>LR999913.1:5000000-10000000 GCA_905220335.1 Noctua pronuba
TTCATATATTTTATTTTTTTAACGTACCTACCTAATGGGGATTATTGAACTTTTTAGTTCACTTATCCCCATTAAATAAAAATTTTGGGTCAACGGGGAATAGTGAACAAAAAGTTCACTAATCCCCATCAATGGGGATCATCCAACGGGGAAAAGTGGAATAAGCCTGTCTGTCGCACTAGACTGGGAACAGGGGACACAGGCAGCGACTGCACATGCACTGGTGAAGATGCAGATAGCACATACTGAGGGTGATCAATCAAACTGTAATAAGTTAAAATAATGTTACATAATACAGGGTGGGCCAGAGTAAAGTTCACTTTTGAAACCTTTATAAAAAAAGACTGATAGTACTAAAACAATTTATTTAAAAAGTAACTTAATGTAACATTATTATAATTTATTTTTTGAAAATAACATCATCTAGATGTGCTCTCTCTCGCCGGGAGCACTCTTCCAAGCGGTGTTTAAAATTTTCAAAAACGCGCTGGCACGTTGCTGTTGATATAGCCGCCATTTCCGTTCGAATGTTTTCTTTCAAGGCGGTAATTGTCTCTGGTTTATTGGAGTAAACCTTATTTTTGAGGTATCCCCACAAAAAAAAATCCGGTGGAGACAAGTCGGGGCTTCGTGGTGGCCACTCGATATCACCCCTCTTAGAGATCACTTTACCGGGGAACATCTCCTTTACGACCTCCATACTGGCATTAGACGTGTGGCAGGTGGCGCCATCCTGCTGGAACCAAGTCAGGGAGTTGTACTCCTGCAGCCCAGCAAGAGTTGGTCTTAAAAAATCTTTTAGCATTTTGACATATCGCTCCGTATTTACCGTCAATGCTTGGCCGCTAGAATTTTCGAAGAAATAAGGCCCAATGAGCCCTCTAGCTGAAACCGCTGCCCAAACCGTCACTTTCTGGCAATGAAGAGGCTTTTGATGTTTGCGTGAAGGCTGTTCAGCGCTCCAATAACGGCAATTTTGTTTATTTACAAATCCGCTCAGGTGAAAATGGGCTTCGTCTGAGAAAAGGATGTTCCCGAAGTTGAAAAACCGCTCTAACATGATGGAAGAAAATCTCTCTCTTTTTGTATGGTCATCAGGGTTGAGTTGCTGGACTAATTGGATTTTATACGGATGAAGCTTTAAATCGTGTAAAATTCGTCGTAAACTGCTTCTTGAAATTCCCATAGCTGCCGAACGTCGCCGTGTAGAGAGTTCCGCATTTTGCTCAACAGATTGATTAACCTCTTCAATCGCTTGCACTGTGCGTACTGTGCGGGAACGACCTCGACGTTTCTTAGGAAGCGTCGAACCAGTTTCTTGGAACCTCTTTAGCCATTGCTTAAGTAACTGAGTGCTAGGACACTGGCGGATACTTCGTAAATTAAATTTAACTCTGAACTTACGCCGCGCAACAATATAAGAACGACCATTTTCGTAAAACGCTTGAATAGCGAACGCGCGATGCTCACCCGTGAACGGACTCATGGCGACTAAAAATGCGAGAGACGCGGCAACCGATCATACCCCGCGCACCCCGCTACCTGCCGCGAGCAACGGTTTTTTTTGACAAGGGAAAGTGAACTTTATTCTGGCTCACTCTGTATAATATTAATAAAACTTATATATATTGCTAATATTAAGCAGCATAAACATTTTGTTTTCACAAGAAAAATAACTCACATTGCTGATGAAAATTGAGTGTCTTGTGATGGGTGTAATTGTTCATCAATCACTTCCACTGTCACTGTACCGTCACTCTATATAATGCATTTGTTAGTAAAATTAAGCAAGATGAAACAATGGTTTATAAAAGTTTATTTGGAAGTAGTTAAAAATACAACTTACGTCATTGGAGGCAAATTGATCCTGCCTAACATCAGCTAGCGGGCCAACATCCCTGCCTAAAATATTGGCTGTCCTTTCCTCCAATGGTGACAATGTAGGAGCATTACTAGGTCCACCACCAGTAGCTCGTTGGTTCGCATTTATGCTCACTAACTTGGACCTAACCCGGCACTTGTAGTCATTCCATACCTAACGAAAGAATAACAATATAACATTAATTAAGTTAGGAACCCTCGGCGTATAACATCCACTTTTATCTGCCTCGATGATTCTCACCTTGGACCATTCTTTCCCTGTTCGGGCAGGCCCTTCAATGTTAAGATTTGTGGCACACTCATTCCATAAGCGTGCCGCAACTTGACGAGCCTCTTTAGATCTTACTCGTCCAAGAGCAAGGTCTCGATGCTGCTCTAGGAATTGCACCATCAGCTCCATTTGACGAACCGTCGTGCATCTGCGACGCTCATCCATTTCCACCGTGAAGAGAAACCAAAAGAAGAAGTGAAGTGTTTCCAGGAAGTGTGTGGGTGGTTTATGAAACAATCACGACTCTGAATAAAAGCGGCTGTCCAAAGAGTATGTCTTGTGTTACTTTAAACGTTTATTTACGTAAAAACTTGCTTACCTTTTCAAAAGTTCAAGTACATACCGCGCTTTCAGCTGTCAAAACTAGAGGTGCACACGTCAAAATTTATTACTAAACGCTCGGATATACACAAACTAAAAGAACATCACTAACGATTGACGTAACGCAACGTTCCAACTTTTATTAGAGTTTGAACTTTATCGCAATACCAAAATAGGAACGACTGAATCGAAACTTAACCGCTGTCGCAATTGAACCATAACGTTATCATAAGCGTTTGCCGATGTTTGAAATTAGCGCGATTGGCCCTCTGGAGGCTTTATAATACATAGTTTCTGCTTCCTTTTTAAAATCATATACGGGAAAGTCTTCGCCCACTTTTACGATAGTCGCCTGCTGTGAAATTATATCCATATATTGGTGTGGTGATAGAATTGTGACCATTTTAAGAAAAACCTCGCTGTTTCCGAAAACACGGTCTGCGGGCAGATAAGAATGGCCAGTCGCTGGTTCGACGATTTTGATTGTGGGTTGTTCCAAAAGTCATTTACAACACATTGTAATCATGGTGTAATTTTTATTTTGACCTCCACAACCATCTGAAATTAGTCTGACAGTTTTTATATTGGTCAAGCTCGATTGGATTCTCTTTCCGTCTCCGCATGCAGCCTATGTGATCTTGTCCGTAACAAAAAGCATCCACAGCAGACACAGATACTTCGACGCTGACCACTGCTAGTTGTTGGTTCATTTATTATTTGCGTCCTCGAATGATGAATAGCCGTAGTCCAGCAAGGATGACAAACTAAACTATCTTCTTCAATCTAAACAAACCAAAACATATATATTGTGAATGATATTAGCGTTTGATTTTTAATCAAAATCACTGATATGAAATGGTAATAAAAACTTACCAAACGAGGAGCAATCCAATGTTGTACAATTAACCGCACATCCGTTAGAGTAAGACTATGTCTCCTCCTTTTACATAAATCGCTTCCACAATTAACACATCGCTGCGTTGTCAATTCATTGATCGGATCACCGTGAGTTAACACGGGATCCATGTCCATATTCAAGCCGTGGTTATCGTTTGGACCGGTTATCGTTTGACAACGGATGCAAAACGAATTAAACTTTCACGGTGTATAAATAATACTAAAAAGTAATACTAACTACACTCCTTTCCATCGAACCCTCTGTCGGTGCAATCTCGATTGAGTCTGTGATAAATAGCATTTCCTGATAATACCATAGTTTCGGTTGATACACTTCATCACTTGCCATTCCAGACTTAAGGCTTTTTTTCATTCTCGAATGTTCTCTGTTAAAATTTGACCGTAATGTGTTTATTTTTCGCTTCAATTTCTCTACAGTAAAATCTTTGTCGAATCTTTTCAATGCGTTGGTTATTTTGTTGAATGCTATAGTTTTCTTATTTCTGTCCATGTATATTTTTCTTTTTGAGTCCCATAACTCTGGGCAGTATTTATACATGGATATTAGTAATAAAACAAATTCCTTTGAATCTGCGCTCGCGTTGATTTCGTCATTATCGTCAGGAACCTCGTGCGGTGCCTCGTTGACCGTGTCCATCTTGGTTGCCGTTTGCTACCGAAATGAGTTGTTGCATGACATGCCGATCGCAACACGATCATGCGCGCATGTCATGCATGTATTGCAGGACGAAAAATAAAACGAATTGTTGTACAGCACGTAGTTTGCATGTCATTCGCATCAATCAATACAAGTAAACGATCATGCATGCATGACAGCACGTAACGCATGTCATGCTGCATTACCGTCTAGGGACCGCTTTAGACCCGCACATCTACACGTACAGTTCGGAGCGAGGGATGGAACGGCGCGTGCTGTTTCCCGCGGTCCGAACTTTACGTGTGGAGGGCGCTAATCTTATATTAGTAGCAGTTTTGGAGTCCACATAGATAATCTTGTTTAATTTCACATTGCAATCCTGGCTATTGTGTGATAGATTATGTTTGACAGTATGAAATGACGTCGCTAACTCAGCTGCTGTTAATTTAGTATCATCATTGAAAATGAATGGGGGTGATCCAGAAGCAGATGTTTTATGAAAAAAATTGTGTAGCAATCCGTTGGATTTCTTCAATTCAATTATTGTTTTGTGTTTCTTGCTGTCCATATGATGTTTAACCTAAAAATAGAAGCAAAAGTTTTGTTGCAAAACAAACATTTAAAATAAAAGCTCAGTTATGCCCGGTTTCTGAGGAACTTTTAACGGCAGTTTATCTATTCATTAGCGCCATTGGTTCGATAACCTAAGAAAATGCGTTTCTGAACATCGCAATGTAAGATAAACTTAGGTTAACTTAACTGACCAATGTGTGCCGTTTATCGATTTCATAACTTTATTTGACGTTTTGCTTCAAGCAAATTACATAAACTTTTAGATTATAACTTGTTATTATTAAATTGTCAGTGAAAGCTTAATATTAAAATTAACAATATAATTTTAGTTTTTTCTAATTTCATAAGTTCTTGTTGCCGTTGAATTTCCATTATTTCCAACCTTTTGGTTGTTATATGGCATCTTCATTAATTTGGTTTTGATTTTTTCTTTTAATATTTGAAGCACTGAGATTATTTATATTTCTTTTTTTTGTTTCAGTTAAACATATTTTTTTTAAATTTTGGTGTGCTTTCAACGTCCTGAAAGACATTCACAACTGGTGAAATTGTTCTTTTGCGACATTCAACTTCTTTAGATGTTGATTGGACGTCACACACCGAATCTTCTTTTGCATCCAATACTAAAAATATATCTTGAGGAGTACCAACTTGTGCATCTTCACTTACTACTGTGTTATTTTCCCTGCTGATTGTACTGACATGTTGGTATATACCGGGTGTAAACAGACCCTTCACGAAGCCGTCAACCAAGCATTCTGTACATCAAACAAAGTAACCTTACGAAAAAAATTTTGTTGGGAAACCATTTTTTTTTTTTGGGTGAAAAATCACGTTTTACGGTAAAACTCAAAATAACGCACTCAAAACATTGTGCTGATAGATGGATTGAATAGTATGGGGGTCGTGGAGGTGTTTAAAGTAAAGTTGCAACATTTAAACCTTGTATTTAAAAAAAAACTTGTGAAAAAGTTGGAACTTTGACCCCCAATATCTCCGTAACTAGAAGGTTCCCAGGTATGGTCTAGAACAAAAAAAATTATCGCCATGATGGGGAGAATAAGTGCCTTTCGGCTTCGTTAAGGGTCTTTTTACACCCTTTATAACCACAGCGCTAGAAGTTGAGTATGGGCACATAGCCCACATTAAATAAATATAATAATCTATTTCACAATAAATTATTAACGAGGTCAACTCAATTTTAACTATTAATTGTCTACAATATTGCCTGCATACATTTAAGTGCTCAGGTAAAGTATTTAACCTATGCCTAAAAAGTGCATATAATAAGAATTTAACCCAAATATCAGTGAAAACAATTATCAATTCTGGTGTTATATGATATTAGAAAAAAATTAGGACTTACCTAAGTTGTAATATGGTGCTGATGAGTCAAATTCATTTGGTATTGGTTTAAATTGAGGAGTTAATAAAGCCACCATTTTCTCATCAACTGTGGTTGTCTTGGGGCAAAATGTTTCACCTCTTGTTTTGTACATCTCGGACTGAAATTAAAATTTAACATAAATATATTACATTCTTGTCTGGCACCATTGTGTAACATAAGAATCAATGAATATATTACTCCGAATATATTAGATTATAAATGTTACTCCGAGGAATAGTAATGTACTATATTAATATTATATTATTCAATTACATATATGAAGTATAATAATGTATATATTATTGGTACCAAGTGGTTATTACACCTGTATACTAAAGGGTTCCTTCGTACTTTGTACTCTTAAAATATACATAAGGGAGTCTAATCAAATATAAATCACAAGAATACGACCTACCTTATCATCGCTCAATTTTTTTCTCGCTTTTTTCTTTAAATTATCATATAAGGCATGCAACTGCTTTTCAGTCCAAACGCCAGTTTCTGAGACAGCATTATATTTATTTGTCAGCGCCATCTAAGCTTGTTTCTTTGCCTCCACAGAAGTTCCATCCGTCTTTTTATTGTCGATTATAGACACAAATTCTTTGGCTACTTCGATAAGAAGCATCTTCTCTCTCTCAGTAAAATTTTTATTGTGTTTTCCAGATTCCATTATAGTTATTTTTTATAAGAAAAGATAAAGCACAAACGATAGCAAAGACCACGGCAAAAGCAAAGAAAAATAATACCACGATGAAACTAGACGTAACTTTTTTTTTAACACCAATGAGTTTGAAGTTTATTTTAAAAAAAAGTTGACTACGATGTCGTTCTTTCATCCGCTGATAAATAGCGAATTTTAATAATTTATAACTAAAACAATGCTTATTTCTCACCTTCCGGCCGTGGCAAAACAATGTAGCTTAATGCTATGGCGGTAGTGTTTTCGTATATGTTAGATAGAATATTTAAATGCCTACAGCTGTTTACATAAAAATAAAATATGAATAATGCACTCACTGTTTTATTTAAAGTATCCGCACGACCAACCCTTGACGTCGTGCTTTGTAAAAAAATTAGTTCTTCATAAAATTTCCATTTTGATTTCTTAATATCTGCAGTACCAGCACCTGTGGTTTTTGTAGACAACATTTTCTTCCTCTCTCTTGCAAATTGCGACCGCAATATATGCATTTTATTTTCAACATCTGTTTTTGGAATTGCCAAAGCATTCGAAATTTCTTCCCAGGCGTCATTCTTTTTGATTTAATTATTGTAGTCCTTTGTCGAGCAATCCCATAATATTCGTTTTTTCTCACAGTTCTATCAATTTAAAGACAGTTTCATCGTCCCACACTACAGCCATGTTTATAAACAAATGTTTAGACGCGTCCACACTCGCATGCACCTGTTGCGCAACTGATTTGTTTCTGTGTTCTCCGCCGCAAGTGGGGAGCACCGAAACATACCGATAAACACGTAGTGTTTACAGAAACAAAATTATATGTTTCTGAAATAAAATGATTTGTTTCAGAAACACGTAGATTTTGTAGAGAAACAGTGTTTATAAACAATTGTTGCTCAGTGAATACGTGGCTTAAGGATCTGGATGATATAGAAAGATTTGGTTTCGGAGTTGTTATATATTTTTTTTTTTAAATTGGTGGTAAGAATATTTCCTCTGCCTGTTTGAGAGTAATAAAATAGCGGTAGGTTTTTTCAAGAAACTAAAAAAACAACATAAATCGTACATAATAACTTTATTACCAATAAGAAAATGGAAACAAAAAGAAAATTTACATCGGTTAATGAAAATTCGAAAAGCATGGTGTTATGCATAAAGGCACTCCACATTTGCTACACTTGATCTTAGATCGCTTATTCTTTGCCTTAGTGCTGCAATATAGGCATTTTTGATACGACGGTATATCAGTTGGCATATGCTCACCAACATTGGAAAAGCGAATTTCCGGGGCAACAAAGTGAATTGCCTTTTGGTAATTTTCAGATACAGCAACTTTTTTTCTTACGACGTAGTTGACGCCATCAGCACGACGTTTTCGCGAAGAAAAACAACCAATAAGTCCTCTGGCTAGAGCTATACGATACTCCAGGTTGGAAAATTTGGTTGCATTCGCATTCTTTCCCTGGAGTAAAAATGAATTTGTGATGCAAGCATCAAAAATGAAATAAAATATGCGAAGCGACCACCGTTTGCCTCTTCGCCCAACCGAGTATGTCCCTTTGATATGATCAAAGTAATCTACTCCACCCATTCTTTTTGTGTACTCCTTCACTACTGCTGGACACAAAAGATCTGCCTTAGAACCGTCTCTTTCTTTCCTGGATAGAGATGTTTCATTGTCCTTCGGATGGAAAGCATTGGTCATAAATAAAACTTCTTTTGTATCTTGCCAGATTACAAAGGCCACGTTCTCCTTCACTCTCCATTTGTACTGCCATTTTTTTAGTTTTCTTTTACTTTTTACAAGTTTCGGTAAGTCTGCTCTTTGCCTGCGTACAGTACCGCTCGCAGAAATACCATTTACATGTAAATAATTCATGACATCATAACTTCAAAAAAATTGTCAAACGTAACATGCACTGCCGCCATTCCTTTCAATTTTTCTGTTAGGTTCGTGACCACTTTTCCACCTAAATTGTCTTCTACTCTGTCACCATCTCTTCCGGTATATAGGGTCTAACTTTTTAAACACGAAATATTTCAAGAGTAACTTCTATAAGTCGTAAAGTCACCATAGCAACGAAAAAAAAATTATTTTCTGAATGTTTTTATTTTTACGAAATTATTATAGTTCTAAATATTCTTGCGACATTTTGCATAAAACCTTTACTCCCTATTCTATGAATGAGACGCGCCCCGCACACGCCGCGGCGACGGGCGAAGCGCGGCGTCTTGTTTTAAACAAGTTGTTTATTCTATGCTAGGCAGGCAGCGCGCGTGTGAGGTTGTGTTCGCACGTCATGGTAGCGTGCGACCGGGCAAGAATGGTAATAATTTCGCGTCCTGACTGTTACCGCACTTCAACTCCACCCACAGTAGTCCTATCTCTTTGGGGAATGCAGGCGTGATGATATTAAAAATAGACCAACGTAGGTAGACTTCATAATTCGATCTAGTCTTACAATAATAATAAATGTGAATTTAAATAACAATAGGTTCCATCTTAACCTAAGAAGATTTACGTTAAATAAATTCCCTCCGTAAACTTTACGAAAAGGAACTTAGGTGCGATCAAAACAAATCATAATGTCCAGCATCTACCTACCTACACATCTGTAAACTAATAAACAGCTGTTTGCAATTCAAATTTAAAATTTTTGTAAAAATCTCGAAACATTTCGTAACTCATATCGACTATGAGCGAGCGTCGAACTTCGAATATTCGTCAGCTGATTTTTGGTTGTAGGTAAATTGTTAGTAGATCTGTAGTTGAATGATGGCTTTTAAACTCAATGCGATTGGTAGTGTAGTGTTTATCCTAATTTATGAATACCTAACCTAGTATCTACTAGGCAAAATTTGACGAACTGTTTACAGTCTAGGTAATAATGCGTGGTCTAGGTACAAATCTACACTACACTTGACTAGCAAGACGCGTAGGGACGGTCTCGATGATCTAGTGATTTGTTTATTTAGTGTTTGATTCCGCATGGAACAAATCATCTACAGATATTTGATTCTGGTCTCGGTGTTCGTGCATACAAAATTTGTGTTTGTAGACATATCCACTACACACAAAAAATCTTACGTGTACGGCAATGTTTTATAAAAAGAAAAACATAGGTTATTGATTCTAATTCCCCATCACAGTTCATCAGGCTTTGGACTGGCGAATTATTGATACAATAATTTGATTAGGTAGGTACCTACCTGTTACCGTATGTTAAAGCTGTATTACCATAAAAATAATGAATAATACTTACTATTGTTATGGTTCGTATGTCAACGTAAGTAGTTAGTTGGAAACATGTCTATTTTACACTAAATTCAGTTACGTTACCCTATGATACCTTACGTTACCTTTTACGAATTACTGTACAACAATTTGGCGTGTTTAAAAATTAGAACCAACTTAACAATAATTTAAAATGTACATACTTACCTAATACCTACGTAGTTATTATTTAAACACTATTTACACTAATTGTTGCACATATCCGCCCTGCTGCTGGACGCAGACGGATAATAAGAATAAGTGGAATATCTTCCAGCATGGTTGCTTGTACACCTGTCAAAAACTCCATATTGTACGTTTGACCATTAAGCCGATCCAGGAAAACAGGTCCCAACAGTCTATCACCTAGTAACCCAGCCCACACATTAACACTGAACCGGGTCTGGCGAGCGGCGTCTGCTGTGCTGGCCATTGGATGTCGCAAAAAAAAATCGAGGATGTCATCCTCAATTCTTGCTGACACTCGTTGCCTGCCTACGTCTGCAGCTGGTGGTATGTAGACCCCATAGTCCTGGTGCCGCTGTACAGCACCTAGGATCGTCTGCAGAGATGGTCTTCTCCCATAACGCTCCAGGAAGAGGGCTTGTGCTCTGAGCAAAACATTTCCACATTCCCTGGAGCACTCCACCATGTTCTGGTAATCCTGGTTCGTGTACCTGTATTTCGGCATTTTTGCGATTGTTGCGCGACCGGCTGTTTGTGTTTTGACAGCGCGTGCGGCGCGTCACGCGTTCCGAGCGGGACTGAAGAGGCGCGCGCGCGGGGGGTGGAGCGCGGCTCTATTGTATGAGTACAATGAGTACGCGCGCGCTTTGACCGCACCGCTGCGCCGGCGGCGTGTCATTGAAGCCGGCGGCGCGCCGCCCGCTTCAATGACAGTAGGCAAATACGACGTAGTAGTAAGCTAGCGTAATGGATGTTGAAAAATAAGGAGCCAGTATTTATTTTGTGGGTCAATGTGGGTGGGTTTTATTTCATGGTTGGTTTTTATAAAAATAAAATTTTTTTTTCGTTGCTATGGTGACTTTACGACCTATAGAAGTTACTCTTGAAGTATTTCGTGTTTCAAAAGTTAGACCTTATATATCTCAAACTCGTACAGATAACTAGTTGTACTGTCACAGCGGCACCACACCTTGAAACCCCTTTTTATCGGCTCCATAGGCATGTACTGCTTCAATGAAGACCTTCCTTTGAAAAGAATCATTGATTCATCTATTGACCGGGATGAAGAGTTGTGCGCATTTTCTTGAAAGGCGGTGTTGATAAGCGTCAATAATGGTCGAATTTTGAATAGCTTATACTCGGGGCTAAATCTGGCAGGTTGTTTAGAATTATCATTTAGATGCAAACAACGTAAAATTTGCTTGAATCTTCGGAATGTCATGGTGGATGCTATTTCGTCAACTCTAAATTCGGGATCCGATGACCAAAACAATTCGAAAGTAGGTAAAACATTGTATCCCATAATAATCAAGATACCTAGGAAAGCCTTCAATTCTTTTACGTCTAGTATGGTCCAGCCTATTACGTTGTTTTGACTCGCATATCGGTTAGTCTCTGTAATAATCAATTCAAAAACTTCTTGAGTAATTTTTTTTTCAAAATATCGGATAGGCGATATTGCAAAGATATGTACCGATTTCTCTCGTAGTACAAAAAAACACCAGTTTTGAATATTCACCTCAAAAACTTTGAGAAAAAATGAATCTGTTAATTTCAAATAAAAACAGAAACAAACGTCATAATGTTACGTTAGTTGGCAGGTCGAAAAATAAAATTGCAAAAAGAAATTTGTTTTTTTTTTTTGGTTTTTGGTGGGAGGAAAAATATTCCCTCTAACTGCAAAAGGGCTAAATAAAATGTTGCAGGTAAGAGCAGTTGTCGTTCATTTTACATACATATCTACAAGTAGTATGCGTGGTGTAGAACGTCTATTGTTCTATTTATCTTTTTCTATGGTCCATAATAGCTAAAGTTGACAAATGAGACTTTGAATTCAACTTGCATTACTTATTATATTGTAATCAATACTGACAAGTTCAGAGAGGTTAAAAACTACGCAACAATTCACTTCTCTATTTTTCTTAATATAATACACACATCAACACTGTCTAGGGATATTTTGAATTTACTCAAAATTTATTAAAAATAACATACAACATGTATATACAATGTGGATCTGGACTTACGACATTAAATTAAAACGAGCACAGTACTACTCCATCGAAACATTTTAAAACACGAAGATTAGTAGTTCATGGAAAATTTAAAAATTGCAATTTTCAAACAAAATAAATAGCAAAATCAACTGCATAAAAATTAAACACGCTTTATCTTCGAAAAGTCACTGACCTGTTGCGCGGCGTGGTGCGGGGTGTAGCGGGCGGCGGCGCACAGTGGGCTGAAACGGGCCGGTAAAGGACTTAGCAAAAAAAAAGTTTCTTTTTCTGAAATTTTAAATATTGTGTTGGATTTATCTATCGATTATAAGTAATTATTTCTATGAGGGTCGTTCAGATAACTTAGTATTTTCGGAGTTATAAATATCCAAAGTAAAAATCTCGAAATTCTCAAATTTTCTCAAAGAATTGACTCTACGTATGCATAGTACGTATATTTGTCCTATTTTAGCGCCTATTCTCGGGTTGCGATTTTCTGCGATTTGGTCGCAATTTCAAATTTTGTTCCCTATTCCACACCACCATAGAGGTTAAGAACTAGGCGCGTTTTTTTTATGTAGTGGTCTCCCCTTTAGGCCTAATCCACTAAAGACTAATAAAATAAATAAATAAATAAGTAAAAATCACAATCACTACTGGCCACTGCACTGTTTTAATTTAATCACTGTCAAGGGTATCCACATTAACGAATGCAAAATTTTCGTATTCGTCATCATCAAATGTTTCCGCTTGTTCAATTACTAATAAACTTTGTGCTTCTACTGACAAAGTTTTATGTTTTCTGCGAAGTTTGTGACGTTTCGCTGAGATGAGTGGATCAGAGCTGGTCAATAAATTATTTAAAATGTCTTCATTTGTAGTTTTTCTACTGCATTTCCTGGAATGGTGTTGGCGGTACCTACGAAAGTCTTTATTTCTAGCTTCAGCATCTTCTTCAGATAGCTGTCCAATTGGTATTAGACCAAAGCTTTCAATAATAGCTGCACCATGCATAAGAACTTTATGAACACTTGAAGGCATATAATACCAGCTATATAATTCCAAATACAGTTGCATGGTCACTTAAGAATAAGAATAAGAATAATTTATTTATAAAAGTATTACAAAAATGTACATTTATGTGCAGTAGTGTTATTTCTAAAACAATGGTATAATTAATGCATAATAGTAAACTATAACTAAAAATATATTTAACAGTTGCAAGAAACGATAATGTGGAATTCACAAATGTTTGCTAGCGACCTGCCCGATCTAGGTTTATTTAAACCTGTGTTTCAGGCCATCACTTTACATAGCACAAAATTAAGTAGGTCAGTAAATGTTATAAAATAAAAGAAATCTATTAACAACTATAAGAATAATCTAAGTGGTACAAAAATCAATAAACATTAAAACTAAATTAAGTAAAATACCTATGTACAATTAGATACCAGGGAATAACATAATCAAACCAGGACTTCTAGCAGTTTTTCTGTGTCCGTGTAATTAAGTATCGCTAAATAATCCGATATAAACTACATTTCCTATAACTAAGACTGTAGAAGTTTAGATTCTTGTTGAGTCTATTATACAGAAAAGGTCCTAAAAACACATAAAATCGACTCGCAAAAGCATGTCTAGTTTGAGGCTTTGTGCAAACCAGGTCCTTCCTTCTCCTATCGTCAGGGGTCATAGGGAAGTGTAGAGTGCTGCTGTAGTATGATGTGAAGAATAAATAATTGCCGCACTGTGAGCACATTACACGCTCTATAGAGCAGGTGTGTAGGAAATCCAAACGGACGAAAGGTAGCAACCTTTAGAATTGCTCTTTGAGAACGTTCTAGAGGGAGAAGAATCGAATTTCCCGCCCCCCCCCCAGGATGTTATGCAATAGGTTAGAATAGACTGACACAACGCTAAATAAACCTGTTTTATTAATTTATAGTCGGCTATATTACGTAAATACTTAAAAACAAATATTAGTTTGCGCACTCGAGCACATAGTAACTCGATATGTTTACGGAAATTTAGATTCGAGTCAATAGTGACGCCAAGATATTTCAAATGGTCAGCTCTTTCTAAAGTAGGGCAAGAACATGCAGTGTCAGCGTACGTGCTACAGGTATGCGCGTAAATGATTAGGTTAGTAAGCGGTGTGTTAGTATTTCTCATTGTAAATGAAATGTATTTTGTTTTGTCAGCATTCAGTGTTAGAAGATTATTCTGGAGCCAATTAGATACAATGTTGAAACCATTCTGAGCATGTTCATAGGCCTCAACTCTTGATTTAGCTGAAAACAACAGGGCAGTATCATCCGCATAGGACATTACGACACCATTTTCGAGTGGCAGGCTGCAAAGGTCATTAATATATATCAAAAATAATGTAGGACCTAATATGCTGCCTTGTGGTATTCCAAAACGAGTATTAGAAAGATCTGAACTTGTATTCGGACCAATTTTAACACATTGCTGTCGATCGCTAAGATAATCAGATAATAGTTGTAGCTGCGCTCCTCTTATCCCAAGTGTTTCAAGCTTCAGCAAAAGAGTAGCGCAAGAAATAGTATCAAAGGCCTTGGCAAGGTCTAGAAAGATACCAACTGTATGCATTCCACTATCCAGATTCGTGGAAATGTAATTAACCCTTTTTTTTTACTGCTTGGCTAGTTGATTTTTTAGGCCTAAACCCAAATTGATTATCTGAAAGTAGTTTGTTATTTTCAAGATATTTTATCAGTCTACTATTTAAGATTTTTTCTAAAATTTTTGATAGGCCCGTTAGTACTGAAATGGGTCTGTAGTTAATCACACTCATTTTGTCTCCAGACTTGAAAATAGGTGTGATCACAGACTTTTTTAGAACTTTTGGAAATATCCCTTTAGATAAACATAGCTGAAAAATGTGAGTGAGCGGAGGGGCCAGTATGTGTTTAAATCTTTTAAGTACATTATTGGGTATATCATCCCACCCAGTTGCGCAGACATCCTTTAAGCCGTTTATTATTCTAATTACTTCGTTGAGGTCCGTATCTAATAAAACAAAAGAATTTAACGTGGAAGATGTCCTAGTTGGGTTTTGAGGGGGGGGACGGCTAATATTTATGGATTTTTCAGCCAAGTTTTTACCAACATTGACAAAATAGTGGTTTATGTTATTTATTGCTTCGGATGGGTTTATTTCTGTTGATAGTAAATCAATCGGAGGTTCGGAATTTTTACACCTCAATGTATTGGTTTTTATAAATTTCCACACAAGTTTACTATTTTTTCCCGCCTTCTCGAGTTCATTTTTATCGTGCTGGTTTTTTAGCTTTTTCAAAAGATTATTACAGAAATTCCGGTATCTTTTATATGTAACAGAAAGTATTACGTCATTAGGTGCAAGTTTGGATTTTAGGTGGAGTTTGTCTCTGTGTCTTATACAACGAACGAGACCGGGTGTGATCCACGGTTTTATACAACTATATTTTCTAGGGATTATCTTAGTGTAAGTGTTTTTTCTTATTACGTATTGTAAAGAATTGATGAAATATTGTAAAGAGATATTTACATCAGCAGAAACGTAAATAGGGTTAAAATTAATGCCGCGTATGTCACATTCAAGGTTTGTCATATTGACTTTAGTGTAGCTACGCTCGCAGTTTTTTCTAGGTGAACTTATTTGCATTGTTAGTAAAACAGCTTGATGATCGGTTAGCGCAGAGTTAGTAACCAATGTTTTGGATGGATTTTTTGATTTTAGAATGATATGGTCTAAGCAAGAACCGCTTTGATGCGTGGGGTAATAGTGAGCTGGTAAAAGTCCATGAAATGCACAAATATTTAGATAATTATGTGTATAGGTAAAAGTATAGGTTTAATAAACGTTTTGCAATGAAAATAGTGGACTTATTAAGAGAAGATTTAAGTAGAGATGCTCGAGGATGTTCTATGTCTCCCGAAATACAAGTGGTTTGCGCATTACGAAGCTGGGCTCGACATGAAGTAAGTAGATTCAAAGTTATATTGCATTTATCAAAACATTGGTAGCAATTTATACTAAATTATGTCCTAAGTTCCAAACTAATATTTTGTTTTTGTTTTAATAGATCCAGGATGACACAGCCGATTTGCATGGAGTCTCACAGCCTTTTATTAGTAAGACATGCAAAAAAATTGCAGAAGCCATAGCCCGAATATCACATAGATTTATAAAAATGCCTGCTACATTAACCGAACAAGAGGAAGCGATGCAAAAATTTCGCAGAATTGCAAATTTTCCTACAGTAATTGGTGCAATAGACTGTACTCACATCAGAATAAAAAAAATAAGTGAAGATGGTGGTCAACTGTATATTAACCGCAAAGGATTTCCATCAATTAATGTCCAGGTATTTTGATTTTACATTAATATTTTTCTTCCAAAATAAAGAAACAACGACTTTTGTCCACAGCCCCATCCCTGATGACGATGAGGCATTGGTTATACTGTTAAAAAGTAGTCTAACTTACCACAGGGTTCAGGGTGTCCATGTGTAATGTGATTATTATACAATAAATAATAACAATAATAAGAAATACTAAAATACGTAACTATTGTTCCAGGTAGTTTGCGATGCAGATTTAAAAATCATGGACATTGTTACTAGGTGGCGTGGGAGTGTTCATGACTCACGAATATTCCGAGAAAGTCGTTTGAAGCAGCGGTTTGAGGCTGGTGCATTCTCAGGCATATTGCTAGGAGACAGTGGCTATGCTTGCACACCATATTTATTTACTCCATTACTGAATACTTCAGCACCTCGAGAGGAGCGATACAACAATGCTCACATTAGCACCAGAAATGCAGTGGAAAGATGTTTTGGGTTGTGGAAGCAGAGGTTCCGCTGTTTATTAAGAGGCCTTTACTGCAACATTGAAACTGCAAAAAAAACGATTGTGGCATGTGCTGTATTGCACAATATTGCCATAGATATGAAGGAAGATGTATTTCATAGTGGGTTTGATGACAATGAAGCTAACCCACAAACGTCTGAACCAGTAGTTATACCAGTGGAAAACAATGTACGTGGAAATATTATAAGACGGCAATTCATTGAAAGACACTTTTAAGTAAAATAATATATTTGAAACCTTAAATTAAATAATACTAATTCTTGTAACATCATCTGCCTAGCCTTTCCCCAACTATATTGGGGTCGGCTTCCAGTCTTAACCGGACGCAGCTGAGTACCAGTATTTTACATGGAGTGCCTGCCTATTAGACCTCCACAACCCAGTTAGTACTGGGTAATATGATACCCCTTGGTAAGACTGGCTGTCAGACTTTTGCGCCACTGACCACTGAAACTCGGTATGTAATGGGTGGTCACCCATCCACAGACCAACCTAGGCAAGCACGGCTTAACCTCAAGATCGACCCAAGCAGCTGTTATTATTTAGCCACGAGCTCCTCTAATTCTTGTAATTCTTATAATTTTTTATTATTCTTGTCTTCACCGTAGGATCTGAAAATAAATATTAGATCATAAATATAATGTGTGAAATCTTTTATAATTATAGTATAGTGTGTTAAAACAAAATTATATTCACCTTTTAATATTTACTAAGTACTGGAGTTTTTCTTATTTTCTAATATTTCAATTTCTAGTTCCAGTTTTTTGATTTTCAATTGAGCAATTTTTATGTTGTATTTGTGTTCCACTTCAAGCATTTCTAATTGTTTTTTTTTAAACTCATCGTTGCTTTTTAATATGGATTGTTGAAATTTTTCTTTTCTGTAAAATATTTACCTTTAATATTTTATACTAAGTAAACAAAATAATAAGAATTTATTCAAAGATAATCTTGCTTACATGTTTTGAGGACCCTTTGCACCCAACTGCTTTCTACGAATGTTCGGTGTTTTTCGCACATTTACCTTTGAGGTACCTGAAAGTTTTTTAATTATATATAGACGAATTATATTATATCCTTTAAATTCATGAAGTACTTTTTGAATATTAAAAATATGGTCGAAATAAAGCATTACAATTTTATAATTTATAGATGAATTATTATTTTTACCTTCGTCCAATAGAACTTCTACTACGTCATCATTGGTTTCAGGTGATTCTATGGTTATAGAAGGTGGTTCAATGACTATTGGAGTAAAGCTTGTACTAGGCCCAGCTGCAGTTTCAATTTCTTCTGGGGGGTTTAATTCAACCTACAAGTATTAATTGTTAAATATACTTACTGTAAATTAATTTAATCAGTGTTTTATAAGTAAAGAACATTATTAAGCTTACCACAGTTTTTATTGCATCACTGTCATATTCGTTGTATTCCACAACAAAATCGTGTGGAGCAATATCCATAATCGCCAGATCTTCCTGAGATGGCGACATGGGCTTTTCACCACCCCCTGTTTTCATCTGATACTGCCTATGAGCGGATAAGTTAGCTTTAGCCGAAAGCTTCATCCTCTTCCATGCCAATTTCACTTCTCCATCAGACCTATTTTTTCCTGTGAGTTCATTAATTCTGAAAATATTTCAATAATATGTTAATTTGCGTTGATAACGGGCCACATAATAATAAAAAAAAACTATATACACACTACACTTACTTCTTTGCTATATTCTTCCACTCTTGAGCCTTTTTAATATTGGAGGAAGTTCTTGTGCTTTTGTCCTCGATTATGTGGCGTGATTGTGCTATCAGCTCGCGTAGTATATCCTATAATATTTGAAATTTCGGTCAGCTTAAAATCGATACATTAAAGACGGATTTCAAGTTCATCAAAGTAATTTTAAACATTTACATACTTTTTCCTCGGTACTCCAATTCTCAGATCGTTTTTTTTTTTGTTGGTCCATCACAATATTATGTTATTAAAATTACTAAAAACGTAACAAAGAGGCACTTGTTCTATCAAAGACTTATAACACTTAAAAATTCCAAAGCTAAATGAATTTGTTTATTGTTATGGTTTCATATAACGCGCGAGAATGTTACGTTTCGTTACACGTACTTAGATGTTTTGTTAGAAATTAATACGAAATAAAGTAATGTGCTTAAAACTGCAATCGACGAAATAACTAAATAATGTTTATAACCATGCAAAATAACAAATTCCCAATATTTTTAACACTCCTAATCATCATTAAATAATGTTTATAACCATGCAAAATAACAAATTCCCAATATTTTTAACACTCCTAATCATCATTTAATCATTAGCGTATTATCAAAATGTTTTCTTTTCTGCGCATACGGAACGTTGCAATAGAATGTTATCATGGTGAACGAATGATATTTGTATTAATCTGTGGTCGATATTTAAACCATGGTTCGAATGACGGTACTAAGAAGTCCATGGTTTATATATGTTTTGTAATACGAACAAATTTAGACCATGGTTCTGCAGATAAGCCTGGACTTGATAGTACAGGTTTAAACCAAGGTTTATTCAGTTTTTTGTAATAAGACTGAGTAAAACTATCTAGATCACTGATTAGCTGATTGCTCATGATAATTAAAAACTAAGAAAAAATACAAATAAGGGATGAGCTACCTGTTTGTGTGCCTACTAAATATAATATACTGTGGCGCTCTTAGGCGCCCTCATAGTCTATTGAGTTGATGTAGTTGGTCTCTGCATATTTACGTGCCGGGCAACTTACATCACCGGTTGGATGGTCACATTTCCTCTTGAACCTTTTGCACGTCGCACACTGGGAGGGAGAAGATTTGCTACTGCATTCCTTCACGGCGTGTCCCGTCTCCGCACAGTGGTTGCATGTAGGACTCGTTTCACGGCAAAACTTAGCTGCGTGGCCATACTGCTGGCAATTGTAGCACCTGGTGACTATCGTAAAATCTCTCACCGGGCATGAAGTCCAATTAATAAAAATTCTGCTTTGGTTGACCAGCATTTTTCTTATGCCAGCGGGTACCTCCAAGATGTAGTTGCAGGTAGGAAGGCCTTTCTTCCCCGATTTATGGCTCAGTTTAATGGTCTCAAGGAAGGATTCACGAGTTGTATTCGGCAATTTGTCGGATAGGTTTTGCTCGTAAATGCAGTCGAATACCTCCTTCTCAGTAAGGGCTACGGGAACACCAATGACAGTAACCCTAGGGCGTCGTTTTGAAGGTTCTTCAATTGTAAGGCCCGAGGTGACTATCTTCTCCGAATTTTTCAATTTGTCTATATCGCCCTTATTTTCAGTGCTAATCAGTACACCCCCATTCTTAACTTTTTTTAGGCCACGTACTTGGAGCTTCAGTTGCTCGGGAGATATTAACTTTTGAACAAGTGACTTGGTGTTGTCACTTGTTTTAGTTTTGTCGCTGGGATAGATGGCGATTGCACTCAAATTTGCAGGACGGATGAAATTGTCGGAGCCTTTTTTCACCATGTTAGCATATGAATTGCTGGACGTATTCAGCTTCGACTCAATAACCTCTTTAAACTGGTCCAGAGAGTTCGCCATGTTCTTCTGAAGCTGTAGGTGCTGAACGGTGCTGTGGGACTGGATCATTTCCTGCTTTATCGATTGGTAGAGGACAGCCATCTGAGAAGTCCCACTTTGGACCTTACGGCAAAGATTTACAACACGTTGCTTCTGGTCCGAGTTCATTTTGCCTTCACCAACAATACTGCAGACTTCGGTCAGAATGCCGTCAATAGATAACATCCATTTCTGTATCTCTGGGGTGCTAACTATCTCACTCGGCAAAAAATTCTCCTCAGGTGCTGGAACGGGTGGTTGTGGATTTGGTTCACTCGGGGGCAATTGCTCGGTAGGCGTAGGCGGAGGACTTCGTCGTAGTAATTGGCTACGGGCCCCAAATGGGCTGGATCCTGGATTAGACATCCTAACCGCAACACTTTATTTAATTGTCAATAGAAGAATAATTTAGTTCATCTTGCAATAAAAATTGCTATGGCACTCACACTTGTGACACACTTTACTTTGATTTTAACTGACGCCGCAATAATTATTCATATATTTGTCGTAATTGTTTATAGATATTTTATTTAAGCAAGTACAGAAAAACACGTCCGCTTAGACTCGCATCTCGTAAAGCGATCAACTTGAGGCATATTCGTGAAATTTCGCTGTGTCAATGTGGTAACCTGATGAAATTGCCTCTAAAATGATTGCAAATCGCCTTATTAATTCTTCACTAACACCAGTTATCTCAGCAGTCATGTTTGGATTTGCAAAAAATCTTCTAGCAGTATTTCCGTCATTCGTGGAGCCGTGCCCTTGTTTAACAACATCAATCAGAAGTCCCATTCTATTTTTAAAAGCGTCTTGTATGTCTTTCTTTCTTCTTTCCATGATGCACTTGTTGTCTCCCTTTACTGTCCATGTCTGTATCGTAAACGCCTCTTTCATAAAATCTAACCACTGAGCTTGCAACTGAAGCTCTACATCACGCTGAGGAATCCTCTCTCGTTCTAATTCTTGCGCAATTCGGTCAGGCTCCCTTTCATACTCCCTAGCATTCCCCTCACACTCCTTAAATATTTTTAAAACGGAATCTTCTGGCTTCTTCTTTTTTTCGGCGGTTGCCACTGAGTTTTCACTGGAGCTGGTGGTGGTGTAAGTGCTGGTCGCTGCGGAGTAGGAGGAGGAAGAGGTGGAGTGACTGTGGGTTGACTGCTTGCTCCTGGAGTATTCCATTCACCTGGAAAAATTGTGATTCAACAATCAACGTAAATACTATTCTGCTAGCTTTAGTTATCAGGATCTTTTTTTTTTACTTTAAGTATGTGCTTTTCTGGATACCTACTTGACTTTTGTAAAAGATCTTATTTTTAAATGTTTTGATATTAGTAGTAGTTATATCAAACAAAAGAGTTATGAGTTAGTTACCAAGTTAATGATAGATAAATTTAAAATATGCTAACCTTCAGGAATTGGTGTATATTCATAAGGAACATTATCCACAATCAATTCGTCTACAGTTTCTGTGGCAGGTACTTGTAGACCTGACAAGCTATCTTCCTCCCCACCAACACCCTATTTTAATAAAAACAATAATTGAGTATTAGTGCTTACTTAAAATTAGTGAGTACAGGCCACCTTTACTGTTTACTGTGTTTTTTTTATTAATCAAAATACCACTCTATTAAGGTTATTTAAAAAACTGTTTTTATGAAAAGACATACCTTTTATTTGATTTAATATTTATTTAATACTATTATTTTTATTTCTAGTTGTAAAGCATACATGTTTCACTTAAATTCAATTTCTTCTTCCAATAATTTCTTTTTCAAATCTTCAATGTTCATTTTTATATTATAACTCCTTGGAAACCTGAACATAAGGTGGCCACAACTTCTGCCTGTGATGGTTGGTTTTGTTCTCTAAGAATAGGCCTACGCCTTTTCTAAAGATGAGTGGTTGCGATATGTGGAGTATTTACTTCTGTGACTTGTTAGTTTTCTTTGAATTATTTTACTTCATTTTCCTGAAAATTCAATTCACCATCCAAGATTATCGTCTGCGATTCTTCATTGGCTACTTCTAAACTCGTGACTTGGTTGGTCTCTGTTGGTATGGTGTTGATTGCATCCGAGTCTAAAACATCAGCAATACCACTGCAGCCTCGACCTATGTTTCTAGAAATAGGGTCTGTTTTAATGGTTGATGGTCCTCCACCCGTTCCAGACGAACAACTCCTGTTTCTCGAGTTATATATTTTTGCTTCACTCGTCATTTTCTCCCAGACTCTTATTAACCCTTAATCGTATATTGTTCGATTGCCAATGGGCATGTTATGGGGCTTTGGAACCATCTTTCTGAGTACGTTGAATGGTCACTACTGCTTTAGGTTCAAAAGCTGATGTGCAGACATACACGTCTTTGGTATCACGCCATTTTATTACAGTAATAGGGGCAGCATACTGCACCATAAACTCTCCAGCTTTTAATTTGTTTTCATTTTTGTCACCGTTTTGAGGTAAAAGACGTGGTGGTGGGCCTTTTCTATTTTGTCTTACAGTGCCTACAGAAAATATGCCTTTCTGATGCAACATCTCTAGTAGAGGAAGGCTTGTAAAAAAGTTATCAAATGCTACTAAGGTACCACTTTCAACTGTTCTACATAATTCCATAACTACTTAATAACCAAGTCCTCCGTCACCATCTTCTTGAGTTTCACTTTTGCCAATGTATACATTAAATTGATATAAGTATCCATTTTCTGAATCACTCCTAGCCCAGACTTTGTATCCCCGTTTAATTGGCTTTTGTGGCATTTATTGCTTTAATGTGATTCTTCCTTTAAATTTGACCATACTCTCATCTATAGATTGTGTATGGCTTCCAATGCAATTTTCTTGAAAGTTTCTGTTCCAAATATCAATAATTGGTCGAATTTTGCACAACTTATCATACCCTGGCTGGGTCCGTGTGCTTAAGAGGCCCTGTCAGTTAAATGCAAGTTTTCTGTGAGTTTTTTTAAAACGTTTGCAAGGCATTACTGCAGCGATGATAGAGTTGTGATAAAAGGGATCAGAAGACCAATATAATTCTAGTTCTGACAGAGGATGTAGGCCCATCATTATGATCATACACAAATATGCTCTTATTTCAGTGGCATTCGTTGGAATCCAGTCCAATGAGTGTTTGAGTGTTTTATACTCAGTATCAGCATCTTGTATTTGTTGCGCTTTATGTGATGGAGATGGAGTATCATTTTCCTGAAACAGGTATTAATAACATTAATAAATTTGCCAAATAATTCAAATAAAAATACACTCTATATTATATGTATTTTTAACAGACAGATTGCACAATTTTTGGCCACTACCAGCCAGACAGGATTGATGCAAAAAAGCTAGCACTTACCTTACCTATCGCATATCTTAATTTCTTACCGGAAACATCTGTAATGTGCATCTCCTGTTGAAAAACTTTCACCACCACACAAAGCAACAACTCTTTTTTCAAGCTCTGATAGCTCCACTTCATCCTCCACCCCACCACCAGTCCTACACCTAGGAGCAGAGCGCACTGCTACTTTTTTTATGGCGTTTTTTTGACAGACCAATACTACAATCAGACATATAATATTAAAGAAATTAGAAAACAATTCTGTTATTATACACATGCATTTTTCAAACTATATTAAAAGAACTCCATTTTCTTATTATTAAATAGTCATTGATTGAGTCAAATTAACAATAAGATAAAATTTATGAAACCAAGGAACACACTTTAAACCAAGATTCGTCGCACATTTTAAGTGGTTTTCTTTGAACAATGCTATGTGTTCTAACTAACATGTAGAAAAAAAGCGATGCTAACCTTGATCCACTTTTTGTAATCTTTAATTGTGCCACCTATACTATATATTTAGGTGCACGGCTAGTTCCTCCCACTGGCGGCGACTTCAGTTTCTGGCATTTTGAGTTCTCAAGAAACCCTTCGCCATGCCAGGGTTTCTTTCCATAAACTCTACCAGAGTTTCAACCTGAGCCGACGATGGATGAAAGGAACGTGTCTCATTTAGACTGGAACATTATTGTTGGATTATGCTACGGTCACACGCGCGCCGTGCAGCCTGGCGGGCTGCGCGGCATGCAGCCCGTCCCGGGCCGGCGGACATTCAAGCTGTTCACACGTACGCCGTCGTGTCAGTCAGTGCCAGAATGGCGAGCAGCGAGGATCTCGGTGTTGTTGCTGCCTTTGGTTTAACTTATTGGAAAAAGAAACAAAATTATGAACGACGGAGAAAAAGAAAAAGACTGCAAAGAAGGTGGTGGATGATAACAGTTCACAAAAATCGTACCAAGTACCTGTGTTTTCTCAGATCGTGATTCAGTGGTGTAAAATGCTTACAAAATTACCCATTTATGATTTTAGTTTATTTTTAAAAACAATTTAAACTGCATTCACAGATTTTAATTAAAAAAATAAAAATTAATTTAAAATTTTAACAAAATATTAAAATTCGTAGAATTAAAAAGAATCTGTGAATGCAGTTGTTTATTGTAAATTGCTCTATTTTCAATATTTTAAGGTACTTCCCCTTGATGAAGCATCGCCGTGGGACACGCTGCGTATTTCACACTTCTAGGGCTCCTAAAATACATAATTGGTTTTTCGTTTACAGGGAGTTCATAGAAGAAAAAATTGATGAGCTCTTGCATGAACCGTCTGGAGAGTTCGATAATTTTTGTCGAATGACCTTTACTGATTTTGAAATTTTGCTGAGTAAAATTTCACCGATAATTTCTAAGCAAGACAGATTTCAGAGAAGCTATTCCAGCAAAATTTCGTCTTATCATGACGCTAAGATTTTTAGCATCTGGTGATAGCTACAGAAGGCTACACTATCTGTTTAAAGTCTCTAAAGCATCTATATCAGGAATTATACGGGAAGTCTCTAGAGCTCTTAATGAAGTTCTAAAAGATGAAGTAAAGGTAGTTATATTTTTAAAGTTTTTTATTGACAAAATAAACACAAATCACCACAAATTACTGAACCAAAATAAAGGGGTACACTACATAAATACGAAAAACTTTATTCCGACAGTCACAAATCCGAATTTAAAATACCGATTTTCATAATTCCGAATGGTTCAAAATTCCTAATATGACAGCTCCGATTTATCATTTCTCCTATTTTTATAATTCCTATTTTTCGATATTCCTAACATTCATAATTACTATTCTCAAAATACCGAGTTTCAAAAGATCGAACAACAAAAAGTCCGACTTAATGATAATACAAAACATCAAAAATACGAATTCCGATTATTAAAATACCGATTAATTAGAATTCCGAAATAAAAACGCCTTATAAAAGTGAATATCAAGACAAATCAACACATAACCAACAATAGAGGGGATCTGATCCGTTAATGGTCACTGTTCTAACCTAACCCAAATGATTCACCAACAATAGATGGTACCCGAATCAATCAAAACATCAATTATTATAAAACAGTTGATTTATTTTCCTGTAAGAAGCGTGCAACCATACAAACAAGCATACACCATGCATGCAGCAAGCTTGCAGCATGCAAAAATGCAAACAAGCATACACCATACATGCAGCAAGCATGCAGCATGCAAGCAAGCATGCAGCATGCAAGCGAGCATGCAACAGGCAGCAGGCATGGTTTCTGTCACGGCTCAGGCGCTGCGGGGCTCCGGCGGTCCCACGCGAGCTTATCGTCGCAGATGTGTTTTACGCTCACCACCGCAGCTTCGGCTTGCTGGCCGGCTTCGCCGGCCAACCTCAGCCGCGACGAGAGCGTTAAAACCACCTGCTCTTCAGCTCGCGGGCCGCCTCGCCCCTCCGCGCCTACGCGGGCTTAAATTACACTCTAGGGGTAGGGCAGACAAGACTACGTGGAGTCGGTTTTGCAGCGGTTCGTTTCTGTCACTTACTTTTGTAGCTCACCCTTTTGACTTTTTTAAGACAATATTTTAATTTTAAGGTTAAATATGAAATTGAAAAAATTCTGCCATTTACAAGTATGCCATTGTAAATTCATACATATACACATTCGGCCAAACAATAATTACATTAAACATTTTTTATGCCTTAAAAATATTCATTTAAAGATTATGCCAAGTGTGTTATGCCAAATATTACAATCGGAAACCTAATTTTAGCAGTTTATTCGAAGTATTGAAAATCGGAATGTCGTTTTTCGGATCGACAGCCCATCGAGCATTTGATTCTTCGGCCATATGAAAATTGGAAAACAAACAAATCGGATTTACGACTTTCGATAAAATGTATTTCGTAATTTTTAATAATAGACATTTTAATTCTTAGGTATTATGAAATTCGGACTTTTGAAAATCGGAACATCGAAATTAGGAATAAAATATTTCGGAGTATTTGGGTGTTCCCAAAATAAAGATATCAAAGACAAAAATCAGACACTGACAACAAAATTTTTGGCAAACAAAAACAATGACAATTAATTATTAGGTTCATTCATGGTTCACTTGTTTCATTAGATCCAAATGTTTCAAATGAATTTCCTAACGCAATTTGTATAATGTTAGGTTTAGTCTGGATTGAGTCCGTATTTGTGGATTGTGTGTGTGCAGGTTGGATTGAGTACGTGTTTGCGGATTGTGTGTGTGCAGGTTGGATTGAGTACGTGTTTGCGGATTGAACATATGGAGATTGGACTGAATAAATGTCTGACTGGATTAAGTGTGTGTTTGCAGACTGAAAAGATGGGGGTTGGATTGAGTGTGCGTTTGCAGATTGAAAAGATGGGGTTTGCATTAAGAGGTCGTTTGCACATTGAATAGATGTGCGTTGATCTGAGAGTTCAACAGGTTGATTTGATGCATGAATGTTTGAAATTGGTTCGGAATATGAGCTTAAAGTACTTGAAGGTCGGCTTCGCTTCGCTTGTGATCTGTATGAAGTCGATACTGACGGTGGTCTAGAATATGGGTTTGAATATAGTGGAGATGGTGTTTCACGTCTACGTAGCCTGCACTGAATTCTATTAACAAATATGCCATCTATTTCATACATTATTAATTTACGTTCGTCTTTGGACAGTTCTCGCAGTTTTGTAGCCAAAAGCTTGGCGTAGAGATCGCAGTCATCATCTTCTTTAATTGCAGTATGTGATTGACGTTGTCCTAAAACATTAGTCAATTGACCGAATGCTGTAGCCATTTGCTGCTCGGCTGTATTAGGTACTGAGCGACGACGGCTATTTTTTGCTTGAGTAGGCTGCATCTGTGAGGTTGGAGTCCTTGGTGATTGTAATGTTTCCATCACTTCGCTATCAGTTCTTTCGTTGTCGATAGCTTCATTAGCGATGGGCGATTGTGAATGACATTATTCGAATGATTCGATTGTACAATTAATTCAAACTATTCGAATAACCTTACAATTCATTCGAATTTGAAAACGAATGAGAAGTAAATAAGAATGTATTGCCGTTCCTTGCTATTCAAATTTCATTATTACTAGTTCTTATATTCGAATATCCGTAACTTCATCTAAAAGTAAACTCTATGCACTGAGAAAAAATACTTAATTTCGTGTGGCAGATTGAATCATTCAACCATCGATTATGAACATTACTAGTTCACTATTCGAATATCCGTAACTTCATCTAAAAGTAAACCCTAAGCACTCAGAAAAATACTCAATTTCGTGTGGCAAGTTGAATCATTCAATCAACCATCGAATATTAACATTACTAGTTTGCATTCGAATATTCATAGTTATTTTATGAAACTATTTTGATTAGGAGCAGTGGTGGCCCAGTGGTGACGGCCTTGACTGTTAGGAGTGTCGAGTAGTAACGAAGCGTTGTGTAAGCGATATAGAAATATAAACAATCGTCCTGGCGTTAGCGTTTTTTCTTCCGTAACCGCCATTTCATATAGACGCTTTAGGTGCATAAGAAGGTAACGGTAAAATGTTAATATAAAAAATATCAATTTGTTTATAGAAAGTGTATTAAAAATTTATAACAATTATATTAAACAATTGAGCTATGAATATGAGGTAACATAAAGCTTTTCTTTCAGTCTCAATTTAACATAAAATTACTTATATTTGTCAACAATAGAAAAAAAACAATCTTTTACGTGTCTAATAATGTGTTTTTAACTATATTAAAATAAAAGTATCAAATTGTATAAAACGCTACTCGAAACAAGAATAATAAAACAAGAAACAAGAATATCTATGCTAACAAAATACTAAAAAGTACAAATCAAGAAAATTTCAATGTGCGTTTAGTTTATGGAGTCATTCCCAAGTAGCACAAAACTGCATTATAAGATGTCACAAGAGGTAACATCGGTAACTTTAGCACTTATGAAGAGTTACAGTACACTCGACCTGCAATAAGTGAAAAGCGAGCTTTCACCTGAATAAGAACGTTATTATGCGTCACGGAGACAACACTGTAACGCTTGCAGCGTTAATATAGGTAACAAGTTCAGTATTATACAGCTTTAAGCAATTTAAAGGATTTTTGTGGACTTTAACTAAGCTATATTCTGAATTGAAGACCACAACTGTACCCTTAGACCACTTGCATTTGAAGAAAGATCACGTGAGCTACTATAATGTAATCAGTTATTCTGTGGCGTCAAATAACAAAGATATAATGCCTTTTGCTGCACACAGTGGAAATTGTGTAATGTTAATCAGCTTGTTACACGCAATCGTATAATAGCTCTTATAAAGCCTACATGATTACTATGGGTGAACATTATATGATGCTAAGTTAAAGCAAACTGCTCTATATTAGCTCACATGTTATCCATAATCTCAGTGAGAGCTGAATACTTGTACTATCGTTGACAATTAATCTACTAGTGCCGTTAAATAAGACCTTGAAGACTTCTTTATTCAGCGCTTCGTAGGTAAGTAGCTAATCGCGTTGTTTAAGATATTGTGATATGTGGAAATATAGAAAAAGGACTGGCGGAATACGCCGAAAAATTCATGCAGAATATTTGAGGATTCTGAACAGAAATACAGATGATACAGTGAACATTGAACAGGCTACACGTTTTGTAAATAATGGTCCAAGTGTGAATGAAATTTTAGAACGGGAGGGTTCCGTATTCGAAAATGTTGGTGTAAAAGCATGTGCAGATTTAGATGGACCAAACTCTTCAAGTATACAGCGAATGGTAAAAGATAGTGGTAACGTATTGTGCAGTAATGACAATGAAGATAGATGGACAGATAGATCTAACTTTTCTGCAAGTTCAGACAGTGACAGTGTATGTAGTAATTATGATAAAAAAGAAAAATTTCGAGAAAATATAAGAAAATGGGCCATTGAAAAAAATATTGCACACACAGCTTTAAGAGATCTGTCAAAAATATCAATGAATTTATTCCAAACACATTACCTTATGACCCCAGGACTATTTTAGGTACACCCAGACAAATCACCTTAAAAATTATCGATGGATTGTGCCAGTATTCACCATACTGGCACAATGGAATAATAATACCTTTGCAAAAAATATTGCTTTGTTGGGAAGAAGCTCCAGAAACAATTTCGTTGAATATAAACATGGATGGTTTACCAATCTTCAAAAGTTCCAAAAAAGAGTTTTGGCCTATACTTTGCAACGTTTTCGAGAATCCTTGCTTCAGGCCATTTGTTATTGGCATTTATTTTGGAATAGGGAAACCGAAAAATTTGAATACTTATTTAGAAGATTTTATTAATGAAATGGAAGTATTGCTTCGGGATGGTATTTACTTTCAGAATCAGTCTGTCTTTCATGGACTGGTATTTCTGAGTTTCCGGTGGAGCTAGCAGTAAATCGCTGATTTGTTGAATGGCACTTTTACTTAACTTCGTAACAACCAAGTTTGACTTCGCGGCATCACTGAGTTTCTGATTGTCCACCACTGCCTCAAATTAGACGAACCACAGTCGTGGTTGGTCTGCCCAAAACTCTGGTATTCTTGATGATACAGTAATGCTTGCTAACGCAGATTCTCCTTCAACACGCGGCTCGAGCTTCGGGTCTGTAGCCCGCATTGCAAGTTGAGCGGGTTGAGTCACGCCCTGAGTAGTCATCATCTAGGAACTTTAACAGTCTATTTTCTTTACACAGAATATCACGTAATTTATCACGTTAGGACACGATCACGTCGGGGTCACCAGTTTAGAGATGCGTGGTGTAATGTGACTGTGTTAGGAAGATGATGCAATAAAGAAATATACGTGTTGCTGATAACTGCGTTTAATTGCGACTAAACTTAAAGCTTACACGGCGGGCGCAGCCGCCTCTACACACATACATACGCGCATACGTAAGCAGTAATCTAATAAATATCCTACATTGCTCAAAACAAATAAAGTAGAAATATGCATTACTGAAATCGGTACTGGACATTATTGGCATAATGGATTACTGACACAATTACAAAAATCCTTACAAAACTATGAAGTGCCCAAGAAAATAACCTTGAATTTAAATATCGATGGTTTACCGATACATAAAAGCTCGAATCATCAACTCTGGCCAGTACTGTGCAACACTACTGAAATTAAAAATATATCTCCTATCGTGGTGGGAATATATGAAGGGAAATCAAAACCTGCCGATTTAAACTTATATTTAAATCCTTTTGTCAATGAAATGAAGCAAATAGAGAATGGTTTCATAATTACTACTTCAACTGGAGAGCTAAAGACGATTTAAGTTAGTATAAGAGCATTTATATGCGATTCACCCGCGAGGGCTCTTATAAAAGATGATGTATACCTAAATTTGATGTGTATCTCAAATATAAACAAACATTATACTGTTTAGAAGTGGATGACATTCATAATTTTTTTTTTTTTTTTTCAGAAGTTTCTAATTTCAACAGTAAGCACGGATGTTCGAAATGCACTGTGGTTGGTGATTATTCACATTTGTCACATACAGTAATATTCCCGAACATAGATTGTCCTAAAAGAAACGATGATGATTTTCGCAATAAGAAATCTCGACGTGAGAACCATATGGTCTGATGTCCGATTTATCAACTTTTCAGGAGAGGCAAATAAAAATCTGGTTAGAATTTTCAAATAAAGTCACATTTATGGTTCTTTTAGCTAAATCAATGAATACCCATGTTACAGTAAATATTTGTGCCTTTTATTTTTAATGCTCATAATTAACAAATTATTAGTAATAATTATACTTTTTATAAAAAAACGTGTTATTCGACCTTATGCTTGTACAATTTGAGGTGTAGTCTAAAATTTGTATTTCTAATTTAAGATATTACTTTATGCTTGAAGTTTTTGAAGTTATTCTGTATGGGTTTAAGGTTCCATGTTAACATTTAGCTTTATGGGTTGATTTAAAAATGAATTTAACTCAGACTTATTTGAAGTTATGAACCAATGACAGGATAAGGTCGAAGTAAAATTAAATTAATTTAAGAGAATGGGCTCCGATGTATAGGCATTTGCTCCAAGGTCCAATAGCCAAGCAAGATATACATAATTAAAAAGAGCTTTTTAAGGAGAATCTTTGCTACTAACACGATATACTATAACAGAGAGCTTTTCAATGACAACTTTTGCTATTAAAATTACTTTTGCTAATTCGCAGTCTGTTCAGAGTTATTGAACTAAACAGCTGATTATTTGGACACCGAAGTTAAGATTTTCTTGGCAACTAATAGCCATAAAATATACATAATTAGATAGAGCTTTTTAAGGAGAACCTTTGCCACTTACACGACTTTTGAAAATTCGTATTCCGTACGGAGTTTTTGACCTAAATAGGTGACTATTTGAGCACCGAAGTTAAGATTTTCTGGGTAACCAATAGCAATCAGATATACACCATTGTATAGAGCTTTTCAAGGAAAACCTTTGCCATTTAATGACTTTCGCCAATTCCTATTCCGTTTGGAGTTAATGACATAAATAGCTGACTAGTTGGACACCGAAGTAAAAATTTTCTTGGCAACTAATTAAGGTTTTCTGGGTAACCAATAGTAATAACATATAATCAATTGCATAGAGCTTTTCAAAGAGAACTTTTACTACTAGCATCACTTTAGCTTATTCGTATTCCGTTCGGAATTATTGGCCTAAATAGGTAACTTTTTGAGCAGCGAAGTTAAGGTTTTCTGGAAAACCAATAGCAATAAAATATACACCATTGGAGAGCTTTTCTATGAGAACTTTTGATATTAACATAACTTTTGCTAATTCGCAGTCTGTTCGGAGTTATTGACCTAAATAGATCACTAGTTGGACACCGAAGTTAAGATTTTATTTACAAACCATTAAGAGTTTACGGGCAACTAATGGTCATAAGATATACACTATTGGATAGAGCTTTTCAAAGAGAACTTTTGCTACTAGCACCACTTTTGCTAATTCGTAGTCTGTTCGGAATTATTGACCTAAATGTGTGTCTAATTGAGCACCGAAGTTAACATTTTCTGCGTAACCAATAGCTATAAGACATACACCATTCGAAAGAGCTTTCAATTAGAATATTTGCTACTATACAAATGTTGATTAGGCACCGAACTGTAGCTCCTCTCTGGCTCTGAATCGAGAAAAGTTGTCAAAGCATGAAATATTCTTCTGGTGGAGATAAATCCATTAATACATTTCCTAACCATATTGGGCGTTGGAGTTGTACTAACGATCTGTCCAAGCTACTTTTACTAAGGATTTGCTCCTAAAATAGCATTTTAAGATGGAAATATTTTGAAAATGACGTTTATAGGCTTATAATATGATGTTTGAAACGTACAATATCAATGAAAGTTAATAAATTGACGAAATAACAGTATTTAATCCAACTTAATTTCTCAACATTAGAGCTCTGTAGCTCCTCTCTGACTCTGAATCGGGAGAAGTCCCCATAATAAGAAATGTTCTTCTTAAAGAGATCTATCCATTGGACGCTAGGGCAATTTCGCCCATTCTTATGAATTAAAAATATTAACTATTTCTTAGTCTTGATAATTAGGAATCATCTGTTTCTGGGAAATCTGACTCATTGTTTGCATGACTTAAATTTTTATAAAACGCATGCAATTCCTCTGGTATCCATTGCAGCAATCCCATCAAATCATTGTATTTTGCTGTCGATATGGGTTTTTCATTTAATCTTAGTCTTGGTAAATCTTCTGGAAGCCAGTCTTTTTGGATGCATTTCGAATAAACGAAGGCGCGGCGCAGGCATGATGCCGCTTCAAAACATTTTCATACAAAATGTATGTAGGCGACGTGTCGTATATGTATTAATTCCAAGCCTGCGCCGCACCTTACCCCTTTCGCCGTTTCTGTTTAATTCGCGCCTTAGACGCACCTTGAAGGCGCGGCGCAGCCATGATGCCGCTTCAAAACGTTTTCACACAAAATGTACGTAGACGACGTGTCGTGAATTACACTCAAACGGCGCGGCGCAGGCACGCCGTTCTTTCGTTGCCTTATAAATTCCACGTCTTCGCCGCACCTTACGCTTTACGCCGTTTCTGTGTAATTCGCGCCTTAGGTAGGTAAGAAATGAGCCGGCCGGCATGCGCTCGAAAGAGTCGTGAACGCTGATTGGTTCGAGGCATAAGGTCACGATGACAGCCGATTATCGCCGAAAATGTCCGATGTCATTCACTTTGAGAAGGTAATCGGCCATAAATCTATAACCATAACGTTGCTTTTTCACTTACTTCGTTCAGATCAGCGATAACACAACACAGTATACTGGCATAAGGTATCATGCTAAAATAATGCCTACTAATTGTAAAAAAAAATACGAAGCAAATAGATTTATGTCATCTTAGTGCCGTTGTTTACTTTATTTCGAGAGGCATAAGGTTCTATGTGTTCATACATTTATTTTGTACACAATAATTTTAGAAGCATAAAGTCGAATGTTGACAGATGCCCTAAGTTTGGGACAAAACATTTAAAAGCATAAAAACTCAACTCAATATTCGCCGTTAAAATGATACCAAATATTAAAGCATAAAAACTGATGTTATAATAAAACTTTATTCTTCAATTTAATTCTGTAATTTTGCGACATACGACTTTATCGCAATCTGAAAACTACACAAAGAAAAGTGGTAGAAATATGATTGTAAGTTTGTTAGAAAGAGCACGAAAATCTTAGTTTGGCTGTCTAAAAAAGTGATTTTGGTCTAATATTGACATCAGACCATATGGGTCTCACGTCGAGAAATATGGACTACATCATAAAGTTGATTCACCTTTACTTCAATTGAAAATTGATATGATCGAAAATTTTCCGGTTGGTGATTCACTGCATCTTATAGACCTCGGAGTTATGAAACGTTTATTAATGGGATGGCGAGATGGAAATTTTATTAATAAACGTACTAAGTGGTGTAATCGTGATATTGAAAAAGTGAACGCGTTTTTAGTAACTATTAAGTTACCCAAAGAAATACACAGATCTGTTCGGACTGTTGATGTTCTATCACATTGGAAAGCTTCTGAATACCGCACTTTTTTATTATACCTGAGTTGGGTAATACTGAAGCATGTTTTAGATTCTGACGCATATAAACACTTCCTTTGTTTATTCTGTGCCATCACAATTTGTTCTAACGAAAATCATTTTAAGTTTTTACGTCTAGCACAGGCGTTATTAAATTCATTTGTAAAAAAATATGCAAAATATTATGGAAAGGATTATATTACAAGTAATGTGCATAATTTATCACACCTCGTTGATGAGGTCCGAAAATTTGGCACTTTACAAAGTTTTAATGCTTACCCTTTTGAGAATAAACTCCAAATTATCAAACATATGTTAAGACAGGGAAATAAGCCTCTAGCACAAGTAGCTCGAAGGTTACACGAAAGAAGTGAAGTCGAGATTGAGACTTACAGTAAAAATAAAATGAAATATCGTTTGCAAAACTGTGCAACAGCAAAAATGGATCTACATTGGTACTGCATTTTGAATCTTTTATTTTATCTTCCCAAAAACACGATAAATGGTTTTTAACAACGGACGAACAAGTTATAGAAATAAAAGCAATACACATGAATGAAACTGAAGACATACGACTAGAAGGATACCGCATGGACAATTTAGTTGACGCCTTTGACTACCCCTTAAAGTCTTCATTAATTAACATTTATAAATGTGAAGATTACATCTATAGTAAATCAAAAAAAAAATATGACTTTTCATGCGCTGACATTAAATGTAGAATATAATTCGGTATTATATTTTACACCATTAATACTTAAAAATATTAATGGTGATACTACGAATACTTAAATTATACTTTGTAAAATAAAACAACTAATTTGAAAATCACGTATTTTTATTAAAGTCGTCATTTTTATAGGTTATCATGCCACCGTATTTTAGAGAAAGAGTGGCTCTTAAATCGGGAATTATCTAAAGGAAGGCTAATTTTGTATTTGTTGGTTTAAGGACTAACCTCAATATTCTCTCAGTTAGCCTGCGAAACAGTTGGTGGGTTCACAATAGAAATCGCTGTTTGAACATAACCTGTAAATAATGCCGGATTTGGGAGCTATCTCTTGGTCTTGTACTATCAAAATTCGTTTTTTAAGTTTAACTTAAGACAGGACTTCAATCATCAGTCTTTTTAACAATAATAGAAAATAAAAAATAATTATCTTAGGAATTAACGTAAGCGAACAAGTTCGCGGGAAACAGCTAGTTTAATAATAAAACAGTAGAAAAACTTAGCATGTTGTTATATAGTAATTAGAATATAGTTTTACTTCTACACCAGTAGAAAAATGATCAATCATCATCAATAGATATTTAGATATAAAAATACCCTCTTCTGATGTGTTTTGAACACAATAGTATTTAAGAAACCAGTACAAAATCAGTCTCGTAACTTATCAAGCTATTAAATACTATCCTACTTACTTCTAAGAAGTAGAAACCTAATCATTAATCAGTCATTGAATTATTACAATAAGAAACAGTTTTCGTACATTCAAATATCGATAGTTGCATGGAATAAAGTTATCAGTATGATTATTTTGCGATTGTAGCTTTATTCCCCACAACCATCGATGTATAAAATTCAAAATTAAATTTAAAAAATAACGTCTGTAAGTAGAACAGACTAACAACCACAATAAGTCTTTGATAATTTTAGTTTTAGGTATTATTAAAGACTAGCTAATAATGGTAATATAGTCTTAGTAAGTATAAAACGTATCAAAATAATAAGTAGATAAAAAGGTTCTTTAAACAGATGTTTCAAGTGGCTTAGTGGGTATTCCTGCAGGTTTAGCCGCAGAAGGCCCAATTCTCAAAATGGCAACAGAGTCGCAAAAGGACTAGTTCTCAAAATGGCAAATTCTCTAAAAGCCTAATTCTCTGAATGGCCAATTCTCTAAAAGCCTAATTCTCTGAATGCCCAATTCTCTAAAAGCCTAATTCTCTGAATGCCCAATTCTCTAAAGGCCTAATTCTCTGAATGGCCAATTCTCTACTGAAATAACTAAATGCATAAGAAAGACTAGATATAGCGATTTTATTTCACAAACTACCAGGAGGCCAGAATCATGAAGAAGTATTTATTATCTTCTTCTAAATTGCTTGCTGCATGATAATCGAAATGTACAAAAATCTTATAATTATGTACCTATACCAGATAATTACGTTATTTAAAAAAAACGTAATTCATCCTTCATGATTCTGGCCTCCTGGTAGTTTGTGAAATAAAATCTGTATATCGAAATTGGCCAGAACAAGTAGGAAGGAGATGAGAAATAAGGATAGTGAAGTCTCACAAACTACCAGGAGGCCAGAATCATGAAGGATGTATTACGTTTTTTTTTTTTTAATAACATAATTATCTGGTATATATATAAGATTTTTGTATATTTCGAATAAAATCCCTATATCTAGTATTTCTTATGCATTTGGTTATCTCAGTAGAGAATTGGCCATTCACAGAATTAGGCCTTTAAAGAATTGGGCATTCAGAGAATTAGGCTTTTAGAGAATTGGGCATTCAGAGAATTAGGCTTTTAGAGAATTGGCCATTTAGAGAATTAGGCTTTTAGAGAATTTGCCATTTTGAGAACTAGTCCTTTTGCGACTCTGTTGCCATTTTGAGAATTGGGCCTTCTGCGCCTAAACCTTCCTGCAAGGGATGCAGATGACATCAGGTCATCATCATCATTGTCTGAACCAGACTTTTCAACAACTGGCTCTGAGCGGTTTTCTGAACCAGAGCCAGACGTCCCAACAGCTGGTAATGACACATCTGAGTTGTTTTCTGAACCAGAACCAGACGTCCCAGCAACTCGTAATGATACCTCTGAGCTGTTTTCTGGTGCAGAACTTCCGGTGATGGGTAAAGATGGCTGTGCTTTGTGCTTACACAAGTTCTTACGCATTGCTTTTATTTTTGGTCGATTTTTGGTTCTAGATGTTCGTTCTTGTTTGCTTTCGTTGCGCTGACGTGAGTTTTTTAGGATATTTTTGAAGAATTTATGGCAGTCTAATAAGGAAAATGAACTATCCGACTCATGAATAATATCAAAAAAGAAATTTATGATTTTAGTGTGACTTTTAAAGCAAATCTTTTGTTCAGAAGTTCGAGATCCTCCAGCCCAGCTACACTGGAGTAAAAAGCATCTGCTAAACATTGAATCGACCAATGCATACGCGTTATTTACCCCTCGACCTTTTCCTTTCCCACAAATAATTGAAAATGTCTTTTTCCATTCTTCTTGTCTCTGGATTTTCCAATAGTTTTTCAAATTTTTTTAGGTCGTTTTCACTTGGACATCTACCTGTACTCCAGAGTCTACTGATGGTACCACCTGCACCATAAAGTTGAGCAGGTTAGTGGCAGTGCTACATCCCGGCCGGAACCCATGTTGCGCATCTGATAGACGCGCGCGTACTTGTCCTTGCACGGAGCGCTGAATAGCTGACTCCAGTACTTTAGCAGGCGTCGATAGTACAGCTACCGGTGTGTAGTTACTGATATCCGGACCAGATTTTCCTTTAGGGACCCGAATAACGCGTGTGATCTTCCACCTAGGAGGGAACGCCGCTTGTTCTAAACATGTATTAAAAATGTGAAGTAATGGTTCCGCCAGTCTCCCAAAGTCTCGGAACAGAAACGCTGGTATACCATCTGGCCCAGACGAACGTTTTGGCTTGAGACTTCCAAGCGCCTGCTGTACTTCCGAAAGACTCAGCGTCTCAATATGCACCTGTGCACTGGTCGCGCCGACTTCCGCCGCCGCCGCGCTCGCGTCCAGTTGGGGTGGCTCTTTGCTGTATACAGACTCAAAAAAGTCTGCGAACTGCCCAGCACACTCATCATCCGTTAGATGTTGACCGTCTTTTATAATACTGGGCTTATTAGTGTATTTTTGTTTTGACCTAATATACTGCCAGAACGATTTTGGATCCTTTACGAATTGACATTGAATTTTATTTTTATGTTCTATGTGCGCAATTTCTAGTGACTTTTTTATACGAGTTCTACACTCCGCAAATTCTTGATAATCACTATTCAACTTAGATTTTTTGAATTTTTTATGAAGTCTTGCTTTAATTTGTATATTTTTTATTATATCGCTTGTATACCATACCGGGTATACGTACCGCGAATTTCCACTACTAAGTTTTTTTCGAGGCACGCACCCATCTATCGTATATGTATCGTATGTATGGTGTGTTTTCTGTTTTTGTGCTCACACCATAAAATTTTTCTATTATAATTCTATACGTGAGGATTTGTAATTGGCTTTCTGGTGATTATGGTTTCCTTTTTTGTTTGTTTTTATTAGCTGTAAGTCCTCCATGTACTAAAATAAATAAATAAATAATTAATGTTATCATAAAAGAAGTTCAACATCTCTTCCAAATCATGCATTCCATACAATGTACTCCAGTCAGTGGCAATAAGCCTAACATATAACAACTGAAAATCGGCCTTATTCCAATTCCACTGTGGTCTAATATTTTGAGCGCTAGTACCGAAGGCGTCGGCAGGGGTCGCCAACGGGGCGGGGGCGGGGACGGGGCGCACGCTAATCGCTAGCGGTCGGTGATGAGCATCGACAGGCACCAGCGCCTCGTCCGCCGCCACCACCGTCACTCCTCCGCTAATGCCCGCACTCAGAACCAAATCCAACTGACGACCTAAACAATTGGGTACTGTGTTACTTTGAGTGAACTCGCAATATGACAAAAAACATTCGTAATAGTTAGTAATATTAACCGGACACGAATACAAGTTAAAATCACCGATCACAATAACATCTCCATATGTATCACACATTCTTTCTATAATTCTAAATAACAACATATAATCATTTTCCGAGCTACCTGGCGGAATATAGATAACACAACACACAAACAAAAAACGATTATTTAAATGTACCGTTGCACAAACCATTTCGAACACACAAGTGTCTATCGATGCGTCGCAGATGGGTAGTTGTCGCAGCTCGAACCGGTGTGTGGCCACGAGAAACGCGCCGCCATGCTTCCGACCATCCGCTCGATCACATCTTAATATTTTATATCCCAGTGGAACAATTTCCGCGTCTTGTATGGACTCACTGCAGCCTGACTCAGTAATAGCGAATAAGTCCGAGTCGGATGACACTAGGTTATTTCTGAAGTTGTCCAGCTTGGTTCGAAGACCCCTTACATTTTGGTAATATATTTCAATTGGACGATTACTAATGGAACGGGCTTTTGGGTTGCTTACGAAACCAAATCCATTCACTAAATTCCGCGTTCAGTGGCCATACTTCCGCATTATTCAGCATATTATAGTGTTTTTCAGAAACACCTATAAGAAAAGACGAATAATCTCGTGCTGTGTTATGTTTGATTTTCTCAATCTTCATAGGCGCTTCTGGTCCGCACAGATTTCTAACATGATCAGCTATAGTTTCTAGCGTGGTTTCCGGATGTAAACGCCATACATGTAGATATTTCTTTCTTTTCATAGCCATTATTCCCTTTATTTCCGTATTACTTCCAATTGTCACATTTTTTGGCAAACGGTTAGGTTTTTTGTACTGTACGGTCCAGCCAGTTTCTTCTTCAAATGTTCAATAGCGTCTGGTGGGCCATTATTACTCTTCTGTGCTACAAGTACAGTAGATTTCGTGGCCCCACGCATGTTTACATTTTGCATTGTGGCAGTTGGTTGCCTACCCGTATTTTTTGTTTTTTGTTTTGTTGGGATTGCTCTGACCAACGACTTCAGCAAATGAAGAGTGAGAGCTCGTCGATGCCTCCTTCGTTGGTGGAGCGATGGTGGACGTTGCCTGAGGTTGGGTATTTTGAGCCAAGTTAAGGTTGACTTTTTCTTCTATCACCGTCATTAAATCAACCAATCTATCAAGATCATTTTTGGTTTACGCAAATTGACCCTGCATGAGCGTAATCGCATTAGCTTGACAGTCTAGGCGGGCCACAATTCAACCCTTAACTGCCTTAGTTCATCCAGTAACACGGAATCCATATCACTTGAAATTGTCGGTGAGGATTGGGCCTGTCCCCCTCGCTTAGTGTTCACCTTGTCCGGTGTCGTGGTTATGTGTAGTCTGGTGGTATCCGCTCTGACCGGCGTATCTATATTTCCGCGTTTTGGATTTGAGCAAACACACTCCGGACATATCCATTTCTTTTTATATGCTAGGGTAAATGTCTTAAAAGCATTTTGTGTTATTTTGAGACAGTTTAAGTTTTGCCATTTGAGCATTCCATAAAGAAGCTATCTGTAATAGTTGAATTGCAAGCGCGGCACTGCTTCGCCATTATTTTGCAGTTATAAATCAAAAATACGTCGAGGTGTGAGTGCAACGCCAAGCGCTCCACTTCTCGCTGTAGTGCGACAAGGATGAATTATTTGTCGCTCGCAGCCTGTCTCTTTCCCCCGAGGTGAGGAAGAGCTTACCTCAGCCTTGCTAGCGCGCACGATATTGTACTCGCGAATAAAAACAGCGAAAAAGTTCACTCCACTTTAGCACTTAGTTCATTTGTTGCACGAAAACATTACGAGTCAATATTCCATGAATTACAACACCATTTTTATGGGTAAAATTACGAATAAATTGCAAATAAAGCGTCCGCATTCGACCGCGTCTACTCGAATGTATCATCTATCTTCCATTCTTCTGAATGGGCGCCTTGTCTGTTTAGACGGTGTGAAACCACATAATGCATTAATAGATTCGTCATGTGCTCTCGTTCCTGAATTTTATTTAATATAGAAGGAGCTTGCTCATTGTCATTAAGAACCACGTGAAAATTATTTATCAGTGCTGCACACACTTTAAAATCCACAAACATGTGTGGAAGCGCTCTATTAAAATAGTCGTGGCGCAGAAGCTTGTAGTCACGCTTAAAGCGTCCATTGACTACCTCGATTAGCCAACGACACATTGTTATTTTCCTGGACTCGTTGGCTTGGGCTGTTGTTAACTGAGTGGCTCCATTGGCCTTGGTAGGAGGTGTCCTTCGTAACCAAAAGGTTCCAGGTTTTCTATGGCATCACGGAAGCATCTGTCTAATATAAAAATATCGTTTGGGGCAAGAAACACATGCAATGAGTGTTCTTCATCACTTAACATGGAATTTAATATTGTTGCTTCACTCGTCGTTGCAGCATACGGTCCCAAAACATCAATTATATAACCGTCACATTCCCCTCACACTCCTTAAATATTTTTAAAACGGTGTCTTCTGGCTTCTTCTTTTTTTTCGGCGGTTGCCACTGGGATTGCACTGGAGCTGGTGGTGGTTTTAGTGCTGGTGGCTGCGGAGTAGGAGGAAGAAGAGGTGGAGCGAGTGTGGGTTGACTGCTTGTTACTGGAGTATTCCATTCATCTGGAAAAATTATGATTCAACTATCAACGCCTGGCTATTTACACCTTGTATGTGCCATCGCATATCAACACTAGTTTTGTATTTGCTTCATCACCGAATATCGATTTAGGTATTAGTAAAATCTTTTGCAGTGCTTCATTTCTAGTGATGTGGCCAAGACCTAAATGCTGAGGGACGTATTCATCACCTAGACACTTTCTTGCAATTACCAGTTTCCTCTCAAGCCTTTCGTTGCTTTCTCCAGTTCGTAGTTTAGCCAGATAGATACCGAGTATAGTCTTCGCGTCTCTGTGTCTTTGAAGCGACGGTGTTTGCGATATTATTGAGTTAAATTCATCAGCAGTACGTCCTACCCAAAAATGTAGGCTTCCGTCATCAAGCCCGACCATAGTTTCACCCATCAGTTGTTATACAGACATACTGAGCCTGATTGAGTTCTGACTTAACAGACTCTTTCGTAATGTTGTACAAATTTGTCATCAAAGCATTTGATAGTCTTGCGAGTCGGCAATTGGTACGCTGGATTTAACTTTTTAATAAACTCTTTGAACTCAGGTGATTCTACGAGATCAAACGGTAAATAATTTTTTGTGAATAATTTTACTAACATTTTGTTTAGTTGATCAGTTTTTTTTGCAGAAAGCGGCTTACAAAAGTACTGTGTTAATTTGGGGTTAATGACTGGAGCTTTAACGGGTGCAGTGGTGACTGGTGGTAAGGAGTCAGTTTTTTCGGGCATAAAAGCATTTGAAGCAGTAGATGTTGAGGCGGTAGGTATATCCAGATCTCGAGCAATTGAATCAGTGGAAGTTGATGGGTGCTGGATTTCTGTTTCAGAAGAAGCTATACTTTCAAGCAACGGAGATTGGCGTATAGCAACGAACACATGCGGATGCTTGCTTTTAGTGTGTCTTATTAAATTATAAGCACCGCCACCTTTATAAGAAAATTCCTTTTGGTAAAAATTGCATTTTGCTTTATTGTTGTTAAGATCGGTAAAACACTGCCAAGCCTTGGAAGATTTTCTGTCACCCATACTTCGCGCAAACGCATGCATAAAAAAAAAGAAAAAATATTTTATAGCACAACATTTTAAAAACATGCATTGGATAGACAATAGGACATACTAGAAAAATATATATTTATAATAATTGTTTTGAATTTAACCCAACGGTAGGTAGGCTAGGTAGGTACTAACCACCAACGGCAATCGACTTTCAGTTAAAACATTTTTCTTCCTTAAGATTACTGTCACCCATACGAGTAATTATACAGGGTGTAAACGGACCCTTCACGAAGCCGTCAACCAAGCATTCTGTACATCAAACTAAGTAACTCTACACGAAAATTATTGCTGGGAAACGACTTTTTTTTTGAGGTGAAAAATCACGTTTTCCGTTAAAACTCAATGTTACGCACTCAAAACTTAGTGCTGATGGATGCTTTGAAGAGTAAACGGGTCATGGAGTTAATTAAAGTAAAGTTAAAACCTTAAAAAGTGGTTTTAAAAAAAAAACTTGTGGAAATTGGAACCTTCAATATCTCCAGAACCTGTGGTTTCCCAGGTATTGTCTAGAAGAAAAAAATGCTCCCAATGATGGGCAGAATATGTGGTTTTCGTTAAGGGTCTTTTTACACCCTTTATTATTCAAATGTTGTCAAATGAAAGTATCAATTCAAATCAAACCAATATAAAAATAATTACCCACAACAAATATTAGAAGAACAAACATTATAAACAGTTACTGAAAATCATTCATAAAAAAGAATAATTACAACAACTTACATGAATATTTGTACTCCGCCCCTAAAACGACCCACTGACACTGACTAACTAAGTTATGGTTATTTTATAATAATTTTGTTGAATAGAATATCACAAACGATATTGTTTCAACTGTAACAAAACTTTTGAACTGGCCTTTTCACGTTCCAGGCGCATAAACTTAGTACAATATAAATAGCTTCGCGTCATATTACTATCTCATTCCGGTACATACAAATGAGATGAAAGAGTAGACCTAGGCAAGTGGGTGGAGGCTCGACGCGTTCTCTCTCACTCATTTGTATGTACTGATACTGTGCTCCGTCTCGTTTGCGACTAACGCGACAACCGCCGCGTACTGCGACATAAAATGTGAAGTAGTACATTTTGAAACGCTGTACCGCTCTTACATTTTAACGTCATGTCCAGGACAAATGTACTGCCTCTTGTATGTCCTACCCAACACTAATTTGAAGTTAGTTTGTGGCGTTAGCATCTTTGACGATGACGCGTTATTTTTTTCTCCATAATTTATTACCAGATAGTCAGTTTCGCCAAAAATGGAGTTAGCAGATTAAAATACTTATCCGACGATATGTGTGTGTAATAAGAATATTTGTTTTGACCAATCCTTGATTTCGTCCTTTCAGCTACTAACATTTATCTACCACAAATTGCAAAGTTCTATGGTTCGCCGCTCTGCGCTGCCGTCTCAAGATCGATATCAGCTCAATCGCAAAAAAAAAGAGTTTATTAGGTACTTATTTCTTTATGAATCAGAATTCAAATAATCAGTGTCGAGGTATTCGAGTCCTGGAATATTGCCTGAAACTCCTGCATAATTAAATTGGTCCACTTCTGACTCTTCAGACTCTTTTGAACTATCTTCGCTAACTGAGATGACAGATCTGTTTGTATAATTATAGAGAGTTCTTCCAACTCAATTTTTCCATTCTTGTGTAGTTACTTACTGAAATGCTTCTGCACCCAACTTCGCAACATTTGACCACGAACATTCTTTTGTGCGATTCACCCTTTTTACTATTGCCCAAACTAATTCAATTGGGTTTAAATCACATTGGTAAGGAAGCAGTCTTACCACTGTATGTCCATGTTCAGATAAAAGTTCATCAATGTAGTAGATCGGTTCAGGTTTTTGTTTTTTTACAAGCATCAACAAGGGCGGTTTCCGCAACGTTTCATCAAATGGAATGTTATTTTATTTTCAAATTGAAAATAACATTCCATTTGATGAAACGTTTTCAATTAGCCACAATTTGATTTCATCAACTTTTGATGCAGATGTAGGTGCCTGGGGAAAAAAACTCAATTTAGTAGTTGAATTTCAATTTCAAATTATTTCATTATGAAAAAAAAAACTATATCATGTTTGTTGTAATGGAGTGATATGGTGCGTTATCCATCACAATTATTGATGGCTCACATGTATTGGGTACTAACTTTTCATATACCCATTTTTAAAAATTTTGAATATTCATTTCGAAATGATAATCTCCTTGCTTGTTTTTACCAGTCAACATTAAAAATGCGTTAGGCACAAAAACTTTCTCACTTCCAGCATGTACAATTATCCATCTTTACCCTTTAGACTCATTTTGTTGGACTGCAGCAATATTACTGCCCTGCCAATCCAATACACTGTAACTTTTGAAAACCACATGTGAGATAAGAATAAGAATAAGAATAATTTATTTATAAAAGTATTACAAAAATGTACATTTATGTGCAGTAGTGTTATTTCTAAAACAATGGTATAATTAATGCATAATAGTAAACTATAACTAAAAATATATTTAACAGTTGCAAGAAACGATAATGTGGAATTCACAAATGTTTGCTAGCGACCTGCCCGATCTAGGTTTATTTAAACCTGTGTTTCAGGCCATCACTTTACATAGCACAAAATTAAGTAGGTCAGTAAATGTTATAAAATAAAAGAAATCTATTAACAACTATAAGAATAATCTAAGTGGTACAAAAATCAATAAACATTATAACTAAATTAAGTAAAATACCTATGTACAATTAGATACCAGGGAATAACATAATCAAACCAGGACTTCTAGCAGTTTTTCTGTGTCCGTGTAATTAAGTATCGCTAAATAATCCGATATAAACTACATTTCCTATAACTAAGACTGTAGAAGTTTAGATTCTTGTTGAGTCTATTATACAGAAAAGGTCCTAAAAACACATAAAATCGACTCGCAAAAGCATGTCTAGTTTGAGGCTTTGTGCAAACCAGGTCCTTCCTTCTCCTATCGTCAGGGGTCATAGGGAAGTGTGTTGCTTGTTTTTACCAGTCAACATTAAAAATGCGTTAGGCACAAAAACTTTCTCACTTCCAGCATGTACAATTATCCATCTTTACCCTTTAGACTCATTTTGTTGGACTGCAGCAATATTACTGCCCTGCCAATCCAATACACTGTAACTTTTGAAAACCACATGTGAGATAAGAATAAGAATAAGAATAATTTATTTATAAAAGTATTACAAAAATGTACATTTATGTGCAGTAGTGTTATTTCTAAAACAATGGTATAATTAATGCATAATAGTAAACTATAACTAAAAATATATTTAACAGTTGCAAGAAACGATAATGTGGAATTCACAAATGTTTGCTAGCGACCTGCCCGATCTAGGTTTATTTAAACCTGTGTTTCAGGCCATCACTTTACATAGCACAAAATTAAGTAGGTCAGTAAATGTTATAAAATAAAAGAAATCTATTAACAACTATAAGAATAATCTAAGTGGTACAAAAATCAATAAACATTATAACTAAATTAAGTAAAATACCTATGTACAATTAGATACCAGGGAATAACATAATCAAACCAGGACTTCTAGCAGTTTTTCTGTGTCCGTGTAATTAAGTATCGCTAAATAATCCGATATTACAAAACTACATTTCCTATAACTAAGACTGTAGAAGTTTAGATTCTTGTTGAGTCTATTATACAGAAAAGGTCCTAAAAACACATAAAATCGACTCGCAAAAGCATGTCTAGTTTGAGGCTTTGTGCAAACCAGGTCCTTCCTTCTCCTATCGTCAGGGATTGGGTCATAGGGAAGTGTAGAGTGCTGCTGTAGTATGATGTGAAGAATAAATAATTGCCGCACTGTGAGCACATTACACGCTCTATAGAGCAGGTGTGTAGGAAATCTAAACGGACGAAAGGTAGCAACCTTTAGAATTGCTCTTTGAGAACGTTCTAGAGGGAGAAGAATCGAATTTCCCGCCCCCCCCCAGGACGTTATGCAATAGGTTAGAATAGACTGACACAACGCTAAATAAACCTGTTTTATTAATTTATAGTCGGCTATATTACGTAAATACTTAAAAACAAATATTAGTTTGCGCACTCGAGCACATAGTAACTCGATATGTTTACGGAAATTTAGATTCGAGTCAATAGTGACGCCAAGATATTTCAAATGGTCAGCTCTTTCTAAAGTAGGGCAAGAACATGCAGTGTCAGCGTACGTGCTACAGGTATGCGCGTAAATGATTAGGTTAGTAAGCGGTGTGTTAGTATTTCTCATTGTAAATGAAATGTATTTTGTTTTGTCAGCATTCAGTGTTAGAAGATTATTCTGGAGCCAATTAGATACAATGTTGAAACCATTCTGAGCATGTTCATAGGCCTCAACTCTTGATTTAGCTGAAAACAACAGGGCAGTATCATCCGCATAGGACATTACGACACCATTTTCGAGTGGCAGGCTGCAAAGGTCATTAATATATATCAAAAATAATGTAGGACCTAATATGCTGCCTTGTGGTATTCCAAAATGAGTATTAGAAAGATCTGAACTTGTATTCGGACCAATTTTAACACATTGCTGTCGATTTTAGACGATAAATGTTTTTGATAATTAATTGCTTTTTTTAATGATTACTGTTCAACATTGTATTATTTTATGCATTCAATCAGAAATCAGAAAGCTTTATTTGTGAACATAAGTCAAATTACACATAGTGTGAGGTGTTATAAACAGGTAGATCCTCTATGTTTTGCCCAGAGGCGTACAAATAATAATAGCTAATGTCAAGATTTTTATTTGGGATTCTTTGATAAAAATGCATAATTTTATTTAATGTCATATTTATCTCATTTTCATAAGTTTTGGGTTCGTCGCATTCAATCACTACGGTGCTGTTATCAGCGAATAGCACCATGGGGTTATTTATTGGCCCCGGATGGTCATTTATGTACAGTAAAAAAAGAGAGGGTCCCAGTACGCTACCCTGAGGAAAGCCATATTTAATAACCTCGCTTTCAGAACGATATTTTTTCTCATAGCTGGTTTTTGAGCATATTTGTGTGATTTCTACAAATTGTTTTCTGACCGTTAAGAGCCCTTTTACATTTCGGCGCTACGCAAATTTAGGTATTTTACGCACCGCGGGCGACGAGCTACGCGAGCGATACTTTCTTTCATATCTATTCACTCGCTCGCACATGATACTGTGAGTATGGCGACTAAACGATCTTGATCTTTCGTAATACAAGTTTTCTTAGGATGGAGTTCAATAGATGGAAAATTCTTTGATGTGTCGTTTTAATGTTATTTAATTAATTTATTTTGATACATTTTTCATTATTGAAGAACCTTAGTGTTGAAATACACGTAAATATTATAATTGTTACGTAGTAATCGTTTGTTAGCCGATGTTGGTTTTAATCGATTATATCTACTACCGGTTCGACTGGAAGCCGACCCCAACATGGTTGGGAAAAGCTTAGGCAGATGATGATGATGATGATCTACTACCGGTAGCATAGGTTGGAACCTGTTTTAATAAATTAAACATCCAGATGTAACTAATATTTTTTATTCGGTACAGTTAATTACATATCTTTTTACTAGAAAAATATCTGTCGCAACGGCATTGATCGAGCTTTTCTCGAGTCGATAATTTCAGGCAGTACACACTTTTCATAAAAAGCTTGTAACTTGGGTAACATATTCAAAATCCAAAATTGGTCATCTTTGTAGATTTTTAGTACTTTTACTGCATAATCTGGGCCAGTCCATATGGCAAGTATGCAGACATTTTTATTTGCTATATGAAGCTGGCCTTGGACTTGGTAAAACCAGTCATAGTTTTGATTTAATGTTACACCTGAATCACTGAATTTAAATCCTTTAACTTTTTTTGTTCGAACAGCCGTGTCAAAGTCTATTCCGAAAGCGGAAATTGGACATTTGACTTCAAGAAGACCGTCACTGTATAAACCATCAGGTGAAGCCCCCAAATAACAATGACCTGGGTCAATGAATAGACCACATTTTTCTTATCTTCTAATATTTTTATAAAATTAAACAAAATCGTCAGAAATATCTAGAGAAACATAACATGATCTTCTATTTTATGAACATAATTATACTTATTAATTAGAAACGTTAGACGAAACATAACAATATTTTTTATAAAATTAACATAATAGTTCAAAAATTTAGCGAAACAACATATTCTTCTAATATTTTTTATGAACTTACACAGTATAACAAAAACATCTTTGGTCTTCTATGAGATCCATCATTTAATGAAAAAAAATCAAATATTGATTCAGATTTGTGATATGACTGAGTTACAAATCAGAATCAATATGTATTTCGAGATCAGGCGCATCTGACTCGACCTCAAGGGTTTCATAAAAAATTCGCCGCGATGCAGGCATAGATTTTGCAAGTGTTAATAATTCCTTTTTTTTAACTTCATTCACACCTCTTGGTTTTTTTTTCTCTTTCTATCGTATTTATAAGATCTAGTTCATCACCCATTTTCTTTCTTAAATCACCTTTACCATTTGTCTTTAAAATGTGTAGTTCTTTAAACTCCCCATTGTAATCATTTTCGGCAAACATAGAGAGTTTACCCCTTCGAAACTCAATAATTTTTAAATTTTGGATGTTCCAGTCTTTTGGAAATGTAATTTTACAGTCAATGAGTATAAGTTTGTAATATGGTAATAACAAAGTGTAAATCTTTACAAATCTATATCTATCATTTTTTTTTTATGATCGATATGATATTACGCAAATATAACTAAACGGTGATTACACCTGCAGTAATAATTAAATATAATATTGGTGCGCGCCTTCAATGGTTGGGTCATGCCGGTTTTAATGTACTCTTTCGGCATACTCAAATGGACTCAGACCGAACTCGATGCCCTAGATAGGAGAGTTCGTACACTGCTGACCGCAAACCAGATGCATCACCCACGATCATCGGTGATGAGGCTGTACATCCCGCGGAAGTGCGGGGGTCGAGGCTTTTTAAATGCGAAGACCCTCCACAACCGCGAGGTGTGCAGTGTCAGAGAATATTTTTTAAAAGCCGAGGTGGGTATGCACCGAGATTTGGTCGCAGTGGACAAGTAACTCACCCCGCTGTCCATGGCTAAAGAGAATTGGCGCAAACCTGTTGTACTTACTACCGATGACCGCAAGGAAGTATGGCAAGGCAAGGAGCTTCACGGACGCTTCTACCGGGTTCTTCATGGGCCTGATGTAGATTTTCTAGCGTCCGTGTCCTGGCTACTCTTCGGCGACCTCTTTGGGGAAACTGAAGGTTTTGTCTGTGCGATTATGGACGAAGTTATGTTGACAAACAACTACCGGAAGTATATTATGAAGGACGGGACGGTTGACGTGTGTCGGGCATGCCACCGTCCGGTTGAGTCCATCAGACATATTATTTCCGGTTGTTCTCGTCTGGCTAACGGCGAGTACTTGCACAGGCACAACCAAGTAGCCAGGATTATGCACCAGCAGTACTACAAGTATGTGCCCGACCCAGTTCTCGAGAAAGACCATGTCACACTGTACTGGGATCGGTCTATCATTACTGACAGGACTATTGTCGCCAATAAGCCTGACATTGTAGTGATAGACCGATCAGCGCGCCGCGTAATGATAGTCTATGTAACCATCCCGCATGACGAGAACCTCGTGAAAGCTGAGAAAGAGAAACAAATAAAATATCTCGACTTGGCACATGAGCTTGTCGACATGTGGAATGTGAACTCGGCTATCATTGTGCCTATTGTCGTGACGGCCAATGGCCTTATGGCCAAGAGCCGACTGTTCGAAAGAGATACCGTGGCCCTGGAACACAAAGGGCAATGAAGGAACATGGATGGGTTTTAGTCAGTAAGAGTCTGACACTCCCTCCCACTCCACCCAGAGCGGGAGAAGTCATTTGATGATTTCCCATCCGTAAAAAAAAAAAAAAAAAAAAGGGTTTCATAAAAAATTCGCCGCGATGCAGGCATAGATTTTGCAAGTGTTAATAATTCCTTTTTTTTAACTTCATTCACACCTCTTGGTTTTTTTTTCTCTTTCTATCGTATTTATAAGATCTAGTTCATCACCCATTTTCTTTCTTAAATCACCTTTACCATTTGTCTTTAAAATGTGTAGTTCTTTAAACTCCCCATTGTAATCATTTTCGGCAAACATAGAGAGTTTACCCCTTCGAAACTCAATAATTTTTAAATTTTGGATGTTCCAGTCTTTTGGAAATGTAATTTTACAGTCATTTGTAAAAAGTACCATGTCTTTATGTTGGAGTACGTCAACATCTAGATTTTTTCTTGACACTTTGATTTTGGTTACGAAATCTTCGAGGTCATAAACTTCACCTGCTGTTTGCAGTTTTTTTGTTATAGCGGCGTGTACTGCATCCGCAGCCATGAATGTATGGCCTGGTTCAAAATATTCTAATTTTAATGTTTGAATATCAGTTTTGTTATCGTTTCGACATGTTTTCTTGAAAAATAATAATCTTTTGTTGTAAGAAGTGGCATGCATATAGCTTTTTGCATGTCAACAGTGAACACAGCTTCCTTCCTTTCAGAGCTATTACTTCGATCTTCTGCTAAATATAAATCTCTTCGTGAATTGCGTTTATTTTCTAAGTACTGGCCTATGATTTTACAATCTTTACAGTTACAAGGAAGTGGTAGTGTTTTATGAGCTATTTTATGATTTTTACATTTAGTGCATATATCTTGAGGTTATTCTGCCGCTGATAGATTTAATCTTTTAATCATAGTGTGAAAATGAGTCCAGCCACAAATAGTCATATTATTTCTTGCCAATACTGTTTAAAATCCTTATATATTGTAAAAGGGATATATAATCCAAAGTCCTTTTTATACACTAAAATGTTCTTTAATTCACTTAACAGATAACTTTCACAATTTATCTTTAATATTATTAGTTATTACACATTCACTCACGAATGATCGTACTACCTAGAACGTAACAACGTTCGCGTACGTGTTCATTGATATCTACTGTGCCTTGAGCGACTGGGATTGATTGAAGGTTGACCGGGACCGGGTTTCGACTGAGTGCGTCTACATGTTTCATTCGCTCACCCGGTCTGTAGTCAATGTCAATGTCATAATCTTGTATTGCAAGCCACCAACGCGCGACTCGTGGAATTAGGTCACGTTTTGTTAATGTAGCGCAGACCGCGATACAGTCAGTAACCACCCTTACTTTTTTTCCAAAAGACGCGAAATCTACGCAATGATTCGACCACTGCTAATGTCTCGAGTTCATAGCTGTGATAGACGCTCTCTTCTCGGCTCGTTACGCGACTATAGTACATTACGGAGCGTAAAGTGTTGTCATTTGGTTTCTGCATAAGTATACCTAGCAATACCTAGCTTGCATGTATCCGTGTGAATTTCTGTTGGCAGCGAAGGATCGTAAATAGCTAACACGGGTTCACTACATAGCTTACACTTGAGTTCTTCAAAGCTCTTTGTTTGTTTTTCACCCCAGACCCATGGAGTGTTTTTCTTTGTGAGTTCTGTGAGTGGCCGGGCTATGACAGCGAAATTATATATAAAGAACATCGGTCACGGCCCATACATGCTGTGACCTGGCTATAAAATACCGCGAACATGACTGGTGTATGGATTAATCCGTTCCCCTAGGCACAATCATCAATCCTAAATTGAAAATATATTATTTAAAAGCCGAGGATCATAGAACGGTACACTTATGTATTGCGTCACTTTTGAGGTTATGATGTAATAAGTCGTCTGCAGCCATGACTCTGCTACTACGACTCGGACCTCAGCTAAAACCATTGATATAAAAACAGTAATAAATAACTTTATAAGTCAATGGCTAAAACCACAAAAATGAGTCAATAAGCTTTCTAATCTTTTCACTGTTATGTACCTCTCTAAGACAGGTGCAGCGCAATGTGCATGAATCAGGGTATGATTATACAACAGCCAAGCTAGACTATTTCTTAGTAAGTTTTAAATTATTATGAAAAATATATAAAATGATTCCTTGCCTTATCTTATACTAAAAATATAACGTAATATCTGTCGTATCTCAAAGATCGGTAGAATAAAGATAATAAAAGGACACCTTAAATAAAACACCAATATGGTTTTAAGTATTAATTTATTCTATGTCTTCCCTTACAACAACTGAATCTAAATTTCAGCAGGTGCAGAAATATTTGACTGGTGTCGAGCCCATCCAAGGTACCACACAATCGTCATGACATAGGCACAACATCCAACTGGTGCGTCGCCCTACCAAACAGTTGCAACAATACTCTGCTATACCCTCTCTCCCTGATATACCATTTTCTATTAAAATATAAACATAGTATTGCTTCCTCGATATATGTCTAGACTTGATTTTCGCCCGTATCAGAGTATTGTTGCCACTTCCTCTCAAATTGTACTCTGAAGTATCTATGCTGTCACTTGATATTTCTATTGTGTACCCACCATGAAATCTTACGTGCTCCCCATAATATGACCGTGCTTGTCGTATCTGATAGGTTCCTATCAGGAAAGCGAAAAGAATTAATTTACATCATCTAATAAATCTCTTCATGCTGCCGCAAGGCTGAAGGCAAAAGGAAAAGGGTATAAGTATGTCTGGGTGAGAAACGGCAAAATTTTTGTGAGAAAGGCTGACGGCGAAGGACATATTCTGATTAAAAATTTGGATACTCTAAATAAGATTGTGTAATGCTGTAAACTTTTTTTTCTCATCGATCTTATGCATGCTTAAAAGAATAATTTAAAAATGAATTCAAAGGCTTAAAAATATATTACCGAAATAGTCGTGGCCTACGAACAAAGACCCATGTTTTCTATCGGAATTTATGTTGTAACGACTTCGATGTAATTATATTGTCAGAGACTTGGCTTAATAGTTCTGTTCTGAGCAACGAGCTGTTCGACGACAGGTACGTAGTCTATAGAAGGGACAGGGAAATTACTTTAACTGGCGGGAAAAAAGAGGGCGGAGGAGTTCTGGTAGCTATTAAGAAGAGCAGCAAGTCCAAACGCATAAAGGTCGATTTATATCTACAGACATTGAGTGTGGCAGACACGTGCCGTGACAGACACCATTTATTTATATGTAACGTATAGAAACGTGCCGTGACAGACACCCCGGATACCGACAGACACCGTCATCGGCGTCCGCTCTCACTGGCAGTTACTGCATAGCTTTAGAAGAAAAAGCATGTTATTGAAAATGTTCAAACACTTCTCTATTGAAGAGTTGTCCATAATTGCATTATTGTTAGAAGAAGAAGATAAAACTAAAAAAAGAGCAAAACGCATGGCTGTGCATCCTATGCTTAAGAAAAGAAAATTAGAAGGAGAATACTGGACACACTTTAAAGAGCTTGTTGACGATGAAAAAAAATGTTTCATATATTTTCGTATGAGCCGGTATCAGTTTGACATTTTACTAAACAAAATTGAATTGCTGATAACCAAACAAGATACAGTTTTTAAGGAAGCCTTGTCACCAAAAGAAAAGCTAGCAGTATGTCTCAGGTAAGATTTATTACAGAATTATTTATTATTGTTGTAGAAGTTAGTCCACAAATAAAAGTCCAAAAGTTCACTAAACAACGGTATATTTTATATTTGAATTTACAAGAGTCACAGAAGGATAGGAAGCACGAAAACACAATAGATACAAGTTAGGAAGCCGAAAGTACCGAATAGAAGTTAAAAGAAAGTTATGTAGAAAGATTTGAAAGCGCGAAATTATATTTACATACACGATAATAATGGCTGATGGCGGTTATTTATAAGCGGGTGAAAAAAGCAAGCGCGGGAGTGCCTTGCGCAGCGGCGAACGAAGGACTGGCGTGCGGACGCGTGGTAAAACCGAACGGCGCCCGGCCGCAGCGAAGACACCCGAAGATGCGCGAGCCCGCCGTCGCGAATCGCTGTGGCGGCTGCGCCGCTACATTGTGTAAACAAAGTGGAATACTATTCTAAGTGCCGATACACCCTTTCGTCAGTAAGGTCTGGCCGAAAACCTTGGTAAAAATCTTGTATTGTTTCTGGCATAGGAGTATTGTCTTCATAAGTGTCAAATGTTGATGGCGTGGATACCGTAGAACTCGTTGATGGCCTGCTCAGTATGTCTATTTCCATGTCAGATACTATTTTAAATATCTTTGCTTTTGCAATAGCCCTCTCTCTGGGCGGAAAAGATCGCAATGTAGTTACAACTCCAGCCATAACTTGTTCGATGTCGTCCAGCGGTGGAGTATTATTTTTACTCTCTATTATATACTTCATTAGTACAGTACTAGGTGTTTCATCAGTTGTTTTTTGGCCTCGTTTACCCTTTGGCTGAGGGTGCTTTGGAGTTTGAGCTGGGGAGGGTGTAGTTGGCAATGTACCAACTGTTTGTTGACTAACCTCAGGTGTAAATGTGTCAGTCGTTTGTTGCTCAACCTCAGGTGACTGAGCAACCTCTTCCTCGTGTGCATAATCATTAAAACCGGGTACAGGTGGAATTGGACATTTAGTCGGCCTTTCTTTCATGTACGGTAACAAAAAAGACATTTCTTCTTCTTAGTACCTCCATTTTTTTTCACGAACACTAGCCTGTCCACTTTTCGTATCTTTTTTCTTTTTATGAGAACGTCTGAAGGCATCTCGCAACAGTGCCCATGCTTTTTTACATTCATTTCCTGAAACAAGGAAAACAAATATCATAATGTTTTTCTTTGCAGATTTTTGGCTACTGGGGACTCCTTCGTTTCTATAGCATTTAATTATAGACTAGGAGTAAGCACTGTACACAAGATAGTGAAAGAGGTTTGCAGTGCAATAATAGAACGGCTGATGAGTGAAACAATGCCTGTCCCTACAAAAGAACAGTGGCAAAAAATCGCAGAGGAGTTTTGGAATACTTGGAATTTTCCAAATTGTATAGGAGCCATTGATGGCAAGCACGTTCAAATAACTGCTCCGGCAAACTCTGGATCTCAGTTCTTTAACTATAAAAAAACTTTTTCAATCGTGTTGATGGCAATTGTGGACGCTGACTACAAGTTTATATGTGTCGACGTCGGCGCTTACGTGTGGAGGGCGCTATTAGCTCCGAACTGTACGTGTAGATGTGCGGGTCTGATAGTTCGATCTGGCATATCGACGCGACCGCATGTCTTACAGTTTTACGCGCGCATCACGTATAAACGTAAATTACAAAAATGACGGTTTGGAGCGGCGAAGCTCCAACCCGCCGAATTTGTTATCACAGAGTACATTCGTTTGTTCCGTGAACATCCACACGGATTTTAACGGAACAAACGAATGAACTCTGGAAGATAAAAAGTAAGGAGTATATTAACAGGAATATGAGAAATAAAGCATATGACGAGCTCGTTGATTTTTGCAAGTCAGTAGGTTTTGTTTCAGCTGATCGCGATTTCGTCAGCAAAAAAATACAGAACGCTAACGCGATGACCAAACGATCGTCCATTTTTCTTACTACTACGAGAAAACTTTTAAAAGTTATAACGTTCTACGCGCCAGTCCAAACTGCAGTCCAAACTCTTGAAAATCAATTTACACGCACAGTTCGGAACGTTTGTCTAGATTATGTAAGTTTCGTCGGCAATCCAAACTGTGAATGCATTTTTAATCGTAATTAGCACAACAGTTTGATACGCAGTCCAAACTGTACAGATCTAACTGCGGTTTGGAACGCAGTCCAAGATGCGCGGTCCGAACTGTACGTGTGGGGGGCGCTATTACTGGCCGGGCACGACACGTGTCTGTAAGCGTCTGTACGGCCGGCGGCCGTGTTACGATAGATATAAATACGTTAATAGTTACTGTATGGAAGAATATCATTTTGTCTGCCACGGCACGTGTCTGCCACACTCAATGTCTGTAGATATAAATCGACCTTAAAAGACTGGGAAAGTAATTGTGAAGATATCTGGGTTTCTGTAACTGCGCAGAGAGCTATTCGACTGACTATTCGTGTTCATGGTAGTTACCATGGACACGAATAGTCAGTCGAATAGCTCTCTGCGCAGTATTCTTAACTCCGCCAGTGCTTCGTAGTACGTTGGAGCATTTTGTGGATTCTTGTAGTGCGGTCTTTGAACAAATAACTGACTGTATTTTTTTTAGAACCAGATCATAAAAAATTATCATAATATAGAAATGAAAGTCTACAAAGAACCTATAGTAGTATTCACTTGAATACTAAATATTTGGATCATCAGTGTATTCGTCAGGGTTTGGATGCGATGGTTGATGGAGGCATAGACTTGCACAGCAGTAACAATTCTGTTCTTTTAATCTCAGTTATGCCTCTGGCCTCACTCTCTCTTGGTAGATCATCAAGCAGATCAGTTTTGCTTTTTGCAATGTCGTCAGATAGTTTTTGCGCATCTTTTCTTTTCCTTAAATTCTCCTTCATAGTCATTCTTAGTAAACATGGTAAGATATTCCCTTCTAAACTCTATAACTTTGAGGTTGTGGATATTAAAACCTTTCGGGTATGCAAGCTTTGAATGTTTTGGAAGTACATATAATCATATCTTTGTGACTAAGAGCAATAGCGCACTAGCGGCTTGGACGCAGCGGCCAGGTCGCGCGGCCAGGCCGCAGGGATCGATTTGCAACGCGGCCAAAACCACGGCTACGATCGTCAGTTGCACGTACAGCGCGCTTCAAAATGGACGTTGAGGAAATAGCAGTGCTTTTGTATCTTATAAGTAAGAAGCGGAAAAAGAAAAGGAAAAAATATTGGGTTCATCCCTTGCTTCGTGAAAGGCGAACAAAAGGATTATTTTATACTTATTTCACGGACCTTCAGCAATATGATGACAAGTTGTTTAATTATTTACGGATGAGCAAGTCTACGTTTGAAGAACTGTTAAGAATATTAAGACCATCTATCACCGGCACCGTCACTAAATTTCGTCCCTGCATTTCTGCTGAGGAAAAACTTGTTGTAACTTTAAGGTAAGCCTGTGCCTATCTACTTTTATTTAAATCATTTCTTTGCGGTCCCTGTGTCTATTTTATGAAAAAGAATGCAGGTAGATAAGTAAAACTAGTAGGTACATAAAAGTATTTAAGTACTGTAATTATCATAATCAAAAGTGCAGTTGTTCAATAATTATCATAAAAAGTTTCAATTATTTCTGAATCTTGCGAGGCCTGCGAGTAGTTTGATTCGGGTGATTGGATAGAGTTTTCTGCTCTTTGTGAATCCAAAGGCGGCGCCGGTTCACTGGGACGTAACAGAGAAGGGCGGCAGCTCATTGTGGCAAGTGGTTCATTATCCAAATTCTTAGTAAAATATCCCTGTTGATATTCTTGATGGCTGGTATAACTGCTTCGAGGGTAAGTAGGTTGGTTGTGCCTTGTCATAGTGGTCATAGGTTCATAGTGGCTTGGATCATATCTTGTATTTTGTGCTCGGTGGATTAGATTAATTATTTCCATCTTAGTTGTGAGCTTCGCGGATTCGGGTATTTTTTTGAAATCCTTCACTAAGGAAAGCATAAATAATCTGTCTTCGTCTTCGAGAAATGATTCACGTTGAGTTCTTGAATTAATGCTTTCTTTTAAAACCGAAACAAGGTCTTCTTTTTCCAAATTATTGTCTTCCTTTTTCTTCTTCGATCTTGGTTGTCCTTGAGATACTGATTCGGGGGTGGGAAGGACTATATTTTCCGTATCATTTAAGTTTGATTCTGTTGTATTCGGTTCTACCGTATCTTTAAGGAACATCAGGTTTTGAAAGTATACATAGGGAGATTTACGTTTCGCTGCAGCACCACTTTTTGCGCCTTTGACACGTCGTAGCTCCCTGAGGAATGAGTCCCTTATATTTTTCCATTTTTTTTGGAGTGACTTACCTAAAATAAAAATAAAAGTTATCATAACGTGTATGTTTGTTCCAGATACCTAGCATCTGGATGCTCCTTCAGAGAACTAAATCATTCATTTCGCATTGGACACACAACTATTCGAGAAATTGTACTTGAGGTCTGCGTCGCCATATGGCAAAATATAAAAGACATTGCCTTTCCACAGCTCAATAGAGACAAATGGCTAGAAATAAGTGAAGGATTCAGGAAGAGTTCGCAGTTTCCTAACTGTATTGGAGCTGTGGACGGAAAGCACATAAGAGTCATTCAGCCGACCCATACAGGGTCACTATATTATAACTACAAAAACTATTTCTCTATTGTGCTGATGGCTATATGCGATGCCAACTACAAATTTATATGCATAGACGTCGGCGCATATGGAAAATGCAGCGATTCATCGGTATTCAAGAACTCCCATTTTTATGTAAAACTTACAAATAATAATTTAGACATACCAGACAAAAGACCGATAACTGAAACAGGTATGCCTCTGCCTTTTGTCATAGTTGGCGATGAAGCATTCTCTTTGTCAGAAAATATAATGAGACCATATGCCGGAAGAAATTTGACAGACGAGAAAAGAATTTTTAACTACCGCCTTTCCCGTGCACGCCGGTACATAGAATGTTCTTTCGGGATACTAGCCAACAAGTGGTGAATTTTTCACCGTCCTCTTGATGTACACAGAGAATTTACTGTTGCAATCATAAAAGCATGTTGCGTCCTTCACAACTACGTACGGGAGCGAGATGGGTACAAATTCGAAGACACCTTGTATATTCCTCCGACTATTGAAGAAATACCTCCCTGCCAGCCGTCAAGAGGAAATAGAACATCTACTCAAAACAGAGATCTATTTGCTGACTACTTCGTGGGTGAAGGACAACTCCCGTGGCAAAATCGAGTAGCTTTGAGAACACAATAAAATAAACATTACTTACCGAGTTCGTTTTTTTCAGTTGTGCTTAAGTTTTCATTTCCAAATATTTCAATTATTTCTTCCCACATTATCCTTTTTATATCTCGGTTGGCATAGTCTTCACAGGACATGTCCCTCAACGCCCTCCTCGTCTCGATTTCTGTTATAAATCTTTCCGTGTCGAAAGACATCGCGATAACTACAAATTACGCTGTAGCTCTACAACACGTGCGGCCGCCACGGCTAGTGCGCGCACACTGGTGATTTTACTACAATACTATAGATCTCAGTGGCCGCAGCGACCAGCAACTGAACACTGGCCGCAAACGCGCCGCTCCGATCTCGCTGGCCGCTGCGGCTGAGTGTGGCCGCTGGTCGCGTGCGACCAGGTGCGCGCGCTCTGTGGCGATTTCATACTAAGGTATCTATCTCGATGGCCGCCGCGACCTGGCCGCTGCGGCCAAGCCGCTAGTGCGCTATTGCTCTAAGAATAGCCACCTCTAAGTGTTTACGCGATGTTTTTATGTTGTGTACAAAGTCGTGCAAGTCGTAGATTTCTTTAGTACTTACTTTTAAACTTTTTGGTAATTACTGCGTGCACGGTGTCTGTGCCATAACCGTGTGCCAGCTCTCAAAATACTCCAGTGTCACTGTTTCTGTATCTGTCATTTTAACATTGATTAATCATACTAATGTTGACATAAGAACTTTGTTCTTATTCTGTGCGTTGCAATTATCAAGAAAAAAGTAAACACGTTTTTGGTCACGACAGTAATTTCTTAAAAAATGCGCATAAGTCGTAGCCACATTATATGCCTTCCTGCCGCTCTCTCCTTCATGTCAAAGAATACATACAGCGGTCTTGTTTTTGCCTGGTGGGACAAAAGATTCATTAAAGAGTGTCAGTTTGCGGGAGAAATAATATTCATATAAAATAATAATATTAATATTGTACGTATTGCTACAGAAACAACTCAAAATACTTGAAAAAATTGTGTGCGAATCGTCATTAGTAGTCTGAACCTGTTGAATTCATGGTTTTAGGAACAGGTGTAAGAGAGGGCAAATATTATTTAAACTTTTCTTTAATGTATTTGATATTTTCTTCGTTCATAAGGTAAAGCTTTACATTCGTTACATCTTTTAAAAGCATAAATATAATTATGCCGATTCCGCATCGAGAACATCTGCTCCATGAGATACTTTTCCGTCCAAGTCTTTTGATGATCCCACCTACACCGTCAGCTGCTCCTTTGCCATGAGAAGCTTCAAAGAAGTTCCATGTACCACCAACAACGCCTGTATTGTGTTACAGGTCCGTCTGAAAATACATGTATAGTATGTCGAGGTATTCACGGATTATATACATTAGGATTGGGTTTAAATGGGCCCAAATTGCTTCAGGTGAATGGTCTGTCGAATCAGGTAAAGTGCAGAAGCACTGTGGTTTTTTACCTTTCCGATATAGAACACTAGTATGTTATGTAATGAAATTTGATATTGAGACGCTCCAAAATGGACGGCTTGTATTTCTTGATGTATTTTGCAAGTATAATTTTCAGAAAAATCACAGTGTATTATTACTTCGTTAGCCTATACACATATATATTTTTTATACATTTTGTATTGATGACCGATGATATACAAATGAATTTGATATTGTTGTAGGTCTATTTCAAATTTTAGAATTAAGTTTTGTAACATTGTTGTTTGTATTTGTTTACTCATCCTTTTACAAACCTTAGTGACCTCATCTTTCTTATATTCTACGTCAACAGCAGACCAGTCGAGCAAAATCGTTTAGTTTGTCATCCATTTAAAATGTGAAGCTTCTTTAGCGATATATTCTAAATTTGAATGCTTTTTGCAAATGCAAGTGTCACGGTCCGATATATTTGGGCGTACAATATAAAAAGGTTTATATCTTACAAATGTTGTGTAGGATACATTTATTCCAGTTTCTTGTTTGATTTTTTTGTAAATATCAGTTAAGTTGGCAAGTAGGTATCTCTTCTGGACTTTTTATTTTTTTACTGTTTTAGTCTCTTTTTTCCCGGCAGATGCTCTTGACACATCATCTTGTAAATAAAACTCTGTAATGGTTTTAGTCAAATCTTTTTGTTTCTTGTTGTGTACTCTTTTGGATATTCTTAGTGCTCCTTTTAAACCTACGTAGGGATTTAATCGTGCTTGCAATTTATACTTACGGACTGTTAACTACATTTTTCAAAACGTTCCGTTCAGCATTATATGTAGAAGCCTTGTAGGTTTTTTCCAGTGAGTCTACTAATACATTTTTTTCTAATAGAACTCTTCTTACTTTATTTTTATCTGAAGTTGTTATACTGTTCAGATTTTGGATGAAAGATTCTGTTTTCGATAACGGAGAATCTGGCAATGTGGAACATGATGTCTGGTTAACATTTTCTTTCTGGGACTCATTATCCGTGTGCTGACAATTCAATAATAATTTATACCTATAAACTTGTTTTTCAACGCACAAACATGTATTTTCAAAGTTTCTATTTTCTTTTTTAGATTATTAATTTCCTTGGTTAATCTATAGTGCGTCTTGTTATATGTTCGACGACTTTCTTTCTTAGTCTTGATTTGTTTCAGATTTGTCTTTTTTTGTTTTATTCCCGCTATTGCTTTCGTATTTTTACTTTTTCTGTTTCTGACAATTGTGAAATTTTTAAATATTTTTTTCTTTTGTCTTCAGCTTCTTTTTTCTTCCTTTCCTCATATATCAGGCTTATTCGCTTTTATGCGCTCTATAAGTGTGCTGTCGTTCAGCTGGTGTTAATGGCATATTTTCTAAAACAAACAAGATTCAGCTTGAAGCTAGCAAATGCTAATGTGTTATATAACAAATCAGTTGTTAGTTTTGTTAGCAGTCATTTAAGGCGAATGGTATGGTAGCCCGCGAAATTCAAATGTTCTTACGTTTTTAGGGTTCCCTATGTCCAAATGAAAAAACGAAACCCTTACCTATAGGATCACTCGTGTTTTTTGCTCCGAATCTAATAGACCGATTAAATTGAAATTTGCTACACACGGGAGATCACAAACAATTTCATCGTTTTCAATTAGCTTAAATACCCATTTTAAACTACTACTGACAAAACCAATTGGACGAACCCTGAAGTACAACAAATACCATTTTAAATTCAAAATATGAGAATTTAATACAACAATCACGTGCATGTTTTTTTTTTAATCTACCAGTACGCAATTTTTTTTTAATCATTAATTTGCATAAAACTTATTAATATTAATGTACTCTTACTTGATATACTACTTACTCTATATTTGAATCCATTACAATTTTCTTCACAACTCACACCAAATTAAAAAAAAAAAACTTAAAATATCAGTTTTGCACGAAATGTCTAAAAGCATACGAACACTTAGGCTACGTCCGGACAGACAAGCGCCTTGCTTAGGGACTAGACTCTAGTCTCTAAGCAAGGCGCTTGTCTACTAGGCTCTAGTCACTAGAGCCTAGTAGCTTGTGCTCTGGCTACTTGCTAGGATACACGGTGGCTGCACTACAGGTGGTTTGCGAGGTGGGTTGCTAAGTGCCTTGGTCATTTGCTTGTCGGCTCGTTTACGAGATGTCACTTTCAAAAATAGCTCTAAAACTGCATATGCTACACAAGAAAATTCACATTTGAAATATACCATTTCACGACCTTATCCACCATGTTGGGTTCATGACATAAATAAGTCACGGTCAAGTCATGGGGAGTTTAATGTTCTGTATAAACAGTTGCGTAATTTTGACGACAAATTTTACGAGTATTTGCGTATGGCAAGAGAAACATTTGATCTACTTCTCAGTAAAGTTAAAGGAAAATTAACTCATTTGGATACTCATCTTAGAAAAAGCATATCAGCCGAAGAATGACTAGTCGTTACATTAACCCTAGAACCGTACCCATATAAAAATTCCATTAAAGGTACCCTGGGGTACAGGTATACACCCCTTACAAAAAAAACACAAATTTCAAAAGAAAACAAACTTTTATTAAAAATCAACTTAAATATGCTTTATTATATTAATTTCAGTCTCATTTAACACAATGAAGGCACATTAAATTAGGAATTTATACAATTTTGGCAAATTTGCTTCTGGTGCTCATTGCAAATGAAATTTTTGCACGTGACACATTGTGTGAGCGATTAACGGTCCTTGGACCTGGGTGAGAAAGATCACCTTTTGGGTTTTGAATTTTCAGGACTTACCGCAGCTAATGATCGCTTTGTTCCTAATATATCTCCAATACTTATTTGTAGGGATGTTGGCAAAGTACGGTATTGAAATCTATCTTCCAGGTGAGGCTTGATGAGATCAAATGCGAGAGTCTTCAGATAAGTGCGTCTGTTCTTGAAAACTTGCTTACTAGTAGCATTTGATGAGTTAAGTAGTATTATAGAGTTAATCCCGACAATTTTCAATATTCCATAAAAGACACAAAGGCTCCAGCGGCGACTTTTGCGTGACACACTGTACGTGTGACATACTTCATCGAATGTGTCAACATCACCCTTCGTTTCGTTATAAAAGGATATTATTTCTGGCAAAAACTCCTCGCTTAGAATAAGATCGTCTTCATCTGCCGAGTCCAGAAGAATATTTTCTATTTCTATTTCGTTCTCCATCAAATAGCGTTGTGACGTCATCTGAAAAGAAAGTAGATTATTGCAAAAAGCAACCAAGCACGAACAGCAAGAAGCACAATTTGTAAAACAATCTATATGTGTTAATAAAACTTATACTGCGTAACAATATACTGTGTACCCACAACCAAACATCAAAATGTCAATAAACAATACAAACAACATAAAAAAACGTAATAACATAGTAATATCTACATAAATAAATACTTACGTTGAAAGTACCCTGGGGTGCTGGTGTACCCCAAACGCACCGTGCCATGTCCACTCGCTAGCTGGACTAGCGTCCGACTTAGGTATCGGCGCGTCCCCCCGCTCCATGTGAATACACGAAAGCGCGAAACAAACCGTCTAATTGTAAAAAAGTTATAGACAATTTTATTTTATTTTTTCCATTTGTACCCCAGGGTACGGTTCTAGGGTTAAGGTAAGTGAAACTCTAAATACATATTATTTTTATTTATTCAAAAAAACTTAAAAAACAGTCATTTAAGATCTATGGAAAAAAACAATTCTTCATATATTATTTGTTTTTAATGCTAAGCATACGCATTGGGGTTCAAGACTTACTACAACTAAAGGAAGACAGCTCTTAAGTGCAGTTAAAGAAACACATTGTGAAGTAATGAGTACAGGCAAACCTACATACTGGCCCACTGACCACCAGAAAATACCGGATCTTATAGATTTTTTCATCTGCAAAAATATATCCACCAATTACATCAGTTTGGAGGAAAGTTTTACTATGAACTCTGACCATTCTCCGATTATACTAATGCTAAGTCAAAAAATCCTATTAAAAGAAAGCCACTTAACCTTGGTTAATAAGTCCACAGATTGGGACAGTTTTGCTCTTGATCTAGATAATATTATCGACCTTAAAACTCCGATAAAATCGCAAGATCAGCTTGACTCAGAAGTAAACAAATTTATTATTAATATTCAACAATGTGCGTGGAGCAATACACCTCAGCTAAAACGCAAATATAAGGGATTTATCCATCCTAAAGAAATTGTGGATTTACTATCAGAGAAAAGAAAACAAAGGAAGTTGTGGCAGCAAACAAGGTTCCCGCGTCATAAAACAACACTAAATAACCTAACTAAACGACTAAAGAGAAAAATTCTACAATTTGAGGATGAATCTCTGAATACCAACCTTCTTCAGCTTACCAATGACAAATCAACGGATTACTCACTTTGGAAAGCAACGAGAAATCTAAAAAGGCAGATTATACAAATACCGCCCATCAGAGATAGCAACGGAAAATGGGCAATAAGCAATGACCAAAAGGCGTTCCGATTTGCTCAACATTTAGAAGAAACCTTTCAACCCAACGAAAGCTCTGTAGAAATACATGAGAGTGTAAATTTATCACAAAACCAAAGAATCAAGCTTGTGACTCCTAAGGAAGTAATGAGAGAAATTCAAAACAACATTAGCTCAAAAAAGTCTCCCGGTTACGACCTCATCACAGGGGAAATTCTAAAACGCCTCCCACGCAAAGCCATAGTAAAGCTGACCAAACTAATAAATGCTTCATTTATCTTAAAATATGTACCTGAGCCATGGAAGGTTGCTGAAGTCATTATGATTGCGAAGCCTGGGAAACCTCCCCACGAAGCATCATCATACAGACCCATTTCTCTGTTACCCGTACTATCAAAGTTATTTGAAAAACTGTTATTAAAACGGATAAAACCAGTAATAGAAGATAAAAACCTAGTTCCAGATCACCAGTTTGGCTTCAGAGAAAAACACTCAACGTTAGACCAGGTACATAGAATAACTAATGTTATTGAAAAAACGCTAGAAAATAAAGAAGTCTGTGCTACCGTGTTCTTAGACGTCGCGCAAGCTTTTGACAAAGTTTGGCATGAGGGTCTCATATTTAAGCTCAGACGCATGCTACCAGAATTTGTAGATATCCTAGAGTCGTATTTAACTAAAAGAATGTTTAGAATACGCCAAGAGGACGCATATTCCGAGCTAAAAACCATAAAAGCTGGGGTGCCTCAAGGAAGTGTGCTTGGCCCAATTTTGTACTTGTTATACACTTGTGACATCCCAGAGCTGGAAAACAGCACCATAGCGACCTTTGCAGATGATACTGCTATTATGGCCACCGGATCAAGCCACAGAGAAGCAGTAGAGAAAGTTCAACTAGCTGTGAACAAAGTTTACGACTGGACACAAAAGTGGAAGATCAATCTGAATGAGTCAAAATCAGTTCACATTAACTTCACAAACAAACACAGTGACTACCACCCACTCTACATAAATGGTATGCAAATACCTTATGCTAATACAGCCAAATACCTTGGCATAACTCTCGACGCCAAGCTGCGTTGGAAAGCCCATATCAAAAAGAAAAAACAGGAACTCGATATTCGTTTTAAACGTTTGTATTGGTTACTGGGAAGGAAATCCTGTTTATCAATACATAATAAGTTGATAATATACAAACATATTCTGATGCCAATTTGGACGTATGGTATCCAACTTTGGGGCTGTACTAAGCCAACCAACGTCAAAATAATTCAACAGTTCCAAAATAAAGTACTCAGGGCTGCTGTAAATGCACCCTGGTACATAAGAAACGATGACCTCCACCGTGACCTCGACATGGAATTCGTCACCACCATCACACAAAAATTTGCTGAAGCCCACGAACACAGACTCCATCGACACGTGAATGTTGAGGCAATCCAGCTGTTAGACAACACAGGCATAGTGCGTAGACTAAAGAGAACTAAACCATTTGAATTAGTGTAGTGTAAGTGAATCAATAATAGTAACAATGTTGTGCTATTTATATAACACATGAACAAAGTGTTTTATCAATTTTACCAGACTCTAAGGAAGTGTTACGAACGTGTGTAAAAGTGCATACCTAATTATGGACACTATTCTTAGCATTAACATAATTTATAACGTAGCATAATAAGTTAGATTTAAATTGTTTATTAGTCTTCTTAGGCTAGATTGCAATTAACTAGTAAGAACTTGGTTCTTACTAATAAGGGAAAAAAAAAAAAAAATATATATATATTATTTGTAATTGTTTATGTAACTAATCAAAGCCGAATCGTTCTCCATTTGCATGGGTATATTATTAATTAAATTTTGTTCAGATGAATTCTGGACGTGCAATCCATAGACTGATTGTTGCGTATTTATATTTGGTACAGGAATATTAATCACTGATGGTATCGATTGTTGAATGTTATTTTCTACAGCTTCAATTTCAACCAAAATTAATTCTTGAATCTTCGATCTTAACCTTAGTTTACGCCTTAGTGGAATATTTTCCAAATAAGGCAAAAGACTCTCAAAAAACAGTAAATCATCGCTTTTTTCTTTGATACTTTCCCTCTCGAGAATCTCAAGTTTCTTCTTTTCTATTTCTAAAAGTTGATCATTGTTTTCGGTTCTGTTCATACGAATTTTCTTTCTTTGTGATGTTTAGAAGTTCAGAGTAATGGCCAGGAACTGGGCATTAATGTGGGCCATGTTGAGTTGTTTGGGAGGTGGGTGAGCAAAGGGGAAATCTGATCACTAAGAGTCAGAGGGGAGGAAGAATCACTTGCCGCACTGAGGAAGCTCCTGGAAGAGGAAGAACAGGAGAAAAAATCATCATCAAGGTCGATATTGATCATAGTTTGTATAAACAATATAAAAATACGAATAAAAATATATAAGTATGGATGGAATTAAAATTACTAAACTAAATTACTGAACTAAATTAGGTACTAAAGTAAACTTAACTGTTATTGTTTTGCTTAAAACAACAATAGTCAATTACACATAGCTAATAAATCACCTAGTCGCTGTAGCAGGTAGAGATATAAACAACTGTTACCATGATTGTTGCGTAAAAATGTGAAGGAAATCAAGACTAAGTGTAACAGAAACATTAAGAAAAATAGAGAATACCAACTAGAATACCCGCAACAACATTTGCAAGCAGACAATAATAAAAAAGTAGAATAGTACTGTATATTAAACGTTATATTAAGAACTTAATTACTTCTTTGCAAAAAATTAAAATGCAAGCAGACAATAATAAAAATTTAGGACTTATTAAGTTCCATGCAAAAATTAAAATGACTGTGATACTTTGACAGACGTCACGTCAATACAACAAAAACATCTACCGGCTAACAAAAATAAAGAGGAAAAGTAGTAATAAAAACGAATTGTAAAAAGTATGGGTAGATCGACAAAAATTTAAACATGTACCGACAATACCCGGTGTAGGCGTAGCGAACAAAGAAAACATGGTAGCAAACTTAGCGACGAGCCTTCCTCACAAGCTTTCCTTTGGAAGTTGCTGTTACAGGCGATGTAGAAGCTACTGCTGGTGAGGTAGAAGCAGCAGGCACGAGGTCACCGGGAGTGGCAACACGGGCGAGAGCGGGATAAAGCGCGTTTAAAGTTTCAAGCTCACCCATAGTTGCTATTGTCCGGCGTGATTTGTCACCAAGACAATAATCTTTCCCTCTGCAGACCAGCAGTTATTGATATCAAAGTGCTTACGGGAAGCCATAAATACCTGGTGTCGTGTTTTGGTCAGGAACTCGGAAATGATATAGATATAGTGATACCGCTGCCCTTGAGTGTAGTTTTACCGTCCCAAACTAACCGACGATACTCCATGCCATTGAAACGCACCAACACCGGTCTACATTTACCCTGGGAGGCTCCGAGCCTGTGGCAACCTTCCAGATAATCCATTTTAAAGACGTCTATCTTCAGCTGCTTGGAGATGACATGGAGGATTGAGTCACTCAATTTTTCATTCGGTTTCTCAGGAATACCGTGGAACAGCAAGATCTTTCTTCGCATGGCAGTCTCATGCCTGTCCAGACTCAAAGAAAGGAGTTCTATCTGTGTCTTAAAGTGAAGAAAAGTTTGACACACAAAGGACTTAAACTCGGAGAACTCCAGTGAAAGTGAAGCAAGATCTGAGTGCGCAGGGCTAGTTCCAGCTGTAGCTCTCTGTAGCTTATCTTCGTACTCACTCATGCGAGAGCTAAACAGCTTTTCCATTTGCTCCATACTGTGTACAAGTTGGTTGTCCATGATGAGTTGTCAATTTGCAGTGTTGTGGTTGGTGAAGAGAGAAAGTGATAGGATAGTTCAGAGCGAAGGTGGGTTTAAATAGCAGAAAATAACAGTTAACTATTTTTAAATAAATAATAAATAAAGAAGCCACACAAGTACGTTTTTATGTAAAGCCTACCCACATAGGAATGTGCATAATTTTATTTATCTACTCCTCCCATGCATTTATTTTAGTTAATTCCAGCATTTGGACATGCAACTTGTTCTTTATCACCCCGACTACGGCGCACAAATCCTTTTTTGCTTGGATTATGCATATTTGTGAACTTTCTGCGATATGATTGTTCTATTTAAAGGAACCGTTGGGGTAACCCTTTGTTCTACGGTTATTTACCATTCGCAGGTAGTCGATTTTTTTTTACCTGAGACTTTTAGGAATTGTATTTTTGGCCGCCTAATTCGTAGAATTGCCCGTCCGTGCGTCGTGTTTATGATGACGAAAAAATTGCACCAATAACAATAACAGTATTCCTAAATAACTTTCGAGCGTTTTTTTTTTAGTAGCCTTTTCTGTCCCACGGTTGGGCAAGGGCTCTCCCAATTCCTTCCATGTTCTCTTTTCCCGTATTTCCTCGAACCAGCCTTCGCGGTACGCGTCCAGATCGTCTCGAAGCTAAATTAATTACATTTAAACCAACTTTAATTTTCGTTTCTTTTCTGCAAATATGTTAAGGATTTTTTCTGCCGTGGCATTACCATTTTTTTCAAAGTCTGTCGTTTCAAAGATAGACACTTCCAAAGTGGTAAAATGTGTCCCCCATTATCTTTGACAAATTGATTTTCTATGTGGAGAAGAGAGATGCTCGGGAACCCCTCCTCTCCCATAGTCGATCTGAGCCAGGTCTTTATTATGGGCATAGCCGAGAAACTCTGCTCACATCCAGCTGAGTTCACGGGAATAACTATGGCAGCTTGGATTAATTTATACAGATTTGGACAAAAAACTTGTTTAACATGAAGTTTCAGGTCATCAATTGTGACTTTTTTAATACGTTTTTCATAATCAAACATTCCGCACCAAAAAGAGTCTCGTCTATTTGTAGAATGTCCTTATATATGCAAATTCAAAAATGCACAGACCGATTGAGCTAGGTAGACTTTCAAACCTAATATTGTCTTATCTGGGTAAAGTATATTAATTTTCCAGTATTCTGTTGGGCGTGAATCTGAAGGCAAGTCAATCATGTTTTGTTTTTCCGAGTGTGGATTCAATGTAAAAGTCTCAATCTCTGCTACCTCCACCGACTCTATCATGCTTGCTTACTCGTGTAGGTTCCAGGCAAATTTAACGTTTTTCTGCAAATTCTTCTATTTCCTTCCAACGTTCATCAAAATTGTACTGAATTTGTACAAAACTACTAATGATGCCCGTTATCTTGGTACCGGCTCGTCCAAGAGTTGCATTTTTGCCTTGGAAGTATTTGCTTAATCCATGCCGAGTAGAGCACGTGTAAGCAAACTGTGAACTCAGGTTTTGAAATCGAAGTAAGTAGAAGAAGTAAGCTTTCGCCAAATGTTTGTCTTTATTTTGACTTATTTCTTCATCTAGTGCAGCTTTCAGTGCATCATAATTATTTATTATAGCCTTACAATTTTCAAAGCGACAGCTACTTTTTGTGGTACTTAAACTAATGTTGAAAGCAATGTAATGTTTCACCGCCGAGTCCTCGTAGCGGCGATTGGCGGCGGCGACCTCTCGCGTCCGGCCGTGGTTCAATCCATGGTCCGGTGCGAGAGGGAATGGGAAGCTGGCACCTCCTGCGAATCAGTCATGCTAGCGAAGGAGGTGGCGGGACGTGAGAGGGGAAGAACTTCACGTCCCAGCCGCCGCGGGAAACGCCCCGGGCATCGGCGGCCACCAAAGGCGCGTGTCGACGGCGCGTTCGTGTTCCACGCGCGCCTCAAAAAGATCTCAGCAAACCGGAAGGGGACCCCTACCGGTTTGCTGACAGGGGTCCGCAGGGGCCGATGCCTGCCGGGGCTGCGGGGCTATTCAAAAGAGACACCGCGGCCCTGGAACGCAAAGGGCAAAGAAGGAACATGGATGGGTTTTAGTCAGTAAAAGTCACCACATCGCTACTGATGAGAATCCTGGCTGCACCGCTAATGTCACCTTCCCCTAACTTTGATTCAACTAGATGGGATACACTTCTCGAAGAGGTATATCTCTGTGACGTTAATTTTGAATAAAAATTTTGAGCCGAAATGTTACAATTATCTTTAATTTGAGCTGTTAGTATTTTTTGTGGGCAAATTCTTTTGAACATGAAGTATTCGGTAAGGGAAGGTAAGCAACTGTTCCCAAGCACTTAGCGAGTTCTCTCGGACGGCAAGGCGTACGCAACCTGCTAGGTTTTGTGCACTAGGGGCCTAGCACCGCGGGGAACTCGCTTTAAAATAGGAACAGAGTTTTTGAATTTGGAAAGGGTTTGCCAGATCGGATCGAAAGTGGATGTAGCCGATGTTGAAGGTGCAAGATTGGAAACAGGGTTTGAAGTGGGTGCATTTGGAGGTTTATGTACCTTACCCAATATGCACATTCAGACCCCGCTTACCATTAAAAAATCGTGCCTGGGTGGGTACAAAGCGGGCATCTCTCCAGGGTCCTCAGCGAAGTTGAAGGTTGACTACTACTGTTACACACCACATCGCTGCTGCTACTACTCATTAAACTAATAAGTTGCCATACAACGTGGCAACGCCGCCAGTCTCTTGGGTACATTACCAGTTGACAGCGTTGAGGAGGAGTTTTTTGACGCCATTTTTTAAGTTAGTTAGTTAGTTAGTTACTTTAGTTTATTTTAATTTATTAATGTATATATATACTTAAAAAATAACCCTAATAAAAATAACGTTATTAAACTAAACTATAAAAACACGGAAAAGTCAATAACAAGTAGAAACACGCTGTCAGGAGCGGCGGTAGCACACACGTACTGGGGGATCCTGGGGCATCGCGCCACCGATGAACGCATGTCGGTGCAGCCCCCGTCACCGTGTGAATTGGAGCCTGGTCTCGCCTCGGCTCGGCGTCGAACACAGTTTACGGCCTCTGGATTTAGATTGGTCTCTACAGGACTGCAGTTCATCCAAACTAAAGGCCAAACTCAGGCACTGTCCAGGGCACAATGCAATTGCACAATTTCACAACTTGAAAATTTTCGCAATATCTTCGTCAAAGTAGGTATATTCAGTATAGGTATTTCAGGCTTTATTATACACCGTGTTCCTTACGTTATCCATAAACTTTAGCAAACGCTTCTATAGCTTTAACAAATCAAAACCAACAAAGGAAGTAGTACTTAAAAAAGCTTCGTTACAAAGATATTTGTAATTTCAATTAATAAAATTTAATTGAGCTATACAGTATGAAAGGGTCTTAATTTGGCCTATGTTGCTGCTTAGTGCAATTAAAATGATAATGAGACGCGTTGGCAGAATCGTGGGTGTATCCCATAAGCTAGTGTGGAAACTGTGGAAAAGATATGGTTTGCATGCCTACCACTACAGAAAATCTCAAGGCATAATACCACCTGATCACTTCTCAAGAATTGTTTTTTTGCGAGAGAATGAACCAAGTACTGATAAATAATCCAATGCTGAACTGAACCATGTGGCTCCAACATCATGGGGCCCCTGCTCATTATGGCACACAAGTGCGTGAATATTTAAATGCAACGTTTCCTGGCCGTTGGATGTTATTTGAAGAAGTTATTCTAAGATTATAATGTTATGCTGTTTAAAATTAATGTTTTAATCAACTTCGTAATTAATGTTTTATTTTTGCCTAGTCCGTGGCGCATGGTTCGGTCGTTCGCCCGAATTGGAATGCCTATGGAATTCGTCAAAAGACCAAGTGTAAATGAACGCGGCGCGGCGAGTACGCCCGTCTTCAAACTCGACCAGCTTCATTGTTTGTTTTTTCTCAATTGTAAGCTGGAACACGAATATATCCATTGCGATAACCAGTGTAATTGTGCAGAAGCTTACAATTCGCAATGGATGTATTCCATTGCGATAACCAGTGTAATTGTGCCATTAATAAGTCGACAAAAATCATAAGAAAACGTGATGGGTTGTGGAAGTGCGGGCTCCGCAGGCTAAATACCTAGACAGTCCTTCGGTTCTACGTACTTGTTATAAAATATAAGATAATTGGATTGTATAATAATCAAAGAGATTTAAAAGATTGAGCTGAATGACATTACGGCTGACGTAGTTGTCTATCCTACAGTATTACATGGATCTTTTGAAGCTCCATAGAGGTTGCTAAACATTTATGAAATGTATTGATAAAATAAGATGGCGGCGGTAGTTCTGATTTTGCCCACGCGACAAGTGTGGTTATATGTTATTCTAGCCAAATGCAATATAATAAAATATGCTGTGATTACCTTTAATCTTAATTTGACCGAGATCTATCTTTTGAGAGGATTTTTACGAATGTACGCCGGCCGTGTATGTACCCGGATTGTGTGGTGAGCTGCCCTTCTTCGTTCATTCAATAGTTTTGAGATTTAATGTTTGTTATTTAAGCCGAACCGGCAGAATGGGTTAGGATTTATTATGGTAGCCTACTCTCCTTCCCGTCGTTGGAGGTCCTGCGTTGCTATTAGCCTAGACTAAAAAATAAGGACTACTGAAATTTTTTGCGTTGTTATCATGATATGGTTTTTTTTTTTAAATCCTCAATGAAAATGACACAATTCGAAATATGTACCTGCCTGCTTGGTGGCCTTATGCGTTCTCTTTAGACAAGTAGGGCGTTTGAATGACAGTGCTACTAATCTGAAGTCTGAGGGAAATAAAAAGGAACGAGATAAAAAACCAAAGAAACTTAGTTTTGACAAGTTTCAGCCCGCCAAATCTTATGAATAAAAATACGACGTTGCCAATTCGGATAAGGAGGCATGCATATCGGGTGATTTACGTCAAGGTATTTAGTTTGTATGAAAATTAACATAAAATAAGAATTGATTAATGTGTCCATATTGAAAATACCTATTTCCATGGTCTGAACATCTGGCTGAAGTTTATGTATATCGTCGGGAACACGGTGTATAAACAAAATATATTATTAATTTTAAATAAAATTTTGTAGACTGTCGCAGGTGACAGGTGTCAATTCAACATGAGTACTTATACATTTTCGGTACTTGTATAAGTTTTTCATCAAGACAACGTTTAGCTTGATTTTTTTTCTTCAAGTTATATTTTCGGGAACTTATTCGACTGTTTTCTCGTCTAGATTTTTGTTCGCGGCGATTAAAGTCATGAATACAAAGTATTTTTCCTTCGGCTTTCCTTTTATAATATCTCTTCCGGTTTTTGGCCTTGAACTCTTCATTATTTTAAGCCTCTCTCTTCTTCTTCTTTCAGACAACTACTTTTTTTCTAATTTTTCCTCTCTTGTTAATGGCATTTTAGTCTAAAAAATAATTCATTACAATTTTATTAAACATTAATATAGGTAGCTAATCTGACACTAATTTTATTTATTTACTATACACATAATTTACATTTTTAAATATTGTTATACAAAATAATATAAAAAAAACATTTGAAAATATAAAAAATAGTGGTACGCCGGTGTCGGGAGCAGGGTCCAAGCTACCGGTGGTTAGGGCTCCAGAGACAGGAACCTCCTCACAATGCGAGCCGTATCGAGGAGTACTGCCTTCTGAATCCGGCCCTTGATCCAACCGCCTAAGGAGAGCTTCGAAAGATGGTCGTCGAGGCTCTTGGCCATAAGGCCATTGGCCGTCACGGCAATCGGCACAATGATAGCCGAGCTCACATTCCACATGTCGACAACCTCGTGTGCCAAGTCGAGATATTTTATTTGTTTCTCTTTCTCAGCTTTCACGAGGTTCTCGTCATGCGGGATGGTAACATCGACTATCATTACGCGGAGCGCTGATCGGTCTATCACTACTATGTCAGGCTTATTGGCGACAATAGTCCTGTCAGTAATGATAGACCGATCCCAGTACAGCGTGACATGGTCTTTCTCGAGAACTCGGTCGCGCACTTACTTGTAGTACGGTACCTCAGATTCCACAAGTTTATATTTTAAGGCAAGTTGCTGGTGAATAATCCTGGCTACTTGGTTGTGCCTGTGCAAGTACTCGCCATTAGCTAGACGAGAACAACCGGAAATAATATGTCTGATGGACTCACCCGGACGGTGGCATGCCCGATACACGTCAACCGTCCCGTCCTTCATAATATACTTCGGGTAGTTGTTCGTCAACATAACTTCGTCCATAATTGCACAGACAAAACCTTCAGTGTCCCCAAAGAGGTCGCCGAAACGTAGCAGGACACGGACGCTAGAAAATCTACATCAGGCCTACACTATTTTTATTCCGTTTATTCATTTATAATGCATATTATTTACATTTTTAAATATTCTAATATAAAAAACATTTAAAAATATAAAAAATAGTAAGCCATCAGCACTGGGAACAGGGTCCGAGCTGCTGGTGGTCAGGGCTCTTGAGAGAGGAACCTCCTAACAATACGCGCCGTGTCTAGGAGTACCGCTTTCTGAATCAAGCCCTTGATCCAGCTGCCAAGCGAGAGCCTCCTCAGGTGTTGGTCGAGGCTCTTGGCAATTAAGCCATTGGCGGACACGACTATCGGCACAATGACTATTTACTATTTACTTTTTTCTACTATTTTTATTCCGTTTATTCATTTATATACATATTATTTACATTTTTAAATATTTTAATATAAAATAATATAAAAAAATATATATATATAAAAAATAGTAAGCTACCAGCACTGGGAACAGGGTCCGAGCCGCCGGTGGTCAGGGCTCTTGAGAGAGGAACCTCCTAACAATACGCGCCGTGTCTAGGAGTACCGCTTTCTGAATCAAGCCCTTGATCCAGCTGCCAAGCGCGAGCCTCCTCAGGTGTTGGTCGAGGCTCTTGGCAATTAAGCCATTGGTGGACACGACTATCGGCACAATGACTGCTGTACTCACGTCCCACATATCGACAACCTCGCGAGCCAGATCTAGATATTTTAATTGTTTATCTTTCTCTGCTTTCACGAGGTTCTCGTCATGAGGGATCGTTATATCAACAATCATTGCGCGACGTTCCAATCGATCTATCACCACAATGTCAGGTTTATTGGCAACAATAGTCCTGTCAGTGATGATAGATCGATCCCAGTACAACGTGATATTACCATCATCGAGAACTGGGTCGGGCGCATACTTATAGTATGGCACTTCTGATTCTACAAGGTTGTACTTCAAAGCAAGTTGCTGGTGGATAATCCTGGCAACGAGGTTGTGTCTATGCAAGTACTCTCCGTTAGCCAGACGAGAACACCCAGAAATAATGTGTCGGATCGATTCTCCCGGACGGTGGCATGCAAGACATATGTCAACCGTGCCATCCTTCACAATGTATTTCCGGTAGACATGGGCGTTTTCGTATTTAGTTGCTAACGGATAAGTAACCGATATTCAGTTTTCATATCGATATCGAAAACCTTTTTCAGATATCGATATCAGTAGTACGATTTGCACAAGTAACTGAAACGAACGAAACGCAAACTCACACTTTTACCGTTAATACATTGATATAAGTGCTTTCGTTTTTTAAAGTTTAAAAATAATAAATTTATCAGTTTAGCTTCTTGTAAGTACGACGATTTCCCTTCATGCTTTAATTTAGGCTTAGGACTAGCAGAAAAGTTTTTGAAAACATACTATAATTATGTCAATTATTAAAAGCTAACTTTTCTGGCGCATTTAAAAATCGTCTTATTTACAATGATTGAATATTATATTATTTTTATTTTTTTCTACCTTATTGATTGATTCATTCTGGATGAATTAAGAATTTGCATTTAGAAATGCAAGCTGCACTACTTTTTTTGGCTTTAGACGACATCTTCGCTCATTTATGATAGGCCCTGTCTTTGAGAATAATCGCTCGCAGGGCACTGACGTCGCTACGATGTTACATTTAGTTCTGAATAAATGCGATAGGTGGGGGTAAATTATTTTATGGTCTCTCCACCATTGCGATGGGCTATTCCATTTACCCTCGCAGTTCTTTCGAGGTAACATCTCGTCATCCAGGTACATGTGGAGTTCTTGGATGGCTCTCGCTTGGGCATTACCTTGGGGCTTGTTTTTTGAAGTAGTTCATCGAATTTGTCCCAAGCGCTAACCTTTCCAGCAGTTACCGGTCTTTCTTCTCGTAAGATATTTTCTGTCAATTGGTTTTTATTGATGATGCCAATTATTAGCATGTGTACATGTCTTTTTATTTCTGCGACAGCTTGTTCATTTTTAAAACATAATAATTTAAACCTAGGGTCTAACAGCGTACAAAGGCCAAAGATTTTGCTGTGTTCGACGCCAGAAAATCGTTCTCTCAAACCTCTTTGTAGAGATGTGATCACATCCACAACTACCGGATAGAAGAGTTTGTATTCCTCTTTGTTCAAAAAATCATCACAAACTTCTTTCAAACAGTTTGTGACCACTATGACCAAACTTCCTGATAGATATTCATCACCACTTATTGAAGAAGTGATCTCTTCAAAAGGTTGTAAAACTGTGCATAACTCGCTCATTGTCTCCCAATCTAATGCATTGATTTCAGGCCAATCTTTCTCAATTAGTGCCATACAATGTTTTACAGCTTCTTTTAGTAAAGTAAATCGGCGCAGCATATAATATGTGGAATTCCAGCGTGTAGGCACTTGTTGCACTAGCCTTTTAGGCTCACCACTGTCTGACATATTTTTTATCTGATAACTGAGGAGCATATCTGTAGCACTCGTACTTCTTGTAAAATGCGCTACGATGTTCTTTATTTTGTCAATTAATGCATCTAATGGTCGTAAAGCAGCCGTGACGATTAAATTTAAAGTATTTGCATAGCAGCCATAGTGCTTCCACTCTAATTCTGTTTCTATCGCCTTTACAATATTGCGAGCATTGTCCGATATGGCAAAATTAACTTTTTGTGTTAAATTCCATTCGTCTGTTGTTGCATTCCCACGGATTCCATAATCTCCCCTCGCTTCACATGCATGACTGCACATTTGTCCACACCAAATTCCATCCTGATGGCGCTACTGAAAGTTTCCGTTACCTTCAGTAGCTTCATCAGTTGCAAATTGTTGGGGGCAAAGAGTTTCAGATCATCCATGTAAAGAAGGTGAGATATGACACAGTTGATGGGTTTTTGATTTTATAATAACCTAATAATGATAAAAATAGTTATATCGAAGAAAAAACTCGGATCACAAATGACATATTACGTCATAAATGTGAAAATCAGGATTTGTGAAAAATGAAACGATAATCACGATAATGTTGACAAGAGCAGCAGCACGACGTGCACGCCTATCACCTCCGGACCCGTCGCTCAGCTCCGCCTCGCCGCTGCCGGAATCCAGCCCCATCGTGAGTGCTGTGACACCGGCCGTGGCAGTTGCGTCGAGCTCGAGCGACGAGTATTTCTCTCCGCCCACGACGCCACCACCAGTTCGTCGACGGAGAGGACGCCGGCCGCCGGATGGTTTAGGACCTCGAGGCCCACCGGCCTCTGATAGGGTCCCAGCTCTCGGCGGGAGTGTGCAGCGCATGCGATGGACGCAATCCATCAATGAAAATGTCATGCGCTCATACTATGGGGCTACAGAGGGGGGAAACAACCGGACCGCGTACCGTGTTCGGATGCTCTCTCTGTTTCAGGTGCTTGAGCCAGCTGTCAACGTGTCGGCGCAACGACTATCGGATCAGGTGCGAGTCATCCAGCGTAATCGTATGTTGGATGATACTGTACTTGATCGCCTGCGAACTGAAATGCAGAGTAGCCATGTCATTACCCCGTCGGCGCAGGCTGTGGTACTACCACAGTCTAACACAATACCGAATCGCGCTAATGACGAGAGTAATGACATGGTTACTAATGTAAGTACCCAGTGCAATGAGGAAATAAGGAGTGCTTTGGAGGGTGCGATTCGAGAATATCGGTCCATGCAACCCGACCTTAGGCCACGCATACCTCGTTTGCCCATGCATAACAAAAATAGGGCGCTGGTGGCTGTTCTGGATTCGCAGTTGTCAAACTATTTTGACAATTGCGAAGACCTCACCGATGCTCACTCAATCTTGTATTGTGCGGCTGTAGCGGCATGTCGTGTAGCTCACGTCAAATTTTCAGATGACAGAGCTACACGACCTAAACCAGCCGTACCAGCATGGCAGTACAGGATTGAACGACGTATTGGTGGGGCCAGAGCACTCATCGGCAAACTGATCTGCTTCAGGGAGGGCAATACTCGCCCTAGAGTGATGCGTTTTGTGAGGCGGGCGTTCTCGGGGACTGATATCAGTCCACGAGACTACATGTCCCGTGTCACAGAGCGCATCGACTTCCTGAAGCAGAAAGTATATGCATGGGCAAACCGTATTCGTAGGTATAAACGGCGGGTGGATAGATACACTCAGAATCGCACATTCCAAAGAGATGAAAGGTGGGTTTATAGGGCTTGGGAGCGACCGGACCAAGGTGTGGCTGACACGCGCCTACCGGATGATGACGCCATGTGTTCATTCTGGCGCAGCATCTGGTCGGTGCCTGTTAGCCACACCGAGGATGAATGGACTCGGGAGGTCGAGCGAGCGTGCGATCCAGTACAAGAAATGGGGGCAATTACTATCAGCCCCCAAGACGTAGTTTGTGCAGTCCGTCCGTTGCCTAATTGGAAATCTCCAGGGCCGGATGGGCTGCACAACTTCTGGATTAAATGGTTCACAAGGTCGCACGCTCGCCTGGCGACTCTATTCCAGTCAGCCTTAGAGTCAGGGTCGCTGCCCGAGTTCCTGACAACAGGTATAACCCACCTGCTCCATAAATCGGGTAGTACTGCGGAACCCAAAAATTATAGACCGATTACCTGTCTTCCGACAGTGTATAAAGTTCTTACTTCCATTTTGAGAACTAAAATTAGCAAACACATTAATGACAATTCTATCATGTCTCCTTCTCAAAATGGATGTAGGAACGGGTCCCGCGGTACTAAGGAGCTACTCCTTATTGATATGGCCATTAGTCAACAGGTTCGCCGTTTTCGAAGGGATCTGTCGACATGTTGGATAGACTATAAGAAGGCCTATGACTCGGTACCACATACATGGCTCATGAGGGTGCTAGAGTTGTATAAAGTTGATACAACTCTGCGCACCTTCCTGATGTCGTGTATGGGGCAATGGAGGACAGTCCTTCGCTATCCAGGATGTCGGCAAATCCAGAGGGATAGCGAACCGATAAGGATAGAGCGAGGTATATTTCAGGGCGATAGTTTGAGTCCACTTTGGTTCTGCTTAGCCTTGAATCCTCTTAGCACACTGCTGGAGGATTCAGGTCTAGGTTATCGGTTGAGGAGAGGTGGTCAAGTTATATCTCACCTCCTTTACATGGATGACCTGAAACTCTTTGCCCCCAACGATTTGCAACTGATGGAGCTACTGAAGGTAACTGAAACTTTCAGTAGCGCCATCAGGATGGAATTTGGTGTGGACAAATGTGCGGTCATGCATGTAAAGCGAGGGGAGATTGTGGAATCTGTGAGAACCCAGCTCTCGGATTCCATAAATCTTAGATCTCTTTCAGCAACCGAAACTTATAAGTATTTGGGTATGTCGGAAGCGCTGGGCATCAATGTCGCTGACATGAAGCAATCGTTGAGGGAACGCTTCTTTGGCCGCCTGAAAAAAGTATTTAATAGTCTTTTATCAGGCGGAAATAAGGTGCGTGCCTTCAACGGTTGGGTCATGCCGGTTTTGATGTACTCTTTCGGCATACTTAAATGGACTCAAACAGAACTAGACGCCCTGGATAGGAGGGTTCGTACACTGTTGACGGCATATCGAATGCATCACCCGCGTTCTTCGGTTATGAGACTGTATATCCCGCGGAGGTGTGGGGGTCGAGGCTTTTTAAACGCTAAGACTCTCCACAATCGCGAGATATGCAGTCTTAGGGAATATTTCCTAGAAGCCGACGTGGGTATGCATCGAGATGTAGTCGCGGTGGACAAGGGCCTCACCCCTCTCTCCTTGGCTAAAGAGAACTGGCGCAAACCAGTAGTGCTTGATACTAACGACCGCAGGGAAGTATGGCAGAGTAAGGAGCTTCACGGACGCTTTTTCCGGGCCCTGCATGGGCCCGATGTAGACCTATCAGCGTCCGTAGCCTGGCTACGTTCCGGGGATCTCTTTGGAGAAACCGAAGGCTTTGTCTGTGCAATTATGGATGAAGTTATGATGACGAATAACTACCGGAGATTTATTGTGAAGGACGGTACGGTTGACATATGTCGGGCATGCCACCGTCCAGGCGAATCAATCCGTCACATTATCTCCGGGTGTTCTCGTCTGGCTAACGGAGAGTACTTGCATAGACACAACCTTGTAGCCAGGATTATTCATCAGCAACTTGCTCTGAATTACAACCTTGTGGAATCGGAGGTACCGTACTATAAGTATGTGCCCGACCCAGTTCTCGAAAATGGCTGTGTCACATTGTACTGGGATCGATCCATCATCACTGACAGGACTATTGTAGCCAATAAGCCTGATATAGTGGTGGTGGATCGATCAGAGCGGCGCGCAATGATTGTTGACATAACGGTCCCACATGATGAGAACCTCGTGAAAGCCGAGAAAGATAAGCAAATCAAGTATCTTGATTTGGCTCACGAGGTTGTCGACTTGTGGGATGTGGACTCAGCGATCATTGTGCCGATAGTTGTATCAGCCCATGGCTTAATTGCCAAGAGCTTCGACCAACATCTGAGGAGGCTCTCGTTAGGCAGCTGGATCAAGGGCTTGATTCAGAAAGCGGTACTCCTGGACACGGCTCGTATTGTTAGGAGGTTCCTCTCTCTGGAGCCCTGACCGCCGGTAGCTTGGACCCTGTTCCCGATACCGGTGGGCTACAATTTTTTATATTTTTAAATGTTTTTTATATTGTTTTTTCTAAGGAATATTTAAAAATGTAATTATATTTGTACAGAAATAAATAAAGGACATAAAAATAGTATGAACAGATCCTTTATTTAAAAAAAAAACTAAGTAACCACAGCAAAAACGGATCAAAGAAATAGTGATGCATTAAATCTAAAATACCAGGTGACAAACACTCATTCCATTTCGTGGCATCTTCAGTTCCTTGTGACACATGAGTAGCTAAATCAGTGTCTAGGGTAGTTATTTCCATGTTGGAGGTAATCTTTGCCTTTTTCTCCTCTCCACCAATAGAGATTGTAGAACCTGGAAGGTCCATAAAAAGTTCTAAATGGAATGCCTCTATTATATGTAAGAACGGTCGTAGTAACATTGTTGCTGATGCTATTGCCCTCCTGTCCTTCTTGCCTCTTTCTTTATGCTTAATATATGAAGCAAAGCTTCCAACCATTTTCTGCATCAGTTTTCTAACCTCTGTTATTCCAGTAATTTTCTGCTTTATGATTTTGATTGTTTTCTTTTCTCTAATTTCTCTCTGTTTTGCTTGTATCCAATCTATCAAGCTGAAACAGTCTCTTCCAGTATTTTCGTTTAGAAATGTAAAAGCAGATTCATACGCTTGGGCAGCAGTTACACTTTGCTCCTTGAAAGGGCAGAATGTTTGTCTCCCTTGAGTAAGGATATCGGAACTCTGATTCAGTACTTTGTCCATAACTCTGCTCACAACGGTGTCAATTTGTTTGGAATGGTTAATCAACATGTTTTGGCACATTTCTCTTACTACCGCTGTTATGTAATTTCCATGTACCTTGTCGTGAGGGAAAGCACCATCTTCCTTTTCCCATTGAAGTCTATCTACTAGCACGCCACCTATTTGGATAGTCTTTTCCGTTTTTGTTTTCCTGTTATACTCAAGGGCTCGGCTTACTGTCTCTGCAACTTTAGGTGCTTGGCTTCCGTATCCGTGTGGTGGGGTTCCCGTGTATATATAAAGTGCGCTTACGGAGGAAAGGTTCTTTGTCAATTCGGTATTGAATTTTCTTTTATATGTATTGTTCCCGTCTTTTATTCCTTCATCGTCTGGTAGCAAAGTCTACCAATCAGGAATGGTAAACTATTCTCAATGATATGCAAGTACGGCCATTTATTCCAAGCTTGGAAGATAATTCAAATTGGTCCTGGGCCTATAATAAAAAATGATCAATACTATACCAGGTTAGAATGGATACAAGAGCATGTAAAAACTATGAATGAGAAAACAAAGGAATGGTATTTGAAGCTAGAAGATGAGATAACAGATGACAGAAAATATTTCCGATCTAGCCCTGGGATGCTTATGGGTATGCTGAATGCTGCCAGTACTACAGTTGGACTGTTACCAACAAACTTTAATATGATGCGCAATCAAATGAAGGTTGTATGTGACGAGTAGTGACGACTCAACTACCAAATATCTATCCAATAGTGCTGAGAATAATATGAGATGTGTGATCAAGAACAAGCAAAATCTTTCTTTAATAGGCTTAAACTTGAGCCCTGATAAGACATTCTTCTTGCCTGAGGGCATTGCGGAATACACATCTTGGTACATAGATGGGAAAGGACATCAACCACTTTGTATGGCGTTTGGGCTTGAACATGAACATAAAAATATTGCACTATTTTTGATTTTATTGAGTGGCTTACAATACATAGAAAACATATATATAGGAAGTTTTGTATCAAATTGTTTAATATAATAATAAAAAATAAAACTTCAACACTTTAAAGTAAATCAATTTATTTGTAAAATTATTCATTTTCATACGTTAATAAAACGTGGTCTAAAAACTGGGCCGGTGGAGTTACATTTTCATACCTGGCCCAGCTTAAATACCATATCACAGACATGATGTGAGCGCAGCAACCTACAGTCCTTCGGCCGACTATGCAATTGCAGCAATAATGCTTAATAGCTTGTATGCCTTGATTATGATCTTCATATAATATATATACAAAATATATTTTACGGCCTATATGTCGGCTTTGTATTTTGGCTCGCAATAATGTGCAATTCTCGACCGAAGGAAATCCTTGTAAAAGGTCACTGGCTCTATCGATGCACACTTCAATAGTATAGGAACCATCATTTCTTATATGCTCCCCATAATAAGACTTTGCCTGTTTAATCTGATATGTTCCACATGCTAATAACACAAGTTCATCAAATGTTAATCTAGGAAATTCAACAATTTCAATAGTAGCGTTTAAGTTGGAGAATTGTGTCCGTCTTCGATTTAAATTATTTTCAATTACATAATCAGCTAATATATTATTTGTGTGCAATTTTTCATTTACCAGATTTACAATTTGTCCTGCATCTGGTCTATCTGATACCCTTTGGTGGAACATGTTTATCAATGCGGCAGCTATTTTAAAATCTGTCATAGCATGAGTGGATGCAGTATTGAAAAATTCACTCCTAAATATTTATAGGACATTTTAAAAATCCCATTTACTGCTTCGACAATCCACCTGCACATTGTGACCGTTCTTGACTTATTAGCTGCCGCTGTTGATAATTGAGTTTCACCTTGTTGTAGGGATAAAGGAAAGTGAACAGTATAGTTGCACTGTTGTAGTAAAGGGACACAATTCCTGAAACCCCTATCCAGCAAAAAAACATCCCCAGGTTGAAAATACCTTCGTAAAGTATTGTTTTCATTATTAAATTCATTAATCATGATATCTGCATCCGATGTTGTTGCTGGATAGGGACCAAGTACATCTATAATATAACCATCAGAACATACCATCATAAAAGGTTTCATGAGGTTCCTATACTTGTGCAAAGAATAAGTATCTTTCTGGTATAAATAATTTGAACTTTTTTGTACATATAAATAGGTGCCATCCAGAATAATTATTGGGTTCCTATTTGCTCCACCGAACAGCTCATTAGGTATCATGAGATTTCTTGAAGCAATTTGAGCTCGTGTGATATGATTGATCCCTAAGTTTTGTGGAACAAAATCATCAGAAAGTATTTGCCGGACCTTTTTTAATAATCTTACTAAAGTGGTAGGGGGTGTATTGACGACACGCTGGTACTGGCACAAGGGAGGTCGCACGAGGCGGCGGCCGAACTGATGACACGCGGGGTTGCGATAGTCGTTGAGAGGATCCGGCAATTGGGTCTCGAGGTGGCCTTGCACAAGTCCGAGGCCATGAGCTTTCATAGGCCTCGGAATGCGCCACCGTCGGGATCCACGCTGACGGTAGGAGGGGTTCCCATCGGCGTCGAGTCGACTTTGAAGTACCTAGGACTCGTCCTCGACAGCCGGTGGAACTTCGTTGAGCACTTCCGACGTTTGGCTCCCAAACTGGAACGGGCCGGGGCTGCCTTCAAGCGGCTCTTGCCCAACCTGAGGGGTCCAAACGCCTCCTGCCGTAGGCTCTACGCGGGGGTCGTGCGGTCCATGGCCCTTTACGGGGCCCCGGTGTGGGCGCGTTCAATTAAGCGGCGTGCCGCGCACTACCTGAACGCGCCCCAAAAGGTCGTAGCCGTAAGGCTGATCCGGGGGTACCGCACGATCTCCCGCGAGGCGGCGAGCCTCCTAGCCGGATTGCCGCCATGGGATCTGGAGGCGATAGTCCTCGCGCGCCTGCATGAATGGCGCGCGGGGGCACTACGTCGGGGGGAAACTCCGCTGCCGCGGCAAATCACCGCTCAGCGGACAGACCTCCGACGCGATCTCATGGCGACATGGAGACAGCGACTGTCGCAACCCAGTGCAGGGCACGCCACAATAGTGGCGATAAGTCCCCTCTTTGAGGAGTGGCTAGAGAGGCGCCACGGCGCCCTCACCTTCCGCCTGACGCAGGTCCTCACCGGACACGGTTGTTTCGGGAGGTTCCTGCACCGAATCGGGCGGGAGGAAACGCCCGGGTGTTATCATTGTGAGGATCGTCCGGAGGACACGGTGGCGCACACCGTGGAGGTCTGCCCCGCTTGGGCGGAGCTCCGCCGTGTCCTCGTAGCGGCGATCGGCGGCGGCGACCTCTCGCTCCCGGCCCTGGTTCAGGCCATGGTCCGGAGCGAGAGGGAATGGGAAGCCGTCACCTCCTTCTGCGAAGCAGTCATGCTAGCGAAGGAGGTGGCGGGACGTGAGAGGGAGAGAATCTCACGTCCCAGCCGCCGCGGGCGAAGCACCGGGCGTCGGGGGCCACGTGGTGGCTCCCGGCCACCGTAGGCGCGGGCCTGTGGACGGTGAGTAATGGGTTAGCTCACCGTCCGTCCGTCTTATGACGACAGGCCGTGTCGACGGCGCGTTCGTGTTCCACGCGCGCCTCAAAGAGATGTCAGCAACCAAGAAGGGGCCCGCAAGGGCCGATGCCTGCCGGGGCTGCGGGACTGTTCGAAAGAGATACCGTGGCCCTGGAACACAAAGGGCAATGAAGGAACATGGATGGGTTTTAGTCAGTAAGAGTCTGACACTCCCTCCCACTCCACCCAGAGCGGGAGAAGTCATTTGATGATTTCGCATCCGTAAAAAAAAAAAAAAAAAAGGGGGTGTATTTAATAGCGTTGATATCCGCTCGTTACTGTCGCCAGTTCTTATTTTCATAAGATACGCAGCAAGAGCTAATGTGCCATTTCGCATATTATTTATTTGTTGCACATTAGTTTTTAATTCAAAAAACTGGTGCTTGGTTAAACCAGTCCAATAATGCACTGAGTCATCAGACATTTGTTGAATATTAGAAAAGTCTAATATTACTCTTTCTTTTATGAATGAAGCAAAGTCTTCTATGTGATTAGCATTAAAATATTGTATTGAATGCAAGTCATTACTCAAAATGTCAAAATTATTATTTCTTAAATGGAATTCACAAATCCTACATTGCTGTGGTACATAGTAATTGTACTCACTAAAAATAAAGACTCTAAGCCACAAAGGAATCCTTACTCTTTCTTCGGCAGTGCAACCAGGTAAGAAACAATGTGCTTGTGTATCTGGAGCTCTTCTCATGTGAGGTAAAAATATCGAACCAACTGGTGCTTCGACTCCCTGTTGTATTTCTGCATTATCACCCTGCTGTACATCATCAATAGCATCCCTCCCAACATTGCGTGTACTGTGTCTGTCAGCTCTTTGCCAACAAGGATGGCAGATTCTATCAGATGCCGTCAACTAAAACAAAAAAGAACATTATTATAATATGAAGAATGAATAACCTTATCATCATCAGCATCAACTGCCTATAATCATTAAACCCTGTTTTGCATACAGTCAGGTAAGGGATTGCTATTGTTGATCATAAGTGATTTTTTTCCAAAAAAAAATCCCTAACATTTATAGGTATCTTTAAGTCTGCTTACACGTCACTTACAAGGAAAAAATAAATAACCTTAAAGATCTCTGCATTTACAATAGTGCACTATATGGTAAGACCACATAAAGCTTAGTTATTTTGGAACCTACATCATATTAAAAAAACAATTACCTCACGTGGTTGAATCCATTGCAAAATCACACTTCTGATATGCCCCTCTCGTTCTGTGTTATTGCTTATCCCATGAGATCGAATCCTTAACAGTGAACACCTGCAGTTCACACATAACTGTCTGTGATGACCTGGATCTGAGCTCGTTGAAGCATCAGATGATGAACCTGCCACGCTGGCAGATGCATTCAATGCTATAATCCAACAAGGATGGCATACGAAGCTGTTCTGTCCAATCTGTAAAAAAATAAAAAAAAAAACAGACTACTACACAGATTATGGGTTTTACGGTGGATGGAGAATGATGTCGGAGATTTCATCGAGATCTGGCCGCTCAAGTTGTCCGATGACGAGCTCATACATTGCCTGGTCCCCTTCTTCTGTGAGATATGATGTCTTCAAATTGCGCGAACCAAAGTCGTATCCTGTCGCGCCAGATAGGTGGGATGCGCAGCGACGTCGACACACCAGACAGTTCTTGAACTTGGTCGTTGTTGGCCATGATTTGATGCAGCTGGTTCAGCAAGTCAGCTTAGCTTCAATTAAAAATTCGGATCTGGAGTTCCAAGTTGGTTAATCACGTCGGGGTCACCACTGTAGCGCTTGGTAGGTACTCAAGTGAAACTCCAGATGATAATTTTACGTATGTATATTTTGATACAAATGTGTACAGACTTAATGCTAAAATTATATCTAGGTTGTGGATGGTGCAAAACTTATATTACTAAACTAACCAATAGGAAACGAGTATTAAATATTACATTAAGATTAGTTCTTTGTTAATCCGTTTGTGTCGCGTCGGTCGACTCACTGGTCGCGCGCTGTGCACCACATATAAATAACTCACAGCGCCACGGATTCGCCAGTGAAGCTTTCGCTGTGCCGGCGGACAGATGTCTTGATGTTTTGCAGCTAGCAGCTACACTAATATCAGTTCCCGAGAACGCCCGCCTCACAAAGCGCATCACTCTAGGTCGAGTATTGCCCTCCCTGAAGCAGATTAACTTGCCGATGAGTGCTCTAGCCTCACCGATACGCCGCTCAATCCTGCACTGCCAAGCTGGAACAGCTAATTTTGGTCGTGTAGCTCTGTCGTTGTTGGGAAACTTGACGTGAGCTACACGACATGCCGCTACAGCTCCACAGTACAATATTGAGTGGGTATCGGCGAGGTCTTTGCTACTGTCAAAGTAGTTTGACAGCTGTGAATCTAGAGCACACATCAGCGCCTTGTTTTTCTTGTGCATAGGCAAACGAGGTAGACGTGGTCTAAGTTCAGGCGGTGTGGAACGGTATTCCCGGAATGCACCCTCCAAAGCGCTCCTCAATTGTGCGTTGCACTGGGTACTCACGGATATAACTTCGCTATCATCCTCTTCACCACCATGGTCGGATCGCGGCGAAGCACTGGTAACACTTTGCAACTGCACCGCGATCATTGGTGAAGCAGGCGTAACTGGGTTACTCCGTGATTCGGAGCGTAGTCGATCAAGTACGGTGTCATCCAACATATGATTACGCTGGATGGACCCGCACCTGATCCGACAGCCGTTGCGCCGACACGCTGACAGCTGGCTCAAGCACCTGGAACAGAGAGAGCATCCGACCACGGTACGCAGTCAAGTTACTTCCTCCCTCAGTAGCCCCATAATATGCGCGCATGACTTGTTCATTAATGGACTGAGTCCATCGCATGCGCGACACATTTCCACCGGCAGCGGGGACCCTGTTCGGGGCCTGTTGGCCTCGAGGTCCCAAGCCCGCTGGTGGCCGTCCTCTTCCTCTTCGTCGTTGCGGTGGTGGTGGCGTCGACGGCGGGGAGAAAAACTCGTCGCCCGAGCTCGACGCAACTGCAGCGACCGGTGACAAGGTGCTCACGGATGTGGCGCGTCCCGGCGGCTGCGAGGCGGAGCTGAGCGACGAGCCCGGAGATGGTGGGTGTGCCTGTTGTTTGGCTCGGAGTCTGGTCAGCATCTTATGACATTTTATGACAATTTTCCATTTTCATTTTCGGTAAGTACATTCGTCTCTGTATTCTTCTGTCGTGTTTAATTTAATTTTGATAATGTTTCTTTTTTTCTTCTTCTCATTATTTCGATAAATTCCAGTTTTCTTGGGATAATATGATAAAAATATTAAATTAAATTCGTTTCATGAAAATTTTATGTCATGTCAATTTGACATCCGAGCCACAGATTAGATATATTGTGGTCTAATAGGTACTAGGAACTTCTGTTCCAAACTGAGATACAAATTTCCCATCTATGTACCAAGATGTGTATTCCGCAATGCCCTCAGGCAAGAAGAATGTCTTATCAGGGCTCAAGTTTAAGCCTATTAAAGAAAGATTTTGCTTGTTCTTGATCACACATCTCATATTGTTCTCAGCACTATTGGATAGATATTTGGTAGTTGAGTCGTCACTACTCGTCACATACAACCTTCATTTGATTGCGCATCATATTAAAGTTTGTTGGTAACAGTCCAACTGTAGTACTGGCAGCATTCAGCATACCCATAAGCATCCCAGGGCTAGATCGGAAATATTTTCTGTCATCTGTTATCTCATCTTCTAGCTTCAAATACCATTCCTTTGTTTTCTCATTCATATTTTTTACATGCTCTTGTATCCATTCTAACCTGGTATAGTATTGATCATTTTTTATTATAGGCCCAGGACCAATTTGAATTATCTTCCAAGCTTGGAATAAATGGCCGTACTTGCATATCATTGAGAATAGTTTACCATTCCTGATTGGTAGACTTTGCTACCAGACGATGAAGGAATAAAAGACGGGAACAATACATATAAAAGAAAATTCAATACCGAATTGACAAAGAACCTTTCCTCCGTAAGCGCACTTTATATATACACGGGAACCCCACCACACGGATACGGAAGCCAAGCACCTAAAGTTGCAGAGACAGTAAGCCGAGCCCTTGAGTATAACAGGAAAACAAAAACGGAAAAGACTATCCAAATAGGTGGCGTGCTAGTAGATAGACTTCAATGGGAAAAGGAAGATGGTGCTTTCCCTCACGACAAGGTACATGGAAATTACATAACAGCGGTAGTAAGAGAAATGTGCCAAAACATGTTGATTAACCATTCCAAACAAATTGACACCGTTGTGAGCAGAGTTATGGACAAAGTACTGAATCAGAGTTCCGATATCCTTACTCAAGGGAGACAAACATTCTGCCCTTTCAAGGAGCAAAGTGTAACTGCTGCCCAAGCGTATGAATCTGCTTTTACATTTCTAAACGAAAATACTGGAAGAGACTGTTTCAGCTTGATAGATTGGATACAAGCAAAACAGAGAGAAATTAGAGAAAAGAAAACAATCAAAATCATAAAGCAGAAAATTACTGGAATAACAGAGGTTAGAAAACTGATGCAGAAAATGGTTGGAAGCTTTGCTTCATATATTAAGCATAAAGAAAGAGGCAAGAAGGACAGGAGGGCAATAGCATCAGCAACAATGTTACTACGACCGTTCTTACATATAATAGAGGCATTCCATTTAGAACTTTTTATGGACCTTCCAGGTTCTACAATCTCTATTGGTGGAGAGGAGAAAAAGGCAAAGATTACCTCCAACATGGAAATAACTACCCTAGACACTGATTTAGCTACTCATGTGTCACAAGGAACTGAAGATGCCACGAAATGGAATGAGTGTTTGTCACCTGGTATTTTATATTTAATGCATCACTATTTCTTTGATCCGTTTTTGCTGTGGTTACTTAGTTTTTTTTTTAAATAAAGGATCTGTTCATACTATTTTTATCATTATTAGGTTATTATAAAATCAAAAACCCACCAACTGTGTCATTTTAAACGAATTTACATTTAACTAAAATAATAAAAAATATTATCATACAATACTATTACAAAACTCAAGCTTATTTCATTTGCATGGCCAATAATTGATTTGCTTGGGTCAAAACTACCACGTAAACCACGCAAATCACGACCACAGAAATCAAAAGAAAACCTTTATTCTAAAAATATATAAAAACCTTTTAAGCAAATAAACCGTATTTTGAATATAAATTACGTGACTTTATATTTGTTCGCTACAATATTTTATTCAATAGATAAATTCACAGACACCGGAGAAAATGGCACCACTCAAATCAAAGTTTTGAGAAACCATACCCACACAACGAGGTTCTTACCTTAATTTTTCGGAAACTCGACGTGTCGTCACACAAGCACTCTGCACGGCCGTCGGAGCGCGACTAGTTGTAACGTGAACTGTGTTGCCAGATGACCGTGTGCGTTTCCCCCAAACTTTTCCCGAAATCCCACCAAAATTCAGGTTTTGAAGAAAAAAACCCCCACAAATGGCAAAATATTTATTTTATTAATGAAATTATTATATATTTTTTTAATAAAAGGGGAAAAAAAAAAGCTATTTCAGCAATAGCTTCCATTACGCAGTCACCATCTTCACTCGCGTCGTCTGCAGTTAAGTACATTTATTCCGAGTTAAATCGCTTTAACATATTTGCACTGGGTTTAAAATGCCTCCTTCTAGTAAGGAGTATCTGATTCTTAAGATGGATTCGGCAGTGTAAATGGCTAATCTGTTACGTAGCTTGCTACTTGGGAGAAGGCTCTTTCCACAACTGCGTTAGAAAAAGGCTATGACAAAATTTCTAATGCCAATTGGCTAACATGTCCGCAAGTTCTATCACCAACTGCATTTTTGAAATTGTATTATAATTTCAACCCAGAACTCTTCGGTGTGTTGCGTGGATTTCCAGGTTGTACGATGCAAAGCATTCCATTCTTATACCACTGAGTCGACATCATTACAGACGGTCTTAAAAGATTTTGCTTTTGTAATGTCAGGTTTTATTTGAGATGTTGCATTCTTCGGGATCATTAAGTTACAATTTTCTAAAGTTTTCATGTTATTTGGTAGTCTCTCCTCTGTATTTTCTTACATATTTCTATAAGGAATTATTTGCATCTTTGCTTCACGTCTTTTAATTCTTAGTCTCTTATACCATCAGACTTTTCATTGAATGCATACCTAGGGCTTGTAAATATTCGAAGTTTTTAGATATTCGAATATTCGATGTTTTTACAGGCAGTATTCGAATACTAGCTTTTTCCTTTGAAACCACATTAAAACCTTGAAAGAATATGCATATACAATTACTAACAAGTTAGAGTTGAGTATTTTTATTATATAAAATTAAATCACCTTTCAGCAACATAGTTTGACATTATAATGAAAAAAAAAACAAAACAAAAATATTTTTAATAAAAATTTACACCCACTTGAGTAAATCAGTCTTCTTCGTATCGCTGGCACGACAAATTTTATATTTTGTTAGCCCAAAACATTGCCGCCTCCACCGCGTCGTCGGTGGCAGCGCAAAGGTCACTTCGGCTGCATGTTTTTGGGCTAAGAGGGCAAGATAGGAGGTGGAGCATAGTTTGCGACACAGCTCCACAACCACACCCCACTGCTGTCTCATTGATGTATCCCCACTTAACGAGATTGGAGTTACATCTTCCTACCTGTGTCCGGAGACGGTTCAAGGACCTCCAGGTGGACCACGGAAGGTTAGACCCTGCAGGAAGATGCTCACTTGGTGACACTGCTATCTAGGATTACGTTGAACTGTCGAGCCCGAGTAACCATATTATCTGGAAGAAAATGTTCAGCTATACCGCATGCAGTTCCAAATATGACCAGAAACCGTATATCACCCAGCTGCATGAAATTCCATATTTGGAAAGTAATTGTGTACATTAGCGCATGAAGATCCACACCACTTCAATTGATGATAATAAGATGATGCTTGTGTCAATACTTACGTGTTTTGCCATAAAAACGCTGGCGATCCATTTTTCTTCAATATTAATGATGGTTGCGCGGATACATAGACAATTAGTTTGATGATTGGCACAGGTAATCCCCACCTCTAAATCATTCCCGCACAAAACCTCCGTTGTCGATTCCCAACGATCAATGGCTGGCTACAATTCATCGCGATAACAAGCGCTCTCGAAACATTGATAAAGTTGGTGAAATTGGTGTGATCTTCTCGCTTTCGTCTTCTCCGTGTGATGTGCTACGTGTCAGGAAGCTGTTCCGGGGAATCGAGGTATGTGCAATCCTTCCTTATAAACGTATTGCTCATTTCCACGTGGTCCATACCAATACGTAATTCATCCATTTTTTAGCTGTGCCAATTTATAATTGTTTAAATTATTAGCAAAAAACCCAGCGCAAACATTTGGTCCTTCGAGCCGTATAAGTGTCGTAAAATCAGTGGCAGCCATTCCCTAGGAAATCCTAGGTAGTTCGTTTAGTTAATCCCGCGTATTTGTACCAAATACTTCGCCACGAGGCAAGTTAGGTATTTAGTTAAAATCTCGTAAACTCCGCATTAGATTAAGTAGCATCGTTTATATTTCGCTCAACACCGCAATCATTTACCAATTCTATCGTATCGTATCGTCCCTGTCGTTTCGTATTTCGCTCATCACCGCGTAGTTACATACACCGCATAATTTCTATCGTATTCGTTTCGTGTCGTTATCCTAGCTAGTAATTGGTACTAGCGTTTGTCGTAATCATCGCGTTATTTAAATAAGTTTCAATTTGTTCGAAAACCGGTTCGGTAAGTAGGTCACAGCACGTGTGCGCTCGACTGCCCGGCCAGGTTAAGTTAACAAAACTATCAATTAGTACATCTGCACAATAGAATAGTTAATATTAATTCTTTCTTATATTATTTACTTTCTTAATTATTTCGTGTTTCATAAATCGCTAACATGCCCATCGACTTAACGCTCAGGCGACTGGTTTCTAAGCGAGATAGAATATTTTGTCGTATGCAAGCAATATGTGATTCGTTAAAACATATTGATTCGGAAGAATTCAATAAGGAATCCTTCCTCTGTGACGTTAAAACAGTAGATTCAATGCGTGCAGATTTTGAAAGTGTGTTGGATGATATTGTTGATCATGAGCTTAAATTAAATCCTGATTACGTCATCAACTATCAGGCGCTTTCTTCGTTCGAAGACCTATTAGGCCGTGTAAAACGAGCCGAGGAAAAACTACAGGTCCAATCTCGTAGTCAGGTTCAAAGGTCACCTCGATTACCTCCTATCGAAATACCCGAATTTAACGGAGATATTAAAAATTGGCCTTTATTTATAGCTAGTTATCGCAACGCCGTACACAATAATGTTTCTCTGACAGACAGTGAGAGGTTATATTATTTAATAGGAAGGTTGACTGCCAAGGCGCGATCTGTTTGTGCCGGCATATCTCCAACCGCTGACAACTACCCTCTTATTTTTGATTTACTTTGTAAACGGTATGAAGATAAGCGTCAATCAGCGACTTCATACCTAGACCAATTATTTGAATTTAAATCTATTTCGTCAGGAACCCCTAGTAGTTTAGAATCTTTTCTCGATAAATTCGCATCGTCTGTAGCCGCGTTAAAAAACACAAAGGTCAATGACTTATCTGATTTTATTTTGTTGCATATCGCTCTTAAAAAACTTGATCCAGACACTGCGCGTACTTTCGAATCTAATCATCAATTAAGATCGAATAATTCCGAAATTCCATCTTTTTCTGATTTAATAAGTTTTGTTCGCGAACACTTAAAGGTATTAGAACGTACGTCATCTCCTGTTGCTCGAGTCGTCAGCAACAGAGGATCCGATCGTAAATCTACAAAATCTACACAGGCTTACGCGAGTACATCTGGTTCTGAGTCCGCCGCGTGTAATCTATGCAATGAGCATCATAACTACATTTATAAATGTAGGGTATTTAATAGTTATAACCCAGATCAACGTTTTAAATTCATTAAGTCTAACAATTTATGTATAAATTGCCTAAGTAGTGGTCATCGTGTTTCTGCGTGTGGGTCAACATCTACATGTAGGAAATGTAATCACAAACATCATACTCTCTTGTGTTTCGGAAGTCAAACCCGCTCCCGTCCCACAGAGGCCGCTCCCAGTGACTCAACCACTGTTCGCGCGGACACTGACGTAGCCCTGTGTTCATTATCCGATAATCATGGTGGGAGTAGCCACATGATTCGACCTCTTACCACGGTACTCATAGCAACCGCACGTATCATTATCGTGGATTCTCGCGGAATTGAACATAGTTTCAGGGCATTATTGGACAGCGCTTCTCAAAGTAATTTTATAACTCGCGAGTGTTGTCAACGCTTAGGTTTGAACATAAATAATCGACCTGCCTGTTCTACCGTAAAGGGAATAGGAGGTTCGAGTAAAACAATTCAGGGTTCCGTAAAAATTAAATTTCATTCTCGTTTCGACCGCAACATAAATTATAATATCGAGTCTTTAGTAGTAGATAAAATTACCGAACGTTTGCCAACTGCTACGGTCGACGCCTCTCTTTTGTCTAACTTCAAAAATTTACCGTTGGCGGACGATACGTATTTTTCTCCAGGCCCGATTCAAGTATTGATCGGTGCTTCAATTTTCCCGCATTTACTTTTGTCGAACAAAGTGCCGGGACAAGCCTCACATTTGTCGCCTCTCGCATTGGAAACTGTCCTTGGCTATGTTATTGTAGGTGATGCCCCGGTACGCGTTGACAGCAACACGACCGTTTCATATTGTTGTACCGCTGATCCGTTGGACTCTGCGATCCGAAAGTTCTGGGAATTGGAGGAAGTAGACGTCCCCCCGCTGCTCAGCCCGGATGACAAATTGTGTGAGGAGTTCTACAACCGCACTACCACTCGGGATAGTGACGGACGATACGTGGTTGCTTTGCCTTTCAAGGGTGATGTCGAATCCCTTGGTAACTCGCGTCAAGCAAGTGAACGTCGGTTTTACTGCTTGGAAAGGAAGATGCAAGCTTCTCCACAATTAAAGGTCGCGTATGACGGTGTCATCCGCGAGTATTTAGGAAAGGGCTATATTTCACCTACAAATTCTGATTCTTCAGAAATTTCATATTTTATTCCGCATCATGGTGTGATCCGAGATGATAAGGTCACAACCAAACTTCGTGTCGTTCTCGATGGTAGTTGTAAAACTACCTCCCGCGTTTCTCTAAATGATCTCTTGTATGGTGGGCAAAATCTACAAGGGAATCTTTTTAATATTATTATTGGTTTTCGTTTATTTTCGATCGCTCTTTCCGCAGACATTCGTCAAATGTTTCTCAGCATTGGAATCCGAGAATCTGATCGGCGTTTCCAACGCATTTTGTATCGCTTTTCCCCGCAAGAACCTTTACAGGTTTATGAATTTAATCGTGTCGTTTTTGGGCTCAAGTCTAGCCCCTTTCATGCGCTGCGAACTATCAAGCAGCTGGCAGAGGACGAGGGTGACTCTTACCCTCAGGCAAAAAATATTGTCGCTGAAGGTTTGTATATGGACGATTTTGTCCATTCCGTTCTCACGGAAGACCAGGGCATTTCCACAGCTTCGGAAATGATAGGTCTCATGAAAGCTGGTCAATTTGAATTAGTTAAATGGACCAGCAACTCCCAAGTCGTCTTGGATTCGATTCCGCCTTCGCATCGCCTGCCAGCTGTCAAAGAATTCGACGAGTCCGACCAGCATAAGGTACTGGGCTTGTGTTGGTCGCCGACGTCGGACCACTTCGGCATGAAAGTTAGTACCCCTTTTGAAAATTGTACTAAGCGTACAATATTGTCGTGTGTCGCTAAATTATGGGACGTCATGGGATTTGTCGCGCCAGTCGTCCTGTACGCCAAACTGCTGATCAAACAGCTTTGGCTGTGTGATTGTGACTGGGATGATACCCCACCTGAAAATATAGTGAGGCTGTGGACTCGCTTTAAGGAAGAGCTTCCTTTGCTCGGTAGTATAAAAATCCCACGTCACGTTGGTATCGTCGCCGATAGTGTGGTCACTATCTTGGCTTTCGCGGACGCCAGTGAGAAGGCATACGGGGGAGTGATTTACTTCCACGTCCAAAATAGCGATGGCAATATAGTTAAGTTGTTAACCGCTAAGTCTAAGGTGTCTCCTAAGAAGGTCGTTTCTCTCGCTCGTCTTGAGCTATGTGCTATTCTTGTGCTAGCTCAACTAATAAAAAATGTTGTAGTCGCTTGTCAAAACCGCATTGTTTTTCGTAATATATTCGCATTTTCGGATTCGACAGTCGCTCTCTGTTGGGTACATTCGTCGCCCCATCGGTGGAATACCTTTGTGGCCAACAGAGTGTCGAAAATACAAAACGACCTATCTCCACAAAATTTGTATCACGTGTCCGGTACGGAAAATCCCGCAGATTGTCTGTCACGTGGACTCACACCTTCTCAAATTATTGACCATCCGCTTTGGTTCAGTGGTCCTCCGTGGGCTCACTTGGATGTCTCACGGTGGCCTGTCGTTCCCTTCAATCCCTCTTCGGTGTCTGAAGCACCCGAAGAGAAGAAGCATTCGTTGCTATCCGCTACACCAAACGAAAGATCTCCTATTCTTTCTTTGGTCGATCGTATCTCGTCTTGGAGTAAATTGCTTCGAGTAGTAATCTATGTTTGTCGCTTCGCTAGATTATTACCTCCTAGAAATCGCATGTCAGCAGCAGATTACAACTTCGCTGAACTACTCGTCCTTCGTGAACTTCAGCGCTTTCATTTCTCCACTGAGATCGCTAGAATCAGGGAAGGCAAAGATTGTAGTCCTACCTTTAGACACTTAAAACCGTTCCTCAAAGACGGACTCGTCAGAGTCGGAGGCCGTTTAAGAAACTCAGATTTAAATTATGATCGGAAATACCCTATTTTGCTTCCAAGTAAGGATCTTATTTTGAACTTGTTAGTAGAATACCATCATAAGTTAAACTGCCACGCAGGTCCCGACCTGCTGTTGTCACTATTGCGTCAGAAATACTGGATACTTTCTGCACGCAATTTAATTAGGAATAGGATCCACAAGTGCATTCCTTGCTTTCGTCTTCGCCCTAAGCCAAGTTTCCCTGAGATGGCAGATCATCGTTCTTGTCGCGTCGTTCAAACCGCCAAACCGTTTGTCCACACGGGCACAGACTACGCCGGTCCGTTTAAGGTCACTATGTCTCGCGGTCGAGGTATTCGTTCCACCAAGGCCTACGTGTGTCTGTTCGTCTGCTTGACCACGCGTGCGGTGCACATAGAACTAGCTGGTGATCTTAGCACAGCTAGTTTTATGGGCGCTTTGAAGCGGTTCCTGTCTAGGCGTGGCCCCGTGAGTAGGATTTATTCGGACAACGGGACTAATTACATAGGCGCAAAGCGCAAACTTTCGGAACTTCACGAATTTCTTTGCTCAAAACATCATAACAACGAATTCGGTCATATATTAGCTGAGAATCGTATAGATTGGTCACTCAATGTCCCGACTGCTAGTCACTTCGGCGGCAATTGGGAGGCTAATATAAAAAGTTTAAAGTCTCACTTATATCGAGTCGTAGGTGATACTATTCTTTCGTTTGAAGAGTTAAGCACCGTGCTTACTCAAATCGAGTCCGTTATGAATACTAGACCTCTTTGTAGGACGCTCTCTAGCGACCCTTCGGAACCGCTAGCTTTAACTCCAGCGCACTTTTTGAATCTCACGCCTTTAAAGTACTTGCCTGCGGAGGAAATAGAGGAAAGGACTATTACTGCTAGACACGAGTTGCTAGATAGTTTAGTACAGTCGTTTTGGAAGCGCTGGAGAGGTGGATACCTCCACACGTTGCAATCGCGTCGCAAATGGAACACGCCGGTCGATCCAGTCGCTGTCGGCACGGTCGTGATCCTTATAACCGACAATTCGCCTCCACTGCACTGGCCTTTGGGTGTCGTGGAGGAAGTTTTCCCTGACTCCACCGGAGTCACTCGTATCGCTCGGGTTAAGACAGCGACTGGATCCTACTTGCGTCCCGTCGTGCGTCTTTGCCCGTTGCCTAACCAATAAACACGTCGGTTTATCATTCAAGGTTAGGTAACGTTAGCAATTAGGTATTTTAGTAGTTTGTAGTCTCGTATTTGAAGGCATCCCTTCAAGCCCGGGGGAATGGTTGCGCGGATACATAGACAATTAGTTTGATGATTGGCACAGGTAATCCCCACCTCTAAATCATTCCCGCACAAAACCTCCGTTGTCGATTCCCAACGATCAATGGCTGGCTACAATTCATCGCGATAACAAGCGCTCTCGAAACATTGATAAAGTTGGTGAAATTGGTGTGATCTTCTCGCTTTCGTCTTCTCAGTGTGATGTGCTACATGTCTGGAAGCTGCTCCGGGAAATCGAGGTATGTGCAATCCTTCCTTATAAGCGTACTGCTCGTTTTTTCCACGTGTTCCCGACAGTATGCAATTCCTCCCGCCAATTTAGCTGTGTCAATTTCAATTGTTTAAATTATTAGCAAAAAAAACCAGCGCAAACAAATGATAAATATCTCACAATAACTCTTGAAAACACCAAGAAAATCTGTTTTTAATAACTGCAAAATCAAACTCAGTCAAAATGGTCGTGGCGACTGTTTTACCGACCCGTTGCTGTCATTATAGTGTGCGTCAGGATTGCTCCGCCAAGTTATCAAATCAGAAAATGGTTTCAGCCAAAAATTTGTCGATATTTGTCAAAATCGAAAGAAACAAACCCCGTATTTGTCAAAGCAGAAATAAAGAAGTTATAAGCGTTTTAAGTTGGCCGCGCAATCCTGACGTCAAGGACTGCGCGGCCACGGAGATCTCAGCAACTACTTGGGATAGAGAAATAATTCCTTTTGTCAACTCAAGTCTGTATTTGTCAAGATTTGTCGAAAAATGAATCAAAGCTCTATATCAATATTATAATTAAATATTCGCCTTGAAAGTCATGGCCGCGCAGTCCTTGATTTGCTATTTTGTTTTTAGTATTTTTTTTATTAAAATTGAAGACTTCATATAGTATAGGAGTTAAAAGGAGAAAGGTCTTAATTTGTCGAAACTGACAAAAGCTTTAAAATACGACTAAAGTGTAATTAAACAGACGAAATCAATTTAAAACACAAAACTCGTGGCCGCGCAGTCCTGACGTTACTTTAAACCATGATATCTCAATAACTATAGTAGCTAGGATTTTGCTGTAGACGTCCATATAATCCTTATATTAACCCCATTAAAATGACATATCCTTTTACCCTCAACACTGTTTGGGACGCGAGTAATCTCAAGAATTATGTTACCCCATACAATGTTCTAGTAGAGTGACCATAATTTCGATTTGTTTTTAATCTTTGTCAAACTGGCTATGACAGCACAGTTCAAGGGCATTCTGTTCTGTTAGTCAAAAACTTAAATAAAATACTAAATAAGACGAAATAAAAAACTTGTTTAATATTTGAATATTTTTATTCATTGCACAAATATAAAGATTTCAAAAATCAACAAAATCATTATTCTTCAACTTTAAATGTTTTTCATCGGCTCTTACACCTCTACTAAAACATAAGTTAAAAAATGGATATATACAGAATCGTTTGTACTCTCTTCTAATTTACTCTTGTTATCGTCGTAACAAAGCATTCCGCTATTTCTTATAATATGACACTTATAATGCCCTATTGTTCCAAGTATTGGAGGAACATATTCTACGGCACCTAATAATTTATAAATGTTTTGTTTAATTATTATACTTTTAGGTACCTCATGTAAAAACACCATTTGCGTGCCATTTAAATCGAATGTAACAATTTTTGACAAGGTATAATGAAATAGAACTACTTCATTGCATTTTCTGCATTGCTTGTTTTCCCAATCATGAATAATAATAGAATCTTCCAAGTTACTGATGGTGAAAATATTAATTATATTTATTTTTATTTATTATTTATTAAAACTTTATGCACATAATGTACAAAGGCGGACTTAATGCCTTAGGCATTTTCTACCAGTCTACCTTAGGGTGATGCAGAGACAAAAACAGTAGGTGCAATAGTACTGAACATTTCCAAAAATAAAAATATCATAATAAATACATATATACATACATACAAAATATATATATATATACAAAGTAAAGAGATATAGTAATACATAGATGAAGAAAAACAACAAATTAATTGTGAGACGAGTCTGCCAACTTCTTACGTAAGTGTTCGCGAGCTTTTACCTTGAATGTGAGCCGACTGGTGGCCGTCCTGATATTCTGAGGGAGCGCATTCCAAAGGAAAACCGCCTGGACAAGAAAAGAGGATTTAAGAAAACCAGAGCGGTGAGAAGGACATCGTAGAAGACGATTATTGGCGGACCGAAGATTCTTGCTGTGTGCAGAGCATAAATATTGGAAGTGAGAAGTCAGATAGGAAGGAGAACTGGGTTTGTCTAGAAGAGAAAACAAGGTTGTCAAAGCCCTTAGCGCTCTGCGTTGTCTGATGGGTAACCATTTTAAGATCGACCGATGTGCGGACACATGATCATACTTACGGAGATTAAATACGAATCGAATGCAGTTATTAAGAAGCCTGTCAAGTTTATTGAGGAGATCTGCATTCAGGTCATAGTAACACACATCACCATAGTCAAGGATGGGGAAGATAAGGGACTGAACCAGCATTGCCTTTATGTGTGATGGGAGAATATTTTTCAATCTATAAAGCGACCGCAACGTTCCGGTGACTTTTTTGCTCACACTCGCGACCTGCTTACGCCAGTCCAGGCAAGTGTCAACATACAAACCCAGATCCTTGACCTCGGAGCTAAATGGAATCAGTGTGCCATCAAAGGTAACCGGCGGTACCGCTAAACCATTCAGCCTTCGCAAGCTGTGGCTGCTCCCTACAATAATCGCCTGACACTTGGCTGGGTTAACCGCCACCCCGAAGCGATCAGACCAGTTTTTCACCACTGTTAAATTCCGGTTTAGCTCCTCAATCGCATCGGATAAGTTGTCTACACCTGCCCGACTGTAGAGCTGTAAGTCATCAGCGTAAAGATGATACGCACACTGAAGTTCGGTTGTTATAAGATCTATAAAAATAGAGAACAGAAGTGGGGATAAAATACCGCCTTGAGGTACGCCAGCATCAAGATCACACCAGCTGGAAGACGAGTCTCCCGCAAGAACTGACTGCTGACGCCCCCGAAGATAGGAAGAAAACCAATCCAAATCCCCGGGCGAGACCATAAGATAGGAGAGGATGGATAAAAGAACTTCGTGACTGACGGTATTGAAAGCATTGGAAAAATCGATCAAAACTAAAACGGAAACTTTAGTGTCTTCCATTCCACGCCTTATATCGTCAGTCACTTTAAGGAGAGCTGAAACGGTACTGTGGCCGGGCCTGAACCCGGATTGGAATGGACTTATGAGGGAGTTTTGGTGAATGAAGTGGGAAAATTGTTTATGGACACAGGCCTCGAGTACTTTAGATAAAAAGGGAAGGATGGAAATTGGTCGAAAGTGGCTGGGAAGAGTGGGATTAGGAATTTTAGGTAGTGGTCGAACGTGGGCTTTCCGCCATAGCGAAGGGAATTCACCGGAATAAAGGGAGAAGTTGATGATATGGGAGATTGCAGGAAGGAGCTGGTCAAGAGCCGTCACGATCATGTGGCGACTGATGTTATCACAGCCCACGGCTTTGGATTTAATGGAGAGGATAATCTTCTTGATCTCTCCCGGATCGACTGGGGTGAAGGCAAAAGGGGTGATATTGGGTCGCGTCAGACCAGCAAGGTAGTCAATGGTATGACATTTGGTTGTACTATCAAGAGTAGGAACTGTGGCGAAATGGCGATTTAGATCGTCCAAACCAAATGTAATAGGAAAGTCTGAATGTCGCGATCTGCCGATACCTAGTGTTCCAAGGAACTTCCAAATATCAGCAGGAGAAGAAGAAGTGATATTATCAAGAATGTGGCGGCGTTTAGCGTTGCGTATCATCTGATTACAACGATTGCGAGCACTTTTGAAGAAGGTCCAATTATCCTCCGACCGATCCTTTTTAAACTTCCGGAACGCGCGGTCCCTTCGCCGCATTGCCATCCGAACTCCCCGATTCATCCATGGCGCAGGCGGGCGCTTCATCTTGATTTTTCGGATGGGAGCGTGGGTGTCATACAGCTTGACTACAGCTGAATTAAAAAAACTAACTTTGTCATCAACTGAGGTAGCTTCCTCCAGGGGTGACCAGTCGATATTGGAAGCGTCTTGTATGAGCTTTTCGGTATTCATCCGCGCAAAGGCACGCCTGAACTGGAATGTAGGTTTGGGTTTAGGAGGTTTAAGGACATAAGACAGGAAAATAAGGTCGTGATGGGAAAAGCCAGGAGCGATATGTTGACCATGTGAGGAGACTAGGGATGGATTAGAGATGAGGATTAGGTCGAGCCAGGTATCATCACCGACAGTGTTATGATGCGTTGGTTGGAGAGGCAACACGTGCAGACTAGCTGACTCGACCAGATGTAGGAGTTTACAGGACCGAGAGGAGCTATGGGAAAGGAGGTTGGTGTTGAAATCCCCCATGACAATGTGATGTGCATACTCCGAACCCAAAGATTCTAGGACCGACTCGAATTCGATGAAGTAATCAAGAGAGTAATCAATATATCTAAATTTAACGGTATAAACACATGTTTTCTTCTTGATGGGGTAGAATTTATGCATGCACTATTTGAACAGTTACTTACAGAAGAAGCACTAAAAATAATATCATTTAAGACGTGCTCATAAATAAATGCAGCGTTACATTCACAATCATAATGATTGTTTTTGAAATGTATCGAAGCAATTCTTATTCTTAATTTGTTTGCTTCTTCACTGTTATTATCAGAGTTACAGAGGATTTGTAAAAACGCTGTTATATCCCTATTTCTGCAATTATTGTCAAATAAATCGCGTATGCATGAATACTCTTTAAATCCGTGGGCCAATAAAAAAAATACGGAATCAAATGCACAAGTGTTTGTTAATTTAATATTTTTTTCAGATATATCTTGTACAGTAAAATTACTATTTTTTAAAAACATTATATTTACAGGTTTATTTGCAGAATCATCTTTAGGAACACCTTCGCCTCTCCAGTTTTCAACATACGTAGGAATTACTGAGAATACCGAATCATTTAAAAACGTTTTGGTTACACTAGGTTTTTCTTTTTTGCAGCATTTGTTTTCAAATGGTAACATTTTTCGCTTCCTAGTCTTACCTCGTTTTCTTTTAATGTTTTTCTCCTTTTTGTCTACAATGTCGGCGAAATTATTTAAACAATTTAAAGCAATTTTTATTTCACCTAATAAATAATCATAATGCATATTTAAATATTCATCAATGTTATATTTCTTCGACCTTGTTGTGAATAACAAATTTTTCATAGTTTTAAAATAGCTCTCTATAGCTGAAGATGTTGGTACTTTGTTTTGTGATTTATATAATGGGCACATAATATTACTCCAGAGGGGTAACTTTAGGAGTAACCGTTTGAGCGTTGTTATTAAATGAGGCATGTAGAAAGAGTTTTGTGATTCTGACGAACTTTTTGTTTTATCTAGGCTTTTTTCCCTCTCAACAATTTCATCAAACCATGAGAGCAAACCGTCATCATCGTCGAGGATTATGTTTTCGTGAATATTTTCCTTCTCATCGGTGTCTTCATTAGGTTCCGTATATGTAGTATTACCTAAGGTGCAACTTATTTTCTGAATATAAACAGAAACAGGGTTTTCTGGGTTATCGTATTCGGTTAGACATAGTCTTACAACATCAGTAATGAGAGTTTTAATTTGCTGAAACGATTCACATTCTTTCATATACAAAATGCAACGAACGTATAACATTTTAACATTTATATCCCTATTTTCAAAGCAACGTAAATTATAAATTGTTTTGATAAAATGACTTGTATCTAGCCTAATAAATACTTCAGGTAATGCATAATTGCGGCCACTTAAGACTAAAACAGATCGTTTAACATAATCTTTTATACTGCTAAACGTAGTAAATGCTGAAACATTAGCTGCAATTAATGCTGATGAGTCATCGGTAATAATTTCATGTGGCGGGCTCCTTACTTGAATTAACCATTTTTTTAACCACGCTGCAATTGAATCTTTATTGTGAGAATCGGTAACCATTTGAAAAATTGGAGTAGATTTAATTGAATCCGAAGCAATCATGCCAATATATACAAATAGTCGTTTTGTTAGTGTAGTTCCATCGGGAAGCTTTATAGCCTGAAAAAAAGATCCAGTTGCATCTACAGTAATGGTCACTTTAGAAAAACTATTACAATAGTTAGTATAGTACGTACTCTATTTGCTGATCAGACCAATAATATAAATGAAAACACGGTATCAATGTCACTTCACGGATAAAGTTCTGTACCTCTTGAGTCATCATGAGTATACTTAAAATTGGGTGAGCATGAAGTCTCTTGCTTTGTCGTTTCTCATACTTGATCTGGCGGAGAGCTGCTAAACTTGGCAGCACTGGTGGGCAAACTTGATTTGGGTCTTTAATTAATTTGGCCGCAAGTTCTTTTTGTACGACTACGGCAGGCTTATACTGTAGAATTTTTGCTAATTTACCTCTTTTGTATGGAGTTAATTTTGATTTTTTTTTAGGATTGTGTGGTACATTCTCTCCCTTACAAGTAAGTATATCGCATGTAAATCTTACAGTTTTTTCAGAAATTGCTTCGGTTTTTATTATTGTTTCTCTTTGACATTGTGAGCACTTTCCAAATAACGAAATGTTATTTTCACCGTCAACTTTCTTATTTTTAAAGTTCCAAGTACATGGTAGCTTAGATAACTCCCAGGGCTTTTCTCTCAAAAAAGTCGCCCACTTAAACTTTGGCAGACTCCTGTATTTTTGGTGTGTCGATGAGGTCCTTATATCTCTTCTAGCATAATGTACCATCACGGGTTGAATTTTTTTCCATTCATGCTCGTCCATTGTAAAACTAAATGTTTTCACCTTGTCTTGATATGTCAGCGATAATGAAGCCACACTATGACGCGACGGTGAAGAAGATGAACTACTCTGAACTCGGGGTGAATAAAGGTTATCATCTTCATCATTTTGAAAATACTCGTCGTAGTGCCTTTTCAATGCTTTGTAGATTGCATAAGGAGCTATCGTATTATCTAACTCTATCGTATTAGATATTGTTTTAAATACTGGATCATTATATTTAATACTGCGATTTCTGCATACATCTCCGTACTTAAGAAATATTTTTTTTAATTTTTCACTATTGACTTTTCCTTTGCGACCCGCTTTTATCTGAAAATTAAATTAAAAAGTATATTTTTAAATATCTATTTATTTATAACTGCTTTTTAATAATTTGAGATTACCAGGAGTTAAAAGTTGCGTCTGGTTTAGGCAAAACCTTAAACGCTCTATTTAGTTTTTAAATAGAGAGCCTGGGAAAGGTTTACCTTACCCAGGCTTTATTTATTATTATTTATTATATAAAACACAATAAATTCCATCCTTGTTCATTAAGGCCTAATTTGTTAGGATTTTATTCCGATCTACTTTTTAACTAGGTACCTATGTAAAAGTACTGACTACAGCAAAACTGGTAAAAGTTTTAACATGGTATGGTGGTAGATAACACAAAATAAATATCGTTAACAAATTTAATTCAAAAATAAATAACTCACCATATTGATTAATATCACGTAATTATTTATATCACGTTTAAATATACACTAAGTCTCTCACTGAATACACACTTATGTCCTTTTTATCGGAATATCACTGTCGGATCCACAACGTACAGCAGTAACAGTCCGTTGAGATATAATACTGGTATCGTGACGATTCGACGCGAGCGCGGTGGTCCGCTGACCAGCAGTTGTGCGAATGAAAAGCAATATTAGAAAGAGAGCGCAATAGGCAAACTCGCGTCGATGCTCCTGTAGTGCGGCCGAAGAGACCAACTTAGAATAATGTTAAAATAGTAATTTTACTGATTTATCTGTAAAAAATATTAAATTTACTCGTGCATTTGATTCAGTGTTTTTTTTTACTGACCCTGGGAATAAAGAGTATTTATGTATACTCAATTTATTTGACAATAATCACAGAAATAACGATATAACAGCGTTATATTAACAGTGAAGAATCAAACAGATTAAGAATAAGAATGGGAAATCATAAGTCTAGCCACAAAATTATTTATTGGACACGTGATTAAACTTCTAATTTTATAACTAAGCAACGGGGAAATGACATAGCCTCTAATAAACTAATTCGTCTTTTTTACAATGCCCACTAAATATTCTATAGGAAGCGTCAAGTAAAGATCATCAATTATTTTGACTTGTCCTTCTTATTTATGCATTGCCACCTAATTTACTAACTCGGCCACGGATTTTACATATCGTCACCATTTTACGTTTTACAGCTTCAAAGCAATGTCCTCAAAAAAATATAATTCAAGCTTCTACAGAAAGCATCATTTATTATAACTTAGCATGTAAAATAATACATCATATTCTTTTATCGTGAAAATAGCCACTGCATGATTTGGCGCGAGTACGCGAGACGACAGCGACCGGCCATTTGCACCAATCAGAGAGCGCCATTCGATTCATGTGACGACGAGTTGAGTTGTTCACGTGTAATTGTTTATTGTCGTTCGTGCGTTCGTATTGCAATTGTTTTCGCTGTAATTAAATTAAAGTTTTCGATGAGTAATAATTAGTTATGACGTCTAAAAGTGAAAATGAAGTACCACTGTACTGTTCTGACGAGGAATCGCAAGAAGAAGGTCAGCTGTCTAAAAAAAAGCGAGGTGAATCTAAGAACTGGATATTTGTAAACAAAGGACAATGGGCATCGATGTATAGGCATATGCCCCAAGGTCCAATAGCCATAAGATACACATAATTGAAAAGAGCTTTTTACGGAGAACCTTTGCTACTAACACGACTTTTGGCAATTCGTAGTACGTTCGGAGTTATTGAACTAAATGTGTAACTAGTTGGACAACGAAGTTAAGTTTTTCTTGGCATCAATTAAGGTTTTCTGGGTAACCAATAGTAAAAACATATAATCCATTTCATAGAGCTTTTCAAGGAGAACCTTTGCTAGAAACACGACTTTCGCCAATTAGTTGTCCGTTCGGAGTTATTGACCTAAATAGGTGACTATTTGAGCACCGAAGTTAAGATTTTCTGGGTGACCAATATCAATAACATATATACCATTGCAGAGAGCTATTCAATGACAACTTTTGGTACTAAAATAACTTTTGCTAATTCGCAGTCCGTTCAGAGTTATTGAACTAAATAGCTGACTAGTTGAACACCGAAGTTAAGATTCTTTTAGCAACCAATAGCCATAAGATATACATCATTAGATAGAGCTTTTTGACTAGAACCTTTGCCAGTTACACGACTTTTCCCAATTCGTATTCCAGTCGTAGTTATTGACCTAAATAGGTGACTATTTGAGCACCGAAGTAAAGATTTTCTGGGTAACCAATAGCAATAAGATATACATCAATGTATAGAGCTTTTCAAGGAAAACCTTTGCCATTTAACGACTTTCACCAATTCGTATTCCGTTTGGAGTTATTGACAAAAATAGCTGACTAGTTGGACACCGAAGTTAACATTTTCTTGGCAACCAATTAAGGTTATCTGGGTTACCAATAGTAATAACATATGATGCATTGCATAGAGCCTTTTAGAGAGAACTTTTGCTACTAGCATCACTTTAGCTAATTCCTATTCCGTTCGGAGTTATTGACATAAATAGATGACTATTTGAGCAGCGAAGTTAACGTTTTCTGGGAAACCAATAGCAATAAAATATACACCATTGGAGAGAGCTCTTCTATGAGAACTTTTGCTACTAACATAACTTTTGCTAATTCGCAGTCTGTTCGGAGTTATTGACCTAAATAGGTACTAGTTGGACACCGAAGTTAAGATTTTATTTACAACCAATTAAGAGTTTACGGGCAACTAATAGTCATAAGATATACACTATTGGATAGAGCTTTTCAAAGAGAACTTTTGCTACTAGCACCACTTTTGCTAATTCGTAGTCTATTCGGAATTATTGACCTAAATGTGTGTCTAATTGAGCCCCGAAGTTAACATTTTCTGGGTAACCAATAGCTATAAGACGTACACCATTCGAAAGAGCTTTCAATTAGAATATTTGCTACTATACAACTTTTGCTAATTCGTAGTCTGTTCGGTTTTATTGATCTAACTAGGTAGTTGATTAGGCACCGAAGTGTAGCTCCTCTCTGACTCTGAATCGAGAAAAGTTGTCAAAGCAAGAAATATTCTTCTTGTTGAGATCAATCCATTGATATATATCTTGACGCTATTGGGCGCTGGGGTTGTGTTAACGATCTATCCAAGTTACTGTTACAGTAAGGATTTGCTCCTAAAATAGCCTTTTAAGATGTCAATATTTTGAAAATGATGTTTATAGGCTTATAATATGATGTTTGAAACGTACAGTATTAACGAAAGTTAAAAAATTGACGAAATAACAGTATTTAATCTAACTTAATTTCTCAACATTAGACCTCTGTAGCTCCTCTCTGACTCTGAATCGAGAGAAGTCGCCATAATAAGAAATGTTCTTCTTAAAGAGATCTATACATTGGTATATACCTTAACGCTATTGGACGCCAGGGCAATTCTGCCCATTCTCCTTTTCGTGTGTAAGTTTTGCCGAAGAACCCGTGAGTGCAGAAAAGACGTGGGCAGTACGCACTACACATATTTTATTTTTTTTATTCAAAGTCATATCTTTTTTGTTTAGATTTCTTTGTTTAGACTTAGCAAAATTTAGCCAAAAAAGTGTCATTTTTGCAAACCGTTTATTTTCTAGATTCTATCGTTTAAAACACCTAAATGTAAGGCTAAAAGTGTCTTGGTGTTTTTTGTCTCCGACTAACCGTTTGTCGTAAAAACGATGTGGAAGGGATCCATAGGTTAGGTTAGGTTAGAACTGTGACCAACTACGCGCGAGCCGAGCGAGCGCAGCGAGCGGTGCCGCGGCAGCGGCCGGCGAGCGCTACTTCGAAATTGGTCGCGAAATATTTCCAAGTATTTTTTTCATAGTGCCCCCAAGACGACACTCTGACCTGTAATTATGTTTAGGAATAAAAGCGTTATGATAAAAGACAGTAGGAGTTTAAATATATTTACATTAATGATATTATTGATTACAATTTTCGGAAACATGAGTGTTATGAACACCGCCGGTAGCACTACAAATAGTATGAATGAAAACTTTAGGATGAAAAATTTTAGGAAGAGTGATCATTCGGATTACAAATCGTTAGGAATAACAATTTCGGGTAAAGAACTTTAGGTGAGCCAATATGGACCCCTCCTCAATAGCTTCTGATAATATTAGTGGCCAATATACCGACTATTTGATGACATTTTTAGCAAAATTTTGACGATCAATTAATATGGGATGAGTTACATTTTAAACGTACTGAGTTAAAAAGTTAGAAGCTAAATAAATATATTTTTTGATGTCATTTAATAGTATTTTAGAAGTTTACTGTTAGAATGCATGCTACAAATTTAGATGCTAAAAAATAATCATTATGCTGAGTTGTATTTAGAGTGGTTTACACAGAAGATAACTAGTGGCTAAGATAGTATTATTTAGATGCTCGTTAATTGTGGCTGACTTAGTAATTTAGAAGGCAACATACATTTTTGGGGGCGAATAATGATATTAAAAAGAAGCCTGTTTAATTAGCACCCAATAAGAATTGCTTCGATATATTTTAAAATATATCATTATAATTGTGAATGTAACGCTGCATTTATTCTTGAGCACGTCTTAAATGATATTTTTTTTTAGTGCTTCTACTGTAAGTAATTGTTAAAATAGTGTATATCTATTTATAACGTTATTTTAGATATAATTAACATTTCCACGAGCAGTAACTTGCAAGATTCTATTAATATAATTCTGTACATTTTGTTTATAATGTATAAGAATATCTAAATATTAAAAAAGTTTTTTATCAGTTAACAATAGAAACCAGAACAGAAATGCGCTTAGACTGTATTGTCTTGAACTTATGGTCTTGAAATTATGGTCACTCTACTAGAACATTGTATGGGGTAACATAATTCTTGAGATTACTCGCGTCCCAAACAGTGTTGAGGGTAAAAGGATATGTCATTTTAATGGGGTTAATATAAGGATTATATGGACGTCTACAGCAAAATCCTAGCTACTATAGTTATTGAGATATCATGGTTTAAAGTAACGTCAGGACTGCGCGGCCACGAGTTTTGTGTTTTAAATTGATTTCGTCTGTTTAATTACACTTTAGTCGTATTTTAAAGCTTTTGTCAGTTTCGACAAATTAAGACCTTTCTCCTTTTAACTCCTATACTATATGAAGTCTTCAATTTTAATAAAAAAAATACTAAAAACAAAATAGCAAATCAAGGACTGCGCGGCCATGACTTTCAAGGCGAATATTTAATTATAATATTGATATAGAGCTTTGATTCATTTTTCGACAAATCTTGACAAATACAGACTTGAGTTGACAAAAGGAATTATTTCTCTATCCCAAGTAGTTGCTGAGATCTCCGTGGCCGCGCAGTCCTTGACGTCAGGATTGCGCGGCCAACTTAAAACGCTTATAACTTCTTTATTTCTGCTTTGACAAATACGGGGTTTGTTTCTTTCGATTTTGACAAATATCGACAAATTTTTGGCTGAAACCATTTTCTGATTTGATAACTTGGCGGAGCAATCCTGACGCACACTCATTATACAGTCCTATACTAGCGACATCTCTATGCTATTTTGTAACACACACTGTAAACAAGGTAATTAGTGCAAAACTTTCGGCAAAGATGGCGTAACTAGTTTTCTATAGCGAATTATTTTGAGTGTTCCAAATTCGTCACAGTATGCGGTAAAGGGTTAACACGAATGATCGTTTTTAACACTGTTAAAAGCACTTCCAATTTTGTGTTTTAAGTCTGTTTCACTTTGAGGCTCTGTTTGGTACACTAGGTCTTCTACGTGACCCCAAAGATAAAAATCTAAGAGAGTCAGGTCTGTGTGACCTTGATGCCCATTATACTGCACTGGCCCACCGCGACCGATCCATTGCTCACCGTACTCCTGGTTGAGATATTCCCAGACTTGTATTGAAAAGTGTGCAGGGGCCTCGTCGTGCCATCTGACATATCTGGTAGGGTATTGGTGAGGAAATTTAAATAGGTAGCACCATTTAACCTCGGCAAGTAAATGGGTCCTATCACATGGCCATTTACTCACATATGTTCACAGAAAAACGAACGATGAAATGAGTCTGCGCGCGCTAGGTGCGGCTTTTCATGAGCCCAGTAGTGGCTATTGTGAATATTGTACAGTCCGTTACGCGTAAAAGAACACTCATCTGTCTATAGAATGCTGGCGTTACGATTATTCAGCCACCACCGCACATACGTAGATTTTAATTATTTAGGCGGCCAAAAACATTTTTTTGGTTTTAATTAGTTCCACGTACTATATTAAACTAAAATAAACGCTTTTCAGTTCAAAAATATTTCTTTTTATTTAATTACACAAGTTTTATACACAAATATAGTAGCAATTTAAAGAAAAGTTAAACAAAGTTCAAATAATATTTTAAATGAATAAAATAAGGTATAATTACATCACCTATATCTACCTACACCTATTGATCAACACTCAACGCGCATGTGACTTTTTATTACTAAGGGGGTTTAGGCACAGTTCCCTAAACTTGTAACCTATACCTATGAATCCATGAATCTTTGAAATAATTCAGGACTTAATTCCTGTGAGAGCAGAAGAGACGCAATGGTACATGTTAAACTAATATAAAGCAGGCAAAGCCGTGTGCAATAGCTAGTTTAAATTAAAATATTACTTACCAATAGTATCGGCAATAACCCTTAAGATTTCATTGTCGCTGTCTTCACTCTCTTAATACAATTCGGCGGCATCTTCTTTTCGTTGGTTGAACTACGTCTTCATCTGAATCTATTTGGAATCTATGGTTCAGAAGATTTATCTCGATGTTGTCTAACTGCTGTATCTCCTCTTGCGTCAACTCAAATTCTTCAAAATCATCCATTTTTAGCGGGAAACGCTTAACAGATACTCACTCGTCGACGCAGCGCGCGATATTGATCGGCCGGAGTAAATCGCCACGCACGCACCGGGCGCGCGCGGGGTGGGCCGCAGAGTGAACTCGCGGCCCCCGCCAATGAAAAAATACGCAACCCTTAAAGCCGGGCGCATACATACTGATTCCTGATCAGAAATCCTGATCAGGTTTCCTAATCAAGAATTCCGTGTGGAGAGCGCACACATTCTGTTTTTTGCATTCGGAATTTAACCGATCAGTTCGATCATAGACGCTTCTGATAACGCACGAGTATGGACGACGAAGACGAATTGATGCTCATTGCTTTTTTATTGGCGCTAGACAAAAAGGGCATAAAACGTCGTTATTGGGTGCATCCACTGAATACCCAAAGATTAACTGAGAGTCAATTCTATGTCAAAAGAGCAAAGTTACGGGCATACCCAGAATTTTTTTTCAAATATTACAGGATGTCAATGAAATCCTTTGATGAGCTTCATAATAGCATACGAGATAAAATAAAAAAGCAAAATACGCACATGAGATTGTGTTTGGATACAGAAGAAAAATTGACCATAACATTAAGGTATGTATGTATTTATTGTAATAAAAATTTAGACAACAAACATTACGCTTTAAATTTACTTAAAGTTTAAGAATTCTTGCATTGTTCCCTCCTGTGAATCTTGAGGCTGGAGAACTATAAACTGTGTAGCCTCATTGTCTTCAAAACTAGTATTTGGTATAGATATCTCAACAGGATAATCTTGCTTGGGGCTTTGTTGGGTAGTTGATTGGGGAGGTGTCACACTAGAAATTGAGTGGATAAAAATAGGCTTCCTGGTATTCTTACGGGGCACATTTTGCTGCTGCGAAGGTGGATAAAAAGTCGGTGGTGATGGAGATGGACTCTGCAAATATATTGGTGATACTTTGGGCACGTGTATATTTTGATAAGATGGAACGTAAGTCGGTGATGGAGATAAGTTATTTCCAGCCATTGGAAACGACCCTGAAGAATCGTCACTTTGTTGGTAATAGTTAGTGTACCGGGACGTTGATGGCGATGGTTCGTTTCCCATGGTAATCTTTTTTACCAATTGAAGCATACCGACTTTAAAATCAATTTTTTGATGAGCATTCATTGTTTTCATATAGCTTCTGAAACTAAGAAGATATTTCGTGTACGAAGATGACTATCTTCGTCAGTATTAGCAGAAGGCTTTTTCTGTGTTTGTTGCAACATACTTAGTATTTGATTGGGGACATCTTTCTTTTTTTCTGACTGACTATAGGTAAAGGCGCGTTTCCATTATGCAAGTGTTTGCATACATGTATGACGTCAGACTTGTTTGCAAGTGATTTGAATTGGAAACACGATTTTGTTCAACTTGCAGCTTGCATACAAGATTTTAGTGGTATACAAGTTAGTTCTAGTTGTACAGTGTTTATCATGGGTAGAAGACGTGTACTTGTCGCTGCATGCAGAGTTGTATACGCAATAATTATACACGTATTAAATAACAAAAAAAAGCATCGACGTCGACCAGTTCAGTGGGTTAGAAAATGGATTCACAGAAGAGATGCTTACGGTACGTCGAATAATCTGTCAACAGAATTGGCTACAGAAGATCCTAAACGTTACCATACTCATCTCAGAATGAACGAAGAACTATTTTTAAATTTATTGGATAAGATTTCGTCCAGAATATCTAAGCAAGACACTATTTTTAGACCCGCTCTGCCTGCAAAATTGAAATTGCAAGTGACGCTTAAATATCTGGCATCGGGTACTAGTCTTGGAACATTGGAAGAATTGTATCGTGTGCCTAAATGTAGTAAATGTTCTAAATTCCTGCCCCATGTCTGCGACGCAATTTATGAGTCACTTCAAGAATATATAAAGGTAAGTAAAACAATGTATAAGATCAATGTTCAACATATTTTTATTATAATTAATCTTAACATTAAAGAGGACTGATCGGCGGCTATTTTCAATCTGTGAAACAACTTTAAACTCACGAATCACGAAATCACGAAAGTAAGTGGGTCGAAAACTCAAATCCTAATCATCGTCATCAGATTCCAATGAACCCATAGCGCGAACAGCACGACCTAATAAATCTTCTTTGCTACTGTCCGATGGTCCTGGTTCATCACGCTTACTCTCGGTGTCAATGTAATCCATTAAATCAAGATTTATATCATCAGGTATAGAAATTACAAGTGCTTCTTGTTGTGCCTTTTCTTAGACGATGCGGAATTGACGGTTCAAATGAGTAAATGTGAATTCTTTAGAGACGAGATTTCGTATCTTGGTCACGTCATAGATAGATATGGAGTTAGGAAGTCGCCAGATAAGGTCAAAGCTATTTTACAGGCTCCTAAGCCGACAAATGTGCCACAGCTACAGTCGTTTCTGGGTCTAACGAATTACTATCGGAACTTCGTACCGGACGCGTCATCCGTATTAAGTCCATTATATAATTTATTAAACAAGAATACAAAGTGGGAATGGACTCGCAATCACGATGACGCGTTCACCCGAATAAAAAACATTCTAGCATCCGATACGACATTAGCGCATTTTGACCAGAAAGCTAAAATAATATTAACTGTAGACGCATCGCCAACAGGGTTAGGAGCTGTATTATCTCAAATAGGCGGGGATGGATTAGAGAGACCAATATCATACGCCTCGCGCACGCTGTCGTCAGCAGAAAAAAATTACACACAAATTCAAAAAGAAGCAACGGCGATAATTTTTGGGGTAAAGCGATATCATCAGTACCTATATGGTCGGTCAGAACCATTCAGGCTACGAACGGACCATAAACCCCTGTTAGCCATATTCGGGCCCCACAAAGGCATTCCCGAAGTGTCCGCCAACCGCCTGCAGAGATATGCAATATTCTTATCAGCGTACAATTATACCATTGAGTATATCAGTAGCAAGCATAACAGCGTTGACTATTTATCACGAGCGTGCGGGGGTGAGAATGGGACGAAGACGCCGGATGAGCTCGCGGACTGCGAGGATCGCGCGACGTACGTCAACTTTGTAGTGGACGGTGACCTACCGGTGACAATATGTGACATGCGTCGCGAGACGGCTCGCGATACTCATTTGACCACAATCAAGGGTTATATTTTAAACGGCTGGCCCAGGAAAGTTAATGACGCAAACTTAAAACCGTTTTTCAACTGTCGTAAACAGTTAGCTTGCGAAAAGGATATCTTGATGCGTGGACATAAAGTCGTTATTCCGTTATCTTTGCAAGAAAGAGTAGGTATGTAGGGAATTACATAGTTCACATTTCGGGGTAGTGAAAATGAAGCCGGAGGCTCGCAAACGGTTGTGGTTTCCAGGCATAGACGCGGCGCTCGAGCGAGTAGCGGGGGCCTGTGACGTGTGCTGTGCGCTGCGCCCCGCGCCTGCGCACGCCCCTCTCGCGCCTTGGCCATTGCCTCCGCACTCTTTTTACCGAATTCATATAGACTTTTTGGGCCCATTCCACGATTACATGTTTTTAATTATCGTGGACGCGTACAGTAAATGGGTAGAATGTTACGATATGTTCTCAACTCATAACTCAAAAGCAGTTATAAGTAAATTATACGATTTGATGTCACGGTTTGGGGTTCCACACACGTTGGTGAGTGACAACGGTACATCGTTTACTTCATTAGAATTTAAGGATTTTTGTAGACTTAATGGTATCGAACATGTCCTATCTCCCGTGTACCACCCGGCCAGTAACGGACAAGCCAAGAGCTATGTGAAAATTATAAAAAAAGGGCTTAAGGCTATAATATTGGAGGGTTGTAATAAAAAAAAAAACATGAAAAAATAGCAAAATTTTTATATGACTACCGGAACTCTAAAAATAGTACCACCGATAAATCACCAGCGGAGATAGTATTCGGGCGTGCGATGCGTTCGCGACTGGATTTGTTGAATCCAATCGCGCCGTCACCTTCGTCCACAGAACTAACTCAAACCGTTGCACGCAAACAGTCCTCACAGCTTAAAAACTATCGCGGGAAACACAGACCAGACTTTAACGAAAAAGAAAATGTTTGGGTAACCAAAAATACCGATAATAAAAAATTCAATTGGATACAAGGAATAATAAGAAAGAAGATTGGCAAAATTATGTATGTGGTATATGTGCCACATTTAGGATGTGAAGTCACCAGGCACATTGATCAAATAAGGAAAAGATTGCACTCTACATCGAGGGACGACCAGGACTGGGACCCAGACGTGGTACCCGATTTAGCGTCGCTTGACACCAGCCACCCTGAGCCAGAAGGGGGAGGAGGGCCTGCCACGGACCACGGACAAGATACTCCGGCGACTCCGCGCGCCGCACCGATAACGCGTAGGCGACTGGCAATTAGTCCGACCTTCGCGACACCCATGGCGGGCCAGTACACGGTCAATGATGACAATGATGATGATGGTGACGTCTCAATAGAAACAAACGTAGCATAGTTTAGAGTAAGTTAGAATGCGTAAGATAGGTTAAGAGTATTGTCCAGCTTAAGGGGAAGGAATGTTACGTATGTGCCTATGCGAGCGGGCTGCGCCCCGCCCCGCCCCGCGCCCCGGGAACTTACCTCGCACACTAGCGAATAAACAGTATGCAATGAGCCAGCGAGTTTGATTGACGTGTATCCCTTTCCCCTCCGCATACGTACCTACTCTCGTATCTAACAGTTACCAACGCCATTTTTGCGTTGCAATCCGGCTGTGCCAGTAATGCTGCTTGACACAGGCTGTTTTTGCATAGCTGAAAAGCCTCATCTTCCTGCGGTGAAAACTGAACAGGGTGTGAACCCTTGACTGAGCCGATAAGAAGAGCGTTCAGTGGTGCTTGATGAGTAGCTGCCTCAGGAATGAACTTACGATAGAAGTTGAGCATCCCAAGAAATCTCCGCAGTTGAGATGTTGATGACCATCCCGTATTGCTTGAGTCTGGTGAAGAGCTGACGCAAATGGAGCTCGTGGGTCTTCTGGTCTTTTGAAAAAACCAAAAAATCGTCAAGGTATGCGTACGTGAAGTCCAAACCCCTGAGCATTTCATCCACGAAGCGCTGGAACGTCTGTCCGGCATTTCGAAGACCGAATGTCATAAACGGGAATTCAAAAAGACCGAACGGCGTGGTGATTGCAGTCTTCGGGATGTCATCTGTATGCACAGGAATCTGATTGTACGCTTTCACCAGGTCAATTTTTGTGAAGACGGTACAGCCAGACAGGCTGTGGGCGAAATCGTGGATGTGTCGGATAGGGTACTGGGGGCCAATCGCGCTAATTTCAAACATCGGCAAACGCTTATGATAACGTTATGGTTCAATTGCGACAGCGGTTAAGTTTCGATTCAGTCGTTCCTATTTTGGTAATGCGATAAAGTTCAAACTCTAATAAAAGTTGGAACGTTGCGTTACGTCAATCGTTAGTGATGTTCTTTTAGTTTGTGTATATCCGAGCGTTTAGTAATAAATTTTGACGTGTGCACCTCTAGTTTTGACAGCTGAAAGCGCGGTATGTACTTGAACTTTTGAAAAGGTAAGCAAGTTTTTACGTAAATAAACATTTAAAGTAACACAAGACATACTCTTTGGACAGCCGCTTTCATTCGGAGTCGTGATTGTTTCATAAACCACCCACACACTTCCTGGAAACACTTCACTTCTTCTTTTTGTTTCTCTTCTCAGTGGAAATGGATGAGCGTCGCAGATGCACGACGGTTCGTCAAATGGAGCTGATGGTGTAATTCCTAGAGCAGCATCGAGACCTTGCTCTTGGACGAGTAAGATCTAAAGAGGCTCGTCAAGTTTCGGCACGCTTATGGAAGGAGTGTGCCACAAATCTTAACATTGAAGGGCCTGCCCGAACAGGGAAAGAATGGTCCAAGGTGGGAATCATCGAGGCAGATAAAAGTGGATGTTATACGCCGAGGGTTGGGTTCCTAACTTAATTAATGTTATATTGTTATTCTTTTGTTAGGTATGGAATGACTACAAGTGCCGGGTTAGGTCCAAGTTAGTGAGCATAAATGCGAACCAACGAGCTACTGGTGGTGGACCTAGTAAGGCTCCTACATTGTCACCATTGGAGGAAAGGACAGCCAATATTTTAGGCAGGGATGTTGGCCCGCTAGCTGATGTTAGGCAGGATCAATTTGCCTCCAATGACGATATAATAAAGTTGTATTTTTAACTACTTCCAAATAAACTTTTATAAACCATTGTTTCATCTTGCTCAATTTTACTAACAAATGCATTACATAGGGTGACGGTACAGTGACAGTGGAAGTGATTGATGAACAATTACACGCATCACAAGACACTCAAGCTTCATCAGCAATGTGAGTTATTTCTCTTGTGAAAACAAAATGTTTATGCTGCTTAATATTAGCAATTATATAAGTTTTATTAATATTATATTATGTAACATTATTTTAACTTATTACAGTTTGATTGATCACCCTCAGTATGTGCTATCTGCATCTTCGCCAGTGCATGTGCAGTCGCTGCCTGTGTCCCCTGTTCCCAGTCTAGTGGGATAGACAGACTCATTGCAAAACTCCCCAAGGCAAAGTGCAGGTTTGTTCAACATGAGCTAATTAAAGATAGTATTATCATGTAAAGCTATTTATAAATTGCTACTTTCAGAAAGAGTTCAACGGGTGCGAGAGCCCCCTCGGCGGCGAGGTGTAGAGCGTGCCTTACGCCAGCTCTCAACACAAATGATCAGACAATGTAAGTTGAATTATTAACTTATTTTTGAAATCTTAATGCCATTCTTTAATATCCAACATTTATTTATCATATTTCAGCAGCTAGAAATGCATTGGATCAATCCAGGACAGCAATCCTTCGTATTGAGGAGATGCGGGCAGAAGCTGCTCTTAAATACTCACAGGCATTCTGCAATTTTTCAGACTAATTGCTGAAAGCATTGACAGATTTAGCCAAAGGGTAATACAAATATTTTTTATTTACAATATCATAAAATAATTGGAATCTTATTAGTAGTCAGCATTAAAATGTAGAAATATACTTTTACTGGACCAATCTTGATATGGTTTTATGCTATTTCATGTTTTTTATGTTTCTCATATCTGGCTGGTATTATGATATTATGTAAATTAAATAAGGACCGTTACTAAGCATTATTTGTCAGGAACATCTTATTCACAAAACTTATATTTTGTTTCAGTATGGCCAACAACATCACCACCCAGATTAAGACCCAGAATTAAGATTACTTTGATAGTTTAGTATTAGGTTCTTTACGTACTGTTATAAATAGAATTATATTATAAATTAATTTTGTTTGGTTCTCCTTAATTTGAAAGGAGAAGGGAACGACTCCATAGATTCCTGGGCCCAGGTGTTAACTCAATCAAACTAGTCTTATTTGTAAGAGGATATAATAACAAGGCCTCACTGAAAATTTGGTGAAATTTGGCTATCCAGGAATCAAGTTATATGGAGTATAGTAAAAGTGAGGTTACATTATAACATTGTAGGTTTTTGAGGTTATTTGACAAATCTTTATGAATGGCTTCGGTTGTGTAATGATTTTATACATGGAGTGCAAGTAAAGAGCATCCACGTGCGACATGTCGAAGATCTGACACGTTTGGCACGCCCTGCACGCGTATCATGACCACCGTAGAAACGGATTTTGGCGACGGAGGATTCGACAAAATGACAGATCACCAAAAGAAATCTGTCATTTTGTCGATTCTTCCGACGGATAGATAGTCGCTATAGTCTCTACATCCAATTACCTGCACTTAGAAGCAGTAGGTACTTTTTTTTAAAAGATAGAAGAGGAAGTAAAATACAACACCAATATTTATATATAAAACATTTATTATTCATCTTCAATAATTTTGATTATATCATCTAAGAATTGTTCAGGAGGTACGATATTTTCTTGGTATCTTGCCTAACTGAAATACCATATGCACATTACATGGGCATAGCAGCCTACAGTCCTACAAAAGGGCAAGGCATGGCAGCGGCGTACAAGAAAGTGGTTTTACCGCCGTGCTAACAGTGAACGACCGCAGCGGACACAAACACTGCAATGGCCAACTTGGGTTGGTGCTTCAGACGTCTCCGAAGAATCACATCTTGGGCCAAGTTCCAACATCCTTGGCATACATTTATGTAGTTCTGACTGGTTACCTGAAATAAGTTAACAATTTAAATCATGTTCAACCATAAACAAGCTTCATTACAATCCTAATGCAATGGTCAAAGGCACATTCCATAGATTCGTAAGGCTAAATAATCAACTAATAAGCTATTAAAGTATTAAGTAAGTATTGTTTTATATGCTATCTAACAAAAAGACAGCCGACAGACATGACGCCGGAGACCGTAATCAGTAGGTACATAAGTTTGGTTTTGTTCTCTTGATAGGCTAAAAGCTTGATTTGAATAGGTACTTACAGTCTGTGATGCACGCCACTGACGAATAACTGATAAAATCGCCCCATCGTCCAAGACTCTTCTTCCAATAGAGTTACTGCGACCAGTCGCAATGGTATAATTCCATAGCGATCCATGTCGTCAATATCCGACCGATATTAGTAATCAGGAGTAATCAGTTATCCAAAATAGGTCAGGTAATTCAAATTAGCAGGATCCGTCGAATAGTCCTTTATAATTATGCAAAGCCGAGGTCGTGGAGCTATACACTAAAACATGGAAAATACAAGCGTACTCAGAACGAAAGAAAACGAACGAGGGCCGGTTTTTTTCTGCCTGTCATCTGTCAGTCGGTGACCAGTGTTACCAAGTGAAGAAAAATTAAAGGAACTCGATTCGCTACGAATCGATTCGACGAAACGATTGATAAGCACCTGTCACTTGATTTTCATACATATTCTAAGATTTTACCGATTCATTTATTATAGATTACTAAGAATTCAGGCATGTATTTAATCGAGTATATAGTTTCATAACTTAATTTAACTTTTCTCGCTTCCTAGATAGAAACATGGTACTGTATTTTGTGACTTCCTTTAGAAAAATATAACGGATTTTTTAATACACATTTCAACTAGTTAACTGCTGGGCCCAGAATTTCCCCTCTCCTTTGGCACTAGACCCCTTTTGCCTTCCCACCATCATTTGCACCTAATTAAAACTATGTCATGTGATAATCTACATTTTATCCCTTAATCAAACAAAAATTTTTTTTTGAGAAAATTGGAAACTGTTCACGGTTTTTAGGTAAGTGGGTTATGGAGATTCCGAAAAAAAGACTCCTTTTTCTATAAAGAGGGGGGAAATGGGGGGTTCGCGGTGGGAAATTATTTCCCATTATCCGGTATTTCAAAGCAAAATATAATTAAGTGGGAAATTATTTCCCATTATCCGGAACAGCTCTCAACTTTTAATACATTTTTACTACAAATTCTATACATGTTAGTTGCTCCTGCTTTGCTTGTTTTTTTTTTATCTAATTATAATAAAATAAAATGAAACATCAACGTTAAGAATAATGTTTTAATATAAACCTACCCCCTTTCTTATTTTTTTTAAAAGTACTCCTGTTTGTGCTTAGCCTTTCCGTGTTGTGTAATTATCTATTAGGCCACGTGCAAGGCGTAACCTAAATTCTCGGTGTCCGTGCAGCGTCGCAACATGTGTGTAGTTGTAGGTAATGTATGCATTTATAATTGATGCATCGAATAAAAAAAAGAAAAGTCTCATCCAGTATTTTCTTGATTTGCGGCTTATAGGATACGACGATCTAAAATGGTCGAATAGATCTACTCCGCCCATGCTAAGTGTATAGGAAGCAATTGCTTTCGGGCAAAGAATGTCTGCTCTAGAGCCGTCCTTTTGGGTCCTCTTTACAAGCATTATATCTAGTGGCTGATGGGCTGTCGTGAGTACAGCAACTTCTTTTGTATCAAACCATTTAATGGCTGTGATTGGCTCTGCAGTAACAGCTGCAAACTGATGTTTTTCCAATCGTAATGGTTTTGGTTGCTTTTTCTTTATTATATCAGGTAGATCTTTTCTATTGCATCTGACTGTCCCTACTGCATAAATCTTTTTGTCATAAAGATCTTCCATAAGATTACAACTCGTAAAGAAGTTATCGAAGGCAACTAAAGTATTTTTTGGTACACTACTGCAGAGTTTCATGACAACATTGTAGCCTAATCCTTCATTTTCGGTGCTGTCTCCTTTTCCTGTATAGACTTCGAATTGGTACAAGTACCCGGTTTTTGCGTCGCACCTTGCCCAGACTTTAAATCCTCTCTTGATTGGTTTTTTGGCATATATTGCTTTAGCGAACTTCTACCTTTAAATTTCACCATACATTCATCAATCGATTGTATTTCAGAATTAAATGCTTCTTTCTGATAAACCTTGTTCAGTTTTGTGAGGAGGGGTCTCAGTTTATATAATTTGTCGTATTCAGAAGAGCCTCTTGGTGATTCCGTTTCATTATCATTTAAGTGGAGGTTTTCCGTAATTTTTTTAAATCTTACAATTGGGAAAACCTGGGCAATTTCCTTGTTATAATAAAAAGGATCTGAGGACCAGTACAGTTCCATGTCTGGAAGAGGATTTAAGCCCATAAGGATTAAAACTCCTAGATACGCCTTAATATCTTGTTGCGTTACTGGTTTCCAGTTGTTGCTACTTTTCTGTTGGGCGTATCTATTTGTTTGTTCCACAATTATAACAATCAGTTCATCAGGAAAAAACCGTTCGAAAACACTAAGTGGTGATGTTTTGTGCGTGTCATTAGCGTTGGGTTTAAAACGTTTTTCAAAAACGGGAATATCATGGGTTTTGGATTTTGTCTCCCATGCTCTTGGCTGAGAACGATCTCTGCGTACTTCGTTGTTAGATTCAGACTCTTGTTCATCATCTGCCAAAAACTCTTCCATGGGAACATCAATGACACCTAAATCTTGCTGAACTTCGTTAAATTCTAGACATCTTCCATCAGACTCTTGTTCATCATCTGCCAAAAACTCTTCCATGGGAACTTCAATGACATTTAAATTTTGCTGAACTTCATTAAATTCCAGACATCTTCCATCAGACTTTTGTTCATCATCTGCCAAAAACTCTTCCATGGGAACGTCAATGACATCTAAATCTTGCTGAGCTTCATTAAATGCGTGAATGTCTTGAGGTTGTTCATTACATTCGTAGTTTGCAGTATCTAAGTCAGTTGGCAAAGGATTGTCTATTTTTTGTGAGTTTGTGATATGAGATGATTCTCCCAAGACTGTTAATAAGGCATCCGTTGAAATCTGTTGGGCTTGTATAGTAGGCGTCTCTTGTTTATCTTCATCCAATTCACAGCCAAAGATATATTCAAGACGTTGTTCAATTAGGTTATCGTCAGGCTGATTGAGATAACTATCGGAAGGAGAATGAATGCTGTTGACATAGCATGAGTCGTCTTCAGAATCTGAGCCTGATAAATCAGACAAGTCGTCTAAATTTTGTACCACTTCTTCTAATTTTTTCTTGGGTAGCACTTTACGTTTCTGTCTAGCGTCCATATTTAAATAGCTGAAAGTAAGTAATGGAAAGTCGGTAAGTAGGTAGTCTCAGCAGCACAAATAGTTAAAAAAGTTCCTAAAAATTGTAAGTGACTCAGTTAGCCATAAAAATATAAAAATCAAGTGATCAATCTCGAGAAAGCTCCTTAGCTGACTTATTCGCTGACAACTTTGTGTTAGTTAGGTAAGACTACAAGTACCTATACCTATTTAGCTACTTATATAGTGCAACAGACAAATTATTTATTGTATATATAGAAATTTGTATTTTTTCAATGCAGGAACAAACAATGGGAAATTATTTCCCACTTTGTTAAACCTAAGAAAATCCAACAAATATCAATGCTACGAAGGCAAAAATCGAAAAAGGCAATCAGAAAACATGTCTAGTTTACAAGAATATTGTGTTTATGCACTTACCAGATTTTTTTTCTTCAAAAACTTTCAAAACTCCCACCAGAACCGGTCTTTTCGCAAAATATTTCAAACTGTGTTTTTGAAATTGACATACGATGACAGTTCGCGGCTTCGTACAAAATGTTGCCATTAGATTAGATTTAAAAAATCTGTAGGATTATTTTATTCCTGAGGTTGGTACTAACTGGAGTTACCAGTAAAGAAATAAAACAAAAAGTTTACGGTGGCGTCAAGTGGGAAATAATTTCCCAATATTTGATTAAGGGTTATCATACTTTGCTAGATTAATTAAAATGACAATGCATTAGAAAAACAAATAGCCTCTATTCATAAACAGTTTTTATTAAGAAGGAAACTAAAACAAATATACATTTTCTTTTTCTGGTCTGGTTCAAATCAACACATTTCTGACATAGGCCAAGTGGGTTTCATATTTCCCTATCCAGAGCAGAATCATCTTATCATGTGGCCAGTCATCTCCATTTTTTTTACTGTTGTTATCCATTATTATCATATCTATTAATAATTAAGTGTATTTCTTATTAACTGTTTGTTGTGTTAGTATTTAACTTAACCTAGTTAGTAGTGCTAGTTTTTATTAAAGGTTGGCGACGTAGCGCCATTACGGATAAAGGCCTCCTCCATCTTCAACAAAAAAAAATACACTACACTAAAATTGTCTAATATTTGTCAATAAACGTTGAATGAGCGCCCGCTGTCGTGCACGGCCAAGCTCTAGCTCACTAAGAGCACGTGCTCCGCGTCGCCGCTCTTGCCTGGCGCCCTCCGTCAGCTGGCGCTCACGAGCTGCTTCCTCTGCTGTTAGCGGAGTGTAGGGGATGCGAGCCCTGTGTGCTATGTTATGCAGAACACAGCATGCATTCACTATTCTTGCAGCAGTTACTGGAGTGTTATGTAGTTTTCTATCAACCAACAAGCACCTGCAAGGACAAACCCTTATAATATATCACATTATTTATTATATCAACCAGTATAACAATGGTATGATATTCAAGGTATACCTAAAGCGAGCTTTTAAAACACCTATACACTTATACAGCGTTCAACATTTCTGGCAGTCAAGTGCAGGCTTTGGTAATATTGTTCCGGAGTGCCTGGCCTAGGTTCTGAGATGGGTGTCATCATTGTCGGTCTCAAGGGGTACCCTGAGTCTCCTGCAATAACCAAAAAGTATTAAATTCTCTTAAAAAGTTAGTTACACAATTATCAGAAGATTGCAACATAAAGTATACTCAATTTAAACATACCCAAAAGATGCAAATCTTCTCCATGATTAATGTGGCGTCTCTCTATATAACCATTCAATGGATGGTTGGCCCAAACCACACTATCATGTGTGGACCCAGGGTAACTCGCATCCACACATAATATATTTAAATTAGAATCACATATCTGAAAAAAAAAAAAAACTATAATGATATGAACTTGCACTGACAGGAAAGAACAAAATTATTATAATACAATTATACTCACTATCATAACATTTAACGAAAGGTATACTTTTCTATTAAAACATCGTTCTTCATGTTTAGCAGGGCATACAATTGCAACATGAGTCCCATCAATACAACCCAGAGCTAGTATTTTGAACTTATGGTAAAAACTGAAAATAGTTATATATATAATTGTATTATGTTGCGGTTCTTCCCTCCACAACAATCGCTCCAAAGAATAAGGTTGTGTTCAACAGTGGGCCTTAGTTTAGTTTGAATATATTTAATAAGGCACGATCCCACCTCTTGCGCACCTCTTCCTGCTTCCCCTTCAACCCATATGTAACAATGACCAATGTCACCTGAAGCACTATGGATGCCACTGTTGTAGAGCCACAATTGCCTTTTATAAAACACAACATTTGTAGGTATTCGTGGTAATGGTAAAGTTTTTTCCAAATCGAATGTTACACATTCAATAGTCGACTTGTTTCGAGCGTCTTCAAAATCGGAGTTCATCATAAACGGCTTAAAGGATGTCTGCGCAACTAGGTGGGATGATATACCCAATAATGTACTTAAAAGATTTAAACACATACTGGCCCCTCCGCTCACTCACATTTTTCAGCTATGTTTATCTAAAGGGATATTTCCAAAAGTTCTAAAAAAGTCTGTGATCACACCTATTTTCAAGTCTGGAGACAAAATGAGTGTGATTAACTACAGACCCATTTCAGTACTAACGGGCCTATCAAAAATTTTAGAAAAAATCATAAATAGTAGACTGATAAAATATCTGGAAGATAACAAACTACTTTCAGATAATCAATTTGGGTTTAGGCCTAAAAAATCAACTAGCCAAGCAGTAAACAAATTGGTTAATTACATTTCCACGAATCTGGATAGTGGAATGCATACAGTTGGTATCTTTCTAGACCTTGCCAAGGCCTTTGATACTATTTCTTGCGCTACTCTTTTGCTGAAGCTTGAAACACTTGGGATAAGAGGAGCGCAGCTACAACTATTATCTGATTATCTTAGCGATCGACAGCAATGTGTTAAAATTGGTCCGAATACAAGTTCAGATCTTTCTAATACTCGTTTTGGAATACCACAAGGCAGCATATTAGGTCCTACATTATTTTTGATATATATTAATGACCTTTGCAGCCTGCCACTCGAAAATGGTGTCGTAATGTCCTATGCGGATGATACTGCCCTGTTGTTTTCAGCTAAATCAAGAGTTGAGGCCTATGAACATGCTCAGAATGGTTTCAACATTGTATCTAATTGGCTCCAGAATAATCTTCTAACACTGAATGCTGACAAAACAAAATACATTTCATTTACAATGAGAAATACTAACACACCGCTTACTAACCTAATCATTTACGCGCATACCTGTAGCACGTACGCTGACACTGCATGTTCTTGCCCTACTTTAGAAAGAGCTGACCATTTGAAATATCTTGGCGTCACTATTGACTCGAATCTAAATTTCCGTAAACATATCGAGTTACTATGTGCTCGAGTGCGCAAACTAATATTTGTTTTTAAGTATTTACGTAATATAGCCGACTATAAATTAATAAAACAGGTTTATTTAGCGTTGTGTCAGTCTATTCTAACCTATTGCATAACATCCTGGGGGGGGGCGGGAAATTCGATTCTTCTCCCTCTAGAACGTTCTCAAAGAGCAATTCTAAAGGTTGCTACCTTTCGTCCGTTTAGATTTCCTACACACCTGCTCTATAGAGCGTGTAATGTGCTCACAGTGCGGCAATTATTTATTCTTCACATCATACTACAGCAGCACTCTACACTTCCCTATGACCCAATCCCTGACGATAGGAGAAGGAAGGACCTGGTTTGCACAAAGCCTCAAACTAGACATGCTTTTGCGAGTCGATTTTATGTGTTTTTAGGACCTTTTCTGTATAATAGACTCAACAAGAATCTAAACTTCTACAGTCTTAGTTATAGGAAATGTAGTTTTGTAATATCGGATTATTTAATTAAGCGATACTTAATTACACGGACACAGAAAAACTGCTAGAAGTCCTGGTTTGATTATGTTATTCCCTGGTATCTAATTGTACATAGGTATTTTACTTAATTTAGTTTTAATGTTTATTGATTTTTGTACCACTTAGATTATTCTTATAGTTGTTAATAGATTTCTTTTATTTTATAACATTTACTGACCTACTTAATTTTGTGCTATGTAAAGTGATGGCCTGAAACACAGGTTTAAATAAACCTAGATCGGGCAGGTCGCTAGCAAACATTTGTGAATTCCACATTATCGTTTCTTGCAACTGTTAAATATATTTTTAGTTATAGTTTACTATTATGCATTAATTATACCATTGTTTTAGAAATAACACTACTGCACATAAATGTACATTTTTGTAATACTTTTATAAATAAATTATTCTTATTCTATTCTATTCTTATTCTATATCTGCTTCCTCAAATTTTCAGCCTTTTCTAAATGTCGAGTCTTTTCTGTTCTAGCTTGTTCTTTTTCCTCGAGGGTGTTAGCGTTTTGAATTTTTATGGCTAACATATCGCACTTATTGCAAGTGTCTTTTTTTAATGACTTACACCTAAGGTTAAACTTAGTGTAAAAAATCTTTTTGACTGATTCGAAGGAAGCGCACTTTTGCCCTTCACCATAAGTATTTGTGTACTCCTGCTGATATATATCGTAAATTTTAGGTAATGTCATCCCCGGTTGTAAATATAACGTGTCATTATTCTTTCCTCTTCTGTAGTGCGACTCATCAATACTTTGGTAGTTTTGAAATAGTTTCGACTATGAAATTATACATTTCATCTGATAATTTATTCTTGCCACCTGTGCTAACTCCTCTACCATCCATTATGGGCTCCCTACTTCTAAGTTTTTTTAGTGCAGTGGTAACTTTTTGAGTAGTAATTTGATAAGTGTTTAAAAACATATCACGACATACCTTTGTACCATTAATAGAATAGACACGGATGAATTGCTTTGGCTTTTTTTTTGCCTCGGGAACATTAGTCATAGTGTAACTGCGTTTTTTATTTTCTTCTTTAATACATGATCCTAAGTATACACATTGTGCATTGTAGGACCCTAGACGCACAAATTTTTCGAACTCTTCCTTTCTATTCTCTATTGGAATCAAGCTAGCACAATTTTTTAAACATTTACAATTATATTCAGTAAAGGTTTTTGGTTTCACTAATTTATTTTTAGTGGTCGTGTATTCTAAATTATTGTATTTATTATGTTTTCTCTCAGATCTAAGTTGAGGATTAATTCTTTTACGGCCCCTTTTCGGTCTACCAGTTCCCAAATTAGATTGTAAATCTTCGTCACTTATAGATGAAATAAGTTCTGTTGTTTCTTCATTGTTAGGTTCTAGCATTTCTATACCCTCATTGTTGAGCTTTTCTTTTGACGGAAATTTCTTATTTTTAGTCACCTCATGATCTACACTATCACTAAAAGACGAACAAGAGGTTGTCGACTCATCTATATGTATTACTTTGCTATGTGAGACATAATCCGGATCTCTAAGGCTGTCATCACTATCACAATAGTCGGGTGCATCTACGTGTTTTAAAATATCATTATTTTCGTTAATGTTGTTAATTGGTTCATACTCAGCTAATATATTTAATAGTTGTTGCGTTTCTGGTGACATTGGTCGAAGAGGTGATGATAATGGCGAAACTTCATTCTGTATTTCTTGTAGTATAATAACAGGATCACAAGTATCTAAAACAATGTACATATTCACGTAACTTATCTATTGGCACAATTTATACAAATAAAAATAAAATAAAATAAATACTAACTGCGACCGGCGGTGTTACGTCGGTAAAGTGTAGCAAATATATTTAAAGGTTTTAATAATTTTATCTGCATCAGGGGACGTGTACTGTTGGGTTTATAATGTTAAAAGAATCATCTTACCTTGTAAATTATTATCCGTACTTTTTTTATTCATAAAATTTAGTGGAGTAAGTGGCGAATATGGTGGAGGAGAGATTGAAGGCTGCGTGTTTGAATAAGGCGTAACTGGATTAGAGTCAGCTGAAAAAAAAACAATATATGCAAACTGACACATATCTCATCATATCCAATCCCATCACATCCCTTGTAATATACATATTTTTCATTTAACAGTAAATTAATTTAGTAAGCATAAGTCGTATAACCAATGCAAATAATAAAATTATTAAAAATATTTTTGATAGCCCCACCAAGAACAATAATCATGCTCGTATATCATAGCAAAGCACCAACAAGAATATACACAATACATGCAGAAGATACGATTCATATTGCAACATGCAATCCAAACCGATCTTCGACTCGAAACGCGTTAACTCACTCTGCGGGACTTATTATGTTCACTCGTCGACCGCTTGGATGTGTAAGACATGTAAGAATGGACCTAAGAAATGTCGATACAATAAAGTTAATACGCCGCCAAATTCATTAAATATATTATGTGCCTTTAACTAAATTCCAACATACCTCTGGAGTCTGCAACATCGACTTGACCTTTGATCTGTCCTTGAGAGATAACTTTGTTTCTGAGGTCCATTAATTTTCGTTTTTTAGCAAATAACTGTTCTAATGATGAAATCTGTAAAAACAAATAACCAGAATTAGTTAAAATCGTCTTTCGATAAAACTAATCACCATAAATATAAATATAGTACTTATTACAAAATATTAAACAATCCTTTAATAGTAATACTTACATCTTCATTAGCTTCCATTGTTTATTCTAATTATATTGACACACAGTACACTACAAATTAACCACGGTTCACTGTCATAAACGTAATAAGGATAATTTATTGCAAACAAAAGACGACGGAAACTACCTCTTCCACGACGTTTGTTTCAATAATGACCGTTGCGAACTCAAATAAGATTCAATGTCAAAAAGAAAATACTCCGTCTCGCTTGCACTAGTAAAAAGTTATTGAAAGATGCGTTCCCGGTTGGGCATAACTTCGGATTAATGTCATTAGTATTTTTTTTTTGTCTATGATATTAAAAGTTTCAAGTAATATTTCATTGGTAAATAACTACAAAGAAAATAAAGTTTTTCTTTATGTGTTATTAATATTTATTTTTAGTGGTCGTGTATGCAAACAGTTAAGGATGAAGCTAATTAAAGCGTGTTAAAAATGAACCCTTTAAAGTTGAACCATTTTTTTTTTCGAAACAGATTTTTTATTTAGGTAAATAATAGTACAAAATTCATGAAACCTTTTAAGTTTTCAAATTATGGTATTTAGGTCTGAAACATAACGTTCCACAAATTGTTTTTTTGGAACGTTTATGCCTCGCTATTGTAATTTTGCAAAAACGTTCCAAATATACATGGAACATTTGTTCCAAAATAAAATGGTTTAACATGGTTTTGCTAAAACGTTACAAGATTGTTGTGGCGTTTTAACAAAATAAATATACTGTTTCGTAAAACATTAAATGTTCCTGTCCTCATAGTACGTTCTAGTTAATTTACACAAGTTATTATTTGATAAAGGTTGTGGGTTGGAACGTAAGTGAAAAAAATATTTTCTGATATAAGACTTAAAACTTGGAACCTTATTGCAAATCTGACTCTAAGTGTCGTAAAAGGTAGTTTGATCACATTATCTCGATTTCGGGTGACTTGTGGGTTGGAACATTTCTGCATAACTACGTCCAACTTTTCGTTTGACAGCGGTAGCAGCCCTTTCACACGGCAGTCCAGTTTTGCAAGATCGGCTTTTTACGGTATCCTGCTAAACTGGACGCTGTGTTCACATGGCAGTTCAGTTTTGCAGGATTCAGTAAAAAGCTGGTCCCGCAAAACTGGACTGCCGTATGAACACGGTTGCATCCTGTTTTTTTTACCATTCCTACGCCGGTTATCAAGTGAAATGGACGTGAATACTTTCCTAATTTTCTATTGGTATTATCGGCGTCGGCAGCGAAATAGAAGATTATGGGTTCATCCTATTTTGGCACAACGTTTGAATTTGGTTATTTTTCGGAATCTTATGAGCGATTTGAGAAGAGATGAGTCAAAATTTTTCAATTATTTTAGAATGAGTATGACCACATTTGACGACCTTTTAAAAAGGGTGAATGAAGATTTAAAAAAACGTGATACAAATATGAGAAAAAGCATCAAACCTGAAGAAAAGTTAGCAATATGTTTAAGGTAAGAATGAAACTCATATTAAAAGTTTAATATTTATTACCAAACATAATAAGTTACGTATGTATGATATTTTCACAAGATAATCGTTAATATTAATTAAATATTAGTGAAATCCGGAAAATCAGAGCTCTGCGATTCAACTGATTGTGCAGATGGCGATGACTGAACACTGTAATGCGGTGTGAAATAACCTGCTGATTGAGAGTAGTTATTAGAAGTAGATTGTTGTTGAGAGGACCATTGGTTAATGTTGGGGCTTTTTATATTTTGCAACAAACTTATAACACCTGCTTGAAATTGTAATATTTGATCATCGTTGAGTGAAGCTAGTAGGAAGTGTAGGAAGTAAACTTTTAAAAAATGACAAGTTACGATCTTCATTCTGCGTATTCGGCAGACTTTTCATCTGGTGATCAATAAAACTCGCCATTTTTTGATCAATTACAGAAAGCCTCTGCCTTGGTAGTACACTTCTCTTAAGTCGTTTAGCACCACCTGCGGGATTTTCTTGTCCTGGACTTCCATGTTCGATAGTAGGTTCATTTTCACTTCCTTCATTTTGGATAGGATTTTCCGTATCACCCTCTTCAATATTTGTAGCTTTTTAAAATAAATTAAACCTCGTGGTACTTTTTCATGGTAACATGGTATTTTTTCGGCTATACTATATCAATGAAAGCTATAAGTACCTACCTACAATACACTTGTAAAGCAGGAACCTAATTACTTATTATAAATGAATGCTGTCCGTATGGTACGTAGGTACAATTAAAGCAATTTTTTTTTTTCAGAAATAATTCTGTATCTCCAACAAATCAGCTATTGATAGCATTGAGGTTTTATGCTACGGGTAACCATTTGTTGGCCGTGGCAGACATGGGCGGGATCAGTGTGGCTACTTGCAGTCGAATAATAAAAAGAGTGTCTGCAGCAATAGTGACTCTACGTCCGGAGTTTATCAAGTTTCCTGAAACCAGTGAGGAACAAGAAAAAGTGAAGATGGGGTTTTATAATATTGCAAGGTTCCCTAATGTTATTGGATGCATTGATTGTACACATGTCAAAATACAATCACCAGGTGAAAGTACAAAACCTTATATTTGTTAAAATTATGAATTAATCTGTTTAAATATTATTACAATTGTACTTACATACATAAAATAAAACATGTGTATTTTTAAGGTGGAGATGATGCAGAGCTCTTTAGAAATAGGAAGGGGTACATGTCCATAAATGTACAAACAGTAGCATCAGCCAACTTGTTAATAAGAGATGTTGTGGCTCGTTGGCCAGGTTCAATTCATGACTCAGCTTTTTATCAAAATAGCAACACTTTCAGAAAATTTGAAAGAGGAGACTATGCTGACAGCGGATACCCATTGAAGGTAAATAGTTAATACTACAAATATAATACTCCTTCGACGCTATCGGGTAAAAAAAAAATAGCTTCAAGTGTCAGTTTGTTAATTTTAGAGTAGGTAACAGTCACACATATTATTATGTCTAGAATAGTATAATAGATATCTATAGAAATAAAACAAATTAGTATTTAGCTATCATAGCTTATAAATATTTTTTTCAAAAATTACATTTTCTCTTATGTCTAGTCACTTTTCGGCACACCAAATAAATTCTTCAGATTTAAGTTGCCACCTGTAAAGTATAATGTTAATTACCAATAAAGAAGCAGTGATAACTTTTTTTTTCAGCCTCATCTTTTGACTCCATATTTGTATCCCACAACAAGGGGACAGCAAAAATACAATGAGGCTCATATAAAAACAAGGAATGTGGTGGAAAGGCAGTATGGAGTCTTAAACGACGTTTTCCTGTCTTAGCCATAGGTATAAGATTAGACTTAAAAATGCTATCAATGTAATTATTGCGTGCTGTCTTACACAACATGTGTATTTTAAGAAATGAAGAGGAACCAGTGAACGAAAACATTGTTCTCAATATAGAAGAACTTATTTCAAACGGACAAATAACTAATTTCACATCGAACATTACATCCCAGAATGCATACGGGCTTCGCAGAATAGAAATAACATTTTTTTTTTTTAAACTTGTAATATGTAACAAAATAATGTTACTATTAGTTTATTAAATAAATGTTTTTTATGATAAGACATACGTTTTATTTGATTTAATACTTCTATTTTTATTTCTAGGTCTTTTTTTGCCAATTCTAGCTGTAAAGCATATAGGTTTCTTTTAAATTCAATTTCTTCTTCCAACAATTTCTTTTTCAAATCTTCAATGTTCATTTTTATATTATAACTCCTTGGAAACCTGAACATAAGGTGGCCACAACTTCAGCCTGTGATGTTTGGTGTTGTTTTCTAAAAATAGGCCAACGCCTTTTCCAAACAGGAGTTGTTGCGATATGTGGAGTGTTTAGTTCTGTGACTTGTTCGTTTTCTTTGAATTATTTTACTTCATTTTCCTGAAAATTCAATTCAGCGTCCAAGATTACCCTCTGCGATTCTTCATTGGCTACTTCTAAACTCGTGACTTGGTTGGTCTCTGTTGATATGGTGATGATTGCATCCGAGTCTAACACATCAGCAATACCACTGCAGCCTCGACCCATTAAATCGCAGACTTGTTCTAGAATATGGTCTGTTTTAGTGGTTGATGGTCCTCCACCCGTTCCAGTCGAACAATTCCTGTTGCTCGAGTTATATATTTTTGCTTCATTCTTCATTTTCTCCCAGACTCTTATTAAAGCATCTTTACTCCTAAGATAAAAAAAATAGTTTCAAACGTGGTAATATTCTATTGATAAAATACGGTATGTTCGTTTGTCTAATGTTAACTAACCTGTACATGTTTCCTGTTGAATTATATTGGTTACACAGCTTTATCCAAGCTGCGTTCTTGGCCTGATTGGTGGTACCATCTGTTCTTTTATTAAGAATAACATGTCGATAGGCATATACCAATTTCACCAACTCGTCTTTCTCATCCATTGTGAAATTTTGGCTATGCTTCCTCTTTTGTGCCATTATGAATTCACCGTGACGATAGAAAGTTTTCAAAGCAAGAGATTTATATAAAGATTTATGGAAAATAGGCAATTATTATAATCCTTTAGCAAAAGAACACGCAACACTGAACTCACAACAAACAAATTTCAAATCACACGAATGAAATACGGCGTGAATAACAAGTGTCAAAAACAAAATAAAATGACCACAGATAAGACGCAAGGTTTCGTAATGTATGCACAGAGTAAATTTGCAAGAAAATTTTAATTTAATTAAAAATGAGAATTAAATCATATTTGATAATGCTATCAAAACATGATTAATTAATAACTCTATCCATTTAGGTGTATAAAGGGTGCAAAAAGACCCTTAACGAAAATATTCTGCCCATCATTGGGATCATTTTTTTCTTCTAGACAATACCTGGGAAACCACAGGTTCTGGAGATATTGAAGGTCAAAGTTCCAATTTTTACACAAGTTTTTTTTTTATATATAATTGGATGATTTAAGTATTTAAATGCTTTTCATTTAAATTATGTTTTATAATAAAAAGTTGTTCGCAAAACCTACTGTTCCTACTGTCGTAGTTACTGATTGATCTCATAACTACCTAAGATTAATATTAAGATTTTGTGAAAAATCTGATTAAAATAATTATAACATTTTTACTTTGGCCTATAATTTAAATATGAATAAGTAAAATATCAATTTATACTACGACGTCAACGAACGATTGTAGGTTCCTTCCTTTTATTGAAAGCAGTAGCGCAGCGCACGTCCGCTCCATCTTTTGTTCTAGTATTACTTAATTAATAGTACTAATCGATACGCTGCGCTAAAAATTTGTGGTTAGTGACCGCAGTATTAATCGCCCATCGCTGTTGAGTTGTTCACGTGTAATTGTTTATTGTCGTTCGTGCGTTCGTATTGCAATTGTTTTCGCTGTTATTAAATTAAAGTTTTCGATGAGTAATAATTAGTTATGACGTCTAAAAGTGAAAATGAAGTACCACTGTACTGTTCTGACGAGGAATCGCAAGAAAAAGGTCAGCTGTCGAAAAAAAAGCGAGGTGAATCTAAGAACTGGATATTTGTAAACAAATTTTCGTGTGTAAGTTTTGCCGAAGAAGCCGTGAGTGCAGAAAAGACGTGGGCAGTACGCTCTACACATATTTCCATAGAAGGAAAAAAACGATTTTATAGATGCAACAAAGTACCACGTAAAGGAGTACAGTGTGCTGCAGAAATATATTTGCTATTTGAGGCGGATACAGAGGCAGTGTTACTTTATAGCACAGATCGCGAGCATAATCACGATTTTGTTCAGAATAACTACCGTTATGGTATTTGCGACGAAAAAAAATCTGAAATTAATAAACTGTATGACCTCCACCTAAAGCCGAAATCAATCTTGGAGCATTTGAAGAAAAATCCTGAACTTAAAATACCTACAAAACGGCAGCTTTATAAATATTTAGCAGATCGCCGGCGTATCAAATATGGACCATCCACAATTTCTTTAGGAGAGCTAGAAAAATGGATTATTAATCATACAAATGTCTCTGACAACGCCAGCCCCGCTCTGTCACCGCGTGTCGTTGACTGGCGCGTCATGGAGGGGGTGGAGACCTATTCCGACCACCGGTATATCCGGTTCGACGTCTCCGCCCAGACCCCAAGCGCGCCGGTTCTACAGGCCCCGAGTGGTCCGCGATGGGCGCTGAAGCAGCTGGACCGGGAGCTCCTCCTGGAAGCCGCGATCGTGCAGGCCTGGGTGACATCACCGGACAGGCCTGCCGACGTAAACAACGAGGCGGGTTGGTTCCAGGAGGCCATGTCCGACATATGCGACGTGGCAATGCCCCGAGTCCGGCCAGGAAGCGCCCGGCGTCAGGTGTACTGGTGGTCGCGAGAGCTTACGACTCTGCGCGAGGCGTGCGTCGCCGCGCGCCACCTGTACACCAGGCATCGCAGGCTCCGCATCCGCCCTCCGGATGCGGCAGCCATCGAGGCGGAGCTGTACGAGGGTTACAGAGCAGCGAAGACCGCCCTCCAAGAGGCTGTCCAGCGGGCCAAGGATCTGGCCCGCGAGGAGATGCTGGGGACTCTCGACGGAGATCCGTGGGGGCGCCCTTATAAGATGGTGCGGGACAAACTCCGCACCTGGGCCCCCCCGCTGACGCAGAGTCTCCGGCCTGAGCTCGTGGAGGACGTGGTGAGCGCTCTGTTCCCTTCGCGAGGGGAGCATACTCCCCCGCCTATGGCTCCGCCGCTTGCGGTGCCGGAAGCGGACCACAGCGACGACGATGACGACGTTCCGGAGGTGACTGGGGTAGACCTGAGAGTGGCGGTAGGCAGGCTTAAGGCCAAAACTGCCGCCCCGGGACCCGATGGCTTACCTGGCAAAGCCTGGGTCCTGGCCTCTGAGGCTCTCGGGTCCCGACTGGAAGGGCTCCTAAGCGCATGCTTGGAGAGAGGCCAGTTCCCGCTTCGTTGGAAGACGGGCAAGCTGGTCCTCATACGGAAGCCAGGGCGCCCTGCGGACTCTCCGTCCGCATACCGGCCCATTGTGTTGCTCGACGAGGTGGGCAAGCTCTTTGAAAGAGTCATTGCAAACCGCCTCGCCGGGCACCTTGCGGGAATGGGGCCGGATCTTGCGGAACACCAGTTTGGTTTCCGCAAGGGGCGCTCGACGGTGGACGCCATCATGCGCGTGCGAGCCCTCACGACGGGGGACGCGGTGTCCCGGGGTGGGGTCGTCTTGGCGGTGTCGCTCGACATCGCCAACGCCTTCAACTCCATGCCCTGGAGCTGCATTAGGGAGGCACTCCGGTATCACCGGGTGCCCACCTACCTCCGTCGTGTAGTCGGGGACTACCTGTCTGACAGGTATGTCATCTACCCTGGTCCCAACGGAGAATGGAACCGGCGAGAGATGTCGTGCGGTGTTCCACAGGGGTCGGTTCTAGGGCCGCCCTTGTGGAACATCGGTTACGACTGGGTGCTGCGCGCCGACCTCCCTAGCGGCGTCAGCGTAGTCTGCTACGCTGACGACACGCTGGTACTGGCACAAGGGAGGTCGCACGAGGCGGCGGCCGAACTGATGACACGCGGGGTTGCGATAGTCGTAGAGAGGATCCGGCAATTGGGTCTCGAGGTGGCCTTGCACAAGTCCGAGGCCATGAGCTTTCATGGGCCTCGGAATGCGCCACCGTCGGGATCCACGCTGACGGTAGGAGGGGTTCCCATCGGCGTCGAGTCGACTTTGAAGTACCTAGGACTCGTCCTCGACAGCCGGTGGAACTTCGTTGAGCATTTCCGACGTTTGGCTCCCAAACTGGAACGGGCCGGGGCTGCCTTCAAGCGGCTCTTGCCCAACCTGAGGGGTCCAAACGCCTCCTGCCGTAGGCTCTACGCGGGGGTCGTGCGGTCCATGGCCCTTTACGGGGCCCCGGTGTGGGCGCGTTCAATTAAGCGGCGTGCCGCGCACTACCTGAACGCGCCCCAAAAGGTCGTAGCCGTAAGGCTGATCCGGGGGTACCGCACGATCTCCCGCGAGGCGGCGAGCCTCCTAGCCGGATTGCCGCCATGGGATCTGGAGGCGATAGTCCTCGCGCGCCTGCATGAATGGCGCGCGGGGGCACTACGTCGGGGGGAAACTCCGCTGCCGCGGCAAATCACCGCTCAGCGGACAGACTTCCGACGCGATCTCATGGCGACATGGAGACAGCGACTGTCGCAACCCAGTGCAGGGCACGCCACAATAGTGGCGATAAGTCCCCTCTTTGAGGAGTGGCTAGAGAGGCGCCACGGCGCCCTCACCTTCCTCCTGACGCAGGTCCTCACCGGACACGGTTGTTTCGGGAGGTTCCTGCACGTAATCGGGCGGGAGGAAACGCCCGGGTGCCATCATTGCGAGGATCGTCCGGAGGACACGGTGGCGCACACCGTGGAGGTCTGCCCCGCTTGGGCGGAGCTCCGCCGTGTCCTCGTAACGGCGATTGGCGGCGGCGACCTCTCGCGCCCGGCCCTGGTCCAGGCCATGGTCCGGAGCGAGAGGGAATGGGAAGCCGTCACCTCCTTCTGCGAAGCAGTCATGCTAGCGAAGGAGGTGGCGGGACGTGAGAGGGAGAGAATCTCTCGTCCCAGCCGCCGCGGGCGACGCACCGGGCGTCGGGGGCCACGTGGTGGCTCCCGGCCACCGTAGGCGCGGGCCTGTGGACGGTGAGTAATGGGTTAGCTCACCGTCCGTCCGTCTTATGACGACAGGCCGTGTCGACGGCGCGTTCGTGTTCCACGCGCGCCTCAAAGAGATGTCAGCAACCAGGAAGGGGCCCGCAAGGGCCGATGCCTGCCGGGGCTGCGGGACTGTTCGAAAGAGATACCGTGGCCCTGGAACACAAAGGGCAATGAAGGAACATGGATGGGTTTTAGTCAGTAAGAGTCTGACACTCCCTCCCACTCCACCCAGAGCGGGAGAAGTCATTTGATGATTTCCCATCGGTAAAAAAAAAAAAAAAGCCTATTATATTTTAGAAAGTGATCCACCTAGTTTTCGTATCGTATTATCTACTAAGAATTTGTTGAAACAATGTATTTCTGCTGACATTCTGCATGCAGATGCAACATATAAATTGATATGGCAAGGGTATCCTGTATTGATAGTAGGAACAACCGATAAAAACAGAAAATTTCACCCCATTTGCTTGACAGTATCTACAAATGAATGTAAGGCTGATTTTAAAACAATGTTTCAGGGAGTAAAGAGCAATCTTCTTCATCATCATCTTACTAAAAATTATGTTAAGTTAATCACAGATATAAGAAATTCATTACAAAAAATACAGCATACTAATATAATACTGTGTCTACCAACCTACAAGTGTAGCATTTACTCTACACTGTTCAACGTACGTGTAGAAACGTTTAACAAAGCACTATGTCGAGATATACACACAAATAAATATGCTACTGTTCTGGACTCCAATTTAAAGCTAGTTTGTGATAATACTATGTTTTCAAAATACACTGGGAAAATAAATGGCGGTGGGATTAAAAATATTTTCTGTAATTTACAACATTTGCTATCAAATAAGTCACAATTTAGCATAAATTCAGGCTTAGAATTAAACGGCAATACTGAACAGGTCCTTTGTAATGAACATTCAAATTTTTTTCTTCTTTGACCATATCTATATCTTGCATCAAAATATTGCAGGCCTGCTTAATAAGTCAGATATTTTAACTGTCCATATTGAGGAATTAATAAGTAAACAAATAGTCTTAGATATTCTATGTATAACTGAGCACTTTATAATGTCCGGCCATGAAAAATTGTTGCACATAATAAACTATGAATTGGCGGCGTGTTATTCAAGAAATAACAAAAAACGAGGTGGAGCCTGCATCTTAGTAAAAAAAAGGTCATGAATATCGGGAACTCCCAGATGTAATGAAATACTCAATATCTGGTATAATAGAATGCTGCGCTATAGAATTGATAAAATTAAAAGTAATTATTTTATGTGTCTATAGGCCACCAAAACTATGTAACTTAAATACTTTTTATGAAAAATTAGATGCTATTTTAAAAATCGTATGTACCAAAAAAGATCGAAAAATAATAATTTGTGGAGATTTTAACATAGACACATTAAAAAAGAACAAAATAACATTAGATTTCGAATGTTTTCTGTTGAGTTACAACCTTAAACTTGTTATCAGTCAACCGACAAGGCTCAGCAGTGCTTCTTGCCTGGACAATTTTGCCCACAATACGAACCAAAAAATATGTAAACATGAGGTACTTGACTTCGCTTTATCGGATCACACGGCTCAGTTATTAAAGATAAAAGTTAACAAAACTTGCCAATTAAAATCTTGGCGAATCATCAGGCGTGACATATCCGAAGAAAATCTCAAAAAATTTAGAAATTATCTCCTATCTTTATCGTTTTCTAACGTATACAATACAGAGGATCCTAATCATGCTTATGATAACTTTTTAGAGATATTTCAACTCCTATACAACTTGTGCTTCCCCTTCAAATCAATATCAATAAAACCAAACAAAAAGATAAAATGGATATCACGAGGCATTCGTACATGTAGTAAAAGACAGCGACATCTCCTATGGCAAAAGCGTTTAAAACCAACGGATGAAAATAAAATAAAATTTGATACGTACTCGGGAAGATTTAAAAAAATTATTAAATTGACCCAGAAAGCACAAAATAACTACCTAATTAACAACTCTAAAAATAAATCAAAAACGTCTTGGCAAATAATAAACAACACCATATCTCAAAGTGAGCCCATCTCTCAAATAAAAAAACATGGTAAGTTAATATCCGACCCTAAAGAAATTGCTGAGTCATTCAATGAATTCTTTATCGATCAGATTTCCGAAGTGCCAATGTAACGACCATTCAATATTTATGTGTGTACAATATAACGACCATTCAATATTTATGTGCCCAGTTGTCCCGCAAGACATAATGAGAATAATTAAAAACTTAAAAATAAAAAAAGTTTCGGTTATGACGGTATCTCAACAAGAGCAATAAAATTTGTATCCAGCAGCATAGCTGCTCCCCTAAGTCATATCATTAATAATAGTATAACTGCTGGAATCTTTCCTGAGAATCTGAAAACCGTCGTAGTTAAGCCACTTTTCAAAAAGAACGACAAAGAAAGTATGGCAAATTATAGGCCAATTGCTCTCATCCCAATATTTTCAAAAATAATAGAGAAAGTGATCTATGAGTCACTTTATAAGTTTTTAACAAAATTTAATATTCTTTGCGACGAATTGAAAGGGTTTAGAAAGAACAAAAATATTAATATGGCTGTGTACGACTTATTAAACACAGTTATGAAAAATGTGGATACTAAAACACCTGTATGTGCAATATACACAGACATGTCAAAAGCCTTCGATTATGTTAATCACGAAAAGCTCTTGGAAAAACTAAACGCATATGGCATACGTGGAAATGTTCTTGATTTAATAAAATCATATTTAAGCGGTCGTAAGCAAGTTACAGAAGTTTCCAGAGTTTGTATGAAGTCTAAACGAGAAATAAAACATGTATCTTCCTATAAATACATTAAATTCGGCGTACCGCAGGGGAGCGTTCTCGGGCCGTTACTTTTCTTACTCTACATAAACGATCTGCCACGTCAAATTTCTCATCCAATGGTTTTGTTTGCTGATGACAGCACAGCATTAATTAATTGTATTAATAAAAAGCAATACGAAATAGACATTAATAACGTTTTAAAAACAATAATCAATTGGCTCAATCATAATAATTTATTAATAAATATAGAGAAAACTAAAGTTATGCATTTTTACCAACGTATACACCCCGAAGACTTAAATTTAAAGTACAATGGCCAAACAGTGGACGAAGCAAGTATAGCCAAATTTTTAGGAATTTTAATTGATAGCAAACTTACATGGAAACCACAAGCTGAAGCTATTTGCAAAAAATTAGGTTCATCAGCGTATGTTCTATATAACCTTTCCAAAAAGGTAAACATCAACACTATACTGGTTGCATACCATGGCTTAGTGGTATCGAATTTAAGGTTTGGTGTCATATTTTGGGGCAATTGTTGTGAACGAGAAAATATCTTTAAAGCCCAAAAACGCTGTCTAAGAGCAATATTTAAATTAAAAGTTACAGACAGCTGTAAAACCGTTTTCATTGACAATAAACTACTTACTTTTCCCTGTCTTTACATATTAGAGCTTTCCATTTTTGTTAAAAGTAATAGTGACTTATTCCCTACTTTAAAGGACACAACAAAGCGAAGTACAACTATCAGGTCTCAATATAAATATAAGTTATGTACCGGTGCTCACAAAACATCTTTATTAAAAAAAAGTGTTTTAGGCATGGCGCCTATAATCTATAATAAGGTTCCAAATAGCATCAAGGAGCAACCTTTGAGAATTAAAAAAAAACAGTTTACATCGTTATTAATACAAAAATGTTATTATTCTGTATCAGACTTCCTAACAGATAAATTATAGCTGTATTATTATGTTACTCTATTTTGATCTGATTTTTTTATTACAAGATAATTTGTTGAATTGTTGTGAAAGTTTTTAAATTGAAGTTATATGTTTTATTGTTTAAAAGTATAAATTTTTGCATGCCTAATGGTAGAATGTACCAGGAACAAATAATTACTACTGTAACAACTCATGTATGTACCTACATTCAATGCAAATAAATTATTTCTATTCTATTCTATTCTGTAAATTTTTTCTCATACCTTTGAACCGAAGATCCTAGTATGCGACGCGGCAAAAAATATACAGAATGCATTTCGTGATGTGTTTGGAAAAGAAACGATTGTGAAAATGTGCTGGGCTCACGCTAAGAAGAAGATTTGTACTAAATTGGACCAAACAACAGAGAAGAATTTTCGAAAATATTTATTGGAAGACATTGATGCATTGCAATCAGCTACATCTGTTGAAGTATTTTCTGCTGCTTCGAAGTTGTTCTTGAAGAAATGGAAAGACCAAAAAGAATTCGTAAAATATTTTAAAAAAGAATGGCTAATAAAAAACCCAAATTAGTATTTGGGTGCAGCACCAATATCACCAGCGACGAACAACGCACTCGAGTCCTTTAATAGAGTTATAAAAGACCACAACACCCTCCGCGAGCGTATACCGTTGGCCCGTTTCCTCGTGGTAGCAGAGGAAATGGTTAATAGCTGGTCACTACAAGTGTAGTGACCTACTACATTTATTTATATAGTTAACTTAATTTATAGTGTAACTTATTCTAAATATTATTATATAAAACTAAATTAAAAACTAAAAGTTGTCAGTAGAATAAATAATAAATTTCAACGAACAAACACATTTTTACATATAGATAATTTCTTATCAGCTAGCCGGCGTAGCTATGACGCGTCTTTTGTTCTCGCGGCCAGCCGACCCGCTACGTCACCCGAACCGGTTGCGTGAGCGGGACGGGCTATCATGCGTCGCGCTCTGCGAGCGCGCACGCTGCCCCGCCATGGCACTCGCCAGTATGTTCACGGCTCTTACCGCTACCGTCACTGCTAAAATCATAGCTTCGCCGCGCCTAACATATTAACTGCTTTTACGCTTATTTTCGTGCTATCTATCTTCTTTCTATCACTCCTTCTTATTCTTCTTGGTGGAACTTTTGTGTGTGTCGAAGTGTAACCTGTGCCTGTGAATAAACTTTATTTACTTCATCTACTTGTGCACTTCGGACTTTTCTTCTTTCCTTCTTCTTACATACTTCCTCACACACCTATTCAACCTACACAAGTACAAGAAGAAAAATTTGCGACACAACCTGAATTGCAGTTATCAGATTGGACAACAGGATATCAATGGGCTAAAACTGATACCAAACACCGGACAGCACCACATATTTAATTCCAGGCAACAACTCATTCAAAATTAATCAAGCTGAGAAGAAATTCAGGTGTTTTGACGAATACAAAAAAGTGTTTTTTTCATCTTGGAACGTAGTACTACCAAACAATTAGACCGAGTGGATTACTGGTTGCTGTCATTGTCCAGACTTTTATCGCAAATACAGCTGCAAGCATCTAATAGGCCCTGCAATCAGACTGAAATACGTGACGCCAACGCCACCATTAGAGGCAAAGTCACAACCACTTGGATTAAAACGAAAGCGCGGAAGGCCAACTAAAGCGCGAGCTGCGTTAATTATCCAATAATGGTTAAATTTTCTTTTTTGTTTACCTACCTACATTCTTTTCATATGTTTCTATTATTTACTTTATGTAAAATTATGGTTATTCAATAAACAAATTGATTTTTCAAAAATAAAGTCTTTTATTTTGTCTCTCCTCAATAGCTTCTGATAATATTAGTGGCCAATATACCGACTATTTGATGACATTTTTAGCAAAATTTTGACGATCAATTAATATGGGATGAGTTAAATTTTAAACGTACTGAGTTGAAAAGTTAGAAGCTAAATAAATATATTTTTTGATGTCATTTAATAGTATTTTAGAAGTTTACTGTTAGAATGCATGCTACAAATTTAGCTACTAAAAATAATCATTATGCTGAGTTGTATTTAGAGTGGTTTACACAGAAGATAACTAGTGGCTAAGATAGTATTATTTAAATGCTCGTTAATTGTGGCTGACTTAGTAATTTAGAAGGCAACATACATTTTTGGGGGCGAATAATGATATTAAAAAGAAGCCTGTTTAATTAGCACCCAAAAAATATTGGTAAGTAGGTACACACAATGTTTTATTAAATTCTAGCTGTTTAGCTCAAATATATATTCCTAGTAAACAATCTTAAAGCTGTTATCCGCGGCTTCTTTCCATAATATGCTTGTTATATAATTGTCCTTCTTCACTTACGAAGTAGTCAGCGAATTTATCTCGGATAGAGTTCAGCGCTGGTCCTCCTTGCTGGACGTTTTGTTGCAATGCTTGGTCTTCAAAACCCGTTATTGTCAAACAATCTTCGAAGTTGTAGCCGTCTCTTTCACGCACGAAGTTGTGAAGAATGCAGCATGCTTTGACTATCGTTTTAGATAATTCAACAGACACGTTTAATGCCGATGGAATATGCGCCATTTGTTTGAAAGTATGCCGAAAGTGCATTCGATGTATCTTCGGCCCGAGACAGTCTATAGTTAAAAAAACTTTTTTTTATTGGCAATAGTTTTCCTCCAAAAGTTCTCATAATATTTTCTTGTAAACCGAAAGCTTCGTCGGCGACATATACATTAGGCAAAACTGGGCCTGTTGTTATTTTTGTAGGAGCAGGAATGTTCAGCGTGTTTCCTTGTAGTTTTTTGTAGAATTCAGTGTCTTCAAATACTGTCGAGTCAGCGTGTCTTCAATATGATCCAACATTTATGAAAGTGAATTTATAGTCACAGACGGCCATCAACACTAAAGAAAAATAGTGTTTATAGTTACAGTACAAGGAACCGCTATCATTTGGTTTTATAATTCTTACATGTTTACCATCGATCGCCCCCAAGCAGTTTGGAAAGTTGGCGCGTCTTTGAAAACCACTTTTTATATTTTTCCGTTATCTTGGGTTAGTTCTATAAAACAAATATCTTTCATATACTTCCAAATATTTTCACACACGTCTTTTACTATTTCCCCTTTTGTAGATGCCGAAATTCTATAGTTGTAATTTGTATTCTAATTCAGCGAAAGTTGTTGCCAAGTATCTGTAAAAAAAAAAAAAACCCAGCAAAAGCTCTTCAAAAGAAGTGGAAAGTGTTGAGAGATGGCTTTAGACGTTAGGTCAATAAAACAAAAAAAAATAAGAGTGGCTCGGGAGCTAGTAAACTACGACAGTATTTTTACTATCATCAGTTGTCATTCTTGTTGCCATTGACGGAGGAGACAGCTGGTACTGCAGATAGTTTGAAAAATGAATCGACTGAAGATGCAGTTATTGAAGAGAAAACACCACAGCGTGGTCGTAAGAGGACTAGTACGGCCAAAGAAGACAATTTAATTACACAACTGGCGATAAATTTGAATGAAAAATACAACGAAACTACATTTGATGATAAAACCGATGATGATAAATTATTTCTTTTGGCTCTACATGGTGACTAAAAAAATTTTGACGACTTCAAATTAGATGCTAAGACAGACATACTGAAAGTTATAAAAAAATACAAAGTGTTATCCTCTGACGTCAATTTATATTCTTAGCAGACTATCTCATCACGCTCGCAGTTTTACTATCACCAGCCCTCATACTCGCAGTTCAGCCATCAGTCATCGTCATCCTACTCGCAGCCAAGCTATGATGATTTCCTAAAATAGTTATACGCTCAATTTTACTAATGTCACACCTCCCCATTCAGCTAATCAACAACATGCCGTGCAAGACTACCCCGAGTATACTATACCAGAGACTACTGCTGAAGATAGTCAGGCTCAGTTTATAATTCTACAGTCTGAAGAGTCCCAAATATTAAAAAAATATTTAAAATTTATATAACTATGTAACATGTTGATAATAATGAATCAAAATGTGTAACGTGCCTACCTATGTACCTACGAGATATGCACCTTTATAAGAATATGATTTAAAATAAATAATTAAATACATACGAGGTGCATTCAATAAGTACCTAGCCTCATCGCCAGAGGGCGCTGTAGTTTCAAAAGAGTTTTACCACAGTGTAGCACATTCTTTTTTAATTCTTTTTTAAAATTTTCATTCCAATCCCTTCATTTGTTTTAATTTGACAACTTATGGAAGCGAACGTGTCGATCGGTTTTACAAAAATGGAAAAAGAGCAATATCGTTCGGTGATTCGATTTCTATTTTTGGAAGGGAAAACGCGCATCGAAATCAAAGAGCGCTTGGATGCTGTGTACGGTGACTCTTCTCCATCGATGGCCACCGTCAAGAATTGGTTCAACGAGTTTGCACGTGGCCGTACGTCGGTTTTTGATGAACCACGTCCAGGTGCACCGAAAACAGCTGCTACGGAGGAAAACATTAAAAAAATCCATGATCTCGTATTGGCAGATCGCCGATTGAAGGTTCGGGAGCTAGCTGAGACTGTAGGCATTTCAGAAGGAACAGTGCATCATATTCTTCACGAGGAACTCGGCATGAGAAAGCTGTCGGCGCGATGGGTGCCGCGTTTACTCACACCAGAAAACAAGCGCAACCGTGAGACCACATCGGAGACGTGTTTGGCGCTGTTTAAGCGGAATCCAGCGGAGTTTTTGCGTCGTTTTGTGACCGTCGATGAAACCTGGATCCACTGGTACACACCAGAGACCAAGGAGCAATCAAAACAATGGATCCAGACCGGGGAACGTGCTCCAAAGAAGGCGAAAACTGTAAAATCGGCCGGAAAAGTTATGGCTACCGTTTTCTGGGATTCACAAGGTGTGACCTACATCGATTACCTCGAGAAGGGTAAAACAATTACAGGGCTTTACTATGCCGATTTATTGGGCCGATTCGACGCCGAATTAAAGAAAAAACGACCCCATCTGGCGAAGAAAAAAGTGCTGTTTCACCACGACAACGCACCGGTTCACACGTCTGCCGTTGCCATGGCCAAATTGGTCGAATTACGCTACGAATTGCTGTCCCATCCACCGTATTCTCCAGATTTGGCCCCTTGTGACTTCTTTCTGTTTCCTAATCTGAAAAAATCACTCGCCGGGAATAGATATGGATCGAATGAGGAGGTCATCGCCGCCACGGAGGCCTATTTTGCAGAGTTTGACAAAAACTATTTTTCGGACGGGTTAAAAAAGTTGGAGCATCGCTGGGCTAAGTGTATCGAACTAAAAGGAGACTAAAAATAAATTGCCACTTTTCCAAAATTTTCGTTTACTTTTTGTAGGCTAAGTATTTATTGAATGACCCTCGTATCATCTGAATTAGGCACTATAATTGACTCATGGGGTCTTACAGGAAAAGTGAACTTTTCTGTAAGTGATAATGGCGCAAACATTGTTAAAGCCATGAAAGAGTATCAAGGCTGGAAGCAATTCGGATGCTTTGCACATACTGTAAATTTAATCGTCGAAGATGCCTTAAAAATATGCCACAAGCTAACAGAAAAAGTTAAAAAAATTGTTGCGCATTTAAAAAGAAGCTCAATATCGTCAGAGCGACTAGCCAGATACCAGCTCCAACAAAATAAAGAGCCAAAACGACCACTTCAGGACGTTGAAACTAGATGGAATTCTAAATACTATATGTTGAAGCGAATGAACAATTATGTCAGGTGTTGGAGCCTTTTGAAGAAGTAACGCGAACTATGACAAAAATATTTAACAGGCAGTTACGTCATAATAATGACGCGCTGTCTAACAGAATCCTGCAAAAAAATTATTGAAAAAGGTGGTTTAACAACAGACGTTACAGATGTGGTTTTGCTGTTAAAGTTGGGAATTACAGAGAGGTTTAAAAGCATAGAACAAAGTGGGACGTTTAGTTTATGCACTTTAATGGATCCTAGATTTAAAATGCAGGGATTTTCCAATCAAAATGAGGCCTTGAAAACAAAAGAGAGGTTAAGAAATCTGGTCGCAGGAGAAATAACAAAAAATCAGGCCGAAATCCATACTCAAGATGCCCCTAAAACACCAACAAACGAATTTAGTCCTTGGAGTATCTTCGATCAAATTGTGGGCGAATCCACGTCCACAGGCACACCGCTTTCTAAAGCGATAAAGGAAGTGGACACCTATTTGGCAGATGATTTATTGCCTCGCGTAAGCCCGACTGGAGAATGGAACAGTCCATCAGAATGGTGGAAAGTCCATCAATTTTTGTACCCCAATTTATGCAAGATATATATAGAATACTGCAACATTGTCGCTACATCGGTGCCTTGCGAAAGAATGTTCTCCAAATCAGGGTTGATTTTAAATCAAAGGAGAACAAGACTATCATCTAGCAAAGTGGAAAAGCTCATGTTTCTTAACGTGAACTTAGACGAACGTCGATTTTGTAAATATATGTAAATACCTATAAAGATACACAAAAACGTCAAAAAAAAAACTTAAAAAGAAAGGACATTGACCGGTTCTGGGCCATATGCTGCCCAGACATGGGAGTACTTCCAAATGATTACTTGCATTAACATATAATTTTAAAAATATAAAAATAAAAACCGGTCCCAGGGTTTTTTTTTAGTTTTGTTTTTAAGATTTTCGGGACGATTTTAGTTAACTATTATTTTAATAAAATGTTTTCGCATAAAAATAATATGTAACTCCATGATGATGGGCACATTATCGATATTTCTGGACCTTATCAAGCGACTCAAAATGACGCTACTATTTTAAATAATCTTTTAGATGGTCCAGGTAGAGTTATTCATTGGCTGTTATAGTTCGGTGATATATTTATTTTAGACAGAGGGTTTCGTGACTCTATACCCATGTTGGAATCCCATGGATATGTTGGCATAATGCCCGAATCTCAGGCAAGAAGAGCTACTCAATTAAGTACAATCCAGGCAAATAAATCAAGAATGTGCACCATTTGCCGGTGGCCTGTTGAGGTAGTAAATGGGAGGCTGAAACGTGATTTTAAGATTTTTCGTCATGAATATTGTAATGTAGCCATGAGCCATTTTTTCACAGACCTTAAAATCGCTGCGGCTTTAACGAATGCCTTTCACGTCGACATAATAGACAGTCCCCATGCAAGCTATTTTATAAACATAGCTAGAGAGCGACTGAATGTTGCCAATAACTTGGCAGATTACGTGGACGAAAAAAGATTAAACCGAAATAGAGCCCATTTCGAAAATATTACTGTTGAGCAGAATAATGTTACCGCATTTCCAATATTGACCGCTGAAGAATTGACCCTTTTCGCTGTAGGCACCTACCAAATAAAACTTGCACCCAGTTATTACAGTGAACATGTACGCAGCAGTGGATCATTTCTTTCTAACAATATAACGGAGATCTTAACGATCTGTCAGCATTTACTATGCCTTCCAGTAATGTCCAACTCATAAGAGCACACATAAAGAGTAGACATGTATTGTCGAAAATGTACCACTGCTACATATTGATACATCAGGACTATCCTGGAATAGAGTGCATAAGAAACTATTGCTGCTCATGTTTCACAGGTCGCAGAACAATTGGCAGTTGTGCCCACATTATGTGCCTAGTTTGGTTTTTAGGCTGGGCTAGGCACCAAGACGTTATTAGGCGTCCTGCTCTATTTCTCGATACAATTATCATCGATGACAATGATGACGATTAAGTGAATAATTATAGATCATACGATGTAAACGAATAATGTAATAATATCAATGTTAGTAATTCATTGTTTAATGTCAAGTAGATAACTGTAAGTATTATTAATGTAAATCAATTCTGAATGTCAGAAATCATGAAATACTTGATTGTAATAATAAAGTGAGTAATTGTTTAAAATAATTACTGCGGTACGTACCATTGGATGTCATTCTTCACCAATAATAGTACATTATGATATAAGTGCGGTAAGTTGAAAATTACAGCCGAGGCGATATTGCTAGCCCGAGCCGTAGGCAAGGGCTACAAGAAAGCAGAGGCTGTAATTATCAAAGCGCACGTATGTCATACGACGTTTTATAACATATTTGCGAGGAAATAAATAAAACTCGGACTTTCTTAAACGAATAAATCTTTAATCACTTGAGAAAAAGCGCGCGGAATTTTTACTTGTTCACAAATTAGCGATGCGCTCGCATCAGCGCTTTTTTAAAGGCAAAGGCACAAAAAACAGCTAGTATTACTAATAAAGTAAATTAATATTTTTGTGTTTTTGTTACACATAAATGGTTGTAATTTATTGTCAAATTTAATTAAATTAAAGAATTAAATGTTTATATATTATATTTTATCTCCCAAAGTTAATTTTATTCATAAAATGTTGACCACTTTTCTGACATAAAAACTCTTTGCTAAGATTTAAAAAAGTAAAGTTCGTTTTAGACGGAGCATCTAGATAAACCGTGCGTTTTACATTACAATAACGCACAAGTACGTAATGAGATACATTACAGTATTGAAATTGGTGAAATAAGAGACCCTTTACGAGCAAATGTGTTATAAAAAATCTTAACAAAAAATATTTTTTTCTCATATCTCCTCGAATAGATTTTGATGAGCTTTCGTTTACAGAGTAGTGTTAGCCTAAGGTACATAATGCACTATGTGTTCATTCTGGGCAACACTTGGCCCAACTCCCATACATGGATGGTCAATGTCCTTTAAAAAAAACAGCTAAATTGATTACCAGTGTACATAAAATGAAATGAACTTTTAAGTACGCCTGGATATTTATCTATTATAGATTTTAGATCCAGTCAGTCCTAAGCCTGAAAAAAGTACGAAGGAAAGGTCATTTCATCAAAAAAACTTAATATTTCAAAACAGATAAAGTTGCTTTCGAAGTTGCGAGCGAAAACATTGACATAATATTAACACATTAATTTAACTTAATACATTAATGTAATGAAAAATCTAAAGGGAGAACTTTTAAAAACCCCTGTTAACAATTGACGATTAATGTTAAATTAAATTAATTTAAAAACCGTCAATGACACATCGCTAGCCCGTGCACAAAGTACACAACTGTGACTTTGACATTAGTTTGACGTTTTTTGGAACGCTCACCATAGACTAAAGTATAGGTTTTTTTCCACTGACGTATAAATCCTATGGACTTGGCATACCTACAAGAAAAACGTGGATACCTACACTATAAAGAGAATATAAAATGGCGGCTAATAGGGAAGCCCATATCGATATTTCTCTACAATAACATCGATAAAAGATTGTGAGAATGTTTTCACATTGTCACGGTACAAAATCAACGGGTATTTTCTTAGCTTCACTTGTATTTATCTAACAAAATAACGAACTACGCAAACAGATCGTAAAGTTATTTTTGACTTACTTCCCGGTTTTTGATTAAGCTAAAATTTTGCGTACATGTTTAATTTGGATGACATTGCTGCCAAATCTCTTGTTCAATAACTTATCTTATTTTAGAGAATCACTATCTTTTACTAAAAGGCAGTGCGAGAAAAGTTCGGCTATAGCTATGAACTAAGTTAGAGATGTCAAACTAGTCGTTTAATCGAAATGTTTTTAAGTGCACCTTAATTTATATGGAAATATTAGTTCAATTAAATTTGACGGCTCTGAATTACGTCTGTCTCTTTCTCGTTTTATTAGAGAGAAAAAGATAGCAATAGCCTAAATGACGTTTAGTTTGTGCACAACAGAATCGAGACCAATGTATGATGAGCTAACTGCTAACTGACGCCATTCTAAATACAATATGGCGGACTAGTTATTTTGTATGAAATGAAATGGTTTGCTGAGAACACGAAAAATAAACCGGCCATCGTATAAGATTAACAAGTAGGTACATCGAATAAGTTTGTGTCAATTTAAATTAAATGTATAAGTGGTATTCTAGAGCCTTGAGTTAGGTAGACGTTCGAGACGGAGCGGAGGGAACAAATTCTAAGAAAACAAATACGATAACGCTTGGTCCACAATGGGCTCCCGACACGGAGGTCTCCAACGCCTATCTTTTCTAACATGCCGATGATTTTGGGTTTTAATTAAAAAGCAACAATAATTATTTATAATAAAGTATAATATAATATAAAACAAAAAAATCTCATTCATTTCTGAATAATACAATTTTGTTCAGGTAATTTCTGTGTGATATTGTTTCAGTAGATTTCTTCCCATAATATTTGTATCTCAAATTCATGTATACCTCTATAACACTTTTAATTAATAAATACCTATTTATGATTTGTATCATGTTCACAATCCCTAGAATCAAATAAATTATTTGGTTCGGCATAGTAGTCTACGAAAAACTTAAAAACATACAAATAGTAATTTTCCTCTCTGTCTTTTACATGCAAAACACCTTTTAATATTTTTTCGACATTTTTCAAAATATTTATAACGTCTTTTGAAGGATAAACCAGACCACCCCGAGATTTTAAAGTAATTAAACTTGTTTTAAATTGGTCAGAAACTCCAAAAAGAAGTTTATTACAAGTTTCGCATTTCAGTGAACGTGACAATTTTCTAGCTACAAAGCCAGCAATATAATGTTAACACACTTTCTGTATATCCTGAAAGATTACTGTACATACAATCAAGTAACTCTTCGTACAAGTCGCTATCATCCTCCGGAATTTCTACAAAGGATTTCTTTGCGGTTAAATTATTTATAGTAGTGACTGGGCCAACTTTACTGGAACAAGTTAATATATTAATTTGTTCAAGAGGAATACAGCTGCCGACACCACCGTCGCGAATGTTCAGCTCTTATTAAAAGTCTCTTAAACGCAGCTCTGAACTGGACTGCATTCGGATTATTATTAAATTCACCACGAGCTCTGACTGCCGAAAAAAACAATTCTAGGTGATCCTGGCTCACTTTATATAAAGGAAGATATTTTAATATCTTTATTTCTCCAACTAGATATTAAAATAGCTTGACTGTACTCAGCATGTTTATAATCAAGCCAATAAATCCAGTTTTTCTACGGGAAGTAATGATTATCTGACCAGATTGCAGCGTAAAATTGCGGAAGTAAGCAATGGCTCCTTCAAACAGCGCTTCTATAAGTTCGATGTTTTCAGGGCATACAGCTTTTTTCCAGCCTGGCGGTCGGACTGAGTGACTGTTCAAGACGTGAAACACATCGTTTATTAGTCATATGAAATTGATTGTCGCTGTACAACCTTCAAATTCTTTAAGCTTTAGTTCATTCTCTCAGTAGTTCAAGGCGTCAGAGACTGAATTGCTTAACCGTTGCGTAGCCAAACGGACCTTCATTTTTTGTTTGTCAAACATCAAATGTGCCTTCGTCAACTTAGTCGCCATGTGCAAACCTTCACGATCTTGCAGTTTTATTAATAGTTTTTCTAAATAATTGAAATCAATTTTCCTGCCAAAATTGTCAAAAAATACTTTCATTTCTCCAAAAGCGTTCCGGACCAGTTTAATAGTATGACATGGATCTATAAAAATGTGTATTCTATTTTCACCTCTTTCGAATGTAGTGACATTTTGATCTTTCATGATATCACAGCCTAGTGAACAAAACATGCTGAAATTTGCAGCAGGTCCGTCACATGTTATGCTCACTACTTTGGCACCCACTTCCTCACACTTTCGGATACACATTTCCACTAATATCGACTTTTGTTCTCCCGTTAGAGACGTTGATAAAAAAATATCCTACAGGCAGCTTCCATCTTCCATTTATGCAATTCAGTAATATAACGAGGCACTGATTGGCGACATCGAGGGCATAACTATCGCAATCCATACCGCAGTTGTTTACACGTCCATAATATTTATTTGTTTGCGGATCCTAGCACAGCGACTTTCTTATTGCCATTTCATCGAACATTAATGCACAAAGTACTGGAAAATGACTACTTTGAACTTTTGCTTTTAAAGTGTCAAATGCTTCACTACAAAAGCCAGGCTCAGCATTTATGTGTTGATACCATTTATTCAGGGTACGTGGATGTGGAAGACAGGTATTATAAGTAGTACGCACAAACTGATAAGCTTTTGGAGAAAAAAAATTTAAGGTGAGAGCAAATTTTCTGATTTCTTCGGAATATTGCCTCTCTACTGGCAAACCTTTAGATTTTGCAACTTGTCTTTTTAAGAAGTCTTGAGGCCCTGCACATTCTGCAAGCAAAGCTTGGGATTCTGAATTTAATAAATTTCTTTCCCTTAAATCTTTGATAATATTATTAAAATGAGCAATTTTTTTTTCTGTCTTCTAACTTTCTCATTAAGTCTCTTTATTTTCTTGTTCTGTTTTTGACATTTGTCCTTTAATTTTGTAATAATTTTAATTGTGTGTACCTGAAATCAAATTAAATAAAAATAAGCTTTAATAGATATTGAAGACAAGCGAGAGATATGTCCCACACAATCTCAATTCAGTTGAATTCGCAAATAATGATGACAGGAAAAGCTGAAGCTAGTCCATACCGATAAATCTGGCGAAGCGGAGGTGCTAGCGGCTAAACCAGGCCCAGCGGAGGTGCTAGCGGCCAAATCTGGCGCAGCGGAGGTGCTGGTGACTAAATCTAGCGTAGCGGATGTGCTAGGGGCTAAATCTATGCCACTCCTCTTTGAAATCTCTCCAGGTTGATATTGAATGCTAGGCAGGCAAACAGCTTTGACCTAAAAACCACTCTTTATTATTAACATAAAAATTAATAAAAACAGAAAAGTAAATAATCGAAAAAAAATACGACAATTCAAAAACAGTAGGTGATCCTAATGCTTAAAATTCCAAAAAAAATATTACCATATTACCACCACATCCATTAGTCTGATTTTGGTCACTTTCAATTAAAATGCCAGACATATTCGATCGAATCACAGGCTGTAAACAAGCAATAAAATTGTTAGTATTTTTGATGTTTCTTGGTTTTATTAATAGGTTTATTTATTATTATAAAGCACCCCATTTAATTTGCAATTGGTGGGTTGCAAAGAGTCTCTTTTCACTCCTCACTTGCTCGCTAGTTTAGTTGCTCTTGAGTGATAATGAGCTAAATAATCGTACTTAAGCTCACTTCACATTTTTCTTTTTTCTATTAATAATATTGGTTAATATTGGTTTAATTAAGTAAACATGTTTCACTACTATTTGGCCAAATATGAAAAAAAAAAATGGAAATAGTTATACAATTTTTTTTTTACTTCAACGCAAACAAGCACAGATTGCCGTATTTATACTAAACTACGCAATTTTGATAAATCTCACGTGAGATTAGGAGGGGGTGAGGGGGTCAAGCCAAACCTCAGGACATCTCACCAAGGGGGAGGGGAGGTCAGAAAATCGCCAAAATTAGCTCACATAATTAATGGACGCCCCCTTAACACTAAAGATTTACATTTCACTAAGAATCAAGAACACATTAGATCATTGCTATACCAAGATTGGTTTTGGTGTGAGAATTGTTCTACTTACGCAATTTATGATCACTTCCCAAGAGACGAATGTGAAATGTGTAACTAGTACCTAACTGAATATGTACCTAACTACGTAACACAATATTTATTATTACCTACGTCTATGTGAGTAAAAGTGAAAATCCCTTTAGTTACCTATATTTAAACTAACTTACTTAGATATCAGATGGAAAAGATTTAAATATCTGATGTCTGGGCAATACTACACAAATGTTTATGGATCTACATTAACACAATAGGTACGGGCGCAGCCTTCTCTATGTTCTTTCAAGCCATGCTGTTAAATCAGGCAACGTCGTCGGTGAACAGATCGGGCAGTCCTGTGAGTAAAAAAGTACCATAAACTTCTAGTAAACGGCTTCTTTTTAAATTGTCGTAGTTGCTAGACGTCTATGGTAACAACTGCGACAAATTAAAAAGAAGTCTTTTACTAGGAGTTTATGGTACTTTTTGGACCATCTAAAATCGACAGCATAATACTCGCAGGTTCATCCGATCGGTTCACGCGCAACGTTGCCAAACTTCAATAGCATGGCTTTGTGGTACGGGAATTACCCGCGAGTCTCTAATTACCTATTTATTTGCTGTTAGAGCGAACAAACATCGAGCACTACGAGCAGTTTAAATAAATCAGTTGAACAGTGAGGACGTAGTCTCGTGCAATTTAGTGTAGGTATAACTTTATATTAATAATTATGTTCCTAAAACATTGTCATTTATGTTGAATTTTAAAATTAGTACCTGTAACACACGTTTAGTTTAATATTTATTATGTACACCTGTCCTGTATTAGAGATATAAGTAATAGAGGTTCATTGATGCAGTTGTTCGTAAAAAAGGATCCTACTCACCACTAGATGGCGTTGTGCCTATGACGCGCATTTCTGAATCGCGGTGTTAAGATTCTCCGTGACCTAATGACCCTCGCTGGATCAGTGAACCTCCTGGAACAGCTACGTAGAGTGTGCATTCTGGGACTTCGTCCTATTGGGAAAAGTCACTAGGGACACCTCCACTAGTTGTTTGCTCAGTGTATTCCGTCTGAAATATATTTTTGGATAGAAGGGACTCATTCCCCGACCTTCGCCCTAAGGTCTTGGTCAGGTGGAACTATCCCTATAAGTCTTGCGCATTTTAGTTCGCGACCGGGAGCGATCAATTTAGTTCGCCGGTCTTTGGCGAACTAGGTCGTTCTTTTAGTTCGTCCGCTCCTTTCACAAATTCCGGTTAAATAGATCAGTCGTTCGGCGTTCGCTTCGTCGCGCTGTTTTGTTTATTATTATAATGTTCATCAATCAGCTTGCAGTAGTAAATTACTTACTATTTCAGTATATTAATAAAATATAGTGGATGAATATTGCAAATGGATTCGTTTATTAGTTGATTGCAGAAAAGAAAATTATATTAGCTGTATTAATATTATGAATGTGTTTATTTATGATAGATAATGAATAAATAAAAATATATTATTTTGCAAATAATCAACGTTTTAATATTCATTAAGTTTTTGAACATGGCACAAACAATGGTACAAAAAATATACTTATATATTATTTTTAGAGACAATCTTATACTTTGGTTCAGTATTAGCTATTTATCATGTTTTTGTTATTTTCTAAGATTTAACATTTTACGAACAAAAAATAATATCTAACTATATTTTTAAGAAAAATAACACAAATATAATATTTCAGTACCTATCAATTAGGCATAGAAAATAAATAAAACCTCGAGTGAGATCATAAACTACAAGTACAAGTACTTTTTAACTTACGTATTATTAGTGAATCAGTCATCATTAAACATTAATCAGTCTTCTAATTATCAAGTCACTTATTATACTTACATATTATTATGTAAAAATATTAATTTGGACACTTTACTTGTGGATAATAATGTTCTTCTTTCGTTTAGAATTTGTCCTGTCGCCGAAAAAACGCGTTCGCATGGCACTGATGTAGCTACTATGCAAAATCTCCTTAACGTAAATGCGTAAACATGAGGATATAACTGACGACGATCATGCCACCACTGAAGCGGATCCTTTTTCCTATCTAAATACTCTTCATTTAGGTATTTATCGAGCTCGCGAATACCAGCGGCAGATTGATTATCTGGTCTAATAATTTTGTTAATTTCTTTGTCGTACTCGTCCCATATACTCTCTTCTTTATTTAAATTTCCGCTGCTGCTAGACGCCGATATCTCGCTAGGATTAGGAACAGGTTCTGGAATATCCTGTTGTATTAACTGCACTCTGCCTATTTTATGCCTGAGACCTTGTAACGCAACTTCGCAAGCTCTTTGGTTTTTAAACACTTTTTGTCTGAACCGGGGGTTCAGAATGGTACACTCAGCGTATAAAATATTATTTTCTATGTCTTTAAAACGGTCTTCCATGCCTTTCTTTAACGCTGACTGCACTGCGAAAACTTTTTCGTTATTAGATGCATGTCTTTGGAGAAAACTTTTGAGCAAATTGCAAAACACAATAACTTTTGACAAAGTCACATTTTTTTCGGCGCTAATTTCTACTGTGATTTCATAGAATGGCTTTAGTAAAGGCAAGACTCCTTCAATTATCTCCCAGTCCTGTTCTTTAATAGAGAGGTCAGAACGTTGAAGAGCAACCGTGGCAATAACAGCATCCTTTACCTGTACAATTCGCTGAAGCATATCAAATGTAGAGTTCCAACGGGTCTTCACGTCCTGTTTGAGCTTGAGCACGGGCAAATTCATTTGTTGTTGTGTAGCTGTTAATTTTTTTTGACCTTGCGTGCTACGATGAAAGTATTCAACAATATTTTTAACTTGCGTTATAACGTCAGTTATTTCAGTAGTGGCTTGTTGTACAACACGATTTAGAGAGTGAGCAAAGCACGCGATTGACCGCCACTCACCAAGTCTGACAGCAGATAAGATGTTTGCAGCATTGTCGCTAATTATTGCAGCAACTTTGTGTGAAATATGCCACTCTGCCATAACACTTTTCATGAAATCACATAAGTTTTGACTGGTATGCCGTTCATTATAATTTATACAGCCAAGTAATGCCGACTGAAGTTTAGTATCTTCGTCTATAAAATGAGCTACGATAGCTATATAGCTCTCATTATTTCTAGATGTCCAGCCATCGGTACTGAGGGATAATGCAGATACAGCTTGCACTTTCTTTTTTACTTCAACCGTTAATTCTTCATGTACCCTCGACATTAAATTTTCTGATAAAGTTTTTCTTGACGGTAGTTGGTAGCCTGGGCAATGAGAAACCAATTCAATAAGTTTTCGCATTTCTTTTTCTTCCACTATTCGCAGAGCATGATGACCTTTGGCTACCATCTTTACAACTTGCCTGTCTATTTGTTCAACCTTTCGAATAGGCGGTGGTCTGCGAATGTATTGGCTCATTGATTGTTGGGTATCTGCTACCCTTGGCGATGCTGAGGTAATATTCTCCGACTCGGATGTTGTTTGATTCGACTCAAGTGAGTTTGAATTAGATATAATCGGTGTTTGTCTTTCAATTACTAATGGAATCAAGCGTGCTTTGATTTCATATGCCTGGTTAAGTTTCCGTTTGAGCCTCCTGCAATACTTATTATTGTCGAACAATAGTTACATTTTGCTTTTTTTTTATCTGTGTCTTCAATGAAATGTGTCCACAAGGAACTATGTTTTCGTTTTGATGACATCGCAATAAAGATTAAAGAACCTAAAACAAACATGACATAACCTATAAACAAAGTAATAGGTACACTACTTCACATTAATCCTATTAAAAGTAATAGGTACCTACATAATTTTTCAATGTATATAGTATTTTAATAGTAACAATAACCATTTAACATTACAAATACAAGGTAGTTACCTGTTATCGGTTATTGTTGTATTTACCATAACAAAACATTCGCCACGCGCGCACCGCTGACTGACTGAGCTAAAGAGCGAAAATGAACGAACGATAGTTCAGTCAGTGCCCGCTCTCGCTCACAACAAATCCGCGCTCCGCGCGCCGCGTCGGAACTAGTGAACTAAGGAGCGGTCTCTCTGCGACCTAGTTCGCGTAGTTCGTACGAAAGAGCGGTCTTCCGAACTAGGTCGTTCGCGAACTACACAAGACTAATCCCTATTGCATATCTCCAAAGTCATAATATGGTACAGAAGAGATGGATGATATTTACAGAAGAATCTGTAAATATCATCCATCTCTTCTGTACCATATTATCACCTGTAACCGTTGCTAAAATACACCATCTGCTGTGACTCCCGTGTTTCGGAATCCCCTACAATCTGGCGACCAACTGTGGGGCCGAAGAGAAACCGAAATACGTCACACGCTACGGACGAACAACAACGACACCAGCTACAGAAAGGACAAAAACAGAGATGTCAGTGACCATGTCCGATATTCAGTTTGAGGCGCTGCTGTCGAAGCTTTCACCAGGAAAACACGGCTCGTTTACAACCTGCAAAGCCAAATTCGACGGTACCAAAGACTCCGAAGTGACGGAAGCTTTTTTGGCGGCAGCAACAGTCTTCAAACAAATAGAGAACGTAAATGATGCAGAAGCGCTTACTGGTTTACCACTGCTCCTCAAGGGTGTAACTGCAGTGTGGTGGCAGGGCGTTAGAAAACACGTCTCCACATGGGCGGATTTCGAAGAACGTCTCCGTCATGCTTTTGCCCCATGGAAACCTGCTTATGTGATATTCCAGGAAATCGTAACAGAAAAGCAAGACCCACGAGCAACCACGGAAAGCTTCATCGCACATAAGCGAATGCTTTTTGCACATCTTCCGGAACCAGAAATACCGGAATCCCATCAACTCCACATGGTATACGGTCAACTGAAACACCGTATACGCGACAAAATTCCGCTTAACTCGGTTACAACTTACGACGAGTTACTGGAAGCAGCTCGGGGTGTCGAACAGATGTGGATCGACAAACCGAATAATAGCGACGAACACAAGGAAGTTAAGCCAAATCCAACCATGAAACCCAAGGTGAAGTGCGGGTTCTGTCACTTCTCCGGCCACGCTACCGAGAAGTGTAGAAAACTGAAGAAGAAACAGCGAGAATTAGAAGCAGCTGAGCCTGTCCCAGAGAGTCAAGCCGCAACAGCTACTACCAAAACGACGCAGGCTCCATCTCCATCCGCACCCAAAGTGACCTGTTACGGCTGTGGTACTCCCGGGGTAGTTCGCAGTAGCTGCCCAACATGCCGCGCCAATAAACAACGGTCACTGCCATCAACAGACCTAGCCTTTTGTCCAGTTGACGTGAAAACGGATGTAAGAGACAGGCCAATAGTGTTCATTGAGGTCGAGGGCATCAAAGGGACAGCATACGTTGATAGTTGTGCGAAGACCAGCATCGCATCGTACCAGCTATACCAACAGCTGGTGGACAAAAGACACGAGTTCCACGAAGAAGTAGTAAAGATTACTCTGGCAGACGGCATCGGGAAAAACCAAAGAGTAAAGAGAACAACAGTCTCGGTGAAATTGGAGGACCGCATCATTCCGACCAGCTTCATTGTGTTACCGGGTTCAAAGGACAACCGAACCCTACTAGGCGTCGGGTTTATACAAGACGCAAAAATATTACTCTTAAACTTCCTCAGTTTACTTGGGAATTTCTTGACGCCGACTCGACCTATGAGCTATATGAGGAGGACTTCGTGACCTTTCAGCAAACAAATAGCAACTCGGCCAGTGTTACTCCAGATACCAGCAAGGGGATGCCTTCAGCGGCCATTGCATCCTCAAGTGCTGCCGCTCTTCCCGAGAGTCCCTCAGGATATAAATTGATACCACTTGAGCTGTCGCCTGCTAAGAAAGCAAAACGGGTCTTCGACGGGTACTTGCCTGCTTTTGCAGAGTTTATGATGCGTGATGCAGAAATGAACGTCGCAGAAGCGGAAGTCACATTATCCCCACATTCAAGCCAACTCTTTCCTAACGCAAACGAACCTACGGACTCCGAGGGTGATTATTATTTCTGTAGTGTTGATATAGATGTTAATCAAAGGGAAATGTTGAATAAAATTCTTGGCGACTATCAAGATGTTTTTATTGATAACAATAAACCGTCCTTGCTTGGAGAGCACTGCATCGTGACAAAGGACGATGTCCCAATATCTGTACCTCCCTACAGATTATCTCAGACAAAGAAAGATATCCTTAAAGCTGAATTACATGAAATGATGCAGAAGGCTATTATTGAGCCCTGCCCTTCGCCCTGGGCTTCGCCAGTGGTTATGGTACCGAAACCTAATGTAAAGGTTAGAGTATGTATCGATTACCGACGCCTAAACGCTATCACTGTGCCCGACACTTACCCTATTCCACGAATAGACGACTTGTTGCACGCTGCGAAGCCAACGCCTTACATGACGTCACTCGACCTGAAATCTGGTTACTGGCAAATAAGGATCAGGGAAAAAGACGAAGAAAAAACAGCATTCATCACCCCTTTTGGTCTTTATAAATTCAAGAGAATGCCATTTGGTCTACGCAATGCACCGGCTACCTTCCAGCGACTTGTCGATAGATTCCGTGTTACCCTAGAACATGTTAACATGCTGGCCTACCTGGATGACTTGCTCATATTCTCCAGCACCTTTGAAAGCCACCTTTCCGACCTGAAGGACGTACTACAATTTGTACAGTGAGGTTATATTCCCTCATCCTTTGTAGTCTACAAAGGATGAGGGAATATAACCTCACTGTAAACAAAGACAAATGTAGATTCTTTTGCTCGTCGATAAAATACTTAGGACACATCATAACACCTGAAGGCCTAAAGCCAGATTCAGATAAAACCAAGGCTATCTTAGAAAGGCCAACACCCAAGAATCTTCAACAGCTCATATCTTTTCTACAAATGTGTTCTTGGTTCCGACGTTTTATTGAAAAAATTTCCGCTATAGCTCAACCCCTTACGAAATTAACCAAGAAGGAAGCCCGTTGGGTATGGAATACTGAACAGGAGGAGGCCTACAACACGCTTAAAATCCGGTTAACAACGGCCCCTGTGTTGCGGCAGGCCGACGAAACAAAGCCCTACATTCTCAAGACTGATGCCAGTAGCTATGCGCTTGGAGCAGTTCTGGTCCAGGGGGAGAAGGAAGATGAGCATCCTGTTGAATATGCGAGTAGATTGCTCACGACCGCTGAGAAAAATTACTCCACCACTGAAAGAGAAGCGTTAGCCGTAATCTGGTCATTAAATAAATTTAGAGCCTATGTTGAAGGTCAACCTGTGACTGTGGTAACTGACCACCAAGCCTTAAAATGGTTAATGAACTTAAAATCGCCAACCGGACGTTTGGCTAGATGGGCATTACAACTCCAAACATTCAACATTATTAATATTAACTATCAACCTGGTAGACTGAATACCGTGGCTGATGCATTGTCCAGACCACCGTGTTGTGAAGATAACCCTACCTGTGAGATATGTTCTGTAATCGTGGATATGCCCAAGAGGAGTACTAAAGGAATCCGAGAAGAACAAATGAAGGATGCCAAAATTCAGAAAATAATAGGAGCCTTAGAGGAAACTAAGGGAACAGAGGATGCTGTATACTGGAGTAACAAAGGATACCTTATGAATAATGGGCTGCTATACGGATTACATCCTGATACCGAAGCTGATGATGCTCAACTAGCGGTACCCGCTCACGAGTGGGCAAACGTTCTCAGTGCCTACCACGATGATCCATTAGCAGGACACTATGGGGCTGAGAAAACTTACAAGAAGATAGCTAACAGATACTATTGGAGTGGGATGCGTAGCTATGTTGCAAGTTACGTGAAGAATTGCTTGGATTGCCAACGGTATAAACCCTGTAATCAGAAACCGGCTGGATTACTACAAACTACAAGCATGTACCAACGATTTGAAGTAGTTTCTATTGATTTGTTTGGACCTCTACCACAAACGGAAGATGGAAAAACTTGGATATTAATCGTTGAGGATGTCGCTACCCGTTGGGTGGAGCTTTTCGCTTTGATAACCGCCACCGCTGAAACCTGTGCAATAACTCTGATCAACGAAGTTTTTCTAAGATATGGGATGCCCCGCCGAGTAATAAGTGACAATGGAACTCCGTTTGTGAGTGCTGTGATGCAGCAAGTTATGTACAGTCTGAATATAAAGCACCAGTATACCCCGTTGTATCACCCTGAAGCGAACCCTGTCGAACGCAAGAATCGGGACTTAAAGACCCAACTAGCAATAATGGTACAAAGAGGGAAACATAATGCCTGGTCAGAGCTCTTGCCGGCGATTCGTTTTGCTATGAATAGTACTACCGGTTCTACAACAAGTAAAACCCCGTATTTGACGTTCGGAAGGGAACTAAGATCCCCACGTGACAACGAAGTTGACTTCAGAAATATAGTCACTTCAGAAAATATAATACCAGAGATAACTCCAAAACTTGTACAACTAGCGGAGACCTTAATCAAGGCGAGAGAAGTACAAGAAATGAAGGAGGAGTCACGCAAGGCATATGTTGATGAGCATAGGCGGGAACAACCACAGTATCAACCCGGCGATTTGGTACTTGTTAACCTACACCCCGTGAGCAAAGCAGCTCAAGGTGTAACCGCCAAATTTGCGCCACGTAGAGATGGACCATACGTCATCATTAATAAACATGGACCCACCTCTTTTAAAGTAGCTTCTCCAAACGATCCTACTACCCCAATCGGCCTCTATCATGTTTCCGCTTTGACTCCATATAAAGGTGAAAGCCGTGAAATGGTTCCCGAACCCGTGCAGCCACTTCGAAGAAGAGGACGACCGAGAAAGAAGGAGGTTGCCAACAAAGCTTCACCAGGGCCCAAACGAGGACGTGGGCGCTGTCTATGCATGACATGCCTACGACTGGTTGGAGGCGCGCGGCGGCTGAGGGGGCGCGCGGGCGGCGGTATCAGCATCGGGTGTCGGCGGGGCTGAGGGGCGCGCGGGCGCTCGCGCGGTCCGAGCCGAGACTCACTTACTCAAATTCTTACCACGGCGATGGTACTGCGCCTGTTATTGCATTAAACCAGATCGATCCAGTCCACGTGTTGTTATTTCATCGCTCCTGGAGCTCAACAATCGAAGTAGCAGCGTCAACAGGCGCCCTAGGAAACAATAATCCCACTATCCAGTCCACCACGCCGAGACGTCTTTGAGGACTGAGGGGGAGATTGTAACACACGTTTAGTTTAATATTTATTATGTACACCTGTCCTGTATTAGAGATATAAGTAATAGAGGTTCATTGATGCAGTTGTTCGTAAAAAAGGATCCTACTCACCACTAGATGGCGTTGTGCCTATGACGCGCATTTTGACCCTCGCTGGATCAGTGAACCTCCTGGAACAGCTACGTAGAGTGTGCATTCTGGGACTTCGTCCTAATTGGAAAAGTCACTAGGGACACACCTCCACTAGTTGTTTGCTCAGTGTATTCCGTCTGAAATATATATATGTATATTAATTGTATAGTAAAAAGGACAAATTTAAGAACTTTTAAGGACGCAGAAAATGAAATAGACGTTATGAGTGATAGGTCCGATACCGAGACCGATAATGAACATTGCTTTCAAACAAAAAAGCCATCTCAAGCTATCCAAAGAGGATCCACAGTTTAAGCTTTTAATAAGATGGCGCAGGAGTTGGTAGAGGTAAGTTTTACTGTGGTAAATTATTTAGACATTATTCAGATTTAACAGGAATATTAATTTACAGACCAATTTTTATTTTTTTCTTTATTCAAACTTTAAACGCGAAAGGAAGTCTGTCCATCTATCTTTTACTCTAAGTTGCTAATTCGAATTTGATAGTGTAGAAGTTACTAGTGTAGTTATTATATTTCAGAATTATGACCAACAAGCCAGTACTGCTGCTATGCCTCAACAAGTAACCATAACACCAGATGAAAGTTATGTCCCAGCCGTTAATATAGTTCAAATGAGTCAGGAACCAAAATCACTCACACAAGAAATCAACCTAGGCACTGAAAACATAGATGATCAAAGCATTTTCATCTTGAATCAAGATATGCAAATGCAGCAAATACAAGAGGATATTCAGGCTATTAAACAGGATGTTAAAACAATTCTTAATAATCAAAATGCCCTGTTTGAACTTCAAAGCAAATTACTATTAAAACATTCAGAATTTCAGATCCAATTTGAGGAATATATAAAATTATCTTCTAAATCCCAGGTTCTAAATCAGGATGATGCCATAAAAATAATAAAAAATTTAAATGATTTATAAATACCGGAAAAAATTACATGTGTTATGTAACAAAGGTTCTGGTAAAGGCACTTCAAATGCATACTACCTAATTAATCATTTATTTGACAGAGAGTTTTTAAAAGGTTGTTCATGGATAGGATCATCAAAGAAAAACAGTGACACAGAAAAAAATTGTTTCAAAGCTTTCAAAAAAACGATTCAATTTTTCTTTGATATTGTTCACGAGTCAGACAAAATATTCACAAAAGCAGATTGCGAATTTTTAAAAAAAATTGTATTGAAGAATGCTCGCCATCACTGTGAAAGCAATAAGAGGGCATCTGCTCCAAGACAAAGGGTTAAGGGCAAAACAAACAAGATAGATAACATTGCAACGTCTTCTGTACCCGCCATATTTGCAGAACAGCCAGTTCCAGCAGATTATGCACTTCCTGCACCTGATCCCTCACCAGAACAAAATCAACGAAGAGTTGCGAATATGGAGGTGGATGTGGAGGTACATCAGTCACTTGATTCTGCTGCTGTGCAGCCATCTGATTCTGCTGCTGATGCTGTGCAGCCAAATTATTTCTTAATTTAAATTCTTGAAAATATGTCGTAAAGTCTCATCACATCTTTCTAGTATTTAGGTACTTTTCATTATTTTTTTTTAGTTTTTGACCTTTGGGCCTATACGAGTACTTCTTTATAGTTTCGTTAACCACGGGCTAAAAAGCCTGAAACATTTTTGAAATTATTACTAGTTTAAGCAATGACTGTGTTATTGTCACGTCGGCTTTAATTTGATTGCCATTGTTTTGTTAAATGTTGTTATCTACGTTTTAAAATGTTTACTGGATACAGAGTAAGGGACAAGCTACACCTGTCAGCAAAGAAAAGCGTTTTTCCGTAGCCCTGTCCTTTACTGTTGCTCAGAACCGTTATTAGCTAAAGCGAGAATACCGCGCGCATGCATTCGGAATGCTTACGCTTGAACGACAAATCGGGACAGAGCTACGGAAAAATGCTTTTCCGTGCTGAAAGATGTAGCTTGTCCCTAAGGCTGCGTTTCCACAGAGGCGGAGCGGAGTTTAGGGGTACACGAATTGACCAATCACAATACTCGAAATCTTCACTCCGCTTCAGTGGAAACACTCGCCACTTTTTACTGCTCTTCTCTGCTCCGCGCCGCTCAGTTCCGCTTCAGTGGAAACACAGCCTTAAGTGGAGTAGAACAGCGTTTCTATACATTTGAGAGATGTCACGTGGCTAGAGCTGTGTCGAGCGGGCTGTCAAATGTAGGTGTGGAAACGCCGCTCCACTCCACTCAGCTCTGCTTCTGTAGAAACGCGCCCTAATATATTTATTCTAATTATAAAGGGTAAATTTAAAAAAAAATACTATCATAAAGACTCAATATTAGACTGATTTAAATTAAGAGCTCAATAAAATTGTATTTTTAGCTGTAAATCAAAACTGTTACGTTAGTTATAGTATAAGGTAATAGATACCTCATTAAATAAGACTGATAAAAATATACATGTAAGCAAAACTACAGATTATTTTACCGAACTCTGTTATTGATTGAATAATTAATAAAAAAATAAATGTAAAATTTCAAAAACTTAGTTTTATTTATTTAAACCTTTAATTATAAAGTATGTAGTAATGGCACCAAATATAAATTTGTATTGAACAACACACTGACAAGCTTACACTTAATGTCAGCAACTTCATACACATTTTTGACCTTGTTAAGTTCCCTGCAATCGCATTTGCAAATGTTCAAAAATGAAGAACTTATAGGTTCCTCAAAGGCATTTTGAGTGCTTCCGATGTGATAGCCATGTATTTCTATTTCTTGCTCTTGGTTCTTCTTATTTTTAAAATTTACCGATATAAACTCCACCACATGATTTGCTTTAGTTAGAAACCATTTATCTTGTTTCTTGGCTGATAATATAAACGTCCCCAATTCTAAAACCAAACCAGATTTTTCGCACTTTCCTTTCGCTATTGTTGGATATTTTTTTGTTTTCTTTAAGTTTGTTTATATCTACTGAAGACATTTCATTCATTCTTCTAGCGACTTGTTCAAGTGCTCTGTTTCCTTGCCTAACCATTTTTTTGATGGAGTAGAGTTTATTCTCAAAGTAATACGCATTGAAAATTGAAAAAACGGAAAAATACTATGAAAAATGGCAATTTCCTAATTGCATCGGAGCTATAGATGGCAAACATTGTCGAATAAAAAATCCTAAGTTTGCTGGATCATCGCATTATAATTATAAACATTTCTTTTCGATGCACTTGCAAGCGGTCGCGGATGCTGACAAAAGATTCATTTGTATAGAAGTTGGAAGAAGAGGAAAACAAAGCGATGGAGGGACATTCCATTACTCTAATTTGAACCATTTACTTCAAAGTAATAACTTCAATATTGTGGACGGGGGTCCACAATATCTACCCAGATCAGATATCATTCCAACAATGGTTTTTATTGGAGATGAAGGATATCCACTCAAAACCTATTTGATGCGACCTTATCCTCAAAGCGTACTTAATGCACAAAATGAGTTATTTAATAAGCGATTATCGCGGGCTCGAAAGACTATTGAGTGTGCTTTCGGAATTTTAAGATCCAAGTGGCATATTTTCAGATCACCCATAGAGACAAACAAATGTCACGCAAGATTACTCATCAAAACTTGCTGTTTGTTGCATAGCATTATCCGAGATAAGGACGGTGATAATGATATTGCCTATATTACTGTCAATACGAATCAACAAAGAATACAAACACGATTACAAACAAACGCCCGGACGTCTTATCAAGCACAATATATACGTGAAAAATTCAAAGAATATTTTGTAAATAATCGCATTAGTTACTAATTAATTTGTAAAACATAATAAATATTGTATTTGACATAATAAATCATTTTTATATTTACCTTCAGTATTCAGTTCGTTTTTTATTTCTTCCCATAATTGGTTAATTATTCTTCTGTTTTTATGGTTCACATCTTTGCTGTTCCATATGGGTGTCCTCTCAAAGATTGCCGAAATAATTTGCACGTCCGAGGACATTTTGATACGTCACAAAAAAAATGTACAAACAAATGTAAAATCTACAATGCAGACGCGCGCCCAACGCGGCGGGCGGTCACCGCTTGACCTGGTGCACTCCAGTCTAGATGACTGGAGTGCACCGCTCGTTGCCCGCCCCCGCGCCGCTGTTTTCGAGAACCGGTCCATTTGATTTTACGCATAAGATCCTGCCGCTCCCGCGCCGCCGCCGCCGCCGCCCCGCTGCCCGCAAAATTCGAGGCAGAGGCCTAAAGGCCACTCAGTAAACGCGCTCTCGACCGCTCCCCGCCCGCTGAACGCCCCGCCGAACGCATATTCACTCAGGCCGTACACTATCTCTTGCCTAGACATATCTATGTGCCAGTTGATTCAATACATTCAATAATACAAAAAAATCGTGACATATACGATTATCTGGGCACCTTCTCGAAAAATTCGAAGCCATGCCACATACAAATTTTTGTGGTTAGGATGTAGTCGGAGATCGATATTTCAAAGGAAACCTGGCAGGAAAAATATCGAAGGTAGTATTAATATTAAGTATGCTTAAATCCCTTTATATATGATTAGTTATGTATGACATTCAGGTAACTTAATCTATATAAATAAACATTAAACGCTGCTTTTTGTTGATAAGCTAAGCACTTGAGAAAATTGCTGAACCGATTTGGCAATTTTTTTATATTATTATTTCAGCCAGAAGGCGTCGCGGCAGACCTCGTAGAAGATGGCGGGACGAACTGGACAGAACCAACGACCAGTGGCCCACATTAGTCCTGGATCGAAACAACTGGAAGTCATGGGGAGAGGCCTTTGCCCAGCAGTGGGATGACGCAGGCCAGCAGTATCAGTATCAGTATTATTTCAAAATTCTTATTATGTTTGTAATGTCCAAATAAGATCTTTAGGAAAATAAAAATTGAAAACGTTGCCAAGATAACCGGAAAGTGACCAGGCTCAAACCACGGGCGCACAAGTAATTTATAATTCTTATTGATTTTACAGGTACGTACAGCTACATTAAAAAAACTGGACCCACAGAAAGTAGCTGTGAAATACGTAATGGCAGCTGATCGCCCAACTGAAGATTACCAAATAACGGGTAAAAATGTGGAACTTAAGAAAATATACAAGTCTCGACTGCCTATTTCAAATTAGAAATACCAAGATTTGTGGAAAATGTGTACATCGCAAGTCATACCTGACATTTTCCACGTTGAGTACAAAACTATGCCTAATGCCGTGAATGTCCAGGATACCTGCAAGATACCCACGTCGAAGACAAAAATCAAGAAAAAATTACAAAAGTTTATTCAGTTAAATTACTTGATTATGATAATAATTTGCCATAAGCTTCAATAAAAGTTGATTTACCCTGCAGAACAAAAGTTTATTTTCCTTGTTTCTGCTGCAATCGTTACAATTGTTCAGTAAGTATGTATGACACCGGAAAATTGCAAACGCCGCCGCAAGATTATAAAGAAGACTTGAACCATTGTCTCGCGAGTTTATTTCATCACCAACAGCACAATCCTGCAGCATCTAAGATCTTCAAAGTGGTCCCTCGAGCCAAATCTGATGTTCCAAACTCCAGGTGTAAGAACGCAGCGAGCAATGAGCGTGATTTGCTGGAACAAATGGAAATTGCAGACAATGCTCAAGCTGCAACAGTTGTTTCTAAGGAGCATACCAGAATGCCGCAACAGTTATTTCCCGATGTACCGGGAGCAGCATCAAATCGGAACCGCTACCGCACATGGCTCTAAGCCTGAAAAGTTAGTTTAATGTACGTATATATATATGTATATGTTTAGTTAAATGTACTCAAAATCAACGTGTGTGCCTCAACAGTCCAAGGAAGCGAAGAAAAAGCAATGTTCAAAGCAATCTTCTTGCTGCTAGAAGCCGCTCAGCAAAAGGCAAATATTCGAATCGAGAACATCGACAGGACCCTGGACGCCCAATTGGCAGCACTCAGCGACGAGGAAGAACAACAAGGATACAGTTCACAAATCGATGGAAACGAGCTTCCTCGTAGCGAGTTAGAAGAATGGGTAGCCCACCAAAGTACCCACAAAGAATCCTCAAGCGAGCAGCAAGCGCCCGAGAAAGGAATTTATACGGGCGTATTGAATAAGCAAGTATAATACGGTCGATATATCTTGGCGAGTCCGAACTTCGCGCAGACGGATGCGTAATAACTCTTTTACCTACTAGTTACTAGTTTACTAGTACCTACGTATTTTTATTTGTTAAAACTAAACGTAACTTTGTTCTATTTAAGTACCTATTCATACACATACCTAGTGATGTGCCTGGTGGCAATATTGCCACTACCGGCAATATTCCCAATGTTGCCACTGCCGGTAAAATACCAATATTGCCAGCAGCATTGGCAATATTGCCAATGTTGCCTGTCAAATAATACCAATATATTTTATTATTACTGCAGGTGTAATCATCATTTAGTTATATTTGTGTAATATAGTATCGATCATAAAATATTAGAAATACGCACACGCGTGTCGTGCAAAAAGATTGAAGGACACAATTAAATGAATAAAAAAAAAACAGCGCGAAAGAGATGGAACATACATTGATGTTTATCAATGTATGTTCCATCTCTTTCGCGCTGCACATGCACGTCACGGGGTTGGGAGAACAGTATCTGGACATCTCTCGGAGAATACGCACGCCACTTTAACGTCCGCTCCTAACCGACAAAATGAGACCGCGGAGCAAGATTATGTCACACTTTATTACCAGTACAGAAAATAATAAAGATAAATATACTTGTAAATATTGTGATACAGTGTATACAAATAAAAATGCAACAAAATTTGCACGTCATATAACTAAGTGCAATAAAGCACCGGTTGAAATTAAGAAGGAATTCGATAAAAAAACAGTGGACTCTGTACCTTCTACCTCCAGTGCTTCTTTCAGTGCGAGTGTGGTGACACAATTGCCATCGGTGACCGATAGTACCAGAACATTATTGGACAATACAGAGGTGCATCGTATTTTGTCACGAGCCATTTATGTTACTGGCCAACCTCTGTCACTATTGGAACATCCACTCTGGAAAGAAGCTTTGCAAGCACTGCGACCTGACTATGAAGCTCCATCGAGAAAAATGTTATCAACGTCACTCCTTAATGAAGAGTATACAAAAGTCAAGAACGAAATAAATGAAAAAATACAGCAAGCTAAAATATTACACATTGCTGTTGATGGCTGGTCTAATTTAAGAAACGACTCAATTATAAATATTGTTATATTCGCAACCAAACCCTATTTTTATAAATTTTTGGAAACTAAGAATAACAGGCACACTTCTGAATATCTTGCTGAAGAAATAACCAAAGTGATTGAAGAACTTGGCCCAAATAAATTCTTGGCATTTATTACTGACAATGCAGCTAATATGGTCAAATGTGCGAAACTGTTAAACAACACTTATAAAAATATAATGTGGTTCGGATGTATCGCCCACACCTTGCACCTATTGATAGGCGACATGCTTCAAATACCCTGTGTTCAAAATGTTTTTAAGTTTGTGGTAGCTGTTATAAAGAGTATAACACATTCACATATTCTCAGCGCAGAATATAGAAAACTAGCGTTAGAGAAGTCGATAACAGCTTCACTCTTGTTACCGGTGAAAACCAGATGGGGCAGTTATTTAAATTGCTTATGCAATTTTAACAAACTAAAAGTCGTTTTACAATTACTGGTTGTTAATGCAGAACATACAGAACTTGAAAAATATAAAGCAAAAATACTAAACGAAGATATATGGTCGGATATAAGCGGACATATTGAATTAATAAAGCCTGTTGTTGACTGGATAACCAAATTAGAAGGTGACTATGGAACAATCCATTTTGTGAATCGAGCTCTAAATGACATCAACGCTGTACTAAATAACAACGCCACTGAAACTTTGTTAGGGGAGCAATGTGAAAATATTCGAATTAAATTTACACAAAGAAAATTAAACAGTTTGAAGCCTGTACATTATGCTGCAACCATCTTAGACCACAATAATCAAGGCGTAAATTTAACCGAGGATGAAAATTTGGATGGTTGTCAATTTATTATGGACCATTCGCAATCAGATGGACAAAGAGGAGTGGCTGTGTTCGAAGAATTGGCACATTATAAATCAAGAACCAACGTTTATGGAAGAGATTTTATTTGGGCATCATCTTCGGTTGGAGATATTTCACCATTATCTTGGTGGCAGCTATTTTTTCCTAACACGAGTTTAGGAAAAACTGCAGTGAAAATTTTATATATTCCTTCGACTTCTGCTTCTGTGGAAAGGAGTTTTTCTACATTTTCGAATATTCACACGCCTAAAAGAAATAAACTCACAACGGAAAGGGCCGGCAAAATATGCTTCATAGCACATAATTGGAAACTTCTAAACCAAAACACGCATCTAAGTCAACAGCCAACGCCTGAAGATTTACCCGATGAAGAATGTGCCGACGATGTGGAATTCGATTTTGTCGACGAAACATGTGATGAACCACTGAGCTATTTCAGACCAGAATTAGACGAAGATCCATTGTCTGTAGATTAATTAAGAATTTAATTAGTTAATTTTACTTAATGTATAAATTATAAACAAAACGCTGTGATTATCAATGACTGATTATTATTAAGATTTAGAAATATTAGTATTAACAAGAGCTGTGATTTTAAAATGATAATAAAACTACTAAGTTGTTACTCTAAACGGAGATTTACTGATTATGTAAAGATTACTGAAACAAGTGCATTAAAATAATGTTATTTTTGTTGATTATTTGTAGTTTTGATAGAGATTTGTAATGATTTACACTTTGTTATTTCCATATTATATACTTATACTCGTTGTTTTTGTTACGTGATTTTGCATGAAAAACAAGTACAAAATTAAAAGAAATTATTCGAATTTGTGCCTTTTATTCAATACACAACGATCGTCAATTCTTATCTTAATAATTATGTGTTATTTCTTATATTCACTATCGTGTGCGGCAACATGGGCAATATTGCCGGTAAAATACCGGGAATATTGCCAAAAATGCTGGCATTATTGGCAATTTTACCCAAAACAATATTTTATTGTACATAATGTAGATTATGGCCTGTAAATGCTAATTTTAAGTGTTGTTCATAGTATCCGTACTTAATTTGACTTATAATTAAGCAATATTCCCAAATATTTCCACTCCCGGCAATATTGCTGGCAATATTGCCACCAATATTCCCACTTTGAGCAATATTGCCGGCAACGGCACATCTCTACACATACCTAATTAGAAACAAAACTGTTTTATGTCCGTCACCTCACCATCTCGGGTCCAGTTGAAAACCAGCGTCGGGCACTAGCTGCTCGGCAGTTAGCTGAACTGGGCCTATTTGGCGCAGCCGTGAGGCACACAATATTGTCTCTTTTTTTCTGTTTAATTTACGTTTTTATATTGTATAGATTTAAGTTTCTTATTTTAATTTTTTTGTATTTGTTTGTTGTGTGCACTTGTGGCCGTGTGCCAAATAAATATGTTTTCTTTCTTTCTTTTTAGGAAAAAAATGATGGCATGAGGCGACGTACGGAGGGCAGTGGTCTAGGCTAGAAATTGACCATAAGTAAACACAATCGACTCTTTATTGAATCAAATATCGCAATCGATTAGTTTTAGTCAAAAGTTACTGATTTTTGTTTATACAAGCTGTTGATTTGCATCCTAGTCAAATTCAAGGACATAATTATGCTAATGATTCTCGACCCAAATCAACAATAAAATGAGTAGGTATTTTTTTATTTATTTTTTCCTGTTTATTGAAATCCATAAGTGTAAACCAGCCGTATTTAAAAGCGGCCCGTCTGTTACTAGCCCTATTAAACCGCGCTTTCACACACAAACAATACATACACAACGCATACGCAACGATCATTCAATAAATTCGTAGGTAATCAATCCCACCCCAACCGCTCGCGCACGTGCCTAGCAACGCTCCCGGCCGGGGCCCCCAAACCAAACCAACAGTGCGTCTGATGTCGCCGCAGTGTGCATGCGCTGCGCTTTGCGAATTCCGCTCGGTACATTGTTGAGACGTCATTCGATAGGTACTAAGTTCAAGATGACTGACAACTATTCGAATGTCGAGTTGGTGGAGATGGTCCGCCTGTATGCCATCAGTGGAGACAGCCTACGTGGAGCCATCCGGTTGTTCACGGAAATGTTTCCCGATCGGGAACCCCCATCACAGAGCGTCATGCTGGCTGCTACGCAGAGACTGCGGGATCATCGGCAGTTTGACGTTCCCCGGCATGCTCAAGCTCGCGGCAGCGTAGGCCTGCCTGTCGCCTTGCAGGAAGACATCCTGGAATACTTCCAGCGAGAACCACGGGCAAGCACGCGGGAGGCTGGTCGACGCTTTGGAGTGCACCACACCACAGTGTGGCGCCTACTGAAGCGTGAACTGCAGCACCCGTTCCACTACCGCAAGGGACAAGACATTCACCCAGGTGATAATGCCGTGCGGATTACATTTTGTCGCTGGTTGCTGGAACACCAAGACGCCAACATCCTGTGGACGGACGAGTGTTTATTTACTCGAGTTGGCGTCTACAATGTTCATAACGAACATTGGTGGGCCCACCGCGACCCGCACGTAACCAAACGGCACGCGTTCCAAGTGCGGTTTGGAATGAATGTGTGGGCTGGCATATTAGGGGACCCCGTGCTTGGACCCTACTTCATCGATGAGTACCTCAACAGTGCAACATACCTGGAGCTGTTGCGTCACGTTGTCGAGGAGATGTTAGAAGATATTCCTCTGGCACTCCATCACAACCTCTACTACCAGCAGGACGGTGCCCCCCCTCACTATGGGCGGCAAGTACGCGAGTACTTGACCGAAAGGTTTGGTGACCACTGGATCGGTCGCGGAGGACCTGTGGCCTGGCCTCCGCGTTCTCCGGACCTGACGCCTCTAGACTTTTATTTGTGGGGAGACGTTAAAAGGTTAGTTTACACGGAGGAAGTGACAAGTGTAACAGAATTACGTGCAAGGATCGTTAGTGCTTTCGACACTTTAACCACTCGTATGCCGAGTATCCAGACACAATTAAAAGTCATTGTGTCTCGTGTAGATCTACGTTCCGGCACACGACAGGTTAAAAACGAATGTGTTAGTGTTACGTAAGCTGAAGGAAAACCAGCTACGTCGTGCTCGATTGTGCCAAGAGTGTGATGGTAACAACTTTGAACAATACCTCCGGGTAACATAAGTAGGTAATTTATTTATTTGTACATTTTGTAAATACGTTGTTAGCTTAATCAATTTTATTAGTGTAAATAAGTTGATTTCAAATTTTTAACTACGCCAATAATACCTAAGAGTCGAAAGTATCAACACCTACTTACACTTAACTAGCAAATCTTTAAAAAACATTTTTATACTCAGTAGATCGGTACACCAACTTAAGCAGGTAGGTAGGTATTATTGCCGGTCCTAAGCCCGTTAAGTAGGAAGGAAAATTTCAAATCAACCAATTTAATCCACAAGTAAAAACAAAACCATTTCGAAAAGTTTATGCTGAACGATAGCAATAAAGCAAAACTAACATTTTATTAATCATCTGATAGCAAGCCAGTGAACTTTTCTTTGGCACACTAGGATTACTGACATTAGTAAGATTTCCGTATTCTAATGATGCTTAAAATGAGTTAATTATGAAACGAAATTTATGACAATAATGTAGGTGATTTTCGAAATAAAATTAGGTAAAATTTTTGCTACCCCGGTCGCTACGGTCATTGCTCCGTCGCGCACGCTTGTATTTAGTAGGTAAGACGTCGACGCTCACGCACACAGCTGATTGTCGCTGTGTGCGTAGTCAGTCGGGTTATTCTCATTGAATTTAGGATTTAATTCTGAAATACTGTTAAATTTCAACAACAAAAAAAACCCGCGCTTATTAGTTATTGCCCGGTACTGTACTTTCAATTGATTATTTATGTCTTTTAGGACAACCACCTGAAATTTGACGAGGATGCAAAACAACATCTTGTATAAAATATTAAACGAAATAGATTTACAAGTATTATGAAGTATGTCGTAAAGTATGACATACTTTTACGACGTAAATAAACGAGATTTCGACTTTAATAAAAAAAAAAACTAATAAACAAAAATTCTTTAATTACAGAGCATCACAAGAAGCAACAACGCACTATCGCTACAAGAAGGCGGGTGAAACGCGTTGCTCTAACTCAATCTGAGCATGCTTTATACAGAAAACTTACGCTAGTTGGAGTAAAACTAAGTAAGTGCCGCAACAAGGTCAAAAATCAGGCAAAATGTAACGACGAATCCCCAGTTTTTGAAAACACTCGACGAATTACCAAGCACATCGAAAATATTGACATTATTACAGTTCAGAGAGCATAAGAAAGGCAACAAAGGCCGTCACTTCTAGGGTTGCCAACCGTACTCTAAAATAGAGTATTGTCCTCTATATCATGTGGTCGTACTCTATAATCTATAACACTAATAAAGTACGCTAAAATACTCTTTTTTACAAAATGTTTAGTGCACGTCTGTAATAATACGCAAAAACCTTAATCAGAATAAAAAAGTCCACTATTTACTGTTATTATGTTGGTATCGCCGATTCCTCAATCCATATTCGAACGTTCCTGAACGCAGCCACTAATGTCATTCATTATATTAAATGTGTCAATGTCATGTCACAAGTTATTTTGAGTTGTCCGGAGTTTGAGGTTACCGGTTACATTGATTTTGTTTCCACTGTGTTGTGACTTGTTTTTTGTTTGTTTTATCCAATTTGTAATGGATGACGTAATTGAGGAAGAAAATAATGCAGATCAAGAATATAACCCAAGCACACCCCCCCACGTAAAAAGCAAAAAGTTGTTGCCAAGAAAAAAAGGTCACAAAAATACACACAATCGTGGGAAAATGAATTTTCGTGGCTGAGAAAAGACCCAGAAAATGATACAAATGCAAAATGCATGATTTGTGGTGTAATTTTTTCAATTTCTTCAGCTGGAATTGGACACGTATGTACTTAAAACTTTTTATTATTATTTTCATTTAGATTTTAGTTCATGGAATGTTTAATTGGTTTTGTTTGTGTTATTTTGTGGTGGGTCGGATGGTTGGATGTGTGAATACCTATTTGTAATGTAATGTAATTGAATTGCGCTTATTCTGGTTCTGGTACTGACTGGCAGTCATTTAATTGGATCTATTTATGTCGACGCAGATGTTTTGTGTGTGTGTTGTTTTGGTTATGGTATCATGCATGGTGCATGCTTGCAACAATGTTTCTTTTTTGTTTTAGATAAAACAGCATGAAGATACTAAACAACATAAAGCCAAAACTGAATTAAAAAGAACATCAGGAGTCCTACAAAAGTTTTTGACTCCAGCTTCAACTTCAAGACTAGTATCTGAAAATGATAATGTTACAGCAGCTGAATTAGCTTTATCATTCCATACAGTCAAACATAATTTGTCATATAATAGCATGGATTGCTCCGTTAAATTAGATAAAATAATATATGCTGACTCTAAAACTGCTACTAATATCAAATTAGCTAGGACTAAAATGGAAGCTTTGGTTATGGAAGTTCTTGGACCTCATGCTCTTGAAAGTGTAGTTAACGATTTAAAAGATGAAAATATATATTTCTGTCTGCAAACTGATGCATCTAATAAAAAAAACATCAAATTATTCCCTTTAGTAGTTCAATATTTCACTGTAGAAAATGGAATTCAAAACAAACTTTTAGATTTTTATGAAAATGCTAATGAAAGTGCTGATGGCATGTTTGCTGCTATAAAAAAATCTATGGATATGCATAATATCCCTTTTAATCGAGGATCTGGCCTTAGTGCAGATAACACAAACTCAAATTTTGGTGTGCATCACTCATTATACACTAATATGGTAAATGTAGTACCTGATATTGTTAAGGGTAATTGTCATGCACACATTGTGCACAACTGTGTGAAATATGGAATGGGTTTTCTAACTTATGATGTTGAAAATGTCATATTAAAAATATATAGCCATTTTTCAGTGTCAGCTTGTAGAAGAGAAGAGTTAAAAAAAATTGTTGCAATAGTAGAAGGAGACTTTCATGATTTTAAGAGACATATTGGCACTAGGTGGTTATCATTACTACCTTGTATTGATACTATATTATTGAATTGGCATCCAATACTTGATTATTTTAAAAGTCTTGATGAGGACTGCCCTATGATAATTCAAAATCTGTTGATGTTAGGGAGTAAGCATGATTTAATTGAAATTTACTTACATTTCGCCAGCCATATTTTAAACATATTTCACAAAACTATTAAATCTCTGGAAGGTAATTCTGTCACAATTGAAGATGTTTTTGGTATTATGGAAAATTTAAAATCAGAATTACAGCAAAGACTGAAAGACAACTATTTTGGCTATACAACAAAACAGAAATTAAAACCTCTTGAACAATCATCACCTGACTTGTATAATAAAATTAACACTAATTTTTCATTGTGTATAAACAAATGTTTGACTTATTTACAAAAATGGTTTGATTTTAGTAATGATAACTGGCTGTATTCACTAAATACAATATCTTTAAAGACTACTGTTGAATTTAATCATTTATAACAAATTATAGAAGGAAAACTTAATTTAAAAAGACTAAACATAGACATGGATACTTTATATTCAGAAGTAACAATTTTAAAATTGCTCCAAGCCGAATTGTTTAATAACGCAGACTTTATATAAAAATGCACCGCTGAAAAATGGCAATATATTTTAAAAAAATGTCCTCAAGAATTTGATTGTTTAAAAAAAATTATTAGCTATATACTCTCTGTTCCCGCCACTTCAGCATTTACAGAAAGAGTCTTTTCGGTCATGAATGTGAAGTGGCGAGAAGAGAGAAACAGAGCTTAATTAAATTTAATCAAAAATTAGCTCTTGATATATATAAATTTAGAGTTAGAATGTTTAGACTCATTCAATACCTTTAAAAATAATGAAAATTTGTTATGTGCCGCAAGAAGTACTAAAAAATACCTTTTTAAAAGATAAAAATAAATGATACTCTTTTTTATAAGTGCATACTCTTTATTTACCTCCTTTAAAATCAGATATACTTTATTTCTGCTAAAAAAAGTTGGCAACCCTAGTCACTTCACACTAAAGGAAAAAAATATTGCTTTGTCCCTCCTCAAACAGAGCCCAAAAGGGTACAGATTCCTTAGAAAAATATTTATCTTGCCATCTCGCCAAACTCTCCTGAAGTTACTTAATATGGCAGATATAAATCCAGGAATCAACAAAAATATGATTCAGCAAATAAAGAAAGCTACTGAAAAAATGAAATTAGAACATAAAATATGTATTATCCTGTTTGACGAAATGTCACTCAAACCCAATGTGACATACAACGAACTGAAGGACAAATTTTGTGGGTTTGTCACAAATGGCCTGGAGACACAACCTGATTATGCAGATCATGCGCAGGTGTTTATGGTAAGAGGGTTAATAAAAAACTATAAACAACCTGTTGTTGTTACACTTTTTCACAAGCTGCAACAAAAGGGCCTGAACTTGCGAAGCAGTTAAAAGCTGTAATTACTGAGTCACAAAATGCAGGTCTCATTGTAGTAGCAACTGTATGCAACCAAGGCACAAATAATGTTAACTGCATTAAACATCTTCTGCAAGAGACAAGGGGTAACCTATTGAGAAAGTGAGAAGAACCCCGAGACAACATTTGTATATTATATATGAACAAGAAATCATACCATTGTATGACCCTCGCCATTTAATAAAATGCATACGAAATAATTTAAATACAAAACATTTGAGATATCAAAAAAAGGGGAAGCCAAAATGGGAAAAATGGGCTCATGTCATGGCCTTACACAGAGAAAACCCAGGGTACAAAGGAATCCGATTGGTGCCCAAATTGACAGATGCCCACTGAGACCCAAGCAAAATTCCCCGAATGAAAGTAAAAAATGCCACACAACTTTTCAGCCAAACTGTGGCATCGAATATGGGCTATCTAGCAGGTAAATTTCATCAGTCCGCACAATTCAATATTGTCTTCATTAGTTCATTTCTGACGATTACAATGAAATATAAATATTAAATACTACCTACAGTTTTACATTTACGCAGATGAGACATAATACATTATCTAACAAACTATATTTTTTCACAGATAAGGATATACTTCCTGCAGAAGCCAAAGAAACTGCAGACATCTTATTGTTCTTTGTCAAGCTTTTTGATTCTCTAAACGGAAGCTAAAGCTTTGAGAAAAGCAAGAAACACGGCAAACCTCTCCTAGGACCTGCGACGCCTACTTCTATGCATCATAAAACATGGAAGGAGTATAAAGTTATGATGAAAGATATGAAATTCATTAATACTTTAACATCAAACGATGAATATGTTCCTAAATTAAACAATTGGGTATGAACACTAGAAGGAATTGAATTGTTATTAAAAAAATACAAACAAAATATGGTGTAACATCAGTTTGGTTGCGGCATCTGAATCAAGCAAGACCCAATAGAAAGCTTTTTTGGGTCCTTAAGGAGCCACGGATGCCGCAACGTAAACCCTACACCAGAACGATTTGAAGCAGCACTCACCACATTATTAGTAAACAGCCTCTCTAGTGTCCATGCTCCTGGAGCTAACTGTGAAGTAGACAATTGTGAAACTTTACATGCGGTACCATCACAAGCGGAGGCAGCAAAGAGCAAACAAATTGCGAACTTAGCAATATTCCCGATATAACATTCACACCCCATTGAAGTAAAAAATGACCCACGCGTAATAATATGTTAGTGGATATGTTATCAAAAGCGCCAAAAAAAAGTATTTAAGGGGTGTGTTAAATGTAAAAAAGATTTAATGTCAAACAGTGAGCACGAATATTTAAGATATCGGGAATACGCAAATAAAAAATGGCTTTGCAGTCCCAGCGACTCCCTCTTAAATTGTATCTCAAATTTGCAAGGATATAAATTATGTAATATTAAAAGATAATTTAGATAAGAAAAAATTAAGGGAACTAGTAAGAACTATGATTTTTAAAGCTGTCGATTTTTCATTCTTAAAATGCTCAATATTATTATTTTAAAATTTGTAACATAAATATCTAAATATTAAATAAACATGCAGTTTATTTGAGTAAGGTGCATACAAAAAATTTAAAAAAATGGTTTTAGTCTAGGACACACCCCTGTTTCGCAAATGTACATCTTTTTCGAAAAACGCCCAAATAGGACTAGTGAAGAAAGACGAATTGTAAGAATGGCTGCCATCCTACCCTTACTACCAGACCAGTACATTTCAGAGGTGCGTCAATTGATTTTGGGCAAAATGGAATCTGTTCATACCGATAAAATGCAAGAGTTCAGTAATTATTATAAGAGGTAATGGTCCCGTTTGAGTCCTTCAATAAGTTGTGCCAACCAACGTCATCGAAGTGTGTGAAATGAACGAACGAACGAAAGTGTGATAATGTGAAAAGAACAGGAGAGAGAGGGAGATAGTTATGCGGGAGTTAAAGGTTAATATGTATGATGTTGGGGCTTTCATTAGAATATTATCTACACCTACTTCGGGAGAAGCGAAACTGATTTATGAAATGGTTGCTGCATCACTTACACAATGACATATTTGTACTAATAATATTGTAATTACGTGTAATAATTAGTTAGATTCGGATACGATGAGGCTGTCGTACCTTTGTAAGGTAAAAAAAAAAAAAAAAGATTCAAAAAGAAAAAGTCATCGAACGAACAATGCATTAGAAGGATGGCATCACAGACTTAACATCCTAATCCCAAAGCGACCAAGCCTGTTCAATTTTATCCAAAAGTTGCGTAAAGAAGCCCACCACTGCAACATTAGGCTCCGTAATAGCCGCTTCCAATCTATGCGAAAAAATCGTCGCCGATACCGCGACATTAATTTTGACAAAAGATACAGCAAAATTGTCAAGAAACTTCAAGCGGTGAAATATCGGTCGAAGATTTTTTAAAGAAAATAATTTATATACAGCTCCTGTAATTTTCATTTTTAATCTTTATTTACTCACAAATAAGTATCATTATTCTTTGTTTTTAAATAATTTATATACAGCTCCTGTAATTTTCATTTTTAATCTTTATTTACTCACAAATAAGTATAATTTTTCGTTTTTTTTTAAATAATTTATATACAGCTCCTGTAATTTTCATTTTTAATCTTTATTTACTCACAAATAAGTATCATTTTTCGTTTTTTTTAATAATTTATATACAGCTCCTGTAATTTTCATTTTTAATCTTTATTTACTCACAAATAAGTATCATTTTTCGTTTTTTTTTAATAATTTATATACAGCTCCTGTAATTTTCATTTTTAATCTTTATTTACTCACAAATAAGTATCATTTTTCGTTTTTTTTAATAATTTATATACAGCTCCTGTAATTTTCATTTTTAATCTTTATTTACTCACAAATAAGTATCATTTTTCGTTTTTTTTAATAATTTATATACAGCTCCTGTAATTTTCATTTTTAATCTTTATTTACTCACAAATAAGTATTATTTTTCGTTTTTTTTTAATAATTTATATACAGCTCCTGTAATTTTCATTTTTAATCTTTATTTACTCACAAATAAGTATCGTTTTTCGTTTTTTTTTTTCAATGTGTTTGTTTAAATACCTATGTTGTTTTCACTGTGATTTATACGTAATTATGTTAACAGTCATAAGATACATCATCGCGTGTCCGTTGCTCGTGCATTGTTCGTGACCAAATTTCTTGCGAACTTTTTTAAATAGCCTACTTTCCTATTTTTTAAGTTTAAATTGATGTAAATATTTTTGTTTTGATTGTTTAGTTTAGTGTAAAAACTTACCCTGTAGTTACTTACTTACGTATAAATATGGCACCGAAAAGAAGTGTGGCTTGGGACCATTTTATAGATTTGGACAATTTATAGGAGAGTGCAAAATGTGCAAAGCCAAAATTTCTTTCAAATCGGGTGTATTAAATTTAACCAAACACGTTCAAAGAAAACACCTTGCCGTTAATTTAGTGGCACGCGAAGAAGTACAATTATGATTAATGATTAAATTATTGAATTAGGGAATTATGGAATTATTGAATTACTAAATTATTAAATTATTATAGTTACTTTCATTATTTGCATTTCTATTGTTGTATGTTTTTGTGTTTATTTTTTATTCCTAGGTGTTAAGTTATTTTAATTTTATTATGTCTGTTAAATGATAAATAGCTTTGTTAAGTTGCTAACTAATTCTGTGGACAATGGTGGATATTTTATAACTGTTTTTCTTTTTATATGTTTTGTCTGACCAGTGGATTAAATTTTTTGATTTTAATATTTGTTTAGATAATAAACCTGTGTTAGAAATAAGAGTGATAGCCACACTATCGAATTAGGTTTAAGATTGCCTGTAATGATAGTTGTAAGTTGAATAAATAAAAAAAAAAAAAAAAAACAACAACAGAATCTTGCGCAAAATCCTGTTGGTCAAGAAGAGATCAGTCTGTCGCAGGCGCCCCTCCGCCACAGCCGTCAACTTCACAATTTATGCAGACAACGAGAGCGAGGGCGGTTTCATCTATTTCGACATTTCTTCGCCGTGATTGCAGCAAATTAAAAAAGGACATAGACGACCGTATAATGAATTCATTTATATGGGATATGCAGCCCTTTACATCGTTGATGATAAAGGGTTTCGCGGACTCCTATAGTTTGCATTCTTAAATCATATTATACCGTAAGCCCGTGTTCCCAGCGTTATATAAACAAGCACGCATATATTTGAACGTAGTAGGTACCTCGGTACCTTGCGAAATACTGTTTTCCAAAGCTGGCGCAACAGTCACTGCTTCCAGAAATCGTCTAACAGGCAAACATTTGGAAAAATTAATATTTTTGGGAAGCATCACAACAACAGACTTTTTTTCATAATTTTATGTAATTCTTCTTCTTAATAAAGATTACCAATACTTGTTACGGCTTTTACTCTAAATTTTCCAAAAACGATTTGAAACGAGTAAGTATCGATACTTTTGAATTGAAACCAAGTAAGTATCGATACTTTACGACCGATACTGTATCGAGTAAAAGTATCGATACCTCAATGGTATCGTTTCATCCCTACGCGGAAGTATTTTGCAAATAATTTACTTCCAGCACAGTACGAAGCTGTCAAAATGACGACAAAAGCGTCCGTAAACGAAGGCGCTACGACGATTCGTTTAACAACAGATCTATGGACATCCAGAAACAATGATTCTTACTTGGCAGTTACGGGCCATTTCATTGACAAAAACTTTGTACTACAATCAGTACTTCTGGAGTGCAAGGTACTGGAAAAAAGACACACAGGAATGAATTTAGCAGAAGAGTTGCAGGACGTCGTCCAGGAATGGAACGCAGCTGAAAAAGACCTGCTAGTGGTGTCGGACAACGGTGCCAACATCAAAAATGCTGTTACAATTTTGCAATGGAAGCACTTTGGCTGCTACGCCCATACTCTAAATCTCGCAGTGCAAAGAGCATTAGGCACTACTGCGTTAGTAAACATTATCAATAAAGTAAAGACGATTGTTTGATTGATGTACGTAAAACAGTAATCATGGTCAACGAGAGCCATTAATACTATAGGTACTGTTTTCTTTTTTATAATTAAAATTTGAACTTCCATATTCATAGGAGCCCGTAATTTTTATATGTTTTCCGTCTAAGGCTCCGTAACACAAAAGAAAGTTCCACTTCTTCCGAAAGCCTTCCTCGACTTGTTGCCATTGGTTGCGTAGTGGGTATCTGTAAAAAAATAAAGTTGAAATATTTTATTTTCAGGAAAATAAAGAAAATACTGACAATGCTCAACCTAGTGACCAATTTGGGAACCCTACCAATACAAACCCAGAAACAAATCTATCAGAACCTCGAAAAAAAGGAGTAAAATTTCACGGTTGTCTACAATAGTCAGTAGCACGAAAGAGATGCAATACGATTTATCCAAACCAGAAACAGGGGAAGATGAATTCAACGTTTTCGGAAAACACGTTGCAAAGCAATTAAGTACTCTTTTTAAAGAACAGGCTATCCTAGGCCAAGATGAAATTCAGAGTGTGATAACAAAATGTCGTCTGCGCGATTTGAAATACAGAAATATGACAATGAGTAGTCCTGCAGACTCTGACTCGACACACAATCCAATGATGATTCATTAAATGTAATAAGCAATGACCCAGACTACATAAATATAACTATGAATGCTTTCAATAATGCGTGATTGTCATAGATATAATAATAAATAAAATAACTAACGGAGAGTACTTGCATAGACACAACGTCGTTGCCAGGATTATCCACCAGCAACTTGCTTTGAAGTACAAACTTGTAGAATCAGAAGTGCCATACTATAAGTATGCGCCCGACCCAGTTCTTGATGGTGGTAATATCACGTTGCATTGGGATCGCTCTATCATCACTGACAGGACTATTGTTGCCAATAAATCTGACATTGTGATGATAGATGGATTGGAGCGTCGTGCAATGATTGATGATATAACGGTCCCGCATGACGAGAACCTCGTGAAATCAGAGAAAGATAAACAATTCAAATATCTAGATCTGGCTCGCGAGTGCAGCAATCATTGTGCCTATACTCGTGTCAGCCAATGGCTTAATTGCCAAGAGCCTCGACCAACATCTGAGGAGGCTCTCGCTTGGCAGCTGGATCAAGGGCTTGATTCAGAAAGCAGTACTTCTGGACACGGCGCGTATCATTAGGAGGTTCCTCTCTCAAGAGCCCTGACCACCGGTAGCTCGGACCCTATTCCCGATGCTGGTGGGCTACTATTTTTTATATTTTTAAATGTTTTTTATATTACTTTGTACAGAAATGTTTAAAAATGTAAATTATATGTTTGAAAATGAATAAAGGAAATAAAATAAAATTTACCATGATGTGGTCTTACTACTTATGAACTTCAGTTGTTGCAAAAGCATTACTGACCCTCCTTTTTGATCTCTTTCGCTGATCCAATTACTCACCCAAATCCGTTCCTTTTCTCTTAGTTATTTATCAACCTCATTAATAACTTCTTGTAGCAAGAGTAATTGAGCACGTTTGAAACATTTTCGAAACTGATCTCTTCTTGAAATCATTGTCACTTCAGTGTTCACACTTCAACGGCTTCTAAATAACTGGAATAATTTAGACGTTAACAGATCTAGTCCAGCTCTGGACTGGGTTCTAGCTGGATCACTAGACTGGAATAATGTAAACCGGGCTTACACGCGATTGCGATGGTAGTCAACAGGCTCGATTTCAGCAAAACTTTCAACATGATTCAGGAGCTGATGATGCAAATATATTCCAAAGTTCGTTGGTACCCCATAAGATTACAATCTAACATTGAAAACCATAAGAAAATATTGTGGCAGAACCCAACACCATCGTCACCACGATTCTATCGTCCAATTCGGATACGATTCCTACATGAAACTGCCGATATCACAAGAGATGAAATAAAGTATATAGAGGACCAAATAGAACAATAGACGAAGACTGAGATATCTAATTCGAATGGTGTACAGATGAATGTTTTGCACACCTTGGTTCCGACTATGATAGACGCAAAGCTGTGCAATGCCGCTACAAATACAACTTCTACTATGCGATGTTATATACGTGGAAAAACATCAAAAGATTTTAACGATTTTAAAGCAACTAAGACAGAAAATCCTGAAGCACTCAGATTCGGAGTTTCAATTTTACACGCGAGAATTAGATAACTTGAGACTCTTCTACATATCGCCTATAAACTAACTTAGACAGTAAAAGGAAACTGACAAACAAATATTTTCTAAAAAAAAAGTGGAGCCACAGAAAAGGAAAAGGTATGTCAAAAATTCTTTTTAGCAACAAAAAGTGTCTCAGAAACATTTGTGAGGTTTTGTTTCAAAAAACTGACTGAAACTAATGTTGTTGAAACTGATAAACTGGGCAAACACGTGCCTCATAATAAAAAGTCTGAAGATACCAGGCAGTTTATACGAGATCATATTAAATCATTTCCCCGAATAAGGTTAAGGCTAGAAATACAATAGAGAAATCCTTTATAATTGTAGTACAGAGAACCAGATTTTTTTGGTTTCTTAATACGTATGTGTTTGCCATCAAGGCTACCAATGCAATTAGGACATTGCCATTTCTCCCAGAAATCTTTTGCGATAGTTTTCCACATTTCAGTTGTAGGTATAGGCATATGTTTTATAACTAAAGTCTTCCAAATTGTAGTACACACTTCTTTCACTATGTTTGAAATGGCAGTTTTTGATATACGGAAATTGAATGATAACTTTCTATATGGTGTTCCAGTAACCAAATATCTGTAAATAATAATATTATTTTAATTTCAGCTGATGATGTAATAAAGAAGTGGAAGAATTTAAGAGATTCCTATAACAGAGAGCTTAAAAAAGTAGAAAGGCCAAGATCGGGTTCGGGTGCAGATCAAAATGGTCAATATCAAGGCGATTGGCCACATTTTGAATCAATGCAATTTTTAAAGACAATTTTGAAACCTCGTAAAACTACTAGTAATATTCAAAATAAAATATTAGATGAAAGCGACATTATCGATGATGATACAATGATGTCTATTTTTTCTGAGCAAACATCATACAATACACAAACCGATGAATCGCAGTTCAATACAGATGATACCAATTTGGCAACAATTGATGGGCCTACGACTGATGCTGCAACTCCACAAAATACTATTTCGGCACATATACTATATGATACCTCGACGCCTGGACCGTCGCATACCCCATCGCGAGCTTTTGGAACGTTGGCTAACCAAAAGGTACAAGAAGGTGCAGCAAAAAGTATTGAAGAAATCTTAATAACACTCGAACGAGAAAAGATAGACCTAATGAAGAACGACGACGACGACTTGAACTAGTTCAAGTCTATAATGCCGTATATGAAAAAGCTACCATCTCTGAATAAATTATTATTTCGGACTCAGGTTCAGGAGATGCTCATCAACGAAATATCAAAACTGAATACCCCATCAAACACAGAATCTTCAATTATGGGTTCTTCAAATTGGGGGATGATGATCAAGATGATGATCAAGATGGGGTCCTTCAAATTTGCGTGTTGCAAAATTGGTGGAGGTGATACGAGGGTCATTCAATAATTACTTAGCCTACAAAAAGTAAACGAAAATTTTGGAAAAGTGGCAATTTATTTTTCAACATAGTCTCCTTTTAGTTCGATACACTTAGCCCAGCGATGCTCCAACTTTTTTAACCCGTCCGAAAAATAGTTTTTGTCAAACTCTGCAAAATAGGCCTCCGTGGCGGCGATGACCTCCTCATTCGATCCATATCTATAGACCATACAAATTATTGAATGACCCTCGTATCACCTCCACCAATTTTGCAACACGTTGAACTTAGAATTAAGGTTAAAGAACACAGCCTCGACATTGTTGACTTTCCCTGTCACACGCATTCAGTCTTAAGATGTGGGAAACTAGTGACGGAGGCTTCTCCAACGTCAAGCGTCAACGTCAACGTCAAGCGTCACGGAAGCTACAGTTCGGGATGGTTTAATTAGGAATAGATTAAAATCTCGCGCGGAAATGCCTAATTTTGGACGCAAAAACCAGTTCCGTTTTTAAAGAAGCCATTGATTATTTGTCTTTTGACTATTTAAACCTTGCTTTGATTTATTGTTGTACCCTTAAATTTAATAAAAACGATTTAAATGTTATTTTTGTATAATTTATAGTTTATGTTAGGAACCCCTAAAAATGGCAAATTTGAAAAACTTCAAGGACCGGTAGAGGCCTCAAGACGACAGATATCTAATTAAATTTTATAATAATCGTAATCTATGTGTCAAAACGCAACTTTTGATAGCTCTTGCGTAGCCGTAGTTCAATTATTATTTTTCCCCATACATGGACGGGACACCCTAATATACATGCTTCATACCACCTTGAAAAATGTTGGCAATCCGAGAAAGAGCCCGGTATACTTGCTTCTGATAGCGTGGGCGTAAGATGGATTATAGCTCATGCTGGAGGTAAAACTGGGTTTGTTGAAAATGGACTGCTAATGTTCAAGTCGAAATCAAAATCGAGCGACTATCATGACGACATGAATTCTGCAAACTTCAAACGATGGATGAAAGAAAAAATTGTGCCGAATCTACAACCGAATTGCATAATAGTGATGGATAATGCGTCATACTACTGCACACAAATAAACAAGGCCCCTCCAATGGGCAATAGAAAAGCAGAGCTCCAAGAGTGGCTTACGAAAAATAATATTGAAGTCGATGATTGTTGGAGCAAAGCACAATTATACGAATTAATCAAAAGGCACAAAGTTGGTCCACAGTATGAGATAGAAGAAATGTTAAATGACCATGGACATGAGGTTCTGCGATTACGGCCGTACCACTGCGATTTAAATCCTATCGAAAAGATTTGGGCAATTGTGAAGAGGCGTATTGCAGAGAAAAATGTAAATCAAGCTCCCAGCGAAATAGCCTCAATTACTGAGGCGGCATTCAGAACAATAACGATAGAAGAATGGCTTAATGTTTGTCTACATGTAGAAAAAATAGAAGACCAATATTTCGAATCGGACAGGCTACTGGATACGGAAATGGACAAATTTATAATTAATGTTACTGGCGACACTTCCGACTCTTCTGATGAAGACTCTAACATGGACTCCGATGAAGATTTTCGAATGGAAGGTATTAACCCACTGCAGGACCATTCTTATACCAAAGAAGATTGGTTTTTTAGGGCCCAGTTAATTTCAGAAGCGTTCATCAATGAAAGTATGTACATTATATGAAGCAATTACGGGGCGTTTCTTTCCATGTAATACCTTTTTTTTACTAAGCTGCACAAAGTAAAAAAAGAAGAAACAAATATTTTACTAAATCTGAACAACTAAACGCAATCATTTGTAATATCGAAACGTAGAAATAGTGACGGAAGCAATGGAGTTACCATATTCAACAGAAAATGGAATTTCTATAATAATACTAATTAATGATTTTGCTGGTAGTAATAGTTAGTACCATGAGACGTTTGCTACCTAGTATTATAAGACAAGCCGTTTACATTGCTGCGATATTTTATCTGTTTTGTCTCATCTAATCTAAGCCATTTTGAGTAAGACTCCTCCTATCTTTGGAAACACATGCTTTCTTTGCTTCTAAGTCAGCCTCTTATTAGATTCGCAACAAGTTTTATGATACTAAATTATCATGTTACTAAATAAATGATTAATTAGTGACTGCTGATATTAAAAATGTAAAGTACAAGACTTACGTAAAGTTTTTTTGGAGAATTTAGCTTAAATGGCAACATTCAAAGCTATGTCATTTATAAAAACAGAATATGTCATAAATGTCATAAATATTGTCACTTCTCTGTCTTGATCAATTAAAATCTAGATGTGTGGTTTTGTTGTGGATAGTTGTGCATTTTATTAGTTTAACAGTTTTATTTGTTTCGTGGTGAACTATACAATAAAAGAAACGTACAGTGAAGGTGTATAGATATGATAGAGGCTAAAACAATGCCATAAACATAAACAGTACAGTTGCTGCTAGTATGTGCGAGGAGCATCATATAATGATTATGGTAATGCCGATGATGATGGCATGCCCGCGCCGCCGGTCGCTCAGTTATTTGAAGAAGTTGTTATAAGATTATAATGTTAAGCTGCTTAAAATAAATGTTTTATCCAACTTGTAATTAATGTTTCATTTTTGCCCTAGTCCATGGCGCAATTACACATGGTTGTTCGCCCGAATTCGATTGCCCATGGAATTCGTCAAACGACCAAGTGTAAAAAAACGCCGTCGAGTACGTCCGTCTTCGGGCAGACTCGTCCAGCTTCATTGTTTGTTTTTCGATTAGTGTAATTGCGCCATTAAAGAATAAGCCGACCAAATCATAAGACAATGTGATGGGTTGTGGAAGTGCGGGCTCCACAGGCTAAATACCTAGACAGTCCTTAAATTCTACGTACTTGTAATAAAGTATAAGGTATATTGGATGTATAATAATGAAAATATTTTGAATGACATTGCGGCTGACGTAATTGTCTATCCTACAGTGTAACATGAATCTTTTGAAGCTCCATTGAGGTTGACAGGAGAGCGCTCTTGCCAAACATTTGCAAAATGTATTGAAAAAATAAGATGGCTGCATTAGTTCTGATTTTGCCCACGCGACAAGTGGGTTTATAAATTATGTTATTCTAGCCAAATCCAATATTATAAAAATATGCTATGATTACCTTTTATCTTAATTTGACCGAGACCTATCTTTTAGGAGTATTTTTACGAATGTACGCGAGCTCTAAGTGTGGTCCCAAGATTGCTTAAGCTCTTGCCATTCTTCTTTAATAGTACTACAAGGTATTCAATAAAAGATTTACAATAATCTCATGAAGTTTTTTTTTATGTTAGTGGAAATAGCTTATACATAACTAGTAAACTTGAATTGTATTAATTTAAATTTTGAGTGATAAAAAGTCAGTATTAATTAAATGAAGGGAAAAAAATTAGTTAGGCTGGCAACATTAAGCACGCCACCAGTAGCGCGCAGACTTATCTTGCGCGCACTCTAAGTTCAATCTTTCTGAATCTTATAAAAATGTTGCTATTTCTATAAAAAGTTATTCAAATTACGTTTTCGAATAGCAGATTTAGTTTGATTTGTCAATATTTACGCGAATTCTGCCATCGCATTATAGCATCGTATTGGACGAGTCTGTAATGGTGTTATAATTGGTGGTAAATAAATAAATAATAATAAATAATAATGATTTTATTTTCATTGGGGATAAAAATTATATGTCCTGTATTTAGGAATCATGCAGACTGCTACTTTTGAAATAATATTGTTATGTCCTGTGTATAGGTACCTGTAAGGGAATTATGTAAATAATATTTTATTTGATATTTGTTTTAGCCTGTTCTGACGATACCGTGCTAGCATTACTAGAAGAATCTGATGTCGATTTTAGCAGCGACGATGATACCCAAGATCCCACATATAATGAACCCACGGAAATCGCTACACAAGAGCGTCGAAGGTATGATTCTAGTGATTCTTCTGTAAATTCAGACTCCCATGATGTTGTTGAGCCACCATCGCCGGCTTTATCGAGTGGATCTATAAAACGCCAGGCAACTGGCTCTGGTTTACGCCGAGCAAGATCTTCTCGTCGCCCTCGAAGGTCAGCTCAGCCAACCTACAGACAAATACCGTCTCAATCTCAATCTGATGTTGTGGATTTATGGACTGGAAATTTTGAACCTCTCGAAATAAATCTGTATGAACCAACATACGTGCCAAATTTCGACCATGGAAGTTTATACGAACAGTTCTTTGAACGTTATATAGATGAACAAATACTCTTACAAATTGTGGATTGTACAAACAGAACAGCAGTTCATGTAAAAGGCAGGTCACTTGGTCTTACAGTTAAAGAATTAAAAGTTTATATTGGAGTGACAATGATTATGGCTTCATTACAATATCCTCAAATAGACATGTATTGGTCGTCTAAATGGAAACAGCCTATCATAACATCAGCTATGACACGTCTGCGTTTTTACGCAATTAGAACGTCGTTAAAAGTGCTTTATGATCTTGATGTTACCGTCGAAGAGCGTAAAAAAGACAAGATTTGGAAAGTGCGTCCCCTTTTCGAGAAAGTACGACAAGGATGTTTACTTCAACCTCGCACAGCAAAAATGTCTATTGATGAAATGATCATTCCGTTTACTGGTCAATGTTGTATTCGTCAATATAACCCTAACAAACCTAATCCCTTAGGGTTAAAAGTACCGTAGAGGCGGGTTACTTTGACCCTAGGGCATAACTGGCCCAAATCGAGAAAATGTTTGAACTGCCCGTCGTGTCGCGACCGTACAACCGAACGTCGTAGTTCCTTCGGTAACTAATAGATGGCGATATAGACGTGTACTTGTGGAACTGTTTTATCGACTCAAGTGCAAGTCGCTACACGTTCGCGCCATTTGAAATTTTGACACTAACACTAGCGTATTTTTCTGCTCCAAACTTTGGTGTGTAAAGCTGTATTTTGGTAAGTTTTGCATTCGGATTGTTATTTATTTTCTTAGGCATGTATGTAGGAGTATGGCAATTGTTTTTTAAAGACGATTTACTTGTTTGTTGGGACTTAAATTACAGATTTAGAAAATCGGAATACATTGACCGCCTTTTCGGGTAACTTTGGGCCTGCGGGCCAAAGTAACCCTGCGAAGTTTATTAGTGGGAAATTACATTTTTGATCAGTTTGTTACAGAACTTAAATACAGAGTGTCATTCCTGATGCCATCCGTGTATAGAAGACAGCCTGGCAGTCGTCGGTACGTCGACTACACCCAGGCAGATTTAAAAAAATGCCTGGATGCAATCCAATCAAAAATGCTCACACAAAGAGCAGCTGCAGAGTTGTTTAACATTCCTCGCAGCACTTTGAAGAACAAATTAACCCGAAAGCACCCTAACAAACCAGGTAAACCTACTGTGGCGAGTAGGCAAGTAAACTCGCACACTTGAACGCAGCACCGAAATCACGCCACCTTTTTAGCCCCGCCCCTAAGATAAGGAATCCAACTGTGTGTGCGTAGCGAAGCGCGCACACGGACGACCGGCGCCTGCGATCCTTTGTCTCGGGCTACGCACGCACACGCAGTTGGATTCCTTATCTTAGGGGCGGGGCTAAAAAGGTGGCGTGATTTCGGTGCTGCGTTCAAGTGTGCGAGTTTACTTGCCTACTCGCCACACCACTCCCCTGGTCTGACTTAGTTGGTCCCTTACCATTATGTACTGGCTACAGGTACTGCCTCACGGTAGTCGACCGCGTGACGCGTTGGCCCGAGGCATACCCGCTGCAGGACATCACGGCGGAGACCTGCGCAGCCGCCTTGACGTCAGGGTGGATTGCGCGGTTTGGCAGCCCCGAGCACATCACTACCGATCGGGGCAGGCAGTTCGAGTCCCGCACCTTCAAGGAACTCGCTGCTTTAATCGGAACATCGCATCACCTAACCACAGCTTACCATCCCGCAGCTAATGGTCTGGTGGAAAGGTTACACCGCCAGTTGAAAGCCGCCATCACCTGTCACGCCAATTCAAACTGGACTGAGGTGTTGCCGTGGGTGCTACTGGGCATACGCAGCGCCTACAAAGAAGACCTGCAAGCATCCGCGGCAGAGCTGGTCTATGGTGAACCACTCCGTCTGCCAGGACAATTCTTCGCCTCCTCTCCAAAAGAAACAGTCGACATGACCAGCCTGATCAGCAGACTCCGCTCACACATATGATCGCAAAACAAAAATACAATATCTCGTAGATACGGGTTCAGACCTGTGCGTATTCCCGCGATCCGCTGTTCGGGAGCCACGCTGCAAGACCAAATACGAGTTGTTCGCCGCAAATGGAACGGTTATTGCCACTTACGGTTACCTGCCGCTAACTTTGGATCTGGGCCTTCGTCGAGTCTTCACATGGCAGTTCATTGTAGCGGACGTATCAAAGCCGATAATTGGCATCGACTTTTTAGGTTACTACAACCTACTGGTTGACTGCCACAACCAACGGTTAATCGACAATGTCACTGCACTAACAGTAGCTGCGAAAAATCAAGGAGCAACCGAGGCCATATCGTCAGTCCGCACAACCAAGGAAGACACGGATTACCAACAGCTGTTAAGAGAATATCCAGATCTCACACGCCCAGCTGGTAGACCTGGCATCACAAAACACAGCACAGTACACCACATTCGTACTACGCCAGGCCCACCTGTATACAGTCGCCCTCGTCGCCTCGACCCAGAGCGGTCGAAAGTAGCCAAGCAAGAGTTCGAGGATATGCTACAGCAAGGTACAGCGCGCAGATCCGAGAGCGCTTGGTCGTCGCCGCTTCATCTAGCACGCAAGAAGAACGATGGCTGGAGACCGTGCGGTGACTACAGATCCTTGAACGCACGAACAATCCCAGACCGTTATCCAGTGAGGCACGTGAGGGACTTCGTGCACCAGCTGGTAGGGAGCACAATCTACTCCACTGTCGATTTGGTTAAGGCCTACAACCAGATACCAGTCGCAGAAGAAGACATCCCCAAAACCGCCATAACGACACCTTTTGGGTTGTTCGAATTTCCGTTCATGACGTTCGGACTACGCAATGCTGCACAAACCTTTCAGCGGTTTATGGACGAGGTGCTCCGAGGCCTGGACTTCTGTTATACCTACCTGGATGACATCTTAATCTTCAGCAGTAACGTCACCCAACATCACCAGCACCTCAAGCAACTCTTTGAAAGGTTATCAGAGTATGGAGTGCTGATAAACACGAGCAAATGCACATTCGGCCAAGAGAAAGTGAATTTCCTGGGCCACGAGGTTTCTGCAGCTGGAATCAAGCCACTAAACACAAAGGTTCAGGCCATCCTGGAGTTCCCGGTGCCCAAGAACATTAAGGACCTTAGAAGGTTTCTTGGCATGATAAACTTTTACCGGAAATTCCTGCCAGCAGCAGCTTCCATGCAGGCACCTTTAAACAAGTTTTTAACAGGCCTCAAAGTTAAGGGATCACAGGCAATAGAAATGGCACCCGAACACCTGGAAGCTTTCCACAACCTACTTCCTGGCACACTAGTTCCACTCGACCGTTCTATGTGCCCAAGGACCTGAACACAGCTACCCATGTTTTCTTGCGGCAAGGTCCCGCACGAAGGTCACTAGAAGCTCCATATTTAGGACCATACAAAGTCCTGCATCGAGACCAGAAGACTTTCGACCTCGACGTGAAGGGAAAACAGCAAAAAGTCACACTTGACCGGCTGAAGCCAGCATATTTAGCCACCGAGCAACCCGTCATGTCGTCACACCAGCAACTACCAGAAGACCAGGTCACAGTCAAGAAGACAAGGAGCGGGCGAACAGTAAGGTTCCCAGACTACTATCGTCCGTAGCTGAGCTACGACTCACCAGGGGAGTGGTGTGGCGAGTAGGCAAGTAAACTCGCACACTTGAACGCAGCACCGAAATCACGCCACCTTTTTAGCCCCGCCCCTAAGATAAGGAATCCAACTGTGTGTGCGTAGCGAAGCGCGCACACGGACGACCGGCGCCTGCGATCCTTTGTCTCGGGCTACGCACGCACACGATGAAGCCGTGCCTAGCAGTGACGTATTTTGTTTACCGTCTACTATAAATATTGTCTCCGGACGGCGCCGAGTTTCATTCCATTCTGCTTTCTTCACCTGCTTTGTACACATAGTTATTTAAGTCGCAATATAGTACTCGCTTGAGCTTATTCGCCTTTCACTTAATTATACCTGCGCCCTGCCAAGTACCCCGCTACCTGCCTACCTACTTGCTAGCGCTCGCACAGTAAGTGGGTCAAGGAGCGTTTACTCATCGCTTACGCATCCCACTTCACTACAATTTTTACTGAAGAGGAAGAAAAGGCTTTTGAAGCTCACATAACTGCGCTTTCGGAATATGGGTTTCCGCTGACAGCATTTGACCTAAAAATGATAATCAAAAATTACCTTGCATCCCAGGGAAGAGTTGTGAAAATTTTTAAGAACAACATTCCTGGTAAAGACTGGTTGGCTTCTTTTCTTTCACGACATCAGTCTCTTTTACGGCGACTTGCTAACAATATTAAAAGAGTCCGAGCTCAAGTGTCGGAAGATGTAATTTCCAATTTCATAGAAAACATCGACAAAGAACTAGAAAGCGTTCCGCCCGAAAACATATTCAATTACGACGAAAGCAACCTTTGTGATGACCCAGGAAAGAAGACTATATTATGCAGAAGAGGAACAAAATATCCTGAAACCATAATAAACGCTACAAAAGTTAATTTTACAGTCATGTTCTGTGGCAACGCCGCTGGGGAAGCACTTCCACCGTTCATCGTATATAAGTCGGATCATCTCTGGTCGACTTGGACTGAAAATGGTCCCGAAGCTGCTCGATACAATAGAACAAAGAGCGGATGGATGGACAGCGCAATTTTTGAAGACTGGTTTCTCAATCATTTTATGCCAGTCCTTAAGAAGAAAAATGGAAGAAAAGTGGTGATTGGAGACAACCTTGCTTCACACATTAATAAAACAGTTTTGAAGGAGTGTGAAAAGCACAATGTTAGTTTTATTTGCTTGCCACCCAACGCAACACATATACTTCAGCCTCTAGACGTGGCATATTTTCGACCTTTGAAGTGCAAGTGGCGACAAGTATTGCTTCAATGGAAGAACAGTCAACTGGGTAGGAAACTGTCGACTACACCTAAGGATCAGTTTCCACGTCTATTAAAAACCGCTTTGGATTCTTTGACCGAGACCAAGGCGAATTTGATTGCTGGTTTCAGAAAGACAGGCATATACCCCGTTGACAAAGAGGAACCATTGGCTAGATTACCCAAACAAGATCGAATTATAAACGCAGGTCTTATCGGAAACTCTTTTATGCAAAAATTGGTACAAAGCCGAGCTGAGGCGTGCCCAGAACAGAAAACAATCAGGAAAAAGAAACTTAATGTACCACCTGGAAAATCAATTTGTGCCACTGACCTTGCAGAAGCAGGTCCATCGGGTTTACAGCAGGCTAAAACTATAAAAGAAAAGAAAAGGGCAAAAAAACGAAGACAACGCAACGTCTCTTCATCTTCAAGCTGCACTGACCGGACCATCAGTTTGGCTTCTTCCACTGAAGACCACATAATGCCTTATGACTCTGAGGATGATGTTCTTCTGGACAACTATGTGAGTCAGATTAGTGATGCTGATACACCTGCATTTCAAGGCGATATTTTTCTCCATTCACCTGATCTTCAGCGAGATGTTATAGCGTTGATCGAGCATGAAACTGAAGTAGAAAAGAAGTGTAGCTCTCCTGTTCTTCAACTTAGAGATGTAGAGCAACAGTTGCTTGATGGTTTTAAAGTCTTCACTCCCCTTCAATCCATAGAGGATATACAGATCGTTGAAGAAAAGTGTAATAAAACAGAGAAAAATTTAGATGCACCCGTCTTTGAACCTGAATCGAAACGACAAGTTGACGATGCCGTTGAAAAGAATACTAGAGACCATTCTACTCTTTATTTGGGAGAGAAAATGCAGGTAGTTGTAGAAGGTTGTCCAGACAAAGACTTGCAGGTCTCACCCGTGCGACAAATTAAAAAGTTACCGCAGGATACGTTAGAGCCACCAGCTTTTCGTGGAGCTTCACGTCCTCGACTTGATCTAGATCTTGTTGTAGGCGACCATGTTCTAGTAACTTGGAACTCACGCAAATATCCAGGTCAAGTGTTATCAGTATCCGAAGAAGGAGTGTTAATAACTTGCATGAAAAAAGGTAAGACGTACTGGCGGTGGCCCGCGTGTAAAGATGAACAGCTTTATAGTTGGGACCATATAGTGCGTAAGATAGGACCTCCTAAATTTGAAAAGAAGGGTTCTTTCTCTGTTCCTGAAATGAACGAATATTACGAAAATGTTTTTCAGTAACGTTTGTAATATTACATTAGATGCTACTTGTCTTGTAAACGTTGATTCTCATACCTACTTAAGACTGATTTTTAATTGACTGAATTATAATTTTATAAGACTGAAAAGTAAAATATGCTTGCGAAACTTACATAATTAATCTAAGTTCGTCATGTTACAACCGTATAAGATAATATTATTGTAATTTTTGAAAGTTTGTTACCTACCTTACATTTTTTGAGATATTTTTTAGTGTAAATATTTTTTGAAATATATAATGTTGATTTTATCTCGTGTTTTAATTTATTTCGAACTTTTTTCTTACACTAAACCTCTCCTGGATATTCAATCTTACCGCCCTTGATGGTTTCTTTGGCCACTGATAGCTGCAAGTAAGATTTTTCACCGATAAAGTTCATGGGGTTAAAGTAACCCTTTCCTAAGAACAACTTTGGCCCAAATTTTAATTTAAAAAAAAAACAAGTTATGCTTATCATATTTCTAAAACACACTTCGCATCTTGTTGATTATATCCTTGAGCTTCTTTATAACTTATAAGAATACTAAAAAGAGAATACCGATACAAACTACAGATCAAATTCGTAAATTATTTGAAAAAAATAGCTAAAGTAACCCGCCTCTACGGTAGTTGTTTTAGCAACGCCTCAGGGAATGGTTATAGATTTCGAGATATATCAAGGAGACACAACTTTTCCAGAAATTAGACAGATGGGTTTTGGTCTCGGAGAAGCAGCTATTCTTCGGCTGACCGAAGCACTTGTCCCTGGTCACCACATCTTTTTTGATCGCAATTTTACCACTATCAAATTATGTGATGGATTATTCAATAAAGGTTTTCACGCGACTGGAACAGTTATGAGAAACCGATTGCCCAAAAACTGTATGATGGAAGAAGATAAGAGTTTTATGAAAAAGCAACGGGGTTATTGCGAAATAAAAACACGAGTAGATGGCAAGATGGTAGTGACACGTTGGATGGACAATAAGCCCGTGGTGATGTTGTCAACGCGTTTATCTAATAGACATGCAGATGAGTGTGAAAGATGGTCGAAGAAAAACAAAGTGTATGAACGTGTAAGACGCCCCGAAGTTATCAAAGAATATAACGAAAATATGGGGGGTGTAGATTTAGTTGATAGAATGCTAGCTGTATGCCCTTCACGTAACAGAACAAAAAAGTGGACAATACGAGTAATATCTCATATGACCTTCAGTTCAAACAGAAAGAGAAGAAAAAAGGCGTTAAAAACGTTATAGGCATACGTGAATTTAAGATGGAACTTGGTGAGAAGTTAATTGCTGATAACTTAGATTCTACAGACACAGATGACCCTGCTGATGAGTTTGAAGAACTTTTACCAAAGCACAAGAAACGTAAGACTACTATAGTTCCGTTACCAACTAAAGCTATTCGTCAAAAAAAAGCTAATCACATGGCACAACACAGTTCAAAGCAAAATAGATGCAGAAATGAGGGTTGTTATAAAAAAACTACAGTTACGTGCAAAAAATGTGCTGTGTATTTATGTTTCACGGCTCAGAGAAACTGTTTTGAAGCTTTTCATAATCCATAATTATTTTCAGAGGCTTTATTTTCTTATTTTTCAATTATAGCTACGCAAATGGCGTCAATTTTTATTGTTTGTATGCTAGATAGGATTCTATAACTGTTGATGACTGACTTATTGAGACTGATTATATGTACAATTTGAATCAATAAGTAATGTTATAAAAATATTATCTGTTCAAAATAAATAACGAAGAAGTTAAGTTTAAAGTTTAATAATATGTCTTTTCAATAAAAAATTGAGTAGTTTATGGGCTTATCTTATTTCATTACACAATAACATACTCACATTGGCTATAATTGTCTTGTATGCAGAACATAAAATAGTCCAGAAAATATAAGTAGCCTGCATCTGTGCTAGTGGCAGGACATAAGGAAAAACCCTTTGTTACGGGAATAGATTTTTTTTTCAGTAATTTTTCAGTTAAAAAGTAACCCCTAAACAGCTTAAATCCCGAATATGAATAGAATCTGACATAAAAAGTGGTCCCTGTAGTGAGGAGCTTAAGCAAGTGTTTGACTTTGTAAACATCGAATATGCGACTTTGCTGAGGCACGTGCCGACACGATGGCTGTCATTGTTTCTTGCATTCACAGACAGTACAAAAATCTTCCCACAGTACTGGCATCCATTCTACAGACAAGTGCCAGGTGTTGCCGTTGAAAAAACTGTCTTTACAAACCATCAAGTATAACTATAAAATGACACATTTTAACAACAATAAAACCAGGAACTTTAGCACTTTTTTGGAACTAGCTTAACAATAAATCTTACTGATTTCTACCTTTGGTTAATTTTAAGTACCAACAAAATACGGGTCAGTGGGTTGTCTTTCAGGCAGTATGTTCTGCTATGAAAAGCGATTTATATTCATCACTCTTTTAGTCACATGCGATTCATCCCTCCTCATCATATGTCCATACCAAGACAGTCGATTCCCTTTCAACTTTTCTGTAACCAGCGCAACTTTTAGACTTCCTCTAAAATATTCGTTCCTTACCTTATCCATTCTTGTCACACCACACATCCACCTCAACATTCTCATCTCCGCTACATGCAATCTTTTTTCGTCCATCTTCTTCACAGCCCAGCATTCCGATCTATACAGTATGACAGGTCTAATTACGGACTTGTATATTTTCCTCTTTAACACGTTGCGGGACGCACTGAATTAGCAGTAGATTTTTTGAAGTTGAAAAATGACAGTACGGGCACCGCCGTACAATTTTTAACTCTTCTAAAGTGAGGTACGGGCATTGCAGCGAAATTTCGTATAGAGGAACAAGGAAAACCGTTTTTACTGTCGTATCACATCTAACCCTCATACGTATAGAAGCATTAGAACGCACAAAGTCACACATTGAAAATATATGTGTGAGTGCGTTTTCTAAGAAGTCCTCGCACGCACACTACGGTTATGCCCGTATTCGGTCTATGAAGATTCTGTGCGACGGCTCGAGTAGTGTCACGCCACGCGCGGTTGAGTAAAGTTGTGTTCGTCGACTTTCGCGCCATTTTTTGTTCACCATATTTATGGACTAACGTGAGTATTTTGACTGATATTTGTATTTACAATAGTTTGTTATACACTTAGGCTAGCAAACAAGGATATGTAGACAGATAAATCTATTTCAAAGGCGCGTATTCGAATGTGTAAGTGAATGATCATTTGTTTTGTTTTAGATGGATTCAAATAAAGATTCAAACCGCATTAGTCGTCTTCTGGAAGAAGTTTCAACGCCGGAATCCAGCGACAATAATGATGACCCGTACCACGACGATGGAGGAGAGTATGATTCTGATGACGATTATCGTCCATCTGCTGAATCAGATTCTTCCGAAGATGAAATTGGCTTCAATGGAATCGCCACCGCCGCCGTTATCATTCGTCGTCTAGTAGCGATAACAATGCGCCGGTAAGTCCATCCCTGCAGTATCCAGCACTTCAGTCAGAACAGCCCGTTGCCCAAGGAGCCACTGATTTATTGCAGCCTACCGACATGGACGTCTCCTTTCAGTCTCAAGAGATGGAACAGCCTGGTGCACAACCTGCTAATGATGATTTTCACGATATGGATATTTTCGTTCCGTCTCCAGAGGCTGCCGATTCAGAGCAGCTCCAAAACAATGAAGAGTGGTCGCGAACAACTATACCAATCGCTGATTTCCACTTTGAGGAGTCCTCATCGGGACCAAGATTTGATGTAAATAACATTCAAACGCCACTAGATATGTTCAAATTGGTTTTTCCGGAAAGCCTAATTGATCACATAGTTGAATGTACTAATAAATATGGCGAAAAACTAACAAGTCAAGGTGGGCCACGCACTAGGAACAGTCGTCACTATAAATTCCGACCTGTGGATAGGCGGGAAATATTATCTGTTTTTGGCATATGCCTTCTGCAAGGGCAATTGAAATTCCCCCTTAGACGGAATTTTTTTTCTAATGATCCGCTGTACTATCATCCGTTTTTTCAACATGTAACATCTGGTAGAAGGTTTGAACAAGTCATTAGATGTCTGTGTGTAGCGGATGATCAAGCAAAGGGAGAACACAAAGTGCTTGATTTTATAAAAGCTCTAAATAATAACTTCCAGCTTATCTACGGTCCTTCGAAAGAATTATCCATAGATGAATCACTTATTCTATTTCGGGGTAGAATTTTCTTTCGTCAATATATAAAGTCTAAAAAAGCGAGGTATGGTATCAAATTCTACGTCCTCACAACTGCGAGCGGTTATGTCCTTGATATGATTATGTACCGTGGTAAAGATGCATCTGCGGAGACAGGAAAGAAAACTCAAAATATCGTGCTGAAATTATTGGAACCATATGTGCTCAAAGGTCACCATGTTTTCATGGATAATTTTTATAACTCAGTGGAGTTGTCGCAAAAATTACTTGATTTGCGGACACACTCTTGTGGGACATTGAGAAAAAACCGTAAGGGCAACCCAAGGGTACTAACAAGTCTAAAACTAAAAAAGGGAGATTATTACTGGTATCGCAAAGGCCAAATTTATGTTTCGATGTGGAGAGATAAAAGACCGGTTTATACAATTTCTACTCGGGATCACCCAAAGCTAGAACAAGTACCAAATCGACATGGTAAATTAGCAACTAAACCCGCCGAAGTAGCTGCTTACAACACTTTTATGGGGGGAGTGGATAGGGTCGATCAGATGACTTCATATTACTCATCCCCCCGCAAAAGCATAAGATGGTATAAGAGGGTTATCTTTCACTGCCTCGATATAGCTGTCTGGAACGCATTTTATCTGTATAAGACTTACGTGAAAAAGAATCGAAAATATAAGTCTATTGAGTTCAGAGACCAATTGATAAAGGAAATGTGTCAGATTTCTGGTGATATAAAAGGTCCCGATGTGGTAAGAAAAGATAGTGTGTACAGCAGCCGAAGATTTAGACAAAATGTTGTTGAAGAGCGTAGCGTCGCTGTAATGAAAGGTCACTGGCCAGTCGTGATGCCACCTCCAACCTCCGATGGCAACAAAAGAAAATTCAAATATTTAAATTGCAAATTGTGCACTAAGGTAAACAAGCGAAAGGAAACTAAATATATCTGCAAGGGATGTGTGAAAAGAACACCTTTGTGTCCTGAGTGTTTCGAGGATTGGCACATTTTGCATGGGCATATTCAGCAAGATGCAAATCGGGAAGACTAGATTGAAGGTGAATTTAGCAGGTTCTGATTACATGACACTGAAACTTCTTTCTATAATTACTGTTTTTGATTATGTGATTCAATAAATAATAAGTATTCTTTGAAATTTTGGTTTTATTTTGAAAACAACTTACATTCCTATAATACTGCAATAGCCGTAGCATCATATTTTGAGACCGTAAAATATTTATAAAATACGGTACGGCTATAGCCGATTACGGGAATAGCCGTAGTGTAATTTTAACATGTCATTTATGCATAATTAAATGACAGTACGGCTATAACCGGCATACGGCTATGAAAGTACTGTCGTTGTATCATTATTCTGTAGTAATGCTCTAGGTACGTACCAGGGTTGTTGCTGATGCATATTTTTTTCACATCAGCGGATGCTGATGCTGATGCTGATCTTTTATCATTGACATCAGCGGATGCTGATGCTGATGCTGATTTTAATTATTTTCTTAAAAAAACAGGGAAAAAGTAAAATCAGTCCGTATTAGTACCCTCTTTGCGTGAATAATCCTTGTTACATAAGTTGCAGTTTGCAGTTTCTTGACTCCTTAATTTAAAATACGTCCATATTCCACTTTTCAACGGATAATACTCAACAGTTTACGGAAAAAAAAACAAAAACTTTCACGCGTAATGAGACAAGTTTGTGTTTGTTTGAAATCAATTCACAATTTAAAATCACAATCCCCGCAGACAATCTTTTAATGGGTCAAAGTCGCATGCAAAATCTACAAGTGATATAATATAATCCTCTCTGCGGTCATGTCACGACTCGAACTTCAGCATTAATAATCAGCATTAATAATCAGCATCAATCAATGCGGATGCTGATGCTGATGCTGATGTTGAAAATGATGCTGAAGATCAGCGGATGCTGATGCTGATGCTGATGTTCGCAACAACCCTGGTACGTACGGATATAGCAGTGGTCGTAACTTGTATGGGCAATTTTACTGTCATATCGCATAATTTGAAAAAGTCGCTACCGTCCCGTAACGTGTTAACAATAAATCTTACTGATTTCTACCTTTGGTTAATTTTAAGTACCAACAAAATACGGGTCAGTGGGTTGTCTTTCAGGCAGTATGTTCTGCTATGAAAAGCGATTTATATTCATCACTCTTTTAGTCACATGCGATTCGTCCCTCCTCATCATATGTCCATACCAAGACAGTCGATTCCCTTTCAACTTTTCTGTAACCGGCGCAACTTTTAGACTTCCTCAAAAATATTCGTTCCTTACCTTATCCATTCTTGTCACACCACACATCCACCTCAACATTCTCATCTCCGCTACATTTTTTTTTTTTAAATTATTTAAACATTTGCAATCGGTCGTCAGACCATAAGCGAATTTGTTGCTATTTATATGGCGTTGTGGTGGAGCAGCCAGTGCTGCGCCTCCCACTTATAGAAGGTGGTTCCTCTTCAGCCTTTTTACCACCGCTGTCGGGTTCAACAGTTCAGTTACTAGTGGGTTTGGGTGCATGGTTAGGCGTGCCTTGTGTTGAATTTTGTACCGCTCGATTTCAAAGTTTATGAGCGGCACCTGCAGGAAATCGTGAATTTCGCTATTCCGAGCAAACCAAGGTGCATTTACTATGGCTCTTAGAATACCATTTTGAACCCTTTGCAGGCAGAGAATGTTAGATTTGCTGGCAACGCCCCACAATTGGATTCCGTACGTCCATATTGGTTTAAGGACCGAGTTGTAGAGGAGTAGCTTGTTGTCTACAGAGAGTACCGAGTTTCTTCCCATGAGCCAATACAGATTGCGGAACTTATAGTTTATCTCCTCCCTTTTCTGTTTAATGTGATGCTTCCATGTTAGGCGCCTATCTAGATGGAAGCCAAGATATTTAACACAATCTGTATGTGGTAAGGTATCAGGTCCAAGTCTAACAGGAGGGGTGTTTCCGTGCCTGAGTGTGAAGGTGATATGGTTAGACTTGGATGCACTGGCGCGTATCCGCCATTTACAGAGCCATTTATGTGTCTCGTCTAACTGATTTTGGAGTTTATTGCTGGCCATTTCTGGGTTGTCGTCAACTGATAAGTAGGCTATGTCGTCAGCATATGTTGCAACTGTTATGTCGTCTAATGTGGGTAAATCTGATGTAAATATGTTATACAACACAGGGCCAAGGACAGAACCCTGTGGTACTCCAGCTTCAACTTCAAACAATCTTGATCGTGCTTCGCCCTGTTTAACTCGGAAGCAGCGTTCGGATAAGTACGACCGGATGAGCAGGAACATTGAGTGTGGAAGTTTATACTTCACTTTTGCCAGTAATCCTTTGTGCCAGACACGGTCAAAAGCTTGTTGTACATCAAGAAATGCCGCTGAGCAGTACTTTTTGCGTTCAAAGGCCTGTCTTCCTGTTTGATAAACTCGGTGAACCTGTTCTATTGTTGAATGAGATTTCCGAAAGCCAAACTGATGAGGTGGAACGACATCATTGACGTCCATGCATGGTTTTAGTCGGTTAAGGAATATTCTCTCCCACAGTTTGGACAGTACAGGAGTTAAGCTTATCGGCCGATAAGATGACGGTTCGTGTTCAGGTTTACCTAATTTGTGGATCATGACAACTTCGGAGATTTTCCAAAGGTCAGGAAAGTGAGATGTTCGAAAGATAGCGTTGAACAGACTAGCTAAGAAGGCAATGCATTTTCTAGGAAGATTTTTGAGTATTGAAGGTGTGATCAGGTCAAATCCCGGGGCTTTTTTCGAGTTCAACTGTCTGATTTCCTTCGCAATTTCTTTAGGTGTTGTTGGTTTAATGGGCAGACACATCTGCAGATCTTGTTCTAATATTGCATCAATATCACGCTCATCTGCAACGCTCACGTTAGGTTTGAATACAGAATTCAGATGCATTGCGAACACTTCGGCTTTTTCCAAGTCAGTTCTTGCCCAGGAAGCTTGAGACCTAATTGGAGGATAAGACTGTTGAGGATTATCTAGGTTTTTGGTTGCCTTCCAGAGCGAGTTTGCACCAACCCCCGTAGGTGACATCATCTGTAGATTTGTTGCCACCGTTGAATTAATAGATTCCTGGACTATAGCCTTTAAATCTTTAGCTGCCTTGTTAAAGTAGAGTTTATCAAGTGGATGACGGGACTGATGCCAAATTCTTCTAAGTCTGCGTTTTTCTAGGATTTTTTGCATGATATCTGGCGGATGAGAGGGTTTGGTCGAACCTCTGGATCGAGAGGGTGTGTTGATCCAGGCAGCTACTTGAATAGCATTTGTGAGATATCGGCAGGCGTTATCTACGTCGTTTTGATCCATTAAAGGTATAGTAGAAGTAAAGTTGTCGATGAGGTAAGTCTTGAAACCGTCCCAGTCAGTTCGGCTATTTGTCAGAGACTCGGTCATTTCTCGAGTGAGTTCACTAGTGCTAATAGTGAGGATCGCCGGTGTATGATCTGATGATCCGTCTAGGCTCGATTCAATTGTCGTGTGTAAACTGTCTATGCCCTTATTGACGAAGAAGTCTAGGAGATCCGGTAGTTTTTTTGGGTCGCTAGGCCAGTACGTGGCTTCACCGGTAGATATCGGTTTTAGATGATTTTCATCAACACAACGTTTCAGATCGCGTCCACGAGTGCTGTTACAGCGGGATCCCCAAAATGTATGTTTGGCATTCCAGTCACCGCCTGCAATGAACCTGTGGCCAAGAGTGTTGAAGTAGGTTTTAAACATCTCTGAAGTTATTTTGTGTCTTGGTGGGCAGTAGATTGAGGAGAGAATAATAGGGCCTGCTCGGTCCTCCAATCTAACAGAAGTTGCTTGTAGATGCACTGTAGAATACGGTTCTATCTGTGAATGTCTCAGGTTTCCTCGAATTGCCAGCGCTGAGCCAGCATGCGCACTACCGTCGGGATGGGGAGTATGGTAGATGTTGAAGCCCTTAATGCGGAACGAGCTTCGGGACGTGCTATGTGATTCTGAAATTAGTACCACGTCTAGTTTGTTTGTTTTTATTAAAGTCTCCAGTTCTTGGATATTGGGAGCCAATCCATTGATGTTCCAGATTGCAATTCGTAGGGGAGTCATTTATGATGCTAGTTTTGTAATGACAGTAGTTAAAAGACCCATTAGGGTACTTATTTGTTGCAGGAGTAGGTCGATTTTTTCATTTTGTTTGATCAAAAGTTGTTCCATAACGGATACGTTTTGTTGAGGGTTGTCTATGTGATGAGATGTAGCGGCGTTGTCTCGTGGACGATCTTTGGTACGTCCTGCGACTGTATCCGAGTAGCTATGTTCTGATCTGCGATAGGTGTTTCGTTGGGGTAGGGCGGAGCTTTCTGGGGTTGTGTCGATGCGTGGTATATCAGTAGAGAATTTTCCAGTTGGGAAACTTCTTGGTTTCATCTTTCTTGAGAGTATTTCTTTGTAAACTTGACAGCCTTTGTAATTAGCAGGGTGGTCGCAGGAGCAGAGGGCACATTTGGCAGGTGTATTTCTGTCTTTTTTGAGGCACTCTGAAGTTTTGTGGCCCTCCCCACATTTGACACATCTGTATGGCCTCATGCAGTTGTTTTTGCAGTGGCCATATTGTTGGCATCTTTGACATTGTACTATAGTCTTTGTTTTGCGTGGGTCTTCGATTTTGATGCGTTGGTGATGAATATACTGGATATTTTTAACCAGTTTGTTATTTGGGCTGGGTTCCAAATTAACAAAAAACGTAGAGGTAGGAATTTTCTCTGCTCCATAGCGGTGGTTGATGATTTCTCCCCTGACCTTGTTACCAGATTTTTCCAACTCCTGTATGATAGCATCGTGAAGAGTAGTATGATGGAGGTCTTTTATTACTATTCTGTAGCATTTCGTATCTTTACGAGAGAAGGTGTGTCCGATTAGTCCTTTTTGTCGTATCAGATCAATGACTTGCTTGTAATCATCGACTGTGCTAACCATCACGCGTAATAGGTTTTTATTTATTACTTTATACCGAAATTCTTCCGGACGAATTACGGACTCGATTAGTTTGGTGAGCTCGTTTAGATCCTCAATCCCATACAAAACAATAGGAGGGGGCTTATTTGGTGGTTTAGGCTCAGTTTTTGTGTCTTCCGTTAGGTCAATCGGCAGATTGGAAAATCGGTTTACGGTCTCAACAGGTGGTGGTGAGTTGTCGGATATTTTCCTTTTCTTAGATGTGGGAACTCGTTGCCATTGAGGAGGTCCTGCTACATCTGTTGAAAGCTTTGCGGCTGGCACTTGTTGTATTACTTCATCCGATTCATTCTCGCAGGAAAGCAGAATGGGATTGTTGGAAGAACCCGATAGCCTGGATGAAATTTCGCTCAGTGAATTAGATCTTTGTCTATTGAAGAGGCTTGGGTGAAAGATTTGTTGAACAAATTTCTTAGGCGAGGTTTTGTTCTTTAGATTTTCATCAGTATCATCGCTTTGACTCTGAGCCTGATTTCCCACTCTAGTCAAATTGGTAACATTTTTGTAACTCATGGTGGTAATTATTTTCTTACAATGGTAACACTTTCCCAAATGTCAAATGACATTTTGACATCTGACGTTTACTAGTTTCAAACTTTTCTAAATAATATGTGGGTGGATGAAGAAAAGTTGAAAGGATCATGACCATCAACGGTACTGGTTTTTCTCATGCATCAAGATAAAAATTATATTACAATTATTTTCTTTATTTTTGAAGTCATTCTGCAATTAGAATGTCAATTTTGTATAGGGGTTTATTTTGTAAACTTAATAAGTTATGAAATTGTTTTGATAAAATGAATTACCTACTGCCGGCTATTCTTACGTTAAAGTGTTGCCAAAATCAAAATAAGTAAATATATTGACAACTCTAATCGATTTTTTTTGCATACGATTACAAATTAATATAAATGTAAAGTCATTGGAAAGGTAAATCGCGGGGTTTTTATACATAATAAAGCGAGATGATACTACTGTGGTGTGAAATAATTAGTATTTCACACACACAGTCTCACAGTAGTCTTATTATTTTGCTTTCAAAACTTTTTAAAGCAATTTCACTTTGTTGGCTAACGATACATAATATATGAATGATTGCATAGATTTTTTTTAATTATCTTGCTTCGGTTTGATATAAATCGAACCTTTTTAATAAATTAATGATTATAGAACTAAATCAGTCATTTGAAATAATTATGTGTCGAGTGTATTTATTCGAGTAATCGATTTTCATTTAAAATCTAAAGTGGCAACATTGGTGTTGGTGTCTCAAATCGAATTGTCATTGTCAAAAAGTCCAATGTCAATTGCGCGTGGTGCATACTGCATGCTAAGTTTGTTCATTGCGATTTAAGTATTACAGTTGTTTTGTGTTGATCGAGTCCTACTCTCCACAGTAATTGTGATATTCATTGTAACTGTTTGTTTATTTCTTGTTTTCAATCACTATCGCTAACTTTAATGTGAAATTGTGAATCTTACGCCAGGACGTTTTACGCCAGGAAGTTTTCACTTTGTTTGAAGTTTGTGTGTGATTCGTATTTTGTTGTACTGTACTGTACTACTTAGCGACTACTGAAAATGTCGACCACTTCGCGTGAGGTACCGACAACAAGAACAATCGGCCGGCGAAACCGGTGTATCAACTGTTCTTTTGCAATCCTAAGAAACCAACGCAGGTATTCTTTGGAACAAGCTACTACTCAGATGATCAATGTGTTACAGTCATGGATAACTCCTACTCAGGTAAGCACATTCTTTTGACGTTTTCATACCTATCAGTCTATTTCTTGATTTCTCAGACAGTTTAAACCTACCCAGTCATTCTCTCGATTTTATATTTTAATTTTTGCTTTTTATAAATCACATATTAAAAACATAGACAAATGAAAGCATAAAATCAATGTCACAATTCTGACGTTGGAAGCACTCCATGCTTTAAGCACAAAATATAATTATGATGTGCGGCCCATTCAGTTAGACTTGAAGGCGGTGATTGTGACATTCCTTTGCTCATTCTATTATACTATATTCTAATGACCTTTTTTTATATTTCTTTTCAAATATATTTTTTTGATTGTAGCTGTCTCCAGGAAGTATAATTTGTTCCGAGTGTTTTGGACTGCTTCAAAATCGAGTTAACACAATGAGCGAAGGAAGTGCTATGCCTTTGCCTGCTCTTGGACATAGAAGAATCTGCTTTCCTTGTGGAAATTCTATCTTACGAGCACCAAGAACATACCCTGTGCGACATGATCGACAAGAAAGAAACATTTTAATGAGACTGGTTCCACTGCACTTGGTAAATATTTATTAGTATCTTATTGAAAATATGGAGTGTCTAATACAGAATCTGTCTACTTGGGCTAACAGAAAAAATATTTAAGCACCTCATTTTTTTTAGGTTTCCAGAATGGAACGTGTATGTGCTGCATGTTGGAGATCAGCTATGAGAGAAGTACAGAGGCAACAGCAGCATGATTCAAATCGTCCTACTGTAGCACATGCTGTGTCAAGTGATGATTTCAATATTCCTGAGCCACCTCCACTTCCATCTTCAAGACCAATAGCAGTTCAATTAGCGGCACCAAAAATCACATCATCTTTATATAGACGTGCTGCAAACACATCTGGCCACTGCATATTCGTTAATTGTTTTGAAAATGAACGTCTACTTGTACCATGTGCTATAAAAGATTTATTATTGTATCATTATAAATTCTATGTACCATCTGGTGCACGTGTTTGTCGTCACCACTTGGATCACGGTTCTTGGAATGAATTAACCTCCCAATTGAGGGATTTTACTGGTAGTCAATTTGATAATATTATGACTATGATGCAGCGAGCAGCTAATAACAGATTTGATTTTTCTAATATTAGGATGATGCCTCCATATTTATGTCATTATTGGCTTGGATTCAATGCTGACCAGTTTTATGATTTACTTAACAGTATCCCAAATCTAGCAGAACAGGTACCAAACGCTTCTATAGCCTTGTGCATATATTTAGTTAAGGTAAGAACTGGTGACAGTAATGAAAGGTTGGCTACTCTTTTTAATAAACCTCGAACCACTTTAGAACGGTGGATGTCAAAAGCAAGAAATTGTTTAATGAGTGATTTTGTCCCCTTGCACTTAGGATTTAATCATCTTACTGTACAAGATGTTGCTTCTCGAAATAAGATTATACCAGAAGGACTGTTTAGTAATCCTGATTTGCCAACAGATGTTAAACCTGCAATAGTTATATGTGATGCTACCTATATTTTTGTGCAAAGTAGTTCAAATTATTTGTTTCAGAAACAAACCTACAGTTTGCAAAAACTAGACAACCTAGTTAAACCATTTTTGATTGTGTGTTGCGATGGCCACATTGTGGAATGTCTTGGTCCATACAAAGCCACTCTTAATGATGCTACAATCACAAGTTTAAACTTAAATAATGAGGGATCTTGTATAAGTTCATTTTTTAGAAGAGGTGATATTTTTCTTCTTGATAGAGGATTTCGAGATGTTATAAATGAACTCCAAGAACACGGTTTTGTCACCCACATGCCAGAGTCTCTCCTCGAAAATGAACACCAATTAACAACCCAGCAGGCAAATCGGTCTCGTCTAGTAACCATGTGTCGCTGGGTTGTAGAAGTAGTCAATGGTAGGATAAAAAGAGACTATAGACTATTCCGTCATGTATTCAATAATAGAGCTGCTATGCACCTCAGTGATGATTTTAGGATTTGTTGTGCCTTATTAAATAAGTTTCATGTTGCCATAGATGACCCACCGGAGGCTTTGGAATATGTTACAATAGCTAAAAGTAGACTTTTTCTAGTAAACTATCTGGCAACATATGTAGAGCAAGAAAATCTTAACAGAAGGAGAGCTAGCTTCCAAACAATTGATGGCAATCATCCTCATTTGGATAGATTCCCACGACTCACAATTACTGACCTTAAGCGGTTTGCTCTAGGTACATATCAATTAAAACAGGCCAGATCTTACTTCGGGGAACATGTTCGTCAGTCTGGAATATATTCAGTGGAAGTGAATACTGAAATTGATGAGGATATTCCTCTGATTTTAGGCCTAAATAATTATTTGTTAAGAGGTAGGATTAAATCCAGGCATGTGAACAGTCGTACATATTACACGTATTTATTAATAAGCAGAGACGATGCTGTAGCAAATACATTGCAAGCCATAGTAGGTTATTGTTGCAACTGCCTTGTTGGTAAGCGAACTGTTGGCTGCTGTGCTCACATAATGACAGTGGTGTGGTTTTTGAGTTGGGCTCGATACAATGATATCACTGCTCCAGCATCTTATTTAGATGATTTTTTTAATGAAAATGATGAATGAAGTCATTCGCTGTTCCTATATGAATAGGTACCTACCTACTTACTGTAAGGGTTAGATATACTATGATTGATTATATACCTACCTACATATTTAAAGTGCTACCAGTGTCACTGGATCAAATTAAAGATCTCTTTGAATTCTATTGTTTTTTTTTTTACAGCTCTCTTTTTTTTTGTATTTGTAACTGTTTTAACAGGAAATATAAAGGCAAGGTACTGATTTATTTAAGTCTCTATCCCATCAGATATGCTAATTAATCTGCTCTCCAAACTACGACCTTACTTACCTCTCTATACACGACGGATATTTCTATTTTGAGGTTAAGTTACGTTTTCTAAAAAAACTTGGAAATGCGGGTTTTGATTCCAAAATGGCAATTGTAGATGGTTATTTGGTTAATTTATAAACCATCTAAAACAACTTTGGAATTGACGCAAATCTGTACCGTGGTCCATATTGTCGTGGTCATGATCCTTTCTTGAGTCAGTCTTGCAATTTAATCACTGTTTTTGTTATGAATCCCTTATTGCTTTTAGCCACTAATAATTGTACACGATTATCACTTATTAAAGTTCACTTTAGTAATGATTCTAAACACAAACTCGAAGATTTATGCACTAGATCACTTTAACTCTCAGACAGCATGACTATGCGTGTTGACAGTTGACAGTTGTCTCCGCTACATGCAATCTTTTTTCGTCCATCTTCTTCACAGCCCAGCATTCCGATCTATACAGTACGACAGGTCTAATCACGGACTTGTATATTTTCCTCTTTAACTTGAGGAGCATCCCTGGGTCACAAGTTGTTCCAATGACCTGTCGCCATTTCATCCATCCTGAGTTGATCCGATGCGTTACGTCTCGGTCTACTTCGCCATCCCCTTGGACAAGCAACCCGAGGTAACGAAAATCGGAACAGATTGGTATGGGCGTTCCGGCAAGCATTATGGGCACAGGACTGGAGAGACCGCCGAAATCGCAGAATAAGTATTCTATTCGCGTCCATTATCACCAGGAAGAGGTAACGGCTTAGAGCTGACCCTTGGTGCAAGCCAACAGCCACATTGAAGCTGCCGGTAGTGCCCGCTGTAGATCGGACTTGGGTACTATTACAATTTAGCTATTCTATTTGGAACTAGCATAACAACACATAATAATAAATAAGAAGAAATACGTATTGTTATCTATCACAATCAACCACCAAGACAAATATTGTATGTTTTGAAACATGACCTCTTCTCCACAGTTTCAATTTGATGAATTTCTGGTTTACAAAAGTTTCGTCTCTTGTTTTATCAATGAAAGAAGTTGATGAATAACAATGGCACATCAAAGCAAAGGAATCAGTAGGATCTAATAAACAAATATAATTTTCCTGAACAAAGCAACCTCATTTTATTTATATGGTAGATTTCATATCGCAATAAAGTGAACACATCTTGAACTACGATAAACTCACATCTTTTATTTGGAACTAGAAGATCACTATGTCCTATAGCGATATCGACATTTGGAAACAGCAATTTTATGTACCAACAAAATACGTTTGCGAAAAGCGAGTTTATTTTACAATCTACGAGGGTTGGAATTTTTTTTAGCTTTATTGTTTAGAACAACAATAAAGCGACACATTTTTAACATCAAGAAAATCAACCCTTTGAGCTCTTCTTTCTGCAACTGGAACATCAATATGTCCTAGCGATTTCTGAATTTCATAACAGCAAGATTAACGCACCATTTTACTACTTCTAACACAACCGATAATCAATCTAAATATTTAATATTTTGTAACTACAACACAACGATGAATCAAATTGGCACCATTACTTAGGTGACTGCACTCACAGAGTACATTGAATACTGCACTTCATCGGATAAACGTTTTAGCAACATGAAAGGAATTCACTAGGTACTCTTCTCGACAGAACACAGGTGACAGGACGCGTAAGGATTGATATTAATACAATATAATATGAAACAACGCCCTACAGTAAGAGTACAAATTTCGCTTTACTGGATTCCAGGTTTATACAAAAGAGTAGAATACTTATACCAAACGGATGTTTGGAGTTTGGACGAACGAGTTTCACCACTTGACCACATAATTGCATCAATATTAGCAACTAGCAAGTAGACCTGTCATCTGTCATAGACAAGACCAAGACACTGGCAGCTGCGGTCATAGAGTATAATCATAGAAATAATAGAAAGAAAGCGCTGCGGCTGCGGATATCTATGGATTGCGCTGAGGCGGTGGGCTTTAGACAAACTGACAAAGGGCTTTTTTTTTCGCCATGGCATCTCGTATGAGGCTGGCTTTTGCACAGACATATAAATAGTAGCCAACCATTCGCTAAGCGTAGCCATTACTCACACATAGGGAATGTTGTCAATACAGGGCCGAATTAGGGCTGGGTGCCGGTATTATCTAACGGTAATGAAACAACCGGTATACTGATAATCCGTGAAAATCGATTTTCTCTGGATAATTCTTATATATTATATATCAATAGTCTTAATTAATAGAATCTGCATGTTCCCGTGGTTATTGTTAAAGGCGACTAAGGGAGTATTTTAAGAGGACGATGGGCAGCAGTCAATTCTCCACCTTTTGACGATATATACAAACCGTTGACGGGTGTCAGTATCGGATAGAAGAACTGGCCCTGCTGTCATTAACCCGCATGCCCAGTTTGGTAGACGCCTGAAAGCTAGTTTAGGAATAAATCAGGAATTTTGAAATAAAAGTATGCTTTTAATGAATATGTATACTTATATTAATTGTTTACTTGTTTTGGAACAGCACAATTTCTTTAAGATGATTTCTTTGTGACCAATTTGTCTCTCTGCATTGGTGTTTACATCTTAAATGTAAAATTTCACAATAATTTTAATTAACAGATGGACATGGTTTTTATCATGCTCTTGATCGTTTGAATAAAAAAATGAGTAATCGATATAATCCGCGACAAATTTCATCAAACTATTAAATTCGTTACTTATGTTAATTTTAAAACACTTTTCACAGATTCGGTTTTGAGGGGTATGAGAATCCACCTCGGTATTTAAGTTTTATTGTAGAGAACAAAAAGTTTTCTTTTTCCCCTATAATCTTCGTCAATATCATGAACTTTCATAATATTTTTTTCAAATGTGGGAGTACTATACAGGGTGTAAACAGACCCTTCACGAAGCCGTCTACCAAGCATTCTGTACATCAAACTAAGCAACTTTACGCAAAAAAAATTGCTGGGAAACGACTTTTTTTTTTGGGGTGAAATATCACGTTTGACGGTAGGACTCATTATAACGCACTCGGAACATTGTGCTGATGGATGGACTGAATAGTACGGGGGCCGTGGAGGTGTTTAAAGTAAAAATCTTACTTTTAAAACACGTATTTAAAAAAAAACTTGTGAAAAACTGGGAACTTTGACCCCCAATATCTCCGTAACTAGAAGGTTCCCAGGTACGGTCTAGAACAAAAAAATGATCGCATTAACGTGGAGAACAAATGCCTTTCGGCTCCGTTAAGGGTCTTTTTACACCCTTTATATACACTACTAGCTGACCCGCGCAACTCCGTCTGCGTCACATAAGAGAGAGACACTTTTCATTGATGGTCCGCTCCTATTGGTCGTAACGTGATGATATTTATAGCCTATAGCCTTCCTCGAAAAATGGTCGAAATTTTGGTGTTGGATACAACACCAAAATATTTTTTTCATTTGAACCAGAAGTTCCGGAGATTAGCGCGTTCAACCAAACAAACTCTTCAGCTTTATAATATTAGTATAGATATATTGCCACTTCTTCAAAATAGTATGCAAATAATATTTCTTAAAATTGACAGAATTGCATACTATCCCATATCTGCCAAACAGTTTTTCCTGCGACTGCATGCTATCCCATAAATGGGTTCTTATTTCAGCAACCAAAATATTTGCAATCATTCATGCGAATCTGGTTTTTATTTGCCTTTAAGATGTCCATGGTTATTCCATCTATCTTTGAGGGTTTGGAAAATTCATTTATTTTCAAGCGGTTACATTCCACCCCACCACTAGCTGCACTAGGTACGATAGAATGTTACTATTTTTCTTACGAAAATGAACAATTTTTTTGTTAAACTGTGAGATCAGATTTCAGTGTTTTGATCGGGTTATAAATAGGGTAGATAAATATGATTAGGCAGTGTATATATTTCGTATACCACGTATTTTAAAGTTTTCTTTTATTAACCATGGAACAAATTATTACGTTCTTAATAGCTGTCAAAAGCAAAATGTTATTTATGGTTTGACGGAGTTCTTCTCTATGGGTATTTTTACTCTTTGGTAGTATCGACAGCATCTTGTAACAATGGCAATACTGGTTGATAGTATGCTGTCATTAGTCATCTGTCAATCAGTCAAAGCACGGTTGCCAACTTAGGGGTTTTCCCCCCAGATTTAGGGGGTAAAAAAGTGAAATGGGATTTTTTTAGGGGTCTGAAATTTTTAGGGGTATTTTTAGGGATTTTTTCACTAACTTTAGGGGTAAATATTTTTGAGAGTTAGACTTATAACGACATCTAGTACGTAATTCTACAACCACTCTGTGGTGACTGGCGGCAATACTAGCGCCACTGGCGGTCATTTTATTGTCTGTGCATTGGCGGTTATCGTTGTGTTCATGTTTATATTTTTTAAATTTGAACGTATGTTTGACATTAGCTTATGTCAGATAGGATACCGCCAAAAAAGTAGGTTAAGAATATTCTTACGACGATTGGTATCTCGATTTTGGTTTGTACTGTGTAATTTATATTTTTTTTAGGGGGATAACTCTATAATTAAGGCGATTTTAGGGGTTTTTTCACAAACTTTAGGGGTAAATATTTTTGAGAGTTGGTAACACTGAGTCAAAGTCAGTTCAAGTGTCAAGTGAGTTCTAGAGTCACGCAAAGAGAGATTGTTTGGCAAATCAAAAGGGCTGTTCGTTCGTGCTGTTTTCATAATTGTTGTCTTGTTTGTTTTCTTGTTCATTTTCTTAATCTGTCGTATGGATTTTCTCGATGTTCGCCATGGTTCATCACGAGACAAAATCGAAAATCGACAAAATACTATAGTTAACCATGACGTTATAACAAATAGATAGTGGCTCCACGCAAAATTCTGGTATTTAGCTTCATTCGTTTTCCTGGAAGCCGACGGCCACGTTTACACAACTTTTCATCGTTTGGTTTTAATAACGCAAGTTTTGTATTTAATTTATTTATATTAGTTTTATCTATGGGCTATTTATTAGTAGCCTGAAATAAATGTTGTTTTTGTTACGTTTCCAGGAAACACGTTGACAACATAGTGTAGTAGGGAAAAGGCTAAGCAGTCGATGACTGAAGGTGGGGTGCGCCAAAGTTCACCTAAATTTTCAATTCCGATAATTGGAAATCCGAAAATGTTCTTCCTAACATTTTTCATCCTAACAATCACAATTCCTAACTACTCTGTCTCTAATTTTATAATTCCGAAGCATTCAACTTCATAATGTCAGTAGCAATAAACATCTGTTATACTTTTATTTGTTTTCCTATATTTTCTCAACATAACCATCTTTTACACTATTATTCAAAGTCATATATTTTTTGTTTAGATTTCTTTGTTTAGACTTAGAAAAAAAAGTGTTATTTTTGCAAACCGTTTATTTTCTCGATTCTATCGTATAAAACACCTAAATGTAAGAATAAAAGATTTTTGGTGTTTTTTGTCTCCGACTAACCGTTTGTCGTAAAAACGATGTGGAAGGGATCCATAGGTTAGGTTAGGTTAGAACTGTGACCAACTACGCGCGAGCCGAGCGAGCGGAGTGAGCGGTGCCGCGGCAGCGGCCGGCGAGCGCTACTTCGAAATTGGTTGCGAAATTTTTCTAAGTTTTTTTTTTCATAGTGCCCCCAAGACGACACTTTTTTTTTTTTTTTTTACTCATGGGAAATCATCAAATGACTTCTCCCGCTCTGGGTGGAGTGGGAGGGAGTGTCAGACTCTTACTGACTAAAACCCATCCACGGTATCTCTTTCGAACAGTCCCGCAGCCCCGGCGCCAAGACGACACTCTGACCTGTACTTATGTTTAGGGATAAAAGCGTTATGATAAAAAACAGTAGGAGTTTAAATATATTTACATTAATGATATTATTAATTACAATTTTCGGAAACATGAGTGTTATGAACATCGCCGGTAGCACTACAAATAGTCTGAATGAAAACTTTAGGATGCAAAATTTTAGGAAGAGTGATCATTCGGATTACAAATCGTTAGGAAGAACAATTTCGGGAAAAGAACTTTAGGTGAGCCAATATGGACCCCTAAAGGTGTTCTCAAAACCAGGCGTTTTCTTTTGTCGAGCAGAGCAAAGAGGACCTGTCTTTCTTGTCACATGGTTGTTCAGTGAAAGGAAATTCCATTATTTGTCTTCAGAACTGCAATACCCGTGTATGCATGGGTCACTATGTGAAGTTTTACTAACAAAACACAAGAAAATCTAGCTAGTTTTCGTGTACGGTCTATGGATAGGTTATGCAGTAGATCTTAGTCAGAGGGTTGTCTTAGATTGTTCATAAAAATATTGTTGCAAAATACGGAAATTGCATGTTATTGTTGCGTGTTGTCTGAGGCTTGTGGCTAAATTAATGTTTTATTGTCATTTAAAATTTGTCATGGTGCTCAATGTTATAGTATTATTTGGTAGTTGTAGAGGTTTTTTCGCTCTTGAAAGTTGTAGGTGTTATTCAAAATGAAAGTTGGTTGTTTTCGAGTAAAATATTATTTTAAACCATGGTAGTTGTTTCCTATATGACTATAGCTCAGAAGAAACACTGAGATTTTTGTTTTTTGAAGTTTGGCAAATCAATATAATTATGTTACCAAGAATCAAAATGTTTTATTTCAAATGGGTCCAGATAAAAAAAAAAATTTCACTTTCAAAACGATGACAAAAAGGTGCACGGTTTCGGGTAGCTCGTTTCCTATGGAGAAGTACCAGCAAGAAACTCCATGGTTACTCTTTTCAAACCACTATTTTAGTAACGGATGCATTCCAATCTAAGTCTCAATCTTAAGACAATACCTTCAGCTTAACAGCAGCAATGTTCTAAACTATTAGACTCCCCGTAAAATATAGATTGTAAGCATTTAGGCAGTGGTAAAAAGAAAACCAATTTAAAATCATTATTCAATACATTTAATTATTTATAAGTATCTTATACGTCCACTATGAGACTTAAATTACCACCGCATCCTCCTTGATACCACCTCCCTGATAGTGGTACATTCTTCTTGTGATATTTGGTTCCATTCCTCTTCAATTCTCAATTCTTTATTGCGTACCATAATGTAAGTAGTTGGTATGGAAACAAATATATTAGTCACAATTATGGACCCTGTCGGGCACAGCATAGATAAAGTAGAAGAGAGGAGGAAGAACACTGGCTGTTTATTGTGATACATTTTCTTAAGTAAGTTAATACAGGATTGAATTTTTATAATTATTGTTTTATAAATTTAATACATTTATTTATTTATTTAGTAACATTGGTTTGATTGATATTGAGTGCTGTCTACATTTTTTGGAGTTAACCACAAATGTTCAATGGAATTTAGATCCAGGGCCATTGGGGCCAGTCCACTAGCTCTATTCCATTTTCTGTCATCTTAAAAAAATTAAAAACTTTATGTTGATGGGCTCTGTATTATGAAAATAATCATATTTTAACAACAATAATAATCTGTTTTATCAGTGATCATATTGATCATAAAACAGATTGTGCCAGACGTGTTGTCTAGTATCAAAATCCGTCAGATCCAAAAAAGTAAATTTTGCAATAAATGGCTTTTTTTTCTTTAATGAAGTTACAAATGAGTCGACTAGTTTCAAAGTCGGCAATCTGACTTTTAGTAATTTTTTGGTTAAGTCAAAAAAACGCCTAACTTGGTGTTAGTAGTCTTTAGGATTACAAGATTACTTTTGAAATTTTCTTAAATATTAAACAAAACTAATTAGTCATGGATTTTAAATTTGTTTACTAAGTATAAGTCATAAATTAAATATTAATTTTGCAGATTGCCGGATTTGAAATTAAGTTATTAAGATAGCCGGTTTTGAAATTGACATATGTGCAGATTGCCATTTTTGATACCAAATACCTGCTTGTAAAATCAGGGTTGTCACAATATCATAAAAATTTATGATGACCTAAAATATGGGGGATATTTAATGGGACTTATAAATAAAAAATGAGCTCATAGAATCAGACTTTTAATAGCACTTACTTCTTACACTAGTTTTATTTAAATTAAGAATATTATATGCGGAGATCTGGGACCTTTTCTAACGCCTCTTCGCAATAATCTGAAGGAGGGATAGTCGATGCATCAAGCGAATCCTGCTCATCAAAAATATTACAATAATATGACAAAGTAGGAATTTCTTTCCACTCAGCATCAAAATGTTTGCACAACTGCTTGTTTACGTCCGATAATTTATCTTTATTAACCTCTACAATACTCGGGAGTTGTTCCGGAACAATATTTATTATATTTTTATTTCTTTGGCACACATTCTGTGCCTGTGCCAGAATTATGGTACAGCTCGCCTTTAATCAGCACATTCCCCGCAATTTTAGAGCGTCTTAGGACGAATCTTTTGCATTGTTTAAATTTCATCCGCCAAGATCCTATAGGCTTCAAAATGTTTTTTACTGCATCTCGCCAGTTAAAAACTGGGCAGTCATTGCCCAATTTTATCAATGATGACATTTCACCAAGCACATCTCTTATTTTATCCGGGTGTAAAATTACGTCCATTTTTCGTAGCTTTTTTTCAGCAATCCCAAACTGGTGATCTGCTGGCATAAATGAGTGTCCCGTTACTGGAAAGACCAATTCTATTGTTTTTATATTTTTGTGATCCAACAACCATTTAGAGCACGTGCCCAAAAGAATGCAATTTTTATTTTGCCCCCCACATCCATCTGCGACCAATCGAACTGTAGATATATTCGTCAAATTTGTATTATTAAAGTAAAAATCTTTCATTAAAACATGTATTTTAAAAAAAACTTGTGAAAAAGTTGGAACTTTGACCCCCAATATCTCCGTAACTAGAAGGTTCCCAGGTATGGTCTAGAACAAAAAAATGATCACATTGACGGGGAGAGCAAATGCCTTTCGGCTTCGTTAAGGGTCTTTTTACACCCTTTATACTGAGATGAGACGTCACTCTAACATTTTATAGCGCCCTCTAGCAACAAGTAACAACAACATTCCATAACGCAAATCTGCAGTAGGTCCCCTTTATTTTAGGTAGATTTTTATACTAACAAAAAATAAAACATCAGATACAATGTCAAATATTTTATTTCAATCTTTTTTTACAGTAATTGAAGGCTAACTCCTGAATTTTGTCTTCCACATCATAATCTTTACGTGATCCACATAATAATTTATTTGTATCTTTACACCAACTAAATAAGAATAAATTAATACATAAATTTTCAATTCTTCAAATCAATTGCACTTTATGTTCCTTGCACTTAATAAAACTATAATCTAATATAACCGAAAATATTGTTTTCATATTAGTCATATAATATCCAAAACGGCATTCTCCATTTTACTTACGCTACTTACATTTGAAATAAACACGAAAAACGTGTCCTCAATTAATAGTTTGGAAAAATACTTAACATTTCACAGATTATACTTCATAGCTATATTTTTCAGTAATCTGAAGCAATTTAATAACAGTATAGAGGAAATCTTTAAAGAAATCGTTAAAAAACAAATGGAGATTGCTGGCTTTGTTACTCATTTTTGGAAACTGCCGGATTTGATAGTAACTGTGTTGAAGACTGCCATTTTTGAAACAGTCAACGCAATCTTTGAAATCAAACAGTATGATATCTTGATACTTTGAGAAACTCAAGTTTAATGTCAAGGAATATAAAGAAAACGCATGAAATGGTTCGTATTGTTATATTGACAAAACTATACGTAGGTACATCATGACCATTTTTTTTTTTTTTTTTTTTTTTTACGGATGGGAAATCATCAAATGACTTCTCCCGCTCTGGGTGGAGTGGGAGGGAGTGTCAGACTCTTACTGACTAAAACCCATCCATGTTCCTTCATTGCCCTTTGTGTTCCAGGGCCACGGTATCTCTTTCGAACAGTCCCGCAGCCCCGGCAGGCATCGGCCCTTGCGGGCCCCTTCTTGGTTGCTGACATCTCTTTGAGGCGCGCGTGGAACACGAACGCGCCGTCGACACGGCCTGTCGTCATAAGACGGACGGACGGTGAGCTAACCCATTACTCACCGTCCACAGGCCCGCGCCTACGGTGGCCGGGAGCCACCACGTGGCCCCCGACGCCCGGTGCTTCGCCCGCGGCGGCTGGGACGTGAGATTCTCTCCCTCTCACGTCCCGCCACCTCCTTCGCTAGCATGACTGCTTCGCAGAAGGAGGTGACGGCTTCCCATTCCCTCTCGCTCCGGACCATGGCCTGAACCAGGGCCGGGAGCGAGAGGTCGCCGCCGCCGATCGCCGCTACGAGGACACGGCGGAGCTCCGCCCAAGCGGGGCAGACCTCCACGGTGTGCGCCACCGTGTCCTCCGGACGATCCTCACAATGATAACACCCGGGCGTTTCCTCCCGCCCGATTCGGTGCAGGAACCTCCCGAAACATCATGACCATCTAAGTACCTAAGCAGTAAAACAAAATTACATTTTTTAAGTATGTAAGTGTACGTATAGTGTATGGGATATTAGAAGTTTATACCTTTAATCACAATAAAAAATTAAATAATCATATTCGTAAAAGAGGTTCCTCAGTCTGACACTCGCATAAAACCTCGTCTACATATGTTCATGCATTGCATTAGAATCTATAGTTCCATCTTCTGTATTATTCTCTTCTTCTGTAGTCTCAAATAAAGATTTATAGAACGTCAATCCCTCATCTTCAGTCCAGTTTTCTCCGTAATGTTTTATTAATACATTTTTGACATCTGTTATCTTATTTTATTCATACTCCCAGAAGAAATAATTTCACCAACAGTCATGGTATGAAAGTTTTTACTTTTTTTTTGTTATCCCTTTGTACATTCCCTCACTCACTTTATAAAACAAGTCTCCCTTTACTACTACGTCAACTATACTTTTTGTTCTTTTAATAAAAAATCTTTTAGATTTTTGAAATTGAAAATGCCACTGACCGACATCTTTGACACAAGTCTTCATAGCGCTTCTCCAGTCATAAACCTTGAAGTCAACTCCTAATTTAATAACAGTACTATAATTTTCTATTATGTTCAAGTATTCTTCGGGATTTTTGATTACCTCTTGCTTGCGTATATCTTTTTCTATCATTCCAAATACTCGATCCGGCGGTATAAACGAATGTCCTACTACGGGGAACACTATTTCAACAATTTTTACTGTTTCTGGAGCATAATTTGTCAACCACCTAGCTTTCATTGTGACCATTGACGTGTTTTTATTTTGTCCACCGGAGCCATCCGCAATCAAACGTACTGTTTTTATTCCAATGAAGTCTGTTGAACAAAGTCGGTGGAATACAATAGAGGCTATTTCGTTTGAACTTTTCGCAAAAGTGTCTTCAGTCCAGCAGTAAGCAAAAGTATTTTCCTTTGTGAGCTTTGTCTTAGAACTGCCTTGGATAACGGTACAGTTATAAAGATATAATTGTCTAGCATAATAAGTGGTTTGATCAGGAAGTTTAGGCATGGGACAATTTTTTTGACAGTCAAAACAAAACGTCATCATATCAGCTTTCTCTTTTCGCACTAAATCAAAAAATGCTTTGGCTCGCAATTTGTGAACTCTTCTTTCTATCATTATAGTATTTCGCTTTGATGTATCTTTCTCTACTTTTAATAACTCGTCATGCTGCAAACAAGTTGAGCAGACGTCTGTTCGGGGAGAGCCAAACCCTAAATTAAAATGCGTGGTCGGAAAGGAACCAAATTATGTAGGCGATTTTGAGAAAAGTTTGATTTAAGTGGACTGTATTTATAAGGATTGCGGTTATCGCCTAGAAAGAGTAAGATGATGAACGGGCGATCGTGGATACGTGGATTTAGAGGGGAGCACGCCTTACCTTCATCCAAAATGGCGGCTGCTGGCGTCTTTCCTGCTTCGAAGCACACAACTTGATCACAGGAGTTCCTCACTGCACTCAATCACTCGATCACACCCGCGGGCGGTTCACCTTAGTTCTATTATAGTTTATATTGGAGAAAAGCGGTTTTGGAGCGGCGTGGCACAGGTCCAGCACGTGGTCGGCTCGGGAGCCATACAGCGCACAGCCACTCGTTGAGACGATTCATTTCGGTCTGGTTGGCGTGCTTTATTTGCGGACGGGGGTAGGATTATCGCCCGTTCTGACACTAATGTCAAATGTAGGTACTAATAAGGGACTACTATTAAAAATATGGCGGTACCAATGCGTATTAAATATCTTTCTGAAATAGGCAGTCTTCACTTTTAAATTATTTTGTGCTTGAGCGTTGTACCACATCTTTTTAATGTTAAGTTCAGCTGCCAGATAAAATATTTTTGTTGTCACTCGACAATAATGAGGCTCATCGCAATTGAAACTAAAAATAAATGCCTTCACAGCAGCAAGCTTTTGTCTGAACGGTAATTCTTTGCGATTACCACCACGCCGTTCAGTTACCAAAGAACCAGTTTAAAAAAATGTTTCATTATTGCTTGAACTCTATGCTTTGTAATTTGCAATATATTGAGAAATGCTATCTGACAAACAGGAACAATGCACTTCTGACTTAAACAAAATACCTTAGATTTGGTCTGTAGTAATTTTCTTCTATTAGAATTCTGTCGCCCTCTGCGTCTTTTTATTTGTTTTGGTTTGCAGTATTTTAAAATAAATGCATCTTGAGAAGTTTTGTCGGTTTTCTTGTAAAATATATTGTGAAAATACTTGATATCCGCCATAGATAATGTTCCGCATCTAAAAGCATTAGTGTTGTGTTGACAAACTGGACGCTCTGGTAGCCCCCTGGAAGAATACCTGTAATATAACAGAATCTGATAAAATACGCATAAATAATGATATCGTATGACAGAATACCAAAATATTTATATTTTTGTAATTAGTGGGTAGGTACCTAAAGTTGTTACTCAGTAGGTATTGTCTCGAACATCACTGTATAGTAAAAACTAAAAACGGAACGTCGACGTCCAAATATTCCTAACAACATTCATTTATTTTGTAGAAATAGACCGAACAAATAAAAATTACGTTGATTTATCTAATCAATTTTCTAAATATATCAAAATTCACAACCAATAAAGATTAAATACAATATTCAAGTACCAAAATTGTGTAAGCACCATATACGCACCTTGTCCGTTTCTTATTGTTTACAGTCCAATTATCAGGATCCCTCTGCCGTTTCCTTTACTGGCTTGGTAGACAGGGTGTTACAGGATGATCCATAGTTTATAATAAACACAAGTTTCACTTCATTCACGTAAAATATGCTATTAAAATCATAAAAATACTACAAGCAGTATCAATGTGTATCGACGCAGATCCTATACTAAATACTGCGCTCTGATTGGTCGAAGTGGAGAATGCCATGTTTGAAATCAACGCTCTAGGACAGCTATACTCTAAGTGTGTTCCGCGGAACCCTAGGGTTCCGTGATACCTCTGTCGGGGTTCCGTAAGAATTTAGAAAAAAAAATCAAAACACCTCTCTGGTCGCTCCGCGGCTGCGCGGACTCCGCGGCCGCGCGGAGACAAAACGCTATGAACGTTATTTATTTATTTATTTGTATTTGTAGAAACATGTGTTACAATAGCTGGTACAATATCTCATAAGTTTGGTATCAACAATTTTATACTTGTACAACCCGTTCGCTCTAAGTTTGCCGTTCTGTGGAATGCGCGTACCCTCCCCCACGTGACAACAAAACTTATAATGTGTCATAGTTTTACCCAAATATTACAATTTTTATTGTTACAATTAAATAAAAAATATTTTTATATTATGTTTTGCTGACGCTACTTTTCGAACGTCATACCTATCGCCAGCGGCAAACTTAAAACGAGCGGGTAGTATACTTGTGAGCGCGTAGTCTCTTTGATAAAAGCCGCCTCTGAATTAGACGCTATAGTTGTCAACAAGCGACTTTCGACTCTAACTTCAAAGGATATAGTCGATATTGTTTACAACGCAATTTTTAAATTTCTGTTTTTATTTTTGCGTTTTGTTTATCAAAGGTGCCGACTCGAGTATTTTCGAGAATATTTGAGATCGAGTCTAGGACTAAGTATAAAAGCGTCGCCCGTCGTCAGTTGACGATTAGCGTTCGGAGCGATAAGTTACTGCCTACTTACAAGCTCGCTAGCGAGAAACTAGTGTTCATTGTTTTACTGCCTGCTGTATTCTGTTGTCTCAGTTTTGTACATTTCTTCACCGTAGGTACTAAATTTAGTCTCTTATACGCAGTAACGATTGTGGATTATTTAAACCCCACTATCCTGACGTGTAACATTATAAATAAAGAAGAATGGAACGTTGGCTTAAAGGTGTTAAACGTGTTGCAACAACATCTTCTAATGACGCTGAATGTTCAAAAGCAGTGCGCGCGGAGAATATAGCAATCACCGATTCAGAAGATGATGCCACGACGTCAAGCTCGACGGTTTCAAAGACGAAAAGAAGGAAGTATGATGAATCTTATATCAGTTTCGCATTTGTTGATTCCAACGGCTCACCTCTCTGCATGCTCTGTAGTAAACTGCTTCCTAATAGTTCCATGGCACCTGCCAAATTGCGCCGACATTTAGAAACTGTACACCCCGAGTCTAAAGACAAGAATAAATCTACTGTTCCGCTATCAAACGATACTGTTTCACGACGAATCCATGATCTGGCAAGCTACGTCAAACAAGAACTAGTTACACGTCTACAAAATACACGATTCGCCTTGCAAATGGACGAGTCGACTGATGTCGCTGGTTTGGCTATCCTGCTGGTTATTGTGAGATATCCATATAAAAGTTCTTTTGAAGAAGACATGCTTATGTGTTCATCGCTGCTTACAAACACTACCGGGGAAGAAATTTTTAATAAAATAAATATATTTTTTGAAGAAAATAATCTCAGTTGGAACAATTGCATTGACATTTGTACAGATGGGGCCAAGGCGATGACAGGTAAAACAGCAGGAGCAGTGTCACGAATTAAAAATAAAGCGCGTAATTGTAGTTCCAGTCATTGTATTCTGCATAGACAAGCACTTGCAATGAAGCAAATGTCGTCAAATCTAAAATTAGTTATGGATGAAGCGGTAAAAATAATTAATTTTATCAAATCACGACCACTACAATCCCGATTGTTCTCATTATTGTGTGAAGATTATGGCAGCAAACATAAAACACTGCTGCTCTATACAGAAGTGCGATGGCTGTCTCGGGGTAAAACTTTAACAAGGCTATTTGAACTTAGAGCCGAGTTACAAATGTTTTTTTCAGCAGATATTTCTTTTAATTTGAAGGACCGTTTGTATGATAAAACTTGGTTATTCCGATTGTCTTTTATGGCGGATATCTTTCAAAAACTTAACGAATTGAATTTATCGTTGCAAGGTAAACAGACAACAGTGTTTCAGGCCTATAATAAAATAACTGCTTTTAAAAGAAAATTAGATTTTTGGATCATTTGTATTGGTAAGAAAGAAATAGAAAGCTTTACGTTACTCAGTGAGTTTGTTAGCGAAAACGACTCAGTAATGTTTGAAGATGATGTGTTTGAATTGGTCCAATATCTCAGTTCGATGCGCGCATCTTTTGAAAAGTATTTTCCCGAAGAACACAATACAAAAATTAAAGTGAATTCATGGATTCATAATCCTTTTTTACCCAACTTGGAAAAGCCTGAAAACATGTCAAACGAGATATATGAATCTCTTTTAGAAATGTCATCAGACACAAGTATGGAGTCACTGTTCAAAACGACGCCTCTCAATGATTTTTGGTGCAGAATCCAAGATGAATATGCAATGCTTGGCCAAATGGCTCTGGATATTCTGCTCCCGTTCCCAACTACATATTTGTGCGAAACAGGATTCTCTACCTACGCAGCCACGAAAACAAAATATCGCAATAGACTGGACGCCGAAGCTGATATGAGACTCCAACTTTCTTCCATCAAACCTGATATCAACCAATTGATGAAAAATAAAAAACAGTTTCATACCTCCCACTAGTTAGATTTTTTCTTTTTTAATGTTTTCTATTGTTGTCCTTGCCAAGTGGTGAAGTAAATAATAATTAGTAACTGTTACATTGTACTTTTATTATGCTGATTAATAAAAAATACACTTATAAAAACAATTGTTTTATTGTAGGGTTCCATCAAGTATTTTGCTTCCCAAAAGGGTTCCGTCATTTAAAAAGTTTGAGAACCACTGCTCTAGGAGAATGCCGCTTTTGAAAGTGACTCAAAACTTTAAAGTCGTTTTTGCTAAGGAGAATGCCGTTTCTGTAAAAAACTCAATAATCAAGATAGATGATTAGTTAATAGAGAATATTTTGGCATTGTTAAGTTATTTTCCCTAAAATGTGGACATTGCCGGTTTTGATATTATATGACTCATGTCTTCCACAGTTGGATAAGTGAAAGTAAAACTAGTTACAGTATTTTTTACTTTCCTTAAAATTTTTACTGTAGGGGTACTATCCTTAATAAATAAGATACGTCCGACAAAGTGCTTGAGGCTTTTTTTCGTAGCGAATTTAACAATGAGCCAATGACCTTCTTTCAAATTATGAGTATTTTCTGTGAAATATTCTATCTCACTGATCCCCATTGGAATGTGTGACTCCAAATTTTCTTTGTCCGTTGGATCTTGCAGACATGTAAAATTGATGTACTCATTGAATGATTCATACTCCGAATCTTCGGATTCCAATAAACTTAATTCGAGGTCAGTTTCAGAGCTTGATTCTCTGAAATATTTTTAAGTGACTTCTTGTGCACTGGTATTTTCCTTGTTTTAGTTTTATTTTCAACTAGCTTCTGCCCGCGACTTCGTACGCGGATCCTGTTGCTTATGCCAGCGACAACGGGGTCGTCAAAATCGAAGATCTGAAACGTCTGATGTCGAATTTTAAGAGGGGGACGGGAAAACAACGGGATGCGCGAGACGATTCGAGACGTTCCATATCTTTCATTTTTGTAAGTCAGAAGTCGATGCGTAGATACGCTTGGATCTCAAGCGTAATTCTCTATCCGTGAACGTCTCCGACTCGCAAGACAATGCGTGACGTTCACGATCAGCGGTCAGTCGCGCATCACGTTCCCCACTTGTCTCTAGAGACCTAGAAGTCGATGCGTAGATACGCTTGGAACTTAAGCGTAATTCTCTATCCGTGAACGTCTCCGATTCGCGAGACTATGCATGACGTTCACGATCAGCGGTCAGTCGCGCATCATATTCTTCACAGTTCTCTAGAGACCTGGATGTAGATGCGTAAATACGCTGAGAACGCGTACTTCGTTATCCAAGAGGAAGAGAAGAGAAGAGAGGAAGAGGTTTCCACGGAGCGAGTTGCAGCCTGATGTGCTCGAACAGCATCAAGTCTCTCCTGACGTTCTTCGGTAGATTCTTGGGACCTTATGATCCTCACTCTTTTAGCTCCTTTGGAACATTGGGAAAGATTTGACCTCTTTCTAGGCATGGTTATAGTTTTATTGTGAAGATACCTGATCAATTAAAATCTGAGTGACTGCTCCCCTGCGTTACCGGGTAGGCTACCACGTCACGAAGATAAGTGGAAAAAGTCTAAAACACTCAAATAACATAAGCCCGAAGGTACATTTATTCGATAAAATAAAAAAATAAATAGGAGTTTTGTCCAGTAGAGTCAAATTTTCAATGATGTACCGTCGTCATCGAATATCAGTCCTAAACTGTTACCGCCTTCACCGCGTGGAGGTACTCCCAGCTTATGTTATTTTATAATTATACAGTGAAATTAGTGATAGCTTTGATTTCCACATCAGATGTTTCTGATCTTCGATTTTTATAAGTCAACAGGAAATGCCCATCAGACCGAACAACTTTTGCTAAGACGTCATTCCTATATGTGTTATGGTGTAGCTGGGCTCTTGGAGTTCCACAACAGGTGTTCCAGATCTTCAATTTTTATAAGTCAACAAAGAGTGCTCATCAGATTGAACAATTTTTGCTAAGACTTCATTCCTATATGTGTTATGGTGTAGCTGGGCTCTTGGAGTTCCACAATAGGTGTTCTAGAACTTCGATTTTTATGAATCAACAGAGAGTGCTCATCAGATTGAACGGTGTTTGCTAAGACGTCATTCCTATATGTGTTATGGTGTAGCTGGGCTCTTGGAGTTCCACAACAGGTGTTCCAGATCTTCAATTTTTATAAGTCAACAAAGAGTGCTCATCAGATTGAACAATTTTTGCTAAGACTTCATTCCTATATGTGTTATGGTGTAGCTGGGCTCTTGGAGTTCCACAATAGGTGTTCTAGAACTTCGATTTTTATGAATCAACAGAGAGTGCTCATCAGATTGAACAATGTTTGCTAAGACGTTATTCCTATATGTGTTATGATGTAGCTGGGCTCTTGGAGTTCCACAACAGGTGTTCCAGATCTTCGATTTTATAAGTCAACAGAGAGTGCTCATCAGATTGAACAATGTTTGCTAAGACGTCATTCCTATATATGTTATAGTGTAGCTGGACTCTTGGAGTTCGACATCAGGTGTTCCAGATCTTCAAATTTATTCTCTCAGCAGAAAATGATCATCACGTGGAACAATTTTTGCTATTGTACCATTTTTTTATCTCTTATAGTTTAGCTATTCTATTGCGGTTCTGCATCAGGTGTTCAAGTTTCCAAGATAAATTATAGCCTATATGTTGCCTAGACTTAATACCTATACAACAAAAAAAAAATCTTTCAAATCCGTCTAGTAGTTCCGAAGATTAGCGTGTACAAACAAACAGACAAACAGACAAACAGACAAACAGATAAACAGACAAACAGACAAACAGACAGAATTTTTTTTTGGGATTCGTGCTCTATTACTGTTTCTAAACCCCCCTCAATTTTTTTTTTTTAAATATATTCAATGTACAGACACAGTTTTTTTACTGTCTTATTATATGTATAGATAAATTTACACTTTTTTTCACCTTTTACTCTTGAAAATTTTGTGGTTCTTTTACAATCTTTAGTTTTAGTTTCAAAATTTTGCTTACTGTGGTTGTTCATTTGGTTTGTATCGGTTTGTGAACTTGTATCGTAGTTTATTTTATTAATTCTATCCTTTGTAGATATTTTCATAGACAGTGCTGATTGTGTAATAACTTTGGCCCCAAAATCATGTATTTTGTAAGGTATTTTCGTTTTTCTTTGGTCACAGTTCAGTTTCACATTGGACGTTATTATAACATTAGGTTGTTTTGTTAATAATTGTGTATTGTCATCTATTACCCTAAATGGCATGTTTTGAATGTCGCCTTTAAGTTTTTACTGAAAACATGCACATAATTTGGTGATGTCGAACTAGTGTGCTGTATTGAGGAAGTCATATGGTTATTTATTACCGAGATACAAATTTTACTAAGACAATCTTGGTTCTTAATATTTGTATAAATGTGTTGAATAGGTACAGACTGCGAGTTGTTGTTGTGAATTTTGGATATAGCATTTGCACGACAATTGGCGAGGTAAAGTGGATACGCTTGAACCGAGGGTCCAAAACAGTAGCTACTGAGAGAAAAGGATTTCTTTCTATAGGAGCCAGTTTGTCTTCAACTTTTTTGAGTAAAGCCTTTTTTACAATCAACCCTAAAGAGGTTGATGGAGTTGCTTGATCTGTAACTTGGGTAACTAAATTTGTAAGAGGAATGGCTAAGCTTGACGTTACATAATTCGCACCACTTATTTCCTCAGTGGCTTCTTTGAAAGGGCCAAGAAGAGCAATAAAATCTCGTATCACATTAAGTTGCGACGATGGAACCTTATCTGGTGTATTTTTGTTAGTTTGGCTTTTTGTGGCTAAAATTTTAGCTACTAGTGCAGTTTAACGAATCTCTCTAGCATGTCAAAGCAAGAATTCCATCTAGTGCTGACAGCTTGTATCAATGTCAACACCTCACCTTCTTTTTTTCCACATGATTCTTGTTCGGCTCGTAATTGGTCCATAGCATTGACTGACTGCTTAAAGAACGTCACAATGGTTTTGACGTGATCGGTAAGTGCTGAAAATTCTTTAATTTCTTTCAGTACTCCATCAACTACAAGGTTGGATGGAGAGACTTCAGCAGACATTTAGTTTAAATTTATTAAGAGTGTACCTAATATTTTATTGGAGAATATTAGGATATAAACATTAAACATCCACGCACGTAATAGGACTGCTGTAGAAATTGCGATATCTGTCCAGATGATAGGATGTAGGGTTAGTCAGAGTGGCCGCTAGTCGATAGCTTCCATACTTAGGTACTAAAAAAAATTATTCATAATCATAAATTTAATTTAAAGAAATCAGCCGCTTCATACATTTTTTCGGGTTATGTGAACGTAAATGTATGATACAGTCGATTTCTTTTTTTTGTTGAATTTTTGTTTGAGAATATTTTAATTAGTATATGGAGGCTATCGATCACGTACAGTCACGAGCATCAATATGTAAACACTTAACAACTTTTAAAAGTGTTTTTCCCCTACTGTTCTGATTAAAATTGCATGTTGTTACGAACATAGTATTTTGGAAATTATATTTTTATGAAAAAGGTCCTATCTCCAATTTGCAATCGTTATTTCTCGCGAAAATTGCTTTCAAATTTAGGAAAGTGTATACATATTGGTGCTCGTGACTGTACACGAAATTCTTCCAGTTAATTTTTTACCACCTTATCTACCTAATCATATTTATATGTTGTCGCAACTTAAATGACTGAAGAAGGCATAAAATTATAATATGTAGTAATTCTTTATATATAAATTTAACCATATTTAGAGATTTATAGAAAAATAGTCAAAATAAGTAACAAGTTTCACACTCTTATTTATATTCTTAAAGTTAAAAATCAGAGATTAAAGTTTTGGGGATTGTCTATTACTCATAGATGTGAATCCATCCCACAATAACAACATTATTAAGTCACATATTTTCAGATAGTATCACAATAATAATTGTTCACTACAATTATTCTAAACATAAAGTAACAGGTATATAGCTACTATAATAAAAATATTTAGCAATGATAGGAACGACATTTTCTTATTTATAAAAGTATACTTATTTAAAGAACACAGTTCTAATAAAATTAATCAACAATAAAATAAAAAAGGTAGCTTCATTTGAGTTGTATCGCATAGCTTTTGTAATAAGTACTTGGCATTTATTGAATGTTAAAATTACTAAAATCAACTTTAAAAACGATTCGACCACGTCGAGTAATCTTTGGCTTGGGAAGTATTGTAACAATATCTTTTAAGTGTTTCATAGTGCAAATGTCATCAACTATTGGATACGTGAAAGTGGTTCCTTCTTCACATTCAGACTCCTTAACCTTTCGCACAAACTTAACTGTAGGAATTTTGTCACTGATCTCTAAAACGTTACCCACAAAATGTTTTAAAGTCTTTTTTGTAGCAAACTGAGCAATAATCCAGTCATCTTTTTCCAAGCTTTCTTGGTTTTCTGTGAAATATTCAATTTCATGCAGTCCAAAAGAAATATCTGTGGGTTCAAAATTCTCTTTTTCTTCTTGTTCTCGTAAACATTCAGCTATGTAATAGTCATCCACTGTAAGGTAAGCTTCATTTTCATCAATCATCGAGTTAGATTCACTATCAGATGTTATCTGCCTTTTTTTCACTGAAGTACGCCCTCGACCTGACTTTTTCCCTTTAGAACCATTCGTCACTTTATCTGTTCGATTAATTATCTTTCCTTTTCTAGAATATTCCTTCTTTACCTTTTGTAAATGTTTAGTTTTCTTCACTTGCAGACATTTTGATAAATCACTATTAGATGTAGCAACAAACGGTTTATTTTCAATCTTATTAGAAGCTTCCTTCAAAACACAAACATTTGATGACCCTGCTTTAATAATCACATCGGATAGTATAGTAATTTTCTTACCTTTGACGGGACCACTTTTCACAGATCCTTTTGTGGAAGTCTTAAAGTGGGAGAGATCCGTAAACGTTGATAGATTTTCGCTTCTTACTGATTGGCTTAAGTAGGAGTTAATTATAGTGATGCAAAGTTTGCTGAGACTTTGAGGAGAATAAGTATCTTGATACTGGGAGACGGCGATGATAAGGCAGTTACTAATACTATCTTGTAGATCAGGTTCTTCGACTTTGACCTTTAATGATTCCTTAGCAAAGACAACGACACCATCATTTTGATTGTGATTAATTTTAGTGAACAATAAGTTGTATCCTGGTATTGCCGGGAGATTATCGTGGCGCTTTGATAGCCAGCATTCTGTTAGAACCATAATATCACAATTAAAGTTAAGTCTATGAAGAAAAATGTTAAAGCTATCTATGTTCTTATAGACACTACGTATGTTTTGAGTTAGTATGGTTAGTGACTTTTGATACTGGGAAAGATATTGTTTGCAGTCCTCAACCTCACATGACCTTGACTCAGTTAAAAATGAGTTATCTATGTCGGTAATTAAATTAATATCCATTCTATTTTAAAACAACAACAATAAATTACGTCTAAGATTTAAACAAATAAGTGGCGCTCTTAGGCGCCTTCATAGTCAATCGAGTTAATATACCTGTATTCGGCAGCTAGTTTAGCCGGACAAACTGCGTCTCCCGTCTTGTGGTTGGCTTGTTTTTTAAAGCGCTTACATGTAGCACACTTTGGATCATCAGCTTTGTTTGCACAGTCTTGGCTAGAGTGTCCTTCTTCACCGCAGTGTCCACAAGTCGGGACAGCGACCTTGCATGTCTTCGCTGCATGTCCATACTGCTGGCACTTGTAACATCTCGTTACTAGTGTGAAGTCTCGTACCGGGCAGGACGTCCAATTTATAAACAATCTATCCTGTGAGATGAGGGCTTTGCGAATGACTGCTGAAACTTCAATTATATAATTGCAGCTTTCAGCATCTTTCCTGCCAGATTTGTGGCTAAGTTTAATTGAGGACAGAAATGTGTCTAGGGTTATGGGCAGTTTTTCCGTTATGTTCTGGTCGTAAATGCATTTATAAACCTCATTTTCAGCCATTGATGCGGGAACTCCAATAACAATAATGCGAGGTTTGCGTTTCCGAGGTTCGTCGACGGTAAGGCCTGAAGAAGCGATTTGGACTGTTTGTTTTAGCTTGTCTAGGTCATCCTTGGTCTCAGTGCTGATGATAAGTCCTCCTTTTCCTATTTTACGTACGCCTCGTACTTTCAGCTTCATTTCACCAGGGCGTACGATATTTTGTACCATGTTCTTGGTTTCATCACTGGTCTTGTCGCATGGGAAAATCGCAACGGAGCTAAGATTATTGGGGCGGATAAAATTGCTGTTCTTCACCATATCGGCAAAAGATGTAGGAATTGCACCCTGCCGCGTACAGGACTCCTGAATCTTGCGGTTCATCTCTGTAAGACAGTTCGCAAGGTCTCGAGCTTCGGTCATAGTTTTCAAGGCGGTATGTGTTTGAATGGCTCTTGATTTCAGCGACTGGTATTGAATAGCCAATTGTGAAACACCATGTCCAACTTTTCGGCAAAGATTGCTAATTCTTTGCTTCTGGTCGGAATTAAGTTTCCCCTCAGAAGCAATAAAACAGACCTCATTCAGGTGTTGCTCAATGGTCCCCAACCAGTTCTGAATCTCCGGAGTAGAGATTGGTTCGACGGCTTCTTCTTGGTACTGCTTTGGTTGTTGAGGTGGTCTCGGTATTGGTGTCGACGGAGGGCTGCGTGGCGTCATCCCACTCCGATTAAAGGAGCAGTTGTCCATTTTTCAGATTATAATAAGTATTTATAATCCAGTCAATCCATTTCTTTTAGTTAAGTACGCTTACTAAGTTGATTTTTGTATCAGGCTAATACACTCAAACTGGGTCAGAATTTAATTGCAAGCGTTGATTTATTTATTTTATACTGCATTGATGTGCACGTCTGTATGCGATGAGCGCAAACGAATCAATCCTCTATGTTCAGCTATATAAGCAGCTATTTTTAATTCCGTAGTTTTGTTATTCTTCGAAACTGTTTTTACAAAAGGCAATTGCTGACAGGACTTCGCCGCTTTATCTAATGACACAGCTTTTATGTGTTTTTTACTCTTTGCGTGATAGTTAAGTTCTTTCTTGTGGGGTACTAATGTGACTTTACAATATTTGCACCTTGCATAATTTTTCACCAGTGGGGTCAGGACAAATCCAATCTAAAAATAAAAAAAGCAAAGCGTTAACACCACCGCACCGCCACCACCATTCATCTTCATCATCACCACAATATGCATTTATCTTTATCCATCACCACCACCACCCGTAAAATATACCTACAGATGTGGGTAAATTTTGCAACAGGCAACTCTTATACATCACCAAAGACATTCAAATAATATTAACAGCCAAACTGCCAAACAAAGTACAATACAATCAAAGAAAAACAGTTACAATAATGCTTGTGTAACCTCAGTCTCATTGCTCAATTAGATTAATACATATTATAGCTTTAAGAAAACTGGGACTTACCTTTTAAATTTGGATCATACTCCCATTCTTTACAGTATTTTTGTGCATACTGTAGGAGCGCTGACGCAGCATTTTTGTATTCGTCGTACGCGCAGCGCTCGGCGACTCCAGTTCGCCCGTAACCGCCAATAGCTATAGACGCGCTCTCAAATTAAGCTGTAACATTGTAAAACTGTTATTAAGTAAAGTTATATACAAGTTCCGCCGAGTATTATTTCTCTCCGTACACACACCTAAAGACTCACAAACACGCACACAAAATTGGTGACCCCGACGTGATCTAAAACCGATGTGATATAAAAGTGCTCAGTGATTTTTTGTGTGTACGTGATTGAGAACGGGCAACTCATTAACATCAGCGGTCTATAGCGCGGAACTCTCAAAATTGCTCAACAAAAATAGCAGCAGCGTGAGTAGCAGTCTATAGTAGAAGACAAGATGGCAGCCGACAAGTACTCCCTCTCACCAGTCTCCATTACCGACACAGTCAAAGATTTTAGCTGAGGACACCAGAATGTCCCCCAAATCCTAGACAAGGGCTCGACTATGTTCGCCGTGGGCTGCACACCATGTTGCCGTGGGCCACGTGCTATGTTCGCCGTGGGCCGCACGCCATGTAGCTGTGAGCCGCGTGCTATGTTCGCCTTGGGCCGCACGCCATGTTCGCCGTGGGCCATATGCCAAGTGTTATGTCGCCATGTCGTGTAAGTGTTAAGAGAAGATGTATTACATCAAAATGTGAGGTGAAGATGGGTTAGTTTATAAGTCTGCCATTGCATCCGATCACGAAATCCTGTCAAAGTAAATTTTGTAAAAACAACCGATTGTAATGTTAATTTAATCTGCTTGTACCCTTTTGTAATAACAGCGTGATATTAAAACTTAAAACTTGCAAACCATAACATTTGTTTAAAGCGCACATTATGAGTGGCGCAATCGCGCACCTGCAGGATATCTGGTTACGACATTGTTTATTGAAATTCATTGATGTATCAGCAAATTGTTTGTAACTTGTAGTACTGTTTGACATACATGTATTCGTTCATGTTATTATTGATTTAAAGGAATTATTTTGTAAAAAACTCTTGTTTTTTAAAAAAAAGGAGGAATAGTGTAGGAGCGCTGACGCAGCATTTTTGTATTCGTCGTACGCGCAGCGCTCGGCGACTCCAGTTCGCCCGTAACCGCCAATAGCTATAGACGCGCTCTCAAATTAAGCTGTAACATTGTAAATCTGTTATTAAGTAAAGTTATATACAAGTTCCGCCGAGTATTATTTCTCTCCGTACACACACCTAAAGACTCACAAACACGCACACAACACACACCTGAACGCGTAACGCCAGCACTAGACGACGCCATTTTTCACAACAACACACATTCACGAAAAGAAAGAGCAAGCAACACAATAAATAAGGGAGACTAGAGAGAGACACAAAAGCAATCGGTGCGTTCACGACACGGAATCTGTAATGGGCGCGTTCAAAAACAATATCATTCAAAGTAATTATTTTACTGTTATTAACTGTTACCCCAAAAAATACCCTAGGAAAATTCATACCCTAGAAATTACCCTGCTGGATTACTTTTACTCTAAATATAGGGTAAATTACCCTAAGTTGGTACCACTGCAAGACCGCGGCAGTATGCGGGCGGGTCCGGGCGCGGGACGCGGGTGGCGTTATACGGGCTCTACCCGTAGCGGGTCGCGTGCGCACCAATCCGCGTCGCTGTTAAACGATGTTCTAGCACCTAACATGTGCGCCAGCTCCGGGCGCCCGTTCCGACAGCCTGTACGGATCGTCCGTACAGCTGTGAAACCAGCCTTATAATTATATTACGGGTTCTTCATCGTCATAGTTTCGTCGTACATTGTCATCTTCGAGAGCTGAACCCTGGAGAACGCACAACACCACAACGTTATTGGACTTTATTTGGAATTAATTGCGTTTGTAACCATTTCGTGTAGTTTTCTGCATTCATATGGTTATGGTAATCACCACTTTTTTGATTTGCTTTGAACATCAGCAGTGCATTTGGTATGAAACCGTCCTCTCCGCCGGCATGAACTATTATTAAACGATTTCCTTTAGAAATTGGTTTCTTCAAACCAGAAGTGCTGCTATCTGAATAAGATTTCGAAATGTGAGTCGTGTCTATATATGTTTCGTCGGTATAAACGACTGGCCTGCCCTGAATGCGATATTCAGAAATTTTAATAAAAAAATTGATACGTAGATAACGTATCTCATGTTTTTCCATTAGAATGTTTCTATTATCTTCTGTCCTTTTCTATTAAAATCCTAAAAGAGACACTTCTTTAAGCAATGACCAAATTGAACCTGGATAGTTTATTTCTGTCTTCAACTTTTCATGTATTCGCTTCATAGTTGGCACCTCTTTATCAGTAATGTGAAAGTTATGAATAGTTCATCGGATTACCGCTTTATCAAAATCGTCAATGATAATTATATTTTTCGTGCATCTGGTCTTTTTCGTAGATTTAAATTTACTTTCGTCTTCCAAAAGAAGTTTGCCTTCCAATAAATCTCTTGACAGTGGACAGTGGGATTCCCGTCGATGTCGCTACCAATTGGGCTGATGTAGTGACACTTGACATGTCTTTATCGTTTATGTCTTTAAAATAAGTATTTAAATTACACAATATTTCTTTTACTTGGCTATTTAAAGGTTTTCTTATTATTCGTTTATTTGTGTTGGCAGCCATAGTAAATCGAACACAAAAACAAAATATTAAGAATTAAACACGTCACGCTGCTGACAGTACAAAAGGTGAAGTGTGGAAGGTTCGCGGCGGACGGAGATGCGTCGCGCGGGGGATGCACCGCGCCTCAGGCCGATTGTTTAAACCGGTTTAAACCAAGCAAAAGACGCGCCGCGCTCTAGGCCGACGTCACACCTACACTATCTATGTGCACTCACACAAAAGCAAAGCTCAGCTAAGGCCTCGCGGACTGTACCTTCTTACGATCTCGAACGAACACTCATCGTTAATTTGCGTAAGTAATTAAATAATAAGTGACATGCGTGTATCGCGGGTCAATCGAAAGTGATTATCGCATACTGTCGATCACCGCGGTCTTGCCCGTGCGCCCCCGCCCTGAGGGAGTGAGGTCGCGCGGAGCAGGAAAGGAGCTCGGCTAGATGACACGGGAAGCTAAGACGCGCATGAATCAAAGGGTAAATTGAAGGATGTAATCTCACACAGATCAAGCCGACGGCACAGACCATGAAATGAATGCTTTTTGACACACTTTAATCATTTTTTTCGCTCCACGGCTGTAAACGTAATATTTCACTCCTCCTCTTTGCGAGTACCTTGTCTCGGGCGACGTCTAGAAGTATATGATCCTTTAATATGTTTTAATATAAAAACATACTGTGATCTTTTATCTTTGTTCTTGTAATAACGAGAATGAAAGGCTTTCAAATCGCTCATTGTGAGAGAGGTACACTGATATTTTTTTTTATGAGTACAGGTAGATTTTTCTGGTAACTTTATTGCGGAATATCTGAAAAGACAAACAAAGAATTGAAGGTATTGAAAATTGCACATTAACCCTATTAAAAATAATACCCGGACCAAACAAACTAAATAAAATACTCAAAAAGGTCACTAAATTAACATGACGCAGACTGTCTCTGCCAAATAAATAAAATAACCAAGTTTGCACAAATCGGAAATTTCAATGACTTCAGTTTGCATACGTAGGTAGGTACAATAAAATCCCTTCTAAGCTTGGCGACCGGCTCACTCAAATAAACATGGAAATTTCGATTATTATAGTGTCCCGAAAGTGAGACAAAAAAAATACAAAGATTCAATATCAAATAGTTTCAACACAATAAAAAATGTTTTGAATGATCAAAAGTACTCATAGTAGTATCTATTTACCTCTCTAATTTCTGCAGGTTTCTCTTCTATTGTTTCAGATTTCTTTGCCGTTTCCGAGATTGGCTTTTATCCACAACTGTCGGGGTTGTATCCATCTTCGTAAAGATAATACATTTACTATGAAAATAACACAGTATCTAATAAAAATACTAACTTTTTCACAACAAAACCACAACAAGAACTAAACCGCCGCCATAACAGTTTCGAGTATCACATGACCAAAATGGTGGCTTACTATTGGGGGGCTTAGGAGTTTTTGAATTAAACTACGATGGACTTTGCGGTGTTTGATACTTACAGCGAACTTTACAAGTGCATTTTCTATTGGATATAGTTGTGTTTGGTAAGATCTGATAAATCGAAATTGAGCAGAATAAAATAGATTTGCTAGAGATATAAAAATATTGCTACATGAAAAAAATGGACTTCGCGGGTTTTGAAACTATACCAATTGTGTCAATACTCATTGTGTGTGTTTCGAACGCCGCTGTTGCGACACACGCTGTTGCGAATTATTTTTTCACTGCCTCACAGGTTCGAAAGCTCATGGACTCGAATGAAGTAGTCGCGAAAAACGCTGTTTCGAAAAACATTTTCACTGCCTCATAAGCTCGAATGCTTGTGATTTCGATTTATTTAGTCATAAAGTGTACAGAAAAATATTTAAGCAGTAATTAAATAAAATCAACAAATTCGGTGTCAACATCATCATTTAATATTATTATTAACAAAGGAACAAGTTGTTATTTCTTTCTATAGACCATAGGCTCGGTGGAAAAAGTGTCGTCCTAAAACATAGTACTCTTCAAAATAATTAGTAACTTCTTCGGCTTCTTCTGGGAAGAGAGTATCTTTAAATCGTCTGAAGATATTTGGTATATCTTCCGCAGGTAGATAGGCAACCGCTATATAGCATCGCATTTGTACCGCAAAATTGCACTTAAACCGTGCACTTAAACCACAAGCTTGAATTTTTCTCCATATACTTTTACTTAAGTGAAACAAACAAGCACTTTAAATTGTGTTTGGAAAGATCGAATAGCGTTTATTATAGCTTGTTCAAAATCTGACATGATTTGCCCTGGATTCAACTCAATGTTAAATTCAGCATAATATTCTTTCAGTTGAGAAAAAAAAAACCCGTACACTAAAGGAACTATGCGTCTGCAATCACGAGTTCCTACTATGCAGTGAATAGAAAAAAGCTGAGTGAATATTGTAGGGCAGGTTTGAAAGGTACCATCGACAAACCACATTTCTGATTCACTTAACCTCCGCAGATTCGATTGGATGGTGAATAACAACAGGCGTTGGTTATTCCCATATTCATGGTTGCGAGCCAAAAATTTTACTCCATTAATTTTCTTTAAATCAATCTGCAAATTCAAAAACCATCTTTTTGCAGGATGACTCACGTGGCAGCAATGACTGTACCCTTTGATAGTGGTATGGGTACTGTTCATGGGCGTACCCAGCATTTTCTAAGGGGTGGGGCAGAAGTAAATAAACTAAGTAGTAGGAAATTAAAAATGCTTTTTATTTAGGTACTGACTGATACGTTTTATTGACTGCACTACACCATTTCAATATTAACCTGCAAGGGTTCTGGCTAAATCTAGCTAAAATTTCGTTTTCAAATGTATGTTGTGCTTCCAGAACCCTCTTTCTATGCACACTCGTAATACAGAGGCCTACAAGACGGTTTTCTGTCATTGTTGACCCAAGTTTTTATTTTAATGTGAAAAATGTTAAATTACCCAAATGAATATTTAATTTTGTCATTATATTAATTTTGCCTAAAATTTCTTATCTTCGGGTCAGAGAGCAGGTTGGGGCAAGTGCCCCACCTGCCCCACGGTACTGTTCATGTTCAAGTTTTCAGTATTCTGTGTACGGTTCTAGTTGATATGCCAGTTCTCCGACTTAAGACACGGACCGATGTGGAAGGATCTTCATTAACTAAATTCAATATTTCTTCATAGTTGTGCACTTGCGATCGTCCTTCATGTGTATGTCCAACAGCGGATTGCAACAGTTTGATAAAGATGAAGTTCTGATGGGGTTTTGAGTGCAGGTAAATAAAACAATGTTTTGTTTTTGTAAGTACATTTATTTTATTGTATTTATAATTAGTCTCTTCTTAATATTACTTCATCTAAGAAAGGGCAAATATCCTCATGGCGAGCATAACTTAGGTACCAAATAATGCTCATCACGTGTGAGCAGCAACCCACTGTTCTTAAACCAACAATGCAGTTACAGCAATAACTTCTGATTGCGTCACGACCATTCATGTTTGTTTCTGCAACTATAAATACAAAATAAGTTTTAGCATAAGAATGGCGGGACTTTATTTGAGCACGAAGCAACATTGGGTTTATTCCCTCTAACCATTTATTCTCTCTCGGGCTACCTCTAATGTATATATTCCATGAAAGCGGAAATGCTCATCCACATGTGAACGGGCTTGGCGCATTTGGTATATACCACATGCAAATACACTCAGCGGCACGGAATGTGGCCCAAGCGCGCTATATGGTTTATTATCAAAAATGAAACGCAAAACAGGGTTTTTTTGTTGTTGTATTATTTAAATGTTTATTTGAATCTTAAATGCGAATGATTAATTAACAAAAGTGAGTTAACTTTATTAAAAATTTACAAAATTACAAAAAAGACATAAAGCTCTAAGTTTAAAAAAAATGTTTTACAATTAAATTTACAAAATAAAGCTATGGTACTTAAAATTAATAGCGGGTATTTCCACCTCTGGCCCTGATGACCGCCTGCATGCGGTCAGGCATGCTGTGGATTATGTTTTTAATGTCCACATGGGGTATTTCTTCCCAGGCGGCCACCAAAGCGGTTTTTAATTGACTGATAGTCTCTGGAGGGTTGGGACTGGATCGGATGCGTCTTTTAAGCATATCCCAGACATGTTCTATGGGATTCATGTCTGGGCTTCGTGCCGGCCACTCCAATTTGTTAATTCTCACCTCCGACAGGTAATCATCCACGCAACGTGCAGTGTGAGGTCGGGCATTATCTTGCATTAAGATGAAATCTTCGCTACCGATGAATCCCATGAATGGTAGAACGTGTTCTTGAAGGATCTCTTCAATATAGCGCACTGCCGTTAGACGACCTGCAACTACTGCCAACTCTGTGCGTGCGTCTGAACAGATCCCTCCCCAAACCATAACTGATCCACCATGGGAACTGACGGTTTGCCTGGTAGTTATTGGCAGAAACCTCACCTCCTGCCTTTTCCACACACGTTCGCGGCCATCTGGAGCTCTTAGGGCCACTCTGCATTCGTCAGACCACAGAACTTTACTCCACTGTTCGTGTGTCCAATTTGCGAGTTCGCGAGCGAACCGAAGTCGAGCTACACGATGGTGCCGGAGCAGTTCTGGACCTCGCGCTGGTCTTCGAGCACACAGATCCCGTTCCTCCATTCTCCTTCTTATTGTCCGCTCACTAACGTTGACCCCTCTTGCCGTTTGTAGCCGCTGCCGTATTTCAACCGCAGTAAGGAACCGATTTCTCAAAATTGCGAGAGCGATAAATCGGTCATCTCGCGCTGATGTACACCTAATACCGCCACTTCCAGGTCTCCTCGTGTAAAGGCCGGTCTGGTCGTACCTTGTTAAGGCGTACCTGAGAGTTGTACGCGATACATTTAAAGTTTCAACGATCTCTCGCTGCGTTCGCCCCTGACTCCGAAGCAACACAGCTTGAGCAACTTGAGCTGAAGTTAGAGGCATTATGTTCCAATTCTGGAAGCATAAATTACTACAGATTAATTAAAAAATAAAACAATAAAGATTAAAATGCACGATCATTTGAATATCGAGTTTTAACTCACCCGTGTCTTGTGCGTTCCAGTAACGAACTAACGTTAAGTGTCACAGAAATGAAACAAATTAACAAATTTAAGTGCTTACCCTCTTAAATTAACAAAAACAAACGTCCTGACAAACTGCCACTTGAAATTCTTCTACGCGATATCAAAATCGCCTGTTATCGGTTTGTTTAAGTTTGGGCCACATTCCGTGCCGCTGAGTGTAGTATCAGTTCCTCCTGGATAGGAAAAGATAGGGTTGTCGCATCTATGGGTACAAATCAGGAACCGCGCCTGTTTAAATTATGTTCCATAACTAACTTGGCTATAGTGTTACTTAAAAACAGGCGCTCAAATATAACGAACAGGTACGTGGGGCGACGGCGGCAGCCACGCTTGCTGGCGGAGCCGCGCGCGCGGACCAATCTGTTAGGTGAGGCGCCACTGACGCGTGCACTCCGCACTCTCAACCTCATAGACGTTGATTTATTCCATTGTTCTCTGAGTGAGTTCACAAAAAATGCATTGTTTGTGATTTGTTACAAAATTTAATATTTATATTGTGTGTACACTATCGCATTAGGTAACCCTGTAAAGATAGTCGTAAGATGGAAAAAAAAAATTGAAACAAACCGCTCTGCATGTATATTGTCTACGAATATTTTAAAATCTGCCTTTAGATGTTCGCCGACGCCGATGATGAACCGTGGTTCGCCCACGGTTAAAATATTCATGGCGGAATATTTTAAAATCTCTTAAAACGGCCATTCACAGCTTCTACTAACCACCTGTTTATAGTTACACAGCGTGATCTGTTTGCTTCAAGAGTGGATAGCTGTGATTGGCCGTCTTCTTTAGTTCCAGGACTTCCAGGCATATGACCTATGTATCCTTTCTCATGCAGACTATCCATGCAGTCACGAAAACCTCTATCTAGAATAAAAACATAATTTTCTTTATAAAAATCATTGAATTCCGTTTCGTTTAATAAATTATTCATTATGGTGGCATCATTTGTAGTGGCACTACATGGTCCGCGTACATCTATGGTATATCCATCAGAGGCTCAGAGGATAAATGGCTTTAAGAAATTCCTATATTTATGTAGGGAATATGTTTCCTTTTGGAACAAGTAATTACTGATTTTTTGTGTATGTATATACGGGGTGTAAACAGACCCTACACGAAGCCGTCAACCAAGCATTCTGTACATCAAACTAAGTAACTTTACGCAAAAATTATTGCTGGGAAACGACTTTTTTTTTTGGGGTGAAAAATTACGTTTTACGTTAAAACTCAATGTAAACGGGCTCAAAACATTGTGCTGATGAATGGATTGAATAATACGGGGGCCGTGAAGGTGTTTAATGTAGAAAAAAATCATTACAAACATGTATTTAAAAAAAAAGTTGTGAAAAGTTGGAACTTTGACCCCCAATATCTCCGTAACTAGAAGGTTCCCAGGTATGGTCTAGAACAACAAAATGATCGCAATAACGGGGAGAACAAGTACCCTTCGGCTTCGTTAAGGGTCTTTTTACACCTTTTATGTTGCTTTATGTTGCATCAGCTATTGTAATTGCGGGTTTTTGTTCAGCCGGTGCGTCAGGCTCATCAAAAATGTGTTCGGCAATGGATGGATTGGATTTTTTTGCTGCCTCCTGCTTCCTTCTAAATTGAGAAAAACCAAGAAATTGTGGTACATAGTCAATTAACAAGATTTTTCTTGCTACAGACATTAATGTTTCAAGGGTCCTTCTTGGCACTTGAAATAAGCACGACAATCGGTCTCCTGAATCGCCAGTCCTAACTTGCACAATAAGGCTGTTAATGCAAAACTACCCTACTCCGATGCATATTCCGAAGCCTGGTTGTTGCTTCTTATCTTTGTTGATGTGCTTGTTTACTTATGCCTATAAAGTACTGCAATAGGTTTTCAGGGTAGTTTTGAATATTCTCATATGAGACGTTATTAAGTCCTTCCATTAATATAAAAGTAATCTCTTTTTATTTGTATGGAAGTAAAGTTCAAACTCAAAGCATTTATTTCAATTACACCATAACATGCACTTTTGAATGTCAGAAAAACAAAGAAGGCGAAGCTACACACACAAGGCATAATAACTTGTGAAAGTACTGTAGTTGCCCATTCCAAAACGTAGATCTCTATGGAGAAGAATGGGCAAGAAACTCCGTGGACACTTTTCAATCAAAATATTTTTACAAGATCTTGGTTACATCATTCATGTTGAGATAATACATATCGACGCCTCCAAGGAATAAGTCCGTAATCTTAAAACTCAAATTTTACAGGAGAAATGTTTTAAATGCATCGGTTTTTATTTTGCCCATAACATCCATCAGAATATAATGAAAATTTGGTAATGCCTCTATCGTTTTCAGTTTTGAAGAAACTTAACAAACAGCTCCCGATTTCTGTGCTGCCTCTTTTTGCCATTTGGTAGTGCCATACATAACAATAACCTATTTTGCGTAGGGCATCAAACACGGTAAAATTGTAGCTAGATATTTACGTTTGTAATGAAATGTACCCACTTCAGATTGGGGTATATTTAAAACCTTTTGTAGGTCGAAAATCACTAGTGTAGTATTGTTATCCTCGCGCTCACTGATAAGCGCGGCTGCATTTCCAGTTAATCTCCTCGTTATCGCATGCATTACATACAAGTTTTGCTCGTCACTTCCCCTGTATTTATTTATGACATATTCACTTATACGGATAAAAAGATTTAAATGACGTTTATCGCCATCAAACAACAGAATAATTTTAATCATTTCATTAGGAATAACGGCAATTTTTACTTGTTGCAAATTTTCCATTTTTAATACAATTAATTAACACACAATAATAATCTAAAATACACAGTAAAATACTAATACAATAAAACTTAAAAAAAAACAATATTTAATTCAAATAACAATATTTCAATTTTTTTTAATGTAAATCACTTTAAATAACTTTTTCTATAACTAAACTAGCCTTACAGATTTTATGCTAAACCAGATAACGTTATAACGCGAGACTTCTAATCGTCAAATAACAAAGGAAATAGGAAAGGAAGGTGAAAATTTGGACTCACCAGCTCGCCTTTCTCATTTTCAGCTCCAAGTTCAGTTTGACAGAATATTTGTTTGGTTCGTAGAATCTCCACAGCTGCTCAGGGCCACCCGAACGCGATCACGAAAAAGTTTTATTTCGGAAACAACGCGAAGAACAGCGCAGCTCTATTCTGCGATCCTAGCGGCTGCGCCAGTCAAGTTATGGGGAGCGTTAAATAAAAAAATAGGAATACGTGTGAGCAGAAGCGCATGCTCTCGTATAATGCCTTTAAAAATTATCCTATGATTACACGATCTTACTGTTACTTAAGTGCTAAATTAACAATAATGCATCAACGGTCGGGACGGGCCACCCTAAACTGCAATCGTGCATTTTATGCTCTCACAGTGATAACTCGTTGCGGTTTAGGTTGCATAACTAACTAGGTACTCACCGAGACTCGTTTTTTCCTCTGTTTTCAAATTTTTGTCCTTATAATTCTCCTTTGTTTTGTCCCAGCCAGAGAACGGGACGTGCTTCCCACTAGTGAAATTAAAAAATCGACATCTGAATTGTCAGCCATGAGTTAACACGTGCGAACTAAACAACAACAAAACATTAACTACCGAACGGTTCGCTGTGTGCCACCGCGGTACACCGTACACGGCACCGTGTCGCGGCACGACGCCGTGCCGTCTCGTCGCCGCGGCGCCGTGCCGATACACGGTGGCCGGTGCCGTACCGTAGACGGGTCCACGCCCTCACTCTCGTATAGTGGGATTCCACTTTTGTAAATAATTCAATATGAGCTTTAATAGTGCCTTCTGTGACATTGCCCATTCTCCTTGTTCTGTTATCATGCGTCCCCCTTTTGTCTTTGCAATCCGATTCTGCATTCATTTTTTCTATAGGTGTGTATACCATTTATTCTCCAATTTGTAAAGTATTTAAAAAGAAAATCTTGTATACAAGTACTTTTTTATCATTTAAAGGTAAAATATATTTAACTGTTTGCGTGCCGTTGTTTTTACGTTCTAACGTCATTCGTTTAATAGGTTCAGTTTGGATGTGTCTACCAATATACAACCATTGGTGTTCGCGATCAGCGAGACAGTAAAATTTGTCAAATATATTCCGTCTTCCTAACAAGGAAAATTTTTCGCCGCAACCCTTTTTACACGTACAAGTAGGACCTATTGATTTTTTAGGTTTTTTTTTTTTTAAATTGCTGCCTTCATAGTCTTTGCCAGATTTTTCAAGATTTTGTTTTTGTTACAACGCCACTCATTTACATTCTACTCACGTTTCCTAGTCGATCGTTTTTTTCACGCCTCATATGTAAAGAGCTTCGACATGTGTTTCCTCTACAATAGTATGGTTCTTGGCAAGGTATCGTGTTGATAAAATTTATGATAGCTTCTCTTTTCGCCGCATATTTCATTGAAGTACGATCACCTCCTCTTTTTTCAGCTAATAGCTTTCCAGTTATATAATATTCTTTCATTACAGATTGAACTCTGTACTTTGTGATTTGTAATACTGTTAAAAAATATCGTTGACACACTTTCACTTTTTTCTTTATAGTCTGGTAAATGAGTGCTCAAAAGGGGTATGTGGTTGGAAAAGTCGAAAGCAGAAAATCTGACTTATGAACTTTGTTTGGACTAGTTAGAAGATAAACATATTAAAAGTCCTGACCCCTCCGAGGTGAGCCCGAGGGATGGGGGGGCAAAGAAGGTCCAGTTTTTTGGTTTTTTGCTTATATCTCGAAAACGATGCGTCGTATAAAATTTTGTTGTACTACATAATAAAACCTCATAAAATTCTCTACAACTTTGTTTGTCACACTTTTTATCAATATCCAAAAAAAAAAAAACGAAAAAAAAAAAAAATATACGGGGTGTAAACAGACCCTTCACGAAGCCTTCAACCAAGCATTCTGTACATCAAACTAAGTAACTTTACGCAAAAATTTTTGCTGGGAAACGACTTTTTTTTTTGGGGTCAAAAATCACGTTTGACGGTAGGACTCAATATAACGCACTCAGAACATTGTGCTGATGGATGGATTGAATAGTACGGGGGTCGTGGAGTTGTTTAAAGTAAAAATCTTACATTAAAAACATGTATTTAAAAAAAAACTTGTGAAAAAGTTGGAACTTTGACCCCCAATATCTCCGTAACTAGAAAGTTCCCAGGTATGGTCTAGAACAAAAAAATGATCGCATTGACGGGGAGAACAAATGCCTTTCGGCTTCGTTAAGGGTCTATTTACACCCTTTATAGCAAAGTTGTAGAGAATTTTATCAGATTTCATTGTGTAGTACAACAAGTATTCGTGCGACACACCGTTTTCGAGATGCAAACCAAAAACGAAGACGAACGGGACAGAGAATTGGACAAATTTTTAAAAATTGATCGTTTTTCGGAGCTCATACCAATTCAACGATACGAGATAGATAAAAAATTTGAAAAGCAACGTTGAAGAGAATTTTATGATGTTTTATTATGTAGTACAACAAAATTTAATACGATGCATCGTTTTGGAGATATAAGCAATAAACCAAAAAACAGGACCTTCTTTGCCCCCCCATCCCTCGGGCTCATCTCGGAGGGGTCAGGACTTTTAATATGTTTATCTTCTAACTAGTCCAAACAAAGTTCATAAGTCAGATTTTCTGCTTTCAACTTTTCCAACCACAATCATTCATTGCCCAGGCTATTAGCATTTTTCTGTAAATGTAAAATTTTGATTGAAAATGTTTATTTGCATATTTTGAGGACGGTGACGCGATACCTTACAAGGTGTGCAATCTTTTAAAATATACGCATCCTGTTTTTGTTTGTCTGGGTCTGCATAAAAAATATCAAAAAGTCGCTTCAAGTCAGACATAGTTAGTGCCATACAGCCAAAACCTATCTTGTGCATAATAATATATATCCTATAGCAACCTTATTGGAAGAGTCTTCGCAGAATACCTAAAACAATTAAATTTAATAACATAAATAAAATTCTACAATATCGACTTCAATTACATTTGTAGTACCTACATCATATTCCTCCAATTAAATTAGATTCACAGAGCCCACCTTAATTACAAAAAATATTAGGTATCTACAATCAAAAACTACAACAACGTTATTAACAAACGACTTCAAACAAATTTGCTTATTTTTGGCTTTTGTTGATTTTGCTAAAAATACTGAACCGATTTAGGTATTTAAAAGAAGGCTATATATAATAATCAGTGTGATTGTGTGTGTGATTTAGATTTGATGATCCATTTGTGATTGAGCATCGTTTTTGTTACCGTTTTTTACAAAAAGTTTTTGCCGATGTTAAAGAACCGGTTGTTGATATTCGATTGCGACCAATGTATGAGTGTTATGGTAATTGGACTATGGAGGTGTGTATGTGGTGGAACGATTATTTAAAAACTGTTGGTTTAAAACGTAAACAGTTGTATTTGTACGGTCCTTCAAATGTAGGTAAATCTACTTATATTGAATCTGTAATTGGTCGTACAAATATGAAATATATTTTTTATCCTGGGGTGGGTAAATTTTTTATGCAAGGATATAGGGAAGGGTTCCATAAGGTTATTTTATTTGAGGAATTTTCTTATAAATTTTGTGTTCCTAGTATGTTAAAGAGGTTATTAGAAGGTCGTAAGTATGCCTATCCTGTTAAGTGGAATAATTCAGGGGAATTTTTACAGTGATTATTATATATGAAAGTACCAGCGCCAATATTAGGAGATCAAGCTTTTGCATTAAGGACACATTTGCTGACACCATTTGCAAGAATACATCCAAAAGGGTCAAAAGAAATGATTTTCAACTATAGACTATCAAGAGCACGCCGAGTAGTAGAAAATGCGTTTGGAATCTTGTCAGCAATTTAGAGTACTGAGAAGTACAATGATTTTAAGTCCAAAATCAGCCAAAACCAAAGTTCTAGCTACTGTTCACTTGCATAACTTTCTTCGCAGAGACTCTTTATTAAAAAAAGTCTAATTATTCAGCGAATGAGCTACCTTTAGTCCAAATCAATTTATTACCACTCCTTCTGATATTCGTATTTTTTCATCAATATATTTTATGACAAACGGATCTATTGATTGGCAAGAAAGATATTCAATAATTACAGAACCTTATGTTAAAATTGCTAAAGCCATCCTATAACCTCCGAGTGAGCAATATACCTCAAATGTCGAATAGCGAGAAATTAATATTTTCCATTAAGACAAAAAATAAAAGAAATAGGTATAACCTACCACTGCACCAATAGGGTTATTTCTGTAATGAAAAACTGAATGCTTCATAAGCAAATCATTTCGATTTATAGGCCTTGTTTCTACCTGCAACAGAAAAAGAACATTATTATTATTAAAATATTATCTTTGCTGATCTTGTGTCTTATTTCCACGCTTATTTACGGAGATTTTTCAAAAACTAAAAAAAACACACTTTTGATTGGATTGTAACTAACTACTATTTGATGTAAAAATCATGAAAACCGCGTCATGAATATATGTTTAAGCATAATAACGAGATTACTGGTAAAAATAGCCTTCACTACATTTACACTTATTACTATACGAGTATTAGTGATCGATGCTTCACTATGACTTTTATTATAGAAAAAGTAAGTAGAACAAAAAAAAAAAAAATTTTGCTAAATAGATCCGGCCTACTGCTTTTTAGTAATAAGCATACAAAGAGAGGCATTTTAGATACCTAATCGCCTTAATTACCTATTATAAAAAGATACAATTAGGTTTAACTTTAATATTATGTAGGTACTGTTAATAAAATATAATGTTAATGCTATGTAATGTTAATTTATATGGTGTGCATAATAAAGAGTATTCTATCTATCTGTCTATAATAAGATTATACTTACCACAACCAGTGACATTACTTGTTTTTTCTGTTTCTCTCCCTTCTATAAGAACTCAAGAGACTTTTCATTTTCAATTTTTAAGCTGCTTTGGTTGTACGAAATTTTTAGCTATTTCGAAAAAAGTATCAGCTGTCCCATACAACATTTCAATACCTACTCGACCCAAATGTATGGGACAGTTGATAATTTGAGAAATGATTAAAATTTTAGAGGAACTGCAACTTCTGCGAGGTTCCTGAATTCAATTTTATTAACTTGTGCCGTTTTATTTATGTGGCTATACAAAGTACTCTTTATGTTTTTAAAAAGAGGGAATTGTGACCCACTCAACTAAATACCTGAATCGTTGTGCGATGCTGCTGCCGAATTATATGCTGTGGGAATATTCGGTAAGTTTAGAGTGACTCTCTCTCTGAAAATTGAGGAATGATCAGATTCCACCAAGACTAATCTTCCTCGCCGCCCGCGCCTGTCCCTCCCCTCCGCGTCGATAGCAGAAGTATAAGCCGTAAGAGAATCATTATGTCATGCTTCAGACAGTCACACAAACATAGGTAACAATAATACGCCATTATGTTTGACTATGTGACAGTAGATGTCCACGTATGGCTTGTACGTGACACGATATAGTTCACATTACGGCTTTACTTTGAGTTAGCTGAAGTTGAGGTGAGCGACGACTATTTCATTTCTTCATAATAATTTTCCATTGGAGCTTCGCGTTCATTTATGGGTGTGAATACTGACAGCATGTTTAAAAAAAATGGCTGGCTGCAAGTAAGCTGCTTTAAAGACAAGTATGACGTCATATTTACGAACAAGTTGCTTGCATTGGGCATTAGGGTGCTTCTTTTTTGGGCAATTTTTTATATTTTATTATTTTGCGTGTCACCCTTTTATTCTGTTCTAAGGCGCAAAAAACGTACATATATTTTTATTTTATTTTAATGTAACATTTAGGGGTAGCGAACGAAAAATAAAAAAAAGTATTTTTATAAATTCTTTAATTAAGGTCTAAAAAAGACGGCCATACACAAGTTATATACCTATAACTATTAGGATAAAAAAAAATTGCAACTTATGCTAATAAAGTAAAGAAGAATGGCATACCCTTATGGGTTCTGGGGACCACACTTAGAGCTCGCGTACATTCGTAAAAATACTCCCTTAAGGTAGGTCTCGGTCAAATTAAGATAAATGGTAACCACAGCATATTTTTATAATATTGGATTTGGCTAGAATAACACAATTTATAAATACACTTTTCGCGTGGGCAAAATCAGAACTAACGCCGCCATCTTATTTTTTTAATACATTTCACAAACGTTTAGCAACAGCGCTCTCGCCTATCAACCTCAATGGAGCTTCAAAAGATCCATGTAACACTGTAGGATAGACAACTACGTCAGCTGTAATGTCATTCAAAAATATTTTCATTATTATACAATCCAATATACCTTATATTTTATTACAAGTACGTAGCATTTAAGGACTTAGGTATTTAGCCAGTGGAGCCCGCATTTGCACAACCCATCACATTGTCTTATGATTTTGGTCTGCTTATTTTTTAATGGCGCAATTACACTAATCGAAAAACAAACAATAAAGCTGGATGAGTCTGCCCGAAGGCGGACGTACTCGACCGCGTTCATTTACACTTGGTCGTTTGACGAATTCCATGGGAAATCGAATTCGGGCGAACGACCATGTGCAAAGACATTCAAATATAACTAGCTATCAAAGAGATTTAACACACATATAGAGAGGACATTGGGAATATTGTCATACAATAATTTTCATCCTGAACAAAGACATTCAAATATAACTAGCTATAGACGGGACAAGACCAAGAAACTGACAATTCCAAAACCTGTTACACGTTAGTAACAAGTCGATCAGTCCAGTGCGATACGTCGCCTTGTCAGGTCGCATTCATATGACACGAAGACATTTCAATATTTCCTAGCTATAGACGGGTCATGACGAAGAAAATCGTAATCCAAGACTTGTTACTACTTAGTAACAATTTGTTCTGTCTAGTGTCATCTGTATCATACGCCCGCCTGTCAGGTAGCATTCGTGTGTCAAAATCGAAAATATTCAGGATGAAAATTATTGTATGACAATATTCCCAATGTCCTCTCTATATGTGTTTTAATTCTTTTTGACCATGTGTAATTGCGCCATGGACTAGGCCAAAAATGAAACATTAATCACGAAGTTGAATAATACATTTATTTTAAGCAGTATAACATTATAATCTTATAAGAACTTCTTCAAATAACTGAGCGACCGGCGACGCGGGCATGCCATCATTATTGGCATTACCATAATCAGTCTACGATGCTCCTCACACATGCTAGCAGCAACTGTACCCAATGACATTGTTTTAGCCTCTATCATAATCTATCCACCTTCACTGTAAGTTTTTCGTGTTGTATACTTCTTCACGAAACAAATAAGACTGTTAAACAAATAAAATGCACACCTATCCACAACAAAACCACACATCTAGATTTTAATTGATCAAGACAGAGAAGTGACAATATTTATGACAAATTCTATTTTCATAGACGACATAGCTTTGAATGTTACCATTTAAGCTAAATTCTCCAAAAAAACGTTACGAACGTACTTTACGTTTTTAATAACAGCAGTAACTAATTAATAATTTATTTGATAACATGATTATTTAGTAACATAAAACATGTTACGAATCGAATAAGAGGCTGGCTTAAAAGCAAAGAAAACATGTGTTTCCAAAGATCTCCATCTTACTCAAAATGGCTTAGATTAGATGGGACAAAACAGATAAGATATCGCAGCAATATACACGGCTTGTCTTGTAATATTAGGTAGCAAACGTCTCATGATGCTCACTATTAATACCAGCAAAATCTTTAATTAGTATGATTATAGAAATTCCACATTCTGTTGAATATGGTAACTCCATTGCTTCCGTCACTCTTTCTTCGTTTCGTTATTTCAAATGATTGCGTTTAGATGTTCAGATTTAGTAAAATATTTGTTTCTTCTTTTTTTGCTTTGTGCAGCTTAATAAAAAAAAAATATTGCATAGAAAGAAAAGCCCCGCAATTGGTTCATATAATGGACATACTTTCATTGATGAACGCTACTGAAATTAGCTGAGCCCTCAAAAGCCGATCTTCTTTCTTTGTATCAGGATACTTTTGCCTGAAATTTTTCACAACCAAAAGAAGGGATTGTTTTTGTTCTTCGTCTGTGGTAATTAATTTATTAAATGCTTCAATCAATGCCACACCGCGTTCCGCAATGTCGTTCACCACTCTCATAGAACGTACAATTTCTCTGGAAGCTTTGTAGTCTTCATCTTCTTCCCAAAGACGAGGTTCTTTTTGCTAAAATGCAGACGGAATTCCTAGGTTTCGAAAAAATCTTAACGTGTTGCTGGTCACAAAATCCTCAATACTTTTTTCTTCGATGTGACTTAGATCCAAGGTGATTCGCTTTGGGCTATAGTCTGAACCTTATTCATTCAGTGCAATCACCATCTTTTGTTTGCTTTCAAGAGAAACGTCGTCATCAAAAAAAGCAAGCGCAACAAGTTCTTCAGACAGATACCACAAATGCCCCTGGAACTTCGTTAGAGCTTTTTAAGACATAGCTTTGTTTATATTTTCAAATTTCTTAAGATTTTTTAACAGCCACAAGTCATTCTTTGGTGCTGAAATTGCCACGGGAGCTTGGAACCAGCATTTTACATAAATCGTAACGACGAAAACGCAAATTTCAGTAAAGGTTTTAAGTTCTTTTTTGTCAGTTTAAACTGGACTCTGAACATAAAAAGCTTAAGGCAATAAATTGCTTTTGCCATCCATCGTGCGCGATGAAGACCTGCTGGAGCTCTGAATGATATCCCTTTAGTGTCAACAGTTCCTTGTAATCGTCACGTGGCTGATAATCCTTTAGCTGCTTTTCAGCAAATGAAAATGCACTGCCTGCTATATTTTCTACGTATCTTAAAGCGTCGGGGACTGAAGAAACTATGCTGAACTTATTCTGATCAATGTTAGGCCAAGCAGATCTAAATCGTTTGAAGATTAAAATATTTCTGGTCCACTTGATGGACCTAGTGCTTGAACTACGATTGCTTCTAGCAGTATTTCCATTACAATTGTGTGTAATGTATGTGCAATGAAACTCAGTGCCATAATCCAAAGCTGAGCAAGAATGTTGAAATGTTCAACTTTAATAAGCGAAGATTATAAAGTCATTGGTAACTAACACACTTTTAATAAATGAATCTAACACTACATGACATATTTAAACTTTAACTTTATTTATTTATTTATTTATTTAAACTTCATGTACAAAAGTGGTACATAGGCGAACTTAATGCCACAAGGCATTCTCTACCAGTCAACCTTGGGGTCAAATACGACAGCATAGTGATAGAGTACAAAAAAATAAATAAGAAAAATATCATTTTGTTAACATAAATTGAAATACATAAATAGGCACATACTAATACATATATACAAATATAATGAAATAAACTAATATATATTATAATACATACAAATAGTCCAAAATACGAGAAACATTATAATAATTACTACACACAAAGACACACACACACACACACACACACAAAAAGAACACACACACACACACACACACACACACACACACCACTAAACACAAAGTTACCATAAACATATTTTACACTAAACACAAATCAGACTCGACCCAGACTACGTGATCTTCCTCGCCGCTCGCGCCTGTTCCTGTCCTCTGCGTAGATAGCAGAAGTAGAAACCGTAGGAGAATCATTATGTAATGCTTCAGACAGTCACACAAATATAGGTAACAATATAATACGTCATTATGTTTGAAGAAAGGCCGTGACGCTGTGATAGTAGTTGTCCACGTGTGGCTGTACATATCACGATATTAGTTAATATTACTTTGAGTTAGTTGAATTTGAGTCGTTAAGGTGCGCGGCGACCACTACTTGACTATTCAATTTCTTCATAATAATTTTCTATTGCGGCTTCGCGTTCATTGATCGGTGTAAATACTGACAGCATGTTTTCGTAATAAACTGTGGCTGGCTGCAAATATGCTGCTTTAAAGTCGCGATTCCCTTAGGCAAGTCTTGCATGCTTGTATGACCTCATATTTGCGAACAAGTTGCTTGCATTGGAAACATGTTCTCGAGAGTGTGCAAATTGAATGCAGCTTTATTGAGTTCAACTAGATGTTGCCATTGAATTTTTATATTAAAAAAAAAAAAATCTTTGCTTCTGGCTTTAATTTTTTTATTTTACTTTATGAAAACTAACGATTAACACGTATGGAAAACGACTCTTCTTTGTAAGATCCTTAGAAAAACTTAATAATTGATTAATCCCAATGAGTTTCAGCATTTAACGCACTTTCTATAGGTATAACTTTGATAATTATAATGTTGTTGTTGTATTGAGTTATCTAAGTCTTTTGGTTTAAACGTAAAAATAATTAAAAACAAAAAAGTAGTTTTGACTCCAGTTACCCACATGTAAGGGACATGAAAATCAGTCCATGGGGGAATAGGTACGAGTCAAAATTATAAAACGAAGAAAGTAACAAATCTCATTTAACAAAAAAATTAGAATTAACAAAATTAACAACACGATACGGTGACACATGTAATTGACAGCAGTGAGCCACATAAGGACAGTCCACTCTGCCAGCAATCATTTCCAGAACCCTGTTAGGGCTGGCCATGACGCAAGCCACCATCGATGCTGCGCGTTTTCGCATTATTGTATAAAAACAATCTACACGCGCCGCGCAAACACCCCTGACGCACTGCAACGCCATGGCAACCCCATCAGTTTCCGGAACGCATTATTGAATTGGAACACGAAGGGCTCCATACGACGCTTGCGAATAATTTTCCAACTAGCTGCAAGTGTAGAAGGTGGTGCAGAATGCTCTAAAGAGTCACCTTCGCGTCAGCAGTACAACGAGCAAACCTGCGGGCTATCATATTCGCGCGTACGGACAGAGCCCTCCGTTCTCTTTCAATGTCAGCATATTTTGCTGGATGTTTAGCAGGATTTCAATATTTTCTAAGTCACTATCATCACTCTCATCATAACGAACCTGTTCATCAGCCGATTCTTCAGATGATCTTGACTTAACCCTTAAATTAGCAAATTAATTTATTTCTAAAATTTAATGATTATTTGTTATTTCCTGTTATATTATGATCCCAGAGGACTGAAAAAAATCTACTTATTACAGTTTTCGCGAAAATCTATGTACTCCGGGGAGCATATTGCCAACTATAGAGTAAAGTATGTCTTCTTGTGTTTGTACTACGTGGAGCACGATGCCAAGAAATCAACTAAACACATCTTAGTTAATTCTTTGCTTTATTAATCATAATATTACTAAACAATATTTATTGAGTGTGAAATTGGCGGAAGCAATTTCTTTTGTTATTTTTTCGTACCACAAAACACAGATGCATATTGCACTTCACGCAAAAGACTTTGGTTCTTCCCTCTTTGCAAAACCTACAGCGTGATTGCTTACTTGCCGATTCTGGAAAATGTCCGACAGCATCATACCTGACACTGTCTACCGGCCGTTCAGCAGTAGGCTTCTGGATTTTTCTCCCCTTCATGTTCTCCATACTTCTACTTGTCTTGGCGATTTTCCCAGCCCGACAGAGACCTTCAAATAAATCAAGCCTAAACTCTTTTAGAGACTGTTTAAGCCTCCCATCTCGCCTGTAAAGTAGCCAGCCGTTGTTTATGCATATATCCAGCAATTGCGAAAATATACCCAAATACCACCTACGGCTCTTGAAGGGGTCCGGTACAAAGATTTAAGCATATCTGCTAAATCCACGCCCCCCACATGCTTATTGTACTGCTTCACAAATTGAGGGCAGCCAACATCGACCTTGCGTTTGTCTTCCTTCGAGTATCTCCTTATCTTTTCAATAGGATGAGAATCCACGTAGGAACTTATAAGAGTTACAACTTTGTTATCGTTCCACTTCACGACAGCTAATTTGGTGCTATTGCACACAACTTGGACACTGTATCCTCTCTTTTTCTTCTTTTTCAGAGGGTAACAGGTCTTGACAACCCCTGACCTGGTTTGTTCTTATTGTTCCCAGGCCAAATATTCCATATTCTTCCCGCAACAAGTAAATATGCTCTGGAGAAGTAAAGAAGTTATCCGCGTATATGATGGATGGCTTCTTTTTTATTGTTTTGCATAATGCTATTACCACCATGCCACCAAACCCAAGTGAAGCTTCTTTAGCTGTGAAAGTGTGTTCACGAAACGTGTCATCCCCACCGTACATTTTGAAATCATAGATAATTCCTGAAACCCCGGCGCGTACAAAGTTTTTGAACCCCATTTTTTCGGCTTGTTCTTTATGTACTGCCTCCTTTTCCCAGCTTTCGTGCCTTTATATGGGATCATCATCTCATCTATCGAGTACTGCCCTTCGTCCTCTATCTTCAAGCAGTTTTGTCTGATCTTCTCCATAACTGGGCGTATTTTGTAATAGCGATCTGAGTTCTCCATGCTAATATCGACAAAGTGAATGTTGCGTTGTATTTGTTGGTAACGTTTTAGGGGCATTTCATCAGCTATTAGAGGATATCGGGTTTTTCTTGCCCAGTAATCAGTGTATGCTGGCATGTGAACCACACCCATTAAACATTTCAATAGCAAGAAAACTTTCTAACTCTTCATTAGTCAACTGTATAGATTTGCCATGTTGTTCAACCGAATATAAGTTCGTGTTGTGAAAGATATCTGAAATGATGTCCGGTGAAAAAAAAGGTGTATTCCCGTTGACCCCACTGGATGGCCCCACTAGTGGGGTCAACGGGAAAAATCCAAAACGTCGTTTCGTTGGCCCCACTACCTTACCTCACTGGTGGGGTCAACGGGAAGTCTGCAATTTTAATCCCGCTGTCCCTACTACCATGCCTTTAATGAAAAAGAAGATTTCTATAAGGAAAATGGCAAGGACAATTGGGAGATGAGAAACAAGGATAATAGTCGTAGTAGGTTTTTCTCTTCTCTGGGTAGGTACGATCTTCTAGGAATAAATACCCTTGCGGACACCAGCCCGTTATACAATACAATACCCTCTTCGATTCATGCCAGCCTAGTACTGTTCGTAAGATTACTGCCCGTAACTAGCACAACTGTACTAAACATTACTCAAAAACATTGTATGAAATCGAGTAGTGGTTTGTATTTAGTACCTACTCAATAATACGGTGGGGCTTACGGGAACAATTTTTAATTGTTTTAATCAATTCCCGTTGGCTTCACTGCCCCGCCCCACTGGTGGGGTCAACGAGAAATGGCTAAGTCCACTTTTTCAGTTTTTAGTAATAAAAAATAAAATAGAGTTAAAGGAAAGGATTCAATAAATGTACATGTAAGTTTTATAGGTTGTACTAGGCTTCCACTTCATTCTACATTTGAACATGCAAGTCAATAACTTGCTTTACTCTTAGTCAGATCCAATGAAATCACTTAAATCTGTGACTTCATTTATTCAGGAAGCTTTGTAAATTTTTTCAGGTTGTGCCAAATGCTAATCTAGAAATCATGGATATCGTGGCACATTGGCGAGGCAATACACATGATGCAAGAATATTCAATGAATGTCGCTTAAAACAAAGATTTGAGCAATCAGAATTTAAAGGCAGGCTATTAGGAGATTCTGGATATGCTTGTACTCCTTATTTATTCACACCTATTCTGCATCCTAATACACAAAAAGAAGAAATGTACAACCATGCACATACAGGGTGTAAACGGACCCTTCACAAAGCCGTCAACCAAGCATCAGACTAAGTTACCCTACGCAAAAATTATTGCTGGGAAACGACTTTTTTTTTGGGGTTGAAAAATCACATTTTACGGTAAAACTCAATGTAACGCTCTTAAAACTTGGCGCTGATGGATGCTTTGAATAGTAAACGGGTGATGGAGGTAATTAAAGTAAAGTTAAAACCTTAAAAAGAAGTATTTAAAAAAAAACTTGTGAAAAAATTGGAAGTTTGACCTGCAATATCTCCGTAACCAGAAGGTTCCCAGGTATGGTCCAGAACAAAAACATGATCGCAATGACGGGTAGAACAAGTACCTTTCGGCTTCGTTAAGGGTCTTTTCACACCCTTTATAAGGACCCGAAACACTGTAGAACGATGCTTCGGAGTATGGAAGCAAAGATTTCGTTGTTTATTGCGAGGATTCACAAAAAAAAATCAAATACAAAATTGCACAAAAATACTGCACAATATTGCAATGCACAAGCAAGATCTGCTTGAGGCTTTAGAAGAAGATGATGACAATGTTCCAGTGATGCAGTTGATAAATAACTCTCTTAGAGAAAATTCAGCACGGGCAGCATTTATTAACGAAAACTTTTAAAATAAATTCATTTGATTTCAAGATAACAATTAAGTTTTAATTTCTTGCACCTACTTACTTTACTCTCACATTTTGAAAAGTTTTACTAAGGGTGGATTCGACCAAATGTCATGTAATACCGGAGTAACTAACCCTCGAATAATTTTACTCCTCAGATAACTTCGTTTGCGTTTTTCCATAGTAAACGTAGAGCAGCCAATACTAGGTATTGTAACTCTAGAGTTGATTGGCGAATGATGAATGAACATGTAAACCAACTAAAATCAAAATACAACTGTTTATGAAGCGTAACACAAGATTTTATGTCCATATAATTTTGCCGGATTATAAATGGTGTCAAGTCAACTGTTAATGACTTTTTATACGAGTTGAGGTTATCTTTTCACAGTTGCTTGTAGATGATTTTGTGTTGTGGTAATTTTAATAAAATGTCTCAAGAAAAAAGGAAACGTAGCCCAAATTGGTTACCTTCTGAGAAAAACTTGCTGTTGGAACTCGTGGAAAAACATTTCAGCGTCATAGAAAATAAAAAAAAACAGACGGTGTTACGATGAAGAATAAACTTGCCGAATGGCAAATTATATCCCACGAGTATAATAGCCAAACGACACATTGCTCGCGTCTAGCAGAAAATCTAAAAAATCAGTGGGAGTACATGAAGAAAAATGCCAAAAAGGAAGAGTCATACAACAGGATGCATAGAATCCAAACAGGTTAGTATTTCGCCTAACCTTATCATTATTCGTGTTTATTCAGTTATTTAGGCAAGTATACAATAGTAGATGGACAGGCACAACTGTGAGCTTGTAACTTATAATAGTTAAGACATGCCTGCATATTTTTAAATATTATTAGCCACCTCTGGAATCATGCCTAACCCAGAGATCTTTAGGTGATGTACCATTATTATTGCTTTGCAGAACAGTGCTGAGGCTTGATCCAGGGATTTATTCCTCAGTCTCCTACAGAATGGGATTGTTTTTTTAGTATTCAAAAATTTTCAGAATTAACATCATATAGATGCCATACTTATATACCTACTTGAAACTTATTAATTTTGTACCATTTTAAGAGGCGGACCAGCAAATGCCAGAAATGAAGATCCTCTACATTTAAAAATTATATTTTTAATTACAACGAGCGCTGTTGGACTTTTCAATGCTTTTGACAGCGATAGTGTTGCCCCTGAAAGCTCAGATCATAACAATTTTGCAGAGGCTCAAGTTATTTTGCCTGAGGAGCCAGTGTTCTGTAGTAAAGGTTAGTTAGTTACCTTACAGTTTAGTTAAGCATAATAGAGATTAGAAATTAAATATAACATTATTTGGTTACAGATCTTGAGACTGGGATCAATGAGATTCCAAAGATTGGGGTTGACTTTAATGAAGAAGTAATACAGGTAAATTCAGAACATATTCATAAAATCTGAAGCCATACACTTGTTAACTGAAGCAACTCAAGTCACCTTTCAGAGCCCTAATTATAATTGTTGCAAATAACCATTATTTGTAACATATAATTGTCTCAGTTCATGGCAGTGCACCCATTAAAATACAAAAAAAAATGAGAGCTCACAAATAATTTCAATGTAAAATAAGTTTCTACCATAAAAATTACTGAGATTCAAGTAAAGCCATGTCAATCGTTGATAATTTGACAGGGCATGTTTCTTAAATACTTTTTATATGCTTTGCCATGCTGTAATGTGCCCTGTCACAGCACTTTTCACAAGATGGCTCTATTTTTTCATTAAAATGTGTTTGGTGAGATATGTTGTTTCTATATATTGTTAATTAATGTCATTTATTTGTTTATTTTAGGATTGGAGTGATTATACCCCCAAACTATTTAGAACTCCTGTTTCTACACCTCTTCAATTGAAGTTCAATAATAATGAGCAAGATGGAAAAATTAAAAAGTCATGGGTATCAAGAAGGCGACCTACATATACAGCTTCATCATCATCTTTGCAGAAATTGCATGAAAAGAAAATTGAAGCAATAGATTTCCAGAAGAGTGTTGCTGAGAAAGAAACACTACATTTAAATGAAGTTCACGAATTGGACTTACAAATAAAAAGAGAACAATTAAAACAAGAAAAATTAAAGACCCGCATTTTATTATTAGATTTAAGATTAAAGAAAAAACAGTTGTTTAAAGAACAATAAACTATTTAATTGTATTTATTACAAGTTTTTTTTTTCTACCTGTTTTTATATATAGCTTGAACAAAAGCATGATTTGGAATCACTGCAATCAACTGGCTAGATTCCATAGCTACAATAAACTTTGAAAATAATTACTGATTAACATATTACGTGTAAAGTGACCAGTAGATTGTTGTGTTGATGCCAATTCTGCATTTTGCATTTGGCCAAGTCGTAAAAGTTCGTCCCATGGTGCTGGCAATTGCACTTCTGGGTCATCAGGTGGAAGTTGTTCTCCTCGCCTGCGCAACATATTGTGAAGTACTGCTGTGACCATGATAACAACTAGTGCTTTATCTAATTTAACTCGCATCCCAAGTGCCAACACTGGGAAACGTCTCTTCCATACACCATATGATCTTTCTACAGGATTTCTGGTACGAATTTGGGATTCATTATACAGTTGCTCAGCTGGTGTCCTTGGGTTTTCTAATGGAGTCATGGTATAACACTTTAAAGCATATCCTCCATCCACCACTAATAATGCATTCTTATAGCGACCAGTTTCAAAATGTGCTTTTCTGACGCTGTTATTAAATATAGTGCTGTCATGAGTTGATCCTGGCCATCTTGCGACTATGTCTGTTATTTCTAAATTGGCATTGCATATAGTTTGCACATTGATAGAGTAGTATCCTTTTCTATTTCTAAATGTTTCTGCTTGTTCTCCACCTACTTCTAATCTCAAGGGTACTAATGTGAGCCGAATGTGTGTACAGTCCATGGCTCCAACTACTCTTGGAAAACGAGCTATTTTATAAAATTCATCTTGCTCATGTCGTATTTCTTGAGGCGATTCAGGAAATTGTATGTACTCTGTATGCAATGCAGCTATTGCAGCACTAACTCTGTGTACAATTTTGTTTGCTGTTGGAGTACTTGTTTGTGTCCAGTTTGTCGCATAAAACCTCAAAGTGGCCAGCAACTGATTTACTGGAGTTATTGAGAAATTCCTGAAAGAAAAAGGAATGTTAGGTACATAATCACTCACACTACTTAGTTACCACTATATTCCTTGAGCGACACATGTCTCAGCCTTGTATTTTAGGCAGCTTTTAGAGATGTTACACAGGTACAATGCAAGTAGGTGAGTATAATACTAGATAGCCAGATGTACAAACCGGTTTGATGTATATTCCAGATGATGCTCAATTTTGGATAAAAGACACAAAGTCGCTTCTTTGGACAATCGAAACCTTATGGCAAAGTCACGGTCATCATAGTTATCGAAGTAATTGTTCCTTTCTCTGATCCATCGTGGACGCCTTGGGATGTATTCTTCATCACTATCCGACTCTTCGATCATATTTCGTAAACGCTGCATTATTTAAAAAAATAATCCCAACAATAATTATCACACAAATACGAGAAATTTATGAACGTACAACTGTGCTGCGAAATAACCTACTATACTTTAAACCACAAAGGATACGAAAACAGCTGTCAAAATGTAGCGGCCGCCATTTAAATACTCTCGGATAATTTGTTTACTCCAAGAACTTTGGCGGTATAGCAATTTACTCTCGGATAGGCAGATATTCCTGGTTTAAGATTTGGTAAAACGAAAAGTTCTCTAACTCTAGAGTAATTAGTGATTTTATTCGTAGGTTAAAACTTATACAAGTTTGGTCGAATCCGCCCTAAGGCTTTATTGTTGAGCATCATACCAATACCCGTATTAAACAGAAGTTAGGTACCTTCTAGAATGTCATTTCACTACATAAATATACAGTGATATATTTTTACAGACTTTTTGTGAGACAGACTTTCAACATAAAGCATTTACTGGTGATTACATGAATAATGAAAGGTGGTGATTAAAACTGGTGGTGTGGAATTGGACAGGCGTACTGTCTTTACTAGACAATATCATCATTATGTAGGTAAATAAAAAAAATATGGGCTAAGAAATCATTTTAATTTCTTATTACAAAAGGTACAAAAAAATTAGTGTCTCATTTCACACACTTTAAATTCTAAAATTTCCCTTTCTAATTTGGCACATTTCAGTTTTTCTTTGTGTGTTTCCATTTTTATTGCATGTTCTTCTTCATTCCATTTCCATTCGTCTCATGTGATCTTCGTCTTTTAACATTTTGCTATGGCTTAGCATACTGTTTATATACTCATCATGGTCCTGTAAGTGTAAATAACAAAAAAGTTTAATAAATTCTATTAATGGTTCAATGAAGTACGAAGAAAGTTCTACATTACTGGCAGAAGGTATAAAAATTACCTTTCTCGATTTCAAAGTATTCTCCGGGATTTTATTTAATTTTCGTTTGGGAACCTGCAAATAAATTCAATTAAGTAGGTGTACATAGTTTTAGCACTGGCAATTAAATAATATGTATTAAATATTTATATACCTTCTTTGCTAGAATTGTACCCATATTTTTGTTTACTGGAGTGGCCATGATCATATTTCCTTGAGAGATCTGTAAATTAACTGTTAAAATTTGTAGTATAGTTATGAACTATACAGACTCCAAAACATGAAATCCAAAAAATGGACTAATAAACTGTTCCATCATATGCAGGATATGGCTGTCATAAACAGTTGGGATCTGTACAAAAAAGTTATGACCAATCTATAGATGGGCAATCCACCCTGGGTTTAAACCAGGTGTTTTGGGATAAACACCCGACTTCCACCCAAATTTCGGGTGTAAATGATTTTAATACATAAATGACATATAGTTTTTAATTATTATTCTTTTATTGAATTATACATAATTAGGTGAAATAAAATAATGCAAGAAAAATATTTTTTCTGGTACTAATCAAAAACAAATGACCTACTTAACAATCAATCACTATCGGATTCTCCATTATCATTGTTACAAACGACAAAATGTAAAGGCTGTCTGGCTTCCCCTGACGATGAAGGTGTAGGTTCGTTGTAGTCGTCCAATATTATCGGGTCTATAGAACTCTCTATTCCGGTTTCATTTTCATCATAGCTATCATTAAGTTGGTCTATAAAACTCTAGAGAGTTTATATTATGTTTTCGTTTTCTTCACCTAACTGAATGTTCTCATTATTAAGTTTATGTTTAAGATTCCAGTTGTAACAAATATATGAAATTTTTGCGGCTCTTTCCGCTGAAAGTCGATTTCTTTTGTTATTATGTATATATCCTTGAATACTGAAGGAACGCTCGGTTGCTGGTGATGTACACGGAGCTGACAGGATGCGTACCGCTACTTTGCTTAGATCAGTCGAACTACAGATTCCTTTCCACCACACAATGGGCTCAATGCTACGCACTGAATTCCATATAAATTGGCTGTTTATTGTACATGTACTCGTACATGTTTATTGAAATTGAATGTTATCCTGTGGAATGAAAACTATTTGCCCTTGCTATTCAATGAAATTGTATGGACTGGACGTGAAGAAACTGAACTAGCACCAGTATTCATTCTTGGTGTAGGAATTGTAAATTCGGAATAATCAGTAGCAGCACTGGTAGTCTGTCCTAGTGAAGGAATTGCAGTTTCTGAATAATCACTACCACTTGTGCGCCGGGCCTTTAGCCCAGTCATATTAGGGCTTTCACCTCGGAATGAAAGATAATAAGCTGCAAATTGGTATGAACCTTTGTTTTGTCATTCTAAATGTTGTCTCAAAAGTCACAATCGTTATCGTGTCCGCGTCTCAAGATATTCAAAGTCAAAGGTCACAAAAATCGGTTTTTCGCGAATATCTGGCTTCCTATCGGTTAAATGAGATTTGCATTTATTATAAAAGTTGTAGGCTATAAAATTCCCTACAACTTTTGTTTAAACTTTTTTTTCATACGACCAACCGTTTTGAAGGTAGAGCGCGAAGTGCACATCGTACAGTCATATACGGCCTAATGCAAGGTCAAGCGTGAGTTATGGTTATCAGTACGTTATAAAGTCAATTATTTACTTGGAAATTATAATTATTAAACAATGCCTATTATTTATGTACTAACTATTAATTATTTATATTTAATTAAAGTAAGTAACTTGATTATTTATATATAATTATTCATATTTAACTATTTAAGTATAAAATATTATTAATTCTGGATTATATATTTTAGTTTTATTTTAAGTTAAAATGATAGTAAGAGTATATATTTTACACATATTTTTATTTCGTTTATTCATTTTTCTTACTTACTAGTTACATTTTTAAATATTTTTATCAACAAAAATTATATAAAAAACATTTAAAAATATAAAAAATAGTAGCCCACCAGCACTGGGAACAGGGTCCGAGCTGCCGGTGGTCAGGGCTCTTGAGAGAGGAACCTCCTAACAATACGCGCCGTGTCCAGGAGTACCGCTTTCTGAATCAAGCCCTTGATCCAGCTGCCAAGCGCGAGCCTCCTCAGGTGTTGGTCGAGGCTCTTGGCAATTAAGCCATTGGCGGACACGACTATCGGCACAATGACTGCTGTATTCACGTCCCACATGTCGACAACCTCGCGAGCCAGATCTAGATATTTGAATTGTTTATCTTTCTCTGCTTTCACGAGGTTCTCGTCATGAGGGACCGTTATATCAACAATCATTGCGCGACGTTCCAATCGATCTATCACCACAATGTCAGGTTTATTGGCAACAATAGTCCTGTCAGTGATGATAGATCGATCCCAGTACAACGTGATATTACCATCATCGAGAACTGGGTCGGGCGCATACTTATAGTATGGCACTTCTGATTCCACGAGGTTGTACTTCAAAGCAAGTTGCTGGTGGATAATCCTGGCTACGAGGTTGTGTCTATGCAAGTACTCTCCGTTAGCCAGACGAGAACACCCAGAAATAATGTGTCGGATCGATTCTCCCGGACGGTGGCATGCCCGACATATGTCAACCGTGCCATCCTTCACAATGTATTTCCGGTAGTTATTCGTTATCATAACTTCGTCCATTATTGCACAGACAAAACCTTCGGTTTCCCCGAAGAGGTCACCAAAACGCAACCAGGATACGGACGCTAAGAAGTCTACATCAGGCCCATGTAGGGCCCGGTAAAAGCGTCCGTGAAGCTCCTTGCCCTGCCATACCTCCTTGCGATCATTAGTGTCTAATACTCTAGGTTTGCGCCAGTTCCCGTTAGCCAGGGAGAGCGGGGTGAGGCCCTTGTCCACTGAGACCACATCTCGGTGCATCCCCACGTCGGCTTCTAGGAAGTATTCCCTGAGACTGCATACCTCACGGTTGTGCTGGGTCTTAGCATTTAAGAAGCCACGACCTCCGCACTTCCGCGGGATATACAGTCTCATTACCGACGACCGTGGGTGATGCATTCGATTTGCGGTCAGCAGTGCACGGACCCTCCTATCCAGGGCATCAAGTTCCGTCTGAGTCCATTTGAGTATGCCGAAAGAATACATCAAAACCGGCATGACCCAACCGTTGAAAGCGCGCACCTTGTTTCCGCCTGATAAAAGACTACCTAGTACCTTATTCAGGCGGCCAAAGAAGCGCTCCCTCAACGATTGTTTCATGTCGGCAGTATTGATACCTAATGCTTCCGACATACCCAAATATTTGTAGGTTTCTGTTGAGGAGGGGGACCTAAGGTATATGGAATCCGAGAGTTGCGTTCCCACGGATTCCATAATCTCCCCTCGCTTCACATGCATGACTGCACATTTGTCCACACCAAATTCCATCCTGATGGCGCTACTGAAAGTTTCCGTTACCTTCAGTAGCTTCATCAGTTGCAAGTTGTTGGGGGCAAAGAGTTTCAGATCATCCATGTAAAGAAGGTGAGATATGACCTGACCACCTCTCCTCAACCGATAGCCTAGACCTGAACCCTCCAGCAGTGTGCTGAGAGGATTCAAGGCTAGACAAAACCACAATGGGCTCAGACTATCACCCTGGAATATACCACGCTCGATCTTTATCGGTTCGCTGTTCCCCTGGATCTGTCGACATCCTGGATAGCGAAGGACCGTTCTCCAGTGTCCCATACATGACATCAGGAAGGTACGCAGAGTTGCATCAACTTTATACAACTCCAGCACCCTCATGAGCCATGTATGAGGCACAGAATCATAGGCCTTCTTATAATCTATCCAACATGTAGACAGATCTCTTCGGGAGCGGCGAACCTGTTGGCTAATGGCCATATCGATGAGGAGCAGCTCCTTAGTACCACGGGACCCGTTCCTACATCCATTCTGAGAGGCAGACATGATAGAATTACTATCAATATGATGGTTGATTTTAGCTCTCAAAATGGATGTAAGAACTTTATAGACCGTTGGTAAACAAGTGATTGGTCTATAATTTTTGGGCTCCGCAGTACTACCTGATTTATGGAGCAGGTGGGTAATTCCTGTCGTTAAGAACTGGGGAAGCGACCCTGACTCTAAGGCTGATTGAAACTGGGATGCCAAGCGAGCGTACGATCTTTGGAACCACTTGATCCAGAAGTTGTGCAGTCCGTCCGGCCCTGGAGATTTCCAGTTAGGTAACGGACGGACTGCACACGCTACGTCTTGGGGGCTGATGTTGATTGCCCCCATTTGTGGTATTGGATCACACGCTCGTTCAACCTCCCGGGTCCAATCGCCCTCAGTGTGACTGACAGGTACCGACCAGATGCTGCGCCAGAACGAACACATGGCGTCATCATCCGGTAGACGCGTGTCAGTCACACCTTGGTCCGGTCGTTCCCAAGCCCTATATACCCACCTTTCATCGCTTTGGAATGTGCGATTCTGAGTACACCGATCCACTCGCCGCTTGTACCGACGAATACGGCTTGCCCATGCACAGATCTTCTGCTTCAGGAAGTCGATACGCTCTGTGACGCGGGTCAAGTAGTCTCGAAAACTAATATTCGTTCCCGAGAACGCCCGCCTCACAAAGCGCATCACTCTAGGTCGAGTATTGCCCTCCCTGAAGCAGATTAACTTGCCGATGAGTGCTCTAGCCTCACCAATACGCCGCTCAATCCTGCACTGCCAAGCTGGAACAGCTAATTTTGGTCGTGTAGCTCTATCGTTGTTGGGAAATTTGACGTGAGCTACACGACATGCCGCTACAGCTCCACAGTACAATATTGAGTGTGTATCGGCAAGGTCTTTGCTACTGTCAAAGCAGTTTGACAGCTGCGAATCTAGAGCACACATCAGCGCCTTGTTTTTCTTGTGCATAGGCAAACGAGGTAGACGTGGTCTAAGTTCAGGCGGTGTGGAACGGTATTCCCGGAATGCACCCTCCAAAGCGCTCCTCAATTGTGCGTTGCACTGGGTACTCACGGATATAACTTCGCTATCATCCTCTTCACCACCGCGGTCGGATCGCGGCGAAGTACTAGTAACACTTTGCAACTGCACCGCGATCATTGGTGAAGCAGGCGTAACTGGGTTACTCCGTGATTCGGAGCGTAGTCGATCAAGTACGGTGTCATCCAACATATGATTACGCTGGATGACCCGCACCTGATCCGACAGTCGTTGCGCCGACACGCTGACAGCTGGCTCAAGCACCTGGAACAGAGAGAGCATCCGACCACGGTACGCAGTCAAGTTACTTCCCCCCTCAGTAGCCCCATAATATGCGCGCATGACTTGTTCATTAATGGACTGAGTCCATCGCATGCGCGACACATTTCCACCGGCAGCGGGGACCCTGTTCGGGGCCTGTTGGCCTCGAGGTCCCAAGCCCGCTGGTGGCCGTCCTCTTCCTCTTCGTCGTTGCGGTGGTGGCGGCGTCGACGGCGGGGAGAAAAACTCGTCGCTCGAGCTCGACGCAACTGCAGCGACCGGTGACAAGGTGCTCACGGATGTGGCGCGTCCCGGCGGCTGCGAGGCGGAGCTGAGCGACGAGCCCGGAGATGGTGGGTGTGCCAGTTGTTTGGCCCGGAGTCTAGTCAGCATCTTAAGACGTTTTATGACATTATAGTAATTTTTCTATTTTCATCTTCGGTATATTCCTGTTGTCCTGTTTCATTTAATTTTGATTATGTTTTTTTTTTTCTTCTCATTATTTCGTTATATTGCTCAGTTTTCTTCGGGTAATGTGGTAAAATATTATATTTAATTGTCCTCTTAAGGACAGCCCCAGCAGAGCCATCACATCTCATCACTGCTTTATTGACATTGTTGCCCCTTTCAAGAAAGACGTTAATAAAGAACATTAGATCAGTCTTAGGATCACAGTTCTCATATAGCATTGCCTCCCCAACCTTAAGTGTGGGCACCTCATTCGGCTTTAGAGGATTTTCAGCTGCTTTCTTGAAGAATTGGGTAATTATCTGCTTAACATCAAATCCGAGGTATTTTACTGCTTCTCGGACTTGGGAGCATTGTTTCCATTCAGCTTCTGTGAAGTTCAGCCTGAATGTGTCTGAGTGCTCACCAGACACGCCCAAGCTAGCCATGAGTTCAGCAACCTGAACATCACGCAGTGCCAATGTTGCTTCCACCTGCGATTTTGCCATTGCTGTTTCTGATAATAATATCTTTATTATTATTTATCCAACTTCAATTACACCGTCTATGTGTGTAAAGAAAAATATTTATTATTAAATACGGCATAATATACATTTATCAAAATGTGAGTTCAAATATCAAAAGTATCTTTGTTGATTTTAATTGTAATGAAATTGGAAATGGAAGCTAATTATCTTCTTCTTCTTCGTCTTCTTCTTCTTCTTGTCGCTCAAAAATGTTCGATTCATTGTCATCATCCTCATTATCTGTCATGTTCATCTCCAAACCTTCCAGAATATCGGGATCATATGTATTTTCTTCATCGGGATTACTTGGATACTGTGAAGCGTTGAGGCAAGCTTGTCCGTTGCACTGGCCGCAAGCTAAAGAACATTGTAGCCCTGATTTTCTGCATCCACAGCGGGAACCACAACCATTTTTGCAATTGCAAAATATTACGTTTAGTAGTTCGGCTGGTGCTGGAGGTAATAACGTTCGTATGGGCTCTAGGATTTCATTTTCAAGCATCCAGCCCCATTCTTGAGGTTCTAAGTCCTTCCCTAACCACGTTTGAATCTGGTAGTAGACACGTTTTATGTGTTGATGAGCTGCTACACTTGTTGGTGGAAGTGTTGACAGTTGTACAGGTTTATTTAGTTTTGTAAATTTGATGAATTGCGTGTAGCGGAAATGATCAATGTTGCTCTCAGATTTTGGAGCATTATATAATGCCAACAAGATGCGCACTCCATTTTCTAATAATGTTTGTTTTGGGCAGTTTTCTTGTTGAAATACTTCCACCAGTTTATCTAAATCAGGAATTTTTTCCAATGCTCTAGTAACAGTTTTTTTTCCTTTTTTAAATAGCGCAGAAGTCGTGTCACAGCCACTGAATGCGTGTAAAAATAAAATGTGCTTTTTAGTACGAGGATATTGGTCAAAACTTTTAGTAGAATATATTTGTGTTTTGACATTGCCTTTGCCAACTTTTTTCAAAAAAAAATCCTGATGATGTGACTGAGTACGTCCAATTAAAATAACGAGCAAATCGATATCTTCTCCTATGATGACAGCAGTCTTTTGATGTTCTGATAAGGCAATAGCTGTGTCAATGATGAGAACATCAGCATCATCTCTGGCTTGTTTTGTTGTGATATTAACAGTTTTAAATTTTTCAACAAGCATGTCGATAAATTTTTTTTTATTAGACCGATTTGATAAAAAATTTTCTTGACTGATTGGCACAACCATTGTTTCGTCAAAACAAACTTCATATGATTTTGAAAGTGCAGCAGTTCTTCTTCGTTGTTCCAGTGCTTTAATATTTTTACTATAGTCCGAATATCCGTCAAATACAACAACAATTGCTGAGCCATAATGTGTTTGTAAATATTTAATGTACTTATTTAAAATAATAGAGAAAGTATCGTCTTTGCTCCATACGACGCGATGCAGAAGAAATCCACCATCGATGATGTATGTTACATTATTTTCATCAAGATCGATAACGACAGGCATCATATTGTCATATAATGTTGCTTTCGTGGTTTTTCTCATGCCATTACTATCAAATAAAGATGTCGGATACGGGCTTAGTTCATACTGAAGATATTCTTGTAAATTACTTTCAAATTTTTTGCTTACAGTTATTCTCTGGAAAAGTAACATTGGATCTATAGAAACTTTACAATCATTAATTTTGACAGATTTGTTAATGGCTGAAAGCGGTAAAACCTTATCGACGCGTTTTAACTTTATTTCGTTGAAGTTCAAACCAGTTATCTTTACCATAGATTGCAATCCGATTTCATGGGCTCGGTGACAATTAATTTGGTCATTTCCAACGATTCCTGAAGCTAAGGATACCAACTGATTCGTATTTGGAAAGGGATTATGAAGCGTAAACCAACCAACCAGTTCATTTACATCAGTATCATCCCTTTTTATTCGTGAATCTCTAGCATCAACATGTTGGTCCACAGAATCTAAAGAAATGTTACAAAACCGTTCAATTTCTTCACAAATTGTATTCGTGGCATACATAGCATATACCCACTTACATAGAACACTTTCTTGTGTACTTCGGCCTCGAGATACTCCTCCTTCTGTCTTCATAGATTTCATCAGACTTTGCTCGATTAACATGTCTGTCCATGTACCAGAATTGAATTTTTCTGTTCGTTTTACAGTAAAGAATCCGTTTTTAAAGTTCTCACCTGTTGATCCATTGTCTCCTCAAGTTTTAACATATCTTGAAGATACAAATGAGCTGATTTCGCATATAGGAAATGACCACCAGCATGAAAATAGGGCAGCATTTTTCGCACTGCATCCAAATGTTCTTGAAAAAGTCCCAGCCTTTCAGCGCGAATGAAATCTAGGGCTATTGATACCATTTCAAAATATTGCACCCATAACTGTGCCGTGGGACCTCGAGCTTTTAATTCTTTTAGTTTATCCTGAAATTGATCAATTAACGAGTTGGAGCTGCTCGTACATCCTTCAACATCTTCGTAGGAAACATCGCGACTAGTTATCTGTTCAATTAACTCATCTAACACACAATTTTCAATTTTCATCTCTTCAAAAATCTTTATTGATAATGCAAGTCGTAATAATATATGGCCTCTGATACTTCTTGCATAAGCGTGACCATTCAACATTTTGTCGACCGAATTTGTAGCATATATTTTACTTAAAGCTTCCTTGAGACCACTACCGTCCATTACATGTCCTATGCATCCAAGAAAAGACATGAGCATATGAAATCCTCCAAGTTTGACAACTGTTTTAGACAAGTCTGAGTTTGCATCTGACGCAGCAACCATTTCACGTGCTTTTGAGTACAGGGGCTGATCAAATGTAATTATGCACGTTTTTTGTTGATGTGACTTGGCAATATTTATAGCACTATGTAAAGTTGTATAAATTGTGTCTAAATTACTGGCAGGATGATCAATGAAAGGTAGAAATATAACCTGAGAAGTTGAAAAATTTTGATTATTTTTCGTAAGTTGTTGAAGATAGCCATTCCACCCTGGCAACGGTGAAAGATTCTTCCATTTTCCGTATAACCACAACAAATCAACTGCATTAAATTTTTTTTCAATCAGTACTTGATCATCATGTAGATTTTGGACTTGAATCTTGCTGTACCCAGGTACAACTGGCTTTTCATATGCTAAAAGAGATACATGTGATATTGCTGCTAACTCTTTTGCACTCGGTTTAGTTGTACATTTTTTTATGCGATCATCATAAATTACAGCATCTTTCGGAGTAATTATTTTTATCATTCCCATAACGTGAAGAGTATTATTACCGTCAAGAGTACTGACATTAATATCTGCATTGTCTCCAACATATTGTACCAACGCACCAGACTCTGATGGTAAAATACGAGGTTGTGGATGGTAAACTGATGAAACTTCATACTGTATGGTATTACTATATGATGCAGCAAATCCTAAAGATGATAAAACATCCAACAATTTTTTAGACCCATATCTTCTGTGAAGAAATACGGAAAGGCCCAACAGTAGCTGTGATGAAAATGAACGTTCTCGTATCGAAGCCATTATTGCGTGGCTAATAGATGTGCATTTCGTTTTTAAATGATCTACTTGTCCTTTTCTATTTTTTAATATCATTTCTTCCAAAAAATGTGATAATGTTTTTGGTATTTCTTCATTAATACAATCTAGCATTTTATTCGGAGGTGGATACGTTTTTGTTTCAACTACAGATGATCTGATGTCTTCCCTAATAATAGCCGCAGCAGCTTCTACAATCCGTAGACGTTCTTCTACAGGAGTACTTTTTTATTTTCGTACCAAGCTTTTGATAATACGTTAAGCTGTGTATCACGGAAAGATATAATTGTAAATGATCCAATTTTTTTTGTGATTATTATATCAGTTAAATACTTTTGTTGTAATTTTGTAATAATTGTCTTATCGTCAGGTATGTATTCCGTAGGGGCATCTTTAAGTTCTTTCAAAGTAAATTGAGAATCTTCATTATTTTCTATATAATAAAAAATCTCCTTCATTGCTTGAGTGACTTGATCATCTTGGCGAGGCTTTTTATCTGCAGATGGTACTCGGGTTAAAAAGTTGGTATAGCAAATAGTATGATACTTTGCTTCAGCAGCGATCAAATCATACTCGTAATATATACGTTCCTTTACTAATTCTCCTAAGGAATCGTTTCGTTCTTCTGCTCTCTTAATTACGTTGTCTTTGAATGCAAGAGTACTTACATTACTTATTGTCCGTCTATACTTTAATTATTTTTTCTTTTCTGCTATTTCATCAGCTTCTTGGCCACAAAATAAGCATAACTTTCCAAAATCAAAGACTTCATTTCGTTTTTTACGAGGTGCACTTGACGTTGAAGGTTCACTCTCATCTGTGCGTCGTTTTGATGCAATAATAACATTTTTACTCGTGTACACTTTTCGACACTCGGAATGCACATTTACAGAACTTAAAGTATTTAAATAGTCTATATGTCCATCATTTCTTTCAATACTTGCAGTTTTTAAAGTTTGTAAACCACGTACGACATTCACAGAAACACCTTCTGAAAGTTTCTTATCACATATAAAACACAAATCAGCCATAGCTCTTAAAACCGTACGTCCGTAGTTGCAACGGTACAATTTCAAACTAACGAATAATCTTGACTCATACAAAGTGGAGAGAGTGGCCCTGAATACTATAGAACATCTGTCCCGGCAATGAATAGAAAAGGGCATAGGGTAGGGACAAGTATTTCCAGGTATATAAGTATTGAGAAATTTACGCGTTTTAAAGAAAAGATATATAATGTCGTGTTAACTTAAAATAAAACTAAAATATATAATCCAGAATTAATAATATTTTATACTTAAATAGTTAAATATGAATAATTATATATAAATAATCAAGTTACTTACTTTAATTAAATATAAATAATTAATAGTTAGTACATAAATAATAGGCATTGTTTAATAATTATAATTTCCAAGTAAATAATTGACTTTATAACGTACTGATAACCACGCTTGACCTTGCATTAGGCCGTATATGACTGTACGATGTGCACTTCGCGCTCTACCTTCAAAACGGTTGGTCGTATGAAAAAAAAGTTTAAACAAAAGTTGTAGGGAATTTTATAGCCTACAACTTTTATAATAAATGCAAATCTCATTCAACCGATAGGAAGCCAGATATTCGCGAAAAACCGATTTTTGTGACCTTTGACCTTGAATATCTTAAGACGCGGACACGATAACGATTGTGACTTTTGAGACAACATTTAGAATGACAAAACAAAGGTTCATACCAATTTGCAGCTTATTATCTTTCATTCCGAGGTTGACCCCTTTTTTTACCTAATATGACTGGGCTACTTGGTGATACGTTGATTGGAGGTGAATCGATGGAAATATGACGCAATTCTGCGTTAGCAATCATTGACCCAATTTACATTCTAGGTTGTACTTGTTCAGCTTCTTAATTTTTTTTGCCATGGAGCTGAAAAAGAGGTCAGTTCATCTAACTCAATTTGAGGAGATGGTTTTTTGTTAGCTATTTGTTTTAATAGATTCAGGCGTTCCTGAGTGTGTGAATTATTTTGCCGTTTCAGGTTACTCTTCTTATTTCCATCTTCTTTAAACTTTTTATTAATGTCTTCATCATTGTTAATATCGATTTGTGCCTCTGTCGTCCCACTATCTTGTCCCACATTCCAAAGAATTCCTCGTTCGTCCCACTTGAGTTTTAAAGTCACCACTCGTCCCACATTCCTGGCAAATTCAAAGTACAGTTGACAAAAAATATTGTACTATATCTTCCAATAAATTGAAATAATAGTTTTTTCTAATAACATAAAGATATTAAATACTTCCAGTTCTAGGTATGCATCCGCGATGCATGTTTTTAATTTTAATAATTAAAAGATCTATTGCAATTTAGGAAAATCTTTATTATTTAGTATCACAATCAAATCCAAATCACAGTACTATTAGTTACACCTATCAATATACACATTTGTATTTATCTTATAGAAGTACCACGTTAAGATATATATATGTATTACACATGTAATATTTATCTGAGATACTTCAACATAATTAGAACTACTTATTTAAAAAAACCTTTATTACGTGACTAATATCACAAACAAATCACAATCACAGTATTTTAATTAACCTCCTATTTATGAAAAAGTGGTATTTTAACAATTAAATTTCCAAAAAATCAACATTTGTATATAAGTAACAGTCAAATAATTATAGACCGTATACACATTTGTATTTACCTATATGTACCTTATAGAAGTACCACGTTATGTTATTTATGTTAATGTGGTATTTCAACATAAATTGAAATATTTATATTTAAAAACCTTTATTACGTGACTAATATCACAATCAAATCACAATCACAGTATTTTAATTAACCTCCTATTTATGAAAAAGTGGTATTTTAACAATTAAATTTCCAAAAAATCAACATTTGTATATAAGTAACAGTCAAATAATTATAGACCGTATACACATTTGTATTTACCTATATGTACCTTATAGAAGTACCACGTTATGTTATTTATGTTAATGTGGTATTTCAACATAAATTGAAATATTTATATTTAAAAATCTTTATTACGTAACTAATATCACAATCAAATTACAATCACAGTATTTTAATCAACCTACTATTTATGAGAAAGTAGTATTTTAACAATTAAATCTCCAAAAAATCAACATTTTTAAACTTATCATTAATATAGACACATTAATATCATTAATAAACAAAAGGGCTGATTTTTTCCAGGCAATGGCCCAGTGATATAGTGCCATTCAACATTGCCGTTACAGAATCAAATATATATTTGTCATGAGCTATATCATCAGCACGCCGAGGTTTACCTTGGCGAGCTAAAGAAAGAACAGCGTCGTTTTTGATCACATTCAAAAAGCTAATGATGTTCAGCTTTCCCGAATATGTTCTGTTTAATTTAGCGTTACTGCCTTCCACTGGGTTATTTGTTCTGTAGATATCCCCCCAAAAATCCCATTTGCCTCGATAATATTCGTTGTCAAGCCATGCCGATACAAAATAGTCATTGAATTTCTCAATATTGAGAGTTTTCGGACAATCCTCCATTATATATAGCCATCCATCGCATTTAAGTTCAGGTGGTAGCAAAGCTAACGCTGTGCATAGAGCTATATGCTTTTTGAACATTCTCTTTTTATTTAACTTTAACGCCTTTGCTCTCTTCCAAAGTGCTTGACTAAAATGGAAGTAACAGCCTTTGCATATTACATCCGGAAAGATGTTACGGATTGCGTTCATGGCTGCTTTCTCATAATCTGTTCTGAATGAAATCGGATGCCATTCTGGAATTTGCGATTTGATAAGAGCAAACGCAGTCTCATATGTGATCTCTTTTTTGTCCATTAATAAGATGTATATTAAGGGCACGACGTGAATTTTCTCACTTGTGCTGCCAAGGTCACCGTAAATCACATATAATTGTCTGAATGGTTTCACTACACACTTAAATGTACCATCTGCAAGGTAATGTTTCACGTGTTGATGAAGTCCTTTACTATTTACATCAGCGAAAGCTAATATCCTTGTTTTTCTGTACTCATAATCAAATAAAACAAAACTCATGTAACTTACTGGAATTTTTACTTCAAACGGCGTTTTAAATGTAGCTTTCTTTATTTGCTGGGCTTTGTTTCGAGCACTATACAAGCTGTTCTTAACATTCGATAATTCAGGTAATTTTTCTATCTTGTCAGTACCTTTGTCCAATAATTTTTTTTATGCTTGAATTGAAGACAGAAGGAATCGATTTTCCTTCAGAAGATTTTGCTTCTTGCTTGCAGCGATGTATTTCTTCTTTGATGTCATTTCTTGCTATGCTGGGCGTACAAATGTCATGACGAAGAATTTTCGTCACATTATTATTTGAAGTCACCATTCCTCCATGACACCTTCTGTTCACACATCTCCAGACGATTGAGCTATTTTTGTTCTCGCTTTTTCGTATATTCGTAACCGGCATGCAAAATAATAGGCACACCTCTTTGTGATTCAATAAAGGTTATCTCTTGGGATGTAGAAGCCAGACTGCAGCCAGTCTGAAGATCAGCTCGGGATGATGAAGCCACTGGCTCCATGTTTCAGGATGAAGAAGCCACGGCTCTATATCTGATCACCTGCAAATACAACGTGAATTAGTTCTGTGCCTCCTGTAAAAAGGGGTACCAAGTCCAATATACCCTTTTCGTTTTTAAATGAATATAAGAGAGCAAAAAATTAGCTTTCATCTGTCTAAGAAAGGTATTCCGAACGAAACTATGTACAATAGTTTCGTTTCGTAGATACGAATCGTGAATAGCTATAATGATTAAAAATCATAGCTGAAAACCGACTTCAACGTGTTGAATATGGTTTTATCATACATGCTATTGTCAGAACTGAGCCAAATTGAAATGAGACTACACGGGAAGCACCAGCTTTCGAATCAAAAGAGTCATCAAAACTGATTCACCCAGAAAACACTTTGTAGTTGAGAACATCCTCATTTTATGAAGGAGGTTAACTAAATTAAAATGCGACCATATGGGAAGCACCAGCTTTTACATAAAAGAAGATTTATCAAAATTGGTTAACCTAAAAAATACAGTATAACCGAGAACATCCTCTTTTTTTGAAGTTTGTTAAAATGGGTAAACAAAATTAATGTGAATTAGGGCTCAAATCAAATTATTATTTGTTCAAATTTCTAGTTAATGTGAAAAAGGGTCATAGATAAAGAACTCCATGACAGGACCTAGGAAACAGGAAAAAAAATATTTTTCAAAATTTTATTTGCGTCTCCTAAAAAGTAGCGATGTACTCTTTTTCACAGGAGGCACAGAGTTAAGTATGCATATAATAAAAGACCATAATCCTTAGACAGCAACTAATATAAAAGTAAATAATTACCACAATAGTGATATAAGTCAAATCATTTATCATGACTTCACAAAATATGAAAAAATCGACAAAATTATAATTATTACTTACCCTTTAAAACTTCACAAATATTGAACCTCACTCTATGAATACACCACGCTTAATGTAAACACCTCATATTTAAAATTAGCAGATGCACTTTGTAACCGCATTTGCTCCGATTGCGCTGATAACGCAAAGCCACGTCATTGGTCAATTGATTAATACAAAGAAAGCAGAGCGAGAGAGCAAGCTCTAATCCGGTCGCACAAAAATACCGAAGCTATAAACATTCAAAAACTTGTTCTAGGTTAATAATAATAGTAGTGGTCTAAGCAGTGGGGTGCACAGGGTTTGTACTTAGGGTCGGCTATGTGTACTTTATTAATGCCTTCAATCTAAACCTAAAGTTTGATCAGAAAAAAACTGTCATGGTGGCGTAACTTGTAATTTTATAATTTATATTATAGTGGAGTCTCGGATTGAATTAGTTCATCAAATTTTCCGCAACATGAGGTTATTTATCTTTCTGGTCAGTCAGGTTTTTAGGCTGACTGTACAATTAAATCAAATTTAACTCATATGAAAAAAATGTGGGACGAGCCAGGCATACGAATTGGGACGAGCGGGGAATAAAATATTGAAAATTAAGTTTTGGGACGAGCGAGGCATACAAATTGGGACAAGTGGGGAATTTTTTATGTGGGACGAGACTCTGTGGGACGACCGAGGCACAAATCTTAATATCTCCTTTATTATTGTCATTGTTATGATACGTATCAGTACTAATATCTCTTTCGTTATTTAATGTCATATCTTCCGTTTCCTGATTTTGGAATGGTATTTGTTCACTGCTATTTTGAGTATCTTCTCTTAGGTTTTCAATTTTTACATTAGTAATGCTGTTTCTTTGTGAAGAAGTAATGCTGTCGAGGAAAGATGGGCGGTCGGATCTCTTTTTTGCTGCTTCTCCACAAGAACCTGTACCAGGTTTTCCTTTTCGTCGAATGTAATAATCCCTAACATAGCACCATCTTTTGTTGCAATCAGTATCCATTCGGATTAGCTTTGTGTTCTTGTTTGCATACAAATTATTATTGTCAGTGTAACACTGCACTTTATAAAGGAATATAAAAAGGTATTTACTCGTTCCAATATTCAATGTTGAAACAGCATTTTTGGTAAGACGTTGATCACAAGATCCACTATATCCATAAAAACCATTTCATCAGCCAAAACAGCCATGAACATTCTTTGCATAATAGGTGTTCAACGTCTTCAAATTTTATAATTACAGCATCAGGTATTCCGCCGCTCTCTGTTCGCTCCCTTCGTAAAGCAGGCCATTTAAACTTTTTAACGATGCTCATAACCTCATTACGAGCCCATCGGAAACAGAAATATTTCGCCTCAGCATTACCCGTGGCTCTATCCCTAATTGTACTGTTGATAAAAAGCCTCCACAACTATTCACATCCTTAATTACATTACTAGGAGGCAAATTTCCGTATGTTGAAATTTCGCGAGATTCATCGGCAGCATTAATTGTGTAAAACACTGTGTTTTCGCGTTCTCAGCTATCATCTGTGCATTGTAAGCACAGATATAGATAGACCTAGATAACGCAAGAGCAACTGCTTCGCGTGCCTAGCTTACGTACAAAAATCGTAAGTGGCCACTTTCGCGCTCAGTCTGCATCGGTGTATAACATGTTGACTGGGTAATTGTGCTGATAAAAATTGTAAAAACTGTATATCTGTACAAATTTGAGAAAAACAAAACATTCGTATTACATTGCGGCTTAGAAATAGTGCTTGTGACGTCATAAGAGGTAGTCAAAAAATGGCACGCTTGGTTTTCATACAGATCGTGATACTTGCGTTATGTAGGTCTATCTATATCTGTGATTGTAAGCGTCTACTTGTCTGACAGTGGAATAAACTCGAATTGCAACTCCATCGGCAAATTCTCCTATCAACGGTATTCCTCGACGTTCGCAAAGCAATTCTAGTTGAGCCGTTATCAATTAGCCAACGCGCAAATTTGAGCAAATCAGTGAACTCCCCATCATATCTGCACAGAAGAGCCTTGAAGATAACTTTGTATGGAAGATAAGTGAACTGGAAGCGCAGATTCAGTGTGCTGGGCATGCCAAGAATACCGTGGCAAGAGTAGCTGAAGAATTTCGGGTCTTCAGGGAGCTGATCTTCAGCATGCTAAGTTTACTTAGAAGGTAGATCAGCGAGTGTGCTGCACAGGTCGACGGGTTGGAGACCCTGCCAGCATCGAAGAAAGGCGCTGATCTTTCAGGGTATAGCGGAGGTTGTCGGGGAGGTCGGACCGGAATTTTCCCCCCGAAAATTGAGCCGATTCAATTATTTTTGACATTTAAAAAAAAAAAAAGAATATGTCAAGGTTCCTATAATTGTCTTTTAAGTTAGAAACTTTTTGTCTGGTAGACCTCTAATCACGGCGGTAAAACAAGGACATGTTTTGTAATTTTTGGAGGTTCATATTTTCTTTACACTATAAGTTTCTTAAAACAAAGAAATGACATGGACGTGTCTACAGACCGTAGCAGACCTTGATTTTTTTACGAAAAAAAATGTTGCTCTTATCATTCAGGAAGAAAAAAGGTGAATAGATTTGTATGGAGAATCGCAACACTCTCTTAAAAACACTGATTACTAAGACACCGCTAAGTAATAAGAAGTCTCGGTTTTCAACAAGAATCCACGTGAAAACTGGTGTCCAAAAATAGTGACTAATATCACTGATAACTCTAACGACTGTTACGACTGTTGTGTACTACTGATAACAATAATGACTATTTAACATTCAAATTTTTGATAATTCTGCGAAAGCAACTGGAAAAGAAGAATACAAAATATGCAATGCAGAAATGGATTCGGGCCACTCTTACATGGAGGTTGACTCTATGCATAGTAGCATAAAGTCGGCTCAGAAACACTCAGAGATTTTTATACTGAGTCGGAATGGGGTTACGATTTCCGACGAGCTAGTACTTCTCTATCGACGAAAAATAAATAAGCTGAAGCCTTATGACGTATTTTTTCGATTTAAAAACTTTGGCTGGCAGCATCATACAACACAGAAAAACACAGAAGGTGACAAAGTAAGATAAAAGATTTTAAAAAAAAAGATAAAAAGAAAAAAGGTTAAAGATAAAACGCATAAAATATGAAAAGGGTCTGATGAACACTATGAATGTCGAATTATGAACTATGTCGAAGAAGTTATCGAACATGGAGTCTGTTCTTCCCAATGCTGATCCTGATGATTCCGCATATCGTTATGGAACCAGACAAAAAAATACCATGGTAATTCGGCAGCTATAATTACAAACTATGCAACGAAGATATCAGACTTCCAGTCAAACCGAATCAGTTGTATCATGCAACACTGCCCATTTCAGAAGCAAAACATCTGATTTACTGAAAAAAACCGTACACTCGCGAGCAACCAAATCGACTCAACCCATACATATACAATGTGGATCTGGACTTACGACATTAAATTAAAACGAGCACAGTACTAGTCCATAGAAACATTTTAAAACACGAAAATTAGTAGTTAATGGAAAATTTAAAAATTGCAATTTTCTAACAAAATAAATAGCAGAATCGACTGCATAAAAACTAAACACGCTTTATCTTCGAAAAGTCACTGACCTTTGGCGTAGAGCGGGGTGCAGCGGGCGGCGGCGGTGCGGGACGTAAATCATCAATAGTCAAATTTTTAAATCAAAGTGTCCACCATTGTTCATTATGCACAAGCGACATCGTCTTATTAAATTTTCACGGACTCGTCTTAACAAGTTAAAGAACAGATGGGGATCTGTTCTTTTAAGTTTGTCGAAGGCATTAATTATTCTTATTTTTAAATCATCCACAGTGTTCACTTCTCGAGCATACTCTCCCGATATGTACGCAATGCTAAAGCCGCATTTTGGTGACATTCTTCGTACATAAGTACCATGTCAGTGTACTCGGTAGCTTTGTACCTTATTTGAGCCATAATTAAACTAAAAAACTCACAAACCTAACCTAAATCACAAAACTAACTAATAAATGCCTAATTAACTAACTAATATTACACTAACACTTAACAATATCTCACAATAACGTATGCACTAATCCAACTATCATAAATCGTCTTTAATCACAATAAGAACTAAAACTTTTCTTAGAATCACAACAATGGCGCGCGGCTCGTCTTGCGATAACAAATGTATGCGTGTGCGCTCATCAAAGGGCGCCGCTATGCACTGACTGACGTGCGAGTCAATAACGGTCTTTTTGCCGAAAAATTTCCGCTCAAACACACACTCGCAATTTTCTATGCACCATAATGCATTTTTTGCGTAAGTAATATTTCTTTTTCTTTCTAATTGTAGTATTTTGTGGGAGTGGGCGGGGCGCGTAAGAGTGTAATGGTATGACACCTTTCTCTGTCTTTCAAGCATATTGAGACGTAGAGAATAGAATCGTACGTTTTTGCACAGGTTCTTGACCTTACAATGTTTACCTATTATTACGGACTCAGATCTACATCATGTTGTAAAATAAGAAAATGAAAAATAATTTCCTGTGGCTAAAGTATTCATTGGATTTGATTGATTTTTTGTATACGGGTAAAGAACATGACACTCTATACGTGGCTTAAAGGATTGTCAAGAGTCCTGCTCCACTTTGTATGTATTTTTCCGAAAATACATATTTTATTTACAAAAACCATAAAGGGTGTAAAAAGACCCTTAACGAAGCCGAAAGGTACTTGTCCTCCCCGTCATTGCGATCATTTTTTTGTTCTAGACCATACCTGGGAACCTTCTAGTTACGGAGATATTGGGGTTCAAAGTTCCAACTTTTTAAAATGTTTTTTTTTTTAAATACATGTTTCTAATGTAAGATTTTTACTTTAAACACTTTCACGACCCCCGTACTATTCAATCCATCCATCAGTACAATGCTTTAAGTGCGTTACATTGAGTTTTACCATAAAACATAATTTTTCACCCAAAAAAAAAAAAGTCGTTTCCCAGCAATAATTTTTGCATAAAGTTACTTAGTTTGATGTACAGAATGCTTGGTTGACGGCTTCGTGAAGGGTCTGTTTACACCCTGTATGTCCATTTACATTACTTTACTTTTTCAATAACACCACTATCATAAAAATACTTAGTACTTTTTTATTAAACCAATTTAAAGGAAACTGTGGACTCAACGCCTGAAGAAGCTGCTCAAGTTGTTGCCCTGTTGCAACAAGGACTAAGTCGGCGAACAGTCGCTGCCCAGCTTCATATCCATATTCCTCTTTTACTTTCAGTTCTTGCTGTCTACTTTTATTGTTACTAAAGCATTCACAGGAACTCGAATTCGGTGTCGCCAATGCTTGAACAAACCAGATTTATACTTTGTTTTCTTGTTTTAGGGAAAACATGCCAACAATTTGAAAAACCACATATCCATAAAACACCCGGAAGAATATTTGCTTGTAACTTAATATAACAAAGAAAATGTTAATCAAATCAGGTCGTCCATGAGTTGTTAACTCATGGACGACCATTTGCGATACTACAAGATGCTGCGTTTCAAGAAATCATCAATATTGCAGTCCCATCCAATTCTAAAACAAAAAGTAAAAATTTAAATGTTATTAAAGGAATGATTCCTCAAAAGGCATACCAAATAAAAAAGTTTAAAATTGGATTCGGCATCTTACGTTGACAGGAATTTTTTGGGTATCAACTTGCAGTATATGAAAAACGGTCAGATTATAATTAGAAATCTAGCTGTATTAGAAGTATTGGAGAGACAAACCCCAGAATATCTAAAGGAAAAAAGAAAAAAGCTTTTGGAAGTTTTAAATGAGTTTATGATTTCACATGCACAAAGAAGAATGGCAAACCCTTATGGATTCTGGGAACCACACTTAGAGCTGGCGTACATTTGTAAAAATACTCCCAAAAGATAGGTCTCGGTCAAATTAAGATAAAAGGTAATCACAGCATATTTTTATAATCTTGGATTTGGCTAGAATAACATAATTTATAACCACACTTGTCGCGTGGGCAAAATCAGAACTAACATCTTATTTTTTCAATACATTTCACAAATGTTTAGCAACAGCGCTCTCCTATCAACCTCAATGGAGCTTCAAAAGATCCATGTAACACTGTAAGATAGACAACTACGTCAGATGTAATGTCATTCAAAAACATTTTCATTATTATGCAATCCAATATACCTTTTTTTTACGGATGGGAAATCAGGAAATGACTGCTCCCGCTCTGGGTGGAGTGGAGGTAGTGTCACTCTTACTGACTTAAACCCATCCATGTTCCTTCTTAGCCCTTTGTGTTCCAGGGCCGCGATATCTCTTTCGAACAGTCCCGCAGCCCCGGCAGGAATCCAATATACCTTATATTTTATTACAAGTACGTAGCATTTAAGGACTTAGGTATTTAGCCAGTGGTGCCCGCATTTGCACAACCCATCACATTGTCTTATGATTTTGGTCGGCTTATTCTTTAATGGCGCAATTACACTAATCGAAACACAAACAATAATGCTGGATGAGTCTGCCCGAAGGCGGACGTACTCGACCGCGTTCATTTACACTTGGTCGTTTGACGAATTCCATGGGCAATCGAATTCAGGCGAACGACCATGTGTAATTGCTGCTGCTGTTTCCTATCTTATTCAGAAGACTCGCGTGTCTCCAGACTAGTGGAGAAGCTAACGAAGGAAGCTCTGAAGCAAATAAAAGCGACAAAGAACGTTGAGGTGGAGCAAAGGTCTGCCGGGATCGAGAAATGGCTAGAGGGGTTTGTGATTTGTCCTCCACAGAATATTTTTTTTACGGGTCACTGGTGAAATGGTCCATTCAAGTATTTTGGTAAAAATAATGATATTATTAGGAATTCATTTCATAATATTCGACAAAGGATCTGTGATATGACCGTAAAGGAGATATTTTTGAAGACAAGGAACATTCCCATGGAACGTTTAATTTATGTCGGTCCATGGAATAATTTAAGTTCATTTTATTATAATATTAAGGATTCATTAGTAGTTTTAGAAACATTGTTAGAGTTTCAATTTCCAGATAAAGATTCTCGTAGTGTTTTTATGATAGATTTATATAATCTTTGTAATCGTAGAGTACCTAAGAAAAATTGTATGTTTATATTAGGGGAAGCAAATAGTGGTAAGAATTTCTTTTTTGATTGTGTATGTCATAGTTTAATTAATTTTGGGTGTATGGATAATTTTAACAAATATAATAATTTTCCCCTTCAAGAATGTGTTCAAGGAAGGATTATTTCTTGGAATGAACCTAACTTTGAACCAGGCTCTGAAGAGACTTTAATGTTAATATTTGGAGGTGATACGTGTAATGTAAAAGTTAAGTTTCAACCTGACGCATGTATGCTCAGGACACCTATTATAGTTTTAAGTAATAACGATTGTTTCCCTAAGAGTGATGCTTTTTTGACGCGTATGTATACGGGTAATTCTCATCAAATTTCGAAATTTGATTCCCGAGCCATTAGTGCCGAGTGATATGTATTAACTACATAAGTCTTTTTTTTATTTGAATGTACGCTGTCTATACCGCTATTGTTTAAAAAGAAAACGTCTTTCCTCTAAAGAAAAAAAAAATATGGCTCCTTTGTTACCGTGCAAATCATTCCCTCACCTTGTCCCTTAGTTCAAAAATATTACTAAAATGCCTGTTTATCTGAAATATATCAATATTCTTAATAATAAAATTATGCAAATATATTAGATAGATGTTTGTTATTGTCTATAAAAGCTTCCATCTTACAACAACGAATTTATAAAAACAATAATTCGATTTTAAGTATGTCCCGCCAAATAAAATCATTCCCTCATAATATTACGAATATTCGATTTCTGAACGTGTCAAACGATATTTAGGAACGCAACCTTAAGTTTTTAGTACCTGGCAACACTCTCAAATGATTCAAGATGGCGATTTCTTCTTAACCGCAGGTGAGTTCGTGTAAAAAAATATTTTGTGAAAAATTGTTAAAAGTTTTTATGACGATCATTACCTCACGTTATATGAATGTATTAAGCATTTTAATATCTATCATTAAAATTTGTTGGTTTTATGCGTTTTTGGGAGTAAAATACATATTCGAAATGTAACAAGCAAATTGAGGTTATGTGTCGGTTTTTTGTAGCTTAAGTTAAAATTCGTCATTCCCTCACTGCATTTAGGAGTGAGGGAATGACGGCCGTGTGAGGGAATGATTTATCCAGTATTTTGCGGTTTTTTTAGATTTATTATTTATTTCTTGCAACTTGTATTTCACGGTATTTAATTTAAAACAGGTGCATGTATGTGGAAGCAAAATGGCACGACAAAAGAAGTTGAGTGATGCAGAAAAAAAAATAAAAAAGAAAGAGTATGATACAAAAAGGCGAGAAAAAATGAAAAATAATACTGAATCTTTAGAAAAACTGCGGGAAAAAGAAAGATTAAAATATTTAAAGAAAAAAGAGAAAGGTCAAGTTAAACCAGTTATTAATATGAATGCTAGAGAACTTAGACGAAAGCGAAAACAATGGAAAGAAAATAGTAAAGTGTATAGGATTAATAAAGCTATAGCACACCAAAATTTACAAAGAATAATTGATGATGCACCTCCGCCAAGTCCAGTATCAGTTGTGCAGCAAATTAGAGAAGATGTAGCTGCTCGAAATAGACGACAGATGCGAAGGCGACGAGCTATTTTGTATGCAAAGATTGCAAATTTGAAAAAAAAATTGAAGAATGCAGTGAAGTTAAGCGAAAAATATAAGAAGAGATATTTGAGAATGAAAACAAAAAAAACTGATCCCGAATCGCCTGGAACTAAAGTAGATGCGCTTCTAAAGAATGTAAACGTTCCTGAGTGTGAAGAAGAAATTACTTTTTGGAGAAGCGTTAACAAGAGATCTAGAGACTAGTTACAAAGATCTTGGAAAGAAACATGAAAAAAAGAAAAAATATTACGAAATGTTGAAATTGAAATCATTGCAGAAATATAAGTTACTTCATGCATCGAAACCTTTTTTTAAACATGATACTTTCAAAAGACAAAAGCCTCGAAAAATAAGCGATAAAATGATGAAGGTAAAGAACGATGTAATTAAATTTTTGGAGAAAGATCAAAACTCAAGGATGTGCCCGGGGAAAAAAGACTATCTTAAATCAAAAAATGGTAAAACTAAACAAAAGCGTGTTTTATATGATACACTTCAAAATTTACACAAAAAGTTTTTAAGCACGGTCAATTATAAGATAAGCTTATCAACCTTTTGCAGATTCAGACCCTTTTGGGTTACTTGGCATAACGTGAATACCCGAAATACTTGTCAATGCATACAGCATGCCAATATTCAATTGATGATATCTAAATTGCATGAAGTCAAAGCATTGAAATTTCGTAACGTGACTTCAATTTTAGCGACAATAACCTGCGATGTGCATTCCACAAAATGTCTATTCAGGGAATGTTCAACCTGCAAGGAACGCTCTTTGAAATACTATTTACCAATGCCTAATCAGTTTGTGACTTATCAACAATGGATTTATGAAGTCAGTTCATTTGAAAAGGATGGGAAAAAAAAGACAGTTCGTAAACCCGTGAAGAAAGAGTATAGGGTTAAATTGAAATTGCTTGTTCAAAGTCTGGAAGCAGCATTACCACTTTTTTTTTCACATATTGGCACTATAGCACATCAATATCAGGCCATTCAACATATAAAGAAAAAATTAACAATAAACGACATTTTAATTCATGTAGATTACAGTGAAAACTATTGCTGTAAGTATAACGAGGAAATACAAGCTGTCCACTTTGGTGGAGGAAGGAAGCAGATAACAATGCATACAGGAGTGCCTTACTTGCGTAAGGATAATGCAATCAAACCTGTATCCTTTTGTTCTCTCTCTAGTGACAATAGACATGACACAATGGCTGTTTGGGCTCACTTGAAACCCATATTTGAGTGGATAAAAACACAACATTTACCTATTTCCCGATTTCATATGTTGAGTTATGGGCCTGTTAATCAATACAAAAATAAATTTATGTTCGAAATGGTGTGTCGCCATCTAAAAGATCTCTATCCAGAAATCACATACTTTTCATGGCATTATTCTGAACCCGGGCACGGTTAGGGAGCGCCTGACGGTGTCGGTGGAACCCTGAAACGGACAGCTGATAAAGTCGTGGCAGAAGGCCATGATATCGTAGACCTGAATTCATTGAAACCTATCCTTCAATCCAGGTGTCTTTCTATTTTATTGTTTGAAGTTACCACAGCAGATATTTCGCTGATGGATGATCTCATAAAACAGTCCAAGAGTATTCCTACTTTCCGGGGAACACAAAAAATATGCCAGTTCGTATTTTTTCACAACACCTTACAGTGCAGAAGACTTTCATGCATAGATTGCGAAGAAGTTACCCACTATCATTTGGGGTATTTTCAACAACAGCGCAGTAATCGATTTACTAAGAGGCGTAGCAAATCCCCTCAAAAGTATATGGAATTGGATATAATGAAGGATAATTACCAACTGTCTTCAGCGTCGTCTTCGCGCATTCAAGATCATACTAAAATGTTAAAAGAAAATGATACAATTGATTTAGAAAATGAGGGATCTACTGTTGTCTCAGACAGTGATAAGAATGTTACCATTGGAGATCATGTCCTGATAAAATGGGGCACGTCAAAGTATCCCGGAGAAGTTCTATCTGTTTTTGAAGATGGTTTGATGGTTAGGTGTATGAAGCAAGGTGTGAAGTTTTGGAGATGGCCTAATATTAAAGATGAGCAATTATATAAATGGGAAGATGTGATACAGAAAATAAAGCCGCCAAAGTTAGTTAAAAGGGGGAATTAAGTTATTACAGAGTTAGATGACTCTACAAGCGATGTTAAAATTAAGATTGAATAACTCATTGATCTCAAAGACCAAAAAACTCTATGAAAAGACTTATTTAGGTTAATATTAATAATACACACATCAACACCGTCTAGGGATATTTTGTATAAAGTTCTTAAACTCAAAAAATACTGGCCAGTTTTAAATTCTTTTGAAGAAAGCTTATTTTGTAACCTTTTTGAACGATTCTAAATTTGAATTTGAAAAAATAAATTAAAAACAAAAGATTTACGCGGCATAATGGTAGCGAAGTCCGAAGGTTTCATTTACCTACAGCAGTTTTTGGCATTTTTTTTGTGTCAAATTTAAGTTTTATAACAAGTTATCGGTTAATTTCGAATTAATGTTATTGTGTGCATCATGCAGCGGTGCCATTTAACGAGAGAGGAAGTGTTAAGGGCAGTAGGCATGGTTCAAGCTAGGGCTACTTAACGGAGTATTGCTGAGGAGATTGGAACATGACAAAACGTGATATCAAGGTTATGGTCACGTTATCGTGCTACTGGTGAAGTGCCCAAAAGACACCCAGGCGGGAAGCGCATAACCACTCAACGACAAGACCGATTTTTGCAAGTTGCCGCGAGAAGACAACCAAATGTTACGGCCATGCGGTTGGTTCAGAGGCTTCAGTCAGAGCACCAGTTGCTTGTGAGTGACCAAACTGTGAGGAGAAGGCTGCATGAAGCTAACCTTCATGCTCGGAGACCGCTTCGTACTCCAGCACTACGCCGAGGAAATCGTGGACGACGACTAGAGTGGGCTCGTGAACATTTGCTCTGGGAAGATAACCAGTGGTCTGTAGTGCTGTTTACCGATGAGTCCCGGTTCGGTTTCCATCCCGATACACGTAGAGTACGTGTTTGGCGAGTTCCTGGTCGTGAGAGCCGTCTGCAACATCCTCAGGAAATCCATTCATACCACGGCGGGACAATTATGGTTTGGGCGGGAATTCGTGTTGGTGGAAGAACAGACCTCGTTTGGATCAGAAACACCATGACGGCTGAAAAATACCCTAACGAGTTGCGTGTACCAATAATCTACCCCCATCGACAAAAAATGGGCCAAGAATTCACGCTCATGCACGATAACGCCCGTCCGCACACAGCGAGAGAGGTGACGAGCTGGTTACAGGAGCACGACATATCGGTCTTAGGCTGGCCCGCTCAATCACCTGACCTAAACCCCATAGAACACGCGTGAGACATGCTCCAAAGAAGGGCTTTGAGGAATTTCCCTGCAAACATTGCGACGGAAGAGCAAATTCTTTTGCATCTTAGCCGGACCTGGGACAATATACCGCAGCAAGACTTGGATAACTTAATCCAAACATGAAAAACCGTTGCAGGGCCATTATTAACGTCATGGGTGATTTTACCAACTACTGATTTTTCACATAACTGTAAAAACAGATTATTTTTTTCCTTATTTTTCACTTTTTCTTGAAAAACACATTCATTGTTAGTTTTACCATTATTTCACTTTTTTTCTTTATTTAAATAAAAATTTGTTTACGCAAAAAAAATAGTTTTCTTTTATTCTGGATTGTAGTCTGATAAATGGGCTTTATAAAAATATAAGCATGTTGTATGTTATTTTTAATAAATTTTGAGTAAATTGAGTAAATCCAAAATATCCCTAGACAGTGTTGATGTGTGTAATTAATGCTTAATAAATAAATATGAAGATGTTTTAATTTACGTTTTGGAGAAGTGCTAAGTACAAAGTTTAAAAATAAATAGTAATAAGTATTTAAAAGTTAAAAACATTTGTTACCTCTATAGTAAGTAGTACTCGTATATTTGTTATTTTTTTGGGTTTATATTATATTTATGTTGGTCATTTTCTATAAGTACAAAATATTGTTTATGTTCTTAAGTACAAAGTTTTGAGTTGATTTTCTTTAGAATATGATATTTCATTGTTTGATATATATTAATAAAAAATATATAATTTCTTTCATTTGTACATGTTGTTTTTTTACTATAATATAATAATAAATCATTCCCTCACTCCGTTAATCATTCCCTCATTTCTTTATTTTTTTAAACCTCATTTTATATAGGTTATATACAAAAATATGGAAGACCAATACCCCTGGACAGATCTCTAAAAGCAACTATTCTGATCTCCGCGAAAAAATATGTAAGTTTATAAAAAAAAAAAAAACAATAATATCCCAAATTTCGAGATTTCATAAGAAATACCCATACATATACATGGCGTAAAGCAGAGTTCTTGAAACACTGTAAGAAAAAGCCTCATCCTTTGGCAATGTTTTACTTGTGTACCACTGAAGCACCACAAAATATGAAAAATTCATGAAATAGAGCCCAAAATAATAACAAAATAACCATACTATCTGACGTAAAAGTACATTGGACCAACACTTCTTTTATTGGCAATGAAATGAAGAAAACAGATCATACCAATTTTCAACTTGATTTTCAAAAGTTTGTTTCTGGAAAAGTCACGATAAAAGAACAAGGAAAAGAACAGAATAATCCAGATGATATTTCAGAAAGTGACAATGCAAGAAAATTATTCAAAAAGGATAGAAAAGAGAAGAATTTATTTTTTGACCAGTCATATGATAGTAGCAGTGGAGGAAACATCAGTGAAGAAGTCAGAATTGTAAAGAAAAAATCACGCATTACCTCATTTTTTGATGATTCTGATGATGAATTAAATATTTTTTTAATTTACCAAACCCAAAGAATTGACATTGTTAGGAATTTAGAACTAAGAAGTTTTTTTTTGAGCATACTTGTGGCTTTTTTTTGTTAAATATTTTTTTATTTTGTATTCATACGAGATATTATCTGCCCTGTTTTAAAAATAATATTTTTGGCGATATGACATAACTGCAATAAAAAAAGAATATAGGTAACTGTTTTTTAATATGTTTCGACAAGAAACAAGAGCTTGCTATAACTTTAGTGATTTTGAATAAGTATGTTATTAAGCAGATATTATTAGGCAGGATAGTTATGTTTCATAATTTATATAATTACGTTACATTAAGTAATTATAATTTTATATTTAATTGAACTCGTAGCTTATTAAGTAAGACATGACTGATTAGATAACGAAACTTATTTGATTTGCGATAGGAGACTGAATATTTTTTTCTGTTATGTTTTAAAGAATAAACTGATTGTGTAAAACTTACGAGATTTTATTTACTTCATCTAATGATATAATCCAGTATTTTTATTTATTTATCTTAGACTCATTTCATTACCAGCCATTTTTTTTCATTACCTTAGTCTCCAGTTTCATTACCAACTCCACTGTTTTCATTACCATCAGCAGTACAGAATTTCAACGGTCAATATCTACTTATGTAATGCGTATAATGTTGTATAAATTACATAAATAGTTTATATTCTTGATACCAATTGTCGTGAAAGTTGAAAATAAGGAATTGAAAATTTTCTCACATTTCTGTCAGAATTGCACTAATCATAGAAATACCCATTAAGTTCAGTGCGCAGTTAAATCCGATTCTGTAGTAACGTTCTCAATTAAAATAAGTATTTAACCCAGTAATCAATATGTAAAAAGTCTCGAGACGCTCTTAATCCTGACTACCTTGTGACTAAAGACTAGGGTTTTGAACTCAATGACGGTATAAATACGAAAGAAAATATATGTTGACAGGTTTTGGTTATACCGAGGTAACAGCGGTAGGAAGTTGATGGCACCAACTTTGCTGTTTAGGATGATATTACGGTGCATATAAGTGATATACACATTACTGCAAATCCAAGTGACCTGTGGAACAAATACAAGAAGTCAGAAGACATTTTACATTGAATTCGTGTCAGTTCAAGAAATCCCAATCTTGAGGTTAATGAGGAGACGCATTACCAGGCTTTGTTACCTCGTGCGGAAGTTTGTTAGTCAACCAGGTTAGAAATGCCAGCAACCAGATCGTGGAATGAATGACGCATTTAATAGAGAATTGGAACGTGAACCTGAATATGATAGGCATAAATTAGATCAAGAGAAATGGTGGCTTATTTTTCCTGGGTGCCCCCGGTGGAACAGGGAAGACATTTCTTATGTCATTGATTTTGGTCATTGTTCATGCGAGATCCGACATAGTGGTAGCAGTTGCTTCTTCTGTGCCACACTATTAGAAAGATGCCGTATAATCAGCTTTAAAATTGCCGTTAAACCTGTAAATAACAACCACAACAACATGTTACATTGCGAAACAATCCGCAACGGCCAAAATTCATGTAGCATCTAAAATCATCATCTGGGACGAATGTAAAATGGCGAACAAACCCGCATTGGAAGCACTTGATCGAACATTCAAAGATCTGCGCAACGACTTGAGATGGATTTTGGAGGCGCAATGATTTTACTGTCTGGCGATTTCCGCCAAACACGGAGTCATTCCAAGATCGACTGCTGCCGAAAAAATAAATGCTTGCTTCAAATCATCAAATCTATGGCGCTAGGTGAAGAAACTTCAGCTGGCAGCAAACATGAGAGTTGCATTGCTGAATGATCCATCTGCTGAAGATTTCTCCCAGCAATTGCTGAATATCGGTAATGGCCGTGATCCTGAAAATGCAGGAATGATTCATCTTGCATCCAACCTGAGGGATCTGCGGTTCCACTAGACCCTATTGGCCCATCCCTAAGAAAATGGTCTTGGAATCGCACTCGCGGAAATACAAAAAATGGTGGGAAAACATTTCCAATGGCGTTTACTGCAAAGGTTACTGTCACTAAAGTACCCCTTTCACCTGAGGTTACTGAACCAACTTGACGAGCACCACGTCTAGCTATAACTCTGTCAGGCTTTTGCACGGTGGTTATGCCGGTTTCATCTGTGTTATATATATCTTGGGGCTCAAATTTATAACGGTCCATGACAATGGACAGATTATCATAGAAGACGTCTACGTTACTTTTATTAAAGCTTGTCGCCCTTGACAAGCTTGTAGCTTGTGCGGCGCGTACGGACAGTTCAGGGTTTCTTCTCATAAACATCCGAAACCATTCCTCACCAGCCATTCCGTTGTCTTCCCAAGTTCGAAGTCGTGATAAATTATACTTAATTGTAAGTTCGTAAGCTAATTTTCTCTTTTCTTTCTTAGATAGTCCGAAATATATATCAGCACATCGAATCAAATATTTTGATAATTCTCGCTCCTGATCTTCATTGAAAACACGATTGTGTGCTTTATACCCCATACCTTCATCGCCTTTGCCGGACGCATCTCGCTTTCGAATGTATCTTAACAGGGAACAGTGGTTTATACCATGCTTGTCCGCCGCTTTCCGTAGTGAATCTCCAGCTTTTACCTCCTCATATGCATTACTATAGCTCGACATGTTAATTTCCCCTCTGGAAGTCTTCCTCACTCGAACTCTCGGCATCTACAAAAAATAAACATTTTGTTTCAACCGTACCCACAAAAAATGTTTCAACCGTCCCCAACACCACTTTTGGTAGAATATACTTTATAGTTACGACAGTAATAATAACACAGTAAAAATAGTCACTATCCCTTATTCTACAAGCTTCATAATAATCACAAACACACTCAATACATTCACTTACAAAGAACAGATAATATAAGCGTTAATGTCAGAAGAAAAATACTTACTTTTGGGTAATAAAAAACAATATGGCGTCCTGCACACAACAACAACGCGCGGGGAGCGGCGCGCTACTAAATTCGCGTTCGGAACTGCCGTCCGCTTCGTTTTCCCCTTGCCTCCCTCACTCCCCGCGTAACCGTTTACGAGATATTTGCTCTGTTTCAACCGTCCTTTGTTTCAATCGTACCCAGTCAACCCTACTCTGCTCATTATAGTATTTCTCAAAGTGTTTTTCTATTCGAAACACTTCATTTAAGATAAAATGCTGCTCAGTATAAATAAATCATTTGCCAAATATTGCCAAAAATGCAGGACGTAAAGTTGACACTCATACAAATATTATGAAGCTTCTCATTTTGTATTTAAAGTAACTCAAATTAAGGTTTGTAAGTTGCTGTTCTGTTAATTTCTCGTCACTCGCATTCAGTCGCTCACTTAGTAATACTATAACGTAAATTAATTATTTTTGTCGCCTAAATTTTAACGATATAAGAAATTGTGATATTAAACGATATAAAAAAAAGCACTTACTTAAATCAAACAGCACACACACACAAAAGCACACAAATAGTTAAATAAATTATCAAATTAAATTAAAGAACAGTAAGAATTTTTATGATATAGACACTCAAAACTTAGTCTGAAATTAAAGTACTAGAGCATCAACTACAATCATGTTATTCTATGTATGTGAACTCTCAAAAACAAATAAAGGAACATATCCTTGCTGAAAACGAGTTAGTCAATAGGTGTAATAGTAATGCAGACTGTGTAGACATGATAACATTGAACAACACTCAATGTACTCCAGCCTTGACACTCTCCTATCTGAGGAAACGGAGTTTCAGCAATTTCAGAAGAAATTACTGGATTAGACAAAGACCTTATTGATAGATGTCATAATCTGCTGCAGTGTCTTTCGTCGGGCTACAAAATTAATAACGCGGCTTTTAAAGAGTATGCTCTGGACACGCACGTAAGCTTGTTGCTACCTATCCATGGTACAACTTGCCCTCTTCTGTTCATAAGTTTCTCATTCATGGGTCGGAAGTAATTTACCACTCATTATTGTCAATAGGTTAGCTTTCGGAAGAGGCCGCCGAATCTTGTAATAAGTTAGTTAAACAGTTTAGGCGTGACAACACGAGGAAAATGTCCCGGGTTGTTACAAACACCGACCTGATACATAGACTTCTTCTTAATTCGGATCTTATATTTCTGGTTTAAGAAGGTTACCACGGAAGAAGTCTATTCTATCAAAAGAGGTGTTAAAGAAGAAGGAGCACGGCCCATACAAAATTAACCCACGTCCTAAAGCAACGAGAAGTATCTCAAAAAAATGATAAAAATGGGTTTAAAAAGATGGCATACTTCCAAACTCCATCCTTACGGTCTAGCATATAAAATAATTGCTATGAAAATTCGTTCAGGGTTCAGTGATATCTACGATTGATATAAAGGGTGTAAAAAGACCCTTAACGAAAACGAAAACCACATATTTTGCCCATCATTGGGATCATTTTTTTCTTCTAGACATTACCTGGGAAACCACAGGTTTTGGAGATATTGAAGGTCAAAGTTCCAATTTTTTCACAAGTTTTTTTTTTTAAACCACTTGTTAAGGTTTTAACTTTACTTTAATTAACTCCATGACCCGTTTACTTTTCAAAGCATCCATCAGCACAATGTTTTGAGAGCGTTACATTGAGTTTTACCGTAAAACGTGATTTTTCACCCCAAAAAAAAAAGTCGTTTCCCAGCAATAATTTTTGCGTAAAGTTACTTAGTTTGATGTACAGAATGCTTGGTTGACGGCTTCGTGAAGGGTCCGTTTACACCCTGTATTACAATATTGAGAAATACTTGGCTATCTTGATTTGAGTTCAATTATTGAATTCCATCATCGAACTTTTTTTTTCCCGAAAAAATAAGTTGTTTCCCTGCAATAATTTTGTGGGAAGTTACTTAGTGTGATGTGCAGAATGTTTGGTTGACGGCATCGTGAAGGGTCCGTTTACACCCTGCACCATTCATTGCAGATATGACTACCCCTGAACGAATTTTCATAGCATTTTTTTATATATTAGACTGTAAGGATGGAGTCTGGAAGTATGCCACCTTTTTATACCCATTTTTATCTTTTTTTTTGAGAATCTTCTCTTTGCTGTACGACGGTTAATTTTGATCCTTCTTTGTTGTCAGTATAGAATAAAAGGTGTATACATAATAAACAATAGATTTACGTTACATTAGATATAGCACCTAATATGTAAAACTATTAAAATGTAAGTGATATATTTTTTGTCCATATTTGTGTTTGTGGTTAAGTAATTTTTGGGTATTTACTTTATTTTTAATAGAAAAGTCTAAATATTTAAGTTTATTAGTTATAAGTTCCAATTCTTTATTTTTAATGTAGTATGTATTTTGCTAAGTATAATAAATTCATTATTTTTTTCGATTAACATTATATTTTTAACAGTAATTTGGTATTTTTTATTTTATTGTAACGTAAAGTACAAAAGAGCACAAAAATAAAAAATTGTATTGATAACGACGGTCATTACCTTTGCGAAACCCTATGACCGCCACTCTTAGGGCGCGGGACCACTGTGCAGCGCCGAAATATCGGGAACTCAAAACAAACAGTAAACATGGAAAACATCCCATTTCTAGTGTCAATGATAATAGAACTGATGATATACCTTTATCGGAATTTCAATTAAAAAAAAAGATAATCAACCTTTTTGGAATTATAAGACAGATCAGAGAAGTCCCGTCAAACACCAGAAGTTCCGGTTAGAACTCAAGAAAGGACTATTCCAAAAACGGTAAGTTGATTTGTGACAATCTGAACTATACAAGACCGTGCCACGAAAGGCCCGAATTACACAGAAACGGCGTACGGTGAAGGCGGGGCGCAGACATAATGCCGCTTCGAAACGTTTTCATACAAAATGTAGGTAGGCGACACGATGTGAATTATACTCAAACGGCGTGGCGCAGGCACATCGTTTTATTTTACTTATTTCTACGTTTTAATAGTAAGTTTAAAAAATCATCGTTTAATGTTGTATGAAGACGATTTGACATCCATGTCTGCTGGTTCATCTGCAGGTGAACTGCGGGCGACTGATTTTATTACGACACAACATACACCGCCGCCACCAAAAAATAAACAGATTAATTTAAGTGATGTTAATAAGACAGCGTACGAATACTTCACCCTTAGAAATAAACAAATAAGTACACGACAAGAAAATATGGACGAAGGAACAAAAGTAAAAAACATGAACGATTCAGACGCCGACATGGCCTTTTTCCGCAGCATGTTGCCAGATGTGAAAACAACCAGAAACGAAAATTGAAATTTGGCGTCCTTAATTTAATTGAACAAATTTTAAAAGAGCCAATCACTAGGCGTATTTCATATTCGAGAAGTGTATCCCCTTACCACAGAACTCCATCACGGGAGTCAGACTATAATTCACTTGCACATGTGGGATCTTATGCGAGTCCATCGGGATCTTATGGAAATCTGTCACCTCAGCAGACACATACGACTGGCGCATGCAGAGGTCCGACACTTGAGCAGACACAGCCGGCACCTCAGCAGACAAATACGACTGGTGTATACGGAAATCCGACACTTCAACAGATGCAAACAAGTGGTGCTTACGGAGGTCGGGCACCTCAGCGACCTCAAACGACAATGCCCAATTATGGCCCACCTCGGACACATTTTGTAAGAAAATCAAAAAATATAAGTTTTTTAAGTAGGAATTATTCGTTTAAGTTCTATCTCTAAATAATATGACGCCGTGATCATAACAAATAAATAAGTAATTCAACATTTTATCAATGCGAGTTTCACTTCCAGGCGAAGTTTAGGGTTGCCATTATAATTTTGTTCAATTTCATTTCATTTAATAAATATAATCGATTACGGATTAATCCAATCGATTAATAATTTACATCGATTGGATTAATCCATATTAATTAATATGGATCAAGTCGAGACTCGAGATGTGAATCGGGTGAATCCGCAATGATTTACTTTCAAAACAAATGAATTCGTGTTCGAGTCGAATTGTATGCGGTCATTCGAGTGAGGTCCGAAGTGATTTTTACAGAATCGATCTACAGGGCTATTGTAATCAGTTATATTATATTACCGATCAGGCGACCAATCAAGGTAAAATAGTTTTTTTTTCCGAATTCTAAGCTTTTTTTTTTTGTTTTAGGTCGACTACGAAGAAAAGCGTTGAATACTTAACGTTCTCTCAACACGTGAACAACTACTGGTATATGGAATCACTTTCTACTTGCAAATGATAGTCAGTCCGCAAAGTGCAAAATATGTAACCAAATCTTGAAAACTGTTGCTGGTGCCACTACTGGCTTACATACTCATGTGCGGGCATTTCACTCAAATTTAAAGGATACTGAAATTTATCATTTTGCATCTTCATGGACTAGCGTGACAAACATCACTCCGGGAACGCATAAAGTAATACAATCTGCAACAGCATCAAAAAAGAGGAAAGTCATGACAGACTTTTTTAAGTCGAGCGAAACAATGGTGATGGTTGTGTCTCGAATGGCGGCACGTTTAGATTTTTTTGCAGAAAGCCAAGATCTGTTAAAAAATCTGGATACGTATTACCCAAATCACCAAAAACAATAGCAAAAATAGCGTTAACTCAAGCCGAAGAAGTTAAAACGGAGACCAAAGATTAGCAAAAGTGATGCTTGACAAAACAGCGCGAAGAATTTTAGAAAGTTTGCCTGAAGTTATAAATGGCAAGTGTTTGACTATGATATGCAAGTGGGGGATTCGATGGTGCTTCTAATCAAAGTAGATACAAGCAGAGTATGAGCGGTGACCATGACGATTCAAGTGTTTTCATGACTTCCCTGGTACCACTTAAAATCACATGTGCAGAAGATACTATTTGGATAAATCCAAAGCAATACTCATCGTCATATTGCCGCCCAGTGCAATTTATATTTATGAAAGAAAGTAACTTTGTTGTTACTGAACATCAAAAGCAGATGGACGAAGAGATAAAGGCACTTCCCCCCTCAGATTGCAGAACTAATGTGGTCGACCATAAGTTAATGATGACTATGATTGACGGAAAGATTTGCACCTAGACCTACCTATCAGATGCAAAATCAAGTGCCAGCTGCTACCTTTGTTTAGCAAAACCTTCAGGCATGAATAAATTGCATTCTGTGAAGGAAAGATCAGTGTCTGTCGACCTCTACAAATTTGGATTGTCAACATTACACGCTCATATCAATACCATGGAATGCCTATCGCATATAGCTTATAAGCTTGACCTCAAGAAATGGGCAGTGCGAGGAGATGATGACAAAGTTGTGTTTCAAGTAAGAAAAAAAGCTAAACAATATCGTTGCAAAGCTGAGCTAAACCTTTTGATAGACATTATCAAACAAGGATCCGGAACAACGAATGATGGCAATACAGCCAGAAATTTTTTTGAGTTTCCTGAAACTGCGGCGATCACTGGGCTAGTCAAACAGTTAATTCGTAGACTTGCTATGATTTTACAGGCAGTTACCTCAGGACAAGATGTTGACTTTGTAAAATTTAAAGAATATGCGTACCAGACGGCTGCTAGAACTATATAATTGGTACCATATGCCTGCTACAGTGCACAAATTGCTAATACACGGGGCAGATATCATTGCCAGTAACGCAATTTTGCCAATTGGGAGCCTGTCAGAGGAAGCGTCCTCACACATATACACGAAAAAAAAAGAGACAAAATTCGAATAGATATCCTCAACATGTTACTTCTTTCATCAGATCCAGTTATTTCTGCAACAAGACCCAAGATGAGTTCGAAAATAAAGCAAGAGCTTTTCAACGAGACCCTGGATTTGTTGAAACTTCAGGAGAGCGATTTAGAATTTTTTGATGTTTCTCCATTAGATTCTGACTCTGAGTCAGATTCTGATTCTGATTCAGATAAAGATTTTGAAAACTTATTTAAATGCATATACACCGTGACTTTTTAGTCGTCTTACAACGGCAGCCCACTTCATGTATCCAATGACTACTAGACATTCATTAAAAAAAATTGGTATTTATGAGATTTTAATAATTTAAAAATAAAAATATTATTCAGGATTATGACGCATGGCGTAGTTAAAAAACACCCTTTTGCGAGCGATGATCTACTCGACTCGAGCGCTGGGTAGGTATATTCTCCCGTTTGACACGTAAACATTATTAACAGAATGTTTCATAATTTTATTCTAATGTATTATTTATTTTTATTTGTACCTATTATGGTAGGTAAAAAAAATGTGTATATGTGTATCTTATTATATAAATTAGGAGTTCATGATGATTACCAAATGATTACGAGAGTTGCCTCCCAACGTGCACGCCTACTAATCCTGGACTTGTCGCTCAGCTCCGCCTCGCCGACTCGCCGCCGCCGGAATCCAGCCCCGTCGTGAGTGCTGTGACACCAATAGAAAAAAATCTATTTCTGGTGAAAAAATATCCTGGCTTAAAACTAAAGAAATTTTATTGAAAAAGGAAGCAATGATTTCCTTGTTTAAGCGAAAAAGTTTAGAGGATGATTATGAACAGGTGGATCTGAAAAAACGTCAACGTGGAAGACAACGCTCAACTTCCAGAGATATGATGAATATGCTTCGGCCAAATGGTAAACCTATAGCAGCTGCGAAATTGAGCGATATCAAAAGCCTATAAGCATTTAATTCCACGTGATGCTCACACATTCTACAAAAATCTAACGGGTGATGATAATGTAGAAGACGATATAGATGGCTTCGAATATGACTCAAGCTGTTCGCAATAACTTTGATAGAGAGAGAGACTGCAGACCTACTAGTGCAACAGAAATAAAAGCCTTGTTTGGACTTCTCTTCTATATTGGAAAACTGAGGGGAGCTCACTTGAACACTAAGGACTTATGGGCTACTGACGGTACTAGCTGTGATATATGCATTTCAACAATGTCGCAACGTCGATTCCATTTACTTCTTTGATGATATAACGACAAGACCAGCACGAAGAGCAAATGATAAGTTAGCACCAATTCGAGAAATTTTCCAACAATTCGGGTGCAACATTCAACGATACTATTATAAGCACGGAGAGCATGTTACTATTGATGAAATGCTACTGGCATTTCGCGGGAGGCGTCCATTTCGACAATATCTCCCTAGTACTGCCAAGTATGGACTCAAAATGTTTGCAGTCGGTGTTACGGAGTCGGAGATACACTTTAACTCTGGAGCTTCGCAACAAGCATTCTCAGACCATCGTAAACATCCAATCAGCAATCTCTACTAGAGATGAGTCCGATATCATGTCACATGTAAAAATCATCGATATTTTAAAATCATTTCATCATGCAATGACAAAGACAAAATCATCAATGCTTAAAAATCATTACAAGAATGACAATGAACGCGAACTTCGGTGATTCGGATCGGACGGTATCGGGCCGTCTCGGGCGCAGCGGGCGGTGTGACTGTGAATTGCGACGTTGCGAGACTGCGCGATCGGCGATACTGGACTGGAACTCAATGTTTCGATAAAATGACCGGGACTGGGCGCACGGAACGGCAACAATGCTTTCACTTGCATTGTTTATGTTTGCGTGCGAAATGCGCGGCAAATCACGAATGCAATTTATCTAGCATTTAGTATTTCGTGAATCATTGTTTTGGATAGACGAGGACGAACAACCACCCTAATTTAATTTTACGCGTACGAAATACGTAGTGTAATGTGTTGACTCGCTATAATTAAATTGGGTTTACATACGTTATAGTGAATTTAGTTCAGTGAAGTGTATTTATTATTTGATTTTATAACCAAGTTGGGTGTGCCTACTTACTTATTATATTTTTCTATCAGGCAAGAAACGTTTAGTGTTATGTTCTCAGTTTGTACCTAAATAGGTATTAAAAAATGGCTTCAACTTTAAGAAAAACATCCAACGTATGGGTACATTTTGACATTGAATCTGTTGGTGAGAAAACAGCAGTATGTCAATTGTGCAGGGTTAAATTATCCTATAAAACTTCCTCTACAAATTAAAAAAAACATATTTTAAGAAAACACCCTACGGTTGAAATTCAAGATGTAGGAATATGATGCAACAACACATTTCAGAACAACCTTTGGAACAGGAAGCTGGCCCTTCTAATCCAGCAGGATCTCAAAATCTTTCGTCTGTTGCTGCTTCTTCTGCTGGTGACTTAGCCGAGGGTCATCCATTGCCACAACCACGCGTTATTCAGCAGGCTTTAGTTCGACAAACTACAATTGCTCAATTCATCCAAAGCATTTCCATGTAATGTAACGTTCCTGCGAATGCTCGGCGTTCTGTTACGGGTAAATGCTCACAGCGAGTGAGCATTTACCAACATTTCGTTGCACCTTTGAACAACTAAACGACCGCACGGATCGCGTGCGTCTTTCGTCCCTCTCCCTCCGCGTCACCCCGCAACCGTGCATCGCCCGCACTCGAGGCTCGACGAAATGTTACACCAATACGCTCGACGAAATGTTACACCAATACGCTCGTTGGTTTGTAACAAAGAGGCGAGCGTGCTCGACGTTTAGTTCATAAAAGGATGATACACTAGAACATATCATAGAGCGGCTCGTTGTTCTGTTACAAGTAAATGTTGTAGTCTATACTCACCTTTACCAAACAGACTAGATCAACATGCGTTTTTAGATTTTATAGTCAACTAGCGACCCGCCCCGGCTTCGCACGGGTGCAATATATACATATAAACCTTTCTCTTGAATCATTCTATCTATTGCTGAAAACTACATTCAAATCCGTTTCGTAGGTTAAAAGATTTAAGCGTACAAACAGCGGGAGCGACTTTGTTTTATATTACGAAAGACAAAACTTTTTTTACTCTACTACCTCCCGGCCAAATTCTAAGTGAGAGAGTGAGTGACTTTTATATATTAAGATAATTGTTATTTTCCTGGCTAGAGAGCTCCGATAAACGCGTGCGCTCGCTGCTAATCATAAAGTGCTATAGGGCGAAGCGCGGCCTTCGACGCACTATTGATAGGCTCGCGCCCCCCGACCGGTACCGCCGCGCCGCAACCGCTATATCCCTGCATTTTAAATCTGTAATATCTTCGAAAATATTCATTTAAATTACATGCTGTAAAGGGCCATATTGATCTATATTACATGCACAAAGTATTTAAGGTACTTAATTGGATAAGGATTAATGCTGTATTGCTTAAAATCGCTTTTTCGTAAATAAGCCATTATTTTCTCGTAAGTAAAGGATAAAAAATGGTTATTGTGGGTTATCCCTAAGAGATAGACATATACCATCGCGGACTTTTTTATAGACCTTTTTAAGGTGTACAATACTGTAGTACATTATTTTGATCTAGCTCGTAGGGTTCAGCCAGCGTTTGCAATGTAAGCGCAAAAAAATGTGTTTATTTACGACCTTACATTAAAAACCTCTAAAATTATCAGTGTTTCTCGATTATATTATGCATGTATTATACATATAAACCTTCCTCTTGAATCACTCTATCTATTAAAAAAAACCGCATCAAAATCCGTTGCGCAGTTTTAAAGATCTAAGCATACATAGGGACAGACAGACAGCGGGAAGCGACTTTGCTTTATACTATGTAGTGATACGTTGCCGTTGCTTTTGGAGGAAGTACCGCTGGAAACAAGAAGGCGGATGTATCTGCAATTAGATGCGAGCTCCAGCACACTTCGCACGACTAGTTCGTGATTATTTAAATCAAAATTATCTTTGGTGGATTGGCAGAGGAGGTGCCATTGCTTGGCCGCCGCGATCTCTCGACCTTACACCCTTAGATTTTTATCTTTGGGGCTACATGAAACAAAAAGTGTTTGCCGTGCCCATCGAAAACCGCGAGCAATTAACGGCTAGGATTTTTGCTGCTGCTACGGAAATAAAAGAAAACCGTGAAAAATTACGTCGTACAATCAAAAGTGTTAACTTGCAAACTTTATTGGATTTTACCATGGAAAGGTTATTTTTAGTGCAGAAAGATGTTTTCACAAGAATACGAGAAATTGGCATTGATCAAGTGCGTGTGGTCTAAATGGGGCTTCGATGGGAGTGGGGGTCATAGCGTCTACAAACAAAACTTTATCAATTCAAATACATTGTATGGTGACTCAAACATAATATTGTGCAGTGTAGTACCATTAGAGATAGCAAATAATGAATCAACGAACAGGTTAATTTTTGGAAAGCCGCTAGCTCTTCATCAACTCGTTTTTGCCGTAAAATATTACATGAAACCAAAGAAAACGATTTAGAGATGAACAATACTGTCCAAACTTGATGAAATCAATATTCTAAACTTGGACGGACCCTCTCCCTCTACTCCAATAACTCAAAGTTACACGCCAGTTTGTTCTTCAGATATTTACACGCAGAGCACTAGTTCAGATTGCAGTACAAGTAGAGGTAAATCGTCGTTTAGAAATCGTTCTTCTAATAATGAAACTGCTGCATCTGTACTCAAACAATATTTATCGTCAAGAGAAAGACAACAAACAACTGCACGTTCTACAGCGTGCCAAAATGACGATTTGGATACTTTAAAAGATTTTTTTTTAACAATGGCTAAAACTGTTAAAACATTTCCTATCCATGAACTACTTAATATAAAAGCAGAAATTTTTGAAATTGTCAACACAGTAGAGATGAAATTGGCAACAACCACAAATTTGAATGTTGTTAGTGAACTTTCATACACAATACATCCTCCGTCCAATGCAAATACTCAGCCAAGATCCTCTCATAATATAACTGCAATCCCCAATTCCCGAAAAATATTGATAACAAGTGACATCTATTTACCTAAAATGGTAAATACAAGTACAATTGCTTCAACAAGTACAAGGACTTCACCACAATACAAAGATTTCGTAGACTTACAAACAGGAAACGGTAAAGAAACTGGTCAGTATATAACCTACTACAAGATCTTTACCACAGAATATAATTTCAGTTTCTTTCGCCCCAAAAAGGATCAATGTGATCTATGTGTCAGCTATGAAAACTGTGACCAAAAGTTGGTCATAGAAGATAAATATCGAGTGCATTTAAAAGAAAAAGAGCTAAGTAGGGAATAAAAGTTAAAAGATAGAATTAAGGCTGATAAGATTAACAAAGTCGTAATTTACGATTTGGAAGCCGTTTTGCAATGTCCTAGAGGGGAAACGTCGGCTTTCTATTATAAGTCGAAACTTAACAGTTATAATCTTATGTTGATATAACTGAAGGCCGAGGCCACTCTGACAAGTTGTGCATCGGGGTCCTAGCGAGGGCCGGGGGGCAGAGCGGTCCAAGCTGTGACTGGTTAGAAAGTTTGAAGTTTCAGAGAAAAGGCTTTTAAGATGAAAACAAAGGGTTTAAAAAAAACAAAACAGATACATACTGCTTTATACTTAACACATAAACATTTATATTAGACATAGATCGACTAGCCCACAAACATCTAAAGAATATCATGACCTAATTTAATGTTTTTAATGGAATATTATCCATTTATAATTCATTTTAGAGGTAACTTTGAGGTACTTTTCTTTGTTGGTTCCCATGCAGGACGTACATTCACAGAATTTTTGAGTTCTCCGGTTTTGTTCCAATAGTCGAGGAAACCTACGAAAAGCTTCGAGGCATATATCCTCGACTCTTGGATCGCCTACCCTTCTCCCTATTCCAGCATGTCATGTGTAACCATCTTAATATTAACATAGCTGAAGTCGCCCGTCAAAACGGTCAGAATGTTTTAAATTTCAGAACAGACCTGCGCGACTCACTACCAGATTATCAGTGCCTACCAAAATCCGTAGTTAACTATATTTCACATGTTTCGAATGTAATCACAGGCACGGGGATTGAAGTGAAGCTAAATCTTCCCGATATCGCTAATCCGCTAGGCGACGAGCGTATCTCAGGGACTTTTGGAGCGGTAACCGCCCAATCACACAATGTTTACGAGGCATACATAAGTCCTCATGTTACTATGGCACGAGTCATCAGTAGGGATGGTGATGCAGAATACCATCCACTTTCAGATAACCTGATGCCAGCAACTTTGATACCAAACCGGAACTTACTCGGTTATGGTCCAATCGATATTCAGAATCCTGGAATGCGTCAGCGACTGGCAGATCTAGAATTTCTAGATGATAATACGATAAGGGCAGGTACAAAATAAATCCTATAAGCCCAAACACAAGCATATGGCAATGTACAATGTTGTTTACGAAGACGCGGGACGTGCACCGCCGCGTTGAACGCCGCGTGCGACGCGGTTGTGTCATCTGCCATATGTTCCTATTTGCGCGTGTGACGCCGCGTGCATCATCATGTGTCATCTGCGGGCAACGCTGCATTTCAAGCAAACGCGCGTAAAATCGCTTCTCCGTAAACGCTATCATACATCGCCATACGGGGTGTAAACAGACCCTTCACCAAGCCGTCAACCAAGCATTCTGTACATCAAACTAAGTAAGTTTACGCAAAAATTTTTGCTGGGAAACGAATTTTTTTTTTGGGTTCAAAAATCACATTTTACGGTAAAACTCAATATAATGCGCTCAAAACTTATTGCTGATGGATGCTTTGAATAGTAAATGGACCATGGAGGTAATTGAAGTAAAGTTAGAACCTAAAAAAGTAGTATTTAAAAAAAAACTTGTGAAAAAATTGGAACTTTGACCCCCAATATCTCCGTAACTAGAAGGTTCCCAGGTATGGTCCAGAACAAAAAAATGATCACAATGACGAGGAGAACAAGTGCCTTTCGGCTTCGTTAAGGGTCTTTTTACACCCTTTATATTTGAATTGAAAGCTGGCCGCGCCGCACAACGCGTAAATCCGTGAATGAGCCCTAAGTGTGAAATTACAGTGGCAGCGGGGCGGGCAGTGGAATCCGCTGGCGGGTAACGCAAACACATATTTTTCGACTAAGGTGCAGTGCACCAAGTGCGGGCGGGGCGGGTGAGCGGGAATCGCAGCGGGACAAGCTTGTGTGCGAGCGGGGCGGGTGGATGCAAGCTATTATGCATTTCTCGCTCGATTTGTTCTTCGAGCTTCGGGACCAATCCTTTGAGCTTCCCAAAGGATTAGTCCCTTTAGATTTTAATGATATTGCAGCCATGGATTCACATTTACGCCATTATTCGCTGGGACTTACAGAAGTGCAATTTAATGAACTATTAAATAGCATTCCATCTTTAAATAATAAAGTTACAAAACCTAGCCTTGCATTGAGCATACTTCTCGTAAAGCTTAGGACAGGGAACGATTTTCTGGCGTCGAACACAGCAAAACTTTTGGCCTTTGTACGCTGTTAGACCCTAAGTTTAAATTATTATGTTTTAAAAATGAACAAGCTGTCGCAGAAATAAAAAGACATGTACACATGCTAATAATTGGCATCATCAATAAAAACCAATTGACAGAAAATATCATAGGAGAAGAAAGACCGGTAACTGCTGGAAAGGTTAGCGCTTGGGACAAATTCGATGAACTACTTCAAAAAAACAAGCCCCAAGGTAATGCCCAAGCGAGAGCCATCCAAGAACTCCACATGTACCTGGATGACGAGATGTTACCTCGAAAGAACTGCGAGGGTAAATGGAATAGCCCATCGCAATGGTGGAGAGACCATAAAATAATTTACCCCCACCTATCGCATTTATTCAGAACTAAATGTAACATCGTAGCGACATCAGTGCCCTGCGAGCGATTATTCTCAAAGACAGGGCTTATCATAAATGAGCGAAGATGTCGTCTAAAGCCAGAAAAAGTAGAGCAGCTTGCATTTCTAAATGCAAATTCTTAATTCATCCAGAATGAATCAATCAATAACGTAGAAAAAAAAAAAAATTATATTCAATCATTGTAAATAAGACGATTTTTAAATGCGGCAGAAAAGTTAGCTTTTAATAATTGACATAATTATAGTATGTTTTCAAAAACTTTTCTGCTAGTCCTAAGCCTAAATTAAAGCATGAAGGGAAATCGTCGTACTTACAAGAAGCTAAACTGATAAATTTATTATTTTTAAACTTTAAAAAACGAAAGCACTTATATCAATGTATTAACGGTAAAAGTGTGAGTTTGCGTTTCGTTCGTTTCAGTTACTTGTGCAAATCGTACTACTGATATCGATATCTGAAAACGGTTTTCGATATCGATATGAAAACTGAATATCGGTTACATATCCGTTAGCAACTAAATACGAAAACGCCCATGTCTAATATATTTTAGATTGCATTGGACCTTATGAAGCAACAAAAAATGACTCAACAATCATGAGTGATCTATTTAGTAATGAAAGTGGTCCAATGCGCTCATTTTTTAGACAGTACGTATTTATATTGGATAGGGGGTTTAGGGATGTGATCCCTGAATTGAAAAGCTATCATTATATAAAACATACATGCCCGAGTCATTATTGGAAAATGAACATCAATTGACAACTGACCAAGCGAATAGATCCAGATGTAGGACTATGTGTAGATGGGTTGTCGAAGTAGTAAATGGTCAGGTTAAAAGAGACTACAAACTCTTTCGACAAGAATATTTTAACAGAGCATCAACACACCTTATGGATGATTTTAAAATTGCTTGAGTTCTTTTGAATAAATTCCACCCAAAAATTTAAGACAGACCTGATGCTGTGGAGTACTTACATATTGCTCAGGCGAGATTAAATACCAGGAATTATTTAGGAGAATTTATTCAAAGGGAAAACATCAATAGGAGACGTGCGGTTTTCCAAAACATAGACAGCAGTGCTCCTCATTTAGACCATTTTCCTAGATTAACTTTAGATGATTTAAGAAGATTTGCATTGGGATCCTACCAATTAAAACAGGCGAGATCCTATTATGGGGAGCACATAAGAACTAATGGTACTTATAATATTGAAGTAGGCAGTGATATTTTGGAAGAGGATTTGCCCTTAATATTGGGTCAAAATAATTATTTAATTAGGGCTAGAATTAAAAACTTATACTCTTATTTATTGATAAGTAAAGATGAAAATCGGGTAAATACTTTAGATAGTATCATTGCATATTATTGTAACTGTCTAGTGGGTAACCGTACAGTAGGGTGTTGTGCTCATACTATGACAGTATTGTGGTATCTGAGCTGGGGCCGCTTCAACGATGTATGTGCTCCAGCTCAATTCTTGGATGGTATATTTTATGAAGAATAAATGGTTTATTCAAGTTTTGATTTGTTTTATTTCATTTGGTACTTAGACATGAACTACCCTATCAATAACGTTATTTATTAAAGTCTAGTGGTGAAGCTGTTAACTAATTATACATTTTTTAATATTTAAACGTTCATTGTACATCATCTATGAGTACCTATCTTCTTTTTAATATGCTGCTATTATATTTATATGTGCATAAAGTAATAGAGTCGTAATCCCATCCCCATAGTGATGTATAGTAGATAGGTAGAAGTAGGTACTTAACCTAAATAGAATAAGGAGAAAATGTCAATGTCAATTTCCAATTATAACCTAGATTTTTACAACAGAAAAACAATGATATCTCTTGAACCAGGGTGAATAATTTAAAAATGGTTTCTGATTATAAAAATACAATGTTTTTCCTATTATTTAAAACAAAAATGTTCAGGGTACAACAATTTACCACTGGGACCCAATTTTCCTTACAAATCGGGCAATCTCATTTTTGACATTTGTTATGCAATTTACAGCTCAGCCTCGGATAGTATGGTAATAAAAGTTGTATTCGCGGTAATGATACATAGGGGAGACCTGTACAAAACCGTATACTGGGGTAAAACAGTACAGCATGTCTATTCTTGTCAATAATTCAAAGTTCCCGCGCGCAAACTGCTCAACGGCGTCGACCAATGGGAGCTATCTGTCAACTAACACTTGTCGCTGCAGGCACGCGCGTTATCAAAATATTCGATTTTAATCTTTTTCGGCGTACTTAATCTTAGTTTTGTGAAAATTCAATCAATCATAGTGAAATTTACATATATTACAGGTAAGTGTCCAATCAACTATGTTAAAGTGTGTGTATTTACTCGTAATTAACAACTGTTTGAGTAGGCAAAATTGGTTTGCGTATGTAGTAGTGAGTGATATATTTATACATTGAGCCTTGGGTCAAAACCGTACGGGGCAAAACCGGCCACTATACGATTTTGACCCGCACGAATGAATATAAACTAACTAATTTTATTTTATTTTAGGTGCAGTTAAAATGCCGCGTAATTATAAAAGGACTACTTCTAGACAAGAATGGGATCCGGATAACATGAAAAAAACCGTTCAAGCCGTATTTGATGGCACCATGGGTTACTTGAAAGCGGCCAAAACTTTTGAGGTACCAAAATCAACATTACAAGATCGAGTAAACCGATTTAAACAGAACAATGATCTGGACGGTTCCACACGCAAAGGCTTGGGACGATTTAAGCCCATTTTTTCGACTTCCCAAGAACAAAGTCTAGTTGAACATGTCTTGATCATGGAAAAACGATTATTTGGTCTCACGTATAAAGATCTTCGACGCTTAGCGTATCAGTTCGCAGAAGCAAACCGTATTGACCATTGTTTCAATAAGGTTTATAAACTAGCGGGAGAAGATTGGTTAGCTGGGTTCATGAAGCGACACCCACAATTATCACGGCGTGCAGCCGAGCCAACGTCGGTGGCGAGAGCGATGGGATTTAACATGGTCAGTCTCAACAATTTTTTTGATTTGCTAGAAGGAGTTATAGATCAATATAAATTTCTGCCTACACACATTTACAATGTGGATGAAACGGGCCTGACAACGGTACCAAAAAGACAAAGCAGAATAATCGCTTTAAAAGGAAGAAAACAGGTCGGTCTGGCTAGTTCAGCGGAAAGAGGCCAGCTGACTACTGCTGTCCTGTGTGTGTCTGCTTCTGGAAATTATATTCCTCCGCTGCTAATATTTCCACGAGTTCGGATGAAGGCTGAACTTCTAGATGGTGCTCCACCAGGGACAGTTTCGGTTTGCCATCCAAGTGGCTGGATACAAAGTGATATTTTTGTTGAGTGGTTGAATCACTTCATATCATCAGTAAAGCCCAAAAAAGAAGATCCTGTCCTTCTATTACTCGATGGACACTCTACCCACACAAAAAATCTCCCACTGATCGAAAAAGCTAGGGATAATGGAGTTAAAATTTTAAGTTTCCCCCTTCATTCCCACCCACAGACTTCAACCGCTAGACGTGAGTATCATGGGTCCATTGAGCACATATTACACCCAAGAAGTAAACGCGTGGCTACGGAATAATCCGGGTAGAGTAGTGACACAATTCCAGCTGGCAAGACTTTTTGGAGCAGCATACTGTAAAGCGGCTACTATACAGAACGCCGTGTCTGGCTTTACTAAAACAGGCATATTCCCAACGAACAGGACAGTATTCGGTGAAGCAGATTTTGCCGCTGCTGAAACAACGGAAATACCTTCTACGACACCATCAACTTCCGCTGATGCATATGTCAACCCGACACCGTCAACTTCTTCTGCGCCACTCGTTCACTCAATATCATCAATTTCTCCGCTACCGCCGCCAGTTCCTACTACGTTGAATCTGACAGTGTCTCCGGCGGATATAATGCCAATTCCTAAAATAAGTGTGGACCGAAAAAGAGCAAGCGATCACCGAAGAAGAAAAACTGCTGGGGGGCAATCGCGCTAATTTCAAACATCGGCAAACGCTTATGATAACGTTATGGTTCAATTGCGACAGCGGTTAAGTTTCGATTCAGTCGTTCCTATTTTGGTATTGCGATAAAGTTCAAACTCTAATAAAAGTTGGAACGTTGCGTTACGTCAATTGTTAGTGATGTTCTTTTAGTTTGTGTATATCCGAGCGTTTAGTAATAAATTTTGACGTGTGCACCTCTAGTTTTGACAGCTGAAAGCGCGGTATGTACTTGAACTTTTGAAAAGGTAAGCAAGTTTTTACGTAAATAAACATTTAAAGTAACACAAGACATACTCTTTGGACAGCCGCTTTCATTCGGAGTCGTGATTGTTTCATAAACCACCCACACACTTCCTGGAAACACTTCACTTATTCTTTTTGTTTCTCTTCTCGGTGGAAATGGATGAGCGTCGCAGATGCACGACGGTTCGTCAAATGGAGCTGATGGTGCAATTCCTAGAGCAGCATCGAGACCTTGCTCTTGGACGAGTAAGATCTAAAGAGGCTCGTCAAGTTGCGGCACGCTTATGGAATGAGTGTGCCACAAATCTTAACGTTGAAGGGCCTGCCCGAACAGGGAAAGAATGGTCCAAGGTGAGAATCATCGAGGCAGATAAAAGTGGATGTTATACGCCGAGGGTTCCTAACTTAATTAATGTTATATTGTTATTCTTTCGTTAGGTATGGAATGACTACAAGTGCCGGGTTAGGTCCAAGTTAGTGAGCATAAATGCGAACAAACGAGCTACTGGTGGTGGACCTAGTAATGCTCCTACATTGTCACCATTGGAGGAAAGGACAGCCAATATTTTAGGCAGGGATGTTGGCCCGCTAGCTGATGTTAGGCAGGATCAATTTGCCTCCAATGACGTAAGTTGTATTTTTAACTACTTCCAAATAAACTTTTATAAACCATTGTTTCATCTTGCTTAATTTTACTAACAAATGCATTATATAGGGTGACGGTACAGTGACAGTGGAAGTGATTGATGAACAATTACACCCATCACAAGACACTCAAGCTTCATCAGCAATGTGAGTTATTTCTCTTGTGAAAACAAAATGTTTATGCTGCTTAATATTAGCAATATATATAAGTTTTATTAATATTATACTATGTAACATTATTTTAACTTATTACAGTTTGATTGATCACCCTCAGTATGTGCTATCTGCATCTTCACCAGTGCATGTGCAGTCGCTGCCTGTGTCCCCTGTTCCCAGTCTAGTGGGACAGACAGACTCATTGCAAAACTCCCCAAGGCAAAGTGCAGGTTTGTTCAACAAAATTGCTTGAGCTAATTAAAGATAGTATTATCATGTAAAGCTATTTATAAATTGCTACTTTCAGAAAGAGTTCAACGGGTGCGAGAGCCCCCTCGGCGGCGAGGTGTAGAGCGTGCCTCACGCCAGCTCTCAACACAAATGACCAGACAATGTAAGTTGAATTATTAACTTATTTTTGAAATCTTAATGCCATTCTTTAATATCCAACATTTATTTATCATATTTCAGCAGCTAGAAGTGCATTGGATCAATCCAGGACAGCAATCCTTCGTATTGAGGAGATGCGGGCAGAAGCTGCTCTTAAAAACGCACAGGCATTCTGCAATTTTTCAGAGTCTTTCAGACTAATTGCTGAAAGCATTGACAGATTTAGCCAAAGGGTAATACAAATATTTTTTATTTACAATATCATAAAATAATTGGAATCTTATTACATAGTAGTCAGCATTAAAATGTAGAAATATACTTTTACTGGGCCAATCTTGATATGGTTTTATGCTATTTCATGTTTCTCATATCTGGCTGGTATTATGATATTATGTAAATGAAATAAGGACTGTTACTAAGCATTATTTGTCAGGAACATCTTATTCACAAAACTTATATTTTGTTTCAGTATGGCCAACAACATCACCACCCAGATTAAGACCCAGAATTAAGATTACTTTGATAGTTTAGTATTAGGTTCTTTATGTACTGTTATAATTTTCCAAATATAATTATGTACGTACTAACACTAGTGTTTTAAGATGTGTATGTATTACTAACAAAATGGATTTTATGATCTGATAAAAATAAATGATTTGTTTTTTATTTTTTGATAAATAGAATTATATTATAAATTTTCTTTCTGTTGTTTTGTTGGTTCTCCTTAATTTGAAATTTGGCACTAGAGACCCCTTTTGCCTTCCCACCATCATTTGCACCTTATTAAAACTATGTCATGTGATAATCTACATTTTATCATACTTTGCTAGATTAATTAAAATGACAATGCATTAGAAAAACAAATAGCCTCTATTCATAAACAGTTTTTATTAAGAAGGAAACTAAAACAAATATACATTTTCTTTTTCTGGTCTGGTTCAAATCAACACATTTCTGACATAGGCCAAGTGGGTTTCATATTTCCCTATCCAGAGCAGAATCATCTTATCATGTGGCCAGTCATCTCCATTTTTTTTACTGTTGTTATCCATTATTATCATATCTATTAATAATTAAGTGTATTTCTTATTAACTGTTAGTTGTGTTAGTATTTAACTTAACCTAGTTAGTAGTGCTAGTTTTTATTAAAGGTTGGCGACGTAGCGCCATTACGGATAAAGGCCTCCTCCATCTTCAACAAAAAAAAATACACTACACTAAAATTGTCTCCTATTTGTCCATAAACGTTGAATGAGCGCCCGCTGTCGTGCACGGCCAAGCTCTAGCTCACTAAGAGCACGTGCTCCGCGGCGCCGCTCTTGCCTGGCGCCATGACCGGCGCCCTCCGTCAGCTGGCGCTCACGAGCTACTTCCTCTGCTGTTAGCGGAGTGTAGGGGATGCGAGCCCTGTGTGCTATGTTATGCAGAACACAGCATGCATTCACTATTCTTGCAGCAGTTACTGGAGTGTAATGTAGTTTTCTATCAACCAACAAGCACCTGCAAGGACAAACCCTTATAATATATCACATTATTTATTATATCAACCAGTATAACAATGGTATGATATTCAAGGTATACCTAAAGCGAGCTTTTAAAACACCTATACAGCGTTCAACAACATTTCTGGCAGTCAAGTGCAGGCTTTGGTAATATTGTTCCGGAGTGCCTGGCCTAGGTTCTGAGATGGGTGTCATCATTGTCGGTCTCAAGGGGTACCCTGAGTCTCCTGCAATAACCAAAAAGTATTAAATTCTCTTGAAATGTTAGTTACACAATTATCAGAAGATTGCAACATAAAGTATACTCAATTTAAACATACCCAAAAGATGCAAATCTTCTCCATGATTAATGTGGCGTCTCTCTATATGTATAACCATTCAATGGATGGTTGGCCCAAACCACACTATCATGTGTGGACCCAGGGTAACTCGCATCCACACATAATATATTTAAATTAGAATCACATATCTGAAAAAAAAAAACTATAATGATATGAACTTGCACTGACAGGAAAGAACAAAATTATAATAATACAATTATACTCACTATCATAACATTTAACGAATGGTATCCTTTTCTATTAAAAAATCGTTCTTCATGTCTAGCAGGGCATACAATTGCAACATGAGTCCCATCAATACAACCCAGAGCTGGTATTTTGAACTTATGGTAAAAACTGAAAATAGTTATATATATTTTACAATTATGTACTGAAATACTTGAACATGGGTTCATATTAGAATATCTAAAATGAAGACTATGCTACTTACTCTCTTTTAACTTGTTCCCTCTCACATTGTTTGAATGGAAAAGCTATATATTCATTAATTACTTTGTTCAAGGCTGTTGTCACTTGCCGGATAGCTTTTGAAACACTGGCCTGGGAAATAAAATGGTTCCTGCTGTCTCCAACAATGGTCTGGTAGGACCCAGAAGCATAAAAAGCCAATGCAACCAAAATCTAAAACAAATTCAGGTTATCTATTGATTGCCCTATGAACACACATTGAACTTTATTAGTTGGCTGATACTTTTATACAACAAAAAAGGCTTTTAATAAAAGCGATAATGTTGTCAAGATGACTACAGAGGAATCATCATAAAATCTGTCCTTACACTCCTTACCTTGGTTTCAACATCCAAAGCATCTGAACGTAGAACGGGTGGCATGTGAGGAGTCAACTTGGAAATTAACTCACGGGTTAATTCTTTTGTGAGTCTATATCTCTTCACAAATTGACGATCACTATAAGAGTCACACTTAAGTCTAGCTTTTAGGTTTTTTCTTTTTGTTTCGGCTCGAGCCACTGCTACATCGTATTCATGAGATATCTCCAATAAATCGATGTAGGCGTACATGGTAATGTTGTATTTTTTAAGATTTTCACTCGGAAACACTTCACAACAACCACAAAATAATCCAACGATGCGCCAACGATCCAAAAAAAGTAGCGTCCTATCAACTTTTCGTTTGACAGCGGTAACGTTTCAGTTACGATCGCGTTGCGTCTCAACGCGCTGTCAAATTTTTAGCGCGATACGAAACGGTCAAAAAGTTGTGATATGGTAGCGGTTCAGTTGCGATTTCGTTGAAAAAAAATAGCGCGATTGGCCCCCTGTTATCACTTCCTCCCCCTATAAAAATGAGTTGATAACCATCTCACAAAATAAAACTCCTAAGCTTAATTTGAATCAACCGCCTAAGACCAAAAAACCAAAACAAAAAATAATAAATGATAACATTTGCTTGTACTGCCTCGAAGAATACGGTTCAAGCCGCGTGGATGAAGGTTGGGTGCAATGTACGGAGTGTAAACGTTGGGCTCATGAAGGCTGTACAGGTTATGACTCAGAGGATTTAGATAATTTTGTATGTATGGGATGCGTTGCTTCTAGATAATTTCTGGGGCAGTATCGTATATAATATACGGTTTTGCCCATGTGTCGGGGCAAAATCGTAATTAGAAGAAGTTTAATAATTTTTGGTTTTTATTGTTTAATATTTTAATTATTCCAAATATGTGCAAGTGATTATGTTCCTTAAGAGACTGTTTAGTAAATAAATTTCTGTTTTGAGATTAAAGACCTACAACCCTAAACCCTTAGCTATACGATTTTGACCCGGTCTCCCCTACTGTCCGATAGTGGGCTGGCAATATTAAAAAAACGTCCGAATATTTGAATTTCGGAGGGGTAACCCTAGAGCTCTCACCTTAACGATCTCTGGTTGGCAACACTGGTAGACGCGCTGTCGCCATTTTGTTTAGTTCGACACAAACAAACGTTGTGAGTGGGTGTATTGTTTTTGACGCCGATTTGACAAGTAAGTGACTTTAAATATTATTGCATATTGTTATTATTATTTTTGTCAATCAATTGAGAATACTTATTGGACGGAATGGATAGAATAATAACTAGGCCAGACTTGGCTGGACAGCGACATGATAAAGTTTGTTACACCTATTTATTTATTTCTCTTTTCTCACATTACTTTGTTTTTTGGCATCCAATCTGATAAATTATTGTGAGTTATTTGAGTTATACAACACAAATCAAGGTAGGTAATATTTCAGTTTTGGGCACTTGGTAGAACACGTGGCGCGTGTTACATTAAACTACTTATTGCTTAGTAGGTAACTATAAACTCAATAATCGTAAAAAATAACAGCGTTGCTCAGGGGGGACTAAATTACACTGGTTAAATGAGCAGTGTTAATATTATGTACGTGTCGATTTTTGGTTATAAAAGACATGCCAGTTGCCTCACGATGTTTTCACAACTTTTGCATTAGAAGTTCGATTGCAAGCAGCTAGGCCACCGAGTGTTCAAACATTCACACAACTTGTCTGATGTCAATAACTTTACTAAGAAAGTTTATTGAATTTCAGACGCATCTTTCGATTGATTGTATTCCTGAACAAAATACAAAAGAATGGATTTCGAAGAGGTGATTAATAAGGCAGGAGACAAGGCCTTTGTTTGGCACTACTTTCTGAGAAACAAAAATAAAAGTGAAGCAAAATGTAAATTATGCCAAAAGATATTAAAATCAGGCGGCGGTAGCACGAGCAGTTTACAAAAACATTTGAAAAACGTACATAAACTCAGTTTAGAAAGTCCAACTACGTCAGCACAGGATAGTGCATCTACTACAAAAGAACTTCCGGATCCCGAAACGCCGAAAAAGAAATCTAAATTGACCCATTTCTTTGAGAGTGATGCTAATCCAAGTATGGAAGTAGTGGTGTCTCGTATGGCTTCGATGGATGCCAATCCCACTAAGAAAATTCACAACATCTCAAGATTTAAGGTATTTTTTTTGAAAAAAACTGCAGATACCATTCGAAACAAGATTATCAAGGAATGTGAAAAAAGAAAGCTAGAGGTGATTAGTGAGATTAAAGCCGTTATATCTCATGAAAAGAAGTTTTCAATATCATTCGATGAATGGGCATCCAATCACAACAGAAGATACATACTTCTTACTTTGCATTCACCAGATTTTGCTAGAAACGCTTTTCGAAACCTTGGTTTGGTACAATGGTTTCCAACCTAAAAATAATTATTCTGCGTTTGCGACATTAAAAGCATTTGTGGAAGACAAAACGTATGACGCTAGTAAAGCAAATATACAAGAAAACATCAAGACTCATTTAGAAATGTTGATTGATGAATTCAATCGTTACTTCACAGAATATACCGAACAAGCTTAAGTTGATCAAGCTGATTCGTAACTCTTTTAGCACGGACGCTGGTGAAGTTACTGAAGGAATACAGGAAGAACTCATTGAATTCCAAAATGACAGAAACTGCAAGGATGCTTTTGAATCGAATTCACTTGAGTCGTTTTGGTGTAAAAAAACAATTTCTTATACTTAACTTCGAGAAATCGCCTTACGCTATTTTATGGTTTTGTCAACAACTTATTTATGTGAACAAGGATTTTCTGCTTTGTTGGTAATTAAAAACAAGGCGAGGAATCGCTAGAAAGTAAGTGATGATTTGCGTGTAGCTTTGAGTAACAATATTAGTCCTAGGATAGCCGAAATCGTGAAGAAGATGCAAGCTCAGAAATCACATTAATACAAAAATACAGATGTAGATCCTAAAAATATTATTACTTCTTTATATATAATTTCCTATTGAGTTTTTAATTAAAGTTTCAGTTTGATTATTACAGTTTATTTTTATTATACCTACATAGTGGTCCCTGCTAACAAGAATAATATAAAAGTGGTCCTGACTAAGAAAAGGTTGGGAACCCCTGCCTTAGATGAACTTATTTTATAGGATAAAGGAATTGTAGCATAACAAGAATCTGTTTCGTCAATTACACTAGTTTACAAAAAAAAAAGTTTTTGTGTTGCCTTCGATATTTTTGCGGGTTTTTTTTATTTATATCATATTACTTAAAAATAAAGTTATAAGGGTGCCAGATCAGCTCTAGTTTTTAAGTTATTAGGGTATGTGTGGGGTATGCTTGGGCTTGTTGGGTATTACAAGTTGAGTGTAAATAAGGAACTAAAGCAGAGGTATTCATTGCCCAGCAGTGGGGTAATACAGGCTAGATAAATAAGATAAGTTTTACATAGATTCATGGGAAATAACGATCAAAAAAATTTTTTTTACTTTTCTTAATGCTCCCAATTGATGTAAAACATAAACTCGCGTTTTCATCATTCTTGTACCATTATCATTTTTGTACTAGTAATTTTAATGATTTTGTAGAATACTTAAGTGATTTTCATCATTTTTTATAAATAATAAACAAAAATATTTTGTTCGTCCCGAAATAATTGTTCTATTTCATTGAAATTTCAAACCGTAATAAAAAAAAAATTGAGCTAATTTCCAAAAACTGATAATTTTTCGTTATTCTTGGGTACCAGGCGAACCCAAAACCACTCTCATATCAAGAGCAACAAAAACACTGTAAACTAGTGTTATGAATTACGAAAGATCTGTATACTCTCAATTGAACGTGTATTCAGCCAAATGAGTCTGGTAAAAACAAAACTCCGAAACCGTTTGGTGGTGAGAACCCTGAATGCCATTTTGTACGTTAGGTTCGGCCTAAAAAGAGCAGGAAAGTGCTGTTGTTACTCTTACACTGTTCCAGACAATGTACTACGCAGTATCGGAACCAAAGAGTGTTACCACTCCGGCTCTCAGCCTTCCACATCAGCTGATGTTGATGAAGATGAAGACCTTGATATTCTATTCCCTTGATTTAATTTCTCAATAAATACTGGTACTTAATTATGTTGGCATATTTTTTACACCAATCTAGCATATTTTGAAGTAGTTGAGTTGGCTACGCTGTATGTCATTGATATGTCACATTGCAGAAAAAATTCGGATCTCGTTTGCCGCGGTTCGTTATTTTTATGCATTTTGTGCTTTTGGTCCTATTCTAAGACATATCCTTGTGTTGTTTCCATGCTGTTTGTTGAGTCGAGCCCATGCCCGTCCAAACTATTATCGAATCTATAGTTGCTGCCAATTAAGATGGCAATAGCGGTCATTGCTCTTTCCATAATATTTCTTCGTACGAACCAAAACAAATGAACCATGTATCGTTTTTCATTAGAAAAAATGTTGAAGATCACGACAGATGACGATTCAAGACATGAACAAGCTTATTTTTGGATTTCAAAGTTAAGAACTTTAATAAATGTAGGTGGTTCAATGACCGCCATTGCCATCTTAACTGGCAGCAACTATAGCGATAGCTTGTTTAGCGACTGATATTGAGATATTGACTCCTGTGAATTGTGTTGACATAAGTGTCTCCAGTACATTGTGTATTTTATTGACGGCAGTACGACAAGTGCATAATCATGTCTTCCGAGAAGAACTACTGTGTCCCTGGGTGTTCTGGGAATTCTGGTATGTACAGCTGAAGTGAGATTATAATTTGGCCAAGACCGTTGTAGACACTGTAGAACTATAATGGAGGCTTACATCCAGCAGTGGGAAAAAAGGACTGGCATAATGATGATACGATAGTAAGATAACTGACTTAAGTCTGTGACTAACTTTATGTATTTATCACCCTCTGATTGTATTGGAATGTTCAAAAATGAATCACATGTCATCAGTCCTTGCTGTTAACATAATATTAAAGAATTCAAGTTTTAATTTGAGGTTTTTTGGAGGACAAAGCCATATTAGGTTCCACACAGTAAGGTCAAACTTGTTAACTTTTTAATGATTGATTGTTGTATTAAACATAATTATATGAAGGAAACCTCATTTTCATAATAAGTTTTAAATTTTATGTCTTTAATTTTTCAGATTCCCTCACTTTACTGTTTTTTTTTTGAACCCTGCAAAGGATATGGATCGCTTCATGTCATGGGTCTTTCAATATTGGTGGGGACATCTTGAAATTCAATAACGAGTACATATACTAAAATCGGCAAGTTTGTCATGCTCATTTTGAACTCAAATATAGTTGCCGCTATAATCGAATCAACAATATCGCTGTGCCAACATTAATATGCCGCTGGGTGAGTAAATAAAGTTCACAATTATTGGACTTATGTTGATAAATAAAATTGACATAGGTACTTCAGTGATTTAGATCTAAAGGCCAATTCCCATAATTAAAAACATTCAAAATCTAGTTGCCTTATTATTATTAGTTGTCTTATTTTTGACAGATTGAGACTGACACCCGTATTCCAGAAGCCCATTTTTGAACTTAAGTCGGTTTTTGTTGCCATGGCAACAGGTGAAGAACGCCTACCACGGCCTAAGCAACGCCCACTCAATGATGTTCATAAGGTGATTACAGACTAGCTCGAGCATGCATGCAACAAGACATCGAGCCGCTTGACACTTTGTTAAAATTTGATTTTGCTAAGAAACAAACAATCTTTTGTAACATTTTGGAACAAAAACATGAACACGGGCAACATGAACTGAGGGGTCGTGCTGGTCGTTACTTCTCCAAATTCGCGGTGTTTTTTTTTAAATATAACTCATCAAGATAAATAATTGCAGCACACGCGACTTGACAAATTCAACATATCAACGAAGAAAACCCAATTCTGGGTCGCTGCTAGTCTAGCTCGCCATTAAGCAGCTATGTTATTGCAATTTGTATGTATATTTTTTGTTTTTTGTGTGCAATAAAGAATAAGAATAAGAAGAGTAAATGCCACACAGTATGGACAGAGTCACTAAAGAACACCACCGGCTTACTCCTCTTGCTTCTTTCACATTCATACATTTGGTCATACCCACACGCAGGTCGCGAGCATTGTCACCTGACCTTTTTGAAGAACATTTGATAATACATACTACATACATACAGGGTGTAAACGGACCCTTCACGAAGCCGTCAACCAAGCATTCTGTACATCAAACTAAGTAACTTTACGCAATTTTTTTTGCTGGGAAACGACTTTTTTTTTGGGGTGAAAAATCACGTGTTACAGTAGTACTCAATGTATTGCACTCAGAACATTGTGCTGATGGATGGATTGAATAGTAAGGGGGTCGTGGAGGTGATTAAAGTAAAAATGTTACTTTAAAAACATGTATTTAAAAAAAAAACTTGTGAAAAAGTCGGAACTTTGACCCCCAATATCTCCGTAACTAGAAGGTTCCCAGGTATAGTCTAGAACAAAAAAATGATCACATTGACGGGGAGAATAAGTGCCTTTCGGCTTCGTTGAGGGTCTTTTTACAGCCTTTATATTTGACATACTTTATTGATATAAAGTATGTCCTTCTAGGGTGTTCTCTTTTGGGTTTTATTAGTTGCCTTTTACTCGTCCTCTCAACATGACCAAGCCATCGAACATATTCTTTTAATTTTTTTCTCTACATCTTTTCAACCGCAACCTGGTAGTATTACATCATTCCTCAATTGATCAACCAATGTTACATCACACATTCTTGACAGAGACTAAAGGAATGTTTCGGGTAAATACTTTGAACATCATGCCAAGCTTTCGTAAAAACATTACAATACGTGGAAATGCTCATAAGGTTTGTATGCTAAAAATGTTATATAAAAATTAGTGATGCAACAGATCACTGTTTCTGTTTCTGCAAGTGCGGAAGTTCCGCACGCTTTTCAACATTCGTTTCTGCTTCCGTTTCCGCAACTTTTATAACGGAGATGTAAACGGATGTTTACGACGGTTGAGAGTTGAAAGTTTCGCATGCGCGGCGCGTATCGCTGAGCGGGTGAGCGCGCGGGGGAGGGGTCAGCCAGCGAGCCGCGCACGGCCTTTCGGCACTTGTCACAACGCGTTTGTTTACATACATTTTCGTAAATGCAAGCGCGTAAAATTTTCTGCTGCTGTTTGTGTCAATACTTTTGTGTAGTGTTTGTAACTTTAGTGCAATTATGAAACCAAAAACAAGTGTTATTTGGAACTATTTCGTTGAAATTGACGAAGCAAAAGCCAGATGCAAACTATGTGATAAAGTGTACTCGCGAAAAGGCCGCACAACTACCGCTATAAAGAGTCACCTCAAAGCAATACATGCCGAGGAGTTTACAGAGTTTGAGAAATTAAATGAAGCAGCTAAACTTTCATCGGAAACGGAAAAAGAAAGGGTCAGTTAATGAAATGAATACGTACTTTTTATATATGAATTTATTTGTAATGAGGCAACTGTTAGTCTGTTTTGTACAGTATAGGCCTACTACCTATAATATGGATAATTTGAGTACCAAATTCTTAAAGTGAGCGATTTATGAATAAAATGTTCCATTAATGTTGTTTAAATAACATTTCGATTTAATTTTGTACGTGCTTAGTAATAAACGGTATTATTACTTATTAGATAATATTATCTTCGAGTTAACTTAAATATTGTGTTTAATAAATATTGTGTTATTTAAAACATAATGCATAATTAGTCTTATTAATAAAAATACTCTATTCCGAGCATAATCGGAAGTTACACTCGGACTTGTTAATCGCAGAGTAACAGCGTATTATCTTAGTCATAACTCTAGTATTAATAAACGTGGAGTAACCTCGGACTAACAATACATTCCTTACACCAGGATTAACGCGTTCGTTATGGCAACCCATCTAATTTAAAAGTAAAAAGAATGAGTAGTGAATGAACTTATGACATAATAGTGACAGTGACAGATACTACTTTGAAAGTTACAACTCGCGCGCGTTTATTTTCGGTGGCAAAACACAAAAAAGTTTAATCAGTATCGGAGATATTTTCTTATTTTAATAAATATAATTAACGATATACTAAAAATGAACCAAAAACGTATTCGCTCTCTTAACTGGGATGAAGAAGAAAAGGTAAGTCATGTCGATAATGCTAAGCGTGGTATTTTTTTATTGTAATGGTGCCGTGGTGTTTATTTTTAATAATGTCCTTTATTGTTTCAGCAACTATTTCGCTTCGTACTTAAAGAATATGCGCAAGTTATTGAGAATAAATGCCTAGATACGAATACAAACAAGATAAAAAATAAAGCCTGGGAGGAAGTTCACAAAAAGTAAGTTTTTTGTATATTTTATGATCTAAGTACCTAGTACCTTTGCCCCCGATTTCGTTCATAGGTATTAGTCTTCTGTGTGTTTTTTACATGATATGATTAATATTTCTACTAAATTTGATCCAAATCTGAAAATTAGATCACTAGATAAACACATGAAAGTATGTATTTACTAACATAATTTCATCTTCTGTACTAGGTTTAATGAGTTAAATAGACGACACCGACAACTAAGCCAGCTGAAAATTCAGTGGAAAACGATGAAGGTAAATGCTCGGAAAACATATAGCACCTTCAAAAATGAGTTAAATAAAACTGGCGGTGGAGCTAGACCGACAACTCCTAGTGATGCAGTAATTGAAGTAAAAGATTTATTGAATCCTGCAGAGCTATTGAGAGATGACAATATATATGACTCGGATGGGATTGTGAGTATATTTATTATTCTTTGATTTTCTTACCAAATGTGTACTGTTATTCTACTCGTAACATTTTTAAAGAGAAATCCAATACCTAATGCTATGTGGTTTAATTAAGTAAACATTTATTCATCTGTTTTCACTAGATCCCAAGTTCTTCAGAAAATCAAGTTGTATTGGCAACTACAAGCGAAATATGCGCCATCACATTACAGGTCAGTAGGTTAAAACTGTATGGCAATAATAAATAATGATATTCATGAAAATGTGCCTTACTTATAATTAACCCTTTTTATAACAGGATTCAAAACCCGAGGCATATATGGTGCAAGCTTTAGATAATAATAATATTATTAATCTAGAAGATCACCAGATAGATGTAAGTATCTATCAAAATATCTATAGATATAGATAGGCAGAGATGGACTCTTGACCTATCCTTTTATCAGAATGTCTTCTTATTGTTCTCTGAATGTTCTGAACCGAACCTATCTCACTTAAAAATACTAATAAGTATATAAATAAACTTTTTTGCTTTTTTTAGAGTATTTTCATAGAAACAGTTGAAGATGTTGATGCACAAGCGAATGTTCGGGAAATAACTCCATTAGTGGTGAGCCTACAACAAAAGTATACTCATGGCATGTCTATGAAATCTATAATGTACTTCCATTTACAACATTTTATACAATATTACAGATTTCTCAAGATAATACAACTGTGGACACTCCAATGAAAAAAAATATGGACAGAATTCAAGCAAAGGTAAATGATATACTAGGTGTTCTAAATAGGTTTACATGTTTTAGGAGTCTGTATAGTTCATAACTGTACTACAAATTTTTACAATTTATTTTACAGATCTCTCAAGAAAATATGATCATGGCCACTCCAGTAAACAAAAATATGGGCACAATTCTAGCAAAGAAGGTATATAAATACTTAATATATATTATTTAATTGCCAGTGCTAAAATTATGTATACCTACTAAATTGAATTTATTTGCAGGTTCCCAAACGAAAAATAATATTAAACAAAATCCCGGAGAATACTTTAAAATCGAGAAAGGTAATTTTTATACCTTCTGCCAGTAATGTAGAACTTTCTTCGTTGAACCGTTAATAGAATTGATTAAACTTTTTTGTTATTTACAGGACCATGATGAGTATATAAACAGTATGCTAAGCCATAGCAAAATGTTAAAAGACGAAGAACACATGAGACGAATGGAAATGGCTGAAGAAGAACACGCAATAAAAATGCAAATTCACAAAGAAGAACATGCAATAAAAATGCAAATTCATGCAATAAAAATGGAAATCCACAAAGAAAAACTGAAATGTGCCAAACTAGAAAGGGAAACTTTAGAAAAGTGTGATCACTAATTTTTTTGTAATAAGAAATTATAATGATCTCTTAGCCCATATTTTTTTTATTTACCTACATAATGATGATATTGTCCAGTAAAGACAGTGCACCTGTCCGATTCCACACCACCAGTTTTAAACACCACCTTACATTAGTCATGTAATCACTAGTTAATGCTTTATGTTGAAAGTCTGTTTCACAAAAAGTCTGTAAAAATATATCACTGTCTATTTATGTACTGAAATGACATTCTAGAATGTACCTAGCTTTTGTTTAATATGGGTATTAGTTGGTATGATTCTCAACAATAAAGCCTTAGTAAAACTTTTCAAAATGTGAGAGTAAATTAAGTAGGTGCAAGAAAATAAAACTTAATTGTTATCTTGAAATGAATTGAATTTATTTTAAAAGTTTTCTTTAATAAATGCTGCCCGTGCTGAATTTCCTTTATGAGAGTTATTTATCAACTGCATCACTGGAACATTGTCATCATCTTCTTCTACAGCCTCAAGCAGATCTTGCTTGTGCATTGCAATATTGTGCAGTGTTGCCAATGCAACAATATATAATTTAGTGTTTGATAATTTTGTTGTGAATCCTCGCAATAAACAACGAAATCTTTGCTTCCATACTCCGAAGCAGCGTTCTACAGTGTTTCGGGTCCTTATATGTGCGTGTTTGTACATTTCTCCTTTTTGATTATTAGGATGCAGAATAGGTGTGAATAAATAAGGAGTACAAGCATATCCAGAATCTCCTAATAATCTGCCTTTAAATTCTGATTGCTCAAATCTTTGTTTTAAGCGACATTCATTGAATATTCTTGAATCATGTGTGCTGCCTCGCCAATGTGCCACGATATCCATGATTTCTAGGTTAGCATTTGAGACAACCTGAAAAAATGTACAAAGCTTCCTGAATAAATGAAGTCACAGATTTAAGTGATTTTATTGGATCTGACTAAGATAATATCTTGCATGTTCAAACGTAGAATGAGATGGAAGCCTAGTACAAACTGTAAAACTTACTTGTACATTTATTGAACTGTATCCTTTCCTATTTATGTAGTATTGTCCTACATTTCCACTGACTTTAGGGATTCGAATATGTGTGCAATCAATAGTTCCTACCACTTGTCTAAATCCATACAATGAATAAAAACTGGCAATCACATTATTCTGCTCCACATCAGTTCGTGGCATTTTAATCCAATGAGCTCTCTGTGCTACTAGTGCTAAAGCAACTTGTTTGCATAGAAGTGATATTGTTGGTTGACTCGTTCCACTTAGATCTCCTGCATCATCTTGAATCTGACGAATTAAAAAATATAAAATCAGAAATGTGTCAAAATCAATGTGTATGTAAATCAGGCTGATATTGATCTGTGAAATTGATGACACTTTTATTTACTAACCTCTCCACGGGCCCATGTTCTTATTGCAGTCAAAACTTTCAGATGAGGCGGTATAAAGCCACCTCTTGCATCACCAGCTAAATCATTTTTCACCATGTCAATAATGAAAACGGCAGTAGATCGAGAAAACCTGTACTTCGATTTAAATTCGGCTTCTTGAAGTTCTTCAAATGGATTCTTACGAATTTTATAAAATTTCACACGCCTCATTATTGGTATCAGATTTCTAACCTCATTTATTTCATCGATCACCCCTAAGTCACCAATAAAATAATCTCTATCCATCATACTTACAACAAACAAAGATTTTAGCAAAGTGAATTTATTTTGATTCAAATGTCAGAATACCACAGAGTTGCATACTTCTACTAAAGATGCGTATCGTATGACGTATTCTGTCGTAAAAGTCATCTTAAACTATGTTGAGCGAAGGATTAACTTTAAGTCCGAGAGTAGAGTCGGATTAGTTTACTCCCTCCTTACTCTATGTTTATTAATACTGATTTTCATTAGTATAAACTTAAAACTTGGAGTAAAGTTAATCTTGCTATAATCTATATTTATTAATAAGGCTAAATGAGTATTTCGGATGAAAGTTCGCTTAGGTTAACGATTCGATAAGTGCGAAAACAGTTCGCGCTAGGGCTGCACGCTAAACCTATAGGTATGCGGTTCTGAGATATGGGCAGACCTTTGCATTAAGGTTTGGCATACAGGGTGTAAACAGACCCTTCACGAAGCCGTCAACCAAGCATTCTGTACATCAAACTAAGTAACCTTACGCAAAAATTTATGCTGGGAAACGACTTTTTTTTTGGGGTGAAAAATAACCTTTTACGGTAAAACTCAATGTAACGCATTCAAAACATTGTGCTTATGGATGCATTGAATAGTAAACGGGTCATGCAGGTATTTAAAGTAAATTTATAACCTTAAAAATTAGAATTTAAAAAAAACTTGTGAAAAAGTTGGAACTTTGACCCCGAATAACTCCGTAACTAGAATGTTCCCAGGTATGGTCTAGAATAAAAAAAAATAATCGCAATAGCGGGGCGAACAAGTACCTTTCGGCTTCGTTAAGGGTCTATTTACACCCTTTATACTGCAGTGCTTAACCTATATAATGCTGCCACAAAATAATATTTTAGCCGATTTTAATTCATAACATACTCTTGAAAGTTTGGAAAATGTTCAGTTAAGTCATTGGTTGTCCTTTTTTATATTTATTTATTTTGTAGTGTTGTAGCTTTATTCAACTCCGGCTAAAAATGCTAAAAAACAATTAACACTACAACAAAGTCTGCAAGTTAAGGATAATTGGGATTCATCACATTACAAATCTCAACAAATTGATCGTATGATTGCTGAAATTATTGCCCTCCAAGACTTACCATTCAGTTTTGTCGAAGGTGCAGGCTTTCGGAGGTTAATGAACGCTGCTCTTCCGAAGTACAAATTGAGAGGCCGTGATTATTTTTCGTCATTTGTATGCAATAATTTGTAAAATCGATTGGCTAAGAAAGTCAAAGATCTGCTTGAAGAATTTGACAAGTTATCCTTCACAACTGACATATGGTCTGATCTTCATTCTGGAATTTCATTGCTTAGTTTGACTGTACATGGAATTTCCGAGGATTTTTGCAAAAATAATATAATTTTGAAATGTGAAGTCATGGACGAGCGTCATACAGGTGCTGTAATATCTACAAAGTTTCAAGCTATTCTTGAAGAATGGGGCATAAATCACCAAAAACTGCACTGCATGGTGCGTGATCGTGGTTCTAACATGGTTAAAGCAATGCAGTTGGTAGGATTTGAGGATGTCAGTTGCGCAATTCACCAGATCCAGCTTTGTATTCGAGCTGGTGTAGAATCTCAAGAGTGGCTCCTACAGTTAACTACTAAATTGAGAAAAATTGCCACCCATTTCAATCACTCCTTGGTCGCCCAAGCTGAGCTAACAAAGATTCAGGAACGCTTGAATCAGTCTGCTTTATCTGTCATTCAAGACTGCCCTACACGGTAAATAATCAGTTTATCATTATCTGATAACTAATATTATCGTCAGTGAAGTTCTAACAGTGCGTAAGTCATTTTGTGAGTGTTTTGAGATTTGAATGTCATTGGATAAAGCATTGTGGCGCGCATCGTGTCGACCAATCAAAACACGATTCCTGACCAATACCAACGCGTTATTTGAAAAATAGTTACATTGCGTATCTCAGTTGGTGGTGCCAACATTGCGTATGTCAGCTATTCACGTAAAAACTCGTAGTGCATCAAGTGCTCCGATGTTGTGATTCCGATTTAAGGTATTATTTGCAATTTATCTTGATGTTTTATTCCTAATAATATCGATTTAATGTTATATGGTCACGGTTTAACTGTTAAAACAAGTGTGTTTATTATTTCCTTTATTTATCATTATACATATTTTTTACATTTTTAAATATTCTATACAAAACACTATAAAAAAAACATTTAAAAATATAAAAAATAGTAGCCCACCAGCATCGGGAACAGGGTCCGAGCTACCGGTGGTCAGGGCTCTTGAGAGAGGAACCTCCTAACAATACGCGCCGTGTCCAGAAGTACTGCTTTCTGAATCAAGCGCTTGATCCAGCTACCAAGCGAGAGCCTCCTCAGATGTTGGTCGAGGCTCTTGGCAATTAAGCCATTGGCTGACACGACTATCGGTACAATGACTGCTGTACTCACGTCCCACATGTCGACAACCTCGCGAGCCAGATCTAGATATTTGAATTGTTTATCTTTCTCTGCTTTCACGAGGTTCTCGTCATGCGGGACCGTTATATCAACAATCATTGCACGACGCTCCAATCGATCTATCACCACAATGTCAGGTTTATTGGCAACAATAGTCCTGTCAGTGATGATAGATCGATCCCAATACAACGTGATATTACCATCATCGAGAACTGGGTCGGGCGCATACTTATAGTATGGCACTTCTGATTCCACAAGGTTGTACTTCAAAGCAAGTTGCTGGTGGATAATCCTGGCTACGAGGTTGTGTCTATGCAAGTACTCTCCGTTAGCCAGACGAGAACACCCAGAAATAATGTGTCGGATCGATTCTCCCGGACGGTGGCATGCCCGACATATGTCAACCGTGCCATCCCTCACAATGTATTTCCGGTAGTTATTCGTCATCATAACTTCGTCCATTATTGCACAGACAAAACCTTCGGTTTCCCCGAAGAGGTCACCGAAACGCAACCAGGATACGGACGCTAAGAAGTCTACATCAGGCCCATGTAGGGCCCGGTAAAAGCGTCCGTGAAGCTCCTTGCCCTGCCATACCTCCTTGCGATCATTCGTGTCTAATACTCTAGGTTTACGCCAGTTCTCGTTAGCCAATGAGAGCGGGGTAAGGCCCTTGTCCACTGAGACCACATCTCGGTGCATCCCCACGTCGGCTTCTAGAAAGTATTCTCTGAGACTGCATACCTCACGGTTGTGCAGGGTCTTAGCATTTAAGAAGCCACGACCCCCGCACTTCCGCGGGATATACAGTCTCATCACCGACGATCGTGGGTGATGCATTCGATTTGCGGTCAGCAGTGCACGGACCCTCCTATCCAGGGCATCAAGTTCCGTCTGAGTCCATTTGAGTATGCCGAAAGAATACATCAAAACCGGCATGACCCAACCGTTGAAGGCGCGCACCTTGTTTCCACCTGATAAAAGACTACCTAGTACTTTATTCAGGCGGCCAAAGAAGCGCTCCCTCAACGATTGTTTCATGTCGGCAGTATTGATACCTAATGCTTCCGACATACCCAAATACTTGTAGGTTTCTGTTGAGGAGAGGGATCTAAGGTGTATGGAATCCGAGAGTTGCGTTCCCACGGATTCCATAATCTCCCCTCGCTTCACATGCATAACTGCACATTTGTCCACACCAAATTCCATCCTGATGGCGCTACTGAAAGTTTCCGTTACCTTCAGTAGCTTCATCAGTTGCAAATTGTTGGGGGCAAAGAGTTTCAGATCATCCATGTAAAGAAGGTGAGATATGACCTGACCACCTCTCCTCAACCGATAGCCTAGACCTGAACCCTCCAGCAGTGTACTGAGAGGGTTCAAGGCTAGACAAAACCACAACGGACTTAGACTATCACCCTGGAATATACCGCGCTCGATCCTTATCGGTTCGCTATTCCCCTGGATCTGCCGACATCCTGGATAGCGAAGGACCGTTCTCCAGTGTCCCATACATGACTTCAGGAAGGTACGCAGAGTTGCATCAACTTTATACAACTCTAGCACCCTCATGAGCCATGTATGAGGCACAGAATCATAGGCCTTCTTATAATCTATCCAACATGTAGACAGATCCCTTCGGGAGCGGCGAACCTGTTGGCTAATGGCCATATCGATGAGGAGCAGCTCCTTAGTACCACGGGACCCGTTCCTACATCCATTCTGAGAGGCAGACATGATAGAATTACTATCAATATGATGGTTGATTTTAGCTCTCAAAATGGATGTAAGAACTTTATAGACCGTTGGTAAACAGGTGATTGGTCTATAATTTTTGGGCTCCGCAGTACTACCTGATTTATGGAGCAGATGGGTAATTCCTGTTGTCAAGAACTGGGGCAGCGACCCTGACTCTAAGGCTGATTGAAACTGGGACGCCAAGCGAGCGTGCGATCTTTGGAACCACTTGATCCAGAAGTTGTGCAGTCCGTCCGGCCCTGGAGATTTCCAGTTAGGCAACGGACGGACTGCACACGCTACGTCTTGGGGGCTGATGATAATTGCCCCCATTTCCGGTATAGGATCTGTGTTTATTTATTATTACGATTATTAGTCGCCTAAACTTTAATCGAAAAGTAGTCGTGACTTACGCAGTGTTTACTGTGATATTTTTTATGAGTTACGTTGTGTTTCCACTATACTTACCTACTTTCTTTCTCTTTTTTTCAAGGTGATTGCATAGAAATACAAGATGGATTTTCTATTAAGTGATAGCGAAGAACTTGATGATGACATGTTGATTCTTTGCAGCGACTTAAAGATACAAGTACCAACAAAAAAACAGAAGATATCACCGGTAACATTGACTGACTTAGAAAATATCGATATTAATAACTTACCAATAGAAATAGTTTCCGAGCCTCCATCTCCGCCTTTACTGGGTCTATTGAGCCCTCAAAACATTCAGGATACCATACCTCTTTCGTCATCTGAACAAGTTACCATAGTACATTTGCGGCCAAGAGAAGAATTGCAGCCTTTGTCCTCGTCTGTTGAGATTTCACCGCCATTAGAAGCGACACAACCACCTGAAAATGACATTGAAGAGACATTCTTACCTTCAGCTCCATCTACCTGTTTAAATGAAGAAGTACAGCCGCTTTTCACGAGAGCCGGAAATTCACCGTCGCTATTGGAGCAGCTACCGTCTGACAGTGAGATCGAAGATATAAATTTTAATAGAAAAAGGAAATCGAAGGGATTCGCACTACCTAAAAAATGGAATAAAAACAACAAAACTGAAGCGTATGCAAGGTGAAGAATATGTGAGGTACCGTAAGGACAGGAAAGTTTCAGGGCAAGAGAAATTTAATGTACTTCATGATGTGCCACGTCCAGCACGTTCAATTGGTTCACGTTGCACTTCCACATTTTGCTCGAAGTCTAAGTTACGTGGCTGTTTTAGCTTGTCTGACATCGAAAGAGAGAACATTTTTGGCAAGTTCTGGAAAAGCATGACTTGGGAGCAACGGAAACAGTACGTTGTATCTCACGTCTCCGTTTGTGAAAAAAAGCAAGTAAAAGTAAAATCTAATTCTCGTAGAAGTGAGAGTAAACAGTACTTTCTCAGTACATCAGAGGGACGTACCCAAGTTTGTCTGAAAACTTTTTTGAACACTCTGGGTTTGAAAGAGTCGACTATAAGATGCTGGATCGATAGATCTGAACATGGCATTGCTAAAACAACACCACGACCAAACGACGACAATGATGAACGCGTTATTAAGAAAGAAGACATGATATTCCTCAAACAGTCCTTCGCTTCGTTACCAAAAATGCCCTCGCACTATTGCAGGGCATCTACATCGAAACAGTATTTAGAGCCGATTGTTGAAAACAAGAACTGTCTTTTTAGGTTGTACATCCAAGAGTGCGAAAAAGAGTCGAAAAGTCCACTTAGTCGCTGGACTATGTGCAGAGTTTTTGACGAGTTGAATCTAAGCCTGTTTTTTTTTTTTTTTTTTTTTTTTACGGATGGGAAATCATCAAATGACTTCTCCCGCTCTGGGTGGAGTGGGAGGGAGTGTCAGACTCTTACTGACTAAAACCCATCCATGTTCCTTCATTGCCCTTTGTGTTCCAGGGCCACGGTATCTCTTTCGAACAGTCCCGCAGCCCCGGCAGGCATCGGCCCTTGCGGGCCCCTTCTTGGTTGCTGACATCTCTTTGAGGCGCGCGTGGAACACGAACGCGCCGTCGACACGGCCTGTCGTCATAAGACGGACGGACGGTGAGCTAACCCATTACTCACCGTCCACAGGCCCGCGCCTACGGTGGCCGGGAGCCACCACGTGGCCCCCGACGCCCGGTGCTTCGCCCGCGGCGGCTGGGACGTGAGATTCTCTCCCTCTCACGTCCCGCCACCTCCTTCGCTAGCATGACTGCTTCGCAGAAGGAGGTGACGGCTTCCCATTCCCTCTCGCTCCGGACCATGGCCTGAACCAGGGCCGGGAGCGAGAGGTCGCCGCCGCCGATCGCCGCTACGAGGACACGGCCTAACGGATCTAAGCCTGTTCTCGCCTAAAAAAGATCAGTGCGATACTTGCTGTTCGTACGAGGTAGGCAACATAGCAGAGGAAGAATATCGATCACATGTTAAGAAAAAAGACATGGCAAGAAGCGAGAAAGTGAAAGAGAGGGCTCGTCAATTGGATGACGTACATGTTTTTACACAAGATTTACAGGCCGTAAAGTTATGTCCACAACTCAAGCCAGTGCTTTATATTTTAAAACTAAACTATGTGTGCATAATTTTACGATGTATAATCTTGCCAACAAAGAAGTTACCTGCTATTGGTTTGACGAGAGTAACGCTGGTTTGACTGCTTCTGTGTTTATATCATGCATCATAGACTGTTTTAAAAAAACACTACTGAAGAAATGCATGCCAATCATTTTATATTCTGATGGTTGTACGGCGCAGAATCGGAATGTTTATCTATCGAATGCTCTGCTACACCTATCGATGGAAAAAAACATCGTTATAGAACAAAAAATTTTGGAGAAAGGTCACACACAGATGGAGTGTGATGCAGTTCACAGTTCCATCGAGCAAAAATTAAAAAACCAGGAGATCTTTCTACCAAGTCAATTTGCGACGTTATCAAAACAAGCTCGACCGCAAAAACCTTATTTGGTTGAATATTTAGACTACAGTTTTTTCGACGACTTCTCAGACAAGAATTCGTTTATGTATGACTCCATACGGCCTGGTCGCTCCGTCAATGATCCTACAGTAACGGACATACGAGCACTGCAGTATAATCCAAGTGGAGTCATCAAATATAAATTGAACTTTGAGGAGGATTATCAAGATCTGCCACGCAGAATTCGACGAAGAGTAGTAATGCCCGAAACTTTACCCCTAGACCAAAACTCTACCAAAGTCGCATCAAAATATCAGTAACTAAATGGAAACATTTACAGGAGTTAAAGACTGTTATTCCTTCTGACTGTCACGGGTACTATGATTGAGATAGATAGATATTGATAGATAGATAGATGTTATGGGTCCGCGAGACGATCAAGTGCACTGGACAAGTCTACGTGCTTGAGGTGAATATTGATCGTTTACAGCGTTGACTTGACAAGTCCCGTCAAGTATCTACGGGCTGGACCATACTTGACAAAAATTTTGATTGACGGCACTTGAACCACCTTGCGCTTGATGCGACTTGACGCGACTTGACAAGTTTTATTCATTTGCGGCCGGAACATCGAAGATGGCGGACGACGAACCGGACCGAGACGTTGCTTTGGCGGCAAGCGCCGACCTAATTACCGAGCGTGATTTTGTATTACTATTAATATCTCTCTACAGAGATTATCCTGCATTGTGGAAAATTAAAAGTAAGGAGTATGCGGATAAAAACAAAAGGTCGCTTGCCTTATCAAGCATAGTCAAAGCACTTCGAGTATATAAACCTGCATACACCGAAGATTTATTGAACAAAAAAAATTAATGCGTTAAGAACCAACTTCAAAGATGATCAAGATGTACCGTTAACACAATACAAAACCCACTTAAACAAGTTCATTAGTAAAACCAACAATGAATTAATTTCACAAATTAGTGTCCCGTTATTTATTAATTATAACTAGTTTTGCAACATTCTTGTTCAGCATTAAAAGTCTATTTAAATAGCAGTGAAATTATTTAGATGGTTACATTCGGTTTGGTGTAGTGATTGCAGTGTCCATACCTAGTGAAGTGGTGCTGACAATGGCGCGCGGTCGAAGTCTTGCGATGTTCTTGGTGCTGTCTCTGATGGCAAACGCGTTCTGCATGCCAGCTAGTAGATTCCGTCGGAGACGAGGATTTGCCGATAATCAGCTTCATTCTAAGGAGCCAACGCCTAATAGTGCTTCTAAGGACTCGTCGACCGCTACTACTGCAAAAGGATCGGTAATTACATGAAATAGGTAACTCTCTCAGCCGCAAATTTATACCATTCAGATAGTTTTTTTGTGCCTTATAAACTCTTGTTCGAACAGTTGCGGCTGTCTGGTAACCTTAAACTGGTTGCGATATCTGATTAAAATTACAAGTTGAAGTAGTCGTCCCTTCTAAACAAAAAAATTCCTAGACTTTCCACACAAGCATTTATTGAATTTTAAACGACTCCAGGTTTTGCGTATTTTTACAGTTTTCAGTCAATTCCATTATAGAAGACAAATGGTTAGTCCAAGACTTTGTCTCACTCATCTATACTAATATTATAAAGAGGTGAAATTAGTTTGTAAGTAGGGGCCGTAGGGGGCAATCTCCGGAATTAATGATCCCATTCAAAAAATTCTTCCACTGGCAGAAAGCTACAGAACGGCGGAAAGCTAGGCTATAAATTATATTTATATCATGCATATTAGCCGAGCTATCACAATTTTTGTGGATGAAGCCGCGGGCGAAGTGCTAGTCTTTCAATAAAAAACAGATGTATGGACCTACAACCCAAACCTATTTTTATAAAGAAAGAAATCAGTGAGAACCATTCAACTGACGACTCGAAAACAAGCTCCACTACCACGGTGTCCATGGACGCAGACAAGAGTGAAGATGACAGCGGTGATGATGAGATGATGATGACGATGACTTCGGCAACGGCTCCCAGAACTCGCTCGCGTCGGGCGTCGGGGCAGCAATATCTTCAGTCTGCTGAACTTGGCCACCTCTCTGTTCCCTGCGTCAGCTGGTGGCTCTAATGTAAGTTCCTTTTGTTTCAAGACATTTTTATGTTACTGTGCGTCCCCACTGGCGAAGTATTCACAGAAATCAGATGTTAAATCATAAAATAAACACGAAAAAAAACATTTAAGAGAATTATTTTAGTTGATTCCGCCGAAGATAATTTACAGTAAGTATTTTCCGTGTGACGCCGAGTTCACATTATTTTAGAAGATGAACAAGTCTTCGATACTTAGTATGAGCTATATCGTTATCTACACATTGATATTGTATGTGCAGGCGAAGTCATCATCAACATCGGAATCACCGTCGTCGCCGCTGTGGACCCTGAAGATGGACGTCCTCCGCGCATTGCTACAGTTTGGTACCAGCATGATCGCCTCTTCTTCCTTTTCTTATGCCTCCGTTTAATTTTAATTTTTGATACTTGTACTTATTTTTATTACTATGGAAGATTTATTCATTTTAATTTAAATTTATTTTCCTTCTCTGATGTCTTATTATAGTGCCTTTCCAGTGCTGGGCCATTTTAGTCAATGAATGTTTTTGTAATTATAACCGAAATCATCATCAACATAGGAGTCACTGTTGTCGCCGCTGTGGACCCTGAAGATGGACGTCCTCCGTTGCTACAGTTCAGTACCAACATGATCGGCCTCGCCTCTTTTTCCTTCTCTAATGCCTCCGTCTAACTCCTAGTCTTATTATAGTGCCTTTCCAATGCTGGGCCAGTTTAGTCAATAAATGTTTTTGTAATTGTTGCATAAAATGTAATCTGTGGTAATTGTGTGTGCTCTATAATGATTGCCTGTTTTTGTGTAGTCTTTGGTTCTTCTGATTAAAGTTATCTCACGTGAAATGTAACACTGACTTTTATTTAAACAAGGTCATTAGTAAAACCAACAATGAATTAATTTCACAAATAAGTGTCCCGTTATTTATTAATTATAACTAGTTTTGCAACATTCTTGTTCAGCATTAAAAGTTTATTTAAATAGCAGTGAAATTATTTAGATGGTTACATTCGGTTTGGTGTAGTGATTGCAGTGTCCATACCTAGTGAAGTGGTGCTGACAATGGCGCGCGGTCGAAGTCTTGCGATGTTCTTGGTGCTGTCTCTGATAGCAAACACGTTCTGCGTGCCAGCTAGTAGATTCCGTCGGAGACGAGGATTTGCCGATAATCGGCTTTATGCTAAGGAGCCAACGCCTAATAGTGCTTCTAAGGACTCGTCGACCGTTACTGCTGCAAAAGTATCGGTAATTACATGAAATAGGTAACTCTCTCAGCCGCAAATTTATTCCATTCAGATAGTTTTTTTGTGCCTTATAAACTCTTGTTCGAACAGTTGCGGCTGTCTGGTAACCTTAAACTGGTTGCGATATCTTATTAAAACTACTAGTTGAAGTAGTTGTCCCTTCTAAACAAAAAATGTCGTAGACTTTCCACACAAGCATTTATTGAATTTTAAACGACTCCAGGTTTTGCGTAATTTCACGTCAAATTTTTCATTCAATTCCATTATAGAAGACAAATGGTTAGTCCAAGACTTTGCCTCACTCATCTATACTAATATTATAAAGAGGTGAAATTTGTTTGTAAGTTTGTATGTAGGGGGTAATCTCCGGAATTAATGATCCAATTAAAAAAAATCTTTCACTGGCAGAAAGGCAGAAAGCTAGGCTATAAATTATATTTAAATCATGCATATTAGCCGAGCCATCACAATTTTTAGTCGCGGGCGAAGTGCTAGTCTTTCAATAAAAAACAGTTGTATGGACCTACAACCCAAACCTATTATTATACGGAAAGAAATCAGTGAGAACCATTCAAATGACGATTCGAAAACAAGCTCCACTACCACGGTGTCCATGGACGCAGACAAGAGTGAAGATGACAGCGGTGATGATGATGATGGTGACGATGACTTCGGCAACGGCTCCCAGAACTCGCTCGCGTCGGGCGTCGGGGGCAGCAATATCTTAAGTCTGCTGAACTTGGCCACCTCACTGTTCCCTGCGTCAGCTGGTGGCTCTAATGTAAGTTCCTTTTGTTTCAAGACCTTTTTTATGGTACTGTGCGTTCCCACTGGCGAAGCATTCACAGAAATCAGATGTTAAATCATAAAATGAACACGAAAAAAAACATTTAAGAGAATTATTTTAGTTGATTCCGCCGAAGATAATTTACAGTAAGTATTTTCCGTGTGACGCCGAGATTACATTACTTTAGAAGATGACTTAGTATGTGCTATATCGTTATCTACACATTGATATTGTATGTGCAGGCGAAGTCATCATCAACATCGGAATCACCGTCGTCGCCGCTGTGGACCCTGAAGATGGACGTCCTCCGCGCATTGCTACAGTTTGGTACCAGCATGATCGCCTCTTCTTCCTTTTCTTATGCCTCCGTCTAATTTTAATTTCTGATACTTGTACTTATTTTTATTACTATGGAAGATTTATTCATTTTAATTTTAATTAATTTTCCTTCTCTGATGTCTTATTATAGTGCCTTTCCAGTGCTGGGCCATTTTAGTCAATGAATGTTTTTGTAATTATAACCGAAATCATCATCAACATAGGAGCCACTGTTGTGGCCGCTGTGGACCCTGAAGATGGACGTTCTCCGCGCGTTGTTACAGTTCAGTACCAACATGATCGGCCTCGCCTCTTCTTTCGTCTCTAAAGCCCCCGTCTAACTCCTAGTGCTTTTCCAGTGCTGTGCCAGTTTATTCAATAAATGTTTTTGTAATTGTTGCATAACATGTAATCTGTAGTAATTGTGTGTGCTCTATAATGATTGCCTGTTTTTGTGTAGTCTTTGGTTCTTCTGATTAAAGTTATCTCACGTGTAATGTAACACTGACTTTTATTTAAACAAGGTCATTAGTAAAACCAACAATGAATTAATTTCACAAATAAGTGTCCCGTTATTTATTAATTATAACTAGTTTTGTAGTATTCTTGTTCAGCATTAAAAGTCTATTTAAATAGCAGTGAAATTATTTAGATGGTTACATTCGGTTTGGTGTAGTAATTGCAGTGTCCATACCTAGTGAAGTGGTGCTGACAATGGCGCGCGGTCGAAGTCTTACGATGTTCTTGGTGCTGTCTCTGATGGCAAACACATTCTGCGTGCCAGCTAGTAGATTCCGTCGGAGACGAGGATTTGCCGATAATCAGATTCATTCTAAAGAGCCAACGCCTAATAGTGCTTCTAAGGACTCGTCGACCGCTACTGCTGCAAAAGGATCGGTAATTACGTGAAATAGGTAACTCTCTCAGCCGCAAATTTATTCCATTCAGATAGTTTTTTTGTGCCTTATAAACTCTTGTTCGAACAGTTGCGGCTGTCTGGTAACCTTAAACTGGTTGCGATATCTTATTAAAATTACTAGTTGAAGTAGTTGTCCCTTCTAAACAAAAAATGTCGTAGACTTTCCACACAAGCATTTATTGAATTTTAAACGACTCCAAGTTTTGCGTATTTTCACGTCAAATTTTTCATTCAATTCCATTATAGAAGACAAATGGTTAGTCCAAGACTTTGCCTCACTCATCTATACTAATATTATAAAGAGGTGAAATTAGTTTGTAAGTAGGGGCCGTAGGGGGCAATCTCCGGAATTAATGATCCCATTCAAAAAATTCTTTCACTGGCAGAAAGCTACAGAACGGCAGAAAGCTAGGCTATAAATTATATTTATATCATGCATATTAGCCGAGCTATCACAATTTTTGTGGATGAAGTCGCGGGCGAAGTGCTAGTCTTTCAATAAAAATAGATGTATGGACCTACAACCCAAACCTATTTTTATACAGAAAGAAATCAGTGAGAACCATTCAACTGACGATTCGAAAACAAGCTCCACTAACACGGTGTCCATGGACGCAGACAAGAGTGAAGATGACAGCGGTGATGATGATGATGGTGACGATGACTTCGGCAACGGCTCCCAGAACTCGCTCGCGTCGGGCGTCGGTGGCAGCAATATCTTCAGTCTGCTGAACTTGGCCACCTCACTGTTCCCTGCGTCAGCTGGTGGTTCTAATGTAAGTTCCTTTTGTTTCAAGACCTTTTTATGTTACTGTGCGTTCCCACTGGCGAAGCATTCACAGAAATCAGATGTTAAATCATAAAATAAACACGAAAAAAAACATTTAAGATAGGTAATAATTTTATTTGATTCCGCCGAACATAATTTACAGTAAGTAATTTCCGTGTGACGCCGAGTTTACATTACTTAAGAAGATGAGATGAGCAAGTCTTCGATACTTAGTATGTGCTATATCGTTATCTACACATTGATATTGTATGTGCAGGCGAAGTCATCATCAACATCGGAATCACCGTCGTCGCCGCTGTGGACCCTGAAGATGGACGTCCTCCGCGCATTGCTACAGTTTGGTACCAGCATGATCGCCTCTTCTTCCTTTTCTTATGCCTCCGTCTAATTTTAATTTCTGATACTTGTACTTATTTTTATTACTATGGAAAATTTATTCATTTTAATTTAAATTAATTTTCCTTCTCCGATGTCTTATTATAGTGCCTTTCCAGTGCTGGGCCATTTTGGTCAATGAATGTTTTTGTAATTATAACCGAAATCATCATCAACATAGGAGTCACTGTTGTCGCCGCTGTGGACCCTGAAGATGGACGTCCTCCGTTGCTACAGTTCAGTACCAACATGATCGGCCTCGCCTCTTCTTCCTTCTCTAATGCCTCCGTCTAACTCCTAGTCTTATTATAGTGCCTTTCCAATGCTGGGCCAGTTTAGTCAATAAATGTTTTTGTAATTGTTGCATAAAGTGTAATCTGTGATAATTGTGTGTGCTCTATAATGATTGCCTGTTTTTGTGTAGTCTTTGGTTCTTCTGATTAAAGTTATCTCACGTGTAATGTAACACCGACTTTTATTTAAACAAGTTCATTAGTAAAACCAACAATGAATTAATTTCACAAATAAGTGTCCCATTATTTATTAATTATAACTAGTTTTGCAACATTCTTGTTCAGCATTAAAAGTCTATTTAAATAGCAGTGAAATTATTTAGATGGTTACATTCGGTTTGGTGTAGTGATTGCAGTGTCCATACCTAGTGAAGTGGTGCTGACAATGGCGCGCGGTCGAAGTTTTGATGTTCTTGGTTCTGTCTCTGATGGCAAACACGTTCTGCGTGCCAGCTAGTAGATTCTGTCGGAGACGAGGATTTGCCGATAATCAGCTTCATTCTAAGGAACCAACGCCTAATAGTGCTTCTGAGGACTCGTCGACCGCTACTACTGCAGAAGGATCGGTAATTACATGAAATAGGTAACTCTCTCAGCCTCAAATTTATACCATTCAGATAGTTTTTTTGTGCCTTATAAACTCTTGTTCGAACAGTTGCGGCTGTCTGGTAACCTTAAACTGGTTGCGATATCTGATTAAAATTACTAGTTGAAGTAGTTGTCCCTTCTAAACAAAAAATGTCCTAGACTTTCCACACAAGCATTTATTGAATTTTAAACGACTCCAGGTTTTGCGTAATTTCACGTCAAATTTTTCATTCAATTCCATTATAGAAGACAAATGGTTAGTCCAAGACTTTGCCTCACTCATCTGTACTAATATTATAAAGAGGTGTTTGTTTGTAAGTTTGTATGTAGGGGGTAATCTCCGGAATTAATGATCCAATTAAAAAAAATCTTTCACTGGCAGAAAGGCAGAAAGCTAGGCTATAAATTATATTTAAATCATGCATATTAGCCGAGCCATCACAATTTTTGTGGATGAAGTCGCGGGCGAAGTGCTAGTCTTTCAATAAAAAACAGATGTATGAACCTACAACCCAAACCTATTTTTATACAGAAAGAAATCAGTGAGAACCATTCAACTGACGATTCGAAAACAAGCTCCACTACCACGGTGGCCATGGACGCAGACAAGAGTGAAGATGACAGCGGTGATGATGAGATGATGATGACGATGACTTCGGCAACGGCTCCCAGAACTCGCTCGCGTCGGGCGTCGGGGGCAGCAATATCTTCAGTCTGCTGAACTTGGCCACCTCTCTGTTCCCTGCGTCAGCTGGTGGCTCTAATGTAAGTTCCTTTTGTTTCAAGACCTTTTTATGTTACTGTGCGTTCCCACTGGCGAAGCATTCACAGAAATCAGATGTTAAATAATAAAATAAACACGAAAAAAAACATTTAAGAGAATTATTTTAGTTGATTCCGCCGAAGATAATTTACAGTAAGTATTTTCCGTGTGACGCCGAGATTACATTACTTAAGAAGATGACGTATGTGCTATATCGTTATCTACACATTGATATTGTATGTGCAGGCGAAGTCATCATCAACATCGGAATCACCGTCGTCGCCACTGCGCTGTGGACCCTGAAGATGGACGTCCTCCGCGCATTGCTACAGTTTGGTACCAGCATGATCGCCTCTTCTTCCTTTTCTTATGCCTCCGTCTAATTTTAATTTCTGATACTTGTACTTATTTTTATTACTATGGAAGATTTATTCATTTTAATTTAAATTAATTTTCCTTCTCTGATGTCTTATTATAGTGCCTTTCCAGTGCTGGGCCATTTTAGTCAATGAATGTTTTTGTAATTATAACCGAAATCATCATCAACATTGGAGTCACTGTTGTCGCCGCTGTGGACCCTGAAGATGGACGTCCTCCGTTGCTACAGTTCAGTACCAACATGATCGGCCTCGCCTCTTTTTCCTTCTCTAATGCCTCCGTCTAACTCCTAGTCTTATTATAGTGCCTTTCCAATGCTGGGCCAGTTTAGTCAATAAATGTTTTTGTAATTGTTGCATAAAATGTAATCTGTGGTAATTGTGTGTGGTCTATAATGATTGCCTGTTTTTGTGTAGTCTTTGGTTCTTCTGATTAAAGTTATCTCACGTGAAATGTAACACTGACTTTTATTTAAACAAGGTCATTAGTAAAACCAACAATGAATTAATTTCACAAATTAGTGTCCCGTTATTTATTAATTATAACTCGTTTTGCAACATTCTTGTTCAGCATTAAAAGTCTATTTAAATAGCAGTGAAATTATTTAGATGGTTACATTAGGTTTGGTGTAGTGATTGCAGTGTCCATACCTAGTGAAGTGGTGCTGACAATGGCGCGCGGTCGAAGTCTTGCGATGTTCTTGGTGCTGTCTCTGATAGCAAACACGTTCTGCGTGCCAGCTAGTAGATTCCGTCGGAGCCGAGGATTTGCCGATAATCAGCTTTATTCTAAGGAGCCAACGCCTAATAGTGCTTCTAAGGACTCGTCGACCGCTACTGGTGCAAAAGGATCGGTAATTACATGAAATAGGTAACTCTCTTAGCCGCAAATTTATACCATTCAGATAGTTTTTTTGTGCCTTATAAACTCTTGTTCGAACAGTTGCGGCTGTCCGGTAACCTTAAACTGGTTGCGATATCTTATTAAAATTACTAGTTGAAGTAGTCGTCCCTTCTAAACAAAAAATGTCGTAGACTTTCCACACAAGCATTTATTGAATTTTAAACGACTCCAGGTTTTGCGTATTTTCACGTCAAATTTTCCATTCAATTCCATTATAGAAGACACATGGTTAGTCCAAGACTTTGCCTCACTCATCTATACTAATATTATAAAGAGGTGTTTGTTTGTAAGTTTGTATGTAGGGGGTAAACTCCGGAATTAATGATCCATGTAGGGACTACAGGTAACAATAATGCTAGCGAGGCAGAATGCAATGCCCCCTGCGCACCTCCTTTAGCGGCCAGTCGTTTGCCCTGCCCCGTGGCAAGAACACGCGCTACGATAACTAACGTAAGAGACGTATGTACTGTAATCGTGTTACTAATTAAAGAGACTTTATTTACGGACTCTGGAATATCATTTATATCTCCTTCTACGACCACTCGCCACAATCCCAACATTGGTGACCCCGACGTGATCTGTAAAAGTGGTTGTGGAAAGACAAGCTAACGAACAGTAAGCAGAAAGTGTAGTGCACGTGCAGCAAACGACCCCCCGTCGACGTGGGACCTAGCGGCGGGAACTTCAAGGGCCCTAAGATGCAGACGCCACCACCAGCAGCACAAGTAGCCAGCATCAGCGTTACGGACAGGATTCCTATGTTTTGGACGGACAAGCCTCGGATGTGGTTCGCGCAATTCGAATCCGCCATGGAACCGCAGAAGCAAGGGGATGCAGCAAAATTTCACTTAGTGATGCCAGGCTGCCCAGAGACGCGTTACAACAGGTTAGCGATTTAATTTTTAAACCCCCTACCGATAACAAATACGGTACATTGAGGCATAGGCTGTTGACAGCCTATGAGGAGAGTGCCGAAAGGCAATTCCAAAAATTGGTGGGAGAAATGGACCTAGGCTCTCAACGCCCTTCACACCTGTTACGGCGTATGACAGAGCTGGCGCAGAATACGGAGGTTTCTCAAGACGCCTTACGGCGTTTGTGGATTGCGCGCCTTGTTGTATAATCTACTATTATATCATGCATATAAGCCGAGCTATCACAATTTTTGTGGGTGAAGTCGCGGGCGAAGTGCAAGTCTTTCAATAAAAAACAGATGTATGTACCTACAATTAAACGGAAAACTATTTTTATACAGAAAGAAATCAGTGAGACCCATTCAAATGACGATTCGAAAACAAGCTCCACTACCACGGTGTCCATGGACGCAGACAAGAGTGAAGATGACAGCGGTGATGATGAGATGATGATGACGATGACTTCGGCAACGGCTCCCAGAACTCGCTCGCGTCGGGCGTCGGGGGCAGCAATATCTTCAGTCTGCTGAACTTGGCCACCTCACTGTTCCCTGCGTCAGATTCGAGTGAGACAAGCGGCTACTTTATAGATTTAGTGAAGTTAACCTTTCGTGTGCCGGAACGTAGATCTACGCGAGACACAATCACTTTTTAATTGTGTCTGGATACTCGGCATACGAGTGGTTAATAGCCCGATTTGATCCCGTGCTGAGACTTCACCTAAAACAAGTAAAGGATTGGAAAGGACCATTAATGACCACTATATCGGAAAAAATATTCGAATACAATTAACGTGTGTAAAGACTCAAATTGTTGAAAAAATAATAAACATTACTCGATTATTCTTGATTGTACTCGCGACGTTTCTCGTGTTGAGCAACATTCAATTATTTATTATAAGATTTTTTTATACAGATACAGCAGAAATTGAAGAACATTTTATTGGTTTTGGAGCTGTCGAAAAAACCACAGCTGAGAGTTTGACTAATTATATAATCACAGAATTAGAACAGTTAGGTATATCATTGCAAAACTGCAGAGGCCAAGGATATGATAATGGTGCCAATATGCGTGGTGAAAAAAGTGGTGTCCAAAAACGTATTTTTGAAATTAATCCACTTGCTTATTTTTTTTACCTTGTGGGAGTCATAGCTGGAATCTCATCCTAGGAGATGCAGCATCGTCTTGTGTCTAAGCAAAATTTTTTTTTTGGTTTGGTACAAAGGTTGTTCGCACGACGGCCAATCAAGCTTTACAAAACCAGTTTATGCGGATCTCTCATTGTATAGGAAATCTATACAAAGCGAGGCCAAATTATACTGGAAATGTACAGCTTCATGTGTGTGTACACTCTGTTTGCCGGCTCAAGTCAGAGGTGGGCTATTTTAAATGCTCATGTAAAATCGTTATCGCTAAAACCACTTTCTGAAACTAGATGGGCGTGCAGGGTAGCATCGGTGAAAGCCGTTAATATGTGATAAAGAATTTAGCAGAAAATACAACAGATTGTCAGTTAGTCAGTGAATGCCATTCTATAGAAAAGGAAATAACTACCTACGATTTTGTAGTTTCACTTGTCATATGGTATGACATTCTTACAAAGATAAATGTTATAAGTAAAATGTGGCAAAGCGAAAACATGCACTTAGATGTGGCAATACTAGACGCATTGACAAATTGGCTCGATAATTATCGAGAAAATGTTTTTCAGTCATTCTTTGTAACAGCAAGAGAAATAGCCAAGGAAAATGATATTGACGGACAGTTCAAAAAAGTCAGAAGAAGACGTAAAAAAAGGCATTTTGATTATAAAGGGGAAGATGAAGCTCATGAATTGAACGCGGAAGAGATTTTCTAAATAAACAAATTTTATGTCATTGTCGACAATGTGCGCGCAAGCTGCCAACCTAGGTTTGAGGCACTTGAACATCATGAGAGCATATTTGGTATCATCTTACTAATATTATAAAGAGGCAAGATTTGTATTTTTGTGTGTGTGTGTGTGTATGTTTGTAATGAATAAACTCAAAAAGTACTGTGCCGATTTCAACAATTTTTGCACGATTAGAAAGCTACGTTCACCCTGAGTTACATAGGCTATATTTATTGCTAGAAAAGATAAGGAATCCTTACTAAAACTTTAGTAACGTAACCCAAGGTGTAAACAAAATGCCATAAAACATCTTACGTCGCATGCGCTGCGGAAACTATTGATGATAGAACAAAAGTATGTTCTACAATATTAAAGAACATATCAATAACTACAAAAAACTTCGGGATACTATATGTCCAACTATTATCGTTATGTCACAATAACCACTTTTTACATTTTAAAAGTTGATAGAAATAACGACCTAATTTAGACCATGTTATTCATACTTCTGTTTAAATCCTTATCCAAATAAATCATATTCTTTTCAAGACTGTTTCAATTCATGTAGATTACTTTTTGAATTGTTCAAATCGGCTATTCCAATCAATAGATATTACGAATTTAATAAGTCATAGAAATAAAAAAATTAACGCTGTCGCGTCGTGCATGTTATACCCGTGCGAAGCCGGGACGGGCCGCTAGTGTATAATATAAAAAGATTAAAGAATATTAGTGATAGTGAACTTTTGAAGCAATGCAGTGACTTGAAAATATCTAAGACAGTAGGAGAATCATGTGATATTGATGGACATGAATTGTACGAAGATATGTTCCTCCGTGTGTATGAAGGAAACGACGACATTATCTCGGTGCTGAAATACATGATAGGAAAAAATTAACCGAAGTTCGACTATCGAAATAGTCCTGAGAATTATTGCCACCACACCTGTTACAGTTGCGACTGCTGAAAGGAGTTTTTCGAGGCTTAAAATAATTACGTGTTAAGTTTTGACGTTGGTTTGGTGTTAAATAAACCGATATACTCGTAAATAGGAATGTCTAGTTTCGAAAACAAATTAGGTACTGTAATAGGTAACGCATATACAGGGTGTAAACGGACCCTTCACGAAGCCGTCAACCAAGCATTCTGTACATCAAACTAAGTAACTCTATGCAAAAATTATTGCTGGGAAACGACTTTTTTTCTTGGGGTGAAAAATCACGTTTTACGTTAAAATTCAATGTTACGCACTCGAAACTAAGTGCTGATGGATGCTTTGAAAAGTAAACGGGCCATGGAGTTAATTAAAGTAAAGTTAAAACCTTAAAAAGTGGTTTTAAAAAAAAAACTTGTGAAAAAAATTGTAACTTTGACCTTCAATATCTCCAGAACCCGTGGTTTCCCAGGTATTGTCTAGAAGAAAAAAATGATCCCAATGATGGGCAGAATATGTGGTTTTGGTTTTCGTTAAGGGTCTTTTTACACCCTTTATATTGATGTGAGTAGTGCAGAAGGGAACAAAAATTACCCACGACACTACCAGTGGTGCGGCTTAGTAGCGTGGAAGAGAAGGAGGGGAATCTGGACATTCCGAAATGGAATGTGACAGTGTTCCCTCTGCCATTGAATCAAGGTGTATAAAGATTAAAAATTTTGTCCCTGACGGATGGTCTACTGTAGCAAGAACGGAGAAGACCACTCGACCATCATGCTCGTAAAGGAGATGGATTTTAGCCAATTTCTTGATTTTAAGTCATACAGCCAAAAAATTGATATTAGAGAGAATGGAATCAAGAATGGAAATGGCTGCAATATAGACGTCAAAAACCCATGCATATTTATTACAAAACTCAGTTAAGCCAAATTGAATTTGAACGACTATGTATACGCCTCAAATCAACTCGACATAATGAAGAAATACTTATCACTGTAGTAGCTAATCTTTATACATGTAGCTTAAAAATAGATACCAAAAAACTTAAAGACTTACAAGATCTTTGGAAACAAGGTACAATTCCTACCTATTACCATGAATATTACATGAATCTTACTGCTTCAAGTCACGAGGTTGATGTTTGAAAAGAAGATGATTGATTTTTAAGAAACATTTTTAACAAATATATTATTATTTATTTATTTCTGCTATAAAAATAAGCCTATTTTATTCTTATTTTTATGTCTACAAACTACCAACCAACCCACTGCTATGCTACCAACTATTTGAATATATAAATAGATATATGACACTTACATCTTTTCACCTCCTTGTTTATTAGTAGATCATAATCAAAATATCTAAATGGTGAAAAGAGCCAAGTGCAAAATAGCGAATAACATAAAAAGTAGTTAAATTTCAAAAACTATTATTATACCTGAAATACGTGAAGCATGTTTAACTAAATCGATGCCTTTCTTATTAAAATCTAACTTACGATTTGGAAGTTATAGACTTATTTATATTTTTTGTTTAACCTCTCCACTTAATTGCTCATTAACTCGTAACTTGATAATATATGTGTGAGTTGACTCTCTTCACTATCAAAGCGACGAAATATAAAAAGTTTTAGCTGAACATTGAAATACTCCGAGATGAGATATTAACACAAGAACACCAAGAATTCACAAATAATGATTGAGGGGGCTTATTTGTACCACTTTTATGTAAGGTAGCGGTTATATTAATATTTGCAACTATTGTATAAATGTTTCACTAATATTTGACTTGTAAATTATATTTCCAGCACTCCTTAAATAAGGCCTATAATCATTTTTTCTTTATTAGACACTATGGACACAGCCTAAAATTCTGTTTTTGGACGGTGACGACACTGTCGCAACAATTCTTGCGGAAGACTCGTCTTCCATCTGGTGTGATCTTGATGCTGGCGTACCTCAAGGCGGTATTTTATCCCCACTTCTGTTCTCTATTTTTATAGATCTTATAACTACCGAACTTCAGTGTGCGTATCATCTTTACGCTGATGACTTACAGCTCTACAGTCGGGCAGGTGTAGACAACTTATCCGATGCGAATGAGGAGCTAAACCGGAATTTAACAGTGGTGAAAAACTGGTCTGATCGCTTCGGGGTAGCGGTTAACCCAGCTAAGTGTCAGGCGATTATTATAGGGAGCAGCCACAGCTTGCGAAGGCTGAATGGTTTAGTGGTACCGCCGGTTATATTTGATGGCACACTCATTCCGTTTAGCTCCGAGGTCAAGGATCTGGCTTTGTATGTTGACACTTGCCTGGACTGGCGTAAGCAGGTCGCGAGTGTGAGCAAAAAAGTCACCGGAACGTTGCGGTCGCTTTATGGATTGAAGAATATTCTCCCATCACACATAAAGGCAATGCTGGTTCAGTCCCTTATCTTCCACATCCTTGACTATGGTGATGTGTGTTACTATGACCTGAATGCAGATCTCCTCAATAAACTTGAGCGACTTCTTAATAACTGCATTCGATTCGTATTTAATCTCCGTAAGTATGATCATGTGTCCGCACATCGGTCGATCTTAAAATGGTTACCCATCAGACAACGCAGAGCGCTAAGGGCTTTGACAACCTTGTTTTCTCTTCTAGACAAACCCAGTTCTCCTTCCTATCTGACTTCTCAAAGTTGTAGAGGATTTTATCAGATTTCATTGTGTAGTACAACAAGTATTCGTGCGACACACCGTTTTCGATATGCAAACCAAAAACAACGAACGGGACAGAAAATTGGACAAATTTTTAAAAATTGTTCGTTTTTCGGAGCTCATGCCAATTCAACGATAAGAGATAGATAAAAAATTTGAAAAGCAACGTTGAAGAGAATTTTATGATGTTTTATTATGTAGTACAACAAAATTTAATACGATGCGTCGTTTTGGAGATATAAGCAAAAAACCAAAAAACAGGACCTTCTCTGCCCCCCATCCCCCGGGCTCACCTCGGAGGGGTCAGGACTTTTAATATGTTTATCTTCTAACTAGTCCAAACAAAGTTCATAAGTCAGATTTTCTACTTTCAACTTTTCCAACCACAATCATTCATTGCCCAGGCTAATATGGCGATGTATGAGAGCGTTTACGCAGAAGCGTTTTTATGCGCGTTTGCTTGAAATGCAGCGTTGCCCGCAGATGACCCCGCCGCGGTGGACGCGGCGGTGCACGCGGCGTCACACGCGCAAACGCGCAAATACAACATATGGCAGTTGATACCGCCGCGTCGCACGCAGCTCCGTAAACGAAAAAAACGCGCGCCGCGTCACCGTAAATGGGCACTTAGTCAGTTTAAATGCGTAAAAGATGAAGCTGGAATGGTTCTTTCGGATGATGAGGAAATTGAGGATAGGTGGAGGGGTACTTTGAAAAACTGATATTTTGCAAAGAGATAATGAGCGGGAATTTGCTAATAAGATGGTCAAAGAAGTCTGTGCGATGTGGCCAGAATTAAAAATCGTACACGGTAAACTCAATAACAAGGGCCACTCTCAATAAGAAGGGTATGTTGAAAGGGCCAACAAAGACGTAGAGAAAATGCTTTGTACTTGGTTGGAATCTAACAAGGCGACGAAATGGTCTGAAGGATTACCTTTATTCAATTTATGAAGAATAGAGCGTATCACGCAGGAATAAATCGTAATCGTAAAATTGGATAAATTGTCTTCCTAAAAACGAGCTCGCTGAACTTTCAACAGAAGAGCTAGAATGTAATACAAAATTGATAATAAAAAAAAAGATTGACGGTATGCGAGATTTAAAGAATATAAAAATAATAGATAAGATAAGAATACATAGAATAACTGAATGTCATGTCAGTTTTTTTAGAAACTATGTCAATGAAAGTGAAGAGGAACGGAAAGAGTTCTTTAATATTTCATTTAAGCCTACAGGGAGGCATCCTGTTTTTCTCTTATGTTCCACGCGCGCCTCAAAGAGATGTCAGCAACAGGAAGGGGCCCGTAAGGGCCGATGCGGGCTGCGGGATTGTTCGAAAGAGATACCGCGGCCCTGGAACACAAAGGGCAAAGAAGGAACATGGATGGGTTTACGGCGGCTTTCTATATTCAATCCCAATCCCTAATTTGCTGGTCGAGATTGATATTTGAATCCATTTCCTACTTTTAGCGTTTCAATAACCGATCGATGGATCGTTATCCCGATATTTTTTTCAATCCATCTTTGGGAGGGCGGATCGGGTTTTTAGATTGGTATTTGTATGAAAGTGACAGTTATGCGTATTCTATGACCGATCTCTGGTTTTGACAAATCGATTTTTGAACGTTATTGATCTATATAATTGCGATCCTCAAATTTTGACCGATTGTAGGTACTGATAAAGGCGTGAAAATGGAAATATTTTCAAGTGATAGCGATAGTGATCTTGAAGTATTAGCTCAGCTATCGGATTGGGATAGTAGTGACAGCGAACAAGAGAGCTGTGTCCTCAAAAACTTTTCGACGAATAACTTTATTGCAAGTTTAACTGACGCAGAGTTCACATTCAGATTCAGAATGAACAAAGCGTCAGTCGAATCTGTTTTGAATGAAATAATACCCTTCATCATAGTGAAATCAAGACGGTAAGTTTGTTTGTTCGCTCAAATTGCTTCAAAATAAACAAATAACCTAAAAGAACAGATACCTAACTATAGTAGGTATCATTTTCAGGAATAATGGTATACCACCATTGCATCAACTTTTATGGCACTTCGATTTTATGCATTGGGGACAATGCTTAATTCAGTGGCCGACTTTGCTGGAGTATCCCTATCGTCAGCTTGTAGAATAGTGGCAGACATACCTGCTGCTATCGCTAGATTGTATAACAAATACATTTCTCTGCATTCTAGAACTAATATAATAATAAAATAAATAATAATAATATCAGCCTATTACTGTCCCACTGCTGGGCAAAGGCCTCTTCTCATACAGAGAAGGCACGAGCATTGATCACCACGCTTGCTCAAGACGGGTTGGCGATTTCAGACTTATATTTATTATAAGTCCAGGTTTCCTCACGATGTTTTCCTTCACCGATGTCTGTGATGTCCAAGATAAACTTAGAAAGTACATATGAATTGAAAAAGTCACATTGGTACTTGCCCGGATTTGAACCCACACCCTCATGCATGAGAGGCGAGGCCTTAACCTCTGGGCCATCACTACAGTCATAGTACTACATACAAATTTTATAACATAGCTCAATTTCCTAGAGTATGTGGTGCTATTGACTGTACACATGTACACATTCAGTCTCCATGTGGTGTGTTGTTATCAATTAAACATTTGCAATTTGCTTACCTAATTGTTTAGAAAGTTGCCACAACAAATAAAATATTTTGTATTTCAGGTTCAACAATAGGAGAGAAATACAGAAATAGGAAAGGATACTTTTCACTCAATGTACAAGCCGTTTGTGATGCAGACCTTAAATTATTGAATGTTGTTGCTCGGTGGCCTGGTTCTGCTCTTGCTTATATTTTTAATAATTCAGTATTAAGAGGTAATATTGGGTTTATTGTCCATTCTAATAAAATTTAAAATAATATGAATTTCTGATGTATCTAACTATTATTTCAGCACAGTGTGAAGATGGTATTCTGGGAAATTGCTGGTTACTCGGGGACAGTGCCTATCCAAACCGGCCTTACTTGCTCACACCATTGTTAAATCCATCAACTAGCCAGGAAATAAGATACAATGAGGCACACATAAAAACTAGAAACAAAGAGATGTCAGCAGTGAGATATTAGTATCTCATTAATAACAAGTTATTTAAAAAAAAAATTAATTACCATATTTTAATAAAAGTCTCTAGAAAAAAAATATCTGTTTATATTATAATAAGTTAGGTTTTAATGAATTTCTGAAAAAACAAAATAGATATAACGGTTTTTGTTTAGTTACTCCTCAATTAATGTAGCTTCTTCGAATCGATGCTGTGTGTTTGAAACACGTATAATACAAAGTTATGTGACTGACTTTTCTCCATCAAATGTCACATCATCCATACCCAAAAAATTAATAAACTTTTATTTGCAGACCTTGAAGCCCATAGTGCTAGTATTGACATGAAATAAACTTATTTAACTATAATAACTAACACATATAATCAACAAGTTTATCACGAAAAGGGACAAAAATATAATATAAATAGTAATAAAATAAAATAAACTAGATGCTACCGTCTAGCTACTTAGAGCCGACCTGTGGGTGCAGTCTCACCCCACCCATCAGCCAAGCATCTGACCACCGGTCACTCAATGCCCTCAACATGCTATGGAAGCTGACACATGTTCTGTGCCGAAGAGAAGCCCATTACTTTGATTAATAGCATAGAAATCATCTACCCTCGCATAAAAAAAAAGAAAGAGGCCATTTTTTTTTTCTTAACTACCAGTTTTTTTTGAGGATATTGTTTTTTTTTGCTCATAATGCCACTAAGCATACATTCTGACTCTATTCTCCTTCACAACCATATTTTACCCACCAATCCACTCCAGATGTTTTCAATGATTTAGTTTTATAGTTGTTTGATGCAAACTTCAACAAAAAATCAATCAAAGTGAAACCATATTATTATGAAGAGAAAAAACCAAACGTTTTCCAAGGTTCAAGATATCATTTTTTTAGAACCTACGATATAAAACCACAACTAAGACAAAACATGACTGATCAATATTGCAAATACGAAACACCAAACCAAATCATCAACTAGCCATCAACAAATAAAAAACTTTTTATGGATGAATCATTTTGAAAGGGTTCAAGCAACCAACTATAACAACCATTGAAGAAATACCTACAGAAATCATGCCTAAACAAGAAAAGAAAGCCCACTGATGAGATGAAGTAGAAGTAGTACAATAGTTAATTATTTAGACTCCCTTTACTTATAATGTACTCTGTGTTTAGACTGGAGACAGAGATGAGACTATCAAACTGAGAGAATAGCAACCCAGGGTCTGGTTTTGAGCCCGGTTGATGGAAAAAAAAGGCTCACCCTATTATTTACCTGGGATTTAAACTAAACTGCAATATATTTAGTAGTCTATGCTAAACTGGCGCCAAGGTGGGCCGGTAATGTGGGTATAGTATAGATACAGCACAGACTACAACGAAGATTACAAGATTACGAAGAGAAGATAACGTCCGTCCACAGAATATTATGTTCACCCATTGACTAAAGAGAAACTGTCACAGTGCCACAGAATATTAATATTTAATACTCTAGCGTACACCGTACAGTGGTTGACAAAAACAAAATGACTATTTAACGCTACGGCTACGCTCTAAAGTCAGGTCCGGCGCGGCGTACCAATTTTCTAAGAAAAAGTGTCGATTTATCATAAAATGTTTGGGTCGCATGTTATATAGCGAACTTCGAGTAGACTCTCAATTTTCTGAACAATCTCACCAAGTTTCAAGTTTAGGAAACAAATACTTTCTGAAATAAAAAATATCAAACTTTGCTAAATTAACCTCAAATATTGTACTATTTTATTGCTTTTGACGTAATTTTGACAGCAAGTGTTGCTACTTTATGGAGTTTTAATATTGCGTTTTGAGTTTGCAAATATTAGGCACTTTTTTTAAAATTCATATTACAATTTTTTGTAATTCTATTAAGGTTGAACAATTTCACAGTGATTTGTGCTTTTTTAAAATTAATAAATACGAAAAATTAGTTTGTGACATCTAAATTTTTTTTTATCTTGATGGTATCTACTAAATGTGAAACGAAACGCGAACTCATTGTTCACTCATTGTTTGAGAGCATCTGCCATCACGTTTGAGAACAACTTTGGATACCTTGGCACCATGCGAGCATCAAGTAGTGGAAGCAGGGCTGCCAGATTGTATAATTGGATACAAAAACTGTATAATTTGGTTACTGATTGTATCTTCTTTGTATCTTGGACCCTCATGTATAATTGGATACGGAAAGCCAAAATTCTATAATCTGAGTGTATATTTATTATGAATGTCATCTATGGTGACATTACATAACATTACGAAACATAACCTCAAAATGAGATTAAAAAAAAAAAAAGAAACTATGCATTTCCTAAACTTTTCCCATGCGGGAGGGGGTACTCCACCTCTCCCACCTCCCGCCCCAACCCTCCTTCAAATATACATATATTTAGGTCCGTTATTGTAGAGTCCTTCCAAATATTTTCCGTTCTTCCCGGCAAACATTTTATATTTTAAATGTTAGGCCACGCTCCCTTTATGTTAGAAAACAATGTTTTTGGTTTTTAAAATACGAGAACATAGTACAGCGGACCCATTTTAAGGTGAAAGCGCCAGGGTAAAATGAGAGCTAATTGCTCTATGAATTTTTTAATACGAAATAGGCTTGCATTGCATTTGACCGCAACTCACCTGATGTGTAGAAGGCCGTAGGGTGGAGCACGCTTGCCTAGGAGAAACCGTTTCACTGGAACGGATCCCTGATCATTAAAAACAAAGAAACAAACACAAAGAAGCCCACAAGAAGAATTCAAGATAAAAATATAAAAGCGATACTTAACACCTTCCAGTTGTTCGTAATATATTATGTATAGTAGTTCCATGCATACTTAATACTGATTGAACTGCCGCATTGATCGTCTACGGTCTTCCTTGACTGAGTAGTGGACGAACGGTGCGGGTTGGTAGTGGGCAGTAACCGTTCCTCATTCGTTCATATTTTTAGTGATGGGTCATTGTCAAATTTTTGAAGGACGAAACGCAACCGTTTTCCCAACGACGAAAACGGTTACAGAAAACGGTCGTCGTTGCTACTGGTTTGAAGACGGCTTAAAGGATGACACTTATCTAACATGGAATAGAATTGCGTTTTCGCGGTGTGAAATAGTTGTAGTTTCTTACAACAATCAACGGTATGAAATGGTTTACAAGATAATTTGTTTGATCGATCAACTTTACTAAAGATTAAATGAACTTCCCTTCATGCTTTTCCAGGGTTAGGACTGGCTGAGACAAATATTTTTTGGGACTCAGTTCATTTAACCCCATTCAATAACTATTTCATAAAAAAGTCATTCAATGGGGTTAAATGAAATTAAAGGGTTGTGTTGATAATTTAAATAATTATAATTCTGTAACTACATACGTATACTTGCGCGACTCATTTTTCATCAATATACAACCTGACACTGGGCTGCAAATTGCAAAAAACGTAAGAAAATTTGAATTTCGCGGGCTACCCTTGTGTTTCCACATTATATTATAACAACCCATTGACTGACCCAAAAAATTGTAAAGAATGAATACCTAATATCCACGCAACGCGCTCACCTGCTCGAATTCCAGGAAATTTTACGATTATCCCAATTCATTGTTCATGCAAGTCGACTTTGAGCTCTTTGTCAACAACCATAAGCTAGCACGGGTTTGACCATCGTATCACGAAGAACAGCATTGACAACTGGTAATACATTAGCAATTGTATTTCATTGTCAAAAAGTTCAAGTTTTTATTGTAAGGACTGTTTTGTAAACGTACGAACGCGGAACCAAAGACTAAAATATAACGCGGAATGTTAAGGACGACGACGGCGATGTGACGAGTGACTCGAGTGAGATAGATAGTTGAATCATTGCGTTCTCCACTGTATTTCCATACGCATAAAAAATCACACGATTTGTGCAATGAAGACTGTTTGAACCCAGGACGTAAAACGGTTCCGTCGTCGCAGAACACAAAACGGTCTTTGTAAACGGTATGTCGTCGCAGCGCCCATCCCTACATATTTTTGACATAACGTTTGCTTGCTGTCATTGTCATTTAAAATTTATTTTCATTGCTCTAGTATTGCAGGCCGTTGAAAACTATCTTATATCTTCATACATTTTCTAAAAAATCCCATCTGCTTAGTAATACTTTCAATAAGTGAATTACAAATATGGAAGTAACGGATGAAAACTTAACTACACTAGCGAATTACCTTCAACAGACGCTAAACCCGGACACCAATATAAGACGACCGGGTATGTAAAATTTATTTGTTTTTTACCCAAGCAATAGCCGTTATATGTCTCTAATTTTGAAGTGATTCTATTCTAGTAACATTTACTGGTCAGTAACAGTGTGAATCAATATTCTCGTTTTTGCCCAACTATTATTTAAAGATAACCTCAAACCTTAACTCGGAGTATTACTCACGATTTCGTTTGAAGTTAAACTCAACTTGTCCTTAAATTTAAATCTGTTGTTCTTTAACATTTTAGTGTCAATTAACAAATGTTCAAATTGCCTGCTGGTACGTCACAAGTACATAAATACCAATTATCATCATCACCATGTTTCTTGGAGTTGGTGCAGTACTTATTTATCGCTAGCACTTTGCCCTCAAAAATTGTGATAGCTCGGCTAATATGCATGATTTAAATATAGCCACGAATAATGTAGCTTTCTGGCAGCTAAAGAATTTTTAGAATTGAAACATTAGTTCCTGAGATTACTCCCTACATACAAACTTACAAACAACCTTTACTTCTTCATAATGTTAGTATACATAGATTTACTCAGGTTAACCAATATGCTATCATTTACGCCTTATGCCTTTTTATCACGCTGCTTGAATCCAAAAGGGCCATAAGTCGAAAAGTCATTTTCTTACAATTGAGGCCGTCAAAGTTTTGATTGCCTTTTTTGTTTATTTTTATTTAATGTAATTATTTATACCTATGTTTTATATATCATCGGCTGTAAGTATATTTTATAATTTCATCTTTGTAGCAATACTTTGCAGTAAAATTATAAGAAATCAACTGAAAACTTATTTCTTAAAAAAAAAGAAACATACAAAGTAAATTGAAAATATTTTTAAATATAAAGTATTTTAAATTCAATATGGTATTCCAAAATGTGGGTTTATACTATAAATATTGAAAACACTTGAGTTTATTTTCATGTGGCTTTTTTCACAAATAATACATGCTATCACATGGACTGATGGATGGCAATGGACAAGATGGCAGTTAGCCCACAAATTGTTAAGTAAAAACGCAAAAACAGCAGTTGTTTCATTGGACCATTTTTGATTTGAAAATACTGAGTATCTTTTTTGAATATACAATACTACATGTACAATATCTTTATTTTCTCTCTTCACAAAGGTTCACATAGTTGTAATAAATATAATTGTAAGAATAATGTTAACAAAATGCCTAATATATGTTCCTCTGTGAGAGACTGGCGTCCATACTAGGATACCGTGTGTGACGGATCTCCAGGCTCTCAGCTCGAATTAAATGAATAAATATAAAACATAATAAACAGAATTGATATGATTTTTGCAATAAAATGTATTTGAAGTCATTTTGATTTATGGCCCTTTTGAATTTAAGCAGCACATTATGTATAGTCACGAGCACCAATATCTAAACACTTTCTAAATTTAAAAGTTATTTTCGCGATAAATAACGATTGATACTTAGAGATAGAATCTTTTACATAAAATATGAGTTCCAGAATACTTCGTTCATAACAACATGAAATTTTAATTAGAACAGTAGGACAAAAACTCTTTAAAAAGTTGTTAAGTGTTTACATATTGGTGCTTGTGACTGTACACCAATAAAATACTTGGATAAGGTCAGGAGAATGATGTACTTACACCAATACAAACCATAATTTTGTTAATAATGCTATCAACCTCCTTTTCAGCTGAGAAGTTTTTGGAAAGCGTAGAAGTAAATCAGAACTATGCCATCTTATTGCTGCACCTCATTGACAAAGAGACCGTGGACCTCACCATCAGGGTTGCGGCTGCAATTGCATTCAAAAACCTCATCAAACGAAACTGGCCTGTTGTAAGTATTGTATTGTAACTGTGCTGTGTATAGCAGTGATAGTCTAGTGGTGTGACCGTCGGAATGCTAAGTCATAGGTCTCGAGTTCGAACCCAAGACACGCACCTCTGATTTTTCGGATTCATGTGCATATTGTATAATTATCACTTGCTTCGGTGAAGGAAAACATCGTGAGGAAACCAGCATGCCTGAGAGATATTTCTCGACGGTATGTAAAGCCAAGTCAGAGGCCCATGGGTGGCATAAAAACTCTGACACCAGGTTAGGCACTAACCACACGATAAAGAAGATTGTAACTGTGATATTTATTGTTTACTAGCTTCTGAGAGCGACTTCGCCTGTGTTGTATCCGGATAAAAAGTAGCCTATGTCCATCAGCACGCATAGCATGGCCACCGTAGAAACGGGTTTTGTAGACAGAAGAATCAATAAAATGACAAATTTCTTTTCACAATCTGTCATTTTGTTGATTCTTCTGTCGACAAAATGACCGATTGTGTCATGCTACGCATGCAGGAATATTGTACCGTTTAAATAGTGAAAGAAGTTTTCAAATAGGTGCTGTGGAGATTACCTTTTGCATAGCAACCAACAAAATTCACACTCTCTCTCTGTCTCTAAAAAATATGGGGTGACTGATAATTAGTGACCGATACTTATACAGGGTGTTTGGTAGATGGGTGCAAAGCCTGAAGGGGGTGATAACTTAGACCATTTAGAACTTATTAAGCTAAACTTGTCTTAGACGAAGTCTGCTCCTTGTATTTTTTTTTTGAAACTCTAAGGTTTTTAACAATAATACCCATGTTTTTCAATTAATTGTGAACAGTGCCCAGTAAAAGCTGTTATGTTATTATTTTTTATTTATGTAATGTGTGATTACTCAAACAAAATAATTCGCAAGCATCTGTGTCATCAGAGAAACATTCTACGCCATATTCAAGTTTGAGAAACTTTTAAAAATCAAGACAATGTTTTGTTTACTGCACAATAAAAAAATAAAAAAAATAGCCTCAGTTGATCAAACCTTTTTAAAAACATGCTTGGTTATTGCCCTTTCTTTTGAGGTACTATTTACGCAGATGTCTCATCAACTCTTGGAATTAGGATGTACAAAGCAAATTGAGGTCGAATATTTAATTTTTAAACAGACCAAAATAATGCAATATTTTTGTTAAAATAATTTATTGTTCATGTTCAAAATGTTGACCGCGGTTTCTTACAAAAGCGCGTGCCCGTCTTCTCACTTCTGTAGTCGTGATTTTTAATTTCATCTCCTGCTTCATGACTTGAAAGGCGTTTGGATTCTGTCTATTAATTCTTCTCTAGTTGAAATTTCAACGTGCGTGTAGACGAGCTCCTTGGCCCGTCCCCAAACGAAAAAATCCACAGGAGTTAAATCCACCACATAACACACACCACATAATACCAATATTGGCAATGAAAAGATCAATGATTTTTCAACAAGATGGTTATCCAGCACACTGGACCCTAAACGTGAGAGAACATTTAAATAATTGTTTCCCAGAGAGCTGGATTGGCAGAGATGGGCTCATCCCTTGGCCACCTCTATCACCCGATTTAACTCCTGTGGATTTTTTCGTTTGGGGACGGGCCAAGGAGCTCGTCTACACGCACGTTGAAATTCAACTAGAGAAGAATTAATAGAAAGAATCCAAACGGCTTTTCAAGTCATGAAGCAGGAGATGAAATTAAAAATCACGACTACAGAAGTGAGAAGACGGGCCCGCGCTTGTGTAAGAAACCGCGGTCAACATTTTGAACAAGAACAATAAATTATTTTAACAAAAATGTTGCATTATTTTGGTCTGTTTAAAAATTAAATATTCGACCTCAATTTGCTTTGTACATCCTAATTCCAAGAGTTGATGAGACATCTGCGTAAATAGTACCTCAAAAGAAAGGGCAATAACCAAGCATGTTTTTAAAAAGGTTTGATCAACTGAGGCTATTTTTTTTATTTTTTTATTGTGCCGTAAACAAAACATTGTCTTGATTTTTAAAAGTTTCTCAAACTTGAATATGGCGTAGAATGTTTCTCTGATGACACAGATGCTTGGGAATTATTTTGTTTGAGTAATCACATATTACATAAATAAAAAATAATAACATAACAGCTTTTACTGGACACTATTAACAATTAATTGAAAAAAATGGGTATTATTGTTAAAAACCTTAGAGTTTCAAAAAAAAAATACAAGGAGCAGACTTCGTCTAAGACAAGTTTAGCTTAATAAGTTCTAAATGGTCTAAGTTATCACCCCCTTCAGGCTTTGCACCCATCTACCAAACACCCTGTATACGTGATTGTACTCATGATAACAAACAACTTTCCCCAAGAATTTTTTTTTATACTCATTCAATTTTGTCAAAATAAGACAACAGCCGTATGAAATACGCGCGCGCGCTCCTGTGACCTATCAGCTGTTAGCCGCGTGACGCTGCTCTGTCTCATTACTATCGTACCGTGCAACAGTGGGTAGGCAGAGCACCCGCGTGGCTCGCAAGCCCGCTCCATAAGCGGCGCCCGTGCCACAGTCCGGCCGCCAAGTGAAGGACTATTAAAAAAAAAAACCAGTCAACCAAGGGTAGTGCAGAGATAACATGCCAAGGTGCTTTACTTGAGAGGAAAATCAAATAAAATCAACAATCATCATTGTCTTGTTCTTCCATGTTTTCCGTTAATCCTGCTGAGTGAATACCTAGCAAGCCTAGCTTGTTAGTATTATTATTTTTTTATTTTTTTATAACACCTTAAACTATCATTACAGGGTTTACCCTAATGCGACAGCTAAGAACTTAAACTAAACCTAAACCATACACTTAAAAAAATTAGAAAAGATTAAACTAACAACATTATTAAAATATTACATTATTTAAAAACACAAAAACATAGTATAACATAAAGTCATAAACAAAGTACAAAAATAAAGTTAAAATTATATATTATTTCGTCTGTAACATAATATAAATAGTAATACCCTCGCGAATTCACTAAAACAACATGTAAACACATCAATCTGAGTTTGAAGATCGTTGATTATGTTATGATACAAGTTTGTAAACTACATGAGATTAGAAATAAAAGGCTTTTTATTTGTTTAATTAACAGGAAGATGATGGAGTGGACCGCATCCATGCCTCAGACAGAGCCACCATCAAGACCTTGATAGTGTCGCTGATGCTGAAGTCTCCTGAAGCCATCCAGAGGCAGTTCAGTGATGCCGTCTCCATCATCGGGAAGTGCGACTTCCCTGAGAAGTGGCCAAGCCTTATACCAGAGATGGTTGAGAAGTTCGGTACTGGTGAGTATCTTTTATAACTGTATCCCACTAAGGAAACACTTTTACATATAGACTTTTTCTCTGCAATCAAATGCAAATATCTGCTGGATTAATTTGGGTTGGGTGCGATTCCATTAAATGGCACCGTGTGAGTTGGTAGAGATTAACTAATTGGTTAGTTTCTTTGGTCAAGGTATAGTACTACTATTCATGAATTTCTGTGTTTCTCGCGAACCAGTGTGCACTTGCAGGCACCATATTACAAAACATGTTTTATTAGTTCTAGGATTTTCAACTATGCCAAACTAGAGCGGTGGAACCGCTCTAGTTTAAGAAAAAAGATATATAATTTATTTTTTTAATTATCTGTAACAATTTTGTATGGACAAGTAGCAAGAGCCTCTACAAACTTGTTCTACAAGATCATGTTATCTTACAAATGTCCATATTAACATCAGCGTTTGCGGTAATGGGGGCTATCGTGCATGAATTCGCCGCTAGAGGCGGTAGTGTAGAGTAAGGTCTTCAGAAATGTCAGATGTCATAGTGTGGGTGTTTTTTTTTATCACGAATTTTTACTAATATTCACGATTGCGGTCAAGATTGAGCCATTCCTTATGAATTATGACTTGAAGAGTTTAAGTAGTAAGTTAGGATCTAATTTTTAGTACTTGAAGGAAGAATGATTTTTAAATGTCTCATGCTTGCTAATTTTAGGGACAATATCGTAAATATGTATCTGAAGTTTACACTTTGTTGCTATACGTAATAAAATAAACTTTTTATGAAGTTATTGGTACTTTAAAGTATAAAATAGATTATGACAGGACCTTACTCGACAGAGGCGCCATCTGGTGAGCTCAAAAACCATAGCCCTCATTGAACCAAAATAGTTCTACCTACTCCGATCACTGATCAACCAATGAATGGACCAATGGTGGCTTATGTGCTTTCTGGGATACAGAGGATGCCCATCTGGTTGTTATTATGTAGCCTCAAGCCCATCTACCATAGCTCATGCTTCTTAAAAATGATTGTTACAGGTGATTTCCACGTGATCAATGGAGTGTTAAGAACAGCCCATTCCCTTTTCAAGCGTTACCGGTATGAGTTTAAATCGCAAAAGCTTTGGGAAGAGATAAAGCATGTCCTTGAGAACTTCGCTAAACCACTCACTGATTTATTTGTTGTAAGTATACTTTGTTTATTAATTTAAAGGCGCAAAGTCACCGCGGCGCACGGATAGGCTACACCCGTGTGTTAAGCTTCGCTTTGCAAGAAAATGTAGGTGTGATTTTGTCCACTGCATACCACGGACACGCTATGCATCAAATGACGTCATTAGTATATGCGTGGCTTGCTGGAATAAGGCGCTCACATAGCTCAACGCTGTCAACGCCAAGCACGCGCTACACGCTATACACGAATATTAACCGACGACTTTGCCACGGTGGGCCACGCACGCTACAGTTGTACTTAGTTGTGGGTGTGTAGCGTGTACTGCTGGGGAAACGTAGACCCATGTTGTCAAACAAATGAATCCACGCAGCTAAAATGCGCTGCGTGCCCGTGCACAGCGTGCACCGCGGTGGGTTTGCGCCTTTACAGTCTGTTTATGTGCACACTAAATACAGAAAAGAAGAAAGAAACAGAAAAATAGGTAGAAGTATATAGGGTGACTGGTAATTAGTGACCGATACTTAAACACGTGTTTGTTCACATGATAACAAACAACTTTCCCAAAGATACTTTTTTTATACTCATTCACTTTTATCACAATGACTCCGTGGCTGCTACTGAACAATTCCTGATGGAAAAACCCAATAACCCTTTGCCCTACCTGGATATCTAACCTCAGCAGTGGTGCTTGTAACCACTTCACCTTCGAGACAGTATTTTTTTCTAATACATTTTTGATGTTAAGGTCGTAAATCTTGTGTTATTATTTTTATGTTGCAGGCTACAATAGACTTGACGTCGAAACACGCCGACAACCCACAAGCACTGCGTGTGATCTATGGGTCCCTAGTACTTATATGCAAAGTGTTCTACTCTCTGAACTATCAAGACTTGCCTGAATTCTTTGAAGATAACATGCCTATCTGGATGCCAAACCTACTGAATCTATTGCAAGTCAAAGTACCTTGCTTGGAGACTAATGTGAGTATAAGATAATCAGGAAAAATCTGATGTTCCCAACATTTTACTGATATATGGGTATATATCAGTAAAATGTTGTACTAGCTGTACCCGCTGTATGCGTTGTAATGCAATTTTTCTACCTAGTACTACCTCCATGTATTTTTTACTACTCAGCCCACCTGCCTCCTTCCTACCTACTGCCTACCTACAACCTACCTACTACCTTATAAACCATCCCTGACCTATTTAGGACAACTGTGTAAAATTTCATCAAAATCGGTCAAGTCGTTTCTGAGTTTAAGTTTTAGTTTGATGAAATTCTGAAGGTCGTAATGTCCATTTAAGATCTTGTATGTCTCAATAAAGTCTCCACGGTCCCTGCGATCTTTTAATGGTAAATTATTTAGTAGCTTTTGCACGTAGCCTCGCTCCCGTTATGGACGGAAATTAACCCACGGGAACGTTTTAAATGTAGCCTATGTTACTCGGGGATAACGTAGCTTCCTGTTAGTGAAAGAATTTTCGGAATCGTATCAGTAGTTCCAAAGAATACCCCCTACAAACTTACAAATTTACAAACAAATTTTTATCTCTTTGTAATATTAGTATAGCCTTGAATGTGCCACTGCTGGGCAAAGGCCTCTCTCATATCCTTCCAGGTACCCTTCTCTTGCGCCACCTCGAACCAGCCTTCTTCTTCCTCCTTCTCTTTTTAGGACATTCAAGGACATTGAAGAAAAATCAAATTTGTAAAGATGAGTTCTTTGATCTATTGTACACGTGTCTTTACAGGATGACGACGAAAAACCAGGAGTGTTGGAGCAGCTTCGCACGGAGGTGTGCGAGTGCGCGGCGCTTTATGCACTGAAATACGAGGAAGAGTTCGGGCCGCACGCGCCTTCCTTTGTGACGTGCGTGTGGACCGTACTACTGGCCACCGGTCCACAGCCCAAATACGATGCGGTTAGTACAAGGCATTTCTTTCTTTGGCAACAGAATAAGTTATTTATTCACTCAAGAAAATCAACACTTTTTGAATGTCAATTTACATCGAGAGAAACGCCCGCCCTTCGCCAGTTTCGTTTTAGCTGGGAAGAAGTGGCGATACAAACATCCTAGCAACTGTCTGTTAGGTTAAAGAACCAAATTTTATACAATAATATACGAAGTATTAATATTAATTACGTCACACGAATTTTATGATTTTTACCCCCCCTCCCCCCCTCCCTGGAGTTGTAAATATTAAGTTTTTCGTTAATAGTTCAAATTATGTAAGTGTTTTAATAATTAGATATTATATTGGATTTTGAAATGTTACCTAACGAAATTTAGGATCTAGTTTTTAAATTGTAGTTGTATGTTTAATTGTTTGTAAGTATAAATTTTTGCATGCCTAATGGTAGAATGTACCAGGAACAAATAATTACTACTGTAACAACTCATGTATGTACCTACATTCAATGCAAATAAATTATTTCTATTCTATACTCCCACCCCTTGTCACACTTCGTCGATCCCCCCCCCTTAACACGCGCAAACTTGTAACTAACGCTTGTATAAGTCAAACCAGTTATTTTAAACTAGCTGCGATCACCCATCCACGGGCCGACCTCGCCAGGCGCACCTACAACCCTGTTATTATCTAGCAACAAGCCTGTACGTTATAATTCTAATGTTCTTATGATAATATTTTTCAGTTAGTATCCAACGCATTGACTTTCCTCGCGAAAATAGCGGAGAAGAATAACTACAAGAGTTTGTTCGAAGACCCCGCCACACTGAGCAGTATTTGTGAGAAAGTTGTCATACCCAACATGGAGTTTAGAGGTATTTATTTTTCTACTAAACATAAAGGGTATAAATAGACCCTTAACGAAACCGAAAGGCACTTGTTCTCCCCACTATTGCGATCATTTTTTTGTTCTAGACCAAACCTGGGAACCTTCTAGTTACGGAGTTATTGGGGGTCAAAGTTTCAACTTTTTCACAAGTTTTTTTTTTAAATACTAATTTTTAAGGTTTTAACTTTACTTTAAATACCTCCATGACCCGTTTACTATTCAATTCATCCATAAGCACAATGTATTGAATGCGTTACATTGAGTTTTACCGTAAAAGGTTATTTTTCACCCAAAATAAAAAGTCGTTTCCCAGCAATAATTTTTGTGTAGGGTTCTTAGTTTGATGTACAGAATGCGTGGTTAACGGCTTCCTGAAGGTTCTGTTTACACCCTGTATGTATTAGAAAAACATATCCTCAAAAAAAAACTGCCAGTCAGCCAGAAATATCAGTTTTGAGGTATACAGGGTGGAAGGGACACCGACGGTATAAAGCTTACCACGTATTCAGTACACCAATCTAAACCCCTCCCCCCCATAAAAAAACAGCTGTTTTCCACAAAACTGCAATACCGACACGGTCAAAATGTATGGAACCCTTAACGAAGCCGAAAGGATCTTGTTCTCTCGGTCATTGCAATCATTTTTTTGTTCTACACCGTACCTGGGATTTGGATGAAATTTGACACACAAATAGTTTATAGCCCGCATAAGATACTTTTTGTCCCAGCAGTTCGATCCTGTGGGACAGTTAGCATACCAGACCAATTTAGACACTACTCAGATTAATTTATTTGCCTGAAATATGGTATTTTACAGATTTTATAACTAATACATATATTCATGATCTTCACATATTCTTGCCTAAGAAATTCGGCATGCAAATTTTGTGACAATAATCAATTTAAACAAAATAATTAAATTCCAATGGCAACTAAATCAAGAATTGTCTACATATCAAATTACAAATGGCAAAGAAAAATAATTAATTACAAATTTACAACCAAAGAAAACAAATTACAAATGTTAATAGCTTAAAATAAAAATATCAAATTCCGCATGGTACTTATGTGGCTTGCCAACATTGTCCGGACTTTAAAAAGGACAGTGACCTCTAAGTTTGTCTCAGAGCAGTCAGGTACGAAACACCGGCCTCAACATATTTTTTTTTCTTATCATGTCATTTGTCCCACTGATGGGCAAAGGCCTTCTTTTTCTCCTTCCAAACCTCGCTATCTTGTGCGATATCTGGCCATGTTCGCCCCGCAAACAAGATCAGATCGCTGCGGTCTACCTCGACGGCGATCACCTCCGTCAGGCGTCCAGTGAGTGGCGATCTTTGCCCACCTCTCTGGGTGACTTCGTGCTACGTGGCCAGCCCACTCCCACTTTAGCCAACACAACCTGAGTTATGGAACACCGTGTCTGTAAAATACTAATTTACAATGTGTACAATAATGGGTTTTTTATTTGATTAGAATCGGACATGGAGTTGTTCGAAGACAACCCGGACGAGTACGTGCGTCGCGACATCGAGGGCTCGGATGTGGACACTCGTCGCCGCGCCGCCTGTGACCTGGTGCGGACGCTCGCGGTGCACTACGAGGACAAAATGATGAACATCTTCGGACAATACGTGCAGGTAGGATCAAGAAATTATTGTATGGTGTAAAGTAACCCTTTTCGAAGCCGTTAACCACGCATTATGTACATCAAACTAACTATGCAAAAAAAAATATAACTGTTTTCGGTAGGACTCAATGTCACTCAAAACACTATGGACTTTATCTACATATGCATTGTGTTGAATGCATTGAACAGTAAGGAATTAAGGGAAAAAAGAACCGCATACAAGGAACAAATTTAAAATTAAACTTAGGTACATAAAAAAAGGAATTGGCCTGTGTCATGTACATGTACATTTCAGTAATAATGCCAGACAGAAATGCTATTTGTCGCGAAGGCTGGGTACAGTCCACCACCAACTCTCGCCGCGTCGCTCGTCGAAAAACAAAATGTTTGGTCGCAGTGACCTATCAGCTGTTAGTCGTTAAAAAAATGTTTCTGTGGGAAAGTTGTTTGTTGTCATGAGTACAATCACGTATTTAAGTATCGGTCACTAATTACCAGTCACCCTATATACAGTCCATTTGGCCAACCCTGATGCGCCTTTCATATTTATTTATTTATAATGTTATCGACTCAAATCTGTCCAATGTTGTTTGGCAGCTGATGCTAGCGAAGTACGCCGAGCTGGGCCCGTCGGCGTGGCGCGGCAAGGACGCGGCCATGTACCTGGTGACGTCACTGGCGTCGCGCGCCAGCACGCAGGCGGCCGGCGTCACGCGCGCCTCGCCGCTCGTGGACCTGGCGCAGTTCGCGCTCGCGCATGTGCTGCCCGAGCTGCAGAGACCAGACGGTGAGCATAAATAGTCCTTGCTAAAAACGTATTGGCGGATTTTCGAGTTTCTGAGTACCCGTAACGATAGGGTAGTTAACACCATTCAAAAATAATTCCAAGAAAACTTCTCTAAAAAACTCTTTATTTTAGACCTGATAACACGATTAAATTTCAAAAAAATTTCAAAATTGGATTTTTAGTTGCTTTAAAATCAATAAATAGTTGAGTTATTGAGTTGACTAAATAGTGACGTCACAGCGTGCTATTACCATACAAAATATAAAGGGGAATCGCGTTTTGACAGCTTATAAAAAGTATGACAATTGATTGGTGTGTCAAGTACCCTATTGTCAAAGATCTAAGAACGACGGGAATAACATACCAACATGGTCCCCTTCTGTCCTCCAAGTACGTCCCCTCCCGTCCTTCAAGTACGTCCCCTCTCGACTTTTCCACTCGCATCTGATCGCTTCTATCGAGTGTGAGGTCCTGTGTTTAGTTCCCAGGTCGGACAAAGTGAGTCTGAGCTTTTCCGTCAGGAACTCCTGACCCAGAACAGTACAACCTGGACGCCGGATTTTTGTCCCGTTGATGGCAATAGGCTCGCCTCCTATAACATGGGTCTCGAAAATAACTGTTAAAATGAGTGTGCACTATAGGTGCACCTCTGCCTAACCACTCGAGGATTTCAAGCGTGATGTTATATTATTTTAAATATGACTTAATCTGTATAGTAACTCGTATGTATTGTTGCAGTGACGGAGCTGCCCGTGTTGAAGGCAGATGCCATCAAGTACGTCATGACATTCCGGTCTCTGCTGCCCAAGGATCTGATCACCGCCGCCGTTCCTCTACTGGTAAGTACTTCTTACTTATTTAATTTATCTTTCACCATTTAATTGGTAGCATTTTCCGTGAAATATGTAGTATATACGGGGTGTAAACAGACCCTTCACCAAGCCGTCAACCAAGCATTCTGTACATCAAACTAAGTAACTTTACGCAAAAATTTTTGCTGGGAAACGAAATTTTTTTTTGGAGTCAAAAATCACATTTTACGGTAAAACTCAATATAATGCGCTCAAAACTTATTGCTGATGGATGCTTTGAATAGTAAACGGACCATGGAGGTAATTGGAGTAAAGTTAGAACCTTAAAAAGTAGTATTTAAAAAAAAACTTGTAAAAAAATTGGAACTTTGACCCCCAATATCTCCGTAACTAGAAGGTTCCCAGGTGTGGTCCAGAACAAAAAAATGATCACAATGACGAGGAGAACAAGTGCCTTTCGGCTTCGTTAAGGGTCTTTTTACACCCTTTATATTTCTTTGGCGGTATGAAGAACAGGGTTTAAAGTTCTTCATCCCCCGTAGAAATGGGATGATTCTCCGACCAGACGGATGTTATGTCTAGTGGGCTACTGCCCGACAGGGGTTGTCGAGTTCTTCTATGTAGTCTTAAGTCGCGGATAACTTGCGCGATGTAGGATTTAGATGTATTTTGATGTTTAGTTCATCGTCTGTGTCATAGATGGCGCTGTAGTACTTTTTGTTCTATGTTGCTGTAGTACTCTTTGTAGTGCCGCTATAGTTCTCTTCAATCTTTATGACGACTCGGAAGTCAGCTGCCAGTGACTGCCTGCACAGGTATAACAGTTCAAACTTTATGGCGGCTCGGAACATCAAACGTATAGCTTTGCAGAACTCAATTTTAGATATTACCGGGGCTCAGAGGACGTATCGTCTTGACTGTATAATGCGCAGACCGTCACTTGCAGCTAACTTCCGAGCCGCCATAAAAATAAACAGAACTAAACTAGAGCTAACATGCAGCAATAATTTGCGTAGGAACATCGTACAATTAAAAGTAAAACTCGTTTCGTACTTCATATTTACTTAGTTGCAAGGCTTTAATCGTATCATTGTGTGATATTCATATAACGTTGACGTAAATTTGACGCTTTAATTTGAAATAAAACGCTCTAGGCTAGTTGAGGTTTTCATAATTTATTTTATGTCTGTTCTGCTAACGGTAAACTCCCCGCGCGGCCCAGGGGGTCTAATCTCTAAGCACGAAGCCCGTATGTTCGGCCGAAAATACGGGCGTTTCTTACTCTTTCTGTAGCACCTGACACTGCGTACTGACATAAGATTAGTTCGATGCCCGAAATAAGAATGAACTACAACTCGATTTGACAGTGTCCCTACTCCCGATGTGTTTTTGCCCGTTCGAAAAGGGGAATTTGACACTTTTAAAGACGGATCGTTATGTCATTTGATACGACATCAAAATAGTTATCGTGCTATCGACGAAAGGTTAGTTAGTTTTTTTTTTAACAAATACAATGGCTGCTTTTTAATGCTCGAAGAAGCTCTACAAGAAGAGCGAAGGCGACACTGATTCTACTTGCGCCAAAACTTCCGGTTGGCGAGTATTCCCAATGTAGAGTTCAAAGGGCTCACACGGAATTATTTGAAGATTTTTGTGAGGTTCTATTACCTCTTTTGCCTCAACAAGCGACGAAATGGTGTTGATCCAAGAATGAAGGTTGGTAATGGTTTGATTCAAGAATTAAGGACTAACGTTATTGAGATTCTGCAAATTAATGAGTTGTATTACCAATCTGCCCTATCTATTTACTGTTGTTTTTGTTTACTTTTAGATCCTTGCTGCTTTTGTACCCAACAAACTGTATATTTTGCTTACAGTACATAATGGGTGTTGGGACTGGCGGAAGATTGTAATATAAGTAAAGAAACGATTTTCCACAATAAAAGCATAATTTTTTTGAACAGAATATTTTTTTTATTTGGTAACAATCAAATTGAAAAAAAATACAATCAACAATACACTGTTACAATCAAAATATATTCCATTTTATTTATCTATTGTAGTCTTAAATTATTGCTAGGAAATTAGTTTCAATCGATCAATCACTTTTATTTTCAGGCATCGAAGATACAATACACAAGATAATCTTATAAGAACAATAATAAGCTAATACATATCGAACACATTAACAAAAAACTATTAACTACGTTTGGTCTGCCAAGTATTGCACTGAGTTCCGCTGTTATATATAGACTAAACCTCTCCACTCTTAGGGTGAACTTGGTCTTGTTCCTTATAAAGGGTGTAAAAAGACCCTTAAAGAAGCCGAAAGGTACTTGTTCTCCTCGTCATTGCGATCATTTTTTTCTTCTAGACCATACCTGGGAACCTTCTAGTTACGGAGATATTGGGGGTCAAAGTTCCAACTTTTTCACAAGCTTTTTTTTAAATACATGTTTCTAATGTAAGATTTTTACTTTAATCACCTTCACAACCCCCGTACTATTCAATCCAACCATCAGCACAATGTTTTGAGTGCGTTACATTGAGTTTTACCGTAAAACGTGAATTTTCACCCCAAAAAAAAAAGTCGTTTCCCAGCAATAATTTTTGCGTAAAGTTACTTAGTTTGATGTACAGAATGCTTGGTTGACGGCTTCGTGAAGGGTCTATTTACACCCTGTATACTCCACGACCTCCTCTGGCGTCGTGTTGTGATGTAGACGGGACACGTACAGCTGCGTTGATAGAATGTTCGGACATGTCAATGCGTTACCGCAGATTGCGAGTAGGTAGGCTTCTTCTTCTTTTCCACACGAATGAAGCCTTCTTCATCAGACTGTCCTCGGCTTGTTCCGGTGGCAACGAGCTTCGAACTTGCTTGGAGGGTCCCTGGGCACCACTGGTGTATTTTGGTTGCCGCTGATATTTTGCAAGTCGTTGTTCTCACTCATAAAATTGAGGAGTGGGCCTCTATTTGATCACGTGAGTTACTGCTGGAGCGATTGAGGCCATTTTACAATTTATTACGGAAAGTTCCCGAGTCGTATTAATAATGCAAATTATATAAATTGTAAATAACTGACATTTCATTTGAAAGTTGCCGTCAAAAGAAAGGAAAGCAAAGGTATTAATAGGATAAAGCCACAATTCGGACAAAAATGGCAAAAATTGTTCAATCTATACTATAATATTATAAAGAGGAAACCTTTGTATTTTTGTATGTTTGTATTGAATAGGCTCAAAAACTACTGGACCGATTTCAAAATTTATTTTACCATTACTTGAGGGATTCTTCCGAATCCGTATAGGCTATATTTTATCCCGGAAAATAGATAGGATTTTTCGTGGTAGTGAAAATTGTGGAGTAAGGCGTCGAAAAAACTGCCGTACGTTAACGATTCTCGCGAACGCTGCCTAAATGGTTAGAGATGTATGGTTGACTTCTATAGAAAAGTTGTAGAACTCAATAATGCCTACAAAAAAGTCCGCGATAGTATAAACAAAACATTTATATTTTACCCATTATAACCACTTTTCCATAGAATAAAAGTAATTAAAATTATTAGCCTATGTTTATTGATCATATTATCGTCAAATACTAATCCTTATCCAAATAAACTATTTATTGAGCAAGATTGTTTCAATAGCTATAAATTACTTTTTATTTTATTCCAATCGGACAATCCATTCAAAAGATATTACGAATTTAAAATTGTAATTAGTTAAGCAGGTACGAAACAAAGAAATGTAACACGAATAAAAAACCTATAAAAACATACATACAAAACAAAAATTTTTTTTCAGAGAGCTTAAAGAATAAATGTCCACCCGTGCGAAGCCGGGGCGGGTCGTTCTATATATAAAGACACTAGCGGCCGGTCCCGGCTTCGCACGGGTGGACATTTATTTTCCCCTAAACTTTTTTGTAGGCATTATTGAGTTCTACAACTTTTCTATAGAAGTCAACCATACATCTCTAACCATTTAGGCAGCGTTCGCGAGAATCGTTAACGTACGGCAGGTTTTTCGACGCCTTACTCCACAATTTTCACTACCACGAAAAATCCTATCTATTTTCCGGGATAAAATATAGCCTATACGGATTCGGAAGAATCCCTCTAAGTAATGGTAAAAGAAATTTTGAAATCGGTGCAGTAGTTTTTGAGCCTATTCAATACAAACATACAAAAATACAAAAATACAAAGGTTTCCTCTTTATAATATTAGTGTAGATAATAAAAAGTATATTGTTAAAAATGTTGTCATTTTTTAACAATAACAATAATATTTTTGTTTAGAAACTTGAAAACCATAAAGTTAGTAAACCTATCTATTGCCGTGCATCATTCGTTCACGAATATTGTCTATGATTCCGTTCGACAGTCATGAATCCGTAATCAATAGGGAGAGTTCGGACGGGCCCGTATTTTCGTTGACGGATTTAGAGAGTAGACCTCCTGACTCCACCAAAATGGAGATCACCAAAGCGGGTAGGAGGCATACGGAAACCGGCCAATCACATTGATTGAAACCACATCACATCTCGTCTCTCCTGTAATTAAGGAGGCCAATCTAGCTGTCGTTTGCCACAGTTCTTGTGGACTGCAATCGTTATTATAACGGATTGCTGTGACTCCCGTGTCCCTTCACCGTCGCTAAAGTATTAAGCCACTGAAATGCCGGTGGGATCTTGAGTGTGGCCGAGAGAATGACGAGAGAGATTTAGAGAAATTAACTTGGAAAGTCGTTCGGCGGGAACTTTGACCCCCGCCGGGGCCTGCAACGACCCCGTCTAAAGGAATGTTTGTGTCCGGTCGCAGATCGCGCACATCCGCGGACGCGGCGTGGTGTGCACGTACGGCGCGTGCGCCATCGAGAAGCTGATCGCGGGCGGCATGCTGGCGCGCGGCGCGCTGCAGCCGCACGCCGGCGCGCTGCTCGCCGCGCTGTTCGCCGCGCTCGGCGAGCAGAACTCGCCGCTCGACCACAACGAGTACGTCATGAAAGGTACGTGTCACACTAGTACAGGGAGAAGTACAAATCTGGCTCACATGCTATCTGTGCTCATTAAGAACCCCTCGAAACCGCTCTTTCCAAACACTACCTGTTCGCAATGTAGCTTTGGCGTTCTCTTATCACGCCCTGTCAACTCAGCTATCAATCTTCGTGCTGAACATCATTGCAGAAGAACCCTGTTGGCTCCCCATCCAAATGTATTAGGGGGCGTCATGATATCAGGGAAAACCTGACACCGTGATTAAGAGTAGGGACAAAAATATACAACGCCATCTATCGAGGCTTCGGTGACTAAAAATACAAAGTAAAATTACATTAGACACTTAAGTTATTTATGTTACTCGTTGCCAGCGGTCCTGCGCACGCTGTCGTGCCTGCAGGAAGGCTCGCTGGCGTACCTGGGCGACGCGCTGCCCAAGCTGGCGCACATGCTGTCCGTAGTGGCGAAGAACCCTTGCAAGCCACACTTCAACCACTACCTGTTCGAAACGTTGTCGCTGGCTGTGTCGTGAGTTACTTTCTATTATAAGTAAATTTATTATAAAAAAAAGTAAGTGTTTGTTACAGAATTTCATGAAAAGAATCCCGAACTGATATAATTTATTTTCACAGGTTGGTGACGAAATCCAATCCCAATGCCATATCAGCGTTCGAAGACGCCCTGTTCCCGATATTCCAAGAGATCTTACAGAATGATGTACAAGGTAAGAATTTGATTTTAATTCATTGTAACCGGGTACCGGGCGACGGGATTTGAAAAAAAAAATTTTTTCATTCCGATTTTACATCTTTTTCGTGTTGGACGCCCTCGAGTGTCACGAAAAGGAACATCTCTATTTTTTATTGTGATTTCATGTGATTTACATATCCGGCCTACCCCTATTTAAGCATGGAAGTCTATTGAGCACGTCAAAGATCTTTGTTACTTATAACTAAATTTTGGTGGAGATTCTTAGATGACTATGCCCTGGAGTGTGTCGTGGTTCCACAAACGATAGGGCACTAATATCGTATGTTGTTCGCACAGTCCAGGAGCTGATGGACGCTATTGAAAGTGTCAAACTCGTCGACAAATTAATTTAGACTGCCATCAACACGCTAAGGACGAGACTATATTATCTTTTTGTTTTTGTCTTAGAATTCATGCCGTACGTGTTTCAAATGCTGTCCCTCCTGCTGGAGCTGCGCGGGTCGTCCAGCGTCCCGGGAGGAGACGCGTACGGCGCGCTGCTGCCGTGCGTGGTGGCGCCGGCGCTGTGGGAGCGCGGCGCCAACGTGCGCCCGCTCGTGCGCCTGCTGTGCGCCTTCGTGGCGCACCGGGAGCAGCAGGTGCTGCAGTCCGGACGCCTGGTGAGTCACCACCTACTGTTGTTATGTCACGTGCGTGGTGGCGCCGGCGCTGTGGGAGCGCGGCGCCAACGTGCGCCCGCTCGTGCGCCTGCTGTGCGCCTTCGTGGCGCACCGGGAGCAGCAGGTGCTGCAGTCCGGACGCCTGGTGAGTCACCACCTACTGTTGTTATGTCACGTGCGTGGTGGCGCCGGCGCTGTGGGAGCGCGGCGCCAACGTGCGCCCGCTCGTGCGCCTGCTGTGCGCCTTCGTGGCGCACCGGGAGCAGCAGGTGCTGCAGTCCGGACGCCTGGTGAGTCACCACCTACTGTTGTTATGTCACGTGCGTGGTGGCGCCGGCGCTGTGGGAGCGCGGCGCCAACGTGCGCCCGCTCGTGCGCCTGCTGTGCGCCTTCGTGGCGCACCGGGAGCAGCAGGTGCTGCAGTCCGGACGCCTGGTGAGTCACCACCTACTGTTGTTATGTCACGTGCGTGGTGGCGCCGGCGCTGTGGGAGCGCGGCGCCAACGTGCGCCCGCTCGTGCGCCTGCTGTGCGCCTTCGTGGCGCACCGGGAGCAGCAGGTGCTGCAGTCCGGACGCCTGGTGAGTCACCACCTACTGTTGTTATGTCACGTGCGTGGTGGCGCCGGCGCTGTGGGAGCGCGGCGCCAACGTGCGCCCGCTCGTGCGCCTGCTGTGCGCCTTCGTGGCGCACCGGGAGCAGCAGGTGCTGCAGTCCGGACGCCTGGTGAGTCACCACCTACTGTTGTTATGTCACGTGCGTGGTGGCGCCGGCGCTGTGGGAGCGCGGCGCCAACGTGCGCCCGCTCGTGCGCCTGCTGTGCGCCTTCGTGGCGCACCGGGAGCAGCAGGTGCTGCAGTCCGGACGCCTGGTGAGTCACCACCTACTGTTGTTATGTCAACCACTAGCCTTGCGAGAAAAAACCATATCTGAATCTCGACAATAGCGCCACCTAACGGGCCCAACTATACCACCAACTTAAATAATCAATTTCTAATGGAAAAGCCAACATCGCTTGAGCTGGGGAACCGAATCCAGGAGTCTCAAGACTCCGAGCCCATCATTCGCGCAGGCGACCATACTAAAATTATAATGATGTATAGACGAGGTAATATCTGAAACTCCTCAACCGATTTCAAAAATTCTTTAACTGTTGATGGGGTTTTTCATCAGGAATTTCTTAGCAAACGCAGCCTAGAGTCAGGAGTTTTGCCCGGCTGATGGCAACAAGCTCATTGTTCTAAATATTCTTTCTTTTTTTAGAACGCAATGTTGGGAGTATTCCAGAAATTGATCGCATCAAAAACTAACGACCATGAAGGATTTTACCTCATTCAGACAATGCTGTTCAAGTTCGGAAAGTAAGTCATAATGTGCATTCGTACTAACCATATTAAAAAAATAAAAAGCAACTGTTTCATACAGGGTGTAAACAGACCCTTCACGAAGCCGTCAACCAAGCATTCTGTACATCAAACTAAGTAACTTTACGGAAAAATTATTGCTGGGAAACGACTTTTTTTTTGGGGTAAAAAACACGTTTTACAGTAGGACTCAATGTAACGTACTCAAAACATTGTGCTGATGGATGGATTGAATAATACGGGGGTCGTGAAGGTGTTTAAAGTAAAAATCTTACATTAAAAACATGCATTTAAAAAAAAACTTGTGTAAAAGTTGGAAGTTTGACCCCCAATATCTCCGTAACTAGAAGGTTCCCAGGTATGGTCTAGAACAAAAAAATGATTGCAATGACGGGTAGAACAAGTACCTTTCGGCTTCGTTAAGGGTCATTTGATCCTATTTTTTAGTTATTGGTCTTTTTGGCAAGAACGAGCGAAGCGAGCTCGGTACTTGGGGCACTTTAAACCCTGCACATAGCATTAGGAGCCTACGCCTTATTACAACATTTTCATATTTACCTTGACGTTGATTTTGTTCCTAGTTTGACCTTCCAAAACTTTTATTAATTGTGTTCGACCTTGGTTTCTGGTTGAAATTGAAATTGAAATAGACAAAAAAAAATAATTTAGATAAATCTAGTTATGTAAAAACTATCAAATATTAAATATTTAATGCACATTTTTCTTAGTTTTGTGGCCCAACAAGAAACTATCAGACGTTATTTCTGCAACTCAGACATTTTTTTGCATAGTTCTCAACATATTTACTTAAAATATCGATTTTCAAAGACAAGATTGATTTTTTATTTATTTTATGTTTCAAAGAAAAAGGATCAATCATTAAAAAAGATGACCGTTTAGATTGTTTTGCTTGCCGTTTTTGCAAAATTAAAACGTTCACTTAAATACATGCCATTTTACACTAGCAGTTGTCGCGACCTTCGTTCGCGTGAAATTAATATTAAAAAAAATGTTACTTCCTTTTTTGAATCGAATTTTAGTACCAATTTCGAGGGTTCTTTTTGCACGGAGCTCTAACTATTTTTCTGAAATAAAAGTAGCTTATGTTAGACCTTACACATCAGCTATCTGCCACTAAAACTCCCGTCAAAATCGCTCCAGCCGTTTCGGAGATTAGCCGGAACAAACACACAGACAGCCAGACAAAAACTGAGAAAAATGTGTTTTTGTTATAAGTGCCCTATATATTTTTATATGCATTCAGTAAAAAGCTGTTATTTTGATATTACAAACAGACACTTCAATTTTATTTGGTATTTGTATAGATTGAAACGCATTTTTCTTACACAATGACATGTTATTTTCTCAGCGAGGTGATGTCCCAATACACGAAGCAGATAATGACCCTGCTGTTCCAGCGACTGTCCTCGTCCAAGACTACGAAGTATGTGCGCGGTCTGATCGCCTTCCTCGGCTTCTATGCCGCGCACTTCGGCGCCGACCCGCTGATCGACCTCGTCGATTCCGTACAGGCTGGGTAAGGAAAAATGTTATTAGGTATACTGCTCATGAAAAGCTTGGAATGTATAAAATAAAGGAGTTTGAAACAATACGTTAAAAAAATTATGGTGATCTACAATAAATTAACCTTTTGGCCATCATGACTCCTCCTCCTCCTCGATCCTCGATCTCGGGCACGAGATTGAGGGTTCAATTCTGGGCAAGTAATAATCTGACTTTTTAATACTAGAGGGACGGGACACCGACGCTATAACGGTATTCAGTACATCAGTGAACCCCTCACATACAAATTTTTCATCGACTATTAAAAAAAATTACATACCTGCACGATCAAAATGTATTTATCATAACAAATGTAACCGTTTATCCTCAGAATGTTCGGCATGTACGTGGAACGCGTCCTAATAGCTGATCTCCAGCGGGTCTCGGGCGCGTTAGAGCGCAAGGCGGCGGCCGTGGGCTGCGTCAAGCTACTCACGGACAGCCAGCACTTCCTGCACGGCTCGCTCGCGCCGCTGTGGCCGAGGCTTCTGCAGGTACACATGTAGTCATATATCACGCTTGCAATCCCCGAAGGGTTCGGCAGAGATGCGTCTAATACATCACATTCCACATCATTACACATCACATCCACATTTCGCCAGTTAATTTGTTGCTCACATGTGATCTGCTCCGCAGGCCCTCATCTCTCTGTTCGAGCTCCCTACGGACGAGTCAGCGCTGCCCGATGACCACTTCATAGAGGTAGACGATACGCCGGGCTACCAGGCGCAGTACGCACAACTAACCTGCGCCAAAGGAGCCGCCGGGGACCCGCTTGCTGGTACGTACGCAGATTGACTTTAACGTTTTACATGCGTTCGTAACATGGACATGGCCTTTTTAAAAAACTCGCCGTCTTTTTTGACAGGTATCGATTCACCGGTGAACTACCTAGCCGTGTCGCTGGGCACGCTGTCGGCGCGCTCGCCGGGCGCGCTGCCGGCGCGACTGGCCGCGCTGGACGCGCCGCACCGCCAGGCGCTGCAGAACTACCTCAACATGTACAGCGTACAACTGTGCTGATCCAACGTCACCAGGCGGAGGGATTTGAGGATGAACACACATCTCTACCGGAATAAATGAAACACTGAACTTTGGGGAGTGATATTTCAAGGAAGAAAGTTAATGAAAGATGGACTCAATTCTGAGATACTTTTAATGTATGAATGACGAGAGAAAAAGTATATTTCCTGCTACTCAAGACTGACTATGCCGTCAAAGCAAACCATAGTCTCAGCCGTTGAAGAAAAAGAACATAAACACTTGGAGATTATAAAGGTATGCAACAATCCCAAGACCTGTAATTGGTAATAGGCTCGCTCCCAATTACATGGGACTTATACATAACTGACAAAGTGTGGATAAACTACACATCTCTGCACTAACCGTCGGGCCCAACACGCGTGATGTTATTTTATGTTACTCCGTCAAAAAGTGAAGTGGTTATAATTCCGACGTGGAATGGGTAAAAAGTGAAATTTGAATTTATGAAATTTGAAAGTGAAACAAGAAAGAAAATGAACAATTGTGTTAACTAAAAGACTGCTGATTAAAGTATGTAAGTAAAGAATGATTGATAGTAACTCGCCGACCAAGGTAATAAGACAACTGGTATCAGTGGTGTGAAATCTTCTTCGGCGTCCCCTCAATTGAGGATTGCCAGCACATGTGACACATCTCCAAGCCATGCAACTCTGCAGGGCTTAAATGGCCGCTTTAGTAGAATCATAATAGAATAATACCTATGTACTCATATATTATAATGTTATTTTCCTGTGTTTACTGTGTGTACATAAATAGTCAAATAAATAAATAAATAATAATATGAATTACTAGTGACTATTCATAATATTAATTTGGGGGCGTTCAAGTACGTAACGCAATTTGGGGGAGGGGGTAGTCTTGTAAAACTTGACTTTGCGTTACAGGGGCGGGAGGGGGGATCCAAGAACTTATTACGTAATATTTTTTTTTTTTTTAATTTAAAATAAAATAAAACTAGGTAATTAAAATCGCTCAAGTTGGCAACCCTTTTAGTTTATGCCTTACGGGGAATCCCTCGATTGTATTGTACACGCAGCATCGGCAGGCAAGCGGATTAGTCATAACAAAGGTATTTTAGCGACTTTCCGGTACTTTGCGCAATATAATTGTGACTATGGTCACTTTGGATGTTACGTAACGTTTTGGGAGGTGGTACAGAAACACGTTACGGCGCGTTACATGGGGGGAGGGAGGGTCAAAAACCTTCAAAAGTTGAGTTACGTAATACTTGAACGATCTCTTCCGTCTGTAACCATTTTAAGAATTTTAACGCGATTCATATTATTATTCTATTATGATTCTGCTAAAGCAGCTATTTTAGGCCCCCAGTTGTCTGATTACCTTGACTGGCTAAAATCAGTGTGTTATGAGCTGTATTCATATTGAATAAGAATAAGAATACTAGATTCGTTCGTGTACAGTGATATTAATATCGGTGAATGAATCACCGCAGGACTGTAAAAATGGTGAAGAATAAATGATGAAATAAATGTAAATGAGCTGGTTTCATATAATTACATTAACATTATTCCACAATGTCAAATAAATGTATTTTTTAGAGTTGTATACTAATATACAATAAAAAAATTGTTATCAATTGTAATCGTCAAACGAAATAATTTCAGCATTTGGCAGATTCAAGCTCGCGCCGATTATGTTAACTAACGTATGGAGGTCTTGTAATATTATTGTAAACTGTAGTATGTTCTTGTTTGATCTAAGGGTTGCGTCCCATCTACCAGCACGGAGTCGCATTTTCCAAGCTCCTATTCTTACTCCAATCTATCAATACCACTCCCGCTCTGTATCTCGCTTTAGTAAATAACGATTCTGAGCGAGAGTTTCGGATTGCGTGCTGATAGATGAGGCGCAACCCTAAGTCTGAATGTAGATAGACGTATGATTGTTATAACTTAATGTTATGTTAGTAGCGGGCGGCGCTAAGTGTCTCCATTTTGATCGTTTCCAAATGCAGTGATATGTTAATGTTTATTTTGTACTGTATAAGTAATCTCTGTAAAGTTTGTATAATAAATGCTTCTTGTCAAAAATGGTTTTTATTATATGGCTTCTTGAAGGGTCCGTTTACACCTTGTATATTATAAATGGAAACCCGTATTATGGTTAATCATACATACAGGGTGTAAACAGACCCTTCACGAAGCCGTCAACCAAGCATTCTGTACATCCAACTAAGTAACTTTACGCAAAAAATATTGCTGGGAAACGACTTTTTTTTGGGGTGAAAAATCACGTTTTTCGGTAAAACTCAATGTAACGCACTCAAAACATTGTGCTGATGGATGGGTTGAATAGTACGGGGGTCGTGTAGGTGTTTAATGTAAAAATCTTACATTAGAAACATGTACTTATTAAAAAAAAACTTGTGAAAAAGTTGGAACTTTGACCCCCAATATCTCCGTAACTAGAAGGTTCCCAGGTATGGTCTAGAACAAAAAAATGATCGCAATGACGGGGAGAACAAATACCTTTCGGCTTCGTTAAGGTTCTTTTTACACCCTTTACGTATCAGATTAACCTTTCCCGCTTGAGAGCACAGATAATATAATACTCCGAGAGTGTAAAGAACATCGCAGGTTCCTACACAAGATATTAGAATGCCACGTCTCGGCGCAATAAATTCATGATAGCACTAGAAAACTCTTTTTATAACACTTTTACTACTATCATCTCGACATTATGTAACGAGATTTTCTTATCTTCTATTTGCATTTGCTTAATCAACAAACTGTTTCGTGAATAGCATAAAATAAAATTAATAGTCACAGCTAATCCCTACGGTTAGGCTTATTGAAGCGTAAAATAGACTCATAAAATAATTAAACTCGGAATTCTAATACAATGTAAAAGAAATTGAGCATGCTTTTTAGGAAACAATTTGTTTGGCTTTTTGCTTTTTTGCCAAACTATGTGAGTTTTTTATTAACCGATTTCGATGTAATTGTGTGATATCGTTATGTGGAGAGATGCATGTTAGGAATAAAATTATCAGATCATAAGATCAAAAACGAAACAATTGGAAAGAAAACCAAAGTAACTAACATACTCGAAAAAATAAAGTATTTAAAATGGAATTGGGCAGGCCATGTGTGCAGGATGACCAATGACAGTTGGACCAAGAAATTGACAGAATGGGTACCAAGAGAAGGACAAAGAATTAGAGGTAGACCAAAAAAACCGGCCAAGTGCGAATCGGACTCGCGCATTAAGCGTTCCGTACCATCGCAGTAGGGATAAGGGTAGGGAATAAAAGAATTTAAAAATTAAGGGGTTTGTTATTGTAGCGGCAACAGAAATACACATTCTATGAAAATTTCAACTTTACCTATTACGGATCATGAAATACAGCCCGCTGCCAGACAGACGGACGGACAGCGGAGGCCCTTAAGGTCCCGTTGGTTACCATTCGGGTACGGAACCCTAAAAACGATGGGAGGTCATATTTAAGGAAAAATGTGGATCAGACTGGAGAAGACAGACATAACTGGAGTAAGCTGAGAGTTTTCAATGATGACGGTTTTTTGCCAGAATTTGTTTTTTTTTTTATTTCCATAAGCTTAATATCCTTACTTAATTAAATACTTATTAAATTATTTCGTCGGTATCCATCACCGTGACATATGTGTTGTGCACGGAGCCCCTCAGGAGAAACTGCCGTAAAGTAACGATCGCGGAAGCTGTGACAGGGTTCTCATGAAAGTCTACGTCTACGCAAGTACTCCAGCGACCCGGTCAACCTTTGACCGAACTGAAGAACGAGATGAAGAACAGCATGCATGTAGTTTTGGCCAGACACCAAGTAGTTTTGGTTATATTCTGACAGGAAGGGTTTCCTAGCCCTTCCCAGGAAGCTGCCGGAAGACTTCCTTGAGGATTCCTTCTACGGGCAAAAAAAGCTGGTAGAAAGCGAAGGTTTTACAATAAGGTACATCAGGCTTGCGAGGACTCCTGATAACGCAACGCATAAATAAAGAATCGTCAGCCATTTTTTATCAGTGTACCGCCATCACGCATCTGTAACAGTTCGTATTATCGTTCGGATGTGAAAGTAAATCCAAACGGTGATTTGTAGTTTCGTTTTTTTTTGTCAAATATCCACCAAAATCCCAGCTGCAATGAAGGTCGTAGAAGAAGAACAGCTTATCACTGTGATGGACGGGCCGTGGACCCCCACGGCGCTGATCCGCGAGATCGTGGACACGGGCACGCAGGAGGACCCGTTCTACGTGATGGATCTCGGGGAGGTGGTCGCGAGGTACCATCGCTGGAAGGAGCTCATGCCGCGCGTCGAGCCCTTCTATGGTGAGATATATACATTTATTAGTTTTACACTCAATCAAACTATCTTTACTTCTGTATCTAAACAAAGCCAATGACTATAAAATTTAGTTTTTTACCTTTTTGTGGAATAGTGAAATGGTTGCTGTATCAAAATGTTTTAGTTTAGCCTGTGCCTAATACCTATTAGGGTAAAACGGGGTAATGGGAACCACTTAAGCGAGAATCGAAATAAAAGCTTATTTAAAAATATTTTACTTTTATATATAAGATTAACATAATTTACTTATATCAACTGAGAATTGGTAACAAAATTCGATAAAAAAGGGAAATCATATTTTTTATAATAATTTCACGCAAACGAAGGTCGCAGGCAGCAGGTAGCAGTCGCCTTAGACATTTAAAAATAACATGCAGTATATTACGTGGTTAGCGGTGAAGTGCAACGACGACAAGCTGCTGGTGAGCACGCTGGCGGCGCTGGGCACCGGCTTCGACTGCGCCTCCAAAGTCGAGATCGAGCTCGTCACCTCCATCGGAGTCGCGCCCGAGTGAGTACTCCTCTGTGTTCTATGGTAGCGGTCCTTCTTCTTAGCGTGTCGATGGCAAAAAGTCCAAATATGTTTAGCCCAAAATTCAGTTATGTGAGTTCCGCTCACTAATGCAGTCATGAGGCCATCAAGTGCGCAGGTGGACTTTGTCTGCTGGGACGACCGCGGACACGTGGTATACACTGTTAAATTTTGATCGTTTTAATCCCGCGGAGAATCGATCCGGTCCATGAAACACTATCGATTTGTGAAGATAAAATTAAAAAATAAAATACTTTTTTTTTTAAACTCGAATTAATTCTCGCATGAGTGAAAAAACGATGCGAAACGTAAGTAGGCAGCATTCGGTACTAACAGCTATTATGCGTAAACGCAGTCAACGTGGACTCACAAAAATTAGCCAATCCTAGACCAAGCCCCGCCCCCAAACCACATTTGATTGGCAATTCAAAAGCCGCGCGCCCCGCGACCCCGCGCGCTAAGGGCATCACAGGACTACGTCATGTAAACAATTCAGTTTCTCTAAGGCGTCATCGGTGTGTTGTTGTTACGATAATCCTTGTCGCGCGAAAGTAATGGCGTCTCGTAATTACGTGTACTCCAACCTGTAGTTCGTTGCCATGGTGCAATTTTACGCGGGTTTTGATGCGCAAGCGGCTCGTCGTCTCTACAGCGAACCAAACCACTTGCAATCATGCCAGTGGATATTAAACAATCGCGAAGTTAATATTCTGTGGACGGACGAATCGACTTTTACGCGTGTAGGACTATTTAATCAACGAAATGAACATTTTTGACACACGTGATTAGTGGGTGTAGTCATCAAGTGTGCGAACAATTATTACGTACCGCGAAGTGTCCCTTAGTATTAAATAAATCAAAGGTGATTTAGGTATGTAACAGAACTTATTTTAAATCATTATAAATAATTTTGATTCCACATTTTTAAATTCGCCATAACGGCACGATTACGATTATGACGGTCTTAAGCCCGTAAAAGTATGAAGGAAAATTTGGAATCATTTAATTTGTTAACGCGAACATCAGCTGAGCGAGTCAATAACCTAACTTGTAGGTAGGACGACGCGACGCACGCGTAGGCAACTAGCTCGTGGGGCTACTACTGAATTCATTCATTTTGCGAGTATTACGTTATCACTTAATTTTTTTTTTTTTAAGGGATACATTGCTGTGCACGCTTTTGATGAATAGTATTTTGTAAGTTAAACCACCGGTCCAAGGGATTAAAACGATCAAAATTTAAGCGTGTATGCACTTTAGATCTGAGTCGCACTTAGTTCTTTTAGTCGACCATTGTACATTGGTACCACTGACATACTTGATACTACCAACCTAGCCAGCACTCATTGGCCTAGCGGACGACTTCCAGTCTAACCGGATGCAGCTGAATATCAGTATTTTACATGGAGCGACTGCTTAAATGACGTCCACAATCCAGTATAGTACTGGGTAATACGATACCTCTAGGTAAGACTGGTTGTCAGACTTTCGGGCCACTGACTACCTAACGTCTGTCAATGATCTATGAATGACAGCCAACGGCTTAACGTACTTTCGGAGGTACGGAGGAAACTTGGTATGTAATGGGTGGTCACCCATCCACGGACCTACCTAGGCAATCGCGGCTTGACCTAAAGATCGACCCAAGCGGCTGTTATTATTTAGCCACGAGCGCCTCAGGCAGGTAGGCAGTACTAATCGGTGATAATTTGTTACAGGCGTATAATTTATGCGAACCCAGCCAAGATGGTGTCTCACTTACGCTACGCGTCGGCCGTCGGCGTCAACGTCATGACGTTCGACTCCGAGGATGAACTAATGAAGATTAAACAATACATGCCACATGCACAGTGAGTATAGGTACCTAAATTAAAATTTCATAGCTCTGGAAAATGAGACTAAAAATGCGAAAATCACTTATATTTGTAAAATATGTATCTCATAGAGTCTTATGTTATTGGTTTTAGAAAATAATCTTTTGGCCGCTGCTTCACTCGCGTTTCTTCCGATTAGTAGCCTATGCGTTCATGGGCGTCACCGCGTCAGAGGGGTGGGGAGACATGGGGCAGCTGCCCCTCCCTTTCCCTAGAGGCTCTGATTTTTTTAAAGTTTTAATTTGTGCTTCCAGATGACACAGAATAAATAATAGTAGAAGGACTCTCAAAAAAAAATAATTTTAGACTAAAACTTAAAACACCCCTCTTTTTTCGTTGGGGGTTAAAAAATGAGCTTTTAGGTATTCGTAATACTGCTACAAAGAATTTTTTTTTTAACAAGCGGATAAACACACATTTTAATCAGATCGTTTTTGCTATTTCCTCCTACATGTATTTTATAGTTTTTTTTAGCCAGGGTGGGCGTAAAGAAATTGTAGTATAATTTTTCTCGCCATCGACATTTCGGTTCGAAGTCAAATTTTGATGGTGTTTGTTGTCCATTTTCTTGTTGAAATGAGGCAAATTCGTGTTGGCTAGTTTTTAAGGCAATGGTCCATGACTTACATTTATTTGAGTATGTAATTGTATTCTAAAATCTAAATTTGATTGAAAAACGCCCAAAAACTTTTTTCAACATTAGCAGTATCATTGTAGCAGGTGGCGTTCTGTGGTTTCTGCTTACCCCCATGGAAAAAGGCGTGAGTTTATACACCGTGACTTTTTAGTCGTCTTACAACGGCAGCCCACTTCATGTATCCAATGACTACTAAGCATTCATAAAAAAATAGGGATTAAGGAGATTTCAATAATTTAAAAATATTATTCAATATTATGACGCATGACGTAGTTAAAACACCCTGTTGTGAGCGATAATAGGTATATTCTCCCGTTTGACACGTAAACATCATTAACAGGATGTTTCATATTTTTTTCTAATGTTTATTTATTTTTCTTTGTACCTATTACGGTAGGTAAAAAAAAATCGCGCCTAGAACTTTTTTATGTCGGGCACACTGAGTGGACCACCTTTGTAAGACGACTAAATAGTGTAAGTATATTTACAGGCTGGTGATCCGCATCCGCTGCGACGCGGCGTCAGCGCAGTGTCCGCTGGGCATCAAGTTCGGCTGCGACCCCGTCACCGAGGCGCCGCGCCTGCTCAAGCTGGCTGCCGTGCTCGGCCTGGACGTAAGTAACATACAGGGTGTAAACAGACCCTTCACGAAGCCGTCAACCAAGCATTCTGTACATCAAACTAAGTAACTTTACGCAAAATTTTTTGCTGGGAAACGATTTTTTTTTTTGGGTGTAATATCACGTTTTACGTTAGGACTCAATGTAATGCACTCAAAACATCGTGCTGATGGATAGATTGAATAGTACGGGGTCGGGAAGGTGTTTCAAATAAAAATCTTCCATTAGAAACAGGTATTTAAAAAAAACTTGTGAAAAAGTTGGAACTTTGACCCCCAATATCTCCGTAACTAGAAGGTTCCCAGATATAGTCTAGAACAAAAAAATGATCGCAATGACGGGGAGAACAAGTACCTTTCGGCTTCGTTAAGGGTCTTTTTACACCCTTTATATGTATAACATCTCGCCTGTCCCGAAGGGTGCATAAAGTTTGTAATTGACACATTTTGCCACCCCTGTAGTTGGGTGTTGGTCTATTTCCTGGAACAGCTAAGCTGCTAGTCGGATAAGTCCTCCGTAAATTAATTAATTTATTTATTTATTTTAGTACATGGAGGACTTACAGCTAATAAAAACAAACAAAAAAGGAAACCATAATCACCGGAAAGCCAATTACAAATCCTCACGTATAGAATTATAATAGAAAAAATTTATGGTGTGAGCACAAAAACAGAAAACACACCGCTTTAATCAAAGTAAGAAGAATATTAATACTTGGTATGCAATTATATGAGAAAAAATTGTAACATAATAAAAACAAATAACCTACAATAACATTGAGTTAATTTAATTCCGTACCCTATTGAACATCCCCAGGTGATCGGCGTCTCATTCCACGTGGGTAGCGGTGCTATGGAGACGGAAGTGTACGCGCGCGCCATCGCGCTGTCCCGAGCTCTGTTCCACGTGGGGCACAACGTGGGGCACAAGAACATGCGACTGCTGGACGTAGGGGGCGGCTTCCCGGGAGGGTCGCACTCGTCCATCTGCGAGGTAAGACTTACTACGCCTTCTCGCTGTCCCACGTACAAAAAGAACTACAGCAACCTATTACAAAAAGTACTACAGCGCAGTACTAACATCTAAATTCTGAATCGCGCTATTAAAGTTATCCGCGACTTATGCGTTAGACCAGGGGTTCCCAAACTTTTCAGTTCGCGACGCACTTACAGGTTTAATATTTTGCCTCGGCGCCCTAGCCAGTCGAAAAAACAGAGTTTTTATAATAGTGTTGACCCACAAGAATGCATTTGAAAACTCCACCAAATCGGAACACGTAAACCTTGTTTTAAGGCTGCTGTCGTAAGAATTCAATGAGACTTTCTTCTTCTAAGGATTTAATTCGAATACTTAAGATTACTATTCGTAAACAGAAGCGCCTCTCGGCGACGCCCCTCTTCAAGTCTCTACGGCGCACAGTTTGGGAAGCACTGCGTTAGACCATATATAGAAAAACCAGACAACAACTGCCGGGCAGTACCTTATCAGACACGTCATCCGTCTGGCCGGTGGATCCTTCTTTTCTATGGGGGATAAAGAACTTTACACCCTACTCTTCAAACCCCTAAAGCGCTAGCATAGCTAGTTCCATGCATCCTCATTGGTTGGACTTGGAAATAATATAGAAAAAAGAAAGAAAGAAAGAAAACATATTTATTTGGCACATGCCACAAGTGCACACAACAAACAAATAAAATAAAAAACTTAAATCTACACAATATAAAACATAAATTAAACAGAAAAAAGAGACAATATTGTGTGCCTCACGGCTGCGCCAAATAGGCCCAGTTCAGCAAACTGCCCGACGCTGGTTTTCAACTGGACCCGAGATGGTGATGTGACGGACATAAAACATAAATTTGTTTCTGATTAGGTATGTGTAGGTACGTATGAATAGGTACATGTAACGTATATGTTAACGTTATTCGAAATCTTCCTCATTGGTCAGATTGGGCCTTAGCTATGGTCACGCCATCTACAATGAGCTTCAACCGACCTACTACTTTGTTGTTTCGTCAGGTGGCCGGGGTGATAAATTCTTCTCTGAAGGAGCACTTCCCAGATCGCTCAGTGCGTGTGATCGCGGAGCCGGGAACATACTTTGCTGCCGCTGCCTTCACGCTAGCTACTATGGTGTATGCCAAGCGAGAGGTATGTACTTACACGTTCTAATGATATTTCACGACCAACTTGTGTGGAGGTGTTCAAACTGGGGCCAATAGCCGCGTGACTTTCAAATCATAAAAATCATCTGCCTAGCCTTTTCCCAACTATATTGGGGTCGGCTTCCAGTCTTAACCGGATGCAGCTGAATACCAGTATTTTACATGGAGCGACTGCCTATCAGACCTCCACAACCCAGTAAGTACTGGGTAATACGATACCCCTTGGTAAGACTGGTTGTCAGACTTTTTTTGGCCACTGACTACCTAACGACTGTCAAAGATCTACGAATGACACCCGGGACCAACGGCTTAACGTGCTTTCCGAGGCACGGAGGAAACTCGGTATGTAATGGGTGGTCACCCATCCACAGACCAACCTAGGCAAGCACGGCTTAACCTAAAGATCGACCCCGAGGGGCTGTTATTATTTAACCACGAGCTCCTCTCAAACCACGAGCTCCTTTCAAACCACGAGCTCCTTCAAATCATAAAAATAAAAAAATGTTGCGTCCTGCTTAGCGCGCGGGATTGACTTCAGTTTGACCAGTCCTTTATTCCAACAGTGCAACAGTTTCGTTGACTGTATTGTATGTAAGTCAGCTAACTCAGCATAATTATTATCATCCGCTAGGTGGCGTCTAAGGAGTTCGACGAGAACGCGGAGACGCAGACGATGTACTTCATCAACGACGGCGTGTTCGGCTCTTTCAACTGTGTGATATCTTACAACCAGTACATACCCGCTGACCCGCTCAATGTAAGTGCACAAACACGAAAGTTTCGGACAGCATTAAAGTCGAATTTACATTTCGAAACTAGTGGCAAGAAAGTAGTTCCGTGACACTAATTTCATCAACAATTTCAAGTGTAAACGTTGAGTTTTACAATGCATGCATCGATTTCACGACACTGAAACAGTTTCGAGTCGCGCGCGATTTTTGGATAAAACTAGTGTCATGCAACTAATGTCATCGCATAAACGCGATGCGAAACTAGTGTCGCGAAAGCGCCTGCGCTGATAGGAAGTGTTGTTTTTTAGTCGTGATGTGGTTACTTCTGCTATCAATGCCAACTAAATATATAAAACAGATACGATATGTCGTATCTTTTTTATATATTTTGTTGGACTCTTTTTTTTTATGGATGGGAAATCATCAAATAACTCCTCCCGCTCTGGGTGGAGTGGGAGGGAGTGTCAGACTTTTACTGACTAAAACCCATCCATGTTCCTTCTTTGCCCTTTGTGTTCCAGGGCCGAGGTATCTCTTTCGAACAGTCCCGCAGCCCTTTGTTGGACACTTTACTCAATAAAAAATTAAAATGATTTTCACTCATTCGAAAATAGTTTCTCAGGAATAATAGTCTCACAGGATCGTCATCTGGTAATTCAGATATTAACTGTGTAGCACCCAGATGCTTTCTTGCTAGCTACCCAACTTCTTTTCTTTCGAGACAACCTTTTCTTAATTATATTATACAATAACATAAGTATGACACATAAAGCTGTGATGTTGGCGGAGCCATGAACACAGACACACTGTGGATTTCACGACACTATTATTTTTTATGAAACTTGTTTCACAGGTACTGAAATTAATTTCATCATGCATGAAACTAGTTTCGCAATGTAAATTCGGCTTAACATGAACTGCACGAGCACTAGTCGCGCCGCTCGTTCCTTTCCGACATCACGATTCAGTTAGTGCGGTCTGCATCCGTGAACTGGTAACCGTATCATAGTAAGTTAATGAAACACGGTATTTGTTTATCCGGCCAGAACGATCCCTAGGGACCAAACAAACTCCACGCGGGCCAAGCCGGGGGGGCTTGGCCCGGAGTTTGGTAATAATAATATCAAGTGAAATTAAACATTCAAACCAGGCAATTAATGTAAGGGTAAAAAAAAAAACAATTTAACTTCAGCACAAATTGTTAAAAAAAAAATGAATTAAGACCCACTTCTGATGTCCTGTTTTTTTACAAGCAACACAGAATTGCATATACTATAAACTTTTGGTGAGATTTGAACAGGATATTTGTTTTTTTATCCTTACTATTAACATTATCATCAGTCTAGCCTCTCTCCAACTATATTGAGGCTACGTCAGCTTCCAATTTAGCAAAGGGGTATCGTTATTGAGGAGGTCAGATAGGCATTTAAAATAATGGTGGAAAAAGACAAGGCAGATGATGATGAATTCGCACTCAAAGATCTATGAATGACAGTCACTTCCAACGTTTTTCCTTATCCAGGATAATGGCTCTGCTCCATCGGCGTGCTCAGTGTGGGGTCCGACTTGTGACGGTGTGGACTGCGTGCTACCGAAGGCGCGCCTGCCTACATTAGCCGTGGGAGACTGGCTCGTGTTCCACGACATGGGTGCATATACCCTGCCCGTGTCGACGCGTTTTAACGGCTTCCCTGCGGCTACGGTTCGGCCTGTGGTTGAGGCGAAACTTGCGTGCGTATTACTTCAATGCTCCGTTCAGTATGTCAGAGGTTGGCGACTTGCGTCAAACGACCGCACCGCGACGCGCGTGGCGCCTGTCTCCTTCGCGTGAATACCGTCGACCGTCGCATCCATGGCATGCTCGAAGCAGGCTTTCTTTCATTTGTTTTTTCCACGGATGAAAAAGGGGTCGGCTTACAGAGAAGAATGGAACGTGGTGCGGGGTACCATGTAACATGGGACAAGGGCAGGAAGATGATGTATTCTGATGATACTTTTTTGCCACTGTCACTGTCGCAAAACGCCTGTCACTTTCAGAGTAGCTCATGGCCAAATTGTTTATGTCTACTTAGTGATTGCTTAGAGAACTGCAGGTCTTGTCTTTGTCTTGTTATGGACATGTAATCAGGAGGTATGAAACACATGTGACTAAAAGAGTGATGGACATGAATGTTAATGTATGGAGTGGGAGAGGAAGGCTAAAGAAAAGATGGATGGATTGTGTGAGGAATGATATGAAAGAGAAACGAGTAAAGTAAATGATGCTGTGACGTCTGACAGGGGAGAAAGAAAGAGGAAAACGTGTTGCGTCGACCCCAAGTAGAATGGGACAATGACAGGAAGATGATCACGTTTTATGCCCAGTTCACATTACTTCAGTCCAGTCCAATAGGCACTCTGGCAAGATAATACAGCCTAGTACTGAACTAGAACAAATTGTCTCCATTATTGAAGTAATTATTTGGAATTGTGTGCGTATTCACAAAAAACAACAATGCGTGTTCACTGTTCAACGTTTGATCCAGCACTGGATTGACCGTCTACACTATTCCAGTTGTCCTGGAATAGGCGCGTTGGATGCTGGATTAAAAAGTAGATCCCCAATCCAGTTACTGGACTGGACCCAGTGCATTCCAGTGACGGTTTAGATTATTCCAGTTACATCCAGCGCTGGATATGAGCACTGCACTGAAACGTACACCGGGCATTAGATGTGTTGACTGCGTCGACTGCGAAATTAGCTCTTAGAATCCAATTCAAATACAATAAATTTTAATAAGATTATTCATCATTACAGATGCCTATTAAAGGAGCTTCACCCCCTGACTGCATCTCAGTTCGCAGCGGGTCGGAACGTGTCGCCGAGCCTCAAGGACTCCCCTCCCTCTCCGCCACCGATCCCCTCTCGCGCCGTGTTGTTACATTCAGGATGAGGAGAAATTAAATGAAATTTTTGATACCATATTTTATTTTGTTGTTAGATTAATATTTTATTTTACACTAGCTGTTGCCCGCGATCTTCGTTCGCGTGAAATTATTATAAAAAAATATTACTTGGATTTTTTAATCGGATTTTGTCAATAATTTCAAGGGTTTTAATTTTTTTGCACGGTTCCCTAATTATTTTTCTAAAATAAAAGTAGCCTTAGTTAGTACTTATAACATCAGCTATCTGAAACTAAAAGTCCCGTAAAAATCGGCAGGCAAATGATGAGTACGCACCCGTAGGATAATTTCCCATCTTCACAGGAAAAAGCGCGATAATATTTATACAAAATGCTATGATTTATCTATCCCTTTTGCCTTTCCTTTAGATTTGTTATCATGGGAATATATCATAGAAAATATATGTAGGCACGACGACCAATCAACCTGTACAATGTACATAACCAGTATAAGCGGATCTCTCATTGTACGAGAAATCTATACAAAGCGATGCCATGTTACACTGGAAATGTATAGCTTGATGTCTCGCCGGTGTACCTATTTCATTTATTTCGATCCATTCTGAACAAAAGGAAAAAAAAACACCAGCTCACATTCCACAATGTTTATTTAAAAAGCAAGATTGCCACAAATATTTTTGCGAAACCATCCTATGAGATGACACATTTAATTTTTGAAAAATTCATAAATCACATTATACATGTGGGTAAACGACACATTGAAATACATTTATAGTGAATACTTTACGTTTAAGAAAATATGCAAAAGAAAACACCGTGAATTTTATGTACATTTAAGACTGCCCTTCGCCGACGAGGTAGACTATTATAGCTAACGACTATACAGGGTAGTACAAATAGTGACGTCATAAAAAAATAGATTCCTATGTCCAAGGGTATCCGAAAATATCCCATGTATATTTTCCAGTTAAAATAGAGAAAAAAAAGAAGAGGAAAAAAAAGTGAGGGAGAAAAAAAATATTTACACCGCCTTTTATTACTCTTGATGGTAATGAGATTACAAAATGCCTCTAATAAACGTTAAAGAATGTGAAAAAGCCGTGTAAAACTAAAGATAGATTTTTTTTTATGACGTCATTATTCGATCACCTAGTACTCTTTTTCAAGAGACAGCACATCAAGCTACTATATCTGTCAAATTTCTTTAGTAGATCAACTTTATGGCTAAAGCATTAGGTTCAAGGTTGATTGGGGAAATTTGACAGTTCGGGTAACTTGATGTACCGGCTCTGTGGCGTCGCTTCACGCTACCCGCCGACGGTGGGACGGAGCCTTAGGCAGTTTTGCGCAAATGAAAACAATGTTAGTAAGCAAAAACAATATAAAAAAGACTATCAATTTCGCGTAAAAAGCGATACGACATTAATTTTAGAATAATATAAATATTTAATAACGATCACATTGCTACACGAAACGTCTAAATACAGTAATAATTTATACAAAATTTTATACTAAAAAAATGAAACCAGATTTTTGAATTTGAAGAGAGATTATAAATGTATTAGTTACTGAAATGCAAAGTTTTTCTATGTTTACTAAACTTCTTTCAGAGACAAAACGCTATCACACACAAAGAGCGAAGTTTTTTATTATTATTATAAGTACAGTACAACAATGAAAAAAGGTCCTATCGATACCAAAACAATTTACTATACCGTTTTTAATTAACGAATTATAAACCATAATACGGACACGTAGAATTGAAATTTAATGACTACCAGTAAGTACATTTTATTCGACTGTGACAACTATTCGATAGAACCTCCGATTCGATTCGTAATGTAATATTGTAATGAGGCCGTGAAGATTGAGCTTATGTCATGGAGCAAAATAACCAGTGGAGAAAGTATAGGCACGTTTTTGTTCTAAATCAAAGTCACTAATATACTGCGGGGGGAGAGGTACGTTTCGGACTCTGTGATTGGTTGACCAACTGACAACCAAATGACAACTCATTCTCTAGGGATTCCATAAAAGTAATTAAAAAAGTATCGATATCGATAATTGTTTGACTTATTAGTATTATAACGATTTGTTTGCAATACAGAGATTACGGGTTCGATTTTGAAATAAAACAGGTAATTATTAAACTTAGAAGACTGTATTTTAGAAAATATAATATATTTACTGGTTTTTAAAATGGATTAGTTTTGAATATGTTTTTCTTATATTATCCTTTGGATTTGTATTATTTTTCGTAATAAATGTCAGTCGAGTATCAATATATTTTTTTGCTACACATGAAGCTAAATCAATTAAATGGTTAGTCGATTCTACGTCAAATTGGTGAAAATTTATATCTGGAAATAAATCATATCCCACAAAACTTTTAAGAACCATCATAACTAAGTAATGTGAATTGAATTTAGATGTCAAAGTTTTTCCGCCGCATTCTGCCAGGGCTCTTTTGATGTAATTTCCATGCGGCGACATATAGTTATTACTGTTGTTGAAGCATACATTAGTTTGTCTCTGACATCTTTCTGATATTGTAGACTATCTTCTTTTGGCCCTCCAAGCAACGCTCCAATACAAATTTGGCATTTAATTTTTTTTTATCATAGCGTGGACGATGTAACCTGCTATGTATTCAACAACTTTTGTGCTAAATTCTGTAAAAAAAACACTTACATTTTTTACTGTTATGTACAAGTTTATGCCAGTATTATATACATTTGCGAGTAAAGCCAAGGGCATAAGCATGTTTGAAAATATAGCAATAACGAAACAAAAAAATATAAGGTATTTTAAGAACTTATATTTTAAATTATATCGATACCATAAACCGTCGCGATACTGCGAACTCGAACATCACTATCATGAAAGAAAGAGACAACTGCATTAGTGCAAATCAGTGTACCAGAAAGAGACAGCAATTATTTGATTCCTTATTCATTGTTTTGATCAAATTGAATAGAAAACCACTTACCTGTGATATGTTATCTCATCTTTTGTGTAACTTGAAGTTGTAGTACATCTTCCACACCATTTAATTGCACAACTAGGCATTATTTTTCGTTATAAATGCTTTTAAAACGGGAGCACGTGACGTTCGTGCGTTAGCCTACAATTTTTGCGACTGAGCAAAATTTCGCCGCGTACGCTTGATATAGCGTATGTATAGCGCCCGCGGTAGCCCCCGCACGCGCTCTCCACTGGTTATTGTGCTCCATGGCTTATGTACAGTCTGAGGATTTAATCGTTAAGCAACTTGACCAACGCCTTAATATGCAAATTGATAAGTGTGTCAAATTGCTTAACAATTAATTTCCACAACAGCATTAACAAAACAAGCAATTTTAACACAAATAATGATTGACAAATCAAAAAAAAAAAAACTATAATTTCCTAACATTATTTGCTACCTGACAAATGGTTGCGTAAGTGTGAGACCGACCTTACAATGACATTAAATATGTCAACAAAAATGATACTTTTGATTGTAGCGACACATCTACGGAATTACGCGGTGAAAGAAACCAATAGCGACCTTATGCTTCGTTTATAAAGATCACTATGATTTTGGCCAGATTCATGATATGCTGACATAATTATCATACTGGGTTGGCCAAATAAAATAACCTATCCAGGAATTGATCCATCAATAACAAGTCTTGGTTGGATAACACTGAGTTATATGAGATAACACATGAATTTGGCTTTACGGCACTAATTTCAGTAGATGTGTCACTGATGCTAACATTACAGTGCTGCAAGGATCTATTGGCGCTTGGGTGACAGAGCGCTGTAGGTTACATTTGTTTGGGAAATTGTATTATGAGCGGTTTCAGATTAGCGTACGAGTTGGTTTTTGGACGCGGTTGTGGGCGCTTATACGCGCGCCTTTTACCGCACGCGTAACTCGTACGAGCTTTGACGCGCGCACAAGCTCGTATAAGCGCCAGTCGCGAGATGAGTCGTCGCTTTTGCTGACGGCAATTAAAGCAAGCGCGAGCTTATACGCGCTACAAAATACGATAGTCTGAAACCGCTCTAACAAAACAAGATGGCGGCTTTAGTTCGCCAAAAGATCCTTATCAAACTGTACATTATTTGCTACCTGACAAGAGTGAGTGTGTATGTGTGCGAGTTTACAATCTGCGGGTGTGTGTGAAGCTTGTCTCGCGAGTCCTCGCGTCACTTGAGCGCGCACTCCACGAACACGGCGCGCGAGGCGGGAGGGGACGGCGGGGCCGGGTCGGGGCCCGGCGCGGGGCCCAGCGAGGGGCCCGGGGCCCCCGTGCGGCCCGCGGAGAACTGCGACGCGGTCAGCGGACGAAGGTCCTTGAGTATGCAACTGGAATAGAGAATGAATATTTTGTTAGGGTCGTAATGGTAAAGGGGGGGGCTGTTGAGAGTGAATCTAAGAAAAGATATCATCATTTGGGAGTGCCCAAACTTATTGACGCGAAATGCATTAGAATGAACCGATTACACATTTAGTTCGTTGCAGTGTAGAGTCGAAAGAAACGTATTCAAGATACGTATTTTTTTTTTCATGCATGGACATGGACATAAAGTTTTTATGACCGGCTCACGTTGATTCGATGCCGCGTCGACCGCTGGTAGATAGCGAAGGTACGATACGATAGGCGACTTGCTAGTCTATACAGGCTGTCGATTTCGTTAAAAAATATATACTATTTGGATGCATGTTTGATTTTTTTTTTTAACGCATTGCATAATTAGCTTCAAAGCCAAAATTGTTTAGTATGACGAGTAGTATCAACTCCCTGACAGATGTAGGCGGCTAAATCGTCACGTTGTACAACGTGTTTTTTTTTAATATCCCATAACTCTAGGGTTATATTCTATAAGTAAAAATAATACAAAAAGTCCTAGAACATGAGGTCCAAAAATGCATAGTTCGAAGATATCATCAATAATCTCGATGTGTGTAGGTATTTAAGCGTCATTAATAAATACGAGAGCTATCATGCGACGTTGTCATATTTCACATAAGACTGTTTTACATTAATAATCGTGACTTTGTCGAATTATTTTGTATGAAAAAAGAAATGATAATTGAAAAATGATTCATTTGCCAGTTGATTCTTTGATATGACCTCATTCATACCCAAGAGTTATGGGATATAAAAAAAAAACACCTTGTATAATAAAGCTAAGTGCATAAGTAAAGGCATACTCACGCCAGCCTGGCGTCCACCACCGGGCGCACGGTGGGCACCGGGAAGCCGTTGAAGGGCGAGGCCACGGGCAGCGTGTAGGCGCCCATGTCGCGGAACACGAGCCAGTCGCCCACCGCCAGCGCGGGCAGGCGCGTGCGCGGCAGCACGCAGTCCAGCCCGTCGCACGTCGGGCCCCACACCGAGCACTCCGACGGGCACGAGCCGTTGTCCTGGAGAGGGGGCAGGTTACATTACTATCAGAGGTGACGTAATCCCCGAAGGGTTGTGCAGAGGTGTAGCTAATACATCCACCCTATTGCCATCAACCGGGCACGAATCTCTAAATATCGAGTAATAATCAAGAAATATTTTGAGTGTGTTACATTGAGTCTTACCGTAAATCGTGATTATTCACCTTAAAAGTCGTTTCCCAGCAACAATTTTTGCGTAGAGTTATTTAGTTTGTTGTACAGAATGCTTGGTTGACGGCTTCGTGAAGGGTCCGTTTACACCTTGTATTATGGTAGGCTATGACTTACGGTGAGCGGCTCAGCGACGACTTGCTGGTGGTCGTACAGCACGCAGTTGAAGGAGCCGTACACGCCGTCGTTGATGAAGTACATCGTGTGGGTCTCCGCGCCCTCGTCGAACTCCTTGGTCGCCACCTAGCGGACGAGACAAGAGTTAGCATTTAGAGGCTAAGTATACCGGTTATAATAGGTTATGTATCGGTTATATATAGGTTATGTGATCTATCAAGCCTTTTCCAATTATGTTGTAGTCGTCTTCCAGTCTAAACGGATGCAGCTGAATGCCAGTATTTTACATGGAGCGACTGCCTATCTGACCTCCACAGCCCAGTTACTGGGTACTACGATACCCCTTGGTAAGACTTGCAAGACTTTCTCACGACAGACTCTATACTTGGACTCAGTAGGCGGCGTTGTTGTCGACATCCAGAAGAGGACAGCACAGTCCTAGTATTATTCCCTTTTTTTACTAGCTCAAAGACCTGATGGACGCTACTGGAGACACCAAACTTGTAGCCAAGTTATTTGCAGACTCAATTGATATTCGCATGGACGCTCGTGTCCGTACCTCTCGTTTGGCATGCACCATGGCGGCCAGCGTGTAGGCGGCGGCGGCGAAGTACCGGCCGGGCTCCGCGATCACACGCACCGAGCGCTCCGGGAAGTGCTCCTCCAGCGACGAGTTGATCACCTCGGCCACCTGGGGACAACGACAAATGATTTATTTATAAAATAAGGTGGGGTGACTTTCGGCCATGGGTGGACTGTACTTCGGAAGCACTATATATTCTCGGTATAAATACCAAAAAAAAATGTCGAACAACTTGATTAAACTATATTATAAATACTGAGCTATGTCAGTTTTATATAAGTTATGGAATAAGGCGTTCCTTTATGGAAATCCATGACAGTAAAATATTATGTTACATGTTTTATAGCAAAAATATGGACACCTGGCTGGGGGCCTTAAAAGTAATTTTTGACCACCACAGGATAGTCCGGTGAAGCAGTATGCAACCTTATAGAGGTGGTCTGCGAGTGGTCATTAAAAAAAAAATTCACATGCAGAAGGAGCGATAATTATAATGCAATATGCATACAGAACCCAAACCTATTGGCTTACCAGCAGAGCTGTGTACCATGTACCTTCTTACTAGCTCAAAAGTCAGACTTGCTCTTGAAACCTACAACTTTTCATTCATTCAAATGCTTTTGGGCAGTCGGCTTGCCCAATGTTTATTCCTAGGTACTCCCCTGGTAGCATGATGCAGAGGGAGGGCAATGCTGCATTATGTACGCTAGCCTGAATGTGAATATTGGGGAATAAAATAAAATAATTTTTTGTAAGATTTGTCTTACCTCGCAGATGGAGGAGTGCGATCCTCCCGGGAAGCCGCCCCCTACGTCCAGCAGACGCATGTTCTTGTGCCCCACGTTATGTCCCACGTGGAACAGCGCTCGGGACAGCGCGATGGCGCGCGCGTACACTTCCGTCTCCATAGCACCGCTGCCTACGTGGAATGAGACGCCGATCACCTGGGGAAGGATAGGAAACATACATTAACATAAAGACGGTGCAAATGGTCTTGACCAAGATAGGCGAGATAAGTCCAACAGACTTTAGATATATCTCAAATTATAGCTCATAATATATATATATATATTTCTCGACGGCATGTAAAGCCAAGTCAGAGGCCCATGGGCGGCATAAAAACTCTGACACCAGGTTACTAACTAACCACACGATAAAGAAAGAAGCTCATAATAAGTACTCCAAATCATTCTTCGGAAACCAGAGGTAGGTCCAATTGAAAATGTTGGAATTTTCTGTATTTTGTCGGAGATTTATCTACAACAGTCATTTTTTAAAGCAGATTTCGTTGAAAACATTGTGCTAAACGTAAGCTGACAGTAATCAATCCCATCTTGGCTGGTGAAGCCCTGAATGGAATAAGGATTGTTAAGGCCATGTAACGAAACCCTCTTTTTAAACTAAGCTATTATTTCGTTTATTTAATTTATCAACACATTTTTGACATTTTTAAATATTTCTTAAAAAACCATATAAAAATATAAAAAATAGTGAAGTAGGTCCAAGCTACCGGTGGTTAGGGCACTAGAGAGAGGGACCTCTATGGAGAAGAATGGGTCAGAAACTTCATGGAGACTTTTTTAAATCAAAATATTTTAACAAGATCTTGGCTACATCATTCATGTTGAGATTATACGAATACATGCATGTCAGAAGTTGTAGAAAGACGTACACGTTAAGAGCGTCCAGAGTAAAAAGATTAAATCAACAATTCAAAAATAAATTTGAGTGTGAAACTAATTTCAGAACTTAGTCTGTTAAAGTGTTACTTACGTCCAGGCCGAGCACGGCAGCCAGCTTGAGCAGACGCGGCGCCTCGGTGACGGGGTCGCAGCCGAACTTGATGCCCAGCGGACACTGCGCTGACGCCGCGTCGCAGCGGATGCGGATCACCAGCCTGGCAATGCATACAGCATGATCAAAATCATATCTTCAATTTAGGCTGATCTACAGCACTTTTCGAGTAGAAAAATTACACACTTAGGTCCGGAGATGATTCAGGGACTTCCAGATGGACCGCTGAAGGTTAGACTGAACAGTTCATCATCATCTGCGTAGCCTTTTCCCAACTCTGTTGGAGTCGGCTTCCAGGCTACCCAGATGCAGCTGAATACCAGTATTTTATATGGAGCGACTGCCTATCTGACCTCCAAAAGCCAGTTACTGTGTAATACGATACCCCTTGGTAAGACTGGTTGTCAGACTTTCGGGTCACTCACTACCTGTAACGACTGTCAAAGATCTGCAAATGACAGCCGGGACCAACGGTTTAACGTGCTTTCCGAGGCATGGAGCAAATTCGGTATGTAATGGGTGGTCCACGGATTGACCTTGGCAAGAGCTGCTTAACCCAGTGCGGCTGTTAGACCAGAAAGCTAGTGTTATTAAGGGATAGTACTCACTGTGCATGCGGCATGTATTGTTTGATCTTCATGAGTTCGGTCTCGGAGTCGAAAGTCATGACGTCGACGCCGACGGCCGACGCGTAGCGGATGTGCGACGCCATCTTGGCTGGGTTCGCGAAAATAATACGCCTGTAACAAATATCATTAATTAACAACGACTTATAATGTCGCTGGATTTGCAACGTTCGCCCTAGTGCCGAAAGTTGATAGTTGAATAGCACTTTCAATCAATGTCCTTTTAGATATTTCAATAAGATTATCAGATTGCTCTCTATGATATGAAGTGCGCAGTTCCACAAAGTAACACAATTTTTTTGCAAATTATACAGGGTGTAAACAGACCCTTCACGAAGCCGTCAACCAAGCATTCTGTATATCAAACTAAGTAACTCTACGCAAAAATTATTGCTGGGAAATGACTTTTTTTTTGGTGTGAAAAATCACGTTTCACGGTAAAACTCAATGTGACGCACTCAAAACTTAGTGCTGATGGATGCTTTGAATAGTTAATGGGTCATGGAGTTAATAAAAGTAAAGTTAAAATCTTAAAAAGTGGTTTTAAAAAAAAAAACTTGTGAAAAAATTGGAACTTTGACCTTCAATATCTCTAGAACCTTTGGTTTCCCAGGTGTTGCCTAGAGGAAAAAAATTATCCCAATGATGGGCAGAATATGTGGTTTTCGTTTTCGTTAAGGGTCTTTTTACACCCTTTATAAAACAAAACAAAATAACTTTTACTTTATTTTGCTGTTTTATATAATTTTTAATTGTAGCATGTGCCAAATAAATGTATTTTCTTTCTTTAACTTGATTGCCATAGAGACGCTAAGAAGAAGGACCGCTACCATAGAACACAGAGCAGTACTCACTCGGGCGCGACTCCGATGGAGGTGACGAGCTCGATCTCGACTTTGGAGGCGCAGTCGAAGCCGGTGCCCAGCGCCGCCAGCGTGCTCACCAGCAGCTTGTCGTCGTTGCACTTCACCGCTAACCACATAATATTACATGTTAGTTTTATATCAATAACAGTATTTGACACGTCTGAAAGGCACAGCATTAGCAACAGTCACTTTTCGTGTCATTGTGTGCCTTTTGGTTCTTCAAAATTTGTCAATTTAGATTTGTGACCATGGGCGAAATCATAGATTTATATACCTTTGACGAAGTAAAAGGAGTAATCGGAAACAAAGATTTTAATAGACTCACCATAGAACGGCTCGACGCGCGGCATGAGCTCCTTCCAGCGATGGTACCTCGCGACCACCTCCCCGAGATCCATCACGTAGAACGGGTCCTCCTGCGTGCCCGTGTCCACGATCTCGCGGATCAGCGCCGTGGGGGTCCACGGCCCGTCCATCACAGTGATAAGCTGTTCTTCTTCTACGACCTTCATTGCGGCTGGGATGTTGAGCCTTGTGCGGTTACTTTAAGGTTGACTTTGGAGCCGACTTAGCCCCGGCAGTGCCGGAGCGTGGGGTCGGCTATGCTGCGCTTGCCTGTCCGGGCCGGTAGGGTCGGTGTCAAGTGTTCGAGCCGGGTTGTGGTGGCCCACTAGCGCTAGTCCACAAGTGTCAGCTGGAACAATTAAACAATTGTTTATTTCAAAAACATACATAGTCTCCTAAAACCATAACTCTCTTTTAGGCTTTTTCGCAGTCTGATCATAGATTTGCTTCGGAGTTTTTATGACTCCAACCATAGATTGTGCAGATTAATTTGAACAGAAAAACCGGTTCCTTCGACAGACTGCTGTATTAACTGTGTAACTACGGTACTCGACCGTAAATATGGCAAGGAAAGGCAAAAAAGAGGGTTCGGGATTTCAAGGAGTCGACAATAATTGTAATGGTGTTACTATGCGCTCATAAAATATGAAGAAACTCATGTAGTCTCGCTCGGTACAGCGGGCCCAGACATTCAAAGAGTCATGAACTAACTGCAGTCTGTGTACTAGGCGTTCATACAACATGAAGAGATTCATATCTCTCTGGCTACAACAATTACAAAATTTTGCACATACTTTCAATGATTCCTTAATTAACTGCACGGGTATCTGAGTACCAGGCACTTATAAGCTTGAAGAGACTCACGTAATGTCTCGCTGGCGTCAGCGGGCCCGGGCTCGCAGCCAGGGCGGGTCGACGTTGAGGGCGCGGCGCCAACAGAGCGGCGCGGGGCGCGGGCGCGCGGCCTGCTGCGGCCTGCTCAGCCGCACACGCCCGGCACTTGTAGACGCGCCGGACTCGCCCGGTGCTCCCTGGAACAAATGGAAAGAGAAACGTTAGAAAATGAAGGAACTTGGATTTTAGTTGGTAGGAGTCAGAAAGGAAGAAGAACATCTATCACAGACATCCAGAAAACCCAATGTGTCACCCTGTTCTATTTTTTTAATGAAGTTTACCCTATATTTTTTTTTAAATAGGGTAAACTTAATTAAAAAATGTTTGGCACGCCATTCCTATATGGCAAAACGTGTAGCTACTTTTAATTAAAAGACCTGTATAGTGTATACCATACCTACTCATGTTTTTTTATCTTTTTCTTATCTGTATAAAACGTGGAACTAGGAAACGCAATACTCTTTGGCAAGACTGGTTGTCAGACTTTTGCGTTTCTTGTTTTGGTATGCCAATTTCTAGAATGTTATTCGAATGAATCTGCAGTCACAACACTCAGAACTCGTGCTTCTACTTATAAAAATGTTATCGTGGTTTTTGACAGCAGATTTAGATATAAAACTGACTTTCAGCAGCCGAATACAGCCTAATGGCGAACTTAGTAGGAAGATCTGCCGGACAAATCTTTTAAATTTACCAAACTACTTCGATTGTATTAAATCGCGTCGAAAATAATTCTAATACAGAGAGTAACTCATAGACGACGCAATTAATTTGATAAGCACATATTATCATAGCTGTTTATAACAATTCCACAATCATTTATAATCCTAACAATAATATGGCGATAAAGACATAAAAAAACTATTTTACTACCTCCCAAAGCGATCCGCTGACCGATTACGTAAACTAGTCGATAAAATATTTACAATCAGCGCTTATTATGAAAATTAACAACTTTTTTTAAAAGCAACACTTTTTTTATCACACACTCTTGTATCGAAGATGAGCCTTGAACTAAGTCACTTGGTTCGTTTTGAATACTGATATGAAAAGATAAGTCGGCTGACGACAGTTATCGATCAAGTTAAAATAACGTGTGATGACATAAACGAATTGGAGGTACATCGTAAATACCTATACTATAATATAATAAGTAATCTATATCTATCATCATCTGCCTAGCCTTTTCCCAACTATATTGGGGTCGGCTTCCAGTCTAACCGGATGCAGCTGAATACCAGGATTCTACGTGGAGCGACTGCATATCTGACCTCCACAACCTAGTTAGTACTGGGTAATACGATACCCCACGGTAAGACTGGTTGTCAGACTTTTTGGGCCACTGACTACCTAACGATTGTCAAAGATTTACAAATGACACCCGGGACTAACGGCTTAACGTGCTTTCCGAGGCACGGAGAAAACTCGGTATGTAATGGGTGGTCACCCATCCACAGACCAACCTAGGCAAGCACGGCTTAACCTAAAGATCGACCCGGGCGGCTGTTATTATTAAGCCACGAGTTATTATTAATCTATATCTATACTTATATTATATTATTAATATAATAAAGCTGAAGAGTTTTTTTGGTTGAACGCGCTAATCTCAGGAACTACTGGTTCGAATTGAAAAAATCTTTTAGTGTTGGATAGCCCGTTTATCGAGGAAGGCTAGAACATAGACCAATAGGCCTAGCATCATATAAATGTTGCAAAAACGGGGAAAATATTAATAATTATAATTTTTACTTGTGAAAAATCCAGTTTTTACTTGTGAATGCTGCCCAAAAAGAGGAGTGTTTTGTTTTTTAAATAGATACATACCTAGTCTAAGCATACCGAGGTTATTTTAGGAAACCAAATCCAAAATGAGAGAGGTATTCATGTAATAAAGGGGGGGGAAAGTTTCGGATAAGTTTCAGAAAACCGTGCTGAGTTTCAAAATAACACAACTTATTTTTGAAAAACGTGTTACATTTACACAACTTATTTTTGAAAAACGTGTTATATTTATAAACTTGAATCGTTTCATTGGCTTCCTTTGTTAAGGGTAAAAGTTTCCAGAGTTTGTATAATATTAAAAATAATTACGGGCTTAAACGTAGGGACAATTTTAACCCTAAGTGAGCGAGTTATAAGGTTGAAAGTGTCCAACCGTCAGTGAAATCGGTAATACTATGTAATTATGGAACGGCTACGGTTACCCCAGTAGACAAGGGTAGGGTTGTCAACTAACAATTTTTGATAACCGACAATTTAGTTTTCTTTTTAAATTATTCATTTAAAGACGACTAAATCATAGTCTATGCTAGAAGCTGTAGTATTTGGCGATGTCTACCTGAGTAAGTAATGATTCAACAGGCTACAACTTTATTTAATAACCACGTAGAGGAGAATGTTATTTAAAAGGTTTTTAGTATCGACTAACAATACTTTTTTTCAAATTTGGACAAGAGTATTGTCTACATTTAATAAGATTGTAAAAATTTTTTTTCTAAGTTGATACAGTACTTATACAACCCTACTAAACCTGTCGTAACAGTGTCGAAATATTGGGAGCTCAAAATAATGAACAATCACGGAAGATATCCCGTAAGTGACAGTATAAGTTTAGTTGTAAACCGTGACAGCTTAAAAAGTGTTAGTATACAACCCTATCCTCACTGACCATCTTTTATGCATAAACAGTATAGGAAACATGTAATTTCACGACAACAGTTTTGTGACACAATAATGTGCAATAATAAATAGGTTGAACGGAACATGTATGTATTTTTGATTGGGTTTTCTAGCTTCTGCACGCGACTTTATTCGCGTCAAAGAAACATATCTTGTATGTTATAAGTCTAGTTTTACATTAGTGAAAGAATAGTGGAAATCGGTTCAGTAGTTTCGATGATTACTTACTACATCCAAACTTACAAGCTCTTTACCTATTATAATATTTGTTCAGGTTTATTAGATGGTCTCTTTGCCTATAGATTTTTCTTGTGTTGCTTCCAACAATTTTTAGAGGATTTTTAGACAGTGTTGCAAGCCACAATAAATTGAATTATGACTTATTTTAATACAGGGTGTAAACGGACCCTTCACGAAGCCGTCAACCAAGCATTCTGTTCATCAAACTAAGTAACTTTACGCAACAATTTTTGCTGGGAAACGACTTTTTTTTTTGGGGTGAAAAATCACGTTTTACGGTAGGACTCAGAACATTGTGCTGATGGATGGATTGAATATGATGATGATGATGATCGAATAGTACGGGGATCGTGGAGGTGTTTAAAGTAAAAATCTTACTTTAAAAACCTGTATGGTCTAGAACAAAAAAATGTTCGCATTGCCGGGGAGAACAAGTGCCTTTCGGCTTCGTTAAGGGTCTTTTTACACCCTTTATTATTCTGAATCTAGGAAACATACTTAGGACTCAGGAAAATGTGATAAAAATCTGGGCAGTTGGCATCTGAACGCGATCAGCGTACCTAAATCGCGTTGAAGTGCTGTCCCTGTCAGTAGTATCATTCATCAGGGTTACGGAATATTGACGCCGACGGCTCTTGAGTCTTGAACACAGGTAAATGTGTTGACTGCGTTCAGTGTCATTGGTGAACTTCACCGTCAGGCAGTCAAGACAAGAATTCAGAATTCAAGTCACTTAAGTAAGAACTAATAAGTATTTTAACTGATATAATAGGACTTATAACTACCTTGCCTCGGAAAGCACCCATTGGTCCCGGCGGTCATGTAGTTCTTTGACAAATAGTCCGTGGCACGAAAGTCTAACAACCAGTCTTACCAAGGGGTATCGTATTACCCAGCACTAACTGGGTTGTGGAGGTCAGATAGACAGTCGTTCCATGTAGAATACTGGTATTCAGCTGAATCCGGTGAGAATGGAAGCCGACCCTAACATAGTTGGGAAAAGGCTAGGCAGATAATGTTGACTAAGTATGTCATGCCAAGATATCGACTTAAATAATAATTAGGGCACTCCTTACAATCAAAATCATGATCAAAAAAGTGTAAAACTACCTACTATTTCCACGTAATTGTTAGTAGTAGAATGATCGTAAAATTATCAATCGATTTATTAATCTTATCGTCGACTTAGTAACAGTCGTGCAGACTTACAAAACGATTAATGAGTGTTTGCACTAAGCAGTACCTAAATTACATAACATTACGCCTGTAATCCCCGAAGGGTTAGGCAGAGGTGTACCTAATAGTACACCCACATTTCGCCAGTTATGTTTAAGTCCCATGTAATAGGGGGCGAGCCTGTTACCATTAACCGGGCATATCCAGTCGCCGTGGCTGCTACTGAGAAATTCCATATGGAAAAACCAAAAAACACTTTGCACGACCCGGGAGTCGAACCCACGACCTCAAACTCAGCAGTCGCGCTTGCGACCACTAGACCAACGATTCCAACGAAGCAGTCAAAAATAATAACTTGATATTTTTGCATTGTTGGGACTTTTAACTCTCGACGTTGAGCTGAGCGTGGAAAATTAAACAGCTAGCTTTTATTTAGGCATTCGTGTAGGTGTCGCCTAATATTAGCGAAAACGAGCAGTTAATCTTCAAGTTCTATTTCCGTAACAATTTAGATTACTTGTTATCTTTAAGATTGTTTTAAACGCAGACGGCGGAGGCGGCGTGATGAAGTACAATATTTCAATCTTTTAATGACATCAATGATAGATAACAATTATTGATTAGTAAGAAGTATTATTATTACTCATTTATACATCAATTGCGTAATTATTAGGTAACACACCTTTTTATACCGGAAAGGCTAGTGTGCGCCGAACTTATTTTCACGAAACTTCAGCAAGCTTATACAAGGTGTAAACAGACCCCTTCAGGAAGCCCTCAACCACGCATTCTGTACATCAAACTAAGTGACCCTACAAAAAAAAAATCGTTTCCCCGCAATTTTTATTTTTATTTTGAGTTTTATTTAGTTTGATAATTAGTACATAATGCTTGGTTGCCGGCTTCATGAAGGGTCCGTTTACACCCTCCATCTACTACCTACATTTAAGGTTGTCAAAAGGTTGAATAAATACTCCTTGACGTAAACGTGGTAATGTGCTGAGATCAGTGGTGACTAGTGACTACATACAGTTCACACATTTTGCTAGTGATATTTAATTCCCATGCAATTGTTGACTAGGATATGACAACAAACCGGTCCAAAATCTAGACCCTAGCTTCTACTGAGGAATTCCTGCTAGAAAAACCCGATAACACTTGAACCGAACCGGATATCGAATGGAAACCTCATGTTTAGCAGTAGCGCCAACCACTAGATGATTAGACCAATGAAGCAGATACAATCTGTAACTGTTCGTCAAGTATTTGTTTCCCAAATTCTTCTCCACGTTAATGTTTGTCATACATTGATTGAATATCAAAGTCCATTGATAAATTAAGTACATATTTACTGAGGCCCAGCGTGCATGTGTTTGTCGCGTGCCCATTCCGTATAGTCAGAAAAACCAGCAAAAATATTGAAAAGTTACAATGATTTGGCAGATGGAGTTGGGCAGGGCCCCTAGCAAGGCGCGGTGATGGCAGGTGGAGTAGCTGTGACCGAGTGACGTCCAAGGGATGGAAAGAGAAGTGTTGGTCGTTCGGCGGCGAGATGGGCAGACGACATTGTGGGTAAAACATGGATGAGGCTGGCCCAGGAAGGTGGAGACTGGCAGAAACAAAGAGAGGCCTAAACCCAGGAGTGGATGATGATGATGACAATGACGTAATTTTTTTTTTTTTTTCGATAACCTTGGATGTCCCACTGCTGGGCAAAGGCCTCCCCCATATCCTTCCAGGTACTCTTATCCTGCGTCACCTCGAACCAGGCAATTTTAAATTATACTATGTTAATTATTCTGCCTCTATGGTCTAGTGGTTGCAATCGCGACTGCTGATAATGAGGTCCTGGGTTCGATTCCCGGGTCGGACAAATTTTCATTGGGTTTTTGCATCAGGAATTTCTTAGTATCAGCCACGCAGTCTGGATTTGTGCCCGGTTGATGGCAATAGGCTCGCCCCCTAGTACAAGGGACTTAAAACATTACTGGCGAAATATGGGTGTAATATTAGGTACACCTCTGCCTAAACTTTCGGGGATTACAGGCGTGGTGTTATGTTTACGTATGTGTATATTTTAAATTATAATTTATTGTATCACAGCTATTTACGATGATAAAGAATGGTTTTATTTTTTTTTGGAGTACCTACTAACTTATTGTAAAAATATGTTTAGGTATCATAGCGTTTTTTTTTTCTTGGATGGAAAATCATAAAATAACCCCCCCCTCCCCGCTCTGGGTGGAGTGGGAGGCAATGTCAGACTTTTACTGACTAAAACCCACCATTTTCCTTCTTTGCCCTTTGTGTTCCAGGGCCGCGGTATCTCTTTCGAACAGTCCCGCAGCCCCGGCAGGCAATAATATATCATTGCGGTGATATTTCTTTATTTATTGAATAAAATTAACCGCTAAAACACTATCTAATAAAATAGTTTTAGTACAGCTACACTTAACACTTTTATGCTAACAGTACTTTTGATTGCTTTGCACTGGTGCTAACGACAATTACTCGTGAACTCGTGTTCAAATCGAATTTACATCCAAAATCGTACATGGTAACAATAATATGTGGTACCAATTGAATCTGTTTGTTTTACAAGTGGCTGAGATGAGAATGATAAGAGATATGTGTGGTGTAACGCTCATCATCTGCCTAGCCTTTTCCCAACTATGTTAGGGTCGGTTTCCAGTTTAACCGGCTGCAGCTGAATACCAGTATTTTACATGGAGCGAGTGCCTATCCGACCTCCACAACCCAGTTAGTACTAGGCAATACGGTACCCCTTGGTAAGACTGGTTGTCAGACTTTTGGGCTGACGTATAACGACTATCAAAGATCTACAATTGACGTGCTTTCCCAGGCACGGAGAAAACTTGGTATTTAATGGGTCAACCATCCATGTACCAGTGGCGAAGGGTCCTTACAACTCGATTCCTACTGGCTTACCTTACAAAAATGGCACAGTCAGTATTCTATAGACAAATAATATAATCACATTAAAGAAATGTACTTCAGGTTACCTCTTACAAAAATTTACCCTTCGCTACTACCATGTACCAACCCAGGCAAGCGTGGCTTAACCTTAAGATCGACCCGAGCAGCTGTTATCATTTAGCCACAATGAGTACAGGGTGGGTTTTTGAGATTGGGCAATGGTAGGTTCCTTAACCGTTGTAGCTACACGAAAATGATCTAACGAAACTGTCTTTAACTTTCCGAGACATTTCGATCTGCATTCACCGATTTTGTAAAATAATGTAGGAATGTAGGTACAAATGGCCATTCAAGCTACACAAAACCAGTATATGCGGATCTGTCATTGTACGGGAAATGTATACAAAGCGAGGCCATGTTATACTGGAAATGTATAGCTTGCTGTGTCGCCGTTTGTATGTTGTAGTTAGCAGGAAAATGGCCAATTAAAAAAAAAACTTTTTTTATACCGGTCGGCATTTTAAAACTATTGACTAGAGACTGGAGTTTAAGTACCTACTAAAAAAACCAGAAAAGGAAAAAAAAAAAAAAAAACAAATTTCGTAGGGAATGAGACTCGAATTACTTACTATTTTATGGTAAGGAAGTTCAAACCAATCATCAAACAGTTAATAAATCAGTAACCAAATAGTGATGGAACTGACTTTTCACACGAAACGCTCCATGACAGGCATATCAGTCGCTTCGTGACGTCACGCGGCGCCATGTTGAATCAGCGCGTGCGCAAGGTCAATGTTATGTGGTAAAAGATAATTCCATTACGCGCGCATGTATGTGTGCTGAATAAAAATTTTCCCCGACATTTTGAATTCTGTGGTGACAATTTCGGTTTTGGAATATTTCGCGGGATAAGTTTATTTGAGAAAGATTTTGACTATTTTAACAGTTTTTCAGTCACTTGCAATGACTGAAAAACTTAAGTAGAAACTAACCAAAGCTTACACGCCCTACTCAAATCTGACAAGTTCTTTGCATAAAATCCTTGCCTTGTGGCATTAAGTCCGCCTATGTACCACTTTTGTACATGAAGTTTAAATAAATAAATAAAATCAATGTTGGAATATTTTTCTACCTACCGGATTTAAATCAACTAGATTAGCTAAGGTTGAGTGTAACGTACGAATTAATAATTTACAAATTAGCTTATTATGAATTCATGAAACACAATGCTACCTACTGTAAAATGTTTTAAAACCTACATGCTGATAAAAAATAATTAAGAACTAGCTGCCGAAATCAACTTATCCAGTTAGCAACTGCCCATTCAATTCTGTAATATTAATTAATATTGTATTTTAAAAGAACTGTTCGTTTAACGTACATGAATGATATTCAGGAAAAGAAGAACCTATAAATATCAATAAACAGAAACTCACCGAGCGTTTAACATAAATTAGGAAAATTATATTTCGAGGTAATAGTTATAAATAATGATACCAAAATAAAGCAAAAACTCACCTTTAATAGCGTAATTCTCAAAGCTTTCTTTCCACTTTAAAGCAACAACCTCAGGGTTGTTGCTAAAACAACGAAACAACAAAACTCAAAGAACGAACACGTTGCAAGAGCAACTGTCGACAAAACTTTGATTTCCGAACGAAAATTCGAACTGTCACAGACGCGCGATGGCGGCAAACTGATAAAAAATGGCCGCCGCTCCCGTATTTATGCGGTGCGTTATCAGGATTCGTGGGATGGCCCAGTTATCACGAGTGATAGTACTATAGCCTGATGTAATTGTAAAACCTCGTCTACACTGCTATGAACCGCTTTCGTGACGTGGATTACACGAGTACAAGTTGTGCCGTGCGCTCTTTCTACCGGTACATCTTCCAACTGTTTATTTTGGGCTAATCACGACGCATTAAGTTGATTAAACGTTAAGGAAAACATGTTAATGTCGTGATAATTGTAAAAAGTGTTATAAAACGAGTTCAACGCTTGTTATCACAAATTTATTGCGCCGCAAGATTTGGCCTTGAAATCGTACTTATTTGCCCGCCCTTTAGACTCCGAAGGACTTTTCAAAAGTACTATTGAGACTAAAGAAATCTGAACAATTCATCAATTTGTTTGTTTAAACGAGTATCTACATTGGCTGAATGTTTCCGCTTGCCCTTGAACCTAACCTAACATACACATTACACACAATTTGTTTCTAACCGCTCTTTTGCCATATCATGACATCTCGGAACCTCAATCAATCAACTCGATCGATTGCAGTCCACTGCCGGAAAAAGGCCAAGCTGCGCCAGAACACCCTGTCCTTCACTTCCAATTTCCCCCAGCTCGATTTTTTAGGTCTAGTAGCTAGGGGGCGCGCAGGCGGCGTCAGTCGTGCTCTCAAGCTTTATGTAAATAAACAAACGTGATTACAATAATCATTAGCTAATCCTCAGTTAAGTCCAATGTATTGTTTTAAGAGGCCTCAATTAGGGCGGTAACTCTGGATACAAGATTTATGGCATCATTTAACTATCTCTGAATGAATGAATATATCATTAAATAATGATCGCTTTTTTTGGCAAATTCAAAATACATTTCATTAGTGTAATTAAGTAACATAATGAGTGTAAAAACTGTTTGTTGTTGTTTAACTTTGCTCTCAATATAAACGAGTAAAAAAAGATGCACGATTTCAATCAGTTTTTCGGACTTAAATGACAGATGAACTTATATGTCAAAAATTGGAACTCACATCGCCATTCTTTTTTTACACTTCATTCAAAAGACGAGCACCAAAATATTCTTAAAGCTGTAAAACATCGCGGAGAGGTATCTCTAGATGTATAGAGTAGCAATGCAACGTTAATATGACCTTAACCTCTCCGATCGATCTGCGCGGTCCCGCTAGCCAGAAGTCCTTCAATGCGGTGAGATTTGTAAACATCCGAGTTAGTACGTTCTATCATTTTTATGGGACGCCTGTTGCTTAGCAAATCATATGCACTGAAAGGCACAATAACTCACATTTTGACAAGACTAGTTCATTGTGTCTTATTTAAAAAAATAATCGTCCTCCCAGGACCCGGTAGGAATATTGTTATTTTATAAAAATCTATTGTAATGTTATATTGCGCCACAGACTACGTTAGATAAGTTCACTCCTGGACATATTTCCATCATCATCTGCGAGCCTTTTAACCGACTTCTAAAAAAGGAGGAGGTTATGTATTCCACCAGCATCTTTTTCTTTTCATGTATGATGTACACCGATTACTCCGTGATTACTGGGTCGTTTTAAGTGATTATTTTCTCATTTGGCAGAAGAAGCCCGCGCGGTGATCCCATATAAATTCTATTAACTTTGCTTGAGTATTTTATGAGTTAGCTCCCTTTAATACGTATTTTTTTCTTTTTGACCTGTTGTTGACAATTAATTCATGACAAAAATTTGAGTGGGATACTACAACTAAAAGGTCGGTGGCAAAAAAGTAAATGAAACAAACCAAGTCACCGACTCCCGAAAGTAAAGTTATTTTAGACGTTTTTTGTGTACATTTATTTTTGGAAGACGATTTTTTTGCAAAAATATTTTTTGCCGCTATGTTGTGGTCGGTTTCCAGTTTAATCGAATGCAGCCGAACTTTAACTTTTACTTGTAGCGACTGATTATTATATGATCTCCATAACCGTCTTACCCGTTACCAGGTCGTTCATAAAGTACAAATGAACGCACCGTTACCAGGGCGTTCATTTGTACTTTATTTTGCAGTATAATTTTGGGATCACTTGGTAGTGGGTACGGTCCGTAGGTCGTATTAGGGGCAGAGTTCCATAACGCATTCGTTTTTAACATTGGGTTATTGACATGCGATCCCAGCTTTTTACTGTAAAATGCAGCATGACTAAAGATATTTCTTGACGGCATGTAAGGTCAAGTTAGAGGCCCATGGGCGGCATAAACACTCTGACACCAGGTTAGGCACTAACCACACGATAAAGAAGACGAAAGACTGTAAAATGTGCAGGACAGCTCCTGGTGAACAGCGGTCCATAGGGACAATACGTAGTCCTTGGTCAGAAATCAACCAACAACAAAATTCGATTTTTAGCTTTCTCCAAGTAATGCACCTTTATAGGTCCTCATTATCAGTCCATCTGGAAAATCACACAAATAGATCTTAGCAGACTAAGTCTAAATATTTGCAATTGCAATTCCTGGCTCGATAGCCTTTGACCTTATAATCTGTGATTGTGTGACGGGGGAGCGGTCGGGCGTGACCAATAGAAAATGGTACAGCACAGCTCTTCTAACGTCTGTTTACTTTACTTCAGGACATTGAATGCTGTACTTGTAATGTTTGTGGTTACTTTGCTGCTATAGATTTTGGATGAGATTTCGTTTCTAGTTTCCCGTTTTCTAACGGCCTTAGGTAATTATTTTGTCGAATTTTAGTGTTTATACATTTTCTTTGAAGTCCACAAAATAAGCCTTCGTGAAAGTATTTTCTTGACTGCGGGACTGTTCGAAAGAGACACCGCGGCCTTGGAACACAAAGGGCAACGAAGGAACATGAATTGGTTTTAGTCAATACGAGTTTGACACTCCCTTCCAATCCGCCCAGGGCGGGAGGGGTCATTTGATGATTTCCCAACCGAAAAAAATGGACAAGTTAACCGCTGAAAACTTTTAGTTATTTTTTGCATCTCCCAGATTCATCCCAAACTGGAGCGACTTTGTTAGGTTTTTATTGTTTCACGATCTCTGGCAAGCAAGTCATAGTCCTTTTCATGCACTCTTAATTTATTTTCATCTTTGACAATTGAGTGAACTCTGAGTCACTGAAAACATTCTATTATAATGATTTTAACATAATTATAAAAAAAAAACATGAACGCATGACTCATGGATAGTCATGGAAGTAACTATGAATTTAAAAACTACATTATATTTTATTACATTTCGATGCCAGTAAATACGCAGTTTCTTAGTACTCCATTTTACGACAACCACGTGGCACGTGACAATTGTTACGGATGTATGTATACCTATTTTCCTTGACTTTTTGTTTTGTTTCTAGTTTTGATAAGATGTTCAACAAACACGCACTTTTTTACCATGTTGTCAAAAACAACAAAAACATCAATATACCAATTCTAAGTATCTACCTACTTAACTTTTTGCGTCGTGAAACGGTAATCACCGTTGCCGGCTATCGTAATCGCATAGATTTTTTTTGTCATGTTGGGCGCCATTTAGATGAAACTTTATAATACTTCGACTTCAAGGTTATGAAAGATTGAGAAATATATCGAATTGGTAGCGATCATGTTTGTAGTACGATAGCTTAACACAGATATTACTATTCACCCTGGTGTCTTTTTCATTGATTGGTTAGACTTCACAAGAGACATCGAGGGGGATGTTTGTAAACGCACTCACGACACAGGAGAAATTCCTAGTGGGGCAACGGTTTTAACAAAAAAAAGAAAAGAAAAGAGAGAGCGCACCCGTATTCGCGCAAATATAGTTGTGCACTATAATATGTCCCATTTAGATGGCTAATCATAGCTGAGATTGGTCACCATGATCGGAAACGGTCAAAAAAGTGTGTAAATTACAAAATAGCTCTTATTTACTTTCAGATAAACAACATCTTCAGTATCGTTGCCTGTGCCATCATCATCATCCACAGCCCGACTTCACCCACTGCTGGGTAAGCCTATCTTTGCTTGTGCCAAGCTCCATGTTCTTGTGCCAAGTATTCGTAAAATCTAGACTTGATGAGACTATGATGAATTAAACAAAAAAGGTTTCAATGAAAAAAACAAATGATAGTTCATTAAAGACAACCCTATTTTGTAATGTTTTGTATTGTATAACAGGCTGGTATTAAATAAAAAACCTCAGATTTTGACTGAGCAGATTTTGAACTCCTTCCGAACAGTTCAGGGTCACAATACTAAAAGAATTCACGGTTAACCCCTAGAATTAAAAACTAAGTAACGAACGCTTGTCTTTCCCGACCTTGACCGACTCATTCGTAGAGCGCCCCGCACCCTCAATCTAGGTTAAACGAATTTCAGGAGTCCCGGAGTGAACATTCACAAACATCAGACGATATTTCGAACAGACAATTTGATTTTCTCGCGGTCTATTTATCTTCAAAGAGAGTAGTATTAAAACCGCTTGCAAACAAAATCAACCGTATTTTTATTGCTTTCGTAATGTATTCTTTATCAGTTATACAGAATAGAAAATCTTTAGTCATCGTCGCTATCAGATTTTCTATCCGCACGAACTACTAGATTAGCTGTTCATTGCTGCGAGCATTCACGCTACTGGAACTGATGAACACCTAACTTGTAGACAGCGTCTAACTTGTAGCAAAGTTCTACGCCCTTGTGTGGTCTAAATAATAAGCAAGTTGATCGTGGGGACGGACCTGGAGGAGCTTGACCGACTTCTAGGGCGCTATACTCCCTATCCTGTGAAATGTCAGCCTTATTACTTGTATTCATCGTAAAGGGGGCCTTTGTAAATGAGCTAAGGTCTTATGTTGGCTAGATCCAAGGGTTTTGGCAGGGCATTGAAGAGTCGAAAGACTAGTGAGGCTATTTTAATGTACCCTAATCATTATCATTACACATTCTGCAACAATCATTGTTAAACAGTGCAGTCACAATCCTCTTATTAGCTACTGAATGATTCAGAAGCCGATGATATTATTTGTCAGATTGCCAGATAGGTAGGCAGTTATTCTAATGATGCCAACTCGGGTATGAAAGTGCCAGATTTCTGGAGAAATGTTGCCAAGATTTCCAGGAAGTTTGACTAATTCAGTCAAAAAAGAGTTCATATACCAATAGAAGTAAGTACATAAATTGAAAATCTGATCATATTGGCCGGTTGAAGGGAATAGGCTTGCCCCTATTACGTGGGACGTAAACATACCCTCCAGGGATTATAGGCGTGGTGTTATGTTAAATTATTGGTCGCCAAAGTGTATTTGAGTGTCTGTCTAAGCGAATCCGCGGACAAAAGCGAGATTGTAATATTTTAATGTTTATTACTTTACCCAACGCACAGGTCGGAGGTCGGACGAAAAATCTGTTATCCATTTTTTCACGTGTTTGGATCCAGAGACTATCGTATTCAACCGTTTATTGTTGATATTATAATATATCACGCGAATGATAATAAAAGAAGGAGATTGGTATTATTATTGTGTAAACATCTCTTTTTGTTGTAAAAAGTATGAATCCGTATAAAATCGCGGGCAAAAAAGGTGACTATGGAAGCAAGGTCCTCGGCAGCAAGCTTGGTTCTTTGGAGCGGCATCAATCCAAAAAAAGCTAAACATCGTGAAAAAGTTTTTGGAATGACAGCAGTAGTCGGCCCTCGATCCGGAGAAAGTCAAACTACCCACATTTTGTAAATAGTCCCATATTATTTTGGCAACAGTAGGTCCTTTAGTCGTGGCCAAAATATATGTACATTATCACTGTTTTTTAAATATTATACTTTTAAATTTGCCCGATCGTTTTTTGGTCACGTTCATGTTTTGAGATTAGTTTTAGACATGCAAAATATTCCAGAAAATTGTAAAAGTCACGTTGGAAGACACGACGGTATTCTGTAAGCAAATAGTAATCTAAATATTTTATGGCCATATAGTATAACTGATCCCTTTGTCTCAGATTGTACTGTATCATCTCAGTAGATATAAAATCACGTTCTTTAAGCGATAGCAGCGGATGATGATTAAATTGTGTGTTAACTGCTCAGTAATAAAACATTATGACTCTTATCTTTATATACAAAAGTGTGTTCTTTATCTGCCTTATTTTGACCAGATATTGTCATACGTGTAAGTATTACATAATGTTGTATTTTATCAGAAAAAGGTTTGAATATTTTTGTATGAAGCCTGGACTGCCTTCGCCCCAGCTTCCGCTATTTTATTTTCAAAATAGCAGTCGTGCATATTATTATATCTTGTTTTAATCAATAGCTGGTATCAATATAAACAAGTACCTACTGTATGAGACAAAATCTTCTGAAGAGAAAAATGCGCTCATTGATAAAGTCAGTAACTTATCCAAAATATTATATGCGACGCAAGATGAAAGAAACAATTTTGACGAAGGTAAGTAAAAAAATAACTTTAATTTGAAAAGATGGACTTTGAAAGAAATAAAATTGTGTTCTGGCATTACAACAAACAAAAACACCTATAAATTAAACAAAACAAATGAACTTAGCTATTAATGCTAAAACGGCCGAAGCTAAGCATAATGCCAGAGGCAACACAAGGAGTACCACCTGACGCCGATTTACAGCTGCAGCCCACAAAAAAATGAGCAAGATGAAATGGCTAGAAAGGGGGGTCTAGGAAGCTGAAGACGAATAGAGAAGTATGGAAGAAGACATGCGACGTTGACCTCAAATAAACAATAAGAAAGAAGGGCCGGACAATGATAAAGATGAATTTGAAAATATGCAGCACGCCGTTAGTTAGCTATGGTTTCAAGCCAAAAGACAATGGTTATAGTATCGTGTTCTAGCACTTACGAGTCTACATTCAGTGGACTTACTACGAGTTTGAAATGTATTATTCGTTATCGAATACTATCGCCCTGTCTCTTTCATATTCATCGACTGCTTTACGACACGAGAAGTATATCCGATAGTTTTCGATATCGAGGACAGTTTTCACAAACTCATAGTAAGGGCACTGATGAAGTTAAATTCTTCTACTAAGTATTGCTTACTGTTGTAGCCGTAGCAAAGGTTGTCAACGGAACGGAAACTAGACTGTCCGTTTATGCGGAAGGCGTGTTGACGTCAACGTCAACACCCGTCTATGTACGGAAACCGACTGTAAGCAGAGGAGACAGAACCATTCGACAGTTTATTGACGCATTTCTTTTTAATTTGATGGACGAGAGACCGTGTTGGCAACATAACTTTTACTTTGATTTATTTGTATGGCACAAAGACCCAGAGGCTATTCGAAAAGTATTATGTCTAATTTATCTGTCAATGTCACTAATGTCAGTACTGTACAAGAGAACGATTACACGGAGCAAATGTATTTTTCATTCACCCGATCTCCAGTTTTATTATTTAGAGAGCTTGTACAGTCAAGTTCCTTAAAGAGTGAGAGTAGTCTATTTGAAATGCTTTGATTTAGAATCTGTTGACATTTGATTGATTAAGAGGAAATACGGGTGGTCTTTTCAATACAAACCCTCTCGCCTGTTTTCTTTCTGGTTCATGACTTTAAAGCAATGTTTTTACAGTAAAATAAATTCCAACCTCTTCTATGTCTTTTTTTTTTCTTTTTGATGATACTGAATCTTAATAAGCACTAGAACCTTTACAAAATGCTCAATATTGCCTATTTCGACCGCTGTCAACAGAGGCCTAGTGTACAAGTTTGACAACTATTAATGAAAAAAGAAAAACATAGGGACACAGTAAATATCCTTCTTATTCAGTTTATGAAATATCCTTTAAATTGGTCGAATATTGGAGGAGGAAATAGGCGAGAGCCAAACCTCGAATAATGAGTTTTTACTTAGGCTAATTATTCGGATCTGTAGTTGTCCTTGTCGCACCGATGCCAAAATCGCGCTCGCAGAGCTACAACGATAATTTCTCCAAATACCTAATTTTTAAAAGTTTCTCCGCCTGTATTTCCTCCGAAGCGCTAGCGGGAAACCCAAGGAACCACTTTTTGTGGCTATTGCCCGACTTTTTGAGTTGATAAGAAACGGGCCGGCCTGAATAACTGGTACAAGACAAGATAGACAGGGAACAAGCCCCTTTTCGCCGCCACAATTCCCCTATGAAAACAACCGAGGTCGTATACAGTTCGGCGCGTGCGTGTACCACGCGCGCCTGGAAGAGATGTCAACAACCAGGAAGGGGACCGCAAGGGCCGATGCCTGCCGGGTCGCGGGACTGTTCGAAAGAGATACCGCGGCCATGGAACACAAAGGGCAAAGAAGGAACATGGATGTGTTTTAGTCAGTAAAAGACTGACACACCCTTCCACTCCGCCCAGAGCGGGAGGGATCATTTGATGACTTCCCATCCCAAAAAAAAAGAAGGTCGTATACATTTAGATAACAGACTGACTAGTTGTTTATTTATACAATTCCATGTAAATTGTAAACTCATTAGAAAACCATGTTTACCAGCCCTGTATCTAAAACCAATGTTTATTCTACGGGAACACGTGCCAAACTCATGTGTGTACAAGTATTATTGTATAATTATCATATACCAAGCACAATCCCAGTTTGATAACGCCGAGTTTCTGAGCAATGACATAATGTAATGATTTCTTAAGTAAATACAGAAATAATTAAATCCTGTTTCATGTAAGCCTCTTATCTCATTTCTTAGACTCTGTGGCATCTGCAGTGCAGTTTCATAAAGTTGTTATACCTACCTGCTCATTATGTCGTAAATTTTATGGTACTTAGATTTATATTGGCTGCAAGCCAACCTGTGTCAACCAAGTATTTCGCGAATGCATAATTCAGTTAATAGTGAGCCTGCCATACAAGTTCAGTTATGAGACCTCTACAAAGCATATCTTCAGATTTGTACATTGCGAGGGTAGTTGGAAAAAATACTGGCTACAGTCTTTTCACAGTTATTTTGCACAGCAACCTTATTTCAAAGTAAATAAAGATTACAATTATCTTGACATACTTCAAGTGGAAGCAACCCGACCCCAAATTTACACTGTTTTTCACAATTAATTTTCGGCTAGCTATTAAATTAGCTAAGCAGAGGTTTGTGTAAAAAAGAATGTTCTACATACTACCTCAGGTAAGCCAACATAACAGAAACATTTAAATGAACTTTGTTGAAGTAACGACAGTACAAACAACTGCGATTTTGACACAGATAAAACAACTGTGTGTGAACGGACTGTAAATACGATAACCTGCAAAGATGGCCGCTTCATTATATGACAAATAACTTAAGACGATAGGCTAGTAACAAAGTCTACGCACCCCAAGATACGGCACTTCGTAGAAGTTTCGTGTGAGGTCTATATTTGAGTATCATCGCCATCAAAAATATCGTGTGTCGCAGTTCGACACGCGTGGGGCGTGACCTTCGGTCGACCCGTGTTACATGCCAGGGTTATTTATAAAACACATGGTTAATCTATGAAGTGATTCCCAGTTTACTCATTGCAGGGAAATTTTTGAGCAAGAAACTCTACGGTGAATTTGAGGGACTTTAATCATTATTATTTATCCTGATTATGAGTGTTCTTCAGATATACTCGCCACCGGCGTGTGTGCATGGCCAGTTGTATGAACGAGGACGAAGCGGAAAGAGAATGTAAAGATCGTGGCAGTAACCGGTGGAGTATTGTAGTTTCTGCCTACCCTCCATATGTAAACTTAAGTTCGTGAGGAAACATTTATTTCGGACTACCTTTTTCCCGCGGCTTCGCTCGCATTAATTTAGAATTCGACAATCAATTCGGGTCTTACTCTGCTTGTAATAATGTAATTCAATCATGATTCGAAAGACACGTGGCGCCATCTATTATCATAAGAACGTTATTGTTGATTTCCTCGGGAATAGTACTTTTTTTCGGGAGGAAAGGTACCCTATGTCCGTTTCTATACACCTGACAATGTATATGCAAAATTTCAGGATGATCGGTTCAGTGGTTTAGGCGTGAAAAGGTAACAAACAAACTTACTTTCGCATTTATAATATCAGTAAGGATTTGGAGGTTGCCACTCTCAATAATTATACATTGTATTTATTTGTTTGAGAAACGTAATATTGGTAATCGATTAATCTATGATACGCTTCGAGAAATTCTAAAGTAATTTCTCAGCTATCCCACAAAACCAAATACTTCGTAGCGTATTGAATAATTGATGGCAAAAAGTTGAAACTGTTCGGTCCAAAGAACTTTTTTAATTATCAACAGTCAGGGACTTTCAATGAAGTTGTAACTTCTTTAAAAAAATAACCTACTTGCATCGAGTTTCCAAGAATTTCAGAATTTAATAGAACGTACTTTCAGGATCTTCAATGATATCAGCGATAAAAACAATTCTGATAAGTGAGACGTGTTGTTTTTCTCGAATAGATACATGAATCAGCAAATTGAATTGCAAACTCACCTGCAGACCATTTGCTAAGCGTAAAATTTACATCTACATAAGTACCTAGATCTATTATATGTAGTTCACCCCCCTTTTACATAGGGCTTGAATATGACTGGTGAAATGCGAGTTCACAATACCAACTCTTCTCCCCTCGTTGAACACAGTCTTGATGGTATGTTTCCAATTAATGTATCTTTCAAAATTAAATTGAAAGAGATGTAACATAATGTATTAAGTAGTCGCTTGATAGTCTGCTTTTAGCCCGTCCAACTCACACTTTTTTTTGGAGTATCTAGGTATTTCAGTATCCGCCTACTTATCATGATATGGCTGCATATTATTATCTATTTCAACCCAGAGCAACCACCTGACCTTAACCTGTTAAGACCTGATTAAAAAAGTGGATAAAATGCTCACTCTGTTTGTATCTTTATAAACTCAAATCACGGGAGACAGTAGTGATCATATTTATCCCTAATTTTATCAAAAGGTCAATGTTTGTACCTTATAAAAATTATCTTAGTTATCTGTGGCCTAAATGTCAACTGTCAAACTGCTAATTGGCGCCATTATTTAATTATTAATATTATCTGTCGCCGGCGCCATTTTTTTTTCTCTCTGCTCTCGAACTTATCTTTTAGGATTTATAAGGTCGTCTTTAGAGTCAGGTGTTTGGCCGGTTATCGAATAGGTATTTAATTTGTACATGAGTCAATTGAATGGCAGATGTAAATTATATTTTTTAGACCTGACCCCTCGGTTAGTTAACAACTCGAGCTAAATTACATTACTGACGAAAGATTGGTCGTTATTTTGGTCAGTCAAGCACAGCAGTGCTAACGGTGATACAAACTGGAATTTTACCCAATCACCTACTTATCTGAAGTCAGAACAAGGCCATCACAGTGTTGATACGAAGCAATCCGTACTATCAGCAGGAAACTACAAATCCCTACAATTTAGACGATTCCTTGTTTATCTCATTTGAAGGTTAATCATTTATTAACGACGTAATGTCTAGACCAGTGAATCTCAACCTTATATTTTGTGCAGGCCGCAGATTACTTTCGGTAGTGACTTGGAACCCTGGAAGTATAGTTTTGTATGATTTTTCTGGTAATGAGGCAATTAGAGACATCTAATGACATGACAAAGTGCAACTTCCACGATCCCTGAATCACGAAGTAAAGTTTGCATGATAATTTAAAAAATCTCATAGGAAAAAGATATTGGTGTTGGGCGCCAATAGTACAAATAAAAATTTAGGTCCTTTAATTTTTACTTAATGTAGCGGGGATGGATGATGGAGTGGTTTACAATGCAAAAACCCGGCTCACAATAAATAAGAGGCGAAGCATCAACCGCGAAGAAATAAAACTCCGAACCGCTACAGAGCAGCGTTATGTCCCGTGCATATTGAGAGATCAAACGCGCTTTAAACTTGGCCTCGTCCTTAGAAGTTCTCTGAAATGTTAAGTCTAGAGTGAAGGATAGTGTGGCGGATCTAGCCTTCAGCTCAGGGATAGGTCAAGGATGACTGCTCCATTTTCCTCCTAGCACTAGAACAGAAATGAGGCCACGAACGTAAGCTGAGACATCCATAGTGACCCCGAATATGCCGCTAGAAAGACAGTATTTTTAGGTTATTATGAAAACTTTCAATTGGTTAGATTTTGAGCAAACAGTTTACTCTGTGGCCTTTGTAACCAGGAAATGTAAATTAACAACGTGTTCTTGAGTGAAGACGGTTAATTGGCAAGCGTAGGGAAGGACGCCCGCCGGCCAGGTGTAGCGAGGATCGTTGCTGGATGAGCAGCAGAGGATCGAGTTAAATAGCGTGCTACAGAATCCTACCCGTGCTATAAAAAGCCTACTGAGTGATAATTATGGTGAACCAAATACTAAAACCAAACCTGTTTGTAGTTTCAGTTCCATCCAGGACCTTTCATCCGTTTGGGAGCTACGATGTCACAGACAGACACACATATACACGATCTTATAACACCCCTCTATTTTCGTCAGAGGTTAAAAAGAAAAAAAACCCAGCAAAAATGACTAAATAAATAAAGCTAATATACTCACAGAAATCACAATTTTATTATGCTCAAACAGTAGGTATATGACACCAGACACAGTACTTCCAAATTGTAACAAACAGGCCTGACAGACAACTAACTAGAGAACCGCACGATATAGACTAAGAAGTTCACGCCTTCGGAAACACGTCGAAACACATCACTCATATCCGATGGGCTAATCAAAAAAGAACAAAAGGACATATTACCAGAGTAAATTACCATTGTAATCGTAAAAGCACTTATTACTTCGTAAATCGGTTATATTTACGTATTCATATTTGAAAGGAGAATAGCCTTATTAAAATAACTATCCAAGTAAGAGGTGGAGACAATTATACGAATTTACAAACAAAAAGGAGTTCTTAATTATTGAGGCATTACAAAAAATGTGCAATTTTTTTTTTTAATAAATTCATATTGATGTTCAAATTGATATTATGCAGTTGATATTAAACAATTGATTCTAAAATAAGTCAATTTTACTAGAAATGTATAGTGCTACTGCTAACATATCTACTAGATATAAAATACGCTAATAGACAGTCTTCGAGAAAAAAGAACTATTTGTTACTCTGGATTTTTTCTAAAAGGAGTTCCAATCTCCCAGTCATCACTGGCTGTCCCTTCTTAGTCTTCTTACTCAACTTCTTGAACCGTTCATTCTTCTTCTTCTTATACTCGTCCAGCTTTTGTTGTTTCTGCTCTTTAACTCTTTGTTTTTCCTGCTGTTTCTCCAACTTCTCTTGTTTCACTTTGTTAAAGTGTTCTTTTGCTTTGCGATACGGGTCTTTCTTGGTCTTAGTTACAGTAGTAGAAATAGAGTCATCTTTCTCAAAAAGGTTTTCTTTTTCTATCAAATCGGGATGTCGCACGTATTTTCCGGCTTCTTGAGCCCCGTCTCTGGTGTCTTCGTCGAAAGTCTTAGCTTTATAGGTGCCTATAGTAGGATCATTTTTTATGTCTTTATGGTATTCACGTAACAACCTCTTCTTACGTTGTTCCTCCCACTGCTCTAACTTGTACTTTTTACTGTATTTCTTTAGACGATATGCTTTCTTGTCAAACGGCGCTTTCTCCTTGCTTTGCTTATTCAAGTCCAAACCCTCGCGGTTCTTATTGAACTCCTCCTGCCGTTTATTCATGGGTTCTCCTACTTCTTCATGATTCTTCTTGAACGGTTTGACATTATCCCTTTTCATTTTCATGAAAAAAGAGTCTCGTTTCTTTTCCATATTTATTCAGACCTATAAAGAAATGAAAAAGCGTGTTTGACAAAGGAAAGTAAAATAAAATAGACTGCCATACTGACTGCCTTCAAATATTAGGAAACAAACAAAAATCAGATTTCAAATATGATATCAATGAGTGATCATTTGGTACTTTTTGAATGTTAGCGCAAATCGGCTAATATGTTAAGACCCTTTTGGAAATACCAAGCACGATTTTATTCATAAAAGAATATTTTATATTTTTTTAAATAATATACAATCTCCTTTCCAATTGTCTAAGGAGATATTATTTGTTTAAATTACATAATATAAATCCAGTTTCCCGCTACCAATATGCAAAAATTTCAAAGCTACATAATTAATTATTTATTTTAAATAAATAAAATAAGGATAATTAGATTGCAGTACAGATATAAATGTGGCAGTCATCAGGCAATAATATCATGCAGTAAAATAAAATATAAAACACGCCTTTTCATTTCTGCTAGCTGAATAAACTAGGTATAAAGTTAATATTAATTTTATATTTTTATTAAAAGTAGTTATATACTTATTAGATAGTCAATTGAAATTTTTACAGCTTTATGGCAAGAGTAATAGAAATATAATATTTCAATAAGTGTGGTTAAAGTATTGGAATAAAATAAAATAATGATGAAAGCTAATTTTGAACCATTTGAGGTGAATAGTTGCGTCAGCAGCACAAGCACTAAACTAATGCTAGCTTGTGAATTTGAAAATTAATCTTACTAATATTATAAAGAGGAAAGATTTGTATTTTTGTGTGTGTGTATGTTTGTAATGAATAAACTCAAAAACTACTGTACTGATTTCAAAATTTTTTTCACCATTAGAAAGCTACATTATCCTTGAGTAACATAGATTATATTTTATCCCAAAATGTTTAAAAAATAAATGTCCACCCGTGCAAAGCCGGGTCGGGCCGCTAGTATTTAATATTTTTTAAGTTAGGTAACAAATTAAAAAAACATACATCAGTATTGTTGGAAACTAAACCAATAGTTTATCTGGCCTAATCTGGCTGGCCATACCATTATCTTTCTTATCAGTCAATCTAGTAGCTTGCATTTCAATTATGTAGTCATTGAATGTCTTTGTACAAAAAGCAAAGCACATATTATGTGTTACTGTTATTTTTTCACACTTATGACTGAATGATTTCGAAGAAATTATTAGGTAGACCATGATTTGAGTTAGGAACATACAAGGATACTTTTGATCCTGGTAAATAGATTTAATATATTCTTATTGTACAACAAAATTGCAATTAACCCATCCTGGGTTATAATATCCGACTTCCACATAACCAAAGCCACAGGCAGAAGCTAGTAGACTATATCTTGATTGATATAAGGAATTTAAATTGATCTCAATTGCAATAGGCTGGTTCTATTAGATGAGCGATGATGATACTGAACAAATAGTATGTATGTTATTAACTTTCGTCATGTAACTACAAATTATTGCATGTAAATGGCCTCTGTGGGTGACGATAATTTAGTATGTCCGGCACACCCTAGACAGACTTATGGACGATAATTTATACTTCAGAATGAGTTATTTCGTTTATTTGTATTAATATGATAGACGAAGGCATAGTATAGGAGCCGCATCAGAATACCAGCACTATAACATCTTTTTTATAAATGTTAAATGCTGAGATAGGGCCTCATACAGGACCTATAATTAGTTTATTGTTTGTCCTGTGTGAATCCAATAAATACTTTTTCTTTCTTTTATATTCAGCCGAGGGAGGGAGGGAGATCTGAGTCCCGCATTGAGAATAATATCCAATACTGTGAGAGGACGGTCTTATTTTTTTAAAGAGACGGTTTTTATTTTTTTTAAAGTAGGTATTATATTTAATATTTTTTATCATTCCTTATTGTAAATGTTTCTTTTAACACGCAAGCCTTCTCTTGGTGAGAGGGAATGAGTTATAACCCACCACACAAGCCCAATGCCGGTTGGTGGATGATGAAGACATATTTACAATTATCAAAATCTCACGGTCATGCAGGTTCACCCACACATCATGGGCCCCAGCATGGTCTATCTCCCATGATGAGACTGAGCTTGTTAAGTCCCTTGATTTCTTGTAATTACAATTAATATGAACTCATAGAGCTATAATATTGCATTTCTAAGTGGGTTGCTAGTAAATAATTATTTATGAAATATTTTAGTTTTGCAGTTGCTGCAAAGATATTTAAGATATACTATGTATAGAGTGGCTGTCAGAAGAAATGTCATAAACAAAATGCGATATTAAGTTACAGAGACAAGACAAAGCAAAATGACACAATTACCAAGTTAGAGACATAACACTTGTTTCAACAACTTGTTTTTGCAAGTTACAAGTAACATTATCTACTTTTCTTGTTTGTATTGTTCATTGATAAATGTTGGCTGCTAATATCCTTATAACTTTATCAGAAATAATTTAGTTTTTAGTATGTTGGTTTAGAATGTATGTCGAAACATAGAGGGCCATGCAGGTGATGGAGATAGATTCATCATCATCATCTAGGCAGATGCCTTTTCCCAACTATATTGGGGTCGGCTTCCAGTCTAACCAGGTGCAGCTGAATACCAGTATTTTACATGGAGCTACTGCCTATCTGACCTCCACAACCCTGTTAGTACTACGTAATACGATACCCTACCAATTTTTTTTTTGGGCCACTGACTACCTAACAACTGATAGATAGATAGATTATAGTAAAAAAATATTTGCGTCAATTTTATTTTCCAGGGAGAAAACAGGGTAATACATTTGTATGGGCTGACCTCCGCTAGCCTCTTAACACGTTGAACGCCAGTGCTTTTTCTTCGTTTTTCCATTTGGGCCATGGGGGGCAATTATTTGTCATATTTTTCAAAGTCACAGTTTTTACTAAAAACCAAATACAATCTATTTGTCTGCAGGGCCGTGGGGGTCACGTCAAATACATATTAGCTTCATATCTGTGCCCGCCGGCCCAATAGAGACGCCTAAAATTGCCTCTGGCTCGCGGTCATATGTTGTCCCCCACGGCGTTTAACGTGTTAAGGAAGATATTACCAATATTTCTATGAGACTTTATTAGTGTGCTGTTTAATAAAAATAAGTGTAAATAAATAGCTGTAAACATTGTCTACTTATTTACTTGATAAATACTTTAGTATCAGTTAACAATGTAACTGCAACAGAGTAAGTTGGTTCATTAAGATTATGTTAATTTGTGGTGATAAAATATTGTAGAATATTTTATTTGTGTTATTTCAATTGCTAATTTGTAAAGGCACACATCTGCTTGCTCTTTTGGGATTACTGTTGTCATCGTATATATTTAAGTTTATGTTGTGTGATCCATAATTGCAAACCAATTGAATATGCGCTTTGTATACCGACAAAAATATTCATAATTATTGCCGCTAACCTGCCGTCACTTATTTTTATTGCATACGTAATAGCTTTTTAACTTACAGCAAGCTATCACACAAATTGCCAATAAGAAAAATAATAGAATACTGGTAAAGCAGTAACAGACCGTCAACAATATGACATTGGCAGTGCCGTGTGAGGGTGTGATGTGGCAGCAAGGTATAATAATGTCTAGACATGTGTTATGTTGAGTGTCATCTGTTTACTTATTATTTTTATTGTGGTTATAATGATTTTAGAGGCCCTACTAAAACCTTGTTTGATAAGCCTACTTGGATCATTATAATATTTTTTTAAAGTAATTTTGGTTTATTTCAGGAATTACAGGTTTGCCGTCCGAGCCCTGTTACAAAGTGGAGTGATCTTTTCATTGTTTTAAAGAATTGGGCTGTTATAAGGGAATTTTTGTTTTTTATTTTGGGGAAATGAAGAATCTGTGTGTGATGTGAGGTTGAGAAATACTGAGTCATTTTGTTATGAATGGGAGCATATTACATTTTTTAAGGAATAACAAAGCTATATTTTCATTTAATAATGGGGTCAAATTGATAATTTTAAATAGGAATTTGAAAAAGAAAAGATGAAGCATGGTTCTTTCACAGTCATTCTGTATTATAACAGCAGCTGTTTGCACAATCTTGTGCAAATGATTTGTGTGGATATGTAAATTATACAGCAATTGAAAATTGTTCAATACCTACGTTATCAAGTACTTAATAGAACAAAACGGTGTGACGTAAATTTCGTCACGGTGTACCGAGGTGAATCATACATTTTATATTCCTAAACACTACTATCCAATACCAGCACTTGTCTGACCGAGATTTCAAGGCAAAACGACGCGACACGACGCTTTTTCAGACACCAAATACGGGCATTACGAGAACTATGAACTCTTCAATTGTCGAACACGTAACAACGATTTTACCAAACATATGGCTATGCCACGCAATAGTATCATAAATAAACATAGAGAGAAATCAATAATGCTAAAAAATATGATGAAATAAGCAGTAAACTCACCAAAATAAGCCACCCACTGGGTAGGCTTTGAATTATCGGCGGAATCTTGATTGTTTAATTGCACTTGGCACAAAAAAACTTAACCACGGTTATAGATTTTATATCACGGTATTTCGTGTGAAAAACTTTACCGAGCATGCCCTAATGTGATTTTTTGATGAATTTTCATAGGAAACGCGATCGACGTTTCGCAAAAATGTCACGGAAGGAGCGAGAAAGTAGAGGAAACGTGCTAAGAGCAGCTACGCCATCTACTTCTGCTGTCATATTGCATTCGTATCGATTGTACGTAGAACGGAGCATGCGCGCTGTTATAGAAAGAAGTGCATGATGCGCTATCTCGTGTCTTTAATTTTTTTATTATCCACTCTAACATAATTTGTAAATCAAAATTGTTATGAGTGCTGTTAATCGGAACATAAAACAAAAACCTGAGAAACGTGACTGAAGCGTTAACATAGGCGCCATTTCTGTATTTCGGAACGTTAACGAAAAGTGGATTTTAGCGACATCTATGTTGAATAATAAAACTAAGCACTTAGTTGTCATTGCCCAGTATTTTCTTTTGATTCAATTACATGAGTTTTCACTAGATGGCGTTGCAAGTCTAGGTTTAAAAATAAATCAATCCCTGGATTTCCCTTCAGCATTTCCCGCACATTCGAACTAGGTATTTAGGTACTTTGCTATAATATGCCCGGTAAACTTCAACAGGCTCGCCTCTTAAAACAAGTGTCAGACCAAGAGCATAGGTAATCTGGGACCTAGATGGTCAACTAAGGGTGTATGTAGGTCCGGGGCTGCGGGACTGTTCGAAAGAGATACCGCGGCCCTGGAACACAAATGGCCAAGAAGGAACATGGATGAGTTTTAGTCAGTAAAAGTCTGACACTCCCTCGCGAAAATAAATAAAGGTGGTATTGTATTGTATAATGGGCTGGTTTCCGGCTTTCCGCAACTCCACGTCAAAGCGCGTATTTTGCGTGCGGTAAAGGTATATAAGTAGGTACCTAGGTTGGAACTTTATTCGCCGATGACCTAGTGGAGGTAGTGGCTAGATAAGAGAAGCGAAGTCATAATCCAGGCGCGGATCCAGCCCTCAAAACAGGTTGCGATCACGGCCACTCAAAAACAGGCTAAGTGACATCGAAACAAACAAAAAAACGGAAAAATCTTCGCTATCGCTATCTACCAAAGAAGTGGTAGCGAAGTTTTTTTTTACGAAGTTTAATGATGAATTTTACAAGAAGAAATATATAATCTATACTAATAATATTATAAAGCTGCAGGGTTTGTTTGTTTGTTTGTTTGAACGCGCTAATCTCTGGAACTACTGGTCCGATTTGAATGATTCTTTCAGTGTTGGGTAGTCCATTTATCGAGGAAGGCTATACAACATCACGCTACGACTAAAAGGAGCGGAGCAGCAATGAAAAATGTTGCAAAAACGGGACGGGATTTTACGCGGACGAAGGTCGCGGGGAACAGCTAGTAATAACATAAAAGAGCAACTAGTGTTTTAATAATCGACAGATTCATATAATTTAGGAGCGAGCTTAGCGAACTCGGAAATTGTAGTCAGTAGCTCTACTCCGTTTTATAAGACTAGAATTCTTGATTTATGAATCTAATCACTAATGAAGTGACTTTATAAGTTAGTGTCTCAGAATTATAAAGACTAGCGTGCGAAGCGAGCTCGAAATTTTATGCGGATATTTTATTAGTGGCTAGCATGTCAACGTTCGCAAGACCGCGTTAGCGACGCGTATTGAATTACGGCAGTGCCCGTACAGGAGGTACAGACGAGTACAGAACCAATACAGCAAAGGAATATTTTATATTTATTATTTTCATTTTTTTTTAATGTTTGCATAACTGTACAATAAGCCCCATAGGAAAGGGCACACCACAATAGTGGCGATAAGTCCCCTCTTTGAGGAGTGGCTAGAGAGGCGCCACGGCGCCCTCACCTTCCGCCTGACGCAGGTCCTCACCGGACACGGTTGTTTCGGGAGGTTGCTGCACCGAATCGGGCGGGAGGAAACGCCCGGGTGCTATCATTGCGAGGATCGTCCGGAGGACACGGTGGCGCACACCGTGGAGGTCTGCCCCGCTTGGGCGGAGCTCCGCGCTGTCCTCGTAACGGCGATAGGCGGCGGTGACCTCTCGCGCCCGGCCCTGGTTCAGGCCATGGTCCGGAGCGAGAGGGAATGGGAAGCCGTCACCTCCTTCTGCGAAGCAGTCATGCTAGCGAAGGAGGTGGCGGGACGTGAGAGGGAGAGAATCTCACGTCCCAGCCGCCGCGGGCGACGCACCGGGCGTCGGGGGCCACGCGGTGGCTCCCGGCCACCGTAGGCGCGGGCCTGTGGACGGTGAGTAATGGGTTAGCTCACCGTCCGTCCGTCTTATGACGACAGGCCGTGTTCGACGGCGCGTTCGTGTTCCACGCGCGCCTCAAAGAGACGTCAGCAACCAGGAAGGGGCCCGCAAGGGCCGATGCCTGCCGGGGCTGCGGGACTGTTCGAAAGAGATACCGTAGCCCTGGAACACAAAGGGCAATGAAGGAACATGGATGGGTTTTAGTCAGTAAGAGTCTGACACACCCTCCCACTCCACCCAGAGCGGGAGAAGTCATTTGATGATTTCCCGTCCGTAAAAAAAAAAAAAAACCCCATAGGAAACATTTGTTACAACTCATCATCAATATTGGCACTTGGCAGTCTTTTTCCACACTCTGCTGACTGGCTGATAAAGGCTTCCTCCTGTTTGTGGCATGTACCATAAAGGTGTGGTCATTTAAGGATGTGGTAATGACTACAGATAATCAAACTGAACATCATATTCACGAAAAAATAATGGAATGTATAGTCTGAATATCATCGCCGACTGTCATTGCATATTAATTTGAGCACACAGTAATTTATTGCAGGTTTTAGCTACGATATTAAAATCTCTTTTGGACGTGAATTCCTTCACCTTGATCTTATCAGAGTTCTTCATCAAGTTATATTATTAGGATTTCATTAATATTTAATTAACAATGACGATACAGAGTTGCACTCTAATGGCATAAGTATAAGGTAAGTGTAGAAATATAAAATATGTGCATGTAATTAGATTTGGATTCCGCGAATTTTATATCGATCAGAAGTTTAGTCTAAAACATAATAAATGAATTAGGCGCTAGTGATCAATGTGGTGACTGTCTTCTGTATTATTATATGTATTTAAATAAGTATTATATAATGTATTATTTGTACATATCTCGAGACCGTGGAGTCCCACACCTTTGAAAGGCGTACCAGACGTATTATCTCGTATGCACTATGCAAGTGGACCCAAGGACAACCCCTGGTTGTTGGGGATGGAAACAAATATACTATTGGACTACGGGCTTAAAAGACTAAATCCTCATGGATACCTTCGTCTGGGGCGAACGGAGGGTTATGTCGGACTCTAACGGACTAAAAACCCAGTGTTCCTACTACTACCAAGATGTGTGTCGGGGGCCCGGGAGATACAATTACATTCGCGCGCAGCCCCGATTGATATCAGCCCGCTATTCCAGGCGGGCCCCTTTACCGAGTGCGGCCTATACAGCGACTGCAAGTTCTCCATGAAGGCGCATAGGAACTAATGCACGCCACTTCTTGAATGACTATCGCCTGCTTGATCAACAGACATGTCAGACATACTAAATTTATGCCAAAACCAGCTCGTTTGATTTAAAAAAAGATCTAAATCAGTTTATTGCATTATTTAAAAGATGTCGCTTTGTCGTCAGTTTCCTCGTTGACTTGAAAAGCGCTTTTTCTTTACTAATCATTAACATAACAAAAGTGGTTCATTAAAAGTACTGCTATCCATAAGGATTAATTCAAGCCTCTTCTTATTTTCATATCGATTGACTACGTCCCAAATGTCCGACCGAAGTTTCTGGACAACTCTGCCATTTGTCCCGTTTGTAATGTGCAAATGGTTGTGCATGATAGGCAGGAATAAGGGTGATGGGGGTTCCATACTGGCACTGTGTTCAGGCTGTCATCAGGCAAAAAATACGGGTTTACTTCCAAAGTAGGTTATTATCTAGTTATCTACTTACCTGCATCTTTTCCATCTGCTGCGCTATAAAAGACCTAAAAATACGAATGATCATGTGGCCCACTCGAAGAAAAGTTTAAAAAATAAGTCATAATATTTAACTCCTGCACAAATAAAAAAAGAAAAAACAAATAAATTAAAAAATAGCCAGCGCAACGACTTTTCGGAGGTCACCCGGACTTATGCTCAAAGTGAATAGAATTTGAAATAATAGGTTTCATTTGTCAGAAACGCACCAAACTGAGTGCTTGTGCCATAAAACAAAATATTTTTGTCACTTGAACAAAATGAGTGCAGACTATTTCAATAGACAATTAAAATAAAGTGCATTCTTTGTTTTTGAAGATAAAGTGTTTTTGGATTGTTTCGTTGGTCGTGGATAAAGTTAGACTTCTTTTTTGAGGTGAGTGAGTATTTATTATACGTTATTACTTAGTAATAATAACTACTTACCTAGGTAAACAAGTTTTTATTTTAATTATTGAGGATAACTATTTACGAAAAATAGAGTTGTATGAGGAAGAAGACATGCTGCGCCGACTCCAAATAAATTGGGAAAAGGGCAGGAGAATGACGATTTTGTGGATAACACTACTACAATAATAACAATAAAATAACCTAAGGTTACAATAAACTAAACTGAAAAAATTTAATTAGTACTTTTTTGTAAATATCTAGTTAGTCGTATTATAAGCAACTTTAAGACATCAACAATAATAAGACACAACAATAAAAACAAAATAGATAATTAAAAAAAACACAAAAAGGGCAAAGGGTTTTGTGCCCGACTGTCTAAGCCACTACTACTTGCCCAATTGAACCGGACAGTCTTATTGGCTTTCCGTAGTGCCAGACACTGTCCATTCAGTGTTCGAACTATGAATTTAGAAAACAATATTTATTAGTCTATGAAGCGTTTTTTTTTAATTATTAAAATCAAATCGGTGACGTGATATAATCGTAGTTTTTATAAGTGAAATAAGGATCAACTGTTTAGTTGGCTGTATGGAAGGAAACCCTAAAAGTGTACCTAGTGATTGTGTTTTGTATAATATGTAGATTTTGGTGAGTTTGTCATCAACATAGGGAAATAATTAAAGGCTGAATGTGTTCTTTGCTGTGCTTGAGTGCTAGAAAGTTTTATTAAAAGTAAGTATTAGTTAGATAATATTGTAATACCTACGTATAGGTGTTTCTGACGAATTTTAAAAAAGGAATTGATGGTCTGCGCTATCTGTGGGGGAACTTATTTGTTAATTTTATTTATTAACTTTAAGTACTTATAATAGTGGGTAATAGGAGGACTTAATGCCACGTACATACGATATTGGAACCAAATCACTTTCGAACATATAGGGGATTTCGAGATCAATGCTTTTAGGCAGATCACGGATGATGACCACAGATCAAATTATTGTCGTCACTTAAAAAAAATGCGTTGCCTACATACTTTTATAATGTAATGCCCGTTTTCGCAAATACTAAGCGACACCTAAATGAATGCGATTGTTTTTTTTACTTTGCGATGCGGAGATTGTATTGTCATTTCTATTTCAAAAATCACTCTGTAAGCATTGGTACTCGATAATTCAAATTCACAATGACTTCAAAATAATATTATCTAAGTACCTACTTTTGTATTATTCAGTAAAAAGTATGAAGTTAATACTTTTAACAAATTGGTAATTTGAATTTAATTGACCAAAAACTTGACTAATCATTAACGTCAGATTAGTAATGATCTAGCACGTAATTAGTAAAACACAGCCCAGTATCGTAATTAAATCATCTGCGTAGCCAACTATTTTGGGGTCGGCGTCCAGTCTAACCGGATGCACTTGAATTTTACATGGAGTGACTGCCTATCTGACCTCCACAAACTAGTTACTGGGTGATACGATTCCCCTTGGTAAGACTGTCAGACTTTCAGGCCACTGACTACCTGTGATGACTGTCATAGATCTACAAATGGCAGCCGCGACCAACGGCTTTACGTGCTTTCCGAGTCACGGAGGAAAGTCGGTATGTAATGGGTGGTCAGCTAACCACGGACCAACCTAGGCAAACACGACTTGACGATCGACCCGAGCGGCTGTTATTATTTAGCCAGGAACTCCTCTTAGCCTCTATAGCTATGCATACAAGGTGTAAACGGACCCTTCACGAAGGTATCAACTAAGCTGTAGGTTCATAAAATTTATTAAGAAACTGTACGCACAAATTACTGCTGGGAAACCACTTTTTTTGGGATGAGAAATCACGTTTTATGTTAGGACTCAATTTAACGGATTCAAAACATTGTGCTGATGGCTACATTAATTAGAACGGGGGTCATGGAGGTATTTAGAAGAAAAATTGCCTATAACATTAAAAACTTTTTTTTTTTATTCTTGTGTCTAAGTTGGAACTTTGGTCTCCAATAATCTCCGTAGCTAGGTTCTAAGGTAAGGTCCAGTTTATTTTTTATCGCAATGACGTGGAGAACAAGTGCCTGTCGTTAAAGTTTTTTTACCCATTATAAGCATAATAATATAGTCTGAAACAAGTGAAAATGTCAAAACTGACTTAAATTCTATTGAAATTGTCAGTTTGCCATTTGTACTTGTCAATTTAGTCTCCGAGATTAAAAAACAGACTTTAGACTATACTGTGCCTCCCGCTGGAACACACTCCTCACGATGGGACCTGTCATTTACAATAGAATACTTCATGGGTTTAAGGATTATTCTGTAAACATTTTTAAATCTAAGGTAACCGCACTACTTTTAGGCAAATGTTATACTCTGTGAAAGACTTTCTAAATGATACGAATTTATCCAGATTATGATTGTTATAATAATTAATTGCGAATTTGACCATGTAAGTCTTATGTACCTGACTATAATATTATTAATTGACTTCACTTTAATTTCTGACAGTTGACATTGTTTTGTTTGTATTGACATTTTCTACACTAATATTATAAAGAGGAAAACTTTGTTTGTTTGTTTGTTTGGTTGTAATGAATAGGCTCAAAAACTACTGGACCGATTTAAAAAATTCTTTCACCATTCGAAAGCTACATTATCCACGAGTAACATAGGCTAAATTTTATTTTGGAAAAAAATAGGGTTCCGTAAGATATTTGGTTTTTTCGGACACAAGGTGTAAAAAATCAACCAGAAAAGTTACTTATTTTGCGTACGCTGCCTAAACTATAAAAGATAGAACCATAAAATGTAGTAATTAATTGTAGATCTTATAAATATCTACAAAAAAATACGGGACACACTATACCTATCTATGTCGAGTGAGGCACAACAACCATTTTTTTATCTTGAATTTTTTTTTAACTACATTTAAACGCATTTATTTTACTCATGCTATAATCCTTATCAAAATAAATTATTTCATCACTAAATACAGTTTATGTAAATAATATTTGGTCTTTGAATGATTAAAATTGGACGTTTGGTTTTGAAGTTATGGCGAAATTAATGTGTTATAAAACAGGTAGATTATTTTATAACAAACACGACGGTATAAGTTTTTTTTTTGTTTTTTAATTATTCTATTCTATCCCACTGCTGGGCAAAGCTTCCCCCGTTCCTTTCCAACTTTACCAGTGTTTCGCCTTCTCTGGCCAATCAGGCAGGAAAAAATTCTCTAATCTTTACGCAGCGTTTCTTCGGTCTGCCTCGGTGACGACGACCGTTTTCAGGCACCACTGTGTGACGATTCTGGCCCATCTGTCCTGACCCATCCTGGAAAAGTGACCCACCCACACACATTTTAACCTCGCACACTTATCGCCAACATCGCCGATGCCGGTCTTGGAGCGTATTGTGGTATTCGATTGGTGATTTAGATGTTTAAAATGAAACGCTCCATCGCTCTTTGGCAAACCTTGAGTTTGGATTTCTCAGCCTCCGTCAAAGACCAAATCTGGGCACCATAGGTTAGGATAGGCAGGATAAACATGTCGACGAGTTTACGGTTAAGTGAGATTGGAAGGTATAACGTTGTCTTTTGGGGGTATGGAGAATAGGGTGTAAAGTTTCTCATCCCCCATAGAAAAGGGAGGATCCTGCAACAAGACGGGTGGTATGTCTGGTGGGCTGCTGCCCGACAGTTGTTGTCGGATTTTTTCTATATCTTATTCTTAAGTTTACTTGAGCGATGTAGGATTTATCTGTATTTCGATGTTTAGTTCATCATTGGTGTCATAGATGGCGCTGTAGTACTTTTTGTTCTATTGCTTAGCACTCTTTGTAGTGCCACTGCAGTCTAAATAAAATCGGTCAAGCGTCACGGCTGTCGCAATTTTAAATATTCTTAACTTAATGTTATAACATTAAGTCTAATAAGGCAATCCATTCGTTGTTTTTTATGTATATCCATACTAATATTATAAATGCGACTGTAACTCTGTTTATTTGCTACCTTTTCACGACTAAACAGCTGATCGGATCGTAATGAAATTTGGCGAGCAGATAGATTATATCCTGGGGAAGGACATAGGCTACCTTTTTTTTCACACTCAAAATTACCACGCGAACGAAGTCGCGGGCAACAGCTAGTAATTTATATAATAACTAGCTGTTCCACTCGACCTTCGTCCGCGTAAAATTATTAAAAAAATACAACTTTCCCCGTTTTTGCAACATTTTTCATTGCTGCGCCGCTCGTAACGTGATGTTATATAGCCTATACAAACAGCTGATATTTCGGTTACTTTTGAATTCATTATTATTTTGTCTGCAATTTGGCTCAGTTTGTCAATTTCCATGTCTTCCGTAACTGCTAGAACCGTAGTAACTGATGTTGGTAAAAGCCTGAACCATAGTAGTTTAATTGTTTCGTCACTGATTTTTCCTCTCCCGAGGACTCGCATTTGACGTAATAACTGCGAAGGTTTTTGATCACCGAGTTCTGTCTCTGATATTAATTTTTGAAACTGTCGCTGTTCTGTTTCTTCGTAACAATCAATTAAACGTTCCTTGATGTTTTTGTATTTATCTGTAGTCGGTGGTGAAGTGATTAGGTCACTAACCTGTAGTATTTCTTCCTTGGATAACTTTGCTATTACTGTACAGTATTTGTATTCGTCTCCTTGCTTCTGTGGTGCTAATATGGCTTCTAGTTGCGTGAACCATAATCTTGGTTGGTCTTTCCAAAATTCCGGAATGCGGGATAAAACCGAGGTGCCAGCAGCTACTTCAAGTGTTCCTTGCTGATTTATGTTCGCCTTGCACGGTGATTGTACCATGTTTCTTGCTGCGTATTCGTTCGTCGGGGTCACCAATTTGCCAAACTTCTTGGCAGTATATGATTAGGTATAAATGAGACAAAAGATGTAGTATAGTCTGGTTATAATTATCCAAAGGTGCATCTTATATACTAACGACTTCGTGACGATAACAGACAGTAGAAACATTTAATAGATATTGAACGTGCGATAAAGAACATAAGATTGCGATGTAGATTGTAGATACAGCACAAAGATATTGTACTGTAACAGCCTTCCTCGATAAATGAGCAATCCAACACTAAAAGATTTATTCATTTCGAACCAGTCGTTCCTGAGATTAGCGCGTTCAACCAAACAAACTCTTCAGCTTTATAATATTACATATATTAGTATAGATTTGCACGCCGTAAGATATAGACTGTAGAGGAAGGAGGAGCTCGTGGCTAAATAATAACAGCCGCTCAGGTCGATCTTTAGGTTAAGCCGTGCTTGCCTAGGTTGGTCTGTGGATGGGTGACCACCCATTACATACCGAGTTTCCTCCGTGCCTCGGAAAGCACGTTAAGCCGTTGGTCCCGGGTGTCATTTGTAGATCTTTGACAGTCGTTAGGTAGTCAGTGGCCCAAAAGTCTGACAACCAGTCTTACCAAGGGGTATCGTATTACCCAGTAATAACTGAGTTGTGGAGGTCTGACAGGCAGTCGCTCCACGTAAAATACTGGTATTCAGCTGCATCCGGTTAAGACTGGAAGCCGACCCCAATATAGTTGGGAAAAGGCTAGGCAGATGATGATGAAGATATAGACTGTAGCCGATCTCATTAATTAATGTACAACATCTTATGGGTCAATCTCCAAAACGGGCGTATTCGTGTGATCGCTCTGGTGCTTTTCAGATATTGATATTTCATGGTAATTACGTATCTCATTAAAAATAATGATGTTCAAATGGTATATTTTTACTAGTGGCCTTCAATTTTCACAAACAGTTATGGAAATATTTAAGTTCAAAAAATTTCGCAACCAGAGCAATCATAATTGGTGCCAGAGTGATCATAAATGGTGAAATCAGTGAAACAAAAAAATAAATATTGATAAAATATTATTTATTTAGCCGTTTTCTGTCATATTCAGTGTACGTGTACAAGATTATATGTAAGAGAAATGTATTATTGACTTTACAAGCCATTGTGCGTATAGATCTGGATTATTTTTATCTTGGCCATTCTACGACGCTCAGCCTATTTCTTCCTAAGACGTTTTTCTTCAATATATAATTTATTTCGAGGCATGATTTCAATCTGCAACAATAGTTGCGATTAAATTTTAGAGAAGGGGTTACAGTTGTGGTAGCTAAATGCAAGGTATCATCAAGGTAAAATACGTTAAAATCTGTTTATGGGTTTAAGTTATCCGAAGAAACCCAGGAAAGGTTATATGCATAGTTCACTATGTCGATGAGTACATCTACTTGGGCCAGTTAGTTTCTTTCGAAAACAGGCAGGAAAAGGAAATCGATCGCCGAATCTACAACGTCTGGAAAAGCTACTGGTCCATGAAGACGCTAATGAAGGGAGATTTGCCGATGTCCCTGAAGTGCAAACTCATCGATATGTGTATCCTGCCCGTCCTAACCTACGGTGCTCAGACCTGGTCACACACCGAATCGTAAAAATCTCGCCTTGGAGTCTGCCAAAGAGCAATGGAGCGCAGCATTCTGGGTGTACAGAGAGCAGATAAAATACGAAACACTACGCTGCGCTCAAAAAACCGGAATTGCAGACGTAGATAAAAAGGCTGCCAGGCTCAAATGGGATTGGGCGGGTCACGTGAGCCGCATGCATAACGACCGCTGGGCAAAGGTTTCAACACGATGGATGCCTGACGATGGACGGCGCCGCCAAGGCCGGCCTAGAAAGAGGTGGCGAGATGATCTAGACGCGCATCACGAAGGCTGGTTTGAGGTGGCGCAGGAGAAGAGTACCTGGAAGGATATGGGGGAGGCATTTGCCCAGCAGTGGGACAATCAAGGTTATTGAAAAAAAAAATGCATGCAAGTTCATCGTTTGACATTATTACAGTCCGGTACTACTACTTAAAATAGATTTATAACGTACAATTAATGCAAAATATCATCGCTCTGGTCTTTTTGGACAGAGCAATCAGAGCCATAGCGATCAGAAAAAGTCACAAAATCATAAATATAACCAAATTTAAAAGTAGTAGAAAGTTGTGATTACGTCTCATAAACAACATCATAACGATCACTTAATTCACATAACAAACACATTCGCAAGCTTACTATTGAATTTAAATAACGTGCCATAGCAATCATAAAATTCGAGAACCAAATCCAGAGCAATCATAAACTTACCTTCGTAATGTTGGAATGCGGGAACGTGGCACACAGGTATCGTCCTCAGCGGTTAGACCACTACCGACGCTGCCCCGCGGGAGGGGAATAGAGTGTCTATAATGCGTAACTATGGATGAGGGCGATGTTTTACCTCAGCGCAGAGCGATGAGATAAAATGCCCGGTCACGATTTTAAATTCAAATTGTGGCAAAATTATTGTTAATATAACAAAACAAAAATTATTACTATGAAGATTAACTATTTGTTATGTAATCTAAATAAGTTGTTTCATAAGATCCTTCTCATTAAAAAGTTAAAGAATATTTTTTTCATTCAATCGGGAGTTGGGTCAACCCAGAGCGATCAGGATTTTAGGGTTTAAGATTTTTTTATAAATATTTATAATAAACTTATTCATAATATTAGCCTTGTACCACGTAGATTAGACACCGAACTGTCTATAAAAAAATATTTTGAAAACGTTTTTCGATTTTAAAATGGGTTTATCCCGTCCGACACGCAAAAAAATGCCTCTGGAGATCGACCCTTATACCTGTACCTAAATTCAAAGCAAATAAAGTTCTGATTCTGAGGTTTATATTGATGTTTGTCTATACTTAAACTACCCCATTCGCCTACACAATCCCAATATCCACCTACCCATGCAAACCCACCCTGTGAGTCCTGTGCCACCTTTGTTGTATTTTTTAATTTCTTTCTTTTCATTTTTTTAATTGTTTGGTAGAAAAACATGTTACCTTCCTATTTATTTATGATGCCACTAAGTGGGGCCTGGTGATCTGTAATACAGGTTTTTTCTAAAACCTACTTCAGGCACCAGCTCTCACAATGTGAATTTAGGCGCGAATTACACAGAAACGGCGTAAGGTCACGGTGCGGCGCAGGCGTGAATTTATAAGGAAACGAAAGAACGGCGTGCCTGCCCCGCCCCGCTTGAGTGTAATTCACGACATGTCGCCTACGTACATTTTGTATGAAAACGTTTTGAAGCGGCATCATGCCTGCGCCGCGCCTTCACGTTACGCCTTTTCTATGTAATTCGCGCCTTAGATAGTTCAAAACTGTTATTAGTGCTACAAAACCATTGTAATAGAAAATAAATTAAAATTATCTCAAATATCTCTACCTAGCTTACCACTCTGTTTCCCAGGTCTCCTCCACCATGAAGCTGCCACGGTTTTTAGGCCACGTGGCTGGGATCGGCTTCAGCAAGCCAACGACGGTGGTCTCCCGACACGAAGACCACACGGTCGGTCAAACGACGGGTGGGCTGTCTGTCCTATTAACTATACTGTGCATTGTTGATCTTTTTGGAGTCTTCCCGGTTATAACGCTGCCTAAGAGTGTTATTTCCTGTGGTAAGTGTAAAATTTGTTAATTTTTACCCGTCAGCTTCGCTAACACTCGGTCACATCTATCATGCGTGACGAGAACGACGCTGTTACATTTTTGAGCCCGGCTAAACCGAGTCGGCTTAGCGATGAAAGTTTGAAACTCCAACAGTGTAATCAAACAGGGTGTAACAAGACCTTTAACGAAGCCGTCAACCAAGCATTCTGTACATCAAACTAAGTAACTTTACGCAAAAATGATTGCTGGGAAACGACTTTTTTTTGGGTGAAAAATCACGTTTTACGGTTGGACTCAATGTAACGTACTCAAAACGCATCCAACGGATTGAATAGTACGGGGGTCGTGGAGGTATTTAAAGTAAAAATCTTACATTAAATACATGGAACAACAAAAAGTTGGAACTTTGACCCCCAATATCTCCGTAACTAGAAGGTTCCCAGGTATAGTCTAGACTCTAGAACAAAAAAATGATCGCAATGACGGGGAGATTAAGTGCCTTTCGGCTTCGTTAACGCTCTTTTTAGACCCTTTATATTTTAGGCATTCATTTGGTTGTTTAGTTATAGTGCAAACTGGCGTCTATGAAAATAAACTTCGGAGACCATCGCATTACCTACGCCGCGTAGCGAGTGAAAGTGACTGCGCTGTGCGCTTAGCTTAATATAACGTATTTAACTTACACTGCCCTTCCACCAGCATTATATGCGTGGTAGTGGCCAACATCAACGGTCTATTATTTTAAAGAATTGTGTGAAACATTGTCCCCATGCCCATATCAAGGGCCATCCTCAGCGGTAGGTACTTTACAGAGGGGGCTCCGGACAGCTCTTTTAAGAGGAAACGGTGCCTCGTCCCATGTGCGGATGGTGATCACCGGGGTGGCTTTAGTGAGGTATAAATCTCACACTCCCCGGTCTTATCCCCAAAGATCGATCGCCTTTTGACGCTTCCCCCCGTGAACAAAAAAAAAATACCGGCTGCCCCATGTCAAATCTCAGTAAGGGACAGTTCTATTCTACGAAAACCTTTTTTCACACAATCTTTCTAAAGTTAACACAATCGGTTTTCGAAGGCGGAATCAATTTATGTTTTTTCGCACTCCTAGATCTAGTTTGAAGCACATATACTGTGTTTTGATAGGGAGCAGTCGTTAAGGACTAAAAATAAAACATAAATTGCTTTTACCCATCCACCCACGCCTTGGCCTGTGTGATCAGCAGTGGAGACATGGCTGTAAGGCCATCGGCCACTAGACCACGCTGGTCCTCATCCATTATCGCCGATTACCAATGTCCATTATACTTATTCTGCTAAGTAACACGCCCATTTTCCGCCCAGGTGTATACGGGCTACCGCTAGTCCTGGCAGTATTCGGCCTACAGCTGTACACGGCAGTATTACTGGGAAGAAGCTGGCTGTTAGCGCAGAAGATCACTCCAGACATCAAAGAAAAGAATCGGTGAGTTTGTATTACACTTTAGGAGCGAATTACACTGAAACGGCGTAAAGTGAAGGCGCGACGCAGGCATGATGCCGCTTCAAAACATTTTCATTCAAAATGTACGTAGGCGACGCGACGTGTCGTATATTACACTCAAGCGGCGCGGCACAGGCACGCCGTTATTTCGTATCCTTATAAATTCCACGCCTGCGCCGCACCTTACGCCTTACGCCGTTTCTGTGTAATTCGCGCCTTAGGATCACAAAAGAAGGCCATTACATCCGACTCACACTTGGTATTGGCGGTTAGCTCAGTTGCTGTCTGGGTCATATTTTTACTACGTTCTGAGCTATTCTATAGACAATGATAGCTGTCTCATATGGCTCTGAAATAGAAGATGCGAAGGAAGACTAAGGAGTACGAGGTTGTTGAAGACTTACGACCACTTATTGATGGAATATGTTAAGATAAGATAAGATCATTTTATTTGTTCAAAACATGAGTATACACACACATAGCATGCAAGATGTTACATCGAATTATAATAATGACAGTCACGTTTTGCCTAAACGGCGTACAAATATAAGATGTCGGACGCTACACAATATCAAGTGATTTTAAATTCGTTTACACACAGCAAATATATCTATTAACAATCCAATTTAGACCATACTTAAACTAAAAGGTACAATAGAAAACAATCAAATAGTGTCATAACTGTGACATGTTCGATTTGTTTAAACAGATTAACATCATGACGGTACCTTGTCAATATATATTTATGAAAACATTATGTTTATTCGGAAAAACAGACATCTTTTTAGTAAAATAAGCGACAGGCATAATATTAATAATCGAAATAAGGACAAATTAGATCAGCCACGTTTCAGATTGTCAAAAGTACGCACTTCTTTTATGGGGTACTGTGTAAAATGTTACAATAAAATACCACTTGACATTCTACAACTTAATGAGAAGAAATTTAAAACATGCATAAAACGAACACTATCTAAGCAAGCATATTATAAGTTAGAAGACATTATTATTAGTTATTATTATCGTAGATAAAAATGCTTGGCTCAATGCTGGTCCTGCTCCACTGCCACTTGGGCTCACAAACTAAGATTTTAATGTTTGGAAGAGATGCTCCCCCTTTAGCTAATTCTTTGGTTATTTCATCATTTCTTTTTTTTTTCGTTTGGAAACTTAGTTACTTTGGTTACCATTGTTTTTATAAATTATAAGCATTATTTGAGTTTTTGTAAGTGTGAGTACCATGTAGACTTTCTATTATGGTCAGTTGGGTTTATCCTAATCTTTATGGTTTTAACTGTGGTTTTGTTTTTTTTTCCTATCTCATACATTGTGCTCACATACACCGTGACGTTTTTTTGTCGTATTACAAAGGTGGTCCACTCAATGTGCCCGACATAAAATAGTTCTAGGCGCGATTTTTTTTTTACCTACAGTAATAGGTACAAAGAAAAATAAATAAACATCGGTTTTAAAGCTGTTTTTGTTTCATACCCAGATTTCCCTACGCGGCAGTAGCTGAACTAGCGTTTGGTGCACCAGCAAAGAGGCTGGTGACCTTCCTCATTGATGCAGCGGTCTTCGGATCAGGAGTTCCCAACTTTATCATTGGTAAGATTTTCTTGTTACGTTTAAAAAAAAAATTAAGTGAACAAATAAGCTGGTCTATTAGGTTACTGTCCCACCGAACATTCTTGTTACAAAATGGTTGTTACCCCTTAAATTACCAAAAGATTTGCATAAAGTATAGGGAAAGGAATTTAGCTCATTAAATAACTACCTATATATAGAACTCCAAGACCTGAATTTTTAACGAATAAGAATAAATATAAGCACGGTGGTATTGGATGCAGTCAATCCAATCCAGATTTGGGCAGCAACAAATACAGAAATCCTATGATACTGCCAGGGTCTTACCGCCCAGGACCTTACTGTCAGCAGCAGCAGTCGCTTGCGAAGTCTTGACCAGCTAAATACTCCTGGGGGGCCAGCACTTCTTACTCTTATTTTAATTTTACTTTAGTGTAGAAAAGAAGATGTCTAGCTCCATCTCTTTCCGACTGGTACCGTCTTTAACCTCTTCACATTTCTTTTCCATGTGCAGCCTCGCAAACGCTCCAGATATTTTGGTGGAAGATATCGGGCGGAGAGATCGGCATCACGTACTGTGTGTGGATGGTCATCCTAGGAGTGCTGATGTGTCCTGTCATGTGGCTCGGATCGCCTAAGGACATGAAGTAAGTGCGAACCGGGTGGACGGAACTAGGAGTTGAAATGACATCAACCGTGGCTCTTCAGTGATAACATTTGGGTTACGACATAAAGGCGCTGCCAATGTCTCATTATTATCTAACACTTATATGAGGTTGTACCACGGCAAAAACTGGTGGAGCAATCAGATTTTCTAGGACCTTAAAAGCATAATCAGCTAATATAGTTCCCACTGCTCAGATACAGACCTCCTATCTGTGAGAGGGCTGTAATTCATCTCGTAGGCTCGGTGAGGGTTGGTCGATGCCACTAGTCTTCAGTTCAGGTTTTAGGAAACCCACGCTGGACCCTCCAAGAGTACCAGAGACCCTTCACCGTTTTGAGAGCGGTAGCGATGGAGTTATTTACACAAGGTAAAGTGTAAAACTTTGTACTTAGTGGGTTACCATATCGTCTTAAAGCAGTATTGTGTCACTCTAGTGTGGAAAAAAGACGGAGCTACGGAGACAAAAAAGTTTCAGTGCTTATGCCTACATCTATAAATTTCACTTAGCACGTACTTCTCTATTTTGCACTATTGCAGTTTGTCAGTGTTGACAGTGACCAAGGCTCAGTTCCACATGTCGAAGAGGAGACATGCAATATTCGACTCACAGGTAAGTCGAGAAATGTGATTTAATAACCAATGTGATTGGTTGATTCCCGGAAGTCTCCTCGCCGCCGCCGGTGGAAACCGAACCCCACGCTTAGCCAAAGAACTTACAAAGGATCGGCTGTAGACCTCTGCCTTATTTCCTACTGACTACTGATAACAAAAGCAAATCTTACCTCTTTTTCAGACCCTTAGCGATAACGTCAGTGATAATAGTCACCACAGTGGCCATCACCACATGGACGTGCATCTTGCTTGACGACACATCGCCGACGCCTGTCGCCAACGTGGCAAAAATACAGCCGCTGCTGCAGGACTTCCTTATTGCTTATGGGATACTGGCTTTTCAGGTACTAAAATGCTTGTTTTTAAGCGCGAACATGTTCCGTTTCTATTCTTTGCGTACGAAGAATAGGCTATTTGACAAAATCGAAAAAAAAAACAAAAATATTTAGTCCGTCATCGTCAGTTAGATCACCAAAAAATTTTGGACACGTATTTTTATTATATATTATTACGACGATACAGCGCATCAAAGTTCAATAGAGGTAGTACTTCAAGATTTAAGTACTTCAAGCGCAATATCTATCTCTTTCTGTATCATACGTTCCGTTTTATCTATCGCAGTCTTCAGAACGCAACGATATTCGAACGCCGTAGCATCTTTATAATATCATTGATCATAGGACATAAGATACCCGGTAATACATTCTAGTAGTACAGGTAATTTTCGATCTTCACTGACAAGTGAGCAATGCCGCGGCGAAAAGCAATTTCCTACAGAATTATTAATGTGAACACAAGACTTGCGTTTCAATTCAGTAGGTAGGAAAAAAAAAGCAAAAAAAAAGGATAGGAAAAAAGGGTAGGATAAAAGTGATAGCCAAGTGGTGTGACCGTCGACTGCCAAGTCATAGGTCGCGACTACGCGAGTTTGAACCCAAGAGACGCACCACTGATTTTTCGGATTCATGTGCGTATTGTATACGGGGTGTAAACAGACCCTTCACCAAGCCGTCAACCAAGCATTCTGTACATCAAACTAAGTAACTTTACGCCAAAATTTTTGCTGGGAAACGAAATTTTTTTTTGGGGTCAAATATCACATTTTACGGTAAAACTCAATATAATGCGCTCAAAACTTATTGCTGATGGATGCTTTGAATAGTAAACGGACCATGCAGGTAATTGGAGTAAAGTTAGAACCTTAAAAAGTAGTATTTAAAAAAAAACTTGAGAAAAAATTGGAACTTTGACCCCCAATATCTCCGTAACTAGAAGGTTCCCAGGTATGGTCCAGAACAAAAAAATGATCACAATGACGAGGACAACAAGTGCCTTTCGGCTTCGTTAAGGGTCTTTTTACACCCTTTATAATTTTCACCTGCTTTAGTAAAGGAAAACATCGTGAGGAAACCAAAATCATAGTGAGGAAGCATGCCTGAGAGATATTTCTCGACGGCATGTAAAGGCAAGTCAGAAGCCCATGGGCGGCATAAAAACTCTGACACCAACTTAGACACCAACCACACGAAAAAAAAAACCGTCTAACAATTATTTTTCCTCCAGTTCGACATCCACCCAATGCTGTTGACCCTGCAAGTGGACATGAAGGACAGTAAGAAGATCAACGCGGCCGTGCTCGGCGGGTTCGGGATCACGGGCTTCATGTTCGCGGTCACCACCGTGCTGGCAGCCATCAGATACGGGACTGACCTTGATAATAATATACTGCAGAGTGAGTTCTTTTATTTATTTATTTAAACTTCATGTACAAAAGTGGTACATAGGCGGACTTAATTATTCTTCTTATTCTTCTTTAGTATTCAGCTGCATCCGGTTAGACTGGAGGCCGACTCCAACATTGGTGGGATAAGCTAGAGCTAGACAGAGCTAGAGAGCAGTTCGGTTTTTTTTTCTGTTGAACAATGCACAAATGCAAAACGTTTTTAGGGTGCCGTACCCAAAGGGTAACCAACGGGACCCTATTATTAAGCCTCCGCTGTCCGTCCGACCGTTTGTCTGTCAGCGGGCTGTATCTCATGATCGGTAATAGGTAGACAGCTGAAATTTTCACAGAATGTGTATTTCTGTAGCCGCTATAACAACAGTAATAAAAATAAATTAAAAATTAAAGGGGCTCCCCTACTACGGTGGTACGGAACCCTTCATGCGCGAGACCGACTCGCACTTTTTTTATTGGACAAACACAGATAGGTTTGGCCGTTTGGTTTGGAATGGAGGGTCTAATACTTATTATCATACTTACAGTGTAACAGAAAGATGTGATCATATTTCAGGGTGTGATTCTGACCATCAAACTGAACAACTTTCTCTTAGCAGTTTTTTTTCGCGATTTCGATGGTGGTCCCCCTTTTTTTTTAATCAGCCTATTCTGTCCCACTGCTGGGCAAAGGTGGTCCCATGGAAAAAGTTATTCAGTTGGATGAATCACACCGTGAAATATGACCACACCTTTCTGGTGCGCGCTGCAATATCTTATTGCAACTCGAAGTTACAATAAGATTTAAGAAATTAAAAATACTGCCTTGTACTCGTCTATTGGTTGCAAGAGCTGCGGCTTGAAGTCTTGGGTTCTATTCCTAGGTCGGACAAAGTGTTATTGAGATTTTAAATCAAGAATTTCTCAGTACAAACAGTCGAGAGTCAAGAGCTGTGTCTGGTTGATGGCAATGGGCTTGCCCTCTAAACTAGGGCATAACTGGCGAAATGTGGTATTATTACAGTTGTGATAATGTTTATAAACCATTTTGTTTTGTACCCGTGTCCTGTGTTGCGGTTGTTATAACTTACTGAATCTAACGGTACATCTCCACATTTGATCAGGTATACCTTCATCGATACCGCTGTACCTGATGTCGTTGCTGGTGACTCTTCAGCTGTGCCTGTCCAGTGCCGTCAGCCACTCGGCGCTGTTCCAACACATTGAAGATATACTCAAGATTCCTAGAGGTACGTTGCTTTACTTGTTTGGGTTCCTAAAAATGTTGTTACTAACAGCGCTGTAGTGGGTAACGAACTACATACAGCTCGTGGCTAAATAATAACAGCTGCTCGGGTCGATCTTTAGGTTAAGCCGTGCTGCCTAGGTTGGTCTGTGCACACAAACACAAATTATTGTTGAAATTTTTGGAAGCTACATTGTGGACACACAATAACTATGTTATTGCAAAGCCAACAAAGGCAAAAATGTAATCATAATTATTGTGATTGCGAAAGTGTTGCACAATCATTAACAAAAATGCAGCTAGATTCTGGTTTCTAATTAAGTATTGTATCTACATAACGAGCGCGGGCAACCTGGTTTGAATTTGAAGCTGATTGCTTTTTTGAACATATTTGGACCGCGCTGCATATTTTTTTTGGCTCTTGAATGACATTTACAAGAGGGCATTATTGGTAAACATGTGTAATATAATTATATGTATATGAGGATTAAAAAAACAAAATGGCGGCGTCCCTATTAGAGTCCAAAATATCCGTGTACAATTATAGTTTTAATATTATGCATCAACAATAAAAACATTTGTATTTTCCTGTTTGTTTCAGATTTCTGCTTCCAACGCTGTCTTATAAGATCAAGCGTAGTAGTCTTAGCCGTAATTCTCGCAGAATCCGTCCCTAGATTCGATTTAGTCATGGGTCTAGTGGGGTCCACTTTAACAGGACCTTTAATGTTTATATGTCCGCCACTATTCTTCCTAAAACTATGCTATATGAAATCTAAGATGCGTTCCAGACAATCCTTGTATAGACTGACAGAGAAACCAAACGGAACGCAAAATGGTGCTCAGAATGGTGGTGCTCAAAATGGCGGCGCGCAAAATGCCGCGACACAAAATGCCGCGACACAAAATGCCGCGACACAAAATGGCGGCGTGCAAAATGGCGGATTCCAAAATGGTGACCTGTCAAAAAGCCCGCTAATAACAGACGCTTTACAAACTAAGTATCAAACGTTCACTGAATATGCAATAGAAATACGAGAAGAAGACGAGTATGATATCAAGTGGTACGATGTAGTATTAGCTTTAATTGTAATGACAATAGGCATAGTAGCTACTATTGTCGCGACTTACTCGAGTTGGTCCAATTCTATAGCTTATGCGACTTTTAGTCCGCCTTGTTTGATGAACGCTACAGAGGCGGCTAGGAGTTTCCTACAAATACCTATGGCTATTTAGAAATTAAGATAGATATCTAATTTAAATTCAGAGAGGCCAGACGCTTAGTTTTACTTAGTTAGAGAATGTCTTTTTGTTTTCTCCTACAACGATCGTCAGGGTTTTTTTTTGTTAAGCAAATTGATACCATAATAGTATGACCACTTTGAGTGTGCAGTTAAGGGTGGCGTTGCTTGTCAAGAAAAGCATCGATATGTCACACTTGGTTCATTTATTTTAGTTCTGTGTTTTCCCGCCTACACAGATGGTTGAAGTGTAGAGACGCCAGCACATGAAACTACTACAATATGTCATAGATTTTCAACTTAATCGTGAAAGCATTAGGCTCAAGGTTGATTAGGAAAATTTAAGTTTCGGGTAGCTTGATGTGCTGGCGTCTCTACTCAATTTGCCGTGTTATAGTCATTTTAAAGAACTGTCAAAGAATTACTGTTGTCATCTGAGATATGACCTATTTAGGTTGGTAGTCCAATATGGTTAACAATTAATTTTCCCTGGACGTTACAAAATACTCAACGCCAATACTTATAGCAGTCGTGGTCCTGAAACGTGCAAGAAGGACGGCGATATTTAGTACTTATGAGATTTGGTTTATAATTAAACTGGTGCTGTTCCGCTCTCACTTTCTATGACCGTGACTGCCACGAACATGGGCATATTTTTATAGATCCTGGCTTTACTTAATTACTAGATATTGACTTATAATCGACCACACTATGTATTTACTCAATCTTAGACGCCATGACATTTAATTATAAGTTTTATGTTGATAAAATAAAATATACCAAAGTGGGTTTTGTTATCCAATTGTTGGTAAAATGTTACTTAGTTGCCAATTTCTATGTTTGATAGACTAATTTTATTATTATTTTGTAAGTATGTTCTGAATAGTTAGATAAATTAAAATATATTTACGCTTTATACTTGCTCATAGTGAATATTATATTAAATTGCTATAGCTGTTGCATTTAACAAGGGTGTCAACCATTGCATTACAAACCTTATGTCAATTTTATTAAATTCAAAGTCACTTGATGCAAGAACTGATTTTTTTTCAAAAAAATGGTATTCAGATTGTTTTTGTTAATATTTTTACCATACCAAGACAGTCGATACCCTTTCAAATTTTGTGCAACTGGCGCAACTTTTAAACTTCTTCTAATATACTCGTTCCTTACCTTATCCATTCTTGTCACACCACACATTCACTCAGCATTCTCATCTCCGCCAAATTTGTTTGACCCTAGTTTAAAAAATATAATAATAATTGTGTTATAAAATAACAATACGAGCCGTGTCCAGGGACACGGCTCGTATTGTTAGGAGGTTTCTCTCTCTGGAGCCCTGACCGCCGGTAGCTTGGACCCTGTTCCCGATACCGGTGGGCTAATATTTTTATATTTTTAAATGTTTTTTATATATTTTTTGTTGATAAAAATGTAACTAGTAAGTAAGAAAAATTAATAAACGAAAATATATAAGTATTGTAATTTAAAATGATGTAAATAAAAATGACACACCACGGGAACAGAACTTAAACAACTATTAAATAAAACTGATAGAAATAATTTGAATTGTCTTTTATTCAACGTATCAATCAATAACATAATATCATTACAACAACGTTACATCAGTCATTACATTACAAGCCCGATACATTTTATAGGAACAACAAATAGTAAAAAGAAACTTTGTGTCTTACTTTCTTTTTTAAATGTTTACAGATTTGTTAGATTTTAACAATACACAAACAGGCTGTTTCATGTTGATAGGTAACGCTACAAACACACACAAAAAAAAAATTGAGATATATTGTTTTTTTTTTAAATAAAATAAGTAGGTAACTAAATATTTGACAGTTATTTGCAAATACGTTCCATTTTTCAGAATTAACACAAAAATATGGAGCGGTATAATGTATGAAATTATCTACCAGATGGGTACAGACGCCAGCATATCAAGTTACCCGAAACTGACAAATTTTCCCAATCAACCTTGAACCTAATGCTTTAGCGATAAAGTTGAAAATCTATTAAAGAAATTTGACAGATTGTAGTAACTTGATGTGCTGGCGTCTGTACCATGCGGGTAGGCAGTAAATACAAATCAAATATTTTATTTAGTACTTAATATTGTTTTTTTTAATCAAAATAGTTAAATATTTGACAGTTATTTTCGAAATTGCTACGTTCCATTTTTCAGAATGAACACAAAAAAATGGAGCGGTATGTGTATGAAAATTACCTGCCACATTAACGTTTTATTTTAAATCTTTAAAAAATAACAAATCTGCAAGTATTGTTAGAAAACATTCGCCGATGTACTTTACCCGTAGAGGGAGTAGGTGGGGGGGGGGGGGGTTATTTTTGTCTTTTTCTTACATTATTATACAACCCAGCCCAGTACAAAAATAACCTTTTCTTCAATCGAATCTTAAACACAGATACCTTAAACAGCATTTAGCTTTTAAAACACAATTATAATTATTTGTTAGTATTTAGTGAATATTATGTGATTTCTTTTATTATTGCACGTCTATGAAGAACGCAATACGATATCCACAGTGTTCATTCGTTCATCACTCCCGTCGTTCCACTGTGTGGAGACAACAGGAATTTACAAAGGATACTCGTGGCTAAATAATAACAGCCGCTCAGGTCGACCTTCAAGGTTAAGCAGCGCTTGCCAAGGTCGATCTGTGGATGAGTGACCAACCATTACATTCCGAGTTGCCTCCGTGCCTTGTGACTGTGCCGATAACTGGGCTCTTTGAAATATATGCAACTTGTTCAGTCTTTGTTTAAATTATGATATCCTAAACTGGTTGGATGAACGGAAATAAACAGAATCCACGTATTCAAACGCCGCATTCACATCACTTCGAAAACCTTTAGGTACATTCAACAATATTATGGCATTATGAGTTACAAATATACGTTAGTAGTTAATTTAAAACGTTTAATAAATAAAAGACAGGAACCTAAAAACAAATGTCTTATTAAGAGAGTTAAAACACGATATTACTATGAACTCGAATAAATGCAACAATTTAAAATTAAGACAACAGAATATCAACAAATCATTCAAAAGTGCCAAGTTCGAGAAGTCAGGAAAAATAAAATTGATTACCGAATTGACAACCAAATGAACACGATTCTCGAATCGAATTACAACTGTCATTATGACAGTTGATATGACATATTGACGTAATGTGTCAATATAGTAATCATTTGATTTCTCTGACTGTACAGACGCCAGCACATCAAGCTACCCGAAACTGTCAAATTTTCCCAATCAACCTTGAACCTAATGCTTTAGCGATAAAGTTGAAAATCTATTAAAGACATTTGACAGATTGTAGCTTGATGTGCTGGCCTCTGTACCATGCGGGTAGGCAGTAAATAAAAATCAAATATTTTATTTAGTACTTAATATTGTTTGTTTTAATCAAAATAGCTAAATATTTGACAGTTATTTTCGAAATTGCTACGTTCCATTTCTCAGAATGTACAAACAAAGATATTCTTGTACCTTTTGAGAATATGTTAGAAACATTTTTAGTTATTTATAAATATGCCAAATAAGTTTAAAATTTAACAAAATAACCAATGGTTTTAAAATTACTGGAACTAACGACAAAAAAAACATTATGTAGAATTTGTTCTATATACTATACTAAAAATAACTTTGTATTGTTATGGGACCCCCATCTGGTTGCCCAACCGCTGTTACATAATGCTTTATGTGATATTTATAGCGAATAACAGGAAGACTTCAATCAACTCCTCTTAAGGGAACATACCTACTTATCGACATAGAATCGACTTGAGCCGATCCTATCATCACCATACAAGGTGTAAAAGGACCCTTCACGAAGCCGTCAATCAAGCATTCTGTACATCAAACTAACTCTACGCAAAAATTATTGCTGGTAAACGAGTGTTTTTTTGGGTTAAAAATCACGTTTTACGGTAGGACTCAATATAACGCACTCAAAACATTATGATGGATTCGTTGAATAGTACGGGGGTCGTGGAGGTTTTTAAAGTAAGGTTATAACATTAAAAACTTGTAGGTATTAAAAGTTGTGAAAAAGTTGGAATTTTGACCCCCAATATCTCCGTAACTAGAAGGTTCCCAGGTAAGGTCTAGAACAAAAAAAATATCGCAAGGACGGAGAGAACAAAAGCCTTTAGGCTTCGTTAAGGGTACTTTTACACCCATTATATGTCGCATTTAGTTCGGCGCGGTGTCGTCGCGTCGGATCTTCCGAACAAAAAAGAGGCACATGACGTCTTTTCGCTTTTACTGCATGGACCTAGACCTCTTTCTGATCTGCTTAAGCCGATTCCACGTCGATAAGTTCGTTTACTCCCTAAAGCAGACGCCTTCACATAATATCAGTCTTTAAATTACGTTCTAGTCTAACAATTTGATTGCTATAGAACAAAATATTATTGCACATAATTTTTTTTAAACCTAGGATGAAGAAGAATTTTATTGTAAGTTCAAAAAATTTTTTTTGACAGATATAGATAAGTTATCGTCATTGTCAGTTATCAAAAAACATAATTATAAAGTTATACAGGGTGTATTATATTATTACGTATTCAATACATCGTTCTGAACCCCTTCACATAGACATTTTCGCGGGTTATTAAAAAAAAATAGTTGATTGATTTTTGTCTACACTGTAAAAATGTAAGGAACAACTGATATTTTTTTTTAACCACAGATGAAAAATTTCTAATAATGTACTGAATACGTGGTAACACTTTTAGCGTCGGTGTCCCTTCCACCCTGTATTTTACAATCTACGCAACAAATTCTTTAAATAATCTTAAAACTGCCCAAAAAATATCAATAGGTACGTACTTTTCGAGTATTTGAGGATTGCGTTAGATCCGGATCCAAGTGCACTAGTTCCGATTGCAATCAAACATTTTTAATTCTGATCGAACTCAAATCTCGAAATCGGATCTCAAACTTGAAATTCGAACACGGATCGGATGCAATAGGTAACCGCTCTTAGCTTTCAAACAAACTACACTATGTTCAATTTATGAAGACATATTTGACACATGCTAAATGCACAATTTAGGTGGAAGCGCCATGATAGCCCATGAAATTCAAATTTACTTACGTTTTTTGCAATTTGAAGATCAGTGTCAGGTTGTACGTTGATGAAAAAATGATTCGCAACCGTAACTAATATGTATTTACAGAATTATTATAATCATTAAAATCATCAATACAACCTCCTCCTTAAGAACTATGGTTTAACATAAAAGTGCTACAAGAATCTTTTGGCGCTCGAATAACATTGGTATACATTTGTTCAATTGTTTTTTGAAATGTACTGAAAAGGCAAGATTCGTTCCCATTATGGCCACGAGTCAAAATATTCTTGCACATTTGCAACCAGGACATCAAGTTACCACAAGATTTCTCCAAGTGATTTTAAATCATAAAATGCTGTTGGGTAAGAGAAAATGCGGGCGGAGCACCTTTTGAAAATTAGGTATTTGAAGAAACTATCGCTGTCGCTCTGCGAGAGCGATTTCGGCATTGGTGCGATAAGGGCAACTGCAGATCCGACTGAAAAGCCTAAGTAAAAACTCATAATTCGAGGTTTGGCTCTCGACTATTTCCTCCTCCAATATTCGACCAATTTAAAAGATATTTCATAAACCGAATAAGAAGGATATATACTGTGTCCCTATGTTTTTTTTTTCATTAATAGATGTCAAATTTGTACACTAGGGCTTCTGTTGACAGCGGCCGAAATCGGCAATTTTGAGCATTTTGTAAAGGTTCTAGTGCTTATAAAGGTTATGTATCATTGAAAACGAAAACATAGGGGGCATAGAAGAGGTTGAAATTTATTTTACTGTAAAAAATCATTGTTTTAAAGTCATAAACCGGAAAGAAAACAGGCGAGAGCGTTTGAATGGAGATAAGACCACCCGCATTTCCTCTTAATTTCAAAATCGAATGAGAAAATTTGACAGTTTGTGGTAATTTATGCGCTGGCATTTTTTTTTAAACGTTTGAGTATTGATTAAGGCAATCTTTAAAACGTTATCAGTTCCCAAGTTCAATAAAAGACATAATAAAGTACACTTACAACACCAAAACGAAATTTAAGCCTTCTGTTTTGGTACCTCAAGTTGTTTCCCGAACAGCTTACGAATTAATTTCTTATCCAACTTACCCATCGCGTTCCTAGGCATTTGATCAGTAACTAACATAGTTTTAGGAAGCTGGTACGGCGCTAATTTCTTCCCAGCTGATTCTTTTAACTCTTTAAGCGTTAATTTAGCATTTTCCTTAAGAACTACGACAGCTCCAATAATTTCTCCGTAACTGTCATCTTCGATACCTAAGATGGCGGCGTCGGCTATGCTCGGGTGATCTAAGATGGCGGATTCGACTTGCAACGCGCTCACTTTGTAACCGCCAGTCTTGATGATGTCCACGGAGGTTCGTCCTAGGATTCTGAACTTACCGCCCTCGAATGAGGCCGTGTCGCCCGTACGGAACCAACCGTCGTCGGTGAAGTCTGTGTTATCCAGTTTTGGGGCTCTGTTCCAGTACCTGAAAGATAGATGATTGTTGTAGTATCAATGTGATCAGACTATGGAGTTCCCACTGCTGAGACGGAACCTCATTTTGTGAGAAGGGGTGAGGTCTGGTGGCACGAGGTCGGTGCGGAATGTATGTAAAAATGTATAGACATGCAATGTCCACTCACATGTCTATACATTTTTGATTCTGTGGCTTGCCAAGCAGTGGTGGTGAATTAAATAGCACAAAGTATGGCATCTGCCTGGGTTGAACCCACGGCGAGCGGCGCAGGAGTTGGGGCCGTTATGTTAGAGCTACTATTGCACTGCTCTCTGTTGTAGCACCATAACTGATTATTTCGGACTCCAAGAAATTATATAAAATTAAATGATATTAGAATTGTTAGTAGATTTATTGGAGGTTTTTATAAAATGTTTTTATCAAATTCTTCAAGTAGTTTCAAGTTACATAAAGTATTTGAAATTCATTAATCACGTTCGTAAATTTGGATTAAAAATATATCCAATATTAATTAAGTACGGGGGTCGTGGAGGTGTTTAAAGTAAAAATCTTACATTAAAAAGAAGTATTTAAAAAAAAAATCTTGTAAAAAGTTGGAACTTTGACCCCCAATATCTCCGTAACTAGAAGGTTCCCAGGTATGGTCTAGAACAAAAAATTATCGCATTGACGAGGAGAACAAGCGCCTTTCGGCTTCGTTAAGGGTCTTTTACACCCTTTATATTTAAAAGTTTGTTTTTCAAAATATTTTATTAACTTTAAGTTTGTTTCTCATTTTGGGACACGGAACATACAAGAAGGAAACTAAATCTGTGTTCTCATATTGACAATAGGAAATTGTAAATGGCGCGTAATTTATACAACCTCAAATAATATGACGTGTGCCAGCGTCAATCTTTCTTTTAAAAATATTTTAAACCAAGGTAACATCAAAGAATGACCTTATTTAGCAGTATTAATTAATTAAATTCGCTATTTTTTCTTCAATTTGCGTCATTACTGGTAACTAAGAATACCTTTTTAACTAATGCATATATATCGGAAATATATGCGTTACGTATTACGTGAATGTTAAAATGTTAATTTATGTGTAGACTAAAAATAGATTCGTTTAAGTTATGAATAAAATGTAGAATTGAGTTGATTATAAATTAGTGACGCACGTTATAAAGGGTCGCCCCGTATTACATGGGACTTAAAACATAACTCGCGAAATTTGGGTGTAAGTACTGTAAGTACGACCTCTGCCAAACCCTTCGGGGATTACAGGCGTGATGTTATGTTATAAAGGGTACGGTCTGCTTCGTTGGTTAAATGGTCGCAAGCTATACTGCTGAGCATGAGGTCTTGGGTTCAATACCCAGGTCTCAGTACCTTGTTGTACCTGGTAAGCAGTGATAGCCTAGTGGTGTGACCGTCGGACTGCCAATTTATAGGTCTCGAGTTCGAACCCAAGGCACCTCTGATTTTTCGGATTCATGTGCGTATAGTATAATTATCACTTGCTTTTCGGTGAAGGAAAACATCGTGAGGAAACCAGCATGCCTGAGAGATATTTCTTGACGGCATGTAAAGCCAAGTCAGAGGCCCATGGGCGGCATAAAAACTCTGACACCAGGTTACGAACTAACCACACGATAAAGAAGAAGAAAGTACCTTGTTTGTCTAACCCTTGTATCTACAGTCAAGTTTAAGTAATTACTTGTGTTTAAGAAATCACTTGTGTTTATGTAATTACTTTCAAAATATTCAAATTCATTTATTTCGTGAACACAGGATACATACAGAAGATGTGGAACCGAGCTGTGCTCCGCCAAAAGGCATACAAAATATCAAAGGTTTTTTTTTCTTAAACAAATACATTTTAGAAATTCAAATAATTTTGACATGATTTATAATTATTGTGGTTGTACATAATAATTATAAATCATGTCAACATTAGATATTAATAAAATAAAGTAAAAAAATAAAAATAATAATGTCACTAATTCATTAATACACAATAATCAAAATTTATATAATCATTTAGTAACTCACATAACATAAAAACAGATTCGATTTAATTAAAAGGGAATTAAAATTTGTCATTTAAATATTCGTCAATAGAATACTTGTGCTTAAATAATTACTTGTGTTTAAGTTATTACTTATGCAACCATTTTTATGCAATAGACAAGAATTTGAACGAAGTAAGAACCGTCAAAGAAAGCAAAGCTAAGAATTGTAACTTTTGACAGTTCTAACTACAAGCAATCACTACAGAATAAAAATCGTATCTTAAGTTATTACTTTTACTGAAGTACTCACTTTGACTTTTCTATAGATACGGGTGTAAACTTTAGATAGTGTTCATTAACATATTTTTACCGATTATAAATTTGTGCGACAACTAGAATGAAAACTGGAATCAGTTCATTATTTCATTCATATTTTTAATAATTCGACAAAAATATAAAATAAAATAGATCGCAAGGTCGACCTGGTAAGATAAGAAGCTAATCATACTCAAATAGTAATAAAAATAGGCCCATCGGCGCCACTATCGACTTTCAAATTAACATACTTTGCATAAAATCAAATGCATTCATTCGACTATGGAAAATAACCTAAGCGAATAAAGAGCTACAACTATTGACTTGCAAATGATTAATCCTTTCGTATAATATCGTTTTAATAACCGACTTCTAAAAAAGGAAGAGGTTATGTGTTCCACCGGAATATTTTTTTCATGTTTTTACACCGATTTCTCTGTGATTACTGGTCCGATTTTCGTGGTTCTTTTCATTTAGTAGAGGAAGCTTGCGCGGTGGTGCTATATAATTTTTATTGACTTTACTTGGGTAGTTTATGGGTTAGCTCCCTTTTACACGTATTTTTTCTTCTTGGTTGTAGGCATGATGATCCCTTAATATAATTTTTAGTTAAAATGTAAAAATTAATTCATGACAAGAATTTGTGTGCGATACTACAACTAAAAAGGACAAAAACATTTTTGCAAAAAATATAACCGACTTCCAAAAAAACACTAAAAAATGTAAAATAACTTTACTTTCGGAAGTCGGAGGCAAATAAGTCAATAAAACAAAGTCACCGACTTCCGAAAGTAAAGTTATTTTAGAGTTTTTTAATGTTTTTTTTTACGAAGTTGTTATAATAAGAGCCGCTCGGATCGATCTTTAGTTTAAGCCGTGCTTGCCTAGGTTGGTCTGTGGATGGGTGACCACCCATGAAGTACCTACTTAGTTATCCAGTTTCCTCCGTGCCTTGGAAAGCACGTTAACCCGTTGGTCCCGGCTGTCATTAGTAGATCTTTTGACAGTCGTTACAGGTAGTCAGTGGCCCAAAAAGTCAGACAACCAGTCTTACCAAGGGGTATCGTATTACCTAGTACTAACTGGGTTGTGGAGGTTAGATAGGCAGTCGCTCCATGTAAAATACTGTAATTCAGCTGCATCCGGTTAGACTGGAAGTCGACCCTTTCATAGTTGGGAAAAGGCTAGGCCGATGATGATGGTTATATTTTTTGCAAAAAATAAGTTTTTTGTAATTAAAAACAAGCATAAAATAAACGCATCTTACCTAGAAAACACAGCGGGCCCCCTGATGAGCAGCTCCCCCTGGAACCCGTTGTCGCCCACATCCTTGTGCTTGGTCTCTTTGGAGGGCTGCCACTCGAAGCCCTCGGACTCCACCACGTAGTCCTTTGTGGACAGACCAAGACGTTCCAGGCATATCTGTACAGAACATTACTAGATTATTTTAAATGTTCTGAACAAACCGAATTGTTTAAACTCTGTAGGGTGACTGGTAATTAGTGACCGATACTTAAACACGTGATTGTACTCATGATGACAAACAACTTTCCCAAAGAAACATTTTTTTTTAATACTCTTTCACTTTTATCACAATAACACAACAGCTGTATGAAATTAGCGTGAAAGTAGTGTGTGTATGAAATTAGCGTGAAAGTAGTGTGTGTATGAAATTTGCGTGAAAGTAGTGTGTGTATGAAATTTGCGTGAAAGTAGTGTGTGTATGAAATTAGCGCGCGCGCGCCTGTGACCTATCAGCTGGTAGCCGCATGACGCCGTTATGTCTCATTACTATCGTGCCGTGCAACAGTAGACAGAGCACCCGCGCGGCTCGCAAGCCCGCTCCGTAATGCTCCGCTGTTGTGAAAGTTATTTGTTAACACGAGTACAATCAAAGAGATTTGAAGAAGAGAGAAGAAGAGATTTGGTCAAAACTCAGCTTGTATAGATAAAAAGATTCCATACCTGTGTCTCAGGCACCTGCGTCTCCACAGTGACCAAAGGCTCCATCTCCCCGGTGTCCTCCCTCACGGAGACGATCCTGGCTTCCACCCCCGGCAAGGGTAGTCCCACGCACCCCACGCTCCTCGACTCCACAGGTCTGTAGGGGTTGCTCAACGCCATCCCCACTTCTGACATGCCGAAACGTTCTAAAAGCCGCATGCCGGATATCTGGGGAAGAATGGAGAAGTTAATGAAGAACAATGGGTAAACTATACACCAAGAAGAATTAAGCCTTGACCCTCGAGACATTGTAGCGGCACTACAAAAAAAACAAAAAGTACTACAGCGCGATCTATTTATTATTTATTTATTTAAACTTCATGTACAAAAGTGGTACATAGGCGGACTTAATGCTACAAGGCATTCTCTACCAGTCAACCTTGGGGTCAAATAGGACAGCATAGTGATAGAGTACAAAAAAATAAATAAGAAATATATCATTTTGTTAACATAAATTGAAATACATAAATAGGCACATACTTATACATATATACAAATAAAATGAAATAAACATTAATGAACATGACATTAATGACATTAATGAAGAACTAACATCAAATTCCTAGATCGCGCAGTTAAAGTTACCCGCGACTAACTGTCGGGCTGCAGCTCACCAGACACAACCACCGTCTGGTCGGAGAATCCCCCTTTTTCTATGGTGGAGAACTTTACACCCTATTCTTCATACCCCGAAAACATAATTAAAACCCTGTTTGCTCTTAGTGATCTGCGTGGTTTATGTAGCAACACATTAAAAAAATTGTATACAGGGTGTAAACGGACCCTTCACGAAGTAGTCAACCAAGCATTATGTACCACAAACTAAGTAACTTTACGCAAAAATTATTACTGGTAAACGGTTTTTTTTTTGGGGTGAAAAATCACGTTTTACGGTAGGACGCAATGTAACGCTCTCAAAGCATTGTGATGATAGACGGATTGAAAAATACGGGGGTCGTGGAGGTGTTCAAATTAAAAACATACATAAAACATGTAAGTATTTAAAAAAACTCGTGAAAAACTTGGAACATGGACCCCTAACATCTCCGTAACTGGAAGATTCCCAGGTATGGTCTAGAACAAAAAAATGATCGCAATAACGGGAAAAACAAGTGCCTTTCGGCTTCGTTAAGGGTCTTTTTACACCCTTTATATATTCAAGGTAATCTCTTGAAATACCGATCAGATTGCAAAAGTTCTTTCGCTGAAAGAACGTTACAGTACTCCCGTGTTACATAGGATATTACCCTAAACAAAAATACGACTCCTGTAAGAAACCTCCAAAAGAGACGGAAATAGTAAGAAAAAATATGTTGAAACTCACCTCCTCCCATTTCAAGAACAGCTGAGCCGGCAGCGGCGCAGACCCAGCCACCATGAGCCTCATCCTGCTGCCCAAGGTAGTTCGCACGTACTCCGCGGTCTTCGCGTCGGAGAACATGCGCTCGTGGTCGGCTACCAGGCGCGCATACATCGCGGGGACGCCGTGGAACACGGTCACTTTGGTCTCGTCTCGCTCGCCCATGCCGAGGAGGCGCGACCAGACGGTGTGGGACACGAAGGATGGTAGCATACGAAGTCTGTTGGAACGGTAAAGTAGTTGATTGTTGTATACCGATAAAAATGGAAGGAGTACAACCTCATGCATAAAGGCACTCAGCATCGAAATTAGAAGGCAAGTGCCATTTACAGGATCTGGGAAAGGAATTTGGAACCACGAACACGACAACAACATATAGGGTGACTGGTAATTAGTGACCGATACTTAAACACGCGATTGTACTCATGATAACAAACAACTTTCCCAAAGAAACTTTTTTTTTATACTAGTTCACTTTTATCCCAATAACACAACTGCCGTAAGAAAGTCGCGCGCGCGTTCATCTGTGACCTATCAGCTGTTAGTCGCGCGAATTTCATACGGCTGTTGTGTTTTCAATTCAATTCGGGTTGTACGCTGCTTGTAATAATATAATAATTTCAACCATGATTCGAAAGCCACGAGGCGCCATCTATTATAATAAGAACGTTATTGTCGTTTCCCTTGGGAACAGTACTTTTTTCGGGATGAAAGCTACCCTATGTCCGTTTCTGTACACCTGACAACGTATAAGCAAAATTTCACGATGATCGGTTCAGTGGTTTAGGCGTGAAAAGGTAACAAACAAACTTACCTTCGCATTTATAATATTAATAGAAAGTAAGTAAGGATAAACGCACACCACGATTTTGTAGGAATTTGCATATTCGAATCTGACGAAGCTGTCTAACGTTGGAATATGAATTTTAGACCTCATACCTTGCTCCCGCAGCAAGCGACGCCAGCATAGAGTTGAGCTGGCCATGTATGTGATGAAGAGGCAACGTGTGCAGGACTACGTCGTTCGCGGTGTACTGCCACGCGGAGTGTAAGGACGATATCTGCGTCTGGAGCATGCTGTGCGTCCATATTACACCTTTTGGTTTGCTTGTTGTACCTGGCGATGGCAGAGAGAATGTTTTTTTATATTTTTTATATAGAAAAGAAAACAAATTCCTCGTTGGTCTAATGGACGGAATCGTGACTTCTGAGCGTGAGGTCCTGTTTTCGATTCGCGGGTCGGGCAAATTGTTATTGGATTTTTCCATCAGGAATTTCTCATTAGCAGCCACGGAGTCTGGATTTGTGCCCGGTTGATGGCAATGGGCTCGACCCCTATTACATGAGACTTAAACATAACTGGCGAAATGTGGGTGTACTATTAGGTACACCTCGGCCTAACCCTTCGGGGATTACAGCGTGATTTTATGTTATGTTAAAAAAACAAATACACAGTCGGTAACGACCACCCGCAGTAAGCTTGGCCGTCTCACAAGTTGCAGACAAAGTTTTGTCTTGGTAGGGTTTTAGGCGGCCAAGATTTTCGCTACGACCACGGCCAGTCGTGTTCGTGGCCGGTTCGAGCGCAAGATCCATTTGATGTAAACCAAATCTATACGTATCTATTTATAGATATTTCAAAACGCTTTGATAGACAGAATATTGCCTTTTAAATGCGCCATTGTAATTCCGCTCGTTTTGTACAATATCCATTTCGTGCAAAAGGACATGTTTCTGAAGAAGTTTCATCTTCTTCAATCTTTGGACACCCAATGCTGAGTGTAGGTCTCTTTCAAATCTCCCCACTTTTGGCGGTTTTGTGTCATGGCAGTCAAGTTTGCATACTGTCAATAGCTACATACATAAACAGTACCTATGTATACAGCATGCAGTGTCTCAGACCATGAAACATGTTCTATGACTTTTGGAAATTCATAACTTTTTCTAGTTTCACCATACGTGTTGACTAGCTGATCGCGTCAGTAAGTACGAATACGAACAAACGAACGTACGAGGTAGTTTTTACGAATGTAAAGAACTCGTAGACCGAAAGCTGTTCAGTTCCATGGTCCGAGAGACCACACGGGAGGTCTTGCGTTTATGTTACACCTTTTAATAGGTAGACCAATATTTATCAACAGCTTTTGTAGCCGATTAAAGCCTGTTGTTTCCATTATGCAATATCTTATCAAAAATTAATCAACATAAGGAAATTATATGCCAGAGAAGTTCTATGAACCTAACTTAACTTCAATTAAGACACAAAAACAGGCTATAAATGAATAAGAATAAACACTTACCACTAGTATAAATAATAAGCGCCTCATTATGTCCGTACCAAGCGTTAGACCTGCCAACATCAGCCAAACTATCCTCAGGCTTCGGGTTCAAGAACGCAGTGTTCGGCTGGTACAACTGAGCCGTCAGCACATTATCCCTACCCGTGACGAGGAGGGGTTTCTTCATCTCCAACGTGATTGGTCGAAGGACCTTCTCGTAGTCTTGGGTACATAGTACAAGACTTGCTGAACTGTCTGTGAGGAAGTATGTCAGCATGTCTGGTGGATGCAGCGGGGTTAGAGGGACGGCTGTAAGAGAGAATTGGAGATTATTTATTTATTTATTTAATTAAGGTTCACCAACAGTTATTACAGATATTAAACAGATAGGAACATATAAGTAATTGTGTCTTAAATCTAACTACACAACCAATTACAGGCAACCACCTCATGCAAAGTGCTCTTTGTAATTGTAATTTTAAAGACTTAATGTATTTTTTATTCTAGATAATTATATTTAATACTAATACTAATTACGTCTGACAAACTTCGATATTGAGTCTGCGTGGACGTCAACTAGGTCGCTGCGTTCGTTTATGAGTTTGCACATTCGGGGTATAGGCGAATTAGCACCAAACGCTGTACCGCGAAAAGGTGGAGCTAAGGGTGTGTAGCCACGATGAGTTTTGACGATCTCGATATTAGCATAGCATAATCTTAATCAGCCTATAATGTTCCTACTGCTGGGACACAGGCCTCCTCTCTTTGAGAGGGAATGGGCCACGCAGGCCCAGTCCGGGTTGGTACATGTCACATGTCTTCGAATTTTTGTTCTAGGACATGCCGGTTTCCTCACGATGTTTTCTTTCACCGTCTTGAGAGCAGTGGTGATGAAATAAATTACAAAAAGCAATGGGCCTGCCTGGGTTCGACCACGACTTACTGCTCATAAGTCGGGGTCGCCACCACTGGGCCACCGCTGCTCTCGACATGAGATGACACGCAAATAAAAGCGCGCTTTTGAAATTTTAACGCCGGGGTTAGCAACCAGAGTTGATATTTCCAAGAGCAAGAGCAGTATTTGGGCATTGATTTAAGTGGCGATTGGCGTTAGTGAATACGAGTATGTATTAAGGTTTACACCACAAATGCCTAAGTAAAGTTTCTATGACGATTTGAAGGATTTTTAAAGAAATTAATAATCCATTGCTTTGCTTCATACATATTGTGTTTGAATATGTTGTTTGCTCAACAACGTAAAGAACGCAATGAAAATTGTTGATTTGTCAAAATGAAAGGCATCGCCATTATGTAAGTGTGTTCATGTACTGTAGTAGCGAAGGGTCAATTTTTGTCAGACGTAAGCTGGAGTTCATATCTTTAATGTGATTATATTATTTGTCTATAGAATACTGACGGTAGGAATCGAGTTCTATGGAACCTTCGCCACTGATGTACTGAATTCATAGTAACCGGTTACACGTCATTGTCCTTTACAACGTGCATAACACGCTTATACATAATTGTTATGGTATATTCTAATATGCTTGTCTTCTAAAATGAAACCAGTGAAGTTTAGTGAACACAACATGTTGTTGCTAATTTGTCGTTCACGAAAATGGGGTTTCACACTTCTCTGTTAACAAATATTCCATTAGAATACAAAAGGAATTATGTATGTTATATTTATAACATAGACCAAGCCTTCTTCAAGTTGTTCAGTAAGTATTATCATCATACAGTCCAGTCTTTTCCTAACTATGTTGGGGTCGGCTTCCAGTCTAACCGGATGCAGCTGAATAACAGTATTTTATAAGGAGCAACTGCCTATCTGACCTCCACAACTCAATAAGTGCTGGGTAATACGAAACCCCTTCGTAAGACTGGTTGTCAGACTTTCGGGCAACTGACTACCCGTAACTACCGTCAGAGATCTACAAATGACAGCCGGGACCAACGGCTTAACGTCCTTTCCGAGGTGCTTTGCATAACACGACACTCCTTGGTAAGACTTATAGTTGCTGCCAATTAAGATCGCAATAGCGGTCATTGCTCTTTCCATAATATCTCTTCGTACGAACCAAAACAAATGAACTATGTACCGTTTTTCATTAGAAAAAATGTTGAAGATCACGATAGATGACGATTCAAGACATGAACAGGCATATTTTTGGATTTCAAAGTTAAGAACTTTAATAAATGAAGGTGGGTCAATGACCGCCATTGCGATCTTAACTGACAGCAACTATAGGTACTACCGCTAAAGACTAAAAGATCTGCTGGACGTATGCCTCCTCCAATGGTGTATGTGCGTAACCTTTTCATTATACAAGTATACGAGTGCTGGTGTTCAACCTTCTCATACCACGACTGTACGCGTTGAGTAGACTTACCGATATTGCCCGACATCCATATTGCCCACTGCACAATCACATGTGATGCGTCATTGCTGCACATATAGGCTATCGTCCTCTCTGACTCGCCAACTGAAATGTACATAAAAGAACTATTAGAGAGTAAATAGCATCACATAGCGTTTTATGTGCGTATTATATACTCAGCCACAGCAATGTCAAAATCATCTTTTTTTTGTCGGTTAAAAATTTGCGTTACTTTTGACAGATTGAAACTTGAGTATGAATACGAACGTTCTTAAAATACGGGCATTGCCCCTCAGAATGCATGCACGACAAACGACTACAATGTATCTTTTAGTTTTCGGCTAAGCGCATAAACAAGCGTTTTAAGTGCACTATCTGGACAGGGTTTAGGGAGATTATCTTTAAAAATATTAGTAGGTATTAGCTATTTAATGTTGAGTCCACCCAGCAGTAGCGTAGGGTCAAATTTTGTAAGAGGTAAGCCGGAGTACATATCTTTAATGTGATTATATTATTTGTCTATAGAATACTGACTGTGCCATTTTTCAAAGGGAATCCGGTAGGAATCGAGTTGTATGGAACCTTCGCCACTGGACCCCAGTGAGGTTCCCAAGGAAGGGGAAGCAAGAGGAGGTATTTTATCTTAACCCTTTATAAGGCAGAGAAAACCGAAAGTGGTAGGAAAACGAAATTAATGTATGTTAATAAGGATATTTTTCTATGATTTTTAAGATTAAAAAAATATATTATTATTTTTTTAATTTCTAAAATTTTAAATACTTAAGTAAGTACCTAACTACTAAAAATTTTTGTTTTTGTTTTTTTTTTAAATCGCCGGAAAATATGTGGATAATTTGACAACAGTATATGTGCCACTGTCCATACTAAAGTGCAGATATTTCTTTATAAAAAATATTTTTGTTGGTGGCACGTATATTGCCTCTACCTTAAAAAGGGTTAAGTTACTTAAGTTAGTTTAAAAGACTGTTAGTTTCCATACCCAACTGTGTGGAGATCTCTTGCGAGAGCACGGAGGCGGCCTGGTACAGCCCCGCGTACGTGTAGATACCGAACTCATCCTGTAGCGCCACCCGCGTAGGGAACAGCAGCGCTCGGCGGAATACTGGGACTACTCCACCTGTGAAGAACATATAAACGGTGTAACAAGACCCTTAACGAAGCCGAAAGGCACTTGTTCTCCTCGTCATTGCGATATTTCTTTTGTTCTAGTCCATACCTGGGAACCTTCTAGTTACGGAGATATGAGGGTTCCAACTTTTTCACACAAGTTTTTTTTTTAATACATTTTTTCATGTAAGATTTTTTCTTTAAACACATCCACGACCCCGGTACTATTCAATCCATCCATCAGCACAATGTTTTGAGTGTGTTACAATGAGTCCTACCGTCAAACGTAATTTATGATCCCAAAAAAAAAATCGTTTCCCAGCAATACTTTTTGCGTTAAGTTACTTAGTTTGATGTACATACATAATGCTTGGTTAACGGCTTCGTGAAGGGTCCGTTTACACCCTTTATTATTAATGGGGTAGGCACAGAAGGCCGCTTGCGATACTTACAAGCTCCTTAGAGAAAGGTATGGGACTCCTAATTCCCTTGCAATAAAATTGGACGTTTACGAGCTGGAAGGGATACTGACGCACAAAAGGTTACCACGTAATTCATTGAAATTTTTCATCGGTAATTTAAAAAAAAACTGCTGTTCCATATATTTTGACCGTGTAGGTATTTGCACTTTTGTGGGAAACAGCAGTTTTTTTTTAATTGGCGGTGAAAAATATCTATGTGGTATTGTGGCAACAGTTTGTGCGTCAGTATCTTTTACTTTTACAGGTATACGTTCGAGTTTATTACAAGGGAACTAGGAGTTTCATATTTTTTTCTATTTTAGGTAGGTGCATTAGATTAAAGATCTGCCTCGTTGGTCTAGTGATCGCAAGCGCGATTGCTGAGCATGAGGTCTTGGGTTTGATTCCCAAGTCAGGTAAAATGTTATTAATTGGGCTTTTCGATCAGGAATTTCTCAATAGCAGCCACGGAGTCTGGATTTGAGCATGGTTGATGGCAATAGGGTCGCCCCTTTTTACATGGCACTAAAATATAACGGAAGTGGGTGTACGACTAGAGACACCTGTGCCTAACTTTCTGGGCATTACAGGCGTGATGTTATGTAGATTAAAGATAAAACAAACATTATTGAAAATATATGAATGTCAATGATCTTATTGAATATTCAATAACATAATAACAATGTGCGCACGCCGGCCAATCAAGCCAATGTATGCGGATCTCTCATTGTATAGGAAATCTATACAAAGCGAGGCCAAGTTAGACTGGGAATGTACAGCTTCATGTGCTGCCGTGTGTACTACCGTCGGTCAGTTTTCATCCTTGTGCCCTTCGTGATAAGGTTGAAATTCGGTCGACCGTCAGTGAACTCGGCAGTACCTACTGCAGTTATCATATTATTATTTTGCGTCAATGTTTATATCTGAAGTCTTATGTATTAGATAATAGATATTATTACAAAAACAAATATTTTGAAGCAGAGATAACCAGTTTTTATATAACAATATATTTACGTAATAACATAAAATCACGCTTTCATACATAGAGTGGCTACCCACTCTATGTATGAAAGCGTGTATGCAAAGGGTTTATACAAAAAGCGAAACAAAGGACAACTAATTTAATAACAAATTAACAAGTGCGAGTCAGACTCGCGCATGAAGGGTTCCGTACCATCGTAGTAGGAGAGCCCACTTTAATTTTTTTTTTCTTTTTCTTCGTTATAGGGGCAACAGAAATACACATTCTGTGAAAATTTCAACTGTCTACCTATTACGGATCATGAGATACAACCCGCTGACAGACAGACGGACGGACGGACAGCGGAGGCTTATCATCAACGCTAGAAACGGGATATTTACCATGTTTACTGTTTGTATTGAGTTTCCGATATTTCGGCGCTGTTACAAGCACAAAGAACGGATAAACTGAAGTTATTGCGGGCGGGTGTTTATGAGCAGACAAATCGGTCTACCCTCTTTCTTGTGTCTTGCAACAGCGCCGAAATATCGGGAACTCAAAACATATATTCCGTTTCTAGTGTTAATGATAATATTAGGGGCCATGACAGTTTAAAAAACTCATACGTGTACAGCGGAGGCTTAGTAATAGTGTCCCGTTGGTTACCCTTCGCGTACGGGGCCCTAAAAGCGTATAGGACTTGCTCAGACACAATGAGTAGGACAGCACGCGTACCATGACCACCGTAGAAACGGGTTTTGTCGACGGAAGAATCGACTATAATTGTGAAAAGAAATCTGTCATTTTGTCGACACAATCTGTCATTTTGTCGATTCTTCCGTCAACAAAACCCGTTTCTACGGTGGTCATGCTACGCGTGCTTGTGGAAAGTAGAGTAAAAACTATTCTACTTGAGCAAAGGTAAACAAATGACCATCAGATAAAATTGCTGCATTGTTATCAAAACGATATACTATCATTTACATCACCATGACGAAAAACGATAAAATCATCATGTATGACAAGATACAAGGATAGCAATCAAGAAGAAAACATGTTGATCTGATTGGAGAGACAGTAAGATTAAAACCGATGACAGTCTTGCCATCAGGGGGAAAATATGGATTAGGCAGGCTCAGGAACGTGGAGATTGGCAGATACAAAGAGAGGCCTATAAGTACCCAGCAGTGGGTGAAGTCCAGCTCTGGATGATGAAGACTTAAAAAAAAAAACTTTTCCCTCATTGGTTGAGTGGCAGCAAACGTGACTGCTGAGCATGAGATCCTGAATTTGATTCCCGCGTCAGGCAAATTGTCCGTAATTGAGCCCGGTTGATGGCAATAGGCTCGCCTCCTATTACATGGGACTTAAACATAATTAGTGAAATGAGGGTGTTCTATTAGGTACACCTCTGCCTAACCCTTTGGAGATTATAAGAGTTATGTTATTTAACCATTAAATGTTACAGCTTTTGCCCAAGAGAAACGCAGAAAACTGTGCGGAGGACAGTGATTAAGTCACTGACACCTACTATTGGGTATAAATATATAAAATATCTAACCCAACTCTTGGACAACCAAGAGTCTGCAAAATTATGAAAACTAAAAATGTCATCATATTCACGAAAACAGAGACTTTCACATTTATTATATTCTTTTACTATTGTTATCTACTTGTACTTGTCCCATTGAAAATAAATAAATTAAGGAAAATAAATAAAAATTAATCATTCATAGCATAAGCATAATCAGCCTAAAACGTTCCCAATGCTGGGATAAAAGGCCTCCTCTCCATGAATGGGAATAGGCATGTCAACCCTAGATATACTAGTAGGCTATGCATCATATTCGTTTCGAATAGATAAGATGAAGAGACAAACTTCTTATAATACACCAAGCGGGCCCAGTGCAGGTTGGTAGATGTCATATGTCTTTGAATTTTTAACACGTTCAACGCCACGGAATAAAATACGGAAAACGGAACGTACTGGTGTCGCCCAACATTGTCCGACATGGCGTTGAACGTGTTAATCATAAATATTTTTATTCTGTGGCTTCTGCCAACCATCATCATCTTCCTGCCCTAGTCCCATGTTACTTGGGGTCGGTGCAACACATTTTTTTCTTCCATTCTCCCCCATCAACCGGTATTGTTTACTCCTTTTTCTTTAATATCATTCCTCAAACAATCCATAGTTTCTTTGGTTTCTGCCTACCCAGATTGGAAAAAGGTGTGAGTTTATGTATGTATGTTATTTTAAAGCCTCAAAGATTTGATTTGGATCCTTTTATATATCTCACACTTTATCCTATTTAACCCAAAGGTTGACTGGTAGAGAATGCCTTGTGCAACGTGAAATTTCAATAAATAAATCTTCTCAACTATCAGCCCCACGTTTTGCAATGCAACAACTTCCAATTATCATCCTGTTGAGATCTGACTGGCAGATTAACTTGCAGTTGTAAAAACATTATTATGGATATAAGTATTCTGTGGGATGACTGCTCTCTATTGCTATTATGTCCTCAAAAAACTAATATGAAAGTAGAGAACCAGTTGTCAAACGAAAAGGTGAACCTGATCGTAGCTTTTTTTCACGAAAAAACCTCACACAAACTTTTTGGCAGCCTTTTCAGGGGCTGATGTAATTTAGCTAGAATAAGTCGAAATGACTTACCATTCCTTATATCATGATTAAATGAGCTCAGCAGCTCAGTATTAACTTCTTCTTTGACTGCACAGCCCGTAATATTTCTGTAAGATTTGATACCAAACGGTTTTCTCAAAAGCCGGCTAAGAATTCTTACGGTACGAAAGCCCAATTCCATGGTTATAAAACTAGTATTAGTCTATTTGAAAATTTGAAGTGGTGTTTTACGTGTCCACCATAGATATACTAGTAGGCTATGCGCTAAATTATAAGATATTTTCGTTTCGAAAAGATAAGATGAAAAGACGAAGATAAGGTTATTTTTGTAGTGACAAACAGCTGACAATGACAATCACATGACAGATTAGAATTTATAAGTGTCTGAATCGTAGACAGAGAATGCTAGCATCCTCTGTCTACGCTCGGTCTGAATTATTGTCAGATTACTTTTTTTTATTTAACCCAACGGAAGGCTGTCTTTCGATCACATTGCGGAGTCTTTCGTCCATATTTTCCTAATTTTCTTGCGTGAAAGGCATGTGAAAGGTTTTATAGTTGCTTTTTGGTTGGATTTATTCATCAAAAGTATTGTAGTACATGATGACAATTTACAAAATCGTTTATAAATAGTGTACAAAGACTACAATAAAATCGTGGGTGACGTGCTGTATTCCTAGCTAGATTAATAGATATCCTGTGTTAGTAATAAATCTGTGAAACATCGTGAAATCCGAACTTGTTTTACAAAGTCTTGGAACGTTGCTCGTTCAAAAAATAGTGAACTGTGAAACGTCAATGTCAAACTCAAAATTGACATTGACAGCAAAACGTCTTAACCATTGTTAGTTGTTTGTATGTTGTGTTGTGATTTTAAATAAAAATAGCGTTTTTAGTAAATAAATATGGTTGTAAATGCTCCCGACTCGCCTGTACAGGCTGAAGTCATATTTGTAATAGAAGCAACAGCTGCTAACGGCGCATATATAGGAGAATTGAAATCAAATTACATAGTCCCTACTTTAGAGTGAGTTTAAACTTTTGTTTACCTTATTTATTTGTCCCTGACCGCATAAATGACAACTAGTTGAGCCATCCAAGATAATTATGGATGGATCTATCCTTAGACTACTTTGAGACGTGCTGAAATGACTAGATATTCTGAGTGCAAGCTTCAGAGTGAAAGAACTCTGAATGCACTCAGCGCGTGGCTGGCAGCCACTATGATCACTGGTCTACATGATTAAAGTGTTTTTCTTCACTGGATCTATCCTTAGTTGGATTAAGCCTTTTCCTTACTATGTTGTGGTCAATTGCGCTCTCTCTTAGTTGTAATCATTAACTATGTCAAACTAGATGTTTGTGTATGTGAAGGCATTTTGAAAATTGAACATTTGTACAAGATTCAATAATAAAAATACATGGGCACTAATAATACATCCTCCAGTTAATTTAGATTGCCATTGACACACTAAGAAGAACTAAAGAAGAATATCAAACTAAATGACTTTTACCATTAAAACTGTATTACACTACCTCATTGGTTGAGTGGTTGTAAATGTGACTGCCGAGCTTGTGGTCCTGGGTTCGGTTCCGGGGTTGGGCAAAGTATTATTGAATTTTTCAGTCAGGATTTTTCTCAGTAGCAGCCACCAAGTCTGGATTTGCACACGGTTGATGGCAATAGGTTCGCCCCTATTACTGGCAAAATGTGGTTGCGCAATTAGGTACACCTCTGCCTAACCCTTCGGGATTACAGGCATTATATCAGCCCGGAATCACCCACTGCTGAGTATAGGCCTCCCCTTTTTTTTGCAACACTTCCCGGTTCTTTGCATCCCTTATCCAGGTGTTTCCCGCGATTTTGACTATCGTCTACCCAACAAGCTCTAGGACGGCCCTGGTTTCTTTGGCCTAGCCTTGGCCACCACTTGACCAAAGCCTGTTAAGTTTTTTTAGAAGCCTGTACTGTCCCACCGCCGTCGGTACTATCCCACCGGGCAAAAGCCTCCCCCAATTCCTTCCATGACCATACGTGTGTGCGGAACACGTCCAGATCGTCTGTCGGTGGGCCTCGGCGGCGCCATGTTTATATATATTAAAAATGATTTCTTTTCTAGATACTTCCATGGGGGTCCATTAGAAGAAGGAGGAGGCAGTGGCTCGGTGTACAGTGTAGTTACGTACAAAGCAGCAGACTGCCACCCGGGGTTGCCTGTTGCTACATTCGGCCCTTACACATGTCCACAGACTGTTGTTGAGACTGTTGATAAAATACAGTAAGTTCCGTTGTTTCTTTGTTTGACCAAGAATTTCTCACAAGCCGCGGTTAAGGAATAATGTTCATTCTTGAAATATTCTTAAAAGCATTCTTAAAAGTAAATGTGTGAAAAATAGATCTACAAAGGAATTACTTGCTTTAATCTCATAATTTTTTGTTTACCGTTCATTTTGACCCAGTATTGCACTCTTGTAGGAAATAGCACATTTTTTAATTACTTGTGAGAAATTTCCATGTTTGTGTTTTATTCTATGTATACAGGGTGGAAAGGATTTCGACGCACAAACAAATACCACGTGGTCAGTACATCAATCTGAACATAGACATTTCTTATCAGTTATTAAAAAAAAATAAAGCTATTTCCTAAAAGATTGCAATACCTACACAGTCAAAATTTATGGAACAGCAGATTAAAAAAAAATTACCAATAAAAAATTTCTATGTCGGAGATTCAGAATGATGTACTGAATAAGTGGTAACCGTTTTAGCTTCGGTGTCCCTTGCACCCTGTATAAAGAATAAGAATTGATCAGTACTGAAATTTAAGCAGTGTTTTTGAGTATACCCCTAAATCTTAATGTTGTGGTGTTCAAGAGCAACCTGGAGTGAAGAACATGTTCTAACTTTCCTGATTTAGCCACTCTTTAATATCATAGTAACCTTTTTTAACTGCTCCGTTGGTCTCGCTGTCGCAAGCGCGACTGCTGAGCTTGGGGATTTCCGGGTCGGGCAAAGTGTTTTTCCATTAGGAATTTCTCAGGAACAGCTTGGAGCTTGGAAGCTGGTGGTATGATACTCCCGTGCCTCGGAAAGCACGTTAAACCTTTGTTGCTGCACTTAATTTCTCTGCTGTCGTGTCGGTTTGCCGTCCCATCGGAGTATGAGTGAGGGAACAGAGAATGGACCTGTTCACTATAATATCTCCTGCGCTAACAGCTAATCTGTTGTAGGACTATATATATCAGTAGGACTATTATTATTTCCTTTATTCATTTTATATACACATTTTTGACATTTTTAAATATTTCTAAAACAACCATTTAAAAAAACATTAAAAAATATAAAAAATAGTGGTCCGCCGGTGTTGGGAGCAGGGTCCAAGCTACCGGTGGCTAGGGCTCCAGAGACAGGAACCTCCTCACAATGCGAGCCGTATCGAGGAGTACTGCCTTCTGAATCAGGCCCTTGATCCAACCGCCTAAGGAGAGAAAATTAATTATTAATTAATTAATTATTATTATTAATCTTTCAATCCATTCTCGTAAATTCTAGATACATAGGTGGTCACGCAGAAAGCCGGGCTTGCGTGATAGAAGCCCTGACAGCGGCGCTCGCGTGCTTCGACGAGCTCGGCCGGACTGACATACCTATACATGTGCTGCTACTGTGCTGTTCCCCTCCTTACTCTGCGTATGCCGGAGGACTGGTGCCGGCAGGTATGTGCATTTTATAATCTTTTATTTTTAACTTGCTTAGTTATGTATTGGTCAAATCAATCATAAAACATGACTTGATTCTGAAGCAGGGATCGCCTCCTCACGAAGAACTTCCTCAACGGCTAATAGCACGGACACGAAACTTTGTATACACGTTCAATGTTGATAGATAAACCTAATTTTATTCTTTTAATTATTTTTTTTAAAGATATTTAAAAAAAAGTTTACTTATAGCCCTTAGCTAAAAGAGTATGCTAGGTCATAAGTGCCTTACAGCTCTTGAACACGTTTAGACGTGCTGATTGCGTTCAGTTTCTTTGATGAGCAGGTGATTTTTATATCAGTGTCTGCATAAGGTTTTGAAATCAGCGAGTCGTCAGCGTTCAAGGTCACTGCGTGTGTGCCTTGCTTTTTAGGGATTTTCAACAAATCATAGAGGAGGCGAAATGTCCTGAACAACCTGTTATTTTCACAGGGTCCGTGGCCTGGGAGGTACTATGGAGATTCTTGCCGGTTCTTCTCCATAGGAAACGACCAACCAGTGCACCTTTTCTCTCGACGTTTTATAAGTGCGATGTAGGCCTATGTGAAATAAAATACTTTGATTTTCATTTTGACTTCTCCTGCTAACACATCAAGTAACTACAAAGTACACCAACAATGGTTTGACCCCACTATCAGTTGACTTGAGTTTAGAAAATGGTTTGTGTAGTCTCGCCAGTTAATTTAATTCTGACCTTGACCTCTAGGTGCCCCAGCAACCGTAGAACAAGCAGCCCGCTTACTAGCGGAACGCGGCGTGCAAGTATCAGTCGCGTCAGCACGCCGCGTGCCCGCCTTGCACGCGCTGTACGAGCACGCGGGCGGAGAGCTCCACCAGGCCCAGCAGAGGAATTATGCCAAGGTAAAACCTGTGTGTAGCACAGCCCTCCTGCACCCTGCACGCTAACCGCGGCGTGCAAGTGTCAGCACGCCACGTGCCCGCCTTGCACGCGCTGAAGAGCATAATAGACGCTTCACTCAAGTAAATGGTTTATTCGAGAGGCTGATCACTTTCATTGCCACAAATAATATAGAAATGAGCGTTCATGTGCGCATTCCATTTCATTTTTCGACTATCTGGTAGCGGAATGAAAGTGCTGAAATCTTTGGATCTCTCTTGTCTCTAATTATTTAATCCATTTTTAATTAAATTTGCATTCAATAATAATTAATTGCAGCAGTTTAGGGGTATGAAGAATAGGGTGTAAAATCCTTCATCCCCCATAGAAAAGAGAGGATCTGCCGACCAGACGGGTGTTATGTCTGGTGGGCTACTTCCCAACAGTTGTTGTCGGGTTTTTCTATATGAGACCATAAGTTTAATAGAGCGATTCAGAAGGTAGATTGTTAGTTCTTCATTTGTGTCATAGATAGCGAGCACTGCAGTACTTCTTAGTATTATGTTGCTGTAGCACTTTTAGTAATGCCGCTACAGCAGCATCTGCTTAGACTGGAAGACGACCCCTTTAACGTTGGTTAAAGTCTAGACAGATGATGACGATCAGTGCTGTTTCCAGGATCCTCGTCACCTAGTACTGCTCCGCGGCTACAGCCTGAAGGAGCGCCCGCCGAGCCCCGCGCCGCCGCCCGTCCCCGACATACAGGCCGACGTCTATGGGTATGTTCAAACATCGCATTCAACTTCATTCAGTATTGATTTTGTACGCGCATTATGCTATATGCTATCGTTCTTCTGCTACAGTCAAGGTCGAGGCACTACGGGCCCCGCTCGGCCTGGGGCCCAGAACTTCCCTCGTCCGGGCGTCGCGGCTGCTCCAGGCGTCGGGCCCGTGGGTACCGTACCTGGTGTGCCCGGGGTAGCTGGTGTAGGTAAGTGCGATCACAGTAGTTTTATGTTTATTAAACTCCAGGGAAGTTGAAAATATGAGTTTAGCGGCCATCTTGGGGACATTTTGTTTTTGTTTTTGTGGGAATAACTTAAAAAGGCAACCGTCCTTTAGGGGTAGGACCGAGAAGGGTAGGAGTTTTACCACTAAAAATACCCTGGTGGGCACAATCCGCACATGAAAGACTTCTTCTTCTTCTTCCGACTTTCTTTTCCTCGCAAAGACCTGTCCGGAACCCTTTTTGCAATGCGTTAGCATAGTTCTGACGTTTGTACCTTTTGCTTCCGGTCCAAACTTTTGCTTTTTTTGTTAGTTTTTATTTTTACTACGTAAAGGTGTTAATATTTTATTTTGTTTTTTTTTTAATGCTTCTATGGTTCAACCTCTATATTACATCTCAACATAGGACGTTCCGATTACCGAATCTACACGAAGAATGGCGAAGCACACACTTTTTTGAGATATCGTTGGTTTTGTGCACCTGCTCTCGCCATAGACATCCTTTTCTTCACCTATCATCTGTTTCTTTAAACCAGGCAATGCGTCATGTGGGCGCGGCGCAGGCAACTGGCTGGCCCCGCCGCGCGCGCCGCTGTACGCCAACAACTCTGCGCTGCTGACGCAGCTCGCGCAGCCCTCCTACCCGCCCCCGCCGCCCCCGCCCGCGCATGCCGCACAGGTCAGTACTTAAGAGTAGAGAAGAGAGCAGAGACAGATAAAAAACAAAAAAAAACAGTTTTGTGTCTCCAATAGAACCAGTTCAGCATAAATGATGAATGTCTGGCGCTGGTTTCAAACTAAAGGGAGAGTGAGAGTAAGAGAAGGAGATAGAGAGAGAAACCATTAGGATCGCATAGTAAGTGTAGTGAATCCGGACGGAATATTTTTTTTTCACAGGCTGGCCACCCACGCATGCCCACAATGGTGACGCCTGGCCCATCAGGGGCGCAGCTCCAGCGCTCTTACATCTGGAGCGGTGTCATCGAGTGGATGGAGAAGGGCAAAGCACCCGGGGACCAGCAGAAAACTACCAAGCATCTACCTTGCCAGGTTATTGTGAATCCTATTGTTCTTGTGTCTAAGTTTATTTCAGATTGATATATTTTTACCATATGACACCTCAGTACGTTCAGTAATATTATGGTGTTTCTATGAAATTCTTTTAGATCTGTGTTTATTATTTCTAAGTCTGTTAAAAGTTGACGAGAGCAATTTACTTGTTTTCTTACATGTATATTCTAAGAGTGAGAAATAACAACGAAATAATATTACTTAAAATAAGTGCCGACTGCCTATCTGACCTCCATAGCCTAGTTACTTGGTAAAACGATACCCCTTGGTAAGACTGGTTATCAGACTTCCGTGCGGCGGGTTTCTGACTACCCGTAACGACTGTCAGACATCCACAAGTTGATCAAGATGAGACTGGTTGACAGACTTTTTGGGCCACTGACTACCTGTAACAACACCATCCATATTATATTCTCTCTATTTATGTAAATAATACGGCTAAAATCAAAAAACCAACAAGGGATGTTGAAATACTCTAACGAACGACGCGTGAAATCAGCTGTTCACTTCCTGCCTAGTTACAGAATTCATCGAACTCGTCGTCGCGCTTGCCGTTCGCTACGTGCGTTTTCCCACGGTCGATACATTGCGCATGAGGAAATAAAACAAATCACATTTATTGGATTCCCATAACGTTCCTGAAATAATGTCTTGTACCGGTCATCTTAGTATGATATACTGAATTCACCCCATCACTCTGCGGAGGGCTGTTCCTTACACCCTGTATGGTAAAAAGATAATCTTTTTTTTTCTCCAGGTATCAGCCAGCACAAAAGACATCGAGCCTGAGTTGAAGGTGGACACATGGCCGAACAAGCTGTTGATGCAGCTGATGCCCAAACAGCTGATCTCCAACATCGGTGGGCAGTACCTGAAGGATAGCAAGTCGGTGCTGTTCCATCTGCAGCCCAGTGAAGCGCTGGATGCCTTGACCAAGGTCATGGTTAATGGGTTTGTGAGTACATATTTATTACAATCCATACTAATATTATAAATGCGAAAGTAACTTTGTTTGTTTGTTTGCTACCTTTTCACGACTAAACAGCTGATCGGATCGTAATGAAATTTGGCGAGTAGATAGATTATATCCTGTGACAAGACATAGGCTATCTTTTTTTTTCGTCACTCATTATAATTACCACGCGAACGAAGTCGCGGGCAACAGCTAGTATAACACAACATCACGCCTGTAATCCCCGAACAGTTAGGCAGAGGTGTACCTAATAGTACACCCACATTTCGCCAGTTATGTTTAAGTCCCAAGTAATAGTGGGCGAGTCTATTCCCATCAACCGGGCAAAGATCCAGAGTACTAGGCTGCTACTGAGAAATTCCTGATGGAAAAACCTAATATTGCCCAATAACATATTGCCCAACCTGGGAATCGAAACCAGGTCCTAATACTCTCTTGTGTTTTCCAAGGCGGGCTGCGTGCACTTCTCCCCGATGCCGACACCGCCGCAGTGCGACATCAAGGTCCTCATACTGCTGTACACGCCGGACAAGAAGGCGTACCTAGGGTTCATACCCAACAACCAGGCCACCTTCGTCGACCGACTCAGGAAAGTAAGTGGAAATCCTTAAAGCATTATTTTTTTGTTAGCCTAAGGACTGCATGCCCGTGACGACACGGCAACGCATTTTGTCTTTACCCAACGTAAATTCATACGTAGATAGTGGTAATAAGATACAAATTGCAATGTTTAGAGATCGAGCCCGAGTAATCAGAGGGGATTTCACTTCGCGGCTTAGAAAATTGGGATATGGATCTTGTTACGACTAGCTACGTATGAATTTACGTTTAGCCGAGTGCAATTAGACTTAATTTACTCAAAAGACGGAATGAAGTTTGTAGTGGTTGGCTTTTCATGGGACTTATTTTATTGAGTTCCTAGAGGTGTTTAGAAGAAAAACAACAATGAACAAATAAACAGAATAAATAACCACAGGTCACAACTATTATGCTACAGTGTAAATTCGTCGAGTTTCAAGAAAAATTAAAAACCGGTCAAATGCGAGTCGTACTCGCGCATGAAGGGTTCCGTACCATCGTAGTAGGGGAGCCCCCTTTAATTTTTTAATTTATGATTATTATTTGTTGTTATAGCGGCAAAAGAAATACACATTCTGTGAAAATTTCAACTTCTCTACCTATTACGGATCATGAGATACAGCCCGCTGACAGACGGACGGACGGACAGCGGAGGCTTAGTAATAGGGTCCGATTGGTTAATCTTCGAGTACGGAACCCTAAAAAAAGGCACAAGCGGCGAAATTTTTGTTCTTAGGTTTCTTCTTCTTCTTCAACTTTCCCATGCAAAACTTCAATAACAAATCAGTGAGGAGGCTGTAATTTTTTTCACGATTTCGATGTATGTCCAATGTAGATAGTTGTTTAGTTTGATAGTCACACTGTTAACATTTTGACCGCCAGAGCATAAAGGCACGCGCGTGTCCTCCACGCTAAGCCACAATTTCACCTACCATTTTGTCACATATTTGTGTCGTTTGGCGTACAGGGCACGCGCTTGCTTGTCACGTATACGTGACGATGGCGGTCAAAAGGTTAAATGTGACCTCACCTTCCTGACACTAAGTTATTTCTCGTGGTATGCAGGTAATCCAACAACAGAAGATAAGTCAGATCATCAGCAAGCAACAGTTGCCGACGGCCGTCAGCAACGCGGGCGGTATGCAACAGAACATGCCTAACGCTACCATGGCAGGTCAGACATTATTCTTTTAAGATATCTGTTTGGGTGCGCCAAAGTTCACCTAAATTTTCAACTCCGATAATTGGAAATCCGAAAATGTTCTTCCTAACATTTTTCATCCTAAGAATCACAATTCCTAACTACTCTGTCTCTAATTTTATAATTCCGAAGCATTCAACTTCATAATGTCAGTAGCAATAAACATCTATTACACTTTTATTTGTTTTCCTATGTTTTGTCAACATAACCATCTTTTAGACTATTATTCAAAGTCATATATTTTTTGTTAAGATTTCTTTGTTTAGACTTAAAACTAAAAATTTAACCAAAAAAGTGTTATTTTTGCAAACCATTTATTTTCTCGATTCTATCATATAAAACACCTAAAAGAAATAAAATGAAATAAATGTAAAAATAAAAGTTTCTTGGTGTTTTTTTTCTCCGACTAACCGTTTGTCGTAAAAACGATGTGGAAGGGATCCATAGGTTAGGTTAGGTTAGAACTGTGACCTGTAACTACGCGCGAGCCGAGCGAGCGGTGCCGCGGTAGCGGCCGGCGAGCGCTACTTCCAAATTGGTTGCGAAATTTTTCTAAGTTTTTTTTTCATAGTGCCCCCAAGACGAGACTCTGACCTGTACTTATGTTTAGGGATAAAAGCGTTATGATAAAAAAACAGTAGGAGTTTAAATATATTTACATTAATGATATTATTAATTACAATTTTCGGAAACATGAGTGTTATGAACATCGCCGGTAGCACTACAAATATTATGAATGAAAGCTTTAGGATGAAAATTTTTAGGAAGAGTGATCATTCGGATTACAAATCGTTAGGAAGAACAATTTCGGGAAAAGAACTTTAGGTGAGCCAATATGGACCCTATCTGTTTTTGTGAAAAACATGGTCGTTATGTTATCTGGTTGTGCTAGGTGCAAATCATGCCGCAAAAATGCAAACTAAAAAATGATGTAAAATTCCATTTTTGGCCGATAAAATCAACATTGTTACGACAAATTTGTCCTTCGCTTATTTGTTTTTTTATTTTGCTGTTTATTGTTTTAGTAGATTTCAGATGACATCCCATTGTCTTTTTCTTTGTTACAACAGCCGAATATAATAATATTTAGTCATTGCTTCGGGTCGACAAGTTAGGCACGGTTGGCGCATTGGCTGAGCGATTGGCTGCTGCATAGCGTGCCGCGGGTTCGATTCCCGCACGGAAAAAATATTTGTATGGCCTACAGGTAGTTGTTCCGGGTCTGGCTGTTTGTGTGCGTGAGTTTAAATGTTTGTAAACGCACCCACGATACAGGAAAAATTCCTAGTGTGGGGCAACGTTTTAAAAAATAAAGAATTGGTTGCCCCTGCGCAGATTGCTTTCAAGAGCTGCCGATGATAATATTTTATTGTAATGATGACACATTTGTGCTGATCGCGTTCAATAACATTGGTGAAATTCGTACTAAGTGTAAACCAAACCAAATAAAAACTTATCACGCTTATTTGTTTGGTGTCTTGCAGTAGGAAGGGTCAATTTTTGTAAGAGGTAAACCGGAGTACACATCTTTAATGTGATTATATTATTTGTCTATAGAATACTGACTGTGCCATTTTTGGACCTTGGAACTTTTATGATCACTATCTATGAAAGCTTACGGTTTCACTGTATGATTCCGTTTGTACCGTAGGTACGGGCGCCATGGCGGGCAGCGCGGGCATGTCGGGCATGGCGGGCGGCATGCAGGCGGGCGGCAGCGGGCCGGGCAGCGTGGGCAGCATGCCCGGGCCCGCCGGCACCCAGGGCATGGTGCAGTCGCAGATGCAGCAGCACCCGCAGGTGAGCCAAAATGTTATACAGGGTGTAAACAGACCCTTCACGAAGCCGTCAAACAAGCATTATGTTCATCAAACTGAGTAACCCAACGCAAAAATTATTGCTGGGAAACGAGTTTTTTTTTTGGGTTGATAAATCATGTTTTACGGTAAAACTCAATGTAGCACACTCAAATCATTGTGCTGATGGATGCTTTTAATAGTAAACGGTTCATGGAGGTACTTAAAGTTAAAACCTTTAAAAGTGGTATTTAAAAAAAAAACTTGTGAAAACTTGAAACTTTGACCCCCAATATCTCCATAACTAGAAGGTTCCCAGGTATGGTTCAGAACAAAAAAATGATCGCAATGGCGGGGAGAACAAGTGGCTTTCGGCTTCGTTAAGGGTCTTTTTACACCCTTTATAGCTTTATCCCAAATTAGGGGTTGCATGTCTTCTTCTTCCGTACTTCTAATTGATAACCCCACCTCCATATCCCCAGGGCATGATGATAGGCGGCTCAATCGGCCAGCAAGTGCAGCAACAAGTAGGTGGCAAGGGTCCCCGCCCCGTCACCCAGCTCGACGGGCTGGAGGCAGCTCGGCAGCACAACCTGGAGAAGATCCAGCACCTGCAGCAGACCCTGGAAGCTGCCCATCAGCAGGAGGCCCAGTTCAAGTCGCAGATGGATATCATGTCCCATCTGCATGCAGCTCAGCAGCAGGAGCAGCATTATAAGCAGCTAGAGGTAGATTTTACCAGAGTATCTCAAGCGTGCCAATGCCAACCGAAATTATTATTTTTTCTTTATATAATATCGGAATTACTTTAGTGCTAAATAATGTTAGATGGAGTAAACTATTTATCCTACTCACATACCCCTGAGAAGAAATGATGAAACGAAATGTCCGGACAGGTCCACTCAATTCTACACTATTTTTTTTTAATTAAGAGGTTTGTAAATATGTAGGAGTTCCTAAATTACTCATCCGATTTTAAAAATCCTTTCACCAATTTTAAGAATCGATCTTCGAGGTGAACATAGACTGTATACAACGTGTCCCAAAATTCAATGATAGGCGGGCACCAGAGGGTGGACCTGCTCGTGACTACTCGAGAAAAGAGAAAAAAAAAACTCAATTTCCTTTAAAATTACAAAAAAAAAAATCCTCTGGTGCCCGCTTATCGTTGAATTTTGGGATACGTATTATTTCCGATGCCCACCAGGCTGAAGCCGCGGGAAAAAACTAGTCAACTCTTTCCTCTTTTTTATTTATCCACAATGGGAACTTTGGCAAATGGCTCAGAAAGAGTTCGTCTTTTCTTGAGACACACGTTAAGTACCTACAACATGTAAGTGTCTGCCCTCAGGAGCAACGCAAGCACCAGCTGCAGCAACAGCTACAGCAACAGTTGCGCGGCGCAGGCGGCGTTGCACACCCGCCGCGCGTCATGCGCCCGCTCCTACCTTCCAACCCTGGGCTCCGCCATCTGTTGCAGCAGGTAGGTGGCACTATGTGAAGAGTACACTTGAACCAGAACAGGCTTCGGTAATGCTCGGGTTCCGAGTAAACACGAACGTGTATTAGTGCACTGTCATTGCGCGTTTGAAGTTTTCTGTCTGTCAGGTCGTCATCTGTCTCTTAAAAACGTTATTAGGAATTGCATAGAGTTGCTAAACTAATTTTGAAATGTTGGTAAGACAACATAAGCTAGTGTTTTCATGGTTCTAGCAGCCCTATATAGATAGATAGATATCATCATTGAGCGTTCGTACAGACGGTGATTCCCGATGCATATAGTTTTTTTAAAGACCAGTATTAAAGTGGAAGCGCCAGGGTAGCCCACGAAATTCAGTTTTTCTTACGCTTATTTGCAATTTGCAGGTCACTGTCAAAACGTGTCAGGTTGTATGTTGATTGAAATGTAACCAAATGAACTTAAAAAAAAATTAAATGAACTTAGAGGTCGTCACCGAGGCAGGCCCAAGAAACGCTGGCGTGACAACTCGGACTCGTTCCTGACTGATTGGCCAGAGGAGGCAAAACACACACCGCCTTTGCCCAGCAGTGAGACAGAATAGGCTCACTAAAAAAAAAAAAGGGTTGTATTCAACATTTTAATGATTATAATACTGTAAATACATACGTATTACGGTCGTGAATCGTATTTTGTTCAACACAACCTGACAGTGATCGGCAAATTGCCAAAAACATAAACAAAAATTTGAATTTCGCGGGCTACCCGAGCGCGTTCACCTTAAGAGGTGTTACGGAACTAGGGATGTGTTCTTAACACGAAATTCCATAAAATAAAATAAAAAGTGGAATAAAATTTAAACTTGTTATTTTTCTTATACACCGTGACTTTTTAGTCGTCTTACAAAGGTGTTCCACTCAATGTGCCCGACATAAAATAGTTCTAGGCGCGTTTTTTTTTTGTACCTACCGTAATAGGTACAAAGAAAAATTAATAAACATTAGAAAACGTTATGAAACATCCTGTTAATGATGTTTACGTGTCAAACGGGAGAATATACCTACCCAGCGCTCGAGTCCAGTAGATCATTGCTCACAACAGGGTGTTTTAACTACGTCATAATATTGAATAATATTTTTATTTTTAAATAATTGAAATCTCATAAATACCTTTTTTTTTATGAATGCTTAAGATACATGAAGTGGGCTGCCGTTGTAAGACGACTAAAAACTCACGGTGTATACCTTTTGACCGCCAGACCATCGTGTGTGCGTCACCAAGCCACAATTTCACCTACTATTTTGTCACGTATTTGTGTCGTTTGGCGTACAGGGCACACACTTGCTTGTCACGAATATGTGACAATGGCTTAAAAGGTTAAAAAGGGAAATTCTGAATTATTATTTTTGCATCACAGAAGAATATCGTCATTCTCAAAGAAAGAGCTGAATATTCGCGCGAATCAAGAAACGATCTATAGATATTTCAAGTGAAAGGTTTATTTTTGGAAAGGCTAAACAAACGAGGTATTTATCATCCTTCATTGAGCAGGCCTCGCAAACAAATATCAACTTTGTAACAGTTCAAATAAAGTTTAATGTAAATAAACTTTCGTTAGTCAGAGAGAACGGAGGTATGCGGTTATTTATTTTCTACTTTATTTTAAGTAGTGCAGTGTTGATATTTGTTTAGCTTGGAAAACCGCGTTGCACTACTCTTTGGTGGAGAACAAATCATTATAGTTAGATATCCTCATGTAATACTACCATAATCAGTAAAATGGATTAACAATATTGGTGCCTGATTAACAGATCGTTCATAAATAATAGATTTTTTACTACAGGGTGTAAGGGACAGCCCTACGCAGACTGATGGGGTGAATTCAGTATACCATACTAAGAGGACCGGTACAATAAATTATTTTAGGAACGTTATGGGAATCACACTTGAGATTTGCAGACGACATCGTCATACTGGCTGAATCGCTGCACGACTTGCAGCAGATGCTGGATGGCCTAGTTGATTCTTCAATACGCATTGGTCTCATGGTGAACTTGGACAAAACCCAGGTTATGTTCAACGAACACGTCACCCCAGGACCTGTTGTTGTCAATGGCGGTCCTCTCGAAGTTGTTCGAGAATATGTTTACCTCGGGCAAACTCTGCAGTTTGGTAAGAACAACTTTGAGAGGGAGGCTAACAGAAGAATTCAGCTGGGCTGGGCAGCGTTTGGGAAGCTTCGTCGGGTCTTCTCGTCGCGTATTCCACAGAGTCTAAAGACTAAAGTCTTCAACCAGTGCGTCCTGCCTGTTATGACTTACGGGGCCGAAACGTGGACACTCACGGTACGGCTGGTTCATAAATTCAAGGTCGCTCAGCGAGCTATGGAACGCGCTATGCTTGGAGTCTCTCTGAGGGATCGCATCCGAAACGAGGTGATCCGGCAGAGAACCAGAGTTGTCGACATAGCTCACAGAATCAGCAAGCTGAAGTGGCAATGGGCCGGTCATATTAGCCGTAGAACCGATGACCGTTGGGGTAAACGTGTTCTTGAGTGGAGACCGCGAATCGGCAAACGTAAGGTGGGACGCCCTCAGGCTCGGTGGAGTGACGATCTTCGCAGGGTGGCTGGTAGCAACTGGATGAGAGTTGCTGAGAATCGAGTTGAGTGGCGTGCAATTGAGGAGGCCTATGTCCAGCAGTGGACTGCTATGGGCTGATGATGATGGGAATCCAATAAATATTTGTTTTATTTCCTCATGCGCAATGTATCGATACCGTGGAAAAACGCACGTAGCGAACGGCAAGCGCGGCGACGAGTTCGATGAACTCTGTAGCTAGGCAGGAAGTGAACAGCTGATTTCAACACCCATTGTAGGTTTTTTTAATTTTAGCTGTATTATTACATCAATGGAGTGACAAAGAGAGAAACAGTAATTTTACATTGAAATAAAGGAATAGTAAAAAAAAAATAAGGAGCTGAATGCACCCTGTCAGTTTGTAGAGGGCTGTCCCTTACACCCTGTATAGTTAAATAGGGATATTTTGCATCTTGTTTTTTAATGAGTTTCACGAAACAATTCCTTCGTTTTTTTTACTAATAACGCCTGTCTGTGAAGGTCATTCAAGCGGCAAAATGTCCACTACCGAGGTCACTGACGGCCGACCACTTTTAAACCTTAAAACTTAGGGCATAAGGGTGAAATTGGCACCGTCAGTGAGCTCTATAGTACCTTGGATTGTCGTTTATAACAACATGTTGTTTTGTATGTAGCTATAGACTTAGTAACCACGATTTCATAAAACTACTACGACCTCATAATAAGGGGCGCATCTGCGAAAGTTTAAAGAAGAATAAGTCTTAAAGGCGTTACTAGTAAGGTTAATTTTTCCCCGTTACCTTTCCTCAGATGCGCCTGGCATATTATTATGTCGGCAATAGTTAAGTGAATAGAAATTAGCACAATTTCACCATCACCCATGAATTCTTAATTTGTTGTAGAAATTAATAATAGTTTTAGAGAAACTTGACTAAAACTAGTGGTGTAAATAATTTGCAAACTAACTTCGTGACCTCGGCTTTCAAGGCATAAGCAATTGTTTTTAGGGTTCTGTACCCGAAAGGTTACCAACGGGACCCTATAACTAAGCCTCCGCTATCCGTCCGTCTGTCTGTCAGCGGGCGGCAAATTGTTGCTGCAATAATAACAAATAATAAAAATAAATTTAAAATGGCTCCCCTACTACGATGGTACGGAACCCTTCATGCGCGAGTCCGACTCGTACTTGGTCGGTTTTTTTTTAATACCATAGAGTCTATGGCATAGACAATAAAGACGATCTGTCAAATTGACAAAAAAAAATTGAATATGACTTGCAGTAAGAGGTTCATGCTATTTATTTTTATTTGATTTATTATTGAAATTGACAGAGATAACCTCATCTCTCTGTCTTTTAATACATGATGTGTGAGGGACATGGACGCGCATACTGATCCTACTAATTCGGCACATAATATTGTAAACCGTCGAAAGTAGAAATTGTCGGATATTGAAACAAATATGTGCTCTTTAATTAGTAATGACGAAGATTTCACTTACTTGGAAACATTTTAAACTTAAAATACGGGATGGAAGGGACACCGACATACAAACGGTTACCACGTATTCTGTACATCATTATGAACTCCATACAAATTTTTCATCGGTAAAAAAAACTGATGTTTCCTACAAAAGTGCAATAATACACGGTCAAAATGTATGGAAAAGCTGTTTTTTTTTTAATTACAGAGAGATTTTTGATGTGGGGCGGTTCAGAATGATGTACTGAATACGTGGAACCGTTTATACGTCAGTGTTCCTTCCACTATGTTTAGTAAAACTTTGACATTCATAAAACAAGTACAGTCACGAGCACCAATATGTATACACTTTCCTAAATTTAAGAGCAATTTTCGCGAGAAATAACGATTGTAACTTGGAGATAGGGGCTTTTTCATAAAAATATGAGTTCCAGAATACAATGTGCGTCACAACATGAATTTTTAATCAGAACAGTATTAGAAAAACACTAAACACTAAAGTTGTTAAGTGTTTACATATTGGTGCTCGTGACTGTACGTATCACTTTTTCTCGAAATGTCTGGAAAAGCTGATTATTTGCTTCGATCGATGTCCCTCACACTCTGTATAGTTATAATCATTCATAGCGCTCTTTCAGGTATCAACGAGCATCAGTAACTAACGCTTTCTCATCATTTCAGCTTGTTTAACATGTCGTGCTCAACTTCTTAGTGAGTTGAGCGAGGTTGAGCGTGACGTTGCTTGTCATTCTGTTTTTTGTAGTGGTACACGTAATATTGTTGAGCAAAACATGAGGATTTCATGGTTGTGTATTCAAAAATAACTGACTTAGACTTAAGATGGGTTAACATTATAATATACTAAAAGTTTGGCAAGACTATGGTATAAATATCAAACACAATTTTTCGACGTTCCACGTCTTTTTTCATCTATTTACCGACATACCACTAACACTCATCATCATTCTCGTTTTTTTTATTAAGCGGTGAAAAATACGTAACGTATACCGCACCGTCTGGGGAGACGCCTTGGCGGATGAGCCTCAAGAACGCATGATGTTCGCGACCCATCCAGCGCACACCAAAATCCTTTGGTGATGTCCGGGCTCATTCAAGACATTGCAATCACTCGTGAGGGCCGTGCAAAGCGATCATCAGTCTCCTGCCCTTATCTCAATTTATTTAGACTCGCCGCAGCATGTATACTTCTTCCATACTTCTCTATTACTCGTCATCTCAGCACTCACCTCCTTTCTAGCCATATCTTCTTCCCACAGTCCATCCATCATTTGTTTGATCATGCCTACTTTTATAGCCATTGACACACACACACTAACGTTACAAAATTCCATGTTATGCTCAACACCAACGTCACGCTCAACTGTCACGTGACGCTGAACTCGACTCAACCTCGCTGCTCCGAATGTTTTTAGCAACAGCAGCAGCCGCGCGGCGCTCGGCCGCACATGTGAGCGGCCCGCGCCCCCCGCGCCCTCGCTCACCCCGCCCCACCCCCCGCACGCACTTAACGCACGCACAAGTAATGCTTCACACCTTCTACTACTGATTTGTGTGAGCTATGACATGTACTGACGGTGACATTACGGTATGCAGGTAGTAGGTAAAATTTTACTTATCAAAATCGTACCTTTTTTGGTATTTGTGTCAATTAGTATATTAAAAGGCACTTTTGAACGTCAATCTTAACAAAGGGAAAGAATTGATTACTTACTAATTTCAATATTGCGCGAGATCACAGAGATGTGTATAAAAAAAATATATAAGCACATGTTTTAAGTTTCTTAGTGTAATTAGAAACCACAGATTATGTAAAGAAAAAAAAATTGCCCACCTGCACCCGTAGCATGACTACCGTAGAAACGGGTTTTGTCGACGGAAGAACCGACAAAATGACAGATCAACAAAAGAAATCTGTCAGTTTATCGATTCTTCAGTCGACAAAACCCGTTTCTACGATAGTCATGCTACGCGTGCTGAAGGTATTTATTATCTATACTAATATTATAAAGAGGTTTGTATGTAGGGGTAGGTAATCTTCGGAACTACTGATCAGATTCCGAGAACCCTTTCATTAACTGGAAGCTACATTATCCCGGCGTGTAGACTCCATTTAAAACGTTCCCGTGGGTTAATTTCCGTACACAGCAAGAGCGAAGCCGCGCGCAAAAGCTAGTAAGTTAGCTATAAACGCCTGCAAAAATTTGAAGAGAAAATTAGATAAAACTAGTTTGTTCCCGTTTTGACCGCTTTTCAGGTAAAGACATGTCATTAGTTCACTTTTTATGTTGCATGCTTTTCTTAGGTTTCTATACTTCAGTTCTTAAATAATTAATACTTTCTTAGATCTAACAATTTCATTTAATTTTATTAAAACCCGCTTTAAAATTAGTATCATCATTAATTCTCATTTAATTGTAAATACTTTTCATGTAATTTTAAGGGTTTCACTAACAATGTAGGAATTAAAAAGGACTACAGTTGCGGATGAAAATTGGACAATTGTTTTGTGTACGTCATAATTTTAGGTCGTTGATTTAAATGAATGCTGTAAAATAGTTAAATATACAGGCAAAATAAGTATCGGTCGCAAACGCGATTAGCTAGAAATGTTGAGCCTGGGGACCTAGGTCCCATCAAACATCGGTTCCCAGGTCGGATAGTATTATTTAATTAGTATTATTTAAACATGGAATGCACAAACGGTTACCAGGTATTCAGTACACCATTCAAAACCCCCCCACACAGAATTTTTTCATCGGCAATTTAAAAAACAAAATAATCAAGTTGTTGTCTTTTACACAGCAATGTTTTTTATGTTAGCCTAACTAACCCATTCGTGGGCAAAGGCGGTCTATTCCTTCGACTTTTTTCTTCTCGATGTTGCGCCACTTCTCGCCAATTAACGAGAAAACCATTCAAGGCGTCCCGCCATCTTCTCCACGGTTTGCCGCGACCCCGTCTGGTTTCCTCAGGGCTCCAGTTTTGCGATGCCCACAGCTGTGCCCGGCATCCCAGGCCAGCAGCCCGGCAGACATGGCTTGATATAAATAAGGATAAATTCATAATGATAAAGTGCCTGTATGCTTATCTATTTTACACTTTATACACATACCGACACATATCTCCATATTAAAATCGAGTTCTGTCCCTAGCAGCCGCAGTACAGGCCCGGGGGCGGAGCTCCCCGGCCGGCGTCGCAGCCCCAACAGTTCGACGACGTCAACAACTACTCGGACTTCATCTAGGCCTTACCACCGCATGTGTGGGCGCAATGGGATGACGATGATGATATTCATTGAAAGAATGCTGGTATTCTGGCGTATTTGTCCAAAAATTCGCGATAGACAGTGATTAAAAATATGATAAATTCAGAGAGATAGTTTCACTATAAGTTCCGTTTAAAGTTGAAGCAACAACAAGATAAACCTGTACACAAGCGGTACACCATGTTCGCCGGCACGCACACAAGCCCACGAGTAATACGTAAGCACGAATCGAGAAGGCTAAATTGGAATTGCTTCACACTGCGTGCGAGTGCGGTTCTAAGTCGCGTATTACAGAACGTCACGCAAGCATTACTTCTTCTTCTCGAATCGATGACTCAGATTTTGTCCTACCGGTAGCGACCTGGACAGCACTGTCGTTACAAGCATTATTTAAAACTAGTTTCACTGCCTCGTTGGTCTAGTGGTGCGCGACTGCTGAGTATGAGGTCCTGGCTTCCATTCCCAGCTCGGGCAAAGTGTTATTGGGCTTTTCCCTCAGGAATTAGTCAGTAGCAACCACGGAGTCTGTACTTGTACCCGTTTGATAGCAATAGGCTCGCTCCCTATTACATGGGACTTAAACATAACTGGCGAAATGTGGGTGTACTTGTTTAATGGTGTCATATTTGTTATGTAGTTTCAACCAATCAAATGGCTTGAATCTAGCTTTAAATAATGCTTGAGTATTGAGTGACGTCCTTATATACGGGCCTAAGTCTATTAATTATATTCTTGAGCCGTATCGCGTTTTGTTCGATGCGGTGTCGAGCCGCGTCGTTCTCTTTTTCTCTTTTATTGCTATCACCGATAAGTGTGATCACTTCCTACTTTGAGCAATACAAAATATACCCTGTGTCTATGCCAGTAAAGTTTGTTTTTAGCAAAATAACCCGAATATTTGGACAAATGCGCCAACTTAAGGTTACGATGGTACCCACACATGTATACAGGAACGTTTTCACGAAATATTTATGAAATTGATAGATCTTCTATAATATTGTAAACTATTCACTTTACGGTAGGGCCAATATAATCTTATTTTATGGTTAGTAAAGTGTAATTTTCTTTACTTTTCTTAATTTGTAAACAAATATGACGTAGCGTGATGGTTACTGCCCCCAGCTCCCCGAGAAAGGCCTGCAACGTCTTGGTGTTACTAGTCTAAGAGGTGACGGGATTTTTCATAACGATCATGGATACGGTAAGATTTACAATTTTACATCAATGGGTTGTAGAGTAGTCCCATTTCTCTTATCGTTTTTTTTTTTCGCAACAAAAATGCAGTGACTTGCACGCATCATAGCTCTGAAATGCAACCACTGAGAGCCGGCAGACCAAGTTATTTCATTTGCAGAGACGCCATACTTTGAATATATACTAAAACTGACCATTTCTCTGATCGTTTTTTTTTTTCGCAACAATGAAGCCTCTTGTAAGCGCTATAACTCTAAGTTGCAACCTCTGAGAGCAGGCAGACCGACATCATTCACATTAGGGGACTACTCTACAACCCATTGAAGAAAATCTAACCTTATCCATGATCGTTAAGAAAAATCCTGTCACCTCTCAGTCTATACTTACGATCCGTGGTTGTTTATTGTAACTCGTAAAGAGGAACACACTGCTCGTTCAATTGTTAACTCCACTCCAAATGATCATATTTCTTTCATGCCCAGCCTTCCATATAAACCTAGATTATTGACTGATATTATAATTCGTTTTAGAAAAAGTATTGTTGGCGAGCGATGAGACAATTTTTGTATAATATTGTAGTATATTAATTGATCCTTCGTTTTCTGAAAACCTAATCCTGAGCTAATGACAGCTGCTCTCACAACAGTGAAGGAAAACATCGTGCGAAATCCGGTATGTCCTAGAACAAAAAAAATCAACATGTGACATCTACCAGCCCACACTGGGCCCGCGTGGTGGATAAAGATTCACTATAATAGTTCTGTTCAAAGTTTATGGCGGCACGGAAGTTAGCTGCGAGTGACGTTCTGCGCATTATACAGTCAAGACGATGCGTCCTCTGCGCCCGTAGATACTTAAAATTGTGTTCTGCGTAGCTTTACGTTAGATGTTCCGAACCGCCATAAAGTTTGAACCGTTTTACCTGCGCAGACCGTCACTCGCAGCTAACTTCAGCCCACATAAAGTTTGAACAGAATTATACCTTGTGCAATGGTCAATGGATAGGTTTTCAGAAAACAGGGGATTTGGTTTGATGACTTTGATATCAACATAAACCAAGCCTTTTCCCAACTTTGTTGTGGTTGACTCCATATGAATAAGTAATAAATGATGTTTTTAACAAAAAGGTTTTTAATTAGAGTTCCTTTGTCGTAACTGCTTCTATCATTTTCTCATATTATGTCAGTAGTACCGTAATAAGGAAATGTCAAAAAGAGATGAAGAATATAAACCGTATAACGCCCTCAATTTTTTCACCACGAATCCTGGAATCAAAAATTCGAAGGCATGTAGTAATCTGTGGCATTTGACATCTACCCGCCCGCACTGGGCCCGCGTGGTAGATTACGGCCCACACCCTCTCATTGAGAGGGGCCCGTGTCCCAGCACTGAGAAAGTTATAGTCTGATTTTGCTAGGTAAATAAAAGACTTTTCTTGTAAAATATCTTCTTATATATTAAGTATTTGTTTTCGAATTAAGTATACAAAGAATACAAACACACTAGAAGTCTAGTTAGGGTTAACTTTTGGTATAAAAATCTGGCACTAATAGATAGAGCTATTTCATATCATAGTTATAAGGAAAAAAGATATTTGTACCATTAAACATGTCTAAGTAACATTGAATTTTATGAGTTCAAAAGTTTTCGAAGCAAAAAATTTATTACATTATATTTCAGGAATAATATTCTTTGAGAAAACAGCAAAAGTGGCCCAACCCATTTTTTTTAAGAAATAATTTTGGAATGTACACTTGCAGGAAAAATTACATAGTATTGTTTGATAATGGATTTATAATACAATTTTCATTTAAAGCCAAAAAGCCCATAACATTACACATAATGTCGGTTGAGACACATTTACTTTGAAGATTAAATAGATGCTTTGATTTGAAATAGGAAATATACAGGGTAGAAGGGACACCGACGCTACAACGGTAACCACGTATTCAGTACATCCCCCCCACATAGAAATGTTTCATCGGTTATAAAAAAAAACAACAGTTCCTACAAAACTGCAATACATACACGTCAATGTCAAAATGCATGGAACAGCTATTTTTTATTTAAATTACTGATGAAAAATGTATATGTTGGAGGGGGGGGGGGGGTCAGAATGATGTAAGCGTTTTAGCTTTGATGTGCCTTCCACCTTTTATACACTAGTACACTGCTCAAGTCAAACTAACAGGGCAAAAGCAAGCCTGATAAGTACCAGCGAAGATTTACATTCAATTAACTCCACATACACAAGTATATACGCTTTAATACACAAAAAGCGTGTAAAGAATTTGAACTTTATCGTAAATAGATAAGTTTGATGTTTAAATGCTCAGAGTGAATTATTCTATTAAAACTTGAAAAGACAGGTATACAACTCCAAACAACTTGATTAGAAAACTGTTAAGGATTCGTCAAAACTGGTGCGGACAAATTGAGGAACGGCTGTGGACACCGGACACTGACCGTTGGACACCGGACACTGACCGTTGGACACCGGACACTGACCGGCTGACACCGGACTCTGACCGATGTTGTAGTGTGCTGAACACCAGGGTAGTCCGCGAAATTCAAATTTTCTTACGTTTTCTTGCAATTTGCAGGTCAGTCTCAGGTTGTATGTTGATTAAAATATGATTCGCGATCGTAACACGTATGTATAGTTCATTAAATTTAATCTCATTAAATGACTATTTCATGAAAAAATCATTCAATAGGATTAAATGAACTTAGAGGGTTGTATTGATGATCTGAATGATTATAACTCTGTAAAGCCATAGTTGTTAGGGTCGCGAATCCATAGAACGTCGGTTTTTAGAACAAAAAATCCATAACGTGGATCAGGTGGGACACCCCATTCCCTCTCTTAGAGAGTAGGCCTGTATCCCATCAATGGAAGCATTATGTTGTATATTGCAATTTTTGATGCAAGTTAAATTTTGTTGTTGATTTTCGTTCCAAAAACCGAATGTAAAGACGAACCCAGTACAGCATTTTGTCTAATTTTCTAGGTCAACTTATACATACACTCAGTGGTTTGAAAAATATTTGAAAATCCCACATCAAATGCAGTTAGGTACAAAATAATATATAATAAACTATACATACGGAGTGGAAGGGACACCGGCCACACACAGAAATTTTTCATAGGTTATTAAAAAAAAAAACGAGTGTGCTTATGACCACACGACTGAAGTGAAACTTCTTATTATTTATTTGGCTATGAGAGGAAAAGAGAAAGAAAATGTGAGCGCGCACTGCTGTCTCTTGCTTATATCCCCCACTCAATTCCCGTTCGCCTCGCCCGATCACACTTTTCGTAACGCTTACGTCACGCGTTCGCCAGCTTACTCCCCAAGTCAAGCGTGCGTAAAGAAGTTTCACTTCAAAAACAGCGGTTTCTTTCCTACAAAAGTGCAACACCTACACGGTCAAAATGTATGGAACAGATTTTTTTTTACATAACCGATGAAAAATTACTATTTAGGGGGGCTCAGAATGATGTACTGAATAGGTGGTAACCGTTTTCGTGTCCGTGTCCCTTCCACCCCTTATACTTATAATTTATCTAAGTTAGAGACACGGACATAAGTATGAAGTGATAAAGTGAGCCTAAACAATGCGAATAAATGCGATATTCTCGCGAATACGGTGATTGTAAAGTCAACAAGCTAATATACAGGTGTGACGTTATTTTTTATCGTATTCTTCTATGCAAACTCTTTTAATTTTAATTGATACACATATCATGGAGTATAGAAAATAAATAGTCCGCCATATTGGATTTATAATGACGTCACTTAGCTATGCATTGTCATCCAAACTGAACCTGTATGCAAAATTTCAGCTCAATCGGATGGGGATAACTGTTTTAAAATTCAGTTGCAAGATTTGAACTAAACAAACATACAATTACAAACATAGTAAGTTAAATAAAAAAAAAGCTTGTAAAAATAAAAATAGATATGAAACGCTTTGATAAGATAGCCACTTGTTTAGGCCCGGAACGGGAAATAAATGCCTGTCATTGGTCGATCGTAAACGTCGCGTGATGCAGCCGATTTCTAATTGGCTAATGTCAAGTGATCTAGAACTTGTGCAAAAAAAAATCCGCAAAATTCTACCCAGCTAAACTTAAATATTGTTATCTCTTTCTTATGTATCAGAATAGAAAGAGATGGAAGTCATTTCGAAAGACGATACCTTAGAACAGATTGCGTATAAGTTATTACTTTGACAGCTCATAACTGTCACCTTCCATCTCTTTCTAGCTGTGAATGTAAGACAAAAATAGCAATATTTTTAGTCTGTATTGCTATATCAGTCCATTCATAATACCGTGAGTATGGAAGAAATTACATTTCAAAGTTAAAATTCCAAGTATTATCAACTATTTGCAGATAAAAATGTTTATACATGAAAAGTTGAATCTTATTCGAGTAACAATATAGCTACTGCACATTTATATGAATAAATATAACATATAAATAACAATACGAGGGCGTAAGGCGCTTGTCCCGCCGTCACCGACTAGCGAGAAGCGAGTCGAGCTAGTAAATGAAAGCGAGTTTTATGTTTGACAGAATTTTCGCCGGCGTGTGTACAGTGCCCTTACCATGAGTTTGTAAAAAACTGTCCTCGATATCGAAAACTATCGGATATACTTCTCGTGTCGTAAAGCGGTCGATGAATATGAAAGAGACAGGGCGATAGTATTCGATAACGAATAATACATTTCAAACTCATGGTAAGCCCACTGATACATAATAATCTCCTTTTACTGACACGGGACCTACAATCTTCTGCATACTGGGTGTAAAAGTACCCTTAAAGAAGCCGAAAGGCACTTGATCTCCCCGCCATTACGATTTTTTTTTGCTCTTGACCATACCTGGGAAACTTCTAGTTACGGAGATGTTGGGGGAGTCAAAATTCCAACTTTTTCTCAAGTTTTTTTTTATGTTATAAATTTACTTTAAATACCTCCACGACCTTCGTATTATTTAATACATCCATCAGCACAATGTTTTGAGCGCGTCACATTGAGTCCTACCGTATAACGTGATTTTTCATCCCAGCAATAATTTTTGCGAAGTTACTTAGTTTGATGTACAGAATGCTTGGTTGACGGCTTCGTGAAGGGTCCGTTTACACCTTGTATTTCTTGAGCGAGAAAATAATCGATACTTAGTCGCTTTCTAGTCTATGGTGGGACAATTGCCTGAGGCTAACTCAAGCTTAGCCCAGTCGCGCTGGATCCGAAAATAAACCGACTGTGATCAAGCTATCATACGAATAAGAACATTAACTTTATGCAAATAATATTAAATTTCAGATGAAGAGCGACTGAGTTCACTATCCTGATCTTTGCCTAAGTATGATACATGGAGCGTAAGAAAGAGACAGTCACACCAGTGACAAGGAGGACGCTCTACAAATCCAAACCTTTTTTAAAAGACGAAGTGCCATACTTATGGTAGGGCACTGTACATTCGTAGCCAAAAGTTATCGATGACACTTTTTTCAGACTTAAATGAATAACATTAAATTTATCATTAATTAATTCATTCGAAAATCTCACTAAATTACACTAAGGTGGATGATGGACTAGATAATCGGACATCACAATATTGTTCTCATTAAAATAGAAAATCGAATGTCAATTTGACTTTAATATCTATGTATCGAGTTTATAAATCGATTTGGTACGTCTCTAACATCTTCGAGTCTTTAACCAACTATGTTGGGGTCGGCTTCCAGTCTTACCAGATGAAGGTGAATACCAGTATTTTACATGGAACGACTACGTTGTGGCTAAACGCAAGCCTATTTAGCATAGAAAAAAAATAACTTCAACAAGCAGCATTGATTGAATTCCACTATGCATCATTCTCTTGCCATTACGTCGATTTATTTGCGGTCAGTGCAACATATCTTCTTCAACCATCATCTGCCTAGCCTTTTCCCAACTAAGTTGGGGTCGGCTTCCAGTCTTACCAGATGAAGGTGAATACCAGTATTTTACATGGAACGACTGCCTGTCTGATCTCCACAACACAGTTAGTACTGGGTAATACGATACCTCTTGGTAAGACTAGTTATCAGACTTTTGGGCCACTGATTACCTGTAATGACTGTCAAAGATACTTAAATGACAGCCGGGACCAACGGCTTCACGTGCTTTCTAAGGCACTCGGTATGTAATGGGTGGTCGTCCATCCACGGACCAACCTAGGCAATCGCGGCGTAAGGGGTCGTCCATTAATCACGTGATTTTTCAGCAACTTTTTAACCCCCTCCTCCCCCATGGTGATACTTGGCGAGGTTTTAGACTACCCCTCCCCTCCTACTCAAAATCACGTGTATTTTTTTGGTACAAAGTATCTTAAAAAATTCAGAATATTATCTTTAAATACAGGTTAACACCGTGATAAAAATGTCAAAGTTACGCACCGCTTTTTGGTTTAGAAATCGCGCGTTCAAAGAAAAAATAAATACACGTGTTATCTCACTATACCCATAGTGATATTTCGTGTTTTTTTTTCCGAACGCCCTCCACCCTTTCTAGCCTCACGTGATTAATGGACGACCCCTAACCTAAAGATCGACCCGAGCGGCTGTTATCATTTAGGAACGAGATCCTCACCTGATTTGTACCCTATTACATGCATTTTGTCGATAGATGTGTATGTCTGATTGTCTAGTACCTCATCTGGTTTCTACCGACAGATTTGTGACTATATAAACTAATAAATACATCATTCCATTATACATATACTTTGTTATTGTATGCTAAAAATGCTTATTTTGTATTATGTTACTACATGTTCGAGTTACACAATTTTGTTAATCATTTCTATTAAAAATACATTGTTTTTTTTTAAATATTATTAATATTTATTTACCTCTCTTTCTATCAGTACAGTGACAGAAAGAGACAGGGCAAAGAACTGTTAGACAATTTTTAAACTATCAAAGAATTTGGAACCCAATTTCTTATTTATCACATTCAAGTAATTTTATGTAACTAACATATTTTATGATATGTTAAAAGCATAAAAAATTCGCGAAATTTTAAATTCGATAAAACGCTAAAAGTTTATAAAAGCTACATAAAGGGAATGCATTCATAATTTCTTTCCGATTGTACACAAAAAAAAAAACATAAATATTCAAATATTTTTTTCATAGAAAATATATTTTTTTATTCTAAATTAAGAAGTATCGAGAAAATATAGATATTTCATAACCTCCTTTTTGGGAACAGTCACACGAAACGATAATTTTTTTTCTAAACCTAAGTGCCTGTAAAAAGTGGCTTAACATGGACAAACCCAAAGATTTAAATGGGTAGATGCCTATACCTCGTCAAACGACAATCAACAAAACAGAAACATGAGGGCCTAGCACGAACGCGCATTTTAAACGTTATATGAATACGTCGAGTTTTTAATAAAAAATACAATTATCCTATAGCATTTTAGTTAAATTGTTTGCAACAAGCACAATCAGTAACATCCATAGATATGAATACATTCTTAAAATTATGAATTATAATATGTGAAACAGGGGATTACTATGACGTCTTAAAGCAGGAGTAATTCCAGTGTGGGAAAGAGACAGAGCTATACAGGTCGTCTAGCGCCATCTCTTTTTTATTTAAAAATCGACGTATTTACGTTACGTTTACACCCCGCGCTCGTGCTAGGCCCTCATGTTTCTGTTTTGTTGACTCGCACGATAGATCTATTACGATTTGCAGTATAAGTGATCACACTGAAATTCGTACCTTCGCTCCATGTGGGGCGTTCGAGCTCACTTGTTCTCACAACGTTTTCGCGCGACCCGAGGAGTGATCTAAGCATTTAAATCTTTGAGTTCGGTATACTATACACTTCTGCCATCCACATGGAGAGACACAAGCGAGATGTTATGTTTTGACCATCCTAAGCCACAGTGTATAGGCAAGTACTAACATAATATTGAGTATTAGCACCCTGCTACTCATAAAATAAAGTGCATTTTACTTTACTGTCTTATTTTGTAAATAAATATGGCACAAGGGGTACAACATTTTTAGAAAATTAAAGCTCTTGGGGCCTAAATGGCCATATTAGCAGAATCGTAATATGATAATAATATTTATAACATTAAAATTCTTAAAAATGTTCACAGATGCAGTTAATATTATGAATTGTCACTTTGTGATCTTTTTACAAATTACGTAATTCATATTATTATCCTTTTATGATAGTGCTAAAGCGCCTTTTAGGCCCCATGACTATTTTCTTTTATAAATTAACAGGCGAAAAAGGGTTTGGGATACTTGGGATAGCCTGGCCTGTCTAACTTCCGCCATTTTATTTTATAAAAACAAAATGGCTGCCTTTAACGCTAGATGAGTCTAGAATCGTCTACAACAGTTTGCGCGTTCTTTAGATGATTCGAAAACTCGTGATTTTTGTGCCATATTCATTAACTAAATATGACAAGTTGAGAAGAATACGCTTTAAAAAGTTTTTGTTATTAATATTAACGCAGGGTCTGACTAACGAACACTATACATTAAAAAATGGCGTCTTAACTAAAACTAAAGTTATTGGAGCGATCGAAGTTTGTTTTTTACTCGACTGTCAAGAAGGGGTACTTTAAATGCATAATTGCACGAGGTGCTGCACTCATTTGTATAACAGTAGAAATAGCCAAATTTTGTTAAAATACTTTGCTTAATTTTTGGTAGTAATAAAACTTGGTGACAAAAAACATGATTTCCATGATTTTGAAAAAGAAACGATTTGCGCAATGGACTTTTCACATAGTATTTAGCAATACTTTAATTAAAATTGTCATCCAAGTGCTATTTAATAAAATCTCCACAGGATGTTTTCAGGGTTCCGTACCCGAAGGGTAACCAACGGGACCCTATTACTAAGCCTCCGCTGTCCGTCCGTCTGTCTGTCAGCGGGATGTATCTCAGAATCCTTAATAGGTAGACAGTTGAAATTTTCACAGAATGTGTATTTCTGTTACCGCTATACTAAGTTGGTATTTTTCACAGATTTGCCTTTATTTAGTCTTAACCTTCTGTTTTATCCTGCCTACCTTTACAAATGAGTTCAATCCCAAAAAAAAATATTTTGCCATCTGGAATAATTCTGGATTAATCCTATCATCATCGGACCTAAACTAAAATAGCCGACAGATAAAAAAAAAAGTATATTATTACCATAATTAGAAAATTCTAACAGCCAAATCTCTCTGTGAACACCTCCTTCGCCACTTAATAATAATAATTATTAATATTACAAAACCAGTCACTATATCACTTTAAAGTGTTTACGAAACTTTAGATTTGTCACTTGCACTTTTGTCACTGGCCAAGGTACCGTTTTGGCACTTTCCGTTGGTACTTTCGACTGGTAATGGTACTTTTTTACTGTTTTTGGGTATATCTTTGACTCTCTCCAGTAACGCTTGCAGGATGCTGCCGGGAATCCTTTGGTGTTCTTCTACTAATTCTTCTATTGCACTTGCGACCTGTAAATGGGAAATTGATTTTATTATTTGGTTCTTCTCCACTTCTTTTTCTTCTGCCTAGCATTTTCCCAACTATATTGGGGTCGGCTTCCAGTCTAACCGATGCAGCTGAATACCAGTATTTTACATGGAGCGACTGCCAATCTGACCTCCACAACCCAGTTAGTACTGGGTAATACAAACCCCGTGGTAAGACTGGTTGTCAGAGTTTTCGGGCCACTGACTACCTGTAACGACTGTCAAAGATCTACAAATGACAGCCGGGACCAACGGCTGTACGTGCTTTCCGAGACATGGAGGAAACTCGGTATGTAATGGGTGGTCACCCATCCACAGACCAACCTAGGAAAGCACGGCTTAACCTAAAGATTGACCCGAGCGGCTATTATTATTTAGTAACGAGAAAAACAACATTACAATCAAAAATTTTGTATGGCGGTAAAACTCAGTCCGAACAAAATTATATCAGTTTTGGTCATAGGTTCCACCATCTTTACTTATATCTCACCTTCAGCTGCAATTGCTCAGGCGTCAGCTCGGGGTCGTACGGTATGGGCTTCCCGAGGTGGGTGATGAGCTTGACGGGGAAGCCGCCGTACACGGGCGCCAGCGGCATGCGGAACGTGGCGTAGATCTTGAGCCACACGCCGCGCAGCCAGCCCACCGTGCGGAACGCTTCGCGGACGTTCTGCGTGAACATCGGGACTATTGGCTGGGGAGGAACAGAATAGTTAGTAATATTTATTTGCAAGAAATATGGCACAGTAAGGTCTAACTACAGTACAGTAAGGTCTAAAGTACAGTAAGTAGTAGGGACACCTCATATGGATCGGTGTGGATAAAATAATTCCAATCTTTCTGTACCTACGCAAAGAAACGATGGATGGACTGTGTGAAGGATGATATTGCTAGAAAGGAGGTGACTGCTGAGATGAGCAGTAATAGAGAAGTATGGAAGAAGGAGACATGATGCGCCGACCCCAAATAAGTTGGGATAAGGGCAGGATAATGATGATGACTTTCTGTATGCATTCGCAAATAAAGAAACCCCTTTTTTTTAACAATCTAGCGAACTAAAGGGTACATAAAATTTCAAGGTAATTGATCTCATATTACACCAGATTAAGTGTGTAATCCCCAACAAAGGGTTCGGCACACACAAATTTCGCCAGTTACAACAGTCCCATGTAATAAGGGGCGAACCTATTGTAATCAACCGAGCCTAAATGGCAACAAAGTGATCCTCTTACCACTTTAGCCTCCTGAGCCACCTTAGCGAACCCGACCCTGTTCCTCCAATTAAGCCTGTAGTAGTGGTCCCCGAACTGCGCCTCGTACACGCCTCCCGGCGATATGGCGAGCGCGTTCCCGCTGCGCAGCACCGAGGCACAGGTCTGTACCGTGCCCGGGATCACGCATAGACCTTCTAGGAGGGTTGCCCAGCCTGGAAAATGAAATAGAAATTTAGGAGGACCTTAGAATATACTAAGGCAAGATGGTACGGAACCAGGACCGGGAGGCCTTTGCACAGCACTGAGTAAGTACAGACTAGCTATAATAATATAGAGTGGAAGGGTCACCGATGCACAAACGGTTACCATGTATTCAGTACTTACAACATTTCAAATTTACTGAATACGTGGAAAACGTTTCCACTCTATACAGGGTGTAAACAGACCCTTCACGAAGCCGTCAACCAAGCATTATGTACTTCAAGCTAAGTCACCCTACGCAAAAATTATTGCTGGGAAACGACTTTTTTTTTGGGGTGAAAAATCACGTTTTACGGTAAAACTCAATGTAACGCACTCAAAACTTGGTGCTGATGGATGCTTTGAATAGTAAACGGGTCATGGAGGTAATTAAAGTAAAGTTAAAACCTTAAAAAGTAGTATTTAAAAAAAACTTATGAAAAAGTTGGAACTTTGACCCCCAATATCTCCGTAACTAGAAGTTTCCCAGGTATGGTCTAGAACAAAAAAGTGATCGCAATGACGGGGAAAACATGTGCCTTTCGGCTTCGTTAAGGGTCTGTTTACACCCTATATAGCTCGATGGACCGACGCCTTCTCTAGGCTGATGGCGATGGCCGATGTAGAAGGTAGACATGATGTTGTGGTGTAGCTTTACGGAGGCCTATGTCCAGCTGTGAATTGCGCAGGCAGAGTTGATTGTTTGGAAACAAGAAAGTGCCAAGGTTCAACAGAGCTGGGCTGCAGAACTGTTCGAAAGAGATACCGCGGCCCTGGAACACAAAGGGCAAATGTTGCTTACATGGATGGGTTTTAGTCAGTAAAAGTCTGACACTCCCTCCCACTCCGCAGAGCGGGGGGGGGGGGCTTATTTGATGATTTCCCATCCAAAATAAGAAAAAAAGGTTCAACAGAGCTGAAGAGCTGAAAATCAAAGACAAACTCTTACCAGGAATCTTGAACATGAACCGGTCGGCGACGGTGTGTATGTGGCGCCGCTTGAACAGCAGCATGCGGGCGGTGAAGTAGTACATGTCTATGGGCAGGGCGCCGTGGTAGTAAATCACCAGGAACGGACCGTCTGGAATGTTCTCTAGACCTTGGATGTCATAGCCTGGGGACCGAAATATGTGCAAAATGTAGATACATATTAAGTTAGTACAGAGGTGCAAGGATCATTTGGCGCTTGAATGGCATTGACAGTTTTTTGTAAACTTCTGTAAAATTATTTTGAGAAAACCGGCCAAGTGCGAGTTGGGCTCGCGCATCGATGGTTCTGTATAAACTTGTAGGTATTTTGGTGGTTTTGATGTTATTAAACTACATATTTCCGGTTATCAGATATTTTCTTTTACATTTGCTGCAAGACATTGCTTCTTGCCAAATTTCATGATTCTAATTCAACGGGAAGTACCCTATAGGTTTTGACTCACTTGTGGAAACGCAAAATATGCGACATAAACGATCATATCTTTTGATCGCGTTGAGTTACAAGTTTGATTTTTCACTGCTCCAGGGGGAAGCAGACCTGAGTCTTTGAATTCTGTTGTTGCCGATTGAGGCATGGAAACCCTTAAAACAAGATGGCGGCAGTTCAAGGCAAGGCAAGTTCTGATTTTGGTCACACTCCAAAAAATTCCACGTACAGATGGGTAGGTATAGTTGGCAGTCTATTGTGACCCGGATGAACATGTAGAGGTTAAATCTACACTATTGTTATATTTTTTTTAATGCGTGCGTCCAAGCGTTTTTGCCATATCTATTATTGGAATCAAATATAACAGCTTACAACTTAGGACCCATTAATATTAAGGATTATATTTATCCGTGGTGCTAGGCAACCGGGCTACGCCCAGTTGTAAACGTCCTTTTAGACCTTGTTTTGACCAGTCTCCTGCTGATATGGAGGGAAGTGGAAATTATGTTTTTTCCTACTCCTCCGCTATTATTTGCTGATTAATTTCGTTGCGGGATCCAAGACAGTTGAATTGTTTCTCTGGGACTTCGTCGAACTTCGTTGTTTCAGTCGCCACTGTTGATTCTGGCTTTCAGGAGTTGCAGTGGTTAGGGAATAGTGTGGCGAGTTTGTACAGATACAGTTCAAAGTATCTGGTGAATTTTTAAAAAGACAATTTTCAAGCCCCAAAACTTTATAATGAAGTTACTCAACGTTAATGTAGTTTTATATTTAAATTAGCAGCCGTTTTATGCTTCTTTTTTTAGCTTTTGATTAACAAAATCCATCTGTAGCTAAGGTGCCATTCGGTTTGATATACCGCGAACAACGCGCTTACCATGCCACAGCCATCCGTGCGCGTCCCACAGCGCGCAGACCGCGAGTCGTGCCGCGTGCTTCCAGTCAGGCTGCACTCCATCTACCACCTTCATCCTGCAAACATAGAACATGGTAGTAAGTAACGAAAGTCGAAAGCTTTAGACCCGGACTCCAACAAAGCGGAGACGAGTGGAGAGGAGCGGAGACGTGCGGAAACCAACCAATCACATTCGTTGAAATCTACATCACGTCTCTGGTCTCTCTTGTGATTGGTCGAATCTTGCACATCTGTCTGCTTTAGTGGAGTCCAGGCCTTTTTTTTAGGATGGGAAGTCATCAAATGACCCCTCCCGCTCTGGGCGGAGCGGAAGGGAATGTCAGACTTGTACTGACTAAAACCCATCCATGTTTTCCTTCTTTGCCCATTGTGTTTCAGGGCCGCCCGGTAGGCAGGGCAGTCCGGGCCTTAGAATAGCTTAAAGATCATCTGTTCCATAATTTTTTACCGTGAGAATATCACTCTTGTACGAAACAGCTTTTTTTTTACCCAAAGCACTGTTCTTTGGGCTGCGGGACTGTTCGAAAGAGATACTGCGGCCCTGGAACACAAAGGGCAAAGAAGGAACATGGATGGGTTTTAGTCAGTACAAGTCTGACACTCCCTTCCACTCCTCCCAGAGGGGGGCGGGGTCATTTGATGATTTCCCATCCGAAAAAAAGCACTGGTCTTTCTTTTTCAAGATCGAAGATGCTGCCTAGAAAAATAACCTATTAAGAGTTTACGTAACAATCGGAGTCAGGAATAATTGTATTATTGTTTTTGCCTTGCGCAAGTCATATTTATAGGTAGATCGCGTGTCGGTAATACAGATTGTCGCATAAGATCGCATGTGCATTGCTTTGTTCGAACAATTGTTTACCTGTAAGGCAGAGGCAAAACTACTATTTTTTCTTATACGTATTCGTATTACGTTCTTATCGTATTTATTCCTATAGCTTACTAGCTGTTGCCCTTGACCTTCGTCCGCGTGAAATTATTATAAAAATAAAATTTTCCCCGTTTTTGCAAAAAAAAAATGCACTGATGCTCCGCACCTTTTGGTCCCAGCATGATGTTGTATAGCATATAACCTTCCTCGATAAATGGGCTATCTAACACTAAAAGATTTTTTCAATTCGTACCAGCAGTTCTTGAGATTAGCGTTCAACCAAACAAACTCTTCAGCTTTATAATATTAAGTATAGATTACTATATATTACTACTATATTTGTATTTCAGCACAAACAGATGTATCATACCAAGTGCAAAATGCTTATTCTTTTAACACTATGGTGTTAGGTTGGTCCAATTGGAAAGGCCCAGTAAACATAACATAACATCACGCCTGTAATCCCCGAAGGGTTAGGCAGAAGTGTACCTAATAATACACACACATTTCGCCAGTTATGTTTAAGTCCCATGTAATAGGGGGCGAGCCTATTGCCATCAACCGCACACAACTCCACACAGCGTAGATGTTATAGAGAAATTCCTGATAGACAAAACCCAATAACAATTTTCCCGACCCGGGAATTGAACCCAGGCCCAGTTAAGTCCAGACAGGAATCGACCCATTCTTAAAGAACTTCGGCTAAATTATTGAGAACGAGACTATCCTTAAATAAAACTATTTATTATCAAACCAGGACTCGCAGTCTGATATCCTTCTAGAATCTAGCCAAACAAATAAGTGCATCATGCGCCTAGCCTTATCCCGAGTAGGTATGTTGGAGTCGGCTTTCAGTCTAACTGGATGCAGCTGAATACCAATATTTTACATGGGGTGACTGCATATCTGACCTCCAGTAACTGGCTAACCGATACACAAATGAGTGATTGGTACCACGATACAAAAAAAAAATAACCGAAGTCGGTAAAGTTTTTTGAAAAAAAGTTATTATTTTTTCCGTTTTAGTTGTGGCAGGTATCTAATACAAATCCCTGTCCAGTATCAATTTGACATTGTAACTAGTAGTTATTAGCATATCATCCACATAGCCGAAGAAGAGAAAATGCATATCAAAGAGGATAACTCGTAAAGTACCGAAGCAAAGTTAATAAAATTAATATAGGACCACCGCATAAACTTCCTAATGAAAAGTAATCACTTAAATCACCAATAATCACGGAGAAATCGGTGTAGAAACTTAAAAAAAAAATGGTGGCCGAATAAAGGGTGTAAAACGACCCTTAACGAAGCCGAAAGACACTTGTTCTCCCCGTCAATGCCATCAATTTTTTGTTCTAGACCATACCTGGGAACCTTCTAGTTACTGAGATATTGGGGGTCAAAGTTCCAACTTTTTGACATGTTTTTTTTTTAATACATGTTTTCCAAGTAAGATTTTTACTTTTAACACCTCCACGACCCCCGTACTATTCAATACATCCATCAGCACAATGTTCTGAGTGCGTAACATTGAGCCCTACCGTAAAACATGATTTTTCACCCAAAAAAAAAAAGTCGTTTCCCAGCAAACATTTTTGCGTAAAGGTACTTAGTTTGATGTACAGAATGCTTGGTTGACGGCTTCGTGAAGGGTCCGTTTACACCCTGTATATAACCACCTTCTTTTTTTTTAGAAGTCGTTCAATCTTCTGATCACAACCACAGCGCATGCCAGACGGCCCAACGACCAGACGGCGTCGGGCCAAAGTTTACTCATTAGTCTTTCACTAGATAACTAAATATAAAAAATAAATAATTGGACACAATTATTACCGTCTAATTAAGCCGTCTGGCCATTGTCTACGATATTTCACTTTTATCTGGTAAGTCAGGAGGTCTTCGAGGTGTTGAAGTTATCGAGAAATATTTTTTTTTTAATTGCAAGGTGACAGACCTTATTAAAAATTTGTTGTTTGAGGAAATACATGATGTTTACGTGTTCAGCTGATGATTGTGTGCGAACTACATTTTTGGAACTTTTGATCGGCTTTCTTATTATATTTACAGCAAACTAGGTCAGCTAGTATTAAAAACAATATAAGTCTAGTGGTCTTATGCTCGACAAATGTTAGCGTGACGGTTGACAGTGGAGAATGGAAGAAAAAAACGTGTTGCGCCGACTCCAAGTAACATGAGACAAGGACAGGAAGATGGTGATGGTCTTATGCACGACTGCCTTGTATGGGGTCCTGATGAAATCCCCGCTCCAAGTGTTATTGGGCTTCCATAAGGAATTTCTCAGTAACAATCTGGAGTCTGGATCACTGATTATCGTATTACCCAGTGCTAACTGGGTTATGAAGGTCAGATAGGCTGTCGCTCCATGTAAAATAATGGTATTCAGCTGCATTCGGTAAGATTGGAAGCCGGCACCAACAAAGTTGGGAAAAAGCTGAGCAGACAATTAATCTAGAGTCTGGATTTGTGTCCCGTTAATATTCGTGGCCACGAGACCAACGGGGCAGTTAGTAGGGCCGTATGTAGGTATACGGATGGCCATGACAGTGATAACAAAATCAGTATAAGCTGACCTTAAGCGTCGCTAGGCCCTCTCGGGGGTGCTATAAGTAAGCAGCTCTGCTTATCTGAAGGAAAGCACGATTTTTTGTCCCATTTTTTTCACACCATAATGATATAAAGCCAAATCACAAGATAGCGCCCAAGATGTGGACCTCCTAAAAACCTTGCACACGCTGATTGATGCTTCTTGTTACAAATCGCTGACGGGCCTAATTTCTTGCAACCAGCAATTTACATGTCATATGCACCTCATCAAAATCGGGTGTAATGACCTACATAAACCAAAAGCGCCCTCTATAATGAGTTTACCCTTGAATTTAATGTAAAACTGGCTCCATCGTCGTTATCTTTTTTCTTAGGCCTGAATTCGAAATTCGAAAACTGGTTTATTTAAAATTACAATCAAAATTGCACTGGCCTTGAAAACGGTCGAGTTTACGTTGTTGTGTTACCATAATATTGAATGCAACAACGATATAGGCAAGCAACATTTTGTGTCATATGACAAAAGCTTATTTAAAAAAAGAAGTGTATTGTCCTCGTGTATATCTGCTATAAGGGTTCACATAGCTGGATTTTTGGGCCAGAATATATTTAATGAAATATGCCATCGACACGGTAAGCATATAACGGTGAGCCACAAGGTGCAACCTTTTTATTCTACTAATGTGGATTAGTGTGGGTAAAGGGGTGTAAATTTTTTAGCCTTCTTTATTTCGTTAGGGAAAAGATGTTTTCAAGGGAGTATCACGATCGTCAGTAATGAGGTATAGGACTTGAAGAGGAGGATTTCCACCATTTTATTTTATTTACAAAATAGCGGCCACACATACAGGGTGTAAACAGACCCTTCACGAAGCCGTCAACCAAGCATTATTTACATCAAACTAAGTAACATTATGCAAAAATTATTGCTGGGAAACGACTTTTTTTTTGGGGTGAAAAATCACGTTTTACGGTAGGACTCAATGTAACGCACTCAAAACATTGTGCTGATGGATGGATTGAATAGTTCGACGGTCGTGGAGATGTTTAAATTAAAATCTTACATTAAAAACATGTATTTAAAAAAAAAACTTGTGAAAAAGTCAGAACTTTGACCCCCAATATCTCCGTAACTAGAAGGTTCCCAGGTATGGCCTAGAACAAAAAAATGATCACAATTATGGGGAGAACAAGTGCCTTTCGGCTACGTTAAGGGTCTATTTACACCCTTTATAACCTAAATGAAGATTGTAACTTGAATAGCAATTATGTCCTGCCGGGACTGCGGGACTGTTCGAAAGAGATACCGTGGCCCTGGAACACAAAGGGCAAAGAAGGAACATGGATGGGTTTTAGTTAGTAAAAGTCTGACACTCCCTACCACTCCACCCAGAGCGGGAGGAGTTGGAGTTATTTGATGATTTCCCATCCGTAAAAAAAAATATAATAATAATAATAGCTATTATGTACCTATAAAAATAGCCTTCATAAAAAAAATCTTTTGACCCAAAGGTGTTTAATCAATTAATGATATGACTGTAAATAACTTTATACTGTAATTAAGGTAAGTTTATCAGAGTTTAATAACATTCTGTACATGTGGTGATGTTGTGATCACATATATAAATAACCTCACGCCTCTAATCTCCGAAGACTCAGGCCGAGTTGTTCGCACGACGACGGCCAATCAAGCTTCACAAAACCAGTTTATGCGGATCTCTCATTGTATAGGAAATTTATACAAAGCGAGGCCAAGTTATACTGGAAATGTACAGCTCCATGTGCCGCTGTGTGTATACCTAATAGTTCACTTATAAATAGTGATCGGATATTCGGATGCATATTTACCTAAAGTACGTTTTTGCCCGGCCTAAGGTACGAAAGTATGGAAGCGGCTTCTTAAAATGCCAATTTGTCTCGCGATCGCGGTATTTTAGAAATAATACAGTGTGTATAAAATGTAGTACTCATAAGCATAATAAATATTTAAAATCTATTTAAAACCAGGCAAGCAATTTGTTGAAAGTAACACGTAAAAGTACAAAATTATACGATTTAATTTTTTGCTGCTGAATATTCGTATAGGACAAAATGGTAAATATGACAATTCATTTGAACTAAAACACTAAAATGAAAAAGGACTATGTATTTAAATAAACCGGGACTTCTACGGTACTGACGCGCGCTCTATACTTGTCAACACTTAAACTTTAGGCAAATATGCATCCGATATCCGATCCCTGCCTATAAATTATCATGCTTTTGATTAAGTTGTTGGATGGACTCCAGTCCACTATGCTACAACTTGTAGACTCGGGGCCAAAATAAAAGTCATATTTTCAAAGCTGAGATTCTGAGATACTATATGAAAATTCAAAATAAAATTGTATAGTGTGACGTCATTTTGTTTCTCGTATCCTACTCAGAAAACCCTTTCATTTGACACCCATACCAAGGAAATGTATAAAAAATAACTAGTCCGCCATATTGGATTTAGAATGACGTCACTTAGCTAACCATGCATTGTCATCATAATTTCAGCTCAATACGGAAGTGGGTCAAATTAATAAATAACAGCGCTACTTCAGCTTGCACTTCTTTAACATCGTTCTCACATAAATGTAGTCTCCACATGAATGATGTAACCAACTTTTGTAACAATATTTTGATTGAAAAGAGTGTCCATGGAGTTTCTTGCCCATTCGTCTCCATAGAGATCCACTCCTTGGAATGGGCAACTAGAGTACTTTCACAAGTTATTATGCCTTGTGTCTGTGACTTTAGCTTCGCTTTCTTTGTTTGTGACATTCAAAAGTGCCAGAAATGGTCTTATTGAAATAAATGCTTTGAGTTTGAGTTTGAGAAGCACAAATTCCCCAGCAGCCAGGGGCGTGCCGTCCATAGAGGCAATTAGGCCGAGCCTACCTTATCAATCCTATCATAAACGCCAACTCAAGTGCATTTATTATAACTTTGTAATAAAAACATTTTAAAAGTTAAAACTCCTGTTATAACACTTATAGCAACTTGTCGCGCCCGTGTGACGTAACACTCACACAATACTGTAAGCTAACCACGCGTCGTCAATTGTAAGGCGAAATCGGTTGTAGAGTACTTTCGATTCATAAATTTACGCACACTGGTGCATATTTTCGTGTGTATAAACGGCACACATGTCTAGATTATAGGCGTGTCTCCCGTGAAAGGAGACGGCCGGTGATTGGCCAAATAGATTAACATGAATGAAGATCAGAGTTGCCATTTGTAGAAATTAAACCGAAATTCCGGCGAATTCGAGAAACAGACTACACACAAACACGATAGTTTTCTTAATGACTACTATAACCAGTTAAAAAAATAGGGTGGTATTTTTGAATTTATACCTAATAAATAGCAAAAGGCCTATAAAAATAATTAAAAACTATATGAATTTTATTTTTCGCTTTGATTTTCGGGGAGTTTTTAAAATAAGTATGACAAGCACGTGCTGTCAGACTCAGTATTATCCGGCAAAATTTTGTTAACAGATTTTACATATGATTTAGGTATGACAATGATGCAATTTTATTTGGAAGTGTTTTTTTTAACAAATTACGAATTAATTTTTTCCTAGTCACGCCATTATTATTTCATGTGACAAGCAAATTTATATGCGATTTTGAATGTTATCATATCTTACCAAGTTAAACCTTATCAGTTATTCGTTTTGAAACGAACATTAATGTAAATATTATTTGTTGTTAAGTATTTGTTTATTTACTTAAAAATGGTGTTCTGTTGTGATACTTGCGCAGAAAATGTGTGTTTGTTAGAAGTTAAAAGCAGTAAGTTTTCGCAATTATCGTTTAATGATAAGATTCTTGTGGTGTCGAAAGGTAGATGTACACCCGAATTACGAGAATTAATCCAAAAATCTGATAATTCAGCTCGTACCCGCCATTTCAAACCTCAAAATTATGCAACATTCAGCTGGCTATGTGGTTGTATACACACAAATAAATTATTTTGTTTTCCGTGCATTTTGTTTAATACTTCCAGTAAGTGGAGTGAGGGGTACATTGATTTGCATAATTTTCATTCCTCGGCAAAAAAGCATGACCTATCAGAAAAACATCTAGAGGCTTGCTTAAAGTTAAATACATTTGGTAAATCACGTATTGAAACTAGTATTAACGGCCAGTTAAGGTTAGATATAGAAAAGCATAATTCTAAAGTAGATAGGAATAGAAATATTTTTCATTTCATTTCATTTTTAACAGGCCGCTTCGGATATCTTGCAAGTGACGTGTTCTGTAACTATCACCCACCCACTTGGATTAGATATTTGAGGTGGCCGAATCTTTCTTCTGTTTGCATCGTCAGAAAATAGTGATTTGAACCTTGAATAAAGTGGTGAGTTCTTTATTTATAACTTTTGTTTTTACAGGCTGATTTTCATTTTTTTTTTGTTTCTTTTTTTTTTGGATACCGATACCCGCGATATATGTGCGTGGCGGTGGCCTACCCTCCGTGGTGAACCACTGCACGCCACTGCCAGCAGCATATTATGTCTGATAAGTTATAAGAACTTGATTCTTTACAAAATACCATAGAACCATCCCTGCTCTCCAAGGTTTCTTTGCATACCTGTAAAGCCTGTATAGATGGAAGATGATGGCACTGATGTATATGAGGACGATGATGACAGCCGGCAGGAGGAACGTGACGATGACCGGCATCAGGAACCATGTCAGCCACAAACTGTATTCTGTGTCCACGTATTCCACTGGAAACAAAGAAAAGAGGACGTTAATTTGGTAGGTTATGGTTCTTATTTGTGCAGATAGAGAGGTTTTGATTTTTTCTGCTACGATTCTTACAGGGAATATGTAAGAATCGTATCGTTGCTTCGTCCATATTAATACATCTGGGGGTGTAAAATGGCCGCTTTAGCAGATAGACTCTATAATATACGGCTTAAAAAAATTATTTTAGCCAAATGCTACTATAGCTTATCGGAATTTTTAAACGAATAAAAACCAATGCATCGGCAATTAAATTAGGTACGACATTTCTTGTAAATTTAATATTTTTAGGTAACGCCTTTTATATTAAGTTTTACCCTTTTCTTTTTTAATTTTATATGAATTGAGTTAACCCTATTTTTTAAACCAAACATATTTTTGTGCGCCATTCCTATATATGACAAAACATGTAGCTACTTTTTTTATTTATAAGACCTGTATACATACCTACTCATATTTTACAAAATAAATATATCTTTATCTTTAATCTTTAATAATATGAATCACGTTAAAATTCTTAAAATGGTCACAGACGCAACTAATATTATGAATTATCACTTTGTGACTATTTTATATTATTAACGTATTATGATTCTGCTAAAGCGGCCATTTTAGGCCCCCTGGTCATTGAATTACTAATTATAAAAAACTGCTTGATTATTATTTAATTTCAAGGAAAGGTACCATGAGTACCAACCCTGCCTAATTCGATAATTATCGTAATTTTACAAATGTTAATTCTCAAGCAATTTGTTCGGAGATTATCTTTACCTATTGTGTTTTTTACAATAGACCTTTACATGACATATTTTCGCCAGAAATAGCAAATAATTATCTTTAAACTTTACTTATTCTAAACATATACTGCAAACAACTTAAAATTCGAATTACATAGCCAGAAAAGCAACCTTATCGTGAGTTAACATCATCACGCCTGTAATCCCCGAAGGGTTATGCAGAGGTGAGCCTAATAGTACACATTTCACTGGTTATGTTTAAGTCCCATGTAATATGGGACGCCCCTATTGCCACCAACAGGGCACAAACCCAAACTCCGTGGCTGCTACTGAGAAATTCCTGATGGAAAAACCCAATAACCGACCCGGGAATCGAACCGCGCTTGCGACCACTCGACCAACGAAGCAGTCCTTATCGTGAGTAATTTTATGTATATAACGACTTTGTTTGAGACCAAAGTATCAAAATACCGAAATAGAAAAATGACTAAGGTATGTTATGTTGTTTCCTTAGTCTATCTTGTGTACTTATATACGATAAAATAAATAAATGAAACACATAAACTTTCCGGAAGAACACTTTAGTGAGCGTCTAGCAGTAGCGAAGGGTCAATTATTGTAAGAGGTAAGCCGGAGTACATATCTTTAATCTATATATATAGGGTCTAACTTTTTAAACACGAAATATTTCAAGAGTAACTTCTACAAGTCGTGAAGTCGCCATAGCAACGAAAAAAAAATTATTTTCTGAATGTTTTTATTTTTACGAAATTATTATAGTTCTAAATATTCTTGCGACATTTTGCATAAAACCTTTACTCCCTATTCTATGAATGAGATGCGCCCCGCACACGCCGCGGCGACGGGCGAAGCGCGGCGTCTTGTTTTAAACAAGTTGTTTATTCAATTCTAGGCAGGCAGCGCGCGTGTGAGGTTGTGTTCGCACGTCATGGTAGCGTGCGACCGGGCAAGAATGGTAATAATTTCGCGTCCTGACCGTTACCGCACTTCAACTCCACCCACAGTAGTCTATGTGAATCTGAAAGCAAACACCTGCCCTGACCTGCTATTACATGGGGCGTAACAATATCTCTAGTGAATTAATGTAGGTAGTGGACATTCGAAAATACACCTCTGCCTATCTCTTTGGGGAATGCAGGCGTGATGATATTAAAAATAGACCAACGTATGAACGTAGGTAGACTTCATAATTCGATCTAGTCTTACAATAATAATAAATGTGAATTTAAATAACAATAGGTAGGTACCATCTTAACCTAAGAAGATTTACGTTAAATAAATTCCCTCCGTAAACTTTACGAAAAGGAACTTAGGTGCGATCAAAACAAATCATAATGTCCAGCATCTACCTACCTACACATCTGTAAACTAATAAACAGCTGTTTGCAATTCAAATTTAATAATTTTGTAAAAATCTCGAAACATTTCGTAACTCATATCGACTATGAGCGAGCATCGAACTTCGAATATTCGTCAGCTGATTTTTGGTTGTAGGTAAATTGTTAGTAGATCTGTAGTTGAAAGATGGCTTTTAAACTCAATGCGATTGGTAGTGTAGTGTTTATCCTAATTTATGAATACCTAACCTAGTATCTACTAGGCAAAATTTGACGAACTATCTACAGTCTAGGTAATAATGCGTGGTCTAGGTACAAATCTACACTACACTTGACTAGCAAGACGCGTAGGGACGGTCTCAATGATCTAGTGATTTGTTTATTTAGTGTTTGATTCCGCATGGAACAAATCATCTACAGATATTTGATTCTGGTCTCGGTGTTCGTGCATACTAAATTTGTGTTTGTAGACATATCCACTACACACAAAAAATCTTACGTGTACGGCAATGTTTTATAAAAAGAAAAACATAGGTTATTGTTTCTAATTCCCCATCACACTTCATCAGACTTTGGACTGGCGAATTATTGATACAATAATTTGATTAGGTAGGTACCTACCTGTTACCGTATGTTAAAGCTGTATTACCATAAAAATAATGAATAATACTTACTATTGTTATGGTTCGTACGTCAACGTAAGTAGTTAGTTGGAAACATGTCTATTTTACACTAAATTCAGTTACGTTACCCTATGATACCTTACGTTACCTTTTACGAATTACTGTACAACAATTTGGCGTGTTTAAAAATTAGAATCAACTTAACAATAATTTAAAATGTACATACTTACCTGATACCTACGTAGTTATTATTTAAACACTATTTACACTAATTGTTGCACATATCCGCCCTGCTGTTGGACGCAGACGGATAATAAGAATAAGTGGAATATCTTCCAGCATGGTTGCTTGTACACCTGTCAAAAACTCCATATTGTACGTTTGACCAGTAAGCCGATCCAGGAAAACAGGTCCCAACAGTCTATCACCTAGTAACCCAGCCCACACATTAACACTGAACCGGGTCTGGCGAGCGGCGTCTGCTGTGCTGGCCATTGGATGTCGCAAAAAAAAATCGAGGATGTCATCCTCGATTCTTGCTGACACTCGTTGCCTGCCTACGTCTGCAGCTGGTGGTATGTAGACCCCATAGTCCTGGTGCCGCTGTACAGCACCTAGGATCGTCTGCAGAGATGGTCTTCTCCCATAACGCTCCAGGAAGAGGGCTTGTGCTCTGAGCAAAACATTTCCAAATTCCCTGTAGGCTGTAGCACTCCACCATGTTCTGGTACTCCTGGTTCGTATACCTGTATTTCGGCATTTTTGCGATTGTTGCGCGACCGGCTGTTTGTGTTTTCACAGCGCGTGCGGCGCGTCACGCGTTCCGAGCGGGACTGAAGAGGCGCGCGCGGGGGGGTGGAGCGCGGCTCTATTGTAAGTACAAGCCGCGCGCGCTTTGACCGCACCGCTGCGCCGGCGGCGTGTCATTGAAGCCGGCGGCGCGCCGCCCGCTTCAATGACAGTAGGCAAATACGACGTAGTAGTAAGCTAGCGTAATGGATGTTGAAAAATAAGGAGCCAGTATTTATTTTGTGGGTCAATGTGGGTGGGTTTTATTTCATGGGTGGTTTTTATAAAAATAAATTATTTTTTTCGTTGCTATGGTGACTTTACGACCTATAGAAGTTACTCTTGAAGTATTTCGTGTTTAAAAAGTTAGACCTTATATAAAAGGAGAACTGACTGACTGACATATCAACGTACAGCCGAAACTACTGGGGCTAGGAATGTGAAATTTTATACACGGCTTCCTATTATAATGTAGGGGAGCACTAAGAAGGGGTTTTTGGAAATTTAACCTTTAAGGGGGTGAAAAGGGGGAATTTTGTTTGTATGGAAAATCTTATTACTTGTGTTAATAAACATGAAACTTGGCACGAACATCTATCTAAGTAAATTATGAAGTTTGGCATTTTTTGTTTTTCCAAATTACCTCCTGAGAGGGTTTGAGGGGGTGTGAAAATTTGTATCCAATTCTTCCATACAAAAACTGTCAGATGTCAATAAAAATTATCTATCGATTGAAAAATCAGCCTTCGAATTTTTTAGAGGAAAGTACGTAACCCACGCGGACGAAGTCGCGGGCAAAGTGCTAGTGTGATTATATTATTTGTCTATAGAATACTGACTGTGCCATTTTTCAAAGGGAATTCGGTAGGAATCGAGTTGTATGGAACCTTCGCCACTGGCGTCTAGGTGTATTTTTCATTGGGCCTCTGAGTCAGTGGGACATGCCAAAGAAATCACGGATAATAATAACCATTGTTTTATATAAATTAGAAGCATTATTTGAGTTTTTGTAAGTGTGAGTACCATGTAGACTTTCTATTATTATTATGGTTAGTAGGGCTTATCCTATCTTTATGGTTTTAACTGTAGCTTTGTTTTATTTTCCTATCTCTACACTGTGCTCACATATAGAAGCAACAATATTGTACCCAGGACTATGTAATATATAACTTGATTTGAAAAGAGTGTCCATGGAGTTTCTTGCCCATTCTTCTCCATGAGATCTACTATTTTCGAATGGGCAACTACAGTCCATTCACAGTTATTATGCCTGTGGCGGGACTGTAGGTAGCTTATTTTTGACTATGCAAAAGTGCCTGTCATGGGTCTATTTGAAATAAATGCTTTGAGTTTGAGTTTGATATGCCTTGATTACACGATCGAGTACCGTTCAGACACTGCAAAGAGAGAGAACTCGAATAGTGCTTGGGAGGAGCTTTCGGTCAAGTCCACTCTCTCCTGTTTCACGACTCACGTGTAAACAAGGCATTAGGAAAGAGTTTCTATACCACAAATCAGAGACCACAGATAAATAATCCAGAGTGTAAAGTCCAAATAAAGTCCCTTTTATTTATCAGCGACAATGAACTCAATATACACGAATAGAATCGATGGCATCAATATCAACAGGATACACCGATATTCGACGGCAACACAAAATAAATGACAATACATTATTTTTTTTAAACAATCATGGCGGGACATCCGGGTGTTTTATCAGCGTCTATGGCCCGTCTGCTGATGAGCTGTCAGTTATTCTAAAACACACTCTATTTTGAAGGAGATAGAGTTGAAATTACATGTGGCGGTTGTCTTTGGAACATATGCTAGTGAACTGTCAGTTATTGTAAAACGTACTCTATTTCAAAGAAAATGAAGTTGAGATTACATACGGCGGTTGTCTCGCTGCACTATTGGCACGGTGACCTATGTTCACGCAACGCGCATGCGTCGCGCACCGTGTCCCGCCTTTATGCTATGTTTATTTGTTATCTGTGGCTGTAAGCAATTAGACTGATTTCCTAATAAATGATTATTCAAGTTGTTTATGTAAATGATTAGTAATGATTTATTTCAAGGGCGTCGAACTTAGCGTTGCGATGATAAGGGATTTATTGAACTGCAGTTGCAAATTATACAGGGTAGATCAATGATATTATAAAGCAGATATGCTTCGTTCATTCTGATCAAATATCGTTGCGATAGATAATACGGAACGTATGATACAGAAAGAGCTAGCTATTGCGCTTGAAGTACTTAAATTACGACAATTGTCTGAATTTGTCTGCAAAAATTTGCGCGCGCTAATGCGACATCTACCTCTTTTTATTTATAATATCTTTGGGGTAGATACAATGATGATGATGAGATAAATAATCTTTTTCATAAGGCATTTTTGCAAGTGGATAAAAGAGTCATTCAACTTTTACTCCCTTCTTTATAGTTCAGAAATGATATATAATTATTAAATATGTATCCTTGGTCTACATATTTTTGTTAATCGTTTATTCCTAACAAAAGTTGTAAAGACTAGTTGTATATGAAATGTACCAACATTTCCAACTTAGTGAACAAAACAGTTATCGATATACCTATATACATAATTATATTATATCTGGAACCACTAAAAGATTTGATCATGTGAAGATAAATTAATAAGCATAGGTGCATTAAGTAATTCATACATAGTTACATTAAGTACTTACGATTCCATTTTTTTTTTAACACTGGGGAACACGATTTACCAGGTTCGAAGTGATAATTTTAACATTGATAAGTCAAAAATTAAAGACATCAAGTTATGAATCAGCATTAATAAAATAATTAATATTATCGGAAAATTTTATCAAAGAAAATAATTGTCTTGATAATTTCGAACCCTTTGATTTAACCATACTTTTTGTGATAAGGCAACATGTTACAGCACCATTCTGAGCTACTTATGTGGCCTTTGGCCTCGTACAGGTCGCAGGACCAACGAAGTTTTTTTATTTATTTTTATTTAATTTTGTTTTTTTTTTGTTTTGTTCTATGCTAGACAAATAAATACTTTTTGTTTCTTTCTTTTCTAACATCAATAACGTTCCTGTTATTTGTAGTTAATAATGAATTTATAATAAATTTATTTTTATCTATTCCTGGATTTATGATGTACTATGTAGGTAATTAACCACATTTATATCTATTTATAGTTAAATAGGTGAGAACGTGGTTTTTCTTCTCATTCATATTGTTGATTTTCTGTACCTAAATGGTAGGTACTATGCATTTTTGCGCAGAAAACTTCAACGACTTAGAAATAATGATAATGACAGTTGTATTTTCAATTTACGGACATTTTAAATTGATAATTTTTTACTGTTCCTCTCTGTGAGAGTCTTAGAACCAAAAGATAATATAGGGCTATGAAGAAAAGTTAATAAAGTTCTTAATCCCATAGAAAAGGGAAGATCCTCCGACTAGACGGGTGTGTGTCTGATGGGCTACTGCCCAACAGTTGTCGGGTTTTTCTACTTGTTCTTACTTAAGTCGCGGATAACTTTTAATAACGCGATTTAGAATTTTGATTTTAGTTCTTCATTTGTGTCTCAGATTGCTACTTTTTGTAGTGCCGCTACATAAAAATCCATAACATACATACATAGATAGATTTAAAAGATTGTTTCACGCACAAGTGAAGCCCAGTAAATACTTATCGCTTTAAAGATAAGACGTAAGGTTCAAGAAGTAAGGTTTGCCTTGTGCAAGGGCGTAATACATGAGATTTGTAGATGCATCTTTGTGTACTGGTATAATTATGGCTTCTCGATTCAAGGAAAATAGGCACCAGGTACAGTCCTTAATGACCTCCTTAATAAATTTACCTCCTAAGTACACATTGTGGAATGCAATAAATGATTGAGAATTGAGAATCAGAGTCACTGTTATCAAAGTTATTTTTAACTTAAAACATTGTTTTAAGAAACACGCTGTATTTTGTATACAGGGCGTTTTTTTATATCTCTTTTACAACATTCTTAAATTTATGGCTACAATGGCGGTCTTATCGCTGATAGCGATATCTTCCAGACAGGTTTTTTTTTAACTTTTATGTGCAAGGAAGTCTTAATTCGGTCTCCTAAGCTATTTCCAATAATAATTAAATTTATATTTTTTATATATTTTTAAATCTTTTTATTTTATATTATTTAGAAGAATAAGAAAAAAATATTTAAAAATATTATAAATGTGTAACGAAATAAATAAAGGAAATATTAAATTGATACGAACATAGTAACAAAACTGTAATCAAATTATGGATTACATGTTAATTAAGATAAACGGATGATCCATTACAAAACTAGTGAGTAACTACGTAAATTACGCACGTCGCACAATTAAGATAACTTCTGACATTGATCACTCGTTTACTAATGTTCTATAATTAGACGACTAGGCTTAAGAAAGTTCTCAAGACGACAGAATTGAGAAATTTACATAAGATATTAAGATCAGGCCTGTAATCCCCAAAGGGTTAAGTCGAGCAGAGAGCAGATTCGCATATCGCGAGTTATCTTTTGAAGTCCAGAAAGAAAATAACAAAACAAAGCACAGTTTTCTTTTCTTTCTCGACTGCAAAAGATAACTGTACTTTGCGCTAAATGGACCACCTACATATTGAGTTTTTTTTTCTGAAAACTATGATGGAAACCTTAAAATTTACTTCCTTGAAGTCCATCGAAAAGAAATAGAAAATCAATTATATTATTGCCATCCAACGTGGCGATGCTGCCAGCCTTCTGGGCAATTTTCTTGTTGACAGCGATGTGGACGAATTTTTGACGCCCTGTAGTTCTTTTCCCGTTTTGATACTTGTACATATTTTTATTATTATTTTAAATCTATTTGTTGTTTGTAATTTTTTTTTCTTATTAACACGCCAATCGCATCTAAAAATATTTGATTGGAATAAAAAATAAAAAGCGCAGAACTGCTGTGAATTAAAACTTAAGTCTATGAATATTTTCTCATATACAGGCTGCAGTCAAATGAACCATAATCAACGTAATTATAATTATCCTATGTTCGCAATTTAGTTATCAAATAAGTAAGCAAATATAACACAATCACATTTGCCTGGAAATATGATTGATGGATGGACTGTGTGATGGATGATATGGCAAGAAAGGAGATGACTGCTGAGATGACGAGTTAGAGAAGTATGGAAGAAGAAGACATGCTGCGCCTGCATGCTGCCCAAATAAATTGGAATAAGGGCAGAGGGAATGATGATTTGGATTTGGATCAGGAAATAAATACAACTATAATACCATCACATCAAAATTTAGTTTAGCTACATTTTGGATTTTTTCTTTTTGTTTTATAGGTAAGTACTTCGTTTTGAAAGATTTGTGTTGGTTGTTGTAACGCCAATAAATGCATATTTCTTTCTTATTAAAAAAAAAAATGCCTTTTTCAGTAGTATAAAAACCAAATCTGAAATCAACTTAATTTACTCTAGCATAAAGTTGATATTTCAATTGAAAACAAAAATTTTGGATAGACTTTAGGTATCAAGGTGACGCGTTTAATTTAATTATAATCTTCTTTTTACGTGTCTCGATCACCATGCATACATATAAGAGATGGCCATTACTGACCATACGTAATTTTGTGCCAGTCAAAGTAATTGAAGACATCGGATAACATGTTCAGTGAAGATTAAAGCATGTAACCTTGAAATTCTGTAGGGAAACAAGTTATACAGGTTGTTGCAAAAATGGAGTTGATCGTGTAACTTATTTTGGACTTGAAGTTGGGAACCAAAGTCAAGTTCTGTCGAACTTGGACGAATATGGTGACTATTAATTTAATTTATTTTGATTATATTATTATTATTATTTGATTATTTTTAATTGACTTAAATTGCTATGAATAAATGTTATATCTAAGCCGGAGAGGTGATCTGTACCTCAGGACCTTCCTACTTCAGACACCTTTCTCTATATAAGATTGTGCATATACCAGGGCCTGTAATTTCTGATGTTGAGATAAATAAAGATTTATGATTATGATTATGATTATTAATTTCTTATAGTGAGTTACTTTTCAGGTGTATACATTTATATGACAATGTCCTGCCAAATTAGATTTCAACCCCGATAAGTTTTTTTAATTTTTTTTTTAATTAATCAGTAGTTGCTCTGAAACACCAAGCTGCCAAGCTTGTGTTTTAGATCAACTCATTACAAACATACGAGCGAAATTGTTAAAAAACTTTAAAAAATACATTCAACTTATTTGTTTCACTTTCTTTTGTTTTGTGTCCTGAAAAAAATAATTCTAAAAATATCTTAAATTACTTTCAATTTAAGTACATTTCGCATAAAAAGATTTCACAATTTGTTTACGTTCGTTTTATTCGAAAAAACTTATTTTGGTATAAACTAATTTTGGTGCGGCATTCCTCGTTTAATTTTTGAGGTCAAGTACCGCATAAGCAGCATAAGGAATTTATTGCATTTTACTGTTGCCAAAAATTCTCATGACAGGTCAAGAATAATTTATTACTTTTGGGAGTGTTATTTTGGCGCCTCATGCGTAAAATGCGTGCACGCAGCGTGTCCATTGCGTCAAAGTGGCACGAATGCACGCGGGGATCACGTGCTTTTGAGTTGATTGGAGAAATACAAGTGCAAATCGCCCAATGTCGCTTTTTACCACGCCTGTAATCACCGAAGAATTAGGCAGAGGTGTATCTAATAGTACACCCACATTTCGCCAGTAATATTCAAGTCCTATGTAATAGGGGGCGAGCCTATATTGCCACCAAAGGGCACAAATCCAGATTTCGTGGCTGCTACTGAGAAATTCCTGGTGGAAAAACACAATAACAATTGGCCCGACCCGGGAATCGAACCCAGGACCTCATACTCAGCAGTCGCGATTGCAACCACTAGTCTAGTGGTGGTCTATTGACTAGACCAACGAGGGAGTCAGCAAATGTCAAACATTTACGAATATAAAGTTAACAATCTATGTTTTTTTTTCAAGAAACTAAATGTGTATAAAATGTCAAATTACTTGGAAACGTTTGACATCTCCGAAACAGATTGCCGACAGCCAATAACGCTGTTTAAATCTATAAGAAATACTGTAAAACAATAATTGTAAATGCATGTTATGCACGTAACCAAAACACGCGTTACACAACGACTTGTTATTCTTCCACACAATTTGTATGAATCAGGGAAATTAGGTACCTAATTGTGTTTCAAATGGTCTAGACTCTGACGCACATAGTTACTTCTAACTATCAAACATTCTTGTTTAGTCTAGAACGAACAAACAAGACGCAATGCTTGTTGCATCATTCATACCATAATGCACCACGGTCCACGAGTGAGTAGTGGCACAATCCTCAAGAAAGTCTTCAGATATTTGGAAAACTTGATATCCTTACTAATTATAAATGCGAAAGTAAGTTTGTTTGTTACCTTTTCACGCCTAAACCACTGAACCTATCATCCTGAAAGGAGAATGGGCCCCAATGTATAGGCATTTGCCCTAAGTCCAATAGCCATAAGATATACATAATTGAAAAGAGCTTTTTAAGGCGAATCTTTGCTACTAACACGACTTTTGGCAATTCGCAGTACGTTCGGAGTTATTGAGCTAAATAGGTAACTAGTTATACAATGAAGTTAAGATTTATTGGCAACCAATTAAGGTTTTCTGGGTTACCAATAGTAATAACATATAATCCATTGCGTAGAGCTTATCAAGAAGAACCTTTGCCAGAAAGACGACTTTCGCCAATTTGTTGCTCGTTCGGAGTTATTGACCTAAATAGGTAATTATTTGAGCACCGAAGTTAAGATTTTCTGGGTGACCAATAGTTATAACATATATACCATTGCAGAGAGCTTTTCAATGACAACTTTTGCTACTAAAATAACTTTTGCTAATTCGCAGTCCGTTCAGAGTTATTGAACTTAATAACTGATTATTTGGACACCGTAGTTAAGATTTTCTTGGCAACTAATAGCCATAAAATATACATCACTAGATAGAGCTTTTAAAGGAGAACCTTTGCCACTTACACGACTTTTGAAAATTCGTATGCCGTACGGAGTTATTGACCTAAATATGTGACTATTTGAGCACCGAAGTTAAGATTTTCTGGGTAAACAATAGCAATCAGATGTACATCATTGTATAGAACTTTTCAAGGAAAACCTTTGCCATTTAACGACTTTCGCCAATTCCTATTCCGTTTGCAGTTATTGACATAAATAGCTGACTAGTTGGACACCGAAGTTAAAATTTTCTTGTTAACTAATTAAGGTTTTCTGGGTAACCAATAGTAATAAAATATAATCCATTGCATATAGCTTTTCAAAGAGAACTTTTACTACTAGCATAACTTAGGTAATTCGTATTCCGTTCGGAGTTATTGGCCTAAATAGGTGACTATTTGAGCAGCGAAGTTAAGGTTTTCTGGGAAACCAATAGCAATAAAATATACAACATTGGAGAGAGCTTTTCTGTGAGAACTTTTGCTACTAACATAACTTTTGCTAATTCGCAGTCTGTTCGGAGTTATTGGCCTAAATAGATCACTAGTTGGACATCGAAGTTAAGATTTTATTTACAAACAATGAAGAGTTTACGGGCAACTAATGGTCATAAGATATACACTATTGGATAGAGCTTTTCAAAGAGAACTTTTGCTACTAGCACCACTGTTGCTAATTCGTAGTCTGTTCGGAATTATTGACCTAAATGTGTGTCTAATTGAGCACCGAAGTTAACTTTTTCTGCGTAACCAATAGCTATAAGACATACACCATTCGAAAGGGCTTTCAATTAGAATATTTGCTACTATACAACTTTTGCTAATTCGTAGTCTGTTCGGTTTTATTGATCTAACTAGGTAGTTGATTAGGCACCGAACTGTAGCTCCTCTCTGACTCTGAATCGAGAAAAGTTGTCAAAGCATGAAATATTCTTCTTGTGGAGATCAATCCATTGAAACATGTCCTTACTCTATTGGGCGTTGGAGTTGTACTAACGATCTGTCCAAGCTACTGTTACTTTAAGGATTTGCTCATAAAATAGCATTTTAAGATGTCAATATTTTGAAAATGACTTTTATAGGCTTATAATATGATGTCTGAAACATACAATATTAATGAAAGTTAATAAATTGACGAAATAACAGTATTTAATCCAACTTAATTTCTCAACATTAGAGCTCTGTAGCTCCTCTCTGACTCTGAATCGGGAGAAGTCCCCTTAATAAGAAATGTTCTTCTTAAAGAGATCTATCCATTGGTATATATCTTAACGCTATTGGACGCAAGGGCAATTTCGCCCAATCTCCTTTTGCATATACGTTGTCAGGTGTACAGAAACGGACATAGGGTACCTTTCATCCCCAAAAAACAGTACTGTTCCCGAGGAAAACAACAATAACGTTCTTATGATAAAAGATGGCGCCTCATGTTTTTCGAATCATGATTGAATTATATTATTACAAGCAGAGTACAGCCTGAATTGATTGTAAAATTCTAAATTAACGCAAAGCAGCGGGAAAAGCTAGTATTTTATAGTTTTATACATGTCCTGTCCTGACTTACTTAAAGGCGCTTTAGTCTCAAGAATGTCCTTCTATCTTATTTTAATGATTGCGTCATAGGAACAAATATTGATGCTATTGGACCCTTATTCCCAACATGAGTAACGATTTTCTGGTCCTTCATGCTTTTCATTGTAAAACAGCCGACTAAACGTATAAGTACTGCAACGGAGCATCGCCTCAATAAGGTGTTTAAGAGTAGCGAAGGGTCAATTTCGTAAGAGGTAGTACATATCTTTAATGTGATTATTTTATTTGTCAACAGAATACCGACTGTGCCATTTTTCAAAGGGAAGCCGGTAGGAATCGAGTTGTGTGGAACCTTCGCCACTGGTGCTTAATTTATTCTAATCCTAAGCTAACACTGTGGGGGTTATACAAGGTGTAAACGGACTCTTCACGTAGCCGTCAACCAAACCTTCTGTACATCATACTAAGTAACTCTACGCAAAAGTTATTGCTGGGAAACGACTTTCTTTTTTTGGTGAAAAATGAAGTTTTTTCGTTAGGACTCGATGTAACGCACTCAAAACACTGTGCTAATGGATTGAATAGTACAGGGGTCATAGAGGTATTTAAAGTAAAGTCAACATAAAAAAAAGTTGGAACTTTGAACTCCAATATTTCCGAAACTAGAAGGTTCCCAGGTATGGTCCAGAACAAAAACAATATCGCAATGACGGGGACAACAAGTGCGTTTCGGCTTCGTTAAGGGTCTTTTTACATATCCAAAGTGATGATATCCCAAGTGGTAAACTCATCATAGTTCTAGTGCGAAATAGGATGCATTCTCTGTAGCTCTAACCTGTATACTTTTACGCACCCCGAGCACTGATTTCGATGTAACGGGAATCGATGAAAACCTTGGCCTCCAATCTAGGTCACAAGTTCGGAACAAACAAGTTCATACAAGATGCACTAGGTATTGCATGATGTCAACTGAGCCCATATTTGCAAGAACGGGATTTTGAACGCTCCGCTTAGCGCTAAAGAGTCAAAAATTCAACAGAGAGGTTTTTTTAACGTGCTATGTACGAGTATACGGGGTGTAAACAGACCCTTCACCAAGCCGTCAACCAAGCATTCTGTACATCAAACTAAGTAACTTTACGCAAAAAATTTTGCTGGGAAACGAAATTTTTTTTTGGGGTCAAACATCACGTTTTACGGTAAAACTCAATATAATGCGCTCAAAACTTATTGCTGATGGATGCTTTGAATAGTAAACGGACCATGGAGGTAATTGGAGTAAAGTTAGAACCTTAAAAAGTAGTATTTGAAAAAAAAACTTGCGAAAAAATTGGAACTTTGACCCCCAATATCTCCGTAACAAGAAGGTTCCCAGGTATGGTCCAGAACAAAAAAATGATCACAATGACGAGGAGAACAAGTGCCTTTCGGCTTCGTTAAGGGTCTTTTTACACCCTTTATTCTCTGTTGAATGCTCAACCCTAATCTTGGGGCTGAGGGTTGAAAATCCAGTGGGCGGTAAAAAAAAATGTCTATCGTTGATATTATTTTGTAATGCATATAAGGAAAAATATACTATTTACTTCCAAAGGTTATGTATGTGGACACTTATGTATTAATGATTGATTTATTTTTAGATTATAAATATGTTAGTATACTATGATTGACCCTCGGATGGTCTTCCGCCAAAAATTGATATCTTGTGTTGTGCAGTTCTATTTTCGCTTATTTTTCTTGCGTTAAAACTATTTAGGGGTCGGCCATTACTCACGTGAGACTCGAAAGGGGGGGAGGTGGTTCGGAAAATCTAGATTTTTTTCTTTGACGCGCGAATTCTTTTTTTTTCTAAATACTTTGTACCAAAAAATACACCTGATTTTGAATAGGGGGGAGGGCTAGTCTAAAACCTTACCACGTATCACCTTTGGGGGAGGGGGGGTTAAAAAGTTGCTACAAACATCACGTGATTAATGGACGACTCCTTATTGAGCAAGTTGTGAATTGTAGAAGGGTTAGTTCGTAAGTTTAGAAATAGGAGGTAATCTCCGACTCCTCATCCGATCCAAAAATTCTTTCACTGATGTAAAGCTCCACTCCACGATTCATCATCTGCCTATCTTATTCTCAACTAAGTTGGGGTCGGGGTCTCCTAGTGGCTGTCCTGCACCTTGGAACGAGCGAACGGGGACTTCAAATCATTCCTATAAGAAAACATTAAATACATATCCATACTCGTAGCGTAGCAACCAGACAGGCGTAGCAACCAGACAGGTGTCGCAATCAATAAATAAAATAAAAATGGCCGCCAGATAATACCGAGATGTGTTCTATATTGGTTGCACAGATATCGGCAGGTCCGGAGCATAAAGTCACGGTGGAATCACCAGCGGTAATAGATAATTGTTTTGTTAGCGATAACCTAAAATTATCGTCTCGAGACTGTCTGGGCGAAGACATCCTGCACTGGTATTGTGTGCTTTAAGTGAATGGCATAAGGACTACGTTTTAAACTGCATTGGAGTGTGTAGATTTAGTTTTGTCTAAAGTAGGACGCCTTGCATGGCTTCCTCATTAATTGGCAAGACGTGCAACATTGAGAGAAGTGGAAGGATTGGAGGCCTTTGCCCAGGAGTGGGACAGAACAGGCTCACAAAAAAAAAACTTGTATTGTATTGTACAACGGGCTGGTGTCCGCAACTTCAGATCCAAAGCGCGTATTGTGCGTACGGGTGTGAAAATTATTCGATTGACCCCCGTTCCCCGAGAAAGGCCAGCAACTCCTTGGTGTTACTGACGATCTTGCGGAGAGTACCAGGGTTACCGAAGTACTTTGCCGTGTATGAGGCAACCTCTGGGTAGTGTTAAAAAAAAACTTATGCTGTGGATACTTTGGCGGAGATTTCAGCAACAACCTATTTTCTGGCCTTGTTTTCATGGGGGTTTTGGATCGCTAAAAGTCCTTTCCAATTGATTAATAAGATATGTGTTTCGATTGAGAAGTTGCAATAAGCTATTTGACAACATCGAAAAAAAAACAAAAATAAATACTCCGTCAGTTAGATCACCATAAAATGTTGGACACGTATTTTTTGTCACATTATCAAAAAAATATAATGATACAGCGCATCAAAGTTCAAGAGGGGGCTTGTGACGTCACTGGACAGTAAAAAGTAGTAACAGAAATTGTGACGTCACGCGAGATTTCAAAGCGCTGTATCGTGGTCATTTTTCGTTTACTTGATAAAAGAAAAAATCCGTGTCCAAAATTTTATGGTGATCTAACTGACGAACTAAGTATTTTTGTTAATTATAGTTATTTTTTGATAATCTAACTGACGGACTACATAGATTTTTTCAGTCAATTACCCTATTGCAAGCCTAAGCATCATCAATATTACAACTAATTGAGAACAAATGATTTATTGTGTTTTACTTTTCAACTTCGTTCCGATTGTTTCTGTTATCTTTACACGTTTTATCTTTCGGATTGAGCAACACGGAAGCGGTGACAGATCATCTTCGAATCACGTGCATCACAATCAGCTGTGGTTTTGTAATAACTGGTAATAAGGTTTTAAGATGTAGTTTAGGTAAGCTCAAAGGCATGGTTAATTCATCTAAATATTTTTCTTGGAAAATTAAATTGAAAATTTAAAAATGAAAATTGATCAAACTTTTGAAAAGTCATTGTCTATTTTGTCTATTGTTGAGCCATCAAATTCGATCTAGTAACACCTATATTTTAATTATGGAAATTCAAAAAACAAAACGGAAAATTTGAATTTCGCGGGTTATCCTGGCGCTTCCACCATACCTTGAAAAGTCAAATTAATCCATGTTGTTGGATTCATTTGACTTTTCATATGCTTGTTCGCTTTTATTTTTTGCGTTGTCGTTTTTTTTTAATTTTATTTTTTTAAACTTCTTGCCTATTGTGTTGTTTTGTATGAGAATTTACATTTGTGAGTGCTTTTGTTTGTAATTGTGGAAAGTTTTTTTTTTTTTTTTATTAAATTTAAAAAAAAATGAATAATATATTTATATCTTTTTTTTTTGTTTCGGATTCAGCGGATCGAGCCGAACACGATCGGACCACGAATTCGCTTAGCGTAGACGGACAGAGCCTCGAGTCCTCGACCGATCAATCCCGGTCCCGCCAAAGGAAATTTACTCCGCTTATGCTCTACTCGTGTTCGGCTCGCCTAGCATAGACTCCGCTTTAGGTGGTTCTTCTTATCAATGTATTTGATTGTATAAGTCAATTAGTGAAAAGTTTAATTTTAATTATAAATTTTATTAGTCTACTAGCTTCTGCCCGCGACTTCGTACGCGGATCCTGTTGCTTATGCCAGCGACAACGGGGTCGTCAAAATCGAAGATCTGAAACGTCTGATGTCGAATTCTAAGAGTCCGGGGACGGGAAAACAACGGGATCCGCGAGACGATTCGAGACGTTCCATATCTTTCATTTTTGTAAGTCAGAAGTCGATGCGTAGATACGCTTGGAACTCAAGCGTAATTCTCTATCCGTGAACGTCTCCGACTCGCGAGACAATGCGTGACGTTCACGATCAGCGGTCAGTCGCGCATCACGTTCCCCACTTGTCTCTAGAGACCGAGAATTCGATGCGTAGATACGCTTGGACCTCAATCGTAATTCTCTATCCGTGAACGTCTCCGATTCGCGAGACAATGCATGACGTTCACGATCAGCGGTCAGTCGCGCATCATATTCTTCACAGTTCTCTAGAGACCTGGATGTAGATGCGTAAATACGCTGAGAACGCAGGCGTGCTTCGTTATCCAAGAGGAAGAGAATAGAAGAGAGGAAGAGGTTTCCACGGAGCGAGTTGCAGCCTGATGTTCTCGAACAGCATCAAGTCTCTCCTGACGTTCTTCGGTAGATTCTTGGGATCTTATGATCCTCAATCTTTTAGCTCCTTTGGAACATTGGGAAAGATTTGACCTCTTTCTAGGCATGGTTATAGTTTTATTGTGAAGAATACCTGATCAATTAAAATCTAAGTGACTGCTCCCCTGCGTTACCGGGTAGGCTACCGTGTCACGAAGATAAGTGGAAAAAGTCTAAAACATTCAAATAACATAAGCCCGAAGGCATATTCATACGATAAAAAAAAAATAGGAGTTTTGTTCAGTAGAGTCAAATTTTCAATGATATACCGTCGTCATCGAATATTAGTCCTAAACTGTTACCGCCTTCACCACGTGGAGGTACTCCCAGCTTTTGTTATTTTATAATTATACAGTGAAATTAGTGATAGCTTTAATTTCCACATCGGATGTTTCTGATCTTCGATTTTTATACGTCAACAGGAAATGCCCATCAGACCGAACAACTTTAGCTAAGACGTCATTCCTATATGTGTTATGGTGTAGCTGGGCTCTTGGAGTTCCCCAACAGGTGTTCCAGATCTTCGATTTTTATAAGTCAACAGAGAGTGGTCATCAGATTGAACAATTTTTGCTAAGACTTCATTCCTATATGTGTTATGGTGTAGCTGGGCTCTTGGAGTTCCACAATAAGTGTTCCAGAACTTCGTTTATACAGGGTGTAAACAGACCCTTCACTAAGCCGTCAACCAAGCATTATGTACATCAAACTAAGTCACCCTACGCAAAAATTATTGCTGGGAAACGACTTTTTTTTTTGGGCTGAAAAATCACGTTTTACTGTAAAACTCAATTTAACCCATTCAAAACTTGGTGCTGATGGATGCTTTGAATAGTAAACGGGTCATGGAGGTAATTAGAGTAAAGTTAAAACCTTAAAAAGTAGTATTTAAAAAAAAACTTGTGAAAAAATTGGAACTTTGACCTCCAATATCTCCGTAACTAGAAGGTTCCCAGGTATGGTCCAGAACAAAAAAATGATCGCAATGACGGGGAGAACAAGTGCCTTTCGGCTTCGTTAAGGGTCTTTTTACACCCTTTATAAATCAACAGAGAGTGGTCATCAGATTGAACAATTTTTGCTAAGACGTCATTCCTATATGTGTTATGGTGTAGCTGGGCTCTTGGAGTTCTACAACAGGTGTTCCAGATCTTCGATTTTATAAGTCAACAGAGAGTGCTCATCAGATTGAACAAAGTTTGCTAAGACGACATTCCTATATGTGATATGGTGTAGCTGGGCTCTTGGAGTTCCACAACAGGTGTTCCAGATCTTCGATTTTTATAAATCAACAGAGAGTGGTCATCAGATTGAACAATTTTTGCTAAGACGTCATTCCTATATATGTTATAGTGTAGCTGGACTCTTGGAGTTCCACATCAGGTGTTCCAGATCTTCAAATTTATTCTCTCAGCAGAAAATGCTTATCACGTGGAACAATTTTTGCTATGGTACCATTTTTGTATCTCTTATAGTTTAGCTATTCTATTGCGGTTCTGCATCAGGTGTTCAAGTTTCCAAGATTAATTATAGCCTATATGTTGCCCAGACTTAATACCTATACAACAAAAAAAAAATCTTTCATATCAGTCTAGTAGTTCCGAAGATTAGCGTGTACAAACAAACAGACAAACAGATAAACAGACAAACAGACAGAATTTTTTTTTTGGATTCGTGCTCTATTCCTGTTTCTAAACCCCCCTCACTTTTTAATTTTTTTATATACTCAATGTACAGACACAGTTTTTTTACTGTCTTATTATATGTATAGATATAGATATAGAATATAGATAATCGTAGGAGTTAAGTTTTGTATAGTTTTTTTTTGTGTCTCATAGATAAACCATTATTATTATTGGGTATTATAATAAACAGTATCCTTGTACTTGGCTAGGCATAAAGCTGGTAGATCGAGTTCTAACGTTGAAATCTGAAAACATACAAAGGTTTCCGATATTGGAAATCGCGTAACAGAACTGAAATAGAATTGGGCAGGACACCTATCAAGGCGCTATAATGACAGGTGGACTAAGGTTGTCACCGAATGGCGTCCAAGAACTGGATAAGAAATGCGAGATTGGCAGACCACATAGTTGCCATCGGGGGAAAACCTGGATCTGGCTGGCACAGGAACGTGGAGATTGGCACAAGAAAAGACAAGCCTATACCCCGCAGTGGGTGAATTCAGGCTGTGGATGATGATGATCCCTTGATAGTCTTTCTAAGCAAAAAATCAGGTTAAATCAAAAGAAACGAATTCAGATTATTAGGTTACTTGTTGGCTATTGAAGAACGAACATTTACCAAGCAACCTTACTTATAATGTTTGTTTCACTTAGCCGACTTCTTTTTGTCCTCAAAAAATCAATTGTCCAAAAGTCAGAACCAAGGTGAAGTGCTACTGACATTACAAGGCCAAAGCGATAAATGATTCAGCCTCTTGTTGATACTCCACATTTCACTGGAGCCCCCCGAAAATAAGAGTTCGACCTTCATTTTAAATGTTTATTAAATTGACAGATAACGCACACACGTACTTGTTAACAATATTAATAACGGTTAAGATTGTTTATCTGTGGTTCAATGAAATGAAGAGACAGTTTGAGGACTAGGACAAAATTGTGATCTTAAAAACATTTGAATGAATAACTATAGCTGTTGCGAACGATTTCGTTCGCGAGGAAATTTTCATGTAATAAGAAAACCAAGCAAATGTATTGGCCAGAGAAAACCACACGGAGAGACGAATGGAAGGCTATGGGAGAGGCCTTTGCCCTGCAGTGGGATAATAGTGGCTAAGAAAAAAAACAACAACAAAAGTCCAAGCTCAAGATTTGCCAGCGAGCCATGGAGCGCAGCATAATAGTTGGAGTTAAAACAGCCAAGCTAAAGTGGGAGTGGGCTGGCCATGTCGCACGGATGCACCCGGAGAGGTGGGTAAAGATCGGCCGTCACTCACTGGACGCCTGAAGGTGGACATCGCCGACGAGGACGACCGCGGCGAAGGTGGTGTGACGATCTGATAAAGTTCGCGGGGCAACCGTGGCCAGAAGTTGCACAGAACAGAGAGGTTTGGAGGGAGAACGGGGAGGCCTTTGCCCAGCAGTGGGACAAAACAAAACTATTTGTCCTACCCCAGGATATAATCTATCTCCTATCCGCCAAATTTCATTACGATCCTATCAGCCGTTTAGTCTTGAAAAGTTAACAAACTTTACTTTCGCATTTATAATATTAATATGGATTATTTAATTTTCATTTTCATAATTTCTACACCCTGTGTAAATTAATAGAAAGATTGGTCCTATAATAATTTTCTACATTTCTACATCCTGTAAAATAAATAATTTAAAGGATTGTATAAAAAAAGGAGTGAATTACTATTAATTGTATGTCACGCCCTAAAAGATTCATTTTTTCATGTTTTCATTATCTTCCAACAATTTAAACGATGTAAAATATTACAATGTTAACTTATTAAAACTAATAAGTTAACATTGTTCGTCTTGACAAACAATATTAAAAAAAAATAACCTTTTACGCTTTCTGCATCGTTACCTCTTAACTCGAACTTTTTATAACGATACGATACGCTGTGCCTTAACAAAGCGTGGATGGGGTTGCCAAACATCCGGATTTTTCCAGACAAGTCCGGAATTTACAAAAAAATTAAAATAGTCTTTGGTAAATTTTTAATCGGTTATTAAAAAAAAATACCTTCTTCCTACAAAAGTGCAATATCTACACGGTCAAAATGTATGGAACAGCTGTTTTTTTTTAAGAATCGATGAAAAATTTCAGAATGATGTACTGAATACGTGGTAACCGTTATCGCGTCGGTGTCCCTCCCTTCCACCCTGTATAATGTAAATACCGTTTTTGATTTATATTTTAGGCATCAGGCAATATTCTGCAACAAACCTTTTCCTATTAATGCATCGTGTAAAAGTCGCAGAAAAAAAAACCACACAATTCAAAGGAAGAAAACCTCCGGCAAACTTATTTATGGAACTGGTAACCCTAATCGTTAATGTTTCAACCCTAATGTTAAGGTCTAATGCACCTGTTTCAGATGGTGTTATTTTACAGAAAAACGTGATTTACTATCCTCGCTACACACGCTTACATTCCGTTGAAAAAACTATGTTATTAGAAGTCTGTGGCAAAAAAAAAGTCAATGAAACAAACAAGCACCCAAATCCCGATGGTAAAGTTATATTCCGCTGTTTTTCCACAGACAATTTCGAAAATATTTACCAACAGCGCCGAGCTCCTGTCAATGTCATTCAAACGCCAAAACAACCATGCTGCACTCTAATCAATTACTTGGAGATTAAGATCAGTAACATACAAATAAGTCGTAAAGATATAGTTTAGCCCTCTGATCTCCATGCAATCAAAATATTGACTCATTGAGTCAGTTTATAAAGAAACGCAAACACAGCAGCTCGGAGGCTTGTAAACAGCGATATGAAATCTTGAAGACAACAAAAGTGATAACTCAAATATAAACACTGTATTTCCATGGTGACTTGCATATAAAGGGTGTAACAAGACCCTTAACGAAGCCGAAAGACACTTGTTCTCCCTGTCATTGCGATATTTTTTTTATTCTAGACCATACCTGGGAACCTTCTGGAGATATTGGGGGTCAAAGTTCCAACTTTTTCACAAGTTTTTTTTTTTAAATACATGTTTTTAATGTAAGATTTTTACTTTAAATACCTCCACGACCCCCGTTCTATTCAATACATCAAACAGCACAATGTTTTGAGTGCGTTACATTGAGTCCAACCGTAAAACGTGACTTTTCATAAAAAAGGCATTTCCTAGCAATGATTTTTGCGTAAAGTCACTTAGTTTGATGTAGATAATGCTTGGCTGACGGCTTCGTGAAGGGCCCTGTACAAATGAAGAAGCGGATACAGGTGAGTGCAGAGTGATTACAGAAAATAAGGCAAAAACCAATAGAGAAGTATGGAAGAAGAAGACGAGGACAAATTAATTAGGATAAGGGCAGGAGAATGATGATGAAGGCAATAACCAAAACACTACAGACCAGGAACGAGAAGATTTACTAGAAAGGGACGGAGAAAAGAACTCATACTAAATGGCTTGTCCATAGCTCCCAAAGGTTTGTACATACTACTCGGGCTCCTATTGGACTGTCATCAGCTCCCCTGTTTGGCTACGGGACGACTTTTTTTCGGTGTGCCGGGAACGTAAGGCACCAGGTAAGTTCGAAATATGCTGCTTATAACAAGACCTTAAATCATGCATCAATCATCCTTGAACCTCGGTAGTCCAAATTTGGAGGGAACGGAGATTACTAAGTCCCGACTTACATTGGTCAAGGACAGTGGCGAGTAGCGACAACAAGTCCAGTGGCGTGTGGCGAAAACCTAGACAGTGACTGTTGACTCGCTACCGTCCGATCGGTTTTAACCACCCCTATCCTTACCCACTCCAGGCAAATGGGACTGGTCGGGAATTTGTAACAGGGAGTCAAGAAGCGGCTGCGATGATAGCACGCCCATCTAGGCGGGCTATTTCCGCAGCAGTCTCCTTGTTGATGATGTCGGTGGGGCCATGGGTGGTGGTGGGTTTTTCCTTACCCAATGTATTTATCTACTTCCGGGCCTACATGACTGACGACTGACCAGTCTTAATCTGCTTGAACTTTTATTTTCATACACTCTCTATGGTTGAGACAAACAACAGAAGCCCTATACGGTACTGACCTACAGCCACATACAGTAGAACTTGTGTCCAGCAGTGATCGAATTAAAGACCCGTTATGACAAAGGCTGAATATAATAATAAAGCAGGTTATTTATTTGTACAGATAACAGGATTCATTGAATCTTATAAAGTGCAGCTCGGTAGATATTTCAGAAGACCTCTTGTTAGTCATAATCACAGGTAATATTTGCGCATAAGTGCAACAGTATTCATCGTGACCTATACGAGTGGAACAGTCTGTCTCAGCTTAGCCTTAATTCAATGGTTTTATGAAATAGCCAACAATTCGGAGACCGGGTGATTACTACGCCTCAAATAGAGTGACATTTGGCTAGACGCGGAAATGCTCGATGAAGCTTTGCCAAAATGGTGGTCAAGGTTAGGAAAAAAATCAGACCACCGAAATCACAGAACCAGATATCGACAAATTCGCGAAAAACACCTGAATGACGGACTTCAGCAGTGGGTGATTCTGGACTGAAATTATGATGCTAAAACAGAAAGTTATTCTAAATCAGTGTGAGTACGCACGTAGACGCGGACTTCCTATGTCCACGCTTGGAGATCCTTCTCTCATACAATTGTTCGTATAAGCTTGTTTTGCAAAACTAGGACAAAAAAAATTACATGACCATTTAATATTTATATGCACTATTCACATGCAGCATACCAGTTTTATTGGCGTGGGAAGTAGGCTTTCAGGAGCCGGTTACTCAGTTTATAGACACTCCACACAAAATGCGATTCTGAAGATTATCATGGCATGATGGCAAATTAACTTATCATGGTGTAAGATGTGAATAATAACCATGAAGTTTCTTGCTGGTTCTTCTCCGTAGAATACGACGACCAACCCGAACCGCTCATCTATGTTTTGATTTTTCATAAGTGCCCAGGTTTGTTGAAGTTATTATAAAAATAATAACCTCTTATTTGAATCGGATTTGTTTAACAACTTCAAGGGTTTTAATTATTTCGCACGGAACCCTAATCCTTTTTCTAAAATAAAAGTTACTTATTATAACATCAGCTATCTGTCAGTAAAAGTCCCGTCAAAATCGGTCCTGTCGTTTCGGAGAAACAGTCAGACATACAGACACTCCAATTATATTTATTTGTATAGATGAAATATTTTGAATTTTAATTTGATTTGACATTATCATCTCCAATAGATCGCCGAAGCACATAGAAATAGCGAGTGATTATTATTAGACAGATTTGGCTCGCGTGTCATTGAAAGTGTTCATATTGTTTTTAACGACCAAGTTCAAGAACACAGAGAGTATTGAGTATTCGAAAGATAAACTCTTTTTAAACGATATCATAAAGTTTTCATTTACTTTTTATCTTCTTACCTACTGTTTATCGGCCATTCAGCCTCTTAGAGATTGTTTGTATGACTTTTTTTCAAGATTTCGGATCATAACGGAGAAAATCTGTAAATGTGTGGTCACACTAGTGTTTGAACTGCGGCTTTGCTTGCGCACACATAAACAGTATTTAATAAATGCGCAAAAACTAATTTAGCTAACTGAAGAGGTCTTCCACCGGTTATCTTAGTAGGTGTCCCCTAATGACCGGCATTTGGGGTGATGGTTGGGGAGCTAAGTTCAGCAGAGGACGTATTTCGGCTGAATTATGATGATGAGGATGATCCCTTTTTTTTCTCTTAGCCGCTATTATCCCACTACTGGGCAAAGGCCTCCCCCATAGCCTTCCATTCTTCTCTCTCTTCTGATGATCCCTTAAAGATTATAAAATCATTCGGTGTTGGAGACTGAAAAATTACTATTTTCTATCAAAACGAACGACGAAATATTTTTCGCCCTGAAAATCTTAAAAAATCCCATCTCGTTTACGGTTTTTTTTTAAGTTTTCACCCATTCATAAAGCTAGTATAATTAAAAATAATTAACCTCAAAAACTCGAAGTCTATATTTAAGTAGGTTACTGTCTTATGAAAACAAGCGAAAAATCTAAAAATAAACTCATAATTAAATTATATTCATGCGAATGACTCAAAACCGTGCGAAACGACCTATAACGGTCATTCTCTTTGTTTTCAAAATAAACAAGAGGTAAATGAACAGCACACATATTTCTTCACGTATAATGAAACATTTTGACAATATGACCGAGAGAAACGGTAAAGGAAATTTTTATTTTTTTATACTAAACAGGCTTGCATTTGGCCGCAACTCGCCTGATGTGAAGCAATGATGCGGCCTAGAGTGGAACACGCTTGCCTAGAAGAAACCGATTCACTTGAACTACCGATATTCAAATTATGTAAAATCAGAAATATAGCACCTGTAGCCCGCCCCTTCTAGCTACAGAAATGTTTGATGAAAAGACAAATAGCGACTCTTCTTCTCCTTTCTACCCTTGTCTCCTGTTACCTCCCTTGTAGTTGTCTCCCTTTTCAGCCGTCACGCTATCACTTAGTCCTATTTCTTTCATATCATTCTTCACACATCCATATTTTCTTTGGTCTTCCTCTCCCTCTTCATCCATTAACAAAAGACAAGCGACTAACTGAAGCTAAATGGATATTGGTTTAATGCGATGGTAAGACCTAAAGGCAACAACGAAATCACAGACAGATGTGTTGCTGGCGAGTTTACTCCGACTCTTCATTTTCTCAGCTAAAACACTTGGAAGTGGCGAAGAGCGAGCTTTTTTGAGGGCCTTTTATATAATTTTGACGTTCAAAAATTGATGAGTGATCAAATAAGAACAACGAGACCAGGATCGAGTCGAATGGCATACTAAAGGAGATACCTAGCAGTACTGTACTAAAAGCTGACAATGAAGATGTTGACGAAAGTAGACTTTTGGTGAAGAACTCCGAAGATTTACGGTTTAAGACGCTGATATATGAAATCGTTTATAAACTAAAAATTTGTCAAAGGAGTTTTGGTGAAACTAGTGAACCTCCCGGAAGGGTACGTCAGAGGTGGACCTAAAAGAACACCCATAAGAAGAACAAATAGAGTTAGGTCTTTAAAAGCAGTCAAAAAAACAAGGAAAATAACAAAGTAGTCTCACCGACCTTAGATTAAGAAGTAGTTAATAAGTTAAAAGCTGTTTATACACCGTGACTTTTTAGTCGTCTTACAAAGGTGGTCCACTGAATGTGCCCGACATAAATAGCTCTAGATGCGATTTTTTTTTACACACCATAATAGGTACAAAGAAAAATAAATAAAACATTAGAAAAAATTATGAAACATCCTGTTAATGATGTTTACGTGTCAAACGGGAGCACATACCTACCCAGCGCTCGAGTCCAGTAGATCACCGCTAACAACAGGGTGTTTTAACTACGTCATGCGTCATAATACTGAATAATATGTTTATTTTTAAATTATTAAAATCTCATAAATACCTATTTTTTTAAATGAATGTTTAGTAGACATTGGATACATGAAGTGGGCTGCCGTTGTAAGACGACTAAAAAGTCACGATGTATAAATCGAGATATAATCTTACTACATTACCGAGTAATACTGCAGGTGTAGGATATGTTAAGGATTTAATTAACCTTCTATAAGACAGGATATATTTATCAGATGTAGAACATTTAAAGTAAGTCGTTTCTCACAGTGCGCAATTGATCATGTCAGATGATTAAGCTCCAGCTGCCCCGCTGAAGAAGACATCTACTTCAAAACAGGGTCCTCATTATGAGAAAAACAGTCTAGTAGATCATGATTATAGCTTCAATTGTATTCTCGAGCTGGTCAAAAGATAAGCATTTATAAAAATCTATACAAATAAATAAAATTGAAGTGTCTGTTTGTGATTTCAAAATAACAGCTTTTTACTGAATGCATATGAAAATATATACGGCATTTATAACAAAAACATATTTTCTTTCTATCTGTCTGTCTGTTTGTTCCGTCTAATCTCCGAAACGGCTGGACCGATTTTGACGAGACTTTTACTGACAGATAGTTGATGTTATAAGGTCTAACATAGGCTACTTTTATTTTAGAAAAATAATTAGGGTTCCGTGCAAAAAAAAACTCTAGAAATCGTTAACAAAATCAAATTCAAATTCAAAGTAATATTTTTTCAATACTCTTTCTCGAAAACTTGCTCTTATCGCAATACGATTAGGTTAATGTATTTCACAAGTAACAAGTGTATGTAACAAGTACAGCTTAACTAAGTTATAATCATTAACATCATCAATACAACCCTCTATGTTCATTAAATCCCATTTGATTACTTTTCATGAAATAGTCGTCATTAAGACGTGTTGTCATACCGTCACAATTTCGTCAGGCTTCACTCATACAGGGTGTAAACAGACCCTTCACGAAGCCGTCAACCAAGCATTATGTGCATCAAACTAAGTAACCCTACGCAAATTTTTTGCTGCGAAACGACTATTTTTTTGGGGTGAAAAATCACGTTTTACGGTAGGACTCAATGTAACGCATTCAAAACATTGTACTTATGGATGCATTGAATAGTAAACGGGTCATGGAGGTATTTAAAGTAAAGTTATAACATTTAAAAAAAATGTGAAAAAGTTGGAACTTTGACCCCCTATATCTCCGTAACTAGAAGGTTCCCAGGTACGGTCCAGAAGAAAAAAAATATCGCAGTGACGAGGAGAACAAGTGCCTTTCGGCTTCGTTAAGGGTCTTTTTACACCCTGTATAGTGGTCATGCAGTAGCATAAAAAGAAGTATTTTCGCCATTTACCATTCTGCACGTCCGAAGTTCCGAACGCATCTTTCAAAACAATCATAATTATTGTTTATGTCATTATGTGCGCATTGTAAACCTTGTACGTAGTATGCTAAAATGTATCGCTGACAGCGTGAACTATTGACACAGTTTCTATAATTTATACATTTATGTAACATTTTAATATACAAATAATATTTAGGTAGTTAACACGTGTGTTTATAAAACGTGCTTTTTTTGTTTTTTTTTTAAATTTAATTTTTAAGTCCTAAAAGGCCTCGTTTCGAACCTTGTGCCCGATTTCAGTAATACTAAGCGAGTTATCTTGGCTTAATAATAACAGCCGCTCGGGTCTGGTTGGTCCGCAGATGGGCGACCACCCATTACATACCGAGTTTTCTCCGTACCTCGGAACGTTACGCGGTCCCGGCTGTCATTTGTAGATATTTGACAGTCGTTAGAAGTAGTTAGTGGCCCGAAAGTCTAACAACCAGTCTTACCAAGGAGTATCGTATTGTCCAGTACTAACTTGGTTGTGGAGGTCAGACAGGTAGTCGCTCCGTGTAAAATACTGGTTTTCAGCGTTAGACTGGAAGCCGACCCCAATATAGTTGGGAAAAGGCGTTACGCAGATGATGACTAAGCGACTTCTAAACGATTGCCTCAATATTATTGAACTGTTGGACTATCAGCTTGGCATTGAGTGAGAAACCAACAGAATGATTTTATTTCTGTTTCTTTATATTTGTATTATTTCAATGGTGGCGGCCCCGGCTTACGCACAGTAAGTCGTGAGTTCAAACCCAGGCAGGCGCATAATTTTGTGCAATTTATTTCATCACCACTGCTCTCAAAACGGTGAAGGAAAACATCGTGAGGAAACCGGCACGTCCTAGAACCAAAAATTCGAAGACATGTGACATCTACCAACCCGCATTGGGCCCGCGTGGTGGATTATAGCCCTCTCTAGAGAGGAGGCCGTGTGTGCCAGCAGTTGGAACATTATAGGCTGATTAAGCAGCATTCGTTTAACGTCACTTTTAAAAATTGGTTTGAATATTCTTCGTATACTTAATCAAAACCGTTTTTTACGATGATATTTATTGCAACTTTTAATAGCGATTAAAATCCTGATAAAAGTCGGAATCAGATTATATCTTTCACATAAAACAATATGAACGGATAGCCAGACAAAACATTATTCATGGAGATTATTTTTTATACTTATTTCTTTTCATTCTTTTAGATTGAGTATTACAATGACATATGATCTTAGGTATAAGATAATTTTCATTGAAATAATGTATGATGTAACGACAGTTATAACGATTCATTTCTTCTTGTATCTATCCAATTTTGCGAGACAAAAATACTGTATAAACCACTGAAGTTAAAAGTTGTTTACAAATCTCTATCGAAAATCTAATTTGGCGCGAAAATTTATTGAAGAATAACTACACGACATTTTGATCGAAAAAAAAAGTGAGTATGGGAACCTAAATGAACTTAATAAACTCATAATTAAAATGGCTATGTAAGGTAATAAGATTACCCTAATCACCACATATTCTAAAGTCCGTTATCTTAAATGTCATAGACAAAAAAAGGCGCGCAAACTCCGTATCACTTAACCCGTTCGTGCTCGCGATGCATCGTCCACGATAAATTGCACATAATGCGAAGAATGTGAAAAAAAATATGGCCGACGACCGGCGGGCTGTCATTACAACCGGCCTAGGTACACCTGCCGGCTACATCCTTGTAGGTGGACCCTAATATTAAAGATAACGTTAGCTCAGTAGAACTTCACATTAATCTATGTAAACTGTAAATAGCGTTGACCGACCAGTTTTTTCCTTGGTTCAATTTAAAACTTGGCAGAAAAAGTGGTCGTTTGTTTTCAAGGAGCATGGAAAGAAAAGGCGGTAAGTATGTTAATATTATTTTTTTGCATGCTATTGAAGAAATTCACCAATTTATTGCAAATACTACCGGCCCGTCCCGACTTCGCACGGGTGGTCATTTTTTTTTAAATTATAGCCTATGTTACTCAGGTTGAATGTAGCTTTCTAATGGTGAAAAAAATTTTGAAATCGGCCCTGTAGTGTTGGAGTTCATTCATTACAAACATACACAAAAATACAAATCTTTCCTCTTTATAATATTAGTGTAGATTACGTAATAATTCGTAATAAACAAAATCAATTAATTCAAGCGAAATGTCATTTTCTCCAATAAATGCCTACGTAAAACTTTATCATTTCAGCAGAATTAAATTAATATTTATAAAAATAATTTGTTACTTCAGAGTGAAATAATATAGGTTTTGCGGTCTTTGCTAATTTCATAATAAGCACGAGTATGAGGAAATTAACTGTACTAGTTTGTGGTTTTCTCAAATAACAATATGGGTTTACTGTACTCTAAGGTATAAAATGTCTTAAAGAGTCGTTGTGATAGCAGTATATTTATTATATTAGGAATAACAATATTTCAGTGCCCTTAAAAAAGGAGTTATTTTTTTTACAAACAACACTGTAACATAAAAAAAACAATTCATTTTTACGCAAAACAGAAGCCCAAGTTAAAACTATGAAAGGAATTCACCAGATATTTCTAAAATAAAAAAAATCGGACGCCTAAAACCGAAAACAAAAATTTACAAAAACATACACCACAAAAAAAAAAGAAAAAAAAATACATACAGCAAAACACCCCCAAATAGAATCCAGCGATGGCCACCGCAATTTGGACGACATCATTCCTCGTGTCATGATCGAACTTCTTCAGCAAATCACTCATGATGTAAGCTTTCACTGGCCGCGCATCACACTGACTCTTCACCATCTTTCCGAAGCCCTTATCTTTTTTTATAATAAAATAAACCGAATGCACCCGATAACCCGCCGACCGATCGATACTTAATTTGCATACAGAGGTCGCATGTTTAAAAAAAAAATAATTTAAAAAAAAATCGACGCGTATGATTGACGCGATGTCTCGACTAAGAATGATATTGGAATGAAAGCATACGCGGTGCTGACCCTAGCACAATTTTATTATCTATCTAATAAGTCAAGATAGACAAGCGGATATGTTTATATTTTTAATTTATGTATTAGAAGCGTCCATTGGTATTTTTGTTTTTATTTTTTTTATTTGTCGTTAAAACCCGTTGCTCCCGGGCTCGTTCCCAAGCAGACTGGCTATAAATGCCAACTTTTTTGTTTCCTGTGCGCAAGGGCCGGTGTTCAACACACTACGAAGTCCATTGATGGTTTATTGATTAGTTTCATTGACAAGGCACTGTAGCTATTATTAGACATACTTTGGTGCAAAAATTGTATTTAATGGCTCCTGGGATCGAGGTATTCCGTTGTCATAATAATACAGTGCATCTATAGTCACAGCCACACAGTAAATTAATTCAGAACCGTAAATACGCCCCTATAATAAATGAACTCGGTATATTGTAGACCACTCCTGGACTAAGACCTCTCTTCTTTATGTGTATATATGTATATCAATCATTGCAGTTTATTTTTAACCAATTTTGTAAGAATTGTTTACTGTTTATGGTAATGAACCATGAGTCATTAATGTATCTGGTACAGACGGTATGAAAGTGACCTTTGGATCGGAAAAACTAAAGGAAAATACTAATTAAGTAACAGGAATATTGGCTGTTTACTGGACACTTGGATTAACATTATGCATGGACTTTGCACCATGGGGCATGTGAAGCGGAGCAATGAGGACAATATGGCGAGGTGTTTTGAGTATGAATGTGGCTACAAGAGTGGAGAGTGGGGAGACCAAAGAAACGATGGATGGACTGGGTGAAGGATGATATGGCTAGAACAAAGGTGTCTGCTGAGATGACGAGTTATAGAGAAGACTTTGCACTAGTTTTTTTTCCTACATTTAAACGGAAGGTTCCTGATTATTTTGCTGAGGAGCTCGTGGCTAAATAATAACAGCCGCTCGGGTCGATCTTTAGGTTAAGCCGAGCTTGACTAGATTGGTCTGTCGAAGGGTGACCACCCATTACATACTGAGTTTCCTCCGTGCCTCGGAAAACACGTTAAGCTGTTAGTCCCGGCTGTCATTTGTAGATCTTTGGCATTCGTTATAGGTAGTCAGTGGCTCAAAAAGTCTGACAACCAGTCTTACCAAGGGGTATCGAATTATCCAGTACTAACTGGGTTGTGGAGGTCAGATAGGCAGCCGCTTCATGTAAAATACTGGTATGCAGCTGCATCCGGTTAGACCCGAATATAGTTGGGAAAAGGCGCTAGGCAGATGATGACTAAACGACTTCTCGACGATTGCCTCAATATTATTGAACTAATCTAAAAATAATCCAATAGGATTATCAGCTCGGCATTGAGTTAGAAACCAACAGAGTGCTTTTATTTATGTTTTTTTTTTAATATTTTTATTAGGCAACACCCAGAAAAGAGAGTTCAAAAAAGTTTACATTCAAACGAAATAAACATAGACGACAGAAATTGCAAAGGACAGTCAAAGATAGTTCCAATGTCGTCGATAACCATAGTTTTATGAACAATAGCCAATAACGCTCCTATTTAAGGCTTACAATTATCGAGATTAAATGCAAGAACCATCTTTTCGGCATAACGACCACTTCTGACGTAGCTTTGATTTGCTTGATGACGTACAGACACCACCTCATGAAGCTACTACAATCTGTCAGATTTCTTTAATAGATCCTCAACTTTATCGTTAAAACATTAGGTTCAAGGTTGATTGGGACAATTTGACAGTTTCGGATCGCTTGATGTACTGGCTCTGAACACAAATGAGAAGACGGTGGAGAATTGCATGTCTTGAAGAATGCGATGGAGCTGGTGGAAGTAAACTATACAAATGGAGACGCAGAAGAATTAAACTGTTTACGTAAAACTAAAAGGTATCATCTAACTTGCATTCAAATGAAGATATCAGGGTCATGAGAAACTGGGTTTGGGATCCCGTCAGAGCGACGACAGGAAAATACTGCTTGCTTACAGTTTTACCCGACTGGATTTGGGTTAGTGGGAAAACGTATAACATCTACAGGCATAAACGTATGGCATCTATCTAAAGCAGTGATAGCCTAGTGGTGTGACCGTCGGACTGCCAAGTCATAGGTCTCGAGTTCGAACCCAAGGCACGCACCTCTGATTTTTCGGATTCATGTGCGTATAGTATAATTATCACTTGCTTTTCGGTGAAGGAAAACATCGTGAGGAAACCAGCATGCCTGACAGATATTTCTTGACGGCATGTAAAGCCAAGTCAGAGGCCCATGGGCGGCCTAAAAACTCTGACACCAGGTTACGAACTAACCACACGATAAAGAAAGAAGAAGATCTACAGGCAAACTAGCTTTTGTTCGTGGATTCGCGAACTCATATACACAAACAGCCAGACCCGGAACAACTGCCTGTAGGCCAAACAAATATTTGTTCCGTGCGGGAATCTATCCCACGACACGCAGCGCAGCAGTCAATCGCTCAGCCACTGCGCCAACGATGCCGTCATGTCCAACTCAAGTCATAAGCACAGAGTTACTTTCGAATTTAAAGCATTTTTTTGTATAAGTAGAATAAAATTCACGTCCAAAATCCACACAAAAGTGCATCTCCAAAAAGAACGTCTTTGTTTCAAAAATCACGCAGCGTTGGTGTGAAGATTTTTACTCCGACGCGGGAATTGAACCGGCGACCTTCATGGCTCAAAGCGGTCACTGCGTCTAAATGAGAGATAAATATTGTGCATCCGTATCAGTGCACAGTTTTAGTCACATTAAACAAGATAACGATAATAACAATCAAAATAAATGAGTAAAGTTTAACTGGTAGACGTCCAAGAGACACAAATACTAACTGATACTATTATTTGGCAGCTCTTGACCATATTTTTGATAGATTTGGAAGCTTTGGCAAAAAAAAAAGAATTAAAACTTTGAAACTAAATGCCGTAAGTTCGCCTTGCGGATATGACAGCAGACTACAACAAAATACATAGCTCGTAAACAGGGCTGTCTTTACCCTATTGGGGGCCCTGGGCACCTGAACATAATTGGGGAACTTGTAGGATGCAAGAGCGAGCGAAACAAGCTCGAATTTTTTGCACCGTGCCTCGTAGAACGGGGTGTTTTTTTGTTGAATGGCACACAAAAGTATTAGCATTTGAGGCCGAACTAGGCAAAACCTGTATTTCAGCCCTCAACGCCGATCATATGGCATACAATTCAGTCAAATAAAGCCAATTTCACGGATATTAAAAACATTATTCTGTGTTTTAATTTAATTTTAGCAAAAACGAGCTCGAATCTGTTAGTATAAGTTAGGCCCAGGGCACTTGCCCAGAGTGCCCAATGAAAAAGATGGCCCTGCTCGTAAATAAAAAGAGGGAGTTATATTTAATTTTCTAAGGTGAAGACAACAAAGAAAACAGTTTTAACGTTTTGAACCCCCCTCCAGTAGCGAAGGGTCAATTTTTGTAAAAGGTAAGCCGGAGTACTTACATATCTTTAATGTGATTATATTATTTGTCTATAGAATACTGACTGTGCCATTTTTCAAAGGGAAGCCGGTAGGAATCGAGTTGTAGGGAAGCTTTACCACTGCCCTCCTCTTTTAGGGCGGTCTTCTAATGAAACTAGTCTTTAAAAAACTTCTTATATTCCTGCCTCGTGTGTCTAGTGATCACGACTGCTGAGCATGTGATCCTGGGTTCAAATTGTTATTGGGTTATTCCATAAACTCTCATTATCACGGAAAGTCATCAAAACTAATCAATATTTGTTTGGTATTTTTAGACATTGTACCCGTTGTATACGGAACAAGTAGTAGTTAGTTACTTCTTGTTATTATCACAGATTAACTGACAGTATTATTTATTTTTACTAAGTAGCCCGCAACGAAAAAGTATGTATGTATATCCACTTTGTTTTTATTTACAAAACGAATAACTTTTAAATAATTCTACTGTACAACTTGTTTACAGTACATCAATGACAATAAATTAGCACTCGCATATAAATTAGTCTCAGAATTAACACATAAAGGAATGGAAAGTCAGACAGCACGACTTAATAATACGTATAACGTGTCAATAACGTATTTATGAATCTGGTAAAGACAACCTTCGTCTATGGTAACACTTGGCCCTTGTAGGTATTAGCATAGTTTTTTTTTTGGTAGCCTACATTGTGTCCCACTGCTGGGCAAAGGCCTCCCCTTTCTCCCTCCGACCTCTCTGTTCTGTGCAATTTCTGGCCACGGTTGCCCCGCGAACATTATCAGATCGTCACACCACCTTCGCCGCGGTCGACCTCGTCGGCGATGTCCACGTTCAGGCGAACTAACTACGGCGGGTGATTAGCATAGTACGGAGTTTAAAATAATACGGGGACGGGTTTATTTCACTATGTTCATCTGGGTGAATATCACCCGGGTGAATAAAGTAGACTTCTGGTGTCCTCATTTCACCTTGGAAGAATTTCACCTAGGTGAATACGAGCGAAGCCGGTTTATTTCCCTATGTTCACCTGGGTGAATATCACCCGGGTGAATAAAGTAGACTTCTGGTGTCCTCATTTCACCTTGGAAGAATGTCACCTAGGTGATATCTTCCAGGTGAAATAATTCGATATAAGCGGTGGCCTTTGTTCACCTTGGAATTGATTCACCCAGGTGAACAAAGGCGATTTTTTTTATTAATTGTGTGGACTTTTGTCACCCACATAAAGCATTCTAATAAAGCAGAATACTCTCGTGATATGGAACCTTTTCTTACTTAATTTGAATCCCAGTGGATAATCAGATACGAACCAAGAATTTGGGGTGTGTGGGGCGAGAATCACCGAACGACAAACTTTCTAGAAGGGGGTGGCAGCACAAGCTAAATGCCTGTGTATGTCGTTGTAAGGCCAATATTATACATTTACTTGATACGTTTAAAAAAGACTCATCATTTTATGAGCTGCATTTAAAACAAAATATTGATCATGGTGAGTGTTCGTCCACATCGAAAATGACCCATGCAGAAGTCAGCAATAATTTTATAGAAGACTGTCAAGTGTATTAGGACTAGTTGGTGGTTCGTTTCTGTAAGCCATTTTCTCAAAAAGTTGCGATGACCTATTTTTGTATGTGCCCTTTTTTTTTTTTTTTTTACGGATGGGAAATCATCAAATGACTTCTCCCGCTCTGGGTGGAGTGGGAGGGAGTGTCAGACTCTTACTGACTAAAACCCATCCATGTTCCTTCATTGCCCTTTGTGTTCCAGGGCCACGGTATCTCTTTCGAACAGTAGTTTGCCGCGGCAGCGGAGTTTCCCCCCGACGTAGTGCCCCCGCGCGCCATTCATGCAGGCGCGCGAGGACTATCGCCTCCAGATCCCATGGCGGCAATCCGGCTAGGAGGCTCGCCGCCTCGCGGGAGATCGTGCGGTACCCCCGGATCAGCCTTACGGCTACGACCTTTTGGGGCGCGTTCAGGTAGTGCGCGGCACGCCGCTTAATTGAACGCGCCCACACCGGGGCCCCGTAAAGGGCCATGGACCGCACGACCCCCGCGTAGAGCCTACGGCAGGAGGCGTTTGGACCCCTCAGGTTGGGCAAGAGCCGCTTGAAGGCAGCCCCGGCCCGTTCCAGTTTGGGAGCCAAACGTCGGAAGTGCTCAACGAAGTTCCACCGGCTGTCGAGGACGAGTCCTAGGTACTTCAAAGTCGACTCGACGCCGATTGGAACCCCTCCTACCGTCAGCGTGGATCCCGACGGTGGCGCATTCCGAGGCCCATGAAAGCTCATGGCCTCGGACTTGTGCAAGGCCACCTCGAGACCCAATTGCCGGATCCTCTCAACGACTATCGCAACCCCGCGTGTCATCAGTTCGGCCGCCGCCTCGTGCGACCTCCCTTGTGCCAGTACCAGCGTGTCGTCAGCGTAACAGACTACGCTGACGCCGCTAGGGAGGTCGGCGCGCAGCACCCAGTCGTAACCGATGTTCCACAAGGGCGGCCCTAGAACCGACCCCTGTGGGACACCGCACGACATCTCTCGCCGGTTCCATTCTCCGTTTGGACCAGGGTAGATGACATACCTGTCAGACAGGTAGTCCCCGACTACACGACGAAGGTAGGTGGGCACCCGGTGATACCGGAGTGCCTCCCTAATGCAGCTCCAGGGCATGGAGTTGAAGGCGTTGGCGATGTCGAGCGACACCGCCAAGACGACCCCACCCCGGGACACCGCCACCGCGTCCCCCGTCGTGAGGGCTCGCACGCGCATGATGGCGTCCACCGTCGAGCGCCCCTTGCGGAAACCAAACTGGTGTTCCGCAAGATCCGGCCCCATTCCCGCAAGGTGCCCGGCGAGGCGGTTTGCAATGACTCTTTCAAAGAGCTTGCCCACCTCGTCGAGCAACACAATGGGCCGGTATGCGGACGGAGAGTCCGCAGGGCGCCCTGGCTTCCGTATGAGGACCAGCTTGCCCGTCTTCCAACGAAGCGGGAACTGGCCTCTCTCCAAGCATGCGCTTAGGAGCCCTTCCAGTCGGGACCCGAGAGCCTCAGAGGCCAGGACCCAGGCTTTGCCAGGTAAGCCATCGGGTCCCGGGGCGGCAGTTTTGGCCTTAAGCCTGCCTACCGCCACTCTCAGGTCTACCCCGGTCACCTCCGGAACGTCGTCATCGTCGTCGCTGTGGTCCGCTTCCGGCACCGCAAGCGGCGGAGCCATAGGCGGGGGAGTATGCTCCCCTCGCGAAGGGAACAGAGCGCTCACCACGTCCTCCACGAGCTCAGGCCGGAGACTCTGCGTCAGCGGGGGGGCCCAGGTGCGGAGTTTGTCCCGCACCATCTTATAAGGGCGCCCCCACGGATCTCCGTCGAGAGTCCCCAGCATCTCCTCGCGGGCCAGATCCTTGGCCCGCTGGACAGCCTCTTGGAGGGCAGTCTTCGCTGCTCTGTAACCCTCGTACAGCTCCGCCTCGATGGCTGCCGCATCCGGAGGGCGGATGCGGAGCCTGCGATGCCTGGTGTACAGGTGGCGCGCGGCGACGCACGCCTCGCGCAGAGTCGTCAGCTCTCGCGACCACCAGTACACCTGACGCCGGGCGCTTCCTGGCCGGACTCGGGGCATTGCCACGTCGCATATGTCGGACATGGCCTCCTGGAACCAACCCGCCTCGTTGTTTACGTCGGCAGGCCTGTCCGGTGATGTCACCCAGGCCTGCACGATCGCGGCTTCCAGGAGGAGCTCCCGGTCCAGCTGCTTCAGCGCCCATCGCGGACCACTCGGGGCCTGTAGGACCGGCGCGCTTGGGGTCTGGGCGGAGACGTCGAACCGGATATACCGGTGGTCGGAATAGGTCTCCACCCCCTCCATGACGCGCCAGTCAACGACACGCGGTGACAGAGCGGGGCTGGGTGTTGTATGTGCCCTTAGTTAATCATTGTATTTTTGTTACCTATTTCTTATGTGCATACATATGTACGTTGAAACATTAAGCAATCAATACTAGTTAAATAAATATTTACATACTTAAATTAATACTAATAGTTACTTATAATGATGTACACAAATTGTGTGGTGAACATTAAACTGATTTAAATATACATAAAAATATACAATATATCAATATTAGTCATATGAATATTTACATAGTTAAATTATAATTACGAACATTGAACTGATTAAAATATTAAGTTGTCTGTTAATTTGTAAGTTTTTTTTTGTGTGTGGATGATAAAAGTCCACAAGATGAATTAAAAAAGTCTTTGTTCACCTGGGTGAATCAATTCTAAGATGAACAAAGGCCTCCGCTTATGTCACATTATTTCACCTGGAAGATATCACCTAGGTGAAATTCTTCCAAGGTGAAATGAGAAAACCAAAAAGTCTACTTTATTCACCCGAGTGATATTCACCCAAATGTGTGTGGTGAACATAGTGGAATAAACCGCGAAGCCAGTTTATGCTCGTTTTGTTACCAGACGTACGCTCGACTGTACTGTCTTTATTCGATAAGCTTTTAATGTATGTTGGTTTATTTGTATGAATGTCTGCCGCATGTTGCATCAAAATTGGGCCAAAGTGGCAACAGATTGGGTTCCGAACAACAGAACCCGGTGACGCGGTAGGCCCAGAAGGAGATGGCGTGACGAGCTGGACTCTTGTCAAAAGGATTGGGCCCAAATAGCCAAACACAGAGATAATTGGAAAGAGGGAAGGGAGGCCTTTGCCCTGCAATGAGACACATCAGGCTCATAATAAATAAATTGTTTATAGTCTTAAGTCGCGGATAACTTTAGTAGCGCGATTCAGAATGTTGATGTTAGATCTTCATTTGTGGCATAGATGACGCTGTAGTACTTTTTGTACTATATTGGTGTAGTAGGTATTATTTGTACTATATAGCTACATGTTAAAGGAACACATGCACAAAGCATTGAGCATCTCCAACACATATGTGATCCTATTGGTTGAGTAATAAAAATCTGCCCATTGCAATCCAATAAATGAACGATAAAAACAATTGTCGCAACTTGTAATTATTCGCAGCTGATATGACTGCCTCCTTGGTATAATAGTCGCAAGCGCAACTGCAAGGTATTTCTGATTTTTTTTTTTAATTCACTGGCTAAAGTGAGCCAGTGGTGGCTCAATGGTAACAGCCCCGACTACGTATTGAATGCGAAGTCAGACAGGCACTTTTCTTCTTTTGTTCTGGCCACTCGCAATTCAAACCGATAAGGTTGCAATACTCCTCAACCGGACTATACTGTGGTGACCTAAAATGAATTTAAGGCCCCCAGCCAGGGCTTAGAAACTAGATTATGATATTAAATGACCGCTCGCTAAGGGCACCCTCTGTGGGGTTCGGACCTCGGCTTAGGGCATCGGCTACGCTGGGTCGAATTATGAAATTAGAATCAAAACTTCTAAGATATAATATTTCATGCCCGGCATGGCAACCCGCATGGGTCTTATTTAACACTTGCAAAATGTCGGTAGTCTACCTTTCTCTATCCCATCGGGAAACACAGTTTTAATCGATATCAAAAGGGACGCGATTATTTTATAATCATAATACTGAAATCACTGCTTTCTAGGAATCCATCATAATCGACGCGAGAGTTCAACATCACACGATATTTCAACTTTAGCTGTGTGCGTCATGGGTGTCATGAGTTCATGACTCATACATACATGGTCAGTTACTCAGTTCAGTATGTCAAGCGAGAGGATCAATAGAATGCGTAACTTTACGTAGAAACTACGTGTCGGTCGACGTGACGGTCAACTTGGCAGGTCCAAAGTCCAGCTCCTTTCGCGGTCACCTACAAGTCTGACAAGTTACGGGTCCAAAGTCCGGACTATGCGCGGTGACAGGTTAAAATTGTGCGTTAGGAAATTAGGATCCTTTGCTTTTTGCGGTGAACAAAATATATAATGTGTTTTAAGGATCATTTAGCGCTTGCATGACTTTGACATTAAAAAAACAATATGGCGGTGGTAGTTCCAATTTTGGCGCCAAAATATCCTTGCACAACTATGTTGAGATGAGTCCGGTGTTGATATAATCCGTTGAATATGGATTCAATGGCAATGGCTTGGTTTTGAAATGTAAGCATCCGATTTAGATTATAATAATATGTATATTGCGACGGCTAAAACTAATGGATTTTTGGCGTATTAGTCGGAACAGTGCTGGTATAAGAAAACTGGCACGAATACCTATCACAGAATTGTAGACCTACGTAGGTATAAAGTTTCCGGAAGATATATTATTTCAGATGAGATAGATATATTTCACTGCAGTCTGGTGAAATTCACAGGAGTAGCACTGAAGTGCATTGAAAATGTTTAAAGGTTTTTCTAATTATATGTATCATAATTGTGTTTTTAATTGTATTATTGTTTTGTAATATGAGTTGGAGGTATCCTCCCATGAGGTAGTAACATCGCATTGGCGTTGTAGCTGTTAAGGTGTTATTTACGTAATTTTAAATAAATAAATAAATCTTGGAAGTCAGTGATCTGAGGAAATAAACTTGTAAACATACGGAATTGTACATCGTACATTTTGTGGAAAACTTTGGAACGGGTGCCGTCAAGAAATGTCAAAGGATGACCAGCCTACACACCTATGATTTTATTGCTGAGCCAGGTGTGTATTTATGCATCTGCTCTTTCTGCGAATTTCAAGGTCTCCAAAGTTGGATTTCGTTAATGCTCTTAAACTTCCTGATTGACTTCTAAAAACAACTCGATAAATCTATATCTGGTATTTACTCGAGACGAAGAAATATGTTTGTACACACGGCGGCACGTGAAGCTGTACATTTCCTGTACAACTTGGCCTCGCTTTGTATAGATTTCCTATACAATGAGAGATCCGCATAAACTGGTTTTGTATAGCTTGATTGGCCGTCGTGCATACATATTTTTTGTGCAACTGGAGGATACGAGCGCTGGTATGTAATGAACAGACTTTGGACCGTCAAGATTTTTTATAGATAATTCTCGTAATCTGATGCAAAAAGTGTTGCGTGTTGTCAATGGCAAAGATCATGGCGGGCCCCAGTACAAAGTCCAGAACCTTCGTGGTGTTTAAGGGGGTATTATTCTCCGATTTTAGTCCTGAAGATTTTAGTAAGATAAACGACACTACGGGTCAGAGCCGTGGCTTACTATTAACAGCTGGTTGGGAGGGGTATCATGTTATTCAGTAGCTGGGTTGTGAAGGTCAGACAGGCTGCCGCTCTTTGTCATCTTTCTTCGTGTCAATCGTACGACTTGTTTAAATTTCTTAGGCCCAGAATGTGGACATGTTCATCGCGACGTCTGTGACGGCTTTTAGGTGCCTCTAACGAGCAGGTGTTGGGACACTTCGGATACTCCAGCAAGTTGGACATCGTCTGTTCGAGAGCATCGCATTCTTAATGTGGGTCGGAAGGATCTTTAATACCCCATTTTGCCAAATTGTGTTTACAGCGGCCTACTCAAAATGGTGGTATTCAGCTGCAGTTAGTTAGGCCGGAAACCGCCCCAATATAGTTGGGAAAAGTTGATCTTCGACACTATGATGGAGATGGACTACTCAACTGGACCTCGAAATAGGCTAGACTCGACTAGAGAGATTTCGTCAATACAAACACATGACAAACTATTCTCGACCAAAACCATTCTCCGCCAAATTAGTCGACGAGGCGGCAATCCCTTTGAGCCTTTCAGTCCTTATTAGCCGAAGGGATTAGCCTAATCGTAGCGGATCGTATCAGCTTTAAATGCGATTGGCGAGGCTTTAGAAAGCCAGGGTTATTACAGTTTTTGGTTCAGGGAGTAGGTCGTGCAGGCTGTCACCTAAAATTTTCGTCATAGTTATTGAAATCAGTCTTAATAAATTAATTATCATCCGTCTAGCGTTTTCCCAACTATATTGGGGGCGGTTGCTAATCTATGCCGATGCTGCTGAATACCATCACCTATTTTACATGGAGCGACTGCCTCTCTGCATCTGACCTCCACCAAGCAGTTACTGGGTTTCACGATACCCCCGATTACATTTTAAAGCCAGAGTTTTTAAGCCACTTCTAACGGGTATTACCTCGACATTGTAATAACTAGGTATGCGCTGAGCTACAGTTTCAGCCGGCAAAAACAAAGTAGGTGCCACCAGCGGGTCAAGAGTGCAATCAATGCCAGCGTCGGACGAGCCGTATCCAATATTCTGAGTAACAGTGTACTGAATATCCTTGACATAGCGCAGGTCAAGGTGATGCAAGGAGGTTTTTAAATTGCAGTTTTTCACAGTTTTTGGGCAGTAAATCAGGTAGTTTAGTTATTTTTGGAGCTTTTCGCGGTAGATCCAATCATTTTAAGCATCGTGATTAAGTCATTAAAAAAATCTTAAAACCATCAAGCATGTGAAGCGCGAAAAAATATTAGCTCGCCAATATTGATTATGAAGGACACTGCGAATGTTTAGGTACAGTTTGCCACAGAGATTTTGGTACGTGTCTACAGAAATCGTTAGTGTTTGAACCAGGATTTGCAACTTACTATAATTTGGACGCCATCAGTCGAGTTGGTGTACAGATTCAAGGTTGCTCAGAGCGCTATGGAGCGGGCTATCCTCGGAGTTACTTATAACATCCGAAGAAGAACTGAAGTTACCGACATAGCTTGAAAAGTAAACAAGTAGAAGTAGCAGCGTGCTGGTCATGTTTGTCTAAAGACCGATGGTCCATGGAGCAAAAGAATCCTAAAGTTGAGACCGCGTACCAGCAACCGTAGCGTATCGTGGGTCGCTTACTAGCTAGCTAGACCGACGACCTTCGAAAGGTGGCTGGGATCCTGGGATAGACTGAAAGATGAAAGTGGAGGACAAGGTGTTGTGGCGCAGTTGGGAGAGGCAGTGGACTGCGGAAGGCCGAGTTGATATATATGTAATAGGTTTATGTCATTGTTGACAGACTCTTCTTAGGTTGTCGATGGCAATCTAAATGGATCTAATTATAATGATCTGATCATTATAATTTGGATCTATTCAAAGTTTGAGTGAATCGGTTTTACGCTCCACCCTAGGCCGCATCATCGCTTAACTATTTAGGACTAAAAAATAAAAAAAACTGCCCAATATTCCGCGACGAGTTTAGCACTTTCAGTAGCGTCCATCAGCTCCTCTAATGTTCAAGCAACAGGGCAGGCATGACACGGTGTTAAGTGTCCCATCGTTTGTGTACCCAACCACATTTATACTCAAGGGCAGGTTTTCTTCAGGTGAACAGGTTTTCTTTGCTTTGGCCAACCTGTGTCCTCTTGATAGACTGATCAATAGAGTTTACCTGAATATAACCTCCCCGAAGGACATAAAATTCGATAAACAAGTTATCGATTTTTTATTGTTAATCCGATCACAATGCCGATAACGGTAAACGTACTGCTTATAAATAAATGGAATAATTCCAATAGTCAGTTCTGTAACATTCACTACTGGTAATGAAGAAAACAATAGTGCGGCGTTTTAATATGGTAATCCTGGTCTTTGTTGTTTTCTTTAGTTACAATTGGATGTCAAAGTCTGGTTGTTTTTTAATTTATTTAAACTTGGAATCTGATAGCTGATAGCCTGATATTGTGCTGCCTAATTAAGTAGAATTTGGACACTGGTCCTAATTCTGTAAAAATGTGATGCATCTTTCCACACATCTGATCATAGTCAGGGATGACTGATGAGAAGAAAAAAAAAAACTTGGAATCCAAATAAATAATTCAAGTATACAGCTGCTTTACGTTTCTATCTGTGTGACCACTTGGATCTTCTGAACTATGCAACAGATTTCGATGTGGTTTTCACTTTGGAATAAATTTTCATTTGAGGAATTTATTCTGTAGTCTTGAGCAAGCATGGTTACCAATGTTTCTGCATTCTTTGTATGAGAAGAGGTTTTTGCCCAACAGTGGGACAATAATAGACTGGCATGGAAGTCTTTAAATAGACTCCGGACCCAGGATGGCCGCAGCAAGGAAAACCTGCTCAGGAGGGGACTCATCAATGACTCTGCCCTGATGTTCCGCAAGAAATGGGGCACTGAATAATGTCTCCTGCATGGCCCTGGTTGTTTGTTCATTGCAGGAACTGGGCGCTACTGAAGGTGCCAAACACATGGCTCAGTTCTGGGCTGACACAATTTAGATTGCCATAGACACCCTAAGAAGAAGATAGGCTGGCATTTTTACTATTATTCCGATAGTTGTATGTTTTCAATGAACTACAATTCTAAATTTTGGTAAAAACAGCATAAAACAAAATACTGGATGTTTGTGAGTTTTGATAATCCAACCGGACACACAGATAAGACGACAGAAGCAACTTTTATACTATGTAATATAGAAGCTTGGCTCATCAGTTTATTTAGCCCTTTATTTAAAACACACACATGCTTTGACGTGGAGTTGCGGAAACCAGCCCGTTATACAATACAATACAACAACACTCACAATGCATTGAAGGCTTACACAACCCTTTATCAATTTGACACATTATAATGTAACAATGACTGATAATAAATGTTTGATATGCAAACTGATAAGATTGATAAGTTAAGGTAAAGATAAAGTGTGTGTTTAGAGATTTATAAGTAAGTAGCTTATGCCCACGGCTTCACCCACGTGGACTTCGATAATTGTCCCAACGGATCATACTACAAGGGATAAAAAGTATCCTATGTGTTAATCCAGGTTATAAGCTAAATCTATATGCTAAATTTCATCCAAATCCATTCAGTAGTGAAAGAGTAATAAACATCCATCCATCCTCACAAACTTTTGCATTTATAATATTAGTAGGATTTTATTCTTTGAGCATGTATTTTGTTGTTTATTTATTTGTTACACAGATTAAGTATAATGTATGTAGATGAACTATGATACTTATTAAGCCTATGATGGCTAGCGGAGGTGTTTGGATATATTACGGGCTGCCCTATTTATGTTATAAATACTGGCGTTAAGATCAGCCTTGACCAACCTTGACCAACCGGAAGGTGGCATTTATATTCTCTTTTTAAAATTACCTAGATTCGTAAAAGAGAGAGATATTATGAATATGGTTTAAAAGTCCTACATTGAAACCAACTGCATGAGAACCTATAAATAAAATATGATGCAAGCATTTTTAAAGAATGCTACACTAAAACGTCTAAAGTTATGTATAGTTAATAAAGTGCAAGAGTTATGAATTAAAATTGCAGTTTTTGCTTTAAATAATATTCAGAACATAGAACAAAAAAACCTTAGAGTAAACTTGAACTATGAGGAAGATGCACCCAGAAACAGGACATGGTATTAAAACTATAGGTATTTAAATCGATAAAGTACAAGGTCAATATAAAAAACACCACTCACCGATTATATCGTAAATACTGGCCGTGTAATTATCCATAAAATATGAAATAAAACCCATTTTTAAAAACAGCTGATCACAGACTAGGTAAACACAATACAATCACGTTCACTAGAGTTAAACTTGACATGAAAATAATACTGGTTCAGTTACGAAATACTTCCCGCGCCATCAATTATCGAATTACGCTTTGTTTTGCTTTATTTTTTCATTGAATCGTCAGCGATTCGCAAGATTGCTAAACAATTTGACAGTTTGATATGACAGCTAGCATTGACACTTTTGGTAGCGTTCCAAAACTTACTACTTAACGTCTTGCTTATCAATTTCCATAAAATATTGTAGTTACAATAAAATCAGATGAAATTAGAAAACAGTTTTATATGATTTATATCATGATTATCTTTTAAATGTGAAATTTCTTCCATTTTTAATGAAATGTTAGAAATTAGAAGTCGAAACATTCTGTAACATTATTTTCATCTGTAAACGTCAAACCTCAAACAAAATAAAATTGTTTGCGATTGACAGGAAAAATATATTTTCCGCAAAAACATATTCTAAATTAATCATGTTTTGTTAGGTATTTTTCTTTGGATTATTTAATTTGGTCATGCACGACAAAATGCGACGCGGATTTTTTAAGAGAGCCTTTGTGTTGTTGACCATCTTTTTCGTTTCATTCTATGTCTCCCTTTTTGTATTTGGTGACTGGAAGTCTTCTAGAGTGATGTTGTTATCTAACTGGAACCGTTGTCCGGCTTGTTACGGACTCTCTTTATGTCCAGAGCTGTATTCCGACCAAATTACATTAGAATCATCAACTACTTTGTCTAGTTTCTTCAATGCGAAAAACATTTACTACGGTTACACAAAGTCGAATCGGCGAGTTGTTTTGAAGAAATTAGCCCACAATTCAGAGCTAAAATCTTTTGATGACAATCTGTGTGCGATATTTAATCTGAAATGGAATTGTAAGCCAATGCATTTGCTCAATATTTCTAGTATTGATGACAAATTAATTAAACTTGTGGAGTATAATTTGACGAAGCCAGATACGAGTCCTCGGAAAGGTCTGGTCATGTGTCCGTATGCATACAGTCTGTTTGACTTCATCTTGCCGATGTTGAACAGTAGAAGGGACCAAGTAGACATGGTAAACATTTGGACCATGTTGAGTCTCAACCCTGAACCCATTGTACTACAAGTAAGTTACTGATTTTACTATTGTTAAACTTCTTTTATTTATTTAAACTTCATGTACAAAAGTGGTACATAGGCGGACTTAATGCCACAAGGCATTGTCTACCAGTCAACCTTAGGGTCAAATAGGACAGCATCAGCATCATAATCATCATCTTTTAAGTCAAGAAACAAGGAGAATTGGAATGGATGGGAGGAGGCCTTTGCTAAAGGGCACACAGGCTCAAAACTGATACTAAACATGTTTGAAATTACTATCGCCCCAAAACAAGGCTCTAAATAACAATCTGTTTTACAAATACTTGACAGGAAATAGGTTGGCGCAGTGGCTAAGCGATTGACTGCTGCGCTGCGTGTCACGGGTTCGATCCCCGCACGGAACAAATATGTGTATGGCCTACAGATAGCTGTTCCGGGTCTGGATGTTTGTGTATGTGAGTTTTAATGTTTGTAAACGCACCCACGATACAGGTGAGCAAAAATTCCTAGTGTGGGGCAAAGTTTAAAAAAAAATAACAACATGTTTGTCTGCCCATAGGGTTAGACAGTCATCACCTGCCTAGCTTTTTCTCAACTATGTTTGGGGTTGGATAACAGTCTGACTGGATGCAGTTGAATACCAGTACTTAATATGAAGCTACTGTCTACTGACCTCCACAACACAGTTAGTACTGAGTAAAACCATACCTCTTGGTAAGACTGGTTGTCAGACTTTCAGCCAATGACTACCTGTTACTACTGTCAAATATCTTTATATGACAGCTCAAAGGGTTAGACAGTGTTGTATTAATATAGTACAAAAAAGTAGAAATAAGCATTTTGTCACAACAATTTCAATTTATCAATTTCAATTAAAATTAATTAATAATTCATTGGTTTTATGGGACAGTACACACCTCCCCACCTATGTATGTATAAGCTAGACATCTTATTATTATTATATTGTATTGTATAACGGGCTGGTTTCTGCAACTCCATGTCAAAGCGAGTATTTTGCTGGTGAAAAGTAAATGTGAAAGTTTGTGTTGGTGGATGGATGGATAGATGTTCGTTAATTTGTTTATACCTCAGGAACATACTACGGAGATATAACTTATCCTAGGTCCTAACTCAGGTCATAGTCCACCAAAATGCCAAATTTTATCAAAATCTGCTCAGCCATTAAAGTCATGAAAGATAACAGACAAACAAACAGAGTTACTTATGCATTTATTATAATAGTAACAATGTAAAGAATCAAACAGGCATTGCTGAGTTATTACAAAGATTTGTTTATCATGTTTTGACTTCCTCAGGTAATATCAAAACTCAATGGCTGGCCCGTGCCTGCATATGGAGGTGTTTGTGGCCGCCTAGAGGTGGTAGCCCATGAAGGGGAACCCCTTTCAACTCTGACTCAAATCTCTTGGCATCGGAAACTGAAGTTGGCTAAGAAAATGCTTGATGCTGCTATGGATTTCACTTTTAAACATGACAGGTAGAAATCTTATTTATTTACTTATTTTATCATTTTATGTAAACAAGAGGGAATATAAGGAGACATCATAACATAACTTGGAGTACAAAGGCACAGCTTATTTCAAAAGAAATGTCCACTAGCAGGCTTAAGAAACAAAAAAAACAAAAAAGAAATGTAGACAGTCATTATCATCATGACATCATCAGCCAACAGCAGTCCACTGCTGGACATAGGCCTCCTCAATCGCACGCCACTCAACTCGATTCTCAGCAACTCTCATCCAGTTGCCACCAGCCACCCTGCGAAGATCGTCGCTCCACCGAGTCTGAGGGAGTTCCACCATACGTTTGCCGATTCGCGGTCTCCACTCTAGAACACGTCTACCCCAACGGTCATCGGTTCTACGGCTAATATGACCGGCCCATTGCCACTTTAGCTTACTTATTCTGTGAGCCATGTCGACAACTCAGGTTCTCTGTCGGATCACCTGTTCCGGAAGCGATCCTTCAGAGAGACTCCAAGCATAGCCCGTTCCATAGCTCGCTGAGCGACCTTGAATTTATGGACCAGCCGTACCGTGAGTGTCCACGTTTCGGCCCCGTAAGTCACAACAGACAGGACGCCCTGGTTGAAGACCTTAGTCTTTAGGCTCTGTGGAATACGCGACGAGAAGACCCGACGAAGTTTCCCAAATTATACGATCAGCCCAGCTGAATTCTTCTGTCAGTCTCCTTCGCACAGTTGTGCTTACCAAACACACACATGTGTAGTGTGCCTTAAATTTTTATTAAAGTTTAGTTATAGCAGTAGTACCCGACCCAACCCTTTTTTGACTGGGGACCATAGCATAGCACCATTAGCAGACCATAAGGTTCAAGAAACATAAATTGTATCAATCTAAAAATAAACTTGTAAAATGTTACTGGTCCTTACCACACTGCTGCCACGACCTTGTTGTACAGCCACCACATCGCTGCCAGAAAAGACGACAGTACAAAACAATGTAAAAAGTACTGGTGGTAGCGGGAGCGGTGTGTCGGCGAGCTGGCAACATCGCGGTCTATACACAGCTTAGAGGTGCGGCGACGGCATCGTCCCCCTGAGGCCTTATGGGCTGAACCTTATCTAGTAGCACAGAAGCGCACTTTTCCATGCTCCTATCACTAATTAACCGCCACCCCCTCCTATCATCAAGGATAGGAGCATAAGAAAGTGTGATTCCGTGCTGCTAGATGAGGTTCAACCCTAAGAGTCCTGATTCAAATTTAACTTCAGCTTATATCCGTTTCAGATACCGTTTCTACCTCATGGACTGGTCACTGGACAACATAGTGGCCAATGAAAAAGATGACATCACCTTCGTAGATCTCGAGGACATAATCGTCTTAGACAAGCACATATCGCCCAAAGCTGATCTGCCCGACTGGTATAAACGCTACGGCAGGGAAGCTATGGGCAAGGGATTCTCCTTCTCCATAGACAGTATGTGCAAACATCACCTCAGTGACCACAACATTTGGGCAGCCTGCTACATTTTAGCAGGAGAAGAAGATCCATACTTATACCCTATACCAAAAGAGGTTAACGCATCTAAACCTCATTTATACAAGTTACTAAATGAATGTGTGAACGGTGAAGATAGATTTAAAACTATAACTAAATTGCAGCATGTTTTTGACGACTTGTTGATGGACAAAAATATTTTGGGGTACAGTGAGGTTGTTAGATGATGAAATCTTTTGTGGAGTGGCGCTAGTGTCATGTGATTGTTTTGTAAGAGAGGGGCCACACGATGCGGTGCGACCAACCGACCTTGTGTAGTCTAACGAAGTTACCACGATTATCGCCGGGAAATCGGCAGGTCACCGTCATTGTTGCATACATATAGTTTAGTGCGGTCTTGAGTCGCGTTTATTGCATGGACATAAAGTTCTTTCGAACCGGCTCAAGACGATTCTGCGCCGATGACTGGTCACTACCACAGCGTAACGCATCGTGTGGCTGTTACGTCATTTGTGTTGTGTGGTCCTTAATTGGTTAAAGTTTTGTAAACGAAAAAGCTCACATTAAAATCATGTGCCATACTTACAATAAATTAAGATTTTTTGTAAAGAATTAAGAGTAAATTTTAATTTGTTTTGTATTTGGGTGGGGCTCACAAAAAAATTCTACCATAACGCAATAGAAAGTGTAACACACAAGTACGTATGAAACACATGGGGAATATTGTAACGAAAAATATTGTATGTTGGTTGTTTGTTTTTGTACGCTGGAACTTTATAAAGGCAGGATTACAGAACCAAATTTTTCAAAAAAAAGCTTACCATTTTACGAGTAATGATGACAATGTGTGGGATATCAAAATAAAATGCCTGAGGAGACCAATGCAAAAATAATTATAACTCACTTTAAACCTTAGGCAAACTTTTGTTTTGTTCATACTCTAATGGAAATAAAACTTACTTAAATTGAAATATGTTTTATTAAAATTAAAGAGGAACTTGATTTCTTAGCGTTAGAAATATAATTATAGCCCGCGAAAATCAAATTTTCTAGCAAATTGCAATTCTGTATTGGGTCTTATATTGATCTTTTTTCTCTTCATTGTCGTCTTAGTTCTACTTGCTCTTCTGGGTCAATATTTTTGTCTCTTTGTTGGTCCTGTAGGCATTTTTTCTTTGTATTTCTTTATATTTTGATGAGTTTTCATTTTTTATCCTCTCACGATATCGTTTTTGCCGTTCGGCTGCCCTGGAGCATCTGTATAAAACAAGCTTCAATTATTACTATGCTTGATATCTCACTAGTAACATTACGATAACATTGGTATCAATAATATTGTAATCTCTCGAATAGCATACTAAGTTTAGAAAAGCATTTTGTAGGTTCTTATATAAAAATAAATCGTAAATAGACTTTGTAACTTGTAACACACTTGAAGATTTAACGGACTATTTTTAAATTTGTTGTGTCATAAGCAATTGTAATATTTTGCGAGATTTTCAGACAAAGTCCTTTTAATTAACTCTCATATTAACAACTAGCGTCCCGCCCCGGCTTCGCACGGCTGCAATATCACACCGCATCAAAATCCGTTGCGTAGTTTTAAAGATCTAAGCATACATAGGGACAGACAGACAGCGGGAAGCGACTTTGCTTTGTACTATGTAGTGATAAAGACAAAAAGAAATAACATTAACAGCGCGCAGCGTAATAAAAAATAAAATACAAACTTTGTTGACTTTGTTAAGTTTTGTATGAAGCAAAAAAAAAAGTTTAATGAACTAAAATTTTGTGTTCTTTACTAAAAAAAATGAAAATATACTAGGGACAAACAAGTGACCGTGATTTTTTTTCAAAAGGTACATTTGTTTTGAGCCCAACCCATTTATTAACTGCAGCATAATATATAGTAAAACATTATAATGTTCGTTTTAATAAAAGCTTTAAATGCTAGATGTACCAAAAGTCTCATGAATGTAATCTGTTATGAATGATAATATTGATATATTGTGTTCTGAAATCTGTGATGTAAGTACCGCTATGATGTTTTTGTTTTAAAACATGCATTATTATTGGTTATGAAGTATATTACAATTTAGATTTACGTTAAAGCAATATCGGATTTTATTTTGGTCATTGCGACAAATCTTAATCCTCATCATCATTCCAGCCTAGAGATGTGCCGTTGCCGGCAATATTGCTCAAAGTGGGAATATTGGTGGCAATATTGCCAGCAATATTGCCGGGAGTGGAAATATTTGGGAATATTGCTTAATTGTAAGTCAAATTAAGTACGGAAACTATGTACAGCACTTAAAATTAGTGTTTACAGGCCATAATCTACATTATATACAATAAAATATTGTTTTGGGTAAAATTGCCAATAATGCCAGCATTTTTGGCAATATTCCCGGTATTTTACCGGCAATATTGCCCATGTTGCCGCACACGATAGTGAATATAAGAAATAACACATAAATATGAAGATAATAATTGACGATCGTTGTGTAGTGATTAAAACAAAACAAAACACATAACAAAAACAACGAGTATAAGTATGTAATATGGAAATAACAAAGTGTAAATCTTTACAAATCTATATCTATCAATTTTTTTTTATGATCGATATTATATTACGCAAATATAACTAAACGGTGATTACACCTGCAGTAATAATTAAATATATTGGTGCGCGCCTTCATGCCGGTTTTAATGTACTCTTTCGGCATACTCAAATGGACTCAGACCGAACTCGATGCCCTAGATAGGAGAGTTCGTACACTGCTGTCCGCAAACCGGATGCATCACCCACGATCATCGGTGATGAGGCTGTACATCCCGCGGAAGTGCGGGGGTCGAGGCTTTTTAAATGCGAAGACCCTCCACAACCGCGAGGTGTGCAGTCTCAGAGAATATTTTTTAAAAGCCGAGGTGGGTATGCACCGAGATGTGGTCGCAGTGGACAAGGACTCATCCCGCTGTCCATGGCTAAAGAGAACTGGCGCAAACCTGTTGTTCTTACTACCGATGACCGCAAGGAAGTATGGCAAGGCAAGAAGCTTCTCGGGCGCTTCTACCGGGCTCTTCATGGGCCTGATGTAGATTTTCTAGCATCCGTGTCCTGGCTACTCTTCGGCGACCTCTTCGGGGAAACTGAAGGTTTTGTCTGTGCGATTATGGACGAAGTTATGTTGACGAACAACTACCGGAAGTATATTATGAAGGACGGGACGGTTGACGTGTGTCGGGCATGCCACCGTCCGGGTGAGTCCATCAGACATATTATTTCCGGTTGTTCTCGTCTGGCTAACGGCGAGTACTTGCACAGGCACAACCAAGTAGCCAGGATTATTCACCAGCAATTTGCCTTGAAATATAAACTTGTGGAATCTGAGGTATCGTACTACAAGTATGTGCCCGACCCAGTTCTCGAGAAAGACCATGTCACACTGTACTGGGATCGGTCTATCATTACTGACAGGACTATTGTCGCCAATAAGCCTGACATTGTAGTGATAGACCGATCAGCGCGCCGCGTAATGATAGTCTATGTAACCATCCCGCATGACGAGAACCTCGTGAAAGTTGAGAAAGAGAACAAATAAAATATCTCGACTTGGCACATGAGGTTGTCGACATGTGGAATGTGAACTCGGCTATCATTGTGCCGATTGTCGTGACGGCCTTATGGCCAAGAGCCTCGACGACCATCTTTCGAGGCTCTCCTTAGGCGGTTGGATCAAGGGCCTGATTCAGAAGGCAGTACTCCTCGATACGGCTCGCATTGTGAGGAGGTTCCTGTCTCTGGAGCCCTAACCACCGGTAGCTTGGACCCTGCTCCCGACACCGGCGGACCACTATTTTTATATTTTTAAATGTTTTTTTTTTTAATATTTAAAAATGACAAAAATGTGTATATACAATGAATAAAGGAATATTAAATATATTGGTATTATTTGACCGGCAACATTGGCAATATTGCCAATGCTGCTGGCAATATTGGTATTTTACCGGCAGTGGCAACATTGGGAATATTGCCGGTAGCGGCAATATTGCCACCAGGCACATCACTATTCCAGCCTAAAGATGTTCCCGTATTCGCGACCAATAGCTTTTGTTAGGAAACGGCAACTCAATCATAGGTCCTGGGTTGAGCCCTGTAGAAACTTGCTGTCGTGCAAAATAGTCCCTGCTTACATTACACTGTTTTAACGGCAGCAGCGCAGTGCCTCAGTCAAACAAGAATAATTTCCAATTACTTTTAAGTTTTTAACAGGCAACACAATTCTAGTAGAAATTTAGAACTTAGTATGGCGATATGCAAATAGAGATGGGTAACTAGCCGAAATTTCAATAGCTTAGCTAGCCGGTTATTTGTGGTGGAATAGCCAGCTAGCTAGCCAGCTATTTTGGCTACTTGGCTATTGAACAATAACGACTAGCGCTCGCTAGCGGCGCAGCGGCGTAGCTAGATGGACTAGGGAATTGAATGAATAACGATCAACTGTCCTGCGATTCGAGTTCGATGCTCGCCGCGGCAACAAGTCTAAATGTGAATAATAAGTTAGGTAATGTATTGATTTCGTTTTTCATTTACTTTTTATTTTATTTTATAATCTTTTGAAAAGAAATGACTTCCCCTCGTAGGTCGTACGTATTATTATTGTAAGAAAACGAAAATCAACAGTGCACTCAGTTAAGTCAGCTATCGGCTACTCGGCTACTCCGGCTAGCGGTTACCGAAAACCGAGGCGGCTGCAAAACGAAGTAGGTAGTTATATTATACTCTGTGGCTATTATCCGCTATACCGTATTCTAGCTAGCCAGTAGCCAATAGCTAGTTATAGTGTTGACGGATATCGTAACCGTGGCTATTTTGTTAATAGCCGTTATTTAGCTAGTTATGGCTATAGCTACCCATCACTATATGCAAAGAAAGAAGTGACAGATGTCAGATCATAAAAATCAACAGCACGGTATTTTTGTAAAAATCGCTTAATTTGATCATATTTTATACAGAATACCGTCAAAATAAGTGTAAACTAGTTACTTCCTAGCAGGAATGAGTGATTCAGATGACGACAACATAGTACGCTATGGAACACAATTAGAACCGTACGAAGAAGGTTAGTTTAGTCTTTCTGTTTTATGTTTTTGCAAGATTGCAGCAGTACCTTTATTCCTAAACTGCTTGTATTTTATATAAGGTAAGTACTTAAGGTGTACGTTGTTGGCGGATTTAACTAATAAAAACATTTTTAATTTTAAGACATTGGTAAAATGTTTTCGTTTCGTAAATTTTGCGTTCTACCGGCTTATTAGAACCATGCAACGCTCGCGTGGCTTCGGTAAAGTACGCTTACCATACTTAACGTGGGCAAACGAAAGCCATAACTTAGTAGATACTCTGTGGCCATAACCATGGGTTCATTAAATTATCAAAGTTACATTAAACTTAGTGAGAGTTTTTTTTTCTTACGATTTCATTGTCTGCATACCTTCAGGTTGATATGTGATAGGTAGACAAGGCATTCGATTGGTGGATAGGTATAACAAAATAAAACAAACAATAGCTTTCTGAAATGTTTTGCTAAAAATCATCCAATCACCCAATTGGCAAAAAGGACAATACCCATCCTCTACTCTTTTATTATAATAATAATGCCATTGTTGTTTGACTCATCATAATTTTCTTCATTTATTGTGCTCTACTGCGTGACAGCAAAGACAGGTTTATGTTTTTATGTTCTTCTATATAAAATTTAGCATGTGAATTTTATTTATTTAAACTTTATGTACAAAAGTGGTACATAGGCGGACTTAATGCCACAAGTCATATCTAGGATATTACTAATAAATGAGACCACCATTGGCTTGATGATAAAAGAACCAGTGCCTGGTAAAAAAAACACTAGTAATTTAGAAGATTTTAGATATTTATTTCCCTTAAGAATCTATATTTTATTACTGGATTTCAACATATTTTACATGAAACTTATTATTAGAGAATAAGAATTGTAATTCACTTACACAAGATAATATACAACTTCAGGGCTTACACACTTGATTTTTGCATTCCTATTAAATACAATTCCAATTAAACAAACTTTGTTTTGAAGTACGTGAAATAACCAAAAGAAAAGTATGTGAAAATATTCTAAGTGAATCTTGAATAGAGCATTAACTGAAGTAATTTCCAATGTATACAATAACTGATGTTAAAATGCTGATTCAAAACAAATGCTTTGACAGCCAAACATCGTGAATTACTCAGACCTAGTACATTCTGTATCTAAAAAAACTATTTCTATTTAAGAACATATTTTCTTGATTAACTGAACCTACTAAGCTCGATATAAATTGGATAAAACAGTTGATAAATTCTAGGATTTTCTTTTACTTACCAGATCACACCAGCACCATGCCGAAAATGCAAAAACAGTGGGCCGGATCAAAAAAAAAGAGATTCAAAAAGCTTTTAGCAGCTAATGTCAACCCTAAAACAGCTCATAAATTGTGTGACTATCAATGGCCAATGATTTGTCAATTAATTCCTGAATTAGTATCAATCTCTCCGTTAACTTCTTCAAACCCTTCTGACAAAACCAAGAAAAAACAGCCTCAGACAAAGTTGAAGGTACGAGATGAATTTCAGCCGACAGAACATCGTTCTAGAGAGAGCGAGCCTGATCAAGCCCGCTTTTGGCATAATCCTTGTGATGATCAACAAAACTCACAGGATGCAGGTACAAGCTCAAATTACAGGGAGTTAACCCAAAGAAGAGAACGTTACCATTCTTCAAATGAGCTTGAGACTAATCAAGAATCCTTCTTGGATCAACCTTATAGGCCCCCTCTAACTTATACCAAGGAGGTTTTTCATACTTTACAGCATAACTATCGGGAAGAGACTGATCCATCGCAAGCGAGAGGACACGAGACGAATCGGAGGAAACGACGTCATATTAGTGAAAGAGAATCCCATTTGGAACCCTCACACAGTCATAGGAGGATGATGTCACCTCACAAAGTCCCAACATCCTCCCACAGAGATCATGGCCAGCCGAACACCTGGGAGAGAGATTGTTTACCACTGAGGGCTTGTTCACCTCTAAGGGCTCGTTCACCACTGAGGGCTCGTTCACCACTGAGGGCTCATTCCCCACGGAGGGCTCGTTCACCACTGAGGGTTCGTTCACCACTGAGGGTTCGTTCACCACTGAGGGCTCGTTCACCACTGAGGGCTCGTTCACCACTGAGGGCTCGTTCACCACTGAGGGCTCGTTCACCACTGAGGGCTCGTTCACCACTGAGGGCTCGTTCACCACTGAGGGCTCGTTCACCACTGAGGGCTCGTTCACCACTGAGGGCTCGTTCACCACTGAGGGCTCGATCACCACTGAGGGCTTATTCACCCCTGAGGGCTCAACATGACGAGACTCCAATAAAGTACAGCTCGAGTCATTCGTATGAGCGGCAGATAATATACATCGATGCTGATAAACAAGTAACAGGTAAAAATGAAATGAGGGCAGTAAAGCGTCACCATAACGACAGCAACGATGACAAACCTTCCAACCAACCTTATAAGACCAAGAAATCGACTTCGGAAGCTGTACCACCACTTAATTACTGGCCCGAGCTTGATCGGCCCTCACGATTAGGGCTTCGGGACGAGACCCATCCACCACAACGTTCTCATACTTATAACTATTCTGACGATAAAAAGTTCAGGGAAGATCCTAGGAACTACCAGAAAATCTCATGGGACAGTAGTGTTAACCTCGACTACAGGGAATCTGACCGGCCCTCGCGAGATGGGCTGCGGAATCAAACACAGCCGATGATAACCGTCTGTATTGATGATGATTCGGAAGAAGAACACAGGGATCCACCTGATGTCATACCCGTCAATGACGATTGCGCATATTTTGCTGATCGTAGGGGCATTAAGTCAGAAACTAGGTCTCGTTCTCAATGGCACCAACCTCCAGAGCCTCAAGAAAGTTCCGGGAACAAAGCAAATGTGAACAAGAATGCCGAACCGATCCGTGTCGGTATCCGCAACATTATCCCCATGACCAAACAACAAATGACGTTGGTCCATCAGTCTATTAACCAAGCTATAGTTCAGATCGCAGTACAGGACGCTGGACCAAAGTTTTTAGGGAGTACTTTCAAAACTGGCTGGATTCGCATGATTTGCGAAAACCACGAGAGTCGAAAATGGCTTGAGAAGGTGATCCCGTCACTTAAACCGTGGCCTGCAGCGAGTCTTTCAATAACGCCGCAAGAAGAATTGCCTAAGCCGATTACAGTATCAATATTGATACCAGACAAGGAGGGTGTACCCGTAGCAACAGCTTTAGAACTACTTCGAGTGCAGAACCCAGGACTCGACACGGATAATTGGAAAGTGTTCAAAGTGACGAAAACATACAGTGGTCAAATCGTGCTCCTATCTGTCGACGAGGCCTCGTTTGAAGCGCTGAAACTTGTCAAATTTAAAGCTAACTTAGGCATGGATAAAGTTACTTTTTGGGTTAGGTCTGACCCTGCCAAGAGGCCCCTTTTGCCAACCCCAGATCTAGACCAAAAAATAGATTTTGGGACGCCACCGGCAGAAGTCCCGTTAGCATCGACGTCTGCTTGTACAGAGACACAAAGAGACGACAAGACTTGCACTGATGGAAATCTCAGTTTGACAGTTACAAGAAAACTTCGTCGACGACTCGGAAAACGTCGTTCTACCCGAAATCGGCCAAAAGACAAAAAGCCAAAGCCAAACTTGGCTCAAGAGGACGACAAAAAATTGATAATTGATGATAAAAGTCTAAACCCTAATGAGAGCTATTCTTCCGCAGATTGGGTAACGTGGTAACTTATTAAAGTCACCCATTAAACACGCCCAAGGTCTAGTAATGCCCTTACCACAAGTGTTATTAACTTATTACGATATTGATATTCGTTTTCAATAAGAGTGTGTCCACACTATGTAACATAACATGTTATAAAACATAATTCAATAGAGAGGTTACCAATTTTATATAATGTAGACGTGCTAAAAAACAATAATTTAGTGAAATATAACTTATTCTGAACGCACAGTAGTTGACACTCGACACCTGAAGGTTTTAGCGAAAACAGGCAAACGCAGTCTTGTTCAAAGTGCAGTGTCATTTTTTTTAATACATTACCAAGGCACTGACGGCACGATTAACTGTCGTCCATCATAATTTTATAGCATAATTCATTACTTTTCTTATCTTTATTTCGTTATCCCTTTGAGAGCCAATGTTATAAGGAGCGTCCACACCTGCGCACGTGCACGAACAGTGTGGTTCGCGTACAAACATCGAGCTACCCGAAACTCTAATTTTCCCATACAACCTTGCACCTAATGCTTTAGCCATAAAGTTGACAATTCTATTAAAGAAATTTGACAGATTGCAAGTAGCTTGATGTGCATCTGTACATCTTAGGAACAGTATGAACACTTTTGTACATGTTCGCGAGTGGGTCACGAGCATTTCGCGTGCAAGTTATAATGTCCTCTCGCTAAAACCTTCAGTGCGATTCGCGTGCAACTTAGAAAAATAGTATGTAGACCTTTGGACAAGTTCGAAGGTGTTGACGCGACTAATGGCGAAAATGTTACTTAAGTATTTTTATATTACCGCATCCAAAGTTAGTTTTAAGAAGTTACTAAGGAGACTGCCTATCCGTTCTATCAAAAGTAAAAATCAGAAAAAGTTTGTCTTTGTTCAGCGTTGCTTCTGTCACTTAAGCTACCGTCTAAAGACCGAATTTGCAACTTTACTCAAGCTAAGTTCTCGTTGAACTTGTTTTTTTTTTAAATGTTCATATTCCGGTCAGTTGTATGAAACGATGGATCAGTATCCATCGTTTCATACAAATATGAGCATTAACTTAAGAGCGTTTACGACTTACGGCATTTCATACAAAGTTTCCTTTTTTTTTCGAAACGACTGAACCGATTTTAATGAAACTTCATACGTATAAGCAGGATAGCTTTAAAAAATTATCAGAGAACATTTTCGTAATGTCTTTTAAAAAAAAATATAATTGAAAATTTGTTTCTAGGGAAAATTTAAAACGGTCTAATTTAGCTGTAACACTATTTTTCTTAACACTTTTTATTGTACGCACGACTGCCAATCAAGCTATTCAAAAACATTTTATGCAGATCTCTCATTGTATAGGAAATCTATACAAAGTGAGGCCAAGTTCAAGTCGTGTGTACGTCTATTATTCTTTTTCTTACTTACTAACATATTTGCGGCAGTGCCAAATGATACATTTGGCACTGCCTTATTTTACTTCTATTTGTCAAAAGAGAACATTTTGAATTACCGAGGGGCAGTTTCCAAAAGTCAAGAACAAGAACGTTCGCAAGATTTCACTAATAGTTAGGCGATACCTAAATTAATGCCTTAATAAAAGCACACATTTTTAACTTACCGGAGAAAGTCGAAATTTTAAAAGTGCAACAATATTGAGGCATTTATTTAGTTGTCGCTTAGTATTAGGGAAAACGAGCTTACAAATATTTTTATTAGAATTTAAGTTTTTAAAGGTTTAGGCCCGGACTACACCAAAACGGAGACGAGAGGTGCGGTGCGGAGCCGTGCAAGATTCGACCAATCACAGGAGGGACGAGAGACGTGATATGAATTTCAAAGATTGTGATTGTCACCCCTCCGCTTTGCTCGTGGAGCTTTCGTGGAGTCCGGACCTTAGACCTTACAAATTTTTACTTTTGATTGTACTACCTCTATTGTTATTACTATTTATGTACCATCTGAGTATTAAATACATAAGTCATATTATTAAAACTGTGTTTTATACCACTTCCCTACAACCTGTTTCAATTTAAACGCCTGTCACAAATGATCATAATAGGTACGAGTAATATCGTGACCAAAGTAGGTGTAAGTATGATCTATTAAAATAAATAAAAGCAGTGGATCTTTGCACCCGACCGTAGCTCCATTTACAGCCTAGAGGAACTAGACATCAACATCTGTATTTCATCGGTTAGTACCTAAATATACGTAAAGAGAAACAGTAATTCTCATATCATTCGTTGTCGGGCTGGTTGAGGGTATTCGGTGCATCGTGTGCCTAATTAAACGGGCCGAAAGAAGGGATCGTTTGCTGTCTTTTCAGCCCCAATAACTGATCCTTGGCCTCGCGAGATTTTTAATTTAATCTTTTTATATTTATTTCCAAAAATATCAAAATTCAACACGCTTACCTGTTGGATATGCCAGGTTTTCACCACCGCTTCATTGCTTATAAACAAAAAGCATCGCAGTAACGTTTGCCATCTCATAGGCAAAGCAGAAAATACTCCTATGCCTGTAATTACACTGACACCACCCATCATCATCATTCTCCTGCCCTCATCCCAATTCATTTCAGCGCAGCATGTCTTCTTCCATACTTCTCTATTACTCGTCATCTCAAAATCGAAATTTTTATTTCATAATAGGCCTACATGGGCACTTATAAAACGTGGAGAAAAAGGTGTACGGTTCGGGTTGGTGGTTTCCTATCGAGAAGAACCGGCAAGAAACTCCATGGTTACTCTTTTAAAATGATTTGGTTTTACAAAATTATCATGTTACAGCATTAGTACTTAAGTATGGGAAGATAGCGTAGGCACGACAAGCCGTTACTTACTACTCGAAAACATAACGATGTAAAACAAGATAAAAAGTTAACAAGCATCTAGGAATCTACAAGGCCTACACTGTTCAGACATTCACAAACAATCTCAGCAACCTCCTTTCTTGCCGCTAATAACATCGGCGCTCAAGAAAATAGACCTACAACCCCGAGGGTACATCAAGGATCAACCTTTAGGCAAAGATAAACCGTTCTAAGTCACTTCACCCTACTTAGGTCCCACGAATAATTGTTCACACAAAAAAAGAAGAAAGAAGTTGAAAGTGAAACAACGCTTTATTGTCAACGAATCTTTTCCTGCGGTCGGGCGAATTTACAAATTTTCATTTTTGGCTATTATGCACTAATGCAAATGGCAGTCAGGCAACAGTCTAGTTTATTATACGAGCGTACTTCCCTGGACGAGCTCCATTACAACAATCTATAAGGATAAGAAGCATGAACAGCCTGTAATGTTCCCACTCCTGGGACACAGACGTCCTCTCTATGAGAGGGTGTGGACCATATCCCGCCGCGCAGATCCAGTGCGGTTTGGTGGGTCTCCGCTTTGTGAGAGAAAGGGGCCTGTAATCCGCCAGGCAAGCCTAATGCTGGTTGCTAGATCTTCTCAAATCGCTGACTCAGATTTTGTCCAACCAGTACGTAGCGGCCTGGACTCTATAGTTTGCCTTATTCAAGTCCTGGAAGGTACAGGTGCACGGCGAGCAGGAGAGAAGGTGTGGCATATCCTGTGTTGAGGTCCCCCTCACATTGTGTTCAAGACAGGTCGATTATACCCCATCTAACCTGATTGGAACTGCAGATCATATTGGCCACTGTAAATATTAAAAAATACATGTTCCATATTCTCCTGTTAAAGATGTTGAATTTATTTTACCATCAGATGAAGTGCCTTCAAAACGCAAGTACCAACAGGCGCCAGACCAGTTCGCAGTGGACGAACATGGCCGGCGTCGGTTCCATGGAGCGTTTACTGGGGGCTTCTCGGCGGGATTCGGGAACACTGTTGGCTCTCAAGAAGGCTGGACTCCTAGTACTTTTAAAAGCTCACGAGCGGAAAAGGCTAAGCTTCCGGTGAGTTTTAATGTGTTTTTGTTATCAGTCAATGCAAGATCTCGTAAATATTTGCAGCAGTAACTACTGACTACTGTTTCCCTTTACCGTTTTGAGAGCAGTGGTGATAAAATAATCTCATCGTCATCATCCACAGCCCGACGTCATCCACTGCTGGGTATAGGCCTCTCTTTGCTATTACCAATCTGCTCCATCCTTGTGCAAGCTTCATCTAGGCACGGTAATATTATGATACAGTAATGTAACTCGGCCGCATGATAGAAATAAATGCCTACAGCCGCGCGGTACGTAAACATGCGTTAGGGCCGCGTCTCCAGCATTTTAATTACATTTGCCTACTTTCTGTTTCTATTTAGTTTTGTGATTGTAAATATCCTTTTTATATAAATAAATGAAATACTTTGTATATTGAATAGGAAGTGTTCAATAAAAATGCGTGTTGTTTTTGATTGGTAGATTTAATTAAAAAAACATGTTTTTGTTTGAAAAACAAATCGGGCTTATAAATTTGCGACCGAAAAATATTTGCGCCTCGACTGAGTCGTACGAAATGCTTTATTGTTAAATTTTAAAGTATAATAAATCCGCATTCTTATATAAAGCTTAATTAAAAATTGTTTTGGGAAACATGGACAAGGTGGAGAAAATGGAATATCTTTTACTTGGTTATAGATACCTGCAGCTACTTTACAATTTACATGTTTGGTTTTAAGTGAATTTCGGAATATTTCCTCCATTTTTTCTATATATTCCACAAAATCATCGTTGGGTACAATCAAAAAAGCGTTATTGACGAATTCATACCACCAAAAACAGCACAATATTTCCTACTCGTCATATTAACTGATTTTTAGAGAAAAAATTGCGCGGTTATTGTTAAAAAAACAACACACCGTCCGTTCGACACTGCGGTACAGCCGTGACTGTCTGCGCCGCGAGCGCACCCCGACATCGAGGCGCGTAGGTATAGCTCGCGTTTCGTCCGTTTGTATGAAGTTGGAGTACTGTATTATAATATTACCGTGATCTAGGTGTTACCCGCGATGTAAATAGCAGATTTTAAACATTTTAAATTGACGTTTCTAACTACGGCCACCGCTCCTCCACACCTTCTAACATCAGAAAAATCTGTCTTTATTATTATTTTTGACGCACACATGATACAGGAGAAATTCCAATAAGGGCACTATTGGAATTGCTGCTGTATCGTGGGTGTATTTACATTTAAACTCACATACACAAACAGCCAGACCAGGAACAACTACTTGTAGGCCATACAAATATTTGTTCCGTGCGGAAATCGAACCTTTGGAACATTTTTATTAAGACTGTTTTACATAAACCCTGATGATTGGCTTGCAATTGGAGCGGTGTTTGTCCAGCTCTGGACTGCTGTGGGCTGATGATAAATAAACATGAAATGTCATCATGATTTCAGCTCTTAATCACCCTCTGCTGGGTTTTAAGAGCCTCCCCTTTCCTCTGCCCCACTTCCCGGTTCCGTGTTACCCTCATCCAGATATTTCTCATATGTCATGTTTCTTGTTAATATTATTGGTACAGAGCCAACGTCCCGAAGACTTTATGGATGAAGAAGACCGCGGCGAGTTCGGCATAGCGCCGCGACAAGTACAGACGCAAAACGAGTTCTCCGGACAGAAGAGAACGCATCGGACGCAATTCCACGACGGGCCTATACCGGGTAAGTCTTCTATATTTTCGAATGCAGGCTGGCGCGTTACTTTATATAATTTATTTTATCACCACTGTTCTTCTAATGGTGAAGAAAAACATGATGAGGCAACCGGCATGACCTAGAATTTAAAATGGGTTAAAGCGGAAAATCGGTGATCTGTTTTTCCTCCTGTGTTGTTGCCTCCTATTCTAGCATTCCAAAATCAATTTCAGTGTAAGATCTATTCCACAAGCCTACCAGTCTTACCAAGGGGTATCGTATTGCCCAGTACTAACTGGGTTGTGGAGGTTAGATAGGTAGTCGCCTCATGTAAAATACTGGTATTCAGCTGCATCCGGTTAGACTGGAAGACGACCCCAATACAGTTGGGAAAAGACTAGGCAGATGATGATGATGATGGTCTATTCCAAAGGCGAACCAGTACTACAGCAGCTAGTCCGCGCGGTCCACGAGACCGCTGCAGTGCGCATGCTCCGCGCTATGGGCTGGAAGGAGGGGCAGGGCACGGGGGAGCGACTCAGCGGGAAGGGGAAGAAGAAAGCCAGGGAACAGCATAAAGTGTACGGGTGTTATATGCCGCCGGAGATAAGACAGGTAATTTTATTACTTGCTATCGGCTCTAAAGTAGAATACTTGGTTTTATAATACCTCATGGACCTCTCTAACCTTCGTCATCTGCCTTTTCGCCAATCCCGAGGACAGATTAGTTGTCAAACTTCCCGTAACAACTTCCGAGACTAAAAGGCTCACACGGAGACAGGATATGTCTCGCTCGCTATGTAATGGAGGATCACCAATCCACTTCATACTTTCGTCATACTGTTGAATGTATTGCCTAATAATAATTTTAATGATTTCATGATTGTAACTTATGTTAGGTGCATATTCAGGTTTATTTACAGAGAAACAGCAACAGCAATAAGATCACCCCCTATTATACTTACACACCAGTAAGCGTAGCGTGACCACCGTAGAAACGGGTTTCTTTGACGGAAGAATCGACAAAATGACAGATTGTGAAAAGAAATCTGTCATTTTGTCGACACAATCTGTCATTTTGTCGATTCTTCCGTAGAATATTATGCGTACTTCTTTTTTGTATTTATGTATAACCTCACTATAACTCCATTACAGGCTCAAGAGGACCAAACTCAAGCGGAAGACGAAGCTTCTGACAGCACGGACTCCGAATTTGACTTCGACACCCTATTCGCACCAGACGACTATGAGCCCTATATCCTAAATCGTAAGAACGATCGCTTTGGACTCGGGTATTCGGGGCTAAGCCGGCATTCTGTACTGGGGAACTTGACTGGCGAATATGGAAGTGAAGCCGGGTCTTCTAGAAGTCATTTGGTTATGAAGGATAAGGGGAAACGGGTAAGAAAACTATGCTATACATCTTAGAGTAAGGTGGTTTTGCCTTGTAACCCAGGTCATAGATTTCGGTGAAATTTGGTCTATAGGTAGACCATAATATAGGATTAGGATACGATTAGGATTTCTGATCCAGGTAGTACTCCTGTGGGATAATTTCCGACCTCAACGCGGAAGAAGTCGCGGGCAAACGCTAGTAAAAAATAATTGAAATGCCTTTGGTTGGCAGATAGTCATCATTTGTTTATTAACACTTATTTTACAGCACATAATTCCTCTTTAAAACCTTTTAATCACTAGCTTTTTACCTGATTAAACCTGTTTTTTTAGTTTTTTTCATAATCTGTTCTGAGCTCGAGTTTCAAATGGACAAACTATGACTGATTTTACTGAAAAGTGATAAACCACAGAACATATAAGTATTTAACTGTAGCGCAACAAAAAAAAGTACTACAGCAACATAGTACAAAAAGTACTACAGCGCCATCTATGCTATGATACAAATGAAGAACTAACATCAAAATTCTAAATCGCGCAGTTAAAGTTATCCGCGACGTAAGACTATATAGAAAAACCCGACAACAACTGTGGGGCAGTAGCCCACCAGACACAACCTCCTTCTGGGCAGAGGGTCCTCTCTTTTCTATGGGGGATGGAGAACTTTACACCCTGTTCTTCATACCCCTAAAATCAAAGATTGGTGGTTGGCTCAAAGTGGCATAACTAAGTCGAATTTACTTCTCAAAATTCAGGTATTATTCTCAGGTATCAATCCGCGGCCAAGCATTCGGCGTGGGCGCATTTGAAGCAGATGACGAAGACATCTACGCGAAGGAAGACATGTCCCACTACGACTTCTCTATCGGAGGCCCCGCGCCGCTCAGCGAGAGGAAGAAGCCAGTTCCGAAGAGTGGTCATGTAAGTACATAACATCCATAAGTACCCTATGCGGTAATATGCAACTAACTAGTACGGTTTTTAAACACTAAAAGTACGTAATTTAACAATTAATCCAATAAAAATCGAATTAGAAAAAATATAACAATACGTCGATGTTACTAACAAAACAAAATGTGAAAAAAAACGGCAATTTCATAGTTAAAGACCTATTATTTATATTTGATTTTGTGAAATATAGTTAAGAAAAGGCTAGGTACATAACAAAATACTCTACTGTATTATACTATTGTCAGGAAGAAATAAGGTTGTACGTTGCATTAGGAAGAAATGAGGTTGCATGCAGCAAGTCGTGTTAGCTCTATGGAAAGGAGTGTCGTAGAGATTGTCGCTGGTCGCTGGTTGGGAACATCGTTCAAGGGGCTGTAGGATTTCTAATTTCCCATTTTGTTTACTTTCTCGCTGGTTTTTAATGTTATAACGTGTGAATTCAATTCATTATGTTTCGTGGTGGTTTAGGATAGTTTTCTGTGGTTGTTGTTTTGATCCTAAGTTATAATAAATGGTTGTGTTTATTATGTTATTTATTTTGTTGTCTTTTTATTAAACATCTTCACTTCTGGTCCATCTGGTGATCTATTTATTCCGTTTTCAGGTCATACAAGGTTTCGTCAAAGCCAGCCAGCCGTTACCATCAGTCCCAGCCCACCCAGCCCCTGCGTTACCGCGTGACTATGTACCCGCGGTGGCCGGCGCCAGACGCTCCCGGTTCGAACCTACCACGCACCAACCTAGGGACCAAGGTATGTCATCATAAATACATAAACTTACGGCATTTTCCTGTTTCGTCGCAAGACTCGTAAGGACCGTTCCTTACATACTCTTTTTGACAATCGCTTCGAGTAGCCAGAAGCCTAAAGTCAGGCAACACTTTTCGCCTGCCGGGGCTGCGGGACTGTTCGAAAGAGATACCGCGGCCCTGGTACACAAAGGGCAAACAAGGAACATGGATGGGTTTTAGTCAGAAAAAGTCTGACACTTCCTCCCACTCCACCCAGAGCGGGAGGGGTTATTTGATGATTTCCCAACCCAAAAAAAAAAAAAGGCAACACTTTTCGTAAAAAAAAGAACGGACTAAAGAATGAAATGCACACGCATTTATTTTTTAACTTATACCGTCACTTACGGGATATCTTTCGTGATTATTCGGTATTTTGAGCGCCCGGTATTATCCATATCATTCATATTCTTCCATTTTTTTTATTAAGCCTATTATGTCCCACTGCTGGGCAAAGGCCTCCCTCAGAGCCTTCCATCTTCTCTCCGTGCGAGCTGATACAATAGCTAAAGGCAAATAAAGTCTAATATTTTTTTAGCAATTATCTACACCAATATGTATGTAATTATTACACCGACGAAAAGAAATTGTAAAATAGCCCTATGTAAAATAAAAGACACAAAAACCTACAAAAATCTAACTTTTACACTTTATCTTTCGCAGGATTAGGCCGCCACGAATTGTCAGCGAAAGCCCGCGGCGAGTTACTAGGCGAAGCTCCCTTACCAACCCAAGAACCCCCTGTACCCACCCCCCCACAGACAAACACCCCCACAGGAGACACCATAGCCAAGCTCCTCGGTAGAAACGTCAACTTCGTCACATTGACAGAAAAAACGGAACTAGACTATATCCCCATAAAAGATTCAGGGAAAGACCTCACGAGGGTCTTCAAGCCATTTGTGGGGAACCCTGAAAAACAAAAGAGATATGAACGTTTTGTGGCAAATAAGGGGGTGTTGGAAAGAGACGGCGATGCGGACAAGTTGCAGGAGTGGGAGAGAGAAAGGGAGATGGCGGAGTTTGAGCAGGCTGCGAAGTTGTACCGGCCTTTGAGTGGGATTATGGGGGATCGGTGAGTTGATTTTTGTAATGTTTATTATTTTTTGTTTGTTTCACACGACAGATAAAATCACAGCGTTTGTAGCTGTGATTTTATATCGTAAGATAGAAGATTCTAGAATACGCATTCTTGTTGTTCAAATCTTTAGATTTCAGCCTTAGTTATCGATACTAGGAACAGGTAAATTTTGTTTGTATGTTCTTTCTTCTTCTTTATCGTGTGGTTAGTGCCTAACCTGGTATCAGAGTTTTTATGCCGGCCATGGGCCTCTGACTTGGCTTTACATGCCGTCGAGAAATATCTCTCAGGCATGCTGGTTTCCTCACGATGTTTTCCTTCACCGAAGCAAATGATAATTGTATGCACATGAATCTGAAAAATCAGAGGTACGTGTCTTGAGACCTATGACTTGGCAGACCGTCGGTCACACCACGAGACTGTCACTGCTTACTGTTTATAATTATTCGAAACGCTTGCTCTCAATTCAAATTTGAATATTATATTATTATTCTTTGTATGTTTATATGAAGGGTTAAACTTTGGTTAAACTTCGGAACTAATGATCCAATTCTAAAAAAAAAAACACTGATAGAAAGATACATTATTCGTGGGTGCTAAAGGCTATAAATTATACTATACTATGTATATTAGCCGAGCTATCACAATTTTTGCGGACGATGTCGCGGGCGAAGAGCTAGTAACTCATATAACCATTTTCCAGATTCACCCACGCTTCAGAACCAGACGAAGGCACAAACCCTTTGACCGCGGTGGCCAGAAGCACCACTAACCACGGCCTAGCAACCAAGGAACAGATGGAAGCAGCTGCTGACGGCGTGTACGGCGTCATGACGCGCCAGCACACGCAGTGGCGCCCTGAGGCTCTGCTGTGCAGGAGGTTCAATATACCCGAGATAGGGGGAGACAGGTTAGTGTGTTTTAAACTAGAATTGTGGCAATAATTTGGTGGAAGTTCAGGTCTGGAGTGAATAGGTTGAATCTAGGCAAGTGGGCTTGGTCCTCAACCATATCATCATCGCTTATTATCAGGTAAGTTCACATATATAGGGTCAGATTAAAACCCAGCGAAAAACCGCAGACGTGATGAGTAAGTATCTTAAAAAGATAAAATAAAAAGAAAACCTTATTTTGACGACTTTTTTGGGTGTCAAGGACCGGTTTTATTTAATCACTTAATGTTTTGAAAGTATCGTTAGCTAACTAAATTTGACCTTGTATTAATCATGAGTCTTATGAGTTGCAAAGAAGGCATAATATAGTACAGCTCGGTATGCCGTACCCGTACTAAGTAGTTAAGTATCTTTACCCGTGAAAACTGTAGGTAAGTTAAAGTAGGGTCACATAAGTAATTAGGAACTCCACGAACCACGGCCTAGCTACCAAGCAACAGATGGCAGAAGCTGCTAGCGGCGTGTACGGCCTCATGACACGCCAGCACACGCATTGCCACCCTGAAACGCTGCTCTGCAGGAGGTTCAACATACCCGAGATAGGGGGACACACTGTAGCGTTTTTCCCCTGGCCAAGACTGCCATGGCCCGAGGCGGCAGGCTGAGAGAGATGGCTTGGGCCACCCCTCACAGTCTACCTTATATTCTTGATACAATAATTATTATCTTGTAGCCTGCCACGCAGAAGCTTTCATATCTGAATTAATGGTCAAAACAAAATCTAACATATTGGCTCTTACATCGGAAAGAATATTAATCTGAAACCATTATGCAGAGGTCGTCAAAGTTTGTCGACCTCTGCATAGCGTAACTTTTATATCATCTGTGCGAATAGTAAAAATATTTCCGAGGCGGGTTCTTATAATTTTCCAGCTACGCTCGCTCGGCTTTGGGTCCGAATTTCTCAATATTTTATTTATAAGCTGACAAGGAATCTTCTTTGTCTGTATGAATGTTTAAAAGAAAATAATCCATCTCTATAAACATGTTTTTAAAATTCAGCATTTTCTAAAGTTATCCAATCTCACTTGTCCACAGAATCGAAAAGAAGAAGGAAGACCGGCCAAAGGTCTCCTACTCAATATTCTCTTACTTGGAGTCTTCAGTGCACGATAAAGACAGTTTCGCCAAGGAACAGAGCAAGTTCAGTGGCTCCAAGTCTTTAACAACCAGCATCTTACCTAAAACTGACCAGATCGCTCAGAAAACTGATCAGGTTAAGCTAGCTGATCAAGATGTCAGTCAGAAGGCTAAAGAAGTAATAAAAGAAACACCAGCCCCAGGATTCAGTAAAAGATTGACGGTAGCAGAATTATTCTTAAAAGAATCGGAGAAGAATAAAAATCAAGGCGCTGAAGTTTTGGATACAATAAATAAATTCGATAAAATGGACCTCTACAAATCCATCTTTCTCAGCGACAGTGAAGAAGACGAAGATAAAGGTACAAGCAACAATAATGAAGGAACAGACTTTATAGATGCCCCTAAAAATGTAGAAAGGAATACTTCTCCACCACGAGGTATATTCGCGAACATAGACTTTGACGAACTGAACTCCTGGAGAAGAACAGAGGAACTAACAAAAAAACCTGAAGAGACTAGCATGAAGATTAAATATACAAAACCTACAGCTAAAAACTCCGAAGAACCTACCACAAATGTTGAAAGTGAAAAGATGAATGAAGAAGAAGCAATGTACGGGCCAAAAATACCAGAAAATATACAAAAAAGGTTACAGTCTGAAGCTGCTAATAATATAAACGAAACTATAGATGTTAACTCTTCGTCCAGCGAAGACTCGTGGGTCGATGTCAATGAAGTAAAGAGTAAAAAGCAAAAAAAGAAAAAGTCCAAGAAACATAAGTCTAAGCATAAGAAGAAGTCTAAAAGTAAAAAGAAGGAGAGATAAGTTTAAAATGTTAATAAGTGAATTTTCAAAGCCTATTTTTCAGTTTTTATTCTATTTAGGGCACAACCTCTCATCTTTCATACAGGGTAGAAGGGACACCGACGCACAAACGCTTACCACAGATAAACACTAGTACATTATTATGAATCCACAGCCGGTCGGATCGATCTTTAGGTTAAGCCGTGCTTGCCTAGGTTGGTCTGTGGATGGGTGACCCTTTACATACCGAGTTTTCTCCGTGCCTCGGAAAGCACGTTAAGCCGTTGATCCCGGCTGTCATTTGTAGATCTTTGACAGTCGTTAGGTAGTCAGTGGCGCAAAAAGTCTAACAACCACTCTTACCAAGGGGTATCGTATTACTTAGTACTAACTGGGTTGTGGAGGTCAGATAGGCAGTCGCTCCATGTAAAATACTGGTATTCAGCTGCATCCGGTTAGACTGGAAGCCGACCCCAATATAGTTGGGAAAAGGCTAGGCAGATGTGATGATTCTGAAACCACATAGAAATATTTCATCGGTTATTTTAAATAAAAACAGCTGTTCCAAACATTTTGACGTGTCGGTATTGCACTTTAGTAGGAAATAGATGACTCAAAAAAAAAAATACTGATGAAACATATCTTTGTGGGGAACTCAGAATGATGTACCCACTGAATACGTGGTAACCATTTGTGCATCGGTGTCCCTTCCACCTTTTATTAGCAGTCATCAAAGTAATCATCCTCACCTCTTCTCTACCCATCACAAAAAGCCAGTAGGGGTCTCAATATGTAATGTAATTTTCACCAATCCACCGACCGACCTCGGTAAGCGTAGCTTAACCTTCGCTTGACTCGTGCAGCTGTTATTACCAGTGATCGGAGTAGGTAGATTGATTTTTGGTACTTGTATCATAAATGCACACAGAAAGAATAACATGGATAAGCCATTTTTCCGGAAAGTAATTCCGGTATTTCCGGATTCAATTAAATATTGTTAATGTTGGTAGTGATATTATAACTACTCAATTCAAAATTTAAAGGAAGGTATCAAAACTAAATTAATTCATTATTATTTATCTGTTGAATAATAAAAACAATCAATAACAATAATAAAAATCAATCATGTTGATATAACGGTCCCTCATGACGAGAACCTCGTGAAAGCAGAGAAAGATAAACAATTCAAATATCTAGATCTGGCTCGCGAGGTTGTCGACATGTGGGACGTGAATACAGCAGTCATTGTGCCGATAGTCGTGTCCGCCAATGGCTTAATTGCCAAGAGCCTCGACCAACACCTGAGGAGGCTCGCGCTTGGCAGCTGGATCGAGGGCTTGATTCAGAAAGCGGTACTCCTGGACACGGCGCGTATTGTTAGGAGGTTCCTCTCTCAAGAGCCCTGACCACCGGCAGCTCGGACCCTGTTCCCAGTGCTGGTGGGCTACTATTTTTTATATTTTTAAATGTTTTTTATATAATTTTTGTTGATAAAAATATTTTGAAATGTAACTAGTAAGTAAGAAAAATGAATAAACAAAACAATCACACCAATAATCCACCAATTCCGGAGGAATGTCCATAGTAATATATCGTTTCGGATCAATGACCCCAGTTCAATCTACCTACTCCGATCACTGGTTATTACCTAGCAACGAGCTCCTACTCTTACTGTATTACTTGTCACTTAAAAAGAAGCCCTCGAAATGATAGCTCGTAAAATTACAATAAAATCCCATATTCATATTCCGTTCCCTTATAAAGCAACAGTATGAATAAAACATTATTATATTTACATCTAAAACTGTTTTATTTCAATCCGATAGAAGGAAAAACACGAAATAATCAGCTGTTTACCATCCCGCGCAATCATTGAGGAATGCTGGCGATTGGGACAATACAATGTGTTGCCAAATTATTTTGAGAGGTATTTTTGCACCTTTGAGCGAATACAATGTTCGCAACGACTGGGTCCCCGACTTAAATCTATGTTACTAACAGGATTGGAGAAATATGGGGAGACCATTGTCCATCTGTGGGACAATCTATAACTTTTTAAAACACGCCAGATTCCATGACCAAAATTTTTTTTAAACTGTTTTTGAAATCATGGGCGTACCCAGCATTCATTATGGGGTGCAGCAGAAGTAATAAACGTAGGGAATTAAAATGCTTTTTATTTACTGACTGATACGTCTACACCTTATTTCAATAATAACCTGCGAGGGTTCTGGCTAAATCTAGCTAAAGTTTCGTTTTCAAATGTATGTTGTGCTTCCACAGCCCTCTTTCTAAGCATACTCATCATAGAGAGGCTGACAAGACGGTTTTCTGTCATTGTTGACCTTAACCAAGTTTTTATTTTAATGTGAAAAATTTGAAAGTACCCCAAATGAATATTTAATTTTGCCTAAAAAATCTTAGCTTCGGGTCCGCCCATGGTTGAAATTGTGATGATATATCAGTAGTTTAACCAAAAAGGTGGAACGAAGTTTATACTGGTCAGATTTTCATGGGACTTTTTTTAAACTGTCTTTTCCAGACTTCTAGGAATTCAATAAAAAAGTTCGTTCCACCTTTTAACTACTTTTTGGCTAATTGCATTCGGCTCGGCTATAGTATGGCATTAAGTTATTTTCCATTACAAAATACACAGTTACAGCCCTGAGTCAGAATTTCTATGTATAAATACATAGAAATAGTCTTTACCCGCAACAATGCATACGACACAATCAAATTGGCAAATGTGGGTACATACGTATATCCACGAAAGTAGATTCGTAGACAGACATTGCAGGTACCTTTTTTTTTTCTCGGAAGGTAATTATCAAATGACCCCTCTCGCTCTGGGCGGAGCGTAGTGACTAAAACCCATCGATGTTCCTTCTGAGCCCTTTGTGTTCCAGGGCCGCGGTATCTCTTTCGAACAGTCCCACAGCCCCGGCAGGCATCGGCCATTGCGGTTTGCTGAAGGGGTCATTTCATTTTCATTGTAGGTACCTGCCGGTTATGGAACATGTGTGTGTCACTGTAGGGGTACAGGAATATACACACGTTCTATGTAACAGCATAAAGCCACGTCATCGTCATGTCTGAATTAAATATGTATGTTGCGCCGTACAGCCACGGTAATATTATATTACCGTGGTACAGCTTTCTTACCACGTCACCATATGCACGTCACTATGACGACCGAAGTGCCAACAAAAAACACGCGAAATGAACAATTAGGGACATCGTCGGCAAAAACAAATGAATATCTATCTTACTGTACCTACTAGCAGTTTTGTTCTTTGTTGAATAATTAATCACGAATGCGAAGAACTACGCTCGATGCCACTTATTTACTTCGTGGATGCTACTCCTGGGTATGAGTACCGTAAAGCTCAATCTACATATTTTTTTCGTCAGGGCCTAGTTGTTGCCAAGTTCTTTTTAAGTTTAACATCCATAGGATGTAACAACCCTTAACGAAGCCGTCAACCAAGCATTGTGTAGATCAAACTAAGTAAATTTACGCAAAAATTATTGCTGGGAAACAACTTTTCTTTTTGGGCTGAAAAATCACGTTTTACGGTAAAAAACTTAGTACTGATGGATGCTTTGAATAGTAAAAGGGTAATGGAGTTAATTAAAATAAAGTAAAAACCTTTGAAAGAGGTATTTAAAAAAAAAAATGGAACTTTTACCTCCAATATCTCCGTAACTAGAAGGTTCCCAGGTATGGTTCAGAACAAAAAAATGAGCTGGGAATCGACTTTTTTTCGACGGATCAAAGACTTCCAGGTAGACCACAGAAGGTTAGACCTTGCAGGAAGATGCTCACTTGGTGGTAAGTAGTGAGTGGGAGGGGGACAGCTATTTTCCCAGAGCTTATCGGGCGTCAGTCGGGTTTCCTGATAAGGACGCTAGCTAAAAATACCTTATGGGCTAGCTAAAAGACCTTAAGGTCCCTGCAGGTATTCTGAAGTTCGTCGTATGAGGGAACAATCGCAGTATCGAATCAGTAGCCACTGACTTAGATAATATATCTGTGATGGAAGTCTCAGAGAATGAGAGAAAGAAGGGATTAAAAAAACCATTAAGTCCCACCTTCGATGCAGTGGCGTAGCGTGGGGGGTGCCGGGGGGGCCATGGCCCCGGGCGGCAGAGAGCAAGAGCCAGGCCGCGGCAAGCGGAACCAGGCGGTAGCGTCAGGTCATAATTATCAGATCAGGTAATTACTAAAGTCATCGGGACTACGTTGCAAAAACAAGGACAACCAAGAAGTGGAGCATTTTTTTTAATATATGCCGCTGGCCCGGGGCGGCTTTTCATACAAGCCTCACGTCTATTCCGGTCTGCCGCCCCGTATTTTCTAGATACAAGCACTTAATTCTTCTAGCCTGCCGCCTCCCTTTTTATATCTGTATTTATGGTAAAAAGAAAATCGAACCTATCTGGGATGCTAAAATTTTCTAGCTCGCTTCGCTCGCTCTTACAGCTAAGTTTTCTTAATCGTTCCATATCTTTAATACATTCGTAGAAAAAGTATGTTAAATTCCATTTGTTTGAATCGTGAAAAGAAAATCTGTTTGTTACCTATCCGAGGCGGGGCGCTAAAATTTTCGAGCTCGCTTCGCTCGCTGTTGCATCCTACTTACTCTCAAATCTAAAGCTTTAATGCATAATTCGATAAAAAAAGCTTATTTATCTATATGAATAGTTAAAATAAAATGTAATTTATCAGATGTGCTAAAAAAAATTGAGCTCGCTGTTTTTGTTAATTTCCCGAACGGCAAACCTTATACACTAGGTATTAGCTATATTATCAATTGAACATGACAAATCTACATACATACGAACAAATGATCATCATCATCATTCTCTTGCCCTTCTTATCCCAATTCATTAGGGATCAGCGCAGAATGTCTTCCTCTTCCATACCTCTCTAACTCTTTATTACTCGTCATCTCATCAGAAACCTCCTTTCTTGAATGAAATTGTGTATAAAAAAGATTTTACTTTGAAAAATAAACTTATAGAATTTTTTTTTAAATATTAAAAAAAAATGCTTTGTATTTTGACTCTTTCCTACGTTTCTTGACTAATTATGAAATTAGAGGGGGCGGCCAAAATTACATTCGGCCCCGGGCGGCAAAATCGCACGCTACGCCACTGCTTCGATGACAGTTTGTTATAAGTCAATTATGAACGGCAAACTACCCACTTTCAAAACTATCCCTTTGTTATGGTTGAGCTCACATAACAAAGCTACTGTTTCATCACATCATCGACGGCTGTTGAGTTTGTTTGAGCTAAATCTGAACACAATTGCAGTCGTATTTTGTGCTGTATGTTTATTCAAATAGAAATGCAAATTAAAACAGGTAAACTGATCTAGTAACAGAATCATTAAACGTAGCACGTACTTAGTAATTTACCACCGTTCGCCTTGTCCCTGAAGCGCATAGCGTGATGATTTTACCGTAGCTACCAAATATTTTCCTCACTCAAAATATAGGTCACTGCCGCTTTGTCCCACAACAAAACAAACCCGAAATAAATGAAGGGAATCTCTTGATTAGTTCAAAGTCCTCTGACGCCCGTTTATGCAAAAATACGTGATTTCTATTTCGAAGTAAATAAACATGTATTGTGTAATAACATTACGTAGGCCAGTGGGCGTCAGAGATCGCTCCAAGGTTATTTGAGAATGGCGGGAAACCGAGCGAAAGCGCAGCCCTACAAAACATATCAGTACCATCGATAAATACACATCAATTTAGTTCTAGAATGTTATTTTAGACCTAGACGTGCTGTCTAGGTCGTCCTAGGAACAGTGATTCAGGGACGCACGTACTAACACATAAATAGTGCAGTTTTAAACATGTCGATTTTTGTGTTGCATTATACATCTCTGGCTAAGTTTTCTCTGTTCAAAAACTACACGACAGAGGACCCGACATGGATACTAAAAAAATACTGTTGTGTATAGGTCATAACATCTACCCAATTATCGATAACAAGTCCGACGGATAGAGACAAAGCGATCAGTCTATAGTGAAGCAAAAAGAGACAGCATGTAAACTGTTGATAGGAACGAGACGGGAATGCTGAATCGTCATGTGTTAGAAAGAGATCTCCGTAAAACAGAGTCTACAATATTATTTCTTCTGTCATGGTCGGTACGCATGCGTCACTCGATTATGCCAGGACTGAATTTAAAATATTAATTTAGTCTAGAATTTGGCTTGGCTTTGCTTTGGTCGGGTATACATTTTATATCTCAAGTGACAAGTCAAGGTCTTTTAAATTTTCTTATTTGAATATTATACGAAAAAGTGAACTTTTTTACTACAACTTAGTATCGTAATTAGACAAAAGTTCGTGTAAAAATTGCGAAATACAGCCATGATTAATTTTAATGATATTTACTCCTTTTCACAACAACAATAGGCCCTAAACCATTTAGTTAACCATATTTTAGCGTGAATTCCTATGTGAATCTTACAAGAAAAAACAAACACTTCCAGTTCGGACCTGGCAAAATACAATCAGCTGTTTGTAATGACAGTTCCTCTGACAAATACAAAATGGTTGAAAACTAAAGTTGGCAAACAAAGAAAAGGCAGCGTAATAGCGAATTTTAGCGTTAAAAAACGTTTTTTTAAAGTGAAAGTTAGTTAGTTTAGTTTGTGTTTAGTGTTTTGTGCACGATGTTGGATTTGGAAATCGTCCCTGAACGCTCTCTGGGCTGTGATGCCTGGGAATTTGTTCTAGGTAAGGACCGCGTATGTTTATTTCTTACGTCAAGAATTTGCGCTTTATTTCTACGGGACGTGTCTTACGCAATGGTGTTTTTAACGAATATTTATCATAATTAATGAATTAGATCGACTGTGGGATAGGCAGAGTGATTGTTTTACCTTTGTATAGCATTGATTTTTTTTCTGTGGAAGTGTCACGAACAGCCTTTGTTTCACTGATCTGTGCTATGTTTATTTTTTTTATTGCTAATCTTGACCGTGAAATTAGTAGATTGCGTTGTTTTCGTGTTTACTACGAGTAATCGTATGACATCTATTTGGATTTCGGAGTATTTAGCCGTTTTCTTACATTTGACTGACTCAGAAAACACTTCTACATTTAATTTTCTAGTACCTACCTGTTATTGAGAAAAATGATGCAATTTTTAAAAGTAACTGTTTTTGTGAATTTCTTTATCTTGTGAAATAAGATTAGGAAGCTTGTGTTTTAGTTATCTTGGGCTTAGGATAGTGTCTTTTTGTAAAAAAGATAAAAATAATCCTTGACAGTAGAAGTTTAGGATTAAATTATCCTTTTCATGAATAAAATGCCTGACCCAAGATGTAGGTAGTGGTATCTTCTTACATTTTCCGTTTTATTTAAAATAGCAGAACACATACCTTCATTACTCAAAATGTTACAAACATTGAGATAAGTTAACCTGGTTTTTTGCTAACAAAGTTGAATCACAAATATTTGATATTATCCTCATTAAATTCTTTAGCCTATTTATTGTGTAAAATCAACTTAAACATTATATTTCTTAAATTTAGTTGCATTATTTATTAATTATCAAAATGTAGGAGGTAGTGTATAAATCTTATTTAATGAAACAGCATTAAATCATGAAATCAAATCTATTTAAGATTTTATTTAACATTTTATTGAAATCTAGTAAGAAAGTGGTTAGATAGGAAGGGTGTCCTTCCTATAAGACAATAATGTGCTAATAAATAAAATAAAATAATAATAATCTTCATCATCATTAATTCTCTAATAATAGTCAACTTGATTGGCTTTCTAATTGATCAAAAGTGCTCCATCCTAGTATACATAGTTTATTCTATAAACAAATTAAAAACAGTTACTTATACATTTTTCTTAATATTATAGGAGCTCATGCCTAAATAATAACAGCCGCTTGGGTCTATCTTCAGGTTAAGCCGTGCTTGCCTGGGTTGGTCCGTAGATGGGTGACAACCCATTACATACCCAGTTTCCTCAGTGCCTCGGAAAGTACTTTCTGCCAATTGTTGATCTCTAACAGTCGTTAACACTTTCGCTGCCCAGCACCCCGCGTAGTATGGACTTTGGACTCATATGCTGGGTTCTGGGCAGCGAAAGTGTTAAGTAGTCAGTGGCCTGAAAATCTGACAACCAGTCATACCAAGGGGTACTACTCAGTACTAACTAGCTGTGGAGGTCAGATGGGCAGTCACTCCCATGTAAAATACTGGTATTGAGCTGCATCCAGTTAGACTGGAAGACAGTTAGAGTAACATAGATGGGAAAATGCTTGGCAGATGATGAATACATTTTCCTCTGTAGAGAATATTGTACTTTCTAGTTCCATACTTCATAAAATAGTCCTTACTTTGTGCAAACGGGCATGATTTCATTTATCCAAAAGTGAACAATGCTGCAGATAGTGCTTTTAATCTGAATTAATAAAGTACAACATTAAACAAAGAGATAAACTTACAAACACACAAGCTTTATTCATTTAGTTAAAAACTTACTCAGTTAAAGTAAAATAATAACAAAGAACAAAGTCATTATCCCCGCACTGGTTTACAAACTTGCATTTGCAGTTAAACTGATAACAATTTATATTTAAATGTGTTGTTTTAAAAAATATGTGAACAGTAATATTAAGTTTGTTTTTACTATAGTGTGTTATCAGGCAATGACTATTTCAAGTGATTGCGTCATTGTTATTTCTTTTTATTGTTTTTAATGTTGTTACAATTTTGTAGTGTTAATTGATTTAATAATATTTTTTTGAAATATAAAACTTTTAGATATATGATATTTAATTTGGGTTAAATACCAGTATTTTGGACAATTTCATAACAGAGTAAAAAGACCAATATTTAAATCAAGTATACACGGTGTAAGAAACATTCAACACTCAGTGTCTAGCTAGAACCATGTACTGAATCCTTGGTAAAATTTGTGTCAGTCACAATGACTACCCTACACCATGTATAAAAATTTAGAGGCCAAATTATTTTCTTAAAGCTTAGTTTTACCAACACTAGAAAAGAAAAGAAGAAACATTTTCAAATGTGGAACACATTCAAATCAATAGAGTGACACATGTGCAAATAAAAAAAAAACAATGCTCTGATTAAACCATTGACAAGATTTTTTTTCTAATTGGAAACCTATTGTCTTCATTTATGTATGCAAGCATGGAAAAAAGAAGTACTTACATGCCTTACTGATGACATACATTGTGTTCCAACTAGCTATAATGTTGTTTTACAGGTACATTAATATGGTTAAAAACACGACATTGAAAGTCATACTTTGTTACTATTCAATTGGCAACTCCATTAATCAAAGCTTAACTTAATGACATTGGCCTCACCTAAGCCTAAGTTGCAAACGGATATTAATACACGTTTTCACTAACATTAGGCGCTGTCTAAATGAATGGCTAAATAAAAGCGCGCTGTTTTACTCCGAAAGTTGAAAATCTTATGTATCACCTAGTGTGCCTTAGTGAAACGGGCATTAGTTCTTTATTGTCTAAATCTAGTCTTTACAGTATGATTTCAGTTACTTGCAAGGGTATCTCAAGTATGTTGGTATCCACCTCTCTCTAACCTCCAGGGAACAACACCAAATAGGGAATAAAAAAAGTATTTATTCATGGTGACCTAAGCTTTACAAAAAATGTTAAGTACTTCTGCCAAACTGTAAAGCAGTTAAAAGACAATAAAAATAATTATATTAATTAAGTAAGTACACTATACTGAGTGAACAGCCTGTGCCAATGTGGTTTTTTCATGAAAGTGCAGCAAAGGCTGGAAGCACAGCGTTAGCTTGGAGGCTAATGAAAATTTAAAAAAAAAAATGACAGTGGTGATGTTTTCTTTTGATGGGGAGTCGTTACTAGTGCCATTTTACTCTTGAAATTGCACTATATAACTTAAACAAAAAATCTCCTTTTTTTGTTAAAAAGTGAGGGTAGTGTTATTAACAAAAGGAGGGTAATGTTTTTTTTTTTCCTTATTTCCTACCTCATTTAGTCATTAGATTAGAAGTTCCAGTAATAGTTATTATTACACTTGGCAATAGTGCCAAGTGTCACTTCTCATTTCCAACATCGAGTATGCTGGACAAAGCGAAGCATGATGGAATTTCCGGCCGCGGACATTTTGAACCAATTAAAATGCGGGCTTCTATTTTTTGTTTTGAGCTTTGGGATTTTGCGATTACAGCAAATTGATAGAAATATTATAATGTCAAATTGTTTAAGTTAATTTGTCATCTTTAAAGGCAGGATTTGAAAATATTAGTAAAGTTATATCAAATCAAATCGTTTATTTCTTTGCAAACTTTGGTAATAAGAATATAGATATTATTTTATAATAAGGTTCTCCACATTTTGCCGTCGCATGGGCGTGCAAATAGTTTGTTAAAAATTATTACAAATTTAAAATTAGTTATAGTAAGAAAGGTTATTTGTATTTTTTATTTTTTTATTTTATGTAATTACAATGACATGCCGTCATTGTAATTACATAAAATAAAAAAATAAAGTGTCAACATGGTCAAAGTAATAAAAAATATTATCAAAAATGTCAAACAAATAAGTGACAAGTCATTGAAATTACATAAAATAAAAAAATAAAAAATACAAATAACCTTTGATCGTACTCTGCAATCCGATTCGTCGGAACTAAAATAAAAATATGGTGGAGCCATGGAGCTAGTCTGATGATGGCGCCGAAGTGAATAAATAAAAAAAATAAAAATAAAAAGGTTAATTGCAGATACTTGTACAACCTTTATGCCGGCCACACACGTTCCAGTATACTTGCGCAAGTCCAGACTTGCGCAAGTATACTGGAACGTGTGTTGGAAGATAATTGCGCAAATTTCCGACTTGCACAAGTTCTTGAAAAAGTTCAAAATTTCAATTCCCAACTTGTGCAAACTGGCGTTTGCGCAAGTTTACATGAACGTGTGTGGGAGCATTTCCCGCAAGTCTCAGTATTGTTTTAGCCACCTACATGTACGCACGTCATTTTCGCGCCAAAATGAACGAGACTACCGAGAGGCATGGAGTTCGCGATATTATAGAAGAATTTATAAATATATACAGAAATGAGCCATGTCTTTGGCAAATAAAAAGTAAAGACCACCACCACAGGGCCAAAAAAAAATGCTGCTTATAATAAATTAATTGAGCAATACCGAAAATTCGAACCAAACGTAATAAATAAATATAATATGTAATATATATCCATAGCATAAGTAGCTCGCTGCATGTACGCACACTTGTACAAATATCATTGAAATGATACTTGTGCAAGCATGCTTGAGCCGTCTGTGGTCACCTCCGAAATTCGTGTATTTGTGCAAGTCTGGACTTGCGCAAGTATACTGGAACGTGTGTGGCCGGCATTACAGTAAATCTTACATAGGGACCTACCTCCTTTTAAGAAAAAAAAAGATAAACCTGTACTAGGAGATCTCAAAAAAGTGCCAAAGCCAAAGTAGCTTTAGGACACCCTCATTTTTTCGCCGGTACATAGGATATACGAAACATACCCCTCAATAGGAATTCAGAAATACTCCCCAATAATAATTTGGTCCACAGAATTTGGTCCTTTGGGTTTTCCAAAACCCCACTTGCACAATGTTTTACTTTTCCTTTACGTGATTCTCTTGCTTGTTTTCTGTCGCTCAAGTATCTTGTTGTTATGTAGGTATAAGAAATAAGTCTAAAGATAACATATTCTAAATCGGATCGCGTGGTCGCTCACGTGCTTATACTTGCGGCACCTGTTTACCTGATTATACAGTATATTATTTTAATACAATACTATCTGGTGGCTTAGGGCAGTCCTACCAAGGGGTATTCTTATTCTTCATTGCACACAAAACAACAAAAAATACACATACAAATTGCAATAATATAGCTTATGTACAATGGCGAGCTTAACCCAGAATTGGGGTATCTTATTACCCAGTACTAACTGGGTTGTGGAGGTCAGATAGGCAGACGCTCCTTGTAAAATATTGGTATTCAGCTGCATCCGGTTAGACTGGAAGCCGACCCCAACATAGCAGATGAGGATGACTGATCTGGTGGCTGAGGGCAATCGGGGCCAAAGAAACGGTTGTTAGGTCGCAGATTCGAACCCAAACCGGCACTTTACTTTGTGTAAATTAACTCATCACCACTGTTCTCAAAACGGTAAAGGAAAACATTGTTAGGAGAGGCCATATCGGTGAAACTCAGATGTCTTAAAATTTTCTGTCAGCGGCCAGAGTGGTGGATGACGGCCCACCACCTCGCTAAAAAAAGAGGCCTGTGAACCCGCAGTGAGAACCTTAGGTTGCTTAATACTTAAGATGGAAGCGCCGAGGGTAGCCCGCAAAATTCATATTACATATTTTTTTTGCGATTTGCAGGTCAGTGTCAGGTCGACTCGCGACCGTAACAAACATGTCTTTACTGAGTTATAATCATTACAATATCAAAACTACCCTCTAATTTATTTAACCCCATTGTATGACTTTTTCTTCAAATAGTCATTCATTCAATTCATCGGGCAACCTTAGCGCATCACCTTTTGAATGCCAGAGCATAAACGCACGCGCGTGCCCTCCACGCCAAGCTACAATTTCATCTACCATTTTGTCACATATTTGTGTCGTTTGGCGTATAGGGCACGCGCTTGCTTGTGACGTATGTGTGACAATAGCGTTCAAAAGGTTATGCTACATACCTACTGCTGTCACTGGATTTGTATCATGTTACGAAGAATTCCAGTCAAACTTAGTGATTATCTATGGTTAATGCCAATTCAACATCAAGACAGGTTAATGTCTGTTTTTTAATCCCTGAGACTAAATTGACAAGTGAAAATGTCAAAACTGACATAAATCCTATTGAAATCTATGTCAGTTTGCCATTTTTACTTGTCAATTTAGTCTCAGGGATTAAAAAACAGACATTAGTGAATCACCCCAAAACCATCTTCACCAGGGTGATTCACAAACGGCGCGTTCAAAAGCTCGACGTAGCAAAACTTTGAAGAATAACCCCGCTATAAACTGTCCCCCTCCGTCTGAGATATTAATTATTCAGCAAGGATGGTATCGTGGCCCCTTATTCACGTAATTATAGATAAAGAGACTGCCTCTAACCAGTTCACGTGGCATTTACGAAAGACCGAATCGATATGAGTTAGGTAGTCGCCTGTCTGATGTCCTATTCGTCCTTTTGGTAACTAAGAAGCGTGAAGACAAAGGATTATGTAGATATCTTGTGCTTTGGTTTAGCTTTTTTATGTTTATTTATTTATTTAAAACTAGCGGGTGGATATTTATTTTTTAAACATTTTGGGATAAAATATAGCCTATGTTACTCAGGGATAATGTAGCTTTCTAATGGTAAAAAAAAATTGAAATCGGCTCAGTAGTTTTTGAGTTTATTCATTACAAACACACACAAAAATACAAATCTTTCCTCTTTATAGTATTAGTAAGATAGGTATGCCAACAGTACATACATTTTACATTTAACAATAAAAGTATACAGGTTAGGGTTCTTATGTAGGTACCAATTTATTATAGGTGTACACAACATTCTCTCAAGAGAATACAGCTATATAATCATAAAGTTATAGAAATAAAATGTAACATAAAATAGAAAACAAGACAACTTTGACTTAAACATAAGACGAGATAAAAAAAACTACACTAATAACAAAACTAGTTTATACAAAATATCCAAATAAAATCTGTGTTTCAAAAAATGTTTCGATATTATAAGAAGCTTAAGATTTCGCAGAGTAAGTTAAAAACATAAGTAGACATAAAGGTCCTACTGCTGGAACACAAACCTCTCTGTGAGAGTCTAATCCACAGAATGAGAACGTCACATGTCTTCGATTTTTTGCTCTAGGACACGCCGGTACCCTCACAATTTTTTTTCCTTCACCGTTTTGGGAGCAAAACATAAAATCGCGCCTGTAATCTCTGAAGAATGATAGGATGGACATCAAAACGAAACGAAGAAGTATAAATCAATCAATCAATCATTTATTTATTTGTTAACATAGGTACACAATAAATACAGATCTTGGTAAGTTGAAAAGGGCGCTATGTTATGCCAAGAGGCGTACAAATTTGCAATTTTAAATAAAAATAGTTCTAAATTAATTCATCATTTAAATAATCGTCAATAGTGTAGTAACATTTATCGATTAGAAATGATAAAACAAAAAACAAAAAAAACACCGACACGAGCCAAACTCTTACGCCGTTAAACTAACAAAACAAATAAAATTCGCGAATTTCAAGACACGTGTCGCGACAAACTGCGTATGCCATCAGCAAAGAATGTTTAATAACATCATTGTTATTGTAGAGTAACCTTGATCGATATCATAGTAAACAACATGTTTTTGACTTTCAAATTTCAGCCTAAATTTTACCTCCTCGATAAAGTTTAATACGTAATTAATAATCTTATCTTTATCCTTTCGTTGCGTCATGTTTTTATAGTGCGTTGAATTTAAATAAACATATTATGTACGACGGCACGGTTGGCGCAGTGGCTGAGCGATTGACTGCTGAGCTTTGTGTCGCGGTTTCGATTCCCGCACAGAACAAATATTTGTATGGCCTACAGGTAGTTGTTCCGGGTTCTGTTTGTGTATGTGAGTTTCAATGTTTGTAAACGCACCCACGTGGCGCACCCCAGTGAGGGGCAGCGTTTTTAAAAGAAAAAAAAATGTACTGACGTCAGCACATCAAGTACCCGAAACTGTCAATTTTTTCTAACCACCAACCTTGTATCTAATGCTTCAGCGATAAAGTTGAAAATCTATTAAATAAATTTGCTAGATTGTAGTAGCTTGATGTGCTGGCGTCTGTTTATGGACAAGAGTTGCCATGCCTGACCTGGAACTCTTTGAATAGACTCCGGACACAGGTTGGCCGAAGCCAGGAAAACCTGTTCAGGTGGAGATTAATATAGGGTGTCTGGTAATTAGTGACCGATACTTAAACACGTGATTGTACTCATGATAACAAACAACTCTCCCAAAGAAACATTATTTTTATACTAATTCATTCACTATCACAATAACACAACAGTATGAAATTCGAGCGCGCGCGCCTTTGTCCTATCAGCTGTTAGCCGCGTGACGCTGTTTTGTCTCATTACTATCGTACCGTGCAGCAGTGGGAAGGCTTCCTTTAGGAAAGTTGTTTGTTATCATGAGTGTGTTTAAGTATGCGGTCACTAATTACCAGACACCCTATAGATGACTCTGCCTTGAAGTGTAAATGTGGTGTTGCCCCACAAACGATGAGACACTTGATATCGTGTCCTGGCTGTCCTGTTGCTTGTTTATCACAGGAGATGCACGCTACTGAAAGTGCCAAACTCGTTGCCAAATTTTGGGCTGACTTAATTTAAATTGTCATCGATACGCTAAGACGATGAACAAGAATACGGGGTGTAAACAGACCCTTCACCAAGCCGTCAACCAAGCATTCTGTACATCAAACTAAGTAACTTTACGCAAAAATTTTTACTGGGAAACGAAATTTTTGTTTGGGGTCAAAAATCACATTTTACGGTAAAACTCAATATAATGCGCTCAAAACTTATTGCTGATGGATGCTTTGAATAGTAAACGGACCATGGAGGTAATTGGAGTAAAGTTAGAACCTTAAAGAGTAGTATTTTTTTTTTAAACTTGTGAAAAAATTGGAACTTTGACCCCCAATATCTCCGTAACTAGAAGGTTCCCAGGTATGGTCCAGAACAAAAAAATGATCACAATGACGAGGAGAACAAGTGCCTTTCGGCTTCGTTAAGGGTCTGTTTACACCCTTTAGAATAGCATATTAAAATCAACCTGTAACCACAGAGATCTGTGGGAACGAGTGGGCTAAAATTCACCACGATGTACTTTATAACCGTGCGAACATCATTGCCCTCCTCTTGGCTTTACCGTAGCCGGCTAAAATTCCGATTGATCAGTGATTCAACCAGAATCGTATATTCAAATCAGAGTAGGGTAAGACCAAAGAAAGATGGATGGCCTGTGTCAAGGATGGTGTGGACAGAAAGGAGGTGACTGCTGAGAAGTGTGGAAGAAGACTTCCCGCGCATATGCCAAATAAATTGGGATAAGGGCAGGAGATTGGTGATGATCCAGAAGGGACTATAACACGGCAAATTGCCGTAGAGTGACAAAACGATTAACAATAAATTTCCCTGACAGTAGATCTGTGTTACAGACTTACTCATAGCTGTTTTTATAATAACCAATCAATAAGTGCGATGAGAATCCATTTAAAAGCAGATTAAAATTAATTAGTCTTTCAGAAACCAATATTTAGTGCCAAAACAGATTTTAGCATAATGGCGCGAACACTTTGATGATAATATTATACAGTTTACGGTTAAAGGGTATTGACCCAACTTCGTATCAATATATAATAATATCTTTTTCGGTCAACGGTTTTACGACCTGACTGACAATGAATAATAAACAGCTAATTCTACTACATTTTCTCTATCAAAACCAATAACAAATCTTTGTTTTGTAAACATAATAATAATCTGTTGTCAAATTCCGAGGTCTATGAGGTTGTGAAAGTTGTTTACATTGAGTATTTATGGAACGTAGGACCATCGTCTAAAAACCATTATTATGTGGACATTAAATTTTGAATCTCGTCTTGAGACGGTAGACGATCATCATCATCTCCCTGCCCTTGTCCCATGCTACTTGGGGTCGGCGCAACACGTTTTTTTAGGGTTCCATAGCCGAACGGCAAAAAACGGAACCTGTTCGGCACTTCAAAGAGTACTACAGCGCCATCTATGACACAGACATCGAAATACATCTAAATCCTACCTCTCACCCTACATCGCGCAAATAAAGTTATCCGCGACTTAAGACTATACAAATATAGAAGTACCCGACAACAACCGTCGGGCAGTAGCTCACCAAACATAACACCCGTCTGGTCGGAGGATCTTCCCTTTTCCATGGGGGATGAAGAACTTTACACCCCTGTTCTTTATGCCCCCACCAACTAACTTCCTAAAAATCCTTTCAAATGCTCTCTATTGACTCGAGAATATTTTTCTCCTTCTACCCGCAATACTAACAAGGCTTGTCGTGAACTTTGAAGAGAAACAATGACATGGTTACGTTACGTCCCCAATATTTTCGCCTGTAATAAATTTTTCCTTATCGCCACACAAAGAGTTCGGCAACGTGAGTCGAAAATAAGAAAGCAAACAGAAATGACTAATAAGAAAGGTTTAACTGTTCAAGAGTGATTGTATCCGCAATCCGCAAATACAGGTTTGTCTCGAGGTCTTGACTCCAGATATAAGGATACCCTTTGAAATTGATACTTCTTTTGTTAAACAAATCAACATCTTCTTAATCTAATTTCAAACTATGTTATGATCGACTTCCAGTCTAAACGGATGCAGCTGGATACCAGTATTTTACATGGAGCGACTGTCAGAATTTATAGGTGCTGAGTACCGTACGGATACGGGTAACGACAGTCAAAAATCTTCAAATGACAGCCGGGACCAACGGTTTGAAAGAAAGAAAGAAAATTGTGATTATTTGGCATTATTAAAAACAGAAACACCTTAAAATACACCACTAATAATGCCAACAGGACCAATTTTTTTTTTCGGATCGTAATTCATCAAATGACCTGAGCTCTGGGCGGAGCGGAAGGGAGTGTCAGACTTGTGCTGACTAAAATCCATCCATGTTCCTTTTTAGCCCTTTGTGTTTTAGGCTCGCGGTATCTCTTTCGAACAGTCCCGCAGCCCATGCCAAAAGTGCCTCAGCTCATCATAAACGTGACGACATTCTTTCCGAGGCACGGAGCTGTCTCGGTTTGTAATGGATGGTCACTCATCCACAGACCGACCCCGACAAACGTTGCATAACCTTGAAGACCGACCCGTGCGGCTGTTGATTATTCAGCCACGAGCCCCTCTCTCATGTTGACAAAATAATGTTTAATATGAATACAATTTAATATTCTTTTTCAATGGCCATTATCTTCTAGTCCAGTGACTTTATCAATACAGGAATAGTAACTATAAACTTTCCACGGCAACTGTCTCTTAAGTACTTATCATTATTACAGCAATCGAAACACGTGCGGCTCACGTGTTTTTTTTTATCGGCTTCATAACATAAACAGATGACGTCACGCTACAGAAGTCTGAAGTTAGGAGGAATAGAAAAGATGATGCAAATTTTGAACCGACCTCCAATAGCTAATGTGTAATACATTGTTGGATAGGTATTTTTAAGCAGCACAAGAGTTACTATGGCGCCAAGTTCCAAATCTTAGTCCGTTCAGAGTTAAGCAGTATTAAACAAGTCAGTTTAACAATAGTCAAAAATAATGTTTTTCACTAATATAATGCACTTAAATACCAGCAGATTTTTTTTTAAGTATCGATGAAAAATTTTTATGCGAGTGTTGTTTGAGTTACTTGTTATAAATAACTTTAGAGTAGTTCTAGTGCCAAGTAATTCTAATTCTATGAATTTTAAGAGCTGAACCCTAATCCAGATTCAAATCCGAGTGCTCTAAATTCTGTCCGACAGACTTCGGACTATTTGCGCAAATCCTCTTACAAATAGTACCTGCAATTCTCCTATTCGGATCGGATGTATTGCCCAAAGGCTCTAATGCGATTTAAAGGCGCGAATCACCATCTGCCTAGCCTTTTTCCAACTATGTTCGGGTCGGGTTCCAGTTTTATTAAACGGATGCACCTGAATACCAGTATTTTACAAGGAGCGACTGCACTTATCTGGCCTTCCAAACACGGTTAACTCTGGGTAATAAGATACCCCTTATTATTAAGACTGGTAGTCAGACTTTCGGGCCACTAACTACTTGTAACGACTGTCAAAGATCTACAAATGACAGCTGGGAGGAACGGCTTAACTTGCGTTCCGAGGCATGGAGGAACTCGGTATGTTATGGGTGGTCCACCATTCGCAGACCAACCTAGGCAAGCGTAGCTTCACTTGAAGATAGACCCGAGCGGCTGTTATTATTAAGTAACGAGCTCCTCAGCTTTAAGGGCGCCAAACACACCTCGAAAATATCTTTTGAGTCGCGTTTTCCCAATCTGAAACTGCCCTAAGCACCTTTAATGCAATTTCAACAATCCGACTAAGTATACTATGCCGGAGTAAACACTCGAGGAATATTGCTAAACCAAGTGAAGGACCTGATACAAAACATGTTTTTCTTTCCATAATCTGCATTCGAACTATGCATGAATTCACTATGTAAATCTATACTAATATTATAAAGCTGAAGAGTTTGTTTGAACGCGCTAATCTCAGGAACCACTGGTTCGAATTGAAAAATTATTTTAGTGCTGGATAGTCCAATTATCGAGGAAGGCTATAGGCTATATAACATCCCACTATGACTAATAGGAGCCGAGCAAAAATAAAACAAGTCGGAAGCGGCAGGTGAAACCGCGGGGCACAGCTAGTTTAATATAAGGGGCACTTTTACTGCGGGACTGTTCGAAAGAGATACCGCGGCCCTGGTACACAAAGGGCAAAGAAGGAACATGGATGGGTTTTAGTGAGCCCTTCCACTCCGCCCAGAGCGGGAGGGGTTATTTGATGATTTCCCATGCGAAGAAAAAAGGGGGTACTTTTAGGGCTTTTATGCCCGTTTTCACCTACACTAAGTGACACCTAGATGAACGCAATGATGGATTTTAAACGCTCGACTCAACGCCAAGAATTACAGATTAAAATTATTTCATCATCAAACCGAATAGGATTTTCTGCATCTCGTAAATAGCGTCGCGATATGTAATCGTAAGGATGATTGTATAAATATTCAATAAACTCTTCAAAGGTCGTTATGATAATCCGATAAAATACGAGTGTTTTGATTAAACGTCACTTGTTAACTACAAGGTACAAGGTAGATGCCGATGCACCTTATATTTACAGTTGGTACCTCAACTCAAACTCACTTCGACTGAGGAAACTGTTTGAGATGAGGAGTAAAATTGCAACTATGAATATTTATTTTATTTATTTATTTACCACCAATTATAACACCATTACAGACTCGTCCAATACGATGCTATAAGACATACAATATGTTTAAAAACATACAATATAAACACACAAAATAGAAAAACATACAAAATAGAATTAATTATTAATATGAAACCACTTAAGTGAGGTTGAGTCAAGTCGAGAAAATCATGAGGTTTTCATTCAGAATATGGGTTTATTTAAGTGCGAAGCAAGCAAAAACGCTTCGCGACAGAACTATTGTTTAAATACATATGTTGTAAGTAACACGTAACTTAATATTGTATGTTTACGTTTCAGGGATGCATTTCTCTCAGTCAGTGGCCATCATTCAGAGTCAAGTGGGCACAATAAGAGGAGTACAAGTACTTTATAGTGATCAGGTGAGATACACACTTATTTAGAACTGTACCTATACTAAATTGAAGGGGAGTGACTGCTGAGATGACGGCTAAGAGACAAGAAGACGTGCTGGGCCGACCCCAAAATATACCTATTGGGATAGTGCAGCAGAATGACGATACTTAAACAGACGCTTCATTTTTATTTAGTTGTATAGATACTAAATAAAAATGAAGCGTCTGTTTGTAATAAAAAAAAAAAGAGTTTTTTTACTGAATGCATATGAATGTATACATGTACGGTACTTATAACAAAAAAAAAAATCCAAATTTTAGTATGTCTGTCTGTTTGTTCTGGCTAATCACCGTTACGGCTAGACCTTCTTTTACTAGCAGATAGGTCGTGGGCAATAGCTAGTTCTTAATATGCTGAAGGGCTAGGCCAGAAGGGCCTAGGCTAGTTCGGAAGAGTTATCTATGGTAATCAGCAGCGGTGGCGCCGTGGATTCGGCCGCGATTTATGCGTCGTGGTTGTGGATTCGAAGCCAGGCAGGAAATACACTGGCATTACCGGCCCTTCATAATCTAACTCCTTAGTTTTTTTTTTAAGAAATTTGTATAATATTTTTGTGGGTAGTTAATCTTTACTAGAATGTCCATACTGATAAAGTTATCTATTTGATAATAGTACATTTTGATATAAGTGGGGAAACTTTGTTATTGCATTCGAGGCGGAATTAACACCCGAGCTGCAGGCGAGGGTGTTATGGAGCCGAGAACTGCAGTAACAAATCCCCACGCGTATCAAACGACGTTTTTCAATACATTTTCGGAGAAATAAAATATTAGAACGGAAAGTATTTTTGTCAGGAATTATTAGGAAACTATGATTTAATTTGTTTTTTTCCGCGCTTTGCTTTTGCCAGGTTGAAGAAGAAGCAAAGGTAGGATGCCGCTAAACAGCCTATGAAAAAAAGAACATTCAAAAATTATTGAATTTAGAACTCAAAATATTTGTTTTAAATAATCATGTTTATCTATGATATTCTAATCATAAACACAATTTGAATACTCAAAAAAGATTTACGCCGTAAAGACGCATATTATCGCTTTGCCGAAATTTAAAAAAAAAACAAACCGCCGACTATAGTCATTGAACCCATTTGCACTTAGTATAAGTATAGTTACTTATCTGTGGAAATTTTATTTCTGCACGTGTGCGGAAAAATATTAAAAATCCACGCGTGTAAAATACATTGCATGTCGAACCTTATCGTAGTGCGATAAGAACCAGTTTTAGTTAAGAAAAAGGATTGATAGGCTGTTAGTAGGAATGTTTGCAAAATGAGGTTTTGTTACCTGACTATTGCGTATTTTGAATTCTTGGTGTAATCATTGCCTCGTAGATTGTTTTTACACAATAATGCGAAAGCGTATCGATCAGCATCGATGGTGGCTCGCGTCATGGCCAGTCTTAACAGGGTTCTGGAAATGATTGCTGGCAGAGTGGACTGTCCTTATGTGGTTCACAGTCAGTTAATGTATCATCATATTGTGTTGTTTACTAACACTTAGTTTTTAAGGATTATATTACTACAGGGTGTAAGGGACAGCCCTCCACAAACTGACAAGGTGCATTCTTCAGCTCCATATTTTGAATCATATTCAACCGGAATTTTTCTCCGGTTTTTTTGTCAGTTACTATTCCTTTATTTCAATGTAAAATTACATTCCCTGAACGCAGCACTCTATTTATGTAAATAATACAAGGCTAAAATAAAAAAAAAACAACAATGGATGTTGAAATACTTCAACGAACGACGCGTGAAATCAGATGTTCATAGCTACAGAGTTCATCGAACTCGTCGTCGAACTTACCGTTCGCTTTTTGAGTTTTGCCACGGTAACGATACATTGCGTATGAGGGAATAAAACAAATCAAATTTTTAGGATTACCATAACATTCCTGAAATAATTTCTTGTACCGGTCATCTTAGTATGATATACTGAATTCACCCCATCAGTTTGTGGAGGGCTGTCACTTACAACCTGTATATGAGTCGAGTCTGAGTTGAATTTGAGTTAGAAAAATCTGTTCTAATGTTTTTTTTCTTCTTTTTCAGAACCCGTTATCCGTAGACCTAGTAATAAATATGCCTCAAGATGGGATCCGGTTAATATTCGACCCGGTAGCGCAACGACTTAAAGTAATAGAGATCTACAATATGAAATTAGTTAAACTTAGATATAGGTAAGTGTGATGCATGCAGTTACAATTTTTTCTCTGGGACTTCGTCGAGCTTCATTGTTTCGGCGCTTTTCTGCGCCACTGATGATTCTGGCTTTCAGGAGTTGCAGTGGTTTGGGAACAGTGTGGCGGGCTTGTCCCAAAATAAAAGTCCTTTGTACGTGTATTATAAATTTTATGTCCATTTTCAATTTTCAAAAGCGACACTTAAATGAATGCTTGCTTTCTCATAACCTTTTGTGGTAAAAAAGCGAAATATATATAATAATGAGTTTAGTGGTCGCAAGCGCGACTGCTGAGCCTGAGGTTCAATTCCCAGGTCGGCCAAAGTGTAATTGGGTTTTTCCATCAGGAATTTTTCAGTAGCAGCAACGAAGTCTGGATTTGTGTCCAGTTGATGGCAATAGGCTCGCCCACTATTAAAAAAGAAAAAAATATATTTGGAGTTGGTGCAGCTTTTCTTGTTACATAGTTCCAGATCAGTTAAAGGTTACCAAATATCCTCTCAAAAAATATCCTTCGAAAAATATTGGCATTCTATCCGATAGAATCATTAAAAAAAAATGTGTTAGCCTTACGTCTAGAATGGCGCTATAGTCAAAGCTCGTATTGTGCTACAAACGCGATTGGAATATTAATTAATTTGTGTCTGAACGAACTATATTTATACCATTCTTGTTAACATTTTCTATCTATACCTCTTATAAAATCGTTTGTCCTGACTGACTGGGGATCGTCCTTTAATTACGTGGGGATTTTAGGCCACTTTTATAGCCCCCCCCCCCCGCCCCTTCCCTTCTTAGTGACACTTCTTAAGTTTTTAGGCAACCCCCCCTCCCCCTCCCAATGCGATGTGTACTTTTTATTATAGAAAATATAAAACAAAAAAATAAACGGATTGTTTGACACAAATTCGCTTGCTAGGTAGGGTTTTCAGCTCGTTATTGGTAAAAATATTTTAAACATCGCACATTAAATTGTTTCGTCCAACGTAAAAATACACGTGATTGTCACACTACCCCCTCCTCCATCGTGATTTTTCTGTGACCCCCTTTTCTAACCTCACGTCACCCTATCAACGCACAGCTCAAACCACTGAACGGATCGCGCTTAATATGACATACAGATAGCTATTATGAAGTAGGCTTCCGCTTAGAAAGAAAAGGAAAGGAGAGTTCAACCCCTAACCAGGTGAAACAGGGGTTGAAAGTTTGTATGAAAATCTGTCGCCGGGCGAAGCTGGTCCCGATCGGCTAGTCTGGTATGGTTGTTTAACTTTGAGGTTTGATTAAAAACCATCAACTAAAATCATGAATGAATGTCTATTTCATGAAAAAATTCATTCAATGTGATTAAATGAGCTTACGAGGGTTGTATTGATGACTTTAATGATTATAACTCAGTAAAACCATATTCGTTACGGCCACGAATCATATTTTAATCAACATACAATCTTACACTGACATGCTAATTGCAAAAAAACATAAGAAAATTTGAATTACGCGGCAGTGGCGAAGGTTTCATACAAATCAATTCCTACCGGCTTCCATTTAGAAACTGGCACAATCAGTATTCCATAGACAAATAATAAAATCACATTCAAAAGAAAAAGGAGCACGGTCCATACAAAATTAACCCACGTCCTACAGCAACGAGAAGAATCTCAAAAAAATTGATAAAAATGGGTATAAGAAGATGGCACACTTCCAAAGTCCATCCTTACAGTCTAGCATATAAAAAAATTGCTATGAAAATTCGTTCAGTAATGTCTACGATGGATATACGTATAACAATATTGAAAAATACTTGGCTATCTTGATTTGACTTCAATTATTGAGTTCCATCATCGAACTTTTTTTTTTCCCAAAAAATTTAGTTGTTTCCCTGCAATAATTTTGCGGTGAAGTTACTTAGTTTGATGTGCAGAATGTTTGGTTGCATCGGCATCGTGAAGGGTCCGTTTACACCGTGAATTCATTGCAGATATGACTGCCCCTGAACGAATTTTCATAGCATTTTTTATATGTTAGACTGTAAGGATGGAGTTTGGAAGTATGCCATCTTCTTATACTCATTTTATCATTTTTTTTTAGATACTTCTCTTTGTTGGACGTGGGTTAATTTTGATCCTTCTTCTTTGTACTCCGGCTTACCTCGCGCGCTTCATTTCGGATGGAAGCGCAGTAATCTCGATGTTTTGACATAGCAGTGCTGTGAAAGAAAGGGGTATAACTAACAAATAAATAAATCACAGTTAATAGCATCATAAAACACTACTATCTTCAATTCTTCATGAGTGTATCGCATACGACCTAATGACATTAGATATAATGCGGCCGACTGTTTCTATGTCCCCGCTCAAGGTCAGGTTAAAGTTACTGTGCTCGTTAGTACGCACGACGGCCAATCAAGCTGTGCAAAAGTGCAGTTTATGCGGAACTCTTATTGTACAGGAAATCTATACAAAGCGAGGCCAAGTTATACTGGAAATGTACAGCTCCATGTGCCGCCGTGTGTACGTCTTGAATGTTAATGTTCTTAGCTGTTATGATTTAAGGGCATTTTTCGTTGATATCGGTGATTATTAGATGTGTTTTTCCTTGATTGAGTTATTTCATCTTTACAAATAAAATTGAAGTGTCTGCTTGTAATTTCAAAATAATAGTTTTTTACTGAAAGCATATGATAGTGTATACGGTAGTTATAAGTTTAATATCGGGAACTCAACACAAACAGTAAACATGGTGGATATCCCGTTTCTAAAGTTAATGATAATATATGGTAGTTATAACAAAAAAACATTTTTTTAAATTGTGGTCTGTCTGTCGGTCTGTTTGTTTGTTCGTTCAGGCTAATCTCCGGCTCTAATAAACGGCTGGACCAATTTTGACGGGACTTTTACTGGCAGATAGCTGATGTTAGAGGAGTAACTAGGCCTATTTTTATTTTAGAAAAAGGATTAGGGTTTCGGACAAAAAAATAAAAGCCTTAAAATTATCAAAAAAATCCGATTCAAATAGGGAAGTAATCTTTTTATGTATATTTGGTAGGTATGAGAATAGGTCTTAAAGTATATTTCACACCGCTAATTTCACGCGGACGAAGGACGCGGGCAACAGCTAGTATTACACTTATATTATTCTATATATAAAAGGAGAACTGACTGACTGACATATCAACGTACAGCCGAAACTACTGGGGCTAGGAATGTGAAATTTTATACACGGCTTCCTATTATAATGTAGGGGAGCACTAAGAAGGGGTTTTTGGAAATTTAACCTTTAAGGGGGTGAAAAGGGGGGAAACACGCGGACGAAGTCGCGGGCAAAGTGCTAGTATTTTATATATATGTATATATAATATATTATTATATTAGTAAACTAAGTTTACTTACGTAACCTTAGTTTTCTGACTTACCTCCTAGAATGTGTATTGTATAATCAATTAGTATTTTGATCACGTATTTTACAGACATATGACACGGTACTTAAAGCTACGTGTGAATTTTTAATGTTGTCTTTGCTCTCAGAAACTTGGACACTTTATTTTAAGGCTTCCAACATGATATATATGAGGACTGCTTTTAATACTAAAAAACATCGACGATTCTGACTGTCGCAAGTAAAATACGGCTAATATATTTCTAACACTCTTTTAGTTACTAACACATGTGTTAAGGTTACTAAGGAACCCCAGAGGTTACTTTGACTGCATAGTTTGGGACAGGATCAGAAGTGGGATATAACTTGGATGGAACATAAAGTTATTATACTTTATTCGTTATATTACAGTGGCATGTGTTTCAACTCGCCGGAGATATCGCCGTCGATCGAACAGGTCGAGCACTGCTTCGGCGCGACGCACCCCGGCCTGTACGACTCGCAGCGGCATCTGTTCGCGCTCAACTTCAGGGGGCTCTCCTTTTATTTCCCTGTTGATAGTAAATTTGAGGTGAGAACATTCATGTTAATTAATACTAATTAGGGTTGAAGGTTTGTCAGTGTCCGATGTCTGCAGTCGGTCCGCCAGCTGTCCGATCCGATTTGACAGAATCTTGAGAGGGTATGTTATCAATCAAAAGTTGTATCATTAACTACAATAACAAATTAGGGTTTGAAATATCATACATAGGTAAAACAAGCTGCCAGGCTCAAATGGAATAGAGCTTGGCACGTTAGCCGGATGCACAACAACCGCTGGTCTCCCCACAATATGTGCCTAAGGATGTAAGGCGCCGACATAGGTCGTCCAGAAAAACGTTTCGCTCAGGCTGGTTCGAGGTCACTCAAGATAAAGTACTAGGAAATATATCGGGGGAGACCAAGAAGTGGTTCGACAAGCCCAATTTGGACTTCTTTAACTTAAAATTATTAATCAAAGAAGTCGAGATCAAAACTTAACAAGTCAGAGATCAAAATCAGGCAGCAATCGTTATTGACAAACAAATATAGGACCAAATCTAAATTAAAATGAAATAGAAGAATTACCAAGCCTCTTCAAATGTTACAATTAATGCAGTTTTCTGCTAAATTTCCGGCTAAACACAGCCCTACTTGATAGGCCCGGCCGGCCGGTCGGCCCGGATCAAATAGGGCTTCGTTTAGCTGGAAATTTGACTTTGACTAAATCCACCATTTTGATTGATTTTGTCTTTACTATGTTCCCAGCCTGGCTACGCTCACGGGCTAGGCTCGCTTCAGTTCCCTAACGGTGGCTCGCCCGTCGTCTCGCGGACCACCATCTACTATGGATCTCAACACCAGGTCAGTTCTATTTTCCTACTTGCTACGAAATTCTATGCAGAGAACCGAAAGATGATTGACTTAAAACCTTTTGGAGGAGGAAGCTTTAAATAGCCAAATTTATATCCAAACTAAATCCAATAATACCATATTACGGATTCTTTAAACCTACAAAGGGTTCTTGATACTTTATCGTTTAAATACTCGTTTATACTTTTTTTGTTAAAAATTGTTTTTGTGTTTTTATAAATATGTTTATTTTATCTCTTTTTTTTACAAATTCAGGTAGTTTGTTATATATTTTTATGGACATTAAATAGGGGCTTGTTGAATGTATTTTTAGCCGATAATATGGAATGTTTAATTTTGATTTGTGTCGGAGTGCGTAAAGTGATTGTATGTTTTCGCGCTTTGTATAAAATTCTTGATATTTACGAACAAATTTACAGGTTTCTAATATGTTTATACTGGGGTGTGACTGTGAAAGTGATTATCTTTTTACATACAAAATGTGACTTTACTACTTACAGGCTAGCAGTACGAGCAGCGGCAGCGTCTGTGGGGCGCCCCTCCCGGAGCTCCCGCTCTCCTGCTACCGACACCAGCTGCACCTGCGTCGCTGCGACGTACTGCGCACTGCCACCGCCACACAGGGCCTGAGACTACACATGTTCACTGAAGGTTACTAATTTGTACCGCGAAGTTTACGCACCTCTTTTGTGAACGATGTACAAAGATCTTTTAGCGCCTGGCTTGTTTTATCTTTTTTTTGTCAACAACACCCCCCTGAGACACTGTCATTTCAGAGCTAAGAGATTAATGCAGCACTATACAGGCTGATTTTTTCATGTGGGCGTGGATAGCCAAATCTGAAACTATGAGAAATGGCGAAAAATACTCAAAGGAGTCTCGAGCCCAATTTTGATGAAAACTAAAACTGCATCATTTTTGTTTTGAAAAATTAATATTCCTAGCCGAATCGAACCGATAGATTAAAAAAAAAACACTTCTTTATTACACCATTCATAGTGTCGCTAATAGAAATAAAATTGTAGGAAGCAATGACATCGATCCAATGTTTAAACAAGCATGTCCCGCAGGCCCCACGCGGTCGCTGAGCTCGGGCGGCACGGGGCGCGCGGTGTGCCGCGTGGTGCGCTTCGGCAGCTCGGCGCAGCGCGTGTGCGCCGCGCTGGGCGCGCCCGCGCGCACCTACTACAAGGCGGACGACAAGATGCGCATACACCGCCCCACCGCGCGCAGGAGGCCACCGCCTGCTTCCGACTATTTCTTCAACTACTTTACTTTGGGATTGGTGAGTTAACTCGACCTGGTGACACCACCTGAAAACCTCACTGCGTTGAATTCAACTCTGGCAACCACCACCTTGGCGCCCTCGTCCCTGGCGCCAAGTTTTAATAACAAACACAATAAATGTTAATATTTTCGTTGGTTCTGTAGCAACAAGCATTCCTGCTGAGTATAAGGATCCAGATTCAATTCCTAGTTTGAGCGTAGTGCTATTGGATGTTTTCGCCAGGAACTTCTCAATGGCAGCCGAAGCTTATATCCATACCCGGATTACGTTGGCCATTATACCCTACTAGTTTTTCGCGGCTTTGCTCGCGTTAATTTAAAATTTGACAATCAATTCGGGTTGTACTCAGCTTGTAACATCATAATTCGAAAGACACGTGGCGCCATCTATTATCATAAGACCGTTATTATTGTTTTCCTCGGGAACAGTACTTTTTTTCGGGATGTAAAGTACCCTATGTCCGTTTCTGTACACCTGACTACGTATATGCAAAATTTCAGAATGAGCGGTTCAGTAGTTTAGGCGTGAAAAAGTAATAAACAAACTTACTTGCGCATTTATAATATTAATATAAGGACTGGTAACGATTACACGGAACTTAAACATACCTAGCGATAAGCGGATATGCGATAGGGTACACGTCTACCTTCAGGGACTCAAACGTTATTCATTCCATTCCAGGACGTGTTATTCGACGCCCGCACGCACCAGGTGAAGAAGTTCGTCCTGCACACCAACTACCCGGGACACTACAACTTCAACATGTACCATCGGTGCGAGTTTGAGCTCACCGTGCAACCCGACAAGTGAGTAACATTTGAGGAAATCGTGCCTTAAACGCTATTTTGGACTCTATTTTTATTGTGATACAGTTTTTTTTTCAAGCAAAATGTTGCTCTAGATGTGGTTGATCCCCACTTATTTTTCTTACCTCTTGTCGGTCATCATATGTTCAGTATAGGGTAGTATATCGGGCTAGTGCCCGCAACTTCACGTTCAAAAAGCTTTTTTTTTTGGGAATGGATTCTCTCATGTCAACCTAGGAGCTTGTCGTCTGCTTAGCCGGACTATCCTGCGAATAGGTGGTGTCTTGAGTGTGACACATAATGGGTGTAAAAAGACCCTTAACGTAGCCGAAAGGTACCTACTTGTTCTCCCCGTCATTACGATCATTTTTTTTTGTTCTAGACCATACCTGGGAACCTTCTAGTTTCGGAGATACTGGGGGGGTCATTCCAACTTTTTCACAAGATTTTTTTTAAATACATGTTTTTAATGTAAGATTTACTCTAAACATCTCCACGACCCCCGTACTACTCAATCCATCCATCAGCACAATGTTTTGAGTACGTTACATTGAATTCTACCGTAAAACGTGATTTTTTTACCCCAAAAAAAAAACGTTTCCCAGCAATATTTTTTGCGTAAAGTTACTTAGTTTGATGTACAGAAAGCATTCTGTACGGTTGACAGCTTCAATCAAGAAGGGTCTGTTACACCCTGTATGTGCAAACTAAAAAACTTCACGCTATGCGAACCCCCAGGAAGTCGTAAACGGGGCGTTGCCAATAAAACATATCTCCGTTTCACAGATGCGAAGCCAACTCCCTCGTAGAAAGTCGTGGCGCCGTCTGCATCACAGCGTACAGCAAGTGGGAGGTCGTGTCCCGCGCCCTGCGCGTGGCCGAGCGGCCCGTCGTACTCAACCGCGCTTCCTCGACCAACACCACCAACCCATTCGGCTCCACCTTCTGCTACGGCTACCAGGACATCATATTTGAGGTAGGACTTAGTAACAAGAGACAAGAGCAATAGTTACAGCAGCGCCCGAAGGGACAATGAAAGGGATGATTTTGACAGGTGTCAATGTCACACAAGCGCCAAAATAACCATGCTACACTGTACACCTAGTGCTACGGCTACCAGGACATCATATTTGAGGTAGGACTTAATAACAAGGCCATTCATTGGTCACAGCGCCCAAAGGGACAATGATAGGGATGATTTTGACAGGTTTCAATGTCACACAAGCGCCAAAAAATCCATACTACACTGTACACCTTCTGCTATGGATACCAGGACAACATATTTGCGGTATTACTTACTTATAGTTACACAAGGTGGATACAACATACGACAATAAATTAAACTTCGTATATCTCATGACGTTCCCAAACTGCATACAAAAATTCAAGCGAACATATCCAGCCGTTTAGTCACAGGACATATTTTTCTGCAAACCCTTTCAGGTGATGTCCAACAACTACATAGCGTCGATCACGCTGTACCAGCCCGAGGGCACGCGGCCACGCTACGCTGTCAACTCTATCGCGTGACATAGCCAGGTAATTAACCACGTTATTTGTAACAAAATAGAGATCATTTTAGGTTGTTATTATTTGCTTTTACTTTTTGATAAATACATGTTGTTTTTAAGACGTTCTTAGGGTAAAGTTCCAACTTTGTCGCTATAAAATAGGGTTCAATTTTTAATAAATTTATTAGCTTTTTTCTTTCACATTACGACATATTTATTGTGTTGTTTATTTTAAAGACGTGTTTAGGGCAAAGCTTAGTAGAGAATACTGACATATTTTTTTTCCCGCGCAGGGATCTCCAAGCAAAGGTAATAAATACACGTCCTGAACGATTTCGGTTGTCAGTCACCACACAAAACCTACACCCGCGTGGTTCTCCACACAATCTCGAAAATGTTCAACTTTCTACAAAAAAAAAACTACTTCAGCCGAAGTGTCTACATATCTTTACCACGAAGCACCTAAGAGGAAGCAGTATTTTTAAAAATGTGATAAAAAAAAACTGTGAAAAAAAAAACTCGAAAAAAGTGAGTGACAGATCTCAGACGGTGTGTTAAGTCTTATTTAATTCTTTAGACGGACTATATAGTTAATGTTTTTATTTTTAAGCTTAAATAAGTTGGTATATTTCAAAAATGAACATTGATTCTTAAATAATAGTCAAATGTGTTCTTGTAAGATTACTTTTTAATCTCACAGTACAAAAATATATTGTCTCTGGCAATATATTTTTGCACCATGACCTCGGGATTATATTAATATGTAATTAGAAGAAAAAAAAAATCATGGAAAAAAACTAGAAATAGACTGTGCTGTAAATATTTTTGAGAATTTGATGAAAAATTAAAATTAATATGAAATTGATGTATTTTTTCTAAAAAGAAATGACTTTTCGATTGAGACGTTAGGAAGGGCGTGTGTGAAAAAAAAATGTGCAAAAGTAATTTGTCAGCACCACAGATTTTGAGTTTGTGTGTATAACTTGTGTTGTCCAACATCCTGTAATTTATTATTATCAGACATTTTATTTCGTACATATCTTAATTTAATTTTAAAAAATGTTAAAAAATATTTATGTAAAAAAAAAATTTGACAGATATTTGTTATAAATTATTATTATTTTGCGAATAGAAAATCGCACGGTGTGCGCTTTTTATGGATTTCTTAGAAATAATTGTATTGAGATAATGGCTTTTGAGAGATGCTTGGGGAAAAATAAAATATTTTCTATAAGTCATGATGCTGTACGAATGTGGGAGAAAAATATTAGTCACAAACTTAGCCTACGATAAGAAAGGCTTTTAAAATTTAAGGTGGTCTCTTTAGCATGTTTCTTCTGACGGCTCTCAAATACTAATTTTATGAAGTACAAAATTTTATTTTTAAAAATATTTTACGGTATTTTTTTATAAGAGTAAATGATGTCTCATTTTAAACTGACAAAACATTTAGGAAATGTCTTGTTGATTTTTTTGAAAATTGAAATTCAAGATTTTTATTTTTTAAATTGTAATTTTAAGGTTAGGTTTTTTAAATTAGGATTATGACTCATGTACGTAATGGTAAATGATGGGCATACTACAAGGTTCTATGATCCATTTAAAATATGGTCATGAAATTTTATAGGCCTGGTTGATATCATTATTTTAACCAAGGTGTTATTAGTTAAACTTATTTCTTAAATAAAAAAAATGAATTGAATATGACATTTTAATAAGGTCTTTTTAATAATAAACAATTATGTTCAGGATTTCGATTACCTGAGAAAACCATTGATGAGCAACAATGAATTTTTTGTCTCACTGAACTTAACCATTTGTACACAAATGGATTGATGGACGTTGGAGTATGTCCATTCCATGGGCCATAATGCAGTAGACATCAAACAGCCATCGACTATAAAACTTGGCTATCAGATGACGCACGCTATTGTACAATAGACTATAGAAAAGAAAAAAACTTTTGACAACAAACCTCTTTGGTGACAAAATGCTTACAAAATCTAGTGCCAATGACGTTTCGTTCAAAATTCATTGTCATTTCGGTAATAATGAGCTTAATGTAGGCTACAAAATGGCAGGAGGCGGTTGTGATGTTATACTATACTGCTGTTACGGCAATATGACACATTTAGCTTCGGTAAGGTTTAAATGCTTAGATTTGCTTTTGAACCGATTTTGAGAACACGAAAAAAAATTTGAGTCCGCCATTTTTCTTTCCCAACTTCTAACTGTCATCAATAGATGGCGTTAGTATTTGTAAAAAAAATACGACTACACAAAAAAAATATTGTGTTACTATCCATAAAAACCATACAATAATTATTTTAGTTATTTTCATAGCAATAACGCAGCTGAAAAGCGGTTCAAAAGTAAAATTAGAATGTTTGTTCATGCACAATTTGTCACTTGTGTGATTGTCGAGTAATGGCTGTGGTGCCATATAACAAGAAAAAAAAATTAAAAAATTGACATAATACAATAAAAAAAGTATTAAATTTAAGGTAGCTCCATGCTACATTCTAGTTACGTGTGTGCGAATATTTTGACAAGGTTAAACAGTTATTCCATAAGTAATTTTAGTCAGTAGGTAGTAAATTGTTTTTTTTTTCTATTTAATAAGTCAACTCCGTCATCCACTATGATCGCAAAGTTTTTATTGAATCATCATCTGTCGAAAAAGTTTTAAGTTAATTTGTAAAAAGATGCTAAAATAATTTGACTGGCGGTCTCAGTGTTCTAAAAATAGGAAAAAACGCGAGATTGTTTAGCCAACTTTAACATAAAATATCTGTGTTCAACATAAAAATATGTGTTCAAAATAAAAATGTGACCGAAAATGGCGGGAAGTGAACTGTCAAAAAATTCGCACAAACGTCAACACAATTATTTTTATAACGATTAGCTTATTTCGTCACTGAATGACGTATATCGTTCATTCGTCACTTAATGATTATATAACTATGTCAGCCTTGGTAGTTACACGGGATAACGCGAATTAAAAGCATTATATTTTTTTTTGACGACGCCATCTTTGATGTAGCAGACAGCGTATTTTTTTAAATTGACTAATTTTTTTACAAAAAAAAATGTTATTTTGAATATTATTCACAAGTTATAGACCTTATCCTTATCAGTAATGTGACTTATTCGCTATTCCGTACTGATTATTAACCTAAAAGAAATAAATAATATTAATTTGTCGCAGAGACATGACTTGCATGCAAACAGACGAAAAAATAACATTTTGGATGTAATACTGACAGTTAATTCATTACAATGAATTACAAATACTAAAAATAAGGCCCATTAACATGACTATATTTTCATGAAATCATGATATTTTTAGAGCACCATTAACTTGTACAATGGTATTGATACTTTTTAATAATTACAATTTTTGACTGGCGAAAACCTAGAGTATTAGACACTAATGATCGCAAGGAGGTATGGCAGGGCAAGGAGCTTCACGGACGCTTTTACCGCGCTTTACATGGTCCCGATGTGGACTTCTTAGCATCCGTATCTTGGCTGCGCTTCGGTGACCTCTTCGGGGAAACCGAAGGTTTTGCCTGTGGAATAATTGACGGAAGTTATGAGGACGAATAACTACCGGAAATACATTGTGAAGGATGGCACGGATGACATATGTTGGGCATGGCACCGTCCGGGAGAATCGATCCGACACATAATTTCTGGGAACCTATTATGATTCTGCTAAAGCGCCATTCTAGACCCTCTGTTTATGTCTCAAATCATTCATTCATCAACATACAACCTGATACTGACCTGCAAATTGCAAAAAAACTTAAGAAAATTAGAATTTTGCGGGTTTTTCTTGCGATTCACCGTTGCAAGTGTACCAAGCAGATTAGGTAACAGTTATCACTGTATAGCATGTCTTATCACAAATCTTTGTCTTGAGACAAAAGAGGTGACGCTACAGATGCGTCATTCAACAAACAAAGTACTTAATTATAAACGTACTTAGGTACATTGTCATAAAATACACGTGTGCTTTTATTACTATTCTTTGTTATTTCGCGAAACAATATTATTGTAGCGTAGACATTCCTTTTAAACATTTTATATTTCTACCAGACTATTACAAAACATTTTAAATTCTAATTTTGTGCAAAATAACACTTCATTTTTATTGTAATATTCTTGGCTTACTTTTTAGGTGTTCAGCGTGTCCATGTTATGGACTTAAAAAAAAAACGATTTAAAATTTATAGAAACGTTTTTTTATTCATCGGTTTCTTAAGACTGCCAGTAATACATCTAAAAATGTTTAGTGAAATCAAACGCGAACTGAAATAAAAAATAAATACACGTCTACATAAACGCTTCTTAATTTAACAACGTTCTGATTTATCTAATTTGCAATAAATGCCTCTGAAAAAGGTTTTTTGATGTTATTAGAAGTTATTTATTTATACGTGCTCTTGAAATTCGTTTTATTTTTTAAGAAACACAATTTTCCATATTTACCACAGTGCGTGATATTGGTAAAATTATTTAAATTATTCCACTAAAACCATTCACCAAATGATTAATGAAGAATTTAATATTATGCAAAAAAATAAAAAATATTAGGCATTGTTAAATACCTACTTTCTTGTCAATAGTTTAAATGGCTTTTGAATTAGGTATTACAGCCTGTGTCATTGAGGTAACCCTTACAAAGAGCCAAATGAGAGAGCCCTTGAGAAGATACTTAAATCGCCATCTTGAAATGGTTCAAAAAGTTGTAAATTTATCTCTTTTATCAATGAAATTTGTTATCAGAAGAATTTTGTTATCAGAATCACTCAATACCAGTTAAGAAGGATGAGTTATTTGACGTCAGAAACAAAACAATCAGGAAAACCATTGTCTTTCTCCGAAATCGCGTTTGGCAGCAATATTACGATAATGTTCGAGATATTTCATTGATTATTCTGGGCATGGGCGTATTCTGTATACAGGGTGACATTAAAGTTACCGTAGTTAAGATTAAAAAAAAACGTATTGGTTTACTTTTTAAAATAAGTAGAATTGCATTCTAAAATTTTGGTAAATGTTTTGCTTCAGCCGGGAACAAAACTAATAAGATGACAAAGATGTGAACCTATAAAAAATATCGCGTCATAATTTAAACAAAAATAAACTTAATTGTAAATAAAAACACGCTTTCGCTAAAATAGCAAGTACATTTCTTATCCGCTCTGTATAATACCAGACATAATCAATGATTTTTTTAAAATCTAAAACGTGACTGATATCAACATGGATCTGGCTATCTCAAATTATCTATATTTTTCCATAACTATGGTATCTATTCAATTTCGGGTGCAATTATAAATATAGGCCGATTAAAGAAATGATAGTTTATCTAAGATATCGGACTAGCATTGTTTTATTACATAGCAATTATATATTTTTTATAAACCTTTAATCTTTGAAGGAGAATGCAAAGACAATTGCACCATAATTTAATTGAAAAAAAAAACTTCAACAAAAGCTTTTGTTGAAATTGTGTTTATTTTCTAAATTTTAATGAAATAAACTTGTTTATTCTGTAAAAAGGATTCATAATGAAAGATACGAGTCATAATAAAAAAAAAGTTGTTTTGGTAAAAAAAATATTAATTAATTGATGATGGTTAAAACATAACTCTATGTTGCAGTCGGGTAAAAATAAATAACTTATAAAAACATCAAAAAGGGAAATAAAAGAGGTACTAAAAAGGCTGACATAATAAACTCGTATAATATAACTTTAGCTTGTGTATTATACGTGTAGTAGCGTTATATTATGCATTTAGGAATACATAACAGCCTTTACGATAAGTGGATACAAGGCCCACTTGCGTTTAGATTATATAAAGGGACATAGACCACAAATAAAACTTATATAACGATATTTTTTGTCCGCATGCGGAAAAAATACTAAAGATTAAGTCAAACCGACCGGTCTTGATCCAGACACTGTCCTTTGACAGATACATTTGTACATTATCTGTCAAAATCAGGTGTCCGGAATCATGTCTGCAATCTTTCCGTACCGGTTTGACATTTGTATGGGGGAAAAACCGAAAGCGAAATTTCGCGCACGTTTTTTTGTTCAGATTAGTTGATCCTAGCCTCTCCACTTGATGTGATACGTTGAAGAAATATAATTAATACATACTTTGAATGTTCTATTCGTTTTAATTGTAATAAAAACTAAAGAAATGATCTCGTTTCGTATTTCGATCTCTTTTCCCACAGTGTGTATTAATTGTAATTTTTTAGCGTCATTTGTGCCGACTACTTAAGGAAAAAAACCGCATCCGGAATAACCCTATTACTGACTAACGAAACAATAAAAATGTCGAATTAAAATACTGTGCGGATTTTATTTTATTTTTTAACAGAATAAAATTAAAATCTTGATAGTTTTAAAATGCAGACCTCGAAAACATTTGGTACGCGACGGTAAAATAATCTTAATCGCTTAATATTTTTATTTATATTAATTCAGAAGTTCACGAATTACACTGAACGCGATTAGCACAACTAAACCGCGTTCTAGAGCTGTCCGTGTCAATATTCCGTAGCAATGATGACACCTCTCTTGAACGCAGTTCAAATGTGATCGTGTTCAATTTTTTTGGTGAAATTGATCCTTAAAAGAAATTCTACTCTTTTTCTCGTAAGCCATTTTCATGTCATTTAATGACAAAAAAAATATTAATATATTATATTTAATTATAATTTTAAAATTGTATCCTATTTATTGATTTTCCCGCCGTTAGAGCTCTTTGTAACATTTAAATTTGACTTTTTAATAAATATTTTTGCTAGCTTAGATTTAACTATATTTTATTAGCTTAGCTGTTTAATATCAAGGCGGAAATCCAGCAAAAAAAAAAAACTTAAGTTTATGTAAGAGAAAAAAAAATCAGTAATTAATTTGTATGGACTTTTTGTATGAAAGTACTACCAGATCTGTTTACGGCTGTATTTTGGTCTATTAATCTTTATATAATTTAAGTGTTCATAATTTAAGTAGTAACAATTATAAAGAGGCATAATAAATCATTTTATGTAAAAAAATTATTTCTATACTGGTGCCAGCGTCTGGGCAAGAACAAAATGGTAACTATTTCTATGAGGAAAATATCCCTCAATTTGCCAATATTGGCTTCAAATGCCTTTTTGCTATTATAAGATCTACAGCATGTGTAAGAAAAAGTGTGGTCATATTTAAAGATATGGTAAAAATCATCAAACCTTTCTTTAGGACCATTATCATAAACGCGAAAAAAGACTGTCCTATACTACTAGGTCGAGTCATCTGCCTAGCTTTCCCAACTTCAGTGGGGATGGGTATGGGTATTTTACATGGAGCGGCTGCTTGTCTGACCTCCACAACCCAGTTAACACGATAATACGGTACCCCTTGATAAGACTGGTTGTCAGACTTTCGACCCACTGACTACCTGTAATGACTGTCAAAGGTCTACAAATAACAGCCGGGACCTAACTTAACTTGCTTTCCGAGGCACGGAGGAAACTCGGTATGTAATGGGTGGTCCAGAACAGACCGACCTTAACAAGCGCGGCTTAACCTTGAACATCGACCCGTGCGGCTGTTATTATTTAGCCACGAGCACCTCCTACACTGGGTCGAGTATGTATTGAAATTTTGTATGGCACAACAGATTTTTTTTTCGCGATTACGATGTCCCATGTAAAAAGTTTTTCAGATTAATGGTCTTTACTACATCCTTTTAAATATGACCCCACCTTTGTGAAACATGCTGTAGATTTTTTTTTGTTTTGCCAAATGTTGGCACCAATATTTGATATTACATTACCAATATAATGTGAATTGCAAGCACTTGTCTGCTAATAGCCAATGTTTTGTTTCCCATGGTGTTGAAAAATTGTTGATGGAATCGTTTTGTTAAATGTTATTGCTTTAGACACAATAAATTAGTTTTTTCTCATACTTTATTTGACCGCAATAGATGTTATGGTTGGAAATTACCCCGATATATTTACCTAATCGATTGGAGAATAACATGATAATAGAAAAGCATTTTTTATAATTATTGTTATCTAGATCGTTTTTAGTCTGTATTTGTACACAGTTGATGGCAATAGGCTTGCCCCCTATTATATGGGACTTGAACATAACTGACGAAATGATGGTGCACTCAATACTTCTGCATAACTCTTTGGGGAAACCGTGATTGAAATTCGCGCGCGCGCGTACAGTCACGTGTTTAAGTATCGGTCACTAATTACCAGTCACCCTATATATCATAAAAATATATTAATGACTTAATTGGAAACAAAACACAATCTGGATGTGTATGGCGTGACGTATGATAAAATGTGTCTAGCCAATTAGATGATTTAGAAACTTATTATTTGCTTGAATAAGGTTTTAATTAGTTATATCGACATTTGAAATGTTAATCAGTGGGTACAATACAATACTGAGTCTACAAACCTAATAATGATCATAAAAATCAGTCGACTTAGGTAGGTTAGGTAAGCTGCTGCGATTGGCTGAAATAAAAACAGCCAATCAAACAGCGTGACATATTTGGCAACAGATTCAAATAGGCTTTTTAGGAACCGAGGCTCAAGCGAGCGAAATAAAAGCCTTGACTACTACAGAGTACCTAACACAGACATCGCCTAAGGGCGACCTGACTAATCTACACTAATATTATAAAGAAGAAAGATTTGTGTGTTTGTAACGAATAAACTCAAAAACTACAGGACCGATTTCAAAAATTCTTTCACCATTAGAATGCTACATTATCCCTGAGTAGCATAGGCTATATTTATTACTAGAAAAAAATAGGGGAGGGGATTAAGGGAAGATAAATGTTCAATAGGAATGAAATAAAAGGACCAAGGAAACAATTTTGAGTGTTTATAGCGGCCGGGCGTTGCAAGCAGCATTAGTACTTACGGAGGTCAATTTTGATGACTGTACCTAATAAAGATTGCCTAACAATACTGTCTGCTTTAATTAGTGACAATATTCACACGGATACAAGACTAATTACTGCCGCCCAAGTGTCAAAGGGTTAAAAGGGCCACTGCAATTAAGCCAAGGGCCGTCCCAATTAGATAGCACATCGCTCACGCTACAGAATGGTGAACATAGTTATGAAAGAACTAGTTGTTCCCCGCGGTTTCTCTTTTTGCTCGAGGTCTAAGGGTCGATTTTTGACATCTCTAATTTCAACTAGCTTTTCTTACGACTTCGCTCCCGTTATGTACGGAAATGTCCCGTTAGTGAAAGAATTATCGGAATCGGATCAGCGCGCGTAGCACGCGTAGCGTAGAAGCTAGGCATCCTGAATAAGATGAGGCGATACTTCACATCTGGACAGCTTTTAAGTTTGTATAAAGCACAGGTCCGTTCCTTCCCATTCATTATTAGTATTCTAGTTCACTAGTTAGCCATATTTCTTATTTCCATACAGATACAATATTGCCAAATTAATAAAAAAGCAAAATATTTGACAGCAAATTTTGACGTTGCCAACTTTTTAGATGGACGCTCTTAAATATCATCCGTACCTAATTGCTTCGAGTTTTGAGGATTGAAAGTGCCGCCCTAATCAAGAGTGCCCCCATTACGCAAAATACAAAATAAAAGTTATAGAAACATAGATTAATCATGTTGTTTTCCCCTTCGAAGTGTACAGAAGTTCTTATCTTTATTTCATAGCTATTAAAATAGTTATTGGTATATATTTTTAAATTTTCTTTCCTCCTTGTAATTGAGGATATTAAAACTAATTAATAATATCTGTTTTGTGGTCAAATTAAGTATTTAAGGAAGACATTATAGGTAAGATAACTTACCTACAATTTTAATTATATTGCTTTGTTGCTGTGGTTGAAAATAATTATATACTACACAATAGTCGTGTAAATGACAAATGTGAGTCATTGGACTTTTATCCAGTGTCCTAAGGTTCAAATTGCAATGTAAGTAAGCAGTGATCTATAGTCAAAAACTATAGTTATATAAAAATTTTATGAATACCTACTATTCGTTTTTCCTAATGAATTTTAAAGGCATTCATCACTATCTTAAAAATTGGAATATCCTAACATTTTTATTACCTACCTTAGATTGTATTTTTACAATCCGTTGAAGCAAGTTTTACTAAGTATATTCGATAAATAATAAAACTGTCAACCATTTGCAGTCATATTTTTTTTTAAATTGGAAGTTCACATATTTATTTTTATTTTTAGCTTGCAACACTTAACACCTATTTTCAACTATAGCAACATTGTCTTTCAACATAAAAATGCATAGGTAGTTTAAAAGTTGGGCATTACCTACCACCTGAAGCTGTGAACTTTAAAATAGAATTGTTGTTAAATACGCACAATCTGCTTGTGCTTCATACCGAGTTTTACAATGCAACTGTATGTAATCTATAATACAGGGTGCAAGGGATACTGACACTAAAACGGTTATCACGATTTCAGTACATCATTCTGAACCTCCCCACATAAAAAGTTTTCATCGGTTTAAAAAAAGAACAGCCGTTTCCTTCAAAATTTATGGAACAGCAGTTTTTTTTTAAATTTCCGATGAAAAACTTCTATGTGGGTTCAAAATGATGTACTGAATACGTGGTACCCGTGTTAGCGTCGGTGTCCCTTCCACCCTGTATATGTGGGCATTTATTTTCCAAGTTTTAGGCTGCGTCTTAACCAAAGCCATCGTCGCGTTCATTGGTTCGGCGAACCCGAATGTGTGGTCGTGTCGAAAGACGACCCTTTCGGTTTCCTGAACAAATGAGTAACATAATAAATGAACGCGACGATAGCGTATTCGTGAGACCGATTGCTTTGGTTATAATTCGAGGGTAGGCCCAGTTTTACCATGTAACCTTTTTATTTTGGATTATTTCTCTTTGCCCCGCTCTTTGTGGGACAACTTAGTGAGGCAGAGTGAAATGATCCCATTTTTACCCGACTGCGCTACGCAAAGAAGGGTAATGTGTTTTTTTACATTTGATCTCAAACTCTTTGGAGATTGCAGGCATGATGTTATGTTATGCTTTGTTATTCAAAAGTCCAATTTTATTATTCTTCTCTTGTCATCAAATGTTTAAAATGATTAACGCATCATATTTATTAATTTTTAAGAAGGATCCCGGTAAATAAATGCCCAGATGAAAATATAAATAAATTACATGAAAACATGACAAAACTGTATATCCATGCATTGTAGCAGTTTCATTCTCTGCTTATGTTTTTAAGCTAAATTGTTATTATTATAGTTTGACAACGTAAGCGATTTAAAAGGAAATCATAAAAATTGTGAATCGTCATCAAAATTGTAAAAAAAAACCCGTTTTTTATATTCCAGTCATATGGGTACAAAGAGGAATGTGTCTCAAAAAATACCAAAAAATCTAAATAAAGGATTTCATACCGAGTTTGTGTTTTATTTTTAGATATTTTTCTACCAGTTTTAGAGACTTGAGACCAACGCGATGTTCCCGGTCACCCAACGAAAGATGGCACAGAAATTATGCTAGTAAAATAAATGATGTTACCACATTTTACAAATACATTGGAAACATGCATTTTTTTTTTTTTTTTTTTTTATTCAAAAAGGAACAACAAACAGCTGCAATATAAAACATAGAAATAAGAAATACACAAAACTTATAGACAATATTGCAGCCCACAACGCTGTTCACAGCTTAACAATAGGATACGAAACAGTGAAAATAATCGCTAGGTAACAAATACAAAATACAAAAAATCTGTATAAATATTCAAGAAAGCTCCTTAAGTATAAGACTTTTAAAGTTATAGGGAGAACATGCAAAAATATCAATATGTTCAAAATTTGTATTGTAGGAATCAACCATTCTGCGAACAGGCGAACGCAAGCCAGAGTTGGACTTGCAAGTGCCCACTGAAAACAATCTGCCAGCGCGCACTTTTCGCTTGTGGACCGTCCTAGGAACAGCATAGCATAGCATATTGGACAGTTCAATACAGTCAAATTTATTTCGAGCAATATTGTATAAATTCATGACTTCTAAGTACCTACGTCTACTTTCAAGTGTTGCGAGCTTATACTTAGCAAGTAAATCTTGGTATGGCAAATAATATCCGTAGCATCTATAATGCATAGTACGCAAGAATTTGTATTGAACACACTCAATCATCTCAACGTACTTTTTGTAGTAAGGACTCCAGACGGACACGGCGTACTCCAGTTGAGAGCGAACAAGAGACTTATATAAGCAAATATAGGAAGAAGGCTTTTTAAAATCGACTGTTGAACGCATTACAAATCCGTATAGTTGATAGGCTTTATTAACAATCTTGCCTATATGTAGGTCTAAGCAAAGTTTAGAATCAAGGATAACGCCGAGATCACGAATAGAATCCAATTTAAGTAGAGGGGCATTGCACAACGTGTATGTATAATTTATTTTGGTTTTATTTTTTGTGAAATTTAAAAAGTTGCATTTGGGTAAACTAAGTTGCAACTTATTTTGCTGACAATAACAGGATAGTCGGTCTAAATCTTGCTGCAGCAGAAGGCAATCACTTGTTTGTCGTATGGCTCTATATACCTTGAGGTCGTCAGCATATAATAAAAACTTGGTATTGTGAAAACATTGGCTGATGTCATTTATATATAAAATAAACAAAAGGGGACCAAGTATAGAGCCTTGAGGCACACCAGAGGTCACTTGTGCGATGTTGGATTGGTGACCATTGATTACAACCCTCTGACTGCGGTTGGTAATATAAGAGGTAAACCACCTCAGAAGATTACCACGAATTCCGTTGAACGCTATTTTATTTAGTAGTATTTCATGGTCTACCTTGTCGAAAGCCTTACAGAAGTCCGTATACACTGCGTCTACTTGTACACGGCTGTCAACACAATCAAACAAAAAGCTAGAAAATAATAATAAATTAGTATTTGTCGACCGACGCTTAACGAAACCGTGCTGTTGTTGAATAATAATATTGTGGAGTACAGGATAAATTTCGTTGTGAACTAACCTTTCAAAGAGTTTCGACAATGCAGACAGGATGGAAATGGGACGATAGTGTTCCACGCTGCGTTTGGATCCACTTTTGTGAACAGGCACAATGTACGCTTGCTTCCACAACTTAGGTACAACTCCCTCAGATATACATTTATTGTAAATAATGAATAGAGGTTTGCAGATAGAAGTCGCAGTATTCCTAAGGAAGTAAGGCGAAAGTCCATCAGGACCTGGGCCCTTCGCTGGATCTAAGGATTTAAGCTCCTTCAATATGTTCTCTTCACTAAAAGAAAGGTCGCAAATAGAGACATCGTGTAGTGCGTTATTGTCCTGCGAAGGCTTCCATTGAGGCAACGAAGGAGATGTCGGTTCATATACCGAGTAAAAAAAGTCAGAGATTTTTATTGGGTTTTTTCATCAGGAACTTCTCAGTAGCAGCCACGGAGTCTGGATTTGTTCCTGGTTGATGGCAATAGGCTCACCCCCCCTATTTCATGGCACTGAAACATAACTGGCGAAATGTGGGTGTAATCTTAGGTACACCTCTACCTAGAACCCAACCCTTAAGCGATTAACACACTGCGACGCACCACGCAGCGTAGCGCGTGAATGCGTGTTTTATTTGAACGTTGCTTGTATCTCTGTTTGTATAGAAAACACGCACACAGTCGCACACAGAAAATGCATCCACGCGCGTTCATTCAGATAATAAAAGGCGCGTTGACACGCAACATGCAGCGTAATGCGTGGCAGTGTGATAATTACAAGCGTGATGTTATGTATTTTGCAAATACGACAACCGCTCTTATCAAGGTATCTGGTATCACCCAGTAAGTCGCTCCATGCGAAAGATAGGTGCTCAGCCACATCTGGGAGCCGACTCCTAAATAGTTGGAAAAGGCTAGACATATTAATAATGGGATTAATGAAAATTATTTAACGTAACTGATGGATTTCCAACAGTTATATGTGTGTGTGTCAACAGTTGTGTGTGTGTGTTATGTGTCCTATTGGTCATCGTTGTTAAGTCAAAAGATTCCATCGCACTGAAATAGGATTAGTTAATCTTTCTAACTCAATGTGAGAAATTCTTAGCAAATTATCGATATCGACGTAATTGTATTAAGGTCAGATTCGTATCTTAGGTGCAAGTACTACTGGAAGAAACCAGGGCCGTCCGAAAGCTCGTTGGGTCGATGATATCGTCAATATCGCTGAAAACACCTGAATAAGGCACGCACAGAACTGGGAAGTGTGGCAGAAGAAATGGTAGGCTTATACGGAGCAGTGGGTGGTTCCGGACGGAGTGCACCTGCTGAGCATGAGGTTCCGGGTTCGATTCCCAGGTCGGTCAGGGTTATTGGGTATTTCTCAGTAGCAGCCACGGAGTCTGGATTTGTGCCCGGTTGATGGTAATAGGCTCGCCCCCTATTACATAGGACTTGAACATAACTGGCGAAATGTGGGTGAACTACATTAGGTACACCTCTGCCCAACCCTTCGGGGATTTCAGGCGTGGTGTGATGTAGCTTCTAATTCGTATTTCTAATCATCACTGTACGCCTGATGATGGAAACTGCTGACGAGGTAGACCGCTGCGAAGTCGGTGTGATGATCTGATATTGGTTGCGGGACGAGCTGATATTGGTTGCGGGGCCAGCATGTTCAGAGATTGCACAAGATTCTCAATTCTCTTATTGCGTACCATAATGTATGTAGTTGGTATGGAAATAGATATATTAGTAACAATTATGAACCCTGTCGGGCACAGCATAGATAAAGTAGGAGAGAGGAGGAAGAACACTGGCTGTTTATTGTGATACATTTTCTTAAGTAAGTTAATACAGGATTGAATTGTTTTATAAATTTTATACATTTATTTATTTAGTAGTAACATAGTAAAACAATTTTTTTAAAAATATTTATTATCTCTATGGCAAGAGAATGTTTGGAATGAGAAAGAGGTGGCCTTGCCCAGGATTGAGACACTTTGTTAAAAAAAACTCATTGCTTTGCTCGTGGAGCTAGACCCCATTACTTATTTAATGACTTAATTATAATCTCGCCTACTTTTAGTTTATAAATCCTGCATAGCTAACTTTTGGGGTTGTAATGAACCGTTTCATTTTTTATCTCCACCCTGTCCCTCAGCCTCCCATAAAAGTTACAGCAGCCTTTGTTTACTGAAACTTTCCAACCTCATTTGATGAGTTATGAAATCCCTTGACCTACATCGTAGCTGGCTGGTTATAAGGGCGTTAATTTTTCATTAGTGTTCCGCATCATGAGTCTATCGGCCTTTATTGTACTAGCTTCTTTGTCCGCGTACTTTTTTGTTTAAACATTTATACAAACAAATAAAATTGAAGTGTCTAGTTGTAATTTCAAAATAACAGCTTTTTACTGAGATGATACTAAGATGACCGCGAACGGCAAGCGCGACGATGAGTTCGATGAACTCTGTAGCTAGACAGGGCGTCATTCGTTAGAGTATTTCAACATCCATTGTTGTTTTTTTTATTTTAGCCGTATTATTTACTTAAATGGAGTGCTGCGTACAGGGAATGTAATTTTACATTGAAATAAAGGAATAGTAACTGAAAAAATATATATTAAAAAAATCCGGAGAAAAATTCCCGTGGAATATAATTCAAAATAAGGAGCTGAATGCAACCTGTCAGTTTGTGGAGGGCTGTCCCTTACACCCTGTATAATATAAAATTGAGAGACGGTAGTTATTTATCTAAAGATAACACCTATTGAAATTGCTTAGTAGTGTCTACACACTAATATAAACAGAGGCCCTCGAGCGAGCGGTGTAAACGTAAATGTTAGATGGTAGATAAATAAATAAATAAATGTAACATCGATTCTAAAATTATAATACCCGTTTCATGGATAATATTTTCATAATTTTAAGAATGTATTCTATCTATTGATGTTACCGATTGTGGTTGTTGCAAACAATTTAACTGAAATGCTATAGGATAATCCTTACTAATATTATAAATGCGAAAGTAAGTTTGTTTGTTTGTTACCTTTTCACGCCTAAACCACTGAACCGATCATCCTGAATTTTTGCATGTACTTTGTCAGGTGTACAGAAACGGACATAGGGTACTTTACATCCCGAAAAAAAGCACTGTTCCCGAGGAAAACAACAATAACGTTCTTCTGATAATAGATGGCGCCACGTGTCTTTGGAACCGACGCGAGTGAAGCCGCGGGCAAAAGCTATTATTTTCATAACTTTAAGAATGTACTCATATCTATGGATGATACAAAGTGTGCTTGTTGAAAAAAAATTAACTAAAATGTAATAGGAAAATTAGTATTGTCGATTAAAAACTCGACGTATTTACGTAACGTTTACACCGCGCGCTCGTGTCGGGCCTTAGGTCGACGATTAATAAACATGAGTGTACAACGTAAAGTATTTCCCGTGAAGCGTAACACGTCATGTCACGTCATTATGTATAGTATAATAAGTTTATTACATGGAATTAATACTTACATAGTTTACATAGGCATATAGGTAAAGTGTTCTCTGAACATAGCTGCTACTATGTATATTGTTTTAGGTATTTAATTGAAATGTTCTTATTGTACTTGTTTTATGAGTTTATGATTAATTGATGTATTATGTTCCGCTTTGCCTCGTTTGTGGTCGCAAGTGGTGCTGAGCATGAGGTCCTGGGTTCGATTCTCGGGTCGGGTCAAGTGTTATTGAGTTTTTTCATCAGGAATTTCGCAGTAGTAGCCATGGAGTCTGGATTTGCGCCCGGTTGATGGCAATAGTCTCGCCCCCTAAAACATGGGACTTAAACATAACTGGCGAAATGTGGTTGTACTATTAGACACACCTCTGCCAAACCCTTCGGAGATGATGTCATGTCATGTTCCGCTTTGCCTCTTTCGTCTAGTGGTCGCAAGCACGACTGCTCAGCATGAGGTCCTGGGTTCGATTCCCGGGTCGGGCAAAGTGTGCTTGGTTGGGCCAGCGGTTGCAAACGCTACGGCTGAGGGATGGATTCCATCCATTGTTTTTATCGAATGAGTTCAGATCCATTCTCTGCCTGGATTTTTTTTGGAAGGAAAAAATACTTAGGCAACGTTACAATGATTCATACTTCGGCCACAAGTCCCACCTCCATAAGAGTAATAAACAGAAACATTAAGGAAGGTGTATCATAGTTAATTACACAACAAGGCTAATTGTTTAATTGCGTATGTCAAAGGTGTGTGTGTACAGACAGACGTGCAGTAACGCAGCTAATTAAGTAGTCGGCACCTGTAGCTGAGTACGGCGTAGTGCTATGTGGAGGTTACAATGATAAGGCGCTGTAATCTGTAGGTGTGAGTCATCGAGGCACATATTTAACCAACTTCTAAAAAAGGTAGAGGTTATAAAGGGTGTAAAAAGACCCTCAACGAAGCCGAAAGGTACTTGTTCTCCCCGTCATTGCGATAATTTTTTTGTTCTAGACCATACCTGGGAACCTTCTAGTTTCGGAGATATTGGGGGTCAAAGTTCCAACTTTTTCACAAGTTTTTTTTTAAATACATGTTTCTAATGTAAGAATTTTACTTTAAACACCTTCACGACCCTCGTACTATTCAAACCATCCATCAACACAATGTTTTAAGTAGGTACGCAACATTGAGTCCTACCGCAAAACGTGATTTTTTACCCTAAAAAAAAAAGTCGTTACCCAGCAATAATTTTTGCGTAAAGTTACTTGGTTTGATGCACAGAATGCTAGGTTGACGGCTTGGTGAAGGGTCTGTTTACACCCTGTATTTAACCAACTTCTAAAAAAGGTTGAGGTTATGTTTTCGCCCAGCATCTTTTTTTTGTGTGTGCACACCGATTTGGCCGTGATTACTGGTCCGATTTAAGTGGGTGATGATTGTGTTAAGGTTCACTATTGCCTGTTCTGGATTCGGATAAATAAAAATACGTGGTGTCTGTATGCAAGTATATTTGCGACTAGTTTAATTCTCATTTAAGTAATAGTTTTAAAGGCGGCACGTAGTAAACATATAGCTAGGTATGTGGATATGTGACTTGCGTAGCTACGAAGACAATTTTCAATCTAACATACCGCCCACCAAAAGGACTTAAGTACTTTTACAATCACAATTAAGTTCTAACAAATTAACATCTAAACAATCAAGTACCAACTCCAAATTGACAGTCTAAACCCAAAATATAACAATTGTAAATTTATTATAAATGAAAATCTAATTATGCTAAGTATAATCCACCGGTAATGGGTCTCCCATTATTTGTTCTTTCGTTGTGGCATTCATTCGAGCACACTTCATGCATTTGTGAATATGTTTCTTCACCAGTGATTTAGCTCTTATAACCCAGTATTTAAAACGTAAGTGACATAACATTAACTGTACTCCTCCATGAAGTGTTTTCTCATGTGCATCAGCAATGATTAACTGTATCAGTGCGTTTCTATTTCCCAAGATCACAGGATTCTTCTTATCATCAGGTAAGTTAGCATGTCTTAAGCGACCGCCCACCCTGAGTACATTTTTCTCGTCTAAGTATGGATTTAGGCATCGTAGCTGACTTTTTTTCTTAACTTGTTTCCCTATTTTTATTCTATCTATCTCTTCCTTAAATTCTTCCTCTTGAGCCTTTTTAATGCAGATCCGTAGAGTATCTTCTAATTCTTGCGTTGTTAAACTCTGATTTTCATTGGTTATATTCTTTTTATAGTTCAGAAATCTTCTACAGTAAGTAATCGTTTTTATTAAATCTGTTAATCTTTCAAAATTTTCAAATTGTGATATTAATGTTGTTTCAGGTTCTATAATCCGTTCTGCGTGCAGGTAAGTATTGATTTTAGTTTTCTTCATTTCCAAATCTGTTTCTGTTATTTCATGTTTAATATTTATTTTTGTTTCAGATAGCCAGCCCGGTCCGTGCCACCATAAGTTACATTTCTTCAAGTCGGATAACAACATTCCTCTAGATGCCACATCAGCGGGATTTTCGTGTGACTGAACATGGAACCAGTGCTTGTTATTTATGTTCTCAACAATTTCGACCACACGGTTTGCAACGAAGGGTTTCCACCTGTTAGGTTCACCACTAAGCCATGCGATAACAATTGAAGAGTCAGTCCATGCGTACATTCGTGTTGTCGGTATCCTCATTGATTGTCCAACTTGTTTCATTAATTTTGAAAGAAGTAGGGCACCACAAAGTTCTAGACGAGGTAACGAAATGGTCTTCAGTGGTGCTACTCTGGTTCTGGCAGCTATCAGTTTTGTTTCAATCTTGCTATCTGGAGTTTCAATTCTAATATAGACTGCCGCTGCATATGCACGCATTGAAGCATCGCTGAATCCGTGAATTTGTATTTTGTCGTTGTTAACAGTCATCGTACCAAGCCATCTTTCTATTTGTATTTCAGTTATGTTAACGAGGTCTGATCTTATTTCTCTCCATTCTTGTTCTAATGTGTTACTAACTTGTTCATCCCAGTTAACCTTTTCAAGCCAGAGCTTTTGTATTAATATTTTAGCCATAACAGTACTCGGTGCTATCCAACCAAGGGGATCAAACACTCTTTGTATATCAGACAATATGTTTCGCTTTGTTATGGACTCGGTTATGGGTGTAAATCTAAGATTGTATTGAAACTGGTCTGTTTTTAAATTCCATTCAATTCCTAATGCTTTGAGAGTACCATCGAGGTTTAAATCAATATGTGCCTTGGCAGATCTTTTATCCTCTTTTATATACTTCATTAAATCGATACTATTGGATGCCCATTTCGTAAGTTGAAAACCGCCTCTTTCTAGTGTGTCTGATAATTCTTTAGAAAGTGTCATAGCTTCAGCTACTGAGTCTGTGCCAGATAAAAGATCATCCATGTAAAAATCCTCGTTTATAGTTTGTGCAACAAGAATATTATTCTTTGCTTCATCTTTGGCTACCTGTTGGAGCGTTCTAACGGCCAAATATGGTGCAGACGCTGTACCAAAGGTGACTCTGAGCAAGCGGTATTCCTCCAAGGTATCAGATTCCTGCTGCCTCCACAGGATTCGCTGAAATTCTGCGTCTTCTTTGGTCACTAATACTTGGAGGAACATCTGTTTTATATCTGCCATAAAACAGACTTGTTTCATGCGCCATCTCATCAAAATGTTTCTCAAGTCTTCTTGCAGCTGAGGACCCACACGTAACTCATCGTTCAACGAAACGTTATTTGATCCTCTACACGACGCATCAAATACAACGCGTGTTCGCGTGGATTCTTTGTCAGATCGGACAACAGCGTGGTGAGGTAAGTAGACAGCTCTTTTATCCTTTTCCTTATCAGATACCTTTTCGAGGTATCCTTGTTCTATATACTCATTAATAACTTTACTATATTCTTTTTGCAGGTCTGGCGATTTCCTGAACTTCTTTTCTAATTGTGTAAATCTATATGTTGCTATCGATTTTGTATTACCATCTGGTGTTTGTGGACTGTATGTATTAAATGGTAATTTAACAATGTACCTTCCTTCTTCATTTCTAGTAGTTGTCTTTTCGTATACTTCTTCACACAGTTGTTCTTCCTTTGTTAAGTGTCTTTTAGTGTCTACGTCAATTTCCCATATTGATTTTAACATGTCTTCTACGTCAACTGAATGATGCATGACAACATACTGGATTTGTTTCGTTATATTCACTTCTCCAAAAAGAATCCAACCCAGGCTGGTTTCCTGAGCGCTTGGTGTACCTGGTGGACCTTTGATTAGGTTGTTTTGTAGAATTTCGGCATATTCTTTCACACCCAAGAGCAGATCTATAGACCCTGGCTTGAAGTAAGTTGGATCAGCCAGGTTGAGGTCTTGAATGTGTGCCCATTCTTGTTTATTGATTGTTTTGGTGGGTATCTTTGTGGTCAGTTGCTTGGACATTACATATGCCTTGATCGGTAAACAATAGTTTCGGTCCAATCGTGATCGTATTTGAAGCTGTACCACGTGTTTTATATCAGTCTTCTGAGATCCCACCCCTATAATGCTTGCTTTTACAGGTTGTCGTTCGAGCTTCAACAATTGAGTCGCCTTTTCGCTAATAAAAGCTGCCTCGGAACCTTGATCTATCAGCGCCCGCAGTAAAATGGTGTTACCTTGCTCGCTTGTTGCTTCCACTACTGCCGTTGCTAAAAGTGCTGCTACTCTCTTCTTAGTACTGAAATGCGACGCTATCATTGTATTGACTTGTAATGCTTGCTCTTCTTCTGCATGTGTTACAGCCGGAGGTGAGGTGACCGATGATTCTCCATGCTGCTTGGTCTTGTTTTCATGCAAAAGGGAATGATGGCGCCTCTTACAAATACGACAAGATACTGGCACTTTACACTTAAATGCCGAGTGTCCTGGTACTAAGCAGTTAAAACATAATTGTTTGTCTTTCACAAACTCTCTTCTTTCAGTAGGTTCCTTCTTGCCAAATTCCTTGCAATGACTTAAACTGTGACTTTCTTTACACATCACACAAACTTTCTCCGTAACTGGTGCGGCAACATGACATGAACGCTCCTTTATTGTTTTATTGTCCTTTGATGTACTATTCTGATTTGTTAATTCCAGGGTACGGAACTTCGATTCTAAAAATTTCTTCAAATCACTCCAGGTAGGTAAGTTTTCGGAGTCTTCTTTATATGCATGTTCTTCCCAGTTCTTGTGTGTCTCTGGGTCCATCTTCTGCACAAGAAGATATATAAGAAATGGATCCCAAGAGCCGACATCTATATTTAAATTATTAAAGTTGTTAAGGCACTCTGTGGTTGTATCTAACAACCCCTTTAACTGAGAAGCTGATTGGGAAGTGATCTTCTTCTGGTTGAATAACCTTCTCATAGAATGATTCAAAAGTAAGCGTTTGTTGCCGTATCTCTTTTTCAGAATATCCCATGCATTTAAATAATTATTATCGGTTACCTGTATATGCTTCAATAGTGATTCGGCTTCTTGAGTAACACTAGTCTTCAAATAATGAAGCTTTTGTACATCGCGAAGCGAAGTGTTATTGTGCACCAACGAGATAAACAAATCTTGAAAAGTTTGCCACGATTCATAATTACCGGAAAACTTTGGTATCTCGATCCTCGGCAGGTGCACAAGGCTATTTTGTGGACTCGTGCAGTCGAAACTACTATTTGGTGATCTTGATTCCACCACTGATGGTTCAGATAACGAAATAACCATATCCTTTAAGTCACCTTGAAGCACGTTAAACAAATCTTCGTAAATAAAAAATTCCTCATTCAAAAAATATGGCAATGTTCCTTTATGTTCTTTTGGCGTTATTTTTACCAAGTCTTTATGCGCACATTTGAACGTATTCCAATAATCTTCGATGATTTTCATACGTGCCTCAATATATCCTCTTGTTAAGCGTGCTTTAGGACATTTCTTTAGGTTAGATTGTGTTTTCCGTAGCAGGTTTGCAGTATCTTCTAACACGGAGAGAAGTTTCTGTTGTTCTTCAGTCGTATTCATTTTTCACATAAATAAACAAGCTTGAATGCTGCTGATACCCGATGTATAAAGTCGTCACGTAATTATTACTACAAGTCTTCGTAGTAAACAACTTGCTAATTCTCGGAATCCGATGAGCACAAAAAAAAGGTCGGCTTATCGCTGCTGTGGAATGTGGGCCTTTTGTTCTCTCGACGAACGTCCGTACTGGATGGATCCGGCTAGATTGCGACCATATGATGATTGTGTTAAGGTTCACTATTGCCTGTTCTGGATTCGGATAAATAAAAATACGTGGTGTCTGTATGCAAGTATATTTGCGACTAGTTTAATTCTCATTTAAGTAATAGTTTTAAAGGCGGCACGTAGTAAACATATAGCTAGGTATGTGGATATGTGACTTGCGTAGCTACGAAGACAATTTTCAATCTAACAGTGGGTACTTAATGAGTTATCCTCTATTTTTTTTTAGGAAGTCGTTTATTCTTTTTGTACTGTAAATGCAGTGTCTAAAATGAAAATGTTCACCAAATTAATTAGTGGTAAATTCTCTGGCTGAAAAATCTTACAAATTAACATAACACCACCATGTCTGATATCTCCGAAGGCCAAACCAAGGCCTACCACCATATGTGGCCAGTTATGTTAAAGTCTATGGTGAGGCAGATATATGGTGGAGGTTCATTTATGTGTCGCTTCAGTCATCATCAGCCTACAGCAGTCCACTGCTGGGCATAGTACTTTTCAATCGCACGCCACTCAACTCCATTCGCGGCAACTTTCATCCAGTTGCTACCAGCCATCCTGCAAAGATCGTCGCTCCACCGAGTGTGGGGGCATCCCACCTTACGATTCCATACCTTGCCGATTCGCGGTCTCTACTCAAGAACGTATACCCCAACGTTCATCGGTAATACAGCTAATATGTCTGGCCTATTGCCACTTCATCTTACTTATTTTGTGAGCCATGTCGATGATCCGATCCCTCAGACAGGCACCAACCAAATCCCGTTCCATAGAACGCTGTGCCACCTTGAATTAATGGACCAGCCGTACGGTGACGTTTCGGGCGCGTAAGTCATAACAGGCAGGACGCACTGGTTGAAAACCTTAGATGTTAGGCTCTGTGGAATACGCCACGAGGAGACCCCACGTAGCTTTCCAGTCGCAATGTGTCGCTTGGTTTCTGTGAAAACGGGACACCCAATATTACCTAGGTTTTTAATGATTGAGCCAACAACGCGATCAGACAACAAATCACAGTAAAGAATCTTGTCGCAGCAACATAAAAAACGCTACGGCATCGCGTCCATCGCTCACTAACCCAACCAACCCGACGTGCATGCTAATCACCGATAACAGGCATCATTGACATTCGGCACCAGCACTATTGATGACGTGTGGTCCCCATGTGGGCAGGTGAGCACTTCCCGCGGGTGGTGTTCGTCTGCTAAGGAACGCGATTTACATAATGACATAATGTTTATGTGTGGATGGTATTACCGTAACAAACGGTTAGGTAGTTGACCTTGACTGCCTCGTTCATCAATTCAAATTAGGCTGAAGGTGCAGCTTTTAGGACGTCAAAATTACACGACGGTCCCCCAAAATGCTCACCCTTCGCCAATTACTATTTTTTAGCCGGGAAGAAGAAGGGGCGGTACAAACGCCCCCGCAACACATCTGTCTGTTCTTCTTCTGGTACTAAGGTTCCAAGAGGACTCCAAGAGTCTCTTTGTTCTTTGCGAGGCAGAACAGTTCAGCGGCTCTCTTGATTCCGGGCCATTCGCGAATGTTTCTCAACTAAGACTAGTCTTGTTTCCCTGCAATTTTTCCCATCATTGTCTATTAGTTGCAGTAAATCATTGACTGGCTGATTGGTCTATGGCTGCAAGCACGGTGAGGGCAACAGTCATTTTTATGCTTTTTGTTATTATTGATGCTAATGAGATAAAAAATTCCGCTAGTTAACGTTAAAGAATGTGAAAAAGCCGTGTAAAAATAAAGAATGAATTTATTAAAGCGGTTCCATACAATTTTCAAGAATCTAAACTCGAAAACTATCAAGAATCGCGGAACAGGCATGGGGTATTTTTATCCCTGGTTGTCAGGAATCAATTTTTTATGACGTCACTATTCGGACCACCCTGTATCTCACTTCATACGAACAAGTGATGAAAAAGGAAAAAAAATAAAATAAAAAAATAAAATGGTGTTTTCAAATTAGAATTTCGAACAGTTATTTACAATAATCAAATTAAAGCACTCAATTTCTAAGTGGCACTACAATTTGGCATCCATAGGTAAGTACATACTACACAGGTCACCTACTTGCACAGAACCACAGGTATCGTGATACCTGGTGATACGTAATCTATTATTTCCGAAGTATCTGATTATTTGGCCAGCACACAATATGGCCTACATACACGTTTGTCTGTGTGATACTTTATCATTATCTGTTGCTTGTTTGCTAAGCCATTTTCAGTACAAATAAATGAAAAAACTGTTTATTTTGTAAGTCTGGAAAACAATAGCTCTTTTAAAGTTTTGTATTGAGAGTTTACTTAAATATTTAAATAAAACAACATTATGCCTTGCAATCCCATAAATGCTAAGCAGATGTGTACTGAAAAGTCCACCCACGTTTCGCCAGTTATGTTTATTAAGTTCCTGTAATAGGGGTCGAGCCTATTGCCACCAACCGGTAATATATCCAGACTTCGTAGCGGTTACTGATAAATTCCTGATGGAAAAACTTAATAGCGCTTTGCCGGACCTGGAAGTCGAACCCAGGACCTCATGCTAAGCAGTTACGCTTGCCACCATAATACCAATGAGACCGTCAAAGAGCCGTTTTAGAAGTTTGCAAAAAAAAGAAGATTTTTAAAGTTTTCTACCTAAGTAACCTGTTTCTAATGTTTTTATTTTGGGTTCCGTAATATGGTAACATTCCAAGTTCATTCCAAATTTTTTAAAGATCTTTTTTTCTCTTTTCATTTTCTTTTAAATCCGATGATGTTCTCACCTGTTCTCAGCCACGACGTAATAGAACGACGTTCGTCTTGTTTACTCGGAAAACCCGCGAATGACGCATGAGCCAACAAAGGTGGACCGCAGACGCTGCCACTCGAGACGTAGGAGTATGAAGTCATATGCGACGCCGACGCCATGCCTGATGACATTGATTTCAACAGAGGCCCTAGCACAAGCGCGCGGTGTGAACGTAATGTTAATACTCGTACGTCGCTTCGCATATAGGTTGTAACAATACCCTTAACGAAGCCGAAAGGCACTTGTTCTCCCCGTCACTACGATCGTTTTTTGTTATGGACCAAACCTTAACCTTCTAGTTATGGAGATATTGGAGGTCAAAGTTCCAATTTTTTCACAAGTTTTTTTTAAAATACTAAGTACTTTTTAAGGTTTAAACTTTTCTCCATGACCCGTTTACTTTTCAAAGCATCCATCAGCACTAAGTTTTGAGTGCATAACATTGAGTTTTAACGTAAAACGTGATTATTCACCCCAAAAAAAAAGTCGTTTCCCAGCAATAATTTTTGCGTAGGGTGACTTAGTTTGATGGACATAAAGCCTGGTTAACGGCTTCGTGAAGGGACCGTTTACACCGTATAGGGTGAATGGTAATTCAATTACAAGTAATTGTACTCATGATAACAAACAACTTTCCCAAAGAAACATTTTTTTTATACACATACGTATACTTTTGTGGCGGCTGGCTTGTGGAGCGGGCTTGCGAGCCGTGCGGGTGTTCTGCCTACCCACTGTTGAACGGTACGATAGTAATGAGATAGAAAGGCTACACACGGCTAACAGCTGATAGGTCAAAGGCGCGCGCGCGCGAATTTCATACGGCTGTTGTGTTATTGTGATAGTGAATGAATGAGCATAAAAAAATGTTTCTTTGGGAAAGTTGTTTGTTATCGTGAGTACAATCACGCGTGTAAGTATCGGTCACTAATTACCAGTCACCCTATATAATATTTTCATAATTTTGAAGAATTAATTTATATCTATCGTTGATAGTGATTGTGCATGTTGCTAGCAATTTAATTAAAAAAAGCTATCTTCTAGGATAATTATAGTGTCGTATCAAAAATCGAAGTATTTACGATACGTTTACACGGCGCGCTCGTACTAGAGCCTCAAATTAGTTTGATGCATTTTTGGTTTTCCCGCGGGTCCGTGGTTTTACGTACCTATTGAAGAGAAGGTTTACTCCATAATTCAATACTCACGTCACGTTTATTTGACGACACGGTTGACGCATTGCCTGAGCGATTGGCTGCTGCTGCGCTGCGTGCCGCGGGTTCGATCCCCGCACGGAGCAAATATTTGTATGACCTACAGGTAGTTGTTCCAAGTCTGGCTGTTTACCTTACCCATACCTTAGGTTCAGTCTTACCAAGAGGTTTCGCATAATCCATTACTAACTGGGTTGTGGAGGTCAGATAGGCAGTCGCTCCATGTTAAATACTGGTCTATGTGGGGGTATGGTATAATAGTAAGTAAGTAAGTAAGTAAGTATTTATTTGCATAAAATGTGGTATACGGGGTGTAAACAGACCCTTCACCAAGCCGTCTACCAAGCATTCTGTACATCAAACTAAGTAACTTTACGCAAAAATTTTTGCTGGGAAACGAAATTTTTTTTTGGGGTCAAATATCACATTTTACGGTAAAACTCAATATAATGCGCTCAAAACTTATTGCTGATGGATGCTTTGAATAGTAAACGGACCATGGAGGCAATTGGAGTAAAGTTAGAACCTTAAAAAGTAGCATTTATAAAAAAACTTGTGAAAAAATTGGAACTTTGACCGCCAATATCTCCGTAACTAGAAAGTTCCCAGGTATGGTCCAGAACAAAAAAATGATCACAATGACGAGGAGAACAAGTGCCTTTCGGCTTCGTTAAGGGTCTTTTTACACCCTTTATACAGGTAAATGTGGTATATAATGGTATAGTGTATGGTACTATTCAGTTGCATCCGGTTAGACCGGAAGTCGACCCCAACATAGTTGGAGAAAAGCAAGGCAGATGATGACCTACTAAGGTTGTATATGCGTCCTTTTACGTTCTCAGACATGGATGAGCAACAGGGAAGTGCAGAACGACTAACTTGTGCCATTTTCCTTCCTTCTCAGTTCATTACCTACCAAAATAAATAATGAATAGCTTCAATTACCGTTCAGTGTCTATTGTGCAGGTCTAAACGATAAAATGTAGGTAGATTTAATGGCTAAATAGGTACTACTAATTGGACAGATATTGACCCAGTGGCTATGGTTATTTAGGTAAAATGTCGAGCTTTTTACTAGCACTAACATAACATCACGCCTGTAATCCCCGAAGGGTTGGGCAGAGGTGTGCTTAAGAGTCCACAACACCCATATTTCGGCAGTTATGTTTAAGTCCCATATATTATTATTTATTACTAGCTTCTGCCCGCGACTTCGTACGCGGATCCTGTTGCTTATGCCAGCGACAACGGGGTCGTCAAAATCGAAGATCTGAAACGTCTAATGTCGAATTCTAAGAGCCCGGGGACGGGAAAACAACGGGATGCGCGAGACGATTCGAGACGTTCCATATCTTTCATTTTTGTAAGTCAGAAGTCGATGCGTAGATAAGCTTGGAACTCAAGCGTAATTCTCTATCCGTGAACGTCTCCGACTCGCGAGACAATGCGTGACGTTCACGATCAGTGGTCAGTCGCGCATCACGTTCCCCACTTGTCTCTAGAGACCTAGAAGTCGATGCGTGGATACGCTTGGAACTCAAGCGTAATTCTCTATCCGTGAACGTCTCCGATTCGCGAGACAATGCATGACGTTCACGATCAGCGGTCAGTCGCGCATCATATTCTTCACAGTTCTCTAGAGATCTGGATGTAGATGCGTAAATACGCTGAGAACGCAGGCGTGCTTCGTTATCCAAGAGGAAGAGAAGAGAAGAGAGGAAGAGGTTTCCACGGAGCGAGTTGCAGCCTGATGTTCTCGAACAGCATCACGTCTCTCCTGACGTTCTTCGGTAGATTCTTGGGATCTTATGATCCTCAATCTTTTAGCTCCTTTGGAACATTGGGAAGTTTTATTGTGAAGATACCTAATCAATTAAAATCTAAGTGACTCTGAAGATGAGTGGAAAAAGTCTAAAACACTCAAATAACATAAGCCCGAAGGCATATTTGTTCGATAAAATAAAAAAAATAAATAGGAGTTTTGTCCAGTAGAGTCAAATTTTCAATGATATACCGTCGTCATCGAATATCAGTCCTAAACTGTTACCGCCTTCACCGCGTGGAGATACTCCCAGCTTATGTTATTTTATAATTATACAGTGAAATTAGTGATAGCTTTGATTTCCACATCAGATGTTTCTGATCTTCGCTTTTTATAAGTCAACAGGAAATGCCCATCAGACCGAACAACTTTTGCTAAGACGTCATTCCTATAAAGGGTGCAAAAAGACCCTTAACGAAGCCGAAAGTTATTTGTTCTCCCCATCATTACGATATTTTTTTTGTTCTAGACCATACCTGGGAACCTTCTAGTTTCAGAGATATTGGAGGTCAAAGTTCCAATTTTTTCACACATTTTTTTTTAAATACCACTTTTAACGGTTTTAATTTTACTTTAATTAACTCGATGACCCGTTTAATATTCAAAGCATCCATCAGCATTAAGTTTTGAGTGCGTTACATTGAGTTTTACCGTAAAAGGTGATTTTTCACCCCAAAAAAAAAATTCGTTTCCCAGCAAAAATTTTTGCGTAAAGTTACTTAGTTTGATGTACATAATGCTTGGTTGACGGCTTCGTGAAGGGTCTGTTTACACCCCGTATGTGTTATGGTGTAGCTGGGCTCTTGGAGTTCCACAACAGGTGTTCCAGATCTGCGATTTTTATAAGTCAACAGAGAGTGCTCATCAGATTGAACAATTTTTGCTAAGACGTCATTCCTATATGTGTTATGGTGTAGCTGGGCTCTTGGAGTTCCACAATAGGTGTTCCAGATCTTCGATTTTTATAAGTCAACAGAGAGTGCTCATCAGATTGAACAATTTTTGCTAAAACGTCATTCCTATATGTGTTATGGTGTAGCTGGGCTCTTGGAGTTCCACAATAGGTGTTCCAGATCTTCGATTTTTATAAGTCAACAGAGAGTGCTCATCAGATTGAACAATTTTTGCTAAGACGTCATTCCTATATGTGTTATGGTGTAGCTGGGCTCTTGGAGTTCCACAATAGGTGTTCCAGATCTTAGATTTTTATAAATCAACAGAGAGTGCTCATCAGATTGAACAATTTTTGCTAAGACGTCATTCCTATATGTGTTATGGTGTAGCTGGGCTCTTGGAGTTCCACAACAGGTGTTCCAGATCTTCGATTTTATCAACAGAGAGTGGTCATCAGATTGAACAATATTTGCTAAGACGTCATTCCTATATATGTTATAGTGTAGCTGAACTCTTGGAGTTCCACATCAGGTGTTCCAGATCTTCAAATTTATTCTCTCAGCAGAAAATGCTCATCACGTGGAACAATTTTTGCTATGATACTATTTTTGTATCTCTTATAGTTTAGCTATTCTATTGCGGTTCTGCATCAGGTGTTCAAGTTTCCAAGATAAATTATAGCCTATATGTTGCCTAGACTTAATACCTATACAACAAAAAAAAAATCTTTCAAATCCGTCTAGTAGTTCCGAAGATTAGCGTGTACAAACAAACAGACAAACAGACAAACAGACAAACAGACAAACAGACAAACAGATAAACAGACAAACAGACAAACAGACAGAGTTTTTTTTTTGGATTCGTGCTCTATTACTGTTTCTAAACCGCCCTCAATTTTTTTTTTTTAAATATATCCAATGTACAGACACAGTTTTTTTACTGTCTTATTATATGTATATAGATATAGATTTTTTTGGTGGCGAGCCCATTGCTCTCAACCGGGCACACAACCAGAATCCGTGGCTGCTACTGAATGGATAAAATCAGAAATGAGTAGGTACATAAGAGGAAGTCTGAAAGTGACGCCGGTGACTGAAAAGTTGTGTGGTAATCGGTTGTCGTGGTATGGGCGTGTGATGCGGAGGAATGGGGAAAATGTCGTGAGGAAAGTTTTTAGTAAGAATGTGGATAGTATAAGAGTGGACGAAGACCAAAGAAACGAGACTGTGTGAAGTATGATATGGCAAGAAAGAGGTGTCTGATGACATGACGAGTAATAGAGAAGTATGGAAGAAGAAGAGATGCTGCGCCGACCCCAATTAAATTTAATGTCTGTTTTTTAATCTCGGAGACTAAATTGACAAGTGAAAATGTCAAAACTGACTTAAATCCTATGGAAATCTATGTCAGATTGCCATTTTTACTTGTCAATTTAGTCTCCGAGATTAAAAAACAGGCTTTAGATAAGGGCTGGAAAATGATGTTGGCTAAAGTAAAATACCAACACACCTATCTCAGCTGGTAATTTCACAACAAAATAATTTATCTATCTATCTATCAGGAAAACCTGAGACAGGTGTAAACAAATGACGGCACATGCGTGTCTACACCAGCTGCATTAATGAATGCTAGGCACGTGGTACAGTCCACGTGTGCCTGTTATCTACTAGTAAATATGTAGGTAGATAGGTACTACTATGTATTAAACACGAACGTCAAAATAAATACTCTGAATACTGTACCTAGTATAATAGTCACGCACGGCTAGGGAGTAATCACGTACCTAATGGGTGAAAAGTACTAACAAAGCCGAAAGGCACTTGTTCTCCCCGTTATTGCGATCATTTTTTTGTTCTAGACCATACCTGGGAACCTTCTAGTTACGGAGATATTGGGGGTCAAAGTTCCAACTTTTTCACAAGTTTTTTTTTAAATCCATGTTTCTAATGTATTTTTTTTACTTTAAACACCTTCACGACCCCCGTACTATTCAATGCATCCATCAGAAAAATGTTTTGAGTGCGTTACATTGAGTTTTACCGTAAAACGTGATTTTTCACCCCAAAAAAAAAATCGTTTCCCAGCAATAATATTTGTGTAGGGTTACTTAGTTTGATGTACAGAATGCTTGGTTAACGGCTTCGTGAAGGGTCTGTTGACACCCTGTATAGGGTGTCGTTATTAGTGACCAATACTTAAACACGTGATTGTACTCATGATAACAAACAATTACAAAACCTACCTGACCTATCAGCTGTTAGCCGCGTGACGCTGTTCTGTCTCATTACTATCGTCCCGTGCAACAGTGGGTAGGCAGAGCACCCGCGCAGCTCGCGATTTCGTACGGCTATTGTTATACGGCTTGTGTTATTGGGATAAAATTGACTATAAACTTTTGCAAACTATATGGTCATATCGTGTTACATATCAAATGAAAGGGCGTATTGTGAGTATCTCAAATATTATGATGAATATATTTGTATAATCAATCCCTTGATCACGTTGAAGTAAACTTTAATTTGTTTAGAATAATTGTTTCCCATTTTTGTCAACAGATGGAGCTAGTTCAGTTTCAGTAAAAATTCTCAAACGAATCGGAATAGGTACCTACCTTATAACAATAAAAATCGCACAAGGCCGTCTGCTACAGATATTAGAGGAGGTATCATGGGTGCGTTGCGATAAAGCTGGATATCACACGCGCCTTTATTGATAAAAGAACTTGTTTTTCAATGCCCATCCCATCAAACCAAATTCCAACGAAGAGCTACTTCATAAAGAACTCTGGTACAACTTCGTCGAATAAGATGTCGCCTTCAGCATGTTTCCCAGCTAATGTTGAGTGATCATCGTCTTCTATGGACATCGGCAAAATGCAGGTTGCGATTTCAGAGGCATCCGTCAGACAATACTGAAATGTGTCGTGTGTAAGTGTCCCTCGCGATGTTTTCGTACCCCGTTTTTGAGAGTAGTCAATGATATTATAAAGAAAGATACGCTACGTTCATACTGAGCGGCGGCGTTCAAATATCGTTGCGTTGTTACGACTGCGATAGATAATACGGAACGTATGATACAGAAAGAGATAGCTAGCTATTGCGCTTAAATTACGACAATTGTCTGAATTTGTCTGCAACAATTTGCGCGCGCTAGTGAAAAATGGAAAAAGAAAGAAAGAAAAAACATTTGTTTGTCGCAGGGACATGACGTGCATACAAAATGACAAAAAAATACAATAAATATATAACGCATAACAAATATTTGTAAATTCAACAGGACGGAACAAAAAAATTGCGATATCTACCTCTTTTTATTTATAACTAGCGGCCCGTCCCGACTTTGCACGGGTAGACACTTATTTTTTAAACATTTTGGGATAAAATATAGCCTATGTTACTCAGGGATAATGTAGCTTTACAATGGTGAAGAAATTTTTGAAATCGGCACAGTAGTTTTTGAGTTTTTTCGTTACAAACATACACACACACACACACAAATACAAATCTTTCCTCTTTATAATATTAGTAAGATATCATTGAGAGTAGTGGTGAACAAACTTGACACATGTATGGAAATCACCACCAAGAAATGTAAGGACATAAGGCAAGTTTCTTTATCTTTATGTGATCTATGTTGTTATGTTTCAAGGGCGCTCTTATCGTTATCACAGATTTGGTAACCGTCGAGTGTGGAGTGTATGAGTAAGCGTAGATTTTTGATAAGTTATGTACGAAGACAGATAGATATCTATTCTATCACAGAGTGACATAATTTATCATTAGGTACACGATATAGTTAATGATATAAGACACAAATCAACATTAGGAACAATATTTTCCTTATAGAGTGTCGAATAGTTTTGATTTGCTTGCACCTCCCGACCTAAAAAAACAATAATCATAATATGTCTAGCCTTTTCCCAACTATGTTTGGGTCAGCTGAATTGATACTTAAGATGGAGCGACTGCCTATCTGACCTCCACCACCCAGTTAGCACTGGGAAATACGATATGCGCAGGCCACACCGCCAGCTTGCGAGCGAGCGAGCGAGTCGGGCGAGACATCGTTTCACCTCTTTTCATACTTTGGTTCACACCGCGAACTAACGAATGAACCGAAACGAAGTCGGTATGAAAAGAGGCTCGCCCGGCTCGCCTGCGCTTAAGACTGGCTGTTAGACTTTCGGGCCACTGACTACCTGTATAACGACTGTCAAAGTTCTACGATTGACAACCGGGACTATCTGGTTAACGTGCTTTCCCAGGCATAGAGGAAGCTTGGTATTTATTTATTTATTTATTTTATTTTACTATTTATGTACACACAGTAGACAACACAGGAAAATAACATTATAATATATGAGTACATAGGTACTGCTTATTTCATAAGAAACTGCCAGCAGACCTGCAAAAGGAGAAATGAAAAAGAAATGTAGACAATAGTGTGTGAGAAAAGGAAGAGAATAATGAGTTTATGTGCCTTACCTAACTTAACCTAATGAATGGATGTAATATAATGGATGGTCACCCATCCACGGACCAACCTAGGCAACCGCTGCTTAACCTTGAGGATCAACCCGTGCGTCTGTTATTATTTAGCCACGACCCACTTAAACAACAATAAATAAATGTTCTACTCTTATTTAATTAAATCAATTTTTATTCAACACGATGAAGTTAAAATTACTTGCGAAGAGAAAGCCGAATCCTTTCTTTGTCGAATTTATAAAATCGAATCGAAAAATTAACCTAAAAACCGATAAAAAATAACCCTGTCGTTTAGGTAACTACTCACCTAATCTAAAACAGCAAGATAAAAGTTAATACCATGAAGCACTTACCTAACCTTGTGCATACAGCATGTACTACCGAGTCCACTGAGGGACCACTTTACAACCTTAATACTTACAGCATAAGGGCGAAAATTGTCTGACAGTCAGTGTACTGGGTATTACCTATGGTATGTAATTTGCTTCGCGTACATACGTACTTGGTCCAAAATAGAATACATTTCCTCATTCATCATACTGTTGGTCTGACGAGGTTAATTTTGGTCACACAGTACTTGGGGACGCATTTTCCGCTGTGGATTGACAACCTTTTGTACTGATTCACAGATTTTTTTGACTTTAAAGGTAGACGTAGGTAAATAAATTATTATGGCTAGCCCATGTTGTCCCACTGCTGGGCATAGGCCTCCGGGCTCCATTCCTTTCAAAGGTCACGATTCTGTCCTACTTCTTTCCGCTACTTCTTCCTACTTCTTTCCAATTATATAAATAAATAACTTTTTGAAATCCTAAATGTGGGCGAACACGAAAAAAAAGCAAAGAAAAACAGATGTAAAGGAAAGTAAACCAGTAAACCTGCGGCCTGGGCTGCGGGACTGTTCGAAAGAGATACCGCGGCCCTGGAACACAAAGGGCAAAGAAGGAACATGGATGGGTTTTAGTCAGTAAAAGTCTGACACTCCCTCCCACTCCACCCAGAGCGGGAGGAGTTATATGATGATTTCCCATCCTTAAAAAAAGAAAAGAACAAAAAGAAGGAAAGTAGTTATCCATACAGTTAAAGAATTACTAATATTGTATTATTCTGAAAAAGTCGGATTTCTAAAAATCAATATTTAAAAGAGCTTAAAGTTTCGTCCGTAGACCATATTTTTTGCACTTCCAATTAATGTTGACAATAGGTACCTACTCAATTAGGCAGGAAGGCTTGAATTTTTTTAAACTAATTTTTAAAACAGCTAGGTAATGAAGCAATTATTTTAGAGGATTTACAATTTCCTTCAAAATCTCTCGCATTGTCATTATTGTATCAGACTATCAGTGTCACATGCATTTAGGAATTGGATTGGAGTGCTAGTTGGACGTCAAGCTTGCAGGTACAGGAAAGGGGGTTCCCTATTTGAACTCGAATGACGTGAGATTGAATAACACTTGTTGGAAAATGTTAACTCGATAGTACTTGAAACCGATAAATCCGATTTTTGATTTTGATGCATCGATAGTGAACTGTCGCTCTCATAATTTATCGATATCAAATACTTTTTCGAGCAAATTTTATTCGATCCCACGTCATTCGATTTCAAGTAGGGAACACGTCAAAAGGTTGATGACCCAGTGGATCGCGAATTTATAACTTGCCGACGACGCACAGCAATGATTTAATGAATAAACATGCTTGATGCACTACTGGAACATGTTACGAATGGTTATTATGTCAAAATTGCATGTTGTCTAGTATTACTACTAACCTTGATTTTAATGCTGTCAGGTTGCCGGATTTACGTAAGGCTTAAGTTGGAAGTGTCACGGTAACCCGCGAAATTAAAAAAAAATTACGTTTTTTTTTTGCAATTTGCTAGCAACTGTTTCATGAAAAAGCCTTTCAATGGGGTTAAATGAACTTAGAGGGTTGTATTGATGATTTTAATGATTATATTTATGTAACTACATACACATGTACGTGTTACTTACGCGACTTATTTTTCATCAACATACAATCTGATACCGACCTGCAAATTGCAAAAAACACATTTACGAGAAAATAAGTAATGTCTGGCGGCCCTGGGATCTTGGACCATTACTGTCCAAGATATAATAGGTACCTGTAGGTATATTTATGTACAACTGACTGAATTGATTAAATAAATTACCTGCTTACTTTTTATAGCCTTTTCTTTCCCACTGCTGGCCAAAGGCCTCCCCCGTTCCTTTCCAACTTTCTCAGTGTTTTGCCGTCTCTGGTCAATCAGTCAAGAACGAATCCAAATCGTCGCCAGCGCCAGCGCCAGAGCCTTCCTACAGGGTGTTAAACAGACCCTTCACGAAGCCGTCAACCAAGCATTCTGTATACCAAACTAAGTAACTTTACGCAAAAAGTATTGCTGGGAAACGACTTTTTTTTGGGGGTGAAAAACCACGTTTTACATCAGGAGTCAATGTAACGCATTCAAAACATTGTGCTGATGGATGGTTTGAATAGTACGGGGGTCGTGGAGGTGTTTTAAGTAAAGTTCTTACATTAAAAACATGTATTTAAAAAAAAACTTGTGAAAAAGTTAGAACTTTGACCCCCAATATCTCCGTAACTAGAAGGTTCCCAGGTATGGTCTAGAACAAAGAAATGGTCGCAATGACGGGGAGAACAAGTGCCTTTCGGCTTCGTTGAGAGTCTTTTTACACCCTTTATTTACCAACTAATATTAATTGGGTTTGCCAATGATTCATCTTTGTGGTCCTAATCAGATATTTATGTCCAGTTGCTAATTACCAACAGGTGGGTGATTAGGTAGTTACCCTTATCAATAATAATGGCGAGTACATGCATACTGCTGGTTTTTAACGTGACAATGATAATATGAAATTACAGTGATTACCTGAATATCGTGATAATTGATAAAACAATGTCGTATGATCGGAGTTTACACGTTTTTCACGATTTGTTAAAGTAAATATCACAAGCCTTACTCTTTGTTCATTTTAATTAGTCTTTCATTCGACATCTTTCACCCTCTTTTTGGATGGGAAATCATCAAACGACCCCTCTTGCTCTGGGCGGAGCGGAAGGGAGTGTCAGACTTGTACTGACTGAAACCTATCCATGTTCTTTCTTAGCCCTTTGTGTTCCAGGGCCGCGGTATCTCTTTCGAACAGTCCCGCAGCCCCGGCTTGCACACCTTTTACCCTGCAGTTTCGTTTAGAATAAGTAGTTTAAGTTATGATGTGTGAGGCTGATATGCAGCTACGGAAAAAAGCCTAGTATAAAAATAAAGAATCAAAAAATTCTTTCACTCGAAGTCACCTAAAGACAAAATTAAAAGATCAAAATATGAGTGAGTGAACGGAACCGAGTGTTGAATTTTGGTACTTGGCATCATTCAGTCGCCTACCGAAGTACCGAATAATCGAAAAATGATTATGAAATGAGTAGATGAACCTTTATTCCTATGTAATTTTGTCGGTATATGGTAAAACGTGGAATGAAATTAAAGTGAAATTCACTTTCGCGAGTGAAACATTCATTCGAATGGATCGTCTGATATCAGCTTAACGTTCAAAATGGTTTAAAGTGAGACGTTATAAAGTCTAGCGTACCGCATCCAGCGAAACATCTCACAGGGCTAATAAAGTAATATAAGGGTGAATATCAACAACGTGAATTTTTATTCAATTTTGGTGGCGAATTTTTTTCTTCATTATTCGTGAAAAATAAGAGGCTGTCATAAGAGAAGAAACTCCAAGCTGGAAGGATCTTCAAGAGGGCTGAGAAAATCTCGATAACTTTTTGAGATATTTTAGTTCAAAGTCTAGTGTGGCCACCAAAATTGAAAATCGCCCACCAAAATCGAAAGTGCCCACCAAAATTGAAAATCAGTGGCACCAAAATTTTTTTTCTCCGTCACAAACCTCAATCTCACTAATAAAGCTCAATGTAATCTTATCTAAATCATCTGTCAATCGAAATCTAATCTCTAATCTCACAAATTCTCATTCTCATCAATAATTTCATCGGTTAATAAAACTCTCAGTTGTTAAAAAATATTTATTATTATTTGTCTGATCTATCATTATGAGTTTATGACAAAAAAAAACGAAAACAAAAAAACAAAAAAAAATTTTTTTATACAAAATTAATAATAAAGACCAAGTGGTAATAAAGACCAAATCTAGTGCAGATAAGGTCGTTTCGGAGCCGGAGATTCGGTCGGAAGTCGAAAACTTCTACGGCAACTGTACGCATCGCATGCATCTCGACCTGATCCCGGAAATAAGGATTCCAGAGCCACCTTAACCCGCCATTTCACAAAAGACCTACCAGAATTCAGCCAAAACAAAATCGTCACTTAGATAGCTTAAAAATGGAAAAGCGCCTGGTGAGGATGAGATAACGACTGAGATCTTGAAAGCGGGAGGAAGTCCTGTATTAAGAAAGCTACGGGAGCTTTTCAACTCGGTCCTGTTCTCTGGGAGAACTCCAGAAGCGTGGTGAAGGAGCGTGGTCGTTCTGTAAAAAGGGGTACAAGACCCTATTCAAGAATAACTGACCCATTTCGCTCCTTAGCCACGTGTATTAGCTGTTTTTCAAAAGTCATCACGAATCGTCTAGCGCGAAGACTCGACGACTTCCAGCCACCGGAGCAGGCCGGGTCTCGAGGAGGATTCAGCACCATAGACCACATCCACACAGTGTGGCAGATCATACAGAAGTTCGAAGCATATAATCGGCCACTGTGTCTTACATTCGTGGACTACGAGAAGACTTTTGACTCTGTCGAGACCTGGTCAGTTCCAGAGTCTCTGCAGCGATGCCAAGTCGACTGGCGATACATCCAAGTGCTGAGAACTCTTTATGAAAATACCACAATAACCATTCAAACTCAGAACCAGCAAACATAGCATATCTAAAGGAGGTGGGATCTTTTTTTTTTTTACGGATGGTAAATCATCAAATAACTCCTCCCGCTCTGGGCGGAGTGGAAGGGAGTGTCAGACTTGTGTCCATGTTCCTTCTTAGCCCTTTATGTTCCAGGGCCGTGGTATCTCTTTCGAACAGTCCCGCAGCCCCTCACCAACGCACGTGGCATTACATCAACGGCCAGTACATCTCACACTTGAGATTTGCATTGCAGATGAAATCGTCATACTGGCTGAAGCGATGCACAACTTTGCAGCAGATGCTGGATGGCCTAGTTGATTCATCAATACGCATTGATCTCAGGGTGAACTTGGACAAAACCTAGGTTATGTTCAACGAACAAGTCACCCGGAACCAGGACCTATTGTCAATGGCGGTCCTCTCGAGGTTGTTCGAGAATATGTTTATCTCGGGCAAACTCTGCAGTTTGGTAAGAACAACTTTAAGAGGAAGACTGACAGAAGAATTCAGCTGGGCTAGGCAACTTTTGGGAAACTTCGGCGGGTCTTCTCGTCACGTATTGCACAGAGCCTAAAGACTAAGGTCTTCAACTAGTACGTCCTGCCTGTTATGACTTACAGGGCTGAAACGTGGACACTCTCGTTACGGCTGGTCCATAAATTCGAGGTCGCTCAGCGAGCTATGAAAAGGGCTATGCTTGAACTCAATGCTTTATTATGTAGTTTTTTGTTGTTCCAAAAAAAAATATATATATTAAAGCCAAGGAAAGACACAGTGAAACAGCAAACAGATCATTACCATTTCACCAACGCTCTAGTGACTAAGCTCTTCAGATTTCAGTTAAACTAAAAAACCTTAACTCAATATTTGGATGCTAATCACCAGACTAGATCAATAGTTTCTACAATCAATTCTTTAAATCTAAGAAAGGAATTTGTAGTTTTCAAATATAAATCTTCTCTCATCTTTACTAAAAAAAAACTTAAAAACAAGAAAACACTCGTTTTCTTTTTTCCTAACAACTCTTTTTCGCAGTGTTTCAGCCTGATTGGGATAGCTCTTTATTTTTGCTTTTCTTCTTCTTTCTGCCATTTTCTTTTTAACCAGCCTCTCTTTGCTGGTCTGTTTTGGCATTCTTAAAAGCAACAAAATAAAAATATATTAATAAGAAACTTGATCATTAGTATGCCACCCTTATAATAATTGGTCTTACTTACTGCCAAGTACATAACATTTATTTGTTTGCTAATTAAACTGTCCTGCAACGTAAAAACTGGCTATATAGGTACAAACCATATATTTACAGTACATACTTAAAATTTGGTGGCTCGTTTTCAAATTTGGTGGCGGGAAAACGCCACCAAAGCCACCAAAATTGAGCCACCAAAATTGGGACCAGGCATAAAAAAAATCTTAAAAAATAGGGGTTTTAAGTTCCAATTAAATTGATGTTACTGATTTATACGAAACCCTAATCACTAGCTATAACATGTAGCTTATTATTAAAACACTTTAAAATCGACGGCAAATCGATCCACCAAAAATTTAACAATTCTTGTCCCCCGTGCCACTCAAGGTGAGTACTTACGTTTTTGGGGGGTAATCACAGGAGTAATCACATACCTGTTACGCGCAATTGCTGGCCCAAGACTTAGAATTGCGAAATAGTAAAACACTATTGATCACACACTCCCGAAGCTTCGTGTTATAGTAAATTGAAAAATCGCCAACAAAATTTTGATTTTTGCTTGGACAAACTTTGATCGAGTGTCCTGTGCTTTTAAATTAGATTATCTAATATGGTTTAATTGTTTTTAGATAGTGTGTCTTATGCATATACTAAGGAAATTGTTTATTTGCTATTTTACCCCAAATTGTTACTATGGTGAATGCAATTATATCAAAAAATGGAACTGGGACAAGCCACCAAACTTGAATTTTAAGGTGATTTTTTTTTTCCTGGTTTTTTATTTAAACTTATTAAAACAAAAAATGTGGCCCTAATTGAACCAAGTGACGTAGTTCACTATAAAAAAAAATAAGAAACATCCTATCATTTTACACCTCGATTCTCAACGTAGACACGTAAAATTTGCTGCTGTGATATTCACCCATAACTTTAAATTGCCAACAATATTGCTTTATTAGTGCTAGACCATGGAGTCACTAACGAATGGAGGAAACACTGTGTCGCGATCAATCAAATTAATGGTAATTTGAAACCACGCGCGTTTACACCACGGCCGTTACGCGCGCGAATTTCATACGGCTGTTGTGTTATTGTGATTAAAGTGAATGAGTATAAAAAAAAATGTTTCTTTGGGAAAGTTGTTGTTATCATGAATGAGTAAAATCACGTGTTTAAGTATCGGTCACTTATTACCAGTCACCCTATATACGCCTACCAATGTTTGTCTCTGCATCACCCAAAGCTTGAAAATATCCATGTCATTAAATCCGCCTCTGTACTTTGTGCTTGAAGTGTCATATGAATGAACGTTAAAATATTGTAATTATATGTTTTGGTGCTACGGAACTCTTTGTGCACGAGGCCGACTCGCGCTGGTCTGGTTTTTGTATGCTGTCCAGCAGACGAATTTTCAATTATATGGATTTCCTCCAAAATCAATGTAATGGGGTGCAGTTACAAACCTAATTAGGTACTAATGCAATATGTGCAAAGGTTTCTATAGGTATACCTTTCTATGCAGAGGGTACCCAAGTAGATTTTTTTACGAAAAATCATGGCTGCGTTTGTTACTGTTAGTGCGCTAACAAATATCATGGAAAACTAGATCGTTGTTCAATGATTAGTTCTCCATTTTCATGATGCTCTGTGACAGTCTGATAATATTATCGGGCGCGTCCGCTCTGCCATACTAAGTACCTAATATTATACTAGCTGATGGAAAAAAATACGCACAGAACATATCGGCTTTACTATGAATCATTTAAAGTCTTAATTGGTTAAGTTAGACATTACGAAAACGAATAATAAATAAACTTTTGTAGTACCTAAGACTTTTGTGCTATTATTTTAATCTCAACATTTCTATAATTGCGGGGCAATTGGGTAACACAGTTATAATGGCAATGCCTTTGATTTTGACATTTCAACAACATACTTTGCGCATCTGTAGGCTCGCAAATGGGACTTGCATATAATTGGCAAAATACCATAGCGGCTTCAGCCTACCCTGTGGGGATTATAGGCGTGATAGTTTTGTTAAATTCTTTGCGTTGATAACGGTGTTGAGCAGACGAACTTTTCGAACAATGATGAAGCAAAGAACTAGGAATTTCTTTCAAAAAAGATCCATCGGTTTGTATAGAAAGTGTGTTTTTGTGATAGAAAATTCGATTTCAATACGACATATTATTTTCCTTTATTTGGATTTTCTTTCCTTCATAGAAAAAATGAATGGATTGTGTGAGGAATGATATGAAAGAGAAGGGAGTAATTGATGCCGTGAAGTCTGACAGGGGAGAATGGAAGAAGAAAACGTGTTGCGCCGACCCCAAGTAGAATGGGACAAGGGCAGGAAGCTGATGATGATACGATAGTCATTGGTGGTAAGAAAGATAAACACCAAAAGTAAGTACCTACAAGGTGTAAAAAGACCCTTCACGAAGCCGTCAACCATGCATTCTGTACATCAAAGTAAGTAACTCTACGCAAAAATTATTGCTGGGAAACGAATTTTTTTTTGGGGTGAAATATTTCGTTTTACGGTAAAACTCAATGTAAAACAAAACTTAGTGCTGATGTATGCTTTGAATAGTAAACGGGTCACGGAGTTAATTCAAGTAAAGTTAAAACCTTTAAAAGTGGTATTTAAAAAAAAAACTTGTAAAAGAATTGGAACTCTGACCTCCAATATCTCCGTAACTCCGTAAGGTATGGTTCATAGCAAAAAAATGATCGCAATGGCGGGGAAAACAAGTACTTTTCGGCTTCATTAAGGGTCTTTTTACACCTTTTATACGGAAAACCATTCCTTGTCCATAAAGCATGACAGACAGAACGCCCAACACCCTTTATCTGCAGGAATTTTGAATGCGTCAAACATATACTTACCCATAATCGTAAAGGATTTTGTGATTTTGCATCAAAATGATAAGATATCATCATGTCGATCGGTAGATATAATTAATTTGCTTGCGAACGCACCAATATCACGTAGTGCTTCCTGTCCTTACGTAGGTAAATATACCTAGAAGCCACTTGTTTACTAAGTGTGTTCAGAATCAGAAACAGCTGTAAGATAGCAATAATAAAGGGTGTAAAAAGACCCTTAACGAAGCCGAAAGGTACTTGTTCTCCCCGTCATTGCGATCATTTTTTTGTTCTAGACCATACCTGGGAACCTTCTAGTTTCGGAGATATTGGGGGTCAAAGTTCCAACTTTTTCACAAGTTTTTTTTTAAATACCTGTTTCTAATGTAAGATTTTTTCTTTAAACACCTTCACGACCCCCGTACTATTCAATCCACCCATCAGCACAATGTTTGGAGAGCGTTACATTGAGTTTTACCGTAAAACGTGATTTTTAACCCTAAAAAAAAAAGGCGTTTCCCAGCAATAATTTTTGCGTAAAGTTACTTAGTTTGATGTACAGAATGCTTGGTTGACGGCTTCGTGAAGGGTCTGTTTACACCCCGTATAACATAACATCACGCCTGTCATCCGCGGACGGTTAGGTGTGACTACTATGTATTGTAAAGCTACCATTTACATTTCGTTATTTTTCATTGAGGAGCTCGTGGCAAAATAATAATAGCCGCTCGGGTCGATCTTTAGATTAAGCCGTGCTTGCCTAAGTTGGTCTGTGGATGGGTGACCACCCATTACATACCGTGTTTTCTCCGTGCCTCGAAAAGCACGTTAAGCCGTTGGTCCCGGGTGTCATTTGTAGATCTTTGACTGTCGTTAGGTAGTCAGTGACCCAAAAAGTCTGACAACCAGTCTTACCAAGTGGTATCGTATTACCCAGTAGTAACTGGGTTGTGAAGGTCAGATAGGCAGTCGCTCCATGTAAAATACTGGTATTCAGCTGCATCCGGTTAGACTGGAAGCCGACCCCAGTATAGGGAAAAGGCTAGGCAGATGATGATATCTTTCATTGATTCGAATTTGCCCTGGTTGTGAACAGAATGTCATGCTCACTCAAATGTCTCGCTGATGGTGGCGCGTGTGTCGGATCATTTAGTTCCCTTCAAAATGGTTGAGTTGAATGGTGCTGATCCATGCGTCATGTTCGTGAACGGGCGCTGTTAGTTGGGACTGGTCATGTCTTAGCTACCACGGTTTATTTTAACTACTTTGTTTTTAAATTGTTGATCTAGTATTTTACTCTGACCGCTCTTAATGTGCACGTCTTTCTACATGGTTTTTACTTAAATGTTTAATCTCAACATGAATGGTGTTACCAAGATCTTGTAAAAATATTTTGATTGAAAAGAGTGTCCTTGGAGTTTCTTGCCCATTCTTCTCCATAGAGATCTACGCTTTGGAATGGGCAACTACAGTACTTTCAAAAGTTATTATGCCTTGTGTCTGGGACTGTAGCTTCGCTGTAGTTTTTCTGACATTCAAAAGTGCCTGTTATGGTCTAATTCAAATAAATGCTTTGAGTTTGAGTTTGTCAGGAAGAGGTGTACCTAATAGTAAACCCACATTTCGCCAGTTATGTTTATGCCCCATAAATAGTAATAAAGGGCGAGCCTATTGACATCCACCGGGCATAAATCCAGACTCCGTGGCAGCTGAAGAGAAATTCTTGATGGAAAAATCCTATGACACTTTGACTTTCCGACCTGGGAATCGGACCCAAGACCCCATGCTCAGCAGTCGCCCTTGCGACCACTAGACCGTAGGCAGTAGGTAATTATACAATAGGGGTTTTAGTGCGTAACAGAATTTCAATCAAACGGATTTTCTAACATCTTACTGAGCTGTCAAAATAATAGGCATTGCCATTGTTAATGTCTTACTTAGGCAATTGTACTGTTAAACTACTATCGCCAAGCGCGATGTGGTCTAAACGAGGGAGCCTTATTTTTATTTTCAGCGAAAAACTCAGTAGTAGAAGACAATATTATGCATTTTGCATGACTCTTAAAATGCCCTTCAAATTACAATTTTGCCCAACACCCTTTATCGATAAAAATAAATTAAGATTTTTATTATCTTTGTTGTGTGAAAGCAAACAATGCGAGCGAGCTCGATTTTGTGAACAGTGGGCCTAGCACAAATGCGAGTCGTGAACGTCGAACGATTTCTGAATCGAAATACAACACATCTGCAACAATTGATGATCATACATAGAAATTAATCATCATCATCTGCCTAGCCTTATCCAACTTTGTTGGAGTCGACTTCCAGTGTAACCTGATGCAGCTGAATGCCAGTATTTTACATAAAACGACTGCCTATCTGACCTCCACTGCCCAGGTGATACTGAGTAATACTATACCCCTTGGTAAGACTGGTTGTCAGACTTTCGGACAACTGACTACCTGTAACGACTGTCAAAGATCTACAAATGACAGCCGGGAGCAACGGCTTAACGTGCTTTCCGAGACACGGAGGAAACTCGACAGGAATACATAGAAATGAATAATATATTCAAAAAAAAAAATGTGCAAAACGACTTTTTTCAATATTGAAATCGTTCAAATTCACGTTACACTTACGTCACACGTTCACGCTACGGCTTCAGCAAGAAGTATTTCAAGTATTTTGTTGTTCACTTAAAATTCGCTGAGTTTTAGTTTGTTTAGTAACACCCGTGTCATGTTTATAATTAGGCGCCATTGTTTAACACGATTAATTTATAATGTTTTAGAGATTTCACAGAGTAAAATAATATTAAGAATTCTGTACTAAAAGTTGAGATTTTTTTCATGTAAATTCAAATATCGTCAAAGTCGTGGGAAACACCTGGATACGGGAAGCACAGAACCGGGAAGTGTGGCAGAAACAAGGGGAGGCCTATACCCAGCACTGGGTGACTCCGGATGATGATGATGATGAAAGCCCAGCATTATGATGTTACATTCCAGTACATTTAAGTTCTTAAATTATCAATCGGCATTTCAGTTATCATTATCTTGTGTAATTTATTACGACTACTTTTAAAACGGTGAAAGGAAACATCGTGAGGACGCTGACATGCCCCACAACCAATAAAATGTTATAGTTCAAAAAACTTAAAAACATACTAAGAGTGACGTCATTTGATTTCTCGTATACTTCTCCTCAAACTCTTTTATTTGATACTCATATCATGGGAATGCCGTTGGGCCCGGGTGTCATTTGTAGATCTTTGACAGTCGTTAGGTAGTCAGTGGCACAACCAGTCTTACCAAGGGCTATCGTATTACCCAGTACTAACTGGGTTGTGGAGGTCAGATAGGCAGTCGCTCCATGTAAAATACTGGTATTCAGCTGCATATGGTTAGACTGGAAGCCGACCCCAATATAGTTGGGAAAAGGCTAGGCAGATGATGATGATTGGAATGCATAAAAAAAAAAGTCGGCCATCTTTTACAGTCCGCCATATTGGATTTCGAATGACATCACTAAGCTAATCATGCATTGTCATCCAAACTAAATATGTGTGCAAAATTTCAGCAGAATCGGAAACCAGGAAGTGTGTCAAATTCCACTTCTAAGATTTTTTACAAAGTTGGTCCCATATGCAGCTAATAAAAGCGTGCTAAAAACAGCATCCACCATCTCCGAACCTGCACTGGGCCCACGTGGTGGACGACGGCCCACTAACAATAACCTAGCCTAACAATAGGAAAATAATATTATAGACTCAGTATATTACATGAGACATTATGCAATGACGCATACACAAAGCATACATATTAACTTATTAATCGTTTCCTATCAATATCACTTCATATCATGTGCGTGCATGCTCGATAACCGCTGATAGGTAAGCTAATTTCGGAATTTCCAAATCGTTTGTGGACAACATTTATTTCCGAAAGTCACTGAATTGCTTTTCGTGTTAATATAACAGAGAACCCACTTATTTAAATAAGTATTTTGTGAGTCATCGATGACTGATCGACTGATCTTTACCGGTGAGTCAGCATCGTCTTGCCCTTGGGGTCGGCGCAACACGTATTCTTCTTCCATTCTCCCCTGTCAGACGTCACGGCATCATTTACTCCTTTCTCTTTCATATCGTTCCTAACACAATCCATCCACTTTTTTTTGCCTTCCTCTCCCTCTACTTCCACCAACATTCTTATTCATCCCTCTTTTAGTCACATGCGTTTCATTATATCCACTCATCACATGTTCATACGAAGAAAGATCTTTACCGGTGGCTAATGAACTTTGTAGTAACTGGTTATCGAGGCACAGAATAAATATTAAAGTGAATAGTAATATTTGAAGGTGGACGAGGCGAAAGGAATATGTAAGAACCGTGGTTAGTGACGTTCTGAGTTTCTGCCTATCCTCATGGGAATCAGCGTGAATTTATGTAAATACCTGATATAACATAACATCACGCCTGGAATATCCAAAGGGTTAGACAGAGGTGTACTAACTAATAGTAGTACACCCACATTTCTCAAGTTATGTTTAAGTCCCATGTAATAGGAAGCGATCCTATTGCCATCAACCGGCATCAAATCCAGACTCCGTGGCTGCTACTGAGAAGTTCCTGATAGAAAATCCCACACAAAATGCCCGACCCGGGAATCGAATTCAGGACCTCATGCTCAGCAGTCGCGGTTGCGACCACTAGACCAACGAGGCAGCAGTACCTATGTAAGTTGTCATATTTCGTCTACTTTGGTAGATCAGATCAGAGCTCTTTTTGAATCATAGTAATCCATGTTAATGTCACAAATGCGACAAAAATTCTCTCTGATACCTCGAATTTAGAAGAAATTTTGCACCCAGGTAGACCATGCCATGACTTCGTTCAGGAGTGACATACGCATATCATCAGATGGGCCACCTGCTAGGTGGCCCCAAAGACAGAAGCCTGAACAAAAGACAATCAATGAATTCAAATGAAGAACCTTATCTCAATAGTACCGCAGACCGTAGAAGGCAAAGAATTTAAATATTAATGAAGTTCCTTAATGTAAGTCAAGATCGATTTGTTGCATTCAGGATAATCGATCCTAAAAAGGCAACCAACCGTACCTACAACATCCTGTATATGTACTTAATGCACGGGGAAAACCATGTACATTAAAATAGAATAGGTAAATAGATAAAAATCATATAAACACGTGAAGGTAACACTTGATATATGTATATGACTCATACAATGAAACTCAATGAACTATCTACGTAGTAGCTCATTATCTGCCTAGCTTTTTCCCAACTATGTTGGTGTCGGTTTCCAGTCTAACCGGATGCACCTGAATACCAGTGACTGCCCATCTGACCTCCACAACCCACTTAGTACTGGGTAATACGATACTGAATAAATAAATAAATTAAAATTATGTCGGATTCTCTGACTCCTGCGATAGTTGAAACTGTGTTGCAGGAGCCAGTGACCTCCCCTAATAAAATGTTTTTTTTTTTTAAATTCAATTGAAAACATCTACTTGAAATACAAAAAAAAACATTTTTGATTGTGTTTTTTCATAGACCCTAGCTACGATACCAGATGGGTTAATGGAAAAAATGTCCCTGTTAATGCTGATGCTGATTGCCCATGATCGGCCCTTCAAAATCAAAACCTACCAAGCAAGTGACATTTTTGGCAAAATACGTTTTTTTTTAAACCCATCTACACAAAAAATTGTGATGCATCTAATGCAAAAACAACCATATTTCTATCGCAATAAGAAGTAGAGTTATGAAAATGCCAATCCTAGCAAGTGCACGTCTTAGTCCGATATAACAAGTTGGATTTCCCACATAAAACTTGCACAATTAGACTTAACTTGAGTCAAACTAGCTTATAATGTAAACCAAGTTGTATTTACAAATATCAAAATGATAACAGTGCAAAAAGGTTGTTGTGTTCTTAATGGTCAACGAAAATGTTTCTTTTCCTGCTCCTATAAAGGGTGTAAAAAGACCCTTAACGAAGCCGAAAGGTACTTGTTCTCCCCGTCATTGCGATCATTTTTTTGTTCTAGACCATACCTGGGAACCTTCTAGTTTCGGAGATATTGGGGGTTAAAGTTCAAACTTTTTCACAAGTTTTTTTTTTAAATACATGTTTTTAATGTAAGATTTTTACTTTAAACACATTCACGACCCTCGTACTATTCAATCCATCCATCAGCACAATGTTTTGACTACGTTTATACATAGAGTTTTAACGTAAAACGTGATTTTTCACCCCAAAAAAAAAAAAGTCGTTTCCCAGCAAAAATTTTTGCGTAATGTTACTTAGTTTGATGTACATAATGCTTGGTTAACGGCTTCGTGAAGGGTCTGTTTACACCCTGTATAATTTGCTCAAATGCTCTTGCTTGGTTTTGGTTTTGTACAGCCGTGATGTGCCGGACGTAATATATCACGTTCAAGTACCTATCGACACTTGTAATCGCTTCTAAATATACGTACCAATATTCTGTATCATTTTCCTCAAAATCTCTCAAAGCGCGTCATACTCAAACCACAATAATGCTAATATTAAACTAGCCGTTGTACGCGACGACCTTCCGCGTAAAATAATTATACAAATTTACTTCCGTATTTGAATCGGATTTTGTTAACAATTTCATAGGACTTAATTATTTTTGCACGGAACCCTAATGTTCTGCTGGACTGTTCGAAAGAGATACCGTGGCCCTGGAACACAAAGGGCAATAAAGGAACATGGATGGGTTTTAGTCAGTAAGAGTCTGACACTCCCTCCCACTCCACCCAGAGCGGGAGGAGTCATTTGATGATTTCCCATCCGTAAAAAAAAAACCCTAATCTTTTTTCTAAAATAAGAAACTTTTTTGCTAAAAATAAAACCGACTACAAAAACACAAAAAAGTGCAAAATAACTTCAGCAAAATAGCTCCGCGAAACAATATCCGTCCAAACAAAAAAAGAATCGACAAAAGAGGTTCACAATAATTGGCGAAGAAATCGCTGAACATACACACAAAAAAAAACATTCAGACGAATTGATAACCTCCTCCTGTTGGAAGTCCGTTTATAAAAGTAGCCTAAGTTCATCAGCTATATCCAGTAACAGTCCCGTAAAAATTGGTGCAGCCGTTTCGGAGATTAGCTTGAACAAACAGACAGAAAGACAGTTTTTTTTTTTAAAGATTTTTTTTTATAAATACCGTATACAGGGTGTAAACGGACCCTTCACGAAGCCGTCAACCAAGCATTATGTACATCAAACTTAGTAACTCTACGCAAAAATTATTGCTGGAAAACGACTTTTTTTTGGGGTGAAAAATCACGTTTTACGGTAAAACTCAATGTTACGCAGTCAAAACTTAGTGCTGATGGATGCTTTGAATAGTAAAAGGGTCATGGAGTTAATTAAAGTAAAGTTAAAACCTTAACAAGTGGTTTTTAAAAAAAACTTGTGAAAAAATTTGAACTTTGACCCCCATTATCTCCGTAACTAGACAGTTCCCAGGTATGGTCCAAAACAAAAAAATGATCGCAATGACGGGGATAACAAGTGCCTTTTGGCTTCGTTAAGGGTCTTTTTACACCCTTATATACTTTCATATGCATTCAGTAAAAAGCTGTTATTTTGAAATTACAAATAGACATATGTATAGATGATAGCTTACCGGTTATGTATCACCGTTCGGTGTGGGCAGAAGGTCACGGTCGACAGACAGACAAGTCTGACTTAGCATTAATGTAATTATGTATGCTAAATAATATGTGACGTCATCAGACGGCGTCATGTGATACTGGTTAGTTAGAATTATGTTATATGCGGTTTATTATGTAATACATATAACAATAGCTTTAGTTCCTAGGATGTAGAGTTGGCGCAGCAAAATAATGATCGACTAGTTTCTTTTTGGTATCTTTTTACTCAATTTTAGCTCGAGGAGGTCGATCTTTAGGTTAAGCTGTGCTTGCCTAGGTTGGTCTGCGGATGGGTGACCACCCATTACATACCGAGTTTCTCCCGTGCCTCAGAAATCTCGTTAAGCCGTTGTCCCGGCTGTCATTTGTAGATCTTTGACAGTCGTTAGGTAGTCAGTGGCCCAAAAAGTCTGACAACCAGTCTTACCAAGGGGGGTATTACCCAGTACTAACTGGGTTGTGGAGGTCAGATAGGCAGTCGCTCCATGGAAAATACTGGTATTCAGCTGCATCCAGTTAGACTGGAAGCCGACCCCAATATAAAGGGTGTAAAAAGACCCTTAACGAAGCCGAAAGGCACTTGTTCTCCCCATCATTGCGATCATTTTTTTCTTCTGAACCATACCTGGGAACCTTCTAGTTACGGAGTTATTGGAGGTCAAAGTTCCAATTTTTTCACTAGTTTTTTTTAAATACCACTTTTAAAAGTTTTAATTTTACTTTAATTAACTCCATGACCCATTTACTATTCAAAGCATCCATAAGCACCAAGTTTTGAGTGCGTCACATTGAGTTTTACCGTAAAACGTGATTTTTCACCCCAAAAAAAAAGTCGTTTCCCAACAATAATTTTTGCGTAGATTTACTTAGTTTGATGATGTACCTACTGAATGCTTGTTCGAGAGCTTCGTGAAGGGTCTTTTGTAGTTGGGAAAAGGCTAGGCAGATGATGATGAGCCAAGAATTCGGCAGAACAGACCATCCAGTTTTAGGACCTGATAGGACTCGATGTGTCTAGGTATAATCATTGAGGTTCCTGCCACAAAGATTAGGTAAACCACTTTTATGGTTTCCGGTGTGTCAGTTTTATAACGACTAAAAACACGTTGGGCTTTAATATCCTTCTGTTAACAACTGCCAATCTGTTTGTTATCTATACTAATCCTATATAATATATTATATTGTCCTTAGTAATATTATAAATGCGAAAGTAAGTTTGTTTGTTTGCTTTTCACGTCTAAACCACTGTACCGATCATCCTGAAATTTTGCATATACGTTGTCGGGTGTACAGATATGGACATAGGGTAACTTTAATCCCGAAAAAAGTAGTTTTCCCGAGGAAAACAACAATAACGTTCTTATGATAATAGATGGCGCCACGTGTCTTTCGAAACATTATTGAATTACAAGCAGAGTACAACCCAAATTAATGTCAAATTCTAAATTAACGCGAGCGAAGCCGCGGGCAAAAGCTACGCTCAAAACAGTAGGGCCTAATAAAGTAACTTTGACAAGGTAACCTTAATCTACATTGTTTCAAGGAAAATAATTATGCTGTAGACCGACCGCTTTATTGAGCCCTCGCGAAGCTGCGAAGGTATCAATTTAAATGGAATATTCTGAAGGTTGATCACGTATTGGTTCAATTAGTATCGTAATACCTACGTGGACCATGGTTATTTTAAAGCACCTGCCTTTCATTACGATCAGATCAGCCGTTTAGTCGTGAAAAGGTAGCAAACAGAGTTATTTTCGCATTTATAATATTAGGATATAAATACGGGGTGTAAACAGACCCTTCACCAAGCCGTCAACCAAGCAGTCTGTACATCAAACTAAGTAACTTTACGCAAAAATTATTGCTGGGAAACGAAATTTTTTTTTGGGGTAAAAAATCACATTTTACGGTAAAACTCAATATAATGCGCTCAAAACTTATTGCTGATGGATGCTTTGAATAGTAAACGGACCATGGACGTAATTGGAGTAAAGTTAGAACCTTAAAAAGTAGTATTTAAAAAAAAACTTGTGAAAAAGTTGGAACTTTGACCCCCAATATCTCCGTAACTAGAAGGTTCCCAGGTGTGGTCCAGAACAAAAAAATGATCACAATGACGAGGAGAACAAGTGCCTTTCGGCTTCGGTAAGGGTCTTTTTACACCCTTTATATTATTTTTGTTAGGACTTTGTGGACGCTTAATGTGCTTTTGATGGGGCAAGACGGAGGACTCATTAAAGCGGTCGTTCTATAATACCACGCCGCATCGTTGTAACTAACTGTTAATGGTAAAACCCATATGGGTATGTGGCCATGTGGCTTTACATACATTAGATAACATTGTTTAATGGTATCACAGATACAAGGTGTAAAGAGACCCTTCACGAAGCCGGCAACCAAGCATTCTGTAGATCAAACTAAGTAACTCAATGCAAAAATTAAAATTAATTTGTGGGCCACTGGTCGTTGGTTCTGTCCAGCTCGTCCCGCCATCTTCTACGAAGTCTGCCGCAACGCCTTCTGGCTGTGTCAGGGCTCCAGAAAGTGGTTATTTTGGCCCACAGCTCATTGGGTATGCACATATTCACTATTCAGGGTCACACTATTTATCACAAATTGCAGATAGTACATTTTTTAGTATTGCATTCTTAGATCTTTGTCATTCGTTACAGGTAGTCGCCCGTAAGTCTGACAACCGGTCTTCCCAGGGGTATCATATTACCCAGTACTAACTGGATTATACTAGAAGTCAGTTGGGCAGTCGCTCCATGTAAAATACTGGTATTCAGCTGCATTCGGCTTAGACATAGTTGGGAAAAGGCAAGGCAGATGATGATTGCAGACAATATCTAATTCGCGGCCTCAACAGACCTCATTATAACACGTAAATCAAACTAAGTCCGTTCGAGTGTTCGTTAACTGAACAAAAACTAGCTCGGTTGAACATATCTCGTTTATTACCGGTCTCGTTATGAAATCAGGATACTCCGTAGACATTGGTTGGTAGGTTTTAAAATCATTGCAATGTTGAGGTTATTGACTTTTGATCGTAAAAGAGAATATCATCTCAAGGTTGTCTGCGCAATGTGAAACCAGGTGCTGTGTTATTCTTAAAGAATTGGAGATAATTTTATAGTAACGGTATCAGTGGCGAAGGTTCCATACAACTCGATTCCTACCGGATTCCCTTTGAAAATATGGCTCAGTCAGTATTTTATAGACAAATAATATAAACACATTAAAAATATGTTCTCCGGCTTACCTCTTTAAAAAAAATTACGATTCGTTACTGAACTGTACTATCTAATGTAGCCTATATTTTAAGTTAAGCATCTAGCAGTAGAGCAGTTAAAACTGCGTTCAAATCCATGCAGTAGCTTTTGCGTGGTGCGCGTACAAACATACATGTAGACAGAAAGACAAAAATTTTAAAACTGTTGTTTTGGCTTCTGTTGCTCTAATAAAGACCCCCCATATATATATTTTTTTCCTGTTTGTTTTGCCTGTTACAATTTAATTGTATGAGGAGTGATCCTAAGGAGTTTGAGAAACTCCGAAAGTTAACTCTCTCTGCCTCTGACTGCCTCGGGTCAAGTGGTAGCAAGCGCGACTGCTGAGCATGAGGTCCTCGGGTCGGGCTAAGTGGGTTTTTCTATCAGGAATTTCTAAGTAGCAGCCACGGAGTCTGGAGTCCGGATGATGGCTATAGGCTCGCCCCGATTACTTGGCACTTAAAACATAACTGCTGAAATGTCGGTGTACTAAGTATTAGGAACACTTCTGCCTAACCTTACGGGGATTACAGGCGTGATGTTATGTTATGTTATGAAAGTAAACGTTTTAAAGATCTCACGAACGAACTGAGAACTTTTAGGTAGGATGAACCAAGACGTGTGTAAATTAAAGACTGTTACCAGGTTTCACAAGATTCGACGAAGAATGTTAAAGAACGCAATGTGCCAACAACATATCAAATCTAAACTAAACAATAGCAATACTGAATCTCAGAAACTGGGTACATAGGACTGTATAAATAGCTTTCTTTAGCTTTTACTAGAACTTCGCCCGAGACTTCGTCCGCAAAAACTGTGATAGCTCAGCTAATTATGCATGATATACAAATAATGTATAGCCTATAGCACTCACGAATAACTTAGTTTTTGAGAATTGGATTTTAGAGTTTTAAAATTGGATCATTAGTTCGCTTTCCAGAAGTGAAAAAAAAAATTGTATTAGATCATTCGTTCCGGAGATTACATTACAAACTAACAAACAAATACCTCTTTATAATGCCGGGTACATATTAGTGTAACGTAATAACGTGAAATGTAACATGAATGAGCCGTCCAGTCTTATGCAATGCAACATGAAATGTAACCCAACAACAGGCGAATTTGTTTCAGCTTGTGTTACATTACATGTTACATTTCACCAATGTATACCCGGCATTATATTAGTATAGAAGTATAGACGACTAGCTTTTTCTCCCGGCTTCGCTCACGTTAATTTAGAATTTGACAATCAATTCGGGACGTACTCTACTTGTCATAAAGTAATTCAATCATGTTTCGAAAGACACGTGGCGCCATCTATTATCAAAAGAACGTTTTTGTTGTTTTCCTCGGGAACAGTACTTCTTCCGGGATGAAAGGTACCCTATGTCCGGTTCTGTACACCTGACAACGTTTATGCGAAATTTCAGGATGATCGGTTCAGTGGTTTAGACGTGAAAAGGTAACAAACAAAGTTACTTTCGCATTTATAATATTAGTAAGGTTAAGGATAACCGATCAAACAGCTGCAGACACATACTGAAGGGTAATCTGGTCATGTTCCCAATGACCGTCTGTCATTGCCGGGAGCAACAACCGAACATATTCCCAATAAATACGTCATCAGGTAGCGTCCATACTGTTTACTACAACAGGAACTATTTCTGAACGTTACTCAATGGAATAACTCCACATGTTTTCGGAGAAACCCGTGAGTAACCGCGCTATCTGATAAATGTTTCATTCAGATTCGCTGAAATTTGATAAACAAGACCGTTTTGTTATTGAAAATCGAGAAAAAATCGTGATATCTGCGCTCCTCTGAAAATTATGAGGTGGCGGATCTTGGTTGAGTATCATCATCTGCCTAGCCTTTTCCTATGTTGGGGTCGAGTTCCAGTCTAACCGGATGTAGCTGAATTTTACATGGAGCGACTGCCTTTTTGACCTCCACAACCCAGCTACTGGGCAATACGATACCCTTTGTAAGACTGGTAGTCAGACTTTCGGGCAATCTATAATTGACAGCCGGGCCCATCGGCTTGACGTGCTCTCCGAAGCACAGAACGAACTCGGTATGTTATGATGGTCACACATCCACGACCGACCTTGGCAACCACAGCTTAACCTTGAAGATCGACACATGTGGCTGATATTATTTATCCACGTGCTCCTGCTTCCTGCCTTGCTTAAGTTGTTAACTAGTTATTGTGACACACTAGGGCCGTGGGGTCCGTGTTCTCAGCTAGTTTTTTGAGGACATCGCTCAGCGGTTATTCGATTTGATTTTATATACATATTTATTTTTGTTATTTAATATTTCCTTTATTCATTCTTTTAATATATTTTTGACATTTTTAAAAATTAAAAAAAATGTTGCCGGCCGGTGACGGGTGTAGTAGGGTCCAAGTTAGCGGTGGCTAGGGCTCCAGACAGGAACCTCCTTCCAATGCCAGCCGTATCGAGGAGTATCTGGCCCTTGATCCAAACGCCTTAGGAGAAGCCTCGAAAAGTGTTCATCGAGGCTCTATATTATTATTTAACTTGTAAATATTTTTCTCTGTAAATATAATAAAACTAGTTGTTTAAAATATCTTAGACTTGAAATCTGAAACCGGCATGTCCTAGAACCAAAGAGATTTAAAACACATATAGAGAGGACATTGGGAATATTGTCATACAATAATTTTCATCCTGAATATTTTCGATTTTGACACACGAATGCTACCTGACAAGCGGGCGTATGACACAGATGGCGATGACGCTAGACAGAACGAATTGTTACTAAGTAGTAACAAGTTTTGGATTACGATTTTCTTCGTCATGACCCGTCTATAGCTCGGAAATATTTGAATGTCTTTGTGTCATATGAATGCGACCGTAAGCACTGGACTGATCAACTTGTTACTAATTTGTAACAGGTTTTGGAATTGTCAGTTTCTTGGTCTTGTCCCGTCTATAGCTAGTTATATATATTTGAATGTCTTTGCCTAGAACCAAAAAGTCCTTTTTTTTTCGTATTGTATAAGTTCAAGACATATGACATCTACCAACCAGGGCCCGCTTATGGATTAGAGCCCACTCACTCTCATAGAGCGGAGATAACTAACAGGAACAGCATTATTATGTACCGAGTGAATCATTGACATAATAATTAAACCCTGTTTCCTATTTCCCTGTTTTTGCAATAGTTCACTTGCACCTAAAACTAAAATATTGCTATCCTGTCTGTTATTTTGCCTAGTTACATAATTACGTACGTCACTTTGTCTCGGAGACATAGGACCATATTTTTTCGATGTCGTTTCTTCTGGACAACCTCCCTACATTATTACATAACATCACGCCTGTAATCCCCGAAGGGTTAGGCAAAGAATAATCCTGTTTACACCCACATTTCACTAGTTATATTGTAACTCATGTAACAGGGGCGAACCTATTGCCATGAATTGGGCACGGATCTAGACTCCGTGGCCGCTACTGAGAAACTGAAGAAAAAACATAATAACACTTTGCACGACCAAGGAATCGAACTCAGGATCTCGTGTTCAGTAGTCACACCTGAGACCACTAGCGCCGCAAGTGTGACTACTGACTGAACACTGGTCTAGTCACTAGTCTAGCTAGACCAGTGACTCTTAACCTGTGGTCCGCGAGTATATACATAGGGGTCTGCAGCACTGAAACATTTACTGCTTTTCTCAACCACATACCACTCTGAAAAGGCATTCTCTGCTCTTGTTTATACTAAAAACAAATGTAGGAACAGATTACAAGTGGAATCCCATTTGAGAATAATTATAGCTTTGTAGTAAACATCAACACGAATATCGCTAATTTAGAAAATAAAATACCTACATACGTATTTTTATTTCTAATTTTTTTTTGTATTTTTAATACAAATGTAATTGTAGTATAAAATGGTCCGAAAAATGCTGTTAAGGGGTCCTTGATAATTGCGTTTGTTTTTCTAGGGGTCCGTGGCTGAAAAAGGTTGGACAGATCATCATCAAGAATTATCTGATTGTAACTATATAGGGCAATGCTCGAATGAGCCCATTATAATTGAGGAATGAGTCGTCGCTTCCAGTTGAACTGTTCACAGACAGCACGTCCACAATATTTTGTTCGGTGACTTCCAGTCTAATCTGATACTTCCGCATTATACATGGTGATTCATTGAACAGTGGGGCAGTGGCACAATAGTGGTAATGGTCTCGATTAACGAATAGTAGGTTCGAACCCAGACAGGCGCATTACTTTGTGTTTCCATCCGCATCTAGGTTTTACCCACGATGGCAATTAACGTTGTCGGCCTATCTCGCCGCCGGACCACCAGCACTTCTTTTGTCAGTCCCTGGACGCCACAGATTGGCGTCCAGGGACTGGGAAAATAGTGGTCCACCGGGGTCGGAAACAGGGTCTAAGCTACTGGTGGTTAGAGCTCCAGAGACAGGAACCTTCTCGTATAAAGGCGGTATCGAGGAGTACTGCCTTCTGAATCAAGCCCTTGATCCAACAGTCTACGAGGGCTTTTACAGATGTTCGTCGAGACTCTTGGCCATCAGGCCATTGGCCTTAACGATAAACGGCACAATGATAGCCGAGTTCACAGTCCACGTGCGCACAACCTTGTGTGCCAAGTCGAGATACTTTATTTGTTTCTCTTTCTCAGCTTTCACGAGGTTCTCGACAACTTTACCCCACATGTCATACTGTAGCCTGAAGGTAAGTACCTACTAGAGCACAATGCGTTCGCACAAAGAACAATCCAACATCTGCAATGATTCTTATCCTAGGTCCTCACGACCCTGATGTCATAATGACCAGCATTTTGAACTGACAGTTGAAAGTTCAAGGCGTTTTCGTTCACGTTCATGAACAAGACAGAACAATGGTGAGTTTTGCTTAACTGTGTATTGTTTTTTTTTCAAACCTTACGTTTTTGTCCGTCTAGCGATGATTTGAAGAACTGGGTACTTGAGAATTGTATTTTGGGAATTCCGACACAACATTATTAGAAGGATATTTATTTATTTATCGTAATACCCAGTACTAACTGGGTTCTGGAGGTCAGATATGCAGTCGTTCCATATAAAATACTGGTATTCAGCTGCATCCGGTTAGACTGGAAGCCGACCCCACCTTAGTTGGGAAAACTTCTAGGCAGATGATTTATTTATTTATTTTTAGTGCATACATGGAGGTTTTACAAGTTACAGCTAATAAAAACTAACAAAAAAGGAAACCACAGTCACCAGAAAGCCAATTGCAAATCCTCACGTATAGACTTATAATAATAATCTATGGTGTGAAGCACAAAAACAAAAAACACACCGCTTTAAATAAAGTAAGAGAAGCAATATAAATAAAGGGTTTTCCAATAAGAGGTGTGTTATTTTGATATTCAAAGAAAAATGCCATTTTTTTATATAAATGATCGGATGTTTATTTCATTATAAAGAGGAAGGTATGCCGTTAATAGTGGAAAATAACATCAGGCAAATGACCACCACGGCCACCATATCCTTTTCATGAAATTTTCCATAACCAAATTGCAAAGTGGCTGCCCTATGTCCTCGATAGCCTCACGAATTCCATCTTTGAGGTCTTGAATTGACGCTGGGCTGTTGGCGTAGACCTTCTCTTTCACGTGGCCCCAAAGGAAGAATTCATCCTTTTGGAAGTCGGTTAAAAAATGGCATTTTTCTTTGAATATCAAAATAACACCTCTTATTGGAAAACCCTGTACTTAGTTGGTTTATTAAGTAGGTATCCGGGTATCTGTGTAGATTATAGGATAATAAATTTGGGGAATTACAGACTAGTACTTTTTAATCTTTGATTTCCGCCGATTTTTGGTGAAATCGCCTGCAATTGAAAGAGATTAGGTAGGTAGGTAGGTAATGGTTTCGAAACGCGATAAGATATTGACGATAACATTTTTATCTATATTGTTGTCACACAGATCACCAGTCTGGCCTCTTTCGTTTTATGTATTTCCGCGTATCTCCCGTTCTTTCCGATACACTTATTTTGTCATAATATCGTCGACCCATCAACCAGTATTTTTTTTTCAGTGAGGTTTCACTGAAAAAAAAAATACTACCAAAAATGACCCTGATAACCCCAAACCCCAACTATCGCCCTGTTTCGTTTGATCATAAAAAATGCATTGTTTGTAAGTAGTTGCAAAACTTAATATTGTTATTGTGTACTGTAATGATAGTCGTTAGATGGAAAATATAATCTATACAAATAAATAAAATTGAAGTGTCTGTTTGTTATTTCAAAATAACAGCTTTTTACTGAATGCATTTATGAAAGTATATACAGTACTTAACCGTAAATAATACCGGTGAAAAAACACATTTTTACATTTTTGTCTGTCTGTTTCGGCTATTCTCCGAAACGGCTGGACTGATTTTTACGGGACTTTACTGGCAAATAGCTGTTTTTATAGCGCTACTTAGGCTACTTTTATTTTATTTTTTAAATTAGAGTTCCGTGCAAAAAATAAAAACCTTTGACATTGTAAACAAAATCCGATTCAAATAGGGAACTGACATTTTTATAATAATTTGCACGTGCATCGTGGGGCACAGCTAGTAAATAAATAAAATGAATGCAATTATAGTGCAGTTGCATGCCTACATACCACGTTCGATGCAGACCGCTCGTCCGAACAACTAAATTACCTTGAAAGTTTTCCTGGGTGGCTGAATGCAGATGTGTTTACCTTGATTCAATGAATTCTTGTCGCTTACGGCACGGGCATAATTTATACTGTGCTTACGGTTACTACATATTTAATTAATTACTGCATTCGATTAAAAAAATTCCATTCGTTATTGAGAATAGGCTCACCCTTATTATCTAGATACTGTCGAAATGTGGGTGTATGTATTAAAGGTACACGACTGCCTAGCCCTAAGGGATTCGGGACTAATGTTGTGTTACGGTATGTGTGCTTTCCCTTTACTAACTTGGCGTATTGATTAACTTTCCGTTGTGTTTGGTCATTCCCAGGTCGAGTAAAGTGTCATTGAATTTACCCAGCAGTGATTTCTTAGTAGTACCTAGCACGGGATCTGCATTTGTGCCGGGTGATGGCAATAGGCTCGCTCCTTATTACATGGGACTTAAATGGAACTGGCAAAAGGCAGATAAGCTGGTATGGTACACCCACGGCAATATGTGGGTGTACCATACACTCTGCCTTACTCTTCGGGGTCCTGCCGGGGCTGCGGGACTGTTCGAAAGAGATACCGCGGCCTTGGAACACAAAAGGCAATGAAGGAACATGGATGGGTTTTAGTCATTAAAAGTCTAACACTCCATTCCACTCCACTCAGAGCAAGGGGGGGGGGGGAGGAAAACCCGTCTGGTTAGAAATGCATGATACGTACACACGACGGCTAGTAAAGCTTTACAAAACCACTTTATGCGGATCTCTCATTGTACGGAAAATCTATACAAAGCAAGACCATGTTATACTGGAAATGTATAGCATGATGTGCCGCCGTGTGTACCTACATATTTTTTGTCGTCTCTGAACGTGGTCGAGGCGAAAGGTGTACGTAATGATGACGTATGCAAGTGGCGCCCTCTAGTCTCTGCGTACCCCCATCGAGACTTGAGCTGATGCTATAATAATTTCTGTTATTTGAATGACCTCGTTCAGAAAACATCTGGTTTTAATTTCACAATATTTCGTCCTTTTATTACACCAGACCGCACAAAGGTATAGCATGACCAACTTAAGTGTGCAGTTCAAGGTGGCGCTGCTTGTCAACAAAATTTGCATCGACATGTCAAACTTGGTACATTTATTTTAGTTCCGTGTTTTCCCACCTGCACAGGTAATTTGGTTGAAGTGCACTTGCGTGTGAGAATAATGACACATCTGTCAAATCGGACAATGCTATTTTTAGCATTGGCATATAATGTGACGTCAATCATGACGCGGATTTAGAATGCAGTAGAATGTGTGTATAACCTTCATTGTATCGCGGGTATCAGGTATAATAAGTTACTGTTCCGTAAATTGAAGGAAACAGTTTTGGTTTATGTTAGTACCAGAAAGTTCTTTGATTGGCGGCATTATTGAAATAGATGTTTTTTTATGACGGGTATAATGGGTGTAAAAATACTCTTAACGAAGCCGAAAGGCACTTGTTCTCCCCGTCATTGCGGTCATTTTTTTGTTCTAGACCATACCTGGGAACCTTCTTGTTACGGAGATATTGGAGGTCAAAGTTTCGACTTTTTCACAAGCTTTTTTTAATACTTATTTTTAATGTAACGACCCCCCGACTGTTCAATGCATCCATCAACACAATGTTTTGAGTGCGTTACATTGAGCCCTACCGTAAAACGTGATATTTGCCTCCAAAAAAAAAAACGTTTGCCAGCAATAATTTTTGCGTAGACTTACTTAGTTTGACGTGCCAAATTTTTGGTTGACGGCTTCGTGAAGGGTACGTTTACACCTTGTATACAGTATAACCAGTTAAACTGGGCCTCGTGCAGTATACCTAATATTTCCTGCACCAATGGCATATCCGCTGAGATTGGCCGACTATGACGGAAAACGGTCAGGAGGACTATGTTTTCCTACTCAGATTACATTTTTGGATTTAGTATTCGCTAATGCAAATTAATCCAATGTTTTATTTATATTTTTTCCTCAATGCACATTAATAAAGGCACGGTCCAGACTGAAAGTTGAACAATAAAACATTACTTTCAAGTGGTGCATTCAGTGTGGTATTTTCAAGTGGATGTACTTGAATGATGCACGTCGTTTTGAGCGAGATTTTTGCTCAAGGCAACCATGAGACCAAAGTACTTGCGTCAGTGGAACAAAGGCTTTCTTGTACATGAATATATTGATAAACATAACAGAACATCACGTCTGTGTTTTTCTTAGGCGCGAATTACACAGAAACGGCGTAAGATGAAGGTGCGACGCAGGTGCGGCACAGGCGTGGAATTTATAAGGAAACGAAAGAACGGCGTGCCTGCGCTGCGCCGCTTGAGTGTCATTCACGACACGTCGCCTACGTAAATTTTGTATGAAAATGTTTTGAAGCGGCATCATGCCTGCGCCACGCCTTCACCTCACGCTGTTTCTGTGTAATTCGCGCCTTAAAGAAATAGGCGGATGTAGTGCGCGTAGCAAAAGACAAAGAAAGAGGGTAGACAGATTTGTCTGCTCCTAACAATTTATTCTCCATCGACCCGCATTCTCCAGTCAACCCGCGATCATTGCGGTTGCAACAGCGTCGAAATATCGGGAGCTCAAAATTATGAACAATCACGGAAGTTATCCCTGACAGTATAAGTTTTGTTAATGTGGAATTCCTTATGGGAAAACCAATAACACTGCCCGACTTGGAAATTGAAGTCAGAAATTGAACTCCAAACAAAAAACCACAGACTGGACAAAACTGGTATATTATGTACCAAATCAAATCATTTACTTTGCATGAATAGGTGTATACATAAGGATGAAACACAACAATATAGAGCAGCTCAGGACCATATCCTACCTTAACAGGTGTGCAAAACTAGTACGTAAAATATTATAATTAAAACTAACATCGTGAGGAAACCAACATGCCTAAGAGATATTTCTCGACGGCATGTAAAGCCAAGTCAGAGGCCCATGGGCGGCATAAAAACTCTGACACCAGGTTACGAACTAACCACACGATAAAGAAGATTAAAACTAAAATTAAAAAAAATAAAAAATAATAATAAGTCATGGGGAATTGGAATGTCGTTAATGAAAACGAATGACACCTTACATACATTACATTACATTGTACCGATTGGTATTTACCCATATTTTATACTGAAAAACCCACAAGAAGTACCTACCAAAAACACTCATAAACTAAAGAAGACCGTTCCAACGGGTTCTCTACAAGGAAACAAGGCGATGCAGTTCCGAGAAAGAGTGCTGAACTTTCCAAAATACCAGTTTATAAGGGAATACGAAAGGAAGGAGTCCAAGAGTTGAAGATTGATGATGTGTTTGTTGCTGATTCACTTTTTATAAAGTTTCGTCTGGGAAATTTTCTTAATTAGACTGTCTGTTTGTTCTGGCTAATCTCCAAAACGGTTCGACCGATTTTGATGGGACTTTTACTGGCAGATAAGTGATGTTATAAGGAGTAACTTAAGCTTATTTTATAAAAAAGGATTCGGGGTTCCGTGCATACAAATTAAAACCTATGAAATTGTTAACAAAATCCGATTTACAAAACCAGTTTATCTCTCATTGTACAGAAAATCTATACAAAGCGCGGCCAAGTTATACCTACTGGGTCTGCGGGACTGTTCGAAAGAGATACCGCTGCCCTGGAACACAAAGGGCAAAGAAGGAACATGGATGGGTTTTAGTCAGTAAAAGTCTGACACTCCCTCCCACTCCACCCAGAGCGGGAGGAGTTATTTGATGATATCCCATCATTAAAAAAAAAATGTTATACCTACTGGAAATGTACAGCTAGGACGTCAAAAAATTCGTCCACATTTTTCCACCTCGCTCTCAACGGGAAAAGTGCCCAGAAGACTGGCAGCATTACCACGTTGGAAATCACGTGTGTTTAACAAGGAAAATTAATAACAATTCATTTCCCTACCTACTGAACAAGCTGTTTTTAAGAGAACTTACTACTACTACTTATTAAGTGAAGTTACTTATGTTTCGACACCTACTGGCTTGTTCACACTACAAATAGGCCAAGATAACTGAAGGCGACTTTGACTTTCAAATAAATCAAGGAAAAACGTACCAACAGCGTGTTGTGTAAATGTTTCATTGACCGCGTTATCAGGCCAGATGTTCGTAAAATAAACGCGAATTCCGGCAATTATGAACATTTATACAATCGTTGACCTGACGGTGTTGATGACCTGTTGACCTTAGACTCATCACTGTTGATTGGTATAAACATTTCTCTGGCTAGTCAAACCATCGTAGAAGGTAATAATCTGACCGAGTTAGTTAGACAAGGAGTAACCCTGGTATCTTTGGTTAAGTTAAAGTAATAACTTATGCAACCATTTTTGTGCAATAAGCAAGAATTTGAACGAAGTAAGAACCGTCAAAGAAAGCAAAGCTGAGAACTCTAACTTTGGACAGTTCTAACTTCAAGCAACTACGGAATAAAAATCGTATCTTAAGTTATAACTTTTACTAAGTCGGGTGTTAGTCTTGATAACGTTAGAGTAAATAGACTCAAAGTGATAGTTTCCTTCAAAATTTCGTTCAAAGTTGAAGCAGCAGCACAATAAACGTGTGCATAAGCGGCAAGTAATGACGTTCCCCGACATGCACACAAACCCACGAGAATTTCGTACGCACGAGGCTAACTTGAAATTGACAGATAGATAGATAGATAGAAAAACTATTTATTTAGTGCACACAAAAGACAGCACAACACACAGAAGCACAATTAAATTATACAAATTACACGACTACATCATTCAAACGTATTTACGAAAGAAGTATAGTAACACCATGACATACTTCAAATAAAATAACGAGTATACAAGGTGCGGTGTGCGTCCCAAGGTTGCACCAAATGGGAGTCCAGCTCAGCATGTGTCAGGCATGCATACGCTGATTTTCTGCTGGATCCCTGTACATACGGACGTCGAGCAGACGAGTGGTATTGTGACAAAGTGTTATTCATGCGCGGAGTTAATTTCTGCTCCTTACATGCGACTAATGCGGTTCTAAGCCTAATATAACAATGTTGATAACTTGATTTGATAGAATCCATGCATGAAACGGTACCATGGCACGGCCATAGATTTTCAGGGCGAATCAACCGTACCTAGATTTTCAGTTTTCACGCACAAAAAACGTGTCTACGTAGGTATATAGAGGCCTAAAAGTGCTAAATAGGGGATGATAGTTTATTTTCATTTCATCTGATTGGAAATCCCATTACCCTATGTGTAATGGGTGTTAAAGTACCCTTAACGAAGCCGAAAGGCACTTAATGTGCCCATCATTGCGATCATCTTTTTGTTCTAGTCTAGACCATAACTGGGAACCTTCTAGTTACGTCCTTCTAGTCCTGCCGTAAAACGTGATATTTGATCCCAAAAATCATTTCCCAGCAATAATTTTTGCGTACAGTTACTTAGTTTGATGCACAGAAAGCTTGGTTGACGGCTTCGTAATTAAGGGTCCGTTTACTCCCTGTAGACAAATATTTAAAATTCGAAAATAGCTTTCTCGAATTTTAAAAAGCCAAAGTTATCGTCATCCGCAGGCAGTGCCGGATTTAGGGCAGGGCAACAGGGGCACTTGCCCCGGGCCTCCACAAGGAAGGGGCCTCCACAACTTGGTCAAGAAAAAATTACATCTTTTGTGTCCATTAGTCCATCAAAGAGTGTTCAAACACCCCCCAAAATCCCAGACATCTATAGAGAAACCAACCAATCTATACATCCGCATCATATAATTACTGAATTCAATATTAGTTGACACATTTACTTTTATTAGGGTTATTAAGTTACACCTTGTTTTTTTTTTTCGTCTTTCCCAAAACAAGCTTCGGTGCCTCCACTTCTTGGTTGCCCCAGGGCCCCCACACCCATAAATCCGGCCCTGTCCGCAGGCACTCACCAAAATGTTATTCAAAAGAGGTTCAACCAAACAGGTTGTTCAAGATTTTGATTATTGTATTTTTAGATATCTAGCTGGCAGGTAGATTGTCTAAAAAACATAACATAATGGCTATCATCAAACGAGCATGTGAAAAAAACTGGAGCCATTAGAAGAACTGGTTTGCGGATTTATTTTTGTAAGTATTTTTAGCTGATGAAACCTATGCTTTTACAAATGATCTGATGTAGAAGCTTGAGGGATTTTGAAAAGGCATTATTGAATTATAATAATTGAAATTTGCCACATGTCACATTAAAATTGGGCCAAAGTAGCAACAGATTGGGTTCCGAAAAACATAATCCGACGAGGCCCTGAAAGAGATGGCGTGACGAGCTGGACTGTTCGAGAAAAATGAAAAGAGGGAAGGGAGGCTTTTGCCTTGCAGTGGCATACATCAGGTTCATAATACAACAATAATTGCCAACCCCTATTGCGCAACCATGGTGATCAGTGCTAGTAAGTAATCATCTGCCTAGCTTTTTCCCGACTTTATTGGGGTCAGCTTCTAGTCTTACCGGATGCAGCTGAATACTAGTATTTTACATGGAGTGACTGCCTGTCTGACCTCCAAAATCTAGCTGGTACTGGATAGTACGGTCTGAACCCCTATTTACTGTCAAAACAAAAGAACAAAGAAATAAAAAACGAAAAAAAATCAACTGTTTCCAGAATATTTTACTTGTTTCAAGCGCCACTCTATTACTAAATTAAAGTTGTGAAATGAATCATCTTCAAAAAAACAATAAGTATGAGCACTCACAGGTATTAATTTCATACCTGGAAATTACAATTTAACTTTTCCTTTAAGTAGCTCAGGAGTGGGATTATTATCCCACTTCTGAGCAAAGGCCTCCCCCCATTCCTTTCACTTATCACGATGGTGTGCTTCTTCTCGCCAACTCGCGAGGAAGCCATCCAAGACGTCCCGCCATCTTCTCTTCGGTCTGCCGCGACCCCGTCTAGCTGTCTCAGGGCTCCAGTCTTGGGATATTCGGGCGCACAGCTGTGCCGGCATTAGTACTAGCTTTTGTCCGCGGCTTCGCTCGCGTTAATTTGGAATTTGACAATCAATTCTGGTTATACTCTGCTTGTAATCATGTGGCGCCATCTATTATCATAAGAACGTTATTGTTGTTTTCCTCAGGAACAGTACTTTTTTTCAGGATGTAAGGTACCCTATGTCCGTTTCTGTACGTCTCTGACAACGGATATGCAAAATTTCAGGATGATCGGTTCAGTGGTTTAGGCGTGAAAAGGTAACAAACAAACAAACTTACTTTCGCATTTATAATATTAGTATGCATACAATTTAACTAATCAACAATATTCATTGGTGACTCATATATTGATATAAACAGTCATTATCTACTAATAAAATATGTAGTAAATGATCTAAATCTACATATGGGTTTCCCCGCATGAGCACTACTTAGGTACTACTAAGTACTTACACTACCTATCTAAATACTTTTATTGTCACGCATGTGCTTCTTTTGACGTATCAATTTAATATGTAACCTGCTTTTCACTCTGCTGGTAAAATCTATACAAATGAATAAACTTGTTGGTTATGTCAAAATAACAGGTTTTTAGGGTTCCGTAGTCAACAAGAAACCATTATAGTTTCGAGTTGAGAGTTTGTTGAAATAATTTTTCGATTAAGGGATTCGTGAACTATTAAGCTTTATGATATTTTTTGTTAGATTCAAGTGTCCCTCCCCCCTCTACCAGCTAAACGGTTGTGTTTGGGTGTCTGAAAAATTCACGATGGTATTGTATATAACGAAGTTAAAAGGAAAACTATCACAGCTAAGTAGGCTTTACAAGTTTACGAGTAATAGCCGACCAACTTATAAAATTACTTAGATAACATATTTTCCTAAACATAATGTATGGGACCAAAGGTTTTTCAACTGCAAATGTAAGTTTGTTTTTTATTATTACAATAAAAATCATCGTTTGGAGGCATGTTGCATCTGTTGTTATAGCGACAACATTCTGCGAAAATTTCAACTGTCTACCTATCACGGATCATGAGATACAAGCCCGCTGACAGACAGACGGACGGACTGACAGCGGATGCTTAGTAATTAAATAGGGTCCCGTTGCTTACCCGTCGGGTACGGAACCTTAAAAGCGTTCTTTCTCACGTTGTTTACATTGCACTCGAGTGCGTATGTATTTTGTTTACTACAAATGCTATCATTTACTCGTAGATACACTAACTACTTCTTGATTATTATTTATACTCTAGATACTTACTACTATTTACTTACCCGTACGTAGTACACGCGGGTTCATTGAACATCTCACGGTTCGAGGTACTTATGGAGTGAGTAAACAAACTCCGGATTTTATAATTAATTGGGTATTGAGAGATGTTGACCAGACATGAGTAAAGCAGTATCGAAATTTTTATTTGTAATCTGTTAAACAAACCGCTTTATACAGGGTGTAAATAGACCCTTAACGAAGCCGAAAGGCACTTGTTCTCGCCGCTTTTGCGATCATTTTTTTGCTCTAGACCATACCTGGGAACCTTCTAGTTACGGAGTTATTGGGGTTCAAAGCAGGGTTGTTGCGAACATCAGCATCAGCATCAGCATCCGCTGATCTTCAGCATCATTTTCAACATCAGCATCAGCATCAGCATCCGCATTGATCGATGCTGATTATTAATGCTGATTATTAATACTGCAGTTCGAGTCGTGACATGACCGCAGAGAGGATTATATCACGTGTAGTTTTTGTCGGCGACTTTAACCAATTAAAAGATCGTCTGCGGGGATTGTGATTGCAAACTTGTCTCATTACGTTAATTCGTCATTACGCGTGAAAGTTTTTGTTTTTTTTTTCCCGTAAACTGTCGAGTGTTATTCGTTGAAAAGTGGAATATGGACGTATTTTAAATTAAGGAGTAAAGAAACTGCAAACTGCAACTTATGTTACAAGAATTATTCACGCAAAGAGCGTACTAATACGGACCGATTTTACTTTTTCCCTGTTTTTTTTTTAAGAAAATATTTAAAATCAGCATCAGCATCAGCATCCGCTGATGTCAATGATAAAAGATCAGCATCAGCATCAGCATCCGCTTATGTGAAAAAAATATGCATCAGCAACAACCCTGGTTCAAAGTTCCAACTTTTTTTTAATACAATTTTTTAAGGTTATAACTTTACTTTAAATACCTCCATGACCCGTTTACTTTTCAATGCATCGATAAGCACAATGTTTTGAATGCGTTACATTGATTTTTACCGTAAAAGGTTATTTTTCATTCCAAAAAAAAAAGTTGTTTCCCAGCAATAATTTTGCTTAGAGTTACTTAGTTTGATGTACAGAATGCTTGGTTAACGGCTTCGTGAAGGGTCTGTTTACATCTTGTAGGTGTAGTGGTCCAAGTGCTACTCCTACTTGAGCAAAAAACGAAATTGCTGATGGAAAAACGCAATACCACTTTACATGAGCAAAGGGTTATCGTGTTTTTCCATCAGCAATTTCTCAGTAGCAGCCACGGAGTAAGGAGTCGTGCCCACTTGATGGCACACTCGCTCACTGTTACGTTATGGTACTTAGCAATAGCGAATGGTCAATTTTTGTAAGAGGTAAGCCGGAGTACGTATCTTTAATGTGATTTTATTATTTGTCTATAGAATACTGACTGTGCCAGTTTTCAAAGGGAAGCCGGTAGGAACCTTCGGCACTGGTACTTAGAGATAACTTGCGAAAGTTTGTTTTGTAAAGCCAAGTCAGAGGCCCATGGGCGGCACAAAAACTCTGACACCAGGTTAAGTACTAACCACACCAAAAATAAATAAAGAAGAAAAATAAAGTTAGGTACACCTTTGCCTGCCTCACCTTTCGGCATTTAGGATAGAACCTAATAATTTTCAGTGCTGTCCAAAAGGTAAGAAATGGCCTTTTACAAGCACGAATGTACAAGAATGCCGAAACGCTACGTAGGTACCATCATATACCTAGCCTTTTCCCAACTATGTTGCGGTCGGCTTCCAGTCTAACCGGATGCAGCTGAATACCAGTATTTTACATGGAGCGACTGCCTAACTGACCTCCACAACCCAGTTAGTATTGGGTAATACGATACCCCTTGGTAAGACTGGTTGTTAGACTTTTTGGGCCACTGACTACGTATAACGACTGTCAAAGATCTATAAATGACAGCCGGGACCAACGGCTTAACGTGCTTTCCGAGGCACGGAGGAACGTAGCTACCAACTTTACATTTAGTAAAGAAGATAACTGAAGAACAGTATCAAAATTCGCACATTTAAATGAATTGAGTCGCGGTCAAAGGTTTTTGTTATTTACCTACGTTATTATTGTTGTACACACTACATAGTTTATTATCTTTTTTATATACTAATCATGCTCTTTGCGCCGCTTTATTATAATAATCATGCTATCTCCACGTGAACATTTTCGAATATGCCTAATTCTTAAAATGGCCAATTCGTAAAAGGACTTATTTTAAAATGGCCAATTCGCAAAAGGACTAATTCCAAAAATGGCCAATTCGTAAAAGGGCTAATTCCTAAAATGGCCAATTCGCAAAAGGACTAGTTCTTAAAACTTCAGATAAAATTACATTTTATTCTTTATTTTCATTAATATTTCTTCTTCTTTTCGAATCGCTGACTCAGATTATGTCCGACCAGTACGTAGCAACCTGGACAGCTCTGTCGTTTGCCTCATTCTAGTCCTGGAGGGCGGCGGTCATCGTACCGACTGGTTACTAGTACTATCTAGCCTTTTCCCAACTATGTTGGGGTCGGCTTCCAGTCTAACCGTATGGAGAATTTTAGATGGAACGACTGCCTATCTAACCTCCACAACCGAGTTATACGCTACCCCTTCTTGGTAAGACTGCTTGTCAGATATCCGGGCTTCTGACGTGTCTTAACAGCTATCAAAGATCTACAAAGGACACCCGGAACCGGACCATGTTTTTTCTAGTAGTTACAGACAGAAAGCATTAGAACTTCCACTTAAAATCACGCCTTTTGCCCATGGGGGTAGGCAGACACCACAGAACGTCACCTGCTACGATCCTTACATACTCCTTTGGACTCGTCCACGTTCATACATACATCTGGTCCGGTTGGGAGTACTACGCACCTCATCAGCATCATCATATCAGCCCGGAATCACCCACTGCTGGATATAGGCCTCCCCTTTTTTCTGCCACACTTCCCGGATCTGTGCATCCCGTATCCAGGTTTCCTCACCAAATAAATTACTGGAAAAACAGTAAGTGACTGTTATCGAAAGTCTACCTACGATTATTACTTAAATAAACAAGTAGGTACGAGAAGGTCGTTTGTGTAAACCTTCGGAAAAACTACTGGAAATCAATTACCTGACGTTTCCGTGACCTACCCCTTTATAGAGTGTATTATGTTTGTTCGCGGTTGAAGCTAAAAACTTCAGTGGTAATAATTTGACAGTGAGACCGCCTTTATGTCGTAGCAGTAAGGGTGATTTTAGTAGTGCAAGGATTCTCATCGACATACATGTGCATTCTGTCCATCATAACGATGCCCAAACTTGGTCCCTGACAAAGTTGCGATGTCCAAACTCAAGGTTTGCCAAAGGGCCATGGAGCGTAGCGTATTGGGTATAAAGATCAGTGTCGGAATTCGCAATACCACTTCAAAAACTTGAATCGCTAACGTGGGCAATAAGTCTGCTGGGTTGAGGTGGGATTGGGTGGGCCATGTCTGTAGAATGCATCATGACCGATGGGTCAGAGTTGTCACGCAGTAGGTGCCAGAAGACGGGCATCGTCGCCAAAGGAGGCCTAGAAAACTGGCGTGACGACCTAGAAAAATTGCCCAGAGAAAACCGCGCGTAGAGAAGAGTGGAAGGCTTTAGGGGAGGCCTTTGCCCAGCTGTGGGACACTAGAGGATAAATAAAAAAACCCTTACCTATGATGTGCGGTTGACTGTAAGTGTAGAGACAATGATAGCAAACAAACTATGATCACAAGGCACATCTATGATCTTCTAAATCTTTGTATCTTTGATATTTGTGTTGAGGCTTTCAACTTTCTGCAGTGCATCAGGTATGTTCGCGGATGCGCATACAGATGATAATTTTGCGATAATGCGAAAGAAAGTTGCCTCAATCATACGAAGAATTGGGGGAAGTACTAATAGCATTCTGAAGGTACTTGCGGAAAGGCTGGATGGGCCGACAATTGGTAGGTTTGTCAAGCTACATGTCATGCATGGGGCTTGATTTTCCAAAGATAATAATGTTTAACAGTTTGTAGTTATAAACGTGTTTACTAACATAGTTTTAAGCAATTGTATGTACTTACTAACACTACAGGGTGTAAACAGACCCTTCACGAATCCGTCAACTAAGCATTCTGTACATCAAACTAAGTAACTCTACGCAAAAATTATTGCTGGGAAACTACTTTTTTTTTTTGGTGTGAAAAATCACGTTTCACGGTAAAACTCAATGTTACGCACTCCAAACTTAGTGCTGATGGATGCTTTGAATATTAATGGGTCATGGAGTTAATTAAAGTAAAGTTAGAATCTTAAAAAGTGGTTTTAAAAAAAAAACTTGTGAAAAAATTGGAACTTTGACCTTCAATATCTCCAGAACCTGTGGTTTCCCAGGTATTGTCTAGAAGAAAAAAAATGATCCAAAAAAGAAAGAAATGGCCATTTTGTCTGAAATAAAAGATTTAATAATAATTAGCCATCCTTTGTGCTGCGGGCAGTCGGGTTATGACGGAATTATGGAAAATTAAACCATGGAAAGGACATTTACTTAGTTGAAGTCGAAGTTAAACATTTTAATTCACTATCTTCCAGTAGTTAGAAGTTACACGAGCGTAGAATTGTAAAAAAACAGGTTACTAATAAGGCCAGCCTCACACACGCACATTATTTTTACGTCGCCGTCGCGCGTCGCGTCGTTGGAAATGTTGCTATAAGTTAGTGTGGCAGTATATCTTCAGTGGAAATTATACAGGGTGTAATATCTACACGGTCAAGATGTATGGAATCGTTTTTTTTTTTAAATACCCTTGAAATTTCTATGTGGGGAGTACAGAATGATGTACTGAATACGTGTTAGGTAATCGTTTTAGCGTCGGTGTCCCTTCCACTTGTTCTTACCCCCCCCCTTTTTTCCTTTCTGATTGATTGCGTTGCGGGATCCAAGACAGTTAGATTACTTCTCCGGGACTCGTGGGACTACTGGGACTTCATTGTTTCGGTGCTTATCTGGGGGCTTGCGAGCCGCGCGGGTGCTCTGCCTACCCACTGTTGCACGGTACGATAGTAATGAGACAGAACAGCGTCACGCGGCTAACAGCTGATAGGTCAAAGGCAGCGCGAGTTTCCTACGGCTGTTGTGTTATTGTGATAAGATAAAAGTGAATGAGTATAAAAAAAAAACCTTTGGGATAGTTGTTTGTTATCATGAGTACAATCACGTGTTTAAGTATCGGTCACTAATTACCAGTCACCCTATATACAGGGTGTAAACAGACCCTTCACGAAGCCGTCAACCAAGCATTCTGGACATCAAACTAAGTAACTTTACGCAAAAAAATTTGCTGGGAAACGACTTTTTTTTTTGGGGTCCAAAATCACGTTTTAGTGTAGAACTCAATGTAACGCACTCAGAACATTGTGCAGATGGATGGATTGAATAGTATGGGGGTCGTGGAGGTGTTTAAAGTAAAAATCATACTTTTAAAACACGTATTTAAAAAAAATCTTGTGAAAAAGTTGTAAGTTTGACCCCCAATATCTCCGTAACTAGAAGGTTCCCAGGTATGGTCTAGAACAAAAAAATGATCGCATTGACGGGGAGAACAAGTGCCTTTCGGCTTCGTTAAGGGTCTTTTTACACCCTTTATAGGCAGATAATACAATTTGTAGTCTTTTAATTAAAATGTTATTTGTTAAATTAGGTGAATACCGTAAATAAGCGCTCGTGTGTCTCGAACCTTACACATTTTTTATTCATTACGAAACAATCACTTTGTACTCAATTTGTACATTCATGGGTCCTATTAATAATTTAATTATTAATTCAACCTGAGTCATATAGTCCACATTACAATTTAGTATTGGGGTGAATATTTGAAGATAGACATATTCAGGATTCGTAAATTAAAGTCAAATAATGCTTCCAATTAGAACTTTTATGGATTTAACCTAAAGTTTATAGTGTAGATTAACTAAATAAATCAAACGCACAGTATTTGAACTGCTCTATAGGTCTGAATTTTCAGCTGAAAATTTTTGTCGAACGGTGATGAGATATGAAACGTACGGTAATTAGCATTTAAAAAATGGTAATTATGCTTCGTGATTGGTAACTAGAAATAAAATGAACAATATACTTGAATCACATATTTATTAATTACTAGCTGTTCCCAGCATGCGTTGCAATGCACCTTTTTCCTATCCTACCTACCTACCCTACTTACCCTACCTACCTACCCTACTTACCCTACCTACCTACCCTTCTCTACCTACCTACCTACCTACCTACTTACCTACTTACCTACCCTACCTACCCTACCTACCCTACCTACCCTACCTACCCTACCTACCCTACCTACCCTACCTACCCTACCTACCCTACCTACCCTACCTACCTTACCTACCCTACCTACCCTACCTACCCTACCTACCCTACCTACCCTACCTACCCTACCTACCCTACCTACCTACCCTACCTACCCTACCTATCCTACCTACCCTACCTTGAATTTTTCTCGCCGTAAAAACCATCCTTGAACTCCAAAGAACATTTTAAAAAAAAATTGGCCAAATTGGTCCAGGCGTTGTTGAGTTATGCGCTTACCAACACATTTTGCGATTCATTTTTATATTATAGATTTAGGTGACAATAAATGACATCAAACTTAGCTATTTAGCGACGTGATTGAATAAAAAAAAATTAACTCAAAAATCAACCGGTTTTCCAAAAAATCAATAACATTATCTGTCTAGTAATTCAAATAAAATCAACTAAAACACTAGTTCAAAACTCAGTGTAAATAGAGCTTAGACCTTATAAGTTCCATCTAAGATAATTCTTCAACTCGATGAGATCTTATACAAAAACTTAAAAAATATTTATGAGTCTCACTTTCATGACCAGGAACTGCTCATGTACAGACGCCAGCACATCAAGCTACTGCAATCTGTCAAATTTCTTTAATAGATTTTCAACTTTATCGCTAAAGCATTAGGTTCAAAGTTGATTGAGAAAATTTGACAGTTGCGGGTAGCTCGATGTGCTGGCGTATGTACTAAATCATAAAATAATTTAGTCTTAAGAAGATCTGCAAAATCATCAATCGGCAATGATAAACAGAAAAATAAAAAAGATTTGCTGTTTCTATTTAAAAACTTTGGAAAATATGGAACTTGACTTAATATAAAAAAAATAAGGAAAATAACATCAAAATAAACACGAATTCAAAACAAAAACAATAATTTATCTTTAATCTAGTAATCTAAATAAAATCAACTAAAAGTTCAAAACTAGGTGTAAATAGACAAGTTTCATCTAAAATATTTCTTAAATGAAATGAGATCAGTTACAAAAACTAAAAAATATTATAACTTGAATCCGATGATGCAGAGAGAGATGCAGTCTCATGTGGATCTGCAAGATCATCACACACCAATGTTTTCCTCCTTCGATTGCTGTTTTTTCCGAGGCATGTTTACTCTGAAAAAAAAATTATGTTAGTGGTAGTCAGTATGTAGGTTTATTTTGTTGCGGAAGTGCCAGTTCACACCGAACGATCAACAATCGATCAGGCGTTGGTAGTAACAATTCGACCTTGGGCTGGCCTAGCGGAGTAAGGAGTTTCAATATAATAAGAGGTCCGCTTAAACTGGTACTAATTACCATTTTCAATTGCTCATTACCGTTCGCCAAAATACGAACGGGAAAAATGGTAATTATATAAATGGTAATTAGGTATTTGTACACTTTTTCACATTATACGTTCTTTGTTGAACTTAAAAAATTGGGAACTTAATCAAACCAAAGAGTGTCCTGTGGCGACTATTACAATACATAAAAATGATAAATTAACATATTAGACTTACCAGGGGAAACTCGAACGGTAAGGAGATTTTTGTTTGCCAAACACGATTTCTGGGCGATTAAGGTAGGCTAGAGTTGGCACCAAAACACTTTTTGACGTGTGACCCGCACGAGTCGAGACGCGGAACCGAGCGCGACCGCCGAGTTACTCTTACAGATAGCAATACACTACGCAAAAAAAAATTACCCTGCGACTGTGTGAACAAATGGTAGTGAGTATAAAGTGTTGGGACAATTTTCAAAGTCGTTACAAATTACCTAAAAGTGTTCTTTAATGTGTATATTTTTGCTAATTAGTCAAGCAAGTTGTGTACTATCTAAATTACTTCTTAAAAATACGATCTTTAGGGTATTTTTATAACTTTTAGAGCATGAACTGCTAAAATTTGGAAATTGGGACACGAATGGTGATGAGATTTGAGAAACGTTTATGAACATAACTTAGTTGTTTATAACAATAGGAATATATTATGTACATCTGTATATAGTGCTGGAACTATGTTTTACGTGAAATTAAAAAAAACATAACTTTATATCCAACTAAGTAGTTATTCGGGGAGGGCCGCGTGATATGCACATGTTCAAATAATCACCCATTTATGAGTATTTGCGGCCATTATGATCCTAATAGGTACCTAGAATTAATTTTATTTAAGTGTTTTTAAATATACTTTCTGTCATTGGGTTTACTTGTTTGTATTGCAATTTAAGAAGTAATAAATTAATAAATCTTTAATGTCTTTGCCATGGTGTTACTATACTTCTTTCGTAAATATGTTTTTCTTTTTGTATATTGACACCTTGTTTTTATATAGTTATAAAGGGTGTAAAAAGACCCTTAACGAAGCCGAAGGGTACTTGTTCTCCCCATTATTGCGATCATTTTTTTGTTCTAGACCATACCTGGGAACCTTCTAGTTACGGAGATATTGGGGGTCAAAGTTACAACTTTTTCACAAGTTTTTTTTAAATACATTTTTCTAATGAATTTTTTTTTACATTTAACACCTTCACGACCCCCGTATTATTCAATCCATCCACCAGCACAATGTTTTGAGCCCGTTACATTGAGTTTTACCGTAAAACGTAATTTTTCACCCCAAAAAAAAAAGTTGTTTTCCAGCAATAATTTTTGCGTAAAGTTACTTAGTTTGATGTACAGAATGCTTGGTTGACGGCTTCGTGAAGGGTCTGTTTACACCCCGTATAGTCGTGTAATTTGTATTATTTAATTGTGCTTCTGTGTGTTGTGCTATGTCTTTTGTGTGCACTAAATAAATTATTTATCTATCTATCTATCTACCTACCTATCTATCTACCTACCTATCTATCTACCTACCTATCTATCTATCTATCTTATTCCGAATCCCAAAAGGTAAAATACAAAATGAATCTGAAATTCTACGAAAAATAATATTGATGCATAATTGCATTAAATGAGAATAATTAAGTAATAATTCAATTTGAACGAAATCAATCAATCTTTGTCTTTACATTAAAGTGTCAGAGAGTATTATAATAGAAGAATTATTAATTATAATTAATCATTAAGTCCTAGAAATATTAAATCCATGTTCTACGATTCATCAAAGCTAGGCTATATTGCTAAAAAGTCGCTCAATGTAAAATAATGGTATTCAGCTGCATCCGGTTACGTTGGGAAAAGGCTAGGCAGATGATATTGCTAAAAATATTCACTCACACACATTATTATGCAAATTACGCATACATATTTAAAAGATGTAATTTAAAAATCATTAGTCATCGCAGATAGGTCGAGACTTGAATAAATAATTTTTAAAATAGTTATTCTACCGTTTAATCATCGTATAGTTTTTTCCAAGTAATTTTCATCGACCACCAAGTGCATTTGGCGGGAAATTAAAATGTATTTAGCAACGTTCAACGCTGAACAAAATAAATACAAATCGTCATGCTTGCGTGCTCGTGGACATACCTAAGCATATTTTTATTCTTGCTTTATCAACACGTGCATGCCCAATTTTGATAAAAAGATTAAAATTTGGAATCTTGAAATGTATTGACATAATTAGGTATCTACTATGATTTTAGCCTTTTACATGGGGCCAAAGCATTTTTTTTTTTATTCAGCCTATTCTGTCCCACTGCTGGGCAAAGGCCTCCCCCATTTCTTTCTAGCTATCCCGGTGTTTTGCCTCCTCTGGCCAATCAGTCAATTAATTAATTAATTTTTTTTTATTAAGTATTTACCTATTTATTTATTTTTATTTTATATTATTTTTTTATTTAATTTCAATTTCAACGCATTTTAGCATTTGAAATCTTAATGGATGGGTTAGGCAGAGTCGTCGACCGGGCACTGTGATAAATATTGAAGTCAATAAACCTAGAACCTAATGTTTTAGCGATAAAGTAGAATCTCTATTAAAAAAAATGACAGATTGTAGTATTTGTAGTAGCTTGATGTGCAGACGTTTGTACTAAGTTATTATTTCAATGAATAATAGATATTTTAATTACTTAATTGAATTGCGAGTTTGTATAACATATGTTACCTACATTACAAGCTCAATGATAACAAAATTATGTAAGTGTACTGTATGTCATCTTGTATGTATTTGTATTGTCATTGCGTAAGTCGGTCTGTGGATGGGTGACGATCATAACATACCAAGTTTCGTCCGCGCCCCGGAAAGCAGGTTTAATCCTTTGGCCTGGCTGTCATTTGTAGATCTTTGTCATCCGTTACAGGTAGTTGCCCTTAAACTTGGCTCTCCCACACTTCTCCCTCATATCACCAACTTGTTTAATTCCATCCTTAAGGCCGAAAAGGTCTCAGCAATGATGTGCCACTCAAACATCATCCTACTTCATAAGAAGAGGGATAAAAGCGATGTCAATAATTATAGAGCAATAAGCTTAGTGTCACATCTCTACAACGCATTCATCAAAATCATCCATAACCACATCGATGCAAAATTAGTTTCCCCACCAACCACCCTAACAAGCTGGTTTCTGCCCAAGTTTTTCCACTGCAGATCACCCTCATGCTTTAAACCAAATCATGGAAAAGCACATACAATTTAGAAAAACTTTGTATTTGGCTTTCGTGGACTATTCGAAGGCATTTGACAGCGTGAAACATGCAGCCATATTTTCCTCTTTACAAAATCAACAGTGAGACCCAACCTACAACAATATCCTCAAAATAGTTTACAACAATAGCACAGCCAACATTAAACTCAATTTTCCCGGTCAAAATTTCAAAGTAGACAAAGGCGTGAAACAGGGTGACCCGCTGTCTCCCAAACTATTTACAAGCACCCTTGAGGAAGTATTCAAGAACCTAGCAGACCTATGGTCCAGTAACGGTATGACAGTCGGTTACACAAAACTCATCAACCTTCGTTTCGCTGATGAAATCATCTTATTTGCACCGACTGCTGTAGAGTTACAACAGACGCTCCAAGATCTAAGCACAGCAAGCCTTGAGGTTGGACTAATGATGAATCGGTCAAAGACTAAAGTCATGACCAATAGCATAAAACGTAGGGTTGAGGTAGATCGGCAAGAATTCCACTACGTCGATGAGTATATTTATTTGGGCCAGCTAGTTTCCTTCGAAAACAGGCAAGACAGGGAAATCGACCGCCGAGTCGAGAACGCCAGGAAGAGCTCCTGGACCCATGAAGTTGCTGATGAAGGGTGACCAACCGTTATCCCTGAAGCGCAAACTCGTCGACATGTGCATTCTGCCCATCCTACCCTACGGTGCTCAAACTTGATCCTGAATATCCTGACCGAGTCGCAAAAGTCCAAACTCAAGGTTTGCCAAAGGGCGATGGAACGTAGCGTATTGGGTATTATTTATTAAGCTCAGCACAGAATTCGCAATACTACAATACGCTAAAAAACTGGAATCGTTGATGTTGGTAATAAGACTGTTAGGTTGAAGTGGGATTGGGCGGGTCATGTCTGTAGAATACATCAGGACCGATGGGCCAAAGTCGTCACGCAGTGGGTGCCAGAAGACGGGCGTCGTCGCCGAGATAAGCAAAAAACGCTGGCGTGACGACATAGAAGCGTTTCTGACAGATTGGCCGGAGAAAACCGCACAGAGAGAAGAATGGGAGGCTATGGGGGAGGCCTTTGCCCAGCAATGGGACAATATTGGCAAAAAAAAGACAGGTAGAGTGGCCAAAAAATCTGACAACCAGTATTACCAATTGGTATCGCTATCGTATTATCCAGTACTAACTGGGTTATGCAAGCAGTCGCTCCATGTAAAATACTGGTATTCAGCTGTATCCGGTTAGACTGAAGGCCGACCCCAACATAGTTGGGAATAGGCTTGACAGATGACGTGTGATGACGCATTTTGCTATGTCCACTTATGACCAAGGTGCCAGGTTATCAGCGGATGATGAGTTACACGACTCCTTATAAGGTACACAGTACACAACTACCTACTTATTATCTCACAATAAGTCGTGTTTCTGACTCGTTAGTCTAGTGGTTGCAAGCGCGACTACTGAGCATGAGGTCTGGGTTCAATTTCCGGGGCGGGCAAATCGGTGTTGGGGTTTACCATCAGGAATTTTTCGTTTGCAGCCACGGAGTCTGAAATTGTGCCCGGTTGATGACAACAGGCTCGCCCTCTATTACTTGGGGCTTAAAGATAACTGACGAAATGTGGGTGTACTTAAATACTACATTGTATACTAGGTTCACCTCTGCCTAACCCGTTGGAGATTACAATGTCTGCTGCATGCTGCGTCCGGCAATACCAACGACGCAGCTTTATGTGTCCCGGCTACATCACACCACGAACGTTGAGGAGATCGTGGAGTATGTCCGTGCGAAGACCAGCTGGACCTTGAGGGTTGAGAAGTTGGAGTCGCGCCACAACACGAATTTCAAGTCGTTTGTGGTACGAGTTCCGACTCATCATATTGAGACCTTCCTCAAGGAAGAGTTTTGGCCGAAGGGTGTCATGTATCGGCGTTTCCGCGGTAGGCTACGCGACACCACGCAGCGCAACACGACGCCGTCACTTCGTGTACAATAGTCTATATTTTCTGGTTTTTATAAATATGTATGTTAGTCTATAAGGTATACATGTTATGGGTCTTTGTTACCTGAAATAAATGATATATTATTATTATTATTATTATTATTACAGGTTAATGTTAGGTTATGTTTATGTAGGCGTTAAAAGTAAGTTGTTCAGGACTTCAGGTTTTATCCTGAGAGAGACAGATTTTTACCTTAGTAAATTTCCCAACCTCAAGATCGCGAAAACAAACGATTTGAGGAGGAAAAGTAAGGTTTTAACGTTGTTGTAGGGAATGCCCTTTCATTGTACATTCATTTACCTATGGTATTGCCGAACCGTCACCTTTATACTCATGCCCATAGGTTTATGTCAGACAATAACTGGTCAAAGAATTTGATGTAATATGACCCTACATCCTAGTGAATGTATTTTTTTTTCATAGCCTATATTATGTGCTACTGCTGGGCAAAGGGGGGGAGCCCTTTGCCCAGCAGTTTCTGCCTCTCTGTTTTGTGCAATTTCTGGCCACCGCGAATATGATCAGATCGTCACACCACCTTCACCGCGGTCGACCTAGTCGGCGATGTCCACCCTCAGGCGTCCAGTAAGTGACGATCTTTGCCCACCTCTCCGGTGCATCCGTGAGTCGTGGCTAGCCCACTCCCACTTTAGCTTGGCTGTTTTAACTCCAACATCAGCTACTTGAGTTATGGGGCGCAGGTGGTGTTTTTAACGCGAGCTGATCTTTTTGGCAACTATTATGCTACGCTCCATCGCTCGCTGGTAAATCTTAAGCATGGACTTTTGTTCAGTAAGTGACCAACTTTGTACTCCGTAGGTTAGGACGGGCAGGATGCACATGACATATCGATGAGTTTTCTTTTTAATGTTATAGAAAGACTTCCCTTCATATGCTCTTTTAGGGACTAGAAGGTCTTCCAATCATTTTTGGAGTGACTGTTATTACTGTGTTTTATTTATTACAATGAGTTCATTCTTTTTTTTTTCGGTTTCAATTTTGGTAAGTGGTTGGTCCACACGGTGCCGTATCAAGGTATACATTAATTCCAGTATAACTCGCCCTCGCATCCGCTTATTTAAATTGCTTTAGCATAGCTTGATTTGTCCTCGTGCATGTATAATACAAAAGGCTATGATAAAAAAATGGTTTGATTCCCTTCACGATCTTTTACAAAAGAATGAAAAATGTAAGTAATGTTTTTCTTCTACAGTTTTTAATGAGGGGCACGTGAATATTTACATTATATACAAACTACAAATCTATAATAGGAAGAAAAAAAATATGTACAAGTATCAAAACGGTTACAGAGCGTCAAAAAATTCGTCCAAAGAATCAGCATTGCCACGTTGGATGGTAATGCTGATTCTTTGGCCAAAAAATAAGGCCCGCCCTCCGGTCACGTGAAGAGTCGACCAACCGCTAGGGAATTTCCCGAAATACTAGGTGGGCACTCGGACCCCATGGCCCTAGTGTTTCAACCCCAAACGGCTCAAACACATAACTACCAATTAAATGATTGTACTTGCGGCGTTTGAGGTTGTTTTTTTTTTCTTCTTCATCTTTATAATATATACGGGGTGTAAACAGACCCTTCACGAAGCCGTCAACCAAGCATTCTGTACATCAAACTAAGTAACTTTACGCAAAAATTATTGCTGGGAAACGACTTTTTTTTTTGGGGTGAAAAATTACTTTTTACGGTAAAACTCAATGTAACGGACTCAAAACATTGTGCTGATGGATGGATTGAATAATACGGGGGTCGTGAAGGTGTTTAAAGTAAAAATCTTGCATTAGAAACATGTATTTAAAAAAAAACTTGTGAAAAAGTTGGAACTTTGACCCCCAATATCTCCGTAACTAGAAGGTTCCCAGGTATGGTCTAGAACAAAAAAATGATCGCAATAACGGAGAAAACAAGTACCCTTCGACTTCGTTAAGGGTCTTTTTACACCCTTTATGTAGAGCTTAAGGGTTTGCTCTAGTCTCATAAATTTATCACCGTTTTTCTGCTTTTCGTCATTGAAGTTCTAACATTTTAGGCGGTTTTTGCAATTTAGATTTTTGATGCCGTTTGCTAAAAAGAATCGGAAGACGCGTTGTTTCAGCCAACCACAGAAACAAGCAACGTGTCTATCTAATTTGAAGTGCACAAAAGTTATAAAATGGTATTGTTCGACTACATGGTATAATTATGCAGTTTTTTCAATCTTCTGTAAAGTTGCTATTTTTGAATTAAACGTGGTGTTAGAACTTCAACGACGTGTTCTTCTTCCATTCTCCCCTGCCAGTCGTCAGACTATCACTTACTCCTTTTTCTGTCACTCATTCCATCCATCTTTGCTTTGTTCTACACCCATACCATTTTTTTGTTAGCCCTGATGTCTTATAAATTCAATATCACATCTATATAGCCTGATCCAAACAAGGTTATTGGCCAAATAAAAAATCACAGCATAAATTAGCAATATTTATTTCCATTTTTAATTCGCGCCAAAAACTGAATGTCACATTAGGAATACTTGAACTATCGTTCCAAATCTAAAATCAATTTGATTATGATGTCATTTTTTATCGAGCGAGCCATTGACCTTCAATGGCGGTAAATATTTTAGTGGTACAATACGCTACTGGCCGGAAACAATGTGTTGAACTCAGTCGCTGCCGGGTCTGTCATTGTTAGGTTCAAATTGCTAGTAGAAAAAAAACTAACTAGGTAACACCAGCATGTTTGGCTAACAAAGAACTTGATAAAACCACATAAAAACGCACTCATTTGAGGTTTGCAAAGTTCTAGTGCTTATAATAAGTTTTTTTTTAAGTCATATACCTAGAAGGTGATTCGCGATGATTCTTGTGCAATATTGTGTATGTTGTAAACATTTTTAGAAGTGCAAATTTAAATTATAATGATAGATTATCTTTATTACAGTATGGGTAGGGTTACCATCCGTCCGGGTTTGTCCGATCTTGTCATTTATCCGGACTAGTCGACGTACGGCGATTTCTTTGAGAAACTGAAACGAAAAAAATATGAACTTTTTTGCAAAAAAAAAATTGTTGGGGTTTGTCGAATTTTCAAATGGAAATACCATTTGAAAATTCTAGCTGTTATAACTAGCTAAGAAACCACAATCCTGTGAAGTTAAAAAGCCTTTTTTGTTACACTTCAAATGTTAACCTTGTGTAGTCTACACTAAGTACTACCGAAACTAATTTACTAAGAATTAAATGTTGTTTTGTCTTCTGCTTAAATATTACCGAACAAACGCCCATTGTTCTTAATAAAGAGGCGTCATACAGTCGGGTTAGAAAAAGTCACGCCTAATGACTTCGCGTACAGTAACGCATTTGTGAGCACTATTGCTTATGTAGACTTAAACATAACATTACATCATGCATGTATTTGCCCGCAGGGTTAAGCAAGCCCGCCACACTATTCCCAAACCACTGCAACTCCTGAAAGCCAGAATCAACAGTGGCCCACCAGAAAACCGCCGAGACAATGAAGCTCGACGAAGTCCCAGAGAAGAAAGTGATTTAAAAATAAAAATTTCAATAAAATTCCACGACATGTAAAAAACCTTAAAAATAAGATGTTTAAAAAGAAAATGCTAATTTTTTTAATTCATAAATGTTATACTCCACAGCAGTGTTTATGCAGGACACCACTTACATTTAGATTGTTATTATTACAATATGACATTTAATTTAATGATTTTATTCTCCTCATTGATTCATGGAGGAATTTAAAGTAAAGTTACCTTACCTTAAGTTAGTTACCTCAGAAAATTATTTTAAAAAAACTTGTGAAAAAGTTGGAACTTTGACCTCCAATATCTCCGTAACTAGAAGGTTCCCAGGTATGATCCAGAAGAAAAAAAATATAGCAAAGGCGTGGAGAACAAGTACCTTTCGGATTCGTTAAGGGTCTATTTACACCCATTATACAATTCTGCAAGACAAAAATTCTGCAAGTGTAAATAATGCAATGAACATTGACGAATTGTCAAATTGAAATGGCTTTGCCAATGTAAGAGTGTGACGCAATTACCCCTCAGTAGGTATTCCCAGGAGTATTAAATATTAATTGAAATAAAGTACGGTTTTATTGAATAATTAATAGTGGAAAATACGCCGGTACCTACATCGACATTATAAAATTATTTGCTGCAATCATTCTTAACAACCATGAATTATTGTGAGATAATAACTTAACTACATAAGTACTTACCGGTACAATCTTCATTAGTCTAGTTTTAGTTGTGGTAGACTTGCAGATGGGTTCTTAAGATTAGCTGCACATGGATATTTTGGCGCGCCGCATTTGATCTTCGCATCTTGTTTCTTCAATTTCAGTATGTTTTTAATGGCTTCTCGCAGGTCAATCTGTGAGGCTGGCTTCTGCTTAACCGGACTATCCTGTAGGTGCCTTGAGGTAAGGCCTCCAGCCAGGGGTTAAAAACTTATAGACTAAACGACAGCGAGCTAAGGGCACCCCCTTTGGGGTACGAGCCTCGGCTTAGGGCGTCGCTGGGCAGCAAAGGGACAGTGACTGACTGAGATAATTATTTAGGGGTTCATTTAAAACTACTTTTTGAAATTCAAATTTAATTTATTTTAGTGTACCTACTTACTGTAATTGTCTAATTTTTGTGTTTAAATTCAGATACAAATTATTTGTTAATGAATAGATGACTATGACTATGACTACTGACTCAGCATCGTGAGCGAGGTTTTTGGGTATATTATGTACTACAGAGTTCACTGGCGGTCTGAAGGTAGACCACTGTCAGCCTTATTACTTAGGGCACATAAGGGTGGATAAGTGGCAGACCGTCAGTGCACTCGGTAATACCGACCTATACTTAACATGGATGAATCTCGATTTAAAACTACTAATATCTCTTTCGAGACTCAGAGCTTAAATTAAACCAATTATTACAAAAATATCTTCAAGAACAGCGGAGTAATTTATTGCGTTACGTAACACACAATGGCAATTCCAAATTATTTTGACAGTTCAACAAAATTAATTGCGTTTAGAAGATGTTATCGCAGAAGATGGCGGGACGAGCTGGACAGAACCATCGACCAGTGGTCCACATTAGACTGTCCAAGATCGAAAGATTTGGAAGTCATTGGGAGAGGCCTTTGCCCAGCAGTGGGATGACACAGGCTCTAATTAACAGTAACGTTGTTAAGCAGACAAATCTGTCAAACACAATCTGAAGCAACACATTATAAAAAAAAAAAACTTTATTTTCAGACTACACAATCCATAGTTTTTTAGTGTTAGTAACAATGGTGCTTAAATAATTAGATTAGTTTTTAAACTGTTATGGTCACTAACATTGTCATAACTCTAGGGACGGGATATTTACCATGTTTAATGTTTGGTTTGAGTTCCCGATATTTCGGCGCTGTTGCAAGCACCATGATCACGGATAAACAACGGACCAAACATTAAACATGGTAAATATCCCGTTCATGATAATCAGAGTTAATGATTATTACATTAGTATTGTTAGTGTTATACACCGTGACTTTTTAGTCGTCTTACAAAGGTGGTCCCCACTCAATGTGCCCGGCATAAAATAGATATAGGCGCGATTTTTTTTGTTTTTACCTACCGTAATAGGTACAAAGAAAAATAAATAAACACTAGAAAAAATTATGAAACATCCTGTTAATGATGTTTACGTGCCAAACGGGAGAATATACCTACCCAGCGCTCCAGTCCAGTAGATCATCGCTCACAACATTGTTGAACTACGTCATGCGCCATAATACCTATTGAATAATATTTTTATTTTTAAATTATTAAAATCTCATAAATACCAATTTTTGTTTTATGAATGCTTAGTAGTCGTTGGATACATGATGTGGGCTGCCGTTGTCGACTAAAAAGTCACGGTGTATAGTACTGTACTGTATTATACTGTCTTATTACTTTCTTTAGAAATTCTTCAAATTGTGATTCAAACGGTGCTACACAATTCTGAAGACCCCATGCAGAGCAATTTTCATTTTCACAACTTAATAACCTTTTTTGTCCCACTTTACCTAAAACAAAAGAAGCCTGGCATAATAGTTTAATCAACCCTCACACAGGTACCTGAACCAGGCCATCCAAAGGTTACACTGGAGTGAAAGTAACCGTAACAGATGACCGTGTTACACTGGATTGCCTATAAAAGTTTCACTAAATGTCTAGGCTAGTTGAGCCTCACACGACTTTGATTTGAAGAACGTCTAATAAATGTAGGGTTAACATTTTGACATTTGAAACTTTTCGACACAAAACTATTTGCGAAAAAGACCGGACATTTTAATTTGTAGGGGCCAACGGGACCCTATTACTAAGCCTCCGCTGTCCGTCCGTCCGTCTATCAGTCAGCAGGCTGTATCTCATGATCCGTAATACCCGAACCATTGCCCATACAATTTTAAATTTTAGTTTTCCCTGGATATAGGTGCTCGGTCCGAGTATGCTCGGACCGAGCACCTATATCCAGGCGGTGTCAACGCGGCTTTTCCGGATTCAGCTGAATACCAGTATTTAAAATGGAGCGACTGCCTTTCTGCCCAATACAACCAGTTAGTACCTACTGGGTAATAATCAAGATACCCCTAGTAAGACTGGTTGTCAGACTTTCGGGCTATCTATAACGACTGTCAATCTGATCTACAAATGATAGCCGGGACCAATGGTTTAATGTGCTTTCCCAAGCACGGAGGAAATTCGGTATGTATGTAATGGGTGGTAACCCATCTATAGACCAACCTAGGCAAGCGCCGCTTAACCTGAAGATTGATCCGAGCGGCTGAACTTATTATTACTAATAAAAGAAGTAAAAGAATTCGCTTGATTACTTCATTAAATGTAACTAAAGCGATAACAACTTCGTCAATTTATCAGCTATGAACACAAGTGGCCATTACTGTCGCCGCCTTGTCCAACCAGTCTGACAATTAATAAAAAAGATAATTAAGAACATAGAAATTGTTAACGCGAACATTTTACAAACAAAGCTAGTAAGATTAGTAAGATTTGTGGGTTCTGGCAAATCTTCAGAAACATATCACAATGTTAACATTAGAGAGCAGCGGTGACCCAGTGCTGGTGGCTCCGGCTTACGAGCAGTAAGTCGTGGGTTTCCAGGCATTACATTGTGTAATTTATTTCATCACCACTGCTCTCAAAACGGTGAAGGAAACCGGCATGTCCTAGAACCAAAAATTCGAAGAAATGTGACATCTAGCAACCTGCACTGGGCCCGCGTGGTGGATTATAGCCCATTCCCTCTCATAGAGAGGAGGCCCTCTGTCCCAACAGTGGGAACATTATAGGCTGATTATGCATATCACAATGTCAGCCTATAATCCCCGAAACAGCTCACATAAGTATATACCGTACGTATAGGACATTCTTCTTCTTCGTCGTTCTCGCTGCTGAGGATCGCGACCACATATGTCACGTCTCCAAGCCATGCGGTCTCCTGCAGTGTGAACCGCCTCTGACAGCCTTCCTGATAGCATATGCCAATATTGCCGGTGCTCTGCCATGCACTGCACGCGCTTATCTTCTGCCTGGCCCAGTATTATAAGCTCCCAGACAATGCCTAGGCATAGGCTACTCTGTCAAAAAGTACCGGGAAACGATCAATAATACACAAAATGTTAGTTATTCATCCAAAGTTATTTTATCGCCTTCAAAGTTTGCTCCTTCAGAAACAATACACTTACCTCAACGAATAATCCAATCATCAAAACATTTCCAGGGACTCCGAACACGAAATTCCATTGGCGATGCAAAATTTAAGACTAACTCTTTGTTCGATGTTTTTGTCCATTATGAAATTCGCAGTACACACTAGATATGATGTAACTAAAAACAGCACTGTATTTAAAAATGGAAAACAGCTGTGCCAATCTAACAACAACAAAAAAATTAATTTGGAACCATAAACAAATCATCCATTCACGATACTTTTTTGACTGAATGTATGTCCGCAAAAGCTGAGGGCACGCTCTAGACATAGGACATAGGTACTGTAATATAAATAAGTACCGACGTACGTACCTACACGAATTTGGGGCTTTGACTTGTAAATAACTAATAGGAAAGCCTTGAAGAAACTGAAATCGGGGAGTCATCAAGTGCCTACCTAAGTTTTTACGAGCGTACGACAGAATAATTAAATTACTAGGTGATCAAAGTACTTCGGGGTCTTCGATTGTGTTTTTTCGTATGTAAACATTTTTTATTAGCACGCTTTACGGTTTCATAGAAAACAATGGCGCGTTATTTCCCAGGGGATGAGCAGACATTGACATTGGCAATGACATGGCCTGGTTACTTAGGTAGCTTTTATTTTTTTGCAATTACATAGCTTATCGGCGTAATTATATTTATTGGTAACTATATTTTCGAGCCGTTTGGGGTTGAAACTCTAGGGCCGTTGGGTGCGAGTGCTCACAGCATTTTCAAGGAAATTTCAAAACGCTAACGCGTTTCTGTACACCTGACAACGTATATGCAAAATTGAAGGGTGATCCGTTCAGTGGTTTAGGCGTGAAAAGGTAACAAACAACCTTACTTTCGCATTTATAATATTAGTAAGGATAAGGATATAGGTTATTTTAGTATATAAAAGTTACTGGCTCTTTCTTTCTTCCTTTCACATTTTTTTTAATTGTGTTCTAGATCGCTAAACATCAACGTATATATCTGTTATTCTGTACCTTAGAATACCTGTGGCATACTAGATGCGGGAGGCGCACTGGCTGCAGTTAAGCTGCTGTGCGCGATAGTATTTTTTCGCAAAAAAAAAAACGAATGGTACCGCCGTCGGCTCTGATATGGTATTCGTCAATCGGTGACTGATTTAAAATACAAATTACAGTAATAATCACCAAATTACATGATTATGTTATTTTTGAGGGACTATAATTGTGTGGTAGTTACTAGTCGCATTCATGGTCAAAAGTTAAGTGGACGCAAGCATGGCATTAAACACAAATACTGTCGGAAACGCACCCATGATATAAAAAATTCATAGTGTGGGGCAGTCTGTTAAGAAAAAAATGTATACCATAGATATAGGGTCAGCGCAGCATGTCTTCTTCTTCCAGACTTTTCTATTAGGCAGTATGAATGATGCCTTTATGATGATAATAAAAAAAAACTCATGAATACCATAATAAGCGGAAAATTATTTAAATTATTCAACAGCACACGAATAATTAAATTAAATTAAGTGAAGTACACATGCCAAATAAGTACCTCGCTCGTTAACATTATCAATAGAGTAGAGGTCATTTGTTTGTTAGATAAATTCAACAGTAGTTTTTTTTTTCAAAGCATTATATTATTAATGTGTTTAACTTAATAGTTAAATAATTTTGAGATTGTTAAAAATATTAGTTACAAGCTGCTGCCGGTCTTCCGCGTAAAATTATTCTAAATTTATTACTTTATTTGGAGTTCGTGGCTAAATAACCACAGTAATTTACATGGAGCGACTGCCTATCTGACCTCCACAACCCAGTTAGTACTGGGTAATACGATAACCCTAAGTAACCAGTCTTACGAAGACGTAAGACTGGTTGTCAGACTTTCGAGCCACTGACTACCTGTAACGAGTGTCAAAGATTTACAAATGACAGCCGGGACCAACGGCTTTACGTGTTTTCCAAGGCACGGAGGAAACTCCGTATGTTATGGATGGTCATCCATCTACAGACCAACCTAAGGCAAGCACGGCTTAACCTAAAGACCGAGCCGAGCGGCTGTTATTATTTAGCCACGAGCTCCTTTTGCACCGTAATGGGTATCGATGGGTAAAACAAAAATACAGACGAATTGAAAACCTCTTTAGAAGTCTGTTAAAAGCTGTTTTTTAACTGATATTTCCGTTCTGCGGTCGAAAGAAAAGATGGATAGCCTGTGTGAAGGATGATATGGCTAGAAAGGAGGTGTCTCGTGAGACGACGAGTAATAGAATAGAGAAGTATGGAAGAAGGAGACAGACCAACCTATTTAAACACGGCTTAACCTGAAGACTGATTTGAGCGGCTTATTATTTAGCCACGAGCTCCGAGCTCACGAACAGTAATAACTGTCGCGTGTTTTTGAATGCAGTTCACCGTCTCATTCGAAGAAAGACCCATTATTATTGTAAAAGTTTAAAGCAAATTACTTAGTTATAAAAACTAGGGTACCTACGAGTCTACCTGAAGTCGAAAGTGGGTCATTTTTAATAGATTGCAAACATTTACATTGCATTTGTAAGAACTTTATTTTATTTTAGTCGAATGCTTGAAGAACGTTGTTGAAGGCAGCAGTGCGTAACAAGCGATCTGCTAGGTTAAGCTACGGTTGATAAGGGGACGTCCATTAATTACGTGAGGCGTTTAGGGGGCGCAGGGAGTCGAGCTGAATCTCACCCAATCTCATGAGGGAGACGTAATTTTTTTTTCCGCAAGAAACAGTGTAAAATTGCGAAAATTCAGGGTTTTTAATTAAGTAAGCAAATGCTTCTCCACTAAAACATGGCTAATTCCTACTCAATAATATTAAATAATAAATATTCAATGAAAATATGTAATACAGTTTTTTTTTAATATATCCAACGCAATCAAGCACAGATTAACGTATTTACATTAAACTACGCATTTTGATAAATCTCACGTGAGATTTGGTGGGGGGTAAGGGGCTCAAGTCAAATCTCACGACATCTCACCAAGGGTCCCAGGGCGAGCCGAAAAATCTCCAAAATTGTCTCACGTAATTAATGGACGCTCCCTAAGGTCAGTGAAACAATTTGCGACTGATCTTTGGTTTTACACAGGCTAAGGCCCGGATTCCACCAAAGATGCGAGGAGATGAGTAAAAGCTAGGGCTAGGCTAGGCTTTATCCACCGAAGCTGTGCGGAGATGAAAGATGTGCACCGCTCACAGCACACCGCACGCCGCTCACCTCTCTTCCTGTCTCCGCTGGCCTAAACAATTACGAGACAGTTCTTCTCCTGTTTTAAGCTTTCACGGTTTACAACTAAACTTATACTGTCACTTACGTGATATATTTTTTTTTCTTTTCGGATAGGAAATCATCAAATAACCCCCCCCCCCCCTCTTCTGGGCGGAGTGGGAGGGAGTATCAGACTTTTACTGACTAAAACCCATCCATGTTCCTTCTTTACCCTTTGTTTTCCAGGGCCGCGATATCGCGATAGGGCTCTTTCGAACAGTCCCGCAGCCCCGGCAGGACTTGCGTGATCGTTCATTATTCTGGTAATACTGTGTGTGTTTTGCCGTGACTTAGTGTCGAGTTCCAGTAGTACGCGTAGCAAAAGACAAAGAAAGAGGGTAGACAGATTTGTCTGCTCTTAACAATTTATTTTCCATCAACCCGGCGCTTTCATGGCGCTTGCAAAAGCGTCGAAATATCGGGAGCTCAAAATAATTAACAATCACGGAAGATATCCCGTAAGTGACAGTATAAGTTTATCTTTTCTCCTCTCTACTCAAACGTTAACTAAGGCTAAGCGGATACGAGAAGTGTAATTACGAAATTCTATTGTTAGTTTACAGCTCCTGTCCTCTCGTCTCGTCACCGCTTCCGTGGAGTCCTGCCTTAAATGTGGGTGTAAAGGTGCAGTTTCGTCACTGCACCTTAACACCCACATTTTCCAGATTCCAAAGAACTCGATTCCTACCGGCTTCCCTTTGAAAAACGGCACAGTCAGTATTCTATAGACAAATAATATAATCACATTAAAGATCCCTTCGCTACTGTAAAGGTGCATCTCTGCCTAACCCTTAAGCAAAAGAAGCGCGATGTTACGTTATTCTCGTACTTATTGTTCTCAGTCAGACGCCGGAAGACCAAATAACCGAAACGAATCGTTATCGCTCTTTCCTAGAAAGCGAGTTTGCGAAGGTCAGAATGGCGCAGATTAATCAGCATTTGATTGGAAATCGGTTACAAAATTTATATAATTAGAATACGATTATGCAAGCTAAGCTAAGTAGATTAGATGGTAGTTCATGAAAATTTTATTTTTATAATAAGAAATGTTATATGTTTATATTTTTCCTAATAATTTGTACCTATGTTTAAAAACAATTTTGTCTGAAATTATTTAGTTAAATAAATTTAATACCTAGGAACTTACCTAGAAATAAGAAATAATATTAAGAATAATGTATGGTTATGTATAGCTGCAATAACATTTAAAAAAAATGTACGCCGTTGACGGCAAAACATAGCGATCTCTTTATATTTACATCTTTTACACCTATGTTTAACAAATAAAAAACTTTTTCTTTGGTCATAACGTTCAGAACCTATCTATACTATTATTATCTACACTAATATTATAAAGAGGAAAACTTTGTTTGTTTGATTGTAATGAATAGGCTCAAAAACTACTGGACCGATTTTAAAAATTCTTTCACCATTTGAAAGCTACTTTATCCACGAGTAACATAGGCTAAATTTTATTTTGGAAAAAAATAGGGTTCCGTAAGATATTTGGATTTTTCGGACACAAGGTGTAAAAAATCAACCAGAAAAGTTACTTATTTTGCGTACGCTGCCTAAACTACAAAAGATAGAACCATAAAATCTTCTAATTAATTGTAAATCTTATAAATATCTACAAAAAAGTCCGCGACACACTATACCTATCTATGTCGAGTGAGGCACAACAACCATTTTTTTATCTTGATTTTTTTTGGACTACATTTAAACGCATTTATTTTACTCATGCTATAATCCTTATCAAAATTAATTATTTCATCACTAAGTACAGTTTATGTAGATAATATTTGGTTTTTGAATGATTAAAATTGGACTTTTGGTTTTGAAGTTATGGCGAAATTAAAATATATTACGATTTCTGCTGCACGGCCCGTTGTGAAGTGGGCGTCACCAAGGCGGGGTGCGCGTGCGGTCGCGATCTAAACTCCCCTCAGTTTAGATCTCTGAGTAAGGTACCCGGCTCAGACGCTAATCCATTACTCACCGTCGACAGGCCCGCACCTACGGTGGCCGTTAGCCACCACGTGGCCCCCGACGCCCGGTGCATCCCCCGCGGCGGCTGGGGCGAGAGATTCTCTCCCTCTCAAGCGGGGCAGACCTCCACGGTGTGCGCCACCGTGTCCTCCGGAAACGCCCGATTCGGTGCAGAAACCTCCCGAAACAACCGTATCCGGTGAGGACCTGCGTCAGGCGAAAGGTGAGGGCGCCGTGGCGCCTCTTTAGCCACTCCTCAAAGAGGGGACTTACCGCCACTATTGTGGCGTGCCCTGCACTGGGTTGCGACAGTCGCTGTCTCCATGTCGCCATGAGATCGCGTCGGAGGTTTGTCCGCTCAGCGGTGATTTGCCGCGGCAGCGGTGTTTCCCCCCGACGTAGTGCCTCCGCGCGCCATTCATGCAGGCGCGCGAGGACTATCGCCTCCAGATCCCATGGCGGCAATCCGGCTAGGAGGCTCGCCGCCTCGCGGGAGATCGTGCGGTACCCCCGGATTAGCCTAACGGCTACCACCTTTTGGGGCGCGTTCAGGTAGTGGAGGGCACGCCGCTTAATTGAACGCGCCCACACCGGGGCCCCGTAAAGGGCCATGGACCGCACGACCCCCGCGTAGAGCCTACGGCAGGAGGCGTTTGGACCCCTCAGGTTGGGCAAGAGCCGCTTGAAGGCAGCCCCGGCCCGTTCCAGTTTGGGAGCCAAACGTCGGAAATGGTCAACGAAATTCCACCGGCTGTCGAGGATGAGTCCTAGGTACTTCAAAGTCGACTCGATGCCGAAGGGAACCCCTCCTACCGTCAGCATGGATTCCGATGGTGGCGCATTCCGAGGCCCATGAAAGCACATGGCCTCGGATTTGTGCAAAGCCACCTCGAGACCCAATTGCCGGATCCTCTCAAAAACTATCGGAACTGTGGGGAGCCCCCCTTAATCTGTTATCTTTTTATTATTGTATAGAAATCGTAAAGCGGTTCACAGAATACTTCTACCTACCAAGTTTCAACGGTTTAGTCCGAATAGTTTCGGAATAAAGTGGCTGTGACATTCAGACGGACAGACAGACAAGACGAATCTATAAGGTTAGTCGAATCTATAAGGGTTCCGTTTTTTGCCATTCGGCTACGGCACCCTAAAAATCGTGTTTGGGCTCATTTCATACACCTTGATGAGAACTTTAAAATTAGCTGGAGTATGACTTTCATCGAAGGTCTGACGATGGAGCGGAGGGCAGCTGCAATAGGACCTCAAAAGTTTACAGCATCTATATCGTGTTCGGGCTCATTTCATGCACCTTGATGAGAACTGTAGATCTAGCTGGGCTCTGGCTGTCATCGAGTGTCTGAGGATGAAGACGTAAATGCTGTCGAGGGCAGCCCTTATTTGGAAAAACATAATAAGAATAGTTTAGTGATTCTTATTCTGGATTGCACACAAAATAAAAAACGCGGAAAATTAATTCCTTTTGAGAGCTTCCGTTGCGTGAATTGTTTCTTTTAAAAGTTCTAAAAAAAGTCCGTGATAGCATATGTATATCTTTTAACTTACTCACTCACTATAACCTTTTTTATGGTTCTCAATATTCTTCAAAAAATATGCGTTATTTTTGCAAAGGTGTTTTTGTAAACATGGTATTTATCCTTATCCAAATAAATACGTTATTCATCACAAGAGTATTTAATTTAGAACGAAATTGCTCTAACATCATTTGATTCTAATGAATATCTTAGGAGATCCGAGATATCACAGTTTTAAAATAATTCCGCAGCAAAATAACAATGGTCAGGTACCGCGCTCGCATTTTCATTATGTGGGTGATGTGCTCCTTTAGAATTGACACACACCCTCTAACCCTCTCTTATGTGACGCAGACGAAGTTGCGCGGGTCAGCTAGTTAATATTATAAAGCTGCAGTGTTTGTTTGTTTGTTTGAACGCGCTAATCTCTGGAACTACTGGTCCGATTTGAATGATTATTTCAGTGTTGGGTAGTCCAATTATCGAGGAAGGCTATAGGCTATATAACATCACGCTATGACCAATAGGAGCTGAGCAAAAATAAAACAAGTCGGAAGCGGCGGGTGAAACCGCGGGGCACAGCTAGTTAATTATATATCTATGCTTACCCCTTAAGAGATAGAGAATACAAGCGTAAAGTTCGTAAAATACTTGAAAGTACTTCCTCTTAGAAAGTTCCGAATATAGATATAATAACCAGTGATCGGAGTAGGTAGATTGATTTTTGGTACTTGTATCATAAATGCACACAGAAAGAATAACATGGATAAGCCATTTTTCCGGAAAGTAATTCCGGTATTTCCGGATTCAATTAAATATTGTTAATGTTGGTAGTGATAATTATTACTACCTACTCAATTCAAAATTTAAAGGAAGGTATCAAAACTAAATTAATTAATTATTTATCTGTTGAATAATAAAAACAAACACACCAATAATCCACCAATTCCGGAGGAATGTCCATAGTAATATATACGTTTCGGATCAATGACCCCAGTTCAATCTACCTACTCCGATCACTGATAATAACATAACATCGCGCCTGTAATCCACCAGTTATGTTATGTCACCAGTTATGTTTAAGTCCCATGTAATAGAGGGCGAGCCTATTGCCATCCAGCGGTCGCAAATCCAGATTGCTACTCTGCTACGGAGAAATTCCTGATGGAAAAATCTTATAACAGTTTGCCCGACCCGGGAATCGAACCCAGGACCTCATGCTCAGCAGTCGTGTTTGCGACCACTAGACCAGCGAGCCAGATAATAATATAATCTAGGGTTTTATACTTATTACACCGACGTTTATTGACGGTGAGGTTGACGCATTGGTTCATTATACCTATTATTTTTGTTCATTATATTAATGAACAAAAATAATAGGTATATACAAAAATAAAAGAAACGGGTTCTGTCGTCGGAAGAATCGACAAAATGACTGATTTCTTTTTTTGATCTGTCATTTTGTCGAATCTTTCGTCGACAAAACCAGTTTCTACTATGGTCATGCTACGCGTGCAGAGGTGAATGTGGAGAATGTAATCCTGTCCCTGCAACCCAGCCAGAAGTGAGGAAGAGGAAAACGTGAGGCGGCCGGGTCTATCAGACCTAATGACTAAAACAGTAGGAGTCTGACAGACCCCTCCGCCGGCCCTACAACGGAGGGCATCCAGTGAAGATTTCCACAAGTCTTCTTCTTTACGTGTCGTTGAACTCAAATTATGTTAGACCAGTATGTAGCCACCTGCACAGCTCTAACATTTGCTTCAACTAAATCTTGGTAGGTGCAAGTGGTTGTGCAGGATGGGCAAGACAGGAGGTGCAGCATATCCTGCAGAGTGGCTCCACACTGGCAATGAGTTTGGGAGGATACCTCATTTTGCCAGATTATATCTACAGCGGCCAACCTGGGCTCGCAATCGGTTAAGGGATTCCACAAGTAAAAAAAAAACAGTTCATTGTACGCCAAGAGCTGTGCCCTGTGGTACGCGAGTTCGAATCCCGCGAACGGAACGAATAGTTTACAAGGCCATACGTTTACATAATTATATGCCAGATAGATAGTGTTCTGAATTAGATATGCCAGTGTGAAATTCGTGTTTGTATTAGGTATTGCCATTGTGTTATGCGCAGTGGGTGGATGTTTTTTTTTAACTATCAATCATCATCTGCCTAGCCTTTTCCCAACTATATTGGGGTCGGCTTCCAGCCTAACCGGATGCAGCTGAATACCAGTATTTTACATGGAGCGACTGCCTGTCGGACCTCCACAACCCAGTTATTACTGGGTAATACGATACCCCTTGGTAAGACTGGTTGTCAGACTTTTTGGGCTACTGACTACCTAACGACTGTCAAAGATCTACAAATGACAACCGGGACCAACAGCTTAACGTGCTTTCCGAGGCACGGAGGAAACCCGGTATGTAATGGGTGGTCACCCATCCACAGACCAACCTAGGCAGCACGGCTTAACCTAAAGATCGACCCGAGCGGCTGTTATTGTTTAGCCACGGGCTCCTTTTTTAACTATCAATGTTAACGGTAAATCGTTATGACCTAACACATGGGATTAATTAGCAAACTAGAGCTACGACCGAAGTTTTTACGTGAGGCCTAATGGAATAGGAGCGCCTACAGAAAACCATAAAATTAAATAATATAATAAAATTGTTCACAAATCGTGAAATCGCGTAAAAGTCAAAAATAAACAAAAATCAATAAAAATAAAGTGCGACGTGATTTTTTTGGCGCTTTAGTGAAATTGTTAGAAGGGCAGCTGTTGGTAAGGATTTGGGGTATTGTCTGTGATAATTGTATTGAGAAACCGAGTGCGAGTCAGATTCGCAGACAAAGGGTTCCGTACCACCGTAAAGATAGAAATTGCGATTAAAACCAAGTGGTTAAAAAAATTGTTGATTTATATCATAATAATATAATATTTTTTTAAGGCTACAAAAACAACCAAAAAGATTGTAGACAATATAAAAAAATATATAATAAAAATCTGATTTAAATCAAATAGATTTTTTTTTTAACAACATGTTTTTTTTCAACCCTGCCACCGTACAATAATAATATTTTTTTAAGAACTTTTAGTAAACTTTATTTTTGTTACTTATAGCGGTAATGGTACTCTGAAATTTTCAAGTGTCTACCTTTTAAAGATACAGCCGTGACAGACAGACGGACAGACAGCGGAGCATTAGTTATAGGGTTCCGTCCCTTTGGGTACAGAATACAGAATCCTAATAGTAGTAATAGTTCCGATAAGGGTGTCGCGCCTAAAGATGTGCACATTTTCAACTATGCACATCAACCTACTACAATCTATCAATTTTCTTTAATAGATTTTCAACTATATCGCTAAAGCATTAGGTTCAAGGTTGATTGGGAAAGTTTGACAGTTTCGGGTAACTTGATGTGCTGGCGTCTCCACTCGATTTACAACAAAAAAAAAAACTCAAGAGTCAAGTTAGGTTATCTGTTACCGAATCGTACGATTTGAATTTCGTATTATTCTTCCGTTTAAGAACACGTTCAAATATTGTGATATATTCACACTAATATTATAAAGGCGAAAGTTTGTATGTATGTTTGTTACTCCTTCACGCTCAAACGGCTTAACGCATTTGGATGAAATTTGGTATCAAGATAGCTTATATTCTGGAATAAGACATAGGCTACTTTTGATCCCGGAAATAGTAGGTGTAGAGTAGTAAAACACAAGGATTAGGTAGAAAAAGCTGCATTGCAAGGCATGTCGGGTACAGCTAGTGATATCATATGTTGGTGTGGGCCGGCATTAAGCAGGAAACTGACAAATTTATACGGTTAATAGGTTCAATGCCCTTTAAATAATTTTGAAATAGGTACTATTAGTATGTATTGGCAACTTATATCAGAGTTATCTATATTTTTTGCAGTATTTTTATCAAATACAAATTAATGTTTTGCAGATAGTGATAAGTTTAAAAAATACAAAACATTTTAATAATAAAAATACAAGAAAGATAACTATTGTGACCTTCTTTCTGCAGTTAAAATTCCAGTTTATTTTTTTTATTAATCTGGTTTTTTTTTTATTTAAAATGTTTGCGAAATAAGGTCGAGGTCACATTGAGGTGTTTGATAAAAAAAATGTTTACTATGTATTTATGGACAGAGATTCTTTGTAATAGGAATCATAAATGTACCTACTTTACATAATAATCTGAAGCCTTGTTTACATTATGTAATACTATGCAAAGGTAAATGTATGAACAGATTGTACGAGGATACGTAATCGTACTTCCATAATAGGACTGCATTTTTATTATTGCTCATTATTATTGTTTTTATTTATGTACATACAACTAGTTCATTTATATGCAGTTTTATTGAAACAATAACAACTTCACGCCTGTATTGCTGTAGGGTAAGGCAGAGGGGTACAGTACACCCACATTTACCTAGCTATTTTAGTTTTAAGTCCCGGGGATACACATCCATTCTATGAGAATGAAAACTGTAACATGTTTAATTTTTTTGTGCTTATTTTAGCCATATTTAAACCTATAAGTCGCCTTGTAGGAGTTGAAGGTGATCAGTCCGTTATCACATTTGTTCACATTAAAAAAATATTTATATTTGTTTTTACTGATATTGCCAATCACCCCATAAAGATAAAGAGTTAGGTACGTCGCCTTCGCCACGCCTGCAGTTATCGCCGACCTTCGCCTAATTCCAGGTACGCTTCAAATAAAACATATAGTAGTTGATCACAATGTATTCTTTAGAGTATAACCCTGTACTTCTTGTAATTAGAATTAGGTATTACAATACAACATTAACTGTTTGCGGAGAATTACACATAGGTATGATACAAATACGTACGTATTGAGTTTCAGAATCATGCGGTTTAGTTAGGTAACTATACTAGACCTTATCACATTTCATATTTTATATTTTACACAAGGTACCTAGAATGGCAATCTGTTATAATTACAATAACAAACACCTTCCATATTGAGATTAATTAATATTTCAATAAACATCTAATCATATGTCATACAAGATTCAAGTGACAACTTTATGAATCACAACAGAAGGGCCAGACATCTCTGATAAGCAGTGACTCACTTTACTATACTTGTACTCCGCGCAACTACTATCTCGTCATGACACGACTCAATGTAGGAAATGACAAACCTGTTGCGGTAAAAATAAATTACCAAAAATAAATAAGTGTGACGTAACTTTAAACTAACAAATGTACAAATCTTTCTAAAACAAAAGCAACAATCGACCACTGTTCATTCCAAAACTAACATCATAGCAATTAAAATAAAAACTTAATACTATATTAACTATAAACACACATCCGAAATTCAGTCGCTTTCAAACAGACTATGATACACTGGTAAAACGTAAACATTCACCAAATTAAAGCTTTCGAGTATGAGGGAGGGATGGGGCTCAGAACTTTAGTTTAGGATTGAGTTCGTGCGCGCGGCCGCCCCAGTCCAGCCGGTAACTGCGAGTCCGCCACGAGATCTCGGGGCTGAGGAGCGCCGCGGCCAGCACGAACGGCGCGCAGCACTCGCTCCACACCCAGCCGAGTAAGAACTGCACTTTCGTGAACGGCGGCGAGCCGTTCTGCACTGATCGGAGCATCAGCCAGTCCGAGAGGAACCACACTAACACATGCACGAGGAAGAAGGGCAGCGGCTCGGCCCCGAACAGCTGCCCGGCGGCCCAGGCGGCGCCGGCGCCCAGCGGGATGCACTCGCTCAGCGGCTCCAGCATGGCTGTGGTGGGGATCATGGCGATGCGCAGGCGCGCCCAGCGCCGCAGCCGCGCCTGCATGGCGCCCACCGAGCGCGTGCCCGAGTTCTGCAGCGCCGGCAGCGAGCTCACGCGCATCTTCCAGCCGCGCGACGTGATGTCCTTCGCGATGAAGTAGTCCTCCGCCAGGTAGTCGGCGAAGGCGCGCAGCCCACCCGCCTCCTCCAGCGCGCAGCGCCGCACCAGCGAGGACATGCCCACGTGACAGTTGATGCCCATGAAGTCGGCGCTCATGTACATGCGCGCCTGTGCCGTGCCGAAGAAAACCTTCTCGTAGACGGCTGCGAAGCCCTCCGCGTCGCACACGAACGGCATCTGGTGCACAATGGCGACGTCGTCCCTCATGTGCTGCACCATGTCCAGGAGGGAGTCGTCGCGCATCCGGATGCCAGCGTCGCTGATCAGCACCAGCGGGTACTTTGCCGCCAAGTACGCCGGCTGCATGTTGTTGATCTTCGGGTTCACGCCTACTCGCAGCCCGCCCATAAACAAACGAGCGTCTATGTGTGGATGCTTGTGGATTAAACTGTTCACTAACATCACTGCAGGATCGTTCTCGTTCTCCACACAAAATAGCAACTCGTACGTAGGATAGTCCAGTGTGAAGAATGTTTCTAGGTTGGAGAACAGGTTGGGGTCCACCCCGGTGAGCGGCTTCATGATCGACACACCGGGGTACGGCTGCTCAGGCGGAGACCGGTCCACTGTCCGATGGAGCTTCCACTTTGAGTAAGAGTAAGCCATTATGTGAATTATAAACAGACACACCCACGCGATAATGAAAAATATGGCAAAACCATACACCGTATACACCATAGGCATCATAATTGTATCCTTAAGTAGATGTCGCGTTCGGGCCGCATAATATCGACTGGTTTCTTGTTGGAGACGTGCGCTATGACGCGATCATAACACTGAACTGAACGTGCGATAAAAAAGTTTTAACGTGAAGAATGAACACTCCGTAAAATGATTCAACATTTTATATTATCACGTTATCTCTACGGTTTTATCATTTCGAACTTCGAACAGGTTTCAGCAATTCCTTTATCAAACGGCTGAACCCCGCAGAGACAAATCGAAAACCCTACCTACACACGACAAACTTCAAGCGTCACTGCTGCCAACATACTGGAGAAATAATTTTAGCGTTTAATTTTTCCTCGAAAGCTATTTCACGTTTCTGTAAAGTCTAAAGTATCATTATTTTTATTTTATTTCTTTTTAAATATATTTGTTGTAATGGTTCAAAACATGATACTGATAAATTATTATGTACTCAAAAGCTAAAACGAAATGAAGAAGTTTGATACATTTGATTTAAAAAGTCGGAAACGAAACGTAATCTACTATTGATCTCCTTTGTTTTGCAGGTGTTTTCGTTTTAGGAACGAAAGCCTTACAGGTCACGATTGGTATAATTGTCATAAATAATGAAAATCAATGCAAAATCATATTCTTTTCTTTGTACTGTTACGGCAAAAAATTGGTTCTTTTCCAAGAAGAAAATCAACAAAACAAAAATAATTTTTCTACGCACCGAAAAAGTGACACGAAAGAAAATGTTTGTAAAATTTGGCACTTGGAATAAACAGACCTTCACAGGAAATAATTACCAACTTACAGGTGAAAACCGTCAAATCAGAAAAAAATAGCGTCTATTCGAATTGTTTCGCGGCAATTTGTGATAATTATTTTTTGTTTGAGATGGAATAGCTAGTTCTTCGCTATGGATATCGGAAAACTACTGAAAAACGTTCATACCTTGAACGAATACATATCAACTACTCAAGATGCTTCAGAAAAATGTAAAACTTCAAAAGTTCAATTGAATATGTCGACTGTTCTTGCGCTGAAGAAAATACGTTCTCTGGAAATCGAGGTCTGTTCATTTACATGAGAACAAAACAATTATACATAAAATATTAAATCCATCACAGTTTTTCGCATGAAATAAACACCATAATTCTGTTTTCGCTTTTTACTTCAGTATTTCAACAAATGTGAGGAAAATGGAATCGCTTGCCTGATATTCGAGCGTATGTTATGTTTACCGCCTGCTAAAACATGGGGCGTGTTGAGCAAGGAGTTAGTGAATCTGCTGCAATACTGGCTAGATGCTGTAAGGAAACATTTAGTTAGGCACAACTTACAATGGTGGACTTTTTTGAAGTTGCTGCTCAGATTTGTAAAGGTAAGGAACCTATATTACTACATTATTAGTCAAAAATATTATTATTTATTCATCCTAATTAATAAAGTAAAACTAATTAATAAAAAAAAATTGGAAGTTTGCCTTCAAACTTTTTTATAATATTTTAGACACACACTACATGATACATACACTCACGCCTTTTTCTCATGAGGGTAGCCAAAAACTGCAGAATGTCACCAGCTAGAATCCATACTTTCTACTTTTTCTTCCTGTCTTACTATTCGCTTTGTCCACTTGTTTACATCTGGTCATACACACTTTAATTCTATTAATAATAAAATAAAACTACTGTATTAAAACAACACCAATCTTCACAGGAAATCCGTCAGAAAGACGTCTCACTCCCCAACATCCTCGTGGAGCACACTGCTGAGTGTCTCCTAGACCTGGCCACCAATAGCCGTCCCGATGCCTATCAGAGGCATGAAATCTTGCACTGTTTTAACATGTACTGCTCCGAGTCCAGCCGGGAGATCCGATTTGCTTTGAGGAACAAGTTCGGGCAGTATTTGTAAGTGGATGTAGTTGATTTTATATTTTAATGAGAGAAGTAATGTTAAATATTTATTTTATTTAATGTTTCACAGCTTCCAGATAAGTTTTATTTAAGTTATTTGGCACTATGCCAAATGTAATATTGTATTCGATAATATTTTAGTTATTTATTTATGTTACGTGGCCAGATTTCGCACAGGACAAAGAGGTTTGGAAGGAGAAAGGGAAGGCCTTTGCCCAGCAGTGGCAACAGGCTAACAAAATTATTTTAGTTTTTTGTTTAAATTTATCTCGAGGATCGTCACTGAAGGCGGTAAAAAGGCCTGCTGGTTTATCTTGAATAGCTGGATAATATAAATTTAAATTTCATGGATTGGGTTTATTCCTTATTTGGATTAATAATTGTCCAGATTTTTATCAGCCATTTAAATAAATAAATGAAATAAACTTAATAATTTATTTTCTTGAAAGTTGTAATATTCAATTTAATGAACATATTTTTCTATTTTATGATTTTTTTTAGTTATACATACATTTTTACAAAACAACCATTTTCTCAGCATCAAACTGTCAACCTACATGGCGTCCTGTGGTCACCTCCCAACCCAGTACAGCATCATGGAGACGCTCCTTCGCTGGCTGTTACCTCGTCAGGACCGGACCCTCAGGATCACATCCGCTGCCAAGTGGTTCCCCACCTCAATGTACGTTGAGAAAGATGTGGATATCTTCTTGGAAAGGCCATGGGTTAATTTCTTCCAGGTTTGTGTGATTGTTTTAAATTAGGTAGATTAAAAAAGTATGTTTGACTAGCACTTTGCCAGCGACTTCACCTGCCATGATTTGCCCCATAAAGTGGGGGAGTTTTAAAAATCTAGCCATTTTCTTAGTCTATAATAAACAGTGATCGGAGTAGGTAGATTGATTTTTGGTACTTGTATCATAAATGCACACAGAAAGAATAACATGGATAAGCCATTTTTCCGGAAAGTAATTCCGGTATTTCCGGATTCAATTAAATATTGTTAATGTTGGTAGTGATATTATTACTACTCAATTCAAAATTTAAAGGAAGGTATCAAAACTAAATTAATTCATATTTATCTGTTGAATAATAAAAACAAACAACACCAATAATCCACCAATTCCGGAGGAATGTCCATAGTAATATATACGTTTCGGATCAATGACCCCAGTTCAATCTACCTACTCCGATCACTGATAATAAAGGAGATTACAATATAGACTAAGAAAATGGCCACATTTTTTACTATTATAAAGGAGATTGAGGAGCTCGTGGCTAAATAATAACAGCCGCTCGGGTCGATCTTTAGGTTAAGCCGTGCTTGCCTAGGTTGCTCTGTGGATGGGTGACCACCCATTACATACCGAGTTTCCTCCGTGCCTTGAAAAGCACGATAAGTCGTTGGTCCCGGGTGTCATTTGTAGATCTTTGACAGTCGTTAGGTAGTCAGTGGCCCAAAAAGTCTGACAACCAGTCTTACCAAGGGGTATCGTATTACCCAGTATTAACTGGGTTGTGGGCGTCAGATAGGCAGTCGATCCATGTAAAGTACTGGTATTCAGCTGCATCCGGCTAGACTGGAAGCCGACCCCAATATAGTTTGGAAAAGGCTACGCAGATGATGATATTTTAAAGGAGATTCAGCTGGTAGACGCAAAAATGCTGCTTTTTTTCTTAGGTTTAAGTAAACCAGGCTGAGAGTCGGAGGACTTATATTTTCATATACCTACCTACTTGCAGTATTGATGGTTACTTGGTGTGAAATGAATGTAACTTAACATTACGCTTGTATTTTTGAAAGGGTAGGCAGAGTGTGTACCTATGACAAATGTCAGGATAAGAATCGTCCCCTATTATGCGATACTCTAACATGTCAGAGCATGGGCGTACCCACGGTAGGGTACGGCCCTGCTCTCGCGCTGACCCGAAACTAAGAATTCTTAAGCAAAATTAATATACTTAATGACAAAATTAAATATTCATTTGGGTACTTTAATATTTTTCACATTAAAATAAAAACTTAGTTAAGGTCAACCATAACAAAAAACCGTCTTGTCGGCCTCTGTACGATGAGTGTGCATAGAAAGAGGGCTCTGTAAGCACAACATACATTTGAAAACGAAATTTTAGCTAGATTTAGCCAGAACCCTCGCAGTTTATTATTGAAATGATATAGTGCAGTCAATAAAACGTATCAGTCAGTAAATAAAAAGCAAAAATTGCCTACTAGGTACTTAGTTTATTTACTTCTGCCCAATCCCCTAAAAAATGCTGGGTTCGCCCATGTGTAAGTGGAATACAGGGTGTAAACGGACCCTTCACGAAGCCGTCAACCAAGCATTATGTACATCAAACTAAGTCACCCTACGCAAAAATTATTGCTGGGAAACGACTTTTTTTTTTTGGGTGAAAAAATACTTTTTACGGTAAAACTCAATGCAACGCACTCAAAACATGGTGCTGATGGATGCTTTGAATAGTAAACGGGTCATGGAGATAATTAAAGTAAAATTAAAACCTTAAAAAGTAGTATTTAAAAAAAACTTGTTAAAATATTGGAACTTTGACCTCCAATATCTCCGTAACTAGAAGTTTCCCAGGTATGGTCCAGAACAAAAAAATGATCGCAATGACGAGGAGAACAAGTGCCTTTCGGCTTCGTTAAGGATCTTTTTACACCCTTTATAAAAATCTGCGTGCTTACTTTTTTCTCTTTATTTAAGGGGCTTGTTCATTTTGAAGATGTCGCCCCTGTAATACAACACTTATTTCAAAACACTAAACTATTACAACAACAAACATTATATTATTAACATTAAACTATTCTATTTTTAATGGCCATTTGAGCGACCCTGTACAGATGTCTGGCCTCCTTCGACAAAGAGAAGGACAAAATGCTGTACCAGTCACCAATTATTGAAAACTGTGTTTTGTTTTAGGATGCAAGAGATTTCTTGAACGCTCACAACCAAAGGCATGATTTTATCACATCAGTTGTGTGCAGAAAACTGACTGTCGGCAAAGTTGTTATTATTTCGGTAAGTGATACATACATTTCCATAGATTTCGACTGTGTAGGTATTGTACTTTTGTAGGAAACAGCACCAAAATAACCAATGAAATCGCTCAGAATGATGCACTGAATACGTGGTAACCGTTTTCGCGTCGGTGTCCCTTCCACCCTGTATAAGTACCTATTCATATTCATTTAAATATAACATTATCACGCCTGTAATTCCCGAAGGGTTATCATCTCATTTCGCCAGTTATGTTTAAGTCCCATGTAATAGGGGGCGAGCTTATTGCCATCAGCCGGGTACAAATCGAGTTTCCGAGGCTATTGCTGAGACATTCCTTATGTTTAAACCTAATAACAATTTGCTCGTTTCGGGATTCGAACCAAGGACCTCATGCTCAGCAGTCGCGATAACGACCACTAGGCCAACGAAGCAGTCATATTCATTTATTCGATTATAATATACTTGCTATAAAAGTTGGCCTCTTAACTTAATAGGTACTTACCCCTCAAATTGCCGTTCAAGTAAAGGCAATTGACTACACATACCTACCATTTATTTTGAAGTCAAAATTCAGGGTCAAAGTTCAGGGGTTGGCAACATTTTTGGCCTAACGCCCGGCCATAGGTCTATTATTGTTTTGTATGTCGAGGCTAGCGCTCTTATACCTACTTGGTACCATACGCCTAGAGGGTGATAACCTCCGAGACTCATAGGGCAATCATTTATGTTTTACCTAGACACTGTGGCGGCACAGCCAAGTTGCCGTCTACCATAACCTTTTCAAATTTACCCTTGTGTCGAACAGTAGTTTTAACAATAAATGTAACACAAAAATTAAATAATCATAAAGCCAGGAAAAAACAAACATTACATTCCACATTGGTCCCAGCATTATTGGTCTTAAATTAATTATAATAATTTAACTTAATATTAATTCAATGTCAATAAAATTCATTAAGATGTAATTAAATGTCACAATGGAAAGTGGGATATATTACTTAAAATAATTAATAATATGTGATTATATTTTAAAAGTCATTGAAATATAATCACATATAAGTTCAAACATCTTTTCGTTTCCTTAATAGATTATTGTCACAATTTTACAAAATCATGTCTCACTACTGCAAAAACATCGTAAGGAAATGAGCATGTCCTAGAAGCAACAGTAAGAGATGTGATGCTGGCCCAGTTTGAGCACACACCCGTGGGAGGCGCACTAGTTCCCATGATACCCGGTGCAGGTGTGGGAAGGGCCCCCTGACATCGGGGTGGTTGTTAGTCGGTTAGAGTCTGACAGACCCCTCCACCCGCCCCAGGGCGGAGGACATCGATGAGTGTTTTCCACCGCGGAACAAAAAAAAAGTGTGAGCAAGGTTACGGCGCTCTCGCTCTCACAGATGGTAGCCGTGTTCCAGCTGTGGGACCGTTAAAGACTTAATATTACGTAAAAGTCGTAAAACCTTTTAAAAATCCTATAATTTTCCTCTATCCTTAGGGTACAGAGCGCCAAGAATCCTGGCTAGACATAAACCTGGTCAGCGGCTGCGTGTCGGTGTTGCTAGACCCGCGCGTGCTGGAGAGCTTCGGCTCCAACAACCACAAGTCCTTCGAGACGCTGGTCGTCACCCATCAGAACACGCACAGCGCCAAGTTGCACAAGTAAGTCATCTTAAAAAGGCATAACCACTCATACCAAGAGGCATCGCGACTCAGTACTAACTGGGTGGTGGAGGTCAGATAGGCAGTCGATCCATGTGAAATATTGGTATTCATTTGCATCCGGTTAGACTGGCAGCCGACCCCAATATAGTTGGGAAAGGGCTAGGCAGATGATGAACCGCAGGTCCGTGCTAATTTCACAGCTCCTTTATTTATTTTCAAAATGTGCAAGGCTGGTTTTCGAAGTTCAAGTGTTACTACTGAAATGCGGATGACCGCAGAAGCAAGAGGGTTTGGTTTTGGTCTACCTGCATTTTTAAAGGTCTGGAAAACACCACAGATGTCGCAATTTACGAAGCCTCTTTCTTACTGGCCCTGCAGTCTTGACAAATATAACGACAAAAATCAGTCGTTAAGTGTAATCGATGTCAAATTTCTTTAATAGATTTTCAACCTTATGCTTTCGAAACAAAGTAGAAAATCTATTAAAGGAATTTGACAACGATACGACTTAGCGATCGATTTTTGTCGCTATCTAATGTCGAGACTGCAGGGCCTGGACCCTTTAAGCAATGAACTTAGTTCTTACTGAAGTCAAATAAAGTTACAGTTGTTACCTGCTAGCAAACTCAAACTCAAACTCAAAGCATTTATTTCAATTAGACCATTACAGGCACTTTTGAATGTCAGAAAAATAAAGAAGGCGAAGCTACAATCCCAGACATAAGACATAATAACTTATGAAAGTACTGTAGTTGCCCATTCCAAGGCGTAGATCTCTATGGAGAAGAATGGGCAAGAAACTCCATGGACACTCTTTTCAATCAAACATTTATTTTAGCTATAGACCAACTGCTTTAATGAGTCCTCGTGGTAGTATCAATTTAAATGGAATATTCTGAAAGTTGATCACGTATTGGTTCAATTGGTATCGTAATACCTACGTGGATTATGGTTATTTTAAAGCAAATAACCTGAGGGATATTGCTGGGACTTTGTGGACGCTTAATGTGCCTTTGATGAGGCAAGGCGGAGGACTCATTAAAGTGGTCGGTCTATAGTGAAGCGCGGATAACCCCAGAAACTACACGGTTTGGTTTTAGTCCACCTGCATTTTTGAAGGTCTGATAAACACCACAGATGCTGCTAAAGGGCCATCGCCCTCACCTGGCCCTTTGGTGAAAGGGCCCCCTTTAAGCAATGAACTTAGTTCTTACTGAAGTCAAATAAAATTACAGTTGTTACTAAAAATAATAAGAAGTAGAGCAGCTGCTAGCCTGCTAGCTAGTCTTTGCGTGTTAACCTACAACCTAGGGGAATAACTTCATCATCATCAACCAGGATAACATGTAAGTGTCGGATGTTCCCAATGAGTATTAGGTAAAAATGTAAAATCTGCGCAGTTCACCTGACCAATTATTCGAAATGTTTCCTTTGACGTACCTAAAGGCGTCCGTGAGAAATGTCGCGTACCTACTTTTGTGTACGTAGAAACGTGTGTACTTAAGTAGAACATGCTGATTCACCAGAAATTACTAAAGAAGTACAACTTCAGTCTGTTGTCTCTGCATTCCTAATTTTAGCGTTCAATACTGATAAAATTATGATTCACAGTGCACATAAACAAATTTTTCCTATAACGGCTTATCTACCAATTCGGAATTATCATTTTTTTTATCTGTTTTCAAATGTCGGTGCATAAATTTGCCGCAGTACTTAGGTGATTGGTGATTCATCGTGTTAAGGAAAGGGATCATATGTTTTTGTTTTTAGCATAATCTCGTTTATGAATAATTCTCTGTTTACTTTTGAAGAAAAATAAGAATGAACCACTTTACCTCATCATCTGCCTAGCCTTTTCATAATGTTGGGGTCGGCTTCCAGTCTAACCGGATGCAGCTGAATTGGTATTCAGCTGCATCCGCTTCGTAGGGGTTAGATAGGCAGTCCCGCCATGTAAAATGCGGTTGGCTTCCTGTCTAGCTGAATACCAGTTCAGCTGCATCCGTTTAGAATGGAAGCCGACCGTATTTTAAATGGATCGACTCCCTATCTGACCTCCACAACTCAGTTAGTACTGGGTAATACGATACCCCTTGGTGAGACTGTTTGTCAGACTTTTTGGGCCACTGACTACCTGTAACGACTGTCAAGGATCTACAAATGACAGCCGGGACCAACGGCTTAACGCACTTTCCGAGGCACGGAGGAAACTCGGTATTTAATGGGTGGTCACCCATCCACAGACTAACCTAGGCAAGCACAGCTTAACCTAAAGATCGACCCTAGCGGATGTTATTATTTAGCCACGAGCTCCTCTTAATGAACCACTTTACCTATAAAACAAAATCCATAAAGATAAACCAATCAGCCTTTATTATCAGATAAACAATATTGTATTATTTAAATGCATTCAACCGTACGCAGAAAAAACGCAGTGCGGAGGCATAGCGTAGTACGGTACGGATTTCTATAGAATAAAGGCTAGCGCACATCGGGGATGGGAGGGCAGGTCATTTTACCATTCATACGTAGCTGGTAACAAGATACAGATTAGTTTAGAGATCGACCCCAAGGCATTAAAAGGGATTTCCCTTTAGGGCATTTAACATTGGAATCTGTATCTTGTTACCACAAGCTACGTATGAATTTACAATGTTCCCACTGCTGTGACGTCCTCTATGTAATCCACCACGCAGGCTCAGTGCGTGTTGGTAGATGGCACATGGTGAATTTGAGCTGGCCTCCTTAAGATAGAAGCGCCAGGGTAGCTCGCGAAATTCAAATTTTGCGTATTCCGGACGCAAATCATATTTTAATCAACATACAACCTGACACTGACCAGCAAATTGCAAAAATCGTAAGAAAAGAAAAGGATCAAAATTAATCCAGGTCCAGAGAAGTATCTCAAAAAAATGATAAAAATGGGTATAAAAAGATGGCATACTTCCATCATTTTTTTAAGATACTTCTCTTTGCTGTAGGACGTGGGTTAATTTTGTAAGGACCGTGCTCCTTCTTCTTTGGTAATTTTGCGAGCTACCCTGGCGCTTCCATCTTAAGGAGGCCAGCTCAAATTCACCATGTGACACTAGCACTACCAACAAGTACTGGGCCTAAGTGGTGGATTACAGAGAGGACGCCCCAACAATGGGCACGCTGTATGCTGATTATGTGTTTGGCTAGCTCGTGCTGGTTTTGTTATCACTGACGTGCGCACTTGCGTACTACTGTACTTAACAAGGTTACAAACCTGCCCGGGCGTTGAATGAGATATCGATCTTTAGTAACTAATAGACTATTTGTACGAAACTCATGTTCGGTTCGTGGAAAAATCAACTTTTCGGTATTCATCATCAGAGTAGTTGGTTAAGCCATTGGTCCCGGCTGTCATTTGTAGATCTTTGACAGTCGTTACAGGTAGTCAGTGGCCCAAAAAGTATGACAACAAGTCTTACCAAGGGGTATCGTATTACCTAGTAGTAACTGGGTTGTGGAAGTCAGATAGGCAGTCGGTCCATGTAAACTACTGGTATTCAGCTGCATCCGGTTAGACTGGAAGCCGACCTCAACGTAGTTGGGAAAAGGCTAGGTAGATGATGATCATCAGAGTAGTCTGTACCCAATGACCCAGGGCACTACTTCACAGAACGTCACTCTGTCTTTCACATCTAAATTTGTCACAACAGTAACTCGATGTGTCATATTCACGGCCGGGGCATACATAGGTAGGTACTGTATATTTTCTTTGTTCTTTGATCGATTACTCAAGACTAAAATGTTTCAATCAAAGAACTGTTTTATCTATACATATAAAATTCAAAGTCCTGACTGACTGACTGACTGACTGAGATATCAACGCACAGCCCAAACCGCTGGTCCTAGAGACATGAAATTTGGAGGGTGTATTCTTTGTGAAGGGTAGGTATCCACTAAGAAAGGGTTTTTCGAAATTCCACCCCTAAGAGGGTGAAATGGGGTGTTGAATTTTCTATGAAACTTTTTATTCTCGCAGTCGATTGACTTGAAAATTAGTGTACATACTTTTCAGATAAAATTATGAGATACGTGTATCACAGTTTTTCCAAAATCATCCCCCAATTTAAAAATTTAATGTCTTGATTGGCTGACTGATATATCAACGCACAGCCCAAACCGCAGGTCTTAGAGACATGAAATTTGGAGGGTGTATTCTTTGTGAAGGGTAGGTATCCACTAAGAAAGAGTTTTTCGAAATTCCACCCCTAAGAGGGTGAAACAAGGGGTGTTGAATTTTCTATGAAACTTTTTATTCTCGCAGTCGATTGACTTGACAATTTGTGTACATACTATTCAGATAAAATTATGAGATACGTGTATCACAGTTTTTCCAAAATCATCCCCCATTTTAAAAATTCACTGTCGACTGGCTGACTGATACATCAACGCACAGCCCAATCGGCTGGTTCTAGAGACATAAAATTTGGAGGGTGCGTTCTTTGTGAAGAGTAAGTATCCGCTAAGAAACAGTTTTTTTTAATTCCACCCCTAAGAGGTTGAAATGGGGTGTTTAATATTCTGTGAAACTTTTTATTCTCTGAGTCGATTGACTTGAAAATTTGTATACATACTTTTCAATTAAAATTATGAGATACCTACGTGTATCACAGTTTTTTCAAAAATCAAAATCATCCCCCAACAGAGTCAAATAGGGCTTCGAAGCTCACGTAGACCGGCGCATGGCGCGCAGCGTTGCGCGGGGCGTGCGGGGCGCGGGAGTATTAAGTAAGTAGGTAGGATTTTTCTGAGGTAGACGTCTGTAAATATGGTTTATTCCACCGATTTTCGCGTTGGCTCGTGATACGCGACATTGATATTAAATATTATGTAAAAGTTTTATGTCTATAAATAGATTCCTAATTAATCATTTGATTTTCGTCACCGGTGTCCAATCTCAAACCAAGGTATCAATATTCACATAACAATATGTAAAGTACCTAATTGATATTACTATGAACTAATATTTGCAAGTTATAAGCAACTATATAAAAACCATGTATCTTCTATACATACATAGATTACTTATTATCCCAGAAGTAAGATCCCGTGGGCAATTCCCGAACTCCACGCGGGCGAAGCCGCGGGCATAAGCTAGTATAACATAATACTACTAATGTTTTAAATGTTTTTCAGACAGATTATCACATTTCAAATAATATGACATCAATATCTTATATCTGCTAAATTTGCAGATAATCGCTTTATTTTCCGTCGGAAATCATAAATATTAAGTACCTAACTCCAGCGTGATTCAAACTGATGAACGCTCTTAACATAACTCCTTGGAAACCAGTGAGAACCTAGAATATAATAAAATGATCCTCCTTATTCTCCCCTCACCCAGAGACTCACTACAGCTGCTCCTATCAATCCGCACGGTGTCCCCCCCGCAAGTGTTGCCCTCCTGTCTCAGCCTCGGCGATGACGTCGGCTGTGACGTCAGCGCCGTCGTCACGACGCGGTGTGACGTCAAACGGCTCGATCACGCGCTGAGGAAGATCTTTGAGGATAAGTATGAAGTAAGCTGTGAGAAAGAGTTCTAGTATTGGGTTTTACACTATTTCGAAAAACTCTAGCAAAATAACTTTAATTTCGGAAATTGATGGCAAGAAATGAATTAAACAAGCTAAATTCACCGGTTCGGCTGTATTTTTTTGTAAATAAGTTTATTATTTTTAGTTGTATCAAAGATTTTCTCGCAATGGACGAGCTAAGGCTTAAATACAATAATTCTATTTTACTAAGACTTGGTATGTAGTTATTGCAATTTGCACTTTATTTGTAATGCAATAACAACTTGGACAATAATACGATCATGTTCGTTTTTAGTTATCACTGGATTTGGACAAAGAATTGGAGCAGTCACCGCTTGTAAGAACTGAAAATTCAAACCATAATAAAGATTCGGTAAGTTGAGGAAATTAGAATTTCTTTAAGAAAACTATCATTCTCCGACCCTTATCCCAATTTATATGGGGTAGCCGACCCCAAATAAATTGGTATACACCCTTTCTAGCTATGTCATCATTTTCGAAGTCCGTCCAAACAACGTTTGGAAAAGTCAAAAGTTGTTAAAGAAAATATGATTTTGAATTTTATTTTTAGTCAATTGATAAATAGTAGGTTTAGCATTACAAGGATATGTTGGTACTCGATTGACATTGACAAGGATATGCTGTTGGCAAACATTTGTGAAATTATTGTTCTGTCAAATTGTAAAAGAAAAACAACACGGTAGCTAATCCCTATTCCTAAAAGATCCTGGACTCCTGAAACAGACGCCAGCACGTCAAGCTACCCGAAACTGTCAAATTTTCCCAATCAACCTTGAACCTAATTCTTTAGCGATAAAGTTGAAAATCTATTAAAGAAATTGACAGATTGTAGTAGCTTGATGTGCTGGCGTCTGTACATCGATAACTATTGCATAAGTCACAACTGTCTAATAAGCTGTCAGTATCATGTTTTTTTTTTTTTTTTCAAATGTAGGGTAGATGAATATTTTAATGAACTAAAATGTTTGTGTAGGACGAAGATCCGAGGTTTTCTCATCCCGTTGAAGTGAAACGACGTAAACATTCAGGTTAGTTCATATTCTTTATTTGATGAAGATATGATTTTTGCTGAATTATTGTAAATTATGAGCGAGTGTTTTACTAACTTAACTTTTTACTTAACTTTACACTAATAAGGCGTAGTTGTCAACTGTTCGATTTTCTGTATCAGTAAAAGCTTTAATATTATAAATAAAAAAATTGACATCACGCCTGTAATCCCCGAAGGGTTGGGCAGAGGGAATAGCAGGCCATGGTAGTTATTACCCGGCTTGAAAATTGGCTTTTGCAGTATTGATTTTCGTTTCGAATACATTGATTTGATTCAAGTGACTTTAGTAGACGAGTATTAACTAACCCGCTGAACAATCTACCTGTTCCCTTCGTGATGTTATGTTATGTAAATGCAGGATACATAGTGAAGCCACGACAGCCCGTCTCGTGCATGTCCCCGTCTACAGCATCGACCAGCTCATTGGCACAGGTAAATTTATCTTTTATGGAAACTTGCACATCGTAAAATAGCACATTTCAAGGTCTTTATGTGTAGGTCTGTACCTCTAAATAAAACTAGCTAAAAAAAAACTTTTAGGCAGTTCATTAATAGCTAAAATCTTTTTAAATGATGGACATGAGAGTAAAATTAAATCAAGCTGTACTAGAGCATAAATTGTGTCGTTTGAGGGTTGCGCCTCATCTACCGGCATGGAATCACATTTTGCCATGCTCCTATCTGTGATAGTAATACAGTGAAGCTGGTTTTGCTGTATGTTGTCGACATTATAACTTTTTGTTTATTTTAAATAGCTTTAAAAAACACTAAAATACAGTACTTATCTAGTTTAAAAAAATACTTCGAGCCGGTTCAGAAGACGAGCTAAGATTTATACTTTTATAATGTATAATTCTGTACAAGAGCATTGAATACTGCTATCATCTCGCTGTTGGTGTAAACATACTCTGTACTTTTCTTTCAATTGTGCTAGAACTTCGACTATTTTACCTTGCTAATAAATCAGATCTCAAAACGAAATCATAAATTACCTTTCAGCTTCACGAAAAGCTAGCAGCATTACCTCGATACCGTTACGATAAAGAGCCTGTAGGCGTTTGCGCTCTCCCCGAACTATCCATAGTCACCGAACTCAGTGAGGCAGACGACAGGCAAAGCCTCAACACCACAATCAAATATAAACCTTATGGCGTTTACCACAAGAACCTGAACAGACTAGAGCTTGAGAGTAGGAAATCTCAAAGCGATCCGGAATCTTCTAGAAAGACTAGAAGAGGTCGAAGGCTTTCGCCTATAGTTAATGAAGACACAACCAGTTGTTTGCTAGTTGCTACGATTGGGTCAGCTGACGATTCAGTCATAAATGATACTGTGGAGAGGCTGTCTAAAAATAAAGATTATACTACGGACAATATAGTTGATTTGTTAGTCCAAGAGGCTTTACACGCAAAAGACGATAAGGATAAATCTGACAGCGGAATAAACACAGGAGAAAAGAAATCTCAAGATCAAGATAATAGTGAGACAATAGATAATACACCAGAAACAGATAAAATTAAATTGAGTAAAGTTCCAAAAAAACCTAAGGTAATTTCATCAACTGATGATGAGTCCAATACAGAAGCTGTTAATGAAACACCGTCTTTCGTGAGTATGCGAAGGAAGAATAGGAAAGACCTAAAAGATCCAGCGCTGAAGAATGCTTTTAATGAACAAGTTGTTGAAGAATTTTTCTCCCAACATATCACTGAAACCAAAGCAAGACAAATTGTCATAAGTCCATCATTAGCTAAGAAAATCAATGAAACTAGTTCAGAAACCAGCGATAATTTTGGTGAAAACTTAAATTTGGATGGAGAAGATTTAGAAGAGGATATTGTGCCTTACGATTTCAACAATATCGAGGTTTTGGAATGTCTTAATAGCATAGTAGATAAAGTGTGCGATGATTTTGATAAATATTTGAATAAGGAAGACGAAATAACCGCAGACCCTAACGACAGTATCGAAGATAACATACCGTTAAAAGATATCATAAATACTATTCACGCTATTGAGTCCAAAAAAGCTGAAACTGCAAAGAAATCGAAGGGGAAAAAGAAAATTAAATTGAAATATAAGATAAAAACTCCTAAAAAGACTAAACCTCGTGCAGCTAGAAAGAAGAACAAACTTGTTCTAGAGTCTGTAACAAAAATGTCAACTATAATAGAAGATAAGGGTCTAGAGAGCGCTGCTGAGAGCATTGAAGATAACATCCCACCAGTAACTAAGGTACCAGAAGAAAAAAATGATAAGGGTAAAATAGAATCACCTCTCATTGAAGTGGGAGATTCTAAAACACCTCTAACGCGACGAAAACGTAAACTTTACTCACCAAAAGACGAGGGAATGGCTGCTGAATCTTCCAGGCCACCAAACAATGACGCACCCCATCACGACACGCCCCAGCCAGAACATGATACCATACTATCGGAAAAAATACAAATAAAAAAGACGCCTAAATCTAAAGCCACTTGTTACAAAGATATAGAGAAAGATCGACAAAGGATCCGAATACCACGGACAAGGAAATCTAAGGTTGCCGCACCCCCGTCGCCTAGAACTAAAAAGATGAACGATATATTCGATAAAGTTAAAGATTCAGCAAACAGCGAGAAAGTAAAAATAGCTGATAATAATTTTGAAGCTGACGTTTATAACTTTACGAGTGACAGTGAAGATGATTTCAAGGTAAAAAAGATAGAATTATCCAAAAGAAATAGTACGACTACTTTAGCTAGTATTGATTCCGCAGTTTCTAAGCGCGGGCGAGCCCTTAAGAAAATAAATTACACCGATAATAAGTCTTCAGATGAAAGCAACACGATCAAACGTAAACTTAATAGAAAACCTAGAACTAAGAAGAAAGTAAACGTTGAACAAGAAGAACTGATTGATGAACGAATGAGACAGCCAAAAGATGTGTTCAATACTTCTATGGTCGTTGAAAGTACTAAGAACACAGTAACCGAACCTGATTTAGTTCTGGTAACAGCTCCTGAAATGGAAATCATTGAAAATAACGATAAACAGGATACCAATCAGAAAAAGAAAGGAAAAAAGATTAAAGTAGAAACATATGAGTCTAAACGGCCAAAGAGAGTACTTCACAAGGCTGTAGTTGAAAAAGTGATCAATTTCGATGAAGATAGAACCGAAAGTCCTTTACCAGGGTTGTTAGTTGAACCAGTTACGATAATCAAAGATGATATAAACGATATATCATCGACCATGGTTGATAAATTCAGGAAAATATACCAAGAAGGCCCTGACAATTATATTAATGAGTCTAATACTACACAGAATTTACTCTCAGATGTTGAAAGGATAAACAATTACAGTCCACAAAATGTTGATACTGAAGATTTTATACAAATTGAGGACTTACAGAGCAAATACGAACCGAAACCTAAGGAAAAAAGTGTTAAAAAGAAAAAATCGAATACTTTAATACTAGAAAATACTAAGAAAAAGATAACACCGAAAAAGACGACTAAAGAAAATGTAGATGCTATAAGCATACTTGAGACAACTGATGTTAAATCTGAGAAATCTATAGCAACGATTGGAATAACTGGTCACGGTGAAATACAGGAAGCACCTCCTAATCAGGAGTTGATAAATGAAAAACTGGAACCGCGGAGCTTAGAGTTTGAAGATCTAAGCCATTCTATGAAGGATTATTTCGATAAGCTAACGAAAGAAATGGATGGGTCAAATAATCGTGAGTCCAGTGGTTCTAATGGTGAGAATGCATGTAAAATCAGCTCTAAACCCAACAGCATAAAGTCTAATTCTCCTGTGGTATCTGTAAAAAAGTTATCTTATGAAGATATAAGTAGATGGTTACCTTCAAGACGTAATTCTGATTCAGAAGGATCATACGTTAGCGACAAGTCTTCGGTTAAACAGAGCAGCAAAGAAACTGTCGTTGAAGTAGTTGAGAGTCCCAAAATATCGGAAACAAAACCCGATGATAATGACTCGGACGTTTCTGAAATTAAGGATACAATACGAAAATCATTGAGACTGATTTTCCAAAGTTCACAACCTGCTAAAATTAATAACACCTGCCGAACTATAAAGGATTCTGAATCGGAAAGCGAGACTGAAACTGTAAAAGAAATTATAGTCAAACCAAAAGTTACACGCAAAGTTGTAGAACCTAAGAAAAGGGCTAAATCTCCAGAAAAATCACTTAAAAAGGCAGTAACTCAACGAAAATCCGTAATTTCACCAATAAAACTGTTTGATGAACTAATATATAACGCAGACAAACAGTCGGAAACTTCTCTATCAGACGACGAAGAATATATGAAGGACATAATACATACACTATCAAAGAAGAAATCCGAAAATCTTCCAAAAACCAAAATTACTCATGAAAAGCCACCACAGAAAGTTATTGAGAACAATATTACAAGAACAATTAGTTCAGCTTCAAGTCATTCTAAAATCAGTACGTCAACGAAAATAGAGGATTCCGGAAGGATTTTGAAAAGGAGATCGGGAGAAGAGAGGTTAGATTGTAAAAAGAGGAAAGTTGAGGTGAATAATAATGAGGAGGTGGTGTCGAGTGGAGTGACTGTATCCAGTGTTGATGACTGGTTCAAGAGGATGGAGCCGGGGAGTAGCAGAAGTGAGTTTATTATTTGATTTTATTACCCAGTACTAAATGAGTTGTGCATCCGGTTAGACTATCAATATAGTTGGGAAAAGGCTAAGCAGCTAATGATTGTCCCACTGCAGAGCAAAGGCTTCCTTTATTATTTTCAATCAGAGAGGATTCTCAAAATCTGGAGCAAGTGTGGACCAATCCTGTCTTAAAGCATCAAACCGGTCCCGCCATCTTTATTTTGGCAAGCAGTTAATGATTTTTGAATGAGAAAATCAGCTACTAGTTTATGCCCACGGTATCGTCTGCGTAGAGTACAGTAAATGCCCCACGGGGTCGGACTACTGAGATGAAAGTATCCAATGAATTAATCCAGGTTAAAAATTATATCTGTGTGCCAAATTTCATCCAAATACGTTCAGTAGAGAGTAACAAGCGTCCATCCATCGTCACAAACTTTCGCGTGTACAATGGTAGTAAGATAATTGTTCAACAATTTATTGGCCTACGAAATCACACTTCGGTGAAGTATGATTTTTCAATCTTCCATACAGTATACACCTACCAGCTACCTGCGTTGATGAAGCTCACAATTTTTTGTTTAATTTTTTTTAGCTGAAGCAATTAATGCGTCGACTAGACACATTATGCAAGAAGTAATAGAGAAGTTGGATACCACATTCGTTGAAATAAAGAGGAATACTAGTAAAAAGTAAGGATACAATCATCTTCTCGTCCTTGTCTCATGTTATTTGGGGTCGGCGCAACACTTTCGTCACGTCATCCGTCACGCTTACATTTACTCTTTTTTCTTCATATCATTGTTCCTCACACAATCCATCCATACTCTCCTTACGTAGAGTGACTTTGATGTACAAAATGCTTGGTTGACAGTTTCGTGAAGGGTCCGTTTACACCTTGTATAGGCATAATAATGTTACCTGTTACAATTTTCCAGATTCGTGCACCTATTCGTAGACGCTCAGAAGCATTTGGGTGAATTGAAGGAGAAACGCCACGGCATGTACAGTGAGGTGGCGACGGATATACTGAGCGAAGTCGTGAAGGTCATGGACAGTAAGTTCGCTGGTCTGAACAAGAGGTAAGCAAACACTTTGTCATTCTTCTTCTTAGCGTGTTGATGGCAATCTATCGTTGGTCTCAAGGTCGCAAGCGGGATTGCTAGGCGTTGAGTTCTGGGTTCCCGGATCTGGCAAAAAGTGTTGGTTAGGAATTTCTCAATAGCAGCCAGGAGTTTGGAAGTTGGCGGTGCACACGTGTCGTAGTGGGTCTTGCGCCTTTTTGTTTTTTTGCTGGGGGAAATCCTCGTGCATGTCCTCCGCCCTGGGGTAGGTGAACGGGTCTGTCAGACTCGTACTGACTAAAACCAGACGTTGTTCTTCGACTACCTCGGGCCGGGGTACCCGGCCAGGTTTTGGCCCCCGTGCAGATGCGGACCCCGTCACCGTCTGCGGTCGTACACGCCGCAGTTCCTCATGAAAGGCGCACGCGTGGAAAACGGCATGCCGCCGTCTCGGCCTGTGTCTGTTCAGGTGGCATACTCAGTTGGTCCTGCGCCTGACCTCTGCGGATTGTCGTCCCATCGGATTATGAGAGTAAAGGAACCGAGTGTGCTATAATATCTCCTGCATATTTTGCTAATCTCCGTTGTGATTTGCCGCCGTGGCCTAGGTCCGGAGGATAGCTATGTTTGGCGCTATTACTAGCGTCCATCGATTCCTGTAGTGTACAGACATCAAGACATACAGGACACGATATTAGGTGTCCCATTGTTTCAACATATTTTGAAGCAAACATAGGGCACAGTTGTAGCTGACTGGCTCATTTCATTATTGTTTAATGGTATGATTTGGCGTCAACATAAGTCTACAAAACACAGTGTAGCCACTCCATTACCTACGAGTACAGCCAAATTTTATTCGACTAAAGACAACACGTAAAATTAGCATAGACGTTGCTTTTATCGCAATTTTATAAGGTTCACTGACTGCCTGGTGTGACTGCCTTGTCGCAAGCGCTAATGCTTTGCACGATCATAAGCTAGTATTACCATAACTCTAAATATGTACTCATTTTCATCATCAGATTACAAGAATTAGACGATGACTTCATGTATGAGCTCAAGAAGCGTTCCGTTGACCTGATCAGAGAGGACTGCCAGCATACAAAAGCTATGGTGCGGATCTTGAAAGAGGATGTGCAGACCGTGCTTGATCATTTGGAGAGGCAGGGTACTCTGTGAGCTATTTGTAGGTCGATATGCGCGGGAGTTTATTAGTATCGTTAAAATTGTACTGGTTGATGAAAACACGAAAGAACGTTTCGAAAGAATACAAACGCTTTCTCAAAGTTCCGTAACAGCGATTTTTATCGCAGATGGATTTTTTCCATGCACTGCTTAGCGCCGTGAGTTGAAAATACAAGGTGGAAAGGACACCGACGCTGTAAAGCTTATCACGTATCCAGTACATCATTATGAACTTCGACACAGAAATTATTCATCATTACCTAATTTAAAAAAAAAATCTGCTGTTTAATACATTTCGACGGTGTAGGTTTTTGCAGTTTTGTAGGAAAGTTGTTTTTTTTTTAATAACTGGCGAAAAAATGTCTATTTATGGGGGGTCCAGAATGATGTACTGAATACCTGGTAACCGTTTTAGCGTCGGTGTCCTTTCCACCCTGTATAACAGTGCGCTTATTTGACGCGCTGGGATGTGCTGTGTTCTCTCAACGCTTGGCTCAAAATCGAGAGTTGATAGATAAAAAATCGCTCTTACGAACGAAGGCTAAGGGACTAACGATTTTGTATGGAGATGCGTACGCATCCGTTCAGCTTTCCACCTCTATTCAGATGCGTACAAAATCCTCCATACAAAATTGTTGTTTTCTATGGACAAAAGCTGAACAGAGCTAAGCTATAAGAGTGGTTAGTCCCTAAGACGTTTTTAAAATGCCCATGGCGATACGACACATCAAGTTATACATAATATGCAGTATAACCTGACCTCGCTTATATGAGCTACCCGTGCTATGAGAGATCAGCTTAATTTGGTATTTCATAGCTTGATTGGTCGTCGTGCGTACGAGGCATTATGTCGACTTAAAATTGAATAGCGTTGCAATGTTTTGCGGAAAAAAATATATATGTAAGTACTCGTACAGGTAATATTAATATCCAGCTTTTTACCTCAGATACTGATGAACTCGTGCGCAAACTATGCCTAATATGTTGAACCTGTAGTCTAGAGTATTAAGTATCAGTGTATAAAGTCATTTTATTTCGTTACTGATACTGTATTTAGTGTAAAAATGTCTATACGTATTTTTTGTTGTTGTATCAATTGAATGTTCTTTATACTTATTTCATGATTATCGTTATGTGGTTGATTTATACCAGTGTGCAGTCTGCGTATGTATGTGCTTAGTAAAGGTGCGTACACACTGTGCATTCAGAAAGAATTTACAAAAAACGTTGCGTTAGAAATGGTAGGTACACTTTACTTTTCGTCGTTGAAGTTCAAACACCACGTAAGTCAAAAAAGCAACTTTCAGGAGAATACCATGTAATGGCACACTGCCATTTTATAATTTTGTTCACTTCAAATTGGATAGAGACGTTGCTTGTTTCTATGATAGGCCTTCCGATTCTCTAGCAAACAGCATCAAAAATGAAAATGTCTAACCCGCCAAAAATGACTTACTTGGTATTAGAACTCAACTTGTCGCATTTTTCGACCAAAAATGGACGTATTTCTGCCAGTCTTTTTTTTAATTCGAATCAAATTTTTGATTCGTTTGACGTCAAACTACCCTACTACGTTCCAAAATTCTAATCAGTAAAATAAGTCTCATGTTAAAAAAAATCTCATTTAAAATTAATCAGGTTTACTTACTGTCCAAAAATAATTACAATTTCTTCGGAAAATGGGAAGCATTTTGATGTGGGTAGGTTCTGTTTTTGCTTGAACCGTGTTACAGTTCCATTATCGTACCGTGTCAACGCATTTTTTGTCTTTAAGGCCGAGACTCCACCAAAGCAGAGACGAGCGGATCAGAGAGAAGTGCGGGAATCAACCAATCACATCCGTTGAAATCCACGTCGCTTTTCTCGTCTGTCCTGTGATTGGTTGTTCGACTAGCACGTCTCCGTACATCCCCACTCGTCTCCGGTTTGGTGGAGTCCAAGCCTTACGTCAAAGTATTATTATAGTACAATTACTTAATTTTATCAAATGTTTAATTCTGTTAATGTAATGAAGTTTAATGCCAATGGTGATTGTTAAATTCTTTTTTTATTTATTTTTAAGCAATTCATATCAAATAAGGTATGCAGTTTTCAGTTAAAAGTTTTTATAGTAAATAATAAAAATAAATTTATTTTCATTTCGCACGTTTTATTTAATAACTTATGTAGATATAAACCTAAATAACAACCAACTTAGTATCACTTTAAACATTGTTGACATATTTTTGCATTTTACGATTGATTTTCATATGATTAGCAGTATTCGGTGCCTGCATTACTTGACCCCTGTTACAAAGAAGAATGGGGAAAGAGGGGGTCAGGTATTGCTGGGCACTAACTATACAATTACATCACTGGGCGGAATGCCAGTCACCCAACCACTAGGACCCTCAAGTTTACCTTCCAAATTGTCCAAACATTTGCTAAAGTAAAAACGCCCCACTTATTTATTATATCCTAAGTCAAACAGTTTAAAATTCAATAAAAATAAGACATTATTTTCGCCTATTCTCTTAGCTATTTGCAAGAAACACAAAATTACTATTGATGATGATTGTTTTTTTTTTGTTTCATGATGTACAGTCACGAGCACCAATATGTAATCACTTAACCCTTTCAGTGCCCAGCACCCAGCATATGAGTCCAATGCCCATATTACGCTGGGTGCTGGGCACCGAAAGGGCTAAAGTGTTTTTCTTCCACTGTTCTGATTAAAATTTCAAGTTGTTACGAAAATAGTATTTTGGAACTCATATTTTTTTATGAAAAAGGTCCTATCTCCAAGTTACAATCGTTATTTCTCGCGAAAATTGCTTTTAAATTTAGGAAAGTGTATACATGTTGGTGCTCGTGACTGTACTGGTTTGAACCTGACATGCATTTCATGTACACAGTGCAAGTACCTATAATAAAAATTGACATTGTGGTGATGAGAATTATATGCCATTCGTCATCAAAGATTTTCATACTTGCTTCCCAATCATATAAGGCGCGATTTATACAGAAACGGCGTAAGGTGTAGGCGCGGCGCAGGCACGATACCACTTCAAAACGTTTTTATACAAAATGTACGTAGGCGATGTGTCGTGAATTAAGCAAGCTCAAGCGGCGCGGCGCCGGCACTTCTTTCGTTTCGTTATAAATTCCACGCCTGTGCCGCGCCTTCAACTTACGCCGTTTCTGTATAATTGGCGCCTAAAGCTATCATAAGGCGTACTATAAACAAGTTCGTTTCAGCCTGGTTCGGCATAACCGGGCAGCAAATTAACGGGTGTAAAACTACCCCTAACGAAGCCGAAAGGCATCATTTTTTTTTGTTCTAGACCATACCTTCAAGTTGCGGAGATATTGAGGGTCAAAGTTCCAACTTTTTCACAAGTTTTTTAAAAGTTATAACTTTAAATACCTCCACGACCCCCGTACTATTCAATGCATCCATCAGCACAATGTGTTCAGTGCGTTACATTGAGTTTTACTGTAAAACGTGATCTTTCACAAAAAAAAGTCGTTTCCAGCAACTTTTGCGTAGAATTACTTACGTTTGATGTACAGTATGCTTGGTTGACGGCTTCGTGAAGGGTCCGTTTACACCTGACATATACATTTGATTTTACTGCCCGGCCTGTTCCCAGTCTGGTCGACTCAAACATGTTCCTAGCACCCCTCTATATTTGTATAAAAATAATTATAAGTATTGCGACTCACAAAACACGTTACATTTAGGAACATGTCAACTAAATTTATGCTAAAATAGGACAAGGATTTTGCAAAATAATATTCAAGCTACTGTGGAAATTGAACTATTTACATTGGAGATTAGGTTCATAATGCTTTTTTACCTAACTCCGTTGATTTGCATAGGTACTATTTATCATTGACTTGCACAGCAAACGACAAAGTTGTTTTTTTTTTCACTTTTTTTCCCGTTTTCTGTCGTCATCTTCCTGCCTTTGTTTCATATTACTTAAGGTCGGCGCAGAACGTTTCTCTCTTCCATTCCTTTTTGTTTCTTTCTTTCCTCACACAATCCATCCATTTTTTCTTTGGTCATCCTCTTCCTCTCCATCCATCAACATTAATACACCACATACATGTCCATACCAACCCAGACGATTACTTCCTTTCAATTTTTCTGGCGCTACTTTCAAACTTCCGCAATTCATTTATCCATTCCATTTTACTTTTCATACAACTGTATGACTATAAGAAACCTATGTGTAATGCTGATTATTAGACATTTATTAGCACAAAAGTGTTATGATAGAAAACTATTTTCATTAATGCTATTGTATTATGGTTTATATTAGAAACTATTATAAAATGTTTCTTCTATTTGTACATTTATATAAATTATCGCAAAACCAACAACATTATTGGACTTAGTTCTGCCATAATGAGCCAGCCCACAATCTCTTATTAATTCTGGCAATCGGAAAATATAGCTAAACAGGTATAGGAATTATTCAATGAAATTAAATAAATCATAGTTTCATAATGATTAATGACAAAAATACTTTTAGTTCTGTTATTTATTTTTTCGCCGTAAGTGTATTGAAAAACGACGATTGATTCACGTGGGCATTTACCACTGCATTTCTCGGCTCTATAATACCTTCGCCTACAGCTTGGGTGTGAAGTTTTCCCGGCTGCAATGACAACGTTTACTCACTTGTATCAAAATGTATTATTTTTTATAGCTGATTTCTATCAGTGATAAAGTCTATGTCACTTTGTTTAGGCCTTCTGGTTGGAAATCAAACTTGGGAGCAAAACCCCATAAACAAGAATAATTGATTAAAAACTACCTGCTTACACTGTTTGTGTGCGATCAATATTTAAGTCATTTTAGTCATTGCACCACTATAAACACAAAACTAGATATCCAAGAGCCACCACGTCTCAGTCCTTTCAGAACAATAATTATGATTTGATATGCCGACGAGCTGGTTTTGTTCAGCTCTTATCATACCAAGGGATATCGCAACCTAGTCGGCCACGAACACAACTTGTCGCAAGACGGGTCGCTATCTCGAACACAACTGGTCGTCGCACTATCTTCCTGGTTCCGATCAAAAGTCGCTTCTGCAGTCAAAAGTCGTGGTCGTGGCCGCATAGTGCGCGGGTTCCCATGGCCCTGGATCGACATAACTTGTAAATCATGGGGAGAGATCTTTGTCCAGCAGTGTGATTACGCAGGCTAACAGTAACTGTGGTATAGTCTGGTGGAACAAAAACCTGGTGAAGGTCGCAAGAATCCGCTGGATGTGAGATATCTAGTCTGCACTATAACATCACACAGGATTAAATTAGCTAGTGACACTCTGCAGACGTGATTGTATCGATATACAAGGTGGAGGGACACAGAAGGACAAACGCTTAAGATATAAGATGAACAATTTATATGCGGTTCAGAATGATGTACGTGGTCAGCGCTTTTGTGTCGATGTCCCTTCCACCCTGTATAATAATGATAAAACAAAAAAAATGGATTGATGTTTTTTTCGGGTCCTGAAATGAAATCATCATCACCATTGTCATGTCCTTATGCAGCATGTCTTCTTCTTCCATACTTCTCTTTTACTCGTCGTCTCACGAGACACCTCCTTTCTACCCATATCATCCTTCACACAGTCTATCCATCGTTTCTGTCGACCGCAGAACTGAAATATCAGTTTTTGTTCAACTGATGACAGCTTTCTAATTTAGATTAATTTAGACAAGAGATTTTTAATTCAGCTGTATTTTTGTTTAACCCATCGATACTCATCACGGTGAAGTTGCACTAGATAATTTATTTTGAACTTGTATTTTTGAAGGTTAATTCATAAACGCTGCTGAAAGAAAAGTTAACGAGTGTTCAGTCATACATTTTTGACGTATCAACGTCTCTTAACTTTGATCAGCCTTCATGAATACACCTCTATCTCTTGTCCGCACTACTCGTATATCACTTCACTTCACATTCTCATCGGAATCGGAGCTGACCGTTTCGCACTTCGCGTTGCTGTCTTGGTACTAGGAGTCTTCCTGAGACGTCGCTACTTGGGCCAGGAACACCTGCTGCTGGGGTTGGTTGTGTCCTTGGGATTGGACCTGGGGAATAATGGATTTAAATAAGTTTTTGGGTGACAAACAAGCAAGTGGCTCTATCTGATGGTAAGTGGTTTATCACAGCCTATGGACATTTGTAATTATCCTCTCCATTTCCTACTATTACAAATGAGAAAGTTTGTAAGGATGGATGGATCTTTGTTACACTTTCACGCTAAAACTACTATACCGATATTGATGAAATTTGGCACATAGATAGTTAGATTAAAACAGAATACTTTTTTTTATCTCGGTAGTACGATCCCGTGGGACAATTGCCGAACTCCACGCAGGAGAAACCGCGGCCATAATCTAGTTATGGGCATGGCGACTAGCCATCGTCGCGGGAGATATTATAGTGTGCAAACAGAGGTACCCTCTATTCCAAAGGGATGACTATTCGACAAGACTGGAGATCACTCCGCCAACTTCCAAACTCCGAGCAGTTACTGAGATTTTCTTATATGACTCACGGCTCGACTCGCGAATCGAACCCAAGGGTTCATACTCAGCAGTACCGCATGTTACAACTAAATCAATATTTTGGGAAATATGTCAAGTAAAGTGCTAACATTTGAAGACCTTGTTATGTTACCTGTATAATCTGTGGCGATTGTTGAGACTGTGCCTGTATGATGATCGGCTGGTTCGGGTTGTTTTGTACTTGCAGCCGGATCATGTTCAACTGCGCTTGGGTTAGCTGGATCTGAAATATGTATTACAATATGATGATAAGACGTTTTATAAAACAAGTTACCGATTCATTGATGATTACTAACAGATTGTCGATGTCGTACAGCACGCGTAGCATGACCACCGTAGAAACAGGTTTTGTTGACGGAAGAATCGACAAAATGACAGATTGTGTCGATAAAATGACAGATTTCTTTTCACAATCTGTCATTTTGTCGATTCTGCCATCGACAAAATCCGTTTCTACGGTGGTCATGCTACGCGTGCAGGTATCAGACGATGCCGTACTTTTGAAACTCGATGAACCATATTTACATTTGCTTAATTTTTCATTTGGGCTTCTTAAGTTTTTTACTTCTTTTATCACCCGTGGCGAAAAGTGTCTGCACTGAATTTATTATAATAATATGTAACATATGAGTCGACTAGTTTCAAAGTCGGCAATCTGACTTTTAGTAATTTTTTGGTTAAGTCAAAAAAACGCCTAACTTGGTGTTAGTAGTCTTTAGGATTACAAAATTACTTTTGAAATTTTCTTAAATATTAAACAAAACTAATTAGTCATGGATTTTAAATTTGTTTACTAAGTATAAGTCATAAATTAAATATTAATTTTGCAGATTGCCGGATTTGAAATTAAGTTATTAAGATAGCCGGGTTTGAAATTGACATAATTATGTGCAGATTGCCATTTTTGATACCAAATACCTGCTTGTAAAATCAGGGTTGTCACAATAGCATACAAATTTATGATGACCTAAAATATGGGGGATATTTAATGGGACTTATAAATAAAAAATGAGCTCATAGAATCAGACTTTTAATAGCACTTACTTCTTACACTAGTTTTATTTAAATTAAGAATATTATATGCGGAGATCTGGGACCTCTTCTCTTCTTCTTCTTTGGTATTTTTTTGCCACCCACAAAAACACCATACTTTATTTTGGTGACTTTCTTGCCTTTGAAACCTGCCCTTTGCTTGACAGGTTGCACTGTGCAATATTTTAATATAATTGAATCTTGATCTTTTTTAGTTCTATAGCTGTAAAATTTATCATGCAATTTTTTCAATTGTGACATTGTTAGGGTATCACACTGAAGCGCCTTAGTGTTATGGTTGCATACCTTTTCAGGCATTGATTTTGGGGCATATCTAAAAAAATAGAAAATACGTAAGCAGGTAAGTAAGCAGTAAGCACACCAATAAAACCAAAGTTAACCCAAACAGCATGCCAGCTCATGACAGCCCTAGTTTCAAACTAACGTCAATTTCTTAGCTTGGTTTCTTGACCAATTTTCGGGATCTCTTTTGCGTTTTCTTGCAAATTTATTAGTAACAACGCTGGGACTTGACTCCATTATAACTTTTCACCTTCAATCACTGAATTTTAATTAGAAAAACACTAAAAACGTATTAAAATCTCCGTACATTAATGTGCTAGCGGCCATTACACCACGCTTTCAAACGCTCGCTTCCGATTGGTCGATGACGTAAGATGGCCGATTTTGAATTCGAGATATGAACAGAATGCCACATTTGATCCTAACCCAGATCCTAACCCAATTTTTGTATAGCAGATTACCGTTTTTGTTAGGTAGCTTCTAATTTAAACGATTTCATTCAAATTTATCTGTGTTACCACATTAATAACTCATTTTTTGAAAAATGCACAGATTGCCGTCTTTGAAACTAGTCGACTCATATTCTGTTTGCACCGCATTTTACGCAAATACATATTCTTTCGATGTGATTAAGTTCCCAAGACAAATACCTAATGATGTTGATTGTGTTACGGAACATTTTTTAGATGCCATTTCTTTTTGAAACGTATTTAGTCAAGTCCTTTGCAAGTTAATGATCAGCAAATCAGCTTTGAAGCTATGTTGGCTCACTTAATAACAAATTAAATTATAAATGAGTTTTTAAAACTTATAATCAATGAATTCGCTAACAGAGTAGAAACACATGTCCAGAAGCCAAGAAAATATTGCATGTTTAAATTTATTTATAGGTAGGTATTTCGTCTATTATACAAAGTATACAAAAGAAGTATTTGGGCCGGTACTAGTAGTTGATAAGGTAACTGACCGGTAGTTGCTGCAGCTCCCCGGACGGCGTCACCACTTGCTGCACCAACGTGACGGGCTGCTGCGACACCACGTTGTTGGACGATGATGATGTCGATGCTGCTGATGCTTGCTGGAATAAACAAGTTAAAATAATAATTTCTATGCGATTAAATTATTATATTATATTATTATATTGTATCAACACAAATGAATGCTTTACTGACACCAAGGCGGGACATTACGAACTTTTTCATGAGTAAGACGTGCACCGTCCTACACGAAAAGTATAGAAAAAAACAACACAAAATGATGTATAACCTGTACCACATTCGCGCACGACTGTATCACGATCTGCGGCTGTGACTGCGACTGCGCCTGTGCAGCGTTCTGCATCGCGGCGTGTTGATGTGCTACCTGAAAACACATAATATACGCTGTTAATGTTGCTCATAATAGTCACAATGTTAGTCGATTCCAGCGATATGTATCGATGGTGGAGTAAAAGTTTTCTTGGTAGGAGCATGGGGTCTTGAATCGTAGACTTAATAATTTAATTCGAACCTTACAAATCGATATGTTACGGGTAATGCTAGAATCAGAAGTAAACCTAGGTTTTCACGGATAAATTAGGTAAACTTAGCACACCCAAGCTTTTTGAGTAAACTTCGAATCATCATCATCATCTGCCTAGCTTTTTCCCAACTATATTGGGTCGGCTTCCAGTCTAAACGGATGCAGCTGAATACCAGTATTTTACATGGAGCGACTGCCTATCTGACCTCCACAACCCAGTTAGTACTGGGTAATACGTTAAAATTAGGTAAACTTCGAATAATCACTGAAATTAAAATAAATTTTGAGGTCTAGCCTTCTTTTTTCTGGTGATTTGATGCAACAATTTGGATGCAGCGCTCGCCGGCTCCTGCCGTGGCACCGCTCGCTCGGCTCGCGCGCCTTTGGTCACATTTCTATCCTAACCTAACCCATTTAGTCGATGTGACCTAGCAATAAAAAGGATAGACCTAAGTTTAACCAACTCCTACCGGCTCAGACGTTACATAGTTATTTTTCGAAGTGACAAAATTCGTACCGCCACCTGCACGGTAGTAACAGGTAAGGTGGACCTGGTTCCCGGGTCGATCTCCATCATTATGAGGTTTAATTCATATTTTTTACAACTACGATCACGGTTGAAACAAGTTCTTCATCGTACTGACGAAGGTATAAAAGACTCGTCTTCACAAAAATGTATGAATGTTACCTGATCAGCATGGCTGCTCCTGGGCGCGTGGTCGTACCGCGGCTTGTTGGGCTTCACCTCGTGGCGCGGCACTATGTCGATCAGGAAGTCGAACTGATCGCATTTGGATATCGCCATTGCTATGTCGTTGCGCTGAAACGATACATTTCAAGTTTAGCTGAAGGGTTTGGACAAAGTGTGATCCTGAGACCGCTTGAAAAACACATGATTAGTAGACAAATAATCAATAACATAAAAATAAACATCATCGGCCTAGCCTTTTCCAATTATGTTGGGGTCAGCTTCCAGTCTAACCGGATGCAGCTGAATAACAGTATTTTACATGGAGCGACTGCCTATCCAACCTCCACAAGCCAGTTAGTACTAAGTAATACGACAGCCCTTAGTAAGACTGTTTGTCAGACTTTCGGGCCACCTGTAATAACTGTCAAAGACCATCAATTGATAAAACCTTCAATATGACAGCCGGGACCAGCGGCTTAACGTGGTTTCCGAGACACGAAGGAAACTAGTAAAAAATAAAAATAAGTAAAAAGCTTTTAATTTTTAAAATTAAACAAACTGGTGGGTAGTTTTGCGACTGTCAGTGTAAAATACTCTCTCACCACACATATCGATGTGGAATCGGCTTGATCCTGTCAGAAAGGTCTTTATGTCCAATCAATAAGAGCGAATAGTCCGACGCGATGTCGAGTGGTGTCGTACAAACCAAAACGAGGCGAAAATACACCGAGAAATACATTTTGCTATTGCGTCGCGTACGACGCACACTACAATTATGTTTGAAACCGAGTGCAACGCAAAAAACGTGACTCACAGCACAAAATTGCGCTCGTTTGGCTTCAGACCAAGGACCAACAACCCATCAGATTGGCGACAAACTGAACTTCTTGAAAAATTTTGGTTACTTTTAGGCCCTGAAATTCAAATACAAAGATAAAGTTCGCGGGATAACTTCCCTGGTCACGCAAATAAACTTGGAAATTTTAGCGTAAGATTTCAGAACACCGGTCGCCAAGTACGTCATTGCCTTGATTTTTTTTGAGTGAGGATTTATCTAACCTACATATTTACGGCGAAAACAAGAACATCTAGCTAGGTAAGTATTACAAATGAGACAAATACCTACAGGATATTGCAAGCCGAGTTCCTGAAGGGGAATATTTACCTGCAAAGTCCTCCTCTTATTATCCTCAGTATGTGCCCAGGCCCTTAGCGTCAGCTCGTGTATGAAGATCTCAGCAGCTTTCGCGAACAACACCGGAGCTTCAGCCGATATCATCTTCACTTCCTCGTCCAGCTTCATTATCTTCTTGATCCTGGCTAGAGGCAGCGCTTGAGATTTGAAGTCGTCCTGAAAAAGGAGATGAAAGTGATTGTTATCTATACAAGCTAATATTATGAAGAGGAAAGTTTTTTTTGTGTTCTTGTACCGAATAAGCTCCGAAAGTACTGGACCGAATTTAACCATTTCTTCACCAATTGAAAGCTAAATTATCAGGAAGTAACATAGGCTAATTGTATTTATATCTTGCAAATTAGCCGAGCTATCAGAATTTTTGCGGAGTAACACGCGGGCGAAGAGCTAGTAATGAATAAAACGGTCCTCCTGACCGCTTTCGGTTATGGCGGCCAAGTTCAGCGGAGATCCTACAGTCTGCGCTGAACTGGCTACCCATCGACATAGGGCGAACGTCCAGCTACTGAGAAATTCATTACTTCATAAGGAAACCGGTATGTATTACTACCAAAAAATCAAACACATCATTAATGTGACATCTTCTAACCCCCCTGAGCCCGCATGGTGGATGACAGACTGTCTCTCCAGGAGGCAAGAGTCCGGTCAGCTGGTCGTCTTAGGGGCGGTCCTAGCAGTTAATGATTGATCTTGTAAAAATATTTTGATTGAAAAGAGTGTCCATGGAGTTTCTTGCCCATTCTTCTCCATAGAGATCTACGCTTTGGAATGGGCAACTACAGTACTTTCACAAGTTATTATGCCTTGTGTCTGGGACTGTAGCTTCGCCTTCTTTGTTTTTCTGACATTCAAAAGTGCCTGTTATGGTCTAATTGAAATAAATGCTTTGAGTTTTTAATGATTATTGTTAGACTTCTCTTTACCAACAACTTTGCTTTAACCACCGATTGGATCAGAAAATCACAAAATCAGAAAATCACAAGATTCACTTACGGAATTCACTTTCTTGATGTCATCAGTGACTTTACACCAGAACTGCTGCAGACTCTGTTGTGGCGACTCCGATGGAGCATTCTCCTCTCCCATGAGGTCACCATCGACTTCCTCAGAGACGTTTGAGGAACCCGCCTGGTCCCTGTGTAATAATGACACCCGTTATATCATTGAGTGTCCAAATAGCTATTACAATGTAGGAGTTTCAAATGTCGTTAAGTGATGATAGGTTGCTTTTGTTTTATAAAACAACCGTGTTCATCTTCGGTTGAGGCAAGAACTACGACCAAATGTGCGATGCGAGATGTCTTACCAAGTAAATCGTTGCATGGCGTGGCCTTTATCTAATATAGCTCTGAGCCTGCACAACTGGTAGCCGGTTATCACATGTTCATTACCACCATCAGTCCGAACCCCCAAATGACTATGACCTCCACATAAATATGGACTCCGACGTGTCCAAATGCGAGCACAACACTACATCACCGGCCCAAAACTTCTAAGTTCTTGCTTTACGTTCGCGGAGTGTCTGACTGACGCTTTCAATTCGATATGTTGTACTTATAAGTTTCATTAACCAATATTGTACACTTTTCTACACTTCAATAAATAAATAATTAGACTCGAAAATACTTTCAGCTTTTTCAAAGCGCGATACGTATAAAACGAATCCTAAGTCAACAAAAGAATGCAGAAGTCGAGTAGTTCCGAACTGCCGACAGTTCGGTCTAATCGGACTTCTCTACTAGTTAAAAAATACTGCCTGATTCAGTTACCGTGGAACGCCTGAATTCCTAGAAAAATCGTGGGTAGAAGTGACCCACTTCTTCGATAATCAATATCTGAGTCGCCCACCCACATATAAAAGAGGGCGAGTATTTTTTTATGTTTGGATAATAAAATAAATATGGAAACGGACAGTCTGTTTCCATATTTATTTCCATTCAAATGTCATCCATATTCATTGAAATGTCATCGTCTTTGTATATTTAGGAGGACTATGCCCGGCAGTCTACTGCCAGACTTAAGCTCATCATCTGCCTAGCCTTTTCCCAACTATATTGGGGTCGGCTTCCACCGGATGCAGCTGAATACCAGTATTTTACATGGAGCGACTGCTTATCTGACCTCCACACCCCAGTTAGTACTGCGTAATACGATACCCCTTGGTAAGACTAGTTGTCAGACTTTTTGGCTGACTGAACTGACTACCTAACGACTGTCACAGATCTACAAATGACACCCGGGACCAACGGCCTAGCGTGCTTTCCGAGGCACGGAGGAAACTCGGAATGTAATGGGTGGTCACCCATCCACAGACCAACCTAGGCAAGCACGGCTTAACCTAAAGATCGACCCGAGCGGCTTACTGCCAGACTTAAGCTGAAATAAGGATATGATGGGACATGAGAGACCTGCAGCGTAACACAGGCATGACTGTATTCCCCAGCGGGTTGGGCTGTGGTGTGTTAAGTACCCACCCATGTATGTAATAGGGACCGAGAGATTCATCATCTGACTAGCCTCTTCCAAACTATGTTGGGGTCGGCTACTAGTCTAACCGCATGCAGCTGAATACCTGTATTTTACATGGAGCGAATGCTTTATCTGACCTCCACAATCCAGTTAGTACTGGGTAATACGGGACTTTCGAGCTACTGAATAGGTACTTGTAACGACTGTCAAAAATCTACAATTGACAGCCGGGAACGGCTTAACGTGCTTTCCGAGGCACGGAGGAAACTCAGTATGTAATGGGTTGTCAACCATTCACCAGAGCGGCTGTTAGTACTTCACCACGAGCTCCGCCATGGGTACGCTTATAAGTGCCGAATTATGGGGAACCCAGAACAAATAATAAATAATAATACCAGCCTGTTACTGTCCCACTGCTGGGCAAAGGCCTCTTCTCATACAGAGAAGGCACGAGTATTGATCACCACGCTTGCTCAAGATGGGTTGGCGATTTCAGACTTATACGTATTAATTATAAGTCCAGGTTTCCTCACAAATAATAAACATGGTAAATATCCCGTTTTAAGTGTTAATCATAGTCTTAGCGTTAGTGACCATGTCAATTTAAAAATTCTAATGTTTTAGGTAAGTGCCTAGTTGTAAACGGTCACGTTCAAAGGCAGTGATGGCTTATCATGTTGTAGGTATTTATGTAGGTGCATTTAAAACCATGAAATTTTTCCTTGACATTAAGACACGTAAAACTTTATTTGTGCATTTTACATAGCTACCATATCAAACACCACGCTTGTATTTCCTCGTAGGGTTAGGCAGAGTTGTACCTATAGTACGTACATATGTATAAGTACCTACTCAATAGGAGGCGAGCCTATTGCCATCAACTAGCTCCAAATCAAAACTTCGATACTATATTCAGTAAAACATCGTTTTCTTTGCGACAAAGTTTATTTAATCTGCTTTTCCAGTTCCACATTACGATACCGAAGGATTCCGCGCAAGGATTGAACCCGCGACCCTAAGCGTAGAAAGTTAGCAAAAACTATACCTACATATAGGTAGATACGCAAATCAGTAAAATAAGGGTCGAATAAAGTGAAGAATGGCATGGCGCTTTTCCTATAGTTTATAATTCATACGATTACGGTTTTGTGGTTACGGTTTGGTGCTGTTAGTATATTATAATGCTTTCGAAGTTTTTCTTTCTATTACCATTTTCCAGCAATCCACTTTCCTATTGCTGTAACTTTTTAATTAATTAAAATAAATATTATACTTGGGACAAGTGGAAAAGGCAAGAAGCTAATTTATTATTGCGTCGCATTTTTTTTTAATACTTAATCTGATAAGAAGAAAAATAAAAACATCAAGCAAACCTGGGACGCAAAGTTATATAAATTTAATACGCTTGTATGACATCATTTGTAATTAAATATTTTAAAGTTTTCTCAAAAATAATTTTTCGGAGTAAAAACACCGACGATTTATTAATAACCATAATAAAAACAACAATATTTACTATCGAAAGAGGAACTTACGCAGGCACAAAGAAACACACGGACATCTTGTCTCACAACCCAACGACACGCCGACCTCGACTTTTTCACAAATCACAAAGTCTTTCCAACGAAATAAATTAATGGAAAATCGCGATTAGAAAATTAGTAACCGCTTCCAAAGTTAATAAAAACACAGTAACCAATAATCAGTGTAATATTTGGAGATCTCCAATCAACAATTACTGAAAATGCGCCCGACACACGATTCGTCCACCGATGACCAGTCACAAGCTTGACGTTTCGTTTGTGTTACCATTCTTTGCAATGGTTTAGAATCTACCATCACACCCCTTTTTCTGATTCTAAAAATCAAATTGTTTGAACACAAAAACACAATGCATACAAATCAACTTAATTATGAATCTTAATTGTGTCAACCTATTTGCGAAAATAATCGCGAAAGAAATAAAAAAGTTCCAATCATCTTGCCGATGGTAGATTGTCTCAAGATTAATTGGTAACATTGGCGGAAACAGGCTACGTCAGTCGACGTCACCGAAGTAGCGTCTGCTAAGAAAATGGCGGCGGCGGAGATTCAGATAGTGAATCCTTCTAATTTAACGAAAATTGAAAGGTAAATCGAGTATGTTCGGCAATAAGTGTGTTATTTTTGGTGATGCGCACTATGTAATATAAAAAATTAGGTGTATCGGTGTGTTTAGTATAATAACCAAGTGTTAAATTTTCATGTTTGTTTTTGCATTGAATGTTTCAGTTTTCTCAATGATCCAAGTTATAAAGAGATTATTGAGAACTCTTCGACCTTCAATTCACGACTATGTGCGGAAAGGAGGATGCGTATGCCGTTCATCGACACACAGACCGGTAAGATATCGATTTTTTATCACTCGGACGACGCGTCTACGCCCATTGCCATTCAATAGTATTTTTATAAACATTGGCTTTTTAAGTAAACAAGGAGCGGCTTTATCATTGTTTAATGTGTAGCGGGCCTATTTCGTAGTAGTCACGCAATATTTACCATTGATAAAGTGCTCAACAATGTTCTGAGGTGTTATCAAAAGCTATCTGTCCCTTTTTCACATGCAACCCTGCACATATGACCATCCCTCTCTGAAAATCAATCAAAGGCTAATCTTTACTTAGAACTTAATATCTTGAGTACTATTTTTAAGTGCTTGATGAACATAAACAAATACTATTAATCAAATAATAGTACTTAAAAAGCTATCCCATTGTTACTTAAGTGAAATTTGACTTAAATGTACGGAAAACTTAAATTGCCCGTACATACAATAGTATGAATCAATAACCAAGCTTCATACATAGAAAATATTGAAATGGTGTGCTAACCCACAAGTTTGTATGTAGCATTGGCTGGATGGGTTGTGCTTACAATATGATCACTTTATTTGATTAAAGCATTATCTTGTGGTCCAAATTCTACTGCTGAGCAAGACGTTATTAGTTCAATTCCCAAAGTAGCAAAGTGTTATCGGGTGTTTCCATTAGGAATTTTTCAGTAGCAGTTCTGATTCTGAATTTGTGCCCAATTTTTAGCACACTCATAAAGGCTCTTGTCTTGTCTTGTCTCTAGTCTAGTGTCTGCACTAAAACATAACTGCCAAAATGCGAGTGTACCATTGGTAGACATCTGCCTACTCCATCAGGGAGTACACGTAGGCGATATGATGGTATGTTATTTCTTTGGTCACAATGAGAAAAACACTGAAGAATTAAACAGCGAGAATTAAAAGAGAATTAAACAGCGAGTTTTCTTATTCATCTCTCACTTTACGATATTTCAGTCCTCCTATACTCTATTGTTACAGGTGTCGCACAGAGCCACTGCAATTTATTTATGACACGGAGACAACGCATGCCCGGCCAGAAAGAAGGTCAAGTGTACACATACCCTGCACAGAGGTAAGCACACATAAAAATAATAATAAAACTTTTTATAAAAAATACCTACCAATTAATACATGTAGAAATCACTGGGAAAATGGAAGGACAGTGGAAGCTTTTTTAAGGGAAGTCTGACTAACTTAAGATATGTTGTACACAGAAGCTGTTGGTGTACCTATATTAATAAATAAATAAGTAAATAAGTGTGCTAGGAATGGACGCAAGCAAAAAAATAGCAGTCAGTCTGAAACAAGCCCGCTACACCTCCTCATACCACGCATCTGCGCACCGTTTCACAGCGTCGGTAGGCATCTTCGCACCGCTCAGCGGCCTAGCACATCTCTGTTGGAAACGATCACACCGTTCCACAGCCTCGTTCCACCTTGTCTCGACTCCCTCATCTCTGGTGGAAACTCAGCCAAGTGTGTACTGCAATGTTTACTGTTTGTACACCTCTGCTTAACCCCTCATGCAAATACGGGCGAAATGTTACATAGGTTAATGCTAAATGATTTTGTCTCCACCCAGATGGCGCAAAGCCCGCCGCCAGTACTTAACAATGTCATCAACACGGTGGGGCTGGACCGGAGCATCAGACAATTTAGACAACACCGGTGAGGGAGAGAACAGCTCCGGAGTACCAGGCGACGCGTTAGCTGGAGATGACAGCAGAGACGGGTCACAGACTGCCGCTAAAGATGATCCTAAGGTAAGGCAGTTTTCAAAGGAATCTCACATCGCATTGGCTTGTATGAAATCCGTTGATGCCTGACACACGTATACTTAAATACGCGCTTGGACGTACGCGTAAACATCCGCTTCGCCGCCTCCGCCCGAAAGAAGAAGGAGCACGGTTCATACAAAATTAACCCACGTCCTACAGCAATGAGAAGTATCTCAAAAATAGGTTTAAAAAGATGGCATACTTCTAAACTCCATCCTTACAGTCTAGCATTTAATAAAATTGCTATGAAAATTCGTTCAGGGGCAGTCATTTTTAAAACATCCTTATCCCGTCTCAGACTACAAGTAAGAACTAAGCAACTGGGTAACAGGCTGTTACTAAAGTTATCTATTTAGGACAAGTGTTATGAAAGTAAAGATTCTTATTTTATTTATTTATGTACACACAAAATACTTAACAGGATATTATATTAAGATAGAAGAGCACAAAGGTTCTGCTTTGTTATTCTTCATAGGAGTATAGGCAGAAATAATCATATGCTATACTAGCTGTGCCCGCGACCTTCGTCCGCGTAAAATTAGTATAAAAAATGCAATTCCCCGTTTTTACAACCCTTTTCATCGATGCTCCTCTCCTATTGGTTGTAGCGTGATGTTGTATAGCCTCCCTCCATAAACACATGCATGCATGCATGTTGCATGGGCTATCGAACACTAAAGAGAATTTTTCAATTCGAACCAGTAGTTCCTGACATTAGCGCGTTCAACCCAACAAAGTCTTCAGCTTTATAATATTAGTTTATAGATATAAGCATATGCTATGACGTGCAGAAAATGTATACAACTAACCCTATCAGCTTCCACAGGAATGGTTCTACGACGAACTAGCGATGGAAGAGATGGAAACCGGCGAGGAACCTGACCCGGAATCGGACGAAGACTACTTCGACGACACGTACGCGAACCGGCGCAAGCGGCGCGGCGGCTCCACGCCGTCCGGGCCGGGCTCTAGGGGAGGCAGGACGCGCAAGTCGCAGCCTGACGACACGCCTGCTAAGAGAGGGAGAGCTGTGAGTATGATATCTGTTCTGGGACTTCCAATATTATTCCTGTTTATGGCGAATTAAAAAAGTCGGCTTTGAAGCCGTAAAACCGATAATCTTTAGGGTGGACGTGTTCTCGAGTGGGGATAGTGAATCGGCATACATTACTCAAACAGACTTGATGGAAAAAATCATCAAAAGCTGGCTGGTAGCAGCCGGATGAGAGTTGCCGAGAATCGAGTAAGATGGCTTGGGATTGGAGAGGCCTATGCCGAGCAGTGGATTGCTGTAGGCTGATATAATAACTATCTCATGATGAATATCAGCAGCAGGTGAATGTGCCCAGGTAAAGTTATACAAAAGAACACACATGAGACTTATACAGGTGACATGTGGGTTTGCTTACTCCTTCGGCGCAAACTATCATCATCAGTCACCTGCCTAGCCTTTTCCCAACTATGTTAGGGTCGCTTCCAGGTAACTGGATGCAACTGAAAACCTGTATTTAGCAAACAAGCGTAATGTTATTATAATATCTTCAACCCACTCCATCATTTCAGGGGCGAGGTCGAGGCAAGCGCGCGCAAGGCACACTACCCTACGAAGTCCCCGGCGACAGTGAGAAACCCTTCGGCTGTGAACGTAAGTCTTCTCGAAGGAGGCACTAGTGTCATCCCGCCTTTACTCAGGTCCTTAAAGCTGGCAATACAAGCTCCTACTGTCAGTTACTCTATGCTGGCAACACAGTCTCCTGACAGTTCTGAAGACATATCATTTTGTAGTTGGGATGTTGATGTGGGGAATGGATTGTGGAGGGTTAATGTTATAAAAAGGTGTTTTTAATGGTTAATATTTAATTTAAAAATAGGCAGTTTGTGATTATGTAAGTTTTGTATAGGAAAACATCTTTCGAGTCTTATTTTATGTTGAATGCATGTATCTATTTTATATTTGGTATAGACAAATTTTTAATACACATAGACTACCTGTATTTCACAACAAAAAAATCATTGTCACATAAAGTATTTTTAAACTGTAACAGCAATAAAAGTCCCCAGACTCATTCCATTCCCTATGACCAACATTTCCAACATAAATTCAATAATTTGCAGCAACACCAATCAAGATTTTTACCAACATATAAGAAATAGTTATATAGACTATTAGACATACATTTAGCGTAGACTGTATACACATCTAAAACTAAAATAGCGAATACAGCTAGACATTCCTGCCAGTGCAATACCACACGGTGGGCAGCCAAGCAGTAAATTATTGCAACACAGACGAAAAGCAATGTTACCTGACTTAAAAAAAAAAATTCTACTATTTCAATGGTAGTTTTTGAACTTACTCTCATTCCATTTTGATCACCAATTTTTGACTACGGAATCTACATTTTATGCCACAACATCGAAGTCAGAACATTCAATTTATTTTGATAGAGTTTTGATACAATTAAAACAAAAGTTCGGGATCATTGGAGTGGAGATTAGTACGAGTTCTATAATCTCTTATATTGCAAATCTCGAAATTAGATGACTGGAAACTAATTTTTGTGTAAAAACTGGTCACACAGGTCAAACTATAATTCACTTTTGAATGTCTCCAATTCTAAATAGAATCGCTATATTTTCCTATATCAACTAAAATATATTTACTGCTTGGATCTGTCTACTTAACCAATAAAACCCATAAATTACTAAAATACAAAGTGAATTTTTGCTCAACAGTTATGGTATAACATAGGACCTGAGCGTTTGTAGAACTATTCAATGATAAAACATAATATTGTTGTCTGTGGTCAATGTAGATGTCTTTTATAGAATAACACAAGTTTTGAGATATTCAAAGGCTAGTATGACGTCATTTTAATTGGATCTTGGTTTTTAAAAGGCCTATGGAGTCTTTGATCAGATATAATAGGCAAGACAAGATACTTTTGCCGTTATGAAAGTGGGGCGCGTGTCTGCAGATTGTTTCGTTATTGCAGATGATTATAACCATGTAATATTACGGCAACCTGTATTACCGGACGGGTTAGGCAGTGCTGTTACATTCGGTTCACCTACATGACTTTTGTCCTCCGTGGGTATAAGTCCTTATATATATATATATAATCATTAATTTATTAAGATAACTAGGATCCATTGGGTTAGTAACAATATTCTTAACCTGTGTTAGTACTAAGCTAAAAACACAGACAGTATACAGGTGACTAGGGACCTCACCAACGGGCTGTCATGCCTCCCGACTATGGCGCTGAGAATGCTGTTGGGGCTGCCACGGAGTCTGTATAGCAGCGAGGCTGCTTTCTTACGCCGTGCAGCATCGAAACAGTCGTTACGAGCGTCAGCGAACATAGATGATGCGCTACAGAACCGAGGCAGACGCAACAGCACCCTAAACGCGTTGTTATACTGGATCCGCAGAGCATTGTAGACCTTTTGGGTGTAGCTGAACCACAGGCTCCCGGGTACAGCGACATACAATATGCTTTAAACAGCGTTACTTTGACTGCGGCTGCACATCGGAAGGACCGGCGTGCTGCCATATTAGTCCGAACCGACAAAAGTTAACAAATAATTACAAACAGCTTTTAGGAATCAGTAAGTTACATAGACTTTGGTCTTGATAAACTTATCTAAAAAGAAAATAATTTTATTTGAAAGTATTGGTTTTGCTTAAAAAATAAAGCAGTTTTTGAAATCGTGTACCTGAGCGCGTCTATCATCATTTGTTGGATACTAATAGTGTTAAAATTAATAACAATATATATATATTATTATATTAGCATGCATATATTAATTATTGGCAATAAAATTTTAAATAAATAAATATAATTATTGATATATCTAGTATAGTATCAACTTTTGATAGTTCGCACATACATTTTAATTCGCAATTTTACTGTCAGGGAAATTGATTGTTAAACAAATTGACACTACGTCAGTTGGCCGTGTTTCAACCATACAGCTGTCAAAGAATTATCAGAAAGCTGTGGTCATATTTAAGGGTCTGGACAGACCATCAAACTAAATGATTAGTCAATTTGCTTAACATTGAATTTCTTTGACTTAACATTTACATTGACCACATGCCCCAATCCGTATATAGATATATAAATAAACAAGATATCATTGAAGTAAGCATTGCATAGTTGTAATAGTGCAGGGCCAATGAGTACTGTAATATCTAGCGTTATAGTAACTAGGCGGGTTCGTAGCAAGCAACTGTTATAAAAGGCTTATTATAGTATGTCTTTTCTATAAAAAAAAAAAAAACTAGACAGATGCAGGGCCACTATTTAAAAAAAAAATATCCTGCTAAAGTTGTGTTAAACCAAAATTTGATGTTAGAAAATCTGAAGTAAAAATTATGGCAGCTAATTTCTTACGTTAAAAAAAAACTTATTATATTCTAAAAAATATACAGTTTGACTTCCAATAACAGAATGAAATTACAGTCTTCCAGTTTGAAATAGTATTTAACAATCCTTGCCAACATAACGTGGCTTAATTCCAATTCTAATCCATCAAAAGGTTTTGGAGAAGCCAAATGGGCAACATGGGGAAGACCTGTCAAAGTTTATTGTAGATGGCGTGACCATAGCTAAGTCCCAATCTTACCAATGAGGTCTAGAAGCTGTTATGAAAAACCTAAAAAACAGATTTTCAGATCAGATGATATAGTTAAGAACTAGCTATGCTGACGCCATTAGTTTCTCAGTTGACATCGGCATTGACTTGCCACCTTTATTTTCTTGAAAGAAATATGTTACTTATCTTAAGATGGCTGTATATTCTTCCCGAGACACTACGAGGCAGGACGAGCGTGAGATTTAAAGCCAAGCAAGGAACACCGGCGATAGACGAGCGCTTGTATGTACACTCGCACTCTATCTCGGAGTGTGTCGACCAGAGTATAAAGCCACATTTATATAAGGTCTCGTTAAAATAGACGGACAAATTTTAACACAGCGTTTAGTACGTCTAACCAAAGATATCCAAGCAAAAAAAACACTTATTAAAGTGATTTTTGTTTTGACCTAAAATAATAAATTGCCGGCACTCTAGAATAAACACATCTATAATGGGTAGGTACTTGCACTCGCGCCCCGCCGCGCGCGTTCTCGTAAGTAGGTACCCAGCCAGTTTTGTTAATATCATTCTGTATTTAACCATAGTAACTTTCAGTTGACTAACGTTTTTAGTGTATTTTTGTAAGAATCTAATGCGTTTTTCTTATTTTTTTTACCATTGTCCTTATTTTGGTGGTCTGAATGATTTCAAAATTTTGTCCATCTATTTTAATGGCACTTTATATATTTTTTTTGGCAAGGAAAAAAAAACAAACAGTTCTTCCATTTAAAATCCAAAAGCCACACAATAATAAGCCTTAAGTCCTTGCAACGGGCCGCAAAAATGCCTTTTCATTGTTGTGTACGTATGATGTGAATATTAGGTAGCGTAAGAATCTCTAAACACTATCGGAATTAATGAAATTGCTAAATTTTAGATAATACATTGATGTAGGTGATGCGTTTGTACAGTGTTTTGTAGAAAGATCTTGTTGGGATGGCCGAAATCTCAAATGCAACTTAATTCTAAGTCGTTGAGGTACTGTGTTTGTCACTTTAAATTAAGTTATAAGCAAAGATTTAAATTGTTTGATTCGCATGACGCACCAAAATCTGTTCATGTTTTTGTTTCGTGAACTGAAAATCGTTCCATGCAGGATGTGGGTTGAATCTTCTCATTGAAACCACTTTTTCGCGTGACCTAAGTACGGTAAAGCCACGTGTAACTGTTTACGTAGATCTATGTTGTATGGACAGTCTTTTTAAAGGTTGACCCACGTCTAGCACCACGGAATTGTATTTGCTACAGCGAGAAACAAAGCAGGGGTGCTATCGAACGCGGCAGCATTGACGATGTGCTCGGCAGCACGCTCTGGGGCGTTTGGGAAAGAGACAGCTATACAGGTCGTCTAGCACGATCTCTTTCCCACACTGGAATTAATCGTGCTTTAAGACGTCATAGTTGGCCACCTGTTTCCCGCTCTAGCAAATGACGGTTCTGAGCTACAGAAAAGGATAGGAGCATGGTAAAATGCGATTCCGTACTGATAGATGTGGGTCAACACTGAACGTCTTAAAGTTAAGTAACATTTGAGAATTTGCGGGTAGACTGTATAGGTAGTGAAATTGATCTGATTTGATTCTGAAGGTACTCGAATACTTGAATTAGAATCGCACTACAATGCGCATACTAAGGTATGTGCTACGATTTTCTTTGAATCTCGAACGATTTGATACGTACCTACTGGGTTCATTGGTCAAAAACTCAGAAAATTTTGTTTCAATAAAAGATTTTTTCGACACTTGGGCCAACTTTGCTATCCAGCTCTTGAAACGCGGCCCGATTTAGAATAAAATAAAAATCTACTATAAGAAATCTCTTTGGTGTTTTTTTTGTCTGGCAATACTAGTATAATTGGTAGTTTTAAATTAAATTTTAGGAAATCGATCGTTCTACAAAACACTGCAAACTGTTAGGAATTGGAAAGTTATTAGTGGTCATTTTATTTAACTATTTATATTATATAATTGCGAAAATATAATGCATTTAGATGAGTTATTGTTAAGGCTAAATTTTTGGAGGATCTCACTGAGGAGCTTAAAGGTAAACTGTGCAACTGTTGAAGGAATCTTGGCCTTCTATGGGTGTAGCTAGGGTTTAAATTTCCACCTGGAGAAAATATCGTCCTATCGGAATGTTTAGCCCTTGCTATAATTCTGTTCAAACTTTATGTCGGCTCGGAAGTTAGCTGCGAGTGACTGTCTGCGCAGGTATAACGGTTAAAATTTTATGATGGTTCAGAACCTCTAACGTAAAGCTGCGCAGAACACAATTTTAAGTATCATCGGGGTGCATTGTCTTGATTGTATAATTTGCAGCTAACTTCCGAGCCGCCATTAAGTTTGGATAGAACTATACTGACAGACAGATAGCTTTTTTGTGAAGACACCTGTTTTTGCTTTGGAGGATGAGTTTCATCCGCTGAAATATCAGTAATTGGTACCAACCAAAACCTACTTGATCAAAGTATTGACGTGGAGAAAGCGATGTCCTTTGGTAATCTCAGGCAGCCTCAATATACGTATATTATCTCGACCATAACTTGAAATCAATTGTTTTCTCAATCGAAAGATCTGAATAATACAGGTGATCTACTTAGTAACAAATATATTGTATTCTAGCTACGCTCATGGTTTCGCTAAAATTTAAAATGGCATTTAAACATTTTCTCCAATTCTTCTCTCTTCTGACTCTATTAGAGACGCGTCGGTATGCTTGAGGCCTTATAATTAAAAAATGTGCTGGGTTAAAATCGCGAGAAATAACGGAATCGGTTCTCTTTAGTTCGTAGTCTTTTTTGACGGTCCCAGAATGCATAAGGTTAGGTGCAAAATAAGACCACCGTGTACCATCATCATCAAAACTAGGCGAAATTCACCATTGTTTATAATTCTGGTTAACTTTCTGATAAAAAGTGCGTCAGATAAATAATAAGCGGTTTCTTCACAAAAACTGAAAACACGCTTTAGAGTGACTTCTCAGCCCTTTCATTTGATACCCATATCATGGGAATGCATAAAAAGGAGCTAGTGCTACCTTTGGGAGTCCGCCATATTGGATTTAGAATGACGTCACTTAGCTAACCATGCATTGTCATCCAAACTAAACGTGTATGCAAAATTTCAGCTCAATAGGAAACCGGGAAGTGGGTCAAATTTAACTTCTTAGATTTTTACATAGTTCTCTCTCTCGACTCATATCGTCCGAATTACGACAAAGATAATGAAATTCAGTACTCGGATTTTTGCTGAATCTATCCATTTCTGGGACCATTTATTTGATTAAAATCGTAATGAACTACTTCTTTCCTTCGAATATATCTTCCTTTTAGCTCCTTATTTGTAATCGGCTGTAAACCATAGCTCCTCAGTGAGAAAAGAGTGAACGAGAACTATTGACTTTTAACTATTAACTGTATAATTTGTTAACTAACCTGCGCGCGTATATTAGGCGAATTTACGCGTGGTTTGTAAGACCTTTTTAGGCATAAGTTTGCCTTATCTAACTTCCTTAGGTTGGCAATAACCATATACTTCCATATGTCTTCTCTATTTACTCATTTTTTAGGTTGTCAGCCCGTGTTTTGCTGCCAACATAACTCCTTGGAGAGTAGCGGCGCACTCTTAGGCCCGTATTACAGGACGTCTCTCAAGACTAAAGCATTACTTAAAATTAGTTTCAACCACTGCCTCGTTGGTGTAGTGGTCGCAAGCGCAACTGCTGAGCATGAGGTTCTGAGGTCGATTCCGAGGTCGGGCAAGTGTTATTGGGTTTTTCCATCAGGAATTTCTCATAGTCACGGAGATCTGTGCCCGGATTGATGGCAATAGACTCGCCTCTAAAGTACATGGGACTAAAACATAACTGGCGAAATGTGGGTGTACTATTAGGTACACCTGTGCTTAACCTTTCGGGGATTACAGGCGAGATGTTATGTAGTTTCAACCAATAAAATGGCTGGATTCTAGTTCTAAGTAATACTTGAGTTTTGTGTGAGGTTCTGTAATCGCGGACTTAACAATTTAATTTACGGATGCTAGTAGGTACACATAATTATTACAAGTAATGGCATTTTATTGTGGTGAATTTAATTTATTTTACCGATATAGTCGGAATGCAGTTTTTATAAGAATTGTTTATACGTTTTGCAACGAAACTGCAGAGAGTATCCAAGTGGTTAGGGCTAATTATAGAAGATACTAATCTTCTAAAATAGTCCTAGAGCACATTGAGCACGCTGTTGGATTTCCAGCTTTCACCCCTGAGCCGAACGTTGCAAATCGTGCAGCATTTCCACCGTTGATATGTTGACAGCAGAACACAGGCCGTACATAGAAATATACTATATGTGCGCACACTTGGATGTAACCGATATAATTAACAAGATATTTTTTTTGTCGATTCCTGTCAAAAGTGTGCGCAATAGCTTGAAGTTTATTTTTCTCTGCTTTTCCTATTTGGTAAACAAATATGGCGTATTAGAGATTTTGAGAAAAGTTATGCGTTTAAGATGGAAGTGCCAGGGTAGCCCGAACAATTCAAATTTTCATTTGCAATTTGCAGGGCAGTCATGTTGAACAAAATGCTTCGCGGCCGTAAAACGTATGTGTTTACAGAATGATAAATCATTAGAATCACCAATACAGGGTTGTATTGGTGATTCTAATGATTTATCATTCTGTTTTCTTAAGTGTCTTTAAGTTCATTTACTGTTTCATGAAAAAAACATTAAATGGGAAGAAATTAACTTAGAGGGCTATATTGATGATTTTAATGATTATAATTCTGTAAAGCTAAGCGGTCGCGAAACATTTAATCAACATACAACCTGACACTGACTTGCAAATTGCAAAAAATCGTAAGAAAATTTGAATTTCGCGGCCTACTCTGGCGCTTTCACCATAAATGGTTATCATTAACACTAGAAACGGGATATTTACCATGTTCTAACATGGTTAAGATATTTACCATTTTGTAACATGGTAATGACATTTACCATATTGTAACACGGTAAAGATATTTACCATGTTGTAACATGGTTAATCTCCCGTTTCTAGTGTTAATGATAATGTTAGTGACCATGACAGTTTAGAAACTTACATAAATGGTTATATTCGAAGCAGTTTTTGATGCAATTCATGACTTCGCGTTACCTACAATGTTCGCATCTAACTTGGTTCAAAACGTTGTGTTCGGAGTCCTGTTCTTCTTTTTCATGCTGCTGATACGACGGTGTTTCTGTTCACCTAAAACTTTGCTACCTCCACGGGATCGTCGGTGGCAGCGCAGAGGTCACTTTAACTACATTTTGAATACCAAATAGGAAATATAAAGAAGAATAAACTGTAGATACAGTCAATTACATGCTGAAAGTTCAAAAAAATTAAACAGATTGAAGTGAAAACACCAATGAATTGAATAAATTTTTAACACTGCCACGTAATTATCCTTATTATTGAATCGGAATATTGTAGTGTAGTTGTGTTATTTATAATGTAGGCTAGACTAGTAATTATTATCTTTATCATAATATTGTTTAAAGTGCGATTCTCTTTACTCACTCCCGGTTTCTGAGACCGTAAGTGTTAAAGCCATTTTGTTTTTATTGAGAATAAGAGATGGTGCTATTTGACATGTATATCATCATCTCACTCTAATACTGGCACAATCAGGCTTCGTTCAAACTGCGGTGATCAGTACGATATTTTACGGTAAAAAATTGGGACACGTTAACATCCTTCTGGCCAAAAACCCGGGTTCGTAATTATCAAGATAATTATTTTCTTTGATAATTATCAACGCTGAATCATAACTTGTTCAATTTTTTTTTACTTAAAAAAATAATTTCATTTCTAAAATATGATGTAAAGAAAGATATGTTTAGTTACTAAAAGTTGACACTAAACGCGTTAGTGTACGCGTGGAAGCGGAAAACCGAGTTTAATGATTTTTGTTATTATCAAGACAATTATCAAGATAATAATCAATATAATTATCAACGATGATTATCACCTCGATCCCTGTCAAAAACACATACAGTTTGAAACTACCATGTGATCTCAAAATTAAACAGTAAATTATCGTACGGATCATAGTCGTTTGAACGCAGCCTATGATTCTAAAATGTTACAATTGTCACGGCTCAGCCCTGTGTCTGTACCACTACCTCATATAGCAGGAGCCTTATGAAACTATACGGAATGTCTAGTTCCATCTCTGTCACACTGAAGTGAAATTTAATACTGATATAAGGGTCCGTTTGCACCAAGCGCAAAAATCCTAGCGTACTTCAAAGCGTCTCCTCGCGCGTGCTCGAGTATGCGCGAGCGCTCAATTTTATACTTACAGGCTACTTCTTTACATGTCGATGAAACTCAAATTGTGTTAGACCAGTATGTAGCCACCTGCACAGCTACATTTGCTTCGATGAAATCTAGAAATTTGCAAAGTGGTTGGGCATCATGGGCTGAACAGGAGGTGGAGCATATCCTAAAGAGGACAAAATAAATGCAATACAGCTACAGTCCTTTATTCAGTGTCATCAAAGAAGTGCGCGGAATTTTTTTGCTTGGCGGAAACGGACCCTAAGAGGGGATGGTAGGGATCATATTGTGAAATCTCCTTTCTGTCTGTTGTTAGATTTGACTGCCTCTCAGAAACTGGGTGTTATGCTTAGTAATATAAGGTTTAGGATGGAATGACGTCTTCAATTTGAATCGGTTTGTAAAGAGAATCGAAGTTGAATGTTTTTTCTTTAAATATGGAGCTATGATTGATCGTGCGCATCGTTTAACATATAACTTCTTAAAGGCGTTTTTTGTGCCTTAACTAACACCTAAATGGATGTGTTCAAGTAAATTTAAGGAGCTTTAAGGAAAAGCTACACAATATTTTCCAAGCTAACGGACCTAAATGCTCGCATTTTGAAAAGACTCTGAATGAGAATGTTCCTATTCATTTTATTCACTGGTAAGCACCATAACATAACGCCTGTATTTTTTTTAATTAGGCAGATATGTATAAGACACATATTTCACCAGTTATGTCGTAAGTCCCATCCCATGAAAGGGGCGAGCAACATTCTGGCCCATTTGTACAACGAATCACCTAAATACATATTGTAACTCTCATTCTGTCTCCGTCATCTCCAAATATTTGACAGATCATATAGAACGACGTTTTAAATTCGTTTAGCGTTAAACGTAACTGAGTTGTGGTTCAAATGGGCCTCAGTGTTAATTTTACTGGCGCGCAATATAACAACGCATTACACTATCGTTGCTTAATATTGGCCACATCTTCATTAGCATTGTAAACGGAATATTTGCTATGTTTATTATTTATGTCGAGTTCCCGATATTTCGGAATTTTTGGCGCCATCACGAATAATAAACATGAAAGAAAGAGAAAGTTTTTTTTTATCATCATGGTAAATATCTGTTAAGTGCCAATGATAGTGTTAGTGATCATGTCAGTTTGAAAACTAATATTGACCACATCAGTCATAGCTTCATAAGTCTTTTTTCTAAACCGGATCTTATGAAACAATCACAATTTTAATAAAATCACAATGTTTTGAATTTTGCACTGATTGGTTGAGCGTGTACGACTCATGTGTCTGTGATAGTTTATTTATTTTTTTCAATTTTCTCTCGTAAATAGTTCTTAGGAAATTGTCTGTTTTTCTCTTCTGCAATGACTAAAGTTTTGCAGTAGAATCGGCCTGTGTATAATCTTGCCCTTCATTATTTGTGAAAGTTTTAGACTCTAATGTCATGCAAATAAGTGCTAGATTGATTTAGAGGCAAGCTTTAGGTATTCGAAATTCAAGATCTGAAAATTATAAACTGTAAGTGGAAAAAAACTATTTGCTGTATACTTTTTGGATAGATGGCAGGTTTTAGCGATATTTGTCATAATATTATTTATTGAACGTGAATTATGTCAAAATTTCAGTATTATAGTAAAATTTTAGTCATTGTAAATCTCTTATTGCGTTTGGTTAACATTTATTCATTTTAATTATTTAATGTGAGGGGAATATGACAAATTATCCGCAGAAAAAAAAACTAAAGATGTTACAGAAATGTTTTTACTATTGAATTTTTATTATACAAATTTTACAGTGAAAATAAATGAAATGATATTTTATAACACGATTTCTGACGTTTTTTACGGACTAGAAAATCTCCAAAAAAAATTATAGACATCACACGGGCAATGTGAATGTTATAGGTTAAGTTTTAAGTTAATCCTGGTTTATTGTAAGAATATTGGTATTGCCCGGCTGATGTACAGAATTTTACATTCTTTGCCGGTAATATTGTTCATATTTTCTATTATTTCTTGTATGTATGGAGCAGTGAAGTATTAAGCGATTGATGTTATTCTTAGATCCAAACTACACTGCCGTGCAAAAAATTGCACCAAATCTTTATAAAATGCATTTTCGTTGCTAATTTAGGCAAATTGAATACGTAGGTCAGTTTTCTGCACGCCAGTGTACTATTATCACCCAAAGATTGTTATGAATTTATACAAGAAATATTTATGTTGAATAACAAATAAAATTATCCAATGTATAACTTTTTATTCTTGTGTTAAAGTTTAGAATTGATGGACTACAAGTTTGGATCTTGCGATGTGCTGTTTATTTTGCTCTTTATTTCAATTATGCGGTTTTTAATCAATGTTTCTTTTTGTCGGCGGACTTTTGAAGCAGCTAGACGATACATACGTGTTCTTGACAGGATAAATGACTACAAAGTAATCACAAACTGACATTTTGATTCTGATAAGTCAGTTTAACGAATAATACCTATAAATATTTTTTTTTATATTCGTTCAACTGGTATTATCCGTCAAAAATGTACGACAGTAATACAGGGTGGCGAAAGACTCATCTGGGTCCGTCAAGGGGATGATTTTACACGTCATACTAAACGACTTTCGCTATGAAACTCATACTTATAAGATTCGTAAAAAAAAACCTCATACATCGAAATACTCTGCCTAGTCTAGTGTAGTATTAGATTTTTTTTTCGCGGAACGGATATTAATTGAGTAGAGGAGCTCGTGGCTGAATAATAACAGCCGCTCGGGTCGATCTTTAGGTTAAGCCGTGCTTGCCTAGGTTGTTCTGTGGATGGGTGACCACCCATTACATACCGAGTTTCCGCCGGACCTCGGAAAGCACGCTAAGCTGTTGGCCCTGGGTGTCATTTGTAGATTTTTGTCAGTCGTTAGGTAGTCAGTGGCCCAAAAAGTCTGACAAACAGTCTTACCAAAGGGTATCGTATTACCCAGTACTAACTGGGTTGTGGAGATAGGCAGTCGCTCCATGTAAAATACTGGTATTCAGCTGCATCCGGTTCGACTGAAAGCCGACCCCAACATAGTTTGGAAAAGGCTAGGCAGATGATGGATCGGATATTAGCTCAGCGAAAGTTGTTTAGTATAACGGGTAGAATCACCCTTTTGACGGATGCAGATGGCCAATAGCCAGCCTATACAAGGTGTAACATAATAAACACAAGATCTCTCGTGTGGTGACTCAGAGCATGAAACTGGACAACTTTTTTAGTTTTACTGTATGTGGTGTTCACTAGAAACACTAGTTAGGGTTTAGAATAAAACCACCAAATTATCAGTAAGTAGATGAACTACTTTAAGGGTACGCGCACTCGCTGCCCGGGATAAGTGAGGACTAGTCGAGACGGAACGATACGCAACCTTAAAGCTCACGCTACGTTTATTAGTATATCACACTTTACATTTTGATCAGCTCCTCGCGTCAATTTTTATGGAAAATCCATTTTTTTGCGAAACTCGGAGAGGAAAGTCATGGTCCAGGACACCACAGGCGAAGTCTTGCATTTATTATGTAACCTTGTATATTTCTCTATTACCAGACCTTTATTTCAGAGCAGAATCAACAGCATCATCACTTACTACTCAACCAAGAAAATTACACAAGTTTTAACGAATTGACAGTTTTTTAAGGAACTTGGTTGAGCTAGTAATAAAGTAATGAAGTCAGTGCTATCGCTGGGCGGATCCATAGATTTGAAGTCATCAATCAAACAGCCCCTTAGCGTGCGTCCTCTAGAACTGAACATAGAACGATAATCACGACGGGCCGGCTTTCCGACACGTAGTTTATATGAGAACATTTAAGAAGAAAAACTTCTTCTTTTTTTGAAATCGATCAAAAATAATCTCGCGCGTGAACGCGCGTCTCACTGGGATTAAATTGTGTGTCGATTTTATTGGGCGGTAGTGTAATGTAGAATCTTAGTTTAGAGATAGTATCATCGGATTTCAAATGGGGTTTCATTATTTTTACCTTATAAAGTCTAGGGGTAATATTTTTTTGGGATTCCTCATTTTTAAGATTTACATTTCCTCCATAAATCGATCTTCAATTCTCTTTCTTTCACTAACTTTGAAGCTCAATTTCATATTTTCTTCTATTGCAAATATTTTCCCGCTAACTAAACTGCACTCAAAACAAAATGTTCTCATACATACTACGCCTAAACCTATGTATTGATTGATGACGGATAACTATAAATAAATAAGGCTTCGTTTACACTGTAACGCCGATGCCGTCGTGTTGCCTCCTCTATGCTCTGTTCTGATGACGCTATGACCTGTTGTTCTGTCGGTACCCTAATTTTATCGCGGTATAGTGTGTTAAGCAGACGGAGGCATCACGACGGTAAGTATTGGTTTTCATGTTTTATGTTTTTTTTGTCGTTTTTCTGATGGTGGATTGGATTTTGTGTACATTTGGTGCGTATATGAGAAGAAATTTGTTCTTTACATTGTGGCTAGTAAAATGTGGGTGACCTATAGGTAAACCTCTGCTTAGCCTTTTTTGAATTACAGGCGTAATTATTCATTAGTTTGTACACTAAAAAGACTGCGCTCTGACTTGATAACTGCAAAATTTTCGCTCCATGTAAAAATACATTCAGTTAGTCTGGAAGCCGACTAATCATATTTGGGAAAAGGCTTGGTAGATGATTGTCCTTGGGACTTGTAGATCAGGCCGTAGAATCAGAAATAATATTTTTTTTACTGCGATAACTTGAGCCGTTGTGATGTCTATAAAATGATCACTTCAACTGAAAGACGTTTATTCTGTCAATTGCTCTTTACAAACCTATCCGACAACTCGAAACACAGAAACTAACAGAGGTCAGTCACTTTCAAATTCAATTCCCGGTCAAAGACCATGCAGATAAGTGTCTGAAAAATGGTATTTTGAGGAAAGAACCACACAGCTTTTAAGAAGACAATGGACGCAGCCAATGGACGCGTTTGCTATTAATTCCAGAGGAGTGCCCAAGGGTTAACAGTACGGCAAGCTAAGACAAGCCTATAAGACAAGTCTTTTGAGCTTATATGAAAGTACCACCAGATATACACAAAACTCAATCCACCCTTTCCACAGTACCTTGACTTAACCAACTGCCCCCCTTCCCCCAGTCTGTGGCGCCAAATACAAGACACGTCCGGGGCTCACGTACCACTTCACTCACACACACAAGGAGTCTACTGGCGGGTCCGGCGGTGCGGGCGCCAGTGACGGCGACTCGCGGGACTCCAGGCCCGGCGCGCACACCCCCCCTGCACTCCAGCCGCCCCCCGCGCAACCCGCCACGGAGTACCAAGACAGTTACGTTACGTTCCTCAATAATCCTGCCGTTGGGACTGGTGAGTTTTTGCATCAGTGTTCAATGTGTTTGTTTAGGGGTCGTCCGTATAGCTTAGGGGGGCCTTAAGGTGGAACTGCCAGGGTAGCCCGCGAAATTCAAATTTTCTTACGTTTTCTGCATTTTGCAGATGAAAAAGTCATTCAATGGGGTTAAATGAACTTAGAGGGTTGTATTGATGATTATAATGATTATAATTCTGTAACTACATACGTGTTACTTGCGCGACTCATTTTTCATCAACATACAACCTGACATTGACCTGCAAATTGCAAAAAACGTAAGAAAATTTGAATTTCGCGGGTATCCTAGCGCTTCCACCTTAAAATGGCCGCTTTAGCAGAATCATAATAGGATAATAATATGAATCACGTTACAGTTCGTAAAATATATAAGAATGTAAACGTTGATGGATGGAGAGGGAGAGGAAGACCAAAGAAACGATGGATGGATTGTGTGAGGAATGAAATGAAAGATAAACGAGTAAATGATAGCGTGACGGTTGTCAGAGAAGAATGGAAGAAAAAAACGTGTTGCGCCGACCCCAAGTAACATGGGACAAGGGCAGGAAGTTGATGATATCACAATTCGTAAAATTGTCACAGGCGCAGTTAATATTAGGAATTGTCACTTTGTGACCATTTTACGAATTGTAACGTGATTCATATTATTATTCAGTTATGATTCTGCTGAATCGGCCATTTTAGGCCCCCAGATAGTTTTGGAATCAACGTTTACCAATAGTTTGTTAGTTCGGTCAGTTAATGAAGATACTACATCCAAAATGACAATCTTCTACGTGTCGCCGGTACGACATACTTGAAATTTTGTTGGCCCAAAACTTGACATTACCATGAAAGTCCCACACTTTTGGTGCAAAATAAAAATACAGCGGGCAGTAATGCATTAAGTAATAATACTTAAAATCAAGGAAATCTTTTTGAATAATTTATAATTAAGTCCAAAATAAAAATATAAAAATTTGTAGCAATGAGTGATGCATGCACATTACTAGTATTCGTGTGAGTTTACAAATGTTTATAATTTCATGCAACACAAGTGTCCTGAGGGCAGCGTAAGTGGTGTTCATACATCATTATTTGACTACTATTTCTACTTTATTTTTTGTATTTTGTTTAAGATTTTTTAGAAACAGAATACTTTTTACATTCAAAAAGTGCTGATTATTTCAACCCAATTGAGTAAATGATTTTTGATTTTGTATAAAAAGTCGAAATATTCTTGGAAATTGACTTTGTAATATTTTTTTAGTATTCGTAAAACAAACGAATCATACGATACTGTAAATCTATACTAATATAATAAAGCTGAAGAGTTCATTTGTTTGTTTGAACGAGCTAATCCGTGGAACTAAACGTCGATTTAGAAAAAAATATTTTTGAAGATGGTTATAGACTATTTAAAGTCACAATCTTTTAATCTATATTAAATCATCTTAAATAATAGCACAGCAAAAACAGAAGCGGTGGGTAAAACCGCGGGGTACAGCTGGAAACCAATATTTCTGATTAACAAACTCAAATGTGCATACATGCACATGCGCGCCCCGTAATTTAATGAAACGGCATTCATTTACATATTACATATACACTTGGCAAAAATTATGCCATGCTCATGTATACTGTGCCTAAAAGCACAAGTTATTTTATATCCTTTTGTCGAGCATCATAAAATTATTATGTGTATGCAGTTCAAATCGGCGATATATATCTGTGAAGCCTTTTCACCTCCTTCAACATTTAAGAGTAGGGTCTCACCAGCATAGGCTTTCAAATGAATGTCGGTGTAACTTAAATATCACGCCTGAGATCCGGGAAGGTCAGGGGCACAGATATAGATAGACCTAGATAACGCAAGAGCAACTGCTTCGCGTGCCTAGCTTACGTACAAAAATCGTAAGTGGCCACTTTCGCGCTCAGTCTGCATCGGTGTATCTACATGTTGAATGGGTAATTGTGCTGATATAAATTGTAAAAACTGTATATCTGTACAAATTTGAGAAAAACAAAACATTCGTATTACATTGCGGCTAAGAAATAGTGCTTGTGACGTCATAAGAGGTAGTCAAAAAATGGCACGCTTGGTTTTCATGCAGATCGTGATACTTGCGTTATCTAGGTCTATCTATATCTGTGGTCAGGGGTGTTATGTTCACGTCTCCGCGTTTAAGGCCCTAGTTCAGTAAACCGGTCAAGGTCACAGATAATTCCGCCATGCTATAACCCTGATTCTGTTTAGCAGCCAGCCTCCAGGAAACGCCAGCACGGCGCGCCACGCCGCCTCCTGAGGGTTAGAATTACACCTTCATTTTTCGTTTTAGTCTATTCTCAAGTAGCGGCTACGGCTTTAGCATTTGCAGTTGTAGTTAGACGTGTGGTTGTACTCTTTGAAAGCGCAGGGCTGTTATTCATTATGACAATACATGCAAGTTATTTGGCGTTGTAAAGGTGATATAACAAGGTATATTTTCGTTAATCAAATATTCTGAGCAAGCCTTTCATTTGCCATCAGTACTTTCAAAGTGTCATGGCGAATCATAGTCCGTCATTTATTTTGCGTTCTCTTTAGTTGAAAGCTTTTTTTTGCCAAAGCTCGATATACTTTCTTTGTACTTGTGAAAAGATTAGAATGATATTTGAAGACATTTATTCCGCTTGTATAGGTCCCGCCACGTAAAAAGAACGCTGACCGCTCAAATAAACTTTCTCATTTTTTTTTATTCCAGCCTTTTCCAAAGTGCTAAGTAGCTAGTTAAGTCCCTATTACGATTCTATAATGAAACAATTATAGTACTAAGCTATTGTTTTGTAATATAAGTTTAGGACGCGACTGTATAACGTGCGCAAACCTATCCCCTCCACTGTCGCTCAGCGTTCTTTTTACGTTACGGGACTTATACACCATCTGACGTATCACCTATCCCCACAACAATCTTATCTTCTTTCTCCGTTTAGCTGGTCTGCCAGCTCCGCCAGTCCGTCGGGCGTCGCCACCGCCGAGGCCTGCTTCGGCTGACACGTCTAGCTCAGACTCGGCGCATGTACCGCTGTCGGCGGCTGCACATGCGGCTGCCCCGTCTGCGCCTGTACCCTCGGCTTCCGCCACCCCTGAGGTTAAGGAGCCCGGTGACGGCATTAAGCCTAAAGTTGGGGTAAGTAGACTTTAAAGAGATATAATGATAAGTTTGAAGTGTTAAATAAATGGGGTTCCTCGCTGAAATCTTCGCCGCGAGAGGGTATTGATCATTTCGTCAAAATTGCGATCCACTGGAATGAAGCCGATACATAGGCGACAATTTATAACTCTCAGCGCCATTTCACCGTGTAGTTTTCAGTAAGCATCGCTTTCACTTTCTCGCTGTCATTTAACGTTGAGCATCACCATTATCCCAGATCTAATGCAAAAAACCTTCGGAGCATGAGGTCCTGGGTTCAATTCCCGGGTCGACCAAAGTGTTTTTCTATCAGGAATTTCTAAGTAGCAGCCACGGGTTTGGATTTGTGCCCGGTTGATGGCAAAATTACAGCCTATATTACATGGGACTTAAAACATAAGTGGCGAAATGCGGGCGTACTATTAGGTACACCTCTGCCTAACCTTTCGGGGGTTACAGGTGTGATGTTCCACCTTACATCGTATTTGGACGCAATGATAGATCGGCTTGTAAGATCGAGTCGGTTGACCAAACTGAAGCTACAAGACAAATTGTCATTTTCAACTATTTTGTTCAAGGCGTCACCATCACCCTACTGCGACTTCTGTCTCGGCGACGATCGCGAAAATAAGAAGACGGGCACTCCTGAGGAGTTAGTCAGCTGCTCCGACTGCGGCAGATCAGGTAAGAGGCGCGGCAGACCTCCGCGCAACGGCCTCCCTAAACCAACCTGCTACCATCTTGAGAACCGCGTCTGCGAGCGCCATAGACATCTCCGCGACAGCATCAAACTCAACGGTGTCGTAGAGATTCTCAGCTCTATGTCCTACTCAGCTGATGACTTTGATAACTTTGCCTCTCAAACGAAATTACTCAATGATGAATACGGACAGTACCCCGTCTCCCCACCCTCCCGTCAAAGCCCTACTTACGATTGTGATGCCTACGTCACCCGTTCCAATAATATCTAAATTCTTTTCGAGTATTACAAGTGTGTTTGTCTGTCACAAAAAATTCGCGGAGATTTTTTGTTGGTCCTACCAAAGAGAATGTTTGATGGCTAGTTTTTAATGATACATTCCAGGTTTCATACTCTAATTTTCGAATGAAAAGACCTTTGATGAATATTTAGTAGTTTTTAATGTTGTAATCATATTATTAGCATAGTGGCATCACAATAAATATGTCAAAATCTTTGTCTAAAATACTACGTCATATCGAACATAAAAAATCAAAAATATCCCTAAAATTATTCTATATCACATATCATTGTGATTTTTTTTATCTGTGTGTCAATGTTGCACTATGTGATCTTGGTGTTGCCATGTGAAAAACAACACTTGTGACGATGGATGCCAAATGATGAGATATTTTGAATTGTTGTCTGTTGTAATGTTTATATCTTAATGTTTTTATTATTTTTAGTGAGTACAAGTGCCTTATCAAAATTAAATGGTTTCGTGTGGAATACACTAGATCTTAGTGTTGCCAGTCGTCTCGTCAGAAAATCGAGAATGTTTTTAGGTTTCTTTTAAATATATTTTTATGTTATAAAAGTGAATTTACATTATGTATATGTTATTTTACGGTTTAATTAGCGCTACTTATCAAAATATTTTCAAATATAAATTAAAACATATTTTATACATCGGACAAGTTATTCATATAAAGCAATAATACTTAATATAGTTCTAAAGTTCCGATCTGGCAGCACTACAGACAATTTAATTTAGTCATAGCTTCGCTTGATGCCAAATAACGGCGCCACTAGACTAAAGTTCTACTTTGGCGCCAAATCGTTCAGATGTCCTAGCTTTCTAGTCACGCTGCAACAAAGTCACTGCACGCGTTGCTCTGTGCCCAGTTTATCTTGAGCCAAGATGGCGACGATAACCGTGTAGTCAAATGTCAAACAAATGAAACGTCAAATGGACTTAGCAAATGTCAATTTGATGTTTGATTTGTCGAATCGACATTTGGTATGTTAAAATTAACAAAATAAATTATGTACTGGACAGTATGTAATTTTTTTTCACAGTTATTTTGTATCACTTTCAAAAGTGATCTTTAGGTTTATTACAATAAGGTTACTGCCGTCACAAGGAAGGATTCTGTAGTCACTCGAGAGTTGGTGATGTTTTAACCCTAGATAACTAAACATTCGTCCGCGCGACGACGCAACTCCGCGCGAACATCAACTTACCCGTGCCACCCGACCTCCGCTCATTTTTTACCTTCCTAAATTGATAAATAAAGCAACGCGTGCTGCACTTGTCGTCACAAGTCAAGAAGGAAGAGGGTTCTCTTTTTATGGGTAGCTGTAGGGTTACAGCTTTCTCGTAGTCCCCTCGACGAATCTTTAGTTACAGTGTAACGTGTAAAATAAGTTTAGTTATCTAGGGTTAATTGAAAACCCACAATTTATACAAGAAATATTCCTTGTTGGTCTAGTGGTCGCAAGCGCTACTGCTGAGCATGAGGTCCTGGGTTCTATTACCAGGTCGGGCAGTATTATTGGATTTTCCATCAGGAATATCTCAGTAGCAGCCACGGAGTCTGGATTTGGGCCCGGTTGATGGCAATAGGCGCGCTCCCCATTACATGAGACTTAAACACAACTGACGAAATGTGGGTACTATTAGATATACCTCTGCCTAAACCTTCAGAGATTACAGACGATGTTATGTTATATTCCTTACATTTGCCAAGACTTTGTAAAGAAAAATGGCACATAATGTTATATTCAAGATATAGTGGGCACAGAGATACAGTTACCCGACTACGCGAGTTTAGATAGCAATAATTGTGTTTTTTTATACAAGTGTTTTAATATTTCCTTTCCTATCACTTATTGGGAAGGTACTACCGATATTTTATCCGTGCCAGGGGTGAAAGAAAACTTAATATTATGTTTAATTTTCGCCTCTGATTCTGGGATGAAATTAATTAACAAAATCTCAATTTTAGATTACCTACATAGATTTTTCAGGAGTTTTCTTGGGACCTTATAGATAATGAAATTTTACATTGAATCGTCACTAGTTTTTTTAAACATCGGAGTGAGAATTGCAATAAAAAGTCATGTACACACTTTTTTACTAATTCTTGTGTTCAAGAAGTCTTTAGTCTGGGTATAATAGTGTTAAATAAAATAATATAATATCCTAAGCGTAGGCGGGTCAATAATAGTAGCTTATTACATAAATGTTATAACATTACATATAAATAGGAGCTTTTACGTGCCTTTTTTATCACCGTTTTTTGTATAGTAACCCAAAGATTTTGAAAAATTAAGTTTTGTAAAGACTAACTTCATGTTACTTTTCAATGCGCCGTTTTTTGTATCGTTACAACCTTTGTACATATTTTTAAATATTAAAAAGGGCCAGTTTTAACTAGGCCTTCCATGTTATAAGCGTTACAATTATATTTTCTCATGACCATAGATTTAATATGTTTTTAAAGTGTCTCTGCTTTTATTTATTTTTTGATACATTACGTATCATACGCATTGATCATAAAATATCATTCCTATAGTTTATAGAATGTTTTTTTTTTTAATTTTTAAGAAAATTTTAATCGAAATTAGGTTTTTAATTTTTAGATATATATTTAAAATTAAATAGTACGATATATTGACAATTTATTTTCTTGATAGTATATTTCTATATAAGTTATGAAATATATACTTTATAGTTTAGTAAGTTTATGTGGCGATGGAATCTGACATTGTTCACTATTGATCTTTTAGCGGAAAATCTTAGGGGATGTAGTCCATGACGTATTTTGGCCGCGTTTTCTAGTCTGCGCGTCCCTTTATACTAAAGTATTCTCCTAACTAACCGTTTCCAACTTTAAATAGTCTTTTACACGTAGTGAGTGTTGTGACTGCGTTTGGAAGAATTTATTGAATGTCATTTGCTCATGTGGTATATTAATTCCATATTCGACAGAAAAACTTTAGCCCCGAATATGATAGTTTTTTGTTTTTGAGATTTTTCGTTGTTTCCAGAAAACGCCTTAGTGAACGTTTGTACCGTGTTTCACGTTTTGATTTTCAGTGGTATGTTTTTTTAACGATTTATTTGATAGCCAAATTGTGAATGGAAAAGATATGAAATCGTGGCCAGTGATACGTCATTATATTAGGTCATTGACTGGCTTGATAAAGGTATAATTTCGGGGACGACCGCAACCGGAAACCGTATCGGAAAAGTCGCCCAATAGCAATAATAGACTGCGGCGACACTACTGGTTTCTGCAACAGGCTGCAACGGGCAGCAATGTCGCAATGTCTACCAAGTGTTTCATCGAGTCTACCGTATCACCAGTGGTGTGTCTAGGGGCCAACAACGGGCAAGCCCATAAGGCAAGCAGGCTGTTCAGAAACCCTAACATCATGAAGAGTGGTAGGTTATAAGGCAAGCCAAGCTTTTAGGCTTGTATCAAAGTAGCGCCACTATAATGGGTGTAAAAGTACCCTTGACGAAGCCGAAAGGCACTATTGTTCTCCCCGACATTGCGATATTCTTATTTGTTCTCGACCATACCTGGGAATTTTCTAGTTACGGAGATATTGGGGGTCAAAGTTCCAAATTTTTCATACGTTTTTTTTTTAAATACAAGTTTCTAATGTTATAACTTTAACTACTCCACGAGCTCCGTACTATACAATGCATCCATCAGCATAGTGTTTTGAGAGTGTTACATTGAGTTCTACCGCAGAACGTGATTTTTCACCCCAAAAAAAGTCGTTCCCAGCAATAATTTTTGCGTCGAGTTACTTAGTTTGATGTACAGAATGCTTGGTTGACGGCTTCGTGAAGGGTCCGTTTACACCTTGTTTGCTACAATCAGGCATAATGATGGGTCCGGCTTCCCGTTGCGGTCTGCGGTTTGCGGTCGTCTTCAGAATTGTACCTAAATGGTACCTATGTACTTAACCCTGGTGCCGCTTCATATAAAGCCCTACAGGGAACCGGAAAGTAGGAAAGTAGTATAAGTTACCGTTTTATAAATAAATAAATATTATATTAATATTGTGTCTCGTCTCTTAGGTGCCTTAGTATGTGCAATTGTAACCTTCTATAGAGTTCGTATTTATTACATATTGTATCTTTATATGTGGTGGTAGGTGGTTTTTTGAATGAACTGTCAAATGTTGGGGGAATATGCTCTGTGGTTACTAGTGGAGTAATATTCTTAATTTAATCTTATTTTCGACTTACACATTCTTTTTCTTTGCGTGTCAATGGCAATCTTAATTGAATCGGCTCAGAATTTGACCATAACTTAAATATTTATATAATTGGATACCTTTTCAAAAGGTTCTTTTACCTGTCTGAACTCACTATTTCAAAATATCCTTGGTTGAATCTTTCATATTATGTTGCAAGGTTAACATATAGCGTATTCTATCAGCATGAAATAAATCAAGTTGGAAGTTTGCTTACGTTCAAGGCACCACCCTGTATAATAGTAATAAAACTGTGGTTTACTATGTCGGCGATATTTATATAAAATATTAACATAAACAAAAAATAATCACTATAGATGAAAAATACATGTTTAGTACGTTTACTAAAATATTGAATAGTAATATTATAACAATTTTCAAGAACATTATTTATTAGTATCAATTTTATTATGTGGGATTTTAATGTAAATCGTCTGGAGTTTTCTTAAATATCTCCGTTTTAAGAGTTGTTGTGTTATGTGGTACTTTAAAGTACCAGAGGGCCTGCTATCACCTCTTATTCACTAAGGTGTGTAAGAGATGGAACTAGAGTCATGTAGAGTGCCATCTCTTTCACACATTGAAGTAAGATTAAAGTAATACTGTTATAAGAGGTAGTGGTACAGTCCCAGTTTATCACTGTTTCTAATTTAAATGTTTATTGACGGCACCAAATTGTTAATTTCTCATATTATCTATCTCGGCAATATCTATATATTTTATTTTGAAAAGTTTAATAATGGCTGCAGGGAAGTGCATAAATGCGGATACCCAAAGATTAAAAAAAAAAACAAATGTTTCCGTTTTGTTGTTCCATATATTTTCTTTTTTTTTAGCATAAGCCCGAGAATTTATAAAAAAAAAATTGAAAATTAATCATGTTTTTTTTATTATTTTATTTTTTTGTAAAACATTGCTACTTTATCAGAATTAAATTGTATGAACTCGATTCTTAGTCGATTTTTATTTAGTCTAGCTGTGCTGAAGAATAGTGAATGTGCACTTCCCTTGAGACATTTTTATTTTTTTCTCTTCTAAATAAATTGTAAGTCATTAATTGTTCTAAGTGTTGTTTATTTACTTTTTATTTTTCACTATTGTTCGGCACATTATGTTTTCCCCTATTCTATAATTATTTGCAATATATAAAGAGATTATATAAAATTGCGAAGGCGATTGAAGATGAGATAAGGTAAGAAAATACTATGTGCCTTACAATATGTGAATTTGTTTTATTTTTTATGATATTTTTGGAGCTCTTCGTTTCTATAGTATAATTTCAAATTAATAGCAACCTGTATAATAGTTCTGTCGAGTGATAGCGCCTACTAAAAAGTCTGAAACAATCATCGTTCCCAATGCTGGGACATAGACTTCTGTGAGAGTGAGTGGGCCTTTATCCACCACACGGACCCAGCATAGTTTAGCATATTATCATTAAATTTTGCAAAAGATATTATGTTTTAACTTGAATTGTTTTTTTTTCTGCACTTTCATTGATTACTATTTTTGTTAATAATTGAAGAGCTTCGAATAACATCATCATCTGATCATCATACTCTGCTACATTATCCTCTAACATCGTCTTCATATAGCTCCCCTTATGTGCAGGTCACCCCACATGTCTGCAGTTCACGGTCAACATGATCGTGTCGGTGCGCAAGTACCGCTGGCAGTGTATCGAGTGCAAATGCTGCTCTGTGTGCGGCACCAGTGATAATGACGTAAGTATTTCCTTTTCTAATAATAGTCCTCTTGACCCTATTCGTAAGACGTGGAGACTAGCCATCTTCGCAAGAAACACCATGCGCCACCATGTGCAAAAGTGTGTGCGCAAGCGCAGGTACACACACTTTCCTCTCTCTCATAGTTCAATGAGATCGGAATCCGACACGATCGGAGAAAGATCAGGTGGCCTACCATGACGTCATAAAGCAGGAGTAATTCTAGTGTGGGAAAGAGATGGCGCTAGAGGACCTGTATAGCTCTGTCTCTTTCCCACACCGGAATTACTACTGCTTTAGGACGTAATAGTAGCCCCAGGCAAATAGAGGAGAAGTCAGGTAAAAGGAGAATTTTCACCACAATACCTAGTTCTGCAAAGGCAAAGGCCGCAGGAATCCGCTGGATGAAATTATGTTGATGAGGATAGGTTACATTCTGGAACCATCTTGTGACTATAAAATTGCTGTCAAATTAACATTGCATTTGATTTAATTTAACCTTTTTAACATAAGCATAAACGCAGGCGCGGGCCCTCCACGCCAACCCACAATTTCACCTACCATTTTGAAACACATTTGTGTCGTTTAGCTTACAGGGCACGCGCTTGCTGTCACGTATATGTGACAATGGTTTTCAAAAGGTTAAACATGTTCTTTCTCATATCCAGGACCAGCTGTTGTTCTGCGACGACTGCGACCGCGGCTACCACATGTACTGCCTGGCGCCTCCGCTCGACACGCCGCCCGAGGGCTCCTGGTCGTGCGCGCTCTGCATCAAAGAGTTCCATACCAAGTAGTGAGCTGAGGTAAAACATCTTCACCAATAACAGTGGTCAAATACCAGAGAATTCGCTGCCGGCTTCTCTGTTGCCCGAGAATTGTAATCTGGATCTCTGCAAGCTTCGAATGATTTGGTTTCTTCTAGGCAAGCGTGCTCCATACTAGGCCGCATCATCAGGCGGGTCGCGGCCAAGCGCAAGCCTAATTAGAGTTTAAAAAATGGATGGGTTGTGCGAGGAATGATATGAAAGGTGTAAATGATAGCATGACGGTTGACAGCGGGGAATGGAAGAAAAAAAACGTAGCGACGATCTCAAGTAAGACGAGACAAGAGAAGTAAGATGGTGATGATCACAGTGGAGTCACTGAGGGTTACGTTACGGCAAGCTAGGGCAAGCTGACTGTCCAGAATCCTTTGAATGATGAAGAGTAGGTTTTCAAGAGCAAGCCCTGCTTTTACGCTTATACATAGACATACATGACGCTTATACATTAGGTTCAAAGTTGATTGGGTAATTTTGACAGTATCGGGTAGGTTGACGTGCTGGACTGCTGGCGTCTTCACTATAAGTACACCTTTGCCTAACCTTTCTGAGGTTACATTATATTATACACCGTGACTTTTTAGTCGTCTTACAACGGCAGCCCACTTGCATGTATCCAATGTCTACTAAGCATTCATAAAAAAAGGTATTTATGAGATTTTAATAATTTAAAAATAAAAATATTATTCAATATTATGACGCATGACGTAGTTAAAACACCCTGTTGTGAGCGATCATCTACTGGACTCGAGCGCTGGGTAGGTATATTCTCCTGTTTTACACGTAAACAACATTAACAGGATGTTTCATATTTTTTTCTGTTTATTTATTTTTCTTTGTACCTATTACGGTAGGTAAAAAAAAAAATCGCGCCTAGAACTATTTTATGTCGGGCACATTGAGTGGGCCACCTTTGTAAAACGACTAAAAAGTCACGGTGTATATTTAGGTTACATTATATTATATAATATATTATATCTAATAACCTATTATTTTTCTGTCTTTCCAGATTGCAAAACAGAAGGGGCCGTGAGAGAGATAGATAGGTAGGCGAGATAACGAATTATAGCGGCAGTCAGGTTATAGGGTACAAGCAAGTGATCAGATAGTGTTGCTATAGTTAGACGGACTGTAAACAGTGTTGCCATAGTTTAGTGAGATTCTGCGCGGGAGGCGGCGGTGTGACCAATGTTTTTTTTTATGTAGATTATATTTATAAAGGCCTAACTTAGATTTTTTGTTAGACTTAACGCTTAGTTCGGGCTCAATAATTTTTAATATTTTTACATTATGTAAACAGGAACAATTTTAATATTATATCGCCCGATGTCTTATCGCGCAAATTGCTTATTTACATGCCTATATTTTTTCCCCAGAGATTATTATATTTTCAGTAAATACTTTTATTTACAATGAAACTCCAAACATTTGTCGACGTCGTTTCCCGCGGCAATTCTTCATCGTATCGTATCGTATTGAGTCACTGCATTAGCGCTCTTTCTACCTCTACCGGTGCTTGCTTTAGTATTTTTTTAATTTATTTACCTTCTTACACTCAGGTAGGGTTGATGAATTACGTACAAAAATCGACGTTAAGAAAAAAAAAACACGCATTATTTGTGGCAGAGACCACGCCATTCAACGAGTATAAAAGTAAACAACTGCACCTTACATTTGTATGGAACAGCATATAAAGTAGCGTTGTATGTAGCGTAGCCGGCCGAACTTCCGCCATTTTATTTTATTTTCAAAATAACGGCCACGCATAAAATCTGATTAATCAATAGCTAGTATCAATTCAAACAAGTTTTGTATGAGACAAAATATTCTAACGCGCCTCATTTCCCAAATATGAGCGATCAAAGTTGCGACGATAGTAACTTTGTTGGCTTATATCTCAGAAACGTACAGCTTTAGAAGATTTGTCTCATACAAAACTTGTTTGTATTGATGCCAGCTATTGATTAGTACAGGTTTAATGCGTGGCCGTTATTTTAAAAAGAAATTAAATAGGCGGAAGTTAGGCCAAATAATTCAAAATCCTTTTCGCGATTACCATCAGAAGAACTCGTTGAGTTTAATGGTTTACCAGTCCTTAAATTTGACCTGATACACGTTGCATAAAGCTGAAGTTATGCTAAAACTTGATTTTGCAGGCGATAAATGTAATTTCGTGACGCGAAAATTTACATAGTATATCTAATCAAAATCATGTAGGTGTTTGCAGATTTGAGACGGATATGTTGCAAATACGATTTTATTTTCTTTTGAAAAGGGTCTTATGTAACAGGCTTTAGAGCATAAAAACACTCATGAGTATGAACAACTTTTACTAAAGAAACAACAAAAACAAAACAGCTGTTTCTATGAACAAAAACTTCCAATAACCATAACCTCCTCAGTTTTTTTGAAGTCGGTTAAGAGCGATTGCTTTGCGATATTTTTATTTTGACCCTCAACTACTGATTCAAGGGTATTATTCATATATTCTTATGACTTAAATATTGACTGTCTTTTGGCATATTTGTACATATTTTATTTTATTTTCTAGAGTAGGAAACCCTGTTAATAATTAGGTTGTGCTATTTTATTAAAAGAAAGTCGGATTGTGAGCCGTCTTCCATTCATCCTTCCCAATTTTTGATAATACAAATTATAAATTTATAATTATTTTTTTTACATTCTGAAATTGACAAGTGATCTCTAAAAAATAGCGCAGAAATACTCTTTTGGCGCATGAAAGGACAAGATGGCGACGATAGTTTCGCGCCAAAACAATAAGTTGTCATCTTCAAACAAATAAAATAAATGAGACATCGAAACAAATCTTCCAGATTTTTTATAAATATTATTATTTTTATTAAAAATAACTTAATTTAGTGAAAAAATGCGTAATTTTTCAACCCTCCACGTTTCTCTAGCCCGTATTCAAATCGATCAAACTTTCCAGTCTCGTATCATCTTATAACTAAGCTACTATGATTCTTATTGTAATAAGATTAAAGACTAAAATCGTATGTAAATGTTTACTGTAAAAAATCGCGGGCGAATCCAGTCATTATACGTAATAATTTAAATAATTGTTCGTGTATAGGTTTTCACCTTTGAGAGTGTCCATTTCTAGTAGTTTTTTCGTGTTACCGGCTTTTTATATCCGGAATTCCGGGACGGATCTTAAGATCCGTGTAACTTGAGGAAAAATGACGTTTTGAAAATGTAATCCGTTATTCCGGATGTCTAGCTGGCCTAAGGAAGAGAGTTGTGAAAAATTTACAAAATGCTTTATTAATTTATACTGCAATGGTTTTTCTTGTAAAATATTATAAAAACTACGATTTATTTTGATCATTATAGTCAAAACTACTGCTTAACAATGAAGTAATATCTTGGGCAGACTTGGCTAATAAAAAAAAAAACAAGGTCAAGGTAAATTAGCTAGCAAAACTTCGCAGTTTTGCTAATTAAAAGCTGTTAAATTCTTCACAACCCTCATTGAACACTAGTTTCACTGTGCTTCGATCGCTGTCTGCATTTAGTGTTACCGCGGTACCAGAAGGTACCAGGTAGGAAATCTGTTAAAATATAAGTACATTAGTATGTATCATGTATATTTAAGATAAAACTACGTTTAACGCAATGTGTGACATTGTGCGACAAACGATTAGCCGGAGTTCTATGGACACGATCTTTTAGGTAAACGGATACGATTCATCGCATAATCGTGTTTTTGCATCGGCAATTTGTTGCACTTAATTCATGTATAAGTCATTATTTCCACTGTGTTGTAACGATTTTTAAAATACGGTTGTTGAGGCGAAAAAATAAGTACTATTGAAAAAAAAAAATTTCTCAGCAGTCTGGATTTGTGCTCGGTAGATGGCAATAGGCTCGCCCCCTATTACATGGGACTTGAATATAACTGGCGAAATGTGGGTGTACTATTAGGTACACCTCTGCCTAACCCTTCGGGGATTACAGGGGTGATGTAATGTTATATTATTTAAAAATTACAGTATACTGTGAAGAAATAGTTGAAATTTTGGTCGGTTTATTTTTTTCAACATTTTAGTAATTTAGTCATTGCAGTTTTGTAACAGCAATATTTTTTTAAACCGAATTCAATTTTAACCATTTCAAATTTAGTTGTACACACGGCAACACATCGAGCTATACATCTCCAGTATAACTTGGCCTCGCTTTGTATAGATTTCCTGAACAATGAGAGATCCGCATAAACTTTTTTTGTATAACTTGATTGGTCATCGTGCGTATTTGATCCATGGTGATCCATCCACCGGATAAACGTCTCAAAACTTTGAATTAAACTTATCTATCGTATCTACTTAGGTATCGTATTACCCAGTAATAACTGGGTTGTGGAGGTCTGACAGGCAGTCGCTCCACGTAAAATACTGGTATTCAGCTGCATCCGGTTAAGACTGGAAGCCGACCCCAATATAGTTGGGAAAAGGCTAGGCAGATGATGATCTATCGTTACAGTACAGTGAGGAAACTCGCTAAGTAGTGTTTCATAATACTCGCTCATTGATAACAATAAATACTTAATTACACTTAAATATGTTACAGGTTAGGTATAGTCCGGCATCGTATCCTTAGAACTTCAGCTTTTTAGTTACGATGACTAATTGAGTGATAATGTCGTCAATAATGATTGATTAATGTTGAGTTTAAACTTAAAAGGTCCTTCTTGAAGCCGTGTATGGAATAATAGTACATTTTGATGATAAGTGGGGAAATTTTGTTATTGCAGTCGAAGCGGAATTCACAACCGAGCCGTAGGTGACGTTGTTATGGAGCCGAGAACTGTATTAACAAATGCCCACGTATGGAACCAATTTGGACTTAGAATAAGTGTGGAAATTTTTAATTTCCGCACAAGTTGTGATAAATGAAAAAAATCCACATGTGTGAAAAACATTGCATGTTGAACCTTATCGTAGTGCGATAAGAGCCAGTTTTCGAGGAAGAGTATTGTAAAAGATATTTTTTAACCCGTCAAGCAATTGCCTGCAACCCTCGCTCTTCTCGGTAAAGCTCCACAGTTTTAACGATCATATTTATTGTTATTTCGAGTACACTTTTCTTGTGCAGTATCGTCGGCTCCTACGACACAATGTGTCGTTCGTCCTCCGGTTGTAACGTATAGAGTTGTATGGCATTTGTTAGATTAGCTGTGAGGCATTGTACGTAGCGTGCGCATGGCAGCCGGTCTGACATACGCCATTGAATGACATACATTACAACCGCGCGCGGTGTGTGCACGCACACGCCTTAACGGAGCCAAGCATTTAGAAGTGGTGTGGTGGAGGGCACACCAAACTTAGGTGTGCTCCTCAGCGGTCAGGTCATTCTAAAGAAGATGGCCGCTTTCTCCCGAACGGTGAACTATTAGTTCTCGTTCACTAACCAAGGTCAATGGGGTCAACCTAGATGTTTCTTGCTGATTGGGTGAAAGAAACGGCGCGAACACTGCCCTCTCGCTTAAGGCGATTCTCCCACTGCACCGCGCTCCGTCGCGTAGCGCGGATCAGTGTGTTGTCCTAAGCGTGTTTTCTATACAAATTCAGAAAGTTTCTTAAAATGTTAAAATCTGCGGCCACTCGCTACGCGACGGAGCGCGGTGCAGTGGCAGAAGCGCTTTAAAGTTAATCTGCGTGTGTCTTATGTTTGTCCACTGTATTATTAGCGTTATTCTGCTGATATTTTTTTTTTATCTTGTGTCAGCAAAAACAGAAAAATCAACAAAAATGAAACTAATATTTCAGTAATTATGATGACATTATCATTCAATCCCTAATCGTAACGGAACCCTTTTATTTTTGTACTAATCCCGAACTTTACGTAACACTTAATAATTGGCGATATCCACAAGCATTCCAGTTTTTGATAGTCGTGGAGTTCATTTGTCATTTATCTATAATGTTCTTAGGACGTTCAGTTTGCGTGGCTTGACAAGGCAGAGAAGACAAGTTCTTCGCACATTGCAGTAAAGCATTGAATTGTGAGCCTTACTTCGTTCTCTTCACGGTAGGATTTTCAACGCCGACATCTGTAAGTGAGGACGTCTTTCAAGTAAGTGTGAAGACTACCGTGTGGTACACGATATAGAACTCAAATTTCAATGCTGTAAGAGTCGAGTCGGAGTGGAGTAATTGTCGTCGAGTCTGCAATGTGCGAAGATACAACAAGATGCTAGAGTTTTCATTGAATCGTGAATAAGTGGACGTAGTTCTGCCAAAATAAGCCTTATCCACAATCTATTTATAATTCAGTTAAATATACGTCAAACTAATCCAATATTCTAAATATGACATACAGACAGACGCGTATATACATACAGACGCACAAACGGTTACCACGTATTCAGTACATCATTCTGAACCATCCGACAGAAATATTTCATCAGTATTTAATAAAAGAATCAGCTATTCTACATTTTCACCGTTAGCTATTGCAGTTTTGTAAGAAACAGCTGTTTTTTTTTTAATTACTGGGAAAAAAATTCTATGTGGGATCAGAATGATGTACCTACTTACTGAATACGTGGTAACCAATGATAAGATAAGATTAAGATAAGATTGTTTATTTGCGTGAAATATGGTATGTACATGATGGTCTTATAAATAAAAAGGTTTCTCATATTTCGCTGACTTCTTTCAGCATGCAAACTTAAAATAAAATTAAAATACTTAACACAATGTACTCGTAGGTACCTAGTTAAAAATTTAAAAAACATTTAAGAAACACAAAGACAATAATATTATTATTTCAGAATTAAAAATACTCGTGTAGGATAATGTAATAAAATTAGAAATAACAACAGATATTATAAAGAAAGATACGCTACGTTCATACTGAGCGGCGTTCAAATGTTGTTGCGTTATTACGACTGCGATAGATAATACGGAACGTATGATACAGATAGAGATAGCTATTGCGCTTGAAGTACTTAAATTACGACAATTGTCTGAGTTTGTCTGCAACAATTTGCGCGCGCTAGTGCGATGTCTACCTCTTTTTATTTATAATATCATTGGTGGTAACCGTTTCAGCGTCGGTGTCCCTTCCATCCTGAATTACCTAACAGTTAAAACAGTCCCATATACATGCAATATTGTAACAAATACTGTGTAGATTGAGAATGGAGAAATTTTGAAATGGGTTGGTACATTTTGGTAGATCTACGCTCAATTGATAAATTAACTAAAATGATAATAATGTTAACAAAATAAGTGGTAAAGGTAATTGAATGTTTTTCTCAAGTCTCACGCAAACTGAAGCTGAAATCTAAAGAGCGTACTTACGAGTTCACTCAAGCTAAGTTGGACAAAACTGAACCTTATTAGTATGAAGTTATTGCATATTCCTGGCAGACACCGTGATCAAACCGAAAGTTCACTCTGTATATTTCAGCCTGATTGTCCTCTTATGTACTAACTAATGGATTTATGTTTAAATGTGTGAAGATTTTTACCAGATATACGTGATTTTACATCGCATACTATAAAAAAAATGTCGCACAAGTTTTTTTTAAGAAAAAAAAATCTTTTTACGTAACTTTTTTTCTTCACAAAATTAGACATGTAATATATTTAAAAAAAAATTACTGGACTGGTAACGTACAGAATCAGTCTAATAGGTCAAACAATTGCCGACCAGATGTGGAGAGGGTCATCTTAAAAAATCTTAATAAAATACCTATCTGTCAATGTCTGGTACCCGGAACGATCTGCAATTTGTCCATTTCAATTGACTGATCCTTGGAAAAAATGCTGATAGCTCCGGAATGAATCCTTTTCTTGGGACTCATATAGGTATTACCGAATAAAAGTCAAACTATTTAAATTAGACCATTAAAAGGTACTTTTGAACGTTACGAACGAACGCTAAAAAGAAATGTAATTGATTTCGTTTGCCTTTGAATCAATTGTATTTTTGTCCAATATGTTCTGTTTTCGCGTATGTCTGGTAAAATTCAAAGTTAGTGTAAAGTAAAATTGTCGTAAGTAAAGCTGTGATCAGATTAGGAGGTTGTGATGGGGTAAGTGTGGGTTTACAAGGATTTTTTAATTAAAAAAATGTGCTTTTTATTTTTTAAGGTTGTAACTTAGCGCAAGTACCGAATGTTTGCTTTAATGTAACGAACAAGAATTTTTATTCCTGCCAGCTTGAACGAATATCCGATCGTGCAGCCGTTAGCACCGAATTTTGGGAGTGACCATACTTATTGACGCGGAATAATCTTGAACCGATCACGCGGTGTGAATGACATGTTTTTCGCTTTTATTGCATATACATAAGTCTGTGCTGGTTCAAGCAGATTCCACGTCGATAAGTTTGATCACTCTCTTAAGCTAAGCGTCCACAGTTTCGCATTGGACGGAGTCGTTCGGGATTATTCCTTTGAAACTCCATACTGCAGCATCATCTCGGATCGGGAACAGCTAGAAACCGCCTAGCCTAAGAGCCCAGGCGATGCTGATCTCGAGCTGTGGACGCTTACCAATTGTACATTTAGATGTGGGTAGTCAAAGAAAATTAGCTCACTGCTACTGTGTGATAGGCGGACACACTCGATCGAGACAGATGCCTCATTGCCTGTTCTTTCCAATAACATTTTAGGGTCGCTCCAGTGAGCCTAATGCGAGCTTTTATACTTACTGACCAATAACAATTATTTTACCGCTCTATTAAGTTGGCTAAACTGACGTCTGAGTAAAAAAAAGGTTTTACAACCGTCAGGTTAGCCAACTCAATAAATAAACTGTGGAAGGACTATTTGACCCCGTTAACGTTTCCACACTAATTTGTATGGAATAATTGTTTCATATTATTGTGACTAGATGGCGCTGTTTGGAGTTTACGCTAACACGATCGAATAGGTATAAAAACTCGCACAAGGCAATCAGGATGTCGAAATTGGATTAGAAATTTGATTATTTTTAAGATATTGACTACGATTTTTTGTTATTTTTTTACACTGAAACCAACTGCGATCATGACTCACCTTTAAGGCTCGAAATGTTTGTTTACATACTTAATCTTTATTTTAATAGTTAAACTAATTTAATCCTAGTGACTGAGTATTTACATACGGTACTATAAGGTGGATGCGCCAAGTTAGCTCGTGAAATTCAAATTTTATTGAGTTTTTTGCAATTTTCAGGTCAGTATTAGGTTGTTTGTTGATTATTGATTGATTTGTAGTCGAAATACTGTGGATTTTTAGTATTATTATCTCTAAAATATTCAATCAAAGTCCCTGAGTTCATATCACTTTAAAGAAATAAGGAAATATAAAGGTTACAGTATGAAACTCTACGAGAGATACAACTGTTGTATCTTAGCTTAGGTACTCCTACATATCTACATGTGCTTAGTTGCGTTTGGTCCTCTTTTTCCTCTTGGTGGGTTCATCGGTGTCAGACTCGCGATCTGACTCGCTCTCGGATGCGTCCGAGCTGTCATCTCTATGAGTATGCTCCCTCCCTTTAGTATGGACTGTATTACGGCTGTGTCGGAATTGCACCCACGGACTGGAGCCATTCTTTGTCCTCCGCGGTTAAGGTGGGCATGCTCCTGGTTCCTTTCGCGGATATGAGCTCGGTAGCCAGCTCCAAGTCAATTGGCCTTACTACCTAGGTAATTTTTCTGAACACGTTTGGTTTTCCTTGCCCATTAGAGCGTTATAGCGTAAAGATCAGGGAAATGCGTGTGGTGCAAATCTGGATACTTGTTGTTGTCTAGGAGACGACACAGACTTACCCTCAGCCTTGATAACCTCATCATACGTGCTCTTGAAGGATCTAGCGTCCTGTCTAACTTGCGGCAAAATAAGATCCATACTGCCTGAAAGGGTGAAATCCCTCATTCACTGAACGGACTTCAGGAAGGCAAGTTCATAGACGAGCTCAACTTGGCTGTATATGGCCCCAATGGTGGAAGGAGTCTGTCCCGCGTTTGATCTGGTGGCTAAGTACTTGGTTAGGACCAGGCTCTTTGTATATGTTCTTCAGTATATGTCTTGTTTTAGCAAGAGCAATGTGTTCCAGATTGTCTGTTCCAACACATCCTCCACGTAGTCAGGGATGTTCTGAGACGCTAGATCGGCCTTCCACCTCATCTTCCCTGCCTCGGCATTCTCGGTTGTCAACTCCTTAACATACCCGATCATTGTGCAAAGAGCTATATAGGCCGTTATTTGCCTGCTCTCGGGGTTTATCGAGGATCCGCTCTCGGGGGGAATGGTGGACTTCCTGTTTTTGAGGAACCAATAAACCGTGCTCATGATTTCGTCTGCCTTAAGGGCTTCATAGTGGTTCCCCTTCACAATGAAGTCCATAAAAACAACAACATTGGTGATAACCTTGAGTTGAGATCGATCAACAATTTCGTCTCTGCCCTCGAATAGACTCATTTGTTTCTGGTTTCTTCCGGCGAATATCCTGATATAGGTGTGGAGAAATATGTCTTTTGTTGGTGAATAATGACATTTGAAGCCGTTATGATTATGGTTCTGCGAATGCATATATTTGACGATCGTAAATCAAAAAATTATATAGAAATTGATACTTACCTGAAAATTACATAAAAACCCAAAAAAATAAATTAGTTTCACGGGCTTGCCTAGCTTTTCCTGTTCGATTACTTTTGCTGTTTATTTTTATACAATTACGGTGACTTCTACATCCAATTTCGATACGAGATAGCGTTCCGATTAACAATATTGAATTTGTTAGATTATATTTTAAATTAAGGTTTCCATCCTGTAATATTGTGTCATACTATTTGTGGTGACGTAACTGATATAAATTGAAACGAAATGTATTTTATTTGTTTTATTTTATCACCCTGCGCCCCTGATATACTTGGCACTCTTGATTTTACTGCTGTAAGCTGCAGCATGTCTTCTTCATACATCTTTATTACATATTACCCCGAAAAAAGTACTGTTCCCGAGGAAAATCAAAATCAAAGTGTTTTATTTTTAGGCCCAGGTGGGCACTTATAAAACGTCGACAAAAAGGTGCACGGTTCGGGTTGGTCGTTTCCTATGGAGAAGAACCGGCAAGAAACTCCATGGTTACTCTTTTCAAATCATTTGGTGTTACAATATTATCATGGTTACAGCATTTCTTCTTAAGTATGGGGGGACAGCGTAGGCCCGACAATAAGCCGTTGTTTACTACAAAAGATGTAAAAAAAGATACAAAGTTAACAAGCAGCTGGAAATCTACAAAGCCTACAGTGAAGAAAACAATGACGTTCTTATGACAACAGTAGCGCCACGTGTCTTTTGAATCATGAACGGGGTGGAAGGGACACCGATGCGAAAACGGTTACCACGTATTCAGTACAACATTCTGAGCCCCCACATAGAAATTTAACATCGCTTATTAAAAAAAAAAATCTGCTGTTCCATACATTTTGACCGTGTAGGTATTGCACTTTTTTAGGAAACAGCAGATTTTTTCTATATACGTTGAAAATTTCTATGGGGGGACTCAGAATGATGTACTGAATACGTTGTAATGTAACCGTTTTCGCGTCGGTGTCCCTTCCACCCTGTATACATATACTTACGCCTTTCCCCCATGAGGGTAGGCAGAAACTACAGAACACCACCTGTTACGATCCTTACATAATTCTTTCGCCTCGTCAAAGTTCATACAATTGAACATAGTATAAAAATTTTGTAACGAATTATGGTGATGGCCGAATGCATATTAAATTAATATGGAGCGATCATTTCGAAATATCATTAAACTTTTGAATTTTTTCCTCGATAAAATGAGAAAACAATTTTCAAAGATTGGAGACTCAACTTGACGAAGAAGTATCAGTTGTCTTTAAGTACTGTCCGCTACATAAAGTTCACATTTTGAAAGATAAAGGTCACAGCCCCATTGGTTGTGATCTTTATCTTGCAAAATGTGAACTTGAGACATGAGATACTGGGTTCGATCCCCAGGTCAGGTAAAAGTGTTATTAGGTTTCTCCGCGAGGATTTTCTCAGTAGCAGCCATGGAGTCTGGACTTGTGCCTGGTTGTCGGCAATAGGTTCGCCCCCTATTACATGGGATTTAAACATAATTATGTACTTTAGGTTACCTACACCTCTGCCTTGCCCTTCGGGGATTACAGGCGTGATGTTTCGTTATGTAAAAAAAAGAAATATTATTGCCACTCGAAATAGGGTATTTCACTGTAAACAGTCATTCCGGGGGCGTCGTAGGAGAAAAACTTAAAATAAAACAACACATAATAATTTGTCTATATTTATTTATTTCTCGGAACAATTCACTACTTTGTATGATATGAAACCAAACAGTTATTTTGGCATTAAATATCGAAAAAATGTCTATTTACTAAAATTGCACATCTAATAATGACTACTACTAAATGTAATGCTACTACTATTATTTAATAATTATTATAATAACAGACCTATAAAGAACAACGTAGAAGGTAACAATTTATATCAAGATCACTCGAACGAGAATATCACTGGGTTACCGGAGATAAAAATTATAAATGTGAAGTATAAAAGTAACAAAATAAATAATAATATCTAATACATACTATTAATATTATAATGTGTTTTTATTTTCAATGATTCATAATCTAATTTAATTATTATCAGAGCCTATAACTATAAGTTTTTTTTGTTGAATTATTTTTTTAAAACTTTTAGTAGGTAAGAATATGGTATTGACACGATCAAATTATAGTAGCGGAGCTGCCGATATAATATAAAATACTCTGAATAGGAAAATATAAATATCTATCGACTCTCATAACAATTTATAATTTTTATTTAATTTTTTTTCAATTTATAATTCTATGAAGGTATATTCGTTGCTTTAGTAAACTAAGTAGAGGCAATATAATTTAAATGTAGGTAAAATATAAAACGAAAGGGCTCCTGTATTTGTATTTTTCGGCAAGAATACTATATTGTACTAAGGACTGGCTTATTCTTGAACCTAAATACTACAAAAACATTAATGCGAAAAGTAAGCATAGGTGCCACTGTATAATATTTTATTTTGCCTTTTTGTTGTTTAGCATATCATCAAAAGAATAGACGCACGAGATGAAGGCTATCGGGGCCTGAAATGAAGGGCTTAAGAACCTCCCCCCCTCGCGCCTCCCACGACCGCAGCGTAGTGCTGTCCATACATTTACCGTACGCCTGCGCATTCCTAAGTTCAATTCAACTCGGTACTGAAAGTGCCAAACTCGTTGCCTTTTGGGCTGACTCAATTTAAATTGTCATCGACACGCTAAGAAGAATTTCAACTCGCGCGCCGCAATAACACGTACAATAGATTTATTTAATTTATCAATCGCGTATTGATTGTCTCAACTTCTGAGATCAAATTAAAATACCTAGCGAAACTTCTCAGAAGCGATGGGCATCACAAATCTGTTTGGTTCTGAAAAATAATTTAATTTCATCTTGTAGGTATATTGTAGCAAAATAAATACAATTGTTGTCACCTTATAACGCTTGTACTTTCATACAAATAAGGTAGGATAGGGGGTTATATTTACTTCAAAAATTTATTTTATTAACAATAATATAATATTTATATTTATAAATTATTGTGTGTGTCATGGACATGATTGTTAACACTTAAGACTAATGGAGATTGTGTTAAAATATCTATTAATACAGGTGTTTAGACGAAATTTACAATCCTTCAAAACAATCTTAAGTTTTAACTTCCTAAATCTTTTTAATATATCCTATTTGTTTTTTTTATAAATTTTGTAATAAGATTTCTCTGAATAATATAATTTTGAATCAAAAAAAATGTTTTTGTAAATATAGTTTAACACCTGTATTTTATAAAACACTAGTAATATTTTTTTTATTAAATCTATCAACAACCTAGACATGTAATATTTTGTAACATACATAATATTTAACTAAATATATTATTCTCTATTACTTATCACAATATTTTGTGACCAACTTAAATAAATATTTTACAGCTTGGAAGACATTTATGATTTTGTTGTTTCATTTCGTACACTACACGTAGGTACGATAATTTATTAAGTATCTAAAATATATTATGCCAATAGTAATTATATTAACTTAACATAGCTATAATAACTTGAATGACCAATAAGAAATCATATTTCAAACTAGGTAGATTTTTAAAATAGCTGTTTCTCAAATTTTATATTTTATGAGTAGATTTGCAAAACATAAAATTACTTTTATATTTTGCATACCTACTCTTTTTTACTTACTATTTTTATTATTTGATAATATCGAAATATTATGTTTTTGGATCTTGAGTTATTATTTGTTGTTGTTGAAAATAAACTAGATTTTATACTCGGTTGCGAATTCTAATTGAGATATAATTTCTTAAAGCTCATACTTCTCTTATTCTAACTTCAGTAACTTCCTGTAGAAGCTCCGGGGCTAACAATGTAATATTTAAGTCAATAAAATATAAAATTTAAACTGCTTCTAAACAATTTAGTATTTATTTAATAACAATTTTATATATCGTATACTCTGCACTTCATAAGTTTTTTTTTCTTTTAATTTTTTATCATTTTATACATAGTATCATTCGCTTTTTAGTTCTTTTTACTGTTCTCTTTAGAACCAGCATGAAGTTATACAATTTAAAAGTACATTTTTAATCATGTAAGAGATAATGATGTATGATGGAAAATTGTTTGCCCATAAAATATTACTCTCACATAAATATTTATTTAAATTAGCTACGATCTAGAACTTACGAGACGATTGAACTTAAAAGTTCTGTTTCTCAGCAACATTGAGCAGCCATAAAAATTGAGCACAAAAATAAAATCGAGACAGTTCTTTGTCACAAGTTAGTAAGTTTGTCAAGCCAAATTTAATACTAAAATAAATTCTACTGGCCTTTGACATTCACACTTTAAAATATTATATTAGTTACTAAATAATGTGTAAAACTAAAAGGTTTTAGAATGCTAAGTCAAATTTGGCTTGACTCGTGTTCCAGTTAGTGATCACAATACATTACATACACTTATCTATGCGAATGAGCAATGTATAAGCACAATATAAGCAGCTCAGTTTAAAAGATCTTATGCTCGTTTTCTCTAAGACTACGTGACATCTAAGTGCCTTCTTAATTGTTGGTTATTAGGCAACAGTGTTAGTGAAAACGAGTATTACTAAAACTTCGAGACAATAATTCCTTTAACATAATTGAACATTAGTTAAACATTTACTCAAAAAACAAGAGCTGCTCAAAAGGCTTTTTATAAAAGGGTTATTCTTAAAAATTATGGCATATTTATGGTTTCGAATAACTACTATATTTACTACTAATTGAGCGTCGACTTAATCTAAGTAAACATAAACTCAATAATAACATATATTTGGTTTAATTTCTACAAACATAACGTAACAGCACCTTTATATCACTGCGGTACATGCATTCGTTGTCGATGTCCACACAGTAGGCACTTACAAGCAGAAAGAGGCAATACGTTATTTAAAATCTGAGATTTAATTTGAGATAACGTAAACAAAGGGGTCGCCAATATAAAAAAAAATACTGTCAATTTGACAGTGACGTTTCTTTGTTCAAATGAATTATATTTTATTGTTCAAATCTTTGTTTAGATGTTATGCAATTTTTTTCATAGGCTTACATAGACATGACATGAGAAGCAACTTCATTTTATAATATGCATAGATAAAAAACATGTAAACGAGATACAGCATTTTTTTAAAGTAAACGTCGACACAAATTTTCGAGACTACAAAAATAAAGATATCGATGTTTTTTAAGCACCAGAGAGACAGTATCTAATAAGGTATACCTCCTTATCTTTAAAATAGAGAATAGTTTCTGCTTGTATTTGTCCACCGTGTTTATGAGATAAGTAATAAATATCAGATAGATCTTGTAGCTATGAAGAGGAACTTTCCTAATGTGATTTTGGTCTTTTTATAGTGTTTTTTTACGAATGCCACCAAGTAAAGCATTGTTTTTTTTCATATATTATAACATAACTTACTTAATCTTATATCTTTCACTAATAAAATTATAAGTACTAAAACATAAAAATATTTTTTTTTTGTATATTATTTAAGATTCACTAAAATATCTGAAAGATCAACAAATAAAGTAGATCATTAACATATTAATTGCAACAAATATTATATTATGTGTGCGTTTGTAAATATAAATTATATTTATAATATAAATCTATCTAAATATACACATAAATTATTTTTAGAAATATCACTCTAGATTGAGCCATTTCATTCGTTTTGACAAGTGATGCTAGGAAGTAATTCAAAGAAAAGTATGTATTATTATTCGAAATTCTTGTTTGTACAATATGGTATGAAAGAGTTTCGTTCCTTACTTGGGTTAGGTTTTTTATTTGCTGAAAAGCATTAAAATCCATTCATTTAGTTTTTTTTTTTTAATATAACATACTGAACTGAAATGCCCAATGCTAAGATAGGAAAACGTTTTTATTTTTTTATTAAGATGTAAATTCTAAGAAATGAATCGAGCACGGATATGAATAACTAACTGGCTGAAAAAACGGAAACTCATTCATATAGTAAAATTAGACATTAAATTCCGAATAAAGTTCTCTAATTTCATAGGATATATTTTTCTTACTTTATATATAGAATATATTTATATTATATACAATTTAAATATTAACATTTATATTTGCCGTTTGAGCAGCGTTCTTCGTTGTGTGGGGTGTGTGTACACGTTAGTTGACCATGAATATGGGCCATTCGGGACACGCGGCTGGTGGTGGTATGGGAATTGGTGACCCTCCCCCCACTGACACCACCTCAGGGATCTGAAATTATTATGGGAGCTGTTAGATCTGTCCTTAACAACAATAATAAACCTATAATAACCAAAGCGAATTGTACTGAGACGTGATACCCCTAAATACTATCACGTCTGCAGAGTTTTGCTAGTTAATTTAACTTTACCCTTTATAGGCTTTTCTTATATTGATTTGAGGGAGGGGGGGGGAGGCAGAAAGCAAAGCTTACTTTATTTCCCATGCTTCCTAGTATCACTCATTGAGAGACTCATTTTCTGCATCGCACCACGGTTTACGTTGAAACTCACCATAGTCTGAGGGTGATGCGGGGGGTGGTAATAATGCGCGGGGGAGACGGGCGGCGTGGGGTAGCCCCAGTAGACCAGCGGCGGGGGCGGCAGCGTCGGGCCCATTGCTGGATAGTAGTACGTCAGGGGACCTGTCATACACATACAAGACGGTGTTAGGGACATGTTGGTGACGTATTAGAGGTTCAGTGTCGTATGTTGGGACATGAGTAGCTTAACATATTTTTTAGACATTAGTATGTAAGTTTAAAAAGAGGTTTAATTTTGAAAATATTTTATAGAGAACGGATGCATTTTCGATTGCTTTAAAAATACTCAAGCCACACAAGCCCTTAAAATTACTTTTCATTTATATTAAGCGGTTTGCTCACTGCTATCTACACAACAACTTAGTCATAATAAAGGATACACATTCTATTTTGTATATAAAAATAATACGTCCAAATTAGGTCAATGTTGTCGAAGTAGAGCAGTAGGCAAAAAGCTTAGGAACATGACGTAATAATCGACACTCCAAGAAAACATCTGTGAATGATATCAAAATACATTCGTCTACAAATTGCGAAGATTCTCGTTTAAAACAAGATGGTAGAAATAAATCAGAAAATATTGTTGTCGCTCGTTCATAAATAAATCATGCAATTGTTAGTCACACTAATGATATGCCTAGTTCTTGGTACCTTAATGAAGTATACAATGTTTAGGTATTTTAAATTCTTTGTGCAGTTCTGACAACGTGCAGACTTTAGGTAAATAATAAGTAAACATTAATGTTATGTGTAGTGAAACATATATGAATTTATTTCTTCACGTCTCATAAATATATAAGTACCAATATAATAATTTATCCCATTAAATTTTACCCACTTATATGCCTAATATGAAAGTTCCATACATGTATATTATTGTGATACTAAGTTAATACTAAAATGCTTAGCGATTATAGAACGAATTATAAGTAAATTCGGAGAGGTAAAGCTAAGCATTTTGTGCCTTGTGACGTCATACGATACGGAGAGGGACGTACACAGTTTATGTATGTTAGATTTGCTGTGAATATTTGGCGAAAAACAGAAAAAAAAAGTTATAAAAAAAATTAAGCCACTTTTCAAGCACTAACCCAAACCAGAGGCCGAATATTCGACAATCCAAAGCCGAATATTCGACAAAACGAGACAGAATACCCGAAAATTTCGCCGAATACCCACAGCAGTCTTATTTATGTAATTATTAAGAACAAGATGAACAACTCACCGGGTCTCTGAACGCATTAACATTTCACCAAAGCAGTGCGCACTTACACCAATACTCTGTAATGTTACACACGTCGATCTTGCCGCCAACCACCAAGCCAGTCTGCGGACTTTACCAAACTTATGCACGCCTAGTAACCCTAGTACTTTTAGCACCACTAGTTTGCGACCTCAATTGGAAAGGGGATTTATAATTTACAAATATTATAATCTTTGTGTTTTATGTTTATGCATTTACTATGCTTTTCTTATAAATATTTTTTTATTTTTGTAAATATTTTTTTTTATATTTCAAAAGTACATTTTAGTTCACCTGTTAGGATTATAATTAATATTTAAGTGTATTAATTTAAATTTATAGACATTATTTCATGAAAATACGTTTTTCAAAATATAAGTTATTTCAGTACTCATATGTAGTACTCTTGATGATTTCCCATCCGTAAAAAAAGGGGATAGTCTTGAACTTTCTTAATTTAAATTTTTGTTAAAACAAATACAGTGTAAAGGTTGTCGCAATTGAGGTCACAATATAAATGCGATAAATCAAGAGTAGATAGAGCTTATTTCATGTGATCCCACAACAAATGATAGATAGATACTTACGGCGCTTCTTGTTAAAAACACTGCCAAGTCTTTGTGCCCACTATTCCGACCCAACCTCTAGTGGTACACCATACACCCATGGACCTACCTCTAGTCAAGCACAAAACATTTTTTCTACAACACACTAAGCTTGAAGTCCCTTGGACATTTAAGTTTTAATTCTATCACCTGTCCATGCAATCTCAAAGCGAAACAATGTAGATTTAGAATAATGTTGTTTGTAGTTTGGGGCATAGCGGCTAAATGTTGGGGTTTAGAAAAGGTAATTTGCCTGAAATTGTATAATTTAACTGGAAAATTCATATATACAGGGTGTAAACAGACCCTTCACGAAGCCGTTAACCAAGCATTCTGTACATCAAACTAAGTAACCTTACGCAAAAATTATTGCTGGGAAACGACTTTTTTTTTGTGGTGAAAAATCACGTTTTACGGTAAAACTCAATGTAACGCACTGAAAACTGAGTGCAGATAGATGCTTTGAATAGTAAATGGGTCATGGAGTTAATTAAAGTAAAGTTAAAACCATAAAAGTAGTACTCTAAAAAAAAAACTTGTGAAAAAATTGGAATTTTGACCTTCAATATCTCCGTAACTATAAGGTTCCCAGGTATGGTCCAGAACAAAAAAATAATCGCAATGACGGGGAGAACAAGTGCCTTTAGGCTTCGTTAAGGGTCTTTTTACACCCTTTATTTACAAGAAAGTAGAGACGCTATAATAGAAATCTGATAAGCTTTTATGTAAAGACCAGAAAAAGAGCTTTTAAGCTATTCTAAAATATCTACATACGAGTCATTATTACCACAAAAGCGAAAGGTAAAAATATAGGCAATAAAATTTGGTTAAAAAATGAATGTGTCTAAAAAATTCGATTCTATGTTAAAAAAAAAATCACGGTGTATAATTTCTGAAATAAAATAAATTCTATATTTTATTACAGAACCACTTTTTAAGTCGTCTATGCCCCAATAATTAATATCATGAAGCCTGTGCTTACTGTGTTCGTTAAAAATCGACCTTTTTCGTGTCCCATAGGTTTTTACAATGTCCATTCATCGTTCTAGACATAAGAGGAACGTTAGAAGCATTAGGAGGGGTATGATTGTGCTATGTATCTGTTATATTGTGAAGGAAAAGTTAAACTAAAGGAAAAAGGTAATGTGCGTATCGACGCACGTGAAAAAATGTGTATTTTAAAAACATTTAAGTTATTGTGCAGCCTGTTCACGTTTTTGATGGTTGAATATTAAAGGGAACATTTAAACCTCGAAACGAACCCATGACCTTTTAATTTAACTATTTTACTGTCATAAGTTTGACAGTGTCCGACGATGTAGCCTGACCACTTGACAAGTTTCAGATACTAAAATGTGTGTAACATTTTTTTTTGTAAAATATAAATAATACTTACCTAAATTCTTTTGCCCACTCACCCGGAAGTATGTTAGTAAAACATAAAAGGACGATACTTTACTGTAGCGGAGACAGATCAAGCGGTCGAGTGTTAGTATAACCCTTCCTTCACAAGTACCTCTTGCTATCTACGCGACGAAGCCTTGGATAGACTTGGACTATGAACCTGACATTCCATTTTTGCCTCACAAAAACGTAAGGTTGAAAATTTTATTCTGGATATTCGGAGCCTAAAATGAAGACAATAAAATAAATGAATTAATACCTCATACCCAGATTAAAACTTGTAAAATTAAATTAAATTGATCAAGCTAATGGAAGAATCAGATCCATGTCATACCCGACCTTAGAAATAGTACATATAAGAGACAATAGCACAACCACAAACCAGAGAAACTCGCAATTATCATCTAACATGTAAATTAACCTTTTATTTCTATTCGAAATACACTATATTTACCAACTATAATTATAATAAAAAAACCATCATGATGCTAACAAAATGAGACAAAAAACTCTGTAAAACGGAAAAAAAAACTTAGTTCTATTCAATAAAACTACATTTTGATATGAATATCCGGCTTCATAGTGAAAAGTTCGAGTAAGCGCATCGAAAAAGTTTGTTTTTTTTTGCAAAATAATAATGATTTCACCTGTAATCGAAGCGCTTTGGCAGTCTATGTTGTGACCCGTGACGTAAATCTATAATATTATAACGAACAGAAAATCTCCGATATCCTCACACCACGTCCCCCAGTCACTACACAGAGAATATTTTAATAACATTTAGTGCGAAACAATTCATGAAAATAAAATTTAACATATTCGGATGTCAATGTATTTATTGCCTTTTTATCTGCCATAAAGTTCTTGAACATCCGGTAACTAGTTGGATGCCAATGCTTTTTAATGGTAAACATATCTAATAAACTAGTGCACTAAAAATCATCAAAATACGTTAAAAACAACGAATTTATTTTTAACTCCGTAACGAGATAAAGGTAAAGCGTAGAATCTTTAAGATAGCAAGAGAAGAAGAAGCTGTGATTAAAGAATAGCGTGTTAATGACTGGAGGAGATAGGACCCTTACCAAGATTGAATATATGACCTTTACTCATGATACTATGTAGAACTCATTTCAAGTTACACTACAAGTTACGGAAGCACAATGCAAAGACGTAGCTTTAGAAAAAATATCGTATCGTCACTTAGCGCCATATTAGTAACTTGATACAAATGCATTTAATGCTAATATATTTCAAGTGACCCATTTCGAACCATAGTACCAAGATAAAGTTACAACCGTGTACATAATTTCATGAAACAGTAACATAAAGTTCCGTAAACGAAACTCTTTAGTATCCGACCGCGATGTGCTTTGGAAAACTACGGAAGCTCAAATATCGGATTATATATTGTCAACCCGAGCCATGCAACCCTTTCCTTAAGAATAAGCGGTTCATGCTACACCCTTTAATTTTAATTTGAAAAACGACATATATATTTTGGTTTTTAATACAAAAAAACGTGTGCAACACTTACCGTTTGTCTGATGGGTTTCATGCACATTTTCCATAACACAACCCGACGGATACACCATAATACAACAGTTTTTATATAACCATTAATAAACACAGTATTGCATTGTATAATAGACTAAATTGTAACTTCAGCAATATGGAAAACAAAACTCCTTTAATAGATTTACATCAATACATACATCTTAGTTTAAAAATTATGTCTATTTTTCCACATAGCCAAAGTTACAACAAGTAAATAAATTTAGGAATGACAGAACAAAGATTAGCCATTACACCGTGTACTTGTGACTAAAGCCCCATACCTATATTTGTGATTATTGAGACAAAATGGCGACACCATATAAAATGACGTTAACTTTAAGTATAAATTGTTCCATTATACAAGTCACCCGATTGGTTTATACTCCCGAATCAAACCCAGTAATGGGTCGTGCTACACTAACGCACACTGTTTTTGACATTTCGTTTTTTGTTTCTATATGTTATCATGATGACTTCATTTTAACGTAATGCTGAAATTCGGGAATATAAACCAAAATATAGCAGTAAATTATAATTTTTAATGTATACTAATCTATGTGGTGTGAGGTACAGACGATGGGGTTAAGCTAGGTGGTATAACCATGGATTATTATTAGGTGATATCATATTGTAAAAGTTTTTTGGACTGGTCAAGAGGGAGGATTGGGATTTCAAGGGATGTTGCAGCCGTCCCGTTATTTTAAACGTAGCCTAATTTAAGTTAGAATTTTAAATCGAAACTTTCTGAAAAATCATTTTTCATAAATTTAAAATAGACCTAATTTTACAATTATGTAGTTAAATATTTTCAAAGTTCAATGGAAGATTTATGTAAAGTTTATTTTCCAAATCATTGAACGCGAAATTGCCGATTACGAAAATAAAACATCAAAAACAAATATTTACAAAATACTGTAAAAACCTGATTAATTTGATTTAAAAAGACGCCCGATCTGTTATTAAACAGTTGATAAAATAAATATAAAGCCGAAAAAAAACTCGTGGAAAAATCAATTCATTTTGCATATTGATTATGTAGCAAAAACACTAAATGATAAAAGTAATAACTAAGCACAACAAGTGTACGACACACACATATTGTACTCAAACAAAAAAAAACAAAAATTTAAGTATCTTAACATTAATATAGAACCTATAGAAAAATATCGTGAAGCAGATGTATTGCATGAGCTGAGAATGATATAAAAAAGTCATATTTTGGAATGTATGAATATTATTTTTGCGGTCGGTGCTTGAGAGCTTGTATAATTAAGCATTTGGTTTTTCTGGAGATAATCGCAGCTATAATTTGAATATGAAAGTATTTGTTTCTGTATACTGGTAAGCTCCTGGCTTCGCCCACGTAAAATCATGTGATAAGCTGATGTAAAAGCTATATTACTGGAATGTTTCATTAAAATCCTTTCAGTAGTTTTTGCGTGTTAAATGCAATACATAAACTTCATGCGATGAAATAAGTACCTAACACTTTCTCAGACTTAAGATCAGCCTTCAAAAAATTGGCAAAACATTGTCTTTTCATAATGGAATGTTTAATATTTAAAAATCACAACGACGTCTAATCACACAGTTGGGGTTGCCATATATGGAAGATATTTTTTTTGTGTCTTTGTGCCTCTTTATAGAGAAAAAGCTATTGTAATTCTGTAAATCGTGAAAATTATGATTGGTTTTTTAGTTTTTTTTTCATTAATTCCAACGATTTTCTAATAAGATTCCTCGCACAGGTAAATTTAAGAAAACACTTAAAGCTGCCTTTATGAGGAATCTTATTAAACGATAAAACAGCTAAGTACAATTGTTTTTTTTTTTAATTATGGCAACCCCCATCTTAAAACGTAAAATAAATCATACAACTACTTGTCATTGATTAACAACCTCTGGTTCACTTACAGATAATTAAAAATATGAAAATGAGAGTTCAACAATATTTAAAGTCAAGTAATAAATTCAACAAGTATTTTAAGTAAGTACTTAACCTATCAATATCGAGCTGCTAAATAACTGCCTTTATAGATTTTACACTTATTTTTGTAGTAAATTCATGTTTATTAACTAAAATATCGTAAAAATAGCGAAGGCACTTCACACTCTTGAGCTTAACGTCAAAATGTCATTTTGTCTACCCTGTTTCTTGCCGATATAACGCTAAATGTAACGCGACCTTTTTTCTCGGCCAATGTTGTTCCAAACATAGACTAAAAAGTCTAACAAACCCAAAACTGTAGAACATAATGCAGCTTTGGACGTTTTCTAGCGTTGACCGGCCAACACGCTTACATTTTTTCTTTGTAACAGATAGACCGTCATCTATTCCTTCTTCGTGTCAAAATTTTACTCTAGCGTTTCATCAAGAAACCTAACTGTTCATACGCCATTTTTTTCTGACATTTGTGACATGGTCTTGCCATAATAACGCACACATTCAGAAAAAGCAAAAAAAAAAAGTTGGCGATAACTGCTTAAGTGATTTTAGCTGCTTTATTAATAACTGTAAAAGTATTTCTTAATTATGTTTAACCGTTATTCCCCTCAGGTACTGTTGTTTTAGCAAGTTAGTATTCTTGTACTCAGTAACGTATTGAGTTGATTGTTAATTATTTATTAGTTTACCGCTTTAAATCTACTTTATTGAATTACAGTTCACTAATTTTTATTTGTGGACGTATCAAGCCTTTCTAATAAATATTAAAAAAAAAATACATATTGTATTAGCGGGTAATTTTTTTTTTTTCTATTTCTAATATTTATTTTCTTTTAAACAAAACTGCGTTCAAAACGACACAATGATTTTTAAAGGCACGACTTTCTACTTCATTCAAGGTTTTACCTTTTCAACTTAAACGCCCGGATAGTACGGGTAGGTAGGGAACATGGACAGCGTAGGGAACGGTGAAGTCATCGAACCTGGCAAGGCTGCGGACAAAGCCGACCCGTACCCGGCCGGCAAGGCCGTCGGCAACGCAGTTGGCAGCGTATTATACGTAGACAGCATAGGGCTCGTATTCGCGTACGAAAAAATAGGAGCCGAACCCCCATAAGAAAACATTGGTAAAGATAAGGCAGGCGTCATTTGAGGAGGCATCGTATACGCCCTCTTTGCAGGCGTCGCATCAGTCTGCTGAAACGCGCGCTCGTAAGACCGTTTGGTTGGCAGCATCGATTGCTGTTGCAACATTTGCGACATTTGAGACATTTGCGTCATTTGGGGTAGTTGGTAGGCCTGTGCGGTTGGCTGCTGGGATCGGACGGCCGCGTAGGTGGGGAGCATGCTCCCCATGGGGAGGAGAGGGGGGCGGAGGGAGGCGAGGAGCAGGTTCTCGTGCTGGCGCGCCAGCAGGCTCTGGTGCGCGATGTGGTGCGCGAGCAGGCGCGGCGCGGGCGCGGGCGGCGGGGGGGGGGCACACGTACCGGGAGAGAGCACCTTGGGCGACGTGGCCGGGGTCACGCCGCCGGTCAGCACCAGGTTCATGTCGTCGCCTGAGCACTGGAACACCTGGATTGAGCAATGGGATTAAGTACTTAATAAAATTACTTCAAAAAAATCGAGCCGATTCTTCCTTTCTATCGGTAGGTAGCATATCTCCCCGCAGCTAATTGCATTTTATTTTAGATACCGATATGAAACTGCAAAACTTTAAATGATTAAATAAAGAACCGGTTGTTCAATTTTAACGCTAAAACTCGTTTAAACGAACAAACTGTCTGAAACAACGTTTGAAGAAAACCGATAACGGCGACAAGTCACATTTGACGGAAGTGAAAAAGCCACATGCGTCAAAAGACACCTCATGTAATTAGCGGCCATTAGAACCACACTGAAACCAGTTTGGTCCTATTATAAACATGTGTAACTGTTTAGCATTGTTCTGACAAAACGTACCAACCCACAGAAAATTTACCGAAGTAATTGTAATAATTTTGGATAGTTAACACAGTTTTTTTTTTGTTTTATACAAACATTTTTGATGTCAAGGTATGGGACTGATTTTAATGTTTAGTAACATAGGTGTAAAAGGACCCTTCACGAAGCCGTCAACCGAGCATTCTGTACATCAAACTTAGTAACTCTACGCAAAAATTATTGCTGGGAAACTACTTTTGTTTGGAGTAAACATTTGAACAATCACGGTTTGTGGTAGGACTCAAAGTAACGCACTCAAAACATTATCATACATATAACATTGTCGTGATGGATGCATTGAATAATAAAGAGGTCATGGAAGTAAAGTTCTAATAATATTAAAAAATATATTTAAAATAAAACTTGTGGAAAAAGTTGGAACTTTGACCTCTAATATCTCCGCTACTAGAAGGTTCCAGAACAAAAATATTATCGCAATGACGGGGAGAACCAGGGCCTTTTGGATTCATTAAGGGTCTATTTACACCCAGTAGTATGTTTGATTACTTTAACATTTTCACCTGAATTGATAAAAAGATTGCGGGCAGTGGGTTGGGTCATTTTGGCAGTACTAAGTCCCTTGCTATGGTAAAATGTGTTACCTCAATATACCGCTGCTTCTTGCCAAACGTCATGTAGCGATGGTGCTTCTGCTGAGCGCACAGGAACGCGCTCGCTTCGCTGTCCATCTGGATGAACGCCTCGCCACTTGGGTGACCCTGGGATGGATATAATTGTAGAGGGTTACGTAAAGTTTATGTAACAACCTACTTTTGTTTAAGGTCTTGATGCAATTATAAAATAACAGAAAAGTTGCCCGAGATTTAATTAGCACCTAGCTAGTTTTTCCTTTTTTTTGGGATAAGCCCGCCAATCCGCCATACTATTCCCAAACCACTGCAACTCCTGAAAGCCAGAATCAACAGCGGACCCACTAGAAAAGTGACGAGTCCAGCACGCGTAGCATGACCAGTGTGACCATGTGCTGGAGAAAAAACAATTCAACAAAGAATTTCTGTTTGTCTCTGCATCAACCAAAGGTTGACTGGTAGAGAATACTATTGGCGTGAAGTCCGCCTCTGTACCTACATTCTGAGTGCTAAGTAAAGAAGTCTTATTTTTCTTAGCTTTATTAGACAATCGTTTCTCAACCTAGAGTCGCGACGGCGTCTTTCTAAACCAAGCAGACCTCATGAGGCTAAAATGAACGTGGCTTTGGACCAAGGACAAGTTAAATCTGACTAGTATCAGGACCAGCACTAACCTGAGCATTGTATACCATGTGAACTCCTTGCACCACTATGTTCTTGGCGAACTCATCTAAGAATGTTAATATGTGCTCCACCTGCAAAGAAAACATTTACAATATGATAATGTTGCCATAGTATTGAAAAGCAGTTCTCAAAGAGTCTTCCTTGCTTTTTTCTGTCCGATTCCTATATTCAGAACAGGGATCGTTTTGCTGGCCAATCATCATCTGCGTAGCCTTTTCCCAACTATGTTCGGGTCGGCTTCCAGTCTAACCGAATGCAACCGAATACCAATATTTTACATGTATCGACTGCTTATCTGACCTCCACAACCCAGTTAGTACTGGGTAAAATGATACCCCTTGGTAAGACTGGTTGTCAGACTTTTGACCTGTAACGACTCAAAGATCAACATATAATATGACAGCCGGGATCATCGGCTTAACGTTCTTTCCGAGGGACGGAGGAAACTCGGTATGTAATGCGCTCCATGTAAAATACTGATATTCAGCTACATACGTTTAGACTGGAAGCCGACCCCCAATATAGCTCGGATAAGGTTGCAGATGATGAGTACAGTCTAATTACGAGTACAATTCTGTTTGGTCACTTACTTGCGCCTCATAAGGCAGCCCCCTCAGCCTGACGCAATCCTTAGCAGTTCCTGAGGTGATGACATGCTGCGGCACCAGGGCAACAGGCAGCAGACCCTCAGCGGGAGCCGGCGCTGTGGACGGCGTGCTCGACTGGCTCGTGCGAGTCTCAAGCGAACGGTTAAGGACCTGCAGAAGAAGGTAGCTGGTTAGATATACCTATGTAGAAATTGTTAGTGTCCTAATGCTGGGCAACGCCCACCCCCCCTTTCCCTTCCAAACCTCTCTATCTTGTGCGATTTCTGGCCATGTTAGGCCTGTAAACTAGATCAGATCGTCACACCACCTTCGCCGCGGACTATGTTCGACGGCGATATCCTCCATCAGGCGTCCAGTGAGTGACGATCTTTGCAAAGATCTTTAAGATATAGCAAAGGTTTTAAACGCACACAGGAGACAGCTACACCTGTGTCAGCTGTGAAGTCGTTTTGTTTCTTTTCTCTTTTCTCATAGTTTAGAATTTTGGATCGAGTTACCATTGATATGAATATATTTTTTCATAGTGTTTCAAGTTTTTTTTTGAGTCGCGTGTTTGATTGGAAATACTTATGTACAGACGCCAGCACATCAAGTTACACGAAACTGTCAAATTTTCCCAATCAACCTTAAACTTAATGCTTCAGAGATAAAGTTGAAAATCTATTAAAGAAATTTGACAGATTGTAGTAGCTTGATGGCGTCTCGACCTATTTCCAAATAAAATATTTAACTTGAGGGTAGGTCTTTCAATATTTTTCGCATAAAAAAATTATGTAATATAACATCACAGTATACTAAAAACTTGTTCAGCAATGTTTTATTATATCGTCAACGGTAATCGATATCTTATACTTATGAAAATAAAATACCATGCAACGTTGTTTCACAAAATATACATATATTTCGCTGAATCAGAAATAAAACCACTGATGGAGCATTTATAAGGAAAATAATATCACATATCCGGCATTACGATCTATTGCAAATATACTTATGTATGATGATTTTGCAAAAGATCAAGTTTATTTGTACGACGAAGACTGAAGTATGTATTACATAGCAATTAATATTAATAACGCCTGTAATCCCCGAAGGGTTAAGCAGAGGTGTATCTAATGTTACGCCCTCATTTCGCCAGTTATGTTTATAAATCCCATGAAATATGGGGCGAGCCTATTGCCATCAACCGAGCCCAAATACAGAGTGCGTGGCTGCTACTGAAAAAATCCTGATGGAAAAACCCAGTAACACTTTGCCCGACCCGGGAATGAAACCCAGGACCGCGTGCTCAGCAGTCGCTATAAATGTAAAAAAAAATGCACGTGTTTGGAGCTAAGGCCTTGTGAAACGCGTATCAAATTGTTGCATGACTGTGCATCAACGACTGGCGGGCACTTAAACTTAGGTACTTACCAGAAACCTCAAGGGCAGGCTATAGACAGAAATATTGGTCAATATGACGTTTTTGGAATGATTCTCTTACATATAGTGGAATAAGAATATATTTAAATTAAATTGCGTAAATGTATTGACCTACGGCTTTCTAGACCTTCTTTTCAGGGCCTGTGATCAGATTCAAGGAATTGGCAAGAAATACAATATACAAGGTGTGGTGTAAACGGACCCTTCACGAAGCCGTCAACCAAGCATTCTGTACATCAGTAGCGAAGGATCAATTTTGTAAAAGGTAAGCCGGAGTACATATCTTTAATATGATTATATTATTTGTCTATAGAATACTGACTGTGCCATTTTTCAAAGGGAAGCCGGTAGGAATCGAGTTGTAAGGAACCTTCGCTACTGCTGTACATCAAACTAAGTAATTCTACGCAAAAAATATTGCCGGGAAACAAGACTTTTGGGTCAAAAATCACGTTTTACGGTAGAACTCAATGTAATGCACTCAAAACATTGTGCTGATGGATGCATTGAATAGTACGGGGGTCGTGGAAATATTTAAGGTAAAGTTATAACATTAAAGACAGATAAGTTGGTTGAAACGGTACCGGCAACAACTTATGTCAGTTTGGTTGAAAGTCGCAGAAATACAAAATGATTTGGAAACACCAATTTCGATAGCACCACAAACTTATCAAGATATTAAGGACATCAAAGAATGCAAGGTCTTTTTCGGAAGTAAGTAGCGAAAAAACCTTGGCAGCATCAGTAATGTCTGAAATCGTCGCGTTTACATAAAACCACAATTTACGTACGATTGTTTGTGGCTGGGTCTGTTCTCAGCGATTACTCTATTATGTTCGTTGCAGATAAAATAACAGATCGGTCAGACGTATAATATTTTTGTAGCGAGCACGAAGGTCGCACGAATGATCTTAGGTGGTTTTGAACTGTATTTACTAAGCCATGAGTTGGATACAATTCAAAATAATCTCGGAGATAAACATCAAACTTGTAGAAAATGAATCTTCCAATCTTTGGTTACATTGTTATGGATTTCTTGCACCCTCATGGCCCTTCTGGTAAAGGACTACCTTGCAGAATTTCTGCAACAGCATCGTGTTCCTTTTGAAAGATTTTCAATGCCGAAATAAATCATGATTCATACGCCTCCTCCATATTGTCCTTAACTTTCTATTCTTTTGAATTCTAATCTCATTATTTGTTAAAATGGACATTTCCATGTCCAACAGTAAGGACCAGACGATGCACAAGGGGATCGCAAATTCTATACGTTGTTGTTTTATAAATTTCTTCTTCTTCTTCTAAGAGATCGACTTGGACAGCTCTGTCTCTTTCTTGTCTGTAATTTTACTCTTTTACCCAAACACAAGTTGCTTGGTTGCAACAGAACATATTTACGTTTACGTTGGGTGGTTCTAGCCCAACTCATACGTACTATAAAATGAATCATAAAATAAAAATCTCAAGCCGAAGTATTACGCAACTAGTGCGCTATAGCGCAGATTATATACCTACCGTGTTAACAATCGTACAATGAGCCATGGTGAAGGCTTCCAATAAATGCAACACGGCTAAATTCTTGATAACATTATATTTACGCTCGCTGCAGGTGAACAAAGCAAATCTGGGACTGACTAAGTATTTTTCACCTTTCTTTATTATGTAAAGTTGTAAACGGTAACCTAGGTATAACATGTACATAACGTGTCATTGTACCAACGGTAATGATGATCTTCTTAGCGTGTGGATGGCAAAAAGTTCAAATGTTATGTTTAACCCAAAAGTCAGCCACGCGAACCCCACTCACTGATGCCGTAAGCAGATCATAAAGTGCGCAGGATAGGGCATGCGGTGCAAGATGGAAAAGTGGGCAGACGCTGCATATGCACTTGAGGTCTGAGCCGTCCATGAACACCCATCTGCAGAGATTGTCTTTGGTCCGGCCGACTTGGGTTCTAAGTCTGGTATGGTAATGTAATGGTAATGATGATGAAACAGTCAAAAATATATTAAATTGACATTATGTTACCAAAAAGATTAATACTGTTTGAATCTCCTCAAAGTTCGTGTGAATCGGTTTCTTCTAGGCAAGCGTGCTCACATCAGGCGAGTTCCGGCCAAACGCAAGCCAATTTAGTGTAAAAAAAATCGTTGTGGACATACGAACCGCTATCATCTTCCATAAAAATAACAGAGAAAAACACAGCTGGACCTTTGGCAAATTGTTGGGTGTTAAGTACCAAGTTTTTTGAACATCGACACAATTCTGAGCTTAAGAACAATTTTTAAACATGTGTGTTGTCGACCACAACATAGTGGTGATAATTATCTTTGTCTTTGAATTCTATAATAATGAGCTTCACCCTTTTTTTATCAACTGACCCCCCCCGCTCTAGGCGGAGTGGAAGGGTGTGTCAGACTTTTACTGACTAAAACCCATCCATGTTCCTTCTTTGCCCTTTGTGTTCCAGGCCCGCGGTATCTCTTTCGAACAGTCCCGCAGCCCCGGATGAGCTTTACCCTTGTGACAATGATTTGAATCCCTAGATTCGCCCTATCGTGTAAAATAACCATCACATTTCTGCTACGTTTGTCATGAATACTATGAATAGTATCTAGGTATCGCTTCATGCTGGATGTGCGGTTCACTCTCCTGAATATATGCATTCTTTTGCGGGCGGGCGGTGGGTGCACATCTTACCATATAAATTACTAGCTTTTGCCCGCGGCTTCGCTCGCGTCAATTTAGAGTTCGACAATCAATTCAGGTTGTACTCTGCTAATATAATTCAATCATGATTCGAAAGACTCGTGGCGCCTATCATAAGAACATTATTGCTGTTTTCCTCGAGAACAGTACATTTTTTCAGGATAAAAGGTACCCTATGTCCGTTGCTGTAGACCAGAATGTGTATATGCAAAATTTCAGGATGATTGGTTCAGTGGTTTAGGCGTGAAGAGGTAACAAACAAACTTACTTTCGCATTTATAATATTAGTATGGATAAATCGTTGCTATTGACCGATTCCAACCGACCAATGTCTTAATTTTATACATCAAGTAACTATTACTGAATGTTCTAGTCTTTGTACTTCAATGTATGTGCGTCAAAGGTTATCACTGGCATATTATAGATAGCTAACGATTTGAAGGGGCTTCCTAGTTTGTTTGTGTCCTTTCTCATTATCATACGATGTTTCTAATGTCGGAGATGAATGTGGTTATTTTTGTCATGACATATTTGCAATCTGCAAGTAGTTTTGGTTCATTGGTTCCTATTTTATGAAATACTAGCTGACCCACGCAACTTCGTCTGCGTATGGCATTTTCCCCGTTTTTGCAACATTTTTCATTGGTGCTCCGCTCCTATTGGCTGTAGCGTGATGTTATATAGCCTATAGCCTTCCTCGAAGAATGGGCTATTCAACACAAAACTAATTTTTCAATTCGAATCAGTAATTCTTGAGATTAGCGCGTTCAACCAAACAAACAAACTCTTCAGCTTTATAATATAATATTACCGGTACCCTATGACTTTGATCAATATTATAGTCGTTATAGAAAATACTAGTCCTAATATTTATTGTACTGCAAAGTCGTGCTTATCATGTTTATTTTTTTTGCTACCAAGGTATTTTAACCGATTTGCTCGTCGCATTCCAATAATTTGTTTAGTACTTTAACATTTCCATAAAGTACCTACTTATCTACCACAAAATCATAGATTTGACAGATCTTTAACACATACGGGGTTGGAACCAAAAACTTTCAAATATTTACGAGCGATAGACGGGACAAGATCACAAGACGAAGAAATTCATACGCGCGCTTGTCAGGTATCATGCATTAGTGTGTCAAAATCAAAAATGTTCGGGATCAAAAATTTTGTATGATTTTATTCCCAACGTCCGCTCTATAATTATTATAAATCTCTTTGGTTGTAACGAAAACAAAAATTGAAGATTTTGACAGTGATGTAATGCAAAGTCACTCAGAGGTAAAAAAATCTTTCGTCATCTGACTTCTAAAACACTTCGATGATCCGCACATTCATCTATTTTACAAGACACGCGATCAATTAATCTTGGAACCATATTCTCACCTGTTGCACTTCAGCAGTAGTAGACCGGAACAGCTCAATATATCTAGCTCCAATAGACTTGCGGTGTCGAGACAACGCCTTAGGCGCATCGTCTTCTTTAGCAAAGAGAACGAAGGCGTCTCCAGTGGCCCTGCCGTCGGCTCGACGCACGAATAGGACGCCTTCTGCTCCGTCTAGGACTAGCACCGGGTTGTCGCCCGTTGAGAAGAAGTCCAGCTGGAAATTGAGGTAGCTGTTAGTATACTGTGAATTGGTGGACAAAGAATCTGGGAAGGTGGGCTGCAAAATGGGCTGGACAACAAAAAGCGGCTGTAAAGAGTTAAAAAAACCAGAGATAGTCTTTTTTTTTACGGATGGGAAATCATCAAATGACTCCTCCCGCTCTGGGTGGAGTGGGAGGGAGTGTCAGACTCTACTGACTAAAACCCATCCATGTTCCTTCTTTGCTCTTTGTGTTCCAGGGCCGCGGTATCTCTTTCGAACAGTCCCGCAGCCCCGGCAGACCAGAGATGGTCTTGGCTTGGTTTATAAATCTACGGGAGCCTTAAAAGGTTTAATAAATCTTTGTATTTCAGCGCTAGGTGAAGCTAAGTTACGAACTAGTGTAAGTTTGAAATGAGGTCTAATATCAAGTAGGTAATTATTTGGCTGGATGAAGTAGATTATCACTAGGTTTTTACGAACACTTTTATACTTCAAAAAAGAAAATATATCATCCGAAACTAGATAAATGAAGTCGGTGTTTCTTTATTCGACTTCGCTGAAAAGAAACACCGAAACTAACTCAGTCGTCAGTCTTTTTTTGAAATCCAGAAGTAATGTTTTCATGTCATAGCAGGACCATGCAGATTAGTGTCTGAAATGGTCTAAGAGATCTAGAAAATACCGAAGCAAATGTCATTACATCTAGTTCAAGTTTATTAATAATATCATAACCGCAAAGGTTAGATAAGTTAGGTAAGCTGCCTCCTAATCTCAGCAGCTAACCCAGAGGTTATGGCGTATCGGTAAAGTTGACAAAATATTATCATTTCGTCGCCTTTTGATTGGCTCGCAATAGTGTTACGTTGGTAGATAGATCGTTGCGTTAGAAGAAGATTGTGATTAGAAAATACATACGTATACGTATGTACTTCAGTTAAGATCAAACATAATTATATCAAAATCAGAATACATTGTGTCAGTAACAGACATCGATGCGCAAACTGATATCACAAATTCTGTACAATGTACATAATTCTAGCCCAGATTTTTGCCGGTTATAAAAAAACCGCCGTCAGTTTTATGTCAAAGTTCAATACCTATACGATCAAAACGTATGGAACAATCGTTTTTTTTTTATTTAACGGACAAAAAAAATACTGGGTCGTCTTCGAGTACTACCGTTGCCAAATTACAAAAGTCAGAATAATAGCAAGTCGATCACAGTAGCTTACAGTTAGCAGTGCTCATCCATCTTTGATCACATTTCAATGACTAGACTTAAATTCTAAGGATAAAGATATAAGGTCCAATTTGGTCCTTTCATCCAAAACGATCGGTTTATACTCACAACTTGTTGCGGTGTCGCATCGTAAGGCAGTCCTCTCATGCGCACGATGACTTGCGCCCCACGCGAGAGAAACGCGGCCGCTTCGCAAGTGGCGCCCCCTGCTACAGACAGGAAGTCTTCGCCGCTTGCACGGTACACCTGAATCAGAGACAAAAGGGATTTAGTAGAAATTTAGGAAGTCTTTGGATGAATTTTAAAAGCTTCTTAACTAACATGTAGATTTTGAATGTTTACTTTAGAAATACAACTCAAAAGGTTAGGTCACCAATAGTTGGAATTAATCTTTTAAAACACGAAGGATTAGAATAGAAGATATCCCTTATTGGGCTCAATAAGGCTCTGCTTATGTTATGATATTAAGTGCATGTAGAGGTTCTAAAGTTTCCTCAAAGAGCCGATGAACGGAGTGCAGCACATTGATTAAAATCCACATCGTGTCTCTCGTCTCTCCTACGATGGGTTGAATCGCGCACATCTCCGCACCGCTCAGCTTGACTCCGCTTTGGTGGAAATAGGGCCTTACTGAGGTCGGAGGCAAGAGGTCTTTAATTAACATAAATGAAATGGGCCCCGAGCTGGCTTCCTCATGTGTTTGTTTGTTAGCGGCATCTAGCTAACTGGTATTGTTATTTGCAAAATTTACAAATACTTCTATAATAACGAAGGCTCATGCTTACCTCAATGTACCGCGATCCGATATGGTGCTTATGTCGTTTGAGCGCCATGTCTCTGTGCTCCTGTGACACGAACCGCACCAGCGCCTCGCCGTTGCGTCTACCTTGAGGCGACAGGCACAGGGCTACGCCACCCCTGTGGAAACAAGAAGAAATAAGAATATGTGAAGAGATACTGTCCTTTAAAATAAGATAAAAGAGAGGTTAAGTTTTACAGCTCTTATCAGAAAATGAATGGAACATATGAGACAAATTACAAATATTTGTATGCTCTACAGGTAGTTGTTCCGGGTCTGGCTGTTTGTGTATGTGAGTTTAAATGTCTGTAAACGCAACCACGATACAGGACAAACTTCTTTTATGGTGCAACGGTTTCTTTAAAAACAAACATAAACAAAAAAAATATAAGGAACAGTTGATCATTTTTATGTATGGATAGAATCAGTAAAGGCGGAAAATTTCCTGTTGGCGCGCAGCTTGTCAGAGGTCTGCGTCCAGCTGTGGACTGCAATTGGTCCAGTTGATTTATTATATCTGCTCAAAGATATTAATGGGAATTATAATACTACCCGTATTATAATTCCCATTTATGTCTTCGCCGCATTCAGTCATCGTATTAACATTGTTTTCGATACTCACTTGGCAACATTGAGTCCTCGGAAGAATTTGGCGATATCCTGATCGGATGACTGCCACGGCAGACCCCGCGCGCGTACTATGCAGTTGCCGTCTATTTCATCGTCTTTTGAGCTGTAACAATAGAAAATAACTCGATATTTATTTGTTTAGATAGATACATAGAATAGGTACTTATACAGATACTTTATTGTACACAAAAATCGTTGCACAGTTCTCTACAACTCGTCTAAAGATTTTTTGGGAAGAGTTGTCATCTGTATGCCCCGAAATATAAGACAGAGAGATGCACTTAAAGTACAACCACAGTCCGCCAGTTGCTGGTTTACTCAAATTGGGCAATGTGTCCTATTTGTGATTGGAAAAGCACTCTTTGTTTTGATACCCTCAGGCCCAGTTCACATGGTGATGATCAGGGACGACATACAGTAAAAAGTCTGGATCACACGTCAATATCCCAACGTTCAAGCGGTTAAAAACAAATGCAGTATGACAATGCCAATGTGATCCCAAAATTATATAGTAAAGCATAGTACTAGTCATCTCCGTGTGAAAATAGGTACCATTATATGTGAGAATCTTCCAAATATGAGTGTGTTACTTTGAATACACTGTTCAAGACGAATCTTTTTGTGAACAAGAACAATAAATTTGACAAGAACGTGTGAAAATTGCGGATTTACCGAGTATGGTTGGTTAGCCTTGAAAAGTTCGCGAAAATACGGGCTAAGGTTAAAGAAAAGACGAAGATATCCCCAAAAAGATTTAAAAGTACAAGTCTTTTAGGGCGGACATTGGGAATATTTTCATACAAACATTTTGATTCCGAACATTTTGGATTTTGACTCACAAATGCTACTTGACAAGCGGGCGTATGACACTAGACAGACCGATTTGTGACTAAGTAGTAACAAGTATTGGATTCCGATTTTCTTCGTCTTGTCCCGTCTATCGCTCGTAAATATTTGAATGTCTTTGTGTATCATGAAAGTATTTACTATTTATAATTTCTTATAGTACTAGTACGTTATCAGCCTCATTAAAGTGGGACAAACTGTAAAAATAACGGTCAGTAAATATAAAAAATAATATAAAACAATGACATTTTGCTATCGAAATTACGCGCTGATTATTATTTATCCCATTGATTTTCCAACGGAATTTTATTATTACTGCAAAACTTACAGAGGTTAATTTGAAAATATTTTTGTGGTGATTATGGTGCCTAACTAAATAATGGTTCTTGCACTTGTAAGTAGTTTCTAGCAAAGAGATTTAAAAGAGCGGACATGGGGAATATTTTTATACAAAAATTTTGATCTCGAACATTTTCGATTTTGTCATTCTGCGAAAGCGACATTATGAGAAAGCGACATTTTGAGAAAGAGACATTTTACTACCAGTAGACATTTTGCGAAAGAGGAGTTTGCGCCTGAGCCACGAATGCTACCTGACAAGCGGCCGTATGACACTAGACAGAACAAATTGTTACTAAGTAGTAACATATTTTGCATTACGATTTTCTTCGTCTTGTCTCGTCTATCGCTCGTAAATATATGAATGTCTTTGGTTTCTAGTATTTGGTTTACCACCCAAAGTTTCAATATCACTTGCACGTCAAATACGATAATGGTCGTTTTGTCTATGTAATAGATACTTTCAACCGTAGTGAAGTTAGAATATAGGTAGAAGGATTTTTGTTGAAAGTCATCATCTTCCTGCTCTTATCCCAATTCATTTTGGATCGGCGCAGCATTTCTTCTTCCATACTTCTCTATTACTCGTCATCTCATCAGACGCCTTCTTTCGTGCCATATCATCCTTTACACAGTCCATCCATCGTTTATTTGACCTTCCTCTACTCTTATACCCACTCACACTCAAAATTTCTCAAGACATTCTTCAAAATATCATCATGTCATTTGTCGAAAGTGATAGAAAATTGTCATTTGTAGAAAGAATAAACAGAGTCTAGGCTTATAAATTGTGAAATAAGCAACTGATAAGCATTCTTTGGCCCATGGAAATTTCAGTAACTCCACATAATTACAACGCTACAGAGATTGTCCAGCCATTCTGATATCAGAATGGACGGTCAACTTTAAATGTGTTAATTCTATCTTATGAAATAAGCAATTCTCTCATCAAGGTAAGCAAATATAAGGAATTGATAAGTAATTTTTAGGCACAATTTCAAAGCTCATGCGACTGTTGACCAGCGATTCTGACGTTCATCATTTTAGCGGTGGCGTGATTTCTAATTCGGTCCCAGAAAGGAGTTGTTCTTTGTTCAATTGTTTTCGTAACCACTGCTCTACAAACGTGAAAAAAAATATGACGCGAGGGAACCAGCTTGTGACACCTACCTACCCGAGAGGAGGCCTATGTGACCTTTGTTCCAGCAGTGGGAACATTTTAGGCCTATTATTAAGATTATGCCGTACCTCAGGTCGCCGGTAAGGTAAGGTTTAGCCCACATAGTATTCTAGGAACCCCAGATCATTCATAAAACAAGAATAATGAAGTCTATTGTCCTAAATTGAAGTCGTCAGTGCTTAGTAACAATATTTTAATAAAATAATAGCAAAACAATGGTATCTAGAAGCTATAACTTAACGCCAGTTCGCATGACGTCCTTAGCACAGAATACATCGTAAAACTGCGTAAGTCATCATTATGTTATGATTTTATTCTTGTTATAATTTCATCGGTTGAGCTAAATGTGAGATTAGTGTTGAATTATGAGTAGATCATGCGCAGTTTAAATCATTTTGCTCGTCGTTTTACACGTGGAGCCTGTGGACCAGTTATAGTTTACGTGCATACAGTGATCTAGGTGTCCAGTAATAATGCACTCAGGATACTGCAGAGGCTGCCGATGCCGTGGCGACATAGCGCGTCAAAGATGTTTATGTCGCCGTCCTTGCCGTTCGTCTTTTGACGCTCGAATAATGTATTGCGTTGTTAGTGAACAATTTTATACTGGAGTTCAACTTTTGAACTATTAGTATTTTATACATAATATTCCAGTAGTTTATGTTTTTATTTCAATTTCATATTTTGTTTTAAATGTAAAATTTCAAATAATTAATTTTAAGTACTTTTTTACCTTCTTCCATTTGAACTTCTAGAATCTCGACTTAAATTGCTATTTAAATAAAATGTTCTATCCAAGCCGGAGAGGTGATCTGTACCTCAGGACCTTCCTACTTCAGACACCTTTCTCTATTTAAGATTGTACATATACCCGCGCCTGTAATTTCTGTTGTCGAGATAAATAAAAATTTATGATTATTATTAAATAAATTGAAAAAACAACATGGCGGTTGAAAGTTCTCATTTTGGCCACGCGCCAAAAGACCCTTGTTAGGCTATTCGTATCTATGAGACACGCAGCAGCTTCGTATGGGCCATCGTACTGCAAACGTGTCATTCGCGGGACAGTAGAGGCTCGTCCACATATATTATATAAGTCACAAATCAAGTTATCAGTGAACCCAGAGCAGCTGCCATATGACCTACGCATCGTAATGGAATATACCTAAGCTTATCTATTGAAACCTAAGCTAAATATAATACTACTATTAGTTATATCAATCTTCCTTTTCTAGCAATCGGAATATTTATACTATCAATGAATGATAGTGGTGACCTCGACCTTTGGTACCACTAGCTTCACCATGCGACTTCGTCTGCAACTTTTGCTAATTCGTAGACTTTTAGGTTTTATTGATCTAACTAGGTAAGTAGTTGATTAGGAACTGAATTGTAGCTCCTCTCTGACTCTGAATCGATAAAAGTTGTCAACGCAAGAAATATTCTTCTTGTTGAGATCAATCCATTAATACATATCTTAACGCTGTTGGGCGTTGGGGTAGTTTTAACGATCTGTCCAAACTACTGTTAGGATTTGCTACTAAAATAGCATTTTAAGATGTCAATATTTTGAAAATGACGTATATTATAGGCTTATAATATGATGTTTGAAACGTACAGTATCAATGAAAGTTAATAAATTGACGAAAGAGCAGTATTTAGTCTAACTTAATTTCTCAACATTAGAGCTCTGTAGCTGCTCTCTGACTCTGAATTGAGAGAAGTCGCCATACTAAGAAATTTTCTTCTTAAAGAGATATATCTTAACGCTATTGGACGCTTGGGCAATTTCGCCCATTCTCCTGTATATCGATGATAATACACATACATTTATTATTCAAAAAAATCTTCCGAAGTAAATTCCCTAAATAATGGTGAAAACCGCAACAAAATTTGTTGCGTAGTATACAAGAATAACGTGGTCACACAGACAAACAGATTAGAAAAGCGAATTGAATTAATTAAATCATAATTATGTATATAGATGAATGATATTATCTAGCGATGCACTTGACCTCAACCTTATATACCATTATATACTACAAGTACATATGTTGGCTAGTTAAACAACGTGAGTTTATAACCTTATGTAGAAGATATTGATTTGTAAATCCACAGGAAAATTAATCGAAGTAATTGGAATTGATAATGCATTGATTGGATTCGAGATAGTCATAATCTGTTGGTTTAATAGACGTTCTATTGATGCCTACCTAACCTGTGTTAGGTTTTATTAATTACTGCATAACATAACATCACGCCTGTAATCCCCGAAGGTTTAGGCAGAGGTATACCTAATAGTACACCCACATTCGCCAGTTATGTTTAAGTCCCATGCAATAGGAGGCGACCCTATTCCCATCATTCGGGCACAAATCCAGATTCCGTGGCTGCTAAAAGAGAAATTCCTAACACCCGTATTTCCTCGAACAAAATAAATAAAAATAGTTTATTGGTAGAACAAGCTTAGGTATCAACAAAATTTTGTGATTGGATCCTCCTTTTAGGCAGATAGTGCCTGTGTTAGGCGCGAATTACACAGAAACGACGTAAGGCGTAAGGCGCGGCGCAGGCATGATGCCGCTTTAAAACGTTTTCATACAAAATTTACGTAGGCGACCGACGTGTCGTGAATTACACTCAAGCGGTGCGGCGCAGGCACACCATTCTTTCTTTTCCTTATAAATTCCACGCCTGCGACGCACCTTACGCCTTACGTCGTTTCTGTGTAATTCGCGCCTAACACAGGCACTATCTGCCTAAAAGGAGGATCCAATCACAAAATTTTGTTGATACCTACGCTTGTTCTACCAATAAACTATTTTTATTTATTTTATTCGAGGAAATACAGGTGAGATGTTATGTTATATCGTCACTTTCGTTATATTTCTGAACATTTCTCTCTTCCCAAGTCTATGTACTAGCTTCCACGTCCATTATCATAACAAATGTTATTGTACAATATTATCTACCTACACAATGTTTCTATTATTATTTTATCATTATAGTGACTTGTAAATAATACAATATCTACAGAGTAGCACAGAAGCAATGTGCTGATATAACATACATATAATTATAATTATTTAGGTATGTCATTTGTTTTATCAATATTTTTATAAATCCCTGGGCCCAAAATGTGATAGCGAAATATAATTATTACAGAATATTACTTGTGGGTCATGAAATATTCCATGCTTGATATTGGATTGAGAAATTGTAATCTGCTGTTGAAGATTTTACAAATTGGACATTGAACAAGTTTATAGTTAAACAATATTTTCAATCATTTAAAAAAAAAAGGTTTCAAACAAAGGTGTGACGTATTTTTTTTCGTATACTCCTTTGCAAACCCTTTTATCATTCAGGTGCATAAAAAATAGCTCGACCGCCATCTTTAGTCTATTATTATTAATATTTCGAATAGATACGAATCCTGAATTGTAAGTGTTATTCTTATTACCTAGACATATAATAATGTTAACATTTACACTAATTGATGTTGTATTAAAATTTAACGTTTAAGATGTTCTAATATTTGTATGCTATTTTATGGCGAAACATGTAAGTTCACAACCCTATTTCGTAAGACCTTATTGTACCATGTTTTTACACAAATAAAAATTATTCTATTCTATTCTATTCTATTCTTAGGAGTCCGCCATAATGAATTTAGAATGACGTCACTTAGTTTACCATGAATTGTCATCGAAACTTAACGTGTGTGCAAAATTTCAGCTCAATCGGTTGGGGATAACTGTTTTAAAATTCAGTTGCAAGAATTGACCTAATTGTGTGTCTGATTTTTGCGTGAAAGATTAACAAACATGTGTCCATTCTCACACTTTCGCTTATACGGGGTATAAAAGTAGTATTGTAAGAGGAAGAACAGCATTAATTATTTATTTAACACTTCAAGCGCGAAGTACAGAGGCGGACTTTTCAACCAGTCAACCTTTTGGTGATGCAGAGACAAGCAGTGGTAGATGTATTAGCTGTGCCGATCACAATTAGATTGCTTTACCTAAACGAGCAGGAGGGTAATGGTGAAATACAAGCGAAGATCCGTACCTTCCTTCGCTAGTGCACAGTGTGATGCCATGACGCCTGATGGCTGATTCACACTTTCTACAAAAAACTACGTGGAGAAGCAACGCAAAATACCAATACGGAAGCATTTAAAGACTCCGTGAGAAACTGGTCTACACCATAGTGCAAAAGACACAATCGTATAAGTTATTTTCATTTTATTATGATTATAATAATACATGTAATACATGTGACGGTCCCAAGCAGACAATGTCCATTATGGCTGACAGATCCAAAACATCTTGAACAATGATGTTACAACACTGACCTGACACTTGATATGACCGTGGTGTGGAGGGGTCTTGAAGATAACGTAACACCTGTTTTGCCAGAAGGGTTAGACAGAACTGTAGCTATAGTAGACCCATATTTAAGTCCCATGTAATGGAGGCGAGTTTCGAGGAGCTCGTGGCTAAATAATAACAGCCGCTCGGGTCGATCTTCTGGTTAAGCCGCGCTTGTCTAGGTTGGTCCATGGAAGGGTGGCCACCCATTACATACCGAGTTTCCTCCGTGCCTCGGAAAGCACGTTAAGTCGTTGGTACCGGCTTTCATTTGTAGATCTTTGACAGTCGTTGCAGGTAGTCAGTGGCCCGAAATTTTGACAACCAGTCCTTACCAAGGGACTATATCGTAATACCCAGTACAAACTAGGTTGTGGAGGTCAGATAGGCAGTCGCTCCGTGTAAAATAATGGTATTCAGCTGGATCCGGTAAGACTGGACGCCGACCCCAATATAGTTGGGAAAAAGGCTAGGCAGATGATGACTACATACTTAGGAACGTCAAGCAAAGTCACAAATGCAAATTCAGAAGCTAATTACTCCCCGCGCCAAAACTGCTCGTTTCGGATCAATAATATTACAAGTAGAAACACAACAGAAAGCCGTTCCACGCCGATTTGTATTTGAAATTAAAACCAGCAGTGTGTTGGCTCCTTATCTTTCTGCGAACGAGGTGACGCATCGCCTCAGCCGAACATACAGGTATTAAAAACGGAAATTGCAGTCTTTAATCTGACAAATGTCGTATTAACCGACGATAGTCAGGGTGACACCGACGATGCACAAACTGTTACCTCGTATGCTGTACATCCTTCCGAAGCCCCCCCCCCCACATAGAAATTTAAATCAGCTCTTCCATACATTTGACCGTGTAGGTATTGCACTTTTGAAGGAAACAGCGGATTCACCGATGAAAAATGTATGTCCCCCACATACGGGGTGTAAACAGACCCTTCACGAAGCCGTCAACCAAGCATTCTGAACATCAAACTAAGTAACTTTACGCAAAAATTATTGCTGGGAAATGACTTTTTTTTTTGGGGTGAAAAATTCCGTTTTACGGTAAAACTCAATGTAACGGGCTCAAAACATTGTGCTGATGGATGGATTGAATAATACGGGGGTCGTAAAGGTGTTTAAAGTAAAAAAAAAACACTAGAAACATGTATTTAAAGAAAAACTTGTGAAAAAGTTGTAACTTTGACCCCCAATATCTCCGTAACTAGAAGGTTCCCAGGTATGGTCTAGAACAAAAAAATTATCGCAATAACGGGGAGAACAAGTACCCTTCGGCTTCGTTAAGGGTCTATTTACACCCTTTATAAATTTTTCATCGGTTAATCAGATGCTAGGTAACGGAGGTAACACGTAGTAACCTTTTGTGCACCGTTGTCCCTCCCACCCTGTGTAAGAAAAATGTACTCGAAATCATAAATCGTTATAACCGTGGAGCTCATTATGAGGGGTATCACTTGACAGGTGATAAAACAAACAAAACACACACATTGTTATTGCATCCGCTTCATTTCTTTCAAAGACTTATTGCTGATACCCGTTTTCACTAAACTGCTCGTAATAACTAAATACGAAGACCAGTGGTATTTAAGGGTAACTTGTTAGTAACGGGGTTGTCGAAGCCAGATAGGCAGACGCTGGTTCTAGTAAGACTGGAAGCCGACCCCAATATAGTTGGGAAAGGCTAGGAAGTTGACGATGATCACCAAGGAAATAGCGTAGCGCTTGCCACCGTGCAAAGCACCTGTGTGGCTAGGTCCTACTAAGTATATGATTGGTGACGTGAAATTGAAGAATTGTGAGAATTACAAATCGTATTCGCAAGAATTGTTTCACAAACATCTTTTGAATTTGCCGTTTTTTGGTTGGTATCCTAAACTTGGTTTAGTTAGTTATGCAAACCATGTTGTGGAAAGGCTTATTTTCTGTCTTTAGGCTAAATTGTAATTATCTTACGACGCTAATGTCTTAAATCAAGATAATTTCAATATAACACGGAAAGCGAAAGCCAAAATATGTAAAGAGCGTAAAAAAATCAGTGCGATAGTAATGATAATATTAATATAATATTCATTGATAAATACTGTTTAATCTAAAATTAATGACATTAATTTCGATTTATCAAACAGTAACATTGTTAATCTACATCTAGATAATAACAGAGCTAAGCAATGCTTATTTGTTGTAAAATCATTTCTATCTGATAAGCGACCAAACGTTGCAAAATCCAAATATTTACCAATTCTTCTGCATTTGTGTCCTGAAAGGTATTGTCCACATTTCCACGAAGAAGACAGAAAGATAGCGTTAGCGTCCCACTGTTGGGACAAAAGCCTCCTTTCTGCAAGAGTGTGTGCTCCGTAATACACAATGCGGGCCGACTGATAGATGTCACATGTTTCGAATTTTTGGTTCTAGGACATGCCGGTTTCTTCACGATGTTTTCCTTCACCGTTTCGAGAGCAGTGGTGATGAAATAAACGATGACGTCACACGAGAGACTAATTAGTCACTAAATACTTGTTTGCGTTAGGAAACGTCCTGTGACTAGTGTCGATGTCACAGTGACAGGTATTGCTACAGTTTTGTCACTCATTGTTGAAACAATTATGAATCCGTTCGATTATAAGGTAACAAATACTGACAAAATTTTATTTTATTAATTAAGTTTCAGTAGCATACTAGGTAAATTATTATTAAGATTATGTGAAAGACGAAGTAATGTTCTGAACATATTATTCTTCATTACATAACATACCACCACGCCTGTAATCCCCGGATGGATAGGCGTACCTAATAGGACAACCACATTTCGCCAGTTATGTTTAAGTCCCATGTAATAGGGGGCGAGCCAATTCCAGGCACAAATCCAGACTCCGTGGTTGCTACTGAGAAATTCCTGATGGAATAACCCAATAACACTTTGCCCGAACCGGGAATCGGACTCTCATGCTCAGTAGTCGCGCTTGCGACCACTAGACCAACGAAGCAGTCGATAGTATTCTTTAAAGATAGTAAATTCGAGTTTTATGAAATATCCAAAAGGCATCAATGTCAAAAGCGTTTGAAACACTGCCTAATCGATGTTAAGTTTCAGTACAAAAATTGGTCGGCAGAAAAGTAGTCAATTGAAAAATAAACACAAGTTAAAATACCACAAATTCACTTTTTAACCTTTTCAATTTGGTTTTAGGGTTGATTCATATCTGTTGGAGTTCCCCAAGGCAATATTTTTGGCCCTTTCTTAACCATACTTAAACATCGGTGTACTGTTAGGAGGGGCATATTTGTTTAAAGTAATTTTAATATTTCTGTAACTTAATTACATAACATCACGACTGAATTCGCCGAAGGGGTCGTTAGGTGTCAATAAACGTTTCGCTTATTAAATATGTTATTCAAGCTTTTGCCCGCAGCTTCGCGCGCGTATGGTCGGAAATTATCTCACGGGGACGTCCTATTTTAATACATATAAAACAGGACAGGAAACATGAGGAGTAGTTCTGAGGATTACCCCCTACATTCAAAGTAACATCATCTGCCTTTTTCCAACTATATTGGGGTCGGCTTCCAGTCTAACCGGATGCAGCTGAATACCAGTATTCTACATGGAGCGACTGCCTATCTGACCTCCACAACCCAGTTAATACCGGGTAATACGATACCACTTGGTAAGACTGGTTGTGTGACTTTTTGGGCCACTGACTACCTAACGACTGTCAATGATCTACAAATGACAGCCGGGGCCAACTCCTCGCATTTGTGCATGTTACTAAATAATTCAATATGTAATATCGATTATAATAATGCTGTCCTTTTCATATCTAAAGCAGTACTTTAGCCCACAATTACATCGAATTCAGCAGAATACAGTTCTGAAGTGTAAGGTATGCAAATCAAAACCGCCTTTTTAGCCATTTAGTCCTAACTGTTGTTGCTGACTAAACAAATGCACTTGTTGACAATTTTCAATCCGCACCGTGTTTTGTTTGTCCATGCTTGCGAAACTTGACGAATAAAGAACGGCATATATTTTAGACTTTACACCGCACCGTGACGTATCGTTGTTAGAACGGATATTTTGAGTCAGCAATATTTTGAATTGTCATCGCTGAAGGAATCTATGTTGGCTTGGTTTGTCAATTCTATGCTCGTTCAAAATGTTTTAAAGTTCTTTTATTTAATTATTTTCGTAGTTTTGGCGTTTTGTAGTTTTGCCTACCTCCATGGACAGCAAGACTTGAGTTTTTGTATGTATTTAATTCCAAGTATTCGTATTGTTTTAAATTGCAGTTTTATTTACTGCTATTTCGAAAAAAATACTTTTCATGTTTGTTTTATTTTTGAAATTCAAATTTTGTTACGTTTTTTTGCGATTTGCATGTCAGTGTCAGGTTGTATGTTGATGAAAAATGAGTCAGCAAGTAACACGTATGTAGTTACAGAATTATAATAATTAAAATCCTCGAAGTTCATTTAACCCCATTCAATAACTACTTCATGAAAAAGTCATTCACTGACACTGACCATCAAATTGCAAAAAAAGTAAGAAAATTTGTATTTCGCGGGATACCCTGTCGCTTCCATCTTTAACCTCAACTAATAAGATTTAATAAATTATACTTACTATTTATTTATGCGGCTATTTTAGAATTAATGCATTAGTTCTAAAAATAACCACTAATTAAACCGATTGCTGATTCATTTGGAATTCTAATATTGGTCAAAAAATATAAATTTTAAGCTGATCTACCACTTTCTTTTATGTGACATTTATACCATCTACTTTGAATTCATTTAAACCATCATTGTGTTCCTGTCCTTATCCCATGTTATTGGGGATCCCGGCAACACATTTTTTTTTCATTCGCCCAAATAACCGTCACGATATCATTTACTTCATTCATATTCCTCACACAATCCATCCATATTTTTCATTAGCCTTCCCCACCCTCATCCCTCTCCATCCATCAACTTTTATTATATTTATCGCTCTTCTAGTCACATGCGTCTCCTCATCACATGTCCATACCAAGACAGACGATTACCTTTTCTGTAACTACTTACTTTCCAACTTCCTCTAATATACTCATTTTTTATTTTATCCATTCTTGATACTTCACATATCTACCTCAAGTTTCTCATCTCCATTACATGCAATCTTCTTTCTTCTTCAGAGCCCAGCATTCCGATACATACAGAATGATAGGTCTAATGACAGATTTGTATAATTCCTTTGAACATTTCTTCCTAAAACAAAGTGCGATCCGCAAGCCCGTCACCATGCGTCCTGTTAGCGACCGTCTCACGTTACAAGCACCGGAACGCTTGCGCACTATAAATCTTACAAATGTGTTCCGTAGAGGTTGTAACTCGAACCTTATCGAATGAGTTTTTATTTCACCAAAAAAGCAGGGACGAATTGTGTGGAGGTGCAAAAAATTATCGCATGTTTGCGTTAGGTTATTTTTTTGCATGTTGAAGAGTGTAAAATAGAACGTTTGTTAGAATAGTATTATCAGCCTACAATGTTCCCACTGCTGGGACAGAGCTCTCTTCTTTGTGATCACGAATTGAATGGGCAGTTTTTATATGTTCTTATTAGATGTATTTAGCGACTGCTGTCCATGAGGTCCTAGAATCGATTTCCAGGTCGGGCAAAGTGTTATTGGATTTTCGCATTAGGCATTATTCAGTAGTAGCCTCGAGGCCCGGATTTGTTCCCGGTTGATGTCAATAGGCTCGCCCCCTATTACATGGCACTTAAACATTACTGACGAAGTGTGGCTGTACCTAGGTACAATTTGGTGCACTTCGGCCGAACCCTTCGGGATAACAGGCGTAAACTTATATGTAACTAAGGAATAACTGTACCATATCAACATTTACCTATACCTTTAGCTGTGGTTAGTTATGTGCTCTTATAGATTAAATAATTCCTATACATAATGGTGTGACGAATGACGACTGTATACCTGCATTTCATTTATACATATACATTATGTCAGTGCTAGATAAGTAATTAGAACAATGAATACTTCTAATTTTGTAGTGATAAATGGTCGATCTAAGTGAGGAGCTCGTGGCTAAATAATAACAGCCGCTCTGATCGATCTTTAGGTTAAGCCATGCTTGCCTAGGTTGGTCTGTGGATGGGTGACCACCCATTACATTCCGAGTTTCCTCAGTGCCTCGGAAAGCACGCTAAGCCGTTGCTCCCAGCTGTCATTTGTAGATCTTTGACAGTCGTTACAGTGGCCGAAAAGTCTGACAACCAGTCTTACCAAGGGGTATCGTATTAGCTAGTACTAACTGGGTTGTGGAGGTCAGATAGGCAGTCGCTCCATGTAAAATACTGGTATTCAGCTGCATCCGGTTAGACTGGAAGCCGACCCTAACATAGTTGGGAAAAGGCTACACAGATGATGAAATGGTCGATCTATGTTAATGCTGTTTATTTTAGACATTATTTTCTTGACGGGGACTGTACCTATCACCATTTCTTCTACGATAGCCCTGGTAACACTGACTGTCGGACTTTCGGGCTTCTGACTGTTCGTAACCACTGCCAAAGATCTACAAATGACAGCTGGGACCAACAGCTTAACGTGCCAGGAGCCATAAGGAACCTTTAACCTATAACCATCTTCGTAAGTGTTTACCCTCTTAGAGGTCATAGCCATAACGTTTATGTTGAAGATCTTGAATAGCTACCGTTACATAAAAGGTGTTAACTTTCTATTATTTCCAATAACGCCATTGGTTTTCATCATTTAATGATAAAATGTGTTTCATCAAAGACGTAAACAATGTAAAGTAATAAGAAAAGAGTTTAACAAACCTTTACGCTTAAATGATTGAATTATTAGTTGTAAATAACGTTTAAGAGTCTAATAACAAATAATTTATCGACAATCAAGAAGAAAAGGCTATAAATGCAACAGGAACATCCCTAGATACGGCTCTGGGTCAAGACTTCGCTAACAAATCAACTCCCCCTAGCTCCAAAACTTTAAATATTAGACCTTAACTAAATATCAATATGAATGAGTTGCAAAGCAAACTAATTATCGTAAAGCTATCAACGCTCACCTTGTTATCTTAAGTTGCTGCCGAAGACCGATAAAAGCGTAAAAGAGTCCCGAAAGCGTACCACTTTATCATAAAACAAACACTTGACAATCCTGTGCTGTGGCTTATCGCTAGTTTTTATTACACTACCACGGGTAAGGAGTCGACGCGTTCCAAAACATAAAATTTCAAGATAAGACGGTGTTGTTTGTTTGAGTAGTGTTCGAGACGTCCGCTCCGCGCGCCGGTCGGGGACGGAATGCGTTGACGTGACGCCGGGCGACACTTCACATGCGCCTGAGTTGATATGCCTGTACTATGAAACTTGGGATTGTGTTGATCTTCCAAGTTATTTTACTTCTAATTGATTTGAATACTACTAATCAGACAGACAGTTTGGTCTTCAGGAATGATGCACTTTTGAATTCAGTAATGATTTCAATACTATCGATGGAAGCTTTTATAATTTTAATATTAGAGATTAAACGCAATTTGGCGAAGATGATGAAACTAACATGAATTATGTTGTTCCTAGCAGGGATGCAAGCTTGATAACAGAAAACGTAATAAAACTAAAGATAATAGAGACCCTGAAATATACAGACCTTGATAGATTTAACGACCAAAAGATACAAAACAGTTCTATTAAGATATTTTTGCATAGCAACATAAGAACCACAAATGTGCACTAATTGAAGACAATATCAATAAATATGATGGAAACCGTACAAACCATACATAAGAACATAGATTCTAATGTAAAATAGATAAGGAAGTGCAATGCATATTTACAAAGGGTGATAAGTAGTCGATATAACCGTGAGACCTGAAGTGGGTGCATAAAGCAGTATTTTTTTTAAATTAAGGGGTCGGAGAATTAAAAAGAAGAAACAATATCGGTAGATATAAAAAAAAACATGCTTTAAAGAAGAAAGCAAGCTGAGGAAACTGGCTAACAGAAGATGGGATCAAACATCTAGCAGTAGTAGTCATCATTCACACAGATATGGAATAATGAGTTTACTATTGGAAAGGTTTATTATTCAGGTATTTATAAGAGAATGGACAGTAGTCCATTGAAGAACTAACCAACGACAAGAATACACCAACGAATTGAGCAAAGTGTAGTAAAGTAAGGTGCTCCAACAGTTATAATGGTATAACTAATTGGGGTATCTGAAAACCTAACTTTTATTAATAAAACACCGGGGAATTAGGTTAGGACAAGCATAGATGAACCTTAAAAAATGTCAAAGGTCACAATGTATGACCCACATTAGCACCTTAAGTGGCATATCAAATTGTTAGGGTCAGCTTTCAGTCTAACAGGATGCAGTTGAATACCAGTATTTTACTTGGAGCGACTGCTTATATCTCTCTCCACAACCCAGTCAGTACTGGGTAACACGATACCCCTGGGTAAGACTGGTGTAAGACTTTCGGGCCACTGACTACCCGTAACGGCTGTTAAAGATCTACAAAAGACAGTAGGTACCGGTAATAGTAATTCAATAAAGAATAAATAATTAATCGATCATATTAGGATAGATAATGACAGTGACAGAAATCCATTCAAACGAGAACTTCGTCAAGGTTTTCGAAAGTTGTTTTTGAACTTCAAAATCACGACTCACAGTGACAAAGTGTGAAATACAAAACATACTCAATGATTTACACTTACTTGTTAGTAATTATAATTTAGCCCCTGATGTTAACAAGACTATAAATATAACTAGGTATAGATTCATCGCGGACATTGTTTGATGGATACGGCTATGCAAAGATGGGCGTCAATTTGGCTAGAATCTTCTGTTGCATTTTAAATGTCATGGACATGTGCAATTAGGTATGGAGTAACGGGGTGAAAAGTCCTTACAACTCTATTGAAGAGAGAGTATCGAACTACGTCCAGACGGGTACTGTGTGAGGCTGAGAAAAGGTACATAGGTTAGATGATAAGAAGAATAATTCTCAGCAGTTATTTTAGAACTTGTATTAATCAGTATAGGTAGCGTAACAAAGTGAGATGTGGATAATGATGATGCAAATACTTGTAGACTTGGTATCGAAGATTCGAAACTAGCTCTTGAGAATTTGCAACACAGTCATGAAAACAGTGATAGTAGAATCTGCCTTATTTGGCGATAACTGTATAAACATTAGACTGCCTCTTGGTGTAGAGGTCGCAAGCGCGACTCCTGAGCACGAGGTCCTGAGTTCGATTCCCAGGCCGGGTAAAGTGTCATTGGTTTTTCCATCAGGAATTTCTCAGTAGCAGACACGGAGCCTGGATTTGTGCCCGGTTGATGGCAATAGGCTCGCCCCCTTTTACATGGAACTTAAACATTACTGGCGAAATTTGAGTGTACTGTTAGTAAATTTTTCTGTAAAAACATGCAACTATATTTCTTCCCATTATAAGGAGTAAATGGTTTAACCACTAACTTAAAGGAATAATAACAATTTCTCGCTAATTATAATAGCATACCAAGGTGTTAAAAGCCTATTCATCGTAGAAGCAATGTAACTGTCAAAGTTAAATGCAGAAAACAGATACTAACTGCTACAGGGCAGCAGGTGTACCATAAATACTAAATTGACATCGACACTGGCATAGCAGAAGTAATGAAGGCATTTAATAAAGAAACAAGTTAGTTTTTTTGTTGTTTTTCTATGGCTTGTAAGGAAAAACAGGCGTGAGAGGGTAAATAACTGTTTGTTGAAACGGTCGATAACAATACGCTTATAAATTGACTTTAACGTATTTCGTAGTGACATTTGACAGGACAGTGTATCTGTTGCTATAAATACTGCTGGTGTTGAACATACGCGTGTAGTAGATCATGTAAATGTAGCAAGTAAAGAAATCATAGATAATAAAAAAAACTAAATTGGTGATATAGAAAGTAATGTAGAAGAACTCTGCCAGCCAGTATAGGGACAAAGAAAAGAAGCTAGAGACATTCGTTTTTTAAAATGAAAATTTGAACATAGACCATAGACCTCATCTATCGCTTTCCATCAGGCGTGATCGAGGTCAAGAGCAGGCCGATTTTGTAATAATAAAAAAAAACAGAGTTACAAATTACAGGAATTGTATTGTGTAATTGTATAGTGTATTGTGTGGTAACAAATATGCTAAAATAAAACCTGTCACAAGAAAAATAGTAAAATTAAAAAAAAATACAGCAAAAACAATTACAATTATTGTAGAATTAGCGTGAAAACCAATATTATTTAAAAAAAAAATATTGTATAATTATCACTTGCTTCGGTTAACGAAAACATCGTGAGGAAACCAGCATGCCTGAGGGATATTTCTTGACGACATATAAAACCAAGTCAGAGGCCCATGGGCGGCATAAAAACTCTGACACCAGGTTAAGCACTAACTACACGATAAAGAAGAATGAAATATAAAAGGATTTGATTTACGTGGATATAAGGACCTAAGAGAATAAATATCATTCAAAAGGAGAAATCAATTTAAGCAATAACCAAGAAAAATGGGAAATCGCCAAGCGGTTGGTCGACTCTTCACGTGACCAGAGGCGGGCCTATTTTTTGGCCAAAGAATCAGCATTGCCATCCAACGTGGCAATGCTGCCAGCCTTCTGGGCACTTTTCCTGTTGACAGCGATGTGGACGAATTTTTTGACGCTCTGTAACCGTTTTGATACTTGTACATTTTTTTTTTGATTTGTAGTTTGTATATAATGTAAATGTTCACTTGTTGTCAATAACCAAGAAATCTAATGAAAAGAAAACCAATCTATCGCAACGTCACCGGTTCATTGGTACAGGTGTGTTTAGTTTACACAGCGCTTTCAGGACAGTGTCGAGTAGCCAGTAGCAAGTACAGTGCAACAGTGCACGTGTGCCTGATTTTGTTGACACGCCGATTTTTATGTGCTGTTGCGTCAGTTTTTAAGGAAATGTTTCTGCTGTATGCACCGGTTTAAATGAGGCTTGTATTCACAGCTAGACTCGTCTATACATATTATATTGTTTAGAAAACCAATTGTCGGTGGGTATCTTTATAAGTATTTTTGGAGGAGCTCGTGGCTAAATAATAACAGCCGCCCGGGTCGATCTTAGAGCCGTGCCGTTAAGCCGTGCTTGCCTAGGTTGGTCTGTGGATGGATGAGCATTACATACCGAGTTTCCTCCGTGCCTCGGAAAGCATGTTAAGCCGTTGGTCCCGGGTGTAATTTGTAGATTTTTGACAGTCATTAGGTAGTCAGTGGCCCAAAAAGTCTGACAACCAGACTCATCAAGGGGTATCGTATTACCAAGTACTAACTGGATTGTGGAGGTCAGATAGGCAGTCGTTCCATGTAAAATACTAGTATTGTAACCGGTGTGACCCTTCAAGAAGCCGTCAACCAAGCATTATGTACATCAAACTAAGTAAGTCTACGCAAAAATTACTGCTAAGAAACTTTTTTTTGGGATTAAAAATTTATGTTTTAGGGTGGGACACCATGTAACGCACTCAAAGCATCGTGCTGATGGATGCATTGGATAGAACGGACCTCGTGGAGGTATTTAAAGTTAAGATATAATAATAAAAACTTGTGAAAATGTTGGAACATTGACCCCCAATATCTCCGTAACTAGAACGTTCCCAGGTATGGTCTAGAACAAAAAAAAACGCAATGACGGGGAGAAAAAGTGCCTTTCGGCTTCGTAAGGCCATTTTTGCACCCATTATAGTTTCAGGTTACTCCCGTACGATAAAGTCGTGAGTTTTTATTATGTCAGAGAGTTATAATTTAATTCTCATAACATGAACTATTCATGGTAAGAAAGGTATTCCTCGGTAGTAACTAGATCACATCACTATTACCTCATGGCTCTGGAACTTTCAATGACACAATGGGCCCTTAGAATCTACCATCGTCTTTCTTTTCCTACTTATTTTCTTACATAAACATAATACTTATTTTCTTACATAAACATAATACGGCACGGCGGTTAAAAGAACGCTGACCGCTCAAATAAACTTTTTTTATTTTTTTATTCCAGCCTTTTCCAAAGTACTAAGTAGCTAGTAAAGTACCTGTTACGATTCTACAATGAAACAATTATACGTCATTATCATTACATAGTATAAAGCAAAGTCGCTTCCCGCTGTATGTCTGTCTGTCCCTATGTATGCTTAGATCTTTAAAACTACGCAACGGATTTTGATGTGGTTTTTTTTAATAGATAGAGTGATTCAAGAGGAAGGTTTATATGTACATTGCAGCCGTGCTAAGTCGGGGCGAGACGCTAGTTTATTATAAAACAATAGCTTAGTACTTTAGGACGCGACTGTAAAACGTGCGCAAACACACCCCCCATTGTTGCTCAGCGTTCTTTTTACATGACGGGACTTATACCTTAGTTTATACCCACATTTCGCCAGTTATGTTTAAGTCCTGTGTAATAGAGAGCGAGCCTATTGACATCAGCCGGACACAAATCTAGACTCCGTGGCTGATACTGAGAAATTCTTAATAATACTTTACTGGACTTAGGAATCAAACCTAGGACCTCATGAAGCGATCCCGACAGTCCACTATTTACTCTTTGCCCGACCCGGGAATTGAAGCCAGGACCGTCCTTGTCTGCGTTATCGACCACGAAACCAACGAGGCAATCAACTACCAACTACAAGTTCTAATCATCTTATCAATAAGAAAAAAACGATTAAATCAAAACACGTTATGTCGTAATTGCTAGTCAGGTAGTATTACTTGCTGATAAGTGATTAGTGGTTGCTACCTAATCAGTGGTTGAGCAACAGGTGAGGAGGAAAAAGTTTTTATCTGGTTACAAACTCCTTACGATTAAATGTTTGTATGTTTTGTTTGTAGATATGTCGCGTGAGCTAGTTTTTGATAATTATATCGCTATAGCTTTTGCCCGCATCTTCGCTCACGTTAATTTAGAATTTGACAATCAATTGGGTTGTACTCTGCTTGGAATAATATAATTCAATCATAATTCGAAAGACACGTGGCGCCATATCTAATATATAAAATTCTCGTGTCACAGTTTTCGTTGCCATACTCCTCCGAAACGGCTTGACCGATTTTGATGAAATTTTGTGAGCATATTGAGTAGGTCTGAGAATCGGCCAACATCTATTTTTCATAATAAAAAAAAATAGGCGGTACGAAGTTCGCGGGCACAGCTAGTATTATCATAAGAACGTTATTGTTGTTTTCTTTGGGAACAGTACTTTTTTTAGGGATGAAAGGTACCCTATGTCCGTTTCTGTACATCGGACAACGTATATGCAAAATTTCAGGATGATCGGTTCAGTTGTTTAGGCGTGAAGAGGTAACAAACAAACAAACTTACTTTCGCATTTATAATATTAGTTAGGATGGATATCATGGCGCTTGCAACAGCATAGAAATATCGGGTGCTCAGAATAATTGAAAATCACTGAAGATATCCTGTAAGTGACAGTGTACCTGAGAGATATCTCTCGACAGCATGTAAAGCCAAGTCAGAGGCCCATGGGCGGAATTAAAACTCTGATACCAGGTGAGGTACTAACCATGCGAGAAAGAAAGAGAGGGACTGTTTAAGCTTAAAATGTAGGGAATGAGAGTCATGTCTTTGCATTAATACATGCATAAACTAGATAGGCAGAAACTCCAAAATGGTGGTGTTGCCAGTCCACCCTTATCTCAGACGTGAGTCTATTTCTACGAGCGTTACATCCTCTTTTCGCTTACTTATTTCTAAAGAAAATATTATGAAAAAAGAAAATAATGAAAGACATTTATAGAATAATGAAACAAACAATGCTCATAATGTGAATGAAATGAAAGAAAAGACTAACGACTTACATCATCAGTTAGTGCCGTTACTGAAAAAAGTATCTATTAGAATTGGTAACTGAGTTCAAGAACCCTAGTTGAGTCACGCACGCAAAAGCTGAAAATGACCTTTACAAGGTTTAAACAGACCCTTCACGAAGCCGTCAACCAAGCATTCTGTACATCAAACTAAATAACTCTACGCAAAAATTATTGCTGGGAAACGACTTTTTTTTTTGGGGTGAAAAATCACGTTTTACATTAGGACTCAATGTTACGCACTCAAAACTTAGTGCTGATGGATGCTTTGAATAGTAAACGGGTCATGGAGTTAATTTAAGTAAAGTTTAAACCTTAAAAAGTGGTTTAAAAGAAAAAAATTGTGAAAAAATTGGAACTTTGACCTGCATTATCTCCGTAACTAGGTGGGAACCTGGGAACCTAGGTATGGTTCAGAACAAAAAAAATATCGCAATGACGGGGAAATCAAGTGCCTTTCAGCTTCGTTAAGGGTAGCCCTTTATAGGGTGACTGGTAATTAGTGACCGATACTTAAACACGTGATTGTAGTCATGATAACAAACGACTTTCCCAAAGAAACATTTTTTTTATACACAGACTTTTATCACAATGCGACTACAGCCGTATGAAATTCGCGCGCGCGCGCCTGTGACCTATCAGCTGTTAGCCGTTTAAAAAAATGTTTCTTTGGGAAAGTTGTTTGTTATAATGTGTTATCGGTCACTAATTACCAGTCACCCTATATGGAGTTAGACCAGAGAACTTCAGTTTATTATCAACAAACGTGAATCGCAAAGAAAACATTGAATGGACTTTAGTTAAGCCGTAAAATGACAGGCAACGATGACACGGCACGCTATTTACTACTCTGATACTTGGACTTTGATTCACCTATTGCTCACACATTGTATAATGATAATAATGAACTTAGGGGTACCTTATATCTGTGAGTGGAACCGGTAGAACGTCTATCATCAGGGTCTTTTCCTATGATGAGGTTAACGTCCAGTGCACCTCATCATCTGCCTAGCCGTTTCCCAACTATGTTGGGGTCGGCTTCCAGTCTAAACAGACAGCTGAATACCAGTATTTTACATCCATAATTTTGTTAGTAGATACACTTAAAAATAATGTTAGTAATTTGTGTGTGTTCTACTAAAAGAGACTTTGTTGGCAGCATACCATATTAAATCAACGTCAAAATCCCTTTAAAATATTAGTACATTAAACTATTAAAGATGGACTCATGGACCTTTCCTAAGCTCAGCAACTCTGGACCCGCACTCCGAACCCATGTCTACCGCGTGAATGTGCTTTCAATATCGATCTTAAAACATTGGATAACGAGTATACACCTTATCTTTAGTGTTTAATATTATAATGATGGCAATACACGGTTCAACCAAATTGATTAAGGTGCAAGCGAAATTCAAATTCATTTCTTATGTTTTTTGCAATTTTACGGTCAGTGTCAGGCTGTATGTTGACCAAAATATGATTTGCTGTCGTACGCATGTATTTAAGTACATAATTATAATCATTAAACTCATCAATACGACCCTCTAAGTTCATTTAATCCCATTGAATGATTTTTTCATGAAATAGTCATTCAATGGGATCGAATGTGTATTAATGTCTGTTTTTTAATCTCGGACACTAAATTGACAAGTAAAAATGGCAAACTGACATAGATTTCAATAGGATTTAAGTCAGTTTTACATTTTCAGATTTTAGGTGTAGTTTTCTCACTGGAATGTTTTCAGTTAAACAAAAAAAACAATTGACCTACACCCCGCATTGGGCCCGCGTTGTAGTTAACAGGACACTCTCTCTCAAACTGAAGATTTTGGAGTGCTAGCAGCCGGATCATATAAGCGAACCGTGTGTCATCACCAGTGATCGGAGTAGGTAGATTGAACTGGGGTCATTGATCCGAAACGTATAAATTACTATGGACATTCCTCCGGAATTGGTGGATTATTGGTGTGTTTGTTTTTATTATTCAACAGATAAATAATGAATTAATTTAGTTTTGATACCTTCCTTTAAATTTTGAATTGAGTAGTAATAATATCACTACCAACATTAACAATATTTAATTGAATCCGGAAATACCGGAATTACTTTCCGGAAAAATTGCTTATCCATGTTATTCTTTCTGTGTGCATTTATGATACATGTACCAAAAATCAATCTACCTACTCCGATCACTGGTCATCACCTTAACTGTATCACCTAGACTCCACCGATCAACAAGGTTGTCAGAGGACGAACGGTCGAGTGATAAGAGATGAACTTTAAGCTATGCTGCGTTATGATAGCATGACTGCGATAGACGGACGATGAAGTGTTTGTACTGAAGTCTAGATTTATTTTCACTACTTATTTTTGACTAATTAAAATGTTTTTTTTACACACTCACCTATTCCTACAGGGTGTAAACAGACCCTTCACGAAGCCGTTAACCAAGCATTCTGTACATCAAACTAAGTAACCCTACACAAAAATTATTGCTGGGAAACGACTTTTTTTTGGGTGAAAAATAACCTTTTACGGTAATACTCAATGGAACGCATTCAAAACATTGTGCTTATGGATGCATTGAATAGTAAACGGGTCATGGAGGTATTTAAAGTAAAGTTATAACCTTAAAAATTAGAATTAAATAAAAACTTGTGAAAAAGTTGAAACTTTGACCCCCAATAACTCCGTAACTAGAAGGTTCCCAGGTATGGCCTAGAACAAAAAATGATCGCAATAGCGGGGAGAACAAGTACCTTTCGGCTTCGTTAAGGGTCTATTTACACCCTTTATGTAATGATGGAAGCTTGGTGAGTGGTCGTCGTTTTCTATGGAGAATAGGCGGCAAGTAACTCCAGGGACTCCATGTCTGTCATAAAAATGTATTGTCACCAGAACCAAAGGTGTGTGCAAAATTACAGCTCAACCCGTTGGGGGGAACTGGTTTGAAATTCATTTGCAAGATTTGACCATTTGTTGTTCAAAAAAGCTTATAAAAATCTGACAATTCGAACAAAATCTAAAAGTATGACACATTGACATGGACCATGGTGTAGAATGAATTAGTTCCCAAGCGGATCTAGTCAGAGGTCTAAGGCGCGAATTACACAGAAACGGCGTAAGGCATAAGGTGCGGTGCAGGCGTGGAATTTATAAGGAAACGAAAGAAAGGCGTGCCTGGGCCGCGCCGCTTGGTGTAATTCACGACACGTCGCCTACGTACATTTTGTATGAAAACGTTTTAAAGCGGCATCATGCCTGCACCGCGCCTTTACCTTACGCCTTTTTTGTATAATTCGCGACTAAGAGAATGAATAGGTAACATGGAGAAATTAATAAATCAAACCAGTAATAACTAATCCATAAATAATAACAGATGTAGGTGCTTGTAGGTTATCAATTAAAGATAAAATGGATCAGCTAGTGATCATTCGGTAGCAATTCAGGAAATTACTGGCATAATATTCTATGACGTTAACAACATTATCTCTCCTTGTCATTTCCATAGCAGTAGAGTGAGACGGCTATAGACAGCAACATACAATGGATTCATGGAACTATTATGTACATACATACCTACTAAGTTTATTCGAGTTAAAGCCTACTTTATAAAATCCGGGGATATTTCCGCGACTACCGAGCATGAGGTCCTGGGTTCTATTCCTAAGTTGGGCAAAGTGTAATTGAGTTTTCCTTCAGGAATGTCTCAGCATCTACCACGGAGTCTGGATTTGTGCCCGGTTGATGGCAATAGGCTCGCACCCTATTACATGGGACTTAAATATAACTGGCGAAATGTGGGTGTTCTATTAGGTACACCTCTGCCTAACCCATCGGGGATAACAGGCGTAACAGCGATCGACCTTTAGGTTAAGCCGTGCTTGCCTCGGTCGGTCCGTGGATGGGTGACAACCCATTACATACCGAGTTTCCTCCGTGCCTCGGAAAACACCTTAAGCCGTTGGTCCCGGGTGTCATTTTTAGATCTGATCTTGACAGTCGTTAGGTAGTCAGTGGCCCTAAAAGTCAGACAACCAGTCTTACCAAGGGGTATCGTATTACCCAGCAGCAACTGGGTTGTAGAGGTTAGATAGGCAGTCGCTCCATGTAAAATACTGGTATTCAGCTGCATCCGGTTAGACTGGAAGCCGACCTCAATAGTTGGGAAAAGGCTAGGCAGATGGTGATCAAGGTTTAAACAGTTACTTATCTAAGTAAATACCTGCAGGTAACTATTTATTATAGTGATGTTATGTATGCAAGTTTGTAATTTAAGTGTAAACTAATAAGTTTTACGATTAGTTAATCTGTACCTATATGTACGTTTAAGGAAACGTACGAATACATAAGGATGTACTTAGGAATACCTTATGTATCGAGTTATGTGTTGATGGCAATCATATTAGGATATGCAACGCACATTTGCCTGTTAAATATTAATACGTAATTATTATTATACTACAAATAAAGTTGCGCTTCTGGTCGCGGGTTCGATTCCCGCACGGAACAAATATTTGTATGACCTACAGGTAGTTGTTCCGGGTCTGGCTGTTTGTGTATGTGAGTTTAAATGTTTGTAAACGCACCCACGATACTGGAGAATTTCCTCGTGTGGGGAAAAGTTTAAAAAAAAAAAAAAAGTTCGCAAAATACGCGCTTTGGACGTGTAGTTGCTGACACCAACCCGTTATCACTAACAAATACTTTGTTTCAATTAAACTTAGGAAATTATAAGCTTTTAAAAAGTAGGTTCTATACAGGTGAGTAATTTTCTTAGGTAGGTAATTCAAAAACTGGCAGTTACGTTGTTAAATAACAAAATACTTAAACTAGTGTGTGAAAAGCTCTTCAAAATCTATCCATACGTTACATACAGGAAAAGCGTAATTAATTACGGTTTTTTTTAAACGCCTAGAACTCCTCTAAGGAGCTAGAATGAGCAAGAGATTGCTCCGCACATTTGTAAGGCGTTCGATTCAGGCGCTTGCGCATAGTCTTTGCCGTCGACTCGAGATTCAGTGCTATAAGTATCTCTTGGCGCTTAAGTGATATTGACAGACGGGCCTAGTTCGTAAACTATACAGGATGGAAGGGGACATCGACGTACAAACGGTTACCACGTATCCAGTACATCATTCTGAACCCCCCTCCCCCCACATAGATTTCCCATTGGTAATTAAAACAAAAATCAGCGGTTCCATACATTTTAACCGTGTTGGTATAGCACTTTTGTAGGAAACATCTAATTTCATTTTTCAGGGTTTTTTGTACTAAAGCTAATATTTGAAATAATTAAAACACTCACCAAATACCAGTCTCTAAAACTAAGTCCACTGTCTCTGGTAGTTCTAACCGGAAACCTGAAATTAAAACAAAGACATTAACTATATGGACCATATAACATACGGGAACATTGAAAACCTCAACGTTCAACCTTATTTACATTAGCATAAAGTTGATATTTTGTTAAGTGGAATAAGTAATAACATCGATGGATGGAGAGGGAGAGGAAGACCAAAGAAATGATGGATAGATTGTGTGAGGGGTGATATGACAGATCATCATATGCCTAGCCTTTTCCCAACTAAATTGGGATCGGCTTCCAGTCTAACCGGATGCAGCTGAATACCAGTATTTTACATGGAGCGACTGCCTATCTGACCGCCACAACCCAGTTAGTACTGGGTAATACAATACCCCTTAGTAAGACTGATTGTCAGATTTTTTGGGCCACAGACTACCTAACGACTGTCATGGATCTAAAAATGACAGCCGGGACCAACGGCTTAACGTGCTTTCCGAGGCACAGAGGAAACTCGGTATGTAATGGGTGATCAACCCATCCACGTACCAATCTAGCCAAGCGCGGCTTATTCTAAAGATCGACCCGAGCGGCTGTTATTATTCAGCCACGAGCTCCTCATGAATGATATGAAAGATAAAGGAGTAAATGATAGCGTGACGGTTGACAGAGGAGAATGGAAGAAAAACACCGTGTTGCGCCGACCCCAAGTAACATGGGACAAGGGCAGGAAGATGATGATGTTGGAATAAGTAATTACATCAATTTGGAAATCTGGATTCGAATATGAAATAGTTAAGATCACGGGAATTGGCTGGAGTCAGGAAGCACAAGATCCTCATCATTGTTGAGATCTTCGGGTCAGCTTCGGGAAGGCCTATATCCTGAACAGTGGTCGCCTTTTGGCTGAAGAATGATGATCAAGAAGGACGTTACCAAAGAGTTTTAAAAGACTAAGAGAGCGGACATTGGGAATATTTTCATACAAAAATTTAGATCCCGAATATTTTCGATTTTGACACACGAATGCTACCTGACAAGCGGGCGTAGGACACTAGACAGAACGATTTGTTACTAAGTAGTAACAAGTATTGGATTACGATTTCCATCGTCCTGTCCCGTCGATCGCTCGTAAATATTTGAATGTCTTTGGACGTTACTGAGCTTGTGTTAGAAAGTCTGACCAAAATAAACGGGTTCTCTTACCATCAGTGATTATCCTCTGTATGATGCTGGCCATGTCTTTGACTTCGGCTGCGTAGAAGTTATCGCCGCTGTACGGACTTATACCTAAATCTGTACACAATACCGTTAAGGTTTTATTGATGAAAAACATAGATTTTTGAGGTATGAGGTATTTATAGTTAAAAAAAAAACGCGCTTCCTCGTATTCTTCTCAGCAAACCCTTTCATTTGATACCCATATCATGCAAATGCATAAAAATAACTAGTCCGCCATATTGAATTTAGAATGACGTCTCTTAGCTAACCATGCAGTGTCATCCAAACTAAACATTTATTAAAAATTTCAGGTCAATCGGATACCGGGAAGTGGGTCAAATTTAACTTCTAAGATTTTTTACAAAGTTAGTTACAGGTGAAGTTAATAAAAGCGTGTTAAAAAAGGGTATACCCCTTTGCCATTGGGAGAAGATCAAAATAGTTCTTAAGAAACGGCCCTGTGACAAACAGACAGACGGAGTGGTTTGAGAAATAGAATCCTGTAACTATTCTCGTTTCCGTCTTCGAGAGAGGAACGCCTCTATTAGCCAAATGCGGAACTACAGTAAGCGGTTTGACAGCAACACCACAGATAATAAATAATTATTTAGACCTGTAAAACTTGCGACAGCCTTATAATAATTGCTAGTTATCCTACCAGGTACCACAGCTACATTTCCTTGACGGATAATTGAGTTTGAAGTAAACGGATTGATGCTCTGTAATTATATAACCAACTTCTCAGTATTTTTTTCTAACTTAATATTATAATTGTCACAATACAGGGTGTTTATGATAATTAAATAACAGCTTTGCCCCGATTCACCGACAAAGAGGTGCCGGTTAGGTATTTTGCTATATGTAAAGTTACAGGCGCCAATTTACAATATTTCAGCTTCCGTTATCCGTTTTCGATGATAACCAGAGGATGCTAGTCTGTCCCAAGTATGTTCTATTGATAAAGGATACAGTTGAGCATATCCAGCAGCGAGCCGGGATGGTCTGGCGGCGGCGGCGGCGGGGGCACCGTGCGTGCGCCTGCGACGGCGCGCAGCGTGTACGCCCGCACGTACTCCTTGCGAATGTCGTGGAAGCGCGCATAGTACGTCGGCAGGGACAGGTCCTTGCTGCAGGCTTCGGGGTGCAGGCATTGTCTGAGGACGAAGAAGATTATTAAATCATCTGCTCAATTTTTACCATACTATGTTGGGGTCGGCTTATAGTCTAGCCGGGTGCAGCTGAATTCCAGCTAGTATTTTAAAAAGAACAGCCACCTATCCAAACTCAAACTCAAAGCATTTATTTCAATTAGACCATTACAGGCACTTTTGAATGTCAGAAAAACAAAGAAGGCGTAGCTACAGTCCCAGACACAAGACATAATAACTTATGAAAGTACTGTGGTTGCCCATTCCAAAGCGTAGATCTCTATGGAGAAGAATGGGCAAGAAACTCCATGGACACTCTTTTCAATCAAATATTTTTACAAGATCCGGGGGCATAGCTGCCGTAATTGTACGACTTTGGGGCTTCTGACAATCCGTAACGACTGTCAAAGATCAAAGGTTTTACGTGCTTTCCGAGGCACGAGAGGGTCTTGTAAAGTATTCAACACTTTACAAGACCCCTCCGTGCATTAAACCGGTCACCCATCCACGGACCAACTTATATAAGTTTTGCGTATTATTCGTAACGTTTATAGTCGCGACCAGCATGACTATTCTGTGCTCTATGGTCTTAACACCAACAAACAAAACTCCATAGAAAACATTCAAAGCGACATTCTTTTCTCTCCAAATCACCATTTTCCATCAATACCATATTTTTTTCTATACTGATGTAACTGATACACCTATGATCATTATCATCATAGATTATTTCGTATAATAATGAGAAAGCCATCAGCTCTGACCTCTGCACGGTGAATGGAAACCATTTGTGTTTGGGGAAACTACATAATGCATTAATGCTTTTTTTATATGTTCGTGTACGTTGTTGTAGACGATACGGGAATGTGACTTTAAGTTTATTCTTTTTCTTGTTGTTAGTGCCGCAATTGGTGTCAGAGTTTTTATGCCACCCTTGGGCCTCTGACTTGGCTTTACATGCCGTCGAGAAATATCCCTAAGGCATGCTGGTTTCCTCACGATGTTTTCCTTTACCGAAGCAAGTGATAATATATACAATACGCACATGAATCTGAAAAATCAGAGGTGCGTGTCTTGGGTTCGAACTCGAGACCAATGACTTGGCTTGACTTTTTCTAAACTAAAAGTAGCCTCTAAGTTAATCCATACAATATCAGCTATCTCCCGTCATAATCGGTTCAGCCGTTTCGGAGATATACAAAAACATGACAGTGTGAATGATCTTTGACATCCAGATAATGAAAAATTCACGTATCGTTCTAATATCGTGACGTATGAAAGTGTACAACGGAAACAGTGGCGCACCTACAATAGATCTTGTGTTATGTTTACCGGATGTGGACAGATTGGTATCGAATTTGGACGCTTTCATACAATTTTTGTCATAGCTCGTAATCTGGCCCAGATGTATAGTTCTGGATGGATGTAAGAGAATTTTAATATTTTACTTGAAAAGAAATGGTAACTGAGTGAGTTAACGATGTATAGTTGGAAATAATACATGAATAGTAACATAACATAACATCACGCTTGTAATCCCCGAAGGGTTATGCAGAGGTGTACCTTATAGCACACCCACATTTCGCCAGTTATGTTTAAGTCCCATGTAATATGGGGTGAGCCTATTGCTATCAACCGGACACAAATCTAGGCTCCGTGGCTGCTGCTGAGAAATTCTTAATTACATAAATAGTAGTTATAAATCAGTAAGCAACTCTCTTAGGTCATGCAATTGATAAAAAGGCTATGCCAATTAATAGGGTATTTCACTGAAAAAATCTATTTAGTCCGTTAGTTAGATTATCAAAAAATACTGGACACGTATTTTTTCTTTTGTCATGTAAACGAAAAATAACCACGATACATGTTATGAAGAACAGGGTGTAAAGTTCTTCATCCCCCATAGAAAAGGGAGGATCCTCAGACCAGACGGGTGCTGTGTCTGTTGGGCTACTGCCCGACTGTGAGTTGTTGTCGGGTTTTTCAATATAGTCTTATGTCGCGGATAACATTAACTGCGCGATTTAGGAATTTGAAGTTAGTTCTTCATTTATATCATAGATGGCGCTGTAGTACTTTTTGTTCTATGTTGTTGTTGTACTTTTGTGCCGCTACAGTAATAGACGTAGTATTATATTATCTGTGGTAATAGTAACATACCTTAAAGGAGGCTGTCCGTCTGTGACAAGCCTGAAGAGAGGTGAGTGAGGGTCCACTTGTAGGGATCTCACGAACTCATCGAACTGAAACGGAGAAAAAATGGGGTTATTAGATTAGGTACACATTATAAGTTTTTAAACAGTCCTGGTCACTAACATTATCATTAACACTAGAAACGGGATTACCGTGATCATGGTGCTTGCAACAGCGCCGAAATATCGGGAACTCAAACCTAACAGTAAACATGGTAAATATTCCGTTTCTAGTGTTAGGTATACACTGACTAAATAGTGTTTTTATAAGGATTGCATATAAATTACAGTTTCTTGATTAAATTAAGATAGATTTTTGATGATAATGACTGTATTTGGTGTGAAAAAAAAAATATTTTTCTTGTAAATTTTCGATTACGTTGCATATCCTTTTTTGTCTATGCATCACCATAAAGCAGACTGTAAGAAAATGACCGTTTCTCTTTTTAGGTTATTTTTTTTTTTTCTTGTAAGTGTTTAATTTTGTTCATTTTGCTTTTTCTGTTAGTTTTTTTTTGTTTTACTGTTTGCGTTTATTTTCTATACTTAATATTTGTACACCTTCACGGCAAAACATTGAGCCCATATAATTAACCTAAGACCTTTATGTAAATACCTGTGTTTCACAAATAACAGTTTGCTGAACTGGGCCTATTTGGCGCAGCCGTGAGGCACACAATATTGTCTCTTTTTTTTTCTGTTTTATTTACGTTTTATGTTGTGTAGATTTAAGTTTTTTTTTTTTATTTGTTTGTTGTGTGCACTTGTGTCATGTGCCAAATAAATATGTTTTCTTTCTTTCTTTCTTTCAAATACTAAAAAGACCATTTAAAAAATCATGCCTTTTAAAACTCAAAATAGCTTACCAATTATCTACAGGCTTCAACAACATAACCTTGGTTATGGATAATGATGAACATAAGTAATCAGACAGTATCGGTCAGATCGATGTTTATTCCGTCATTAAAACTGAATAGATTGAGCCTAAAAAATGTTGACGGCCTCACCGCGGTGCAACTATTAAGGTGACTACAGAATGGACGCTGGTGATTTTTCACCCGACTGTAAACGGCAATAGCAACGACGGGGTTATTTTCATATATTTTTACAAAGCGCTTTTGTCATGACTTTTTAATAACATAACATCACGCTTGTAATCCCCGAAGGGCTAGGTAGAGGGTAAATAATAGTATACCCACATTTCGCCAGTTATGTTTAAGTCCCATGTAATAGGGGGCGAGCCTATTGCCATAACCGGGCACTAATCCAGACTCCGTGGCGACTACTGAGAAATTCCTGATAGAAAAACCCAATAATACTTTGGCCGACACGGGAATCGAACCAAGCACGTCTATGCTCAGCAGTCGAGCTTGTGACCACTCGACCAATGTAGCAGTCTCGGGGGCTCTTTCAGTGACTTTCTAATAATGTCTCATAAGTCAGTTAAAGGCAGGAGGATCAGTTAATCCGACGTAGTTTTTGAAACAAGCAAGCAACAAGATAGGTGCCCAAGACAAGACTGATTGCCAGACTTTCTGGGTTCTGACTAGCCTTAGCGACTGTCAAAGATATGCGAAAGGGACTAACTACTCTCGGAAAGTAATATATGGTGACCCATCCACGGTCCGACCTCAGTAAGCGTTGCTTAACCTCAAAGATCGACCGCTGCGGTTGATATTATTTAGCCACGAGCTCTCAAAGTTCTTAATATTAAATTAATTTGACAAACGCCAAAATAAAAAATCTGGAGCCTTTTCGCGTACGATGTGAATCAGACCTAAGGCATACTGATGTATTCTCGGCTTATATTATTAAGTTTTATTCATCAATTATAATATTTTTTTCCCGCGGACAAAGGTGATGTTTAATTACACTTAATGAGTTAATCACAGACTTGAGGTTTGTGCAGGAATTCCCTTGTTTTTATTTAATTGATTTGTCTATGCAAGAATATTTAAAAGGTGTAAAGACGAGCCTGGTGACTGATTGGTTATGTATTACTTTAAATATCAAGTATCACGCAATGGGACTACATCCATTTAAAGTTGAAGCTCATACTCCATAGATAGGTATCCCAAAGTATTTTTTTATTCAACCTTAGGGTTGTGCTACATAAACAAGGTGTAAACAGACCCTTCACGAAGCCGTCAACCAAGCATTCTGTACATCAAACTAAGTAATTCTACGCAAAAATTATTGCAGGAAACGACTTTTTTTGTGTGAAAAATCACGTTTTACGGTAGGACTCAATGTAACGCACTCAAAACAATATGCTGATGGTTGCATTGAATAAAACAGGGGAGTCGTGGACATATCTATATGGTGCTTATATAAAAAAACTTGTAAAAAGTTGGAACTTTCACCCCCAATATCTCCGTAACTAGATGGTTCCCACGTATGATCTAGAACAAAATGATCGCAATGACGGGGAGACCAAGTGCCTTTCGGCTTCATTAAGGGTACTTTTACACTCATTATTTAGCAGCATTAGGAGCACAGAAACGCATTTTTAATTTTATTGAAACAGAGCTGGAATGCTATCGCAAACGGCAGCATCGACGACGCGCTCGGTAGCACGCTCTTTTTCACTAACGTAAGTTACGTTAACATTGAAAACAATGAACATCTATAGTCCTCAAGAACATAAGGGTACCTCACTGACACTTGGAACACGTGCAATGGCTTTGTAAGACAACCTGTACTAAACGAAAGATGGAACGAAAATAAGCACGTGGATAATTGTAAACGACTTAAAACAATTCCAGTTCTTTGCATATCAGTGGCACTATCTCTACCAAATCAGGTTAAAAATCAATACACAAACACACAAAAACCGTCAAACAATGATACAGCGGCCATCTTTAAAACCAAACCCCAGTAGCCAAGCCAGTAATTGGCTCAGTTGTTTTTGGCGGTGCAGTCAAAGTGACGAGCGTGGCCGGACATCGAACCCGGGACGGTACTGTTAGGAACTGGTTCCCGGTACCTGTCGCACTCGTGTAGACTGAGAAATAAACACAGATGCATTTCCGTGTGCGTGTTGCGAGTTTGGTTTTTTTTTTCTGTGTCTTGTTAATTGTTTTGGTGTTTGGTCAAGTTGAGATTTTGGAGGCAAAGATGTGTTTTTGAGTTGTTGGTGCAAAAGACCAAATATTCTTTGGAATGTAAAGGAAATGCCGTCAATCAAGCAAGTGCCTATTTAAGAAACCGAAAACGTAAAAATAATTTTCGCAATAAAATATTACGGACCGATATTTTTGCATATACATTTGTTTTCCAAACTAAGCATATTTTACAAACAAATAATTTAAGCCAGACAACCATCCAAACGGTGTTTGGCATACGGCAGTTTGTGTTGTCTCAGAGTTTATCTGTATGCTGGCGTGTGCCTGGTTTCTATAGGTGAAAAAAAAAAAAACAAGACTATGTCTAGACTTGAAAAGAGACTATGACCTCTGAGTGTGTTTGTTTCTTCTCAGAGTATTCAAATAGAAAACATAAACCTTATGTGTTATTTTTTTAATTATAATTACAGAAATAAATCTTGTTTAGCACTAATCTTAAGCAGAAGCTGACATTAAATTTTCTGCTAGTCATATTTGTAATTTTGGCGGAAGGCAGACAGTTGAACTGTCAAAAGTGACAGCGACTACGCCCTAAGTCACGTACGACACGCAGATTTCTCCACTTCACTAAAATTTTCACTTAAAACACGCTAGTAAACTTGATAGGACTTATGCAAATACTTGCAAGTCTTTGGGTATTACCTAGTTGAATATAATGTATGTTTAGGTAAGTTAAGTGATTTTGATATAGGACGTGGAAGGACAGAAGTTAGGAGTATGAAGGGGTATAAGGATATAAGAAGAGAAGGCCAAAGAAATGATGGATGAACTGTGTGAAAGACGATATGGATAGAATGGGGGTGAGGGTGAACCCACGAAAAAATTTGATGTGGGAGAAATGAGGAGTGAGGAGAATGATGAACTGAATTCGTGGTAACCGTTTTACGATGTCCTTCCCACCTTGTGATGTTAATGATTATAATTCTGTAAACCCATATCTGTTCCCGTCGCGAATCATATTTAATCGACATACAATCTGACACTGACCTGCAAATTGCGAAAAACTTAAGAAAATTTGAATTTCGCGGGCTACTTTAAGACATCCTCCAAAGCTTACCTTTCAATCATCAAAAGCTTACCTTTTGATGATTGCCCAACGGAACCCTCATCATCACAGTCCACTTTCTACATCTAAAAATGACAACCGACCACGTTATTTTAAATTAGCAATTCAAAATGGCACGGGTTATGTCATCTATGAATATAAAATAGATATAAATAATGATTAAGACTCATTGATTTACTTGATTAAGATTCTGAATGTCGTTAAAGATACGTTGATCTCGAGAAATGATGGAAAAATTTAATAAATAGGAAGTTACGTTTCGTGAGATATTCAGATAAACTGCGAAGCGCTGTATCTCTTTTGATGAGCTATATGAAAATTGTGGTAAAATACAAGGTGTAAACGGACCCTTCACGAAGCTGTCAAACATGTATTCTGTAGGACATTAAATCAAGTAACTATACTAAGCAAAAATTGTTGCTGGAAAACGACTTCTCTTTTTGGTGTGAAAAATTTTATTATACGGTAAGATTCAATGTTGTTGAATGAATCTCGAAACACATTGTGCTGATGGATGCATTGAATAGAACAGGGGTTATGGAGTTATTTAAAGTTGAAACTTTGACCTCAAATATCTCCGTAACTAGAAAGTTCCCAGGCGGAGTGGTCCAAACAAAAAAAAAATCGCAATGATGAGGAGAAAAAATGTCCACCCATTATTATATACAGGATCTATAGATGTTTGCGGCGCTTGGGAGATACCTGTGTCCAATTGTCCACTAGTGGAAGCTTTCCAGCTGAAATAATGATGATTACGAACAAAAGAAGAATGGATGGAGAGGGAGAGGAAGACCAAGAAACGATGGATGGATTGTGTGAGGATAGATATGAAATAAAAAGGAGTAAATGATAGCGTGACGGTTGACAGAGGAGAATGGAAGAAAATAACGTGTTGCGCCGACTCTAAGTAACATGGGACATGGGCAGGAAGATGATGATGATGGTGATGAGCAAAGGCATAGCAAATGATGAATTGAGGTGGTTCTTTTAAAAAGACCAGTGAAAGGCGTCAAAGCAATGTTAACAATAATATTGAGGTAGGTATTAAATATATGTTTCTAACACACCACGTTTAAAAAATAGACTTCAGTAAACACTTAACAATTTTGTCTGACCCCGCAACCGCGTCTCGAATACCAATATTTACCTTTCGACGATACCTTAAGTAAATAAATCAAGTTAGCTGCCATATCTAGATTCTAAAGACCGGTTTAAAGCGCTTTTTACCGGTGCCGTTTTATGTCAGGTACATGCCTGATGATTATATGAATTAGCATCCGCTGCTGGACAAGTAGTTAGTGCTAGTGGACAACTAAATAAAGCTAATGAAAGTAAAGGAAAAAGAACTTGAAGATTGAGTTTGAGAACGACATCATCATCTTCCTACTCTTGTATCACCTCATGTTACTATGAGTCGGCATACTACGTATTTATCTTCCATTCATCCGTATCAGTCGTTACTTTATCATTCACTCCACTTTCATATCACCCCTCACACAATCCATCCATCGTTTCCTTGGTATTCTTCTCCCTCTCCATCCCTTCCTTTTTTCTTCATAATCATCATTATTTCAGCCGAAAAGCTTCCACTAGTGGACAATTGGAGACAGGTATCTCCCAAGCGTCGTTTCTTTGGTCTTCCTCTCCTTCTAAATCCATCAATCTACTTTACATTGATCACTATTTTCGTTACATGCATTTGCAATTACTGTTGTATAATTTTCACAGTATAAGTCATTGTCTATGCAAATGAATACAAGTCAATGACTACTCACATTACCACGAGCCTGCTGGTAGTGTCACTAAAAATGCTTTTGCAGCTAGTAGATGAACTTCAGAATTCCGGATGATACTCAGAAATTCGTCGAAAACTTGATCGAGACTCGAGCAGGACATGGAAGAATGAAACAAGAAAATAGAAAGAGAGGAGACCTATACACAGCAGTGGATAGAACAGGGCTGCCCACGATGATGATGAAGTTGAGATAAACTTCGAAAAAGCCGAATCAACCAGATTTTGTTCTACTTAGACCATAATTGCACTGGGTCCGCGTGGTGGACTACGGCACCTTTCAGAGGCAAGGCCTGTGTATCAGCATTCGGATCACCATAGGATTATTATGCTAGTCCAAAATAAAAAGTAACGGAAATAAGATTGGAGAGTTTATATCATTAACAAGTTCGATTTCATTGTTCTCTTAAATTCCTTGAAAGTGTCTTCTCTTTTGTATATCCTTTTATACTGTCGACATCATTAGCGATGTCTCCATGAACAAAACACATAATAAAAGTCCTTATCCCACCAAAACCCTTCAAAAAAAGACAATTCCCAGCTGCGAATAACCTCAAAATGGTCAGTTTCCGCGTTGCCTTTTTAGTACAGTTACAAAACAGGTTGTTCAAAATGAAGGGAGAGATACTTTAAAATGTGGATCGCCATGGATTCATACCACAGAGGATAGTAGGCACAGAAGCTCAACTCTACACAACGAGCGAAACAGGCGTACGCACAAAAGGAAACGTACTAGCTCAAACTGCAATCTGCATGCACTTTGGAGAGACACTTGCAAGTGCCATTGCCGAGTTTGAGGTCCTAGGTCCGGTTCGGGGGTCGGGAAAATTATTGTTGGGTTTCCGAAGTACAGATTTGTGCCCGGTTGATGGCAATAGGCTCACCACCCTATTATATGGGACTTAAACGTAATTGGAGAAATATGAGTGGACTTAGGGTAAGCCTTCGTCTAGCCTTTTGAGGAAGACAGGCGTGATATTATTTTAAACAAACTATCTCAGCTGAACGCAAAGTCGCGTTGCTTACATTCGCTGTATCGGTACGTCAAGAACCTCTATGTGTGTGTGTGTTGTGCAGACCTTCTGTTCATTTTCAGTGTTTGCACTTCCTCAGTTTCGGAGAAACGAACACTTTTGATCGAATAATCAATGGTGTTTGGACATGATTGACGCATATGGCCCGTTTTTTTGGAAGATTTATTACCGATTTTGGTCGAAGTGTTACGGTATTTGGTTGGGAATTAACCTCGTTTTTTGATCGAATTTGAATGGAGTTTATTTTTGTTCTGATTTGGAAAGACATGTTAGTAAGAATTACCGTAATGTTGCATATTAAAGATTAAAAGACTTGATCAAGAATATTAATTGACAAGATGTGGTAAGATTTGTTTATTTTTAATTAATTTTTTGTGGATGATGTTATCAAAGTTATGACAAAACGGTAAAGTTTGAAGTTTCGAAATACGGAATTTTAGCTACCTAAGGTCACACCATACAACAAGGTATCTTAGTACTTAATTACCCGTGATTTAAAAATGAAGACCTCTTTATTTACGCTAGATGAGGCAGAGCAAGTTCCCTACACATTACTTTATGTTAAAAGACAAAAAACAAACAAATATGTCACTAAGGGCCTTGGTCGGATATTATAGGAGAATGTATCATGTGTACTTTATTGAAAATACCAGTTTCTGAACACGTTTCACCAACCTGACGAACGAACAGGTGACGTTTTAATACATACTTGTAGATACAATTCACTTCGACCAACTTATATGTGCAGACGGGAAAACACTGAACTAAAATAAATGTACCAAGTTTGACATATTGATGCATTTTTTCTTGACAAGCAGCGCCACCGTGGACTGCAAACTTAGAGTGGTCACACTATACACATATGAGCCATCGAGCTTAAGAATGAGACACAACTATGGGTGAAAGAGACGGCGGTCTACAGAACTGAACTTTTGTCAAAATTCAATGTGCTCAGAGGGACTAGATTAAGAGACATTTTATTCAGTGATTTCAACGATGGAAAAGTCAAGGTTACTCAACGTTATCCGAGGACGGTATGCGGATTGGTGACCATCCCTAAACATACCGAGACCCCGCAGTGCCTCGGAAATCACGCCGTTAAGTTGTCGGTCCCGTGTCGATGGGAATGTCAAAAATATAAATAATTGAAAAAAGTCCCGAAACCCTTGTCATTTCAGTTGAAAGTCGGTCAAGAAATACGAAACGTTATATAAAAGCGATTGCAACTGTATATTGGACAAAATATAATTCGCGATCGTTTCAAATATGACTTTACTGAGTTTTAATAATTCAAATCATCAATACAATCATGAAAAAGTAATTTCATGGGATTCTTTTCGATATTTAATTTCAAAGAATATTTACATTATTTACAAACTACAAATCTATAATAGTAATAAAATATGTACAAGTATCAAAAGGGTTCCAAGACTACAAAAAATTCGTCCACATCGCTGTCAAAAGGAAAAGTGTCCAGAAGGCTGGCAGCACTGCCTCGTTGGATGGCAATGAACGCTTTGGCCAAAAAATAGGCCCGCCCTCTGAATGGAAATGAAATGTTCATTTAATGGGATTAAATGAAATGTTCATTTAATGGGATTAAATGAAATATTCATTTAATGGGATTAAATGAAATGTTAATTTAATGGGATTAAAAGAAACTAAGAGGGTTGTATTGATGAATTTCGCGGGCTTCCCTGGCGCTTCCTCCAGCTACATAACACCAGCAGCAGCAGGTACATTATCTCCGAGTATCAGTCATAGTCATCCATTTAAAACGTTCCCGTGGGATAATTGTTGACCATAACGCGACCGAAGCCGCGGGCAAAAGTTAATGAGAAACTAGTGTAATACTGTTTTGGTTACCACTTACTAAAAAATGCTTTTCGATGAAAAAACTGTTGTTGATCTTACACTTTGTGATAAAGTATAGTTGACATCATCTCTATTGATTAGTTGGTTATGGTGTAAGGTGTAAAAAATATTGTTTACTTATACTGTAGTGGCCTTGAAGTCATTTGTATGACTTTAGAAGTGAGGCTAAAAAACTGACTACCACGTACATACAGACTTGTTTTCACTTGAATCCATCATACCCCTCTGTATTTTTCATCATAGTTGCGCTTTGAGGAATAAACATATAATATTTTTAATTTAATTTTGCGAGCGCAACTAATGGTTGCGCTTCGAGGAATAATTTAGTTGCGCTTAAATAAGTTGCGCTTTGAGGAATACCCCATACTATACCTGGAAACCTTCTAGTTACGGAGATATTAAAAGTTTTTTTTTTAATAATAGTTTTTAAGGTTATAACTTATTTTAAATATATCCATGACCCCCGTACCACAGTATATTATTACCGTGCCCGTACTATTCAGTGCATCCATCAGCACAATCTTTTGAGTGCGTTACATTGAGTCCAGTCCAAAAAAAAACTTAGTTTGATGTACAGAATGCTTGGTTGACGGCTTGGTGAAGGGTCCGTTTACAACTTGTCTTTCTGATTCTTCCATCATCGAACGTCATTTGTCTTCTAGGCCCTCAAGAGTATCATAGACAAGCTTGAATGACTTTTTAAACCGTATTTAAATAAAATAACACCGCACCAGTAATCCCCGTATACGGTAAGGCAGAGATGTACCTACACCCACATTTCGCCAGTTGTAAAGCAAATAAATCTAACAAAAGACCATAAAAATCTACAATTGACACTTATGAAGACATAAAAAGTAAATACACTAAAAGTAAGTACCCTATAAAAAAAAAAACGCTTACTTATATCCAGTAATAATGTCTCTTTTGACCAATCATAAAACAACCATTCATAGTTAAACATAAAAGCTCTTAACATGAAAAACACCATTCAGTATAGATCTTAAACACGTTTTCTAGTGACCAATTAAGCACATAATATACGACTTATTGTAATTAATCAGTCTAACTGTTAATCAATTTAAATGTACTCAAACCAAGGTACTTAATCTATACGTCTATATACAAATAAATAATATAAAAGTGTCCGTTTGTTATTTCAAAATAACAGCTTTTTACTGAATACATATGAAAGTATGTCTGTCTGTCTGTGTGTTTGTTCCGGCTTATCTCTGAAACGGTTGGACCGATGTTGACGGGATTTTTACTGGCAGAAAGCTGATGTTATAAGGAGTAACTTAGGCTACTTTATTTTAGAAAAATAATTAGGATTCCGTGAAAAAAAAATCAAAGACATTGATGGAATCCCGGGATCATTTGAGTTGTGTTAATGGCAAATGGCAATTAAATAAACTCCCCCTAAGAATGAAACATTCATAGCGAAATGTGGGTGTTACCTCTGCCCAACTCTTCGAGCAATCATACATCATAGTTGTTAAGCTAGTAATTATAATGAATCATCATCTGCCTAGCCTTTTCCCAACTATGTTAGGGTCGGCTTCCAGTCTTAACCGGATGCAGCTGAATACCAGTATTTTACATGGAGCGACTGCCTATCTGACCTCCACAATTCAGTTAGTAGTAGGTAATACGATACCCCTTAAGACTGGTTGTCAGACTTTTTGGGCCACTGACTACCTGTAACGACTGTCAAAGATCTACAAATGACAGCCGGGACCAACGGCTTAACGTGCTTTCTGAGGCACGGAGCAAACTCGGTATGTAATAGGTGGTCACCGATCCACAGACCTTCCTAGGCCAGCACGGCTTAACCTAAAAATCGATCCGAGCGGCTGTTGTTATTTAGCTACGAGCTCTGTAATTATAATTAATACTTGTAGTAAATACATTTAAGTGTACTGAATCAAAGTCCATGCCGTCATAAGTCGGGGTTAAAACATGCAGCATGCTTATGAAACTTTGTAATGCCTATTACTTTATTAGCATACTTAAAACGTGCATAAAGTTTATTTATTTTTTAAGTACTTCAGTTCAAAAGTCGTCTTTAATCAAAGTAGAAGGTGAGGTCTTACAGTTACTGGACTTTGGGCGACTTTCATAAAAGTCTAGATAAGTAAGGAGTTCAAAATCAAAACGGGTTTGCACTTCTTATGACGTGCCTACCTATACTAAACTGTACATCCACTTATACCAGTTTTGCGTAAGCCTATTTCACTAAGAGCCCCGATTTCGGATTCGTGCCATGGTGATGGCAATAGGCTCGCCTCCTATTATTATTATTATCAGCCATTTGGGTCCCACTGCAGTGCAAAGGCCTCCCTTCCCTCCTTCCACTTATCCCCATCCATGCTGTTATACGCCAATCCTTGTGAAGGGAATCCAGTTCGTCTCGCCATCTCCTTCTGGGCCTGCCGCGTTGCCGTTTGCTGCTGTTTGGGACCCATTGTGTGGTTACTTTAGCCCATAGCTCCTCCGGCATGCGACAGGTGTGGCCAGCCCGAGCTTGGCCGCCGTGAGACTTCTATTACATGGAACTTAAAAATCACTGGCGAAATGCGGGTCTACTATTAGATACACGTCTACTGACCCTTCGGGGGTTACAGACGTTATGTTATGATAACTTCACTTTGTAGAAGCTGCTAGTATCACCATCTCAAAGTCCACAACACGCCAATTCCTCTAACCGTGACACAGCACCTTTTTATCACAACATCTTGTACAGCGTCACAGCCGTTTATTTGACCTCTCCGACCTTCAGGGACCGAGTCGTAGCGACAACCTGTCATTACCGCTTGTACCTATGTATCATTGTGATCTTTGATCCGAGTATTTTTGTCCCGTGTAGCTGTGAATGCTGTATCATGCCTGGTTGGTGTGGTTTTTGATTTTGCAGTAGTTGTTTTGGTGAATTGAAGATGATACCAGCTCCGTTGGTAATTCTGAATACCATTATTTTTCATGTAGCGACTGCCTATCTGACTTCCACAACCCAGTTAGTACTAGGTAATACGATACCGCTTGGTAAGACTGGTTGTCAGACTATCGGGCCACTGACTAACTGTAACGACTGTCAAAGATCTACAAATGACAACCGAGACCAACGGGTTTTCTGGTGGCTCCACTGTTGATTTTGGCTTTCAGGAGTTGCAGTGGTTTGGGAATAGTGTGGCGTGCTTGAACCCGGAACCAACGGCTTTACGAGCTTTCCGAGGCACGGGAGAAACTCGGTATGTAATGGGTGGTAACCCATCCACGGACCAACCTAGGCAAGTGCGGCTTAACCTGAAGATCGACCCGAGCGGCTGTTATTATTTAGTCTTCTTCTTCCATTCTTCTCTATTGATTGTGATGCTAATATACCAAGCTTAAAATAATAATAATAATAATAACGCAAGATAAAATTGCCGCATGGTCTGTCAAGGCCCTTCACGGAAGACACCGAGCCTTCATGAGCCAGCCACACGTCGACAAAGCTAAGTCGAACGAATGGCTCAAACGAGGTGAGCTGTTTCCCGAAACGGAAGGATTTATGCTGGCGATCCAAGACCAAATAATAGCGACTCGTAATTACAGGAAATATATAATTAAAGACCCTCATCAGCCGACTGACTTATGCAGACATTGCAATACAGCCTCTGAGACCATACAACATATTACAGGGGCTTGTAAATCACTTGCACAGACCGACTATAAGCACCGACATGACCAAGTTGCCGCTATTATACACCAACAATTAGCATTCAAATACAAACTTATAAGTGAGATGAAACCATATTATAAATATAAACCGGAAATAATACTAGACAATAACAATCAGAAAATCTATTGGGATCGGACGATAATAACAGACAAAACTATACATTTCAATAGACCAGATATAACCCTTCACGACAAAGTCAATAAAACAGTTTACCTAATGGATATAGCTATCCCAAACTCACACAACATTCAAACTACAATATCTGAAAAGCTTAGTAAATATCAAGACCTCGCCATAGAAATAAAAACCCAGTGGGAAGCACAAACCGTCCACATCGTCCCTATAGTGCTCTCTTCCACCGGTATAATACCAAAATCTCTTATGCAAAGCCTTAATACTTTACACATGCCTCCCCACACACTTCAGCTGCTCCAAAAAGCCACAATTCTTAACACCTGTCGCATCACCCGGAAATTCCTTACTTCATCTACAATATCATCCTCATTCTCCATTTAAATTCCCCCTACAAACTTGGCTCCGGCCCGTGGGTAGGGTTTTTGTACTCTCCTCGAGAGAAGAACACGAAAGAACTCGAAATAATAATAATAATAGTAATACTTGTTGGCTGAAGTCAAAAAAGTATTACCCGAAATTTATGGTTTTATGTGGCAATGTTATAGGCACCCATCAAAATTACTTTATAAAGACAATGTTTTAGAATCTGCAGTTGGTTGCCAACAAGGTGACCCTCTCGGGCCTGCCATTTTCAGTTTGGCTATTCATCCCATTATTCAACAACTAAATTCAAAATTAAACGTGTGGTATTTAGATGATGGAACGCTAGGAGGTGATGTTGACACCGTTTTGGATGACCTACAACTCCTCAAACATGAATTTAAATCTATTGGCCTAGACCTTAACCCCTCAAAGTGCGAAATTTACCTCTCTGACATTACCGACAGACAATCGATTTTAGATAAATTTAATGCAATAGCCCCACAAATCAAAATTTTAGAAAAAAGTTCCTTGCACCTCCTAGGTTCCCCTATTTTCGAAGAAAGTTTTTCATCTTTCATCGATGACAAAATCAATCATTTTAATGATATTTCGGACAGACTCTCCAAAATTAATTTACATTCGGCATTCACCCTTATCAGATATTGCTGTTTTGGTCCAAATTTTATGTATTTTCTCCGTTGTTCTCCTCTCTGGAAGAAACCACAGCTTTTGGACAAAATTGACCAAATTATTCGCAACACATTAACATCCATTCTTAATGTGGCCCTGGACGACCGAGCGTGGCTGCAAGCCACCCTACCAATTCGTTTTGGTGGCCTTGGCGTCCGCAAAATTTCTAGTGTAAGCTTACCGGCGTTCTTGTCCTCTGTCCACAGCACTGAAAAGCTAACCAGGAAAATTTTATCTCACTCCCTGGTTGACTCGGAAGTGCCGTGCTTGACCGACGCAGAGGACGCCTGGAAAGTGGCTTGCCCGGATACGGATCGGCCCGACAACCCGTTTTCCCAGAGGCAGTGGGATGAGCCGCTCTGCAGTTTGGTACGGAATAAACTTATTAATACGTCTACCAACACTGCTGAGCGTGCCCGCCTGTTGGCTGTGGGTGAGTGGGAGTCGGGCCTCTGGCTTCAGGCACTACCGTCACCTAACATAGGCACTATGTTAGGTGACTCAACCTTCCGGCTCGCTACATGTTTGCGATTGGGCGCTCCTTGTGGGGCTCCACATCGCTGTCAATGTGGTGAAGCAGTCGACTGCCTCGGACACCATGGTCTTTCTTGCAGTAAGAGTGCTGGTCGGATTGCGCGGCACGCTAGCATTAATGATCTCATCCGTCGTGCTCTTGCCACCGCCGGGGTGCCAGCTGTCTTAGAACCCAATGGCTTGGCACGCGTCGATGGGAAGAGACCAGATGGTATGACCATAATGCCATGGAAGTTGGGTAGGCCTTTGGTGTGGGATGCAACTTGTGTCGACACCCTTGCGCCATCCCATCTTCCTAGTACAGTGAGCTGCGCTGGGGCGGCTGCTGCAGGTGCTGAAAACCTCAAACGGCGCAAGTACAATAATTTAATTGGTAGTTATGTATTTGAGCCGTTTGGGGTTGAAACACTAGGGCCATGGGGTCCGAGTGCCCACCTAGTATTTCGGGAAATCACCAAGCGGTTGGTCGACTCTTCACGTGACCAGAGGGCGGGCCTATTTTTTGGCCAAAGAATCAGCATTGCCATCCAACGTGGCAATGCTGCCAGCCTTCTGGGCACTTTTCCTGTTGATAGCGATGTGGATGAATTTTTTGACGCCCTGTGACCGTTTTGATACTTGTACATTTTTATTTCTTCTTACTATTATAGATTTGTAGTTTGTATATAATGTAAATATTCACTTGTTATTAATAAATTAAATAGCTTAAAACAAAAGTTTTCAAATGACAATCTTGTGGTCTACATTTTTTCTTACGCTTACTGTCAAAGATTATGACTATTACGACCGCAAACCACTTTTTATGAAGAAGCCTTTAAGATAAGCCCATCAACGCACAACTTGTAAAAAACTAGTGAATCGGGTCTTAACTTTCACTGGTCAGGGGATCAAAGATTAATATTAACGGTCATGTTAGCATAAAACAAAGTCCGGATGACTGTAGTAACTTTGGTACACACAACGACTCACCAAGCTATAATAACCTGTATAAGCTGACCTCGCTTGGTATGAGTGTCCCGTACAATGAGATATCAGCTTAATTTGTTTTTGTATAGCTTGGTCGTCGTGTGTACAAAAGATCTCTATCGTGGTTTAGAGATGGCACGTTCAGAAGCTTTAAAAAATCTTCACATATATCAGAAAATATTCCAATTTAAATTTTATGGGATGGAATTTCATTGTGATTTATTAGTACCTAAGTGTAGGATTAAACTGACAGAAAACCAGATTTCGGAAAACAGTTAACTAATCGCTTCAAAAACTAGATGTAACCTCTGCTCACACCTAGAATGCGAAACCTTCCTTATAAAGCTAATCCTGGTCATAGATTTCTAAATCGTGGTAATCCGCGAACAATCTTCGACCGATTTTATGATTCTTAATATAGTCATTTATGTCTTCAAACCATGATTTATGGATGCTAATCTGTCTCACTGAGCAAAGGATCACATTACAACACTTCTTCTTTACAAAATAGCCACACTTTTTCTTTTTTCGCATCCATACTTAATATTATAAATGCAGTTTGTTTGTTTGCTACCTTTTCACGAGTAAACAGCTAATTGAATCATAATGAAATTTGGCGAGCAGATAGATATATCCTGGGGAAGGACATAGGCTATCTTTTTTTTCCTAACTCATACTCATCAAATTACCTCGCGAACGAAGTCGCGGGCAATAGCTAGCATAGAAGAGTGAAATATAAATGTTGATGGATGGAGAGGGAGAGGAAGACCAAGGAAACAATGGATGGATTATGTGAGGAATGATATGAAAGAAAAAGGAATAAATGATAGTGTGGTAGTTGACAGAGGAGAATGGAAGAAAAAAAACGTGCTGTGACCCCAAGTAACATGGGACAAGGGCAGGAAGATGATGACTTCTTTGCGAGTTTGATCTAGCGAAAGGATCTGAACATGATTTAGCGAGTTTGCCGGTCGTTACAAATCATCATCTGCCAAGCCTTACCCAGCTATGTTGGGTTCGGCTTCCAGTCTAACTGGATGAAGTTGAATACCAGTATTTTACATAGAGCGACTGCCTATCTGACCTCCACAACCCATGTTAGTACAGGATAACACGATACCCCTCGGTAAGACTGTTGGCAGACCGATATTGTTTCTCAACAAATACTACAGAATCGAATATCTCGAACTAGTGTTTAGATCGTAACGTCCTTCGTCTGTCAAAACCACATAAGTTTCCTCACATCATACAACTTGATTCAAATTCAAGGGAAGCTGCAATATGGAAGTAATCAGCCTCTGACGTAAGTCTTTTTTCGTCTCCGACGGCGCTAAGCTCATGGTAAAAACATATTTACATTAACTTGATGTATTACTACATTCAGCTTGCGTAATGTCCGTCATTTGTTACCTGTCTCGGTATTATGGGCTCTATAGACCAAAGCCGACGACGTACAAGCTCAGTGGCCCGGCGACACAGACACAAAAAAGATGGACCTCTCGTGCCGCCGACATGTCACCGACAAAGTTTTTCGACTTGCAGTGCAGTCATTTGAATCCGCCAAAGAGACTGACGCCAACAAAGCCACTGACCATTAGTGACCATGTCGGCGGATCGCGGTCTGCGGTTTTGGTGTGAAGAGCCCTTTGGAACAGAAGATTTCGTTGCGTGTTAAGCTGAGATTGTCTAATGGTCTACAGAGGTTTTGTCTCAATTTCAGAAACTAAAAAATATGGAAAACTTTGTTGCTTACGAAACTGGGGTCGTTCAATGGCCTAGCGAGGTCTTAGGGTGACGCTTTTAGTTGTGGGTCGGAGGTCGGTCTTTACTACGTAGTTACTTCCATAATCTAGCGCTTCAATTCAGGGCCGGATTTATGGCTGTGGAGGCCCTGGGGCAACCAAGAAGTGGAGGCACCGAAACTTGATTTGGGACAGACGAAAAAAAAAAACAAGGTGTAACTTAATAACCCTAATAAAAGTTCAACTAATATTGAATTCAGTAATTATATGATCCGGATGTATTAGCGAGCGAAGCGAGCTCAAAAATTGTAGTATTCCGCTTGGGATAGGTTGGTTTCTCTATAGATGTCCGAGATTTTGGGGGGTGTTTGAACACTCTTTGATGGACTAATGGAACCAGAGGATGTAATTTTTTCTTGACCAAGTTGTGGAGGCCCCCTTCTTTGTGGAGGTCCGGGGCAAGTGCCCCTGTTGCCCTGCCCTAAATCCGGCACTGCTTCAATTCCTTGACAATAAGTAGGTACAGCACTAATTTCAACGACAAAAATTACACAAGACTGCCGACCGACATGGTATCCTGTGAGGGTATTTTCTTTTTCAATCTCTTATTAAAATGAAAAGAGGAAAATTAGGTTTATCTTAAGTTTATCTATCGACATCGAACGCGTATACAAAGTTTCGTGTCCGTGCTATGAACCGCTGAGGAGTTCCCTCGTGAGGAGGCGATCCTGGCTGCAGGATCAAGTCATGTCTGTCATAAAAATGTATTGTCACCAAAACCATAGGTCTGCGCAAAATTTCAGCTCAATCGAATGGGGGGAACTGGTTTGAAATTCAGTTGCAAGATTTGACCAACACATACTAATTAGGCAAGTTAAATAAAAGTTTATAAAAAGAATTGATTATAAGATTACAATAAATTCTTTTTTCGTTTATCCAAATCGTATCCTGGTTAGGCTTATGACGCATGCGAAGAAGCACGGAATTATGAAGGACGAATATCAAGTTATGTGTAAGATTAATTAGTATGTTTAAGTAAAAAAAAGTTAAGTAACTAATGAGGTTTACGCCTTATTGAACCTTCAAGCCTTGACAGGTCACATCCAAGATGGACGTCAAAAGGGTAGCCAACTTTTTCTGTCCAAGAACTTTTCACTTTTGGATCGAGGTTGTGACTGGTTTCTTTCGTGGCAAGTTCATCAAAAGACATGCTCTTTACAAAAGTTTGTTAAATTGTCACCTTCGGGCCCTATCAGAATATCAGCGCTGTGACATTTTTAAATGTTACAGCACCATGTTGAGATAGGCGCCTTTTGGCTTCGTACAGAATCAATTTAGTTTGTTGAATGTCTTAAAAAGTTTTTTTTTTTTAATTTTTAGTTGTTCTCGTTTTATTTAATTTTGTTTTATTGTCTTGTCCTGTTCTTTCTTTTTGATATTTGAAGCTTTAAAAAAAAAAACAGATGAACATGTCTACCAACCCTGCAACGTAAACAAAATGAAAGTCTATCAGATCTTCCTACCCTTTTCCCAAGCAAGTTGGGGTCGGCTTCCAGTCTATCCGGATGCAGTTAAATACCAGTATTTTCCATGGAGCTACTGCCTTTCAGACCTCCACAACGTAACCATAACTTTGGCAAACTTGAGATTAAAAACTGTCATCAAAATTATAATTTTGAATACGAAAAATACCTAATTAAAATCAAATTGATGTCCAAAGAGGTTATTGTGTATCTTTATGTGAACCCAAAAACGAATAAAAGAAACTCATTTCCATACAAAATATGAATAAATTCACACTCCGTTGGCCAACGACACATTTGAACGAAGCTCGTTGAAATAAGTATAAAGTCGCCATTTTTAACGCTTATGTAAATTATTATAATTCAAGAAATAATATCTTAAATAAAATTAAGCTCCCGAATACTTATATATTTTGTTTTGTAACTTATTAAGGATTTATTTTATTTTGTGCAATTGTGCATTTAACATAAACTTCCGCGGTAAAATTATTTTGTCATTTGTTTTATTACTTTTGGAAGGACAAAATGTGAGGGAATTACCGTTTGTTTACTTATAATATATTGTTATGATTGCGTCATCCGTCAGCCAGTAAACATATTTGAAAACATCATAACAGCAATTGCCACTTTTAAGTTTAAAAAAAAAACATGGGACTATGGTAAGCTATGCTATACATCCATCATATGATTAAAACCTCAGGCACATTAGGTTAATATGGGAAGTTTAATACATAGTTGTAAATGATCGCTACTTAGTACTGAGTGGTGTGATCTTTGTACTAAAATCAACAAGGTTCCTGTGACTTACGGAGGAAGCGTCAGGGTAGCCCACGAAATTAATATGTAAAATAGTCATTCAATGGGATTAAATGAACTTAGAGGATTTTTTGTTTTGGATGGGAAATCTTCAAATTAATGACCTTTCCCGCTCGGGGCGGAGCGGAAGGGTGTGTCAGACTTGTACTGATTAAAACCCATCCATGTTCCTTTTTTGCCTTTTGTGTTCCAGGGTTGCGGTATCTCTTTCAAACAGTCCCGCAGCCCCGACAGGCATCTAATTATGTAAATTCATACGTGTTGGGAATCATAATTTGTACAATATACACTCGCGAGCAAAAGTATGGAATCACTTACTTGGAATTGATTCCGCGCGATCTTGAGTACTTAATAACTAGTTAAGAATAATAAAAATGGTACTATTTTAAAGGTTAAACTGTTAACTTTAAATTGATACCAAATTCATTTAAATCACACCAGTATTTAAGGAGCTATCTTGGATTGAGTGAAGGAGTTAGGAAAACATAAGGATAATGGAAAAATAATGAATGAAGAAAACAACAAAAATTAATGAATAAAAAAAATATTTAGGCTTAAAATTAAGATTCAATATTTTGTGTTCCCTCCCCTCGCCCTAATAACTGCTCGAAGACGGTTCTTCATTGACCTAATCAGCTTCTGAATCGATTCTTGCGGGATACCTTCCCACTCCTCTATCAAAGCCGATTTCAGCTCATTCACACTTGAAGGAGCAGGATTTCTGGAACGAACCCTCCTCTTTAGTTCATCCCACACGTGCTCAATGGGATTTAAGTCCGGGCTGAGCGCTGGCTAGTTCAATGTGGCGATACCGACTTCTCCGACATATTCAGTTGTGACACGGGAAGTGTGAATACGAGCGTTATCGTGCATAAGGAGGAAGTCATCACCGATATATCCCGCATAAGGAACGACATGTTCCAGCAGAATATCGGAAATGTAGCGGTCTGAAGTTAGACCGCCTCCTCGTCCCCGGCCAGGCACGAAATCAAGCTCCGTTTTACCGTCGAAGGAAATGCCGTCCCACATCATGCAAGAACCGCCCCCATAAGCAACTGTCTCAGCGAAACAGCAACGCAAATCGCTCCCCAGGCCGCCTGAGGACCCGACCCCTTCGGTCGCTGCCGTGCAAACACATTCTGCACTCGTCGGAGAACAGGACTCGCCTCCATTGCTCAACCTCCCAATCAAGATGGGAGCGAGCAAATTGAAGGCGTGCTTGTCGGTGACCTGCCGTCAGTTTCGGGCCTGTGGCACGCCTTTTTGGAGTCAAATTAGCTTGCTTAAGTCTTCGACGAACTGTCCACACACTGGCAGCTACCCCACAAACATTTCGGAGCTCCTGTTGGACGTCGACACCAGTCAAATGTCGATTTCGGAGAGAGGTTGACGCGATAAAACGGTCATCCCTCTCCGATGTGCACCGGCGCCGTCCAAATTTTGGTCTCTGGATAAAGCCACCAGTCACCCGAAAGCGTTTATAAACTTTCAAAACACAGGACTGGCTTATGTGGAGCTGACGTGCGACAGCTCGCTGGCTGAACCCTTCTTGCAATAGGGCGACAATTTGTGCTGCTTCTGTAGGTGTACTATCCATTGTCGTCCAAGTTCAAGGGTCAAAAGTAGAGAAGATGTGTACCGGTTAACGTGTGAAAGCCGACTGACAAAGAAAATCCGGTAACACGTGCTTTTATAGGGGGTCAATAGGGCGCAACTCGGGACGTATCAAACAATTTAAACAAATCTTTTTCCTTACTTCTTCACGTAATCCGAAATAACTTCTTAAATAATGGCGTGATTTGAATGAATTTGGTATCAATTTAAAGGTAACAGGTAAACCTTTAAAATGGTACCATTTTTATTATTCTTAACTAGATATTAAGTACTCAAGATCGCGCGGAATCAATTCCAAGTAAGTGATTCCATACTTTTGCTCGCGAGTGTAGAACCTGATACTGACCTACAAATTAAAAAACGTAAGAAAAATATTATTTCACTAGCTACCCTCTCGCTTCCACCTTAACGGAAGGTATTAAGGATACTTTCCAATTTCATAGCAGCGTCTCAATGTATACTATGTATAATAATCACAGCTCCCTGCAGTCGCCGGAAGAATCGACAAAATGACAGATCAACAAAAGAAATCTGTCGTTTTGTCGTTTCTTCCGTCGACAAAGCCCGTTTCTACGGCGGACTTGCTACGCGTGCAGTATGGTGCTGATGTCGACTGTCAAAGACTAAATACTTAAGATAGAAAATTACCTGTTGTACTATCACTTCTAAGGGTTGTCCAGTCTGTAAGTCTTCCGAGGGCCTCCTCGTTGGCCTTACTGCATATTCTCTCTCTCCAATTATCTGAAACAATAGCAAAAGAAACAATTAATTGATGCCTTAACTTGACTGTCTCATTGGTCTAGTGGTCGCAAGCGCAACTGCTGTGGTCCTAAATTCAATCTCCAGGTAAGTAGTGCAAAGTGATATTGGGTTTTTCCATCAGCAATTTCTCAGTAGCAACCAGGGAGGTCAAGGTTTGTGGTCGCTCCCTGTTACATGGGACTTTAACATAGCTGGCGAAATATGGGTGTCGTATTCGGTACACCTCTGTCTAACCCGCGGAGATTACAGGCGAGTGGGTGATAACATAACAACTCTGATCTCATATCATATTATCTCGATTGCCCTTCCACCCTGTGTATAAACACAGCGTGGAAGGGCCATCGTCGCAAAAGAATACCACATATTCAGAACCAACATCATTCCGAACCCCCAACGAAATTTTTCATCGGTATTTTTTTTATCGGCTTTTCTTTAACCGTGTAGGTATTGAACTTTAGCCTAGGTTAGTCTGTGGATGGGTGACCACCCATTACATACCGAGTTTCCTCCGTGCCTCGGAAAACCACGTTAAGCCGTTGGTCCCAGGTATCATTTCTAGACCTTTGATAGTCGTTAGGTAGTCAGTGGCTCAAAAAGTCTGACAACCAGTTACCAAGGGGTATTGTAGTACCTAACTGGGTTGTGGAGATCAGATAGGCTGTCGCTCCTTGTAAAATACTGGTATTCAGCTGCATCCGGTTAGACTGGAAGCCGACCCCAATATAGTTGGGAAAAAGCTAAGCACATGATGAGGTATTGAACTTTTGTAGAAAACCGCAGATTGTTTTTTTAATAACCGATAAAAAGTTTTTATGTGGTAGGTTCAGAATGGTGTACCGTATGCAACCGCTTGTGCGTCGGTATCCCTTCCACTCTGTATAATTGATGCCTTAACAAAGTAAATTCTGGTCAATATTTAACAGTAATAAAAACGCTTCATTATCCGTTCAAGCATTATACCCTTATGAGGTCAATCTGACGTCTCTGTCAGAACGCAGGCCTCCTCTCTATGAGGGGAACCCCGTAATATTTCACGGGGCTCCCCCGCTCCCAATGCGGGTTTGGGGTTTTACAATCATGATTTTTTGACTGCCTGGTTGGTTTAGTGTTCACAATCGCGACTGCGGTGGATGAGGTCCCAGGTTGGGCAAATTGTTATTGGGTTTTTTCATCAGAAATTTCCCAGTAGCAGCCACGGAGTCTTGATTGGTGCCTGGTTGATGGCAATAGACTCGCCCCCTATTACAAGGGACTTAAACATAACTGGCGAATGGGGGTTACTATTAGGTACACCTCTGCCTAACCCTTCGGGGTTTACAGCCGTGATGTAATGTTATGTCTAGCTAGGTCATGCAAGGCATTATGCTGAAGTTATTTTCTTTTCAATCGTGACCATTTACGAGGGCCCTCAAGGAGTTTTGCACCTTTTTTGGCCACCCCATAACAAACTTTGTTTTAAATAAGTTTACTTTGTAGTAAATTGCACCGAAAATGATCACAAGACTGAAAAAGCGATATTAATCTCTTAGCACCTTTATAGTCGCCATATCCTAATAACATCAGAATTCTAGCGAAAGATTCTCGCAAGTGCGTCAATTACTGGCCAGTAACTGCTCCGTTTTGCGGTGAAGCTAAAGAGACCACAAGCATTTAAGAAGTCTATCTTCACCGAAAACATACGATGTGTTAACCGAAGCTTACAAATTGTTGTGTCCCAGATTATTACCGCAAACGCATTGCGTGTTTTTTTCTTAAATCCGTTGTAAGTGTTTGAGTCAAAAGCAACAGTCATCTTCTAATTGCCGTAGCCTCAGTCGCACGCGCAATTGAAGGGTTACCAGCATCTAAAATAGCAGAAACTGCTGTCAACAAGTAAAGATTTTGTAAAGGCACTGTGCTTGAAAAGTGAAGCACAGATTGTTGTTTTCTAAGTACCCTGTTTTTGTGTAGTAGCTTCCCCTTTCTCCATCCAAACGTCTCTATCTTGTGCGATCTTTGGCCATATTAGGCCCACACATTAAAAGTCTCCTTCTCACACCAAATAAATTAACAGAGCTTCATAAACCCTATAAAATTATGAACAATAGTAACGAAGGCATAACAATATTAGACCCTCCGCTTATTTATTTATTTTCGGATGGGAAATCATCAAATGAACCCCCCCGCTCTGGGCGGAGTGGGAGGGAGTGTCAGACTTTTACTGACTAAAACCCATCCATGTTTCTTCTTAGCCCTTTGTGTTCCAGGGCCGCGGTATCTCTTTCGAACAGTCCCGCAGCCCAAGACCCTCCGCTTGGAGTATTGCTGAACAGGCAAAATGGTTAAGTAGACAAAATACGAATGCTGTTCATAAACCATCACTTTGTGCACTTGGTAGGTAATACCTATATTTTCTACCAATAAATGATTCTTGAATTAAAAAGCCTTCAAAGCTAAGTTTAAAGATAGCAGAAAGATGGATTTCGAAGCCGAAGTTCAGTTTAAAAAACAACTTCACTTTAGTAGATCTTGAGGCTTGCTACTGTTGTTCGCAAAAAGCCTTCGCTGTATCTTTTACTTATGTCACAGATCTTCAATTAGTACACGTTACACGTGTTATGTGGTAAAGTCAAGTAAATACTGTAATTAAAATATCTCTAAGAAACGGTGAGACTTGGAACCTATCGTCTTCCATCTACTTATTACTGTAATTTACTCTGTGAATTTCATGGAAGAAAATATTATGACATTTTGTCAATGAGTTATTATATTACTTAGACTGGGTATGCTTTCTGAAATTAGATAAGACGTTGAAGAGGTAGTGAGATTGAAGCATATAGGAAATATTTTAAAGATTCATTCATTGTCATCATCTGCCTAGCCTGTTCCAACTATGTAGGGGTCGGCCTCCGATCTAACCGGATGCAGCTGAATACCATTACTTTACAACCACTGGGTGACTGGATAGTCTTGGTAAGTAAAAAAAGCCAAAGATGTTTTCGAATTCAGTTCCTAATTTAGTTCATTAACTGTAGTCATTTTAATGGAAACTACATTGAGACAGGACATCATGAAGTGGCGTTTTTTAAAGGTCTATCTTTGAATATGGTTTGGTTTTTTTTCACATTTTTTTCGATTGCTCAGATACCTTGAAATCCCTTCCCCTAATTCATAGATAAGATATTAATTGGGTTTCCGTGACTACCTTTCAATTTATCAGCAATAAATTACAACAAAATTAATTAACTCAGTAATATTCATTGGTTTTAACAGCATCTTCCGGCCGATAACGAGATGCGCCTTAAATAATTGACATGTCATGAATTTTGACGTTTGGTAACCCTGTTGTCGGCCATGTTTAAAGTTGCGTAGCGTCGTTGGCACAAAATTGTCCAATTTACACGTACTGTGGCGATGATCAGTGCCTCAGTGGTTAGTTATGAAAGCCCGCCGTACTCGTAACCGGTTAGTACACAAAAAATGTGAGACAAACCATAATGTTTTGATAATCGAGAAGCGTTATTTTTAGGTTATGATGTTTGGTAAATATATTGTTTTAGCTGAAGATTTATGTACATTACACTTGATGATTAAATTTACACAGTTTTATGACAGAAAAACTCCGAATAAGACATATATTTCTGTGTTCTTGGACGCAATGTTCATTTACAATTTTTTATTTTCGTCTCATTTGCGACACATTCGCTTAGAATATGTTGTAAAACATTTTCTCCAATGTTGATGTTTGTAGAACATGTTCTCTATTACCTTTCTAATCTTTCTCTCTCCTCCCTTATTTGATATATTTTTTCTCATCAGGCAACATTTTTATGTGAATTTTGAACTAGTGGGAACGCACACTTACGTGGGTACACTTTTTAAAAGACCAGTAAGTAAGACTCCTTCGAAGAAACATTAAGTTTTATATAACAATAATAAAGGGTGTAAAAAGACCCTTAACGAAGCCGAAAGGCACTTGTTCTCCTCGTCATTGTGATCATTTTTTTGTTCTGGACCATACCTGGGAACCTTCTAGTTACGGAGATATTGGGGGTCAAAGTTCCAATTTTTTCACAAGTATTTTTTTAAATACTACTTTTTAAGGTTCTAACTTTACTCCAATTACCTCCATGGTCCGTTTACTATCCAAAGCATCCATCAGCAATAAGTTTTGAGCGCACTATATTGAGTTTTACCGTAAAATGTGATTTTTGACCCCAAAAAAAAATTTCGTTTCCCAGCAAAAATTTTTGCGTAAAGTTACTTAGTTTGATGTACAGAATGCTTGGTTGACGGCTTGGTGAAGGGTCTGTTTACACCCCGTATAAGATAATACGCACATAGCAACTAAAAATACAATATTTTGACATTATTAGCCAGTGTGGGCACAGAAAAATACAGATAATGGTGAGACCAGCGACATTGCGACAGCCTTCAATCACGTGCAATGAATGTCATGCACAGTTTTTGGTAAATGACAACCTGTTCCCAAGCATTGTACCAAGATGATTGTTTCGCAAAAAATATACGAAAATTATTTAAATTATTATATTTTTAATCGTGTTTTGAGCAGATTATAATTTTATAACTGCAGCTACTTTTAAAATGTTTACCATGAGTGCAATTTAAAGTGATATTGTATTTGACCATACTGGTATTATAATTGCGAAAGGAACGTTGACTGTCTGCCTGTTTTACGCCTTAGGGTGAGGCCAAACGAGCGTAATTTTTCGAGTTATGAGTCGCGTATTTTGAGTACCGAAATTTACGTTCAACTGAAATTTTAGTTTAGGATCGCGCATTCTGTAACTAACTGACGCTTGCCTCGCTCCTCTCCCTCATCCCGAGCGCAATTCGGTTGAAATAATGCGCGTCAGTCAGCAGACAACTCATTTTGCGTCGCCGTGTGGTACAAACAGGAGTTTAGTTTGAAACCGAATGCAGCGTAAATTCCGCGACTCATTTTACGCGACTCACAGCACAGCTCAAACAATTACGCTTGTTTGGCCTCACCCTTAACGGCTATAGGGAATTCCGCGAAATTCGGTCCACAGGTAGATCATTACCTCGCAGATGTCATATTACACTTTTTTGTCCCGATCGGATAATTCCCGATATCCACGCGGGTGACACCGCGAGCTAAAATTAGTAGATCATATTTCCAGAGATATGGGCACGTCAGATGTTTCTCGAATAAAATAGTTAATGTACCTATGACTGTCAAGGAAGGTTATAAGGTTAAAAATACAATTATGGTTTGAGTGTAGGTATAGTTAAGTGTCATCTACATAATTGTGTCTACATAATGTATGATATGAGGCGCCAAGGGACCAATGATAATTAAATAATAGTTTATAAAGTAAGGGTTCGATAGATCTTTAAGGTTCAGCAACGCTTGCCGACGTCGGTCCGTGGATGGGTTACCACCTATACCACGCCAAATCCCTCCTTGCCTTGAAAAGCACGTTAAGCACTTGTCGCGGCTGTCATTTGTAGATCTTTGACAGACGTTACGGGTAGTCAGAAGCCCGCAAATCTGACAACCGGTCTTTCCAACGGGTATCGTGGTACCCAATACGTGGGTTCTGGAGGTCAAATAGTCAGTCGTTCCATGTAAAATACTAGTATTCAGCTGCATTCGGTTAGACTAGAAGCCGACTCTAACATAGTTGGGAAAAAGCTAGGTAGATGAAGAGAATGAGTGTATTATAAAGTAAGTAAGTACCTAAGAATTCACCTTATTAAATAAAAATGCCACATCCAGTATTTTCTAGTTCATTGTTCTTCCAATGACGCAATTCCCGCTCAATCCAACCCACCAGTTCTAATTTCAAACTGAGTCGGGACGCTTGGCCAATCAGAGCGCGATACGATTAGGCATGCATACGATTAACCAATCAGATTGCAGTGATTGTGAACGATAATATGGCCGTTTTGGATTCTCTACGAAGTACTAAACAATGGATATTATGTATGTAATACTATCATAATTGTCGTAATAACGTTTGTGTTCTTCATTAATAAGTCTATTTTTAAATTATTTCTGTATAGATAAAGCTCTTGTTACTCTGGCTTTGGTTTTACTTTTTTTATTAATACAGATAGCGATCTCACCTATTTTTTGTAAAAAAGACGTAAAAATATTTGTTAAAACCATTTAATAGAATCAAAACGATTTCAAAATGTTTGTTTCATTAATTTTAATCATCGTTCTCCGCTAAATATCACAGAAATTAAGCAACTCTGTGATTCTCTTGAATTTCATTGTGTAAAAATCCTAGCTTGAATGTTTGTGAGCAATTTTTTCTACATTGTATGTAAAACGTAGGTCGCGACACGCATTGCGCATGCGTGGGTCAAATGTCACAGCCACAATGACGGGAACCGGGGTTGCCAGTCGATAAAACAGTATATGAACGGATGTTGGCGTACAGGTTCGTTTTTGAATGGTAATTTAAATAATTATAGCGTTCTGGGAATTAATTTCGGAGTTGTGTTAAAAGGTAGTTTATTTTTTAAAGATAGGTTGGAATTCTTGGGGTTAAAATTCAGCCAGAATTGAAAACAAAATGGATGACAAATTGACAGCCTTCCTTTTTTTTTACAGAAGCCATTTAAATTCGTCGTCATTTAACGCTAAACGAATTTAAAACATCGTTCTTAGTTGGTCAATTGTTTATTTAGTTATAAATACGTGTAGCGTTAATTATATGCGTATTGTATCTGTGATGATGGTTATATATTTAATTTTTCAGGGACAACCCTACGTTAAAGTTAGAAACAATCATTATGCTTACAAACAAACAGTTAATAAATGGAAACTTTTGGCTTCTATTATCCAACGTAAGAGGTTATATTATAAACAACTATTTAACTGGGAGACTATTAATATTTTAGCAATAGAAGGTTTTATTTGTATTATATTGACTTGTTGATGGAGTTTAAAGTGCTTCCCAGTCTATTAAATTATTAATATCATTCAATGTATTTATTGAACCATTTTACAAGCCACCAAATAATAATCTTTTCCGCAACAAATATATCTAAATAAATACCTAAATTAACATGTCAAAATGGATATATCGTGCAAAAATTGGTAAGCAAGTGCTGAACGAAATTGTAACGTAGGAGTGTCAATTTGATACTGATGCAGTCATAACGCAAATCATTATCGCATGTTCCAAATGTTGCAAGCACAAAAAAATATCTAGATGTCACTGTTTTTTTGAGTTCTCGAATAAATACTAAAATTGTTAGAGTGTTGGTAGACTTGGTAATTTAAGTAGTTGATACTTGTTTAATTAGCTAATCTATTTTTTTTTCGTTATTTGTACATGACCTAACGCAATATTAATATAACATTCTAGGTAAGAGGAGCTCGTGGCTAAATAAAAACAGCCGCTCGGGTCGATCTTCAGGTTAAGCCACGCTTGCCTAGGTTGGTCCGTGGATGGGTGACCACCCAATCCACCCATTACAAGCCGAGTTTCCTCCGTGCCTCGGAAAGTATGTTAAGCCGTTGGTTGCGGCTGTCATTTGTAGATCTTTGACAGTCGTTGCATGTAGTCCAGTATCCCAAAAGTTTGACAACCAGTCTTATCAATCTTATTGTATTACCGGTACTAACTCGGCTGTGGAGGTCAGATAGGCAGTCGCTCCATGTAAAATACTGGTATTTCGCTGCATCCGGTTGGACTGGAAAACGACCACAAAAATGGTTGGGAAAAGGCTAGGCAGATGAATATTCTAGATACGTTAATTGTAGCCATATAAATATTATGTAAGTGAAATGAAATTCAACAACTAAGCACTTAGGAGTGATTTTTGAAAAATCACATAAAGGGGTTTTTTTTAATAGGGGTGACATTTTATGGTAATATTGGTAAGATTTTGTATATAAAACCGAAGTGTCAATAAAGTTTCTTTGTCAAACGTACCAGGACTGCACAGCACACTAGGATTAGATTGTATCGTTCCACTATCATTACGGAGTGTCAAGGTTTGCACCCGTCCTCTATGTCACCCTAGTACCTACTTATTATTAATTATACAGCATTAGTACTAAGTGCTGTAAGTATTACAATAAACTAGCTTCGTCCGTGACTTTACTTGCACTTCTGGTTGTTTTTAAACCTTAATTTTCCCTTTTACGTTATTTCCTTTTGGCATTGTTAAATAAAAAAATCTAACATAACGATGTTGATTTTTCAAATAATATTCTTAATTTGTTATTAAAAAAATATTTTTCCGCGGATTTCCCTAGCATAGTAAATTCACCACCTATTGGGCTATTGCTAGATAAGTATTTTAAAAACGAAAGTAAGTCTGTCTGTATCTAAAGGGTGTAAATAGACCCTTAACGAAGCCGAAGGCACTATGTTCTGCTCGTCATTGCGATAATTTTTTTGTTCCAGATCATACCTGGGAACCTTCTAGTTACGGAGATATTGGGGGTCAAAGTTCCAGCTTTTTCACAAGTTTTTTCTTCAATAAATTTTTTTAATGTTATAACTTTACTGTAAATACCTTCACTAATCCCGTACTATTCAATGCATCCATTCAGTACAATGTTTTGAGTGCGTTACAATGAGTTTTACCGAGAAACGTGATTCTTCACCCCAAAAATAAAAGTCGTTTCCCAGCAATAATTTTTGCGTAGGGTTACTTAATTTGATGTACCGAATGCTTGGTTGACGGCTTCGTGAAGGGTCCGTTTACACCCTGTATGTTAGCTCTCGTGGTATTATTAGAATATAATAGAACAATTTTTATTTCTTTCTTGTAAATAGGTTTGTGAACTCACATGTTTCGCCATAGAATGGCATACCTACAAGATTGTATTGGAATGTCAAAAGTACTGTCAGAGGAATTTATGAAAGTGTTGATAACCTTCTTTCATTTATTTTCTCTTCAAATTTTGCGTTACTTTGTTGTATATTTTAAAATGTGTTATAATAATTGTCTCTTTTATTTATATAATTTTAGTTACTGTAATTGGTTGTAAACACAACCGTTGTAATTAAATAAATAAACACAAATATTAGAACATGTTAAACGTACAATTTTAAAACGAAACCGCAAAAATGTTGTCAATTAAAATAGCTTTGCATAAATATTGCAAAATCGCTAAACGTAAGTCATGCACATACTGTAATAATTACATACGTACCTATCAGATCTAAATCATTTCAAAATCATTTTCATTGCCATCATTAGGCTGTTAAATTGCTATAATATTTCATATTTAAATGAAGTGTCAAAATGGAGTATCTTACACTAATGGGCGCTATGCATAATGAATTAATTTTTTGTTTATAAATAATATTGGTATAGTTTTTGCCTTTAGGAAGTGTAATCTTTATTTTAAACCCGTGCCCGATTTCCTGGCGACAAAACGAAAAACCGAAAATAAAATTTACAAAAATACTTCCTTAACATCCTTCCTTGTGCTAGCATAACATAAAGCCTGTAATCCCAAAAGTGTTAGACAGAGGTGTATCTAATAGTACACTCACATTTCGCCAGTTATGATTTAGTCCTGAGCAAGCCTATTGCCATCAATCGGGCACAAATCCAGACTCCGTGGATGCTAATGCTGTTGCATGCTTCAAGATGCGTTTTCAGTCAATGCATTAAAGATTCTTTTAAGTTGAAGAATAATTTATGACGTCAAGAAATTAAATGTAATAAGAAGCCAGGCCGAGGACGTAGCCCAAAATAATGGTCAAGCTGAACATCAAGTCAAAGTCAAAGACAGGAAACGGAGAAACAAATGGCCGTAGCAACTAAAGATCCTTACCACAAGACAAGTAAAAATGGCAAACTGACATAGATTTCAATAGGATTTATGTCAGATTTGACATTTTCACTTGTCAATTTAGTCTCAGGGATTAAAAAACAGACATTAGTAGAAACAGAGGACGAAGGCACGATTTTCAAAATATGGGCCACGATTTTCAAAATAACAGCCACAATTTTCAAAATAACGGCCACAATTTTCAAAATAAAGGGCCCGATTTTCTAAATAAAGGCCACGGTTTTCAAAATAAAGTCCCCAATTTTCAAAATAAAGGCCACGATTTTCAAAGACTATATCTTGGAATCAAATCAGGTAGCTAAGAAAGTGTCTTCATGGATGTCCATAAATTGACTCCTTGAAGAAGCCGTGCCTGTAAATTATCTCTAAGCTTATCAGATGAGCCGTTATTATTAAAGGTAGACAGCTAATCATTTTAATAGTCAATTAGCACTTTTTCTTTCAATCCTTACAACCAGTTTAAGTGTACCTTATACGTGTTGTCATATTTTTTGCTTATTAATTCTACTAAAAAAGGTCGATAATTTTAGCTTGCGGCTTTAAGGGGCTCTTCCGGCATGATTTATTAATACGTTATTAATATTTTACATTTTATAAAATAATATAAGTTGTAATGAATGCTAATTATTATACTCAAATAATTACTGTTCACAAAAAAACGGCCTCTCGTATGACTTCGCGAAGTTTGAAACTTACTAATTAATGTAATCATGGATTAAATAATAAGCAAACACAATAATGAAGATATTGCTTAAAAGTCTCACATAAAAATATTCTATTTAGCTCACTATAAAATAAAAACCTAAATATTTTATTCATAAGTTTTATACTGCGAAAAAAAAATGTTTGACCTTATAATTCAAAGCCTTATTATTTCAACCTCACAGTCCAACACTCCTTACTGATCAAACATTCAAATACCGAACAGTAATATCAAAAACCACAACTACCAACATAAAAAAACATAACTGTCAAATAAAGATGCCAGGCAGTATTTCGGCCAGCACTTCACTTTACTTTCTCATCGACCGATTCGCCTTGATCCGACATTTCTTCTCTTGACATATATAAAACCAGACTATCATGTCGTGTAGAAGTTCTGGCCTTCTTTTACAGGTTATATTGATTATGGGGCTTCGTTTGGCCACATTTTAAGGTTTTCCGAATATTGCAAATTGGCAAAATATTGCTGCATTTTCTACCCATAATAATGCTTATGTAGCGATATTGCAGAAAACACTACAGTAACATCTTTGCCACAAAAGAAGAAATAACATCAAATAGTTCCTAAATGGCAACTTTAAATTTATCCGCGACTTAAGACTAAGACTTAAGACCATATAGCAAAAACCGACCACAATTCACACACATACCAGACACGTCACCCGTCGGAGGATCCTCCCTAACTCCCTATTCTATAGGGGATGAAGAACTTTACTCCCTGTTCTCTATACCTCTGTACCTACTACTGCTTTTAACAGAAGGATCCTACAAAGTAATTTTGGGATTAGGTTAGGTTCCTTTGGTAAGCGGCTGGATATCAGCCCATTTTTCTTCAGAGCATGTCTTTTTCTTTACTTCTCTATTAGTTTTGATCTCAGTAGTCAACCCCTGCGAACCCATATCATTTTTCAAACAATCCATCAAGGTTTCTTTGGTCTTCCCCTACTGTTATAGCCATTCCGGACATTTACCTACACCCAGCCTCAGATAGACCAGGTAAAGCCAGCCAGTAAAGAAATTATGTACGTAGGTGATGTCACTTGCCTCTGTCACCATTAATCGTTTCAGCAACGCTGATAGCGGGACCGACTGCCAAAGATATGTACCAACCAAAGAGATTTAAAAGCTGGAAAAGACATTGGAAATATTTTCATACAACAATTTTGATCCCGAACATAACTGACAAGTGGGCGAATGACACTAGACAGAACGATTTGTTACTAAGTAGTGACAAGTATTGGATTACGATTTTATTCGTCTTGTCCCGTCTATCGCTCGTAAATATTTGAATGTGTTTGGTACCAACTTTACAAACGTCATTATTTTGGTTTAGTAGATATAGGACCTATTCGTAAAATGGCTTACGGTGAAAAAAAGGACATGTTCTCGGAATGGCTTATTCTTCAAATGACTTGTTCTCATAATACCTCATTCTGCAAAAGACTCATTCGTATAATACCGTATTCGTGTAATGACCTATTCTTAAAAGGACAATTTTTTACATAAGTGCCTGGTTTATCGTTAACACCTAACAACTGGTAATATCAACACGCGGTTATCACATAAACGATATTATTATGAATTGAAGAGTAAAACTTATTAGAATCATGGGCCTTTTTTTTTCGGGTGGGATATCATCAATTTACCCCCCCCCCCCCCCGCTCTGGGCGCCGTGGGAGGGAGTGTCAGCCTTTTATTGACTAAAACCCATCCATGTTCCATCTTTGCCCTTTGTGTTCCAGGGCCGCGGTATCTCTTTCGAATAGTCCCGCAGCCCCGGCAGGAATCGGCCCTTGCGGGCCTCTTCCTTTTTGCTGACATCTCTTTGAGGCACGCGTGGGACACGAACGCGCCGTCGACATGGCCTGTCGTCATAAGACGGACGGACGGTGGCACAGGCCCGCGCCTACGGTGGCCGGGAGCCACCACGTGGGCCCCGATGCCCGCGGCGTCTCCCGCGGTGGCTGGGACGTGAGGTTCTTTCCCTCTCACGCCCCGCCACCTCCTTCGCGAGCATGACTGCTTTGCAGAAGGAGGTGACGGCTTCCCATTCCCTCTCGTTCCGGACCATGGTTTGAACCAGGGCCGGCGCGAGAGGTTGCCGCCGCCAATCGCCGCTACGAGGACACGGTGGAGCTCCGCTCAAGCGGGACAGACCTCCACAGTGTGCTCCTCCGTTTCCTCCGGACGATCCTCACAATGGTAACACCCGGGCCTTTCCTTCCGCCCGATTCGGTGCAGGAACCTCCCGAAACAACCGTGTCGATAATGAATGCAGTCAGCGAAGTCTATCCCAATGTAAAAGTCACTGGCTGTTTTTTCTACTACCAACGCGCAATATGGAAAAAGGCTAAAGAAATGGCGCTAACCTCATCTAGAGAAATTAGAAAAGTAATTCGCATGGCCGCTGTTTTGCCTCTTCTACAATCACGGTTTATACCCGAAGGATGGCAATTAATTTATGGCAAGATAGAACCATCAGGAATGAAACGATTCCAAGATTATTTAGAGAGGCAATGGCATTGCCTGACTCCAAGTTTGATAAGCAGTGCTAATCAACGTCACCGGCCCACCAACGCCTTAGAAGGTTGGCACCGACGGGTTAACGTTGTGATTCCAAAAGGGCTTATTGCACACACAAAATAAGAGGAGAGTCAAAGCAGTTTGATGTGATTATTAGAAAAAGTTTTATTGAAAGTCAACGGCAAAATAGAAGAAATAAATATATCATATTTGATAAGAAAAAAAAAATATTGACCAAATTAGAGACACGCGAGATTACTGTGGGGCAATTATTTAAAGAAATTATTTATTCGCAACTTTTAATGTAAAATTTACTATAAGCCGGTTTCAATTTACGCATTCTATAATATCTGATAAATGATATTATTCATAGAAATACATCAGAAAAAATATTTAAATTGAATTATTTATTTTTACCTTTCTGAAATACTCTGAATTACTGTTTTAATGAACAAAGTACATTCATAGTTTCATGAACGAACACTTAGAAAAAAATAGGCCATATCTAGAATAGGTCTTTTAAAGAATAAGTCTTTCTGCGAATGAGTCCAAAGTAGAATAAGTTATTTAACGAATAGGGCTTTTCCAGAAAGAGGCGTATCGCGAATAAGTCCTTAAACGACTACAGGTCATTTCGCGAATAAGTCCAATGTCTACTAAGCCATTATTTTTAACAAAAATCTTGACCATACCCATCACATCACTTCTTAACATAGTCTCCGTCAAAACCCCGTAATGTTTGCGTCAAACATTACTAAGTTTAAAGAAGTAAACAGTAAGTGTACTTAATGGCGTAAAGTGGAGGTGATAATTATTTGATAGGACGTCTTCATTAAGGTTTGGGATAACCATGGCTTAATGATGACGTGTTCCGTGATGTGTGGTCTAAGAATAGGATAAGTTTAGTTGTCTATGTCGTAATAATGAGTTAAGGTTTATTTTGACAGATGTCATAAGCCAGAAATACATATTTTACTTACAGTCTTCTCACAGTTATTTTACCTCTAGCTATTAAGTTGGCTAAATTGAGGCTTTAAAATAATTGGTCTAAAAATACCCTTTACAAAGCTAAAAGGTACTTGTTTTCCCCGTCATTGCGGTCATTTTTTTTTTGTTCTACACCATACCTGAGAACCTTCTGGTTACGGAGATATTGGAGGTCAAACTTGCAACTATTTCACACGGTTTTTTTTAACACATGTTCTTAATGTTCTAACCTCTCTTTAAATACCTCCATGACCCCCGTTATATTCAATGCATCCATCAGCACACTGTTTTGAGTGCGTTACAATGAGTCCTACCGTAAATCGTGATTTTTCACCCCAAAAAAAAAGTCGTTTCTCAGTAATATTTTTTGAGTAGAGTATGTACAGAACGCTTGGTTGACGGCTTCGCGAAGAGTCCGTTTACACCTTGTATGTTCTACAGGAGAATCACTCTAACCTCAGGTTAGCCTACCTACTTAATAGCTACCAGTAAAATAACTATAAACGGACTGTAGCTGGAACAACACTGTAAAATTTTGAATATATTCTGTCAAAATGACATTCGACGTCAGTAACATCACCAAACCGCGTGACTATAGGCCGAGTGATGGAATATGGTCCGCTCTCTGTCACAGACATAAAGCATTAGAAACCGGAGATGATTTATGATATAATATGATGGTGTCTTACTCAACAGCAACGCTGCTTTTGGTGATGATGAACATACCTGTGAGAAGAAAAAAAAGTTTTAATTAATTGATTTCATAATTATGTGTGGTTTTGACGGACATGAGACTTGACAAGATTAAAAAAAACGAGTGTGCTTATGACCACACGACTCTAGTGAAACTTCTGAAAACTGCTTAGATATACGGAACGTATTTGGCTATGAGAGGAAAAGAGAAAGAAAATGTGCGCGCGCACTGCTGTCTCTTGCTTATATCCCCCACTCAATTCCCGTTCGCCTCGCCCGATCACACTTTTCGTAACGCTTACGTCGCGCGTTCGCCAGCTTACTCCTCAAGTCAAGCGTGCGTAAAGAAGTTTCACTTTAATAAATATCTTGACTGTAACAAAACTGGAGTAAGGGTTTACATCCTGCAAAGATCTTGTGGCGTTTGTATGACAAATTATCAGGAAGGGACTGTTGGTACATTTCATTTATCAAATTTTATTGAAGTATCAAAATGGCGGCGTTAAGGTCCGATTACGACCGCGCACCAGAAAATGCTTAAAAAGCTTTAGCTATGTTTTATAATATTATTTTGTAAAGATACTACACACCCCACTCCACCCAGAGCGGGAGGAGTTATTTGATGATTTCCCATCCGTAAAACTCGGGGCTGCGGGACTGTTCGAAAGTTACAAAAGTTCCGCGGCCCTGGAACACAAAGGACAAAGAAGGAACATGGCTGGGTTTTAGTCAGTAAAAGTCTGACACTCCCTCCCACTCCACCCAGAGCGGGAGGAGTTATTTGATGATTTCCCATCACAAAAAAAAAGGTACTACACATCACTGTCGTAGGTATATGTATCTGCGCAGAAGGATCTACTCTACGTTGAAGGTTCTATTTAAATACTCCTTACAAAGCTACAAAAACAAATCTAACATAAACAAGCACTAGAACTGTTGATATTCCATCATCTCTGTAACCACTTGGGCTCGTAGGGATCCCAGTATTTGTTCAATTGATAGTGTTGTTACAAACTCGCGGAGGTCCGTGTTGACAGTTGTCTTGTCACTGAGTTGAAACGTCAGGTCCGTATTGACAATGACGTTAAGTGGAAACGTCATTATGTGATGTTTTTACTGGCTATTTGCAAGGTTTTCTAAGACTGTTTTTAGCAGGTGCTAGGTTATTTATAGGTTTTTATGTTATGATTTATGCAAAAATATGGATCATGCCTAAAAAATAACAATTATTTTAAGTAATTCCCAGACCCCAATAACACTCTATTCATCGTTTTCTGAAGGATTTTGAAGGAAATCCGTATTACATGGCTTCAAATGTTTGGAAAATTCGTCTGGTCGGCAACAAAAAAAACCGCAATTAATGATGGGGAAATGTAAAACTGAATAGCACTGGGAATCCGAGTACCAACCAAAGAATATTTTATTTATTTTTCAGAACTTTTCATATGGTACCTACGCCGTACGATTACGCGTCAAAAGATAATTCATATTGAAGTCTTGAAGTAACATGAAATATCCAATTAACCAGCTAATTACTGAAGTTATCAAGTTACAGTGGACCGTAATGAGAGTCCACTTACAATAACAAAAGAATAACTTAATAGTCTTAAGATAATGGAGGGTTATAACTTATAATATAAAATAAAGCCTTCATATTCTATTTCCTATTCGACCTTTACCATATGGCCTGCAATTGAAATTAAACTACTTGATGTTAATAGACAGTTATAAAATACAATGGTTTTCACACGTAAACAAAAAAAAAATCCTTTCAGTCTCACTTTGTATGTTCTTATTTATTAGTTCCGTGCAGTCATCCTGTCCACGTCTGACTGTGTCACTATCAAGATCACAGTCAATTTATTTTTGTTAAAATAAATTTGTTGCCACTGACAAGCATTTCAACATAACTTGTAATCTTAATTCTCGTTAAAATAAGGTTGCTATATCAGTTGGTGGAGTCAGAGGTAAAATAGCTTTGAAAAGACTGTACCTTCATGTTAAACTTCGCCCTTCATTGAGGCGCGCGGCGCTAGTAGCTTAGAAAACTATCAAACATACTCTCAAATTCAGTACTTTGACACTTAGTTCCATAATTCACCACCCGCAATGTGGTAGCGTTACATTTGAATTTCGAACGTCATGTGGCCAGTGACGCAGAATGAAAAAGTCAATAAATTGAATCCTGTTTTATGCGCGTTTTTATAAAAAACATGGACTTGTTCGCGTTGTTTTTTTTTATTGAAGGTAAAATGTCAATGCGTGTTAAATAATACGCAATTGGGTGTGTTTACGCAAGAGACAGGTTGTTTTGGTCGATTGAAAAAGTAGTTACTGTGATAACTGTGAGGGAAAAACATTAAGTTTGACGCACAGGTCTGACGTCAGATTTATTTACGACTTTTTGCTTCAGTTTGTCAAAATTTTTGACACGGATATTAACCAAGAAAAAGGTGCAAGGGTAATATGTCACCTGCACTTTACATGGAAGCAAAAAAACCTATGATATTACATTTTTTATTTATCTATGAATTCGGGAACTTAGAGACATATTAAATAATAGATGCTTATTTTTATCATATTAAATGGACCCGTGATTACACCAAAATCAGAATCATGAAGGTTTCCGTTCGATTCGAGATATCGATAAGTTCCGAATCAGGGTCACATGCGGTCAAAATAGGTACTTAATTGACCCAGAGATACCTACTGCTATCTAACTTTATAATGGCCCAATTACTGTAAAATACTTTTGGCTATTTTTATTTTATTATTTCTTATTAATTTTTGCCGACCGGATATAATTTATAGTGACCCGTACTTATTTTAAACCTTGGACATTTGCTGTAATAATATGTCAATATTGCCAGGAAATATCAATTTAATTATAATTTAATTGGCAACACAATTCACATGCCTGATTTAATGTCTCTATTAAATGCATCCTGTGCAGAAGAAGTTAGTTAATATATCAATATTAAAATACATTTAAAAATTAACTACTTATGTGCAAATAGTTGCAGATAAAAAATTGCGGTATCTAAAACTAGTTTTGTTTTTATTTATTTTTAAACTAAATTATATAAGTGTTCAATACCATTCAATAACTATTTCATGAAAAAGTCATTCAATGTGGCTAGATAAACTTAGAGGGTTGATTTTAATGATTATAATTCTGTACTACATGATTTACTGATGATGATTTACACTACGTGCTACGGAAACCATATTTTCTTCAACATACAACCTGACACGACGACTACATAAGAAAGAATGAATTTCGCGGGCCACCCTGGCGCTGTCCTCTTAAAAAAAACTGTCTACAAACCTAGGTATGTAACAGTTTCTGCAAAAAAACCGTCATAACCTACAAACCTAGTGTCACAAAAACTAAAAACCAACTTTTCTTTCTTTATTTATGACAAAAAGAGGTTTCATACCCACTTAGTTACGAAATAATTATTATTTTACTAACTGCAAGTCATTATGACACTCATTTTCCACAAGAATAATGTTTGACATACACGGTCACTTGTCGCATGTTAAATGGACACACTCCACCTAGATTGTGAATATTACTTCTGTTTGATTTTATGTCTTTAAGTATTTATTTTATCTGTTATTTACATTCGTTTAGTACATGATCACATCATATACGCACATCGGCATATCAGTGGTCATACTTGCACTTCCGAAAAGTGTATCTACACAAAGCGTCACGTTAATCTATACATTCCAAGATAGCATAGCCTGGCTTTGTACAGATTTTCCGTACAATGAGAGATCCGCTTATACTGGTTTTGCATAGCTTGATTGGTCGAAGTACTGTCAGTGTCAAATACATTCTAGTGATGAGCGCTTGATTGTACTCGCATGTAATTTAATCACATTGTAAGCATGGCTGTTACATGTCGTCCTAAGTTATAGCTACAAGTTGATTTTCTCTATTTTTCGATTTTCCAGTCCTATTATAAGTGCCCAACACTAGTATTTTACCAAACGTCAAACTCCGCTTAATTCTTATTTCTTCTTCTCATTTTCGACCTCTTAAGTATTTCAAGTCGTAATCCTTGAATCCAGTAGCCAAATCTGACCCACACAATGACGCAGGACAAGAAGTAAAAACTTAAAAAATGTTAACTTAAAAAATTACCTAAATTTTAGGTCTCTGCAACGACTGCAACGCTTAGTTTTAAAGATCTCCGTGGCCGCGCGGTTCTCCGCGTTTCAATGGCGCGGCCACGTTCAAATCCTTATAACTTTTTAACCATAACTTTGAAAAGTTTATAGTTTTGGGAATCAACTTTTACAAAATCTTGGCATAGTTTTTTTTTTAAAATATCGCCGTGGCCGCGCCATCGAAACGCACATAAAAAAATAGGTACGAGATTAATCAAGTGGTCACCAGTATATCTACAGACTAAAGACTGTCAATAATTACAACGTCACACGAAGGGTTAAAGCAATCACTCACTATTAACTACTAACAATGAATAATAATGACTCTGATCTTTAATCCCTTGCGTGTGACTGGCGCTAAGTTAATGATGTAACTATATTTGTAGCAGATAGGATAGCACGTAGCTAAATAATAACAGCCGCACAGGTCGATCTTCAAGGACTGGCAACGCTTGCCAAGGTCGTGCCGTGGATTGGTCATCTTAGTCAGCGATTCGAAAGTCTGACAACCATTCTTACCACAGGGTATCGTGTTTCGCAGTAACAGGGATGTGGAGGTCAAGCAGTTGTTCCATGTAAAGTACTGGTATTCAGCTCCAGTTAGACTGGAAGCCTTTGAAAAGTCTAGGCTGAAGATGTTTTTTTCTCAGAACCTCGAACATATACTTTCAGCTAACCAATCGTTAACAAGGGTTATCATTGCAACTTAAAGAGGTATCAGAAACAGAATTGAGAGGCCCTCATCCTCAATTGAAAAGAAAGGTTCCTCAGATCAGACAGTTGTTGTCTGTGTCTGGTGGTGCTTCCTGACGTTGTTGTCGGGTTTCTGTAGATCATCGGTTAGGTAGTATAATTATGAGAATCAGGCAGATTACTCTGCTTGAGCGATGTAGATTAGAGTTCGCCTGACAGCAGGCCTGATGAGTATTTCATAGCTATGTAGTAGATGTCATCCACCGTATGCGCATTCATTCAGTCCTCATCATCGTTTATCTTTTTTCATTTATAACTCTCTATCAGCTGTCAACTTCATTTATTGTCATATCATCTTTCTTATCTTATCTTTCTTTATCCACACTAATTACACGACAGTTATCTTTTCGGAATGTCGAATCCAACAAAATAGAGACTAAAATAATTCCCTGAGAATTTTGTTAATCCTACAAGTACCTATACAGAACTCTAAAATAATCGAAAAGTATCGTTTGTATGCCAAAAAAAATACGGAAGTCACGCTGTCAAATTATGTGGTGATCTTCCTTAAGCTGAAAGTAATTCCCCCTCTTAAATACTTAACTATTTTACCTCAACATAACCTTAAAATGTTTGCGTAACTCATAATCCTGAATAAAATTATCTATTGCACAAGAAACACAATAACGCAAATGCAACGTTTTTTTTTCAGTGTCAAATGTCAGCCATTTTGAATGTAATAACATAACTGTCAAAAGGTACAATTATTTTTCTACAATGTGCAATCGTGGTTAAATCTTGTAGAAAAGTCTTTTGTAGGTAGATAGCAGATATTGTGTTTGCAAAATTTGCAATGTATGATGTACCTATTGTCAATAGTATAATGATGTATAGAAGAAATTCGCATTTTCCTGTTATTGAAACTAGATTTTTTTGCGTAAAAATTATTCCTTTCACATCAGCGTAACTAGCTCTTCCTCCCATTGCATCTTTCCTTACGCCATAATCAGCATTTTAGGAATCACAGGAAAAGCCAATGAAAATAACTGGTTTCTTATTTTGGTGACGTTCACGCCGCAATCATCAACCCATCTAGATATTTAAACCTTTTCCCCCGAATAAATCTGCACCGCCATCTTTTTTTCACCCGGATCTGTCATTATGACATTAAATTCAGTATTGCCAACGTTACCTAACAATAGTACTATAATAACATCTTGCTAAGCAGCCGTTTCGCAACATCAACGTTTAGTTGATTATCCCATAAAAATAATGGAAATATTAACAGCTTGTCATTGTTGTAATAGTAGTTTATTGGCGGTAATATTGTTGAATGCTAGAATGACTAGTTACTTGTCATTGTCTTAATTTTAGCAAGAAACAAGCGTTTATTTGATAATTGTGTTCGTACGATTATCGACGGGAAGGTTTAAATCATAGGTCGTTTGCAAGATTGATGGTGATTGTGCCGTCAGGACAGTATTTTAATATGTATATAAAGAAGAGAAGTTTTTCAATATGACGGCCACTAAAATCCGCCACCTCAAAAGTATATATATTATATATTGGAATTTATTTACCCACCCTATAGACAAAAACTCATGGTGTTTGGTCACCCTGAATTTTTGACTGACTGTCCCTAACAATCTGATTAAGAAATTTGATTTATGCATGCCTGATCTATAAACATTGTTAAACTCGTAACAAAAGGAAACAATTTTCATGATGCCCTTGCTGTTTTAGCGTGTAATTAATAATCTTCGAAACACTCAATAAGTTGGCAAACCTTTCAAATAACAACAATGTTGCCAACATAAAATTATACCGCTTGTAAAACAGGGCAATATTTCGAAGGCAGCCATTAAATCCACAGGTTATGAGCACGGCATGTACCAGGTCTGTAATTAAACATCATTTGTAACTATAATCATGTTGTATTATGTAATTGCAAGACCATGGTCCATGGAGCGTGGAGGAAACTTAGAACCAAACCCTTTTTATCACTCACTTCTTTCAAAGAACGGTTTTTATTTAATTTGAGCCGTGGATTTTACTTTTATTTATGCAATTAATCATCTTTCCTATTGATCTTTATCAAAACTAGAGCTGTAGGTACTCGAAACATTGGATGATATGATCCAGAAGCAGATTTACTAGAACAGAACTACAGTTACCAAAAAACCTTGCAGATTGGACAAGTCGAACCTGCAGTCGGCTGACTACGACTGTCAAAAGGTCGAGCGTCTATCGGCGATAGACTGAAACGACAAGCGTAGGAGTGGCCCCCTGCCAAATGGAACAAAGACTGGATGTGGAAGGCGAAGAACAGGGTGTTGTGTAGGAACTGCTTATGTCAATTAATGGAGAATGAAAGGCCTAGTTGAATCGTCTTCATACTCTGCTGCCAAGTTTTCAGGCAAGGACTCGTAACCCTTAATAAGGCAAAGGGAATAGTTTTCCCACCGTATTTTTCAGCTCATTAATTAAATAAAGTGTTCCTGGTAGGTATTCTATTGTTGTACAAAGGTTATTTAAAGATTTATCAATCACTCATTAATTATACAAAATACATTAAAAAAAAAAAAACTACCAATAATACTTGTGCCAATTTGGCATTGTTTTGCGATTCCCGGATCGTTATGCCCGTTTAAGGGGAAAAGGCAAAATGGAACACATACTGGGCAGTATGTGTGCGCGAATCCTCCATGCTCGTTGACAACACTATGAATTATAATTACATCTTGAAATAAATTACCGATGTAAATCATTACGAGAGCAACAATGATGTCTCTCATAATTAAACTAGGATATTAATAGAAAGACAACATAATTACTCGTTTAATTAATAAATTTTTCTTTTGCTAATTCTCTAGCAACAGGATTACAATTTGCAAGCGGAAAAAAATGAAATAATAAACCATCGGCAGTCAGTGTTGCAAGATTAAATTATTTATTGCTTTACACTATTGTTTTGTGGAAGTAATTCTAGATTTTCTTGATGGTGTAAAATGTCATAATATCTAATGTTGACAGCTAGGAAGCGGATGGTGCATTGACGGACGTTATGACGTCATCAATCCGCCATATTGTCATATTTTCCGCGATCTAGAATAAAGGGAGATTAGTCTTGGTATATTAGATACATAATGTCACCTACTATATCACGTGGAAGTGAGAAATATGTCGATATGTCTGTCACATCTGTGGGATGAACCTGTCCCAACTCTGTTTGTGTTTCAACGGAAACTGTTTTAAATGACTGTAATCTTTTCAAATATGTATGGATAATATTGTATATTGGTTGCTTGACATACCCACGATTTCAGTAAAGTAATTGATATTTTTATTTTGTCAAATCATCATGACAAAAGTATAAATCAAAGCACCTACTGATTTGGTAGCTGTTGTTATTTCGATCAACTAATCACCACAATCGAAATGAGCTTAAAATGTGACATTCCCGTAACGAAAACGTTTTGGGAAATGTCAAAAATGTACAAAAGCTACCGATTAACTTATCTAGCTAAAAAAAAACTCAATCCGGTTAAAATTAGTTGGAGAAATAAGTACGCAACGCTTTGAAAGAATTTGACACTTGTCCTCTTGACAAATTGTCTTGTGTTGATCTATCTTCTAACTCTAAATGCGTTCCCCAGATTGCATGAGGCGTTGCCATTCTTCTTTTCTGAATCTGATAGGTCAGAAACTTTAAGGACCATGCTACTTCGTAACAATTTATTCTCTAGTAACTATTGAAAGAAAGAAAAAGTATTAAAGTATACGCACAGGACAAAACAAAAACAATAAAAAAATCTAAATCCTTACTAATATTATAAATACGAAAGTAAGTTTGTTTGTTTGTTTGTTACCTTTTCACGCCTAAACCACTGAACCGATCATCCTGAAATTTTGCATATACGATGTCAGGTGTACAGAAACGGACGTACCTTTCATCCCGAAAAAAAGTACTGTTCCCGAGGAAAACAATAATAACGTTCTTATGATAATAGATGGCGCCACGTGTCTTTCGAATCATGATTGAATTATATTATTACCATCCGAGTACTTACAACCTGAACTGATTATCAAATTCTAAATTAACGCGAGCGAAGCCGCGGGCAAAAGCTAGTAAGACATACATTCGACTAAATTGGTACTGTACGAGGCCAAAAGGCTATCTCAGCATGGTGCTGTAGCTATTGAAGCTCAGTCCTTCATTATGCTAATAGGAGTTGCCCTTTCAAGTGTATATTCAGTTCAGCTATACACGAGTGCTAGTCAATAATTAAATAATAAAGACATTAGTTGATTGCGGGCAAAGATCGCGATCGGGACCAACGGTCATTGTCATAAACGAGCTGAAGTGCCGTTTAAACTGACGGTGAGCTATAATTGCTAGTAGAATTGTAGTGTACCTATATTTCAGGTCATTAAACCAAGTTTATTACTTATTATATTAGTTATATTTCGTGGGTTGATTGATTTATCGTTCATGATTATGGAAAACCGCCCATTGCATATATTTACTTGCCCATTTTAAAGGTATAGAAGTAGGTAGGTATGGTCGTGTCACATTTGCCAGAAATCAGTAGTCTTTAATTTGATATCTTTTGCAGAATATTTGATTTTGTGCCTTATCCTTCGGTATGATTTTCAGTAGGTAAAGATGCGCTCACACTCTGGAGCCACGCTCTCAATTGCGATCATTCTGCCCCAGCAATGGTTTCGGGGTTCCTCCTTTTTGCTTTGCAGTTCTGAGCTACGATTACTAAGAGTATCTTTCAGCTGGTCTGTCCATTTTATAATGAACTAGCGACAAGACCCTACTTCGTAGGGGTCATTGGAAAGATGACAAACACCGAGATTTGTAGTTTGGGTCCGCCACTATCCTATCTTTCAAGCTTGAACTAACCATACACATTCACAAAATTTTATTGAAATCGGTTCGGTAGTTTCGAAGATATAGCATGTTACGAACATAGTGCACAGTAAAATAAAATCTAGTTGGAGACCTTAGTTCCTTTTCTTTATATTAACACTAGGTATTTTACCAATGGAAGGTTCTAGCATGCTATTGGAAAACGCATTCCAACCACAGATATCGTGCGAAACGCTACTTCCTCGCATTATTATAAAAACATCGTGTAAAAGAGGACTTAACCAGTAACCAGTCATCTACGCGGTTAAATCATGAGTCAATAGGCTAATCACTGGATCGCGTGGACAAACCGCCTGTCCGGCCAATTTGCATACAAAACAGTTCGAGACAATCCTAGGTCTGACTCTGAATCACGCTGATAATTTGCTAATCTGAGGTGGGTATTGCTGGTTCTTATAAGACAACTCATCTTATAATACTTGAACATAGTTTAGTTATTATATGGAATTATAGCCGCCATCTTGATATGTTTTTATAACATAATGTTTACCAACAACACCGACCTGTCAATGTCATTCACACGCCAAAAGATCCCTGAAACAGGCCACTTAAAGTGTAAGCGCCAGGGTAACCCGCGAAATTCCCATTTTCTTACTTTTTTTGCAATTGGCCGGTCAGTATCAGGTTGTATGTTGATTAAAATATAATTCGCGGATTTTTTTTAGTTAAAAAGAATGAATGAAGAAAACTTTCAATGATTCCTCTACCAACAAAATTACAGTCTAGATAATCAATGACAGCAGAGTTAGGATTCAAGATGGCGGCCATAGGAAATGACGGATAAAGTAAGATGGATGCCAGAATACGCCCCCCGGTAATAATGCTTAGTGTGATGATTTACAATCATTGTTACGCATTACAATTTGCTTTGTGAAGGCTCTGATTTACTATGACACTTAGATAAAACATGTAATAGAGAGGTCTTGTTACAATTTGTAGCTTCGCATTGCATTGCAGCCTGGCGATGCAAAGAATTTTGTAACCTTTTCGTTTTAATTTTTTTTTTCTTTTTTTTTTCAGTTTATATATATACATTAATAAATTAAAATAACCTAAAGTAACTAACTTAAAAAATGACATTATGAGGAAGCTGGTAAACATTTCTGAAATTGTCTTGACAAACAAGATGGCGGCTTTAGTTCCGACTAGGGCAATGTTCCTATAGGACCATACAACACTATAGTTACATTTTCGACGTATTGGAAAATTCGGAACGCTCAGCGTTGGAAGTCCTCCCACAAGGAGGACCGAAGACCTGGTGAAGGCCAGATTCAGCTGGATGCGAGAAGCACAAATCAGGCTGAACAGGTCGACTTCGCGACGCTTTGGTGAGCCTATGTCCAGCTGTGGACGTCTTTGGGATGATATGAGGATGATGCCTGCTTCGTTGGTCTAGTGGTCGCAAGCGCAACTGCTGGGTTCGGGAAAGTGTTATTGGGTTTTACCATCAGGAATTTCTTAGTAGCAGCCACGGAGTCTAGATTGTGCCCACAGTTGATGGCAATAGGCTCGCCCCCTATTACATGGGATGATGGGACTTAAACAGTGAATCTGGCGAAATGTGGATGTACTATTAGGTAAACCACAGCCTAGGTAATTAATTACATTTCATAATGATTTTTTTCATGATGGAACGTAATATAAATTGATTATAGAACCATTTAAAATGTCGTTAAAACAAAATTGCGTGTTTCCAACAGGTTTCTCGTTTTTATTGGCCTACCTGTCTTTGTTAATTATGATTCTAGACTAGACAAGTTTCAGATCTTTGTTAGATCTAGCCACAAACTAGTTCATTTAGTCTTTATGATGAAGTGGTTTACTGCGCATTGACCCGCCCACTGCCTTAGCGTCAGAACTTGTACTGTGTTATGTCAATTGCAGTCTTTGTTTAGTTTTAAGAGCGTTTATACAGAAAGTGGGCAACGTCGTAATTAGCTGTCAAATCTTTCGCTGTTTTGATTCATTTGGTAATATTACTGTATGTAAATAAGAAATATGGTTAACATGAAAATCCAAGATGGCGCCGACGATAATTTTCGGTTTTTTCCGTCATGGGTGTAATTTTCACGGTTTTCGGGGTCGCTGATAACGAAAATGCGGTCAAAATAAACAGTTTTTTTTTTAATACTTACACAAAAAAAAACCAGCTTCCCCGACTCAATTTTGACACTTCGCCACTGCATGTCAGTGTCAGGTTGAACCTTGATTAAAATACGATTCGCGGCCGTAACGAATATGGCGTTAAAGAATTTTAGTCATTAAAATCATCGATACAACCCTCTAAGCTAAGCCCACTCCAAGTCCCATTTAACCCCACTTAATGAATTTCTCGTTCCTGACTGATTGGCCACAGGAGGCAAAGCACCGGGAGAGTTGGAAAGGAATGGGGGATGCCTTTTCCCAGCAGTGGGACAGAACAGGCTGATTTAAAAAAAAAACATGAAGTAGTTATTGAATGGGATTAACGATAAAAAAGTAAGAAAATTAGAATTCACGGGCTAGCATATTTTGATAAAACCCTGCAGTAATATAGCTAATACCTACATCAGAATAACACATAAGCTATAATTTACAAAGATAAAAATGTAGAAAAATGAATTGACGAGGGTGAAGCCGCGGCCGGAACCTAGAGTCTCACTATTATAATTTTCATCACGTTCCCAGGTGGATGACAAGCAAGTGATTGATACTCGAAGATCTTGAGGAAGGCGTTGATGCATCAGTGCATATTAAATGACAATGCAAAGAACTATTAAATATATAGGTTGGATTTTATTTAAACAAACGAGATGGTTACAATCTATAGGTACATCTAAATGTCCGTTTGTGATATCAAAATAACAGCTTATTACTGAATGCATACGAAAATATATACGGCACTAATAACAAAACCACATTTTTTTTCAATTATTGTCTGTCTGTTTGTTCCGGCTAATCTCCGAAACGGCTGGATCGACGTGACTTTTACTGGCAGGTAGCATCATCAGACATCAGCAGCGGGAACATTATACTTAAGCTGATTCTGCTAATCCAAACATTTGCGTCGAGTAGATATTGAAGTTTTGTATGGGACAGCATTTCTTTGCACGCTGCGCTGTATAGCCATGCAATCTTCTATTTAAGATCTTGGGAAACACTGATAACATTCAGTTAAAGATTCAAATTCTTTCATTTTGACGTATTTTCGCGACAAACATGGTCAAAACAATAAGACCAGAATTAAAACTGCAACTTAAACATGTACAGTAAATAGGGCAGTACATAAGTAGTACATAATGATGTGTTCGTGTGTGTTCCGATCGCGTGCCAGCTGCGGAATCTAAGCTATGCATTATACTTGAACTATTAAGGCTGGTATTATGAGTCCAGCTACATTGAAGACGGGCAGAAGTTCCACTTCCTACAACAATTAAGCACACGTTCGGAATACAAAAAAGAATCGCTTAACTTAAGTCCGGGGTGCAGCGCAGTGGTGGCGCAGTAATTTAAGGATTTGAACCTAGTTCAGGGAAACGGGGACTTTGTATAATCACCACTCCTCTCAAAATGTTGAGAAAAACATCGTGAGGAAAGCGGCGTGTCCCAGAATCAAAGATTCGAAGACATGTTTCATCTACCAACCCAAACTACCCCCTCGTATTGAATTATAGTCCACTCCCTCTATAGAAAGAAGGCTTGTGTCCCAGCAATGGGAATATTATAGGCTTATTATAATTTTGCACAAAACACAAAAAAAACTGAACTTAAGACAGGCGACGGGGCTAACTGCTCCTGGAAACAATAGCCAGGGCCCAAAAGTTCTAAAGGTTCGATCACGTAGAAATCAGATACCGAAAAGCGCAGCTATAACATAATATATATAAGAAGAAGTAGGACTGGTAGGGGAATACCACAGAATCGATGGATGGACTGTGTGAATGATATCTAGATTAGCTAGCGGTTAATAAACTTTGAATCGACTATTTGCGCTATCCGCTATTGAACCTTTTGTGCTTCCATTACATTGTATAAAAACTTTAATTCATAGACAAGCAAGCGCAACCACACCAACCTGCTTTACGAAAACAACTTGAATTGCTCACTCATTTAAAAGTATGATGTTTCCTGAAATTGTAATAGATATTGTAATTGCTTTAACGCTACTTAGTTGCCTAATCATCGCATTGGTGATTGGAACAGGGAGTGGTATATAGGGTGACTGGTAATAAGTGATCGATATTTAACTACGTGATTGTACTCATGATAACAAACAACTTTCCCAAAGAAACATTTTTTTAAAACGGCTAACAGCTGATAGGCGCGCGCGCGCGAATTTCATACGGCAGTTGTGTTATTGTGATAAAAGTCTGTGTATAAAAAAAATGTTTCTTTGGGAAAGTTGTTTGTTATCATGACTACAATAAAAAATTCTAATCAAATTAAATATTTTATTTCACATAGGCCTACATAGAAAAAGTGCACGGTTTGGGTTGGTCGTCTCCTATCGAGAAGAACCGGCAAGAAACTCCATGGCTACTCGTTTGAAATTAATTGGTTTTACAATATTATTGTGTTTCAGCGTGAGGCAAAGGTAACATTAACCAATCCGCACCGCTTCCGCGTGGTGGGTTACAGCTTACAGCCTTCTCACTGTCACAGAGTGGAAGCCTGCTGTGTCCCAGCAATGGACTCTTTATCTATATGCTGACGATTATGAAAAGGTGGGTTCCTACATCGTAAATCCATACTTCCATACTTCATTCATCCATTATTCATAAATGCGAAAGAAAGTAAGTTTGTTTGTTTGTTACCTTTTCACGCCTAAACCACTGAACCGATCATCCTGAAATTTTGCATATACGTTTTCAGGTGTATAGAAAAGGACATAGGGTACCTTACATCCCGAAAAAAGTACTATTCCCAAGGAAAACATCAATAACGGTCTTATGATAATAGATGGCGCCACGTATCTTTCGTGTGAATCATGATTGAATTATGTTATTACAGGAAAAGTACAACCCGAATTGATTGTCAAAATTGAAAATTAACGACAAAACTGAGTAATTAATAATGGAAATAAGTAGTCTTTCGCAAACACTTGAAACAAGTTACATTTGCTTACAAACATTCCATACTGTGTTTTTTTTTTCTATGACGTAAGGTTAGAGGCTTTTGATCCAACCTTCGTGTTGGATAAACAATTTGATTAATGTGTAAGCATTTGTTTAGATTTTGTGACAATTTAATTTACTAAGGCTTTATTAAGTGGTATGTTGATGTATCAATAGATTTGTTGTGTAATTATAATACCCCACGCCCTACGTCCAACAGGAACCCTATTGCCATTCAAATAAGGGATCTTCTACTACTTAGGTTGGAAGCGTCAGGGTAACCCGCAAAATTCAAATTTTGTTCATTCTTAATTTCGGAATACAGGTTTTTTTTTGTTGTCAGCCTGTGTTGTCCCACTGCTGGGCAAGGGCCTCCCCCCATTCCTTTCACTTTTCTGGATGTTGCGCTTCTTCTCGTCAATTAACGAGAAAGCCATCCAAGGCGTCCCGCCATCTTCTCCTCGGTCTGCCGCGACCCCGTCTAACTATCTCAGGGCTCCAGTTTTGTGATATGCGGGCCCATACAGTACAATACAGCTTATTCTTATAAAATAAACTCATCATGAAAAATCTGTTTCTAATTTGATTTTAATAAAGGAAATCACTAAGACCTAAATTACACCTACTTAACTCTAGCAACAACTAAAACAATAGACATGGAAACTATGTTTTCTCATAATTATTGTTATTTAGGAAGTGGCAACACTGTCGATTATATTTACATTGTGTCACTTTCTCTTTTATTGCTTTTTTATGAAGGGACAGTGTGAAGATACTGTTTTTTTTAAATAACTAGAGATGTACCGACTACTCGCTGACAAGTAGGACTAACATCTCTAGTAAAAACTACGGGCCTGACTTGTGAATAAGAATGAAAATATACCTAATATACCTAGTCAACAGGATGTTTATGTAATTTTTGTAACTTTTCAGTATATTTACTATTTAACACGTACTAATGCATTTTGTAAGTAAATATTTACGTTATCAACTAAAAGATATTCCTACATTGTCATCGTGTAATATCCTCATCTTTAAAATGTTGTTAAAAAAAATTATAGACGCTATAGCAATTTTTTTCTTGGGCAGACGAGAGTGTTGCCATCGCGGGTAAAACCTGGATGAGGCTGGCACAGAAGCGTGGACATTGGCACAAGCAAAGAGAGGCCTATACCCAGCAGTGGGTGAAGTGGGGCTATTATGTATAATGATGATGGAGTATCTTCTTGACCTAGGTAATTTTTTTTTTCCTGATTTATTAATTAACTACCGTAATTTATTGTAATAGGCTCACTTTAGACCGTTCTTACTTAGTAAGAATTCATAACTTCCTAAGATTGACATAAAAACACCACATTTGAATCGTCCAACAAACCAGTTTTCTAAAGTAGTGGAACTAAACAAATAAGTAACAGTAAACCAACTCAATCGATTAGTATAAATTAATCAATATCACATCATTTCATGAACAAACTTTTCTTAATGAAAGAGGATAATTTCCGATTTAAAACTAGCGCAATCAATCAGAAAATCACTGTCCTGTGTCTGTCTAATAAACGGGGTGGAAGGGAAAACGACGCGAAAACGGTTACCACGAATTCAGTACAACGTTCTGAAAATGAAAAATTACTATGTGGAGGGCTCAGAATGATGTAGTAGGGGGTGACAATGATGCACTGGGGGGTGACTATGATGTACTGGGGGGTGACACTGATATACTGGGGGTGACTATGACGTCCTAAAGCAGGAGTAATTCCAGTGTATCAGTATGCCACCTGAATACGTGGTAACCGTTTTCGCGTCGATGTCCCTTCCACCATGTATTTCATGTGAACTGGAATATAACCATCTAAGTCTGAACAACAGTTTGGGAGCCTCTTATTGGACAGGGCCGTCTTTTCCACTGGCCTCACTGGGCCAGTGACCAGAGCACGAAGTCCTGGATCGGTAGAGGCTAAACGCCAAAAAATGAAAGATTATGATTACATATCTTGAATTTTTTGGCCTCGATTGGAAGCCCAGACTTTATTTGCACAAGGTACAAAAACTATATTTTACAAGTAACACTTTATCAATAATCAAAATATTATGATTAGAGTGCAAACTTGGACACTAATGATTAGTAAAGTTAGTTTTTTCAAATAAAAATATAAATCTTCGTAGCAAAGAGTTTCTTGAGGATAATCAAACAAATTATTACGTGCAAGTATTGACTTTTAGTGCGATTTATGATCTCATAGCATAGTCAATATTTTGTTGTCACATCTAGAGTACTAGAGGAAAATGCTTAGGTTAGGTATTACATCATTGCGTAAAAAAGTCATTCATAAGAATTAGATTTTGGATTATTTATCAATATTTGTGCGATTTGAGGAGGCTTGTGATATAATTGGATTGCATATAAAAATATCAAAGTTTCGTACGGTTCGTTTTTTATTAAAGTAGCTATTTTTTATTACTTGCTGTTGCCCGCGACCTTCGTCCGCGTGAAATTATTATAAAAATATTACTTCCCTATTTGAATCGAATTTTGTTTTATTTTTTTCAAGGATTTTATGTTTTTTGCATGGAACCCTAACCATTTTTCTAAAACAAAAGTAACTTAAGTTACTTCTTATAACAACAGCTATCTGCCAGTAAAAGTCCCGTCAACATTGTTCCAGCCGTTTCGGAGATTAGCCGGAACAAACAGACTGACAGACAGACAAAAAACAAAATAATGTTTTTTTTTGTTATAACTACCGTAAATAGACTTTCATATGCATTCAGTACAAAGCTGTTATTTTGAAATTACAAACAGACACTTCAATTTTATTTATTTGTATATAATATGTAGATAAAAAGTTGCACAACTCTTTTATGGATACCAGTTCATCGGCTTCGGCGGTCCATTCGGCAAAAGAAAAATTAACCGTGCACTCCTAATAATCTCATCTCATCATATCTGCCTAGCCTGCCTTTTCCAATATTGTGATCAGCTCCCAGTCTTATCGGATGCAGCTGAATACCAGTATTTTACATGGGGCGACTGCCTATTTTACCCAGCAACACGATACCCATGTTAGGATCGAAAAATCCTATAAACGACATACTAACTATTTTTTTGGGAATACTGAATCTCAACTTTACATTGACAAAAATAACCAAACGCCACAGAAGTTAATATAATTATACGAAACTCGGCGTAGTTTCAAATAACAACACAAACTAATGTTTTTGATCAAACATCCTTATAAATAAACAAACTAATTTATTGAAGAAAAAACAGATCCGCATAGGTATGAGCTTTGGGAGCTTTTATCGCGAAAAAGATAAAAGTTTCATAATGTTTTTACACCTCAATAAAAACTTAGGCGATGAATTCGTGTGGCCAGCTAGGAATAGGTTCTCTTTTTTGCTATTGGCTATCAACGAGTTTGAAAAGGCACTAGGTTTTAAATTAATTCATGCTCTATGACTATCAGCAGTATCAGGCAGTTCTCAGTTGTAGAGAGAGTCTGTATTTGTTCGGTTGATAGCTATAGGCTTTTTTTTTTGGATGTGGAATCATCAAATAACCCCCCCACTCCGGGCGCTCTGGGCGGAGTGGGAGGGAGTGTCAGACTTTTACTGACTAAAACCCATCCATGTTCCTTCTTTGCCCTTTGTGTTCCAGGGCCGCGGTATCTCTTTCGAACAGTCCCGCAGCCCCGGCAGGCATGGCTATTGGCTTAAGAATACGTTGGTCCCGACCGTCAAATGCAGATCTTTGATAGTCCTTAAGTAGTCAGTGACCCAAAAGTCTGACAACCAGTCTTACCAAGGGGTATCGTATTATCCAGTACTAACTGGCTTGTGGAGGTCAGATAGGCTTGGCAGTCGCTCCATGTTAAATACTGGTATTCAGCTGTATCCGGATAGACTGGAAGCCGACCCCAAAGTAGTTGGGAGAAGGCTAGGCAGATGATGATGATGGCTATTGGCTTGCCCCCTATTACATGGGACTTAATAATAACTGTCGAAATGTGGGTATGCTAGAGGTACATCTCTGCTTATACCTTCAGAGATTACAGGCGTGGTTATGTTAGCAATAATGTCACAAACCTCGGCATAAATTAGGTATAACACACGTTTTTTGAAGATTAATACGATATCGTATCAGATACCTTAATTAACATACGCATACCTATTAATGTAGGATTCATATCTGATGATAACAAATCAACAAGGCTTTCAGGGAAAATAAACAAAACAATAATGGTGAATGGCTATGCCACTGATTTCTTTCGTAACAAGTTATGAGCGCCATGGATGGATTTACCAAGGACAAAATGGGAATGTGCACTTCGCAAAACGTGCACTTCTCAAAATGGCACTTCTCAAAATGAGCACTTATCAAAATGAGCACTTCGCAAAATGTGTGTGAATTTTATCACAATGGGTCAAAATACCGTAATGCACATTCTGCGTCAAACCCAACAAAATTAAGGACTTCCATACATTCTCATCATCTGCCTAGCCTTTTTCCAACTATGCCATTGCAACTTTGCAACTGAATACCAGTATTTTACATGGAGCAACTGACTTTCTGACCTCCACAACCCAGTTAGTACTGGGTAATACGATACCCCTTGGTAAGGCGGATTGTCAGACTTTCGGGCCACCTGTAACGACTGTCAAAGATCTACAAATGACAGCCTAAAACTTCCATATATTCTACCAACCCCTTTTTATGCTGGATGGATCTTTCGTTATAAAAGGAACTATTCTGCAAAATTGGATGCTGAAAAGCTCTTCGTTTTATCCTGGTGTTGTCTGTCAGGAGACGATTTTTTAAGATTATTATTGTATGTTACACAGTCTACTCATGCCTTTCAAATCGGAGGATGAAACTAGATTTATTTGGGTTGGTAACACTTTATCTTTTAACGTCAGCCATCGTTTTATTTCTATATCTTTCAACCAAAGTGAATTCATTTGGTGGTACCTACCGTGCAACATGGTCATAAGTCCTCAGATTTCTCTCAAACAAATTCAAAATTCCTATAACTTTTAATTTACTGTATTTAAACATTGAATTACGAGCTACGTCCGTTACAATTTTGATTTATAATATTAATTTGGTGTAGTTTAATGCGCCGGCGTCGATATCGAACCAATACCTTGACCTAGTCGTTCGCTTGTCTCAAAAGACCTCGCCGCGCTGTCAAAAAGCGGTTTTATATATTTTTGGTATCATGCCTTCCTTTTGCCATGACCATAAAAACAAGATGCATTTTAATTACAAAACCAGTGCTTAATTAATTAATAAGACTTCAATTTATGATTCGGTAAAAATTATTTTAGAAACCACTGTTTCACGTTAGCCCTAGATCGTAAGACCTAGAAAATAATGAGACCCCTCCTCATTAATTTTCAGGTTTTGTCGCCCAGCACTAGGTTGGTGCAGGCAGATAGTTAGTACATAGAACTTTTGAGCCCGATTGCCACTCAACAAAAACATGTCAAAAATTATTAGTTGAAATGATTTGTACCGCGTGTGGTTTCTAGAAATCTGCGAAGTCTTCTCGCTTCGAAGCAATTTTGTAATCTAAAAGAATAGGCAACAGCGCCCGCCTTACAGCCTGCTAATAACAACCGACTGTCTTCCATTGTAGGTAAGAAGATTTTGATCTTCAGTTTATCCAAAGACTTTATATTCTCTATGAGTTTATCCCTTCATACAACATTATAAAATAACGTACAGTACCGTTTCATTTAATGACACTGTTGTATAAATGTGACATGAACTTATTAAAAAACCGAAATGTATTGTAAAAAAGGCAGTTTTGGTTCCGATTTTGGGATCCCCCGATAAGATTATTGTAGAGCAATCCGTCACGTAGAAATAAAACATAAACACATGACAAATAACAAAATCAAATCCAATATGGCGGCGTCGTCGATTGGCACGAATTCTGACCACAAAGTTTTTGCCACAGATTACATATTAGATAATAACTATTACGATATTCACGTGTTTCATCGAGACAACTCATAATAATGTAGCTTCACGACTTTGTAATTTAATATATTCTTCGGTCTTACTGTTATGTCATGTTATTATATTACATTTGGTTTGTTATTCGTTTCGTGTTTACATACAATAATTTGTTTTTTTTTGTGTGATGAAACGAAATTGTAAATAATGTAATATTTCCGTTTAAAATTGTTAAGCGGCATTTGGGAAACTATATGGGTACCTACCAAAAAATTTTTTTTGGTACAAATTCTACATGATTTTGAACCGTCTCGTTATTATTTTGTCTGTACCTTACCTTATGTGTAAATTGGGTTTAGGTACAATTGGTCTGGATTTATCCGGTCTTGTCATTTATACCCGTACGTTTTGAATTACGGCGTTTTATTAAAAAAAAAACCATGGATTACGAAACATTCAATAGTAAAAAGTCTGTACTTATTCTCGGCTCTCAAATGCACGGCTTTTAAGTACTTATTTACACATTTTGAAATAGTATCGGCATCGCTAGGCTTAACCAAAGGTACTAAGTATGACGTCTAAAACATTTTAATTGTATGTTGCTTCTGAGTAGTTACAGTACCATAATTATCATCGCAGTATAAATTACTATCGGCTCAGTAGTAAAGATAAATTGTACGTAATCGATGCCTTGTGAATTGCCTACTAAACTGATTAAGATAGGTTATACATTCTTGAATATTTGTCACCATATCTCATTTAAGAACTAGGTAAATCTGACTGGAATTAATTAAATAATTTGTTATCGATTTTAAATCTTTTTTTTAAGTTTCTTAGTGCCCAGCATATTAGCGTTTATATAGAAAGTGGGCAACGTCGCAAATAGCTGTCAAATATTTCGCTGTTTTGATTAATTTGACAATATTACTGAATATTTGGAAATAATAAATATGGTTTACTAATGAACTAAATTATTGATTAAGAAATGCAATAATTAATATCGTAACGCCGAATATTTAGTTTTAGTAAAAAAAGTATTTGGAAACTTTCCAAATGTCTTTTTTACATCTAAAACGGTTGCATCAAATTCTGTGTTTTAATTGCAATTCATTATTAATATTCTAGTTCACAAGTTAGCCATATTTCATATTTCCATACAGTAATATTGCCAAATTAATTAAAACAGGTAAATATTTGACAGCTATTTGCGACGTTGCCAACTTTTTGGATGAACGCTCTTAAAATAACCAACTAAATAGATGTAAGATTTTTTTTTAAATAAAAAAATGGTGTTTTACAACAGTTTCCTAGTGATCAACCGCATACGATAAATTTTCCATTTATAATATGCACAATTAAAACAAAAATATTTAATTCAACTAATCCTGTTTCACTAACGATTTGAACATAGGTAATACGATTACTTACCGGAAATACCATCAAAATTGATACTAGGAGCAATTATTTTAATTCACAAAAACGTAGGAATAATTCAGTCATCATTATTTTTGACACGACTTCCTTTAAAATTATTATAAAAAAATAATTTGAATGGTTTGAAGTTCATATAATATTTACATGGGTCGAGGCATTCATGGAGCGAAAAGATATTTTATCTGATAACACAGTGAAGGTTATCAAAAAAATATTTAAATGTACCACAATTCATATTAAAAATATTATAATAAAATTATCTGTATATGTTTTTGCAAAAAAAAAACATTGTTTCAAGATGTTGGTAACAATGCAATGGGAATTTCGCAAGTGGCAACCTTTTAAAAAGGAATGGCTACACGGATGTTGCGAGGTAAGGGTAATAAGATTATTAAAATCTGATAACATTATTATAGGTAGCGGTAGGTACCTGAAAAGCTACTTATCTGAACGAGGTCTTTGATTCGATTCCCAGCCCGGGAAAATGTGTCATTGAATTTTTGTATTTGTTCCCGGTTGATGGCAATAGGCTCCATGGGACTATCTGGCGAAATGTGGGTGTACTATTAGGTACACCTCTACCTGACCTTTAAGAAATTACAGGTGTAATATTATGTTATTCTAAAATAATACCTATGTAGATACTCTTATATGGTACCTAAAGAGATCTACCTGGCAATAACCTTAATCCTATATACCTACCAGACTAAAATTAAATCCGATAGCAGAAAAAACTGTTACACTTCACCGAGTTTGACCTAAAGATTATGAATTCAGATTGATTAATTACAGATAACGAATGATTCAATTATTATTCATTATCTGACGCAACTCACTTGATTATTGAAATCATTTTTAAATTAACTTTCAATGTTACAAATACGGCCCTTGCTTCAGTTTTAAAATAAATTGCAGTAATACGTAAGTAATAAGTTTATTATTAATCAAAAGAAACAAAACAGCGTACACAATCGGAGAGCCACAAACTAAGCATCGCTTGTATCTTGTGGCTCGGGAGCGCAAATTTTAAAATTTAAAATAGTTCCATTATATTGAGGCACAATGCTTGCCTAAGTTGATCTGTGGATGGGTGACCACCCAGTACATACCGAGTTTCCTCCGTACCTCGGAAAGCACGTTAAGCCGTTGGTCCCGGCTGTCATTTGTAGATCTTTGACAGTCGTTAGGTAGTGGCCCAAAAAGTCTGACAACCAGTCTTACCAAGAGGTATCGTAGTACCCAGTACTAACTGGGTTGTGGAGGTCAGATAGGCAGTCGCTCCATGTAAAATACTGGTATTCAGCTGCATCCGGTTAGACTGGAAGCCAACCCCAATATAGTTGGGAAAAGGCTAGGTAGTTGATGATATTGAGGCACAATTGAGAACATTAAAAAACGACAACAATGTTGATCTCGTAATTACTTTACCTTAGATTGATTGTCACTAAAACTTCACGAAACCACCAAAAGACCACAAGAAAAAGTGATAGTCTATCCGATCCAATAGTCTGGCTAGATGAGACATAATCGATCCATCTCGAACACATGTGAGAATGGAGACCCGACATGATATGCCACCTTCTCTCCTGCCCGTTGTGCACAACTAACTGCACTCTCGAGGACTTAAACGAGGAAAATTACAGATCTCGTCCAGGTCGGATTAGAGAAGGAGCAGAACAATGATGGAGAAGATAAAAATGAGGACCGTGGACTGTTGAGAGTCCTTCTAAAAATAATAAACGCTTTGATAGCCCTAAGCCAGTCCTGTTGGACATTTATCTTTTTAATAAGAAAAAAGGCAAACTCAACATCGGCGCCAGAAATGCACCGAGGAAATGAAATTGCGCGTGCTACGGAAAAAATTTCAATTGTCTGTATGACAGTTGATAGTGTCAAATTTAGTGAAGTTTCAATCTATTAGGGCATTTTGTCATTTGGTCGATATATTTACCTACGTACTTTTTAATTACCCACTGGTCGAAATAAATCACTAGGTAAATACAGAAGTCGAACTTTGCAGTCTGATTCATCATGACTTTGCGAATTCAAAATCTAAATAAGGATGGATAGTCGTTCATGGACATTAATCTAATCGTACCTATATACCTACATAAAATTCTGCGAAACCTTGCTAAAAATAATATATAAACAGACTTTGATACTACATTTTTTATTAAGGAAATGCATCAATAAAATATTAGTGCAGAAAAATTGTTTGTCTTTTTCCCAACTATGCTGGGGTTGGCTTTCAGCCTAACTGAATGCACTTGAACACCTGAAGCGAGCGCCCATCTGGATTTCACAAAGAACTTAAATATCGCTGTGATTTTGACAGCGATGCAAAAGCTGGAAGTGAAATAACTATGAAAATGCTATAGTTGTATGGTATATTCCATCTATTAAGTATCGACAAATGAGTCGCACTTGGCCATAGATTCTTTAAGTTAGCTGTAAATCTCTTTTAGCCATTTAAGGAATCTTGTCGAGCATTAGTTGTAATTGGTTTTATTCATCTCATAGATTACATTATTGAAGAATGTGCAGAAATAGACTAGTTTTAATATAAGAGGATTGGTAGCAACGAACAGGTAATATTTTATTATTATTCAGTTCATCATCATCTGCTGCGCCGACTCCAAATAAATACGGATAAGGGCAGAAGACTGATGATGATGATCGACTGCTAAGTCATGCTGCAGCAGTTGGAGTCGGCTTCCAGATCTAATTTAGCCTATAGCAAATTGCCAATAGCAAAAAGTAGCTAGAAAGAAAGTTATTTTATTAATTTGGTTTCAAATGTGTGTGAATGCAATCAGAAATCCTCCACCATAGTCTATGATATATCTCTCTGTTGCCTTCGCTGGGTAACTTCTTTCTATAAATACATAGTTTTTGTTTTTCTGTAACTTCCTTTTGTTTTGATACCATGTACCATCATCATCATTCTCCTGCCAATATATTTGGGATCGGCAGAGGCAGCAAGCCTTCTTCTGTTATACTTCTCTATTACTCGCCATCTCAGAAGTCACCTCGTTTTTAGTCGTATCATAACTTCACACACTCCATCCATCGTTTCTAAATATAAATACTTAATTGCCATGAAATCGTCACTCAGCGGGACTTGGCGTTTTTTCTCTAAAATTATTTCAAACATGATAATTTATAACATGCAGTATAAATAAGATGGTAAGAAAAACTAAGTTGGTAAATAAATATGACATGTATTACACAGCAATAAATCGTTTTTTGTCAAGGTAAAGCTTCCGTACGTTGTGTCGAAAATAAATAAATTGCGAAGGTCACGTCAATATTTTTCCCTTTCATTAAATCCAAGTAAAGCCTTCGACACCCTCATTTATACAAAAAGACACTCTGTTAGGTTATGTTTACAGCTTTAGCAGTAGCTGGATTTTTAAAACAGAATTTTAATACGTCGACAAAGAATCTAAAATCAGTTATACCTACTGCTTTTTAGGGTTCTGCATGGTAACGTAGTGAGAAACTGCAAGGACTACCGCAAGGGTTGATACTTTGCCTTATCCTATAATAAAAGTAAAAATAGAAACTAGGTTAGCAGCAAAAAATTAAAGCTAGATAATATTCGAATTCCTCATAATATTCATGATAATTTTGTAATTCTTATGTTATCTAATAGTTGAAGCTGATTAAAACGTTAGAGAGATGTAATCTATGAAACTTGTCGATGAAGATTACTTTTTACTTATTGGTAATAAAGTACGGAAGGCCGCACGTCAATAGTAACAAAACCAGTACATTAGCTGGCGTTGTATTATATTCTATTGAAACTCCTAAGTACTATTCTAGGATATAACAGTGATAGCCTAGTAGTGTATCGTCGGACTGCTAAGTCATAGGTCTCGGTCTCCGAGATCGAACCCACCTAAGATACGCACCTCTGTTTTTAGGATTCATGTGCGTATTGTAAGTATAATGATAACTTGCTTCGGTAAAGGAAACCAAACCAAGATGCCTGAGAGATATTTCTCGACTGCATGCAAAGTTAAGTCAGAGGCTCATGGTCGGCGTTCAAACTGTGACTCCAGGTTAGGCACTAATCACACGAAAAAGAAGACAAGGCCAAAGAGTTACACGTATTAGTTTATTTTCTGCAAGCCAGATCTTTATGTTTTGACTAGAGTTACATACAAAAAAATTGTCAATGGTAATATAACTGTCAACTATTATCATCTATATACTAAAATATGCAATTAACAAAAATATTTCACAAACCTGTCATATTTAGCGGACAATAAAACAGTGATACGCTATCACAGGTCAGATGATAGTGCGATAATGTTATCTGTGCACACATGTACTCGCTATCTAGTATTTACAACACGTTTTTATGCTTTGACACCTTCATTCTAATAGTTTTAGGCGGTGGAAAATGAGCATTTCTACATGCGCTTTTTTCTATGGTCGAAGTTGGGAAAGGACTAAGCACAAGCAGATCATGGTGATGTACATCATCATTCTCCTTATCCCAATTCATATGGGGTCGGCGTAGCATGTCTTCTCCTTCCATACTTCTCTATTACTCGTCATCTCATCAGACACCTCCTTTCTTGGCATATCATCCCCTACACAGTCCATCCATCGTAACTTTGGTCTTCTTCTACTCTTATAGCCAAACCCATACACGTTTATTCTCAAAACTTTCTTCACGACATTTTGATATACAAAAGAACCTAAACTTCAAAACACATACTGATCCTAGCCAGAATACACACACCACTGTATTAGCATTTAGTGTCGGAAGCAGCACACTCAAAGCTACTCAACTGCAAGTGTGTTGCGCAAATAGGGTGCCAATATGGTAATAGGGAAAGTTCATAAAACTGCGGATATCGTCACGCCCGGATTCCTTAATGGCTAGGGGAAATAAAATCACTGTCAGTAGCCGACCCAATACTTGTGTGGACGACGAGCACCGAATTTATCTAGTAACACATTCAGTTGACAACATATAATAGTTTAAATAAATTAAAACTAACACGGATAACTCTTGCATACTTTCTCTCACAGAACACCAGACATATACGCATTACCTTACTTCATTCATCCGCAAACACATCACATTCATGGTTGGCAGTCAGAAGGGTGTAAGAAGGAATAAGAGAGGAGAGAATATAAGTAGGTCTTTTCAACTCTCCTTTTTTAAATAAATTCCTGAATCTCTCATCTTTACAGTCGTCAACAATACAATCTTCTAAGTATAGAGCTCTTCCTAATTGCATGCTACTAAATTTTTGGTTAATTTCATCCATCTGCATTTATATCCAGCCGTCATGTGAATATCGTTGTCTGATCTAGCTTGGGGGTCTTCACACCTTTACGTTTCATCATCTTCCTGCCCTTGTCCCAAGTTACTTTACTTGGGGTCAGCGCAACACGTTTGTCTCTCCCATTCTCCTCTGTCAACCGTCACGCTATCATTTAATCCTTCTTCTTCCCCATACAACTTTACCTTCCTTTGTTGATTTTTGATCGGACCAGATTATTTTGTTCAATTTAATTATTATATTTGATAAGCTAGGAGCTTATCCCATCTCCATTGGGGCGATTTCTAGTTTAACCACTTATCTGACGTCTATAAACTAATTACTTACACTGCTCACAAGTTTCCCGCAGAACTACCAAACAAAATCTTTCAAATACGTCGATGTTCGACTACATATTTTATGTTTATAATCCACCTCCATTCTTTTGGAGCGGGTCCGTGAGTTCAAGCTGCTCATAATCTTATAGCGTCACGCTTCATGATCACAAAGACTATGCAGTAATTAAAATTATCTCATTAAATTGTACTCAGTCTTATTAACCGGCTCTTAAACGAGATTTAAAATTATTTGACGTTGATTTCATTTGGCTCTATTACCTAGTGATATCTTTGCGTCGAAGTTTTTTAAGTTTTTTTAGTTACTCTCTGTTTGTCTTTGGTAAGTACGTTTCTTCTTTTTTTGTTAGTGTGGCGTCTCTTTTTTTATTTTTGGTTGGTCTTATACTTCGACTAGCACTTTGCCCGCGACTTCGTCCGCGTGGGTTAATAAAGGGTCTCAATCTCGTAATGTATTCGTTAGTACCATTCTGGCCCAATAGATGTCGTTGCATGTATCTAAATTCTTCTATACAAATTTTCACACCCCCTCAAACCCTCTCAGGAGGTAATTTGGAAAAACAAAAAATGCCAAACTTCATAATTTACTTAGATAGATGTTCGTGCCAAGTTTCATGTTTATTAACACAAGTAATAAGATTTTCCATACAAACAAAATTCCCCCTTTTCACCCCCTTAAAGGTTAAATTTCCAAAAACCCCTTCTTAGTGCTCCCCTACATTATAATAGGAAGCCGTGTATAAAATTTCACATTCCTAGCCCCAGTAGTTTCGGCTGTACGTTGATATGTCAGTCAGTCAGTTCTCCTTTTATATATATAGATGTAAATTCAAGAGCAAAGTTTTTTTAAGAACGTGAATCTAAAAATCTTTTCCGTGTGTTGAATTCGTTTTTTTTCCACTTTTCTTTTATAGTTTAAGCTTTTATGTAATTGTTAACAGTGTTGCTTTTTCTGTGTTTTCTCAACTTTCTTCTGTATTTTTCTAAACGGTAATTTTATGTGAAGATGGATTGCCAGACAGACTATTGTACCTTTCTGTAAGGTCGAGCCGAGAATAACTTTCCCATTTAAAATAATGATGATGATTGAGTAAGAATTCTATTTTTAGTAAGTTATTTGAAAATAGAAAACAAAGCAAGCCGCGTTCGTCACTAGCCAGTGACTAGCACGAGTAAATAAGCAGAGTGCAGTGTTTACTAACTACATAGTTGTGTTTAACTGTACTCGGGGCTTTGTTCCTAAGGTCTCGCAATGAAAAGCATACAGAGCATCGGCTGGGTTACTTACTTGCAGTGTTTTCTTACACAGAAAACGGCTAAGTATAATATTTAATCTTTGAACATCGTTATGATCACGTTAGTTGACTAGCTTGACATTGATTTCATATTGATAAATGGAGTCGCAACTCCTGTTACTGTACTTTAAATTGTTTTTTCTTATAATCATAATGATCTTCCTGTCCTTAACAAAACGAAATTGTTGTCCAACTTATCGTCTCCTTTCTTACATCTCAACCTGTCATCTCAGTATTTACTCCATTTGTAGCAATAATATTTCACACAATCCATTCATCCCATGGTTTGCTTGAAAAATCGCAGACATTTTTCAAAACTGTTTCCGTACAAACTTGCAAAAACCTCAACTTATTAAGACAGTATGAGTTCCCGGTATCCGATGGTATCTGCCACAATCGGGCATCATGATTGCCAGTGGAGATAGGCCGGATAAAGTAAGTGGGAACGGGACGACATCGACAGTACAGTTATAATAAACTGTAAACGAGGCATATTTCTCATAATGGAACTCTCTTTTTGAATGTAACATGTTCAAAAATAAGATTGTGTCTTTGGGAAATGCTTTATTCAAAGAACTGCGGCTGCGAGCACAGACATGCAGTCATTTGGATATTTTTCTTTTTCAAAATCATTTCTGGTTGCAAAAAAAAACAATTATACAATTGCTTATTATTGTTGATTATGTCAATCTCATGAGAATTACAATCCCATATACATATATCTGCGTGGCCATAGTCATGAATACAGAAATAACTATGTTATGTGCCATGTATTTAAGCTTCTATGGCAATCGGAAATTAATACCTACTCGTGTAAAACTATATCTATTTATCTTTGGTTAGTATTGCCACGCTAATTAGTAGTCTCTGGCCCGAGGATAGATGACGAACCTTGTAGCTTGATATCCTTATAGAAATGACGTATTTCGCTTTATTTACTTCAGGAACTACCTAACTATTCTTTCCTAATAATTTTTTCTCTGACTTTTCACCACTGTCAAATCACAGTGATCTTTATTTTCGATTTCATAAGGATGCTTTTGGGTTAATCCTGTCAGAGAATAACTGTGAAAGGACTCTTGGTTCTTCTTAGACTGGACATAGACATTACTATAGGTATATACATTCATAGACTGAAGAAGATTTCTACTTTTTTTCTCTCTTTTATTCTAAGCAAAATCTGTTTCCCACCAGCCTACATATCAAGACAAGTATTTAATTGAAGCATTTATATTAGGTCATAGTAACAACTTCTGGGACAGACATACAGACGCGTATAAGCCATTACCCTCCTTTTGGTTGCCAAAGTCGGGTAAGTAATGTGGATCACTTTCAAACCTGACGTGGTTGAGAGCCTTGTAAACATATTTATTACATAGTTTAATGGCGGTACAAGCTTGTGATTACAGGCCTATTATTCCCGCCATAATAAATTATGAATGAGAGTGTTGAAGTTCCGATGTACATATGTTACACAATCAATCAAGCTAGGTATTACATAGTTCACTGACGGTCGACCACGATTCAACCTTATTACCTAGGGCATAAGGGTTAAATATGGCATGCCGTCAGTGAACTCGGCAGTACGTCAGACAAATTAATTGCTAAACAAATTCCTTACGTCAGTTTCTCGTGTGTTATACCATTTCATATAACTGTCAAAGGTTAATTAAAAACTATGAAATTGTAATATTACCCAAGTTGCCTACTTATTTTCGACCGTTTTCTATCATAATTACAAGCATGTGCTGTGTTTTTGAATTCGAAAATTGTGTGCCGCTCACTCAGTCTTGATAGTTGATCAAACGTTGCCTTATTCCAAAAAAAAGTTGTGGTAGGTAACCCGATTTCCATTATGGACTACGTTACGACTAATTATATCTTTTACACGTTATATTAAAGAAATAAAAATACAGGTTAGATTTTTTTTTCCTCTCCGCTTATATGCCGTGGCCCGGGCAGAACATAAATTGACACGTCATTTTCCGTAGGCGTCGTGAAGCTACTACAGATTATAAAAGCGGCATCATCATTGGAATCAACAGTGAACTAATACGGAATACCTATTATAATAATAATAATAAAATCAGCTTGTGCGTCGAGCAACGGCCTCTTCTCTTACGGAAAATGAGTGATCATTGGGCTCCACAAAACCCATGCTTAGATCCTTAGGCTCAAACAAAACAAACGCACAAATCAAATACAAACAAACAAAACAAACGCAAATTAAACGTCACGCATCATTTAAATTTTTCTCCCACTTGTTAAAGTTATTGTAAAAATAGCCTTTTCCCAACTATATTGGGGTCGGCTTCAGTCTAACCGGATGCAGCTGAGACCAGTATTTTACATGAAGCGACTGCCTACCTGATCTCCACAACCCAGTTAGCACTGGGTAATACGATAGCCCTTAGCAACACTGGTTGTCAGACTTTCGGACAACTGACAACCTGTAACGACTGCCAAAGATCTACAGATGACAGCCGGGACCAACGATTTAAGGCCAGGATATTTCGGCGCAGTAGGCATTTAGCGATAATTACCTCCACGCGCAGCAAGTCGCGCGATCGTCCATTTCAAATGAACTCGCTGACCCCGCTGGGCGAAAATATTGTGTCACAGTATAAAATTGTAACAGTAGGTAATCTCCGTTTTACGGAATTCATGTCAATATTTCGGGGGTTTCGTTCGAGGGTTTAGGTTTCTCTCGTACGATTGGGTTTTTGGAATTTCTGTCTGGTTTGTAAACTATTGGAGGGATTTTGATGGGAGATTCGGTATTCTGTAGCTTTGGTTTTCACCTTTCATGTATTTGTTTGGTTTGTTGTATAAGTAAGTTATAGTACACTCGTACGAAGTGGCGGTCATAAGCTAGTTATTTATTATTACGTATGTACTTTGGAAGAAATACATTCAGATAAAACTCATTAGAATAGGTACATAGGTAGGTAGGTGGTAGGTAGGTAGGTGGTAGGTAGGTGGTAGGTAGGTGGTAGGTAGGTAGGTAATAGGTAGTTGGTAGACAGGTGGTCGGTATTAAGTAGGTAGGTAGTTGGGTATTGCATTGTATAAGCTTTTCGTACAATAAGAAGTCAGCTTATACTGGAAATTAAAGCATGTCATGTCATCGTGCATACCTGCTACTGCTAGTACTACTGTGACGAAAGCAAGTAGGTACCTATCTAATTATTTATAGAACTATAATATTGCTCGGTCGCGTCGTCTTTTACGAGTAGGTACTTATAAATTCACAGAAAAATAATAATCAAACTTTATTTCGTTTTTAAGCTTCCTTAGTTGAATCCTGGTCATTTTTTTCCTTTTAGTGTTTTTATTCCCCATTTTGTGTATTTAAACTACTATAATTATTTTACTACAACTTAAACTAATATCTTACCTATTCTAACTATTAATGTTAATACTAGAAGAACCTACAACAATATTATAGATTGATTTTTAAAATTAATATACTAAACACGGAAAATAAAAATAATTCGTAAATATATCGATCGATTAGCGGGGAACGCAGCGAGCAAGCAAAAGCGACACAGGTCCTACCTCGGTGACGCCCGGCGGGCTACTGTAGCGAAGCGCGCGGGCCGTTTTGTTATATAATAAATCATGTTAAACAATAAAACACTTTTTGAGAAAAAGTAACCATAGAATATTATTCTAAACATCATTGGCTATTTTTTGACATGTTTTTCGGGAGTAAACATTTGGTCTACTTTAAGTAAGAATTGAAAAAGGATCAAAAATTTTAACATCTTATCAATTTTTTATGATCGGGTGAAGTTTTACATATCGTGTTTTGAACCGTAGAATAATTAAGATCGTTTATTAAACTATAACACATATTTTTATCAGATCAAAATAAACAACATTTGATTGGTTAGTGTTGATTCAAAAATAGGTCGATTCTGAGAATCCTGGCCTTAACGTGCTTTTCGAGGCACGGGGGAATCTCGGTATGTTATAGATGGTCACACATCTATGGAACAATCTAGGCAGGCGCGGCTTAACCTAAAGATCGATAGAATAGAATAGAAATAATGTATTTGCAATTAATGTAGGTACATACATGAGTTGTTACAGTAGTAATTATTTGTTCCTGGTACATTCTATCACTAGGCTTGCAAAAAGTTATACGATCCAAGCGGTGTTTTATCCACAAGCTCCTCCAAATGATTTCATTTTAAAACTGTTCTAAGCATACGTTTTGAATGTTATAGATTATTATATGAAGTTGATTTTACTGAATAGTAATATACCTCAATTAGAATGTTGTATTAGTACTTATGACTAGTTTAACTGACTTAATAAGAGATTATGTGTTGCCTCATTCGGTTCATCGGTTATTTTTAATCATAAAATTCAAAAGCCTTTTGTAAATTGTACTCTTCGAAGGTCAATTTCCGAACTGGATCTTAATGGTCCTTGATATAATATGTAGTTAGTTACATTGAATTTTAATCAATGTTTGTGTGTTGATGTCAAAACATGATGAAAGGAACACCTATGTGGAGATAATTAAATTAATTCTAATTGACCTAGAATACAAATTATATTGTTTTGTGTCTCTGAGAATCCGTTTAATCTATTCCTCTTAACTACGTAACAGATTTTGATGTGTTTTTACCATAATTTTGAGAATTTATTTCGGAAGGTTTATATGTTTGGTACAAATAGACTAAGTTTACATAAAATATTATATAAATGCACGTACAATGGGCCACTTTAAGGACTAAGTGCAGAAACCAAAACCTTAAACTAAAATATGTAAATGTTGATGTTTTTGAAGGTCATAAAAGCCGTGCGAAACAGGTGCCTCCGTAGTTCATAAATAAGGCCTTGAACTGATCTTGTTGAATTAAAATTTTACTATTTTATCACATAAGAACCTAGAATATGGTTAGAATAGATACAATCACGTCACATAACATTTTTTTTTTTGTTTATTAGAGTTTCCTATTTTTTATGTAAGTAGATAAATAAAAACCTAGATCATCAATCTTACCTGTCAACTCAAATGTAAGCCCAAAAGTAAATCATTAAAAAATCATAAATTATTCAAATTAAATATTTCTATCTTTATCGCACTACATCAAAATTTAAAATACTAGAAAAGGACAAAACTAATTAAATATTCAACGCTTTACTTGTTGTTTAAATAATCAGGGAATATTCATGTTTGAAAAACGTGATCACAATACACTATTCCATATAATTCGTGTGTTAAATAGGAATATTTAGTATTAAATACAAATTCAATACGTCAATCGTGAAATTAGTAATTCTGTAAATGAATAAGCCTACGATTTCTAATTCTATGTAAGTTTTATTAAAATTTTCTTTACGTGTCTTGTGTTTGTGAAAGATAATACCTAAGCTTATGTGAAAGTGTTGTAAGCAGGGGCCAAAGGTGGTATTGGGATGGTTTAGAATTAACAAACGATGAGAAACTAAGGTTTGACGAAACGTTTGCTTAGTGAGTTGTGGTGTAATCGCGTGATTATCATTTTTGTTAGTCTGGATTACTAAATAGTAGTAGGTAGGTTATATAGACAGTCCAGACTATTACGCTTAGAATTAAATTACTGTTATAAATAAATATTTCTTAATTAATTGCATGCGACCGCGACGGTGTGAAAAGCAAATGACGTCATCGAAACTATTTAAATTGAAACACTTTTGCATTTTAAGTGCATTTCTATTCTAGTAGATTATTCTAGAGTTTCGACTCAATTAAAATTAAAAGTAAATGTTTTTACCCCACTTTCTTCGACTGCTTATTACTATTTTAACATATAATGAGTGTTTTTGCTGTTGAAATATGTTTTCAGTTGGTAATATGCTTGAAAAATTCTGTGGTGTTTATAAACAGTCTACCATACCCACTTGCTACATTATATGTAGAACTTAAATATGTATGTGTTATGTTTAATTCAACAAAATATCTCTGTGTATTCCTTCCCAATGCATGCAATGATCAAACATTTTTTTTAAATTATTTTTGTAGTAGTCAATGACTATCTGAACTACATCCCTGATTATTGCAAAAAGACCAAAAGTCGCCGAATTTTATAAATTGCAGTAGGTACTACCTGTGCACCATTTTGCTATTATCTGAAGACTTTTATGTAAATCAGTATGAATTAACTGCAAAATTAAATATCAAAACAGCAAGAAATCAACACTTCAAGTTAATAAACACTACATCCTGGTTGTGATGTTAGAAACTAAGTTTACAATGGGAATATAAATCAGTATCACTATTGTTACTGCCGACCCTCCGTTGACAATGAGTTAGCATTCTCTTAACCTTTATAATGTAGGAACTATATATTTAATATTATAATTTTTAATTGTCTGATTGTTTACCGAAGTGTCGTAGGAAAAGTATCAAGAATGTTTGGTCCTTGATTTTGACAAACTGGTCAGAAATATTTTTGCTTTTTTTTTAATGTCAAACAGATTTTACAGTTATTTTAAGAGTGACAGCAACCATACGGACACTCACAGTACGGTTGGTCCATACATTCAAGGTTGTTCAGCGAGCAATGTAACGGGCTATGCTTGGAGTCTCTCTGTGGGATTGCATCCGGAACGAGATGATCCGATAGGGAACCAAAGTTGTCGACATAGCTGACAGAATAAGTAAGCTGAAGTGGCAATGGGCCGCAGAACCGATGACCGTTGGGGTCAAACGTTTTCTTGAGTGGAGACCAAGACAGCAAGCGTAAAGTAAGACGCTCCCAGGCTCGGTGGGACGACGATCTTTGCGGAGTGGCTGGTAGCAACTGAATGAGAATTGCCGAGGATCGAGTTAAAGGTCTCTGCACACAGCGGGCGCGGCGCGGCGGGACGGGACGGCGACGCGACACTGAGCAGTTGTAATGTACTAGATATTATGGACGACGCCACACAGAGCCGTCCCGCTCGACGCGACGGTAACCGTCGCGCCACGCCGCTGCCGCGCCGAGCGGGAATACAAGTCAGAAGCGGCGGGAATAATAATATAACGTGATCGCGCCCGCAGTGTGACCGATGCCGCCGCGCCAGCGCAGCGTCGCCGCCCCGCCACGCCGCGCCCCGCCACGCCACGCCGGCTGTGTGCAGAGACCTTAAGTTGCGTGCGATTGAAGACGCCTATGTCCAGCAGTGGACTGCTGTAGGCTGATGATGATGAGCATTGAGCAACCATAAAGCAAAATAGAGAACTTCACGTTCTTGGAAAATCAGAGAAAAAATATACTGACTGAACCACTTTTTCGTACAAAATTATTTCCCTTTTGTCGCTGGTTTGCTAGAAGTTTGATGAAATAAGCAGTAACTGTGCTTTATTTAGTGGTTTATGTCATTTACACGTTTATAAATGAATAGGTTTTTCTTTTTTGTTATTGTCAATATGAGATGATGGTCACAGTGATCATTGCCTAACTACCAATATTTGCAGAAATAACCACAAACTGTTTTTTTTCCTTCTTCACTTCCCTTCCTTTTACCAAATTCGGCTTTGCAACCCACACAAGAAACGCTATTTCCCATCATTTTCCTCATCGATGACGTGAATTTCCGCTCAAACCCTCCGATAATCTTGGGGAGTAAGAAGTCAATCAAGCGTCAGTATAATAATACGACGTAAGAATTCTAGGAACTTGGCTCTGATAGGCTGGTCTACGTAACATGACAGGTTGTCCCGTTTAGTCGTAGGGGGCACCTATTACAAATGCCGACGCTTTAGCACGAACGCGCGGAGTAAAAACGAAACGTAAATTGGAACAATTTTTGAATCGAAAATACAACTGTCTAAATAGCAGTTTGGTTAAAATTTTATGACAAGCACATTTTGGGAGCGTAAAGATGCGTACGAGGTCCCATACTGTGTATTACTTTTGCATGGACAAAATTAAAGTGTAGTAAATTAAGGGTCACTTAATGTCATCAATAGAAATTTAAAAAAAAAATGTAAAAACGAACTACGTGTTTGACGCGTTTACTCCGCGCGTTCGTGGCTAGGCTCACCGTTCAGAAGACAGGCTCGATGGAATGTTAGGTTGTATCTCTTAAGTAATCGTGTGAGTTTTCTATGCAGTATTTTAAAATGAAACCGTATCCATCTCACGGTTTTATTTGTCTAAAATACTATTTTTTTGTGTGGTAATCGATTGTCATTGTATGGAGACGGAGGAATAAGGAAAATGTCGAAATAAAAGTTTTAGAGTAAGAATCTGGATGGCTGCAAGAGTAGGGGAAGACTAAAGGAACTATTGATGGACTGTGTGAAGGATGGTATGGCTAGAAAATAGGTGTCTGATGAGATGACCAGCAATAGAGAAGTATGGAAGAAGAAGACATGCTGCGACGACTGAATAGAGGAAGACCAAAAAAACGATGGAAGGACTGTGTAAAGAATGATAATGGCAAGAAAGGAGGCGTCCGATGAGATGACCAGTAATAGAGAAGTATGGAAGAAGAAGACATGCTGCCCGATCTCAAATAAATTGAGATAGGAGCAGGAAAATGACGATGCTGATGAATTTCTGTCCTGCATGAGTCAGCAAGACCATAGAAACAGAAGACAAAATGGCAGATACAAATATTTCTGCGGCATGTCATAAAAGAAAATGTGAAGTCTCAGTAAAACGGACATTCGTTTTCACTATTAGCACTGGACAAAAAACTGGCACTATTGTTTTTTTTACGCTCGGCACGAGACTCCGTGATTTTCCTCTAGTAGTGCAATATCAAACACAAAGAATAAAGGTTACTTTGTATAGAAAGAGATATTAAATAATTGTCTTTTTTTCGTAGAATAGAGATGGTAGTGGTCATGCTATTTTTGTTTTTCTTAAAACCTTGTTTGTATATCAAACCAGTCTCCATCTTGCGTGGGCGCACGAGCCCAACACGTGGGTGACGCGGCCCTTCGAGTGAATGTAATCGAACGGCACTTCCGGGTTGGTGTTTTAAAGAGACTTCAAGATTCTTTCTCTCTGGGATCAGCACGAACGAATGCAATTCTCGTATTGGTTGAAGCTCATCACATCTTCCTGCCTTTGTCCCATGTTACTTGGGGTCGGCGCAACACGTTTTTTTGGCCCATTCTCCCCTGCCCGCCGCGCGCTGTCACGGTTTCATTTCCTTCATCATTTATGAAGCTCACGAAATGGTAAAATATAACAAGAACGAGATGGTAATGGTGCAGAAAATAGTTCAAATAGAAGCAAAAGCAATATTGAGAAATTGTAGAACAAAGGGCATAGAGAGGTGGCAATCGCTTTCATAGTGTTTCGTATGTCAACCAAACTAAACTGTGCGGGCGGGAAAACTCAGAACTAAAATAAATGTACCAAGTTTGACAAGTCGATGTAAATTTTCTTGACAAGCAGCGCCACGTTGAACTGCACACTTAATGTAGTCATAGTATACAATCACTTTCAACACATTGAAATAAGTTTTTGGTAGCTTTTGTCATTACGCACGACGGCCAATCAAGCTTTACAAAACCAGTTTATGCGGATCTCTCATTGTTTAGAAAATCTAGACAAAGCGAGGCCAAGTTTTAATGGAAATGTACAGCTTCATGTGCCGCCATGTGTACAATGCTTCAGGCTTCAGTTGTCTATGATCGTTAACTATGGTCATTATTTTATCCAGTTTTGTCATTATTGTCAGCTGCATGGAAAATTTCCAGTTGTTTTAACAGGTGGGTGACAATTTGGCACATTTTTGGAAACATATGCTTGGAACACATTACCTAATTCATTATCATCTGTTAACATTTACTTTTAATAAAGGAATTATAAAAGAATCGTATTTTTCGGTGATCTCATGAAGTTTTGGGCGTTCATAGCGGAAAAAATTTGCACACAATTCAATTTTACATTTTCTTGCAGAAAACCAAGTTTAGGACACCATTCATAATCTCGACTTACTGTCATGAAAACAACTACTGCTGAAAATCTCATGGGCGTTCAAAAATCAAGTAACAAGTCACTAGTTTCAAAAACGCCAAAATACCTATCCGACCTTCTCAATCCCGATAGTCTTAAAATTTTATTAATACAAGAAATTATCAATAACGCCAATGATAAAAACAAAAAATCTAATCAAATGAATGAGGATTGTGGTGACAAATGTTTTTATCTGCATTTTATCTTTGTTAGTGATAAGTCTACTGTTTATGACTAAGTATAGAATTGTAATAAATGTGACAGTTACATGTAATGTTATTATGAGATCTTCAGTAGCTCAGGTGATGCAAAACTCAAGCGAAATAACTACTCATTTAAAGCAATGGACGACAGTGCACGTTGCAGAGAAGGAAATGGTGGAACAGCTTGTGCAACACTTAAGGCCAATGATAACAGCGAAACTGAAGAGTTTTCACAGAAAATATATATTGGAAATGAGAATTTCAAGTTATACTAAAGCAAAAATTGTATTGGTATGAAATCTGACGAAAGAAACGATACACGTAGAGGTGTTAACAAAAATAACAAACCTAAAAAACTAAAATAAATAGATTTTTTCAAGAATGTGTGAAATCATGATCATGTTTAGATCTTTATAGAAGATTGATATGCTCAATTGCTTAAATCTATACCACTCAATGTTCAGAGAAGAGTTTTAAACAGATCCCCAGTTCCTTCTGTCAGGAAAGGTTTATTACATTACTGTGATCACGTCTTAAGATTTGATTAGCTGCTGACAGTCTGAGCAGCCTACCTGCATTATAGATTTGACGTCAGATTATCCATTTAGGGGCTTGCATTCGTTATTTTTTGTCTTGTCTAGATCAAGTACATTTTTGTCTAGCCTCTAGACACCAAGTGCTAATCATCATGTCACTGAAGTCTTCATAAATACTGCAATTGATAGAGACAAGTCCTTACATAGTGATAACATAATTATAGCCATTCGTAGACTCATATGTGTCCAACTTACTTTTTATTGGCCTAGCTCGAATCCTGATAAACTTGTTTCTCCTTAGCCGCAGGTTTTTAGCGTTTTTATAGGGAATTCCTTGGTTTTTATCGATTTGTGCTTAGATGTACAGAAACTGGATGGCAACTTGTTTTTGCCTCTCTGCTAATTTAGCGAAATTTTTATATCATTAAGTTTAATAACGAGTTCTCTAATGGCCTAGGCGTGCTGTATTGAGAAACCCAGCGATTCCCATGGGCAACTTTAAGGTGATTGCACGATTAGGCTTGGGTAATCTTGGCATTATGGCTTTATGGTTCCAGTAAGTTTGCCAAAAAAATGCATGAAAACACAGGTCCCAATAGAGTGCCTTGCGGTATTCTTCTGTTAATACGTGTTTCAATTCATTGTTTTAAGCACTTCAAGTACTAAACTCTCAGGTAAGACTCTTAAAGAGAAAAAGAACACAAAAAAATACTAGGAAATCTCATTGAGACTGAATTTTCGCCGACGCTAAACTGTGTTTTTGCTTTCCGTGTTTGAATGCCATTAAAATTACAAAAGACTGGCATAAGTTGTTTCACTTTTGGAGAAATTAAAAGTAAACTTAAAAGTGAATAGTTTTACTCATTATTTATGCAAAGACAAAATATACAAACAGAATGTTATCAAGAAACAACTCACAAAGTAGAACAGTGATCATGACTTTCCGGATTTGATCAAAAAGACTTTGAATCGTTCAGAATATAGACACGTTGTAGGATTGGTTGATGTTGATAACTATCTGTATCAACAAAAGGTTTACCTAATCTGTTATACAATTTACGCCGCTCCTATACTGATATCAAGTTGTATTTGTTAACACTTTGCCTTCATTGGCGTCTCTCGTGTTACTAGAGTCGTTTGGACTATCCTTGATTGTTGATTTGTCAAAATTGAAGGTTTTCAGACCTTCTTTTGTTGTATTCTCATGTATCTTTTCGACTATCCGTTTGGTTTGTTAATGTTTGAAGGTTAAAGGACCTTCTTCTATTGTCAAAGTTTATTCGCTTACCTGATTCGTCAGCACATCAATAACAACATAGGCGAGATACACGATCTCCTCCTCGTCTGAGCCCAGCGCTGCGCCGCCGAGGCCCGCAGTACGCACGTGCAGTGCGCACACCCAGCCCCCGCTGATCATCGCGCCATGCACTGCCACACCACCTCACAACAACACCCTCTTCAAACAACACTACCAACAACACTCAGGTCCAACAACTCATCAACAACAGTCCAAGTCACACACTTTCTAACGGGACAAGTGGGCGAACCACCGAAAATTCACGTATACGCTGTATGTTCGACTTCGTTCACTTTTTAGAAACCTGACGGTTACTCAACATGAAACAAGAACTAGCGTGTGGCGCGGACGGCGTTTTACCGCTAGCCGTCTACGTAAGCTGTTTCCGCTGTAGGTGAAAATCTAGAATTAACTCACATCACATAGCCACACCAAATCTAAAGAGTCCAGTCGCTAACTCTATGGAAAGAACAAGCTTTTGAACGGTGTCGTTGAACGTTCCTAATTTGAATACCGTGTTCCAGCACAGATTTTAAAGTTTTCACTTCGCGCTCTTTTATAACACTACAGTACTTAATACGAATCACTATATAACTTTAACTTTGATATTTGTGGAATATTTTTGATATAAAAATGTAAAGACAGCTCGGGACGAGCGTGTCTGTCGGATCGTTGGATCGACTGGCGTTCGCTCGCTCGCTTGCCCCCCTGTTGACACTGCGCAGGTAGCGCCAGGTGAGCAAAGCGACGTTGCCAAACCGACCATTATCAATGATGATGAGATAGCTGCTGCTTCTACCACGTCATTTCGAAATTCACGCACCGTTGCCAACGTAATAAAATGCTGTTTTTACTTGAAACATAATCGAAAAGTTGCATTTTAGCGCACCGATGGAATGTGTTGTGTAGCAAGTATCGAGATTGTGCGGTCGCTGCTGGCTGACAACAGATACTATAATTCTTTTTTTGAAAATCTTTCTAGACAGTTTGTCGTGTGAGTGTTGCAGGATACATTGCGTGCCCAACAGGGCGACCTGGTTACCGTAATGTTAGAGAAAGTGTAAATAGAAGCTGTGTTATGCGATCGTGTTATTTGAGTTTACACAAATATGGTGTACGCGTCAAGGTCGAGGATTAAGCAATTAATAAAATGATTTTTTGTAGTTACATATTCCTTTTTTTTTGTTATGATTTTGTGACGAAATGTTTAGCACGTTATTAAAATCGTATTTTTGGTCAATTGAGTAAATTTTTACCTCAATAAATAAGACACCTGCTTAAAAGTATTTTATGCGTTCATAATTAAAATACATAATTTCAATTCAAGAAATCTTCTATAATTATTTTGATCTTATCTTTTTTATTTTATATCTAGAATCCAACATGGCCGATGCTAATTAAATAGACGTTTAATATGCCTAACGATTGGAAGTCACTGCAGGTCAATCGGTAGTCGACTCATTAAAATGCGTTTAGCTTTGTTTCAAATAAATTGTTTTTGTTCGGTGTTATTGAAGTTTTAATAGTCGTGGATTGTTGACAAATGCTGCAACCGACCCATTCTAAATAGTTTTTTTTTTTATTACAGAACTTTGGCGATGGAGGAACTTTGATGTGCCTGTTTGTTTCTTCTGCCACGTAAAAAGTGGCAGTAGCAAAAAATAAAAAGAAATCTGAATTTTTTCTTAATTTAAAATTAATGTAAGTTAGAAAGCAGATAAGAGTATTATATTTTATGTTTATCTGATTTCCGAATCTGACTTTGTGCCCCATTGCAGAATACGAGTTGTAATAATTTGGCGACGCCGTGCAGGATTCGGGACAACAGACGTATAGAACAAGATAGCGCTATTACAACAGCTATGCGTTAGAGAGAGACAGAGAGGGGCAATCGGCCACCTGTCAAAAAGTGTCGCTGCTAAGCTAACGCTAAATAAATCTACCTGAACAATGTGTATTTACAACAAAAAAAAGTTTTGCGTTTGTGTTAGGCAAACACATTATATGTACTTACTTACTAATTTGTTTTTGTAAACAATTTGTAACTATCGATACGTCTTTTTTTTTAATAAGTAGGTATGTATTTATAAATATATTTTACTAGCTGTTCCCCGCGACCTTCGTCCGCGTGAAATTATTAAAAATACAATTTTCCCCTTTTTTGCAACATTTTTCATTGCTGCTCCGCTCCTATTGGTCGTAGCATGATGTTATATAACCTATATAGCCTTCCTCGATAAATGGGCTATCCAACAATAAATGTTTTTTTCAATTCGAAGGAGTAATTCCTGAGATTAGCGCGTTCAACTAAACAAACTCTTCAGCTTTATAATATTAAATATATAAGTATATAGATGAGGCCACTGTTGCCAGTCTTTTTCAATTATGGCCCAATCATTTCTATTTACCTTTAATAATAAATAATATCGAACTTACAGCTGTTTTGCAAACACACAATACAGATAACTATAGTTCTAAGTAGGTACCTATTTCTAGAGTAATTATTTCACAAATAGGAGAGAAAAATAAATAAATAATAACTACTTTTTAAACAAAAGAACTAATGTATCATAAAGTGTCACCACGAGTGTCACCAACCTCGGTAATTATTATTTTGATTTATGAAGGTTAAACAGTAAGTAATAACAATGAAGGTTAAAAAAACTTACACATCTGTAAATTTATTTTGACAGGCCTGTAAGTACCTATTCAACGACATTAAAAGTAGGTGGGACCTACTCACTTTCTGATTTATTTCTTTCGTTAATTAAGTAGACCATATTTTCTAAGCTATTTTTTTAAGTTTGATATTGTCTTCGTAATTTTTTTAAATTTTATATTGCTTAAGTAATTTTTTTTACAATATTTTCTAAGTTAAACATTTTTTGTACGCCATTCCTATATGGCAAAACATGTAGTCTACTTTCATTAATTTAAAATGCGGCTAAAACCCGAAGTAAGGTTACACCTAGTTCTAGCCGGCAATACCTAGGTGCGGCCGGTTGTAACTAGGTTTATCCTTTTTATATGGATTAGGTTAGGTTAGGTTAGAACTGTGACCAAACGCGCGCGAGCCGAGCGAGCGCAGCGAGCGGTGCTGCGGCAGCGGCCGACGAACGCTACATCCAAATTGGTTGCATCAAACCTCCAAAAAATGTATTTTAGGTAAAGCCGACTAAAACTAGGTGTAACCTTACCCGTAACATAATTATACAAACTCTTGTTTTACAAAATAAAAACACCTTTATCTTTAGTTTGTTACTATTTATACAGAAGTACAAATATTATTTAGGTACAAAGAGTCCTAAATTAGATTAAAAATAAAAACTAAATACATAGGTAAACCTATACAAGGTGGAGACGACAATAAATGAAAAGACGGGTAATACTAGTTCATAGGAATACTTTTAGTTAGGATTTATTCAAAGAGATTTTAAAAAAAAAGTGTTTCAAACAAACTAAATAGCATAAAACTGTTAACGAAATAGACTATTATTTATAAATATTGGATCACTAACCTTAGGTATAGGTACTCGTAATTTGCACTAATTCCGATCTGGAAATAAGAGGTCGTTAACCTGTCGATGCTAGTCTATTAATTTAAATCATGTAGAATGTGCTAAAAATGCAAAATAATGTCCTGTGACTAAACTACTGAATATATTCGATTGATTTTTTGTATGCAGACTGGGAACGTCATGAGGTACACACGGTTTAATTTATTTTCGTATTGTCGTCTCCACCCTGTATACAAAAATAAACCAATCTAAATAGGAATTACTGCATTGTCGTGAGCACCCGTAGCGACATCTATGATGCCACTTACGAACTACACTTACCTGGCCGAGGTCCCCAAAATTCTACATCGCGTAGATGCGCAAGCAGAGATTAGAATAAACCCCAGATTCCACAATAGCGGAGACGAGTAGAGCAGAGAGATGCGTAAGATTCAACCAATAACCTCCTGTGATTGGTCTTGTGATTGGTCGGTTTCCGCACATCTCTCCGCTCGTCTCCGGTTTGGTGGAGTCCAGCTGTAGCCCACCAAATATTACCCGTCTTTTTGTTTGGTTCTCCATTTTCAATTAGGGATGAGGAACTTTTTATCCTGTTACTCAAATTTCTAAAAACCCTATCCAGTCCCAATCCCTGAAAAAGGTTAGGCAGAGATGTAATTCATGTACTCGACCTAATAGTACATCCATATTTCACCATTTATGTTTAAGTTCCATGTTATAGGGGACGAGTCTATTGCCATGAACCAGTCGCAAATCTTGGTCATTTTACTCGACGTGGGAATCGAACCCAGGACCTCACGCTCAGCAGTGGTCGCAGCACTGAAAATAATATGGAAAATTGAGAAAACCTAAATAAATTGCGCTGGAAATCCTGGAACAGTCAGCATACAGTGGACAAGTTTGGTGTATAATCAATGACATTATGCTGGTTCCTTCTCAGTGGTACTCCACTGAGAAGGAACCAGCATAATGTCATTGATTTAATTTGATTATTGATTTAATTGATTTGATTTAATTGAAGGCTTTATTTCTCCAAGACAGGGTTTTTTACTTTTGTCCCACACTAGGCATTTATTTCCTGTATCGTCGGTGCGTTCACAAACATTTAAACTGACATACACAAACAGCCAGACCTGGAACAATTATCTGTAGGCCATACAAATATTTGTTCCATGCAGGTATCGAACCCGTGTCACGCATCGTAGCAGCCAATCGTTCAGCGACTGCGCCAACCGTGCTGGTTTATTTACATGATGGCATTAATTCAACATTGAATAGGTACTTATTAATTATTATCTAGCAACACAAGGCACAGTAATTAGCATTTTTCTATTCATAATACTTATTTCCCCGACCCGTTTGAGCATAGTTCAAAGTCACGACATTTTTTGTTCTTAGGCGACAATTTAGTTTCATTTGATTTAAATATTCATACTCAAAGGCATCATAGCGAAGGTTGGGACAAAGACTTCCATGTTCTATCAATAAAAAAAAACAAATGCGTTCTTTTTCTTGTTTTAAAGTTGGTACGATTGGGTGGTGTGCATGTGCTTGGCATGTTCGTGTCCGATTTGAAAAATCGAATTCCAAAAATGTACCGAATCAAGATTGAATTTGTTTTTCAGAATATACAGGGTAGACGGGACACCGACTCACAAACGTTTACCACGTATTCAGAACATCATTCTGAAAATGTTTGACGGTTATTAAAAAAAAACAGCTGTTTGCTACAAAAGTGCAATACCTACACGGTCAAAATGTAATTATTTTCTTAAAGTTAATTATTTTCTTAAATTAAAAACTTGGAAGTGGAGCCCAGAGGATTTTTCGGGCAGCAATCAGATTCAGCACAAAAACTTGAGAGCTGAGTGGATGGGGAAAACGACTTAAACAGGCAAATCCGACGAAGAAATTGGGTTTTGATTATTTAGGCTTTCACTTCGTCTGACAAATTGTTTTTAATTTTTATCTTTGTCAAGGAAATTCTATACTTAATATAGTGAAAATATGTGAGTAAAAGTCTGACACACCCTTCCACTCCGCCCAGAGCAGGGGGTCATTTGATGATTTCACATCCGAAAAAAAAAAGCGAATATAGGTATCAAGACGAAGAACACTTTCAGAGAGAATAAATTTTATTCGGACTGATGAATATCCTATCCAATCTTTAATAACTATTTAACTAGGTCATGTAAAATAAAATTAATGTAACCAAAGACGATTCCTCTCAGTGATATGAAAAAAAAATGAAAAATAGGTATCTGACATTGGGAAACATGTTTCAAGATTTTTAAGGTCATATACAATAAACTATTAGATAAAGTATATAATACTTACATTACGTGAGTTTCTCATAGTACCTAGGTACTTAACTTACGGAAGACGTTGCCCTTGCCGTTAAGCTCATTATAAATAAAAATATATATTTTATTCGTCGATCAAAATGAAGGGCGAATGCGGGTGGTCGTTGCATACAAAGTTCCTCAAAAAAAAAAAAAACTTTTGCGCAATGTAAAATTGTCAAAAAGTCAATTTATCAGTAAAGACAACATGATTAAACAGTGTTTTCAACAAAATAAGTTAGTAAAAACTGTTAGCAATAGACTACATTTGAACTGGATTACAAACCCATCGTGAGAAAACCGGAATGTCAGACTAAAAGTCCGAAGAAATGTGACATACCTACTGATACACCAACCGCACTGGGCCCCGTTTCGTGGATAATATTTTTGCGGCCCAGTTTACGTACCGCCAGTGGGCACGCTGTAAGCCGATTTTTCTACACACTCACCGTGTGATCCTTAACCTCTAGTTGCTATGCTTGGCTATATTTTCCTCTGAATAATGATGCATTGATGCTGATCCTCTGAAGTCTCAAAGACATTGTTAACTACTTGCTTCATAAGAAGCCACCAATTGTCTGTCTAAACCCTCAAAAATCAATACACCCATCACCATACGTCCATCTAGTAAAACCATAAATCATTCTCAAATTAGTCCTCGGAAGCACCGCCAGCGCTCGCGCCGCCCTCGCGACCGATTGGCGGGCTCATTACAAAAACAAGATGGACGCCTGCCGCTCAGATTACAGCCACATGTGACGTTTGTTTACAGAATCCCGGCGACGAATGCCCTATTTATTAAGCTTATGTAATCGGCTGCTGGGTTACGCCCAGATATTTTATGTGATGAAGGGATAGGCATATGTAAACGCTGCACGAATTTCGCCAGTTATGTTTCCGAGCGAGCCGTTAGCCAAGCACTAAACCGATTGCGAAGCCAGGTGGGCCGCTGCAGACACAACTTGGTCCGGTGGGGGTATTCCCATGAAGCCGTGTGTGACTGCGGTGCCTCAACGCAAACTCTGGCTCACCTCCTGTCCTGCACTATGTGCGGTTCCACGTGCACTTTGAGGGACCTGTCCGAGACCACCACTGTCGAGGAAGCAGAGTTCTGGTCAAAACTATTTTAATTTAAAAAAACGGGAATCATCGAGTCGACAATGAAGAAGCACTTACCTATCTTAGCGATCTTCTTGGAAAAACTGCCCATCTTTGTATGACCTGGGAATAAAACCCAGATTTCCATGTTTAGCAGTTATGTCTATACATTTCACGGCCACATGAAACAAGGCAACCTTTAGCCTTTTCGACAGGTTAGTTAAAATCTTTGCCAGTTTGCCTGTAGTCTTTATAATTATTCCGAAGTTGGTCCGTTCTGGACCAGACCTGTTCCTATCATCTAGGCTGTTTTATTAGTTTGTAATATTGACTTGTGTTCGATTAATTAAAGACAAAAGATTGACACAATATGAACTCCTCTGCTTACCCCTTCAACCTTGTAATCACACCACAACAACAGTTAACGTAAACAATTCAACAAGCTATAATGACTGTACGACAAGGACAGAATCATTAACTTCCTTACAAAAGAAAAGGACGGCAATTGATGCATTGTTGCAATAAATGACATGGCAGGTTTTTTGTTACGATTCCACCTGCTGTAGTATGCACATTGGTTAGCTAAGCCACATGCTAAACTTGGCACTGTAATTTCATTTGTAGGTAAAAAGGTTGGTTTTATAGTATTTTTAAACATATAGGAATGTGATGTAATACCTACATCACGTGGCATGTCCCTCGTCCATGGATGGGTGTAAAATGTCCATCCATTAAGTGTATACCGAGTTCCCTCCGTGCCTCGGAAGGTCCCAACTGTCATTTTTATATCTTTGGCAGTCGTTAGTCTTACCAAGGGGTATTAACGCTGTAACTGGATTGTGGAGGTCAGATAGGCAGTCGCTCCATGTGAAATACTGGTATCCAGCTACAATTAGATTTAAAGCGGATCCCAACATAATTGGTAAAAAGCTAGGCAGTTGATGGGTATGTGCATCCTAATAATGAATTACCATCAGGTATCCGCAGAAAGTTCAGAACTTCAGAACATTTAATAAAGTTATATTTTGTGCTTCCAATAAAAAGAATTACCTATTGAGTAAAGGACTACTTAAAATATAGGCTACATTAGATATAACTATACCTAATGTAGCCTATACTTTAAGAGCAGTAGAGCGGTGAAAACTGCGTTCAAATCCATGCAGTAGTTTTTGCGTGATGCGCGTACAAACATAAAGACAGAAAAAAGTTTTTTTTAAACTGTTGTTTTGGCTTCTGTTGCTCTAATAAAGACCCCCTATATTAATTTTTTTTCAATATCTTTAATGTACAGACGGCCTGTTACAATTTTATTATATCTAAAGATCAATTACTTAATGGATTAACGTCATGGGGAACTCATAGTGGGAAACATGGAATATAAAGTTCATACTTAAATAGGAAATTACCGGTCTGATTTGCAAGTTAGTATATTTTAAACCTAGCTTTTAGCGTAACTTGCGTCATAGCTACTTAACAGATCTTGATAATTTATAAAAGCTTTAAAATCGACTACTTAATTATAATTAAGTATTGGCAGTCGTCGTAAAGGATTCGAAACGGTTTGAAAACGATTGTCACTTGTCCAGGCACTCTGATGAGGTGTCTGCAAACTGGAGTTTCAACTACTTAAGTACTACAAAACGAATAATGGGGAAACATCGTCATTCGCTCGTCAAGTTATCTTAGATGTATTGATACTAGGAACACCCAGTACGCATCCAGCAGAGATCGATGTGTGCGAAGGCCGCGGGAATCTGCTGGATCCGAAAAGTACAGGACTAGGGTCTGTAGGTGTGGCGATGGCGACGTTTGGGGGAGGCATGTGTACTGCAGTGGGTCTTTCACCTGTATGAAGATGATCCAACAAAGGCTTGAATGGTTTTGTAACTTATGAAGTATTTAAGTAAGATTTGGAATCAGGCATACTTTGCGAAAATCCGAGATATTAAATGTTGTGCAAAATATTTTAGTAGGTATTAATTTCGCGAAAAAGATCCAGGCTTGGATGCAGGATGGATCTTTTTTGCAGTCGTTGTTTTGTAGTAGGTACTTAAATAGTTGAAACTCCTTGCTATAACACCACAACAGAGGGACAAGTGACAACCGTATCCAAACCGTTTTGTATTTCAATACAACAACTTCCAATGTTCCATTTTGGTACTAGCCATTATCGTTATTGCAGATAAAATATCAGTATCTTTGTCTACGTCTTCTGCCAGTCAAGGTGGTGGTCACTTTGATTGGCAGAAGACAAAAACAAACTTAAGTAGTAGGTAGGTTCTTCTAAACCATAAACTAAAATCTCTTGAGTTTTTATACCTTTAACCCGATGAACTTTTTCTATCATCCTTTTTTTCCCTTTGCTTCCGTATCACATTAGAACGTGAGCTGCATTCAAAAAACTATACATTTCGGTGATGCATGACCTAACCGGTCGGCCGCCCTTCCTAGCTTGATACGCCTCAGGAAATCTACCACGAAACGACACCACACAAAAAATAACCTAACTTTTTTAAATCCATTACGTTGTTTACATAGGAATTTCCCCAAGGATTGATAAAAAAACTGCAATGGAAAATTACAACGGAGTTTCGTTGGATCATGTTTGCGCGTGTTACCTTGTATGGTACAGTTTTTGCTGTAATAAACTATTGCAGTATTGGAAGTCGCGTTCCATAGCACATTGGTGGGTAGTTAGCCGCCATTTTGCTATTAGAGGCATTTCCCGCCAAATGCACGGTCCTGTGACGGGATGTGCTGACTGCAGGTGTAAGTTGCTTTGTTTTTTAATGACTGATCTATGATGAATCAATATAGACGGGTAGTTAATATTTATTAACTCACGCATTTGTTAAAGTCAACTTCTTAATGGCATAACGTGAATATCGGGAATGATACAATAAATCTAGTGGACTAGTGCATAGAAGAAAGAAGTACATAGGAAATAACTTCTGCCTCAGACACTTTTTCTGCATATTAGATAACTCATCATCTGCCTAGCCTTTTCCGAATTATATTGGAGTCGGCTTCCAGTCGAACCGAATGCAGCTGAAAACCTGTTTTTACGTGGAGCGACTGCCTATCTGACCTCCACAACCCAGTTAGTACTGGCTAATACGATACCCCTTGGTAAGACTGGTTGTCAGACTTTTTGGGCCACTGACTACCTAACGACTGTCAAAGATCTACAAATGACACCCGGGACCAACGGCTTAACGTGCTTTCCGGGGCACAGAGGGAACTAATGGGTGCTCACCCATCCACAGGCCACCCTAGGCAAGCACGGCTTAACCTAAAGATCGACCCGAGCGGCTGTTATGATTTAGCCACGAGCTCCTCCAGCATATTAGATAACTAGTAGAGTGTTAATAGTGCAGTCGGTCCCCAAGGATCTATATTTAGCCCCATCTTGAAAATGTCTCTTGAAAAAAACTATGAGGACCCAGTCATAGTTGACTTCCTCCCGTTACTCCGTCTTATTGTTTTACAAGTCGCCCAGTTGAACATCATCGCCATCTTTTTATGGAGTAAAACTTCAGATGATTAAAGAAAAGCTAATAACTTGTTTGTAAAACCAGCCTATAATTTTCCCACTGCCAGTACACAGGCCTCGTCTCTATGAGAGGGAATGGACTATAATCCACCACGCGGGCCCAGTTCGGGTTGGTAGATGTCACATGTCTCCTATGTTTTGGTTCTAGGACATGCCGATTTCCCCACGATGTTTTCCTTCACCGTTTCGAGAGCAGTACTGATGAAACAAATTACACAAAGTAATGCGCCTGCCTGGGTTCGAACCCACGACTAACTTACTTACCTTGGCTGATGAAACCTCAAATAATTTGCAGCAATAAATCGAAGGCTCGACATGAAAAGCAACAAACAAATCAATAAACATGGCCGTGTAAACATGTTAACTGTACTTAATTGGAGGAGAAAGTTGTTTTATGTCAGATGCCATCGTAAAATCCTCAATTTCTGAGTACCCGCGTGTTTATTTCACTTTGACTTATGTTCAAGTGAGATTGACAACCAAAAAGTTTTATATAGACTCCAACTTTTTTGATGTGTGTTATTTTCAATCCTTGATTGCGGCGCGTCGAAGAAGAGAAATGGAGTTAATAATAGTTTACAGTAGCCCTGGATCGAAAGAGCTGGAAGTCATCGAGTACTGATGATGCAGGCTGGGCTGACAGTTTTTTTAGCAAGCCTGTCAAAAGGTGGTAATTTGGCTGAACAGTAGATTATCTAAGCGTGCCCAAGGTGCTACGGATTGACATTTAAGTACACCGTATCAGTGTTATTGGGGTTCTACCATCAGGAATTTCCCAGTAGAAGTTCGAAATCTGGGTTTGTGCCCGGCTGCTCCCTCATATACCTGGTGAAATGTGTGATATGCGGTTGCAGACCGAAAACTAAGCTTACTTAGTTTAACTTAGCTCTCATAGCTGGCGGAGTGTTTCAACTAAGCTATCCGAGCCAACTAAAATATGCGAAGTGTTGGTTGTGTATGCCGATGTGCAGCTACACTACCTAAGCTCCCCTTCGTCCTTTCTTTGTCAGTGCAAACTGCGATGGGGTGCCAGGCTAGGCGGGAAGGACTTGCCTTAGCTCGTGTAGCTGTGTATCGGTGCCTGCCGGGGCTGCGGGACTGCTCGAAAGAGATAACGCGGCCCTGGAACACAAAGGGCAAAAAAGGAACATGGATGGGTTTTAGTCAGTACGAGTCTGACACTCCCTTCGACTCCGCCCAGAGCGGGACGGGTCATTTGATGATTTCCCATCAGAATTTTTTTTTTCTGTGTATCGGTACTATTCGGTACACAATAACTTAGCTGTCCATTGTCTTGTGTCGTTTATCTATAACTGAAAATGTTCATCATTTAGCTCGTAAAATAAAGTTTTAAACTCTCCACTTGTTTGCCGAGATTGAATGTATTGACATATCCAAGGTCTGGAATTACTGGAATGTTACTTATTTTCTTGAGTTATTATTAAGTATTTCTCCTATGTGTAGCGTAGGTATTCGTCATCGGAACTTTCTTCATCGATTATTACCGTGGCATCCGTCAAATTGAACTTCATAACGCTGACTGAGGACTGAATCACTGAACATATTTCTAGTTTAGCTCAGAATAGCTTAGCTCAGATTAGCTTAGCTGGTTTAATTTAGCTTCGGAATAGCTTAGTTTTCGGTCTGCAACCCGCTTAATAAATACTCTTCGAGGAATACAGATGTGCGTATGACATTATGTTTTGTGTAGTGTAAGGTCACAATATAATTAATTAGACTTTCAAATGCACCTCAAACCAACGCAATGATGGACGATTTCAGGGAACGACATTAGTTACTTACCTACGCGACTTAGGTGTTTAACGGCCACGATGGTCAGTTTTGATGATTAAAACATTAGGTTTTTAAATAAGTAAGTATAAATTCATGATTCATGTGTGTCATCGTTTGACTAACTTCTGGCTTCCGAAACACGACAATGCAGACCAGTAGGTAATAATATGAAGGTCTGTAAGTTGTACACTACGTAGGTAAATTAAATAAATTTATTGACTCGCACAAGTTAGGTAACATACAAATATAGAAAAACAAAATGCAGTGAGCAAAGTTAAAATAATACAAAAGTAGACGTAACAGTGGGCCACAAACTAGGCACAGCCTGTATCTTGGTGGCCCAAGGCCAATTAATATAATATGTCCCCAAAAAACATGTTCCGTTTCTGTCTTATCTTTTGATATATTTTTTTAGGTTCGCACTTAGTTATGGGCTACACTTCAGGCCATTTTATAAAAGCATCTTTAGCGATGAAATTGCAATCTTTCCGAGACCTGAGAATATTCAAAAACTTCCTTGCATTATAACTAAAATGAAGAAATAATCAAGCAACTGTATTTTTGGAAGTATTTTTCAAACTAAGTGTCAACAATAAGTCCATTATAAATTACACAAAAAATTAAAATAACTGGTCCTAATGTGTTTATGCTAATGCTATGAAAAATGGCGCCATTATTGAAGCATAGACAACCTGCTTATTTTTACCATTCGCGCTGAATGCAACCAACTAGGTACCTACTTATAGAAAAAAGTATCTACTTAGGCACTTATTATGCAATGTCTAGGTACATATTTAGGTAAATGTGATTATGTTATCGACTATCATCGTGATCAGACTAAATTATTATTCATGGGGATATTTTTTGCATGACCCATCAAAATTAATATTTTTGGATGTAAGATTAATTTCTCACATCGGTAGTTATCTATTATTTTAATAATTTAACGAGGAAGTACTTATAAGTTTAATTATAGCTACTACTTATTAGGATTGCTAATTCGAGATCACAAGAAAAAAACAAAAATGTTGTAATAACCTAATGTGTATTAAGGTATAACTTAATGTCCTCTCACTCCAAAAAGACACTGTGGCGATACAATGCAAACTGCTACCCTACCATCATCATCTGGCTAACCTTTTCCCGAATATGTTGGGGTCGGTTTCCAGTCTAACCGGATGCAGCTAAATATCAGTATTTTACATGGAGCGACTGCCTACCTGACCTCCACAACTCAGTAAGTACTGCGTAATACGATAGCCCTTGGTAAGACTGGTTGTCAGACTTTCGGCCCACTGATTACCAGTAACGACTGTCAAAGATGTACAAATGACAGCCGGGACCTTCCGAGGCACGGAGGAAACTCGGTATTTTTGGGCGGCCACGGACCAACCTAGGCAAGCGCGGCTTAACCTTAAGATTCCGAGCGGCTGTTATTATTAAGCCACGAGCTACCCTAACACAGATGACAAAAGGCTAAGAACACGGAGACATCAGCTGGGTGGCCGACGCTACTGGGGGCCAACGATAGCGGTACGATTTTTTCGTATTAATCCAATTATGTGGTTTTAAGAAAAATAAACATTGAATCATCAGTTCAAACTCTTTAGTTTGAACTGAATAAGTTTTTTGTCGGATCTGTTATTGCCTTGTTGGTCGAGTGTATGATACAGCTCTGCATAACCATCCGGGGATTACAGGCGTGATCTTATCGATCAGATTTAACCAACACAGGTAGGACAGGTACCTACAGACACATCAAGCTACTATAATCTGTCAAATTTCTCTAACGGATTTTCAACTACCTATATCGCTAAAGCATTAGATTCAAGGTTGATTGGGGAAATTTGTCAGTTTCGGGTAGCTTGATGTGCTGGCGTCTGTACATATACATAAATCAATAGTGGAAAACTCGGAACTATTGAAATATTCCATCATTCATGCGACCTGCACAAAATCTCTCACGCTGGCTGGACATATCTTAGCATTCCAAACTCTGGTCAGTCTAGACCTAGGATGAAACAAAGAAGATCTGTTTAGATTAATAAATGACTTCGAAAGTGGCGCTGTTCCACAAAAGAAACGATAGGACATTATAATATCGTGTCCGGCAAGCCGTGCTGTCTGCAAGAGTAGGTAAGTTGCAGAAAATGATGGATTTTACTGAAGGTGCCAAACTAGCCAAATTTTGGGCCTAACTCAATTTAATTAATGACACGGTAAGAAAACCGTCTGGTTGATTGTCAAACTCCTTTTCCTAGAGCAAACAATCAATCAGAACAATGGAGAAAAGAACTTGATCAATTAAAATAATCCAGTATTTGAAAATAATTCAACATTACTAATTCAATATTTGGCAAGGCGCGAATTTTACAAATAAATGTTGCCACTAGCACTTCACTTTTATTTTATTTCAAAAGTTTATATAAAAAAATATTCCATTTACTTTCAAGGGCGACAAGCAATTTTTAAATCCTATTTGATTTAGAATGAATAAATTATGAACATAGTAACATCATAGTCACGCATTGAAGATTTACAACACTACTATTTTAAGCATAGCTCATGAGAACTATGCATAAACATATTAGAGACAAATATTAAAGTAGTTAGAAACACATAAAAAGCCACTGAAGTTCCCACCTTTACGGTAATTATTTCAATAAAAATAATAATAGTAAATATTTTAAACTAGCAACACCTCTACATGACAGGTGTTTACGCGCCAAACAACAATGGTTGCTTGCTAACGTTTGATAAAAGTTTTTCGACGCACGTTTTTTGTTACAATTTACGTGTTTTCTGATCTAAAAACCGTCGTAACTGTTTAAGTAACGTTCATTTATCTAAATTGCATTGCAATATGTAGTATCACTGTCGTAAAGTAGACAAAAACTTGATTGAGTAGTGAGGCTGGGTCAACGAAACGTTGAGAGTGCTGTGTCCGATTTCATGTTTTATTGCTAATTAAGGTCAGTAATTCGGTCGTAGACATGGCTGCGATGACTCCTAGACGTTCCTCGCGGCTTCCTCATACTCATACGCCAAAGATGTCGGAAAGAAAGAAAGGGTTATTTCAATGTGAGGAGATGCCATCGCGGGAGTCCCTGACGACGCATCGGAAGCTGCCGGTGGTTGATAGTGAGAGTGACAGCGAGGACTGCGATCTGGGCATCATCAGCACGCTGGACTCGAGCTCTGGCGACGAAAACGACCAGAATGTTCCGAAGACGCCAGAAAGGAGCCTTTGGCGTGAGTCCTTTTATTTATCCGTCTAATACTAGCTTCTAAACCGTATTTTGTATGTAAACAAAGACATACACAAACACTTTCGTGCCGAAAGTACAAGTAACAACGTGTAGTACCTTTCCAATGTGCATGAGAGGTCAAAGGGCCTTGAATTTAACTTTAAAGCACATTCAAGATAACCTTGCTGTTATTTTACCTGTTCCTGTCATTGTTGTTTTGTATGCATGCTGCCAGTTCTTTAAAAACCTTTCTAGTCATTTAAATGACTGATTTAGTACAGCAAGAACTGCTGAATGACTAAACTGGTTGTCTAAAAGACAAAATCATCATAAAATGCATGTTAAAACACTATTCAAAACACATACAGAATACCATGTAAATTGCAATTATTCAAGTGAAAGAAACATGCATATTGCATCATAAGTTTTTTACCAGGATACTGACTGAAAGGTCAGTTAGTATCTCATAAAATAATAAACAAATTACTTGTTTATCATTCAAACATCTGGTAAAACATTCACTACCCCTAAATTGTACTCACAATTTTAAAGTATGCTCTCAAGGAAACAGTCAAAATTCCTACAAAATCTGAGCAAAGGGAATAATAATCTTATTAATTATAGCAGCATTGTAGGACCCTGAGGTCTCACCATGCCATGATTCTTTATTAGTATTTTAGAACAACTAGTAAAGAAAAACATTGTGAGGGATCCTGGATCTATTATTAAAATTAATACCTAAGTCTTGACAAGAAACTCTGGCATGACGATTTGGATTCGTTCCTGACTGATTGGCCAGAGGAAGCAAAACACCGGGAGAGTTGGAAAGGAATGGGGGAGGCCTTTGCCCAGCAGAGGGACAGAACAGGCTAACTTAAAAAAAAAAAAGTCTTGTCAAACACTATGATTAAAACTAGTACCATCTCTGTATGATAGGCCTTTGCCCTGCAGTGAGACAGTAAAAGGCTGATTTATTGCATTTTCCTTTATTCAATAAAAATATGTAATGACATTTTTGAGTATAAAAAAAAACAGTTTAATTCTTAAAGGAGAGGAAAAAATGGCCTATTCTTCAACTTAAAAAATCTTCTAAAGTTCTAATATATTCCCTCCATTTTGTCCTCTTATCTGAGAGCACCACTGATATGCTATCACAGCAGATGTGCCCTCTAAATTAAACTAGATCAAGAGCTCATTTTAGGCACTATCTAATACTGCTTAGTTGTTAATAGTGTCAGGCTGATATGCTCAGTCAGACATTGATCTCTAAATCAAAATAATTTGCTTTCATTAAAAAAAAGCCATCTTTTATTGAAATTGTTTCATCATCTGCCTAGCCTTTTCCCAACTATATTGGGGTCGGCTTCCAATCTAACCAGATGCACCTGAATACCAGTATTTTACATGGAGAGACTGCCTATCTGACCTCCACAACCCAGTTAGTACTAGGTAATACGATACCCCTTGGTAAGACTGGTTGTCAGACTTTTTGGGCCACTGACAACCAACTGTCAAAGATCTACAAATGACAACCGGGAACAATGACTTAATGTGCTTTTCAAGGCACGGAGGAAGCGGTCTGTAAAAAAGTTATTCAAATTGTTTATTGTATCATTATTTAAATGGTTACAGAAGTCTTTGCAGCAAAAAATGGCTCAGCAAAAATTATAAAAGTTTTAAAATATATTTAAACATGGTCAAATTGCTGACTGTGTCACTGGTCGCAACTATTGCAATCTCAAGAGAAACTTTGGGCATGAGGACCTGTGTTCAAAGCTCATGGCTGGCAAAGTGTTATAGGGTTTATTCATCAGAAATTTGTCAGTAGCAGCCCAGAGTTTTGGATTTTTACCCAATTGATGGCATTAGGCTTGCCGCTGTGTTACATGGGTCTTTAATCATAAAATGTAGATGTTCAAAATAAAATTTAAACTAGTCCAAAAATCGCTACCTAACCCTTCCAGGAAAATAATTATAATGTTATTATCAGTGATCGGAGTAGGTAGATTGAACTGGGGTCATTGATCCGAAACGTATATATTACTATGGACATTCCTCCGGAATTGGTGGATTATTGGTGTGTTTGTTTTTATTATTCAACAGATAAATAATGAATTAATTTAGTTTTGATACCTTCCTTTAAATTTTGAATTGAGTAGTAATAATATCACTTACCAACATTAACAATATTTAATTGAATCCGGAAATACCGGAATTACTTTCCGGAAAATTGGCTTATCCATGTTATTCTTTCTGTGTGCATTTATGATACAAGTACCAAAAATCAATCTACCTACTCCGATCACTGGTTATTATGCTAAATATTATAATATTAAATATTGTATCAGGAAATGTATGACATAAACCATAATGTAGATCTTTATCAAGCAAAAGTCAAAAAGTTTTGTTATTGATATAAAGCAGGAAATGAATTCAAACCCTTCATACAATATTCAACACAGTCATACAAAAAATTGTAATGGTGACTAAAAGATTTTTAAGAACCTAAATAAATAAATGCATATCAGCATATTGATCGATTTACTATAATATCTTAGAACATGACACATTTAAAATCTCTTTTTGTTCATTGGACAGTAATTCTGCCACTGTTAACAAATAAAGAAAAATAAGACAGAATAAAGTACCTCGTTTGCCTAGTAAGGATTTTCTCTTCAGATATTCGGTTTTTGCTTAAGGCAGCAGAGTTACATTTAGTAGGGCAAATAAAGCAAAGACTTATTCTTTAATGCACACAAAACAACAAAAAATATACATACAAATTGCAAACAATGACGAGCTTAACCCAGAATTGGGTTTTCTTACAGCAAACCAAATTTCGATTGCGAACAGAACATCTTAAGAGAACATCTTATTAGCATAATGTTCTCACTGTTGGGATACAGGCCTCCTCTCTAGAGAGGGAATGGGCTATAATCCACCACGCGGGCCCAGCGCGGGTTGGTAGATATCACATCAGGTCTTCGAATTTTTAGTTCTAGGACATGCCGGTTTCCTCACGATGTTTTCCTTCACCGTTTTGAGAGCAATGGTGATGAAGCAAATTACACAAAGTAATGCGCCTGCCTGGGTTCGAACCCATGACTTACTGATTGGAAGTCGGGGCCGCGACCACTGAGCCACCACTGCTCTCCATCAACAACAACAACATCAACATCTTATTACTTAAATTTATTTATTTATTTTATTTTATTAATCCATACAAATTTATAAATGAGGAGCTCGTGGTTAAATAATAACAGCCATGCTCTCTTAGGTTGGTTCGTGGATAGGTGACCACTCATTACACACTGAGTTTCATCTGTGCCTCGGAAAGTAAGTTAAGGTCCTGGCTGTCAATTGTAGATCTTGTGACAGTTGTTACAGGTAGTCAGTAGCCCGAAAGGCTGACAAGCAGTCTTACTAAGGGATATCGTATTACCCAGTACTAACTGGGTTATGGAGGTCAGGCAGGCAGTCTATTCATGTAAAATACTGGTATTCAGCTGCATCCAGTTAGACTGGAAGCCGACCTCAACATAGTTGAGAAAAGGCTAGGCCGAAAATTATGACTATTTATAAAGGGTGTAAAAAGACCCTTAACGAAGCCGAAGGGTACTTGTTCTCCTCGTTATTGCGATAATTTTTTTGTTCTATACCATACCTGGGAACCTTCTAGTTACGGAGTTATTGGGGGTCAAAGTTCCAACTTTTTCACAAGTTTTTTTTTAAATACATGTTTCTAATGTGTTTGTTTTACTTTAAACACCTTCACGACCCCCGTATTATTCAATTCATCCATCAGCACAATGCTTTGAGTCTGTTATACTGAGTTTTACCGTAAAACGTAATTTTTCACCCCAAAAAAAAAAGTCGTTTCCCAGCAATAGTTTTTGCGTCAAGTTACTTAGTTTGATGTACAGAATGCTTGGTTGACGGCTTCGTGAAGGGTCTGTTTACACCCTGTATAAGTGCGAAAGTAATTATGACTGTGTGTCGATCAGGCTGGACTTATTACCTTTCAACACTGTACCTGCAGAAGAGCTTTGAAATAATTTAGAAAGAAATTCGGCACTCAGGTAGACTTTAACCTGGGTTAGGAAACAGGATACTTTTATCCAAGCACTACATGAGCGAAGCCATGGACAAATAATCACAAATTAAATCTTACGTTGGGTGCTAGAGCTCATCGAAAACACTCTTTTCCCTAGTTGTAATGCTGCTTAGTACTTATATAAGTGTTTCTTGTATTAATAAAATATTTTTTTTTAAAATGCTAACAAATACTTATAAAAAATTAAAAAATACTACTTCATGCTTTTAGTATAAATTAAATGTCATTTAACAAAAACAATTACCTACTAACTCAGTTCCCATTTAAAAACATATTTACTACCACAAAGTACAAACAAGCATTGTATGTTAATTTCAGCATTTACACTAACCACACCAAGACTTAATAATTCTAATCTACTATAATCAAGAACATCTATTTCACAGACGATACCAGAAGTCAGACCAGGAAACTCCTGAAAGAATGCAACGATTTGAAGAACTTCATCAAGTCCCCGTTCACATTAAAGAAGTATCAGACGAGATACTGCCCGGAGACAAAATGTTCCGTGTCCACGCCAGCTACACCGCACCTAAACAACCACCCTGGGACACCCTCATCTTCTCACTCTTGCACGAGTGTCCATACAACTTCATCTACCTCAAGCCGGGCCCGCAAGAGCCTGGCCAGTCTCATCGCAGACACAGAAAGTTGCAGCAGCTCCCTAAAAGACCTAAACTTTGACACAGATTCTGGAACTGACTCCAAAGAGAATACCCCAACGAAACCTCTGAGAAGATCTAGCAGGAGACATATTTTGACTCCAAAATTCCACAGTTTCAAAGGAGTTTTACTTGAACAGAAGAAAAACCATTCTCCTATCAAAAACGCTGTAGTTTGCTTGACGAAAATGGATATGAATAGTACTATATCTCCTACACAGATGCTTAAGACTCCTCATACGACAGACGCGGGTGCTTCGCCTCCTAAGTTGGGACACAACCGCCGTTCTATTGTCGAGATAGGCGAGAGTCCAGAGTCAGCTTGTGACAGCGAAAAAAGTCACAAGAGACTTCGTAACGATAGTACGTCTGAACACGATCCAAAGTCGAAGTACCCAAGACTAGAAAACGCTCCCAAAGCTCGCACATCCTTATTTAACAGTGATAGACTGAAAGAAATTCTTTCCACAAAGTCTTTCTATGGTAAATCAAACCCAGAATTGAATAATATTGTCACATCGAAAATTTCATACGCTATTGAAGCTGCAACCACTAACAGACGCATGAGACATTCCCATTCGCATCGGCGCAAGCGCAAGCCTGGTCAGATCAACCTGGGAGTGAGGCATAGGATTAGGAAGCCTAAACATCATAAGAATAAGGCTGTGATTGCTGTGAAGCAAAATAATTCGTCGGAGAATGGCTCCGTATTAAATAGCACCATGGTGTCTACTGTTACTATGACTGACGCGTCAATGCTCAGTCAGAACTCATCACAGGAAATTGGAAATGGTAAGTGATTTAAAGTTGTTCTATTTCTTTTTTTTTTTTGTTAAAGTTGCTCCACACTGGGAATTTCTCCTGTATCGTTTACAAACATTTAAACTCACATATACAAACGTCCAGACCCGGAACAACTATCTGTAGGCCATACAAATATTTTTTCCGTGCGGGGATCGAACCCACGACGCGCAACCCAGCAGTCAATCGCTTAGCCACTGCGCTAATCGTGCCGTCAAAAAAAAATCCATGATATTTTCGGAATTTTAATTGTAATGATAGTAGAACAGGTTGCTAATGTGTGTACTGGATTTATTAGGCAAAATCAAGTTAATGACTTTTTCAATAGGAATTTCTTTCGTACCCAAAATACGCGCTTGGACGTGGAGTTGCGGACACCAGCCCGTTATACAATACAATAGGAATTTCTTGGTCAATTTGTGCTCATTAACAAAGTCAGGCTATTACCAGTATCTAGATGACAATGGCAGTGTGGGTGTTCTATAAGTACAACTCTGCCTACCCACTTGATATATATCGGCGTGGTTTCATTGTTATGCACGGGTGTGTGAATGTCATTGAAAAGTTTCATAATTAGAATTTGAATGAGCAAACATGCTTAATTTGTTCTGTATATAATTAATTGTTTTCATTGAAAAAGTCATTGTTAGTTGGTCAATATTTACCTAAAGTAACTAGCCTTGACGGAGTATTAAAGCGTCATCCATCGGACAACACGAAGCTTAGGCAATTGTATTGTATATTGTACTAGCTTTTGCCCGCGGCTTCGCTCGCGTTAATTTAGAATTTGACAATCAATTCGGGTTGTACTCTGCTTGTAACTATAAATCAATCATGATTCGAAAAACACGTGGCGCCATCTATTAATTATCATAAGAACGTTATTGTTGTTTTCCTCGGGAACAGTACTTTTTTCGGGATGAAAGGTACCCTATATCCGTTTGTGTACATCTGACAACGTATATGCAAAATTTCAGAATGACCGGTTCAGTGATTTAGGCGTGATAATGTAATAAACAAACAAACTTACTTTCGCATTTATAATATTAAGTTGGGATTAGGATGTAACGAGCTGTTGTCCGCGATTGCGCCAAAAGAGCGTATTTTCCGTACGGGTGGGAAAATCATTCGATCCACCCCGGTTCCCCGAGATAGGCCAGCAACCCCTTGGTGTTACGGACGATCTCGCGGAGAGTACCTGGGTTACCGAAGTACTTTGCCCTGTATGAGGTAACCCCTGGGCAGTGTTTCGCAGGTGGGCTGTTGTCTCGTCTTCCTCCTTGCGGGCTCGAAGCTTAGGCAAAGGGGATATTTCGGAATGGCGTATTCTTGTCGAAGCTACCAAACCCAGGCAGATATGCACTTTGTGCAACTTAGTTCATCATCTCTGCTCACAGAGAGGCCTGTGTCCCAGAAGGAACATTATTTATTATTACAGAGAACTGTAGTTGAACTGATTTGCACTTCGAAGTGCAAATCAGTTCAAACAAAATATATCTACAAGGTGGAAACGGGCCCTTCACGAAGCCAGCAACCAAACATTCTGTACATCAAACTAAGTGACCCTACGCAAAAAATATTGCTGGGAAACGAGTTTTTTTGGGTGAAAAATCACGTTTTACGGTAAAACTCAATGTAACTCACACAAAACATTATGCTGATGGATGCATTGAATAATAAAGGGGTCATAGAGGTATTTAAGTAAAGTTATGACATCAAAATTTTGTACTTCTAAAATAAATTGTGAAAAAGTTGGAATTTTGCCCTCCAATATCTCCGTAACTAGAAGGTTCCCAGGTATGGTCCAGAACAAATATCGCAATGGCGGGGAGAACAAGTACCTTTCGGTTTCGTTAAGGATCTTTTCACACCCAATATAACTTTGTATATACTTTGTGAATTATCAGTATTTTCTAGTTTCGGCCCCGAAACATCCAAAAGAATTAAAACATGTTGCGTTCATTTGAATTTGTAAACAGTTTTATTTTGAGCAAAAAAAAAATAATACAAACCACTTTGTCTAAAAGACCCGGATATAAAATTAACGCTTAAAATACAACTTAACTAACAAAACAATGAATAGGAAGATTATATTATATTTTTGAATGTGCTGATGGTCATATAAAAAGTAAAAATATGCAGTCTTTAACGTACTTTTTGTTTACGATTGATTGATTGGTCATTAGTGCTTATTAGAGTATAATAATATTTTTTCTTTAATCGCGCATCCTCAATTTTTTTCGTATGTTCATGATTGACGTATTTTATTCTTGAAACTAATCTTTTGAAGTAAAGTTGATTAAATTGCAATAAATCATCGGATTACCTTCAGATATTTCATATCAAAAAGATCTCGTTGTCGCTGCGCATGAGCGTGACCTCTGAGCATGAGGTCCTGGGTTCGATTCCCGGGTTGGGCAAAGTGTTATTGGGTACTTCCATTAGGAATTTCTCAGTAGCAGCCAAGGAGTCTGGATTCGTGCCCGGTTGATGGCAATAGGCTCGCCTCCTACTATATGTTACTAAAACATAACTGGCGGCATATGGGTGTACTATTAGGTAATAGGTACACTTCTGCCTAACCCTTCGGGGATTACAGGCGTGATGTTATCTATTAATGAAAGGGATTTAATTTGCCCGATTGGTTTTCGTTTCGGTTGCTGAGGGTGGGGTCCTGGGTTCGATTCCCAGGCGGGACAGTGTGATTTGGCTTTTACAATAAGAATTTGTCAGCAGCAACTGAGAAAAATAGGCGATATGATACCCCCGTATCTCGGAAAGCGCGTAAAGCAGTTGGTCGTCCACCTGATCTCTCCGGTCGTGTCGTATTATCGTCCCATCTGACTATGACAGTGCACGATATCTCCGGCGACGATGGTTAGTCCCCGCTAAGATTGGCAGCCATAAGACTTCATATTTTTTTAACTAGATAGTAGGTTCCCGTAGGATAATTCCCAACCATCACGCGAGCGAACTCGCGAGCAAAACTTAGTCTTTAATAAAAATGTAATATTTTCCCTCACAGACAAAGCCGACCCATTCGGCAAAGAAAAACTCACAATAGAAGCATTACTCAGTCAATGGGATGAAGACGATATACCAGAATCAGAACTATCCATCTCAAAACCCATGCAAGAACTGCCATGTTTCAACAGCACAGTTATAGAAGAAACTAAGCAAATATTCCAGCCAGTGACGGCCGTGCCAGTTATCATGGCAACACTACCACATGATTCCGATGCCATTATAGCTGAATTGGGTTGCCAGAAACTAGATATGACGGTGCCAGAGAATGTGGCAAGTCTACCTCCGACGGTAGCATCAACTTTGACGACGTTGCCAGCAAAAGTGGCAGCGACATCACAGGCTATGACAACGTTGCCAGTAACGAATGACGTTGTCATGGCAGACATAGACGGTCATGTGGAGAGGCATGGCGAATTGCCCAAGAGTGGACAGTTCCTGCCTGTGGAAGGAGGGTATATACTTGTTGAAGAAAATGCTATGCCAGGTACGTAATGCTTTTTCTACTATTTACTTGGATCAGAGTTATGTCTGCCGATCCAGGATCCTCCCCCCCCCCCCTACCCAGTTTTTCAATAAAAAGTTCTCAGATCAGAGCTGATGCTACGCACGTCACATACACTGGTATATAACTGGTGGTATACGGTATTTATAACTGTCAAAATGTAGGTGGCCATAATTGGGAGAGGACTGTCTTCAGCTGTAACTATGATAAACTGACCTCTGATATACATACAGGTTGGAAGGGACCGCGTCGGTGTCCCTTCCACCCCATTTTTTTTTTCAATGATTTTTCAGTTCTTCTAGATATGATATTGGTTTTTTTTTTTTTGTAGCTATTCAACCTTTTAACGCTTGTATTAAACGTAAATCATGTAATCGCAACGCAAATGTTCAATCTCAAAGAAAATAATCGTAATGTACTCAACCCTTACTTAAAGAACAAGTTAATACTTCTAACTCATAAAATAAAAACAATTTCAACATACAGGTGGGTTTCTAAGTTCATTTACTGGACATCAGACCCCCTATTATTATTAGTTAGGGGTCAAGTAATATAAGCAGCTGTGTTATTATTATTCTATTAAGTTTAAAGAAACCAGTTTTCTTATAACAAGGGGGTCTGGTCATACCTACTCGCCCTGTAATAATAATGTTCCTTTGAAATTAGCATAGTAGTACCGTCTTCGAGTTCAAAAGGGCAGGGTAGGTAAAGAAGTATTTTGTGTTGGAAGCAGTTCATCTCAAATGGTTTAGCTAAATCTTACAGTTTCTCTTGTGTAAACTTCAGAGCGGGTATAGCTGTTTTCACAAATATTTGGCGATAACAAACACTATAAATCGCGCTTTTTAGGGTTTCGTATCCGAATGGTAACCAACGATACCCTATTATCCTCGCCATCACCGGAACATTTGCTTGTGCAATGCGCAAGGGGTCGTCCATTAATCACGTGATGTTTTTTTAGCAACTTTTAAACCTCCCGTCCCCCCTACCAAAACTCATGTGTATTCTATCAGCTCATAAATGTCCCCACCGAGGGGCACGAGCATATCCTATGATATATCGTGATTATTCCGATCCCCCTCCCCCCCATTCGAGCCGTCCCGAGCCGCACGTGTTTAATGGACAACCTGTAACGATACAATTTGTAACAATCACTTGTGTCTTTACAAAATCTAATCTGGGATTGTTACATTACAGACGAACGCTCCAAACAAAGATGGAGCGCCTTTAGTTGTTATTGTTTCTTTTTTCTAAAAGCCATACTTACTTCCAGCTCAAGACGAAGAACTGACCGACCTGGACGAGATCGAGCGCGAGCTGAAGATGTTAGACGAGCAGATCCTCAAGATGGCGGAGTCCAACAACATCAACGCCGAAGCCATGCTCGCTTCTACTGAGACTGCCATACCTTCTGTTAATGGTAAGTCATTAATATGTAAATAGTCTATGTTGGAAAGGGAGCATGTTGTAGAACCGAATTCGAAGACACGTGACGTCCACCAGGGGAGTTACTATGACGTCTTAAAGCAGGGGTCATTCCAGGGTGGGAAAGAGACAGAGCTGCAGTAGCGAAGGGTTAATTTTTGTAAGAGGTAAGCCGGAGTACATATCTTTAATGTGATTATAATATATTATTTGTCTATAGAATACTGACTGTGCCGTTTTTCAAAAGGAAGCCAGTAGGAATCGAGTTGTAAACATCAGTTGCAAAGGGTCAATTTTGTTGCTGGCTGTTTCTTCTCAGAGTAGTCACGAAACACCGGCCCCATCTAGTTTTAAAACATAACATGATGACATGTAAAAGTGTTTTGTATTTATGTGGTCATCCCATAAGTATACTGAATGTGAGACCTAAAGAAGGATTTTTGAAAATTAACTCTCTCATCTTCCTGCCTTGTGGTCGGCGTATCTCGTTTATATCTTCCATTCTCCCCTGTCAACCGTCTCGCTATTATTTACTTATTTTTACCCGACTACGACAAAGCCGTGGAAGGGTAAAGAAGAAAATACACTCTTTACATGGGTTAAATACCTCTGTATACTCCAGGTAAAGAGACATCCCCTTGACAGAAGTACTACAGAATATTCTCACACAAATTGATGTACCCTATCCAAAAATATCCAACACGTGCTATTCAGCAATCTGAGCCTGTGAAAAAGGGCCTAAACCTGACTAAAATTAAGATAATTTAATTTTTTATCAGCCGGAACTACATCTAAATTCAACATCATTAGGACAACCCAAATGAACAAAAGGCTCATTATTCCTGCATAATATCATTCAAAATTAACCAAGACCCAATTAAGCCAAGAATCACATTACAAAATTATGATATTTTATTAAAATTAAGTTTTTTTGAGAAAATTCACATTAATGTACTATTGTTTCAAGTTTTTGTTGGGTACAAGGTCGGGAATATTACATGCAGACAATGATCTTCTAAAGTAGGAGATAATTTGAGCCACTGACACGATTCTAATCGTCACGTTGTTTGTAGAAATAATGCGTATGGTTACCTGAATATTTTTGAAAAGCCTATTATGAAGTTAATAGGCTCGAAGAATCGTAGTCTGTGATTAAGTCTCATCTATCGCGGAAACGGCTTGAGCCGGTCAGAGAGAACAGAAGGCCATGCAGTACCGCCGGGGCTGCGGGACTGTTCGAAAGAGATACCGCGGCCCTGGAACACAAAGGGCAAAGAAGGAACATGGATGGGTTTTAGTCAGTAAAAATCTGACACTCCCTTCCACTCCGCCCCGTTGTCATTTGAAAATTTCCCATCCGAAAAAAAAAGGCCATGCAGTAAAAGCGATGATGCGACTTGGACACCGCGCCGAGCTAAATGCTCCGAATGTGATACGTAATCGGGTCAAGCCGATTCGGCATCGATAAGTGTGGTCGCTCCCCAAAGGTACAATTCCAAATCGTGAACCTCAGCGGTAAAGCCGGCCCTCATTAGGCAGCTGGACCAAAGGCTTGATTCAGAAAGCAATACTTCTGGACACGGCTCGTATTGTTAGGAGGTTCCTCTCTCTGGAGCCCTGACCACCGGTAGCTTGGACCCTGTTCCTCATACCGGTGGACTACTATTTTTTTTAATGTTTTTATATAATTTTGTTAATAAAAATATTTAAAAATGTAAATAGTAAGAAAAATGGATAAAGAGAATCTATTTATAAATTACATTAACATATTTCAGCCAGTTACATTGAAATATCTTCACTTGCATCTAAAATAGGGAGAAGCTATTTTAAGAATAATTTATTTATTTAAACTTTAATTAATGTTCTTCTATGTCCGTTTTCATCTTATCTTACTAATATTATAAAGAGGAAAGATTTGTATTTTTGTATGTGTGTATGTTTGTAATGAATAAACTCAAAAACTACTGTGCCGATTTCAAAAATTTTTCACCATTAGAAAGCTACATTATCCCTGAGTAACATAGGCTATATTTTATCCCAAAATGTTTAAAAAATAAATGTCCACCCGTGCAAAGCCGGGACGGGCCGCTAGTGTTAAATAATATTTTGAATTTGTTTTACACCCAAATAAAACAAAGAAAGAATAATTGTTCTGCACAAATAAGACTGACATGGTAAAATACACACATAATAATTATGTTGTTTTGTTATTTCAGAAGTTCCCAGCGCATCATCGGCTGAGAAACCTAAGCTGTTCCCCATCTTCGACAAACCTAACCCTGGTATAGATGTGCCTGGTAGCACCAAAGGTAAATATTTCATGAATCTGTTTAGTAATACTTCTAATAATTATGTGTTATCTTTAAAATAATGTTTGACGGCCCAAGATTCGCCAACCGAACATACAATGCCTTCACACTTATTTAGCCTCTGATTTTTTGCATCCATGTGAACATTACAGTCGTCTTTATACCAGTGATAGCCTAGTGGTGTGACCATCGGACTGCCAAGTGATAGATCTCAAGTTCGAATCCAAGACACGCACCTCTGATTTTTCGGATTCATGTGCATATTGTATAGTTATCACTTGCTTCGGTGAAGGAAAATATCGCGTGGAAACCAGCATGCCTGAGAGATATTTCTCGACGGCATGTAAAGCCAAGTCAGCATAAAATCTCTGACATCAGGTTAGGCACTGACCACACGATAAAGAAGAAGAAGTCATCTTTGTTATTGGGTTGTTCGGTTTGGAACTCCTGAGTGGATGTTCGGAGTCTTTGATTTGTGCCCAGTTGATGTCAAAAGGGTTCTCCTAATACATGGGACTTAAACATCTCTGGTGACATGTGGGTGTACTATGAGTACACCTCTGCCTAACCATTCAGAGCTCACAGGCGTAATTGTTGTTATCAGGTGGTCCAGAAAAGAGCAGCAAGCGCTCATTGATAAAGACGGGAGACGATCAGTACGTGATAGACGCTGGTCAGAAGAAGTTCGGAGCCACGCAGTGTACTGAGTGCGGCACTATCTATCAGGTAAAAACATCTAACAACTACAATAACAAAATAAATATTTGTCGCATCCTGGTACATATGGCCCTGGCCAGGACGTACTGAGTGACATACATAGTGTCAAACAGTTGTGGGCACAGAATGGGATACGGGTAAACTAGAGAAATAGCTCCTTTAACTTGTACACAGTTCATTGTTACAGAGTCAATTACTATCACTACTGTACTAACTTAATACTCTGAACTTAAAAGGAAACACAGAGCAGTTCCTAAGCCAGTAGGTGTCGCGACCACGGCTCAACAATCACTGTCCCTCCCATCGACACCATACTCCCTAGGCTCTGCACAACGCCAAACAAAGACGCTTGTATTTAATTTTAAGTACAAACTCATCAGGATCCGATATATATAATTTATGTTATTTCCTTTGCATTGGTACCGAGTGTAGAAACAACAATGATTGATGATGGTGAGAGGTAACGCGAAGGTCGCGTAGATGTGAGATCGCATCGGCACCTTGCGGTTTTCCAAAAATATGTATTATTGATTTAAGAACACTACCGATCGCTTTGATTAGGAAGCGGAAGTAGTAGACCTTGTAAAATATTTTATTTTTTAACACATTTCTTTTCGTAAACAGATCGGCGATCCACAAGACGAGCATGATCATTTGGTGCATCATAACGCTACAGATGTACTTAAATTCAACGTAAGTACTACATCCATTTTATATCCATCCTTTCAATCCGTTCATCAATAGCTATAGCATACTGTAGTTTCTTATTGTACATAACTGGCGTTCAAATATCCCACTCCTACTAATATTTAAATGCGAAAGTTTGTGAGGATGAATTTTACTCTTTCACGCATAAACTACTGACCGGAATTGGGTGAAATTTGGCACAAAGATAGTTTATAACCTGGATTAACACTTAGGATACTTTTTATCCCGGTAGTACGATCCCGTGGCATAAGCTAGTTGAGAGAATAAAAGAGAAAAATACCATTGAAATGGAATAAAAAATACTTGTGCAAGTCCAGTGTCAACAAGCTTCCTTTTTAAACTAAAAATAACTCCATACATAATGTTCCAGGGTTTCAAAGACGAGTGCGTAGTGGACCGCTCCGGTACCGCGCGCTGTATACGCGTACGTGGCGGCGAGAGCGGATGGAAGAAGGTGGAACAACTGCTGTCCCGCGTCGTGCACCCGCACCTCGGGTACGGCAACGAGCTGCCTAAGGAACTCATTCATGCTTATACAGTAAGTGACTTTGTTTTGAATGCTATAAGATCGAAAATCGCTTCTTTCGCTTTAGTACGTTATGTACCCTCTGCTGTGTAGAAGCCTCCCCTCTATTCCTTGTAGTAGTCACTGTTCCGCGCTATTTGTCTCCAATTCTCAAAGAATACATCCAGGTCGTCCCGCCATCTCTTTCGTGGATTGCCGTGTCGCTGTTCGAGGGTTCCAATAACGACGTTGTGAAACTTTTACTTAGGGAACTTATAATATTCTAGCAGTGGAATATACACCTAGTGACTTATTTCAATCAAAACAATTCAAGCATGTCGTAGCCCACCACTGGACACCTCAGCCAAGTTTTATCACCAAAATAAGACAGATAAAAAGGCAATTTTTTCTTTCTTGTTTATAGATCCATGAAATAATCCAGTAATTATTTTTACTGTGTTTCAGGCGTACTTATACATAGAAAAGAAACAAATAGTAGGGTGTCTGATCGTGGAGCCCAAAGTGCGCGCTTACAAGCTCATCCCCGGCGACCCGGACTGCTGCAGTGTGGAGGATTATCCTGTCAAGTGAGTACCACATAAATAACATACTCTGGAAAGCTAGTTAGCTGTTTTTTTTTTTTTTAAACTTGTTACAGAAAAATGTGACACCCTGGCTCCAGAGCTATTAGGTTAGAGAAGTACTAGATTTCACGAGCCAGGAAGAGTTGCTTCAAGGATTGCGAATTTTGAGGCAGATCTAGGTCTTGACCGTCTCTTTTATCCATCACTGAGTGGTCTTGAGTTGGACTCCCAGGTTAGGCTAAGTATTATTGGGATTACTAATATCTCAGTAGCAGCCAGTGGAGTCTGGATTTGTGCTGGGTTGATGGCAATAGGCTGGCCGTTGTGATATAGGTACATCTCTGCCTTACCCTTTGTGGATTACAGGTGTGATGTTATGTTTAAGTAGTATCTTCAATGGCCGTCTTTACCTATCCTTGACTTGTCCATAAAAATATCTCCTTTCTATTTTCAGATGCGGCGTATCCCGAATATGGACACACATTAACCACCGTCGACGAGGCATAGCGGCACGCTTGCTAGCATGCGCACGAGCCTCCTTCCTTTACGGCGAAGCCCTACGAGTGTCCGACATCGCCTTCAGCGCCCCCACGGCCGCTGGCAAGGCCTTCGCCACCAAATACTGTGGAACACCGAACTTCTACGTGTATTTGGATTGAGAAAGCACTCAAGAAAGATGAACTAAGATTAAAAAAATGTAGTTTTCTATGTATTTGGGCTGAAAAGACACTACAGTGCCCAAATATGTAGATAAGTTCCCAAAAGTGAGAAATTGGGTATTTCCTGTGTTCAATTTTGTGTTTCAAAGACTTGTGTGTGTAAATACGAAATGAAACTATTTTTTTAAATGTAGCTTATGACTCATGACATAGGATTAGTGTTTGGCAATTCGTGGCGTATGCTCTGCTTTTGTTTCGAAAAAAAAACACCAAAATAGCGTGTTAGTGCCAAAAAACTGAATGTTTAGCTACAAAGCTTCACCCAGTGTGTGTGATTCGGGAATATAAGTGCGAAAAACGGTAACCTACCTCAGTGTAAAAGAAACTGCAGTGCATTGTTGACTTCTTACATTAGTTTTAATTTTGTCTATGTGTGTGTGTCACCGAGTTTCTGAAAGGAAAAACAGCACAAAAATATCTACAATACAGTTTGACTACCTGTTGACCTCTGCGCCGACGCACATGTGCGCGCGACGGCAATACGTTTCTTCGCGAGTGACAGAGACTAGTTATGAAAAGCCAGCGTAGACAGAGTATTCTATACACTGCTGGATATCTTCCATTGCATTCGCACAAGATAAAGAAGAACATATGGACGTCACTAGCAAAGAAAAGAGACAGAGTATAAATATTTGTCCTTCACCGCGTGCCGGCTGAGCACATCATTGTGCACAACAAGTTTGACGTTTGTGGCGTTTGCAGATTCACGTTCAATTTATTATTACCAAGACACAAAATACGATCTTTTCGTGCTCAATATATTTTATTATTTAGAATTCTCTGTCTACACAGCCCCTGCAGTCTCGACATTAGATAGCGACAAAAATCTGTCGCTAAGTCGTATCGTTGTCAAATTCCTTTAATAGATTTTCTACTTTATTTCGAAAGCATAAGGTTGAAAATCTATTAAAGAAATTTGACATCGATTATACTTAACGACCGATTTTTGTCGTTATATTTGTCGAGACTACAGGGCCAGGCCAGTGTACGATTTTCTTCGTGCTCTGTGACCGGAGTATATGTAGTTATTTGTATTTCAGCAATTAACACGAATTTGAGAGTATTTACTTAATGTTTGTGTTAATCAACCTTTCTGAATCCAGTTTTATACATAGTTATTACCAGTAAGCATTGGATGCCTAGTTTGTATAACAGTCGTGCTATTTGTGAGACGTAACAGTTGATAAAAACGAAATTTGTAGCGAAACAAAGACAATATTATTATGATAATTGTAATGTATTGTCGACTTTAAATGAGGTTTTTTTTGTTTTCGTACAAGAATATGTGTTTACGATATTCCCTATTTTTGAAAAGGTTTTAAATGCTAAACAAAGCTGTTTTTTTGATAAAAAGTTTTACTTATTGAATGTGAAAATAATGTGTTATTTAAAAATTTTGGAATTTTTAATTGTTGTACAGACGCCAGCACATCAGCTACTACAATCTGTCAAGTTTCTTTAATAGATTTTCAACTTTATCGCTAAAGCATTAGGTTCAAGGTAGATTGGGATAATTTGACAGTTTCGGAAAGCTTGATGTGCTGGCGTCTTTAGAATACTATTTTTGATACTAATATTTTCATAAACTTATACTGTCACTTACGGGATATCTTTCGTGATTGTTCATTATTTGATAAAAAAAACAATAATAAAAAATATATAATAAAATTGTTTTTTTTTATTCAATCATTGTTTTTTTTTGATTGGTTGTTTTTTTTAAATAATATAATTGTTTTTTTAATTATCTTTTTTTTTAAATATCGGGAGCTCAAAATAATGACAATCATGGATGATATCCCGTAAGTGACAGTATAAGTTTAGTTGTAAACTGTGAAAACTTAAAACAGTTTTAAATATTTTCTTGATGAAAGACCAATTGATTGGGACCAATTAGGTATATAAGAGGTATTGAGTAAACTAACAAAAAGACATGCTAAGCTATGTTCTTAGCAATAATAATTGAACATGATTTCCGATATTCATATTATGGCACCGATTCTGTCTTCTACTGACTTATTGAAATAATGATATATTTTACACTGTTTGATTTTTGATTCTACAGTAAAATATAAGTTGAGTAGAACGAGTCTACCTATTTCAACTTCGTATTCTTAAAAGTTGTTTCATTATACGGGGTGAAGGGGACGCCCCGGCGCGACCCCCCCCCTATACAGAAATTTTTCATCGGTTGTTAAAAAAATCAGCTGTTCCATAAATTTTGACCAGTAGGTATTGCACTTTTGTAGAAAACAGCAGATTTTTTTATTAATCATCATTCTCTTGCCCTTATCCCAATTCATTTGGGGTCGGCGCAGCATGTCTTCTTCCATACTTCTCTATTACTCGTCATCTCATCAGACACCTTCTTTCTTGCCATATCATTCTTTACACAGTCCATCCATCGTTTCTTTGGTCTTCCTCTACTCATATACCCAGCATTCATACACAAAACTTTTAAATAACCGATTCAGAATGATATACTGAATACGTGGTAACCGTTTTCGCGTCGGTGTCCCTTCCACCCTGTATATTTGTTTCTTAGTTATTCATTACTCCATGAGAGTTAGGGCCAGTTATTTAAAATCTAATTTTCAATATCGGAACAAAATACTAAACATAGTTTCGAATGTATCTTGATAAGTACAATCGGGGAAACTTGAATCTGACCACCGTAAGGACTATTCCTGTTTGCAGCGCCGGGCCGCTATCAACATTACTTTGGTCCTTTTTATTTTGTTACATTCCTATTGGTCGAAAAAAGGTGGTCAAACATCTATGAAGAGCCCTAGATTTTTTCTAAACACATTAAAATAATAAAAAAACGAGCATATTTTTCAGTCGACTACTATTGGTCCGCATAAAAAGGTTACTTTTTTACTACTATTAGTTGGCACGGTAAACAGATGTGGTCATCGAATGCACGGGATTTTGTTTAAAAGAAATACATACAGTCGAACATAGAACCTCATCCATTTTGGAAGTCGGTTAAAAATGAGCAGATTCAAGATTTGGTAATAGTATGTACAGAGCACATCAAGATACTACAATCTGTCAAATTTCTTTAATGGATTTTCAACTTTATCGCTAAAGCATTAGGTTCAAGGTTGATTGGGGAAATTTGACAGAATCGGGTAGCTTGATGTGCTGGCGTCTGTACAGTTAAGAGCACCAATATGTATACACTTTTCTAAAAGCAATTTTCGCGAGATAAAACGATTGTAACTTCGAACTAGGATGTTTTTCATAAAAATATGAGTTCCAAAATACTATGTTCATAACAACATGAAATTTTAACCAGAACAGTAGGAGAAAAACACTTTTAAAAGTTGTTAAATGTTTACATATTGATGCTCGTGACTGTACTATGTTTTACAGCAATATAATTTATTTACTATCCAAGAGAATGAGTGTCTTTTGGTTAATTTAGTTTATTGATACGAGCAGCAGAAAAAAAGTATAGAAAATTAAAAATGTTTTACCTAAATTGAAACATTTAACTCTAATTTATAAGAGAGTGCCAATGTCGTTTTTAAAGTCCTTATTTTAGTTTAATTATAATTTGCCTCAAAATAGGATAAGTTCTAGTTTTAATTAATTTTAAACTTTTTGAAGTCTTTTTAAGCATTTTTCGAAGATTTTTTCTTGATTTATTCCGTTTAAAATTATGGCTGTAAGAAAGCTTATTTTCGAATATTTTTTGAGATTTTTATTTGTTTGATATGCCTAATTATTACGTCTTGGCAAGACTTTTCATTCCTGGCGATTTTTGTAGTATTTTGGAGCATCTGATATTACCAGTATTTTTTTAACAATAACCATCTAAAATCTACCGAATTCAAGAAAAGATCTAAATTCCTGATAGCTCGTAAGCTAGGATAGTGTTGATTTAAACATGTACAACGATTTGTCACTGCATTTAATTTGCAAAACAATCAAAATAGTCTGATTTGGTTTTAAAACAAATAGTTACTTTTTCTCTTAACATAGATCGAGATCTATAAACGCTACTTAGCACGAACTTTGGCCAAGCATTACTCCTGTCACTGTCGTACAGATGGGGACGGCAACTTGGCTTACCCAAAGCCTGCTCTAAGTTAAGTTTATAGATTTTGGCCTTAGACCATAGACCCAAAACACAAACGCTTATTTTCAATATTCTAACACATACCTCATGATATTTTTGTTAAAAACACAGTATTTTAAGCTTTTTAAACTATTGTCGTAATATCAGGTCAGTACGCTTATAATTTAAGGTAAGTTAGTATAATATTGTTAGCGCCCCGATTGGGCAGACTTGCAAAAGGACTTAATACTCTAATTACTTTTATTATGTGAAATTGTGTCATCGAACGTTGTCCCGTCTTTTGAGCTTAGCGCAGATCTTTCTCCATGTATGTAAAATTAATTAAATAATAGACCATTACAAATACATAGCTAAGGGGGAGTGTGGTCTAACGCGAATGGATAAAATAAGGAATGACTGTGTGACTGTGTGAGTGACTGAAAAGTTGTCGTGGTATGGGCGTGTGATACGCAGGAATGAGGAAAATGCAGTGAAGAAAATGTTGAGTTTGAATGTAGATGGCTATAAGAGTAGAGGAAGACCAAAGAAACGATGGATGGACTGTGTGAAGGATGATATGGCTAGAACTAGGTGACTGCTGAGATGACGAGTAATAGAGAAGTATGGAAGAAGAAGACATGCTGCGCCCACCCCAATAAGCTGGGATAAGGCAGGAAATGATGAGACCATTACAAATAGTTGCTACAAACTTGTTCGAGTATGATTGGGCACAGTCAGGAGGCTAAATATGGGGGTAAAGCCGCTAAGCCTTGAGTTGATCAGAGGTAGATTCTGAACGGAGTTGCCGATCGCCAGCTGAATATCTTGGGTCAGCTTTGCTGTTTAAAATTTAGGGTGTAAGGGAACCTCAACTCACAAACGGTTACTACGTGTTCAGTTTATCATTCCGCACCCAAATAGCAATTCTTCATGGGCAATTTAAAAAAAACAGCTGTTTCCTACAAAAGTACACGATCAAAATGTATGGAGGCTGTTTTTTTTTCTTAATTACCGATGAAAAATTTCTATATGGCGGGGATCGGAATTATCTTCTGAATACGTGTTTACCGTTTGTGCGTTGATGTCCCACCCTGTATACTATACGAACCGAATACGGCTCTCAAACAAGTATGTACCTCAGTAACTAACTATAACTGTTATCAGGTTGGCCGTCTGCTTGTATGCCATCAAACAACCACAAAACAACTGCAATATCAAAAGTACATCTCAAAACTGCGCTAAGCTTGTTAATATTAAATTGTTTACTTTCACGTGTCATTGAAAACTAGTCTCTCTATTAATTTATATTATGATCTGAACATGTCAGTCTTCTTATTGTGGAAACTCTCCTCACAGTTCCCTCTTTAACTATAATTAATGTTTAAATGCTTCTTCAGTGGGCCAGTGCGATTTTTTGTGGCTGACATAACCTATTCGAACTCATTAAAGTAAACGTCAATGTGGAAGGTAACTGTGAAACTGGTGGCGCTAGTGTAGCTTGTTCTTAACGTCGTCATTGGTTGAAAATCTGTGGAAAAGCTAGGGTTGCCCGCGAAATTTAAATTTTCTTTAGTTTTTTGCAGGTCAGTGTTAGGTTGTTTGTTGAACAAAAATGATTTGCGTAACAAACATGGCTTTACAGAATTATACAAACCTCTAATTTAATTTAATCCCATTGAATGACTTTTCATCAAATAGTCGTTGATTGGGATCAAATCTCAAAGATCATTTATTCATGATATTAATCTGTAACTACATACGTACGTGTTACTGTCGCAAATCAAATTTTAATCAACATACAACCTGACACAGGCCTGCAAATTGCAAAAAACGTAACAAAATTTAAATTTCGCGGGCTAGCCCGTCATTGGTCAAATTGGGATTTCGCTATTGACACGCCATCTACAATGAGCTTTGACAGACCTTCCTCATTAGCATGGAATAATTATGTTTCCATTCTTTGTCACCAGACGGCGCTAGTACAGTTTCAGAACAAAATTTCGCACTAGGCTCACTAAACTCTTCCGACATTTTATTTGCTAAGGGGCAAGCCCAAAGATGTCTTGTACCTTATGTATTGCCATAGTTGTGTAAATAATATTTATTTATAATTTGTTTCTCTATGTTTCAACTCTTAGTTTGACAAAATTCTCGTTACTTTTCGAAGTGCTCTTTTTAAAATACACAGGAAGTGTGAATTTTGGTTTTTTAATAATAAAATTGATTTTTATTAAACTGGTGTTTGATTTGTGTGAAGATTATATTTTTCTTCTAATTTACTAATGTTGTACCAACACTCTACAGCTATAGAGTGTGGTGGTTAGAACCCGGAAACTTGGTTTTGGAGGTTGGTTAGGCAGTTGCTCCATGTAATTTACTGGTATTCAGCTGCAACCGGATAGACTGGAAGCCGACCCTAACATAGTTGAGAAAAGGCTAGGCAGAGATTATAGAGGATAAATAATAATAGCCGCACCGGTTGATCTTCAAATTAGTAAATATCAAAGCTTGCTGAAGTCGTTTTTTCGCAAATAATATCTTAAAAACAGAAGGTCCTCAGTAAAAAATTATGAAAGTTTCATCTCCCCCCCTTTTGCCCTCCTGAATATGACTTCTATTTAGGTTACCTTAACCTTTTGAACGCTAGATGATAAAGCACGCGCGTGCCTTCCACGCCAAGCTACAATTTCACCTACCATTTTGTCACATATTTGTGACGTTTGGCGTACAGGGCATGCGTTTGCTTGTCACGTATATGTGACAATGCCGTTCAAAACTTAACTGATCAAATAATAAATATTAACTGATCGCTACCGTGACCTTTGTCATCATTTATTGGGTTAACTGTGTGCTCACAAACATGTCTCTGAAACTACGGTAGGCTTAGGTAACAGGTGTCTCGAATTGAACAAACACGGATAGGGAAAAGTCCCAAATACCTGCCAATAGCTGTCGCTAGCTAGATTTCACGGTCATGCCATGAATTTCCTAGACTTCCTAAGACGACCTAAGATTCGGGTATCGAACCCAATAAACTATCATGGAATTTTCTAGTACATACGACAATCAAGGTATACAAGTGCAGTTTATGCGGATCTCTCATTGTACGGGAAATTTATACAAAGCGAGGCCATGTTTTACTGGAAATATGTAGCTTCATGTGTCGCAAACCGCAGAGTGTACCATAGAATATGTGACATTTGATCATACATAGCTTGTGATGGCATACTTATCTATGTTGTAAGCTGAAGTTGCCCAGGTGGTGTCGTGGGTTCAATTTAAAGTTCGAGCAGTGTGTTATTGAACGTTTATATTAGGAATTCTTGAGTAGCAGCAGTTGGAAGTTGGTCGTGTGTCCGTACTCCTGGGACCGAAGCTGTTGATCGCCTGTTCCTGTCGGATTGCCGTCCCATTGTACTATGAATGTGAGGAAAGGAATGTACCCGTGTTTGCGCATTACAATATCTCCTGCTGCTTAGATACTCTCTGTGGAGGTTGGCCACCGTGAAATTCCGTTGGAGATCATCTACTGCGGTGAATGTATCCAATATTGTGCCAGGGGTAGCCCGCAAAATTCAAATTTTCTATTCTATGTCATAAAAAAGTCATTCAATGTAATCAAATTAACTTAGAGGGTTGTATTGATGATTTTAAAGATTATAACTCTGTAAAGCCATATTTGTTACGGTCGCGAATCATATTTTAATCAACATACAACATAACACTGATCTGCAAATTGCAAAAAACGTAAGAAAATTTGAATGTCGCGGACTACCTTGCGCTTCTCCCATAACTAATTGAATGCTTGAGCATATGTGCAGCGAGTTTGTTCGGTCCGTTGTGCTATTGCCGCTAGCAAAACTATGATTAATTTTTATGCTGACTAAAGCTCACCATTCATCTATGAAATTTATCTAATGCGTTTTGATTTTAATTTTTTAAATGCTTTTATAACTTTGTTAGCTTAGTTATACATTGTTTTATGCATGCAGTGGTCTCCTGTAAGTAAAGGAGTACACCTACGTGATACTTTTGTCATCGATTATTTATTTCGTGTGTTTTTGTACATCCTTTGTTGGAGATCCTAAATAAAAAATAAATTACTTACTGCAGAGCACGGCATCACCAAAGATCGGAATCAGCTACTAAGAATGATGTGAGGGAGTGTATACGTGTGCTATGCTAGCTTCATTTTGACTTGCAACTTAGTCACAAATGGTTTGATAAATAGAGCGTGTGAATATTAGTATGTATGTACTTTATTAAGACTTTACGTAAAGGATGCGGGGTGACAAATGAAATACGACAATTTTAAAACAACATTTATTTTTACATACATTAAGTCGGATTCAAAATGCCTGAAACATACTGATTTTTGTACACATCAGTTATAGATTATTAATTTCATGGACAGTAAATTATATATTCTCTTTGCACGAATCTGTGGAGACAAAACTTATAAGCGTTTGTTATTTATAATCACCTCGCAAGTACACACTACTATACACATAAATATTAAAAATTTCATTTTTATCTTTAGGAATTTCATTAATTAGGTATATTTTTTAAATTAAATTTGTTAAAAATATAGATTTTCAGTATATCATTAAACGTAGGTATTAAGATTAAATACACCATGATCCGCAGTCCGTGTGTAACGAACACAATGTTACGTGCTGATCTCAAATACCGATTCTAAACAAGGTGAGTTTGAGCTATGCTATAAAATATCTATTAAAAAAATTAACTACCCAAAATTGAGAGAAAAATACGTTTTTTATTATTTTATTTTTGTGCTACAATGGAAAGAAATCTATGAGCACTAATTAAATGCGTTCATTCATCAGCGCGAGTAATGAGACAAGGTAGAGGTATAACATTACCAAAAATATTTGCAGTCGACGCCTGCACTTTGTGTAAACAAAACGGTACTCGACACGTCCTCACAGTCACTTACATTGTGCGCAAGTACATTCACTTATCACTACTATGAAGATATATTAAAAAAGGAGGAATTTCTCAATACTATTTGGTTATTGGCAACGGACGTTACAATCTACAAGTGAAGATCTCGAGCACGCGAAACGAAAGTATTAAACCTACGTACTGTTTGCGCAACACGATTATATGAAAAATATTGAAATGAAATATGCCCCCGAGAGCAAAATACGGAACCGAAAGCCCTACTCTCCGACATAGCACGAAACTGGCAGTATTTCATCTAAATATTGAAAAACATAGAAAATTATGTTCTAAGCTACCTTTATACATTTTACTTTGACTCACATGTTATTGCGTTTACTTAAATCGTAAAGGGATGAGGGTAGGACAGCAATATACAATGTTTACATACTTGTATTACGTTGACATTTGTTAGGGGATCATCCTCTCTGTCTTGTATCGTGTGATACTCAAGACTGATGTTTTACTCCGCCACGATTCTCAAGTTTTTTTAAATCAACTTGTCCTATTACCATCTAGTCTTTAGTTTCAAAACACCTAGTTCAAAAACTCATTTAAATGGACGAAATACCCCTAAAAATGCGCTAACGCCATATATACAATTTGTGAGAAAATATAAGCATCGATGAGCCGACTATAGAAGATCTGTACTGCATACAATATATAAAAAATTGGAACTAAATTTGTTTACGTATAATTTCAAGTCTTTGAAGTATAAACAACCGAAAACATTGTGAGCTTAAAACTGGCATTTATTATAAATTAATATGTAAATCTCCCGTTTCACTAACACTATATAAGTGACAGGTAATAAGTAACCGATACTTGGACACGTGATTGTAGTCATGATAACAAACAACTTTGCCAAAGAAACATTTTTTTTTATACACAGATTTCACAATAAGACAACAGCCGTATGAAATTCGCACGCGCGCGCCTGTGACCTATCAGCTGTTAGCCGTTTAAAAAAAATGTTTCTTTGGGAAAGTTGTTTGTTATCATGAGTACAATCACGTGTTTAAGTATAGTAATTACCAGTCACCTATATATAAGCTACACCTAAACGAACGCTTAAAAAATAAAATCACCCTGTTGGCGTCGAAATTCCAAAACCGTGCTTTCATTTAGGCGTTAATTTAGTTGTCGCCTAGTCTTAACGAAAACGGGCATTAATATTAGTGAACTAAATAACTATAGTCAACAACTGAAGCGCAACAATAACAATAATGAAAATTGTTTTAGAATTCAAAGTGCATTCCTATGAAATCGTGATTTTTCTCTAAGTCGTGTACTTTTTATATCAAAAGCTTAGCCAGACGCTGCTTTTACGAGTGCTTGAGTTTATATAACTAGATAATAAATAAGAAGATATAAAAAAAAACATCTAAAGATATTCCTTTTTGATTGTATTAATAAAAATAAGTACTTAAAAATGAAACCCTCTCTTCTCGAATATTTACATATGCTGCGATTCAAATATCTTTTTAAGTAGTTTTCATTCCCGCTCAATAACACAATGGGTAGCGTGTTACCCAGTACTAACTGGGTTGTGGAGGTCAGATAGGCACTCTCTCAATTATGTCTAACTAATTCAAATCGAGTTTAATTTTCTTTGTTTTCTTTTCTACATTACTAGTTATATAAACTCGCACTAGCTCCCGGCCTACATTTGAAGTCAGTTCAAACTAAACATGGTGCTTACTTAGATGAAGAGACAGTATGTTCCTTTTACTGAGTCACGGCTTTTACGACTTTACTTTAATAAAATAATATAAGTTAAATTTTCAAATAAAATTAACAAGATATTATGTCAATCAATGAGTGGTACAGGTACCTGTATTTCTGCTTAATTCTTCGGGGATTACAGGCGTGATGATAAGAGGATCACGGATAAGAATTGGTTGAGACTCGTACAGACTAAGGTGGCATGGCAAAAAGATATCCTGAATTTTGAAAAAATTTCGATGAGTTTTAGTAGGGTATAATAAAAATGCATTGAATATTTTCCAAAATAGATGATACAGACACGCAGGTATTACAGGATTATTTACTATTTGGAAATCCTCAAGTTCTTTAAGGATATCTGTGATTACTTCGCAGACTTGTGATAACTATACCAATATTAAGAGAAATTTGGTGTCACTAAAATCTCTGTTAACATGATTCGACAATATAATATAGACCGTGGAAGTTTATATCGAAACGTCTCACGTAAAAATGGGGAGGTCGAGTTTTGTTCCAAAAGCAAAGGAGGATGGGCGAATTTTGGTCGAAAATCAAAGGAGGATGGGTAACTTGTGGTCGTAAAGTCGTAAAAGTCGCGACTTAGTCCGAACAATCCGACTTCCACGTAGCACTGCAAGACAGAAATTACCCCAAACTTTAGCAGTCTACAATATATTATTATACCTTTTTTTGTTACTTTTTGTTACTTTTGCAATCCACTTTATTTTGCGTTACGCTATTACTTACTTAAATAGCTACCAAATAGTACTTTTTTTTAAATTACATATATAATAAAGAATGCCATGTTAATTTTTAATTACACAATGATTCTAGTGATGTTGTTAGTACGGAGGTCGCCTTATTGCACGATTGTACGAGCGCGGGTGACATTGGCGGGAAAACCCTTTTAAGTTACCGGAAATTTGAAAATTTTGAGAAAAATGCCTAAATTATTAAGTCCAGGACGTTTATTTAACCTAGTTTAGTTCAAATAATAGTTTTTTTTTGTGAGATCCAATGCAGCCACGCTCGTCCGACATTATTAAAGTCGTATATAATTGACAGGCAGTCAAAACCTGTGGGAACCCCCATACAACATTATGAATTAACATATTCTTTCATTTAATATTTTAAATGTACGTTATATTCTTTTCTACTTACATTTAAAGTGAAACTTATATAACACAAAAAAGAAAAAAAATACAATTTCAATATAGTTATATTTAAAAAAAAATAACGATAGTGTTACGATTAGAAAGCAAAAAATAGCGAATTTTTGTTACTTTACATACGATACGAAGGAAGGAATTTTTCAGTTTTTTTAGTATGGTAACATAGGATATGGTGTTTCCGCTGGCAACACTACATTATGGCACATAACACAAACTCCAGCTTAACTTTCTTATATTAAGGACCATTTTCTAACAAATTACATATTAACAATTTTTATTATTTTGCCGCTTAAGGTATTTAAGGATATTTTACATTAGAACCAAGAAAATTTTATCTAAAAAGTAACCGATGATTGAACAAGATATCAGTTTAAATAAAACAGTGATAGAATTAGTTAATAAGTTACGAATCAACAGTTGGGCAACAGTGGCGCAACAGTCCATCGCAATTACTATGAAAATCGTCTTGATATTTTACAATGTTTCAGTGGAATGATAGCAGAGCGATAGTTGCCGCCAAAGTTTTAGCCTTTATAGCATAAGTTGCCCAACAGTTGACCAACAATACCTTAAACGGTAAATAAAAAGTTTACTAAATAAAAAATATATTAAGATTCATAACGATAGAATAGATCAATTTGTATTTTTAATATATTTTCTTAAAATAGCACAATGTGTAAGTACATAAACCAATTTTAACTTTTTTTTAATATAAATAATAATGATAAAATAATTATATTTAGTAAATTAACGTTAGGGTAGGTTAGTAATCTTTGTACTTAAAGGCTAAAATTGTGTCCATCTTATAACGAAAAAAAAATAGTAATAATCTTTGAAAATATTTTTTTAACTCAAATACTGCTATATGATATTCGGCCGACCGCATTAAATACGATCTGGATCTTTGGATCTTAAGTTCCTAAAAGCTCAACATTACAAAAAAATATTTAAAACTAAGTTAAAATCTACGAAAGCACTTTTATTTTGTTACATTTTAGTCAAAAATTGTGCTATGAACGATGAACGTTAGACAAAACGAAATAATAATAAGAAACCTATAGACAACATTGGAAGACGTACATTTTGATAAACAATTAAAAATAAAACTATTTTGTAAAAACTAAATAAAGGAGAGCACTCATGTGTTGGATTCTGTCCCCTTTTTTTAAATTTGAATTGCTTTCTCAATTTCTGAATACAACATTGCTCTAAGTTCCATTATGTAATAGGTTTTAACACTTTAAACGTATTTTAACGTCGTAAATTAATTTCCGTTTTAAATACATGATATTTAATTAGTTACGAGTTGTTTCTAGCCACAAAACTTTTAAAGTATAACCTCTTCTTTTATTACGAGTCGGTTCAAAAAATGTACTATGGTCTATGTAATTTTGATAAGGAAACCAAAACATCAGTGCCCACCCTAAAAATATTACTCCAAAGGAAAAAAAATAAAATTAAAAACTTCTGTAATCAAAAATATACAGATATTTCAAAAAATCCTCTTTAATTTGATCTAGAAAAAACATGGCTATACTTTGATTGTATAATTTCACTACAAAATTAATATTTTTATTCAGTTTTTTTTTAAATAAATAAAATAAAAATTTGGCCTAGTTTGAGCTTATAAATGATTGCGCTCGGTAATTTTTGATTAAGGAATTGGACTATACATTAAAAATATGTAAAAAAAAAACTTGTGCGTGCAAGCAAATTGTTATAGGCAACAGAAATGAATTGGTAGGGCCTATAACGTCTTAAAGCAGGAGTTTCCAGTGCGGGAAAGAGACAGAGCCATACAGGTCGTCTAGCGCCATCTCTTTCTAAAAATCACGATCACTCTGTTTTAATTTTGGAAAAATCTATCTGAAGCACTAAAGCCTTCATTATTCCATTGCGAAAGAAAAATAGAACTAACAGCACTATATTCTTATCGCACCAAAATAACGGCTATAACACTTGATAATACAGTTCATTTTGCTATGCATAGTCCAAACCTTACCGATTAAGCTTAAAACCTAAAAAGCTTGTGTAGTTGAAAGTGTCGTGAAATACTATTTGAACTAGCCTCGAGGCGCTACTAACATCGATGATCCTTAATATAAAACCGTTTAGATCAGCTGCGGAGCGGCGGGTACGACGACGGGAGCGTGTGTGGCGTCTTTAACAGCTTAAATTGTATCTGTACTATTTTATTTCATATTTTGTTTCGTTTTTAAGTGATTTTAAAGGCATTTTCTTTATCTACGGTTATATTTCTGAGAAAATTGTAGCAAAATCGTAATATTTTGCTAGATTTTTCTCAGAAAAATACTTATAGATTTTTTTTCTTCCATGTACGTTTCGTCGTTTAGGTGACGCATCGTCGTCGTGTCGCCACCGCCTCCCACCCGGGTCTCTCGCTCCTCCACACATCATTCTCAATTCTAAATAGTCCTCTATCTAGACTCATACTAACTTCAAATCGACAAATACACCCAAAGTTCCTTCACATCACTAAATAGTCTGTTTTGGCGATTTTCAACACAACGTTACAAATAACGCTCATAGAAATTAGTCGATTCTCCGTTCCCAAACAATTTTAGTCGATTAAAACATTTTATAAAATGTTCTCGACTACCTTCTGCCCTAAATCCAGCACTTACTGTGAATATCGCAATGATTTTTTATTTTATGTATAAGTTACAATTAAAAATAAACGTTTTTAAAATCAACAACTATCAATTTATAATAGAATCTTGAAGCAAATAATTAATATAATAATAAGAATTAAGAACAACTTATAAGTACCATTTTTTGTGTCAACTGAATTAAATATACGTAAATGTATCGATTTTTTTATCGATTAAATATAAACATAACTGGCGAATATTCGAAAACTCCACGCTTCTAATCGAGCAGTCGAATTTAGTCGAATTGCGTCACAACCCAATAGACCCGACAACGTCACATCACTACATATTCGAATTTGGAACGTAGTGATGTGCGTTCACAAAATCGACTAAGGTGACAACTTACTAAAGATGAACTAAATTATGTACTTTATAATAATGCCATTTTATTCTAGTACTTTAGTGATTTTCTGTTACACTATAGTGTAACAAGGAAAAAGATTTTCAGAATAGAATTAGATACATCATTGCATATGGCTTCTCACAAGTACGTAAAGAAACAAATGGCATTATTCTACAGACTACAGAAGACAACTCATGAAGAAATTCACAATAATGTTGTAATTTTTTATAAATATTTAGTAAATTCTCACATAAAATCGACTAAAGTTGCCAGCTTTTTGGGAACTCTGACGTTCGGAAACACCATGGGAGCATCGCTAGCCGCGATATATCGATAGACGCTTCGCAATCGATTCACAATCGAATATAATCAACTAGAATATAATCGCCACTGAAAGTGATCTTACATTTCGTCCCGTTATTGTGGTAAAATTGCTAAATTTCGAGAAATAAGTTGCTCAAACCCAAAACATTCGAAATTATTCAAGTTATTTAGTTAGAACCTGATTTATATTTTACTTTAACATAATTGCATCTCACTTTCTCACAAAAAAATGGCGATTACATCCACCAAGTCAACGTGAAACCGGGAACATTTCTCAGCGATATAACGATAGGATCGTCACGAAGCGCTATCGCTATGGCGGTAAACAACGAGGGGACTCACGGCTGCGCGTTGTATGTATTGCTGATCGGGACATTTGCGTTGCGGGCCCACCGAGTCGAGCACGAACTTTATCTGGAGAAGAAACGTTGCTGATTAATTTTTGTTAGGCATTGCTCTTGATTTTCGACTACATTTTGGGCATAAGCATCCTAGAAAATCGTCCAAAAAATAATTTGCCATGTTTAATCACTTGCTTCGGTGAATGAAAACATCGTGAGGAAACCAGCATGCCTGAGAGATATTTCTTGACGGCATGTAAAGCCAAGTCAGGGGCCCATGGGCGGCATAAAAACTCTGACACCAGGTGAGGGATGACCCACACGAGAAAGAAAGAAGAAGAAGAGAATTTGCTGTGAAGGGCTCTCGATGGTAACTAATTAATAAAAAAACCTTGGATAGTACGTTAACCCATTGATCCCTGCTGTCACTCCCAAATCTTTGACAATCGTAGTAGAACACATGACGTCGCACTGTGTAGTACAGTTACACGTTACCTATTCGCTGTACGTCGGTTAGAGCAGCTCGTACTGCCGGAGGTGCATGCGTTGTATGATGTCGCGGCAGTCGTTGAACACGCGCTTGATGTTCTCGGTGTCGACGGCGCACGTGAAGTGCGGGTAGCAGTAGTGCTTGCCGTCGCCGCTTGCCGTACTTATGCGCTGGAATTAGAAGGAGAGAAAGTTAGTCTTAGTAAAATAATGTTGGGTTTTGTCGTCGGTTTGTTAATTGAAGAGTACACAAGTCGGCGGCGAACTAGTTGGTGGGCGGGATTAAAATGCATGCTATCTCATCCGTTGAGCAGTAAGAAACTAGTGCGTACATATGTCACTCCTAACGCTGAGTGACGCATACATGCGCGAAACGAGTGCGCGAAATTTTTTATACAGACCTTGGGGAATATGAATATCATGAAAAGTCTATTAAATGTATCAGTTCAAAATAAAATTATTTGCATTTTTGAACAACTAATCTAACCCTGAATGGTAACTATTTTGCAAGTTTCCTTTTTCTTATGGTATTTACGTATTTCCGCTCAAAGATGCGTTAAAGTTAGTGTTGAAATATGGAATTTTCGACGCTCATAACTTTCAAATATATGTTTTATTTAACTTTTTTGTTTCCATACAGGGCTAGATAATGATGAGACAACTTGATATATTTTTTTATTTTGAACGCACACCATCAAACAGTGGAGCAATCGCCATACTAAGTTTGTATGGAAGTATGACCGGCTAGTGTACCCTTAAGGCCCTATTGCAGGGAGCCCCTGCTGATGTACTATAACTCACAAGAAACTCGTCCCGTATGAAGTACTTGGCGCGCGCGACGTCGGGATGGTCCCGTGCGTCGGGCGCGGCGTCGGGCGGCGTGGCGTAGCGCGCGAACTCCCCGAAGTACTCCTCCAGGCGCGACTTGCCCGCCAGCACCTTCTCCGCCAGCAGGTCCTGCTTGTTCAGGAACAGGATCACGGATATCGTGCGCAGCCATCTGGGGAGGGGGGATCAGTTCGTTAACATCAGTTCCGGTACCTTTGTTCAAGCACAAAAGCTTGACTTACACTTAGGGACCGATTAAGCCGGTGAAAAGGATAACTAGTTAGACCCATTTTTTTTTAAACCATTATACGGGTTAAACCTCATAATATATGGGTTGACCATTTAAATATTGCTGTGTGCCCCTAAATAAATCACTTCCGTTTTTTTTTTTTTTGTTAGCCGTATTTTCCTGCTCCTGAGCAAAGGCCTACCCCCATTCCTTCCACTTCTCACGATGACGTATCATTTTCTTGCATAATTTTTATGTACAAAAATGAACTCAATGCGTAATGCCGATCTCAGCGGAGGAAAACCATTGGCGCGGGCGATATTACAGTGCACAACCTGTTTGTGTGGGTACACTCTTTTTTACCACACTTATTTAGATCGGTAAATTTTCTTCGTCATCCAACCTTGGTGAATTTAACCATTGTAAACACGCCACAAATAGAACTAAAGTCTGTTTTTTAATCTCGGACACTAAATTGACAAGTAAAAATGGCAAACTGACATCGATTTCAATAGGATTTAAGTCAGTTTTGACATTTTCACTTGTCAATTTAGTGTCCGAGATTAAAAAACAGATTATAAGTCAACAGCAGTCAACCCACACATACTCAATTTTCTCGCCTGGTTCAGCCAAACCACACCAACGGAAACCTGTGTGTAGCAGCTGAAGATTTTTGGTGGCAGCCAGTAAAACATAAAACGGTCTGTTACCGTATATTGAGTTGAGGACCTGTATGTCCAACAGTGGACAAGCTGATGGTGATGATAATGCCATAAGCCTACCTGTTGTTCCATATGCTCTTGAAGAGGTCGAGCGACTCCCGCAGCCGGTTCTGCGTGGGATCCTCGCGCAGCACCATGTTGTAGGAGGAGCAGGCCGTCACGAAGATGATGGCTGTGACGTCGTTGAAGCACTGGATCCACTTGCGTCGCTCGTCGCGTTGTCCGCCTACGTCGAACATGCTGGAAAGGGAAAGTAGCCGTTAGCTTTGACATTTTACAACAATAAAGTAGAATATTTGTCCTTTCCATACATTTTGACCGTGTAGGTATTGCACTTTTGTAGGAAACAGCAATTTTTTTTTTAATAACCTATGAAAAAATTCTATGTATGTATGTTCTATGTATGTTTATATGTATGTATTCTATGTTGTGGCCGAAACTTGGCTTAAAATTTTGCATGCTATGTTTTATCCTAGCTAAACATGTTTGTGCCATAATTTGTATTTAACACCACTGTATACCATGTTTTAAGCAAATAAAATATTCTATTCTATGTCAGATGGCTCAGAATGATGTAGGGAATTCGTGGTAACCGTTTTCGCGTCAGTCTCCCTTCCACCTCGTATACATAGCATTTTGGGCTTGTATTAAAGTTCTGCCGCTAGATCAGCTGTATGCTATACCGGTGTTAGCTGCATCCGGTTAGCATGACAACCAAGGCTAGGCAGCTGATCTCTTCTTCTTTCGTATCGACGACGTTACGTCTTATCAAATTACCTTGGCCAAGTATGCAGGTTCATCGCAGCGTCATGAGATTCAAGTTGGCTTCTCGTATGAATAGTTTCACCAATTACAAAAAGGCCTTTAATAAAATGTGCTTCACTCACTGGAAATTGACTTTGTCGACGACGAACTGCGTCTCGAAGATGCCGGATGTGAGCACTCGGCAGCGCAGTATGTCCTGCTCCGTCGGCGTGTAGTTCGGCTGTTTTATTATGTGCACCTGATCCAGGAAACTGGAAATAAAATAATTACATCACAACATATTACACGACTCGATACTGCGTTCCAAAACTCCAATTGCCGATGTAGGTCGCACGGCTGCGAAGCTCAAATGGAACTGGGCTGGCCACATCTGTCGCATGACGGAGGAGATATGGGCTAAAGTAAGCACACAATGGGTCCCAAACAGCAGCAAACGGCAACGCGGCAGGCCCAGAAGGAGATGGCGGGACGAACTCGACTCCTTTCACGAGGATTGGCGTATAACAGCACTGGATAGGGATAAGTGGAAGGAGGGAAGGGAGGCCTTTGCCCTGCAGTGGGACACAAATGGCTGATAATAATAATACACGACATGAATGATGTAATGTAACCAAGATCTTGTTAAAATATTTTGATTTAAAAGAGTGTCCATGGAGTTTCTTGCCCATTCTTCTCCATAGAGATCTACGCTTTGGAATGGGCAACTACAGTACTTTCACAAGTTATTATGCCTTGTGACTGGGATTGTACCTTCAACCTTTTGATTTTGACAGAGCCTATAGTGGTCTAATTGAAATAAATGCTTTGAGTTTCGAGTTTTTGACATCATGTCAACACCCGGAGAGAGATTCAGAATATCTCGTGTTTTTGACGACTTTTTTGGCACAGCACCTCTCGAGGATTACCTGCAGGTATGATGTTGTGTTATAACCTGGTGCAGAGGTGTACCTCATAGTACAGAGATTTCGCCAGTTATAGTTTAGGTCCATGTAATAAGGGGCGGGTCTATTGCCATCAACCGGGCTCAGATCTAGACTCCGTGGCAATTTACAATTTACCCGACCCGGGAATCGAACCCAGGATCAGGACCTGAAGCTCAGCAGTCGCGCTCGCGACCACTAGACCAACGAGGCAGGCAGGGATGATTTATACAGTTCCCGTAGGATAGACTACGGTAGTGAAGTCGCATGGTATACGTACTACTTGGCACAGTCGATGAGCTGGTACTCGTTGCTGCGCTCGTAGGTGCGCTGGACGCCCAGGTCCTTCCAGAGCGCTTCTGTGTGCTCGTAGAATTCCATAGGGTAGTCGAAGTCGGGCTGAGACGCTACGTCCTGGAATTTGAATATATAGAACATTGTTTTAAGCTTTCACGGTTTACAACTAAACTTATACCTTCACTTACGGGATATCTTCCGTGATTGTTCATTATTTTGAGCTCCCGATATTAGCGTCGAAATATCGGGAGCTCAAAATAATGAACAACCACGTATAAGTAAATATAGAACATTACTTAGAGACCTATGCAGCAAGAATAGTGGTCTGTTTGGTCGAAAGCGATCGCACGAACACACATGATTTTCTTTGGAGCCTTTCAAACACATTAGAAACGGGGCGAATTTAATAGGTTTACAAGCTGTTTAAAAGTGGAGTCATAGTTTAAGGTACTTTTTTATAAAACGTGCTAAAGCGACCATTTTTTATTGCAGTATCTGCAAACTCTGATTAGGTAAACACTGTTTTAAGCTTTCACGGTTTAGACCCAACCTTATATTGTCACTTACGGGATATCTTCCGTGATTGCGCGATCATGGCGCTTGCAACAACGTCGAAATATCGGAAGCTCAAAATAATGAACAGTCACAGAAAATATCCCGTAAGTGACTATACAAGGTGTCCAAAAAGAGTATCGGGTATTTGTTTGTTCAATAAAAAAAAAAACTACTAGTAATGAAGTATTTTTTTTATTGTTCATTAAGTATTAGAATACAAAATGGAAAATTATTTCGAAAAGATAATGTTATCCAAATGGTGTCCGTTACGCTGCTGGCACTTTTCTAATCTGGAACGATGATTGGTGATAACACGCTGAAACATAGCCCTCGATAGTGCTGCCATTTCTGACCTGATGTTTTGTTTCAGTTGCGTTAGGTTCGTCGGATTATTCAAATAAACCTTACTTTTTTGGTATCCCCATACGAAATAGTCAAGTGGGCTAAGGTCGGGGCTTCTGGGAGGCCAGTTGATGTTACCTCTACGTGAAATGACCTTATTAGGGAATAATTCGAAACAGCTTCAATTGATTGATTTGATGTATGGCAAGTGGCCCCGTCTTGTTGGAACCACGTTCTTAAATTGAAACCTGAATTTTTTGATGTTTAATGCTTGGCTTCGCTTTCGGATGGATAAAGACGGATTTTGCCGCGGATTTTTTTTACGCCTTCACTTCTTTGATTGTTTCTTGGTCGCGGACTGAACGTGGGCGACCGGATTTTTGAATTTTTACCATCACACCAGTATTTTCTAACATCCTGATCCATTTTCTAATGCTATCGTCACTTGGTGCATTGCGTGTACGATACTCCGCAGGATACAAACGTTGAGCAGTCACTATTAAATCACCGTTACGATAATACGCTCGTACGCAAAATGCGCGATGTGTCCCTGCGTACTGCTCCATTGCAACTAAAATGGCACAAAATGGCGGATTTGATAATACCCTCCCAGCGCCCCCCCGTCGCTCCAAATCAACTTCAGCGCTGAAACAAATACCCGATACTCTTTTTGGACACCTTGTATAAAATGGCCTGCTTCCAACTTTTTTTTAATTTAAAATGTGCTTGTTTTATGCTTTTCAGTTTTTTTTTGTCGGGTTTTTTAGTTGTTGACTTGTTCTGGTTAGGTATTTTATCATACGAATAACAGTCTTCTTCTAACCCTAAGATGACTGTCTTAACTAGTAAAGAAAGTTAATTCCTGATCTATCCACAAGTTTTCATTTAAGTGAAGCAATTATTTTCGACAATACACACACCCACGGTTATTAAAGAATAAGTCTTACCTGTATATAGTCGACGCGCGCCTTATTCTCAGGCTTTTCAAGCGGTATGGGCGGCGTCAGGGTGCTCATAGCGCCCGTGATTGTCTGCAACAGCATACAAATTGCTTTAATAACGTTACACGCAAATCAAAATGTATAATGTTCAAAATATTGAAGAGAGTATGTTTTATGCCTTGGGGAAGTAATTAAACATCCGCATCTCCTGTCTTAGGTACAAATTTCTAGAATTTTTTAATCCTCACTAGGTAATCACTATGACTTCTATGGTTTTCATCTAAAAATTTCAGTGTCTATGGCTGTTTTCATCTAAAAATTTCAGTGTCTATGGCTATCTGCATTACCACAAGCACCGCAGATGGTTTGCCTTTCCAGATACAAAATTACAGCAGTCCCTGTACCCTTTAAACCGGAATACTGCAGCGCTTTTTGGTGTTAGAAATAGGTGTGGCGGCACATACGGCGCAGCACACTTTGGAGGAGTACCCAGCCGCAGGCAATGCAGCGCCGTGAACTTGACCAAGCGGTCGGTGCTGCTGATTTACTCTCGCCTCCGGTCGTGGCTCAGGCCATGGCTGGGAGCAAGAGCGCGTATCCTTTTTGCGGAGAAGTTCTTCGCAAAGGAAGCGGCGGAAAGGGAGCTGGTGAACACAACCTATCTCTGACCGTAGCAGACGCACCGGGCGCCCGAGAGCGCAAAACAATCTCCGGCCGCCATAGGGTGTGGCCTGCGGGGGACGGATTTGAGGAGTCTGCTACCTGAATAGACACAAGCCCGAGACGGCGGCGGCGTCTATCATGAGGAACAGGATGACAACTGGGTCCGCATGTTTATATGGGCCAAAACCTGGCCAGGGGAGCGTGACGAACTGCGCGAGTACTCCTGCACCCCGGCCCAAGATAGTGGAAGGACAACATCTGGTTCTAGTCAGTACGACCGACTGACAGACCCCTTCGCCTACCCCAGGGCGGACATCCATGAGGATTTCTAAACGCAAAATTTAAATAAAAAAGGGTATCGGAAGGATCTCTAATTCCTCATTTCGCCAAATCACGTTTGCATTGGCCTAATTGGTCAAATGAACCTTAAGTCCCACTCACAAGTATCGCGTCTCGTATGTTCTTCTTGATGTCCTCGATCTTCTCCCGGCGCTCCTTGTCGGAGAAGCCGTTCACGTGGAGGATGCGCATCTGTTTGACTATGGTCGACTTGCCGGACTCTCCCGCGCCCAGTAGGAGGAGCCGGTGCGTCGCGCGGTATAGCTGGAATAAGAAGAGAGTGGAAGTTAGTATTACGATATGTAAGATTTTGCAAATAGGGTATTTGGCTGAAAAAATCTATTTAGTTCGTCAGTTAGATTATCAAAAAATATTGGACACGTATTATTTATTTTGTCATGTAAACGAAAAATTACCACGATACAGCGCGTTGTAAAATCGCGTGACGTCACAATTTCTGTTACTTTTTACTGTCCAGTGACGTCACAAGCCCCCTCTCTTGAACTTTGATGCGCTGTATCGTCGTAATTTTTTGATTATGTGACAAAAGAAAAATACGTGTCCAACATTTTTTGGTGATCTAACTGACGGACTAAATATATTTGTTTTTTTTTTTCGATGTTGTCAAATAGCCTATTAACCATTAAGATTAACAGTTCTTCGTTGAACATGGCGTATTCAGCTATACTGTCTCACTCTTATCCCAGACGTCTTCATCGGTTTTCTTAAGACCGAAGTACAGTGTATAATACAGATCACTAGGACAGCTAAGATTTACGACAATTCCATGACATTACTACATTAAAGGCTATCAAGGAAGGCTCCCGGATCTCTACTCAAATCAGTGCTTTTTGTGATGACATGAGGTAGTGCATCACGCCTGTATTACGAAAGGGGAAGGCAGATATGTACAGTACAGATTTTACCAGTTTTAAGTCCGGTGTCATAAAGGCAGGCCTAGGTATAAATGGTTTCGATAAATAGTGTTACGGCTAAATTAGACCGATTTTAGGTTTTCCATAGAAACACAAATCACCAATTATCTTTTTTTTAAAAAGACATTTCGGAAATGTATCCTGCTTATTCAAATGAAGTTTCATTAAAATCGGTTCAGTCATTTCGAAAAAAAAGGACTTGAAAATTTGTCGAAATGCTGTAAGTTTTAAACGCTCTTAACATGCTAAACAATTCAATTACAAGTTAAACTTTTGAGCCTTAAAAACTAGGCAAAAAGCTCCGGGATAGTACTGAGGATTTTCTTACAAAAAACCCCAAGATCTCACGCACAGTACTTGGGCTTGCGACAACTATACAAACGCGTCAGTCGCAAATATGATATGATATGGCCACCAGTGGCGGTGCCTACAAACAAGACTAAAGCATGGCTTGTCCTTAAAACCGACTGCTCTTCCAAATTTCTGGACAGACTGTTACAGCAAGCAGCTTGCTGTAATGTTAACTAAGTACTGAATTAATTTGTTGTTTTCTTCATCTATGTATTTTTATATGTTTTTACTTTGTATATTTTGTTTGTATGTATGTATATTTGTATTTATTATTATTTTATTTTTGTAATTTTTCTGTACTATTGCACCTACTGTATTGTCACTGCATCACCCTAAGGTAGACTGGTAGAAAATGCCCAAGGCATTAAGTCCGCCTTTGTACATAATGTGCACGAAGTTTAAATAAATAATAAATAAATAAATATTCACCTGTTTATCCTTCTGCAGCTGCTTAGTGATGGCATCGCTGCGTCGTTTCTGTTTCTTGGCATCGTCTTCGCTGCTCTTGCCGCCCGGCGAGCCGAAGCATCCCATTGCCGACCACGCCGCCCACCTGGAGGCAAAGAGACAGAATTTTGATTAAAATATCCAAGAAAAAAAACATGGTTTACAGCTCTTTCACCATTTTAAATTAACACAGATACACTAAACGGCGAAATATAACCTTCTTTGGTGTCACCATCAGATTAATAAGCGTGATTATTTATGCATTTGTTATCTATGGCAGTATGCTCTGGTATGAACAAGTGATCTGAGAAGGTGTGTAGCTTTGTGATTATGGTGGTGGGTGCTGATGAGGAGCTGGTACGTTGGTGCCGAGGAAGATATAATAAAACGGCGGACAAGTAAAATTCACGTCTGTATGGGAACAGTGTTGCAGATGGAAGAGAGTTTTTCCACAGTTTACATGATAATTTACATTTTAAAGTTGGTATTGCAATTTTATTAATTAAAATATCCAACAGAAGGCAAATACGGTTCTAAAACGTGTGCAAAATTCCTAGTCGTTTTCTTAAACAGGTATGAGCCCAGGTTCAACAGAAAACGTTTATACCGGGTGTAAACAGACCCTTCACGAAGCCGTTAAAAAAGCATTCTGTACATCAAACTAAGTAACTTTACGCAAAAATTATTGCTGAGAAACGACTTTTTTTTTTGGGTAAAAACTCACGTTTTACGGTAGGACTCAATGTAACGTACTGAAAACATTCTGCTGATGGATGGATTGAATAGTACGGGGGTCGTGGAAGTGTTTAAAGTAAAAATATGTATTAAAAAAAAAACTTGTGAAAAAGTTGGAACTTTGACCCCCAATATCTCCGTAACTAGAAGATTCCCAGGCCACCAGACCAGGTATGGTCTAGAACAAAAAAATTATCGCAATAACGGGGAGAACAAGTGCCTTTCGTCTTCGTTAAGGGTTTTTTTACACCCTTTATTCAATTAATATTATTCATATACCAAACTCATACCATTATTGTAGCTTCAATACTTTCACCGATTCCGTATCGACTATCGACAGATTGAAAAGCTAGATTTTATCGAAGCTGAAACGTCGACATTGGCACTATACTCAGATTAAGCTCTTTCAAGCACATTTTCAATCGGATATACCGTGTAACAATGACTGAATGCATCCCGAAATAACAGAACCTGCCAGAATGAGGGTTATTTAATACGTTCAGCACACCCTGGGTACTTGGGTAGTCAGCCTAGCTATCAATCTTCATGACTCTTTTTTAACAGCCATAACCCATAGAGCTCGTGGCTAAATAATTTCCCAAATATGTTAGGGTCGGCTTCCAGTCTAATTGGATGCAGCTGAATACCGGTATTTTACATGGAGCGACTGCCTATCTGACTACGATACCCCTTGGTAAGTCTGGTTTTCAGACTTTCGGGCTGACTACTTAGCGACTGTCAAAGGTCCACAATTGACAGCTGGGACCAACGGCTTTTCGAAGCACGAAGGAGACTCACCAATCCTCGGAAAAACCTAGGCAAGCGCGGCTTAACGAGGATTGACACCGAGCGACTGTTATTATTTAGCATCTCTTAACTATCTTTCTTTTTTTTTAAACGTTGCCCCACACAAGGAATTTCTCCTGTATCGAGGGTTCGTTTACAAACATTTAAACTCACATACACAAACAGCCAGATCCGGAACAACTACCTGTAGGTCATACAAATATTTGTTCCGTGTAGAAATCGAACCCGCGACTCGAAGCGCAGCAGTCAATCGCACAGCCACTGCGCCAACCGTGCCGTCAAACTATGGCATGATCTATTACGTATGGCAAGAGTACCCGCAAGAAGACTTCCACAAATCCTAATTACAAGTATCCTAGCTTCTAGAAGCCAGCTCTTCACAGCCCATTTATAAGCAGGACCTAAAGTATGGCTAAGCTAAATGAGGTACTAAATAATTTCGCCGCGTATCGACGTTAGCGCCTAAAATATTAGTCGTGTCCTATTTCGGTAGTCTGAGCACCTGATTGTGGAGGCTAGTGCCGCGGACGGTTATAGATGGAATGCAAACTGGTATGAGCGAATGTTTCTAGAAAATAATGGTACCAGTGGCGAAGGTTCCATACAACCCGATTCCTACCGGCTTCCCTTTGAAAAATGGCACAGTCAGTATTCTATAAAGGGTGTAAAAAGACCCTTAACGAAGCCGAAAGGTACTTGTTCTCCCCGTCATTGCGATCATTTTTCTGTTCTAGACCATACCTGGGAACCTTCTAGTTACGGAGATATTGGGGGTCAAAGTTCCAACTTTTTCACAAGTTTTTTTTTTAAATACATGTTTCTAATGTAAGATTTTTACTTAAAACACCTTCACGACCCCCGTACTATTCAATCCATCCATCAGCACAATGTTTTGAGTGCGTTAATTTGAGTTTTACCGTAAAACGTCATTATTCACCCCAAAAAAAAAAGTCGCTTCCCAGCAATATTTTTAAAAGTACTTAGTTACTTAGTTTGATATACAGAATGCTTGGTTGACGGCTTCGTGAAGGGTCTGTTTACACCCTGTAGACAAATAATATAATCACATTAAAGATATTTACTCCGGCTTACCTTACAAAAATTGACCCTTCGCTACTGCTGGACCCTCTAGCAAACGCTACATCTAAGATAGTCTCTATTACTAGGTTAGAGCACATCACAAAAAAGATCTAGTATATTACTTACTTAGCGTATCAATTAAGTATTTTTAGTGAACCTAAATGATATGAGGATCACAAAAATACTCTTTTTTAATAGCCCTGTTGTACTCCTGGCAAATGCCTATAGAATATTGCCTGTGCCATTTTTCAAAGGGAAGCCGGTAGGAATCGGGTTGTATGGAACCTTCGCCACTGGGGTCCACCATAGAAAGCTTTGATAAGACTGGACTGAATAATTTAAAAAAATCTATTTTAAAATTAAGTCTGCAATGACTGTGCCCCCCCACATTGAAAAGGCACACAGTACCATTGTTTTTAAGTCCCAATGAAATCTCTACAAATAAAATCAACGAGGGAGCAGTGTTGGCCCCGTGACAAGCCTAACCCTCTCCATTGCCACGTTTTTATATAACAAAACAGTTAACAACAAAAGAAATAAGTTATTTTAATGCCAAAAGAAGTCGTACAAACTCATACCTACCCTCAACAGGTCGTGGGTCTGTTTCCCTTTGCTATAAAGCCTCGTTTATATTAGGAGAGTTACTCGACTCGGTTAGGTGATGTGACAGTAAGTAAAGAACAGTTTCAGTAACAGCACAGAGTCTGGATCTGTGTTCAGTTGACGGCATTTGACTCGCCTTCTATAACAAGGGGTTTCTGGCGATATGTGGGTGAACTGTTCACCTATGAAATAGGTTTAGTCGTGATGTTGTGTAAGTAGTTTGTACGATATCTACTCTCGCAAGATGAAAGGCTATCATCGCCTCGCCTTTTAAAATTAACAGGATCTATAATCATCATCGAAGCCTTTACCAAACGATGTAACTTCTTCCAGTCTAAGTGGATACAGCTCATCATCTTCCTGCCCTTGTCTCATTCTACTTGTGGTCGGCGCAACACGTTTTCTTCTTCCTTTCTTCTCTGTCAGACGTCACGGCATCATTTACTCCTTTCTCTTTCATACAGCTCAATATCAGTATTTTTCAGAATTTTGGTCTTCTGCCTATCCGTAACGACTGTCAAAGATCTAACTGTTACTGGACTATTTGTCCAGTAGTTCCTGTCGAGACTAACGGCCTTTCAAAATCATACGTTCAAACAAAAATCGAATTTCTCACTGTCAAATCGCCTGGCGAGTGTCGCACGGGCATACGGCATACTCGCCTCTCGACAGTCGAGTAACTCTCCTCACGTAAACGAGGCTGAAAGGTTCTCGATTGCGCGAACGAAGCGTAAACCGAAGCGTGGGCGACCCTCCCTAGATGAGTTGTTTCTTTTTTTACAAATAAATACATATTTTTATGGTTGCCACGTTAAACTGTTCAGGTCAACTTCGTCGATATTTTACAAAGTTTCTGTTGACATACATTTGTTGGAGGGTTAAAAAAGGGATAGAAATGGGTCTTTTAAGTTGGTGGCATCTATGACTACGACTATTATGACCGTTTTTCCTAGCATGTTGTTCCGATGTTGTGACGTCGCCGAGGGGGGATGTCGCACCTTCAACTGCTTACCCTTTTCCCAACTATGTTGGGGTCGGCATCCAGTCTAACCGGATGCAGCTGAATACCAGTATTTTACACGGAGCGACTGCCTATCTGACCCCCACAACCCAGTTATTACTGGGTAATACAATACCCTTCGGTCAGACTGGTTTTCAGACTTTCCGAGCCACTGACTACTTGTAATGACTGTCAAAAATCTACAAATGACAGCCGGGACCAACGGCTTACGGCAACGTGCTTTCCGAGGCACGGAGGAAACTCGGTATGTAATGGGTGGTCACCCATCCACGGACCAACCTAGGCGGCCTAACCTAAAGCTCGACCCGAGCGGCTGTTATTAATCAGCCACGAGCTCCTCCATAAACAGGGGTCACACAAAAGGGGGTCGTAGCATGTCTTCTTATTCCGTATCTATGAGCCGTGATTCAAGTATTCATCCCCTTTTTAGCCATAATTATTATCTCACATCATCCGTTTATCACTTCTTCAACGCTTTTCTCATAGCTCTCCTATTATCAGGGGGCCTACCATGACGTCTGACGTACAGCAGCAGGAGTAATTCCAGGGTGGAAACGAGATGGCGCTAGACGACCTGTATAGCTCTGTCTCTTTCCCACACCGGCTTTACTCCTGCTTTAAGAAGTCATAGTAACCCCCTAGGTCTAAAACAAAAGTGATGGTAGAACTTTATCCTTACTAATATTATAAATGCGAAAATAAGTTTGTTTGTTTGTTACCATTTCACGCCAAAACCACTGAACCGATAATCCTGTAATTTTGCATATACGTTGTCAGATGTACAGAAACGGACATAGCGTACCTTTCATCCCGAAAAAAAGTACTGTTCCCGAGGAAAACCACAATAACGTTCCTATGATAACAGATGGCGCCACGTGTCTTTCAAATCATGATTGAATTATACTATTACAAGCAGAGTACAACCCGAATTGATTGTCAAATAAATTAACGCGAGCAAAGCCGCGGTCAAAAGCTAGTTGTTAATAAAATCGTAAGAAAATGTGAATTTCGCGAGCTACCCTGGCGCTTTCACAATCAGATTAACACAAGTCCGGTTGTAAAATAAATATTAAGGGTTAACAAAAACTGCACAAAACAAAAACAGAATCTTATTAACAATGTTAAGATCCTACCTCCACCATTGCATTCAAAATTAAAAAAAAAGCAAACATCACAACATTAAACCAATCAGAAGCCCGCATTCCTCAAGACCTACATTCGCGCGATTATTTCTCCCTTCGCGTTACTATCAATAATAAAACCACGCAATTTGGTGAACAGACTTCTAATTCACAGTCTGAGCCTAAATTCTAAAAATAACTCGTAACGCTGTGTCAAGGCTGAAGGAAAACTATTTGTGTATGCGGTTAAGGCTATATAAGTCTTATTGGGGTTACCCTGTTTAATATTTTAAGGGTAAAGAGAAACCAACATATATCAAGAGGCCTACCGTTTGACTGAGAAGGTGTATGAGATAGCTGCTCGGTATTGGAGCAGTGTTGATGGCCAGCGGGCGAATCAGTTGAGCTCCTTGAGTTATAAGTCAAGCTACACGATAACTGACATATGCTAAGCGGAATGGGAGGGAGTGTCAGACTTTTACTGACTAAAACCCATCCATGTTCCTTCTTTGCCCTTTGTGTTCCAGGGCCGCGGTATCTCTTTCGAACAGTCCCGCAGCCCCGGCAACTGAAATATGTTTGCACTGACTGGACAGATCCACACACATCTCACGACACTAATCTGCATGGTCCTTATTTGAGTTGACCAAACTTATGAAAACACATATCTTTTTTATGAAGAAAGTCGAACGGGCCACCTGATGATGAGCGGTCAACGCCGCCTACGGATCCCTGCTACACTAATGACATCACAGGTGCGTTGCTACCCCAGAAACAGCTTGCCTAATGTGCCTGTTATTATACCAGCACCAGGTCCTTCCCTAATCTTCAAACGCAACACAACAACATTAGTTATGGTGTTATTAAGCAGTTTTTTAAATTAAATAAATCAAATGTTCTTACCCCTGGTTTCTGGAAGTCTGATCGATTCCCTGATCACTAATTCTGCTGAAATAACGAAAGAGAATCAAATAAGATGAGATTTGAGGAGGTTCAAACGGCTTTCAGAAACCGTAGGTAAGTTTTTTGGCGTGGAAACATAGGCCTCTGAATGATCGCCAGAATTAACGGACATATTACTGCATAGCCAAAGGATTTTGAATCGATATTCGCTAGAATAAGAAGAGGGTACAGCATAGCTATTTACAAACGCTTCGATTCGATGTCGATTCGACAAGTCGTATGTCTATCTTTTTTTGGCATTACGAATGCGAGCGAGATAGACATACGACTTTCCAAATCGAAGCGTTTGTGAATAGCTATGCTGATCTCCATCTTTCGGACATCATCGCCTTGGTAGCCTTTTGCAAAACAAAAAAAAAATGTATCCGAAAAGTCTGGTATCTTGTGAAGTGCCAAGCGATTTTCATATATGTGCAGTTACTAATACGGTCACTTTGACCTGTTCTGACTTAAACTTCCCTGCAAACGATTTTAGTTATCACTAGAGCATAAACGAGGTATTTTCTTTACTTATAATATCTAGAAGTTTCGGCCAGTCACAGTGAGTATAAAATGATTTCAGACCTATATCCTTAACATGTGCGGTGCAACTTATACGGTCACATTGATCTGCTTTGACTTAAACTACCCTGCATACCATTATGGTTAAACAAACAATTTTCATGGAGAAAGAAAGCAATTTGCTTACTAAAGAAAATCTGGGAGTTTTGGACAGTCACAGTTAGTACTAATTGATCTCAGACCTACATCTTTATCCACAAAGTCAATCCTAACATAGTTGGAAAAAGACTAGACAAATTATGATGATTTTTATCCATAAAGTCAATCCTAACTTTTTTTTCAGTTACTATTCCTTTATTTCATTGTAAAATTATATTCCCTTACGCAGCACTCCATTTATGTACTTAAATAATACGGCTAAAATAAAATAATAAAAAAATGCAACGATGGATGTTGAAATACTCTAACTAACGACGCGTGAAATCAGACGTCCACTTCCTGCCTAGCTACAGAGTTCATCGAACTCATCGTCGCGCTTGCCGTTCGCTACGTGCGTTTTGCTGCGGTAGCGATACATTGCGTATGAGGAAATAAAACAAATCAAAGGAGATTGCCACAGAGCAGGTCCCTTTTGTGCTATCGTGTGCCTGATTGGAATAATGACCTAAAAATATTGTTCATTTTTTTGTGTACAGGGTATTTTTTATACAATTTCTTTCACCCTGGGAATAAAGTTAAAGTTAATTAATAGTTAAACTTTACGTCGACATCCGTTTGATTCAATGTAGTCTGTGGTTTGATTAGTATACAAAAAAAAGTTGCCAGGTATCAAAGAACTAATGACATATTTTAATCAATTGAGTAATCGATTAAATAAAACGATAATTAAACAATACAAAAACAATTATTTTTAATTAAGTATATATAACCTATGGGCAGTTTACATCTCAACATTTAGATTTAGATCTCAACATTTGACAACTTCAACGCTACTGTGTTAGCATTTTGTTTTAAAACGATGAGGTAGAATGATGTTATCCCTGTCCTTTTATACGTATTATTGTACCATATATAACTGAAATGAACAACGATAGGTGTACGCCAAATATGAGTTTATGTAAAGTATTCATAGTAAACTGCTCATAGTCGATGCGAGTAAAATCGATGGAACGATGACAATAATAGGTTGCATCAATTCTTATAAGGCCTACATTGATTGATAATAAATGTTCACAAAAGCAATAGACACAAAGATAACAGCCATATTTATTTAGAAAACCCTTTATTAACAAAGTAGTTTTTATCGATTAATTTATAACGATTTAGTAATAGATTTTAAAAAAATGATCTGGCAACATTAACTTGCGCATGTCACAGACTTTATTCTGTGGTTCGTTACGTGCGTGATTGCTTTGTTTAGATACGTTGAGTTTTGAATTCCGTAATCTTTTACTTAGTTATTATTTACGATACGTGCTTTTTCTGCTACTACCGAGTTGAGCTAATAAGTTCCTCGAGTGCATTACGTTTTGTGAGATATTTGACTCTTATTAGTGCTGTTCTTTGTGAGATATTTGACTCTTAGTGCTATTCTTGGTGAGATATTGGACTCCCGAACCGTTATTGTCAGAGCCATGTCTACCCCAGTTAGAAGTCGGACACAGCGTCAGCGTTCCCGACGCTGTATTAACTGTTCGATTTTATTATCACCTAATTTACGCCGGTATACAGTTGAGGAGTTGAACGAGCAAATGACAGTTCTTTTACGAACCTGGACAATGCCTACACCTGTAAGTCTTGTTATTTATCGTATGCTTAAAAAAATGTTGTGGACTTTACAATGCAATAAAAAAAAAATTAACTGCTTTGTGCAAATTCTAAATGACATGATTAGAGTAAACAAAACACTTGAGAGTTTTTTTTAGGTAAATACAATTTTTGCATGTCTTTTTCAGTCAAAACGTAATTAAAAAAAAACACACCGATATGTCAAATTAACACAACATGCACTAAGATATTTTTTAAATAATAATTATTTCATCAAAGTGTTGAAAGTAAGATTAAGTAAATAGACCATACAACTGCCTGCCTACAATACTTAAACATTAAATGTCAGTGAAACAGTTATAAATATAGAAGAGTAATGATTTTATAATCTTTTTCAGGTAGCGTTGGATGATATCCTGTGTATTGAATGTTATTTGTTGTTGCAAGAACGTATCTTATCAAATATAACTGGATCCCATGAGGACATGTCACCTGCATTTGGCCACTTGAACATTTGTTATGGATGTGGTATCTCTATTGCAAGTCGGAGAACCCATAGAGTTGAGTTAGACTGCCCACAACGGAGTATGATTTTAAGATGGACTCTAGCACACCTGGTCAGTATTTTTTGTAATAACAACATAAAATCACGCTTATAATCCCCGAAGGGTTAGGCAGAAGTCTAGCCAGTTATGTTGAAGTCCCATGTGATAGGGGGCGAGCCTATTGCCATCAACCGGGCCCAAATTCAGACTCCATGGCTGCTATTGAGAAATTCCTAACGGAAAACTCCAGTAACACTGCCTGACCTGCGAATCGAACCCGGGATCTCATGCTCAGCAGTCGCACTTGCGACCACTAGACCAAGGACCACTTCACCATTCTTGCAATAACATACAAAGTCTCAGGTGTATATTCTGATATTCACTAATACCAACTGTATTTCATTTTAGGCTTCACATTTAGAAAGAGTGTGCATTCCTTGCTGGTTAGCAGCAACTCGGGAAACACGACGTTTGGAGGTTCAAGATACAAACAGACCTGACAGTTTCATGGATGTAACTTCACCTTCTTTAGAAGATACTGGGGTGCCTGAACCACCTCCAATGCCAGCTCCAACACACCAACCACAACAAGCACCACAACATCAATCTAAAGTTAATTCACAAAAGTATAAACGAGTTGCCGCAGCTTCTCGTCACTGCATGTTTGTAGGATGTGAAAATATTGACCGTCTTTTAGTGCCCATGACTATCAAGGAATTGTTGTTATTGCAGTACAATATATATATACCCTTAAATGCTAGAATCTGCCATCACCACTTAAATAGTAATCAGTGGGATGAACTGAATGCCACTTTAAATGATTTTACTGGCTTTCAAGTCGATGATATATTTTCCATGCTGGAAAGAGCTTCCCAAAGGACCTTAGATTTTAATGATATTACAGCCATGGATTCACATTTACGCCATTATTGGCTGGGACTTACAGAAGTGCAATTTAATGAACTATTAAATAGCATTCCATCTTTAAATAATAAAGTTAAAAAACCTAGCCTTGCATTGAGCATATTTCTCGTAAAGCTTAGGACAGGGGACAGCAACCAAAGACTGGCAACTCTTTTTCAATTGCCACGATCTACATTAGAGAAAAAAATGAAGATTGTTAGAGAATGTTTAACAGAACATTTTGTACCAATGCATTTGGGAGTTAACCATACAAGTATACAAAATGTGGCCTCACGTAACAGGACTATTCCTGAAGGTCTATTTGGAGATAGTAGCATGGCTTCAGATACTAAACCTGCCATTGTCATATGTGATGGTACATATGTTTATGTACAGAGTAGTAGTAACTACAAATACCAGAAACAGACATATAGTCTCCATAAATATGCCAATTTGGTTAAACCGTTTTTAATCACATGTTGTGATGGATACATTTTAGATTGCATTGGACCTTATGAAGCAACAAAAAATGACTCAACAATCATGAGTGATCTATTTAGTAATGAAAGTGGTCCAATGCGCTCATTTTTTAGACAGGGGGACGTATTTATATTGGATAGGGGGTTTAGGGATGTGATCCCTGAATTGGAAAGGTATCATTATAAAACATACATGCCCGAGTCATTATTGGAAAATGAACATCAATTGACAACTGACCAAGCGAATAGATCCAGATGTGTGACTATGTGTAGATGGGTAGTCGAAGTAGTAAATGGCCGGGTTAAAAGAGACTACAAACTCTTTCGACAAGAATATTTTAACAGAGCATCAACACACCTTATGGATGATTTTAAAATTGCTTGTGCTCTTTTGAATAAATTCCACCCAAAAATTGAAGACAGACCTGATGCTGTGGAGTACTTACATATTGCTCAGGCGAGATTAAATACCAGGAATTATTTAGGGGAATTTATTCAAAGGGAAAACATCAATAGGAGACGTACGGTTTTCCAAAACATAGACAGCAGTGCTCCTCATTTAAACCATTTTCCTAGATTAACTTTAGATGATTTAAGAAGATTTGCATTGGGATCCTACCAATTAAAACAGGCAAGATCCTATTATGGGGAGCACATAAGAACTAATGGTACTTATAATATTGAAGTAAGCAGTGATATTTTGGAAGAGGATTTGCCCTTAATATTGGGTCAAAATAATTATTTAATTAGGGCTAGAATTAAGTCCCGCCATGTCAGTAATAAAACTTATTACTCTTATTTATTGATAAGTAAAGATGAAAATCGGGCAAATACTTTAGATAGTATCATTGCATATTATTGTAACTGTCTAGTGGGTAAACGTACAGTAGGGTGTTGTGCTCATACTATGACAGTATTGTGGTATCTGAGCTGGGGCCGCTTCAACGATGTAAGTGCTCCAGCTCAATTCTTGGATGGTATATTTTATGAAGAATAAATGGTTTATTCAAGTTTTGATTTGATTTAATTCCTTTGGTACTTAGAAATGAACTACCTATCAATAACGTTATATTTTATTAAAGTCTAATGGTGAAACTGTTAACTAATTATACATTTTTTCATATTTTAACGTTAATTGTACACCATCTATGAGTACCTATCTTCTTTTTATTATGCTGCTATTATATTTATATGTGCATAAAGTAATAGAGTCGTAATCCCATCCCCCTAATGATGTATAGTAGATAGGTAGAAGTAGGTACTTAACCTAATTAGAATAAGGAGAAAATGTCAATGTCAATTTCTAATTATAACCTAGATTTTTACAACAGAAAAACAATGATATCTCTTGAACCAGGGTGAATAATTTAAAAATGGTTTCTGATTATAAAAATACAATGTTTTTACTATTATTTAAAATAAAAATCTTCAGGGCACAACAATTTATCACTGGGACCCAATTTACCTTACAAATCGGGCAATCTCCTTTATTGGATTCCCATAACATTCTTAAAATAATTTCTTGTGCCGGTCATCTTAGTATGATATACTGAATTCACCCCATCAATTTGTGGAGGGCTGTCCCTTACACCCTGTATATTCACTAAGTACCTAAGAAAAACACTAATTTCGCTTATAAAACATTAATTTTAAAGCCGACAGCAATTCGCCGCTGCCTAGCAATAAGCAGCCATGGAAAAATCGTCCTCGGCCTTACATGTCCATCGTTTGGATCATTCATGCGACCAATTGTCCGACCATAATGCAGCAAATATGCTAATTCAGCTCATTATGTCCTAACGCCTTTGACGACGCGTGTGCGACTATGCTAAACGATTTTGGTAACCGATTTGATCTCTTAATATTAGGAGCAGTTATGTTGTACTGGATTTTTTATTGGGGCTGTGCTGTTTTGGGTTACGTCATTAATGTGGAGTTAGGGATATGGGTTTTGAAGTAGCAGGTGACTTTGAATACAGCTTGGAGTCTGTTGGATCCGAAAAATTATTAATAAAAAAATATTAAGTTACTAATGATTGTTCAAGTACGTTTAAGAATATTTCTGACTACCCAGAATCGTGGGAGAATAATGGCAAAGGTTTTTGATGCGCTAGGTCTTGGGCAGTCCTAAAAAAATACCAATGATCACAAGGCAGGTCACGAACAAGCCAGGAGGGCTATTACGCTGGGCATGGCTGTTACAAGAGTCCCAAAAGGTTTACCATCAGGTACACTAGTTAAAATTTTTGTGAATTAATTTAAATTGTTTTTGTAAACCGTAAAGTGTTGAAATTATAAGCAGCCCAGTTACTCCCGAAGAATTACTCTTGCCTTCGTACTGTTTATAACCTTTCAGCCTAGCCTTTTCCCAACTATGTTGGGGTCCGCTTCCAGTCTAATCGGATGCAGCTAATACCAGTATTTTATATAAAGCGACTGCCTATCTGACCTCCACAACCCAGTCAGTACTGGATAATACGATACCCCTTGATAAGGCTAGTTGTCAGACTTATTGGGCCACTGATTACCTGTAACGACTGTCAAAGATCTACAAATGACAGCCGGGACCAACGGCTTAACGTGCTTTCCGAGACACTGAGGAAACTAGGTATGTAATGGGTCACCCATCCACAGACCGACCTAGGCAAGCACGGCTTAACCTAAAGATCGACCCGAGCGGCTGTTATCATTGAGCCACGAGCTCCTGTTTATAAACCTTTACTATATGAGACACAATGGGATGGCAACATAGCATAGCTTGTTCCAAGAGCCGCCATTGGTCGAAAATCTGTTAATTTCATTTCTATTTCAAAATAGCTTGACCTCATTGACCAGATTGGGACTAAGCTATGGTCACGCCACCTATAATGAGCTTTGACAGGCCTTCCACATTTAGATGCCGTCGACACGCTAAGACGAAGAACCTTTAATAGTGTCAAACTCTATAATTGATTCACACCAAAAACAATTGAAACATTTTCGGGCAGTAGATGGGAGAAGACGAAAAAGAGAAGAAGATCTGCTACTTGGTCACAAGTCGGTCTGTCTAGTGAGATACTCCCGCGCTTATCAGGTCGCATTTGTGTGCCAAAATCAAAGAATGTTGAGATGGATGTGTGGAGTGACAATGGATAAAGTAAGGAATGAGTCTAAAGGGTGTAAATAGACCCTTAACGAAGCCGAAAGGTACTTTTCCCCGCTATTGCGATCATTTTTTTGTTCTAGACCATACCTGGGAACCTTCTAATTACGGAGTTATTGGGGGTCAAAGTTCCAACTTTTTCACAAGTTTTTGTTTAAATTCTAATTTTTAATATTATAACTTTACTTTAAATACCTCCATGACCCGTTTACTATTCAATGCATCCATAAGCACAATGTTTTGAATGCGTTACATTGAGTTTTACCGTAAAAGGTTACTTTTCACCCCAAAAAGAAAAGTTGTTTCCCAGCAATAATTTTTGTGTAGGGTTACTTAGTTTCAGGTACAGAATGTTTGGTTAACGGCTTCGTGAAGGGTGTGTTTACACCCTGTATTAGAGAAAGTGGCGCCTGTTAAAGAAAAATTTAAAGGAAGACGCTTGTCTTGGTATGGACATGTAATGAGGAGGGATGAAACGCATGTGACTAAAAGAGTGATGGACATGAATGTTGATGAATTGAGAGGGAGAGGAAGGCCAAAGAAAAGATGGATGCATTGTGTGAAGAATGATATGAAAGAGAAAGGAGTAAATGATGCTGTGACGTCTGACAGGGGAAAATGGAAGAAGAAAACGCGTTGCGCCGACCCCAAATAGAATGGGACAAGGGCAGGAAGATGAAACCCATTGGCGCGAATTACACAGAAACGGCGTAAGGTGACGGTGCGGCGCACGCGCAGCACAGGCGTGGAATTTATAAGGAAACGAAAGAACGGCGTGCCTGCGCCGCGCCGCTTGAATGTAATTCACGACACGTCGCCTACGTACATTTTGTATGAAAACGTTTTGAAGCGGCATCATGCCTGCGCCGCGTCTTCACCTTACGCCGTTTCTGTATAATTCGCGCCAATGGCCGCTCTATAACTCTTTGAAATCTCTTTGATTCACACAGATACAGTACAACATATCTATGTTTCAGTCCTAATTAAAAGTCAGTGTCCACCGCACTCCACAACCCACTTAATTAAGTTTCCAATCCTGACTATCACCATACTAATTGCAACAAGGCTCAAATTTGGTAGCATTTGCAAACCAAATACAAGGTGAGTGTGCCCGATTAATTGTATGTAGGGCACGCCATTATGTGCTCTAAAAGGATATCCTCTGGTTATAAAAAATTGAAGCCTTTTGATTTGAGTATTGAATTAATGTTGATTAGATTACCTTCCCGTCGTGTTAGATTTGGACTTAATTATAGCAAAAGCCCAGCTTGATATGTTGTCTACTAATCATTTAACAAGTAATAATATTTAATTAAAAGCATAAAAAAACCCGACTACAAATTGTATTGTGTGTTGTATTATGAGACTGGTTGTCAGACTTTTTGGGCCACTACACAACCTAACCTAACGACTTTCAAAGATCTACAAGTGACAGCCGGGACCAACGGCTTAACGTGCATTCCGAGGCACGGAGGAAACTCGGTACGTAATGGGTGGTCACCCATCCACAGACCAACCTAGGCAAGCACGGCTTAACCTAAAGATTATTTTATTTTTTAAATTTAATTTTATAACCAAATTTTAATGTGCTTTTTTTTTTTTTTATTGCTACTATAACTTTGTTAGCTTAGTTATACATTTTATTATGCTGTGGTCTCCTGTAAGTGAAGGAGTACACCTACGTGATACTTTTGCCGTCGATTATTTATTTCGTGTGTCTGTCTACATCATTTGTTGGAGATCCTAAATAAACGAATAAATAAAAAGATCGATCCGAGCGGCTGTTATTATTTAGCCACGAGCTTCCAAGGCACCTTTTACACCCTATTAAAGACCCAAACTCGGTTCTCAAGACCCAAAAACTACCAACCTCATTCACCTTACATAACCATAGATAAAATCACTAGGCAGAGAAGGTCAAGAACATTGCAACACCTCTCAATAAGACAATAAACAATAGCTCCGCTTACAAACGCCCACCGAACGCGTATCAATGGCGGAGCTATTTATGTACAGGATAATACGACGGTATCGTGACAAAGGATATTTGGAGATGAGCGTTTACCTTGACATCTATTCTTCTGCGCCATCTTTGAGGTTTTAGCCAGACGAATTTCCGGCGTCTGGGCGGTAATTTTAGATGGGAATTTTGACAACATAGGAGTTGAGTCATCATTCTCTTGCCCTTATCCCTATTCATTTGGGGTCGGCGCAGCATGTCTTCTTCTTCATCCATCATCATCATCAACATCATCATATCAGCCCGGAATCACCCACTGCTGGGTATAGGCCTCCCCTTTTTTCTGCCACACTTCCCGGTTCTGTGTTTCCCACGACTTTGACGATATCGTCAACGCAACGAGCTTTAGGACGGCCCTGATTTCTTTGGCCAAACCTTGGCCACCACTCGGTCAAAGCCTTGCTCCATCGGCCATCTCCGCGTCTAGCCAGTTGTCCTGCCCAGGTCCACTTGAGGCGCACCGCCCGCTCTTCTTCCATACTTCTCTATTACTCGTCATCTCATCAGACACCTCCTTTCTTGCCATATCATTCTTTACACAGTCCATCCATCGTTTCTTTGGTCTTCCTCAACTCATATACCCATCCACATTCATGCTCAAAACTTTCCTTACGACATTTTCCTCATTCCTCCGCATCACATGCCCATACCACGACAACCGATTACCACATAGGAGTTGCGTACTTGAAGTTAATCGATCTTTGAGTATATTAGAGGAAGTTTAAAAGTTGCGACAGTTACAGAAAAGTTGAAAGGGAATCGACTGTCTTGGTCTGGACATGTGATGAGGAGGGACGAATCGCAAGTGACTAAAAGAGTGATGAATATAAATGTTAATGGATGGAGAGGGAGAGGAAGACCCCTAAACGATGGATAGATTGTATGAGAAATGATATGAAAGAAAAAGGAATAAATGATAGTGTGCAAAAAGTTGGATAATGGTAGGCTTATGATGAGTTCTCCAGTTGTCTAAAGGCACATGGGGATTTGGTTAAGATATAGTTATATGACAGAATCTTAAGTTTATTTTAGCGACCAATGAGAGACCTTTAAACGAGGTCCTTAGCAACTCTTTAGACGCTCTTGTTTTAGTTGCTTTGTTTATTTGTAGTTTCGAGTGTAATCTTCCTTTGACGATGTAAATAACACTGTCCTCTTTCTTGGAACCGAGGCTTACTTTCATTATATGTCGTCTGTAATCCCAAAATGGATAGGCAGAGATGTAACTATAGTTCACCTACATTTCACCAGTTATGTTTAAGAGGGAAACGACAGGGTAGTCCGCCAAAATTCAAATTTTTGTTACGTGTTTTGCAATTAGCAGGCCAGTGTCAGGCTGTATCTTGATTAAAATATAATTCGCGACCGTAAAAATATGGCTTTTCAGAGTTATAATCATTGAAATCATCAAAACAACCCTCTAAGTTCATTAATCCCATTGAATGACTATTTGATGAAAACTTGGCAAAAAAAAACGTAACTACCCTGGCGCTTTCACGTTAAAGGTTCGCACAAATTATTTCGGGCCGCAAAATGCTTACTTAAGTACATTAGTGACTAAGATGCGGCCCGCTGCGCCCGGCATAGTGTGGGGTGCGATAGTTCAAATAAAGTACATGCGAGCCATTTGATTGATTGATTGATTGATTTTGTTTGATTTGGATTTTTGCGCTTCGCCCCGAACCGCTGCGACCCGACCCGCTACAGCCCGACCCACTGCGGCCCGACATAATGTGCGCGAATCTTAAATCTAAAACCGTGACAGATCGACCGGGAGCCTGCCGTTTTGCCGAAAAGATTTTGACCAAATTTCATTACCCAAACAAATTTTACCAACTTTTTTTTATACCATTGCAATATTTCGAATGATTTTAGTACGCATATTTTTATTTGGTCAAATTTTTACTTGGCAAAATATTACCAAGTATAATGTCATTATGGCATTTGGTCTTTACTCAAATGATTTATTACAGCAAACAATCTTCAGACAACAAACGTTTGGTGAAATAAAAAAAAATATTAAAGCAAAAAAAGGGTAGGTTAGGTTAGGTTAAAACTGTGACCCCCTACGAAACGACTTTCATTAATAGAAAAAAGATTGTTTTTAGTAGGTTACCCGGAACTGAACTATTTAGATTAGGATAATTACTTATTTAAAAAAAAAATGGTTAGGTTAGGTTAAAACTGTGACCTCCAGGAACGACTACATTATATAGAAAAAAAATATATGGAAAAAAACGATACTAACTAAAAAAAAAGAATAGTTAATATTCATATTATTATAACCTGTTTAGAATTTGTCTTATTTGATTTTGCGTAAAAACTGTTATTCCAACTGAAATATTTGACTAAATAAAAAATGTTAAAAGTACTTGTTGGTAAACAAGTTATAGTTTAAACGTTCACTTCCCAAACATTAGGTTTGCGTTACAATTTTTTGTGAATAGATTTTTTGCTAAGTAATAATTTGGCAAATGAAATTACGCGAAAAATTTTTTGGGTAGTGAAAATTTGTCAAATGCCTTTCGGTCAAACAAGGGAGACCCAGATCGACCACATAATTAGCATTTTCGCATGTTTTGCGTACTTTGACTTTTCATAATCAACAACAACACCACACAGTATACTAAAAATAATGTTTAACCTACTATATCTATAAATAATTATTCGCTAATAATTATAACAAATTCCGAACATTATTGTTGTTGTTTATGTAATTTCCACTTAATCGAACTGAAATATTGTTATTAACCTTATTTTACTGTTAATTAAGTTGATTCAAAATGACTAATACCTACTATTGAAAAACCATGTAATTGTTGGAAGTTGTAGGGCAAACTGAACTTGATTTTAAGGGTATTAAGTTGATTTTCCATTAACACATAATTTGTTAACATGATTGGAAACTAAAACGCAGTATAGGTACTTCTTTAGATACATCCTTTACTAATACCAGTATACCAGTATTTTACATGGAGCGACTGCCTATCTGAACTCCACAACCCAGTCAGTACTGGGTAATAAGATACCTCTTAGTAAGACTGGTTCTCAGATTTTCGGGCTACTGACTACCTCTAACGACTGTCAAAGATCTAAAAATGCCAGCCGGACCCAATGGCTTAACGTGCTTTCCAGAACGGAGGACACTCGGTATGTAATGGATGATCACTCATCCACTGACCTCTGCTTAACCTGAAGATCGACCCCAAGCGGGGGATTTATCCACGAGCGCAAGAACTTCCCTTCAAAACCACATAAAGAATCATCCCAAAAACATTATTTTAAGGCGTGAACTCAACAAATTACATAAGTTTGAACTTAACATAACAAATGTATACTAACTGATTTAAATTCCCTGTTGCCGGCAACTGACAATGGCGGCTGTGACGAAACGGTTGTCGAGAGATATGAGAACAGCATTCTTTATTCGGGAAAGTCGTTTTCGAGTTCGTTTGGGTTTAAAGTTTTTGGGTACTTCGGTTTAAAGAAACTTTATTCCCAATAAAGACATAATTATGTCACTTACTTGAGAACAATAATAAAAAACATACATACAGGGTGAAAGGGACAGCCCTCCACAAACTGATGAGGTGAATTCAGTATATCATACTAAGATGGATTATTTCAGGAATGTTATGGGAATCCAATAAATTTGATTTGTTTTTATTTCCTCATACGCAATTAATCGTTACCGTGGCAAAACGCTCGTAGCGAACGACAAGCGCGACGACTACAACAACTTTGTAGCTAGGCAGGAAGTGAACAGACATGAATGATGATGGATGGAGAGCGAAAGAAAGGCCAAAGAAAAGATGGATGGATTGTGTGAGGAAAGATATGAAAGAGAAAGGAGTAAATGATGTTGTGACGTCAGACAGGGGAGAATGGAAGAAGAAAACGTGTTGCGCCGACCCCAAATATAATGGGACAAGAGCAGGAGATGATGATTATTGGTTTATAATTGTGTAGAAATATAGCGTTATATTTAAACATGGATTAACAAAATCTACAAGATTTTTTCAACTAAGCTGGACGTGGCTTGTGTAATAAAAAGCAATTAATTGCTGATCCAATCCCTATTTTAAAGAGAAACACAGTGTTGAATGATGCTATGAATCTTGTTCTTTTTTCAGTCATCATCATTATAATCTGCCTAGCCTTTCCCCAACTGTGTTGGGGTCGGCTTCCAGTCTAACCGGATGAAGCTGAATATCAGTATGTTACATGGAGCGACAGCCTACCTGACCTCCACAACCCAGTTCCAGGTTCGTTTCAGTCCTAGGCCCAAAATAGGCCCAGAATAAAAGCTTAGAAAGTTTCTCAAAGGGACTAATAAAATCGCTATGCAAAGCCCTCATACAAAAAGCTTTAAGGCTCAAATAAAGGGTGTAAAAAGACCCTTAACGAAGCCGAAAGGCACTTGTTCTCCTCGTCATTGTGATCATTTTTTTGTTCTGGACCATACCTGGGAACCTTCTAGTTACGGAGATATTGGGGGTCAAAGTTCCAATTTTTTCACAAGTTTTTTTTTAAATACTACTTTTTAAGGTTCTAACTTTACTCCAATTACCTCCATGGTCCGTTTACTATTCAAAGCATCCATCAGCAATAAGTTTTGAGCGCATTATATTGAGTTTTACCGTAAAATGTGATTTTGGACCCCAAAAAAAAATTTCGTTTCCCAGCAAAAATTTTTGCGTAAAGTTACTTAGTTTGATGTACAGAATGCTTGGTTGACGGCTTGGTGAAGGGTCTGTTTACACCCCGTATATACCTATAAATAGCTTACAGGTCCTTGAATTTGACCAGGACACCCAAAAATAGTAGAACGTGCAGTTATTTTTATGCTTGACATTTAAGCATAGGAACAGGGCGAAAAGTTCCTCATCTTCAACAGACATGGGAGGATTCTCCAACGAGACGGGTGTAGTGTATGGTGGGTGACTGCCCGACGAAAGCGCCAGGGACGCGCGAAATTTAAATTTTCTTGCGTTTTTTGCAATTTACATGTTAGTGTCAGGTTTTATGTTAATTAAAATATGATTCGTGGCCGAAAAACGTATAAAGGGTGTAAAAAGACCCTTAACGAAGCCGAAAGGCAATTGTTCTCCCCGTCAATGCGATCATTTTTTTGTTCTAGACCATACCTGGGAACCTTCTAGTTACGGAGATATTGGGGGTCAAAGTTCCAACTTTTTCACAAGTTTTTTAAAAATTCATGTTTTTAAAGTAAGATTTTTACTTTAAACACCTCCACGACCCCCGTACTATTCACAGCACAATGTTCTGAGTGCGTTACATTGAGTTCTACCGTAAAATGTGATTCTTCACCCCAAAAAAAAAAAATCGTTTCCCAGCAAAATTTTTTGCGTAAAGTAACGTATACGTATGTCCAGAATGCTTGGTTGACGGCTTCGTGAAGGGTCTGTTTACACCCCGTATATTTACAGAATAGTAGTCATTAAAATCATGAATCGTCCTTTTAAGTTCATTAAATCCCATTTAATGACTCGCGGGCTACCCTGGCGCTTGCACATTAATGTCACCCAGAACATCGCGAGAAAAATCGCGTTCAATAGCTGTCACTCCTTGAACGCTGTTAAAGATATACTGATCGGGTTCAGTTCCAATGGTGAAATCAGCTCTTAATCGTGTTGATAACATTGCTTGTTAGTGACGTCAGATATTACGAGTAATTCGTATTTTTCGCTGTAGATGCCGCCACAGTATTGATTTTAAAAGCAGATAAAAAGGTGTGCGAGTAAATATTAAATGAAAGGACGAATATGGCAACCCAGCTGTTCCCGAGGGTGTCGTTAAAACCGATTGAGAGTTAGTCCAGACGAAACGGTTAATAAGTGAAATGGTGCGAGCGAAAATACAGGGATGTTATGTCAACACTGTTTTGTATAATCATTTATGATGTATTTGAATAGGGTTGGACGTAATTTCGACCAGACGACCTTTATCTACAATCACTAACATTAGGAATGGCATGCCTAGGGGCCAACAATACGGCAAGCCCATAAGGCAAGCAGACTGTTCGGGAACCCTAACATCATGAACAGTAGTAGCTTATAAGGGCAAGCCAAGCTTGTAGGCTTGTACCGCCATTAGGAAACATCCTAACGAAAGCCTAAATAAAACCGCACTCCACTCAGGGCCGAGAGCTGAAATTCTAACAGTGCAATATGTAATTGAGCCGCTCCGGTCGATCTTCAGGTTATTAAGCCGTGCTTTCCTAGTCGATGGGTGACCACTCATTACATACGTTTCGTCCGTGCCTCGGAAAGCACGTAAAGCTGTTGGTAACGGCTGCCATTTGTAGATCTTTGACAGTCATTACAGGTAGTCAGTGGCCCGAAAGTCTGACAACCAGTCTCGCCAAGGGCCAAGAGGTACCGTATTACCTAGTACTAACTGAATTGTGAAGATCCATGTAAAATACTGGTATTCAGCTGCATCCGATAAGACTGGAAGCCGACCCCAATAAATTAGGGAAAAGGCTAGGCAGATGATGAGGTTTAGATTAGTTTTAGAGAACCCAGGCATTATTCCATGTGCCTCTCGTATTCCAGTCATAATTCTTTGACCCATTCTATTTGGAGTCCTGTCCATATCTTGTCCTTCATTCATTAAATAACTATAGTAGCTGTCTAAAGATAGTTACTATCTTTAAAACAATGAGAGTACATTAGAAGGGACTCCGTTAGGACTGATAACTAAGAATGTCTGGTGCACTATGGTCTGGGAAGTCGTGTTATCAATCTAGTTGTCTATTTATGTTTACCACTGTTAATTGGTCGTCTATTCTACTACCTAGATTGCCTAGCACTTTTGCTAGATCATGCAATATACAGGGTGGAAGGGACACCGACGCGAAAACGTTCACCACGTATTCAGTACATCATTCTGAACCCCCAAATAAATACACCGTGACTTTTTAGTCGTCTTACAAAGGTGGTCCACTCAATGTGCCCGAAATAAAATAGTTCTAGGCGCGATTTTTTTTTTTTACCTACCGTAATAGGTACAAAGAAAAATAAATAAACATAAGAAAAAAATATGAAAATCCCTGTTAATGATGTTTACGTGTCAAACGGGAGAATATACCTACCCAGCGCTCGATTCCAGTAGATCATCGCTTACAATAGGGTGTTTTAACTACGTCATGCGTCACAATATTGAATAATATTTTTAAATTATTAAAATCTCTTAAATACCTATTTTTTTTTTTGTATGAATGCTTAGTAGTCATGAAGTGACATGAAGTGGGCTGCCGTTGTAAGACGACTAAAAAGTCACGGTGTATATTTAATCGGTAATTTAAAAAAAAAACAGGTGTTCTATTCCTTTTGACCGTGTATTGCACTTTTGTAGGAAACTGGTGTTTTTTCTGCTGCGCTCAGAATGATTTACTGAATACGTGGTAACCGTTTTCGCGTCGGTGTCTCTTCCATCTTGTATAATATAGAAGTCGCGCTACAGGAGAAAAAGACTCAATGCTCAACTCAGTCGCAAGTTCATTGTCAAAGCTATTTCATATGCAGTAGTTCATCTGCATATGAACTGGTTTTGAGGGTTCATCACGAGAACTTCCGACATAATCACACATGAATTAAATCACGTTATTATCCCACTCGAGTTCAGGCATCATGTCATCTTCTTCCATACCTATCTATTAGTCATTATATCAGTATTTTTTTGTTCAAATGACTTCTCCCGCTCTGGGTGGAGTGGGAGGGAGTGTCAGACTCTTACTGACTAAAACCCATCCATGTTCCTTCATTGCCCTTTGTGTTCCAGGGCCACGGTATCTCTTTCGAACAGTCCCGCAGCCCCGGCAGGCATCGGCCCTTGCGGGCCCCTTCCTGGTTGCTGACATCTCTTTGAGGCGCGCGTGGAACACGAACGCGCCGTCGACACGGCCTGTCGTCATAAGACGGACGGACGGTGAGCTAACCCATTACTCACCGTCCACAGGCCCGCGATTATATCAGTATTCATCTCTGTTCTAGACATATGATCTGTCACACAATCCATCCTTCGTTTATTTTTTTTTCCTACTCTGCTTTGTCCCACTGCTGGACAAAGGGTTCCCTCCACTCCTTCCATTTCCAGTTCTGACGGAACCTGTCTAGTTCATCCCGTCATCTCCTTCGTGGCCTGCCGCGACCCCGTCTCACTGTGTCAGGGCACCAGTTTCCTACAGTCTGTCCGGGTTGCGGCAGACATCTCCCGCCCAGTCCTATTTGATTTGGGCAGCCTTTTGAGTTTTTTTGCCTTTTGCTTTGGAGCGCAGTATTGTGTTTCAAACACGATCCGTTAATTTAACACCTAGTATACAGCGCTCCATTGCTCATTGGCAAACCTTGAGTATGCACTTCTGGATGTAAGTCAAAGACCAAGTCTGTGCACCAAGCTTTTCTTTAGTCTTCAATGTTCACTCTTCCTCGAAAAACAACAGGACATCGACAACAATAGGTAGGTCATCAGCATAAGGAAATGAATTCCTAACAAAATTACTTAATTACAACTGTCACAGGGTCAAGAAGGTATTACGGTGACCATCAGCATGTCAAAAGCCTGATTGTACCTGTATAAAAAACACGAGGTTTTTCTCCACAATACAATACTGAGTCAGTGAACCGATCAGATGGAAAAACTGTGGATCTGTCTATTAATAGATTGTGGTTTTAAGTTTTTTGCTGTTTTTTATGGAGTCGAAAGTTTATGCAATTATTGTTAATGAAGACTTTGTTAGTTTGTTTACATAGCTGTGAGTTTTATTCATATTTTACGGATGATTTAAACAGTCGAAGTAGTCTCATTTGAATAACTTTACAATTAGTCTTAACATCACGCCTGTAGTCCTCGAAGAGTTAGGCAGTGGTGTACCTAATAGTACATCCATATTTCGCCAGTTATGTTTAAGTCTCATGTGATAGGAGGCGAGCTTTTGCCATCAACCGGGCACAAATCCAGACTCCGTGGCTGCTGCTGAGAAATTCATAATGGAAAATCCCAATAACTCTTTGCCCGACCTGGAATCGAACCCAGGACCTCATGCTCAGCAGTCGCGCTTGCGAACACTAGACCACCTCTGCTAAACCCTTCGGGGATTACAGGCGTGATGTTATGTTATATTAATTTAAGGGTAACATATAAGCTGCGGGACTGTTCGAAAGAGATACCGCGGCCCTGGAACACAAAGGGCAAAGAAGGAACTTGGATGGGTTTTAGTCAGTACGACTCTGACACTCCCTTCCACTCCACCCAGAGCGTGAGGGTGACCCCTCACGTTTGATGATTTCCCATCCGAAAAAAAAGGGTAACATACGGGGTGTAAACAGACCCTTCACCAAGCCGTCAACCAGGCATTCTGTACATCAAACTAAGTAACTTTATGCAAAAATTATTGCTGGGAAACGACTTTTTTTTTGAGGATGAAAAATCACGTTTTACGGTAAAACTCAATGTAACGTAGTCAAAATATTGTGCTGATGGATGGATTGAATAATACGAGGGTTGTGAAGGTGTTTAAAGTAAAAATCTTACATTAGAAACATGTATGTAAAAAAAAGTTGTGAAAAATTTGGAACTTTGACCCCCAATATCTCCGAAACTAGAAGGTTCCCAGGTATGGTCTAGAACAAAAAAATGATCGCAATGACGGGGAGAACAAGTACCTTTCGGCTTCGTTAAGGGTCTTTTTACACCCTTTATAAACACAAAAATAAACCATTACATAAAAAACAAGATGAAGAATATTATGGGGCTTCCCGCGATGACGTAAATGCTATTGCCACACATTTTTAAAAACAAGTTATGCTTTCGCTTACTTAATCAAGGCTTACAAACAGGATAAGTAGATACTTAAGTTACCAAATCGCTGTTTGAAATGTGAATGAGTCATAGTTTGATATCAATATTTATTTTGTTTTTTTTTTTATTGCAAATGTCGTCTGTCCGAGGGATTTCCCCGTCATTCATCCCGTATTTGGCTCCTTTAGGTAAATAATTTATAAAAAATCCTTCGTTAGCGGCCGTTCACGGCGCTGCTATGCATAATTTTTCAGTAACACACGTTAATAACCTACGTTTCACGCGGTTAACCACTCGTATGCCGAGTATCCAGACACAATTAAAAAGTCATTGTGTCTCGCGTAGATCTACTTTCCGGCACACGAAAGGTTAAAAACAAATGCTAAAAAAACTTTGAAAATCGGTCGACAATTGGTGGAGAAATCGGTGAAAATACGTACATTAAAAATACATACAATTGAACATAGAACCTCCTCCTTTTTTTGAAGTCGGTTAAAAATTGTCAAAGGAGTTTTGGTGAAACATTAGTGAACCGTTAACAATACATGTCACGGTAATAAGTTTATCCCCAATAAAATGGAACTTAATAAACCTAACTGTCAAAAATGTGGGTCCACTGTACTCATCAGTGTACCCCCTCAGAGCATACAGGCGTGATGTTATGTTATGGTGTTTTTAACAATAAACATCCAAACGATTGCAGCAATCACGACAGATTTGCTGTCTATTATTGAAGATTTCCATTGGTATCTCCGAAGATCACCATCAGATCTTCACCAAATTTAAACGGGACAACCGCGGAATAATATTCGTCCATACAAAAGAAGAATCATCAAAATCGGTTCACAATGGTTTAGGCCTTTGCCCAGCAGTGGGACAGTACAGGCTAAAAAGAAAGTGGTTAAACAGAACCTCTCACTCTCAAAAGGAGGTCGACAGACAGTCTGCCATCTCTTAGCTGTCATAATCTCACTCTGTCATTCAGACATTGCTTTCAAGGTTTGCCATAATTAATTTCAAAACATCGTTAAATCTTACATGATTAACCCAACAGTTACGCAGATTTTAAAAATAAACAAGGAAAAAGATTCTCTTACAAAATTGTATCAATGAGAATCCACAGCAGCGCTAATTATCATCATTATCTGCCTAACCGTATCTGTCTTTTCTTAACTATGTTGGCATCGGCTTCGAATCTACCCGGATGCAGATAAACATCAGAATTTAACATGGTGCGAAATGACTCCCTTTCTGACCTCCACAAACCAGTTACTGGGGATCACAACTCCTGCCCTTATCCCAATTCATTTGGGGTCGGCGCAGCATGTCTTCTTCTTCCATACTTCTCTTTACTTGGTAACACTAAAGGGTGTAAATAGACCCTTAACGAAGCTAAAAGGCACGTGTTCTCCCCGTCATTGCGATATTTTTTTTCTTCTGGACCATACCTTTTTTACCTTCCCAGCAATAATTTTTGCGTAGGGTTACTTAGTTTGATGTACAGAATGCTAGGTTGACGGCTTCGTGAAGGGTCCATTTACACTCTGTATATCCCTTTTAAAGGCTGGTAAAGTCTGACTTTCGGGATACGCCTATCAAAGATCTACAAACGACAGCCGCGACCAAAAGCTTAAAGGTCTCTGCACACAGCGGGCGCGGCGCGGCGGGACGGGACGGCGACGCGACACTGAGCAGTTGTAATGTACTAGATATTACGGACGCCGCCACACAGAGCCGTCCCGCTCGACGCGACGGTAACCGTCGCGCCACGCCGCCGCCGCGCCGAGCGGGAATACAAGTCAGAAGCGGCGGGGACGGTGATCGACTGTGATCGCGCCCGTAGTGTGACCGGTGCCGCCGCGCCAGCGCAGCGTCGCCGCCCCGCCACGCCGGCTGTGTGCAGAGACCTTAAAGGTCTCTGCACACAGCGGGACGGCTCTGTGTGGCGTCGTCCGTAATATCTAGTACATTACAACTGCTCAGAGTCGCGTCGCCGTCCCGTCCCGCCGCGCCGCGCCCGCTGTGTGCAGAGACCTTTAAGGTCTCTGCACACAGCCGGCGTGGCGTGGCGGGGCGCGGCGTGGCGGGGCGGCGACGGTGCGCTGGCGCGGCGGCATCGGTCACACTGCGGGCGCGATCACAGTCGATCACCGTCCCCGCCGCTTCTGACTTGTATTCCCGCTCGGCGCGGCGGCGGCGTGGCGCGACGGTTACCGTCGCGTCGAGCGGGACGGCTCTGTGTGGCGTCGTCCGTAATATCTAGTACATTACAACTGCTCAGTGTCGCGTCGCCGTCCCGTCCCGCCGCGCCGCGCCCGCTGTGTGCAGAGACCTTTAAGGTCTCTGCACACAGCCGGCGTGGCGTGGCGGGGCGCGGCGTGGCGGGGCGGCGACGCTGCGCTGGCGCGGCGGCATCGGTCACACTGCGGGCGTGATCACGTTATATTATTATCCCCGCCGCTTCTGACTTGTATTCCCGCGCGGCGCGGCGGCGGCGTGGCGCGACGGTTACCGTCGCGTCGAGCGGGACGGCTCTGTGTCCGTAATATCTAGTACATTACAACTGCTCAGAGTCGCGTCGCCGTCCCGTCCCGCCGCGCCGCGCCCGCTGTGTGCAGAGACCTTTACGTGCTGTACGAGGCACACAAGTACATCGGTATGTTAGGAATGGACATCTACGAACTGCTTACAGCAAGCGTTGGTTAGCCTTGAAGACCGTCCCCTACGGCTGTTATTATTTAGCCACAATCCTCTAATAATAAAAGGCGAATTATTTTGATACGACATTACAAATAACGCAATAAAAAAACAAGCATAACAGAGTGTGTTTACAATAGCTCCGGGTTTCCCTGTCCTACTCAATTTTATAGGAGAGCGTGTTTTATGAATGGTAATACCAACATTTTAACAAATAACTGACTCATCATGTGGGTAGTTCATGAAATAGGGAGCATCTGAAGGTTGATCTTCATTTGTTTTTTGTAGAAAAAATTCGATAATTATAGAGCATTCATTTTTTTCATTTATCGGTGTACTTATCTCATCATCTGCCTAGCCTTTTCCCAACTATGTTGGGTCCGGCTTCCAGTCTAACCGGATGCAGCTCAATACCAGTATTTTACATGGAGCGACTGCCTATCTGACCTCCACAGCCCAGTTAGTACTGGGTAATACGATACCCCTTGGTAAGACTGGTTGTCAGACTTGGGTCGCTGACTACCTGTAACGACTGTCAAAGATCTACAAATGACAGCCGGGACCAACGGCTTAACGTGCTTACCGAGGCACGGAGGAAACTTGGTATGTAATGGGCCACCGCTGCTCTAGAGTTGCGGCCGTCTTATCAGTTGTTGACATTAGTGCCAAACAAGTCTTGGAACAAATGAGGGGTAGGAGCTAGGTAAGTAAAAATTCCAGGAAATTCATTAGTGATTTTTGTCCAGTTAGCATTTTAACAACGAATTACAGTGTGCTGGCCCAGTGTTAGTTAGTACTGAGCAACACAGCTATTCATTAAAGAAAACCATTAAAAAAGTCAGAAAAAACACGCCAACACAAAGATAGAAGCGCCATCAAAGTTATCAACGCCACAATTCCAACTAACAGGCTTATTATGGACTAATTACTGTGCAAAATTAACCCATCTATATATAGCATTGTTGGACATGCTCTCACGGCAGCCATTATAAGGTTTTTTTCCTAGTTAATCGGTTCAATTCAATGGGATAATACTATAATGCTACTGATTACCTCGACGCGAACAGGCAAGCTTCTTGATTGGATTAATAGAGCTAAGAGGTCCCATGGCAGCAGAGATTTGTTACAAAGGGATTTGTGAATTTCCATGGTATGGGATGCTTAAGCTGTGTTTATGGGAAGATGTTGCATTTAAGGGCTGAAGACCTAACGATAACAGTCATTTAAAGTAGTAAGATTGCGTTGGGTTGATAAATTGACGCGGATGGCTATAAGAATAGGCGAAGATCTAAGAAACAATGGATGGACTGTGTGAAAAATAATGTCTAAAAAGGTGGTGAATTATAGAGAAGTACATAACATCACGCCTGTAATCCCCGAAGGGTTAGGCAGAGCCGCAGAAGTGTATCTAATAGTACACCCACATTTCGCCAGTTATGTTTAAGTCTCATCCGGGGCTTTTGCCGTAAACTGGGCGCAAATCCAGACTCCGTGGCTGCTAATGAGAAATTCCTGATGGAAAACCCCAATATCACTTTGCCCGACCCGGGAATTGAACCCAGGGCCTCATGCTCAGCAGGGAGCAGGGGGCAGGTTATAGAGAAGTATAAAAAGAGAAATGCTTCGACCCCAGATAAATTATGATCAGGGCAGGAGAATGATCAAAAACAACTCTCTTTGAGTCTCTGAAATGCCGTCCAAAAGTGGCAATGCAGTCATGAAGATCTGATGCACAACCTCGGCACCAGCACTTCTACCAACTTAGCATAATCAGTTTTAAAGTCCCCACTATACTGGGACACAAACCAGGTGCTGGCCGGGCGATGGTTTTGGGTCACGCCGGTTTCCTCACGATATAATCCTTCACCGTTCACCGCAGTGATGATGAATAACTTCTCACGAAGTGTGCCTACCTGGGTTCGAACCTACAAGTTACGTAATCCGTTGGCCACCACTACTCGCGCTACTAAACGATTCAATGTCAAGAGAAGAATGGATGACAATGATGACGTTTTTTGAGGAAAATTTAATCAGATTAAACCAGAATGCCGGTAGATTACCTGAATACTAGTTATGCCGTAATATCCCCATTAGTTTTCCTTTAAAAATTCTCGATAAATGTAGCAGTAAAACAATTTTGAATTAACATATTACGTATCACAGCAGGTCAATCAATATGAATCATCATTCGATTAGATACTTATCGGAGTGCCTGACTCAACACCGTCCGCTTTAGAAAAATCTTTATCGGGCAGAATCCATGATTATGATGGTGATTAAACGGGGTTCGAAACTGGATCGTGATTAATCTTCCTCTTACCACTATTTTAAATGCGAAAGTTTGTGGCGGGACTGTTCGAAAGAGATACCGTGGCCCTGGAACACAAAGGGCAATGAAGGAACACGGATGGGTTTTAGTCAGTAAGAGTCTGACACTCCCTCCCACTCCACCCAGAGCGGGAGAAGTCATTTGATGATTTCCCATCCGTAAAAAAAAAAAAAAAGGGGTGGATGTGTGGATGTTTGTTGCTCTTTTACGCAAAAACTTCTGTACGTATTTGGATGAAATCTGGCGCACAGATAGTTTACAACCTGGATTAATACGTGGGTTACTTTTTATGCCGGTCGTACGATGCAACGGGCATAATCTAGTTTCGCCATAAAAGTAAAAATGAAAATATAAAAAAATATGAGTTATTAAAGCACAAGATGTTATAATTATGTAGAACTAGACTTCGCGCGTGTGAGTATCGGATATTATTCCATGGGAATCGGGAACGTACTATTGAGATAAAAAATATCCTATGTCCTCACCCAGATCATGTTATATCTGTATGCCCTTCAAAATTCGCTCAGCCAATAGGGTTTGGAAAGTTATGAGACACACAAGAGCATTATTGCATTTATTATATTCTTATGGAAGTATGGAAGAGGGATTAGAAAAATCTCATGATAGACCCAGCTTCTGATACTGAAGGAAGCAAGTAACATGTAGATAATACTTCCCTGGCTCCCTCTAATTTACCAGAATTATTACGAAACTTAAAATCATACTGGGATTTTATAGGGAGGTAACACTCCAGCCGATCGACCGCCAGATCAAACGTCGCAAGTCGAGATGGATTGGCGACACCCTCCGAAGGGACCCCGACCACATACCCAAACGTGGAGCGAGGTGAAGTGTGAAGCTCAAGACCGATCGCGAAGGGAGGGCATCTGTGGACGCCCTCTCTAATCCAGGTCCAGTTGAAAATTAGCGTCAGGCACTAGTTGCCCGACATTTTGCTGAACGGGGCCTATTTGGGGCAGCCGTGAGGCACACAGTGTTAAATTTTTTGTTTAGTTTTAAGTATTTTTTTGGTCTTTATTATTTTTGTTTTATATTGTGTGCACTTGTGGCATGTGCCAAATAAATGTATTTTCTTTCTTTCTTTCCCTGTGCCCCATCTAGGGGTGGTAGGACTTTAAGTCATGTCAAGTAAGTCAACACTCTAGCAGACAAAAAAGCGACCTCATAGCAACAACTATATTGACAAGAAACCTACCCCAACACACTGTGTATAAGGCTAAACCAATAATGACACGCCATTACTTCATTAGAGAAACAAAAAAGAGATACAAAAAAACTCCATTGAAAGAAATGAACATAACTAAGTAGACGCCGAGTGGCCGATGTACTTAGTCAAATGAGTTTGTTTCAACAACTTTGGGAATAGTTACGATAACGGAGAGTGCCAAGCATGCTTCGAATATTTATCAAGTAAAGGTACAATTTCTGGGTTTTTTTTATTACATAACATCACGCTTGTAATCACCGAAGAGTTAGGCGGAGGTGAACCTAATAGTAAACTCACATTTCACCAGTTATGTTTAAGTTCCATGTAATAGGGGGCGAGCCTAGTGCCATCAGCCGGGCACAAATCCGACTCCGATAATGAGAAATTCCGGATGGAAAAAAACCAATAACACTTGGCATGACTTGAGAATCGAACCCAGGACCTCATGCTTAGCAGTCGCTCTTGCGACCACTAGACTAACGAGGCAGTCTGATGTGACATCATTTTTTTTTGTATTGTTCTAGAAAAACCTTTTAATTGATACCCATATCATGGGGGTGCATAAAAAGAACTAGTCAGCCATCTTTGAGAGTCCGCCTTATTGGATTTAGTACGACGTCAATTAGCTAACCATGCATTGTCATCCAAACTAAACGTGTGTGACAAATTCAGTTTCAAGATTTGACCTAAGCAAAGAAACATTTCAAGTTAAATAAAAGCTTTTGAAACACGTTAAATAGTAATAAGGATAGGACTCTTAAAAAATGTATAAGCAGCTAGCGAAAATTCTGATGTCTTTCTTCGAATTGAATTAAATTACTTGGATTTTCCACCAGTGACAACACGAAGGGGAAGGTGGGGGCGCTCACTCTGCCGGTCACTGACCTCATTGGTGATGTCCTTCAAAGAATTCAGTTGATTACAAAGTACTTGCAGCTAGTGTATTTTTAAGACCCGATTTAGAAATGAATTTGGTTGAAACAAAAAAATGGTAAAAATGAAAAAAAAATCGTAGCAAGTGGGGTTTCGTAGTTTCGGCCTTGTTTTGATACATAAGTAGTTGTTGCTGGTGGTCTCAAGCGCGACTTCTGATCATAGCTTCGTGGGTCTGATCACCGATTCCACCAAAATATTATTGTGTTTTCCCGTGAGGCAGCAGTTTTGACATACTTTATGATTGACTATAGTCTCGCATTCTATAACAAGGAACTTATAATTGTCAATAAACACTTCTGTGTACCACTCCAACGACCAAGCGTGATGTTATATCAGCACCAGAGATAAATCTATACGAAGAGACCTGCAATTGGCCGTTAACTAGCCCCGAGTTGCAATCCAACCCCGACACGGTTCTATTTTTAGAGGGGGTGCAGTAAAAATACCCTCTGTGGCAACACGTGACTGGGAAAAAACCCCTAAGTGCCTGTTATGGACTTCACGTTGAATGCGAATTATGGTGATTTTAAAAATGGGGAATATGAAGTGATTTTGGAATTATAGGGTTAGGTCGTCGCCAAAAGCTGTCAATTTGGGAAGCTACGGATCTGACACTAGACACAAAAAATGTGATCTTAGTATCCCCGAAAACAGCAACCAATCTTACACCAAACTTTCTGAGAATCTCAACTATAATTATGTCTTTAAACCGTTAAATTCCGTATAGTTTTACTAGTGATTAGTCCATGTGACAGATCACATAAGATTTAGCATAACATCGAATTAAAATAATACCTTCTGGATACTAAACTATATTATAAAAATATTTAGAGTCTGCACCGCACCTATCTCACACTCACACTTTCAACTGCTATAGGAGTTACAAGAGACGAAAAAGAAATGAAGCAGTAAGGACTCCTGGCACATTTTTGCATTTGAGCACTGATGACTTGCCCCTATACAGTCCCAAGTCTTCAAAAAACCATTCTCTACTCAAATTCTAAAGAATAGTATTCCGAAGCGTTCGGTTACCTTTCGGAAAGGTTCGGCGGTCAAAAACAGGAGCCGATCGTAATATATCGGTCAGTTAGAAAGGTAAGCATGTAAACTAGCGAACGTAACTTTCTCTGCAAGTTCGTGTGACACATTACGAGCAAAGCTGAGCTATGTGCTAATGACTTTGACAATGGAATGTGTTAACAGTCGCTTTTTTGGTTGAAGGAGGTTTGAAGATATATTTACGTTGCATTTAAAACAATATGGTTACGCATCAGTGTCTATAAAGCTGTTAAATTCTTATCATGAAAGGGCTTTGAGAAGGTTGATTGAAAAACTATATCTGTTTACTAGCAGTGCGATCTATATCCCAAAACAATATACAGTTTTTCAAGCCACTCCCAGAACTAATCCTTTGCTAAGTCTAAGGTCCTTCGAGCCGGATCATTCAACCCCCAGAATAAAACATTACGAAGTCAAATAGAAAAGAAAGAAAGAAAATACATTTATTTGGCACATGTCACAAGTGCACACAGTATAATGAAAATAAAACCGAAAAAATAAAAAACTTGAATCTAAACAAAACATTTAAAAATGGTGACACTGGGTGTCTCACAACTGCGCCAAACAGGCTTAGTTCAGAAAAATGCCGGGACAACTAGTGCCCGACGCTGGTTTTCAACTGGACCTGTATTAGTGAGGTTACGGATGTGAAGTAGACATATTTTGTGTCAATGGTGGTGGTGTATAAGTACTTAAATGTATAGGTCTATATCTCTTTGATTATGTTGCGTTACCCTATTTTGGCGCACCGATCTCAAGAGTTATCATGAGATTTAATAACAAATTTGCAAATCGGAGACCTCTGTCATTCTGAAAGAAAGCCTGAAGTCCTTGGACATCTTGACCACAGGAAGGGTTCTATTAAGACCCCATTTAAAAATAAGAAGATACTCGATATACACCGTGACTTTTTAGTCGTCTTATAAAGGTGGTCCACTCAATGTCCCCGACATTAAATAATTAATTAATGAATTACATTTTTATTTTTAAATTATTAAAATCTCATAAATGCCTATTTTTTTTAATGAATATTTTGTAATCATTGGATACATGAAGTGGGCTGCCGTTGTAAGACGACTAAAAAGTCACGGTGTATAGTAGTTGGCAACAAATTCGCACAGCTAAAGATAAGGAGTAACATTCTATTCATGTTGAAGTGATTTCATCTGATTTTTAAACGGAACACCAAATATTAGTTTATCTCGTGTGTGTTTCGTGATATTAAAACAATATTAATTTTAAATGATTACGTCTAGGACTGCAGACTTGACTCATACTGGTGATTTCCGCCAACTTCTCTAAGTACTCCTGCACTCATAGAGATTTATTTATTTATTAATATAGGTTCACCAACAGCTTATGTGTACAAAATATTATAAGTATACATGGGTTTTAGTCTTGGACTTACACAGTCGCCAATTACAGGTTAACCAGCATTCACAAAAGATTGTAAAGATTTGTGACATATGGTGTCCACCACAAGTCCTAATTCAATTTATACCTTAGGTCAACAGGATTAGGCAACTAGTCTATAATTTGTGGGTAAACTCTCTTTCATTGAGGCCACTCGTTATAGTTTTTAAGAACCTAACATAAACATATATGTTAAAGTTAGTTAGTTAGTTATGTTTAAGTCCCATGTAATTGGGGGCGAGCCTATTGTCATCAACCGGCACAAATTCAGGCTCCGTGGCTGCTACTGAGAAATTCCTGATGGAAAACCTCAATATCACTTTGCCCGACCTGGGAATCGAACCCAGGACCTCATGCTCAGTAGTTGCGCTTGCGACCACTAGACCAACAAGGCAGCCTCAGTCAGTTTCTAAGAACATTCTACCAATATCAATCAGCTTCAGTAGTTGGTGTAACATCTTTCTTTATTTTTAACCGACTTCCAAAAGGAGGAGGTTATCAATTCGTCTGATTTTTTTTTTGTCTAAAGAAATATAACCAATTCATCGAAGGAACAAGGTAATCATCAACTAATAGTGTTTACGCAATAAAAACTACTGTTTGTTTGTATTCTACTTTTAGTAAAGCTTCATCTCGGAAACTGCTTGGGTTCAGTTTCAGCGCCGCTCAAAGTTGTTGAAAGTCTTCCTCGGAAGATGAATTTCAGAGTTAACGTGATTTGAGTGAAATAGCTTACTGCAAGCAACATCAAGGCAGGGCAAGAAGGAGATGGCGAGATCAGTTGGACTCCTTTGACAAATACAGGTGCTTGGCAGCTCTAGACAAAAAACAGTGGAAGGAGAGTAGGAAGGACTTCGACCTGCAGTGGGAAAATACTAGCTTGTAATAATAATGACGTGTAAAAAAATATTTAAAAAAATTCTCGACTTGGCACTCGAAGTTGTCGACATGTGGAATGTGAACTCGGCTATCATTGTGCCGATTATCGTGACGGCCAATGGCCTTAAGGCCAAGAGCCTCGACGACCATCTTTCGAGGCTCTCCTTAGGCGGTTGGATCAAAGGGGAATTCAGAAGGCAGTACTCCTCGATACGGCTCGCATTGTGAGGAGGTTCCTGTCTCTGGAGCCCTAACCACTGGAAGCTTGGACCCTGCTCCCAACACCGGCAGACCACTATTTTTTTTTATATTTTTAAAGGTTTTTATATGGTTTTTTTTTTAAGAAATATTTTAAAATGAGAAGATAAATAAATAAAGGAAATGACGTGTAATCATGTATAAATTTTCAATCTTTAACACAATAGATGCTATGCACAATAGTGCGTAAAACAGGAACTATCTTTCAAGATTAAATTCGTCGAAGGCTTAAAGTTTACAGCATCCTCCAATATGTCAAAAACAGTATAGAATTCACTGATACGATACGCAGAATTGTCATTGCAAAAATATATTAACATGTCAGAGTATTTATAGAAACGCGATAACAATCAATTGAGGATTTCGTCCCGCTTATCAATTTAATACATAATTGTCAGTATCACACATTTCTATTTGTGAGACGCCGGTGTTATTTTTGGAATTATTATTTCCCCTTGTATTATGTATTTATCTGATAACGCTGTGTTACTATACGTACGTCATTGTATTGTGTAGGCGAGATCAGTTTGTGCATTTCTCTTTACTGTCAAGCACACAAGAAAATGTTTTTAGTCTTTAAGGACCATATTTCCATGGCATACAATTTGTAGTATCCATGAGGATTTTCCCCATACAAAAACGGCTATTTAGAACCATAGACACACGGTGAAGAAAAATTTCGTGGCTCCTCATGAGCCAGAAAACTGGTCTTAAAATGAGAACATGCATTGCACATTGTCATCTATGCCCATCACTTCAATGGAATAACTATATTTATACGCCACAAAATACGGTTTTTTACATATTCCCCGCGTCCAAGAAAAGCTAGGGCAATAGTCGAATGACCGCTACACTTGCACATTCACACTTCACGACAACCTCTAGCTACATTTTGCTAAAGTGCAACACACATAAATGGCACAAACAGAATCAGCCTAAAGTAACTCTTCTGATACCTTCAGGACATACGCATCCTTTCTGTGAGGGCCGTTATCTACCATGGTCGGCCGGCTTCCAGTCTAACCGGATGCAGCTGAATACCAGTATTTTACATGGAGCGACTGCCTATCTAACCTCCACAACCCAGTTAGTACTGGGTAATACGATACCCCTTGGTAAGACTGGTTGTCAGATTTTTTGGGCCACTGACTACCTAACGACTGTCAAAGATCTACAAATGACACCCAGGACCAACGGCTTAACGTGCTTTCCGAGACACGCAGGAAACTCGGTATTAATGGGTGGTCACCCATCCACAGACCAGCCTACGCAAGCATGGCTAAACCTAAAGATCGACCCGAGCGGCTGTTATTATTTAGCCACGAGCTCCTCCGGCCGTTAGCTACCACGCGAGCATAACGCGTGTTGGTAGATGTCAAATGTCTTCAAATTTCAAGGAAATATCGGTCTCCCGAGATGTTCTACAAATGGCCTACGATTCAATGAACCGTCCAAAGTGTTAAGCAGACGTACCAACAGCAAAAACATCTTACAACTACATTTGGCATAAATCCACGGCAATAAACACTGTTCAAATTGCAGTGTACGGTGCTTGACAGGCTGCCAAGCTATCGGCCAGCTATTAGTACAATTATTACGCACAAAAACCACTTCCCACGTAATACTTAAGCATGGAGTCGTAATTCGCGTATTTACATTGGCTAAAGGTGAAAGAACATGTCTTAATGAAAGATTTTCCCGGAACCTCTGTAACCGGAATCTTCAAATGCTAACGGAAAGGTGCACTAAGAGAAAATATCGTCACCACTTTAAATGGTGGCTGGGGCATGCCAGATGTACTGGAAAGCAGAGAACGGGGTGCAAGTCCAAAAGCATGAAGAAAATTTGCTCGAGCTTGCAAATGGAACGGTGTACTAAGTGGCGATCTTCTTTGAATACAACCCCTTAAAAAGATAGTTCAAGTAGACTGGATGCAGAAGACGAAGAATCGGGTAAGCGTAACACCCAATAACCCATTGTTTACGTTGATTATAAAGCAAGTTTAGGAAAGACTGAGTTTTTAATGATCATACCGAAACTGTGCGCTGCCCAGGGAGGCTCGAAAGTACATATGGACCAACAAAATGCTGTGCTTTTTGGACTAATTCACTGGACGCCTACGGAAGGACATCGCCGACGAGGTCGACCGCGAGGAAGGTGCCGATCTGCTCTCGCACAAAATAAAGAGGTTTGGACGGAGAAAAGGGCGACTTTTGCCTAGTAATTGGACACAAAGTACGCTACAAAAAATCTTCTCGATGTACCTAATTACATAACAGAATTCCTATGACTCACGTAACAATGGTACAGGAAAAAATTAAGGTAAAAACATACCGTTTTGCAAAACGGGTTATCACCATTGTTTTAGGGAAACTATGCGTTCAATGGCGTCACTGATAGGTAAAAGACGGTGTGTGAGGTCACTAACCCATCCAGTTTGCGTCTATGGATGGCAATGACGACAACCATGGACGTTTGAAGAGGAAATTGACGTAATAGGTCCTGAATGAATGGTATTATCTAGACTCATGGCATGAGGAAAAGAAAATATTCTTTTAGAAATCCGGAGTCTTAATTTGTGGCCTGTTAGAGGCAATAGATTCACCTCCTACTATATTGGCAGCATAACTAGCGCAATCTGGATGGACCTCTGCCTTCCTCTCTGAAGAATAAGGAATGATAGCTTAGCAGAATCAGCTCATAATGTCCTCACTGCTGAAACACGGGTTCTCTGTGATCCCTCCTTTAGAGAGTAAGCCGTACATACCACGCGAACCCGCTGTGGCATGGTGCCTTCGAATTTTTCGTTCTAGAACATGCCGGATTCTTCACGATGTTTTCCTTGAGAGTAGTGGTGACGAAATATTTGACACAAAGTAAAGCCTGGGTTGAACCCACGTCAGTCCCCGTAAGTCGCAGCCGTTACCACTACACCACCACTGCTCTGAAGTAATGTTAAGTACTAACCACAGAAAGGTGGTAGATACTGTAAGGTTTTTCTTTAGAAAATACATTTAAAACATCATGCCTGTTTTCACGGAAGGGTTACGCAGAAGTTTACCTACAGTACACCTATATTTGGTCAGTTATGTTTTATAAGGAGGATGAGCTAAGTTAGCCCGCGAAATTCAAATTTTCTTAATCATTCAGTGGGATTGAATGAACTTAGAGGGTTGTATTGATGATTTTAGTAATTATAATTCTGTGTATATTTATATTTATACTATAATTCGGTCGTGAATAATATTTTGTTCAACATACAGGCTGACAAATTGCAAAAAACGTAAGAAAAATTGAATTTCGTGGCCTACTCTGGCGCTTCCCCCTAAGTCCCTTCATCCCTCAAACTTCAGATTCCTGGCTGTTGCGGAGAAATTGAAGAAATGGTCTTTGGTAGTTTTTGGTTTGAAGCAAGTCTGAGTATATTTTGAGTACTAAAAACGTTTGATTAAGAATAACTTCGGAACATAAACGTGCTATATTCCAGGGCAGAAGTGTATAAGTACTCCCATATTTCGCCGGAGTTTAAGACACATGCCCAGCGGGTTTTATTTTGTAAGTGATTCAAGAATATTAATCTATGCTTGGCAATGTACCATTGGTTAGATAGGATGCACGTAGGCTGAGCCTGATCGCAGTTAGATTTTAAATATAATTTGATGACTGTGAATAAAAATGGCTAGAACAAATAATAATTTCTGCTATACTTAATAACTTTTCTCGTTGTCAATAATTATAATGCCGTAAACAACATTCCTTAGTAACTATGTTAATTACTTTGGTTTGTAATTAAGTAGTCTTCAACAAATTGACTTATTTGTCGTCAAATACTGGTCGTGCGACACACGACTTTGCTCGATTTTTTGTCATTACAATGAAGGGGGAGGGGGATTCATTTAAAGGAACAGAAAGCCTATCAGAAAACCAGTGCTTTAACATTTTTTTTTAATGTTACAGTTACTATGCTGAAAAGTTGATGGATGGAGAGGGAGAGGAAGACCAAAGAAACGATGGATGGATTGTGTGAGGAATGATATGAAAGATGAAGGAGTAAATGATAGCGTGACGGTTGACAGAGGAGAATGGAAGAAAAAAACGTGTTGCGCCGACCCCAAGTAACATGGGACAAGGGCAGGAAGATGATGATGAGTTACTATGCTGAGATAGGGCCTTTGGCTTCGAAAATGTATTTGTTGTTTTCTGTTAATTAATTTTGTTTTATTGTTTTGTCATGTGCGAGTCAAATATTATTTTTTTCATTCTTTCTTTCTTTACAAAGGAGATCCAAGTCCCAGGATTGGAAATATTATATGCAAGAATCGTCGGACAAAAGTCTACATTTAAGCCCCATGCAATACAGGAAAAGTCTGTTGTCATCAAACGAGCACTGTTCCAGACCCTGAGCCATGGGCGTATCCAGGGTGGGGCAGGTGGGGCACTTGCCCCACCCTGCTTTCTGACCCGAAGGTAAGAAATTTTAGGCAAAATTAATATAATGACAAAATTAAATATTCATTTGGGTACTTTAACATGTTTCACATTAAAATAAAAACTTGGTTAAGGTTAACAATGACAGAAAACCGTCTTGTTGGCCTCTGTATTATAAGTGTGCATAGAAAGAGGGTTCTGGAAGCACAACATACATTTGAAAACGAAATTTTAGCTAGATTTAGCCAGAACCATCGCAGGTTAATATTGACATGGTGTATTGCAGTCAATAATACGTATCAGTCAGAAAATAAAAAGCATTTTTAATTTCCTACTACTTATTTTATTTACTTCTGCCCCACCCCTTAGAAAATGCTGGGTACGCCCATGCCCTGAGCCACTACTGAGAAACCCAATAACACTTTGCCCAACCTGGGAATCAAACCTCAAACAAGCAGCCACAATAAAACTAGGACAATATTAATTTGCTTAATGACATTTTATTCATGTGCATGATCTGTTTCGATCGCGACCTCGCCGAATGACCTGTCTTCTATAGAGGGCAACAGTAGGTAGACGGAAAGTCCCCGATAATATGCTCGGGAAACCACATAACATCACACCTGTAATCCCCGAAGGGTTAGGCAGAGCTGTACCTGATAGTACACCCATATTTCGCGGGTTATGTTTAAGTCCCGTGTAATAGGGGGCGAGCCTCAAAGGGACACTTTCTTTTTTATTACATAACATAACATCACGCCTGTAATTCAGGGTTAGGCAGAGGTATACCTAATAGTACACCCACATTTCGCCAGTTATGTTTAAGTCCCATGTCATAGGGGGCGAGCCTATTGCCTCAAACGGGCACAAATCCAGACCCCGTGGCTGCTGGAGAAATTCCTAAACAAAACACCACGCCTATTTTGACCGAAAGGTGAGATAGAGGTATCAACATTCGGATAATTTTGGTTCAAGATCATGTAAAAGCTTTACGGGCCAGGAATCGCGCACTTATCCCGCGTCTGAGCTGATCACATCTGCCTAGCCTTTTCTCCGCTATGTTACGGTCAACTTCCAGTCTATTCAGTTGCAGCTGAATACCAGTATTTTACATGGAGCGACTGCCTATCTGACCGAGTTACTGGGTAATACGAATCCCCTTGGTAAGACTGGTTATCGGACTTTCGGGCTTCTGAAGACTTTGAACGACTGTCCTCCAGATTGATAGGCGAATAAAACCCTGGAACATTGCGAACTTGAGACTTGGCGCCTAAGGGACTAACCAAGCTTATTTAGCTGCTGCGGGACTGTTCGAAAGAGATACCGCGGCCCTAGAACACAAAGGGCAAAGACGGAACATGGATGGGTTTTAGTCAGTACAAGTCTGACACTCCCTCCCACTCCACCCAGAGCGGGGGGGGGGTTATTTGATGATTTCTCATCCAAAAAAAAAAAGCTTATTCAGCTCTGTTCGGCTTTTGTCCATAGAAAACAACGATTTTGTACAGAGATGCGTACGCATCCTTTCAGTTTTCTGCGTCTATTCAGATGCGTACGCATCTCCATATGCGTACGCGTACTATGCTGAGTGTTTTTCCCTCCTCGTGGTGAAAAGTATGAATTTTAGTAACAAAAGGTTATTAACAAACTACTTAGTGAAGTTTTGTACTTTTCAGATTAAACCTTGAGTGAGTGAGTGACTGGATACTTTATTTCGTTGTTGTATTGATACCGATCTAAAAGCTATCAGATAGCGTATTGTATATTTGATAATACCTGAGTGAAATGTCTTGTTTTCGTGTGGGCCAGCTCCAAATTAGAAATGGGTAAAAGTTTTACTAAATATATAATAGTATACAACTGTTCATATATCATTGGTTGCACATACACACAATAATAACAGCCGCTCGGATCGATCTTTAGGTTAAGCCGTGCTCGCCTAGGTTGGTCTGTGCATGGGTGACCACACATTACATACCGAGTTTCCTCGTTAAGCCGTTGGTCCCGGCTGTCATTTGTAGATCTTTGACAGTCGTTACAGGTAGTCAGTGGCCAAAAAAGTCTAACAACCAGTCTTACCAAGGGGTATCGTATTGCCTAGTACTAACTGGGTTGTGGAGGTTAGATAGGCAATCACTCTATGTAAAATACTGGTATTCAGCTGCATCCGGTTAGACTGGAAGCCGACCCTAACATAGTTGGGAAAAGGCTAGGCAGATGATGATGCACATACATATGTTTATAATCAGCCTTAAATGTTCCCACTGCTGGGACAGAGGCCTCCTCTCTATGAGAGGGATACATTGATTGGTTTACAACTATTGTTATGTGTTGTTTTAAGTATTTATTTAATGAGAACGTATTTTAACTTGCCTTGTTAGTGTATTGGTCAAATCTTTCAGAATTTCCCCCCAAATAATTGAGCTGAAATTTTGCACACACTTTTTGTTCTGATGACAAAACATTTTTATGACAGACATGACTTGGTCCTGAGAACTCCTCAACGGTTAAAAGCATGGACAATACAATACTTTGTATACATGTTCAATGTTGATGTTTTTTCTTTTAATTTTTAATAAAAGCTAGTTTTTTTTTCAAGTTTAGTTTATTCATCCATCTATTTCCTTATCTTTGTTGTTTGTTGTGGCATGGTCATTATTTTATTAAGTGTGCTAAGAAATTATGTAATGAAAAAAAGTTCTTTCTTTCACCAGACATCCATCCATACAACCATAAACTCTCGTCTTCAGGCCCTGCTGTCTGACATACTCCTTTTTACCATCTATCTTCTAAATACATAAAAGGGAAAGGTCACTCACTCACTCACTCATCACGAAATATCGAAAACCGCTTGATGTATAAAGATGAAATTTGGCAGGGAGGTAGTTTATAGTTAGTAGACGTCCGCTAAGAACGGATTTTGCGACAGGGCCGGATTAAGGATGTCTAAGGACTGTTGCAAGTTTGTATGAAAGTCATTAATTTATTGTGCTACAAATTTGAAATTTGGCAGGGAGGTAGTTAATAGGCGGTAGGTAGTAGGTAGGTAGAAACGGCTGCATTGCAACGCATGGCGGGTACAGCTAGTAATAAATACGAATGTATTTCAAGCCTGTTGGCGATGTTGATATAAGTTCCTTTTGAAATCAATTGTTTATCCCATTTGTAATAACTCCTACAATATTAAGTTAATTTTGTAATGATGGTCATGAATGTGTGGGAGTGAAAACAGCTGATATTGATATTTAGTTATTTATAGTTTAATGCTATGTTGTAGTAAATAGTTACGTTGGTTTCAGAATTATTAGTACCATTGGAGAGTGATATTTGTTTTTAAGAGTAACGAAAACTGTATTTTTAAATGTCAATAATGATTAAAGTTTTTCTTTCGAAAAAATACAATTGTTGACATTTTTGGAACTATAATTGCAAATACATAATATAGTCAACCAACCGTCAACCACACATCAGTGGCAACATTTGCTCTACGAAAATCGCCTTTACTGCTAAGACATAAAAGTGCTGTCAATGTCAATTCAGTACCTATTTATGATAAGCTGTTCTAATGAGCTGATAGCCACAACAAATCAAAGGTATATAGACTTGACAACACAGACAGTTGTTATATTTGTCATAATATCCCAAAAGTTTTGCCTAATCAGCCACCTGATGAGCTTGAAGTTCTCAGTTCAAAAAGTATGAAAGGACTGTAGTTGGCAATAGAGAAATGCATTTTTTTTTTAAATTGCTCGCCTATATTAAAAAAAAAAAAAATTGTACTATCATAATTATTTTGTTAAAACCTTAATATTGCATAATATGATCTCACAAATTTAATATTATCCATACTAAATACAGAAACATCTAGATTGTTTGTGTGATAATGTTTTTATTGATGCATTAGGTTGACATTACAGGCCTAGGTTTAATTAATGGAAAATTCCTGCTCATAAGCAACATGTAATTGCAAAAGAAAAATAGTTGACAGTTCAAATTCAAAATAAGAAACTGTAATGGCCAGTATGAGGTAGCACAGGAAAAGTACTTGAAAGAACTAGGGGAAAGCCTTTTGCCAAATTCAGACAAAAATAATAGGACTGGCAACACCGAGGTGTTAATATGCTCTGACAGCCACAGAATTCAGCATAATATCTCTTTTTACTAACACTCAGCTGTTCTGTTGGACTTTCAACTCTCAATATTGACCCCTATTTTGAAAATCCTCTAGATTTGCTTCCATAACTAACATAACATATTGTGTAACCTAATGTTAATTAAAATGAGCATTACAATATGTTTTTTCTGATAGTAATATGTTGCATATTGACTTTAAAATAGACCATACTGTGGCAAAAATATGAGCAAAGTGGTACATAGCAAACTAAATGGCTAGATGTTTCAGCCATATTCAATCTAAAAAGGTTATCTCTCAAATAGATGGGCCTAGGAATCAGGCTCTCCCATGTAAAATTATGAAATTCAGCTGCATCTGGGTACACTGGAAGTCATTCTCAACATAGGTGGGAAAAGGCTAGACAGATGATGAGAAGGGTATAGAGAAATGCAACATTCCAACCAAAATTTTTAAAAAAAGCAGCCACACCTGTTCTAAATTTAAATTCCACTCGAAAGAATTTAAAAATAAAAATGCACAATGGTATGCTACTGAATTATTTTGGCTTTAAACACTGCAATGTCAATTTGTTTGACATTAAATAAATAGTGATTGCATGTTATGTTTACATTACTATAAGACCTTGGTTTTTAGTGTTTGGAGACATTTTTATAACAGTCTTTTGAAATGTAATAAGCAGAGTTCTAAAAACAGAAATAAAGCAATGGGACATCCCTATTTTGCTAACTGAATGTGATTACATGGGATTAATTAATTGTTCACTATAAAATAATATTATTTTATCAATTTTAACTAACTAATTAATTAATTACTGTTAATTTATATTGATTAAATTACCTGATAACTATTTAGCTAAATTATTAATATTTATTGGCTAAACCATAATAAATATTGCACTACGTAATTATTATATAATTAATGTCCTTTAAATTTGTGTTCGCAATACCCATAAGTTACAAGCTTCATTAATCAGTTTTGCCTAATTGTTGGAGCCACTTTCAAGTCTCAAGAATTTCACATCTTAAGTAAGAATTATATTCCTACATTATTAAAAAAATGGATTTGTGTCCCCTACAATGTCACATTCATGGTTTTGAGTGCCCAGTTTAGACCAAAAATAATAGAGGAAATTCAAAGAATAAAAGTAATTATGGGTTAAAGTTCTTTTAACCAATATATTGCAGGAGATATTCATAAAGGCCTCATTGGTTCTCCAGTTTTCAATTCTCGAATAGGTTAATGTTCTGCCTAATACGTTGTTAGTTATACTATGACACTCGGATCATTTAACATTCAAAGTACCAACACTGATTTAAGTACCGGCTCACAGTTATTATTCATTGTCAATGTAAAGGTTATAATTTATTACACCTTACTGTAGATATTTAAGGTATTGTAATCGGTTTTTCCATTAGCTTAAAGACAATGAGATTATGAGGAAAAATAAGCATTTAAATTGGTGAAATTTTTGTAGTGGACTGGAAATTTGTTTTTGAAATTTTACTAGGATCTATAATGGGTATTTTAGTTAGGATATTTTGAGGAAAAGTGGGTGTTGAAATTAGGGAAAATTGTGATAGTAACTGCCTGTACAGTGAGAACTAACACTAAACTATGCTATTGTTTATCTTTTCGCCTTGACAATAATTACAGAAGTATCTATTTGAATTTGGAGTGCTACAGAATGAATGAATGACATTAGATCACTTGACTGCCAAGGAGTTGGAGTACCAAGACTTTTAGGTGCAGGACCTTTTTGGTGGGACAATAGACAAGGAGGACTTACCAGCAGGTGGGAGTGGCGTTGTCCACCGTGTCTTGATTGGGCTGCGAAGGAGACTCGGCTCCCCGCGCGCCGCCCGCCACAGAAGAAGCCGTGGTGTCGCTCTGCCCCCTCACTGCGACCGCATCATCACGTCACCACGACCACAACACGCACTGCTATTATCTCGAGCTCACTGACACTAGTTGCATCTCAACCTGAAAATCACCACACCACAAACTCGTATCACAGCCTCGTAGCAAGTTCCTAGCACCCGCGGCCACCGGAACACCACAGACGTGCACTCACACTGCCCCGGATTCGGACTCAAACCAACTCCGAGCACTGAGATCACGCCCTGATATCACCACACACGATTTATCCCACTAAAAAATGGCAACCTTTGCCACTAATAACCGAGTCGACTCACTACTTCACCATGGAATACTGTAATATTTATAAACTTTCACAAGTTAATTATAGATCAGACGTTACTATTAACGTTTGAACATAAGTAAAAGCTGAGAAAATAATATTTATAAATAGCTTCGGATTATTTTGATACAAATCTATATCGGTGTATCACTCAATACACACCCCTGATTCGGGCGGAATGGATCCTCTTCTTTCTCTTTACGAGACGTTTAACATATGAAAATTAGCACGGATTAGTTAATATTACTACAATTATATGACCTACACCCTGATAACTACAAAGACATTTTGTAGCAATGACAGCGATCCGTATCGGCTTCACAGAACCTATAGAAAAAAATCAACATGTCGCCTCCTGTGATATTGCAAGGTGTTTTATCATTGAAACTTCAGTCAAAATCGAGATAAAGGGGCGTGGTCATCGAGAATCGAGAAGATTTTCCATCCATGAACGACAGAGATAAACAATGTCATGTTGTGCAATTTTGCAAAAAAGATATTCAATCTTTTAGTTTATTAAAAAAACAGGGTTTTAACTTTGATTCTGTTCAGATTTTTACAATTTTGGAGGAAATTACTGGTAAAATAAAATATGGTAGTTGGAATTTATTTTATTCGACTAAAGACGCTCCTATTCTGTCATTTTCTTATTAGTATTAAATTGTAAGCAATTAATTTGATCTTTTACGATTCTCTGATGGTAATTAATTTATTTTCTTTATGTAACAGCATTATATCAATAAAGAATCTCCTAGTTCATCGACAATATAATTTACGGGCCAATAAACCTTTCTGGAAAATTTTGCATTTTCTCGTAGGTCCAACACTACGAGTTCCCTCCCTCCCTCTCCTTCTTTTTTTGTCTATGCCTAGTCCGAACGAATGACTTTATTGAATGACAAAACGTGACAGCTGACTGAATGAAACAAATGTCACAGCGTCGTTCAAAAGGCGCGATTTTGTTTGTGGATGCTGAATTTATTATTTCTAGACGTTATGTTGTAAACTTGTAATTAAATAGCTATTTTAAAGTGTGAAACATACTAAAACATTAAAATGTCAACGAATAACAAAACTTTGCACCTGATAGCGTCCAAACTTGGACTAGGCGAGGAAGATAAAGTTCTGAAGTACGTAAACAAAACACTTTTCATAAAAACTTGTATTTTACTAACAAGCTAACGTATTTATTCGTATCTACTCACACTCTTTACTGTCTTAATAAACAACTTTGATATAGTATTGGATGATTTGTTCAACTATAAAGGTCACGAAATTGTTATAAAAAATTACAACCTTAAAACTAACTTGTCTTGGTAATTCATTTTATTGGGGTAAAATTATTATACTGCATAAACTAGATGTACCTCTAAAAGGGGGTCTTCCACTGTAATGGATGCATCATAATGTAATTCCTAAGACAACCCACTTTCCAATTCTAACTAGAATGCCAATAATACAAGGAATAAAGTTTCTAGTAGCCTTATGTTGATGGCTTACTGAGCTTGGATATTGGACCTACTTCCCGAATGAATAAGACTACAATTGATGTGTCTAAAAGATGGGCTGTTGCAGATTTCAGCCAACTGCTCATGATCTGCCTAGCCTTTTCCCAACTATGTTGGGGTTGGCTTCCAGTCTAACCGGATGCAGTTGAATACCATCATTTTACACTGAGCGACTGTCTATCTGACCTCTACAACCCAGTTCGTCATCATCCTCAGCCCAACTTCACCCACTGCTGGATATAGGCCTCTCTTTGCTTGTGCCAAGTTCCACTTCTGGTGAACCCCAGTTAGTGCTGGGTAATACAATAATGGATACCCCTTGGTAAAACTTAATGTCAGACCTTTGGGTCACTGACACCTGTAACAACTGTCAAAGATCTACAAATGACAGCCGGGACCAATGGTTTAACATGCTTTCCGAGGCACAGAGGAAACTCAGTATGTAATGGGACACATCTACTGACCAACCCAGACAAGCGCAGCTTAACCTGAAAATTGATCTGTGTGGCTGTTATCATTCCAAGAGCCAACCACTAATCCATTAGTCTTTATGCTAACCCATGTTGTTTCTAATTTCAGTAAAGCAGCAGAGCTGGAGCGTCTGCTGCAGACAAAGAGTATGGCAGGCAGCAACATGACTGACACCAGCAAAGTGGTCATATGCTTGGACTTGGCTGCTTCTATGTTGGGGGCAGATTTGGACATAGTAAGTTGTTTTACTGGTAACCGGCTAGGCAGATGATGATAATTTGATAAACATAACATCATGCCTGTAATTGGCAAAGGGTATTGTAATATATAAGGGGTTTGTAATAGTACACCTACATTTCGCCAGTTATGTTTAAGTACCATGTAAAAGGGGGCGAGCCTATAGCATCAACCGGGCACAAATCCAGACCTGCCACTGAGAAATTCCAGATGGAAAAACCCAAAAACACTGCCCGACCTGGGAATCGAACCCAGGACCTTAAACTCAAACTCAAAGCATTTATTTCAAATAGACCCGTGACAGGCACTTTTGCATAGCAGCTTATGCTCAGCAGTCGCCCTTGCTACCCTTGACAAACAAAGCTGGCAGTAGACTCACTCTTCCATATATTGCACAATAATCTAAAGAAAAAATAATATAATTATTCTCAACATTTTACTTACCAATCACCCACTCAAATATTTACCTCAAAATTACAGAAAACAGCAATCAAATACTCCGGCCTCAAGCCCTCAGCCTACACAAATACTAAGAAGGTGGTGCAGAACCTCCTAGAACTGAACAGTGACAAGCTGACCACCAACATGCTGTGTCTGACGCTCCAGTGTTCAGGAGTGCAGGAGCTCGCTGACAGGATCCTTGAGGAGTACCAGCGGTTGTCTAAAGTGGTGAGATTTATTTATGTATCTAAACTTTTTGGACACAAAAAAGATGGAAAGACAGAGGGACGCCTTTGCTCTAAAGTGGGACAATATATATAGAGTGTAACAAGACCCTTAACGAAGCCATCAACCAAGCATTCTGTACATCAAACTAAGTGACTATACATAAAAAATTATTGCTGGGAAGTGTCTTTTTTTTGGGGTGAAAAATCACGTTTTACGGTAAAACTCAATGTAACGCGGTCTTAACTTGTTGCTGATGGATGCTTCGAATAGTAAACGGGTCATGGGGGTAATTATAGTTAAAACCTTAAAAAGTAGTATTTAAAAAAAAACTTGTGAAAAAGTTGTAACTTTGACCCCCAATAACTCCATAACTAAAAGGTTCCCAGGTATGGTCTGGAACAAAAAAATGATCGCAACCACAGGGAGAACAAGTGCCTTTCGGCTTCGTTAAGGGTCTTGTTACACCCTTTATATTATGGTAGATAGTTGAAAAATGGCTTCTAGTCCAAGAAGTTGATGAGCGGATTTGGCTCATAAAATACTTTGTTTCCAGAAATAAAGTGTGTTAAGTGTAGTGTAAACTGCAAATGTTTTTTGAGATGGGCAGATGACATATATGAGGCTGGCGCGAGAATGTGGAGCTGGCACAAGCAAAGAGAGGAGAAGATAATGTTGATGTTTTATCGTTCAATGATATTATAGCTAACTGCGGTTGGAAATTGAGCTCGCGGCTAAATAATAACAGCCGCTCGGGAGTCGATCTTAAAGTTAGCCGTGCTTGCCTAGGTTGGTTTGTGGATGGGTGACCGCCCATTACATACCGAGTTTCCTCCGTGCCTCGGAAATCACGATAAACCGTTGGTCCCGGGTGTCATTTGTAGAGCTTTGACAGTTATTACAGTCAGTGGCCCGAAAGTCTGACAACCAGCTTTACCAAGGGGTATCGTATTACCCAGTACTAGCTGGGTTGTGGAGGTCAGATAGGCAGTCGCTCCATGTCAAATACTGGTATTCAGCCACATCCGGTTAGACTGGAAGCTGACCCCTAATATAGTTGGGAAAAGGCTAGGCAGATGATGATGCTGCTGGAAATTGTTATCTCTCAAGAGTTTATAATTGAATTATCTTTTGTTTTTAGGAAGTGGATTTGAATCTCCCTCAGTATGTCTGTATGGCAGTGTACCAAGCGTGCAGGTAACTATTTATTTAACATTTTAACTTTTTTTTTTACCTTGAACTTCCCAATGCATGCATATGTATTACAAACATCAGCTTAAGCTAGAAACAATCTTAATAAATAACAAACTAAGTTCACTGACCTACACTTCGCCACTGCAAAGAAGAAAAAGGGACGGCCTCATTAGAATGCTGTGGAAAATGGTAAAACAAACGAATGCACATTATATGTAAGTGCATGTGCTTACATCGCAATTTAATTAATACTCTAAACTAAAACAGATCGGGGTAATTAAACTGGTTAGCAAATAATAATAAAAACTCCTTTTAGAAGAAGGACCTTTTCCACATGCAATGCCTCTCTGTTACTGCAAGAAAGAAAGAAAAAATATTTATTTATCTCGCACAGTACAAAACAAAATGATTAAATTAAAAATTATATAAAAAGAAGACACTGGCTACTGATGGCTGGTAGACATACCTATTCCTCATTGTTTCTTCAGACAAAAGAGTTCTCCTACATTGGCAATTTGTGGCACTCTGAAATTTAGAAACTGCAAATCCTATCTTCCTACTGTTTTTGTAAATAGTTATACTGTGTATTGGGCTGGTGTCCACAACTCCAAATCCAAAGTGTTTATTTTGCATCTGGCAATAAATAATTAATTTGAGATCAGGATGCCTTTTTTTAATGGCATCTCGCAGGTCGGGATGAGCTGGACTCTTTCGCAAAGGATTGGCCTACAATCGCACTAGATCGCGAAACGTGGAAGGAGGGAAGGGAGGCCTTTGCCCTGCAGTGGGACAATATAGGCTTATAATAATAATAATCTCGCAGGTCATCCTATGAGGCTGGCTTCTGCTTAACCGGCCTCCAACCAGGGGCAAAAAACTTTAAACTAAACGCCAGCGCGCCAAGGGCACCCCCTGTGGGGTACGAGCATAGGCTTAGGGCGTCGCTGAGGAGGGCAGCAAAGGGATAGGCTGGATCTGAGTGTGATCATTATTTAGGGACTCATTTAAAACTAGTTCAGCACCGCGGGCTGGCTTGAGCAAGTGTGGGGGGGGGGGGGGATCAGGAAGCCATTAAAAATTAGGTATTTATTTCAAAAGGAGGAATCCATTTTAATTCATCATTTTAAATTTTACAGGGCCAACAAAGTAAAAGTTCCAAAGAGTAAGATAATAGAGAAGTCAAGACTAAAGCCTGCACAGTGGACCAAACTGGACGCAGACTGGACTAAGTTCACTGACCTGCAATTCGCCGCTGCAAAGAAGAAGAAGGGACGGCCTCCTAAGAATGCTGTGGAAAATGGTAAATTAGATAACATGCACGCAACACCTCACTGCGATCCAAAATTACTGACGTTGCTCAAAAAGCCGCTAAGCTAAAGTGGGACTGGGCTGGCCATGTCTGCCGCATGCCCGACGAGCTGTGGGCTAAAATAACCACGATCTCGCAGGAGATGGCGGGACGAGCTGGACAAAACTAACGACCAGTGGTCCACATTGGCTCTGGATCGAAGAATTTGGAAGTCATGGAGAGAGGCCTTTGCCCAGCAGTGGGATGACACAGGCTAACAGTAGATAACATGCCTTACGTACTGTGAAATGCTACGTCTATCAGTTTGTAGTTCTGTACTGTTAGACAATTTAATAACTCAAGAATTATAATTTATTATATATTTTCATTTACAGTTATCCGATTTACAAAATTTTTACTTAATTTTATATTATTTGGATATTTGAATCGGATTTTGTTAAAAATTTCAAGAGTTTTCATTTTTTGGCACGGAACCTTAATCCTTTTTCTAAAATAAAAGTAGCCTAGCTATCTGCTAGTAAAAGTTCCGTCGAAATCGGTCCAGGAGTTTCGGGGATTAGCCGGAACAAATAGACAGACAGACAAACATTTTTTTTATTATTTTTTTATTATATATACTAAAGAATTCGTATACTTATGGCCATGTTGAAAATTTTGATTGAGATGTGCGAAGTGCCTTTATTCCTCACAAGTGGACCCGGGGCTCACAGCGTGTATAGGTACAAAAGAAAAATCACATTTTGGATGATGAGTCTGAAAATTAATATTCTCAATTATTATATTTCTTGGTTTTATTTATTTTTTTTTATTTTATAACCATGACTAATTAAATAATTATAAAAAGAAATTATTAATTATACCTACTTACAAATGATCGACTAAATTCGACGCCTGACCATGTAGGCAGCGTGGCCGAGTGGTCTAAGGCGCTGGTTTTAGGCACCAGTCCGAAAGGGCGTGGGTTCGAATCCCACCGCTGTCAAAACTTTTTACTACCACACTTACCTAATTTCACAATAAAATATTCATCCCTCAACTCTCTGTCCAAATTTGGCGAAAAATCTCTCGTAATTAATGTTTATAAACATTTTTTTTGCAGTTGTAAATGAAGAATACATGGATGTAGATATGCCAAAGCAAGAAGAGCCTCAACAGGAACTTATAGAGCCGTACGAAGACTGGAAGAAACGTATGCTAGAAGTGGCCTATAAGGAACTTAAAGAGTTAGAAAAAATCGACGCTAGAAAGAGTGTTACACCTAGAAAATCTCCTAGAAAGGCACCGCAGAAATTTTCACCTTACAAAAGTCCTACAAAAACGAACGGTGTGAGACTTCTATTTCCTATAAATTTATGATTGTAGTTTTATTTATTATTTTGCAGTGTAATGTTAGTTTTTGTTTTAATTATGGATTTGACATTTTTCATTTTGTATTTTTTTTTTATAATTAAATTTGTATGTCGATTTTTGTGCTGCTTTTTTTGTTATTATTTAAATGCTTAGTAGAATATAGCAAACTTCATCTTGCTGCTAATAGTAATTCATTGTTTTTATTTGTTTGATGTATAGGCCCATACCCAGCAGTGCGACTGAATTGACAAATAACTTCGGACTGTAATAGGCTATTTGACAACATCGAAAAAAGCTAAAATATTTAGTCCGTCAGTTAGATCACCAAAAAATATTGGACACGTATTTTTTCTTTTGTCACAAATCAAAAAATTACGACGATACAACGCATCAAAGTTAAAAGACAGTAAAAAGTAACAGAAATTGTGACGTCACGCAAGATTTCAACGCTCTGTATCATGGTAATTTTTCTTTTACATGACAAAATAAAAAATACGTGTCCAATATTTTTTAATAATCTGACTGACGGACTAAATAGATTTTTTCAGCCAAATACCCTATTATGATGTTTTGTAACTCAATAACTCCAAAAACGTTTTTAAACGTAACAAAATACGCCTAAAACCTTCTTCACTCAAAAAATCGAAACCATTAGGCCATGAAACGCGTCTTTTAAAGCATTTACTATACTATATCTTTCCATAATATCAATATTTAAAAAAACTATGGATACTTTGGTAGACCCCAGTCTGCTAATAAACTCAACAGATGAAACCATTCACTTCAACGACGAAAACAGGCCCTCATTAGCCTATCCAACTTCTTTGGGGTTCTTCTTCGTGTTTACAACGCTCCTAGTTGGTGTGATCGTAAGAGCTATAACGCTATGGATCGGAATGTGCATTCCTTTCCGAGTTATAATGTTTACCCTTGGTGGCTTCGCGGGATTTTGTGCCCACCGGTTCCCTGCTATAAAGCCGATTGTTCTTATATGCTTTATGGATGTTGATGTTATGTTAATAACGTTCCTACCGCTGCTGATTTTTCGGACATCCTACAACGTTGATGCCCATTCGTTTTGGAGAAGTTTCCCTCAGATTCTGTTGGTTGGTGTACCAGGGGCATTGTTAACCGCGCTAATGGCATCCTTCATGGCGTTTTACCTGATTGAAACATCATGGGACTTCTCTACAGCTTTTCTATTCGGGATTGTGTGTTCTCCGATATATCCTTTGGAAGTTGTAAAGCAATTGAAGTCTATGTCTAAAGGAAAATATATCAGTGTTCTGTTACTTGGTGAAGGATTACTCGGAGATGTGACAGTCATGATCGAATTCACAGCAGTTTTTGGATATATAGCTGGTGCTATAACTGAAGCTGGCAGTATAACGTTATTTTTAATCCGTTACGCTGGAGGGGGCCTTCTGCTAGGCATAGTGATGGGAAAGATAACCGATACGTTATTATCGATAACTTATTACGATCTACTTTGTGCTGTGATTGTAACTTTGGCTGGGGCGTATTTAACATATTATATTGGTGAAAAGTTTTTATATGTGTCAGGGTTGTTGGGGACAGTGATTACTGGTGTGCTAGTCAGTAATAAGAAGTCGACCATTGCTGGCGATGTGGAACAAATGGTGTCCAACTTCTGGACGATATTGGGCCAAATCGCCAATACATTGATTTTCACCATGATTGGGGTCGTGATTTTTGAGAGAGTGAGTGATGTAATCACTGTTCGGCAAGTCTCGTTGATCTTCGTGACTTATACTACGGTTTATTGTTCGAGGTGAGTAGCTTTTTTGGTTTTATTGTAGACTAGCATGCCTTGCGACCTTCGTCCGCGTGAATTTATTATAAAAATATGACTGTCCTTTTTGGATTTTGTTAACAATTTCAAGGGATTTAATTTGTTTGCACGCATCCCTAGTCCTTTTTCTAAAATAAAAGTTACTCTTTATAACATCAGCTATCTGCCAGTAAAAGTCCCATCAAAATCGGTTCAGACATTTCGGAGATTAGCCGGAACAAACAGACCGATAGACAAACAAAAATCAAAATAAAGTTTATTTTTTGTTATACTTTCATATGCATTCAATAATAAAAAAACTGTTATTTTGATATTATATTTATTTATTTGAATAGAATTATAGATGTATTAAATTGAAGAAATGTACAAATGCTGTAAATGGCACTTTATTTTGTCTTCTCAAAGATATGTGTTTACAGCTTAGGGATCTCAATAATGATCCACAGGCTAGCATAAGCATAAACAACTTTAAACCTTGCTTGCGCTGCTGATGATCACTGATTATCATCCACAAAATAAATTAGCGAAACTCTGCAGACGAGTTTTGCTACGTAATTTAATTTAACCTTGTATAATGATAATATTGTATGATTGATGGTGGAGGTACCCCGCAATGACGCCATTGCTGCGTCACATGGGGTGTGGCGTAATGTGGCAGCTCTGTATGGCGTGTGTGTGGCAATGGACAACAATACATATACATTTTAACATATTTTTAAAAGCTAGCTCCGGGCATACCGCAATTTATTTGTAAACGAAGTTAACAAAACATTTTTTGGGTTGTACCCTCTCTGACAGATCAAGGGCCCCTCGACAGAATTTGTTACGGGCCCCGTGCTTGCTTAATCCGGTACTGACTGTATGGCATCACTATGGCAGTGGCTCTCATGTGATAATGTTGTAAGGTTGATGGTGTACGCCGCAATGACGCCGCTGTTGCGTCACATAGGGTATGGCATGACGTGGCAGCACTGTCTGGCGTGTGTGTGGGGCGGGCTGAGGGGACCGCTGTCTCTCTGTTTGGCGTTGATCGTGCTGCAGACGCCGAGGGTTTCAAATGCTGGAGAAGTAAGTCCTTCGATCCAGTACTCTTAGACCTTGAGAAATGTCCCCCAAGATTTTAGTAAAAGCTTTGGGAATATGAAAAATAATAACACGCCTTTTAGAAACGAAACTCGGCGTATCGTACGCTATAGCGTTTACCAGTCGCGCTGGAACCTGGATTTGATTTTCAGGTCAGGCAAAATTTGAATTACACAACTCTGCATATCCCTTCGGCTCACACAAGCGTAATGCTACGTATACTTTTCTCTCTTCTAGATCTTCATAATCCAAACAGCAGGCCTAGTGATCCTGTCCCTCCTTATAAACGCGACGAGCATGAGGAAGGTCCTGAAGATCCTGGGTCTAGCAGAGATCTCGTTAGCCAAGAAAGCGAACATGACGAACTGTGTCAAACGCATCATGATGACTAGGGAGCGCTGTATCTCTATGCTGAAGATGGACAAGTTCCTCGCTGATGCTAACTGGGATCTGGTTTCTGCAGGTTGGTAGACCCTGGTGGGCAGTCGATCTTTGTAAAATTTTGGTATTTCGCTGCCTCCGGTTAGCCTGGAAGCTGATCCCAGCAAGTTGGGGAAGGTGAGACAGAGGATGAGGATGGTAGACCTTTAACATACCAGAATTTACTGTTCAAGAGAGTTATACTCAGATAGTCCTTCCTATTCCACCGCCAAGCAGTTTGGTTGTGTTCCAGTTTGAGTGGTATTCCTGCCGTTTGAGTTAAAGAAGGCCATGATAAAGTGCAACTTTCGAGAAGTCAGGTCCAGCACTAGACTTACAGACTTTGATAGAAATGAGGGACCTTTTGCCCTTTTACGCAGTCTTCAACTCGATCTCCCAAACTCAACAGAACAGACCTTAGAGTTACGAGTAACATGACTTGATATACAACAGCAAGAAATGAGTCTACAGTCCCAGTAGCTTGTAACAAAAATTAAGCTTCAAAAGAATCCCGTTCTCCAAGGTCTTCTCTCCCTTCCATCAGGCACTACTATAAAGCATCCCTACCAGCTCCAAATGTCTGGCCACGACGAGGATGATGAGGACGACACGTACATGGGCTACCACTACACCACCTGCCCTGACTGCGAGAGGGAGATACCCAACGAGCCAACCAAGAAGGAGTTCGCGGAGATGACCAAGTAACATAATTCCTGGTCAAAAATACTTACCGTTTCATCAATCATTGTTTTCTTTGACTTTTGAGGCTTTGAAAAAATTCATACCATCATTTCACAGAATTCAGGACTGTCACGATTGTCTTTCATTCTTCCGCAAATAACCGCGACACCGTTAGAGTTAGCGTCTCAATGAGCGGAGTGTACGAAGATCAGGGAACTGTACTCGCGCGACGCGGGTGTGACTCACAGGCAGGGCGAACACTGAATCTCTCCAAATGCGGTTAACTCTTTCGGTGCCCAGCACCCAGCATAATATGGGCATTGGACCCATATGCTGGTATGCTGGGTGCTGGGCACCGAAAGGGTTAATATATTTTACTGGAACACAATATTGTGACACATACACACACACTTACGTACGTCAAAAACTGATACCATATCGTTAAGAATCGTACCATTTTAACGCCAAAATATTCCCCACAAACCAGGGAAGCCAACCAACGCGTCTTAAAAGCCTTAAAGATATCCTACTGGCGGCAGTACGAACACGGCAAGATCAGTAAGGACGGGGTCAGAATGCTGGTACAGGCAGTGGAGGTAGCTGCCGACTCTGACGACGGCAGGGTCAATCTGGACCAGCTGGGGTCGCTGTGGAAGCCTAAGGTAAGAGTCCATACAGCTGGCTCATGGCCATGTAACTAGAGACTAAGAGGAAAAGATTTTTAAGAGACTTGAACTTGTTTTGTACGTTAACCTGATAATGGGTTGAACTACGCAGACAGAAACACGAGAACACGAAGTATTCCTATCTTTGCCAGTACGGAGACTGTCAGAAATCCCGCATAGTTAGTCCGAGACTATGGACAAGGTGGGCAGGGAGTGCAGGGACCCTATCAATTCTAGTTTCGCTGCGGTTTCTATGAAACAGTTAAGCGTCTAGCTAAAAAATGTCCCTGGTCGTATAGACTCTACTTAAGACCCTTACGATAGATTGTCTGAATGCTCATTGTAGGAGTTTTTAACCGTTATATAGAGCTTCAATACAATACGCAGTCTCATTAAGCTGTTCTCTTCCAAAAGACGCACGCAGTCTGGCTACGTCGCAAACTAGTAAACATGATGACGCCCGAAGCGGCGAACGCGCAAGTACCTCGACAAAAATGGCGGCAGCACTGCTACAGAATCGTCACCAACGTCTGGTTTGACGGCTTCATCTATTTCATGATACTGTGTAATACTCCCGTGATACTGTGCGAGGTGGCACTACCGACACCCGTGTCGCAATCTGTCATGCTTACTATCAGAGCGCTGAACTTGTGAGTATATTGCTATATCAACTAGTTAGATTCCGTACCATCAAAATTCCAGCTTCAGCTGTTTTACTTTGGCCCAACCACAGTTTTCGCTCCAAGAATTTGAGACACGGGATTTCTAGGAGAGTTTTGGTTCTATGTCAAATATTCAAGCCTAGGCTTCCGAAAAAGACATCGGATAACCAGGCGATATTAAAGTCGTTTGATCACAGTGGAGAACAAAAATGTAAAATCTGGTATTCCGCAATTTCCTGAAACAATAACGAAGACTTCAATGTTTTAGAACATCATATCCGGATGCCGTAGACCATATGCCCATGCCCGCCTATTCGATAGCTCGAAAGTTATTAGGTTCTTAGCCTCAGCCTTTTTTGGCAAATCTTAGGATATTTAGACCATAAAAAAAATACCAAGTTGCGTAGAATTATGACCGGTGTAGGGATTGGAGAAAGACCTTTGCCCAGCAGTGGGACAATTCGGGTTAGTAATAATAATAAGGCCAGAAGATATTATATTGATTTAAAATTACAGTTTCTTCTTCATAATTTACGTTATGGAAATGATCATAAAGATGTGTGCACTCGGATTCTGTGGCTACTTCAAGTCCCACTGGAATAAGCTTGATTTCGTCATCATCGTAATGGCCACTAGTGGTAAGCACAGCTTTAACGTAATCTCAAACTATTTATTCCACAGGGAGAGTGCATACGTATACATTTATCTTCTTTTTAGCGTATCGATGGAAAAAAATTCAAGTGGACTGTGTAGCTCAAAACAGTCTCACGAACTCCGCTCACTGATGAAGTAAATAGATCATCAAGTGCGCAGATGATAGGGCATGCGGTTCAAGATGGAAGGTGGGCCATTCTCTGTCGGGAGACGCTGCATACGCACTTCAGGTCTGAGCCGTCCATGAACCCCATCTGTACATGTATAGGACAACTACATTATGCTGGTTATATTATAACTTATAAGTTCCATCTAATAGGGGAGGAGAAACTAATTCGTCCCTGACCGAGCGACTGAAAATTTTCGAGGACCCTTACTATTATGTGCACCTCGGACGAATAGACTCACAGACAGACGGTGTACTGTGTCGGCTTTAAAGACTCTGGCAGATAAAGTAGGTACTGAAGTATCTGTCGAGTGTTGGTGGAGGCAGCCTAACCACGGGCTGCGGGACTGTTCGATAGAGATACCGCAGCCCTGGAACACAAGGGGCAAAGAAGGAACACGGATGGGTTTTAGTCAGTACAAGTCTGACACTCCCTGCCGCTCCGCCCAGAGCGGGAGGGGTCATTTGATGATTACCCATCCGAAAAAGAAGGCAGCCTAACCGCAATTTGTCCCCAGCAGTTTGACTGCACCGGTTGCCAATGCTCTATTGAGCCCTATGGGTATACGGATGCCTTGCAAAGTGGTTATTCATCACCAGACCATGAATCTATCACTCTCATTTCAGACTTTGTACTAGACGTGATAGATGCCGTCACTCCTTGGGACAAGTGGAACAGTGTCAACTCCAGCTTCATCACGGCTACCAAGTTACTAAGGATGCTGCGTTTCCTAAGATTATGCAAGCTGGCCAGGTAACAACATACTTCTTTTAGGGCGGATAAAAGTAGTGTTACGTCGGCTGCTTTACGAGAACATTCTAGATTACGTTCGAATTTAGAATGTTCCACTATGGATCTGTGTAGAACATTCAAGAAGAATCCCAGAACATTCCATTATGGAAGCTGTGAAGAAGGTTCGAGAAAGTTGTGGAAATTTCTCGAAGGATGGATGCCGATATTAATAGCCGACGGGTTTGCGGGAGCAGTCAGTCTGATTTTGGCTGTACAATGAAGCGAATCGAAGTGAACTACAAGTGCGATATCTAAGTGAATAGTGATCAATAGTGAATTTGTGATTGAGTTATTAAGAAGTGTTTTGTGTTAAATATTAATTAAGATGTTTTGTGTTGATGATACCCAGCGCATAACAGTGGGTATCCTATGACAATTGGCAAAAATGAAATTTTCTTAAAAGAAATAATAGTTTTAATAGTATTATAAGTATTATTCAGGGATTACTTTTTACAAACATTAAAATAACTTGATCTGTTCGTATTATTGCTTGGTATCGTATAAGTATTGTGTTTTGTTTCAGGGTATCAGTGCCAAAAATAATGGCTTACATAGACCGCATAATCGACATACAACTGGCCTTTGGTTATGATGTTGGAAAGGTAAATATAAAGTTGAGCTGAAACTAACTTATCCAATTAACTGGCGATACAGTACAGTATATCTACAATTCGTAACTGATCAGAAAGTCTCCCAAAACAGGACTTTGAGTGCTGTGCCGACAGACATGAAAGCGCTGCGAACGTTGCACAAGCAAAGAAGATGGCGTCATTGGTTTCGATTTTGGTTGCGCGTCAGTAGATCCTTTTAAGGATGAAGAACAGGGTGTAAAGTTCTTCATCGCCCATGGAAAAGGGAAGATCCTCCGACCAGACGGGCGTGGTGTCTGGTGGGCTACTGCCCCACAGTTGTTGTCGGGTTTTCCTATATTATGTTCTTAACTCACGGATAACTTTAAAATCGTGATTTAGAATTTTGATCTTTGTTCTTTCATTTGTGTCATAGATGGCGCTGTTATACGTTTTTTACCATCATATTCCGCTAAAATTCTTCCAGTCACCAGCGCAACAAGCTACTACAAACAAGTTACTACAAACTGTCAAATTTCTCTAAATGATTTTAAACTAAAATTGTTGTTGGTTAAGTACAAAATCGAATGAGAAAACTTGACTCTTCGAAAATTTGATCTTTATGTGTGACGGCCCTGACGTCCACTGCCCATCAGCAGGACGAGAAGAAACGGTTCCGCCATGACTGGCATAACTCTTCCCAAATTCTCATTTTTGGTGTAAACTACTTAAAATGCTCATAATGTACAATTTTTGCTAGGGCTTCGTCACCGGTGCCCAAGAAGTATGCACCCTGCTACCACAGTTGGTGGATAACAAACAGATACATGACATGTTGACCACCAAACTGGACAGTGACAGGTAACTTAACATCACGGCTTTAGTTATTGTAGGGGTGGGTATAAGTCCCGTCATGTAAAAAGAACGCTGAGCGACAGTGGAGGGGATGTGTTCGCGCACGTTATACAGTCGCGTCCTAAATAACTAAGCTATTGTTTTATAATATAAGTATAATTGTTTCATTGTAGAATCGTAATATATACTTTACTAGCTACTTAGTACTTTGGAAAAGGCTGGAAAAAAAAATAGAAAGTTTATTTGAGCGGTCAGCGTTCTTTTTACGTGACGCGACCTATAGAAGTTTATCCCACATTTCGCCAGTATACAGGGAGTCATACCAAGGGGTACCGTGTTACCCCAGTTGTAGAGGATAGATAAAAGGTCGCTCCATGTCAAATACAGATATTTTATTATCATTAACTGGGCACAAATAATAAGAATTTTCTAATAGAGAAATTTTGCGTGATCCAGAGAGCGAACTCAAGACCCGACGCTCAACAGTAACACCCTTTACTTTGACCACTAAACCAACAAAACAGTTGAGTGAATACATCATCATCTGCCTAGTCTTTTCCCAACTATGTTGGGGTCGGCTTCCAGTCTAACAGGATGCAGCTGAATGCCAGTATTTCACGTGGAACGACTGCCTATCTGACCTCCACAACCCAGTTGGCACTGGGTTGTGGAGGTCTTACCAAGGGGAATCGTAGACTGGTTGTTAGACTACCGGGCCACTGACTGCCTGTCAAAGATCTATGAGCTTTTCGAGGCACGAAGGAAACTCGGTATGTAATGAGTGGTCACCCATCCACGGGCCAACCTAGGCAAGTGCGGCTTAACCTAAAGATTGACCCGAGCGGCTGTTATTTTTCTGCCACGAGCTCTTCAATTTGAGTGAATACATATCGGTTAAATAGGGAGCCGCCATTTTTGAAGTCGGCACGGTAACGCTAATTTAGACATCATTAGGAGTATCGAATTCTATCATTCTGCGGTAGTTTAGGAACAGTCACTGTCGAACAACATTACTCTCCTTTTGATCCTTACTGCAGTCGGGTAAAAACAAAAGAAGGAAAGTTGTGTTCACGGTGTTCATATTTTTGGTTATAGATTAGCAGTAACTCGTCAGCTAGGGTTACTGCAACGCGACAGACCCTGGACTGCCATCACTGTGAAGACCAGACAAGCCACTACATCCACTCTTAATATTATGATCATGGATGCTATGCAGTTGAAGGAAGAAGGTAAGAACTAATATTCTTTTTTGGAAACAAATTTTACTTTACAGGTTTTTGGTACCATCAACATTTTAGTTGTATACTAAGTAATACAAATTAATAATATAATAATTAATACACGTAAATAATATAATTTAATAACCCCATGATGTTAATTAAAATAACTACATAAACCTAATACTAGTAATATTATGGATAAATTATATTTGTTTAACAAACTTGCAATCCAGTATACCTACTCACTGGATGCTTGTTTTGTCTAATATATGTAACAACTAAATGTACACATGAATGCAATAAACACTTTGAGATTGAGTTTGAGTTCTCCCTCAAGAGTACCTGTAAAGTTACAGGCACATGTGACATGAAAAGGTTTTTTTAGCGTGGCCGCGACTTCAAGTATTGCGTTTGATCGTCATTATAAGCTTTTAAATAACTTACCTTGTTAGTTGGTTGGTCAGTTAGTTAGTATGTATAGGTAACTGAATTTCAAACCAGTTCCCCCCAACAGATTGAGCAAAAATGTTGCATACACCTTTGGTTCTGGTGACAATACATTTTTATGACAGACATGACTTGATCCAGCAGGATCGCCTCCTCACGAAATAACTCCTCAAAGGTTAATAGCACGGACACGAAACTTTGTATACGCGTTCAATTTTGATGGATAACCTAATTGTCATTTTAATAAAAGCATGTTTTTTAATTGTTTTTAAATGATTAATTTATTAACTAATTTATTTATTTTACTATTTATGTACACACAGTAGACAAGACAGGAAAATAACATTATAATATATGAGTACATAGGTACTGCTTATTTCTTAAGAAATTTCTGCCAGCAGACCTGCAAAAGGAGAAATGAAAAAGAAATGTAGACAATAGTGTGTGAGAAAAGGTATAAGAATAGTTTATTTTATCAAAAAAATATTTCCAATCTTTCAGGTTTTCTGGATGAAATGGAGTATTCACTACTCTTAAATGCGATTCAAGAGAAGATCCAACTATGTCGTCACAAAGGCAGTTTAGTAGCGCCATCATCTCCCGAGGTAACTAATGCCCTGGGTGATGGAACTGTGTGAACTTAGACAATCATCCAGCGACATGATATTATAACATCCGTTGAAATAATAATAACACCAGCCTGTTACTGTCCCACCGCTGGGCCACGGTAATATTATAATACAGTACTCCAACTTCATACAAACGGACGAAACGCGAGCTATACCTACGCGCCTCGATCGTAGGGTGCGCTCGCGGTGCAGACAGTCACGGCTGTACCGCAGTGTCGAACGGACGGTGTGTTGTTTTTTTAACAATAACCGCGCGATTTTTTCTCTAAAAATCAGTTAATATGACGAGTAGGAAATATTGTGCTGTTTTTGGTTGTATGGATTCGCCAATAACGCTTTTTGATTGTACCCAACGATGATTTTGTGGAATATATAGAAAAAATGGAGGAAATATTCCGAAAATTCACTTAAAACCAAACATGTAAATTGTAAAGTAGCTGCAGGTATCTATAACCAAGTAAAAGATATTCCATTTTCTCCACCTTGTCCATGTTTCCCAAAACAATTTTTAATTAAGCTTTATATAAGAATGCGGATTTATTATACCTTAAAATTTAACAATAAAGCATTTCGTACGACTCAGTCGAGGCGCAAATATTGTTCGGTCGCAAATTTATAAGCCCGATTTGTTTTTCAAACAAAAACATGTTTTTTTAATTAAATCTACCAATCAAAAAACAACGCATTTTTATTGAACACTTCCTATTCAATATACAAAGTATTTCATTTATTTATATAAAAAGGATATTTACAATCACAAAACTAAATATAAACAGAAAGTAGGCAAATGTCATTAAAATGCTGGAGACGCGGCCCTAACGCATGTTTACGTACCGCGCGGCTGTAGGCATTTATTTCTATCATGCGGCCGAGTTACATTACTGTATTATAATATTACCGTGGCTGGGCGAAGGTCTCTTCTCATACAGAGAAGGCACGAGCATTGATCACCACGCTTGCTCAAGACGGGTTGGCGGGTTGTCCGTTAGAATAATTTTCAAATATTTTCAGACACAACTCCGCGCGGTTTCTTGGTTACAAGGAAACGAAAGGATAGCTGACTTCTTTTTAGAGCATTCGGAGATACTGAACTTCAACATCAACGATATTTTGATATCCAGAGGTAAAAATCGTTATTCAAAAGGTTTACTAATGCATCTCTGGTTTTTGGTGTTGAGATACTTAGAGCTGTTTCACACTAGCGTAGTTTTCTGCGCGTATAAGCTCGTATCGGGTTACGTGCGTACACGCGCGCCACTTTAAAACAACGGTTTTTCTGGCGTGTTAGCGCGGGGCGAGTGGGCGCCCGTGGCGTGGCGTTTCTCACGGCTCTCGCTTTTAAGCACGGTCAACGCTCGTACGAGTTGCGCGTGTGGAAAAATGCGCACGTATACGCGTATACGCTACACGCTAATGTGAAATCGCCCTAAGGCGCGAATTACACAGAAACAGCGTAAGGTGCGGCGCAGGCGTGGAATTTTTAAGGTAACTTAGGAACGGCGTGCTTGCGCCGCGCCGCTTGAGTGTAATTCGCGACATGTCGCCTACGTACATTTTGTATGAAAACATCTTGAAGCGGCATCATGCCTGCATTGCGACTTCACCTTACGCCGTTTCTGTGTAATTCGCGCCTTACAGGAGCATATTCCTCTTCCTGGTAGTACTTTAATAATCGAGAAAAAGTCCTTACACAGTCATTTTTCCGACCATTCCTTAGGTGACGAGCCCAAAGGCATGTACATCCTAGTATCAGGTCTCCTAGAAGCGACCTACACGCCCCCAGACGATGATATCGACGAGGCTATACCTAACTACGAGTTCATAACGGACCTCAAATACGGGGACCCCTGCCAGGATTATATCGTGTCGGGGAACGCTGTTGGGGTGTTAGGGGTATGTCCCTCTTGGGGTCTTTTAAGATAACTTTCTTGACTTTAAGTAACCGTAATTATGTGTTAATAGATTAGCATCTTTATAGGAAACAACTGTAAAATTCATATTTACATAACATCCCCGAATAAATTCAACAGTTATGTTTAAGTTCAAGAGGCTAATTATTAACGTATACGATAAATAAACGTTTTGGCAGGTCATCTCAGGTAAGGCAAAATGTTATTGGGTTTTTCCATCAGGGAACTCTCAATAGTAGCCCGGAGTTCGAACTTCTGGCCGGTTGATGGCAATAGGGTCTACTATAAAGGGTGTAAATAGACCCTTTATTGAAGCCGAAAGGCATTTTTTCTCCCCGCTATTGCGATCATTTTTTTGTTCTAGACCATACTGGGAACCTTCTAGATACGGAGTTATTGGGGGTCAAAGTTCCAATTAAACAAGTTTTTTTTTTAATACCACTTTTAAAGGTTTTTAACTTTACTTTAATTAACTCCATGACCCGTTAACTATTCAAATCATCCATCACCACAATGTTCTGAGTGTTCCATTGAGACCTACCGTAAAATGTGATTTTCACCCCAAAAAAAAAAGCTTTTTTTGCGTAAAGTTACTTAGTTTGATGTACAGAATGTTTGTTTGACGGCTTCGTGAAGGGTCTGTTTACACCCTGTATGTACATCTCCACTCATCGATCATCTGCATAACAAAAGCTGGGATTACAGGCACAACGCTGTTTATGTTATCATATCCGTGCTGCAGGTGTTAACAAATCGTCCGTACAGCTACACAGTCCGCTGCGACTCTGCAGTGCAAGCGTACTACATCACGATGCCCATCATCAAGGAGGCTTTCAACTTGGCGCCGCATCCTATCATGGGGTAATTACACACAACATCATGCTGGTATTCCCCGAGGGGGTAGCCAGCGGTGTATTGATATCTACATTTCGCCAATGGTTTAGCTCGCCGTTCATTGGCAGTCTTCTTAAGTGAAAAGTGTTCTCTATCACTATGCTGTCCTATTTGACCTCAAGGTTGACTGGTAGAGAATGCCTTGTGGCATTAAGTCCGCCTATGTACCACTTTTGTACATGAAGTTTAAATAAATAAATCAATAGGCGGCAAGATAAAACGCTTTTCACCATTTCACACGGAACTTCTCTATCCAAATATTAAGGGCCCTAGGTACCTGAATCTGTCTGTCTATTAGATATCTTTTAACTCCTTAAGGGGTCATTGTTGCCAAAGAAAAGATGGGTGGATTGTGTGAGGAATGATATGAAAGAGTAAGGAGTGGCGAGCCGTGACGTCTGACAGGGGAGAATGGAAGAAGAAAACGTGTTGCGCCGACCCCAAGTAGAATGGGACAAGGGCAGGAAGATGATGATAATGAACGGCTCACATTACCTGGGTTATGATATAGGATACCTTCTATTTTGATGGTACGTTCCCGTGGGATAATTTGTTGGGACTTCAATTCGAAGAAGCTACGGTCAAAAACTATTCTGACCAACAATAATTTATTTGTACAAGAGTGGTACACAGGCGTACTTAATGCCACAAGGCATTCTCTACCAGTCAACCTTTGGGTCAAATAGGACAACATTGTGATAGCGTACAAAATAATATCTAAAAAAATATCTTCTGGTTTAATACTCATGTTGGTCCTCCTCCCCAGCCTCGAATCATCAATGTGGCGTGAAATAGGCATCAAGATAAGCATGATGGTGCTTCCGAACGTGCCTGCCTACCACGGCTGGCCCGTCGAGCGCCTCAGCATGAGGTTGGAACACGCCTTCGTGCCTTGTCTCAAGGCTTTTAAGGTAATGTTCTGACTATACAGTATCCAGATAACGCCGCATACGCACTACGCTTCATAGAACCTGACGTCATACAAAATATGACATCGCGCAAACAGAGTTATCTGCACGGGTAGCATGATGATGGGTTAAAAAGGACCCTTAACGAAGCCGAAAGGCACTGTTCTTCCCGTCATTGCGCATTTTTGGCCATACCTGGGAACCTTCTAGTTACGGAGATATTGGAGGTCAAATTTCCAACTTTTTCGCAAGTTTTTTTTTTTAAACACAAATTTTGTTGTTATAGCTTTACTTTAAATACTTCCATGACCCTGTACTATTTAATGCATCCATCAGCACAATGTTTTGAGTGCGTAACACTGAGTCTTACCGAAAACTGACTTTTTCACCCCCAAAAAAAGGCGTTTCCCAGCAATCATTTTTGCATAGAGTTAGGTACTTAGTTTGATGTACAGAATTCTTGGTTGACGGCTTCGTGAAGGGTCCTTGTATGTAGAGAAACCCGACAACAACCGTGGGGCAGTGTAGCCCACCAGACACAACACCTGTCTAATCGGAATATCAGAGGAAGAGGACACACCCTGTTCCTAATACCCTTATAAGATTAAAAATGTTTCAATAGTCTTTTATTTACAGGTTTTTGTCGTAAATGAATTGATGGAAGATATCGTGCTGCTGGACGGAATCTGTCAGGATGTGTCAACAAGAGAAGTATTCCAGCCACCGACTTACATACCCAGGTAAAAAACTGGGTGTCCTGACTGAACTTCGGTCATGGCGGTCAATCTTAACACTCGTGTGTGCGCAGACGCAGGTTCAATCCCTTCCCTCACTCTCGTAGTCCTCGATAGTCCATCGCGACTGGAGCGAGGTCAAGTGGGCCCACTTGATAACGAGACATAATGGTCGTAAAAAGTCCCTTAACGAAGCCGAAAGGTACTTGTTCTTCCCGTCACTGTGATATTTTTTTGTCCTATACTTGGTAAGTTCATAACCTTCTAGTTATGGAGGTATTAGAGCTCAAAGTTCCTTCTTCGGAATAATAAAAAAATACAAGTTTTGAATATTATAACTTTACTTTAATTCCTCCATGCCCCCTGTGCTATAATGCGTCCATGACTATCTCCCTATACTCCCTGTGCTATTCAATTGATCCATCAGCACAATGCTTTAAACGCGTTACATTGAGTCCTACCGTAAATGCCCCACAAAAAAGTACTTTCCCAGCAATAATTTTTGCGTAGATATACTTAGTTTGATGTACAGAATACTTGGTTGACAGCTTCATTTACGCTTGCATAATCTTGAAAATGAAACTCATTAACGGAGTGTTGTATGGTGTAATCTGGCGGAACAAATTTGCGTTCCCTAGTTGCTACTAAAAAGTCAAAGACCGGGAATCGACCTCATTCTCAACATAAGCGCTTACGGCTACTAGACCAATGAGCCAGTCAGTCACGTTGCGTGGTTGAGGCAACACTATTCATCTAGTACTTTTTAGTAACATAACATCAAGCCTGTAATTCCTGAAGAGTTAGGCAGAGGTGCAGTAGCTAATAGTATACCATATTTTGCCAGTTATGTTTAAGTCCCATATAATAGAAGCCGAGCCTATTGCAGTCAATCGGGCACAAATCCAGACACCCGTGGCTGCTACTGAGAAATTCCTGATGGAAAACCCAATAACAATTTGCCTGACCCCGGAATCGAACCCAGGACCTCTTGCTCATCAGTCCCGATTGCGTCCACTAGACCGAGGTAGTCAGCAAGTAGTACTTTCTAATGACATCAAAAATATGCTCATTACCTACAGAACCGCCCACCGCCTCATCTTCCCCAAGTCCTCACAGCTGATGGTATCCGGCACCTGTCCGGACACGAAGCTGCTGATCGTTCCCGCCAAGGACACGGACGAGCTGGACATCATGGAAGACGAGCTCGACGATCTGCAGTGTGAACTGGTAACGGTCGTCATCTGCCTAGTCTTTTCCCAACATTGTTGGTGTCGACTTCAAGTCTAGAATGCCACTGAACACCAGTGTTTTGCAGGGTGACTATCTGACAACCCAACTACTGGGTAATACGATACCCAGAAAAAACCAAAGTTGCAGTGTGTGTGTGTGTGTTGTAGTTTGTTTGTTTACAAACAGTAAACATGGTAAATATCCCGTTTCTAGCGTTAATGATAATACGATACCCGTTGGTATGTCTGGTTGTCAAACTTTTGGGCTTTTGATTGTCAAAGAACTACAAATGACTATCATAGCCGGCTTATCGTGCTTTCCGGGGCACGGATAGGTCTCGGTATGTAATGAATGGTCACCCATCCGCGGAGTGACCGTGGCAAGCGTTGCTTAACCTTGAAAGTCTATCCCTGCGACTGTTATTATTGAGCCTCGTGTATGTAAAGTACAGCGAATTCAAGATATACAGGGTGGGAGGGACACCGACGCGGCAGGGGAACAGCTGATTTTTATCCGACTACGGCGAAGCCAAAAGGAAGGGTTCTGATTTTAGCAGTCTTTGTATGTATGTATGTATGTTTGTATTTACGTATGTTCCTCCGTAGCGCCTAAACTATTCATCCGATTTTGATGAATAAGGTGTCAATCGATTCGTTATTATGGTCCGCGTAACATAGGCTACATTTTAACCGACTTCAACAATAGGAGAAGCTGATTTTACCTTGTAAACCCTGAATTTAAGAGCGTGTTTTTGAGAGCGTGAACCACATATATTCTTGTTTTTAATAACCGATGAAAAATTTCCATGTCCCCACATAGATATTTTTCATCGATGCTCAGAATGATGTACTGAATACATGGTGTCCTCTCCAGATCTCCAACGTATCGTCCCGCTGCCTGTACCACCGGGTGGCGCGGCGCTTCTCGGTGGAGTCGCGCGCGCCGTCGTCCCGGCGCGGGCGCAACAAGCGGCGCCGCGCGGGCAAGCGGGTCAACTACCGGGAGTCCGTGTGGGGCAAGCAGATCTGTTAGTGTAGCTTGTGTTGTGCCGCATTATATCACGCTTGTATTTCTTCAACGGGATAGGAAGGAATATTTCCATAGTAACCAACCTGTTCATGAGGATCTCTCATTTTATAGGAAATCTAAACAAAGCGAGACCAAGCTGTACTGGAAATGTACAGCTTCATGTGCCGCCGTGTGTACCTACATATACCAAAATTTCACCAGATTTGTTTGAGTCCAAGGTGAGGCCTATTGTCATCATCCAGGCATAAATCCAAACTCTAAGCTGCTACTGGAAAAAATCCTGATGGAAAAACCCAATAACACTTTGCCCGATCCGGAAATCGAACCCGAGACCTCGTGCTGATCAGTAGTGCTAACGACCACTAGACAAATTTATTTATTTAAACTTCATGTACAAGAGTGGTACATAGGCGGACTTAATGCCACAAGGCATTCTCTACCAGTCAACCTTTGGATCAAATAATTTCAAAAAAAAACTTCTTCTTTTCGAAAATTTACTATTATAAGACTGGTAATTAGTGACCGATACTTAAACACGTGATTATACTCATGATAACAAACAACTTTCCCAGAGAAACTTTTTAATTTTTATCTCTAATTTTTTTTCTCATCACTAACGTACCGTGCAACAGTGGGTAGGAAGAGCACAGTGAGAGACAGAACGGCGTCACGCAGCTAACAGCCGATAGGTCACAGGCGCGCGCGCATGTATTTCATACGGCTGTTGTGTTATTGGGATAAAAGTGAATGTTTCTTTGGGAAAGTTGTTTGTTATCATGAGTAGAATTACGTGTTTATTAAGTATCGGTCACTAATTACCAGTCACCCTATACTAGTAAATTTTCGAAAACAAGAAGTTATTTTTTAGATATTATTTTGTACCCTATCACAATGCTGTCCTATTTGACCCAAAGGTCTAATTGAGAGTTATTTAGTCGAAACTGACAAATGAGGCAACTTATTAATAATCATATATTAATAAACAGCGTCACAGATGTTGGGTGGCACGAGTGAGAGAGAAATGTCTTCCAAGTATTACAAGCCCAGTCTCACAGAAGTTGTTAGTACCGATTTATTACCTTATTTATTTATTTATAGATAGGAGAACCAACAGCTACGATAAATGAATAACAATTGTATAGGCAACATAGAGCCAATTACAAGTTCTCACGAGTAAACACAGAAAAAATAGTAGAAATCTTAGGATCACTAGATAAAAGCACGATAAAATAAAATGAATTAAAATAAGATACAATAAGCACTTTAAACACTCTGAAACCAGGTTAAGCATTAATGACACGGGGGAAAAAAGAAAAAAAAAAAACACTACGCCGTTTTTAAAAAGTTAGCATTCAGCGAGCTATATAGCTGATGCTTTTTCGAAAGATTTTTTGAGGGTTCCGAAGTGTTTTCTCTTTTCACTTTTTTTTTCAAACAGGTTTCAACTTTTTGGGTTTGGAAGAAAAGAGAAATCTCATCATCATCTGCCTAGCCTTTTCCCAACTATATTAGGGTCGGCTTCCAGCCTAACCGGATGCAGCTGAATACCGTATTTTACATGGAGCCACTGCCTATCTGACCTCCACAACCCAGTTAAGAAGAGTATAAAAATAAGACATGCTGCGCCGACGCTAGGCCTTAATAAATAGTGATATGAGCAGGGCCCTAGCACGAGCTCGCGGTGTAAACGCAACGTAAATACATCGATTTTTGAATCATTCTATAGAATTTTAGTTAAATTGTTTACAACAAACACAATCAGTATCATCCATAAGAATAAATTTTTAAAATTATGAAAATACAGGGTGTATACGGACCCTTCACGAAGCCGTCAACCAGGCATTCTGCATATCAAACTAAGTACCTAACTCTACGCAAAAATTATTGCAGGGAACCGACTTTTTTGTTTGGGCTGCAAAATCACGTTTTACGGTAAAACTCAATGTTACGCACTCAAAACTTAGTGCTGATGGATGCTTTGAATAGTAAACGGGTCATGGAGTTAATTAAAGTAAAGTTAAAACCTTAAAAAGTGGTTTAAAAAAAAACTTGTGTAAAAATTTGAACTTTGACCTCTAATATCTCCGTAACTAGAAGGTTCCCAGGTATGGTCCAGAACAAAAAAATGATCGCAATGACGGGGAGAACAAGTGCCTTTCGGCTTCGTTAAGGGTCTTTTTACACCCTTTATGATACTTATGTAAATCTACGAAATGTAAATAAACGAGTATTTTTAATTTTAAAAACCTGTGTGTTTACGTAACGTTTACACCGCGAGCTCGTGCAAGGACCCTACTCATATCACTATTTATTAAGGCCTAGGGCCGGCGCAGCATGTCTTATTATTACTTCTCTTATTCATAATTTCACTAATTACCCCCTTTCTAGTCCTACATCTTGCACACAGTCAATCCATCGTTTCTTTGAGAGAAAAGCCTAATCACTAAGTTTGTTATTGCAGCCTGAAAAGCTGGAATCCACGAAGCCCAAAGGTGAGTCTTACTCTAGACACAATTGGTCAGACTGCTGTGAAATTGGCATAAATCAAGGCTGCTGAACTTATTTTGGAGGTGGGCCAAAATTTTTATTTCGTGTCAACCCGCGGACCATCTAGTAAATAAAAATTGCGAATAGTAACTTTTTTGAACCAATTTCTGATGCCTGAAAATACAGGGTGTAAACAGACCCTTCACGAAGCCGTCAACCAAGCATTTTGTACATCAAACTAAGTAACTTTACGCAAAAATTATTGCTGGGAAACGACTTTTTTTTTTTGGGGTGAAAAATTACGTTTTACGGTAAAACTCAATGTAACGCACTCAAAACATTGTGCTGATGGATGGATTGAATAGTACGGGGGTCGTGAAGGTGTTTAAAGTAAAAATCTTATATTAGAAACACGTATTTAAAAAAAAATCTTGTGAAAAAGTTGGAACTTTGACCCGCAATATCTCCGTAACTAGAAGGTTCCCAGGTATGGTCTAGAACAAAAAATGATCGCAATGACGGGGAAAACAAAAAAGAAAGAAGTCGGCTGGAGCCATATCTGGTGAATAAGGTGGTTGTTCGATGGTATTTGTTGAGTTTTTGGTCAAAAATTCGTTCACTAAAATAAATAATGTGGATGACGTACGACTTAAACGCCCCTTTAGGGGCCGCTACCAAGACAGCGGAGGTTTGTATGTCAGACCCCCAAAGGGGCCCGTACCGAACTTTATGGTTAAATAGGTAGGTACATATTACGCTAGAATATAATTATTTTGCACAGAAATGATGAAAGTGCCGTATGATGCGATCATAGAGGTTGGTGCGCAAGCGCACGGCGCGGCTGGCTCGGGTTCTGCGCAGAATTCAGAAGAAGAGGTGAGCATGCATAATCATAATCAGTCTATAATATCCCCACTACTGGGACACAGGCCTCCTCTCTACGAGAGGGAATAAGCTATAATCCACCACGCGGGACCAGTACGGGTTGGTAGATTTCACATGTCTTCGAATTTTTGTTTTTTAGGATATGCCGGTTTCCTCACGGTGTTTTCCTTCACCTTTTTGAGAGCAGTGGTGATGACTGAGACTAAAGCTGCTATTGCTGGACGTTGGCTGGGATTCTAGGATAGCCACATCCGACTAAGGGCTTTCCCCAACCTAAATTAGGTTATTGTTCCATTTTCTTGCGGGCCTATTCAAGTTAGGTTTCCGGTTCCCAAGATTAACTGTCATTCAGCATTCCAGAATGCTTACAATTGCAGGTCGAAGGATTCTGAAGGTTTCTTACATTGCTTCATAGGACTATCTCGTTGGTGTAGTGATCGCAAGCGCTACTGCTGAGCTTGAAGTCCTGGGTTTGATTCCCAGGTCGAGCAGTGTTACTGGGTTTTTCCATCGGGAATTTCTCAGTACCAGCCACGGAGTCTGGATTTGTGCCCGGTTGATGTCGCCCCCTATTATATGGGGCTTACACGTAACTTGCGAAATGTGCGTGTACTAATGGGTACCTACACCTTTGGCTAACCCTTCGCGGATTACAGCATGATGTTATGTTGTTTATGCTTCATAGGTTTGAGTTCCTGCTCAACAACGTAGTAGGTATCACACAATTAACCTATTGACTGTTAGGCGCGTGCAGGGGGTGCCCTCCACGCCAAGCCAAAGTAGTGTAGGTGTTCACAAAAACCCCGCCGGATACTTTCACGAGATTTGTCAGTTGAACAAACAAAAAAAGCATTCCGTGTTTACGTCATGTTTTGATAACAATTTGGGTATTTTGTAATCAATCAATCAATCATTTTATTGTCAGGCAACTGAGACCCATAGATAAAAATACACAAAATAAACTTATACAACAATAAACTAATACATATAAAAAACCTTATTTAACTAAAACTAGACACGAATCGTTGACGGCGTCGTGTTTTGCTGCGTGGTGTCGCGTAATCGTCCTCGGAATCGTCGGTATACGACACCTTTCGCCCAAAAGTCCTCTTTCATGAAGGTCTGTAGATGGTGAGTTGGAACTCGTACCACGAACGACTTAAAGTTAATGTTGTGGCGCGATTCCAACTTTTCGACCCTCAGAGTCCAGTTGGTCTTAACTCTCAAATACTCCATGACTTCCTCAACCTTCGTGGAGTAATGCAGACTCGAAATGTACAGCTGCGTCGTAGGCACAGCAGGCCGCAGCCGCATGTTGGGTCCACTCGGTGCAGTACCGCACTTGTTACGGGAATAGGGCTTCCTCTTCTTCTTTTCTACTTTAGTGTAACCCTCTTCATCAACTTGGTCCGCTCTTGGCAAGGAGCTATGGACCGCAGTCAGGGCAGGTTGAGCACCCTTTTTATCTCCTATTTTGGATTGTCGCTTAGGCTGCGCCTTGCCGGGCGGTGACAATAGCAGCATAGGCAAGTTTTTGGTATCTACGCGAGACATACAATACCCAAACATATAACCATATCGGTCACAAACAATTGGATTAGTAATATCAGATCGAGACTAGATTATAATATTTGGGAACCTACAGACAATCCATTCAAAATAATGTTTGAATCTTTTACGTTTTTTTAACTGCATAACATGAATACGCCTGTAATCCCCGAAGGGTTAGGCAGAGGTGTACCTAATAGTACACCCTTTCGCCAGTTATGTTTTCAGTCCCATATAATAGGGGGCGCGCCTATTGCCATCAACCGGGCACAAATCCAGACTCCGTGGCAGCTACTGAGAAATTCCTGATGGAAAAACCCAGTAACACTGCCCGACCTGGGAATCGAACCCAGGACCTCGTGCTCAGCAGTCGCGCTTGCTACCACTAGACCAACTAACTATATATAAGTTTACACTTGCCATATTATGAACTTAATTCTAGACGTTTAAAGAACAAAAACGTAATCTATCTTGTATAGTAACTGAATAGTGCTTATGACGTCATAGCAGGCAGTCAAAAAATGGCACGCTTGGTTTTTATACGAATCGTGATACTTGCGTTATCTAGTTATATCTATAATATGTTCTTTCGTATCACGTATCAGCGGCGAATGAAACCGTGGGACACGCTAGTTTTTAGGGTTCACTTATTCCGTACTCGAAGGGTAACCTACGGGACCCTATTACTAAGCCTCCGCTGTCCGTCTGTCTGTCAGCGGGCTGTATCTCATGATCCGTAATAGGTATAATACACAGTTGAGATTTTCACAGAATGTGTTTTTCTGTTGTCGCTATAACAACAAATAAATACTACGATGGTACGGAACCCTTCATGCGCGAGTCCGACTTACAATTGGCCGGTTTTTTTTATTATACATGGTGTAAACGAACCCTTCACGAAGCCGTCAACCAAGCATTCTGTACATCAAACTAAGTAACTCTACGCAAAAATTATTGCTGGGAAACGACTTTTTTTTTTTGGGTTGAAAAATCACGTTTTACGTTAAAACTCAATGTTACGCACTCAAAACTTAGTGCTAATGGATGCTTTGAAAAGTAAACGGGTCATGGTGTTAATTAAAGTAAAGTTAAAACGTTAAAAAGTGATTAAAAAAAAAACTTGTGAAAAAATTGGAACTTTGACCTTCAATATCTCCAGAACCTGTGGTTTCCCAGGTATTGTCTAGAAGAAAAAAATGATCCCAATGATGGGCAGAATATGTGGTTTTCATTTTCGTTAAGGGTCTTTTTACACCCTTTATAAGAGAAGAGATTTTCTTCTGTCCTGATGGGCGTGCTATTAATTTGTTTTTATTTTACAGATATACAACACGATGCTGTCGAAGCTGAAAAGATCATCTACAGGAGGTCACAGAAATACCAAATGATGACAACTAAGTACCATACTTTGTATTTTAAGGGACTTTACAAAATATTTTTATTATAACAGTATGAATTTACTTTGTATATTTGTTTCTTGATAGATTTTATTAAGTTGTTTAATGTATCTGTTATTTATACTGTAGTGCAGTTAATACATATTTATTGAAATATTTGTTGTTTTATTTTTTTAACTTCATTGGTCCCTACCTCCCTATAAAATCTCGGAATAAACTCAAAACTCAAACTCAAAGCATTTATTTCAAATAGACCATAACAGGCACTTTTGAATGTCAGAAAAACGAAGAAGTCGAAGCTACAGTCCCTGACACAAGGCATAATAACTTGTGAAAGTACTGTAGTTGCCCATTCCAAAGCGTTAATCTCTATGGAGAAGAATGGGCAAGATACTCCATGGACACTCTTTTCAATCAACATATTTTTACAAGATCTCGGTTACATCATTCACGTTGAGATAATACATTTATGTGAGAACGATGAATGATTTTTAAGTACCGAAATAAAGCTGTGTAGGGATATTATTATCCACGTGTTACTTACGCCCTTGAAGTTTAAGCCAATAAACTCATTCTATACCGATCTTTGTGGCTGTAATGGATAGTTCAAATAAAAACACATCTTGGCTTTTATACCAATTTATTTTAAAACTAATAAAAAAGAAACATTACTTAGAAACATGGACCGAATGCAAAACATTTGGACCAACGAATAAGAAAATTATAATTAAAATATATGTTTTTGTTTTTTTTTTCATCTGTATTGCAATCGTAAACCTAGTGTTTAGGAATGTGGACAAATGCTTTATTTTATCATTTAATTAATGAAACACTTCAAATGGCTTAGCACCAAATAAGAATAATATAAACTGCACTATCTATTTTTTTTTTTAATTTTTATTTATATCCACTTTAATTATTGCTTGGAAAACAAGTTCCCTGATAACAATTTAATAAAAACATAAAAACGTGAATAAATTAAATGCAATTTTGTCGTAAATCAGGGCCCTTTAAAACTTATTCTTGGCCCGCAAAATAAGTTTTTAAAAACATAAATAAATTTAAAAAAAATAGCGAGACCGTTCACCAAAAAGCCTTTCATAAAATAGTTAAAAAAACATGAAATTTGTGCAGCACTACTTGTGTGGACATTAAAAATCTTTATAATTATTTAATACAACACTGGATATCTATGTACTGGAATACCTATACAATCATTATATACTATATTATTCTGTTCTTCATACTTCAACATATTATATTCTAATTAAATGATTTGTGCTCACACTGATTCAAATAAAAACGTGACTGAAATTGTCTTAAATATTGGTGGCATGAAACTATAGCACATGCCTTCAAAATGACCAAATTTCTTTTTTCTAACATTTTTTTTTTTTGCTTTTATGACAGAAACTTGTTCAGCTTGATGGTCTAACAACAATCTATAAAATAACCACACTTTATACATATAAGCAGGTGTGTCACCTGATCTAAGATGGTTACCGCAGACTATGGACATTTGCGATACCAGAGTAATTGCAGGTGACTTACCATAATAACGTGAAGACAACAAAAAATGAGACGCTTGTGCCCAGAATTCAAGCTGTGGATGATGATGGCGATGTCATTGAAGCGGAAAAGCTGATTTTGAGACACATGAGCAGTTTCAGTATATTTCTGAACTATGTATCTTTGTTATATGTGGTGTGAGCAGCAACCATTTATCTCTAAGTACAGTAACACACTTAAACAGCCAACGAATGAAGTAATAATGCGTTTTTAGACAACAATAATTAACTTTCATTGAAATAAAGCTACAAATACATAGAACAGGAGCAGTCGGCCCCGATTTCAATCATGCTGAATAGGGCATGCGAATCCCGGTTTCGGTCTCATAGTCAAACCCGGGAAAATCCGGTTTTACTCTGGGACCGAAACCCGGTGCTGGATGTTTTTTTTTTATTGGCATTTGAGTCGTTGTCGACTATTCTGCCAGCGGGGCAGCGTTATGTCGAGTCGTCGATTTTGCACTTTACGGTCGATAGATGTTAGTTGCAGAGAGAGAGCGATGTTCATCATAAATCATTTTATTCATTTTTTTTTTTATAAACAGGCCAAAGGCCTGATATGTCGACATGACATATTTATGTCAGTAAAGAGGTTGCATTTGCATCAAACCTAATCTACTTCCGTCGTTTGTGATAACTGATTCAAATGTATTTGTAGCTTTGATTATATTTTTAGTGCACAACATTTAAATATGTATTGACATTTCTAAGAATAACAAGTCAATCAAAATAAGCTCATTTTTTATTCCTAGCAATGGCTGAATATTCTACAAACTGGTATTAAAAAAGCCATGTACTGATTAGGTTGTTATAACAAGACAGGAACGAATATAATAACACATTATAAATAAATAAAGTGCTTATTTTATAATACAAAATATTCTTAATATACCAATCTAACCACTAGGCTGAAAACATGATTCTAACTTGGCAACATGATGAATTAAAAAGCTTTATTTTAAATGCTGGTAACACATTTTGTGTAAGAAGTTTTTATTTCAGAATTGTGCCAAGTTCGAGCCTTGTTTGTTTAGGTCTTGTTTACATTAGGTATTAGAAACATAAGGTAATGTCAATTGTATATGGTTACGGAATGTTTTATTTGCACAAGTGTTCTATTCTCCTATGATTGAGAAATGTAAATATGGGAGTATAAAAATGCTATGAGTAAGAATGTGAATTCAGACTTAAGAATCTAGTTTAAAGAGAAGTGCAATTTATGCAATAATGCGTGTTTTCACTAAGACGAAGAAACACTTAAATGTAATGCCTAAACAGCACTTGGTGCTAGCGCACTTAAGTTTGGCAATGTTGGGCATTAGACTTGATTTAAGTGTTTTAGAGAAAACGGGCATCAGTCTTTATATTATTTTTGTGATTGTTAACTTTTTTAAAAGTGCAACATTATTTTTATGTTTCTAAGTTGCCATCCAGAAAAAAGTAGGTTACTCACCTTATCAAAATACAGATTACTTTATCATCACTAAAAGTTATTTTTATAAATTGTTACAAAATAAAATATTTCCATTCAAAATGCCTAATGTAAACAAGTTGCATGATACAAGTTATCAAGGTAGATAGATAAACTAACAGAAATCATTCAGTTGCGTAACACTAATTTTTAGATATGGTATCACCTTTTGAGATTGGCAGTTTTGATGTTATTGCATTGATATTGTTGACGGTACGACCGATAAGGCTCGATGGTTATAAAAATATGCCTCTTTAAAAATGCTACTGTTTTTAAAAGTTCTGTAGAAAGAGAGATGGAAAATATGAGCTCAATTTCACAGTTATGACTTGGCTATAGAAGTAATGGGCCATGTCATCTTCTATCTCTTTCTTTCTTGCAGGTCACACCATCATAAGGCATTATGTGATTATGTTTTTAGGAGATTGAAATTTAAAATTAACTAAGAACTCTTCCTACTATAACATTGTTTTAAATCTGATATTATCTTCTGTAGATCTACCTAACAACCTCAATAGCTTCCCGTGATATGTTCCCTACTTCCTGGGCTGCTGGATATTTGTTGGAGGCTTAAAATTGATGTGCGCTGGAGGCTTAGGGCTATGTGCCACCTGAGCGGCTTCCGGAGTGAAGTCCGCATTACCTCTGTTTGGTGCTCCAGAGATTGATATGGGGTTTGAAGGCACGGGTGATGGTCCGGAGAGACCGGTTAAGTCTTCATTCGCTGGTTCCTTGCCAGTTTCTTTAGGATGGCCTGCTTTGTTTTGAGTGATTCTCATGCCTCCAGCTTTCACTGTAAATGTAAATGATGGAAATAATGTAGTAAATGATTTCTAAAGTCAGTGTGAATGAGTTGAGTTGGATTCTAATCAATCTAGTGTGAAAATTGACTTTGTTATGCTAGTGAGTCAGATAGATTAGATTAGATTATTTTATTTTCACTTGCATGTTATTATGAAATGTAGATATTTATTCAGTTACAGGTAAAATACAGAAACAGAATGGATACCTATCAATAAAAAAACAAATAAGATTCTAGTTAGGAAGTAATTGTACTATATCTAAAAAGAAAAACATGTTTTTTTAATATATAAAAAGTAGGTATTAAAAAGGCGTTACGCTGACCGCCCGGCGACCTTGGAGTTAGTCTCTTTGTTTAACAACACGCAATCAATCGTAACATGGAACATACTCAATATGACGTCATGCTCAAATTCAAGTCCTATAGACTTGATTGCATTGCGGTTTATTAATAAATCAACTTGTTTACATCAAAATTCCATTCATTTCACCACACATTTTTATCCGCTAAGTTTTGCGAATATTGTCTTTACGAGAATTATATTTTATGCATGTATTTTTGCTGCCATACGGACCTTTACATGTTTTTTTTAAGGCGGAAACTTTTTTTACACCTGATTATACATAAACAAAGGCATTGGAAACTAAGTTTGTACCTGCCGGGGGATGACCAGCCTTAAGTTGAGAAGTCTCTTCAGTGGACGACATGATGAAAACAATAATATTTGATTGTAAATAGTTAAAAATGCCAACGTTGCACTACACAGTTTTAGGTAAATTGGTCTTGACTTCAACGTGTAATTACGATTCGATGACAAGGCAGAGCGGGCTTCGATACCGATGGCGAATTGTCAAAATGTTAGTGATGTGCACTACTTGCTTAAAATGTTCTTAGTCGATTTCAAACTAGATTGCTAAACCTTTTTAAAGTTTTTAATCTGATATGGTCACCAAATCTATCATGATTGTTTTGTTATTTGGGTTATTTTTAATATCAGGTACTCAAAACATGGTAAACATCCTGTTTTCAGTGTTAATGAGAAATCATTTTAGTCTTCAAATTCGGTGTGAGACACTACAGACATAATTTATTATTTTTTTCACTGTGTTCGGACATGCTGTTGTTGAGAACAATTCGGTCAGTTAAATTGATTAAATTTGGTTATTTTTGATGCACAATCGGGAAGCTTCATGAGCTAGCTTCTGTCAACCTTGAACCTAATGCTTTAGCGATAAAGTTGAAAATCTATTAAAGAAATTTGACAGATAGTAGTAGCTTGATGTGCTGGCGTCTGTCCATTAAAACATAAATCAATTACACACAGCCGAACATAGAACCTCCTCCTTTTTGAAGTCGATTAAAAATATAATGCTCTAGTCGATTTTCCGAAACGTAAATGTGTCTCTGTCCGTCCTTATTGGCGTTGTACTTGGCAGGTGACGTCGATAGATGGCGTTGTTTCTGATTTTTATTATGATCTCCACGAGGGCTGAGGAAACGAAACAGAAGACTCACATGATTATTTTATCTAGATTTTCTTTTGTGGAAATGATCAATATACGCACGGGTTATAATTATCTGACCATTAATTGCAACCTCGATGACAGTGCTTGGTTCAGCACCGCAGAATTATATTACTACCTACCTCCTCTTACTCAGCAGCACAGAGTAGGTACCTACTTTTAAGATACGGGGTGTAAACAGACCCTTCACCAAGCCGTCAACCAAGCATTATGTACATCAAACTAAGTAAGTTTACGCAAAAATTTTTGGTGGGAAACGAAATTTTTTTTTGGGGTCAAAAATACGGTAAAACTCAATATTATGCGCTCAAAACTTATTGCTGATGGATGCTTTGAATAGTAAACGGACCATGGAGGTAATTGGAGTAAAGTTAGAACCTTAAAAAGTAGTATTTAAAAAAAACTTGTGAAAAAATTGGAACTTTGACCCCCAATATCTCCGTAACTAGAAGGTTCCCAGGTATGGTCCAGAACAAAAAAATGATCACAATGACGAGGAGAACAAGTGCCTTTCGGCTTCGTTAAGGGTCTTTTTACACCCTTTATATAAGCTCAGCAGTACCTTAGCACCAAGGCAGGCTCAGGTTTCGCCAGATACAGAATATAATAAAGTAACTTTGAATATTTTTGGCACCGCCATCGCCAGTGGCGTCGCTACTTTTAATAGGGCTTCAGGGCTTTCAGTGGCGTAGCGTGGGGGGGCTGGAGGGGGCATGGCCCCGGGCGGCGCGTTTCAGGGGGCGGCAGAGAGCAATAGCCAGGACGCGTTAAACGGAACCAGGCGGCAGCGTCAGGTCATAGTTATCAGCTCAGGTAATTACTAAAGTCATCGGGACTATGTTGCAAAAACAAGGACAACCATGAAGTGGAGCATTTTCCTTAATATACGCCGTTGGCGCGGGGCGGCTTTTCATACAAGCGTCACGTATATTCCGGTCTGCCGCCCCGTATTTTCTAGATTCAAGCACTTTATTCTTCTAGCCTGTCGCCTACCTTTTTTTATATCTGTATTTATGGTAAAAAGAAAATCGAACCTATCTGGGATGCTAAAATTTTCTAGCTCGCTTCGCTCGCTCTTACAGCTAAGTTTTCCTAATCGTTCCATATCTTTAATCGTTCCATTTGTTTGAATCGTGAAAAGAAAATCTGTTACCTATCCGAGACGGGGTGCTAAAATTTTCGAGCTCGCTTAGCTCGCTCTTGCATCTTACTTACTCTCAAGTCTAAAGCTTTTATGCATAAGTCAATAAAAAAAATACTTATTTATCTATATGAATAGTTAAAATAAAATGTAATTTATCCGATGTACTAAAAATTTTTGAGCTCGCTGTTTTTGTTAATTTCCGGAACGGCAAACCTATACACTAGGTATTTGCTATATTAGCAATTGAACATGACAAACCTACATACATACGAACAATATTTTTCTTCCATACCTCTCCAACTCTTTATTACTCGTCATCTCATCAGACACCTCCTTTCTTGAATGAAATTGTGTATAAAAAATATTTTACTTTGAAAAATAAACTTATAGAAAAACATTTTTAAATAATTAAAAAAAAATGCTTTGTATTTTGACTCTTTCCTACGTTTCTTGCTTGACTAATTATGAAATAAGAGGGGGCGGCCAAAATTACAGTCGGCGCCGGGCGGCAAAACCCCACGCTACGCCACTGGACCTATTAGCCCTGTATCAATATTTTTTTTGGGGGCCCTTTGAACCCAAGTGTAGCGAAGCTCAAATAGAAGCTTTTCTAAAAACAAACTTTTACAAAATACAGGAAAATGCAACAGTTTCAATTGGCCATACCTCCGGCTCCGGCAACGGGTATTTTTCAATTCTGTTGGTCTTAGGCCCATTTTGATCAAGACATAGTTAGTCTATATTTATTGAAAGCTTACAAAATGATATTGAGGTTCCTCAAATACTTTTTTCCTTAGTCAATGATTAATGAGATATTATTAGATATATTTAGCAATTTTTACGGCTTTAGAAGCTAAAGCCGTAAAAATTGCGTCCTCCCTTTCTAATAAAAAGCAAGAGCCTCCGCTTACTATAAAAAATAAAAATAAAACTGAAAAAAATATAGATTGGTAAAACGTAAAAAAAACTTTCAACGAAAATTGTTTACAATAAGATTTAATATTTTTTGGTACTGCTTTTGAAGCACGGAACCCTAAAAACTCAAAAGAACACAGAATTTCAGAGCGATCTCGAAAATTTTAGCACTACATCGGGTAGGTTAGATTTTCTTTTGACCGTTCATACAGGAGTTATGTAGGCATTTAGACGTAAGTGCCCATTTACGGAGACGCGGCGCGTCGGGTGGCGCGTTGCGCGGGGTGTCGCGCGGCGCGGTGCGCGTTTTTTCTATTTACGGAGAGGCGGCGCGTGCAGCGGCCCGCGTTATCACACGCCCAAACACAAGCATATGGCAATGTACGATGTTGTTTACGGAGACGCGGCGCGCCGCCGCGGCGAAGGCCGCGGGCGACGCGGCGGTTTCATCTGCCATATGTTCGTGTTTGCGCGTTTGACGCCGCGTGCACCGCCGCGTTCACCGCCGCGTTCACCGCCGCGTTCACCGCCGCGTTCGCCGCGGCGGGCAACGCTGCACTTCAAGCAGACGCGTGTAAAAACGCTTCTCCGTAAACGCTCTCAAACATCGCCATATGTTTGAATTGAAAGCGGGCCGCGCCGCACAACGCGCCGCCCGTCGCACCGCGTCTCCGTAAATGACCACTAAGAGCGAGCGAAGCGAGCCCGAAAATTTTTGCACCCTTCCTTGAAATTAAGTTATTTTTGTTCATTCATACAGGAATGAGAATAGGAGGAACTCCGTCGACTTATGGAGGATTGAAAAAGTACAGGATGTTTTTGTGAATGAAGCGAGCTGGAAAAAGCAGCACTCCTTTTGTTAATTTGTACAGAAATGAGAATAGGAGGCTTCGTGAAACCGAATTGAAAAAAATACTAAATTAGTTCTTATCCTATAGATTACAGGAAAACTTATAAGAAATCTATGGTATAGACGGGACAAGACCAAGGAACTGACAATTCCAAAACCTGTTAGTTTGTAACAGGCCTTGTCAGGTCGCATTCATATGACACAAAGACATTCAAATATTTCCGAGCTATAGACGGGTCATGACGAAGAAAATCGTAATCCAAAACTTGTTAATACTTAGTAACAATTCGTTCTGTCTAGTGTCATCTGTGTCATACGCCAACTTGTCAGATAGCATTCGTGTGTCAAAATTGAAAATATTCAGGATGAAAATTATTGTATGACAATATTCCCAATGTCCTCTCTATATGTGTTTTAAATCTCTTTGTATTAAAAGGAACATAGGAAATTTCTCAAATTTGGGTCAGATTTAAAACAACTTACGGAATTCAGATAATTAACGTACGGAACGGACGTACGTCCTCTCCACGCGAGTCAATTCAATTCAATTTATTCACAAACAATTTACATTGTGTTTGAAATAACAAAAAAATAAAATAAAGGTAAAAAAAAAATTCGTAATTAAAAAACACAATTAATAATTAACAACAACAAATATTTTCTCACATTAAATCCAAACTACGTATAATATAATTACCAAAAAAAAAAATAACAACAACAGTAAAATTGGCATAATTTCTGAAAGCCTATCAAAGTCGAACTGAGTGCTAAATTTTACGAGCTCGCTGCACTCGCTCTTGACTTGCTGCGCTCGCTCTTGAACTGGTCTCAATTGATAGGCTATATAATTATATAATCGACAAAATTATTCCTTGCATGACTCGACACCGACAAACGATAATCTACAAATCGATAATGTGGTGGAGTACAAGATCTTTTCGGGTAGCTAAAGATGCAACCCCCTGGAAATAAACCTGTAGGCGGGTAGGCGCCCATGATCCTTTTGTATAGATAAACCCATTTTTTTTAAATATAATTTCGTTTTTCAACAGTTGTTCCTGATAACCCATTAGTTTAACACCAGCAACAACCTGCCGTTTTTTATTCTGGATAACCCGTCCCAACCAAATTCCCGGCTACGGCCCAGTGTGACCCCCCCAAAATCTTAGGCTGGGACGGCCGGCCTGCTGACGGGATCAGCCATTCAAAATGACTGTGTGCTAAAACTAAAAAATAAGGAATCTTCAAAAGTCATGGAACAAATGGTGTTCAGTTTTATGGTCTGAAGTAGGTAAGTAGGAACCCACAGTTTATTATGAATTATGAATTATGTGTCGCTTGATGCTAGTGAAAGAAGACTTAAAAATCAGTATCTCGAACAGGTTGAGGGATGTTCAAATGAAAACTCTTAACATATTATTTCCAAGCCTTTATTCTAAACCTCCTCTGCGGCACCACCACATCGGCGTCGTCCCTGCCAGGCTTCATCATGTCTTTTTGCAGCTCCACTATCATCCGCAGCATAAAGTTTATCACCTGGCTGCTGGTGCCGTCTCGTAATCTTTGGAAGTCCTGGAAGGAAGAACCAAACTCCTTCGTAAACCCACAAGTTCTTTTATGAAAGTTGTCACAGGAAATTACATGAGCAAAAAAATTATTTTCATTTTATAGAGTTCAAGATCCAAGGTCTGAGTCAGGAACCTGGCTGCAGGATTAAGTCATGTCAGTCTTAAAAATGTATTGTCACCAGAACCAAAGGTGTGTGCAAAATTTTAGCTCAATCGGATGCCAACAAGAGGTCGAAAAATGGTTTGCAAATTTTGAGCGAAAAAGTTCATGGTGGGCTTTCTTTCTGTCTTCATGACGCTGATGCTGTGCCGAGCTGGTAATTTGGAGACCAAAGTTAACAAGTCGCCTGATTGACAGTTTTGATAATGATCGCAGTGTTGGCATAAGGACGAAGAAGTTTCTTATTGCCCTCGTGCCTTGGTTGCAAAAAGAGATGTGCCACGTTCCTTACTGTAATTAATTTACTTTTCCTGCATATTATAACATTTCCCTAATAATAAAATAGTCTGAAGTACCTTGCGGGTAGGAAGACATCGTCCGTTGACGCAGACAGTCTGATGCGTCAGCGAAGCCAGCAGTCGCTTCAGAATGTCCACTTTCTTGTTGGCAGCGAGGGGGCGAAGGCGGGTCACGAAGCGCAGGAGGTATTCTAGGAGCATTAGGTCTTCCTGAGAAAAGACGAGAGTCAAATAAGGCAAAAAAAAAAGTCACTAAGCGGACTGCAGATCGATGTGTTTCATGATTGAAGTATATGGTGTAACTGATATCTCAATGGTGTTTGGTTTTTGACGGAAAGAGAATTAGATATTCTTCAGTCATCAGAGGTACCTTACAACACCAGGACCTAAAGCCCCGCTCGTTCCATCAGCATCATAATCATCAGCCTACAACAGTTCTCTTCTGGGCATAGGTTTCTTCCATCATACGCTATCCACCTCGATTCTTGGCAACTCGCATTCAGCTGCTACCAGCCACCCTCTCGTTCTACGGGGGTTACATGGGGCGATATTTTGAAACCCACACAAAAAACGAGGGGTAATATTCGATCATTCTTGTGATGTGTTGAACTCTTCTTCGGAATATATCCTAGATCTTACATTATTTTCAAATAACTCTTAAAAATATTACCATTGTCAAGGCAAGCACACACGACTCCACATTGTAAGCCCTCCCAACGATGAGTGACAGATCTTCTCTGTCCAGCACTGGCTGCTTCAGACCCTCCAGCCATTCGAACAGTAGCCCAGTCAGAATTGTAGGATCGTTCTGCAAACATAGGAGGTATGATGACCAACGATTCTATTCTCCGTTTTGAACACCAACCGTAAAAGATCATAATCTGACTTGATGAAGTTGAAAATTAGTATTTTACCATAGAGCGACTGCCTATCTGATCTCCACAACCACAAACTTCTGGCAGGACTCGTTATGAGAATAGCTTATGACGTGGGGCAAATCTTAGCTAATCAGAAAAATGGTGCAACCAAGATTCTTCTGATTAGCTGGAGCTGATTAGGCTGACTTAGTTCTCAGAGTGTGCTGGATGTTTTGCTACTCTTGAGGGTCCTCCCATAAATATGTGGCCTTAATCCCAGCATGGTGAACATTATAGGCTGGTTACTGGTAAGTAAGAATGTGCATAACGGTGATTACTTTACCTCTGTGTTGATTTTGTCAAACGCCTCTCGTTGCTGGTTGATTTCATTGCGTAGTGTCTTTAAGTATTTCTGCCTTTCGTCTGGAAGACTGTGGTGGTCTACTGTAAATGCCTGAAAGATAAAAAGTCGTTAATTGATAAGTAATCTTTATTTCGTATTTTATGAAGACAGGAAAAGAACACTAAGGTAGATCCTGTAAAAGCTCGTGTAATGAAAAAAGGCCTTTCATGTTAGCAAGATTAGGGCTGATTGTGCTATAGCATCAACAAGGATATTATGTACGAACAATGCATTACAACTTTTCTGATGTCATGCAAATCCAGCATCGCGAAAGTGGATTAGGGTTGCTCCACATCTATCAGCACGTAATCGCATTTTTCAAATTCTTTATTGCGAACTAAGTGCACAGTATTTTGAAGATGTTAACAATTTGTAGGTCCTTTGAACTTTTCCATGCACCTATCCACTCAGAACCATAATTTTCTAGAGCGAGAAACAGAGCGGGAGTGCTATCGCACGCGGCTGGTGCTCGGCAGCACGAAAACTCCACTTGCGCAATGCAGGATTTGCATGAAGTCCGCATAAGGAAAGACCTCGTATTTGCAAATGATGGCTCATTTGAAAGGTCTTTTATTTCTCCTCATAAGAGCAAGCCACGGATGAGGAAAATTTCGTGAGGAAAGTTTTGTGTAAGAATGTGGATGGGTCGAGTAGACGAAGACCAAAGAAACGAGGGATGCACTGTGTGAAGGATGATATGACAAGAAAGGAGGTGTTTGATGCGATGACGAGTATTAGAAAAGTGAGGAAGAAGAAGACATGCTGCGCCGACCCCAAATGAATTGGGATAAGGGCAGAAGAATGATGATGATGATGAAGAGCAAGCCAGGAGTCAACGGTACGTGACTGGCTAAGCGACAGCACTCTCGCGAAGGAAACACGCGATGTGTGCGAATTCCATGACGTAATCGTATTGCCCTAGGTTGTGAACAGGGCTATCCTGAGCTATACAGTAATCCTCATCATTTAACAAAAGAAGACGCCATAGTTACCTCATAAATCTGAACAGCAGGTATACTGCCGTTGTTGGCGGTGCCTGTGATCTTGCTGACTGACTCCAGGTTGCGCTCGATGTCCTCCTCTACCGGGTCTCGCCATTCCACCATTGGTAGGGGTGCTCTGTTGTGATCTGTGGTCAATGGAAGGAAGTATTGAGAAGAGGCTGATAGTGAGCAGAATTTTACAGACATTCATTCTTAAGTTAAACCAGCATGCCTGTTTTCATGAACACTAAGCGTCACCTAAATAAATGCCTAAACAAAAGCGCAACGCCTAAAATCGAAAATGCAATAGCGAGTTTTATTATGGAGGATCCGGTAAGGTACCACGCAAAAATCAAATTTTCTTAGGTTTTTGGAATTTGCTGGTCAGTGTCAAGCAGTATGCTGATCAAAATATTGTATTTCCAGGCTCCCTGGCGCCTCCACCTCAAGCATAATTACCAAGATCAGCAGCCGCTTCCTCAGGAGTGGTAGGATCAGGAGGCTTGCTCTTCCTTAGTTTGTACACCATAAAGGATTTGTAGAAAGGCTTGTTCTTGACGCGGAAGTCCAGACCGATGCTCTGATGACACCCGCACAGCTTCAGGAGACGCTCGCAGAGGCAGTATACTATCTGAAAGAGATGATGAAAGCTGGAATGAGTCTGGTTGGGTCCTTGTGGAAATTTCTGTTGTTTTCTTTTTTTGTGAGTTCCATGGCAGAAGGACATGCCCATTGTTGTATATTCGCATTGGCAGGGATAAAGTTAACTGATCGTAGAAGGACTTTTCTTGCGTGTCTATACAGGGTGTAACTTCACGCAAGACCTCTCATGCGTGTCTCAGAGCATGAAACTGAACGCCTATTGGAAATTCATAACTCTTTTTTTACTTTTACCATATAAATATGTAATGGGTGTAAAAAGACCCTTAACGAAGCCGAAAGGCGCTTGTTCTCCCCGTCATTGCGATAATTTTTTTTGTTCTGAACCATACCTGGGAACCTTCTAGTTACGGAGATATTGGAGGTCAACGTTCCAATTTTTTCACAAGTTTTTTTTTAAATACTACTAAATTGTAATACCTATATTCAGATTAACAAAAACTAGCAAGTCTTTTCTTATAAACAGTATACGCTTTTATAACAAGTTGCCAAAGTAGAACTGACCGATGAAAAGTTCGAAAACCACATCAAACGTGTCCTTATTAAAAAAGCATAATACAAAATCCAGGACTACGTTGAAGATAAAGAAGTTTGGCTTTAGTTCCTTCTGCGCATGCGGCTTCCCTGGTAGCTCATAAACGCCACAAATACAGGGTGTAAACAGACTCTTCACGAAGCCGTCAACCAAGCTTTATGTACATCAAACTAAGTCACCCTAAGCAAAAATTATTGCTGGGAAACGACTTTTTTTTTAGGGTGAAAAATCACGTTTTACGGTAAAACTCAATGTAACGCACTCAAAACTCTGTGCTGATGGATGCTTTGAATAGGAAAGGGGTCATGGAGGTAATTAAAGTAAAGTTAAAACCTAAAGAAGTAGGTAGTATTTTTAAAAAAACTTGTGAAAAAGTTGGAACTTTGACCCCCAATATCTCCGTAACTAGAAGGTTCCCAGGTATGGTCTAGAACAAAAAAGTGATCGCAATGACGAGGAGAACAAGTGCCTTTCAGCTTCGTTAAGGGTCTGTTTACACCCTTTATGTGGATGTCTCTACTATTTTCATTCTCATTTTTTCTCGTCTTTCTTATTAGATTTTTTACAATAGTTTTCTAATAATTTTTTACATCTTTTGCTTAGAATAGTTACAGCACTCATGACAATATTGTGTCACTTGTTTAATTTAGTATTTTAACATATTTTCTCACCTTTGTATAGATTCTTTTTTTACCGATTGTTTGTGAATGTGTGAATATTGTAGGCTTTGTATATTTTCAGCTGCTTGTTACCTTTTTTTAAACTTTTTATCTTGTTTTACATCTTTGGTAACGACTTATTGTCGGGCCTACACTGTCCATGTGTAACCATGATAATATCGTAATACCAAATGATTTGAAAAGAGTAAGAACCATGGAGTTTCTTGCCGGTTCTTCTCCATAGGAAACGGCCAACCCGAACCGTGCACCTTTTTGTCGACGTTTTATAAGTGCCCATCTAGGCCTATGTGAAATAAAATATTTTGATTTGATTTTGAGCTGATGGCGTCAGTTCCTGAAAAAAGTATTTTTTTTTTATTTGCGCTTTTCTAGTACTTGTAGAACAAAAGTTATTCAGTTTCATGGTCCGAGAGACCACACGGGAAGTCTTGCGTTTATTTTGTTACACCTTGTGTACAGGGTGTAAAGGGACCCTTCACGAAGCCGTCAACCAAACATTATGTACATCAAACTAAGTCACCCTACGCAAAAATTATTGCTGGGAAACGACTTTTTTTTTGGGGTTAAAAATCACGTTTTACGGTAAAACTCAGTGTAACGCACTCAAAACTTGGTGCTGATGGATGCTTTGAATAGTAAACGGGTCATGGATGTACTTAAAGTAAAGTTAAAACATTAAAAAGAAGTATTTAAAAAAAAAAAACTTTTTTTTAACTTTGACCTCCAATATCTCCGTAACTAAAAGGTTCCCAGGTATGGTCCAGAACAAAAAAAAAAAGTTCGCAATGACGGGGAGAACAAGTGCTTTTCGGCTTCGTTAAGGGTCTTTTAGCACCCTTTATAGTGCGCGGGGCTAATTAAAAAATCAACTCCAATAAAGATCTCTTCTTTCTAACTTCATACCATAAATTCTCGAAAGATTTAGAAAACTTCATCTGCCGTTTTTCTCATTCCTACTGGTTTTAAATAGTGCCTCTTTAGTACCTAAGAGTAAGAGGAATCGATTGTCTTGGTACGGCCATATGATGAGGAGGTACGAATGATGACGAATCGCATGTTACTAAAAGAGTGATGAATTTAAATGTTGATTGGTGACGAGGGGGAAAGACCAAGGAAATGATGAATGGATTGTGTGATGAATGATATGAAAGAAAAAAGCGTAAATTGTAGGGTGACGGTTGACAGAGCAGAATTGAAGAAAAAAACGTGTTACGCCGACCCCAAGTAACATGGGGCAAGGGCAGGAAGATGATGAAGAGTACCCTTAGATGTACCCACTACAAACCTTTGGCAATTCTCTAAATGCTCTTTCTTCTAATCCGTGCAGAGTCGCTCGCTGCCGGTAAAGGTGCTGTTTTAACGTGAACTCCGAGGTTTTTCTATCTTTCGTCAGGTTAAGGGTTTCCCTGAAAGAAATATAACCGATTTAGAAAATGATTCAATCGTTATATGAAGGATCATTTGTGCTTGGAGCTCATAGCTATTCGTAAAGCCACAAGATTCCACGAGACTTTGAACTATATATTATGAAACTGATCAGAAACACAAATTAGTAAAGCCTTTACTACTTTTGGAGATCATTCATCATTATCATCATCAATCTCCTGCCCTTATCTTCATTCTATAATTCTTCAAGGACTGACATAGCATATGTTGTTTTTCCATAATACGAGTATGTTACCGGCCAAACGTTATTTCAGGACAAACTAGTTTGTCCTAAGCCAAGCCGGTTTACTGGTTTACATGGTACACTAACCCACACAAAGCAATTACAATGCGGCCAACTAGGATGTGGCGTTCCCCAGTTGCTCCCGCTCGCTCGCTCAGCTCGAGCGGAGTTGATCATCACAGTTCTAACCTAACCCATTTAGACGGGGTCCTATAATATTGTGGTGAGCCCTAGTTTGGCCAACGACAAACTAGTTTAGCCTGAAATCGGGTTTGGCCGGTAACACATATGTACGTCTTTAACTGTCGTTATCTCAGTAGTCTCCCGTCAGTCATAATAATCTTTTTTCCTCTGTCACGAAATAATTATTAGACTCCTCATTTTCTTAAATAATAATTTGTCTTCATCCTACTTACTTAGAACTAAACACAATAGTCTGCGGCAGCATGTAATGCTCGAACTGCTGGACGCAGAGGATCTGTCCCGAAGTCTGCACAGACTTGGGCCTCTTCTTGCGCACCAGGCGGATGGCATCGTTGGCCCTGATACGTAGGGAGTACACCAGGTAGCAGGCTATCAGGACCCCAGTCCGGCCCAAACCTGTGAAATAAAAATGATTGAGAATCTGCTACAGGAGACGAGTAGTTCGTCGAGTCATGGAGCACCTTAAGTGCTGAGTTAAGCTTCACGATTACTGACAACTGCGTGCGTGAATAGGTCCACTACTACAAATCTGTGTTTCCTCATATGACCATCTCAAACTCAAATCTGCATGGTCCTCATATATCTAACCAAGATTATGTCTGGACTTGATAAGAGATTGTGTGTGACCTCTGTATTTGTTTCTGTGTTTTGTCTCAGAGTAGTGGGATTGTCCAGGAAGCACCGACCTTGTTTAGTATTAAAACATAATTTATCGTGACGTGTTATAATGTTTCCTATTTTTACCAATTTACAGAAATATCTTGTTTACAGATTTTATCATTTAAACATCGCATTTGTCTAAAACCCCAGCTAGCGAGCGAGCGAGGCGGCCGAGGCTCTTTTCATACTTCGTTCGGCTGCGTCGGTAGTTCGCGGTGTGAACCAAAGTATGAAAAGAGGTGAAACGATGCCTCTCCTGCCTCGCTCGCTCGCTAGCTGGCAGTGTGGTCGCGCTTAAAGCATGACGTTATACGGAGTAACTAAAGCTACCTTTATTATAGAAAAAGAATTCGGGTTTCGAGAAAAAAAACTAATAACTCCTGAAATTGTTAACAAAATCCGATTTAAATATCCCAGTCATATTTTTATAATAATTTCACGCGGACGAAGCTGGCAACTGCTAGTTGTATAATAAAAAGAGTGGTATCATCTGCCATTAGGCTCGTCCCAACAATATAGGTTCATGTCAATCTCTCGCTATCTACGTAGAATTTACGGAAACAAAAGGAAACGAAATGTCTAAATAAGTAAAATAATACACCCCTCCGTCTACCCTTTCGGGGAAAATAGATAGGCGTGATGTTATGTTAGGAATTATGATTGCATTTGTAGATACTATTAGCTTGTGTCATCCCACTGCTGGGCAAAACCCTCTCCTCATGACTTTCAAATCCTTCGATCCTGGGCCAATGTGGACCACTGGTGGTTGGTTCTGTCCAGCTCGTCCCGCCACCTCCTGCGAGGTCTACCGCGTCGCCTTCTGGCTGTGTCAGGGCTCCACATGTGGTTATTTTGCCCCACACCTCGTTGGGTATACGGCAGCCATGGCCAGCCCAGTCCCACTTCAGCTTAGCCGCTTTTTGAGTTTGAATTTAAGAGCGCAGTGTGGTGTTGTATACATCATGGTCGTGGAAAATTTATAATCACGTTTAAATTATACGAATTTTCTCGAACAACCTCCGGTAATGGCTGCCATTGACCAAGGTAAACAATGATATTATCTTCTTAGGAAAAATAGTACGCGTGTAAGTAAGGTGAGCAGGTTAGTAACTTAAATACGTGTTTAGCATTTTTAAGTACTTAAATCGCACGTCATACACGCAAAGGTTTCGTCCGACAGTTACTGACTACATAGGTAATTATCTTAAATACAAGGCTAAAATGGTTACCACGTAATCAGGTCATCATTCTGAACCCTCCACATAGATTTTTTTTTTCATTGGTAATTAAAACACACACAGACAGGGTTCCGTAGCGCCAAACAATATAATAACAAAATATGTTGAAGGCTCATTCATAGAAAAAAAAGACCTATCTATAGACCAGGGTTGTTGCTGATGCAAATTTTTTTCACATCAGCGGATGCTGATGCTGATCTTTTATCATTGACATCAGCGGATGCTGATGCTGATGCTGATTTTAATTATTTTCTTAAAAAAACAGGGAAAAAGTAAAATCAAGTCAGTATTAGTATGCCCTTGCGTGAATAATCCTTGTTACATTAGCTGCAGTTTGCAGTTTCTTGACTCCTAAATTTAAAATACGTCAATATTCCACTTTTCAAAAACTTTCACGTGTACTGACGAATTAACGTAATGAGACAAGTTTGTGTTTGTTTGCAATCACAATCCCCGCGGTCGACCTTTTAATTGGTCAAAGTCGCAGGCAAAAACTACACATGATATAATCCCGTCTGCGGTCATGTCACGACTCGAACTTCAGCATTAATAATCAGCATCGATCAATGCGGATGCTGATGCTTATGCTGATGTTGAAAATGATGCTGAAGTTCAGCGGGTGCTGATGCTGATGCTGATGTTCGCAACAACCCTGCTATAGACCCTCCGGTTTTGTATAAAAATCGTAAAGCGGTTCATAGAATACCTACCGAGTTTCAACTGTGTAGTCCTAATAGTTTTGGAATAAAGTTGCTGTGACATACTGACATGCACACAGACAGACATTACGAAACTATAATGGTTGCGTTTTATTGCCATTCGGCTGCGGACCCCTAAAAAACAGCTGTTCCATACATTTTCACCTTCTAGGTTTTGCTATTTTGTAGGAAACAGCTGGTTTTTTTTAAATAACCGACGGAAAATTTCTATGTGGGGGGGGGGGGTTCAGAATGATGTATTGAGTACATGGTAACCGTTTTAGCGTCGATCCTTAAGGACCTGATGAACTCCACTCACGCTGGTAGCCAAATACAAGACCCAATAACTGGTCCAAAAGAACCATTCAGTTCGAAAGAAGATCACTCATTTTTAATTGATTTAATCATAGATATTTTCGTCAAATCGCCAAAAGAGCGTAGAGTATTAGGAATTAAGCTCAGCGGCAGAATTCGCAATACCACAATACGCTCCAAAACAGGAATCGCTGATGGGGGAACAAGACTGCTAGGTTGAAGCGGGATTGGGCGGGCCATGTGTATAGAATGCATCAGGACCGATGGGCCAGAGTCGTCACGCAGTGGGTGACAGAAGACGGGCGTCGTCGCCGAGGGAGGCATAGAAAACGCTGGCGTGACTACCTAGAGGCGTTTTTGAGAGATTGGCGTTTGGGAGACAAGAGAGGCAGGCTATGGGGGAGGCCTTTGCCCTGCAGTAGGATAATGTTAACTAAGTAAAAAAAAAACTATTTTGAATGTATTTATTTACATACATGCGTTTACCTACATACATCTGATTTACATGGTTTTACATGTTAATTGGCTGACTACTTAATACTAAAATGTGTATCTGTTACCGGCAATCTGTATAATTCAGGTATTCTATACAATACCTAGGCAATGTATAGAATACCTGGGGCGTCCAGGCAATGTGTGAAATATTATAAATATTATTGTCCATTACATACTTTACCTAGGTAATGTATACAATTCCTAGGGATTGCATAGAGTACCTGCTGGTCCACCGGAAATGTGTAAAATAAATAGATTTTGGTCTATATTTATCCATGTTAACGGCCTACCTATAAAATGATGGGCAAATGAAACATGTTCTATTACTTAAAATCAACTTTATTAAAATGAACAATGAGCGTGCTGTAGCATGCAGGTCACAACACGCGTACCGTCATGGATCTTAATGCTAGCTATCTTTCATAGGTTAAAGTGTTTCATTAATAAAAAATCTTGTTATTATACATTATATCATATAACATCACGCCTGTAATCCCCGTCGGGTTAGGCAGAGGTGTACCTAATAGTACACAGGGTGTGTACCATTTCGCCAGTTATGTTTAAGTCTCATGTTATGGGGGGCGAGCCTATTGCCAAGAACCGGGCACAAATCCAGACTCCGTGGCTGCTACTGAGAAGTTTCTGACGGAACAACCCAATTACACTTTGCCCAGTCCGTGAATCGAACCCGAGACCTCAACCTCAGCAGTCGCACTTGCGACCACTTAGCCAACAAGGCAGATATTACTGTAATCGTCTGTATATCCATACAGGATGTAAACGGACCCTTGACGAAGCCGTCAACAAAGCATTATGTACATCAAACTAAGTCACCCTACGCAAAAATCATTGCTGGGTAACGACTTTTTTTTTTGGGGTGAAGAATCACGTTTTACGGTAAAGCTCAATTGTAACGCAGTCAAAACTTGGTGCTGATGGATGCTTTGAATAGTTAACGGGTCATGGAGTTAATTAAAGTAAAGTTAAAACCTTAAAAAGTAGTATTTAAAAAAAAACTTGTGAAAAAATTGGAACTTTGACCTCCAATATCTCCGTAACAAGAAGGTTCCCAGGTATGGTATAGAGCAAAAAAATGATCGCAATGACGGGGAGAACAAGTGCCTTTCGGCTTCGTCAAGGGTTTTTTTACACCCTTTATATCCTTCTGTATATCACTGATTCACGGTTGATGTACCTAAGGTTGGGATCAACAGAATAACTTATTTAATTTACATAGGTACAGTAAAGAGGTTAGGCTGTTAAAAAATGTACATGTATTAGAGAACATCTTTATTTATTTATTTACAAAGTAATTACGGTAATTAAACCAATACAATTGATGTTTAGATCAATAATTATAACTGTTAATTCTTAGCTTCTTATTAGGTACACGCACACCATTTGTGGAATATTCAAACCTAGTAGAAAATATCTTGCAGTTGGACAATTAAATACATCATACATACATCATACATACATACATCATGTACTGTGTATTTATGAGGTGGAAGCGCCAGGGTAGCCCGGTAGGAGGAGCTCGTGGCTAAATAATAACAGCCGCTCAGGTCGATCTTTAGGTTAATTCGGGGTGTCATTTGTAGATCTCAGACAGTCGTTTGGTAGTCAGTGGCCCAAAAAGTCTGGCAATCAGTCTTACCAAGGGGTGTCGTATTACCCAGTACTAACTGGGTTGTGGAGGTCAGATAGGCAGTCGCTCCATGTAAAATACTGGTATTCAGCTGCATCCGGTCAGATTGGAAGCTGACCCCAATATGGTTGGGAAAAGGCTAGGCAGATGATGGAGGCACCAGGGTAGCCCACGAAATTATTTTTTTCTTACGTTTTGCAATTTGCAGGACAGTGTCCCGTTGTATGTTAAACAATTTAATATGATTCGAGACCGTAGCAAATATGGCTAAACAGAGTTATTTAATCATTAAAATCATCAATACAACCCTCTCAGTTCATTTAATCCCATTGAATGACTTTTGACACATGAGAAAATTTGAATTCCACGGGCTACCCTTTTTTTTTTCTCGGATGGGAAATCATAAAATGACCCCTCCCGCTCTGGGCGGAGTGGAAGGGAGTGTGAGACTTGTGCTGACTAAAACCCATCCATGTTCCTTCTTTGCCCTTTGTGTTCCAGGGCCGCAGTATCTCTATATCCTGGTTGCTGACATCTCTTTGAGGCACGGGTGGAACAGGAACGCGCCGTCGACACGGCCTGTCGTCATAAGGCGGACGGACGGCCACGGGCTACCCTGGCGCTTCCCCCATAAGGCTAACACACAGTTAAGCACTGCAAGGGGTTAGTATCAGCTCGTCCTCATCACGGTGTCCCCAGCCCCAACGTTACACGTTACTGTAGCGGACCGATACTGTGTGGACGAACCGCTAGCGGTGGGTTGACGCTCCACTTGCGGCTGGTTGACAATTGGTCTAGCACCGTAAGTCCGTAACAGCTAGGAAGTAGCAGTTACGGAGGTTACAGCCGGGCGTCGCTCCGATTGCGGCGAGTCGTCGCCCTACTTATGCAGGGCCGCCATTTTAGAGTTTAACCACATCTATCACTACGGAATCGCATTTTTCCAACCTCCCTATCTTTTTCTGTTGCTCAGAACAGTCATTTGCTAGAGCAAGAAACAAAGCGTGGTGCCAAGTTATCGTCATGCTGCCGTTCTCGAGCACTCCTGCTCTGTATTTCGCCAAAAACGGATAGGAGCATTGAAAAATGCGGTTCCGCGCCGACGGATTTGGTTCAACTCTTACTCCGAGGCGTCTCCGGAGACCCCTCGGCGGTGCTGAGCTCGTCTGGTTTAGTAGTAACGTTTGGTGGACGCCTCTTTGACGACGAGCTGATGAGCCGAGTTGATGCGGATCTCGTGCAGTGCTCATAAGAGTGCGTTCACCTTCACGGTGACTTCGGACTTCTAATTTATTTAAGTAGGTAACTAAAAGTATTCGTCCCGCGCATTTGAAACCTTCACACGAAGCTAACAGGTAGGCATCACCGTTAATTGACTTGATTTCGTCACTTCTAAACTCTTGTTCCACACTTTTTCCACTAACTTATCATCATCAGCCATTCTGCTATATTCTCCTTCCTTACACTCCATAAAGTACTTCCCTCGTACGTTTTCCACTTCTTCAGACACACACAGGTGTATCGTCGTCTGAGCTCCCCCTTTAGGTCCTTTAAAAAATATATCGAAGATGAACTCCTGGATTTTCCTAGCTACTGTAGGCAGCCTTTTAAATATATCAGTTTTAACAACTCCTGGATGTAAACAATTGACTGTCACTCCTTCAGGTAATCTTTCAGCTAAGGCCTTTGTCCAAAGGAGGTCACATAATTTACTATTTGCGTAATTCAAGAACTGTCCCATCGCTCCCTCTCCTGCTGGTTCCTGCAAGTCGTGGACACGTAACCTTGCAAAATTGTGGAGATATGATGACACTATGATGATCCTGCTGGGTTTGGACGCGATCACTTTGTCCAGCAGCAGGTTTGTGAGGAGGAAGGGCCCGAAGTAATTGACTTGCATCACTACATCTATTCTATCTTCAGTCAGTTTCGAATTGAGGCCGGCGCAGCCAGCGTTGTTCACCAAAATGTCGAGGCGGTCGTAAGATTTGTGGAAGTCTTCAGCAAATTTTCGCACACTGCTGAGTTTTGATAGATCTAGGTGTTTAAATTCAACTTGATTATTTCCCGTGGTAGCTGCTATATCGCCGATAGCTTCTGCAGCTTTTTTGGCGTCCCGGCAGGCGATGATCACTTTGGCTCCTCTGGATGCGAGGTCCCGGGCGGTCTCCAGGCCGATGCCTTGGTTCCCGCCTGTCACGAGCGCGATCTTTCCATCTAGTCTGACATTTGATTTACACACACCGTGAAAGGGTTCCAGTTTAAGTTTAAGATATAGTGATAGCAAAATCGTCAACATAAATAATGTGAACAATAGAATGAGCGGTATTAACATTAAGTAGTAAACGATAGCGAGAATCATGTTGCCGCTGTTGACTAGGAAATGCAACTGAGATAGACAGACTGAATTATTTATTTATGTATTCGTGTGGAACGTTTTACTTGAACTTGTTTTTAATATTCATAGAATCATTGCACTCAATACGGTCGTTTACATATTCAATTTGGTGTTTTTTTCAAAACTAGCTTTTTCTTTGATGTCCACTCGTGGTCTAGCCTTATTCTCCCCTATCAGCTGGCACTTTATCATTAACTCCTTTTTGTCGATTCAACCTTTTTGTCTTTGGTCTTCTTGTATTGTATTGTATAATGGGCTGGTGTCCGCAACTCCACGTCCAATCGCGTCTTATATGTATCCATCAACATCTTCACTCTGTTTGCAACTTTGCACACTTGCAATGCTTTTTTATATTTTTGTGCCAATTTTTTTTGTGTCATAAATGACGGCATTATACATACATTATGCCCGGGCATTATGAGACGTACTTAATGTGAGAGAGCAATTTGAAATTTACTTTATAACTATTGAAATAATTAAATTGCCTGGGCATTATGAATAATATTCAACACGAAATCGCTAGAAGTCATTACAAAAAAGTCGGCCGGCGGTTGGGCGGGTCACTTTGTCACTTGTCAGTCATTCATTTTCCTTTTTTCTGGTGGCGGTGACGTCTGGGCCCATAACCCAAAGTAGACGGCACGGTTGGCGCAGTGGCTGAGCGATTGACTGCTGCGTTGCGTGTCGCCGGTTCGATCCCCGCACGGAACAAATATTTGTATGGCCTACAGATAGTTGTTCCGCGTCTGGCTGTTTGTGTATTACATGTGAGTTTAAATATTAGTAAACGCACCCACGATACAGGAGAAATTCCTAGAGTGGGGCAAAGTTTAAAAAAAAAAAAAAACGCATCACGCGTTATTCAGTGCCGACCAAGGAACTTATACACTAACTGAAATACCACTAACTAGCCCATCAGTAATCGGCGTAAAATGGATTTAAAAAAAAAGAATTTATCAAAACATCAATTTATTATTGTTATTACAGGTCTATAATATTATGCTCGTCGTCTTGTACTATGAAATAATCTAAAAAACCAGCCGGTCTTTGTAAGGGCTCAATCAACTAGGTGCCTGGTGGCATAATTCTTACCTGGTATACAAGGTGTAAACAGACCCTTCACGAAGCCGTCAACCAAGCATTCTGTACATCAAACGTAAGCAAGTAACTTTACGCAAAAATTATTGCTGGGAAACGCCTTTTTTTTTGGGGTGGAAAATCCCGTTTTACGGTAAAACTCAATGGTACGCACTCAAAACTTAGTGCTGATGGATGCTTTGAATAGTAAACGGGTCATCGAGTTAATTAAAGTAAAATTAAAACCTTTAAAAGTGGTATTTAAGAAAAAACTTGTGAAAAAATTGAAACTTTGACCTCCAATATCTCCGTAACTAGAAGGTTCTCAGGTATGGTCTAGAACAAAAAAATGATCGCAATGATAACAAGTGCCTTTCGGCTTCGTTAAGACTCTTTTTACACCCTTTATATATCTCCGAACCCAAATAGTTTTCGACTTTGACGCTATTTTTGCCAGCCATTAATAATAATTACACATTGTTAAACGAAATTAATTGGCCGCCGACAAAAATAGATTTTAAATTTTATCCCAGAATGCATGCTTTGCGGTAATAATACTCATTGTATGATAATATCATCGTGTCTTTGTAGTACCATTTTTTTTGTTTATTTTCGATCCTTTTTAGTGTACAAATTCACCTAGAGTCCAAGGTAAACATCATTTTTTTGTTATAAGGCGTAGTTGACGTATTTCTATTTGCAGATTTTAAATTGAAAGTAAACTAATACGCTTCGCTTGAATCCTAAGTCTTTGTTGTTTTATTATTTAAAATTACCCTTTTGCCTATTTAAGACCTTAATTTTTAGGAAATTGCGTAACAAATAATAAGATAAGTAATACGTTTTTATTTCAAACGGCACGGTTGGCGCATAGGCTGAGCGATTGGCTGCTGAGCTGCGTGTCGCGGGTTCGATCCCCGCACGGTTCAATTACTTGTATGACCAACAGGCAGTTGTTCCGGGTTTGGCTGTGTGTGTTTGTGAGTTTAAATGTTTGTAAACGCACCCACGTTACAAGAGAAATATGATTCGTCGCTTTCCAATTTTCAAAGGGTAACGTTTCATCCGCGGATGAAAGATTTTACGGATGAGTAGTCACCTAAGTCATCTGGCCGGATGTAGGCCGGACAAAACTGCATATTATAAGTGAACACCTTTATTTGCTACAAACATTTGCTTTAAGTTTTTTAACAAACAACTTGCTTAAAAGAAACTTTTTTTTTTAAACGGCTAACAGCTGATAGGTAAAAGGCCGCGCGTCCGAATTTCATACGGCAGTTGCGTTGCGTTATTGTGATAAAAGTCTATGTATAAAAAAAAATACTTTGGGAAAGTTGTTTTTTATCATGAGTATAATCACGTGTCTAAGTATCGGTCACTAATTACCAGTAACCCAATATAATAACATTAATAAGAGTTCATAAACTGAACGTAATTGGCATGTTGTCTATGCACTCCTACATTTATATTACGCTATCACCACAATTATCTATCGTCTTGCTATGTCGTAGCCTGACAAAAATGCACATATTCACTCAACACGATTATTTGCAAAAACACCTCCAAGATTCGCACTCGTCACCTGTAAAGTCTTGTTCCACACTTGTTCCACTAACTCGTCATCATCAACTTTGCTGCTGTATTCTCGTTCCTCACACTCCATGAAGTGCTTCCCGCTCACGTTCTCCACTTCTTCAGAAACACACAGGTGTATCACCGTCTGAGCTCCTTCTTTGGGTGTCCTGAACACCGTAGCATCTGCTACCGCGTGAAACAAACCCCTTATATAAAAAGGCATCGTTCTAAATATATCCGTTTTTACTACTCCAGGGTGTAAAGTATTGACAGTCACTTCTTTAGGTAATCTCTTGACCAATGCCTTCATCCAAAGAAGATCACATAATTTACTATTTGGATAATTTAAGAAACGGCCCTTTTGGTTTCTAAATCCTTGGTCGTGTAAATCGTTGAGTTGTAATCTCGCGAAGACGTGCAGCCAGGATGATACTATGATGATCCTGCTGGGTTTGGAGGCGATCACTTTGTCTAGCAGCAGGTGTGTGAGGAGGAAGGGCCCGAAATAGTTGACTTGCATCACTACTTCATTTCCATCTTCAGTAGGCTTCGGATAGTCGCCGGAGCATCCAGCGTTGTTCACTAAAATATCGAGACGGTCGTACGTGTTGTTAAAGTGTTCAGCGAATTTCCTTACACTGCTGAATTTTGCTAGATCTAAATGTTTAAATTCAACTCGTTTGTTTCCTGTAGTTGCTGCTATATCTTCGATAGCTTCTGCAGCCTTCTTGGCGTCCCGGCAGGCGATGATCACTTTGGCTCCTCTGGATGCGAGGTCCCGGGCGGTCTCCAGGCCGACGCCTTGGTTCCCGCCTGTCACGAGCGCGATCTTTCCATCAAGTCGAGCCTCAGATGTACACACTCCTCGAACGGGTTCAAGCTTTACTCTAGTGTATATCACCAACGCCATCAGGAGTAGAAAGTAAGTGAGGTAAAATATGAGGGGTAGCAACAACAAAACGTAAAGTATGTAGAGTATCATGTTGTCGCGGTGGCTACGGCAGTGGTACTGAGCTGAGACAAACTGAAGTGATTTAAAACGTGTATCTTTCTTGGTTGATCATTATCACGTAGGTCGTAACCTACGTAACTAAAGTCGTTGAGAATGTTATCCGCAATGCTACTGCGTCACTGCTCGCAAAACTTTGAAGGAAAACATGGTGTTATAACCGATATGCCGTAGAACCAAATATTGGTTAACTGACTTTAAAAAAAAGAGGAGGTTCCCAACTCGGTTGTTTTTGATTGACCCGAGCGGCTGTTATTATTTAGTCGCGAGCTCCTACTGAAATATTAAAGTTAATGATTCAATAGAACGGGCTTAACTTACCTTACTCGTAGCAGGATGTTTGTTTTCATTGCCAAAACCATAATACAGGTTTTTGGCAAAGATGATTTACGTGAATTCATTATTAATGCGCATAATTAGGTATTTTCTATTACAATTTAATTCGCATCATTCGCACGGCCTATTTCAATTAAAAACCGGTCAAGTACAAGTCAGACTTGTGCAGTATGGGTTCTGTATCGCCCTAATTATTTAAGTCCCTTTTTACTCGACTGCGGCGTAGCCCAAAAGGAACGTTATGTGTTTGACCTGTATGTATACATGTGTGTCCGTTTTATATTCCCTTGTAACTCCTAAACGGTTTAACGGATTTGGATAAGTTATACGACGTCAGATTCGTATAGGCGGCGCGAATGTCACTACCACTGGCATCTATACAGGGTGTAAACGGGACCCTTCACGAAGCCGTCAACCAAGGATTCTGTACGACTTTTTTTTTTTGGGGTGAATCTTCACATTTTACGGTAAAACTCAATGAAACGCACTCAAAACTTAGTGCTGATGGATGCTTAGAATAGTTAACGGGTCATGGAGTTAATTAAAGTAAAGTTAAAACCTTAAAAAGTGGTTTTAAAAAAAAGCTTACGAAAAAATTGTAACTTTGATCTCCAATATCTCCGTAACTAGAAGGTTCCCAGGTATGGTCCAGAACAAAAAAATATCGCAATGACGAGGAGAACACGTGCCTTTCGGCTTCGTTAAGGGTCTTTTTACACCCTTTATACAGGGTGTAAACAGACCCTTCACGAAGCCGTCAACCAAGCATTCAGTACATCAAACTAAGTAACTTTACGCAAAAATTATTGCTGGGAAACGATTTTTTTTTGGGGTGAAAAATCACTTTTTACGGTAAAACTCAATATAACGCACTCGAAACATTGTGCTGATGGATGGATTGAATAAATAGTACGGGGGTCGTGAAGGTGATTAAAGTAAAAATCTTACAGTAGAAACATGTATTTAAAAAAAAACTTGTCAAAAAGTTGGAATTTTGACCCCCAATATCTCCGAAACTAGAAGGTTCCCAGGTATGGTGTAGAACAAAAAAATGATGGCAATGACGGGGAGAACAAGTGCCTTTCGGCTTCGTTAAGGGTCTTTTTACACCCTTTATAATATCCAATTTATATTTTTAAAAGTAATTCGGAGTGACAAATCGTATCAAGAGAGAAAAAAAGCTATTAAGTAAAAAAAAAGTAAAAATCGTCTGCGAAATCTTAACGTTACTAAACTAAAAAGCTGGAAATAAATAAAATAGTTAAAAAAACTAGACCCCGTTGCATTTTCATAATTTTATATTCAAATTGGCCCCGCCTCCTTCCCACTTTTGTTTAATTTAAAAGGTCCTTGTTTTTTGCTTTACAGTCGGGTTTTTTAGTTTTTTTAATTTACCGTAATAATCATAAACAGGGTTCGAAATTACGAAGATAATTGCTTCCAATGCTGATTCATAACGTGATTTATTAATTTTTTTTACTTACTAATGATAATTAATAAAAAAGGGGGCTCCAGTACTACGATGGTACGGAACCCTTCATGCGCGAGTCCAAACCGGTTTTTTTAAAGTCGCGTTTGGATACATACAATAAATTATTGTTTTATGATTTTTGTTAACATCAAGATAATCATCGTGAAAATTATCAAGATATTTATCAATGAATAATTATCGCTGCGAATCCTGACCATAAACCATAGTCCATGTTAAGCCGATGTAAAGCTCGGACTACGTTCATCCGCTGCATTTGTTTTATCGCACACAGGATTTTGAATGCTCGGCTGGACGGCAAGAGTTCAAAATCTAGTGCGCGGCTGTGGCACTGGCTATCACGTATTTTGTAAAAGCATATAAATGGCTCTGTTAGGTACAATCCTGCGAAAAGCAGTAGATAGCGCAGGTCTAATAAATAAGGTCTTGTTTTACATCTTTTGGGTACGAAACCCTACAAAGGAACTTATATAAGGTGTAAACGGGCACTTCACGAAGCTGTCAACCAAGCGTTCTTTATATCAAACTAAGTAATTCTACCCAAAAAATAGGTATTGCTGGGTAACGACTTTTTTTTGGGGTGAAAAATCACGTTTTACGGTAGGACTCGATGTAACGCTCTCAAAACATTGTGCTGAAGGATGTATTGAATAGTAAAAGGGCCATAGAAGTATTTAAAGTACCTAAACTATAACATTAAAACTTGTATTTCTAAAAAAAAAACTTGTGAAAAAGTTGGAACTTTGACGTCCAATATCTCCGTAACTAGAAGGTTCCCAGGTATGGCCCAGAACAAAAAAAATATCGCAATGACGGGGAGAACACGTGCCTTTCGGCTTCATTAAGAGGCTTTTTACATCCATTGTAAAGGTACCTGCATGACAGTGTATGGCGACCCTGCCCTCCTGCAGAGCGAAGGACAAGACCTTCGCCATGTTCAGGAGTCCACTCAGGCTTGCTTCCGCGTAGTCCGGCCACGCGAAGTTGTAGTAGTATACTGAAAACATAAGTCAGGAATCAGGATTCCTTCGCAGAAACCCATGACAGACAAAATGTTAAGATGGAAGGGCCAGGGTAGCCAGCTGCCAGGGCTGCAGGACTGTTCTGTCAGGGCTGCGGGACTATTCGAAAGAGATACTGCAGCCCTGGAGCGCAAAGGGCAAAGAAGGAACAGGGATGGGTTTAATTCTGTAAAAGTCTGACACTTCCTTCCGCTCCGCCCAGAGCGGGGTGAGGGGGTAATTTGATGATTCCCATTCGAAAAAAAAGGGTAGCCCACGAAATTCAAATTTTCTTTGCGATTTGCAGCTTGCGGCTTTACAGAGTTACAATCAGTAAACATTTTTTTCGGATTGGAAATCTTAATGACCAATGAAGGAGCGGAAGGGAGTGTCAGACTCGTACTGACTAAAACCCATCCAAGTTCCTTCTTAGGCTTTTGTGTTCCAGGGCCGCGGTATCTCTTTCGAACAGTCCCGCAGCCCCATCAATACGACCCTCTAAGTTCATTTAATCCCATTGAATGACTTTTTAATAAAATCACGGGGACTTTGGATTGCGCGGGCTACCATGGCGCTGCAAGAATAGTTTGTTTTAATTTCACATTTGGATCTCAGGTTGGATGCAGGATGCAGAGCCCGCTAAGACGCGGTGGTCGAGGTAACATCTCTTGGGGATGCCCCGTGGAGTAGCAGAATTAATATTCGGGAATATTTGAGTAGCTACATACATAGATAGTATGGTAGATAGCTGCTATCACCTTTTAAAAAAAATATATTCTATTAATATTTTTGTTTAATATTTGTACGCCGTTGACGGCAAAACATAGCAATCTCTTTATATTTACATCTTTCATTTTGACTTTGACTTTGACCTTCTTTTAGGTAATCTAACAGCCCATATACACGTGTTTCGCATCAAAATAATGGAGTGGACTTCCTTAATGGTTACTAAGATAGTTACTAACTTTAGCTCGCGGCTTCACCCCCGTTAATACAGAAATGAACCCTCGGGAACGTTTTTAATGTAGCCTATGACACTCGGGGATAATGTAGCCTTCCGGTAGTGAAAGAATTTTCGGAATTGGATCAGTAGTTACGTAGATTACACCTTACCAACTTACAAAGTAATCCCTCTTTATAATATTACTAGCGGCCCGTCCCGGCTTCGCACGGGCGCACTTTTATTTTCCCCTAATCCCCCCCCCCCCCATCAAATTTATTTCTAGTAAGAAATATAGCCTATGTTAACCGAGGTTAATGTCGCTTTGTAATGGTGAAAAATTTTTTGAAATCGGCACAGTAGTTTTTGAGTTTATTCATTACAAACATACACACACACAAAAATACAAATCTTTCCTCTTTATAATATTAGCAAGATAAGTATACGTAGATGTAATTGTAACCTTGTAATAAAAAATAATTTCCGTGGCGATATATTTTTAAGCTACTAAAAAAAAATTTTGTTTGAAACGGGTTTCACAAGAAATTCAAAACAAGTTGTAACACAAGTCTTCGAAGACTAAGGTGCTGGACACACAGAAAAGACGTAAGACGAGGACGGGGCGCGGACGGCGCAGGTGGGGCGCCGCGCGCCGTCGCGACTTTTCAACACATATAGAAAAGACAAGGCACGGGCGTGACGCTGGGCGCCGCGAGAGATGACGGTTTTCAACCAACTTCATTCAGCCGTCCGATTTTGAGTCGATAACATGTCTTCTTCCGAAGATGTGTTAGCACCTGGTGTATCTCGCTAATATGCAGAGGGTTAGACGTTACTGGGTACATTCGGTTTGGCGAAGCACTGAAGACAATAGATTTTTTTAATTAATGGAGGATCTACATATTTATCCAGATCGTTTTCAAAAGTAAATAAGCCCCACCCCGCCCGCACCCCGTTCTCGCCCGCGCCTCGTCCGCTCGCGCCCGTGCCCCGTCCTTTCTATCCGTTTTTACAACAGGGCGCAGACGAGTAAGCGCCGTGTCCGCGCCCTGTATTTTCTATATGTTTTGCGTCACGACGCTTCTATACATTTTGTATGAAAGGGACATGGAAGAGACATATGTCTGCGCCCCGTCCTCGTCTTACGTCTTTTCTGTGTGGCTTGCGCTTAAAGTAAACGCATCACGCGTTATTCAGTGCAGACCAAGGAACTTATATACTAACTGAAATACTGTGTGTCCAGCGCTTTAGCTAGGCTAAAATTGTTAATGTAATAACATACTATCATTGGCCATAAAGATGCAGGGGTCGTAAGTGAACCCCGACTTGGTGAGGGGGGGTCCACAACTGGCGTGCTCCCCCGGCGTCTGCAGGTTGATCACTGTGCGGATGCCCCAGCTGAAACAGTGTAAAATCACCTTTAGTAGGTCGCAATAAGAGCTCTCGCCGGTTGTGTTGGTTAAAAGTCAAATAATTTTATTTGTGTCTGGTTGTTGCCCGCGCCGTTGTTCTCGTGAAATTATTATAAACAAAAATATTACTTTCTTTTATGAATCGGATTTTCTTGGCAATTTCAAGAGTTTATTTTTTTTTGCACGGGACCCTAATTCTTATTGTCAAATAAAAGTTAGACCTTGCAATATCAGCTATCTGCCAGTAAAAATCCCGTCAAAATCGGTCCCAGCGTTTAGGAGATTAGCCGGAACAAAATCAGAAGAACAGACAAACAGATAAAAAATAGAAAAAAAGGGTTTTTTTTATAATAGTACCGTATATATTTTCATGCATGTAGTAAAAATTTGTTATATTGAAATTACAAACAGACAGTTCAATTTATTTATAGACAACCTGCATTGACTTTTGAATGTGAACTATGCTACGGTGCTACGCGAAGCACTTGCTCCTAAGTGCGGCTACGAAACTTTATAAAAGTGACTTTTTAGTCGTCTAACAAAGGTGGTCCACTCAATGTGCCCGACATAAAATAGTTCTAGGTGGGTTTTTTTTATCTACCGTAATAGGTACAAAGAAAAATAAATAAACATTAGAAAAAAATATGAAACATCTTTTTAATGATGTTTACGTGTCAAACTGGAGAATATACTTACCTAGCGCTCGAGTCCAGTAGATTATCGCTCACAACAGGGTGTTTTAACTACGTCATGAGTCATAATATTGAATAATATTTTTATTTTTTAATTATTAAAATCCATGGAGCAAAATAACCAAAATCTCATAAATACTCATTTTTTTTAATGAATGCTTAGTAGTCATTGGATACATGAAGTGGGCTGCCGTTGTAAGACGACTAAAAAGTCACGGTGTATAGTACTTATACGGATTGAAGTAACGGTTCGGTGAAACCAGTACGGACAGGACACCGTACACTGAATTTTTTTTTTAAACTTTGCCCCACACTTGGAATTTTTCCTGTGACAACTATCTGTAGGCCATACAAACATTTGTTCCGTGCGGGGATCGAACCCGCGACATGCAGTCAATCGGTCAGCCACTGCGACAACCGTGCCGCCGTTCCGTCGAACTGTACATATACTTCTACGAGTACTACGGCCCATGGGTAGTGCTCTCCAAGACTCCAACACACGGAAATTATGGATGCATAGAATGACAAACTATTCTATGAGGAGCTCGTGGCTAAATAATAACAGCCGATCGATCAGGTCGAGTCGATCTTCAGGTTAACCCGTGCCTGCCTAGGTTGGTCTGTGGATGAGTGACCATCCATTACATACCGAGTTTCCTCCGTGCCTCGGAAAGCACGTAAAACCGTTGGTCCCGGCTGTCATTTGTAGATCTTTGACAGTCGTTACAGGTAGTCAGTGGCCCAAAAAGTCTGACAACCAGTCTCACCAAGGGGTATCGTATTACCCAGTACTAACTGGGTTGTGGAGGTCAGATACTTCAGATAGGCAGTCGCTCCATGTAAAATACTGATATTCAGCTGCATCCGGTTAGACTGGAAGCCGACCCCAACATAGTTGGGAAAAAGCTAGGCAGATGATGATAATGATAAACTATTCACGAATTTATCGTAGCGACAGCAGAATGACCGCGCAGATCACTGAGAAGTAAATCTGACAATTCGAAGAACCATCCAGCATATAGTTTTAACATGTAGTTGTGTGTCTATATTGGTGTTTAAGAAGCACTTACCTATGGAACTGTTGTATAATATTCCTGGCGGCGATGCTGGCCGTGCTGGGGCGTGCCATCGCCAGAATGTCGTCGGTAACCCTGTGACAACATCACGTCAGCTATTAGGTAATCATTGAAACGGCCAGAGTTATTGTTGTATCTAAATATGTAGTTCAAATAGTTGGTAGCCCTGTGGCAATATCAAACATAATGACAGGCTTATTGATGGGGTTGGTCGGATTGGTTTTGAAAGATTTACGAGTGACATCGCTTTTAGGTAATGTTTTGAGGGTATCATAGTTAATCAGCAATATTTTAATGGTTAACCTATATACGAAGGGTTAACCCGTACGGGTATTTAGTCTGAACGGCCCATATCGGATGGCCCGCGGGCCATTCGACCGTAAACAAAAATCGTTTACGTTCCAAAGGATCGGTGATAACAAATTGTAAACAGATTCAATGTCATAAACTACATCAAGTACATTCGGGTTCAAAGGTTATAATGCTAAAATAAAAGATTTAAACGGTTATGTTTATATGAACAAATGCGAGAGGCTTGCAAAGTTTTAAAAAGTCGCTTGAAATGGTGCCAGAATAATCAAGAACATATTAAAATGGACATAGGCTTCTGGTATTGTGAAGTATTTTCTTCAGAACTGTAAAAAGTACTAGGCTGCCATGAATTGCATGATTGCATCATGCATTCTTATTTATGACAAACTGGTGTTAATGTTAGGTCTCAGATGGGGTAAGCTCCTACTTATTTATGACAGCCTGGTACTTTATAGGCAGCAGGAGACGTATTCTATACTGACGCTTACTGGACCAACGAAAAGATTTTGAATTTTATTTTTATATATAAGATTGAAGACTAGCGACCCGCAAAAATTCATAAACTATGCGACTATCACAATGTGCGACTATCATTTTATCACCGGCCCTTTGGAACGTAGACAATTTTTCGTTACGGTCGAATGGCCCGCGGGCCATTCGATTTGAGCCGTTCAGACTAAATAGGCCATCAAACATGGGTTAAAGGTTTAGCCGGTTAACCTTTTAACCCGATTAATCGCCCCTTGTCTACGAGTGAAGTTTTGTTACAACTAAAGAAACAATAAAACGTTGTTACAACAAACAACTGCTATAAAACTCCCAGCAGGCACTTTACAACTGTATTAGCTAATTATTAATTTATAAACACAACATAAAATACTGCTGATTAGCTGTTAAACATGAGCAATTAAAGTTATTACATTGAGTAGGTACCTACTCTACGATGGAATATGTAGATAACTACGTATTACCTATATTATTATGTACTAGCGACCCGCCCTTGCTTCGCACAGCGCAGGTGGCGCTGTCATCGGGTCCAAAACTATATCTAATTTTAAGTTAAGCATCTAGCAGTAGAGCCGTGAAAACTGCGTTCAAATCCATGCAGTATTTTTTGGGTGATGCGCGTACAAACATACAGACAGAAAGACAGACATAAATTCAAAAACTGTTGGTTAAGCTTCTGTTGTTCTAATAAAGACCCCCATAAATATATTTTTTCAATATCTTCAACGTACAGACATCGGCATGTTACAATTTTAGTATACATTTGTATATAGATTACTAGACATGAGTTCCATATGCTTTATTTTATGTTATCACGCGTGTATAATGGGTGTGTTTGCAATCATGTTCGTATAGGTGTATCTTACTACTGTTTTAAATGCGAAAGTGAAAGCCTAGTGGTGTGACCATCGGTCTGCTAAGTCATAGGTCTTAAGTTCGAATCCAAGACACGCACTTCTGATTTGTTGGATTCATGTGCGTATTGTATAATTATCACTGGCTTCGGTGAAGGAAAACATCGCGAGGAAACTAAACCAGCATGCTGAGAGATATTTCTCGATGGCATTGTATGTAAAGCCAAGTCAGAGGCCCATGGGAGGCATAAAGACCTTGACACCCTGGGGCCTTTTTAATAAACGTGACAATCCACTACATAAACCCTACGTTGTCGTGTGGTACAATTCAAACAGGACTTCAGTCCGAATGCAGCGTAAATTCCGCGACGCATTTTACGCGACTCACAGCTCAGAAAATTACGCTCGTTTGGCCTCAGCCTTAAGGCTGCTGTTTCCACCAGAGATGAGCGAAGAGGCGTAGCGAGGGATGTACCTAAAGTTTTGAGAAGCGATATTATTGGTTTGTTTCACACGCATCCTCGCTCATCTCTGGTGTACAAGATGGAAGGGGGATACCGACGCTAAAGCGTTAGGCTGAGGCCAAGCCTTAAGCGAAATTATTCATCCGTTTTGTCATTGCAGTTTTGGAGGAAACAGGGTTTTTTTTAATAATCGACGAAAAATAACAATGGGGGGGGTGTAACCGCTTTAGCGCGATTCCCCTTCCACCTTGTATGAACACGCATGTGTAAGGGTTGTTAGCAGTCGTGTTCGTTTAAGTATATAATGTAATGTAGGTTTAATGTTTAATTGCTTAGGTGTTCTTGACACAATTCTGTGTTTATGTACCCTAACCATGATACGGTGCGTGGTAACTAAGTTAGTATAACTGCCTGCTGAAATTTCGACCTAGGGATAAGCAGTTTTAGGCGCGAGTTACACAGAAACGGCGTAAGGTCACGGTGCGGCGCAGGCGTGGAATTTATAAGGAAACGAAAGAACAGCGTGCTTGCGCTGCGCCGCTTGAGTGTAATTCACGACACGTCGCCTTCGTACATTTTGTATGAAAACGTTTTGAAGCGGCATCATGCCTGCGCTGCGCCTTCACCGTACGCCGTTTCTGTATAATTCGCGACTTATGTAATCGAAACCGATCTTCCAAGTTACTATAGTTAAGAATAGAGGAAAAGTTATTGGAGGAGCTCGAGGGCTCTAGCTTGGTCCGTGGATGGGTGACCACCCATCACGTCATACCGAGTTTCCTCCGAGATTCGCAAAGCACGTTAAGCCGTTGCTCCCGGCTGTCATTTATAGATCTTTGTCAGTCTTTGCAGGTAGCCAGTTGCCCGAAAGTCTGACAACCAGCCTTACCAAGGTTTATCCTATTACTTAGTACTAACTGGGTTGTGGAGGTCAGATAGGCAGTCCCTCCATGTAAAATACTGGTAATCAGCTGCATCCGTTTAGACTGGAAGCCGACCCTAACATAGTTGGGAAAAGGCTAGGCAGATGATGATGAAACACAGCAACTAGTTACTTATTATAAAAGCGTACACGAATCACAAAAAAAAAGTAAAATAAAACACCCAAGAAAAGTAACAAATGGTACCAACAACATACCTAATTAACATTTCAATATAATTAAAATCCACCACTACCATAACGAGTGACATTGAAAACTAAAAACAAAAAAGCCATTTTAGACTTGCATGCGCCTATTTTATTTAAGTAGCCATATTTAACTTATTTGCAGTCGTACGTTAGTAGTTTGTTTTATTAAGAAATTTCATGTTCTTTACGTATGTTATAACGACTGCAGTACCGTTGTTAGGCTGAGGATACACTGATTATTTGATTTTAAATATAATTAAATAAATAAGAAATGAATAGATAGAAATCATCATCTGCCTAGCCTTTTCCCAACTATATTGGGGTCGGCTTCCAGTCTAACCGGATGCAGCTGAATACCAGTATTTTACATGGAGCGACTGCTTATCTGACCTCCACAACCCAGTTAGTACTGGGTAATACGATACCCCTTGGTAAGAGTGGTTGTCAGACTTTTTGGGCCACTGACTACCTAACGACTGTCAAAGATCTACAAATGACACTCGGGACGAACGGCTTAACGTGCTTTCCGAGGCACGGAGGCAACTCGGTATGTAATGGGTGGTCACCCATCCACAGACCAAACTAGGCAAGCACGGCTTAACCTAAAGATCAACCCGAGTGGCTGTTATTATTAAGCCACGAGCTTCAAATGAATAGATAGATATGCATATTAAATATTAATAGAATAAATAAATGAATGGAAATATAAAATACTTAATAGGATATAAATAATTCAAACTTAACAACAATGAAAAGTAATAAAGCGCTCTTCCTCTCTCTACCTATTTAAAATACTTGCTGTGCCCGACAGGGTCCACAATTGTTTCTATTTTTTTTATTTACCACCTGTAAGTGTACATTATGGATGGAGCAATAAACGATTTCAGAATTATATTAGGCTGTCTATGAGTCTAGGCTATCACGTATTCAGTACATCATTCTGAATCCCACCACAACGAAATACGACTGTTTTTTTCTCTTAAATCAGCTGTACCATACAGTTTATTTTTATACAAGCACTGTATACGTGGTAAACGATTGTGCGTCGTCGGTTTCCCTTCCACCCTCTATGTTTTAGTTTTAAACTAGTGGTTGGTAACAGTAATTCCTTAGAGCAATGGCACAGACGACAGCACATCGAGCTACTATATACAATCTGTCAAATTTCTATAATAGACTTTCAACTTTATCGCTAAAGCATTAGGTTCAAAAGTGATTGGGAAAATTTGACAGTTCGGGTAGCTTGATGTGCTGGCGTCAGTACAATAAAATTGACAGACAACCGCTTATGTAACTGTTGGTAAAATCTTTCTTATTTAAATGTTGTAGCTGCACTAGCTGCTCTATTCAAAACCGTAAAATTACTAATGCATCTTTTTCAAAGGTTACCAAATATGTAGGTATTACACACTTGTAGGAAACAGCAGACTTACCGACTAAACATTTCGCGAATCATATTTTGTTCAGCATAAAACCTCACACTGACCTGCATGTAAATTGCAAAAAACGTAAGAAAATTTGAATTTGGCGGGCTACCCTGACGCTTCTTAAGGCACTGTACCTGCTGATTGATTGACTGATATTTGACATTTTAAATTCTCCGACATAGCTTCCATCATAATTACAATTACAAGAAGTCGGCAGCTACAACTGTATGCTCCACCCCTTATTTCTTAAGTTCACATTAGTAAGTCGAGTAAAAAAGTATATTATTACGATAATTAACATAAAATAAAGCGGCCAGGCGGAAGTCACGCGACCCTCGTATTTTACTATACTTTATTTTTAAAACCAAGGATACCTTTAGTCCATATGATAATTTTTAGAGGGGTGCTTAATTACTTTATATTAATTCACGAATAGTGAAGTTCTATTGTTCGCTTCTTAAGAAACGTGAGTTCTGAGATGACGATTAATAACATAACATCATGCCTGTAATCCCTGTAGGGTTAGGCAGAGATGTAGGTACATAACAGTACACCCACATTTCGCCAGTTATGCTTAAGTCCCATGTAATAGGGGGCGAGCCTATAGCCATAAACCGGGCATAAATCCAGACTCCGTGGCTGCTACTGAGAAATTCTTGAAGGGAAAACCTAATAACACTTTGCCCGCCCCTGGAATTGAGACAAGGACCTCATGCTCAGCAGTCGCGCTTGCGACCACTAGACCAACGACCCAGTTATGACGACTAATAGAGAAGTATTAGAAGACATGCTAATCCGACCCCGAATAAATGGGATATGGGCAAGAGAACGATGCGGATGAGGGGTTCTACTGATAGAAGTGACACTGAGCTGCCCATGTTCTCCTCGAGAAATACAAAGTTGAGCTCAGACAACCTGATGATATCGAAGCGATTTGAAAAGATATCTTAGAGTAGAGTAGTAATCTTGACACTGGGATGATGCAGGCTGACAGTAACCAATGTGCTTTAACTAAGCTAAATGTTCCTGGTGTGAGAGAGTTTGGTATCTCGGTATCACCATCACCACCATAGGAATGTTCCTACGCATTTCCTGGACTCGTCAAGTTTCAATGCCTCGGCGCTTTTCTGGTGGTCATCACTATTGATTTTGGCTTTCGGGAGTTGCAGTGATCGGAAATAGAGAGGTGGGCATAATATTGCAAAAAATTACCTCTCAGACGCATAACTATTGGGCTTTTAGCAGCTTTTGTCACCAGTATTTCGTTGCAAAGTCTACGCGTGAAAGAGCACTAAACCACCCTTTTTTTATTCACCACGTTAGCCCACAAATAAACCCAGTGACATTGTAAATACAAGTGGTACTTTCAGCTCGTGTCGTGGTGGTGTAGAACTAAATAATGAACGTGCTGGGTACGGGTGGTTAATTACGTTACGCTTGATATAATACGTTACACGGCCGAGTGTGGGTTGTTTTTGTAAAGGTTAGCGTTATCTTTCTTGAAATGGTGCTATAATACTATGTGTTGTGGGTCACTAGGTGTTAATATACTCACGAGTTATATGATAAATGTGTTGTTAGATGCCATTGGCTTTTGAACTTAGGGTGTAAAGACCACTGCCGTAATTTAGTACACACGGCGGCACATGAAGCTGTACATTTCCAGTATAACTTGGCATCGCTTTGTATAGATTTCTTATACAATGAGAGACCCGCATAAATTTGTTTTGTAAAGCTTGATTAGCCGTCGTGCATACATAAATATGCAGAATTGACCGCGAAACTGTTATTGGGCGGCATTGTCGCTGCAGTTGGAAGTTGAGGTTGTGTTCCGAGTGATAAGCCGCGTTTTTTTTTAGAGACCGAAAAATGTCACCCGTTGTCTGATGATAAACCATTAATAATATGATGAAGAGACGAAGCGGTACTAACTAACAAACTTTCCTAGCCATATCCTTGAGCTAAAAACACCACACAGTAGTGCCTGGCAATTCATACGATAGTCTCAAGGGGTGTCGTATTTCCTAGGCAATGTGTAGTGCAGGAGGTAGTCACCCCATGTAAAGTATTGGCTACATTGGGTATAAAAGGTGGGTAGATGATGATGACTCACCAGTCAGAGTACAGTCCCTGTATCGCAGTCCCCGGCTGCGGCAGCTCGTACCTGCAGCGCTGCCCGCCACAGAACAGCGCACATTGTAAGCCGCGAGGGGTGCTCACGCGCAGCTTTTCACCCACAACGCTGTAGAGCGCTGAAGGCGGGTGGTTGATGCGGCGACGGGATTCGCGGCTCCTGAAAGATGGAGAACAGTTGTCTGATTTGCAGTGATATTCATGTAACAAAACTATGTAGGACAATCAGAACGAAGGAAGCAGTATCCTTAAAAACATTTAAGAACTACTGTAGCCTTCCTGCAGTAAAAACATTGTAACAACAAGGATACTTAGATGTCGTTATTTTTTTTAACTTACTTGACAAGACTTTATTGTAATTTACATGGAAGCATATTATCAGTCTACGAGTACGTCTTTGCTACGAGATTGCTACGCGTTGGCTACGCACATGGCCAGCGCAGCAGCTCATAGCGAAATAACATATTCCTATTTCGTTTTTGAATATGCTACAATGCACAAGTAATTTATGATACTGAGGCGCGTGGCTAAATAATATAGAGCTCGTGGCTAAATAATAACGCACGTTGTGTCGTTGGTCCCGGCTGTCATTTATAGATCTTTGACAGTCGTTATAGGTAATCAGTGGCCCGAAAGTTTGACAGCCAAGGGGTATCTTACCCAGTACTAACTGGGTAGTGGATGTCGGAGGAGAGAACCGGTTAGACTGGCCCCAACATGAATGGGAAGAAGCTAGGCAGATGAAAAGGTTCTGAGAACTGAATACCCGTCAGTCCATCACAGAGTTTTTTGATTCATAATTTTGCAAACTGATAACACACGTATACACTTCTTCTTCGTGTAACTGACTGCTGCCGTTCCATCATACCGTACCTACACTGATATGCATTTAACTAGGGAAAGAAAAGATGGATGGATTATGTGACGAAGGATATGAAAGAAAAAGGAGCAAATTATTGCGGGACGGTTGACAGGGGAGTGTGGAAGAAAAAAAACGTGTTGCGCCGACCCCAAGTAGAATGGGTTCTGTGCGTCCCGTATCCAGGTGTTTCCACGACTTTGACGATATCGTCAACCCAACGAGCTTTAGGACGGCCCTGATTTCTTTGGCCAAACCTTGGCCACCACTCGGTCAAAGCCTTGCTCCATCGGCCATCTCCACGCCGAGCAAATAACTTTATAAATTAGTTACCTGTCCAAAAAGTGGAATCTCCGGAAATTAACAAAATTGATGCTTGACTTCCTGCGTTCCTTCTCTAATATTTTGGTGGACATTTTCAGTAATATTATAACGTTGTCACTTGGCGGGCTGTCCACTGAACACTGTACAGAACATTACAATGAGCCACCCTTAGTATTGTAAAAATAAACAGACGGCCCACTGAACAATTAGGAAGGTTGGAAAAAAAGTTTGAAATTACCCGTATTTTTAAGTTATTTAAAAAAAATGAAAACTTCTTTTTTTTAATAATTTCAAGAAATGCAGTCTGATATGTATAACCTTGTTTAAAAGGACGAGAGCTCAAGGGAGGGAACCACAAAGAGGAGTCCTGTGCCTCCGCAATGGGGACATTATAAGCTGATTTTATGAAGATGTTATTTGCATGCTCTTAAGAATATACATAGCCTGCTGTTACATATGTACAGCACAGTCAATGATCAAGTTCTGTCAAAAACTTCAAAAGGATCTAACGTGAACACGTTGTATTTTTAACTTTTTCTGGCTCATCAAAAAAAGTATTGTATGAGACAAAATCTTCTTAATCGTCACGACGAATTGATGGCGAATACTGTAATTTGGGAGGTTAGGTAGGGCAGGCTTTATACAAAACAGTTCCAACCCCTTTTGTTATTGCAGTGTGACACAAATAAATTCACTTGCAAACTTGTAAAGGTCCCGAGTTCGAACCCAAGACACGCACCTCTAATTTTCGAATTCATGTGCGTATTGTATATTATGATCACTTGCTTGCTTCAGCGAAAGAAAACGTCGTAAGAAAACCAGCATGCCTGAGAGATATTTCTCAACGGCATGTAAAGCCAAGTCAGAGGCCCATGGGCGGCACAAAAGCTCTGACACCAGGTTAGGCACTAACCATACGATAAAGAAAGACTGATACATTTTCCCTGAGTTTAAAGTAGCACCGTCATTTATGAACTGGAACATGGTGACTCAATCATCGATCTATCTTCAGACCCATTCTTTCCGTGCGTGCAGACTGCAACCAGGTTGACATTCAGAAAAGTCAGACACGCACACCTCCTCCCCACTTGCTATTAAATCATTCAGCTATCTATAAATAAGTAGCCGAAAATAGAAAAATATTGTTCGTTTATATTCCGACCGTACTTCGTGGTGAAGGTTATAGTCACATTAGTGGTAATGGACAAGCTTGGGGGCCATGAAATTGTAACGACAATGAACTAGGCACACTCAGTTCCTTTATTGTAAGGACTGGGCTGATGGATGCATTGGCTATCCCGTACTATATGGGTGTCAAGGAGGTATTTAAGTCCATACAAAATTAACCCACGTCCTACAGCAACGAGAAGTATCTCAAAAAAATGGTAAAAATGGGTTTAAAAAGAGGGCATACTTCCAAACTCCATCCTTACAGTCTAGCATATAAAAAAAATGCTATGAAAATTCGTTCAGGGGCAGTAATATGATTTTGGAAGGATGGAGTTTGGAAGTATGCCATCTTTTATAACTATTTTTATCATTTTTTTTAGATACTTCTCTTTGCTGTAGGACGTGGGTTAATTTTGATCCTTCTTTTTAACATTAAAAGCTTTTATTTAAAAAAAAAGAAATTTTGACCCCCAATGTCTAACTACATAGAAGGTTCGTTATACTCCGTTTCTTTATTTTAAGGACGAATCGGTTTAGTTGCCAAAAGTATTTGTCGGGAGACGGGATTTGTGCCCGCTTGATGACAATAGGCTCGCCTCTATTAGATGTTACTTAAACTTAACTGGCGAAATGCGGTTGTTCCTTGGTCCTACAAGGATGATGTTGGTATTTTGGTGAGGCTTTTGAAAGCAAGTTTTACCTGTATACATGTATGTATGTCCTGTTTTTAGCTACAGATATTATTTTGAAGTTCTACCAACTCAAAAAGAACTCCAACCTAGGATAAAAAAGGATTCGAAACTGCCATAATTCACAACCCTTAACAGACGAATTTAATGATTAACTTTCGAAATCGGTCAAAGAACTGGTACAATAGGTATTCTGAGGATAATCACTTTGATGGGTTTGTTTGATAAGCTATGATTACTTGTTTGATCAAATTGTCATGTACATAGATTACCTATATGAGTTTAGTAGTCATTTTATTTGAAGTGAACATAGAACCTTCCTTTGTGTTATTATTCTTTTTATTTTTTAAAGCAATCTGCCCGCGTAACATGACCACCGTAGAAACGGGTTTCTTTGACGGAAGGATCGACAAAATGACAGATTGTGAAAAGATATCTGTCATTTTGTCGACACAATCTGTCATTTTGTCGATTCTTCCGTCAAAGACACCCGTTTCTACGGTGGTCATGTTACGCGGGCAGGAGAGGCTATTTTATCATTATAAACAGCCCAGATGGTAATCTATCTGCCTGGAAATATGGCCTCTCCAAGTGTACGCCAATTATCCCGATCCTCGGCAGCCTTTCACTCTTCTCTCCGTGCGGTCTTCTGCGGGCAATCTCTCACAAACGCCTCTAAGTCATCACGCCAGCGTTTTCTAGGCCTCCCCATCATCTGCCTAGCCTTTTCTCAGCTATATTGGGGTCGGCTTCCAGTCTAACCGGATGTAGCTGAATACTAGTATTTTACGTGGAGCGACTGCCTATCTGACCTCCACAACCCTGTTAGTACTGGGTAATATGATACCCCTTGGTAAGACTGGTTGTCAGACTTTTTGGGCCACTGACTACCTAACGACAGTCAAAGATCTACAAATGACGACCGGGACCAACGGCTTAACGTGCTTTCCGAGGCACGGAGGAAACTCGGTATGTAACGGGTGGTCACCCATCCACAGACCAACCTAGGCAAGCACGGCTTAACCTAAAGATCGACCCGAGCGGCTGTTATTATTTAGCCTCGAGCTACTCTAGGCCTCCCCAACCGACCTTACAGAGTTGAAGTGCGAGTGGTCATATCATTAAAAAAAAGGCGACAACGCCCGTCTTCTGGCACCCACTGCGTGACGACTCTGGTCCACTGCTCCCATCGGTCCCACTTCAACCCAGCAGTCTTTTTGCCCTCATCAGCGATTCAAGTTTTTGAGTGTACTGTGGTATTGCAAATTCTGTCGCTGCTGCAGCTTAATACCCAATACACTACATTCCATCTCCCTTTGGCAAACCTTGAGTTTTGACTTTTGCGACTAGATCAGGGACCAAGTATAAGCATTAAACTAGTATTTAAAAAAAAAAACACTGAAAATGATGGTGGTTTGACCCCCAACATCTCCGTAACTAGAAGGTTCCCAGGTATGGTCTATAACTCTACGACAAAAAAAAGTATCGCAATGACGGGTAGGACCAGTGCCTTTCGGCTTCCTTAAGCGTTTTTTTACACCCATTAAGTCCCTGCTGGTTACCAAACGAACTTCTTATCAATCTCCTAACACTAGAACATTATAACCTATTTAATAGCACCGTCCCGACCTCGACACAGGTCGGAAGTCCCCATAAAAACAAAACTAACCCATATTCGGGGGTGCGTGCCCCATGAAATATGGGGGTAGTGGAATATCACGGCATGGGAAATGTCACGCGAGTTTCTCTCATTATAGGTGACGAGAGGAGGGCTGGGGAGGGGCGGGGAGGGGAGGGAATGTTATTAGTGTGCTTGTGAATAATTGAGGAAAGGGTTGTGACGATTTGTTTGGTAAATTATTTTAGATTGCCCAATTTTTTTGGGTTCCGTCGTCAAATGACAAAAACGGAACCCTTATACGGGGTGTGTACAGACCCTTCACGAAGCCGTCAACCAAGCATTCTGTACATCAAACTAAGTAACTTTACGCAAAAAATATTGCTGGGAAACGACTTTTTTTTAAAACTCAATGTAACGCACTCAAAACATTGTGCTGATGGATGGATTGAATAGTACGGGGGTCGTGAAGGTATTTAAAGTAAAAATCTTACATACAATTAAAATGATCGTAATGACGGGAAGAACAAGTACCTTTCGGCTTCGTTAAGGGTCTTTTTACACCCTTTAGATTAGTCCTGTCCGTCTGTCTGTAGAAGCCACGGATTGATGGCAATAGGCTCGTCCCCTATGACATGGGACTTAAACATAACAGAGAGTGTCCATGGAGTTTCTTGCCCATTCTTCTCCATAGAGATCTACGCCTTGGAATGGGCAACTACGGTACTTTCACAAGTTATTATGCCTTGTGTCTGGGACTGTAGCTTCGCTTACTTTGTTTTTTGTGACATTTAAAATTGCCTGAAATGGTCTAATTGAAATAAATGCTTTGAGTTTGAGTTCAGTTGAAATGTGGGTGTTCTATTAGGTACACCTCTGCCTAACCCTTCGGGGATTACAGGCGTGATGTTATATAAAGCCCTTGTACCGCTGAATAGTTGGAATCAATTTAGTGTTTATTCATTTTCTGAGTAAAGTTAAATAGTTTTACTTAGAATCAAAAGCTAATAACTTAGTTGATTAAAAGGCTATTTAGCATCAAAATGCATAATACCTAGACCTGGTTAGAGTTCCGTGTAAAAATGCTGGTATCAAGGGTGTAAAAGGACCCTTAATGAAGCCGAAAGACACTTGTTCCCCCGTCATTGCGATCATTTTTTTGTTCTGGATCAAAACTGGGAACCTTTTAGTTACGAAGATATTGGAGGTCAAAGTACCAACTTTTTCACAACTATTTAAAAAAATACAAGTTTTTGAAGTTAAAGTTTTACTTTAAATACCTCCGAGGCCCTTGTACTATTGAATGCATCCATCAGCACAATGTAGTGAGTGCGTTACATTGAGTCCTAACATAACGCGTGATTTCCACCCAAAAAAAAACGGTTCGCAGCAATTTTGCGTAGAGTTACTTAGTTTGATCTACGGAACGCTTGGTTGACGACTTCGTGAAGGGTCCGTTTAAAACCTTGTATAAGAGAAGGGACATAAGCCTGGACTCCCTGAACTCTCACTCTTCTCTCCGTGCGGTTTTCTCCGGCCAATCTCTCCCAAACGCCTCTAAACCGTCACGCCAGCGTTTTCTAGACCTCCCCATCATCTGCCTACCCTTTTCCCAACTATATTGGGGTCGGCTAAATTATTTTATATTAAGCGACCTATCTGACCTCCACGACCCAGTTAGCACTGGGTAATACGATACCCCTTGGTATAAGGTTCCCATGTATGATCCAAAAAAAATATGTTCGCAATAACGGAGAGAAAAAGTCTCTTTTGGCTTCGTTAAGGGTTTTTTTACACCCATTAGAGAAATACCGAGCGTGTTTGTAATTTTAGATTACTAATAACATAACCAACACCAAAGTTTCTTCACTATATTTTCCTTCAACAGGACCGTTTCATATGAACTCACATCGTTCTTTAAGTTATTTTCTTCCTCAGAAACTGTAACAATTATGTAAAATACAAGTATTCGTGCCCCGCACAGTGGGCAGGCGCACGTCCGGGTCAAAGGCTGTAATATCCGGAATTAAAACAATTTGGTCACGACAACTTTTGCACGGAATACTGTGCAGTTCTACTGTTTACGTTTGGGTCTTAACGACTGAGTATTTTTGTAAGGTAAGCAAGGATAGAGGTTCCATGTTCGAGGTAGAGACACTCGTTGTATTTTTTTAAAAAAAGGTGCTCCAGCATCAAGTCTTCAACAAAAAAAGTGAATAGGTTAAGGTTCTTATGTAGGTCCCAATTACACGTGTATATGTTACAGTCAAAAGTTCAAAACTGTTAATCGGTCAAAACCACTTTTGACTGGTGTCAGTCAAAACCCTTATTAAAATGCGTTTTCTCTATTTAAAATATGTTGGTTCAGAACGTTGTAATTACCTAGTCCTAGAATTACTACAACATAATGTTTTGCAAAGGGTCACAAAAACAAACCTAAAAACCTAATAAGTTTCTAAGTAAATGTGAGTTATTGCTAAATAGTTTTCAACGGTCAAAAGTTGTTTTGACTATGACATTTACCTACACCATTCTCATATACATTACAATCAAGCATCGTAAAATTATAAAAAAAAAATGAAATAAACTTGAGACACGATGGACGTTATTCAAAGCGGCTTCCTTCTTTTTCAAATACAAGACCTTATTCCTTTTGTATATAACAAAAAATATTACAGTAATATTATGAATTGCGAAGACGTCTTTGGTAAAGTCACTAAAATGCTAGCATTCAATAATATTGGGTAAACTTAACTATATGTTTACTATTAAAGTGTTTATGTTATCCTATATTCTCCTATATTACAAAATATCCGAATATTGATCATTTAATAGAAATTAGCAATATCTGTATATTTGGTAATCACGTTCTCGAAAACGGCTCTAACAATTTCGATGCAAGTTGCAATATAGGGGTATCCGTTTTCTCTATTTTCACTCATATGTATTTAGCCTATGATTTTCCCCCGAGCACAGCTCGGTCGCCCAGGTACTGAGCATTAATGGGGCTTGTCTGCACTTACTTAGGTAGTCAAGAACACGTGTGAGCGTTAATGATTAAACAGCATAATAATTATGAATAATTTATTACAGCATGAAATAATAAACAGTGCATGTTTTTATAGTTGTGGTTTTCTCCATAAGGAAAGTGGGAAGGTTGGATAAAAGTGTGAACATACTTATATTTCATAACTAGCTTCTGCCCGCGGCTTCGCTCGCGTTAATTTAGAATTTGACAATCAAATCGGGTTGTACTCTGCTTGTAATAATATAATTCTATCATGATTCGAAAGATACGTGGCGCCGACTATTATGATAAGAACGTTATTGTTGTTTTCCTCGGGGACAGTACTGTTTTTCGGAATGAAAGGTACCCTATGTCCGTTTCTGTACACCTGACAACGTATATGCAAAATTTCAGGATGATCGGTTCAGTGGTTTAGGCAGTAAGGGTAACAAACAAACAAACTTACTTTCGCATTTATAATATTAGTAAGGATATTAAATTGTTTTTATTACATTGTGCGCTTCTAGGTAAGTAATATACATATTATTTCCTGTTGTGATATGATAAGTAAGTGTACAGGCATACCTTCACATTCTTTTGTTCAGCGAAACTTTATTAACATCACAGAACCAGCATTTTATTTACTTGGTGGCCTTATGACACAGCATAATGTTTTCACATAAAAATATTAGGTTTATAAAGCCGTACTCTAATTCAATAATACTTTCTCTTTAATAATAATTGAAAAAGATCGCCATAAGTGTATCTACTGCGAAAATAAGTCACCGAATGGCACTACGACAGTTTTTACGAAAAGCCACAGTAGGTAATCACACATAAAACTTTAAATGCGTATATTATCTGAAAATTGCTGTTTCTGTGTTACGACAGTTTTTTAGAAGACGTGCGATGTGTATTTTCATTCAGTGAAGTATACAGATGGTAGTGCAGCAGCTCTAAAATATTTTCTATTGCCTAGTTAAGTGTTAAGTAGCAAAAGGCAGGGATATAATAACTAAGCGACAGGTCCGAACCCCACACAGGGCCGTGCCCTTAGCGAGCGGTCATTTAATAAATTGTATATCCAAGTTTGTAAGCCCTGGCTGGGGGCCTTAAATTCATTTGAGGTCACCACAGGGCAGTATTGACACCTTATCGAGTTGGACCGGAGTGGCCCTACCTAAAAAACAAAAACTCCGCTCCGAGGGTTGCAAATGGGAATAAATAATTGTATTATAGCGTACGGTATTTGAACTCCATCGTCACAGATCTCTGTGGCGGTCTGTCATTAGAGCCAGAATGTCAATGTCAAACATTTTTTGTTGCCGATTGCCAGAGAGAGAGGCAATCAGGAGATCTATGCGTGTATTAGGCATTTATTTAGGTATTGTTACTGTTAGTGAAAACGGGCTTAAACCTCGCGGCTACCTCGCGGTTTGCTGATAAGTAAATGGAAACAAATCAACGAAAATAACAAACACTATTATTTTACATAAGAATCCCATAAACTTTAATAAACCATATTAAAATACAAGCAGATCAAGGGGTCTTCTTAATGCTTGTGGGTAAGAGTTTTTTCAGAATTAAATATAATGTTATAGCCTGACCCTAGCGTACGGACTTACGGAGGCCTTATTGCGAATGCGCGAAGTTAGTAAGGTACACACGGCGGCACATGAAGCTGTACATTTCCAGTATAACTTAGCCTCGCTTTGTATAGAATTCCTATACAATGAGAGATCCGCATAAACTGGTTTTGGAAAGCTTGATTGGCCGTCGTGTCTTGTACTTCCACAGAAAAAGTTTCAGCTTTTATAAAATTTCGTATGTCTAGCGATCACGGGATCATCATTTCTCTCTCGTTTCTTTGGTCTTCCTCTACTCCTTTACCCATCTACATTCATACTCAAAACATTCATCACAACATTTTTTTTATTTCTCCGCATCACATGCCCACACCACGTCAACCGATTACTACACCACTTTTCAGTCACCGGCGCCACTTTCAGACTTCCTCTTATGTACTCATTTCTTATATTATCCATTCGCGTAACACCACACGTCCCCCTTAGCATTCTCATCTCAGCTACATGCAAATGCCTTTCATTCATGTTCCTTTTGTGGTCCAACATTCTGATCCATACAAGTCAGCAGGTCTAACCTTAGTGTTACAAATCTCCCCCTTAAGTTTAAGGGGAATGCGGGAGTCGCAGATTGTTCCCGTGATCTGCCACCATTTCAGGGGATCACGGGATCTCCCTCTAAATCGTTATCAGCGATAACACAGCCATTGTAACGGTACAAATAGCAATATTGTAAACGAGTTGTGTTTCAATTTTGGTGTACAATGAAGTACATTATATTCGATTCTATTCGTTTCTATTCGATTCTATTCGATTATATTCGATTCTATTCGATTCTATTCGATTCTATTCGATTCTATACGATTCTATACGATTCTATACGATTCTATTCGATTCTATTCGATTATATACGATTCTATACGATTCTATTCGATTCTATTAGATTCTATTCGATTCTATTCGATTCTATTCGATTCTATTCGATTCTATTCGATTCTATTCGATTCTATTCGATTCTATTCGATTCTATTCGATTCTATTCGATTCTATTCGATTCTATTCGATTCTATTCGATTCTATTCGATTCTATTCGATTCTATTCGATTCTATTCGATTCTATTCGATTCCATTCGATTCTATTCGATTCGTCCCGCCATCTCCTTCTGGGCCTTCCGCGTTGCCGCTGTCGTGTAAGAATAAAGGTTTACGTCGCATGTTCATGCTAGGCTCACGGGCAATCGAAATAAATTGTAGAAACCATCAGAAATTATAATTAATGGTGACTCTACGGTAATGGAGAAATATTTGTTATTTATTTTGGTATTTTAGATCGGAGAGAACGATAACATTGTTTATTCAAAACGTATAGTGGACTTGATGAAACCAATTTTCTTTTAATGTGTTAGTAACCAGTTTTGTGAGTCATAGATTGATTGACAAACATTGGACAGTGGACACACAGTACAGCAACTGAAGATAGCAACATGTTTGGAAGATACGTTCATAGGGAGGTCTCATCATCCGCCCAGCCTTTTCCCAACTTTGTTGGGCTCGGATTCCAGTCATCTGCCTAGCTTTTTCCCAACTCTGTTGGGCTCGGCTTCCAATCTAAACTGATACAGCTGAATAACATTATTTCCATTAGGCCTAGCTAATTTTTTATGTTGTGTTTAGCACCTGGAAATTCTCCGCGTGGTGACTTCGATTTACAACAGCAGTCATACTTCCATCTACCATGTACTGGTATATTACAAAAAAGTCGGCTCATAAAATTTAGAGACGGTGACACCTGTGACTGTTTGATATCTCCAAAAGACTGTCTTCTTCTTTAGAGATCATACTTTGTTCGGAAGCTTTAAGACATGCCTATATGTTGGCTGTGGCGTATAACAAAAAAGAATGTCTTAGGTTAGCAGGTGAAGTTTGGCTTCGCTCGTTTATAAAACGCCATCCTATTTGTCCTCGTGGCTTAATAATAACAGCATCAGGTTAAGCCGCGCTTGCCTAGGTAGGTCTGTGGATGGGTGACCACCCATTACATAGCGATTTTCCTCTGTGCCTCGGAAAGCAGGTTAAGTCGTTGGTCCCGGCTGTCATTTGTAGATCTTTGACAGTCGTTACAGAAAGTTAGTGGCCCGAAAGTCTGACAACCATTCTCACCAAGGGGTTTCGTATTACCTAGTACCAACTGGGTTGTAGAAGTCAGATAGGCAGTCGCTCCATGTAAAACACTGGTATTCAGCTGTATCCGGGTAGACTGGAAGCCGACCCCAACATAGTTGGGAAAAGGGGGGGCAGATGATGATCCTATTCCTTCTCTGAGACTACCTTAACTCAATGTGATGTTAGGTACTGACCTGTTATTGTTATTCCCATTATGCGTGGGCGCGACTCTGGTCCTCCCTCGTCGCCGGCACAATCTTGCGCAGACGCCGCGGGCGCAGCCCAGCCTCTCCCACAGCGCACGGCGGGGAGACTCCGGCGCCACGTCACCATTCATTTTTGTATCAATGTCTCTTGGTTTAACTCATTTTATAAATTTATATTTTTTATAGATTATGTGTTGGTATACTGTGGCAGTTTCTTTTGAGCTTTGTTTTGGTCTGACTGACGGAAAAAATATGCTTTAAGTTATTGTTTTACGAGAGAAGCGGCGTGATTAACGACGCATTTTATACGGCATATGATAATATGGCGCCTACGAAAAGATGATTATAATGGGTGTAAAAGTACCCCTAACGAAGCCGAAAGGCACTTGTTCTCCCCGTCATTGCAAGATTATTATTTTTTTTTGTTCTAGACCATATCTGGGAAAGTTCAAGTTCCAATTTTTTCACAAGAGTTTTATTAAATGCTAGGTTTTAATGTTATAAGTTTATTCTAAATATCTCCATGATTTCCGTACTATTCAATACATTCCTCAGCACGACGTTTTGAGTGCATTACATTGAGTCTTACCGTAAAACGTGATTTTACACCTTAAAAAAGTCGTTTCCCTGCAATAATTTTTGCGTAGAGTTACTTAGTTAGATGTACAATAAAGTGCTTGGTTGACGGCTTCGTGAAGGGTCCGATTATACCTTGTAGATAGAAAGTAGGTGATTATAGGCAATCAGATGGCTGCTAATAGTGATTTATGGAAGAAGAAGACAATATGATGCGCCTAACCCTAATTGAGGGTAGGAGGATGACCTGCTTTGCTGTGTGTCATTCAAATATTGTGTTAAAGCAATAACTTTATAAATAGATAATCTACATTCTAGTATATATGAGCCCTAATTGCTGGTATGTTTAGAGTTAGTAGTAGTGTTGTTTTAGTTGGTAACTCCGATACTGTACTTACAATGGGAATTAATGAAACCTCCGAGTGATAATGGATTTAATAAGGTTTATAGAAGATGCATCATCGTCAACTGCAATATTATTATTTATTTGCATATGGAGAGTCAGAGTTCGTCAAGATTACAGATATCTTGCTAAAATTAATAGGTACTAATGTAGATAGGAATGAGGAAAATGTCGTGAGGAAAGTTTTGAGTATGAATGTGGATGGGTATATGAGTAGAGGAAGACCAAAAAAACGATGGATGAACTGTGTAAAGAATGACATGGCAGAAAGTTTAATTACAATATCAGTATCCAGACGAAAAAAAAGCCAATGGGAATACTTACCTGGTTATCTAATAATAATTTAGAATAAGACTTAATGTATGAATAATAACCAAATGTTGGTGCGTCTGTCTTTAAATTTTGACAGACATGGCCTATGCCTTGAAACTTTATGACATTGTATCTTTTAATGGTGTCTACTACGAAATTATACCGGGTCACGAAAGCCTACGAGACAAGTTTTGTAGGTAGAAATAGAAATAGAAAATGCTATAGGTATAGCAGATTTATTTGTCTTAGACCAAACTTTAAATAGGTATCTGTGGGGTTAAAATGACGTCTTAAAGCAGACGGTATTGTTTTAATGTCACCCCAATGTGGGATAAAGACAGAGCTATACACTATACAGGATGTCTAGCGCCATCTCTTTTCGACACTGGATTAAGATTGAAATAATACTGCTATAGCGTCTTGGTAGGCCACCTGGAAGGTTTACGAGGCATTCGTCCTTTCGTAGTCAAAAAATCATAAAACTTTATAGTCCCACATATATAGCAGATTTTCAGTCTACATACAGGGTGTAAACGGACCCTTCACGAAGCCGGCAACCAAGCATTCTGTACATCAAACTAGATAAGTTTTTTGGGATGAAAAATCACTTTCACGGTGGGACTCAATGTAATGCACTCAAAACATTGTGCTGATGCATGCGTCGTGAAGTTATTTAAAGTAAAGTGACAACATTAAAACTTATGAACTTTGACCGCCAATATCTTCGTAACTAGAAGGTTCCCAGGTATGGTATAGAACAAAAAAAAATATGGCAATGACGGGGAAAAAAGTGTGTGTTATTTTTATTTTTTGTGTAAGTATAACTAGTTCTGTCTATAGCCCGAGTAGTTTTATGGCTGTGAAGGGTTTTTGTCTGTGAGCTGATACACTATTTATTTTTGAAAATTTCTTCATGAAGTTCCTTTTACTACTACTCCTATCACCATTATAAAAGTACAATAAAAAAGCTCCATTTTCCAAAAAAATTGCCTAATCTAAAATTAGCCTAAAAAGTTTTCAGAATCTACAAAACTACCCTTAAGTACGTACTTTGAAGTCTTAGCCTATAATCATCTACGCAGCCCTCCAACTCGCAGACATATTAAATGCATTGGTAGCCTTGCTAATAACAGACTGTGTTCGATGTCAATGCATCGATATATTTATGAAACACGGCTGATACGACCAGCTGATGATTGTGAATTATTAGTTAGGATATCGATTGGCAGCGATGTATCTTGTAATTAGACTGTCTATGGCATCGTCTGTATTAAATAGCATGTATTTGTGTCAGAATACAGGGTGTAAACTGACCCTTTACACAGCCGTCAACCAAGCATTCTGTACATCATACTAAGTAACTCTACGCAAAAATTATTGCTGGGAAATGACTTTTTATTTGGGGTGAAAAATCACTTATTGCTAATGGATGCTTTGAATAGTTAACGGGTCATGGAGTTAATTAAAGTAAAGTTAAAACCTTAAAAAGTGGTTTTTCAAAAAAAACTTGCGAAAAAATCGGAACTTTGACCTCCAATATCTCCGTAACTAGAAGATTCACAGGATTGGACTATAGTCCAGAACAAAGAAAATGATCGCAATGACGGGCAGAACAAGTGCCTTTCGGCTTCGTTAAGGGTCTTTTCACACCCTTTATGTCAGAAGGGAGTTTTTTTATTTTATTTATTTATTATCAGGCAGGCAGTTGAGACAACTGATAGCTGCCTGTATCCTCTTATTCCCCACTAGATTTTCTTCTTGCAGTAATATTATCTATGTTTGATTTTTAGTTGTTTTTTTTTTCGTTAAAAAAGTTATGTGCAATATATATTTATTAAGAATTTAGGTGGTCTTAGATTGATAGGGGAAGACCAAAGAAACAATGGAGGGAACGTGTGGAGGATGATATGGCTAGAAAGGAGGTGACTGCTTAGATAACGAGTAACAGAGAAGAATGGAAGAAGAAACAAGCCGCGCCATACCCAAATAAATTGGGATAAGGACAGAGGAATGAGATGATGTGGTCTTAAGTTCGCTGGCACCACGTATCACTAAAGACGTTTTGAAAAATATCATTCTCCCATCTTAAAATGGTTAAGAGAAACAGAATCTTGTTTAAAATATAAAGGGTCTAAAAAGACCCTTAACGAAGCAAGGCACTTATTCTCCCCGTCATGGCGATAATTTTTTTTCTAGACCATACCTGGGTACCTTCTAGTTACGGAGATATTGGGGGTCAAAGTTCCAACTTTTTTACAAGTTTTTTTAGAGTGCGTTACTTTGAGTTTTACGGTAAAACGTGATTTTTCAACCCCAAAAAAAATATCGTTTCCCAGCAAAAAAAAATGCGTTTTACTTAGTTTGATGTACAGAATGCTTGGTTGACGGCTTCGTGAAGGGTCTGTTTACACCTTGTATAGGTACCTAAATGCATTTAGTGATATGAATCCTTTTCCCATTTCTCATGAGCCCATGCGTGATTGAATTGCTGGGAAAACCTTATGATTTACGCGTGGTGCAACATTTCACAAGATGCTGTTTTCATATTGTTGAGTGTAGGTAATTATTAATTATTCAATTAATGAAATAACGTCATCGAGCTAAAATCGAAATAAACACATCGTCATTAGGTCCGTATAAGTCTTGTAATTTTAGTGAGTTGCTCAGATTTTAACAAACATGTTGTTTACGCACAACACTTACTTATGGGAACTATATTTCTTGTCACCAAAATTTATATTTGTCACCTAAATTTATAACGTCACGAAATATTTTCGTTCTCAGATAAACAAAAAGTGTTCCCAGGTATGAATTATCAAATTAATGTTAATATACATATGTTTAAAATAAGAGATGGATTACCAATAAAAATGTAGTGCATTAGATGAACATAACTTCGTTCTTATAATAATAGTTTTATTCCTTAAATAATAGCTTTGTGCTCAGAATGGTAGATCTGTCATCAAATAAATCGATTACAAACCTATTATAATACATACAAAAACATTTATTTGGTACTAGACCCTATATCTCCATCATTTTAGGTTATTTATTGTGGAATTGATTTTATATTGTTTGGTGTCTACATTTTGGTGACAAATCTACTATTTTGAGGGCAAACCCTATTATTTAAGAAACACAAAACTAATTAAATTGGCGATAGCTTAAATGATACCCCTTACTTATGTACCGACTTCAACCACAGATTTATTAAAACATTTTCAGTTTATAGGGACAACTTTTAATATAATTCTACTTTCTTCAATTAATATTTTAAGTATCTAATGTTTTATAAGTAAACCGATTTTAAATCTTACATTAATATTCGTAAAACCAATTTAAATAACACAAACATCCATAATATCACATTCGCGTGATCCAACACAGATTTTCAAATTTAAAAAAAGAACTGCTAATTCATTTTTTTAGTCATCGAAAACGTTTTTATCGCGTGTTCGCGGCATTCAGCGCGTGTTATGCCAGCGTGGTATTGCAAGGGAGGCAAAGGAGTAACTAGCAAACAGCCAACAGCCAAGAGGCGAGGCAAGACGGTATCGAATAAACGCGAACTAGGAAACGGAGGGGACTACTATCGAAACTGATAAGCTTTTATTTTACTTGCAATGTTTGTTAGTTTGAGGAGCTCGTGGCTAAATAATAACAGCCGACCGGGTGGATCTTCGCGCTTGCCAAGTTCGGTCAGTGGATGGGTCGAAGCCGTCAACCAAGCATTCATTACCAAATATATGTAACTCTACACAAAAAAAATTGCTGGGAAATGAAATTATTTTGGGGTGAAAAATCACGTTTTCCAGTAGGAGTCAAAGTAACGTACTGAAAACATTGTTCTGATAGATGGACTGAATAATACGGGGGTCATGGAGGTATTTAAATTAAAGTTATAACATTAAAAACATGTAAAAAAAAAACTTGTTGTGGACCATGTCTGGGACAGGTATGGTCCAACAAAAATATCGCAATAACGGGTAGAAATAAGTGCCTTTCGGGTTAGTCATAGGTATTTTACACACATTATTGTCTATTAAAGAAAAACGAAATACTTAAAAATAAAAAACATTTTTTACAATTTTTAAATGCAAAATGGTGGCCGGAAAATTCGCAGAAAATCACGTAATTTATAAGCGTAGATCCTACCTGACGTAAAGATCGTAGGCCGTATCCCTACCGTAATTAATGAGTCAGACATGTCAGTCTTTCATTTCACTTACTTACGTCATAAGGAATATGTCATAAAAACCGGCCAAACTGGGCTCGCTCACGTTGGGTTCCGTACCATCATCATCTGCCTATCCTTTTCCCAACTATGTTGGGATCGGCTTTCAGTCTAACCAGATGCAGCTGAATACCAGTATTTTACAAGGAGCGACTGTCTATCTGACCTCCACAACCCAGTTAGTACTGGGTAATAATACCATACCTTTTTGTAAGACTGGTTATCAAGACTTTCTGGCCATTGACGACCTGCAACGACGTTGTGTTCCGAATCAAGTTACAATATTTAACACTACATAAATATTCGAAAAACTCCGCAAAAACACGTTTCTTGTATGAGGTGGACTCGTTAATTTTTAACATTGTTTTATTTTTATTATTTGTTTTTAAGCGGCCATCCATAGTAATAATACACAATCTATGAAAATACAATTACTGTCTACCTATTACGGGATCAAAAGATACAGTCCTGTGACGGCGGACAGACAAAAAGCGGACAGACAAACAGACAGCTGACAGACAGACAGCTGACAGACAGACAGCTGACAGACAGACAGCTGACAGACCGACAGCTGACAGACCGACGGCTGACAGACAAGGGAGCCTTCGCATGGTCCCGTTCGCACCCTTTGAGCACGGAACCCTAAAAACGAAACTATAGGTGGACAAGGACCTAACAAATTATCTTACATCCAAATGAATTAGTAATTCTCGTGAATTAGTAAATCTCGGTTTTCCTTCAAGTTGTTTTCGTTATAAAGTTTCCCGAAGTGAATGGTATTAGCTTTTTAATTAGTGCTTAGTACCTACTCAAAATAAATTTGCAATACCTAGAGCGTGACACGCACATGCTCGTAACATCATTACATCATCAACCTAAATTACAATAACACCATGTATTTTTAAAAGCTTCGCTCGCGTTCTGGGGGCCTACCATGACGTCTTAAAGCAGGAGTAATTCCAGTGTGGGAAAGAGATGACGCTAGACGACCTGTATAGCTCTGTCTCTTTCCCACTACCTCCTGGTAACACCCTGGCCGAAAATCCCACAGGAATGTTTTAAATATAGCCTACAGCACTCGGGGATAATGTAGCTTCCGTTCCGGAGATTACCCCCCGAATTTTACATCTTTACAATATTCGTGTAGAAGTGTAGGTTATTTTTAAGGTTTCGTACACGGGACCCTACTACAAAGCCTCCGCTGTCCGTCCGTCCGTCCGTACGTCCGTACGTCCGTTCGTCTGTCTGTCAGCGGGCTTTATCTCATGAAATACGTAGACAGTTGAAATTTTCACAGAATGTGTATTTCTGTTGCTGCTATAATAATAAAAATAAATAAAAAATTAAACGGAGCTCTCCTACTACAATGACAGCACGGTTGGCGCAGTGGCTGAGCGATTGACTGCTGTGCTGCGTGTCGCGGGTTCGATTCCCGCACGGAACAAATATTTGTATGGCATACAGGTAGTTGTTCCGGGTCTGGCTGTTTGTGTATGTGAGTTTAAATGTTTGTAAACGCACCCACGATACAGGAGAAATTTCTAGTGCGGGGCAAAGTTTAAAAAAAAAAAAAAAAAAATGGATCCCGTCATGCGCGAGTGGGACTCGCACTTGGCCAGGTTTTTCATTCACTGCATCATGTTTTCTCTTTCATAATATAACTTAACGTTTACAATAACTGTTTTCACTGTCAATTCATGTGGTTAATTTAAATTAACTAGTGGTACCCATTACGTCTGGGTTTCACCAGCTAATTTAATTTTGAGCTTAAATTGTTCCCTAAGATGCAATAGATAATATTATAGTCTTATAGATAGGTATACACATTTTGAAGGAAAATTTCAAATGGATTGTGAAATAAAAATACCGTTGGAGGAAAGTGAACATAACATTACGACTGTTATCATCGAAGGGTAAGGCAGAGTTGTATCAACTACACCCATATATCGAAAGTTCCATGTAAAAGGGAGCAAGCCTATCGCCATCAACCGGGCACAAATCCAGACTCCGTGGCTGCTACTGAAAAATTCCATTTAAAATTTCCATTGGGTTTTTTCTTCGTGCCCGATCTGGGGAATCAAACCCACGACCTCATGCTCAGCAGTCGCGCTTGCGACAGTCATCGTCAGATCAATTAAAGTGAACAACTATTTATAATTATTATTTAGTGAATCATCAGTACATACCTACATCAGAATGTGTACATAAACACCGAACGGGAAACTGGAGGAGCATTCCTTAATTAACATCCATTGGGACTATACGAAAAGTGAACATTGTTTTCATAATGGGTGAGTACTTACCTTTGTTAATCAAATTAGGTCAAAAAGGGGTCCTAAAAGTTACCTCCAAAAGAAACCAGCCAAAATATTAAGGTGAAATTCAAATTATATTATGTTTTTTGCAATTTGCCGGTCAGTGTAAGTAAGGCTGTATGTTGTACAAAATATGATTCGCGACCATAACACGTATGTATTTATAGAATTAAAATCATCAGACTCAACCCTCTAAGTTCAGTAATCCTATTGAATACATTTTTGATGAAATTGTCATTCAAAGGGATTAAATGTTTTGATGATTAGAATTATTATAACTCTGTAAAGCCATATTTGTTCCGGCGCCGAGTCATATTTTAATCGACATACAATCTGAAAAACCGTTTTTTGCAATCAGGATCAATTCAGCAATCAGCAGGTCAGTTGACCTGCTGACCTGCTGATTGCAAAAAACATGACAAAATTTGAACTTCGCGGGCCAATAGGAGTTAATAGCAAACTTTTCATTTTTTGTTCATGTTTGTTTTTGTGTCTTTCAATCAACATCTGAAAAACACAATTAATCAAAAGTGAAAAATGAGTTTATTGGATTCCGGCACTCGTCCATCTTTGGCTCGCGCTCGCGAGAAAAAAAATCCTTTCAGTGTCAATGTTTATTGATAACTAGCTATTGCCCGCGGTTTCGCTCGCGTTAGAATTTGACAATCAATTCGGGTTTTATTCTGCTTGTAATTCAATCATGATTCGAAAGACACGTGGCGCCATCTATTATCATAAGAACGTTATTGTTGTTTTCCTCGGGAACAGTATTTTTTTTCGGAATGAAAGGTACGCTATATCCGTTTCTGTACACCTGACAACGTATATGCAAAATTTCAGGATGATCGGTTCAGTGGTTTTGCCGTGAAAAGGTTTTTTCTTTTTTTTTTTTAATTCTCCATACTAAGTTTTATAATATTAGTATGGAGTATAGACTATGCAATGTCAGACCAGTTCATTTTTTTTTTGTAATCTTAATTTCAGGATTCAAAAACTCACGTTCCATTCGTAACGTGTACCAAACCTACATAGTTTAGTTTAATTAGTTTGTCACCAGTTAAATAACTAAGTTTAAAAATGATTAGCCGGGTAAACACATGTTTCATAACAAAACACAATTACATGTATTTTAGCTTACTCACTACCCGCTAGTTTATCAGCCTGAGTCATGTATGTTACTGTACCTAATTACCTATAGTACTGAAATATCTTGTAAGTACGGGAAACATAAGTCTCATTTGTAAAGTGTATTCTGTTAGGAGGAGACCTGGAGCAAAATTGACATAAAATGAGTGAGTTTATTGCATTTTGTTTATTGTCATATAAAGGGTGTAACAAGACTCTTAACGAAGCCGAAAGGCACTTGTTTTCCCCGTCATTGGGAACATTTTTTTCTTTAAGACCATACCTGGGAACCTTCTAGTTTCGAAGATATTGGGGGTCAAAATTCCAACTTTTTCACAAGTTTTTTTTTAAATATATGTTTATAATGTATGATACTTTAAACACCTCCAGAACCCCCGTACTATTCAATCCATCCATCAGGACAATGTTTTGAGTACGTTACATTGAGTCCTATCGTAAAACGCGATGTTTCCCCAAAAAAAAGTCGTTTCCCAGCAATAATTTTTGCGTAGAGTTGCACTTAAAATGCTTGGTGCTCATGCACATTTATAATGCTTGGTTGACGGCTTCGTGAAGGGTCCGTTTACACTCTGTAGATGACTCTGCACTGGAGTGTAATGTGGACACGACCAATCATTCGTCACTTGAAATCGTGTCCTGCCTGTCCTGTTGCTTGCACATCACAGGAGCTGATGGACGCTACTGAAAGTGCCAAACTCGTCGCTAAATTTTGGGCTGACTCAATTTAAATTTTGATCGACAGGACATCGTTAAGATGAACTCAATTTATTTGGGTTCGCCGCATCATCACTTCTTCCATACTTCTCTTTTCTCTATTAGTCTTTATTTCAGTAATCTCCACTTTTTAGTAATATCATCTTTCAAATCGTTCATTCATCGGTTCTTTGGTCTTCCCGTACTCTTATAGGTAGATTACCTAATTCTTATTTATTATTATTTTAAACTAGCACTTTGCCCGCGACTTCGTCCGCGTGGGTTACGTACTTTCCTCAAAAAAATTCGAAGGCTGATTTTTCAATCGATAGATAATTTTTATTTATTTTTCCCCCTTTTCACCCCCTTAAAGGTTAAATTTCCAAAAACCCCTTCTTAGTGCTCCCCTACATTATAATAGGAAGCCGTGTATAAAATTTCACATTCCTAGCCCCAGTAGTTTCGGCTGTACGTTGATATGTCAGTCAGTCAGTTCTCCTTTTATATATATATATATATATATATATATATACTAGCTTATGCCCGCGGCTTCGCCCGCGTGGAGTTCGGGAATTGCCCACGGGATCTTAATTCTGGGATAATAAGTAATCTATGTATGTATACTTAGTACAAACATAGATTTACATGTACTTGCTTCTTCTTGCAAATATTAGTTCATAGTAATATCAATTAAATTACATTTGTATGTGAAATATTGCGATATAGTACGGTTCAAACTTTATGGCGGCTCGGAAGTTAGTTGCGGGTGACTGTCTCCGCATTATACAGTCAAGACGATGCGTCCTCTGCGCCCCGCTGATACCTAAAATAGTGTTCTGCGCAGTTTTACGATAGACGTTCCGAGCCAGCATAAAGTTTGAACCGTTATACCTGCGCTGACTGTCACTCACAGCTAACTTCCGAGCCGCCATTAAGTTTGAACCGAACTATACCTTGGTTTGAGATTGGACACCGGTGACAATAATCAAATGATTAATCAGGAATCTATTTATATACAATGACCAATGATCTATTTATATTTCCTTTTACATATTATTTAATACCAATGCCGCGTATCACGAGCCAACGCGAAAATCGGTAGAATAAACCATATTTACAGGCACGTCTACCTCAGAAAAATCCTACCTACTTACTAATAGCCTAAATACTCCCGCGCCCCGCACGCTCCGCGTGACACTGCACGCCATGCGCCCGTCTACATAAGCTTCGAAGCCCTATTTGACTCTGTTGGGGGATGATTTTGGAAAAACTGATACACATGTCTCATAATTTTAATTGAAACGTGCGTACACCAATTTTCGAGTCTATCGACCCAGAAAAAATAAAGTTTCACAGAAAATTCAACACCCCATTTCACCCTCTTAGGGGTGGAATTTCTAAAAACCCTTTCTTAACGGATACTTACTCTTCACAAAGATACACCCTCCAAATTTCATGTCTCTAGGACCAGCGGTTCGGGCTGTGCGTTGATATATCAGTCGGCCAGTCAGGGCGTTGAATTTTAAATTGGGGGGTGATTTTGGAAAAACTATCATACACGTATCTCATAATTTTATCTGAAGAGTATGTACACAAATTTTCAAGTCAATCGACTGCGAGAATAAAAAGTTTCATAGAAAATTCAACACCCCATTTCACCCTCTTAGGGGTGGAATTTCGAAAAACCCTTTCTTAGTGGATATGTACTCTTTACAAAGAATACACTCCCCAAATTTAATGACTCTAAGACCAGCGATTTGGGCTGTGCGTTGATATACCAGTCAGCCAATCAGGACTTTGAATTTTAAATTGGGGGATGATTTTGGAAAAACTGTGATACACGTATCTCATAATTTTAACTGAAGAGTATGTACACAAATTTTCAAGTCAATCGACTCAGAGAATAAAAAGTTTCACAGAAAATTCAACACCCCATTTCACCCTCTTAGGGGTGGAATTTCGAAAAAACCTTTCTTAGTGGATACCTACTCTTTACAAAGAATACACCCTCCAAATTTCATGTTTCTCGGATCAGCGGTTTGAGCTGTGCGTTGATATATCAGTCAGTCAGTCAGGACTTTGAATTTTATATATATAGATAGATAGGCCTAGTAAGAACTAAATATTGATGCGATTGCGACTGCTGAGCATGAGGTCCTGGGTTTGATCCCGGGTCGGGCAAAAAAACAGCTGTTTCATACATTTTGACCGTGTCGGTATTGCAGTTTTGTAGGAAACAGCTGATTTCTTTTTAGTAACGGCTGCAAAATGGGCTGAGAATTATGTACTGAATTCGTGGTAACCGTTTTCGCGTCGGTGTCCCTTCCACCCCGTATATCTCGTTCTCTGATCGTCAAAATAATACAATGCACATCGTTAATAAAGGATGTTAAAAGACCCTTAACGAAGCCGAAAGGCACTTGTTCTCCCCGTCATTGCGATCATTTTTTTGTTCTAGACCATACCTGGGAACCTTCTAGTTACGGAGATATTGGGGGTCAAAGTTCAAACTTTTTCACAACTTTTTTTAAAAATAATTACAAGTTTTTAATGTAAGATTTTTACTTTAAACACCTGCACGACCCCCGTTCTATTCAATCCATCCATCAGTACAATGTTCTGAGTGCGTTATATTGAGTCCTACCGTCAAACGTGATTTTTGACCCCAAAAAAAAAAGTCGTTTCCCTGCAAATTTTTTTGCGTAAAGTTGCTTAGTTGATGTACAGAATGCTTGGTCGCCGGCTTCGTGAAGGGTCCGTTTACGCCCTGTAGAGTAAGAATTCGAATAAACCCATGATTAATGGAAACAAACAGAATCAATTTCGTAAAAGTTACGCAAGGTGCCTACTGCAGGTCGGTCACGCAGTTTATTTCCATGGGTTTCCCGGTTTCATCTCGGCGGTATTTACCGCATCCCGCAGTAATCTTAATAAAGGGAAATTACCTATTAATAAAGTTATTTACTACTAGCGGCCCGTCCCGGCTTTGCACGGGTGGACATTTATTTTTCAAACATTTTGGGATAAAATACAGCCTATGTTATTCAGGGATAATGTAGCTTTCTAATGGTGAAAAAGTTTTTGAAATCGGCACAGTCGTTTTTGAGTTTATTCATTACAAACATACACACACACAAAAATACAAATCTTTCCTCTTTATAATATGAGTAAGATAAGATTGAACTTATACATATAATTAAGTACTACTAGCTTTTGCCCGCGGCTTCGCGCGTGTTAATTTAGAATTTGACAAACTATTCGGGTTGTACTCTGCTTGTAATAATATAATTCAATCATGATTCGAAAGTCACGCGGCGCCATCTATTATCATAACAACGTTATTGTTGTTTTCCTCGGGAACAGTCTTTTTTTTGGGATGAAAGGTACTATGTCCGTTTCTGTACACCTGATAACGTATATGCAAAATTTCAGGATGACCTGTTCAGTGGTTTAGGCGTGAAAAAGTAACAAACAAACAAACTTACTTTCGCATTTATAATATTAGTTAGGATTGAACTTATACTGATAAAACTGTGTTCTTGTGTACTTGTTTAGCACGTTTAGCTGTTGGTCCCGGCTGTCATTTGTTGACCCTTGACAGTCGTTACACGTAGTCCGTGAACCAAAAGTCTGACAACGAGAGTGGAGGTCGAAAGGCAGTCGCTCCATGTAAAATACTGCTATTCTGTTGCATCCGGTTAGACTGGAAGACGATCCCAACATAGTAGGGCAGATGATGATGTTCTTGTATATTTAGATTTTATCTGAACTAGTTCCATTTTTATTTTCAGGTTCCTTCAGAGCTTTAGTTTTCGCCGTGGCAGCGTTGCTGATCATCAACTACGTATCAGGTATTTTTTCTCGGTGGAATTTCTTTATTTTCCCATTTGTCATAGGTGGAATGTTTTCATAAGAATATGTAAACAAGATCTCAGCGGGTTTACCTATTCGTAACAGGAAAAAATAACATCGAGCCAAATGCTATATCTCCGGGACGAGCGAACCTAACCTACTTAACGGCCCAAGAGGAATACAAAAGGATAAAAAAAAACGTATTAACACTAAGAATTTCTTCTGTATCGTAGGTGCTTTACAAACATTGAAACACACATACACAAACAGCTTGCATCCATTTTGACTTTAAAACTTCTTATCCTATTACACCAGAGACATTTTGGCGATTTCTGAATTAAGTAATTTAAGTTTACATTGCATTCTAACATCTCAATTAAAGTTTACGTAGATCTATAACCAAACACTGATTACTGAGATTAGAAACTGGTCAACTGACACTTAATCTCTGTTGTCGCAACGCAGCTGTGATGCCCACCAGCGGTGGTTACCAATCAACTCTGAATCTGGGCCCATGTGGAAGTTTCCAGCCCGCTTCTTCGCATATATCAGTACATAGCCAGTCTGATCATGTTTCCACAATTAGGACTTAAGCCACAAGCCTTGAATGAAGTACTGTTTAATTCCGCAAATAGATCTAAGCTTCGAAGCAGAATGCATCACCACCCCGCTCGAAAATTGCACACGCACCGAAGCCTATAGTTGAAGCACTGGGAGCAACAAGGGCATTCGGCACCCAATGCCCTTTTTGATATTATTGCATCAAATTAAGCATTGCGCCGTCTAGTTTCATATGGCAAAAACTCATTTTGATTCATTGATTATTGATGGCGTGATAGATATTTATTGAGAGGGTTTCGCTACGCCGTTGTTGCAGGATCATTGAAATGCGTTTGAATTTCAAACATATTACGACCTGCAGCCTCCGAAAGTTTATTTTAGTGTAAACAAATGTCCGAAATCAGTGATATCAGTGATTTTTGTACAGATGATGATCAAACTGATTATTTTTCCCAAAAAATGAAGGAAAAAAAAAGTTGAAGAACATAAACACAAATATGTTTAAACTTTTAAATAATGAAACCAAATGAGTGGTGTGATTTACTTTTAAATAGAAATGATTCTTTTAAGCACCCAAAGCCGTCAAAACCTTTTAATATATGAACGCCCAATTAATTTACGGGTTGGATGCAACAAGGGCGGATAACATGTATTAAAAAAATATGTTATTTTGAAGTTTCTAACCATCCAAAAAAAAAAAATAGTACTAGAATCTTATAACTTACTCATGGTACCCTTAATTTTAAAAGTTCTAGAGATTTATCTTAATTTATTTAGATTTTATAATACATCTTAAACTTCAACTTCAATTATCTCAAAACTCACTTTTTCGTGTAACGCCCTTGTTGCACCCAATGCTTCAGTTGCCACGTGTTTTGCCCCTCCACGGTGCATCCTCAGGATATTATATTGATTCGACGAATGCTCGAGAGCTGTTGCGGCTGCATCATGCATCCAAACCAGGATCTATTTGCGGAATTAAAACCATAAGTTTCACTTAACATTTAATATAAACTCCTGTCTTCTCCAGCAATTGGCTACGGTGGCTGCCCCCCTAAGAACAAGGTATACGACAACAAGCATAGTTGTTTCTCTGACGCTGATTGCCAAAAATATGGCCAGATCTGCTGCCCCAACCAGTTCAACACCAAGTCTTGTACATCTCGAGCGCCTTGGATGAGTCAAGATGATGGAAAGAACAAGAACAAGGACAAATACAACGGTGAGTTGGTTTACAAGTTACATTTATCAGGTTTTTGAAAGGTCAATCAAGATGAAAATTTTCTTTAAGATGGTCAAAATCTCATCTAAACTTGGTTTGATTAAGTTAGGTTTTAGTGCCGTTGCATATGTGAATTTTTATGTGAAAAAACAAGACGCGGCAGCCCTAACTAGTTCTGATTTTGTGGTCAAAATCATGCTGCATGATTGCAGCAAAATATCTTTGTACAGCTCTAACATATTTGACAGTCTGTCAGTAATGTTTGTCTAGATGAGCAACTCTTTTAGAATTAAGATTTAGACTTAGATGATCTTGATAAATATCTTGATGAATAAGGCAACTTAGAATTAGAAATGAGAGGAAGTTTAAAAGTTGCGCCAGTTACAGAAAAGTTGAAAGGGTATGTCTTAGTATGGACATGTGATGAGGAGGGACGAATCGCATGCGACTAAAAGAGTAATGAATATAAATGTTAATGGATGGAGAGGGAGAGGAAGACCAAGAAAAAGATGGGTCGTTTGTGTGAGGAATGATATGAAAGAAAAAGGAATAAATGATAGCGTGACGGTTGACAGAGGAGAATGGAAGAAAAAAACGTTGTTGCGCCGACCCCAAGCAACATGGGACAAGGGTAGGAAGATGATGAAGAAATGAAGAAACTGCAGAAAGCTCGTTGTTAAGAAGTTTCTCAGGCATTCCACCTTACCTACGTAATGTTAACCAACTAGTCCGGTCTATAGGATTTAATTACAGACAGTCATTTTATGTTTTCCTAAGAAATATTTCAGCTTTGTCCCTGGGATAGCAACCCACCAGCAATTGCAGATGAGGATATTTTATGTATAGGAGCAGTCGAAATTTATGTTTTTTTTTTGTTAAGTACCTGACTGGTCTAGAAGGATGGTTAAGTTTTTTGCCCTATGTATTAATGAATGAAAACATCGTAAGAAAACTTGAGCTTATATAATTTATGTAGGTAAGACTGAAATCTCCCACCCGTCTTGAATGTGTGGCAAGCGTTGTGATCAATAGTCAGGCCTTCTCTGTATGAGGAGACCTTTGCCCAACAGTGGGACAGTAATAGGTTGGTTGATAAATACTATTTATCTTTCCAGGTGGAGGTCGTCCAGCTGTGTACCAACCCTACCGCTATTAAGCGGCTAAAATGCCAGAAGACTCGATAAAATACTACTTACTTCAATGCGCCTGGAATTGCACACACATCCTGGAGAATATACTAACTTAGTTGTTTAAAATTTTTGCTAACATATAGATTAATTTATTTTTTAAGTCAGTCAGAAACTTGAGGCTATTTTAACACCTTGAAAAGTGCTCGTAATACTTATATTAGTATTATTAATGCGTCAGATGGAAGATGTGAATTGTGGAGGAACAGACATCCCACCCCTCACTTCATCAATCCAGCAGAACATCTTCCTCCTGGACAGGAACTGCACTGGCCAATCTGGAAATCTCTTAACCGTTTGCGGGCCCAGGTTGACCACCGCCGTAGAAATAATCAGGCCTAATGGGGTATCATCGACCCGTCCCAAATACAATGCCAATGTGGAGCCCCTCTACAGGATATGCCCCACCTCCTTTCTTGCCCATCCTGCACAGCCACCTGCACCTTCGAGGATTTAAACGAAGCCAACGGAGGAGCTGTTTTTTATACTGGTCGGGTATTATTTGAGTCCATCGACACGCAAAGAAGAAGTATTATTAGTTCTAAGAATTTAAGGCAAGCCACGTGAAGCATAATCACGACAAAATGATATTCCAGGGTTCTAAGGTCTTTCACCTTCATTTAAGAAGTGCCGCCTTGTGTAAATGAAAACTTGCATTTGTAGTATTTACTTTGGCTTTCTCCTATGTCCTCGTGCTTTTTGTTTTTGCCAATAAAATGTTAAATTATATTCATAGTTTTAATTCTTTAGCCATCATGTTGAATTGAATAAAACTGTTGAAAGAAGAAACTAGCAAATTATAGAAACTGTTGAGTTGACACAACTATCGAATCCACACAACTGTCCAATAAGCGGAGCTGTCGAATTAAATAAACTGACGAGCTAGGGAAACATGACCTGGTTTAAGACACAGCTTATTTAGAATTTTATGTCTGTACTACTTCCCCGGATAATTTCCAACTTGCTCCGCCTGGGTCGAGCCGCGGTCCTTAGAAAAAAGACATCCTATTTAAGTAAAAAAAGAATATTTATTCAAATACGAAAAAGATGATAAAACATAGAATCTATTATTGTAATTGTTCAGGGTCGGCTGCACTTGTTGCGCTTGGTCTTGGGGTCCACCTTGCAGACTTCGAACGAGTTGCACTTCACGTTGTCACAGTATATGCCGGCGCCAGCTGGAAGAGACAAAGATGGGGATTACTTTTCGGAAATATGTAACCATATAAATAATTAAGAAATAAATAGATTATTAAGTTCTACTCAATAGTGTTTATTGAATACAATATTTACGTACGACGTGGAAGGGACACCGACGCGAAAACGTTCTATGTGAGAGGGGCGGCTCAGAATGATGTACTGAATACGTGGTAACCGTTTTCGTGTCGGTGTTGAAGAATTTTTTGTTCTTCAAAAAATTCGTCCGCATGAACGGGAATAGTGCCAAGAAAGCTGGCAGCACTACCAACTTGGATGGTAATGCTGATTTTTTGGGCAAAAAAGAGAAGACGAAAATCTTCTCTCTTGTCAGACTTTCGGGCTTCTGACTACTGATGTCGACTGCCAAAGCTAAACGTGTTTTCCGTGGCACGGGGGGTCTCGGTATGCAATGGATAGTCACCCATCCACAGACATTCCTCGACACTTGGAGATTGATAAGTACGGGTGCATAAAGCTCTGTAGCCATAGAAATATTAATTTAAAATTAATTAATTTATATCTAGCAAGTTGTTCTCTGAGGTTGGGGTCCTAGGTCCGATTTCGGGAATCGGTCCCGGAGCAGCCCGGAGTTTGGAAGTTGGTGGTGTGCCACCTCACTACCTCGAGTACCTCGCCGTTGGTTATGCGTCTGATCTCTTCCCGTCGTGTCAGATTGCCGTCCTGTCAGACTATGAGAGTAAAGGAACAGAGAGTGCACCTGTGTTTACCCATATACTTGTGCACTCTGTTTATATGTCCTGGGTACTTCTACTTGCCTAATCTCTGTTTAGGTTGGCCGCCGTGACCGAAATGCTGTCGGGGAGATATTATTACTACAGGCAGCCATGGGTCTCAATTTGTGCTGCCCGATTAGTATCAATTCAAAGCCCTATTATTAGGTCCATTAGGGCCAAATAATAGGGCGCGACCGGTGGAATGTAGGTTATCACTTCCTGTTATTCATAGAGCGCGGAATTGCTGCGACAGCATCCTGAGGCTGGAGTGTCCTAATTTGCGATGAGTAAACCGCCACTTTGGAGTATCATGTTTGATGACCTAACATTACCATTGATGCCGCAATCAACATAGACGTAGCCACCTACGTGGCTTAAAATATCTAAAGTACCTTCGACATGAAAAGAATAAGAATTTACTAGGAGTAGTTTACACTCGAGACTCTGGCAACGACCGCTGTGGCGTTTTCGTGCTCTGTGTGCTATCTCTTCGAAAGTAACAGACCTGATGTTGCTGTAACTTACACTGGCTCTTTGCTGGAATTGTTAGTCCTGCTTGAGAGCATAATTGTTTTGGAGTGCATACAAAATGCGGGTATACAATTCTGCCGTCGTAAGACAAAAGGGCACATCTGAGAAAACTGAATGAACAGAAAATAAGTCTTAATACATTCACCTTTTTTATTAGTAAGGCTTATTTTTCGCTTACGGTGGCAGAATTATGGTCTGATGGTCTGTGACCCCCACTCCTTATCTCCATTACATCTGGGGTCAAGTAACACAAGATACTGACTGTAATACTAAATGTCTTTTCTTCTATCATCTACCCTGACGTTTCTATAACTTTTTTTTTTTTTTTTTTTTTACGTATGGGAAATCATCAAATGACTTCTCCCGCTCTGGGTGGAGTGGGAGGGAGTGTCAGACTCTTACTGACTAAAACCCATCCATGTTCCTTCATTGCCCTTTGTGTTCCAGGGCCACGGTATCTCTTTCGAACAGTCCCGCAGCCCCGGCAGGCATCGGCCCTTGCGGGCCCCTTCCTGGTTGCTGAGATCTCTTTGAGGCGCGCGTGGAACACGAACGCGCCGTCGACACGGCCTGTCGTCATAAGACGGACGGACGGTGAGCTAACCCATTGCTCACCGTCCACAGGCCCGCGCCTACGTTTCTATAACTTACACTGGCTTTTGCTAGAACTGCTGGATCCAGAACCGTTGGCAGCAGGTATGGTGCAGGACTTGGCGTTGCAGGCGTTGTTGCAGCAGACCTTTCCATTTCCGCACTCATAATCCTGGACGCACTTGGGGCTGCAGCCGTAGACCTTGGAAGGTAGGGGGCAGTTGCCAGCTGGAATGACGGAAAAGCCTGTGATTAGGTTAGGTCTTCCCAATTATGTCGGGCCAGATACCAGTCTGCTGGCTAAAATTCTACTCAGCACCTCAATTACGTATCTCAGGTTTTTATCACAACCCGAAGTATACAGTAGTAGACAGCAGTCAATCGCTCAGCCACTGCACCAACCGCGCGTTTGCTAAACTAATTGTGAAAGGATCAAAGTCCTGTACAGTGTACAAGTCGTTTTTATGGATCCGTTTTATGAATAACAAGACTTCCTGCCAAAGATTTACTTATGCAACCACGATGACTGATATAGGACAGAATATGCCGTTTATCTAATCTAGCTCCTTAAACGGTGTTCTGATTGAATAATTTACTTAAATGGCTCGTACCTACGTATATACTACGAACGTTCTGGGTACTGCATGATGACGATGTCGAGTATGGCGACTTACAAATAGAAAATAACCGTAGGTCTTTGTTCCTGTCTCCTAGTTCTCTGGTAATTTATTTATATATCCAATTTGCTTATACCCGTGACTTCGTCCGCGTGATGATCCTTGTTTTTTCATTACTAGCATTAAAAAAAATTATGGCACTACTTTCCATCAGTGATAGAATTTTTTGAATCCGTTTATTAATTTTGGAGATTATCTCCTACATTTGGATGTAGGCGACTTTGCCCGTTGATTGTCAATTTTATGGGACCTGAGTGCAACATAGGCGAAATTGAATCGACTTTTTCAAAGATACTCACAAGCCTCTGAATAGGATACCATCAGCACCACAGCCACAATGGACAGCAGAATAGTAGCGGAACCTGGAAGTAATGAAAAAAGGTTATTTAATTACTATCATCAATTATTTAATGATACCAATTTGGCGTTAGGTACGTGACTAAAATGTGGCTGTAATATAAATTTTATAGTTTAAAAACTAAAAAACAATTAGAGAGACGTCATTATATTTCTCGTATTTTTCGCAGGAAACCCTTTCATTTGATACGCATATATCATGGGAATGCATTTAAAGAATAAATAATCCGCCATCTTTGGGAGCTCGCCATATTGGATTCTTGTTCAAACAACCAACCAGAACCATGCATAAAAGATGCATTATGCCCATTTTGGCCTTGTGAAATAATACGTGTTTTGATTTTTTGTTTGTGCAAAAATTGTGGCTCCTACACAACCAGAACCGTGCATCTTTTCTTGACGTTTTATGCCCATTTTGGTCTTGTGAAACATGTGTTTCGATTTTTTGTTTGTGCAAAAATTGTGGCTCCTACACAACCAGAACCGTGCATCTTTTCTTGACGTTTTATGCCCATTTTGGTCTTGTGAAACATGTGTTTCGATTTTTTGTTTGTGCAAAAATTGTGGCTCCTACACAACCAGAACCGTGCATCTTTTCTTGACGTTTTACGCCCATTTTGTCTTGTGAAACATGTGTTTCGATTTTTTGTTTGTGCAAAAATTGTGGCTCCTACACAACCATTTGCCTTGTTTGGCGTTGGTGGTTTAAATAGGAAGATTCTCTGGCCTTTTGTTAAGAAAATTTGTCAAAGATAGCTGCCTATTGTCTACTTTTGAGTACCTACAGATCAGTTTACCGATCTTGATTAGCAATATGTACAATCGACGAGCATTCTCTTGGCTACACAATATGTAGCTAATACTCTGGGAACAGTATTATTGTTTTCAAAGTTCCCACAAGCTGAGATTTACAATTTTCATGAAAACAATGTGCCTATTGTCATTAATTTCTTGCTCTAGCAATCTAGGTCTACACTGCTCTAAAGTCTGTTTTTTAATCTCGGAGACTAAATTGACAAGTGAAAATGTCAAAACTGACATAAATCCTATTGAAATCTATGTCAGTTTGCCATTTTTACTTGTCAATTTAGTCTCAGGGATTAAAAAACAGACTAAAGGCTTTTAATTATTCAAGCGTGTCTACAAAGTGTCTATGGAATTCGATTAAGACTGCAAAAGACTTTGTCTTTGACAAAGAAAAATGCAGGTTCTTACTCATAGGGTCGTTGCATATTAAACGCCTATTGTATGGACTGCAACTTATAAACAGAAATATGTGCAATATGCAATTTATCCTTATGTTTACTTTGTGTAAACAGGAAAAAATATGATTATCCTCATACAGTTCAATGTTCTTTTTGCTCTGGTAAAAAACAAGAAATACCTTTGCAATGTTGTTATTCTGCCACCGAATGCCTTAAAGTCGATGGTAATACTTTGACTTTGAGCTGGTCTAGCGCATTATGGACTTCAGTAGATATAATAAAAGGCCAGTATGCTTGTTTTGTTACCACACTTCCCACCAACGTGCAACACTGTACCTGTACATTTATGTTTTTGATTGTATCCTTATTACGCCTGTAATCCCCGAATGATACGGCAGACGTAAAACGTAGACCGTACCAATAATAGTTCACCCACATTTCGCGCTAATTTGTTTAAGTCTCGTGTCATTACAGGGGACAAACCTATTGCCCTCGGCCGACCACAAATCCAGACTCCATGTCCACTGCCGAGAAATTCCAGATGGAAAAACCCAATAACACTTTGCTCGACCTTCCGCTTGCATATACAAGACTAACGAGACAGTTACTTTACACATTTCAATTTAAGTTTTTGAGCATAAAGCCGTAAGCCAACGAAGAAATTAAATGCAAAAAAATAAAGTTGTATCGATAAACTTTATACAATCTCGGGTGGTATAATGTTAGTGAGTCAAGGGCGATCCGTCAGGTTCGCATGAACACGTCGCAAATTAAATAAACGAATTGGTACGACGAACACGTTTAGATGACGTATGAATTTGTACAGCCAAACCTTCCTACGTCTGGAGCACGAGCCTTTGCATGTGAGAGAGGAGTGGGCCATCCACTATGAGGGCCGATTATGGATTTTACATGCCTTCAATCGTTTGGTTCAGGATATGCCAGTTTCCTCACGATGTTTTCCTTCACCGCTTTTAAAGCAGTGATGTTCCATTTCACGAATTCAAGTGCATACTGGAACTATATTCAGCCCTGACAGCCAGAAGACGTTGCGGTAGACCTCGTGGAAGATAGTAGGACGAGCAGGACAAAAATAATGACCCGTAGTCCCCATTAGCCCAGGATCGAAAGAATTCGTAGTCATGGAGACCTTTGCCCAGCAGAGGGATGACATTTGTTGGCTACGAGTCTTTTTTCCGTTCTTCTTTATCGTGTAGTTAGTCCCTAACCAGAGTTTTTTGTGCCGGCTATGGCTTTACATAATATGCCGTCGAGAAATATCTCTTAGGTATGCTGGTTTGGTTTCCTCACAATGTTTCCCTTCACCGAAGCAAGTGATAATTTTACAATACGCATATAAATCAGGTCTTGGGTGTAAACTCGAGACCTGCGTACGATTTGGCAGTCCGACGTCACAATGGTCACACCACTAGGCTATCACGGCTATTTCCGTTGATAAGGCATGTACTGAAGCGGAAGGTCGTAAGTTCGATCACCAGTCGTTGCACTGCTGTACGTGAACCCATTCTCAGCACAAGCATATAGGGTGCTAACAGGATGTACAAATTGGGGACTATTGGCTCTCCCTGTCTTATTATTTCTTCAGCGTTTGAGGTTTGTGACCCCTTCAAATCTGATCTTCTCACGGATTATCGCGTTTTAAGACATGCGATTTGATGATTTGCATATCGAATAAAGTACCATACAATACGGTAGGTAATTGATTTACCGCGTATTTAAATAATTGTCTGTCTTGTTGGTCTAGTGATCGCAAGTAGCGAATGCTGAGCATGAGGTCCTCGGTTTGATTCTTAGGTCGGGTAAGGTGTAATTGGGTTTTTCGTTTAGGAATTTCTCAGTAGCAAACACAGAATCTGGATTTGTGCCCGGTATTACATGGGACTTGAATATATAACGAAATGTGGGTGAAATTATTAGGTACACACGGCGGCACATGAAGCTGTACATTTCCAGTATAAATTGGCCTCGCTTTGTATGGATTTCCTATACATTGAGAGATCCGTATAAAATGGTTTTGTATAGCTTGATCGGCCGTCGTGCGTACACCTCTGACTAACCTTAAGGGAATTACAGGCGTGATGTTATGTTATAAATAACTGTGACTATCGTAACATTCCCATAGAACATGTTCAAAAATCTTATTTTTCTCTCTTGCATTAGTTGAAAAACATGTTGTCATAGTTCATACCAATGTTTTGCCAGTTATCAAGTACCTATACATTACATACAAATACGTGTTGTATTACTACACACTTTTTGTTTCATTATGTTTGACTAATGTCTTTGATTAAGCCTAACAGAGACTCATTACTACCTACAATTACTGGGCGCGAGGTGCATAAGAACATTTCGAATTGTGTCCGTTAAGGCAACACAAAGGATTCATTCTTACCTAAGGGGTCGTCCGTTAATAACGTGAGGACGTTGAGGAAAAAAATCATGTTTAATCACGATAGGGGTGAGGGGTAGAGTGAAAATCACGTGTATTTTTAGTGCGGCAAAAAAAAAGCAAATGTGTTGAATATTACATATTTTTTACCGATATCAGATTTCATAACTGTGTGACCACGTAAACTCCCGAGGAAGCGAATTTAAGTAAAATAATCCAATTATTATTAAATAATTGTTATTAAGAGCGTACATCCGTTAGAACCTCGCTGGAGTCAAAATTGATGATTTCCGACGGGCAATTAAACGATAATCGGTTTAAATCACAGATAAGTTATTGACGTCAAATTATTGAGGATTTTATAATCTAGTCCATGGCTGAAAAGAATTTTCAAATATTCGTATAGTTTTCTCATTAGAACAGTTTTTATTCAAGCCCTTTTTAAAAATAGTGGCCGATGGTCTACGCAGATGTTAGAAAATAGTAAAACGATATACGACAAATTTATAACAATATTACTATTAAAAAACAATTACATTCACTGGCTAGAAAAAAAACATTATTACTGCAAGTTTTCATACAAGAAAAGCATTCTCAAAAGTGTAACTTTTAGCCACTTTTCGAGTAAATAAACGTGTTAGTTTAGGATGAATTCTGAGGTTTTTTTTTGTTTTTAGTACTAATAAAAGAAAACATTTGCGTTCTAAAACATGGTACATTTTTTTAATAATGTATATTTTTACTTTACTATGAATTATTTAGTACTACTGTATAATTGGCGCCGGCCGAGGCCTTTCTGAGGTAGGACGAGGGCCGCTCTGGAGTAACGCTCTCTTATTCCCAAACAGTAATATTGCCAAGTTAATTAAAACAGGTAAATATTTGACAGCTATTTGCGACGTTGCCAACTTTTTGGATAAACGCTTTTAAATAACTTTCCAAAACTGTCATCTTTTCAATAATAAAAATTACACGTGATGCTAGGAGGGGGAGGGGAGTGGGTGGCCTCAAACCTCACGACGTATTGACCAAGCGCGAAGGAGGGTATACAAGTGACCTAAAAACCTCACGTGATTGAAGGATGGCCCCTAAGTAAAAAGAACCATTCTGCACCTGTTGTGTACAGACCAGGGGACCTAGATTAGACAAGTGGGAAACGCTTTCAAAATGCTTATTACTATTTCTGCAACGCCTTTCTACAAAATTGGCAATTCTGCTATTTGGAACCTTAAGTCAGTGACAAGGGTCCCTAACCCTTGTCACTTTTCCATCATTGTTAAATCGCTGATAAAATTCCGAAGGCCCGAGCTCCTTGCCTACTTAAATTCAGAATCTATGATGCTCTTTCAATAAGGATAGAAATAAACGAACGACTTTGAAATAAATAGTGAAGAGATATTCACGTTTAACAAATTTTGCCAGACAATATTTATTATGCTAAAACGTAGGTATAGCTAAGTATAACCTACCGATACCGAACTTTATTATGACTTATAGACTGGTAAGACAGACCACTTTGTGACGTATAAGACCAGTATGCACAAAACCTGTCCTGCTCTGCTCTTATTATTAGTTTGCAAGCAAGCGGGCGGTTAACCTAAAAGTATAAGTGGCCACCGACTTCTAGTAACATCAGCAATGCTGGAGATCTCGCAGTGATTTGTCATCCTAGAGAATTTCATACCCTATTGCGAGATCACACTCGCATTCCCAATGCTACTCTTTTGACAGTTCAACAATATTCATTGCGTGATTTACGTTGTCCAGCTGACGCATTTTCCAAACAAAAGAAGCGATGGATTACGAAATTCTTCCAAAATCCTTCGGATTGTGATAGTAGGGATGCTGGACCAGCGAATAACCCTGTACATATTTCATTACTTCAAAACTTTACTTTAGATACCTTACTAGCTTTGACTTTAGATACTAGAGTAAGTACTTAATTTGTTATTTGTTTAAAATTGGGGAGTCAACATTGGAAATGGTATTCAAAGTCAAGAGCCAAGTAAACACTGTATTATACAAGCAAATAGCCAGTGCGTATTTGAATTCAATTGAATAATGGACCAATGGCCTCCCGTTGCTGTCACCTCTCTGGATTTTTCCTCTTGGGTCCTCTGTCCGAGAGTATGACTAGTAAACAAAAAAGTTAAGAACGCCTAAATATTTCGTCAGGGCACCGTCCTCAGACAGATGCCCTTTAAATTTAAAGGTCTATCTTTTCTGAGGATGCTTATTATTCTCTTAGTGTTTAAAATTACGAGTAGTAGGAGAGAGAACCAGAGGTGCGGACCAGTGGAAACTGCCGTCAATTACGTGTAGTTGAAGATCTTAGATTCGAACTCGTGGCTAAATAATAACAGCCGCTCGGGTGGATCTCTGGTTAAGCCGTGCTTGCCTAGGTTGGTCAGTGGTTGGGTGGTCCCATTACATACCGAGTTTCCTCCGTGCCTCGGAAAGCACGTTTAGCCATATAGTCCCGGCTGTCATTTGTAGATCTTTGACAGTCGTTAGGTACAGGTAAGTAGACAGTGGCGCAAAAAGTCTGACAACCGATGATGATGAGTGAAGAAAATTACACAAAATAAAGTGAATGCCTGAGTTCGAATCTCGCCTGGCCTTTTCCCAACTATGTTGGGGTCGGCTACTAGTCTAACCAGGTGCAGGTGAATACCAGTATTTTACATGGAGCGACTGCCTTACTGATCTCCACAACCCAGTTAGTACTGCGGAATACCAATCCCTTTGGTCCTTTGGTAGGCAGGTTGTCAGATTTTCGGGCCACTGACTACCTGTAATTGCGCCGACCCCAAATATATTGGGATAAGGGAAGGAGAATGATGATATTTGAAGGTCTTTTAATATTTCTATGTATAAGAGAACCGTGTGAACTTCACGATTCCGTATTTTATGATTACTGATTTCGCGGTTGTGTAAACATAATGTACATTGGACATTCTTGCCTGTTTGGGAAGCGGTTTTGTACGAAAACCATAGGTGATCAAAAATCTCGCATTTTCATCAAGTGTTTCAGATTTTTTCTAATGTTTTTTTTTTCCTTTTTGTTTTATTAAAATTAAAAGATTTCGTGCATTGTATCGTAAGAGTATGAGGTTATGCCGTAAACAAAAGAAATCGGGTCTATTGATAGGTTCCATTTTCTCATTGATAGGTTTCATATCTCGTCTTTGCGTATACCCCTACCATTTTCTGAAATATATTTTTTAGTGTTTGGCCCTTAATGAAATGTTAAATCTTTGTTAGAGTTCTAACGTAATAAAGTCCAAAAATAAAATATTTTGTCAAAAATGGACAGGAGCGCGGTTCCCTGCGAGACACCAGAACCAAATCTTCTACCAATGACAACAGACTTGACAAATGCATCAATGCATGTACGTTTGTAGAATTATAATCTCAATATCATCTTATTTTATTATTCACGAGAAATTACTCACCCATATTTCTTGTTCTTGTAATAAATTCACTTTGCGTGCACTCACAACAAATGCTAATAAGCAACTGGCCACTGGTTCCGTAGTCCGCTGCGAAACCTCTCATGTTCTTAATTCAATTATGTATCTTGGCGTGCATTGGCTGGCCAACGCCAATGTCAGTTCCATTGCTGTACTTCTTTGTATTTTGAAAGAAGGCTTCCTTATTTGAGGAGTAATGGATAGGTGTCGAATGTTGGTCGTGAGGCCAATGCTTGCCACCAATATGATGATTTACGATAATTTAATTTGCCAATCGTTTGGTGTCAAGGTCTTAGGTCAAGATTATAAGTGTGAATTTTAATCATATTAATCAATGATGTTATACAAGATGTAAACAGACCCTTCACGAAGCCTTCACTTAAGCATTCTGTACATCAAACTAAGTAACTCTACGCAAATATTATTGCTGGGAAACGACTTTTTTTTTTTGGGTGAAAAATCATGTGTTACGATAAAACTCAATGTAACGCACTCAAAACTTAGTGCTGACCAATGATATTTTAGTAAAGTAGTTTATTAGAATATCATTGGAGCTGATGGATACTTTGAATAGTAAACTGGTCATGGAATTAATTAAAGTAAAGTTAAAATCTTTAAAGTAGTATTTTAAAAAAACCTTCGTAAGGAGGTTCCCAGGTATGGTCTAGGACAAAAAAATTGTCGCAATGACGGGGAGAACAAGTACCTTTCGGCTTCGTTAAAAGTCTATTTACACCCTCTATAAGATGACCAGACAGACGCCCTGTCCTTTTCTAGATGTCGACAACAGCACCACAGACGTACCGGGCCCAACTATAGCTGGATCAGTCCAGATGACCCCTTAGGATGAGTAGAGATACGAACACATACACACCGGAATTTTGTATAAAGATTAGCGACCCGCCCCGGCTTTGCACGTGTATTCAATTTACTAATAATAGCACCAGCTATGGGGTCCACAGCTATCTATCTGTCTATCTATCTATCTTTCAACTTGGAACCAAAAATAGTCATTCACTCACCAAAAAGTATTGAAATCGGTTCGTTTCGGATTTAGCGTGATTAGCGAACGATCATAGTGACGCGTGATTCTATAAAGGGTGTAACGAGACCAAAGACATTCAAATATAACTAGCTAAACGAGACCCTGAACGAAGCCGAAAGGCATTTGTTCTCCCTGTCATTTTTGTTCTAGCTAGACCATACCTGGGAACCTTCTAGTTACGGAGATATTGGGGGTCAAAGTTCCAACTTTTTCACAAGTTATTTTTAAATACATGTATTTAATGTATGATTAAAAGACCTCCACGTCCCCCGTACTATCCAATCCATCCACCAGCACAATGTTTTGAGTGCGTTATATTATATTGAGACCTACCCTAAAACGTGATTTATCACCCCAAAAAGAAAAGTCGTTTCGCAGCAATAATTTTTGCCTAGAGTGACTTAGTTTGATGTACATAATGCTTGGTTGACGGCAACGCGAAGGGTCCGTTTACACCCTGTATTTTAAAGTGCAGTTTTAAAATACAGGGTGTAATCTTGTGTAATGTATCGTGTTTTTTTTATTAATGGGACAAGCCCACTAGACTGTTCTCAATCCAAACAAATGCAAATCGATAAAGCCAGAATCAACAATGGGTCCATAAAAGCCCAGCGGGGCTGAAGTAGGCCGTAGTTGATATCATAGGATGATATACGGTAGGTATTCAAAACCAAAACGCATTTTACAAAAGCAGTTGCGACTCAGTTGAGTGATAACGGCCGCAGACTCGGCAGATTACAATAATATAATATAGGTAACGGCCTGGCCTACGTGTCGTAAGAGTGGGTTCAAATTTCAATCCAGGCACTCACTTTTCTTTGTGTAGGTGCCTAATTTAATTCATTGCCCAAGTGAGGATGTGGGTGAATAAGACGTTTGCAAGAAACTGGACATAGGTAGCAAAGGGCAGCCCTGAGAACTGGAACGAATCAAGCGAGGCCTTTGAGGGCCTGCTCTCAATATGGTGAAGGAAAATCTCGAAGACCTTTGACGTCTATCAACACGCACTGCACGCGTAACATGACCACCGTACCGTAGAAGCGGGTTTTGTTGACGGAAGAATCGACAAAATGACAGATTGTGAAAAGAAATCTGTCATTTTGTCGACACAATCTGTCATTTTGTCGACACAATCTGTCATTTTGTCGATTCTTCTGTCAACAAAACCCGTTTCAACGGTGGTCATGTTACACGTGCTGGGCTCGCATGGTGGATCATAGTCCACTCCTCCTCAAAGCCTGGATACCGGCGCGGCATGGAGTGGAAATGTTAAAGACTGATTTGATTATGCTTAAGCTAAGCCGTATTCTGCCCATTTCTCAATGTTTTGGTAAACAAGTTATTTTAATCGATTCTAGATGACTCAATCTATTTACTTAACTTGGTTCATTGGTTGCCCCATATCATTGAGTTTATAAACAAACTTATTATACTTATTACATAGATCGACTGCCTATCTGACTTCACAACCCAGTTAGTACCTACTGGTTACCTGTAACGACTGTCAAAGATCTACAAATGACAGCCGGGACCAACCTGGGCTAGCTCAGCTTAACCTAAAGATCCACCCGAGCGGCTATTAATATTTAGCTACGAGCTCCTGACAATAATGGAAATCGAATGAGAAAGGTGGCGTTGTTGTTAGCTACTTTGGTGAACCCAGGACCTCTCGCTTAGCAGTCGCACTTTCGACCACTAGACCAACGATGTGAATGCTAAAGACGGTCAGGTAGGTACCTACCTATGATACAAAGGTCCTATGATAGGCATTACGACGTACGATAGACTAACGACTCATCATAAGTAGTTAAATCTATCTACTTAATTAGAACGAGGTGGCCTAATTACCGGTTCTAGATTGGTACCTATCTAGTGTCAATGTTATCATAATAGTTATTTAGTCTATATACTTAGCTTTGCTGTGTATGGCACTTCAACGACTTACTAAAAAAATACTCAAAACATACATAATCATAAATCACAAACAATTATAGGTAAAGTAAAGAAGTCCACAGCACTCGCAGAATAATAAAAGGGCTGAAAAAGACTTTGTGTTATACAAAAAAATATAAAAATAAAATACTCCTAATAAGTCAACACCTAGCTATATGTGCCTAGTTACCTAACTATGTATGAGCGACTGGTTTGTAAACACACATTGCACTGACGAAATGTCAACCGGTATATTCCCGGTCTTACAATAACATATAAGGCTGCCATCAGATGGACTGCATGGTAGCAACCGCGCGCAGTCGATATAATATTCATCGACTGCGCGCGGTTGCTGCGATGCAGTCCGTCTGATGGCAGCCTTAGCGATGGACAGCGTGCGTCGACACTACACGACTGTAGCCGACGTAAAGTTGAAATCACGACTGTATGCAGTTAATATTGACTTCACACGACTGCAGCCGACCGCGTGAAGTTGATATCATGACTGAACGAAGTCGAACGTACAACTGCATGCAATTAAATATACCGACAGCGCGCGGTTGCTGCGATGCAGTCCGTCATGAGTCCGTCTGATGGCAGCCTTACATTTCGAAACTGGTTTTGTAGATGTTTCATGTTCATAATTGATTTCATCTTGGTTTGCAGCGTTTAGTCTAGCCAATTGATCTTTAAATTATTTCATTTTTAACCGCTTACGTCATCTGCGATGCTTGCAGACTATGATTTTGTGCCTACTTATGCCTAGGTGCATCGTCAACGTCTACTATTAATCCAATCCAATGTAGCCTATTTTTTTCACTACTTCTTGTCTTTCTTTACTTGAAAAAAAGAGTTCAAAAAAGCCCTGAACACCATCTGTAATGCGGTACAGAAACTATCAAAGAAACGAAATGGCCGCGCCGCCCGTCTGCAGCCACTTCGTAATCTGTGCATTCTGAGTTTTGCTAGGAACTATTTTATTGTTGTTGTGTAGTTGTTTTTATTTAAAATAGAAAACATTTCATATAATGGAAAAGAATTTGGAAACTGGTAAAAGTGGTATATTTTCGTTTTCTTGATTTTTTTGTGCGATACTAGATGGCGCTACTTAAGCTACTTACCAGATTTTTTATGAACGAAAATAAATAATAATGGGATAAATAAACAAGTAATAATTATACATAGTTCTGGCAAGACGAAGCTCCTCACATCTAAATTTCTCTTATGTTTCGCGATAAAAATTATAATTCAAACAATTAATAAACTAAAATTCAAGCATTCAGGGCAAGGCCGCAAGGTCATCATTTCCGAACGGTTAAATTTTATAACGCGGTGCGGCGCCTACCGGATACAAAGCGAACTAAATTCAAATATTTCGGTTCAAACGTCAAACGTCCAACGAACGGGTGAATGTTTGTGGAAATTGTTTTCGTGTTTGAATTGCAAAAACTAAGGAGAAATCATTAATATCGTGCAAAGTGTACACAAACTATGTCAACTGTGTGATTTGTGATATTCGAGTACCTTATAAATTGTTTCAATTATGGATCCCTTCACTCAGGTACGATTGGGCGATAATTTATGTATTAACGGTCGCAAACTTTAGAAGGTCATCAAGAATAGCATGTTTTAACATTTAAAAATTTATTTTTAGCGCATGTTAGAGAGAGCACGGGCCAGACAGGAGAAGATCGATCAAAAACTCGCAAATTCCGGACAGACCGTTCCGAAAAGGAAGCCACTATCAGAGAACATCGCTATAGTGAAAAATGAGAGTTCTCCTGCGAAGTCTCCGAGTAAAATGGCTCGGGAATCTATTACGTCGCCTCGGAGACAGTCGAAGGACTCGACAAAGTCGGACACCCCTACAAAAGCTGTGACTAAGAGGTCAAGTTTGAAGTCGGAAGTATCGTCACCGCAGCGGGGTCGTAATGACGTTGTAGTTACTAAAAAGGAGTTCAAGAGTCCAAAGAGGGGGAGTATCAACAGAAGGAACTCAGATGTGTCAGTGGAGATAAACATTTCCCATAGAAATGACATACAGATTGAAGTGCAGGTGGAAGAAAGAGACGCTCCTATCAGCGTGGTGTATGACTCACAGGCGCGGTCTGGTGGCAATATTGTTATAAAGGAGATTACAGGTAAGGAGTATGACTGACACAGACTTTTAATAACACTAATTGACCTTATAGATAAATACTGGGGCTTTGTTTGAATCAACACAATTCCTAATCGCAGTCATGATACTAATCATACATTATACTACCTAATGCTTTTTTTCTCATTGGGGTAGACACAAAGTTCCCGTAGTACTTACTTTCGTATTACCTAGTATTAAATGGGTTATGGAGGTCAGATAGGTAGTCACTCCATGTAAAATACTGGTATTCAGCTGCATCCGGTTAGACTGGAAGCCGACCCCAACATAGTTCGGAAAAGGCTAGACAGATGTTGATGGGGTAGACACCATAATACCATTTTGGCCTCATCCATGTTCATAAGTCATCTGGTCGTACATGCATGCTGGACACTAATATCAATATTAGTATCCTATCCATCCAATACATCTAGATGTCCTAAAAAACAACATAATGCATAGTACAGTAATCAATCACAATATAGTCCCATCACAACACAAATTCCTTTTCCAAAAAAGGTCCTAACATAAAGGTATTTATCTATATAAGGAAGAACAAGGATGACTAACTACAGGCCAATGACACTTCTTTTTTTAAATATTTAATGTTTATTTATCCTCACAACTTGACAAAGCTTCTTGCTCGTTACTTATTAAGTTATTACTCACCTCAAGAAGATAATGGTTCCAATAATTAGTAAATGTTTCTTAAAAGTTTAACAAAGCATTAGCTTAATGGTTGTAAACAGTTTTTGAATTTAGATTTGTGTGGTCTATGGTTTATTAAATTGTTTGTTATTATAAATTGTGAGGCTTGTGGCTGGCCAGTAGTGTTTTCAAAGTGGTTTTTATTTTAATTTTGGATTAAAATGGCAGGTAATGTTGACATTTTTATTATTCTGTTTATTTATTAATGTCCACCAACCCGCATCGGGACAATGTGGTATATTATGACCCACTCCCTATCACAGAGGAGGCCTGTGTCCCAACACTGGGAGGGTACTACCCTGCTTATGGTCATGGTATTTATAATTATATGATATGCTTATTACAGTTTATTGTTTATATTTTTAAATACCTACATAGTTCCTTTCTACTTGGGATTAATAGTTAGACAGGAAAAGGTCCAAATTATTTTAATCTATATTTGTTAAATACATATAATAAGTAGGTTTCCTGCTTTTTTCACTATCCTGTTCACTCCTTCAACTGCTCCAAATAATTCTAATTTGGGAGCAAGTTTGAGCTCGTAACAATGAGCTGGCGAGGGCCACAGGAATCTGTTAAATGTGACAAGCACCGGACCTGTCAACAAAGCTAGGCTTGCAGGAGGCTAATGTCTAGCGGTAGACATCTTTGGCTGATTTGATGATACTGTAAACTTGTTAGTGAACTGACCTGAATCTTATCAGTTTTCTATTGTTTACTATCAGTTTTCTATTGTGTAATTCATATCCATTACTTATAATTACAGATGACGCATCCAGTGACCTGGAGAAGGCTTTAGAAGACACAACGGAGACCAAGCGTGCAGGACTCCGGCACAATGTTAAGTCACGACTTGACCGACTCGGCAATCTGTATTCAGGTATGATCCTGACTACTCTTTATGCTGTAGTGAACATGATCAAATTGACAAAAAGAACACTAGTGATCTATGACACTAATTAAAAACTAAATATTATGTGCATTCGTGCATCGCACTATCAGAGTTATCCGCGAGTTACTGTTAGCCTATGTCATGCCACTGCTGGGCAAAGGCCTCTCCCCACGACTTCCAAATCTTTCTAACTAGGGTTGATGTGGATCACTGGTTGTTGGTTCTATCCAGCTAGTCCCGCCATCTCCTGCGAGGTATACCGCGTCGCTTTCTGGCTGTGTCGGAGGGATAAGCCTATAGAAAACAAAAACACCCTGCCAACAATCGTTGAGCAGCAGCTCACAGGGAACTTTACATCCTGTTCTTCATCCCCCTAAAATATATAATTTCGCATTGCTTATTAATATTATTACTTTGTTAAATAGACAAGCTGTATGCTACCCCATGACTGCTAGCATAGAATCAAATATGATAAAACTCGGCTAGATATAATAACACTTTGTTTTGGGAATCCAACTTAGCCCCCACACTTAAAAGTTATGCTTCTAACCGCTGCACTTATGAGCAATGACAAGACATTATAACGTTACTGCAATTTCTTTGTTTACATCACAAGTTGTGGTTTTACTCATATCATTTTACTTGATTCATAGTTTGACTCACACTAACAACATCCTGTATTGATAACTTACTGAATTACTCCCTAAAACATAGCAGGTTGTGATAACGACGAGGATCTGATAAAATAAAATAGATATTGTTTAAAAATATGATAGAGAAAACGGTTCATTCAAGGTTTAGCTTGTAGTTAACAAGTTAACATTTGAGTGTATTCATTGATAGTTGTTTGTGTCTAGAATAAACAATACTTCTTTCTGGTCATTTCTTTTCATATAGCGTAAGCTTTCTTCCAATAAATACTTTCTATACTTTCTGCTTTATCAAAACTCTGAAAAACTCTTTTTAACCCAACCAACCAAAAAAAAGGGGTGTAATAAGTTTGAAGTGTGTATTTGTGTGTCAATGGCATCATAGCTCGAATGGATGAATCGATTTTGATTAAATTTTATTACAAAGACAATGCTGTTTAAAGAGAGCTTCTGTTAAGTCTCATTACATTTCTTCCCTATTTTCCATTTGTTATGAAAAAGCTAAGTTTGAGCTCTTAATATCAAGTTGTTGAACTACAGCAGTAGTTATTGGCTTTTAATCCCATTTAAGTCAATCAGCATAAAGCCTGTAATAATTAAAGCACGATTCTTCTTTCCAGATAAACCAACCCTCTCGTCACCTATCCACCGCACGGAACAGGAGTTCTCCTCAGCGACTCCACCATCAGAGCATGCACCTAAGCAGCCTAAGCCGCGCCCCCAACAGGACGGCAAGAAGAAGTTCGGAAGACTAGCCGCTTTAGCAGACCAGATCAATAACTGGGAGGACGATTTGACGCAACATACTTATGTGAGTATTGGAGTTTCGGTCTTATGATCTTGGTGTAAGATTGATTTTAATGAGTGATCCGAGGCGTAATACTAAGTGAATAGTGGGTTTTAGACTTTGTGTGGTTTTCGTAAGGTTGATTTTAAGAAGGTTGTGATCATCTCTGTCAAAAGGGCGACTGCTGAACATGAAGTCTGGGGTTCAATTCCTATGTTGGGCAGATTTAATGGGATTTCCATCAGGAATTTCGCGGTGACAGCCACGGACTCTGGATTTGTGCTTGGTTGATGACAATAGGTTCGCCACCTAATACATGGGACTTAAACATAACTGGCGAAAAGTGGGTGTACTATTGGGTACACCTACCTCTGCCTAACCCTTCGGGGGATACAGGCGTGATGTTATGTTATTTCAACCATTTTGCATTTCTTCCAGCAACCTGACAACACAACTAAGAAGACGACGGCTAAAGCCGAACCCAAGAACAAGCCAACAACAGCACAACCCAGAAACTTCAAGCAGACTAACAAACAGACATCAGCAGGACCCAAAAGCAAACAGCAGGAGAAGCTCGATGCATCCACATTGGATGTGTCAATACATTCCATCAAGGACATCAACCAAGTGTTAGATAATACTAGCAAGACTAAACAGGTTAGTTGCATTATTTTTGTTAATTTATTTGCAGGTGATATTCTCTGTGAAAAAGTGGTATAATAACAGCCGCACGGGTCGATGGGTGACCTTGGATGGGTAATCGGTCCGTGCCTCGAAGAGCACGTTTACTCGTAGATTTTTGTTTAGACGTTATAAGGAGTCGGAAGCCCGAAAGGATGACATGAAACATCACGCCTGTAGTTCTCGAAGGGTTGGGTTGGTATGTATAGTATCTCGCCAGTTATGTTAAAGTCCCTTGTAGCATAAGCATAATCAGCCTATAATGTTCCCACTGCTGGGAGACAGGCCTCCTCCTAGGGAATGGGCTATAATCCACCACGCGGGCCCAGTGCGGGTTGGTAGATGTCACATGTCTTCGATTTTTTGGTTCTAGGACGTGCCGGTTTCCTCACTATATTTTCTTTCACCGTTTTGTGAACAGTGGTGATGAAATAAATTACACAAAATAAAGCGCCTACCTGGGTTCGAATCCTCGACTTACTCGTAATTCGGGGCCGCCACCACTGCTCTCAACCCTTGTAATAGGGAGCTCCCATGCCGCTTGGAACGATAGATGCAATTAAACAGCTAACTACACTCATCAATCGCTTGCCAACATTCTGCGTCACCACAATATTTCCAGCACTTACATGATATCTTTCAATTGTTCACAGACTCCAAAGCAATTCGACTCCAACACCTTCACCAAGCCGTCTCCGAACGAGTGTCAGCGGCTAGGCAGGCAGATAGTAGCTGAATTGGTAAGTACATAGCATGTAAGACTTGTACATAAGACTATATAATATACTGTTTATATTCTAGGTGTTTGATTTGATTTAAATTGTATTTGGACGTGTATATGACTTTCCATTTAGGTTTGTTTATTTGACGATTTTGAAAGAAAATGTGTTATTATGAAATTCGAAATTATGGTATTTTGAAATGAAGAAGGTAAGTTAGAGTTTTGTTTATTTGTGACTTGAATTAATTAGTGTTAAAAACACGGACTGCTGAGGTACATTTTGAAGTCAATTAAGATACATACAGACTGAATATTAACATTGATATTTCCGAAAGCTTCAAAAGTTTTGTAGAAGCGAGATAATTCACGTTATGTGGCTCTCTTTGAGCAAACATAGACAAAGTGGCGAGATAACAGTAGTAAAAATTTAAATTTATTAATTGAAAGATAGATTTAATGACTTTTTTAGCTCTGTATCCGAATATAAATATCTCATCCAGCCGAAACAGTCCATGTATTACCAAATTCCCCATTTAAAATGATCCTAAGAATATTCTAAATAAATTCCCGTTTTGTGTCTTATTTTCCCTAAGAATTATCTACAGGGTGTAATAGAATAAGCGCAATACCTCTTAGGTGGTGAATCAAACCAGAGAACACTCCCTAAGGAACATAGGACGAATATACTATAACATAGTCATTTCAGCCAATGGCTTAATTGCCAAAAGCCTCGACCAATACCTGAGGAGGCTCTCGTTAGGCAGCTGGATAAAGAGCTTGATTCAGAAAGCGGTACTCCTGGACACGGCTCGTATTATTAGGTGGTTCCTCTCTCTGGAGCCCTGACCGCTGGTAGCTTGGACGCTGCTCCCGATCCCGGTGGGCTACTATTTTTTTTTTTACTATTAAACCTTTATTTTAGAATGCATTTTAAAGGAATATTTAAAAATGTATAAAATATATAAGGAGTTATAACATCGGCGCAATTAGTATAAAGAGTGCATTTATTTCCGTTGTGAATCATGTTGAATCACCACCTAAGAGGTATTGCGATTATTCTGTTACACCCTGTATATTACATAAATACTTTTTTATGTAAACTACAAGCTTAAATTAAACTAGCTAGCGAAGCTCCGCAGACGTGATGCTTTCAATAATTCGTTATCTATCCTTTTTGTTGTTTTATCTTGTTTATGTATCTCTCGTCAGGTCTGAAGTTTTGCTAGCTAGTTTATTTTGACCCTGAATAGTTCCTAGGCGTCACTAACGTAGTTACTAACCAACCCTCAGTTTCCTATGATTGGAACAATGGTGGACGGGTGCTCGTGTATTTATAACTACGGTTTTGGGGTATAATAGTGTTGATTTCGTCAAAATTATCGGTCCGGTTTGTGGTGAATTCGTAGGTTAACGGCGAAGTTGCATTATCGATGTATTTTTGTAAACACGACACTGAACTTTCACGAATTATCGATGACATAATAAAATTATCAATGAACTGGCGATAGATAACGTAAAGGATTATCTTTGAACGGTAACTCTAACGCCTGTGCAATTTTAGATAGCAATTTTTTGATGCGATCTGAATTTGCCTTGTCCTGTTTTTCAGGAGCTCTATTCTATGTTAGTGCTTAAGTATACAATAATAACTAATTTATAGGGTTAAAAGCCCTGTCATCATGTTCGTATTAAGGGTTGAACCTCATCTAGCAGCACGGAATCCATCCTCCTGTTCTTTTCTGTCTCTCAGAACCGTCATTTGTTACCGCGTGCTATAGCATTCCCGCGAAAAGTGTAATTTCGTGCTGCTAGATGAAACGCAACCCTAAGCCATACACTGCAATATCATACACATCTACTATTCACTAAACTAAGATGGTAAGGAGTCGGGCCAGGATTCAGCTGGCTTGTTAGTCTATTTACTGTAACACAATACACATAAGTCCTTTGGCCTAAAACTACAAGCGAAATTTGACTTTTATGTCACTTGACAGAAGGTTTAAATTAAAATTTTTGACCTGCACTCTTGAAATGTAACAACTAAACACAATAACCTCCGTCCTTATCCAAAAATAAATATTTAAATGACTGATCAAACGCTGTTTACAATGGATACCGTAATCCATTTGATTTCGATGTCATGTGACGCCGCACCGTCAATGGGCAACAGATTTGCGTAGGAGGCACATACGACCTTTATGCAGGACAGACTATGGAGTAGCTAAAAGTGTTCTGACTAAACATTTTAGAGAAACTATCTGTAATTTAAGAAAATAGTAAAAATATATTAGAGGTCCACAAATTTTATCTCGTGGGGTAACTGAGACTTATGTAATTGGCGACTAATTACTGTCTTAATATAAATTTTTAAACTGACATGGTCACTAACACTATCATAATACTAAAACGTTACGTAAACGAAACGTTTTTATTTCGAATCCCCGATATTTCAGTTTATCCGTGATTCTGGTGCTTGTAACAGAGCCGGTACTTGAAACTCAAAATAAATACAATTCCATATTTACATGGTAAATATCTCGTTTTTAGTATTAATTACTGGCTTGCTCAAGAATAATAGTTTTTCTAAGAGAAGAATTACCGTCTTTCTATGACAAGACACCTTTGCCCTGAAGTAGTTACATTACAAGAGTGTGTTAATTACATACCTATCTTGTTTCAAAGAAACAATTTTATTTTCAATAATAATTTTAGTACCACTCCACAGTTTTCTCAGTCCGTTCCTAATCAAGGATTAGAGTCGCGCCATGTACAGTCAATTTGACGCGGCGCCCGCATAGAATACTAATAGGAACGATTTTGTTATCTACCGCCCATCTATTCTTATTTGCATGTCTAGCCACACTGCTATTGGGATCAAATATTTGTTGTTTTGTGATTATTATTTGCATCACGCCTGTTTTCTCCGGAGGGGTAGACACAGGGTAGCCAGGAACACCCACATGTAGCTTCTAAGTATCATGTCATAAGGCACAAATCCCAATGACACTACATGGGCATCGAATCCTGAGGACTAATCGCCTGACTGGACTGGAGTCGCTAAACTAGACCAATGATATAGTAGTTCTTTGCATCAAAATAAAATGCAATGCAATGGAGGAGCTCGTGGCTATATAAAAACAGCCGCTCGGATCGATCTTTAGGTTAAGCCGTGCTTGCCTAGGTTGGTCTGTGGATGGGTGACCGCCTATTACATACCGAGTTTCCTCCGTGCCTCGGAAAGTTGGTGGGGTGTCATTTGTAGATCTTTGAAAGTCTTTAGGTAGTCAGTGCCCCAAAAAAAGTCAGACAACCACTCTTACCAAGGGATATCGTATTACCCAGTACTAACTGGGTTGTGGAGGTCTGATAGGCAGTCGCTCCATGTAAAATACTGGTATTCAGCTGCATCCGGTTAAGACTGGAAGCCGAACCCGATATAGTTGGGAAAAGGCTAGGCAGATGATGATATAATTTTGATTATCTAGTGATCATCAATCAACTCTATCACGTGGTAATAAAATATAAACTTCGTTTTGGTTACCCCCTGTGTGAGTAGTTACAATGACTTGCTACATTTTTTAACTTCGTTACTTTTAATCTTCTCGAAGGAGACATCATCTTCCTGCCCTTGTCCCATGTTACTTGGGTCGTCGCAACACGTTTTTTTCTTGCAATCTCCCCTGTCAACCGTCACATATCATATCATTCCTCACACAATCCACCCATCGTTTCCTTAGTCTTCTTCTCCAAGGAGACGAACTTCTCTATCCCCTAATTCGTGCCACTACACCATCTCCTCATCTTTCTGAACCAATCTGCTCTAAGAGCTTTGACCAAGCCCATGACCCGTCTTGTTGCTGGTGGATCGATTAAAAAATTACACTATTTCTATAATAACATTTACCTGATAACTGATAAGTTTATCTGATAAACCTTTTATTTGTGCTCTTTAAATGTCATATCAACATGATTATTCTCTAGCTGTTTTGAAAGCATTTTATTTACTACTCCATGCCTGTTATTTTTGTCCGTAAACTCACCTACGAATCAAAAGAAATTCTTAGCGTAGGCTTACTCTGATAAGACAATACTAAACCAGAGTCGCTTTCGAAACGGATAAACTTAGAAAGCTCAATTTTAACGACATCCGTAGCTCTTGCAATATGGTTTCCCTTGACCATTTCTGAATCAAGAACCAATGTGGTATGCAAAACGTGTAGCGAATACTTCTTACTCTTTGTTTTTTTTTTAATGTTTTTAGGTTTTTCCATCAGGAGTTTCGTAGTTATAGACCGGAGTCTAGATTTGTGCCTGATTGATGGGAATAGGCTCGTCAACTCTTACATCCTTTTCAGTCTTTACCCAACTATGTTGGGGTCGGCTTCTAGTCTAACCGGATGCAGCTTAATACCAGTATTTTGCATGGAGCGACTGCCTATGTGACCTCCACAACCCAATTAGTACTGGGTACTACGATACCCCCTGGTAAGACTGGTTGACAGACTTTTTGGGCCACTGATTACCTGTAACGACGGTCAAAAATTTACAAATGACAGACGGGAACAACGGCTTTACGTGCTTTCCGAGGCACGGAGGAAACTCGGTATGTAATGGGTGGTCACCCATCTTAGTTTTTAGCCACGAGCTCGTCACTCTTATATAGGACTTAAACATAACTTCCATCCTTTGCCTGAAGGAAAAACCCAATATCACTTTGCCCGACAGGACATGAGGTTTTGTGTTTGATTCCCAGATCAAACCCATAACCTCGTGTCCTGTAGCAGTAGCTAAACTGACTGCCAATAAGGCAGTCAGTTTAAAAAATATAATTTCGGTTTTATTATCAGAAGTAATAAAAATATAGTGTTTATGGAACCCTGAAAAGGACTACGTACTTGATGTCCTTTTGAAAGGTTTTAATTATTTGTTGTCTGGCAGACCGTGTACTCCTTTTGTGACCTACTTTTTAATGTATTTTTTATAATCAAAAGCTAAAGTTAAAGGACATTTGTAAGGATACAAATGTCCTTTAAGAATAAAGTGTTGTTTTTAATAAGGCCAAATACTTACTCATTGGATTTACTTCCTATATCATCCTACCTAATAATGTCATGCGCAGCCAATACACTACATACTTGATTAAATAACTTATTTTCTGATTGTCACCAATGCCTCCAGTTGGAACATGGTTTTGTCCTGACTTGTGTCTGATCCTCAACCTTCTTAGTGTGTTGACGCCAATTTATATGAATCGACCCAGAACTTAGGTACGAGTTTTGCGCTACCACTCGATAGTAGATCCTCATACACCGCCCGAACATTGCTCGACGAGCAAGCCCGCGCCGCCGCGCCTGCAGCTTTAAATTCCTTTAAAAAAAAGCTGCTTTCCCCTCCCCACTGGGGTGCCCTTAGTGAAAGTTCATTAAAGTAATATCCTAGGAACTAAAATAATTTTTGCCTTAAAGTAATAAGTAACCACTACAGGATAGTCCGGTTAAGCAGTATGCAATCTTTTAGAGTTGATCTGCGAGTGGTCATTCAAAGATAAAAAAACCTCATACTTAGACAAAGCCCTTCACGATAACACCATATTACTGGAACTACCATTAACTTTATCAAAACACAGTACCAAGTCCAACTACACAGACATACAGACGTATCTATAAATAAAACCCCCACCATATCTAAGCCGGGCAACCCTTTGTCCCTTGTACCGAAGTCCCGGCGACTTTACGACTTATTTTGATCTTTTATGGCTATATTTAAAGCTTTCGTTGTCTCGACTACGGCCATATGGGTGGGCTTACACGACAATAGGGTTTCTCAGTTCGTGCCCAATTTGTGGTTACAGGGTTGTCTTGAAGACCCTTATAGGGAAGATTAAGAAGGAAGTTAGGCCTTTTCCTTGTAGTCGGCAAAAAAAAAAAAGACTTGTTTATTACCGGCATTTCTTTATTATTAAAAGATTCAATTCAATTCAAACTCAAGAATTTTTTCAAGTTCATTGTTAGTGTTTTCTTTTATATTTGATATACAATAAGGCTTATTATTGTATTTAATTCATCATCATTCTCACACACACATTTCCTTCTTTCATACTTCTTTATCAGTTGTCATCCCATTAATTATTGTTTTTGTTCCAAATGCTTTTAAAATAACACTAAATCCAATATAAAGCTTGCAAAATGTAGATTTTAATATTTACCTAAGCGTGGCAACCCTAAACCCAAGGCCAGCGCATAAAATCAACGCAGGAGCATTCTTTCGCCACTCCTTCGCATTTCAGCGCACAATGCCCGTCGTAATATTATGCTCTCGAGTGTTCCCTATTGTTTTCTTTTACACAAATCATATTATTAATATTTCTCAAAAGACCTTTCGACGAATGGTTTTTCTGAAACTCTTTTGTTTCGTGTTTTTTTTTGAGACAGCCCTGAATGCGTTGACCGCGAAAGCTTTTGAATATGCATTTTTAAGTGCCTAATAAAAGTATTGTGTGATATTATGTTCCGGGAATTTTGCATAAGTTTTTATCGAGTTTTGCTTTTACATAACTGAGATTCTTAAAAACACAAGAGAAAGAAAACTTCAACTTAAGCTATATCTTTGATTGGTAGTATAACATAGTCAGAAAAATCAACCTACGGGGTGTAAACAGACCCTTCACCAAGCCGTCAACCAGGCATTCTGTACATCAAACTAAGTAACTTTAGGCAAAAATTATTGCTGGGAAACGACTTTTTTTTTTAGGGTAAAAAATCACGTTTTACGGTAAAACTCAATGTAACGTACTCAAAACATTGTGCTGATGGATGGATTTAATAGTACGAGGGTCGTGAAGGTGATTAAAGTAAAAATCTTACATTAAAAACATGTATTTAAAAAAAAACTTGTGAAAGAGTTGGAACTTTGACCCCCAATATCTCCGAAACTAGAAGGTTCCCAGGTATGGCCTAGAACAAAAAAATGATCGCAATGACGGGGAGAACAAGTACCTTTCGGCTTCGTTAAGGGTCTTTTTACACCCTTTATATTGTTTCTCACTGTTGGGACACAGTCATGAGGAAGTGGGCCATAATCCACCACGAGGGTCCAGATCGTGTTGGTGGATGTCAGTGTAGCTGTATGGCATAGTGTTTTAACAAACCCTAGTCATTACAAAATTATCTTTGTGCTTCCTGTCCCAAAGGGTAACATTATGTGAATGAAACAATCTCCCATTCATGCATTCAGTTTCCCCCTTTACTCGGCGTGTGGTCTCTATGACGTCATTGGACACTATCATACTCATTCATTCTTTTAGATAAAATGTTTGGGTGTTTATTATTTGGCCAGTATATCTTGAAACATCAGGGTGGCGCTGCTTGCTTAGACAAATGCCTATCAACTGTCAAATTCAGTACATTTTAAGCTTAGTTCCTTATTTTGCCACGTGTGAAGCTAAATAGGGTGGGTATTCGGAACGGGGAAGATAGGAATTTAACAGCTGTGTTCCCAATGAGATAAAATATCGATTATGTGGATTAAAACATTGATTGCATTCATTTTGACAATTGTACGGTTTTATCTATTTCAGAAAAATTGGGCGTGTGTAGTTTGTATGTACAAATGTAGTTTCACAGTTGTGAAACTGCATTTGACCCAATTTCACAGTTTCACAATTGTGTGTGTGTTGTGTGTTGGCTCTGCTCCCCTTGTCAGAACTTCTTATCTATGATAGTTCCTTTTTATCCAGACATTGGACTGCTATATAGAAATAAAGCCACGTTTTCACGTGCAAGTCATTATCCTCTTCAGCAATGACGCTAATTTAAAAACCTACAAATTACAGTAACTACCGTTACTACTGTTTTATGGAAGCAAGTTCTACTGAATTCTCATCTCCTGGGAAAAGTATTAATGACCATCATCATCATCATCATCATCATCATCATCATCATCATCATCATCATCATCATCATCATCATTCTCCTGCCCTTACACCAATTTATTTGGAGTCGGGGCAGCATATCTTCTTCCATACTTCTCTATTGCTCGTCATCTCAGCGACGATCAGTTGACAAAAATAACTTTTCTTGAGCATGAATTTAGCTTTATAGAAACAGGGAGTCAATCTATTTGAGTAACACACTGACCATACATTTAATCATACACCCGTATTTGACTTACAATAACACTTGACAGTCATTTGCATTGTATGATGATTTTATTTTCACAGTCTATTCATGGTAGCTGACGAACGGACTGGCCGACATAATAGACCATTTACTTTGTAATACCTTGGGCCCTTGAACGTTGATATATTGGCCATTGTACAGGTGATAATCTCACTGCATAGGGGTCCATTTAAGAGAACTGAGCCTTCTAATACTGTTTTAAGCTTTCACGGTTTACAACTAAACTTATACTGTTACTTACGGGACATTTTTACTTTTTTTTTTTTTATTTGGCTCACCAACAATTGAATACACTGCTTCAAAGATACGAGATACATCCAATAGAGTCACAGACAAGTGTATCAACCTCTTACAGGTAAGCACATCATGCACTACTTATTTGTCGTTGGGTGCCTACTTAAAATCAGGTGAGTACCCAACTACACACCGCACACAACTATAGTTATTAAATAAAGAATTGAAATTAAATTAAAATCAAATTAAATCACAATCAGCATCAGAATTAAAATTAAATCGAAATCAAAATTCAAATCAAAATTAAAATCATAATCAAAATCAAAATTCAAAACAAGTCAAAATTAAAATCAAAATTCAAATTCAAATCAAATTCAAATCAAAATTCAAATTCACACAGACATCTTCCGTGATTGTTCATTATTTTGAGCTCCCGATCACGGAAGATATCCCGTAAGTATACGTTTAGGTAACTTCTACTTTTCCAGTAATAGCAAAGTAAGAAAAACAAGAACAACAACAATTTCCGTTGCAACACACCCAACCCAAATCAGTTTCTCAATCCGCGGAAACACATCTATTTCTACCTGCATATCTGTGCGGTGCGCAGGAGTTCCTGGTCCAATCTAAATACGCATCTCGCATGGTGTGGCCGCTTAAAATGTCATCATGCTCATCGGTTCTCGTTTCCGTGTTTACTTGTATATGGGTCGCTAGCGTACTGTGTATATTTGTGTTGGGTTTACGCAAATGGCTGGTTGTGAAAGACAGAATTGATCTTATGATTGGGTAATTGAATTATATGGTGAATCCGTGAATGGAGCTATTCTTGTGGGACCTTACTTCAGTTTCAAGTTTTTTTTGCTATAAATAGAAGTTCTGCCACTGTTCTAACTGATGCCTGTTAAATTACTTCAGACGATTTCGATCCCTAAAAATACTACAGTTGAAGTCTTCTTATTGTCAGAGGGCTTGGCCGTCTATACTCCAAAATCCATTTGAAAAAGTCTTGAACCTTGGATTTTTTTAAACTCTTCAAGACTTAGGGAGACCTGTAAAAGGCAAAAACAATTACGCACTGGACAGTGTCATCACTGCTCCCTGATTTCTATATTAAATAAAAATACAAAACTCACTTCATGAACACGTGTTAATTATTCAAACTTCAGAGCCAGCACAAGCTTATCAGTCAAACGTAATTGAATACTCATCATTCTCAGAAATGTAATAACTTGGCAGCGTCAGCGATACGCTTTGTAAGCATGGCTGAAGCTTATGGTGATAATTATTGTTCAGGAGGAGCTCGTGGCCAAATAATAACATCTAGTCAGATCGATCTTCAGTTTAAGCCTTGTTTGCCTGGGTTGGTCCGTGGATGGGTGATCGCCCATTACATACCGAGTTTCCTCCTCTTAAGGGGTATATCTTAAGGGTCCTTGGTATAATACGTTGATCCCTTGGCTATAGAGTGGCAGTCCAGAGGAGGATTTGAAAACAACTGCTTATTGTCTAGGCACTTAAGAACTCCACATTCCAGCAATTATGTTAAAACCTCCTTGCTAAATAAAAGTTTTAGCGCAAAATTATACTCTTCGTCTTCATAAACAGAGAGTACGTTTCACAACGGACATTGCATAACGCAGTGAGCACTATCAAAACAAAGTATGCCTTTATAACAAACCAACAGGGAAGAAGTTACCCAACTCTCCAGAAACCCAGCCATGTGCCATCATAAACATTAAAAGACCCACACACCATAAATCTTGGACCTATTTAACGGTGTGAATTTACTGTCTTTTTACACCCCGATACAGATTAATCACCAAAGCTTTTATGTCGCAACGCTTTTTTTTCCACAAATTGCATCATTGTTACGACAGCATCACTTCCCTGCAAATTTAACCAAGTTAATCGACCCATGTTTTAGTAACAACTGCATAGAAATATAGGTCTTTTTAGCTGGTCATGGAGTCGTGGTAGTAGTTTGTTGAACCAAGTTTTTGCGCACCATTTACCGGTCGGTTTGGATCGGGGAGTTTTTTCTGTAAATGCTTTTATGAGATTGATTGCTTGGGTGCATCGAACCTCGACTAGACAGCCAGGATTATAGAATGTTAGTATTTGAAGGTCTAGACAGAGAGGAGCTCGTGGCTAAATAATAACAGCCGCTCGGGTCGATCTTAAGGTTAAGCCTTGCTTGTTTAGGTTGGTTTGTGGATAGGTGACCACCCATTACATACCGAGTTTCCTCCGTGCCTCGGAAAGCACGTTAAGCCGTTGGTCCCGTTGGTCGTTCATTTGTAGATCTTTGACAGTCGTTAGGTAGTCAGCGGCCCAAAAAGTCTGACAACCAGTCTTACCAAGGAGTATCGTATTACCCAGTACTAATTGGGTTGTGGAGGTCAGATAGGCAGTCGCTCCATGTAAAATACTGGTATTCAGATGCATCCGGTTAGACTGGAAGCCGACCCCAACATAGTTGGGAAAAGGCTAGGCAGATGTTGATTTGAAGGTCTAGACATCGTAGATTTTGAGTAGGTACGATTACTATAGAATACATTAAAATATCGTAAGGAAATGATTAAGCATTAGTCATTTGGCTAAAGTGATGTAAATTCGTAGTAGATTAGATGTTAAAAGTGTTTTAGGTGTGCAAAAAACTTAATTGCAGAATCATGCATAGTTTCTAGCATAAAAAGGTTCATATACTTATGAAATTAGTTGTTCTGATGAGTAGGTTTAAAATTAGTGTTAAGTAATGAAGTTACACATCGAATCATTCTATTGCAGTCTACTACTAAACATGACTTTTCAGATTATCCAACTAGATTCGCCATTCCTCCTTGCCCGCGTGGTCTTCAACATTTCTCCCATGAGGACGTAGTACTCTGGTCATGCTTGGTCTACCTGTGTGTCAATTTACATCCAAATCCGTCCAGAAAGTCGATAATATTAGTATGAACTAGCCATGCCCCGTGACCTTCATCCGCGTGAGATTTTAATAAAATATTAATTCCCTATTTGAATCGAATTTTGTTAACAATTTCAAGGGTTTTAATTTTTTTGCACGGAACCCTAATTCTTTTTCTAAAATAAAAGTAGCAAAGTTACTCCTGCCAGTAAAAGTCCCGTCAAAATCGGTCCAGCGGTTTCGAAGATAAGCCGGAACAAGCAAACAGACAAAGAATAGAATAAGTTTTTTTTTTCTTGAGTACCGTATATACTTTCATAGGCATTCAGTAAAAAGCGGTTATTTTGAAATTACAAACAGACACTTCAATTTTATTTATTTGTACAGATGTATGGATAACCTCTACCAACTCTCCTAAACACCCGTGAACGAAAATGGATCCCCAAAAACCGCTCCCCAGTTTACTTAACCATTTAAATAGTCCTAAATTAGAGTAACACGACCTCTCCTCATTCAACTAAGCAGCATTGACCAGCTAAAGCCATTGACCGTAAAGGGAATGTCTATCACAATTCGGAAGACTCTCGAACTTAAGTAGACGAATTGGTTAAATGGCTTCTATCAATTTAGGAGCGTGGTTTTGGGGTTTTTGGATCCCCATTCATGGTTGGAGTTTCTTTTCCTTGGTTTTTTTTCGAGAGGGGGTTGTGACAATACAGGGTATAAGGGACAACCCTCCACTGACAGGGTGCATTCAGCTCCTTATTTTGGATCATATTCCACCGGAATTTTTCTCCGGATTTTTTTTTCAGTCATGTTCTTATATTTCAATGTAAAATTACATTCCCTGTAAGCATCACTCCATTTATGTAAATATTTTTTCGCCAATGCATAAAGCATAGTAGCATAATTGATACAGACAACAGTCTTAGTTGAATAGACATTTTATCTATGCCTGTATCATTTTACTCCCTGCGATGTAACAATTCAGGTTCATTTTCGTTTCGGTTTCATTTGTTCAACTTACCTTCTTCAAGTAGTCGATATTGGATAGGATGTGCTAGTCACTTGAGAGCATATGAAAAAGTAGTACACCAAATCTCTAGACAACCACGGATCACCCTAGATAGCCTTCGAATGCAGTAGTCGTGGTCGAAATCGGCTAGAAACCATCATGATCACGTCTTTTAATCGACACAACCGAAGGGACACCGACCCGAAAACAGTTACCACGTATTCAGTACATCATTCTGAAACCCCCACATAGAAATTTTACGTCTTTTAATGTAAAAAAAAACAGCTGTTCCAACAAAACTTACAAACTTACGGGAGACCACAGCATGTATACATTTTATTATCCATGCTGTGGTCTCCTGTAAGTGAAGGAGTACACCTACGTGATACTTTTGTCGTCGATTATTTATTTCGTGTGTTTGTGTACATCCTTTGTTGGAGATCCTAAACAAATAAATAACTCTACGGTCAAAATGTATGGAACAGCTGATTTTTTTTTAAATTACTGAAGCTTCTTTGCGGCTATCTTGTTTATGTGACTCTTGACTTGGTAAGAACCATTTGCATCATAATTTTGCTTATTTTCCGTAGTACTAATTATGTAAGTAATTACATATTTAATTCAAGGTAATATTTTCCGTATTGAATCATATTCAAAGCATTTTGAAGTTGGTTATGTAGGTAACCATTTTATTGTACTACTTATCTAAATGTTTTCGAATAACGCGCTGTATTTTGTAACGAAGATAATCTGCTGATAATCTTGGGGCAGTACCAAGTTCTATAAGGCCATCATCATCATATCAGCCCGGAATCACCCACTACTGGGTATAGGCCTCCCGTTTTTTCTGCCACACTGTCCGGTTCTGTGCGTCCCGTATCCAGGTGTTTCCCACGACTTTGACGAAAACCCAACGAGCTTTAGGACGGCCCTGATCTTTAAAGTGATTCCTTGCAAAGATGCTAATTTCAAAAAATCTACAAGATAAATATTATATAGTCTCTGGGGTACCTACTCCAAGCAACTTAAGCCCAATTTTAAATGTTGGCCGGAAATCTATTGAATCTTTAATCACATTACGATACAGTCGATACACGACTTCTTTTAGTTTTTACAAGCATATTTTTTTTTTCTTCTTTGTTATGGATTTTGCTTGCTTTTTTTTTTGTTTTGAGGAGCTCGTGGCTAAATAATAACAGCCGCTCAGGTCGATCTTTAGGTTAAGCCGTGCTTGCCTAGGTTGGTCTGTGGATGGGTGACCACCCATTACATACCGAGTTTCCTCCGTGCCTCGGAAAGCACGTTAAGCCGTTGGTCCCGGGTGTCATTTGTAGATCTTTGACAGTCGTTAGGTAGTCAGTGGCCCAAAAGTCTGACAACCAGTCTTACCAAGGGGTATCGTATTACCCAGTAATAACTGGGTTGTGGAGGTCTGACAGGCAGTCGCTCCACGTAAAATACTGGTATTCAGCTGCATCCGGTTAAGACTGGAAGCCGACCCCAATATAGTTGGGAAAAGGCTAGGCAGATGATGTTATGGATTTTGCCAGTCATTATTTCTTTTTACTATTGTCGATCAATCCTTTTCTGTTTATATTTGCTATTTTCACTGTCTTCCAGCATTTTGGGGTAGTCCTCAAAGCGCAACTATTTTTAAAAATAGAGGTGGATATGATTCATTAATGATATTTTTCATCATGGTTGCGCTTTGAGGAATAAACAGATAATATTTTTAATTTGAATTTATGAGCGCAACTAATGGAGGAATAATTTAGTTACGCTTAGTTGGTTGCGCTTAAAAATAGTTGCGCTTTGAGGAATACCCCAGCATTTTACTGTCACGGATTTCCGCATAAATTTTATCGGTCTTATAACACTCGAGAGCTCTTCTAGCGGTTCATTCAGTTATATCGTATCGAGCAAAACATGATCGAATGCCTCACGCGGTTAAGAGGATAGGCTGGCGGCGCTTAGCCCATACAAATGTATTCCCCGTTTTCTCTCTACTAATGGACCGTTAATAAGACATTTGTATTTTATAATAACTTTGGAACAAAGGCTGCCTCGTTGGTCTAGTGGTCGCAAGCGTGAATGCTGAGCATAAGGTCCTGGGTTCGATTCCTAGGTCGGGCAAAGTGCTATTGGGGTTTTCCATCAGGAATTTCTCAGTAGCAGCCATGGAGTGGATTTGTGTCTCGCCCCCTATTACATAGGACTTAAACATTTCTGGCGAAATGTGGGCGTACTATTAGATACACCTCTGCCTGACCCTTCGGGGATTACAGGCGTGATGCTATGTATGTTATGTTTGAATAAAGCCCGCAATTCGCTCGGGTTTTACCAAAATCATTTACTGTCTTACCATTGGTAATAAGGATAATCACGCCAAAGTTGGAGAGCAGTCCTTTAGGACATCATTATTTTCTCAAAAAAGGCGTCTTTTACCGGTCGTGCCGATATTTCTGTACAACTAAATTATCTCGTCATTAAGGCTTCCGGCACGACACGGACTGGTCTTCGGAATACTTGAAACGAGAGCAGACGATCTTACACTGATTTTATTCCTTTGAGTAGCCCTTTTAGGGAGTCTTGAAGACCAGATGTTGGCCCATTTATAATGAAACAGTAGTTTTTACTGAATTTAATATCTGAAATATGAAGCACCCAAATCCGTACACGAATACATTACTGAAACCCTCAATGTCATTGAATGCTAAATTGCCGCTCTGATGAGCACAGTTCACAGACCAGACACGATTATCAACGCACACAACAATAGTAATATTACAATCATTTCATAAATCATAACACAGGCGTGTCGTTTACCCGAAATAATGATACATAGTTCCTCAATAATTATTACAATAACACAAAGCGTTGCATCAAACGACGCGATGCGTCAAAATATAATTATCAGCTGGGCTAACGTGTGCGGCCCTCCGCAGACAGACTGCCAGTCAGTTGGAGCTCGCCACACGGGACTCACGTGCGCGGCCTAACGGACACGACACGCACGTTCATTCAACTCCCCAAACTATTTATTTATCATCATAACAATTATAACACTTCAGTTACGCAAGCGACCGCCAGATGTGATGCAACTTCGCCGCGAGCCCTCTAACGCTAACCTAACCCAGTTTAACTAACCGCGCGAACTCAGCACCGCTATAAAACTTATCAATAAACGAAATGCAAGCACGTGCTCACCCCTCGCGTTACGCGGCCGTTGTCCAATCGTAGGAGGGCGAGGGCTACCGGCGAGTTTCGGCCAGCCAATCGCGGCTCGTCTACGAATTCACCACGAAAACCGCCGATCCCGACCGACAGGAGCCGAAGTGCGCATCGACTACCCCCAGTGCCGCTTCAGCCCCCAACATGGCGACAATGGTGGCCTCGCCCGCCAACCCGGCCGTCACAAAAAAGCCCTCTATCAAGAAATACAAAGCACCCACGCCGCCGCGGAATATTATCACGGAAGACGAATGTGAAAGTGAAAAAGACAAAGAGAATGCAGTGCAAGTCGACAACGAAAACGACGCAAGTGATGATTGTAAACAAACCAAACCGGAACCGGCGGACGAGAAGCCGGCGCCGGAGAAGGGATCGCCGCTAGTGAAAAAGTTGGGTCCAAAAATAAACGGGAGTGTTGACAGGAGTTCTGTGTTGTCTAAGGCGGCGATGTTCGAGACGGGCAGCCCGAAGGCGAAGGACCCGGCCGAAATGTCTCTCAGGGAACGCAAAGCGCTCTTTGAGAAAAACAAGGGCGCAGCTATCGTTCCGAAGGCCCCCTTCGGCCAAGCACCCTCCGCCAAGTCCCTGCACGGGGACAACAAAGGTAAGTTCAGCTTTTAATATTTACTGCCAACAATGAAGAACACGCTAACTCCTTGACACACAATTATTTCGAATTTATGGTCTGAAACATAAACAGTTTTTTTTCGCTCCGGTGTTACGCAGTTGCCGAGATTTTTCTGTAGCTGTTAATTGATTTAATTGCTGTCTGACGTTTACACGCAGCTAAGCAAACGATGTTTATGTATTGTGCAGCTAATTCGTTGATAACGAACACACTAGAGTAAATATTAATGAGAAAAATACTTGTCCCAAATTTAATTCGGAACAAAACTCCTTTGACAAAACATTGATAACCTACTTATCTGAATTCTTAGCTCGTTCATGATAATCTTTTAACAATTAACAATGGTTTCATCACGATCATCACATTCATCACACATGCAAATATTTGTGTTGCAATTTTTTGCGAATTGAATAAAAGCCAATAAAAAATAATTAAAATGTCAGGTCGTGCTGCATGCAGATTCTGTAACAACCATCGTTTTTTGTGCAATTTAAGGAACCGGATTTTCCCTGACCACAGATCTATATATATAAAAGGAGAACTGACTGACTGACATATCAACGTACAGCCGAAACTACTGGGGCTAGGAATGTGAAATTTTATACACGGCTTCCTATTATAATGTAGGGGAGCACTAAGAAGGGGTTTTTGGAAATTTAACCTTTAAGGGGGTGAAAAGGGGGAATTTTGTTTGTATGGAAAATGTACGTAACCCACGCGGACGAAGTCGCGGGCAAAGTGCTAGTATAAGATAAAAGTTTTTATTGGTTGTTCGTTTGTATTGGTATTTAGATGCTATCGATAATTGCCCGAAACTTTATACTTGGAATAATGAAGTGCCCTCAGGGTAAATTGGTATCTGATTTATTTGACGTATCCGGCGACAAAAAGTCATGTGTTGTTATTAGTTTTGGTTAGATTTTACGTCATAACTGTTGTGCTAGCATAATTAGCCTGTAATGTTCCCACTGTTGGGACACATTACACCTCTTGGTAAAAGGGAGTGGGCTGTAACCCACCTCGCGTGCTCAGTGTGGGCTGGTAAATTTCAGATGTCTTTGAAATTTTGGTTCTAGGACATGCCGATTTCATTACGATGTTTTCCTTCAACAGTTGTAATAACTTATACAACATTATCATAAATTAAGTGATTTTATTATTTGTTTTTTTAACCGACTTCAAAAAATGGACGTTCTCAATTTGGTTGTTTTTTATGTTTGTTAACAACTCCGTCATTTACGAATCTATTTGAAAAAATCTTTTTTTAATTGGCAGGATAGGTAGACTTCCCTATTTGTCCCATAGAAATTTCACCTAAATCGGTTCTGTTAATTCATGACTAGAATTTGTGTGGTATACTACAACTAAAATGAGAAAAATAACAAACTTCTTCGTTTTTTGTAAACCAAGCAGGTAAAGCATTTTTTCTAATTCCCACACTTCGTTAAATAAGACTTTATTTTTATTTAATTACTTAGTTTAAATGAAGGAAGCACTTAATCGTGATAACGTTTAACATTATGTACATATATTTCTTACAATTTGTTTCTTTTTCCACGACCCAATTAGTGTAACCCACTGTGCTCAGGGTCACTAGGCCGATTCCCGTATCGTGACAAATATTTTACTATCTACTTAGCTGTGGCCTGCGACCTTCGTCCGCATGAAATTATTATAAAAATTTTACTTCTCTATTTGAATCGTATTTTTTTTATCAATTTCAAGAGTTTTCATTTTTTGGCACCTAATCCTTTTTCTAAAATAAAAGCTTATGTTACTCCTTATAACATCAGCTATCTGCCAGTAACAGTCACGTCAAAATCAGTCAAGCCGTTTTAGAGATTAGCCGGTACAAACTGACAGACAGACAAAAATTTAAAAAATATACTTTCATATTCATGCAGTATAAAGCTGTTATTTTGAAATTACAAACAGACACTTCTTTATTTGTTTGTTTAGATGGGTGTTTATTTAGGGCATTGGACGAACGTGTTAAAAACACATGTTCGTGCTACACGTGTGCAAATAATATGGGGAATTTTGATAGATAACATTCCTTGCTAACAAAAAATGGTAAACCACGCTGGAGGATTTTTTTTTGCCATTTCAAAACAATACAAAAATATATGATAAAAGCATTGAATTAAAGTTAATTCATAGTTCCAACAAATTAGAATATAGTGGTGCTTTTGATGTTTCTAAAGTGCATTTTTAAAAAATTAAAAACAAATATGATTTTGACACTGCATCCCATGTTATCGAAAAAAATAACCTTGTGATGATGTACCTAAATAACATCTTTGCAATTTTTTGTACCACTGTAATTTTATATACTAGCTTTAGCTCGTGACTTCGCTCCCTTTATGTACGGAAATTAACCCACGGGAACGTTTTAAATGTAGCCTATGACACTCGGGGATAATGTAGCTTCTCGTTAGTGAAAGAATTTTCGGAATCGGATCAGTAGTTCCGAAGATTACCCCCTACATACAAACTTACAAAAAAAAATTACCTCAAGATAATTTAGCGTAATGTAAGTTTTTAGACTGTCTTGGACACAAACACACACACACACACTAACATGGTAAATATCCCGTTTCTAGAGTTAATGATAATGTTAGTGTAGCTGATTTGCAAGGTATAGCCTAGGCTCACTACCTCAGGTCATGTCAAAGACCTTTGTGTCAGTCATACTGGTTCTGTTACGTCACGCTACAGCCATGACCATCCCTTTGACATTTCTGCATTAATAGGTACTAGCCCCCTTAATTGGCGAGGAAAATATTGATCATAGCATGACCATTGAGTTTCCGAATCCATTGTATGCTTTAGTGCAAGATTAATTTTTTGTTGCGCAATATTAACAGAGTTTTTTTTTGTAAGCAGCTTAACTTGACAGGCTGGCGCGCTGGTCTAGTGTTTGCAATCGCGACTACTGAGCATGAGGTCCTGGGTTCGATACCCGGGTCGGGCAAAGTATTATTGGGTTTTTCCATCAGGAATTTCTAAGTAGCTTGACCTCTATTTCATGGGACTTAACCATAACTGGCGAAGTGTGGGTGTACTATTAGGTACACCTATACCTTACCCTTCGGGGATTACATGCGTGTAATAGCACATGCAACTCTCTTTACTGAAAGACTTTATTCTTATTTACTCAACTTTAACCGTCAATTTAAAATTGCTAGCAAAACTGCAGCCGTGGTGCATATCGATACATCATCACGATAAAACAAAAAATACTGATAAATACAATACCTGCGGTCGTTGACCCCAGAAATGGATACATACAAATGTATGTATAATGTAAACATGTATCAAAATATTTTTTTGTTTCCCATTACGTCTGCAAGTTTCGCTATAGTAGATTTAATTTAACACTGTAACTACGTTCCATACATTTTTGAGTAGAACTTGTTTCTCTACATCAATAAAAAAAAAAAGATTAATAATAATAAAGACGTGGGACATAATTTATATCGTCGGTAAGTTCAAATACCAACATTCTTCTCCTTTCGAATAGAATTAACCCTGTCTAGACGTCTAGTAAGGTCAGTAGCATCCAACTAGTAACTAATATCTAGACAGATCCAAATCCAGACTGACAACTTATCACGATTTTTTACTCCATATCTGTTTTAAATATTAATTATACCTGTACAGCAGCGTGTATAAGCCCAGGCCACATCGCTAGCGGGCGGGCGGGCGAGCGGGTGAACGACGCATCGTTTCACCTCTTTTCATACTTCTGTTCACACCGCGAACTACCGAGCTAAGCTACGTCAGCGATACAAACGTATGATAATCATACATAAAAAAAAACATATAACCTTCTGCTTTTTGGAAGTCGGTTAGCTCCCGCCAGCTGGCGGTGTGGCCTGCGCTCTAGAAATCCGTGGTAAGGTTAAGGTTTATATTTAAGGTTGTGGTACCTATTAGACCATCAAACTGAACAACTTTCTTCATAGGACCCAGCATCATGATCGCGAAAACTAATCAGCTGTCCCATACATCTGGGTCGAGTAGCTATTGACATTTTGTATGGGACATATGAAAGGTAACCCAGAAGGTTTTTCATTATCACAATCAGCACAAAAGCTTTATAGCTGAATTCCAAAATCTAATATAATTTTGAAAAACAACGTCGGTAAAGCTGAATATACCGTTGTTATTAAAAAAAAGAATTAAAATATGAGCACGTAGGTACTTCTAATACACTCTGTACGTATCAGGTCATAACGACTTCGATCGATTCTCTCTGTACAGAACGATATCTGGAACTTTTTGTTGCCATTCTTAAATCGATTTGAATCGATAACTAGGTACATAATCGACTAAGTAATAGGTGAGAAGCGATACAAGTTACGTTTAAGTTTTTTGTTCCGAATACTTGAAAGTGCATTCACCTCATGTATCGGTAGTAGATTAGTTTTATGGGTCCATTAAGTTTTTTTGCCACTAAATTCTGCAGTTACTTATGTACCTAAGTATTTATTTTATCTTAAAAATTGGTTTTGCATAATGTGTGAATATGTAAGTTAGGTAGTTGTTGCGAATTCCTAACCGGTCTTGATTTCTTTTTTACAAAATTGAAAGAGTCTTGCTTTGTCCATTTCATTGTTGCGATGTTAATGTAATTCACGACTTCATACAGCCCCAAGAGTACCTGGCTCCCGGCAGTGAACTACAGTGGCCTATTTGGAAAGCTCTGAACCCGATCGGTTCAGAGCTTTGCTTTGCTACTTGGGTACCCAAGTAGTAGGCCTCTGCAAACATAATCTGGCAAAATGGGGTATTTATTAGTTCCTCCAACACCGAGTGCGAGTGCGGCGCTCCAGATCAAACTATGCCCCACCTGCTGGAGTGTCCCAGTTGTCCGTTTACCTGCACTCTTGACCACCTGAATAGCGCCTTTGCCGCTGCAATAAACTTGACCACCTACTGGGCTCTAACTGTGTAATATGGAAGGAACATCCCGAACATCGATACGTTCAGAAGAAGAATGTAACTCAAACCGTAAAATAAAGCGTAAATATCTATTTCTATACTAGTTTATGAGACCCTTAGTAAAATAACAGGGGCTCCCCATAGACCCCTTCTTGTTAGCGTGTCGATGAGAATTCAAATTGAGTCAACCCAAGATATACCCCTTTTTTTCGGATGGGAAATCATCAAATGACCTCTCCCGCTCTGGGCGGAGTGGAAGGGAGTGTCAGGCTCGTACTGACTAAAACCCATCCATGTTCCTTCTTTGCCCTTTGTGTTCCAGAGCCGCGGTATCTCTTTCGAACAGTCCCGCAGCCCGGGCAGGAAAATATACCCCTGATGTGGCTTTTTGCACGTCTAACGAATTTAAAAGACACTGGTTGCTCTTGATTGCACAATAAAATTTAACTTTAGTGAACATTATTAGAATAAAGCATTTCAGAAGCTAGATAATTTAAACTTCCTGTGGAAGTGACCAAAGCGTATCATTAACATCAAATTAAAACCACAGGGGATCTAACACAAATTGAACAGTGTGTTCACCACCTGCAGTCTTGCCATTTAAGTTCTAAATCGCCATATTTTTTTTATAAAATACAGTGGAAATTGACTGAAATTATGTTGATGGTATTTATTAGCAGTAAATATATGCTTTTAAAGGTTATGTCACAGACAAGAAAAAAAAAAACCTCATTGCTTGACAGTTGCCGATTGAAAATGTCAAATCTGATTTAGATCTGAAAACTTTCATTGTAAATTAGCTGTGTCTGTATTCACAGTACTTATTGCATTTTCTTATGTACCCTATAATTCTGAAAAGACTTGTTTACTTAAGTGAGACTGCTACGTGAATTTATGTAGAACACAATGATGTGTCATACAATTTTTCCATGAATAATATTATGCATGACAAAAATAATACAAAAATTGCGTAATTTGAAAAATATCCTCATACGTATAATTCATTCAGTATTCTAGTACTTACCTGGTTTAACAAAACTTATGCATAACAGGAAAACAATAAAATTAATACAGATCAGGTGTTTTTCCAGGAAAAAAATATACATATTGTGGTTACCCAAACCTGAACATAAAAATGCTTTTAACTAATTGGTGTCTGGTACACAAGCTGTACATTTCCAGTATAACTTGGCCTCGCTTTGTGTAGATTTCCTGTACAATGAGAGATCCGCATAAACTGGTTTTGTATAGGTTGATTGGTGCGTACGATTACAGTACCGGATCTCATTCATAAAACAAAAATTTTAATGAGGAAAAATGTCGCCCTTAATTCTGTGTGCCAAACGGCATTGAGATCTGAATCATACAATGTCGCCCATGCGCATGTGACCGCCCGTAATTTTATGAATATTCATGAAGAAATGTCGAAAATAAACTTTAAAAGGGGGGGTCTATCTACAATATTTTTCTTGTTATTCGATTTAAAATTTTTTAAGTATAGTTTGTAGATTTGCTTTCTATTTTTTGACACATCTCCGAAGTTTATGGGTCGATTTGGATTCTGTTTATTATTTCTAAAAGCGTATGAGTTATTTTAACAGGTTAATTAACATTTTTACAAAAAATTATCGACGACGAAAAAAAAAACGGAATCGAAGTCATTTTTTCGGTGAAAAATTGTGTATTTATTATGAAAAAACTAGTGTAAGTCCATAAATTATCCCGATAGGACGACTTTTTTAATCATTATTTGTAATCTACTCCATAACAGCTACAAATTCACAGAACATTATTGATACCTGTAACTAAATCCAAGGTAAAACTCTTAAAACTCTGATGAGTCAAATTTAGGAAAAGATAATGTGAAAGTCAATTGAATGTTGCTCTTAGCAGTGAGTACTAAAAGGTTAAACTAATAATGAGGATGATAATGGAATTAAAAACAAACAAGCAATAGCTAGATTTTTACTAAAAAAATAAAAAATACAAGAATTTTAATTAATTAGATTTTCGAAATGGCCCTCACCCTCCTGTAAAAAAACCAAAGCCCTCATGGCAACACTTTTGATTGTACGACGTAATTCTTCACGGTTTTCTTTTATTTCCGCAGCAAAAATCCTAGCCGTTAATTGCTCGCGGCTTTCGAAGGCACGGCATACACTTTTTGTTTCATGTAGCCCCAAAGATAAAAATCTAAGGGTGTATGGTCGGGAGATCGCAGCCGCCAAGCAATGGCACCTCCTCTGCCAATCCGCCACGGATAATTTTGATTTAAATAATCACGAACTAGTCGTGCGAAGTGTGCTGGAGCTCCATTTAATTGCAGATACATCCGCCTTCTTGTTTCCAGCGGTACTTCCTCCAAAAGCAACGGCAACGTATTGACTATAAAATCTCAAAACGCGTGTTAATCTAGTCTGTTTGGTAACACGAAAGGGCCAATAAGTTCACCGTCAATCATTCCAGCCCATACATTTATGGAAAATTGAGTCTGGAAAGTTGTTTCCCTAATGATGTGTGGATTTTCAGTGGCCCACACATGAAGATTGCGATGATTTGTTATACCCGCCCTTGTTTTTTCTTTAGAGATAGGTATCAACAATGTTCTGTGAATTTGTAGCTGTTATGTAGTAAATTACAAATAATGATTAAAAAAGTCGTCCTATCGGGATAATTTATGGACTTACACTAGTTTTTTCAAAATAAATACATAATTTTTCACCGAAAAAATGACTTCAATTCCGTTTTTTTTTTCGTCGTCGATAATTTTTAGTAAAAATGTTAATTAACCTGTTAAAATAACTCATACGCTTTTAGAAATAATAAACAGAATCCAAATCGACCCATAAACTTCGGAGATGTGTCAAAAAATAGAAAGCAAATCTACAAACTATACTTAAAAAATTAAAAATCGAATAACAAGAAAAATATTGTAGATAGACCCCCCTTTTAAAGTTTATTTTCGACATTTCTTCATGAATATTCAGAAAATTACGGGCGGTCACATGCGCATGGGCGACATTGTATAAAGTTATACTTCCTGGATATCAGGTAAAAAGGACTTTGGATACTAAGGGTACGGATGCTGGTGAAATTCCAAGCAAATGACACATTTCAGTTAATATTCTCTGGGATGTCAACGCACCTTGTGATGTCTCTGTTATTGGTAACTAATAAATATGACCATAGGCAACGATGACCTCTTTACATCAGGTTGGCCACCTGCTTGTTTAAACCCAACATGTGTCATTTTATCGTGTTAGTACCAGGGCGACCGAGCTGTGCTCGGGTGAAAATAGAGAAAACTAATTTTCCCAGAAATGACAAATTCAAATTCTAAATAATTTATTCTCTTCACAAACGTTACTGATTTAGTAAAGCTTAAAATTACGGTCACTAGATAAGTTTGTGAGAGACTGGTGTCTGCACTAGAAAAACCTATAGCTGATCACCAGGGTCCCACCACACGGTATTTAGATTACATAATAAAACACCTAGCTATCTAGATTTTTCGCCCTTATAAAACTCCATATTGCAACTGTCATCGAAATGGTTAGAGCCGTTTTCGAGAACGTGATTACAAATATACAAATATTGTTTATTTAATAGTAAAGGATAACCCTATGTAGTCTTTGCGTTTAGCGAGTTTTCTAAATAAAGGTATTTTTGACAAATTTAGATGAAGATAAGAATGTGAACGTATATATTTTTATCTTCTAGGAGACCAGACACCCTGTGTTTGTTCTAGCTATTGAAAGCACCGTTTCTTTGCTAAATTACTTCCATTAACCTCAGCTGTTTGACTATAGATATTATTCCTAAAGGCGACACACTTTCGTTTTTCTGTCATTCTTCACTCCATAGAAAACTAAGAGACAAGTTAGGACCACCCAAATATGGATCCATCCGAAAGTCTTTGAAAACATATTTAGCACTTCCTAAACGTCTGGACATTTAACAGTTATAAGCATTACTGTTTCAAACTAGCACATAATATTTGAACAGTAATTGTGTTACACGGTTTAGCAACAAATATTTAAAATGGTGATGTATTTCGTTTGAGTTTGACCCGGTCGATTAATTAGCAAGTCTATATCGAAAATGGTGATGTGAAAAGGTCCATTGAGGAAAATAATTGCTTATAGCATCGTCATCATTATCTTGGCCCTTGTCCCAATTTATTTGGGTTCAGCACAGCATGTCTCCTTCCATAATTCTCATTAGTAGTAGTGGTAGTACTTACATAGAAGCCTAAAACCTCGGCTTGCCCTTATAACCATCTACTCTTCATGATGTTATGACGGATATAAATGGGAAATACGTCTAAAGAATTTACGAGGATAATTCTGCCAAGCTTTGAAAATCATGTTCAGAAGATTTATCTGATATCATGGGCTGTTATAAAAAGGTATATTATTAGTCCTGAATGTATAAATTCTGTGCAATAAACGTCCTATAAATGCTTCATCTTCATAAATTTACGATATTTTCCATATTATAGGGCACACGTGGTCATCGATTGTGGGAATAATCGATATACAGCAACTGTCTTTTCAAAAAATCTTGAATTTGGGCTTTAACATCTTGAGAGCAAAGGTGATTTCTGAAAAGCACACATGTCATCGATTATGGGATAATCGACCTACTGTCTTTGAAAGTAATTTTTATTATACAGAAAATTGGGCTTTAGGAACCTGAAAACAGAGGTGATTTTCGCTTACACTGTCGAACATGTGGTGCTCTAATCACATACCTAGTTAACTTATAATGATAGACAATTAGTTGCTATGCTTAACCGCGAGATTACGTGCTGTAATAGTAGCTTGTAATGTGATCTCAAGTGTAAAAAATATGGCTGAAAATTAGTTATCAGATGAACAACCAAGAAATTATACAGGGTGTTTAATTAACTAGCAAAACTACGCAGACATGAAGCTGTGAAGTTTCTCGAAATTTCATCTTGTATAGACAGCAAAAAGACTTATATTGGGTTAAAGGTGAACATCGTGGGGAAACGGCAACCAACCAAACATTTGAAATTCAAAGACATTGGAGGAGGTCGTGGCTTAATAATAACAGCCGCTCGGGTCGGTCTTTAGGTTAAACCGCGCATGCCTAGGTTGGTCAGTGCATGGGTGACAACTCATTACATACCGAGTTTCCTCCGTGCCTGGAAAAGCACGTTAAGCTGTTGGTCCCGACTGTCATTTGTAGATTTTTGACAGTCGTTAGGTAGTCAGGGGGTATTACCCAGTACTAACTGGTTTGTGGAGGTCAGATAGGCAGTCGCTCCATGTAAAATACTGGTATTCAGCTGCATCCGATTAGACTGGAAGGCGACCCCAATAGAGTTCGGAAAAGCGGAGCAGATGCAGCTGGCAGAGCAGGGCAGATGATGATGAAATTCGAAGACACAACCGCCAACCCGCACTAACTCCCTTGGTGCATTATAACCCTATCTACCCTAGTGCTGGGCCTTTCTTACTGTGAGGGACACTAAGAAAGGCCCAGCACTGGGAGGGAACAATATCTGATGTAAAAAAGCAAATACAGTAAATAGGCTAAGATGGCGACAGTTACAAGTCGTCATTTCTATGATTCGCAAGAAACTTGCGTTTGACCGCAGTGTTGCCTGATGGTAACCACAGCCTACGAGTAGGTTAGCACGTCTCACTCGATGACAATGTTTGTACCTAGCTAAACAATAGAAGACAAGATTTGACAGCTTAGCTTTCGGTACTAGTCGTAATCGACTCATCAAACCACGACTCCCCACACATAAAAAACCTTTAAAAGTGGTGTTTAAAAAAACTTGAACTTTGACCGCCAACTCTGTAACTAGAAGGTTCCCAGGTATGGTCTAGAACAAAAAAGTGATCGCCATGACGGGGTGAATAAGTGCCTTTCGGCTTCGTTAAGGGCCTTTTTACACCTTTTATGGTTAAAACTGAATAGGAACTAAGTTGGCGTCTACTTAACTTTTTTCTTGTCTAACAACACTAGCAGGTACTCAAATTCCAACAGCGAAAACCGTGCCTTGAGTATCGACAGCCAGACAAATCCATCGGCGCAGTAGCCCCGAGCGATTTCAAAGACAATAACGTATAATTACAGTTACTGCTAAGCCGTTTCACATTATTGGCTCGTAAAGACGTATTGGCTATTACGGCTTTCCCCTTCGTCTTGTGCCAGACGAACAGCATGTGGCATTGTTAGGCCCACTTGTTCTATAAATCATTAAACACGTTCAGCGCTAAAAAGAACTGAAAATAAGCACGTTAAGCCGTTGGTCCCGGGTGTCATTTGTAGATCTTTGACAGTCGTTAGGTAGTCAGTGGCCCAAAAAGTCTGACAACCAGACTTACCAAGGGGTATCGTATTACCCAGTACTAACTGATTTGTGGAGGTCAGATAGGCAGTCGCTCCATGTAAAATACTGGTATTCAGCTGCATCCGGTTAGACTGGAAGCCGACCCCAATATAGTTGGGAAAAGGCTAGGCAGATGATGCTAAAAAGAGCTGAATATCATTCTGTCTCCGCGCTGGTGGCGCCATCGGAGAATAGATTCTAACTTTGATAGCTGGTATCTCTGAAACGTGACGTTTTCCAAGATTTTGCCTCAAAAAAGTAGGTGCTTTGTATTGATGCCAGCTTTTGATATAAACTGGTAATAAGCGTGGCCGCAATTTCGAATAATAAGTAGTATGTCGAACGAGTAGGCCGGTCAAAATATTTAAACTTCAGTGTCTCTTACATCCGTTCAAAAAAAAACTTGCAATTTGTTCATATCTGGCCAAATAGATGTCTTTAAATGATAGATGTCGTTAAATGTGTAGAAGCGTCGTGTCCCCGCCCTGACTTTTCTATATGTTTTGTGTCACGAGTGTCACGACGCTTCTATACATTTTGTATGAAAGGGATGCGGAAGAGACATATGTCTGCGCCCTGTCCGCGTCTTACGTCTTTTCCGTGTGGCCTGCGCTTTAAGTGCCTAAAATAGAGTCTATACGCCTAATAGGAAACATGACAATCCTCTAGCAAAACTTCAACAGCTTCAAAAAACATTCCTCCCAGCCATTCAACCTTTTTACTACCAACTACGTCCCGGTTGCCGCCTGTTCCGTCAGTTGCATAATGCTGTATCGACAATAGTCTATTGAGTATTGAGCTCGGCTTGGCTAACTAACGGAACGGATCTGGTCGTAGGGCTGCTAACTGGGAGCCCTAAAGTCCTACACATAGATAGTAGGTACTAAAGAAGTTAGTGCTTTGCTGAGAGCTGAGAAAAAGAGATTGTCATCTATCGTTTTGAGTATTTGTTTTTTTTTATGATTACCATTCTATACTTAATTTATGGACCTATGATAGTATAAACTACTTTAAAAATCGCTGTTACTAAAAATTGTCTGCCAATACAGGTAAAACTTATGTTTTGGTTACCTAGAGGACCAAACCTTTGCCTATGGCGCTGCTGAAAGAAAAATTGTAATTGCCCTTACACAAATTTGATGCTTCGCCACTGGTGCCTTGTTCCCAAAGAGAAGCCGGCAAGAATCGGCTTCTTAGTTGCCTTCGGGCCTGAGACAATCCGTCGAACTGCAGACTTACTGAAATGCAAAGAACTCACAAGCATCCTGGTGCTATAGTTGTTTAACCCTGTCAACTACAATGGTCTATTGGAGCTCGAGTTTGCTATGTAACGGAACGTAAATTACGTGGCAGGGCTGCTAAAACTTAAAACTAACATGGATTGACATTATTATAATAATAAACAACATGAGTCAATAAATAAAGCAAGGGGTATTAGGCGCTACTCCCACTGCACCGCGCTCCGTCGCGTAGCGCGGGGCCGCGGATTTTTACATTGTAAGAAAGTATCTGAATTTGTATAGAAAACACGCCTAGGACAACACACTAAAAACGCGTCGGCGTACAATGAATTTTCTCCGCGCTACGCGACGGAGCGCGGTGCAGTGGCAGAATCGTTTTTTTTTTTGGGAAAAATCATCAAATAACCCCCCCCCCGCTCTGTATGGAGTGGAAGGGGTGTCAGACTTTTACTGACTAAAACCCATCCATGTTCCTTCATTGCCCTTTGTGTTCCAGGGCCGCGGTATCTCTTTCGAACAGTCCCGCAGCCTTAAAGTAGTCTTTTATCTAAGCCCTAATACTGAATAACGTTTTATCAACCCTTGCGTGGTAGATAAGATATGTCCATAATTCTTCAACAGTGTCATTTTTCCTGATATTGTTTGACTTGGTTAAAAATCTTGCTGAAAACGACCTCTTTATTATCTTGATAGTGCCTAAAGTGACCACGCGAAAAAATATCTTTGGTTTAAAAATAACAGCACCATCGGTGGTTGGTATTGGCAGCCCTGCCCGTAACACTTGAATGACCCCAGTCTGTGCCGATCCGTCGATTCTGTTGGCAACACGAGAGAAAGTCGAGATGACGCGAAAAACTGTTCGAACTGTTTATTTGTGATATTCTTGTGTTTCGATGTTCTTGTATGTCACTGATGTAGAACATACCTGTTCTCGCTCGAAAGTTTTTTGGAACAAATCTTGTAGAAAAGGTTAATTATTCAGCTTAGAATGGCTTTTCCCATTTAAACTAAATGCGTGAAAGAATTTCACCTTGGTCGTGATCGAATCTAGGCTTTAAAATAATATTCTTTATTTAACAGACAACGTGATCTAATGACATTACAAGAAATACTAACAATTTCAAATCACTTGTCTACTGCTTGAACAGTCAATCATAATAGACTAAAAATATTCAAACTCATCATCCTCCTGCCCTTATCCTAATTTATTCGGGGTCGGGTTCGGCGGCATGGTCTTCTTCTTCCATACTTCTCCATTTCTCATTATCTCAGCAGTTACCTGCTTTCTAACCATATCATCCTTCACACAGTCCATGCATCGTTTCTTGGGTCTTCCTCTACTCTTATAGCCATCTACATTCATAGGTACTCAATATTTTTCTCACTACATTTGCCTTATTCCTCCGCATCACGATAACCGATTACCACACTCAAAATATTCAAACTACCCACTATAATTAACACAAGACCAATCTTCAAAACTGTCAGTATATCAAAGAAACTTCACCCAAAAACAAACGCTTAGATAAGTGTCAATTGTTGATCCAATCCAAAAATGTAAGGTCTTCAATCATCAATTTGTCTACCGGTATTGAAATGACGCAGTGGTAAGCTAATACAAAACTAATGTAGTCGAAGTAACCTTGCTTATTATTATGTCATCAGTACGGATGTAATCGGCGCCTGCTAGCACGCACATAGGTACCAGAAGCCATTAAAGCTTACTTTAGGATATCATTGGGGTTTACGACGTAGATCTTGCTGGGATTAATCTTGCTGAAGATGAATTGCAGTTCTGTAAACGAGATTCGTCTTAAATTGTCCGATAATTTTGATCCGGGTGGATGTCAAAATTCGAAACAAAGAACAATTTGTAGGGACTAACCGATCTTTATAAAAAACTCAAAGAAGAAAAAAGATAAATATAACGTTTTTTTTTTAGCCTGTGTTGTCCCACTCCTGAGCAAAGGCCTAACCCCATTCCTTCCACATCTCACGATGGTGTGCCTCTTCGCGCCAACTCGCGAGGAAACCATCGAAGACGTCCCGCCATCTTCTCTTCGGTCTACCGCGACCCCGTCTAGCTGTTTCAAATATAACGTATCTAAGTAATATCTTACCTTTTCTTGAGTGATATGAGGATTTAGACAAGATAGGCGTGGTTCCTTCCAGACCTTCTAAACACACGGTAGGCTCAGGAATCTTCGGTGGAACACACTGCCAGTTACTTACACACACGCATAGCAACGATAACGACCATGATAATCTTAAGATGAATCTGTCATATTATACCCTGTCAATGACACTTATTGCTTCAACAGCTTCCCAGAATAATTTCGTCTTGAATACCAAGCCCAAATAACAAAGTTCAATTCTGTTTCGTTCCTTCTCACCAATTGTCAAAAGCTTTCTCCAATTCACTTAAAGCATTGTCGGTCAGTTTCTTACACGGGGAAATATATGTCAATGATATGTTAGCTAACATGCAACATGCAATCAGTCCGGATCATTAGAGGCATAGCCCACAAAATGATGTGTTATTTGTAATACTATTACCGAAACTGCTACCGTTTCGGCCGTTGTCATTACTAACGGGCTTATTCTGAAAATACTTCGTGAATTTATGGAAATTCAGTTCCAATGAAAACTGTTTACTGTGTTAAACTCCATAAGCTCTCTCTCTCTCTTTTGTTTCGGAACTAGCAATTTATTTGGATTCGGAACAGCATGTCTTCTTCTTCCATACATTTCTGTTAGTCGTCGGCTCTGTAGCCACCCCCTTTGTAACCCCCGACGCAAAAAGAGGGGTGCTATAAGGTTGACCGCAATGTGTGTTTGTGTGTCTGTCTCTGGCACCGTAGCTCTTAAACGAGTAAACCGATAGCTAGTTTTTTGGCAATGGTTCTTAGATAGGTTCTATCAAAATCGGTGCAGCCATTTACTAGATATGGGGGATGAAAGTGGGTATCTTTCATCTTGATTTTTTTCTTTGCGGGTTTTTTAAATTTAATTTTAATTATTAGGAATTTACCTATCAAAGCACAAGCTAAGTATATGAGAAAAATCTTGCAGAAATAAAAATATCAGCAGCAAGGTTAATGATGGCACAAGCTACTTTAGCGTCTTCGTATGTAGATGCAAAATTATATGTATCACAACACAAGGCTAGTAGTAAAATGATGAGTTACATTAATAGACCCAAAAGCATTGAATCCTCAATCACGATCGCCCATCAGAATGACAAGGCGTATTTTTTCTATAAGTCTCAACTTCAGTAAAAAGCCGCAAAAGGCTAAATGGATAAACAGAAGTCGTATGATAAATCTATCGTCAAGTACGTGAGCTTTAAGCCTGCAAGGTAAAAGAACTCCTTAGAGTTTTTGCTCGAGTTTAAAGCAGGTTTGTGACCGGTTCGTATTACTAAGAAGGCATACAACCTAATGTTGCATGCTTGTGCGACAAAAGGCATGTGCCAAAATAAATACAGATGCCCCTTGTGTGTTTTCTTAGAACTTTCAAAGTGATTGAGATACTTTCTTGAAGATATTACTCATAAACGGGATTAAGGGACACCGACGCGAAAACGATTACCACGTTTCAGTACACCATCCTGAACCGGTCAAAATGTATGGAAGAGCTGATTTTTTTTTATAACCGATGAAAAATTTCTATGTAGGGGAGCTCAGAATTATGTACTGAATACGTGGTCACCATTTAAGCGCAGTTCGAAGGAAATTGACAGGAGGGGTTGATAGATATTTGGGAAATTATCTGTGGAAATTATATTGAGAAAACAATATGGCGGCGTCCGTTCCTAGTTTGGCCCTCAAAAGATCCATGTACCACCGCGCTCACTGACGGTCGACCACTTTTCAACCTTATAACTCATTGCATTAGTATACTTGTTCCATGTCAGTTTCCAAGAACTTCCAAAGCTTTTTTTCAAACATGCTGTCTTGAAGATTATCATATTTGGTTTTTTTTTTTCCTGCAGTTTTGTGGTCAGGGTTAACAGCTATAAGCCTTGGTCCTGGTTGTGCAAGGCTTAAGATTCTAGATCAATTAGTCACTGAATGAGCATTTGCATCAGCTATTATCATTTTCAACCTTTGAATTAGTCACTGTTATGATATTTTTTATGCATTTCTTTGTAACCCGGACTATAGGTTTTTGCCCGGCTGATGGCAATAGGCTCGCCTCCTATTACTTGGGACTTAGACATTACTGGCGAAATGTGGGTGTACTATTAGGAGCATCTCTGCTTTAACCTTCAGGGATTACAGGCGTGATTTTGTTTTGTTCCATTTTTCTGTACTTTCTCTTTTAACCGTTTTTTTTTAAATAATTTTACGCAAAAATTCGAAGCCAGAATAGTACTCCAAATAGGGCTGTCGAAAGTGCTATTGTAATGCCGAAACTAAGTGATGTCGCATCACCTAATAGCAGGTCAACAAGGCTAGCAGGCGTCGCCAACCTTGAAACGGCAGATGGTTTACAGGGAAAGAGGCCCTTTTTGACCGCAGTTCACTTTGTATTTTAATTTTATGGATGTTTTAATAAAAAGGGACCGATGAGAATGTTAAAAACCGGAAATAAAAATATCCGTTGCGAAAATAGTTACAAAACGGCAGCTGTTTCTATCGCAGATTCAACCAGTTACGACATTGTGAACATTAATTGCAATGATAATGAAAACGACACGCTATCAGACAATTTTCTAGTGAAATTAATAGCTCGTTAACACGACAAATCGGTCATCGGAACCGAACAGATACGAAGCAGTGACGCGTAAAAATACGACAATAGGTCTCTTATGCCCATGACAGACGCTTCAGTCGTTTCACTAGGGTGACTCATATTTCTTCCGTTCCATGTTCACACGACATAGATAAATTACATAGGAATTAACATTCAAATCAAATCAAATCATTTATTTCTTTGCACACATGGGTAATAAGAACATAGATGTTATTTTAGAATAAGGTTCTCCACATTTTGCCGTCGCATGGGCATGCAAATAGTTTGTTAACAATTATTATTTAACATTCAATTGCTTCTTTTATTTATTTTTCAATAATTCCGTAGGCGAGTAAAATGTGCCGACCGCCGAAATCCAACATCGTTGGAGCGGTTCACTAATTAATTAATTTTCACTTTCAATTAATTTTGTTGTGTCCGGCATGTTAAAATGAGGCCATATGATAAATGAGAATATGTGGATTTAACACTTTTATTCAGATTAATATTATTACACAACTACTTTTCTGCTCATCAGCTCAGGTATGACGGATTCCAAACACATTTTGTTTGAATCTAGAAATCTTTTGATACGGTATGGCTACGGTACGGCTCTACCGAATGTCGAACAGAAAGTGAAGCGTCTGTTATCGGTCTAAGTTACAAAAGGTTTAGTGCCCCTGTTTTAAGCGTGGGATTCGGAAGCGCACCTCACTAGTTCGGAGTAGTGGTGGACCAACGGTTGGTGATCCGCGTCGCCCATTCTGTTGAGCGCACGCGCAGACGATCGAACTTAGAAAAATATGATTTAGTTTTTTTTTTCATGTTGTTGAGTCGTGTTTAGTGATCGTGATTGAAGATTTTTTTGTGATCGCAGCTTCGTTGGATTTTTGTGACAAAAATTGCCAATCGATAGTGAAGTGATCGATTTTGTGTTAGAATTTAAATTGAGGTAAAAATTTAATTTTAATTATTTTGGTTTCTTTTCTATGGCAGATAACATAATATCGCGCCTCCAATCACCGAAAGGTTAACCCACAGGTATAGCTACAAGCACACACATTTGGCCAGTTACGTTTAAGTATAAGATAACTTATAATATTATCTAATCAGAGAAGTTTCTTACAAGTTATTGATTTTACAAAATAAATAAGACATTCATTCACAAGGCGCCAACATTTACGAACAATGTTTAAAACTTAAACACAACAATGTGACTGTCATTACGCGGTTTCCGTCATTATAATAATTCTGAGATAACTACATTGCAGTGATTGTTCCGTAACATCTAACATGTTTTCTTGACCCCGATGTTTCTTTGTACAAAAAACATCGGGTCGTGTGTCAAAAAATTTCGTTCACCCCTGATAGCTTTTTCGTTATCACACTCGATGTACAAGGTGTAAAGGGAAACACAACCCCTGATAAAAAAAAAAAACATTTTAACTACACTACTTTATTCAATGGTAAATACCAACACATCATCATCATTGGAAAATATCGTGAGGAAACCAGCATGCTTGAGAGATGTTTCTTGACGGCATGTCAAACCAAGTCAGAGGCCCATGGGCGGCAAAAAAACTGACACCAAGTTAGGCACTAACCACACGATAAAGAAGAATGGTGCTATTGGTTCCATAACTTGAAACATATCGTTTCAAATCTTATAGTTTAAGAATAAAAAAATATCTTATTCACTATCCATGCCTCTATATTATTGATGATGCACTCCTCATTCATCAAAGAATTATGCACATTTGAAAGTCCCATAGGGCCACTGTCGAGTAACCAAGCACCTCGCCTTCTTCTAAGCGTGTCGATGGCAAATTTTCATTAAACATATTTCGCCCAAAATTCAGCTATGCGAACTCTACTGATGCAGTCATGTCACCTCGCCTTGTGTTTACTTTAAATGTGGACGTTGGTGGTAATGAGTCACATTTAATTTTAAAGAATTCATCTTTTAAGTCGTTCAAATCATATAAGGAGGATCATGTTATTAGTATTAAGAGTTTGTCTAAGGACCTCAGAGACCAGGCATCAGAAGATTTTATCACTAACAAAGTCAACATAAGGAAAAAACTTTAAAAAATTTCAATGTTAACTACACCATTGAAGTACTGCTTCTTTGATCTTTATATAAGCACTTGTGATATCAAGAAAAACAAGCATATTTTTATATAATTGAATAAGTATTTCCTCTGAGCCCTAAGTCGTGCATAGAAAGTTGCGCTGACTTCAGGAAACATTAAAATGCAAAATGTGTAACCAGCAAGCTTAATTGACTTATAACTTGTTTACCTAAATGTAAAGATTATAGATAAGAGTCTAATCTCTTTACTTCCTTCCCTTAGATTATATTATTGCAGTGCAGTTTATGATAATTTTAATTTTTCTGCAGCATTTATACTGGAATATATTAATTTCAACAGCAAGAGGCTCACGGCTAAATAATAACAGCCGCTCGGGTCGATCTTTATGTTAAACTGTGCTTTCCTAGGTTGGTCTGTGGGTGGATGACCACCCATTACATACCGAGTTTCCTCCGTGCCTCGGAAAGCACGATAGCCGTTGGTCCCGGCTGACGTTTGTAGACAATCGTTACAGGTAGGCAGTGGCACGAAAGACAACCAGTCTTACCAAGGGGTATCGTATTACCCAGAACTAACCGGGTTCTAAAGGTCAGATAGGCTGTCGCTCCATGTAAAATATTGGTAATCAGCTGCATCCGGTAAGACTGGAAGCCGACCCCAATACAATTGGGGAATGGCTAGGCAGATGATGACATTAATTTCATCAACGTTAAGGCTTTATGATTTCTTCGGTTACGCCTTTGCTTTTCGTTAGTGAGATACAAATCGCCAATTTCCTTTAACACAGGTCTAATTTCACATTGAAATGGATAAGATATGTTCCTATTTCCAGTTTTTGCTCTGGCACCGAATGATTTCGCCATCATATTCTAGCCTAAAGACACTGCTGGGCAAAGGCCTCTCCAACCTTATCCAATTCAAGTCCATCTGCAAATACTCTTGTCCTCAGAAAGATCTGTTTCCATTTAATTCAGTGTTTCAGCAAATTATTCTAATATCTTAACCATTTGTCTGGACATCTTCATCTAAATTGGCCTTTTAATTACTCGTACGAAACTCATCTGCTATTTAGGGCGAACTTCAAAGAACCTGAACGCAATCAGCCCACCTACACGGCGTTCAAGAGCTAATTGTATCAATATCCCATCGTAATTAGTGTAACCACCTGTTTAACCAATAGTCAATACAAAACAATAGCTGCTGTTATCAATAGCGTTTACTTTACAATCACTACAACTTGTTAACTGGCTCAGTTTACTTGACCCGTATCGACGACAGATGTTTTGCCAAGGTTCAACTCGTTAATCCGAACAATTATACCACTTCTGTGACAGTTACCGATAAACTTACAGGGTTTATTTTCACTGTGTTAATCCATTTGTAAATTGAGAGTGGATTTGGTAATAAAACTGGTCGATTTACGTTTTATTTTTAACCGACTTCAAAAAAGAAGGAGAGGTTCTCAATTCGTCGGTCAATCTTTTTTTTTTGTTCACCGATTACTCGAAGACGCCTCAATCGATTTGGAAAGTCCTTTTTTGTGTAAAAGAGTATACTCCCGAGTTGGTCCCTCCAAAATCAAAATATTATCATGATCGGATCATGGACTTCTTGACTTAGTGCAGTCGATGATTACTACTAAAATTATGTTGGAACAATTTTCTCTATCTACCACTGTACTACAATTTTCATAGGAAACGACTAATTCGAAACGTGCAACTAGTTTAGGGCGTTTCATTAGTGTCCATGTATCTTTTTAATGTTATATACAGGGTGTAAACAGACCCTTCACGAAGCCGTCAACCAAGCATTCTGTACATCAAACTAAGTAACTTTACGCAAAAATTATTGCTGGGAAACGACTTTTTTTTGGGGTGAAAAATCACATTTTACGGTAAAACTCAATGTAACGCACTCAAAACATTGTGCTGGTGGATGGATTGAATAGTATGGGGGTCGTGAAGGTGTTTAAAGTAAAAATCTTACATTAGAAACATGTATTTAAAAAAAAAACTTGTGAAAAAATTGGAACTTTGACCCCCAATATCTCCGTAACTAGAAGGTTCCCAGGTATGGTCTAGAAACAAAAAAAATATCGCAATGACGGGGAGAACAAGTACCTTTCGGCTTCGTTAAGGGTCTTTTTACACCCTTTATAGAATATTTTAACAAAAAAAGATGAAAACTTTAATATCCATTGAAGGTGTCATTGGTTGAACTGTACAGTTTGAACTATGACATCATTCAAGTAACATTTAACTGCGAAACATAAAATAAAAATCAATAATCTGAGGAGTCAGGTGCTTGTAGCACAGGAATCTTCCTAGTTTTAGCTCAGTTACACAAGTTTTGTATTTATACTTAAGTCCAATTGAAAGTACTGTATATTACAGTAAAATAGGTTTCAGTCTTGAACCAATAGTTATTGTTTCTTTTACGTTAATCAGTCCCCCAACCGGTCTTCGATCGAAGACAACAAAATACTTTTCTACAAAACTGCTGCATCAATACAATACATAAAATATTCCACTCAACAAATTCTCAACTTATCGATCACGAACCATCGAACCAAACGTGATTTATCTAGCTTTTTGCTGCCTCTACACAACACATACTTACATTGTATTTAACCAACACATACCTACACAAGCGCAAAAAAAACCTTCATTGTTGGCGGTTACGTCGAACTTTACACCTACTAAATGACCTCGAACAGATTTTCACTTGTTTTTTCTCTCTTTCAGTTGACAAGAAACCTTTGGTTCAAAAAACGACGCCAACAAAACCGAGTTCTTTGGCGAACTCGAGAACGAATTCTAAAGACGAAATCCCTGATGACAATATAAGTCAGAGTTCTCTTGGAGGTGGAATTAAAGGGAAGCTGGCTGCTCTGTTCAGTAAAGAGCAGACGATCAGTGAGTCTACGATCGCGAATAAGTTTAAACTGGAGAGGGAGAAGGAAATGGAGATGCTGCAGAACAGATTTCATTATAAGGTGAGGAGTTTTATTTGTTTTTATAAATAACTAGCTTATCGTCGTTGTCATTTTAGGCGGTTTGTGGAAATAAACACAAATTATAAATTATAAAATGGTATTATACCATTACATTGCAGTTTTTTCAATTTCCTGTAAACTTGCTATTTTTGACTTATGTGGTGTTATAATTCAACAACATTAATATCCGTGGGTACGCCCGCCCGGAGTTCAGTAATTATCCCACGGGGTCATGCTTCCGGGATTAAAAGTATCCTATGTATTAATCCAGGTTTATATAAACTATCTGTGTGCCAAATTTTATCCGAATTCGTTCAGCAGTTTTCGCGTGAAAAAGTAACTAACACTAACATCCATTCACACAAACTTTCGCATTTACAATAAATACGGGGAGTAAATAGACCCTTCACGAAGCCGTCAACCAAGCATTCTGGACATCGTTTGCATACAGGGTGTAGCGCAGAAACCGTTAACCAAGCATTCTGTACATCAAACTAAGTAACCCTACACAAAAATTTTTGCTGGGAAACGATTTTTTTTTTGGGGTGAAAAATCACTTTTTACGGTAGAACTCAATGTAACGCACTCAGAACATTGTGCTGATGGATGGATTGAATAGTACGGGGATCGTGGAGGTGTTTAAAGTAAAAATCTTACTTTAAAAACATGTCTTTAAAAAAAAAACTTGTGACAAAGTTGGAACTTTGACCCCCAATATCTCCGTAACTAGAAGGTTCCCAGGTATGGTCTAGAACAAAAAAATGATCGCAATGACGAGGAGAACAAGTGCCTTTCGGCTTCGTTAAGGGTCTTTTTACACCCTTTAGTATAGTTGCTACCAGTTAAGATGGCAATAGCGGTCATTGCTCTTTCCATAATATCTCTTCGTACGAACCAAAACAAATGAACCATGTATCGTTTTTCATTAGAAAAGATGTTGAAGATCTCGATAGATGACGATTCAAGACATGAACAGGCTTATTTGTGGATTTCAAAGTTAAGAACTTTAATAAATGTAGGTGGGTCAATGACCGCCATTGCCATCTTAACTGGCAGCAACTATAGTTGAGATTTTTTGGTGAGTCGACCTAAAAGTACCTACTTTGAATCAAAATGATGAATGATTAAACTCACCTAATAAAAATACAACTTGCCCTTACAAGTGTGCAAGTGTCGTACACCGGCATTTGAAAAATGTAGGATTAGCTTAACGACTGTCAGAAGGTTAATGCAAGCCAATTTGATAGCCTCCCAACTATTTTAATTAACCTTTCTGAACCGGACTGCCATGACAGATCCGTAGCCAGTATTAAGTGTGACTTGTCTCAGCAATTTCTCTTAAAACATAACAAGCCTATAATCACCAAAGAGTTAGGCAGAGGTGTACCTAATAGTACACACACATTTCGCTAGTTATGTTTAAGTATCATATAATAGGGGGCGAGCCTATTGCCATCAACCGGCCACAAATCCAGGCTCCGTGGCTGCTCCTGAGAAAATCTTAAACAACAATTTGCCCGACCCGGGAATCGAACAAAGGACCTCATGCTCAGCAGTCACGATTGCGACCACTAGACCAACGAGGCAGTCAATATCTCTTATTAAAGCAAAAACTAGCTTTCTTCTATCTATACCATAACTCCTGACAAAACACGACGTCTCCTCGCTCCAACTCCTTGCCTATTAAGCTCCCGAGCTCCCGAGCTATTCCTGTCGGGGCTCGGGAGCAACAAACCAGAGCTATTTATTTCCTGTTGCTCCTCTCCTTGGAAAGGAAATTAAGAACTGTACTCGGGTAAGTTATTTCCGAGTAATGCGAGGGTTTAATGAATGTTGTGAGGAATAGATTGTTGTAATTTTGTATTTTCCGCTTGAGATACGAGTTTTTTTATATGTTCCTACAATCCGACAGAATCAAACGTAAATAATTAATTTAAATTGAGCTCAGAACCAGCACTGTCTTTTTGAAACTCAAACTCAAAGCATTTATTTCAATTAGACCATTAATAATAATAATAAATTAATAATAATAATTAGGCACTTTTGAAAGTCACAAAAATAACAAAGAGCGAAGCTACAGTCACAGACACAAGGCATAATAACTTGTGAAAGAACTGTAGTTGCCCATTCCAAGGCGTAGATCTCTATGGAGAAGAATGGGCAAAAAACTCCATGGACACTCATGAACGTCAATGGGCAGCTCCCATTATGAGAATAGGACTTATTTCAGCCCAAAATTTCTTATCAAAATATAAGGCCTAATATACCTGGAAGAAAACTGTCTTAATCTTCAAACATCATCATCATTCTCCTGCCTTGGATAAATTGTTCTTGGGTTTTCCACCTGGAATTTCTCAGAAGCAGCCACGGAGTCTGGATTTGTGCCCAGTTGTTGGTAATAGGCTAAGCTCGCCCCCCTACCTAAGAGGATGTACTATTAGGTACACCTCTGCCTAACCCTTCGGGGATTACAGGCATGTCATAATGATGTTATGTTATTCTCTTCTAGATTTACTCTTTAAAATGTATCAACCCAAACTAGTACTAGCGGCCCGTCCCGGCTTTGCTCGGGTGGACATTTACTTTTTAAACATTTTGGTATAAAATATAGCCTATGTTACTCAGGGATAATGTAGCTTTCTAATGGTGAAACAAATTTTTGAAATCGGTACAGTAGTTTTTGAGTTTATTCATTACAAACATACACACACACACAAAAATACAAATCTTTCCTCTTTATAATATTAGTAAGATAAGAAAACTCCATCAAAAACCGAAAACTTGTGACGTAACTACCACAAAGTAACAGTGTACAGTATATTTACTGTACACTTTCGTTACTTTGTACACGATACACGATAATTGACACTACCGATACCGTACTAGCAGTACACGCCCTTTTCCCGAAAAAGAGGCCATATTGCGAAACGTGACGTAAGAAGTACTAATGAACTGCATGTACTATACTAAGTGAAGCTTTAATGATGGGTGAGGCTGAGAAAAGAAATACGAATAATGTGGTTCTGTTGTGGGGTATATGCAAATTGAGTTGTGATGAAACTGTTTATTGATCTTCGTGCTGTTGAAATTGGATGGGCTTTTGCAAATTGCAATTAAAATTGGTGAAGTTGAAGTGTGGGATGTAGTTTTTAAATTAGGTGAGCAAACGACTAGTTAGGGGTCGTTCATTAATCACGTGAGGCTCGAAAGGGGGAGGGGGTTTAAAGATAATATTCTGATTTTTTAAGTTACTTTGTGCCAAAAAAATACACATGATTTTGGGTAGGGGGGGAGCGGACTAAAACCTCACCATGTATCACCACTGGGGAGGGGGGGGTTTATAAATTGCTAAAAACATCACGTGATTAATGGACCACCCCTTAGCTCATTTCACTAAAAAAAAAACAAAGTAAACAATACATAGAGCTTCTTGTTGGTTTCTCTCTATAATCTTTCCCTTATCTGCCTAGCCTTTTCCCAACTATGTTGGGGTCGGCTTCCAGTCTAACCGGATGCAGCTAAATATCAGTATTTTACATGGAGCGACTGCTTATCTGACCTCCATAACCCACCCAGTTAGTATTGGGTGATACGATACCCCTTGGTAAATAAATCATGATTCCCTAATATACTTCTCAAATGCCATTTTCGTCTTCCTATTTTATCTTTTACCATTCAAACTTCCAAAAACGCTCATAATTATATAAATACACCCAATTAACAGTCATTACTTTGAATACTTTACGATTCTTAATTAACACTTCAGCATTCATCTGTCCATTGGAGAAAATACATTATTTAAACACCTTGATTGTATCTCAAAAAGGCATTGTGTTACAAGTTTTCACAGGTGTCGAGTCCCACTTAGGAAACTTGCTCACCTTACAGCTTGACGTTTCTATCTTGCCCTTATAAGGACTGTAGGAATAAAGCTATCGATATCGTTGTATGTAGTCTTCTCTCGTATCGGCTCGAACTATACACGATGACATCGTATAACTAACTTTTGTGTATTATTCAGTTCATGTAAAAATTGTCCCAGCAGATAATAAAATGCTATCTAGAGTGGAACATGTATCTTTAGGCGCTAGAATTTCAAGTAGACACTAGCATTGAAGCTTTTTAGACGCTTATTTATAAAAAGAGAAAAAACTCAAAAACTACTGGACCGATTTTAACCAACCTGCAAATTAGCTGAGCTATCACAATTTTTGCAGACGAAGTTGCGGGCGAAGTGCAAAGAGGTAAAATTTGTTGGTATGTAGGGGGTAATCTTCGGAACTACTGATCCCATTTCGAAAATTCTTTCACTAACAGGAAGCTAGACATTATCTTCGAGTGTCATAGGCTACGTTTAAAACGTTCCCATGTTTTAATTTCCGTATATAACGGGAGCGAAGCCGCCAGCAAAACCAAGTTTAATATAACTACTGATGGAAGTTATTTGTTTTTCCCTTCCTGTAGCATATATTAGTCATGTATTCCTCTACCTTTGTTAACGCTTTTTCTGGACCAATGCCAGTTGGCAATGTCCATATTGGGTCGTGTTTCGGACAAAAGCTTTTAAGTTTTGATCTATCTTGACAGTTTTGGCTATAGCTTGGACAAACTCCGCAAAGCTGGGTACTTGGGGCTCGTAAAAATATGAGTATCGAAGACCACCAGGCGACGAAATTGTGCCGCGACCCTATGGATAAAAAAATCTCACAAACATCTTGTGTTGAATTTTAATAAGAAATTTTTTGTTTATCAAAACAATATGCAAATGTAAAATACAGAATAGGTGTGGTCTCGTAAACCGGACATGGAAGACATTTTTATTATGGTTTATGCTAATATTTCATGTTGAGTAGTGACTTCTTTCGCATACAAACAAATTTCTACCCTTTTTAGAACCGCTCTGGCAAAATCTTTTCTTCACCTCGTCATCCTATCCATAGTAATACAAGGTGTAAACAGACCCTTCACGAAGCCGTTAACTAAGCATTCTGTACATCAAACTAAGTAACTCTACGCAAAAATTGTTGCTGGGAAACGACTTTTTTTTTTGGGGTGAAAAATCACGTTTTACGGTAAAACTTAATGTAACGCACTCACTACATAGTGCTGATGGATGCTTTGAATAGTAAACGGGTCATGGAGTTAATTAAAGTAAAGTTAAAACCTTTAAAAGAGGTATTTAAAAAAAAAACTTGTGAAAAAATTTGAATTTTGACCTCCAATATCTCCGTAACTAGAAGGTTCCCAGGTATGGTCTAGAACAAAAAAATTATCGCAATGACGGGGAGAACATTTGCCTTTCGGCTTCGTTAAGGGTCTATTTACACCCTTTATAAATGCTCAAGCCGGGATGTCTGGAAGTTACTTTTTCACGCCATAACGTTTGAACGGATTCAGATGAATTTTGACACAGTTAGAGCATGACCTGAGACATAGGATAATGTATGTCCCATTAGTACGATCCCGTGGGAGGAGGAGGAGCTCGTGGTTAAATAATAACAGCCGCTCGGGTCGATCTTTAGGTTAAGCCGTGTTTGCATAGGTTGGTCTGTCGATGGGTGACCACCCATTACATACCGAGTTTCCCCCGTGTCTCTGAAAGCACATTAAGCCGTTGGTCCCGGGTGTCATTTGTAGATCTTTGACAGTCGTTAGGTAGTCAGTGGCCCAAAAAGACTGACAACCTGTCTTACCAAGGTATCGTATTACCCAGTACTAACTGGGTTGTGGAGGTCAGATAGGCAGTCGCTCCATGTAAAAATACTGGTATTCATCTGCATCCGGTCAGACTGGAAGCCGACCCCAATATAGTTGGGAAAAGGCTAGGCAAATGAGTACGATCCCGTGGGACTATTTCCGACCTCAACTGTGGCCAAAATGTAGTCAAAAATATTCCACATCATGTAAAGCATTTAGTTATTTGGGCAATGGTCTGTATTCTTATGCAAATATTAAAACGAGTCAGTTCAAGAAACGGTACAATGAATCATCTAGGCAAGTAAATGGCGAAACTGTTTCTTCAATTTCGACATTTCCGCACCTCATGGAGTCATGGTAGAACCTTCATTAAATTACACAATGTTGCGACTTGCGTTACATTTTAGGTTTTACGTTTCTTTAAACACACCATGTTCTATATCTTCTACTTTAGGGGGAAGCGTCAGGGTAGCCTGCCTATATATCTTAGGTTTTTGGTAATTTGCAGATTAGTGTCAGGCTGTATTTTAAACAGAATATGATTTGCGACCGTAATACCTATATAGTTTCTTTTTCATGAAATAGTTATTCAATGGGGCTAAATAAAGAGGGTTATACTGGTAATTTTAATGATTATAACTCAGTAAAGCCATATTTGTTACTGTCGCGAATCATATTTTAATAAACACACAACCCGACACTGTTCTACATGATCTACAAATGGTAAAGAACGTAAGAAAATTTGAATTTCGCGGCCTACCCAGGTGCACCTTAAAAAAAAAATCAACACAGCCTAAACCTCTGTTTCTAAAAACACGAAATTTTGCACAAGGGTTTCACTCCATCCCCCAAAGGGGTAAAATAAGGGTTTTGTACGGAAGTTTGTGACTTACGCTGATGGAAAATCACACGGCTCATTCTGAAATTATCTATGAGATTTTTCAATAATGGAACTACTACTCATTTGCTTCTTAGGATTGCCATACGTAATCAGTGGTAATAGGTAGTAATCTGAATGATTATGCGCTATTATGTTATAAACCATAATTACATTATTTGCGAGCCTACATAACTAACTCGATCCACGCCTTAACGACATCAAAATACTCCGTATCACATTTATATCACCATCAACTTGAGACGTTAAGTTTTCCTCATTAAATAAAACTTACTACCAAGGAAAACCCAATAAGTGAGTTTCGAACTAGTTAGTCTTAATATATGTAAGGCACGACACCCACTGATTTAACAATATAAAATAGTAAATGGAATGATAATCGCAGATTTGATTCTCCATGCACATTTTACGTGTCAGTTTAAATTTATCCATACATAAAGTACAAAACAACTTGATTATAAAATTCTACTTGTCGTAGCTATAGACTGAAAGCTACAGACATCACGAAAGCTTCAAACATCAGGCCTGTAATCTCCGAAAAGTTAGTCAGAGCAAACAGGAAGGGGTCCGCAAGGGCCGATGCCTGGTGGGGCTGCGGGACTGTTCGAAAGAGATACCGCGGCCCTGGAACACAAAGGGCAAAGAAGGAACTTGGATGGGTTTTAATCAGTACAAGTCACTGCCTTCCGCTCAGAGTGGGAGGGGTCATTTGATGATTTCCCATCCACATTTCGCCAGTTTTAAGTCCCATTTAAATGGGGGCGAGCCTATTGCAACCATCTAGGATACCACTAAGCTATACTATAAAACATTAAAATAACCCCAATATCTTCTCAATTCCAGCCCAAACCACAAAAAGCCGAAAGCCCAAATGACTCAGACGATGACGCAAGCGAACAGGACCCCTCAGAAAAGGCACCTCTCATGGGCTCAACCACCAGCCTAGCACAAAGTACTAAGAAGCCGGAGATCATTGCCAATATACCCAAGGTCACCTTTGATGAGAAGAAGGAACAGCCAAATGATAAGGAAAAGGAAGTTGAGAAGGAGGATAGAGTTATTGGATCACAGCCTGTGAAAAGACGAAGTGAGTATGGTCATATTCAGCTAATCTTACTTTAACTGTACTAAGAGTATTTCGCCGCGGGTTAGTGGTTAGGGACAGGATCGTGGAGGCCAGCACAGGTAGCATGACCACCGTAGAAAAGGGTTTTGTCGACGGAAGAATCGACAAAATGACAGATCAACAAAATTAATCTGTCATTTTGTCGATCCTTCCGTCGACATAACCTGTTTCTACGGTGGTCATGCTACGCGTGCAAATAGGCAGTCGTTCCGTGTAAATTACTGGTCTATTCTCCTACATATGGGTATTCTGTAAACCGATCCAAACACAGTTGAAAAAAACGAGATACTGGGATATTTCCTAGAATAGAATTTTCTAGAATGAAAGTCGACCTCAACATAGCTGGGAAAAAGCCACATACTAAGATTTTTACTTGTATTTTGGGTGAATCAACAGACGCAAATGTCTTTGCTTGAGTATCCAATCATAATCATAAATATGAAGCAACGAAAGGTAGCCTTTGGATTGCTAGTAGATGTTCTCATTAATCCACGAGTAGTAATATTAGTAATTTACCTTATAAAATCAATCACTCGTAATATCCACTCCTACCTGTCATTTTAAAGTACTCACAGTAATTCATAGGGAAGTCCAATTATATTAATCGAGGTTAAATTATTGCGTCTTAAAACCATAGTCTGTTCAATACCATATTTTTTTTTTCTAATGTTAACATAATTATCAATCTTGTTTCAGGTTCCCAAGACTCGCCCGTAGTCCTATCAGTATTAGACGACGTAAAAAGGATAAAAGTGAACAACAGCAAAAAGGAGCCACAGACTAACGGAGCGATCTTACAGCAGCCAGCAAGTCTATACCCACATCTATCAGACATTGAAACAGACACCTCACACACCCAGGAGGAATACTCAGACTGTGGCGGATCAAGGTGTGGGCACTACACTCTCGAATGCGTTTTCTTCTTTCTATGTATTTAAGTTTCAGGACGAAAGTTGTTCGGGACAAAAACTAGATGGCGTTGTACTCAATTTTGGAGTTCAAGATGGCGGTGTTACAGCAACTGTTGTGCGAACGGTTGCTTATACTTAGTTTTATATAAAGTTCCTATTAAATTAGGAAGCCTAATTTTATTTAAAACGCGTTTAAATTGAGTTCAGTTTGTCATGAATAAAATATCTACAGACAGCTTGAAATGATCAATCGTGCAACGTTGCTGTAACAGAAACTAGACTTCAATCACGTATCGATAGATATTTATTAATATTCCTATTAATTCGCTATTTATTATACATATTTCTAGGTATAGACAGGTTGCCTAGCCAGTTTTATAGGTACATACTAAGTACTACAGGTATTTACTAGGTCGTAAATCAAACTAAAACACATGACCAGGTGACATTGAGCCGATTCTTTAATAGGTAAACATACATAGGACTACAATCGTTAAAATGCAATTAGATATATCAAAACTATGTTAAATACCGATATTAAATAATGACCTGTTATTAGTATATCGATCGCTTATCTAGAGTAAATCATTCAAATGACAATATAAATATACTGCAATTTTACAAATGGTAAACGATTGAATAAAGTAGATTGTAGTCGACCATTTTCGATTCGGTAATGAAACCTTTTTGATGATCAAGCATTTTCTATCGCGTCTTTTTAGTACTAATTGCAATAAAATTTTCAATTATTCTAAAATTGAATTTGACTTAAAACTTGTGCCTAAATTATAATCGACTGGTTTACAAACGTTTTTTGATACTGTAGTTATTAATTGTCAGTGGTAATGTTTGAAATTGAATGTTTCCGGTAGTAAAGGAATGCTAACTCGCATTGCGCGGTTATTAATGAACTTATAAAATGTCGTTTCACGTTAATAGAAACTAGAAACTAGGCATTTTTCTAGGAGTTTTTATAAACATCGTAAGACGCATTGCAGGTATAATCTTTTTGTATCTTAAAACGTAAGCGTCAAGGCTGATTTTCGCAGTTTATCTGACTGACTTCGTCAAAAAATGAAATATAAAATCCATGTCTACGGTACGCTAAAAGCCAGAGAATGAATTTAATACCCTCTTGAATACGGACTGCTTCGTTGGTCGAGTGGTCGCAAGCACGACTGCTGAGCATGTGGTCCTGGGTTGGATTCCCGGGTCGGGTAAAGTGATAGAGGCATTTCTCAGTAGCAGTCACGGAGTCTGGATTTCTGCTTCGTTGATGGCAATAGGCTCTCCCCCTATTACATGGGACTTAAAACATAACCTTTACACCTCTGCCTAACCCTTCGGGAATTACAGGCTTGATGTTATGTTTGGCAACTTTTTCAATACACATGACAACATAACCTTGATCAAAAATATTCTCCTATAAAAAAAATAATGTGTTTTGTAGAGAAATAGTTTTTGTAACACCATACTTGTATTGTTTCTGCAAAAATCTTAGCTCAGTCGCACTCCTTTGTCCCGTAGTTCAGTCACACCGACAATTTCCAAGTGTCAGGTAATTCGATACAATGTCGGAGGCACGGCCGTTTCACAATAATCCGTTACTTTACACGGCGTTTGTTGCGAAATCGTCACGTTCGCGATTACCTCTCGAATTACCACGAACAAGTCTTTTGCTGAACTTGGCTTTACGGGTTATTCAAACCGCGATAATATACCTATGTAGTATTTCAGTAACTGAATTACTAAAGTGCGCATTAACTGTCGTATCAAATTAAAAAATTGCTCAGCTTTTTCTGTCTGTATGTAGGGAATGTATTCAAAATTTAGCAATTTCCTACTCTTCATATTTCAATAATATTGATCCTTTGTTTATACATTTCAATACGGAACTAATCAACCATCGAACTCATTTGCTTTTTAAAAAAACTTTTTTGAGATGAGTGTCATATTCTTCAATTGAAGGAGTTGGACGACACAAGTTACCTCTTTCAACATCTGTCTAGCCTTTTCTCAACCATGTCGTCGTTGGCGTCCAGTCTAACCAGATGCAGTTAAATACCAGTATTTTGCATGGAGTAATGCCTATCTGAAGTTCACTCTACTCCTCTAGCAATGATAGCCTAGTGGTGTGACCATCGGACTATCAAGTCATGGGTCTCAAGTTCGGACCTAAGACACGCACCTCTGATTTTACATATTCATGTGCGTATTGTATAATTATCACTTGCTTTGATGAGGAAACCAGCATGCCTGAGAGATATTTCTCGACGGCACCTAAAGCTAAATCAGAGGCCCATGGGCGGCATAAAAACTCTGACACCAGCGTAGGCACTAACCACACGAGAAAGAGAAGATCTCCACAACCCACAAGTTCACTTTTTATGTCTCCATAACTCTCTCCCAACCAACTTATAAAGTCAGATGCACTTTTTAAATACTTTCTCCTAAAATTCCAAGCCCCCAGTTCTGCTAAATAAAAAGCGAAGACCCCATTAATTACAGTGTGCAAAACTAAGTAAGTAACTATTCCTCATTATATATTCAGCAAGTGTCTCACGTTATTGGGTCAAGTTGATTTGCATGGTGGCCGGTCATGGCGGCGAAAAAAACGTTGATTATCTAGCGTTCATATCTAAACAGTCTGCGATACCCTTTGAAAACGTTTTTTCCTGTTTACAAGGTGTAAACGGACCCTTCACGAAGCCGTCAACCAAGCAATCTGTACATCAAACTAAGTACCTATCTCTACGCAAAAATTATAACCGGGAAACGCCTTATAAGTTTAGTTATAAACCGTGAAAGCTTAAAACAGTCTTTAATATATTGTCTGCAAAAAGTATGCTAAATTATATATAAAAAACAATCAATAAAAAGATAATTTAAGACTGTATGTTGCCTATTGTCTGTAGTGGTTTTACTACATTCTTGTTGTATATAGCGTAGGTTAGATATACACGGATCTACTTAAAACTGACGTATATATGCACAATTATTACAAGTACTACCTATTATTCATGCATAATAATACTGCAGTACAATTCCATGTTAAAATCTTTATCTTAGTTAAATAGGCCGGAAGCCATAGAAACGGATAAATTTAAACAAAATGTTCCATTTAGGGCTGATTTTCCAACGCTGATATCTTGATCTAAGAAATAAACATATTGGTTAGATAAGAAATGAACTTCTTTGGAAAATAGATCTGATAGCAAAACTAATTTATTATCTAATCTGGTAACTGATCTCTCATAGATTTGTTGCTAGGGCGAACATACTTATTAGTATCAATGCACATTTTGTAAAAAAACATCGATTTCATTTTATTTCAAACTTATTTTTCATCTATTAGCATTGGTATAGTGAACTCCAATTGCATTAAAGTGCTTGATGACATGCATTATAAAGTTTGCCCTGTATATAGGGTGTACATAAAAATATTTAATCGGTAATTTTAAAAAAACAAATTGCTGTTCTATACATTTTGACCGTGTAGGTATTACAGTTTTGTAGGAAAAAGCTGTTCTTTTAAATGACCGAGGAAAAATTTCCATGTGGGTTCTGAATGATGTACCAGAATACATGGTAACCGTTTTAGCCTCAGTGTCCCTTCCACCTTGTATATCATTACTTCATCAATATAAACATAATTATGATCTATATCCTGCAAAATCTGCATTCGCTGTGCAAATTGATGTTGATAAGTGTTTTTCGCCTGTAACCAGTTAAAATTATATTTAACCTAAAACTACTTAACTATCGTCGTAAGTACACACGACGAACAATCAAGCTATTCATAACCAGTATACGCTGATCTCTCATTGTACGGGAACCGCATACAAAGCGATGACAGGTTATACTGGATATGTATACCTTGATGTGTCGCCGAGTATACAATATAAATAGCAAAACTACATCGATACGGGAAAAAACTAAAATTACAAAATCTAGTGACAACGGCTTATCAATAGCAGAATAATTTAGAAAAACTAGGTTAAATTGTTTGGGCTAATGTCTAGGCATTTGCGGAATAGATGCATACATAATCAAGTTGTACTGAGCAATATAAATTAGCCTTTATTCAAGTGTTCATAAAGTTGAAATTATCAATACTTAATTAGTTAATGTTTGCAATAGTAACTGTCGAAGGTACGAATTTATGAATGCGATTATGCGATTTGTCGCACTGAACTGCGATTTGTCGCATTAAGTGAAACTACTAATAAGAAGAATACATTTAATACTGCGACTAATCGTATTGTCTGCATTCATAAAACTAAAAAAAATGCCATATTTCAACATCTAGCATTTTCAAAAGACGCCATTTTGTATTTCGATGAAGATTTAATTTAATATAATTTAACTTCGATTAATCTTATAATTATAAGACTCCTTTTCAGGTATTTTATAAATTATGTTGTCTGTGATAATATTAAACTTAATTAGTAATGTTTTTTGTACAATAAAGCTATTGAAACATATGTTTGGTTATTTTATTCCTTTTGTTTTGCTGTGACACCCATATTTTTATTTACAAGAGCTTGTTTCTCAGTATGTTGTTTGGTTTTTTCGTTATTCCCTTAGAAATAAGGGATTCCAATTATAGGATGGATTACACAGGGTAAGGCGCAAATTACACAGAAACGGCGTAAAGTGAAGGCGCGGCGCAGGCATGATGCCGCTTCAAAACGTTTTCATACAAAATGTACGTAGGCGACGTGTCGTGAATTACACTCAACCGGCGCGGCGCAGGCACGCCGTTGTTTCGGTTCCTTATAAATTCTGCGCCTGCGCCGTGCCTTCACCAGTTTTTTTTTATTATTTATTTAATTAAATTATAGTACAGAGGTGTTGCTTAAATCTAAACTCGCCAAACTTACAATGTGAGTGATTTTAAATGTTATTTGTAACTAGCTTTTTTGCCCGCGGCTTCGCTCGCGTTAATTCACAACTTGACAATCACTTCGGGTTGTACCTACTGTTTGTGATAATATAATTCAATCATGATTCGAAAGACACGTGGCGCCATCTATTATCATAAGAACGTTATTATTGTTTTACTCGGGAACAGTACTTTTTTACGGGATGAAATGTCTATGTCCGTTTCTGTACACCTGACAACGAATATGCAAAATTTCAGGATGATCGGTTCAGTGGTTTAGGCGTGAAAAGGTAACAAACAAACAAACTTACTTTCGCCTTTATAATATTAGTAAGGATTAAAGTGGGTAGCTAGTATCTACGTCTCATGACACCTGACATGGTAGATACTATGTCAGGTGTCATCTTGATCTTGCTGGTAACACATACGTTTTTACCATTCAGAGCTACTTCGAGCCAAATCAACGTCCACCTTTACGCGCCATGTCGAACTGTAAACAAAGTACTTTTGAAAGGCACTTATTTACTGAAAACAGTAACTGTTTTGCCGGACCTTGGCGTAGGCATCCCTTTTTATTTTTATTATTCACTAGCGGCCCGTCCCGGCTTTGCACGGGTGGACATTTATTTTTTAAACTTTTTGGGATAAAATATAGCCTATGTTACTCAGGGATAGTATGTAGTTTTCTAATGGTGAAAAAATTTTTGAAATCGGCACTGTAGTTTCTGAGTTTATTCATTACAAACACACACACAAAAATACAAATCTTTCCTCTTTATAATATTAGTAAGATAAAGCTTACTTAAGTCTGAAAAATCAGATACTCACTTCAGAAATGTCACGAAGGAACAATTGAACCGACGAAAACACCAGTTTAGGTGTTGCCTAGTTCTAATGAAAACGGGCATTAAATAGGTTACGACGCTTCTAATAAAGTAAACCCTAGCAGCGATAATGTGATAAATCTAGTATAGGCGTTACTTTCATCATCATCATCATTTCAGTCGAAAGATGTCCACTGCTAGACATACGCCCCCCCCAAATGTCGCCACATTGACCGGTCCCGTGCGACACGCATCCAGCGGATCCCCGCAACCTTCACTTACATATACATAACTAGCTGTTGCCCGCGACTTCGTTCGCGTGGTGATTTTGATGAGTATGAATGAGAAAAAAAAAGATAGCCTATGTCCTTCCCCAGGGTATAATCTATCTCCTCGCCAAATTTCATTACGATACGAACTGCTGTTTAGTCGTGAAAAGGTAGCAAACAAAAAAACAAACGGAGTTACTTTCGCATCTATAATATTAGTATGGATTACAAATCCTACAAAACTCCCAAGCTAGTACTTATTGTGAATCTTTGCTAGCAAGCTTATAAAAACAGAAAACAGATGTCAAACTAGCTGTTTTACAAACACATCTGCCTCTGCCGTGGCCCGGGGAGGCAGCCAGATGTCTTCCTGCCTTTCATTGCATACCGACCGTTAAGCAGACACGCGCGGCAGATGGTAGAATGGCCTCTATAGAAGCTACATCTGATTAGCATGTTGGATAGCGAGTGTATTATAAAGAATCCCAGGTATTTATTGAAGTTCTTTCTAAAAGGGATAAATACTATTGTTTATACTACACTAGCAGATACCCGCGGCTTCACGTGCGTTGAGTTCGATAATTGTCCCACGTAATCGTACCACCAGGATAAAAAGATATCCTATGTATTAATCCAGGTTATAAACTATCTGTGTGCCAAATTTCATCCAAATCTGTTCAGTAGTTTTTGCGTGAAAGAGTAACTAACATCCACACATACATCCATCCTCACAAACTTTCGCATTTATAGTCGTACTTAAATAAAGTACTACGTATTACTGTCGATAAGTAGCTTTTGTTTTGTTATGTTGGAAACATGTGCCTGTTCCTTATGCCTAAAGAAATTAGCTTGATAATAGCTACATCTGATTATCACGTTGGATTGCGAGTACCTACCTATATAATAGAAATTCCACAGTATTCATTAAAGGGCTTAGTATAAATGGGTTCGTCCGGAGAAGTAATATTATCGCAAATGCCGCAGATTTGGAAGATGCGACGATTCAAGGCGCATGCGATGTTTCAACTTCGGACTTTTAGGCCCGTTTGTGTGAAGAGTCTTATAATAGGTAGCAGTAACCTTTTTCCTTTGGCAGTTAGCTTGGTCACTGCTGTTTTTAATACTACTATGTCGTTATCGTAAAGAGTTCGCTAAAGGAGGCTGCATTGATGCGGTGGTAGAAACGTAACGATCCTGCGTTAAGGAAGTTGGTATAATAATGTAGGTATGGAATTCGTCCATCAGCCTAAATAGCATCAGCCATAGGCAGTCGCTCCATGTAAAATACTGGTATTCAGCTGCATCCGGTTAGACTGGAAGCCGAACCCAATATTGTTGGGAAAAAGGCTAGGCAGTTGATGGCAAGTAAATCTGATGACGACCATTATGTCCATATCTAAAGTGACCAACCATAGTTGTAAACAATGTCATGATACAAATCGTTTGTCAAATATTGTCAACTTATCCTATTGTCATTCATGGAGTAGCTACAAGGTCGTACATTCCAAACATCGTGTAAGTACACCAGAGGTCCATAAAAACCACGGCCACTTGTTACGCATTCAAAAATATTAAGTACCTAGGTACGTACATAAGCATGTTTTGTTAAATGTGTTTACTCAAGTAAATCGAGACCTTGGTCTTGGTCAAAGTGGTGTCAATGAACTCCTAGTTAATAAAAAAGTAAAGGTCTGTGTAATAGATACTGTACTATACAAGGTGGACAGGACAATGACGCTAAAAAGGTTAGCACGTAGACACGTATAAAGTACATAATAGTGAACCCCAACATAGAAATACATACAAGGTGTAAACGGACCCTTCACGAAGCCGTCAACCAAACACTCTGTACATCAAACTAAGTAACCCTACGCAAAAATAATTGCTGGGAAACGACATTTTTTTTTTTTGGGTGACCAATCACGTTTTACGGTAAAACTCAATGTAACGCACTCAAAACGTAATGCTGATAGATGCTTGGAATAGTAAACGGGTCATGGAGTTAATTAAACTAAAGTTAAAACCTTTAAAAGTGGTATGTAAAAAAAAACTTGTGAAAAAATTGGAACTTTGACCTCCAATATCTCTGTACCTTCTAGTTACGGAGATATTGGGGGTTGGATTTGGGGGTTTTTTTTTAAATACATGTTTGTTATGTATTTTTTTTACTTTAAACACCTTCACGACCCCCGTATTATTCAATCCATCCATCAGCACAATGTTTTGAGTCCGTTACATTGAGTTTTATCGTAAAACGCAATTTTTCACCCCAAAAAAAAAAGTCATTTCCCAGCAATAATTTTTGCGTAAAGATACTTAGTTTGATGTACAAAATGCTTGGTTGACGGCTTCGTGAAGGGTCTGTTTACACCCCGTATATTCTCTGAACATAGAAATTTTTCATTGGTAATTTAAAGAAATACAGTTCCATACATTTTGACTTACACGGTCAAAATATATGAAAGCTCTGTTTTTTTTATTTTTTTTGCAGTTTTATAGAAAATAGTTTCTTTTTAAATTACCAATGAAAAATTTCTAAGTGGGGGGTTGTTCAGAATGATGTACTGAATACGTGTGTGGTAACCGTTTTAGCGTCTGTGTCCTTTCTGTGTTGGAAACTAGAAGATTTCATAGTACTTATTGCTAGCCTCATGCCTGCAATACCAAGGAAAGAAAAAGAATGAATGAAACATGAATGATGAACTGTTTCTAAATATTATACTCGATCAGAATGAAAACTCCTATCGCACATCCCGTAGCTTTCATAACATACTAGTAGCATAATGCGATAAAATTCAGGTCGCTTTAATTGAAAGGCACATGAAATCCTACTATATTAGAAATGCAAAAGCTTGTGGATGGATGGATGTTTGTTACTCTTTCACGCAAAAACTACTGAAAGGCTTTGTATGAAATTTAGCACACAGATAGTTTAGAACCTGAATTAACATATAGTATACTTTTTATCTCGATACTACGATCCCGTGGGTACCGAACACCATGCGGGTGAAACCGCGGGCATAAGCTGGTAATTTAATAATGTAGGCAGGTATCAGAAATAAAATCGGCCATCTGAACATCAGCTAGACCCAGTCATAGGCTAAGATATAAAAAAACAAATTAAATTGTAAGTGTAATTTTATACAACCTTCGCTTTTGTTAACCGTAAACCTGAAAAGGGGTCGCTGTACTCATTTTTATGAACAACTTTTCTTCAAATGGGCCAATACTAAAATCGTAAACAATAAATGATCTGTTTCCTACATTATGTCAATATATTAGAATACAAATGTATGCAGATTTTGTTTTCGCGGTTTCAGGGTTGATCTCATTGTGAAATTTGTTCGTAATGAGGAGTACAGTGACCCCTTTTCAGGTTTAAAGTAAACAAAACCTAAGCTTTTAAATAAATTCCCAACTTTCGGCGCTGACCTGAGCGTTGAAAATCCAAGAGCGCGCTATATTTAGGCATTCGTTTAGGTGTCACATAGTGTTAGTGAAAACGAGCATTTATTTATTTTATTTATTAAAACTTTATGCTCATAATGTACAAAGGCGGACTTAATGCCTTGGGCATTTTCTACCAGTCTACCTTAGGGACAGAGACAAAACAGTAGGTGCAATAGTACAGAAAATTTACAAGAATAAAATACAAAAATAAATATATAAATACAAACAAAATATACAAAGTAAAGAGAGATAAAAATATATAGATCAAGAAAAAACAACAAATTAATTGTGAGAGGAGTCTGCCAACTTCTTACAAGTGTTCGCGAGCTTTTAACCTAAACGTGAACCTACTGGTTGCCGTCCTGATATTCTCGTTTATCATCATCATCCACACCCGACTTTATCCACTGCTGGGTATGTATAGGCCTCTCTTTGTTTCTAATCTCCACGCTCCTGGACAAGCCTCATCCACGAGCATTAGCTAAATAATATTGTCAAATTTTCTCCTTCGATTTTTAACTTAACCATCAACTTTTTATGGTTTAAAATCATTTGGAGAAATTTAACAGTTTGTGGTAACTTAATGTTTTGGCGACTGTGCCAGACAAGAAGTGTACAAAATGTCTGAAACGAGGGACACGTTTTAAAACCAATTAATCAGCTGATCTTGTGTAGATTTAAACCTGGATATAAAAATATTGAGACACGATTAATGCGTTGCAATGCAATTTTTTCTACCTAGTATTACCTCCTTGTATTTTTTACTACTCGGCCCACGTGCCTACTACCTACCTACCTACCTACTACTACATCCCTGACCTATGTAAAACTACTGTGTAAAATTTCATCAAAATCGGTAAAGCCGTTTCTGAGTTTTAGCGATACATACGAACAGCAATTTATTTTTATATTAGATATTGAGAATATAAACCAAACATCAACAATACTGAGATTGAAAATACACGTCACAGCAAAATAAAGGAATGAAATTATCAATATTGTATGTTTCCATAGATTAAATTGTCACCATATTCTGACATCAATTTGTTATTTGCATTCCAGTTCTGAAGACTGCTTAGCAGAAAATGTGAAAGATAAATTGAACAAGTCTGACAACTGGGCTGAGACATCGTTTGGACGAGAAGTTATGAATGTAAGTCTTTATTTTAATGCAGCATAGATATAAATAGAGTAAGGTACCACACTTATCGACGCCGAATTAGCTTCAGCCGACCACGTTCCACCACATTTAGTTCGGCGCGGTGCAGAGTCGCGTTGGCCTTACACCGAAACCAAGCAAATGACGTCATTTTCGCTTTTATCCTGTACAGAAAAAGGTCCTCTGACCAAGTCAGGCTGATTTCGTGTCGATAAGTACGGGTACTCCAATCTGGTACGTTTGGACCTAGAATTGGGCGTATCACACACCCTGAACGCGTTCGAAGCAGGAGTTTCGCTTTACAAAACGAATACTCTCGATTGAGTGGATAAACCATTCGTATCATTCATGATTTTTTAATCATAGCAAGATAGTCTTTGCCTCTTAATTCATAGTTAATAACAGGCGTTTAAAACAGTCGGTGTCTGAGGTAGCTACGTGGTGCGAGGGGGAGGGGGAGGGTATTGACGCCCGTCAGTGGATGAATGACAGCTCTCGCAACTTGACAACTCACCCCCTCCCGCACCGCGCAGCTACCTCAGTTCAGTAGGCCTATAGTAATTGTTATAGATAGACAATGGAGGAAAACCACACAATACATAATCTTAATAAGTTAATACATTGTCGCCTTTGTTAACGGGACCTACCTAGTAGTTGAATGTCGATATTACTGGCATTCATTTACTTTTTTAGTTAACCGTTGTATGTTGGCTCTGCACGAACACCTGCAGCTTCTAGGATTTAAATGTAGCCAATATTAGTGTTGAGTGAAATCGACACAAAATGAACAAGACTAGTTTGATTGTCCCTTGTTTTTAAATCAAAACAGTTTCACTGAGTTGACTGTCCAGTTCGCGTAGCATGACTATGGTAGAAACGGGTTTTGTCGACGGAAGAATCGATAAAGTGACAGATCAACAAAAGTAATCTGTCATTTTGTCGATTCTTCCGTCGACAAAACCCGTTTCTACCATAGTCATGCTACGCTTGCTGAGTGTTAAAGACCTACAAACGTATCCTCACTTGCAACTTTAACGCTATATTACATTGATGGGACATGTTCTTCATCAGGTGGTAAAGAAGAACAACACAAGCTACAAGAAGGCTGTGCGTGAGAGTGACTCCGATAGCAGTGGACTAGACAGCGAGCTCGACGACATTTTGGACGAGGCCATCAATGAGCAGAGCGAGGGACCTACGCCGCCTAAAGTTAATAAGGTACATCTCGTTTCACAATCGGTTTTTTGTATCACAAATTGAGGGCCAAAGCCGGCACGATACTTGAAGCAGTTTGGCAATAAATTAGGGCTTATCACCAAAGGACTTCGACATCACGGTTGGCGCAGTGGCTAAGCGATTGGCTGCATGTTACGGGTTCAATCCCCGCTTGGAACAAATATTTGTATGATCTACAGATAGTTGTTCTGGGTCTGGCTGTTTGTGTATGAGAGTTTAAATGTCTGTTAACGAACCTACGACATAGGAGAAAATTCTAGTGGGGCGGCAACGTTTAAAAAAAATATAAACAAAAGTGTTGATGCAGCTGGAAAGTCAAATTTATTTCATTAAACAAATATTTAGATAAAAAAAATATAATAACTCGTTTGTGTAGGTCAGACAGGCAGTAGGCTCCATGTAAAATAGTGGTCAGCATCATCCGGTTAGACACGAAGGCGACCACAACTTAGTCGGAAAAAGATAGCCTTTTGCAAATGACGAACAACGAAAACAAACGAAACTGCTCTGTGACCTGTTACTAATAATTTTGTTTTAATTTTCTCGGTAAATTGTGACAAATCACCGACATATTCTAATGAAACACTGATCAACACAATAGACCAGACTCTGTTGTACAAATATCTATTGTTGTTTAGTTAGTATTTACGAGTAACCGCTGCTGTACGCTACTGTGGTTTAGTGAATAAGTATTTGTGTTGTTGCCGTAGATTTTGTGTACAGTGTACAGTAATGTCGAGATTGAAAGATCTGCCGTTTAATAAACAGGTGATTTATCCATTTGTAAAGTTTTTTATGAAACTGTGAGAGTGGTGCGGGTAATGCTTTAATAATAACATTATCATAAACACTAGAAACGGGAATTACCATGTTTACTGTGAGAGGAGCTCGTGGCTAAATAATAACAGCCGATTGGCCTGTGGATGGGTGACCACCCATTACATACCGAGTTCTTCCGTGTCTCGGAAAGCACATTAAGCCGTTGGTCCCGGGTCATTTGTAGATCTTTGACAGTCGTTAGGTAGTCAGTGGCTCGAAAGTCTGTCAACCAGTCCTTACTCAAGGGTATTGTTTTATCCAGTTGTGTGATATTCAGCTGCATCCGGTTAGACTGGAAGCCGACTCCAATATAGTTGGGAAAAGGCTAGGCAGATGATGATGTACGTCTATAGTGATTTGTGGTGCACGCGCGAACCTTAGCTTATACATTTCGCTTGACCAACCACTCCTGGTTGGTTGCAGCATTCCGTCGAGTCCTCATCAAGTTTCGTGTACCAGGAGCGCACGTTCAAGTCTCCGCTGAAGCTGCAGCCCGCCACGCCGCGCCAGGACAAGGGCAGCGAGCTCGTGCATAGTGTCAGCTTCTATAGGCGTATGCAGAACGCAGTAAGTGGAGTTTAATAATTATTGCCAATAGAAATAGACTAAGTAGAGCATTCAAGAAATTCCATATCTATATGGCATTTCTTGAATGATTTTTTTTTTAATATCCCTCTACTATTCGGACATCACGAACGATAGTGTGTTTAATAACACAAATATAAACTTTAATAAAACTTAAAATAATAAAACGATTTTCAAAAAAAAAAAAACAGAAAATTACATTTTACGTCCAAAACGATTGAAGCAAACAGATGTTTTCCAACATATCCAGTTTTCATCTCCAATTGTGAAATGAATTACTGTATCATTAATTTCCTAATATAAACCTGCTGAATAATGCATGCCCTTTTAACAAATTAGGAACTCATATGAAGCTACAGGCCTAACAGAGCAAGACGTAGTCAACCAAATGACCTCCGTTCATCAACTACCCGTTACAACTACAACCCATTACTCCCCGCAGTCATCCACCCCGTCAACCCCAATGCGAGTGGTCCGGCACGTGTCCCCGGACCGCGAGCCGCCTGCCACGCCCGACGAGCCGGCCGCCTGCGTCACGACCGTGCGCGAGAGGATCAAGGAGCTGCAGAACGAAATCGGAAAGCAGCAGACTGTTATATCTCAGGTAATATCTATTAAGAAAAAAAAAAAAGTATACAGAAAGTGGGCAACGTCGCAAATAGCTGTCAAATATTTCGCTGTTTTGATTAACTTGGCAATATTACTGTATGGAAATAAGAAATATGGCTAACTAGTGAACTAAAATAATGATTATGAAATGCAATAATTAATATCGTAACACCGAATATTTAGTTTTAGTTGTAAAAAAAGTATTTAGAAACTTTCCAATTGCCTTTTTTTACATCTAAAACGGTTACAACATCAAATTTAATGTTTTAATTGCAATTCATTATTAATATTCTTAAACAATTATTGAAATATGTCCTCTTTGGCAACAAATGTGTTCTTAAAATTAACTCGTCCTGCCTACAACCCGAAGTAGAATCTGGGGGTCACTTGTGGGAATACCGCTATGCTATGCTAAGTCACCGGAGACATCATTTATTTTTTATTTTTGTGAGTGGCATCTCGCAGTTCAACCTAGGAGGTTGTCGTCTGCTTAACCGGACTATATAGATAGATAACAACTGTATTGAATCGTAGCTCAAGGTCCACTAGCACCAAATCAGTAGCCATTTCCTTTTAGGGAATAACCACTCTTATTCAGCTCTGTTCAGCTTTTGCTCATAGAAAACAACGATTTTGTATGGAGATGCTTACGCATCCGTTCAACTCGCCGCGTCTATTCAGATGGTTACGGATCTCCATTCAAAATCTTTGTTTAATAAGTGAACAAGTGTGTTAAGTCCCTAAGAAATAATATAAAAGTCGAACGAATGCTATTCTGGTGGATCTCGACTGAATGATTAGCCAATCAGTAACAAATATTACGAACTAACGGAGTACCTATGTTATTTCAGGCCAGTCAAGCTTTGAATCTGTGCGCAGCTACCATTGAATTCAGCGGCTCCACCGAACAAGCGGAGGGCGAAAGATTACTGTTATTAGCTAGTAAGTGTTTACAGACTGATTATTTATTTATTTATTAAACTTTATGCACATAATTAACAAAGGCGGACTTAATGCCTTGGGCATTTTCTACCAGTCTACCATAGGGTGATGCAGAGACAAAACAGTAGGTGCAATAAATATAATATACAAAGTGGAGCAGGACTCTTGACAATCCTTTAAGCCGCGTATAGAGTGTCATGTTCTTTACCCGTATACAAAAAATCAATCAAATCCAATGAATACTTTAGCCACAGGAAATTATTTTTCATTTTCTTATTTTACAACATGATGTAGATCTGAGTCCGTAATAATAGGTAAACGTTGTAAGGTCAAGAACCTGTGCAAAAACGTACGATTCTATTCTCTACGTCTCAATATGCTTGAAAGACAGAGAAAGGTGTCATACCATTACACTCTTACGCGCCCCGCCCACTCCCACAAAATACTACAATTAGAAAGAAAAAGAAATATTACTTACGCAAAAAATGCATTAGTGGTGCATAGAAAATTGCGAGTGTGTGTTTGAGCGGAAATTTTTCGGCAAAAAGACCGTTATTGACTCGCACGTCAGTCAGTGCATAGCGGCGCCCTTTGATGAGCGCACACGCATACATTTGTTATCGCAAGACCGCGCGCCATTGCAATTGTTGTGATTCTAAGAAAAGTTTTAGTTCTTATTGTGATTAAAGACGATTTATGATAGTTGGATTAGTGCATAGGTTATTGTGAGATATTGTTAAGTGTTAGTGTAATATTAGTTAGTTAATTAGGCATTTATTAGTTAGTTTTGTGATCTAGGTTAGGTTTGTGAGTTTTTTAGTTTAATTATGCCTCAAATAAGGTACAAAGCTACCGAGTACACTGACATGGTACTTATGTACGGAGAATGTCACCAAAATGCGGCTTTAGCATTGCGTACATATCGGGAGAGTATGCTCGAGAAGTGAACACTGTGGATGATTTAAAAATAAGAATAATTAATGCCTTCGACAAACTTAAAAGAACAGATCCCCATCTGTTCTTTAACTTGTTAAGACGAGTCCGTGAAAATTTAATAAGACGATGTCGCTTGTGCATAATGAACAATGGTGGACACTTTGATTTAAAAATTTGACTATTGATGATTTACGTCCCGCACCGCCGCCGCCCGCTGCACCCCGCACTACGCCGCGCAAAGGTCAGTGACTTTTCGAAGATAAAGCGTGTTTAGTTTTTATGAAGTCGATTCTGCTATTTATTTTGTTTGAAAATTGCAATTTTTAAATTTTCCATTAACTACTAATTTTCGTGTTTTAAAACGTTTCTATGGACTAGTACTGTGCTCGTTTTAATTTAATGTCGTAAGTCCAGATCCACATTGTATATAAATTTAATAATAATAAATACTTATGATTACTTCTATGCCTAATACCTATACATAAAGGATGTAACAAGACCCTTAACGAAGCCGAAAGGCACTTGTTCTCCCCGTCATTGCGATATTTTTTTTTGTTCTAGACCATACCTGGGGACTTTCTAGTTATGGAGATATTGGGGGTCAGAATTCCAACTTTTTCACAAGTTTTTTTATGAATACATGTTTTTAATGTAAGATTTTTACTTTAAACATCTCCACGACCCCCGTACTATTCAATCCATCCATCAGCACAATGTTTTGAGTGCGTTACATTGAGTCTACCGTAAAACGTGATTTTTCACCCAAAAAAAAAGTAGTTTCCCAGCAATAATGTTTGCGTAAAGTTACTTAGTTTGATGTACATAATGCTTGGTTGACGGCTTCGTTAAGGATCTTGTTACACACTTTATTATAAAATAAAGTCATGTTTCGAGATTTTAAGAGATTACCTAATCTAAAATGGTTAACACCTGCAAGGTGCTCAAATTATAGAAAAATAGGGTCCCTAACTTGTACAGATAAATAAAAATAACACATTAAATTGGTAATTCCCAGCCCACCGTCGCCAAGCCTGCGTGCACGAGCTGCAGCGGCTGCAGGTGGAGGGCGCGGGCCCGGCGGCCACGGCCGGCATGGCCACGCTCAACCTCAACTCGCTCAACGTGCCGCTCAAGAGGGAGTACGTGCGCCAGCTGAATGCTGGTATGTATGAAAACGCTACCCGTTTCAGGCAATAAGAAAATCAGTCTTTTATGTCCTCACGGCACGATCTAATATGACGAGGTGCAGAATAGAACATTCAATATTCTTATCTAACCTTTTAGCCAACCGTAGAGGTCAGCTTTCAGTCTAACCGGATGCAGTCAAATACTAGTTTTTTATGAACGATGCCTAGTAGTCCTTCATAACCCCATTACTAAGTAATACGATACCTTAACAAGTCTGGTCTGACTTTCGGCCTCTGACTTTTCGTAATGTCTTTTATCTACTAATAAATAAATAACAAAAAAGAAGTTGCTTTTCTTTGACTTGTAATAATTTATTCACAGACGGCGCCGTTGGTCACCACGCAGTCTGCCTGATCAAGTGTCGCGACCGCGTCCTTGCAACAAGCATGCAACAAACAAAGCCGACGAGCAACATCCTGCACTTCCCTGACAAAATCAGTATGCTTGGACTTGCGAGCGACTTCAAGGTAAGAACTTAGTTTACTTGGTTCATTAATGGAGATACAGAAACACCTGGATGGAGGGATGCACAGAACTGGAAACTGTGGTGGAAGAAAGGAGGCTTAAACCCAGCAGAGGGTGATTCTGGACTGTAATGTTGATGATGAGATAAAGAAAACGAAACTCAGAGTACATTTGCGCTTTGATCTATCAAAATTAGTTACAAACCGAAGCGTAAGACCATGTCCTAAGCGACTTTCGCGTGAATGCCCGATTGACTTCTTGTTTATACGAATATGACATACTAGACTTCGCTCCCGTCTTCGTCCGCAGAAATTGTGATAACTTGGCTAATATGCATGATATAAATATAATTTATAGCCTATAGCACCCAAGAATAACGTAGCTTTCTGCCAGTGAGAGAATTTTTAGAATTAGATCATTCGTTCCTGAGATTACCTCCCACATGCAAACTTACAAACAAATTTTACGTATTTGTAATATTAGGATAGACTAGCGCAATCAATCAAGCAATGAACAAGAGAAAACCTAAGTTAATTTAATGTTGTATTGTTATTTTCAGGTGACAGTAGAAGTGTACTTGCTGCAAGCTTCAAAAGAAGTGTTGTCACATGAAATGAAATATCATATCACAAGCAAAAAGGTAACCACACACAACAGTTTAACGGGAAGTAAGGGGCAAAATAACATACAAGGTGTAAACGGCCCCTTTACGAAGCCGTCAACTAAGCATTATATACATTAAACTAAGTAACTCTGCGCAAAAATTATTGCTGGGAAATGACTTTTTTTGGGCGAAAAATCACTTTTTACGTTAAAACTACTCAAAACGTGCTGATGGCTGCTTTGAATAGTAAACGGGTCATGGATGTAATTAAAGTAAAGTTATTACCTTACTTAAAAACAAGTATTTTTTTTTAAACTTGTGGAAAATTTAGAACTTCGACCTCTAATATCTCCGTAACTGGAAGGTTCCCAGGTATGGCCTAGTACAAAAAATCGCAATGATGGGTGGAACAAGTGCCTTTCGGCTTTTACACCCTTTAGTTACTACCAGTACTTATGTTATTTCGCTCCTAACTGAAATATTAGTTGTATTCGTTTTTTTATACTTATTTTTTCCTTCATATCCACAGTCAAGCTCCAAGCTCCTCACGCCAAAATCAAAGGTATCAGAACTAAAGGCGCCGCGAGTGCAGAGCCCGGCGGGACCGCTCGCAGTACGCTCTCCGCAGTTCTCTCTGCACGGGTACTGCATCTTCGCGTTGCAGCAAGCCAGTAGAAACAACTTTACTCTGAACAAGGTAAGGAAATACCCTTGGAACAATATGCGGTTAACATTTTAATAATTAGACTGACTCGTTGGTCTAGTTGTTGCAAGTGCGACTACTGAGCATGAGGTCCTGGGTTCGATTCGAGAATCAGGCAAAATGTTACTGGCTTTTCCATCAGGAATTTTTCAGTAGCAGCCACCTAGGGATTTGTGCCCAGTTGGTGGCAATAGGCTCGCCCCCCTATTACATGGGACTTAAACATAACTGGCGAAATGTGCGTACCTACTATTAGATACGCCGCTGCCTAACCCTTGGGGGATAATAGGCGTGATGTTACGTTTTTTTTTTTACCTATGACCAACCCGTACACAGGGCTCGGGAAAATCGTCGAAAGGAGGCGTGTGTGGCGTTAGTGGGAACATTATAGCTAGCAGCTAATTCTATGTTATTGTTACTGTTCCATTCAATTCAATTGTAATAAATACTGTGAACTTTTAAGTAATGTTAGGTATCTTGATATATTTCACGACTGATTTTTAAATATAAGTATACAAAAAGATGTGGTACATAGCTGATCGCTCCAAAAATAAAGTTAATAAATCTTGTTCTGAAACATACATTGAACACCTATAACATTTTTTTAGATGTAAACCAGTCTTATAACATTCCTTACATCAGAAAACACTTGTAACAATCACAATATTGCTTCCATTCCCAGGTTCCATGCAGCAGTCCGCTGGAAGGCTCAGTGAACCTGGAGATCAAGGCGCGCGTGCAGGTGACCCCGCCGTCCCCGCACGCCGCGTTCCTGACGGCGTTCGACGACGTGTCGGGTCTGGGCGCGTGGCACCGGCGCTGGTTCAAGCTGCAGCCGCCGCGCCTGGCCTACTGGAAGTACCCGGATGATGTGCAGAGGAAGGTAAGACTCGACAATTGAGACTTTTCACATTGTATCGCTAGTCCAACATTGTATACTTTTAGAAGTTTCAGACCCAGCCGTTACAGCTTGTGTGTTGTCAAACAGGGTGTTTACATTTGTGGTTACATATGTACTGGTATACTATTAAATAATGGTACTATTTCACACTCCTAACATAAGACCTTCTCTTCCAGATGCCAATAGGCGACATCGACCTCTCCACCGTCATATCCGAGCGCGTGATCAAAGCCCCGCGCGACCTGTGCGCGCGCCCCAACACCATCCTGCTGGAGTCCGCCGTGCCCGCCGGGCTCATCGTGCCCGACTCCGGCTCGCTCGTGTACGTGCGCCGCCCGGACGGCTCCGTCGTGAGGAGGCACCTGCTGGCTGCTGATACGCCTAAGGATAGGGATGTTTGGCTGGAGTATCTGAATAAGGCGTTGGAATATGTCAGGTGCTGTGGTACTGATGATGATTAGTGTTTGGGAGTAAAAACGGGTAAAAAGGAGGTATGTGATATGTGGAATCATGTGAAAGACATTATGCTGTGATTACGACATTTTTGACAATATTCTTTGGTTTATTCCAGTATGTTTTTAAAGTGTTTTGAATTGGATGGCGGAAAAATGTAACCACACTTTTAGGGTCAGGACCATCTGTGATGAAGACCCGTCAACACTACTGTCAGTCCAGAGACTTGATATACTAATTTGGGAAAATTTATTAAAACAAGCTGTAGTTTGCATGTCTGACGGATCTTCACTGGAGAGCTTTGACTAATATGTGAGGATATAAAACAATTACAACTGACAATGTTTTAATTTTCTGTTTCTGATAGCAATGATTTTGCATTAAAATAGTTGATAGGTAAACTATATTGGGGTCGGCTTCCAGTCTAACCGGATGCAGCTGAATACCAGTATTTTACATGGAGCGACTGCCTATCTGACCTCCACAAACCAGTTAGTATTGGGTAATACGATATCCCTTGGTAAGACTGGTTGTCAGACTTGATCGATCGGTACTGGCCATCCATTCAAAAAACTTACTGTTAGCCGCCTTACAATCCAGTATTCCATTGGCAGGACCAAGTAATACACAAGTACCATGTATAATGTCGTATGTAACAATGTATGGGACCAATTTTAATATTATTATGTGTATGTATTTGTGTTATTAATTATAAAGACTTATCTTATAGCATGATAAATTTATATCTAAAGACGAAGCGACTTGTTCATACAACAAGATGCGTAGTTGATTTTTGTACTCTATTCAAAACTGACCACACATCTATATCCCTTCCACAGATTTTGCATTAATCAAAAGAGTACCTTATCATAATTCTCATTACAATTATATACAAGTTTGCTGTGGGGTTGCTACGGTCGAGGCCTCTACAAACCAAACGCAGGTCAGTGGCAGCAGAAATCGTATGAATTATGGTGCATGAAAAACCTGGCCTCCTTTGAACTTAGCGGTCGAAGTGCAGCGTAGGGTGCCGCCATATGCACTCACACCACGTCACACCGAGTGCGCGCCCGCAGTTGTAAAACGTATTGACGGCGCACCCACTGTGACGTCTCCTGCGCAGCTTACGCCCCGCACTGCCATTGACCTGCGTTTGGTTATAGAAGTCTACTGAGGTAAAATTAATAACTGTGCAAGGACTAGTTTCAAATCTAGATTATTGGCTATTATGATGTTAAAATTAAACAAATGTATTCCAATTTGATAGACGAGACCTCTGGCAGTAGGCTGTCACTGCCACACACGTTTGCCATGACAAAATAGATCGTAATTTCTAGGTAGTAGATACGATAGCAGCATAAAGCTTTTTCTATAATTTTGTAGTGTGTATAGCTTTAGTTTGACTGAATCTAGCTTTAATTACTAACATTGTAACCACTAGGTTATTAATTAACAATGACATTATTGTCTAAACATTATTTTGTTGTATGGAAAACAATAAATACAGCAGATCACAGACACTAAGCCATACCTTCATGAATGCCTAAGTATGATTGTATTGTTGGAACTTGCTGAACCAAATTTTGAAAGTCCAACAAAACGTATTTATTTAGATATTTAGTCAGGTTATATTTAATCGCTAAATGATTGAAAACGGGCGTGAACAAACTTTTTACAATTAGTTTTATTAGCTTTGTAAAATGCCTATTATAACAATGAAATGAACCAAATTAATAATGATAACCATTCCCACAAATGATATCTTTTTGATAAATCATCTTAATTTGTACTTATAACATTAATTATTTCTCACAATTTGTAATTTCTACTAACTCACATACTATCTTTAGTTTTAATTATGCATCATTTCATCTTCCATTATACTATGTATCACAAAATAAATACTCGCGACATCATACTATTATGTAATTAATTCGCTATTACGTTACAACAATGCAATTGAATAATTATGTGTTAAGACATTTGTAATCCACCTGTAATCCACCTGTTATACTTTTTAGATGTTATTTTAGGTATAAAGATTATTGACACTATAGCACCTTTTGAACGCTAGAGCATAAACACACGCGCGGGCTCGCCATGCCAAGCCACAATTTCACCTACCATTTTGTCACATATTTGTGTCGTTTGGCGTACTGGGCACGCGGTTGTCACGTATATGTGACAATGGCTTTCAAAGGATTAACGTTTGTACTACAAAATGTGCATTATTTCAGTTTAAGAACTTAATATGACCTATTTTTGTTTTCCGTAGATACAAACTTTGCATATAAAAAGATGGGTCTGGAAAGGACCTCGGGTTTTCACTTGATCAGTAGCTTGATAGCTATTCACCCTTATTTCAGCTTTGCAACATTTTTTAATACAATGCAAAGGGGTGTCCGTTTAAATATTAATTTTAACATTGATTTACGTACTAGTATATCATTCTGAACCCTCCACATCGAAATCGTTCATGTCATTTAAAAAAAAAAAAAATGAGGTGTTCCGATACATTTTGATCGTGGGTATTGCACTTTTGTAGAAAACAGCTGTTTTTTTTTTCAAATTACCGATGAAATGTTTGTATGTGGAAGGGTTAAAATTGTATGTAGGAGGATTCAGAATGATGCAGATGTACCGAATAGGTGGTAACCGTTTCTTCAAATTAATTGTGTCCCTTCCACTCTGTATAGTTGCAGTCTCGATGCGTCAAAAGACATTTTGTTTGCATAAATTCTAATACAATTTGATTATAAACATTATTCGAAAACTCCGCAGTTTTCTTTGATTTTAGTTACAAGTGTGCACCAAGAATTGGAATTGATTATTTGCAATAATTATGTGTGTGTAGTTTGTAATTATATTTTATATGTAAATAAAATCAATTTATTACAATAATATAACTATTTTAAGTATATTGTGTTGTTTCATTTGTCACTTCCTGCATTGATCTTTATCACTGATAATGTCGCTGACAATTTATCAGCAAGGTTAGATTCTATCAGCAGAGTTGCATTCAAAATCATGTGTTCTATTTCATGTCTCCGGAATGAAGCTCGTATCTCTATCGATCAACTAAATCAATATGACATAAAACACTCAGTATTTTTGCAAACCATTTGCAGACACCTAATATAACTTTTTATTTTTTTCGGGTGGGAAATCATCAAATGACCCCCTCTCCCCAGACTCGTACTGACTATAACCCATCCATGTTCCTTCTTTGCCCTTTGTGTACCAGGGCCGTGGTATCTCTTTCGAACAGTCCCGCAGTCCACCTAATATGCCTCCACTAGATATTCGGAAGGTTTAAGCAAAGTTGGACCTGTAGGGCTGTAGAACAGCCTCATTTCGTCAGTTACGTTTTAGTCCCATGTAATAAAGGGCGAGCCTATTGCCATCAGCCGGGCACAAGTTCAGAATCCTGTCTGCTACAGAGAAATTCCTGATGGAATATTCTTAACAGCGTCTGACCTGAGAAACGAACTCATGAACTCATGCTCAACAGTAACTTCATCATCTGTCTAGCCTTTTTCCAAGTATGTTTGTGTCTGCTTCCAGTCTTAACTGGATGCAGCTGAATACCAGTATTTTACATGGAGCGACAGCCTATCTGACCTCAACTTAACACAATAACACGTGGCAAAATGAATCGGGTACAGTTCCAGGACGCAACTCCGCTGCGATCAGACATTGAATGTCGTCCTTGCCTCGAGCTGTAAACAGAAAGAGCTGTGGTGTGGGTAGACTTGTAAGTAGGTCGTGTGATGTCACCACTGGCGTACTTGCGATTCATTTTAACTCCGTACCAATGACAGGATCCGGCAAATAAAACAGCCATAAGACTTCAATCTCCTTTATTTATAATACAATATACAGAGATTATCAATTGCTATACAGTGATGATATATATACCTATCAAAATATTAATCATCGCCTATGTTATCGTGTCGTGCATTAATTCGCGTAATTTGATACCTAAACATACCTAACTACTTATGTATTAAGTATATAGTAAGCATATTGACTAGAGTCGAAAGTAGAAATTAGCTAACTTACTTAAGTAGGTTTTAGGAACAATACAGTCATACTTAGACGTGGAACTCACCATGAAAGGATTTTATGATGAATTTAAAAAATCGTATTTTCTTGAAGAGAAAACTGTTTTTCTTGTGGATTGTGGGTAAATAAATCCAAAAAAGCAGTACATAAAAGAAATAAGTCTAGTTTCACAATATACTAGGCGACACTTAGATAAATGGCTAAATAATAATGCACAATTGAAAGACCAACACTAGATTCAGGGCCTCGAGTTGAAATTCAAACAGAGAAAATAACATAACATCACGCCTGCAACCCCAGAAATATTTGGCAGAGGTGTACCCAATAGTAGCACAGCTACGTTTATGTCCCAGTGAAATATTCCGTCCATAATAGGTACGTATAGTGAATATGACCAGATCTAGTATATACAACATGTAACATAATTAACGCACACCCTCTTAAGGGGTCATTTTACTCATCATTATAAACAACTTTTACTATAACCTGAAATCGCGAAAAAAAAATCAGCTGTTCCATAATTTTTACGAATTATGCGAACATTAGGGAGCAGCTGTTTTTTTTTTCGCGATTTTATGTTTGGTCCCATAGTAAAAGTTGTTCATAATTATGAGTACAATGACCCCATAAGAGGTTGTGCGTTAATTATGTTACATGTTATATATAGTAGTATATGGGCCAGACATAACATACCTATTATTCAAAAAAGTAGGTTGAGAATTAAAAAAATCTCCTAAAAGAATTCCATTCTTAAAATAGCAAAATAATCAATTACTTTAAAATAAATAACAATCCTACGGCATTAAAACGATCACCTTAAGTAATTAACTAATCAACAGAAGTGCCCCAAAATGTGGAACTTTTCCTTCTATAAGGATATGGTTTTCAACTTTTCACATAATATTGTCCTCCATAAATACCAGCCACGGTAAATTAAATTTAGAATTTGGTATAATTCAATGATTTTCCGAAACTTTTAGATTACGGAGCCCAATTTGGTTACACAAAGGTCAATGTACGTTATAACCACAACAAAATAATAACATCCAGTAATAAATTTTTACTGGTTGGTATTATTTTGTTGTGGATCATCATATCATCAATACAACCCTCTAAGTTCATGTAACCCCATTGAATGACTTTTTCATGAAATAGTTATTGAATGGGGGTTACATGTACTTAGAGGGTTGTATTTATGATTTTAATGATTACAATTCTGTAACTATATAGGTAGGTGACTCATTTTTCATCAACATAAAACCTGACCTGCAAATTGCAAAAAACGTAATCAATTTCGCGGGTTACCCTAGCGCTTCCATCTTGATTTTTCTGTAAATTGACTACTTGACAGTTGACAGTTGTGCGAATCTGACAGGAATAACGCGTAAAGGCAAAGTGCGTGTAAAGGTAGTCATACACAGGTGCAGGTAAGCTGGAGCTGCGTAGAGGACAAACCTGCACAGTTTTGCAACATAGACGCTCCGGTTTACCAGCACGCGAAGCATGACCACCGTAGAAACTGGTTTTGGCGACGGAAGAATCGACAAAATGACAGATCAACAAAAGAAATCTGTCATTTTATCGATTCTTCCGTCGACAAAACTCGTTTCAACAGGTCAACTGTACAGGCAAACCTGTCAGGTATACAATAGCGGTTATGACTGGCTACCTTTATTTAACACTTATACATCGTGGTTTAAGAAATTGACAGAATTTTAAACTAAAATAATCAACAGAATTAACAAAATCTTGAATTAACGATAAACAAAAATTTGCTTTTAATTCAAAGTCCTGCGTTCATTGTCCTAAAACTGAAGGCATAGATCAAGAAACAGCACATCATTACAAACGCGACTTAAACTCTATCCAACCATTACGGAATCTCTTCATCATCAACAGGATCTGGCCGTCAGTTCGCGAGTCTATCTGCCTATGAAGTGCAGGCCTCCTACTCCTCGTCGTAGAGCGGCGGCTTGTCGGGGTCGCTGTGGTGTTTGCTGGCCATTTCTGATGTCAGGGCTGTCTTCAATTCGTGCTGCCAACATGGGAGAAGATATTTTAGATTAGTACGTCACTTCTGTATTGGGTTTTGGCGTAATAAGGACTCCGTGTCCGAAGGGTAACCAACGGGACCCAATTACTAAGCCTCCGCTATCCGTCTGTCTGTCAGCGGGCTGTATCTCATGAGCTATAGGCAGACATTTTCACATAATGTGTATTTCTGTTGCCGCCATAACAACAAATAATGAAAATAAAATTAAAGGGGGCTCCCCTATTACGATGGACCCTTCAAGCGCGAGTCTGACTCGCACTTGGCACGTTTTATCTTGCTACATCGTTTTCAGATAAGTACATGAATAATGTAACCTAGATTTTGTAACAACATTTTGATTTAAAAGAGTGTCCATGGAGTTGCTTGCCCATTCTTCTCCATAGAGATCTACGCCTTGGAATGGGCAACTACAGTGCTTTTACAAGTTATATTATTAAGCCTTGTGACTGGGACTGCAGCTTCATCCTTTTGTTTTTGGCAATTCAAAAGTGCTTGTAACTGATCTAATCGAAATATTCGAGTTCGAGCTGGACTAGCGATTTCTATCGATGTATAGGGTTAGTTAGGTACTTAATAAAGCAGTTCAGGCAGCTTTTCCACCAGGTATAAGTTTTCTGATCTACGACACTATACACATAGTGTCGTACTTTTTCCATGACAGCACTGGCGTAGCTGCTAAGATATGCTTTCCTCATTTATTCAGGCCTTTACTTTATTAAAATCTTTTTCACAAGAGCTAAACCATCCTACGCGATAAAAAATCAAAGGCTGTAACTGGGTTGATATCATACACATTGTGTATAAGGACACATCCATCTCCACGCCGCTCATCAAATGAAAAAGCAATCCAAGCTTAGCTCCATTTTGGGAAACAATACTATATTAGCCTTTGTCCAAAATTCGGACGTTTACATTCATAGTCGAAGTTGACCTTTTAAAAAAAAGATGGGCTTGTAAATGAGGCCCTAGTCAGAGGGTCAGGGTCCGATGAAAATTTGCATAAGGATTAGTGAACTACGTACGATATTATTCTCGCTATTGACAAGTCCATCACTGTAGTTTTAATCAATTCTTTGATAGATTAAGAATATTTTTACTAAGTATAGCATACACATAACATAGATTGACGTCTCTAAGCCACTTTGTGTCAGTAACTTCTTGGATATCGCTATTCGCTAGTGTTATCACTAAGTTATAATGTCAACCTAACTAAGTATATAATATGCTGAACTGTGTGCTGAATCGAAGCTCTAAAGACACAATATGTCTTAAGCAAAGCTAAGTTACGGACAGACGTTACTTGGCGGATATCCGTGACAGTGAACTGTTAAGAAAATCCAATATGTTGGTTTGGGTCCTCCAAATACTGATGTTGGCCTTTTAACACATAAATAACTTATCATCATCTGCCTAGGCTTTTCCGAACTATGGTGTCGGCTTCCAGTCTAACCGGATGCAGCTGAATAAGTGAATACCAGTATTTTACATGGAGCGACAACATATCTGACCTCCACAACCCAGTTAGTACTGAGCAATACGATTATAACTCCTCACCAAAAGATAATACTAATGCTGGGGCCCAGTGTTCAGCCCTGCACTTAACTTTGTGTAGATTATTTCGTCACTGCTGCTCTCAAAACGATGATACTTTCCCGAAATATCCACTGACCCAAACTGGGTCCGTGTGGTGGTACTTGGTAGCCCACTCTCTCACGCGGAAGAGAGGTCTGTCCCAGGTGTGGGGACGTGGAATCCATCGGGCAACAATAGGTGTAGGCTGATTATGATGTAAATAAATGCGACATTAACTACTAAGTAACGACGCGACACTGCTGGGTGAACTGGCTACAGTCGAGGCTAGCTGAGGGGCTGCCCACTTGCCGCTCGCTTGCTGCTCGCCGGTCTGATAGGATCACCAACTCGTTTCTACCAGGTGTCTCTCTAAAGCAATCTGATTTATATACTAACTATGAAGTGGAGACAAAGCTGGAGTCGCGCCGCAACGTCAATTTCGAGGCGTTTGTGGTGCGCATACCAACCAAATTTTGGTTTGCTCCATTTGGTGTTGGAAGAAAGTTTTTGGTGGTGTTCCATCGCTTTCGCGGACAAATTCCACAAGAACGAACAAAACATCGTGCAAGTGGAGTGTACTAACATAGTTTTTAGTTGCTTATACTAGCAAAAATGTTATTAGTATGTATATTTAGGTTAAGGGTTCTGTGGGTCTTTGTTACCTGAAATAAAAGGATTATTATTATAGCCGGGTGAACTATCCACAGTCCAGGACTAGCTGGGGTTGCCACCGGTCCAGGGATCTTTGACATCAGCTATCTCTAAAGCAACCTGAATAATATACTAACTACGAAGTGCCGACAAAGCCGGGTAAACTGGCCACAGTCGAGGGCGAGCTGGGGAGCTGCCCGCTTGCCGCCGGTCCAGTCGCGGCTGAAGGTGATCTGCGCGGAGACCAGCGCCGCAGCCAGCACGCATGCCGCTACCACCGCTACACACCTGCTGGAGAATCATGACATTTCATAAAATCTTAGGCCTACTTGCACCACAAATCAATAAATGGGGTTTTTTGCTAAAGATAAAGATATATTTATTTTGTAAAAACATGAGTATAAAAGACGTGTAATTATATAAGAAAGTATCTTCATGTTTCGCCATTGATGTATGGCGTAAAAAAATGTTTGGCTAAAAACCTAAGGTGTAAGGTACTTCATCATCTTTCCTTCTACCCTTGGCCCATTCTATTTGGGGTCGGCGCAACACGTTATCTTCTTCCATTCTCCCCTGTCAGACTTCACGGCATCATTTACTCCTTTCACTTTCATATCATTTCTCACACAATCCATCCATCTGTTCTTTACTTAATTAACATAAAATTACAAAAAAAAAAAAAAAGAAAGTTTATTAAAAAAGAAATGTCGCAATCATGGTCGCAATTGAATTGTCGATGAATTTATTTTTTAGTCATTTAAAAATTCGGATAGGCTGTAATAGCATTCAGGTGAAAGAATTTTTAAGCTGTGTTTCAATTTCAAACTGTCTTGTTAATAATTGTTTAATATGTTTGGGGATTTTGGTATAAAGTATTGGTGCTAAATAGAAGATACTTTTATTTTGCAAGAAATATAAGGCTTTTTATAGGAAACCGCTGCACAATACACCAGCGCAATACCTCTACTCAATTTCAATGCTGATTGTGGGTAGCATCATGAATAAAATTGAATGCACCGTGTATAAATCGATATCATTTACCACATAAATATTTTCTATGTGATGAATAAGAATAGCTACCCCGGAAAAGGCCGGGCTGCCCTCCCCGACCACATTTAAAACTACATAACATCACGCCTGTAACCTCTGAAGAGTTAGGTAGAGAAGTACCCACACTTCAAGTTCGAGTTAGAGTTGCGCCAAATCTATTAGCTTGTGATTATATCTAAGGCTCATGTAGTAGGGGTAAGCCTATTGCCATCAACCGTGATCGTCAAAATGAAGAGACCAAGTCACCCAGTCTGTCATACATACGGGGTGTAAACAGACCCTTCACCAAGCCGTCAACCAAGCATTCTGTACATCAAACTAAATAACTTTACGCAAAAATTTTTGCTGGGAAACGAAATTTTTTTTTGGGGTCAAAATTCACATTTTACGGTTAAACTCAATATAATGCGCTCAAAACTTATTGCTGATGGATGCTTTGAATAGTAAACGGACCATGGAGGTAATTGGTGTAAAGTTAGAACCTTAAAAAGTAGTATTTAAAAAAAAACTTGTGAAAAAATTGGAACTTTGACCCACAATATCTCCGTAACTAGAAGGTTCCCAGGTATGGTCCAGAACAAAAAAAATAATCACAATGACGAGGAGAACAAGTGCCTTTCGGCTTCGTTAAGGGTCTTTTTACACCCTTTATATAAAAAAATAATACCATTGATCGACTACGAGTATTTCCTACCTTTGCTATAATTTGGAGACTTGGTCCCTTCATTTTGACGATCACCATCAACCGGCCACAAATCCAGACTCTGTGGCAGAGAACTGCGGAATTCCTGATGAAAAACCCAATAACACTTTGTCCAACCTGGGAATTGAACCAAAAATCTCATCCTCAGCAGTCGCGCTTGCGACCACTAGAACAACGCAGCAGAATACCGATTTCATACCGATTTGAAAATTAAATGAATGTGAATTGTGGGTGTACTATTAGGTACACCTCTGCCAAACCCTTGCAGGATTACAGGCGTTATGTTACATTAGTATAATATTCAAGACGTACCTATTCACCACTTCTTAGTATTTTAGCTGTAAAGAAGTCAAACCTTTTCACACTTCTCGCTATTAATATTAAACAAGAATTATCGCAGCATAACTACTTATTATGTGCGCCCACACGTCGGCAGTTTTAGTCACGGGATCAGCAGAGCTCGTGACATTTGCTCACAAACTACAATAATGTCGGATTACAATGATAAGTTACCGGGCAACGCGTGGAACTCTTATATCTTCACAAGTTACGACAACTGGTGTTTCTGCTGTCATTTCTATAAATAAGAGGATTTACTTTTTATATTTAGTTTAATTAAGTAGTGGGTGTTTGACGTACCATTAAAGTCAAAATGTTGAATTTGTGTCTTATGAAATGGCGTGGGTTTTTCTACTGATCTCATAATGATATTACTAATCAGTAATTAGTATCAGTGGAAGTAATCCTCGATACGGCTCGTGTGAGGAGGTTCCTGTCTCTGGTGCCCTAACCACCGGTAGCTTGAAGCCTGCTCCCAACACCGGCGGACCACTATTTTTATATTTTTAAATGTTATTATACGGTTATTTTTAAGAAATATTTAAAAATGTTAAAAATATGTATGTAAATGAATAAACGAAATTACTAATCACAATTATGATAATTTTACTTATACAAGGTGGAATGGAGACCGACACTAAAACGGTAACCACGTATTCAGTTCAGCATTCTGAATCCCCCCCACATAAAAATTTCGCTCTTATTGTTAATAACCGACGAAAATTTTCTTATTCAAAAGATACAATTCCAACATTTCGACGTCCTCTCTCCCTTTAATTTCTACATCTACTTAAAATAAATGTTTGTGATAATGCCTTCTGCCACAAAAAGCCTCCCTTAAGACACCCACTGACCCACTACTGTACATGAAGTTTAAACAAAACATAAATCTTCAAAGTCATTTGTCGAATATTTGCAAAAAAATAAATCTGAAAATCATCATCTGCCTTATCTTTTCTCAACTATATTGGGGTCGGCTTCCAGTCTAACCGAGTGCAGATGAATACTGGTATTTGACATGAAGCGACTGCCTTTCTGACCTCAACCATCTAGTTACTGAAATTAATTCCATACAGATCAACCTACCTACCTTCTACTTTGTTAAAAAAACGTTGCCCCATACTAGGAATTTCTCCTGTATCATGGTGGAATTTCTCCTGTAACTGTCTATAGGCCATACAAATATTTGTTCCGTGAGAGAATCGAACCCGCGAAACGCAGCGCAGCAATTAATCGCTCACCCACTGCGCCAACCGTGCTGTCTTTAATGTTGAAACAGTTTTAGACACAGGCCTTTCCACCATATAAGCCACAACTCAGTGTCAATTTTGTATTTTGCGTCTAATTTAGACCTACTCGACTTAACTGAAAACCTTTATCTATTTCTTAAATCTTTCTAAAACATTCTATTTGCCACTTGGAATCTAAAACCGGCTATGACTATTTTTTTAAAACTAGCAGTTGCCCACGACCTTCGTCTGCGTGAAATTATTATAAAAATATTACTTCCCTATGAATCGGATTTTGTTAACAATGTCATGCTATTTAATTTTTTGCACGGAACTCTCATCCTTTTTCTAAAATAAAAGAATAGCTAAAAAAGTCACATTAAAATCGGTCCAGCGGTTTCTGATATTTATTTATACAGCCAGAACAAACAGACAGACATACAAAATATTTTTTTGCTATAAGTGCCGTATACTTTCATATTATTTATATGATTCAGTCACAAACAGACACTTCAATTTTACTTATTTGTATAAATAAAATCAATCACATGACTAGATACCACTTGAGGTTTTCTTTTTAAATACATTTATGCCTAGAAACAGTGTTTTTTATCTACTCACACACGTCACACACATACAAATCAGCGTTACAGTGGAAAAAAATATTGCAAAACTTTTTCTGGAATTATTTTAGTCAGATAAAGGCTTATCATGCGATATTATCGCGTTGGCCCCCCCGGAGGTGGACCACTCGACTTGGTGAAGGTCATTGGATGCTGCTATCACCGTTTCTACAGCTGGAAATAGTATCAACTATCAAATTAATCCATAACACAGATTTACTTGACATTTTAAACGTATCACGTGTAACGTATTGTTATGAACAATTTTCATATAAACGCTTGCAACCATAGAGTAGAATAAAATAGAAGATATTTATTTCAGACGTAGTCCATATACTGTTACTAACACAAAAAAAACCTTATAAAGCTTTTTGTTAGTACATACAAAAACAAACCAACAGAAAAAAACCGTCACCGCACTGGAGCGCCAGTTAATGCCAAGCCCTGGAGGCGACCATAAATAGAAATAGAAAAAAACATTATTTCCTAGATCTATACTTGCAACCAGTTTTACCAAGGAGTATTGTATTCCCAGATACTAACTGAATTGTGGAGGACAGATAGGCAGTCGCTCCATGTAAAATACAGGTATTCAGCTGCATCCGGTTAGACTGGAAGCGGACCCCAACATAGTTGGAAAAGGGCAGGTGGTCAATAGATCACGATCATTGCAACTGATACCTACTTGTACACGGTGATACTGATCGAAGCGATATCGTGACAAACTTATACGATTAGATTTTCAGTAAATGATAACAGAAATTTTCCTTTTTGATTTTAATAATAGTTTAGAGATGGACCTGCAGATAAATTAGAATGGCTGGTATGTGACGAGTGGAAAATTATTTAAGTAATAATTTCACCCACATACAGACAATAGTGGTCTAATAGTGGTCGCAAGCGATACTTACGGAGCACGAGACACGGACAAAGTGTTTTTGGGTTTTTCCATCTAGAAAATCTCAGTAGAAGCAGGGTAGTTATGGGTAGTCAGAAGTGTGGAGGTCAGGCTATACAGATGATGAAGGAGCTATGAATTTGAAAGGGCGCAATAGTGTGCGAAACAAAAGAAGTAGTTGAAATTTTGAAGATACGGAGTAGGTCGACAGATTATGTAGCAATTCAGTGTTGTCACAGGCAAGAGGCTGTCAAGAGTGCCTAAAGACGGGATGAAATTGTATATTTAGAATTTGACAACCTAGCGGCGTGAACTTTACTTTACGACCTTTTCGCATACCTACAAAATATACATTAAAAATATCATAAAAACCGGCCGAGCCGTTTCGGAGGAGTGCGACCACGAACACCGTGAGATCTTTATGTATGAGACTAGCTTTTGCTCGCGGCTTCGCCCCCGCTATGTACGGAAAATAACCCACGGGAGCCTATGGTACTCGGGGATAATGTAGCTTCTCGTTAGTGAAAGAATTTTCGGAATCTGATCAGTAGTTCCAAAGATTTACTCCCTATATACAAACTTACGAACAAATGTTACCTCTTTAGAATATTATTATATAGATAGTTTTCGAATTATAGATACATTTCAAGACTTTTAGCTGTATAATTTTTGAAAAAAGTGAGCTTTGCAAGAATAGAACAACTAAAGCATATTGTAACGTAACGTTGAGAAAATAATATGCCTGCAGTTTTAGTTCAGCATAAGACTAAACAAAATTCAAGGACTGCAGGTACATATCATCATCATCTACCCAGCCTTTTCCCAACTATGGTAGGGTCGGCTTCCAGTCTAACCGGATGCAGCTGAATACCAGTATAAACATCATTCACCAGCATTGACATCAGAATAGAATAGAATAGAATATTATTGTAACCAAACGGCAGTAAATGAAGGCTTCAAAAAGTTAAGTTCCTGAAATGTTAGTTAGGTATACTATCTAACTTACTGCAAAAAAATAATTGTCCCTAAATCTTGCACTCTGCCCTAAAGTTAATTCAGTGTCGAAATATGGCTTTTATAAAAGTTGACTACCTAAGTCAACTTTAAAAGCCATATTCCGACACTGAATTAAGTTTTCTGAAAATCCTAAACTCATCATCATCTGCCTCGCCTCCCTACTATGTTGGATGCTGAATACCAGTATTTTACATGGAGCGACTGCCTATCTGACCTCCACAACCCAGTTAGTACTGGGTAATATGATAGGTACCCCTTGGTAAGACTTGTTGACTTGTTTCGGACCACTAAGTGTCAGCCGGGACCAACGGCTTAACGTGCTTTCCGAGGCACGGAGGAAACTCCGTACCTATGTAATGGGTCAAACTGTAAGTAAACCACATACTGCCTATCCTGAAAGTTCGGAACTTTCTACTTTCAAAAACAATATGTTAACACTGTAAATATAATACCTACATCCCGGAAAATACTAAAATCAAAACTTAAAAAAAGAACCACAGATACCTTCCCCCCAAAACTTTTTTCTTTCACACCAGTAATGACACCTATAAAATACAAACTTTTCTTTTTATATTTTTTTTTCTCAAACTCACCTACAGCGCACTGGCGTCATTTCACTTAGGTTCGGTTAGCACAGATCACTGGACACAACAGTGGCCTGCAACCCGGCCGCCATCTTTATATACCGTCCCGTATTCCCGCGCATCCTTCCACGCATAGACAACGTGGGAAAGGATTAAGGAAATCTCTTGTGGATAATACGAGATATTTTAAAAGGAACATTTTCCATATTTTTCAATTTCCTTTCTGCTTATTAAGGGGGAAGTTTCTTAAGGGGTTGTGTTGGTTAAAAACATTTTTTAAGAAAATATTGCAAACGTGCAACGAATGATTTAAAGTAAGTTTTAAGTTTTCCAATTAATTTTGCAATGGCTGTTCTTCGGCACTTTTACCGCTACTTTATTTTTTATTATCCAATACCTGAGATAGGTACTGTCGTCGGATTAACAGTCCCTAATAAATAAGTGGCGAAGTTCCCGCACAGCGCGAGGTAACAGATTCCAATCCGTTTGAGAAACCATTATCATCTCATTTCAGGACAGTCATTAGAGAAATTAGATTATTACTATGAATATGAGGACTACGTGGGACATTTTTTTTTCCTTTAGTTTAGTTAGTTCCACGTTTGTCTGGCAGTTTGAGTACTTTATGCGGCCTACCCAAATTTCCTTTCTTTGGTATTGCTCGTCGTTTCGTTGAGCTCCTTGGATTATGAGTCGAGCTACACGATCACTGACAAATGCTTGCAATGACTGGACAGGTCCACTCAACTCTGTGTAGTTATTTCTTCAAAAGACCATCTCAGACATTAATCTGCATGGTCCTCGTATGACTTGATCAACGGGTTTTAAAAGATACAGTGACCTCTGAATTTGTTTCGGATGTTTCTTCTCAAAGTAGTCAGGTAGATGACATGTTAAAGTGTTTTGTAAAACAATTTACAGAAATAAATATGATTTATGATTTAGATCTTAAAACACTACATAACCGACATCAGTTGAAAAAAAAAAGCGAATGAACACGTTTGGTGAACCTGATATGATACTCAGAATTTTAATTAAATTTTATCGCATTTGTGTCTAATTTTCAGATTCATAACTTGTAATTATATGCCTAATTAAGATAATGGAAGGTAAAGGGCACATACCTAATGAGCTTATTCTGTACTTTTTCACGGAAGAAATAATTTACAATGTTTTGTCTTTGTGGGTAAAGTTAAGAATATAATAAAGTCAAATTTTTCATCTATGGTCCCCCCTCCCATAAGATCCCCCAAAGTTTGGGTAGCAGGTGCTTTTTACCATTATTAAGTCCGTCTTTAGGATCCTGGGGTCCATCTTCCTGCACCATAAATCATCTGCCTAGCCTTTTCCCAACTATTTTGGGATCGGCGTCCAGTCTAACCGGATGCAGCTGAATAATAGTATTTTACATGGAACGACTGGCTATCTGACCTCCACAACCCAGTTAGTACTGGGTAATACGATACCTTTTGGTATGGACTGGTTGACAGACTTTTAGGGCACTGACTACCTGTAACGACTGTCAAAGATGACAACCGGAACGGCTTAACGTGGTTTCCGAGGCACGGAGGAAACTTGTTATGTATTAAGTAAGTACTTCCCGCACCATACCAATTCTCTAATTTGCGCGATCTCTGTCCTGATAGTTGAATCAAACTCAAACTCAAACTCAAAGCATTTATTTCAATTAGACCATAACAGGCACTTTTGAATGTCAGAAAAACAAAGAAGGCGAAGCTACAGTCCCAGACAAAAGGCATAATAACTTGTGTAGTACTGTAGTTGCCCATTCCAAAGCGTAGATCTCTATGGATCAAGATCATCATCTTCGTCCAAGAGATGATAGAAACAACTTATGCAACAGTTTGACCTGATGATGGTAAGCACCAATATTTTAGTTACTTATTGTAAATGAACGACCCTCAACATCACTGGTAACCAAGATTTTTACTGTTGGAGTCACTTGTTGATTGGTTAAATCAAATTTTAATGTACCCCGTGCTACGCATTCTCAGATAGATAGCTCCTATTGACACCAATTGGGTAACAACAGTTTTATTTAACCTAATTTTGAACTCGTTTAGATTATTTAATGAACAGTATTTTTATCGGAACCTCTCCGATGGTTCAATTTTACATAAAGTGGAGTTGCACAAGTAGATTTACAGCATCATCCGTCAATGATGTTACTAGCAAATACCTTGCAACCAGAAAGCCTGGAAAAGCGAGTTTCGTATTTTATTGAAAACTTTGGGACTGCCTCGTGGTATAGTGGTCGCAAGCGCGACTTCTGAGCATGAGGTCCTGGGTTCGATTCCAGGGTCGGGCAAAGTGTTATTGTGTTTTTCCATCAGGAATTTCTCAGTAGCAGCCACGTACTTTGGATTTCTGCTCTGTTGATGGCAATAGGCTCGCCAACAATGACATGGAACTTAAAAACACAACAGGCGAAATGTGGGTTTACTATTAAGAACACGTCTGCCTAACCCTTCAGGGATTACAGGCGTGATGTTATGTTAATATGAAGATATTATCTGTCGTTACAATATGATCACAGTTAGCTTAAACTTGTATAAGTATGATCTGCATATAACATTCCCAATGCTGGGAAACACGTCTACATGAAAGAGCATGAACCATAAACCACCGGATGGGCCCAGTGCGGGTTATGGGAGTCAAACTTGTGACAAAACCGAATTATTCAGAGATGTAGTGAACCAATCTGCTGTTAATAGTTTTTGCATAGAATCTTAGATGTGGTCGTTAAGATATATGATTGCCTTACATTATTGCAGCAGGGCGTAATTGAACTCGTAGTAGCCTGGTCTGAAGTCAGTGACGCAGAGATGTGTCTATGTTACAAGGAGCAAGCATAACCCATGCGAGATCTTTGCGTTCAGATGTCAGTTATTTTTTCAGAAAACTGGAAGGCGCCTTTCCTATTGAAGAAATCCATCAACATTTTGTCCTACTCGACAATCGAACCCAAGACTCCTCGCTTAGTCAGGACACGCTTGCAACCACTAGACCAATGGTCTTTAAAACCAAGACTTCTCTCCATCCGCATGATTTCAGCTTTTCTTTTTTGAAAGTAGATAATATCCTATCTGATAATCACGACGGATAGAACATTCGTCCCTTAGGCTCTCTTACTCCCTGCAGTTAGTAAGAACCAAGAACATTCTGAAAGCATTAAACAAATGAAAATATCACACCCAAATGACGACTCGTAATTTTTTGCTCGAATTTTTTATTAAGATATTTAGGATATTACACTGTGGACCTCTTAGGCCTGATAAACACGGTTTCTGCATATACTGTACAGGTAAGTAATACGCACATTTGTATCACGCTCATTGTTCCCTAGTTCATAACTAGAAATTTGTATAACGTACTTACCATAATAATATGCTATAAAACTCTTCGCATAAAAATCGATCATAAATTCAGAAAGTTGTAAGACTAGTAATCATGAAAACTATTGCGCCGCTGTAACGCCGGAAATCGAATCCAGGAGCACAAAGCATGCGGTCACTATAGACCGACCGCTTTAATGAGTCCTCCGCCTTACCCCATCAAAGGCACATTAAGCTTCCACAAAGTGCTAATACTATCCCACAGGTTGTTTGCTTTAAAATACGGAGGTCCTATTATTACGATACTAATTGAAGCAAAACGTGATTAACTGTCAGAATATTCCATTTTTTATACCTTCGCGAGGACTCATTAAAGCGGTCGGTCTTTAGATGACGTAGTAGTTACTTCTGTTGAGGAGATTCCAGACAACCAGTCGTACCTAGGGGCATCAACCAGTACTTACCGGGCTGTGGAGGTCAGATAGACAATTGCTCCGTGTAAAATACTGATATTCAGCTGCATCCGGTTGGACTGGAAGTCGACCCCAACATAGTTGGGAAAAGGCTATCAGATGATGATGAGAAAATCCCTTATCACCCCTACTTCTAGGCAGTACGATGATTTATACTTAAAGTACAGTCAGACAACATGCTTGTGTACCATCAGAATTTATTTCCCTCGCTACATGTGGCCACCTACACAGCTTACCCCGCTTAAGACATGTCTCTGCACACACAAAGGACCACGTAAACATGTATAAGAACATTGTGGAATATGAATTACATTCATTTTCCCTTTGATCCATTGTTAGTCCGTCCATGGACTGACAATACCCGTGCGATCCGCCAGGTGGCGCTTTACAAAATGTCCGCCATTGTCGCAAGTTATTTATGAATTTCAATACATTCCTTTGCATTGGAAACTATTGAAAACTACAAACATCTTAAGGAATATGATCTGTATTCTTTGTATATCTCTTGTGGCGTAAAATGGCTGGCTAAAATTATCGCTGTATATTCTGTTTGGATTATTGTTTATACATGGTTGTATGTATTTACTTCATAGCTATTATTATTGGTAATAATAATGATTTTAGTTGCTAACGAAATAACTATCAAACTGCCACCCTGTAGGTATAAAACATCGGAATCTAGCCCGATTTCTGAAAAATTATCTACATGAAAATTAGCTCAAACGTACCGGGTGTAAACAGACCCTTCACGAAGCCGTTAACCAAGCATTCTGTTCATAAAACTAAGTAACGTAAAAATTATTGCTGGGAAACGACTTTTTTTTTGGGGCGAAAAATTACGACGAAAAACTTGTGAAAAAGTTGGAACTTTGACCCCCAATATCTCTGTAACTAGAAGGTTCCCAGGTATGGTCTAGAACAAAAAAATGATCGCAATGACGGGGAGAACAAGTGCCTTTCGGCTTCGTTAAGGGTCTTTTTACACCCTTTATGCTGTGTGTGATTTGATTCGCTGGTGTTATTTTAGTTAGCCGAGAATCAGAAGAATCAGCGTTGCCATCCAACTTGGCAATGCTGAGCGTCTTCTGGAACTATTCTTGTTGACAGCGATGTGGATGTGTGTGTGTGTGTGTGGTATGCTTTTCTTCTTTTGTACCTACTACCCGTGCACGATAAGTTGAAACCCGCCGAAAAAACTTTTAGTGTTATGTTATTGTTTTATTTTAAATATAAAAATATATCGAATTAATAGAATTCGATTGAAAGTAGGTATAATATAATACTGAATTCAAATAAAAAGTTTTAAATCTTATTGAATACTTTAGCTTATTTTATTGTGATCATATTTTACTGTTTTCACCACGCTCAAGTCTCAACTTATCGTGCACGGGTAGTACGTGTTCGTATTTTTATTATTATTTTATGATTGGTTATAAATATAAATCTCCTCTTCAATATCCTACACAACCCGTCCCATCCTTCTTACCTGCGCGAGCGTTTTCTTTTTCCCGACTGACGCACCGTGTAGATCCCTGCTTAAATCCCATCCTCATAAGTCCAGCTATTACTCATACTCCTTCTCCGATCATGCTGTAAGGTTGTGGAACTTACTTCCGCCTAGCATTCGTGATTTGAAGACCATTTCATTGTTCAATGCTAGAGTGAAAGAGCATTACCTTTCCTCTCAATCATGATTTATTATATATTTTTATTAGTTTATATATCTTAATATTATATATTTATTTAAGTATATATTAATATAAACTTATATGTGTATTTATATATAATATTTTAGGTTAAGTTAGGTAAGGCACATAAACTCATTATTCTCTTCTATTTTTCACACACTATTATCCACATTTCTTTCATATTTCTTTCTGCCAGCATACTCTGCTGGCAGAAATTTCTTATGAAATAAGCAGTACAGCTATGTAGGTACTCATATATTATAATGTTATTTTCCTGTGTTGTCTACTGTGTGTACATAGTTATATTTGAATATCTTTGGTGTACATAAATAAATAAATGATTCATAACTTGACAGTTTGACAGCTGACAGCCTATCAATTTTTGTCTTTTAGATTATGAAGCATTCTAAAAACCAGGTGATCTTAAGTCTTCGATAATTATTGATGGTTTTCTGACACGTAATTCAGAGAGATTAATCACTACGTACCAAAATATAGACGTGGTGTTGTATCTATTACGATGACGACCTTGATACACATTTAATAATAATTAAAAACACGATAGACCCAGAAAGATTTAAGTATACCTACTTACGTAATCCGGGATCATTTACATACTAACTTAACTAGTTAGTTACATAAGTTTAATGTTTGAAATTCAGATGAATTAATTAAGGAATTTGTATAGTTATTACAAAATTCTTAATAGCCCATTTTCATTCTGGTTATGCTTATTATTTATTTACACACAGTAAACAACACAGGAAAATAACATATAATATATGAGTACATAGGTACTGGCTATTTTTCTTAATAAATTTCTGCCAGCAGACCTGCAAAAGGAGAAATAAAAAAGGAATGTAGATAATAGTATGTGTTTATGTGCATTTTGTGTGTTGACATTTTCCAAAAATTTAGTTATTTCATGTTTTCCAGTGTTATCAATGCATCAAGTACGTAATAGGTAGGTAGTGTAGGTACTTATTATTCATTCTTTAGACACTGCATCTGTAGAACAGTACCTAACGATGTAAGTCTGTGTATTCTCTTTCAGTTATGTAGGTAGGACTTAAAGATTGATTCATTTCTATTTAAATACTTATAAATATTGCGTGTCGAAATGTACGTAGGTATAGGAATTCATTTTTATCGTAATTTTTCGAATTTACCGAAAAAAAAACATTTTATTAGCTAAAGAAGTTTATTGTTAGAATTTTAAGTCTATATTTTGCGAAGGCGTGTCTTCTAATAATAATGTCACCACATGCGCCCTTGACCTTTCTCTATAGCTAGGCAAAGGCATCACTTGGAACGTTTTGAGTTTTGGCAGCCACAATCAAAAGACGACGTATCACTGATAGCGATGCCTGGCAAGTAATTGTAACATCTCGATGTTGTTTACAGCAGTCCTCTAGTGCGTCGACCGCATACTACACGTCTTGCGCATTTTTTTTTCTTTATTAAAAATCGTTAATAACGTGAAACTGCATCGTGTTGGAGAAATCCGGTTTTCATTCGTGTGCCGTTAACTGAGAAAAAGGTTAGTTATGACTGTGTTTTTTTTTGGTGTTGTCCATGGTTGACGTTTAAATAAGGAAGACTTTCTTCGAGTTTAATTATAGAACGTGCATAGAAAATGTTGGAAGGTTATCGTTTTAAGTCACGCAGTGATAGGAATGCTAGAAATAATAACAATCTGTTATCACTTTTGCTAGACTGATTAGAAATGATCTCTATTGTGTTAATTAGAAAACAAGATTTAGATATTGCGTGTTATTGTTATTTTCCGCTCTAACAATCGAACAATTATATGCTATTGGTTTGAATGTGTTTCCCGTAGTTTTTTTTTAACACAAACCTGTAGCCACCGCTGAATAGGTACCTAAACTGTGAAATGACAGTACCTACTCTTTTCCCACAATAGAAAAAAAAATACAACTGTCAAATTCGCGGATCGTGTTTTTTTTTAGATTGTCAGTGTCACTTGTCTTTTGCTCAACTGTCAGACTGGTCAATAGTCAACTACCCTACAATAATATTTTGTGTTTTGCTTTTATACTGGAATGTAATCAATAATAATTATCATGGCAACGCCCACTTCCTGATTGCAACAAATACAAACAATTACTAATCATTATAATTTGATTTATTTCAAATTCGATGTTTATTTGCTTGCATTATATCAAGGAAACAGAAAGTTCGCGAAATATTTAAAACTTTTCGATTCCGGAAATAGAATTTTGGCTTCGAAATAGAAGTTTTACGTCAAATAAATTCTTTAATAACTTTAATGCGGATTTTCATCGCGATTACGATTTTAATATCTTTGGAAAGAAGTGATTTATTTCCAACTCCAAATATTTGGCTAAAATTAGTACAAATGGCTGTCAGTACAAATTAATTACTTATTCAATTTTAAGGCTAGAATTTTTTTTACCGTGTTTTAAAAATATTTTGAAGGCAGGTTAATCATTACTTGGTAGACCAGCGATATTTTATTTTTTTATTTTATTTATTCAGCGACAATATACAGCTACAATATGTATATGATATGTATTCTTACAACTAAAGAGATATAAATAATTAATTAATTACCATCATTCTATCAAATAACAAACAAGACAGAACAAACATGGATTCTTCCACTAAACCTAGAGATCTTCCTCGAAAAAGGACTTTATTCCCAGTAGCACTTACTTCAATATTCTTTGACGGCAAGCTAGTTGCATCACTCCTTCTATAAATCACTTGTAACCAGGAACTAACAGTTCTTCAATACCCCATTGAGGTTTAATAATGATGGATCACTGTCCATCTTCAAATACCATAACCAACTCGCCATCAAACGTAAAAGTTTGGCGAGATTATGAATTAAGCAACACTTCGGTACTATAATTTAATTAAATAAATATTTAAAAAAAAATTGTTTATTTCGTCGTTTTTCTAGAGGTCGCAATCGCCACTGCTGAGCACGAGGTCCTGGGTTCGTTTCCCGGGTCGGGCAAATTGTTATTGGGTTTTTCCATCAGGAATTTCTCAGTAGCAGCCGGGGATTCAGTATTTGTGCCCAGTTGATGGCAATATGCTCGCCCCCTTATTACTAGGGACTTAAACATAACTGGTGAAATGTGGGTGTAATTTTTTTCAAGTCTACAGAATTCGGTGGTTATTTTTTTAGTTTTGTTTGAACTGTTGATTATATATTTTACTCTGGATGCTCTTAACTTGCACTTCTTTAACATCGTTCTCACATAAATGTATCCACATGAATAATGTAACCAAGATTTTGTAACAATATTTTGATTGAAAAGAGTGTCCATGGAGTTTCTTGCCCATTCTTCTCCATAGAGATCTACGCCTTGGAATGGGCAACTACAGTACTTTCACAAGTTATTATGCCTTGTGTCTGTGACTGTAGTTTCGTTTTCTTTGTTTTTTTTTTCTGACATTCAAAAGTGCCTGTAATGGTCTAATTGAAATAAATGCTTTGAGTTTGTGTTTGAATACTAAAGTTCGCGATCTGTAGTTTCGATAAGTCTCCAATCAGGTTTTCCAATAGGTCGTATGATGAACTAGGCTACTCACTGCGCCGGCGACGGTTACTAACATAAAGATGTCAAACTGGTACCACGGTGACATTACGTTGAAACTAGTTTACGACAGTTCCTTGTCAGATGAACCTGTTATGTGCTGGAAAACTACTAAAAATACTTCAATATAAAATGTTAAGAAAAATCGCAAATTAATTTGACATTGACATTATTCTTAGACAAATATTCGTGAGGTTAATAAGGTGGAACCGCCAGGGTAGCGCGCGAAATTCAAATTTTCTTACGTTTTTGCAATTTGCAGGCCAGTGGCAGGTTGTATGTTGAACAAAATATGATATCACATTGAATGAGGTTTTTATGAAATAGTCATTGTTTTTTCGGGCTACCCTCCATTAGCGGGAGGGGGGGCAAAAGGGGAAGTCATTTGATAGTAATTTTTAGTTTATTTTAGTCCTATACACACCCATTTTTCATAGCTAAGCTGACGTAGCGATTGCACGAATGAAAAAAAAAACAAACAAAAAAACCGCGTATTTATTTTGTATAACAAAGAAATCTCAACTCTTCACATAACTCCCATATTTCTTCAAAATAATTGAGCTCAAATCAAAACTTGTGAAAAAGTTGGAACTTTGACCCCCAACATCTCCGTAACTAGAAGGTTCCCAGGTATAGTCTAGAACTCTAGAACAAAAAAAATATCGCAATGACGGGGAGAACAAGTGCCTTTCGGCTTCGTTCAGGGTCTTTTTACACCCTATATTAAATACATAATTATGATTGAACACAAAAAAAGAACACCCACAAATTACCCTCCTTTGCGTCGCGCAGTCGGGTAAAAAGAACACCCATTTTATTTTCAAAACAGCTATATATTATATCTCAGTCAGTAAGGCGAGCCTCCGAGTGCCCCTCGCTGAGCTACACTCCTTATCACAACAGATGATGTAACATACCCGAGAAGCCGCACTTCTGATAACACTGGGAGTTGTGACGTAGCTTGTTGACAGCGCTGCAGCTTCGCTAACAAGGGGGCGTTCTGATTGTCTTTGGAGAATTTGTAGGTCTGTCGATATATTGCGTAAGATTATTTTTTTGTTTGATATTGGGTCATCAGCTGTGTGATGATAACACATAACAGAATAGCAGTAGCGAAGGGTAATTTTTTGTAAGCGGTAAGCCGGAGTACGTATCTTTAATGTGATTATATTATTGGTCTATAGAATACTGACTGTGCCAATTTTCAAAGGGAAGCCGGTAGGAATCGGGTTGTATGGAACCTTCGCTACTGCAGAATAGCCTGACTGGCTCGTTGGTCTAGGGGTCGCAAGCGCGACTGCTGAGCATGAGGTCCTGGTTTCGATTCCCGGGTCGGGCAAATTTGTTATTGAGTTTTTCCGTCATATAACATGGGAATTAAACATAAGAGGAGAAACCTGGGTGTACTATTAGGTGCACCACTGCCTAATCCTTCCAGATTATAGGCGTACACCTCCTGAAAAATCTTGGAAAACTGCGAATATGTAAAGGTGTGTCCAAACATTGAGCGGCAAGAGCGCGGCAGTAACACGCGGCGTTTGCAGGACACATTTCTGCCGCGCTCTAGTTAGGACTAAACCGACACATGTTTGCGCGGCAGTACTGCGTGGCACATCCGAGACATGCCGCACTCTTCAGTGGGCATCAGAACTAAAATGAACGCGATTGCGTGTCTCGTGGCTCTGCATATTATTCGAAAATTGCGAAGAAGGACTAAGAAAAAACATCATAAAATAAGGAAATGCTGGATGAAACCACTTTATCAGCGGAGATTACAGAATTTTGAATCAATAAATTACGAAATTCATTACCGAACACCACAGTTATATAAACGGTGTAAAAAGACCCTTAACGAAGCCGAAGGGTACTTGTTCTACCCATCATTGCGATCATGTTTTTGTTCTGGACCATACCTGGGAACCTTCTGGTTACGGAGATATTGGAGGTCAAAGTTCCAATTTTTTCCCAAGTATTTTTTTTAATATTTCTTTTTAAGGTTTTAACTTTACTTTAATTACCTTCATCACCCGTTTACTATTCAAAGCATCCATCCGCACCAAGTTTTGAGAGCGTTACATTGAGTTTTACCGTAAAACGTGATTTTTCAACCCAAAAAAAAGTCGTTTCCCAGCAATAATTTTTGCGTAGGGTGACTTAGTCTGATGTACAGAATGCTTGGTTGACGGCTTCGTGAAGGGTTCGTTTACACCCTGTATACTTGGAAGAGTTTGACATGTTAATACGTGTAACTTAATTTTTCCCTATACCTTTCTCGTCTATGGGATCTTGAAAGACTTTTCATTTTACATTTTAATTCCTTCTTGGGAATATCAAAAATTGTTGGCTATTTCATCCCATAAGTCTTCACGTTTGTTTCTATAGTGGTATTATTTTTGTCGAGAATCCCACAACACATTAAAAGATCCATACATTTCGATCAAGCGAATCGATGTTTCGTTGTCCATTTTGATACGCAAGAATCAGAAATACGTCCGAACACAATTACTGACGAATGTTTACTAAATGTTTGTGCGCGGCAGGTAGAAAGAAGCGTTCGCGCGCGGCTGTCGTCCTATCAAAGCGCGGCGGGCCGCGCGTTTCTGCCGCGCGCGATTGCCGCTTTATGTCTGGACACACCTTTACTGAAATCGTACACCAAGTATTCTCATTCATACAGTTCATACACCTTGACCGTTTTAATATCAATAATAATAGAAACCGTAACAATAGCACAAGTGTAAGGTTTTACAACACATAGTAAACAGCTCCCTTCTTGCGTAGGTAGGTATTGTATGTAAACATTAGGTCATTAATTGTTAAATAGGTACTCGTACAGATCTTGAGCGTTAAGCACAGTGCCGGATTTAGGGCAGGGCAACAGGGGCACTTGCCCCGGGCCTCCACAAAGAAGGGGCCTCCAGAAATTGGTTAAGAAAAAAATTACATCCTTTGTGTCCATGAGTCCATCAAAGAATGTTCAAACACCTCCCGAAATCTCGGACATCTATAGAGAAACCAACCTATCCCAGGCGGAATACTACAATTTTCGAGCTCGCTTCGCTCGCTAATACATCCCAATTCCTAATCCTATACTTACACAATTCAATATTAGTTGACAGATTTACTCCTTTTCTCATTTCTGAATGAATGAGCAAAAAGAACCTAATTTTTCGAAGAGGGTCATGCGGTTATTATGTTACACCTTGTTTATTTATTTTTTCGTATGTCCCAAAACAAGTTTCGGTGCCTCCACTTATTGGTGGGCCCAGGGCCTCCACACCCATAAATCCGGCCCTGGTTAAGCAGGTCTAGTGTAGTAAAGTATGATCTTAGAAGTTAAGGCAATGGTGGAGGTGGTGGATTTATTTGCAAGCTGCATAAAATTTAATTTACAAAGACTTGTGACGTCCACCATCCCACTCTGAGCCCGGTAGATTACAGTACACTCAGTAAGAGGAGGCATGTGTTCCAACATCATCATCTGTCTAGCCTTTTCCCAATTATGTTGGGGTCTGCTTCCAGTCTAACTGAATGCAGCTGAGTGCCAGTATTTTACATGGAGCGACTGCCTCTGACCTCTACAACCCAGTTAGTACTGGGTAGTACCGTAGTACGATACGATACCCTTTAGTAAGACTGATTGTCAAACTTCCAGCCGGGACCAAAGACTTAACGTGCTTTCGAGGCACGTGTTCAAACAATTAGATCAATAGAGGCTGATTGTGATTACACTTTGCTAAGAGGCCATCTGATACCGGTTTTGGTCCACTGGCATGCGGCCTACCGTATAACCGTACCGTTCTACATGCAAACATAAAACGTCTTCCATTATTTCATTGTACAAAATATCAACAATTACGTCTCGACGCCATATTTTTCAATTTTTTTTTCAACCATCGACACGCCACTCTTTATTACTTTGTCTATGAAACCTTTTAAAAGCATTCGAAGTACATTATCTACCGATGCAAAACCCGTCTGTTGGTACCCAAGGGTACCATATTACCACTAAAGTGCCGTAGAAGTACCAGCCTAGAAGCAGCTGAGTGCTTCTACGGTAAATAGATCTCTTAGGACATCAGGAGCTCGTATATTTTCCAATATTAGACGATGAAGAGAAAAATCTAGAAAATATTCGTAGGTTTTTCACAAATTTTTATGTAGAAATTCTATAAATGACAACAAAGATTCGGGTGTTTCTTATTTAGTGACACGGTTTTATTAGTTTAACCTGAAACTATGTAAAAAAATCTTAGAAGTTTAATTTGACCCACTTCCAGGTTTTCGATTACGAGCTGAAATTTTGCATACATGTTTAGTTTGGATGACAATACATGGTTAGGTAAATGACGTCATTTTAAATCTAATATGGCGGACTCCCAAAGATGGCGGACTATTTATTTTATCAAATAAAAGGGTTTGTTGAGAAGAATACGAGAAAGCGTATTTTTTTAGTTTTTTTTTTAACTATAATTATCTTATTTAATTTCGCGCCTCTTTTGTTTATAAGGTAAGTGAATATGTGTAGTGAAAACTATGAAATCTGTTTTTTTCCAGTTTCGATCGATACCAATTGCATAAATTAGGTAGGTAGGCACAATCAAAAAACGAATGAAATCATAAAAATCATCTAGGATCTAGGTAGCTTAGCTCAAACTAATATACAGTTTGGAATAGGCGAAGCAAATTTCATTCAGCATTTTTCAGCTTCAACACGTGTTTGCGAGTAGGATATATTTGAGTTATTGCAAAGTCCGTAAACCGTAGATCGCTATACTTTTTTATGACACTCAAACGTCTACAATTTATGACCGTATTTTTTACTCACAAAAACAGGCTTTCCGGAAAGTATATTTGCTAGTAAGTTATTCGGAAAACTATATAGAATAGATTATACATAATTATTATTTTAGCTTTTTATAATTTTTTTTTATCAGCCTGTTCTGTCCCACTGCTGGGCAAAGGCCTCCCCCATTTCTTTCCAGCTATCCCGGTGTTTTGCCTCCTCTGGCCAATCAGTCGGGAACGAGTCCAAATCGTCACGCCAGCATTTCTTGGGCCTGCCTCGGTGACGACGACCGTCCTCAGGCACCCACTGTGTGACGATTCTTGCCCATTTGTCCTGAAAATGTGACCGTTTTAGCTTTATGTAGCATTAATTATTATCTGCAAATTCATCTTTATTAAAAACGTGCCGCCAAGTTTCAAAATAAATTGCAATTATTCCATGCCAACTGATAAGAAAACGCAAGAAAAACTAATTATAATACCTACTAACTACAACATGACTATAAATAATGTTATCTATTTACTTAAATCCGGGTGAAAAGGTTCAGTACTTACTAATTCGATGGCTATTATTTCAATTGATAATTATGTACATAATTGCAATAAACGGTCTAGAATGTTTAGATGCGTTGTTTGTCAATTAATCTTTGATGCGTCAACTTCAGACAAATATTTAGATGTTCATTAATTTCATACTTTGTTTTCTCTCGGATGCAGCGACTGATTATTTTAATTAAATAATGTGTCTCAGAAAATCGCACAGAGAATGGAAGGCTATGCCCAGCAGTGGGACAATAGAGGCTAAAAAATGTGTCACCACAAACTATCGCCTTTCATTTTGCTCTGCTTAAGCCCCGACTACGGACTAACCAATACAACCAACTCAAGTTCACCTAACCCCCTAAAGAACAAAAAAAAATATCGAAATGACGGAGAGAACAAGTGCCTTTCGGCTTCGTTAAGGGTCTTGTTACACCCTTTAGATAGAGGGAAGATGCTGCATAGTTACATCTAAACCATAGACAATTTTTTTAAATCTACTGAACTGCCTACCAGAAACTATCAAAATTCTAAGTATTTTGCTTGTTAAATGACTAATCGAACTAAATATTTCTGTTTTGAGCCTGCCCTAGAAACTCATGGCCGGATGTAACATGATTTTTATTATCATCTGAACTTGTCATCACATCACCAACGTGAAGCATCAAGGCCCAAACAATTCCTATTACTTTCTGATAACATTTCGCAAATGCGTAATTTTTAACTGACTAATGTAAACAGCTGACTGATCTGACGTCAAGGAATGATATTTTCCTTCTTACTCAAATAACAATGTGAAGAGGCGGAAGAAGTGTTTTTATAAAACGTCATATTTTTGATAAGATAAACCTTTTGTTAAATGTGGAGCGAACAGCTAAAAATATCTGTAACCTACTGCTTTTTATAAGGAAATATCACGCCTCTAGGTAATCCCCGAATGGGTTAGGCAGAGGTGTAGCTAATGTACATTTCGCCAGTTATGTTTAAGTCCCATGAGGAGCGAGCCTATTGCCATCAATTGCACAAATACAGACTCCCACTACCATCCCGGAGTTTGGATTTATGTCCGCTTGATGTCAATAGGCACAATGTTTTGAATGCGTTACTTTGAGTGTTACCGTAAGACGTGATTTTTAACCCCAAAAAAAAAGTTATTTCCCATTTTTGCGTAGTGTTAATTAGTTTGATGTACAGAATGCTTGGTTGACGGCTTCGGGAAGGGTCTGTTTACACCCTCCATCTACCAACCCGTGCTGGGCCAGCGTGGTGGATGACAGCCCACTCCCTCTGATAGAAAGGAGGCCTTTGTCCCAGCACTAGGAACATTGGCTAATGATCCATGTTATCACCAGACACGCCCAACTAGCTGCTTTAAAAATAAACGTAACCTTTTGAATGCTCGTGACCACTCGTGACATTTTTAACGCTGTATAATTATTTCCGTGTTCAAGGTAATGAGTTCTTTATGTATTAAATATCAGGTTTTGATTATGTATTGTTAATATCTAGAATACCACACCCAGACTAGTTTTTTTGAGGGTTCCGTACCTCAGTCGGAAAACACGGAACCCACCGGAGCTGAGACCGGTGCAGCGTTATCTGTCACTGCACCAGCCTTTCGCCTGCAATGCAGTGCAGCGTCTTCAGGATCACTTTATTGACCGTCTGTCATGACCCTTTTTCTCAGGAACTCGTTGAGCCGAAATTAATATCAAATACTCAGGTCTGCTACCCCTTGGAGCAGGGAAAAAATCAAACTTGTAAGTCAACGCGATCAAAAGATAGGACTGTTTATGTCGCATATTTTGCGATTTCACAAGGATATCAAAACCTATAGGGTACTTCCCGATGACCTAGAATCATGATATTTGGCAAGAATCAATATCTAACAGCACACGTAAATTTTTAACAAAAGTAGTAAGTTTAATAACAAAATTCCTTCAAGTTTATAATACGGAACCCTCGATGCGCAAATCCAACTCGCACTTGGCCGGTTTTTTTATAGGCCGGATCATCTTGTTTCTTTGGAAGAATGAAAGAAGATCAACTATAGTTATTGTTAAAAGTCTCTGTTCCATTTTAAATTATTCTAGATTATAGTCTGTGGTCATTTTCATTTTTTATACCCGATTTCTCAAACACTAGTCGACGGTTAAATGATTGCATAATAAAAACGCTGTTTTCCTGAGTGCCTGTGATGGAAAAACCCATTAACATTTTGCACAAGTGCAAAGAGTGTTGCTAGAGTTTCTCAGTAGCAGCCAGTACGGAGCCTGAGCCTTTTTTATTTTATTTTAAGCCAAAGCACCGGGGCCGTCGACTCGCTAGTAAGCGACAAGGCAATCAGCCGGGGCGATATTGGTGCCTGTTAAAGGAAAGGACCTTTATTCATTAAAATACTGTGACTGTGTTGGATTTTGTGACGTCTGTGGCGCCACCTATTCAGCTACGTTGGAACTACGCACTAGTTCGTTTTTGACGAAGTAGATGGCGCCATGCGACTGTCTCGTTGTCCTTACAAGGCTAGCTGCCAGAGGTCGCAAGGACTGCTGAGCATGTGGTTCTGGGTCCCAGGGTTGGGCAGTTATATTGGATTTGATAGCTAGGACATTTTTTGTATCAGTTCAAAGTTTCATGCCGAATTCTTATTGTATAATAAGAACCACGCCTGTAATCCCTGAAGGTTCAGAAGTGGACCTAATAGCACACTTACACTTACATTTCGCCAGTTATGTTTATGACCCATGTAATAGGGGGCGAGCCTATTGCCATTAATCGGGCACAAATCCAGACTCCGTGGCTGCAACTGAGAAATACCAGATGAAAAAATTCAATCACATTTTGTCCGATTTAGGAGTCGAACCAAGGATCTCATGCTTAGAACTCGCGCTTGCGACCACTAGACCAACGAAGCAGGCCATTATCCTATTGTTACTCAAAATCCTGTCTATTGTCACAGGGCAAACTAGTAAAAATCAAAATCAAAGCATTTATTACAAGTAGGCCAGTTACAGGTAGGTTTGTCCAAACAAAGACAACAATAAAATGTAGCTACAGTCCCAGTCACAAGGCATAATACCTGTGAACGTACGCAGTTGCCCATTCAAAGCGTAGATCTCTATGGAAAGGAACGAACAAGAAACTCCATGGACACTCTTTTAAATCAGAATATTGTTACAAAACCTTGGTTACATCATTCCTTTTGAGAAGGTACGTTATGTGAGAACGATGTAGCAAGATGTGCACAATATAATGTGTAAATTATATCTTGTCTGCAAAAGACTGTATCTGAAGAGGCGACAGACGCGAGTTTCCGCTTTTCCTTAACCGGATGTTTGCTCATCACACTTTAGTAAGTAACAATTTCCTTTGTTACAGTAAATCAAACTGTTGGAGCTGTAAACTACAAGAAAATCAAAATGGTGTTCTTCTTCTCCCGAATAACTAAAAAGTAAGTGGTTTTATTAACTTAATGTGATCTACAGTCCTACTCTGGACAAATAGTAACACGAAACAAATAAAGTCTGGCTTTACTTAGAATATTCTGGCATTCGCAATAACAAACAATAAAATTAGTTGAAATCGACACAATAGCCACTACCATGAGTCCATGACTGCCGCCAAGCTACTTCTCATGGAACCATAATATTTCTAATCTACCAAGTAACCACTGGATTTGGTGGATTCCAACCCAAGGATGCACTTTACTTTGTGCAATATAAGTATATCATCACCACTGCTCTCAAACGGTGACGAAACCGGCCTAGAAGCAAAATGTTGACATGACATCCACAAACCCGCACTGGGCCTAGCGGCCTCATACAAGCCTAAAAACTTGGCTTGCCCTTATAACCTACTAGCTTTTGACCGCTAATTTAGAATTTCACAAAATCAAATCAAATTTTAATCAATTCACCCGAATTACTATTGTACTCCGCTTGTCAAGACACGTGGTGCCATCTATTATCATAAGAACGTTATTGTTGTTTTCATCGGGAACAGTACTTTTTTCGGGAGGAAAGGTACCCTATGTCCGTTTCTGTATACCTGACAGCGTATATGCAAAATTTCAGAATGATCGGTTCAGTGGTTTTGGCGTAAAAACGTAACAAACAAACTTACTTTCGCATTTATAATATTAGTAAGGAAGTAAGGAGAAGGATTACCTCTTCAGGATGTTAGGGTTTCCGAACAGTCTGCTTGCCTTATGGGCTTGCCGAATTGTGGACCGCCTGGTGGATTAGGTACAGCCCACTCCCTCTCCAGCCTATGTTACAACAGCGTTAAAACTAAGATCATCATGCTATACCGCTTTCAATATTGATCGTTCATCGGAACACATTCTGTGAAAGAAAGATGCAATCTATACGCAACGAACATTGGCCCATCCACCCACGTGTGCTCGTCGCAACTCTTGCCAACAGTTGCACACATGATACATCATCATACATTACAAACCAGTTAGCCGTAGCGTCGGTCGCAACTCTTCTATTTAGTTATGAATCTATTTTCACATTGCGATCGATCGGTCGTGAGCGTGACGCGCTGGGCCCGGTTGCGTTGCATATTGTGAAGGGAGATGGCAGAAGTCTAGGTGACATTGTTGGGGAGGAAAATGATTAATAATGCCTAATGGCACTTCTTATTAGGTAAGGCAAGAGTTAATTGCCATTAAAAGTACAAGCAACACAATCTAAGGAGATTGAGAAACGCCTTACTTTTAAAGTGTCTAGTACAAGTTAATATTTTGGTTTTAGAATACTCATTTTAACTTTCGTGGATGTCAAACTCGATCAAATTCGAAGTACTTTGCCAAACATGTAACATTATGTTACTAATTTTCTCGAAGCCATAAGCAAACTGCTCTTAAAACGACGAAGGGAAAAGTCTTGAAGAAACCAGCTTGTCCTAAAACCAAAAAATGGAAGAGTCGTGGTGGATACAGCCCACCCCCTCTCACTGAGGAGGCTTTGTCCCATAAATAGAAACGCTATGGAACATAATTATATGCTTTATAATAATTATGAATAAGATACTACTTACCTAATCTAAGACACCGAGAAGAATATGCTGAAAAAAAAACAACCTTCTGTTTTCAAATCTGCTAAGACTGACAGAATAGTATACGGGGTGTAAACAGACCCTTCACGAAGCCGTCAACCAAGCATTCTGTACACCAAACTAAGTAACTTTACGCAAAAATTATTGCTGGGAAACGACTTATGTTTTTGGGGTGAAAAATTACGTTTTACGGTAAAACTCAATGTAACGGACTCAAAACATTGTGCTGATGGATGGATTGAATAATACGGGGGTTGTGAAGATATTTAAAGTAAAAAAATTACATTAGAAACACGGATTTAAAAAAAAACTTGTGAAAAAGTTGGAACTTTGACCCCCAATATCTCCGTAACTAGAAGGTTCCCAGGTATGGTCTATAACAAAAAAATTATCGCAATAACGGGGAGAACAAGTACCCTTCGGCTTCGTTAAGGGTCTTTTTACACCCTTTATTATTCTTTCAGTCAGATATATACTACTGGTACTTGCGTGAGTGTTCATTCATTTATGAAAATTGTCTCTGGTACCGTCTTTACGTAAAATTACACAGCTGTGCACACGTTTTTCAGCGCGACACGCAACTCCAAATAAGTGATGTAACTTTATTTGAACGAAAACGTAGTAAAACTTGTTTAAAGTCATATCGGTGACATAACAATACGTTAATCGGACATTTTTTTTTGTTGTCATAACCCGTAATTAACATTATTTGTAATAAAGATTAGGGCATACACTTCAGCCGACTTATCTGTGCAGGCGGGAAAACATAGAACTAAAATAAATGTACCAAGTTTGACATATCGATGCAATTTTTCTTGACAAGCAGCGCCGCCTTGAACTGCACAGTTAAAGTGGTCATACTGTACTGTATAAATAATAGTTTTTTCACGGCTGAAATTCGTAACGCTTTCTGAATTAGTTGAGGTATTTGTAACAAAGGGGTTTGTCCTTAGAAGTTCTATACGACAATACCTATTTCTGTCGCAGAACAGCTTCGCTGTATCGAGGTTTGAAGCGTTCCTTGCAGGTTATTTGCAAGCCCATGAGATATTTCAGCGATGCATCTGGTATTGCAGTTTTCCAGAGAACCCAAATAAGTTGCATTCGCTTTTAGAGCGTTCAGCATATTTCAATAGTGACTTTTAACAGGATAAACATAAGCTTTTCAGCAGCATAATGTCAATCTAATACTTACAAACTTCAACTAACTTATAAGTGCAGGCGGAAAAACACAGAACTAAAATAAACGTACCAAGTTTGACGTATCGATGCAAACTTCCATGACAAGCAACGCCACCTTGAACTGTCACTTAAAGTGGTCACACTTATGTTTAACGTTTCCATCAACGCTGACGCTATCAGAATATGCCATTTTTCTCAAACCTGTCTAGGTCGGTCTAGTCTAGGCCCTGTGGTGGTGGTATATGGGTACGAAGAACAGGGCGTAAAGTTCTTCATCCCCCATATAAAAGGGAGGATCCTTCGACCAGACGGGTGTAGTGACTGGTGGGCTACTGCCTGACAGTTTTTGTTGGGTTTTCCAATATAGTCTAAAGTCACGGTGACTAATAGCGCGATTCAGAATTTTGATGTTAGTTCTTCCTTTATGGCATAGATGGCGCTGTAGTACTTTTTGTACTTTCCGCTACAGTGGTAACCACTTATCATAAAGCGAGCACAACGTATTTCTTATCAACGTAAAAACCGCTTTATTTACAACTATAAATCTACCAGAGCTATAATTACATCACCTTTAAAATGTCCAATTTTCATTTCATCCAAAGCTTTTCTTTTTCCTTATAATGTAAATGAAATAAGTTTTAAAAAGACGTCTTTGGCGAAAATATATATATATTTTTGACATTTTCAAATACTTAGCAAACTTTAACCTTCTAACTTATCTCTCCCACACGCCAACAAACACACAAATATTATTGTACATCATACGGAGAACTCCGGATTGATAACAGTGCGCAGTGATAAGAGGGTCATGAGATGACCCTCAGCTCGGAGGCCTGGCCTCACACCCTCCCACGTAATCTGACTTATAATAATATTTATATGTAGCCAGTTATAATGGCGAAATTATCTGAGTAGTAACAACTTTAAGAAATATTCGTTGTCAAGCCCACTTCGTAGATAAACTATACAAGTATACAAGTTGTAAACGGACCCTTCACAAAGCCGTCAACCAGGCATTCTTTACATCAAATTAAATAACTCTATGATTTTTTTTTTTTAATTTTTTTTTTTTTGGGGTTTAAATTCACGTTTTACATTGTGCTTTTGGATGCAATGAAGTATGGGGGTCATGGAGGTATTTAAAGTAAAGTTATGCACACAACAATAAAAACTTGAACTAAAAAAAAGTTGTCAAACAGTCAGAACTTTGACCCCCAATATCTCCGTAACTAGAAGGTTCCCAGGTATGGTTCATAACAAAAAATAAATTATTGCAATGACGGACAGAACAAGTATTCGGCTTTGAGCCGCAAAAGATTTTTATAATATTTTAAATTGAGATTTAGGAAGACAATTTCTCAGCAACCTGGAATCTGGTTTTGTGCCCTAAAGATAGGTTTACCCCCCATTAAATATAATAGTTTTTTGGTCTCCCTCTACTCAATATGGAATGCTAATGAAGATATGAATATGTAGGTTTTTCTTTTATCAGTTGCAAAAGACATCGCCCATTTTATGGGCTCGACAATGATAGCTGGGTCACGGTATATTCCATTGATAAAAATGTTTGACCAAAGTATCTCATACTTGTACTCGACCTTACACGGTCGAGTTCATTCCAAAATAATCTCGTCTCCAACCAGACCGCTTTACTATCGATGTTTTAATAACGTTTTTATCTGAAGTTAATTAGTTGACCCGAATTATTGGCGTCAGGCACAATGTTACGACATGTTACTATCTTGAACCCAAAAGTTAACGATTCTTAGCAGTTATTTTAAAAGCCGTTGTGCCCGGTTGATAGCAGTAGGCTCGCCTCCTATTACATGCGACTTAAACATAACTGGCGAAATGTGGGTGCACTATTAGGTAGGTACATCTAAGCCTAACACCTCGGGAATTACAGGATATTACGTTATTTTAAAAGCGCCACAAATGGTCCTCCACAGATTTCGACCATAACGGCGAATCTCAGCGCTGACTGGCCTCGGTGCAGGAAATATTATAATACACATTACTCCTAGGTACATTATTATAATGTAATTACAGCCGAGATCGATCCATGGATGCCGTGGATCCATCTATTACTTACCGCGGAAAGCACGTTAAGCCATTAGTAGTAGATCCTTGATTGTCCCTACGAGTAGGTGGTCAGAAATCCAAAATAGAAAACTTATCCTACGAAAAGATATCGTATTACCCAGTAATTGGGTTGTGAAGGTCAGATAGGTAGTCTCTCCATGAAAAATACTAGTATTCAGCTGCATCCGGTTAAACTGCAAGTGGACTGCAACAAGCTGACCCCAACTGAGTTGGGAACAGGCTAGGCAGATCATGATGATTCTAATGAGGGATGTAGTCCTCAGGATATTCTTGCTAAGTAATTTATGAAAAATTTGTAGGTCTCAGTCAGATAATAATGATTGAGCATCATTCTATGATAGACCTCTCTATCTCTAGAAAGTTCTAGACTTAGACTAACTACGTACAAGATTACATACGTACCTGAATTGTTTTATAAATAAGCAGTGTTTACCATCATAAATCTTTAATGACCCCTGTCTCTTAATTAGAAATGGCACGGGATTAAAATACACATTCTAACCTAACGTAAGCTAGACGATAAATTAATTAATCACTTGTGTAATGTCAGTTGTTTACCAACTTTCTATTTGTAAGAATACCTAGATGTAAAGTCCATTTCTACAAGGTAGATAGATAAAATTATTGATAGACTGAGCTTCTAGCAAGGCTTACAAGCAATGAAATTGACGTGCATTAAAATAGTCTTCATAATTAAACAAGCCTTGTTCCCACGTCATTTTTTTTTCGACAAAAATGGCAACTATTACCTAATAGAACCTATACCTTACCTTATCTTGGCAGAAGAAGAATTTTCTAAAATCTTCCCTTAGTTTTCACACTCTCATCTTCTTTTTATAGCATATCTATGGCATAAAGTTTAGATGTTATATTTAGCCCAAAACTCAGCCACGCGAACCCCGCTCACGCAGATGATAGGGCATGCGGTGCAAGATGGAATGGATGGGATGGATGGGCCATTGAATGCCCCACCTTCCATTGCCAATGAAAATAGGCCAAGGAAATATAGACCGAGCACGGCAGAGGTAAACCGCAGGCCACACCGCCAACTAGCGAGCGAGCGAGCCCGGCGAGCATCATTTCACCTCTTTTCATACTGTTTCACACCGCGGACTACCGAAAATAGCGAACCGAAGTAGGTACTCAAACTCAAAGTGTTTTTTGCATTCATGTTTACACTTAGTTGTTACAAATATTTCAGTAAGTTCCAATATGAAACCCGGTTAGGGCACGGCAACATAATATTGGACAAAACAAGCATCCAGTATGAAAAGAAGGAGAAGGGCTCGCCCGGCTCGCTCGCTAACTGGCGGGGTGTTAGCGGAGTGCAAAAATGGGTGTGCAAAATGTTTGTTGCATACAAACATTTATTAATCGCAATACGTATGCATTGTCATTATTGTTAATTGTCTTATCTTCAATACTTCATTGACCTCTTGAACTCCCATTATTGTCTGTGTTTAACTTATTTGTTAAGTTTATTAAATTTAAATCGCGGTGGTAAGCGGTTCATTCCAGAAAGATTTCCTGTTTACCACAGTTACATCTGCAGCCGGTCGGTTTAGCAGAATCATAATAAGATCATGATTTAAATCACGTCAAAATTCTTAGAAGTCGGAGTCGCAGTCAATATTATGAATTGTCACTTTGTGACCATTTTAAGAATTGTAACGTAATTCATATTATTATCCTAATGATTCTGCTAAAGCGGCCATTTTAAGCCCCCTGCAGTATATTCTTAGCGCCCTCCTTATCTACATTTTATTTTTGGTACATAAGAGAAATATCAAGATATTATGTAGAACTAAGAGATCTTCTTCATTCAATCAAAATAAACCCTTTCAGCATAATTAAAGTGGATTAAGTTTGACAGCAGGCACGATTCTCGAACATCAACATCCTATGGCCAATTTTTTATTGCATAATGATAATACCTTAGACTTAATCCAATATTAGGCAAACCCTCATGATAGTTAACATACTCTTAAAGAAATTATTTGTCTAGCCTCTGGCCGCGGCTTCGCTCGCGTTGATTTAGAATTTGACTATTAAACTCTTAAAACACTACTAAAGTTTCTACAATAATATGATTCGAAAGACACGTGGCGCCATCTATTATTTTTTCCTCGGGAACAGTACTATTTTTCGGGATGAACGGTACCCTATATCCGTTTCTGTACACCTGACAACGAGTATGCATTTCAGGATGATCGGTTCAGTGGTTTAGGCGTGGTATATATACGTATAAAGGTATACATACAAACAAACTCACTTTCGCATTTATAATATTAGTTAGGACTAGTTAGGATTAGGATAAACAGTCCATGCTTCTGCTGACCATGGCACATGTGGGTTATTACTCCAATGACCTACAAATGTATAATAATATAATAATACCAGCCTGTTACTGTCCCACTGCTGGGCAAAGGCCTCTTCTCATACAGAGAAGGCACGAGCATTGATCACCACGCTTGCTCAAGACGGGTTGGCGATTTCAGACTTATATTAATTATAAGTCCAGGTTTCCTCGCGATGTTTTCCTTCACCGATGTCTGTGATGTCCAAGATAAACTCAGAAAGTACATATGAATTGAGAAAGTCACATTGGTACTTGCCCGGATTTGAACCCACAACCTCATGCATGAGAGGCGAGGCCTTAATCTCTGGGCCATCTCAACAAATGTATGCGATGGAAAATCCCCTTTTCATAAAATTCACAGCCATCCAGCTGGTTTGACCCTCAGATTTCAACGGTATCAGTCAGAATGGCTACCCTTATCACGTATTACTCATAAAATCAAGCAAAATTTTCCTCATAACGCCTACTTTAGCAATGTTTTTGTCACAATAAACTTATTTATTACTTTGTTATTCACTCATTGGTTATTATCGCGGAAAATCCCCCTTAACAGATAACTAGTAAATAATGGAAATGTCTTAATTAATAAAATTAACAGATGTAGGGTCAGACACGAGATTTATCGTTAATAGGTTTTGAATTGATACTTTGACATTGTTACTTATGTTTTTTTTAAAAACCCAGTAAGTAGTCATAAAGGGTGTTAACGGACCCTTCACGAAGCCGTCAACCAAGCATTCTTTACATCAAACTAAGTAACTCTACGCAAAAATTATTGCTAGGAAACGACTTTTTTTGGGTGAAAAATCTCGATTTACGGTAGGACTCAATGTAACGCACTCAAAACATTGTGCTGATGGATGGATTGAATAGTACGGGGGCCGTGGCGGTTTTTAAAGTAAAAAGTTGGAACTTTGAGCCCTAATATCTCCGTAACTAGAAGGTTCCCAGGTATGGTGCAGAACAAAAAAATGATCACAATGACGGGGAGAACAAGTGCCTTTCGACTTCGTTAAGGGTCTTGTTACACCCTTTAGATAGGTTTTGAGTATGAATGTGGATAGCTACAACAGTGGGAGAAGACCAAAAATACGCTGGAGGTACCTACTACCGAGATGGATGACTAATAGAGATGGAATCATGCAGCGACGACCCCAAATCATTTGGAATAAGGTCAAGAGTTTGATGATGTACTTATTCCATAGAACTCGACTCCTACCGGCTTCCCCAAAAATAGCACAGTCAGTATTCTATAGACAAATAATATAATCACATTAAAGATATGTACTCCACCTTACCTCTCACAATAATTCACCCATCGCTACTGGTACTTATTGCACAAAAAAAAAGTTAAATTTTGGGGAAAAAAAATCTACAAAACCATTCACCTAAGTGATGAAAATTCTTACAAAAAAACCCTGGAAAATAGACAACGCAAAATAATCTAAAATTGCAAAAATGACATTATTAACTACGGAAGATATTCTAATTATAGCAGTAATTGTAAAGATAATAGACAGTTGTTTGTAGTATTAATTAATATATTGTCTACTTACGTTTGGCCCGTATCTTAAGACTGTCTGTTGCAAAAGGTCGGACTGTTGCATCAGTAGCACGAGACTTGAAACATTTTTTATGACTTACAAATTTTGTATTGTTGATCATTGGGTACTATGGGTTCCTATTGCCCAGTACTAACTGGGTTGTGGAGGTCAGACAGGCAGTCGCTCCATGTAAAATACTGGTATTCAGCTGCATCCGGTTAAGACTGGAAGGCGACCCCAATATAATTGGGAATAGGGTAGGCATGATGTTGATGATCATTCGGTACGATAATTTTATAATAGACATTGACTGACCAATTTATTTAAAGCTTTGTTTTGTTGTCTTTATAGAACTTTCTAATTTTCTTCAAAGTTCTTGTTGAAGGTCAACATTTTATATATTCCTTATTGTTTTATGTCATAACTACAGTTTATGGAAAAACTCAATAACACTTTGCCCGGCCTGAGAATCGAACCCAGGACCTCATGCTCAGCAGTCGCACTTGCGGTTCTGTGTTTATATTCTTCTCAATGATTAAACTCACACTATTCGTCTTCTACTTAAACTCACACTATTCGTGTATTCGAGTAACTATTAACGATAATTAAACAAGCTCATTTAATTGAACTACTGAGGACTTGCGAAAAAATGTTGCTTAAATATTCATAGGCTCAAGTCTACAGCCATGCATTTTTTTTTTCTAGAATTCCCTATAATAAAAATATATTTGCAACTACATAAATATAACTTACTTAGAGAACTATTAAACACATTTTTTTTTATAAAATTGACATCTGTGCCTGATAATTATTTTACAGAAATACAAAACGCCTAACGACACCGCATAGCACTCACCAGCAACATTCACAAATATTTAGGCGCTCTCAATATTTTTTCGGCACCGCGGATAAAAAATAAAAGAGAAACGGTTTTCAACAACAACTTCTACAATGCTATTAAAAATAGATTATATCTATTAATAAATATTGAATAATAGACAACTAGATATAAAAACATTATTACTTTTCTTACAAACTCAATCACAAAAAAAAAAAAAACTTTTTTGCCGCGCATTTATTTACATCTGTCAAACTAATAAGCTTCCTAGTTCTTGCTAGACTAAACAAAGGAGCCCCATTCTCTTTAGGCGGCCGGCAGACCCCACGGCCTTCACGACCAGTCTAACAGGTGGTCAGCAGACAAAGAAACGGGGAATACATTATCTAAGAAGATATTCCGGTACACAAAGAAGGAGATATTTATAAAGAGTTCGTAATAAAAAATATTGTTGTCTGTGGTTGAGTAGGAAATGATTAGGTGACTGGTTTTGTGTTTGTATCCTCATTCCAACAGAATGTATTAGTTAGGCTATAATCTAATACATTCTGTTATGTCATCAATAATTATTGATGACATAAGAAATCACGCCTGTATTTCTCGTTAGGCAAAGATGTGTCGTACAACCACATCTCGCCAGTGGTTTTAAAAATGCCATCCAAGCATCCAGTAAGGTGAACACACAAAACATAATTACAATCTTACTATTTTAGATGCGATTTGGATGGATGGATGTTTGTTACTCAATCACGCCACAACGGCTGAACGAAATCTGGATGAAATTTGGCACACACAGATAGATTATAGTCTGGAATAACACATAGGCTACATTTTCCTCACACTTACGGTGGGAACTGGCGGTTGCGAGCAACAGCTTGTATTAGTTATATTATATTATTGATTCAGAACACGTTCATCTTAATCAAAATCTTACTAAGCCAAGAGGGCAGATACAATTAATTGAATTAGAAGGCCATCCCAGAACCATAGATAACAAGATAGGAAAGTAATAAAACTCTTTGTTAAGGAGCTTGTTCGATAAGCTAGGTTCGTACTACCTACTACCATACCTGCCACAGAGTAGCGTTGCTTTTGTGCATTGGGTACTTGCAGTACTTGTACGAACTTGAGAAGTTGAGAGATTTAGCGTTGCTCTGCCGTGTCTCTGATATTGGAAATGTCAGACATTAGGCCCGGATTCCACCAAAGCAAAGAAGAGAGGAGCGGAGAGGAGATTCGACCAATCACAGGAGAGATGAGAGACGCGATGTTTTCTTTTGTTGTGAATCAACGAATGTTTCCGCACGTCTTCTCTGCGCTCGGGTCATCTCCGCTCTGGTGGTGTCTTACTATCAGATGGGTAACCTGATTGTTTCCTACCCAACAACAGCAAGATTCACAACATAACGCTGGCAGAATAGTCGACGTCGGCTTAGTTTCCAAAGAAAAAAAAACACATCAAGGTTAGAATGTCACGAGGATCCATGAAAAGAGAAAAAGTTATGCTATCTAATTTTTATAGTGTCGAGTCATCTTTTATTGCGTATGAGTCTCTAAGGGGCCCGTCAGTGTTCTGATAAGAGTTATCAGGGTAAAGGTGTGACAATTATTTATCAAAGTCCTATTTTAATCAATATACCTTGATTTTTATAATCAGGCATAGAGGTAGATAAGAAAATACTGCTCAATAGACATACAAATCTACTTATAAATGTTACGTCATAATATTTTTTCTGTGTCTACTTATTTATAACGTTTACGCGACTTTTGATCGATTTAAATGTGTACCGAAGTTCAGAAATAAATCCTTAAAAACGTAGTAAACTTTGTACACCCGACAATTACACAACCTTTGACGCTGGGGTGGTGCTTAGAGGCTAATCAAAAGGGCCTTTCTTTTCTTCTTGTCAAAAGAAGGCGGTTCTTTTGACACCCACTGCGTGACGACCGACCGGATTTCTTTATAACCTTTTATCTTATCTCAATTTGTTTGTGGTCGTCACAGTATGTTTCCTTCTTCAATAGATATTTGTATCAGCCATTCAGTTGTCATCTCAGTAATCACTATGAAAGCGTTTTTGGGTCTTTCCATCAGAAATTTCTCAATAGCAGTTCACGGAGTCTAGATTTGTGCTCGGTTGCTGGTCTCCCACCACACCACCACACCCACCACCCACCCACATTTCGCCAGTGATGTTTTAAGTCTCATGTAAGTAGCGGGCTAGCCATTGCCATCAACCGAGCACAAATCAAGGCTCCTTAGCTGCTACTGAGAAATGCCTGATGGAAAACTCGATAAAACTTTGCGTGACCCGGGAATCGAACCCAGGACCTGATGCACTGAAGTCGCGCGTGCGACCAGTCTACCAACGAGGCAGTACTTATGTACATTCGTGCTGAAAACATATTCCTAGGACAAGCAAAAGCCTTCTCTCGGCACTATTCATCCGTAACTAACTTATCAACCGATTTTTCGTATTTATTTTCCTTTTTCAAAAACATTAAAGATTGCAACACAATTTTACACGTGGCCAGGTATGCTGCAATATGTTAAGCAATGTTATTGAAGTTTATTTTGTTTTTATCATCCATAGCAACAGGCTGTATGTAACGCCGCAGCGGACGATAAAAATAAAACAGTTTCGCAAGTTTGGTTTTATAAGATTCAATTTGTTCTTTTATGGAACTTACATAATCCATAGGAACTGCATAAACTTCATAAGTTTCTCAAAAATTTTCCAGATTTCGTTTAAAACAGACAAACCCGGGACCACCAGGACTGAAATCAGGCTTAAAATTCTTAAAATGGTAACAGACGGAGTTAATTTTATGAATCGCCACTTTGTGACCATTTTACGGATTTTAACGTAATTCATATTATTATCCAGTTATAATTTTGCTAAAGCAGCCATTTTAAACCAGGGGGGTTTAAAATGGCTGCTTTAGCAAAATTATAATGCGAAGAGTCTGTATAGGTTCGTGGCCTAGATATGAGCAATAAACCTTAACCTAACCTGGTGTCAGCGTTTTATGCCGCCCATGGTCCTCTGACCTGGCTTTACATGCCGTCGAGAAATATCTCTCAGGCATGCTGGTTTGGTTTCCTCACGATGTTTTCGTTCACCGAAGAAACTGATATTATACAACACGCTCATGAATCAGGCTCATGGCAGTCTAGGTCACACGACTAGGCTATCATTTCCCATGGCATCTATAGGCAGACTCTACAGAACCACCTGCTACGATCCTTAAATACCATAGATAAAACATATCTACTTATAAATATAGCCACATAATATGCAAATACTCGAATGTGACGTAGTAGACACACCCAACAAACGGCTCGTCGGCGCTCGCATAATATCAAGCTACGTTAAAATATTCAGTGGGTGTGTCCATACCGGTTTCGGTAAATTTTCCACTTCATTCCGTTTAAATGTTACGATTCAGGCCAAGTTCGGTTTTTTATGTTGTTTTGATAGATATAAAAAACCGAACTTGTCGTTTCTAGGCGGATCGAGGATAATTAGTTGATGATATCATTGTCTAGTCGTAAATATCACTGGTTAACATTGATTAACCGATTTTCGGTCACATCACATGACATAACATCACGCCTGTTATCCGGGCATATACCTATTAGGCAGAAGCTTACCTATAATAGTGCACCATCATTGCGCCAATTATGTTTGAAGTCCCATGTAATGGGGGGCGAACCTATTGCAATAAACCACAGAATAAATAATCTTTAACGTTACACTACTGAGAAATAATTAAGTGATGGAAAAACTCAATTATAGATTTCCTGAAGCTTCATCTATCTGAAGTTCCAATTAACAACCATCGAAGGGACATTTTGAGGAGTTCGCGGCTAAAAACGGTTGCACAATTCCATCGATCAAGGTTATTCTACGCCGCCGCGATCAGTCCATAAATGGGTGATCAACTGATCACGGATCCTGGGTGGATAGTGCAGTTGTTCCTGGCTGTCGTTCGTAGATCGTTGACAGGCGTTACGCATAGTCAGAACCCCGAAAGGCTGATAGGCCTTTCATGTAAAATACTGGTATTCAGTTGCGCATGGTAGAAAGACGACCCCAACATGTTTGGGAAAAGGCTAGACAGATGATGACGTGATGTCAAAGGCAGTTGATGATTGTGAAGTCCAGCAGATTGAAGAGGCAATTGCATTTTTATTTTTATGTCTATTTCATAATCTTTTTGACATTTCCAACATTGTTAACGCTGTCACTTCGTCTAGGCCCTTCGTATAAGGTTACTTCTTGCGGCTAGATAGATACAGGGTGCAGCTAAGACCCTTAACGAAGCCGAAAGGCACTTGTTCTCCCCGTCATTGCGATATTTTTTTTTGTTCTAGACCATACCTGGGAACCTTCTAGTTACGGAGATATAGGGGGTCAAAAGTTTTTTTCTTCACAAGTCTTTTTTTTAATACATCTTTTAAGGTAAGATTTTTAACTTTAAACACCTCCCCTACGCCCGTACTATTCAATCCATCCATTAGCACACTGTTTTGAGTTCGTTAAAAGTGATTTTTCACCCCAAAAAAATTCGTTCCCCAGCAATAATTTTTGCGTAAAATTACTTAGTTTGATGTACATAACGCTTGGTTAACGGCTTCGTGAAGGGTCCGTATATACCCTGTAGGTACGTTGGGCTGTACCTATGCATTATCTTATCAAAGTCAGAATAGGAAATATGTAAACAATGATGGTAGGATGCAGTAGCGAAAAGTCAATTTTTGTAAGAGGTAAGCCGGAGTACATATCTTTAATGTGATTATATTATTTGCCTATAGAATACTGACTGCCATTTTTCAAAGGGAAGCCGGTAGGAATCGAGTTGTATGGAACCTTCGCCACTGGTAGGTATGTAACTAGCATACGTACCGTAACAAAACAGTCTCAAATAAAACAGTGTTGTGGCTGTCTGCACGCAGGCTTAGTCAAAGAACAACCAGCACGGCATCACAATTCAAACTCATTACAAATGCAAAATTAACTTTGTTCATACATCTGGTCATACACGACCAGACGAAAGGAGTATACATCGTGGCAGGTGGCGTTTCTGCCTATCCTATTTGGAAATAGGCATGAGTATATAGTATGTTTGCATGCAATTATATCTGTCTCTCTGTTACCGTTTCACGGTGTTCGATGGGCATAGACAGACTATGACGGTATGATATGACAAAAGACGTAGGATATTTTTTATCCCAGTAGTACGTAATTTAAGACGTTGATGCGGGCAAAATCGTTGACTATTAGCTAGCACACACGGAGAGACATCAAGCTATACATTTCCAGTACATTATACCTAGTTCTCAAAACATAATTAGGAAGGTACCTACAAGTTATTTATTTATTTATTTACCACCAATTATAAAATACTTACCTAGAAGAGCGTGATTATGATTACAAATATACAAATATTGCTCATTTAATGTGTCGATCAGCCGAAACAAAGCTAATTAGCAAATTATGACTAAGTACCAATTATTCGCTACTATGATTAGGGTTCCCAACTTTTTGTACAAGAAATGAAGTATATTAAGATCTGAGAAATAAAATGAACAGTATATTACAAAAGAAAACAGTATTTTAATTTTTTGACGTTTTAAAAACTTATTTTTTGGAGCTTCTTGCACAATTTATTATCATTTTTAAAATATTCATAAGCCTCTCCACAATTTACGTACGGCTCCGGATACCAGCGCAGTGCACACATAAAAACAGTATTTTGTTTACTTTTTTTTTATAGAACAGTAAAAAGTATTAACGAACGAAAAACAGTAGGTATAATACTGTTTTTAGCAGTATGGTTGGGAACCCTAACTATGATGCGTATAAAAACGTGTATTTTATCAAACATGGCCGCTACATCGTCTGATAAGGGGGAATAAGGAAGATGGGTGGTTCCGGGAGCCATGTCACGCCAATTATTATGAACAGCTGTTATTAATATAATCATTATCTTCAATAGGTATAGAGATCCACTTCCTGGTAACGAAATAATATTTATTTAAATAATATATTAAGTAGGTACTTACTCGTGATATTTGGAAGATTTGCTGTCCTGTTTATTGACTATAATTCCAATGATATTTATCCCAGAAGTGAGGAGCTCGTGGCTAAATAATAACAGCCACTCGGGTCGATCTTCAGGTTAAGCCGCGCTTGCCTAGGTTGGTCCGTGGATGGGAGACCACCTAGTACATCCCGAGTTTCAAAACGATATAAATTCACATCTTAGTTTTTTTTTGTTTTTCAATCATGTTTTCGTTACCTATGGATCATCCTGATCATCACATTATACGTCTGTGGAATTCATCTTGTAGGCTCTACTTACCTATACACTTCTTATATTTTATACTGTGCTTTTGCATACCCCTTCGGACAAAACAGGCGTCATGTTATTTGTTTACTTTTTGAACAGTCCATTCCAGTCTTGTTTGACATTTTGATTTAGGTGTCCATTTTATTGTTTACACATAACAAACTTTATAATGTAACTACGGAATTTGATATTCAGATGCCAATTAGTGTTAATTTTATAACAAATACCAGTTTAAAGTGTAAAGTACGCTGTTATATTGTGAGATGAACTTAGGACTACGGCCTTTACTAGTATCGTAAATGCAATCTAGTTATTTCTAGATCAAAAAGTAAACTAGGCAGACATTTGGACTTAGAACTATACGCAATAATAAATGTACAAAATAGGTAACTAGTCATAATTATCTGTTTACTTAGAATTACTAGGATTGCGATAACACTGTTTTCATCGTATCGTCAATAATTATAAGTAGGAGTGGCAATGTAATAGCATACCTTATAATAAGAATCTAATACCTACACGGTAAACCGACTATACAAGTTTTGAAATCTAGCCGAGGTTTTCACCTTTCTTACTAACCTGGCTCCTTTTAATCGACTTCAAAAAGGAGGAGAGGTTCTCAATTCGTCGGAATCTTTTTCTTATTTTTTATTGTTTGTTCACCGATTACTCGAAGACGGCTGAACCGATTTGGATTTTTCTTTTTTTGTTTGAAAGAGTATACTCCCAAGTTGGTCCCATAGAAATATTGTCATGATCTGATCAAGGTCTTCGGAGATATGGACCGGAATTCTTCAATAATAGACAGCAACTCTGTCGTGATTGCTGCAATCGCTGAGATGTTTATTGTTTACACAAAATCATCACATAGCATCACGCTTGTATGCTCTGAGGGGGTATGCAGATGTGTACACTTACTGCTTATGCAATTTTTTTTTCTAAAACTAAAAATGAAAAATAAAAAAACTTTTTTGCAAAAAATAAAACCGACTTCAAACACAAAAAAGTGAAAAATAACTTTAGCTTCAGAAGTCGGTGACAAAAAAACTAAATCAAACGAACAAAAGTCACCGACTTTTGAAGGTTTTGAATTTTAAAGCTGCGGGACGGTTCGAAAGAGATACCGCGGCCCTGGAACACAAAGGGCAAACAAGGAACATGGATGGGTTTTAGTCAGTACGAGTCTGACACTACCACTCCGCCCAGAGCGGGAGGGGTCACTTGACGATTTCCCATCCGAAAAAAAAAAAGACACGATTGTCTTTTTCTTTGTCATATTCACTTTTAAAACAATCTCACATGCATTACTTCTTATTACACGTGATAATTAATGTCATTTGTTTTGAATAACTGTTTTCTTTGTTAATTATCCTCATATTTTCTTGTTATAACAAATTTCAAAGAGTTTTTTGGAAAATAGCTACCGACTGAACCAAATCTTTGGCCACCTGTACTGTCTACTCACTTTAGAAGTTTCTGGACATCCGAGCACCTTTTTTGGTATCTTACGCAGACAAAACATACGGTAACCAGAGACTGGTGGGCGACCTTAGCTCATACCTCCTGGCTTTCTTTGTTAAGAGACTCGATCGCGAACACAGAGGTATAAATACACCATAATAATAAGAAATGTTATCAGAATAAATTAAGTGCCATTCTTGCCTTAGCGTAATATTTTCACTTAGGTACAGATAGAGGCATTTTAGATGGTTATTAACATCAAAAAAAAACTTTTTTGCAAAAAATAAAAAACACAGAAAAGTGAAAAATAACTTTAGCTTCAGAAGTCGGTGACTTTTGTTTGATTCAGTTTTTTTGTCATCCTCCTCTTTTTGGAAGTCGGTTAAAAATGAAAACTTAACTACATAAGTGTGTTCACAACATTTGTGTGGAAAAAAAAACTGCTAATCATAGAATGAATAATTAAAAACTTGATCGTTACAATAGTAGCAAGTCTAGTTAGGTTATATTATTTGACATTCTGGCCTATTCCTAATGACATTTAAGACTAATGTGCTGTTTTTATAATTAACTAGCTGTTCCCGGCATGCGTTGCAATGCACCTTTTTCCTATCCTACCTACCTATCCTACCTACCTACCCTACCAACCTACTTACCTACCCTTCTCTACCTACCTACCTACTTACCTACCTACCAACTTACCTACCTACTTACCTACCCTACCTACCCTACCTACCCTACCTACCCTACCTACCCTACCTACCCTACCTACCCTACCTACCCTACCTACCCTACCTACCTACCCTACCTACCTACCCTACCTACCTACCCTACCTACCCTACCTATCCTACCTACCCTACCTACCCTACCTACCCTACCTACCCTACCTTGGCTGTACCTTGGTTGGCTGTTTTAAGTGTTTTTCCGGCAATTATTCGAATTTTTCTCGCCGTAAAAACCATCCTTGAACAATAACGAACATTTAAAAAAAACATTGGCCAAATTGGTCCAGGCGTTGTTGAGTTATGCGCTTACCAACACATTTTGCGATTCATTTTTATATTATAGATTACCTTGCTTAACAACTAAAAGCTCGAATTAGATAATGGGTTTAAAGAATTTAAAGATTTATGTAATCGTTTTGTTTACGCCTAGATACGGACTTTGTGCGGACACACCCACTATGGTAGACAAAGGCGATTCAATTAATCAATTGATAATTATGTGATTGATGAATTCTTTGATGTTGCTAACTCGAAAATCATATCAAACGTACATAAACTTACGCCTTTTTCCATGGGGATAAGCAGACACTATAGAATTACATTCATACCCCTGTTGCTTCGTCCAAGTCCATTCTCTCATTAGCTCAAATTCTCTTATATTTATAAGTACCTAGTAGAGGTGTACCTTATAGTTCATCTTCATTTCACCAGTTATGCCCCATCGCATGTTGCGAGACTATTGCCATTAACCGGGCACAAATCAAAACTCCGGACTTCTACTGAGAACTTGCTAATGGAAAAACCCAATTACAATGCTCGACCTGGGATTCAAATCCAGGACCTCGTGCTCAGCAAAAGCGCTTGTAAACACTAGACCAACGAAGCAGCTACCAACAAGTTAACACAAAACTCATTTCTGCCCTTGGTTGGTATTAATTGAATACACCCACCATCCCTCCTATGTACTTATTTTTATTCTCACAAGTAACAAATCTCTTCTGAAAAATATCTGAGCGGGATTCCCGGAAAAATTGTTACGCATGCAAAAAATACTTTTTGCTCAGTTTTGTCGCTAGCCCCTGGGGGGGCTTCCTTTCAATTTTATTTACCTTTACATTCGTTGTCATAAGGCTTCTTTTAAAAGTGAAAAACTGTCAAAGGACTGCTCGACTGTAGTATGAGGGCGTGTACTGTAAGTACCTATGTAGCTCAAGAATACAAAGAAAACGTGTCTAGCTTATCTATGGTTATAGCCTGATTCATGTAGGTATCATAATAATGCCAAAAAAACGGAGGCAACAAATATTGCGCCCCGCTTTGCACGCATCTTTTTTTATCTCAAATTCACACGGCTTGTCATATGACTAGCATTTTTTTCATCACAAAAAACTGATGTAAACTATAAACTAAAAGACTATAGTATACTTTCAGCTTATCTCTACGAACTTATGACCTATTCGGAGTCACGTAGTGTAATAGAATGTATGTTGGTACTTACTAAGGCCGTGGCGACTTGCATCAGAATTTTATCTATGGATTTTATTTATAAACTGGCCTTTTTAATTGCTGGTCATAACTTCATAAGTAATATTGGATATGTGGGTGGGGTTTTCTACTCCTTGGGTCTGTGACTCTGGAATGATGGGTACTTTTCATGTGACCTAAGTAGAGGTTTACCGAGTTTTAAGACAGCATCTGGCCCGTTTTTAGTCTCAGCTTAGTTAGTAGGAAGTAGGCATATTTATGTATTATCCAAGAAGACTGAATCGATGAGCACACTGACAAAAAACTTTACTACTGTTGGATAGTAGATTTCTTTTTTTTTTCTTTGAAAAAACTGTAAAAGATGGTGGGGATTTTAGGAAATGGGGTCTGACTTTTGTAACTTTAATCCTGCTGCTGCTGGGAAACGACTTTTTTATTTGGGGTGAAAAATCTTGTTTTATGGTAAGACTCAATGTCACGCACTCAAAACATTGTGCATTGAATAGTACGGGGGTCCTGGAGATGTTTAATACTAATACTGTCTAATACTGTGCAATTATTTAATAAAAAAAATGTGAAAAAGTTGGAACTTTGACCCCAAATATCTCCGTAACTAGAAGGTTCCCAGGTATGGTCTAGAACAAAATTATCGCAATGACGGCGAGAAACAAGTGCCTTTCAGTTTCGTTAAGGGTCTTGTTACACCCTTTATATTCATAAAACAGTTCAGTTGTGCACACAAAACAGCTGTTATTGCTTCAGTAAATAATTTCATTTTTATGTATGAACGTGGACTGACTCCATATAGTCTGATAAAAAAGTGTAAGCATCGTAGCAGGAGGCGTAATGTTAGTTTCTGCCCACCCCCATGGGAAAACGGCTTAAATATTGGTGTCTGTATGTAAATAATTTTCGTAGTTAAAGAAAATTACGGTGATTGTTAACATTATGGAGAAAAATTTACTTCAAAGGTCCTTAAAATGGATTCATTGGCTTCTGAAACTTCAATAAACTAAACGTAACTTACTTTACTACAAAACACTAGCAAATGACCATAATATTATGATGAATTAATGACGTAAACAAAACATATTGCAATCGTTATAACTAACTATCAAAGAGTTTGGTAAACAAATCAGTTACATTGAGCAGAAAAACTAAAACATTCAATTAGTGACGTCAATAAAACGTTAACGGGAAGAGCATCATCTATGTATGTATGTATGTAATCGATCATTGACGGTTTTGTCTATGACTTGCTCTTGCTCGCGGCTTCGGTCCTTTTTACAGGCAAATTGCGGACCAACTGCGGACCAACTGCGGACATATCTGTCCCGGACATTATGTCCGGTGCTCCGAGCCGATCCGCCATTTTTCCGAACCTACCGGTTTGGCTGATCTTATCTGGGGCCAGCATGCACCTTCTTCGAAGGACAAGGTCATCCTTCCATGGACAGAACAGTAAATCTGGTATACGACGAGCCCCAGTGTGAATGTGTGCCTTCCCACAAGTAGATAAATTGTAGATACGTAGACAGATACTTACGTCTTTCGTTAATTGACAACAATTTCGGGTATACGTCATATGTCTAAAGACGAATCGTTTGATTGAATCATTGAAATGCGTTTGAAAGACTCCTTGGTGCAAAACTACGAAGTAAACAAGGAAATGCTGATAATACAATTTCTTGTTTCTTTTATACATTTTACTTAATACACAATACATTACAATAGGTAAGTACTTTTTTGCAAGAGCTATTTAACAGAAAAATAAGTGCATACTCATTAATATCTAAGTATGTACTTACTTAATTACGCTAAAACGTAACACTGGCTTTAGAAAGTTATCTTAATAACAGACAACAGACATAGTTAACAAAATTTTGAAGTAAGCAGGTATTTTGAACTGCAATTAGCAGTATGTGGTATGTGCATAGCGTACACGTCTCCGATGACGAAATTCACCTTGAGCTTTACAACTTGCTGACGAAATAGACGCCTTCAGTTACAATATAAACAACTTGGCTCTACTAAGTCAAAATCTTTACTTCTTATGATCAATGGAATTTATAATTGTTTTTTTTTTCTACTGGCCATGTATTTGGCAGTTAGAAAAGAAAAAAAAAAACAAAATAAAAAGTCAAAATAATTTTGACATCAAAATTGGGGGGAAAGTATTTTTTTAGAATTCTGACAGTGTAGGCCTCCGGCCTTCTTATTTTATTATTAGACTCGCAACATTGACTGATTAAAAAGTACCCGATATAGCGTCACCGTCACACATGATTAGCTGATGCAATAAGGCTTCCATCTTGCTTACATAGCACAAGATTGCTTTATGGCCTACATAAAGGGCATTACAAGCGCGTCGCGCCACGAAAAATGCCACGGAATTTACCATTGAGAACTATCTATGGTAAAGGTACTATTGTGTATTCTGTGGTACTTATAGGTACTTAATACTTTGGGTAAATTCATTAGTCTTCGTCAATTCGACGCCAAAAAGTCTAAAACCATTAAATAACGCTTACTAAGAACCAATCCCTAATCATCTCCAACACGATAATATTTTCAAAAGCACATACCTAAATACAATCAGCATTACAAAAACAAATCGATGATAATAATCGTAGAAAAACAAGTTGTTTTAAAAATAGTTTCGAACGTCGCGTGCACACGTCACGACACACCCGCGCGCTCGACCAATCAGCGCGCGCCGTGCAAACACTCCTCCCGGTATTAAAGCGCGCGCGCAATATTTTATAACCACTACGTTTCTTAGTTCTCTCAAGCATTGTACCTATTAAATGGGTGACAAATTAAACACTATAGCATATTATAGGTGGCTGATATTCTTGTTCAGTTTCAGTAATTTTGATAAAATTTAGCTTCTTCGCGTTTTTAGTTTTTGAATTTATTTTGTAAAGTATTATTTAATTTTATTGTTATTTAGTTTTTATTTATTTTGAATTAAAAATGTTGCACTTCAACTCTATCCCTGAAGACTACGTGAGGAAGACCAACCAGTGAGTATTTTTATTAATTTAATTTTCTTACTTCTATCCTTCTGTAATTATTATGTCCAAAACTACATACTTAGTTATATTTCTGCTTCGTTTATAAAGTTCTCAACTCCTTAGTTTTTTTAATAACCGCTTCAAATATCCTTTAATACATCTTGCTGTGCTTAAAATATACCTACTTACCTAGGTATTTAAAATAGATTTGTCCAAATATTGAGCTTCTGATAATTCAATTTTCTAAATTATTTACCAATTAGGCTTTGAATCATTAATTTATTCTTACCTATTTATTATCATTTATTTATTTTAATTTGCTATACTGTCTTTTAACTTTTCCAACCACTCCAGACACACCATAAAAAATCATAGTTACGTTAAAAATATTTCCTCAAATCAAACTCAAAAAGAAAAATATGAAATGACGTTCCTCGAAAAAAAAAAAAAAATATCGGAAATCTCCACGAGTCGTGTGGCACGTTTATCGAAAATAAAAAACATATTTATGTCTAAGAAAAGGTAAATCCCCATGGTTACCAATAACAGTGTTACTGTTCCATCAACTGTTACAGGTAAAGTTCCATAAGGTACCTACACGGAAATACAGAAAACCCATGTTATTTTTAGTTATTTTTTCTAAATATTGACCGTCTGCACGCGTTACTTCCCAGTACGGCTTCGTATTTAGTCACAACAGCATTGTTACGAATTGATTCAAATTACCGAGTCTGGAACTAAGTAGCCACTGTATTCGGTTTATCGTCAATGAGTTCCTAGTAAAAATAATCAATTTGGCTCACACGTCACGAGGCGTTGTGGGCCAGTCTTATGCCTGGAGGTCTACTCTAATTCAACGAAAAACGAAGTTTCGATCGAAATTTCGCGTATATGACGAAACTTCGTTTAAATTTCGTTCGTTTGCGAAGTTTCGTTTCGGAGAAAGAGAGTAGACCTCCTGATTCACTAACACTAAACGATATCCAAATGAATTCCTAAATATTATTCAACTTTTTCAAACTTAGGTAGCCAATATCTTCTATGTGTGTCTATGTAACTACTGAATCTATTTTCATTGCTTTCCAACAGTTTGGCCTCTCAATAAACAGCTCAAAGAGCCTTTGGCATTTTCAATAATACGCACTGAAAAATTTTGAGCTCCGTCTAAGATGATACGATGAAAATGTAACGTAGTATTACAGCATTCGTTTAGAACATTTTCCGTAACTGTAATCATAACCTGACTGGCTGGTAATAAAATACGATTGCATAATACATAACACGAGTGATTGATAAGCCAAAAGTACCTAAGTCGCTATGACGATTTCTCCTAGTCCTTTTGGCTGCCCGGGGTTGCCACGAGGCAACTGGAATCATCTTAAGTTTTTTTTTTTGTCCCAATGATAGCCAGTATCCTTTAAAACAATATGAAGTCAAAATCCTAGCTGAAGAACTTTGCAGTTTACCCTATGAAATGTCAGATCTTTATCCTGAACCTTACAGGAAAACCCGATAGTTTGTACCTACGTTCAATTATTATGCGTCAAAGGGGAAATCCAAATAATGAAAAAGTACAATATCGTGTAAATTATTACATAAGCAAATCTCGAGTTTATAGAAAAAACACCGCTTAAAAAAACTAGTCTACCTATTTATTGCATCTGTTAAGGCTAGCTCTCGACAAAATAATTAACACCAACAAATAATTATGTACTTATAAAAGACCTTCTACCTAGCTAGCTATTTCTTCACAACCATTCATAGGATCCTCCAATAAAGGTTGTGCAAGATAACATACTTATAAACAAATTAATCCATTTATCTAACACCTAATTCAATTACGAAGTAAGAACAAAGTGCAGGACAGATAATTATAATATCTAACCTTTGATTTAATTGACCGACATTTTGTGCCCGGTTCAAAGTTTCAAGCGTCACCCTGAGGAACAAATGGTCGGTGTGCAAACGCTTTAGATAACGAATTTATTGTTAATTTAATTTGATATCAAAAGTTTCAACATAGCTATTAATTTTTAGGAGTCAAGGAGGCAGATAAAATCTTTATATGTTAGTACATAGTACATAACGTTTTTTATCCATAAATACTATAATTCATACCTACTTAAGCTACACTCTTATAATGGTAATTTTGTAATTTCTATGTCATGTGTGTACGTTTGTTTGATACTTTAAACATCCTAAACTAGCTGGTCACTAAATTGGTTTCACAAAAAAAAAAATATCGTATGCTTTTTAGTTTTCCCCAAAGCAAATGTTTATTTTGACGACATTTATGTCGACACAGGGAATTCAAAATAGCGAGTATTGACGTCTAAATATTATGATACTTATTTTTAGTATGTTTTCCATAATTGGGTTTAATAGGAAATCCAATATGGCCACATTTAACTCCATCTTGTGACGTTGATAGAACATTATCCATATTAGGGTCCCAAACATTTGACTATGGAGTTTCTTGCCCATTCTTCTCCATGAGAAACTAAGTACCTTTACGAACCACAATTAACTCTATTTTCTTGTTAAAGACGTCCAAAGTGAAATAGGTATATGGTTTGATTTTGACCTTTACTCATGTATGTTTTCGTTTGTTCCCAGGTATGCCCAAGTGGCACTGGCTTGCGGTCGTGCGGCCCACCAGACCGCTCTCCGTGGGGCCACCAGCCCCAGCCCTCAACTCGCTGCATTGACTCCTAAGGTAACTACAACTATAGACAAAAATATCGATTCACTAGGTAAATGTAAACAAACGATCAACAAAGAATCAGGAATTAAAGTTCACCCACATTTCGCCGGATCCTACTGGGAAATTTCTGATGGAAAACCAATAATAAGGAAAATATTGGTCAATATTCTTTCCTGAAGTTTTAATCGCTGTAATGATTGAAAGATAATTTCTCAAACAAAGACAAGGAAATGAGTAGAAACGCAGAAAAAAAAAAACAATGGTTTCTGTTCATTGCACGACTCGATTATTGTTTAAATCGTGGAATATTGTAGTAGCAGAAACTTGACTTAAATTGCGCTGTAATTTTTCTGTAGGGTCCTTATTTATCAAGGGCTAAATTAAAAAGAGCTAAATATTATTGCACTGTTGCAATGTAGGTTTGGTAAGTAGGTGCCAGTCGCGAAGTGAAGGGCTTTAAACATTTTTATAGGCCAAGCCAGCACGACACTAATCAGGCCGAAGGCCAGTTTGATGGATCGATGTAAATGCACCTCAAACACAAATATTTGGTAGGGTTCGTTCGGTCCTTTAGTGGTCAAAAGTTTGAATAACTATTAGATATGATTTTGAATAAAACTACATGCCCTGGAACCGAACGACCAAAGACATGTGTGCCTGGTGTATTTCCTTCTCGACAATGTTAGTTATTGAGTTCCTATTACAAACGAAACACAGTAGGACCTAAGACAGTCCCTTGAGGGATCCCACAAAGTTCGTACAGTCAGTGGCCTGTGTTACCTTACCCCTCTCACAGAGAAAAAAGGAAGCGGTCAAGTAATGCAGAACAACTAAACTATACTGCATCTCCAAAGGTTCTGTCGTAGGTCCTGTTGTATTTCGTTACTATTATGATGTAGTAGAAGAATGTCCTGACGTCTGTTCAACTCCTCAGGTCCGTGCCTTTGTGGAGCGCAGTGCTGCTCTCTGCCAACCGGAACATGTCCATGTCTGCGACGGCTCTGAGGCTGAGGCAGCCGCCTTGCTGCATATCATGCAGCAGCAAGGAACCTTGAAGCGTCTGCACAAGTATGACAACTGGTAAGTAACCGCCGTACTATTCTAACTACTTTTGTTTTTGTGTTGATTCTTGCCTCAGTCAAGTAAAATAGAGCCAATGAGTTCTATCATATTCAAACGCCACATCTGGTAAATGAAACTCAAGTTTTTCCCAAAAATCATATTAGAGATATACCTACCAATAACTATTGCATTCTATCCGTATCCGTATGAAGTCTATATCTTATGGAATTACGGCAATGGGCTCACTATTGAGCAGAAACTGTTTTAAATTACTTGATAACAAAATGGCGTCCTACACTTTACCAAGAACAAAACGAGTTCTCACACAAAAAACATCTAACCCGTCTCTTCCTCCCCCAGCTGGCTAGCCCGCACCGACCCCGCTGACGTCGCTCGCGTTGAGTCCCGCACCTTCATCTGCTCCGACAAGGAGAGGGATGTGGTGCCCATTGCACGCGCTGGACAGAAGTCGGCCCTCGGCAATTATATCGCCCCCAACGACTACGAGAAGGCGATCACTGAGAGGTTCCCGGGATGTATGCGAGGTAAGTTTAAATGGAGTTTTTTTTCTGCCATTTCTAAGGACACTAAAAGGAAACTGACCCTTTAAAATCGGTTTCTTTTTTCTATGCAATTTAAATCAATTTTTAAGCAGAGCAGTATTCTCTTTTATGGTAGTGATAGGACATAGATATTATAGAGGTCCTGTTCGCTCAAGGATATTTCCAAACTATCATAAAAATGTGCCCAGAATAGCTTTAGCTGTCTAGAAAATTATATTGCTATGTGTACTTTCAATATAATTTGCACTTAAATAAACATGACCTTTAAAATAATGTATAGCAAATCGACATGAATTTACATTGCTAAATATGCTAATCGCTAGATGACTTTATACCTGATAATCAAATACGGAAGAAAAACCAGTAATTTCGTACCAGCCGTAAGATTTCACGAAATCATCTCAGGAAACTTCGTTGGAACCCATTGAACAATGTTTCCAAACAAAACTCAAAAAGTAAACTATTTCGCAGTATGGGAAGTATGGGTATGAAAATAATGATTAGTAAATCATTATTTTCATACCCTTACTTCCCTGACCCATTACATAAACAATCAACTAATCTATTATTATTTTGTCCACAGGCCGCACAATGTACGTGATCCCATTCTCCATGGGCCCCGTAGGCTCACCGCTGTCCAAGATCGGCGTCGAGATCACAGACTCTCCCTACGTAGTCTACTCTATGAGAGTAATGACACGGATAGGTACGTTACACTTCAAAAATTTTTTTATAAAACTTACAAAAACAGCCAGACAGGCCGAAGTCACCAGTGTGTCTAGACCGTGGACAACCGCCGTTGGGAAAATGTAACGCACAGTTCATCAAATCTCAGTGCTTTATTAAAATCTCGGAGGTCAGTTTATACTGGATACATTGTAGTCTACAAACAGGGCCCAGGCCATGTTAGCACCGGCCCTCCTTATTATGGGTCGTGGCCAATAATGAGGCTCTCTTTATTCATGTGTTGTGTAGGTGGTGTTCCGAATACGCAGGTGCGGAATAGCCCCTCATCTACCAACGCCAATCGAAGGGCGGGTACAAAAATGGCGCGAACTTTTAAAATTTGTAGGTTAGGTTGTCTGTCAAATAAACATTTTGTTTGTTTTATGATTATTAGGTTTCTTTGTTAGATAATTAGTTGAACTTAGTACTCACGTGTTTCTACATGAATGGATAACGGTTTTGTTTATTGAAACTAATAGATTATGACATAGGTACTTACGTTTCATTTGGAGTTGTTTGCAAATCACCGCGCCAGCGTTTTAATTACTTACTTAGATATTTGATGATTTGTACATTAAATACTCGGTTTATTTTCGTAAAATCACACACAGTTATCGATTATCTTCAGTCAAGTATAGACATTAGTTTCAGCTTTAACGAACCAAGCAAAACCTTTGGAAACCGCTAGTTTCTAACTGACCCACAACTCTTTCACAAAGAAACACCCAGTTTTAGCAACTATTCTCAGTTTTCCGCAAGAAAAAAGAGACAAGACATCTTACCGAATACTCTAACCCATGTCAGAAAGAGACACAAAATCTAAAATAATCTTTTATATTGTCAACAGGAGCGAAAGTTCTGGAAACTTTACGTCAGGATGAGCAGTTTGTACGGTGTCTGCATGCTGTGGGTACCGGAGGCATTTCTGGATGGCCCTGCGACCCACCTCGTACTATCATTCTGCACAAGCCTGCTGATAATGAAATTGTTAGCTATGGTGAGTATTTTTGATAACAGATAAAATGTAACATCATGCGTGTATACCAGTGGCGAAGGTTCTATCCAACCCGATTCCTACCGGCCTCCCCGTTGAAAAATGGCACAGTCAGTATTCTATATACAAATAATATTCTATACAGTAAAAATATGTACTCCGGTTTACCTCTTACAAAAATTGACACTTCGCAACTGGTGTATACCCAAAGAGAGGTGTAGACTATTAGTAATAGTGCACATGTCGCAAATGTAAGAGGGGGGGCAAGTAAGCATAAATCTGACTTCCAGATTTTCGATGCTCCTAAAAATGTATAATTGCCAGAATTCTGTCCGTATGACGAATTAGCATAATCTCTCGTAAATAATTGATGAGGCAATTCACGGTCCCTTTGATGATCGTTCCAAGTAGGTAAGAACTGTACTGATAAGAGAAAAAAGGTTACTGAAATCATACAAAAAGTTGGCCAATACATGACCAACGAAGTTTTGTATAAAAATGACCGTTTATTGTAAATTATCGACTACTAGCGCCATCTAGTCGCGGGTAACGAAAACTTTTGTCACTTTTTAATAATCTGTACATACAGATTTTTGGTAATATTTCAGTGTTTCTAAGTTTTTTTTCTTGTGTTAACAGGCAGCGGTTATGGTGGAAACAGTCTGTTGGGAAAGAAGTGCTTCGCTCTTCGTCTGGGCTCCGTTCTCGCTCGCCGAGAGGGATGGCTCGCTGAACATATGCTGGTGAGTTGAAAATGTTATTAAAACCTCTAACAGATTATGTTGTTATGATTTATTACATGTCATTCTGTATCGCTGTAAATATTTGAAGTTATAATCGTATCATTAGAAGATACATGTCTGCTACTTCTAAAATAAAAACAAAAAGTACTCACAGAAAAGATTGGTGCCTGATATTTGAAGATTTTGTCCTTACTGTATAAAATACATATGTAGCTTCAGTACATGTTTCTAAACCCATCAGAATTAAAGAATTAAGAACTGAATCCTTGGTAAACTTTTGTGTCACAACACTATTTACACTGTGTATATTATGAACCCTATACTCATTACGATATTCAGATTTCAAAATATTGCTAAGTAAGCAATATTTTCTTAGCTTAGATATGTCTGTAACTAATATTGATGATACATTGATCATACCTTCTAAAGTCACACAAAAATCAACGGAACACTGAAACTAATTTCAGTTCAATAAATTTATATATTTATTTATTTAATTTCCACAAAACAACTAACTAAAAACCCCTAATTCTCCCAGATCGTAGGCGTGACCGACCCAAAAGGCCGTAAGCGCTACATCGCAGCGGCCTTCCCGTCCGCGTGCGGCAAGACCAACCTGGCCATGATGACCCCGACCCTGCCAGGGTACAAGGTGGAGTGCGTCGGAGACGACATCGCCTGGATGAAGTTCGACAAGAATGGGGTGCTGAGGGCTATAAACCCCGAGAATGGGTTCTTTGGAGTTGCTCCAGGTAAGGATTAGAAGATTACTGTAAATTAAAGAATAATGTTGCCAAGACTGGAAAAACAGATTAGCAATAAAAATACTGATTATTCGATTAAATAACTGCTTCGTTAGTCTCGCGTCCGAGGTTTTGAGCAAAGCGTTATTGGGTTTTTCAATCGGGAATATCTTTAAGGCAGCCCGGAGTAAATTGAAATGGTGAGTGCTGAGTGTGGGTTCGGTCCTTAAGTCGAGCAAAATATCATTGTGTTTTTTTGTAAAGGATTTGTGCCTGAATGCGCTTGCGTTCCATGACAGCAGAAAAAGTAACGTCTTTATGTGATTTTCCTAAAAATAGTTAATAGTTCAGCTATCCAAAATACTCATCGTCCAATTTTATCTACAGGTACCTCAGAAGCCACGAACCCGATAGCCATGTCAACAGTATTCAAAAATACGGTGTTCACGAACGTGGGCGAGACCCAAGATAGCGGCGTGTGGTGGGAGGGTATGGGCACCGCGCCTGAGAAGCTCACCGACTGGAAGGGACAGCCTTGGGATGCTAGCAAGAAGACTCCGGCTGCTCATCCTAACTCTAGGTAAGCAAAATTTAGAACCTTTGTGAAACGAGACTTTTGTACCTCGGTTTGAAAAAAGTTGAGCAAAATTGTCTATGGTTGAAAGTGTTGCAAGATTTAGGAATTTTATTTCCCCATTTTAAAGCAGAAAAATTCTAACTTTTGTAAGATAAAGTTAGAATAATTATCTATGATTGGAAGAGTTGCCAGTTTAAAGAATTTCACCCATTTTTTCGAACACATTTGTCAACTACCAACCCGCACTGGACCTGCGTGGTGAATTACGAACCACTTCCTCTCATCAAGAGGTAACATGTTTCCCAGCAGTGGGGAAAAGGCTAATGTTTGTATTCCCTATTTTTTTAAAAAGATCAATTCCACTATTTTATTATTTCAGTCTTTATAACCGAACATTTGTTACACAGATTCTGCACCCCAGCGGAACAGTGCCCGATCATCGACCCCGAGTGGGAGAGCGCGGAAGGAGTACCGATCTCGGCCATCTTACTGGGCGGGCGGCGACCGGCCGGCGTGCCGTTAGTTGTGGAGTCTCGCGACTGGCAGCACGGCGTGTTCATGGGCGCTACCATGAGGTCTGAGTCTACTGCCGCGGCGGAACATGCTGTAAGTTTTTTCTTTTTTTATAGCTTACTTCCTGAGCTCCACATTAGCACTATATCAGAAGAGCTATGGTCATAGGGACCCCAGCAGTGGGATGAAGCAGGCTTAAAATTTTAAGAGAATCATTACATCTTTACATAGCAGTGGTCGTATTTTGCGAAAAAGGGATGGGACTATTCATTCTGTTCGTCTCTCACATGAAAACAATCAAGGCTCTATCTTTACAATATAGCCCTAGTTTAATAAAACTACTATAATAAGAGAAAAATCTGTGTAACACCAGCACCAACAGATAAATAATACAGGGTTATCCAATAAGAGGTGTTATTTTGATATTCAAAGAAAAATGACATTTTTTAATATAAATGATAGGATGTTTATTTCATTATAAAGAGGAAGGTATGCCGTTAATAGTGGAAAATAACATCAGGCTAATGACCACCACGACCACGCTTACGGGACCATATCCTTTTCATGAAATTTTACGTCTTATCTTAGCGATCCCTGAGCCCTACATATTCTCAACGAATAACTCCTTGAACATCATTCTAAACCAATATTTTCCTCAACAGGGCAAAGTAGTAATGCACGATCCCTTCGCCATGCGTCCGTTCTTCGGCTACAACTTCGGCGAGTACATCAAGCACTGGCTGTCGATGCCTCAGGCTGGGCGACAGATGCCCAAGATCTTCCACGTCAACTGGTTCAGGAAGAATGATGAGGTGCGTACCATTCAGTACTGGTTTATTATTGAATTTTGATCAAGAAAGTAACATGGTCTCCACGAAGGGTGACGATAAATGACAGTACCTAACAAAAAAATTGCGGATTCTGCGGCGAACTAATCAGGCAGTTTTCTCCTGCACCTTGCAAATGCTATATTCTTTACTAAAAATAGATGTTTCGAGGCCTTGTTCGGTTGGAGACTAAACATAATTATCACATCTCCCCAAAATTCACTCTAAATAAACTTTAAGAATATTCAAATACTTCTTCATAGTCGATGGAAAATTTTCATTAAATATATTTGGGCCCAAAATTCAGCTATGCGAACTTCGCTCACTGATGCAGTCATAACATCTTCAAGTGCGAATTCTAATACTAATGATCATTTTGTCTACAGGGTAAATTCCTCTGGCCCGGTTATGGCGAGAACTCCCGCGTGCTGGACTGGATCCTTCGCCGTTGCGACAACGAGCCATGCTTCACGGAAACTCCCCTAGGAAACATCCCCACGGAGACCGCTCTCAACACCCAGAACCTAGGCCCCATTGACATGAAGACCCTCTTCAGCATACCTAAAGACTTCTGGCTACAAGAAGCGGACGCCATCGAGAAGTATTTCAAGGAAGAAGTTGGAGAAGATCTACCGGCAGCTATGTGGGAAGAATTGAAGAAGCTGAGGAAGAATGTTCAGCAGTCTTAAGTTGATACCAAAGATTTTTAGGTTTAAAATTTATGCCCGTTTTTATATGTGACACCACAGTTAATGTCTTTATATAATTGCACTGATACACAATACAATACTGGTATTCAGCTGCATCCGGTTGGACTGGAAGCTGGCCGCAAAAAATGGGGAAAAAAATATTACTAAAAATTGTATTGTTTGAATATCGACTGGTCGAGCCATGAAAAGTCATTTTTAACCGACAAAAAAAAAGGAAGAGGTACTCAGTTCCACACGGTTTTATTTAAGTGTTTATCAAGGTATCGCATTGGAAAACGGGCCCTAGTCGTAAGTTTTGGAATGTAAAGATACTACTTATATTTCTTTTTCGTGTATAGTCTTTGCAAACATTCCAGAGATTCATGTATTTTTATTTTTTATTTTAATCCAACGCTGGTCGTCATATTGAGATAAAAAGAGGAAAGTACTAAAGAGGTTGGTTTCTAAGAACGATGTTATGAGGAACAAGAAGGCTGTGTTATTTAAGTGTAAAAATTGTTTAAATAAGAATAATGTGTACGATAATGAATTACTCATCAAATAATGGATAAATATTTTTATAATGCAAGTTAATGTTTAAAATAAAACGTATTATTCAAGGAGTAACTTTGAATTTTATTTATGGTAACCCACACAACATACAGACACGCATATACTCAAGCCTTTTTCCCACAGGGATAGGCAGAAACCCCTGTATTATTAACCCTTGACTTATAAACTATATTCTACTTAGGTACAAATACACACTATTTCATATGTTTAGCTGAAAATACTCTGATGCCGTCTTGAGTGGAAGCTCTCGCGTACTTCGTTAAAAGGGCGGCGACATTCAATTTCTCTGTTGCGTAGCAACTAGAAAATGCAAGATTACATTTTAGAAGAAGTTTCCAGTATCGAGTCACGATTTCGGGGTTAAAACAAAAAAATTGCTATAGATCGACCGCTTTAATGTGTCCTCCGCCTTGGCCCATCAAAGGCACATTAAGCATCCACTAAGTCCTAAAAATATCCCATAGGTTATTTGTTTTAAAATAACCATAATCCACGTAGGTATTATGATACTAATTGAACCAATACGAGATCAACCTTCAGAATTTTCCATTTAAATTGATAACGTATCTTCGCGAGGACTCATTAAAGCGGTATTCTAAAGCAAATAACCTAAGGGATATTGTTAGGACTTTGTGGACGCTTAATGTGCCTTTGATGGGGCAAGGTGGAGGACTCATTGAAGCGGTCGGTCTATAGTCGCCTTTCATTCATCCTCTCAAGATGACCAAACAATATCAGTAATACTTACTCGATATAAGGTGATATCTGATCAACACTCCACTTCGGTTTAGTTTGAAAAAGAACTTTAAATCGCTCGTTAATTTCTTCAGGTAAATCGCTTTCAGCAAACCCCCATACGACCTGTGGCGTTGTAGATTTGTCAACTAATGCTATCCCAGATAATAGCGATTCCTGGAAAATTTAACATTATTATTGAGTATTTATCACAAAAAGAACTGGTATACAGAGTGATTCTTTAAAGAGGGGCAAAATGGGTAATTCCTAAACTATAAGAGGTATTGGGAAACGTCGTTTGGAAACTTAAGCTCTCTTTTTTACTAAAAACACTTTTAGCATATTAAATTTTTGGCCACGATATGGAGCCCTATGGCACAGCCAGAAGGCAACGCGGCAGACCTTGTAAGTGGTAGCGAGACGAGCTGGACTAAACCAATGATCAGTGGTCTACATAGGCTCTATATCGAATTGGAAGTCATGGGAGAAGCCTTTGCCAAGCAGTGGGAAGACACAGACGAACAGTAACAGGGATTTGCTTAAGTATATCGAGGCACGTTACGCCGTTGGTCCGGCTGCCAATTATAGATCTTTGACAGCCGTTACAGGTAGTCAGTGACCCAAAAGTCTGACAGTCTTGTCTTACCTAGGGGTATCGTATTACCCAGTACTAACTGGGCTGTGGAGGTCAGATAGGCAGTCGCTCCGTGTAAAATACTGATATTCAGCTGCGTCCGGTTAGACTGGAAAGACCTGAATATAGTTGGGAAAAGGCTGGGCAAATGATGCTTGAATATATCGAGGAAAAAGTCTTTGTGAAGCAACTTATACCTGCCACCAAGGAGCGTGACTGAGTATTTAGAAGTAACAGAAACGCCACGCTGGCGCCTGGCAACGGCGTCCCAGTCGTCTCTATGTACCCGTTTTCGTCTCCGTCTTCTGTACTTTTAAAGGTATAGGTGGTGTATCGATGGCAACTCATCTGAGACAGTTTTGCTGGACTTGCATACAGGCAGCAGTGTTAATTACCATTACAATATGACCACTTTAAGTGTGCAGTTCAAGTGGCGCTTCTTGTCAAGAAAAAATAATGTCAAACTTGGTACATTTATTTTAGTTCCGTGTTTTCCCGCCTGCACATATAAGTTGGTTGAAGTGTACGCGAGACGGCTAATCAAGCTTTAAAAACCAGTTTATGCGGATCTCTCATTGTATAGGAAATCTATACAAAGCAAGGCCAAGTTATACTGGAAATTTACAGCTTCATGTGCCGCCGAGTGTACGTGTAATGTCAGCTCATAATGTCATCTAATAAAATTAAAAAAGGAATATATGACACTTACGTCTGTAACCATTCCTTCAGGCACCGAATCCCTCCATGCTTGCAAAAACTCCGCCAAATTGAATCTCCCAGCACTTTTCAACAGCACTCTTGCCAAGAATCTACACACTTTGTCTTGCTTATACTCGTAAAACTGAACATCATCCTCCAGAATAGACTTTGTGGTATAAAATCTGAACGTCGCCTCTAATATTGGCAAAGGAACCAGCTCTTTGAGACTTTCTATAGTTATTTCTTTTGATATTCTGTCCAAGAGCCAAGAATTTTCATCTATAAGATCCAACATGTATGATAGAACTCGGAATTCGTAATCAAATTCTAGTAACCTATAATGCCCATCAATTTCTATTGCTTGAATCTTTTCTAGTTCCTCGTTCAGTTCCGCTTTCGATGCTTGCACTTGGTTGCATATTGCATCGTAGTTTAGTAACTTCGTTTTGTCTATAGCATATTCTAGTTCCAAGCCTTGATATCTAGAAGGTTCTAGAAGTTTCCTCAGCTTTGATAGCCTTGGTTTGCAAGGTTTCAATTCGTAGTAAGTGAAAAATGTATTGATGATATCTTTATGCACAATTTGTCTAGGTGGTTTTGCCCCTTCATCTGATTCAGTAGACTTATTCAAACTTGCGTTTGATTTATCGAATGACGAGTCTGATTCCATGGACTCATTTTGAATGGTCTCGTCCAGTCCTGTTGAGGCTGCGAATAGTAATTCTGGGACGAGAAGGAGGCTGTTAGAAGTTTCGGCTTCTTTTACATCGTAGGTTTTGTTGTTTGTGCATAGTACTACGTTCTCGTCGGGGTCACCTGGAATTTATATTAATATTATTTTATTAGAAGGGATTATCAAAGACAAAAGGTGTTATTGTGATCTTCCACCAAGAATTTCTCCAGCAACCCTGAGTCTGGATTTGTGCCTGGTTCATGGCAATAGGCTCGCCCCTTCGACTTCGCACTGGTTTTATCATATGAACTCATGGTTTTCTTCTCCTAGAGCAGCTATTGCTTTCCCGTAAAGTTTTTCATATGGAACCATTTGAGATGAGAGCGTATCATAAAAATTATGAAAAATTCCGAGGGCCCATATCTTGGAAGCGGTGCGTCGTAGGGCCTTGCTTCCCAGAGGCTAAACGGTTTCCAAGGTTTACCCGATGATGCAATAAAATCAGTAGAAAAAATCTCCGAAAAATTCATAAAGTCCCGTTTTTCATTTTTTTTTATTGTTATAAGACCCTAAGCGTATACTCCAACTCCAAAGAACAGCCCCTAAGGCGAGCCATAATACATTTTTTTTTTTATAATTATTTTGCTCATACTTAGAAAGCATGCTAAAGACTTTGGTACCAAGTTTACCGCATCTGCATCCTACTGAGTACAGTAGTCACAACCGCAACTTGATGTTACTGATGGTCTCACACAATGAAGCTAAGCTACCCTAACGGGTAAGGTAACTAAGCTTTGATGATGACGACAGCAGAGACCCCATCACAATCAAGCGCATTCAAAAATATTCAGTAGTTATACAGGGTGTAAACGGACCCTTCACGAAGCCGTCAACCAAGCATTCTGTACATCAAACTAAGTAACTTTACGCAAAAAATTTTGCTGGGAAACGACTTTTTTTTTGATGAGAAAAATCACGTTTCACGGTAAAACTCAATGTTACGCACTCAAAACTTAGTGCTGATGGATGCTTTGAATTGTTCATGGGTCATTGATTTAATTAAAGTAAAGTTAAAATCTTAAAAAGTGGTTTTAAAAAAAAAACATGTGAAAAAATTGGAACTTTGACCTTCAATATCTCCAGAACCTGTGGTTTCCCAGGTATTGTCTAGAAGAAAAAAATGATCCCAATGATGGGCAGAATATGTGGTTTTCGTTTTCGTTAAGGGTCTTTTTACACCCTTTAGGTACACTGGCGTTTCTATGCCGAGAGAAAAAAATGCACTGGTACAAATAAACAAAGAAACATTTGTTACCTTTAAAGAGCAGTTCGTTTCCCGCTTCTATTTCCTTCAGGAGTGTGGCATCCAAAAGCATCAGTTTCAAATTTTCGTTGTGTTTGCTGACATCAGGGAACCTTAGTACTTGTGTGATTTCCGTTAACTCTGACTCGTGAAGTTTTGCAGTTTTTATGATTTTTCTCACCTCCTCTGGGGTTCTTAATTCACTGGAATTAATTATAAGAAACATTAACAGCTGTTTTCACTAATACTGCTAGCCTTTAAAAAAACGTACGAACTCCCTGTAGTACCTCCTCAAGCGGCACAAATACTGGTACCTTTTTGGTAGCTACAGTTTTGAGCCGTTTGGCGTCGAAACGCGTATCGCTTTTAAGGAAATCTCTCGGCGACTGGTCGACTTTTCGTGTGACAAGAGGGCTGGATCTTTCTTTGGCCAAAGAATTAGTATTTCCATTCAAAGCCAGGCTTCAGGGCATGTTTCCCAAATAAATTGGGATAAGGGCAGGAGAATGATGATTTTAGATGACCTTGAGAGAACCGCCATTGACAACAATAGGTTTTGTGGTGACGTGTTCGTTGATCAATGCGTATTGAGGAACCAACTAGGCCATCCAGCATCTGCTGCAAGTCGTGCAGCGTTTCAGCCAGTATGACGACATCATCTGCAAATCTCAAGTGTGAGATGTTCTCGTCGTTGTACAATCCCTATACCCTCGACGCAAAAGTCGTTGTATACATATTTTTCGCTATTCCTTATAGTTTCGGATTTGGCCATCTAAAGGTTCGCGCACATTACGTCGCGCCGCAGCTGGTCGGCTCGCAGCGCAAAAATCCGCTCAAATCGCTCATATGTATTTTTTACGAACTATCGCACACTATACAGGGGCGCAGCCCGTCACTAATGTGCTAAGTAAGCATTTTGCGCTGCGCAGCGGCCCGCTTCGGCCCGACATTATGTCGCAAACCTTAAGCCCACTTTAAATATTCACTAACTAAAACCTATGTATAATTATGATATGTTGTACACACAAGCTGTTGGTGAACCTATATTAATAAATAAATAAATAATAAATGTACTAAGTTTTAGTCCCGCTTGCACTACGAATCGCTAAACGCGTTTAACGTACAACGCAGTTAAAAATCTTTCCGTTTCTATCAATCGTTGACAGAGACAGACAGAATGATGTTTTAAATATATTTAGCGTTAAACGCGTTTAGTGATTCGTGGTGCAACGGGCCCTAATGTCTGTTTTTTAATCCCTGAGACTAAATTGACAAGTGAAAATGTCAAAACTGACATAAATTCTATTGAAATCTATGTCAGTTTGCCATTTTTACTTGTCAATTTAGTCTCAGGGATTAAAAAACAGACTATAGTCTTTATTATTTCTTTTTTGTAAATATTTAGTTTGTATTATTTATGAGGCTGTAAAGGATAATGCATACTTCGATAACATAGTGGTTTAAATTAAATAAAAATTTCCGTCTACTTTCATCATATTTTTTATTGTTGTTGTGAATTTATAGTTTAGTAAATAATTTTCATTGCCAACAATAAAAATCTGAACTTTTTAAATTGTCTATCGCCATAAAATTTTTTGAAACTGACAACACTCACATAATTTTTGTCTATACTTTTCAGGACCTTTTGATATTGACATTTCTACATAGTTCGATTTCCTAAAATTCGCTACGTGATTGCCGAATCACGTTTTAGTTTTTAGATTAGTTATAATAGTGTGAAAAATAGCAAAATGTCCTTGTTCGGCGATATACTATCAATAAATAAGAATGAGGAGAAGGCACAGCAGGCGGGGGCGAGCCTATCCCCATATTTGAACTTCGATCCCCATATCATCCCGAAAATGCAGCCAGAATTCTTGTATCCTGACGACAGTCACATGGCATCTACTGCACGGAGGTCTAACGTAGCGCTACCCATCATTGGAATGTCCTTCATGTCCGGATCAGGTATTGGGATGATGAAATTATAAAATATAACCTCAAAATTATTAGTTATTTTTATATAACACTGCGTAAGGCCGAATTTGTAAATAGTACTTATTTGTCATGCATGAGAAATCACGATTTTAACTAAAACATAGTGAAAAAGTAATGTGGAAAGTTATTAAGAAAGTCTAAATTAACAGATGTTTTTAATGAGACATTAATTATATCTGTTTATACGCATTGTTAGACTGCAGTAAAATTGCATACATATACTGTCCAAAACACTAGAGTTAGCATCTAATTCATAAAAGAACAAATAAACTTTTAATGCCAAAAAATAAACTGTGTTCATTTATAAAACAAAAACATTTACAATTACCGCATGTTCTGTAGACCATGAAATCTAAACTGAATAATTAATTCGAATTTATTGCTTCACATCTAACAAGTATTTAAGGATATTTTAATTTTATTCAGTCATACTTTTCATACACTCTCACCTATATGAAAAGGCCTCCAAACAGTATTGTTAGAGGATTTTATTCAGTCATAATTTGTACTGCACAGAACATCAAAAAAACTATAATTTTGAATAAGTATCATTGCAGATTTCAGGTATAAAAATCTTATCAGAAACTAAAATTCTGTGCAGTTTAAAAAAATGCTGGTAGGACAGAAAAAGATTTCCATCAATACATAGTGCACACCAGCAGTGTTATGAGCTGCTGCACTAAAAGCTCCAGTAGTCCGTTCTGTACTACAACATATGGCCTGCTATCCCTAAACAGTGATGCAGAGATGTACCTATTAGTTGTGGGTGCACCTGTAAACCCACATTGCCATCAGCAAAAATCTCTTGGCTGCTACTGTGAAATTACTAAACCCAATAACATGAGTACTGACTGGTACACCTAATCTATGGTACGTGTGGAGCACACTAACCACTTATCCAAACAAACTTCATTTACTTATATCTATGGTTGAAAGAAAAAGAAAGCAAAAAATATTTATTTGTCGCAGGGACGTGTATTATACAAAATGACAAAAAAATACAATAAACATACAACGCATATCAAATATTTATAAATTCAACAGGATGGAACAAAAAAAAACGTTAACAGCTTGCGTGGTTGATGCACCACTCAAAGCAAACTTGATTTTGCATAACAAAATGCTACCCCTCATCATGAGGTCAGCACTGTCTGTTACTAGTGTTATTCTAAAACATGATTCATCTCTTTTTCAGGCTTGGGTAGTGTGGTAGGTTTTTACAAAGGTCTGAGGGCTACGACACTAGCGGGGCAAACGGGCAAAGTGCGAAGAACGCAAATTATCAACTACATTACGAAACAAGGTCAGTTTATGTCAATAATAACTATATCAAGACATTAATGTTATATTTGTCACCCTAGTCTGCATTTTATTTAGTGGCATAAAATTCTACTTGGAAGATTGTAGTAAATAAGAATTTTATCAGGACCATAATATAGACACTAAAATGTTGAGAGAATTTGTCACTTATACTTAGCACCTGTGATATCAGCACAATTGTGGTATCTTTTCCACAAAACCCATTCATGGTTGGTTTACTTCATCATTCTCTTGCCCTTATCCCAATTTATTTGGGGTCGGTGCAGCATGTCTTCTTCTTCCATACTTCTCTTCCTCCTTTCTTGCTATATCATTCTTTACACAGTCCATCCATCGTTTCTTTGGTCTTCCTCTACTCCTATACCTATCCACATTCATACTCAAAACTTTCCTCACAACATTTTCCTCATTTCTCCGCATCAAACGCCCATACCACGACAAACAATTACCACACAACTTTTCAGTCACCGGCGCCACTTTCAGACTTCCTCTTATATACTCATTTCTTTTTATTATACATTCGCGTAACACCACACATCCCCCTTAGCATTCTCATCTCAGCCACTTACTTCTTGCTCAATATCACCCAAAAACTGTCAAAAACCGAAATTGAATGTCCAAGCTTGCAACATCATCTTGCTGCATCTAAGAGCAGATTAGGTTGGGTATTCATTTCATAATTTAGATGAACTTTTACTGCCATCCCACAAAGTGAAAATTCACAATATTAACTGAGTCTGTGAACATTTTAAGAGTTGTAACGTAATTCATAATATTATTTAATTATGATGATGCTAAAGCGCCCATTTTAGGCCCCCTGATTCTGACCCCTAAACCCCACATTAAATCACCTCCCACTCATTATTTTCTCTAAGTTTCTTGTAATTTTGATGTAAAAAATACTCGCCTATACAAAACAAGAATATTCTATCTATCTGTTATTATGAAACCTTCATTACTGTTTCAGGAACAAACACAGGCTGCACCCTCGGCATCATTGCGTCATTCTATTCCTGTATCGCGCTCGGCGTCACATGGATGCGCGACAAGGAAGACACAGCCAACACCTTCATAGCCGCAACCACCACTGGCATGATCTACAAAAGCACTTCCGGAGTCCGCTCCATGGCCTTAGGAGCCGCAGTAGGCCTCACCCTCGCAGGAGTTTACACCCTCATAACCGATAACGACAATATATGGAGCAAAGCTAGATACAATAGATTGTGATTCAACCCGCCTATAGTTATGTAAATACTTAATAGACTGTTATGTTTAGTATTTTGTTATGGACGACGCCAAAGGATCTGTCGGGACGCAGGGACTTATTTGTGCCATGTCCCCCGTACCTGCTTAGATTTATGTATAGTGCTTTTTGGTATCCATAAACTGTGTAGTTGGAACTATTGCCATAGATGCAATTGTGTACTTAATAAATGGTATATTTATTGGGGAATTTTTTAGTGAGCTATTTTATTTGTATTCTTCTATAACTGGTTATAGAATGTAAGCCTTTAGACTACCAATGGGCTTCCTACGCCAAAACTAAAGTGGGTACGTAAATTATTGTGGGAGTCGAAAGGTGCAAAGAATTGCTCAAATATATCAGATTTTTATACTTTGTTTTTGTCTATCAAAGTGAACTATGATTATATTCAACTTTCAGGACTTTCTCGAAGTGTTATTTTTACATATTATTTTGTATTAATCCCATACAATTTTGTACTGTATGCAGTTTTGCATATAAAACCTTTTTGTTAAACTTCTCTTTCTCTTCTCAATCTTCGTTCGTGTGAAATTACTGTTTTTTAATCGGATTTTGTTACCAATTTTAAGGTTTTAATTTTTTTGCACGGAACCCTAATTATTTTTCTAAAATAAAAGTAGCCTATGTTAAACCTTTTAACGTTAGCTATCTGCCCGTCAAAATCGGTCCAGCAGTTTCGAAGATTAGCCGGAACAACCAGACAAAAGTTTAAAAAAATGTGTTTTTGTTATAAGTGCCGTATATATTTTCATATGCATTCAGTAAAAAGTTGTTATTATTATTTTGATATTACAAACAAACACTTTAATTTAATTTTTTTGTATAGATTACGTGCAGTTTATGGATATCTAACCCCCCCTGTATTACGTACATATTCCCGCCTTGTCGTATCAGGACCGCACAAATATGCATAAGCGTTAATAAATGAGTTATTTGAAAAATAATGTTTATTTATTTCATTTACATTGTTTTACACAGTGCAGTTTGTACAATGTTGTATTTACATGTGGCAATTACGATGGGATATGTTATATACTAGTGGAGTTTGCGATAAACGACGATACAGAAGAATTGGGATGGGTATTTCAATATCCCATCCCTTTTTAAGTCGAGTCGAGCTAATGGGAGCCGTCGGTAATGAGAAAAGAACTAGTATTGCTCAAGAAAGCACAAAAAAACAGGGTCTGCTTAATCACTAGCAGTTTCTTTGTGACCACAAAGAGCCTTATTCAGTATACCAGTCGGGTAGTTCACCTCGCCTATGGACCTGTGGGCTTACCATGAGTTTGAAATGTATTATTCGTTATCGAATACTATCGCCCTGTCTCTTTCATATTCATCGACTGCTTTACGACACGAGAAGTATATCCGATAGTTTTCGATTTCGAGGACAGTTTTTTAAAAACTCGTGGTAAGGGCACTGACCAGCATTAATAGCCATGGTCTTATCGAAATTCTTCAATGATGTTCATGTAGTCGCGTTTTTTGGCAAAACAATCAATTACTGTATATGGACATTTGCAAAATGCTTCGGTGATGGGTTGCGCATAGCTGCCATCTCGGAGCCAAAGCTAAAAAATGTCTCATCGGCCAGTAGTTTCATATGGACAGATATACAGGGTGTCTGATAATTGTGACCGATACTTAAACACGTGATTGTACTCATGATAAACAACTTTCCCAAAGAAACATTTTGTTTATACTCATTCACTATCACACACAACAGCCGTATGAAATGCGCGCGCGCGGGTGCTCTGCCTACCCACTGCTGCACGGTACGATAGAAATGAGACACAAAACGGCGTCACGCGGCTAACAGCTGTTAGGCCAAAAGCGCGCGCGCGCGAATTTAATAGGGCTGTTGCGTTATTGTAATAGTGAATGAGTATAAAAAAAGTTTCTTTGGGAAAGTTGCTAGTTATCATGAGTACAATAACGTGTTTAAGTATCGGTCACTAATTACCAGTAACCCTATAAATATAATATTATTTGATTGTGTGGAATTAATAAAACTTTATAATAGAGAAGAAGACACAAGGAGGCTAAAAACCCACACATGCTGATCAAAACTAAACAGGAAGCCATAAATGTCAACTTGGAAGGGCTCTTATTTAACTTAATGTTAATTAAAACAAGTGGGTCAAACCGCCCCAGTTTGGAACTACTTTGCACGAGTAAACTGACGTCCGTTAGCTCGACTCGACCTTGACATAATAAATCTCCCTTGGGGTGTGTACATATTGGCGAACGAGGAACCTTGCTTTATCTGCTGTTTTCTTGAATCTTCACCGAGTAAGGCTAGGAACCGAGCGAAAAATAACGGTAGAATTTCGCGCAACTAATTTCGCTGATGTGCCAATGGCGCAGGATTTTTCGGAACACTTTAACTTGCTAGGATGAAGCGAATTTCTACTGCATTTATTTGTCTCATTTGTTAGCTTAAACTTTTGACCGCCAGAGCATAAACGCACGCGCGTGCCCTCCACGCCAAGCCACAATTTCACCTACCATTTTGTCACATATTTGTGTCGTTTGGCGTACAGGGCACGCGCTTGCTTGTCACGTATATGTGACAATGGCGGTCAAAAGGGTAATAAAATGGAATACACCTTCAGCGCATCAGAAGCGGGTTCGCCAATACGTCCGCACCCTTTCATAAGCTAATGTTTTCTAATTAGTTCCAACAATGTTATTGAGCAAACAGGCCCTTCATGGAGTACACCATAAAACTAGCTACTTATAAAAATAATATTACAATGCCATCATTACAATGCCGTCCATTATTTGAAAACAAAACAATTTGGCACCCAATTATTTACAAATATTCGCGTTTAAAATAAACATACAAATTGATCCATTATCGTAGTTAACTAGCGTTGTAAAATAATACGACATCGAGGTCCAGGCGACCGGTGTTTATGCCTGAAATGCATTTATAACCTTGACTCTCGGACCTTTAATCTGAGGTTTTATTTATACCTTACTGGTTCTTTTAATAACACCCGTAATGCATATGTCCGTCTTTATTTTTGTCAGAAAAGCATGCGTCACACAGTAGGCGGATCGCGGGGGCAATATTATTATAATGTTCTAGTTTTTAATGTCAGGAAGGAACAAGAGCCCCGGTCTTTGCCGCCTCCAGTTAATTTAGCTGCCATTTTGAGCAACGCGCACTTGTTTGTTCTAAAATGGTTGCGTTTCACGCAACTCTTAAGCTAATTTCTTCTAATTTAACGTTAATAGATAATCATTTGCTGGTTATTATTCGTATGAAGGTAAATTAAACATTACTTTACAATTAAGAAATGAATCTAATAATTGTGGCATCAGTAACGGAATATTTGATCACGAACTGACTTCCTTCAATCGATTAAAAATTTCCAAAGATCGATTTTATCTTTACAATAAAATTTCGCATAACATTGCAGGTATCAGAAAATATTTTATAGTATATAAAAACAAGCGCGGTCCGTTTAATATCATATTACTTACTTAAACTGTAGTCATGATAAAATATCTTAGAAAAAATCCTATAAGCGATAACAATGTAATTTATCTTAATATTCTTTACTTATCTATGTTCAACAATACAACCGTTCATTACTTAGCGGTTTTAAAATAAAGTACAATTGGATGGACTTTTGTATGATAGATGAGTTAATAAGAATAGATGGAGCTGTTCCGGTTGTCAATTATGTCTAATCGAGCGTGTAATCTAATCATTCATTTAATGCTGCACTGCTGGTTGTTCTTAGCCGTCGTGCGTCGTTTACACAGGCGACGCATAATGCGACGATTTTTTAACGCCAACATTTTCAAATCATTGCTTTAAGCAGAGAGTTCAAAATACAGTATGCTTTTTTGATGTGTCGAGAAGCGCTCTGTTTGGATTCTCAATGCTCGCATTACCGAGAGCTGAAAAGCCAGAGCGCATCATAAAACCGCCGCGTCAAAACCCGCAAGTGCGAACGAAAGCTTACTTGGCACCTGCAGTGCATAATACCTATGAACCCTATCTGTATTTCTGCATTAATTTAAATTGTTCGATAACCCTTACCATGTAATGGAATTTCAATACGATTTATTTAATGGGTTGGATTTGTCTTGCCAATTTGGTTGTAGAGGTCAAACAGGTACTCGCTCCATGTAATATACTGAAAGCCGACCAACGTTGGGAAAAGGCTAGGCATGACGTTGACATTGGTTTGTTTAATCTATCTTTAATAAACATTTATTGACACGGCCTTGTTGGATCACGGCCCGATAGATAATAACAACAATAAAATTGATAATGAAATGAAACCGCCCGCTGTTTGATTTCATTCCTTCGGCAGTGTCTTGTAAAAGACTTGAGTATAATTCCAAAAATAGGGACTTCGCAGGTTATTCCTCTAATCCGCTTATCTCTTGTTTATTCAACATGTCCCTCAAGTAGATAATCAAACTTAACGAGATTATTTTGGCAAACGCCCTTACTACAGTCCACCTATCGATTAGGTCAACTTTTAACCGATTAGAGCCAGATAATGATTACCGCCCCTGACAATCGTAACCCACCGTTTGCGAATTGCGATACATAAATAGGACAAATACACATACATTACATTACAGAGATTCTAAACATACATTCTACTAAAATAGTATACGAAAATATACTTTAACAATGCGAATAACCTCCTGATACTCAAACGAGACTTAACTTTAAGACGTTTTTAAACGTATTCCTGTCACTTAAATACACCTTAAACATTATTAGCATTTGGAAGATCGGTTTAAACGTTGAACGGTGACCACGCAATGCTGTTTTTTTTTAATACACACTTATCTCCTTATAATTACAGGAATAATGTAGACGGTATGATCCAGTTATAGCACTAGGCTGGATTAACTCGCTGTTTTATTAGACTGGAATAATGTGAACAGGGCACAACAGACCGAAGTGGCACGACAGTTTTCTATATGAAAACGGCCAAAGACCGCAATGTCGCAATCTACGTTGTCATTGCGATTGGACACCGTTGCCGCAGCAGTTTTTGTAAGTGACAGGTATGCTTATGACTTCTTAAAAATGAGAAGCGTTTGAGTAATGGGCCTTAAGTAACACATACTTAACTAGACTTAGCACGAACGAGGACAATTACTTATATTTAGACTGATATTGGACTGTTTTCTGTGTGATTAGAAGCTGTTTTAAATTGCAAGTCTAGAAGACATTACCTACTAAGTTAGTGATACTCTTAGCCTATTTTCTAGTACCCAATAATAGGTAAGAGGTATTTCTCGCGACCAAGAAAAACAGGATAAACTGACAAAACCAGAAAGAAGCCTTTTTACACGAACGATAGAGCTGTGCCTAAACGTGGCAACTTTTGGCTATTTCACAATAAATACGGTTCAATAGATAACTGAATATTGATTTTTCCGCATGATCTGATTAACGATTAATTAAATAGATTATAGCGGTAACCAGAGTCACTTCACAAGGCATCGATAATGCGAGAATATTTATTTTCATTGTTTTATTGTTGAGAATGCTCATTTATACGTATGACACACTGAAATGATTCTCACTGTGATTGAAACGGTTTATTTTCAAACAACTTGATTCATATTACTGAGTCAGCACTGGCGTGTGAAGACTCTGGAAACTGTAATTTTACCGTGTAGGTAATAGGTATTTGTAAGCCCGGCTTAATATTTTACATTATACAAGATAATTTTATGCATAAACTAAGTAAGTATAAATTTAAAGCCTTCGACAGCTGGAATAAAATGTTGCTTGGAACCACTGTCAAGATTTTCAGTACATATGAGGAGTGACCCCACATAATAGACGCGAATCTGCCTGAACCGGACAGAAAGAGAATAATCCGAAGCAATATTGAGCGAACCGAAACGAGAATAATGTCACCTTTGTCGCTCTTATTGCACGGACATAAAGCTCTCTTTGACCTGCTCAAGCCGATTACACGTCGATAAGAATGGTGACTCCCTCAAAAAATCGCTCGCATGAAACATAATATGCTCGTAAGAAAATAAACTCGGCGTTTTTATGTGACCTTGCTCACGCAGCTAAAAAAATAGCAGACTTACAAATGTCTCACAAATTGGATTACAATGTTTTAACATACGATAACTATCTAACAAAACGCCTTCCGACAATTTCTCTGTTTACTCAAAAGATAAAATGAATGATTAAGTATTAATTTTATAACTATAATATTTACAACACCTACCTATTTATATAATCGACGTAGTTTCATAATAATATCATGCCATATCTGTGTACAAACATAACGTTACACCCAGGCATTCTCGGCAAGATTTTCAATAGTTTAAAACTGAATATTATGCAGAATTATGGCCGTTATAATTGTACATTAATTCGAATGTTTTGGTCACGAGATAAAAACAACATTATTTTGAATGCCAATATTGTTATGACATGAGTAAACAATGACTTGGTGTAGTCTCTTGAATTTATTTCACTGAGTCATTTTCATTACTAATGTAGGTACTTATACGCATATATAACAATAATATTACAGGAAAATTTTCCATAGTAGCATCGAAAACGTCTTTCCTAACCATGAAGGATAAATAAACAAGGAGAATTCGACCAAATTAATTACTTTATACATCCTGAATGTTTTTAAAAGCCCGATATTAAAGAAAAATCAGTCATTCCTAATAAGATACTTTGTCAGTACTATAATTACTACTTAGATAACATCAGATACTTAATATCAGAGTAGGTACACACGGCGACACATCAAGCTATACATATCCAGTATAACATGGCCTCGCTTTGTATAGAGTTCACGTACAAGGAGAGACCCGCATAAACTGGTTTTGTATAGCTTGAATGATCGCCGTGCGAACTTAAATGGAAGCGAAGATTCCCAAAACAATTCATTAGTGTAAGGATCAACATGATTAAACAAGCTAACAAGTATAGTCTATTTTTTAATCTCGGAGACTAAATTGACAAGTGAAAATGTCAAAACTGACTTAAATGCTATTGAAATCTTTGTCAGTTTGCCATTTGTACTTGTCAATTTAGTCTCCGAGATTAAAAAACAGACTTTAGCAAGTAGACAGACACGAAGTTATCAAGTTGAAGAGGTTTGTTTATGTAATTAATTAAATACAATCGTAAGTCAACTACATTATAAAATGTCTGGCCAGAGATGCTAAAATCATAGAGCGTAAAATTTAAAATGCGAACTCAAGTGCTCATATTGTTTTTTTACACCACATTAGTAACGCGAATTGGCATAATAAAAATATCGCATTAAAACAGTTATTTGCAACTCGTTTACGCAAACGACCCCTAAATGCGGTTACTATTGCACATGGATATAAAAACCTTAACATTTCACATGCACACAATAGGGTGACCATGTCTTAGCTTCCTGTATTGTGTCTTGCAGTCGTCGCTGCATCCTCGCAGGTTTGAGGCGCAGCAGTGCTTCTGTCACGTGGCCGCATTGAGTATAGACTTCATATCTTCAGGCAGGACACAGTTCAGGTCCTCCAAACGTCGCGCGAGCAATGTCCTGGTATTATCTGCCACTGGGGGGTTACTCTTCAATACCTCCCTTAATTTCAAGACCATGTCAACGATTTCCACCTCCTTCTTGCCAACGGACCATTTCTTCAAGTCACTCTCAGCCAATGCTTCAAGCTGCAATGCATGCAGTTTGTTTGTCAAATTATTGTGCCTTTCATGGAACCATGCACTGAAGTTAGGTGTTCTAAAGTAGTTCCTGTATAGCCCAATCCAATCGCCTTTGATGCCAGTAGTCAACTGTGGACCTGACTGTTGTAACATTGCAAAGAAATCCTCCGGGTTGAACGGGTTTGGAACTGGTGGTGCTCTGAATGGAGATATGTTCTTCTGTAAAGGCATGAGAGACGCCATATACCTCTCTAAGGGTATCATAAAACTTTGAGTCAGTTCCAGCAAGTGTCGCTTCACCATAGCAGTTTGAACTTCAGAGGGGCGATCCGTCCTAATCCCATTATGCAATTTCTTTATAATTGCTTTATCTTTTTCCAAAAACGGTTTGTACTGGGTATACACACCAGGAGCAGTGTCCAAAAGCTTGAGGTTTCCAACTTTCCGTAGTTTAGTTTTTATTGAAGAAGAATCACCCAACTTAATTGTGTGCGGCCAGTGTTGCAATGTTTTCGTAAAGAATGGATTGGTAACACCGAGTATTACACAAGGTGGGTTGAATTGTTTCCTTGTAAATTCTTTGAATTCACTGTCATGTATTGTGAAATATGGTCTATATTCTGCCGAATATGGCAATGGCTGTATCAAGTACGTCAGGGCTTGAACTAATGCAGAACATTCTGTTGGTGAACTTGCCATAACCACTATAGGTTCTGCAGTCAAAACTAACTCCCATAACAGATGTAGGTGTGAAATAACACTGGATAACACATCAAATACATTTACATCTTGTATTGATGCTAATATGTGAGGTACATTTGGAGAATGCACTTGTTTGGCGATGTCAGATCGGGTGATCTTTCCGGTCTGTTGGTTAGGAATGTATGATTGAAAAACTGTACCAAGCACAGGTAATAACACATTCTGGCCGGCGTCGAGTGAAGGCCACCTGTTAATATCATGACAGGCAGCTTCTAGGCTCCTTTCTCCTTCTTCAAAGTGCTTAGGAGCAATCAATTGGATTACTTTGTAGAATAGATTTATAAAAGGTAATCTAGTAAGTAAAATTATACTTTTCTGGAAGTATCCTCGCGGCAGAGACGGGTCCTTGACTTGTCTGAAGTAGACGAAGCCCCAGTAGTGCGTGGAGTCGGCGCGCAACGTTGGCACGCTGTCTTCGTTGTACACGAGTTGCTGGCGCGTGAGACCCACTCGTGAACGCAGACGTACATGGAACTGCGTGTCTCCCATACACCCCGAATTAGAGTCAGGGAACGCCAAGTAACAAATATTACATTTCTCTTGATCAGTTAGTTTGACACCAGGAGGATAGACACTTTCCATAGCCTGTCCGAGCTCCAAGTCGAACGTAACCACACAAATGCAGTGCAACCAGTCGGAAAATCTGCTCCATTTCGCTTGGAACTCAAGTTCTGCCGCAGGCATTTCACTGTCCTCGTAATTTTGCAATCCACAAGCCATGGTATTTCCCGATTACCGAAAACACATCCCGACCAACCAATTTTTTAATGTTTATATATTAAACACGTATTTAGCATTACTTTATCATTGTTTATTACGATGTAACGAGTTTAGAAACATTTATTTGTTAATAAAAACCACAAAAACAACGGAGCGCACAGAAGTCGTCCCGCAACAGCTGTTTGACACAATATGGCTGCGGGCGCCAAAACAAAAGTTTAACAAGTTTATCGATAAAACTAAAAGAAAATCAAAAGTTTTATGTATAATTTTTAGCATATTAACTTACCCGCTATCCATGATTTCCGATTTTTCATATATTCACTTCGTTTTCCACATAAATTTTATAAAAATCGGTTGCAAAATACGGTTTCAGGTCCAAGCTACTTAATGAATGCGTTCCGTTTAAGGCAGAATAACATTTAACTTCATTCACACAGCCAACTTTAATTTTAATTATAATTCTACTGTATTAAATAAATTCGACCTTATGAAAAATATATTTTAAGAATAATATATTTATGTTTACAAAAACCCAATCACTCTTTTTTCGTTTCAGTAATTATTTGGCCCTTCATCACACAGAGAAACCAAAAATAATCGCTTCACTCCTTCCTTCGATCATGTTCACGAGTCTCGCCCCTTTTAGATTATTGCTGTCCTACAAATCTGCGATGCACGACAAATTCTGAGGTGCAACTATTGCTGGCTTGGCTACTGATTACTTACCTACTTAAAATACTGGATGAAGAAAAGCACACTGCTTAGATCCGGGGAGGTTCGGCCGTGAACTTTAAGATGTCAGTTTTAAGATCCTCACAATTTTTCTTTATATCTTGGTGCCAACTACCCACCAATTTCACCTTCAAATTCACAGTCGGGTATTTTGTTTTAGGATGATCCACAGAACTAAATACGATCGAAACTTGACAAACATGATAGATATCGAGAACTAAACACGGTAAAACGAAAAAAATTTGATCAATGACCAGTGGTAGTCGTTTACGCTTTTGATAAAAGTTTATCGATACTCATCAGGTCTGTCGAGTTTTGCTAGGTACCTAGTTAAAATAAATACTCCTGGTGAGGTGGAGAACTGAGCAGTGCGCAATCAGTAACGATACAATTGTAACCATAACCTGTTTCTGTGCAAAATTTAATTTAGGGTCGGGACACATCTGACGGAAAATGCGTATCGCCGTTAGTACGATCGACGCACTAACTAACGCATCATCGGTTGAGTTGAGTGTGAAAGAATGTTTTATCATATAATTGTCTGTTCTGGTGTAACGCGACCGATAGCAACGCATTTTCCGTCAAAGTGTACCGACTTTTAGAATACAAGCACATTAGGCGAGTGCCATCACCGGGAGCGATTATTTATATCTTGGATTCGGATTGTTATATTACAGGCGAATGCTCCGGTGAGAGAGCGCCTTTATAAGTGGCCCATGCAGTGAGTAAGCACCTCTGTCATTGTGTGATAAATAGCTATAGTATATGCAGTATGTGTAGGCGTGGGTATTCGTGCCGCAAAGCCGAAAACACCGGTGCACACTGGAATACACTTTTCTAAATATAAAACAATTTTCGCGAGAAATAACGATTGTAACTTGGAGATAGGTTTTTTTTCATAAAAATATGAGTTCCAGAATACTATGTTCGTAACAACATGACATTTTAATCAGAACAGTAGAATAAAAACACTTTTAAAAGTTGTTAAGTGTTTACATATTGCTGCTCGTGACTGTACATCTCCCGCCTACACTACACCACTACGGCGGAGGACATCGTGGAGCACGTGCGTCAGAAGACCAAGTACGTGGCGAGAGTGCAGCTATTGGAGTCGTGCCTTAACGTCAACTTTAAGGGGTTTGTGGTGCGAATGCCAACGTGTTATCTGCACCTCGTCTTAGAAGAGGACTTTGGGCCGCAGGGAGTGGTGTCCGTCGCTTCCACGGGCAAGTGTCACATGAACACAGTGAGATAGTGCATAAGTGTTCCTAACGTAGTTTTAAAGTAGTATTTTATCATAATTGTATGTTAGTCTGTAAGGTAATATTTCTATGGGCCAAAGTTACCTGGAAATAAATGAATGTTGTTGTTTATAAAGATCTAAGAATGATATAATTTTATTGAATCTCTACATAATTATGCTTACTTCTTTGAAACAGGCCTGTGCCATCAAGGTCTGCAGTTGGTAAGGGCAAAAGTAAATAAAAAATATTTCTATTGGCATTATATTTATTTAGGTATGTAAACGAAATACAGGCTCAATCAGGGCTACATTCAGCCAATATGACTAATCGCCCGTTACTTTTACTATATTACATATTCACTTAATAAAGAATCACATTTTATATTTCAACTAAATACATCAAAAGTGGATTTTATGAATGACGTTCTAAAATAAATATCAGTACAAATCCTATAATGGTCACAAAGACACAGAGTAGTAAGAAATGGAGTGCACATGCCATTCACAAATGAATCTGCACTTGCCATTTTTATGCGCGTTTCTTGTAAGGCCTTACAAGAAGTTGAGCGATACTCAACTACTCAGACGGTGCCTGCACAGTCTGAGTAGTTGAGGCAAGTGCGCGATACGGGTGGGGTGTGGTGAAGTGATGCTCTATTGTCAAGACCCCGTTGTCGGGCGAGAACACTCCTACCATCGCGACTACCTAGGGCACCCCCTCAGTTAAACGATGAAGGCCTATAGCTGTTAATTCGTACAGGCATCCCACAGAATAGATCTGGAACACAGATAGTAAGTAAATGGAGTACTCATACCAAGTACCTGTATTTTTTACGTTAGCTAGGATTCTTCCTTCATTGACTCACTACTCAGTTAGCATCACATTAATACATATTTGATAAGATATTGCCGACATCTCGCATCTAGTGACGTTTCAATCAGACATCTCTATGACTGACACTTTCATTTGTTCAACCAACTTGATCACGTATTGCATTCGTCCATTTCATCAATCCATTATGACAAATCCATTAGCAAAGTACTACGCATGACTTTCTCGTCCCTACAAGTTCATGCACATCAAATATATTAGCACTAAACTGACATTGGAATGTGATGCTGATGACGAACGAAATGGATTTGAATTTCGAATGGACCTGCGTTTCTCTCAAAATGTGAACGCAAAAGGTGCAAAAGAGAAGAAGCAATTTGCGACATTATTTTTGTTTAAATTGCAATGATTGACATGCATTCGGAAAATGCAAAAAAATATAGTTTTAATTTTCAATTCACGTTTAAAATATATTTTATGGCAGCTATTGGCTTTTGCAATTAGTCGTTTTGAGAGAAACTCAGGTTATAACAGTTACAATGCATACATTGTCATGGCTATGTACACACGGCGGCACATCAAGCTATACATTTCCAGTATAACATGGCCTTGCTTTGTATAGATTTTCCGTACAATGAGAAATCCGCATAAAGTGGTTTTGTAAAGCTTGACTAGCCGTCGTGTACGAGCGGGGGTCTGAAAGTCCATTTTTACCAAAGTATATAAATAAATTGACAAAATTATTACTTATGTTTCCGCAATACGATATAACCCTGTTCCAAATGCACGAGAAATCAGTCTTTTACGACAAAAGTTTATCGTGCATACGCAGAACTTACACAGCATATAACAGAAAGGTGCGATCAAACTGACTAACTTTCTTCATGGGACCAAAATAATCAGATGCCCCATTCAAAATTTCAATACCTCGACCCAAATGTATGGGACAGCTGATTATTATTTCGCGATCACAATGTTGGTCCCATGGAGACAGTTGTGCATTTGATGGTGTGTGACCACATATAACCACATCCTTTCTGCTCCTTGCATACAGTACCCGGATGTTAATATGACAAATCGAAGTTTAGGGAGAGTCTGTCATATAGGCAGAGACGAAGCTCAGATAACAGACATTTTGTCTGAATCTTGATGGGCGTCGATGTCCCTTTCAACCTGTATAATACAGGTTGAAAGGGACATCGACGCCCAAACGATTACCACATATTCAGTAGCACATCATTCCGAACATATTAATTTTCAACATAAACAGTGTAACAAGACCCTTAACGACCCTTACTTATTCTCCCCGTCATTGCGATCATATTTTTGTTCTAGACCACACCTTCTAGTTACGGAGATATTGGGGGTCAAAGTTCCAACTTTTTCACAAGTTTTTTTTTTTAATACGCGTTTTTAATGTTATAACGTTACTTTAAACACTGGAGGTATTTAAAGTAAAGTTATAACATTACGGCCCTCGTACTATTCAATGCATCCATCAGCACAATGTTTTGAGTGCGTTACATTGAGTCCTACCGTAAAACGTGATTTTTCACCCAAAAAATAGCCTTTTCCCAGCAATAATTTTTTCATTGAGTTACTTAGTTTGATGTACAGAATGCTTGGTTGACGGCTTCGTGAAGGGTCCGTTTACATCCTGTTTGTATAAATTTTTCAACGGTTATTTAAAAAAAAACAGCAGTTCCATACATTTTGACCGTGTAAGTATTGTACTTTTGTATGAAAACAGCTGGTTTTTTTTAAATTACCATGAAAACATTTCTATGTAGTTGTTCGGAATGATGTACTGAATACGTGGTAACCGTTTGTGTTGGTGTCCCTTACACCCCGTATTAACAACCAGGTACTGCAGTAATGTCATGGAAATCAATTGTTAAGCAATTTGACTACTAACATGCATAGTCCTTATTCGTCTTTCTTTGACAGTTGTGTGAACTGGGCTATAAGGACGAGGTATCAATATGCTTATCAATTAATTCCCTGACTGTACATAATTCTTTGACTAAAATTCATGTTTAAAAATAATAAGTAATACTTGTAAACCTTAGCAACACCAAAAGAAATGCCTAAAAAGCATGAGATGGAAATGGCTTCCTATTGTAAATAGTTTAGTTATAATATAGAAACTTTACAATTTAGAGAAAACGGTTATTCAGATTTTATTTAACATTTTTAACTTTCTATACATAAACAAAAAAATATTAAATGTTGAACACGCACCAATTTTTCGAGTTACAAACGCCCCGAAATCGTGTTTTTTATATATTTTTTTAATAATAATATTGTGTATTTTTTTTATTTCTATGATTAAATTAAATATAAAAATAAAATATCTTTAAACTTTTTTCAACGCATTTCAAATATATTTTTTATCATATCGGAATAGAACGAATCCGGGACGTCCGCGTATCGCAAAAAAAATAAAAATAAAAAATCTACTTAAAATTACTGCGAATTAAGATCGTTACACAAACACAAATTATTATCTGTGCATAAATATTTAAAAGAGTGTTAAAAAAGTGCTAAATTATTAATCAAAGTGTAAACGTTTTTAGGTTACACAATTATATAAAATATAATATAATATAAATTATTCCATGAAAATAAAAAAAATAATTGAATTAAAATATCATCAATTTACATAATTGCACAGGTCGAATTATAAGTTTTAGCTTGGTTGGTTATTTCAAGCTGTTTTCAGGAGTGTTTTTGGCTCGGTAATATAAAAAAAATTAATAAACTACCTATACCCTATAATACTTACAACTTATGGAAATGAACATAATGCCTGTTTTCAGTAACACTAAGCAGGACCGAAATGCATGTCATAATAAAAACGCATTGATGCATTTTCAACCCCAGGCTAAATAAATAGAGTTCAAAATTTAAAATTCCAACAGTGCAATCATATTTAGACACTCATAATTAAGGAGGAATGTGTGGAAAAAAAAAGTTCATCCGTGCCTCGGAAAGCACGTTAAGCCGTTAGTCCCAGCTGTCATCTGTAGATCTTTGACAGTCGTTACAGGTAATCAGTGGCCCAAAAAGTCTGACAACCAGTCTTATCAAGGGGTATCGTATTACCCAGTACTAAACTAACTGGGTCGTGGAGGTCAGATAGGCAGTCGCTCCATGTAAAATACTGATATTCAGCTGCATCCGGTTAGACTGGAAGCCGACCCTAACATAGTTGGAAAAAGGCTAGGCAGATGACGATGTGTAGAAAAAAACCGGACTCTTCGTACTAATTGCGTCAGTTGATGAGATGTTTTGTATAGGTGAGTCCCATGTTTTTTTAAAGAGCTTTATGGCTTGTTCTGTTACAACAAGCAGATGTAGCTTAGTGTGAGTGAAAACCGGGCAATATTACAGTTAGTATATTAGATTACATTGTGCACTAACTATGACCCGTCTCTAGTGGGCTGTTTAATTAGTTTTTGTCGAGTAACGCATGTATAACGAACACAGCTTGAAATAACTAGGTCCTAGGTAGGTCTTTGCACACATTTCCGACATTTGCCTGTAAAAAAAAATAGTTTTGACATTTTGTACCCTATTTCTTAAAGTAATTTTTTTTTCTTTCTCATTTATTTGAAACTGGCGTTATGGCCAATATTGATTCGGTCTAATTTTTAGGTCTGCTTGCACCACAAATTGCTGAATGCTTTAAGAGTAAAGCTAAACCACCTTTCTGTCGCTCTCATCTTCAAACGAATGACAGAGACAGATCGATGTTTTAAATTCTTATAGCGTTAAATGTATTAAGCAATTTGTAGTACATGTAAGCCTTAGTTAGACAACGTAAAGTCCAGAAACACATATCAAAGAGAACATTATCATATCATATTCTGAATATAATTCAGAATATGATATGATAATGTACTTTCCAACAGTCAGTTGTGCAGTGTCAGTACCATAATTTACACATCAAACGACACCTTCCTAAAATACATGACATGTGTGCATTGACCACTACAACTTCAGAACAAGTGAATACCATCGCTTTAAAACAATTGAAAAATGGGAGACTTAAAAATCACTCCACACAATCATTCTGGACCAGAGGGCCTGGAAAAATCAACTTTCGGTGATGAGCCGAATGTTGAAAATCGTACAACACACTCCCTTACGGTATTACAAATTACCACCGTCAGAATGGCAAAAACGTTCTAAGCGTTTTGTACTTTTGTACAGTCTTTCGACAGGATCGACAAACTTTTCGATAGCTTATGTCAATTCAGTACATTTTTGACACTATCTTCCGTTATCGCATAAATACCTATTTGTCTAGACTCTGGCTGTTCTGGGCACCAAAGCCAAGACGTGACCCCTGAACGAGTTTTAACCGAAAAAAGATGTACTAGGCCTTGATGTGTGGATAGATCTTTATTATATGTGAATAAGGGTCATATCATCAAGGAGTATATAATACTACTAAGTAAATAAGTACTTCACCGTTCGGTCCACTTGTTCTAAAGCCCCAAGCTTTATAACAACGTTGGGAACTGCACGCATTAGGCGCGGTGAGGGTTATTTTTATTTACTACATTTAAATGTTTTTTTTTTTTTGTAAACGACTTTGGAAATTTTAGGTATAACCTAACATCACGCCTGATAGTACACCCACATTTCGCCAGTTATGTTTAAGTCCCATGTAATAGGGGGCGAGCCTATTGCCCTCAACCGGGCACAAATCTAGACTCCGTGGCTGTTACTGAGAAATTTCTGATGGAAAAACCCAATAGCACTATGCCCGATCTGGGTAACGAACCCAGGACCTCATGCTCAGCAGTCACGCTTGGAACCACTAGACCACCGAGGCAGTCAGTTGATAATCCAACAATAATCTCAATTCCCAAGCACGAAATTTCAAATTCCCATCGTCGACAAAAGATGTGATGACATTTTGAAATAATAATTCCTAACGAATCTCAATTTGGCGTATCATACGATCGAAGCCCTAATAGCACACAATCGAACGCGTTCCGAGCTGTAGACCCACTTCGTTTTCAAAACAAAAATAGATTTTTTACAACATTAAACATAAATTCGTATGGTATAATTTACTTAAACAAAACCTCACCGTGCCTTCTGCGTGCAGCCTCAGTTATCTGAGCATTATAAATAGGAACAAACTGCTGAAGAAGCCGATCGAGCCACTGCTCGTACTAACTTATCTACTCGTGTTATCAACTCCCGCGCAGATGTACCCGGCTTTGCAGTCATGTAGTGGTGTTAAGAAATACCTATTATTTGAGATCGATTTTTGTATTTAGTAGAAATATCGCTTATAGGCTACAAAATGCTAAAGAATTTGGCAATTGCAAACCGCTGCTCAACATTTGACTATATAGGGGTTCATTCATAAATGTTGATATAAGGTGGAAGCGCAAGAGTAGACCGCGAAATTCAATTTCTCTTACGTTTTTTGCAATTTGCAGGTCAGTGTCAGGTTGTATGTTGATTAAAACATGATTTGTGATGACTTTTTCATGACAAATTGTCTATAGCTATTGGCAGTTACGGGCAAACTGGCGTCGCCGAGCGCCGCGCGTACGACAGATACAAAATGCTGCGTCAGCGCTCCTACAAAGTCATTCAATGGGATTAAATGAACTTAAAAGGGGTTATATTGATGATTTTAATGACTACAATTCTGTAAATACATACGTTTTACAGCCGAGAATCTTATTTTGTTCAACATTAAACCTGACAGTGACCGGTAAATTGCAAAATACGTAAGAAAATTAGAATTTCGCAGGCTACCCTCGCGTTTCCACCTTAGATAAAGTCTGCTTAACCATACATTTTAACGTTTCCCTTAAGAGCGTTTATACAGAAAGTGGGCAACGTCGCAAATAGCTGTCAAATATTTCACTGTTTTGATTAATTTGGAAATATTATGGTAGTATGGAAAAAAGAAAGAAGGCTAACTAATGAAATAAAATATTGATTATGAAATGCAATAATTAATATCGTAACACCGAATATTTAGTTTTAGATTTAAAAAAAGTATTTAGAAACTTTCCAAATGCCTTTTTTACACCTAAAACGGTTCCAACATCAAATTCAATGTTTTAATTGCAATTCATTATTAATATTCTAGTTCACTAGTTAGCCATATTTTTTATTTCCATACAGTAATATTGCCAAATTAATTAAAACAAGTAAATATTTGACAGCTATTTGCGATGTTGCCAACTTTTTGGATGAACGGTCATAACTTTGACCAGAGTTTATGAATAAACTCCATATTGTCTATTTCCCTTCTATAGGTTGTCGATACAAATTGGACTAAACAAACAACCATGTGCGATCAGAAGAGCTATACGTCTCATCGCCTGAGACATTCAAAGTCGTATCGTGAAATTGCGTGAGCCTTTTTATGCCCCATCTTGAGTCTTGCTCGGCTGTAGTTACAACTGAAGTAATTACTGCCAGAAAAGTATGTATGAGTATAATAGCACCCTTACATAGTAATTAGACACTAAAATTTAATTGCAGTTAAGTAGAAAGATATGAGGTAATAGGTTCCTAGCTATGGCAAAACTATTTCTATGGCATCAAACGTACTAGAAGTTTTAGAAAACCTTCTATTCTTGATTTCAGAGTGTTTCTGGCAGTATTTTGTTAAAATAACATCACTACATGACAATCCAAGCTTCTTTACATACAAAATACATCCGCGGTAAATAAAAAAAGTCTAAACCAACGCACTCCTACTGCCATGTCGAGTTGCTAGCAACGTTCGCGTTAGGTTGCGCGAACGCGTTCGGGAAACTCTGTCCTAAGTTCAAACTATTAAACTGTTGCGACAACGGCTGTTGAGGCTGATTAAAGAACTGATTACTCTGAAACGGTTGACTCTGCAACGGTTGCTGTACCTGACCTGCGAACGGTTGCTGGTATGGGTTGGGCATGGGGAATTGGTTGAACTGCATACCGTTTTGTTGCACGGGTTGTTGCACCATGCTGCTGAAACCTTGTTGGTGTTGGAACACGTTAGGACCGAAAGGGTATGCTGGTTGCACCGGTTGGACAGGTTGCACGGGGTTGAATTGATTCCCTAGATTAGTTGATGGGGTTTGACTGTATAAAGCTAATATACTGTCCTTTGTTAACTTTGATTTTTCTTTCTCCGTTGGTGCGGCTTGTTTGAAGAAGTTTTCTTCCTCAGTCTTGAGGTCCGGTTTCAAGTCTTCTGGTTTCGTTTCTGGTTTTTCTGTTGGTGCGGAGAAGAAGCTGGAGAATATGTCGTCGTTGGCGGGTTTGGGGTCCGGTTTGGTGCTGGTGTCGAGGCCGAGCAGGTCTGCGGCTCCGTTGGAAGTCTTGCTGAGGTCCGGTTGTGTGGGTGGGGTAGACCTGCCTAGCTTTGGGCTCACTGACGATTTTGGTTTCGGAATGCTGGGGATGACATCCGATTTCTGAAATCAAATGACTTTTGTGTTAAAAATTTAATCTCATTTATTGACATAAGGCTGAGGACTCCGTACGCAAAAAACGGGCTTTGGACGTGGCGTTCCGGACACAGCTCGTTATACAATATGAGGCTGAGAACTTTTTGTATGTCAAATTACATTTAATTTGATTACATAAAGCTGTCTCCCAAAACATCCACCCTTCACCACCTGGTGTTTTAACTGGGGTGATGGAGTGGCGGAAGAGGTGGTCCCCCAACAACACATCCTAGCCTATACTTTTAAATGAGCAATATTTGTATACATACGGGGTGGAACGGACACCGACGCGAAAACGGTTACCACGAATTCAGTACATCATTCTGAGCCGGGGACATAGAAATTTTTCATTGGTTATTAAAAAAAATCAGTGATTCCATACATTTTGACCGTGTAGGTAATGCAGTTTTGTAGGAAACAGCCGATGTTTTTTTAAAACCGATGAAAATTTTCTGTGTGACGGGGAATTCAGAATGATGTACTGAATACGAGGTAACCGTTTTCGCGTCAGTGTCCCTTCCACCGCGTACATAAATGTGTAATCACGTTCTCGAAAATGGCTCTAACGATTTCGATGAAAGTTGCAAGAATGGGGGTTTACGGGGGTGAAAAAAGGATCTAGCTTTATCAGATATCACTATTTTCACCCGAGCTTGATCGCTCAGGTACTTAATACTTACAGAACAAACTTTACAGTTATATTTTTTTGTTTTAGCATTGTTGAAACAATATGTACCGACCGTGTCATAGAACAGTTACTTAAATGACGAATATACGAACACAAAGAAGGTTGTACGGAAAAACAATAAAAGAAAATGTATCGTAATTGTTTCTTGTAAGCCCTTATCGGACAGAAAGGTGTGTTGATTGTAAACAACACTTCTGTGGATATGCAACAGCGACTTGACAATTTGAAGTGGTTACCTTCGTGAGTTCTACGAAGAATTTAAAATATAAAACCTAAATTTTCGATTTACTTCAAGATACTATGGTGAATTAAACCTTTGAAGAAAGGTTTAAGATGCCTCATAAAGCTTTAAATGGTAGGTACCATGCTATAAAAAGGTAATAATAAAAATTTGTTGCATTCCTCATTGAAACGGTAATGGTTCCTACATGTTACCATTTTAAGTCACACCAACACATCAAAATATTACTATAAAAGTAACTGTATTTAATGTACGTACTCATGCAAATAATAATAGTTTTTGTTTCATCGAAATCGGGCCAGGATTTTCAAAGTTACAGTGTTGTAAAGTTTCGCCGCTTTCTTAAATTTGCGTTCCTTCGCGCGCTACTACGATGATGTCACGCTGGTCACGCTGCGAGTGTCATGACCGATTGCGGGTGAAATGGAGTGTTTACGTTCATAAAATTTGATTTGTAAAGTGGTTGCATTTATTATTTCGACTCGCAGCTCGCAACGTGACATCACACGTTAGTTGGATTTTGCCGCGGAGGCCGTAAAAAAAAAACAGATTCTTTTTTATCGACCTACCAATTTTTTAGACATGCTGATAACAAAAAACATTGGTGTGACTTATTAGCACATCACTAAATCATGCTATATGATTAGCTACTAAACTGTAAGGTTTATCGCGTGGATATAGCCAAATTTTAACCTAGCAAAAATGGCCCAACAGCATCCATGAGTTTTCCACGACTTTAGGCATATTATAAACACTTACATTATATTTCTTATCACTTGTGGTGGGTGCTGGCAGGGGTCCTAAGCCTGACGTGTTGGATTTCTTTTTTCGTTTCTGCCTCTCTATTTCTTCATCAATCTCTTTGTCCCTGAAACATTACGCCAACATGATTAATATTGCAAAACATTAACTTTTTTCTGTGCATTCCGAGGTCCGTAATCTATATGACCTGTTATTTTGTTATTATTAGTAATCATTGATGAAGTTTGAAGTTATTTTTTTTTACTCCTCAGCTCATGCACACCTACCCGCATTAGCGCATAAGATGTCGTGCACTTAGTTCTATTATTTTCTACAATTACCCTTTTACGAGTTTACTAAAACTGTTACGAAATTCTAATATCATTTTTGTTACTGACTTATTGTATCAACTCACTACGCAAATCGACCTCATGTATTTATAAGTTATAATATTGTATTTTCTCTGTAAGTGATTGTAAATCTTTTGAGAAAATAAATGTCTAAAACCGTATTTATTTTCAGCGTATATCATCGTCCCACTGCTGGGCAAATCTGCCTGTAGGAGTCAAGCTAGTTCCGCCATTTTTGCGTGAGTCTGCTTACTTAGCTTACATACATTAGATAGACAAGTATGCACATGAGTGGCGCTACAGATAACCAAACAATACACGATGTTTTGGTCCCATGAAATACTAATTAGGGGGGCGAGCATGTTGCCATCAACCGCTTACAAATCCAGACCCCGTGCCTGCTATTGAGAAATTCGCAATGGAAAAACCCAATAACATTTTGCCCGACTTGACAATCGAACCTAGGACCTCGCTCAACAGTAGCGCTTGTTCGATTAAACCAACAAGTCTGTGAAACAATCTCGACTTATTGTACTAAGTATGTATTTATCAAATGGAAGGGTTATAGAACTTACCAGTTAACCTTAGGTAATGCAGGCGGCACCCACTCCTTAGCAATGTACTTCTTCTGCTCATACTTAGCTCTGATGAAGGCTTCGAGCGACGAGTCGTTCTGCGGCCTTCGGAAGGAATCGGGTAAGTTCGCCTCGTACACCGCACGGGCGCGAGAGTTGCCCATTTGTTGGAGAGATACCTGGAATTGTAGGAGGTTGAAGTGAGGTGCTGATACTCTTTGGGAAATTAGAAGATTAAAAGTTTCGCTAGCTGATCATGGACCTTATCCCAATTAATTTGGGCTCGGCGTAGCATATTTTCTTCTTTTTCCATACTACTCTATAGGGACTGAACCACGTCCATCAGCTCAGAATTGCATTTTTCAATACTCCATCCTTTTGTCGCCTAGAATCATCATGCTAGAGCGAGACACAGAGCGGGAGTGCCATAGACACGTAGACAAGGATAGAGGCATGAAAAATTTTGATTACGTACTGATAGAGATGTGGTTCAACCCTTAGCCGTCGTCCCAGTAAACCACCTTATGTAACGCCTGTATAAGGTCATAATACCACTCCTGTATAAACTGTTTTCCCCAAGGGTTATGTGGGGTGTACAGTACAATCGTGCCATGTAATGGGGGCGAGGTTATTGCCATCAATTGAGCACAAATTTCGATTTTACCTTGTTTGACCAGAGCAAATGTTACGTACGATGCAAATAAGGACAGGTCATCATCATCCTTATTCGATGTATTGTACGCAACCCATATTTAGTTATGGCGCACCGTTTTGTGAAAAGTTCTACTGATGACAGCGTTGTTTCTGCTACTTAAACCTTCATAATTTGCAACAGGAGCTCGTGGCTAAATAACAGCCGCGCGGGTCGGTCTTCAAGGTTAGAAAGCCGCGCTTGCCTAGGTCGGTCAGTGGATGGGTGACTCTATTACAAACCAAGTTCCCTCCTCGCCTCGGAAAGCAAGTAAAGCCGTTGGTCCCGGCTGTCATATCTATGATCTTTGGCAGTCGTTACAGGGAGTGAGTCGCCTGAAAGTCTGACAACCACTCTTACCAAGGGGTAAGTATCGTATTACCCAGTTCTAACTGAGTTGTGGAGGTCAGATAGACCGTCGCTCCATGTAAAATACTGTACCCGGTTAGACTGGAAGCCGACTTCAACATTGTTGGGAAAACGCAGGTGAGTTTGCAACATTAGACATTGCTATTTAGAGAAATTTACTAGTACGGAGGCAGGTAGTAGGATAAGCAGAGTTGTGAGTACATTCTATTGATCGACAGGGTGAAAGGGTAACCTAAACGGATCGGTCGGAAAGGAAGTCGTATAGGCTGCGTACGTTAATGATTCAATGGAAATTGATTTCTATTTGCGTAAACAAGCCCGATTCTATTTTGAGTCTATGCAATAAAACCTTTATTTCACAAAACTTTTCATTTATAAACCGAGCAGCCAATTTCAAAGAAAGAAACCCTTTACTAAAAATAGCACCCCAGCATTTAAAAAACTCAAATAAACGACCTGCCACGTGTTTCGTACATTGACGTCGTTTTCGTAAGCACTTTATTGTTACAAGTCACGCCATCCACAAAATAAAGGGTACTTTAATAATTTCGCACGACACAGTACGTCATAAGGCAGGTAATGCGATAACATCATATCAGACTAACGTCTATTCTTTACAGGTGAGCTTGGTCAATGACCGCCCATGGCATTGGTTGGGTTAGCAGTAAAATTGTATTTGGAGTTCTTTTCAGGTATTTATGAGGTTACTATTACTACCTCGTATAATCAGCCTATATCGTTCGTGGACGCGACTTAAGGGCTACATAGGATAGGTGTATCTTACAGTACACACATTTCGCCAGTTATCTTTAAGCTCCATCTAATAGCTTATTACCATCAACCGGGCACAAACCCAGACCGGGGGACGGGGCTACTATTGAGAAATTCTTGTTGGAAAAACCCAATAACACTGCCCGACCTGGGAATCAAACCCAAGATCTAGTGTTCGACTCTCTCGCTTGCGACTACCAGACCAACAAGGCAGTTGACTTAAAGAGTTGTACTTGTATGTCGTAAGTTGCGATTGTATGGTGTATACCCATTTTATCCGCTTATGTATCCAACTTCATTTATTTTGGGTATTGTTGGGTATAACGAGTTGAGGCTGCGGAAGTATCTCACACCCACCTCGTACATATTCAAGGTACATAGAGGGAAGGTACATAATGCGGTCATTTTAGAGCAGATAGGTTAGGTACGTGGGGCGGCGCCGACAGCCGCGCGCGCAGACCAATCTGTTAGGTGAGGCGCCATTGACGCTTGCATTCCTCAATTCCACACTCTTAACCTCATAACTAGTGACGTTGATTAATTCCATTGTTCTCTGAGTGAGTTCACAAAAAAATGCATTGTTTGTAATTAGTTACAGAAGCTAATATTGTTATTGTATACGTACACTATTAGTTAACCCTGCAGTCGTAAGATGGAGAAAATGAATAAATAAAGTTCGAACCCAGACACTTTACTACACACTTACTTACTTGACATTACTTTATTTATTTACTCTCTCTGTATATTAAGTCATCACCACTGCTCTCAAAACGGTAAAGGAAAACATCACAAGGAAATCGGTATGCTCTAGAACCCAAAAATTCGAAAACCGGTGACATCTACCAAACCAACATCGTCTTGCGTGGTGAATCACGGCCGTCTCTCAAAGGCTAGATGTCTACGGCCTTAATAGAAGTGGAAACATTACAAGCTATTATGCTTTGCTTTATAAATTGTAACGTTTTAAAGCAGGGATCGATTAATCGGGTCAAAAGGTTAACCGGTTAGCCCCATATGTTAGATTAACCATTGTACGGGTTAACCTTTATAATTTATGGGTTAACCATTTAAAAATTGCTAACCAGAATGAAAGAGGCAAAGCAGCGGGCGCGTGAAATCCGCCACCTTCTTGCATATTTTTTTAAGCACTAAAATGAACTCTGTGCGTGCACAGATTATTATAGGCTGATTAGCCCTATAATCCGGGTACTCTAGGCTTAACGCCTATTACGGGTAACCTTTTCGTTCCCTGTTTTAAAACTTCTGAAATATAGAACTTACGACTTGTTCCGGTGTCCAGGAGTCCAGGTTGACACTCTTCACTTTAGAGATGTGGACCCCCAGGTTACGGTGGATCCCGGCACACCTGATGCACAGAAATATACCCAGGTTCCATGACGCCCAGCGAGGACCTGAAGAAATGAGGAAACAGGAATATAATCACAAAAACTTATCCTTCATTCTTCCTGTATCTGTTGCGTAAATAGTTAAGAAACAAATAATATTGGTTAAACTACGAAACGCAGGCGTGACGATTTGGACTCGTTTTACGTTTATAAAAAAATGGTTGGCCAGGCTGAGGTTGGCTTCTAATGTACCTTCTGATCTACGTAAAGTGCCGACTACTTTTTCGTATAGGGCCTTTTTTTTCGGTTGGGAAATCATCAAATGACCCCTCCCGCTTTGGGCGGAGCGGAAGGGAGTATCAGACTTGTACTGACTAAAAGCCATCCATGTTCCTTCTTTGCCCTTTGTGTTCGAGGGCCGCGGTATCTCTTTTGAACAGTCCCGCAGCCCCGGCAGGCAAAGGCCCTTGCGGACCCCTTCCTGGTTGCTGACATCTTTGAGGCGCGCGCTTCGTATTGAGCCTTAAAGCCATTTCTACGGAACATTGCGCTTCACATTGCGCAACTTTACGCGTCGGTTTGTGCAATACAAAGCCTTGTCTTACGTGGATATGACAACGCATTCAGTATGTTCATCGACTAGCAAAGTCGCGCGATGTTGTGTAATGATATTTCAACATGTTAATAAGGTTTGTCAAATGAATACACAGGAGCAAATGATAGCGTGACGGTTGACAGGGGAGAATGGAAGAAAAAAATGTGTGGCTCCGACTCCAAGTAACATGGGACAAGGGCAGGAAGATGATGATGATGATGGTGTTGGGTAAGATTGTCCAGCAGTCGCGATTGCGACCACTAGACCAACGAGGCAGTCTAAACTGACTCTATATAAAGACAGATATAGTATATTTTCCTTGACACTTTAAATAGCTTATATAATTAGCTAGCTTACCACTCATACACATTGCGCGAATTATTTGAAATATGTAACATTGACATTCCAAAACATTGTTGATGTAAAAGGTAAAACATAAATTGCAGACTTCCTGTCCATGTTTCAATTAATGCAAGGTTACCATTTAAATGTTTACTGTACATTAGGAAAGTCCTATCGGCATTATACAGGGTGTGTGGTAATTAATGGATCAGCCTTTTTCCGATTGAAATATGGTCAGTTTACAGTCAAACTGGATACAGCTGAATTCCCAAGGCGTTAAGTCCGCTATTGTACAGACGCAAGCACAAGCTACTACAAGCTGTCACATTTCTGTAATAGATTTTCAACTTTATCACTAAAGCATATGGTTCCAGGTTGATTGAGAAAATTTGACAGGTTTGGGTAGCTAGATCTGCTGGCGTCTTTAGTGTTCTTTTTTACATGTGCATAAAATTTCAATAAATAAATCATCATTCGTCACTCAAAACTTAAACGCATCACCGCGGCGGGTGGTGTGACGATTTGAGCCCGTTTGTGGTGTGAAAATGGCTAGAGATCGCCCAAGATGAGGAGGAGAATGTGGAGGTCTTTGTCCAGCACTGGGCAACAAGAAAGGCTAACAAAAACAATTGCCAATCTGACCTCCACATCTCAGTAACTAGGTTACCGGATTCTCCCAATAAAGAGATACATACACATACATAACATCAAGACTGTAATCCCCGAAGGGTTAGGCAGAGGTGTACCTAATATTACACCTATATTTCGCCAGTTATGTTAAAGTCCCATGTAATAGAGGGCGAGCCTATTGCCATCAACCGGGCACAGGTCCAGACTCCATGTCTGCTACTGAGAAATTACTGATGGAAAAATCCAATAACGCTTTGCTCAACCCGGGAATAGAACCCAGGAACTCTTGCTCAGCAGTCATGCTTGCGACCACTAGACCAACGAGGCAGTAATTAAGCAGATATTTTAAATTAATTAGTTACAACAGCTGATCATGCAATGAAACTAGCTGAAATATTGTAGATAACATATCAGTGTTTATGATAAAAATATCAATGTAAGACATGGGCCATTAAAAGCCGTGAAATGGAGATAAGTGGAAATCGGACGATAATTGCCCAATTTATTTACCTTATTATTTTTTGTTCATGAAAAAAATCCTTATGTTATTAAAACATCACTATTTTTAAATTACTAAAGACCGTTTTCATCTGAATCTGATCTTGTGTAAATCAAATTGATAACAGACAGTTTTTGTATGGAAATGCTGTCACAAAGTTCTTAATTATTCCTTGGGTACAGGTATTTGGCTTTGGGGAATCAGCACATATGACAGGGGTTGTTGAATTACCAAATTAAATTGAAATAATGGTAAAAAATGGAAACTGACCACTGTTAAAAGACAAAGAGGACGGCAAAAGAAACAATGGGTTGATGACATCGTAAAAACAGCTGGGAAAAACTGGATGAACACTGCCCATGACAAACAAAACTGGAAAAAGATGGAGGAGACTTTTTACCCTACAGAGGCCATACAATAATATATATTTCATGTAATTTTTAGAAATTAAGTGTGTAAGTAATTGTATGGATAAATAAAGCTTAAATAAATAAATAAATAAGTGGTAAAAAATTGGATATACTATAATAGTTTTTATTATAGTATCTCAGTGCAGCGTGGTGATCAATGCTCGTGCCTTCTTTGTATGAGAAGAGGCCTTTGCCCAGCAGTGGGACAGTAATAGGCTGGTATTATTAGTGCTGTTTATATCATCTGGTGGCCTATCCAAAGTTTTGTAATATTCTTTTTTTTTTTTTATTTGCCTGTAAAAAGGCAAAGGCCTCCCCCAATTCCTTCCATGTGCTCTTTTCTCGTTTCCTATCCAGTTTTGTATTTTTTTTTTACAGTTTATAAATTACTTGCCTTACAGATCAATGCCTGCATTATTAATATTTGCAATTGAAAGATTATGTCATGCATAATATGCTCATCAGCTGAGGAATAACAACACATTATGCTTAAATACAATAGCTTATACATACATATTGTAAACATATTCATTAATAGATCTGTCTATGATATCTATGGAATATTGATATGAATACTTATTAAGAAGGTATGATGACATGGCATTGCATGCTCCAAATAAGCCATCTACATGGTCTCTCAACCTTCAATCACCAAGTTTTATTACTACATAACTATACATGGTGGAAGGGACACCAACGGTAAAACGGTTACTACATTGATCTAGACCACCCAACATAGAATTTTTTCATCTGTAATTTAAACAACTAAACAACAACAACAACACACATAACATAACACACAACACCCACACATAACATTTTGACCGTGTAGATATTGCAGTTTTGTAACAGCTGTTTTTTTCTAATAACCACCAAAACTTTTCTGTGTGGGGGGGTTTAGAATGATATACCGAATACATGATAAATGTTTGTGGGTTGGTGTCCCTTCCACCCTGTAAAAATAAAATAATATTATAACCTGAGCTTACAACAAACTATTGAAATATTGCATCAAGAAACTCCTCCGTAATTTAGCTAAGAGACTGGCAGCATTGCCACATTGTATGGCAATCACCAAGGAGATTTATCATTAATTGCAAAGTATGTTTTTATTGTCCTGTCTTCACCGCCAGTCATAAGTTCTGTATTCATCTGACAGATAACTTTCCACAAATGCTGTTGCCAAACCAAAATGAAAAACAGAACTTTTATAATCTGACTCTTGTGCGTTTTTCATGTAAGCATTTTTATTTGTCCAATAGAGAATTTCCTGAACGCCTTTGAACATTGTGAAACTAACCTTAAAGCCTTCTTGCTCTACAAATTCATAATTGTATATATTTATAACACCACGTAAGTCAAAAATAGCAACTTTAGAGGAGACTGACAAAACTGCAAACTATACCTAGGTAACTGTACATTGCACTGCACACCATTTTATAATTTGTGTTCACTTCAAATTAGATACAGACGTTGCTTGTTACGTGATTGGCTGAAACAACACATCTTCCGATTCTCTAGCAAAGTATCAAAATGTTAAAACTGCCAAAAATTGACATATGTTTTGACACCCAAGAGTTGCCAAAGATTTCTGTATCCATCATCTTGAAATGATCAACATAAACAGAACAATGCAATTTGTTTAACAAACAAAGCATTTAGCAATCTCACAAAATAATCAGTTTGATGTTTATTTAGCTTCATAAAAGTCTTACTTAAAAGTATAAGTTATTGTCATTGCATAATAGTATTATATATGCTTATTTACAATTATTAGTGGTTTGAAAATAGCGCCAGTCATAGACTAACATAACATAATCAGCTCAGGGTTTTCCAAACTAAAGAGGTTGGATTTCTGAGGCAGAATATATCAGCATACTTGGGTTTTTCAATGAATATTGTTATAGAAACAGTTCTTAATGTGACGAAATTCCCTGATTAATCTATTAGCAAAGAGTGTGAATGACTTGAATATTGGTACAATGATAAGGGGTATTTTCTTAAGGTTTCTAAGGTTAAACATTATGGAAAGAAAAATGAAGAAAGGTAATTGTGTTTGTAATAAATTCCAGCAGCTGTTAACACTGAATACATTACTATTTTGAAACATTCCTTTAGATCATTCAACCAAGAACAAAACTGTTTATCAAATACATGCAGCCTTCGTGATTTACGGTTAATTATAAATACTAACAAGGAGAGAGCACGGAAGCAGTGAGAAAATGAAATATGAAGCGATAGCAAGACAGTTATTATAAGATAACGTGACGCATTTGAATAATTTTGATGTTAAAAATTGAGTTCAAGGACCTCATTTATACTCATGAAATTTACACAACTTGTAAAGAAACAATAATTCAAGATTATTATGACCTCATTGCAACTGCATTCAAGAAGATACATCGAAAAATTTGCAACTAAAAAAAGAAAAAATCCGCGTACCTTTAGCATCGCAATCAACACAATATTTATTGTCCTCATCCTTCAACATCTGCATCAATATGTTCTGACATCTGTCCTGGATCTGTTTGGCTCGATCTTTTTCACTTTTAGAAGACATTTCTTTGAAATATTATTAGCAAACGATATCAAATTCAATGAAAATGGGTGGAATGCTTGTTTGTTGAAGGAAAGAGAAACCATAGAGCTAAAATGACAGCAGATTTGATGAGTTGTGTTGTCATTTTACTCTATGATTTTTGACAGAATGAGAAAAACGCGAAAATCAAAGTAGACAAAGGAGTTTTGAAGTGAAAAAATACTATTCAATATGACTCGAAACTATCACAGTCAGATTAATCAAGAATCAAAATGATCGCGATCTTTTCTATCTTTTTTCCTTTTTCTTTCAAAGTAAAAATCAACGCTTTTGGTACACCAAGGGAGTTCCTGAACGCACAACCACTTGTCAATGTCACGTCAAAAATTCACTTATCGAGTGACTGGCAGACATCTGTCAAAAATTGCAATTTTTGCTTTGTTTTGAATACATTCGTGCACTTTCTGACTGTTTAATAATCGTTGATAAATCGCAGTAATTCTTGAAAAAGAAACACAGAAAATTAATAAGTGCTCCTTAAGATTTTAGACCGAACAACCCATTGGGTCGAAAATAAATAAGTAATTTTGGAAAAGGAAATGTATTGAACGCAATATTTTGCAAATTTTACCATTACACAATGGGGAATCAACTTGTGGGTGTAGCTCCGTCGCAGATATATCCTGTAGAACATTACCTGAGCGACCATGTAGACCTGTCGTTCGATCAGAGGTATGATTCAATTTCATAAATATCACTGTCAGTATTGATAAGCATTTTTGATAAAAATACTTGTAATACGTCCACGTCGCATTTAATATGAGCAAATTTAAACTTAAAATTTAAATAACACTTTGTGGGTATCCAGAAACATATTTCCTTTAAATCAAAATAAAATTCTGAGTCAATACAAGCTCTAATCATGTTATCATTACTTTGGCTATGGCCAAGACAAAGATGTACATATCATTATATTTGACTGTCATAGTTGGATACCTCATTGTTTATTATTATAGCATTTATTTCGGGCTGCGCCCATAGTGTTAGTAACAAAGGTCTTAAATACTAGTGTTAGTAGACATACATGTATTATTTAGTGTGGAGTTTCATCCAATATTGCACTATTGGAGGCCCCCATCTATCTGCTAATAAACTATAGGTTTAATAATACATATAGATATTATGACGTCCCTTTCTGTGGCAATAGGCAGAATAGGGACCTAGGAAATAATTGATCTTCCTAAATACGACGTACGATACCAACGGAATAAAAAAAAAAATGTCCTTTCTTTGCTATTGTTTGTCATGTCATTGACCTCCTTGAGTTATGAGGCGAGCTACACATTAACTCACAAATGCTTGCACTGACTGGACATGTCCACTCAAATCTGTGTGGTTCTTTCTTCAAAAGACCAAGTCGGACACCAATGTGCATAGTTCTCATATGGACTGACTAAGATTATGTCTGGACCTTAAAAGAGACCTCTGATTTTTTTGGGCTGTTTCTTCTTTGAGCAGTCAGGTAAAAGTCCGAAACACCGGACCCATCTAGTTATTCATCTAGTTAAAAACAATTATGTGTAAAAGTGTTTGTAAAGACCCATTTGCACGGGGCTGCGAGACTATTCGAAAGAGATACCGCGGCCCTGGAACACAAAGGGCAAAGAAGGAACATGGATGGGTTTCAGTCAGAATGAGTCTGATACTCCCTTCCACTCCGCCCAGAGTCATTTGATGTCATTTGAGTCATTTGGGTGGGTCATTTGATGATTTCGCATCTGAAAAAAAATACCTATTTACAAAATAAACGTCATTTATCATTAGGATCCTTCTTCTTCTAAGAATTCTGCAGGGAGATACCCAAGGCTAGCAAAAATAGTCTATTTATCAAAAATTTTGATCATCCAGTTACCATTTAAAGATTCACATTGCTAATACTTTCTTTCCAGCCTTGGCTCAACCCGTTTCCTGAAGGTGGCTCGGGCTAGATCCCGTGAGGGTCTGGTAGTGGTGAAGGTGTTTGCAGTCCATGATCCCTCACTGCCGCTAGCTGAACATAAGGAGAGGATACTGAAGATCAAAGAGCAGCTGGCTTCCGCATTCAATTGTTTGCCTTTCCAGAGGGTTATTGTGAGTATTGATTTCTGAGTTAAGTATTCTTTTAATCTTTGGTGTGAACATGGATCCGCACACTAAACTAAGGTAATGTAAAAAAAAAAAGCGTGAAGTTGTTGTGTCGTGGTTCCGGCAGTATAACGGGATTGCGCGGATCCACGTTCATATGGCATACCAAACGTTAATGAATATAATGATGAACATGGTTTCCAAAAGTTACTTTAACAACTGTAGAGTACTGAGAGACTGGGACTGGCTTAAACCAATTTCTTTAAATCTGCGGCCATAATGGAGCTGATGAACTTAAAAATGTAGGCAGAAAAAAAGCTTGTATCTGTAAAGACAGTGTAACTAACTACAACACCGAAACATATTTTTGGAATGTAGACAAAATATCAGCTTCCATATCAAGCTGTAGATTGGTACATTACCTAAGAAGTTATCAACTTTTCCAAAAATTTTCTTTTCATTATCGGGGAGGAAAGGCCACCCACACACAAATGGTTACCACGTATTCAGTGCATAACTCTGAACCCCTTCACATAAAAATTTTTCATTGGTACTTAAATAAAAAATCTACTGTTTGTTTCCTACAAGTAAAGTGCAATACCTACACACAAGTCAAAATCTATGGAGCAGCAATTTTTTTAAAATTACCAATGAAAAATTTCTGAGGTGACGTTCAGAATGATGTACTGAATACGTAAGGGTAAGGGTTTCTGCGTCGGTGGCCCTTCCACCCTGTATATAAACAAAGACTAAAGTCTATCAAACCAATACATAGGATGCAAGTTTCCTTGTGTAATTGTCATTTTTGCCAATGGGTAATGCCATCAGCTACGCAGCTGGTTTTTAAATGTAATTTCAATGGCTTCTAATCACTATTTTCTTCCAGCTTACAGACAAAGCTGGTCTCCTAATGCGTGAGTACTGTAAATGCAGCGTCTACGACCGCATGTCCACGCGTCCATTCCTCACCACTTTGGAGAAGAAATGGATTACCTTCCAAGTGCTGTATGCATTGCACCGTATGCATAAGCTTGGAATTTGTCATGGTGATATTAAGGTAAACATTAATTGTGAATTTTCGCAAACCATAAACATAACATCACGCCTGTAATCCCCAACCGGTTACAAATAGGTGTTCCTATTAGTACACCCACATTTCGCCAGTTATGTTTAAATCCCATGTAATAGGGGAGCTTTGCCATCAACCGGGCCCAAATAGACTCCGTGGCTGCTACTGAGAAATTCTTGATGGAAAAACCCAATAGCACTTTGCTTGACCCGATAATCGAACCCAGGACATCAAGCTCGGCAGTCACGCTTGCAACGAGGCAGTCAAAGCAACACCAAATGATTGCCTAAATAATTATTCCACTGTTGGAATTGCAACTCTCTGCGCTGAGCAAAGCATTGGAAATTCAACGTATACATTCATAGGGTGTTGCCAATAATTTTGAGTAACGGTTATAAAACCTACAAATAATTTTAATATCCTCTGTTTCCAGTTAGAAAATGTTATGGTAACCTCCTGGCTATGGGTGCTGCTCACAGACATCGCGTCGTTCAAGCCCACCTTCCTGCCCGACGACAACCCGGCCGACTTCAGCTACTTCTTCGATACCTCTCGTAGGAGGCTGTGTTACGTCGCGCCCGAGAGATTTGTCAGGGCGCCTGACCCGCATAATAGGCCTGCGGTAAGAATGAGTTTGTTTTTTTCTCGTCCCTGACTCTTGAAGACAGTTATGGCATTTTAAGAACCCGTATGGATCAATGCTAGTCCAACTTTTATGCCAATGACTCAAATGTCAGAAGTCATATTAATCAGATACATAACATTATTTACCTTTTTTTTTAGAGGAGCTCGTGCCTTAATAATAACAGCCGCTCGGGGTCGATCTTTAGGTTAAGCCGTGCTTGCCTAGGTTGGTCTGTGGATGGGTGACCACCCATTACATACCGAGTTTCCTCCGTGCCTCGGAAAGCACGTTAAGCCGTTGGTCCCGGGTGTCATTTGTAGATCTTTGACAGTCGTTAGGTCAGTGGCTCAAAAAGTCTGACAACCAGTCTTACGATGGGGTATCGTATTATCCAGTACTAACTGGTTTGTGGAGGTCAGATAGGCAGTCGCTCCATGTAAAACACTGGTATTCAGCTGCATCCGGTTAGACTGGCAGCCGACCCCAACATAGTTGGGAAAAGGCTAGGCAGATGATGATAACATTATTTACCCGACTCGGGAATCGAACCCAGCCCATTTCATGCTCAGAAGTAGGCTTGTGTTTATAAAAAAATGATACTGATACTGTTAGCCTGTGTCATTCCACTGCTGGGCAAAGGCCTCTCTCCATGACTTTCAAATTCTTCGAACCAGGGCCAATGTGGACCACTGGTCGATAGTTTTGTCCAGCTCGTCAAAAACAAAAATATAACGACATTGTCTCTGTTCTAGGGTGATGACAGAATGGGCGGTCTGTTGCTGAGTGAATCACCATGTAAAGTTGGTGAACTTGTTCCTAGTATGGACATATTTTCGGCTGGGTAAGTAGCAAAGTAGTTTTTTTTTTATTGAACAAATTGGACGCCTGAAGGTGGACATCGCCGACGAGGTCGACCGCGGCTAAGGTGATGTGACGTGACATTATCAGATGATAATGTTCGCGGGGCAAACGTGGCCAGAAATTGCACAGAACAGAGAGGTTTGGAGGGAGAAAGGGGAGGCCTTTGCCCAGCAGTGGGAGACAATGAAAGCCAAAAAAAAAAAATACCAAATTGTAATGATACTTACACACAGTCATGGCTTCTCCCATGGGAGACAAAGACTACGGAACCTCACTTGCCATCTGCCACTCATCCTTACACACTCCTTCTGCGTCTTCCACTTCATACATTTGGTCAATATGCACGTTGATCGCCACTCATACGCAACTGGCGTTTTTTAAATGAAGATACACTCATCACTAGTGATCGGATATTCGGATGCATATTTACCTAGAGTACATTTCTTTCCGGCAAAGGGTACAACAGTGTGGAAGCGGCTTCTTATAATAATTTTTTATTCCCGATTTCGCGGGATTTCATAAAAAAAATATGTAGTGTGTATAAAATGTATTGTAGTATAGAATAATAAATATTCATATTCTGTTCAAAACTGGGCAAGAAATTTGTGGAAACACGTAAAAAATTGCTTCAACTTTAAAATTCATTGCTGTGTGTGAGAATTAACTGAATTCAAATTATGCTGTTGTATATTAAAATAGAATAAAATAGAAAATATGACTGGACTTAACAATAATTATTTTAATAGACGTGCTCGCACTCCATACTAGTCAACACTCAACTTTAGGTAAATATGCATCCGAATATCCGATCTCTACTCATCACACATCAAATAAATTGTTATTCAAGTATTTTGACCAACAATTAATCTAAACAGTAATTTTCCCTTTCTTCTTCAGCTGCGCCCTCCTAGAACTCTGGAACGACGGCACACCCGCCCTAGACCTGCCAGGTCTGCTAGCCTTCCGCAACGGCGAAGACCGGCCCCCTACCATGACGTTGACTACTGAGGAGACGCAGCTGAAGACCTTACTGCATTCCATGACTGAACGGAACCCGAGGGATCGGAGGACTGCTGAGCTGTATCTGGATGAAGCTAGGGGCAAGTGAGTGGAGTATTTTATTTGTATATCTTATAAGCTGTTGGCATCCTACTTCATTGTATTGAATTATATAACGGGCTGGTTTCAACTCCACGTCAAAACGCGAATCAAATCAAATCATATAAATAGATAGAAGTAAGTTCATCTATACTATAATATTATAAAGCTGCAGTGTTTGTTTGTTTGTTTGTTTGTTTGTTTGTTTGAACGCGCTAATCTCTGGAACTACTGGTCCGATTTGAATGATTCTTTCAGTGTTGGGTAGTCCATTTATCGAGGAAGGCTATAGGCTATATATCATCACGCTACGACCAATAGGAGCGTAGCAGCAATGAAAAATGTTGCAAAAACGGGGAAAATTGTATTTTTAATAACTTGACGCGGACGAAGGTCGCGGGGAACAGCTAGTATAAAAAAAAAATACTGAGGCGGCATCTACAGTGTAAACTGACCCTTCATGAAGCCGTCAACCAAGTATTCTGTACATCAAACTAAGTAACTCTACATAAAAATTATCGCTGGGAAACGACTTTATTTTTTGGGGTGAAAAATCAGGTTTTCGGTAGGAGTCAATGTAACGCACTCAAAACATTGTGCTGATGGAAGGATTGAATAGTACGAGGGTCATGTAGGTATTCAAGGGTAGTTACAACGTAAAAAAACAAGAATTTAATCAAAACGGGTGAAAATGTTGGAACTTTGACCATCCAGAACAAAAAATGACGGGGAGAACAAGTGCCTTTCGACTTTATTAAGGGCCTTTTAAACCCATTATACGAACTATGAATTACATATAAGCATCATCCTGACTTCACGCAAAATTCTACATGTTATGCACATTATACTGTTTCTTTTGATAAACCTAATTTCTGAGTATAATTTCTAGCGATTCCTACTTTCTATACTCTTTCTGCTGGTGGATTCTTGTCTCTTACATTAAATTGTCTCTGCCATTCAATATATACGATATTAACTTCCACATTTTTGTTCCAGATTATTCCCCGAATACTTCTACTCCTTCCTCCAATCGTACATGCTGATATTCTCCGCCCAGCCCATTCTACCGCCCGACGAAAAGATACTCCGCATACACCAAGACATTCGCAACATCATCAAGATCTTCACCCAGCCTTCCGACACCAAAAACTACCAAGACTTGGTCGAAGAGACCACAGATCATCAGAACATAGACAATATAGACAAAATCAAAGACAAGTTTAAGGTTTTGAATGTCAATACGACGGATTTTGATGAAGATGATGACAAGGCCCCGGAGAGGAAAGTCATGGGTCCTGATAGTGAGGGGTTGATTCTGATAACGTCTTTGGTGACGTCGTGTATTCGAGGGTTGCATCATTGTACCTCGAAGTTGTATAGTTTGGAGATTTTGCAGCTGTTGTGCGAGAATTCTAGCTCGGAGACCATTTTGGATCGGATTTTGCCTTATATTGTAAGTTTTTTTTTTGACTGTGTTTTGTATAGTTTTTAAGCGAACCCTGTCGAAACTTCTGCGGGCTTGTAATTCATAGTTGGAGACCAGTTTTGTGGGCTGCGGGACTGTTCGAAAGAGATACCGCGGCCCTTGAACACAAAGGGCAAAGAAAGAACATGGATGGGTTTTAGTCAGTACGAGTCTGCCACTCCCTTCCACTCCGCCCAGAGCGGGAGGGGTCATTTGATTATTTCCCATCCGAAAAAAAAGGCCAGTTTTGTCGTAATTTCAAGCAAAGAGATGCATTCAGGTTTATCTGTAGACCTTTGCTGTCTTATTACAAAACAAAGGTTTGTATTTATGTCAGTTTAATAGTATTTGGAACCTTATTCCGCATATCCTAAAGTTCTTAATTTTTTTTTAATTCTTCAAAACCGTGTCTAATGGTCAGTTTTGTATAAAAAACTTTACTTTATTGGGAATAAAGTTCATAATAAACTGGCTAAGAACTCGTTTTGTCTAGTATTACCCATTTCAAGGAATGCAGCCAATCACCGATCATCCAGTATTTGAATATCGTATGTATGACTTACAGGTCAGCAGCGGTAGCATAAATTCACGAATCATGTAAAACAATTTTTTTCTCTCGACAGATCCACCTGTCCCACGACAGCGTGTCCCGCGTGCGCGCGTGCGCAGTGGCGACGTGCGCGCGCGCAGTGGCGCTGGTGCGCGCGCTGCCCAACGCCGACTGCAACGTGTTCCCCGAGTACATCCTGCCGGAGCTGGCGCCGCGGGCGACCGACCCCAGTGTGCCCGTGAGGATTGCTTACGCTAATAATATTGGTGAGTATCGATCTTCAAGGTTAAGCAACCTTTGCCGAGGTCGGTCCGTGGATGGGTGGCCACCACTAACATACTGAGACCCCTCTGTGCCCCAGAAAGGACGTTTAGGGGGAAGGGCGAGGGTAGCCCGCGAAATTCAAATTTTCTTATGTTTTGTGCAATTAGTAGGTCAGTGTCAGGTTGTATGTTGATTACATAGGGTGACTGGTAATTAGTGACCGATATAGCCGAGTGCAATAGGGAATATGCAAGAAATACAAAACTTTTATTATTTCTTAAAAATGCCTTGTATTGGTCCATAAAAACATTGTGGTACACTTGTTTAATTTTCTAATACAACACTTACTTTACAATTTAATATTTCATGTAGCGTGTTTTTGGTGAAACGGAACGCAAACTCAAAACGCATCGCCCCTCGATAACGCCGGTAGTGACGTCAAATACCATGTGTCAAAGAAACACTTTTATTTGAAAAGTACTTAAAGTTTCACTAAGATTTTATTATAATATTGTTATTGCAATGTTTACTTGAATAAAGGACATGCAATTTGCCAAATTAATATATTAAGGGTAAAAAATTAGATGTAAACAAGGCAGATAGAGGTAAATGACGTCACTTAACATGACATGAATGGCCGCGACAGTCACGGACGTTTGAACTGTCGTAGAAAATTGTAGGAGTTTAATTTATTTTTTGAGCGACAAGCAGTAGTTGAACTTAACTTTTAATTATTTTCTTGGGTTGATAGTATTGTATTTTATTGATTTAAGTGAAGAAAAAATTTCATGCATATTCCCTATTAGACAAAAAATACTCAAAAGGTGGAACGAGGTTTATAGTGGTCGGATTTTCATGGGAATTTTTTTATTGAGTTTCTAGAGGTGTAGAGAACAAAGTTAAAAAAAAAAATTTCGCCGCTCGCAAGTTTTTTTTTTTTTTAAATTTCCTTTGTAATATTTTTTGTTCTTTTATGTATAACTTGAAATTCGACGAATTTATATTGAAGCTTAATAGAAAGACCTGTGTGTATCCATTAAATGCCAATTTGGTCTGTTTATTTGTTCAATGTTCATATTTCAAGTTTTTCTTTGAAAATATCGTATTTTCTTCAATTTTTTCTAAGTTACCGAATTTAAGACTAAGATTTCTTTTCAAATTGGTAACAGATTCATTTTTACAGATACTGGAAAAGAAAATTTTCAAGAAAACCATATTCACGCGTTTATTGACTTAAAATTCATTCGCAAAAATCAGAAAATCGTCTATGTTAATGAAGGCATTTTTTTTTCAAAATTTGTCAATGTAACTCAATGTACAAATTATTTTCCAAAACCTCATTTTAGTAGCAATCTAATAAGGTATAATAACTAGTAAAATATTCAAGAATACTTGTTAAATATCAGTTACTGCTGAGAAAGTAAAACATGACAAAAGGGATCTATCGCTATGAATTGGGAGTGGTATCGGTATCGGTATTGATATAAAATGGGGCGCAGAGAACCAAGCTTGAATCTAATTCTAAATAGAAATTATGAGAAATGGTTACGTTACAATTACGATAATTTTTGTGAGTTTACCAGCGGCCCCATTCCACCTTCGTCAGCAATAATCAACATTTATCGAGTACCACCGAATATTTTATTTTTATTTTGTGTTCTCTGTGGATAGCTAATATAATTAGGATATTTTCAGGATAATGTTTATAATGACCACCAAAGAAATATTTTGAGAAAAATGGCCTTATTTAACTTTTATGTAGACGATTTCCTGATATTTGCGAATGAATTTTTAATCACTTCACTCGTAAATATGGATTTCTTGAACATTTTTACATCCAGTTATCTGTGAAAAAGTATCAGTTACCAATGATAAAAGAAATCTTTGTGAAAAAACTCGGTATTTTAGAAATAATTGAAAAAATAGGAAATTTTCATTAAAAAATCTGGAAATATGCATTTCGACAACAACAATGAACAAGGAAACAGACCAAATTCGTGTTTAATGGATGCACACAGGTCTCACTATTACGACACAATATAAATTCGGCGAATTTAAAGTTATACATACACGAAAAAAAAAAATTCAAAGGAAATTAAAAAAATTAAAAAAAAAGTCACGAGCGTCGAAATTTTTTTTTTAACTTTCTTTTCCATAACTCTAGGAACTCAATAAAAAAACCCCATGAAAATCCGACCACTATAAACTTCGTCCCACCTTATAGTCTAATTGCACTCGACTAATACTTAAACACGTGATTGTACTCATGAAAACAAACAAGTTTCCCAAAGAAACATTTTTTTTTATACTCATTTATTATCATATGAAATTCGCGCGCGCGCGCGCTATCAGCTGTCAAGTATCGGTCACTAATTACCAGTCACCCTATATATGATTCGCGGCTTACCCCGGTGCTTCCACTGGCGATCGTCGTTCGTAGTCGCGACGGGACGTTAGAAGGCCCAAAGTCTGGCAGATCAGTATAACCAAGGAGTATCGTGAAAAAAAAGAGAGAGAGGAGGTGGACAAGTGTTGCGTTTGCATTTTTGCATTTTTTCAAAACAACATTCCTTTGGCAGCTAAACTGGCGGAGACGGCGGTACGGTTCCTGGATCAGACGCAGAACATGGTGGAGAAAGAAGCGGCCAACATTAACTACGAGACTGAACTGTCGGCGCTGCATGAAATGGTATGTATCTGGTTATGAAAGAAAAGAAAAAGTTTTTTTTTACTCTGATTTATTTGACTCGTACACTGCACAAAACAATAAAACAAACTTAAATAAAAAGAAAACAAATAAAAAAACATAAATAAGACACTAAACTAAATTGATCCTGTACAAGGTCTAAAGGTATCTCAGCATAGTGCTATAACATTGAATATGAAATGCTTATATTTGTCTTATCAAAGGATACCGTAGTATCGTAACTACAGGGTTGTGGAGGTCAGATAGGCAGTTTCTCCATGTAAAATCCTGGTATTCAGCTGCATCCGGTTAGACTGAAAGCTGACCCCAACTTTTTCCAAAAGGCTAGGGAAATAAAGATGATGCTTATAAGTCTCATGAACCTGATAGTAATAACTTTACGGTTTGTTTTTGACCTCTTAAGGTCTAGTGCCCGTAAGCGCTGCTGCTAAGCGAAGAGTATTGCCTTCGTGGGTTCGATTCTCGGGACGAGTTATTGGATTTTTTTTAATGCGAAATATCTATATGCGCGCCTAGGCAGTAAAACCGCCTCGTATGCCGTGACGGAAGTTGGCATTACGTTAACAAGGCGTGATTCCTCCTCTATGCCACTTAAAATCAACCTTTTCCCATTAGAATAAAGTTTATTTTGGAACGATTGTTGATCTACATATTCCGTTTTCGACAGTTCCACGCTACTCAATTAGTGATGTAGTTAGGTCGTATGCAGATTTGATCGATATCGATAAAAGAAAATATTTTGATGTAATATTTATTCTTTATTTTACTCCACATCTCTTTATAGGTTTTTTTTATTAATTTTGAATTCTAATATTAACATAGATGTTTCACATATGCTGGTCGTCCCGTGACGGCAATTTTCATTTTTTTTTCGTAGCATCCGTAGCCTGCTTTTATTGATTTGCTTCTGAGAGTTTCCAATGACTAATAAACTTTTGTTTTCTGTCGTTCAGGTTCGGTCAACAGTATCATATTTACTGACTGATTCGCAAGCGGTCGTGAAACGCGCGCTTGTAGAGAATGGAATCACAAAACTTTGTATATTCTTCGGGAAACAAAAGGGTAAGTATTTTCTCACAATCTTCTTATCTTCAACAAAATATTGCATATTTTTTAATATGAGTTTTATTATATCTGGATTTGTTTTTTTTTTCAAAATTACAGAAACTGGTAAGATTTATTTTTATATGTTTCGCAATCATTATCATCCATAGTCAGTGCTAAGACTGAAGCCTGGTTTCCTCCAAAGTCGAGGTGAACAAACGGGCAGAGGCGTGCAAGATTCAACGTGATAACGCGCCTCAAAGTGATGTCAGCAACCAGGAAGGGGTCCGCAAGGGCAGATGCCTGCCGGGGCTGCGGGACTGTTCGAAAGAGATACCGCGGCCCTGGAACTCAAAGGGTAAAGAAGGAACATGGATGGGTTTTAGTCAGTAAAAGTCTGACACTCCCTTCCACTCCGCCCAGAGCGGGAGGGGTCATTTGATGATAACCCTCCGAAAAAAAAATATTAAAAAAATACCCCGAATTTAATTAGAGCGTGGTTTTTCAGTGGTCGGGTTGTTTAGTTGTAGTAAACCACAAAAATGCTTGTTTAACCAATGTGGTCAATTTCTGCACGTCTCTTCTTCACTGCTCTTGTTTCGATTTTGGTGGAAACTTGCCCTAAACCATTTCCAAACGTAGCTTTTTATGTAGCGCCCCGTAACAAAAGTGTTCAGTGGAATTGTTGTGTTTTTGCTGCCTGGCTATAGTTGTCAGTGGCGCGTCTAAGGGCCAACAATACGGCAAGCCTCTAGGACAAGCACACTGTTCGAGAACCCTAACATCAAGAAGGAGTAGGTTATAAGGGCAAGCCAAGCTTGGAGGCTGGTATGAGACTTGTATGAAACCCCCACTAGTTGAGCTATTATCTCACAGTTCGAGGCTTAAGGTAGAAAAAGAGACTGTAAGGCGATTCTCCCACTGCACCGCGCTCCGTCGAAAATTTATTGTACGCCGACGCGTTGTCAGTGTGTTGTCCTAGACGTGTTTTCTATACAAATTCAGATACTTTCTTACAATGTTAAAATCTGCAAAACCGCGCTACGCGACGGAGCGCGGTGCAGTGAGAGAAGCGTCTAAAGTGTCTAGTACTGTGTAGTAGCTACGGCTCCCATCTGGTGGGGCGTAACGCTGTTTTCACTGCCAAACAAATATCAACTTTGTCTTTCTCGAAATAAAGTTGTAGGTTGTAGGCTGCCCGCTTTGATGCGCCCCCGGATTAATGGAAGATTATAATTGCCTTTATTTATTACTATAATTATTTAAAACATTTTTAATATTCCTATATGCATAAAATAATAAGTTAAAAAAGTTTTTTTTAATTTTTTATTGCAAAATGGGCCTGCTTTTGACCTCGATCATTTATTATCAACTTTATTTCGAGGACATTACTGTTTATATTTGTTTGGCTGTAAAAACCGCACTGTTCTGCGCCTTGCCAGATGTGGCCTTTTTTGACCATATTCTATCTATTACAGCTAACGACGTCATCCTATCCCACATGGTAACATTTCTGAACGACAAAGAAGAAGCGGCTTTACGAGGGTGTTTCTTTGAGCGAGTGGTGGGCGTAGCTGCCTATGTCGGGCACCATGCTGCGCCTATATTAGTGCCCTTACTACAGCAGGTATGAGATAGTCGTGTTATTACTAATGCTGGACTGTAAGTAGGGATCGGATGTACGGATGCATATTTACCTAAAGTACGTTTTTTCCCGGCAAAAGGTACAAAAGTATGGAAGCGGCTTCTTTAAATGCCAATTTTTATCCTGGGGGCGCAGAATTTCAGAATTCTTCAGAGTGTATAAATTGTAGTATGTAAAAGCATACTCAATATTTATAATCTATTTAAAACCTGGCAAGAAATTTGATGAAAATAACAAATAAAAAAATCTACAACTTTCTATTTGAATTCAAATTTTGCTTCTGAAATATACAAAAAAAAATATAGTAAGTGCGAGTCATATACATATGACTGGGCATTCTTAATTTCGAGTTAAACAATAAATTGACAAAATAACTATTTATTTAAATAAACCGGGATTTTCCCGTACTGGCAACACTCAGGTAAATATGCATCCGAATATCCGATCTCTAGTCATAGGTCAGGAGGCTGCAACTTTACGAGGATGTTTCTTTGAGCGAGTGCCAGCGTATGTCGGGCATCATGCTGCGCCTATCCTTGTGCCTTTACTACAGCAGGGTATGAGATACTCGTGTAGTCGTGTGGAGGACAGGATGTTTTTACAGATTTATTTGCAAGAACTGCTTCATTGGTCGAGTGGTCGCAAGCGCGACTGCTTAGCATGAGGTTCTGGGTTCTTCCCGGGTCGACCAAAGTGTTATTGGGTTTTCCCATCAGGAATTTCTCAGTAGACATTACTACATTATTGTTAGCCTTGAAAATAAAGATGACTTGGTACATCTTTCATCTTTTGCTCTAATTGCTGCCCCATAAAAAGTCCATTTTAGACTTTCCGTACTCATAACAAAACATGTCTTCCAGGGTCTGACGGATCAATCGGAGTGGATAATAGCGAAGGCTCTGAGAGCTACCACCAACTTGGCAGAGCTGGGTTTATTGCCCAAGCAAGCTCTGTGTGACCTTGTAGCGGAGAGCGCAGTGTTTCTTGCGCATCCTAACTTATGGGTAAGCTAATGTGACATTGCGCACATTATAACTAAGTTTTTTTTAATGTTGCTTTGAATTTTTTTTTTTGACGGCGCGGTTGTTGCAGTTTCTGAGCGATTGACTGCTGCGCTGCGTGTCGCGGGTTCGATTCCCGCACGGAACAAATATTTGTATGGCCTACAGTTAGTTGTTCCGGGTCTGGCTGTTTGTGTATGTGAGTTTAAATGTTTGTAAACGCACCCACGATACAGGAGAAATTACTAGTGTGGGGCAAAGTTAAAAAAAAAATATGTGCTAATTTTTACTTTCTCAAATATTTGGTACCACGCACGAGTAAACAAATGTTAGCAAAGTGGCCAACTTTCGTCCAAAATGGCCAACTTTCGTCCAAAATCTGATTAATTATTTATAAATTAAATGCCAACATTTCGTTTGTCGTGCCGTTTTTGAATGAATAATCAAAATTGTGAGATGCAAATCTCCTCTTAACTTATGATTGGCTATTTGAGTCAACTAGCAATATTTGCCACCACGTGGTTATAATACTATAATGACCCCGCTACCATCTTATTAACTGGATATTATTTTAGCTAATCTAATGTAGATCATTATTTCTATGCTGGCATGCAGATACACTGCATGCCAATTTTCTAATGTTAAATGCATGCCGTGGCAGCCTTTAATTAAGGCTACACTATAATATGTTAAATGTAAAAGGAGTTCTTAAACATGTATTTTTTGGTGTATGCTTTGTTGGTTGTCCTTAAAAAAATAAAATAAAAATAAAAATCATGCCAAAAAGAAAGGAACACGGGGTATTTACTGAGCAAAAAACTTTCGAATAGGGTCTTGCATGATTATCGTACACACGGCGACATATCAAGCTACACATATCCAGTATAACCTGAATCGCTTTGTATGAGGTTCCCGTACAGTGAGAGATCAGCTTAATTTAGTTTTGTATACCTTGAGTGATCGTCGTGCGTAAGTGTACCTATTTATTTTTGTTTATAGATTCGCCACGAAGTATGCGGCTTGGTGTCTTGCGTGTCGAGTCTCCTCAATCCTATCGACGTGAACTGCAAGATATTGCCGCTAGTGTGGCCACACCTCAAGCACAAACTGATACAGGTAACAACGGTACAGGTAAAATAAGAATATCATCGGTAGGTAATAAAAAAAAAAAAATTTCAGCTTTCCCGCATTTTTGCCGCTTTCATCTCTCTTTAAAAATTAACCGTAGACTAAAATTGTATATTGTCTATGCGATGTATCTAGATGAGCTCTATTACTAAGCCTCCGCTGTCCGTCCGTCCGTCCGCCTGTCTGTCAGCGGGCTTTATCTCATTATCCATAATGGGTAGACAGTTCACAGTTGATTTTTTCACAAAATGTGTATTTCTGTTCCCGGTATAACAACAGATAATAAAAATAAATAAAAAGGAGGCTCCCCAGCTACGATGGTACGGAACCCTTCAAGCGCGAGTCCAACACGCATTTGGCCTGTTTTTTGTGATACTAGTTTATGTAGGAATACATTTTAAACATCATATTCTTCTATATTGCTCAGGTTGAAAGAGCAGAACTTCTGCTAGAGAGCCTAGCGGAGCCGATCCCGCGTAAAGTGCTGGATGCTGTGCTGCGTCATGGAGATGTGGACCGACTGGTGCACACGTTACGAGAGAGGAGGAACACGAGGGTCAAGGTAATATAACTTTACATTGCGCTTTTATTGTCAGAAGGGGTTCCTACCCCTTCTGACAATAAAAGCGCAAAGTGGGTGTACAAACAAAACACCCATTTTATGCCAGTCTTCTTTTAAGTCTATTGCAAAATGTTTTAATGTGTTTAGCAAAAAACTCAGCCACGCGAACCCCGCTCATTGATGCAGTGAGCAGGGTAATCAGGTGCCATTGTCTGGGGAGCTGCGCATACGCACTTGAGGTCTGAGTCGTCCATGAACCCCCATCTGCAGAGATTGTTTTTGCTCCGGCCGAGTTGGGTTCGAAGTCTGTTTCGAGATTTTTTAGTCAGCCAATTTATGCCAATAATGTTGTAGAATCCAACAATTTATCAACTAAGTGTATCGCAGGCCACTACTGAATATAGAACTCTCAAAGCTGGGCCGCAACACCCGGTCTGTCGCCTTCCATAAGTGGTTAAAGTATTGTTATTGGTTAATAACAATACTTTTTTGACCGCCATTGTCACATATATTATGTACGTGACAAGTAAGCGCGTGCCCTGTACGCCAAACGACACAAATGTGTGACAAAATTTTGATTTTAAAATTTGATTTAGTTTTAATTCTGATTCTGATTGTGATTTTATTTTTAATTTCATTTGAATTTTGTGTTTCAAAACCATAGTTGTGTGCGGTGAGTATTTAGGTACTCATCTGATTTTAAGTAGGCACCCAACGACAAAAAAATAGTGCATGATGTGCTTACCTGTAAGAGGTTGATACACTTGTCTGTGACTCTATTGAATGTATCTCGTATCTTTGAAGCAGTGTATTCAATTTTTGTTGAGCCAAAAATAAATAAAATAAATAAAAATAAAATGGTAGGTGAATGACAAGAAATCAAAATTGACAAGTTACTTTGTTATAATGTGTTGTTTCAGGTAAAACAAGGAACTGTGCCACAATACTCTGAAATGGGGCAGCAGCTCAGAAACTTGTTCAGAAGATTGGCATCTGATGGTAATTGTAGACTTATGTATCACATAACTTATGTGATGGGCAGATGTTCAAACCCTCTTTGGACTTTTGTTTCGCTTAAATAATATTTGTTAATTGTATTTCAGGTATGACAGAGCATGTGGAAAATCAGTTATTAGCTATGAGTGCGCATTTAATCAAAATACAAGGATCATCTACACAGGTTAGTATATTTGTATTAATAACATAACAACAAGCCTTGTAATCCGCGAAGGGTTAGGCAGAGGTGTACCTAACAAGTACACCCACATTTCGACAGTTATGTTTAAGTCCCATGTAATAGGGGGCGAGCCTTTGCCATCAACCGGGCACAATTCCAGACTCCGTAGCTTCTACTGAGAAATTCCTGCTGCATTAACACTTTGACCGACCCGGGAATCGAACCCAGGACTCAAGCTGCAGTCGCGCTTACGATCACTAGACCAACGAGGCTTGTAAAACTAAGCATAGATTTTCATCCGTGTTTACTTGCTAGGTACTAATATTTTGAATGATATTGTTCAGAGAAAATTGTTGTATATGACGGTCAGAACCACCCTATGATGCTTTTGGCTAAATCAACAACCTGAAATACCCGATATAAGAATATACTGGGTGGAAGGGACACCGACGCGAAAACGGTTACCAAGTATTCAGTACATCATTCTGAGCCTCCCCTTCCTCATAGAAATTTTTCATCAGTTATTTTTTTTTAAAACAGTTCAACAATTTTCTACAAAAGTGCAATACCTACACGGTCAAAATGTATAGAACCGCAGATTTTTTTTGAAATCACCGATTAAAAATTTCTATGTGGGGAGGCTCAGAATGATGTACTGAATACGTAGTAACCGTTTTCGCGTCGGTCTCCCTTCCACTCCGTATAAGCCTTACTGAAACTTGCATATATTTTCAGCACATAACGGAAGCGCCGGGTCGGTTAAACCTGCAACAAACAAGCATATCGCGCGCCGTACAACTGGACACCGGGGCGACAGACGCGTTGCAACATGTCGACAAATTATATAATTCTACACAAAACAGGTATATTAATATAAACAGTACCTGTGCGACCGAAAACATAGAGAAAACGAACTTTCCCAGATATGAGACCCAGCTAGATCGATTTTTCGCCCCCATCGTCATTCCCCTGCCCTTATCCCAATTCATTTGGGGTCGGCGCAGCATGTCTTCTTCTTCCATACTTCTCTAATACTCGTCATCTCATCAGACACCTCCTTTCTTGCCATATCATTCTTTACACAGTCCATCCATCGTTTCTTTGGTCTTCCTCTACTCATTCACATTCATACTCAAAACTTTCCTCACGACATTTCGCTCCCGTAAACCTCTAAATTGCAACTTTCATCGAAATCACTAGAGCCGTTTTCGAGAACGTATCGAAAATGAAATTTTTAAGTAGCCGTGGATGGCCAAATCCGAAACTATGAGGAATAGCGCGTTGACCTAGAATTATCAAATTTGGCAAGGCGCAATGTCTTACAGCACATGTTAAAACCGTAAATATGTAGTTTAATAACAAAATACCTGCAAGTTTACACGGAACCCTCGGTGCGCGACCCCAATTCGCACTTGGCCGGGTTTTTTTCTTAAATAATTTGCCGATATATTTCAGACGAACCCACAAAACGTCGGTATCCCACGAGACACACATGAACACGGAGTGGCAGCACATGTTCGGACAGTCACACGAACAACATACAAGAGGTATTTTATTCACTAAGTATTCTATGTCAAGCAAATTACGTAATAAGTAAAGGAAGTTACGTTATTCGGGCGGTTAATATTATACTCGTTGGTCTAGTGGTCGTAAGCGCGACTGCTAAGCATGAGGTCCTGGGTTCGATTCCCAGGTCAGGCAAAATGTTTCCATCAGGAATGTCTCAGTAGCAGCCACGGAGTCTATATTTGTGCCCGGTTGATGGCAATAGGCTCGCCCACTATTACATGTGACTTAAAACATAAGTTTCCAGGTATCACTATGGATTCTGAATTCTCCTTATTGTCCCGCTTAAAAGAATAAGTATGTATAATTTATAAATACTTTAACCCCATCATTCAGTGTTTATATTTCATTTTTTTATTTTATTTCATTTCAAAGCCTACATTGAAATATATCTGCAATTTTCTAGTTCAAGGTGGAGGCGAGATCGTTATTTATACTAAACGGCCTTTTCATATTTTACACATATTATACTCTTACTAAAATGCAAAGACTTATAAATTGATGTGAAGCAAAGTTACTTCATTAGCAAAACCAGTTTAACTGAAGATTTTTCGTGGTTTAAGTTCGGCGGAACTTTGCTCCACAATTATACAGAGTAAATTTTTAATGGCCGCTTGTACACACACTTTTTTATTTAATTTTTCGGTTATATATTATTTTCGGTTAATTTGCCGTGACTTGGAGGCCGTTCGCACGGCTCTGTCCTGCATTTTATGGTACAACGTTGAGATCAAACGTCAGCATCCCACTTTCCATACGGTTACAAACAAATGTAGTATGAAACTGCCATGTGACCCCAAAATTATACAGTAATAAAAACTTTTTGCAAAAAAAAAACGACTTCTAAATAAACACTACAAAAGCCTAAAATAATTGTACAAAGTCACTGACTTCCAAAACTAAAGTTATTATGAATGATGAAATTTCTATGGGATCAATTGGTAATGTGTACAGGGTGAATTTTCCAAGTGGACCTGGATGGCCAAATCCGAAATTATAAGGAATAGCGAAATATGCTCAAAGTAGTCTCGAGTCCGATTTTGATATAAACTAAAACGGCATCATTACATTTTTGAAAAATAAATATTCCTAGCCAGGAATCGAACCCGAAAATTGGAAAAAAAAAACACACACTGTATTATAACACCATTCGATAGTGTCGCTAATAAGGATCAAATTCTGGGAAGTAATGGGAAAGAGTTTAATTTTGATTAAATACATAACAGTTAGTAGTAATCAACGAAACGTCGAAAAAAATCCCTATTTGCTGATAGACATACGAATATTTCCGGATAAAAACGTGTGTGTACAAGAGGTTTTAAGGCAAAGAGTAGGTATTGGTGTGGAGTAATAACCATGTTTAACTTCAGAGGGCGTATCGCAATCACAAGTGGTGTCGGGAAGCGGCGTAGTGTCGCAAGCGATGTCCGTACCGCCGCATCACTCGCAACTAGGACATAGCGCTAGCTATGTGCAATGTATGTATATAATGAATGGACGTAGCTCTGTCAAAATCTACCTCACATCGAAATATCTCCAATTTCCCGAAGTCATTTTAATGATTTTGAATAACTAACGCTGATTATTTTTAAATCTATTTTAAGCATGCGTTTGGGATGTATCATAATCTATTTCCTGCCCTTATCCCAAATTATTTGGGGCAGCGCAGCATGTCTTTTTCTTCCATTCTTCTCTATTACTCGTCATCTCGTTCCGCGAACCGGAACACGTTGCGTTGGAAGACCTCCTACTAGGTGGACCGATGACCTGGTGAAGGTTGCGGGGATCTGCTGGATGCGCGGCGCACGGGACCGGTCAATGTGGGACACTTGGGGGAGGCCTATGTCCAACGGTGGACGTCTTTCGGCTGAAATGGTGATGATGATGATACATCATTTAAACTGTTGAGTTAGTTGGATGTTTTTAACTGAACTAGCAAGAGACTGTGGGTTGGTGCATTTTGACAGAACTACGCCAATTTGATCATCATCTTCCTACCCTTGCCACACGTTACTTGGAGACGGCGCAACACATCTTGTGTCTACCATTCTCCCCCGTTAACCGTCACGCTTATATTTCCTATTTTCTTTTATATAATTTCACCCATAATTACTAATATTCATCACTCGCACCTAGGTCATCGTGCTATAGACCGACCGCTTTAATGAGTCCTCCGCCTTGCCCCATCAAAGGCACATAAAGTGTCCACAAAGTCCTAACAATATCCCACAGGTTATTTGCTTTAAAAATAACCATAATCCACGTAGGTATTACGATACTAATTGAACCAATATGTGATCAACCTTCACAATATTCCATTTAAATTGATACCTTCGCGAGGACTCATTAAAGCGGTCGGTCTATAGCTATGCGCAGTGTACATAATGTATATAATATAACGTTTCATCATCATCTGACTTCCCTTGTCCTAAGTTACTTTGAGTCGGCGCTACATTTTTTTTTTCTATCAATTTTCCTTGTCAATCGTCATGCTATCATTTACTCATTTTTGTCACAATTATTCATCCATTTTTTGTTTGGTTTTCTTCGCCATTTCCATCCATCAACATATATATTCATCACTTTTTTAATCACATTCGTTTTATCCCTCCATGTATTAAATGTTCCAGTTTGAGTAAAATTATAGGTGAACTTATAAAATGCGGATGGGATGCCAGTTTTCAACCTTTTTATCCGAACTTTATTTTATTTTGAAACACTGTTTTAAGCTTTCACGTTTTACAACTAAACTTATACTGTCATTTACGGGATATCTTCCGTGATTGTTCATAATTTTTAGCTCCCGATATTTCGACGCTGTTGCAAGCGCCATGATCCACCCGCATTCTCCAGTCAACTCGCGATCAAATATAATGAACAATCACGGAAGATATCCCGTAAGTGACAGTATAAGTTTATTTTATTCTGGTTCGATATGTGATCACCAGTGATCGGAGTAGGTAGATTGATTTTTGGTACTTGTATCATAAATGCACACAGAAAGAATAACATGGATAAGCCATTTTTCCGGAAAGTAATTCCGGTATTTCCGGATTCAATTAAATATTGTTAATGTTGGTAGTGATATTATTACTACTCAATTCAAAATTTAAAGTAAGGTATCAAAACTAAATTAATTCATTATTTATCTGTTGAATAATCAAAACAATCACACCAATAATCCACCAATTCCGGAGGAATATCCATAGTAATAGATACGTTTCGGATCAATGACCCCAGTTCAATCTACCTACTCCGATCACTGGTGATCACGTTTCAAAACATATATTTATTTATATTTATACAACAATCGCTTGATGTACTTACAATTTACACCAAAGCGTGCAGCAAGCTTGTAACATAACATTTAAATAAAAAACTTCATTCAAATATTTGAAGATTTACTGCTACACGTAAATATAAATGTATCAAGATCTAGTTTCTGAGCAATCAGGGCGTTCAGTAGATTATACTAATAGTTAACTTTAATCTTATATGAGTCATACCGTAGTTTTATCTAGTTCATTAAAAAAATATTATAGGACTAAAACTAATAGCTACTACTGAACTATGTCTACACTTTTTGTAAACATAATATTTTATATTTTTTTTTTACGAAATACTCTGAAAATCTATGCATTAATGTTATGTGAATTGGTCGTTTGCAGACAGCATGGCTCCGTGTCGTGTTGAGCTGAGAGATTTGACGTCGCGGATGCAGCAGAAATATCAGAAGTCATTGAGGTAACAACCTATCTATACGTTACTCTACAAATCACTAAAAACGGTTAGCGCAAAACAAGTTCACGACATGTTATTCTTATTTTTGATTGGGCACAAAATAAAAATATGCATACAAATTGCAATAATATAGCTTATGTACAATGGAGAACTTAACCCAGAAGTGGGTTCTCTTACTGCAAATATAATTCGATTTGCAAAAGAGGATATACCTATGTGCATAAACAGTACATTAAATCAGTGCAGTAACATTACATCATTCTGTCTCTGACATCTTCAAAAGATAGACCGAGACAGAATGAAGTTATAAAATTCGTTTAGCGCTCAACGCAGTGTTTTAAAAGCGCCTAATTATCTTCCAGACTTATAAACAAATAAAAAATCGTCTTGATGACACGCACCCCTAGTTCACTGCGAATAGACGTTCACACGAATTCACGTCAAAAATGTCAAGGTATACGGCCATGCATAATGATGTGACTACGTTCTAATAGTTACTGTGAGCCTGTGTCATCCCACTGCTGGGCAAAGACCTCCCTCCAAAACCTCCAAATCTATCGATCCTGGGCCAATGTAGACCACTGGCCGTTGGTTCTGTCCAGCTCGTCCTGCCAACTCCTGCCAAGCCTCAATCACTCCGTTCTTAATATTTTTTATTTGCTTGCGCAGGAGTCACGACGACCCGCTAGACAACAATGACGATGTGGTACCACCACACGGCTGGCGGCCTGGGAACCAACTGCTGGCGTATTTGCATGAACACAAGTAAGTTATATTCATCACTAGCTTCTGCCCGCGACTTCGTACGCGGATCCTGTTGCTTATTATGCCAGCGACAACGGGGTCGTCAAAAACGAAGATCTGAAACGGCTGATGTCGAATTCTAAGAGCGCGAGACGATTCGAGACGTTCCATATCTTTCATTTTTGTAAGTCAGAAGTCGATACGTAGATAGGCTTGGAACTCAAGCGCAATTCTCTATTCGTGAACGTCTCCGACTCGCGAGACAATGCATGACGTTCACGATCAGCGGTCAGTCGAGCATCATATTCTTCACTGGTCTCTAGAGACTTGGATGTAGATGCATAAATACGCTGAGAACGCAGGGAGGTTTCCACGGAGCGAGTTGCAGCCTGATGTTCTCGAACAGCATCAAGTCTCACCTGACGTTCTTCGGTAGATTCTTGGGATCTTATGATTCTCAATCTCTTTCTTTAGCTCTTTTGGAACATTGGGAAAGATTTGACCTCTTTCTAGGCATGGTTATAGTTTTATTGTGAAGATACCTGATCAATTAAAATCTAAATGACTGCTACCCGATAACGCAGGGGGCGTTACCGGGTAGGCTACCGTGTCGCGAATATAAATGCAAAGGGAAATTAAACACTCAAATAACATAAGCCCGAAGGCATATTTATTCTATAAAATAAAAAAAATAATGGAAGTTTTGTCCAGTAAAGTCAAATTTTCAATGATATACCGTCGTCATCGAAAATCAGTCCTAAACTGTTACCGCCTTCACCGCGTGGTGGTACTCCCAGCTTATGTTATTTTATAATTATACAGTGAAATTAGTGATAGCTTTGATTTCCACATCAGATGTTTCTGATCTTCGATTTTTATAAGTCAACAGGAAATGCCCATCAGACCGAACAACTTTTGCTAAGACGTCATTCCTATATGTGTTATAGTGTAGCTGGGCTCTTGGAGTTCCACAACAGGTGTTCCAGATCTTCGATTTTTATAAGTCAACAGAGAGTGCTCATCAGATTGTACAACTGTTGCTAAAACGTCATTCCTATATATGTTATGGTGTAGCTGGGCGCTTGGAATTCCATAACAGGTGTTCCAGATCTTCGATATTTATAAGTCAACAGAGAGTGCTCATCAGATTGTACAACTGTTGCTAAAACGTCATTCCTATATATGTTATAGTGTAGCTGGGCTCTTGGAGTTCCACATCAGGTGTTCCAGATCTTCAAATTTATTCTCTCAGCAGAAAATGCTCATCACGTGGAACAATTTTTGCTATGGTATCATTTTTGCATCTCTCATAGGTTAGCTGGTCTGTTGCGGTTCTGCATCTGGTGTTCAAGTTTCCAAGATGAATTATAGCCTATATGTTGCCCAGATTTAATACCTACATAACAAAAAAAAAACATTCAAATCCCTCCAGTAGTTCCGAAGATTAGCGTGTACAAACAAACAGACAGATTTTTTTTTTGGATTCCTGCTCCATTACTGTTTCTAAACCCCCCTCATTTTTTTAAATTATTATCAATGTACAGACACACTTTTTTAATGTCTTATTATATGTATAGATATAGATATAGATGTTGCCCAGACTTAATACCTATACAACAAACAAAAAAACATTTAAATCCGTCCAGTTCCTAAAAAAATGTCGCGCTAAAAAGCAAGAAGAATTCACTTTAGTATTTAAATACAATTTCGAATACACATTTTTTTTAATTTATCGTAAAGTACTTATAAGTAGGGATCACGTTGTCAGGTTGAAAAGCTCGTTTTTATTAAGTAATAATTGTTATTTTGTTCGCTAGAGAGCTCCGATAAACGCGTGCGATCGCTGCTGATCATAAAGTGCTAAATTGCTAGTGCTAAATTGTTAGTGTATTGCTTAATTTGTATTTAATTTGTATTATTTAATTGTGCTTCTGTGTGTTGTGCTATGTCTTTTGTGTGCACTAAATAAATGTTTTATCTATCTATCTATCTATAGGGCGAAGTGCCCCGGCCGGTACCGCCGCGCGCCGCAACGCTATGTCCCTGCATTTTAAATCTGTAATATCTTCGAAAATATTCATTTAAATTACATGCTGTAAAGGGCCATATTGATCTATATTACATGCACAATGTATTTAAGGTACTTAATTGGATAAGGATTAATGCTGTATTGCTTAAAATCGCTTTTTCGTAAATAAGCCATTATTTTCTCGTAAGTAAAGGATAAAAATGGTTATTGTGGGTTATCCCTAAGAGATGGACATATACCATCGCGGACTTTTTTGTAGACCTTTTTAAGGAGTAGAATATTGTAGTACATTATTTTGATCTATCTCGTAGGGTTCAGCCAGCGTTTGCAATGTAAGCGCAATAAAATGTGTTTATTTACGACCTTACATTAAAAACCTCTAAAATTATCAGTGTTTCTCTACTATATTATGCATGTATTATACATATAAACCTTCCTCTTGAATCACTCTATCTATTAAAAAAAACCGCATCAAAATCCGTTGCGTAGTTTTAAAGATCTAAGGATACATAGGGACAGACAGACAGCGGGAAGCGACTTTGCTTTATACTATGTAGTGATACCTAACATAACATCATATCTGTAATCCCCAAAAGGTTAGGCAGAGGTGTATCTAATAGTACACCCATATTTCGCCAGTTATTTTTGTAAGTCCTATCTATGCAATAGGGGGCGAACCTTTTGCCATTAACTGATCACAACCTCAGACTCCGTGGCTACTACTGAGAAATTCCTGATGGAAAAACTCAATAACACTTTTCCCGACATGGGAATCGAACCCAGGACCTCATGCTCAGCAGTCGCGCTTGCGCCCACTAGACCAAAGAAGCAATTCATCATAAACTGCCTGCTGTCTTATAAGTTAACATATACGAGAAAAGAAATCCAGAATCTGAACTCCTACCAAGAATGTCTTCTAAAATTCCAAAATATTTATCAGAAATTGTAATATCCCGTTGAAGATTCTGTCCCATATATCATCATCTGCCCAGCCTTTTCCCAACTATGTTGAAGTAGGCTACCAGTCTACCCTAATGCAGCTGAATACCAGTATTTTACATGGAGCAACTGCCTAAATGACCTCTACAAGCCAATTACTACAGTGATTCTGTTTCGTATATATTTTTCTTAATTATTTTATTTTCAGAGCCCGCGTTAATCAGTTAGTAACTCTACCGGCTCACCGCTCCCTGTTCGGCTCGTGTTCAGACGACGGCACCGTAAGGCTATGGGACGCGGCGCGGTTACACACTCAGGCGCATATTAACAGGTAACAAATATCAAATACTCAGTATAATCTGCCTTCTTGAGTTGTAATGTTGGTTGTTTAGACAAATTAGCTTGCTGTGACAGTAGCCACGTTAAGCATAAAATGCTTCCGGGGCTGCGGGACTGTTCGAAAGAGATACCGTGGCCCTGGAACACAAAGGGCAATGAAGGAACATGGATGGGTTTTAGTCAGTAAGAGTCTGACACTCCCTCCTACTCCACCCAGAGCGGGAGAAGTCATTTGAAGATTTCCCATCCGTAAAAAAAAAAAAGGATAAAATGCTTAAGTCGGGCACGCGAAGTAGGTGCTCTTGCGTTATCTAGGTATATCTATATCTGTGCTCAAAACTTCCTTCACGACCGTATCCTCATACATTCGTTATAAATAATTATGCTCTTTTGTTCTTACAGATCAAAATCGATGTATAACAGAAACGCTGGCCCGGTGCTGTCAATAGCTGCATGTGAAGGGGGACAGTCTCTTGTAGCGGCCACACAAGAGTCGGTGTTTGTATTAAGGTATGTATGTCTATAGAAATAAGATGGAATTTGGTTTGTAAATAAGAGATTATTTCAAGTTTAAGGTTCATTTCTGAAGGCAACAAACTTCTGAAAGCAAGCAAGCCAGAGTGATAATAAACTCCATATTGTTACCGAATTCCCTAGCTTTTTACAAGCTTCCTGTTTAATTGGTACTGCGCCGTCATGACGTAGCCATCTATTGCGTCGTGACGACATTTGCCATGTGTTGACAGGCGGCAAGACACTTTTGTGGATGCGTGTAATGTTCTTAGAAGTATGTACAGAGAGGTTCAAACTTCTGTTATTTTTATAATTTATACACGGTACATACGGTAGATACTTTACAAAGATCGATAAGCGCACGCCATTATTGCGAGGTACGGGGCAACTGAGGCTCGCTGTTCTTGCAACTCCAAACGAATACACAATGTGTGCGTCAGCGTTCCTCTACAACACCATGCAGCTATTACAGGTAGTGTCTCAGTGAAGCAATAGCCTGTAGTAAGTAATTTGAGTCGTAACTGTGCGACTACTTGCCACAGCCTAGACCTGTTTCAGTCTGGTTCCTTCCTACTAGAGATGAAACGGATAGTAAGTTACTATCCGGCCGGATACCGAATATGAAAAGAAAGTCAAAAATTTCTTATTAACACAAGATAAATCATTCCACAATAGCTTATAAACACCATTTATTTATAATTAAAGATGCAAATTTTTATGGCATGTATTTAAATCGATATCTGAATATTACCTTTTTTCGAACAAAATATTTCAAAGTTAAACCAAAAATACTGACTTGCACACAAATTATGCACACTAAATAAATCAAATCAAACATATTGTTTAATGGTATTTGCAGAACTGTTTTACTGAACGAATAACTATTATCAAAATAGTATATCTAACAATTCCTTAGTTCAACAAACATATTAAAACTTTTTTAAGGAAAACCATCACCTAATTTACTTTTATGAACATCGTTTATTCTAAATAAAACCCAATTTAATCAGTAATTAAGTACATAAAACACGTTTGGTTTCTGTCACGGCTCCGGTGCTGCGGGGCTCCGACGGTCACACGCGAGCTTATCGTCGCAGATGGGTTTTACGTTCACCACCGCAGCTTCGGCTTGCTGGCCGGCTTCAGCCGGCCAGCCTCAGCCGCGGTGGCGAGCGTTAAAACCACCTGCTCTTCAGCTCGCGGGCCGCCTCGCCCCTCCGCGCCTACGCGGGCTTAAATTACACTCTAGGGGTAGGGCAGACAAGACTACGTGGAGTCGGTTTTGCAGCGATTAGTTTCTGTCACTAACTTTTGTAGCACAACATATTATTGACAAGTTAGTATTTTTGATAAACAATTCGTATTTTTGGTGTGAATTCGATAAAAAAGGTCATCTCGTTTTGTGTGATTTTTTAGTTTTTTTTGTAGGACACTTTTAGTTAATCAATTGGTTTTTTTGCACAGCATTCATTTTTCTGGTATGCATTCAGTTAATTAGTGGAGTTACCTAGTGTGCGGAAAAATTATAAAGATGTGCATTTAAAAATATCACAATTTTTATTACTGACAATAATCAAGTGGTAAATTATGGTGAATAAGTAATAAGTTTTTAGCATTTGATGGTGACAAGCGACTCCACTTGGCTTCGTAAACACCGCTCTTGTGCGACAGCGTTAACTCAAATCAAACTCATCACAACATTTAACGTGACAAAGGGCCGAATATTCGGCAGCCGGATATCCGACCAGCCGAGCTCCAGGCTTGGCGAATATCCGGTATTCGGTATCCGGTCATACTACTATCCGTTTCATCTCTACCTCCTACACATATTAAAACTAGCGTTCCAAATTCCGCGATCACGTTTACTACACTACCCTCTTTTACCAATCACTTTCTCCCTCAGGGTCGACGGCACCTCCTCCCGTATGAACCTGTCCCAAGGTCGGCAGCTGGAGGGTGATGGCGACGACGCGGTGTGTGTAGCAGCTCCGTCACATGGCGCAGTCATATCGTACGCCACTCTACTAGCTTCTATAGTAGGCTGGGACTTGAGGGCACCAGGTAGATATAATACACACAAACTTAGTTTTTGTTAAGCCTAAAGTTGAAACTTTTTCTATAGGAACAATTCTGGAAAACCTAAAAAAAGTATGTTGTCGTCCCGGAACGGCGTGATTTTTTTAGAAATTGACAATTACGTCTTTCTTGTCTACAGGTAACGCGTGGAAACTCCAAGGCGACTTGAAGCAAGGAGTGTACACATGCCTGTACGCGGACCCGTGCGGCTACCTGGCAGTGGGCACGTCCAGTGGCGCCATCTGCGTGTGGGACCTCCGGTTCCACCTGCCCATCACGTCAGTGCGGCATCCCAACTGTGAGTATTTAAAAGTTATCAATTAATTATCATTATTTGCCTTCTCCCAACTACAAAGCTGAGTTTTTGTTTACCCTAACCCCTTAAGCTCATGAACGGTCGAAAAACATATAATTCTCTATTTTTTTTATCTTAAACGTTGCCCCACAATAGGAATTTCTCCTGTATAATAATCCTGTGTATTGAATGGCTTTCACGAGGCCCAGCGAGAACAAAAACACAAAATCACAAAAAATAAGGTTGTATAGTGGAGACGGCTTCCAGCCTAACCGTTATTTTTTATTCCATTACAATATTTTGACTTAGTTTCTGGTTTAAAACTAAACGTTAGGCGAATTTTTATTGTAAATCTGTTTGACCACATTTATCGTCTGCTCAACGAACGTATCATAATTATTGTCGAACAATTATCTCTTGACTCACTAAAATAATGTAATAGGTTTGAAGGTAAGGTCCAACTTAAAATTAATTTTGTATTTAATTCTGAGTAATGATTAATAACAGCTATGTTTTGGGCTTTGAAACTTACTGTTCGAAATTTTAACGATTACGAAAACCTAATTGTTCTTTGTTTCTGCCACCAGAATTTTTACGATCAATTGCTATTTTTCTTTTACAGCGGAACGAGTCCGTCGCATAGTAGGCAGCGGTACCAGCGGCGGTATATGGGCCGCCGGGGCCCGGGATGCCGCCGCCTGGAGCTTAGAATCCACCCAGAGGACGCACGCTCTATGGCCCAGCACTAACTGTGTGCAGCCCCTGCAGTATACACCTGCTGTAAGTATAAGTCCCGTCAAGTAAAAAGAACGCTGAGCGACAGTGGAGGGGATGTGTTTGCGCACGTTATACAGTCGCGTCCTAAACTTATATTATTAAACAATAGCTTAGTACTGTAATTGTTTCATTGTAGAATCGTAATAGGTACTTTACTACGTAGTACTTTGGAAAAGGCTGGAATAAAAAAAAATAAGAAAGTTTATTTGAGCGGTCAGCGTTTTTTTTACGTGACGGGACCTATACTTGGAAATTATAAAGCTCGCTCCTCATGGCATATGACGTCCGCATCTTTTCACGTATGCACAACCACGCGCTTGGTTTGCCTCGTGAATTGCCAGCTTAAGCCAAGGTTCATATGAGAACTGCGTTGAATTGGCGCCTCCTCACCTGATTTTTAGGAACTACCTAATCCCAATAGGAGTGTGAAACTGTTACGGTGCTAATAAGTGTGCTTGCACTATGGAGGTTCCTAAAAATAATGGTGAACGACCCTAGTTAAGACGGTACTAGATTGCTCACGCGCAAGTACTACTTACATACATGGCATACTTTGTGACTCTAATTAAAGAATACTCTCAGCAAAAGCTAGATTATGTAAGTTTAATTTGGCTGGTATAAAATGCCTACTATAATCAGTCATCCATAGATTTTGTGCTTAAAGTATTCATTAAATAAATAAGTAGAATTTAGCACTTAAAATCATTAAAAATAACGTGTAATTCTAATTCTTAACAACAGCTACATAAAATAACTAATCAACATTCCCCCAGGCGTCTCACTACATAAGCTCGATCTACTGCGGCTCGCGCGAAGGCAACCGGTTCGTGGTGACGGGCGGCTCCGACCTGCGCCTGCGCTACTGGAACCTGGAGCAACCGGAGGATTCCTATGTGTTGCTGCATGCGCATAATGACTCCTTGAGGCATACGCCTAATGCTATTAAGTATAGGTAAGTAAATTTAGTAGCGGTGGCGGCGGGCTTACGAGTCGTGGGTTCGAAGCCAGGCAGGGTGCATTAGTTTGTGTAATTTATTTCAACACCACTGCTCTCAAAACGGTGAAGGAAACATCGTGAGGAAGAACCAAAAATTCGAAGACTTGTGACATTTACGGATCTACGAACCTGCATTGGGCCCGCGTGGTGGATTATAGCCCATTCCCTCTCATAGAGAGGAGGCCGTGTGTGCCAGCACTGGGAACATTTATAGGCTGATTATGCAAGTAGATTTATTAGTCTAGACGTTGTTATCTTACTAATCTTAAGAAAATCTTGCTTGATTTTATGAAACATGATACTCCTTGGTAAGACTGGTTGTCCGAGTTTAAACCTTTTGACTGCTAGTAACGACTGTCAATGGTCTACGAACGATAGCCGGGACCAACGGCTTAACGTGCTTTTCGAGGCACGGGGGAAACTCGGTATGTATGGTCACCCATCCACAGACCGACCTTGGCAAGCGCGCCATAACCTTGAAGATCGTGACCCTGTATCAGCAATAATACAATTGTGTTAACTTCTGTCATGGCTTATTTTTTCACAGGAGCCGCATAATAGACGGGACCACAGTAATCCAGGAATGCTGCAAGCTAAACCCTTCAGCTCCCGCCTCCCTCATAGAAGACAACATATACCGCAGCGTGGAGTCTCGCTCGTTCTACCACACCGCGCCCATCACCGACCTCACCATGGTGGAGGGGACCAAGCCGTATCTCGTCAGTGCGGCCGCTGACGGCGTTATCAATGTTTGGAAGTAGGACTATTGAAAAAGTATATCACTAAAATGGGTGTAAAAGTACCCTTAACGAAGCTGAAAGGCACTTGATCTCCCCGTCATTACGATCATTTTTTATTATTATTTTGGACTATACCTAGATACTGGAAGTCGTTTTACAAATTACAAGTATTTTAATGTTATAACATTATTGTGTACTATTCAATGCATAAATCAGCACAATATTTTAAGTGCGTTACATTTCGTAATACCGTAAAATGCGACTTTTCATCAAAAAATTGTCGTTTCCCAGCAAAAAAATTGTCATAAAGTTACTGAGTTTGGTGTACGGAATGCTTGATTGACGACTTCGTGAATGGTTTCCACTCCTGGTTCAGGTCGGCCGGATGACCTGGTATCTTGGACCCAGTTCTCGATACCATTAGGCTACTATTTCTAAAGGAATATTTAAAATTGTCATAGATGTGTAAATGAATAAATAATTAGAATGATGTTCTTGATACCTCTATGGGTCCTCTCTTTACGTAAAGTATGAACCTAGTGGGCGCAAGCGCGACTGCTGAGCTTGAGGTCCTAGGTTCAATTCCCAGGTTGGGCAGTGTTATTGGGTTTTTCCATCTGGAATGTCTCAGTAGCAGCCAGTCTGGATTTGTGCCCATTTGGACTTAAACATAACTGGCAAAATGTGGGTGTACTAGGCGTGGGTGTACTACCTTTGCCTAACCCTTGTGATGTTTATTTGATTTATTAAAATATCTGGTACAATACCAGCCTATTTTTGGCCTCTTCTCATACAGACCGCACGAGCATTGATCACCACGCTTGCTCAAGACGGGTTGGCGATTTCAATTTTATTATAAAGATCCAGAAATTGAGTTGTTAAATGATTTATTTCATTTCAAAGTAGGTCCGTAGATTTGTTTATCTGTGATCGTTTAATATTTTTCAGTTATATTTTATGCTATGTGCATAATAATAATTTATTTTCACTTGCAGTCAGGGAGTTAGTAGAAATAACAACGACTGAATAAAATTGTATCAAATGTTTTTTTTATTATATGTATAATATTTAGATAGTAATTTATAATATAACATTCTTCATAAAAACATTCATGTCTATGATTTATACGGCTTTTATATCGTGCATGTTTCGGTTCGCGATCTTTTTCGAGCTCGAAAATATTCGGACTAACCCGAAAACACTCATGAAAGTGAAACCGTATATAATAATTACAATTGTATATAGTAAGATTCTATTTTTCTATAATAAAATAAAATATTATCAGTTACTCGATTGTTTTATTTACATAATTATTTTCCTCATACTGCTGACATTACAAAAATGATTTTTTACTTTGTCAAACTTTACACACAAGTTACATAGGCGGACTTAATGCCTTGGGCATTCTCTACCAGTCAATCGAGGCTAGTACAGAGATATAACATGGTAGATACATTGATTTTGAGTCAAAAACTAAAAAAGATACCTTGATCTCATATACTCTAAAAAAACAAATAATATGTGCTCTTTAATAGGTATTTTTAAAGGGAATACCTAAAAAAACCCCTAAGTTTTACCTGTCTTAAAAAGATGGCGACATCACCATCATATCAATAATAATTAATACTAAAAAGGTATGGTCAAATCGATACGGACAGACTGCGGACCGGCTGAGGATATCGGACCTGGAGTGCCAGGTTAGAGTGGGTGCGGGTTCCGGCGCGTCCTTACAGAGGTGTCGGTCGGGTCGGACAGTCGGACAGATGCGCAGGCTGTTTATTGCTCACTCGATTAGCATGTAAATCAAACTAGCGGCCGACAAAGTCTCCAGCGCTTGTTTTACACGCTCACCGCTCCGCTGCACGCACCTTTTCCCACCTGCACCGCCCATTCACAGTTACTTAAGTACAATCTATCTGAGTCCGGTGTCCGGACCCGCGTCCACAAAATGTCCGTACTGCTTTGGCCGAACCTCAACAAACATCCATTAATTTTAGTCAAAACAACAACAATTCAAAAAGTTTAGTGCTAATAATTCATCACGTCATAGAACACTGTTCGATATGAACTAGATTAACTATCACAGATTATAATAATTTCTAACTTATAACAAACAAACATACTGTTTAATCAATTCCTTACTTTCTTACGTACTAAGTACTAATGGCAAATCTATTAAAACGTCATACAAAAACATTAAAGTATATTGTATAAAGAATAGATGAATGTAAGTTACGTCATTTTCACAGCTTGACTCATAATGAGGGGAATCCCGCGAGTCGCGCCATACAAAATTTATTAACCGACTTCTAAAAAGGGAGGTTTTCGGCTTTTTGTTTTATGAAGATAATATAATAACCTTTTGACTGGATAATATAATAACCTTTTGACTGTCAGAGCATAAACGCACGTGACCTCTACGCCAAGCCACAATTTCACCCACCATTTTGTCACATATTTGTGTCATTTGGCGTTCAGGGCAAGCGCTTGCTTGTCACATATATGTGAATATGGCCGTCAAAAGGTTAACTTATCTGACACGGGATTTGCCCCAGTCTACCCTAAACTTGAAAGTTATACTAATTAAGCTTCACACATTCACACACTCCTTTATCAATTACCTAAAATTTCTTCTCAGGTGTATCAGCCAACAGTTTCTCGAGATCCAACCCTTCGAACTTGGGATCCGCTTTGTTAGCCGCTGTAGCGATGAAGAGCTCCTTCAATAGCTCCAGCTCTTTTGTCAGTCTTTTTGTTGTGTCTTCTAGTTCTTGATTCTCTTCTTTCAGTTTTTTGACACGTGAGAACGTGTCTTGTGTCTGTTGTTTAGACTTTACTCTGCTTTTTTTGACCGCCTGAAAATAAAGAATTTCAGGTTATAATTTAATTATGGATAACATCAGGAAAACCCACCCCAAAATATTCAGTATCTTTAAGGAATAACCTTAAAAAAATTAGAAAAGGAATATACCACAACATAAAAGTGGAGAGACTTGGAAGTATGCAAGGTTTGTAATATGTGACTTTGGTTTCAGCCATGTTTAATTATTAAAATTAAAAATCTGGTCTTAACTTAATAAAAACTTGGAAGATAAAAGCAAATCTATGCTGAAGCAATATTTATTATTGTTTTCTAATCTGAATAAGAGTTACCATAATTGCAACAAATTCATCATCTCTACAAAATGTATTAACAAACAAAAATGAAATATTTTGTATTTGATGTTTTATAGAATATCATTTATCATCAGCATAAATCTAATTCTCCTAAAGTACTGCTTTAAGCATCATTTAAGTCATGATTATGAATAAACGTTGTCACAAAACATCATCTGCCTAGCCTTTTCCTAACTATATTGGGGTCGGCTTCCAGTCTAACCGGATGCAGCTGAATACCAGTATTTTACATGGAGAGACTGCCTATCTGACCTCCACAACCCAGTTAGTACTGGATAATACGATACCCCTTGGTAAGACTGGTTTTTGGGCCACTGACTACCTAACTACTGTCAAAGATCTACAAATGACACCCGGGACCAATGGCTTAACATGCTTTCCGAGGCACGGAGGAAACTCTGTATGTAATGGGTGGTCACCCATCCACAAACCAACCTAGACAAGCACGGCTTAACCTAAAGATAGACCGAGCAGCTATTATTATTAGTCACAAAACATAAGTGTCCGATATTACAACGATTGCATCATCATTACAAGATGTAAACAATTGCGCAATATTTCTGAAACTTGATGCAGCCATTGTTACAAAGCCTAGATTTGACATAAAACTACCAAATGATTGCTATTTTGATGGATCAGTACATAACACAGTGTTTATGAAATCTATACAAGGAGTTCATAACAGGAGTCCAAAGAGAACCTGTCAAATGTAACATAATTGACCGTTTGAAAGAAAGAAAACATATTTATTTGGTACATGCCAAAGGTGAGTTGATGAAGTTGCTATGTTGCATTTTTTAATTAATATTTATAAATACGATACTTTTTTGTGAGTATTAGTAGAAGATGATGTTATTCAGAATATCAAATTATATCTCAGATAAAGTATCAGATTCTCATACATACACAACATGTTAAATGGACTTTGCTGTTCAGCCTAGCAACAAAAGTTTATCATTAATTGATTGGTAGGCTTGAGTAATAAAAGAGATGCATCCTTCTTTCAGCAGGGAACTAGCTTACTAGGTTCACATTTTCTATGATTTACGACATATAAAAAGATACAAACCTCATTGTTTCTCTCCCTCTTTTTTCTGTACTCATCGTCTCCCTCATCAACATCGCTGGCTCCACGTCTCCCTCGCTTCACGGGTGGCATGTCGAGCAAATCGTCCAAATCGTATAAGGTCATCAAATTGTTAACGACTAAAAGCCGTGAACTCTTTACAGAAATTTACTGTAAATCACTTAAATCACACTCCTGTAATAGAAACAAAAGAAAAGGTAAAGTTAGTTAGCGAAAAGTCAAAGTTTCTATGAAATTATGACGCAATTTTGTTGTCGCATTTCGACATCAAATTGTTTTTAATTATACGTACCAAATTATGGTGCTGATTCTTATTGGATACTGCTTTAGCTGATTTGTAGAAAAATCAATCAATGTTCATTTATTTGACAATACAACAAAGTAATACGCGATACTTGTTTGAATGGAAAGGATTTTGTGAATGAATATTTGTGAACAAAATCAAAAGTCCACAAAAACACCACGTAACAATGTTGCCATTGTATGGTTAGCTACTCCCAAGAAAGGGTGTGCGACTGTTTTTTTTTCTGAACCCATATCAATATCTAATTTGTGAATCTGTAAAAAGTGACCATAGAATTTTCATAAACAATTTTTAGCTAAAATAAAACGAGTTTTGACCTAATACAGCAGTACTTTAGTATTCAAAACGGGTTTTCCTCTTAACCCACCAAAACCTCCAGTTCAGGGAACTTCCCTCTAATTGGCAAGACGGCTTTCAATCTGTCAGTGTCACAATATATGACGTCATTGCTGATAGGGATGTGATGTTTCATCTATGATATCGACAATCGAATGGTGACTTATAATAATTAATCGAGAAAGAAGAATGTGCTCGATTTAAATTATTACAAGTTACTCATTTACGTGTATTCTACTCAAATGATAAAACTTCGGTTTATTATTGCTTCTTTACCTTTCTATGTTCAAATGGTAATCTATAAACCCTGGCAACTGTGGTGCTCCTAATCTCCAATAATTGGAATTAAGTAACTAAAAGTTAGTTCTGGTAGATTTCAAGGCAGGACCTACCATCCGAATAATTTCTAACGAGTTCATTTACTGGCACTTGAATGGTAGAATGTATTTGGCGGATATTGGGTGCAAAGGCGGTGAAACAAGTTCTTAGGCCTGAAACTGCGTAAAGCGGACGCCCACGCGGTTTCACGTTTCATACAAAAGTGCTGTTGCGGGAACCCACGCGGTGCACTTCTGTATGAAACCGTGCGAGCGGCCGCTGTACGGTTTCAGGCCTTAGGGTCAATTTATACTAGCGCAGAGTCGAAGCGCATCGAAGCGTCAAATTCTTTACAACTAAAGCGAAGCTGCACGAATGCGCGCGTATTATGGGGAATACGCGCACTCTTTTACGTGTAGTATTACTACACGTAAAAGAGGGCATCAACTGCAGTGCTAATACGCAGGCCAATTTCCGACTGATGACGCGTAGGTTCGCTAGTGGGCGCATGGATACGCGAGAATGCGCGCGCACCAATCAGCGTTGTTCACGCGCAGACGCGCGAATTCCGAAGAATGCGCGCGTCTTTTTAAAATCTCAGAAGTAATGTGTGCGTTACTCTGTGGAGTTAAGGTTGAATTTGTTATGTGCAAACATTACGCGTTGTGCGCTAGTATAAATTGACCCTTAGGGTTAGCTATAGGATTATCACAAAATAAAAAGACAGAAATCGTAATTTTGTAAAAATGTATTTTCAGTTGTATTGTTTAATTCAATAAGATCATTTAGCACAGTTGTCTGATATTTAATTTTAAACATAAAATAATGAATAGCTGCTAATTCGTAATACAGATACATAACAAAGATGATGACTTAGAACATCTCATACAATAATTTTATATTGTCACAAAAAAAACACACAATTAAATAGCCTGCATATTGGGAGGTGGCTTGTGTGTTTCTGTTTTTTAACAAAGTACTCTTTTTAATAATATAGATCAAAACGTTATTTGAATTTCATAGCTCCCCAAATAACAAGCAATGTTTTCGTAATTTAACAACAAATAAATCCAAATTTTTAAGAAAATGTCCCTGTAATAAAATTCAATTTCATTCCGGATAAGCTTTACTCTAAAATAATTGCGAGATTTTCATGTAATAATAATTATATGTAATCAAAATTTAACATTATATTTTTTGGTATACATACATACTTATTTCTTTTCCTAAATTATAAGTTTTTTAACCAAAATTCTAAGAAAAATAAAACCATATTTTCTAATTAATTGATATTATAATTGTATCACTGATCACAATGTTTTTATCTACAAGTAATTATTCTATTTTTTTAATAAATCCCGTATATTTATCAAGATTATAAAATCTCGAATAAGTTGTCTTAAAGTAGTGTAAAATATTGCCTCTTTTGTACTAGTGTTACTTAGGTAAGGAACTACACATAATTTTCAACTAACAGCATTTTGCTTTGCTAAAGGTGCATTTATTGGCTAAACAACAGCTCAGAGAAGAATCTCAAATCGTCAATCAAAAAGCGCTCAGAAAAGAAATACAAGTCTAAAAAGCAAGTTTCAAGAAAAAAAATGTTGCTTTACAGAAAAATATCCAGTAACTACAAATTAATTAATTAATGATTACAAAATGCTTTATTTTTTATTATAATTGTCAGTTTCAAAAATCATATTCACCATGCAATGGGTTCATATAGAAGGCAACAGTGACTGCTGAGCGAGAGTTGTTTATCTATTACATGAATTTTATAAATGCATTATCTACATTATGTATTAATAATCCAGATATTCTTATCATTATAGAGGTGTGTTTATCTAAAATGCTATGTAATGTACTTGACATCTCACACAAAAAAGATTGGCATTATATTTGCAAGTCATATTGATAAAATTAATACAATACAGGCAAGCATTATAGTAACATAATTATCTTTTGTTTCTACTGATTGATTGACATTGACGTCATTTTAAGCTATAAAAATTGCCATTTCTATTTCTAGCATTCTACCATTACAAATTAGTAATTGATGGGTCATTCGTCTGAAATATGAATACAAGTAAAATAAAACCTTTTCAAAGACATGAATGTAGACAATAAAAATGTAATTACATTTAAAAAATAATTGATTATCTGTGAGAATGACCCAATTTGAAATTTTAAAATATAATGTACCCAATGGTACAAAATAACGGTCAGTATACATAGTATACAATTATCGCGGTTTATTGCCACTACGCACTTGCGACCTTATCACTGTTGACGGTTATGAACTCATGATTTACAATTCAAATAATATGATGAATGTATGTAGATATACAAAATATACATACACTGTTGTTGTTGCATATAGTATAGTGATTTTGTTTACAGTCGCTCGTACGTAATAGCGATTAATTTCTTCTAATTGAGCCACAGAACACTGAATTTAGGAGTTCCAGTGATCACTTTCACAATATTTTGGTATCTCAACCACTACTTACGGCAAGTCTATTGAGTTTAATATTTAAACGTCTATTTCTTATCTTCTGGTATATCTTCTAGCAGTTTGTCCAAGTCTATCCCTTCGAATTTTGCAGTGGTTGAGTTTGAAGCATGAGCTAAAAACAGTTCTTTAAGAAACTGGAGCTCTTTTGTTAACGTTTTCACTTTTTCTTCCAACATTTGGTTTTCTGCTTTTAATTTGCTGACTCGTGTAAATGTTTCTTGTGTCCGCTGTTTTGTCTTGAATCTGCTCTTTTTTACTGCCTGGAAAGATAAAATTGTTTATTATTATCACTCGAGCACATCCACAGTTTTATTGCATCACTTGGGGTCTGTGTAAACAATATTCTTTATTAGTATAATAACTACCATTATTTTCTGATAAGAGAACACTCAAATAATATATACTATAAATATGTTACGATTGTAATATCACAAAAACAACATGATCACTGTAACTAATTATCACAATCACAATGGAATTATCATAGAAACTAATTTAATATTGACGAAAACTGAAGGATAACACAAGCCTTGGAGTGCCATATTGAAATAAACAACTCTATGATAGTAACGCAAACAGTTATAGCAGAACTATTGCATAATGATTACGGACACTACACTACAAATTGCACAATATTTTTTATAATCTTTTTATAGGAAATAGTATCAAACATGTACTCTTTAATATGGCAGAGATAAGAAGACTATTTTGTCAGTTATTTATGTTAAAATATCTGGTTTAAAAAAATTCTTACACCATATTTTTTTACGAAAAGAATATTATGGGCTCATAATTTATTTACATTATTTTCCTTATTGTGTCCTTTGTTAAGTGAGGTTGGGTAATTCCTGGAAATACTAATTCAGGAAATAAACTCTGATTCAGAGATAGTCCTTTTATTTTGAAATAATGTTTGGTAAATAATGGTGACTCATGTTATGACACACAAAGATTGAATAAAGAATACCTGTAACTATGGTTACTGAGGTAAAACAGTATGATTCATATTTTATTTTTAACAAACTAAAATTCTTTTAATAAATGGGCAGAATACTGTCCCATTAAATGAGATTTCTACAGAGTTCATGTTCTAATATACGTAGTTATATTGATAGTTTATTATTTAAAAGCCCTATGTCTATCTTTAGTTTTCTACAAAAGTTTTAAAACATTACCTCATTATTTCTATCCCTTTTCCGTCGGTAATCGTCGTCCTCATCGTCAGCATCACTGATACCTCGTCTCCCTCGCTTGTTAGGAGCCATGTCAAAGAAATCTTCGAGCTCGTCTAATATCATCAATTTGTTTATACGACAAAAGCCGCGCTTTGCTCACAAATTTTACTAAAAATTCCTTTGGAACACACTTTAAAAAGTCCAAATGAGGGTTTTGAGGAACTATAGAAAGATTTTGCAATAGTATTGACAAGAAATCGTGACACTTTTGTTAAACTGGATCACTTTTGCACTATTGCACAACTTACTAACTACACTATGCAAGCCAGTTTTGGTTTGGTGTTTCTATGTAAAAACTCTTTATACTATTATATGTTGTTTCACTGGATTTGCAAACACAAACAACAATAACACGTTTGCAAAGTGTTCTTATATTTACTCAGTTCATGATGCGTAATACTCGAAAGCAAAAATATAAATAGCTTAGTAAATGACAGTTGACGTCATTTGAACAAGTTTTTGACGTCATGAGTCACTCGGACTCGTAGGGATTTCATCATTCGTTTCATGATAAACTTTACAAGGAGCTGTATTCTAGAAAGATTTGATGTCGATAAAAACCATATTTTCTTTTTGTAAACGGAAGGGATTCATTCATAAAGAAGGGTTTACAAGTTACGATTGAATTAATAATCAGATCGATGACAAGGTGACGTGATTATTATTTGATGATTAAATTAATTAATTGAAATGAAACTCAATCGATTCTATTTTATTTTCGATATAGGGATTAGGATGGGAAATCACTACCACTGACACTGACATGACAACATGACTGACTTACCAATAGCTGCGTTCAGAAACATTTTACTTAAATTGGTATTCTGCGTTCACTTATGCACAATGGTAATTTTCGAAAAAAAGACAAAGCGTACATACTCCGATCCCGACATTTATTATTCGCCGCCAGAATATTTATAGTTCACAGTTGTTGGGGTCAAAACAAAAATAAGCCCCACCAACTGTGTTTAGTGATGTGATATGTTAGACTAAGTGAATGTTTGCTAGCAGGACAGAGTTGGACCATAGAAACCCACCAAAAGACTGAAAAAAATGGCGTGCAATAGATAGGTTAATATGCCCAAGGGAAGAACAATGGAACTACAATTATTTTTGGTAACGGGTTGAAGAAGAACGACGTCCATCAACCAACGCAGTGGGCTTACGTGGTGGAATACGTTAGGACAGAGCAGTGGAGTGGAGGTATTATTAAAGGATAATTATGCATTATGCTACACGGGTTTATGGCGAATTAAATAAAACAACAGAATATCAGACCACAATATAATTCTTTCTTCACGATAAACTTCTAACAATTTACGTAAATCTTATTTACACAATTAATGGAAGCATCGAATGCTAAACTTTCTAATACTGTAATGCTAACCATTGTCAATACATTTTATAACTATACAGAATAATTAAATTGAAGGTAAAATGCCTTAATCAAGAAATTCTTATTCATTCGATTTCATATCTAGTTGCTATTAGTCAAGAAACAAACGCAAAGAAATTATTTTTATTCGTGTTACATCACAGAAAAAAAACGAGAAAACTTAAGTCAAAATCGATATGAATCAATTAGGAATCGACTATCAATCAAACACAATCGACTAATTAAATGACAGCTTAAAAAATAAATGCGAAATGGAAAGTATAGTTACTATATTCGGAATCTACAGTCCTTTTATTGTGAAAAAACTGTAGTGCCAGTGTATCCCGCTAACTGTAGAACACATTACTGTACTGCGTTACACCAATATAAGCATTCTCTTTTAGACTGAAAAGAACCTTAAAAGATAGCCATTTTGAAAATCAACCGTAGTGGGAATGTAGGTGACACTATGATTGGCTGTCAAGATATTCTATGACAATCGAGCAACAGTTTAGTTACTAAAATCTGCCGTTTAGGTTACATCTGTAGTAGCCAAAAAAATAATTTATGGAATAGTTCACAAATCACATCAAAAAGTCAGTGATACAGCAATGTCTACACAAAATCTAGGCTTTCCTATCATATCACAGAACATACAAAATGAACTACAGAACCTCTTTCTTAATTAAAATCGGTTAAAAATGAAAAGACAGCCAGAATCAGAAAATCTACAACGGTTTAAAGTAGCATCATCAACTGCGATAGAAGAAAACAATGATTTCTTACAATCTAATGTTACCCTATTGAGATTAGACCAGTCTAATGGTTATTTACATATTATTAAGAACGATTAAATACTTTAATTGTTGCGTTATTGGAACTATAGTTAAATATTATGCTTTAAGACATAAATAAAACATATTTCGATCTTGTGTTATATTGTCCTGAGTCCGCATGATTTTGAATGTAACAGTTTTTATTTTGTTTGACAACTACTTTAATTTTTAGAAAAGAGGAAATCATTATGTAACTAGTCGATTTAAGCTTAATTTAAACCCATTTGGCTAAAGGGCTTTAGTTTAGGAGTCCTAAAAATAAAGGCAGTTGTCAGACATAACTACATAAGTAATGGTAATTTAACGGCCTTGGGTATATTGGATGAAGTCAAACATTATGTGTAATAAATATTTACTATAGTAAATGTTTAGGCCTCAGTGGTATATTTTACGATGAAATATGTAACGTTACCATGAAAAAATTGTAAGTAAGGTTTGCTTTTCCTACGAACATGAACCTTTTTACAACAAATAAGGTACAGATGCCATCATATCAAGCTCTATAATCTGTGTTTCTTCAATAAATTTCCAACTTTATCACTAAAGCATTAGGTTCAAGATTGATTGAAAAAATTTGACAGTTTCGCCTTGGCCTCAGATTTAAGTATGGGCTACATAAGTATCTCTCTGTGTCTTCTTATCACATGAAAGGTCAAGATACATTTCATCGTGAAACACGACACATGTCTTCGGTATAACATACATGAGCATGACTAATATGGTAATAAAATTCAAAGATTGGAAACGTGTTAAGGTACACTGTACTAAGGCTCACTTACACCGCAAATCACTAAACGCGTTTAGCGCGAAACTGAAAACAATTCTGCTAGTGTCATGTTCAAACGATTGACAGTGGCGTTTAATTACGTTACTGTTAAATGTATTTAGTGATTTGTAGTGCAAGTGGGCCTTATTCCACTTTCACTGTATTTAAGTCAACCCATAGCTAAATAGATAATTAGGTAAATGTTTTTGGCACAAAAAATGCAGCATCGGTTATTTTGATTCATTTTGTGCTCCCAGATGTAGGTACGTTATGCCTTAAATAGCTAGAATAACATTAATAAATAAATAATATAGATAGGTAAATACAGACTTGAAAATATTTAAGACAAATCCATAACAGGAACATTTTTTTACAAATATTTCGTATTTCATTTGGTTTCTACTGCGTAGTGTGAGAATTTATTTTTAAAAAAGGTCCCTTCTATATTAATAACTAAATGCGTTTAGCGTAACGTATTTAAAATATCGTTACATTTTTGTCAATAGTTTGAATTTGATATTTAACTGAATACGTTTTAAACACGTTAAGCGTTAAATGCATTTAAATATTAGTTGTGTGGATGGGCCTAAGAAACTGTTTCAGTTTCTAGACAAGTAGGTTCCTACTTTTTTCGCAATTTACGGTTACAACGTATATTTCAGCTATTCGTTTAATTAAAACATGAGTAGAACTTCAACATTACAATAGAAAAAGTAATATAATTTCAATATCTACTAAAATAAACCAACAGACACAAATAATGGGCCTGGTAATGGCTTATTGTACATTTAGGCAGTCATAATCAACAATAAGTGCGGTACTTGGCCTCACATGAACTTTAAAAAAAAGTTCGGGTTTGTAGTCATTGTCTGTGTCCCTTATCTGTGTGACGTTCTCTTTTTAAATCTCGATGTATCACCCGAGCACTCGTTTTGATCGAAATAAGACCTAACAACAAGTAACATTGGTGAAAAGATTTTACGTATTTTAAATATAAAATAGGTAAATAAATATCTATTAAAATTTAAAGAAAACAGTAGAAACCTTTGGATAGTCGAACTATCGAATAATGTTTTCCGTTTCGAAAATAACTTTTTTTCTCTAAGCTCGCGACTTGTACATAGTTGTCGAGACAAAAATACGTTTTACTATTTACAATCAAAAGTGTCAACTCTTTATGGCCATTTGACCAAAAACATTCGAGATATTATTTTTTACGTAGGTTTTCTTAGTTGAAATTAAATAATAAGCACGGTTGAATTTTCAATTAATTTAGTCGATTTCTTGACGATGATGATTAATGAAAAATCGACTAACGTTAATCGATTGGTTTGTCAGAATAGATGACATCTACAACAAACAAATAAGCCCTAAATTCGAATTTATTTTTTGTAAGTATATAATGAATACACGACATAATAAAGACGCTAAATAATACAGTAAAAGTTAAAAATACAAATCTAGAAAGAGTATACTTGAAAATACATTGGGGTTTTAGTCAGGCCGCTCACTACATTAGGCCAGCGTCTTAAAATTCCAACCATGTTTATTATTAAGTCTCGTTATTAAAAAGTTTAGAATATTATTATGTCGATGCTTACGCTAAGAATCGTACAGACTAGTGAACTAGTATCGCTTAGTTATCAAATGCCAGCAGTCGACGGCGCTCGCTCGCCGTGTTACTCGTCCAGATATGCACAGCCTTTTGTTTTCTTGCGATTGTCAACTATAATGCTTTTGAGAATGCGACCGCTACTAAAAACTTCAGCGGGAATCCCAATGCCAGGTCTCAAAGAGACGACTGGTTTCTTTACTAGTGTTGTACCTATCTAACCTAACCTCTTTGATGCGCTTCCGTAGATAGACTTTGACGTTGGGTACCTTTCTTGAGCCAATTTCGCATAAGCCAATGTTTTATTTGATACAACGTATTCAATGCTGGCGTTACACTTGGAGTTATGGCTCAAATATTCGCATTACTTCGGATATTTGGACAAAATCCCCAAGTGCCCCAGCAAAACAACATGTCATAAACCTGTGTTATCTGGACCAGATCTTCTCAATATTAAAACTTATTTATTTTATTATCATTGCGAAGACGTTAATTTATAAATGAAGAAGTCATTAAATATCGAAATCTAACTTTTATTAATCGCCTAAATCTAGTCTTAGTTTTAGGAATTAGAATAAGACGTCAGTTACATTGACGTATGAGCAACATTTGGTTCTCTCATTTTTGTTATAAGTAACATTTCGATAGTCGATTATTCAGTTTAGACTTGTGACTTTTTAGTCGAGTAGCTTAATTTAAATTTTAGTCGCATCCTATATATCTATACTTCATATATCGATTCCTGTTTGAGTATGGATTCGAATACACGTATGAATCTCGTTTCTGACAGTTCATAGTCATTCTTAAATCGATTATTACAAGTCAGTCATTGAGCGTATCTTCAGAACTCGATTATCGAGTTTCAAATCGATTCTCGAATTTTAAATCGATGTTTTTCTACTTCCATTATCCTGAAATCTTATTAATAAATATCATAGCATCTTTAGCAGGGGTTACAAATATTTCTACTGCGGGACTATCCTTGCAAACCTTTTCTACGACAGGTCGATCTATGTGTACTAATGTTGTACCTATCTAAATATTCCTTGGGGCAGTGCTGACTATGAGCGCTAGTGATGTTCACTGTGGCGGTGGCATCTGTGTCTTCCGGCATTGACAGAGCCACTTAATGATGCGTGCGTTTCGTTCTACGACGCTAGGGGGCTCTGTGTTGCGGTAGATCTGTTTCTGGACGCCGCCACCGGGGCCTTGCACCTGGAAAAAGAAATAATTGTTGATAAGCGATAAAAATGGAAGAGACCTTGGGAAACTTACACGCTGTTTTAACCTAGTTTTGGGCTCAGCCGCAGTCGCGTTAAAATATAGTGCTATGACCTTCCAAGCTTACGCGTGCTGTTGGATATCTGAGCAAAAAAAGCTAGATCTTTGACTCACATCCACAAGAAGCTGGCAGTCCAGAATCAGTACAATTATTTATCATAAGTCAATGTAGACCCTCTGCAGGGCAAAGACCACCCTTCCACCGTCCTGCGTGCTTCTTTTTGGATGACATAGGCAGGAGGGTTGGTAAACCGTAAACGTTTGTAAAATTGTCTGTGGAAATTGATTTGCACGAGAAACAAGATGGCCGCTTTAGATTGTACTAAACCATGCAGTACAGTACTGTGATTTGGGCCATTTATTTACGAAGTAGTTCAGGTCATCCCGTCATTTCTTTCTGCAAGTGAGTATTTTTTTTTTCAAAGTCTGCTCCTTACCGTATAATCAGCAGTGGCAGCCAACTGGTTGCTATCCACCGTGGAGGCGGAGGAGAAGAACACGGGACTGTCGGGCGGAGCATCCCGCACCAGCGCGTCGTACTGTCTGGGCTCCAGGCCGAGCCGCTCGAAGAACTCCTGCAGGCGCGACGCCTCCTCGGAGGGACTGTCGGGGGAGTCCTCGCCCTCGCACGGGGCGGAGGCCGGGCTGCGGCCATCGGAGCGACGGTACCTGGTAAGGGTGGAGGTTTTAGAGCAGAGAACTATCGCGAAGTTTTTCTATGGAAGCAATAACATACACGGTGTAAGGAACTACGTGTCACGAACTATTACCATGGATTCAGTACCAACATGCTTCTAGACGCTACAGCGATTCAAAAATTGAACCAGCCATGAACTAGCCAATATTTTAATCACTGGCGAAAAAAAAAAATTCTTACGGTAAAAACCATGATGTATTTTAATTGGGAAATGACCAAAATTGACAATGAACAACGATTATGGTGTCAACGATTAGCTATTTTGGCACAAATTCGTTGGTAAATGGTTTTACATCGAATACAATTTTTTTGTTATCATCGACCCGACACATTTAGGAGAATATTATCTTAGAAATTTAATGTATGTAAGTTACCTATCCGAGATATCTGACTTGGAGCGCAGTATGGGTCGTGGTCGGCGCTGCTTGTACCGCAGACATCGCTGGCGCTTGAACGTGCCCAGCGGTGACGTCACCTCTTCTGTCGGCTGGCAGATCTGCAAGAGGAAGTATATCTTTGTTAGTAGTCACTTGGCAAAGGGTGGGGCAATTTTGTAGATTATGAGTAGTTGACAGTTATATTTATCAGGTATTTGTGTATTCACTAGGCAACTGCAAGTTCTTGGTTGGAACTAACTACTTATGGACTCATAATGTACTACAGAACCCATAATATGACTTTGAATATGCATTATACAGGCACTAAAACACACACAATAGGGTAGTTGACACACCAATCAATTGACATACTTTTTATAAGCTGTCAAAACGCGATTCCCCCTTATGTTTTGTATGGTAATAGCACGCTGTGACGTCACTATTTAATCAACTCAATAACTGAACTATTTATTGATTTCAAAGCAACTAAAATCCAATTTTGAAATTAATTGAAATTTAATCGGGTTATCAGGTCTAAAATAAAAAGTTTTTTTAGAGAAGCTGTGTCTTGGCATTATTATTGAATGGTGTCAACTACCCTATTAGATTTAAGAAGCCGATTAGTTTTTGGTCCTTCGAGCCGGATTAGTGAAAAATTGAGAAAACCAGCATGCCTGAGAGATATTGCTCGACGGCATGTAAAGCCAAGTCCTTGAGGACCTTGGCGGTATAAAAACTCTGACACCAGGTTAGGCATTAACCACACGATAAAAAAGAAAGAAAGAAGAGTGAAAAATCTAGTAACATACACAAACGTTTTGTATGACTGAATTTTGGCCTACAGGCTAAAATTACCGAACATACTACAGGATAAAAGTAAACCATGTTAATATCCATTTTCGGGTTAAAATAACACAACACAATGAAAAAGATGATAAAACGTAGAAACACAAACTATTGCTTACAAAGAGAAACTTTGACAGCTATGATTTAGACCATCGTTAAACTAGGGGTCGCCGAGGTTTAGCGTCAGACCATGGTTTAGTCTATGGTTTATCGCAAAACCACGATTTTTAATATCATTTTTGATTAAACCGTGGTCTATAGCAGTTTAAACCAGGGCTTTTAGTTAAACCGCTTTTTGTAATAAGACCGTATATGTTTGTCTTACTTTAGCTTAAGGACAGTTCTGTTCTATAAGTTTAAAGATGACAAATTATTATGTACTGAATTTGTCTCTGTAATTTATTTTAGTACAATATTGTTTCAAGATCTAGTTCTCAGTACTAACCTGCGTAGTGTTGACGTACTCCTGTTTATCATCAACACGTGGTCTCATGCGCAGCTCCTGGTACTGTGGCTGCTTGTTCACGACCTCCGTGCTCGGCTCGTGGTACCTGGAAATAAAGAAATGCTCGTAAATATCAGCAAATGGGTAACCACACAGTGTTAACTGAAAAACAGCAACCCTGTTGGCACGATGTAACAAAATCGATTTATGGAGATATACTTTCGGGACAACGCTGTTCGGTTAAGCTCTAATTGTAGCGACCGATCCAAAAATGAAAGCTGAATTTGTGAGTAATTGCTTCGGGACGCTTTTGTTGTTGGCAGTCACTGCTGAAGTGCTGAATCGAATTTGCACCCGAAAAAATGTGCGGCATCGTTCAAACTGACTTCCCATCCAACTTAAAAAAGTAATTACCGTAAATAAACTTTATGTCCCAAGCCTTATAAAAAAAAAACAATGATGCCTTACCTAGTATACTCCCGGGCGTACTCCTTACGGCCCACGTTGAGGCACTTGAGCGGCGTCTTGTACGTGCACTCGTAGTCGCCGTAGTCGTACATCGGGGGCTCGTCTTGGAACTGGGGCGGAGGAGCACTAGCCTGGACGAAGAGAAGAAGGAAAATGTTTACTGAAATTTTTTAAAAGGTGTGACGGTCAATTTTTTTTTTCAAGTTCGTAGGAGTGGTATTTTCTACGATGCTGAGAGTCTGAGAGACACAGTGTGCGAAAAAAATACAACAGAGCGCATTTCTAATACGTTACTAAAGCTCTTGGTGTTAATTAAGCGTCAATTTTTTTTGGCTATTACTTTCTGGGGATTGTGGCTAAGTAATGGTTACGTCGTGGTTTGGTAAGACTGGATTCGAAAGGCGGAGGATGAACTGTTGTGATACAAATTAGGAGAGGTTTACGTAGCGACAGAGCCAAATACGGGGTGAAAGGGTCATCGGTTATTAAAAAAAACCGATGAAAATGTCTATGTGGGGGGGGGGGGGGCTCAGAATGATGTATTGAATACGTGGTAACCGTTTTCGCGTCGGTGTCCCTTCCACCCTGTATACAAAAAGACTTGCAGCGACATCTAAGACGCAAGTTAAGAAACTAAAAAAATTCTCATTTATATAAGAACCCAATAACAATTGTATGACAGTAGCCTACCAGACAACACTCGTCTGGAAGGAGGATCCTCCCTTTTCAACGGACTATGAGAATCTTTACACTCTGTTCCTCAAAGTTCTAATCTTTTATTCAACAGTGGATTGCGATGGAGTGATTGGTTGTTTGAATGGCTACCTGGAAGTGTATCCCAACTCTAGGAGCGTGTGTGTAATGGTGGTGGTGTGCGTGGTGCGGTGGCGGGGCGGGCACGGGCGGCGCGGTGGGGGGGGGCGCGCCGTCCTGGAACTGTGGCGGCGCCGACACGTAGCACTCCAGCGACGCGCCGTACTCCGACACGCCGTACGAGTTGTAGCGGCTGGGGACGTTATGTGACCGTTAGTGTATTTAAAGGTGTTTATTATTTTATTGAGAGAAAAAAAGCATTGGAAATAGCCGTTTCGGAATATTTTTTTAGAATCTTAGCAGTTTATTTTTCACCTGAAAATTAGTTTAATGAAAAAAAGTATTGGTCCTTCGAGCCGGATTCCTATAACCTAGAGACAGTTTTCATAATGTAACTTAGAATGCAACTGGGATTATCAAATAATATGTTTGTGTATGTTGTACTAACCTGGCGTGTTCATGGTCATGTTGCGTAGAGGAGCCGGAGTCGGTGCGTCTGTGTTGGTGCGGCGCGTTGTGTGCGGGAGCGCTGCGCTGTGTGTAGTGACCGCTTGAACCACCAGAGTCACGCGCGAATGATGAGCCGCAGCGACTGAATAACATATAACATTTTATTAAAAATGATGACATTTTCGTTAAATAGCGATGATTTCCTTTTGGCAAAAATACCGTTGATGATTCTGGATTCTTTAGGGAGAGTCCAACAGCCCGAAATTCTGACAATTTGTCTTATCAAATGGTACGTTAATGTGCGAAGAGTGAGATGTACGGAAATCGATCAATCGACAATTATCGAAATCCACATTTCGTCTCTCGTCTCTCTTGTGATGGCTTGAATCCTGGACATCAGGGCACGGGCAGTACGGTTAGACGATGATCAAGAATGATGATTACCTGTTATAAGACTGATAGTTGTCCTCGCCCGGTGAGGGATGCTCCGAGAAGGCATCACATGAGGACATGAGTGAGGAGTGGTTGGAGCGGGTTCCCTTGGAGGAACAGGACGCGGTGCGCTGGTGTGTGGAGTGACGTCGGCGACGCGGGGAGCGACCGATTGTGTCTGTGTGGCCTACGTTGACGCTAGGGGTTGACAGAAAGTTTGATTAGAATAGCCTAGTATGGTTGCATTGTCAAAGTTTCGATAGGTGCTCGTTGCGAATGGATGTCGTTGCCGCTGTGGTGTGATTACGGTCACCTTCGGAAGAGCAATTTTAATCGCGATAAGTTTTTTTCGCCTTTTGCCTTTTTTCAGCCCCGTCCACGGCCACGACCGACAGCATTATAATATTATGATTCTGCTAAAGCGGCCATTTGTTTATCCGCTGTCGCAACTGCCTGTAGTCGCAAATGTAGCTCAGAGCTGAGAGGTTTGAAATATTATTATGGATAATTTATAGGAGTCATCACTATTCAGAAATATTAATTTAGAGAGGGCCATTCTTAACCGGTCGGTAGTAGGTATGTGTAGGTAGAACTAGGTACTCACTGTTCAGGGTAGCACCTGGTCTGCGTGTGCAGGTCGGGCAGCGACTTGTGACTGTTGATGTTGGGGCAGCCGCTGTCCTCCTCGCGCATGCTGGGCTGCGAGTGCGAGTTCGACCTGCACATACAACTGCGCACTTATTATTGAAGAAATACTTACTTCTGATTGGTTGTTTTGTTTCAAATACAAGGATTGGCCGTTGGCCCACAGAGCACGGAATCGCCGGCAGCGTTTAGAGGCAGCTGTACTTGTAATGCAGCATGATTTTTTGGCGAGAGACAGTGGGAAATAACGCCACCATTTTATTTTTCAATACAATTTCCACAGCCAATGTTTTTTTTCTTTTTGCCATCTGCGTCCTGATATTGTCATTGACGCACTATTATAAGATTTGTGGCTTCAAAAGTGCGTTGAGTGAACTTCTGCCGGAAACCGCTATTCAAAAGTATTCTGTAGGCATGTGATTTCAGTCAAATTGAGTAATCGGTGACAGTGACACAGTAGGTATCTATGGAGAGTATTGACAATAATGCCGCCTCTAGCAGCAAGGCGTCTCCATGCTTTATGGGCGACAACACACAGTCCATTCACATTTATTTTACCATAGAATATGCATTACTGTCAAATCACAATGATCTTTACATTTGTTGTGGTAAGGTTGCTTTTGCGTTGCGACCTCGACAAAGCTGACAAAATCTGTGTTCTTTATTCTTGTTACAATAAGGTGAAAGGACTGTAGTAGTTCTATACGTAGGCAGATGAGAATACCTGATGTACCGCGGCGCGGAGTGCGCGTACTGCGCCGGCGGACTGATGGCGGCGGCCGGGTCGGCGGGAGAGCCCGAGCCCGACACCACGGGCTCCGGGAGCTCCATGTTCTCGGGGCTGGAGTGGGAACTCGCTGGAAAGGTAATATTAGATTTAGTAACAAGCAACTCATCACAACCAGTATTACAGTACCAAAATCTGACACAGGGAATTGTACCAAAAATCAAAAGGGATCGAAGATATTTCACCAGCTGTGTTTAAGTCTCATGGAAAAGGGGGCACCTGGCGAGGCTATTGTCAACTTCGGGGTTCCATAAATCTAGACACAGGGATGTTTATGATTATAATCTTGATAGACAATAACTGGTAACTTTACCCGCGCGGGGTATTGAATCAGAGTCCTCAGCTTATCAGTCATATTTGCGACCATTATACCAACGGAGTCACGTCTAACAAAATTATAGTGGAAACTTAAAAGAGCCAATACTCACGCATAGAATATCCACTTTTGATCACCACCTCACTGGGCCTCTGCCGAGGTATCACGAAAGACTCCGGAAAGAAAACCCTCGCGTCGCCAAAGCTCAGGGGTCTGTTCATCTTCTCTCTATGGTCAGGGTCTGACTTCTGGGCCTTGGACCCTGAGGTGCCTGATGATGAGGTTCCGGAGAAAGTCCCGGAGAAGGTCCCTGAGTTGTGTTGCGAGCGTGGAATGGTTTCCCGTTCAGGGTAGGAGTCTTTTAGCCGTCTTGTGTCAGCGTATACTTTGTGCGCTGAAAGTGTACCTGAAGAGGAAAATTTAAAGGTTTTTAGTAGTTTTTCGCTATTGTTTTGAGCAGGTGACTACTTCATATCTAGTCTAGTAATAGAGGGGCACATCAACTTGGTTTTTATGCATAGAGATGTTATGTAGTTTTTAGATCAGGTAGTTATACATTATAGAATTTAGAAAATGGTTAACTGTTGAAGCTACGGAAAAAAGATACAGCAATTTCCACAAAACCTTCTTTTATAACATTTGGTCCTGTTTCTTATAAGGATCAAAAAACTCAAAGGGCCCAACTGAGGTTTGAGTACATTTGGTAGTAAATAAGACTAGCTTGTGGCATAGTACCGGTAGCTGTATTTACCAGATGAATGAACGTACATAAATCATCAATCATCATTTTGTGTGACTTACAAACAGCAAAAGGCGGCGAGTAAACATTCTCCCTGCTGTCGGCATGCTCCAGCAGCCGACGCAGCGTGTTCTGTAGTCCCTCGCCGGCGCTGACGGCGCGGCGGGCGGGACCCATGCTGCGGGTCGTCGCGTCTGTGAACAAGCGGGATAGCTATTGGATACGGTGTGACTCCTGGATCTAAGCTCCCGACCAAATTCCGACCATTAGGTCCAATCTCAGAAAAGACAAGCCATCTTTTGAATCTTTCCTTTGTCAATATTCATTGTTTTTTTTTGCTTGAAGATGTTTCCTTGTAGCGAAAAATACGGAACTATAACAAATTTCAGATAAAGTCCAGAACTGGGGCCAAAAAGCCGGACATGTCCGCCGAAATCTGTCCCGATAGTAACCCGTAACTTCCAAAAACGGATTTAGTTGTCCTAACTGATGTTTTTAAGCCCATATAAGGAAACTCCATCAAATTACCCTACATTGTACAATCTCATACACATAGATCAGTTCTGATTCGGATGCGGTTGACACTGATTGATAGTGAACTGCGAACGTAAGCATGAATTAGCGATGTCGAGACTTCGCAATTAATCTTATACGAGATGTCAAAACAAGGCAGTTTTATTCAGCGTGTGTCGAAGGAAGATAAATCTATGATGTAGAAATTTACTTGTAGAAAACAGGGAAATTTCTAATTCTACATTTACTTCTGATAATTCTGATGTTTCTGATCATAACATACAGCGGACGCCTGGTATACTTACAAGGGTTACAGCAGGCGTCATTGTTCAAGGTACCGGAGCTGACAAGGTGGCAGCCCCCGGCAGCTATCGCCTGCCCCAGGCCACTGCTCATCTGTCAAACAATGAAACCATTGAAGTTGAGATCTAGAAAATTCATCATCTTCCTAGCTTTTCCCTAACTATTTTGGGGTCGGCTTCCAGTCTAACCGGATCCAGAAAGAAAGAAGAAGAAAGAGAGCATAGCTTCATCATTTTTCCACACGACAGATCAACCTAATAAACCTATGAAAGATATATGAACAAACTCACCCTCAACGGCAACTCCTGCTTCCGATCCAGCACCGTCTCCGACTTCACGTAGAAAGCCTTGGTCTCTGCCAGCAGCTCCACAGCAGACTTCCGTTTCTGCTGCTGCGGCTGCGCCATAGACCTGGGGGCCGCCATACCTTCTCTCGATTTGCGCGGGAGTTTGAAACTCGCGAACAAAGAGTCTGCGAGACGACGCCTGGGGAGAGAGGAGAAACTGTGGTCATTGGATAGTCTACTTGGATGAGTTAGTTTTGGGAAAAAAGGCGGTGGATGATTGATTTATTTAAAAGTCTTTTTTTGCGAGAAAAGAAACTATTTATTTCAACTGTCAAGGAGTCGGGCTTTTGGCAGATAGCTTGAGCTGGTTGCTCGTTCTATAACGTAGATCTTTGTAGAAAAGAACGAGCAATCGTTTTGAATTGTGAACTCCTGTATTGCTCGTATTGTGCTGGGAATATGATGGTTCCAACAGATCATTAAACCGTTTCTTAGGTAGGTATCTCTAGAACTGAATAGTTGTAAGGCCATGTAGTTCATCTTCATTGTTAAGATTGAGACAAGGGTCTTCCTGTTTAACCCTCATCCTTAAAGCATTGCAGCATAAGGTTTAATTTTCTTACCTGGGCGGCGACTCAAAGGACCTCGAGAACGACGGACAATTAGCAGCTCCCTCAAACTTCTTCCGTACTTCCTCGACCTTAGACCAGCCGGCTTCCACGTTAAGCCGGCGGTTTAGCGGCGTGGCTTGTGACGCATTCTTCGCCAGCTCTTCCCGGGTCCTCTTCACCGAGACCTCAGGGATGGAGTCACGGGGGCGCAGGCCCCGCGCCTCGTGGCATCTCTCGATGAACTGCTGTCGCCGGAGCGAGAAGTTCACTGATTGGTAGTGATCTTCGTCGTCGTCTAGACACCTAGAAATGCGAAGAAGATGTTCCGTTTATTAAAACGAAAGGAAGAGGTACAGTCGACTCCTTAGGAGCTAGTTTCGCCTGCTTGTTGTACGACAGAAGCTGCTTGAAGTAAATATAGCGTCGTTATGTTAATATCACGGAATGGTATTCAGTCAGTCATCTACTTTAATTTGATCTTTGCTATCAAGTAAATAAATGAAAAAAAAACTGCAACGATCGATTCAGTGCTATAGCTTCAGGTAAGATGCCAAAGGGACTGTCCTGTCTTGATCAAGGAAAGCAATTGATAACTAATGAAATGACTGACGAATGTATAAAATTTTGGACTGTATTTCTTAGCTGTGCACCTGTTCAACTTACTCTAGCGGAGTCAATGCGCCCAACCATTGTCTCAGATGAAAAAAAATATAGTTCAGTTGACGAAATTCAATAACAATGAGCTAGTTAGGATAATTGCGTTGATCTAGATTTTTTACACAATGTCACTGGAATTTGGTATTCAAATGCCTAATCTAAGTAAGCCAAATAGTTTTTTTATTCTACGCAGCAAGGCGTGTAAGTGTTGTATCATGCAATAAAGAGCAATCGACTGGAAACAGTGTAGCATGTCTGCAACCTAGCCATGATACCATGATACTTGAAATGCTATTTTCTTTTATTCTTGTTTTGTTGTGTTTGAAGACAGTTAGAGTCACTAGTCTGTAAAAGAAATGGTGAATAGTCATGATTTCTTTTACGAGTATATGCGTCAGGTTCATCGCCAAGTAGTCGATCGCACGTTGTCGGTGGCAACACTTTGTGGTTGATCTGGCTTAGTGGAGTACGGAGTTTCAACAGAAAGCGGGGCCAGCTTGTACTGATTTTGGTACCAGTGACGTGCGACCTAAGTAGGTACCTTAAATAGAAGTCAAGTACTTCTCATTTATCATCCTTCGATAGAACGTTACCTTCAGTGTTGGCTTGGGAGCAAACAGAAAACGCGGATCAGGGAATTACGGGATCTCCTCTGCGGGGTAACGAAGTAACACACTTACAATAGCAATGTCATTTAGTTTAACAGTTCAACGATACATAATCATTGCGTAATTTAAATTGTTGAGCAGACGCATTTTCAAAAATCTTAAGCAATGGTTTAGGAATTTCCACCAAAATCCTTCAAATTGTGATAGAAAAGTGTGTTACGTTATTAAGCCGCTGGTCCTTCGAGCAGGATACATGTTTGGTTCGAGTCTCACCTAGCAGGCTGCGCGAGATGCGACCTGCAGGGCTGGTAGCAGGAGAGGGCGGCCATGTCGCGGGCTCTGCCGGGGGAGGCGCGGGGTGCAGGGGCCGCCGCCGGCGACGCTCATCATTCGGACCGCGCTCAGGAGACACCGCCGCTACAGTCACTGGCTTCTGGAACAAGAAGAGGATTTTGGAAGTTAGAATAAGGATAGCAGAAGGGATTGGCGCAGATCAGGGAGATTCTCTCAGAAGAATGGTGTATTTAAGAAGTTCATTTTGTTTGTTTTTGTTTGCGGAATGTGAGTCGCCTTAACGTTGCCGTGTCCAAGTAAGAGTCATTTTATAGTAAAACAATTAAGTGTAAAACGGTCACCGTAATTTGTTTTAAAATTGGCCTAAATAGTAAATACACCGTTACGATATAACGGGGTTTTATCCATTTTGTAATGGTCTCATCTTATTGGGAATTGGTCCCACGATGTTTACTCAATCAGTAGATATCATATAGAAAAGGCGACCTACGAACATGGCCATATTGGCCTTTTATAAGCTGTAAAGCGTGCATAAAATATCTTATAATGTGTCGTAACTAACAGCCTGCCTTATAAGCCTACTGAATTTACTAATGATGGCGGCGTTGCGTTGTTATGATAATCATCATCTGTCTAGCCTTTTCTCAACTATATTAGGGTCGGCTTCCAGTCTAACAGCTGAATACCAGTATTTTACATGAAGCGACTGCCTATCTGACCTCCACAACCCAGTTAGTACTGGGTAATATGATACCCCTTGGTAAGACTAGTTGTCAGACTTTTTGGGTCACTGACTACCTAACGACTGTCAAAGATCTACAAATGACAGCCGGGACCAACGGCTTATCGTGCTTTCCGAGGCACGGAAGAAACTTGGTATGTAATGGGTCATAGTCACCCATCCACAGACCAACCTAGGCAAGCACGGCTTAACCTAAAGATCGGCCGTGCGGCTGTTATTATTAAGCCACGAGCGTTGTTGTGATAATAAAGACTCTTAATACGCTTCACTACTCTGCTGATACTTCAAAAACCTAACCGCCATATTAAAAACAAAAACTGCTTCACTTTTAATTTAACTTTACGTAACCTGACATAAGACGAGTAATACCTACTTGAGTTAACTATTTGAACTCTCAGCACTTTCACTGGATGACACGACAGTTACCCACTGTTAGGTAAGAGTAAATACTAATACAATACCAGAGAAAACTAAACAGTAATGTTTCAAAAGTGAAGAGTTACTTAGTTTTATGATCGTTCGATGACTGTCCGTTTGAAAGAGCATGATTTGCACAATAATGTGAAACTGTTAGCGAAGGCTGTCATGTCAAATTGGAGATATCTAATTACGAATCGGCAGTTTATTACAGCTCGTATTATGTGCTATTAATGGCTATGTAGCCGTCCAATGACTATATAGGGTGACTGGTAATTAGTGACCGATACTTAAACACGTGATTGTGCTCATGATAACAAACAACTTTCCCAAAGAAACATTGTTTTTATACTCATTTACTTTTATCACAATAAAACATACGAAGCGGCTTGCGACCCGCGCGGGTGCTCTGCCTACCCACTGTTGCACGATACGATAGTAATGAGACAGAACGACGTCACGCGGCTAACAGCTGATGTGTCAAAGGAGCGCGCGTGCGTTTCATACGGCTGTTATGTTATTGTGATAAAAGTGAATGAGTATAAAAAAAAAAAAACTTTGGGAAGTTGTTTGTCATCATGAGTACAATCACGTGTTTAAGTATCGGTCACTAATTAACTGTCACCCTATATAAACGACCAAGTCTGTTATGAATACGTACTACCTATAGAGGTCAGGTGGAGATTCATTGATGACTCTGCCATGGAGTGTAAATGTGGTGCTGTTCCACAAACGATGGGGCACTTAATATTGTGTCCTGCGTGTCCTATTGTTTATTCATTACAGGAACTGCTGGACGCTACTGAAGGCGCCAAACTAGTGGCTCAGTTCTGGGCTGACACAATTTAGATTGCGCTAGGATGAAGAACCTATATCAAAGTACTAGGTGGAATAGACAAACAACCCAAATACCTATGACTCGCGCTTCGGGAAGTATGCAAAGAACACCCTTTATGCAGTCAAGTAACCTGCTCACTGACAGTAGCAAGAGCAGACGCATTCCTATAGTATTCACTCCTATCATTCGTCTGATTAACTCTCTTTCTTCCATCATTTCCTCACACAATCCAGCAGTAGTGAAGGGTAATTTTTTTTAAGAGGTAAGCCGGAGTACATGTCTTAAATGTGATTTTATTATTTGTCTATGGAATACTGATTGTGTCAGTTTCCAAAGGGAAGCCGGTAGGAATCGAGTTGTATGGAACCTTCGCCACTGCAATCCAGTCATCTATTTTTGAGGCCTCTCCAACCAGCACTCTTGGTTCATTTTTCAAAGGAAAAAAACCTTCCCAATCCTGAAATAATGACCTTCTTTGCAAACCGAACTCAGGTCTACAAGATCCCCTCATCCTCATCATTCTCCTGCCCTCATCGCAATACAGTTGAGGTCTTCGCAGCATTATGATCTTCTTCTTCCATACTTCCCTATTACTTGTCATCTCAGTAGTCAGCCTCACTCCCCATATCATCTTTCACAAGATTCTCTACGTAGACTTTTGGGATGGATATACCGGTTGTATAACCAAACCAGATAAACACAAGCGCCCCAATTGTCCGGTATTCGGGCCACGTCCCGCAATTCGGGCAGGCCATAATATTGATGAATAGTATCCGCGCATACATTAGCTTTATTAAGCCGAATGACAATGCTGACCGCTGGTAATGAGGTTATTGTGCGCCATCGCGTGGTTGGCTCACATTTTAATATGGACGCGGTTGCAATTTAATTTTTAACGGGTTTTTGTGGATCTGCGATACATTTCAGTGAAGTCCAATTAACTTTTTGGCTTCCATTTCATTATATCGGAGCAGTTCTCTGGTTTGACTCGTTGTCCCTTTTTATTACTGATGATATAGTAATTAGTTACGTATTTGGTTTAAACTTTATTGTATCTCAGAAAAAGTTCAAAAGAAGAAGTAATTTACATTATTTCTTAAAACAATAACATTTACTTTCACTTTTTCAACGTGTATATAAAGTTCGAGTAAAAGGACCACTTTTTCAGTCATCAGTTCTTCTCTACCTACTGAAGAGTTCCGTAGACTACTTATTCCCAATAGCTTTTCATAGAGCTACAATAATTTCCTGATAGCCCCGTTCACTTGCAAAACCCTTTCGCATAATCAAATTAACTATAATGTTTCCACAGGTCTCCTCTCAGTGAAAGTAGGCTGTGATCCACGCAGGCCCAGTGAGAGTCGATGGGTGTCCTCATCATCTTCCACCCCCTGTCCCATGTTACTTGGAGTCAGCGCTATACGTTTTTTTCTTCCATTCTCCCCTATCAACCGTCACGCTATCATTTACTCCTTTTACTTCATATCATTCCTCACACAAACCATCCATCGATTCCTGGTCTTCCTCTCCCTCTCTATCCCTCATCATTTACATTCATCACGCTTTTAGTCACATGCGAGTCTCATGCGAGTTGATAGATGTCATATAATGCCTAAAAATGTTTGGTTCTGGAACATGCTGATTTCCCCACGATGTTTTGCCTTCATCGTTGTGCGAGCTTTAATCTGAATTAAATACCACCATTTACTAATTAAACCTTATCCATAAAACCATGCAGTATAGAAAGTTGCTACCAGTCACAAGTACGGGAAAACGAAAGTAGGTACTCAGTGTTTATCTAGTTTTTTCTTCACAAATTACGCGCGTTTATGAGAAACTTCTCGGTAAACAAAGGGGACTAATGCCACGCTTGACTCAATTGAATGAGTTTACACACAGCAAGTGAGATTACAAGTCTTTAGGGCAGTCATTAAAAGCGTATTTTTTTGATAATTTTACCTTTTGAGGTTTTCGAGGTAATGGATTTGAACTACAGTTGAAATTAGGAGTAATTAGAAACAGTTCTGTTTGTTTTTGAGAAAGTTGAATAGGAAATTACTGATATTAAGCTTAAAAACAGTATGTTTTTTCAATGAGCACTTGAGAAAAAGTGCCTTTTAAAACCGCGTGCGACGTTTTAAGTTTTTATTTTTCGTTTTATTAATATTTTGTAAAAAAAAAAGTTTTGAATTTCATGAACTGTTTTCAATATAAAAGACATCATCGGTTTGGTCTTTGGAAGGATCCTTTAGCCCTAATCCTAAGATGGACCCTGTTAAGTTTTTCCGCTATTGGCTCTATCAAAATGCGACATCGCTTCCTTGCTAATAAATTGCCTGTCTGTCTCTTTATTTTTCGGACACATACAGACAAACAGACATTATTAAAACAACCTTTTACTGGCAGAATAGTACGTCCATAACAGATCAGAAATAGTCTTAGATGATATAGATAGATAGACATTGGTACAATGAATAGTAAAAATAGATGAATCGCCCTTTGTATCAAAATAATCCAAAACTATGCTATACAGAACTCTTTTGTTGTGTTCTCTTAAACTACTGAACTGTTTTTGATGAATGACGCTTCACTGATTGACGTAGAAGAATAGGTTATGTTATAGATACTTAAAGGAAGTAGGTAACTATTGATATCACTGTCTTAGAGTAAAGAAACGATTGTGAGAGCGGAAGGCAAATAACGGAACAGCGCATATGGCGGAGATCGAGAAGGTTCTTTGAAGATTTTTCTAATTTGGAGTCTTAGTACACCTATACAGGTGTACTAAGACTTAGTACACCTATACAGGTGTACTAAGACTCCAAATTAGAAAAATCTATACAGGGTGTAAACGGACCCTTCACGAAGCCGTCAACCAAGCATTCTGTTCTACATCAAACTATGTAACTCTACGCAAAAATTATTGCTGGGAAATGACTTTTTTTTTTGGGTTGAAAAATCACGTTTTACGTTAAAACTCAATGTTACGCATTCAAAACTTAGTGCTGATGGATGCTTTGAAAAGTAAATGGGTCATGGAGTTAATTAAAGTAAAGTTAAAACCTTAAAAAGTGGTTTAAAAAAAAAACTTGTGAAAAAATTGGAACTTTGACCTTCAATATCTCCAGAACCTGTGGTTTCCAAGGTATGCTCTAGAAGAAAAAAATGATCCCAATGATGGGCAGAATATGTGGTCTTCGTCTTCGTTAAGGGTCTTTTTACACCCTTTATTAAAATTAACGATAAAATACACCAACGACATCTAGAAAGATTTCAAAACTAATTACTACCTGGGACAACTAGGAAAGTATGGAGCAAGCATTGGCCAGGTGAACGCTGAATAGGCTGATTGATATAGAAAAATATGTAGGTATTGGTAAGATCTGTGGTGAGGTGCTGACTCTAACTAAAAAGTAACAAACACGTGATGTTGGCGTTACATGTTGATGACGGACCTTGGCTTGACCGAATAGATCACACTATTTCAACAAGTAATCTAGAAACCGCAAACCTAATCAATAAAATTGCTAACATAACAACACAGGTGCTGGTCAAGGAAACATAAACAACAAACAAATTACATATTCAGCAGATGTAGTTACCAACTAGCTGTTAGATCAGTAGTTTGCGGTGACACCCGAGGCTTGCGCAAGAGCAGACGTGAGGCGAGCGCCGCGTCGTCTATAACGGTAGTCATTGTGGCTGACAATTACTGGTTACCTGAGCGTCAGTTGTTTTTTTATTGGGTAACAGCGAATGCAAGCACTTTCTTTTGAATCTGCCATTTAGGGTTTTTGCTCATGTCTGGCAGAAATTGTTTTTTTTTTTTTTAATTGATGGCAAGATTTAGTGATCTGTTTCTAGTTTTGCAGACATACTGCGCCACTGCGTCAGTGGTCCACGAACCTTGCGTCCGTGACAGGGGGTCGCCGAAGGTAGCCCGGGAATTCTTGCGTTTTTTGCAATTTGCAGGTCAGAATCAGATAAGTTGACCAAAATGTGATTCGAGATCGTACCTAGTTAATTTTTACAAAATTACCTACAAAGTCATCAGAATCACCAATATACATTGATTAATCCCTTAGTCGTCTTTTACATCAACGGGATGAAATGGGATGGTGCAATTCTTCGTCTCCGCCACATAAAATAACAAAAACTCAATAAAAATCATAATAAATAAATAACCCAAAGATAATTCGAATTTTAAACTATCCTTGACCCATAAGCACGTAAACGAGAATATCAAACAAGATGTCACGAGTTTGAAGGCACAGTCTTCAGTCGTAACGAGGTTGTGCAACTTATTGACTTTCATTGTTATGTTAAGATGTTACAGACGAAAGATAAATGCTTCTTGTTTAAAGTTTTTTAAGTTATTGATGGTATGGACTGACGGCCCACCTGCTGGTTAAGTTGTCCTTAACGCTTATGCACAGTGATGTGATGACCTACAAGATGCATTGATGGACTAACATTATACAGGGTGGTACCAAATAGTGACGTCATAAAAAAAAATGATTCCTCACGCCCAGGGGTATCCAAAAATACCCCATATACACCGGGACTTTTTAGTAGTCTTACAACGGCAGCCCACTTCATGTATCCAATGTCTACTAAATATTCATAAAAAAATTAGGTATTTATGAGATTTTAATAATTTAAAAATAAACATATTATTCAGTATTATGACGCATGACGTAGTTTAAACACCCTGTTGTTAGCGTCCAGTAGATCATCTACTGGACACTAGCGCTGGGTAGTTATGTTCTCCCGTTTGACACATAAACATCATTAACAGGATGTTTCATAATTTTTTCTAACGTTTTATTTATTTTTCTTTGTACCTATTATGGTAGGTAAAAAAAAAATTGCGTCCCACCATAAAATAGCTCTAGCTATTTTATGGTGGGCACATTGAGTGGACCACCTTTGTAAGACGATTAAAAAGTCACGGTGTAGGTATGTTCCGCGATTCTTGATTGTTTTCGAGTTATAGATTCTTAAAAATTGTATGGAACCGCCTTAAATAAATTTTATATTTATTTTTACATTGCTTTTTCACATTCTTTAACGATAATTAGAGCCATATTTTTAATCTCATTAGCATCAAGAGTAACAAAAAGCCCTGTAAAAATAAATACCTTTTTTTTTGCGGTTACCATACAATTTTCAAGAAGCTATAACTCGGAAACTATAAAGAATCGCGGAGCGTACATGGGGTATTTTCGGGTACCGTTGGGTGTGAGGAATATTTTTTTCTATGACGTCACTATTTGGACCAACCAGTATATGGAGCTAAGTACTTGACACTTTAATCACTGACGTTATGTGCCATCTCAATCATATAAAATTCTCTGAGAGTTTTTATTTAGCTGTCCAATCGCATAGTGTTAGAGGAAACGGATATAAACTCATCATTTTCCTGTCATTATTCGGAATTTGGGATAAGGACAGGAGGACGAAGAGATTTGAGCGCCGATCCCGAATAACTTGGAGTTATTTGGGGTTAGCTATCATTTCGACATTAGTTTTTCTTAATAGGCATTTCGGTCTGCCTCTTAGCTTATATACAGATACCAAAATCTCTAGGCGATTAATTTTCTAAGGATCGGGGATCGGACCCAATCGTTATTAGATTTAACATAACATAACATCACGCCTGTAATGCCCGAAGGGTTAGGCAGAGGTTTACCTAATAGTTCACCCACATTTCACCAGTTATGTTTAAGTCCCATGTAATAGGGGGAGAGCCTATTGCCAACAACCGGGCACAAATCCCCCATGGCTGCTGCTGAGATATTCCTGATGGAAAAACCCAATAACACGTTGCCAGACCCAGAAATCTAACCCAGGACCTCATGCTCAGCAGTCGCGCTTGCGACCACTCGACCAACGAGGCAGTTCTGTTAGATTTAACTAGCAGTTTAAAATTGCCTCATAGACGTAACATCACACCTTATTAAGATCACCTATTTCCATAATGTTAAATGTTATTCATATTGTTTCAAGCAATAAGAACGAAGATTTAAATTAAAATAAAATAAACTAACGGTCTATATGATAATGGTGTCGAATGTTACTAAAGAAATTAGCATAAATAAATAAAAATCTTTAGTGTATGATGTTCGTTACGTACGTGTGGGGTGGGCCTCGAAATCAGCGGTTTAGAAATGAGAGGAATACGAGATTTTTTAGACAATGTTTGTTGCTATTTTGGACTAAATATAATGAAAATTTTGCTCCTGGAATGTCTGTCAGAGAATTATTGACTAATAACTACGAGTCAGTAACTAGTTATAATATCAACTAACCGCTAGTTGATATTATAACTAGATATTATAATTTATTGACGTAGCTTTATCTAAGTCAATCCATGGGCGACACTCGAAGGACCAATTTTTAGTAACATTTTTTCCAAACACAACAGTTGTGATTTTCGTATCCGTCCTATTTGCTATCCTTTGTCTTTTAACAAGATGACTGTAAAAAGGAAAAGGACCTATCTGGGATCTATCTTGCTTGATACGTCGCGTAAAAGAATCCTCGCTATTTTGCGGTAGATATTTCTTTATGAAAAGAGGTAGAATTCGGCCAAGAAACTTTTTGAATATCAAAACCTGCCAAGTACAGTTTGGCTCATTACCTAATGACCAAAAAGATTTGACTTTGAAGTTAAAAAGTTCTCTCTTTTATCGGCTAACGAGTCATTAGCAGATAAAATAACTTTTTGAAGTGGTGTGGTGCCAATTTACCATTCGTTTTCAAACGATCATTAGGGAAAATGAAATTATTTTTCTAGGAAATTCTTATTTGATGATAACATTCAAAAGGAATTCACGTATTTAGCAATTTAAAAGATTTTCACTTCTCTAGTAGGTATTCATTTTTCGTATTCTTTTTTTCATAGCGAAACCAAAGACTACTCACATAACACTTTGATTCCCGCTCATTCTACCGCTACCGCTTGTACCTTCACGCCTATTTCATAGCCCATCAAGTATGTGTGTTTACGTTCACATTATAGCATAATGAAAAGCACTGAGCATCGCACTCTTGTTGTTAATATTACCTAGTTAGCAACTGGAGCAATGCGCGCCATTTTAATATTTTAAAATGTGGAACACTACTTTTTTAATTCACGTATTTGATTGGAACGAATTGTAGAAAGTGGGTGCTTAGTTTTTGCGTGAAAAAATATTAACGTAATTTTGAAACATAATTCACGCTAGTTTTCTATCTAGGTACTTTTCTTTCCTGTAGCAATAATAAAGTCTAGATGTATGTACATCAAAAGACAATCTAGAGAAAGGGATAGGCGGCATGGATGAATAAGATTTCAAAAAACTTACATTATTTTATTCCAAGCTCATTCGCCGTTTCCGTAAACACGATGTTTATTTAGGGCATTCAAATTTCAATTAAGAACATCACTGTGACACCCACAAAGATCCATTATGTTTTTTTTTCAATTAATTGCACACACAACACAATTGAATCAATAAGTGCACCGAGAATATCGGTAGCGGCCAGCGGGTGCGTTCGCTTCAGCCGCAAAAACGTTAATAAATGAATGGTCAATTTGCAATATCAATTTATACAGCGAACAAATAATGCACGAAAGACCGAACAATAATTAGGGTTCACTAAGTACTCTAATTAGTCCCTAGTGCATACAGTTATTAACACAACGAAATTCTTAGATGTGTTAATTACTATTAATTTGAGATGCCTAATTACAAGGGACTATTGGTGTTTTACTAAGAAAAAATGCGTAAAGTGAACACAACAAGTGAATGTTAAGAAAAAGAGGTTCTTTACCAAAATGAACGTGTTTTTTTGATTTCACTTTACTGAAATGACCCAGTTGAAAGTCCAAGATGTATCCATTTATTCAGAAGAAAACAGGTGTCCTATGTCAGGAATATCTTTTTTAATGATAAGTCTGTTGCCGTTTGAAGTGGTATTGATTGCAGCGGAATTGTCGACATTCAGCGCAGCGCCTCATGATTTTATAATGCACGGGCGCGAGCGATGTAAAAAATGCAACTACTGTAAATTTGTATGAATCTTTTACAATCGTGTTCCTATATTTTATAACTAAGTTAGTTGTTATGTTTGAATAATTAAAGTTTTTTCAAAGTCACTTCTACCAAGATTATAAGTGTGGTACGAGGGACATAATTGTACTTCCAATTTGTCCTCATGTTTCCTAGATTATTATTTATTTAAAGTAAAAAATTACGCATAATTAATTAATTTATCAACTACATACTTAAGTATCAACCAACGATCTTTTATTTTATTTTTTCGAGATGGTGGGCTTACCACAGCGTGGGATCTTGACATCTGCATCGATGATATCTCCGCATTACTTACTTAATAGAGGCATTGTGTTTATTTCCTGTGCGTTTAAATATCAATTGTATGCGAGGAACTATTTATAAACTAAGTAGGTGACGCCGGCGAGTGGGACTGCCATTAAATTATCCTATTTATAGATCTCGAAATGATTGTTTTAAAGTGGACCCTCGCTCGTCATTTGATTTTCTGCGTTGCTTTTGTTTTTTTTTTTTGGCAAAATGTTCAATACAACCCCAAAGTCATAAATACAACTTCTTTAAGTTCATTGATGTTTTTCATGAAATAGTCATTCAATGGGATTTAAGGAACGTAAAGGGGTTGTAGTTATGATTTTAATTATTATAATTTGGGCTACCCCTGCGTTTCCATCTTAAAGCATAATAATAACAAAAGTTACCTTTTTTTTCTCTTTCTCTATTGATAAGCCATTGAGCAAGCTATGTAAACATTACGACCCTTTAAAAATGATTCTGATATTATTTAGTTCTTATCTCATATCATTCGTTAATTTCCCTAGCCATCATGAGTTTGTAAAAAACTGTCCTCAATATCGAAAACTATTACTACACTAAATTTCAAACTCATGGTAAGCCCACTGATAAGATTGATTTGTTTAATCCGTATGCTAAGCCGATGCATGCCGGTGAATAATTGAAAGACAATCATATTATAAAGAAAAATACGCTACGTTCATACTGAGCGGCGGCGTTCAAATATCGTTGCGTTGTTACGACTGCGATAGATAATACGGAGCGTATGATACAGAAAGAGATAGCTATTGCGCTTGAAGTACTTAAATTACGATAATTGTCTTAATTTGTCTGAAACAATTTGACCGCGCTAGTGCGATATCTACCTCTTTTTATTTATAATATCATTGTTGAAAGACCTATGTTTAGCACAGGGTGATGCGGAGACTTTATGGAAGATAAATTCGTAAATTAATTTCAATTATTCCAAAAGCCGAACTAAAAAATGCTAAAGAATACATTATACATAAAACAGCGTGGCGCCGACAATACAACAATAAATGAAAACACTGGTAATAATAGTTCATAGGAATATTTTAAACCTATCAAATAAAACCTAACGTCGAAATTAAAAAAAACGAAATACAACAAAACGTTGACGAAATACAACACCATTTAAAATATTGGTTTACTAACCTAAGGTATAAATTGCACTAATTCGCGTCTGGAAATAAAATTTAAGGAACGAATTTGGCAAAGGTTTTTGAAGTAGCGAGTTGGCAACATGACGTGTTTATACCGATGTGGGGGTCGTTAACCTGTCGGTGCAAGCCTATTAATCTCATCGTGTAGAAAATGCTGAAAATGAAAAAAAATGTCCTGTGACTCAAAATGCAGACTAGGAACGTCTTGAGGTATACGAAGTTTAATCTTTTGTCGTATTGTCGGTGTCACCCTGTATAGTATAACAGTCACCCGCTTAATTGCGTAACACGCTTAATTTTGACAATTTAATAAAAAAAAATGCTGTTTTTACGTTGAAGCAAAGAATTTTCTTCAAAATCCTCTAATTTGTGATAGAAAAATTATGTTACGCAATTGGGGTGCCATAAAGCCTAGATTCATTACTCGACGTAACACATCTAGCACAAATTATATCACACACACTCGCACATCAGCAAAGAGCTAACTGTACATTGCGAAATACTGCGCACGCGCACCCGAGCATGAGATCCAAATAGGTATAGCCTATTTGTATGTGGGTAGTGCAACGAAATGACGAACGGGGATCAAAATGCATAGCGTTATGTTAATGATTTAGTTAGTACTCATACAATACATGGTGTATTGTATGTTTACAAAGATAGTTCTCTACCACGCCCTAACTCTGTCTGTCTGGAAGGCCAAACAAGTCACATAATAGTTATGATAAACTGCTATAATTAGCTGACTGACATAACAACAGGCCATCAAATCATTTAGTAAAATGTGTTGATTAGTAAGTTGAAGAGAGGGCTTAAGAACGTTCATCCAAAAAGTTGGCAACGTCAAAAATAGTGTCAAATATTTACCTGTTTTAATTAATTTGGCAATATTACTGTATTGAAATAAGAAATATGGCTAACAAGTGACCTAGAATATTAATAATGAATTGCAATTATAACACTGAATTTGATGTTGTAACCGTTTTAAGTGTAAAAAAGGCATTTGAAAACTTTGCATATACTTTTTTTACGATATTAATTATTGCATTTCATAATCAATATTTTAGTTCACTAGTTAGCCATATTTCTTATTTCCATAAAGTAATATTGCCAAGTTAATCAAAACAGCGAAATATTTGACAGCTATTTGCGACGTTGCCCACTTTCTGTATAAACGCACTTAAGCAAAAGAGTTGATAAGGAGTCATTCAGAAATAATCTATGGAAACAAAGATGGAGGACCTCAATACACATCGCATTAATCCCGTATGTTCTGCTATAATTATCATCATCTTCCTGCCCTTGTCCCATGTTACTCGGGGTCGGCGCAACACGTTTTTTTCATCCATTCTCCTCTGTGAACCATCACGCTTTCATTTACTCCTTTATCTTTCATATCATTCCTCACACAATCCATCCATCGTTTCTTTGGTCTTCCTCTCCATCTCCATCCGTCTACGTTTATATTCATCACTCGTTTACTCACATGCGATTCGTCCCTCCCATCATTCTGCTATAATCACTGGGTGAAAACTTATAACTGGACTGGTCACTCTTTTATTGTAAATCTGCGAATCAGTCAGGTCTACAAGCTGCCTTTCAGTCGGCGTCGCCAAAGAGATCAATCTATGCTTTTTAAGGTTCCGCAGTCAACAAGGAAAGGAACCCTTTTGGTTTCGCCACGTCCGTCTGCCTGTCCGCAGCTTAGCTCAAAGACTCTTAGTACTAGAAAACTGTAATTTGCATGAATATACAGATTAGTTACGCCGACAAAGTGGTAAAATTAAATCTCGAAAAGTTTTTTTTTTAGGGTATGTCTTGTACCTACACGTAAAGCGGGGATTTTTTTTTCTCGCGTACCCCATAGTGTAGTATGTCGTTATTTTTGTGAAATATTAAGCTTTAAAGTTCTAATTTTTGTTAGACTCAAGTGTTCCTCCCCTCTACCAGCTAAACTGATTTGTTTGGGTGTATAAAAAAAAATCACAGTGGTAGTATATATAACGAAATTAAAAGGAAAACTATCACAGCAAACTTGTAAAGCCTGCTTAGGCTTTACAAGTTTACGAGTAATAGTACAACTTATAAAATGCACTTGGATGACATATTTTCCTAAAAATAAACGATCATAAATAAACTTCCTGCAAATGTAAGTTAGTTTTTTATCTATTTATAGTTCGGAGGCAAACCTGCATATTTTGATGGGTAACAACGGAACCCTACACTGTGCGAGGCCCGACACGAACTTGGCCGGTAAATTTAACACCATTTGTTCACCTGCCATCAAAAACAATCAAGTTATTTGATAGTGTACAACTGTACAGGTATCTGTAATCAGTACAATCCTAGCACTTGCTGTTATCTGTCACCCACATCTAATGTTCGAGTTGAACACAAACAATAGATACCTGTGTTCCAATTTTAGTGTTATTTACGTTACACTTTTGTGTTGAATGAGTTGGGCTTTCGAAGTGGCCTAAACTGCTCCAATATTTGTTTTTGTATTATTATTGTAGAGCTCGTGGCTAAATAATAACAGCCGCTCAGGTCGATCTTTAGGTTAAGCCGTGCTTGCCTAGGTTGGTCTATGGATGGGTGACCACCCTCTACATACCGAGTTTCCTCAGTGCCTCGGAAAGCACGTTAAGCCGTTGGTCCCAGCTGTCTTTTGTAGATCTTTGACAGTCGTTACAAGTAGTCAGTGGCCCAAAAAGTCTGACAACCAGTCTTGCCAAGGGGTATAGTACTAACTGGGTTGTGGAGGTCAGATAGGCAGTCGCTCCTTGTAAAATACTGGTATTGAGCTGCATCCGGTTAGACTGGAAGCCGACCCCAAAATAGTTGGAAAATGGCTAGGCAGATGATGTATTATTGTTGTAATCATCCATAGTCTTCTCCTATGTAAGTACAGAGTTTATGTATGTGAGTAAGTTACTGTAAAACTTACTCAAGTTGCTCATCCACTAACAAACTTACTAATAACTATTTATCTAGCTTGTGGATCTCAGACTCCTAGTGCAGGAGAAAGGCCACCTTCTCCTTCCCGAATACCAGCGCTGTTTTTATTTTAATGTTACGGCGCCATGCTGAGATTTTGGCCTAATGAACAGGACCAATGTTAGTATCTTCTCGTCTTATTTTAAAGTTTTTTTTTTGGTCGGGCAAATTGAAATGGGTTTTACCATCAGGAATTTCTCAGCAGCAGCCACGGAGTCTGGATTTGTGCCCGGTTGGTGGCAATAGACTCGCCCTCTATTGCATGTGACTTAAAACATAACTGGTGCAATGTGGGTATACTATTAGGTACACCTCTGCCTAACCCCTACTATTGGCGTTATTACTTTAATTTTTATGGCATTATGCCTGTCTACAACATAAGATTCCGTTCGTCATTGGAAAGGTTCTCAAACGCAAATGTCAAAAGTTAATTCACATTCACAGCAAAGTTACAAAAACTTGCAAGTCTTGCAACACACAACAACTTCACATTAATCGAATACTACGTAATGTCATGGTCAATTTGTTCACCATTTACTACAGTTTCATGGTGTTTGAATTAGAGGCAAGGTCAGTACCGCGATGATCTTAGCTGATGGACGACTTCTAATCAATTTTAAAGGGACCCGTGACATTTAGTTTAGTTTTCACCCAAGAGGAGATCTTCCTGCCCTTGTCCCATGTTACTTGGGGTCGGCGCCACACGTTTTTTTCTTCCATTCTCCTCTGTCAAGCGTCATGCTATCATTTAATCCTTTATTTTTCATATCATTCCTCACACAATCCATCCATCGTTTCTTTGGTCTTCCTCTCCCTCTCCATCCATCAACCCAAGAGGAGATATGGTAGGTAAATGGTCACAGGAGTATTCCACGGAATACTAAGGTGGAAGCACCAGGGTAGCCCCTGAAATTCAAATTTTCTTACGTGTTTTTCAATTTGCTGGTCCAATCCCATAGAGTGACTTTTTTATGAAAAGGTCTTCCAACGGGATTAAATGAACTTAGAGGGTTGTATTGATTATAACTCTGTAAGGTCATATTTGTTATGGTCGTGAATCATATGTTAATCAACATACAACCTGACACCGACCTGCAAATTATCCCTAAGCATAGAACATAGGCGAGTCAAACTATTGTACCTAGTCATCCTAGGACAAAAATTGACTGCCTACGATGTACTTAATCTTTTGAACGCCATTGTCACAAATACTTGACAAGCGCGTGCCCTGTACGCCAAACGACACAAATATGTGACAAAATGGTAGGTGAAATCATGGCTTGGTGTGGAGGGCACGCGCTCTGGCGGTCAGAAGGTTAAACAGTTTTGTAAAATCTACCCATTTGTGCTGGTGCATAATTATTTCCATCCTTTCCTTTAAAATAAAAAAGCCCTTATCCTGGTGCTTTTTGCTGAGAAATACACGGATTTAAATAAATATCTAATGTCTGTTTTTTAATCCCTGAGACTAAATTGACAATTGAAAATGTCAAAACTGACATAAATCCTATTGAAATCTATGTCAGTTTGCCATTTTGACTTGTCAATTTAGTCTCAGGGATTAAAAAACAGACTATAGGCTACGTATTCTTTTCGTTTTTTAGCGAGACTCAAGTTCATTATCAGCTTCCACGGACCATCAAAGTAATAGTTTGAAGCACCTTCTTCACGGATATAACATAAAATTTCATCGCACCGTTAACAATTAAACCGTAGAGTCCCGTTAAATATAACAAGCCGTAGCTAAACCATGAAATAATGTAGTTAAAATCAATAAATCTGTTAGAAGGTGGTAGTTAAAATTAACTATCATTTATCCTCGGACCTTGGAACTTAGGTCCATAGCAATTAATTTATCTATGTTTCAGAGCAGAGATGGCTCAGAGGTATCGGTCAAACCAAAAATGGGTTCAAAAACTTAATCCCGACTACTGAAAAATCGCGCTGTAAAAAGTATGAAACAAGAAAATATTCTCGCCTTAAATTGTTATGTACCTACAAACCATTCAATATGAATTATCGTCTACTAGCTTTTTCCCGCGGCTTCGCTCTCGTTCATTTAGAATTTGACAATCAATTCGGGTTCAATCAATCGGGCGCTATCTATTATCATAAGAACGTTATTGTTGTTTTCTTTGGGAACAGTACTTTTTTTCGGGATTAAAGGTACCTTATGTCCGTTTCTGTACACCTGACAACGTATATGCAAAATTTCAGAATGATCCGTTCTGTGGTTTAGGCGTGAAAAGGTAACGGGATCCCTTCTATTTGCATTATATTCTTTTTCCTAATATACTTTGGCATAACAATTTTGGCATACTTTGTTTTGCCATAATAATACTTAGCCATATTTTTTTTTGGCATACAGTTTATTTTGGCATAATTATCTTGGAGACTAATTTGTTTTGGCATAATAATACTTTGCCATATTTTTTTTTTGCATACAGTTTATGTTGGCATATTGATCTTGTAGACTAATTTGTGTTGGCAAAAATTGAATTCGCAAAATGTTACTAGGCATACTGACTATTAGCGTAATTAAAATTAAAATATTGTCTTAAAAATTCAATATGTAGTGCTACAAAAGTGAGTGACAGAATCGAATAGCTGCAAAACCGACTCCACGTAGTCTTGTCTGCCCTACCCCTAGAGTATAATTTAAGCCCGCGTAGGCGCGGAGGGGCAAGGGGGCCCGCGAGCTGAGGAGCAGGTGGTTTTAACGCTCGCTGCCGCGGCTGAGGCTGGCCGGCTTAGCCGGCCAGCAAGCCGAAGCTGCGGTGGTGAGCGTAAAACACATCTGCGACGATAAGCTCGCGTGGGACCGCCGGAGCCCCGCAGCGCCGGAGCTGTGACAGAAACCATGCCTGCTGCATACTTGATTGCATGCCTGCTGCATGTTGCATGCTGCATACTTGCTTGCATGTTGCATGCTTGCTGGCTTACATGCTGCATGCTCGCTTGCATGCTGCATGCTTGCTGGCATGCTTGCTTGCATGCTGTGCATGGTGAATGCTTGTTTGCTTGCTTCTTACAGGGAAATAGAAACCACATAAAATGTTCACAATCAACTGTTTTATAATGATCAATGTTTTGATTGATTGATTTTCTGCCGTTTAATGACTATCGATACGAAATGAATGCCAAAAGACGACTCTGACTGTGAACTTTCTGCGATAAGATGGTTCTGCTTTTTAAAAATAAGTATTAGTGTCTAACATTTTAGGAATTAGTTATTATTTTGCGTACTTGTTATGCCTATAAAAATATGTTTAAATATCATTATGCGTAAATAAATGTATGCTTTAAAATGGTATGCTTAATCATTATTATGAGTAGAGAAATTATGCTTAAAAAAAATATGCGTAAGCTGTTATGCGTAAGTAATGTTATGCGAAAATATAATTAGGTTAAACAAAAGTATGCCAAGTCATATTAGGTCTTAAAATTTTATGCAAATGGATAGGGAACCAAAGGTAACAAACAAACAAACTTACTTTCGCATTTATAATATTAGTAAGGATTAAATAAACAACTTACACGTTGTATATTTTAATGTATTTAATAAATATTCATAGCGTTCAGAGGATAGCCGTGGTCGTATGCCACTTTGCCCTAAAATTTATGATCCCTTACTGATGTTAGAATGTATTGTTGCTTCACTGTAGTAGGGCAAAAATTTGAAGACATGTAATGAGGTGACATCCACAACACCGACTCGCACTGGACCCACTTGGTGGATTACAGCATTCATAGCCCACTTCCTCTCACGGAGGAGAGGCCTGTCGCCCAACAGTGGGATCATTATAAGCTGATTATGATGTAATTGTATTGTATTGTATTGTATTGTACTGTATTGTATAACGGGTGTCCGCAACTACCCGTCAAAGCGCGTATTTTGCGTGCGGATGATTTAATAAAGCAGTTAGTTGATGCCCGAAAATAGTGGATTCAAACATAACTGAAGAAAAAATGGTCTCGTCATATTCAAAACGCAAGTCCTACACATGAATGAACTGAAATGCGCCACAAAAGACCAGTAAAAAAGGAAGAGTGCTTTTGCACACTTCAGTAAACCCTTTTATTTCATTCGTTTTGGGGAGTGCACAGCACCTATGTATATCAAGAGATTATTTACACCACTCTGAAGCTGTGACCTTTCATTGATTGATAGTGGTTTTACCGTTAAGTCGTGTATTGAAATAATCGCATACTACCTCCCGCTCCGGGCGAAGTGGAAGGAAGTGTGAGACTCGTACTGACTAAAACCAATCCATGTTCCTTCGTTGCATTTTGTGTTCCAGGGCCGCGGTAGCCCCACCAGGCATCGGCCCTTGTGGACCCCTTCCGATTTGCTGACATCTCTTTGAAGCGCGCGTGGAACACGAACGCGCCGTCGACACGGCCTATCGTCATAAGACGGACGGACGGCGAGCTAGGCCATTCACCGTTCACAGGCCCGCGATTAGTTGGGGGCCTTCAGTAGCGTCCATCAGTTCCTGTAATGGACCAACTACAGGACTGTGTGTCCTGTACTTAATATCGTGTCCTGGACACGTTATTAAGTGCCCCATATTTTGTGGAACAAAACCACATTTACACTCCAGGGCAGAGTCATCAATGAATCCCAAACTGAGCAGGCATTCCTTACTGCGACCAACCTGGGTCTGGAGTCTATTTGAAGACTTCAGGTCGACGAAAGTCAGCCTAGGATGGGACAGTAACAAACTGGTATTTTTAAGTACGTATTTTTAAAATTGCAATAGTCTACTATTTTTTTTTTTTAAATTTAAAAAAATAGTCTACTATTTTTTTTAATTTTAAAAATACGTACTTAAAAATACCAGTTTGTTACAGCATTCCATTTATATTATTGTAGTCCAATGAAGATCAAAATATTTACAAACACTATCGTCCCCATTATGTATATTTCTCACGTCTCGTTCGTCAGTACTTGTGTGTTTGTGTGGAATAGTAATTTAAACGTTTGTTGTAGTTATCGCTAGTGTTGCATTAGTTATGAACAAATAATCTGGATTCAATAGGACAGTTTATTATGTCATAAATCTATTTGTAGCTTTTCGTGAAGTGTCATTTTTTTTGTCACACTTAGTAGACTGTCAAAAACAAAGACATTCAAATATAACTAACTATAGACGGGACAAGACCAAGAAACTGACAATACCAAAACCTGTTACAAGTTAGTAACAAGTCGATCAGTCCAGTGCGATACGTCGCCTTGTCAGGTCGCATTCATATGACACAAAGACATTTAAATATTTCCGAGCTATAGACGGGTCATAACGAAGAAAATTGTAATCCAAAACTTGTTACTACTTAGTAACAATTCGTTTTGTCTAGTGTCATCAAAGTGTCATCTGTGTCATACGCCCGCTTGTCAGGTAGCATTCGTGTGTCAAAATCGAAAATATTCAGGATGAAAATTATTGTATGACAATATTCCCAATGTCCTGTCCTGTCCTGTCCGTGTATGTGTTTTAAATCTCTTTGGTCGAAAAGGACCGATTCACATAAGGTAAATTTCACGGATGTTACAAATTCCGCATACCTCATCATCTACCGAGCCTTATCCTAACTAATGGATGTAAAAAGACCCTTAACGATCCTGAAAGGCACTTGTTATCTCCGTCATCGCGATCTTTTTTTTTGTTCTGGACTTTTTTTTTTTTTTTTTAAATAAATATTTTTAATGATTTAACTTTATTCTAATACCTCCATGTACCCTGTTCTATTCAATGCATCCATCAGCATAATGCTTGTTGTTGTTTTCCTCGAGAACTGAACTTTTTTTCGGGATAAAAAGTACCCTATGTTCGTTTCTGTACACCTGACAACGTATATGCAAAATTTCAAGATGATCGGTTCAGTGGTTTAGGCGTGATAAGGTAACAAACAAACAAACAAACTTACATACATTCAAACATACACATTTATATGAGACAGTATCTACATAGTATTACTGTGACATATCTATTTTTAGCTCACCCCACAGGCTGCAAATCAGTTTATTAAAGGCGTCATTAAATTAAAGTATGATTAACATCTCATGAACATTGATATGTTTTCAATGTGAGAGTCTGTTGCAGATAAATCTCAGCGAATTTATTGCTCTTAATTATTATGATTATTATTTCTTGAAAGAAGATTAATTAATGCTGTGAGAATATTCTTCTTCTTGTGAGAATATTGTTTATAGTCTTTGATATCTTCTATAGTCTTAATTCTCCCTTGACCTGTGAACGAAATTGACACTAGGGATACTTACACAGTTTTTTTTTTTACTAGCTGCCCCGGCATGCATTGCAATGCACTTTTCCCTACCTCCTACTACCCAACTACCTACCTACTTAATACCTACCACCTACCTACCACCTACCTAACACCTACCTACCACCTACCTACTACCTTATAAACCATCCCTGACCTATGTAGAACAACTATGCAAAATTTCATCAAAATCGGTCAAGCCGTTTCTGAGTTTTAGCGAGACTAACGAACAGCAATTGATTTTTATATATACGGGGTGTAAACAGACCCTTCACCAAGCCGTCAACCAAGCATTCTGTACATCAAACTAAGTAACTTTATGCAAAAAATTTTGCTGGGAAACGAATTTTTTTTTTGGGGTCAAAAATCAATATTTTACGGTAAAACTCAATATAATGCGCTCAAAACTTATTGCTGATGGATGCTTTGAATAGTAAACGGACCATGGAGGTAATTGGAGTAAAGTTAGAACCTTAAAAAGTAGTATTTAAAAAAAAACTTGTGAAAAAATTGGAACTTTGACCCCCAATATCTCCGTAACTAGAAGGTTCCCAGGTATGGTCCAGAACAAAAAAATGATCCCAATGATGGGCAGAATATGTGGTTTTCGTTTTCGTTAAGGGTCTTTTTACACCCTTTATAGATTTCAGATTTTTTTATAAGTATCTGAACTTCGGAATTATTTTGAATTCTTATGGCACTCGTATGACGTTAAATAAGGAGTGCTGTTGGCCAACTTACTAACTGAAAATACAAGATGGCGCCATTAGTTCCAATTATGGCCACGCGCCATCCTAACTTTCTAACTAATATTATAAATGCGAAACTAAGTTGGTTGTTTGTTTGATACCTTTTAACGCCTAAACCACTGAACCAACCATCCTGAAATTTTGCATATACGTTGTCAGGTGTACAGAAACGGACGTAGGGTACCTTTATCCGGAAAAAAAGTACTATTCCCGAGGAAAACAACAATAACGTTCTTATGATAATAGAAGGCGCTACGTGTCTTTCGAATCATGATTGAATTATATTATTATACAAGCCGAGTACAACCAGAATTGATTGACAAATTATAAACTAACGCGAGCGAAGCTGCGGGCAAAAGCTACTTGTCAATAAAAGTCACAATACTACAGAAATTACTATAGCATAGCAGGCCACCTTTTTTATCTTCAATTTTCTTCACCAGCCATTAAAGCCACTTCGATTGAACTCCTTTCGGAAGCAGTTAACACGTCTCATAGGAGATTACGGCGCAAATTGTTGCCATTTGCCACTTATTCAGCGTTATTGCCACGCATTGTATTACAATCAGTGTGCTGACAGTCAATAGAAAACCGCATTGTAACTCCATGAAGTTTCTTGAAAATAAGAGGGAATAAAACCAAAGGTTGTCCATGGAGTTTTTTGGCCCATTCATCTTTGTTTTTAGGGTTCTGCTTTGTCTTTGTTTTTAGGGTGAAGAGACCCTATTATTAAGCCTCCGCTCTCCTTCCGTCCGTCTGTCTGTCAGCGGGCTGTATCTCATGATCCGTAATAGGTAGACAGTTAAAATTTTCACAGAATGTGTATTTCTGCTGCCGCTATAACAACAAATAATAAAAAAATATATATAAATTAAAAAGGGCTCCCCTACTACTATGGTACAAAACCCTTAATGCGCGAGTCCGACTCGCACTTGGCCGGTTTTTAAACTTTTCTATACTAACTGACTGACTCCTTGACTATTTAAACATGCCTGTAAATGTTAATTAAAATAAATGCTTTCAAGTTCGAACCCGTGGTTTAAATTGACATTATTAACAAGCACCCTAGCTTTCATAATTAAATCGGTAAAGCCCGGGGTTCAAACTCATTAATTACATGAGTAGGTGGCACACAGGGGCTTATCGAAGTTATCGGGCGCCTGTCGCTCCGGTGGCTGACAGACCGATAATGGTGCTTAAAACTAACTTTAAACATACGTACATATTTTGTACCTACATCTCTTTGCCTATCTGTTTTAACTTGTTTAGTTATACTGTTGAGTTTCGTTAGCTAATTTTTTTCGAGTTTTTTTTCTCAAAACGGTCTTTCGTCCATTATGTCCCTAACAAAAAAAAAAAAATTTTTTTTCTCATCTATTCAAAAAATAGTTGTTAGCTCGTGGCTAAATAATAACAGCCGCTCGGGTCGATCTTTAGGTTAAGCCGTTGGTCCCGGGTGTCATTTGTAGATCTTTGACAGTCGTTAGGTAGTCAGTGGCCCAAAAAGTCTGACAACCAGTCTTACCAAGGGATATCGTATTACCCAGTACTAACTGGGTTGTGGAGGTCAGATAGGCAGTCGCTCCATGTAAAATACTGGTATTCAGGTGCATCCGGTTAGACTGGAAGCTGACCCCAATATAGTTGGGAAAAAGCTAGGCAGATGATGATGCTCCGAGGGCAAAAAATCTTACATTAAAATAATACAGTTATAAAGTTTTCCTAGGTATAAACTGACATTGTTAACAGCGACTTCTCATAATTAAATCGGTAAGCTTCCGGGGCTGAACTCGTTAATTTCATTAGCAGCACACAGGGGCTTATCGAAGTTATCGCTCGCATGTCGCTCCGGTGGCTGACAGACGAATAATGGTGTTTAAAACTAACTTACCAGCATCCCTTTATGTGTATGTGGGGGGTATAATAGTTTCTCACGGGATTTTAGTGCGTTATGAGAATCAGTAGACGATTATTTACTTATTATATTTATTATTCTATTAAAATATTATTTTGTCACAAGTATGCTACCATAAGTACAATCACAGAGAACGAGGAAAACTGTTCCACCGTAATACAGTCTATTATGCTAATATGGGGAACAGAGCGAATCAGCTCTGTGTTTACAACCATAATAAGTAAGTACCGACACCTAACAAACAAAAATTGTAACCACATCTACTGCTTAATTGTAACTTACTGATCTGGGCAAGGTTGTTTTGATTTGGCAAATAAAGAAGTTTTTTTTTTGCTGTAGAGAATCTCTTAGTGGTATTGATAAGCCTTTCGCTACTGTCATACAAACGAGAACTGTTAGCTAGTCAGGGAGGTAGTGGGGCTAGTTGCCCAGGGTGCATACATACCTACTTGTAATCTTACTACTATTATAAATGCGAAAGTTTGGATGTATGGATGTTTGTTATTCAAACACGGCTGAACGGATCTGGATGTTTTTTTCACACATGATCCATACCAAAGTTTTCACGCAAATAAAGTCACGGGTAATAGGCACAGCTAGTCAACCTAAAATATTCCCACTGCTGCGACACAGTCCTCTATGTGAGTGGGAATGAGCTGCATGTAATCCACCACGTGGGCCAAATGAGGGTTGTATCTTAAATTAAATGTCTTAAATTGTTTGACTGTAGGAGATCCCGATTTCCTTGCATGTTTCACCACTACGAAATTCCCCGGCCCCGGCTCCTAATTCAAAGTTCTGTTTCCATGGACAAGGTTGACAGTAATACTTCAATGTTAACAACTTTATATTTTCGGTAGAAGAAAATTATCCTGTCAAAAAATAATTTGGTTGTAAAATCCAATTTACAATACAAAGGCGAGCAATTAATGATCAGGGCAAGCGTGGGATATACAAATACCAAAATGGCGATTCATTTTTTGTATTACATATTTTTTTTTGTAAATAAATACTTATATAAACTACCCCACTATCGGCTTTTAACCTTCATTAAGGACAGTTAACTCACGTTATTTGCTTTGAAGTTATCATAGTTAAACTGTTAACGGTAATCACGGTTTAACTTGTTAGTTTTGTTACCGTTTAAAACTGTTTGTTTATTTTGTCTTCATCGTGTTAGCAGTTTTAATTGAAATAGATACTTGTTGATGACAACACAAGAAAATTAAAAAAAAAAAAAATTGCCTATGAGTGTCTATGGTCAGTTGACACCTAGCGGTTCTATTGTTTGTGCTCTCTCTCTGCTAAGCTACAAAAAGAAAAGATTTGTGCTTTGTTGCGCTCTGTAAGTTTATATTAAAAAAATATTGTTCTCCTGTGTCGTTTGAGTTGAAATAAAACATTTTACAACTGTATCTCACGGTATTTCTATTATTATTCACCAGTACCAATGGCTTTATTGGAGGAATACGGGAAGTCTGACACTCGGCCTAACCGAGCGGTATCGTGTACCCAGTATAACAGGGTTGTGGAGGTTAGAAAAGCAGTCGCTCCAAGTAAAATTCTCGTGTTCAGATGCCTGGTTCGATTGGCAGCCGATCCTAGACACAGTTGGTAAAAGACTAGGCAGATGATGATTTTGACCATTCGTTTTATTGCAAGATACATAAGCCAAAAATCGGATATTTTTAGCTTAAACTACTTACACTCTTAACACCCGTATCTACAGTCAAGTTAAAGTAATTACTTCAGTTGAAGTAATGTTAACATTTTTATGCAATAGACAATAATTTAAACGAAGTAAGAACCGTCAAGGAAAGTAAAGCTAACTCAATTCTAACTTCTGACAGTTCTAACTTCAAGTAATTACTAAACTACGGGATAAAAATCGTATCATAAATAATTACTTTGACTCAAGTAATCAGTTTGACTTCTCTGTGGTGCGTGTGCTTGTTTGTGGTGTTTATAGATACGGGTCTGAGTATACATAGTAGACTCCCTTTGCAATCTAAATTGATACACTATTCATTGTGTTGCGTAAAACGAAATACTGCATTTATTCAGAAGATTTATTTAAATGACAAACGTGCATGATACATTGAGTCAAGCCTCGAAGTGTTAACTAAGCCCTAAATTATAAAGAGTAAAGAAGTCGATCTTTTCTTTTTCTTTTTTGGGTTGGGAAATCATCAAATAAGTCCTCCCGCTCTGGGTGGAGTGGGAGGGAGTGTCAGACTTTTACTGACTAAAACCCATCCATGTTCCTGCTTTGCCCTTTGTGTTCTAGGGCTGCGGTATCTCTTTCGAACAGTCCCGCAGCCCCGGATAAGTCGATCTTCAAGTCTCTTTATCAGTCTAAATGGGAACACTTTAATATATCCCGAGTTTTTTCTATACAATTGAATTATACCTGACAATCAATCGCTCGTAAATTCGCCTTTATTACCTGAAAAGAGATAAAACAATTATTAGAATGATGCGAATGTAGAATTAAATTATGTATTTCAATTTATGTAGCATTCAACTTTTAAATCAATTATAATATGCATATGCTATCGAAAAGCCCTTCGAAAGTTGTTGAAAACATACCAAACGTTTTGGGAGTGCTTGTAATTTGTCTATGCCTTCTAAACAGACTTTAGTATTAACACACATTGGCAACAGTGGCAGTAAATAACAGCAAGATGTAGCACAAATCACTACAAACGTCATACAACAACATAATTAACTGTGACACAGAACACGGAAGCTGCAGGATGAAATCGATACTATTTCTGAGCAGTTATCGGTGGTCGCCCGGTCATCCGCGGGGTGAATGGGCGACTATACGCACTGCAATTGTAGGATAGTTCCTAGTTCAAACTTCCATTTAATTATGAATTGCATTTTGGAAAAGCTTAACGACTGATTTTCTCAGGCATTTATAGGTACGTATAAACGTTGTACCAACAGGCAAGATACAATTAAATATAACAGTCAGAAGAAAGCTCTTAAATGCTATAGAAAAAAGATCGAGGATTAAACAATAGATCAGGATAGCTGAAAATCGGAGTGAAAATAATCCCTTAAGTATGAAAAATTCAATGAAGAAATGGACAATATATACGTTGATTTATAGCAAGCTGGCAGTTGGGTGCTTTCAAAGACGAATAAGTGGGTGACAGCAGTGAAATTATTTATTATTATCAAGATTTACACGAAGCCATTGGTTACATAATGGTTGAAAAAATTACAAGTGAAATCAATACGTAAAGAAGAAAGATTTTTCAACAAACAAAAACAACGCGTCCAAAAAGCGCAACATTAGGACAAAACGTTGTAAAACAAAAATGTATTTTCAAAAATAAAGTACATAGACTATCCCGTGAATTCACGTCGCTATGGTGTCCACAAACTATGACACAGATGCACGTTATATGTGGATGTATATGCGACACGACAGCGACGCCACACTGCGACGCTTTTATTAGTTTTATTACCATTTGTATCAAAATAACACCACATGGGATTCTTTGGGAAGATGTGGAGTTGCGGCAGTTTCGGTTGCATCTTGGTTGAATAGAATTGGAGAATACTGTTGAAGTTTTGTGGTTCTGCGATGTTGCTAATTAAATACTGGAGGAGACGATGACCGTATATTATGGAGATCAAAATAACATCGCGGCAGATTCAGTTGCGTCTTGGTTAAATAAAATTGGGGAACGCTATTGGGGTGTTTGTGGTGCCGCAATGAAATAATTGGAAAGATAACTATAGAATACAAGCTTATTTGCTTGCTTATTATGAAAGTTAGACAATCTAACATCAAAATATCTGATCCCTTGAGCCAACTGCAATCGGGATAGCTGACCTACTTAAGGATTTCTTCAAAATTGTAATATCTTTCCTATCCATAAATTCAATCCATAAGATGAGTACGATACTGGGTAGTACTTATGATATTAATGGGGAAGACCGTTAAAAACTAATTGTAGATGGCGCAACCATAGCTAGGTCTCAATCTGACCAATGAGGTCAAGCTATTTTGAAATATGAAATGACATTACCAGATTTTCAACCATGACTGCTTGGAACCAGCTATGCTAGCTCCACTAGTTTCAGTTGCCATCCCCATTGGCCAATTTTGTAAAACACGGCTTGCGACGGTTATTCTCTACTCGAAACTTCAAAATTTACGATTTTAGAGAACTCTATGGTCTTGAAACCCATAGACACGACTCTAAAGGTGTTCTAAAATTAAATCATCACAACAATCGCTCGGTCCATCGCTCTCACTTGACCCCAGAGACCATTTTGAAGGTATTTTTTGTCGCGCGTTGCGAACGTGACTTAAATCAGTCGCGGGGCTTTTGACAGCCAGTGAGTTACGACATAATGTACCGTTCCGATACTCTCGCTGTATGCAGTAGGTAGCTTGAGATACTGCAGAGACTTTATGACAAAATTAAAGAGAGTATATCAGACACGGTGAAAAAAAATTTAGCTTAAACTTGTAAAAAAACAACTTTCACTTAAGTATCATTATCGGTCTTTAATATTCCCAATGCTGGGAAACAGGCCTCTTCTTTCTGTGGAGTGGGACATAATCCACCACGCGAGCCCACAGTGCGCGTTGGTATTATAAATGTCACATGTTTTCTGATTTTTGTTTTGAAATTGAATAGATTTTATTGCCAAAATCATTTGATTAGAAAAGATCTCCTTCTTACCTATCTCTCAGAAGCTTTTGGAGATTATTTGTAAATAAGAAAATAATTTTATATTTTATCTTTAAATTACCTACTTGATAGTCTTGTTTGGCATCAACATAAGCACCTGTCTAGCTTACAAAGTAAATAAGTATGACATCACTGTAGGCTGATCAAATGTTTGATAAAAAACCGGTAAGTAGCATATTGTCTACCCACACTACGATGTTAATTTACAAAGCTATTGACTGTTTTTGCTAAGCTGAGAGAGAGAAAGAAAATGTGTTTACCAATGACCAGATCAGCATCAGTTCATTCTGGAATCACGCTTCCAGGATATTGTTCATTATTCTCTTCCTTTTGTCACACACTATAGTCTACATTTCTTTTTCATTTCTACTTTTGCAGGTCTGCTAGCAAAAATTTCTTAAGAAATAAGCAGTAAGTACCTATGTACTCATATATTATAATGTTTTTTTCCTGTGTTGTCTACTGTGTGTACATAAATAGTAAAATAAATAATAAATAAATAAATAGAACTTTATTTACCCACCAGTTCAAACGGCATTTATAAGGGGCTCATAAACAAGAAATGAATGTCGTATTTGTAGAATCAATTTATAAAATATGGATATACCTACTAGCTTTTGCCCGCGGCTTCGCTCGCTTTAATTTAGAATTTGACAATCAATTCAGTTGTACCCATCTTGTAAAAACATAATTCAATCAAGATTCGAAAGATACGTGGCACCATCTATCATCATAAAAACGTTATTGTTGTTTTCCTAATAAACAGTACTTTTTTGGGAATGAAAGGTGCCCTATGTCTGTTTGGTTTAGGCGCAGAAGGCCTAATTCTCAAAATGGCAACAGAGTCGCAAAAGGACAAGTTCTCAAAATGGCAAATTCTCTAAAAGCCTAATTCTCAGAATGGCCAATTCTCTAAAAGCCTAATTCTCTGAATGGCCAATTCTCTAAAAGCCTAATTCTCTGAATGGCCAATTCTCTAAAAGCCTAATTCTCTGAATGGCCAATTCTCTGAATGGCCAATTCTTTAAAAGCCTAATTATCTAAATAGCCAATTCTCTACTGAGATAACTAAATGCATCAGGAATAGTTTCCATGTATATTCAATTATTATTTACTAACCATATTCATCATTAATACGCATCACACATAGCCTTTCTTGTTTATCTTTTTTTTTTCTTTGCCTTATTCCCAGTTCTTCAGTATTCTCGTTGTCCACCAATGACGGACAGTGACTCAACTTATTCCAAGAAACCATTTTTTAACTATTTTTATTACTTTATCTGGAGACTAGATATAGGGATTTTATGTCACAAACTACCAGGAGGCCAGAATCATGAAGAAGTAGTTATCTTCATTGCATGCTGCATGATAATCGAAATATAGGATGTATATAGATTTGATTGTGAGATTCCTATTAGCAATATGCTATACCTCCTACTTGATTCTGGGCGCGAGGTTGCTTGTGAGACTTTACTACCCTTACCTTATTTCCTATTACGTAATTTTCGAGTGTAAACTCGCACAGTTATATGAGTCATACACTACTAGCAAAACCAAAGCTACCCGGGTAAATTCACATTAAAATAAAATAAAAATATAAAAAGTGACAGGTATAACTTAAAATTGGCTTGATTTAATCGGAACCGACAAACTCAAACTCAAAGCATTTATTTCAAAGAATGAAATCTTTTATTTACAAGAATACTCCCAATTGTAGCCATGCCAAATGTGCCATTTTGATAATTAGCCATTTAGCGAATTGGCCATTCAGAGAATTAGGCTTTTTGAGAATTGGCCATTCAGAGAATTAGGCTTTTAGAGAATTGGCCATTCAGAGAATTAGGCTTTTAGAGAATTGGCCATTCTGAGAATTAGGCTTTTAGAGAATTTGCCATTTTGAGAACTTGTCCTTTTGCGACTCTGTTGCCATTTTGAGAATTAGGCCTTCTGCGCCTAAACCGTCTGTTTCTCTACATCTGTCAACGTATATGCAAAATTCCAGGATGATCGGTTCAGTGGTTTAGGCGGAAAAGGTATCAAACAAACAACCAACTTAGTTTCGCATTTATAATATTAGTTAGAAAGTTAGGATGGTGCGTGGCCATAATTGGAACTAATGGCGCCATCTTGTATTTTCAGTTAGTAAGTTGGCCAACAGCACTCCTCATTTAACGTCATCCGAGTGCCATAAGAATTCAAAATGATTCCGAAGTTCTGATACTTTAAAAAAAAAAAAACTGAAACAGCAAAAAAAAAAGTGTAAGAAACAAACTTAGTTTCGCATTTATAATATTAAGTTAGGATTTATCAAAAAAACATCAAAGTTTTTAAATGAAGTTAGAAGTTACCTAAAAACTTCCCCTACTGCACTCATACATAACATAAAGCATGGTATGCACTCATTAATTCTGAGTAAAGAGTAAAAGGATACAAATACCAGACGAACAAAGAGTAAATCCTTACTCCAAGTGTGTTTTAACTTTAAAAGAAACAAACGTTTGTGGTTACCGACCAACCGTCCCGGTGTTCTAAGATATTCTCTTTAGTTTAGTTTATTTTAATGCTGTGTGGTCTTATGTTATGTTGAATAGGGTACAGTGTGGATAATGTTAAGAGAAAGATATTGTCCTTTGATGTACTGTCTTTGAAGGAGTGACAGTGGGTTTTTTTTTTTTAATTGTTGCTTTGCCTTAAGGCTGGTCTGCCTATGATTTTCACCGGCGCTTTTCACTTCGTGTAACTATGACATTTGTTTTTCAGTACATTGTAGGAGTGCCTTCTCTAGTGCTGAAAAAATTATGTTAGTTTGATAAACCACCAGCCTTTACTGCAATTCAAGGACGTTATATAGGTCCACTTGCCAAAAAGTTATTGAAATAATTTGGCCCTATGACAATACATCAACGTAAATGGAAACCGTTGGAAGGAATGGAGGGAGGCCTTTGCCCAGCAGTTGGATAATATGGGCTCGGGGGCATCCATTAATGACGTGAGCTGTTTTTCTTTTAATTCGGACTTCTCCCTCCCCCTTGGTGAGATTTGATGGGACCCCCCGCCCTCCTTACGTGAGATTTACACTCTAATTGTTAAAAGAGTAAATTATGACACTTGCTCGGCACTTGCTCCAATTCGGGGAATCCCGGGTATGCAAAATAATCGATATTGTTTATGCCATTTTTTCTTTCTTTTAAAAATCCTAAATGTTTCTTTTTTACTTTTGGATGTTCCTCTAGCATAAAATATAAACAATACACAGGAACGACTTACAGCCCTTCACTTTTGTCATTTCAGGGTCAAAATTATTCCCAGTTCCAGACGACTTCAAAGATTCTATTCCAATTCATTTGTCATAAGATTACAATCAGCTGTAACAACCCACTGCGTGTGAGTGTACATGAGTGCATTATTTATTCACTGCGACGCCTCTCGGTTCGTTCACATCGCGACAAACATTGTGTACTTGTGTACCCGACTTTACATGATAACTACGACAATGCATCTGTTTAACATATGACACTTGATCATTTTAAGTATCTTTGGCGTTTAGATTTACATTATTTTACCCCCAAATCGTGAGTACAATGACTTTGCAGACTACATTATTTGTAATAAGAATCGATAGACATCCACCGCTGTCTGGTGGACATAGTGGACATTTGTACAATATCAATAGGAAATAACGTTACATTGTTTATAGATTTTATGAACGAGTATTACACAGAGTGGAAGGGATACTGACACTTCATTTTGAGCCAATTAAAAATTTCGGCACATAGAAATTTTGAATCGATTTTGCTTTTAAATATGCTGATTCCTACAAAAGTGCAATACCTGCACGTTCAAATGTATGAAACAGTTGGTTTTTTTTAAATTACCGATGAAAAATTTCAAGGTTCAGAATGATATGTGAATACGTGGTAACCGTTTGTGCACCCGTGTCCCTTCAACCCTGTGTAACAACAAGAAAATAAAATTGTCTGCACCAAACATTCATGGAATGACAATATTATCGATTTCAATGACTGCACGATATTGCAAGCAAATTATTCGGGAAACTGTATTTCGACATAACATTAAGCTCGTAATCCCTGAAAAGGCAGAAATGTACCCTAGAGTGCATCCACATTTCGCGAATTATGTTGAAGTCCCACTTAATGGCGGCGAGCCAATTGTCATCAACCGGGCACGAATCCAGACCTCGACTGAGAAATTAATTGATTGTTTATTGAATAAAAAAATCTTCCCTCAATTTTCTTGCTGCGTCTTGAAATGTAGCCGCAACATTCCACATAAATCCACATTTCGCAAACCATCAAGTAACTCTTCGATCTTGATAACTATCTCAAAGGCCGCATGCTCGCTTAGCTGCGCGGGCGCCTACATTCGGTAGCCATTGTCTTCAAGTGACAGCGGAATGCATGTAGAGCTGAATATGTCATATATGTAGTTTCGAATTTCGAACTGTGCTTGGGGTTACTGGCATTCAGGCGTTAGAACATGACAGACGTTCTAAATTAAGTTTAAAAAGAGAACTTTCTGGTAATTATGTAAATATACAGGGTGTAAATAGACCCTTCACGAAGCCGTCAACCAAGCATTCTGTACATCAAACTGAGTAACTTTACGCAAAAATTATTGCTGGGAAACGACTTTTTTTTTGGGGTGAAAAATCACGTTTTACGGTAAAACTCAATGTAACGCACTCAAAACATTGTGCTGATGGATAGATTGAATAGTAGGGGGGAGTCGTGAAGGTGTTTTAAGTAAAAATCTTACATTAGAAACATGTATTTTAAAAAAAAACTTGTGATAAAGTTGGAACTTTGACCCCCAATATCTCCGTAACTAGAAGGTTCCCAGGTATGGTGTAGAACAAAAAAATGATCGCAATGACGGGGAGAACAAGTGCCTTTCGGCTTCGTTAAGGGTCTTTTTACACCCTTTATGTATACCTATCTATTTTGGTGTCTTACTTCAAAACGACGGGTTTTGCTATTTTCCTTTTTATAAGCTTTTATTTAACTTGCCTTATTAATTGGTTAGTATTGGTCAAATCTTGCAACTGAATTTCAATCCAGCTCCCCCTAACCGATTCAGGTGAAATTTTGCACACACTTTTGGTTCTAGTGACAATACAATTTTATGACAGACATTTCTTGATCCTGCAGCCAGGATCGCCTCCTCATGAGAGCACTCCTCAACGGTTAATAGCACGAATGCGAAACTTTGTATACGCGTTCAATGTTGATAGATGAACTTACTTTTTATTTAATAAAAGCTTGTTATTTAAAAAAAGTTTAATTTATTAAGTATGTCTTAAGCTTTTTTTTATAGAACTTTCAATAGAAAATCAATGTTCCCTTAGTTTTTGCCAAATTGTGCACATTCTACAATTTGAGAGCACAGCAATAATTTTATGAGTTTCAATTCCACCGTTGAACATAAAATGAATATCGGGAAAATCGTTACGAACATAGGTTTTAAAGCCAAGCCATCGGATGACCTAGATTGGTATCGCTGGGCGTAGTGGTGGAGTGAATATTTACAGACAGCCCTATAAGCATCATTTTAAAAGTGCATTCGCTAAAAGACAAAGCTCAATTGATGTTGTAAGTGTGAAGTTACGTAAATACAAGCTGTGCCCGATGGGATTTTACATCAGCAAAAAAGAGAAATGTCCATGCAACTGTTTAACTTCTTTAGAGGATGAACTTTTAAGAATCTCTCCTGGTAACCTTCGCCATATAAGGAAGCCTTGGCCTTATATGCCGAAGACTAGGTCTAGAATGCAGACAATTTTAGACCCAGCGGTGTGGAATGATCTTAGATCATCAGTGAATAAGTAGATTCATTTTGTACTTTCCCGACGTTGATAGTGTGTGAAATTAACTTAAACTCTTACACCCATATGTATACCTAAACTAGTAAAAGTGATTACTTAAGTAAAAGTAATAACTTATGATACGATTTTTATTCTGTAGTTTAGTAATTGCTTGAAGTTAGAACTGTCAAAGTTAGAATTATTTGACGGTTCTTACTTCGTTCCAATTCTTGTCTATTGCATAAAAATGGTTACATAAGTAATTACTTAAACTCAAGTAATTACGTTAACTTGACAGTAGATACCAGGGTTAGAAGATAAGGTCATTGACATTATTGTGGAAAATATAGAATTCCGTGCCAATCCGCATTGTCTAGTCTAGGATCATTTTTTTCGTTAGATGAGATTTTGTTTTTGCCAGAATAAGGTTAGCAAAAAGTACGAAAACATCATCAATCATTGCCGCGTTGTTTTCGCTTTTCTTGATGTTTTTGTAAACGCTTGCCCGAAGTAGCCTAGTTGGGTAGAATAGCGTTAATTTGTCAATATCTTAAAGATTTACTTTAACATTTGTTCATAATTGTGGAACTGCTAGAAACCAGTAGACAGCTCCTTCAATAGAAAATGGAAGCTTTTCACTCTTTGCATGCTTTTCATCAAGATTGAACATATAAGCTTGCACTTGGTCAACACAAAATTTGAACACTTCACGTTGTCTGCCGTACTTTTGGTCAACCAACCATAGCAGGTATAGTGACATTTGACAGACTTTATAGATCAGCGTTTCAAAATCAAGAGTAGGTATTAAATAAAATTAATAATATAGCTCCCTATTTTACCTTTTTTCCACGCTTGTATACAAGTAAGTACGTCCGTATCACATTCTCCTTCAAACCCACATCAAATTGTCACAATCCATCGACAATGGCCGACAAATGACAACAAACAATCAAAGTGTCAAGAAATCAAGTATGGCCGCCGCCGCCATTGCCATCCTTCGAAGGCCGCAACACAATGTCATTACCGTTTCAAATGGCTCCCGATGACCGGCGAGTAATCGAAGGGAATCGTAGATGGATCGCAGGAAATCCGGCTGGACGATGCGCATTTAAAATAATGATTGTAAGGAAATTAGGTTTTTATTTTTGCTATGAGTCCTTCTATGATGTGAAAAAAACATGTTTATGTTCTTAGGCTTGGTTTAGATAGATGCCAAAGATATATGTTTGACGGCAAGGTTGGCGCAGTGGCTGAGCGATTAGCTGTTCCGCTGCGTGTTGAGGATTCTATTCCCGCACGATATTTGTATGGCCTACAGTTCGTTGTTCCGGGTCTGACTGTTTGTGTATGTGAGTGTAAATGTTTGTAAACGCACCCACGATACAGGAGAAATTCATGGTGCAAGTGCAAGCGATCTTTGAAGTCATAAGAGTCTTACCCATGGTTGACAATTGTTATAGTTTTGCTATGGGACCAACTTTGAAATATCTACCTATAACAAATAATATGATTCATAAACGAAAACCTAATTTTCTAAACCTGTGTACCAATTGTATAATAACATAAAATGTAAACCTATTCCACTCATTGCACTCTTATCAATCTATCTTCAATCATGATAATAACAGGGTGGACAAATTTTTTATCAATAAAACTCCCTCATAAATCAGAATAGAGATGGTAACTAGTTATGTATTCTAAAAAATGAAACTAGTATCAGAGGCAATAGATGAATGACCGGACTTCCGGCTAGCGTCTAGGCAAATAAGACATGACGAGATAAAGGACAGCAAAAAGCACATTGATTTTTTACTCTATTCCATGTTTTGTTTACTCTCTGAATACGGGAAAAGAGGATTTAAAAAAAGAAGTTTGCAATATAAGCAGGATAAACAAAACATGTTTTAAAAGGAAACAAATGGAAAAAAAGCTCTGTTGACTAAAAACGCGAACAAATTGAATATTTAAATGCGAATGTATTTTTATTTAACGGAGTTTAAAGTCAATATGATGCAAACGAGTTACTGGGGATGGGCAAAAAGCTTTTGTAGCAAAAGCTGGTTTTTGGCACGCTACAATGTTAAATCCAAATGGGGCTAGTCCTGGAAGAACGAATGACAACATTGCTTGATGTTATTATAGCTTCTTTTAGTGTATTGAAACTAAATAAGGGGCTTGCCAGAAAATCGGGATTTGGACGTTAGGGAGTAGGACTAGTTAGATTATTATGAAAGGACAACAGATGAGTCCCTCTTCTTTAACAAAAGAAATCAACCTGCCCAATAATCACCATCAAGTGGGGAGATCAATGATCAAGTGGGGAGTTGATTTCAGATCATTGATTCCTCGTGAGGAATCTCACGCGGATTTTCTTCACTTGTTTTTCTGCCTGCCCTTGTCCCAGGTTACCTGGGACTGGAAAAACGTAAATATGTTCTTCTCTTCCATTATTCCCTGTCAGCGTTCCTCTCCCCCTTTTTTTTTTTTTTTCATTCCTATTTTTAGCATCGCTTCATAATATTCTTTGGTCTGCCTCTCCCCTTTCAACAAGAATGATTCATAGCTAACCTAAAATATCCCGAGTAAGGAGCTTAGCTACAAAATAATCCTTACAAAGATTTAACACCTCATAAACGTCTAAATGAGTTAAGCATACACAATTAAAATTTAAAAGCATAGACTATAAAGATTTACCGCTATTTATATGCGCTATTTATAGTTGAAAGACAAAAGCTCTAACGGATATGATAGCCTTATCCGTCTGCGTAGCGTGCTATGCTAATTTCAATTCTTTTATAGCAAAGGTGCTGTTGTCGTGTATGTTAAAGAAAAGTTTATATTATTGAAGGTCAACATAAGTGTTGGAATATCTATTGGATCTAAAAGATATGATGAGTGTGACTTTCCAAAAACATGACCAAGCTCCTAGTCAGATCTCATTTTACTTGCGTGCATATGCCTGACTCCACGAAAGCGGAAACCACCAATAGAATGGTTATTTACACTTCTCGCCCGTTTTGTGGAAATGGTTGATCAGAGAGGAGAGAAGGTGTTTCATATTTGTTTCAAGCAGGCAGCCGCGCATGGCGGAGACGAGAAGAGACATGAGTGGCGTGAGTAGCCTTTCACACATCTCTGCTCCGGTCTAGCAAGTATGCATCTCCGCACAGCTTCGATGGATACACACTAGCTCCTAAGCATTTTTTGTCCTCTCCGCACGTCTCCACTTTGATGGACTCCGGCCCTATACACATTTTCACCAATCATCGTCATATGCACTTTAAGAAATTCGAAGAGCCTTTATAATCCTGCCTCTCATAGAACGCTTTGCCGACATTTATTTAATCCGTTTTATAATCTGTGCATATCCAATAAGCGCAGGAAATCTGGCTTACATCCACACCACTTGAGTTCATACGGCTTCATTCATATATTTACTTGTAACGTGATAACTCCAAGGAGACTCATTCATTTTAAAACAGGTTTTTTATTCTTGTCTTTTAAAATGATAATCTTATTTTAATTAAAGCCTACGTCTGAGAAAAAAGATTCTGTGGTCACGATGGTGCGTTGTTGACGTCTTTTTTATTTAAAAATCTAATTAAGAGATAGACTCTTTGTTTGAGGAAGTAGTGAGGCTATAGCAGACTAAAGTGTAAAGGTGGGTAAGTCAAATCTAGTCGTCTAGTGTATTGCTTAATATTACAGGTTAAACCACAGTTTATCTACTTACTGCAGACCTGTAGTTTATCGCCCATACATTTAACAGGACTTGAGAAATATCATGAAGTTTCTCAATACGTTTAATAAGTTTAACATAATTGGAACTAGTGATGTGTGTAATACTTCTATATCAATGATAAATGGTGATGTTCTGAATTAATAAATATTATTGGAGCAAATAGAATATTCTTCACAAAAAAAAGGAAGAGTAGGTATTGGGGTTAGGGCAGACACTGATTATTTTATAGAATTCCTTTTCCTGTTGAAGTAAATTAATATTTGTATTGCCTATTGATATTAAGAGGTGGTGAATATCAGAAAAGAAAGAAAATAGGTTTACGTATTTGGAACATGCCACAAATGCACATAAAAATAAAAACCAACAACACAACTTAAATCTAAACTTAAAAAAAAATGTGTGTCTCACGGCTGCGGCAAATAGGCCCAGTTCAGCAAAATGCCGGGGCATTTTGTGCCCGACGCTGGTTATCAGATTTTTGTCTGTTAAAATTGAAAACAGTAAAGGTATCAATTTATGCCAAACAAAAACAAACATAACGGATTGGCATATACGCTAAGTATTAAATCTTTATCAAACCCACTTCCTACCCAATAATTACAAACATTTCGCTTGGCCGCCATTGGTGGAGAACGGCATGGTTACATTCACACTGGCTGGTGACTGGGATAGGGCATGCAAACTGCCTGCCCGACCAGATATATTATAACGTGCACCGTGGGAACCGGTCGCGCTGCCTGCAACCGTTCCAAGAGGTGTACTATGGGATTGCGATTTAGGATTAAATGGATGATTTACGATGTTTTAAGATAAAGGAAAGTCGTAGATATGGGTAGGTACGGAGAGTACATAACAGTTTCGTGTTGGGTAAAGAGTAAATCTTGATCGAGATCTTCCTTCTAATAATTGTGAAATCGACCCTTTTTGATCGATTTAGCTAACATTAGCAGGAAGTTCATATTTCTGATGCCGAATTCAATGTAAGCAGCCATGACGATTAAACTTATACTGTCACTTACGGGATTGTTCATTATTTTGAGCTCCCGATATTTCGATACTGTTGCAAGCGCCGTGATCGCGGGTTCAATCACGGAAGATATCCGGTAAGTGACAGTATAAGTTTAGTTGTAAACCGTGAAAGCTTAAAACAGTGTTTGAGACATGACGATGATGCAAAAGTATAGAATCTGGAAGCAGTTTTACTGCAAGATAATATCTATTAAAATTACTATGAAAATTCTGCTATCAAGCAGTCCCTATTTCTTGAAACAGGTGAGTACGATCTCCCATTTTCTGCACAATCTTTTGAATTTTATTGCCTGTTACATCTTTAACTGTGTCGAATCGAATAACCTCGGGGATCGGTTACCGATCAATCCAGATAGTTCGACCAGTTATTCGCAATCACAACGAAGATTTGCGTGAAAAATACAAGTCACAGTCCTCCAATAAAAGGCTTCACGCCTGTTAAGAGTTTTAAACAAAAAAACAATACGAATTGTTTATGCACTGCTTAGATCAGCGAAGGGAATTATCAAAAAGATTTAAACGACCATTCTTATAAAACCAGTGTTTTCTAAGAAGTCCTTTTCGTAGACGATTTGTCACATCACCGGAGCATCCAATTTCTTCGTCCAGCTTAAGTATCATCATAGCTTTACCTAGACAGCAGAAAGGCTTCTCTAAGTTGGGTAAAACTTTGCTAAACTGGTCACGAGTGGCTGAAGATTGCTCTTAATAGCATACAATTGAGAGACTCTTATGTCCAGCAGTGGACTCCTATACAGAAAATGTATTTCGAGAGATACAATACAATCCAAGTCCCAATACAATCTAATTAAACCAAAAGAAAGAAGAAAACTAACTTTGTGACTAGTTGTAATTCATAAACTGCTACTTTCAAAATCACTAGTGCTTGGCCATTTCCTAAAACTCATAGTAGGCCCCCAGATATCGAGTTTGAGATCGGAACAGACAGTCGGTTTACGTAAATACTGGTCCGGTGCAGTCTATTACTCGCTGTCACCGCCTAATCGGCGACATAACGCGGTTTCTACTGATTCTAATGTATCGATCGCAATTAAAGGCAGTGTTTTTATTATGTAACATGTTTAAGGGCTTGTAGAAAGTCGGAGCAATAGCCAGGATGTATGCGGAGATCTAGGACCGAAATATTTTGTTAGAGCACAATCATCATCTGCCTAGCCTTTCCCAACTATGTTGGATAGGGCTTCCAGTCTAACCGGAGCGACAGTGACTGCCTATGTGACCTCTGGTACCTATTGCGTAATACTTTACCCCTTGGTAACTACTGGTTGTTAGACTTAACATTTCGTTTCTTGCGTTTTGTGTTCGTGAAGAACAAATTAACTTCCTTCTGCAGACGTATCAGCAAAGTGTCGCCATTTCTTACTTATTCGTAATTGATTTCTCCTTGAGCTAATAAAAGATGTCAGAGCCCTTTTTATAATTAACGTGGGTAGAGAAAACGAGACTGATATTTGAAGATAGGCCTGGATGTAACCCGATAATAGATGTACCTACTAAAAATGCTAATGTATTTGAACTTTACGCAGAAATAGCTGATACATAAAGAGACCTAAAGCCTGTCTGCAATATTAATAATAATATTGACTCAGCGATCATTGTGCCGATAGTCGTATCAGCCCATGGCTTAATTGCCAAGAGCCTCGACCAATACCTGAGGAGGCTCTCGTTAGGCAGCTGGATCAAGGGCTTGATTCAGAAAGCGGTACTCCTGGACACGGCTCGTATCGTTAGGAGGTTCCTCTCTCTGGAGCTCTGACCGCCGGTAGCTTGGACCCTGTTCCCGATACCGGTGGGCTACAATTTTTTATATTTTTAATGTTTTTTATATAATTTTTGTTGATAAAAATATTTAAAAATGTAAGTAGTAAGTAAGAAAAATGAATAAACGAAATATTCATGATAATATTGATATCAATTGTGTAACAAACTTTTCAAAGGTAAGCATAACCTTTGTATCCTTTCAAAACTTTTAGAGGTATTATTGAGCCGGAAAAGTTTTCAAACAACAAGTTAGCAATTGAAAACATGAATCAATAATTATCAAGTATTTATTAGTAGAATATAGGTACAAAGAGAATATAATACAGTCGCAAATGAATATTTGATTATTGATGAACGCTACTGAAATTACTGCCTCGTTGGTATTAGCGCGACTGCTGAGCAGGAAATTCTAGGTTCGATTCCCAGAGGACAAAGTGTTATTGGGGCTTTCCATCAGCTAGATTTGTGGTTGATGGCAATGGGCTCGCCCTCTATTCCATGTGACTTAAACATAAGTGGCAAATTGTGGGTGTACTATTAGGTACACCTCTGCCTGACCCTTCGACGATGTTGTGCTAAGAAAACGAATATTTTAACTTAATTTTAGTTTAGCGATCTGTGTTTGGCTTTTTGCCTTAGGAACCGTGCATTAGGGAAAGCATAAGATAGTAATGAGCCAACTATTCCGTAAAGGTAGTATTGACTTCATAATCCGATGCGAAGTGAGAAGTCGTCGATAGTGAAAGTATATGACGTATTAACTTGGGAAATTACGGAAAATATACATCATATACGTAATAATTTACATAGCGAGTGTTGACGGTAGCCAACAGAAGATTAGTTATTATAGTATGTATTAACTGATAGAAGTGAGGCAATCTTTGGAACTTGGAACCTTGATTCGATTGGGTGTCATCGCGATGAATGCGAAGCGACACTGGCTAAAATTGTAGGCACCATAAAGGAACTAATGTCTGTTTTTTGAAAATGTCAAAACTGACTTAAATCCTATTGAAATCTATGTCAGTTTGCCATTTGTACTTGTCAATTTAGTCTCCGCGATTAAAAAACAGACTTTAGTATCAATTCATCATCATCTGCCTAGCCTTTTCCCAACTATATTTGGGCCGGCTTCCAGTCTAACCGGATTCAGCTAAATACCAGTATTTTACACGGAGCGACTGCCTATCTGACCTCCACAACCCAGTTAGTACTGGGTAATACGATAAGCCTTGGTAAGACTGGTTGTCAGACTTTTTGGGCCACTGACTACCTAAAGACTGTCAACGATCTACAAATGACTAGTAACAATTCTATTCCATAATAATATTTATAATGCACTAGATATTTTTGCTGAACGATCCTTAGATACAGTTTTTAAAGAAGAACTTCGTCGACCTTATAAGATAATTTAGCTCGCCTTGGGTCAGTTAATAACAGTGATATAGAAAAGAATGAAGTTGTAATAAAATTAGGTCCCCAAAGGTTCACCATATTGATTCAATTAATGGCGTCGGTGATGTATAGATAAATTATATCCATGTGAAGTTTCTAGCTGCAAAATAGTATTGATAATTATTGGAATGAACTTACACAATATATAAGTATAGTTGAGTAGACATGACATGATGAATCTCAATAGCCTGGGCAATGAATGATTGTGGTTGGAAAAGTCGAAAGCAGAAAATCTGACTTATGAACTTTGTTTGGACTAGTTAGAAGATAAACATATTAAAAGTCCTGACCCCTCCGAGGTGAGCCCGAGGGATGGGTGGGCAAAGAAGGTCCCGTTTTTTGGTTTTTTGCTTATATCTCGAAAACGATGCGTCGTATAAAATTTTGTTGTACTACATAATAAAACCTCATAAAATTCTCTACAACTTTGTTTGTCACACTTTTTATCAAACTCCAAAAAAAAAAAAAAAAACGAAAAAAAAAAAAAAAAAATATAGCAAAGTTGTAGAGAATTTTATCAGATTTCATTGTGTAGTACAATATGTATTCGTGCGACACACCGTTTTCGAGATGCAAAACAAAAACGAAGACGAACGGGACAGAGAATTGGACAAATTTTTAAAAATTGTTCGTTTTTCGGAGCTCATACCAATTCAACGATAAGAGATAGATAAAAAGTGTGACAAACAAAGTTGTAGAAAATTTTATGAGGTTTTATTATGTAGTACATCAAAATTTTATACGACGCATCGTTTTCGAGATATAAGCAAAAAACCAAAAAACGGGACCTTCTTTGCCCACCCATCCCTCGGGCTCACCTCGGAGGGGTCAGGACTTTTAATATGTTTATCTTCTAACTAGTCCAAACAAAATTCATAAGTCAGATTTTCTGCTTTCGACTTTTCCAACCACATACCCCTTTTGAGCACTCATTTACCAGACTACAATGCTCTAATCGAATTATGTTCCATCTTTCTAGTTTTTTTTAATAGTCTGCCTTCAAAGCAAGAGTGAACAGGCATCTTCTGGGCACGCTCGTACCATCATAGACCTCAGGCGTGATCAAGGTCAAGAGCAGGCCCATTTTGTAATTAAAAAAAATAGGTTATGATGTCCCACTGCCCAGGAAACCCCAGGTCCAACCAGAAGTTTTTATTCTAAAAATCTTAAATGCATTCCTTTACTCATTGACAATCAACGCATAGCCGAAGCCCCTAGTAGTAGATTCTTTAAATTTTGCGCAAGAGTTACCTATATGACATAGGTCCCTAAGCACTAGAAACATTAAGAAAGCATTTTTCAAAATTCTACCTTTAAACTGGTTCGAGAAGTCCGTCAATTTTGCCGATGGTTTTTATCAGGCTTATCCATTGATGAAAAGGTATTCCAAAATGTTTCAGCTACATAGTTCAGCCCCAAAGGATGCGCGTACTGTGAACCACCATTGATTAAAATTTAATTAAAAACTTTTAACAAGCTTTAACGAAACTTTTTCTCCAAAACGAAAAGCCATTTTGGTGGGAGCCAGATTAAAGGCACGCAGTTTTATGAAACGAAAATCAACATTTAACAAGCTAATTTTCGACATCCCAATGGTTTTTTTTTTTTTGTCAGGGTTTGTCTGGCAAGCGATTTTAGGCTTAATAAAAAGTCGCATAGATCCGAGCTAATGAAGAACGATGCCCAGACAATTGGGCGAACATGACTCAGTAACAGTAAGATAGGCCCACAGAAAAAAGCATAGATTCGTTGAGTTGGTCCGTACAGGATTTAAATAGCCAAGCAAGAATTTTTCTTCAAGAAGAGAATCTATGATGTTCTCCCAGATGTAGCCATTATTTTTCCATGATTATTGACTGCGATAACGTCGACTAAATAATGGTAAGACTGGTTATCAGACTTTTTGGGAGATCTACAGATAACAGCCGACATCAACGGCTTAACGTGCTTTCCGAGGCACGGAGGAAACTCGGTATGTAATGGGCGGTCACCCATCCACAGACCAACCTAGGCAAGCACGGCTTAACCTAAAGATCGATCCGAGCAGCTGTTATTATTTACGAGCTCCCTGACATTTCCTCTCTTATTCCAATTTATTTGTAACAGATTCAGCAGACTTTTTCCATCATTCAACTGAGGTTCTTTCCTTTCATCTTTCACATATTCCCAATTAATTATTAATCTGTCTATTTTCGTAACATTTAAAAAGCTTAGACATTCTCACTTCCAAATACAAACTAACACTCAGTTAACCAAATACGGTTCTAACTAACTCGATATATAACTGTGTCCTTGATAACCGCCTGTACAAGATTCGGTTAGATTACTCCAAACTGGCCTGCCCACACACGCCCACCCGATGTCGAAACTTGACGTTAACTTACATCTCACAATTGGAATTATCTCAAGCATTTTGTTTTCAATGTTACTTTACCGAATTTTGATCAGTGAGGTGATTGGATAAGAATGAATGAGACAAGTTATGAGAGTTTAAATGTAAATGATTTCGAAGTTTGTAATAAGATATGTCTTAAAAATACTGATCGGTTAGTTCAGTGTTAGGCGATGTCATTAACCGTCATAATATGAAAAGGTTGTGAAGAGTAAATGCGCATAATGTGAATTATCCAATGGAAGGAGCATTACACCACGAGTGCCAAAACTAAAAGCTGAATTACCATGCGGAACAGTAATAAATTGTGACAAGAGAAGATATACTAGGTCAACAAACGGCGAAGCCGACGGAATTAAGTCAGTCATTTTACCAATCTTAAAAGGCAGTATAAAGGATAGAAGCTTCACTTTAGGGGGTAAATTGTAACACAGTGTAAGGGACGTGAGCCGCGGGACTGTTCGAAAGAGATACCGCGGCCCTGGAACACAAAGGGCAAAGAAGGAACATGCGATGGGTTTTAGTCAGTAAAAGTCTGACACTCCCTCCCACTCCGCCCAGAGCGGGTATATTTCACCCCCTGAACGGATGTTCTAAAACTCAACTCCTGAGCCAAGCCTGACCAAGACGCAGATGAAGGATCGAACTTGACTTCTACCAACGGGACTGGACAAAACAAAAGACAGAAGTGTGTGGAAAAGGATGATTTGGAGGTTACTTCCTCCTTTTGCAAAGAGATTTAAAAGACTTATACAGCGGACATTAGGAATATTTTCATACAAAAATTTTGATCCCGGACATTTTTTATTTTGACACACAAATGCTACTTGACAAGCGGGCGTCTGACACTAGACATAACGATTTGTTACTAAGTAGTAACAAGTATTGGGTTACGATTTCCTTCGTCTTGTTCCGTCTATCGCTCGTAAATATTTGAATGTCTTTGTCCTTTTGCCATGCGGTGGGACAATATAGGCTAGATAGATAGAACTCCCGAGCGGGTCTAACGGAGGTAAAACTTTGTATGCAAACGAAGTCACCGGCAACAGTTAGTTTCTTATAAAATTTATTCCACAACTGATCTCAGCTCAATGAAAGTCGCAGCATCGCCGGGATGCAGAGTTGTTTACGCTGTATCGATCAGTCGCGGGTGGTTGCTATAGCAACCGGTCGTTCGATACTTATGTAGCCACAGTTTGATTCGAACGAATAATCTGATGCCATTGATGCGGCTTTTTCTTTCTTTTTTTATTTGTTTTCGGATTGATTATGTGTGCGGTTTTGAGGCTTGTATTCAGTAAGTTTGGGGTAGTTTTAAAGTAGAAGGATCTTAAAGCTGTTTCTTTCCTAAACAGGCTTTCATTCAAGTGTTGTCTACATCATCTTTATTCTCCTGCCCTTATCCCAATTTATTTGGGGTCGGCGTAGCATGTGTTCTTCTTCCGGACTTCTCTATTACTTGTCATCTCATCATAGTGTTGTCTACAATTGGCTAAATTAACTTCCCTCTTAGAGATAAAATCTTACCATTTTAGAGTGTGATTAACTCTTACCCATAAGTAAGATTTCATCTAAGATATTTTACGTCGATAAAGGGGTCTAGGCGTCTATATTGGGGCTGCCTCGATACTGCAGCGCCTCAGGTATGTTCGCTGAGGCGCGTACTAATTGCTTTTATGCGACCATGCGCAAGCGTGGCGCGTCGCTGGTGCGTAGGGTGTGGGGCAGCCCCAATGCTGTCCTGGCAATGATCGCGGACCGGATGGACTGCCCATATATACGGCACTGCTGTGATAGGCATGTTGCCGTCAGCAGGGCCGGTTAGATGTTGCCTTTTTATTTATTTTTTTACTTTATTTATTTTATTTTTGTTTTATTATTCTTTGTGTGTTGTTTGTATATGTCTCATCACATATGAGTTAAAGTTGCTCGAAATAAATGTATTTTATTATTTTATTTTTATAAAGGCTTAGGTTTTTGTTATTGTGCTATCTAAACCTCTCTGGCATCTGCAGCACCAATACTGCCGGGAGACCCCAGAGACAAAGTTCATCATCATCATCCAAAGCCTGAATTCACCCATAGCTGTGTACAGGCCTCTATTTTCTTATGTCAATCTCCACGTTCCTGTGCCAGTCTCTCTCAGGTTTTTCCCCCAGATGGCAACAATGTCGTCGGCCTATCTCGGCACCGCAGTGATGATAGGTAGTGTACAGCTGTGAGCAGAAAGGCGTCTAAGAACTGGGAAAAGAAAATATGTTGGTCAAAGTTCAAGTCAAGTCAACTCTCAGTTATCATCATCATTCTCCTACCTTTATCCTTCTTCTTCTTTACTTCTCTATTACTCGTCATCTCATCAGACATCTCAAAGTAAAAGTATAAGTCCATTCTCATTATAACCAGTAATTTGAAAACGACCTAGCAGTACATGGCGACGGATTGTCGGGATGTTGCTCCCATTTTTCCGATAATCGGACACAACGCCCACGCAGAAAAGAATTGGGGCGGTAATGCGGTATATTACAAAGCAAAAATAGCGGCTTTCCTCCAAGTACGGTTAGAATTAATTCCCGACCAATGTGAGGCAGTTTGTTCACCGCATAATGTCTATAAATCAAAACGATATCATCTGTTACGAAAATAGGAGCCATCTTTATCTATTATTTATTGCCTCTCGGTGTTATGTCAAGTCATATTGTTATTTGCATATCCGAAGATGGGTTTTCGACTAAATAGGAGTATGCTTTGATGAAATCTTTTGGGATGTGGGTAGATTACAACTTTTCGTTAGAGATAATGCGGTGTTATTCGGAATTTCTCAGTTACGAAAGCAATTAATTATTTTCTTAACTTATTAACACCACTAAACCAACACCTCAAAATGCGATTAGCTAAGAATTCTCTAATATTAATATCTTCAAGCGGGCCAGTGTGAAATTAAGCAGAATCAGAAAGAATTTTCCAATTTAATAAAGCATGATCAGTCCTAGAAAGATGAGTCGGTCACCTGTCTGCGACATCTTCAACAAAATCAATCTACCTTTCCATATCCTCCATTCACAACAATTAGCCACTATTAACCTTACCAAAACCAATAAATCATCACCAATTCAGTCCTAAGCCTCACATGTACTTGATGTACTCTTTCCAATCAATCCATCTCGTCGGTCACTGACCTACCGCAAGCAATGGCGGCTCTAAACTGAACTAAAACATTTAACTATCAGTCTACTATCAACAGAAGCCAATATATCTGCTCGTAAATAGCTTTGTTTCAGCTTATTTAGATTGGAAATGCCGATGGCAAGGCAGTAATCACAACACACTAGATTCCTCGTAGTAATCGATTTGATTACCATCAAGTAAAGGGCAATGTCCTGACTGGGATGTAATTGTGATTCTATTTTTATGAATACCTGTGAATCTACGTCAGATTTTGATGCTCGTCTGTTTAGACAAATGGACATTAGTAACTGACCAGGATGATGTAGATACAGACAGGACAATGGTATAAACATAGCTGGTGTTCCATTACCACCCTTGATTACCACTGAACCTGAATCTTTAATTGCTTGATCAATTGATTCTAATTTATTTTCAATTTGAGTCGGGATTGGTTGTTGGTATTTGACGACAGAACAGTCGCAGCTAGCATGATGTTTGACAGCAGATCAGGTTAGGCTTTCGGATAGCTTTCAGACTGGTGTCTTTCATTAGCAAACTTCAGTGTGTTTTCAAATTTTGATCCTCTTTCTTAATCATCCAGGACCACTCCATTAGCTGTTCTATGTCCTTTTAAAGTGAATGCAAGCATTTTTTTTAATACAGGGTGCAAACAGACTCTTCACGAAGCCGACAACCAAGCATTCTGTAAATCAAACTAAGTAACTTTAAGCAAAAATTATTGCTGGGAAACGACTTTTTTTTTTGGGGTGAAAAATCACATATTACGGTAGGACTCAATGTAACGTACCTACTCAAAACATTGTGCTGATGGATGGATTGAATAGTATGGGTTCGTGGAGGTGTTTAAAGTAAAAATCGGAGAACAAGTGCTTTTCGGCTTCGTTAAGGGTCTTTTTACACCCTTTGTAGTAAATAGGCTTGCGTTTGGCCATAACTCGCTTCATCCAGTTTATAATGATCAGAGAACTGAGAAGCTGGCAGAAAACTATCCTAATTCTGAAATCACAAGGTATTTTATTTTGTTAGGTTTGTGTAGGTGCTGTACAAAACCGCAGATGCAGTATGCTGACGTCAAGAGTCACAGGGAAAAGTCATAAACTGGTCAGTTCTTAGAAAAATAGCAGGACAATGTTTGTTGGGACAATTTATTGTTGTTATGATTTTAGTGTCAAAGTAAAATTAACTTAGAATGAGGTCTTTGATTTGTTTGGTAATATTTATCACATTATGACGTTATATTCGGCACCTAGGTATGTGTTATGTGGTTATTCGTAGAAGACAATGATAGTAAAGTTCAAAGACGACTTCGTGCAAAATTTTAAAATGTTGCTAGTATTAAGTTTTCTCCCTGTAAATGTTACGACAAAAACAAATGACCGAAAAGTACGAAATCGTGACAATAGTCATATTTTACTTTCTATTACCACTTTTATAAATCAATATTTTTAAATAACTATAATCTCCACATATTTGGTAGTAAAAACCGCCGAAAACATAACCTCAAAAATGTTTACCCGCCTTTTCGCCGCCATTATTGATTTCCACGACAAGCGGCGTCCATTTTGTATATTTTTTGCGATTAGCGGCAGTCACGTTTGGTGCACCCACGAGTTGGAAACTTTTTGTAAAAACTTCGTTACGCCTCCGGGCTTTGATTCGCTCTGTGATTAGGGCTGCTAAATTGCAGTTCAGATTTATAGGACAGGGGCAGGAAAGGACTGAAAAAAGGACGAAGAGTTTTAAACTTGCATTTAACTTTGTATCAAGTTTGATGTTATACTAGTAGGTACCTAGTATTAGATTCAAAATCATGACATTCTGGACTTGTTTCGAATAATATCAGATACCTAGATATAACAGGAAGTACCACTACTTTATTCAGCACACATATTTTTTTTGCTACCGAGCTTTCATAAAAGTCCCTGTCAAACTGAAGCCAACCAAATAAACCTCGTAACGTAGCTCGCAGTCACCTGAATTTCGTGAAACGACTAAATTAATCAAATTTCGGTGCACTGCACTCAAACAAATCGCATTTAAACCGGATAATCCGGTTCCAACCGGATCAGAGGCAGCCCTATTCGTGATTGAAGCCTCGTACTACCACAGTTTGGTGAAAAAATCGATTAAATGGCTGTGATTCACTGAGTACACACGGAGTAACTGCCATACGCGACTTTCTACCATATTGTTGTACAAGGACTTTTTGGCGCGTGGTCAAAATGGGAACTAACGCCACCATATTGTTTTACAATACCATTTTACAAATGTTTACCAATAATGCCCTCCTGTTAATGTCACTCCAGCACCAAAAGATGTTGGCAGCACTAGATGTATCGAGCATGGACTATGGACCGATTGTTAGGCACTCAATAAATCGCCATTGTTATGGTCTTGTGACTTAAACGATGCAAGTTATCTTTATTGTTATAAATTAGAATCAAAGTTCAATATGTTGCAGCCTGCAGCATACGAAATGACAAGAGAATTGATAGCTTTTTGATTTGCAATTAATGTTACTTAGTATTTGCAGTTACTACCGAATTCAACGGTCGAACACCCACCCTTATGTCCTGAGTGATAAAGTTGAAAAGTCAATGGGTATCCTGTTACCCAAGGCAAGACAATGTACCTTCTGACCATGTTACCCAGTATCTGGGTTGTAGAAGTCAGCTAGGCAATCACTCCATATAAAATACTGTTATACAGCTGCGTCCGATTAGATTGAAACCACCTTAACATAGTCGTAAAAAGGCTAGGCAGAACATGATGATGTCCGTGTTTTGGGAAAAAAGGTTACAACCACGACCCACGTGGGGTTTTTAAGGTTCTTTACAAGAGACTCGAGTATATGAATAGGATATCTGTGAAGTGCTTTGCACCTGTAAAACCACTAGGTGATGTAGGTATAGTATATCTATATATCATAGTAAAAGCAGATGACAGTTTTTTTGTTATGTCTTCAATAAAGTCATTGATGGCGCCTACACCATATTGGGAAGAGAAACAGCCTAATATAGTAGAGGCGATACCAAATAGGTACTTTATGGAACATACAAACCAGCCATTGAAATCTCCTGTCCTTTTAATAAGTAAACGCATGCTATAGACTCATGGCCTCAGGTGTATTAATTACAAACAAACCGACTAGCAGTAATAATGTGGTCATTTGCATATCCGGCGACAATATCCTTTTAAAATCACATTTTAAAACAACCTCAGACATTGCCTCTGCAAATGATGAAGTAACCTCATTTTAAATAGTAAACAATGCCTCTAAAATAACGTCTTGCGTAATCTCGACGGACATAACAAGAGTGAAGAATTGCCACGTTAACCTACAATTTGGATCATCATAAAACAACTCAATGCAATTACGGGTATCGCTACAATAATATTCTACAATATTTTGACACTGGCAACAAATTACGTCATTATTCCAAGTATGTTTCTAATATACACTTTACACTGGCAACATTAACGGTCGCTGTTAAAAAAATTTAACTGTTACAAGTTTGAATTCGAAATAGGAACTACTTTGACCACCTCATTAGGCTAGTGGCCGTTGGTTCGAAACTCATTGGACTTACTCAACTGGAATTTTCAATTCAGTTCTAATCAGGGACTTCAACAAATTGTACTATTTCAATTATACTTTTTGTATTGAACCTTATTCACAGACGTATAAGGAAGAGACAGTTACTTAGTGATTAATGTCAGCTAGTCTGCTAAGTCCCTAATTCGCTTCACAAATTGTCTTGTTCTACATAACGACGCCTATTTAGATTAAAAGACAAAGCTCGCTGAATGACAACTAAAAGTGGGTTACCTCTGGACATAAACACAATGAAATCAATGACAAACAATGATGCTTTGAATGGAATACTTTCTTTGGAATGTCAGTGTTTTCCCTTTACGTTCTGGCAATGATCAATAGAATGGTTTTGACATTCGGAAGTTGACATTTCGAAAAGGGTGACCGTAGATAGTGTCAACACTGTATAGTTTCAGCTCATAAAGTTTAGTCTTAGCTTTATGAAAGGCCTAGGAGGGTTGTTTAAGGGCATTTTTCCATAAAAAAGGGGCAATAAAAGAGCATTTATCGCCGTTGCATACCTCTAACTATTTGTTTTAAGTTTAAGCCAAAAATTCATATAATGCATATTTTAATCCTACTTATTAAAGATCCTCAAAGCACAGCTTGCGTAGGACCTCAACGGTACTTACTGTTATTATTTTACAAAACCCAATTAAAAGTTTCGGCCAACCGAAATCGGTTAAGCATGCAAATCCAACCTCTTTCAATTTCACCTCTTGTTTCCATAAACAATAATGTTACAATAGATCTGGCAACTTTCCAAAACGCCCTTACCAACAAATCATTATTTTAATTTTCCTCTTCTTTTAATTCTTAAATCCATTCAGGCGCCATTAATTTTAATTAACAAAGAAAGCCAACTAGTCCTCCCTCAGTTTTCTCTTACTGAAATAAAACTCTGTCTTTCAAAGAAAAAGTAATCTTTAGTTAAGTAGAAATAAGGTCGTTGTTGGATTGCTGCTGTCAATGAAAGGACACTATTTTCTGACACTCGCCTTCAAAATGGCCGCCTGTCAAGTCAACAGCTGACGGCCAAAGGACCAGACACTGTTTGTCTTAGTATCAATTGACAAGGACAGCGTGTATTGGAAGATTCTGTTGCCGATAGATTGAGATTATGTAAACGGAACGTGATATATTAGAAGACGAAGATTGAAGTCTGGGTAAGGCTCAAAGTAATGCCTGTTTACAATGTAGGGTTTTACGTTGACAGTTACCCTGTTACGTTTAGATATTACTCATAGTGTCGCAGAAGATTTTATCTCACAGTGTTGTTGTGGTCTTTGGAACCAGATCGTAAAAAGTTAGGTCAAAAATATCTCAACCATAAGGAAGAGAATTTAGAAAAAGTTTTATAAATAACAAGTCTTTCTAATTCAATCAACAACTTGTTAATAGTTTTAAAGTAACAATTTTAAATTGACATCTCAAGTAATGGCCTTAAAAAACAAATACGAACTTAATAGTGACAAGCAATTAAGTCAATCAGACGTCAATTTTCATGCTTTGGTAATCAAGTAAATTAAGATTAGCGACCGTCACGGAGAGGCAATTCTCCGCGCTTTATGCACCGCTAGAAGTGACTGTTTACAAAGCTAACCAAGAACCAAGAATATGATGATCCCAAGCCAAGCCGCACCAGCTTCGCTTGTGACGGATTTTCAAACACACTTTCAACCCTTGGTTCACCCAGTTAGGGGGTTGAATTTCTAAAATCTTTTCTTAGCGGCTACCAACTTCATAATAGCTATCTGTATGCCAAATTTTAGCCCGATCCGTCTAGTGGTTCGAACTGTGCGTTGATAGTCAGTCAGGACAAACGATTTATAGATATTCTGAGATTAAGTAGTTAGAATGCATCAGAAGTGGGCGGGATGTAGACGGCTTTAAATCAGGGATGCTTCGGTGCATGAAAATGACTTCTTATCTTTGCAATACAATTTTTTTTGGGAATCGTGTGATTGCTACCTTAGTCCTAAAACGAAAGACCCGAAAGCTATGGGGAGTGGCTTTTACCCGAAAATGGGATGATATAGGCGATGGTGTGGTGGATAATAATGATGAGATCGATAGAGCTGCCGGCTCTCTAGAAACAAACAGAAATAACAAGACAAAACATAATTTCTAAAAAACCGTTAAGGATTCCAGTAGGTACATGTTTCTTAATATTTCAAACCACTTTTATAACAAGGACTAAAAGCCGTCCGCGAGTCAAAACTATTGTCGCATTTGGAAGTAAAAAAACATGGCCTCCAAACATGATTCACTACCCCGATCATGAATCAAATACAAAGCAGCAGTACCTATAATTACGGCAATATCCATACAACAAAATAGACCCAACACTCTTTGAAGGCAAAAAACTAAGAGAAGCAATTTGTAGAACGGCCAACGTTCCCTGGGCTACTGAACCGATTTCCATGCGGTTTTCTCATGGCTGTCAACGCACTGATTGTAATACAATGCGTGCCAATAACATTGAATAAGTGGCAAATGGTAACAATTTGCGCCGTAACCTCTTAAGAGACGTGTTAACTGCTTCCGAAAGGAGTTCAACGGAACTGGCCTTAATGGCTGGTGAAGACAATTGAAGATCGAAAAAAATGGTGGCCTGCTATTGGCTGCCATAGTAATTTTACTAGCTGTTGCCCGCGACCTTCGTCCGCGTCAAATTATTATAAAAATATATCTTCCCATTTGAATCGAATTTAGTTAACAATTGCAAGGGCTTCATTTTTTTTGCACGGAACCCTAAAATAAACCTTAGTTACTCCTTATAACATCAGCTTTAAGTCAGTAAAAGCCCTGTCAAAATCGGTCCAGCCGTTTCAGAGATTAGTCGAACCGCATGTAAGTACTTTCATATGCATTCAGTAAAAAGCTGTTATTTTAAAATTACAAACAGATACTTCTATTTGATATATTTTTTATTTGTATTGATGTATAGATTGTGACATCTAGCGTAGTTGAAGATTTCCGAGGAATTACAGATCAACTTATCATCATTTTGCTACTTGAAGGGTTATAGCCAATTAACGATCAGCATTACATTTTGTTCCCATTGCTCGGAGACAGGCCCCTTCTATGTGTGAAGGAGGAGCAGGCTTGACTTGGTAGAAGTCCTATGTCTTCGAATTTGGACCCTAGAACATGCCAAGGAGTTGGTACTTAGTACACCCACATGTCCCTGTTATGGTTAAATCCCATGTACGAGGTGCAAGACTATTGCTATTAAACGACACAAATAAAACTCCAGGCTTTTGAAGAAACTAAAATGATAAGAAGCAGAATATAGATGGAAGGATAAAAGTAGCAATTTTAATGAACCTAGATAAAAATATTAAAGTGAATAAAAAACTACTACAAAGCGTACGCCAGACGGAAGGGAAGGGGCCGATCGACGACTGTACGACTCGGCTGCCGACTACTTTTTACTTTTTTTTATGAATTTCTCTGAAATAAGTGCTTACTTCGTTTTAAAGTCAGACGGAGCTAGATCGCTGCAAAAAATGTTGAACTTTTGAATTGAGAAGAAAAAATGGAGTCGAATTGTAAAATTATTGAAAGAGACTTATTTGGAGTTGGAATTTATACTTTGTCAATAATTCTCATTTTAAGTTCTGACTATTATGATATTGTTTTGCGAAGTTCAAAGTACTAATAGGGTAAACTTCAGTGGTTTGAAAACAGAAATAGGGAAAGATAGACACACTCACAATACATTTAATTCTAAATCATACATATTAAGGTGTAAGCGCCAGGATAGCCCGCAAAATACAATTTTTCTTACGTTTTTTACAATTTACAGGTCAGTGTGTGTGTGTGTGTGTGCATCGTATTATCCATTACTAACTGGGTTGTGGAGGTCAGATAGGCAGTCGCTCCATGTAAAATACTGGTATTCAGCTGCATCCGGTTAGACTGGAAGACGACCCTAACATAGCTGGGAAAAGTCTAGGCAGATGATGACGACAGGTCAGTGTCAGGTTGTATGTTGATGAAAATATAATTTGCGTCCGTATCAATGTAGTTACAGAATTATCTTCATTAAAATCATCAATACAACCCCCTAAGTTAATTTAATCCCATTCAATAACTTTTTAATGAAAAGTCTTTCATAAATAGGGTTACATAAATGTGTTAAATTAATCAATTTCGAGGGCGACTCTGGCGCTTGCACCTTAAGTTGATCACTCCTAACAAAGCGGAGAAAGGATACGGGATCCTAAGTTACTTATAAAAATAATCGTAAACTTTGTTGCAATAGGACTGAAATGAGTGCCTGCTTACACCAAACATACATGAATCTCAACACCATTTAATTCTTGAATAGGTACTCCTTTATATCCTCAATAACTATTGCCCGTGGCTTCGCCCGCGTGCAGTTTAGAAATAACTCAATACTCAATACTTTATTGCATTCCATAATGTTAAAATAAAACAGTTGGTATGTTAAAACATTGAATCAATTATGGACCCTGTCGGCCACAGCAAAGTTAAATTAATAGGTAATAGGAGAGAGGACGAAGGCGCTTTTTTGTTTAAAAAAAAAAACATATTTTATGATATATCAAATTAAAATACTCTTTGTCCTAACGCAGATCAAGGTTCACCATAATATGCCAAAGTTCATCCATATCCATTCAGCCATCGCGGGGTCGTGGAAATGTAACAGAGAGAGAGAGCACTCTCACATTTATATTATTAAAATGAAGTATGAATATTTCTAAACAAAACAGATAATAAATAACTCCCAAACTGTCACCGGTGCGCTGGGACAGACAGGCCAGTTTCGATCACGGATCGAGTGTTGAAAATCACGCAATCGCTGCGAATTCAATCCGCTGGTACAATGAACTTGGCCGAACATGATTGAAAATTGACGCGCTTTGCAAAAAACGTGGTGGATGGACTGGGATCAATATTGAGGAAGCTTTTATGACAGATTTAAAAATGCCTAGAAAGACCGCGAAATTTGACGTTTCAAAGAGAATTTTTCATGACAGTTTATGCTGCTCTATGGTCTACTCTGTTTTAGCTCTATGGTAAAATCAATTAACAAAATGTATGAATACAAAGAATTATATTTTGGGGGTTAAAGTTATTTAAAGATTGTTTTTAGAGATATTTTAGGTTATTTTGTTTTATAAATCCTAAAGTAACATTGATTTTGTCATACAGTAGCAGTATTTGTCAGGAATAATTGAGAGACGAACTGTCTATAGTCTGTTTTTTAATCCCTGAGACTAAATTGACAAGTAAAAATGGCAAACTGACATAGATTTCAATAGGATTTATGTCAGTTTTGACATTTTCACTTGTCAATTTAGTCTCAGGGATTAAAAAAACAGACATTAGTGTTCATTTGCAGTCAGCAATTTAATCCAAGACTTTTGCACGTAACACAAAATGCAATACGCTTGTCTGTACTAAAAAATAAACCAATTTTGCAAGAAAATAATGAAGTAACAAAGAAATGTAATACCTACACAAAACTGTCGATTTGGCTTATTGAATTTCATATTCAATACTGTAAGCATTGTGAAACGCGTCAAACGGACAGTGATGACTGTTCAACCATGTTTCGTGCTAATAACCTGTAATTATCTGGTTTCTAATATCTTTCTAAATAATAACTGGATAATTACATAAAATCTTGTTTTATTATTAACGGAAAACGGAAATTGGCGCCAATAAAAACTGATTCAAATGGCCTGATAGACTTCAGGTGAAAAATTGAATTTGGAATTGTCAATACTACCCTAACCAACCAAATCAACGGTACCCTTGGAATTCTTGGAGGTCTAACCTCAAATACCTACCAGAACCAGGAACTGATTTTTAACCATTTATCATAAAATAGTATAACAACAGTAACACAGTTAGGTCAAGTGGCTTTAAAACTAGCGTGCTGAATTATTTCGACCAATTTATTAGATATTTTATCGCTAGTTGTCACGCCAACCATTTTGAATTTCTATGCGGTATGAATTGCACGCTATGAAATAAATACCAATGAGACCATAGATAGACAATAAATCGAGCCATAAAAAACATAGCACTGATTGTATCCTTCCTAACAAAGCATCACATTTGAATGTGTTAGAGAGAGGAGTACCTACACTCACATTTCGCCAGTTGTGTTTAAGTCCCATGTAATAGAGGGAATCCATCCCAATTTTATAAATTAAATGCGTCCTTTCCGTCGTCTGTCTCACTGTTACTTTTTCACGCCTGTACCAATGATGCCACCATTTTGAATTTGGACAGATTGGTTGACTGGGAAATGGCGCGGGCAACTTCTAGTCTTTCTATATCTTCAACCTAATGAAAAAGTTGTGTGTCTGACCAAAATAGACCGTGTTTGGTTAGTCAACTTCGCAGCTTTGACCTTTTTATCAAATTAATATTACATAGAACTAGAATATGTAAGGATTTCGTTAACCCGAAACCGAAGTAGGAATATTTGGTTGGAAACCCTACCCAGTGTTCTCTAGGGCATGATACTGTCATTGGTTTCCCTTTCCGTAAAATTGTATGTCAGTTTATTTATTATTCACAAAATCCACAGCTCTTTGATATTTTATCTTAAAATATACAGGGTGTAAACAGACCCTTCACGAAGCCGTCAACCAAGCATTCAGTACATCAAACTAAGTAACTTTACGCAAAAATTATTGCTGGGGAACGACTTTTTTTTTTGGGGTGAAAAATTACGTTTTACGGTAAAAATCAATGTTACGCACTCAAAACTTAGTGCTGATGAATGCTTTGAATAGTAAACCGGTCATCAAGTTAATTAAAATAAAATTAAAACCTTTAAAAGTGGTATTTAAAAAAAACTTGTGAAAAAGTTGGAACTTTGACCTCCAATATCTGTGTAACTAGAAGGTTCCCAGGTATGGTCTAGAACAAAAAAATGATCGCAATGATAGGGAGAACAAGTGCCTTTCGGCTTCGTTAAGGGTCTATTTACACCCTTTATAAACTAATCTTACAGCCAATTAATGTCTGTTTTTTAAACTCGGAGATTAAATTGACAAAATTAAAATTAAAGTCGTTTTAAGTCATACGGTGGTCTTCCGTCATCAAAAGATGAACACATGACATAATAAATCAGATAGCACATACATACTTCATAACGTCCCGGAAGGAGCTATACGTAAACAAACAGTTTTATTGCACTTACAAACTGTAAACATTGCCAGTTAGTCCACTACCCATCAATCAATAAAGCAAGTAACAGATTTGAAACACTCCGCACCACATGACGCGAACATAATGCGCAATCCATAGATTTAAACCACAGATTCGCCATATCGCGCCAAAAAATGTTGACGTTTTTATTTCGTTTTAACAATGAGATTTCATATGCCAGCTCCCTCATCTGTGTAAAAACACTTTTTCGCACAACCTAAGTACGGTGAGGGTACATCTATGATTTAAATCAATGCCGCAATCTTCAAGAGTGCTGTGGCGTCGGGTGTCATAAGTGTGTCTTTAGTCTATGGTGACTCATCGTGTAGACTAATCTCTATGGTCGTCCGGAGAACACGCGCCAATTCGACTGTGGCTAATCGCCTAACGTTGTTTGAAATGGAGCATTGGAGAGGCTAGCGGAATATACGAGGTGTGTAATTGAACACAGGCACGCTTGAAGTTTATGAGCCAGTGGCATGATTTTGAAATTGGAATAATGAAAAGGGATGTTCCCATTTAATTGTAAGAAGAATCAAAAGCTATACTAATACCAGAATTCTCTCGACAATATGAAGTTGCAAATTTTTCTTTTGAAATTCATGATTTATTTTGTGAAAAACGTACCTAAGTAATTTGTATTTACTGGACCTACATTGACGGATTCCAATAACCGGGCGTCAGGATCAGCATTTCCTTAAAACGACTGGCAATGGCGTTAATTTACCTACGGCCAAAATGTTAATCACTCATTCTAAAATAAATGTTCCACTCTCAGCGTTGGTGTTGACGTTTTCTTAAAGTACATAACTAAAGAAACTTTTTGTTTACATAACATCAACTAAACGTTTTCCCAAGTCACAATAACGTTAGCAAAACAATAGTTACTTAGCACTGCTTTAAACTTGGCAACAATATTGTACTATGGCAACACTTGTAATACATCTTCTCCTACCTTCAAATGTGGCCAGCAACCGTGAAGGGTTTATGCAATACAACTTCTCATAAGTAGATGGAGGATCTTAAATACAAGCCAAAAAATATTAATGTCTAATAAACTGACATTAACATCATTTCGTATTGTTGCTCAAATTATTTCGTTAGAACATATATCATCATCTGCCTAACCTTTTCCCAACTACGTGGGGGTCGGCTTCCAATCTAACCGGACGCAGCTGAATGCCAGTATTTTATACATGGAGCGACTGCCTATATGACCTCCACAATTCAGTTAGTACTGAGTAATGCGTAATTTCATTAGAAGATTAATACCTGTCTATTACTGTGCACCAGTAGGGCAAAGAAATCGCCTCCAGGGAAGACAATACGAGCATAGATAGGTATGGCGGACCCTGGACTAAATAATTACTAATTTCACTTAAATAAAAAATAAAAAACTGCCTAGCAAATTATTTTGAAATCAAATGTCGGATTTTTTTCCAATTTTCAATCATTATAAAATACATACTTATAGCATAAACTAAATATTTCAGTTTTATTAATGTTGTTATAAGTTCTGATGAAAAGGTCATTTACATTTAATAATAATTATTTATGCAGCACGTATCTTCGTGCTCTGCCTTGCCTGTAGACATTCAGTCACCGTGAAGGGTTTGTGCAACCGCTGCTCACAAGAAATACGGTGACCACACTTTAGGATCCAAGCGAGACCGTTTAACTTTGAACAGGCATAGCCGTAGTAACTTCTTGTAAATTGATATTTTTGTTTCTTTCTCGTGAAGTTACCAGGAATTCTTCAAATTTTGTTGGTCTAAAACGTAATATTTTCTACTAAGGTAGGCAAGGAAATCAATCAAAAACGTATTGAGAAGAAACCAATTTATTGGTGACAATGTTACTCATAGAGAAAATTACGTTTGGATTTGATTGATAAGTTTTCTTAAGATTGATTGCGTTTGATTTGGTTAGATTAATTTGGTTTTTGTGTGGGTACTTATTTATTTAATAAATAAGTCTCCACACACATGTTCACCGATTTCTCCGTGTTTACTGGTCCGATTCAAGTGATTTTTTCATTTGGTAGAGGAAGCTTGCACGGTAGCCCCATATAAATTAGAGAAGTTTAAATAAAAAAATTACTTTATTTACTTACTTAATTAGTGAAAAATAACTTTACTTTCCGAAGTCGGTGGCAAAAAAGTCAAGAAATAAAAGAATTACAAATAAAAGAGAATTATACTTTCAGTAACAAACATAAAAATCTTAACAAATACCAAAGTTTCTAGTCAATTTACGAACCAAAACAATCGCAGTAGGTAATTGATCTAGGTGTAAAATCCTTGACATAAGTTTACTCTTCACGGTTTGGACGGTCATGAACACGGAGTCAATATCAGTATAGTAAAGAAAACCTATTAGATGTAATTAAACAGGTTTGTGCCTACTGAGCCTGCTTGGTACGTTTTATAAAACAATTCTTTACTGGCCTGTTGTTTGTAGCGATGAGTAAGACAAGTTGGAGCGAAACGAATAATAAATGGAAATTATCGAAACTTGATTCGGAATTTCACAGTAGCAGTACTTAATGCTTGGCTTGCCACTTATACATAGGATTAAGATAATTGAACTGAAAATCTCTGTCCAATCCTTTGGAGAAATACAAACGTGCTGTTTATGTTCAAAACTGCCAAAAAAAAACGCAATCAAAAAAATATACTGTTCCGAAACACAGGCGTCCACAGGACATTTTAGTTGCGGTCGTGGAAAACCGAATACGCAATATTTAAATAGGTAAGTGTTAGGTCATGTTATTGCCGATACAAGAGTAATTTTTAGAACAATAGACAATACCTATGTTTACATAAATCAGTATTTTTAAGACCTTGGTAATTCAAACTTGAAGAATATGCATCATTTAATATAAAAAATTGTCTAGACTGACAAGTATAATGTATTTACTAGACAAGCATTATGCAAAAAATTAAACAAATGCATTTCTTTTCGTTATGTTCTTTCAAATAATAATACTTCTACATGGCCAATATTAAATTGCAATGCATTAGTACCTATAGTATCCAAGATCAAATGAACAACTAACCAAACATTGTCCATGGAATGAATTTGTGAGCGAACAAACGGCTTTTCAATTAGTTTTGTTGAATTTTGTGTGACGTCATCCAAATCGAACCTCAACCTTGCCACAATTAGATGGTATTACTTAATGTTAAGTTATTAAATGACCCCAACAAAACAGTCTGTCCTCGAACATCCAAAAAGATGGCCACCCTACGTTCCACGCTCGGTTGCACGTCAGTTGAACGCGTGGCTGACACCTGGCCGCCGCACGTCGATCTATTTACTGGGCTATATGCTCAACTATTCAACGTAATTCACATGGAATCGGAAGGCAGACATTGTCAGTTAGATTTAATAATAAAAAGGTACTAGGTTATTATTTACTTTTTAATGGTACAGTCGCGTGATTAAGAAAATCTGACCAAGGCCCGCTTGCACCACGAATCACTAAAGCGTTGAATGCATCGTACTATTTGAAATATTGTTCTGTTTCTTTAGAAGATGGCAGTAACAGAAGTTAATGTTTTAAAATTGTTTAGCGCTAAATGTCATTAGTGATTTTTGGTGCAACCAGTCCTATGTGCTTTCACCAAATACATTGTACAAGTAACTTTAGGGCTCTCATCGATATAATTATATGTAGTTACTACTTACTGCGAGCTTTTGTCAAGACTATAGTGTTTCTTAGCAAACGCAACCGAAAGAACAGGGTGTTGCAAGCTTTGAAGGAGATTTTTCAGCAGTGGAACCGTACCTACACTTCAACCATCTTATCTGTACAGGCGGGAAAACACAGAACTAAAATAAATGTACTAAGTTTGACAAATTTTCTTGACAAGCAACACTTTGAACTGCACACTTAAAGTGGTCATACTGTACCCTTCCTATGGAAAAAATGCTTATACCACAGCCTAAATATTAAACATACTTCCTTCAAAGACGAAACCTCATTACAGCAATTACCTAAAATAAGAGGCAGTGTTGACTACACACCTCGTTAAAATCATCATTCTCGTTTTCGCAACAATCGAGAAAACAATGACAACATTACAAATTGCATCCTATGACCGTATCTCACCAGCTCACCTATTTGTCAAGAATCTCATTGTTTTGTCTCAAAAGGTAGTCTCTAAATAAAGCAAATCGTTTTTTGGTCTTTTTGGGCTTACATCGTAGGTGTTACTTTAGAGTTTAGTACAAAATGCTTGAATTCCTAATACAGGTTTAAAAGGACGAAAAAGGAATTGCTGTTTTTGTAAATGAGAAGAAATGTTGCCATACGATATTTTTTATAGGCACTCACGAACTTTTTGTTACACTGTGATCCAAATTAAAGCTTAGTACACCTGACATAAAAATAATAACTGTGCATGTACTGTGAAATTAAAAATTTTCTGGTTCTGACATTTTTCGACGTTGACACAGAAAATGCTGCTGGCCATTCAGAATTGCATATCCCGTTTTTTTTTAATGAAACGTGATGCGACAGGTTGCATCATATTTTAGATTAAAAAATAAAATGTTGCCACGTTTGAAAATACAAAGTTGCCAGATTTTTAAAATACGTCCGTCACTTCTTTTATTTATTTAAAAAAAGTGAACTTTTTATAATAAACAGTTGAATGAGAGATAAGCAGACCTCATAACGGCTTCAGGGACGGAAGGACGCCCTGCGGTCTGGCCAGGAAGTTGCCTGTTACCGCGTCCTGGATTCTGAACTCTTTGGAGAGCCTACCAACTTATCTAAAGTCTCTTTCACGTTGGCGTTGAATAGACTTCCAGGTGCTATTCACAGTTTAAAGTAAAACCTGCTCGATATCATTTGCAGTCACCGAGGAACAAATTATAGATTTTTATTACCCGCTTTACGATTGTTTTTTAAGCTAGATATTTAAATTCAAACAGGTCAATGTGCTATTGATACAAAATTAAGAGTCAGACAATGATATAATTTTGTTAATTTATTTTCTTTTTGTTAGTTTGTTGACATAAAAATGGACTAGACGAAGCAGGAAAACGCTAGTTCAATGCTCTCGGAATTGAACTTGCAAGTTTTCACGTGCGCTTGGCGGGTTTTCCCTTTGGCAAAATTACGAACTGCCATACAAACTTAAATCCTCTTTAGGAGATGAATTTTCAAAGTTTTTCCTTCGTGTTCACTTTTGTTATAAAATAAACTCTTTTGCATTTCATGCTTTTACAGTATGTCTAGACTAAGCTACTTTCAGTACGCGTACCATGACCACCGTAGAAACGGGTTTTGTTGACGGAAGAATCGACAAAATGACAGATTTCTTTTGTTGATCTGTCATTGTATCGATTCTTCCGTCGACAAAACCCGTTCTACGGTGGTCATGCTATGCGTACTGGCCTAAATTGACAATCTTTATCAAAGCTACAATACGTCCACAAAAAATCTTACAAGTTACACCTCTCCAGGTCATGGGACATGACCTTTGTCTTTGATTTCACGCGCAACCATCAAAGTACAGTCCCGCGCACTATCAAGTCTACACATAAGTAGCAAAATTAAGTGATTTACACCTGCTGAAGTATGCTACGATCATAATATTTTGGAACCCATAATATTATGAAATAGGCCTTATCTCAGTTGCTATCGTTTTTTCACAAGCTTTTGAACGTTCTTAAGCGTATACATATTATTGCCCGTGACTGTACTCACCTACCTATCGAAACATTATCGTGACCGTTAAGCCCCAATACTGCTTTCATATTGGACGTATTAGAGCATCACAATAGCAGGCATGTTCCTATCATTAGTGGGTATATAAGAAATTTATAATTTCACGCCGTTCGTTGCGCCGGCGCACGTACTCGGCTAACACCGTTTTGGCGCAGTTTTCTTGAGTAAATGCAATGGAAGAGATCGATGATGTGTTGTGAATTGTTATGGTCGCAGTAGGAACCGTTTTTTTATGGAAGATGGTGTGATCATATTGTCAACTAGCTGTTGCTCGCGACCCACATCCGCGTAAAATTATTATAAAAATATTACTTCCTTATTTGAATCTGATTTTGTTAATAATTAAAGGTTTTAATTTTTTTTTGTACGGATCCCTAATTCTTCTCAAAATAAAAGCCCGAGTTACTCCTTATAACATCAGCTATCTGCCAGTAAAAGTCCCGTCAAAATCGGTTCAGCCGTTTCGTACATTAGCCGGATTCATATGCATTCACTAAAAAGCTCCTATTTTGAAATTACAAACAGACACTTCACAACGATGATGTGTGGTTTCTAATAACTCCAAAGTTGACCAGGCCACATAGGTGCTACTTGAATTGCAGAAAAAAGCCTTAAATATGCTTTTGAAACGGGCTTTTTAACTTCCACCAAGATCACAGGGAGCATAGAACCAGTACTTTCAGTGCATTTGGTGAAAGACAGATCTTGCTACGGATGTCAACGGACGATTTCACAATGGGAGACTTCCTAATGACCTAAGTAACTCTCAGCAAAGCCGCTGACATTTACCCAACCTGACTAATCACTTGCTTACGAAATACCCACTTAACGTTACACTATCTTAAACACTACCCACACTAGAATCTACACCGTTGTGGAAGATAGCTGCAGGTACATTTATCGTAAGTCTGAGACAGATAATAAGTCCATCAAGCCAGATGGTCGCTCAGTCGTGGCTAGATCTTTAACTAAGCCATTACCTGCGCACGATCAGAAGTGGGCTAGCTTTGCGGATTCTTGGGATGAGGTAAACTAAGATTTCTGTGCTAACTCAAAGTTGTATAGCAAAGTTTTATATAATATAGACTTCGTATTAAATGCTCTTTTCGTAAATAATGATGAAACTGCATTAAATAAATAAGAATTTTAGAAAATCGAAGCGGCTAAAGAGACAGACACGAGACGTGACTTTTTTTTGTAATATGACTAGATTAACAAATGGGATAGATTTTTCTCACATATGTTTTGACTTCAACTGTTACGGCATTATTATAGCGGCCAGAAAGCTGTCCGTCTGCATTTTGGCCTGTTTTAGCTTTGTTAAGAAGATGCCTTGGTCGAAAAGTACCGTCATTCGTCGTGAAGGTCGATATTTCATCATTTATTACACCTATTCTGGAGTCGAGAAACATAATTACACTTGACCGCCGTATACTTTACACTTTGAACCCTATAATTGTTCTATCAGGGATCAAAATTGCAATTCTATAGAAATAAAGCGACAATAGGTCTGCTAGCCTATACCGCAATGTATGTGAGAAACACGTGCACGGCAATCGCGTCGCATGCGCAGAACTACTTTATAAAACATGTTGCAACACTGCCTAGCGTGCATATCTATGGGTCATACTGTATGCAGAAAATATCGCTGATATGCTTGATTATAGGAGCCTGGGGTGTGCTGAAGTTAGAATTTTTATTGGTTCATAGGAACTCATAGACATAACACTGCATTTGTTAGACTGATTGGCTGATTAGGCAGTCGGTTGTTTTTATCAGTGTCCCAAGAACGTGCATCAACATATTGATGGGTTCTGCTGTATTGATAACATAACATAAAGCCTGTAATCCCCAAATGGTTATGCAGAGATATATAGAATAGGTAGTCCACCCACATTTCGCCAGTTATGGGACTTAAGTCTCAAGTAATCGGGGGCGAGCCTATTACCATCAACTGGGCACGAATCCTGACTCCCTTGTTGCTACAGAGAAGTCCTCTGCTGTATTTTATTGTGCTGTATTGATCTTTGAATCTATACAAATAAATAAAATTGAAGTGTCTGTTTGTAATTTCAAAATAACAGCTTTTTACTAAATGCATATGAAAGCACATACGGTAGCTTTAACAAAAAAAATTTTTTTTCAATTGTCCTTCTGTCTGTCTGTTTGTTCCGGCTAATCTCCGAAATGGCTGGACTGATTTTGCCGGGACTTTTACTGGCTGATAGCTGATGTTATAATGAGTAACTTAGGCTGCTTCCATTTTGGAAAAAATATTAGAGTTTCGGGAAAAAAAAACCCTTGAAATTGGAAACAAAATCCGATTATAAAGGGAAGTAATATTTTTTTAATCATTTCAGAAACTTTTTCTGCGGAAGTACCTCACTACAAGTAAGTACGATTGGCTATTATGACAACTTTGATTTTATTATAAAAAATAAAATACTGATTTTATTGACAGCTTGATCCTCAAACATTTAAATGATATTATGGTAACTACTACCTACCTACTCTTTCACTAAAAAGTATTTAGTATAACTTACACGTGGGTGGTGCCGCGGGCATTACAAGTAATATAATTCATACAGAGAGAATTTGAATAATAATTGTTACATAGAAGTGAGTGTTGACATGTGTCCAACATAACCTTTGTTTGTGTACAGAATTCCTAACCGTTGAAATTAATTTCTCATTCAACCACTCCTGGACTACTAAATAGGGACGGCTCTTGGAGTTCCTAATACTATTTCTCCGTTTAATAAATTATAAGTAACGTATGGCGCGAATTACACAAAAACGGCGTAAGGTGAAGGCACGGTGCAGGCATGATGCCGATTCAAAACATTTTCATACTAACTGTACGTAGGCGACATGTCGTAAATCACACTCAGGCGGCGCGGCGCAGGCACGCCGTTCTTTCGTTTCCTTATATATTCCACGCCTGCGCCGCACCTTACGCCTTACCGTTTCTGTGTAATTCGCGCCTATGGACACCATGTCGTGAGAGTTCCATTTAAATATGGATTATCAACAGATGGAAAGTGCTTACTGTCATAGTTTTATAGGTCAAGAGTTTTAAAGCACCAGATGCGATCATGCCTACATTTTTAATGACACAACACAACGTGGTGAAGTATTTATTAAAAGTGGCAGTAACTAATATAAAAAAAACGTGTCTCAAATAATTTACATAATACCAAAAGACATTGCCGAGTATATTAGAGGAAGTTTGAAAGTTGCAAGGGAATCGACTGTCTTGGTATGGGTATGTGATGAGGAAGGACGAATTGCATGTGACTAAAAGAGTGATGAGATGAATATAAATGTTGATGGATAGAGAGGGAGAGAAAGACCAAGGAAACGATGGATGGATTTTGTGAGGAATGATATGAAAGACAAAGGAGTAAATGATAGCGTGACAGTTGACAGAGGAGAATGGAAGAAAAATGGTTTTGCGCCGACCCCAAGTAACATGGGACAAGGGCAGGGCGATGATGATGACTAAAAGACATTGCTGACTGGCGACAGATTATGATAGCCAAGTAGTAGTAGTTACAACACATTCCTGGCTGGCAGATTGTAAAACTGATTAAAAACTTTTATTTTTCATCCTAGCTAAGCTCAATAAATAAGACTGTGAATTCGCATAAATAATTCCAAAAAAAATCCAAATGGTCCTGCATAATTATCTATCTTTAGCACAAAAGGCATTAATAGTTAATACTGCAAGATCTACAAAGATATCAGATAGAAAGAGTCAATGATCACCTAATCAAATAACTGTCATCTAACTCGAAATTTCTATTTTAAATTCGTAAATATAAGATCAAAAGTTTTCAACAGCTTTCTCATAAATCATTGGTAAAGTGCAAAGTCGATGATATCGACAGTTCAATTTTAAAATTGCCACCGAGCAATATCCGAACGAATCATAATGAAGCGATGGAACGATCTAGTAATTAAAAAAGTCTCATTGTAAAAGAGGTGATAGAAGGAAATGATTTATGAGGGAAATATGGTAATGGAGGTAGTATGTAGGTAAGTATGTATTATTATAATGTGTGGGTAGGACCGAAACAAAGCGGAAGAATCCGACTTACAGGGATGTCTGTAGTTAAGAAAGACCCAGAAAAGACATCTTTGGAGAAGAGTGATAAGGAGAGCGGACCACAAATAAAGATGGGATAAGGCCAGAGGTAGAAGAAGATGTTTTTGAATAGTGTACTATACTTGAAGCAACAACATGATTTGTTTAGCAGGTGACCAAGTGGCGTCCAAGGACTGGGAAAAGAAGTGCTCTTTGACCGTGGCGGTGAGAAAAGCAGATGACATTGTTGCCTTCGTGGGGAAAACCTGCAGGAGACTGGCACAGGAACGTGTGATAGCAAGCTTAGTAAGACATATAACCATCTCTTTGAGTGATGATGAAAATGATAACACACACAAACCTTATGGAATAAATTCTCCAAATCATGATGAAGACCCTATCAAAATCCATTACGTAGTTAAGAAGACACAGACAGACTCTATAAGCGACTTTTTATACAATGTATAGTTAGAGAAATGTGTGTGGATAAAATATAGGTTAATAGGAGCCTGCGTAGGCGGCTTAAGTAAAATAAATGATTCCTCACAAAGATTTATCAACAGAGGAGTTAATCTAGACTTTCGTTCTGATGGTTATCAATCAATCAGCGTTAACGCGTTGGACAAATCCTCAGAAAAAAGGCCCAGATTTATCAAACGTAATCAACGTTTATTAAAGCCTGGAATCGGGAACTGAGTTTACAGACAGGCTTTAGTAATGTCGATTAACGAATTGATTGTGATAATGATGATGAAAATACATCATCATTCTCCTGCCCTTATCCCAATTTATTTGGGGTCGGCGCAGCATATCTTCTTCTTCCATACTTCTCTATTACTCGTCATCACAGCAGTAACCTCCTTTCTAGCCATATCATCCTTCACACAGTCCATACATCGTTTCTTTGGTCTTCCTCTGCTCTTATAGCCTAACATTCATACTCAAAACTTTCCTCACAACATTTTCCTCATTCCTCCGCATCACATGTCTATACCACGATTACCAATTACCACACAACTTTTCATTCAACATTCTCCAGCTTCTGTTGCCATGATGATGATAATCTTGACGAGGATGAAAATAGGTCAAGATTAAAATTAAATAAAGGCGTGAAAAATCCACTACATACCCGTCATTACAGGGTGTAAACGGACCCTTCCCGAAGCCGTCAACCAAGCATTCTGTACATCAAACTAAGTAACTCTACGCAAAAATTATTGCTGGGAAACGACTTTTTTTTTTGGGTTGAAAAATCACGTTTTACGTTAAAACTCAAAGTTACGCACTCAAAACTTAGTGCTGATGGATGCTTTGAAAAGTAAACAGGTCATGGAGTTAATTAAAGTAAAGTTAAAACCTTAAAAAGTGATTTAAAAAAAAAACTTGTGAAGAAATTGGAACTTTGACCTTCAATATCTCCAGAACCTAAGGTTTCCCAGGTATTGTCTAGAAGAAAAAAATGATCCCAATGATGGGCAGAATATGTGGTTTTCATTTTCGTTAAGGGTCTTTTTACACCCTTTATTCAATCTGTACATCGAACTAAGTAACATCATGTACAAAAATAATTACTGGGAATAGACTTTTATTTTTGGTGTGAAAAATTGCTGTTTACGGTAACACGCAAAACATTGTGCTAATAGGTGCATGCAACGGTACAGAGGTCGATGTCACTCTCTGCTTCGTTAAGAATCTTTTACACCCGTTATAAATAATACAGAAAAATAAAAGCAAAACCATATTTAAGCATAAATTAATAACTCCATAACGTTTCCACTGCTGGGCCACAGGTTCTTCCTCTGTGGGGGGAGTGGGTCCTAAGAAGTCACATGTATGCATAATCTCAACAAGAAGGCTTTATATCAATATTGAGATTTAAAAGATTGTCCATTGATTTTCTTACCCATTCTTCTCCACAGATATCTAAGCTTTGGAATGGGCAACTAGTCCTTTCACAGCGCCTCATGGCTGGACTGAAAAGCTTCAAGTCTGAGTCCGAGTTTGAAGATACACACGAATTCATCCCACCCTACACAGGCCCAAAGGTAAGCCCTGCAAGGACACTCAATAGATGAAAACCACTAAATGCCAAGAGGCACTATTCAAAGAGCAGATTTCAAGGCCTCTCTCGGACGCTTCCGGAGAAGACCACTGCAGTGTCTATTGTCGATGGACACAATACTATAATTGTGTGGAAGGCAGTATTGACAAGGCACTGACGAGCTATTGTTGGAGAGATGTTCAATAGCTTGTGCTTACCCGCTCTCGCACTTGTCGGTATAGTATTGTGTGGTCTCGTTGGTCTTCCAAGGCTGTAGAAGAATAATCTTTAATCGGGAAATTAGATGCTCGTCCATAATTTCGAAGAAATTCGTCAATATCTTACTCAAAAAAGGTTTAATTAGTCTGTTCTTTCACCTTGATTGTATTGTTCTTTCTCCATATTATTAAGATGGAGAGTAAAACTCATAATTTCAATGCACAGACATAAATCTAGAATTTTTAACTCACGATGGCACACAAACTGATTCAAGTTTTAGAAATCGAATTCTCCCAAATAAATCCAATCAATAAAGCCTCAATGAATTTAGTATCTAATAGGCAATCCTTTATAACGAAATTAATAAGATTTTTTTCAATATAATCTAATTGTTTTCTCAGCGAATTTGGATATCTCCGACAATCATATCCAATTAATTATTTTTTTTTGTTCAGCGCGATACTTAAGTCTAATTGTTTTAACATCTGTGAATATTTGCGGTCGGCTTAACCCATATTTTTTGCTAACTGCAACTCATAATAATACGATTTGAACCCCACATGTTAGCCATTCAGTGACAAACAAAGAAGCAGATGGTCCCAATGCTTTTGTACGCAGCATTGTTTTTATCTTGCAAGAAGCCATATTTTTTCAAGCTGTGCCCTTGAAATTGATTCTAGATAACAGGTATGTTTCTGCAAATGAAGAAGTGGAGGAACTCTAGTTTGAGATTATGAAAGACGGTTACGATATGTTAAGTATTAATATGTTAAAAACTTTTTATTGTGAAATGGGCCTGCTCTTGACCTCGATCTCATAACATAACATAACGCCTGTAATCCCCGAAGGGTTAGGCAGGATGAACCTATAGTACACCCACATTTCGCCAGTTAAGTTTAAGTCCCATGTAATAGGGGGCGAGCCTATTGCGATCAAGTCACAAATCCAGACTCCGTGACTGCTACTGAGAAATTCCTGAAGGAAAAACCCAATATACCTCGATCTCGCTTCATAGAGATCGATGGATGAGTTCTACAATAGAAAGATCGCGATCAAAAGATGCCTGGTCACTCATCTTTTGAAGGCTAACGGGTTACAGGTGGAAGGGAACATAGACGCTGGCAGAGAGTTTGATACTTTAGCTGAGCGTTTAATAAATGAGGAGAGGCGCGGACTCTACGTGTCAGGTCCGAGCGGATGCGGATGGTTTTTATGCCGAGAAAGTTGAAACATGCACTTCCTCAAGAAACTCGTGCAAATTATTTCTTCTTAAAAATATGACTTTCTTCAATTATGCCGAATATCTAAAAGAAACGCTCGCTAGTCTCCAATTACGAAATGAATTCAGTGATTGATATGGTAGCCGGATTTTGTGAAATCTACTAAATCAAGAGCCAAAATTCCCAAAATGTCTCAAATGTCTGTGACAATGGTCTGTTCTGTACGTACAGTATCTAGTACCTCAACCACTCGGCATATGCCATTATTAGCCTAGAACTCCTCACCATCATTCTCCTGCCATTATCCCAATTTATTTGGGATACGAGCAGCCTGTCTTCTTCTTCCATAGTTACTCGTCATCGCAGCAGTCACCATCCTTCACACAGTCCATCCATCGTTTCTTTGATCTCTACTCTTACAGCCATCTACATTCATTCTCAACAATTTCCTCGCTACAATACGTTGCTAGTCTAGAACTGTCTGTTTTAATCTTCCCTGTTTCTCTTCATGTTTTTTAATTAAACTTCTTACTCCATTTCATTTCATTTCTCATCAAAACACATGTCATGTATCCTAGATTCAGAACCTACACTAAATAAACCTTGTGTCAAAAGCAATAAGACTCCAAATCGTTTCAAATCGATACAATTTATAGTGAATAATGTACAGTGAATCAGTAGGCTATGGGAATATGATGGGAACGCGTGGGAGAGTGTATTTATAGTATCTGGTTACCGTAGCATGGAGTACCGTTGTTTTGTGACGTTTGAGCCGAGTAAGGTAAGATTATCTTGGAGATATGTGGGTTTTCTTAGAACTGTTCTTGATACTCTGTAACTCTTTGGATTTATTTTATGAAAAAAAAAACCTTTAGTATTTTCGAACAGCTAGGGACCAAGAAAATTTGGTGCAATCGGAAATGCTTTTGACAGTAAAAACCTGAAACAGAACTAGTAGTAAATTGGGAGGTAGAAAAACTATTAAGTTTTCTCAAATAAAGCAATTGTAATTGCTTAAATAACGATAGGATAATAAATTGTTAGTTCAATACAACACAGCAAGCCTTCTATTCCCAAACCACTGCAACTCCTGAAATCCAGAATCAACAGTGGCGACCACCAGAAAAGCGCCGAGACAATGAAGCTCGACGAAGTCCCAGAGAAACAATTCAACTGTCTTGGATCCCGCAACGAAATTAATGAGATAAGTACCACACAGCAATTAGCAAATCGGTAAATCCAACATTGGTTTATACTAAAACATCACTTAAACCCATCAAAACTTAAGAACCATAAACCCACGCAGTCACTATTAATTAATTTACGATAAGTACTGCGCTAACAGCTGAAAGAGCATTAGAAGACTAAAATAAGCACGGAGTTCATAACACGGGCACACTCAAGGGGGCAAGCAAAATAAACATTGAAAAACAACGGACAAGCCAGCTGTTTGCTAAACTGAAGTGGCTCCTAGCTGCTTCGGCACTCCTAGTACTTTTATTGGCAAAGTTTCCAGAGCGCCTGGATTTGCAGATGAAAGTTTCCAGATGCAGAATACAGTTGCTAGAGGCAATTTTAAATTTGGTTCGTACTGTGTAGTTTTGCAGCTGCTGTTTACGATTTTTAGGATTCCGTACTTCAAAAGGAAAAAGAAAAGAACTGTTAAAGGCTGTATTTCAAGGTCCTTTGTCTCAGGAACGCGGTATGTTAAATACTCTGGTGTGGACCCGAGTATAAATTGGTCTCTTTCAGCTGTGAAAAAATCAAACTTAACGTAAGTCAACGCGATCAAAAGATATGTTCGTTTATGTCGCATGTTTTGCGATTTAAAAATGGAATTAAAACCTATAGGGTACTTCCCCTTGACCTTGAATCATGAAATTTGGAAAGAAACAATGTAACGGAAAAAATCTGAAAGCTGTATATATGTAGTTAATGAGAACTAACGACTACAAGTTTGTACGGAACCCTCGGTTCGCGAGTCTAACTCGCACTTAGCCGTTTTTTTTTTTTAAAACCCTGTTGTTCACAGCGTTCTATAAAGTATACACAACTGCAGCTAGAAGCTAGCGATGCCATTCCATGGATAATGTTAAAATGTCTTAGTGATTTGTAATTACGACCATGTCCCTTACATTGGAACACAGTATAACTTTTTTGCGGTAGAAATAGGTTAGCAATGTTTGATTAGAACCTTATATTTTAGACTGCCTCGTTGGTCAAGAGGTCGCAAGCGCGACTGCTGAGCATGAGGTCCTCGATTTCCGGGTAGGGTAACGTGTTATTAGGTTTTATCAGGAATTTCTCATAAGCAGCCACGGTGTCTGGATTTATGTCTCGCCCTATTACATGGGCCTTAAATATAACTGGCTAAATGTGAGTGTTCTATAATTACACCTCTGCCTAACCCTTACAGCGATTACAGTCGTGATGTTATGTTATGTCTGCATCAATAGTGCTGGCTTGTTAAAATTAACACTTTGTTAAAGTAAGGTCGAATTATCGCATTTTATTAACATCGCAAAGAAAATTATTACGCACGGTATGCGAATCATAGTTCTCAAGGTTTCGATGCTACCTACTACCTACATTGTATGCATATTTGACGGCATCACACTTTGATACGATCGCCAAAACCTGCTATTCTTTGTATAGCTTCCTAGTTTCTTTTGCAAAAACAATAATTATTATTGTTTTCAATTGTGTAAATTTTTCAAAAAGGCTACTTCTCGATCTCGTTTGGTACAGGCTCCGTTTTTGTACAACCAAGTAGATATATGTGAACAGTGCAACGCACGTCGGATTCGTTTCAAATGTATCGTTGTACAACGCCGTGCCCACGTGGCCAAAATCGGAACTAGCGCCGCCATCTTGTTATTTCAATAACAACCAACAGCTCCCTTCTCTAAACGTCATTCGAACGCCTGAAGATCCTTGTAGCACGTGTAACCGTCCGAATCTTCGCAATGTTTTTCAAATATCAGAGGTAGTGATTAAAAACTTGTTAATATTCCATTTTCTTCTCCGATTACCTAACCAAGAGTTGTATCTTACGCTCCATGTTTATAAGATTCATTCAGCAGCTTTATCTATCCACTTTAATCTTAAATACTCCCCCTCTATGGGCAAGGAGCCAAGCCAACAAAGCCTCGCTACACATTAGCCCAACTTAAATAAGTATCTCTAATGTCTTCAAATATTTCTGCTTACATTGTTAGTCTACTCTTCGACCTCATTATCGGAAACCAATACGTGATATATCACGGAAGCACGTTAAGCCGTTTGTTTCGGCTGTAATTCACCACCAAATACAAGATCCGAGTGAATGGTGAAGAATTGCAATATGTCCATGAATACGTCTACTTGGGCCAGTCTCTTTCTAGTCCAGACAAAACAAGGCAGTCATTAGACGAACCGAAAATGCCTGGATGAGCTACTGGTCCATGAAAGAGCTTATGAAAGGAAATCTTTCTTTGTCACTCAAGCTAAAAATCATGTGCATTCTTTCCATTTTGACATATGGATCCCAGACTTGGTCTTTGACAAACATTCAAAAGTCCAAGCTCAAGGTTTGCCAACGTGCAATGGAGCGCAGTATCCTAGGCGTCAAACTTAACGACCATGTTTGCAACACCACACTGCGCTCCAAAACACAAATACTGACGTTGCTCAAAAAGCCTCTAAGCTAAAGTGGGATTGGGCTGGCCTTGTCTGCTGCATGCCGGACGAGCTGTGGGCCAAAATAACCACGATGTGGAGCCCTGACATAGCCCGAAGGCGACGCGGTAGAACTCGCATGAGATGGCGGGACGAGCTGGACAAAACTAACGACCAGTGGTCCACATAGGCTCTGGATCGAACAATTTGGAAGTCATGGAGAGAGGCCTTTGCCGAGCAGTATCATTACGGGTAGACCCAAAAGTCTGACAACCAGTCTTACCAAGGGGTATCGTATTAACCAGTAACTGTGATGTGGAAGTCAGATATGCAGACGATGCGGTTAGACCGGAAGCCAACCCCGACATAGTTGGGTAAAGGCGAGGCTGATGATATAGTTAACCTTTAAAAACTCACTCATGCAGTAAAGATTCTGTAGTAACTAATCAACGATGTTAATTTTATTATGAGCTCAGCGCTGCATATGCAAGCGACTAGTAAGCTAATCACCTATCGCCATTCAACGGTGCGTGTGATGTAATTCTATGTGGCACAGTAATCTACGCTTCATTTTAGACGAGTTATATTGCAGCCTCTTCGGGTCGTAAACTTTCTTTTCATTCATTTTCGTAAGCTTTATTGGGTTTACTTGGGTCAACTATATTTGTTCTTGGGTATCTGTTTTTATCTTTATCATCATCGTTGGGTTTACGACCCGCTTAATAAGGACTTAAGGCTCCTTTGTATTCTTTTGCAATACCAGAATAGTGCTTTGTTTAAACAATTATTTCTTTTCACTATCTGTAAGGTCGTAAATGGCTCTCCCACACAGCCTAATTATATCAGGCACGACCATCGATCTTTGCTTCATCAATATTGCAATACCCGACCTACTCCCAACGATTTTAGACTCTGTAATAACTACATAAACACCATAATTCATTTTATCGGCGGTTTACATTAAAATGAAAAAATTAACCTAAGTAGGTCAGCGGTAAACAGTGGCCGTCTCTACGCGAATCAACCATGCTATGAGCCTCATAAAATCGACGGCTTGTTCAATACTGCTTTTTTATGGGTCTACCCATTCATTACGCAACTTTTTATGGGGATTTTAATTACTCTGTAACTGATGGCTAGCTGGGGTCTTTTAATGAAGTAATGTGGTCAAGAGAATAGTCTTGGCAATCTGAAACGCCATCTTTAGTTTTACAGGCACTAAAAGTAGAGAGAAAGTAATTCACCAAGGCACTATTTTGGGCCCATTATTTACGGAAGTTTCATAGGTAGGTGATTTCAACTGTTGTAAGTCGTCACGCTATATAAGTTATGTAATGGGCTGTAATCATAATAGATTACGTAATCTAAGGAAAAAATATAGAAATCAGTTCAATACACCTGGAAAAAATTAACTCTTAATTGCTAGCATACATTAAGTGGTCTGTTTATAATAATGACTGAAGATACAAACATGCTAAGAATGTAAACATGCAACACTTGTGAACGATACAAAAGAAAGAAAAAAAAACATTCTGCTCAATACGATTTTTTTCTCACCCCTCGACGCAACTATCGATTTCAAAGGCGAAAGGAGACTTTAACCCTCTCAAAAAAAAAACATACACGTGCCCACAGTTACATACGTAGAATAATTGATCGAAATAAGAGGGCATATGAAAAGATCCTAGCAGGGGAGCACCCCAAAACGGGCCAAGGTCGGAAACAGCCGGGCCTAATACTAAATGCAGGCGCAAAAAGGCGCAACAAAAAAATTGGGAGTAGTAGTAGTAGATATTTATTTAGGCTCACATGAAAAAGTCGTTGAGTTTGGACGAGGGTAGGTAGATAGTGCAATAAAATGTCAGGGACAAGATTGGGTGCGATATGACTGTTTGTAAACATGTCTTTTGGAATGTGGAGTAAAGATAAGCCAATGTTATCAAGCCGAGTGACTTTTCTAACAACTGCATCCGAATAGATGACTCCTAAGTACTCTATTATATTTTTTTCCATTGACTGGGCCTTTTTGGTGACGGAGTGGAGGAATTAATAAATTAAATAAAACTCTTTAATTTCAGGCAGCGTTCATACAAAACTTTTCTTTATCAGTTGTTCTGTGAATTTTATGATACGACAACATAGGGTGATCATTTTATGTCACATTTTTTTTCATTGATTTCTCAATCATTGTACGTAAAGTTTTCGCTTCAACCGAGTCTTTGTCAGTGCTTTTAAGTACGATAAAGAAGGGCAGAGGGCCCTTTTTTCAGATTAACTTGCCACAAAATTTTCATTCACCCATTACTTTTGCAGAAATTATTCCGCATTGAAAATTCAACTTTATTCCATCCGTCGAAATATACCAGAGGCTGTCCTTAGAGATGGCTCGGATTGGAAAATGGGGCCAAGGCCAGTACCTCGGCCTGACAGTGTTAAGGGGATCTAGTACGGGATAATGTACAGTAATGTAATGTTTGGGCGGCTGCTTACGTCATATTATACGGCGAGGTAATCTTGTGGCAAACAATATGTGGACCCTTTTTACGGATAACAAAGAGAAAGTCAACAGTTGGAGTTCTCTTTTGCGAAGGATTTATACGGGAAACTCGGGTAGTTTTAGTTAATTAAAAGATCTGTCAAACTCCTCATTTTAAATGCTCGTCTACGTGTGGAAAAAGTCCATTCTCATCTAAAACAATGTGCAAATCATGTATGGGACAATTTTGAAAAAGTGGGAAGCTGGAAATGATTACAACAAAATGTTAGTATTCTTTAATAACAATATGTGAGTAGGTGCATTCAAAAAGTTCTAGGAAACAATTTTAGTGAAACAGCATGCAAAACAAGCCAAAAATATAAAAGCCAGTAACAATCTGGTTTGATTACTCAGAAAAAATAACTTGTTTGTAATAATTATGTAATGATTATTCAAACCAGATAGTTACCGTGCAGCTGCAGAGGAAGTATGGTCGAATTTAGGCTCTGGATTAATGATCTCGAAAGTGTTGTTCAAAGATTATTTTCCTTCATTTTGTATTATAATATTTTAATTACAAAGAAGAACCACACTTTTTCGTAAACCAATTCGACCAGACACGACATGCACGTCAAGCAAATTAGTGCACTGTTAGCAATGAGTCCAAAAGCAAGCAAATTAATGAAGAAGCAAGCATTAATTAGTGATGATGAAGTTATCGCCAAGTCATGCCAAGCCAGCCCTCAACCAACCTGAACAGAATAAAACATACAATTAATGTCAGTAAAAGAAAAAAATAGGTGAACAGTTGCATCTGGTAAGACTAGAAGGTGGACCAGGATTATTAGACGGGATGTTATAGATGAAACACAGTTAGATAGACAGGAATACATTTTCTTTGGAGTACCTTCTACATTATAAATTATAGAAGAATTTAGTGTGAAGCTCGTTTGAGTACCTATTGTGGTTTCCAGCGGAGGCTCCATAAAGAAATATATAAATAATTACAGGAGGCTACTGCCTTCTGCCATCATCTTTCTGCCCTAATCTTTTGGGGTCGACTGCACAATCTTTTACTTCGATACATAGGTACATCTCTATCAACCTTCATCTCAGATTGCTTTTTTTCCTAGCTAAATGGGTGCCTTTAGTGTTTTAGCCGAAGTCGTTGACGGTTGATCGATCTCGCCCGGAGATTCACCTCCCGCGCCCATCAACGCCAGCAGAACAGCTGGAGTCACCGGGCACTTGGGGACATATTGTCGTTATGCTTTCTATTAATGGGGGTTCGGACCATAACCCACCGCGCTGGTCCAGTGCGTATTGGCGGGTCACCAGAGCCTGGTTGGTCGAAAGCAGGGTTTACCACGAGCAGGTGAGGTTGGCTTGAGTCCCTAGGCTGTTATTAGATATCTCTTACAACCCTTGCTGCATACAGGTACATATTCGCAGCTCGTAGACAAATGAATATTCCAGGAATAACGTGATAGGTACCTACTTCAGGTATGAATGAAATAAAACCTCTTCAAAGCGTATCTTATCTAATAAATCACTTTGATAAAGCGTGCTATTAACCTACATAATAAAATTATGAATAATGTATGATCCATCATCCATTGTAATGTTACTAATAACAATTTGCATACAAGAGCTAAACAAGATTATTATGTTAATAAGGATTAGGTGTTCATAACGAAAATATTATCAAACAAGTGCTATAATATCGCAAACTGAATTTTTTGCCTCACAATTTCCTTTGTGTTGTACCTACCTAAATGAAGAGATGGTTTTGATTGGATATAATAAACAATAGATCAACTAAATCTATCGCAATTCAAAAACGTACTTGGGCAAAGAATAGATGTCCCAATCACTCGTAAAACAATACGAACACTACAATTGTTTTAATGAAGCTACAGTTACAATAATAGTAGCTATTATGAATACTTAGGAAGATAGATACGATAAATATTATGTTTCTACTTTAGAAAGGACAGTTACACGAACAAAAGTAACAGGTACAAGAAGGTACATGCACATGGTACAGGTAGACAGTTCACGTCACTTGATGGAACCGATTGAACTCAAACAAGTATTAAACTGAGCGCACTTTCCAGTGACGTTGCTTGCATAACCAGAGCTATAGCACAAGTATAATAAGTAGAAGAAGATCACCACTCACCGTGCAGAGGTGGCGAGGTGACGGCTCAGCGGTGACCACTTGCACCCGCTTGCAGCATCACTAACGGACACACCACACTCACTCGCAAAATATATATACCACAAACAAATATATATAAACAAAAAACCCAACGGTCCCGAAACCCGTTCTTAGTACGACTAGCGGGGCTCACACTTGTTGCAAAACTAAAGTCGTTTAACACACAGAAATATCAACGAAAATACGATCTGTCGTTTGTGATCGATTTTTTTTAAACTCCTCTTTCTCCGATTGTTCACAATACAAACTCGATTATGCCAATACTTTGTAACACTTTTTCTAATAAAAGCCCAAGTTTGTTTAATTGATAAGGTTTATTATTTTTATGAAATAAAATAAATTATAATTATTTAACTGATCTGTCAATGTTCATTCAGCCACCTCAGCTGTGCGCGCTTGCGCGTTTCGACCGCGACAACAATGCCACCTGGCTGCGCAAGCCAAACTGACATAACGGGTGACGGGCGGGCGCTGGCGGGCGGGACCGCTTATGTTGCTAGCTACGAAAAATATACACCGTAACCATTATGTTGCCACATGAAAACACAAAAGTATTCTCAGTTGAAGTTTCTTTTAAGAATAAATAAATAAGCGCAAATTGGAATTGTATGTGGACATAATGTAAGCGTTTTTATAAAACTTTCGTAGAGATTTGGCTAAATTATTCCAAAGAGAAAGGTTCCACCATAAAGTTACAAATAAAAACTACTTACGGACATCCGGCCAAGCCATCGGGAAGACAATTTCTTTCATTTCATTTTGGTACGAAATTCGAAAACGAATTCAAATAAAAGAAAAAAATATATCATGTATCTATCAAAAAAGAGGAAAATTTTGTTACTGTAGATTTAACCACCAATGTCTTTCAAATTCTCTTCGTTTTTATTAACAGTTTTACCGTTAATTTTTCTCTTAAAATTTAGTGACTATTATATTAGTTCGTTTCTTATTCTAAAGATAATTAATTGTATGTGTGAAATGTCACATTGAATGAGCTTCGAAGTGGATCGGTACTCGTCTGCGTGGGCACATATCGCCCTTTGTGCGGATCTCACATGGGCTACGGAACCTCCCGATGAATTCATTATAGCTAATCAGGTACCCCATCGAAAAATCCCATTTTTCCATTCCTTATTCCGGACAATACGTAAGTTTTTCCTTCTGGTATGATTTTTCTTCGTTTTCAGCGTCTCTGGTCACAACACTGTCGTGTCTCTCAAGTACTGCAAGACACATCATTGGAATCACAAAGTTTGCAAACGAATAATCAATGCGAACTGACAGGTCAGAACATATGAATAGTCGTAGTACATACATACATAAACTAACGCCCCTCGACTCATTTTTCCATGGGGCTAGACCACAGGGGCTGGTGGAAACTACAAAACACCACCTGCTACAACCCTTGCATTCTCCTTTTGCTTTATTCACGTTCATACATCGTTCAGGAATTTTCGTGTCTTACACACACTCCGGGTGCGAGAAAATGTATCAAATAAGATTTCTTATAAAATTTCCGAGTTCTTAACGTTTCTGATAGCTGAACTGTAGAATCCTGAGGACCTAGACAAGTGGCAATTGGTTTCATAACGTTCGGTAGTTCCCCAACAGCTTTCGACAGGATTTACACCCCGAAGAAATCTGGACTATACATCATCTTCATTCGGCTTTCATTCGGTTGGTGACGTGACATCACCAAACTACGTTCGCCATCTTGGTTTTCGAACTCTCTAGAATAAGTGCCTTCTTACTAATTCTGATTGGGTTAAGCAGCTCCAAGATAGTTTAAAACAGAAAATACCCTTAGGTTAGCATTTCAATAAAACCATTGGACCGTTTAGCTTTCACAACTTGGAGAACTTTGTTGTGTTGGTCACTGCGTCTCGTCTTTATGTGCAAAAAAACTCGACAGATGTGGACACAAATAACCTCAAGTTTCATAAAACAAACTCAATAATGATAATACATTTGATTGTAGATAATAAACGCGCAATATCAAGCCAAAGCCAAGAAAATGGAAGCAGTAGTGGCAGAAGAAGCGTGAAAGACTTAATACCAGAGTCCAGATTGGCACAATTCTATGGAAATTTTTATTACGACGAAGTCAGGTCGGTCATTTAAGCTATGCATTATTAATTTGAGAAAGAAACCAGTACTGGTACAAGTTCTCTTACCATTAAAATGTTAAATCTGCGAGTAATGCTAGCTTTCATCAGGCCAAATCACTAAATGCGTATAGCGCTAAGCTATAAAATCTTTTTATTTCTACCAATCGTTTAAACTTGACTGGGACAGAATGATGTTTTAAATACCTCGTTCTATTTAGGGGTGGCTTAACATAGTTTAACCTTTCAGTGAGAGAATTTAGGACCAATATCCGAATCCTGAGGTTTGCAGCGAACTGCTCTAGGCTGGTAAAAAGGCTATGCCAACATTTTTGTTGTCCGAGTCCAGAGGCGAAGCAATGAAACAGTTGTCTCCTGGAGTAGGTGATTTGATTCCCAATTTCCGAGTTTTTGAAGTCCAAAAACGTATTTGGAATACTGATTTTCTTCAGGACCTGAAGCCTGCAGCCGGTGTTTCATCACTAGAAATGGCTACTCTGCGTCTGAATTTAACGTTTCGCGTTTGTAATCTAGCATGTTTTCTATTTCAAGAGAGAAATGTTATACAAGTACGAACGAAAGAACAAACTTGCGAGGGTACAACGGACAGGGCTGCGAAAATTCTGACCTCACGGAATGCTGGATGCTGCCTGAGGTACCTACTAAATTGGTTTGGTTATGTGATTTAACTGCTTTATGGCCATGACGTTCGGTCAGATAAAAGTAACAATAACTTTCCTCGGGAGAGCTTACGGGGCTTTAATGCTTTTAAGCAAATTTTACCAATGTTATATCGGAGCGTTGATAACCTTAATCTCCGCAAAAAAGGCTTCTTTCCAAAAGGAGTGGTAATCTTAATGGCAGCGTTGATGGATGCTAGTGATAGCGCAAAACTCGCAGCTACGTTTTGGGCCGACTCCATGTAGATGCTCCTCTTGGTACACGTCGTTCTTCTTCTTCATTTAGGTTTCCAAAATGCATGGTCATCTTCACTTCAACATTCAGTCTGATTAGTTGTTATTAGTCTTAGTGCTCACTTACGGAGACGCGGCGCGTCGGGCGGTGCGTTGCGCGGGGCGTCGCGCGGCGCGTTGCGCGTTTTTTCCGTTTACGCAGAGGCGGCGCGTGCAGCGGCCCGCGTTATCACACGTCCAAACACCAACATATGTCAATGTACGATGTTGTTTACGGAGACGCGGGGCGTGCACCGCCGCAGGCGACGCAGCGGTGTCATCTGCCATATATGTTCGTATTTGCGCGTGTGACACCGCGTTCGCCGCAGAGGTGTCATCTGCGGGCAACGCTGCATTTCAAGCAAACGCGCGTAAAAACGCTTCTCCGTAAACGCTCTCATACATCGCCATGTTTAAATTGCGCCGCGTCTCCGTAAATGACCACTTAGGGTAGTTTAAACAGCGTGTATTAGAAAAGTGTGGTCATATTTAAAGGTGTCGTACAGACCATCGCACTGAACATCTTTCTTTATGAAACTAACGTCGTAATCGCGGAAAGAATTCTATACTAAACTTCAATACTTCCTCGACGCAAATGCATGGGACAGCAGGTAATTTTTTCGCGATTACGGTTTTGATCCCATGAAGAATGCTGTTCCGCGTGTTTATGTGGACCAAAACCTGGCCAGGGGAGCGTGACGAACTGCGCAAATACTCCAGTACCCCGGCTCAAAGTAGTCGAAGAACACTGTGTGGTTTTAGTCAATGCGAGTCTGACAGACCCATGCGCCAACCTCAGGGCGGAGAACATCCACGAGGATTTCCAAATGCAAAAGAAAAGGTGTGATAGGCGACTGCAGAGGGCTTATCGAGATGTAGGTGAATGCAGCTTACTTTGTCATCACTGCGCTCCAAAATACTGGCATAGGCGTGTAGACGCGATAGCGCGTTTCGCCAATGGGAATGCACACTTTCAATTCAAACATATAGCGATGTATGAGAGCGTTTACGGAGAAGCGTTTTTACGCGCGTTTGCTTGAAATGCAGCGTTGCCCGCCGATTACACCGCAGCGGCCAACGCGGCGGTGCACGCCCCGCGTCTTCGTAAACAACATTGTACATTGCCATATGTTTGTGTTTGGGCGTGTGGTAACGCGGACTGCTGCATGCGCCGCCTCTCCGTAAACGGAAAAAACGCGGAACGCGCCGCGCGACTCCCCGCCCGACGCGCCGCGTCTCCGTAAATGAGCACTTATGGTAAACGAACGCATCCGCGCCGAAAGAAACATTCTATCATACGTATAATGTTAACTATTCGTCCGATTCGGCAAGGTAGGTGTGCGAAGTTTCATGCTTTCATACAAGTAATCCTAAAATTTGATTCTTTCGGCTCCTTCGCTTCCTTCGGCTCTGGAGTGCATTTACCTTTACGCGGAATACGCCTCACCTAGGCGGGCACATAGCTTGGTAATTATAGAAATGATGTTACAGAATTTTTTGTCCCAGATTTTAAACACCCACTTTGTATCAGGTGGAGTACTGGTTTCGCAAGCTGGTAGACGAGTCAGCTGAGCGCAGCATGTTCCCGCGCCGGCGTCGACAGTACAGAATGCTACCCGACGAGGATTTGTGCGTCCATCTTATCTTACCAGCTTAGTGTAGCCAGTCACTTCCGTCACTCAATGCCTTTCAATTTGGCGATAGTGGTCGTTGGTAGAACCCCGGGCAAAGAGCATGTTCTTATTGTGACTAGGTTGAGCGGCAGCTGGACAAAATCAACGACAAATGGTCCAAAGCCTTGAATCGAAAGAGTTGAAAGTCATGGGGAAGCGTATTTTGTCTAGTAGTCCAGCGTTCCACGCTGCAGGCTAACAACTTGGTTGAGCAAGCCGGTTCTTGAATAATTAAACCACTTTTGATGAGAAGACGTACCTATTATCATTGCATGCCTCCGACCTTCGGTTCGCACAGCTGTAATGTTGATTACTTCGTCGCTATCATACGGTCATCAGTACCCATATAGATTACCTATAGTCTAACTAAGCATTAAGTATTTCTCGTGAGATTACGTTATTGTTATGAACAGAGGAATTAATGACCTAAGTTTGGTGAGTAGAGGAGTTAATTGGCACCGATCGGCAGCTAGCGAGCGCTGGGGCCCGAGTGGGGCGCGAGCCGCAGGCGAAGAAGCGGTGCTGGCAGCGCGAGTGCTGAGCGTACGCGCGCTCTGGGCCCCTGCCCAGACGTCGAGGAGCTCCACGCACACTCAGGGGCCCCGGGTCCCCAGCCCTCCGGCCGTCTCGCGCAAGATGCGGGCCAGACGTCGCCAACCGAGGCGGTTGACAGCACTAGCTCCGCCGCCGCCCGCATACTGCCTCGATGTACCTGCGCAACTCTTCTGCGACCCCACGTGCAAAGTAAGTTTTAGTAGTAGACCGAGACATGTTTCACCATGTTCAGTGCGTTAAGGGATGGCGCTACACGCTCTGTACCCTGTAGCTCCATCTCTTCTACGCACTGCAACTTCGACACTTCGACCCTACCATTCGACGTTACGAGTATACCAGTACCGAAAAGTTTTATAGTGGTCCATGTGTCAGTTCCAGTTCGATTCGCCGCGGCCTCCCCCGCTGACGGAGTGCCAGCGTGCCATGGGGCGGCTGTCGGCCAGCGTGCAGGCCGTGATGCGCGCGTCGGCGGTGCGCTGTCCCCCCTACCGTGGCACCAATGTGAGCCGCTACGCGCCCACCGGCTCGCGGCCTGCGCGCGGCCCCGAGCGCTGCTACGGCGTGTGGTGGCCGCGCGACCACCCCTCCCCGCGCCTCGACCACCGGTTCCAGCTCACGCACGTGCAGGCCTCCGCTCCCGTCGCACAGAAGGCGCCCGACCGGACGGAGACAGAAGAGGTCAAGAAGGCAGACATTCCCGAGGAGAAGGAAAGTAGCAGTATTACTATCGAACTGGCTGTGGTCCCTGTTACTGAACCGCAGACCTCACAAAGTGATAAGCCAGAAAGTCCAACTACTCAAGACAATATCGTGATTGATGGCCAGCTGCCATCCACTAGCGAAGCCGCCATGGACACCGGCCTAAGAAAGAAGCGCCTGTACAGCACTGTGCTCAGCATGAGCGCACCGGCGCCTATAGGACTCACTCCGGTCGTGAGACTTGCGCAGAAATTAGTGACGCCTGGCTTCCTAAAATTAAGTCCTAAGATGGTGCTCCCTGGATCGAGGGTGCGACCACCGACCGTCGATCACAAATTCGAAGAATTAGAGAAAGAAGCGCTCGAGCAGTACAAAGCGTCTGATGAGAGTATAGACACCAAGTTTCGAGAGCTAGAAAAGCAGGCTGTTGAGCAATACAGTACGAGCAACAGTAACACCAGCTGCAGCAGTGGCACTTCCGCGGAGAAGCGAGCCTCCAGTTCGCCCTCCGAAAGCGATACGAAAAGCAAGCAGCCGGCAAAATTTCATAAAGAGAAACCGGTAGACAGCGTCGTGATCTACTCCCAGAATTTTCCCGACCTTAATTCCAAGGGGCAAACGTCCAGTGTAATGAATTTAAAAAACTTCCACACCCCCCCGAGGGGGGAAAAAAAGGAGCAAACCCATAGACCGAGTAAGATCTTGCGGAGTTTAAAAAGCGAGTCCCAGCGAGCGGCCTCCGATACAGACTACGAAGCTCGGGAGAATTTAAAGGGCAATCACAAGGGGCCCGTGCGGTGGACGCTGCACGTGGTCCCGCCCAAGAAGCGGCACCTGACGCTGTGTGTGACGGACTTCTCCTCCGACGAGGATATCGAGGACGGCGGCGTGTCCATGAAGGACGCGGGGCCGTGCATCAAGAACCACGTCGCGGCGAAGGTGAAGATGTCGGCGCACGGCGGCGGGGACCTGCACCCGATCATGAGGAAGACGTAGCAAAGTAAACGCGACGCCGCCAACCAGTGCGGCGTCCAGCTAACCCAAACGATTGCTACTCATATATTTTTACACTTTACACCGCTCCCACCACTGACAGTTGAAGAGCAGAGAATTGCGGCATCCGTGGCCGGTCACAAACGAAGCATCTCCAGTGCTAGTTGTCGTATTAGTAAATTCATTGTGTTTGTGGCGTACAGATATATTTTTGACTGATTTGTATGATGCGTCCGTCAACTCTTAGTGGTCGGGTCAGTTTTTGATATAATTATTGCTGTGAATGGAGTTTTTGTGAGATCCCTCGTAGACCAGTATCGAACTATGTCGTGGACGGCGCGAACCGTGTAGTTCCGATTGAGCTGTTTTAGCAATGTGCTTATTTTTACTAGTCATAAATGCTTTGTATATATATTTTTGTATTTTTGACTTTATTATTGAATAAGAAAAATAATTTCAGTTCAAAGAAAAGGTTAACAGTACAGAAATTAAATTCTTTAGGTATTAACATTAAAATAAATTGTATATGAATTGTTCAAGCTTAAGGATTTTGATTATGATAGCATTTACCGGTACCAGATAATCCCAACACATTACCTTTAATCTTCCGAATGTATCCCAACACATTACCTTTGATCTGCCGAATTATAAACTTATTGTTGCCATTACAGAAAATTAAAATGCAGTAGTAAAATATTCAACAACATTTATATTAACTTTGGAATATAAAATAGAATGCATTAGTCTTAATTGTACAAGCTCTGATATCACTATACCGTTGCCCCCGACCGAGAGACTGATCACATCAACTGTCGAGGAACTTCTCCAGGTCGGTGCAGTCATCATCCAGCTGGATTTGTTCTAGGGTTATTTTTGGTGTTGTAGGCTGACCTGGAACAGGAGGGAGAAACAACATTATTTGCAGCCATTTTTATTAACGACTGCCCGCGACTTGCACGACCGCGAGTCAGTAACTAAGCTTAAATATTATATTGGGTCTTGAAAATACTGTGGTTTTCTGTCCGTGGAAGATCGGACCTGTACTTCCAGAGATTCAACTCGTGAAGGGCCTATGTACATTGCGCTTTGCGGCGGCGTCCTGCATCGCGACTGATGAGCATGGGGCCCAGAGTTCCATTCCCAGGTATGAAAAAGTGTAATTGTGTTTTCCATCCCGAATTTCTTAAAATCCACGACTTTTAGCTGCAGAAGCTTCGACCAGCAAGTAAGCTTGGTCGCACAACCGGTTGTAAGACCAGATTTTTTTTCAGGATAGCGCCTGGTCTAGCGACATGTCGTGGTTATTGCCGCGTAGTGTACGATGTCCTTTACTTACTAAGGAAATGGCGAAATGTGCCATTAGGTACACCTCTGCCTAACCCTCCAGGGATTACAGACTTGATGTTATGTTACGTCGTAGATTTCCAGGGCACGGTCACAAGATGGCAATAAATCTGATACTTACTTGTGGACACAGTGCCGCTGGACAAGTACTTGGCGACATCTTGTTGGAATGCGTTTGAACTCTGCTCTCTTCTAGCCTGGTACTCTGCCAGTTGCTGTCTCTCTCTCTCGTAGTTCCGCTGGCTATTCTCCTTCGCTAGCTTGTTACGGACTTCCTCTAGTGCCGCTGGAATTGTCAACATAGGATTCTAAGTTTTGGCTTAAATATTTGCTACCACTACAGCACGTGTACCATGTCCACAGTAGAAACGGGTTTTGTTGACGGAAAAATCGACAAAATGACAGATTGTGAAAAGAAATCTGTCATTTTGTCGACACAATCTGTCATTTTGTCATGCTACGCGTGCAGATAAGACTACTAACTAGACAGTCATCTTCATCTGCCTGCTTTTCCTAACTGTTTTGGGGTCGGCTTCCAGTCTAAGGAGATGAAGCTGAATACTAGTATTTTACATGGAGCAACTGCCTATCTGACCCCCATAACCCAGTTACTTCCAGGTAATATAATACCCCTTGATAAGACTGGTTGTCTGACTTTCAGGCCACTGACTACCTATAATGACTGAGACTATAGTGTCACGTAATATTCATACAATATTACGTACTTCCTCTCCCGCTGAAGATGCCTATTCGGTATATGCCAAGTTTCGCTTTTTGCTGATCTTTTTCCTTTTCATAAAAGAATACCCATGGACAAGTGCATTTGTTCCACTCTCACATGGAGCACAAACAATGGCCCACCTTTCAACTTGCACCACATGCCCTATCACCTGCACTCTTGATGATTTATTTACTGCATCAGTGAGTGGGGTTCGTGTGGCTGAATTTTGGGCTAAACATATTTGAACTTTTAAAAAAAGGGATAAGTGCAAGGAGGGAAGAAAACCTTTGCCCTGCACTGGGACACAGATGGCTGATAATAAAAATTACATACAAATCTTGTGCTTTTTTCTAATGGAGGGTAGGCAGAAACTAAAAAATGGTGAGGAACATATGAAAAATTATCCTGCTATGATCTGTACATGCTCTTTTTGCTTTTCATGAATAATATTATGACTTAATTTAACTTAAGACAAGAAGAAAATTGTAAGAGGATCCTCTATAAATTGAAGGGGCAACTAAAAAATTACATACATACATATTCAAAATAATAAGTTTTCTTGGTTATTTTAGTGCCTTTTATGATAAAGAATCTGCTACAATAGGTACTCACTACAACTAAACTTAAATTCTTTAGACTTTTTGTTTCATACAGCCAAGTCATTCACATATCATAATATATAAAATTTGATACAACAAAAGCCACAAGGCCAGATTCTTATCAAAATATTCATCTGCACTTGTGATAAAAGTATGTAGGCCAGAGGAGAATCATTTGATAAAATACAAATTTTAATGTTGTCAGAATATTTCCTATAGAGTTTAGTTTGTGGTACACTAATAATTGGTAGATAAATAGAAGTTATGAATAGCATACCCATTTTCTTTTCTTTATACACAGTAAGATGGTAGTGGTGATCTAGTTTCCAATTTTCCATCTTGCTCCTCTCAACAATATCCTCAAATTCCACTAGCTCCTCCTCCACAGACTTCAGCAGCTCCTCAACATTCTTCAGACTATCCATACATTGCGCCACGGAAGCAGTTAAATTAGGAATAAACGATAAATTATGCGCACACTCGTTCGCACTTTGTAACCGTTTTTTTGCAGTTTCGTGTAGCTCTACAATTAATTTATCTACTTCGTCAGCTGCCTTAGCATTTATATCAGCGTTTTCGTGAATCTTGGCCCAGTCTTCTTGATATTTCTCCAGTAAAGCCCCACCAGCACCGTAATTAACTTTGCTTTCGTGGTCCTGAGACACTTTTTGCCTGTCTTTGAATATATTTGTCACCCTCTGTACTTCTTGTAGCGTTTGTCTTATGTTGTTGTTAGATGTTATCCCATCTTGCACAACAGAAATAAAATCCTTCAGATTACCTAGCATTATTTAAAATTCATAAAAATATTGGGAAAAGAAGATCAACATTCTATGTTTACTTTAGCTATTTGACGTATTATAATATAAATGACGTTTACATTTTCGTGACAGTTGATTATTTTTTATTAAGATGGCATAAGCACCTTTTAAGCATGGAACTTTATATAGATATATATCTGTCCGTGGAGTGGAGCGCAGAACTTCTGTCATCTGACATCTATACTTAAATATTACCAAGCTGAAGAGTTTGTTTGGTTGAACGCGCTAATCTCAAAAACTAGTAGTTCGAATCGAGTGTAAGATAGCCCATTTATCGAGGAAGCCTATAAGCTATAATAAATAACTCCACGCTACGACCCTTAGGAGCTTAGTAAAAAGAAAAACGGTGGGTAAAACCGCGGGGCGCAGCTAGTATAATAAATCTCCTTTTAAATGGTTCTTTACGTCAGCAAGGCCAAATACGCGCTTTGACGTGGAGTTGCGGAAACCAGCCCGTTATACAATACAATACAAGGCATTATCAGCGAATATATAAAATTAAAGTTTGTTCGTATTTTAAGCGCTGTCATACCGTTGATCCGATAGCGGTTATATTAAAATTTAATCTTAATACTACTATAAAATGTGAAAGTTTGAATGGATGTTTGTTACTCAATCACGTCAGAACGGCTGCACTGATCTGGATGAAATTTTGGTATAGAGATAGATTATAGTCTGAAATAGCACCTACGCTACCTTTAGCTTTCTATCTCGGTAGGACGATCCCGTGGGACAATTACCGAACTCCAAGCGGGCGAAACCGCTAGCATTAGCTAGATCTACTGAGTCGTCATACTTCCGGCGCACTCAGGGCAGTCAGCGAGCCCCCACGCTGGCTAATTATTTCACCACGATGACAATTTAAAGTCCACTGGATACTTAGTTTATATTATTATCCAATCTTCAGTTTTTTCAAAATAAATATTAATCAATAAATCTGAACGCAACGTAGTTTGCATCTGCCATTGAACGCTGCACTTAATGTCAGCGACTCAGTGTCAACGTTACTTGTCAGTCTCACGTCAATTTCACACTATTTATTTTAGGTTATGTTTACAAAAATGTTTCAATGTATTTTTAACACAAAAACGGTTAATAAAAATCTCTAAAATAATTAAAGAAACCATGACCACTCTCAGTACAGCTTACGAAATTTTAAATGAAGAATCATCAGGTAAATAGTAACAATAAGTGTTAAATTCGTCACACGTAATGTTTACATTGGAGATTGACTTATTTTTTTTTAATTCTAGCTTTATATTTGGGCAGAAGAATAGCAGAAACAAATGATTTAGAGCCTCTGCAGTTCTATAGAGATTATGTGTCGAAAAATATCCCAGTAGTGATACGCGGCCGTTATACTCATTGGCCAGCCGTGGCGAAGTGGAATGCTGACTATTTCAGGTAACAATTAGAGATGAAACGGATAGTAATTTGGCCGGATACCGGATATTTGGCAAGCTTCGAGGCCGGATGGCCGGATATTCGGTAAGCTTCGAGGCCGGATGGCCGGATATTCGGCACTTTATTGCGTTTTTACCATCAAATACTAAAAATGTAGTATTTATTCACCATAATTTTCCACTTGTTGCTTTTGAGTACCAAATTATTATAAATAATAATATTTTTGGCAAGTAGATAGACAGATAAATCATTTATTTAGTGCACACAAAAGACATAGCACAACACACAGAAGCACAATGAAATAATACAAATTACACGACTATATAACTATATAAAAACAAGGCGCCAATATACAAAAAGAAAAACATATTTACGAAATAATTATAGTGGGAAATAAAATTTTGTGTTTTTTATAATAAATACATGGTGTTTGTAAGCTACTGTAGTATGATTTACCTTATGTTAATGAGAAAATATTGATTTCTTTCATATTCGCTATCTGGCCAGATAGTAGATTACTATCTGGTATCCGGCCAGATAGTAAAAATCGTCCGGATAGGCCAGATAACGGATAGTTACCGGATATCCGTTTCATTGCTAGTAACAATCAATAGCTTTGAAAGGTCTTAACAATAATAGTTGGGATTCTATGGCTAGGATTCGGACGCCATTTAAGGCGAGATTAAACTATTAAGAGTCCAAAGGTTTTGGCTCGCTTTTCGTTCTTAAATTTTTTGTCAAATTCAGACATGTGTAAATGTCAATAAATTTTGACTAAAAATCGAAGAATAGAAGTTTTGTAATCACATTATAGATCATTAATATCTTGTAGTCTTACCAAGAGATATTGTATTGCCCAGTTTACTGGGTTGTGGAGGTTAGATAGACAGTCATTCCATGTAAAATAGTGGTGTTCAGTTGCATCTGGTTAGACTGGAAGCTGACTCCAACATAGTTGGGGAAAGGCTAGGCAGATGATGAATATCTTAAGGTCAAATTTAAATAATATCCATTATAACATATAATTTAAAACTAACATCCACTCAACTTTTGTTTTCAGAAAAACAATTCCTGACAAGAAAGTGACAGTAGCCATCACACCAAATGGCTTAGCTGATGGTATTACTAAAAATGAGAAGGGAGAAGAATACTTTGTTACTCCTCTTGAAGTTGAAATGACTATGTCAGAATTTCTGGATGGCTTGGAGCAGAAGGAGTATGTTTTACTTTTTCTATTCTAATATTAAAGTTAGTAAAATATTACACACATTTAAACACGAGATTGTACTCATGATAGCAAACAACTTTCCCAAAGAAACATTTTTTTTAAACTTCAACAGCTGATAGGTCACAGGCGCGGGCGTGCGAATTTCATACGACTGTTGTGTTATTGTGATAAAAGTGTGTAAAAAAAAATAATGTTGTGAAACTCATTTGTTATCATGAGTATAATCACGTGTTTAAGTATCGGTCACTAATTACCAGTCACCCTATATAAACTTCCTCATTGGTCACAAGCACTGCTGCTGAGGAGGTCCTGGGATCGACTCCCAGGTTAAGTAAAGCGCTGTAATGTAGTGTGGGGTTTTTTCCAGTAGAAGTTATTCAATAGTAGCCTGAGTTTGAAATGACTTTAGTCCATGTCTAAAAACTTCACATTTTTTACCTCCACAATATTAATTACCAGAAAAAACTACATCCAGTACATTCAGAAGCAGAACTCCAACCTCACAATCGACTTCCCTGAGCTCCTGCCGGATGTGTTCCCAGACATACCGGTAGCTAGTGAAGCCTTTAACAAGAAGCCAGATGCTGTCAACTTCTGGATGGGCGACGAGAGAGCTGTTACCTCAAGTAAGGATAGCAAATATCGAGTCAACTGATTGTCTAAGGCCCGAATTATACAGAAAAGGCGTAAGGTCACGGCGGTGCAGGCATGATGCCGCTTCAAAACGTTTTCATACAAATTGTACGTAAGCGACGTGTCGTAAATTACACTCAAGCGGCGCGGCGCAGGCACGCCGTTCTTTCGTTTCCTTATAAATTCCACGCTTGCGCCGCACCTTACGCCGTTTCTATGTAATTCGCGCCTAATATGAAAACTTACTTTTGAATTGATTGGTGGTCCTTATCTTAATACTTAGAACTGGTACTAAGCTCGTCGTATTTAGACCAACAATACGGCAAGCAGACTGTTCTGAAACCCTAATATCATGAGGAGTAGTAGGTTATAAGGGCAAGACAAGCTTTTATGCTTGACTGAAATTACCACCACTGGAGGTGAGGTAGAGGTGTACCTAATCTTAGAAGTACAATTTGACCCACTTCCCGGTTTCCGATTGAGCTGAAATTTTGCACACATGTTTAGTTTGGATGACAATTCATGGTTAGCTAAGTGACGTCATTCTAAATCAAATATGGTGGACTCCCAAAGATAGCGAACTAGTAGTAGTAGACTAGACTGTCTCTTTGCAGAAACACTTTACACTAGTACATACAGGGTGTAAACGGACCCTTCACGAAGCCGTCAACCAAGCATTCTGAAAATTTTGCTGGGAAACGACTTTTTTTTTGGAGTGAAAAATCACGTTTTACCGTAGGCGTAGGACTCATTGTAACGCACTCAGAATATTGTGCTGATGGATGGATTGAATAGTACGGGAATCGTGGAGATGTTGAAAGTAAAGCCTTACATTAAAAACATGTATTAAAAAAAAACTTGTGAAAAAGTTGGAACTTTGACCCCCAATATCTCCGTAACTAGACGGTTCCCAGGTATGGTCTAGAACAAAAAAATGATCACATTGACGGGGAGAACAAGTGCCTTTCAGCTTCGTTAAGGGTCTTTTTACACCCTTTATGTATTTTCCTCTTCCAGTGCACAAAGACCCCTACGAGAACATGTACTGCGTGATAGACGGCTACAAAGACTTCATCCTGATCCCTCCTACTGACCTGCCGTTTGTGCCCTACAAGCGGTACCCACAGGCGGAGTTCCAGCACAAAGACGACAAGTGGGACATTGTACCTGTGACCAGTAACAGGGTGAACTGGGCGGATGCGAAGATAGAAGATGCTTGTGATGAAGAGTTGGAGGATTCCGAGGGATTGCCTTGGATTAGTATTGGTGAGATTTTTCTTTTTATGAAGTTTGCATGTATTGCTGAAAGTTGTATCTAAAAACTATAAAAAAAAACTAACGGTTGCCCGTGGTTTCCTGGATCGTATTTAGCGGGGCAAAAGTATCCTATGTAAACGGGCCATGGTTTAACTTTGTAACAAATGTCATCGAAGTTAGCTCAGCCGTTTAGGCAGGAACAAAACAGTTAGACAGGCAGATATCCTGACCGACACACTATGGGACCAACCGGTATTTTCCATCTCAAAAATCGATAACTCTGTTGTTTTGTAATTTTTCTCTTTGAAATTTTTTTCACGTATTTGTGAATATCTAGACAATAAAAGAAATCAAACATCATCATTTTAAAAATGATATATTTTTCGTAAAAAAATGACAAAGATAAAGTTATACGAAATTTCATACAAAAAATTATACAGTTATATTAAAATAGCAATAAAATTACACTTTTGCTTAAAATAAGTTTAAAACTAAATTATTATTATTAAACAAACAGATGATTAAAAAATTTTTTTAGCTCTTATCCTGTTCATCACTTTCTATTTCCAACAATTCTTTAGCTTCGTCAAACAATTCTTTGGATATTGGAAAACTTGGTTTATTTAAGCTAGATGTATAAGGATCAGATGTATATAACAAAATATGCAGAACGTCTTCGTTTGTTGCTGATCTGGAACACTTCCTAGGGTGATATAACCTATATTTGTTGTAATTTTATTTCGGGCTTCCTGGGCATCTTCGGATAATTGTCCTATTGGCAAAACTGCATAATGCTCTATTATTTTAGCACCATGTATAAGTACTTTATGGACCGAAGATGGCATGTAGTACTAGTTATATTTGCTTACATATAATTGCGCGGTTATCAATGTATGCTGGCCGAACTTTTCTGCGTTTATAGGGAATCCCGATGACATAGTTTGAAGAATTACATATAATCTCTTGATTAATTCTTCATCAATTCCGGTTATCTCTGCAGAACATTGGTAATTTTGGAAAAATCTCCTTGCCTTGCCTTGGTGTCTGTTAATTGTAAAGGTGATCACCGCAAACAAAAGTGCCATGGGAAGATTCTTTCAAATATAATAGTAGTCTATTAATTTGTTAATGTATGTTTCTATCATAGAAATGGAAAACAAGTGCGAGTCATACTCACACGTACACAGGGTTCCGTAGCACCAAACAAAAAAGCAAAACTAAATTTGTTTTCCATGGTTTTTGTCTTTGTTAATGAAAAACAAAGTTACTGCTGCAGTTTGAGGAAAAAGGCCCATATCTCAAAAACTAAACATCAAATCTTATTCAAATCAATTTTCGTTAAAAGTTTTTTTTACGTTCTACAATCCTACATTTTTTCTTAATTTTCATCTTACTTTAGAAATTAGAGTGCGGGGACACACATTTTACCACTTTGGAAGTGTCTATCTTACAAACGATTGACTTGGAGAAAAAGTAGTTTCAAGAACCTCAATGTCATTTTTAAAGACCTATCAATAGACACCCTGCACGTATAAGTCTGATGAAAAATATTTTTTTAGTTTCAGTTATCTTTTATTTTTTTTATTATTGTATAAAAATCGTTAAGGGGTTTATAGAATACATCTAGCTACCAAGTTTCAACTGTGTAGTTCTAATAGTTTCGGAATAAAGTGACATGCAGACAGACGGACAGACAGACATGACGAATCTATAAGGGTTCCGTTTTTTGCCATTTGGCTACGGAACCCTAAAAAATAAGATAGACATCAAAATATAATAATTATATATAATATTTATTTCTCCACTACAGATCACCTTCATGCTTTAAACCAAATCATGGAAAAGCACATAGAATTTGGAAAACCTTTATATTTGGCCTTCGTGGACTATACGAAGGCATTTGACAGCGTAAAACATTCAGCCATATTTTCATCTCTACAAAATCAACAGTTAGACCAAACCTACATCAATATCCTTAAAGTAATATACAACAATAGCACAGCAAACATAAAACTCAACTTTCCCGGTCAAAATTCCAAAATACACAAAGGCGTGAAACAGGGTGACCCGCTCTCTCCCAAACTATTTACTAGCACCCTTGAGGAGGTATTCAAGAACCTAACAGACCTATGGTCCAGAAAAGGTATAACAGTCGGTTGCAAGAAACTTACCAACCTCCGTTTCGCTGATGACATCATCATATTTGTACCGACTGCTGCCGAGTTACAACAGATGCTCCAAAAACTGAGCACAGCAAGCCTTGATGTTGGACTAATGATGAATCGGTCAAAGACTAAAGTGATGACCAACAGCACAAAAAGTAGGGTTGATGTAGATGGGCAAGAAATCCACTACGTCGATGAGTACATTTATTTGGGCCAGCTAGTTTCCTTCGAAAACAGGCAAGACAGAGAAATCGACCGCCGAGTCGATAACGCCTGGAAGAGCTACTGGTCCATGAAGTCGCTGATGAAAGGTGACCTACCTTTATCCCTGAAGCGCAAACTCATCGACATGTGCATTCTGCCCATCCTAACCTACGGTGCTCAAACTTGGTCCCTGACCGAATCGCAAAAGTCCAAACTCAAGGTTTGCCAAAGGGCGATGGAGCGTAGCATATTGGGAATTAAGCTCAGCGACAGAATTCGCAATACCGCAATACGCTCCAAAACTGGAATCGCTGAGTTGGGGAACAAGACTGCTACGTTGAAGTGGGATTGGGCGGGCCATGTCTATAGAATGGATCAGGACTGATGGGCCAGAGTCGTCACGCAATGGGTGCCAGAAGACGGGCGTCGTCGCCGAGGGAGGCCTAAAAAACGCTGGCGTGACGACCTCGACGCGTATTTGAGAGATTGGCCAGAAAAAACCGCACGGAGAGAAGAATGGAAGGCTATGGGGGAGGCCTTTGCCCAGCAGTGGGACAATAATGGCTAAGAAAAAAAAAAAAAAAAAAAATTCATAATAAAAAAGAAGAACCGTAATTTTCGAGGATTTTTTTGTTTTCCCCCGATTGACATTATTGCTTCTAAACACCATTGGCGCAAAAAACGCGCAAGTTTTTTTTTAATCCTCATATTACTGAATAAATAATGTCTCTAATAGAGTGATTAACTTGACACCGGCAGCTTTCGGCAACGAGGAAAACTCCAATCGAAATAAACAAAAACGAAATTTTCTTTACTTCACTAAAAAAATATTTAAAAATAAAACAAAAGTATTTTTTTACAAAAACCGAACGTGGTTGCAAAGTGTTCATTCTAAGCTATCTAATGATGTATAACACTAATATGCTTCCTTCGAAAACTTCCGAATAATTTTGTAATTTTGTGTTGAACTTCCTTAACGGTAATTTAATTGGCATGAAAATATTTATGCCCAATGTTTGAGGTTCATTTTATAAACGTAAAACTAAGTTTTTAATTTTTTTTTGTAATTTATTCGTAAGTTCCATCCTTTGAGAATATAAAACCATAAAGAAATCTATGGATTTACGACTTTCGTCAAAACCATTTTCGAGATGGAAAATACTGTTTGGTCCCATAGTGCGACAGACTGACAGTTAAATTGTTTCTCTGGGACTTCGTCGAGCTCCATTGTCTCGGCGCTTTTCTGGTGGTCGGCCCTGTTAATTCTGGCTTTCAGGAGTTGCAGTGGTTTGGGAATAGTGTGGCTAGCTTGACCCCCAAAAAAATTACAGGCAGAAAAGTCCCTTTGGCATTTATAATATTAATAGATAGTAAAATTTTGTATGCAATGATGAAATATTTTGTATAGATGGGTAACGCTCTAAACGCGTTCAAATTGACGGTATAGGCTAAAAGCTGCGACGCGTCCTGCCCACGGTCATGCGCCGAGTTCTATTTTATAACGATTTATATTAATCCAAATGCTCATAATTTCAGACCCTCTAGCACCGGACCTAACAAAGTACCCAGAATACAAAAAGGCGCACGTATACTCCGTGCGACTCCACAAAGGGGACTGCCTCTATCTGCCTAGTCTATGGTTCCACCACGTGAGGCAGAGCCATGGGTGTATAGCTGTCAACTATTGGTACGATATGGACTTCGATATCAAGTACTGCTATTTCAAAATGCTTGAGAGTCTTTGTAGGAAGTATTGAAGGGATTAAGAAGGCCATCTAACAGGCCGTGTTGAGCCACATAAAAAGAGTTAATTTATATGAAATAAAAGCGAAAAAGACGCCATTCGGTATAAGTCGATTCCGCGCCTCTACAGTCGACCAAACTTGCGTTTGACCACCATAAGAACTATTACTGCTTTCAGCACCCGGTCGCTATAAACACTTAAAACTTTGCCTCCTTGGTCCTTTTTTTTGCCATTTGGTGGGCCAAAAGGGTGGTCAAACATCAGTGATTATTAACAGAGCCCGATTTTTTTAAACAAAGTATTAATATGACAAAAAAATGCTCGCATATTTTTTTTTTGGTCTGACAACCATTCTTACCAAGGGTATCGTATTATCCAGTACTAACTGGGTTGTGGAGGTCAGATAGGCAGTCGCTCCATGTAGAATACTGGTATTCAGCTGCATCCGGTTAGACTGGAAGCCGACCCCAATATAGTTGGGAAAAGGCTAGGCAGATGATGATGGTTTTTACAAAAAGGGGCGGTAAACGGATGTGGTCATCGTGTGCACGGGATTTTATTTTAAAAATGAACAGACGTAGCTTTAGTCGACTGTACGTGCGGGGTCACTCCCTGACACACACAGTAGGGTCCATAGTTGACAAGACAATGACAATCAGGTTACCAGACACGCTCAAGGTCATGGATCGTCCTGCACTCGTAGCATGACCACCGTAGAAACGGGTTTTGTTGACGGAAGAATCGACAAAATGACAGATTGTGAAAAGAAATTTGTCATTTTGTCGACACAATCTGTCATTTTGTCGACACAATCTGTCATTTTGTCGACTCAATCTGTCATTTTGTCGATTCTTCCGTCTGCTGGAGCAACTAAGACTCCCTCTCAAAAAAAGGATATTGTTAACTAGTTTTAATGAGTAAGCATTACACAAGTGTATGATAATTTAATTTAAATTATGTTTTATATGTGTTGTTAATAAAAATCATTGGAGAGACTTTGCACATTATTTTATTAAACATAACAAAACCAAACTAGAAATAAATATGATTGAGGCGGGCTTTTTGCTTCTTGCCGATTTTTTCGTGCCGGTCAAGTGTCTGTTCTGAAAAGAATATACATAAGACGTTGATATGGTTGTAAGTACAAACATAACATAACATCACGCCTTGTGATCCCCGAAGATAAGGCAGAGGTGTACCTAACAGTACACCCACAGTTTGCCAGTTATATTTTAAGTCCTATGTAATAGGGGGCGAGCCTATAGGCATCAACCGGGCACAAATCTAGACTCCGTGGCTGCTACTGAGAAATTCCTGATGGAAAAATCCGATAACACTGCCAAGGACCTCCTGCTCAGCAGTCACTCTTGGTACCACTAGACCAACGAGGCAGTCCATGCATAAAACTACCACCAAAACTATATTTAAATTATTTTATTGGCCGTAGTAAAATGTTATACACGGTTATACAGATACAGTCCTGTGACAGACAAACAGACGCACAGATGGTATACCCTTAGTACGTTATACCCACTTTGGATACAATACGCTAAAAAATGCCGTTCGAAGCAGAGACTTTTACTTTCTTACACCATCTTCGTAATACATATGGAATGGAATAAAGAATTGAGTAATGAGTCTGGAGCAACTTAACATCGCCAAACTTCTTTCCATAATCTGGAGCCCTAAGCTTTTTCGGATATATTATGCTTTCGGGTTAAGGAAAACGCGCGCAAGGCAGAGCGCCGGCAAGGTCAAACGCGATCAAGAGGGCTAGGTTAGAGGGTGTAGGATGAGAGGTCTCAGGGGACCGCATGGCTTGGAGACGTGACATGTGAGGTCGCGATCCTCAGCAGCGAGGAAACAACGACGAAGAAGTTCAGCAGTTAATACATTACCATGATATTTGGGTACACGTTGGACCGTGGCGTGATGTGGTCCAGCTTGCAGAGGCCGAGCGGCGTGCAGGTGCCCACGATGTTCTGTGAGACGCACACGCTGCCCGGCGGCCAGGCGCGCAACCACGTCTGGTTGCACTCGTAGCCACGGCATAGGCGTATTGTTACGTTCGCTGGAAGGATAGACAGATGGAATAGTATTGTACGCTAAGCTCATTCATAAAATCATAACCTTTTTTGGCTTGTAGATGATCCCCATAATTAACCTTTTGACCGCCAGAGCATAAAGGCACGTGGGTCCCCTTCACGCCAAGCCACAATTTCACCTACCATTTTGTCACATATTTGTGTCGTTTGGCGTAGGTACAGGGCAGACTTCGACCAGAACCCTGACACATCGACGGCGTTGGTAGTGGCTTCGAACAGGTCAGGTCAAATAAATGCGGGTGGAGTTACACAAAGAGCAGAGCAGGTGTTCCCCGCTTTTCCTCAACCCACATCCTGTTTTTGGCGGAGCCTAATCAGCATTACAATTCAAAACAATAATAGAGATTGAATGGAAGGAGCAAGATATGAAGGAAGGTTGTGGAGAGATTTATTTCAAGAAATCTAGGCGTCTGACTACTAATCTTGTGGTCCTAATGGGACGTTAGTAGGCATGGTACAAACTATATTTGCGCGAACTACTGATCATTGATTTTAGTTCCGCAATTGTATAGTACGAATTTTCGATCTAGACATCTATTCGACACCACTACAGTCCTTCAGCTCGCGGTAGGCCGTGTTTTTAAATAAATATCCATACGGACCACAATGTAGAGCATCTTTAGCAACATAACATATTATTTCAGAGGGCAGGATATCAATGCACACACGATTGGTTTTGTTTTTGCATTTTCCAGTTGTACACACCAGACTGCAGCTATGTGAATTCTGGGTGACATTATAGGATGACAGGTAATTAGTGACCGATAAAACACGTGATTGTACTCATGATAACAAACAACTTTCCTAAAGTTTTTTTTATACTCATTCACTTTTATCACAAAAACACAACAGCCGGCTGCTATCGGCTGTTAGCCGCGTGACGTCGTTCTGTCTCTTTTCTATCGTACCGTGCAACAGTGGGTAGGCAGAGCACCCGCGCGGCTCGCAAGCCCGCTCTGTAAGTTTTATTGTGACAAATATATATTATATATTATATTATATATTTACAAAGTGAATGAGTATAAAAAAAATGTTTCTTTGGGAAAGTTGTTTGTTATCATCAGTACAATCAGGTGTTTAAGTATCGTTCACTAATTACCAGTCACACTGTATACCTACACCCTGTCCCCCTGTCTGCCTGTGTTCTCTTTCGACTACAAGCCTGGTGTTATACTAACGTCCTGTATAGTCCGGATCCGGCCAGTCATCCGGTAGCGCAGCGTTGGTAGCCAGTCGCTCCTTCACTGCCACCTCCACGGGGATGCACTCGCTGCGACCGCCCCTGACTCGCATCTCACAGCAAATGCCGCACATAGGCGCATCGCCGATCAACGATCCCTGAAATTGAAGGGAACAATTGAAGACTCAGATGGCTTCCTTGCGAATTGGCGAGAAGAAGCATACCATTGTGAGAAATGGAAGGAATTGGACAACCGATCCTGTTTCCAATACTGGTAAAAGAACTTCTACTGGACCAACCATCGTTGGAGTAAAAAAACTTTTCTCATACATTTTGTATAACATTTTTTCGAAATAGATAGGCTCTTATAACCATTTTAGTATAGCCGTTGTACGGTTACGGTAGTTTCACTTACTGCACCGCTGATAGGTTCCACCATCGATGGTCGGCTATATACCATCTTTCAAAAGGTTCTTAAAGACTAAATCATCGTTCTTACTTGAAAAAGTCCATGTGACAATTGGCGATTGGTTTTCTTGACACACGGACACTCTCTGAGCCCCAGGGTGGCGCACTCAGCCGCGTGGCAGGAGCCGTCTGACAGACACCTGCCGTTCAGACCACACCGACAGTTCGACGACAGCACTGGACATGTACACTCTTGGTCTTGTGTTCTGCAGTCCTGCAAGTGATGCGTGATGTTAGCGGCTGTTGAAACATCTGTACCATTATCATGAGAAGGGCCCTAATCCCCTAACTAGTTTCCTTGCGGCAGGTTGATCAGCAAATAGGTAGGATGTTGACAGATCTGAGAGTGCGAGATTTTATATGTTATTAGCTGTGCCCCGCGACCTTCGTCCGCGTGAAATTAGCGGTGTGAAATATACTTTACGACCTATTCTCATACCTACCAAACATACATAAAAAATTTCATACAAATCGGTCGAGCTGTTTCGGAGGAGTGCGATCACAAACACCGTGACACGAGATTTTTATCACAAAGATTGTGTTCACGTGATGTTGTTACTATTATCCTTGATTATTTTTATTTATTATGATACTTTCAATGATAAATTTATAAATCTAATTGATTAGGTTTATTTACTTATTTTGTTGTTTTAAATTATATTTTATTTATTTTTTAATTGCTTTAATATATATTTTGATTATGAATGTTTTTTAATATTTTGTCGATTCTGTGTAGGACATTTTGGATATTTTATTTGTCTGACTTAATAAATGAATTGAATTGTAAACTTCAATTGGTACTGAAACTGAACTAGCGCCGCCGTCTGGTAACAAGTATGAGAACACAAATAGAAATTACTTTAACACGATCGAGAATGTTGTGTCAGTGATAAAAACTGGCACTGGGACCTTTGGTTACTCAAACTAACGCTACCGTGAAGTCTGTTTCTTCTTCCCGGAGTAGCATTTCCTGACTCTGAGCAAGTGAATCCTGACTCCCCAACTCCCCAGTGCAGTTAGTTTGAGTAGCGTCGTAGGGCTTAGACGAAACTTTCTCTTTCCTTGCAAAAGTCAGTGCATACCTAACAACAGAGGCAGCTTTATCTAAAGCATACCGTGACACAACGTACTTAGGTACCTTATCCCATAATAAAGGGTGTAAAAAGACCCTTAACGAAGCCGAGACGCACTTGTTCTCCCCGTCAATGCGATCATTTTTTTGTTCTAGAGCATACCTGGGAACCTTCTAGTTACGGAGATATTGGGGGTCAAAGTTCCAACTTTTTCACAAGTTTTTTTTTTAATACATGATTTTAATGCAAGATTTTTAAACACCTCCAGGACCCCACATACTATTGAATCCATCCATCAGCACAATGTTTTGAGTACGTTACACTGAGTCGTACCATAAAACGTGAATTTTTACCCCAAAAAAAAGTCGTTTCCCAGCAATAATTTTTGAGCAAAGTTACTTAGTTTAATGTACAGAATACTTGGTTGTCGGCACTTGTCGGCTTCGTGAAGGGTCTGTTTACACCCTGTATGAAAGAATTACTGGAAGATAGAAACCAATCTCACACAGATAAAGCTTTAAATCAACTGGAACAACATAAAATAAACTCCAAAATCAAAGGCCAAGGTCCATTATAGATTTCCATTATTCCAATATGGTTTGCTACGCCATCGGGCTTAGTTCTGATGTTGATTCAACATGGCCGCTTTTGTTCAAACAGTTGGCGAGAGATGCTTACAATCATCTAGCTGGCACGCTTCGGTATTAGAGGATGAACAAAATTTAGAACTGGGTTGATGCTACGGCAAATAATGGCGGGAATTGGGTCTGTAATGTTTCGGAGCTTTAGGATCGGCACGAAGTCTAGGCTGTTTGCTAGAAAACAAAAAAAAAAAAACAAAAAGAAAAATCTTTGTAATAGACATCTCAAAATGGACCTACTTAGTCTTCACTTTTGAACTATTTTGGGCATCATTAATGAGTTCTTAACTTCACAATGAGTTTGGGCATGGTAACCGATTCAGTTTCGGGGTGGGAATCGTGTTATATGCCGCAATGCAATCACAGTTTAAAACTTACTTAAAGGTGGGATAACATTCATCGTAATGTTTAAAAAAATATTTTGTCGATCGGTAATGCAATTTTTTAAAACTGAGCACAGTTTCCGGACAGGCGGTTGTAAGAAATGGAATGCTAATGTGCATGAAAACTTTTCAGCAACTGGTTTTTCTGCACTGTACGGCCAGCCGCTCTCTCGAGTGGCTCAAATCTTTGAGGGAAACGTGACTTTACTAAGACTCAAAGTACCTAATGGTTGGAGAGCTTTTAATGACGATAATGATACTACGTCACTAAAAGCTCTTTCAATTTTTAAGCAGTTCATATTATACGGTGTCTATCAGCACCCCATTACTTTATACTCCATGTTTAAAGGACACTTAATTATGATGAGTCAGTGAGTGCTTTAATGAGCTTCTCACTTAATACTATCGAAACTGTCGGGTGATCCCATAGATATAATAAAGAAGTTGCTGTTTTTAATATTTCTGTGGATTATCCCTACGAGAATTTGTGAATATCTTATTGTTGCTATGCTGACAATGAATACGGCCTGCCAGAGCCAGGGTGAAACTTGTCCTAGGATACAGCCAGTAATCTTTTATGCCTAATTTGAAACGCTTAAAGGACGCCAAGAGCTGAGATTCGAGAGCGCTAATATCAGTCGTTTTCGGTGCTAAAAATAATTGGGCCTGAACTTTAGTCTCTTAAAACCCTTAAAACTTAGTTTTTACTGCTAAGTTACCAACTTCATAATAAAATAAATCCTTTTTGACCTAGGTATCTAAGCAAATAAAACTACACAATTACTGAATGAACGAATTTATTACAATACCTAAATGACAATGAATTTTCTATAAAAAGACAATCAAAACGTATTTAAAGTTTTACTTTTTTTAAAACAAACCACTTTACAACGGTTAAACAAAATCCAAGAAGTACAATGTAAGAGAACCTACTGAAAATATAATGAATATTAAAAATAACATTTAACAAAAATAACAAGGACAATTGATATGAAGATTATACTACTAACAATACCACTCTTTATGAGGTCCGCTAACTGGCAGTTGGCTGTGCAGCACAGGCCCTGGGACGGATGACACATCGCTGAAGGAGCAACGGAACAGCCTTCTTTGTGCAGCGTGCTGGAATCCAAGTTTAAACTATCAAAGTGATTTTTGGGTCTGCTCAATGAGTCTGCCATATTTGTGTCTTCTAGAACTACTGGGTATGAAATGGTTTGTTGCGAAGAACAAATGTGACCCTACCATTATCTCAACTCTAACACTATTAGAACAGAAAGTATTTTTGTCAGGAATTATTAGGAAACTGTGATTTAATTTGCTTTTTTCCGCGCTTTGCTTTCGCCAGGTTGAAGAAGAAGCAAAGGTATTATGCCGCTAAACAGCCTAATATGAAAAATAGAAAAAACAAATATAAGCACGTTTGCGGAAAAATATTAAAAATCCACGTGTGTGAAATACATTGCATGTTAAACCTAATCGTAGTGCGATAATAACCAATTTTCGAGAAAGTGTATTGAAACATAAATACCTAACTGCAACCAATGGCCAAGTGGAGGGAAGACGTACTCATTTGGGAACAAAGTTCAAATAGCTACCCTTCTTCTAAGACCAGAGCGCCCCCGCTTCGTGGGGTACAGCAGGGATCCTTGTAGATGCACTGGGACGGCAGACCGCAGTCACAGGCTTCACCATCTTCTACTATTCCTGGGATTTGAAAATACACCGTTTCGTAAATTCATTCAAGGAGTTTTCACGTAACGTCTTTTGTTCGTAAATTGAAAGATGGGCTTCAAGAGCATCTGCCGATCTGCCGCGGTCCAGCGGGAATAGCCAGAAACGACAGCTGTCGAAAATAACAAAAGACGGAATGGTGAAGAAGTACTCAGAGTGGCAGCTATCAGTCGCTGAACTCTGCGTTTTTAGCAATCCCCGACACAACTGATACTAGGTTACTATTTTTGAGTTGTTAGTGCAACTAGATAAACGAAGAACCAACAAAAGTGGCTCAGTCTAACTGGATGCAGAAGTAGGAAGACAGGGTTTTATGACCCTAATTGAGAAAGACCTAAATCCAGCAGTGGAGTGGAATAGGCTGAGTTGATTGGTTGATATCGATGGACCTATAGTTCTACTGTTACAACAGAAACCCACTTACCATTCCCACAATACGGACGATCCTCCTCAATCAGACAATAGCTCATGCTGCTCAGAGTGGCTGCGATCAGTCGCTTGCTGCAAACTGAGAACTCGTAGTTCAAGCCGTCGATAGCGGTGGAGGACTGCGAGCCCATGAGGAAGCCGCGGCACTCCTGGTTTGGGAAGTTGTCGTCGTGATGAGCACCGAAACTGTGACCTGAGTGAAGTAACGTACCTATGTAGTTGTGATCAGACGGCAATCCGACACAACCGGAGAGAGATCAGACGCGGTACGAACGGCTTCCCGAGGCACGGGGGTTTAATGCCGTGTTAAAACAAAACGAGACAAAAACCCATCCTCAGTTTCCGTGGGGCTTGTTAAAGGCAAGGGTGAATGCAAAATCATGCCGCGATGAACAAGTCGTTTCCAAAGTCGATTTCCACCCACGTCTTAGCGTTAACATGGTGGGTAATTGAGGACTCTGTGGGCTGTAAAATCACATTTCAACAGACAAAATGATGGATGCTACCAAAAAAACTGAGGAGGTGTTACCCATTTCATGAGCAAGCGTAAGAGCTGCTATCCTCTCAGGAACCCTGCCGACCTCCTCAGTTGTGGAGTGCGCTATAGCCAGAGTGTTGAAGGACCGGCCGTACGCGCGCCGATCACACAGACCGCCCGCTGCGCCGCCCACGCCTCCACCGAGAGATGTGAAGCTGAGGTGGATATGGAAGAAAAGTAGAGTTAAGGCTGGCGAACATTAAGTTTTTTCTTATTCCTTCACTGTTCTCTTCAAATTAATTTCGTTGGAGGATACAAGACACTTGAATCGTTTCTCCGGGACGTGTCGAGCTTCTTGCATCGGCGTTTTTCTGTCATTGTTGATCTTGGCCTTCAATAGTTGCAGAGGTTGGGAACAGTGTGGCAGGTATGACGGGCTACCGAACATTGCAGCTGCATCAGGCCGCAGCGCATCGCATTCGTATTTCATATAGGTGTGAAAAGCCAGCTTGTTCATACAAAAGGTGCCAAGTGATGTTAGATGATTTATTGGATTGTCATAAATCCAGGAGTGCTTTGTGAGTATGTCTACCTTTGATTATAAAATGCTAATATATTTACTGTTCAGCAAACCTCTCTTCTCTTTTCATGTTAGCTTGGTTGGCCATACTTGAAGAAGCTTTCCGAAACTGACGGTAGCGTATTCAATAAACCATCTGATTCCATCACAAATATCTGTGGAAATAGTCTTCCAATATGGAAAGTTTGCTTCGGAAAATCTGAACACTAGGAAGGTCTTAGTTTATCTACAACATTCTATGGATTATACCTTAAACCCAAAGTCCTATTATGAAATGCGTGTCCAGAGAAAGCGACTCCAAGGCAGACCTCAGACAGGCGGCGTAGCCTCGCAAACCGCATGAGGTAGTCGCGTCCATCAATCGCCTTATCTTTCAGGAGGTCCCCGAAGACACGCTTGTTTGTGTCCTCTGATGTCAGCACCAGTATGTATTTGACTGAGAAACCTGCAGGTAAGAAGCTTTTGTTCAGCATTTTAAAACATTCTAGATATTTTTAGAATTTTATAGATGTCTTTGGAAGGAGTATTACCCAGTAACTTGGCTGTGTAGGTCATGCAGGCAGTCGTTCCATGTAAAATAATGGTATTCAGCTCGTGATATTGATGAAAGTAAAGATGATGAATCGCGTCATAGTATACTCCCCTGTCTGTACAGTAAGCCGAGGTAATCCACTTATTAATGCTACTAAGTGGACCATCACTTAAGAAATCATCAAGATTTTACTTACCAATATTATCAGGGATCCCATCCTCATTAAAATCCGCGTTCCTAAATATAATATCGGCTTGCGCGACAGCATGCATCATTCGTCGCACTACATGGTTGAGGCTGGAGTTGGCATCTTTCTCGTAGAATTCCTTGTCAGCCAGAAGTAGGAGGTCACAGATCCTTGCGCGGGCAACTCCGGGGATTCTCTCTCGTTCTTCTATCCGAAATGGGAAGTAAGGAACGCGTTCTAAGACGTTGTACTGTAAGAGAAGACGAGCATTTAGATTTTTGGGAGTCGACCCTATAAGCTCCTTATATTCTCGAATGAACTACTCGACGAGTTCTATTAATTTGTCTACGATATTTTGAAATCTGATGAAAACGCAAATGAAGGATTCTAGTGTATTAGTGGAGAGTTATCATCATCACCTGATCACCTGTGCATGATCGCGTACCGCCCGAGACCGGGGTATCGCCATGTTGTCGTTCTCAAATGCGCCGAAGAACTTGCGAGGGTCATCCTTGCCGTAAGGATCCGCGTGGAGCGTACGGTTACCTGCAAAGGAATTTTATCAAGAACGGTTTAGGGTTGCTACTGCTACACGGACGTTCGCCTCGGCATGATGTGATACAACCGGGCTGCAAAATCGAATGTGGGAATAATCTGCTCGGCTTAACTCGAATTTTGCAGAGCTAACCTGATCATGATTCAGCGATGGTAGATGCCGCCGAACCGAGGTTGCCGATAGGGATTTGTTATTAAAAATATTTCCGAAAGGCATGTTCCGACACTTCCGACTCGAACATGTGTTAGCTCCGCCAGATTTTTCTTTGGGAATCTTCGATTCGCTACCGTGGTAATTTTTTATGTGCGACCATTTTGGTTCCTGTCGAGCTGACATTACTGTACTGTCGTTAAGGAGATTGTGGATGACTATGTAAGATACGAAATCCATCTTAATGATTAAATTACGTTCCTTAAAACAATGATAACTTTCCAGAATAAGGAATTCTTAAGTAGGAGCTTGAAAATACAGATCCCAAAAGTTTTTGTTATCATTTAGGCGTCTGTGGAAAACGTTATCAAGGTCAGAGACGAGCCGCGTGTTTGAGTTTTAAAACCAACAATGAAACCAAGATGTAGGTGAGTACCAAGCGGTGTAAAAAGTTCAGGCAAGTTTGTGTCTTATTGAGTATACTTAGCAACAAAGATCGACGGAAAGTACGGAACAAAAAAAGAGTGCTGCTACCAGCAATGCTTTTGAAATTAAGCTCCGGATCACCAGAGCAAAATATTAAAAATGTCGTGATGGGACGTGCTTAAAACCTCGCCCTTTATGCACCAAGTTGGGGGTCTAAATCCGGGCAAGTATAAATATAGGTACCTGTCTATTGATAATTTTACACTTTACTGTCATCGGTGAAGCAACACATGTTGAGGAAACTTGGTTTTCAATATTAGTATGAAATCGCAAATCCACCTTGAGCAAGTGTGGTGATTAATGGTCATGCTTTCTCCGTGACTCCGTGAAGGAGAGGCCCTCGCACCTCAGTGGGACAGTATGTGCTAGCATAAAGGGTGCAAAAAGACCTTTAACGAAGCCGAAAGGCACTTGTTCTCCTCGACATTGCGATAATTTTTTTGTTCTAGACCATACCTGGGAACCTTCTAGTTACGTAGATAATGGGGGTCAAAATGCCAACTTTTTCACAAGTTTTTTTAAAATACAGTTTTAAATGTAAGATTTTTACTTTAAACACCTGCACGACCCCCGTACTATTCAAACCATCCATCAGCACAATGTTTTGAGTACGTAACATTGAGTCCTACCGTAAAACGTGATTTGTTACCCAAAAAAAAAATCGTTTCCCAGCAATAATTTTTGCGTAAAGTTACTTAGTTTGATGTACAGAATGCTTGGTTAACGGTTTCGTGAAGGGTCTGTTTACACCTTGTATAACATATCAAGTCAAAAATTACGTACCTAAATGTAAAACTCCATAGAACTGATGGTCATCGCCGATATATCCTTCAGCGGAGCCTGACGACGGATCTCTGACGGGGTACCCATATGCCATGGTGATGTCCGACAGCGGGTGATTCACCACGCTAGTCTGAATGTCGCTATCAGACGTTATGTCTTCGTCATAGGTTACAGGCACCAGGTAAAGGGTTGCCGTACGTGTTGAGAGGTGCGAGTTGCCTGAAATTGACGGAATGAATGTTATAAAGCCTAGTCTTACTATTATAAATGCGAAGGTTCTGAGGATGGATGGATGTATAAATGTTTGTTACTCTTTCACCCAAAAACTATGAACAGATTTGGCTGAGCACACGGATAATTTATAACCTAACCTTATTTTCATCCAGGTACCGAATACAATCCCGTGGGACAGTTATCGATCTCCACGCCGGCGAAACCGCAGTTATAAGAGAGTTTTAAATACTTATCTATTCAAAGTTAGACCTTATAACAAAATTAAGTTTATTATTGCGGTATTGCCGTATTATCGACGAAATTTTAAAATGACGGATAGGTAGTCATTATCATCATTTCATCAAAAGCGACTTCTCCTTTCTTTTATATAATCCAAACTTACTTGAATCGTGGAAACTCGCTGCTCGCGTGGATTAATATAATTATATTTATCTCCAAAAATCTACGCCACTCGTGCAGTATGTCATGTATCTTCTTTCATTCATCAGAATCTAGTTCTATATCAACCGTCATCTCATTACATACTTCTAGACTTCTACATTATATAGATAATAATTATATTTGTTTAACAAACTTGCAATCCAGTGTACCTACTCACTGGATGCTTGTTTTGTCCAATATTATGTTGCCGTGCCCTAACCGGGTTTCATGTTGGAACTTACTGAAATATATGTAACAACTAAATGTACACATGAATGCAATAAACACTTTGGGTTTGAGTTCTTTCAAAGGTACGGAATCAGCCATTACTTTGCGGAGAGATATGATAATAAAATACTAAGCGATCTCATTTTTAGTTCCCTACCAGCAAATATGGGAGTTGCGTATTGTTTTATTTGCACTTTTCTATCTGTATCATCTTTCACATAATCGTCCCATCGTTTATTTGGTCTTCCTTACTCAAAATCCATCTTTAAGCTGAAATGCTTACCAATAGGCTGTAACTTCAGGCACAGCACGTGGACTTCGCTGCCGAACTTGGCTTCCAACACCTGGTAGCCGTAAGCACTGCAGATGTTATGGTGCATGGCTGTGATATGACTCCCCCCACTCATCGTGATGAGCAGGCAAGCCACCACCAGCACAGAGGACATGGCAGGTAATTTTGAATTTCATTAGACCATTAATACCAAAAGGTTTATGTGGTTTTGTGAACCATACCTAAAGTACATATTTACTGTAATTCCATGTGTGACTTGTGAAGTTTATTTATGTGTAATGTCAGTGTGACAGTAGTATAGTTTTTAATGGGGGAGTTTCTGGGAGTCGGATAAGTTTTAGAAAAAAGTTTTTTGCTGACCATTTAACTAGGCCATATTATTATGATCAGGTTTGTAAGAGAAATTAACATTTGGCTGCCTTGTGTTGGTCTAGCAGTCATAAGCGCTTCTGCTGAGCATGAGGTCTTGAGTTCGTTTACCAGGTTGGGCAAAGTGTTCCATTAATAATTTAATGGTCTGTAATTTGGGTTTGTGTTCGGTTGAGTTACCCTACCCAAATGTCCTTTCTTTGGTATTGTTCGTCGTATCGTTGAGATCCTGGAGATAACTGACAAATGCTTGTACTGACTAGTCAGATCCACTGAAATCTGTGTGGTTCCTTCTTCAAAAGACCATCTCAGACACTAATCTGCATAGTCCTCATGCGAGTTGACCAAGATTATGTCTGGACCTTAAAAGAGACTACGACCTTTCGGCTGTTTCTTCTCAGAGTAGTCAGGTACGAACCACCAGCCTCAACAAGTTTAGAAAAAAACGACGTTTAAAAGAATTTGTAAAAACTAGTTTGCCAAATACACATCATTTATCACCATCTCTTATTAAAGGCCAGGTCCAAAGGCTCTTCTCCGCAAACCTGGACACAGCTCCTTTTTTGAGCTACGTAAGAACTCTTAATAAATTAAAATGTACACATTAACATTTCAATTACCTCAGTCAAGTTACTAATGACCTAATTGAGCGCCACATTGTATTATTCAATTGCTATTTTCATGGCGGCAGACTCGTATTATTTGAATAATAATTAAATTCTGTTTAAATAAGCGTGTGCTCGTGTATATTAAGTGGAAATGTGCATCTGTTTGTTCACACATTGTAAAGAAAAACTGGTTTTAAGTTTTAATGATAATTATGTTTTACTCAGAAAAGTGATTGAGATGGAAACTGGAATTGATTAATGACCAAAATCAGAGATTGAAAAATATTTCAAAAGTGTTCATCATCAGCCTACAACAGTCCACTGCTGGACATAGGATAGTCCTCTTCAATCGCACGCCACTCAACTCGATTCTCGACAACTCTGATCTAGTTACTGCCAGCCACCCTCCCTGCGAAGATCGTCGCTACACCGAGCCTGAGGGCGTCCCCTTAAGTCGAACACGGTCGGAGCACGAATTCGCTTAGCGTAGACGGACTTAGAAGCCTCGACCGAGCACTCCCGCCAAGGGAATTTGTGCTCTGTTTGTGTTCTGCTCGTATTCGGCTCACCTAGCATAGACGCAACTAAACGCTTGCCGATTCACGGTCTCTACTCAAGAACACGTCTACCCCAACGGCCATTGGTTCTACGGCTAATATGACCGGCCCATTACCACTTCAGCTTACTTATTCTCTGAGCTATGTCGACAACTCTGGTCCTCTGTCGGAATAACTCGTGAAAAGTGTTAATGATCTTATAAAGTATCCCTCTAGGATGCCATCTATGTCCTTAATTCGGTTACGTCTTTCTTTTGCTAAGTAAATAAATGTCCATCAGAGCTTCAGTCATGTTAAGATTATGATTTTTCAATTAAGAATCATCCTGTAAACCTCCACATTGATTGCCTTTAATTAAAATGAATCATAATGATATTGCTAGTTACAGTAATAGATAACACGTGTATCTATATCTTTAATGAGTTAACTCAAAGGTTACAACTTGCAGTTTATATCTATTTGTCTAATTAAAATTCTCGTAATTAAAGTGCAATTCTTCTTCTTAATACTCTCAGAGCTGAGAAGCGTAACCCATTTTGTTTAGATCTTGTAGCTTGGCGCCAAATTTGTAAATCCAGGGTCATTTTTAAAGCCAGGGGAGCTGGCTCAAAAATGAGTGCATTCCCCCAAAAGTAATATTATGCCTTGTGACTGGGAGCTTCATTTTATTGTTATCTTTTTTTCTACAATTCAAAATTTGATTTTGATTTTGAAAATAACATGAAAAAAAAATAGTTTGCATTACTATCGAAAGCTACCTTTTTTAAGCAAGCAGGCCCATGTCACAAGCCTATAGTCCTATTCCCTGGCAGGCGCAAACTATATATAAAGTAATTAGCTCACGTAAAGCATCGTAAGCTCCTGTACGCCGAAGCTGCATCGTGTGACGAACATTAGAGCGACAGCTTGCTAATGTCAAGCAGGTACGGGGAGCGAGGATATAGGTAACACTCAGATCTAGGAACATGGATCTTCTACAGTTGTAGGTACACGGATCTTTTGGCCTTTGAATTATGTACATTGAGGTAGGCCCTGTTGGTAAATATTTGTGATGACTGTGAAAATTGTATTGAAAATATGGTTACAAAAAAAAAAAAATTACTTAAAATGTTAAATAGTTTTTTTTTTATAAGAATATTACCTTATTTTTCGATATTATAATTCATATTGACTTAAAAAAAATAATTTCCCACTCTAAAAAAATAGTTATATTATTTATAATAAAATATATCATGCATTTTTTAAATCAAGCTTTTAAATATAGGTGTGACGTCATTTTTTTTCGTATTCTTCTGAGCAACCCTTTTAATTGATATCCATATCATGGAGGTGCATAAAAAATAACTAGTCCACCATCTTTGGGAGTCCGCCATATTGGATTTAGAATGACGTCATTTAGCTAACCATGCATTGTCATCCAAATTAAACGTGTATGCAAAATTTCAGCTCAATCAGCTGTTTTGAAACTCCTTTGCAAGATCTGACCCAAACAAACAAACATACATACAAACATTACAAGTTAAAAAAGGCTTGTAAAAACAAGATGGCGGCGATAGTTCCGATTAAAGCCACTAGCCAAAATAACCATGTACAGACGCCAGCACATCAAGTCAAGCTACCCAAAACTATCAAATTTTCCCAATCAACCTTGAACTTAATGCTGCAGCACAAATATTGAAAATCTATTAAATAAATTTGACAAATTGAAGTAGCTTGATGTGCTGGCCAGTCTGTACGTATAACCAACTGTAATTAAAATCTTAGCCGACCCCAACATAATTGGGAAAGGGCTAGGCAGATATATATCGTCAGTGCTGATTTAGCAATTCTAGAAAATGTTTTTAGAGTTATTGAGGGGTTCTTAATAATCTAAAAATGTTTAGTCAAGTTATAAACGACGTTTCAACCTAAGAAATCCAGAGCGTGCAGTATCTGACAAAGCGATATCTACATTCTCTATATCTGTGAGCCTACCTTATCTACATAGGCTAAGACATACTCCGAGGTTAACAGATTCCTGGAACGGAAATAGTGGTTCTTTTTTTAGCTCTGTGACTAAGTTAATTAAGTTGTAACACCTCTCACTTCTAACGGTGGGAACTGGTGATGATTACCTTTAGGAACCGCGAGCTTTTTAGGACTGTCGGCCGTTAGGATAGGAGCTTTTTATCTTATGAATTTTCTTTAATATTTTGTTGTCATTGTAAGTAAGCTTTTTATTTTTACTAAGTAGAGACTTACCAGATAAGATGAATTATATCATACATAGGGCGCAAAACCATCATTCGATTTAAATTTAACTTTTTTATTTTGACTTGTACGTTTTAATGAATTAGTAGTTGTATTTTAGGGTAGTTAGTATTTTTATTTGACATTAGTGTTGATTTACTGAAGTAATATTTGTATTTCCATTTATTTAATTTAAAACTAATTATGATTTCGGTTTACTTCAATAATAAGGATTTGTTTGATTTAAGTATGTAAAATGTGGTTACTTCAGTTTGTTTTATTAATAGGAATTTATTTTGATATGTCTAGAATTATTAAGTAATTATTTTGATACTCTTTCAAGCAAAAACTACTGAATGGTTTTTGATGAAATTCAGCACACAAATAGTTTATAACCTGGACTTACTTATTATTCCCATAATACGGTCCTGTGGGACAATTACCGGACTCCACGCGGGCGAAGACGCGTGCCTAAGGTAGTACAAAATAAAAATACAACTCTGTACTATCGAGATTGATTACTTATTGGTCAAGCGGCTAAGATGAAACAAGAGAAGAAGCGTTTAGAAGAAATAAATCCCTAATCACAGAGATTACACCAGCTGACCCTCTCACAAAAAGTACCCACCACATTATCATTTATCAATTACACATAAATCTATGATAAAAGTACCGTTAGCACTTTGGTACCGCTACAGTGCCATCTGTTGTAAGTTATGTGAAATCTCTGCGATAATTTATAGGCGCCAAGCATGAATATAGGCGCCTGCGCCTGCGCCGCGTTTTTGCACGCGATCCAGGCTATTTTTAAACTGGCAATACTTAGGACTATAATTAGAAAAAAGGATGTGTCTCACGCTTTATTTTTATTAGGCTGCGCAGGATTCTGAGTAATGGTAGCGGATGACTAGGGCTTCGCGCTGGAGTACTTAGTGTTCATTTGAATCTATGCAGGTAGGATTTACGAATGTCTGCAGAATAATAAAGGGTGTAAAAAGACCATTAACGAAAACGAAAACCACATATTTTGCCCATCATTGGGATCATTTTCTTCTTTTAGAGAATACCTGGGAAACCCCAGGTTCTGGAGATATTGAAGGTCAAAGTTCCAATTTTTTCACAAGTTTTTTTTTTTAAACACTTTTTAAGGTTTTAACTTTACTTTAATTAACTCCATGACCCGTTTACTTTTCATTTTTCGTTTACATTGAGTTTTAACGTAAAAAGTGATTTTTCACCCCAAAAAAAAATCGTTTCCCAGCAATAATTTTTGCGTAGAGTTACTTAGTTTGATGTACAGAATGCTTGGTTGACGGCTTCGTGAAGGGTCCGTTTACACCCTGTATAATACAATAGGTACTATTATGCTTCTGTGTTTCGTTCTCGAGATTAGATATTACACTTGTAGTCACACATACAATGTCACCACTAATGCACTGAGTTTAAAGACCAAAAAAACACAATGAAGATGTGGGGAGACTGACCCCATCCTATAGATTTATTGTGTTTAATTCATCATTTAGGTCAGAGATAAGTATACTCATTTCACAATTTTGGGTGGTCAATTCGGGAGGGCGGGATGCTAATCTCAACGAACGAAACACCTCACATAATTATGATCGAACTCCACTTACAGGTAAGTTCGTTTAATCATTAATTATGCTTCTGTGTTTCGTTCTCGAGATTAGATATTACACTAAAGGTGAGTATAGACTACAACATTTACTTGTAACAGAACAACGAGCCGCTCTATGATATGTTCTAGTGTATCATCCTTTTACGTACTAAACGTCGAGCACGCTCGCCTCTTTGTTACAAACCAACGAGCGTATTGGTGTAACATTTCGTCGCGCGTATTGGTGTAACATTTCATCGAGCCACGAGTGCGGGCGATGCGCGGTTGCGGGGTGACGCGGAGGGAGACCCGAGGGAGGATTTACCCGTAACATAACGCCGAGCATTCGCAGGAACGTTACATTACACGGAAATGCTTTGGAAACTGAGCTTTTGCCTGTATTGTACCATTCGTAAGAATGTTACATTACACAGAAATCCTCCAGAAAATGTTGTAGTCTATACCCACCTTTACATATTGAGAGTAATTTGTGAAATGAATGCATTTACGTGTTAGTTAAATCAATAAAATATTGAAACAACAAAAGATATAATCATAGGTAAACCACAAATGACTATACGATTAGAGAGGCATTAAATGTTATACCTACAATCCTACATATCACAATTTATATAATTAAACCTAGGATAGCTTGTTAAAAACAATCATGTAAGTGATTTCTCAATTACCATCTATTATGCTTCTAGCAAATAGGTCACTAGTATTTGTTATATGGCCCTGTTATAAAATTTGGCAAAAGTTGTAGATGTGCCAGACCAGCCAGCAGTTTTTCGAATCAAATCTAAATTGACACCCATCTTATGAGCACGAGAAGTTCTGGCATATCTAGTACTGTGAGCAGAAAATTCGGTAACATCGATTTCACTGATCTGTAAGGTACTGTTTATACACCCACTTAGTGTTTTAGCACAAACTTTATTATGTGGCTTTTTGGTGCTATGCTGTTCTCTTCGAACGAAACACAGAAGCATAATTATGATCGAACTTCAGTTACAGGTAAGTTCGTTTAATCATTAATTATAAAGTATTTCTTTGGGATATAGTACATACAAGGTGTAAACGGACCCTTCACGAAGCCGTCAACCAAGCATTCTCTACCTGCATCAAATTAACTCTATGCAAAAAATATTGGTGAGAAACGACTTTCTGGGGTGGAAAATCACGGTTTACAGGGGTAATGTGGGTATTTAAAGTAAAGTACTATCATTAAAAAATTACATTCAAAGAAAACTTGTGAAAAAGTTGGAACTTTGACATAAAATATCTCCGCAAATGAAGATTTCCAGGTATGGTCCAGAACAACAAAAAAATATCGCAATGACATGGAGAACAAGTGCCTTTCGACTTCGTTAAGGGTCTTTCTACACCTATTAGGTAGGTACTTAGATAGTTGGATACCTATATGGTTTCGAAAACGCACAGTCAACTCAAAATTAGTTCGTAGCGTACGTACCTATGTCAATTTAACCCCAAATCCGCAATGCTGCTATTTTCAAGCAGAATAATCCAATAAACAAATTCTGCTCGACATGGGAATCAAACCGAGGACTGCTAGCTGATTACCTTTTAGACCTATTGTCAATGCGTACCTGCCTAGGTACCTATTTATGAGTAGGTCTGTATGCAGAAAGCTGGGCCATTCTTACAAGCTTGTTGCAATGGTGTGCACCGTGCAGCTAACTCCATCGAAACGTCTTTCAAAGGACTTTAATTTTATTGAATGAATAGGATCTAGTTAATCCAGAATCTCAAAGAACTTTACATAGGGATGCGAAACAAAACTGGTAGAGGAGTACCTAATGGCAATTATTTCAGGTCCAAATCGACGTCTTAGAGTCAAAACCTCGTAAGTGTAGTAACTGTTCAGGAGGAAGAAAAAACTGCGTGCTGTAAAATTTTTGTACGGCGTCTTTTATGTTTTTTTATTAATTAATATGGAAATTTAACCCGCTTCCATATCCAGAACTGTTCGATACTATAAGATGCAATTTTCAAATGAGAAAAGTCACGTTCGTTGCAAGGTTTTCACGCCAAACTGACAGATGCGAGTATTTACGAGTTCTCTTTTTCTGTAATACATGGAGCGACGAGTATCGAATGAACAAATTAGTCAGATCAGGATGTGCGTTGCGAGGTTTTCTTCCTAGAAACGCAATAAAATAAATTTGAGCAAAAATACATTCCCGTGGTTTTCAGTCTAAGGCGACGAAATAGTTCAAAGGAACCTCAAAAAATAACAAAAGCTCTTTAGCAAGTCGCCCTGAACTACCAAAAAATCGATTTACCATTCTTTACCTATTTACCTAATTCATCGATTTTAAATCACTGTACAGCCTTAGCAATGTCTTGAATATAGGCCTACGGCTAGCTCCGACTCGAGATTACAGTTTTAAACAAATACATGCCGGTTGGCGGGAACACGTTGTCGGCCATTCGGCTTCAGTCCCGAGCAGCGAGCGGTGGCCCGCGCTTTTTTAATCTGTGCATTTTTCGTAAGACATAGTGCTTAGTTAAAAAATAAAATGTTGAAGTATACTATGAAGAAGTACTGTGCGGAAGGGAGTAAATTCAACCAAATTGTGATTGCTTGCTTGAGTAAGTTTATTTCTTCTTCTATATTTTTGTTTTGATTAGTAACTAATTTTATTTTAAAATTATTTGGTGGTTTTTCCGTGACTTTGTGTAACTTAATGAATTTTTTGAGGGTTTAATTTAAGGCTTTAAAAACCATTTCTAAATCAAGAAATTAAACTTTTTAAAATAAATATTTTTACTTTGAGGCCTTTTCCCAGCAGTGGGACAGTACAGGCTAATAAAAAAATAGACCTAGACCTAGATTTTTATAAGGTTTGGGAAAACCAGGATTTCAGAAAAACACTGTAAACAGCTGTTTTGAAACAGCCGACCAGTAAGTTTTGTCAAATTTAGTTAATGCGGTTGGTTTTTAAAGTGTTAGGTAAACTTTTTTTGATGTTTTTGACCATTCAAAAATTAATAGTTATTTATAAATAATTTCTAGTCTAACAAACCAGATAGAAAGCTCTTTGATTCAGGATCGATTTTAGCTAAATCAGTTTAATCTTATATTTTTTAAGATTATGTTTATGGTAGGTTCCTATTTGCATCTAGAATACTTATAATTCTACCTAGTTGTTATTTAATAATGTGTACTACGCACACATGGTAGATAATAAAAAGGAATGCATACCTAATCATCAGAAAACTGACTTAAGTCATAAAAATAAAATTGTTACCCTATTAAAAATATATTGGTTGGAATGCAAACCGCGGTGCATACCTAAGCTACACACATACAGACCTAATTATCTTTTTATTTTAAACTAGCAGCCCGTCCCGGCTTCGCACGGGTGGACATTTATTTTCCCATAATTCCCCCCCCCCCCCCCCTTATTCTTTTCTAATAATAAATGTAGCCTATGTTACACAGGGTTAATGTAGCATTCTAAAGGTGAAAGAAGTTTTGAAATCGGTCCAGTAGTTTTTGAGTTTATTCATTACAAACATACACTCACACAAAAATACAAATCTTTCCTCTTTATAATATTAGTGTAGATTTAAATGGTTGCAAGCGCTAGGTATTTTACCAAATCTTACCAAGGGGTATCGTATAATCCAGTACCAACTGGGTTGTGGAGGTCAGATAGGCAGTCGCTCCATGTAAAATACTGGTATTCAGCTCCGATCAAAAGTCAGTGATGATGGTGAAATTAAGATTCCTGCATAGGTAAATCGCTTCAGCTGCATCTAGTTAGACTGGAAGCCGACCCTAACATAGTTGGGAAAAGGCTAGGCAGATGATGATGGTAACAGGAGCTGGGTACTGCTGAGTACAAGGTACTAAGTTGTGATACTTGGTTCGATTGCTAGGTAGGACACTGTTATTGGGATTTTCCATCACGATTTTTCTCGGTATGTTACGAGATAAGGTTGGTATAGAGTCTGGTTGATGGCAATAGGCTCGCCTCCTATTAAAAGTGACTTAAAAAACTTAACTGGTGAAATGTGGGCGTACTATGATACACCTTTTAGACCGGGAGTTAGTTTCGGGGAAATAGGCCGTATTGTGATGCCTTAAAACTACATAATACCTACCTAATACCAAATAAACGCGGAAATGTACAGAAGTTCATAAAAATGTTCTTATGAAACTCGTTATGCATGAAAACATTATGAGAATTTGTTTAACACTACATAAACGGGCAATCCGGCATTACGTGTAATGTTTTGTAAATATCAATTCATGAGAAAGTAATTTTACGATAATCTCTCCAACTATGTTTAATTGTTGACTTTCTGCGAGTTAGTTCACATATCTGGTGATCAGTGGAAGGTACGAACATAATTTACATACATATGTATACAAATGAATGTTTGTTATTTCAAAATAATAGTTTTTTACTGAATGCATATGATGATGCATATGGCACTTATACCAAAAAAATGCCTGGAAGAGTTACTGATCCATGAAGGAGTAGTTTAACCCATTACCGCCCTCTGTACCCGCGTGTGTACAACTATTTGATGAGTGATTGCGTTTTGTTTATTTGTAGTACTGCGATTTTGATTAGTTATTTTTAGTCTGTGCACTTGTAGCTGTCTATGGAATATAGAAAAAATTGCGTGGCGGGAAAATAAATGTTCGAAATGTCACTTTGTTTTACGAGTTCTGAGCCAAATTGGTTAGGTAAGATACTTTTTTGTATTTTTATTATAAATAATTACAAATTCATTATTGTTTTTTGCTGTTTTGTGTTAAAAGGCTTTATACTAACATATAATGTTGTTGTAATATCAATTTATTTGGATAAAAGTGCAACAAACATAATTTTTTCGAGCTGTACCTGTTGGTGTACAATGGGCGCTTGTGTAAATTATTTTTTTTATTTAACAGGTGTATTGAAAATTACTACAATGACTGACCGTCGCGTCTTTACGAGTAAAAATAACTTTGCCAGACTTGAAGAAGCCATCGAATCGATAGTAGCTGATGAAAATGATGATGCGCAGTACGACGTCTTTTTATTGCCACCGGATCCAGCTATTGTAAGTGATGAAGAAGAAGGTAATGAAGATGACTTGGCTTCTACCAGTTTCCCGAGAGACGTACCGGGTACAGTTGAGGTAATTCCTCTTCATCCTGATCATGATATTTCGGACTCGAGTGATAGTGATAATGAGCCATTGTCCACTTACTCACGACCTGCAAAGCGAACTAAAAGGCGAGATTCTAACGAACCTATATGGAAAAAAACTTTACCCATTTACAGCATGACCTATGACGTAACTGATATCATTCAGCGACGACAAGAAGTTCTCGTTAATTGTTTGAAAGACTGCAGCCCTATGATGTTATTTGAGAAGATATTTGATGATAATGTTATCAGTTTGATTGTAGAAAATAGTATGAAGTATGCTGGACAATATAACAGACACAGTTTTAAAATTGATAAACCCGAACTGAGAACTTTTCTGGCCATTTTATGTTTTACTGGATATCATGAACTGCCTTCCGAACGTGCCTACTGGAGTTTGGATGAAGATCTCGGCGTTGCATTGATCGCCAATTGCATGTCACGCAATAGGTTTTTGGACATCAAACGAAACCTACATTTTGTCGACAATTCACTAGCGGAAGCATCGAATGATAAAATGTTCAAAATGAGACCGCTGTGCGATCTTATTCAAAAAAATTCTTGCCAGTGGGGAGTACTTCACGAAAACTTATCTATAGATGAATCTATGATAAAGTACTTTGGCCGTCATCCCGCTAAGCAATACATAATGGGAAAACCTGTACGATTTGGCTATCGGAATTGGGCTGCAACCAGTTCAGATGGCTACTGCTACACTTTCGACATTTATTGCGGAAAATCTACAGAAGTGTCTACGGATCCACTGGGCTCGCGAGTCGTTAAATCCCTATTAGCAAAGATGCCGATAAACCCAAAAGAACACATTGTATACTTCGATAATTTTTTTACGAATTACCAGCTACTCCACGAGTTGCAACTTTTAGGGTACAGAGCCACAGGAACTGTACGAGAAAACAGAACAAAAAAATGTCCTGTGACTGATGTAAAAACAATGAAAAAGAAACCAAGGGCGGAGTACGACTATCGTTTCGACACCAAAAACGAAATTACAATCGTTCGCTGGAAAGACAACAACGTGGTCACGATGGGATCAAATTTTGACGATGTAGAACCACTGGGGAAGGTGAAGAGGTGGTGTACTATACAGAAACAAAAGTTAGATGTGAATATTCCAAGATTGTTTGTTAATTATAACAGAGGAATGGGTGGAGTAGACCAGATGGATCAATCGATTAGTCTCTATCGAGTAGCCATAAAAGGAAAAAAGTGGTGGTGGGTAATCTTTACCTACCTTCTAGATATGGCGATTTCGAATGCTTGGCGGCTGCATGTCTTGATCAGTAAAACTACTGATACACCCTACATGGATCAATTGCTATTTAGACGTACGATTGTTAGAGCATACCTTCGCCCAGCTAAGACGAAAAGTCGTCCCACGTCATCCACGATATCTGGCCTTGTGCAGAAAAATAACGGACACAACCCGCACCGCATCGAAAACCCATTACGATGTGTTATTTGCCACAACCGCGTTCGTTGGTGCTGTGAGATATGTGCCAAAACCCTATGTGTGGAACGACCATGCTTTGCAAAATTTCATGCCTGATTCGCCCACTGTACCCGGTCAGGTACACCCCTATAATAACTAAAAAAAAAAAAAAAAATGTAATAATTATTTTTGTATCTTATATTTAGTCTATTTTCATGCAATAAATAACGAATTGTAACAATTTTCATGTGTAGTTTCATTTTGGGCGTTAATGGGTTAAGGGCACTCTGCCCATTTCTCTGACGCCAAAGCTAATGGACATGTGTATTCTCCCCATCTTGACCTAAGGTGCACAAACTTGGTCTTTGACTAACATCCAAAAGTCCAAACTCAAAGTTTGCCAACGTGCTATGGAGCGCAGTATCTTAGGTGTAAAATTAACAGATCATGTACGAAACAGTACACTGCGCTCCAAAACGCAAATCGTTGACGTGGCTCAAAAGACTGCCCAACTTAAATGGGACTGGGCAGGACATATCTGTCGCATGCCGAACGAACTATGGGCCCGTAAAGCTCAGGATTGGTGCCCTGAAGCAGGGACACGGGGTCGCGGCAGACCACGAAGGAGATGGCGGGACGAACTGGATGTCTTCCTTGAGAATTGGAAAGAAGTAGCACAGAAGCGTGACCTTTGGAAGGAATGGAGGGAGGCCTTTGCCCAGCAGTGGGACAATATGGGCTAGCTATAATAATATTTTTAAAAAGCTCATTCGATTTTTAATATTATATATGGTTTAAAATTATTTGGATTTTGACAGTTTGTGGTAACTTGATGTGCTGGCGACTGTATCTAGTAGATTAATGTCCAGAAATTCACATCTGTCTACTTTCATCTCCAATATAATTTAAATAAGATGATTTACTTAATTAAATTAGTCATTGTCTTAAGAAAGATCGACGTTTTGTATATTTGAAACAGTGATCTGAAATACAATGGCAATCTGAAAAAATAACTTTCAATGTTATCTCAAATTTCCAGTTTCGTTTTCAATGTTTTCATTTTCCTTTCAGTTGTGTAATTCATATGTGGGCGTTTTTCAAAAAAATTGTACGTTCCGTAGTGGAATTCCACCGAGAAAAAGAAGTAGAAATTGTATACCTAGTGAATTTGTTGCGTAGTGGACGTGACGTATGACGCCGGCACAGAAACGGACATCAAAATTCAGTAGTTTCGATATAATTTTACATTACTTTCAATTCAGATTCCTAACACTTTTACCTAATTAGTCATCAAAAAATTTTTTGCCGTTACTAATCCTTTAATTTAATGTACAATTACATTCCCTTTACCCAGCACTCCATTTAAGTAAATAATACGGCTAAAATCTAAAGTCCAACAATGGATGTTGAAATAATCTAACGAACGACGCATGAAATCAGCTGTTCACTTCCTGCTTAGCTACAGAGTTCATCGAACTCGTCGTCGCGCTTGCCGTTCGCAACGTGCGTTTTGCCACGGTAACGATACATTGCGTACGAGGAAATAAAACAAATCAAACATTTTTGGATTTCCATAACATTCCTGAAATATTTTTTTGTACCGGTCATCTTAGTAAGATATACTGAATCCACCCCATCAGTTTGTGGAGGGCTGGCCCTTACACCCTATATACTCAACACGAAATCTGATAACATAATCTACCTTCTCTAAATCATGTTCGTATCGAATCGCAAGCAATAGCTCGCTCGCTAGTTATAACATAACATCATGCCTGTAATCCCCGAAGCGTTTAGTCAGAGGTGTACCTAATATTACACCCACATTTCGCCAGTTACCTTTTTTAGTCCGATGTAATAGGAGGCGAGCCAATTGCCATCACAAATCCAGACTTAGTAGCTGCTACTGAGAGTCGTGATTTCGCCCATTAGACGAACAAGGCAGTTAATTAACAAAAAAAAGTAATGTATAGTAATATTATATGTACATGAGTTGTCGAATCCAAATCGAAGCGTTTGTGAACTCTGGGGCTGATGACTTGATCATGGTTCAAAACAAGCAGCAACCGTCCATTGCTGCATGGCTAAAGACACCTGGGGTTATAGTAACTCTTCTACCTAATGCTGTATCTTCGTACAGTTATGGGAGGCAAAGTCGGGGAAATGGTTTTTAAGCAAATTGACATCCAACTTTGAATTGTCCGTTTATTTAAATCATGTCTTTCATGACTTTTTAGGAGCCTGCTTGCGCCGCTTCTTAAAATGAAACTAGGGGTCCAGATTGTATAATCACTATAAAGGGTGTAAAAAGACCCTTAACGAAGCCGAAAGGCACTTATTCTCCTCGTCATTGTGATCATTTTTTTGTTCTGGACCATACCTGGGAACCTTCTAGTTACGGAGATATTGGGGGTCAAAGTTCCAATTTTTTCACAAGTTTTTTTTTAAATACTACTTTTTAAGGTTCTAACTTTACTCCAATTACCTCCATGGTCCGTTTACTATTCAAAGCATCCATCAGCAATAAGTTTTGAGCGCATTATATTGAGTTTTACCGTAAAATGTGATTTTTGCCCCAAAAAAAGAATTTCGTTTCCCAGCAAAAATTTTTGCGTAAAGTTACTTAGTTTGATGTACAGAATGCTTGGTTGACGGCTTGGTGAAGGGTCTGTTTACACCCCGTATTTCTTCTACGTTTGCTTACGCTATGCACCTTGATGGGTTAGACATACAATAATATAACTGGTGGTTAGCGATTGTTATTTACTGGAAAGGGTTTTACAAGTAAGAAACCTTTCCGTTCCAAGTGTAGGTATTTGGTACTGTCATCTCTGGTCTAGCCATAGAGTATCTAGACCAGTGTTGTCAGCTACGAACGAATTAACTCCGTAGTGGGAACCATAGATAATAAATACAAATAACTATGATTCGCCACAACTTCATGGGGGCAAATTGACGAAGGTTGCCAATTCCTTGGCAACTAAGTTTTTAGGGGTATCTTCATCCCCCATAGATAAGGCAGGATCCTCCGACCAGACGGGTGTTATGTGTCTCATGGGCTACTGCCCAACAGTTATAGTCGGGTTTTTCTATATGGTCTATCGCGGATAACTTTAATATAGCGATTCAGGATTTTAATGATAGTTCTTTGTTTGCGTCATAGATGTCGCTAGCGCTCTTTTTTTGTTAACTTAATTGTGTTTGCTACAAGTTCTCTGACTGGATTTACATTTGCGGATCCTGAGGAGGAACTCGTGGCTAAATAATAACAGCCGCCCGGATCGATCTTTAGGTTAATAGGTGCTTGCCTAGGTTGGTCTGTGGATATGTGACCACCCATTACATACCGATTTTCATCCGTGCCTCGGAAAGCACGTAAACCCGTTGGTCTTGATTGTCATTTGTAGTTCTTTGACAGTCGTTACAGGTGGTTAGTGGACCAGTCTTACAAAGGGGTATCGTATTACCTAATACTAACTTGTTAGTGGAGGTCAGATAGGCAGTCGCTCCATGTAAAATTCTGGTATTCAGCTGCATCCGGTTAGACTGGAAGCAGACCCTAACATAGTTGGGAAAAGGCTAGGCAGATGATGATGGATTCTGAGCCACTGATTAATAAGCAGAAGGGAGGTCGCAAATTCAGATCCTGACCATTGCACTCTCATATCAAATCTAAGCAATAATTTAAGTAAATAGCCACCCTGCAATTGAAAACTTGTGTACCTAAGCCTCCCCAGAGTTTAAAATAAAATGTCTGCCGTTTATTGCTGGTGACATAATGTGAATATAATAACTATGGTGTGACTCGTACTCTGCAATCTAAGACCGCTTCCTGTAATCTGTGGCTATTGCTGGAACATAAGAAAGTTTTACTAGGTACATATTTATTTTGTAGTAGTAAAGAGAGAGAAAAAGTGTTCAGAAAATGCGTGGAAAAATAATAAAGGAATGTTTTTTAATAAAGGAATGCCTGTTTTCACTACCACTAGGTGTCACCTAAATGAGTTATTATGAGCGCCTAAAAATAAACAACTTTTTTAAGTTTTTCATTTTTAGTTGTGATATTCTATTCAAATATTTGCACTTATTTTACATTATTAACAATACATTTCATGGTAATAGGCTTATCCCCAATCAATGGAACTAATATACCTAACTATCGAAATCTGGGTGTACTATACACATCTGCATACCCTCTCAGAGCATACAGGCGTGATGTTATGTTATGATGTTGTGTAAACAATAAACATCCAAGCGATTGCAGCAATCACGACAGATTTGCTGGCTATTATTGAAGAGTTCCATTGTATATCTCCGAAGATCAGCATCAGATCTTGACCAAATTTAACCGGGACCACCGCGAAACAATATCCGTCCAAAGAAAAAAAGAATCATCATAATCGGTTCACAATTGGCGAAGAAATCGCTGAACATACAAACAAAAAAACATTCAGACGAATTGATAACCTCCTCCTTTTGTAAGTCGGTTAAAAAAGACCACTGTGCACATTCCACTCCAGCACTAGAGAAGTAGAGACTCATCTAGTGGTGATCTATAGTGTTAGAGTCCAATAAATGTTGTTTGCGAATGAATGGAAGCAGATTTTATTGGCATCAGGCGTAATTTTTTTGTGATTTTACCTCGTCTTTTGAATTAATTAAAATCAAATAAATAAAACGTGCAAAACTAATCTTTATTACATAATTAATATACATAAGTCTAGGTACTGCTCATGCTCAAAAAGTTAGTTCGTCATTTCTGTATACACTTGTTTAAACATAATAATTGGGTTTCCACTGAAAGAACAAACATGTATAATGACATAACCGTCCCAGATATTTATTGGTGTGCCCTAGAAACTGATTGGAAACAAGCCTATTGTTTTCAAAATAGACCATATTTATGTAAGTTTTATCTTAACTGTGTAAGGACTGTACTTCTGTGCCACGGTTACGGAAAACCATGTTGTTTACTTGCATTTTGTAAATGGAGTAGACTTTTTCAATAAATGAGATTAGGTACCCACAAACGGCACCCACCTACACTGATTAGTAGATACCTATGATTATTCTCCTGCCCTTATCCAATTTATTTGTGGTCATACTTCACTGTAACTCGTCATCTCAGCAGTCACCTTTCATACAGTCCATCCATCGTTTCTTTGGTTTTCCTATACTCTTATAGCCATCCACAATTCCACGTCACACAACTTTTCAGTCACCGGCGCCACTTTCAGACTTGTTCTTAGTCGATACAAAAAATAATAATATAATATAATGATCGTAAATCAGATAATGAAGACGCAACCCTAACAAGTTAAACTTTACGTATGTAGGTACTGCATCATAATTATACATACATACTTAGATTGTTTTATTAAGTAAACTTCTAGGAAATTCAATCCAGTATTTTGTCATTGATCTAAGCTTTTGACTCCATAAGACACACACAAACATCTCGCTTGGCAATTAAACGATTGTGATCTAAGAGGAAGTAAACTATAGTTAAATAACCTCGGCCAAAATATCTAATTAAAAGATAAAAACCCAAAATTATCATTATTATTGTCATTATTTAGATCAGGTAATGAGCTAATGTGAGTGGTATACGACAGGGAAACGTGTTAAGCCCTCTTCCTAATCATGCTCAAATGATAAAATAGATTTAAATACTGGAAATTGTCCTCGAGGTAATAATTTGAATAACAACTTGGCGGACGACTTCAATTAATCTTAGTGTTTTTTTTTAAATCACAGAGCATTTTTCATAAACGCATCAATGACGTGAAAACTACTAATAATTTATTTAATAAGCAGATATTATAATTGTTTGGTTAAATTACACGAAATTATGAGATAAGTAGCCAACAAGAAATAATGTAATTTAATAATTATTTCGGAGCCTTCATGAAATTATGTAAAATCAGGCAACGAATGATGAATCAAACGAAGCATAAATGTGTATTGATTCAAAGAAAAGTCTGAACGAATTCTCATTGCGCATACTAAGAAAAACAGTTCTTATATGAAGCATTCGATTTTGCTTATAACTAATCTTATGGAACCAGTAGCAGCACTGCAAGTAGCGGTGACATTCGATCCATCCATAATGGCATTCAGATGCATCCGGCTAGTCTATAAGCCGACCCCAACATAATTGGGAAAAGCCTGAGCAGATAACTGATGAGCTACAAATTATGAGCGAGTCCAATAACTATTTGGGGATGCCACATCGGGTTTCTCTTATCACCCACTAAATTAGTGCATTACCCATAATCCTAATCGAGAAATAGTTCATTAACAGGTTACAAAGTTATTTTTAAATGACATAACACCTTGGGCTTAATAACCAAAGCAATAAGTTATTATCAGGGCAGTTGACTCGTGCCTAGCAGTCATTAGTAATTGAGCTTTATGTTAGTGGAAGGATCGGCGCTTGCAATAGTGAAGAAAGATCCAAACGCTAGTCTAGATTGTCTACCCACAATGACCCACATTTGCACTAAAGAAGTCTCTCTTCCATGTATGACAGTGAGGGAAGAGAGAGTGAACTGTCTCCGTACACACTTTTGTGCACTATAATATCTTCCGCGTCCCAATAGCTAAAGTCAGCGCCTTTACCAAAATAGGGGGTCCATATTGGCTCACCTAAAGTTCTTTTCCCGAAATTGTTCTTCCTAACGATTTGTAATCCGAATGATCACTCTTCCTAAAATGTTTCATCCTAAAGTTTTCATTCATACTATTTGTAGTGCTACCGGCGATGTTCATAACACTTTTGTTTCCTAAAATTGTAATTAATAATATCATTAATGTAAATATATTTAAACTCCTACTGTTTTTTATCATAACGCTTTTATCCCTAAACATAAGTACAGGTCAGAGTGTCGTCTTGGGGGCACTATGAAAAAAAAACTTCGCAACCAATTTCGAAGTAGCGCTCGCCGGCCGCTGCCGCGGCACCGCTCGCTCCGCTCGCTCGGCTCGCTCCGCTCGCTCGGCTCGCGCGTAGTTGGTCACAGTTCTAACCTAACCTAACCTATGGATCCCTTCCAGATCGTTTTTACGACAAACGGTTAGTCGGAGAAAAAAAACACCAAGAAACTTTTATTCTTACATTTAGGTGTTTTATACGATAGAATCAGAAAATAAACGGTTTGGCAAAAATAACACTTTTTTGGCTAAATTTTTCTAAGTCTAAACAAAGAAATCTAAACAAAAAATATATGACTTTCAATAATAGTGTAAAAGATGGTTATGTTGAGAAAATATAGGAAAACAAATAAAAGTACAACAGATGTTTATTGCTACTGACATTATGAAGTTGAATGCTTCGGAATTATAAAATTAGAGACAGAGTAGTTAGGAATTGTGATTGTTAGGATGAAAAATGTTAGGAAGAACATTTTCGGATTTCCAATTATCGGAGTTGAAAATTTAGGTGAACTTTGGCGCACCCCAAAATAGGCTATATGACAATAACGAAAAAAAAAATATATTTTGTCCGTCAGTTAGATCACCAAAAATATACACGACGTACCGTGACGTACGAGACACGTATTTTTTCTTTTGTCACATAAACGAAAAATGACCACGATACAGCGCGTTGAAATCTCGTTTGCCGTCACAATTTCTGTTACTTTTTACTGTCTAGTGACGTCACAACCCCGCTCTGTTTTTTCAGGCAATTACCCTATTCGGTCAGGACGACTACTTATCCGTTTTCCACAATAAACTTATATTTTAGCTGAATAGAATAGACGTAAGTGATCTTATGGAAGTAACTAGCAGAAATGGCAGTGAGGATAGTTTTTTAAAGTACGGTACAAAGCCAAGACTGGATCTGCTGTTCATGCAGCCAGTCGCCACATCTATGTTACTAAAACAATGAGTGAAAAGGTTATGAGGATGATTCGTAATGAACAACTAATACTATCATGATGTGCACCTACTAACAACACAACATTGGAAAAAAGTATGTTTTGTATGAGTCGTGCAGGTAGGAAGCACCGGCGTGCAGTTCACTAGCTAACCCTCAATACCTAGAGCAATTTTCCTACCATTTCGAACACCAGTTTTGAATCACCGAGATCGAAAATAGTTCTATATAAACACAAATACCTAACAGAAACATCCACTCCTAACATGACCGTCTGACCGGTAAAAAGATCTTGACATTTCTACTTATTGACAGTATGATCTAGGTAACCATCTATCCCTACAAGTGGCTGGAACCAACCGTGTTTTTCCACGTCAACCCTCTTGACTTCTAATCCTCGAAGGTTCGAGGTCACTCTGACACTGGGCAAATAGCGGCCGTATTGAGTGGTCTCTGATTTGGGGACGATAAATATCGTAGATTTTTTTTTTACCTACATCATAAAAACAAGTTCTCGAAAGATTTTTGGATAATCCATAATAATATGAAAATTCTCTAAGTGGCTAAATATGTACGTATATAGTATGGCCAAAAATAATAATTAGCCATATTTTCTTGCCCTTCTTTGCCCAATCATCTACTAGACAGAAAGATGCACGTTTTCAAAAAAAAAAAAATACTATTTATGTACAACCACCAGAAAGTCTCAAAATCAAGGACAAAGTGTGAGTACATAAATAAACTGGAAATAAATCACGATTCATGATGCCAAGTTGGTAAATACAAAGACGTCATTAAAATCGATGCAGGCGTGAGTGTTTCCGGGTAAATAATGTAATTTCATGACATATTTTATATTTGCTTTTTTGACCGCCTGAATAAGTTACTCAGCAGTTTTTTGTCAGGCGGAAACAAGGTGCGCGCTTTCAACGGTTGGATCATGTCGATTTTCTTGTATTCTTTCGGCATATTCAAATGAACTCAGACAGAAATTGATGCCCTGGATAGGAGGGTCCGAGCACTGCTGACCGCAAATCGGATGCATCACCCACGGTCGTCGGTGACCAGCACGCGTAGCTTGACCACCGTGAAAACGGGTTTTGTCGACGGTAGAATTGACAATATGACAGATTGTGGAAAGATTTCTATCCATATCATATATCTTAAAAATGTCGAAATGAAATAATTCTATTCTTCAGTCGACAAAAGTCTACAAAATCAAGTATGACGACAAGTTTTCTCTATTTTTGACACTTAGGGGTTCATTAGGGGACATTTCTTCTCAACAAATGTCAAATAGTCTACATCACATCGGACCTAGACAAGATTCTTTTTATTACTATTCTTTATTCATTGTGTTATTGACCTATTTTGATTTTAAAAACATGTCGGGGCCCTACCGTCGGCGTCTCATCAATTTTTAGGCCGAGAACGAGAATTAACCGGGGTTGTTATTTCCTTACGGCAAAGATTTTATCACACAATACCTAATGCCCGTTTTCAATAACACTAAATGACACCAAAGTGAATGCCTCATTCCTATTTTCGCTAACACTAAGTGACACCTAACGGAATGCCTCATTCCTGCTTTCACCAATACTAAGTGAATCCTAACTGAATGCCTAGTGCCCGTTGTCACCAACATAAAGTGTCACTAACTGAATGCCTAATTCCTGTTTTCGCAAACACTAAGTGACACCTAACTCAATGCCTAGTGCCCGTTGTCACCATTAAGTGTCACCAAACTGAATGCCTAATACTCGTTTCTACCAAATCTAACAAGACGATCAAAATTTGTAGAATATCTACATCACTAGCTACTTCCCCGTTGCTATGGAAATAATTTATATGTCTTTGTCTTCGTAGAAACTCGAGTGTACGGGTCGCTCCTAGATCGGGCAGAAGACATTATGTCGAGTTGTATAGAAAGAGCTTTGTCTATTCTTGGTAGAATAGAGATGGAATAGGTCATGCTACGCGAAAATTACATAAAACGTAAGAAAAAATTAATTTCGCGGGCTACCCTGACCTAACCTAACCATATAAGGTGTTCGAATACTCAAGTTGACTTTGACAATGACTTATCATAATGCCGTTTTCGACATTTCACAGAACAGCGAGCGTTTTCAAATAGACGACGCTGTTTGTATAATGACGACGACATAATCGTTCAAAAGTCTAATATCTTGTGGTTAATTTAGCAGATGGTAAAGTGTCGTGGCATAAACTCCATGTCTATCTTAAGGTAGAAACGCGCTGCGGGACTGTTCGAAAGAGATACCGCGGCCCTGGAACACAAAGGACAAAGAAGGAACATGGATGGGTTGAATTGGGTCAGTAAAAGTCTGACACTCCCTTCCACTCCGCCCAGAGCGGGGGGGGTCATTTGTTGATTTCCAATCCGAAAAAAAAAAGGAGGAAGCGCCAAAATTTGAATTTCGCGGGTTATCCTGGCGCTTCCACCGTAAGAAGGATGCGCTAATGTAACGAACTAAAATGAAACAAAATATGGTAGAGAAAATTTGAATTTCATGGGCTACTACGGCGCTTCCCTCTTATGAAATTAGTAAGAGGAGTCCTTGCTTCAAACACTGTGTTAATTTTCCTAGCAGCGTAAGGGTAGGATTGGGTTAGGGGAAATCGGCTGTTTGCGTGGTCAAAGTTACCCGCAAGGTGACAATCCACAAAAACACGAGACATGGTGCTTCGATATTATAAAATAGAGCCTTTTAAAAGTCTTTGTTATGAATGTTCAATGAAGAAGTGTCATCAACAAATTACTAACCTAATTTAAGTTCAAAACAAAACAATAATCAGTGATACCTACCTCTGATTGTTTGTGATGTGGCGAATTAATCGCAATATAGAATGGTCGAGACTGTCCGGCGACGGCGACGTATCAAACAAATGAATCAATGAGCCAATGTATGGGTTGGAGGGCCTGTACAATTGATCCGGGACAATTAATGACCCAGCATGAACCTGCGTCCCTTGTGATGATGGTATTACAGGAATGTATAGTGGGAATTTCGTGGTTTTTTTTAAATTCTGACTCCTAATCCTACTATCTTAGTACTAATATAAATGTGTGGATGTTTGTCACTCTTTCGCGCAAAAACTACAGAACAGTTTCGGATGAAATTTGGCACACGGATAGTTTATAACCTGGATTAACACATAGGATACTTTTATCCCGGCAGTACGATCCCATGGGACAATAACCGAAGTCCACGCGGAGGAAGCCGCGTACACAAGCTAGCCGATTTTCCTAACAGTCTGTCCTTGATAAAATTTCTCCTCGTTGAAAGATATTATGATCGTAACGTTAATTCGGTTACAGAATCGAGAAAAGTAACCAATCTCAGCGAACGCTGCTCTACATTCCTCACCTGCTTCCTTTTATTTCTTTCTTGGACTTTTTGTTATCAATAATGTTGGAGAAAGTCTTCATTTTGTACGGGAAATTAAGTCTTTGGCAAAGTTGCCTAGCAGGATAAACCTTGAGTTATCTTGCTAGTCAGTTGCCTAGCAGCTGTTAAGTTTCCTAGCAGGATAACTCTTGAGTTATGGTGCAATGCAACTTTGCCAAAGACTTAATTTCCCGTAAAATTCCACCCTACTTATCATGCTAGGCAACACTGCTTTAGTGTTCTGTGGAAGTTCTTACGGTAAGTCAGTGCCAGGACCTCCGTCCTGGCACTGACTGCTTACTCGAGCGAATGCAGCTCCCAAGGTTTTTGCACAGTTTCTGCTCTGACTTTAGTACTGTCTCACCACAGTACTCGATACGCGTAATCAAGGCATAAGATCTAAAAAACTCCGTACCCCTGGATCTAGGGTACCAAACAAATTGGCACTTGCTCAACGCACCTTCCGCTTCCGTAACCCTGACTCTTGCAATAGGGTCAGGCATCTCGTTAGCATGATGCACTGGCACGGAGTCAACTGCACGTGTTCCGTCGCCGGGTCGAACAGGGCACTACAACTAATTGAATATTGATTAGTGGACAAATAAATTGTCTTGTTTGCAAACTGGACAATTGAGCATCTAGTAAGTAGGAAGAGGTACCATGGAAAAATTATGTGTTTTTAATGTAGTTAATTAAAGTGTTTTTTGTTTGTCATCTTATTGTAGAGAAGGTCGTGACTTAATAATAATAGCCGTTCGGGTCGATCTTCAGGTTAAGCCGCGCTTGCCTAGGTTGGTCCGTGGATGGGTGACCACCGATTACCACTTAGTTTCGTCCTCTGTGCCTCGAAAAGCACGTTGAGCCCTTGGTCCTGGCTCTCAATTGTAGATCTATGATTGTCGTTACAGGTATAGCCCGAAAGCCTGAGTACAACTAGTCTTACCAAGGGGTATCGTATTACCTAGTACTAACTGGGTTGTGGGGGTCGGATAGGCAGTCGCTCCATGTAAAATACTGGTATTCAGCTGCATCCGGTTAGACTGGAAGCCGACTTCGTAGTTGGGAAAAAGCAAGGCAGATGATGATCTTATTGTAGAGGCATAGTTACATACCAAATGTTCAAAATATTTAAATTGACCTATTTTAGAAGCATCTAGGTTGTTATATTCAATGCGTTTATTTTTCCATTTAATCTATCAATGCCTGGACTTTTCCCGTGTATTCAACTGCATACCAGCATTTTACATGGTGGAGTGACTGCCTGTCTGACCTCTATAACCCAGATACCAGGACTTCTTCTTAGCGTGTCGATGGCAATACAAATTGCGTCAGCCCAAAATTTGGCGACGAGTTTGGCACTTTAAGTAGCGTCCATCAGCTCCTGTGATGTCCAAACAACAGGACAGGCAGGACACGAAATTAAGTGTCCCATTGTTTGTGGGACAACAAGACATTTACCCTCCATGGCAGAGTCATCTATGAATCTCCACTTGAACGGGTTTTCTTTGCTTCGGCCAACCTTTGTTCTGAGTCTACTTAACTTAGGGAGATACCGCGGCCCTGGAACACAAAGGGCAAAGAAGGAACATGGATGGGTTTTAGTCAGTAAGAGTCTGACACTCCCTCCCACTCCACCCAGAGCGGGAGAAGTCATTTGATGATTTCCAGCCCGCAAAAAAAAAAAAAGACAACTCAGGTTAGCCATGACAACTTACTCGTGTCCAGGTACTAGGTCCAGATACGACGTAACACCACACTTCTTGGTAAGATTGATTATCAGACTATCGGGCTTACGTACATATTCGCTGCTATAATGCGCAATCTTTGCTATTTAGGTACCTATTCACTTTTTGCATAGAAGACAAAAGGAAAAATTTAACTAAAATCACAAAGGAACCTAGTTTGAATCTCCAAATACCATTAAGAATTAGGTAAAAGACTGGTGACTGTGGGGACTGTGGTTTATTCTACTTGATTACCTACCTAATAGGTAAACAATGATTGGCAAAGTTCATTAACATAGCTAGGTATCTAGGTATTAGCGTTTTAATTAATTCTGATGTAATTTTAATGCTGTAGTCTAAACTCGCTTATACACGAGCAAGCATGATGATCAAAGTTAGTGCCGGGTCTAAATGAGAAGAAAATTTTACCTACACGGCGTTGGGGAAAACAGAGTTATTGATTGGCTCGTTGGTCTCATGGTTGCAAGTGCAAGCGTTACTGCTGGTCATGAATAAGGTCCTGGGTTTGATTCCCGGGTCGGGCAAAGTGATATTGGCTATTTCCACCAGGAATGTCTCGGAATCTTGGCACAAATCCAGACTCCAGACTACCCGTGCAGTAGCTCTTAAAACTTAACTGGCGAAATTTGGGCACACTTTAGGGTCTTCCTAACCCTTCCAAGATTACAATTGTGATGCTTATTCATTACAGTGGTTCTGCCAGTATTCTCCTACGGCACGGCCATAGGATGGATCTCCCCAATGGGCCCTCGGCTCATGTCAGAGGAGACCCCAGCATCTGCCCCCGTGCATCCAGACACCATATCGTGGATGGCGTCGGTGGTGTACCTTGTCGGAACCCCTACTGTGTTCTTCTTTGGCTACATTGTGGATAACTATGGAAGGAAGAGGGCTTTGATGTTCACGTCATTTTCTATGGCTGTAAGTGTATTTTGAAAAATATTTAAGCTATTTTGTATGTTCCTGTCATTTAGATAGACATGCATGATAATAATCTTATATATAAAATTCTCGTGTCACAATGTTAGTTACCATACTCCTCCGAAACGGCTTGATCGATTTTTATAAAATTTTATATGCATATTAGTAGTAGGTCTGAGAATCGGCTACTATCTATGTTTCGTACCCCTAAGTGTCGCAGACGAAGTTGCGAGGGTCAGCTAGTATGATATAGAAAGATTATTTGGAGTGGACAGTTGTATTTTGGACGGTTTTCACAAGTTTTGGTTTCGAATCCATTGTCAAGCTATGCTGTATCAGATTTTGTGTAAGAAAACTTTAAATTAGAAATAAATAATAACGTATTATGTATGTTATTAATACATCACGTTTACAAACTTTAGGCTTGTTTCTTGTAACATTTCTCCCAAACGTTTTTAGTATTAAAAGTTACAATATGGACTAACTAAAGCTACCTTTACCTTTCCAGGCATGCTGGGGTCTAAAGCTCTACTCAACAGAAACATGGGCTCTGATAACTGCCAGAGCAATAGTCGGCCTTGGCGTCAGCGGCTCCTACGTAGTCACACCTCTCTACATCAAGGAGATCAGCGAGGATTCTATCAGGGGTACTCTTGGGAGTCTTGTGGTGCTGTCTCAGAACTTGGGGAATCTTTTTGCGTATGTGATGGGGGAATACTTGAGCTATAACGCCATGCTTTGGGTGTGTTTGATCGTACCAATCCTGCATCTTTTGCTGTTCACTACGATGCCGGAGACACCTTCGTATTTGTTGAAGTGTGGAAAAGTTGAGGTGAGCAGTTGATTTGTTTAGCACATTAGATATTGAAGATTCAAGAAGAAAAAAGACGAAAAAATAGAACCTCTGTCTAACTTTTACGTCCATCTGTCACAGACGTTTATGCAACGTAGGAATTGAAAATATATTTATTATTTGGCACATTCCACAAGTGCACACAATATAAGAAATAAAAGAATAGAAACTTAAATCTAAACAAAAAAACAAACTTCAATTTAAACAAAAAAATTAAACCTGTGTGCCTCACGCACGGCTGCGCTAAATAGTCAAAAGCGACTGCCTTCTCCTACTATCTTACTTCCACAAGACAGTTAATGTTGGGTAACAGGATACCTCTTAGTAAGACGGGTTGTCACATCTATCATCATATATTTAAATTTTCTTGGCCTTTAGGAAGCTCGTGACGCATTAGCGTGGCTGCGATGCCGGGAGCCTTCCGAGCCAGCTGTGGACAGCGAGCTTCAGAACCTACTGCTCGAGCTGGAGCAGAGCAAGTCAGGCAAACTGAGCGCCGCGCTCAAGACACTCAGTAAGTAGAAAATTGAGTACTTCGAGGAAATCATCATCATCTGCCTAGACTTTTCCCAACTACATGTCCCTGTGTTGAGGTCCAGGCTTCCAGTCAAACTGATATTTTAATGTAAAGTTCACAAAAAAAAAAAACAACTAATTGTCGTCAAAAACTTGGCTAAGGTAACTTGTACCTAATTCCCTATACTAATTATTTTCAATACTTACCCAAATTGCATATTTTAAGTGCCCCTAATTTGCAAATTATACGTTAATTTAATAAGTAGCTACCTAGTGTACCTACCTAATTATAAAAACGGTAAGAACCTTCTACAAAGAAACACAACTGAACATCGAGCCGCATAGCAACGGACCTGCTTAGACCCAGTCATTACTGTCTGTGTGCTCAGGCAAACGGTAACACTAACAATAAGTAAACGAGTGGTAACCGTAGTGGCTGCCGGACACCAGTAACGGGACGTAGGGCAAACAGCCGGGAGCCTATGTTTGTCCACACTAATGCTCTCGACATGACCGTCTGTGTTGAACTAACTTATAATATAGGTTTTTGGGTTAGAACGGACCATCTTCCAGTTTGAGGAGAACCTGTTTTTAGTAACACTTGTGCTGTTTAAAAAACGAATCGTTTTATTGACTAGTCGTAGTTGTCGATGGTTATGTACTGGCCCTAATAATTATAACCAATTTTGCTCGTTAATGCCTACAGAGATTGTACCTCAACTTGTATTAAGAAGCCATAGATCATACGTCATTTTTACCCGACTGTGGCGAACCCCAAAAGGAGAGTAACATAACATCACGCCTTGTAATCCTCGAAGGTTTAGGCAGAGGTGTACCTAACTAGACTACTTACACATGTAATAGGGGGCCAGGTTATCGCCATCAACCAGGCACAAATCTAACTTCGTGGCAACTACTGAGTAATTCCTGATGGAAAATCCCAATAACACTTTGTCCGACCCGGGAATCGAACCCAGGACCTCATGCTCAGCAGTGGCACGAATTTCATACCTATTAGAAAATGATATGAACGGCTTATATGTCTAAGCATCAGTATTGCTACCATCGCTACCAGACCATCGGATATAATAACAGAATAATAATAACAGCCGCACGGGTCGATCTTCAAGGTCTGTGGATGGGTGTCCATCATTACATACCGAGTTCCTCCTTGCCTCGGTGGTCCCAGTTGTCATTTGTAGATCTTCGACATTTGTTACAGGTAGTCCGAAAGTCTGACAACCAGTCTTACCAAGGGATGCCAGATTATCCAGTACTAAATGAGTTGTGGAGGTCAGATAGGCAGTCGCTCCATGTAAAATATTGGTATTCAGCTGCATCCGGTAATTTTGGAAAAAGGCTAGGCAGATAATGTGCGTGAGCTTTATTGTGTACCTACTCAAACAAGTACAGCCGCGGCAAAACGTCAGTGTAGCTTGTCTCTCTTTATGTACATTCCCACGTGGGTCGACGCTTTTAACACGCACATAGCGGCTACCGTTATGAAAAGCTTCCGGAAGAAAGATCTTACGATTTTGTTGGTGGGATTTTAGCGGAGGTACTTAATATGATGTTTAAAAACGCATATTTTGTGATATTTTTAATAGAAAAAAAAACCTGCGAAGTTCGTGTCGTAACACGAACAGTGAAGAGTTCTGAAGCCGGGTTGAATAAAATAGAATTTTATTTTGCAAATATAGGAAATACACAGTTGTTATAAAATATCAAAGCTCAGCCATATTTTACCATTCAGCCTGCAAACATTTACATTATTTATTTATGTGTATATGGTCATTTTAAAGACCAGATCAATAAAGTACAATTAAGTATCATTCAATAGATTTATTAATAAAGTATCATTCAGGTGATTAATTAAAAAAATTACATATTAGCTACGTTCCATACGTTTTTAACTAATCTATAGATACTTCATATTGGAGTCACCTTGTTTCTTGCCCATTAACGGCACGACTGGCGCAGAGGCTCCGCACCCACGATACGGGAGAAATCCTAGATTTAATCCTCAAATTATATCCAACCAGTTCGTATAGCACGGCTCTATCGTTGGTTCCGTTTAAATCCAGGAAGGTGCTGGTGGTTGTGCAGTATGGGCAGGAAAGGCATATCCTGCTGAATGGATCCACACTGGCATTCCATTTTGGATGGGTCGATAAAACCCCATTTGGCCTGATTATTTCTAGTGGCCAACCTGGGCCCGCAATTGGGCATACTGTTACTGAAAACGAGCATCAGCATCAGTCAGTCTGCCGTTTTTTGCATCTTACCTAACCAAACCTTTCTTCTACAGTAACAGACCGCAGTACCTTCCGCGCGTTCCGCATAGTCCTCATCATCACGGTAGCGAGGGAACTGTGCGGCTGTCTCGCCGTCCTACACTTCGCTTCGCTCATCTTTAGCAAGGCCAGCGCTGGAGTTTTGCTTACTGCCAACCAACAGGCTGCAGTGCTGGGACTGGTGCAATTCGTGGGGTCTTGTACTGCATCTAGTCTGGTGGAAAGGACTGGGAGGAAGGTAAACATCATTGATTCTATGGTAGTATAGGTGAAGTATGGACTGAGGGGGTTTCCTTTTTGGCGAGGCCAGTGCTGGGGCAAGCCTGCTTAGGTACTGCTAATATTATACAAGCGGTTGTGTTGGGGCTGGTGCAATTCGTTGGGTCTTGACTTGTACCTCTAGTCTGGTGGGGAAGGACTGGGATAAAGTTTAAAGGATTATGATTCAATTCTATTATGGCAGAATAGAGAAATGCTCAGAAGGGGGATCACTTTTGGCCAGGCTAGGTCTGGCGGGTGCCTACTGGTGAGCCTAAGAAACTGCATAATTATGAAGTGATCCTGATGATATTGATGTTAGTCATCCGTTGTCTCGATAAGTTGTACCAACTACCAACATGGTAAAAGAGACTATGGACTGTCAATACGGATCTCTCGTGAGAAAGATGCCGTTGACCAACAATGTGTCAACATTAGCTAGGTACGTATTTATAATTTCTATTATAATTATTATTTTTTTCCCCAGCCCCTCCTCGGCACAACCTGCCTGGTTTCCGGCATAGCGATGTGTGCCCTCGGCGCATGGTTCTACGCGCACGTCGGAGCCGTCACTGAGACCGCGTCGTGGCTCCCCATTGTCGCGCTCTGTCTGTGCATATACTGTGATGCGGCCGGCCTGCAGCCTGTGCCTTTCGTTATTATGACAGAGATGTTCTCTTTCCAGGTTTGTACTCGCGAGATAGCATAACATTACAACTGTAACCCCCGAAGAGCTAGTCAAAGATGTCCCCAAAAGTACAGAAACTTAGATGATACACAAGATGACGCCAGAAGTTGCAGATATACAGTCCAATTTACATAGAAATTATTCTGAGAGATGAATTGAGTTCAAATACTCTTTCTTTTTCAGCTACGCGGCACCGTAACAGCAATAGTGATCGCATTTGCCTGCGGCCTCATGTCGGTGGAACTGCGAGTGTTCCAGCCAATTGCGGCTTCCGTGGGCCTGTACCTCATATTCTGGCTGTTCTCAGGCGTATGCCTAGTCAGCACCATTTACATAGCCTGCGTAGTCCCAGAGACCAAGATGAGGTCCCTAGATGAAATCTACGCGGAGATCGGAGGCAAGGACAGCAAGATAAAGAGCAAAGAAAAAGACTGCGAAGCTGACGTCACAAAACTGTAGATTTTGACGTTAACTGTATATCGGTATTATTTTGAGGTTAGGTTGTCGCTTGTAAAAGTATTGTTTGCTAGAGTGCTACAAGGATCTTCTGGCGCTCGAATGATGTTGACAAGAGCGCTGTAAGGAAATATTTATGTATTTATGATAATGATACTGTTAGCCTGGGTCATCTAACTAAAAAAAGGCCTCTCCCCATGACTTCCAGTTTTTTCGATCCAGGGCTAAGGTGGACTACTGGTTGCTGGTTTTGTCCCGCCATCTTCAACAAGGTCTGTAAAAGGTCTCTACAAAGTGGCTATTTTGGCCCACAGCTCATTGGGCATGCGGCAGATGTGGCCAGCCCGGTCCATTTTCAACTTAGCGGCTTTTTGAGCAATGTCAATAATTTGTGTTTCAGAGTGCAGTGTGGTGTTGCGTATATGTGGTCGATCAACTTGACGACTAGAATGCTGCGCGTTGACAAAATATATAATTAAAATAATTGTATTTATGAAATTAATTGTAAAAACAAGATGGCGGCTTTGATCACGCGACGAAAGATTCTTGTACAGTTATTTAGTTTGGTTAGTTCAACGTTGGCTTAACAGTGATATTTTGCACTAAATGTGTGTAGATGTAGTTTTGTTTTAGGTGTTTTAAATACGGCAAGCTCACTTAATTTTTAAAGAGCCGAAAATTGACACTGGCTTTCCATTCTTGGGTACCTTATAGTCAGTTGTCAAGGCTCACGATTTCAGGCTATGTCTAATATACCTATTAACTTCTAGAATCTAAAGACTTGTATGTAGTTTAGTAGTAAGTAGAATTATACAGGGTCAAATTGAATTAGGGTATTAGGTACCATATGGTTTAAATTGTTAATATTATATTGATATACACGTCTGCGGAGTTTCGCTAGCTAATTTAGTTTGACCTTGTTTTGTATACTAAATAATTTATTTAATTATGCGAGTGAGCTTGCACAAATACTCAGCTGTGTAATTGTAAGTAGTTTTAGCGTCTTCTTGCTATACACCAAAATTGACGGCATTTTTAAGGCCACAGACTAAGAAAGGCCCTTCATTGTGGATAATTTTGGGTCTATATATTCCTCCTGACATATCCTACAAAATAATGATATTAATGTTTTATTTATGATTTAAAATAAACGTCTGGCCATTTTCAGGGCCACGGTTGCAAAAATTTTTATTTTTATGTAAGACAAATAACAATAACTTTTGTTTATAAATGGAACGATACTAAGTGTGACAAAAAATGGATATAATTTGTGCCATCCCATTAAAAATTGACTCATTTAATGTAATGTTAAATTTTATATCTGTCCAGATTGTGGGACATAAGAATCTCTCGTGTTATGTATGACTTTGTTACTTAGAAATAAAGTAGTATTTTAAGTTAATTGTGTTGTTTAATTTGTTTGTTTTATCTTCTGCACAGTTCCATAATAGAAACGTTTTAGACTCGAATCTAGAGTTATCTAGAATGTTCTCGTAAAACAGCTGACGACATAAAAATATGAAATCAGCAATCAGCCATCCATTTTCTTCTTAGTAGCAGTGTGTTATGCAATTGGGAAGCTGCCCCCGTATTCACAAAGGTTTCGATTCGATTTCGATTCGGTAAGTCTTATGTCTATCTCGCTCGCTTTGGTAATGCCAAAAGAAGATAGACATACGACTTGTCGAATCGAAGCGTTTGTGAATACGGGGGCTGGTCAGTAGTTGCACACAAGTGCATTAAGAGTTTTTGTGTGTGGTATTTTAGTGTTCGCTCATGATCTAGGTTAAGACAAAGTGCTAGAGGTAAAAGGAGTATAAATAAAACAACAAATTCACAAGCAATGGAATGTTTACAATTGCAATGATAAAGTTCTTACAGTATCAGGTGTAAGTACATATAAGCCTCGCCTGAAAGACAGTCTCACTTTGTATATTATACACTCCAATAAACTTTATATTAATAAATAAATACATATTATCGGATAAACTCTTCAAATTCAAGCCATTCGTTGAAGTCACAACCTTTCGCCTTTCAATAGGAATAATGGATAATTTGTCTTTGCCTTCTTAAAAAGGCCTTATGTCATTGAGATGTCAAATGAAATGTAGGTAGTTCAATAAAGTTTCACACGGAAAAACGCCGTTAGTTTTAAAATTTTAAGATTTAATGTATCAAACCACAGTTGGATTTTGTTAAGATTTAAGTAGGTTCATTTGAGATCCCAAAACTCGTGAACTTAGTCAAATTCTCGTCTTCAATTTCACACCATGTGCTGCCACCAATCGGCACAAGTACAAAGCAAGACTACCTTTCCTAAACAGTTCGAAGAGATTTTATACAAAACACTCGATTATTTTTGGTTATATATTACATACATAGTACATAATGATTCTGTGATCTAACGTATACGACATTGATAAAAAATGGAAGTTTATTTTTTATATAAAACGACGACCACGATATATTATAGAAAATGAGTGTTCCTTTTATTTTTGAAATTTGTGCTTTCCCCTATTCAATAGATTATACATATATAAATAGATGACACTTTACTAAATCTTTGCTCAATTTGTAATTCTTAAGGTTTTAAGTACACAGAGAAAATGCTGTTTTTATTTATGAGGGAATAATGTAGAATCTTAAAAACGAATATAAATATTTTTTTAAGAAGTAATTATTGGATTAATCTAAAAAACATCCCTTATCTTTAAAAGGTTCGACTAAATCGATACGGACAGATTGCGAACCGGCTGCCGACACCAAACGCTGACACACGCGGTGGAAGTGACATCAACATACAAACGGTTACCACGAATTCAGTACATCATTCCAAACCACCACATAGCAAAAAAAATCTACTATTTATTACAAATATGCAATAGCTTCACGGTTAAAATGTATGGGCCGCATGCACGAAAAAGGATGACTCATTGTCTCGTTACGCAAATTGTACGCTTGCGCCGCATTCAATGTTTTGTTATGACGTTGTCACGTTAAACTATCATCCGTAAACCAACTTTACAGACAACCAATTTTTTTTTAATTACCGATGAAAAATTTCTATGGTTGTTCGGAATGATGTACTGTTAACGTGGTAACAGTTTGTGTGTCGATGTCCCTTCCACCGTATATTCTTGAGTACATTATCTGTCAAAGTCTGATCTCCAGAGTTCTGTCTAAACTGTTTGACTAACCCTCTACAACTTACAGATATTATGCATCTTTTTATTATTTTTTACTAAAATCTCAAATTATGCAAAGATTTAGTTGAATAATTTATTTTATAAGTACACAATAGTTTATTAATACATCTTAAGACGTTAACATACAACTACGTGACTACTCTATTACAAAATCTATAGTACGCATAGTATAAAAGATTATTATGTACTTATGTAACTTTAGTTTCCATGTATCCATTTACATTTTGTGACAAATTGTGCCTTATTTTCACTAGTACTTGATTGGAAATTGCCTGAATAGCCTCTATGGGATGAAAGATTATTAAATGTGCCAGGCCTAGGACCAGAGGAGGTTTAACTCATTTTACAAGGGTTGATAACTGTTTTCCGCATGGTTTAAGAGGAAAAGTTAGCGGCGCTTAGCATATACAATTGCATTCCCCTTATTTCTTACTGGAAAATAAAACTAGACCAAGTGAAATGGTTTTTTTTTCATAAATTATAATTATTTAAAATAAAAGGAAAATAACGAAACATAGCATATTTGCTCTTGTTTAATTTTTCAGGTAGACAGGAGCTAAACGCCGATACCGATAACCAGTTAATATAGACTTCTTTAAATATTTCTGCATGGAACTGGAAACGAATCAGAAGATCAACTTGATGGAAAATGGTCACCACTAGCCACCATTTGCAATACTAGTCACATTGGGTTCCTTGCCATCTCAAATACGATGAAGGTTCTTATGCACTGATTTACAATATCGAAGCCAATGTAATAATTATCTTTTGCAAATATGTGGACCATAGACTAAACTATCTAGGTACATATTTAATGTAACCTTCTTTTTCTGTTAAGGCGCTGTCAAATATGCACTTAATAAAGGGTGTGTTATAATTTGTTTATTCCAATCAGTACAAGTGATAATCAGGCACACTTTACTATTATAAAAAACTGTCATAATATTTAGTATTCCTGATCACTTTATAATTATCACGTCTTCAAGTTTGGGAGGGGTGAGGGAGGGGGGCGCTTAGCTTTTTTTAAACAAAATATATGTAAATAATTAATCTAAATGTTATGACCTTAGTTCATCATTTCTTGGCTTGATAATTTTTATAACTTAATCCTGAGGAATAAGGTCGAAAATTGGATGAAAACATATTTTCAATATGGCTAAAATTCGGAAAATATATGTTGTAACCCCATAGTCGGCTGTAACAAAGTTGCTGATTGGTTACCAACACTACATTAAACGAATTTCGCCCTTAAAATACAATAAGTATAGGTCTCTATTTGTCTGACTTTTATAAGTACATAATCGCTTACAAACTAATCCTAAATCTAATAATATGCTTTGGATTGACATTTAAAAATTAAAAATATAGTTGCCGCATATTTTTTTCCAAATAACAGATCTGAAAACTTAATAAAAAAAAAACAATTCGATCACATACCGGCAAGATTCCTTTCGCGAACCATTTATAACAATATTGCACTAATATAACACACTCGTTACAAAAAAAAATATAATGATATGCAAATACTTAGCCTAAGATATAAATATACCCGAAAATCCAATTTTAAATAAAGATTTTTATTCATTTTCGCTGTCTTATGATAATCGGGCTAGCAGAATGTGTGTAATGAGCAATTAGTAGGTAGGTACGTAAAAATAAAACTATGTTAATTTAATTGTCAAAAGCGAATAAACGCAATGAAAACTTTAAAAATAATTTCATTGATATTTATGATTTAATCTTCTTCTTCTTTATCGTGTGATTAGTTCGTAACCTGGTGTCAGAGTTTTTAGGCCGCCCATTGGCCTCTGACTTGGCTTTACATGCCGTCAAGAAATATCTCTCAGGCATGCTGGTTTCCTCACGATTTAATTATAATTCCACATTTATTTGTAAGTAGATACTTTTTCTAGATGGGTAGACGACATTGTTGCCATTGCGGCGATATCCTGATAGAGGCTGGCACAAGGTCGTGGAGCTTCGCACAAGCAAAAAGAGGCCTATACCCAGCCGTGGGTAATAGCCTCTTGGGTGCAGATATTTTTTTAAGACTGTCGTAACTTTTTCTAAATACAACAATATGTCATGGCGGCTAATCTCAGCTGAGACTACCCATCGATGGAGGAATTATGATAGTGTACAAGTTCGTGCCCAAACACAGGAGCAAACGCACACTCTCTATTCTCTCATTCTCAGGCTAATCTCAGCGGAGACTACCCATCGATGGAGGAATTATGATAGTGTCCAAGTGTGTGCCTAACCATAGGTGCACACGCACTCTCTCTCTCCGATGGGACGGCAAACCGACACGACCGAAAAGAGCTCAGGCGCAGAACCAACGGCTTAACGTGCTTCCCGAGGCACGGAGGTATCATACCGCCAACTTCCAAGCTTTGGGCTGCTATTGTGACAAACCCAATAATATTTAGCTCTACCAGGGAATTGAATCAAGGATCACACACTTCTGAACCACAGGTTCCCCATTGTTTTTGTCTAGTTTATTATAATCATCAATTAAATCACAAATATCAATGTTACAAGACCTAAAATTAAACATAAAAGAAGCTGCCATATAAAAAAATCCTAAGAAACATTTTGGCTCGTAGCAATTTTGGTTTGTATTTTCGGTGAGACATATTCAATGTATGCGTCAGTCTTCGATGAGGGATGTGAGCAAATGATCGTAAATAAACTAAGTACTTGTTAGACTTCGGGTGAATTCGTTTAGACGAACTTTCCCGAAAGATTAAGTAAAGGCGTTTGAAAACGGCGCGAAACTGCGCTTGCGATGTAAAAAGACAAACTTAGGCGATTCATATAATTGTATGGAAGAGCATTTTGTCAAACTCTGAGGACCAAGGTCTAATCGATATTCGTTGCTGATCTTAACAGAGGTTTTTTTTATTTAATAAATGCTTTTCTGAAACGCCTTTTTCTTTTTTTACTTTTCCAAAGAAATTAGTCTTAGTCTTAAAAAGAAATGCATCAGTAATACTTTAAAAAAGCTGTATGAATTATAATAATAATATTGTAAAAAAAACAACATAATTAAAATTATATAGCAAAAGCCAAAAATGCGAACGTTAGCTGCCTTCATTACCCGACTGCGGCAGAGCCCAAAAAGAGGGTAATGTTTTTTGTCAATATTTTGTTTTTTAAATGCAGAGGAATGTTACGGTTTAAAAAGGCTTAATTTATTAGCACGCAATTGGAAGTTTAGATTCAATCCGTTTTATAAATAAATAAAAATTTAGTATAGATCGAAGAAAAAGGCTTTTTGGAAGAATAATTATAGTTCTGGTACATGTTTAAATAAGGATCTTACATATCCGGTAAGAATAAATGCGTTAGAGAGGTGTGAATGTTTTATTTATCAGGTATAACGTAAAATAAATGAAAATAATAGCTTTGTTTAAGACGGATCCATATCCGTTTAACCTTAACAAGTTCATAAAGTCAGAACGTCAAATAGTCAAGGAGCTATACAAACATAATCTGTGAAAATCTCAAGTAAATTGCAAATAAATAAATGTCCAAATTCATGTATAAATAATGATAATGTATATGTTTAACTATTTCATAAAACATTCATACTCATACCAACGACATTATAACACAAAGAAGTAAGACCATAGACAAATACAAAGGGAAGGGAAGTATCAATTGACATGTTTGTACAATACATTGGAAGGAATTGACGCATGGAAGACAGGAAAGGAATTATATGTCAAATAATAGACGTACATATAGTCGAAGTATAAGTGTAAGCGTTTTTAGTACATACAAATAGATGTTAAAAGATGGGCAACATGGCATTATTTTTCAGGTGGGTTGGTAAAATATTTTTCTTTATTATTTTCCATCCAAATATTGCCGAAAAAATAATATACAACCTTAGTTTTAGTAAACTATGATACAAAATCAGAAATCTGAAAAATAATCAGCTGAACCATGCATTTGTGTTTACATAAAACGTCGAAATGAAAGATTTTGTCTTTATTAAAAGTTGTTCGTAATGACGAGTACAATAAACTCTTATAAGATTCAGAATAAACAAAAAAATAAACTGGTTGTATATTGTCACAAAAGAGGTTTTGAGGTTTTTTATTTCGTTTTTCTTCTTTCTCGAATATTTGACAAAAATACACCCGAAAAAATTAACACCAACCATGACAACAGCATAAATGAGAGTATAGTAGGTACTGCAAAGTTAGTCAAAAGTCCTGCCACACTTACAAGATAAAATTTAAAACGAATTTCATAGCTCCGGGACTAGACACAGTAAGCGGAACGCGTCCTTAAAACGTATATATATGTACAGACATAAATAATTTCTCTACTACAGTCCGTTCACACTTACTTTACTTCTGACTTGAACCTTATTTCAACAAGAATAAAGGTGTTCTGTGAAGCCAGAGGTAAAATAAAAATTGAAGAACATTAAACAGTCATACACTTCTTCGGTACAGTTATATTATGTTAATATACTTTAATGGTATTTTAGTGGCCTTACTAACGTTTTAATAGTCTTAGTCATGTGAAGTCAATATTTATACAATTAATTAAAATTTTATGTCATTAAAAAATTGTGTTTTTGTAAAGAACCAATATTGAGGTTTTGCTCAATGTAAATACACATAATTTATTCAATTGCAAATAGTTCAGTTTCTAACCAGTAAACTTAAATTGTGTGATGACGATCATAAAAGTTTATCCGTTCAAAAATCAACGTTGATTTCAGACACATAAAGTCGACATTAGTTTAGCTCGTTTGTAAGACCACAAAACATCCACCTGTCCATTTCCATAAGTTCTAGTACAAGACTAAAATCCATACATTCAACATCTCGCCTTAATATAAAATTAATTAATTTCAGTTTACGATAATATACAAATACATCATCATGGGCTCAACTTGATGAATCACCCAGTTAATTTAAAAGCATGGAAATCAGCTAAATTGCATGGGAATCGAATTTATTTTATTTCTCAAACCAATCTCATAATACACTTGCAATTTAGTCGAGGCTAGATAAACTAATTTAAAAGGTTTTTTTTTTTAAATGTCATTTTCTCACAAAACTACCCGCCTTTTGACTAAATTACAATCAGAATAAACTTGTAATTTACAGTTTCAGTAAAAACAATACATGTTAACGGTGCCATCTTTTATTGGCGAATTTCAGCAATGAAACCAAACTCGATCATCACATCTTAACTGTATCACGAGCTGTCAGTGTCATTATTATTACAAAGAAGCTCGTGGCTAAATAATACCAGCTGCACGGCTCAATCTTCGAGGTTAAGCCGAAATTACAGGTCGGACTGTGGATGAGTGACCATCCATTACATTCCGAGTTTTCTTAAGCTGTCTTCTCGTTAAGCCGTTGGTCCCGGCTGTCATTTGAAGATCTTTGACAGTCGTTAGAGGTAGTCAGTGGCCCGAAACTCTGACAACCAGTCTTACCAAGGGGTATCATATTACCCAGTTCCAACTGGGTCGTGGAGGTCGGATAGGCAGTCGCTATACGTAAAGTATTTTATTCTGTATCCGGTTAGACTGAACCCAATATAGTTGGGAAAAGGCTGGGCAGATGATGATTGGCACAGCGAGCTCTTTAAGTGTGATGATCGAGTTCAGTTATATTGATGAAATCGTTCCGTACTCATTATCGTGGGACACGACATATCTCACGAATTTATCGACAAAACATTTGACACTAGTCACAGTAAAAATAACATTTGAACATCAACTGATTTCCTAGCCGCAATACTTTTAGTGAACAATCCTGTGTAGGTAGGTATATAATAGGATAACGTCTATGTAATGTGTATGTAGTTACAGTATATATTATATAGTTAATGTACATACGTTAGTGGTGTAGCTATGTGCGCGGGTAGTAGTGGCCGGTGCGCGCGGGCAGCGGCGGGGGCGTGTCCTGAAAGATAATGTTCTTGGTGTTATGTACTTACAGTCACATTATGAAGGAAAGTGAGCCCAACCCATGAGTGATCTAGGCAGTCATTGACCAGATTATTTATATTTAGTTACATATTTTTTGGAAAAGCGAAGTCACGGTCGACAATTCTATGCTATATGAAAAATCCAGCTATTGCCCGATACCTTCGTCCGCGAGAAATTATTGTAAAAACATTATTTCCCTATTTGAATCGGTTTTGTTAAAAATTCCCGATACAACACAATTTTCTAATAGTAAGCTTAGGGAGTGCTAAAAAAGTCAGAAATTGCATAGTGATTTGTGAGATTGTAACAGGATCGATTAACATTTAAAAAAAAAATGTTTAAAATTTTCAAACAAAATGTATGGAAAAAGTTTTTTGCAATTTCTGACTTTTTTAGTACTCCAACCTGGGTTTGTCCCATAGAAGTTTTTGATCAGTATTAGAAACAGGATCGATTGCCATCGAAAAAATGTTTTGTGTAAAATGCCATTTTCTTGCTAACTGTTCATTTTTTTGAAAACCAGTGATCAAAATTTCACAAAAAATTATGGATAGTGTCCTAAGACCATTTTCGTGTAGCTGCAACGGTTAAGGCAGTTCCTCTGACTGCTCCTTTGAACGTATCCACTCTGAATACTTTCATATACATTCAGTAAAAAGATGTTATTTTGAAATGATGAAAAGATGGGAAATGTTTTGCGAACGTATATGGTTACCATAACATTTTCTTATTTTGACAAATCGCGTTATGGGCGGACAAAAACTACGACTAAATAAAACACTGCTAAAAATAATGCAGGGAAATGAAAAGAAAGCAAAATAAAACAAACAAACCTCAAGCAAGCTTATGAGCGCATTTCAACACTGGGTGGTGTGTTCTGAAATGAAACAGAGGACTAATATTTGCAAAAAATAATGACAAAGCAACAAAAGGTTTACTACACAAACACCATTAAATACAGGGTGGAAGGGTCACCGACGGACTAACGGTAATCACGTATTCAGTTCATCATTCTAACCCCCCCCCCCCCCCTCCTAGAAATTTTTCATCGGTATTTTTTTTTAACCAGCTGTTCTATACATTTAGACCGTGCAGGTTTGTAGGTACCAGCTGTTTTATGTGGCGTCTTCAGAATGATGTACTTACTGAAGAATACGAGGTAAACGTTTGTGCGTCGTTGTCCCTGCCACCTTGTATACAGGATGGTTATAGAAACTTGTTTCCATCCCCGACTTTATCTGACGATATCGATGGACAACCATATTTGGTTATTATGTATTGTATAGTTTACAGATAAGCAAATGTTTCTATAGTGTTCACATTGAATGTGGCCAAAAAACAAACTTTCATAAAATCAAGGTCATCTACTACTAGCACTAAATACTTCTAACATGAATTCAAAACGCAAGTTCCGTTTTTTTATGAGCCAAGTCAGCCCGCAACGTCCCCACTGCTGGGACACGCTGGGACACAGGCCCCCACTCTGTGAGACCACGCAGATCTTGTACTGGTTGGTATACTGGATATTGTTTTTATAATTTTATATAAAAAAAACGCTTCTTGCTGACATTACCTGTACGTTGTTGTCGTGTAAATAGTGTCGCGGCGGCTGCGGCCGAGGCATCGGTTCGTCGCTGTCGTCGTCCTCCTCGAAATCTGAACACATTTCAAATTTATTATCACTAAGATATAGCGGTCTGGGTTGTGCACTAGAATAATCTTCACGCACAGTGATAGGCCAAACTAAGAAGCTTTGGACATGGAAACAGTTGGGAGTCAGCCGGCCGACGGCCGAGCGCGGGCCCCCACACCACACCAGTCAGCTGCTGCACGCCTCCGCCTCACGCCACGCGCGGCTGCGCTTACGCGTTTTTTAATGTCTTATAATTTTCTTGTTTATAGTTCCAACCGACCGCTGTAATTTCATGCCTTTTCCTTCCTCCCTTCCTTTTCTTATTATACATGTTTATACAGTCCACTATACATTTCATTTTGCTCCACCACGACCTATCGGCGAGATCATTGGTCCTTCGAGCCGGATCAGTGGGGATCCCACTTTGCTTTGACGATTGTGCATATTTTAAAACACGAAGATTCCTGAAGCGCATACTTTTTCTGGTTTTATACTCGTATCGAGATGATCAAACATATCTTTGTTTACAGTGTTACCATTTTGAGCAGTTTAGTATAATTGAACGCAGACACACTATCGTTTTTCGCTTTTTACTGTAGCGGACCTAATTAAGTTTACAAATAAACGCTAGCGACATTTATGACACAAATGAAGAACTAGCATCAAAATCCTGAATCGCGATACTAAAGTTAACCGCGAGTTAAACCCATATGGAAAAACCCAACTATAATTTTCGGGCAGTAGCCCACCAGACAACACCCTTCTGGTCGGAGGATCCTCCCTTTTCAAATGGAGTATTGAGGAACTTGACACCCTGTTCCTCATACCCTTAAATTATCATAAATACTAATAGTAATATAGCAATGGATTGTTGAAAATATTATGGATTTAAGGGTTGTTTTCATCATCGAATCACTAAACAGTCAAGCACAAAACTTGTTTTGATGGCTATCATTAAAACTTCATAACAGGAAAAACGATAGCACAAAACATTTGATGCTTTGATTTAATTTTCTTTTTCCACTAAAAAGCACACAATTGTAAATAAATAAAAATGTAGTGTAACATGCTTGTGTACAGTCACGAGCACCAATATGTAAACACTTAACAACTTTTAAAAGTGTTTTTCTCCTACTGTTCTGATTAAAATTTCATGTTATTACGAACATAGTATTCTGGAACTCATATTTCTATGAAAAATATCCTATCTCCAAGTTGCAATCGTTATTTCTCGAAAAAATAGCATTTATATTTAGGAAAGTGTATACATATTGGTTCTAGTGACTATACATGCGAACGACATAGAAAAATAAATTACATTTAAAACACTACACATTTACTTTTTAATATAATTAAAATTATGGATTTAAATTTGTATGTTACTGTGCATGTAATACCTTATAACCAGTTTTCCACTGTGTATACCAAACAATTATAAGAAATAAATATGCTAAAGTTCATGCAAATAAAATCATATGAAACCATAATATTAATAATTTAATAACTCGCTTATGATCCACATCCTAAGCAGCGCATCAGAAGTGGGCTAATTTTGCCGACGGTAGTTAAAAATATTTAAAAGTCTATCATACAAACCGTATTCGTTGATGTTGCTTATTTACAAAGCACGATTTATTCATTTCTAAAACTCATTTTGCGACATCAAATAAAATTAAAACGAAAAACAAAACACACTCACACACAACACTAAAAAGGGAGCCGAGCATTGTAGATTTAAAAAAAAATAACGAAAAAAGGTGCATCCTACTTTATGGGTGTCTATGGCCAAAGAAATCTTACCTCTTTGCTTTCTGCTGTCCCCCTTTACGGTATCCTCCGTATCGGAGCCTTCTGCAAAACATGTATAGTTGTAACATCTACTGAGGAAACGGTGCAGGAGAATATAAGTTGTTTATGTATCTGCTAGTTATTTTAGTACGGAGCAGTTGCGATTGACGTCATCATAATTAAACTGGGTGCAAGGGACTTTGACGAACAAACGGTTACCACGTGTTCAATACCTTCTTACCGCTATAGAAATATCCACGTCGTGCGTCGATATATCCACCCCGTTTATTGTATTAAAAACATTGAAAATTAAATGAAGTAAGATGAAAATGATGAGAGCGTGTCGAGCGAGAGCATCGACAGAAAATCGGTATGCCCTAGAACAAAAAAAATCGAAGACAATTACATCCACCAGCTCGCATAGGACCCGCGTGGTGGATTATTGCCCACTCCCTTGCTCCCTTGAGACAGAAGGACTCCCAGCAGCGGGGGTATAAGAGGGTTTGCACTATTTATAATGAGATGAAAATAATAAAGAAAATATATACAGCAAGTTATTAGGACAATTTTTAACTACAAATAAAATAACAAGCTTCTGAAAAAGGCCCAATAACCTTTTCAAAACTGGGCCTGCCTTCTTTCCGAGATGGGAGATAAAAACGTAAGTAATTCTATTTTTAAATTTACTATAGCAGCTAAAAATTACCTTTACTATGAAGTAAAAGCAGGTAATAAAAACGGAAGAAATATGTAACTAAAAATTATTAAATCACGAAATATATGGAAATTAAACGTTGTTCCGTCTTTTTTTCCACAAAAAAAAAAACTGTCAATCGCAACTGTGAGGCCCGAACCGTAAGTAAGAGTTGAAGAAACAAACAAGCATGCCCAATGCCTCATGACAGACCCATATTCCAAAGTCAACTATTTATTCATCAAATCACAAAGGATGTTGAAACAACCAGAACTTTCACAATGTCACCTCCATAACCTTTTGTTGACAACCCTACGACACTTGAATCGAAACCATTGAGCGTTTGTTTTTTTTTGCCGAGAATTTTTGCACATCTTTTTGACGCGACAGGATCACTCTAATACCAATTCCTCACATTCTGGCAAGTCAGCAATATCTTCTGTATTTTTTTATTGTTGAGCAGAAGAATTTTGCAAACATGAAGAATTTGCTTTTGTTCACATGTCAAAATGAAAGAGATCGAGGTTCGTTGTATAATTATAGCTTGTTTACTCTAACAATATGTTTGTATATCATAAGTTTATCATAATTAGCTCTATTTCGCCGTCCAATCTTCCAAGATCATAAAACTGCATCACATAGTAACTGTCAACGAGCAAAGGCCAGGATGGTGACACTACGAAACCTCAATACAAATCGTGTGCCGAACTAACCCGAGTTGAGTTCCCGAACAAGCGTCGACATGGCGTTGGTGACCGAGTCAGCGGCGTACAGCAGGTCGCTGCGGAGACTACGGTTGTCTATGCCCACTGCGCGATCAAAAGCGGACATATACATACATAAATACATATAATAAAAGTTAGAAGACGTTGATGAAGGTTAGAACATAAGCACCTTTGCTACCCAACATGAAAAGTTTTTCTACTACCCACATAATTGGTTTTGTTAGTTATGGTTAAATAAAGTTCAGATGCATTTTTGTTGTCAATGTGGCGACACTCGGGCCTATGTCCAGCAGTGGACTTCTTTCGGCTGAAATGATGAACGATGATGACGTTTTTGCAGGTTCTATTAATTTCTTTTTCCATATTCAAAAAAGAGCGATCGTAAAGGTATCCTACAGAAGTACAGACATTCCATCTGAATCGTTTCGTGAAAGATGGCTACGAAATCCAATTGCTCAGCTCCCTTCTCGTAATTTTAAGTTCGATAATACGTAGTAAGCCCGATCGTTAAAACTAAGATATAGCGTTTTCCACGATTCTGGAAGAAATAAGCGAAGCCTAACAAAAAGTATAGAAGCCGCAATGTAGCAAGCGAATACAATACATGGTCGAAAGGATATCGACGCACAAATTGTTATCATGTATTTAGTACATCATTCTGTATACCACCGCACCGAAAATTTTCAAAAATTTCTGTAAGTAATGGGTGTAAAAATACCCTTAACGAAGCCGAAACGAACTTGCTCTCCCCGTCATTGGGATATTTTTTTTTGTTCTAAAACATACCCTTCCCCGGGAACCTTCTAGTTACGGAGATATTGGGGGTCGAAGTTCCAACTTTTTCACAAGTTTTTTATGTTATAATTTTACTTTAAATACCTTCAAGACCCCCGTACTATTAAATACATTCACAACTTTTTGAGAGCGTTTCATTGAGTCCTACCGTAAAACATGAGTATTCACTAAAAAAAAAGTCATTTCCCAGCAATATTTTTTGCGTAGTTACTTAATTTAATGCACAGAATACTAGGTTGACGGCTTCGTGAAGGGTCATCTTGTATGGTTTCGGAATGATGAACTAAACACGTGACCGTTTGTGCGTCGATGTCTCCACCATGTATATTTTATAATATTCCGAACCACATCGGTTTATTTATTTATTTGTGTACTGTGAATATATGACTACCAAAGCTACCAGTTCTTCATTAATGCTACCTTATACAGCCAAATGTTTGGCTCGCAGCGCAATGTTATTAACAAGGTGTTGTTATTTACTTGTACTGTCAAATAAGTGTATAGATAAAAAAGGACTATCATACTCACTGGTCGTGGGTCGTTGATTTTGATGGAAGTTTCTGCCATCACCCATGCTTTCCATACCTTCATATAAAAAAACCATATGTTACTTTAGTCAAAAGGTCGCTGTATCTGATAAAATCTACGATATATTGATTGTGTTTTAATATTGTCTTCAAAATAGGATGGTTAGGTAGAAAATAGTAATAAAGCGCTACAAGGATCTTAAGCTCAAGGAGCTAGAATGACATCGCCATAGGGTCGCTATTGCAAAATATTCGTGAACTTCCATCGGAAAAACTAACTGGCGACGTTGGTTCAGACTTAAGGCATACGCCAGAAGATCCTTGTTCAGCTATACTTACCGAGACTGTGTGACATATCAATTCGTTCTCTCTCTCCGAGCGACGGAGTCTGAGGCGCGCTCCGCACAGTTCCCCGTGGTGGTGGCGGTTCCCTGCAAGAGTAATGATGAACGTAAGCAATTTGTAGCAAATAGTTCGTATGGCTGTCTCCCAGTTGAATTTGTTGAGGACGATCAAGGGACTACTCGATACGGTTCGCATTGTGAGCAGGTTTCTGTCTCTGGAGCCCTAACCACCGGTAGTGTGGACCCTGCTCCCGACAACAGCGGCAGCACCATTATTAACAAAGCATAGCGTAATCAGCCTCACTGCTGGGATCCAGGCCTCCTCTCTGTAAGAGGGAGTTGGTCATCTACTACACGAGTCCAGCGTCATTTGGTCGATGCCAAATATCTTCAAATATTTGCTTCTAGAATATTTACTAAGGATGTTTTCCTGAACAGTTTTGAGAAAAGTGGTGATGAAATAAATTAAACAAAATAAGTAAGTGGCCCGGTGAATGAAAAGTTGTGTGGTAATCGATTATCATGGTACGGGCATATGATGCGAAGGAATAACTAAAATATGGTGAAAAAAGGTTTGAGTATTATGTGGATGGCTATATCTGGAAGACAAAAGAAACTGGATGAACTGTGTGAATGATGATATGGCTAGAAAGGAGGTGACTGCTGGTATTGCGAGTAATAGAGAAGTATGGAAAGAGACATGCTGCACTGACCCCAAATAGATTGGGATAAAGGCAGGAGAATAATTATCATGATGTAAGTAAGCATGCCATTATCACTGGGTCAACTTTGCTCCACCACTCCACCACCGCTGCCGAGAAAGGGCGGGCAGCTTTTGTGACTTCTTAGAAATTAAGGATTGTTCTTTTAATCGAAAAAGTTTATTAGACCAGTATGTAGCCACCAGCACATCCCTAACATTTGTATTTAAACCGGTACCTCTCTGGAGCGCTGGGTTGCGGCTGGGTGCCTGGTAGTGGAGGGCTCTTCGTGGAGCGAGGCGACGAATTCGGCGTCGATCGCGGAGATGACTGCTGCGTCTGAGGATGAGAGAAACCTGTATTTAGTTTTTTATAGATTTGCTTTGGATTCATTACAAGTAACTCGTCTTTATCTTTATGAAGAAACCCCCATGGATACCGCTGGGAGTAGCGACTGGACATGTCGGAGTTCATTCCATTTCCAAGGGACCGTCTTCGCCAGATATGAAGGGATGCGACGCCCCAAAAAAGCTCTTCTTAGAGGGAAACAATTTGTCACCTTTCCTAACTCTTGCGGCCATCTTGTGATACAAAACACTACGCGCTATCGGCGTATCGGGGGTGGAAAGAGGAACTTGGTACATCTGCAACCCCAGAAAACTTCTGCGGGTCTTTGCAATGATTGACAAACGGAAACCACAAAGCTGCCTGAGGCAACCGAGGCTGATATGTATTCACTGAAATGTTAAGGACACGTATCCCAGGTTTAAAGATCGACTGCCATAGCTCCGAGTCATAGTCCGACACGAGTCGTTAAAACTTAGGCGTTTCTCCCACTGCACCACGCTCCGTCGCGTAGCGCGGAGCCGCAGATTTTAACATTGTACGCAAGTATCTGAATTTGTATAGAAAACACGCCTAGAACAACACACTGACAAGGCGTCGGCGTACAATGTTAAAATCTGTCGCTCCGCGCACCGCGGCGGGACCCTTTGCCAGTGGGAGAATCGCCTTAACGTTAGATTGATACGCTCTTTACATTATTTAGCTACGATTCTAATTACCCATATAAGCATAAAAAGTGAATTCTCCGCTAGTCTATTGTATTTTTTAATCTTAATAACCGCATAATTCGATGCGTTGTTTGTGTTAATATAAATGGAGATTTTTATTGTCACTTATCAGTAGTGAAAATGACGGCGTTCCTACTGGTATCGTTGGTCTGTTATTTGGGTGCGGCGTCCGTGGCGGCACTGCCCCCGGTTGGCTCGATAGAAACGTTACCGTCAGAAGGACTTAATAAAACCCGGCAAGAGTGCGTCATTGAAGCACAAAATACAATTGACTGTTTAATAAGTACGACTGATTTTATTATTTTACCACAAACAACTTCAATATATACAATTTGTATTTAACGGAGGAGCTCGTGGCTAACTAATAACAGCCGCACGGATCGATCTTCAGATTAACCCGCCTTGCAAAAGCCGGTCCATGGAGGGTGACCATCCAATTCATACACGAGTCCCTCCGTGCCTCGGAAAGCACGTTAACCCGTCGGTCCCGACTGTCATTTGTAGATTTTTAACAGTCCTTACGGTTAGTCAGTGGCCCGGAAGTCTGACAACCAGTCTTACCAAGGATTATCGTGTTACTCAGTACTAACTGGGTTGCGGAAGTCAGATTGACACTCCCTACATGTAAAGTTGTGTGCAGAAATTGTATTTAATGTAAAGTACAAGTAAGGGGGCATCCATTAACTACGTGAGGCGTTTCTCGAGCCGAATCTCACCCAATCTCGCGAGGGGGGTCTTGTCAAATATCACAACATTTTTTTTTCCCGCAAGAAACAATTTAAAATTGCGAGAAAACTGGGATTAATTAAGTAAACAAATTTCTCCACTATTTGTCTAAATCCTACACAATAATATTTTATAATAAATATGCAGTGAAAATAATTCAGCAAATTATGTTCTTTTAAATAATCCAACGCAATCAAGCACAGATTAACGTATTTACACTAAAATACGCATTTTGTAAAATCTTACGTGACACTAGTGGGTCAAGTTAAATTTTACATTACCAAAGGGGAGGGGGGGCTCGAAATTCGACAAATCGACTGACGTAATTAATGGACGCCCCCTAATGTGTAGGCAGTAATAGTAACCTGTCTAACGATAAAATTTGAGGAAATCACTTGTTTATGTGTTACTAACTTTTGTGTTTATGACTTTTGTGTTTATAACTTGTGTGTTTATAACAGGCGAATGCTGGTGAGGGTGCACCTTCAGACTCCAGAATAAATTATTTTAATGCTATTTGCAGATACAGATCCATTGAAATGTGTGCCGGCGACATTACAATTTTTCGTTGACTGCTATAGACAAGCCGATCCAGAAGTATTACAATTAGGTATGTTCTTAATGTTTTAAAATACTTTTCGATTTACACATATTACTCCTTTTACAGTTATATTGCGTCACTGTCAAATCACAATGATCTTTATTTCAATCACAATAAGGTTCCTATTAGGTTGTCACAGGTTAAAAACAATGTGGTAAGAATATAATATGTTGTCAATGGGGTCATACATTTGGGTGGAGTATGTATTGGTTTGGAATACCTGATTATATGTTGCTCCAATCGAGATAGTTGTTCATTCTGATGGTCTGTAACCACAGATAAAGACACACCATCTAGATAGCGCAAGTGTGACGATCAGGGGGCCTACCATGACGTCTTAAAGGAGTAATTCCAGTGTGGGAAAGAGATGGCGCTAGACGACCTGTTTAGCTCTGTCTCTTACCCACACTGGAAATTCTCCTGCTTTAAGACGTCTTGGTAACCCCTCAGTATGAAAACAATGCGTGCCATACGTAAGCACTATTTAGTTACAATACAAAAAATTATTATACAAAATAGAATACGTTTTTGTTCCTTAAATGACTAGAGTTAAGCTCCTGAGTTGTAAAGTTATTTTTTTAAGCAAATTAGCTTGCTTAAGCCAGGTACGCGAAGTAGGTGCTCTTGCGTTATCTTATCTAGGTATACAAGGTGTAAACGGACCCATCACGAAGCCGTCAACCAAGCATTCTACATATACATCAAACTAAGAACTACCTCTACGCAAAAATTATTGCTGGAAACCAAATTTTTTTTTGGAGTGATAAATCACGTTTTACGGAAATCGGAATCAAAGTAATGCACTCAAATCATTGTGCTGATGGATGCATTGAATAGTAAGGGGGTCATGGAGGTATTCAAAGTAAAGTTATAGCATTAAAAACTTGTATTTTTTTTTAAACTTGTGAAAAAGTTGGAACTTTGAAGTTTGAACTCCGTTACTACAAGGTTCTCAGATATGGTCCAGAACAAAAACATGATCGCATTGACGGGCAGAACAAGAGCCTTTCTGCTTTGCTCAGGGTATTTTTACACTCATTATGTATATCTGTGTTTGTAACCCTTAATGAATATAACCACGGATTTCTGATACACGTTGCCTACTAAGAATGTTGAAAAAATACATTCTTTATTCTTCATTTCCGCACGCAAAATACGCGCTTTGACGTGGAGTTGCGGAAACCAGCCCGTTATACAATACAATACAATACATTCTTATCAAAATTATACTTTGTCGCGTTATTTTTAAGGTCTTTTTTTTGTAATAACCGTTCTCGTATTTTTTGCAGCGTCCCGTCTGGGTGACGACTTAGGTGATGATCCTGCAATTGACAAAGTGAAGTGTATTATCGACATTGCGTTCGACTTTATAAATTGTACAGGCACAGATGCAGAAAAAGGTAAGCACATTTATCTTTGTTTTTGTTCTAATAAAGTTTATTATTAGTTTTGAAACTGTCATGGTCACTAACATTATCATTAACTCTAGAAACGGGATATTTACCATGTTTACTGTTTGTTTTGAGTTCCCGATATTTCGGCGCTGTTTCAAGCCATGGGGCTTGGATCACGGATAAACTGAAGTTATTGCGGGTGGGTGATTTTGGGTAGACCGTTTGTCTGCCCATAAAAGATCGGGAACAACCCGTTTCTGGTGTTAATGATAAGTATATTATTGTTTATCTGGTTCCATTCCCAGGACGAGTAAAAAGTTCTTGGGTTTTTCGATCTGGAATTTCTCAGTAGCAGTTTGGTGTTTGTGTCCGATTGATGGCAATAGGCAGGCCTCATACATAACTGGCGAATTTTGGGTGTGCTACTGAAGCCCACTTCTACCAAAGCCTCCGAGGATTGCAGACGCGATGTTATATATAATTTTTTTTTATTAACTCGCATCGTGTTATGAATTGAAGTGTGTCGGATTTTGATGAAAATTGGCACACAAGTAGAATGACCTGGGCTAGGTTAATTAGTATTTTTTATCCCGGTTCCAGGGAATAATTCCTCTCCGCCACACGGGCGAGGCCGCGGGCAAAATGCTAGTCCCTCCATAAAAGTGTTATTTACAATTATTTATTTTTTCAGTTACCGAGTCGGTAATCGTAAAATGTTTTGTGAAAAACGTTCCTGGATTGTTGTTGTGCTACCCCTCGAGCAGTTAAAGGTATGTATGTATTCAACAGATAAACGATGTTTTTTTTCTGTAAATAAGTTTTTTTTTTAGTTTCAATTCCATATTTTTCGTTTATTTTTGTATAAAAAGATGGTATGATTGGTGGATGTAATATAATCTACCTACCAAGTTTCAACTGTGTAGTAATAGTTTCGGAACAAAGTGGCTGTGACATACAGACGGCAGTTTTTTTTTTAGTTATCGATGAAAAATTTCTATGTTCGGGGGTTCAGAATGATGTACTGAATAGGTTCGTGGTAAGCGTTTGTACGTCGCTGTCCTTTCCAGCCTGTATATACGAAACTAGACGAGGTTGGTATTTCCTATGCGAATACTCTGAGAAGACACCGAAATAAACTCATAGGACAGTCTATTTTAAAGTCGAGACATACTACTCTGTCAAGAAAGTACCGGGAAACGATCAATAGTACACAAAATGTTAGTTATTCATCCAAAGTTATTTTATCGCCTTCAAAATACGCTCCTTCAGAAACGATACACTTACTTATTTATTTATTTATAGATAGGAGAACCAACAGCTATGACAAATGAATAACAATTGTATAGGCAACACAGAGCCAATTATTACAGGTTCTCACGAGTAAACACAGAAAAGATAGTAGAGATCTTAGGATCACTAGTTAACAAGCACGATACAAATAAAATAAGAGTAATTAGAATAAGATACAATAAGCACTATAAACACTCAGACACCAGGTTAAGAATTAATGACACGGGGAAAATGAAAAAAAAAACTTTGCGCTTTTAAAAAAGTTAGCATTCAGCCGAGTGCGTGCTGCATAGGTTTTGGTGGTACGCCAACGAATAATCCAATCATCAAAACATTTTTAAACATTTTTTTCCTGAATTGAGTTCAGTTGTCGCCGCAAATTCTCTTGTATGTCTTCTACAGGATGAAAACAGGTGCCACGAAGTGGTAATTTGAGTTTAGGAAAAAGAAAGAAGTCGGCTAGAGCCATATCTAGTGAATAAGGTGGTTGCTCGATGGTACTTGTTGAGTTTTTGGTAAAAAAATCGTTCACGATGGCCTTGTGCGAAGGCGTATTATCGTGGTGCAAAATCCACAAATCTGGCCTTTTTCGTCGAATTTGCTCTCTTAAACGCCGCATAACGCTCAAATAATATTCTTTATTTACTGTTTGAACTTCCGGCAAAAATTCCGAGTGCACAACACCGCAATAGTCAAAGAAAACGGTCAATATACTGACTTTTGATCGACTTTGGCGTGTTTTTTTCGGTTTCGGGGTCAGTTGGCAGACGCCACTCCCGAAGCTTGTTGACTAGTTTGCATGTCAAACTCGTAAACCCACGTCTCGTCACCAGTAACAATGCGTTTCATGAATGTTGAGTCGGAATTGAGTCGTTCTAGCATGTCCTCAGCGACTCTTATGCGATTGATTTTTTGCAGAAAATTCAGGTCTTTTGGAACTAGCCGAGCGGCAACATGTTTCATACCCCAGTGATTATTTAAAATGGTACGGATCGACTCGTGAGACACAGAAAGAACCACACAGATATGAGTGTACAGGCTCCAGCACATCAAGCTTCCCGAAACTGACAAATTTTCCCAATCAACTTTGAACCTAATGCTTTAGCGATAAAGATAAAAATCAATTAAATAAATTGGACAGATTGTAGTAGCTTCATGTGTTGGTGTCTGTACCTGTCCGATCAACGCAAGCATGTGTCAGTTATCACACAACTTATTAGCTATTAATTCGAAGGAGTTAACTTCTTAAGCAAAATTTAGTTTAATATTTTCCTCTTTGACTGCCTCGTTGATCTAGTGGTCGCAATCGCAAGTGCTGAGCATAAGGTCCTGGGTTCGACTCCCAGGTCGAGCAAAGTGTCATTGGGTTTTTTGTCAGGAATATCTCAGTAGCAGCCACGGAGTCAGGATCTGGGCCCGGTTGATGGCAATAGGCTCGCCCTCTTTTACATGGGACTTAAACATAACTGGCGAAATGTGGGTGTACTGTTAAGTACACCTGCCTAACCCTTCGGGGATTATAGGCGTGATGTTATGTTATTCATTGCATTGTTATTATTTACAGATTTACAGACATCGATGCCACTGAAACATTTGGACAAGGTACTCAAAATTCGTCAGTATATTAGACAATACTATTTTTATTGATAAGAAAAGATATTCAGGCCTAATAAATTAATCTCCCCAAAAAAACCCAACCTAATAAATTTTGGAAACTAAATCAGTATTCTTTTCTTTCCTACTCTTCATTATTTTTACTGTGTGATTTTTTTTTACTTTGTATTTTTTTTTTTTTTGTATTTTTACTATTTGGATAAGAGGCAGACGGAAGCCCCAGCCGGTGCTTGCATCTGACTGACATGTGGGCAGTTCTATACGTTTCATAGAAGTGTTTTTACGTTGGCGTTATAGACTTTATTCAAGATTATGAACGCCCCTTTCATCACATCACCATCAACCAATGATGAGATCCTATCACGTCATGAAGAGCCAATCGCGTTGCTTTATTGTAACCAATATCATATCCATGTATACGTTTAAGTTTAAGTTTTAACTACCATAGAACTTCTCGCATTGTTCAAGAATAAATAAATTCCTTTGATATCTCCGCATTTTTATTGAAATAAAAAGAAGTCACCCTGATTCCTTTATGGCTAGAAATAGCATGCAGACGTAGTTATGATACCAAGAGCGCAGAACTTGTTGACGTCAGACCGACAACCCTCAATTACATGCATTTGTGTAGCGGTTCATAGAAGACAGCTGCTTTCCAAGTTTCAAATGTGTGGTGCCAACAGTCTCGGAGTAAAATAGCTGAGACATACGGACGGACAGACAGACGGACAAGACGAATCTATAAAGGTTCCGTTTTATTATTATGTATACGAATTTAAAACTCGTATAACAAAAGCTGTTCAGTTTCATGGTCCGAGACACCACATGAAAGTTCTTGTGTTTATTATGTTACACCCTGTATAAGTAAGTAGTATTATCTATAAAGGGTGTAAATAGACCCTTAACGAAGCCAAAAGGCACTTGTTCTCGCCGCTATTGCGATCATTTTATTGTTCTAGACCTGGGAACCTTCTAGTTACGGAGTTATTGGGGGTCAAAGTTCCAACTTTTTCACAATTTTTTTTTAAATACAAAATTTTAAGGTTATAACTTTACTTTAAATACCTTCACGACCCGTTTACTATTCAATGCATCCATAAGCACAATGTTTTGAATGCGTTACATTGAGTTTTACCGTAAAAGGTTATTTTTCACCCCAAAAAAAAAGTAGTTTCCCAGCAATAATTTTTGTGTAGGGTTACTTAGTTTGATGTACACAATGCTTGGTTAACGGCTTCGAGAAGGGTCTGTTAACACCATGTATAAATGCAGTTCCATTATAATGCAACAAATAAATACCCACAATATGATTTTCAATTTAGGTACTACTCATCCCGATCAAAGAGTTCCAATTTTGTCCAATTTTTAGGTAGTTAAAAAAAATCAATCTTCTCTCCTCTCTAACCCCTCTGTTCCGCGAACTTTTTGACACGCCCTCGTAGCTCCGATTCAAAAGGGCACGAGTTGTTAAAGCTTAAAGATGGATTGCTACGCTCTCCAGATTATTTAGCAACGAATCGAATTAATCCAATACTCATTAAATGCCAATGTAATATTAAAAGAAAATTCTACGCTATTGCATTTTTTAATCTTTATATTCCATGCATTTTTAACCGGATAATTCCACAAAACTAAATACGATATTTTCCTATTAATACATTACACTTTTATTATTTGCAGATATTACACAAAGTCGTTCAGCCATCCATTTCATAGAAAAATATGATGGAGCTACTAAAAATACGACGAGACGATGGTAGTTTTATGAATTAGGGAAAATAATCAGGCCTGTGTATAATAAATTAAAGAAACCTTATAGTTATTGTTTTCTTTCTTACTCCACAATCTAACTCAGTAAAAAAAAAAAACATCCACTGACACAACCTTAACGACTGGGTCTAGTTTAACATACTTCTACATAGTAAACCAGGTCGAAATTATCATGGTTGGAGACGACTATTTCTAGATTATTTTTTGACACCAAATTCAATTTCAAAAACGTAAGCATTCCGCAGTAATCAGGTGAGGATTGTGGCGAGAAAGGCTCACGACGTAATCCTCACCAAGACACCTTTATATCTCTGGAATCCCTTAATGACTATTTTTGAGATTTGGCATAGCCTTACGACTATTCGACTATATTTTTTTACTATGTTTTGGAATTGAAACCAAGTCTATACTCCCAGCCGTTTGCTTGCACTGAGGTGTGAATTGTGTGGAGAAGTTCACCCCACAATCCTCACCATCACATGGCTATAACTTCGGAATCTTAATGCGAATATTTTTTTAACCCTTTAACCGCCACGATTTAATACCTTTGACTTACCTCCAGCGCCACGTCACTTTAGGTATAAGTTGGAATAGTGTTGGGAATACTTAATATCGATGCATAAATTCTTTATTTATTAACAAAACTAAAAGCCGGAAATTAAATCAATGTTTTATTTACTTACTTAATAATCTAACATTATTCAGTTTTCAATCAATTAAAAAAATAAAATTAAACGAGCTTCTGTAGTTACAAAATCAGTACTCGGGAGATGGGCACGTTGTTCGTTCTTCTGTTTGTGAGGATTCTCCACGAGCATGTCGTATTAAATTTAATATCTTCATGTAAACTTCTGGATTTCTTGGATTTCCAACCGCACAGTTTCCAGCTCAAAAGCTATTAAAGACGCGACGTATTCATTTCGTGGATCACTTGGTCTCTGATCAAAAAGGCCTACAACACTAGTTGTGCTTAGCGATAAAGCTTTCCCGTGATTTCACGGTGACGGCGCTGAGGCAACTGACAATACCGCGCGATTTAACCTTGAATCTCCTTGGCAGCACGTAATATTACGGTGACGGCGACCGGCGACTGTCTGCACTAGTGAGGTTCTGCGTTATGAGATTTCTATATTTTTGTCGTAAAAATTAAATAATTTTTAAACTTAAATACATTTTATTGTGTACAGAACTACTTACTATACTTATATCAGAGTAATACTATGGATATTTTGTAATGAAAGTACCCACTTTCATTGCAAATAGTGACAGTAATTTATATAGTGCCTTGTTTATTCTTAGACAACCTATTAAGTATTTTCCGAATTCGCCCCATCCCTAGTACTCGTAAAATTACGTGATTGGCGATACAGGTAGGGAGACAGTGATGACAAAGTATTTGAACCTCAAAATTCACGGTATTTATCATTCAAAACATTGAAAAATGTCCATAACAATAAAGATTATACCCTACATCTTAAAATTGACACATTTTATATGGAGTTTGTGCAGTATGAGAACTTTTTCAATGAAATAACGTAAATATACGTGTGTGGCGATTCGGGCACTGTTTTCAGAGCCCGTAATATTACGGCGTCGGCGCTTAAAGGGTTAACCTTGGTGTCTATTTATGACTATTTCTTGACTTTTTTGTTTGCGTACTCAAAATAGATTTTCATGAAGTTTTCAAAGGTGAGGATTGTGTGGTGAAGGACACCTCAAAGTCAGATAGTGCCGCTGGCTGGGACAACATCTCCGCAGGATTTCCAGTGAACTGTCCCCATTCCATCCAGAGTTGATCTGGTGCGTTACGTCCCGGTCAACTTCGCCATCCCCCTGGACAAACGACCCGAGGTACCGAAAATCGGAGCAAATCGGTATAAAAGTAGTTTCATAAATATATAATTGTATAATATGGGAGCTGCATCTGCCAACAAACCGCTTTACACCGTGGCAGAGTAAATTTTTGTAAAATGATGTCACCGAAAATAAATCAATTTTTTTTTCAAGGTATTTTGATTTGAAAGGGATTGGAATATTTTTGTATGAGGCCTGTCCTGTCTAACTTCCGCCATTTTGTTTTTAACCCCCGACGCAAAAAGAGGGGTGTTATAAGTTTGACCGCAATGTGTGTGTGTGTGTCTCTGGCACCGCAGCTCTTAAACGAGTGAACCGATTTGGATGCAGTTTTATTTTATTTTGAAAGCTAGTTTCTTGGCGATTGTTCTTAGTTAGAGTTTTATTAAAACCGGTGCAGCCATTTACTAGATATGGGGGATGAAAGTGGGTATTTATCTTTCATCTTTTATATTTTAGTTGGGGGTTTTTTAAATTTTATATTTTTTAAATAACAACGACGGATGCAGTGAAGACAGGCGTCCCTCTAACTCATCCTTACATTGACGTAATACACATGGCTCTGATACTAAGAGAACACGAGTCGTTACAGCTTCAAGATGGATTGATACGCTCTCCAGATTATTTAGCAACGGGCCTAAGTAAACCAATATTCTACGCCATTGTATTTTTTAATCTTAATTTTCTATTCATTAAACTGTATAATTTTACGTAATGTTTGTGTTAGGCCCTTCGTACACAACGCTACGCAAATCTCCAATACCCGACGACTTTGTTGTCTAAGCGACTATCGCAATACAAATTCACAAGAGTTCACAGCTACAGGTCTGGTGCAGCGGGAAGCAGACATAGGTTCTTAGTTTTATTTAATGAAAAATGTTACTAACATAGTTTTATAAGTGTTTTCATTTGTGTTCGATTTAAATAAATAAAAATAATAAGTCAAGACGCCTACAATGGCCGAATATGACAACCCACGACTCATTAATATCGGAGATTTGCACTGTGTGGGTAGGGCACGCTGCAAGTTGCTCGCGACGTAAGCTTACGACATAAGTATCGAAGACTTGGGTAGCGTTGTGTACGCAGGGCCTTAATATAAAATATAAATGGGAGATTTTTATTGTAACTTGTCAGTGGTGAAAATGACGGCGTTCCTACTGGTGTCGTTGGTCTGTTTGGGTGCGGCGTCCGTGGCGGCACAGCCACTAGTGGGCTCGGTACCATCGGTAGAGCCCCCGGTTGGCTCGGTACCATCGGTAGAGCCCCCGGTAGGCTCGGTAGGCCTTCACACAACCCGCAAAGAATGCGAAAAACAAGCATTTTCACAATACTTTACTTGTATTCAAAAAGGTACGATTGATTTTATTATTTTACGAAAAGCACAAATAACTTGCAATATTTAGAACGGAATCGAAACAGTCGGCAGAAGAAGACAGAAGAAGAAGAAGAACAGAAGAACTATTAAGGCGCTCCCATATAGGCAGCATTCGCCTGTAATGTAACAGTTCAGATACGAGCTAACATCAGTGAGTGAGGAGAACCGAGCAACAGTGCGCAACCTGTAACGATACAATTTGTAACAATCACTCGTTTCTGTACAAAATCGAATCATGGATTGTTACATTACACGCGAATGCTCCGTCGATCCCAATCATCTTCAGGCTCTTGATAAATACTGTTAATGTAAATCTTTCTTTATCATGTGGTTAGTGCTTAGTGCCTTACCTGGCCCTGCAGTCTCGACAAAAATCGGCAAATTTCTTTAATAGATTTTCAACCTTATGCTTTCGAAATAAAGTAGAAAATATATTAAAGGAATTTGACAACGATACGACTTAGCGACCGATTTTTGTCGCTATCTAATGTCGAGACTGCAGGGCCTGGTGTCAGAGTTTTTATGCCACCCATGGGCCTCTGACTTGGCTTAAAATTCCGTCGAGAAATATCTCTCAGGCATGCTGGTTTCCTTCACTGAAGCAAGTGATAATGGATTAATACTTATACTTGAATGTATACTTTTAATGTTAATTACAGGTACAACCCCTTTGCAATGTATTTCTACTGTCACAATGCTATGCGTTGAATGTATGGCAAAGGCCGATTCAGCACCATTAGCAAGCAAGCTACTTGACGGTACGTTCTTATTAACTTCTTTTTTTTTTAAATATCCTTTTACAGATATTCCCGATTTTGCATCGCTGTCACATTACAGTGACCTTTATTTCAATCAGAATTAGGTTCCTGTTAGGTTGTCACAGGTAAAAACAATGTGGTAAGATTGTTGTCAATGGGGTCATACATTTGGGTGGAGTAGGTATTCAAGTTTTGTACGGGATAGTCGATTAGTGAATTGGTGATATCAAGGCAAGTCATGTGAGGATATCATCTCCCAAGCAAAGGCGACTTTGTTGGGGTCGGCTTCCAGTCTAACCGGATGCAGCTGATTACCAGTATTTTACATGGAGTAACTGCTTTATCTGACATCCACAACCCAGTTAGTACTAGGTAATACAATATCCTTTAAAGACCTGTAACGACTGTCAAAGATCTAGAAATGACAAGTCATATGAGGACCACGCAGAATGTTTGAGGTCTTTTGGAGTAAGAGCCACACAGATTTGAGTGGACCTGTCCAAATCAAATCAAATCAAATCAAATTTATTCGTAAATGTAGGTTTCATTATAATAGGATGTTATAGTAAAATGATCAGTTCGCTACATTTTACTCGAGAGCATACAAATAATAATAATAAAATTTGTTGTGTCGAAATCACAGAGACACATTTAAAATAAAATAACTCAGTTACTTACCAATCAACGCAAACATGTCTCAGTTATTGTGTAGCTAAACTCATTAGCTACTCATTAGCTTAGTTACTCATTAGCTGTTAATTAGTCAAAGTTACATAACATAACATCACGCCTGCAAACCTAATAAATGTAAGTTGTAAGTTTTAGGCAGTGGTGTACCTAGTACACCCACATTTCGCTAGTTATGAGTAAGTCCCATGTAATAAGGGGCGAGCCTATTGCGAGGCGAGGCTGCTACTGAGAATTACCTTATGGAAAAACCCGACAACAGTATGCCCAACCTGGGAATCGAACGCAGGACTTCATGCTCAGCAGTCACGCTTGCGACCACTAGACCAACGATGCAGTCATGTACATGTGTAAGGAGAACGATATGTAACATTTTCCTATTAATTCATTGCACTGTTATTATTTACAGTTATACGCCAAGTCGTTCCGCAGCCATCGCTTTCATAGAAAAATATGGAGGATCTACTAAAAATACGTCAGATGATGGTATTTTGATTAATTTTATAGAAAAAGATAATCAGGCCTGTACATAATAAATTAAAGAAACCCAATAGTTATTGTTTTCTTTATTACTCTACAATCTAACTCAGTCATCATCTTCCTGCCCTTGTCCCATGTTACTTGGGGTCGGAGCAACACGTTTTTTTCTTCCATTCTCCTCTGTCAACCGTCACGCTATCATTTACTCCTTAATCTTTCATATCATTCCTCACACAATCCATCCATCGTTTCTTTGGTCTTCCTCTCCCTCTCCATCCATCAACGTTTATATTCATCACTCTTTTAGTCACATGGGATTCGTCCCTCCTCATCATAATGTCCAGACCAAGACAGTCGATTCCCTTTCAACTTTTCTGTAACTGGCGCAACTTTTAAACTTCCTCTAACAATCTAACTCAGTAAAAAGTTCATATGTACCTATTTATGTATTTCAATGTATGTTAACAAAATGGTATTTTTCTTATTTATTTTTTTGTACTCTATCACAATGCTGTCCTATTTGACCCAAAGGTTGACTGGTAGAGAATGCCTTGTGGCATTAAGTCCGCCTATGTACCACTTTTGTACATGAAGTTTAAATAAATAAATAAAAATCCTAAATTCATGTCATGTCAATTCATTCATTCGAAAGCTTAAACGGCTGGGTCTAAAGGCATGAAATTCTGCATACGTTTATAACACGACTACGAAGGATTATGACTTCAGCCTTCCTAAACTTAACATCATAACATCACGCCTGTAATCCCCGTAGGGTTATGCAGAGGTGTACCTAATAGTACACCGGGCACGAATCCAGACTCCGTGGCTGCTACTGAGAAATTCCTGATGGAAAAACCTAATAGCACTTTGTCCGACCTGGGAATCGAACCCAGGACCAGAGGCTCGTCAGCGCTTGCGACCACTGGACCAACGAGGCAGTCTACTTCGAAACTTCTTATCATAATAAAGCGTGTTGATCGTTCTCTGAATATAAGCTAAATGACGTCACAGTAAATTCAATATGGCGCCATCAACAGGACAAATGAAGGAGCTTCATTAGCAGATTTCAAATATATGTAATTTTTTAAGTTTATGTTTCGTTTTTTTGAGAGAGCGATTTTCACGTAGTCGTGTTTTATTTAGTTCTTAAACTTTTGAACGCCAGAGCATAAACGCACGCGCGTGCCCTCTACGCCAAGCATCAAAATCACTCACCACACACACATTTTGTCACACATTTGTATAGTTTGGCGTACAGGGCACGCGCTTGCTTGTCACGTATATGTGACCATGGCGATAAAAAGGTTAAAAACTTATACTTGTTCAAAATGAAGGTGAGAAGAACAAAGTATGAATCTCTGAAAATTTCCCCCCCCCCCCCGCCCCAAAAGGGATTCATGCGGCCGAAAATATTTTATGGAAGTCCGTATTTTTCTACGATTAGATATATAACGTAACTCAATTTGTTTTTGTTTATAGTTTTTTTTACTATTTGTATAAAAGGCACAACATAAGTTTGTTATTTGAGAAGTACTTCGGTACCTGTACGTCTGACCGACGTAGCTACGTCTGACAGACGTATAGGTACGTCTGACAGACGTATGGGTACGTCTAACAGACGTATGGGTACGTCTCACAGACGTGTACATACCTTGAGCATCCGCATGAGTCCTTCAAGCTGGTGCATGAGGTGCTTGCGCGACTCTTGCAGTGAAGACAGGTGTCCCTCCAACTCGTCCTTACGTTGTCGTAACAGACGTAGCTCTGACACGAGGGGCGCGGATCCTACGCCGCCGCCGCCTGCGCTCGCTTCGGCTTCTTGTTGGCGTCTGTGGAACAAAGGTGGGTAGTATTAGCTCTGATGAAATGATAATATACAATATGTTTCCGATCCGAAAGGGGCATATAAGTATACCAATGACATTACCAAATGAAATACGAAACATGAAATACATATTCATGAAAGTAAACATATTAATGAATTTGATGCCGTTTGCTAGAGAATCGGAAGACGCGTTGTTTCAGCCAATCAAAGAAACAAGCAACGTCTTTATTTAATTTGAAGTTAACACAAATTATAAAATTGTTTTGTTGCATTACATGGTATAACCCAAGTCGGCCATAGCAATGACAATCTCTACTGAGGGGGGTTCATGGACGGCTCAGATCTCAAATGTGTATGCGGCGTGTCTCCACAGACAATGGCCCATCTTTCATCTTGCGCTGCATGCCCTAACACCTGCGCACTTGACGATCTTATTACTGCATCAGCGAGCGAAGTTTGCATAGCTGAATTTTGGACCAAACATATTTAATGAATTGCATCTCCTGTAAAGTTGCTACTTGACTTACATTGTGTTAGGACGTCAACAACGCTATGTTCTTCACAACTGTTGAGGATCATGATGATGATGATGATGGACCCTTACCTGAGCCTAGCGATCTCCCTCATAATCTCCCTGTTCTTGGCTTCCAGCTGTGAGATCAGTTCGCGCTGTTGTCGCGCCGCGTCCACTTCCGAGCCCTCGGATGATGAACGACCCTGAGGATACAATTGTGGATGAGTTCATTGGCCTTTTGAATATTAAAAAAAATATTTGTGTAACTAATTGTCGGTTCATGAATTGAGGATTTGGAATTGAGCTTGTGAAACTCTTCTTTAGCAGTATACAAGGTGAAAAGGGACCCTTCGAGGAGCCATCAACCAAGCATTGTGCTGGTGGATGCATTGAGTAATACGGGAGTCGTGGAGGTATTTAAAGTAAAGTTACGAACATTAATGACTTGTATTTGAACAAAAAACTTGTAAAAAAGTTGGAACCTTGATCCCCAGACCCCAATATCTCCGTAAATAGAAGGTTCCCAGGTATGATATTGAACAAAAAAATATCGCAATGACGGGGAGAACAAGTACCTTTCGGCTTCGTTAAGGGTCTTTTTACACCCATTAAGTACTATAGGAGTGATTCATTCAAAATTCAAAAATAGTACATTCTGATATAAATGCGGGTAAACGACGTCATTGAAAAACGTCGTTTGATACACGTGGGCATTTGTTACTGCGGTTCTCGAATCTCTAAAAACCTCGCCTGCGGCTCGGGTGTGAATTCCGCCTCGACTGCAATAAAAAAGTTTCCCCACTTTCACCAAAATGTACTATTAAAGTATAGTTTGAAACCTTCTCAGCTCCAAATTCTCGAGTCAGTCACCGGGTCTCAGATGTATGGCAAAATGTTTCTAAAGTGGTTTATGAAGAGTTTCCAGTTATAGAGTAACGATATTTTGGTTTACTTACCAGTTCTGGAGTAAGAGATGCTGATCTACCGGCTCTTGGCTGGAAGAATACCATAAGACATAAGTTATTTATAACAAAATACATTAGACGCATGTGACTAAAAGAGTGATGAATATCAATGTTGATGGATGGAGAGGGAGAGGAAGACCAAGGAAACGATGGATTGTTTGTGTGAGGAATGATATGAAAGAAAAAGGTGTAAATGATGACGTGGCGTCTGACAGGGGAGAATGGAAGAAAACGTTTAACGCCGAGCACGAGTAACATGGGACAAGGGCAGGAAGATGATATTATCACTGCATATTATGAAACAAAGTCCCTGCCGCGTCTGACGTGTCTGAACGCGATAAACTCAAAAACTATTGAACGGGTTTTTATACGGGCTTCACCAATGGACGGGGTGAGTCATGAGATAGCTTTAAGTGTAAGTATAATTCATTAAGGTTTTGTGTTAATTGACTGAAATATATGATGATAAATTGTTGAAGATCTCGAAAAAAAATCATGCCGACTGACTTGCTATCCGTGCGAAGCCGGGGCGGGTTGCTAACTTGCTAGTAACAATACATACCATAGTTCTGTTCTCGTGCGCCAACCTCGCCGCGTACCGCGCTATCAGACGATGTTCGTCGTCCACTCCACGAGATAAGTGTTCTGCTATACCTGATGAACAATTTTAATGTGTTTCAAATAATACTGTGTACTAAGTACCCGGTATTATGGTACACCTGATACAATATACAGGCAGTATAAACATCCAATGCCCGCTCGGTGTTTACAGAGATCAACCGAAGACGACATTTGTCGGGAGGATTTAGCACACACAAATTCTGCCAAAAACATTACGTCAGGTCCGCAAATGAAAACAGTGCAGTATAGTTACGGTATACAGATCATACTATACCGCACGTATGTTACGTTGTATGTGTACACATGTTTGGAGCAAATAAATAAATCTTATCTTATCTTATCTTACCGCACTGATGCGCCCTCACCGACCAATCAGAAAGCTTGGAAAAGGTTAGGTTATAATGTAATACGTACTGCGATGCGTGGAGCGCGAGGAGCGTGAGTCGAGCGAACCGGTGTTGACGTACCCGCCCACGTACTCCGGGAACCCGTTGTGTGCCGGCACCGGGGATGGTGGACTGCAAGATATTTATAATTACATAATACAAAAATTGCCATTTGATGGCAATAGGCTCGCTTCTCATTATAACATAACATCACGCCGATAATCCCCGAAACGTTAGGCACAGGTGTACCTAAAAGTACACCCACATTTTGCTAGTTATGTTTAAGTCTCCTGCTGTAAGGGGCGAGCCTATTGCCATAAACCGGGCACAAATCCAGATTTCGTGACTAATCAATAATAAAAAATACAAGAAAGTGACGGAGTCAGCCTGCGCTCGGTGCTTTGTGTCTTATATTCTGATTAATCAACAAAATTTAAATGGTTAACCCATATATTATAAGGGTTAACCCGTATAATCGCTAATTGGCATATGGGTTACCGGTCGGGTGGGTCCAACCAGTTAACCTATTAACCCCGATGAATCGGTCCCTGATAACAACACAAAGTAAATACGTACACAATATGACTAAGGTTGAGCGTGCGCTCGGGCTGGTCGGGGTAGCGCGGCAGCTGCGCACGCGCGCGCTCCGGTACGCAGCGGAACGACTTGCGCAGCGTCGCGCCGATCTGCTTCGACGGGGATTTCTGTAATAAACGTAAGTTATTGTTAAGACGTAATTCATAGTTACATTAGTTACCAAGTTGAATAAAAATAATACGGAGCGGTTAAGTTGAGAAAGTTAAGATCCTGAGACCTGTGCAGATCAGTTTTTTAAGGGTTCAAACCTAAAAGGAACCCTCGTAATCCAGCCTACAACTGCAAGAAGGCAATAACTACCAGATCGAGGTCCTTCGAATACATCTGACATGATTCGAGGCGACGATCGAAGTCGACAGCAGCGATCTGGTTACACGTTTAGTTATAAACATTCGAAGATATATCAACCAGTAAAGAGGCAGAATGAATATTTGGATGTCATGGGAGCTGTGCCCATAATAATGCTATTCACTCACATAGGCGGCGTACTCCTTGACCTCGTGCTCGTTGCTGTGCGTGGCGGAGACCCGGCCGCGCCAGAAGCAGTCCTGGCACATGGTGTAGTTGGCGCAGCGCGTGCAGCGGTAGCGGAAGCCTGTCAGGGAGCTGCGGCGACAGGCGCTGCAGGCTAGCGGGTGGACCACTGGAAGACAACAGTTATAATGGGTGTAAAAGGCGCTTGACGCAGCCGAGAGGTACGTTTTCTGCCCGTCATCGCGATATGTTCGTTTGTTCTGGAACATCTCTTTTAGTTAGGGGAATATTGGAGGTCAAAATTCCAACTTTTCCATAAGTTTAAATAAATAAAAGTTTTTACTGTTGGTACTGTACTTTATATACCTCCATGAACAATGTACTATTCAATGCATCCACCAGCTCAATATTTTCGGGGCGTTATATTGAGTCCTACAGTAAACCGTGATTTTTAATCCGACGGAAACGACTCTTTTTTGAGCTGTTTCTGTTAAATAATTATCGCGTTGAGTTATTTAGTTTGATGTATAGAATGCTTGATTGACGGCTTCGTGAAAGGTCTGTTTACACCCTGGTGCTGAAGTATTACTAGAACACATTTAAGTTTTGAGATAAATCTTAGTTGTGTGATCCTGCCTTAAATTAATAGATTAACATCGTCGCTACTTGAACAGAATAACAAACACAATAAATCAGGAACCGATTAATCGGGTTATAAGGTTAACTGGTTAGGTTAAGACCTACAACACATGTTTTGATTAACCAATATATGGGTTAACCCTTATAATATATGGGCTGATTAACCCTATAATAAGGGTTAACATTTACTCGAGCGTTTTTCTCTAAAAAATAACCCGATTAAAATATATGGGTAACCCTTTCAGACCCTGCAAAAAAAACATTATTATTGCAATGGCAACATACCATTCTCGACGCTAGCAAGTCGGTGCAGCAGGGGGAGCCACACAAGACATGGCGGCCCAGGGTCGGACATCAGTGTGTCCAGGAAATCGTTCACGGTGATCTTGCCGTTCTAGACAAATAAATTTAGTATTTTCAAAGATGGTTTATGAGATATTTTCTTGCGAACTCTAAGTTTCCACTGGTTGGTTGGTTTTCCATTGGGGCCCGGCTGTCATTTGTAGTTGTTTGAAAGGAATTATAGGTAGTGAGTGGCCCAAAAGTCTGACAACCAGTCTTACCAAGGGGTATCGTATTAATTACCCAGTTCTAACTGGGTTATATAGGTCAGAAATGCAGCTGCTCCATGTAAGCAGCTGAAAATTCGGTTACACTGGAAGCCGACCCCAACATAGTTGGGAAAGGCTAGGCGGATGATGATGAAAACTTACCTGATTAAATATAGTAAGAGCCAGAGAATCAGTATAGCTGAACGACGGAGACTCGTACACCGCCGCGGGTAGAGCGAGAACCTCTCGCAGGTAATCCGACAGTCTCTTCATGAGTAGGTGGCCGTTGCCGTCCGATAGCTGGGAGAATATATCTGGTGGGAGAAAGGTCAATTTTACTTTTTTTTTAAGAATACTTGATGAAGGCATTAGAAGTTGAACAATTCTTCTTGTTCTTTTCGTGCCGAGACTACTTTAATTTTTTTAACCCCCAAGAAAAAAGAGGTATTTTAAGTTTAAAGTACCTCCTGTACACCGTATCTGTGCCTGCCATCGTAGCTTCTAAGTGAATGGACCGATTTTGATGCGGTATTTTTTTTGGCCCAGTGGTTGGACTCGTTTATTGCAGCAACAATGAAGGTTTGTCTTATATTTTTTATTAAATATTATTTAATGACACTAGATAAGGATAGTACTGGATTGCCACTTCTTGATAATACAGGAAAAGCCATTAGCCCTTTCTTGTTTCTCTAATCTAAATATGCTATATCTATACTAACGTTATAAAGCGGTATTTGTTTGTAAGTTTGTACGGTAATCTTCGAAACTACTGATCCGATTTCGAAAATTTTTTCACTAACAGGAAGCTACATTATCCCCGAGTGTCATAGGCTATATTTAAAACGTTCCGGTGGGTTAATTTCCGTACATAACGGGAGCGACGCTGCGAGCAAAAGCTAGTGATGCATAAAAAGAATAAACCTAGTGTCATGGGTATCTACTTTATTAAATTGCGTGATTATTAATATGCAGATCCTTAATGATCTAAGAAGTTGGATCACATTGATGACTCACAGCTGAGTACCTGAACACTAGTCACAGTAGTAATTTATGATTCATTGTTTACACTGACCTTCACGCTTCATACACACAATACAGTCCCTGTAAGCCAAAAGGCGGTAAGGCAGCAAATCTTTGTTTTGAGAAAAAAGTGAATAATTATGTAAACCTTTATTGTATATATATTTTAGTGAATGTGTGAACAGTTTAGGCCTTGTAGATCCCCAGATGCTTGTAAACTTTTGTTAACCTCTTATCTTGATTTATTAAATGATGATATACAATAAAATATAATATAGTTATTTTGATAAATCAAACTGATGCAATAATGTGTTACACAATATCAGTCATTACAGATAGTCAGTGGTCCGAAAGTCTGACAACCAGTCTTACCAAGAGGTATTGTATTACACAACTGGGTTCTGAAGGTCAGATAAGCAGTCGCTCCTTGTAAAATACTGGTATTCAGCTGCATTTAGTTAGACTGGAAGCAGACCTCAACATAGACTAGGCAGATGATGTTACCAGATTTTCGATTTTTTAAGATATTGCTTTTTGGTTTACAGGATAAGCAACACACAAAAGTACTTACACCTTAGTTTATCCATCAACTTGCCAGCACACATCGTGGCGAGAGCCACTTTGATGGAAAACACCCGGATTTTCCCCACATTCTCACTGAAATAAAAAGAAGATACATTAATATTTTGTTTTTCACACCTGCTACGCCTATACAGAGGATTCTATAAGCAGATAACGTTAGTAATCAGAGGAAGAGGGCTAGATCTTATTTTATAATAGGCTGTAATTTATCTTGAGTTAGTAGAAAGTAAAAAACTAAGTTTTGGGTCTACTAAATATTTCATTTAATGGGTGTAAAGACCCTTAACGAAGACGATATGCACTTGTTGTCCCCGTCACTGCAATATATTTTTATTCTGTATCATAACTGGGAACCTTCTAGTTACAGAGATAGTGAAGGTCAAAGTTCCAACTTTTTCCCAGGTTTTTTTTTGGTATAAGAGGTCACCTGCTTAAACTAGGTCTTTGTCACAAAGACACCCATTATCTGAATGATCTGCCAACACCAGATTCTAATCTACTTTGTGTATAAAATATTCAGCGACTAAAGATAATTATTAGATTAAAGTATTTAAAGACGCATTTGCAATGACTTGTCATTATTAATCTATTACATAAACATAACAATGTAGATAACTAATTATGAATAAGGTGCAACTTGATTAGTATTACTACTAACACCCTTCATCCATTCAAGGCCAGGAAATTTGCATAATCATGATAACATGTACACAATAATAAATTATTCTAGGTAAGGAAGCTACCAAAACATTCACATTAAAAAAATAGGTGAAATAAAATATTTAAACTAAGAGAAGAATGAATGAGATGGAGAGTGAAAAAAGTGTTACTGGGTTTTTCCAATAGGAATTTCTCAGTAGCAAGCAGCCAGTTTAGAAGTTGGCGGTATGATACCCCATGCCTCGGAAAAGCACGTAAAGCCGTTGGTTCTGCACCTGATCTCTCTCTGATCATGTTGGATTTAAGTCCCATCGAACTATAAGAACGAGGGAAAAGGAAGAAAAACGCCCTCTTCCTGTGCGCGTACAGGAATATAGATAGAAGAAGGCATACATTTTGCCTTGGACTCATATTCAAAAGTGTTTACAACGTAAAGATGCTAATGATTGTCTATCATGTCGAATTTTCATGGGGCATACAGTGGTGGTCGATTCGTTTATTTCACAAGAGCAACAAATAAATAGTTTGATTAAATGTAAAAAACATGGCAAAAATTGTGTGTTGTTTTCTTCTTCATGAAATAGCCACAGAATCTTGTATACCAACTCACCCAGTACTGTATGCAGACAGTAACCAGTTCAACAATAAAGCCGAACATGCTTCAACGGACACCTGATGAGCGGGCGGCAGTCTTTTGTTCAAATTGTGGTACAACGAAGATACAAGCGTTTCCAGTCTTGTTACGTTCACACATGCTGTCGGCTCCAGAGTGTTCAGTGCATTCTCACGGAATGCTTCTATGACATTCCATATGTCTATTACATGTACTGAAAAAAAGAGGATACATTTGTAAAATATTTCCACATTTCATTTCTCCTTTTTTATCTGTTTGTCTCTCCTGAACATACATATGTGAATGAACATATGTGTTACATTATTTTTTTTAATTGAGTACCTAATTTATTTGAAATATTTTAGAAAAATCAACTGTTACTTTATTTAGTTTCATCATCATCATTTCATCCCGGCATCACCCACTGCTGGGAAAAGCCCTCCCCATTATTTAATATTTTTTTGTTTTTATTGGTCCTATGTATGTGTATTTTGATTACAAAATACACTCACAGAATTTGTATAGAGTAGAATAACCATAATTTGAGTCTAATGACTTACACCTTGGTGCCCAATCAGCCTTAACATAGTGGTTATTACAACCCAGTTATAAATATTCATGACTCAATCTATTTGGGGCATCAGTGAAACCGTTTCATAATTTTGGAAGCAATAAACACCAATTTAATCCAATAAAAAATGAATAAAACTTGTTAGTTGATTAATGTATTTGTACACCATCCAACAGGGAAAACAGTTAGTAGGCCAAGTTTTTTTTTGTTTCTAGATAATTTAAATTAATTATATGTTCTAGTTTTTAAACCAGTATAAATAAATTACACTGTACATTACTCACAGTTACATTTCTTTTGAACATAGCGGAGCTTGCAAGCCGTTCTGTATGAGGCAAATCTGATTAGGTCGAAGTTCTGTTCCCTCATCTCTTGCAGCAGTTGAGAGCGAGGGTCGGCAGAGGCTGAACCCGCGCTGGGCATCCCCCGTAGGTCTCCCACACTGGGCACTCCGCCCACACTGTCACGTTCTAACGACATTTTCACTACTACAAAGAATTACAAATATAATTATCACAAAAAAAACAGATTATGAAGGTGTGTACTTCAAAATTGAAACCCCTCGACAACACAAAGATAAGATCGAAAGTGATTTGAGCGACAAAAAATATAAACAAGTCCCGCGGCCGTAGGTCCGCAAAAACATTTGATATCACTAAATTGTCACGAAATTTACGATGATAAAGAGCTCTTACCTTAACCGAACGATTAGCTCTTTACTTTGTTGACATAACGATAATATATTCACGGCAAACTCAAGATTATTTCTGTAGTTATATCGATTCAAAGATATTATTAGTGACAACTTGATATTTACTTGATGATTAAATAATAAACGGAAGCCACATTCACTGTTTCAACACACGTATTCACTCTGCCTTTATTAATAGATTATTTCCTTGTCATCTACTTTATCGAATAAATTATAAAAGTAATTCCTCTACGCCAATAAATTACGGAATATTGAAATCAACATGACAAGCCTGCCATTAAAAGTGCGTTCCTGAAATACGGATTCTTTCATCTCTATTTAAATATTTTCAAATAGTAGGGAATCAAGGTAACCATGAAGGTATGAAATTGTAAGATTCGTTTAATAAATTAACTATGTATTAATTCAACCTTTTTCGTTTACTTGATAAATATTGTGTTTACAAAATAAAAGAAATATTAAAATTTTGTGCTTTTTAAATTCTGTGTGTAATGGAACAAGTAAATGTCATACCATAAACACATTTTGGTTTCCGATAGAAATGCCAATTTGGACACTTGGATTTATGCATGATAGGTTGTGTTTACAAAAATATTTTTCAGTTATTTCTACAACGAATCAGCACTACAGTTATCTAATTCAAAGTCAGTGCTTTCTTTCCAGCAGGCAGTTAAACTTAAAAATGTGTGGGAAAAGGCGACTGTGATGAGCTTCCTAGCCTTTGCTTACTGCCAATCAACCGATCCAATCGTGTTGCGGTTTCTTTGCACAAATAAAAAAAAAGCTCACTTTGTAACTTGCGTTAAAAAAGCGCGAGGAGCTAGCAGCACAGAGTACTTTTATATAGCCAGCAGAGCAGCTGTTGGCAAGTGGTTAGTAGCTGCTGCTAGTACAAGTATTTCTGGTTGGCCACATCTAGTTGTGTATGTCAGTGTTTTAAAATGTGTCATTGACAAAGGAACTACAATGACACTGTCAAATCATTAATGTTTGTTTTGTTGTTAAATAGGTATTTGTAGTTTTAGCGCCCGGTGCAAAATATAAATATAATTGTAAATAAATAAGTAAAATAAAAATTAACTGATTTAATTTTTAAACTACGCTGTTCATTATAAAAATCCGCAACCATAACACGAACGTATTAATTACCAACCATGGATAGGCTTCAGATCCGTGGTGAAGTGCGAGGTATCCTCCAAGAAACTCTACAATACATCATCGAAGAAATTGACGAGGAAGCCGATGTAGAAAGCGTAAAACTACACCGCAAACGTAAATGGGTTAAAGACAAAGTTAAACAGGACACAAACAGTTACATATTCCACGAGTTGACTGTTAAAGGCCCTACAAAACATTTTAAAGCACTACATATAACAGAAGAATCATTTTACTGGCTACTACAAGGAGTAGAGCCGTATATTCAGAAGACAGATACTGTAATGCGAATGGCGCTGCCTCCAATACTGAAACTTGAAATAGTTCTGCATTTATTTGCTTCTGGAAGCTGTTTGAGAGTTCTGGAAGGTTTATTCAATGTTTCAAAGACTAGTATTAGTCTGATGATCCATAGAGTATGTGATGCCATTTGCTTAGCACTAAAGGATTATATTCAGGTAAAAAAAAGATTTTTAGATTGGGAACAATTTATTGAAGATAAGATTTGTTATCAAAGCTTGATTTAAAGTTCAAGAGACAATGTGTAGTGAGAAATATGTATATTTCTTGCACTTGCAGAACAGTTGGTTTTATCAATTCATAAAAACACAGTTATACCTGTGTGTGCACATAGTCAAAAAGATGCTTTAGTCAACAGAATTCTAATAACATTGAATGGTTTGAAAAAGATTAGATAAACCATGTTTTTATGTTAAACTCAACCCTTTCCAAAAGGAACGTGAACCACTAAAATACTATGCCCTGCATCATCCATCACCCAGTCTATCTCAGCCGCTTTTTCCGAGCAATCAGTCTTGATCAGTCACTCTGCATGCCAAGCTCTTGGAACACTTCCTCTCAAGGACTAATCTGCTCAAACTTTACATATAATGGTGAAGATGCCCCAGAACCTGGAGAATCTTGCAACCGTTGTTGTGTTAAATAACTCTGTATATAATGCTGAGCTTGTAAAGCCTGTTCTAGTGGCAACATCTTTAATTGTGCTGCAACACTCCGGCCAAATATGTCAAATTCATGCTCATCAGGAGGCGGAGTGTTATTCAAAGCACAGACTTCTTTTACTTTTGTTAAAAGTGATGCCAGTTCTTGCAGTCTTCTCTTCTTTAGCGAGCGAGGCTGCTCTATTTCTACTAATGTGTTGTCTGCAGACTCTTCAACAGTATACTGGGAGTTATGACCACCATTGTTGCTATCATCTTGAAAGCTGGTCCCACTAACATTTTCATCTGAGTTTTCCTGAAAATTTCCAAAATAATACCTCTCAATTCGGTTTTAGGTACCAACTCATGAAGAATGGAAAGGTATTGAAACTGGTTTTAGAAATACATGGAAATTCCCAAGTTGCTGTGGTGCTATTGATGGGAAATTGGTTGTGACGAAGTCTCAAAGTGACACAGAAAAGCATCAGCACAAGATTGCCTTATTGGCTGTGTGTGATGATGATTATTGCTTCAAATATGTAGATGTTTGGCCTACAGAAAAGATGTCAAAAGATGTTTTTGGAGAAAGTAATTTAGCTAAGACATTAGAAAATAATCTACTTCCTCCAGACCATGTTTTAGTTGGAAATGAAAACTTCCCATTAAAAAAGTATTTAATGAAGCCATATGAAGGAGAAAAATCTGAAAAAGAGAAAGCATTCAACTACAGATTGTCTCATGCTAGAAGTGTCATTGATAACTCCTTTGGACTTCTTGTGAGCCGCTTCAAGATCTTCGAAAAACCCCTTCCATTTTCAGCAGATAAGATAGAAAAAGTTGTGAAAACCTGTTGTGCTTTACATAATTGGTTAAGAATTACTGAATGTCCAATAGTGGTGGCAACACTGGATGTAGAAGATAGTGACACTGGCAACACTATACCTGGATCATGGAGAGAATTACTGACAGAAGGGTTAGCTGAATTCCCTAAGAATATAGAAAACTGTTCTTCAGAAGATGCTAGACAGATCAGAGATGATTATGCTGGTTATTTTATGGGAGAAGGGGCCGCAGTGAGCTAGCAACTGCAAGGGAAAAATTGAGAAAAATAATCATGCCTTCTAAAATAATATACTGTGATTTTAGTTCTTATGTTCAATACCTACTGAAAAAAAAAACAAATAAAAATCTTACCAAACTGTCATCTTTTCTTATTGAATTAAGTATCGAGAACCATTTGAGATTTGGAACGTAAACGTCTCCCGAACCCGACGTCTTGGACTCTTTTATTTTCTTTAATTCCTGGCTGAATGTGGAGCGAATATTTTTAATTTTCACGACGATCTCCTTTTCGCCAAAGTTGGGTAAATTCATATTATTTGCTATGTCTCTATACGCTGTTAATCTGGCTATTTTGTTTTTGTATAGTGAATGTTTAGTATTCCACAAGCACTCGTGAGCAACATATTCGCCAACGAACTTAATTGTAATATCTTCGGACCACTTGTTTCCCGCCATTTTACAAAACGTCACGCACTGTCAAGGTCAGATAAAAATGACAGCTACTAAGCCGAACTAAAATCTCTTGTTCACACTTAGCCAATTATTGTTTTAGCTCAAAAAACTTATTCTGCTATGGGAGGTTGTGCGAGTACATTAGGTAATACATTTATATTTTATCGATTATACCATTTATACCGCAACTTAGGTTCACTGCTTTATCGGTTGCTATTATTTTTATTCAAAAAAGAATCGAGCGTCTATAAAATCGTCACACTCGTGAACTCGTCACTAATTAAACGCTGACATTTACACGTCTCCAGAGTCCAGTGGAGTGTCAAGTGCGTGTCTATGATTTCTACAATTTAGTGACTTGAACCGTGTAAACAAGTTATTTAGAAATTAGTAGAGTAGATTGAGATTTAGTCGAGTGGTATAAGCAGGTAGGACTGTAGACAAGAGGTATACACGTTGAATATGATCAAAATATCTTATTATTTATTAGTGCGAAGCTATTTATTATTGATTGAATACTTACAAAAACGTCTACAAAATAAAGTTATTATCTTTCTGAAGTATAAAATTATATACGTTACCTAACTACTTGTTTTTTTTAATAGCAACTCGAGATTATTTTGCGGCCTAGAATAGAATAGAATATTCTTTATTATGTATACCTTGCACGGTGTGCATAATAAAGAGTATTCTAAACCTTCCATAAGAGAAAACCTTTCACAGGGCTCAATCTTATCGTTAAAAGCGATCTTTTCAAGATCGCTGGATTTAATTTAGATTTTGTGGAAAACCTAGATGGCGTTACTTACTGGTTTCCGTTTCTAATATATGTACCTACTTAGAAAGCAGTAGCTCGGTGACGTTAGTTTATATACTTTGTTACTTATTTTTGCACAATCAGGCTGATGATTTAGGTAGGAAGATATGCCATAATTTATAGAAGTTTGCCTTGCTAAGGTAGTTCTGCATACTGGTAGTTGAAGGATGAAAACGAATTGTAGTTATCTAAGACATTTATTTATAAATGAACACAGTTTACATTAACATTATCTGCTGCAGACAACTCAATACAACAATAAAATTATTATTTACATTACTATTCAAAATCTACACATTTACTAATATGAACAACACAACACTACATTTTTACAATTTCTAGTTATTTTTACTCGCCTGGAGCATTGCCTTCGTTACACATTTATTTATAATTCTAGGTAGGTATATAATTTTCATAAATAAACTTATTCGTTTAATTTATCTACTTGAAAAGTTTGTAGGACGCGATTTAGTGAAACATTTTCACGTAAAAAATCAATACTAAGATATAATAAAATTAGTACCCAAGTAGGTACCTACTAAACCAAAAAAAGTTAAAAGATTTGATTAATTTAGAACATGACATGTAAACGATGAAATTATAACAAATAAGTACCTTGTTTTCAACACAAAAAAAAATTGTTAATTGGATCCTCCTTTTAGGCAGATAGTGCCTGTGTTAGGAGAGTCCACTCTTCCATAGCAAGACGTATTTTTACAATGTAACTACGTCATGATCATTCTTGGCGTTTATGTTTTGTTTCTATCTACCGTTATTGATAGACAGCAAACCGGTAGGTAGCCATTTTTATTTGGCCCATCTGGGCGCCAAATAAATCATTCACTAAGAAAAAATATTAAAATAAAGTAATTATTTTAGAGTTTTAAAATACTGAGGTAAGATTAACATGTATGAAAGTTAGTTTTCCACTTTTTATCTTATAGGTTTTGATTTAGCCGACTTTGGCGCCACTTTTAGTAGACTCATTAAAATATTTAAGAAACCAGGACTAAAAAGCGATTACTTTATAATAGTTTTAACATGAGATGAGATCCTTTGTTTTTGAGTTCATATGTCATAACAAATTGATAGGCCTTACAAGTTACCTAGTGATTTTATTGATGCCCTTTCTGTAGGGTCGAAGATTCTATAAATTAAATATAAAATTAAGTAGGTAGGTACTCTACAGTAAGCGGTATAGTTACAAGTTACATGAGTGTACATTTCTCAGGTATACATAAGTACAAAGATATATAGTTATATACAAAATTATTGTGCTTGTCACAGATCTGTTTGCGAGTTGGTCCAGCCAGCGTAGGACGTAGATTATTTAGTAATATGCTTAACACTAGGTGGAAGCGTATCTAGGGATATAGGTCTCTACATCTTTGTTAAGGTAGGTATAGCTCTTAAGATTAGGTAGGTATAGCAGCGATTCTCAACCTTTTGCAGTATCAAGACTAGTTCTTGTGGTGTTTTTGTATGGCTCAAAGATTTTTGTTTACGTAGGTATGTGGCCCATCTGGCTGCTAAAGCGATCTACAACAATCTGCTTCATTTAGGTACTTCACGCTGCGTTGTGCTAGATTACTTAGCTTACATGTATAGGTAGGTAGGTAAATGGATTTTTAGTGTTAATTTAAAAATATCTAGCAAGATTTTTCTGTATTCGCACTCCATCGGTATTAAAGTAGGTAGATTTTTGACCATAATACTACAATATGCCTATTTGTTTAATAAGTAAGTTTATCAACGGTTGAAGATTTTTATTCTTGTTTGGTTGAGCATCGCATCGTTCTAGAGACAGATAAAATTCTTAGCATACGATTTTATATTTATCGTTTTTTCTAGTTATAAGTACTTAATCATGCTACATTATATGTTTCTGAAAGTAGCATTCATCTCACAAAATTCACATTTAGGTACATAAATAAATATTTGTATTTTTAACAATAATAATCTACTTTTTTTTCTTAGGCATAGACAACAGAATACGAGGCATTTCTCTAGTAAATATATAAATATTTCCGATAAATACTTTGGCAGGACGATATTAAAACTGTTAACAACATCACTACTTTATACATGTTATCTACGATAAAGAAATTATCTTATAAAATTAGTGGAATATTTTACAATTTAGAATTTATTTACAGAACTCTTAGTTCCTTTTTCATAGCCAGTGGCGCCCCCATACACAGTTAAGACGTGCAAAATACAGGAGCCACGAGTGAGCTCTGTTGGAAAAGTTATCTTAAAAGATAACTTTGCGTATTACTTCATAAACTTTCAATGAATAAAGTTACTAAAAATAAGTTTAAAATAATGAGCTTCAATGTATTACCTAGTAAGTACTAATCTCCTGCTGTTTGGGGCTCTCGTCTTTGGTTAAATGCCACTGGCTGAACTATCTTCGAAGAATTCCCATTGATATGTCCCCGAAACTGATCTAAATAAAAAATATACTTTCCGAACTTAAAAATGAATTTGAAAATCTTACGTTCTAAACCCAATTTAGTAACACCAACACAAATATTTTAAAAAATCGGGACAATTTGGTAGGTAAATTTAGGAGCCATCTCCAAAAGTTTTTGGGAAAGCAAGTTAAGGTTACAAAAATGAAGACATAGAAAGATATCTTCCCCATATTCTTGATTAACTCTTCACCGCGTTCATATCCCAGCAATGGCCCTCTAGGACCGTCGTAGCTCCAGAAGATTTCCTTTTAAAACAAAAGCTTAGACATACAGCCAGTGTCTCCAAGTGAAGCGGCTGACGGGGGCGCCACCTCTTATGGCCTCGTGTTCAGATTCCGGTGATATGCAGCAGGCCAATCGCTGAAAGTTGAAAAGTAATCATTGCAAAACAGAGAAGGTAAAGAAGCTTGACCTCATTGCTCCGATTGAGTCCTAGCTATGGTCGCGCCATCTACAATAAGCTTTTAACAGTGTTCTCCATTCAACACGATTTAGAAAATATCCCAATCGCTGGTAGAATGTCACTGATGAATGAATAATTGTTAAGATACAAACCTCTCGGAAGGTCCCAGGAGTGGATAGCAGCTTGTATATCGCGACGATGGGTATCATGAGTATGGAGGAGCAGGCTAGGCCCCAGCCCAGCACTACGGCCCACGGCGGGTACGTGTAGTGCTGGTATTGCAGCGGTTGCTGGTATAGGAGGCCGAAGACAACCACACCCTGAAATGTGACAACGAAATAAGCAAGCACCTACTTGATACTTAGCAATAATGCTCATATTTTGGAGTACTGAGGTAAGATATTTAAAATGCAAATAGAGAATGTGAATCGAAGCCAATACTTTTTTTGTTGTTTTTCTAGCAAAACTACCTAACTAGGATTGTGTGAAGTGGTATTCTACTTACAATGATGAAAGTAGGACTGACGAACTTCCAGCATATCCTCCAATATATACCAGGTCTGAAGCCAAGCATCTCCTCCACGTCATCAGAAAACCGCTTCAAGCCTGCAAATGATTCATTCATGAATACACAAAGACTAGTCATAGTACTTAATGGTGAGAGTGAAAAAACAGGGTGTAATACCATAGAACCAGGATACAGCAACCGCTTCGAAGAGAGCAGAGCACAGCAAAGATATGCCAGCAGCATAGGTGTCCAGCAAATGGAACATGTAGATGCCACCCTGAAAAAATATAAAACAAGAACTTAAATCTAGGAATTTGCCATCCCTAAGGTATCTTGAAGGATCCTCACGTAAGAGAAACAGGATAAGTCAACTTTCATGCTAGTGATGTTGTAACCAAGATAGGGCAGTATAGAGCAGTAGTGACCCAGTAGATAACAGTCTCCACTTGTAAGCAGAAGCTAGGTCCTGCGCCCGAACCCAAGCATTCGCAGCACTTTATGTAATTTATTTCAACACCACTGCTCTCAAAACGGTGAAGGTAAAACATCGTGAGATGGCGGCATTCGAAGACTTGAGACTTATACTAACCCACACTGGGCCTTTGTGTCGGATTACGGCGCACTCCCCTCATGCCTTGTGTCCTAGCAGTAGGAAAGTTAAAAGCTGATAATGCTTATGTATGCTATATGATCTTACCGGAGTAATATTAATGCAGGCCACACAGAAGGAGACGCAGACTACGATGAGCGTGAAGTGTTCCCGTCTCAACCAGGTGGCGCCGCAAGCGCGCGAATGATCCAGTAGACCGGTTATCACGCACTCTAGACCACCCATCTGCAAAAAGAATTTGTTTAATTAATATAGAACGGTGCACTTTTAAGGAAAGTTACTTTGCTATTTATGCATATATGTAGGTATCATCACAATCTGCACCTTACAGTTACTGTAGTCAGTAGCAGCTATATACATACTTTTTTTTGGGACAAGCCACACTATTCCCAAACCACTGAAACTCCTCCTCTCATAAAAGCGCCGAGACAATGAAGCTCGACGAAATCCCAGAGAAAAAAATAACTGTCTCCGATCCCGGCACGAAATTTATCAGAAAAGTTTAGCGGAGGAGTTTCATTCTCTCCTATTTTGTAGGCAACCGACTAATCTGGTCATTGGTCTTCCCGAGCTCCACTTCTCATTACTCGTATATAATCATAAAAGGGATTTGAAAGCCAGGTAATCCGCTCTTACCCCAGAATCTAATCCCAGCATGATAAGCATAAAGAAGAACAGCATTGCCCATAGGCTCGCTCCTGGTAAAGTTGCGACTGCTTCTGGATATACTTGGAATACCAGCCCGGGTCCTTGTAAACATAAAAAAAAAACAAATTAGGTACATAAAAAAGGTCAACTTAACTGCCAGAAATTGGTCCCAAATGGCCAATAAGTTATCGGAAGCTCAGTCAGCTCAGAACTTACACACTTCATGCTTTCTATACAGGGTGTAAACTGACCCTTCACGAAGCCGTCAACCAAGTATTCTTCACATCAAAATAAGTAACTCTAGCAATTTTTATATTTTAGATGTTTAAGATCAGGTTTTGCGGTGGCGGTTCATGTAACGCACTCAAAACTTCGTGCTGATGGATGTATTGAATAGTTCAGGAGACATGGAGGTATTTGAAGTTACAACATTTAAAAAAATATTTGGGTCCCTTCCCCTTTTACCTATATCCCAGATAGGATCCAGAACAAAAAAAAACTGCAATGTGGGGAAGAACAAGTGCCTCTCGGCTTCGTTAAGGGTGTTTTTACACCTTTTATAGTAAGTTGCTGTAATATATTTATATCTCTATATTTTCATACCTTCAGTAGCCACAGACGATATTGGTACTCCTTGCTTATGCGACATGAATCCAAGGTAAGTAAAGATGACGAAGCCGGAGAAGAACGACGTGAAGCAGTTCACCAATGTGGTTATCAAACAGTCTCTGGAGGAATAAACAGACAGAAATCAAACTTTGTAAAATACCAAAGGATCTTTACTACATTTGCCATTGCAGATATTTTAATCTTCTAAGCATTAGTCTTCCCTTGTTTTTCACTTTCCTTTCGATCGGGGCTATCAAATTAAATGGTTATATTAGTACCAATTTCCGCATCCCCATTCTATCATCGGAGCAGAGATACGGCACTGCGTCACCATTATATGGTTGAAGTTCCACAAGCCCGATCAAAGCGCTATGCTTCCATATTTATTAAGCGAACCGCCAGTCTGTGGAATTCACTCCCGGTTTTTCTGTTTCCAGATCATTATAATCTAGATCTCTTCAAAGTTCGAGTGAATCGGTTTCTTAAAGGCAAGCGTACTCCACCCTAGGCCACATCATCGCTTCACATCAGGCGAGTTGTGGACAAACGCAAGCCTATTTAGTATACAAAAATAAAACATAATAATGAGTGCTGCGAGAACGTACCTGTAGCAGTTGTTGTGAAAAGTGTTGTAGCTAGCATATGACAGATGGACTCCAAAGCCAGCCCCAACTGAGTAGAAGATCTGAACAGCTGCGTCTACCCACACCTGAAAGCATAAGGGGTCATAATAATGGATGCAAAACACCCTTAAAGAAGCCAAAAGGTACTTGTTCTTCCCGTCGTCATTGCGATTATTTTTAATCCCCGACCAAAAGAGGGGTGTTATTTTGTTCTAGACTAGGTATGCCTTGGAACCTTCTAGTTACGGAGATATTGATGTTTCAAAGTTCCAACTATTTTGCACATTATTTTTTTAATACCTACGCATTTATAATGTTGTATTTTAAATATCTCCACGACCCCAGCGCTATTCAAAGCATCCAGCAGCCCAATGTTTTGAGTGCGTTATATTGAGTGGTGACAGGCCGGCGGGAATAAACCATTTTTGGACCAACAAGCTAACAGCAGTCTTTTAATTTATTTGATATAAAAAGCAAGTGTTGCGGCTCAAAAATAAAATTGTAACGAACTTGTGTGTCCTTCAGTCTCGTGAGCTCCGGCTGCAGGTAATACGCAATACCCCTGGTGGCTCCGGGCAGCAGAAGACCTCTCGCCAACAGGATCGACAGCACCACGTAAGGCATGGTTGCTGTCAACCATACAACTTTGCCTGCAACAAATAATACACAAACTGTAGACCTGTCAAGTTGATGTCGATCTTAAACAACACAAGAAGTTACAGTACCTAATAGTACCTACACCCACATTTCGCCAGTTACGTTTAAGTCCCATGTTACAGGAGGCGAGCCTATTGCCATCAACCGGTCACAAATCTAGATTCCGTGGCTGCTTCTGTTGAATTACTGATGGAAAAACCCAATAACTCTTTGCCGACCTTGGCATCGAACCCAAGGCATCATGCTCAGCAGTCGCGCTTTCTACCACTAGACCAACGAGGCAGTCATCAGCTGCTGCAGCTAAAAAATATTAAATAGGAACTTACCAGAGCTCTTGACTCCCTTGAAGAGTGACAAGTACAGAGTGACATAGACTATCCCCAAGCAGATCGCCAGTTGCCATTTCGGGAAGCCGAGATCGTTCAGACCCTCTGAGTGTTGCATTTCGAGGACCGCACGGCTGGAAACAAATGAATTCATAAACCTTTCGGTAGGAGTACAAAGGAAGAAATATTATTTCGAGTAGCCTGTGCCGCCGCCTGTAAGTTTTTGCAAGAAGTATGGCAGAAGAAAACATGTTGCGCCGATCCCAAATTAACAAAACCCAAATTAATTTCCCAAATTAATCATAGATATGCTAAAAAGACTGATGAAATATAAATCTGGATTGTCAGCCCTTTACTTATTTACTTTACTGACGTGCTGCGACTTATATGCGTATTTACAACACGGTATTCTAAATTAGATCATGCTGTGCTCGAAAAGGAAAAGCATGTATTTCCCTAGAATTCGTCACCTAGTCTATCCGACCCTGTGCCTGGTTATATTTTCTATATTTTGATAGCTTTTGGAAGATCTTAGATAGATTGTATTGATCAATTTCAGAATAAATAACCTCATTGGTAGTTAAGCATTTGAGCCGTTTGTGGTTGAAACACTAGGGCCATGGGGTCCGAGTGCCCACAGTGCCTGCCTCGTCTTTCGGGACATCACCAAGCGATTGTCGACTCTTCTCGTGATCAGAGGGCTGGTCTAATTTTTGTTCAAAGAATCAGCACTGCCATCCAATGAGGCAATGCTGCTAGCCTTCTGGGCACTATTCCTGTTGACAGCGATGTGGATGCATTTTTTGACGGCCTTTAATGCTTTTCTTCTTTTCTATATGTACATATATCAGAATCAAATCAAAATAGGTTAGGTATACAAATGCTAAGCTAAAAATACCCACATCATAGATCTATGACCAACATTAACCTTTCTATTGAAATACGCAGTAGACAAATTACGTTACATCCAGCCTTAAGAAGGGTCAATTTCCGGAAGCTCTGATTGGACCTTTTGTATGAGACGGATGCCTTACATACGATATACAGGAAATATCGGACGATGATTGACACTTTGTTACACTTCATGACGCGGAGACAAGAAATTATTTGATTCGCATTTATTTTGAGAAGGTGGATGTGGATCAAAGGAGTTTGGACCTTTCGATTTGTATTTAGACACGGATTTTCTACAAAGGTATTCCCCAGATTTGAAATTTGTGTAAACTGATCAGTCTATGAGTCGACCTCATTATAACATGGTGTAAACCAAATCATAATTGTCCAGGACGCGAAAAAAACCTTTTTCAAAACCGTAAAGTTCTTAGGAAACTTGAAATTAAATAAGTAAATATTATAAATTAAATAAATAATTTAAGTTCTAACGAAAACTTTATTCAATTTGCTTTAATTTTTACCATTTTGTTTGACTTAACACTTTTACGTCACTCCACCTAAATTGCAAAAAAATCGTTAGTTGGTCAAATTTTTACTTATATTAGACAATTTTTACTTATTTCGACGTTTGGTACTTCAGATCAACGCACACCATTTTGTAATAATTTGTTTGTTTGTTGTGCTGAGTTTTATATTAGGCCCCGTACACGGCCACGATTGATGTGACTCGCGCTAGCGTCAGTTGTTTCTTTCGCGTGAATATCGTTGCGTTGCAGTGACTCGTGGTATGCTCTAATGAACCAATAGCCCATGTACGCTAGACCTACGTTACTAAGGATATAATGAAAAGTCGGTCGTGGTGGTTTTGCAGATATCAAGGAACAAAGTTATGCTAAATAGCTACTAATTCAGGTCATGCTATAAAGCGATTTTTTACATTACATAAAATAGTAGTATGATGATTGACCTGTTCCATTGCCGGATACTTTGTGCGGTGGAAAACCCCCGCCAGACACCTTTACAGTATGTAGTATATGAAAAATTTCTATATCCGGCTCAGAATGATGTACTGAATACGTGGTAAACGTTTTCGCGTCGGTGTCCCTTCCCTTCCACCCCTTATCGACAACAAATGTTCCTAGCTAAACTCACTGGAAGAACTCAGAAGCCGGCGTGAAGTGCGACAGAGGTCCTTGGTAGCGCACGTCAGTCCGGTTGCTGGTGCCGTTGACTCCACGGCCGGAGTCCCAGCACTGCTCCGTGTTCCAGGAGTTGTCGCAGTGCACCCAGGGGAGCTCCGATCGCGCTGATGAGATGAGGAAGTAGAGTGCCCAGCCTAGAGAGGAGGAGAACATAGTTGAATGAGGATATGTAAATTCAAATGGATTCCGATGGATTTTCTTAAACCATACTAGTTATACAAATAAATTTAAGGTAGAAGCGCCAGGGTAGCCCGCGAAATTAATTTTTCTTACGTTTTTTGCCATTTGCAGGTCAATGTCAGTTTGTATGTTGTTTAAAATATGATTCGCAACCGTAACTAACATGGCTTTACAGAATTATAATCATTAAAATCATCAATCTAACCCTCGAAGTTCATTTAACCCCATTGAATGACTTTTTCATGAAATAGTCATTCAATGTTCTATTTCTCCGAAACAACCCAGTTTGGACCCCCAGTTATCGGGTCAAAATTATTGCAAATTAGGCCCAGTATCATCCATTTCAATTAATGCACCTAATTACCAATCACCCTGTATATGAGAGAGGTTTTATTTAATATGACGAAGCCATAAAATTGTGTCTCATTCACATACTAGTTCATTTTAATATTCGACCATATACCTACTAGCATAGCTCTTCGTTTGCAAACGCGAGTAGATACCCTCACACGGCTAGGTAAGTAGGTGTAAATATTAACGACTAGCATAACGCGTCAGTTCTGGCCTGCCTCTAACATTTGGATGAGTTCCAACACCGAGTGTTGTAAATATGAGCTTAGGTAGGTACTGATTACAACATGCAGCGGTTTGAATACTACATAAAATACATAAAATCACGCCTGTTATACCCACGGAGTTAGGCAGGGGTGTACAGTCACGAGCACCAATATGTATACACTTTCCTAAATTTTAAAAGTAATTTTTGCGAGAAATTACGATTGTAACTGGGAGATAGGATCCTTTTGATAAAAATATGAGTTCCAGAATACCATGATCGTAACAGCATGACATTTTAATCAGAACAGTAGGAGAAAAACACTTTTAAAAGTTGTCAAGTGTTTACATATTAGCGCTCGTGACTGTACATAATAGGACACCCACATTTCGCCAGTTGAGTTTATATCCCATGTAATAGGGGCGAGCCTATTGCCATCGACCGGGCACATTTATACATACTCCGTGGCTGCTACTGAGAAATTCCTTATGGAAAAACCCAATTACACTTTTCCCGACCTGGGATTTGAACCCAAGACCTCTTACTCGGCAGTCGCGCTTACGACAATTAGACCAAAGAGGCAGTCTGGCAGACAGTTTTCTAATCACATAATATCTCTGCTTCTTTTTAACACTAGGTACTATTTGGAATATTCCAATACACATACTTAACAGATTTTTGGCTTTAATTCAAATTCAAGAAATTTTCCCATTCCTTCTTTTTAAAAAATCTTTCATTATCCAAACACTACTATAGACCGACCGCTTTATAGAGTCCTCCGCTTTGCCCCATCAAAGGCACATCAAGCCTCTACAAAATCGCCCACAGGATATTTGCTTTAAAATAACGATAATCCACGTAGCTATTACGATTCTAATTGAACCAATACGTGATCAACCTTCAGAATATTCCATTTAAATTGATACCTTCGCGAGGAATCATTAAAGCAGTCGATCTATAGCTGTAGCATGGTAAAATTATTGTGAATCGTCTAGATACTGAATACGTTGTATTTGAGTAAATTCATCACCAGTACAAATATCAAATAAACAAACAGATAAACACTGGACATAATTACCAATGATGACGTTGTAGTAAAACGACACGTAGAAAGCCACCATGACCGCGCAGAATCCGACACCTGTAACACAAGAGGGGAGTACTACCACCAACATCAATATGTGCGCACTGTACACCAGACTGTTACCCCACTGCTGGGCAACAGGCTCTTCTGATACAGAGAAGGCACTTACAAGAAAAACAAAAATCAAATCAATGTCAAATAAAAAAGAAACAATTAATCAAAAATTAATAATATACAATACAAATAAAAATAAAAGTTTAGGGCTCATTTTGGATAAAATCACAACACACACACACACACACTACACAATTCGCCTTATCACTTACATAAGTCACGTTTGCTCAAGGCCGATTTGTAATTTAATTAAAAACGCTTCTCGCCTCAATTATTAACTGAACTTTTGAGATGAAGGTTTGTCTATACTAATAGGACGTCATCTGAAGGTCAAGTCCCCTATTTCTAAAGATCAAAACACAGTACAGAAAATTTGAGGAATTATTGCGGAAATGGGACTCTAACAGATACTGCAGTACATAACCTGCCAGGATCCGGTAGCCGGAAATGCGTGTTTCCCGACGCATCTCCGGACACCGCATTTCGGACAAGTTTTGGACATTATTATTACCGCTTACCCTGAGATGACAGTATGACATAACTACAAAATCTAGTCAAGTAACATTTTGGCCCTCAGAATTGAAATTCTACAACTAAAATTTCAATTCTAAGGGTTAATATGTTACTTGATTTGATTCTGTAGTTATGTTATCTCCATTGCCCAGGGACACTCAATAGGTTAACAAAAAAAAATGCTTGTGACTGTACGTATAGGAACGGATGTGTCAACTCACGTCGATATAATAACTCACATTTTGTTTGTGGTCATTCGATAAACATTTGCCGATAATACTCGCGTTTCGGTGAAATTCAATAAATGTACGTTTCATTTGAAATTAGACACGCGTGGTAGAAAATGAAAACGTAAAATGACTATGAATTAATGAAATGAATGAATAATTTACATAAAACAAACTGTGTCGTAATTGCAGTAGATTTCACCAACATTGAAATTCGTAAGTTTCCGAAATTCAACATCGGTCTTAAATAATTATGTAGAAAACTTCTTTGATTAACAATCGGCCAATTTTCCGATACTTGTGAATTGTCAAAGAGTCGGTCAGTTGGTCAGAAAGTTGAAGTTTTTAGCCAGTTCCAAAATGTATAAACGATGGCTACTTTCCAAAAATACGCGTGGTAACGGTGCTGTCAAACAGTATTGAAGAGTGGACCGCACAGTGGACATCAGGTTTTGACAAATAATATGTATACATCAGTAGGTACAGAAATATCTGTCATAGTCCGGTTTCCACACTGAGCACATCCCGGTCCGTTCGGTTTGACCGCACCTCAAAAATAAATAGTATAGTCGTCAATACCTTTGAAGAGCGGACATATCTTCCACAAGGTGATGGGTCCTTGTCGGTTGTACTGTCCGAGGATCAGCTCCATATAGAACAGAGGTACGGCTCCGAACACCAGCATCAGCGTGTAGGGGATCAGGAACGCTCCTAAATAGAGATAAAAAACACATGATAGGCGATTCTCACTCGACACCATTCGTCCGCGCGGTCGAATGGTGAAGCGGATCGAACGTCTTATTGGCTTGTATGACATCCATTAATGCCTAGCAAGCGTACACCGCCCGACCGCGCGGACGAGAGGTATCGTTCGGGAATCGCATTGGTTCACGTTCGGGCGTGGATGCGGTATGCTCGTTTAACAATAATAATATTTCCTTAATTTAAACAAAAATCTTATCTGTGGGTGAAAGAAACTGTACTGTAGCAAAAAAAAACCGATAAAAGAAAATGTACGCGTCGAATTGAGAACCTTCTTCTTTTTTTTTCGTCGGTTAAGAAATCGATGTCCCACGAACTATTGCGAATTTTGAATAATGTAGTAATCATAATAATATTTTGCCAAGAGCTTAGCTAGACCCACAGACAACTCGAAGATCTGCTTAGTGCATCAGTGAGTGGGGTCCGCGTGGCTGAGTTTTGGGCTAAACATAACATCTGAACTTTTTGCCATCGACACGCTAAGAAGAAGAAGCTAGACCAAAGAAACGATGGATGGACTGTGTGAAGGATGATATGGCTAGAAAGGACATGACTGCTGAGATGACGATTAATAGAGAAGTATGGAAGAAGAAGACAGGCCCAAATAAATTGGGCCGGAGAATGTATGTATGAATGAAGAGCTTAGCTAGAAAGCTAGCTAGAGAGCTATACTAAAAAAAAATTAAAATAAGAATTTAGTCGTCCCGTTGCCATTGTTGTCTTTTCACCACGCGTAGCGCTCTGCTACGCGCTGAGCTACGGCGTAGCTCGCATGTGCTACGACCGCGTAGCTTTCGTCTACGAAACTGAAGTGCGATAATTTCAAACCATTTGTGTTTGAATTGTGTAAGTAATTTTTATGTTTGCTTTACATCACACATCTATAATACTATCTATACTAATATTATAATGAGTTATTTGTTTGTAACTTTGTATGTAGGGGGTAATCACCGTAACTTATGATGCAATTCTAAAAATTCTTTCACTGGCAGATAGCTACATTATTCGTAGGTGCTATAGGCTATAAATTATATTTATATCACACATATTAGCCGAGCTATCACATTTTTTTGCGGATGAAGTTGCGGGGGAAGTGCTAGTTTACAATAATTTCCAATTGTCCAAAAAGAAATAGGTTCTTGAAAAAAAACTTTCTAATCTAATCTGAAAAGCCTTGAGATTTAGGCCCTGAAATTAAGTCACAATCGCTTCCCGTTCAACGAAAGTTTCAAGTCGTAAATAAATAATGTATTAACTTGAAGCTATCGTGTACAATAATCGGAAACAATACAAACAATTTCGCTGTTAATTGAATTTCCTAACGAAACTATAAATCCTTCTCCCCCAATGTTGAAGTGGTGGTTTGATTCTTAGAGCCAGATTTATAAGAGATAACTTCTTAGTACTTGGCTACCCGAAGTTTGAAAAATGGAAGACCTAAAAAGCCCAGTCTTAGACAAATAAAATGTACTGATATGTCCGCATTCTGGTCCTCTCGGTTTCACATTCAACCCAATAATCATCGTGTGCCTCCACTATTTTTGTGATAGTGGACGACAGTAGGATAATATGGCTAGAAAGGAGGTGTCTGCAAAGAAGAAATCACGGTGCGGTTGGCGCAGTGGCTGAGGGATTGACTGCTGCGCTGCGTGTCGCGGGTTCGATTCAGCAATGGAACTAACATTGGTATGGCCTAAAGGTAGTTGTTCCGGGTCTGGCTGTTTGTGCATGTGAGTTTAAATGTTTGTAAACGCACCCAAGATACAGGAGAAATTCATAGTGTGAAGCAACGTTTTTAAAAAAAGACAAAAATCAAAACAAAAACTAAGATATTGAGTAAAAAAGAAGTACGGAAGAAGAAAACATGCTGCGCCGACCTCAAAGAAATTGGGATAAGGGCAGGAGAATGAAGATGATCATGATAGTGAACCATAGTATCATCATCATCTACCTAGCCTTTTCCCAACTACGTTGGAGTCGGCTTCCAGTATAACCGGATGAAGCTGAATACCAGTATTGTACTTGGAGCAACTGTCTATCTGACCTCCACAATCTGGTTAGTACTGAGTAAAACGATACCCCTTGGTGAGACTGGCTGTCAGACTTTCGGGCCACTGACAGTACTTGTAGTTGTTTATGACAGTATCCTAAACAACAGCATACTACTACGCTACCGACTCATATGTTCCACTAGCAATACACACAAATACACACACACACAAAATGCATATAATGTTTGTATATGCAATCCATCCTTATCCAGAGTAAAAGAGTATGCATTGAAAGTCATAAACCCAGTGACATGGAATGTCGTATAGAGCCTTCCGTGTAAGGAAAGTGAACGAGAAAAGAGATGAAAATAAGAACTTAAGACGTTTATTTCTGAAACTCATTGCGCATTTTTGACTCATGTTTTTGGGGCTGAGAACTTTAAATTGAAATAAAACACATAATGGTTTTAGAATAAAAAAAATAAAACACATATGGTTTTAGAATCATATTCTACGCAGTAAGTAAATGTGGCTGTATTTCGAAAATAATGCTTTGAAAGTTGGCTTCCAAATGCTCAATTATTTCATCGGAGACATGCGACTTTACATATCCACAGAGAAAGGAATCTAATGGCGTCAAATCGCACGAACAAGGTTAACATGTCAATTTTAAAAAAATGCTAATTCGTCAAAGATTCTTCTAATCAAGATTGTATATATTAAAATAAAACTAATATTAAGGTCAAATTTTAATTCATAAAGCTGTGTCTAACTATAAACCGTAATACTACTGATATTATCAACATATTACTGATATTATTACAAATTAATCAGTGACTTTGTCCACCCAACGGTCCTCAGTCTGAATGATTTTATAATTCTGAAGAGCATACAATTTAATATTTCACGCAAAGAAGGAAAAAGCTACAATTCTATTTTCCCGCCTCATTTTTTAGTTGACAGCTACCTATATCGGTAAAATTATTTAGTCAGTAAATACTTTAAACTTCCACGTGTAACACTAATGAGGTTACAGTTAATACAATTAATGCACCTTACGCTGCTTGAACTTCGTGATATATTTCAGGAGCAAAGTAATGGCAGTGAAAAATATTAGTTTAATATTAACCTTGGAACCTTGCAAAGTGATTATGGAAAAAATCTCAATAAAACTCATCATCACGTTTTCGATGACTTTAAATCTTGACGACATCTTTTTGTAACGACAAAAACTTTTACGATACCTTCGGAAAAAAAGGAGGTAATTTCGACGATTGAAAAAAAAACAATGAAAAACAAAATTCACTAGTAAGGACTGCGTACGTCAAACGAATTCAACTTTCTTTTGGTTTAGGTGCTACTATCCAGTTAAATACCTCCAAAAAGTATTAGTACGCGAGGCAGCGCGGAATATACGTCGCTGGGTAAATGAACTTGGAATTTTGGAAGGCATGTTAGGCTAAATTCGTTTCGGATTCCCCCACTTCTGCTATGGTTAAACTATTATTTAGTAAGATTTTCAACCGGTATAAAAAACTTAGTGAGGTTAACGGTACCTCCTGTACTATATGCTTATAAAAGACTAGCACTTTGCCCGCGACTTCGTCCGCGTGGGTTACGTACATTTTCCATACAAACAAAATTCCCCCTTTTCACCCCCTTAAAGGTTAAATTTCCAAAAACCCCTTCTTAGTGCTCCCCTACATTATAATAGGAAGCCGTGTATAAAATTTCACGTTCCTAGCCCCAGTAGTTTCGGCTGTACGTTGATATGTCAGTCAGTCAGTTCTCCTTTTATATATATAGATTTAAAATTTACGTTAACTAAAAAAAAATAACATTAAAATCATTACAATTGTTTCAAAAACAGCGAGAAATTTTAATGTGGTAACATTTTGCCAAAACTAAGTAAGTTCATAAGCAAACCTATTTATCTTTCAACAGTTAAAGACTGGCACATAAAATAAAAAGTAGCCATTACAGGTACAAAATAAAAAAATAAAATAGCCCAACTTACCGCCGCCATTTCTGTAGCAGAGATAAGGGAAGCGCCACACATTCGCAAGGTCGACGGCAAATCCGATGATGGACAGCAGAAAGTCAGCGCCGGTGCCCCAGGTCTCTCGCCCGTCGCCTTCCTCTGACATAAATTATGACTGTACAGGTATTTGATGTAGAAGGTTCTTATAATTCAAAAAATACTATCAAGGAATATTACAGTCCTTTCTTGTACATCTCTGTCAAAGTAGAACTGATCTTTATTGAGGTTGCAATAGGGATGTTGTTGGGTTGTTGCCACTAAAAATCACAACGATATTTATTGTCTTTAAAATAAGAGTACAAGGTAGGTGAAAGGACTCTATATAGATTGCAGGTCAGTTTAGAAAATATTGCAAAAGGTAAATAGGTAGGTACCTGGTTTAATACTATTCGTTCTGAGCTTTTTCGAATTTTCACTAAAGAATTCCTCCTCTATTTGTACTTTAGGCTCCTCTGTAATAAAAAACAGTAAATTAATAACAAGCGACTCTATATACTAGTAACTAGGGTCCATCACCACCGATAGGCACCATCGATTTGCCGATTTCACGATGTACGAATAGCCACTACTCACCGAATGAATTCAGAAATGGAACAGAGTTTGTATCAAATTACCTGCCAAGTAAATTAACGGTCACTTAATCGTAGGTAGTGAAATAGGTCTTTAGTGGATTTAAATCTCTTTCTGTTTTGTCAAACGTTTGAATGTGACAGATGCTTTAACTAAGTTTAGCGTTAAATGTATTTTGTGAGTTGTGGTGTAAGCGGGCTCTAATGTAAAAAACTTACTCTTATAACATGATAGAGTTACAACCGAGCCTTTCGTAGATTTGTTATCTGAAAAAAAAAATAACAATTATCCGTGTGAAAATGTTTCCGAGTACATTTACAGCAGAAATATCTCTACTGTAAACATGAAATCGTGTATAACCCTTCTATTTTTTGTCACTATACATTACACACAAGTTTTTTGCTTACTAGAAGTTTCATTAATCTATGATAATTAGTCATTGACCGATAAAAATGCACCATCATGATCCATTAAGTATCTACAAATCCGTAAAACAATCACAAACTACCTCGGTATGCACCCAAAACTCGCCACCATTAATCCAGCTCATCAATATGCGAATAGCGAATAGTCCTTATAACCGTGCATATAAATGAGTTGAGCCCTAACTGTCCCTCATACCGTTCATTCTTCCACCTACCGCGAGGTCTTAATAACGTCACTGGCATCCGATCCGGGACGCCATAATAGGATGCCGAAGAGGAAAAATGCCGCAATAATCCTAAGGTGCGATTCCAATGGAATTCAAAAACGGTACGGTAATGTTGGCACGGAGCTGATCGGTATTTCATATTGAAGTACGTCGGTATATGCATCGGTATTTTTTGCTGTTATTGACTCCGTTTCAGCGTGATGCGTGAACATTTTAATTAATCGGAAATGTGGCGTGGATTTTTTGTTGTAAACAGTTTTCTGATGGTCTTTGTAAATTGATAAGTCTGTTGAAATAAATGTTGAATGCTAATTTATGAATTTTCCTACAAGATACAGAATTTGCGAAACAGGCACAACTCTTTCACAACATTGCATTTTACCTACTTGGTACATAATAAATTATAATTGATAACTTCTCAATGCTTTCAGCCACTGAGCTATAGATTCTTTAAAGACGAAGCTACTTACTACTTACTGAAATCTCAAATATCGTGTTTTAATCTTAAGTCTAAACTCAACCACATAACTACTGCTAAAAGCAAAGTTTGAAGACCCCATTCGCAGAAGAAATGCAATAACATGCATAGAGAGGTTATAATCAAGTGAAAGTTTCTTGTAAAACTTATACTTTGATTAAATCTAGCCTCTTTTCACGACCCTAGGATTTCATTAAAGTTTTCAAGTAAATTAAATGCAACGCGATACGTGCCAGATTACTTTTATACTTTGTTTTGAAGAATTTCAGGTATCAAGCTACATGGAGCAACGATCTTCGCTGGGTGGCTGGTAGCAGCTGGCCGAAGATCGAGGCTAATGGCGTGTGATAGGAGAAACTTGTGTCTAGCAGAGGAGTGGTGTACCGATTTTAAACTGATATGGTAACTTTTACTCGCGATTGCTGAGCATGAGGTCTTGGGTTCGATTCCCGTGTCGGGCAAATTGTTATTAGAGTTTTCCCAACAGGAATTTCTCAGTAGCAGCCACGGCGTCTGGATTTGTGTCGGGTTGATGGCAATAGGCTCGCCCCCTATTACATGGGAGTTAAACATAACTGGCAAAATGTAGGTGTTCTATTAAGGTACACCTCTGCCTAACCCTTCGGAGATTACAGGCGTGATGTTAGGTACTTAGGAACGCGCAGAAGAAAAAAATAATCTCATTTTAAGGACTGCAATATATTATCTACGTTTTAAAAATTCTTAACATTTGTATTTAAACGAAAGATATTCTTAGAACAGCTGCAGAGAAATAACATTCTTTTTAACGTTCAAGATCAAACAAAACCGTTAGATTGGTAATCTGGATGCGGTCAAACGGAAGATGTCTCCTGAGACCAACTTCTTTTAGTTTAACCGTCTAAGCTTTTGATTACTTTAATATTTCTGTTTTTAAAAAGTCAAGACTAGATGCACATGATGTAAATAAAAGTATACATAGCGTTTATTTGAAAGTGTGGGTTACAAAGTATATAATCAATATCATTATGCCTCGCCTTTTTCCAACGGGTCGGCTTCCAATCTAACCGAATGCAGCTGAATACCAGTATTTTACAATGAGCGAGAAATTCCTGATGGAAAAACCCAATAATACTTTGCGCGACCCGGGAATCCAACCCAGGAGCTCATGCTCAGCAGTCGCGCTTGCAACCACTAGACCTATTAATAAGTAGTTTGTCACAGTAGCGTGTCTAGGGGCCAACAGTACGGCAATCCCCTAGGACAAGCAGACTGTTCAGGAACCCTAACATCATAAAGAGTAGTAGGTTATAATGTCAAGAACAGCTTGCATGAAAGTATCGCCACTAAATTGTCATAGTATTCATCAAAACAATACACAGACAGATCTCGGCGACTTTCGGTTTCGGCTCGGTGGGTCTCTTGAACGCAAAAAATGTCGCAGTGAGTTTTGCGGTAGACATCGGTAAGAATTTCTGATTTGTCTTGTTAGAACCCTTCGATGTTGACCGAGACTACGCACAAAGCCGGTTTTATAAGTGGACTTTAGACTGCCATCGTGGTGAAAGGATTAACCAGTCAGCAGGCGGCTCGCTGACTGACCACGGTGCGCCGTACGTATATAGTGACTCAGTAGATACTTCACTCGGGAAGGCTCCTTTCATGCACCCAAACAATAATTGTTTTAAGCCTACTCCCAGTTAAGTTACGTTAAACCGCAGAAAAGATTCAAGAACCAACCAAACAAGTCTTACCTAACAGAAAAACTCTCCAGAACTTCATCAGAAGTCTATTACAAATATTTCAATTTTCCAATAAAATTAATTCAAGGGTTACGTCAAGGAGCCCGCAAAACAAAGTTTTCTGCCAAGTCAAACAAGAGTGGCGGGATAAATAGTGAAGTGGCAATAAGTTTCTACTCGAGTGCCACAGCGCCACCTGGCGGAGCTTAGAGTTTTTAATATATTTCCCCTCTCTAGTGCGCCTCGTTTTTCAGTTCAGTCGATACTGTATTTATTGCAATACAATGGAATGAGTTCTAGTCTAAGTAGTTGTTAAATGGAGAAATATTGGTCTGGAAATTATTGATATAAAGTTTATTATTAGCTTTGTTTGAGACAATATGTTGTGACGTTTTTTCTGTCTATTATTTTCATAGTTATAATCTAGTAAGACCTAAGCTTTTCTTCGTCCTTCTTATGACTCAAGATCATGGCAATATTGCGGGGGTAGTAACACAGGGTCACACTAAATCATTTTACAGTGACAGCCACATTAAAAAAAAGCGTGAGGGGTACTGCTTCTGAGCAGTACCCGAAGCGGGAGGGATCAACCCACATGCTTCGTTCACCCCGTGTGCTATTGGCGCATCAACTATTGGCCACAAGACATTTTTTTTATTGTTTTACGCATATTTTAGTCGAACAAGTAGTATCCTAAATAGATGTAGAGAGAAATAGTTAGAACTATAATGACCAAGTCGTTAAACACTACATCTTTGTACTACAGAGACCGATACCGACCCTTGCATGGCGTGCTGCTTGCTTCATCCCGCAGATCTTGTCTACCCGGGGTGTCAATAGCGCAGCGACTTATCAGCACACGGTTATTGCGATTTTCATTGTAATTGTACTACGATAACATACCAAAAGCCCTTGGCGTGCTGCTTGCTGAGCAGTACCCATCATCCCTCACGCTTCGTCCGCCTGGAGTGCCACTAGCGCCTCGACTCAGCAGCGCGGGGTTGGCGCGCTGTTCCTCGTAAGATGGCGCCGTATGGGTCACCACACCGGCGCCGCTTAGCGTTGCCTGTTGGAAAAATAAAAGTCAACAGTGCAATGGCTGTTCTGAAAAAATAACCCGCAAACGTTTTTAGAAGAGGATTCGTTCATTTTGTCTACACTCCCACATAGAAATATTACATCGTTAATTTAAAAAAGCAGGTACAGCTGGTCTGTAGGTACATTTTGACCGTGTAATTATTGCACTTTTGCAAAAGCAGATTTTTTTTTAATTTCCCGAAGAAAAATTTCTATGTGGGGGTGTTCAGATTTGTGCAACGGTTTCACTTCCACCCTATATAACACGGCTCGAACTGTGGGCCGTAACGCAACAAGCTTACTTAGTTAAGGACACACCAAATTCCTTGTTTTCCTATTACAAGGTTCTACCATAAACACCGCTTACTCAACCAATTACGTGGGTTGAGCAGTTGAGCCCAATAGCTCCGCCCCCGCTAACTTGAGTAACAGCGTGATTAACCTTTAAAGTTTACGTACAATCAAGTTACTGCGGTCGACCTGTAACTTGACGGCTTTAGGATATTATAACACGATCATCGAAACTAGTAGTAACTTAAAGGTTGTCGATAAATATAGATTTTGCTTTGTAATTGTGATCGCGAATATTCACGATCAAAATGGCGAAATTTTTATTTTTAACTTTTACCCGCAGCTTCGCCACAGGAATATAAATATAATAATAATTCATTAATTTATTAAGATAACTAGGATCCATTGGGTTAGTAACAATATTCTTAACCTGTGTTAGTACTTAAGTAAAAACAGACAGTGTACAGGTGACTAGTGACCTCACTAACGGGCTGCTCCCCGACTATGGAGCTCAGAATGCTGTTGGGGCTGCCACGGAGTCTGTTTAGCAGCGAGGCCGAAAAAGGCGAAGGCGAGGGCAAATATTCAATAACTTTTACCAGCAGCTTTACCACAGGAAGTCATTCCAAATCTTTTCAAAAGTATCCTACGTTCTAACCGGGGCCATAGTTTACTTATGTGGCCATTGAAATACGATCAGCAGTGAAAAGGTAACTGACAGAAAGACTTACGTACTTAATTAAGGATTTTATGAAGTAATAGAGATATTTAAATGTGGTATAAAACTAAATAGAATAGTATGCAATACACATAAAAGTATTTTCGCTGCACCATACTCATCAAAATAAAACAGAACCACACGCTGCTCAAAATAAGTATGGTAGTGCAATTTCTCTCAACGACTTGTAAGAGTTATGCCAGAAGGAGCTTCTCTGGGTATATTTTTTCATTATGAGCGTTTCTAATTTTACATGAGATATACTCACCATCGTGGGTACTTTGTCGTGGTACTCTCGCTCATAGCTGTTGGGGCGCGTCCGCGTCAGGTCAGACTTGTGTACCGTCGCGTCACACGTCTCATGCTCCTGTTACACAGAACAAATACAGAGTTATCTTACAGTCTCCTTATTATGTGACATGGAGTGAGAGATCGGTCATTCGTCTCACAGCTACCTCAGGTACCGTCTGAGTTAAACGGTAGGCCTGAGGTCACCAATGCTCATGCTTTTCAGTAAGCACACTTGAATGTTTCCAAGCCTGGGGTTGACCTACCCTACTGCTGGGTATAGACCCCGCTTCCTTTTTGCTTTCGAACCATCCAGATAAACAGTTAGGCGATTCTCACTTAGCACCGCTCGTAAGCGCGATACGGCGTAGGCAGCGAAACGATGTATGGGAAGTGCGCACGCGGAGAGACGGTGAGCGCCATTCGTCCGCGCGATGGGACGGTGTACCTGTACGTGTGTTAGGCATCTACGCATTTTATACAAGAGATCTGCTTCACCGTCCGACCGCGCAGATGAGCGTTGTTGTGTTACAATCGCCTCGGATAACACTTCGAAGCTGGTAATAATTTAACATAGTATGAACAACGTCCTCTCGTCGTCTCTCTGTGATCAAAGGATATTCTGTCCATCATTATTTTCCTGATCACTACCGATTCTCCCAAGTGAGTAATTGTGATATGTTTGCAAATAAGTTCTAGTTTTGACTAATGTTTACCTGTGCGTGTTTTGGGGAGGAGCCGCGTCGGGAGCCGCTGCTCGACGACCTGTTGCTGGCCTCTGCACACATACAAACAATACAAACGATTAGAGTTAATGGCTCTATTACAGAATGGTTGCGGTGAGTTAATGAGGAGGAGGTGAATAAGAGGAAAAAGAACATCATGTTAGTACTCCTTTTTTAAGGTTGATGCGCCATGGCAGCTTCAAATTTTCTTAGGTTTTTTGAAAAAATTAAAATAAAATATTTTTTATTTTATTTTTTTGCAATTTGTAGGTCTGTGTCAGGTTGTATGTTGATGAAAAATGAATCGCGCAAATAACACGTATTACAGAATTATAATCATTAAAATTATCAATACAACTCTTTAAGTTCATTTAATCCCATTCAATAACTATTTCATGAAAAAGTCAACCGCATTATTTATCTATCTCGCAGTCCCAGCGCACGTTATCAAAAGCAGTCAGTTGCACCGACTCACCCTTGACACCACTTGTTGTCAAAAGTTCGCACTGAAACGCCAAGTTTGTCCGATATCAATATTTAAAAATAAACAGAGAACTACAACTTACAGAAAGTATTTCTATGAACCGTTTTACGGCCTATTTAAATAAATCCGCAAATAATTGGTAACATTAGGAAAAATATATTTGACCGATTCTTATATTGTGTATTCTGTGCTGTAATTTTAACCCAAAATATATTATGATAATGCATAAGCAAAATGCAGTTAGGGTACTCGAAACAAAGACATTCAAATATTTACGACGACAATCCTAATCCTAACTAATATTATAAATGCGTAAGTAAGTTTGTTTGTTACCCTTTCACGCCTAAACTACTGAACCGATCATCCTGAAATTTTGGATATACGTTATCAGGTATACAGAAACGGAAATAGGGTACCTTTCAACCCGAAAAAAAATACTGTTCCTGAGGAAAACAACAATAACGTTCTCATGATAATAGATAGCGTCTCGTGTCTTTCGAATCATGATTGAATGACAAGCAGAGTACAACCCGAATTGATTGTCAAATTCTAAATTAACGCGAGCGAAGCCGCGGGCAAAAGCTAGTAATTAATATAATCGTAAGAAAACCGTGGAGCTCTTACAAGGTTAATGAATGCTAAACTTGAAAAGTATGATAATTGTTTTTTAATTGAATCCAGTTCAAAATATTATTTTATTTCGATTCATTTATTTTCTGTTACTCCGTGATTTTCTGAGAGAAAACTTAAATTCGAATATTAAACGCAACGGCTTAGCACTGCGAGGTGCTTGAAAAATTAAGCCTCATTATTTTAAACTTGGTTCTTGAACTTCACCTCAATTTTAAGACCGCTCTGCTTCTACAGGGTTAAAGTAAAGTATGAAAAGTAAAAAAAATAATGTGACTTATTCTAACCAGTATTTTTTTTTACTTTGTACGTCTGTGACTAAATTTCCACTATACCATTGATAGAGAAGTTGGAGACTTCTTAAGCGAAATGAAACGCTCAATGACCCCGACCTTTTGCTCACCATCATACATTTGCTCATCATCATACATCACACCTGTAATCTCTGAAGGGTCAGGCAGAGGTGTACCGAATAGTACACCCACATTTCGCCAGTTACGTTTAAGTCCCTCGTGATAGGGGGAGAGCCTATTGCCATCAACCGGGCCCAGATCCAGACTGCATGCCGGGTACTGACAAAATCCTGGTTGAAAAACCCAATAACACTTTGCTCGTCCCGGGAATCGAACCCAGGACATCATGCTCAGCATTCGCTTGCGACCATTTGACCAACGAGGCAGTCACACAAGTTCTCGTTTTTCGTAGTGAAATATACGTTTAAAATTGGTGGAATGTACTGCAAATAAGAGTTAATTTAAAAACAGTAGTAGTAATATTGGTGCCGACCGGCCGGCGCATCGCCCGGATTGCAATTAAAATACGTTTCGGACATATTCATAAATACAACAACTGTTGATTAAATGTCCAGCACGTGTATAAAGGTACGACTACATGTTTACGGTAAATCTGTACCTAACTACGATATCTTGGTTCTCAGATCTCGTCACTGTGTGGTTTTTTCAATTGAAATTCGTCATAACCCTCGACTGCGACTTGCGTCTAGCGAAACGCACGCGCGTCTTTTGTTTCCTTCTCGGGCCCTTATTTATTTATTTATTAAAAAAAAAACAGTAACATATTACAGGTTTGTAATAAGGCTTACATACTAAACTATGATAAATATGCTACCCACTACGTTTTCCACAGATTACTTTTAAATAATAAGCACGCGGTCATGATCACTTGTCGTATGACTGGCCGCTATCTTGAATAAAATTGGTTCGTGTGTCCGCTGTCGCTCAAGCGTGTAGCTCTTGGACAAGGAATAAAAATCAAACTAAAATAAGTCAGTTCGATCCCTTACGGCAAATTGCTCATTGTCACGAAGTCTAGCTACGGTAGTCCCGCTGTAGTGTTGTATGACCATTATAGTACCTTAAAGAGGATTTTTTTTTTGGACAGTGCAACACACTGTTCCCTAACCACTGCAACTCATAAAAGTCAGAATCAACAGTGGCGACCACCAGAAAAGTGCTGAGACAATGAAGCTCGACGAAGTGCCAGGGTAACAATTTAACTGCCTTGGATCTTGCAACGAAATTAATCAGAAAAGAATAGCGGAGGAGTAGGAAAACCATAATGTCCACTTCCCTCTATTATCAGCAGGACAAAGAAAAGAACAAGGCCAATAGGCACAAAGGGACGTTTACAACTGGGATAAGCCCAGTTGCCTGGCATCACAAATAAATATTAACACCTAACTAAACGTTGTGAGTTGTTATATTTGATTCCAAAGTTACTTACACTGGCAAAAACGCTTGAAGGCACGGAAATGTGTTCTAGTTAGTAAATAGGCAGTATATATATAGACAGTATGTATATAATCAACACTCCCTACTAAGGTAGACGTTACAGTGACTCACCGCGGCTGTTGTCTCGCAGCTCTCCTGCGCCGACGCTGTTCCCCAGCACGGGCATGCCCGCCATGCCGCCCGCTACGCTACCCGCTCCTCCATGTCATCGTCTGAAACAAAAATCAACAAACAAAATTAACGAATGGAAGGTGCCCATAGCAGCTAACAGTACTCAGTGTGGTAACACATGATCTGAAGTACACCCTTAATTGCATGGTGTAAACGGAGCCTTTACGAAGCCGGCAACCAAGCATTCTGTACATAAGTAAGTAATACGACGCAAAAAAAAATTTTGGGTGAAAAATCACGTTTTACGGTAGGACTCAAAACAATGCGCTGGTGGATTCATTGAATAGTACGGGGGTCATGGTGGTATTAAGTAACTAAAGTTATAACTTTTATAACTTTCATTAAAAAAAAAAATTTTTGAAAACATAGGAATTTTGACCCTCAATCTCTCCGGAACTAGAAGGTATGACCTAGACCTCTAGAACAAAAAAATTATCGCAATGACGGGGAGAACAAGTGCCTTTCTTTGCTTCGTTTATGTTATGTTGATAAACTCTTATGTCACATCGATTCGATATTTTTGGTTCTGGAACATGCCGGCTTCCTTACAAACATTTTACACACGCGATAAAAAATTACAGTGTGTGGGAATGATCACGATTTTTTGCAAATATTCACCGCCGACAAAATAACCAATTAATTCACTATGTTTCGGAATTTTCAGATAGAAACACGCTAAACATTTAGTTGTTTGTTTTCCTGTTGCATAGTTTGAGAGTTATTCAACTGTGGTAATGAAATTCTATTTCAATGGCAAACAAAACTATTTAATAGCAAAAGCTGGAATATTTCATGTTTGTTTTAGTATAGTTAGTTATACCTAGTGCAAATGCCTACATTGTTGAATAAAGGCTTTTCCTTAGTTTGGATCTTCTTGCTTCATTTTCGTGTGGTTAGTGCTTAACCTGGTGTCAGAGTTTTTATGCCACCCATGAGCGTCTGACTTGGCTTTACATACCGTCGTGAAATATCTTTCAGGCATGCTAGTTTCCTCAGGATGTTTTCCTTCACCGAAGCAAGTGATAATTATACTTTACGCACATGAATCCGAAAAATCAGAAGTGCGTGTCATGGGTGCGAACTCGAGACCTAAGACTTGACAGTCCGACGGTCACACCACTAGACTATCACGGCTTTAAACTGCTGCTTATTATGTTCATAACACATTCAGTTATTCCCAAAGTCGATCGTCGGCGACATCCAAAGAATATTTCTGTCTGCCCATTAATGGCAACGTCTTAAGAAATAATTAATTATTTTAATTGGTTTTCCAAGCTAATACTTGCAGCTATAATTTGCATAAACTTGTAATACTTCTTAATTGCGCGCCGTAGCTCGTAGCAATTGCGTAGCGTCGTAGCACCGTGCCGTACCTATGCGCTACGCAGACCGTCAGTTATTCGAAAAATGAGGCTTCATTACTAAAATTATTTTAAGTTCTTTTTGGGAATGCTACTGATCGTATATTTTACGATCAATTTAGGATACAGTAAATACCTGTAAACTTTTTACAACATAATCGTAACCTATGTTGAAAGATTTTGGATGGCATTTTTTTATATTGCATTGAATACAATATTTTATCGAAGATACATTGCTAATGCCAGAGGCAAAGCTAACAAGCATATGCAGCATTACATGCGCACCAACACGGTCCGTGTTGATAAAAATACAGGGTGTAAAAGACATCGATGTGCGATCTGTTAAAAATCCAGTACAAGATTTTAGACCCTCCAGAGAGCTGATATTTTTTGCCAACTTTTAAAAAAAGAATTCATACGCGTCGATGTACCTCTCTTAAAACACTTAGCAAAATTCAAAAGCGATTTTCTTCTAAAATAAAGCTTTGAGAACTTTGAGATAAGACCTATTTTATACCAGTTTGGGTTCCAAATTACTATGTTTGTGAAGACGTCATTCAATACAGTAGGAGAAAATCGCTTTTATTTATTGCTGTATACCTTTCATTGCTCATGACTGTACGTAAAAAACCAGGAAGCATTTATCTGTCATAATTGCGACTCCACTGTTAATTGAATAGATAAAGATATATTTACACACGTATGCCGTAGGGCTGAAGGTCCTAGTGACAATTACGTCCCGCGTCCCGCAGGCTACGGCTATGTGACAACCCTCGCGTACTCTCACTTAGACGAGTAATTAATTATGTTCGCACCCCGTCGATTTGTAGGGCTGTCACGTGAGTCATTTAGAAGGTGGTTGTGTTGAAAAGAAGGCTCATAATGTTTTTAAATCATCTTTTAGCTTGTCGATAAAAAGAAAAACATCTTTCCATCTTCTTTTTTTATGTATGTAACTTTGATTAGGTCACGCCGTTGTAAAATATTATAGACAGTTTTTTTTTTAATGTTGCCCACTATTAGGGATTTCTCCTGTCTCGTGGGTACGGACCCACGAGACAGGAGAAATCCCATAAGCAGCCAGACCCGCAACAACTACCTGTTTGTAGGCCTTACAAATATTTGTTCCGTGCGGCTATCGAACCCTCGACACGCAGCGCAGCAGCCAATCGCTCAGCCACGCGCCAACCGTGCCGTCAAACAATTAGACAGCTAGTGAATGATCTTCCTATTATAAATCACAGCTTATTGCAGTCCACTGCTAAGCCTCTCCCGAACTGGCTCACAGCACCCATCCACGTAGGTGGGGAGGGTCCCATACGCTCGCCGATACGCGGTCTCTAGTTCAGGGCTCGTTCTTCAGACATGGCCGGTCCACTGCCACCTCAGCTTATAAACGTCCCTTTGTGGCTAATGGCCTTGACTAGAAATTATGTTTTTCCTACTCCTCCGCTATTCTTTTCTGATTAATTTCGTATCAGGATCCAAAACAGTTAAATTGTTTCTCAGGGACTTCGTGGAGCTTCATTGTCTCAGCGTTTTTCTGGTGGTCTCCACTGTTGAGTTGCAGTAGTTTGGGAATAGAGTGGCGGGCTTGTACGAAAAAAAATGCACTTGCTTGCTAACCCCGCAAGCTCTTTCAGTGACTCCGGCTTTTTTTGATAAGCCTTATTTTAAAGCACTCACTTGAATTAAAATTGTTTCTCTACAAAAGAAAATTGCTTCAATTCAGTTATATCTAGCACGACATCTCATAATCTGCCCTTTCCTCACCTTGAATCTTAGACTGTGATAGCTCCAGGCTAAGATCTATTTCAATTTACTAGAGATTGGAATCTAACTTGATTTCTGCAAAGGTTACGGTCACAGCGGGTACCAGTAGTGTTATAGCCTCTCTGCCTCGAAAGCCTACAAATATTATATCAACATTTCGGCTGTCACGTTTAACTCCCATCACCTGCATAAGGATGCAGGTGCGGTCACTACATTCGGTGTGCATATAATAAGGAAAATATTGAGTATGAATGTACAATTGTACATGGCTATAAAGTAGAGGAAGACCAAAGAAACCATGGATGGACTGTGTGAAGGATGTGACTGTTGAGATGAAGAGTAATAGAGAAGTATGGAAGATGAAGACATGCTGCGCCGACTAAAATAAAATTGGGATATTGGCAGGAGAATGATGATGATAATGATGATGTTAAGGTGCGGTCAAACCCAGCGGATGGGACAGCGAACTAGCTAATTGATTGACAAATCTTCAGTAAATTGTCTGTCACAGTCTGGTCCGCAGTCTAATCCCGAGTCGGTGAACGCCCTTTTAAGGGTCTTTTATGAATCTAATTGAGAACAACCTCATACAACACTGTGCTACTAGGTACTGAAAAAGATGCAATATTAAAAACCTAAAAACATTTTTCCAAGAATTTAACAAATCGGTGTGCGCGTGACAACCCTGATTCACACTCCGTATACCGTGCAGGTAGTCAATTAAATAAAATTAAAACTTACCTCGCACGAAGCGCGTGACGCAACGGTATTATACGCACTTTATATGATTCACTATTTCATTGATATTTTACAGTAGTTGAAAGGTCAAAGTCATGAGTTACTTACTTCTTGCTACAATTTCTCGAACAGACTTATTTAACTTATGTAAATATACTCTTGTGATACCGGGTATGCGGCCAGTTTTCTGGGCAAGTTTCCGGATGACAGCGATGTGGAGGATTACTATTGCTTTTGTTGTTAATACTTACATTTAGTTTTTTTTTATGTTATTTCGACTTTTTTTGTGCGTATTTAGTTTTAATTATTCTATAGGATGGCTGGTAATTAGTGACCGATACTTAAACACGTGATTGTAATGATTACAAACAACTTTCCCAAAGAAACCTTTTTATATACACATTCACTTTTATCACAATAAAACCTACGGAGCGGGCTTGCGAGCCGCTTGTATGCTCTGCCTACCCACTGTTGTACGATACAATATTAAGGAGACAGAACTGCGTCACGCGGCTAACAGCTGATAGGTCAAAAGCGCGCGCGCGCGAGTTTCATACGGCTGTTGTGTTATTGCGATAAAAGTGAATAAGTATAAAAAAAATACGATTCATTATTATTTTACGATTTTTACCAGTCACCCTATATATGTCAGTATATTCTCTTGTGATACAATGCTTTCACCAGGTTATGACCTGGCTTAGCCGCAGGATTTGCTAGGTCTGCTGGATGCTGAAGAACAGAAACGTTCTAGGAAAAAAAGGTATTGTTACGTCGGCTGTTTTACGAGAACATTCTAGTTTACGCTCGCGACTAGAATGTTCCACTATGGAACTGTCTATAAGATTCGAGAGAGTTGTGGAACTTTCTCGAAGGATCGGTCGGCGTATAAATAGCCGTCGTGTTTGCGGGAGCAGTCAGTCTGATTTAGGCGATACAACGAAGCGAATCGAAGTGAACTAGAAGTGCGATATCTAAGTGAATAGTGATCAATAGTGCATTTTTGTTTTGTAATTAATAAAGTTATTTGTTGTTTAATCTGTAGTATTTAATTTATCCCATATCCAGCTCGTAACAATATGTATATGTCGGATCTGGTTCTTTAGTACGGACATAAAATGAATCGGCAAACACGCCAGTGGGCACTGGTGACATGACGCGACCTACCAGTCTGCCCACATGATGTACGAGCCTTACGGAATAAATCCTGACATCTCCGACACATAGATATTAGATATCCTATCGCTAACTTAGATCACGGGCTACCTGTTTTAAAAAAAATATTCTTGAAAAGACAAGAGACAGTTACCTTCGCAGTTTTAATATTATTCAGGACTTCAGGAGTAGTACAGATAACTTTGAGATAAAAGATTTTTGCTAACATCAACAAACTACGCTCACTTCACCGTTTACCAAGAGGAGTAATTTCCGTTTAAAATATTCTTGAAAAGCAATGAAACTTTGCAGACTCACTGATGTATAATGCAGCTTGACTATGTTAGACAGGGCAAATGTTATAGAACTGCTCCCTAAAGGTTCGCGCACATTATGTCGGGCCGCAGCGGGGTGGAGCGGGCCGCAACGGGGCGGAGTGGGCCGCAGCGGGGCGGAGCGGGCCGCAGCGGGGCGGAGCGGGCCGCAGCGGGGCGGAGCGGGCCGCAGCGGGGCGAAGCGGGCCGCAGCGGGGCGGAGCGGGCCGCAGCGGGGCGGAACGGGCCGCAGCGGGGCGGAGCGGGCCGCAGCGGGGCGGAGCGGGCCGCAGCGGGGCGGAGCGGGCCGCAGCGGGGCGGAGCGGGCCGCAGCGGTGCGGAGCGGGCCGCAGCGGGGCGGAGCGGGCCGCAGCGGGGCGGAGCGGGCCGCAGCGGGGCGGAGCGGGGCGGAGCGGGCCGCAGCGGGGCGGAGCGGGCCGCAGCGGGGCGGAGCGGGCCGCAGCGGGGCGGAGCGGGCCGCAGCGGGGAGGAGTGGGCCGCAGCGGGGCGGAGATGGCCGCAGCGCAGCGGAAAATGCTTACTTAGTACATTAGTGACGGGCTGCGCCCCGTTTTAGTGAGCGATAGTTCATATAAAATACATACGAGCGATTTGAGCGGATTTTTGCGCTGCGACCCGACTCGCTGCGGCCCGACATAATGTGCGCGAACTTTAATAGTACAGAAATATTACTATTATTATAAAGCGAAAGTTTGTGAGGATGGATGTATAGATATTTGTTACTCTTTCACGCAAAAACTTCTGATTTGATTTGGCTGAAATTTGGCACACAGATAGTATATAATCTGGATAAATACAGTACAGTATAGTTTTATCTCGGTAGTGGGACAACTACTAGGTGTGACAATGCGTTCAATAGTTTTGCGTGAAAACGTAGCAAACATCTATGCAGCCTCACAAACTACCGCGTTTTTCGTTTTAGAAGTATTAACACAAACAAACATAACTGGCGGTGGCGGTGTCTCATATGTACTTGTTAGGTACACCTCTGCCTAACCCTTCGGGGATTACAGGCGTGATGTTACGTGTTATGTTAAGAAGGATTAATTACTCCGCCTGCAACTTCCATCTCAGTAACAAGGCGACATTGCACCACAGTATCTACATCAGGGTGTCAAGCCAGTCGGCTACACTGCCCCACTCGACAGCCCAGCCGTCAGTTAGGGCGGACGCCCCACATTTCGTCCGTCACTACACGCCGGACGTTTTACGAGATCTGTCCGAAGGTTTATAACTATGACATATGTTATTTGATGGGCAATGAAAATTACGTGTTATAGATTAATTTTGGAGGTTTATTGCATTTTTGTTGGATATTGGGTATGATATGTTGAAGGAATCTTCAGGGGTCTTCTTATCACGAAGGTCAAAGAAGGAACATGGATGGGTTTTAGTCAGTAAAAGTCTGACACTTCCTTCCACTCCGCCAAGAGCGGGAGGGGTCATTTGATGATTTCCGATCGGAAAAAAGGGGTTCTTCTTATTAAAGGTTGATCTACGTCTGACGCCTTCTACGCATTGAGCCTCGTTTTGGAGATCTTTTGTCGTCATCATTTCAGCCCGGATTCACCTACTGTTGGGTATAGGAAGACCTTTGCAAGGCGCATCAAAGTCGCCCGCGCACCAGCCGCGCGGGTGCTCTGCCTACCCACTGCTGCACGGTACGATAGTAATGAGACAAATTGGCGTCACGTGGCTAACAGCTGATAGGTCAAAGGCATGCGCTCGCGAATTTCATGCGGCTGTTGTGTTATTGTGATATGATGTGAATGAGTATATAAAAAAAATCTTTGAGAATGTTGTTTGTTATCATGAGTACAATCACGTGTTTAATCGGTCACTAATTACCAGTCACCCTTTATATCAATGGTGTTACCTCAATAAAACACAAATAAACATAACTTTTAATTTAAATCAGCAGTTACACATAGATTGCGTTTGACAGCGAACATCTAACAAACGAATCCTCATTAGTGCCATCTAATATGACTATCAATTCGTACCTCTCTCACCGTACATAGGTACTGTCATCTGCCGGTAACAAACTAATGCAAAATAACATGGAGCGGACAGATATCGGTAACAACATTATCGACTAATGTATCTGACTGTATTGCCTTCGACTGCACTGCAGGGCTGCGGGAGGGTCTGTGACGTCGTCATTTGTTTTATGATACTCGAAGCTGAGATATCTTTGAAAGTGATGTGCAAATATGATTAAAATATTATTTACATAACATAACATCAGGCCTGTAGTCGCCGAAGGGTTAAGGGTTAGGCACAGGTGTACCTAATAGGACACTCACATTTTGCCAGTATCATTTAAGCTCCATGTAATAGGAGGCGAACCTATTGCCATCAACCGGGCACAAATCCAAACTCCTTGCTTGCTACTGCGAAATTCCTGATGGAGAAACCCAAAGAGATTTAAAAGACATATAGAGAGGACATTGGGAATATTGTCATACAATATTTTTCATCCTGAATATTTTCGATTTTGACACACGAATGCTACCTGACAAGCGGGTATATGACACAGATGACACTAGACAGAACGAATTGTTACTAAGTAGTAACAAGTTTTGGATTACGATTTTCTTCGTCATGACCCGTCTATAGCTCGGAAATATTTAAATGTCTTTGTGGCATATGAATGCGACCTGACAAGGCGACGTATCGAACTGGACTGATCGACTTGTTACTAACTTGTAACAGGTTTTGGAATTGTCAGTTTCTTGGTCTTGTCCCGTCTATAGCTAGTTATATTTGAATGTCTTTGGAGAAACCCAATGGCTCCAGAATCCAACATTTGTCTTTTCATCATTTTCATTTTTTTGTCTTTTTGTCTTCCAACATGTCATTTCTACAAAGTAACTACTCATATCACACAATTGCCCACTTTACAAGATCAAAAAGAAATTGGACCCACCTCGCACAGGCTATCTCCAACATAAATTATAAGTAAGAAAAACTTGCGGATATCCACATACATACTTTACATAACTCTGTACTCCAGGTATGTCTGTTTAACAATTATAAACAGCGATAACCTTGACCACCTCTGTGCGACCTAGACATACGAGTATATTCAAAATAAACACATCTACAAAATAATATTACGTTACACTATTATGGACATTCCTATTTTTGTTGACATTTGTAGGCCGGAGGTAACATGACGTTTACCATTTGTCTATCAGAATGACAAGTACAGGATACCTAGTTATAATAATAATGGGCTATTTATACACAGTTAGGTTAAACCTAGGTACCTACCAGTTGTAATATTTGTACCTACTTTTTTTCAATATATCCATCATCACAATGTTTTGAGTGCATAACATTGAGTCCTACCGTAAAACGTAATTTTTCACCCCAAAAAAATATATACAGGGTGTAAACAGACCCTTCACGAAGCCGTCAACCAAGCATTCAGTACATCAAACTAAGTGACCCTGTGCAAAAATTATTGTTGGGAAACGACTTTTTTTTTTGGGGTCAAAATTCACGTTTTACGGTAAAACTCAATGTAACGCACTCAAAACTTGGTGCTGATTGATGCTTTGAATAGTTAACGGGTCATGGAGGTAAGTAAAGTTAAAACCTTAAAAAGTAGTATTTAAAAAAAAAGTTGTGAAAAAATCGGAACTTTGACCTCCAATATCTCCGTAACTAGAAGGTTCTCAGGTATGGTCCAGAACAAAAAAAAAAAAATCGCAATGATGGTGAGAACAAGTGCCTTTCGGTTTCGTTAAGGGTCTTGTTACACTCTGTATAGTTTCAAGGTTACTATTAATATTTACGTAACTTGAAGACAGCCACAGCACCAGAGGCAGCACAGCACGATGAGTATATATATATATATATATATATATACGGATATTTATATAGACCATTTTTTTTTTATTTGTACGGATATTTTTCCTGGAGACTTCTAGACTTTCTGTTGACAGGTAGGTACATTAATAATAGTTTTTTTGTTCATAGTAAGGTACAATATAAGTAGAAATCATATTTTCCAAGAAAACGTCAGGCTGTTATCAGCACTGAAGACACTTCGTCCTTCTTGGAAGTCGAGCCCAAAACTTTCCGCTTACAACAAAGGTAGGTTAAGAAAACTTTAAAAGTAACTATCCATCTATATAAATAAATGAAATTGTAAAAGTGTCTGTTTGTAATATAAAAATAACAGTTTTTACTGACTGCTTATGAAAACTATATATGGCACTTATAACAAAAACACATATGTTTTTTATTTTTGTCTGTCTTTCTGTCAGATTGTTCCGTCTAATCTCCAAAACGGCTGGACCGATTTTGCCGGGACTTTTACTGGCCGATAGCTGATGTTATAAGGTCTAACTTAAGCTAGGACTTCTATTTTAGAAAAATAATTGGGATTCCTTGCAAAAAACTAAAACCCGTGAAATAGTTAACAAAATCCGATTCAAATAGGGAATTAATATTTTTTTTAATGATTTCGAGCGGACGAAAGTCGCGGGGCACAGCTAGTCTTAAAATAAAGTAAAAAGAAGAAATAGATAATGCAACCTACAGCTTCGTTGGTCTAGTGGTTGCAAGCGCGGCCGCTGACCATGAGGTCCTGAGTTCTATTTCGAGGTTGGGCAAAGTGTTATTGGGTTGGTCCATCAAGAATTTCGCAGTAGTAGCCACGGATTCTGGATTCGTGCCCGGTTGATGGCAATACGCTCGCCCCCTATTATGTTGGGACTTAAACATAACTCGCGACAAAAAAAGTTTTTTTGTTACAAGTACCGTATACACTTTTCACAATGGAGGAGCTAGTGGCTTAATAATAACAGCCGCTCGGGTCGATATTTAGGTTACGCCGTGCTTGCCTAGGTTGGTCTGTGGATGGGTGACTGCCCATTACATACCGAGTTTCGTCCGTGCCTCGGAAAGCACGTTAAGCCGTTGGTCCTGGATGACATTTGTAGATCTTTGACAGTCGTTAGTAGTCAGTGGCCCAAAAAGTCTGACAACCAGTCTTACCAAGGGGTATCGTATTACCTAGTACTAAGTGGGTTGTGGAGGTCAGATAGGCAATCGCTCTATGTAGAGTACTGGTATTCAGCTGCATCCGTCTAGACTGGAAGCCGACCCCAATGTAGTCGGAAAAAGGCTAGGCAGATGATGAAGTATCGGATACACTTTCAGTAAAAAGCTGTACTTTTGAAATTACAACACAACTTTTGAAACAGATACTTCAAATTTATTTATTTATAATTTTAAGTACAAGTCGTTGCCGCAAGTCTATTTATAAACGCTTTAAGACAATAAGAACACTCCAGGGATGCCCTTTGATATTGTTTTCAGAATTAACTGTGATATCCGATACTCGCAGATTTTGTTCAATTAACTCAAAGAAGTGTTAGAGAGAGATAGAAGATGCTTCCATCTCGTGACTCGTGATATTTTCTAGCTAGTGTTAGAAAGAGAGAAAAGATTCTGTTATTCTCTTGACATCTGTACCTATATTTTGTAACGAATATCTAAAACAGCTGGGACGTCTTCCCGATAAACTCAATTATCGGAAATATTCTGTTTTTTATTAAGTTTGTTTTGCAGGAAGAATTTTCCCATTCGAGAATATCTTTAGACTGTGGGTTTACTGAGGTAATGGACGATGCAGTTTCTAATGCTGGTGGCTACAAACAAGTGTTGAATGTGGTAAAAAATGTGTCAATATGTCTGAGTGTTAAAAAATAATGTTTGTGTGTGTGTACTCATCTTTCAGTAACATGTGCATCTGTACAGTCTGCTGGTAATGTGTGGTAAATTTCTCAATCAGCTCGCCCGCTATTACATAGGACTTAAACATAACTGGCGAAACGTGGGTATACTATTAGATACACTTCCGCCTAAACCTTCGGGGATTACGGGCGTGATGTTTTGTACGTATTTTTAAAACTGCACTAAAATCAGAGCCCTCTTCCTAAGCGAACAAAAGCAAAATGTTAATGGCATTTGGACAGATCCGCCGTTATCCGCTTACGACATCACATAGCTCTCATAGCTGAGACGTCCATTAACGTTTATATAATAAGATATAAGAATTTTATTATCACAGGAATCAATCGCCAAACTTTGAGAACCACTCTCTGTTTCAAACATCCGTCGTTACCGAGATTTTTGGGGTTCCGCAGTAAGTATTAAGGTGATCAGTGGGTAAAAACATTAATTCATTTTTAAAGGAAACGGATCACGGTATCAGTGGATACACCTCGCCGTGATCTGTGGCAAACTCAAACTGATAACGTGATCGGTGGAGACAAACCGTCAAACATCACATGTTACGGTAGGACTCAATTTAACGCACTCAAAACATTGTGCTGATGGATGGATTGAATAGTGCGGAGGTCGTGGAGGAGTTAAAGTTAAAAACATGTACCTGTTTAAAAAAAAACTTGTGAAAAAGTTGGAACTTTGACCCCCAATATCTCCGTAACTAGAAGGTTCCCAGGTATGGTCTCAAACAAAAAAAATATTTCAATGACGGGGAGAACAAGTCCCTTTCAGCTTCGTTAAGGGTCTTGTTACACCCTTTATGCTGAATCCGAAAATTAATCTTTCCAGCGAGTAGAATGGAAAATCTAATAATGGGTGTAAATAGACCCTTAACGAAGCCGAAAGGCACTTGTTCTCCCTGCTATTGCGATCATTTTTTTGTTCTATACCATACCTGGGAACCTTCTAGTTACGGAGTTATAGGGGGTCAAAGTTCCAACTTTTTCACAAGTTTTTTTTTAAATACAATTTTTTAAGGTTATAACTTTACTTTAAATATCTCCATGACCCGTTTACTATTCAATGCACCCATAAGCACAATGTTTTGAATGCGTTACATTGAGTTTTACCGTAAAAGGTTATTTTTCACCCCAAAAAAAAAAGTCGTTTCCCAGCAATATTTTTTGTGTAGGGTTACTTAGTTTGATGTACAGAATGCTTGGTTCACGGCTTCGTGAAGGGTCTGTTTACACCCTTTATAATATTCACAGTTGAGTTTACTCCTGGCAAACCTTTGACTAACAGAGAAAGATCAAAACCAAATTGGTGTAATATAGATACGGAACCATTGATAGGGTAGTTACACTCGCACAAGACCATATTTTTCTTCTAGTATTACCGGAGATAAGCCGATTTACAAATGTCAATGACCTTCGGATTTTTACTTTCAGAGAACCGTTAGGTACTTAGGATTGGATGTTTGAGATCAACCTAATTCTTTTAAGACCTTGAAAATATGAGGCCATAAAAACACTATACCAATATATAGAGTGACTGGTAATCAGTGACCGTTCGCGTTACTTAAACATGTGTTTGTACTCATGATAACAAACAACTTTCCCAAAGTTTTTTTTTATACTGTTGCACTTTTATCACTATAACACAACAGCCTACAGCCGCTTTTGACCTATCAGCTGTTAGCCGCGTGACGCCGTTCTGTCTCAGTACTATTGTACCGTGCTGTTGCACGGTACAATAGTACTGAGACAGAAGCACCCGCGCGGCTCGCAAGTCCGCTCCGTAAGTTTTATTGTGATAAAAGTGAATGAGTATAAAAAATGTTTCTTTGGGAAAGTTGTTTGTTATCATCAGTACAATCACTTGTTTAAGTATCGGTCACTAATTACCAGTCGTCCTATGTAATGCGTGTAAATTGACCTTAACGAAGCCGAAAGGCACTAGTTCTCCCCGTTTTTGGTCTAGACCATTCCAGGGAACCTTCTAGTTACGGAGATATTCGGGGTCTTATTTACAAGTTTTAATGTCAAACTTTACTTTTAATACGTCCATGACTAATGTACGCACGACGGCCAATCAAGGTTTACAAACCAGTTTATGCGGATCTCTCGTTGTATAGGAAATCTATACAAAGCGAGGCCAAGTTATACTGGAATTGTACAGCTTCATGTGCTGCCATGTGTACTATTCAATGCATCCATCAGCACAATGTTTCGATTGCGTTACATTGATTTCTACGGTAAGTCGTGATTTTTTACTCCAAAAAAGAAAGTCGTTTCGAACCAATAATTTTTGCGTAAAGTTACTTAGTTTGACGTAAGGAATGCTTGGCTTGACGGCTTCGTGAAGGGTCCGTTTACATCTTGTAGAACTAACTACAGCACTACAGGTGTCTCTTTCTATCCCATCAGAGATCAACGGCGTGATGTTATGTTATGATCTACTTAGTAACAACACGACTTTGTATGTATTTATTTCACTTCACCGATTTAAGTTCAAAGACTTTTTTATAGCTTTAGCTCCCAGAATCAGATACTCGCTCCTCTCAGTCTTCCGTCGGTAATAAACACCCTGTATATAAGATAATCGAACACAAAGCAAGTACAGGGTGATTCGTGTATCGGTTAACAGTCCAGTGCGTCCGCTTTAAGCCGAAATGTTGTCAAATACACGAATTTGTATAGGTTTTGGTAAATAAATCATGTCTGAATATAAGGTGTTATGATAATGTGGTTACCAAGCATTTATATTACGTTTAATTTTGTACTAATTGTTAGTATACAGGTAGATTTAGTAGTATTTACAAATATATTGTATTTTTTTTTTCTATCTATGTTCTATGTTTGGATTTGCTGATCTGCGAAACTGCTCATCCGATTTAAAAAAATCTACTACTGATAGACAGCCTCACAATAATTGCCGAGTGCCATAGAATATGTTTTATCTAAACAAATAAATAAAAATGAAGCGCGAAAGCTTTTTACTGTATGCATATGAAAATATAAACGGTACTTTTTAATTTTTTGTCTTTCTGTCTGACTGTTTGTTTCGGCTAATCTCCGAAACGGCTGGACCGATTTTGACGTAACTTTTATTGGCAGATAGCTGATGTTATAAAGAGTAACTTAGGTTACTTTTATTGTAGAAAAATAATGAGGGTTCCGGAAAAAAAAAACCCTTGAAATTGTTAACATAATCGGGAGGTAACATTTTTTTTTGTATAATAATTTCACGCGAACGGAGGTCGCAAGCAACAGGTAGTGTTAAAATAAATAAATTAACGCGGACGAAGCCGCTGGCAAAAGCTAGTAATTCTATAAAATATATCGATCCAAGACACTTATTTTTGCCTGTTCTAAGCTTAAAAGTTTCAACGAATTTGTAAGGATCATCCTCCTGGTGTTGGTGTCAAAGGTCAATTCCATTTATTTACAAAAGGTACTGCGGATCTACTAACAATAATTTATTAAGATTTTCTTTGCGATTTGTCGTGTTTCGCTCGTTTAGTGTCAGGATTCCTAACGTTACGATTTAATATTTACCTGTGCACCGAGCACAGGAATCAGGAAATAAAATCTATACAAATTTGAAAACTGATCAAGCGCGTAAACAATTTAGATATTTATAACAGCTTAGACTATCATTACGGGGTTTAAGAACTTAAACTAACAACCTAAACTATATACTTACAATAACCAAATTAGAAAAATTTAAACTGACAACATTATTAAATTATTACACCATTAAAACACTAAAACAGCATAACATGATTACTTACGTATAAACAAAAACACAGACATAATTTACTTACATTAAAAAAAAGGATTATGTTGCTTGTAGCATAATAGAAATAGTAAGTAATACCCTTGCGGATTCACTCAAACAACATGTAAACACATCGATATTATCATCTCATCGATATGATAATATTATTGTGATTGGTTGTAAGAATTATAGACAGCAGAAATTTTATTCCACCCAAACAATAATTGGTCTGAAATACGAAACATTTTCAATTATTTGTAAAATTATACTTTTACTTGCTTCAAAATTAATAAATACCAAAGACATTCAAATATTTACGTGCGATAGACGGGACAAGACGAAGGAAATCGTAATTCAATACTTCTTATTACTTAGTAACAAATCGTTCTGTCTAGTGTCATACGCCCGCTTGTCAGGTAGCATCGTGTGTCAAAATCTAAAATGTTTGGGATGAATATTTTTGTATGAAAATATTCCCAATGTCCGCTCTATAAGTCTTTTAAATCTCTTTGATAAATACATAGTTGAGTCATTGAGTTGGTGAATTAGAGACGTCTCAAGTTGCTATTGCCATACAAAATCTATGGAAGAATCGCATTTTGACACCATTCATTTTCATCATTTGTAGATCTTTCACAGTCGTTACAAGTAGTCAGTGGCCCGAAAGTCTAACAACCATTCTCACCAAGGGGATCGTATTACCTAGTACTGGGTTGTGGAGGTCAGATATACATTCGCTCCATGTAAAATACTGGTATTCAGCTGTATCCGGTCAGAATGGAAGCCGACCCCAATTGGGAAAAGGCTAGGCAGATGATGTTGAAAAAAAGTATGTCAATTGATTGGTGGTATCAACTAATATTTTAAATGTTTATTTAGTTCGTCACTTGACTTGCTTATAATTTTAAAACGCCGATAACTTTCGTTACTGAAACCAGAAAGCGGCTTATTCAGTGTAAACACGCTCATAAAAATCGTTGGCTAGTTAAACAAAATGGCTAATAGCAACTAACCACGCTTCTCAACTGCGTAGATATAAAACATCGCACGCCAAAAGTTCATAAATTCAGCAACACAGAGAACTATGCGCAAAAAGTTACAACTCTGAGTTGCGGCTCCCACCGAACACAGGATTAAAAGAACTTTTTTACTTACTTTTAGAACTAAAGGAATGTTTTCTTTGAGTGAAATGTACTTACGTTCTATAGGAAAGGGAAATCTGAATCTGAGTTTTTCTTTTTACCATATACCTGGCCCGTTATCTTTTGGATACTTAGGCACGTCTACATTTCTGAAAGGTCACTCATTTCATTACAACATGAGCTTTATAGATAACCAGCCAAGAATGAGCCATAGGCGCTTCTCCCACTACACCGCGCTCCGTCGCGGGGCACGGGGCCGCAGATTTTAATATTGTAAGAAAGTCTGAATTTGGATAGAAAACACGCCTAAGACAACACACTGAAAACGCGTCGGCACGCGTCGGCGTACAATGAATTTTCCGCGCAACGCGACGGAGCGCGGTGCAGTGGCAGAATCAATTCATATGGTGACGTTCTACAACCGATACGACACTAACACCTTGTACCTATAAACCAGTCAAAGTGGTTACTTGAGTAAAAGTAATAACTTAAGATACAATTTTTATTCTGTAGTGTAGTAATTGCTTGAAGTTTTAACAGGGTAAGGAAAATACTGGCACAACAGAGCCCAACTGGGCCCGCTGTACTCCGTAAACCCGACAACACACTTACCACTTCACCAGAAGAGGCGATGCGCGTCCTTATTGAAACTCACTTCCCAGGTTGCGCTTTCGCACAGACTACTGACTGGACAGAGGTAACTCAAACACCTTCAGAAAACGACTGGCGCTACGCACACAAAGTGATAACACTGGAGAAACTCCAGTGGGCGATCCGGTGCTTCCATCCTTTCAAGGCTGCCGGACCGGATGGGGTCTTTCCCGCCTTATTGCAGTGGGGTGGGGCCTCAGTCGCCAGCAGACTGGTACCAATCATGAGAGCGTCCCTGGCCTTTAGATACGTTCCAAAAGGATGGAGGGAAGTGAAAGTTATATTCATTCCTAAGCCAGGTAAGAGTGATTATACCAACGCCAAATCCCATCGACCGATTAGCTTGACCTCCTTCCTCCTTAAAACCATGGAGAGAATCTGCGAGAGAGAGCTGAGGGATGGCGTTCTAAAAACGATACCACTACATGTTAACCAGCATGCATACAGCTCGGGTAAGTCCACTGAATCCGCTCTCCATCTAGTGGTCGGACGGATAGAAGAAGCGATACATCAGAAGGGCACCTGCCTGGGCACGTTCATAGACATCGAAGGGGCCTTCGATAAAACAAACTTCTCCAGCATTAGCACCGCCCTCTCTCGACACGGAGCAGAACAGGTACTGATTGACTGGATTACTAATATGTTAAGCAAACGAGTGGTTCGTCTTGCAGAGGAACAGCAGATGGCCTTGATAGCCAGAGGCTGCCCCCAAGGAGGTGTATTATCCCCCCTCCTCTGGAATCTGGTGATAAATGATCTCATCACTAAACTCAATGCGAACCATTTCTACACAATAGGGTATGCCGACGACCTCGCCATCCTCATTTCGGGGAAAGTGACGGGGACAATCTGCGACCTCACCCAACAGGCGCTACGCATTGTTGAACGGTGGTGCAGAGAATTTGACCTCTCAGTGAACCCCACGAAAACTGAACTAGTCATGTTTACCCAAAAACGAACACTAGGCCCCTATCGCCTACCCAAACTCTTCGACACAGAACTCCAGTTAGCCGACGAGGTCAAATACCTGGGAGTCATCCTGGATAGTAAGTTAAACTGGAGCAGTCATCTAGACAACAAAATAAACAGGGCCTGTATCACCTTTTGGCAATGCAGGAGGATGATAGGTAAGAAGTGGGGCCTATCCCCTAAAATAATACTTTGGTTATACTGCGCGGTGATCCGGCCCATGATCACCTACGGGGCAGTGGTCTGGTGGCCCCGCACCAAACTAGCTACAGCCTCCATCAAACTGCAACGCATGCAGAGGCTTGCCTGCATGGCGACCACAGGCTGCATGAGGACTACTCCGACTGCAGCTCTCGAAGCCATGCTGGGGCTTCCACCGCTTCATCTGTTCATACAGCAGGAAGCGACGATGACGGCAGTGCGCCTTAAAACACTTCAACTCTGGGGTAAGAAGGAAACACAACACACCGCGGCACTGGAGGGATTCTACAATGAATTCCCCCTAGCAAAAGCCATAAACGATCGGATACCCAAACAGTTCGTATTCGACAAAAAATACAAAATCCAACTCCACGAAGACCACCGCTGCGAGGGATTAAGCCCTACAGAACTTCGGATCTTCACGGACGGATCCAAAACAGGTACTGGCACTGGAGCCGGAGTCTTCTCAGAGGATCTCAACATCCACATAGCCACACCTCTGGGGGCCCACAACACGGTATTTCAGGCAGAATGCATGGGCATTTCTCTGGCGGCATCAGCCATCTTAGCCAGGAAGGTTGTGGATCACTCCATTCGCATACTCTCAGACAGCTTGGCTGTACTGCTAGCACTAAGCAACCACACAGTCAACTCTGGGTTAATACACGAGTGCCACCAACGCCTGAACCAGGTTGGTAATCTCAATAATATAACCATCCAATGGATCAAAGGACACAGCGATTCCCGAGGCAATGATGCAGCGGACGAACTCGCTAGAAGGGGATCGAGTATGGCACCAGTGGGACCCGAACCCATCGTGCCACTCCCCTTCGGGTACCTACGCACACTGGTAAGGAATCGAACTAGTGAACAACACCACAAGCTGTGGCTGGACCATGGTGAGTGCAGGCAGGCCAAGGAAGCACTTCCTACCATCGACGGCCGCCTCACCAAACGGGTGCTTCGGCTAACCAAGCTACAGCTGCGCACACTCACAGCCGCCATCACTGGACACGGCTCTTTTAATAAACACCTCTCTGTCATAGGAGTCACAGACAGCCCCCTGTGCCGAGCCTGCATGGAGGAAGACGAGACAGCAGCCCACGTGCTTATTCACTGCCCAGTGGTTGCAACATACAGGGCAAAGTACTTCGGTAACCCAGGTACTCTCCGCGAGATCGTCAGCAACACCAAGGCGCTGCTGGGCTTTCTCGGGGAGTTGGGGTGGATCGAATAGATCTCCCACCCGCACGCAAAATACGCGCTTTGACGTGGAGTTGCGGAAACCAGCCCGCTATACCATATACCATATAATTGCTTGAAGTTAGAACTGTCAAAATGTAGCGTTCTAAGCTTTGCTTTCTTTGACGGTTCTTTCTTCGTTCAAATTCTTGTCTATTGCATAAAAATGGTTGTACAATTAATTACTTAAACTCCAAAAATTACTTTAACTTGACTATAGATATCAGGGTTAATATCGTGTCTAGATTTCTGATTCTCCTGTTGCCTGCAAGTTACAGGAACTGAAAGCGCTAAACTCGTAGCTGAATTCAGGTTCAAAACAATTTAAATGGCTTTCAACATGTTACGAAGAAGAACATGAGTTTTCTCATAAACACTCACGACACTTTACTATTGTAAAAGCGCTGACGCAGTATTTTGTATTCGTCGTAAGCGCAGCGCTCGGCGACTCCAGTTCACCCGTAATCACCAATTTAGTGTGCGTGTGTACGGAGAGAAATAATATGCGGCGGAACTTTGATATTTCTTTACTTCAAACGGATTACAAATATAACAATGGATTAGTTACTTAAGTTGAAAGCGCGTTTATAGCTATTGGTGGTTAAATCCATCTATCTATTCGCAAACAAAAAGGTTAATCAACAAAAACAAATTGAACTTTAAAAAAAAAATCAAAACAAAATCTTTACGTTCCATTTTCGAACGGGAAGAGAAGAGAGGTCAAAGAGCTCACTTCACAGACAATTAGGCGTCAGGCGTGGTGCGGTGGTGTCCACTGTCGGACAAAAGCGTCCCTTATCACCGAGCGAGCCACTGCTTTCTGCTGGCCTCACGTCGGGTTTATAGCCGTATAGATGCGGGCCATGAAGTACGTGCTTGGGAATTCTCACGTTGATTTTGTGATGGGGCAGAGGGCCTCGACAAAGTCACATTCTTTCAGATTTACATCATCATCTGCCTAGCCTTTTTCCAAATAATATGGTTTTGGCTTCCAGTCTAATCGATACCAGTATTTTACATGAAGCGACTGCTTATCTGACCTCCACAACCAAAGTTATACTGTCACTTACGGGATACCTTCCGTGATTGTTTGAGCTCCCTATATTTCGACGCTGTTGCAAGCACCATGATCGCGGGTTGATAATGAACAATCACGGAAGATATCCCGTAAGAAACAGTATAAGTTTAGTTGTAAACCGCGAAAGCTTAAAACAGTCTCCACAACCCAATTAGTAATGGGTAATCAATACGATACCCCTCGGTAAGACTGGTTATCAGACTTTTGGACCACTACTGACTTCCTATAAGACCTCAAAGATCTACAACGGTATAAAATGACAGTAACCCTCCTCGGACCGACCTAGGTAGGCGCTACTTACCCACTCTACCCCAGTCCGCTCATCATCACTCCGCTCTCGTGGCCCCAATCTTTTTGTATGACTTTATCAGCGGTACATAGCGTGTAAATTAGAGCTATGCTACATTAACCACGCCTCGCCTGACCTTAGTGAAGCGGGCGGCGATGGTGCGGAAAACACACAGTTCTGTTAACTTTACATTTTTGCGCGAACCGTTTATTGGGGCCGAACACTGGAACGAATATCAGTACCTAAGTAACCTAACTGACGCCATAGCACGAACGCGCGGTGTAAACATTACGTAAATAAATACGTAGATTTTAGGATTACTCGTTTTCAAATATGACATTTTCATAATTTTAAGAATTTATTTATAACTATAGATGATACTGATTTAATGAAATGCTACATGATGATTTTACGTTCGATTAAAAAATCCACGTATTTTGCGTTACGTTTACACCGCGAGCTCGTTCTAGTCCCTCTATAGACTCCTAGACTTTACTTACACTCATAGGAAATGATTGTGAAGCTATCTTTATGGATGTACAGATACCATGAACCAACATAACATCAGGTCTGTAGGGGGGCCAGTCTATTGCCATCAACGGGGCACAATTCCAGACTCCGTGGCTGCTCCTGAAAAATTCCTTGTTGAAAACCCCAATAACACTTTGCCCGACCCGGGAATCGAACCCAGGACCTCATGCTCAGCAGTCGCGCTTGGGACCACTTGACTAACGAGGGAGTTCGACTGAGAAATTCTTTATGGAAAAACCCAACAACACGTTTGCGACCTGGCGATCGAACCAGGGCCTCTTGCAGTGGCGCTTGCGATCATTAGACCAGCGAGGCGGTCAGGTCAGATCCTAACTCAACCCAATAATGAACTGGAATGGCATCACGAATGTCTTTACAGTCATCGCCAAACTTACTTGGGCAGCATCCACAGAAATTCCTTGTACAGAAACTGTCAAATTTTCACAATCAACCTTGAACCTAATGCTTTAGCGATAAAGTTGAAAACCTATTAAAGAAATTTGACAGATTGTAGTAGCTTGATGTGTGTCTGTAAATATTTCAAATACTTAACCATTAAATCTGAATAAGGTAAGGAACCTTATTCAGATTTAATGGTTAAAGGGGGAAAACCCATTCAGCTCGGAACTTTAGATATTGATCTTGAAATATTACCTACTGAATCTATTTTAAGTTTTATTTAATTTAAGTTTGGTAATAAAAGTTTAATGAAATCTATTAAAAGTTAATAGACTTACAGGCAGCCCCAAAAGGCTGCCTACCATTGTATATTGTCGCCATAAATAGCACTATCTTTTTTATTGGAAACCACTATTCAGTACGAATTTACCAAAAAATATGATTTTTTACAAAAATGTATTTAAAAACTCTTTAATAGAGACCATTTTAATTGTCTTATTGGTTCAGCTGCCACGAAGCCTGGTCATTCAAGTCCTGGGTTCGATTCCCAGGTCGGAGATAGTGTAATTAGGTTATTTCATCCGGCATTTCTCAGTAACAGCCAAGAGTCTGAATTTGTGCCCAATTGATGGCGATAGGCCCGTCAACCTATCGGTTACAATTTCGGAGAGTGTGCTTTGGAATAACACAATCGAATTCCCCATCCTCATTCTATCATCGGACGAGCAGAGATACGGCGAAGCGTCACCGTTATATTGATGAAGTCCCACGGAACCACACAAAGAGCTTTGCTTCAACATTTATAGTGGGATCCGCCAGTCTCTGGAACTCACTGCCGGCTTCTCTGTTTCTCAATATTTGTAATCTGGATTTCTTCAAAGTTCGAGTGAATCGGTTTCTTCTAGGCAAGCGTGCTCCACCCTAGGCCGCATCATCGCTTCACATATGGCGAGTTGCGGCCAAACGCAAGCTTGTTTAGAGTGTTAAAAAAAGTAGGGGTTAGTAGGGGTAATTTTTTATTTATTTTTATTATTTGTTGTTATAGCAGCAACAGAAATACACATTCTGTAAAAATTTCAACTGACAACCTACATTACGGATCATGAGATACAGCCCGCTGACAGATAGACGGACGGACAGCGGAGGCTTAGTAATAGGGTCCCGTCGGTTACCCTTCAGATACGGAACCCTAAAAAAAATGTTCGCGATACCTATCTCATGGGGATGGATGGGGCTTAAACAAAACTGACGATAATTATTTGGTGGACGTAATTAAGTACACGTCTGCCCAACCCTTCGGAATGACCATTTTATACTTATAGTACCTATCATCATAGTCATATGGAGCTACTAGTAACAACGAACCTACTCTGTAACAACGATCCAATAATTTCCATTGGTTGATTTCATAGTGCGTGGTCAGCACATGTTACTGGGGATGGGGAGACGTCAGTCGTTTATCTAACTAGAGAGATATATACTCGTGAATTGCTGAGCATGGTCATGTGCTGAGCTAGACAGAATTTAGTTCAAATGTGAGACACATGCATGTCCGTTTGGGCCCTGCAATCAACCGGCCCTATCCTAACTAGTATCATCTGGGTGTAGAATATAGGCGTATCAAGACCCTTAATGGAGCCGAAAGGTACTTGTTCTCCCCGTCATTACGATTTTTTTGTTCTAGACCATACCTGGGAACCTTCTAGTTACGGAGACATTGGGGGTCAAAGTTCCAACTTTTTCACAAGTTTTTTTAAAAATACATGTTTGTAACGTAAAATTTTTGCTGTAAACACCTCCAATACCCCGTACTATTCAATCCATCCATCAGCACAATGTTTTGAGAGCGTTGCATTGAGTCCAACCGTAAAACGTGATTTTTCACCCCAAAAAAAAAAGTCGTTTTCCAGCAATATTATTTGCGTAGAGTTACTTAGTTTGATATCGATGGGTCCTGTGTATAAGGGCCAATGTGCAAATTGACAACTTTTCAATAGAGGCTCTCAAAGTTTCAATTTGATATATTTTTTAGGAGCTTCATCTGATGTTTGTGAAACTTTGCATAGTTACTATGAAACATATGTGTGTTATCCTAGATACATCAATTTATTTGTATATATATTAGTTTTTTAATTAATGTAGATATGCCTATATACGTCATTTTTTTATTTTAATTATACTGAAAAAAACTAGTAAAACGGCCAAAGTGTCACTTTAGACGATTTACTTGGCATAAGCTAATTTTGAAAAAAACGTGTATTTTAATATTTTTGAATAATCCATTATTTACAGAAAATATTTAAAATAAATAAATACCTTAAACAAACAATAATAACATAATTATTTTATGTCATAATTCACATTGACACTTATACGTTATCTTACTTGGTGACGTAATATTTTCAAACCTCAGTTAGGCCACAAAAATAAAAACAATTATAAAACATTTGACTTCTTTATTTGTTTTCTAATTAATTATCGAAGTTTCTGTAATGGAAAGGCAGTCAAATAATCAATACTTAATGTTAAAAACCTCCCGAAATCGCATTGGACTTAAGATCAATCAGCTTTTTATTGTAGATATCTCAACCTAGGTTAATAATTAAAGTTTAAAATAATAACAAATCATACTTTTTATAGAATCAAAATTTATTAAACATAATTAAAGATTCTTAGAATATGATCTAAGAGAAAAAATTAGTAAAATAAAAATTAACAAAATGCTAGACAAAATAAAATAAACTTTTTAAAAACAAAATAAAATCACTCATTGTCATCATTATCACTAGTAATAATCATTGCATTATCATTAGATGTTACCAAATTTTCATAATACTCATGATAAACTGGTGGAATAATATTTTTGCGACATAAATCAATTAAGTCTTTTTTTTTGGAAGGATGTATTGGTAACAAAACAACTGATTGTAACATAGTTTTAAGGATATTTCCGTAGATCTATCAGCCAATTGTCTTCTTGTTCTAACAGAAAGATCGGAAATGTTAATGTGGTTTACGAAAGCATCTTCAGATAGGTCTAATTTATAAAACAGAATGTATGGTTCATGTTTACTGACACGAACTTGTTTGATTTTAGACCAAGGCACTTTTTGTCCCTCTGAATTTTTAGTCCAGCATCTTTTTGAAGTCGAAAACTATATTTTGAGATACATCTATAACATTACATGCTGACCGGCGCAACTTCGTCTGCGTCACTTAGGGGTATCAAAAATAGATAGTAGCCGATTCTCAGAACTACTGAATATGCATATAAAATTTCATAAAAATCGGTCAAGCCGTTTCGGAGGAGTATGGGAACGAACATTGTGACACGAGAATTTTATATATAAGATAAGGAGCTCCTTTTACTTTAGCCCATCTAATTAATGAACTCCACTCAGACGGTGTATAAATATTCTTATGTCTTGAAGCTTTCTCAATTGTGGCATGTATGGAATCACCCTCATTTTGTGTATGTCCTTTTTCAAGGAAAGTATGTTTAATATTAATACTAAGCTGTTTAGCCGCATAAAGGTACATAAAAAACATTATCCTATTTCTATTTTGGCCAGTACAATTATCTGACCAAAATCTATAGTCATCACAGCCTTCTTTAGTCTTAAGTTTGATAATATCATAAACACAGCTAGCTATTTCGTTTGAGCCCTTCATAGCTATTTGCTCATTCCACAAGTAGCAGGTACCAACCAAATTTCCAACATCAAACACGGATGCCTATACACGTCATACTAAACTTAGAATGATATTTGGACGTCATGTTTCATTAAGTTACATCTAAAAACATATATTATACTCTAAAATAATTGGCTATTATCACAGCGCGACATCATTCCGTGTGACGAAGAAGTGCTCAACTGACCGATTAGCCGTTGCAGTAAACAAAGACGCGGGATCTGCCCGCGTACAAGTCTCGAATAGCCGTTTGGCCTTTATACGTTTAAAATTGTGCCATATAGGCCCTTTTACTGTAGCAAAAAATAGTATTTTCACCTATAAATGTGTATTTTTTTTTAGTGCATGTTATCAACTACAGCAAAAGGAAGCATTTAATACAAAAAAGTGAAAATGCTCAAAATGTTGCATTGGCCCTTATACGTAGGACCCATCGATATACAGAATGCTTAGTTGAAAGCTTCGTTAAGGGTCCTGTTACACCCTGTATCTACGCTGTTATATGTATAAAAAGGTAAGTGTGCATGCAAAACCGACTTCCATTCCATGGATAACTATACAGTTCTCTCCTACACACAAACGTCCATGCCATATACAGGCAATAGTTGACTGTACCTATTGTCCATGACCAGCTTAAATGTAACCAACGGGACCCTATTACTAAGCCTCCACTGTCCATCCTTCCGTCCGTCTGTCTCTAAGCGGGCTGTATCTCATGATCCGTAATATGTAAAAAGTCGAAATTTTCACAGAATGTGGTTTTCTGTTGCAGCTATAACAACAACTAATCAATTAAAAATTAAAGGGGTCTCCCCTACCACGAGTCTACGATGCTACGGTATCCTTTATGCGCGAGTCCGACTCGCACTTGGCTTGTTTCTTAAACATAATTTTGATGCTAATAGTCCGGTTAGTGAAAATTAAAGCTAAACTGGGTAAGTACCGACTGACCGACAATCGATCGAATATCGGAACATACATACCGAATCATACACCTGCGATACAAACGTATCGCAAGTAAACGATTCGTCTAACACATTTACGCCGTATTGCAGACTACATTGGAGACATAGGGACGATTAAATATTTTCAACATAGTTTTAATTTTGTTATTTTATGTAAGAATTTTACAAACTGTTATACCTTCATTTTATATTATTACCTGTTTGTTAAGGATTTTATTTTTTGCTTTAATGTTAATTTGTTTTAATATAATTTCTTTTGATGGTTTATATTGTACGGTGTCCTTTTATTGTGTTTTTGTATATGTCTTTAATAGTCTTTATTATTTTGTTTAATGAATATGGTTTCAGTGAATATTTAGATGTGTTTATGGTTTAGGTGTTTCAGTATTATTGTTTTGTTTAATTATGGTCTGCTTAGTATCTTTCAATTATGCATAAATTATATTAGAGGAGATTTATGTATAGATATCTATGTTAGATAGGTACGTACCTATGTTGTTCATTTTAATGTACCTAACTTGTGTAAAAAAATGATTTTGCATGCTATTATTATGGCGGAATGTGTCCTGCTCTATAACATTTTTATAACATCCTGTATATACCAAATTTTATGCAAATAAATACTTACTTACTTACTTACTAAAACCAGCCTGTGGTGAGTTCAAACCGTGACACCGTTTACCGTTTTATAACAAGCAGTTGATGATACAGCGTGCCGTGCTGCAGCTTAGCACAAATCATCCCTTTTACACCAAATTAGACCTAATTTAATCCTTATTAGATTTTCAAAGTCATGCTGAACACAAAAATTATAAAGCCTCTCTTCTATGTCTGCCGAGAGGCAATCAGATCGAGATCATCTTACCTTTGATCATTTGATTTCTATTTCTCGGATTATAATTTCTAATAGGTTTCTCTTTTTGCGTGAAAAGGTTTGGCTTCAAATCAAAATGGCCTTCGGAGTCAATTAAGATGAAGAGATATCTTCGTTTTCGTACCGGTAAGTAATAAACGATACAATTGTTCGAGTAAAGTGTTTTCCACTCTGGAGAAACTAACAGAAGTGTTTAGGACGCTTTCTTAGAAATATAGTTTTATGTTTTGGCCCAAAGATTTAAAATTTTGGCTAAATAACATCACTTAGTCGTTCAAAGAAAACGAAAAAAGAAAAAAATTGCAGTTTTAGGGCAAATTTTGACGAAACAAATTAAAAAATTATAAAATATATTCTCGGTTCATTCTGAGTGGCCAAAATTGTGGATAGAAATGCCCAGAGAAGTGACAATAGCTTTCGAGCGTTACGTATTTCTTTAGCATTAGCTTTTCGATAGCATATGACAATCCAATACATTTGTGAATTTTCCAACCCTGACTGGGTTGTACATCATCATCTTCCTGCCCTTATCCCATGTTACTTGGGGTCGGCGCAACACGTTTTTTTCTTCCATTCTCCTCTGTCAACCGTCACGCTATCATTTACTCCTTTATCTTTCATATCATTCCTCACACAATCCATCCATCGTTTCTTTGGTCTTCCTCTCCCTCTCCATCCATCAACGTTTATATTCATCACTCTTTTAGTCACATGCGATTCGTCCCTCCTCATCATATGTCCATACCAAGACAGTCGATTCCCTTTCAACTTTTCAGTAACTGGCGCAACTTTTAAACTTCCTCTAATATACTCGTTCCTTACCTTATCCATTCTTGTCACACCACACATCCACCTCAACATTCTCATCTCCGCTACATGCAATCTTTTTTCATCCATCTTCTTCACAGCCCAGCATTCCGATCCATACAGTACGACAGGTCTAATCACGGACTTGTATATTTTCCCCTTTAACTTGAGGGGCATCCGTGGGTCACAAGTTGTTCCAGTGACCTGTCGCCATTTCATCCATCCTGAGTTGATCCGGTGCGTTACGTCTCGGTTGTACCCCAGTACTAAATGGGTTGTGGAGGACACAGGCTACAGGTAGTCAGTTGCCCGAAAGTCTGACTATCATTCTTACCAAGGGGTATCGTTTTACCCAGCACTAAGTGGGTTGTGGAGGTCAGATTGGCAGTCGCTCCATGTAAAATACTGGTATTCAGCTGAATCCGGTTAGACTTCAATATAGGAAAAGGCTAACAGATGATGATGTCAATCCAATTGATTTGAGAACTGTCCAACATCGTTACTGCTTATAAATTAGAATAAGAATAATTTATTAAAATAATTCAAAAAGTCTACATTTAGGCGCAGTAGTATTATTTCTCATACAATGATATAATTAGTGCTTACATACTTAAGTAAGTACTGCAAGTACTGATAATAATGAGGAATTCAAATGTTTGGTAGCACGTTCACTTTCACATTTTTTTCATTTCATTTATTTCAGTAAATATTATACATCGAAATTTTATACGAAATTATAAAATTAAAAGAATTACAATACGAATTATTATTATAACGGTAACCAAATAAATTAGTTAAAAAGTAAAACATTTGCAATTATTTTGCTATTTAACGTAATGACATGGTGTTATTATGTTAAATAGCAAAATAAAAAATATAAAAACAAATTAAGATGTTCATTCATTATGTGACTGTATGAGCTAGACTGTAATACAAATTAAGAATACAAAACAAAAATGTCTGATATAAACTACAGGAACGGTTTCGCTTCAAGCATGAATTAAAAAAAAAACTGTCGCGACTAAACTGGTATCGGTTTTCGATACCGTAACCGTACCGTGTGACGAAAATTGAATTTCATTTTGTAACTTTCATGCTCATTCGTGTAGGCTAGTAAATAAGGTAAGAGTAAAATAGGAGTGGCTAAAAATTATTGATATCAATTGTATTTTAAGTGGAAATGTTGCGATGCCAAAGGGTATAGATAATTTCCAATCGCTATGCTTTCAAAGCATTTCACATTTCCACAATGATTGTCATAAAATTTCCGTAGGTCAATTCACACACCACGGTTGGTGCAGTGGCTGAGCGATTGGCTGCTGCACTGCTTGTTGCGGGTTAAAGTCCCGTAAAGAAAAAATATTTGTATGGTCTACAAGTAGTTGTGCCGGGTCTCATATATGTATATGTCGGATTCTCAGGATTTATTCCATTAAGCTCGTCATCATGTGGGCAGAAGATGGGTTTCGTGCTATGAAAACACACCGGTTGCGATACACTGATTCTATTGAACTAACGAATTACCTACTTGAAATTACAATTTAACATAATAACACGGGGCACAATTAATCGGGTTCAGTTCCGGGACGTCTCTACTCCGCTGCGATCAGACACTGAACGTCGTCCTCGCATAAAACATCACGACTCTGTAGAAGCACGCTGTGGTGCGGGTAGACTGGTGAGTAGGTCGCGTGATGTTACCACTGGCGCGCTTGCGATTCATTCAAAGTCCGTACTAATCATCAGATCCGACATATATACTAAACCTTCATAACCACACCCAAAAGATACAATTTCCCCGGAACAGAATAAAAATAAAAAAACATGACTAAAATATAACCAGCCAACCTTTAAATTGAATCGCTCGCCAATTGACCCCGGGAGCCAAGTCAGCGCTGTTTTACGTTACGAAGAGAAAAATGACAGTTTTATGTAGGGACCACTAAATGTGAGCAACTCATTAAACAAGGTTCTTTGACAACTTACATGTAATCTGCTTATATTTGGTGTTAGGATAGCTGTCCAGCAAAAGATGTGGCGTAGTGTGACACTGGCATAAAAGTGTAACTAACTTATTTCAATGAAAAGTTACAGTTTTTGATCATTTATTCGTTTTATTTATTTATTTATTTAACTATTTATGTACACGCTAAATACAGAAACGAAGAAAGGAACAGAAAATAGTACAAAGGTGATGCTTATTTCTAAAGAAATCTCTTCCAGCATACCTGCGAAAGGACTAAAAAAAGAGATTATTATTCATTATCATTTTACTGAAGCGTTTTCATTACCCAATTAATACTATCACGTTTATAAACTTGATGATGTATTCTTTGATTAGCAGAAGTTGAAAGTAATATTTCACATAGGGAGATAAAATGGGTGGTATTATTGGAATGTATTGGCATTGTGATTTTGTTACTCAATTAGGCTGCAGGTACTATTTCCAAGCCCTGGATAAGGGTTGGTCGTTATTTTCAGAAAATACTTATAAACTAGAATCATCATCTATCTACCTAGCCTTTTCCCTACTATGTTAGGGTCGGCTTCCAGTCTAACCGGATGCAGTTGAATACCAGTATTTTACATGGAGCGAACTTGCTGCCTATCTGACTTCCACAACCCAGTTAATACTAGGTAATACGATACCCCTTGGTAAGACTGGTTGTCGGACTTTTTGGGCCACTGACTTCCTGTAACGACTGCCAAAGATCTACAAATGATAGCCGGGACCAACGGCTAAATGTGCTTTCCGAGGCACGGAAGAAACTCGGTATGTAATGGGTGATCACACATCCACAGACCAACCTAGGCAAGCACGGCTTAACCTAAAGATCAATCCGAGTGGCTGTTATTATTTAGCCACGAGCTTATAAACTAAAATGTCAAAGCTATATTCCACAGCTTCAGCTCCCTGTGTGTCGTGAGCTAAGTTCAGGTAACCGCACCTCGACTAAGTTGTTGCAACTTGTCGTAGCTTAGTCTGAGAACTATGTAACAAACGAACTTAACTTATGCTTATTGCAAACTCTATGCTAACGATTCGAATTGTGCGCGTTTGTGTGACGTCATGTGTTATTTTCATAGAGATATACCGACTAGAAAGAGTGCATCGAATGATGTACTCAACGCGACCGACGGAGCTGTTCATGAAATACCGCGGACATAGGAGATGCCTTTTTGCAACCGACTATTCGGACAGTCGGCTAGTCGGCCGAAGTCATAGTTGGCACAACTCTAGTCAATTTTGCGTTTTCATGTTCCATTCAATACGCATTAATTAGTTCACAGGTCACTAAACAGATTAGATGATAATAATTTCCTTTTTTAATTTCCACTTGTATTTCTTTAAAAGATCAGTGAGCAAAATAATACCGTCGCTGTCAAAGTAAAAGTACTACGAAATAAATCAGACGCGTCTAAAGTCTGTAAAATCTTAAATGTCCACAGCCATCTCCAGCACACTGTCTGGGTTTAGCTTTTGAGTTGATACGGTCAAATTCTTCTGTATACAATACTTACGGATTTTCAAGTTAAATAGGTAACCCCTGAACTTTGGTCACCTTGTTTATAATAATTGATAAGAATAGCCACATTGTACTATATTGTATGAGGCTGTAGGTGTCATTTAGTTTAATTTGAAATTGCGAGATATTGGAAAGTTTATATGTCTCGGGTGAAATGGAATTCCAATTCAAATCTATTGGGCATTTGAAACCTTTTTTTATTCAAATAAGTAGTAATGTGATAAGGCCTGTCATTGACAATCTTTGGAAATTATCGTATATTTCATTCATTCATGTTTTAAACTTAAGTTGTAAGGCCCGGTTTCCACCAAAGCGGAGACGAGCGGAACGGAGAGGAGATGTGCAAGATTCAACCAATCACAGAAGAGGCGAGAAACACGATGTAGATATAAATTAATGTGATTGGTCGGTGTCCGCACGTCTCCTCTCCGCTCCGCTCGTCTCCGCTTTGATGGAGTCCGGGCCTTATTGAACTCTGTTAAAGAGTGGAGCGTTCTTCGTGCGTTTTAACATACTTGCGTGCGACTTAAGTCGGATATCATAATTAATCTTATAACTAGTTTTGGTGCCCATTGTGGGGCCATTTTCCACAAATATTTCTCAAGTAAAATAATTGCACCTCTTGTAATCTGACACTAGTAAGATATACGCTGTATACGCATGATTTCATGTAAATGGAATAGTAGTCTTTATCCCTAAAATTGTAACCACGTTGGGCGCCAAAACCGGTGCTAAGATTAATATATTACAATGTACTATTATATATCATTTTTTGTACCTCTAAGACAGGTGAGATAAACGCTGAAATAACATACATTGAGATACATGGTCTTATCTCAATGGAATAATGCTCTTTGTCATAAAATTGATTCTCACGTTGGGCGCCAAAACATGTTTTTATTTCACTTATTAAAACTTACAACACATTTTGTACTTTAACTAACCAATCTTTAAAAAATGACAAGGGGTTTTTTGTATAAGCAAATCAATTAATTTCGCAACATAATATTGAATTGACATAACTAACTAAATCCTAGAACTAAATAAACAGCCCCATTACAAACAGACAGTCAGACATACATTAACACAGACATTGCACCGAGCGTGTGTCAAGGACAGAACACACACAATTAGTGCGTCTGCCATACGGTCAGGGTTGCGAGTGGCAGACTGACAGCTCTACTGTAAACATATCTCCAACTACCCACATCTAGTGAGGTTTATTGAGAGGGGTCAGTTGAAACACTGTAGTTAATGTTACAATGGATTTCCTGTAGACCGTTTAAGTTATGATTAGTGGCTGTATAATATTCATCAACATTATTTTAAATTTCTTAGAAGCGGCCCGAAGTTTGATTTTGTGTCCGGTTGATGGCAATAGTCTCGCCCCATATGACATGTTACTCAAACATAACTGCTGAAATGTGGGTGTCATATAATAATATGGAGTCTCTGTCTAACCCATCGATGATTATAGATGTGATATTTGCATTTTTGAAAGCGTAATTTCAGTCTGAAGTCGTCCACCACTAGACATAGGCCTGCCCTAAGAATAACCACTAGTGGTAAGTTTTCATCGACTTACCTCATAGTTAGTGATAGTTTCGAAACACAAGACTAAAAAATAAAACTCTGCAACTACCGGTTTTATTTTCAATGTTGAAAACAGAAAGCCTTCGCCGCCAAAGAGCAGTGAATCACTTAAATTAATTGTGAATGTGATGCGCGAAAGGTCTAGGTCAAACATAAAAAAGTGTATTATGAAAGGTAAAAGGGAAAATTAATTGAAAAACGGCCGTCACCATGTTACGATATTATGAACTATTACAGTGCAGTATGATTCTTTTGGAACTTGAATAGCATTTTCAGGAGGGCGCTGTTGGTAAACATTTGTGAATTAGAATGTGAAAAAACAAAATGGCGGCGATAGTTCCGACAATGGCCACGAGCCAAAAGAATCATGCAGAACTGAAGTTGGTCTCATAAACACGTTTGTTTCTATTCTCCTTATCCTTTGAAAGTACCAAAAAGTACAGACACCAGCTCGTCAAGCTACCCGAAACTGTCAAATTTTCCCAATCAATGTTGAACCTAATGCTATAGCGATAAAGTTGAAAATCTATTAACGAAATTTGATAGATTGTAATAGCTTGCTGTGATGGCGTCTGTACAAAATAAACGCTCAATCGAGAGTTTATTTTGTACTTTGTGCAAGCTGTTTATCGTTTTTTTTCCTTTTTTGTTCCGTCCTGTTGAATTTATTAATATTTGTTATGCGTTGTATGTTTATTGTATATTTCTTTGTCATTTTGTATGATGCACGTCATGTCCCTGCGGTAAATAAATATTTTTTCTTTCTTTCTTTCTTCTTCTTTTTTACTTCGATTTGTTTTGTTTTTCACCTAAAGTAAAGAAGAAGAATTTCTTTTACTCTGTATAACTCCTTGCTTATTTTTTGCAGTACCGTTTTCAATGAGCGACTCGGCGGCGTATTTGCCCACACACGCAGCGACAAGACTCCTTACCGCCCGACAGCCCGTGACAAGTGTCACTTAAGAGTGATACGTGACAAAACCACTGCTTGGGAGCGGGGGACGGTATGTGTAATCCTTCCGCCCTAATCTGAAGGTAAATAAAATTTACCATGATTTTTAAGTACCTGACCCTCATAGCTGGACATTTAAGCATAAGCAGCCTATAATTTTCCCACTGATGCGACTCTGGCCTCCTCTCTATGAGAGGGAATGTGCTACAATCCCTCACGTGGGCCCAGTGCGGGTTGGCAGATGTCACATGTCTTCGAATTTTTGGTTCTAGGACATGGCGGTTTCATCACGGTGTTTTCCTTCACCGATTTGAGAGCAGTGGTGATGAAATACATTGCACAAAGTAATGATCCTGCCTGGGTTTCATAAGCTGAATGTTTAGTCAATATTTACCGTAATAGGTAAGTCATCATCTGCCTTGCCTTTTCCCAGCTATGTTGTGCTCGTGCAGCTGTATACCAAATTAATGCCTATGTGAATAACCCAGTTATTAAATAACAAGATGCATAGTTTGTCTGATCCTCGTTTTTCCTGCAAAAAGAGTCCTTAATGGTCCATTAACTCCCCTATCTTCCATCCAATGCATAACAAAGCTCAAAGTTTCATATAAACCGTCTGCTTACAGTTTTCCTAGAGACGCTCTTTGAGTTAGTGAAACAACACATCACTGAATAACGATAAATGTACGTACTATTGTACAGTCAACACAACGGATACGTATGCAGGCTGATAAATGCAGGTTATTTTTGATTAAAGGCGTGTGGTATACACAACTTTAAAGGAAACAGCGCAGTGGGGCGACTTAAATGTCTTCCTATGTAATCATTGTAGCTTAAAACGAGACCGATGACTAATCTTTGAACGGCAGTACGACAGTAAAGGCTAGATAATAATTATAATGTGTGTATCGCTTGTCCATTGTGAATTTTATTTTGAAAAGGGTATTCAAGTTGCTGGCAATTTTTGTGACATAACGCCTCTATATCTGAAGGACAGGACCACTGGCGCTGTGAGGAGGTACTCCCACTTTATTTTTCCATGTAGGCTTGTAAATTACAATTAACAAATTCAGGTGATGACAAAACCAATAATATCCACTCAATAGTATTTTACAAGCATGTAAATAGGTACGCTCTACAACAATAATCTGCCAGAGTGAGATGGTGATTATTTGTTCCCCGCACAGCTTAGTCATTTGTCGACTGTACAAGATTTTATACATATACATTTACTTGTAAGTATTCCCTTTGTACAATTACAAAGATATTGTTAAAGTTGAACTCGTAAGGGGTGTCTGAACTGTGTTGTGTATTATATGCAAGTGGAAGATATATGTATGTATTGGTTTTCATTTTGTTAAGCTAAGTGACTCAGGGGTGAGTCGTCCTTTTGGGTGATAATACTTCTGCGTCAACGATATTTTTCGTAACTAACTTACTAGTTAAATTCCATAATTTCAATTGTTGGTAGGCCTAATAAATACAATAAAATAATCAAGGCTCATTGCAGAGAGTTGACATTCCAACAGCGTAAAAATGGATTAGACGCTCAGAACGACAGCCATTTTGATTTTAATTTAGTTAAAACTTTAGCAAATTCAGGCTATAATGTTCCCACTGCTGGGACACAGGCTACCTGCTCATTTTGAGAAGTGCTATTTTGAGAAGTACACATTTTGCGAAGTGCACATTTTGCGAAATGCACATTTTGCGTCAAGTGCACATTCTGCATCAAACCCCTCTCTATTAAGGGGAGTGGACTATAATCCTCCACGAGGGCCAGTGCGGGTTCGTAGAAATCACTTGTATTCCATTTTTTTGGTTCTATAGAACCTGCCGTTTTCTTCAAGACAAAATAAATTACACAAAAGAATAAGCCCGTCTGGGTTTGAACCCACAACCGTCAACACGTAAGTCGAGGCCGTTTCCACAGGGCCACCGTTGCTCTACAAGCTCTAAAGTTGTGTAACACATAAATTCACTTTTGCTCTACTGTCTGCAAGTATCAATCCACCTTTAATTACGCGAATCTGGTCTAAACTATCAATACCGTTTTCCAAAGAGTTCGGCCGCCACATTAACACATGAAAGAAGGCCTTATCTCTCCTTATCTCATAAGCTTGCGGGGCTCGAACGTCGCACAAGCCGCGCCGTCCGGGAAGGAGCGATAAACCTCAGCTTAATGACCTTTTGGGTACTCTACAGTACACATTTTTCAATATGTGGTACTTTTAATTTATAGATAAATAGCTGATTTAATAGCTATCACATTCTTATTTTTGTTTTCCATTTTAATCGTCTACTAAAATAGGTGGAGGTGTATTCGGTGCGTATAATTTTTTTTTCATGTATGTACACTGATTTCTCCGTGATTACTGGGCCGATTTACGTTATTTTTAACCCCCGACGCAAAAAGAAGGGTGTTATAAATTTGACCGCAATGTATGTGTGTCTGTCTCTGGCACCGTAGCTCTTAAACGAGTGAACCGATTTGGATGCAGTTTTTTTATTTGAAAGCTAGTTTCTTGGCAATGGTTCTTGGATACTTTTTATCAAAATAGGTGCAGCCATTTACTAGATATGGGGATGAAAGTGGGTATGAAAAATCGAATATTTTCAAATATACCCAAGTGGAGTGTCAAATGAGAGAGCATGATGTGTGTATTAAAATTAGACATGTTTTATCAAAATCGGTGCAGCCATTTACTAGATATGGGGGATGAAAGTTTATTTATCTTTCATCTTTTATTTTGTCGTTGGGAGTTTTTTAAATTTTAAATTTAATTTTAATTATATATATATATTTATTTAGTAGAGGAAACCCGCTATTTGATCCCATAATTTTTTTATAAACCTTCTTTGAGCAGTTCATGAATTAGTTTCTTAAATACTTATTTTTTCTTCTTTGTCTATGTATATAGATGATCTCAATAACTTTCAGTAGCACTGTTAAATTAATCTGCTTTTATCTCGTCAATACCTTTTCGTTTATTTTTTAATACCAAAGATTGCACGTTTACGTCAAGAACATTGACATTATATCGACGGACAGACAGATTAGCTAAATTAAAAGTATCGGTATCGAGAAATTCGCGAGAAAAAAAAATGTCGAAACGGAAATTAATAGCGTGCGTTGACTGGCTGGCTAGATTTTAAGATTGTAGACTTATAAAAAATATTTGAAAATCCACAGTATTCTTTATTGAACTGAGTTAAAGTAGCTGCTGGAATAAAATCAGAGATTGAAATACAAAAAAAAACCGGTCACACTGAAGGTTGAATCATTTTTTTTTTTTATGTGTACTTAAAATACTAAACAGGATATTACATTAAGATAGAAGAGCACTAAGGTCATAGTTGGGTTGAAAAAAATAATATTTTATCCAAAGACATTCAAATATAACTAGCTATAGACGGGACAAGACCAAGACCCTGACAATTCCAATACCTGTTACAAATTAGTAACAAGTCGATCAGTCCAGTGCAATACGTCGCCATGTCAAGTCGCATTCATATGACAAAAAGACATTTAAATATTTCCGAGCTATAGACGGGTCAAATTCAAATTTCAAATTCAAATTCAATTATTTGTTAGAATATGGTACATTATTTATGGTCTTAACTTTATGGGTCATGACGAAGAAAATCGTAATCCAAAACTTATTACTACTTAGTAACAATTCGTTCTGTCTAGTGTCATCTGTGTCACACGCCCGCTTGTCAGGTAGCATTCGTGTGTCAAAATCGAAAATATTCAGGATGAAATTATTGTATAACAATATTCCCAATGTCCTCTCTATATGTGTTTTAAATCTCTTTGATTTTATCCCACGAACAAACTTAGATTTGGTGTTGAAAATCATGTTCTCCGATACATTCCATATGGGGAGAATGTATTATTTAATTACATTTTAATAGTTGGTCGACTAACCTACGTAGCTGTGATAGTTTTCTTTTTTTTGGATCGCGGTGCCTGATGCAGAGTCATAGAAACGCTTATAAAGGCGCTTCATGACTTGGATGATGGTAGGCCTTCTGAGGTCTAAGGCCCGTATTACAGAATGTCACTCAAGACTGCATGCATTACAACCCTTTATAAGGCAAAGGGAATATATATTTTTTTACCTTATTTTTCGGCTCATTAATTAAATAACGTGTTTCTGGTAGGTATTCTATTGTTGTACAAAGGTTATTAAAGACTTATCAATCCCTCATTAAATATTCAAAGAACAAAAAAAAAACAAAAAATGAAATTTATTTTCTACCAAAATACCTATGTCTATTTGGCATTATTTTCCGATTCCCAGACCGTTTATTCATTCATTCATTTATTAAGACAACCAGGATCCATCGGGTTAGTAACAATATTCTTAACCTATGTTAGTACTTAATTTAACACAGACAGTATACTAATGCCCTTACCAACGAGCTGTCATGCCTCCCGACTATGCCTGTTAAAGGGAATTAGTTTCAACTCGCACTTCCCCGGTTTTTTACATGTTTGATTTCTATGAATATTTTATTTGAAAGTAATAGCACCTTTATTGGTTAGGTTGTACAACAATACCGTCGATAGTACCTATCGCAGTTATTGAGCAAGTCTGCAGTGCACTTTAAAGAATTAAACGAATACACGCACTATCTATTTATTGAGCTACGGCTGATTGAACTCGTTCAGTAATCCGCCAACAGAGAATTATGATGATAGTTTTCAAAATGAATTGCAAACACCTAGGTACACTATTGTTTGTTTGTTACCTTTTCACGCCTAAACCGCTGAACGGATCAAACTGAAATTTTGCATATACGTTGTCAGGTGTACAGAAACGAACTTAGGGTACCTTTCATCCCCAAAAAAAGTACTGTTCCCGAGGAAAATAACAATGACGACTATATGATAGTAGATGGCGCCACGTGTCTTTCGAATCATGATTGAATTATACAAGCAGAGTACAACCCGACTTGAGTGTCAAATTCTAAATTAACGCGAACGAAGCCGCGGGCAAAAGCTAGTCAAAAAATACACATAAGTAACATCACGCCTATAATCCCCGAAGGGTAAGGCAGAGGTGTACTTAATAGTACACCCGCAGTTCGCCAGTTATGTTTAATTCCCATGTAATAGGGAGCCAGCCTATTGTCATCAACCGGGCACAAATCTAAAGTCCTAGTTTGCTATTGAGAAATTCTTGTTGGAAAAACTCAATAACACGATGCCCGACCGGGGAATCGAACCCGGAATCTCATGGAGCATATGGCCGCCATCAACCTGGCACAAATCTAAAATCCGTGCCGTACCTACTGAGAAATAACTGACGAAAAACCCAATAAACCCTCTGCCCGACTTGGGAATAGAACCCAAGACCTCATGCGCAACAGTGGCGCTAGCAACCACTGAACTAACGATGCGTAATATACTTATACAGTTACTCAACCAAATTAACGCCATTTATTTACATAATAGCTCTTATATTTTAAGAGCAGAACAACAAAGATGTCTGCCACAATATCATAATAATGAAACATTTAATAAAGTCCGTGTCTTGCCGGGCTGCTATTAGATTTGCCGCCGTAATGCAGCGGAGTGCACCTGTACAGTTTATTTGTTCCCCCACCGGGCACCGTTTTCTCTCGTCTCAAATCCAACCGCTGTTGGTTTAACCGCGTTTTAGCATAAATTAGTTTTTGTCTGGTCTTATTGGAGCTCTGTTTTATTTAGTGAAAACTCGGGAAATAGAAATTGTTTACATGGACCAGTATCTGTGGTTGTAATCTTGTAACTGTAAGGCCAAAGTCGGCATTCTCCCACACACCGGTTAACTTTTAAGGTGAACGCAGACCTGGCCGCACCGCACGCGCCGCAGTCGCCGCATTCGAATTCTTTATATGAAATTCTATACAACCTCGCACACTCACCCGCGCCGCAGTCGCCGCAGTACCTGAAGCGGCCAAACTCCCCAAGCCGCAGCTGATGACGTCACCAACGCCGGCCCGCCCGCATCGGACGCTGCGCACGGCGCGGCGCGGGCGCAGCGTCCGATGCGGGTGGCACGGATGTGCGTGCGCATTGTTAACAACAGCGATGACTGCGGCGACTGCGGCGACTGCGGTGACTGCGGCGACTGCGGCGACTGCGGCGACTGCGGCGCGGACAGATGTGCGAGGGCATTAACAAATGCGATGACTGCGGCGACTGCGGCGCGTGCGGTGCGGCTAGGTCTGCGTTCACCTTTAGTTCACATGCGTGAGTAATTTAATTTGATTTGGACATCATAACCGGTTTGTAGCACATATACAAGATAGATTGTATGTATGCTAATATGCTTGTGTGAATTCTGGGGGGACGGCGCGAACGCAGTCCCCACTACCAAAAATTACGCATCCGAGTTATCCACATTAGGGATAATCGCAGGGGTCAACCTAACCGCAGTGCAATGGGAAGGCCTCGCCCTGGGGGAACCGCCTATTTGATCACGGTTTCCCCTATGCCAGGTAAGTATGAATCCACTACAGTACCGCGCGACGGTCATTCGACGGCGGAGAATCTTAACACCGCGATTCAGGAACGTGACGTAATTGTACAGCGCCATCTAGTTTAAAGATACGAACTAAATCGCGTGGTACTTATGCGTCTACTTAGCAAAATAGCGGTACCTTTACTTAGATTGCACTCACGGTACAATGTAAACAAGTTAATATATCAAGTACCATTGACAAGATTGCACTTAGTGAGAGATTAAGTAAGATAAATTGAGAACAATCAGTAACGAGATACTGACGGATCATAGCAACATGGGAATTAAGTAATCTTCTTCAGTGGTGTGATGTATAATTACAGGATTATAGTCTTGACAATTTTAACTGAAAGTACGATTAACTAGGACGTTGGTACGAGTATGTTTTTCTTGCATACATAAGCTACAGCTTCTCACACAAAACAGACAAACACGGATGATTTATTAATTATTAGTATAGAATTTCATAAGATCAAATAATTGGAAGGAGCTCGTGGCTAAATAATAACAGCCGCTCGGATCGATCTTTAGGTTAAGCCGTGCTTGCCTAGGTTGGTCTGTGGATGGGTGATCAGATACCGAGTTTCCTCCGTGCCTCAGAAAGCACGCTAAGACGTTGGTCTCGGCTGCCATTTGTAGATCTTTTACAGTCGTTACAGTTGGTCAGTGGCCAAAAAAGTCTGACAACTAGTCTTACCAAGAAGGGGTATCGTATTTCCTAGTACTAACTGGGTTGTGGAAGTCAGATAGGCAGTCGCTCCATGTAAAATACAGGTATTTAGCTCCATCCCGTTAGAATGGCAGCCGACCCTATCATAGTTGGGAAAAGGCTAGGCAGTGATAAAGATCAAATAATTGGGTACATACTATGTCAAATTACTTTACTAAAATGTATATTTATCTATTAGGCACTTAATAAAATAAGAATGCTTAATTTTACCCGGTCGGTAGTTTAGTATATTAACCATAATATTACCCGTCAATAAAAGATTCTGGGCATTACGCGAGCCAAAGTAAGTATGGTTGTTTTAAATTGTGTTAGGTTGTGCTACTGATTACTGGAACGCGTGAAAGCAGGCATCGTGCTACGAAATCATGTAGTTATTTATATAACTATGCAAGTAATTGGATTATGTTGATTAGCTTTAGTTTCACGAAACCACTCCTATTGAGCACAAGTGCGTAAGCAGTCACATAGCAGTTTGGTTGAATTCTCAAATCATTTGTCACTATGTCGTATCTAAAAACACATGTTTAATTCAGAACAAATACATACTTATTGGAAAAGACCGTTTATTTCAAGAAACCGTCTAGTCTTGGAGTTTTTCGCAAAAAGTATTTAACACGTAATGATTTTGTTTTCCTGGTTTCGATATTCAGGTCTGAAAAAGTTGTATTGGATTTTTCACTGAGAAATAAGTGTACTAACTGACTAACCTTTTAGGGACACTTATTCTGATAAAACTGCCAGTTTCAATTTTCTTCTCAGTGTTCTTATGTATTTACTTGTTTAGCATGTTTAGCTGTTAGTCCCGGCTGTCATTTGTTGACCTTTGACAGTCGTTACAGGTAGTCAGTGAACCAAAAGTCTGACAACCAGTCTTACCTAGTACTAACTGGGTTGTGGAGGTCAGATAGGCAGACGCTCCATGTAAAATACTGGTATTCAGCCGCATCCGGTTATACTGGAAGCCGACCCCAATATAGTCGTGCAGATGTTCTTGTATATTTAGATGTTATCTTAACTAGTTTTACTTTTTATTTTCAGGTTCCTTCAGAGCTTTAGTTTTCGCCGTGGCAGCGTTGCTGATCATCAACTACGTATCAGGTATTTTTCTCGGTAGAATTTCATTATTTTCCCATTTGTCATAGGTGGAATGTTTTCATAAGAATATGTAAGATCTCAGCGGGTTTACCTATTCGTAACAGGAAAAAATAACATCGACCTATATGCTATATCTTTGGGTCGAGCGAACCTAACACAGTACTGGCGTGATGTTTGCATTATGTCATGTTAAATTTTTAGTGGGTGTACTATTAGATACCTCTGCCTAATCCTTTGGGGATTACAAGCGTGATGTTACGTCCATATTTTTATTCGGACCAGATTGATCTCAAATGACATCACCAATTTCAGCGTTAGAACTAATAACCGTTGTAATAAACTTACTTTTGAGTGGAGACCACGAATTATCTAACGAAGTGTGGGTCTCAGACTAAGTGGCTCGGCTGTTGGTCCTAACTACGCAAAGAGACCCTTCCGAAGATCGTTGGCCACAGTCGCTGCTGATTCAAGGGCATGTCCAACAGTGTAGTGCTATTATGGTTTACTAGTTTACCCCCGCAGCTTCGCCCGCTTTTGCTGGCGGTACTAGTTAGAAGAGATTAGCAGCTTGGTACAAACTACTAAATTTCTTAAGAGCATTTCATACAAACTTTCAAGTCCTTTTTTTTCGAAATGACTGAACCGATTTTAATGAAACTTCATACGCATAAGCAGGATACACAAGTCTAAAAAGTTATTAGAGAACATTTTCGAAATGTATTATTAATTGGAAATAATTTCAATGGAAAATCTAAAATCGGTCTAATTTAGCAGTAACAGTATTTTTCGAAAATTTTCTGCTCGCCCGCATGGAGTTCGGTATTTTCCCACGGGATCGTACTACACGGATAAAAGGTATCCTATGTGTTAATCCAGGTTATAAACATTATTTACAAACTACAAATATATCAATAATAAAAATAGGTACAATTACGAAAAGAATTACAGGGCGTCAAAAAATTCGTACACATCATCGTTAGTAAGAAAAGTGCCAAGACAAAATATTCCAACGACCAATCCCTAATCTCCCCCCCTATGTATTGGAAGAGGCTTTGACGTGCTGAGGGACAATATAGGCTGTGATACCTATTATAGTTATGAGCATGTCGTACACGCGTAGATTAAAACTTTGTTCTTACTAAGTGATATTGTACTACCAAACCGCCCCTGCTTCACACGGGTAGATTGTGGCGACAGGACAAAACATCGAGATTTCTATGTTTTATCCAAGTTAAATATTAGACGCATAGAGTTGCCAGAATAAATTCTATAGTGTTATAGTAAAAACCACATTAAAATCCGTAGCTCAATAAAGAAGTGCTTAGTAGTACCAAAAATTCAAAGACATGTGACATCAACGAACCCACACTGGGTCCTACAGCACTCGTAGCATGACCACCGTAGACACGGGTTTCTTTCACCGTAGAAACGGGTTTTTACCACTTGCTCCCACAGAGGAAGAGGCTTAGGCGCAGCAGTGGTGGGCTGCTGCTGTAGTCAAAACAATTGAATGTGAACTTACTTACCAAAAACTCGCAATAGTAAACGATTTTTATCGCTACTCTTACTAACTGTCGCAGACTGTCGCTAAATATCATATCCCACGCTTCTCATAATACACAGGTCCTGTTACGATATGCGTGAAATATGATAGCTCGTAGCTAAATAATAACAGCCGCTCGAGTAAATCTTCAGGTTAAGCCGCGCTTGCCAGGTTGGTCCGTGGATGGACCATTACATACCGAGTTTCATCCGAGCCTCGGAGCCGTTGGTCCTGGCTGTCATTTATAGATCTTTGGCAGTCATTACAGGTTGTCAGTGGCCCGATAGTCTAACAACCAGTCTGACCAAGGGCTATCGTATTACCCAGTACTAACTGGGTTGTGTGGAGGTCAGATAGGCAATCGCTCCATGTAAAATACTGGTATTCAGCTGTATCAGGTTAGACTGGAAGCCGACTCCAACATCGCTGGGAAAAGGCTAGGCAGATGAAGATAAGAACTGGTAGCGATAGCTATCGTTTACGAGTTAGGTAGGAACAAATATTTGTACGGCCTACAGGTAGTTGTTCCGGGTCTGGTTGTTTGTGTATGTGAGTTTAAATGTTTGTAAACGCTCCCACGACTCATGAGAAATTCCTAGTGTGGGGCAACGTTTTAAAAAAAATAGAAATATTTTTGGTACAAGTTCACATTCAATTGTTTTTCCAATTTATGATAATTCTACTTTAAAAAGCTAAGCTTTCACACAAACATACCCAAAATATATAAATATAGATGTATAAAGATATAGCGAATATGTATAGATGTATATAGCGATAGATATAAAGTAATACGCTAACATAACAGTTTAGGGACGGATTAGAAGTCCCTTGACGGTGAATTATGCGTATGAAGTGTTAATGGCTAATCACCCACTCCTCGTTGGTAAGTTGAGTGACATTTTAAAATAATTATGTACTAATTGGCTGTTTGTTGATTATTTACTAAGGCGTGAGGTCAGTGTTTTTAAAACTTTCAAGTTCGTTTACGATTTTAATTTTTTTTTGTGCCGAGAAGCTGGCTCACTACTTATAGCAAAAACACCAGGATAAGCCGCGTAATTAAAATTTTCTGATGTTTTTGTAAGTCAGTATGAAATTATTTGTTATAAAAATATGATCAGCGACCATAACAAATATGATTTTACAAAATTATTATTTCCTTTATTTATTTCTGTACAAATTATTTACGTTTTTAAATATTCCTTTAAAAAAAAAACAATATAAAAAACATTAAAAAATATTATTATGCAGTGTTACAGCATCAACGTTTGTTTAAATGTTTTGTACTGTGCGAGTCAAATATATACTTTTTTTTCTTCTTTTTAAGTTAAAATAGCCTTATGGATTATAATCAAAATAGATAATTTTTCACGAACAACCTTGACGCATCCCCCTTAAGATAACGTTGATGGCTAAAATGATGACGATCATTATATTTTTAATGAGCAAAGCAAAACCCTCATAAATGGTTGCGAAGTATACAACACGATGACACTAACAGGACGTAGTTGTATGTATCTTGTTAAAATCTGTCACTTCATGTAGTTCTCACATAATGTACCATCCCAACATGAATGATATAATCAAGGTGTTGTTATATATTCTGATTAGTAATGTCCATGGAGTTTCTTGCCCGTTCTTCTCCATAGAGATCTACGCTTTGGAATGGTCAACTACAGTACTTTCACAGTTATTATGCCTGTTATTATGACTGTAGCTTATTTTTTTTTGTTTTCTCTTTCGACAGTTCAAAGGTGTCTGTAACAAGCCTACTTGAAATATTTTTTTTCTTTTGTATACTGGAATTCAACCGTATTCGCTTTGAATGGAAACCGACTCCAACATAGTCTCGAAAGTCTAGGCAGATGGTGAAAAAGTCCCCGTTCTGAAACTTTTTCAACGTACGTCTATTTCATGTGCCTTTATTCGTAACATAGCGCACAGTCTACATTTTGAACCTAAAGGCTCAAATCAATTAAATAAAATGTAAAACACATATATTTCGGGTTAAAACATTCCCAAAAATTAACGGATTATTTATGATTACACCACTGTTTTTATGGGTTTGCAATTTATTAAAATTAGACTTAATAATTTAATACGAATATTCAGCTTATGTTAGAAGAAATAAATAAATAACCAAATATCAGTTTTGGATTTATTGAAATTACCGCATCAAATATTACCAATAAAATCAATCCTATTAAACATAACCAAAGTTCACATCTTCGAGAAAAACCGAAATACAAAATTGCGAAGTACTCAAAAAGGTCTTACCTGCCATAAATCTTTGATAAGTTCCGATTTATTAGTTTCAGAAGTAAAAGGGCACTCAATGTAAAGTGTTTATTCACTCGAACAACTTACGTCGAAGTTTTGCGGAGCCCGACACGAGACGTGTGTCGTACTCGACCGCCCGATCGCAACTGGATCCTGGCCGCTATACTCCGTGTACTGGCTGGCAAGGACAGGTGTTTCGATGCCATTATTGCTGAAAAATTAAATGTTCTATGGTTTTGGGATATTTAAATTGTGGTGTTGCGTTCGCGGCTTTACTGAAAGTTTGATTAGGAATGATATTCTGTTTAACGATGGATTAAAGATACTTTTACCTGATTTTCATGAATAATAAGTGGATTTTAATTAAGATTCATTTCACTGATGAGTTATTTAATTTTGAATCCAACAAGAACTTGTTTAATTGTAAATCATAATAAACAAGTACACGAGGTACCTACAAACATTTAATGACTTGTTACTTCACATAATAAGTCTGCTAAAGACTCATTAAAAATATTTAGTTACTTTTAAAATATTCCTGAAACACTCAATTGATCTTCTTTCTTTATCGTGTGGTTAGTGTCTAACCTGGTGTCAGAGTTTTTATGCCACCCATGGGTCTCTGATTTGGCTTTACATACCGTCAAGAAATATATCTCAGGCAGGCTGGTTCCTTCGCCATTTTTCCTTCACCGAAGCAAGTGGTAATTATACAATACGCACATGAATCCGAAAAATCAGAGGTGCGTGTATTGGGTTCGAACTCGAGACCTAGACAGTCCGACGGCGACGGTCATATCACTAGGCTATCCATTTAATGACTTGTTACTTCACATAATAAGTCTGCTACAGACTCATTATAAATATTTAGTTACTTTAAACATATTTCTGAAACACTCAACCAACAGCATCCCTAAAAAAGTCCATTCAAACACAAACTTGCTACGGCGTAGTAGGCGTCTACGAAACCGCTACGACAACGTCTACGCCGTAGTAAAAGTTAAGCGCAGTATCAGAACGAATAATAATAATGTTTTATGTGAAAGGCGCCACATTTTATTAGGTATTATCGTTTAGTACATTGTAAAGGTAGGTATTGTAACATAATATCAGGGGTTTTGTGACCATACGAACGGTAATGGTCTTGCGATCGGGTTCGAGAGTTTGCGCATCAATGTCGAATTTCGAAGAGATTTTAAGATAATTTTGTGGCTGCCTCGTTGATCTCTATCTCACTACTCCTATTATAAGCATGATTTCCTGTGTTAGATCCACATAACATCACGCGTTGTAAGCCCCGAAGGGTTAGGCAGAGGTCTACTTGATAGTACACCCACATTTCGCCAGTTGTGTTTAAGTCCCATGTAATAGAGGGCGAGCCTATTGCCATCAACCAGTCAGATGGTATACCTTGTGTTGCCATCTGTCATTGTTTTGTTGAATTTTAAGGTGTGTCTGTTTTTTTATACAAACTAGGTTGTGGAGGTCAGATAGGCAGTCGCTCCATGTAAAATGCTGATATTCAGCTGCATCTGGTTAGACTGGAAGCCGACCCCAACATAGTTGGACAAAGGCTAGGCAGATGACGGAAATGTAAGGGGATGTGATAATCTATTTTACTGTTCACCACAAAAAGTTTACCAGGTACGTCAGGTTAACAAATCAATCACAACACCACTCGCAAAGCGAATCTACCATAAACAGCAACGTTGTACCAAACAATTCTTTACTTTAACCTGTTCAAAATAGAGTTTTAATTTAGTTGTAGCTAGCTTTTTAAAATACTGCAATATAAAATACTGATTGTTTCCCAACAAACCCGTAAGCCGATTAACGGTAAATCAATAATACTTAGAAATTATTGAAAGCTCTTTTAATTGTTTACTTAAGAGTGCTGAGAATTCACTGATATTGAGGGCCGGGGAGGGCGCTGATTGTAAGAAAGATACTCTGAAGGTATAAACTGACTGCGGGACTGCGAAAGAGATACCGCGGCCCTGGAACACAAAGGACAAAGAAGGAACATGGATGGGTTTTAGTCAGTAAAAGTCTAACACTTCCTTCCACTCCAACCAGAGCGGTGGGGAGAGGGGTAATTTGATGATTTCCCATCCGAAAAAAAAGGGTTAAGACTGACTGCGAGCAATTTAATACTAATAACTTATTCCAGTTTTCGTACTGCTTGGCAAACATCTCTCAAAACTGATAGGGTAGGAAATAGTTAATTTGTAAAAGTATACAACGGTGCATATATAAACACAACATCACGCCTGTAATCCCCGAAAGGATTAGTACATCCACTTTTCGCCAGTTAGAGGGACGAGCCTATTGCCATCGACCGGGCACAAATCCAGACTCCGTGGCTGCTACTGAGAAATTCCTGATGGAAAAACCCAATAACAATTTGCCTGATTTGGGAATCGAATCCAGGACCTCATGCTCAGCAGTCGCGCTTGCGACCACTAGACCAACGAGGCAGTTCAGGGTGTGCTAACATTAAATAAATATTTGCCAATTCACGGACTATGTACGCGTATTACACTATAAGCTTAAATAATATTGGTACGCGGCAAATTTTTCTTCTTAACCGTTGTTTAATCAGATCAAAATACGGTTTTCGATTAAAAACCGAGTTTATTCATTGTTTCTTTGAAGAAGGAGGAAAAACCTAAGTGTTCAATTAATTTACTTCAAGGCCGTGAATGCTGTGATGTAGTCAACGACAATGCAGTAGTCCAACTGGTAAATATGATGCGGTCGAAGTTGTACAAAAAAATATGCTGTTTCATGTTAAGGTACGACCGCACATCAGTGGCCACTCTTCGATTTTGAGCTGGCCTGGCGAAGCACGGAGTTTCTATTGAATAAAAGGCCAGCTTATACCGGTTTCGTTACCAGTAACGTGCGGCCGTTTGCCAGGTCTTAAAATATGGCTTATTTCACATAGCTTTTATTCCATGGCTGAATTTCTCAAAAAATCTAATTGTCTATATGTAGTTTTTTGAATACTTGTTTTTAATATTATAACTTTACTTTATATACCTCCATGATCCCTGTTCTCAATGGGTGTGTAATAAATGGCATAATAACAGATAGTATTTTTTTTTTTTTTGTCAACCTCAACTGCCCCACTCCTGGGCAAAGGCCTCCCCCCATTCCTTCCACTTTTCTCGATGTTGCGCCTCTTCTCGCCAATTAACGAGAAAGTCATCCAATTTTTAGTAAATAATGTTGAAATTAATTTAATCACTTGAAATAATGTTCACGTTAGATATTATAATAACTGAATATTATACTAATTGAATATTAATTGAACATTAAACCATATAAAATTAGGTAAAATGAAATGAAAACAATAATTCATTAGATCATTTCATCGTTATATGAAATGAAATTAGGTCATATGATCATTAGAACTTTTGTTATTATTTCATTCGTTACACACCCGTTCCCAAAGTTTTGTTTGAGTGCTTTACATTGAGTCCTACCGCAAAACGTGATTTTTCCCAGTGATAATTTTAGCACAGTATTTCTTAGTTTCATGTACAGAATGATTGCTGACGGCTTCGTGCAGGGTTCGTGTACTTATAAACGAACACTTTACGAAGCCTATGACTTCAGGAAAAATCACCTCGATAAAGATAAGATGAGATAGAAAAGATTGATTCCCCGTAATATTATAGGAAAATCAGCCAGCAGTAAAAGTTGCAGGATGTGCACCTTTTCACTTTCCGGACGACACAGGGTTATTTTAAATTGGTGACGTGCAAATATTTACATTATTTTGCAAGAAACCATCACCATCAATTTACGAATTTAACTTCACGAATACTAAGAATAATCTGTGACCGCCGGTAGCTTGGACCCTGTTCCCGATACCGGTGGTGGATTTTTGATATAAAAATATAGGAACACACATATAAATATATATTGAATGCGTTTGTAAATAAATAAAGGAAAATAATAATATCATCTTAGTGAAAATTATACACGCTGTAGGAGAGGCATGATAAAGGGTACATGATTCTAGACCACAGCGCAGCATAGACATTTATAGACCGTTGTTAAAAATCGAATGTTTCATAGGAAAGTGCAATTCATCAGACATTTAACATCTTGATCAAAATATACAGAGCCGCAGTTTTTAATGAACACCGAAAAAATCCGAGGGTGGTCTAGAATCATACAGGTACTGAAATAATGGGAACAGATTTTTTTCAGTTATTTTTTCTACATTCTTTTGTCCTCGCAATTACTGGATTTTAGAATTTTCCATTCCTTTGCACTACTGTGAAAACCAACTCTGTGACCGAGGAGTCCGAGGCACTTAATCGAACTAGTTGGCTCAATTAGCTGACTATAGTGCATGGTTTTGGCGCCTCAATAGTTCTTATGTCAAAGTTCAAATTAAGGATGCACCATCTGCGCGCAACTCCTACGTTTTAGTCTGCAAATTAGAAATCATAAAGACAAGTGTAGTCTATAGGGAGCTTTGGTAATCTTATCGTGGATATTCAAAATCGGGAAACACGCTTTTTACTTATAAATATGATTATGGAAACTGACTTCCATACGAGCTTGTAGACATAGTCTAGACCAAGACTTTGCTTAGCAGGTGGGGTGCTGACAAGCTGGGCAACCTGACAATACAAATATGCCATTAAGGATATAGCCAAAAAAAGATGACGAAAATGGGATGCTGAAAGTTGTATCTATGCGAATGCAATCACAGTGAAATAGAAGAAAATATCCCACATTTTAGATAGATAGATAAACCATTTATTTAGTGCACACAAAAAACATAGCACAACACACGGAAGCACAATGAAATAATACAAATTACACGACATAACTATATAAAAACAAGGCGCCAATATACAAAAAGACAAACATATTAACGAAAAAAGTACAGTAACACCATGACATACTTCAATTCAAATAACGAGCATTATACAAGGTGCGGTGTGCGTCTCAAGGTTGCACGAAATGGGAGTCCAGCTCAGCATGTGTCAGGCATGCACCTGGCGCTGATATTCTGCTGAATCCCTGTAGTGACATACGGATTTTATCTAAGGGATACGGCATTACCCAGTACTAACTGGGTTGTGGAGTCAAATAGGCAGTTGCTCCATGTGAAATACTGTGGAACTTATAACTGCATCCAGTTAGGCTGGAAGCCGACCACAACATAGTTGGGAAAAGGCTAGGCTGAGATCATGATCCCTAACTAAGCTGCTATGTTTTTAACACAGTGTGTGAACATAATCTGAAGCGAGGACGGCCACGTGGCGATCGAAGCGCGATGCATCACGCCCAGCCGTCAAGAGGCGCCGGTGATCATGTTACAACTATCACTTACTGTTATAGGGTTTACGTACCCATAGGTATGTACAGTTACGAGCAATGAAATATATATGTCAGGTTATCAGGATTTATTCCATGAAACTCGTACATCAATTGTGGGCAGCAGATGGGTTTCGTGCAATGAAAACACACTGGGTGCGATACACCGTTTTAAGCCAACCAACAAAATACTTGAGATTACAACTTAACACAATAACACCGGGCACAATGAATCGGATACAGTTTCAAGACGTCTCAACTCCACATTGAATGTCGCCCTCGCCTCGAGCTGAACATCAGGGCTCTGTAGAAGCACGTGGTGGTGTGGGTAGACTGGTAAGTAGGTCGCTTGATGTCACCACTGACGCGCTTGCGATTCATTTTATATCCGTACCTATGACCGGATCCGGCATATATGTTAGTGTAAAAGCCCGAACTACGGTAAATCCTAATATTTTCTGGTATAACCAAAGATTTTCCAACTCTTAATGGTATACCTCCGAACCGTTCCGTTTAAAATCCTTATTCCGTATTTATTAAACATACATTATTTACTATCTATACAAACCTAAAATAAAAATATGTGTAACATACTCGTATATCAAAAGCAGAGACGAATTAAAGTGCGTAAAAAATTCTGAGCAAATGCGCAGGAGACTGGCAGCATTGCACGTTGTGTGTAATTAAATAAAACCCTAATGATTATTAAATTGGAAAAGCTATATGGGATCTTACTTACAAATAATTGTGCCTCACAAGCAAGACGCATGAAATTAAAACAATATGTTATAACCCTTTACGGGACACTGATTTTTGCGTCAAAGGGAATATTAAAATGGTTGCCAAAGCTTTAATATTCTACCGTTGTTTTATTTTATTTTCCCAAAAGCCCATTGCGAATGGTTCACCAATATTTTAAAAGCAAAAAGTCGGCTTTTATCCGGTAAAAAGTACTTGGTTTATGCATTTGGATTAAAGTATTACTGGATTATATTTTAATAATTTCTATCTGTGGTATTGCTAGTTGCTACTACCGTACTTATTTTATGTATACGAGTACACGGCTGCACATGAAGCTGTACATTTCCAGTTTAACTTGGTCTCGCTTTGTAAAGATTTCCTATACAATGAGAGATCCGCATAAACTGGTTTTAAATAGCTTGATTGGCCGTCGTGTGTACAGACGCCAGCACTACAATCTGTCAAATTTCTTTAATAGATTTTCAACTTTATTGCTAAAGCATTAGGTTCAAGATTGATTGGGAAAATTTGACAATTTCGGGTACCTTGATGTGCAGGCTTCTGTACGTCATCATTTCATGAAAGAACGTACTGATTGTCATGCTATTTCCGCATGCAGAAATCAAAATATGGGTTCCCAATAAAACCCAATGCTAAACTGCTTCCCACTACCCTGGTGTAGGGAAGCCAGTGGTCCTGTGGTGGTCTTCTTCCCCACTTCCACCGCTTCGTCGCTGGCAGCGCAGATATCGCCCCGACTGCATGTTTTGCGATGGTGAAAGGGATACATCGTGATCAACCCATGAGTTGATTCAACATGACCTAGACCAAGAACATTAAAGTTGGGCACAATGTGGGTTGGTGACTCACTCCGTCCTAGATGACGAGTGTGTCCCAGTGGACGGTTATTTATGTTGTGCACTGTGCTGACAGTATACAGTATGGGTATATACGGAAGATATAGGTTATCTATGGTATATACCTAACTTTCAACGTGTATGTATGTAGTTAGGTACTAATTAGGTACTGATTAAATTTTTTAGTGCGTGGATGGCCAAATCCGAAACTATGAGGAATAACGCAAAATACACAAAGGAATCTCGGGCCCGATTTTGATGAAAATGAAAACTGCCATTACAATTACCTTTGTCGTTACTTCTCAGAATCCTTAATAGCGACGCTATCGAATGGTGTAAACACAGAGTTTGTTTTTTGCGCAAATAAACGGATTCGATTCGTGGCTAGAAATATTCATTTTTCGAAAATCCAATAATGCAGTTTTAGTCTGCATCAAAATCGGGCCTGAGACTCCTTTGAGTATTGCACCAGAATCAGACAATTATGCCTGATTCTGGCAAGCTCTATTCGTAGATCCCATACTTAGGTACCTAACGCAATTAAGAAGCCTTTCTAAACATTTCAATATCTTGGCTTCGTAGCAATAATTAATAAAATATTTCAAAAGCCGTACAGTGAAAAGCTTGAACAGATCTGACCATAAATCGCGGCGATTCTCCTTGGATAGCCGATTACCAGAGACAATGGAGGTGCGCGATTAATGCGCATCTCTAGACGAATGTCCGCTGAGAGCCGGCGTCGTTCGCGATAATCACCGCTCTTAATCACCATATTTGAATAATAGTTTAATTTTCTCGAATGGAATGTGTATTTTTCTTCGAGTTTTGTGCAATTACATCCGGGTTACATTTGTTAGCATCAGTTTTGCTAATAATATTGGCAATGCATACTACTACATGTATATACTGGTATGGAGCAAAATACTACTGGTTAGACAGGAAGCCTAATAGTGGAGAAGGTTCCATACAACTCTATTCCTGCCGGATACACTTTGAAAAATGGCACAGTCAGTATTTTATAGACAAATAATATAATTATTAAAGATATCATTAAAGAATGTACTCCGGCTTACCTCTTACAAAAATTGGCCCTTCGCTACCGAAGCCTACCCTAAAATAGCTGGGAAAAGGCTGGGCAGAAGTTGATGGATTCTCCTATAACATGATACTTAATCGACAATCGCAACATAAGACGCCTTCAAGCTAGTTAAGGTCTCATAGATGGTCTGCGCAGCGTGGCACGTGAATGAGAGCATGAGAGCAGCAGGCAACTCGATTAACGGGAAGCCCCAATAACAACCAGGCTGAACTTGAGTACGAATTAGTGTCATCATAATTAGCCTATAATGTTCCCTTTGCTGGGGCACAGGCCTCTTCTCTACGAGAGGGAGGGCCCAGTGCGGGTTGGTAGATGACACAGTCATGCCTTTGAATTTTTGGTTCTAGGACATGTCGGTTTCCTCACGATGTTTTCCTTCACCGTTTTGAGAGCAGTGGTGATAAAATAAATTACACAAAGTAATGCGCTTGCCATGGAAGGAATTGGGGGAGGCCTTTGCCCAGCAGTGGGACAGTACAGGCAAACCAAAAAAAAAAAGAAAAAACCCTGCCTGGGCCACAGCCAGTATTTTTCAGATCTTTGTTACATCTTTAATAATTACAGGTGTCCAGGTGCTTCGGTTGCAATCCTGAGCGTTATTTAGTTAGTTCCAATACAAAACGAAAGTGTTCTCGACTGAACGGAGCGGATTAATCTAAAATCCATTAGGCGAATCTTGTGTGCTGGATTTGTTTTTAATCCGACTGCGTTTTCGTCGTAATTTAGCGGTTGATTGCTGTGGTTGAGTTGATTCAGGATACTATACCAACTATTTATGTAAGTTGTAAAGTGGTTATGACTTTAATTGACTAGCTGTGCCCGCTAAATCCTAGAGATCGCGGAATAGATAAAATAATAGTCTTAGTTTCAATGTTAGAGAACGTATTTTTGGTTAAAAAAAAAGTAAATTGGATACGGGACTTTTTATTGCCATGAGTAGCAGATGGCTTTTTTTTTGTAAATAAGCCTTTTCTGTCCCACTGCTGGCCTCCAAAGGCCTCCCCCATTCCTTTCCAACTCTCCAGGTGTTTTATCTACTCTGGCCAATCAGTCAGGAGCCCAAATTGTCGCAAAAGGCATTTAAGCAAAATTATTAATTGACTGAAAATTATTGGTCATCAGTTCTTCGACTAGTAATATCGACCTTAACGCTTTTAGTGAAAGTTTACGGTTTACGTGTTAGGTTCAGTTAATAGTAAGTTGTCAGATTGCGGCGGCTCAGCGGCTCCCGGAGGCAGTCATTACACCGGGACTATTGTCACGCGCCGCAGACATCCCGGGAATTCATCCGCGGCCTCAAGCGCGTCTGCCAGCGAGCGGCTCGAACGCTGCGATTTTTTTGTTACGCTTTCATAACGCCCTTAAAGTTGTCTGAAGATATCAGACATGAGGCCACCATTGCACCCATTGATTTAAGGATATTGTATTGTATTGTATAACGGGCTGGTTTCCGCAACTCCACGTCAAAGCGCGTATTTTGCGTGCGGATTTAAGGATATATTATGTAATAAAAGAGCTGTGTTCCCATTTGTGTACACAATATTAGTAAATTTTGATATAAGTGGGGAAATTTTGTTACTGCATTCGAGGTGGAATTAACACCCGAGCTGCAGGCGAGGGTGTTATGGAGCCGAGGACTAATGACGCATATCTCTTTGCCGAGATTGAAAAAAAAAAAAACTGCCGACTATATTCATTGTACCCATTTGGACTAAGTATAAGTATATTCTTATCTGTGATTTTTTGTGCGGAAAAATATTAAAAATCCACCCGTGTGAAATACATTGCATGTTGGACCTAATCGTAGTGCGATAAGAACCGATTTTCGAGAAAGTAAATTGAAAAGAATATTCTATCAATGTAGAATGTCACGCTTGTATTACCTAGAGGAAGTGTAATTATATTAGGTACATCCATATTTTACCAGTGACCCAGTCTATCCAAGGGGTGTCGTTTTACCCAGCAACTGGATTCTGGAGGTCAGATCGCTGGAATCGCTCCATGGAAATTGTTAGGCAGTTGTTGATTTATTAGGTTTACAAAAACAGCGAGTTCGGTTGTTATATTGAATTGACAGTTAGTTGACAGCTTGCGGCGGCGCAGTGGCTCCCTTCGGAGACAGTCATTACACCCTGGGACTATTGTCACGCGCCGCAGACATCCCGGGAATTCATCCGCAGCCTCAAGTGCGTCTGCCAGCTCGAAAGCAGTGTTTTTGGTACAATTCGTAATATACTAGCATGCTTACGTTTCTCGTCACTTGAAGTAGTGTAGATAGTACGTCAAGGTGCCCCGAACAGCAAGATCACGACAGAGATAATCATGTAAATCGCAAAAGTGATTTAAAAAGGCAGACAAAGGCGATTAATTCTTACTATCCTGTTGAGATTTGATGGCGGCAGTCAGATGGTAGATGCTCCACGCATCATCAGCCTAGGTGTGGGAGTATACTGCTGGACATGGATATATTTTTACAATGGCAGTCCACACGATCCTCAGCTATCACCCTTCAAAGATCATCATCATCATCATCATAATCTGCATAGCCTTCTCCCAACTATGTTGGGGTCAGCTATCAGTCTAAACGGATGCAGCTGAGTACCAGTATTTTACATGGAAACGTACTGGGTAACACGATACCCCTTGACTGGTAGTCAGACTTTTGTGCTACCGACGCCTGAAACGACTGTAAAAGATCATCACACCTTTTAAAATACAGATCTTCCTTGTTCCGGCAAAATTCCTTACAAAATTTTCAACTAAAAACTCCGTTGATTTTTATTTAGTTCAATGTTAATTAACGTCAATTTATCAACCGAGGTGTCCATTACTCTGATAATGGTGGCTCCTTCATGAAAAAGAAGTTTTGATAGGCCACATTATTTCTTAGAACTTACATTTTTAATTAATAATAAACACAAAAAAGCAGAAATAGCTTTCGGTGCGAATAAGGAGCTGTAGGGCTCTTTTATGATGTTAACAGGACGTCGCTGTTAGTCAAAGACATTCAAATATCTACGAGCGATAGACGGGATAAGACGAAGAAAATCGTAATCCAATACTTGTTACTACTTGGTAACAAGTCGGTCTGTCTAGTGTCAGGTAGCATTAGTGTGTCAAAATCGAAGTGTTCGGGATCAAAATTTTTGTATGAAAATATTCCCATCGTCCACTCTATAAGTGTTTGAAATCTCTTTGCTGTTAGTAATCATTTTAAAAACTTGTCTGTTTTTATACAAACTAGGAATTTCTCCTGTATCGTGGTTGCGCTTACAAACATTTAAACTCGCATACGCAAAGAGCCAGACCAGGAACAACTATCTGTAGGCCATACAAATATTTGTTCCGTGCGGGAATCGAATCCGCGACATGCATTGCAGCAATCAATCGCACAGCCACTGCGCCAACAGTGCCGACAAATTACATTGTCGATCAACTATAGAAATGGCAAAAGATCGTCCCTACTTTATCAATTCTAAATCTTGGAAAAAAGTTGACAACACTAAAAAAAAGCATACCCAGGTAGTAGGTACCCAAAACTTCGACAAAATGTAACTGTTACAAAGAAAGCAACAGATGTCCCACCAATAAAACTCCTTCAAATCTAAATCTGACATTTCAAACCGCCAATAAAAGTTAAACGCGGCTTCTTAACCGTCCAGCAGGCGCGTACCTTAGGGTGGCGGGTGCGACCGCGGCGCGCGGGTATTCTGCGGCTATTCCAATTAGACGTCTTATGAAATAGCGGCGAACGGTGTCTCTTTCGCCTGTGCCCGCAATATCGCACCGATGCGATGGCCGATTGGAATTTTTCGTTGGAATTCGCTGTGTGTTATGAGCGGAGCGGGTTATTAGGATTATTTTTGCTGTAGATGGAGGAGCTAAGGAGGAGGAGGTGTTAAGCCGTAATTAAAAGAAGTAGTACTGATACTGATACTGTTAGCCTGTGTCATCCCACTGCTGAGCAAAGGCCTCTCTCCATGACTTCCAAATTCTTTGATCCAGGGCCAATGTGGACCCCTGGTCGTTAGTTTTGTCCAGCTCGTCCCGCCATCTCCTGCGAGGTCTACCGCGTCGCCTTCTGGCTGTGTCAGGGCTCCATATCGTGGTTATTTTGGCCCACAGCTCTTCGAGCATGCGGCAAACATGGCCAGCCCAGTCCCACTTTAGCTTAGCGGCTTTATGAGCAACGTCAGTAATTTGTGTTTTGGAGCGCAGTGCGGTACTAACATAATTTTAATGTTCTATTTATTTATCCGAATTGTGATTATGATATGTACACACGAGCATGTAAGTCTGTAAGGGTCAAAGTTGCCCGAAACTAAGTGAGTTGAGTTGTACGAGTCCAAAAAAAAGAACATATTACTTCACTTTATATTCCGGACTAGCTTCTGCCCGCGACTTCGTACGCGGATCCTGTTGCTTATGCCAGCGACAACGGGATCGTCAAAATCGAAGATCTGAAACGTCTGATGTCGAATTCTAAGAGCCCGGGGACGGGAAAACAACGGGATGCGCGAGACGATTCGAGACGTTCCATATCTTTCATTTTTGTAAGTCAGAAGTCGATGCGTAGATACGCTTGGAACTCAAGCGTAATTCTCTATCCGTGAACGTCTCCGACTCGCGAGACAATGCGTGACGTTCACGATCAGCGGTCAGTCGCGTATCACGTTCCCCACTTGTCTCTAGAGACCTAGAAGTCGATGCGTAGATACGCTTGGAACTCAAGCGTAATTCTCTATCCGTGAACGTCTCCGATTCGCGAGACAATGCATGACGTTCACGATCAGCGGTCAGTCGCGCATCATATTCTTCACAGTTCTCTAGAGACCTGGATGTAGATGCGTAAATACGCTGAGAACGCAGGCGTGCTTCGTTATCCAAGAGGAAGAGAAGAGAAGAGAGGAAGAGGTTTCCACGGAGCGAGTTGCAGCCTGATGTTCTCGAACAGCGTCAAGTCTCTCCTGACGTTCTTCGGTAGATTCTTGGGATCTTATAATCCTCAATCTTTTAGCTCCTTTGGAACATTGGGAAAGATTTGACCTCTTTCTAGGCATGATTATAGTTTTATTGTGAAGATACCTGATCAATTAAAATCTAAGTGACTGCTCCCCTGCGTTACCGGGTAGGCTACCGTATCACGAAGATAAGTGGAAAAAGTCTAAATCAAATAACATAAGCCCGAAGGCATATTTATTCGATAAAATAAAAAAATAAATAGGAGTTTTGTCCAGTAGAGTCAAATTTTCAATGATATACCGTCGTCATCGAATATCAGTCCTAAACTGTTACCGCCTTCACCGCGTGGAGGTACTCCCAGCTTATGTTATTTTATTTTATTTTATTTTTTTAATTATACAGTGAAATTAGTGATAGCTTTGATTTCTACATCAAATGTTTCTGATCTTCGATTTTTATAAGTCAACAGGAAATGCCCATCAAAACGAACAACTTTTGCTAAGACGTCATTCCTATATGTGTTATGGTGTAGCTGGGCTCTTGGAGTTCCACAACAGGTGTTCCAGATCTTCGATTTTTATAAGTCAACAGAGAGTGCTCATCAGATTGAACAATTTTTGCTAAGACTTCATTCCTATATGTGTTATGGTGTAGCTGGGCTCTTGGAGTTCCACAATAGGTGTTCAAGAACTTCGATTTTAATAAATCAACAGAGAGCGCTCATCAGATTGAACAATGTTTACTAAGACGTCATTCCTATATGTGTTATGGTGTAGCTGGGCTCTTGGAGTTCCACAACAGGTGTTCCAGATCTTCGATTTTTATAAATCAACAGAGAGTGGTTATCAGATTGAACAATTTTTGCTAAAACGTCATTCCTATATGTGTTATGGTGTAGCTGGGCTCTTGGAGTTCCACAACAGGTGTTCCAGATCTTCGATTTTATAAGTCAACAGAGAGTGCTCATCAGATTGAACAATGTTTGCTAAGATGTCATTCCTATATGTGTTATGGTGTAGCTGGGCTCTTGGAGTTCCACAACAGGTGTTTCAGATCTTCAAATTTATTCTCTCATCAGAAAATGCTCATCACGTGGAACAATTTTTGCTATGGTACCATTTTTGTATCTCTTATAGTTTCGCTATTCTATTGCGGTTCTGCATCAGGTGTTCAAGTTTCCAAGATAAATTATAGCCTATATGTTGCCCAGACTTAATACCTATACAACAAAAAAAAAATCTTTCAAATCCGTCTAGTAGTTCCGAAGATTAGCGTGTACAAACAAACAGACAAACAGACAAACAGACAAACAGACAAACAGACAAACAGACAAACAGACATATTTTTTTTTTTGGATTCGTGCTCTATTACTGTTTCTAAACCCCCCTCAATTTTTTTTTTAAAATATATTCAATGTACAGACACAGTTTTTTTACTGTCTTATTATATGTATATATATATATATATATATATATATATATAGATATAGATAAGAGAAAAGCCGATCAGCAAGGCTAAGTTAACTAACTTATTAAACTATTCACCACTTGTTGAGGTATGTATTCAGTATTTACGTGCATTTCTGCAATTAATTTTGAGCTTTTTCTTTTTTCTATTACACTCAAGTTTTGACAGACCAGTATGCAGCTAGCTTTGTTTAAATCCTGAAAGGTGCAGTTGGTTGAGCAGGATAGGCAGGAAAGGAGATGGGGCATATCCTGCAAAGGGGCTCAAAGGCTCAACTTTGAGCCACAGACAAGTACAAAAAACGCTTCACCACTGACCGCTATCGCTACCGCCCATCACCGTACCAGCTCCCGAAGGCACCTCACGCGCCCGACACCACGAAGAATGAGAAATATAGCGGGACGAGCAGCTTTTTAAATTCAGTCCATGGACGTCTAGCGGAAGGACGACTCATTTATTAGAATTTTTCATTTCTTATTGGTATTCCTTTTGAAAATTATGTCTCCTATTGATTGGGGATTATTTGGATGCCTGCGAACTTTTTGTAGATGAAATGCGGCTGGTGTGGGAACATTAAGGAGGTGAGGGGTACTTAGGTAATGGTTCGAGGTCTTTGTTACTGCCTTCATCAGGTGAAAAAAGCAGTAAGATGTGAGTTTAGGTACCTGCCTATTAGAAGAAAATTTATTATACAAGTACTTTTCCGAGGATGACTAAAAGGCGAATAACAAAGGGTATTTGCAAGGCCGATGTGCGTGGCAACGTTATAATTAGTAATAATAATAATAATTAATAATAATTATTATTATTAGTCTTCATTATAATTAGCTATAAATTACTTGTATTTTAAAATTATCATTTTTTATAAAGACGACTCGGATACGGGTTGTGGGCACACGAATGAATTATTGTTGGAACCATACGCTGGGTGCTGGGCAACGAAAGGGTTAAGTCCGCCTTTGTACATTATGTGCATAAAGTTTTAATAAATAAATAAATACACTGACCTTACTGGTGAGGTTCTTCAGAAAGGTCAGGTGCGTAGTACCCGCAACCAGCGTGCGTGCATGACCAGATGTATGAACGTGGGTCAGGCGAAAGGATTATTCGTAACTTCTATGAGTGAACAAAAATAATGAGATCAGCTTAACTGTTTCTTCTCTGAACCCACCCGGCTTAAGGTACTGTAACAGCATCTATTCGTGAAGCAACAGGTTAGCAGCCGAATCTTACAAAAATAATGGAGTATCTACTGTACGACCGTGGCATATTTAGTTGTACGCCCTTAAAGAACAATACATCACGCCTGTAATCCCCGAAAGGTCAGGCAGAAGTTTACCTAATAGTACACCCACATTTCGCCAGTAATGTTTAAGCCCTATGTAATAGGAAGCGAGCCTATTACCATCAACCGGGCCTAAGTCCAGCTTTCTTATAGAAATGGTAATAAATACACACCAAAATAAATAAAACTACCATAATTATACAAAGGGTTATATATGGCAAACGATAAAGGCGCAAACCCACCGCGGTGCACGCTGTGCACAAGCACGGGGCGCATTTTAGCTGCGTGGATTCATATTTTGTTTGACAACGTGGCTCTACGTTTCCACAGCAGTACACGCTACACACCCATAACTACGTACAACTGTAGCGTGCGTGGCCCACCGCGGCATAGTCGTGGGTTAATATTCGTATATAGCGTGTACCGCGTGCACAGCGTGCATGGCATTGACAGCGTTGAGGTATGTGAGCGCCTCATTCGAGCAAGCCACGCATGTACTCATAACGTCATTTGATGCATAGCGTGTCCGTGGTTTGCTGTGGACACAATCACATACATTTTCTAGCAAAGCTTAGCTTAACTCACGTGCGTAGCCTATCCGTGCGCCGCAGTGGGTTTGCGCCATAATGGTACACTAGGTACATGCTTTGCTGAAATTTTCACAGCCTAATTATTTAGACCACATCCAAAATCAAGAGATCATGATGGCATCCTCAATTTAATTTTGCCTCAAATCCTCCATACACCGGTGTTATACGAAATACACGCCGGCCGGTGCCACCGTCGCCGCCGGTAGCAATCTATCCGGTTTAAGATTAAGCCTGGAAGCCGGTGCTAACATCGTTAACCGACCCATTAAAATTAACATCCCCACCTGTTGATTACAACCACTAGCGGAGGTTTAGTTCTTAATCCTCTGTTTAAGTTGTGGTGTAAACAGAACATAATTACGTTCTATCAGGCATGAATTGCCAGAAGGATATTGATTAGGATTAAGGAATACACACATTTCATCATGTAATAGCCTGTTATTTACCATTGAGCATTGATGACTATGAAGAAAGACAGAATTTCTTTGTAAAAACCCACCAACTGGCTGGTTTAGTCATAACTAGAGAGACTAGAGCAAGGCATCTAAGTTCAATCCTCGGATCGGGGTATGTTGTGTTAGTATGTATTCTGTCATGAATTCATGATATGTGAGGTATTAGATACGCTTATGATCTCTAGCCTAGTGGCACTTATATAATATACTATTTATTTGACTACAGCAGACAAGGTTTACTCCCGTCTGGCCCCACCGGTCTGTCCTCACTGGTGGTAGTGGCAACTATTTGTGGCATCTACCACCACCGGTGGTGGTTGCGTCTGTTCAGTCGCATGCTGTTGCATTTTATGATTTCCTTGAGAAAGAAATGACGGATTTTTTGGTACACATTTCAACTAGTTAATAGCTGGGCCCAGTAAGGCCATCCCTTTTTTCTATTTGTTAGTTGAAATACTTGGTGGTGTCAGGTAGAGGTTTCCACTAATTTAAGTGTCATCTGCAACCAGTCGGGACAGAAGTAGGAGCAACTGCGACTGAACAGCCGCAACCACCACCAGTGGTGGTAGATGCGACAAATAGTTGCAACGACCACCAGTGGGGATAGACTGGTGGGGCAGACGGGAATAAACCGGAGGACACTACGTAGAGTATCTTGTTCCCAAACCGGAATCTTGGGTACCTTCGGCCTGCAAGGCAGTGATCAAAAATCATTTTATTTCCACAAACAAACTCTCATAGAAACCCTCTTTACAGAATATAATCCATGACCAACACAACTGTCACCTAACTGTCATTGTCATTCACAACTTTCGAAAACTTTACAAACCACATAAAGTGTTTTTTTTTTATATTTTAGTGTTTACAAAAAATCAGGTATTCGACATTTCATACGTATTTCTGTGTATTACCAGACTAAATTTACACGAAGACAAACATAGTCCTCAGTCATATCATAAGCTCATAACACTTTCACCTTCACGTTTCTTTCGAATCATGATTAAGTTATATAATTACAAGCAGAGTACAACCCGAATTGATTGTCAAATTCTAAATAAACGCGAGCGAAGCCAGCCGCGGGCAAAAGCTACTAATATATAAATCAACTCAACTTATCGTAGGCATAGGCTTCTCCCAAGTTGCGTGACGAAACCCGACTCTCAGTCTCCTACATCTGATCTACCCCGGCTACCATGAAATAGAAAAGAACGGCGTCTTCCAACCTCTTCTAACAATAAGAGCATTCGTATTAGTGGCCAGGCACCACATATACGACACCTCACTACTTCTGGTCCTGTTGCAAACCAGTGAAAGGCACTAGTTGTCTTGCTTTTTTGCTGAACTGAGCTTATTTTGCGCAGACGTGAGGCAAACAATTACTAGGCACGAATTACACAGAAACGGCGTAAGGTGGCGGTGCGGCACAGGCGTGGAATTTATAAGGAAACGAAAGAACGGCTTGCCTGCGCCGTGCCGCTTGAGTGTAATTCACGACACGTCGTCTACGTACATTTTGTATGAAAACGTTTTGAAGTGGCATCATGCCTGCGCCGCGCCTTCACCTTACGCCGTTTCTGTGTAATTCGCGCCTTAGAGTTATTGCAAAATTGATTGAGTTCATTTTAGCATTAATGAGCTAAATAAATGTATTTTCTTTCTATTTCAGACAGGATGACCGAAGGCAAGTGCACGTTCGGCACGCGGGCCCCCATCGACATAAACATGCTCAATGCAATGATCTACAGGGAAGTGAAGCATTTTAGGAACTACAAGATTTACAGGCCTAACTTTGGATGTGAGTAGAACATTTAGTTTTTTATCTTTTTCAGACCAGTCTCAAGCTATACTTGACTGACTGCCTTTTTGACCGAGATGTTCAAAGCATGATCTGAGCATGGGGTCCTAGGATAGGTGAAATGTTATTATTTTTTTATGTTACTACTAGCTATGCCCCGCGGTTTCACCCGCCGCTTCTGATTTGTTTTTTTTTCTCGGCTCCGCGACAAACACTGATCTCATTAGTAATGTTCTTCGGAAAGATCAGGTACTTAGTACTCGCAACAGGAGTGCATGTAGCGTGTATGATCAGATGTATGAACGTGGTGGAAGCAAAAGGAGGACGTAAGGATCGTAACGGGTGGGATTTTCTAGTTTATAGCCTTTTCCCAACTACATTGGGATCGGTCAGTCTAACCGGATGCAGCCGAATACCAGTATTTTACATGGAGCGACTGCCTATCTGACCTCCACAACCCAGTTAGTACTGGGTAATACGATACCCTTGGTAAGACTGGTTGTCAGACTTTTTGGGCCACTGAGTTTACCTTACGACTGTCAAAGTTCTACAAATGACACCCGGGACCAACGACTTAACGTGCTTTCCGAGGCACGGAGGAAACTCGGTATGTAATGGGTGATCACCCATCCACAAACCAACCTAGAGGCAAGCACGGCTTAACCTAAAGATCGACCCGAGCGGCTGTTATTATTTAGCCACGAGCTCCTTTTGTAGTTTCTACCTATGCCCATGGGAAATAGCGTGATATTATGTATGACTATACACTCACAAAAACTCATGCTTTAAAGGTAATTTACTTGTACAGCCATCCCCGTGACCGGCAAGTTCTACGCCGCCCACGACCAGCTTAAGGCGGAGAGCAAGGCGGAAACGAAGAAGGTGGACGACTACCACGAGAATGTGGCGCAGACCAGAGCCAAGGGACCGCGCAGCAAGTACACGGCGCCTGCCACCGAGAACCAAGTGTAAGATGCTACTATGAGAGAGGGACCCGTTTCAAATCTGAATTGACTTTAGCTTGAGTAAAACGGCTTTTTTTTTTTTTTTTTATTTTTTTTTTACGGATGGGAAATCATCAAATGACTTCTCCCGCTCTGGATGGAGTGGGAGGGAGTGTCAGACTCTTACTGACTAAAACCCATCCATGTCCATGACGGACGGACGGTGAGCTAACCCATTACTCACCGTCCACAGGCCACAGGCTTTATGTCCTTGCAGCAAAAGCGAAAAACACGTTCATTCGCACCGTTTTAATTTATACGACACATCTCGATGCCGCGTTAGACGCGAATTACACAGAAAAGGCGTAAGGTGACGGGGCGGCACAGGCATGATGCCGCTTCAAAACATTTTCATACAAAATGTACGTAGGCGACGTGTCGTAAATTACACTCAAGCGGCGCGGCGCAGGCACGCCGTTCTTTTGTTTCCTTATAAATTCCACGCCTGCGCCGCACCTTACGCCTTACGCGGTTTCTGTGTTATTCGCGCCTTAGACAGCATATTCCCTTTCGTTGAATTGTTTATCAAGTGTGGTTTGTATCAAAAACAAACCACGCATATGACTATTTACCAATAAGTGGGACGTCGCGTCCGTTTATTTGCCAATAATAATTAATTGACACAAATAAAAGCTACATCGTCACAAGAGTATGTAAGGATCGTAGCAGGTGCCTCTGTGGTTCTGTGGAATGAGTATTTAAAAAAAAATGTTTCTTTGCGAGTACAATCACGTGTTTAAGTATCGGTCACTAATTACCAGTCACCCTATATACCCATCCACATTCATTTATATCAAGTGGTACCTATTTAATTAAATGATTTATCACCTTGTTTCAGTTACGGCTGGTATAACAAGCAGCTGGTGCCCATGAATCGCAACGACAGTCGGTTCTACTACCCTCTACGGGAAAGCAAACATACGAAGATCGAAATCATCATACTCATGTCCAATCCGAAGGATAAAAAATAATGACTTTAGGGTGCTTTAAAAAGGAACTGAAATAGCTTGGAAGAAAGAAATTGCATAGAATATAGCAATTTTAATTTACATGTGGCGATCACAAAGCAAAAGAACACCTAATTTGGAAGCACCCTAAACTAAATATGTGTCAAATAATGGTCGACAAAAATTCACGTACAAATGCGATTGGACAACTTAGGGATCTCGTGCACTACGCGGTCACGTCCACGACTTATAGCATGACCGGCCGCTATCTTGAATAAAACTGGTCGGATGCCTGGTCGTGCGACAAAACTTTCTTCCTGGTTTCGACCAAAAGTCGCTTCTGAAGCCGAAAGTCGTGGCAAGTGATAGGCTGGGATTTGCCACACAGACAACTCTTCCCCTCACCAATGGATTACTTCAATACCCACTACTGATTCTTGATAAGGTCTCAGACTAGACCAAATTTTATTTTGATATTTTATTTTTGTTTTGATATTGTTTTATTTTTATACATAACACACTTTATTTTTGTATCAAAGACATCAACGCAGAAACGAAATCACTTAATTAAATTTTACGTACAACCGAAACCTGGTTTTAATTATCATTTAGGTGCAGTTTTTTTATGCCAACTTTTCCTCGTTTTCACTAACACTAAGTGAAACCTAACAGGCTAAAGAAATGGTAAATTCAGACAGAACGAAAAAATCCTCGCGCAATTAAAATTACAAACTGCATTGAAACTAGACCGTATTACCATTGTTTAAAGTAAAACATTGTATGAATATCGATGACTTAGTCGCGCACCTTCTTGCGCATGCTCGGAAGACCTCGAGGATACCCGGCGCCACGCGAGCAAGAACTAACGTGCTTCATACTACCGAATCCCAGTTTTTCGTGTAGGCTCGCGAAGATGCGCGCGTTCTCGCGCGGTCTCGAGCATTCACTCAATGTCGCACCGTCTCGACGCCCGTTTATTCGGTTCTCGGTGTGAATTGCGACCAGAGGAGGCTCGAGCTTGCGCAAGGATTTTTTTGTTCCGTCTGAACTGACCCAAAGTCGCTTTCAAAGCGATTTGTATTTGCACAACAGTTTCCTTTAACCTTTCGGTGGCTTACGTCACTCCCAAACATTTTTGACTCCTCATCATAACATCGTTATTGCTAGTACCCCGGAGCCCGGGTTTTTCAGGAACATATTCAGCATGAAAACATAGCTGAGTATATTAATCGTACATACTGATAGGTGCCTTGCTTAGCACCAAGAGCCTAGCGAGTACCGAAGTGAAACGAACGTTCTAGAATTTTCACATCCAGCCACACTGCGAGCTTGGCGCCTTCAATAGCAAGTAACCAGACGAGTGTTAAGTCACTAGGTGCTAAGCAAGCCACCTGCCAGTGCGTACGTAGCCTTAATGATAGCCCACAACACAATAACTTCGTCAAGTTTTGTTTTGTTCTTCGTCCTGTTAAATCGTTTTAGTTCTGGCCCCGTTCGATAGACATGAAAACTATCGTCGGTGAATATACTGTTGTTAGTTTTTGTCCTTTTTTAAAACAGGGTAGAAGCCCTGTGGGCAGGGGACCTCCCCTGCCCGCAGGGCTTCTACCTGAAACTTTTCAAATACAGTTTTGGCGTTCTCCCATAACGCCCTACCAACGCAGCTATCAAGTTTTCATGCTGAATATGCTTGCTGAAAACCCCTCACTCCCCTAACAACATGTTTGCAAAAAACACCGGTCCAGAAGTAAAAAGAAACGCAGTATAAGTTCTACAGAGATTGTTTATTTATTCATCTGATTTCTTATCGTCGGTCGCAAACTGGTTCCATTTGCGTGGACATTTCTTCTTGTAATCAGCGTTGTGTAGCGGATTTAAGTGTGCTGCTGCAACGCGGTCCCTGGAAGAATTCAAAATACTTAATGGTTTTATCACTGGGGAAGAAAAATGAATTGTTCTCCCTTGGATCAGGTTGCAAAGGGAATATTTGTGTTCCAAAGGGAATTTTGGAACACAAAGGGAATATTTGTGTTCCAAAGTCCTTTTTTGCACCAATGGACAAATCTGGGAACTATAAACTCTGAAACTACAATTTTTTGCGTGGAGTCACAGTTAATTTGTATAGAGAATGCATTGTTGACGACTCGTGAAGGGTCCGTTTACACCTTGAATATATAAGTATAACAGCTTTTTTTCTACACAGATTCTATTCTTAAAAAATAAAAACAATGAAATCTACTTACGCGAATTCCTCATAAGTCTTGGCAGTGTGGATAGCATCACACTTGACGTCGTTCACCTTCCAGTAGCGCCGGTCCTGTTCCACAGAGTCTTTCAACTGGCTCTCAATGGCCGCAAAATCGTCTGCACTCAGCGGCTTATCCATTTCGAAAGCCGAAGATTTCTCGGTATTTTTTGCCACGCCTCGAACGACTCTATGAAATTGTATTTGAGTTTTAATTCGAAGTATAGTTGGAAGGGTTTGGGACGGTGTGAAAGGATGATCGGTTTTTGAACTATTTGATTCACAATTATGAAAGGTAACATGGGTTATGAATTGGTGGTGATGATGATGAGGATATGGTCAAGACCCTCGGGCACAGAATACTCTAGCCTCGGGTCGACGGCGACAATGGACTGAAAGTTACCTCTTGACACAATGTCGATGTCAGTAATATTGATGTAACAGATGGTTGCCATGGAAACAGCTTATGTTTTCTTAGTGGGAAATGGCATTCTCAGCTCAAACCTACTTCGATGTGTAAATAGCTGGTCTCCATGGCAACTGAAAAAGGTAGATTACGCAGTCACTGGTGCGCCATGGCGCAGTCCAGGGCTGAATGTAGATTAGAAATCACCACAACAAATTCGAAGCAGTGATTAAAAAAATAAATATAAATTTGACATCATCAGTAATCATCAAAAAACAAGTTTTTTCTCATATCCAAGTGCAGGCTGGGAGGAGAGCGCCATCTAGCGGTAGGGCTCCAGATCTGGAGGGACCGCCGAAATCGCAGAACATGTATTCATTTTTACTTCTACTGTTTTTTTTTCAAGCCAACATTCTCCAGCTTCTGTTGCCATTTCCCCAATCTGCTCTGGATCTCAGGTCCATCTTCACCGACAAGAACAATGTTGTCGGCGAACAGCATGCACTAGGATGCTTCAACCTGTATGTCTGACGTCCTCTCAAAAACGGTGAAGGAAAACATCATGAGGAAACCGGCATGTCCTAGAAAAAAAAAGAACAAAAAAGATATGTGACATCTACCAACCCGCACTGGGCCCGCATGGTGGATTATAACCCATTCCCTCTCACAACATTATAGGCTGATTATGTTCTCCGGAATCACTTTTACACCTATCACTCTATCGCTCACTCTTTTAACATCCACCACACATTCTTTCAACTCACTATCCAAAACTATTCCCACACCATTTCGCTTGCCATCGCTGCCACAGTAATAAAACTTAATATCCTTTTCCCAGCTCTCATGCCTGATCTCTTGCAGATCCTTCGCCTTTTTAGAACATCTGCTAACCCTCTTCCTGTTCCAGTCATCGTACCTACATTCCAGCACGCACACTTCATTCTTACTTCTCTTACTCTCCGAGCTTGAGTCTTACGTCGCACGACGCGGAATGCTATTGTGCATATCTTTATAATTTATTTTAAATATGGTAAGTATTCCATTTATTTGTACACAACAGATATTCCTTCATACTCACATTTTTTAGCATGGGGTAGGCAGGAACTATAGAACTCCTTTTTTTTCCTTTTTTTATTTAGAGACATTTTATAATCGCAATGCGTATGTCAGTCCCATCGTACCCTAAATACATATTGTTTATATCTGGGCCACGAACCTAAACAGACTCTTCGCATCATCGCCATTTGGTTGAGCCAGGATTTTATGGAATGAGCCTACTTCAAGTCTGTTCAACCTGAACTCCTCATTTGGTTGGATTAACTAACTAGATACCAGTCCTAATCTATACTTAATACTATAAAGAGGAAAGATTTGTATGTTTGTAACGAATTATTTCCGATTTACCGATTTCACCGATTTCAAAAATTCTTTCACCATTAGAATGCTACATTATCCTTGAGTAACATACGCACCGTCACATTAACGTGTAGAGCCGGGACCGGCCGCTAGTTAGTAATAAAGTAAAGTTTGTATTTTTGTAAGTTTGGATGTAGAGGCTAATCTTAGGAACACCTGTTCTAATTCCAAACTATCTTTCACTAATAATAACAACGACAATATCCCCGAGTGCCAGTGTAGTGTGAGGCTATAAAACGTATAAACTAATTTATCTCGTAGTACCCGTGGGATAATTTCCACGCGAGGGAAGTCGCGGTCAAAAGCTATAGTTAAGTATATTTCACGTCTGAGATAAGATTATAAAAAAATAACCCTATAATCCTTTAAAACACATTCAGTTAAAAGTGCAAAAGCAAACAAAATGCACTAGCTCGATAAAGTATGGGCTAACTGTTTGTAACAGGATGTTTTACAAACATAAAAGTCTCATGTTGTAACACGATCGATCAACTGTGGACATCGGCGGCAACTGAAATTCATTCATTTCAAATTGACTCAAGACCTGCCAATTGTTTTCCTGTCAAAATTTACCAGGTCTTGATAAACATTTGTCATGTTTAATAATAAAAAGCATTTTATTATAATACTAACTCGTTACTCTTAACCTAATAGGGGAAGAGCCTATACTGAGCATAACAAAACGACACGCCTGTAATCCCCAAAAGGTTAGGCAGAGGTGTACCTAATAGTGCACCCACGTTTCGCCAGTTATGATTAAGTCCCATGTAAAACGGGGACAAGCCCATTGACATCAACCGGACACAAATCCAGGCTCCATGGTTGCTACTGAGAATTTTCTGAAGGAAAAACCCAATAACTTTGCCCGACCTCGGAATCGAACCCAAGATTCATACTCAGCAGTCGCATTTGCGACCACTGACCAAACGAGGCACTATCTATACTGTAATCGGGTACAAAGCCAAACTCTAAGCTACTGCGGTAACTGAATCACTCAATTACACTTGACCTGACATGGAAATCAAACCCTTACCCAACCTTACAAGCCTTAGCTATTAGCATTCCCGCTTGCTACTACAGATCAACGACCATAATTTGTCTATATATGCCGTTGTTCATTATTGACATGCCTCTTATGCTGCTAAATAGCTAAATAAAAGGGCCAAGTGAAAGTCGGACTCGCGCATGAAGGGTTCCATACCATCGTAGTAGGCGAGCCCCCTTTTTTTTTTTTTTACGGATGGTAAATCATCAAATGACTTCTCCCGCTCTGGGTGGAGTGGGAGGGAGTGTCAGACTCTTACTGACTAAAACCCATCCATGTTCCTTCATGGATGTAGTATAATTATATTATTTAGGCGAGCCCCCTTTAATTCTTAATTTATTTTTATTATTTGTTGTTAGCGGCAACAGAAATACACATTCTGTGGAAATTTCAACTGTCTACCTAGCTATCGGACGGACAGCGGAGGCTTAGTAATAGGGTCCCGTAGATACTTCATTTACGTAATCTTCTTAAACTTGTATTAATTATAATTAAAGCATCGAGTGTCGGAAATGAAATAACAAACTTACAAACCAGCACGTGACCAAGAAATCAGAAGGCGGATTGTGGCGCGCGACGCGACGCGCCGTACGTAACTTACACTACAATAACACAATCATAACTTGGTAAGAATGTTTTACACTATAGCATGTGCATTTTTGCACTGTATTGTGCATTGTAAAATTATGATAATTATCTAAACTATGACTATGTCATCATCATCATCATCATAATCATCAGCCCGGAATCCCCTACTGCTGGGTACAGGCCTCCCCTTTTTTCTGCCACACTTCCCGGTTCTGTGCGTCCCTTATCCAGGTGTTTCCCGCGTCTTTGACGTCGTCAACCCAACGAGCTTTAGAACGGCTCTGGTTAAGGACCCCTGACCAAGTCATAGTTTACATAATTATCATGCATAGAAAGGCCAGAAATAGTGGACTTTAAAGTAAACTATTTCTGGCCTTTCTTCACAAAAAATGCCGAAGCATTATCTGTATGCTGTGCCCGGCATTGGCATAGTCAGCATTTAAAGTACCCACCGCTGACACACAGACCTCATCGCTCAGAAGCAAGAGGGACTGAACCATAATCCACCACGACGGCTCTGCGCGGGTTTATGATGTAATATGTCTTCGTATTCTTGGACTTGACATGCTGGTTTAACCACGTCGTTTTCCTTCACCTTTTAAAAGCCGTAACAGCAAATCCCTTGTGATAATTAAAGAGATGACGAGTAATAGAGAAGTAAGGAAGAAGAAGACATGCTGCGCCGACCCCAAATAAATTGGGATAAAGGCAGGATGAAATTCCTTGTGATAGTTTCTATTCTCTATGAAGTATTCGAATCGTAAAAAAACTTTAAAATGTATCAGCTTGAACCAGGTGAACCGGTTCTAACTGCACCCAGAACCGGGTATCAAAACTCTGGAATCGGTTCTACCTGCCCTAGTTTGAACCCACGACCAAGTGTCGTCCGATACCACTGGACCAGCTGTGCTCTCTTCATCGGTGCTAAATACATTTAAACAATATCAAAACAAAACACATTCACTAGGTATCACACGGCACTTTATAAACATGCCCGATAAAGCCCTACTGTTCTACCGCCATTCAGTGGCCATTATACCTTCTAACAATACAGTTAATCTACTATTAAACACCACGCCATAACGTGCTTAAAACCATTCGTTATAACTTAAGTGAACTGAGTGGTTGCATTTGTTCTTAGTGTAAGACTTTCTTCAATATTTTACAATGTTCGGAAACAAATATTTATGTAAGTAACTCGTATTCATTTATTTCTTGTACATATAACTTTACATTATTAAATATTTCTTAGAAAAACAGGAAAAAATATAAAAATAGTAGCCCACCGGTATCAGGAACAGGGTCCTAGCTACCGGCGCGGCGGCGACGATCAGAGTTCTAGAGAGAGGAATCTTCTAACAATACGAGCTGTGTCCAAGAGTCATTATTATTCATTTGTTCTGTATTGTCGTTTGCGAATCCTGTAGGTATCGTAGTACCCAGTACTGGGTTGTGGAGGTGAGATGGGCAGTCGCTTGATCTTAAATACTGGTATTCAACTGAATGCAGTTAGACTGGCCCAACACGGTCGGGAAAAGGCTGGACATATGATGATGATGATGATGCGCTGGGGGATGTAGAAGATATCTCCTCACATTTTAATTTTATCAACAGATCAAGCTGTGCTCTCAGTAAACCTGGCTTGCTGTGTCTGCTACGTAAACTATAACATGTTTGAGGGGTTTAATAAACCTACAACAGAGAACCTGAAAATGTTTGGATGGCATTATAAGCCAGGCAACGAAGCAATTCCTCTCAGTGAGTCGGATTATGGGAACACGACCTCGACAGTTCCCACTCCAGTCACCAGCTCGCTAGGTTCCCCTCGAGTCACCAATAAAAGAAGAGAAATTAAATTTATGACTGCAAGTGATTATGTAAGTACGACTGTCTTTTTTGTTTTGTCGCTAATACTTTCCTAATTTCGGAGTTGTTGGCCAACCTTCTGTAGTTGGAATCGCACCAGAAAAAGAGAAAATACTTCAGAAAGTAGTACTTCAGTTTTTTTTTGTGAAGGTTCAAAATTCAATCGTCGCGTTTTATAGTTCTTCATATAAGTCCCCAGAAATCCCCAAAATGCTCAACATTGCTTTCCCGTCCCGTAAACTATTGATTTAGTACAGTGCAACTACACGTCGGACCATGCGAGTAGTGGTATGACCTATTATAGTGTCTACTTACTTCAGGGTTTTAATAGAAAGAAAGAGGTCAGCTTATGCAGATTTTTTGTTATTAAACGTGCTGGCTGAACACACGGCGGCATATGAAGCTGTACATTGCCAGTATAACTTGGCCTCGCTTTGTATAGATTTCCTATACATTGAAAGATCCGCATAAACTGGTTTTGTAAAGCTTGATTGGCCGCGTGCGTTCAAAGGTAGGTAGGAACACGGAAAATACTCTAAAATATCTTCAATTTCAACAGTTCCAGAATACAACAGAAATGGAGCATAAGATGCCATCAGTCAATGTAAAGGAATTCAACATGAATTGCCCGGAGACCGAAAAGCCGTTAAGCATCGGGACCTATGAGGTCCCGACGCAGCGAGACCTGGTTCTATTCACTCAGAAAACCCTACTGAAGATGTTCAACAGCTACCATGAGAAGACACTGTTGTTACTCAAAGATTTTAAAGAGGTGTGTAGTTTATGAGGTCACTACTTTTTGCCCACCCACGGATAACAAGATCATATCCTATACATGTTGATTTTTATACGAGCCTTGTTTTTGTGACCCTGTTCTTTGGCCCTTATGCAATAGCTCGAGTTTAGCCCAGTTTGAGTACAGTATTTACCGCTTTACATAACATCACGCCTGCAATCCGCGAAGGGAAAGGCAGAGGTGCACCTAATAGCACACTCACATTTCGCCATTTATATTTTACCAGTACCACCATCAACCGGGCACAAAACCGGAATCCGTGGCTGCTACTGAGAAATTCCTGATGAAAACATCCAACCCGACCTGGGACTCGAACCGACCTCGACTCGCAGGACGTCATGCTCAGCGCTTGAACACTAGACCAATGAGGCTGTACCTACTGTTTTATTATTTGAATACCATTTACAGGCTACAAGGGCAACGGCGGCGGTGGAAAAGAAGTGCCACGGCAGAGGAAAAGGATTGATGTACAAGCAATGTGTGAAACAAGTCAACAAGAAGTTTGTTATCATCACTAAGGGATTAGTGAAGACGCTTGAACGCCAGGAGGAGGAAGTCGCCGCTTTGATAGAGGTATTCCTATACAATATACATATTATGTTTTACCGTATTTATATATATTATTGTTTTATTACCGTTATTTCACCTTACGCCTGGGGGCCTACCACCGCCTCTGAGCTTCCATCTCATTCCAACACTAAAATAAGTTTTAAATAATATTGCTATGACTATGAGAGATGCAGTCCTTGATCCCTAAGGGCCTGCTCTAGTAGCCCCTATTCTCTAGATTAATTCTTACGTTTCAGGGTAAAGTATGCGACTTGTCATCCATGAAAACAAACCCTATACAGCTAATTAAAATGTTGGCCATGGACGAAGCTGCGTTGACGTTCGCTTTGCCAGCCTTTTTAAGACTACTCGGTGGATGTAGCGTTCATTGCAATAAGTAAGTACGAGTATGTGAATATTCGCACGATACCTTATAATTTTTATAGGTAATTTTAAACATAACGGTAATTTTACAGACCGGCTGCGCCTGACCACCGTCCAAGGCTACGTAAAATGACCGATCAAGAACTAGTTGTAAGACATTTCCTTACAAACAAAAATTACTTCCAACTTTTGGAGGACAAGACGTATGTGTAAGGATAAAAGAATGCAGTACTGGTAAACTGGATGCATTCCTAGCATTCATCGCCAATGAACGCACCCACTACGATCGATGGAGCTTTGCCGTACTCCGCATGCCACAAGCTAGATGTCGCTAGTATCAATGAACTTTTGACGTGAACTTGATTGAAACTTAGAATAACTTAACCAAAATATTCTAAGCTTTTTATGTGATGTGAATAGTGATAACCGTGAGAATATATGTATAAATAACAACATTTATATTACAATGCGTGAGAAATAGACATGTGTGTTTGAAATCGTAGAATAATACATCCTGGTTGCTCCTTCTAAAACTTTGAACAAATTCTTAAGAAAAGGTATGTTGTATTATTTACTAGTAGAATAAGCATTATCTGAAAGGGAAGTGAGTCGAATTCAACTTAGATATTATCAGTAATTGTACGCATAAAGTTAATTTTATCAATTACGAGTCGGCGAAAGTCATATTAGCCCACTTTCACGCGAGTAGCAAGTTAGTAATTACACGTTGATATGATTGGTTTCCTCAAGTGAACATCATAAAACCTGCAAGTGTCACATTCCCATTTAAAGATACTGACGGTTATCAATATTTGCCACATCTAAATCCTTTTGAATCGTAGTTTTATGAACTTTTTAGTTGTAACTTAGACATAACTTAGCTACCTGTCTCGAAATGAAAACATTTAGCTTATCACTTATTTATACAACACACAAGTATAATCTCGGGTACCTATATATCAAACTTTATCAATTTTGTGTCACAGAAAACAACTCTTAAAAAGGTTTTTATTTTCTCAACAGAACACTGAGTTAAAACTTTATTTCTTTTTACTCAAATATTTACCCATGCCCTGCAGTAAGATAATATTTGACCATTTCACTTTTACTAATAAAAAGCAAGCCGGTGATTGGCTGGTTAATTTTAAATAGTGATGAGTGAGTGCTATAAAAGTACCGTCTTTTACCATATCATAGTCTCTGATGCAGTTCCACATCCGCATCTTTTAACCATTTTGTTTATATGCCCTCGTTACCAAATTATTGTTACATCTGCCCACTTGTAGACCACTGCAGACTCTGGCAAGATGCACACTAGCTTGTAAATAATTATTAAGATGACGTAATATCTCCTACATAGCTGTGTCTAGCATTCGGACAGGGCCTCTAAGCATATAATATAATATTTTGTTTATCTATTGACTGTAAAACTTGTAAAAACTAACACATAAATTGGTCAACAGACTGCGTTACTTATATTAATTGCTGCAATTTACTTTTTATATAATGATTGACAGCCAATTAAAATTTACATTCTGGAACTGATATTTGAATTTAACTCTATCCCTAAGATTTTTAATGTTTCTTTTTTGAAGGATTCATATGTCAACTGGAGTGAACAGGGAGATACATACGTATCTTTAAAACCCTAAAGACCTATGTATATGTAAAGACATATGTATCTTTAAAACTCCGTTCTAATATATGGCCAAGGCATAAGTACTCAGATAGAATGCCTACTAATGAATGAGTTTGTTACAGTACCTATACACAGATGTCAAAATTATGAATGCAATTTGTACATACTTACAGTTAGAAATTTGAGGAAATATGCCAAAACTGTCTGAAAAAAAAAGTGTTTCATGCAGTCTGCCTTTTTTGATTAGGGATTGTTGCATTCTATAGAATGCCAGTTGCATCGAAACAGGAACAGCATGCACCAAACAGCATTATTTTGGTTTGTTAACATTCATTCATGTGCACTGGTTACTAAAACTTCAATTAAAAAAAAATTGTTACAATCAAATTGTAAAAATAAGGTCTTTATTAGATTCAAAGTTACAATCCATGGCTTAAATTAATAATAACATTTGCACTAATTAAAACTTATTCTAAAATGTTTTAAAATACAATAATCAGCCTTAGTTTAATTCTAAGTATTCCACTTACTATAGGGTAATATTTAACTTTTTAAAAGATTATAGTGATGCTCAAATAATAGGTTTCATCATAAAAAGGAATAAGGATATTCATTCAGTCTAGTTGAAAATAGTTAGGGTTTGAATTTTGTATTTTTATCAATTAACCTGCAGAAAATTAAGCACACTTACTCTGTATATAACACTCTCTTCACAAATATTTAACATCCATATTATATTCTGCTCTAATTGAAATACATGCAAGTACTGTCTTTATACACGGTGGAAGGAACAGCGACACACAAGTGGAACCCCCAACCTCACATTGAATTTTTTATTGGTAATTATAAAAATGTATACAATCAGCAAAATTCAAAAGTGATTATTTTATAAAATAATGGTTTCTGCTTTGAGATAAGACTTTGTAATAATATGGCTTTTAAAATACTATGTTCGTAGAATGATAATCAATACAGTAGGAGAAAATCACCTTTACATGTAAACATTTCAATCCTCATGACAGTACCTACTCACATCCTACAGAATATGAAGAAAAATGACACCCAAACATTATTTCCTATGTTTTTTCTTATCGCTACGAGACTTCTTAGATTTAGACTTCTTTGATTTCTTCTTATGTTTCTTCTTCTTGTCTCTGTCTGATTCACTGCTGGATGATGTTGATGATGAGGAACTGCTTGTTGATGATGTGCTTGATGACCTGTGAACGAAGTAAACAACAGTCATCAATCATAACCCTTCATGAGGATTCTTCTAGAATGCATAGAGCTGTACTTTGTTTGCTACAATACTTGGGCAATTAAGGGTAGAATTGTCAATTGATATGAATTTTAATGATATGTATTACAGAAAACAACAATCTAAAATTACTTTTTCTTATCTATGTACTGTCTCAAAGGGTCTTAAACAGTCTCTTGAACACTAACGAAGATCTCTTGTTCACTAACGAGACCCTGTGCGATCTACCAATTACATACTGCTAATACAGGCGTGCCTAATAAAAAGTCTAATCGTGATTTACATCGATAATCGTTGAAACGTCGTAACCCCGGTAGTCTGACCGACTCCGGTAACTGACTGACTGAGACCCTCCCGTCCCTCCCCCGCGTCCCACACGCTTCCCGCTTATTGGTCATCGCGCGCCGAAAACAAAAGACTATACTGCGTAAAAGAGAGGATAAATACCGTGACGGAACAGCGATTGAAAAATTATACAAGATGATGCGTCCAGTAGGTGATTACGTTGGGCAGTCTGGTCTACGTATTTATATATTTTGCCTTGCCACGATCGACTGGACTAACAGTCGCGATCGACCTGTTGGCCACCCCTGCTCTACACCTACCTAGATCTCTTTCTCTTCTTCTTCTCCTTGGCTTTCTGTAGTTTCTCCTGCAGCTTCTGCCTCAGCTCTGCCTCTCGGAGCCTCTGCAGCGGAGTGGCATACTCCTCCTCAGTGTCACTGCTGGTACTGCTCACATCCAGTACTATCTCTTTGTTAGGGTCCACCTGCGAGCAAAACCATTCTTACTTGGTCAGTTGCCCTACCTCTGTACATGAGAAATTGTATTCGTCATTCTAGCCAAGTACTTGGCATTCAAAACTAAAAATCAACATAAATGAAGTTGGGAGGTATTGGTACTTCATCATCCATATGCTTTTCGGCTTCCATAATGTTAATGGTTGTTATGAACTCAATATTTGTTAGCCTACTAAGCATTTATTGATTAAATAATTAATTGTACACCACATAGAAGCAAAGGACAAACTATGTATAGATTCTTAATACTACAATAATACATTTTAATAAACATGCTTATTGTTTATGGAAAACAATATAATATACTTATTATAGCTTTATCGTGTTAAGGTTAATGTATTGAAAATAAGTTATCATGAATAGACTAAATCACAACAACAACAACGAATAAAGTTCATTTACCTTGATAAAGTTTCTACATTGAAACGTAAGGTGTCCAGCGTAGCCACACTTCTTACACGCCGCCCGAGACGTTTCCTTCCCGAATTTATTTACCAAATCTGTATAGTTTGACATTATTGTGTACAAAACTCTAAGACAATACTAGAACAAGAAATACTATCCAATTCTCGTAAACACCACGACACGAGACCAGATGTGAAACGTCAACAAACAGTGCCGTTCCGTTTCGATTCAATGCTCTAACACAACATCGAAACTGAACGCGTCACTTCATTAAAAAATACTAAGTTACCTCTAAGTCGAATAAAAATAACCGGTTGTTTCTACGGACAGAATTTATATGCAGTGCAATTAATTAGGAATTTGTGTTATTGGGTTTTTTCTTAATATTTTAAACATGAAAAACAAATAACCTCAAAAAATGAAACTATATCGTGAAACGAAACGTGTACGTCGTACGTTTCGTTTCACGTTGTTGGTCAACATTCCTTTGCCCCTTATCACATAAAACAACTAAAAACTGTTTTCTTATTACAGCAAATGACGAAAATTCAAGAACAAATTATTAAAAACATTTCATCCAAAATAAGGAGTTGAAAGAAATGTTCGGAAATGGCGGAGTTCCTGCCGCTGTGCGACGTGCTGTTCAACGTGATCTCGCTCGCCGGGTACTTCTGCGACGTGGTGTTCGACGTCGTCATGGGCTACGCGTTGCTCGAACGAGGATATAAAGGCACTTTCGCAGCCGCTATATCAATTGTTATCACTTCGCTGCTTATTTCACAGGTGTGTTAAAGTATTTGTGACTTCATTTTCAACGGAACGTTGAAGTTGAAAGTATTGTGTTTTTATTTGGCACCTTGTCTTTTCAGCATTTGAAACATTTGAAAGACCTTTGTTTTTTTTTAACGAACGTTTATAGTAAAACTGTGACCATGATTAAAGTATCAAGCTTATTTACATACATACATGCTCTCGCCCTTTTCGAATGCGGATATGCAGAAACTACAAACTGCTGCGATCCTTACATACAGATTTTGCTTCGTCCATGAACACACGTTCGCACGACGGCCAATCAAGCTATACAAAACCAGTTTATGCGGATCTCTCGTTGTATATAAAATCTATACAAAGCGAGGTCAAGCTATACTGGAAAAGTACAGCTTCATGTGCCGCCGTGTGCACGCTTGATGCGAATACCTATACTACGCGCACCTGACCTTCCAAAAAGACTAGCTTATTGACATCAATACTAATATTATAAAGCGGTAAAGCACATCAATTTACTACAATATGTCAAGTTTCTTTAATAGATTTTCAACTTTATCACTGAAGCATTAGGTTCAAGGTTGATTGGGAAAATTTGACATTTTCGGGTAGCTTGATGTGCTGGCTTCTGTACCTAGAGGGTAATCTCTAGAACTACTGATCCGATTCCGAAAAATTTTCAACCAATTAAGGCCATATTTAAATCGTTCCCGTGGGATAATTCTTGACCACAGTGCCAAAAAGCTAGTTTTACCATAAAGATTGTTGTTCCTTATCTCCAGGTGCTATCCCTCCGCTGGTACCTGCACGTGTGGTGGGCGGGGGAGGGGCGCAAGGGCCGGCCGCCGTGGCTGCCGATACTGTTGCACTGTCTGCAACTCGGAGTACTGTGGCGCTATGCAAGGCTGCTCGTACCCGTGGAGTTGAGGCGGGTGAAGCATCAAGTGCGGGATTTGTGTGAGTACATGTTATTATCAGTGTACTCCTCATTCCAGTTGTATAGTGAGAACAAAGTAAACTAGGGCCTCTCCCAAAGATTTCAGGAAGAATATGCTAGCAAATTCCTAATGCAGTGCAGCATTCCAATGATAAAAACTGTTGAGAGGCAATCGCGGAACACGGGCAAGTCTCAGGCCTGTGTCTGTGACTCCCAAAGTCTGCCACCTGCAGAACACTCCCTATGGTGGCTGGATATCGATGCACGCCCTCTGGCGTACAATGCTCCTTCTGCAGACAGGGAGGGACATTGTATTCTCCCAGAATAAAGTTAATCATGCCTTCCTGACCACAGGCATGCTCCGCCTAGTCCACGCGTTCTGCGAGGCGGCGCCGATGTTGCTGCTGCAGCTACACATACTGTTCAAGGATACCAACAGGGAACCGGCCAGCGACCTCACTGTCACACCGGAGCCGAGCATCGACGAGCCCTCCGGTAAGGGAAACAAATTATCTCTAATTAAAGTGCTGAATGTTTGATTCCGCTCCGTCCTAAGTCTCGCGAATAAACGATCGTCATGTTCTCTCTCTTATGTCGCTCATGTGTTTGGAAAACAAGAAGGCACCCTCTATCAGCGACGTTTTGGTTAGGACGTGAATCTTAATTGCCTATTTAGAAACTTATTTATTTATTTAAACTTCATGTACAAAAGTGGTACATAGGCGGACTTAATGCCACAAGGCATTCTCTACCAGTCAACCTTGGGGTCAAATAGGACAGCATAGTGATAGAGTACAAAAAAATAAATAAGAAAAATATCATTTTGTTAACATAAATTGAAATACATAAATAGGCACATACTAATACATATATATACAAATAAAATGAAATAAATCGCTCAAAAAAATAAAAAAACGCTAGAAATCGCTCGAAGCTGGACTTTCATTCCCATACGAAGTCATATTTGTTTTTATGCTAAGACCAATTGTACCTAAAATTAGCTCTTAATAAAACTCTGTCGTAATTATGTTCTATTTTTGTCTTATACTTTTTCTACAGGACCTGGGCAAATAAAAAAGGACAGATATTGACGAGTATGGATGATGATAATTCTTTTTTTTTCTCATCATTGTAATTGACTTGATCATTCTAATTCATCTGCCTAGCCTTTTCTTAAGCTAGTTGGGGTCGCCTTCCAGTCTAACCGGATGCAGCTAAATCCCAGTATTTAACATGGAGCGACTGCCTATCTGACTTCCAAATCCCAATTACTGGGTAATAATACGATACCCCTAAGTAAACAGTCTTACCTAGGGGTATCGCATTATTTGTCAGACTTTCGGGCTTCTGAATACTCGGAACGACTGTCAAAGATCTAAATTATTTATTATTCTAGTTTACAAAATAATAAAAAATATTTATTCGGAGAAATAGTGGGCAACCGTACCTTAGGCCAATAATACTACCAACTTTAAACGTTACCATAGCTAGTTTGACCAACCACCAACCAGCCAACCGACCAACTTTATACGTTTTACAGAAAACAAAGCATTCGCGGAGCTGAACGTGATATCGGCGTCCTTATCCCTGTTCTCCGTGTGCTGGGCGCTCGCCAGCTTCAGCAAGAACGTGCGGCTGCAGAACGTGCACCGACTTGTGCTCACTTGGCTTGGAGTCATCTTTCAGGTAACCATGTTTAACAGCACGTTAGGGTTCAATATTTCATAGACTACATAAAATCTACCACACAAAGCGATCTTAGAAAAATCTTTCAAAGATCTTGCTTCTTTTTGCATAAGCATGAGCGTAATTAATTAGCGTACTGTGTGCCCACTGCTGGGAAAGGTTAACCCGTATTACAGGGTTAATCAGAGGAATCAGCTGTAACAACCGGTTCACGCGCAGAGTTCATTTTTGTACATAAAAAATATGCAACAAAGTGACGGAGTTAGCCCTCGCTCGGTGTTTTATCTCTTTCATCCTGGTTAATCAGCAATATTTAAATGGCTAACCGATATATTCTAAGGGTTAACCCGTATAATGGTAAATCAGACATCGGTCTAACCGGTTAACCTTTAACCCGATTAATTGATCCCTGGTTTCAACCATAGAGATTATTATTGTGCTAATTAAATATTAGAAACACGATATTAATTGCATCCTAAGAGGATCTCTGTAACTAATGTTATGTTGTGTCTGTTTACAGTTTCTGTGGCGGCTGGGCACGATATCGGCGCGTATCTGCGCACTCACTGTGTACGCTCTAGTCTACGAGTACTGGGTCTTCTTAGTTATAGGTAAGTACTACAATAATTATTTTTTTATTTATCATTTATTTGGTATACAAACAGCAATACATACTAAGAATTAAATTGAAACAATAAAATAACATAAAGTGCTGGTATGTATGCCTATTATAGGTATACGTATAATTATATTTATAGCAGGAAAAAAAACACTCATAAATCATTAACTGTATGTTAGAAAAAAAACATAATTATACAACGTGTAAGGGGTCTGTTTACACGTTGTATACTCTACGTAAAAAATATTGCTGGGAAACGATCATACCTGGGAGGGAAACCTTCTAGTTACGGAGATATTGGAGGTGAAAGTTCCAACTTTTTTATTTTAATACATTACTTTAAATACATGGCCCTAGTACTATTCAAAGCATCCATCAGCACAATGTGTTGAGTGCGTTACATGGAGTACTACCGTAAACCGTGTTTTTTCACCCCCTAAAAAGTCGTTTCCCAGTAATAATTTTTTGCGCAATGTTACTTATTTTCATCTAACGAATGCTTGGTTAACGGCTTCGTGAAGGGTCTGTTTACACCTCGAACTCCTCCAACTTTTTTATTTTTCCCTTTTGTGTGCAGTATTCTTATGTGTCCATATCATAACATCAGAAACGTTATTCTTTGATTAAATCTCTGAGCCTGTTCTCCCGCAGGTCTCCACTGGCTGTCAATGTTCCTGTGGCTGATATCTCCTAAGAACGTGTTCCACGGCGAGCGCATCAGCCGGCCGCGCAAGGCGTACCTGTCCGCGCTCATCGCCTTCGTCTACGTATTCGCGTACGTCAACCTGCAGGAGCTCAACCATAGGCAGAAGATGGTAAGCTAATTAGAACATTATCTTAGTACTAACTTATGCCCGCAGCTTCACCCGCTTGGAGTTTGTGTCCCACGGGATCGTACTACCCGGATAAAAAGTATCTTATGCGTTAATCCAGGTTATACAGGGTGTAACAGAAAGTGTATAGTCATATGAAAGGATATGCTGCAGACCATCAAACTGAACAACTTTTTCCTTGGGTCCAATATAGTAAATGCGAAAAAATTATCAGCTGTCCCATACATTTGGGTCGAGTAGGTATTGAAATTTTATATGGGACATCTTTTTTATTTATTATATGTGTGGCAAAGGAGTTGAAAGAATTTTGTATGCAGCGTGGCCTGTCGATCTTCCGCCATTTTATTTTATTTTCGAAATACCGGCGACACATAAATCCTATCAATAGTTGATATCAACACAAACAAGTTTTGTATGAGACAAAATCTTCCAAAGCGTCACATTTCCGAGATATAAGCTAGCCTCTTGTGTTATTTTACTATAGTAACATCTATCTAGCTAAGTGGTAGGTACCTAATATCTATACAGAGTGATTTTTGAACAGAGACAGTGTGGGAAAATACTATTCTTGCTGGGGAGTTTGTTCCGTCACTTATTGCCAGCTAAAATACTAGTGGCGATGGGCGGGCGTTTTGGGGGACAGTCTCTTGTAAATTTTGACGTACAAAAAGCGCTGATTATCAGCCTAATTTGAATAAATGACTTTTGATTTGATTTTAAAGAAATTATTTATAACAAATACGCGGAAACTTTCTAGTAAACATTGGCTAATAATAACGAAGCAAGTTGTTTGTGTGTCTCCGTCCTATTAGGTAACGTTCTACTGCGTGATGTGCGTGGAGAACTGGCTGCTGGTGACGGCGTGGTGCTGGTCGGGTCGCGCCGTGCGCCCGGCTGCTCTCGCTGCCGCCGCCGCCGCCGCCTTCGCCGCAGGCATCGCCTTCATGCTCATATACTACCGGTCAGTACTAGGGAAACATCAGGCTGTAGCACTCCACTACTGGGCACAGCCCCTCCTATGACACGTACCTAGCTGCTACCAGCCGCCCTGCTTTTTAAATTGATCAAATCTGACTTTTTTGATGGAGGGACAAGCCGGCCGGCTCTAGAACAAGAATTTGTGTGGTGTGAGAGGGAGTGGGCTATAATCCACGCGTTTCCAGTAGGGGTTGGTTGTGGACATGTACTACAACTAAAAAACCCGACTCTAATTAAATTCGGGGTTTACATGGTAAAATCGACTCCTCCTATTTTTGAAGTCGATTTAAATGTAATAACGAATAATACCTGGGCCATAATAACGAATCGATTGACACCTTATTCATCAAAATCGGATGAATAGTTTAGGCGCTACGGAGGAACATACGTAAATACAAACACAGACTGCTAAAACCATAACCCAACGTTTTGGCTTCGCCGTAGTCGGGTAAAGAGTGAAATAATGCTGGGTAATTGCTAGGTATGTGAATAGCATCTGCTTAGCCTTTTCCTAACTATGTTTGGGTCTGCTTCCAGTCCAACCGGACGCAGCTGAATACCAGTATTTTACATGGAGCAACTGCCTATCTTTCCTCCACGAGCCAGTTCATGATAATGTTTCTTCTCCACAGATATTTCCACGTAAGAAGACTGGGCTACATGTTGGGTGAACATCAACAAGGAACGAACAGCACGAACACTTCATCACAAAATAAAGATGGTATGTCTAAAAAAACATCTTATTATAACAATTTTACATCAGGGACCGACTAATCGGATTAAAAGGTTAACCGGTTAGACCTTAAAACCCATACGTTTGATTAACCATTATACGGGTTAACCGTTATAATATACTAGCTGTTGCCCGCGACTTCGTTCGCGTGGTAATTTTAATGAGTATGAGTGAGGGAAAAAAAAGATAGCCTATGTCCTTCCCCAGGATACAATCTATCTCCTCGCCAAATTTCATTACGATCCGATCAGCTGTTTAGTCGTAAAAGGTAGCAAACAAACAGAGTTACTTTCGCATTTATAATATTAGTATGTATGGGTTAACCATTTAAATATTGCTGATTAACCAGAAAGAAAGAGATAAAGCAACGAGCGCGGGTTAACTTCGTAATTTTCTTGAATTTTTTTATGTACACCGTGCGTGAACCGGTTATTATTAACCCCTTTAACACGGGTTAACTTTTACTCTAGGGATTTTCACCTAACCCATATAAATAACCCGATTAAAACCCCTATACGGATAACTACACACTAAAATTGTGTGCTATTGTCGACGCAATCATCAAACGGTTTCTTAAGCGTTAACAAGCTTGTGCTGAGTGCACTTTCAGTAACTAAAAATAAAGATTATTATTAAAATTATCAGAAACCCTATGAGGCTAACCAGTGTATTTTGTTTCTAGGCAAGCAGTCGAATCAAGCGGACAACCCAACGATACCGGGCGTGTTCAACTGTCGATTCTCAAATCCAGTTAGTAACAGGTAAATATGCTACTTCTATTATCCTTCCCATTTGATCGCATGACTAACCGCTTAGTGTAGGGTTAATTCTTATGCTATTTTAACTCGCGGTGAACTCTGATTGCGGCAGATTGCGTGATGTAGGAATCTGATTTTAGATCCTTATTTGAGTCATAGATGGCGCTGTAGTAGCTTTTGTACTATGTCGCAACTGTTATATTACCCTATATACACATATACAAGGTGTAAACGGCCCTTCACGAAGCCGTCAAACATGCATTCTGCACATCAAACGAAGTAACGCTTCGCAAAAAATATTGGGTGAATAATCACGTTTTACGGTAGAACTCAATGGAACGCACTAAAAACGTTGTGCTGATGGATGTACAGGGAGGTATTTAAAGTAAAGTTATAACATTAAAAAAGGGCATTTAATGAAAAAAGTTGGAACTTTGCTGCCCTTATCTCCGTAACTCCCAGATCCAGAACAAAAAAAAATATCGCAATGACGGGGAGAACAAGTGCCTTTCGGCTTCGTTAAAGGCCCGTTTACACCTTGTTTATGTTGGGGCTTAAAACTTGATGTTACTATGCTGACTGCACACATCTTCTGTACCCTTAGCGCCGCGAACGGTCGCAAGAAGAAGAAGCCGACGTCGTTCGTCCCGCCGCCCGCCGCGCCCGCCGCCGCCTTCTGGCGCCGCCCGCTGCCTGCCGCGCACAACCACCATGTAACACCACTTTATATTCTAAGCTCATCCAAACATACTCCTTCCACACTTATTTGTAACCCTCGACAAAAAAGAAGGGGTGTTAAGTTTAACGTGTGTGTGTCTGTTTGTGGCAAGCGTAGTTCCCAAACGAGTGGCGACTGATGGTTGTTTTATATTTGAAAGCTGATGTGATTGAGATAATTCTTAGCTATTATTTATGAAGATCTGTTCAGGCGTTTGAAGGTCATCAGCTCATTTCCTGTATCGGTGTTCACTCGGAACATTACTTTAGAATAAAACCACCAAATTATCAGTAAGTACAGAAGTCCGTGGCAAAAATGGGAGGAAGTTTGATCGCACGACCGGGCGCCCGACCAGTTTTGTCATGCGACAAGTCGTGGTCGTGGCCGAGTAGCATGCGAGGTCCCTAAGGCCCAAAGTCTACAACAGCGGAGAGGACATCACATTGGTTGAAATCTACACCGCGTCTCGCGTCTCTCCTGTGATTGGTCAAATTTTCCTATCCGCTTCGATGGTTTCCGAGAACGGGCCTAATACCCGCTCTAACAGTTTGCGGCAATTAAATGGATGCCTAAAAATAACTGCTACCATTTGTATTTTCAACGCAATCTTACATGTGAAAATGTGATCATCTACCGCTCGATTTACATTTATAAAAATACAACTTTCTAACAGGGTGGCTCATCAGAAAACGAAGGCTCAAGCGTCGGTTCTCGCGTCAACATCCAACAGAAACTTCAAGAGAAGAAACAAAAGCAACTCGCGGAGCTCCGCGTCATAGAGGAAGAGATCAAACAAGGCAAGCTAGCCAAGACGACCCCCGTGGCGGCCGAGGAGATCTACAGCAGCCTGCAGCGCCAGCCCATCCCGCGCGCCAAGACTCACGCGGAGCCCCCCGCCTGGCCCAGCATCGAGATGACGCACTCCTACCAAAACTACCCCATATGCAACATCTACCCCACCTACACAGAAATAAAACCAGACTTCAATATCAATATAACCTTCCAAAATAATGATTCGAACAACCCCACAGATTTAAACGATCCGTTAAAAATACGAAGACTCCCGAACAGATACGACAACACCCGAACGTTTTACGAGAACCCGGCGAACATGAGAAACGATGTTACACGAACGCCTTTACGGTCACCGAATTATTTAGAAAATAGAAACTATGAGGCGAACTGTGGCAGTCCTAGAAATGTACTCAATAATAGCCCTAGAACTTACATGCCAGATGTTAGTAATAACTACGAAACTGGGCTAGATAAGCCTAGAATAGCTCAAAACTCTATATATTCAGAAGACCATAGACAAATGGGGGAATATTCCGGTTATTGCGAAGGAGGGCAATATCCTAAATACGAGAGCAAAGACGAATATGTTTCTGCGTTACATAATGTACACAATGCTTTAAATGTTCAGAGCATAGAGAATATTAGGAACAACTACAACGAGGTGGGGTGTGGGTACAACCAGAACTGCGAGAGGTTTCAGTACCCGATGGGGAAGAAAGATAACATGAGGAAGATGCAGCGGTGCAGGACGCCGGAGATACTGCTGGCGCCGCATTACCTAGAGGGGTGTAATAGACAGGTGTGCTGCCATTGGGGAGCGCCTTATGCGTGAGTACCATTTACATCTACGTATACAAATAAATAAAATTGAAGTGTGTTTGTAATTTCAAAATAACAGCTTTTTACTGAATGCATAATGAAAGTATGTACGGTACTTATAACAAAAAAACATTATTTTAATTTTTTGTCTGTCTGTCTGTTTGTTCCGGCTAATCTCCGAAACGGCTGGACCGATTTTGACGGGACTTTTACTGGCTGATAGTTGATGCTGATATTTAAGTTTTAATCGAAATTAAATAATTAACTATTTTATTATAATATAAACCTAACTACGAACAGTGATTGATATTTGCACGTTTGTGTAGCAACAGGAAGAAGGAGGAAGGCGGTGCCAGTAGCGGCGAGGAGTCGAGTCCCGACGGACCCGCGCGGGAGACGCCCCGACCGCCCAGCGATATTGATAGCCAGGTAAATGAGAAAGTGTTCTTGACAGGACCGATTAATCGGGTTAAAAGGTTAACCGTTAAAATGGGTTAACCATTTAAATATTTCTGATTAACCAGAATGAACGAAACAAAGCACCGGACGCGGGTTAACCCCACTTTCTTGAATTTTTTGTGTGTACAAAAATTAAACTCAATATGTTATTATAGGCTGCTGTAATGCGCGTTAACCTTTACTCTATGTTTTCTCAGCTAACCCTAAAAATAACCCGATTAAAATTCTTATACGGATAACCTTTTCGGTCCCCCGGACCCATATATTATAAGGGCTAACCCATATAATGGTTAATTAAACATGTGTTATGGGTCTAACTGGTTAACCTTTTAACCCGATAAATCGGTCCCTGGTTCTTAAATATTTATTCTTGTAACAAGTCTGTTACGCCCCACAGATATCGCTGCCCCGCTCGTACACGCTGCCGCGCGAGTTCCGCTACTGGCGCCGGCGACCGCGGCTACGCGACGCACATGTGCCCAGCAACAATAGCAGCGATGGTAAGCGTGCCTTCTACTTCATAGAGTTTATAGCTTGAAGTTCATTCTCAATTTAAAATGGCTTTGGTGATTCATTTGCAAAATCCTAACTAATATTATAAATGCGAAAGTAAATTTGTTTGCTACCTTTCACGCCTAAACCACTGAACCGATCATCCTGAAATTTTGCATATACGTCGTAAAAAAGTACTTTTTTTCGAGGAAAAGGCGACACGTGTCTTTCGAATCATGACAGAATTATATTATTCCAAGCAGAGTACAACCAGAATTTATTGTCAAATTCTAAATTAACGCGAGCGAAGCCACGGGCAAATGTTAGTAGATTTATAAAACTTTTGTGTGATTTAAAACAACCTTAACACACTGCCACAGAAGGGTTAGGTTATTGATAATGTTCCTAACCGTAGCAAAGTGTATAAGTTATTAATGTTATAGCTTTACTTTAAATACCTCCATGACCCCTGCACTATTCAATGCATCCATCAGCACAATGTTTTGAGTGCGTTACTTTGAGTCCTACCGTAAACCGTGATTTTTCACCCAAAACAAAAAGCCGTTTCCCAGCAATAATTTTTGCAGTGTTACTGTACCTAGTTTTAGTTGATGTATAGAATGCTTGATTGACGGCTTCGTGAGGGATCCGTTTACAGTTTACACGTTGTATAACTTCATCCCACGTTGCAGGTGACGTAGACAGCGCAGACGACAACGACAGCTCGCACCGCAGCAACTGCTCGGCGGCGTCGCAGCTGGCGAGCGCGGCGCACGACGCGTACTACCCGCCCGAGTACGTGTGCGACCGGAGGCGCCGCCAGCCCGCGCGCAAGCAGCCCGCCAAGCCGGAGACCAAGCTGTAGCCGGGGTAGCCACGGAACTACAAGCTCACGGGCTACGGTATTTAAAGTCATCCTTTAATTTGGGGGTCTAAAATGGCCGTTTATCAGAATCATAATAGGATAGGATATGAATCACGTGAAAATTCTTAAAATGTTCACAGACGCAGATATTCATATTATTCTACTAATATGATTGTGCTAAACGGGCCTTTTTAGACCCCCAGTAGTCTGTAGACATCGCAGAGTCTCACACAAGGGTGAGATGCTCATTATTTTTTACCAACGATTGTCTAGTTTAGGACATAATTGTGAAAAAGTCAAAAAGAGGATTCCACGTTATCCATTTTAGGACGCCACTTACGGTTACACTAGTACCGTCACAAACTGAACACGGTTTTGGTGGCCTAGGTGGTAAAGAAACATATTTTACTGTGGGATTTAAATGTCTTTCTGCAGCAGGGGAATAGTGTAGTACGAAGGGTATTATGTCGCAAACTGTGAAACTACCAAGTATGCCAAGTCTCCTGACACTACACTATGCTGCGATAACTAATATGATTACCCATCTAAGCAGCCCGGGGGCCTAAAATGGCCGCTTTAGCAGAATCATTATAGGATGATAATTTGAATCACGTTAAAATTCTTAAATTAGTGGTCACAGACGCAGTTAATATTATGAATTGTGACCATTTTACGAATAGTAACAGAATTCATATTCTTATCCTATAATGATTTGCTATAGGAACCCTGATATATTCACACCAATATGTGCCTGCATTGAGGAATCCCATTTACACTTGTTGTTATTTTATGCAGCAGTTTTGAAATTAGCATTGTATGTAAACCGTGAAAGTAAAGGTACGATTACCGCAAAAGCAAACAGCAAATAAATGAATACGCTGCCTTATATGGCGACATTGCAGCCAGTTCCATTTTCATGTGTGCGTTACCCCAGCAGAAAATCTCCTAGAATGAATTGAGTTCTACAAATAATTAGAGTGTAATCTACTGTAAATGGGTACGAGTATCAGGATACTTGCGCGCATTGACTATTGCGCGATTGTACTTTTGCGTGAACGGACATTTGCACGCATGGACACTTGCGCGAATGTCCAATGGCACAAAAGTCCATGCGAGTATATGTATTTTCGCGCAAGTGTCCTTCGCGCAAATGTCTTTCGAGCAAATGTCCCAGATCCCAAAATGCGTACGCCTTCGGAATTGTACCGCCAGGTTCACCGCGAAATTCAATTTTTCTTACGTTTTTTGCAATTTACAGGCCAGTGTCAGGCTGTATGTTGAACAAAATATGATTCGCGACCGTAACAAATATGGCTTTACAAAATAAAATTAACAATACAACCCACCAAGTTCATTTAATCCCTTTAATTTAACACAGAAAAAAAAAACTGTAAGAAAATTTGAATTTCGCATAACTCCTTAGACCTACCGTCCTTAAATGCTCACGACTTTTATGCAATGGATTTGATGAAAATAAAATATGCCTAAACCAGATGGAAAATATAAAATAGTTTACTAACAAGAAAATTAATAATTTTGTATATTCAATTAGTCAAATATTGTACATACTAACTCTTGTAATAATCCGTCCGACATTGGATCTCGACGTTAGCTGGTAAGTTAATCATTCTCACTGTAAACATTGTATGTTAAGTTTAATTTAAATGTAACATACCTTGTATTATTGTATGATAGTGTATATTAAATTAATAGACTGCGAGGGGAGAGGAAATAAAACAATACAATCAATTATTTCTGTTTTATTTATTTACTAAATCACGCATCATTCAATCTCTTAGTAATCAGTGTCTTGTACCAATCTATCTTTAATTTAATTTGATAATTATTATTAGATAATTATAATTTTATTAATTACACATTCTTTTCTTAGTTTAATATTATTGAAACTGTGTTTTTTTATGTTTCTCAAATTTATTGCATTTTTTTATAGTTCTATTCAGTTTTACATATTTTTATTTTGGCTTAAATAACTGCAACAATCATATTTCAGAATGGAATCTTCAGTAAGTAAGATCTATTGTTATTAAATAATTTGGGTTGCAATTTGAATTCAATAATTGATTAAAAAGGTGATCTGTTTCCCTAACCTGAGTACACTCTTTCTTTCTGAAACTTAATGATTTGTTTGTTAGCATGAAGCAGTTCATCTTCTAAGTCCCTAACCTTATATGAAGCCTCCTCATTCAATTTACTGCAGTTGTTGAAAACCATCTGTGACCACCCATAACTTATCGTTGCCAATGGAGAAAAATCATCAATATTTTTGAATTAAATTTACACAATAAAGCTATGGTAGGTACTTAAAATTAAAAGTGGGTATATCCACCTCTGGCCCTGATGACCGCCCGCATGCGATCAGGCATGCTGTGGATTATATTTTTAATGTCCACTTGGGGTATTTCTATCCAAGCGGCTGGCAGAGCAGTTTTCAATTGACTGATAGTCTTTGGAGGGTTGGGGCTGGATCTGATGCGTTTTTTAAGCATTTCCCAGACATGTTCTATAGGATTCATGTCTGGGCTTCGTGCTGGCCACTCCAATTTCGTAATTTTCACCTCCGACAGGTAATCATCCACACAACGATCTGTATGAGGTCTGGCATTATCGTGCATTAGGATAAAATCTTCGCTACCAATGAATCCCACGAATGGTAAAACGTGTTCTTCGAGGATATCTTCAATGTATCGCCTTGCCGTTAGCGGACCTGCAACTACTGCCAACTCTGTGCGTGCGTCTGAACAGATCCCTCCCCAAACCATAACTGAACCACCATGGAAACTGTTAGTTGGCATGGTAGTGTTTGGCAGAAATCTCTCTCCATCCCTTCTCCACACACGTTCGCGGCCATCTGGAACTGTTAAGGCCACTCTGCATTCGTCAGTCCACAGAACTTTACTCCACTGCTCGTGAGTCCAATTTGCGTGTTCACGAGCAAACCAAAGTCGAGCTAAACGATGGTGCCGGAGCAGTTCTGGAGCGCGAGCTGGTCTTCGACCACGCAGATCCCATTCCTCCATTCTCCTTCTTATTGTCCGCTCACTTACGTTGACCCCTCTTGCCGTTTGGAGCCGCTGCCGTATTTCGACCGCAGTAAGGAACCGATTTTTCAAAATTGCGAAAGCGATGAATCGGTCATCTCGCGCTGATGTACGTCTAATACCGCCACTTCCTGGTTTCCTTTTTATGTGACCGGTCTGGTCGTACCTTGTTAAGGCGTACCTAAGAGTTGTACGCGGTACATTTAACGTTTCAGCAATCTCTCGCTGCGTTCGCCGCTGACTCCGAAGCAACACAGCTTGAGCAACTTGAGCTGAAGTTAGGGGCATTTTATTCTAATTCTGGAAGCATAAATGACACAGACTAAAGAAAAAAAAAAACATTAAAAACTAAATGCACGACCATTTGAATATCGAATTATAACTCACCCGTGTTTTGTGCGTTCCAGTAACGAACTAACGTTGAAGTGTTACAGAAATTAAACAAATGAGTTTTTTTTGTGCTTACTTCTATCATAAATTAACTAAAACAAAATGTTCTTACAAACTGCCACTCGAAATTCTCAGACACAATACCAAAGTCGCCTGTTATCGATTTGTTTATATTATGGCCACATTCCGTGCCGCTGAGTGTGCACGGAATGTGGATTTTTTTGTGGCAAGTGCACTCCTCGCGCGCCCGCTCAACCCCCCGCGCGGCACTCGCCACTTGGTGTGTGTATACAGTGACAGTCTTTATCTTTAGTAAAGTGTATAATAACCGACAGCAGACCGCGAGTATTGTTTTTGATATTGTAAGCAAAATGTCATGGTACAAGACTTCTTTTTGCTCCATAACAATGAAGAGATTTTTGCGCAAAATTGCACGTATTTTTTGACATTGCTCGTCTATTTCAACTGATAAATGCCACTTCTTGAGTCGCTGTAGTATAAACAGTCACTGTCTATGTGCTCGCCACTGTCCTTGACCAATAAGTAAATGTGGATTTAGTCACTTAACTAACTTACCGGTAGCAGCTGATGGAGGCTTCAGTTGGCCTTGTCATTTCCCGTGGATTCTGTGTTCAATAACACCTTCAATGACGTCAGTTGGCTTAAGTAACTTGACTCTAGCCTCAGAGTAATCTTGTGTTTGTGGCCTACATACATGAAAAAAAAATACCATAAGTATAAATATCATAAACCCTTTACGACTTCTTAAAATGGATGTGGTTATGAATTCGGCCAACATCTTTTTTTTTCTTATATGTAGGTACACCGATTCCTCTGTGATTCTTTATGTGCGTGTGAACTGAGGGACCACACTGATATGTCGCAAAATAGAAATCGTAGGAGTTAGTAGTAGTCTTAAAACAATTGTAAAACAAATCTGGGAATTTGTAAACAAATATATTAAAAACTACGACCCATAAAGTGTGGTCCCTCAGTTCACACGCACATGATTCTTTCACCCCCATACCAACGAGTCTCTTCATTTGTTCGAGTGAAACCGCGATGTAGTCGTTCTTTTGCCAAGGGATTTAAAAAAAGAGGATGATGCTTTCTATCGATATATCTCAGAAACTACTGAAGTACCTATAAATTCTGATTTTTGGACGATGATATTGATACTATCCAAGAGTCTGTTGCATATGATGGTCTTGCTAGGGTAACGGACCAACACCACAGACCATCATATTATTATAATACCCAGACTACTGTCTAACATATACCTACCAGGGTATTGTTCTGGTTACACTATAATTGTATAGGTCAATATTTGAAATTAACTGGCAGAACTCCAACAAAATAAGATTTGACAGATTCTTCCGTATATTCTCGTTGTCCCCGTAGGCCATGTCCCCGTTAAAGGGGACAAAGGGAATTCAATAAAATAATTAAAATTACTTCCCGTTGTCTATGCATCAGATCATAGATCTGGGCCGACCGATGTCTCCCTGCTGCCTATAAGCTCGCAGTCACAGCGAACGTGTGGCTGACTCTGGCTTGCCCACCATCACGGATTTTAATTTTGATAACACAAAAAATTAGTCGCTAATTAGTCGAAATTTGTCGCCAAATATCAGAATTTGTCGCTCACTGGTTCAAAAGATATAAGGGTTTATAGGTGGCCGATCTGGAGAGAGTCTCCCCAGCTTGGCCACATTTATATCTCAAAAACTAGGGCACCTAGGGAAGATCTGTTTTCTCCCATATTTAGTCGCCAATTAGTCGGAATCAGTCGCCAAATATCAGAATCTGTCGGTCACTGGTTCAAAACTTATAAGGGTTTATATGTGGCCGATCTGGAGTCACTCTCCCCAGCTTGGCCACATTTAGATCTCAAAAACTAGGGCACCTAGCGAAGATCTGTTTTCTCCCATATTTAGTCGCCAATTAGTCGGAATTAGTCGCCAAGTCACAGATTTAGTCGGGTCTTAGTTTAGAAGATATAATGAGTCCAATTATTAAGGTATAGTCCAAGAGCTAGATCAAAGAGTTCACGAAAAATTGCCAAGAAAAAATATTTCTATTAATATGTGTAATATACTTCTAGTTTTATCGGTCTAAAAGTCCTTAAAAATGTCCGAGAGAGACAAATTCTCAATTAAATACATGTTTTTATGTTTTAAATCACTTGGTTAGAGTGGCTTAAACTTATTTGAAAACATTAAACCTTGCTCTTGGTCTATTTGGTGTCAAGTTGTACAGTCGCATGCAACTGTTTTACCAGTTTACAATGTTAAGCTCTAATTTACGTTAGAATAATAAAATAAGTTAAAATTATCGTACCTTTAGCAAAACGTTTAAAATACTTAAACGTTGAAAACGTATTGTAAGTATCAACCCATTGCTTGAAAAACACTACAATACGTTACAAAAAATACCTACCTAATAATCTTTAATCAAAGATGTAAATATTTAGATACCTAATATGAGCATTAATGGTAATTATTTTATTAAGGTTTAATAAGTTTATTTATTGCTCCTTAGAAATATAACATGTTGAACAGTAGGTATTTAAATGCAGTTAGAATTAAGCATAACCAATAAATATGATCGACTGCGCTTGAGCTAGGCGGAGCTTGTATTTCAGGTTACAGTTCTCTTCCCAGAGTTATGAGCGGTTAGACATTTCAGTAAATCGCTTTTTATGTACAGAAATAATAAATCAAAATCAAATCAAATTATTTTATAAAAGTGAATTTCCAAAAAGGTGGTTTGATGTGTGTTGTGTATGTGTGTGTATTTTGAGGTGATTGTGAGTGTTGTGTTGTGGGTGTGTGTGTTGTGTTGTTTATGTAGAGTTTGTAAGGACGGATGTTGAGTTTTTATTTTATCTTAATTTAGGTTAGAATAATAAAACTTCTGATGTCGAAATATAAAATGATTTATTACCTTAAACTTATCGTACTTACAGATAATGAGACCTACTTAGTCAAAGATGTAGGATACCTATCTGTACTAATATTATGAAGAGATAAAGTTTGTGAATTTGGATGTTAGGGATATTCTCCGGTACCTACTACTGATCCGATTTTGAAAACTCTTTCACTGTTAGAAAGGTATATTATCCCTGAGTGCTAGGTATATAACATCACGTTATGACCAATAGGAGCGGAACATGAAAAATGTTGCAAAAACGGGGAAAATTTATTGCTTTGGCTCTTTCTCTTATACGACGCAGATGAAGTTGCGCGGGTCAGCTAGTTAGGTATATATTATATCTCTCAATAAAAAAATCAATGAATTTCTTCATTGGACAACCCTGATTGAAACCAACACCGATGCCTATCGATACCTACCGACTCGACGACACGTCACCGACAGCTACATTCTTCATTTCGCCACCGTCACGACCGCGACCGCTATTTATGATTTCGCATTTGAATTTTGAATCTTCTGTACTATTGTGTATTCTGTGGCCGTAGTGTAGAAATGTGACAGTATGACCATTTCGTACAAATATTATTTATAATTTTCGGTAGCTTTGGAATGGGCAACTACAGTTCTTTCACAGTTATTATGCCTTTTGACTGGGACTGTAGCTTCATTTTATTGTTATCTTTGTTTCGACAGTTCAAAAGTGCCTGTAACTGGCGTACTTAAATCAAAACACTTATTTCAATAAATGTTTTGATTTTGGAAAGTGTTTACTTTTATTAGTAAGTGTAACTATTTGACTAAAAACAAAACAAAACGTTTTATTTATTTATTAACAACCCACGCGAGGAGCTCGTGGCTAAATAATAACAGCCGCTCGGGTCGATCTTTAGGTTAAGCCGTGCTTGCCTAGGTTGGTCTGTGGATGGGTGACTACCCATCACATACCGAGTTTCCTCCGTGCCTCGGAAAGGACGTTAAGCCGGTGGTCCCGGGTGTCATTTGTAGATCTTTGACAGTCGTTAGGTAGTCAGTGGCCCAAAAAAGTCTAACAACCAGTCTTACCAAGGGGTATCGTATTACCCAGTACTAACTGGGTTGTGGAGGTCTGATAGGCAATCGCTCCATGTAGAATACTAGTATTCAGCTGCATCCGGTTAAGACTGGAAGCCGACCCCAATACAGTTGGGAAAAGGCTAGGCGGGCGACGCTACATATTATATTTTACACAAAATAACCATTTATAGGTACCTCTAACCCTTCTTGAATTATACTATTGATATTATTTCATTAATTAAATAATTAATAATTCAAGAATTGTAATACAATATTCGCCTAAAGAAAGTGTGCCTACCTACTGCTTCATGTTTTATACCAGGACACGAAGATTTCGCACCCTTATGAAAAATCGAATGGCGCGCGGCGTGTAGGTTTGAATCATACCCGTATTCATGATCTTAGTGTCAATCAGATTTTAAATTTACCTTATTCACAAAAATAAATAAGTCTACCTTAGAACTTATTTTTAATTATTAGTAATTAGGTTTAAGTTCATACAGTACGTAGGTTCCTAATCTATGTATAACCAATACTTCCTAGAAAAACAAAACAAAATGAACGTATACTTATCAATTCAAGTTGATTTACTGCATTGTTCTACTCTGCTTTCCGCGCAGCGTAATTTGTTACGTATCGAGTCTCTTTGCGCGGGCTGGGGTAAGCGATAATGCCTACGTGCGCTCGGGTTAACCTTGCCTTAACAAGCACCTGGGTAAGCTCGTTCCATCCTAGTTCTGCCTATCGCTTTCCATCAGGCGAGATCGATTTTATAATAATAAAAAAAAACAGTAATAGCGAAATACGAAACTTAAAATTCCACTCAAATTACCAAGTAGGATTCTATGTAATTTGAGTGGAATTTTAAGCTTCGTAAATAGATACAGAATTTATTAATACGTAGCCATGTTTACGTAGGTCAGCCGCAGCACTACTACTTAAACAAAGCTATGTACGAATGTGAGATTTATCTAGGTAAAGAGCTATTTTTGGAATAAAAATATCTCATCAAAGGGCATTTTTCAAATTAGGTACCTAATAACCTAGATTATTTTACTTACTTAATTTTTTTGCGTTCAGAGTTTAACACACTAACATTGATTTAAAATTTCCTTTTTAAATATCAATGCACACTAAGCGTATCATTTCAAAGTTATCCAAAGGCTTCCTCTGTTTATGTTTTTTGTTAATGTTGCTTTACACAGATATAGGTACCTATAAGGAAAAATATATAAAACACTCGAGTTCCTAACTATTCAAAATAAGTCCCACTTTAAACTGGCTGACTATAACTTACGTTACGGGCAACTCGTTCTAAGTAGCTCGTCTGTGGTACACGCGCATCTATCTCTTTCTAACTTACCGTAAATGAAAAGGAGCGCAGCGATCTATCTGCCAGCGACTAAGTGCACATTGTGTTCGATAAATAATTACTTATTTATTGTAGATCTGTTTATAGGTAATGAATACAGCTTTTATTTGGTGAGTTGAAATCATAGAATAAGTTTAAATTTATATATTTCGAAACAAACGTTCCTCCATAAGACGTCATAGATACTTTCTAGAAACTACTTAAAGTATTTTGTACTTGCTTGTACCACTGTATGGGGAAATTGATTCTTTAATATCTTTTTAATTATACACCGACTAAATCTGTGACTTGGCGACTAATTCCGACTAATTGGCGACTAAATATGGGAGAAAACAGATCTTCGCTAGGTGCCCTAGTTTTTGAGATCTAAATGTGGCCAAGCTGGGGAGAGTGACTCCAGATCGGCCACATATAAACCCTTATAAGTTTTGAACCAGTGACCGACAGATTCTGATATTTGGCGACTGATTCCGACTAATTGGCGACTAAATATGGGAGAAAACAGATCTTCCCTAGGTGCCCTAGTTTTTGAGATATAAATGTGGCCAAGCTGGGGAGACTCTCTCCAGATCGGCCACCTATAAACCCTTATATCTTTTGAACCAGTGAGCGACAAATTCTGATATTTGGCGACAAATTTCGACTAATTAGCGACTAATTTTTTGTGTTATCAAAATTGAAATCCGTGATGGTGGGCAAGCCAGAGTCAGCCACACACAGCGAACAGCGAAGTGGAGCGAGGGAATCTCAGGCAGTTTTTTTAAGAGTCGCGTTGTGCCACCACTACCAGTTACCACCGTAACTGGTAGTGGTTACTATGGTAATTAATTATATATTAACGGCTTGGTCACGACAGCGGCGAGCAGGGCGGCGTCGGTAAACGCCGTGTTTTCGCTATGAGCGGCGTCTCATGGCGTGCTTTAAACATTTCTATACTTTTGATCTTACCGCTCGCCGCCCCGCGCTTAGCTGCCGCTCAAAGCGGCAAGGTCGTGAACGGGCCGTAAGACTGCGGGATGGGGTAAAATGGAAATAAAACAAGAAATGTCAAACTTTTTTACTTTATTATCTATTATCCAATTGTAAAAGGGGGTACCAGTCACTCGCTATCACTCCATGTCACTACTTCTCTACAGATCTCAGCCATTTACACATTTATAAAGAAACATCAACCGAAATAAGGTTAAAAATTCACAAATACACATTTAATGTTGATTAAAACTATCTTAGAAGTAAGAGGTTCGAGCGCGCAGGGAGGCAGCGATCAACCCAAGGGAATTGAACATAGGACGTCGCACAACCCTAAGCAATAAAATGCTATTTAAGGTCTAGGGTTGCTCATCACCAATGCGGTTCACGAATAGAGATTATCGAATATAGACAAAAACAGGTCACCTCTATGAGTGAACGCATTGCGCCGCGTCGCCGACCGCTCGAACCCACACCTACGCTAGCTTCACCCACGGGACATCGCGACATCGGCCACAAGTTACATTCAAACAATACCAAATGCTATAGCAGCACCTAAACTTATAAGAAGCGGTTGATCCTTCGACAAAAAACATTAACTTATACACTATTTCCGTGTAACGAGAGAAATGCCTGTCTACACATGTAAGCTAAGCTCGGATTGATACAAGAAACACTGATATGATTTGAAAAACATCAATGATTTTATTATACTTGTTACGCGTTATTATTGCACTAAAGGGATCATACCGGGTTTGGAGGGTTGCATGTCGGGACACAACAGTGGGGCTGGTGTCGTCATTATCACGCCAAACAACTGCACCTGGCCGCGTACATGAACACATTATGTACTGCGCGTTACGCTAACTTATCGGAACAAATTAATTAATATACAACGCGGGACGCGCGTGCACACACGCATACAGTTAGACAACGCCCTTACATGGAGTTATATCAGTACACATCGTTTCTTTAATTTATATATGAGAATCATAGAACAACGCGACTAATATAACTCGCGTGTATTATAATAACATGTCAAACATTTCACACACATCATACCCAAAAATCCTGTGTAATATTTACACTTCTTAAAGTACACTTAACCGACCCTAAATCGAATAGTTTTATTTTGCGATAGTGCCGAACTGCGAGACTTTACAAACTACGTCCGCGTTAAAAAAATAAACTGGCTTCCCGAAACACCATTTGAAACAAATAGTTAACGATTAAAAAAAATTAGGAAACATAATACACAATGACATTAATTCATATTTACCTCGTCATATTAGCGTACCTAATTTATTTGCGACATGTTACCAATACAGTACTACAACTCAAGTTAATTAACGCCAAAGGCAATGTCGTCCCCGATCCCAATAAAAAAATAATTTTGGATTTTCCAACACTAGTATATAAATCCTTATTATAATATGCGGATTATTACAAGTGATATCACTATAGTGAATTAATTTTGGATTTTGTCAAATATAAATCAATCAACACATGGTGCCAATGTTCCTGAACTTTGTACATATCGTTTATAAAAGGGATAATCGTGACTTCTCAGCCTCGAACACGGCTCGAGTGTTAGGAATACACTTACATAAATGTACTTTAAAACTTAGAACTGTAAAAAACCTGTGCTTATACAACTCCGTTCGCTTTACATTCGAACTATACATGAAGCTGTTGTCCGACTGTCAGCTGCATCGCGTCAAAGCAAATATGAACACAAGTCACAATATGAAAAATAAAACAACATATTAAAATATAAAAATTATTCATTGTAATGCTAACGGTCGTGCTACAGCTTGATGTTACATTACAAATTCATTTGCTTATGTTATGTAACTGATTATGAGAAAAAAAAAATATGCATTTTATTATCAAACTATAACTTATAACATAGAATAACTCTAGATAATAATGGAAATACATCAGTTACCAACTAACACCGAGCCGTATTCTTCAAAATAACATAATCAACAAATGTGATCGTAATTACTAATACAGGCACAGTTAAAATAAAACGACTTACAAATCCTAGAGCTGTTTTACTTGGGTTATCCTTACTCTAATGGGAATTATTCCTACAACATAAAATTACATAGGCCCACGCAGCGTCGCCGGCGAAACAAACGAATGTATCTACTTGGATTAACGTAAGGGTGTCTGCGGGGTGCGTGTGGAGCCGGCCGGGCCGGGGGCATTAGTCTAAGTATGTTTAAGTGGTGCTTACTCGACTATGTATGTGTTTGCGGCCGAATAGTCACCTGCTCACGATGATATGAGCTGCAAAAAAGGTGTACAGGTTAGTAACACGTATCAAATGGAAGCTGATATCCTGAAAAGTGTGGGAAAACTTCGTCATGTCCGCCAAATGGTCTTCGTGCCTCATTGTCGGTCAAAGCGGCCAATGTCAGCAGAGATTGGCCATCGATGCCGCGGGTATTATAGTGCACAAGCGTGTGCGCAACCACAGTTTAACTGTTACTTTCCCCACTATTGTCCCATGACTTATAACTTATGCACCAAACAGTCGCGCAGAAACAAATCCCATATCAAATTGGATACATTTATTTCAGGTTAAATAGACCAAAATGAACAAATATTGGATGGAAATGGGGAAATAAAATTAGCAAATAAAACGCAGAAATTTTAAAATAATGTCGGCGCTCAAATGAATGTAACATGTTTCACAAATTAATAACATTGATACGTATCATTAAGATCAGAGTAAATCTGCTAAGATTAGTGATTTGCTTACAGACAAAACCAAGTATTACTAAAATACTAGTATAACCCTATGAAGATGAATGCTTAAGTAGGGATAATATTTTTAACCATGTTACATACATTTAACGTAAAAAAATCGCATGCAAAAATAAAAACAAGCAAAACATCTACCTTGTCAAGTAAAGCGGGTGTTTATCCGTTCCACTTCGTCATATTATTTTTTTATTATTCATAATATATTATTATTGTAATAATATATAGCTATGTCCTTTTATAATCTATAGGTATACTATGTAGACATCTACACTCCGCTCTTAACTCCTACATCTTAAATACACTGGAACAAAGAAAATTATAAAAAATAAATTAAAAATAATCATAATGTCATGCGTTCGCAAATAAAGCGTTCAAGAAAAATGTAGATCATGCATATTGACTATAACTATTACAAAATCAATCCCTGCAAATAAAGAAAAGAAAAATATGATGAAAGCTTCAAAAGCTAACGCAGTTCTGTAATGTTTCATAGACATTGAATGAATCGAAGCCTACATGATATGATATCATACTCAGAAAAATTGTGAAAATCTATCAACAGTAAACGTGGCTTCCCAGGGTGCGTGATTTTACGACGAACGCGCTCATTTCACAAACGGCTTTTCACCGTATTGCTAACAGATAAAAATTGAAGGATCTTGAGGAGATAAGATCCACGGCCTATTTCGATCTATAGGATGCGAGCAATATAGTGAAAATTCATCTATACAACGAACGTGTGCAACTGTGCGACATAGCGCGGCTTTGGAAGCCAGCTTTACAAACTTGTCCTCAGCACTTAGCTACCATCAAGTGATAGAAGGTTGATTTAAGTATACTCGATATTGGATAGATGGCGAAGAAAAGAACACAAAATGAGGTACTAACCGACTTGACTGTGGCCTTGATGAAGTCCTTCTTGTGTGCGAGGTCGAAGTCTGGGTAGTGGCTGTACACCTGCTTGCACACCGTCTTCATCGTGATCTGCTCCAGGTTGGCGCCCTCCAGGATCTGCTTCACGTACTTCTTGATCTCATCGTCCTATGACAGAAATATGATAATAATAATAATAGGGTTTAAGCTACTCCCGACACCGGCGGAAACTTTTTTTTTAAAAGGCAAGGCAAATGATTATGACGACGACGTCCCCACGGTCTCTGCGAGATCGTCAGTAACATCGAGGTATATTGCTGGCCTATCTTGGGTGGTAGGGATCGAATATCAATTTAGCCACCCGCGCTTTGGGCGTGGAGTTGCGGACAGTGGCCGGATATTCAAGATAACAAAGGCTACACTTACAGTGGGCGGCCGCTTGGCCTTCTTGTCCCCGGGTGTGTCGGACTCGTCGCCGCTCTCCTCCTCCTCGTCGCTGGCTTCGTCCTCATCCTCCTCCTCGCTGCCCTCGCCGGACTCCTCGTCTGATGACGCCTTCTTGCCCTTCTTGGCCGGCCGGCCTGCCGCTTTGCCAGCGGGTGCCTTCTTCTTAGCTGTGTCAATGAATGTAGGATAAGAAAGATTGCTTAGATACATTTCTCATTTGGGTCAGCGTGAATCTTTTCGGACAACCAGAATTTATTATTGTGTACTGAGTTACTAATTGGGAATCGAATCTTTTAGCTTCATAGAAAATAAGTACTAGTGTTAAATTATTTGTAAGGTTGTTATTCTTTTGGCAAAATAAAGATTATGATTTCTTTCATTAAATAATCTTTTAGTTTGGAAATTATCATATCAAAAAGCCATAAAAAAAACATCTTCAAACCCTGGTTGCGTGTATATGATAATTCTGCGCTTTAAGCAGCGAATATGTCCTGAATTTAAGTTTCGAAACACATCCTTCAAATGAAATGTATTTGTCTTCGGAAATAATGTGAGTAACATACCGGGTGGTGTGGGTGCTTTCCGCTTGACGGGCGTAGCCTTAGCGGCGGCGTTCTTAGCCACGGCTCCCTTGCGACCCTTCGCTACCGGCGCCGCTGGCCTGCCGCGCTTGGACTTGGGCTCCTGTAATAACAAACAATGGTCAAATCAATGCTTTCAATTGACATTATTTCCCCTAAAACATATTTATATGAGAGTGTAAGTGAATATATTTCTATAAAATCTTCTTTCAAGTTTGCCATGACTCTCGAGTAAGTCATAAATCACACGACTCTTTTTCACCAAGCTTCATAGCCTGGCCCACAGCCGCAAATTTGCATGTCTGTCGGTGTTTTACAGACTGTACTTCGGTGAGTGCTTCCAAAAGCTCCATGAGCTCATTCCACCGCCTCCCTTCTCCCATCGGGAGTCCAGACGTCCTGCAGGTTATCACCCATACCTTGTCGATGGGCCACACATTCGCACGAAGCGCTTTGCTACATCTTTTATTATGAGCACAGCCAAGGAGTGGAATTCCCTACATGTGTCGGTGTTCCCAAGTTCATATGACCCCAAACTATTTAAGTCGCGAGTTCATAGGCTCCTTTTGGGTGAACTCGTTCCATCGTCGTCCTCATATCTGTCCTCAGGACTAGATTGAGGTCAAGACTAGACCCTTTTAATATTAATTGATGATTTTTGAAAAGAAAAATATAAACATTCATTTTACATTGATGATTTTGCTGCCAACCTTCTGGACACTTTTCCCGTTGACAGTGATGTGGATGAATTGTTTGACGAATTGTAATTATTCTTGATATTTGTATTTTTATTACTTACATCAGACTCCTCTCCCTCACTTCCGGACTCGTTCTCGCTCTCACTCTCTGACTTTTCACTTTCCTCTTCACTGTCAGACTTTGCCCGTCGGCCGCGACTTGGTTTACTTGGCTGCACAAAAAAATATAACCATAAATATTCAAGAAAAATAATGACATTGAAGTACTGGCCGTTATAATTGGTGAGCTACTTGCCTAAAATATGTATCACTTTACAAAAATTTGAGGATGGGAATCAATGAATTCATTTATATATATCACATATAATATATTTTGGATTTTATTTTGCTTAAAATCTCTTTGCATAATAAATAGACGATAAACCTGTTAAATTTTGTCTCAGAATTGGATGTATGAAATATCAAAAGTAATTTATTAAAACTGAGTTGAGAATCAGCCCTTTTTGAACGTCAACATTACATAAAACAGACCTCCAAGTCGGCGCCCACCACTTCCTAGTACTTTAGCTGGGGATACGAGTGTATGGTGTACGTACCCGTCCCTTCTTGCCCTTGGGCTTGCGGCCGCGCTTGCCGGCGGCCGGCTTGCCGGACGAGCGGCGGCGGCCGGACGACTTGCGCTTGCGGCCCGGCCCGGCCACACCCTCGCCCGCCTCAGGGTCGAAGTCCGAGTCCGCCTCTTCCGACCCGCTCGGGTTGAACGACCCCTAAGCAATGCATGTGCCATTAGTCAGATATTAGCGACTTAGAGCAGATTTCACCAATCCAACTGATCATGCATGATCAGCCTATCTAAACTATAACTTTCATCTAGTTATGATACTGACAACTCGTGAATGTGCTGATAGCTGAATTGTTTTACGGAAGCTTGTTACAGTTGCCGTATACTAGGACTACTATTTGTTCTTCAGTGTTCTACCATTCAACTTTACTGTATCATGTTTTAATATATTAGAAAATATAGATTTTAAATAAAAATATATAGAAAATACGAATGATAAAGAAGAACTATGTATGGTTATAATATCTATGTTTGCTTGTACTTACATCTGAATCTTCTGAGCCATCTTTAGCTGGCTTGGGGCCTTTCACTTTTGTTTCTTGGTCAGTTTCATATTCTTCTTCAGAGTAGCCTAAGAGATTTAAAGAAACATTAATGAGAAAAAAAAACTTAATTAATGATTTTTTTAAATCAGTTAGGAAAAGTTAGAGCTAGCTTCATACGTGTAGGGCGTGTGTTACCTCTGTTGTGCACCTTGACGGCAGCGGAGCGGCGCGGGCGGCCGCCGGGCGTGGCGGGCGGCGCGGCGGCCGGCGCCCGCGCCACGCCGCGCGCGTGCGGGCTGTTGGGGCCCGGCTGCTGCAGGAACCCCACCAGCCGCGCCGACAGCTCCGATGCCGAACCTGTACCACATACACTATTTAATGAGATTCCAGGAGATTTTATTTTATTTTTATTTTATTTATTTGGCTTACCAACAATTGAATACAATGTTTCAAAGATAAAAAATACCTTCAATAGAGTCACAGACAAGTGTATCAACCTATCGAGATATAGACAAAAGCAGTTGCATCACAAAAATATCTTTGCCGTTTGGCAGAGGTAAAGGTATATTTTATATCTGGGAATAAATACTTTATAATTATTGTTTTTTACTTTCATTCAACAAACAAGTTTTAATAAGATGGAGCCAGGCAACAATCCATTAAGCGCTACGAGACCGTAGTTTACCGTACAGTGAAATGTCTATAGAAAGTCAAAGTTAGCATAGACTCTATTACTATAGAGTGACTTTGACGATAGCACATTACAGTGTTTACCTATCCTAGATAATTATTTTCAATAATTTCTATAGGTTTTTCCTATTACATTAAATGTTAATATACTCAACCACAAACAAAAGTATTTATTTTAAATTAAACCATTTAATTAAAGGGACTTTTATACTTTCAATGAGTCAGTGAGTTAGGCTAAGCTACTATAGTCCGGTTTGTACCACACGGCACGACATTCATTTTGCATCACAATCCGGCACATGAAGTTGTACATTTCCAGTATAACTTGGCTTCGCTTTGTAAAGATTTCCTATACAATGAGAGATCCGCATAAACTGGTTTTGTAAAGATTGATTGACCGTCGTGCGTACAAACAGGACTTTAGTATGAAACCGAATGCAGCGTAAATTCCGCGATTTATTTTATGCGACGCACAGCTCAAAAAATTACGCTCGTTTGGCCTCAGCCTTAATCAGAAAATCAAAGCCAGTTGGTTCAAAATGTAGATATTAATAGGGGACAACAAATCAAAATCACTCAAATACACTCCTTTTCTCCATACCTCATACACCACTTTCTTCTTCTTTAGAAAATACAGTCGTGATGTTAAGTCTTACCTTTCTTGTCAAGGTCGAGCATCTCGCACATGGTCCTCAGCTGCTTAGGTTCCATCTTCGTAGTCTCCTCAAGCTTGGCCTTGTACTCCGACGAGCCGATAGACCACTCGTAGCCCTTGAACTTCTTGACGTTGCGCTTCACGTTGCGGTCCAGACAAAGTTGCTGATAGACAGACATGAACATTAGTATCATCATAAGCCTAGCCCTTTCTAGCTCCTAGTCTTATTGCATGCTGCTGAATGCAGAATTTTACTTGGAGCGACTGCCTAGGTGATTTCCACAACCTAGTTACCAGATAATACGAAACCCTTGGTGAGACTAAGTACCATTAAATGAAATTTACAAAAACATGTAACATGTTGGGTGTAACTGTCTCCTAGAAGAATCAAACTGTGTAATGTGCTAATCACCAAGAGGTAGTAATAGGGTATTTGACTGAAAAAATCTATTTAGTCTGTCAGTTAGATTATCAAAAAATATTGGACATGTATTTTTTCTTTTGACATGTAAACGAAAAATGACCGCGATACAGCGCGTTGAAATCTCGCGTGACGTCACAATTTTGGTTACTTTTATTTTTTGTTTTGATGTTGTCAAATAGCCTATTAAACCATTAAACGATAATTATTTAAATCGCTAGTGTTTGAGTTAAATATTCAAGAAGTTTCCCGTACTCATGTATTCCTTATTTCTGGTTGAAGTTTCATTTAATTTTTGGCTATGTTATGATTTTATGAACAGTACCTTCAACTTCAATGAAAAAAATGTATGGCCAAAACTGTGTTTAGAGTAGTAACTCACCCCATACAAGTACTGATGTAGCAGCTTCTGGTCCTGCGTCTTGAAGCGCGACAGTGACACCTCCACGTTGCTGATGTGGCCCAGCGGGATACCCTTGCCGGCTGGCAGCGGCACGGGCGGCTCTGTCGGCTAAGACGTATTCCATTTTGAGTAAAATGTGTAACAAGTAATACCGGACTCGGCCATCATTGTGCCGATATTCGTGTCAGACAATGGCTTAATTGCCAAGAGCCTTGAAAAATACCTGAGGAGGCGCTTGTTGGGCAGTTGGATCAGGGTCCTGATTCAGAAAGCGGTACTTCTTGACTCTTCGCGCATTGTTAGGAGGTTATTTTTGGAGAAAATAAAACTACATACCTACATTCTAAGTATTCCGCAAAAACTTGCCTGAGCCAGGAATAGCACAGGCTAAACAAACCTCGTATAAAACCAATTCGACTAAAAACTTTAAATAACGAAGCCCAATTAATCATCTATTATTGCGAGAACACCAGTGGGCCAACATGCATCAAAACTTGTCAACTAATATTGTAACACGTTTACAAGAGTTTCTTTGATTTATCTGTGACACCTTAACGACTGAACGAATTTCGTTGAAATTTGTCCAACGAATACACCATGACCTGGGTACAAAGGGTATCTCGGTAGTACGTTCCCGTGGGATAATTTCCGACCTCAACACTGAGTAAGAGCTAGTTAAAGCATAAAATGGTACCTCTTTCTTAGGCTTGGGTTTGGGCGCCTCCTCCTCTTCCTCTTCTTCCTCCTCCTCCTCTTCTTCCTCGCCCTCTTCCTCGTCGTCGCCCTCGTCATCGACCTTAGCTTTTTTTGCTGGCTTCTTTACTCTGTAACGACAAATATGATAACTATTCTGAAATACGGGGTGTAAACGAACCCTTCACGAAGCCATCAAACAAGCATTCTGTACATCAAACTAAGTAACTTTACGCAAAAATTATTGCTGGGAAACGACTTTTTTTTTTGGGGTAAAAAAATCACGTTTTACGGTCTGACTCAATGTCAGGTACTCAAAACATTGTGCTGATGGATGGATTGAATAGTACGGGGGTAGTGGAGGTGTTTAAAGTAAAATTCTTTCATTAAAATCATGTATTTAAAAAAAAAACTTGTGAAAAAGTTGGAACTTTGACCCCCAATATCTTCGTAACTAGAAGGTTCCCAGGTATGGTCTAGAACAAAAAAATGATCGTAGTGACGGGAAGAACAAAGGCCTTTCGGCTTCGTTAAGGGTCTTTTTACAGCCTTTATGTAAACGCCTGGTTATGCAGTACGAGCTGTCGACTTGACAACAGCAGACTTCCACTACCATTTTCTTAGTGTCCTAAATGAGAGATAACGCTGCCATCAGACGGACTGCATCGCAGCAGCCGCGCGCAGTCGATATATTCAACTACATGCATTTGTACGTTCGACTTCGTTCAGTCATGATATCACCTTCACGCGGTCAGCTGCAGTCATTTGAAGTCAATATTAACTGCCTACAGTAGTGACTTCAACTATACGCGATCGGCTACAGTCGTGTAGTGTCGCCGCACGCTGTCTATCGCAAGGCTGCCATCAGACGGACTGCATATAAGTGGTGGCTCAGTGATAATGGGTAATGTGTCTTACACAAAGTAATGCACTTTCCTGGTTTGCTGAGCAGGTTTTAAAGTTTTGTCCTATGGAGAAAGTAGTTCATTTTCAAGTCTATACCGCTGTATTGTAAAATATAACTTACTTTTCTTTAGCAGGCTTCTTGGCTTCCTCCTCGTCAGCTTCGTCTCCTTCTTCCTCCTCCTCCTCTTCTTCCTCATCTTCGTCCTCCTCATCCTCTTCTTCAGTATCCTACAAATAAAAAATATTTGTAAAAAGTAACAAGTAATTTTCTTTTTCATTTTTCATTCCACTTATTTTAAATTTATAATTGTAAACATACTATTTGCCCATCTGACGGCAAAATGTGGAGAACTTTATTATAAAAGAACATCTATGTACCCATTACCCATGTTTGCAAAGAAATAAATGATTTGATTTAAAAGCTCTCAAACAATACGCAAAAACGAACAGGCTTTGAAGCGAAAAAAATCATCGCAAATGCCATTTGGGGAAGTGTGAAAAAGAGATAGCGCTATAAGTCCAGCATTACTTCGTCTCTTTTCCACTCTGGAACAATAATACCCCCCATGGGAGTATGGCGTGAGTTTATGTGTGTGTTCTTACCTCTTTCTTAGGCTTCTTTTTAGGTGCGGCCTTCTTGGTACCTTTGTCGTTGGTCTTTACGTCATCCTTTTCATCTTCGTCGTGAGCCTCGCCATTTTCTTCCTAAAAAGAAACTTGCGTATTAAGTAATCTACTCGCAAAACAGCATGAAGTCATCATCTTCCTGCCCTTGTTCCATGTGACTTGGGGTCTGCGCAACATGTTTTCTTTTTCTATTCTCCCCTGACAACCGCCATGCTTATCTTTCATGGTTTAATCATTGATATAAATAATGTTTTGAGTTTGAGTTTCACGCCCTTTTCTTTCATATCATTCCTCACACAATTTATCCATCTTTCTTTTGGCCTGCCTGGGTAAGGACCTATAAGGTCTACAAACCCATTTTTTACTTTAAATCGTTGCACACAGCGGCCATCCTGACAATTGTGTGTCGTAAATATGATTACAAAAACGTATTCTATTTTTCACAGCTGTATAAAAATCTTAGTCCGGAACACCTTCGATACAAAAAGTATTCAAAGGAACTCTAAATACAGAAAACAAATCCTCTCTGAATGATTCCTACAATTATCACCTTTCGCGACTAATGAAAATCGATGATATTATCTCAAAATAAACCTTTGTGTCAGGGACGCGTCCTTGACTTTCGAGGTCGAGCTATTTTTAACCTCGCCGATACGATGCGACATGTTTTGACTTCTTTTATTCTAAGCAAACGATGGACAATTTGTACCCTAACAATTTGCAACAACCAATGGACGTCATCCAAAAGACAACACAACAAACAATCAACAGCAACGGTCATTACTATTCAGCGGCAGAAGTCCCTCGTCTGCGCAGGCCCTTAGGGTGCATCCACACCGCAGTTACTTTTTGTAGAACAACGTTTCCAAGTGTTACTGAGTAACATCCGATAGCAAACAGTTATTTATTGTTAGTTTATGTTGCCGTGTTAGTATATGACGTTAAGTAATGTTGCCTAACTTTTGAAAACAGTCAACATGTGGTAACAATTTGATAACATTTTTAACTTCTGGTATTATTAACAATATCGACTGTGATATCTCCAAGCCTTCTGTAACTTTCACCACTTCATAAAAAACGCAATGTTACAGATAATAATCGTTCCACATTATCAATACACTTTCTAAAGTTGGTATCTGTTTTAGCGGTTTTAGCACTGATTGATTTTAAACAGGGTTTCAAAATCAGTCTGTCACTCTCACAAAATTACTCAAAATTCCATCAATACGTGATTCTGCAATGTATTCACTCCCACTATATTTTTCTCTAGACTTAAAAGTTTTGCGCACCCAAATCGAGCGTCATTTTATTTTTATTTAAAAATGAGAAAACATGCCATCACTATAATCAGTTATTCATCTTCTATGCCGACATAAATGACACACGTCTGTTGCCTGCAGAAGTTTGAGAACGTATGCCGTGCAACTCGCTTGTTGCTGAAAGTTACTCTTTGTTAAATTATGTTATTGGCGGTATGCAAAGGATGAGTAACATTCAACGAATAGTAATAAGTAGCCACAAAGGTTACAGATCGTTACCTAATGTTATCGTGTTGCACAGTGTTGCTCCAGAAAAATTAAACTGCGGTGTGGACGCACCTTTAGAGCCATAATCACGTCTGTAACCTACGAAAAGTAAGGCAGTCGTGTACCCTATAGTATACCCAGATTCTCAATCCCATGTATTGGGGGCGAGCCGATTGCCATGAACTGCAAAAGTCCTGCCTCCGGGCAATTCCTGAAATGTCTGATGGAAAAACCCAATATCACTTTGCTTGATCTACGAATCGAACCTAAGACCTCATACATGAGGCACTTATTTTAGAGAATTTGATAATATTACTGTGTTTGGTTACGGACTTGGATGTAGAGAAAACCAAGTGCTCTGGCGCAATTTGGGAGAGGGGATCTATGTCCAGCAATGGAATTTCTTGCTTGGGAACTTGAACGATTGTACAAAAAATGCAAAACAAGACGACCAAAATATAAGTCATCCAAATACTTTTTGGTAAAATTGACATAAATATTCTAATTAATAAAAACCAAGGAGCGCGAATGAATGAATTCATCAAGCTAAACTAGTTTTCCTCATGTTTTTTCAAAGGCGTTAATTTTATTTATAAATATCAGCATCGTAACAAAATCATTATCAAGTCAGGCTATTATTTTATTTGTGCCACAGCCACTTAAATAAGACGCTGTATCTTGTTCCTGCATGGAACGTTGTATTCTGTAAAATGTACATAATTTACGTATTTTTTACTAAGCATACCTACAGATTAGCACCCTGACTAGTAGTACAAATGACGTACTCGTTGCTATTATTACATTAGGTAGGTTATTACGGTAGTCGTGAACTTTTGACCGCGGCCATGACCGAGAAATAGTTCAAATATAGCGATAGGTTCGCGAACCACCTATATTTGGTCAAAAATGTAAGAAGAATTCTTATTCTTTATTGCACACAAAACAACAAAAAATATACATACAAATTGCAATAACATAGCTTATGTACAATGGCGAGCTTAACCCAGAATAAGAATATATAAGCATAAGATATATATGCATAAGAGGATATACACCTATGTGCATTAACAGAACATCTCATTACTTAAATCAATTAATTTTATAAACTAAACTACATACATACAGTAAAATACACGTAATACATACAATATATATACAATACAATGCCTATAGAATCCTATTTGCCTACATATTGATCATTTCGACAGGAAATGTTCCCTTATTCCTTAGAATAAGAAGAAGAATATAGTATCTTTGGAATTATTAAAGCACGTGGTTTCAAATTAAAGACGGAATTTATCTACAATTTGCCAACTTGCTCAACTCGACAGGTTAACATATCGCCTGGCGTTTATTTCTTGAAATATTCAAATTTCAAGGCCGTTAAGTATCTTTGTATTAATGACATTATCACGTTATCAGAATTGAAGTTAATTTGCGTAATTAAATCCCGACATTCGTGTTAGTCACGCTCTCGTCGGTAACTGGGTAAGCAGCACGCGAGATGCGTCCATAAGGCATAATTATAACTTGTTTAAGTCTTCAAACTTGGAAGTAAGTAGACGTTTCCCCGAAAAGTAGTCACATCACTGATTCATTAATATTAGGATGTTGAAAACTCGCAAGACTTTGATTATTTGCTCAATCATGCCATGCATGACAGCTACTATAATGAACGAAGCCTTGCTGGAAAAATTCTCATAAATCGCTAATGAGTGAAATATGTCACAAACTATGTTCCACCTCCTAGTCCTCCGAACTATAAAAGCAGTCGGACCTCTAAGCCGGCGAAAAGAAGACGTGTACACACGGCGGCACATGAAGCTTACATTTCCAGTATAACTTGGCCTCGCTTTGTTTAGATTTCCTATACAATGAGAGATCCGCATAAAATTGTTTTGTGTAGCTTGATTGGCCGTCGTGCGTACCATAAAGCAGCACTTGATTAATTGATTTTAAACTTTGAGGACACTACAATAAAGATCACACCTGTGTAATGGAGATCTAACCGCTTTCATACAGGGTGGAAGGGACATCGACGCACAAACGTTTACGACATTGTTGAGTACATCATTTCGAACCCCCTAACAAATTTCGATTCCCTTTCAAATTTTCTGTAACTAGCGCAACTTTTTAACTTCCTCTAATATACTCGTTCCTTACCTTATCCATTCTTGTCTCATCACAAATCCACCTCAATATTCTCATCTCCGCTACATGCAATCTTTTTTCATCCATGTTCTTCACAGCCCAACAGTTCCATACATTTTGACCGTGTAAGTATTGCACTTTTGTAGAAAACAGCAGTTTCTTTAATTATCGATGTCCCTAAGTCCACCCTAGGCAACAGTGGTTACGCATTTCAACCCCAGATTCGTACAGTGAGATAGAGTGAGGCGACCCTATTTGCATACATTAATGCACTTACAAAGACCTTGACCTAACCCCGGTTTTATTCAGTTCTTTTTGCCCGTTTGTTGTTGTGATACTTTGTAGTTCAACGTTTTTCGTGCAATGGACACACGATATAGGCGCGTTGTTTGTTTACTAAACAATGAGTGGACAAAATTATTGACAGGTTTAAGTTCTACAAGTTTAGTTCCAAAAACTGCCATTTTACTTTAAATGTGCTCAAAGGCTGACTAGGTGAATTTCACCTTAGGTGAGTGAGATAGTAGCACCAAATTAACTGGTGTCTCTTACAAGCAATCCGTCGTGATCTTAACAAGTTGGTTTACCTATAAAACTCTCTTATACTGGACATGCATGGAGAGCAGCGGTGGCCCAGTGGGTGCGGCCCCGACTTACAAGCAGTAAGCCGTGGGTTCGAACCCAGGCAGGCGCATTACATTGTATAATTTATTTCATCACCACTGCTCTCAAAACGGTGAAGGAAAACATCGTGAGGAAGCCGACATGTCCTAGAACAAAAATTCAAAGACATGCGACATCTACCAACACGCACTGGGCTCGCGTGGTGGATTATAGCTCATTCCCTCGAGAGGAGACTTGTCCCAGCAGTGGGAACATTATAGCCTGATTATGCACTGGACATGGACTTCCCCCATGCATCGCTCTCATACTTCATCATTATCCTTATCCCAATTTATTTGGGGTTGGCGCAGCAGGGTATCTTCATCCATACAATTAGTCGTCTACCGATACTTTTAAAGCTCTCGTCATTTATTTTACTGACCTTTTTAGAATCTGCATCAGCCTTCACATCCCTCTTGTCGTCCTTAGCGTCGTCTCCTGCTCCTTCATCGTCCTTGCCGTTAGCCGTTGTCGATTTTGAATCACCTGTTCACAAAAAAAAAATAGTTTTACAAAAAATACTTCCGATTTTAATTTGTGAGAGACACTAGGTACGATTTCTAATTTGATTTCTGAACGCTACGTATGTATGTATGTTGCTGAGTTTACGATCTTTAGTTAAGTTTACAGAAAAATGTAAAGCGGCATGAGGCGATTCAAAGAAGTCAATAGCTCCCTGTTCGTGTAATAAATTTGGTGTCGCATTTAAAAAACTAATCAAAATGAGACTTGATTGCATCATCTGTATAGAAAACCTACCCAATCCGAGGTGCTAACATTGTTGAGGTGACTTTCATTTTAGATTCTTAAAAGACATCAGAAATATTAGCGATAGTGATAACAAAACGGTATCGTTCAGTGACTTGTTGCAGATTTTGACTGAGCGATAATGTTTATGATGATAACGGAACTTGTCATAAGAGACTCCACTATTAATTGATAATTTCCCAATTTGGCCCCGCACAGCGGTAAAAAACTTTTTTTTTCTGAGATACACGAGGCAAATTTGAAAAAGGCCAGGATGGCAAGCTAGTGCTAGTAAGGTATAAAGCTAGTTACTCTGCAGCTCTGGTTTCGTGTATACCTAGCTTTATTTCTAGACTACAGACTTAGTAAGCCTAGCGTCTAAAGCTACAATAGTTTTATGGGATGGATTCTAATTTCTCAGCTAGTAGCACTCCCACCACTGATGAAACTACCCTGGCTTGTGAAGTCAATTCGACTAAACATACTTCAGAAACTATGCCCATTCGCACTTATACTAGAAGATGTGTATAGACAAGACCATGGATATTGAAAAATGAGTGTAGCGTATCCCAGCCGTAAGAAAGAAGCCTCCTAAGTCCCAGTGTCATCTCTAAACACATTTAGGTAGATGCTAGCGACGCGAACCACTTAGCCACAATTTTGTTGACAGTCTTATCGCGATTTGGTCGGAATGGACCACAATCGACGGACTCAAACCCCATCCAGTTAAATTTACCTAGCAACACCATTAAAAAATAATTATCCAAATTAAAATGCACTTTGTCCCATTAAATTTAAAGCCCAAATTCAAATAGAGACCAACGATTTGCAAATTGTGATAAAGTGTCAACGATAAACGCTATCGATTTAATTTATATAATACAATTCTATAATTTACACAATAAGTTGAGATAATGAGTGTGACAATATAATGAGCCGTAGAAACGGCAGCTTCTTAAGCTGGGTGTTCATGTTAGCGCATCAACTGTGCACCGCGCACCTCCGTTGTGTTTGCATAAAATCTGCGCGGAGCACAGTTGGTGTGCGAATAGTGGGTACCTAGCTTTACATTGTTCGCCGTTTGCACACACACAAAGATAACGGTCGTCTATAAGGAATTTAACGGGGTAGTGATGAACTCGGTCGCGAGTACTAGCGATGCGGTCTCCCCTTCATAAACGATTAAAATTAGCGATCTCCAGGGTATAAATGAATTACATTCACAATCTCACCGCTTAGCAAATGATTAGCAAACATGCTGTTTTCATAGTTTTAGTGAATGTAGGAGAAAGTTTCGTTCAATGCATCAACGCGGCAGATTGACGCGACTGTCCCTTGCGTCTCGACTTTGTATTACATATTAATTATTATCGATTTCTTGTACCACACTGTGTATAGTTTGTAAAGGGATGGGTCGATAGTTGCATCAAGGCCAAGACTTGAGGCCTCATTTATTAATCAATGTCTATGCTAAACTCGTAATGTTGATATGCCGCGATTTATTCCATCGTAAAATTAATAGGATAAATCTAAGTTCTGTATCACAGCGTGTCAATGCCCGTTGGTTCTAAACTTACAACAAATCGATTTGACTGCAAACCGACCCTTGCGGTCATTGAATTATGAATGAGTGATCCATTTCTCTCATGCATAATGGGTGTAGGCCACACTGTTGCGTCTAGATACCGTATTCGTACGTCTCGAATGTCGATGCAACGCTTCCTTATTGACCTTTCGTCAATTTCTTAAGGCACATCAAGGTCTTAGGTTTTAGACTAAATTTATCAAAATTGCACAATTATTTAGGAAAACAATACGGGGTGCAAACAGACCCTTCACGAAGCCGTCAACTAAGCATTCTGTACATCAAACTAAGTAACTTTACGCAAAAAATTTTGCTGGGAAACGAAATTTTTTTTTGGGGTCAAAAATCACATTTTACGGTAAAACTCAATATAATGCGCTCAAAACTTATTGCTGATGGATGCTTTGAATAGTAAACGGACCATGGAGGTAATTGGAGTAAAGATAGAACCTTAAAAACTAGTATTTAAAAAAAAACTTGTGAAAAAATTGGAACTTTGACCCCCAATATCTCCGTAACTAGAAGGTTCCCAGGTATGGTCTAGAACAAAAAAATGATCGCAATGACGGGGAGAACAAATATCTTTCGGCTTCGTTAAGGGTCTTTTTACACCCTTTATACCAGCGAATTAATTAATTTAGACGTGTCTTATATAGGGTGACTGGTAATAAGTGATGTATACTTAAACACGTGATTGTACTCGTAATAACAAAAAACTTTCCCTAAGAAACATTTTTTTATACTCATTGACTTTTATCACAATAACACAACAGCCGTATGAAATTCAAGCGCACGCGCCTGTGACCTATCGGCTTAGCTACATGCGTGACGCCATTCTGTCTCATTACTATCGTACCGTGCAACAGTGGGTAGGCAGAGCACCCGCGCGGCTCGCAAGCTCGTTCCGTAAGTATCGGTCACTAATTACCAGTCACCCTATTTGTATGCTCCGCTAACATAGACTACTGTGAAAAAAAAAATCTCCGAACTGTCCCGCTTCGCGTCTATCTGACCGTCCCCTAAACTGTAACGACCAGTATGCACAGTAAATTGCGCAATTCATCATAACGTGTGCTACCTCAACACTGAATAAATAGCTCGTTGATAACATTTCGCTACGAGAAATCACGGAAACATTTTGACGATTTGCCGATTGATTTTTTTAACCAACAGCAAAAAGATTTATTGGCGACAATTTTTCTCAGATTACGAGTTATCTTGCATTAATAAAATAATCACGCTGTGTCTTCCCATTGCAGGATAAAAGCCTCCCGTTCCTCTTTCTACTTAACTCGTTCGTTAGACTTCAGCAGGAACCACGACTAAATCTATAACTGTTCTCCTTTATTCCATCCCAAAATCTTTCAACGCTTAAACCCGATTGAAATTAAGAGTGCTTCAAATTGCAAGTTAACGCATGAAAGTGCACTTATTGGTCGTTTCTCTGCTCCCACACGATTGGTTAAATTGTTCTGGATTCTATCTGAATCTCGCCGGATAAAAGTAAGCGGTTAGTACTTATGATGCCGATGGCTGAGATATTGTTAGTTACAATTTTTCAAATGAACGAAATGCTCGTGAGAGGGGTGATTATTGTGAAGAGATGCTGAGATTGTTAAATGGCAGTTAGTGAATTAATTAATGAGATATCTATTTTTCTCGTATGTTTAATAAGAATAGATCCCATCTGCGCAACTAGCGTACAGCGTCATTACGTTTTATTTTACGGCTAGTTGTGGCCGTTAGCTGTGAAATAGCAACTAGACTCTAGTTGCTTTTTCACAGCTTACGGCTCACGACTTTGTGCAACCTTAGTCTTTTTGGGGAATATTGGTTAAGGTCAAATTAAAGGGAAAAATTATCCCGGACTAAGGCTTTCGAATGATAATTCCTAGTTCGCGAATTATACAGAAACGGCGTAAGGTGAAGGCGCGATGCAGGCATGATGCTGCTTCAAAACGTTTTCATACAGAATGTACGTAAGCGACATGTCGTGAATTACACTCAAGCGGCGCGGTGCAGACACGCCGTTCCTAAGTTTCCTTATAAATTCCACGCCTGCGCCGCACCTTACGCCTTAAGCCGTTTCTGTGTAATTCGCGCCCTAGGGATATCGTGTGAAATGTGCATTGATTTCTCACCAAGACTCAAAAGACATTAGTCACAGACTACGTAAATTAGCATCATCAAAAACTTGTAACGGCAAACTACAAACCATTTTGTTCTAAACCGGTATGCATTAAAAATGTGTCCGGAATAAGCACAAGACTGATTTTAAAAGATCTCTGATTTCTAAACGTCGTTACAGTCAAGGAGGTCAACATAATTTGTAGGCGAGAGTGACTCAGACTTATCCACCCAGCCTGAATTCGTAATTACAAATATCATCGGCTAGTCTAGTATAATAGCGCAGAATTTAACTTATTAGTAATACTACCGGATCCTATTTCAACATGTTTTATTCTTCACATTTTTAACGCAAGAAAAGTATTAATATGCGCAACTCCGCAGTCAGAGAAACCCTTTAATTGTTGCATTGGCTTCTCATTGTTTCGGAAATGTTGAAATTCTATTTGCATGACTTGCTTCTCTCAGGTCTCAAGTATGTGTTAGATTATAAGAAGATACGGTCTTTTGTAATTTAAACTTTCTCTTCAAGTACATGCTTTGGTTGATATGTTGGCATAGATCTGAACATTTCTATAATATTTGACTATCGACATTATAGATTCTTCACTCTTTTTACAATAATTTGAAAGTTACAAGTTGACGATAAGTTTTTTATCCCAGTCGGGAGTACTAAAAATACATGAGTATAGAAAAAAAATGTCTAGGAGAGCAGCCATTACACAACAGGTTTACATTGCGCGGGAAAGCCATGTTTATTTCATAAATAAACATACAGACACGCCAGGAATTCAAATAGTAGTGCCTAGATTTATTTATTGAAACCAGTTTCAGAGCAAGCAGAGTTCCTTTTCACTGACGAATATTCGTATCTTGTTGGTTTTTTTGTCGTAAAACGTGGGCAGGACTAATTGGCAAATGTATTGATAGATTTATTTTGGCCTTATTAGCTATCGATAGAATCCATTGAATTATTGTTCAATGTGCCTCAAATACCTGGCGAAAACTCTAGTTGATGTACGCACAAGGAACGGCGCCATTTGAGCCACAGTAAGTGCTATGCACGGAAATCGATAATGACGAGTGACATGGTTGCAAGTTTACTAGCAACGCTTTAGACAATTTATTCAGTTTCTAGTTGGTTATCTTCACTCGTTTCGTAGGATTTGTGGTCGTTTTAAAGTAAAATATTATGTTGATTTGGTGATTCTGTTGTGGCAATTAATTCTTAGGGTCTGCACTAACTAGCGTGTTTTCGGCACTGCTATCCCAGCGAAAATACCTCGCGCTCGGCGGGTACGGAAATCTTTATCCTTTCCATGTACAGTCAGGAGCACCAATATGTATACACTTTCCTAAATACAATTTTCGTGAAAAATAACGATTGTAACTTGCAGATAGGATCTTTTTCATAAAAATATGGGTTCCAGAACATGGGTGGGTGGGTTGGTTCTGGTATGTTTGTAACAACATGAAATTTTAATCAGAACAGTAGGAGAAAATCCCTTTTAAAAGTTGTTAAGTGTTTACACATTGGTGCTCGTGACTGTACGCTCTCTTGCTTTTTGCATCTCAAACTGGGATACAAAGGGTAAACACGTTAAGATTTTCGTAATAACGGCAAAATATTCATGCATAAATAAGTGCAGAAGGCGCGCTATATCTTTATTGTTGTTTCGATAAGGTTTCTTTGCGCTGATATTTCTAAGATGATTTTAACTGATTGGTTATTTTTTATTGAAGTTCCTTAAAATTCTACAGAAGTATTGGTTTCTTTACCTGTGAGGATAAGAGAAAAGCCTTGCTTATCTCACGTCAAAAACAACCTGTTAACCTGTAGATTTCTTTATGAAGATATTTTTGCACGGTTTGAGTAGAATTACGGTAAAGTCGCCAGCATAACAAGTTACGACAAACTTAAATTTCTCCAAATGATTTTAAACCATAAAATGTTGATGGATAAGTGCAAATCGAATGAGAAAATTTGATAGTTTGTAGTAACTGGATGCGCTGGCGACTGTTACCAGTTGACATTTTCAACGTGTTCTCATTAAAAAAGACGTATTTTTTTTAGATTTAATTCATGTTGAAAACGAGAACTTGCCATGAATCTCCAGAGATTTATCATTAGTGAGTTGCGAATACTGAGACGTACAATTATAAAAAATTACGACGAAACACTAATTACTGAAAAACAATGAAATTGACAAAGATTTTGGTGATTGTATTTTTTTATTTTGGTGTTAAAGTAATTTGAAAATTTAAAGAGTACCAATTAAAATGTCATCTTAATAAGTATTAATAATAATCGAATGCGTTTTTAGTATGATCAAATTCTTTCATGACTGAGGTGCAGAGACATTATTGGTCGAAAAAATTGAGTTAGTCTGTGAGCACCTTTATAACATTTATTTGTGATGATGGGGTTAAAATGATGTGTGCATAAAATGTAAGTGTACCTTAGTAATTTCCAGTGAAAGCAATTATTAGGTCTTTTACTTAACTTATTTGAATAAGTACTGGTTTATTTATGAGTAGTGGATGTAGAATGTAAATGTGATGTACAACACAATCTTTTGCATGTTAACTTAGATTGACAAATAATGTCATTCAATACTAATGAATATAAAAAACTTTAATCATTTTTAGCTGAGAAAACCACTATATTCACTATTTCGTATTTTTTTTTGGTGGTCACATGTTATTCAAAAAGTTAACATGTAAAAGATGAAGAAATCAGCCCCAAAAGGTTAGTTGCCATGTAGATGAACACCGACTTGTGAACACATTGACCAGACTGGTGGACTGGTGCAAGAACCTGACCTTCTATACTAAGTGGATTATCCTCCTCTTTGGTGTCTGGTTGATCTACATCGGCTTTACCTTGGGCTTGGGCAGGGTCCACAGACACCTGCGACTCACCCTTTGAGTCCTGGGAGGACTCATCTTCTGTTGTTTGACCGTCGCCTGTTCCAGACTTCTTGTCTTCATCCTGCACATAAATATGTTCTGTTGAAAATCTTAAGATTTTTCTAGATTTATAAAATACATTTTAGATACAATAGAAGGTATTATACAAATTTTTATATGAAATCTTTTGTCACATACACATAGTATGCGTAGTTGCTACATAGCTCTCTTACAATATTTTTAAATCTGTGGCTATGCCATTAGAGCAATCTAAGAAATTTTGATACAAATGAGAATCTGCTAAGATAACATTGTCAAATATTGGATCATTTTTCATATAAACCTGTGTTAATTTATAATATCTGATTCAGTACTGTTCAATAAGACAGTTAACCATAATTTACTTTCCAATACAAGTAAATACATACATTTTCAGTACAAATTGACAGAGTACTCCATCAAAACAATTATATTTGACTACATCACTGGTGGACTACATCATATTTTTGAGAAAACATGCAATGGACATCCATTGTGACCAGTTTGATAAAGTTGCCCGAGCAAATACAGCAATGACCAACCAAGTATTTTCAGTGAACATTTTCATACTAGATGTTCTGCTTCAAATGTAAATATAACTTCAACACATTCATGCAACTTGAGGCTGCTCTATTAACGAAACTAATTAATTCCAAAATAATGAAACATTTCAGGTTCTGTATTGTGAAACAACATGACATTTTGCACAAAATCAATGAACAGATTATGTCAATTTTTATTACTCTAATAAGTGCAACATGTATTGTTGTTTATAATGACAACATATCATATGAAATATAAAATTTTGCAACCATGCATTGCAAAATCTGCATGTTGAACACCATTCTATTGGTGAAGTCGGCGTCACTTCCGCGCGCCATCACTCAATTATCAACCTTATGTTAATAGACGCAAGTCACAAAATTCAATGCCGCTCTTCTAGTACTACAGTAAGACGTATACAGCTGTGTACATACAATATCTATGTATGGATTAGTAGTACCATTTTAGGGATTATTCTACATTTCTCCAGTCAAATCAGCCGCACATTTCAAGAATTTCCTGATAATTTATTTGCGTTCGCGCCATAATCGTGTACTATCACAAAAAATGAACCGGAAAAAAAACTAAAGAGGTCAGCAATAAAGGCCCCCGAAAGGATACTTATGTTTTATTTACATCGCCGGCCGAGTTCCGAGCGTAAATAATGAGTCGCGAGGCCGCGGCTCAGTGGAACAACAACATATCACGCTGCCTCTAAAATTGAATAATCGCAAGAAACCAAATATCAAGGTCATGCGGATTTCATATCAATGTCATATAACATCGTGCACATTAACAAAGGCCCTGCAACGAAATGCAAAGGGGCGGGGGTGGCCAAAATATGCGAAATCCTGAAAAATATCCCATTAGAATCAGTTTCGATAACTGATCAGGATGGCATTCACAGTTTTTATTGCGAAACATTGACTCGTATCACAACCCTCCGTGGCGTAGTTCCCGCTTTTAGCGGGAAGCAATCGTTCTGTCAGCCATGTTGAGACGCAGGCAAACATTAGTGATATAACACGGAAATAACACCACTACACAACTCAAATCCTTCTTAATAGACGCGCACTATTACAGAGAAAATTAAAACAAATACATATTTCACAACTATACCTGATTGTCACTGATTTTCGCTTTATCGGTATCACCCGACATTTTTCCTACGAAGAAATTGAAAGCGAATTCCAAGCGTCTTCAAACACCGGACAACACAAATGCACGCACCCATAACATAGAAAAAAAAGTAAGAACGTTTTGTTATTTTCGGTGCATCGACCTTTTCTTATGTTTTAAAACCCAAAAAAGGTAGATTTTATGCCTCTATTTGGCTGAACCAAAAATGGAAACTTAATAAAAAGGTTCTGTATGTAAAACATTTAATAAAGAAAGTTTTGTTGAACATAAAACTTTTGTGTATTTCATCAAAGTTTGCCTATGTGATTAAATAAAATTAGTAATAGAATATTACAATAGTAATCTTTTAACTGTACTAAGTAATAGAGTCATGTTTAATGTTCTTTAGAAGTGAAAATATTTATTTAATTAACTACCATTAGATTCGAAATTAAAATGTAACAAGAATAGACTTCTATGGTAAATATTATTTCCCACTTGAGCAATTAGGTACTTGAAGGAAGAGTTTAAAAAAATAAAACGAAATAATGTAACTTTTGTAATTTTGTGAGATTGTTAGCTGTAACTACTGATTTTTACATTTTTTTTAATAAATCCTTTTTTAATTAAAATTTTAACAAAATAGCAATAACATAACGTATTTTCATTTTCAGCCAAAGACAATAATTTTGACTTTCCTAAAAACTCAACTGTAACATTTCAGGATGAAAAATAGCACAATCGCTGTTCTATTTTAGCTCATTATGTTTCAGTTTTAATTGGTAACTCATTAGATCATTCAAGTTGGTAGATAAATACAAAAAGAAATAAAATTGGTAAGCGACATTTAAAACATCTCTCATTTTGTCTATGGTCCGCGTCTTTCTCGCAACGAACTTGCGTTGCGAGAGAAACCTTTCATAAAGTTTTTGGGTCATTTTGATCCTTTTTAATGGCTGCGGTATTACGCGGTTGAATGTGAAATTGGGTTCAAATATGAGTGATTATTCTTCTATGGCTACGCTTCAAAACAATAGCCAAACGGCGGGATTTGCGGCTGCTGTACAACGTGCTAGATTGGTAAGCGCATCTTTTCTTTACAAAAATCGCGTCTATTGACATTTGCGTGTTATTTACCGTTAAAATTTTATGTTTATACCTTCAACCTGGACATTATCATTCATTAGAAGTAGTTTTTATTCTAACCCGCCCTTTTCTCTTCATACTATTGATGTTCCATGAAGGATCATTGGTAAGATGCTTTTACCTAACCTACTTATTGATTGTAATTTTTCATGCTGATAATGAGTGTTATAAGCAAATACAATTCAGCTGTTTAGTTTTGATGTCTGCCCTTGCGGCTCGGATGATTTTGGCTGGCATACACGTCAAGCGTTTCTGTCGCGGCAATACTGCGTTGTGGCACATTATAGGCGCGAATTATGCATCACACAACAAACTAAGTTCTGACCATGCTGTGAGGGTACTCCGCCCCTAAGACGATCTTCTACCCATAAGTATTTGTGAAACTAGACCATTTCATAATATCAATGTTGAATCAAACAATCTTAAAAATTATAGTCTTTAGTAGTTTGGATCAATAAGGTTTAGTAACAAAGACAATTACATATCAATAATGTTACATTGTATCCCTAATAAGCATATTTTAACAATGAGAACATTCTAGATGTTATTGAATATTTTCCTTACTAAACTAAAATATTATAACCTGAGAATGTTAATGTTTATAAATAATTGGTCTAAGGGGCAGAATGTGTAAGTAATGGCTGTTTGGTGACTTTAAAAGATGTATTTATTAAAATTTCAGTCTATTAAAATGGACATTCTCACTTTTGGAGGGAAACAGTTAAATTGATTCAATGAATGCAAACAGTTGCTTGAATAAAGTAAGAACCTTTCATAAATTCTTGGACATGCAACTTCCTGTATTGGGTCTTATAGACATTTATTTAAGTTAAAAAATGCAAAAAAAAACTAGTAGTGTTAAGTATACAAACTTGGCAGTTAAAAATCCTAACGTCTAACACAAAAACGTATTAATGTAAAATGTTATTGTCAGTACGGTTAGCGATTGGTAGAAATCAAAGTTTCTATGAATAATAAAACTATTTAAAAAGCGGGCTTTGGTTTATCATAAAATGGTTCACCGTTTCTTTACAAGTCCATGATCACTTACAAATTGATAAAGTATTGATAAGGACTCACACCATTAGTCAGCAAATACACTAAATACATAATAAATTCTGGTTTCACAAGGTTACATCTCTTTTTCATTAATAGATTCGAAACCATAGCTCTCATATGATGCACATGGTATTGGAAATAATTCCATAGACAAACTTCTAGATTCAAATACTAATAATTACTAATTGAATCTAGAAGTTAAACATAAATAAAAATTAATAATTAATTATTAATTGTGAAATAAAATTAATTTTGCAAAATCATGGAATATAATAATCATGGAATGTTTTATTTAAATGTGAACAAAAAACATTTTAAATTTTTTTTTAACAGTAAAAGCGGTATTCATGAATATTCTATACAGGTTGCTGCTAAGCTCGAAGGAGGTGGAAGCAAGAGGCCATTGGAGGAGGGTCCAGAACCGAATGCGAAGAAACTAGCTTCAGTAGAAGTACCGTATCAACAACCTCAACCACAAATGAGGTAAGTTACTTTTTTGATGCAGGAATGATGAAAATCTTGAAAAAAAAACCAAAAACCGTACAACTGCGAGTCGAACCCGCGCACGAAGGGTAACACTATTTTTAACACTCATTCATGTTAATTTACACTCAACAGCAAAACTAAATTTGTTTTTCATAGTATCTTAATGAAAACCAAAGTTAATGCTGCAGTTTCACGAAAAGTCATCTCAAAATAAAATCTTATTCAAACCAATTCTCTTTGGAAGTTCTACAAACCCACAGTATTTCAGAATCTTCTTATTTAATGAAAGAGACTCAATTTTTACATGGAGGGTCACCCCTAATTTTTCTTTTCTCTTAATTTCACATCACTTCTGTGTAGCGGTTCATAAAAGACACCTACTCTCCAAATTTACACTACGTGGTGCCAACAGTCTAGGAGTAAAATGGCTGTGACATACAGACTGGACGAATCTTTATGGGTTCCATTTATTGCTATTTGGCTATGGAACCCTAAAAATGGCTTCAGAAACAAGATAAATCAAAAAGTTGTTTATAAATTGCAGTCAGGACTCTCAATAATAATTGGCTTAATCTAGTTAGCATAGAAAATTGATGATGACTTATATTTTTAAAGCAGTTTATGAATGAGCTTTGTATTAATGATAAAAATTACAAAATTTTCCTCTACAAATGAGAATAATAAAATTAGTCCCATTCAAAATATTACTCGTCGATTTACGCTTGTCATTCTTTCTAGGAAAAAGCTTAGTTATTTAATTTGAGATAAAATAATTATTTCGCCATATTTTGCAACAACCAAAAGAATATTCTTAGTATTTTATCAACTTTAAATAATTCTTCAAGAAATTGATAATTTTTCTGGAACTTACAAAATACACTTGTTCAAACAAACTTTTCGTTTTATCTTGTACTATCTTATTTATTTAAACTTCATGTACAAGAGCGGTACATAGGCGGACTTAATGCCACAAGGCATTCTCTACCAGTCAACTTTTGGGTTAAATAGGACAGCATTGTGACAGAGTACAAAAAAAAAATGCCAAAACTACCATTTTGTTAACATAAATTGATATACATAAATAGGTCCATAATAAAACAAGATAAAAAAAAAACTAATATAAAATCCATACAAATAGTCCGAAATACGAGTAACATGATAATAATTACTATGACTACTAATACCGAACTATGATTAGATTGTGAGCAATTCAGTCTGACTTTAAATACTTCCAATCTATTATTAAAGAAACAGTCTATATTTAAATCATCTTTTTTGACTGCCAATATTGTTTTTTCGCAAGTCGCGTGTGTTAACCCGCCTAGTGCCCGTGTGAGTTGTCATATACACAAAAAACACGTGTGCTTGCTATACGTACGATTCGCGCGCGTCGTAATGAGTCAAGCTAACTGGCACTCGTAAAAACTTGGTGCTTTAGGCTCGCATACGTGATTTGAGGGTTATATGTAGAATACTCTGCTACTCTATATATATTTTAATAGGGTAACTTTTGTATTTTCTAATGGAGGTATTTGGTATGCATGACATAATTATAAAACCTTCGGGTTTTACTAACTTATTTGGCAGCAACTAAATACATTACCCAGCTTTTGGGTTCCGCTGCAGTCGGGTAAAAAGGGTTGAGAACCCCGGACAGTTTGGTCAAAAGTAAATAAATTGAAAAAAAAATCCTTGCCATCTGAACAGAAATTATTGCTTTAGTTCTAAATACTAAGCCCGTCACGTGCATGGCGTGAGTTATTTCCCATTAAAACTTACTAGAGATGAGCAGTGAGCTCTGTTGTATTATGAACGCTCGACTCGTCGCTTAAGAGTCGAAAATCCAGAGCGTCGTAATAAACTGTCGCGTAAATAATCGTCCGTGCGTACGTGACCTACAGTCATTTCACTTCTGGCAAAAACAACTCAATAGCAATCGTATCTAAACGAGAATAAAGAACACTAAGGACAAAAATCGTACTCAAAAACTAAAGTGACCCGGCCAGTTAGAAAAATATTTTCTAATGGACAATCCGAATATTTTTACTATAAACGAACGTCTAGCATTAACCCTTCCGCTGTTATTTAAGTTTGAAAACACTTAGAATCATAGTTTTATTTAAACTGTTTTAAGCATAGTATTTAAATGAATACCGAGTTTAATTTTTGAGAACAATTTGTTCGATATTTACAGCTTAAACTTACTTGTTGTGTTTTTTATGTGTCAGTGACCAATAGCAACTGAAATACTAAGACTGAGGTCTGAGGTAAAATAACTGTAAAACAACCCACGTGCTCCTGCACTGCCCAGTGGTTGCAACATACAGGGCAAAGTACTTCGGTAACCCAGGTACTCTCCGCGAGATCGTCAGCAACACCAAGGCGCTGCTGGGCTTTCTCGGGGAGTTAGGGTGGATCGAATAGATCTCCCACCCGCACACAAAATACGCGCTTTGACGTGGAGTTGCGGAAACTAGCCTGTTATACAATACAACTGTAAAACAAATGTTTTTTTTGTGCAAAGTGTGCCAAGTGCCGCCCCGGCCGTGAGCCGCGCCGCCCCACCTGCTGCAGTCGCGGCGCCGCCCCCTCCGCCGAGCGCGCCCGCCAACCTTATGCCCGACCAGACGCTCAACGAGTACATCCGGGTGCCCGACAAGATGGTCGGACTTAGTAAGTATCGACACCACCAACACTACCAATTGCAGTCCATCAGACTTAGCGGCCAATCTCAGCGGAGACTAGACGACATCCACTGCCATCGACGCAGGAATTATAATAGGGCTAAAGTGTGTGCAGACACAGGAACACTCTCTTCCCTTACTCTCATAGTCCGAGGGGGAAGCAATCCGATACGACCTGAGAGTGATCAGGCGCCACTGTGCAACTGCCATAGCCGCTAATGGATACAGTCTAAACAATTCTGAAATGATAAATAATAACAAATAACGAATTACAAATGCTTAATGCTTGATAGTCCGGAAAAGAGTAAAGAGTGTCCACATTTTGTGCAGTTCTGGGCTGTAACTAAATATTTGGTCACTGGATCGATCCCAGTACCTCACACTGAGGAGTCATGCATGCAATCATAAAATAAATAAATCACTTGGTAATTATATAAGTTGCTTTTAACCTCTACATCTTTTGTCCACAGTAATAGGACGTGGTGGAGAGCAGATCACGCGCCTGCAAGCGGAGTCGGGCTGCAAGATACAGATGGCACCGGACTCAGGCGGCCAGCCCGACCGGCTGTGCACCCTCACTGGATCGCGGGAGGCTATCTCCAGGGCCAAGTAAGGACTAATACTAAAGTACGCGGTCGTTGAGAAGGCAGCTGAACTTCTCGAAAAAGTTTGGCTTTGGTTATTGTCTCTATCACTAAAAAGTGAAAGAGGGAGAATTTCTATCTAATCATTTGACTTCTTAACGGCCGCGTACTATGAACGACCCGATCCCACCATCAGATGATGCTTATTGCATACCCATAGATTTGTTTCTTTATTTTCACCCCTAGACTAACTGTTATAGGTAAAATAACTGTGAACGGTCTCTAACTTTTTGACGCAGGGAGCTCGTTAACCAAATTGTGAACCACCGCGGCCGCGAAAACGCGCCGCAGCACCCCGAGGGCCAGGGGGGCGGCGGTGGCGGCGGGGGCATGCCTCCCATGCCGCGCGGCGGTAGCGGGGGTGGCGGGGGCGGCGGCGGCGGCGCCATGCTCACGGTATGTAGCGCTCTAACATACTAATGTGTGGTGGAAGGTAGAAAGATATTGCTAAGTTGTACAGTCTACGACTCCACATTATACACAGATAACTTAATAAAAAATTCAACGAGGTTCTGCTAATCTTGTTGTTTGGCGACCCTATTGTTTGTGGTAGCCACAGACGCAAAATGCGAACGCAAAGTGATGCGGGAACCAGTGTAGACTTTAAAAAAAATTTGCTTTCTCGCCAAGTCTTGTCGTTTCATTTAGTATTTTTTGTTGGTATTTTAAGTTCCAGCCTGAGTCTTGTAAGTTGGTGAGGTACCTATGAATGGTTGTTTATCGGTATCAAGCAACATTACATTTAGTTCGCATTTTGGAGGAGGTCAATTCTTGGTATCTATTTTTGCCTCTAGAAAATGGGTACAACTAGGTTTTATTAAACTTTGTTAATAGTAACATATACTAACAAGTTTTTCAACAGGTAATTGAATATAATAACACCTCTGGCGATAAAAAGCGTGATTCATGTATGTATTATTGTACATTTGTCACGACTTCGCACCCAATCTGCTGGATCGACCATACTGTCATACCGTACAGACGGTCATTGTACTTTTGCCATACATGGGAAGTCGCGACTTATAATAGCAGCCATTTTTGTTTTAATTGGTAGTAATAATTATTCACTATTATTTGTTAATATCATGAACCTCGAAATATGCCCTGAAATAATCCGTTTCCATCTCAACTTCTAGGAGCCTATTCAAATCTGTGATTCGAAAATGATGGCAACTAGCTTTTGTCCGCGTTGTGTCTCCTCCTTGGAATTCGTAAAAAAATCTTTAATCTTTGTCCTAATCCTGGTAGTCAGGCAGGCAGAGTAATTTATGTACTTACTTTTTTTTTTTGGGAGTTGTTAACCCTGACTTGTTCTTAGTTCCCTGTTTTTCAATTTTTGGTATGTTAAATAGCTATGGAATCAGGATTTAGCAAAGCCAACATCAATAAAAGTAACAAATGTCATACAGAAGATTGTGTGGTGTTTAGTTCGTTGCTCATTTGCCACGGCGTGACGTCATTGAAGACGCCATGACAGTTTCAAGCGTTTTTCGCGGTATATTTAAATTGGGGTTTTCAAACGTAAAATACATCATGTAAATATTCGTTTTTTTACATTCGAAAGTACATTCGAAGTCGACTATCCTTTTGTAAGTAAAGGTGCATGTCTGGATGTATGGAGAAGTGTGTGGTCGACCGGTAGGCTCCACTCTCATAGGAACTAGTGATTCCAACTTGTCTGAATCCACAGGGCAACCTACCAATCGGCCGCTCGGATTGGGTGCAAAATTGTGACGTAAGTAACCATTTTAATATTAATAATATTCATTTTTGTAGCTGTAGCAATAAAGTTTAATTTTGTAGTAAAATGTCAAATTCATATGCATTATGTTTTATAATCATAATCTATACATAAATGTGTATTTATAAAAGTGCTTGTTGTAGTTTAGTAATATACTAGTTATTTTATTTTAAAAAAAAAAACAAAATTGTCGCAATAAGAAATTCCGAAAATGACGACTTTAAGATTAAAATAAGATAAAGACAAGTGGTAAAAAAGAAAAATCATCAACTGTCTAAGTCTATTCTCAACTATTTTGAGGGTCGGCTTCTAGTCTAACTAAGTCGAATTCTAGCATTCTTTAGCAGTAGAATGATACAATAGAGTAGATAGATGTCATTCACTATTTTATATACAAGACTTGTATGTATTATGTACATGGCACATGCACAGCATAAACGTAATTTACAATATTTTAGCTAATTCACCACCACTTTAAATAAATTCTTGCCAACATACCTGGTAGATAGGTCCTACTCAGACACAGACAAAAGCACTTAACTTCATATCTTCAACAGCAGGAGGAGATTATGCTGCCAGGTCCCAAAGTGGGCCTGATCATCGGCAAAAATGGCAAGACCATAAAACAGCTGCAGGAACAGTCTGGAGCCAAGATGGTGGTCATTCAGGATGGACCTAACACAGAATATGTGAGTATTCACATTACTACTATCAAGGAAGATAAAGGTCAAACGAGAATTCTGTCTATAAAGTTCATTTTTATAAGTTATTATCAGTGATCGGAGTAGGTAGATTGATTTTTGGTACTTGTATCATAAATGCACACAGAAAGAATAACATGGATAAGCCATTTTTCCGGAAAGTAATTCCGGTATTTCCGGATTCAATTAAATATTGTTAATGTTGGTAGTGATATTATAACTACTCAATTCAAAATTTAAAGGAAGGTATAAAAACTAAATTAATTCATTATTATTTATCTGTTGAATAATAAAAACAATCACACCAATAATCCACCAATTCCGGAGGAATGTCCATAGTAATATATACGTTTCGGATCAATGACCCCAGTTCAATCTACCTACTCCGATCACTGGTTATTATGTTCATCTCTTGAGAATTAACCTTTTGACCGCCACTGTCACATACAGGGTGTAAACAGACCCTTCACGAAGCCGTCAACCAAGCATTCTGTACGTCAAACTAAGTTACCTTACGCAAAAATTATTGCTGGGAAACCATTTTTTTTTTGGGGTGAGAAATCACGTTTTACGGTAAAACTCAAAATAACGCACCCAAAACATTGTGCTGATAGATGGATTGAATAGTACGGGGGTCGTGGAGGTGTTTAATGTAAAGTTGCAACATTAAAACCATGTATTTAAAAAAAAACTTGTGAAAAAGTTGTAACTTTGACCCCCAATATCTCCGTAACTAGAAGGTTCCCAGGTATGGTCTAGAACAAAAAAATGATCGCCATGATGGCGAGAATAAGTGCCTTGTGGCTTCGTTAAGGGTCTTTTTACACCCTTTATACGTGACAAGCAAGCGCGTGACCTGTACGCCAAACGACACAAACATGTGACTAAATGGCAGGTGAAATTGTGGCTTGGTGTATAGGGCACGCGCGTGCGTTTATACTCTGGCGGTCAAAAGGTTAAAAACAAATTAAACAAGTTTATTTCGCTAGTTGTCTAAAAGTAGAAAACCTATTTACACCAACATCCAAACTATAAGTGAGAAATAGCAAAATTTTTCTCGACCTTCATCGGAATATGCAATCATGCATCAATATTTTAACATTGGCAGCAATGGCTGTTGTTCTAATTACCAAAATTAAACTACATAGAATAATCTGCAGGAGAAACCGCTACGCATATCAGGCGACCCAGCTAAAGTGGAGCACGCCAAGCAGCTGGTGTACGAGCTACTGGCTGATAAGGACATGCTGCAGGGCGGCGGTCAGAGACAGCCACAGTACGACGACCAGTATCAGGGACACGACCAGGGGAACGGACTCGCTACCAACTCCACTGAGGTAAGGTCGCAAGGCAGTAGCTGTAAAAGCAATAAGCGTCTTGAGAAAGTGGCAAAAAAAAAGTCGCAAGCGGCGAAATTTTTTTTAAAACTTTTTTCTCCACTCCTCTAGAAACCCAATAAAAAAAGTCCCCTGAAAATCCGACCACTATGACCTTCGTTCCACCTTATTATCTAATTGCACTCGTCTTTTAAATTTCTTTGAAATTTGATACTGCCGCGAAACAAGTGACTGTCGCGCGTGTTGCAACGCAACTCCTGAAGTCCTGAAGGGGATCCTAAAAAACAATTATAAAATGATCCCTAAAGAGCATAGGTAGACTATAACCCAATGTGATTATTATGTCCAGTTGTACAGTAATCTTCTTCGATTTTGGGTTTAGCTTTTCAGAAATGTGTTTTTTTTTTCGCGATTACGTTGCTGGTCCCATGGAGAAAGTTATTAAGTTTGATGATCTTAATCACACCCTTTATTATGGCTACACCTTTCTGGTACATGCAGTATAAGCAGCAGAGCAATAATACATCTTATTGTTATCAGGTACTAGTGCCAAAAGTAGCGGTAGGCATCGTGATTGGTCGCGGCGGAGACATGATCAAGAAGATCCAGGCGGAGACTGGGTGCAGGGTCCAGTTCCATCAGGAGCGAGATGACGGACCAGGGGACAAGAGGTATTGTACTTATTCTCACTTCCCCCATTTCACATTCCCTTGAAGGTGTATACAGAAATAAAACATTGATTACCTTGAATTTTACACATTAATGTGTATTCCCACTTCCAAAACATTCATATAAAAACATAATAATGGTCTTGTCAAAGAAAATGTTTCAACCAAGAGACAGAAACATAGAGATTTCAACATGTTTTATGCGAGTGTTTCGCAAGTGGGAACCCGCTGTTAACTTAATACCTGTCAATGCCTCCATTTCGTTGCAAATATGGGTTTTGTAAGTCCGACCATACATCCACATATCGCCAAAAAAAGAAAGAAGTTAAAATATACAAATGTGATACAGATGCTACCTGCAAGGCAAGCCGCACCAGGTGGATCAAGCCAGGCAAATGATTGAGGACCTCATCTCAAGTGTAAACGTGAGTATACATACACATGTATTTTGTTACGAATAAAAATAAATATAGGGAGGAGAAACGGGAGGCCTTTGCCCAGCAGTGGGACACAATCATTTCATCTGCATAGCCTTTTCCTAACTATGTTGGGATTGGCTTCCAGTCTAACCGGATGCAGCTGAATACTAGTATTTTACATGGAGTGGGACACGATGTAGGCTAGTAAAAAAGAACAGAAATAAGGATGGATGTCTTATTTAAATTTTCTGTTAAAAACTTGATTCAAATACTGCAAATCCCCTGCTTTAATTAATAGGTTAATAACTCATCTTAATTTTCTGTTAAAAACTGGATTGAAATTCAAAAACTGATAACTGCAATAGCTTTTTAAGTTTAGATGTTGCCGAAGATGGCACATGTCTTCGATGTTTTGGTTGTAGGAGATGCCGCTTTCCTCACGATGTTTTCCTTCACCGTTTTGAGAGTAGTAGTGATGAAATAGATTACGCAGAGTAACTTACAAGTCGTAACCATTTACTAGTTGTGAGTTACTTTGAGGCTGATACCACTGGGCCACGACTGGTCGGGTGTTATCAATGTCCGCACGTAATTATTGTGATAATGTACAGAGACGTGAGCAGGAAGTCCGGACGGGGCGCGGGCGCGGCGGGTCCGGGCAGCGCAACGGTGAGCGCGGCGGCGGCGACTACAGCCAGTGGCAGGACGCGCAGGAGATCCGCGTCACCTTCACCGTCTCCAACGTCAAGTGCGGCCTCATCATCGGCAGAGGTACGTCATGTAACAATACCTTATGTCTAGCAAAAGGTAGCTAGACCTTTTGAAACTTAAAGAAGTAATAAAACTCTTTGTGATGGTACTCGTCCAGATAATCATTGCCATTGTGCTGCGTTGCCGGTGTAACCACAGGAAGCACTTAATCTTTGTATCTGTTATGGCAAAGCATTTGCGATGCCTTAGAGTGCTAGCATTGCAGATGTTCAGGCAGCTATATCCTCAGATGGACCAAGTCTACTGGTTTGACACGAGAATATGTACGAACTCGTGAAAATTGCTTACAAGTTATACTTGCAAACACAAGACTTGTGCAAGCATAATATAGACAAGTAGTTTTGTCTTCGAAAGTTGTCTATGTCAACTGATTGTTTGAGGCTAACGAATTTGAAGTTGTAATTACACTCCTTAATTTCGCAGGTGAAGAGATTTCTTTAGAAATAAGCATCACCTTTGTACTTATTTTCTGTATTTAGTGTGTACATAAATTGTTAAATAAATAAACTCTGTCCAGGCGGCGAGGTAATAAAGCAGATCAACGCGGCATCGGGCGCACACTGCGAGCTAGACAGGCGCGCGCAAGGCTCGGACCGCAACAACCGCACCTTCTACATACGCGGACACCCCGAGGCCGTGGAGCACTGCAAGCGGATCATCATGGAGAAAGTTGGCATGGTACGATACTTTTGGACCTGGCTACATTTAACTCGTTTGTTGACTTGTCATATTTTTGAAGTCACCATTTGCATCACATAATTTACCATGATTCTAAATAATACATAATTTACCATGATTCTAAATAATAACATAATTTCGTAGGTCGATCGTCCGTAAAACACATAACGTTCGAACTTATTTTGCCAGTGCATATGCTGCTTAAAGCTGATTAACGATTTTAGACCTATATTTACGCTGCGGGACTGTTCGAATGAGATACTGCGGCCCTGGAACACAAAGGGCAAAGAAGGAACATGGACGGGTTTTAGTCAGTAAAAGTCTGACACTCCCTTCCACTCCGACCAGAGCGGAGGGGGTTATTTGATGATTTCCTTTCCGAAAAAAATAAAATAAGACCTATATTTATCGCAAGTTATAGCAGGATACCTCACGGTGTTTTCACAAAAATATGAATTTGTAAAAATTACATGCACATTGAAAGGTTTGCGATTACAATCAGTTAAAAATGTAAAATGATCATTATTTGAAATGAATTCTTATCAAAACCTCTCGTCCCTCTAGCCTGTTAACTTCATCAATGAAGGCAACGGCGGTAATGGCGGCAATGGCAACGGGAACGGTAACGGAGGCAACGGCGGCGAGTACTACGGCGGCGGGGGCGCGGGGGGCGGGGGCCCGCCCGCCTGGGGCTACAACCCGCACTGGCACCAGCCGCAGCAGCAACAAGGCCCGCAGGTACATAACTGGTTCATCTATAGTCCACTTACAGGAAAACTCTGGTTACCAACTGTATCCACGCTTCTGTTTTCACTGAAGCTATTTGTAAAACAACATTTTGCAACATTGTAATTACTTTTTGTTTTCTTATGTTCCAACTAATGTTGCTCCACGAAAAACTAAGGTGTGGATGCAACTACTTGGTTTTCACTCTGTTGTCAGGAAAATTGATAGTTTTCTAAATAAAGGGTGCACTATTGTATAAGATGTAATGCTCACTCTAGATAAATTGTTAAAGTGAAAAACAACTTGCCCATCTCAAATAAAAAATATATTTTATTATATGCAATACAGCCAAATTCTCTTGTAAATAAAACTGCACGCAATTTTACACTTGACTGAGAAAATTATTCTATAAACCTTGAAAATTGTGATCTGGCTAAGCACTCTTTGTAAAACATAGTTCACCTTTCTGTTGCGTAGCAACAGGTGCAGATCAATCCGGCGACCGGACAACCTGATTACTCGCAGCAATGGATCGACTACTACCGCTCACTGGGACTGATGCGCGAGGCCGAAGCCATTGAGGCGCAGGCCAAGGTGCAGGTGCAAGGCATGGATGGTGAGCAATCCTTCTGCTTTTATTAGACTACGATTGAGAACGGATTTCACCAATGACACAACTCGAACAGCACATCTAAACAGCCTTCAAGAGCTGTGTGAGATATAAGCCATGAAAGTTACAATCTACGCCATCAGCACAATTTTATAGCTTATATTTCGTAAACGTGATGCTTTAGAAGAAGAAGAGAAACAGGTTTTGTGTATTACACAAAATCTGTTTGTATTTCTACCAGTTGTTGATAAATTCCAACATAATAATAATGTCATAAACTTAAAATACAAATGGTATTTTAAGTTTCCTAAAAATCAATTTGATCCCTGAAGGTTTCGTTGAAGACATTATTCTAACACAATTTTGATGAAATCATCCCGCATTCGGTTGAGAAGGCTGAATCTAGCCATGTTACAGTCACATTTGCTGCACTCCGTCATGTGTCTGTACAAGGTTGATATTCGGCGATTGTGCTTCAATCTGTAGTCTCGATATCAAGTGTATAATCTGTGATAACAGGTAACGGTGGCGGTGGCGGCGGAGGTGGCGGTACCCCGCCCGCAGTGGGCTCTGCGCCCGCGCCCGGCTCGGGCGCCGCGCCTGCGCCCCCGCCCGGCGCGGCGCAGCCCGACTACAGCGCGCAGTGGGCCGAGTACTACCGCAGCATCGGCAAGCTCAAGGAGGCCGAGGCCATCGAGGCGCAGATCAAGCTCAAGGTTACTTTTATTTTTACCTATGATGACAAAACTCGTACTTTGTACCAATTGAAAATTAACGTTCATCTGCTCTCTTCAATCCGAAGCTTTTTCGACTAATACCTTTTATTGAATGTATAACAAGAGTGTAAAACTGTGTGTCAGCCAGCCTGGTGTATCATTCAATAATTCTATCACCTTCCGTAAAGAAGATCTTTGTGTAATCGTTAGCCGTTTTGTCATGTGAGTTGTGGTCCGCAGACGACGGGCGGTAACGGCGGCGGCGGCGGCGGCGCGACGACGCCGGGTGCTGGCGGGCCGGGCGGCGCGGGCGGGTCGGGCGGGCAGTACCAGCAGTACGGCGTGTACGCGCCGCAGGTGTACCCCGCCTACCAGCCCTACCCCTACCCGGGCCAGCCCAGCGCCGACCACCACCAGCAATAGGCCGTAAGTACAGCCCCACAACCCACACGCATACAGACCTAGAATTACCGTGCTTAGTCCAACACACCTGTGGAAATTACTGGACGGTAAATTTGTAATAATTTTAAACGTGCTTACGTTTTATAGCACTGGCCAAAATTGTAGTGCCATAAATTATCTATGTTACGCAAAACGCCTCTTGTCACGAGGCAGAGTAAAGGCTTGTGGGACTATACGCCATATAATTTGTATAGAATTAATTACCGTCTCGTAATTTCGGCTGGTGTGTTGCTCCACATACATGTGTATGTTGCTAGCTGTTGAACAGTACTACTATACTCCGTGTTACATTTGGTTGTGTATTTTAAGTTGCGTGCTTAGGAGTTCTTATGATACTATATGATACGTGGTTATGTTCATATTTGCCTGTTTTTATTATTATTATTTTTGGTTTATTCTATGACATGTCGAATGCTCTCAAATGCTTTAACTATTTATCTGAATTGATCCGATTTTTTGTTCACATTTGTTGTAAAAATATCTCTTGTATAGCCCTATTACGTATTTTTTTGTTTATTACAAAAACCAACTTTTAAAATAATACTGAAAAATGCCGTAAATAAAACTTCATCAATTATATAACACCTATTTAAATCAATCAAATGACAAGACACAAATAATATGTATGATGAACAAAATTAATGTAAAGAATTATGTATTCATTGTATGTAGCTTATTATTGCTTACCCAATTGGATTCTCACCACTGTACTATGGACACTTGAAACAATATTTTTGCAATTTATTTAAGTTGTTCCAATTGTCACTATCACCCTGAAATGTATGATATTATTACTGACGTGTTATTTTAATTTGAACAGTATTACATCCAGCATGTTATGATATATTTTGTGTACTATTATCATAGGTGATTGGTTTATTTTTACATTGCAAATTAATCTTTATTTTACAGGCATTTTCCGTTATATATCACAAACATATTGACGAAATGCATGTCTTAATTTATGGTATATTCTATTTCAGTTTGCATGTCATACAAACATAATGTAAAGTTTATAATATGCTATATTGATGTGTCTAGTAGTTACCTGTGAGATGTGTTGAACACCGACTATTTAGTGTGTGTAGTGTTGCAGATGTAGGCCAGTTCCGGGGTTGCCTGCTCGTGAGCGCAAAATCGACAATTTGTTACGTAGCAAGTGTTGCCATGTTCGTTTGTTTGTGTGATTGCAGAGCGCCGACGGAGGGCCAGGAGACCTGCAGCCGCCTGACTCCCCCGTTGTACATTCTAACGAAATAGTTTATAACTTGGAAAATGAACGCATCATACAACTTCTGCAACGCCTAGCTACTGATGACCCACAATAAATAACTTGGCAGTCAGCGCCGGCTCTAGATCTGAGTCGATCTCTGCCGCACGCATACAGCTCTCGACGCATATGTGAACAACTGTATGATCTGATTATTATTTTAAATCTTTTAATTATTATTTATGATTTTAAATGCAAATATATCAATAGCCCACTTGGCACCCCTGGAGACGTCGACTCACATCTAGAGTCGTCATGAACAGACAGTACATAGGCACATATCACATATTTATTTCTTGTGGGTAACTAACACTTGAACATTGTCAACAAACGTATATGATGAGATTATTTTTTACGAACACAATATTATTTAAACTTACGAACGGCTGTGTGGTTTATACGTTAAACTGTGTTATATCATGTTCTTTTATACTGAAATGTTATGATTGTTTATGTGCCAATATTGATCATTTGACATGCCAGTCTGTCCAGGTATAAGTTAGAAAGCCACACTGCCTTAAAAGATGTAACAGAATGATCCGACCTACCACGGAGCTATAGAGAGAATGAACGAAAAGCGGACACCACGCCGCGAGGAGCCGAGGTAAATGCACTGTGCTGAGTGACTAGTTGACACGCAAACGTCTTATAAATACATGTGTAATATCCACGTGAATTTGGAGATCACCAATTTATTTTTCCACAAAATCAGTAAGAAATCATGAGAATAGAACTCCCAATTCATGTAATGAACTATGTTTAGCATAAGTTAGGTTGTAATGTTTGGCGCCACATCTCTCTGATCAGCTCGTAGGTTGTAATGCTGGTATCAGTGATGTACGGTTATATAGCCTCGGTTTAATTAGGTGTTAGTCTATATGAGAAATAAATGAGATAAAGGTAATGTAATACTATCTACATTCCTCTCGACACTGTTCACTTATGGTTCGACGCGGTTCACGCTCGACACGGCACCGAGGGCGCAAGCCCCCTCAGACTTGTATTAATTTTTAAGCATATAAAGTGTATATTGATTCACTAGTGTGTTCATTTTATTTATAATCATGGTTTCTGTCCACAGTCCCTGGAGGTAAGTGACCCTAACTCTAACAATATACATCGTTGTGCTTTTTACTCTTTCTCACGATATTCTGAGATTTTTATGTGTCGATTGACATTATTTTATTTGGTGAATTTTATCATTTCTGACATATTTTACGTGATGGTGTTTTGTAATTATAGTAGGATCCCTGATTTACTATTTTACAGTCACGTGATATTTGGCGTGCGGTGAAAATATTCGTAGGTCAGATTAATTTCCAATTTATGTTGAAGCTAATTGTATTTTTAATACATACTTGTATGTCGTTTCAATATAGTAGAATTAGCCTTGGTGAATTTTCGCCACACGTCAAAAATCGCACAATGATCTCCAGTCGTGTATTTGAGTTATCAATTTATCATGTTATTTCCTATTTTATTAGGTGTAGATCTTACGTTGACATCTCGTAGATACTAATCTCATGGTTCACTGTTATATCGTATTCGTTTTATGATGTTTGCATATTTTAAATGTGCTTTTCACAGAATCGCATATCCAGAGATATGACATCACTTTCCTTACCAATACTGACGAGCATACTTCACCACAAAGGCGGGACATCTTTGACATGCTAACTAATATTTTTAAACATTGACAATGTTTTTATGTTACATATTGTAACATTTCCATGATTTCTCTATATGCCCTTTATTTTTACTTGTATTTTTTACATTGCTGTGTACTTACTGTGTTGATTTGATTATTATCTTGTGTGTATGCTATATTTGCATCTCATCTTGTGATTGCCTCACTACCCTCATTGTTGTCGATCTGTTAAAGGTGGGAGAAGTACTGCCACTCCTTAATATCATTGAAACTGACACAAAAATGATACAAATAAAGTTGGAATATGGCGGAACGAGCACGAATGCTGAGATAAAGGTGGTATTACTGAGATTGTCTTGGTAAGTTTTACTCTAGATGAAAGGATGAAATTAACTCTGATTATCTGGTTACTCTCAAACGTCATGCCAAGCACAGTTAGAGTAGACCAAAGTATTGAAACTAATACACAGCAGATCCATGAGAGCTATGCATGGTCCATGTTATAGTATCACGTACTGAGGGTAGCCCCACTATGAAAACTGCATAAGTAATTTGTTTCGTGTTTTAGTTTCTTATTAACAAATATCAATGATGTCGGTTACATTGAAACGGTTAGTTGTCTGGCTAAGGCGATTTCTAAGGAAAGTACAAAGTAACATCAAAAATTGGTTTAGGGTCACTTTCGGCTATAAAAAGAATCTTTGTCAAAATTTTCTAATGGTTTTAGTATTTCTTTCTACATAAACATTTGAACACGGTGTATTCATACATGCAATTATGTGTATTAATTGATGAAACTGCGCACACTAACTAGATAGCTTGCTATTTATTGCTTGCTTTTTGAGGTATTTTAACTGAAGTTTTAAATGAATTCGATATTGGAAACGCGATATCGAATATCGCGTTTCTAAACACAGAGAAATTCGCTTAAATCTCATTGAAAAGTTTTAATCAATAGCTATTGAGAGTTGATCTGACTAAGACTTCAAAAGCCGGGCATTTAGTGTGCAGTTGAATTATTTATAAAGTTCGTTTGAATGCACTTATCAGTACGACTATAATTTAGCCATTTTATGAAAGACAATCCAAAGACGATTACCATATAAATTACAAACAGTAGTTTTATTAGTTGATATGATTAAGTGCGTTCACCGCTTTACGTTTTGGACAAATCGTGTCTAGTCATATTCGATGAATTTTTAATTTTATATTAGTTGTATCTATGTTCAACCATTTCATTTTGCATTTTAGTTTCGTAGACATCGTAAAAAAACAACAGTTATTCCAAATTACTTTTATTTTCATGTTACATCTTTAAATATTTTTGAATTTGATTACGTTTTAATGGTTTTCACAGCGGCGAGTTAGGGGCGATACAATAAATTATATTTAAACTATGTTTTGTTTTATTTCACAATAAGTATGAGAGAACATAGTTATGATCAGGACCTGCCTTGTATGGTGCTAGAATACTGATTCTTCCTAGATGCTATAATCTTTTATTTGTACTTATTATCACTGTTAAGTTAAAGCTATAAGATACACTATTAAGAAGTTAAGTAGTTACGAATACACATAATTACATCACATTACTTAGGCAATTAATAGTGCAATTTGACTTAGATAGACTTCTTTCAAGTAGAAACACCTCACGTCATAAATTCTATACTTAGATAAAAGTGAACTTTGCGCTCAATTGCTTCATAAATGCAGCTTTGACCGTTAGAATTTTCCTATGCCTACATTATTCTACTATAAACAATGCTAAAATCTTAAAGATGGCAGTGTAAGTATCAATAGTTCATCGTCCTACTATAAAAACACCATCAGTACCTCTGCCGCTGATTGCTGTCAGTATCATCACCTGAAGTGCGCGAGTGGAGCGATGCCGTTGACGCACTCGACGTCCTGATGAGCTGCGAGAGACGAGACAACGGCGCTGTGGCCCAGGGCTGGAGTGGACTACCTGCCTCGATGACTGGCGAAGGAGATACCCTGCAAATAACTAGGCTTTGAGAACACAACCAGAAAGCTTCGTTTACTTCATCACTTTTACAAAAATCAGCCACTGGTACAATTCCTTGGGCAGCCGCAAACCGCTGCAGCAATGAAAACGCTACCAATAGATAGATAGATAGATGGCGACAAATTATTGCTGTAGTTTTATCGAGTTCTGGGGAGAAATCCAATTGTCACAGTGGGTCTTATCAAACAGTAGATAGGGCCGTTTTGCTGCTGCGATTTGTGGTTTCAGTCACCTTCTGAGTTGTACCTTAAAAAGGTTCGCGCAATTTATGTCGGGTCGCAACGCAAAAATCCGCTCAAATCGCTCGTATGTATTTTATATAAACTATCGCACACTATGGGCGCCGCGTCACTAAAGTGCTAAGTAAGCATTTTGCGCTGTACTGCGTCCCGACACAATGTGCGTGAACCTTTAAGTGTCGCAGAGTGGTGATGAAAACCCATTGTTCCAGCTGCCTAGACAGTTTTAGGACCCGAAATCCGATAAAGGAAGAATGAGTCTTCTTTACTCGAATGATAGCTTACCTATTTCTTCTGTGCCGTGCGGTTTTCGGTCTGCGAGTCTTCACGTGCTTGTTTGTTGCCTGAGCTGGCGCAGCACTTTCAACTTCAACTCCACTGCCGGCCCCTATTCAAGTAATAAGATGAGCTTTCATTAACGAATTGAGTGTAATAGTAGCGTCAATGCAGATATCGAATCGAGTACATAAGGCACCGAAGAGGTGTAGAAATATTCGCCCGCCATAGGGTGCGGATATGGAAGTTGCCTGAACAACAAAGGCCGGGGTGTCCCGCATGAGGAACTGCTCACGTAGGATGACAGCCACAGAGCTAGCAGCTCGGGAAGCTAGAGGTATTGCGCAAAAGCTCCAGCTTACCTTTCAGTCATCTCAGGTACGTCAAATAAAGATTTGTGTTATATTGATTGGCAAAAACAAGTGTTCAATGTAAGGACTGCACTATTTGCGCAATTTACTCACAGATTACAAACGTTATGTAAGACTACTTCAAATCTGCAAGTGAAAAGTTCTGAAGTTAAAAGGTCTGATGTAGGCAGGGCACGTGTACGTACCCACTACAATCATTGAGTGCTCCACGTGGCCTGGCGCCGGTAACCCGGTGGCAGACAGGATGCATAGAGGCCGTGCCGCTCTGATTCGAGCAACGTCTCCAAGCGCTCTGGTGAATAAGGAGAACTTGTTAGGTGGAAAATATCAGTACATAGGTTGGTAAGTAGCTGTACCTATTTACTAAAATAGGATGGGACACATACGAAGTAACGAGGAGGACCGTTTCTAATGTAAAGGAAAGTGCAGGTCATGTCTGCGCCTCAGTAGGGTGTACCTTAACCACTATGCTCGACAAGATTTTGACACATGACACACCAGCTGAATCGGCGGGGAGATGTGAATTGTCATGAAATTCAAGAATTTTCGTGAACTTTCAGCATTCGATTTATTAATGAAAAATATGTCGCGGAAGCTGTTTCATACTATAACTTTATGGTTAATATCTCCAATAACGTGTTGATATCAGTAAAACGGCGTCAGTCTTTTTCCAAATATGTGTAAATTACGTAGGTACCGCTACACCCTTCCAAAAAATAGGTAACTTAGTTGCGCTGGAGATAATGAACATAGAAAAGTTCTCATTTGCTAAAAAAACTCAAAAGGGCAAAATAAAGACAGTAACAAACTATCTGCGTTCTTATTTTTACCATTATTCCTACATAATTTCATAAAAAACACGATCAAAGTCTTGACAAATTTAACTATAACTAAAAAGTCTTAGTGCTGACCGTAAACCCAAGGTTCAACATTCGATTAAAAAGTTGGATTCAGCCTAATCGATACTCGAATTGAAATCAAGTTTGAAAAAAAGAGTTGAAACGGAATAAAAACTCTTTGGTATAATTTCAAAAAATTATTTAAATTTTAAACTAACTTTTTCAAGCAATCTGTTTACATAATTTCATTTAGTAATTATTCGATGTTTTTGGTTGACTTCAAGAGAAGAAGATTTATAAATGATAAGAAACACAGAAATGTGTAATCACAAAAAAAAAAATTGCTCCTAAATAAACATTCTGATGATTATCTTTCTTTTAAAAACTTATAGATAGTCTCCTAACTTTCCGTTGAACTAGTAGCGTGGGATTTGGCAAGAAATAAAGTCAAACAGTTCAAGCAAATAAAACATCTGGAAATGGATTGATTTTCAATTGTACATAAATACGCACGGTTGCGTTTTTTTTTTGTTTCAAAATTTAAATTAGGAATGCGCTCGCATTTCACATTTATTCTTATTTTATAAGTGTAATAATTTACTATTATCATTTATTGTGAATTTTGTTTTGAAATATCTGAAGGTTTGATATAGAATCTTGGTAAAAAAAACTTGTTTGATCCGCAAAAGATATATAAATTGTTGGCAGCGTATTGTCGGTTGGGTTATTGTGTTAGATTAGGACAAACTTTTTTTCTTGTTTAGCCTATTCTTTACCACTGTTGAGCAAAAGCCTCTTCCATTCCTGTCCTACTCTGTCGGTGATTTGCCTTCTCTGGCCAATCAGCCAAGAACGAGTCCAAATCGACACGCCAGCGTTTCTTGGGCCTGCCTCGGTAACGAACTTATTGTCTTTTATTTCGCAATCGGCAATCGGCAATTCATAAGCCGTATCCTAAAGAAACGTTAGTTTATTCTTTGAAAGCGGTTCACTATCCATTCTAAAAACGTCTTTTCAACTGCAAAGTTCAGATTATCCATCATAGGCCGTGGGCCGTGTCACTTGAGTGAAGCCGTGAACAGCTATGCGACAGAACCCTCATACCCACAATAACCAATCCGACCTAACACAATTACTCAACCAAACTAAACCCAATTTTGTAGACTAAATAAAATTCATCTTGGGAACCAAATAAATTTTTACTGTGCCTAAGATATACGGGGTGTAAACAGACCCTTCACCAAGCCATCAACCAAGCATTCTGTACATCAAGCTAAGTAACTTTACGCAAAAATTTTGGCTGGGAAACGAAATTTTTTTTGGGGTCAAAAATCACATTTTAAGGTAAAACTCAATATAATGCGCTCAAAACTTATTGCTGATGGATGCTTTGAATAGTAAACGGACCATGGAGGTAATTGGAGTAAAGTTAGAACCTTAAAAAGTAGTATTTAAAAAAAAGCTTGTGAAAAAATTGGAACTTTGACCCCCAATATCTCCGTAACTAGAAGGTTCCCAGGTATGGTCCAGAACAAAAAAATAATCACAATGACGAGGAGAACAAGTACCTTTCGGCTTCGTTAAGGGTCTTTTTACACCCTTTATAAGATCCTGGGCATTCTATATCCAACCGACCAACAACAATAAAAAATAAAATTACGAAGTCATTAAAAAAAATACTTATTTCGGAATTTTTAATTTTGTCGTATTCTGTACATTTCTGATACCGCATCACTATATTATGCTATTCACCGTTGAGGAGTGTCCTCATGAAAAGACAATCCTAGCTGTAGGTCAAATACGATACAAATTAGGTTTATTCATCAAAATTGAACGTGTATCGAGGAGTTCCCTCGTGAGAAGGCGATTTTGGCTGCAGGATGAGGTCATTATAGAAATCATGAATATTCGTCAAATATGAACGCGCATACAAATTTCCGTATCCGTGCTATTAACTGTTAAGGAGTTCCCTCATGAGAAGACGATCCTGGTTGCAGGATGAAGTCATGAAAGAAATCATCGATATCTATCAAAATTAAAAGCGTATACAAAGTTTCGTGTCCGCGCTATTAGCCGTTGAGGAGTTATGTCGCGAGGAGACGATCCTGTCTGCAAGACTAATAGTAATGTTTGTCATAAAAATGTATTGTCACCAGAACCAAAGGCATGTGCAAAATTTCAGCTCAATCAGTATAGGGGAACTGGTTTGAAATTCAGTTGCAAGATTTGACCAATACTTACTAACACGGGAAGTTAAATAAAAGCATATTTATATAATATAAAAAAATACTATAAATTATCTAGTAAAATACAATGTAATTTGAACAGCGAATGCGTTCATAACTTAAATTTTTATTTAAAAAAAAATTGGCGTGAATTTAGCCATAGATCAGTCTTTGCTGTTTGTTGTTTCGGTTTTAGTACCTATAATGTACGAAAAACTATTAAAATTACCATTATAAAGCTTAAAAAATATTATTGTATTTATTTATTGTATTTTAAGTTTAAAACAAAATTATTTTAATTTCCATCTATCGATTTCTTAAATTCCTTAATTTAATTTCTCGATTTGATCGAAATTTACAAAAAACGAATCGATTGAAATAATAGCATCCATAAAACGCAGCAATAAAAAAAAAAATTGCCGTCTATTTCGATTACAAATTGAGGAGTGGTAATGAATATTATAAGTTATTGGTCCCGTATTAGTAAATTACGCTAAGATCTGGGCATTTTCATGTTGTTTATAATATTTGGAATGATATTTGTCATATTTGTTATCGAATATGTTCGCGTCTGTGTGATGTAATGTGAAAAATAAAAATGTAAACACGCACGATTGGCGCGAAACTTCGACTTTAGATATCAAAATTCATCGTTACCACTGCTTATTTAAATTGAACTATGGATTAATTCGTCACATAATTTAATGACGAGTTAATCATTCTCAACATAGTGGAGCTTGGATGTCCGAAAACCACAATTTTTATGATTTTTAGCCTCGGCCGGCACTGCCGTCGAAATGGCGATGACCGTATTTACGCACTTGGATTTTATAAGGATAAATTAAAAAACTTGCGCGCTAAATACTGAAGTTTTAATGGCGATGTCATATGAACTTTTTATCCAACTCTCTTAATTAACGCACACTCATAGTATTTGATAATCAGAATATTAAATATTTACATAAATAATGAGGATGACGGATGACTTAAACGCAGACCCCTTCGGGGGTATCTACCAAGCCAGCGGAGGTTTATGTGTCAGACCCCCGAAGGGGTACGTACCGAACTTTATGGTTAATTTCGAAATAATTTCGTTCTGAAGGAGGTACAGATTTTTTAGACCTAGGTACAGAATAGTAGGTTTTAGGTACATTTGTTTGGTAATTGGTATAATTTGATTCGCTATGGTACACCCGCCATTTTGACTCTCACAACGAAACCTAATGTCCCTATTTTTGGACAGCCGTGTCTAACCGTAAAGTTGTAATTAGCGTAATGAATTTCCTGGGTTCCATATGCTACTATTTTGCTTAAGCAAAGCTATCGAATTAGTCTTAAACCGGCTTTCTTAGGCACAAAGCCACTTTACCATAGGGCGGCATTTCTAACTAATTGTCCCAGATGGTTTAACTATATTATTTAGTGTGTAATTTTGTGTTCTGTTACTGTGCTGTCTTTATAATCAAGAGCAGAAGTTGTTTTTTCCTCTTTCGCATCCACACAAAGTTTTCAAAAATTAAATAGAAGTTATTGAGTACATGAATAGCAGATAAGGGTTTTTATCGCATTTTCTATCAATAACTGATTAAAAAACAATTAAACTTATAGGCTTGGATTTTAATTATTCAAACTACGCTACACACTATTTTGCATGAACTACTATTTTATATTACAACTAGCAACTCGAGTAAACTGAAACCCAAACTGTCAGTGTCAAAGTCGGTCAATAAAAGTTATTCATGTCAAGCCAAGCCAACAAGCAATCTTGTACATCACATTGTCAAATCAGTTTTTCTGTTCAGTTAATAATTTTGCAAAACTGATCAAGTGATCATGAAGGAAGAGTGCTCAACATCGACAGCTAGTGTACCATCCCTCAGCCGTGAAACCCGAGCCATAGAAGAAGACTTTATAGAAACTTATAAGAATTTACCTTTACTTTGGGACACCGACCATAAACATAACACAAATAAATACAAACGAAATGAAGCGCTAGACGTCCTGTTAAAAATAATAAAGAGATGGAATCCGTCCGCAACACGTATGCACGTGCGACAGAAAATAAACGTACTAAGATCCACATACAGGAAAGACAGGAAAAAATATTTAGCATCTAAATGTATCGGGCCGAAGGACGAGGAAATTTATGAATATGAACCAAAAAATTGGAAGTTTTATGCACTGAGATTTCTTGATAAAAACTGTGGCAATAACAATTTACCTGAAATCAGTGAAATCAATATGGATGACAATAACTTTGACGTAAGTTTATGTTTCTGTCCATCGTAATATGAATTGGCCTTGACATAGTTTGGTCAATAACAAAGAGATTTAAAACACATATAGAGAGGACATTGGGAATATTGTCATACAATAATTTTCATCCTGAATATTTTCGATTTTGACACACGAATCCTACCTGACAAGCGGGCGTATGACACAGATGACACTAGACAGAACGAATTGTTACTAAGTAGTAACAAGTTTTGGATTACGATTTTCTTCGTCATTACTCGTCTATAGCTCGGAAATATTTGAGTGTCTTTGTGTCATATGAATGCGACCTGACAAGGCGACGTATCGCACTGGACTGATCGACTTGTTACTAATTTGTAACAGGTTTTAGAATTGTCAGTTTCTTGGTCTTGTCCCGTCTATAGCTAGTTATATTTGAATGTCTTTGGTCAATAATAAATTTGACAAGCTTTATTATGACTTGATGACAGCAACAAAAGCTGATCTAACAAAACTTGTTTTATATTTTTTCAGGAAGAAGGAAGTGACGACTCAACATCAGAAAATGGCGAGCCTTTATCTCACACTAGAGATGTCCTAGCATCCATGTCTGAAGATGAACCACCAAAAAAAAGATGTAAAGCCAAAATAAGGAACAAATTAGTGAAGGTTGAATTAGATGATTATTATGAACAAAACGATGATTTGTTGAACAGAGAATTGGAAGCTATTGGAGCCAATGTAATTTGTAAACTGAAGAGAATGGATCCACTGCAAAGATATCATGCGGAACTGTTGATAAACAAAGTTCTAATAATTGGCTTAAAGAACAATTTGTCAGACGATACAGATTTGACTGATGTGTTTAGACCATGATGTTGTTAATTGTTATGAAATTATTGTATTAGTTATGAGCAAATTTATTAATTATGTTTTAAATAGAAAATATTTTTATAATTGACAAGTATTATTACCTATAGATATTTAAATCTTAAACAAACAGACTAAGTAATAGGTACTGTTCAGTAACTTTTTATATGATTACTGATGGCCAAAACTTACGAGTTATTCCCAGAGCTAGGATGTTCTTCCACGGGCACATCACTCTCCACAGCACTGCTTTCAGATGCCACCAAGTACATAGACCTACAAAAGATAGCTTTGATACATACAAATTCAGAAGTATTGAGGTATAATGTAGTCAATTAGATTATTCAGGGTGCCTTCGAATCTATCAATGGTGGATGTCGTGTAGACAAACAGGATTCTGTACTATCGAATCAGATCGCAACCTTCATTGAGTTCGCATGGGCAAGTTTTAATGCGACTTTGTTTACCGTGCACTGGATTTTCAGGTCTCGGCATTGACTAATGTAGACGCGGCTATAGCATCGAGTTTGTGCAACGTATATACGTTCATCGAAACACGTAGGTTTCACCGCAGGTGTCACTTGCCAGCTTAAAGTGTGAAGGCTATGAGTATAAGTTACGTGTCGATACCTGGCAGGTACGTAAAGATGAGGTGGCGGAGGAGCGGCACGGCGTGATGCGGATCGTGCGCGGCGGGCACGCGACGCGCGACCCAGCAGCACTGATTCTGTAACGTCACAATGGAGCTTAGTGAACCTTAACTATTTTGTTTAAATTTCAGCACCTACACCTATCATTGTTAATTGATTTGTTTAATACCTACCTGATATAGGATCGCTGTCGCTGTTCTCGTTCCTCTCGCGTTTCCACGCAGTTTCTGTAGTAACTGGCGCGTCGGCAGCCACTCCGAATAGTCCTGAGACCGCACCGGCGACCACGCGGCGTGCTGATCTAGCGGCCGTCTGACAACAAGTACCATAATCAGCACCCTATAATGTTCCCACTGTTGGGTCAACGGCCTGCTCTCTGTGAGTATTCATACGCACACTCATGAGTAGACCATAAACCACGACGCGGGCCCAGTGCGAGTTGGTAATATCATGTAACAACCGTCAGTCATTTAACTATACTTAAAGTCTGAACTGAAACGGACTGCCAGAGGTGCCTGATGGAAGTAACTGATACAACACCTATCCAAGTAACCCCTACAAGTAAAAACTCACCATCTTAGCTAAGCCCAACTATGTTGAGGTCGGCATCCAGTCTAAACGGATGCAGATGAATATCAGTACCTATTTCATCCGATTCGCGGTTGTTGGGCGAATAGACGTCCTACCAAAACCTGGTTGACAGCAAAATAAAACTGATTCACAAACTTACAGAAACATTGATGTCAATCTCGGGCACGTCGTTCAGATCAGCAGCTTTTTCAGCAAGAGCCTGGATTTCCGACTTATCAGGTGTCGCAGCTTCAGCCAGTTTGATCAACTCGTACAAATAGTCTCGGAACACCTCATCGGAAACTAAAGGCACATGATATTTGCGATTTATTTGATGTTTTATTGAGTACAAGAGAGCATAACGATGTTATCAAAACACTTGCCTGGCTTCTGAATTTGTATTTCAATCTGCTGCATCCCTGGGCCGTACATCTGTCCATACATCGGGTACATTGCTCCCGGCTGACCGTATGCCATCGGTCCTTGCATTGCAGTTACTGGCATTTGTCCACCAAATTGCTGCATTTGGCCACTAGACATTTGGGTACCCATTAGTGGCATTTGAGCACCAGTGTATGGGACTGGGCCACCTGGCAGTGGCATTTGAGTACCAACGTAAGGCATTTGACCACTTGGCAGTGGCATTTGGGAACCTGGGTATGGCATTTGGCCGCCTGGCAGTGGCATTTGAGGACCTGGGTATGACATTTGGCCACCTGGCAATGGCATTTGCGAACCTGGGTATGGCATTTGGCCACCTGGCAGTGGCATTTGTGAACCTGGATAAGGCATTTGGCCACCGGCCAGTGGCATTTGAGAACCTGGGTATGCCATTTGGCCACCTGGTAGTGGTATTTGACCACCTGGGTAAGGCATTTGGCCTCTTAGGGCTGGTATTTGGCTTCCTGCGTATGGCATTTGTCCTCCAGGTAGGGGCATTTGGTTGCCAGTGTAAGGCATTTGTACACCTTGTAATGGAGAACCGGGTAGATGCGATTGCACGCCAGACATTTGAGTTCCCATAGCCATTTGGGAACCAGTAACGGGCATCTGTGCAGTAGTTGGAACAGCACTGATTGGCATCGCCGGTATTGTGCCAACTACTGAAGTCTCTAAACTGTTCTTGTTTTGAGGAAAAGATGAAGGCACACTGAGCTGGTTAGGTGTGTGGATCATTGACTGAGTTGAAATGGCGGAGGTTGGTACATGTGGCGACTTTCCGTTGACCAGCAAATCTGGAGTTGGTTGCTTATATTCTTGACCTGTAGATAATAACAAGACCGTCTTATTTTATGGGTATTTTGAAACAATATAATCTTTTTATTGGAAACCCAGTTAAATTTATACGTACCCGTGGTTCCTGTAGTACTCAGGTTCATTTCCTGTGTGAATGCCATGACGTTGAGGGCGGAAGATAACGCGGGAGCCACTCCCCCTCCCTCGCCTCCCGCCTGCGGCACTAAAGCACCACTTGCTGATGTCACGCAGTCCGGAGGTGGCGCAGCGGTACGACGACTGTTGAGGCACATAACCATAAAGGCGTGAGATTATTACGTCACACTTAGCTGACTAGCAGAATCCTGAATTGCAGACATGTTTCCGTCAGATACAATAGGACGCAATCTTTAGTCAAATCCACGTGGTGATTATTTGACAATAGGTTTAACTTCCAACTGTCAATGGTGAGATGCCTTTATTTAACGTACCTATGGAGTATGTACTCCCATTGAAATGAGAAAAATTAGGGAAATGCTTTGTTCACAGATAAAAACCATTTTTTATGTTAATGCTCACCCTAATGGTGCCTTGGTGGGTGTGGATATGGACACTCTGCCCCACATCAGACGACGCAACTCTTCACCACTGATGCCGCGGCGACGCAGTTCAGCTATTGTCACCTTGCCGACGCGCTGTCGTAAGAAAGTAAAGAAGCCCAATAAGTTAAAATAATATGATCTCCCGGACTATGCATTAGATGTTTTATGCTGCCGAGCCTGAAAAATTTAGCACCTTTCGCCAAATAATCATAATTTTGTGTCAACTAAATTGAGTATATTTCTAAAAATGTCACAGTTCAGACTGACAGTTAAAACTGAAGATATGGCTTGGTAAAAAATATCATTTCTAATTTATTTGCCGTTTTGGTAATGCAAAAGCCATACTTTAAATGAGTCATAAAATACTAACTTGACTAATTCCGGAGCAAATTATTAAAAACTTGCATGAAAAAAGCCTTCCTTCCGTATAAAAAAAAATCCTCTAGTTATTCCTCACCTTCCAATTAGTCAACGCGCCCTTCCTCTGCTTAGCCCTGGTCTTGGCCGCACTCTTGATGACCATAACGGCTCTCACCTCGTACCTAGGGTCGTCAGAAGGTCCCAGACCTATCGAGTACTCTTGTAAGTACTTGTGAGCGTCCTCTTGGGCCACTGATCGTTCTAGTGATACAACTATTTTTGCCCACTGAAAGGAAATAAGATTAGGTACACAATAGCACGCCTGTATTGCCTGAAGGATAGGCAGAGTGCACAGCCCGGAGATTTGCCTGGATAGGATCGCCTACTATGTCGCAAGACTGGCGGAAATGTAATTTAATTATGAAAATCCATAGTGACCTTTAATAAAAGACAGTTTGGTGAAAATAATGTCCTACTAGCTTATGCTTGCGGCTTCGCCTGAGTAGTGTTCGGTACTGTCCCACGGGATCGTAGTACCGGGATAAAAAGTATCCAGGTTATAAACTATCTGTGCGCTAAATTTCATCCAAGTCCTTTCAGTAGTTTTTGCGTGAAAGAGTAACAAACATCCATCCATCCATTCACAAACTTTCGCATTTATATTAAGTAGGATAACGATAGATATCATTTTTCAGTTTTATTATCAAACACAGTGATATTTTTGTTCTTCTCCCAACTGGAGTAAGTAGGTAGAGACATAGAGTTAGGTTTTATGTGTATGATAACAGAGATCCATATGTTTCGAATTATTAAAGTATCATTAAAATAATATCTAGATAAGTAGGTGATACACAGAAATGTTGATGGATTGTGTGAGGAATGTTTTTTTTTCTTCTCTTTATTGTTTTTGGGGGTTTTTATCCAAAAGGAGAATGATATTTAAAAGAAAAAGGAGTAGGTAGGGTAGGGGGCAAATGGAAGGAAAAAATAAGTTGCGCCGACACCAAGTTACCATGGGGCAAAGGGCAGGATTATGATCTATAGACCGACCACTTTAATGAGTCCTCGCGATCACGTATTGGTCCAATTAGTATCGTAATACCTACGTGGATTATGGTTGTTTTAAAGCAAGATATTGTTAGGATTTTGTGGACGCTTAATGTGCCTTTGATGGGGCAAGGCGGAGGACTCATTAAAACGGTCGGTCTATAGATAGTTAGGTTCAAAACACAGTGAGAAACCTACCTGTTTAACCCATTCCTTCTCGGACTGTTCGATGACATGTGCGTAAGTGTTGCCCATCATGGCGATCAACATGTTGAGCAGGAGGATAGGTACGAACACCATGAATATGGCGAACACAGTCTTCGATAGATTCGGGTACGTAGTCATGCTGAGGTCTGTGTACTGGAAGAATATTGTTGTTAGGGCCAAAATGCCTAGATAATTATCAATGGTAAGGCAGGGGGGTACCTACACACGCAGTTATAGTTCCATTATCATCTACTAGCCTTTTAGAGTCGGCTTTTAGTCTAACCAGACGCAGCTGAATGCTGAATACCTGTATTTTACATGGAGCGACTGCATATCTGACCTCCACAACGCTTGGCAAGACTGGTTGTAGGAATTTCGTCGTCGTTTCTGACGATCCGTAACGATTTTCTAAGATCTAAAGTAGACATTCGGGACCTGGGATGTAGACCAGTACTAACTCCCATGTAATAGAGCGAATCATAAACCTAAGAGTCTGTAAAACTGTGGAGACTCACACTGTAATCTCCTAATGTAATCTGGAACAGCGCCATCCAAGTACTAGGATAGCTTGAAAACAACGTGGACTGCACGTTGGGGAACCCTGCAACCAAATTGAAAGTTTAATGTTACAAACGCACTGATAGGTGGCTTGCTTAGCGTCTAGCTAGAGCAAAGTGAAACGAACGTTCTAGAATTTTCGTTTGCGGCCGCACTGCGAGCTTGGTGCCTTCGCTAGAAAGTAACCAGATGTTAAGTCACTAGGTTCTAGCTAGGCTCTAAGCAAGCCATGCGTTATTAGAATTCAAAGGATTACGCAAGTAATCCTCAAGAAAAAAAATCTACGAGATAGCACAGATAATTATACTTGTCGACGTAAATATCAGCTTGAGTTGATCACGGGTCACGACATTTTTTTTCTTTTTTTTTATGCCTGATGCGAGCGATGATGCGGCCTAGGGTGGACCACGATTAGTATTCAATACAAAGCGGTATCTGTTTCGCTTTTATTGCATGCACCTAAAGCTACTTCTGACCGGCTTCTGTCGATTCCGCGTCGAGAATTGTAGGTAGTCACTCCCAAATTCATAACAACTAATAAAAAAAACTTACCTTTGTATAAGAAATAGAAAGACTGCGAGAACCCGAACAACACAATGGAGTAGATGATTCCGAAGGTGAACATGTCACCCGTGATCATGCTGAAGATCATCGTGACGAATGGACCCGTCAGCTTCACCGCACTGCCGACAAAAACATAGTGTGGACTGTGGAGCAAGTCTTAAGGCGTATTATAGTCAGAGGTAACATTACGGGTGTAAAAATGCTCTTAAGGGGGAAGTCGATAGCCCGAGAAATTCAAATTATCTTACTTTTTTTCAATTAGCAGGTCAGTTTCAGTTCTATGTTGATTAAATTGTGATTCGCGGCCGTAACAAATATGGCTTTATAGAGTCATAATCATTAAAATCATCGATACGGGTTGTATTACAATTTCACGAAAAAGGCATTCAATTCAAATCTTTTATCCTGTCAAACAACATGTTTTAATGTTTCGCCAGTGGGAATGAATGACAGAAATTCGTACCTATCAAGAAAAGGTAGAATGTTATTTAATTAAAAAAAAAAACATAACCCAGTTTTTGCTGCCGCGCAGTCGGTTAATAAAAAATCCAGGCATTGTTGCTTGCCTTTACAAGAGATAAGAAGCGATGAGACTTGGCATTTTGTAACATGTGAGGACTTACAGAATAAGGACTTACCCAGCGAAGAACATAAGCAGGAACCAGAAGCCTGGTAGTAGGAATATCAATAGAGCTTCTTCTAACATCGGCTGTCGCATCAGCCGCGCTGGTATGCATGCTAACAGCAGCAGGTTCGAACTCAAGAAGATGAACTTTGCTGGTTCGTGGATCTGGAGAAAGGGGGAAACAGATAAATCTCCCTAACATTGAGGCAGGCTTACAGCGTAGACATGAGCCCCATGCATCACGCGTATTTGTGTTACTGCAATGGCAGAGAAAACATATGAATAAAGTTCCATAAAGCATGCTTGCCACGAGTAATTGCGACGCGATTTATGGAGCCACGATATTCAAAGAAAACAAGAGACGCGTGCACTGGTCGCATTGTCTGAGGTTATGAACGGGGAATTAACAACAGCAAACAATTAATTGGGAAGACTTACCAACTGCTTAAAATAAGCCACTAGGCCCTGGTTCTTCAGCTCATCTCCCTGCTGCAATATTATATAGCACAGGGTACTGGCCAGAGTCCCAAGTTCACTTGCTAACCGGATGCCACTCCTCGCATCAGCAATCTCGAGCCCCCAGTCCGGATGGGCATCCGCTTCGAGACTGCTATGACGAAGGTAGACAGAGAGGGAAAGGAGAAGGAGGTGGAGCATCAGGATTAGGAGGCGTTTAAGGAATTTGTTCTGTAATGACAAGAGCAATAGGTCTAGTTTTTATTACGCGATAAAGTCCCTAACTAATCGCGCTCTAAATTTGATCCCACGACGAAAGCATTGCAGATATACATCGAGATATTATTTAAAGACTCATGAAAGTAGTTTTAAACGCATACGTCTGCATTACAGCTATTGGTAACAGCTGACAAGGGACCTCATACACTACGCGGCCGCGACTACGACTTTGGCCGCAGACAGAAGCAACTTTTGGTCGAAACCAGGAAGAATTTTGGTCGCGCAACCGGGCGTCCAACCCAGTTTTGTTCGAAATAGCGGCCGGTCTTGCGACAAGTCGTGGCCGCGTAGTGCGCGAGAGCCCTAATACCGTAACACACTTAAATAATGAAATCCAAGAACATTTACTGTTTTTTTTAAGTTTGAGAGCAGGCGATTTTTTCAAGCTTATAAAGCAGGAATTACGATTTTATTTTTTAATCCTTCGATTTGTTATACTTACCTACCTACCAGTAGCGAAGGGTCAATTTTTGTAAGAGGTAAGCCGGAGTACATATATTTAATGTGATTGTATTATTTGTCTATAGAATACTGACTGTGCCATTTTTCAAAGTGAATCCGGTAGGAATCGAGTTGTATGGAACCTTCGCCACTGCTACCTGCATAGAAGTATGATGTGCCATCAAGGTGCAGGTTTCCAAATCTGCACTTCATAAAGGACAAAAGATACGTACTCGAGCAAAAGTCTTCCACTTTTCTTCGAGGAGCCTCTGAATGATACCACCGTCCAACATGTTGAGATGCTCTTGTTTTGTACCATTCAAGATTATGAACAAGGCGGAGTTCCAATCTGAAAGAATTCATAATTAGACGTTTGCTGTAGGGAAACAGGGTTTCTACTTTAATGAGGAAATCATTCTGTCTTCCTCTTTCTATCTACATATAGCATCATAAAACATAATATCACGCCTGTAATCTTCAGTAATAATCAGTAGTACACCCACAGTTCGCCATTTATGTTTTAAGTCCCATGTTAAAGTGTGCGAGCCAATTGCCATCAACCGGGCATAAATTTTATCCTGTTTATCACTGTCACTGTCTGCACACAGCCTGATAGAAAAACCCAATAACATTCTGTCCGACCCGGGAATCGAACCCAGGACCTCATGCTCAGCAGTCGCTCTTGCGACCAACGTGGCAGTCTTTGTATTTACCTACCTAACATTATCCTGGCTGATTCATCAACGCAGAGCCTAGACCATAGGGGTTAAAAACTTGTAAGAGATAAAGCTTGTAAGTTCGAAGTAGGTATTCTCTGAAAATTATCCCTACCCAATTCCAAAAATTCACAGATAAAAAGCTACACTAATGCCATATGAACGCTCGCGAAGTCGGAGGTAGAAGCTAGTATCTAATATTTGGGGCGATACTAGCGTTGTCACGTGTTTGATCCGTTTATATAATGTTTTCTTTTCAAAGTGCCGCTGCCCGCTATACTACGCACCTGGCCGTTTTGGTGAACAAAAGAGGGCATTTTTTTGGCCTTACGCAATGTGCATTTTGTATGGAATAAACAAAAAGCTACCCGTAGGTACTCTGTGTTCTGTGTATGTAAATTATGAAAACCAATACCTACTTTATTGCCTTTAATATTTTAATGAAGACGGTACCTAACGTAGGTACCTACACAACTCATAATTTATTCTTGCCATGCCTAACTAGGATCATAATGATCTCATAATTAAAGTTAAGTTACACATTATGAAATGTAATAAATTATCGGGTATTGAACACACGTAGATAGGTAGGTATTCCTACACAAATAAGTGTCACAACCAAATTACCAATCAACGATGTTCTTTGTGTGAAGTAAAAACATCCTTTATACATAGATACCTTGGTTGTGTAATTAACAGTGATCGGAGTAGGTAGATTGATTTTTGGTACTTGTATCATAAATGCACACAGAAAGAATAACATGGATAAGCCATTTTTCCGGAAAGTAATTCCGGTATTTCCGGATTCAATTAAATATTGTTAATCTTGGTAGTGATAATTATTACTACTCAATTCAAAATTTAAAGGAAGGTATCAAAACTAAATTAATTCATTATTTATCTGTTGAATAATAAAAACAAACACACCAATAATCCACCAATTCCGGAGGAATGTCCATAGTAATATATACGTTTCGGATCAATGACCCCAGTTCAATCTACCTACTCCGATCACTGGTAATTAATAATATCACCCGAGCTCGGCCAGGCATTCAACAAAATATTGATTTTGTCTGGGGCTTGTTAGCGCGTCTATGGTCTATAGATAGTGCTTGCAACCCCGGCCCTGTGACGCAGGTAGGGAGAGAAGGGTGGGTCATACAGGGTGGCGTACTGCAGCTGCTTCGTTACTAAATTATTGCGTAGCTAATTAGGTATGTAGCTGTAGTTTCTGTTTATTACTTTTATCTATACTTTATATTATAAAGCTGAAGAGTTTGTTTGTTTGTTTGAACGCGCTAATCTCAGGAACTACTGGTTAGAATTGAAAAAAATCTTTTAGTGTTCGGATAGTCCATTTATCGAGGAGGGCTATAGGCTATAACAATTAAGTTACGACCAAAAGGAGCGGAGCATCAATGAACAATGTTGGAAAAACGGGGAAAATAGTATTTTTATAATGATTTCACGCGGACGAAGGTCGCGGGCAACAGCTAGTCTAGAATAATGTTATTCATTTGATAAGTGATAACTAGGTCACTATATAAAGTAGAAACTTGTTTATTGCTTGTACCCAATAGGCTAGGAAAAATGAACCATTTTTTGTTTATTAGCTGTAAGTTTCCCTAATAAAATAAACTGAATCAAGGTATAATACTACTATAATGTAGCTAGGTACTCGTGCACGGAGCATCGAGTCAGAGTTAGTACTAGTGAAAACACGTGATACTCGCGCGGAGAGAGCACGGAGTGCGGGCGGAGAGTGGGCGCCGAAACGAAACGGTTAGGTTGGTAGCCTTGACAAGCGTGTAGCTCCCCGCTGTCCGCGTTACCCCCGCGTCGCCGTCTGTTTGGCTGAGTGCTTCCCCCCCGCTCTTCACCGCACGCAGTCCACGTTGCGAGGCGCGGTGTCTCGCGAGTTCGCGACACACACGTGCACATAATATTATTACGTCGTTCTTTTGAGCAAGAATTGAAACCTTGGTGAGTTTGTTGTACCTACCTATTATTTATCTTCACTAGAATACCTAACTAGTTTAGTTTTATATTTGGTAGGTTATTACCACTGCCTAGAAATGTTACAGTCAGTCAAAACGAGCGTTTTCGCAACGCCATCCGTTGGGGGGGGGGGGGGGTGAGCGGGCGTAGCTTATGTCTAAAACTGGCATATTCTTACGATATAATTTTGAAACCTTTTTACGTGCAAAAAGAAAAGAATTTCAAAATTAAGTACAGTGCTACACGGATCTTTTGCTGCTTGAATGACATTGACAGGGGGCGTTGTTGGTGGACATGTGTGAAGTGTTTCATGAAATTGTTTTACAAAACAAGATGGCGGAGTTACTTCCAAATTCGATCACACGCCAACGCCATACGATCCTTGTACAAGTATCGTAACTATGCAGTCGTACAGTTGAGCATTTTATTCTTCCATGGACCTGGACCATTCATTTATTGTACCTACTAAACGTCTAAGTTGCCTAATAATAATAATTAAAAACTTACTGGTTCTTCCATCAGGTAGCAAGGTATCCAGAGCATTCAGCGGGTAAGCAGAGCAGGTGATATTGGAGTACCGCCAGAACTCCTTGGCGGACAGTTCCAACATTTCCCTGAAGACGGACGCTCGGCCCAGCTGGCAGGCCAGTGTTAGTGGTGTGAATCCTGCCAGGTTCATGCGACCGTTGCTGGCAGGGACCTTCGGGTGCCGGAGCGCGTAGCCGAACATGTCCTGGTTTGAGGACATGGTGAGTATAATCATGTAGGTACCTAATTGTTTTATGTAAAAGGGCATTTATACAGGGTCAAATTTAACTCGCTAGCGAAACTTCGCACATTTAACAGGTATCTAAACACGATGAAAAAAAAGTGTTTCAACTACCGCAGATAGTTCATTTACTTGAAATAGGTATTAGTTTTTCGCTAGCTAATTCAGTTTGACCTTGTGTAATAACATTTTACTGTGTAGGACTCGCTTCGAAATCAATCGAGATTGTTTTTAGGTACTGTGTTAAATACACGCCTAAAAACCAACGGCGTGAAATATGAAAACTTCCTCGTCCGTGTGCTTCTACCTACAGTCCCACACACACACACACCTACACGTCATACACGGACGAGGAAGTAAATACAAGGTGTTAACACTGTAAACGGTCTCTTCACGAAGCCGTCAACCAAGCTTTCTGCACATCAAACTAAATAATTTCCCGCAATAATTTTTGCTGGGAAACGAATTTATTTTTCAGGTGTGTAAAGTCACGGTATCGCTAACGCACTCAAAACATTATGATGATGGATACATTGAATAAAAGTATTTAAAGTAAAGTTATAACATTAAAAACTTGTACTTATTTTTAAAAAAACTTTCGAAAATGTTGGATCTTTGACCCCCAATATCTCCGTAACTAGAAGGTTCCCAGGTATGGTCTAGAAATATGATCCCAATGACGGGCAGAATAAGTGCCTTTCGGTTTCGTTTAGGGTACTTTTACACCCATTATAATCAACCAAAACTCACCAGTTTATCACAAACGACCACCATATGGAGTATCATGTTCCCAAAGGAGTCCTGTGCGTCCGGATCAGCTCCGGAGTCACAAAGGAGGTTATACACTCCCTCGTTGGCGCAGCAGGCCGCCCATGCTAAGGGGTACTCGCCTAGGTACGCTAGACCTTCGTAGTTTGTCTGACGAGCGGGTGGCACGCGTTGTTGGTCACGGGGAAGGAAGAAACTACCTGTTGATGAATAATGGACTAGCTACATAAATATAAATAAATAAATAATTTGTTCCAGACCAAACATGCCACAACATGCAACCAAACTGCGTAAAAGTTTGTCAGCGGAAATGAACCCACCCATATTGAAACTTTTTAATCTAAAGATAATCAAACAAAAAAAAACCTCAATTCTCAATCAAAGGGAGACAAAAAAATGCTCAATTTTGGTTTAAAATAACGTAGGGCGTTTGCTGCTCCCAAGAGTAAGAAGTGAAACAATAGCCAAACTTGAACTATTTAGGAAGGTACCTATTGGATTGGATCTTACCAATAGCTCTCTGGTTGACATCAGCGCCTGCTTCCACCAAGTCTTGAACGAGCTCGTTGTTGCTATACGCAATTGCCAGGTGCAGGGAACTGGCTCCTACAACATAGAGAGTACAATATTCCACTGCTGGTTGCAACTTGCAACCCAAAAGCTGTTTCTAGAAATAGAGAATGCTTTGCGGAAGTCGCACTAGTATTGGTCATGGAAGGACATGGTTGCGCGCACATTTACTACCATTGACATTGGAAGCATGTACGCGTAAATTGGGTACATGATGGCAATTTGCCTTAGCTACCGTACAAAACCAGTATAGGCGACCATCTAAAATAATTTGAAACTAAGTGCGCTAAGCAAAAAAAAGCTGAAGGTTTAAATTTTACCTTACCGCCGACGTGCGGTCAATCATACTTAGTGCTTTGATCTTCATTCTTTATACCAAACGCAATGTTATTAGACGCCTACCAAAAATGGCAATGCATTTCGCTTACCTAAATACTCTTCTCCTTCAACGACATCCAGTGACAGTTTCGGAAAGCATTTCACTAAAGTTCTTGCTAATCTTGTGTGAATCTGGAATTGGACAACAATCGTCAATGCTCAATATTCTTTACATTGAAAAATTATTGCTCCGTAGCTTAGCATTAAGCCGCACTTACACCTAGCCGTCTAGCTACGACGTGACATGACCTAAATTAAGGTTTCCATGACAGCAGAAACGAGCAGAGCAGTGAGGATGCTGCAAGATTTGATCAATCACAGAAGAGACATGAGAAGCGATGTGGATTTAAACTAATGTGATTGGTCGATTCCCGCATGTCGCGTTTACGCTCCGTTTCTAGCCGCTTTGGTGGTAACACGGCCCCTTGTAGGTCATGGCGATACAAGGAAGGCAGGTAAACAAAATCCAGAAGAGGTTGTGTGGCTTGACTTCCTTTATGAACGCGAAATTTTACGTAAAGAGATTAACCCATTCCCATAACCCACAGGCCGATTGTTTGGCAATTGTGTCTCCTTCGCGGATAGTGAAAGTATTAAAGCTTTCTCACCTTCGTATCACAAATGATGAGCACATGAAGCAGCGACTCCCCCAGAGCGCCTCGGTAGCACATCTGCCAACAAGCGGTGTGGTCCTCCCACTTAGCGAGTGGGTCGTAGGGAGACAGCGACGCTTCTATTGGTAACACCACCTGAGGAGTTACCAGACACTCTTAGAACAGTTTGATATTAAATGAAAAAAGAAGAGTTAGTTATGCGATTATGTTGTGTTGTGTTCCACACCGTGGAATCAGCATGAACCGGTCAAAAAGAGCTTCAAGTTCATGCATACAAAGGCAAAAACATAACATTCATCTCGTTTTGGTTCAAAGGACGCGTCCCTAAGCCGCTCCGCACTAAATACCTCGAATGTGGCGATATGTGTGGTGCGTGATCAGCTCAAGCTTTTTCTGTTTAAATAAGTATAGTCACACCAGTACACCTGACCAGTTCAGGGTCTGAACAGAGAACAGATGATCGTCTGTGGCGTGCAGAGGTAAACAATCATCATCATTCTCCAACCCTAATCCCAATTTATTTGGGGTCAGCGCAGCATATCTTCTTCCATACTTCTCTATGTCTATATAATACTCGTCATCTCTTCAGACATCTTTCTTGCCATATCATCCTTCATACAGTCCATCCAATGGCGTAATAAAATGTCTTCTTTTGAGGCCAGTTTTATTGTAAACTTTAGGTTCGCAGTTAGCAAAAGCGGGTATTTCCGCATAAATATTGTTTTGTAGCCTGAAGTTTCAATTGAAAATGATAAAATGTTGATAAGCTTGCTTCATGATTTATTACCATTATCAGTTTATGATGGGTGTAATATGCGTTATCACATGCCGTTTACAGAATAAAGTTTTTTTTTAATGAAAGAATTAGCACTCGTTCGCCCGGGCGATTTTTGAGGTGACGTTTTTTTTCACGCATTGGATTTGCAATGAATAGTCATTGAAAATCCAATGCGCGCGCTTAGCGCTGAAAGTAGTAGCACGTTTTTTTACAGACAGGTTTTAAACCCTGTATAACCATCTACATCATTACAGCTAACCTGTTCCTGATCCCTGAACTTCCACCTTAGGTACTCAGCTCGGTTGATGACCCTGCCCCTCCCCCTCGCGTACATGTATGCCGCGAACTCGTCTCTGATCAGCTTCTCAGCGGCCATCATTCCACCTTTCGTGTACGCCTCGAGCAGCAGACCGCCTAGGCAGGAAAGGATTAAATCATTTTAATTAAATTAAGGTATTCTAAATAAGCTGGCACAAAATTGGTAATTTAAGATTAAATTCTAGAAAAAACACCTGACATTTCATGATCAATATCGAAATGTATCCAAAACAAACAAAAAAAATTGTTGATTTTTTTATGACTGCTCATAGTTAAGTTACTCGAAATTCTTATGTTTGAGAAAATCAGTTCTTTTTATCGTGTTTATATTTTGTCGATACTCATCACGACTGCAGTTTCGCTAGGCAATTTGTAAGCTGCGCCGACCCCAAATGAATTGATGATACAGCGTGAGAAAAAAATAAAAAATTAAGACCGTACTTGGCGGACGAGCAATGAATAGAGCAACTGTAGAACATTCCAATGAAATAAAGTGACCAATTAAAATTCAATAGTTTGATGCTCGTAGGACGGCCATTGATCTTTGGCAGTTACATAATTTCGCGTGCCTGTCACATGATCGCGTGTCTATTTATTATTAGCCGTATTTTATATTTATAACTAACTTGTCATCTTATGTCAAGTATGCAGTTCGGGGTGGCGCTGCTTGACAAGAAAAAAAAAGCAACGATATGTCAAACTTGGTACACACGGCAGCACATCAAGCTGTACATTTCCAGTATAACATGGCCTCGCTCGAGAGATCAGAATAAACTGGATTTGTATAGCTTGATTGGCCGTCGTACGTACATTTATTTTAGTTTATTTTGCCGCCTGCACAGATATGTTGGATGACGTATGCTGTCTCACATCTTAAGAGGGAAAGCCTGCGAGGTAGGTATTTGAAGAAACTATCGCACTCTACGGGGGCTGGCTTGACGCAGCGCGACGGCAATAATTTCTTCAAATACCTATTTTTCAAATTGCTCATAGACCCTGCTCCCTCTTAACGTAGCCTAGACGCACTACTTCCCGTCATTGTGTTATTTTTTTTTTTGTTTTGTATTATACCTTCTATTTGCGGAGATATCGAAGTTCCAACTTTTCACACGTTTTTATTAAATACAAGTTTTAAATATCATAAATAACAATTCAATGTGTCAATCAGCCAGCTTATTGTTTTGATTGCGTTACATTGAGCGCTACCGTGACTTTTCACACAAAAAAAAGTCGTTTCCCAGCAATAATTTTTGCGTAAAGTTACTTAGTTTGATGTACAGAATGCTTGGTTGACGGCATCGTGAAGATCCGTTTACACCCTGTGTGTAAAGCAGGTAAAGAACTATGATTCAAACTTACCCTTTTTGTAATCTGCAAGTTTATAAAGCACAGTATGATCTTCACTACTGGGCTGGGATATTACTCTGTCGAGCACCGAACCCCCAGCCTGCACCCCTCCCGCCGATATCAGTTTACTGAGCTTTTCTCCCATTTTAGTTAGATCCTTGATTTATGTTGACATGTCGAAAAAAGGCTGTAAAAAAAAAAAGAAAAAAAGGCGTAAAAAATCTTTATAGCGTCCGCTATAACTCGCGCGAGTGCACGGAGCGGGTGCTCGCTGTCAAAATATCCTTATACCGCATTTACACAATCGCGTTCACCATTTGCCTCGTCACTCGACGAACATTCGACGAAACATTCGTATACGAGTACCGCACCGTCACGAACTAATGTTCACACATTCGCGGGGTGAATTATTTTGACATTCGCACTCGAACATGGAGGACGTGAAAATAATGGCGGCATACGCGCTACATCTATGGATTTTATACAATTAAAGTAAATTAAAATAATTTAAAAAATAATTATTAATGACATTTTTTTTACAATTAAATTAAATTTATTAAATTAATTTATTATTTTTTACAGTTTTTTTTTTATTGCGATGTTTTGGGTTCCAAATGAGCTCTTCCTTTTGATAAAGGTCTAGAAATTCTAAAATTCGCACTTCACTCCACTCCATTGTTTCTACTCGTCCTGTTGGGTCAGGTGCTAGCTGTCAACTGAATTCAGGCGAATGTGTAAACAGTAAATTCGTGTTCGCCATTCGTGCCCTTTGATTCGCGTCCGAAAAACCGCTCGTAACGCGAGCGCGCGAATCGCGAAGCGAGGCACGAGGTGAATAGTGAGCGCACTGTTTACATATATTATTATGCGTGTTCGTTATTCGCCTCGACATTCGCCTCGCGATTCGCACAAATGTGTAAATGCGGCATTAGAAAACTGGCCGCACGCGCCCACGCGTTTTGTACTGCTCATACTATTTTTCAATATTGACACGCGAGCGTGCACTCAAACCCGCACGCGCGCTTGTTTTAGCGGACGCCCTTAGTGATGTATGGTCAGGTTTACTATGGAATAAATAAGATACTTACTTGATAGAAAATACAAGGAGGATATTCTACTTAATTTCTTCATAACTTGAAAGTTGAACATTTTAACACGTCTTGCTGTGCGTCAATTCATAGTTCATTTATCTATTGAAGTCACCTAACACCATCTTCAATAATAGTTGTAATAAATTCATCAAAGGAAACTTGATTAAACCTATTTATTTTATTTACCTAATACTTCAAATTCCTAGCCTTTACAACGATAATTTCTTAGCTAAAATATCGTTCGAATTTGACCCCATTTAGGGTCGAGCGAGGCCGCGGGGTCAGTATAATTAGGTCAAAATAAATACTTTTAAAGTTTTACAAAAAAGTATTTGTAATAAATAACGCTTCTTGTAAGAAGTTTCTATCTAGAGTTCGAATCTAGTATTTTTATTTTAAAACAAATGAATATTAAGGATAAGAATTTTCCATTTGTCTTAATAATAACAAAAAGGAACACAACACGAAACAGTTAACCACAATCACTAGTATTTTTATTAATTTTATCCACTTTTTTGTCACTAAAATATTATCTGATCATTTGCAATGTTGTAATGTTCTTTATTTGCTGTCTTAATTCTTTTTAATAATACACACAGCTCAAAAACAACTTATTTTGAACAGATCCCCGTGGACAGTAATTTCTGGGAAATAAACAATCACCGTTGTCAAGGCAACGCCAGTATGGCTGCTTGCTTAAAAATATAATGTAATCTGAGGGTTTTTAACCATAAAGTTCGGTACGTACCCCTCTGACACATAAACCTCCGCTGGCTTGGTAGATACCCCCGAAGGGGTCTGCGTTTAAGTCATCCGTCATCCTCATTATTTATGTAAATATTTAATATTCTGATTATCAAATACTATGAGTGTGCGTTAATTAAGAGAGTTGGATAAAAAGTTCATATGACATCGCCATTAAAACTTCAGTATTTAGCGCGCAAGTTTTTTAATTTATCCTTATAAAATCCAAGTGCGTAAATACGGTCATCGCCATTTCGACGGCAGTGCCGGCCGAGGCTAAAAATCATAAAAATTGTGGTTTTCGGACATCCAAGCTCCACTATGTTGAGAATGATTAACTCGTCATTAAATTATGTGACGAATTAATCCATAGTTCAATTTAAATAAGCAGTGGTAACGATGAATTTTGATATCTAAAGTCGAAGTTTCGCGCCAATCGTGCGTGTTTACATTTTTATTTTTCACATTACATCACACAGACGCGAACATATTCGATAACAAATATGACAAATATCATTCCAAATATTATAAACAACATGAAAATGCCCAGATCTTAGCGTAATTTACTAATACGGGACCAATAACTTATAATATTCATTACCACTCCTCAATTTGTAATCGAAATAGACGGCAATTTTTTTTTTTATTGCTGCGTTTTATGGATGCTATTATTTCAATCGATTCGTTTTTTGTAAATTTCGATCAAATCGAGAAATTAAATTAAGGAATTTAAGAAATCGATAGATGGAAATTAAAATAATTTTGTTTTAAACTTAAAATACAATAAATAAATACAATAATATTTTTTAAGCTTTATAATGGTAATTTTAATAGTTTTTCGTACATTATAGGTACTAAAACCGAAACAACAAACAGCAAAGACTGATCTATGGCTAAATTCACGCCAATTTTTTTTTAAATAAAAATTTAAGTTATGAACGCATTCGCTGTTCAAATTACATTGTATTTTACTAGATAATTTATAGTATTTTTTTATATTATATAAATATGCTTTTATTTAACTTCCCGTGTTAGTAAGTATTGGTCAAATCTTGCAACTGAATTTCAAACCAGTTCCCCTATACTGATTGAGCTGAAATTTTGCACATGCCTTTGGTTCTGGTGACAATACATTTTTATGACAAACATTACTATTAGTCTTGCAGACAGGATCGTCTCCTCGCGACATAACTCCTCAACGGCTAATAGCGCGGACACGAAACTTTGTATACGCTTTTAATTTTGATAGATATCGATGATTTCTTTCATGACTTCATCCTGCAACCAGGATCGTCTTCTCATGAGGGAACTCCTTAACAGTTAATAGCACGGATACGGAAATTTGTATGCGCGTTCATATTTGACGAATATTCATGATTTCTATAATGACCTCATCCTGCAGCCAAAATCGCCTTCTCACGAGGGAACTCCTCGATACACGTTCAATTTTGATGAATAAACCTAATTTGTATCGTATTTGACCTACAGCTAGGATTGTCTTTTCATGAGGACACTCCTCAACGGTGAATAGCATAATATAGTGATGCGGTATCAGAAATGTACAGAATACGACAAAATTAAAAATTCCGAAATAAGTATTTTTTTTAATGACTTCGTAATTTTATTTTTTATTGTTGTTGGTCGGTTGGATATAGAATGCCCAGGATCTTATAAAGGGTGTAAAAAGACCCTTAACGAAGCCGAAAGGTACTTGTTCTCCTCGTCATTGTGATTATTTTTTTGTTCTGGACCATACCTGGGAACCTTCTAGTTACGGAGATATTGGGGGTCAAAGTTCCAATTTTTTCACAAGCTTTTTTTTAAATACTACTTTTTAAGGTTCTAACTTTACTCCAATTACCTCCATGGTCCGTTTACTATTCAAAGCATCCATCAGCAATAAGTTTTGAGCGCATTATATTGAGTTTTACCTTAAAATGTGATTTTTGACCCCAAAAAAAATTTCGTTTCCCAGCCAAAATTTTTGCGTAAAGTTACTTAGCTTGATGTACAGAATGCTTGGTTGATGGCTTGGTGAAGGGTCTGTTTACACCCCGTATATCTTAGGCACAGTAAAAATTTATTTGGTTCCCAAGATGAATTTTATTTAGTCTACAAAATTGGGTTTAGTTTGGTTGAGTAATTGTGTTAGGTCGGATTGGTTATTGTGGGTATGAGGGTTCTGTCGCATAGCTGTTCACGGCTTCACTCAAGTGACACGGCCCACGGCCTATGATGGATAATCTGAACTTTGCAGTTGAAAAGACGTTTTTAGAATGGATAGTGAACCGCTTTCAAAGAATAAACTAACGTTTCTTTAGGATACGGCTTATGAATTGCCGATTGCCGATTGCGAAATAAAAGACAATAAGTTCGTTACCGAGGCAGGCCCAAGAAACGCTGGCGTGTCGATTTGGACTCGTTCTTGGCTGATTGGCCAGAGAAGGCAAATCACCGACAGAGTAGGACAGGAATGGAAGAGGCTTTTGCTCAACAGTGGTAAAGAATAGGCTAAACAAGAAAAAAAGTTTGTCCTAATCTAACACAATAACCCAACCGACAATACGCTGCCAACAATTTATATATCTTTTGCGGATCAAACAAGTTTTTTTTACCAAGATTCTATATCAAACCTTCAGATATTTCAAAACAAAATTCACAATAAATGATAATAGTAAATTATTACACTTATAAAATAAGAATAAATGTGAAATGCGAGCGCATTCCTAATTTAAATTTTGAAACAAAAAAAAAACGCAACCGTGCGTATTTATGTACAATTGAAAATCAATCCATTTCCAGATGTTTTATTTGCTTGAACTGTTTGACTTTATTTCTTGCCAAATCCCACGCTACTAGTTCAACGGAAAGTTAGGAGACTATCTATAAGTTTTTAAAAGAAAGATAATCATCAGAATGTTTATTTAGGAGCAATTTTTTTTTTTGTGATTACACATTTCTGTGTTTCTTATCATTTATAAATCTTCTTCTCTTGAAGTCAACCAAAAACATCTAATAATTACTAAATGAAATTATGTAAACAGATTGCTTGAAAAAGTTAGTTTAAAATTTAAATAATTTTTTGAAATTATACCAAAGAGTTTTTATTCCGTTTCAACTCTTTTTTTCAAACTTGATTTCAATTCGAGTATCGATTAGGCTGAATCCAACTTTTTAATCGAATGTTGAACCTTGGGTTTACGGTCAGCACTAAGACTTTTTAGTTATAGTTAAATTTGTCAAGACTTTGATCGTGTTTTTTATGAAATTATGTAGGAATAATGGTAAAAATAAGAACGCAGATAGTTTGTTACTGTCTTTATTTTGCCCTTTTGAGTTTTTTTAGCAAATGAGAACTTTTCTATGTTCATTATCTCCAGCGCAACTAAGTTACCTATTTTTTGGAAGGGTGTAGCGGTACCTACGTAATTTACACATATTTGGAAAAAGACTGACGCCGTTTTACTGATATCAACACGTTATTGGAGATATTAACCATAAAGTTATAGTATGAAACAGCTTCCGCGACATATTTTTCATTAAAAAATCGAATGCTGAAAGTTCACGAAAATTCTTGAATTTCATGACAATTCACATCTCCCCGCCGATTCAGCTGGTGTGTCATGTGTCAAAATCTTGTCGAGCATAGTGGTAATTTGAAAGTGGAAAAATACGTAGGTAAATGAATTTGAAAACTTCTCTCTTTTTACCAATGGAAATGAGTAGGTACCTACCTAAAGCAAAGTTTAAATGCGAATTGATGTTAAGAATTTTCTAATAAAAAAGCGAATAGGTACGGGCCATTTATACATAATATTATTTATAGAAGTAAAATTAACAGCTAGTAAAAAAGTAGATTATTAACTTTGATTTGCGATTTGCCTTTGGCGTTCGGGCGTGAAGCATCACCAAATCACGGTTTACGCCCCTCTCCTGCGCACCTCAGTTCAGTAAACAATCTCGCGCCGCCGCTGGCATGCCGAGCAAGTCCCCCCTCCTCTTCATACCGCTCTCTGCTAAGCGACGAGCATCGGATCGGAAGTATTCGGAAGTTTGTAACGAACACCGGTGACGAACCCACACACACGCCCCGCCCCCCGCCAGTTGTGTGCTGTCATGCTGTGACATGATTGTGATGTAGTGCGGAATTTTGTCAAATCATTCCTGACTTTCCTATTGTTCTGATAAAAACTTAATAGCGTTAGTAGGCAGTTGTATACCTAGTGTGTTTGTAGAAGTGTCAGAAAATTAAACATCTAATAATACGGCAAGTAATGGTAGGTCCATTTTTTTCACATTCATACAGCTACGTAACTTGGCTAGCTAAGACTTACACGAACACTACAATCAAAGTATTCATAAATAATACACAAGAAACGTATTAGGGTTTTATTTAATTAAACCTAACCTAAAAAAAACATCACGTAATGTAGGGAGAATGAAAACAAAAGTGCCCTTGGTAGTTAGCGGGGGGAGGGGGGAACGTGGCGAACGAACGCAGGATCGGCGGGGGGGGGGGGGGGAACTTGCCGATCGAGGTAGTAGGTGAGGAGGCTATCGTGGACTGTTCGCTGTACGCTTAGTAAATTTGCCGCAGAAGTACCTCCGTAAAGACGCGGGTGGCGCTATTGTCGTCAGTTGAAATGTTGCCAACTTCCAGTGTTTTGTGGTTTCAGTAACTCTTTTTTATTCTATCGCATTATTTTTTTTCTGTTGATTTGTTGTTAAATATTTCAATCTTTTTACAAATATTCGAAAAAAATAAATTATACTAACCACCTAACACATCAAGAGCTTCTAAATCAATGTCCAATATTATATTTTTTTAATGTAGCCGCGAAATTCAATTTTTCTTAAATTTTTTGCAATTTGCAGGTCAATGGCAGGTTGATGTTGATTAAAATATGATGCGCAACCGTAACTAATATGGCTTAACTGAGTTTTAATCATTAAAATCATTGAATTCCATTGAACGATTTATTTAATGAAAAACTCATTCAATGAAAATAAATTAACTTAGAGGGTTGTATTGATGATTTTAATAATTATAGTTCTGTAAATACATATGTACGTATTACGGCCGCGAATATTTTGTTCAACATACAGCCTGACACTGACCGGCAAATAGCAAAAAAAAGTGAGAAAATTTGAATTTCGCGGGCTATTCTGGCGCTTAAACCTTATGCCGGCCACACACGTTCCAGTATACTTGCGCAAGTCCAGACTTGCACAAATACACGTATTTCGAAGGTGACCACAGACGGCTCAAGCATGCTTGCACAAGTATCATTTCAATGATATTTGTACAAGTGTGCGTACATGCAGCGAGCTACTTATGCTATGGATATATATTACATATTATATTTATAAATTACGTTTGGTTCGAATTTTCGGTATTGCTCAATTATTTTATTATAAGCAGTATTTTTTTTGTCCCTGTGGTGATAGTCTTTACTTTTTATTTGCCAAAGACTTGGCTCATTTCTGTACATATTTATTAATTCTTCTATAATATCGCGAACTCCTTGCCTCTCGGTAGTCTCGTTCATTTGGCGCGAAAATGACGTGCGTACATGTAGGTGGCTAAAACAATACTGAAACTTGCGCGAAATGCTCCCACACACGTTCAAGTAAACTTGCACAAACGCAAGTTTGCACAAGTTGGGAATTGAAATTTTGAACTTTTTCAAGAACTTGTGCAAGTCGGAAATTTGCGCAATTATCTTCCAACACACGTGCCAGTATACTTGCGCAAGTCAGGACTTGCGCAAGTATACTGGAACGTGTGTGGCCGGCATTAAGGTGGAGTGCCAAGTGAATTTGGATATATTCTTCTTTATCTCCACTCCGAAGTTAGTTACAAATACTCCTGAAGAAAATGGTATAAAAACTTTATATAGTTATCTACTGAAGTCGGGAACAGAGCAAAATACCAAATGAAGCCCGCGAAATTCAAATGTTCTTACGTTTTTTGCTATTTGCCGGTGCCTGGCGCTTTCACCTTAAGACACCATTTTAGGGAAGAATGAGACAGCTCCGACACAACTATTACTGAAACTTACTGGGGCTGCCTCAGCTTATAATATAAGACAATGTTTGAGATAAAATATTTTTTTTTTTTTTTTTTTGTACTTACCTATAATTCTAATATATTTTCTGTTTCGTTTACTTTAGATAATGATGGACCTCAGCGATGGGTCTACGGGAAACTGCGACGAAGGACAATCTGTGATAGAATATCAGTATAATATGCCTCATTCGATTGTGTATACAACTAAATTAGATGAAATGAACATTTTCAAGGAAAATACAACCGACATGTGTGCAGACACAATCATCAATTCCATATACAAAGAAAGTAAACCAAAATTAAATATGAAACGAAAATGGACTCGAGCATCTTCTGATTATTCTTACGAAGATTTATCTTGTTTTATAAAAACTTTTAATAGAAAAGTAGACCGAATAGCTAAAAAGAACAACCATTTGTTATCCATGTGCAGACCTGTGAGAGTAGTGCTTGAAGACATAAAATATATTTTACGCACACAAAGTGACGGAAGCAAGAATTCTAAAATTAATGAACCATTATCAACATACAAAATATCACGTAAGCTTGAAGTCAGAATAGTATATGATCACCAACATGGAGAAGCCGACATGTATATTCTAGATAAAAACTATTTCATTCAGGGATATAACAAGTTTCTTATTGATTGTATTAATAATGATACTATCCATGCACTGACATTCGGTAAAACTGTGTGGGAAGTATCCTGTTGTTGCTGGTTTAACAGAGAAAAGTTTTTAAAGTGGTTAGGGGTCCTACCTCATAAAACAGTGAGGTTCATGAGGAAACCACACAGATGTGCTGTTAATCTTTGCCGTTGCTGCTGTAGAAGAAAGACTATAAGGAAATCGGATGTCACAACATCAAAAAGTCCAAGGCTACTGAAGCCATCAGAATCGCCCAGCGTTTGGATAAACAATAAGCCTAAAAAAAAAGTATCGCTGCCAATTTCAGCTAAATCAACATATACACTGCTTTCTAAATCGTCGAATGTGGTTTCAAAACCCTTAGTAAAATTAGATGTCCCTGAGATAGTCGAATTGCCATTTTTACATTCAACAACTATTGATTTTGGAGAAGAATATTATGTAATCGGAGCAGATGGTCAGATTAAATTACATTTAAAACACGGCAAAGACGAACAAAAATTACCAAGCCTTATATCGAAAACGGCAAACAATATCGTGGGTAATATTTGTTGTTGGTATAAACGCGAAGAATTTGCTAGTCGTCTGTTAGCACTGCGCGCTTTACCCGATACTGTAAACTATATAAGGGGTGTCCACCCATGTTCTCCAACATTTTGCAGTTGCTGTTGCAAGCCTTCAAATACTGAGAAAACTGAACTTATACTTTTACCCAAAGCTGCAAGGCATACGAATGACATGGTCAGCAAAAAAGTTAATATCAAAGTGAGATTTTCAGATATCGTGGAGAAACCTGTTAATCCTACCAGTGCCAAACCAGCCGCTGTCAAGAATCCAAATGACATAGTTTCGTTTCATGTTTCCCTATCGTCATTTGACATGGTATCAATAGGCAAAAGTAAATCCTTTCCTTCACTAATCACAGAAGACGACCCGCACCGTTCCGTGAGGGTACTTGTAGAAAAATCAAGCAAACACATAAATAAAACTGTTATTGAATGTAGTCAGCCACTAAGCAGTTTTACCACAAAGGAACTAAGAATGTTGGATATGATTTTTCGTGCCGTGAAGAATGCGTTCCCAACTCAACAAACATTTGAATTGAAACAAACTAAACCTAAAAAAGATCAACCGAAGAAGTACACAACCTGTGTTCAGAACAAAATATATCCATTATTATTAAATAAACAATTAAGTATTGCAGCAGATTTAAGGAACAAACGTTTCTTGCCACCTTTAAAAGCCCACCTTGAAAAGTATAGTGTGCCCATAACGGACAATTGTAGTTCGTGGTTACGTACTGAGCAGCGCAACAGGAAGGCACAGCAGAAAGCCTTACAGCAGACACAATTTTAGAAGTTTAACAAGAAGGGCATTTAACATAAGTGACCAAACCCGATAAACTTTAGTGTTAACTGTGCAGCATCCAGTGTGGGAAAGAGACAGAACTATACAGGTCGTCTAGGGCCATCTTTTTCCCACACTGGAATTATTCCAGCTTTAAGACTTCATAGTAACCGCCCTGTTATCTGTTCACGGGCGTCCACAAAGTGAAGTTATCGCTGTCATCGGCTAAGCGAAGATGTAGGAGGCTCACGAGGCTTTTCCCGAGATTGGCCGCAACGACCAGTCTTGCGCTTTTGCCACCCACTGACCATGATCACCTTGACCAGGTCGTCATCCGTCCATCTTGAGGGGACATACCCAGAGTACGCTTTCCCCAACGACGTCTTAAAGATGAGATGATTGACAAGATTGAAAGCCCATGGAAAGAGACCATGGTTTGCGTTATTTTATTTTATGACCATGTTATTTTATTTATTATGTTATTAGCTGCTGATAATGGTGAATGATTAAAAAAATATTATAAAGCTCCTTGCAACAGTGTAATTTGTTTTTTAAATACCTCTTCTTCACTTTGGGTCTACCTGCCCGTGCCCTATTTCTGACAATAGTGGGTTTGTACAAACTCTAAACAAAAACATTTATGAATAAAAAATAATAATTTATTCTATATTTATTTGTGACTAACGATTCAACAGTTTAGAATAAATGCTAAAACGATAGAGGCTACAAGAATTTCGTTGAGGGCAGAGGGTCTACACCGCCGCGTAGACCGGTACTGCATAGAAGTGTAGCGCTTAGCCCACACTATAAAAGGTCATGCTAAACACACTGCAACCGCCAACATGAATACTAATAACGATTAGCATCATACTCCGCAATTCCCGATCATTCTTTGAAATTAATCCGAAACACGGTAGCTGTTTATCAATTTGGAATGGCAACTCTGTCTTATTTTAGCAGTAGAAAAATAAAAAAAAGCAAACCCGTGAGTATATATTTGAGATAGACCGTCCAAGCTGGCAGCTCGCTCTTGTTTCTTGTATTTTCTAGTTTTATTAACTTCTGCATAGGTGACAAAAATAACCTAATAAAGAAGTAGGGCCTACATTTTCGAGATCGCTTCACTTGCTCTTGCATTCTCTTGATTCTAAAAATTGTAAAAAAAAAAGTCTTGCTATTTTCAAGCTTGCTTCGCCAGCTCTTGCTTTCGGCATTCTTTTAACTTTTCCGCATCTATAAACAAACACAGTCCTATTTCTGTAGTATTGGGCAAAAGAAAATCTAACACATTTGAGTCTGAGTTCGCTTCATTCGCTTTTGCATTATACGTTCCGTTCATTGATATTTTTTTCAACTTGAATCGACAAAGTAACTCAGCCAAATGGACGCAAAAAACGAACATATATCCCAGGTTAAGTATACAAAATGTGATAACATTACCTACTCTTAACTTTGACTATTTACCTTTAAGAAATTCTTTAACTTGCTCTTCCCCGCCAGGGCTGAAAGCTACGTACACTTCAACCAACTTATCTGTGCAGGCGGGAAAACAAAGAACTAAAATAGATGTACGAAGTTTGACATATTGATGCATTGTTTTTTGACAAGCAGCGCCACCTTGAACTGCACACTTAAAGTGGTCATACTGTACACTCATATTCTGTCATGTCCGGCTCTGGAAACAGGAGGTTTACTGCTCAGCTGCTTTCAAATGCATGGTAGTGTTGTATTTAGTTATGGATTTTTTTACAAGAAAAAAGAAAACAATGGTGTAACCGGTGTAACTCTATATTTCAGTGGTTCCTCAGAGGGTGAAAACAGAAAATCAATACATATTCGAAGTGACTGGCAACACTGGAGTCGATCGTTGTCATTATTGTCAATTTTCTTCCATTGTTTGCGATTTGTGCGTCGCAGCCAGTCGTGAGTCGTGTTGTCGTTTCTGTGCATTACTGCAATCTCATATTTGCTGTGACGAATAACGCACTTCAATAAAAATGACTGTGAAGGAAGGAGAACGAGAAGATGAATCCATTGAAGAGAAAATGAAACTCCTGAACCCTATGTTGACACCCAAGTATCATGAGCATCTATTTAAAAACAGTCACAGTGACAGTAAGTATAATCCTGTTGACTCGTTAAATCTTAAATATTATGAGGTAGCTGTGCGTTATGTTAGTTTATTGCTATTGTTGTTGCCCACGCTACTTTACTCGCATGGTTTGTGCATAATTTCTTAAATATTTAATAGTTAGGAACCCTGTTTCTCACATGTTTTATAAAATAAACAAAACAATCATTGAAAGTTAAATTCTGGAGAATTTGGAAAAAAATGTCCTTTAGATTAAGGTAGCTGAAAATTGTGTAAAGGTAGTGAAACTAGCACATTAAGAATACCTCTTTAAGATACAATACAAACTCTCCTCTGCCTCCGTTTTTTCTACTCATCCTAATCTTGAGAAACTTATGTACCTACAGACGCCAGCACGTCAAGCTACCCGAAACTGAAAAATTTTCCCAATCCGCCATGAACCTAATACTTTAGCGATAAAGTTGAAAACCTAATAAAGAAATTTTACAGATTGTAGAAGCTCGATGTGCTGGCGTCTGTACAAATCAACCCTGTCCGTGTATAGGTAAATATGCAACTTTTGTATCTACCTCTTGTGCTCCATTTGCACTGCTTCATTGGTCTAGCCCAGGGATGCACAGACTTATGGAGACCATGGGCCACTTGGCCAAATGATGAACTAATGGCGGGCCACCAGCACAAATTAAAACATAAAAATAGCCAAAAAATTTAATTAAAAAAACAATATACTAGTTTGAAGTGTGGCACTGCATTGTGCTTACAATCTTTTTAACATTTGGCTGAATATCTTCAATTTACTTAAAGCTACACATACACGTACAATTGCTTCCAAACTTTCATTTGCAAGGCAGTTTTGTTTTTTTTTTATTAATATTCAATACCAAAAAAGTCACATGTATAAGAAGAACCAAATCAGCTTCGAATTCATATTATTTAATTAGCAATATTTTTCCTTCAAATGTACGAGGGATATTTTTGCTGGCGGGCCATTGGTATATTGCCGGAGGGCCGCATGTGACCCGCGGGCCGCGGTTTGTGCATCCCTGGTCTAGACTCTAGTGGTTGCAAACACTACAGTTGAATATGAGGTCCTAGGCAAACTGTAATTGGCTTTTTCAATCAGGAATTTCTCAGTAGCATAGCAGCAGAGGCGTTTTTACCTGGTTGATGGCAATAGGCTTGCCTCTTATTACATGGGACAAACATAACTGGGGAAATTTTGAAGGGATTACGGGCGTGTTGTCAGTTGTGTATATCTTGATGTCTTCAATCTCTTTTTTCTATCCTAGAGGGCAACCAGAGCTGCCTGGCAGCTTGGGACATGTGGATGGGCGTGAATAACTTGGCCGAAACCATTATTAAGCTCCAAGAAGCAATGGACAAGAAGAATGGTAACGAGAAGAAAGGTAATTGATTTTTGACATAATAAAACAGCTGTTTCATATATGTCACTTATATAGTCAAAAGTATAGAACATTAATTAACACATCACATTTTCGATTCTGAGGCGTGACACATTGAGTGCTGAATGCATGGTAACAGTTAGTGCGTCTATGTCCGATACAGCTTTTTTATCCAAAAGACAGGGAACAAGTTGGTATAAGTACTGTTTTCGAAATCCTGGATTATATCGTAAAGCTAGAGTAAATGACCTTCAGGAATGCTAGCTTTTCTAACTATTGCTACTGGATACCCACTTATACTGAATTACTATAGTACTGCTCAGTAAAAGTTTCAGTAAAACCTCTTGTAACAAAAATTATAACTTTTTAAGAAAAAAAATAGTTACTGGCCAGTTATCATGTATTTATTTCCCTTTAACCATTTACTTGCTCATTGTACTAACACTTAACTATTCTTTGTTTCAGATGTGGAAACCGATGACATCCACTTGTACTAAGACTTGTACAATCAAGTTGATTAATTGATGAAAACATCATCGTCAATATTTAATCATCAATGTTAGTTTCACAGCTGTACAAACAGTTACCTTCTGTGTTGCCACTTTGTAATCTCTTTAAGAACTGATTATTTTTAATATTTACTATGTATTAGTATTAAATATAAATATGTATTTGAAAGTTAAGAGGGTAGAGTATGGTTAGTCAACGGGGTGGCAGTAAAGCTGTTGGACAAGTTTGGAGTCCTTTACTCAACAGAATTGCGGGTTCTTTCCATTTCTTACCTCAGTATTGCAGAAGTATTGTACAAGTAAGGCTGATGACAGACGGACCGCATTTCAACTGCAATCTAACCGCAAATTGCAGTTCGGATGCAGTTTGAATGCAGTTGACACGACTGTAACAGAACTGCAAACCAAACGTGCAGTCCGATTGCAGTTCAATTGCAGTCGGCGTGCAATCCAACCGTGCAGTTCGATTGCAGTCAGTGTGCAGTTCAGACGATTGCACGCCGACTATATATCTTGCAGTCGTGTCAACTGCATTCAAACTGCATCCGAACTGCAATTTGCGGTTAGATTGCAGTTTAAATGCGGTCCGTCTGTCATCAGCCTAAGAGGTCTAACACCTTGACTCTAAAAGAAATGTTGAAGTGATAACAACAAGATTACAGGGATGACTCATAGACTGGGGGCTTGTAAGAGTGATATGTATTGTATCTTACTTATAAAAAACATTCCCAAAACGTTTAGTTTCCTAAGTTTATCATAAGATATATTATTATGTTTTGTATTGTTTCTAGTCATTTATCAAAACCGTATGTTTAAGTTGCTGCTGTAGAATAGAAATGTTGTATCTTCGGAATACACTTGAACGCTGAATTTGTGTTTTATTTATTCAATTTTTAAAGCTGAACCATAACTTTTTCCAATCTTATAGTGTGAGTTAATTTTTAAACGGACTTAACAAAGGAAGTAATCAATTCGACTATTAGGTATGTAATATTGTGGGAATTGCACAAGATTCGTATATTGTCAGTCAGTGGCGTAGCGCGTGAGGGGGGGCCATGGCCCCGGTCGGCAGAGAGCAGAGCCAGGACGCGGCAAGCGGAGCCAGGCGGCAGCGTCAGGTCATAGTTATCAGATCAGGTAATTACTATTTTCATCGGTACTATGATGTAAAAACAAGAACAACCAAGGTGCAGTGGAGCATTTTCACTACAATACGACGCTGGCGCGGGGCGGTTCTTCGTACAAGCCTCACGTATATTGGCGCGGTTGGTGCAGTGGCTGAGCAATTGACTTGAACTCGGCTCAAGGCGTTTTCTTGATAGTGGCTCCAAATCCTGGTGGTTTAAATGGTGTAAAGATAACAATTTTGACTTAAATTGTCCCAATAATATTAGTTTGACAAGATTTTTAGCATTCTTATTCATTGAGGAAAGATTAGCTTATCCTACCATATTGTTGCATAAATCTGTAGTTCTGACCTTTGGACGATCAGCCTATTCAGCCTAGCTGTAACGAAAATTTGAATTCAGACTTCTTAATAATTTATTACTTATTCTTAAAGCTATCTCCCTCCAGTCTCCTACACCAGAGAACCCTCCGACACAAGGTTCATCACGAACTGTTCTAGGTAATTGGATTAAAAGCTTACTAAAAGATGCAGGTATATCTGCATCACCTGGAAATTTCCTAAGTGTGTGTGTTTATCCACGTCCTTCTCAGAAATTATTTATTGGACTAAGTTTCTTTCTTCGACTTAGGGAAAATCAACAAACAAATCGGTTCAGTGATATTTAGAAAGTTTTTAGTGAGCACTGAACCGATTAAGTTACTATCATGCACATATATATGTTTTAAGTTTATTGGGCTCTAACTCAGCAATCGCGAGACCATCAAGTGACATCGAAACTACGTTTCAGATCTCGGTGAAATAAAAATTAAAAAAAGTCACCGAGATCTAAAAATTGTTATTTTGCGTTTTTTGGAAGTTTGGTTGTATTTTTTGCAAAAAAGTTCATTTTGATGCACATGGTTCATTGGTTCATGTACCCGAGGCGGAATTGACGTTGGAGCCGAGAACTGCAGTGACAAAAGCCCACGTATATCAAAGGACGATTTTCAATAAAAGTACACTTACAAAGAAAATAATAGAACGAAAGTGTATTTGTCATGAAGAAACTACGATTAATTTTAAATTAATTTTTCCTTAGTTTGCCTTCGCCGTTTGAAGGAGAAGGAAAGGATGAAGCCGCAAAACAGCAAAATATTAAAATTTCAAATATTTTTGAATTTAGAACATAAATAAATGTTAATTTGTTGATGATATTCTATTCAAAGACATGGCAAAAGGATAATGAGGTGTCATTATAATAAACTAGCTGAATCGCGCTACTTTGTCTGCGTCACATAAGAGAGAGAGAGAGTGTGAGTCATCCTTAAATATTTTTTTTTTAAGTGACACGATTCCGTCATACATGATAGTTGCGTAACTTTAACCGTTTACGCAACGGAAGCTCTCAAAAGGAATAAATTTTCCCTTTTTTGCAACATTTTTCATTGATGCTCCGCTTCTATTGGTTGTAGCGTGATGTTATTTATAACCTTTAGCCTTCCTCGATGAATGGGCTGTCTAACAGTGAAATTATTTTTCAATTCGAATCAGTAGTTCCTGATATTAGCGCGTTCAACCAAACAAACAAACTCTTAAGCTTTATATTATTCTACTAGCGGCTTTGCATGGGTGGACATTTATTTTTTAAACATTTTGGGATAAAATATAGCCTATGTTACTCAGGGATAATGTAGCTTTCTAATGGTGAAAACATTTTGAAATCAGCACAGTAGTTTTTGAGTTTATTCATTACAAACATTACAAACACACACACAAAAATACAAATCTTTCCTCTTTATAATATTAGTGTAGATATGGTATAGATGTGTGCAGTGTGGAGGATCTAGGAAACATCCGCGCTTATGATTATAGTCAAGGAGAGTAAAAACAGACACTGAGTTTCATTTTATGTGCCTATTATTATTATGTAATGGTTGCGAAGCAAAAAAGCTTATGTAAATTAGGCATTGTTTGGCGTTACTTAACTTGAAAAATTGTTAAGTAAATTACATATTATGATTAATTTAAATTGGCTGAAAATGACGTCTCTCTACGTCAACTGGCGTTTCTGGGTAGAACTTGCAATTTAGCGCCATTTGTGCAGAAACCTCTTCAGGCAGGGTTGTGCAACGCACCTAACACCTTAGTCCGGTTAAGTTAAAAAATGGGGTAAGGTTACAATAATTCGCATAGAGCTAAAATGGGAACACCATAACAAGTGAAATGTCAAAAGTCCGCATCGCAAAAAAAAAATCAAAAGTCAAGGAATGGGTTTTCTGCATTTTTCAGCCAAACGGTACTTAAGTTTTATCATAAAAAAAATGCAGAAAAAAATTGTAGATCGCGGAATTATCTATTGATTTTACACCTTTTCCTAAGAATCGCCATTTCTGAGATCTATTCAAAAAGTTGAAAAAAATGTGTTCTTCATAATAATCCTTTACCTGGCGTATTTTTTTTAACGTGGTTACCCCGGTGAGCTTATTCCACGATCTATTGTGGTCAGGTTCGGACTGGGCCGGAAGGGCCCCCACAAGCCCGAGGCCCGAGTCTAGTTATTGGTATAATTATGGGATAAAATCGTAAAATAATGAAATATAAAAATTATTCATTATCAGCGATATACAAGGTGTAAATGAACCCTTCACGAAGCCGTCAACCAAGCATTCTGTACATCAAACTAAGTAACCATATGCAAAAATTATTGTTAGGAAACGATTTTTGGGGGGTGAAAAATCACGTTTTACGGTAAAACTCTATGTAACGCCCTCAAAACATTGTGCTGGCGGATGCATTGAATAGTACGGGAGTCGTGGAGGTATTCAAAGTAAAGTTACAAAAAGTTGGAACTGTGCATTTCGGCTTCCTTAAGGGTCTAGTTACACCCTTTTACTGACTAAAACCCATCCATGTTCCTTCTTTGCCCTTTGTGTTCCAGGGCCGCGGTATCTCTTTCGAACAGTCCCGCAGCCGTGGCAGGGATCGCCTTTGCGGGCCCCTTCCTTTTTGCTGACATCTCTTTGAGGCGCGCTTGGAACACGAACGCGCTGTAGTCGACACGGCCTTTCGTCAAAAGACGGACGGACGGCGAGCTAGCCCTCACTCACCGTCCACAGGCCCGCAACTCAGGCTACTTTACTTTTAGACAAAGGATTAGGGTTCCGTGCAAAAAAATTAAAACCCTTGAAATTGTAAGAAAATCCAGTTCAAATAAGGAAGTCATATTTTATTTTTGTTCAGGATAAAACCCTATCCTGGTATACAACTGAAATAAAAATATTACTTCAGTATGTACTTGTAGTTACCTAGAAACAGAAGCGTAGCCTAGGTAGCCTAAAGGCTGCGCAGCGGAATCTGCGCAGTTTTATTGATTAGAGCGAGATAGCAACAGAACGCCACCACAGCGCGCCGCGAAGCGTCCTTTGAGTTAAAACATAACTGGGTATGCAATTTCAGTATAATATGGTGTTATGTAGCTTCCTACGTTTTTTATTAGTGAGCCAAAATGTGGACAAGTCAAAAAGTTTCGCCAAAATCAGTCTCCGCGTCTCCGGCGTATCTTCACCTGTCTCTAATGTGCCTGCTTGACTAGCCTAAAGCGCCTGCCATACGCTCTCCGTCGTCTTGCTACGGGGAGACGGAGCGTGTGGGAATTGTATAGTTCCGTACCCGTAGTATTATATTATCTGTGCCGTAGAGTAGTCGGCAATTACATCAATGAGGTCCTATAATCCTTTTCCCGCTACTTTTGCAAGCATGGCTGACAAGTCTCTAGGTACTTTCTCGCAATAAAATATGTACCTAGTATTTTACTGTCTTGGTTTAGTCTACATTAATATTATAAAGAGGTACAAGTTTTTGGCTGTCTCGTTGGTTTAGTGGTCGCAAGCGTACTGCGAAGCATGAGGTCCTGGGTTCGATTCCCGGATCGGGCAAAATAATATTGGATTTTTCTATCAGGAATTTCGCAGTAGTAGCCATGGAGTCTGGAATTGCGCCCGGTTGATGGCAATTGGCTCGCCCCCTAGTAATGTGGGAGTGCCATTAGGTACACCTCTGCCTAGCCCTTCGGGGATTACAGGCGTGATGTTATGTTATGTAAAGTTTTTAAAGTTTGTCATATTCGGACTTACTGAACCGATTCTGAAAATACTCTCACTAATGAAAAGCTGCATTATCCCAGAGTTTCAAAGACTATACAGGGTGTAAACAGACCCTTCACGAAGCCGTTAACCAAGCATTCTGTACATCAAACTAAGTAACCCTACACAAAAATTATTGCTGGGAAACGACTTTTTTTTGGGGTGAAAAATAACCTTTTACAGTAAAACACAATGTAACGCATTCAAAACATTGTGCTTATGGATGCATTGAATAGTAGACGGGTCAAGGAGTTAATAAAGTAAAGTTATAACCTTAAAAAATTGTATTTAAAAAAAAAACTTGTGAAAAAGTTGGAACTTTGACCTCCAATATCTCCGTAACTAGAAGGTATGGTCCAGAATAAAAAATATAGCAATGACGGGGAGAACAAGTGCCTTTCGACTTCGTTAAGGGTCTTTTTACACCCTTTATTATCTGTGCCTTAGCGTAGACGTCAATCACATTAATGAGATCCTATCACTCTTTTCTTTTCCCGCTACTTTTGCAAGCATGGCTGAAAAGTCTCTAGGTACTCTCTCTCAATAAAATATGTAATATTTTGCTCTCTTGGTTTAGTCTACATCAATATTATAAAGAGGTACAAGTTTTTGACTGTCTCTTTGGCTTAGTGGTCGCAAGCTTGACTGCTAAGCATGAGGTCCTGGGTTCGATTCCCAGGTCGGGCAAAGTAATATTGGGTTTTTCCATCAGGAATTTCTCAGTAGTAGCCACAGATTCTGCAATTGCGCCCGATTGATGGCAATATCGCCCCCTATTACATGGGACTTAAACATAACCGGCGAAATGTGGGTGTCATTCCTCTGCCTAACCCTTCGGGGATTACAGGCGTGATGCTATGTAAAGTTTTTAACGTTTGGAATCTTCGGACCTACTGATCCGATACTGAAAATACTCTCACGAATGGAAGTTGCATTATCCCAGAGTTTCATAGACAAAAAAAATCGTCCCGTGGGATAATTCCCGACCACAATGCGAGCGAAGCCGCGGACAAAAGCTACTAGATTTTGAATATGTACACCCGGCGGCCAATCAAGCTATGCAAAACCAAATTAAGCTGATCTCTCATCGTACGGCAAGCTCATACAAAGCGAAGTCAGGTTATACTGGTTATGTAGAGCTTGATGTGCCGCCGTGTGTACCTATATATAAAGTTGCCGTAGGGCCGGATTTTCCAAAAATGAGAGTAAATGAAACAGAGTCTATATTAAATGGGTGTAAATACCCTTAGAGAAGCCGAAAGGCATCTGTTCTCCCCGTCTGTCATTGCGATCATCTATTGTTGCCAGTTCCATTATACCATACCTGGGAACCTTCTAGTTACGGAGATATTGGGGGTCAAAGTTTCAACTTCTCAAGTCTTTTTTTTTTAATACTTACAGGTTTTTAATAATATAACTTTAAATACCTCCACGACCCCCGTACTATTCAATGCATCCAACAGCACAATGTTTTGAGTGCGATAGAGCCAAAACGTGATTTTTCACTCAATAAAAAGTCGTTCCCAGCAATAATTTTACACCCTGTATCTATCTGTGGCTCGCGTGAGTTACCGTCTTAGTGTAAGTATTCTCAAGAAGACGGAGCAAGTTATAAACTAAGAAAACCGCCATGAGCAGAACTCAAACCCGCGACTCCTGTCGTGCCTCGCCACTGCTCTTAACCACTGAGTATAAGGCGATTCTCCCACTGCACCGCGCTCCAGAGCGTAGCGCGGAAAATTCATTGTACGCCGACGCGTGCCGACGCGTTTTCAGTGTGTTGTCCTATAATTCAGATACTTTTTTACAATGTTAAAATCTGCGGCCCCGAGCTACGCGACGGAGCGCGGAGCAGTGGGAGAATCGCCTAATAGTACCTACCTAGTATTTGACTACACAGCTGCAATAGCAGAATAAATGATAAGGTATAACGATAGTATTTATAATCCTTGCTAAGTAATAAAAATAATAAAAGACGTTTGGAAAATCCAAAAGTGCATGCTTTATAACGCTTATTTAATTTAACAAAGTCATTATATATTAACAAACCACACTACTAAGATACTGAAATGAAAAAGGCGATCACTCGTAATTGTAGAGCTAACAAAAAAAACCCGCTGTCGACACGGTATTTTTTTGGCAGTTATTATGACTACATTCAAGACAAAAAAAGAGAACATAACATACATCCGGACCGCCGCACTCGTACCCCACATTACTATTTATTCTGTGCCCATAGCTTGAGAGTGTATTGAAATACATATCGCGTTTCTTTTTCGAATTTCGATAACAGCTGCCGAACGTCACTGGCTCACTGCATACAGCTTGAACGGATCGAGACCATGATAAATCCAGCTGGAATGGCTGAATAAGCCTATACCTAATGTCCCACTGCTAGGTCACAGGATTCCTCATCAGTGAGACGGAGTGGGCCGTATACAATCCACCACGCGGGCAGTCCGGGTTGGTAGAAATCACATGTTTTGGAATTTTCGGTTCTAGGACAGGCTGGTTTCCTCATGCTGTTTTCCTTCATCAATTTGGGAGAAGTGGTGATGAAATAAATAACACGAAGTCACGCGACTGTCTGGGTTTGAACTTCGAACCCGCGACATACAATTCGTAATAGGGCCGCTACAAGCTATGCCACCACTTGTACTGGTCCTAAGCCTGCTGAAAGCTTATAAATCAGTGAGTAGAGTACGATATCTATACAAATAAATAAAAGAGAAGTGTCTGTTTGTTATTTCAAAATAACAGCTTTTTACTGAATGCATATGAAAGTAAACGGTAGGAACTCATAACAAAAAAGTTTTTTTTTAAATCGTTTATCTCTGTCTGTTTGTTCCGGCTAATCTCCGAAATGGCTGGACAGATTTTGACGGAACTTTTACTGGCAGATAGCCAATGTTATAAAAAGTACCTAACTTAGGCTACTTTTATTTTAGAAAAAGGATTAGGGGTCCGTGCAAAAAAAAAAAAACTAGAAATTGTTAACAAAAGCCGATTCAAATAGGGAAGCAATATTTATATACCTAATAATTTTACGCGGACGAAGGTCGCGGGCAATAGCTAGTTTATATTACGTAAAGATTTGGACCCAGAATACTAACCCAAAGGACTTCCACAATTAAAGTAGGTAGGCTGTGCAATGCGTTTCAAATGCGTATGTAAGAATAGGAACTTCAATGACTGCGATCTGTCAAAGTACGTACGGCTTGCAAAACAAGGCACATCTTTTTCTTAATAATATTTAGTATCGTTATTATCTTGAAAGACAACATGAACATAATATTTGTATTATTATCGTTTTTTTAAGAGCGTGCTAAAGTTGGAACAAAAGATATCTTGGGAACGACTCGAATTGTTTTGTGTTTATGCCACCGAATATGTTTTTTTTTGTACAGGTAAACTCTCACTCTACTGTATTGTCTGTATTGTACCCAGGGGGGTTACCACGACGCCTTAAAACACTATTGTTATATTGTTATTCCAGAGTGAGAAAGGGATAGCTTTATGCAGGACGTCTAATCCCATCTCTTTGCCACTCTGGAATAAGATTAAAACAATCTTTAAGACTTCACGGTAGGCCAACAGGCTTTGCCTAGTTTGAGGGCTTGAGGCTAATGAAAATGTTTTTATTTTTTGCAATAAAAAAATTCTATAAATATAATCTAAAATTTCTTTTTTGCTAACCCTGCCTAACTTATAATATTCGATTTGACAACCATGGCGCCAGTCAGTCATTGTAGGTAGTCTGTCCGTAACCGCGCTAAAATACAAAAATAGAACCTTGACCTTTTCGTTTACCATAAACACAACATTTCAGCATTTCGTTGTTGTACTTACCATTGCCGAATACTGGCTTTTTTTTGTTATTAATGAAAATGTTTTTGGAAAATTGCCTCGGCAACAAACGGTGACAAAAACGTTCTTGAAGAATGAAGACACATTTTATTTAGACTACATAAGAAATTACGTCACAAACTCTTTGTATAATTGACCTCACGCAAGGTCAAAGAACGTCATAAGTACAAAAGCATTCATACACACGAAAATAAACTTTATAAATAAGAAGCCAAAGCTTATAATCGTGTGCACAGATACACGCTATCTACACTACCTATAAACACGTTACCAGCTGGCTGGTACGGTTTCATAAACAAGAGTCGGGCGATACGATATCGTTATCGAATAAAAAAAAACAGCTGCTTACTGTCAAAGTACCTTAGTGAGTGAATACAGTTTTTTTGTTTATTTAAACTTATATTCTGTGTAGGTACAATATTCGTAGTGCAGGTATAAATATAAATAGGCGGACTAAATGCCACAAAGGATCCTCTACCAGTCAACCTTTGCGTTAAATAGGACAACAGTAGAAGAGTTCGCGGCTCTACTTTATACCTTATGTTTTTTTTTTCATTATGCCCGATGTCTTTTCAAGAACTTACTTAGAACTGTACATAATACTACTTAGGTGCTATTTGTATTTACGAGGTATAAACATTCCAAGTAATTCATAAGATGCAGAGGTAAAAATACTACACATCTATGTATTTAATTAGGCTGCTTTAATTTTATATAAGCCTTTCTCGTCATTAAAATAAAGCCTTTACTGAAATACAGACCACTTAAAATATTTTTCCCAGGTTCATTAATTAAACTAATTCGTAACGAATTTTGGTGGCAGACTTGACAATGGAAACAAACTTGACGGCCGTGAGCTCATTTCGTTCCCTACTATGTGCGCCAATACGACAAATCGATCGGTACTCGATAGTAAAGTCAATCGAGTGTTCATCATCGATTACGTCCCTATGTTTGTTTATGTTGTATTGTACTCGTATGTTAATTGTAAACATCACTTTGAATAATTCATATAAATATATTATGTTTAGATATTCCCTGAATTAATGGTTGGCAACAGTGTAAATTTTAATTTCCTGTTTTAAAATTAGTATTCTTCTCATTAAAAGTTAAAACTATCGCTAACATTACTAATTAAAAATATATTTTGAGAGAGCAGTTCTCACCAGCTCACTATAAATGAAAATAAATAGTAGGGGCCCTTATCTAAGTATGATAACGAGTTTCGTGTTGGCATTCGGAGCCTTTTGAAACGCTTGAGAAAAACTACTCGTCTACCTGAGCAATTCAGGTTTTACTTTTGAATTGCTGTGATCAAATTGAAGTTCAATTTGGGATTATGAAGTGAGATTCTCTCTGAACCTCCATCTTAATAACAACAAAACTAAATGAACTGAACAGTCAGCTATCGGACATTTGTCTTCTCGCAACGATTTCTTTTCCATTGATGACATAAGGTTGGCGCGGCGGTAACCTACTTTGTTAGTAACTCTTCACGTTCACTATTATTTTACTGACGAAATAAGTAGACATAGGTACACTTTTAAGATCTCAGTTAGAATTTAAGGCCACTGTGCAACAATAAATTAATAATGCTGGTTTCAAATTAACGCGGTTCACCATATAATTTTCCGGCACTCCGCGGCCAATACATAACATACGTCCGACCTGTGTGGAGTATACATTCAAAATGGCTTGTGATTTCGAAATGTTGGTGTCTCGCTTACGCAATTCCTCTGTCTGAAATCCCGCTATGATGCGCGACAGGGATAGAACGACAATCTATTCGTGTTCGTGTCGCGCACGCCGTGGAGTCGGCGCAATACTGTTGGTCTTCATTGAGCGATGTACGTATTCGCCATTTTGTTTTGAAACGTTGACGTGTTCGCAAGTGTAAAGAAAATGTAAACTGTGAAATGAAACTTTAGATTGTTATTGTATTAGTGAATGTGATTGCTGATATAAATGTGATAAAAAAACTCGTGTTCCAGGTTTCCTGTATTCAATGGGTATTTATATATTGATATTTCTTACGTCTAGTTCGGTCAAGAAAACTTAAAAGCGTTCATTTGTAAGGTCGCATTAGAAGCATGCAGACGTGTAGGCCACTTATATTTTGAAGTCGTTTTACTGTATTCTGCTTTATGTTCTGCTGGTATTTTAGATAATTATGCGATAATGAATTACTTAGGTAGGTACGTTTTATTGTGTAGTTAAAAATTAATAAGAATATAATAATTAAATATAATATAATTAATTATAATATTACATAAATATTTAAAAACAAGAAAAATGAATAAATCGTACCTATTTTATTTGTTGTATGTTTGCGGTCAATATAATTGACCATAAAAATAACTTACGGTCAGAGGTCTCAAGTTAAAAAAGTTGTAAAAAAAAATAATAGTATTTCCGGTTTAGTGAACTATCACGGATGTATGCTTCCAGTAATTGAAATATTACTTTTTGACTGATTTTTGTTTGATAATTATGGGATGCGTTCATCGGCAAAATGTTAATAATTAAAAAATCACAAATCACACGATAATCGCGCATGTATACCGCGTATTTGGCTGCGGTCCGCCAATTTTATTTCTTTAATGAATAAATCGAATTTGTGTTTTAAATAATAAAAACTCACGTGGGATCAGCAAGAGATCGGCATGGAATATGGAAACAAACGCAGTAGTTTATAAGCGTACCTTGAAATTAAAACCTCTACGGTATAAATATTTTTATTTTTTATAAAAGATGTATTTAAACGAGTTTCTATAGGGTTCCGTGAAAGATAAAAATATAATTAAATAAGAAAAAAAAAAATGTGGATTAATATTGTAATCGTAACAGATGGCGCTGTTCTAAACATTATACTTAGCCGAACCAGTGCCAAGCGTGTTTGACGCTTAGTGCAGTATTCCGTTTCAAGCAGAAGAATTATTTCTTAATTATTTTAAAACTAAAATGTCCTATGTTATGTTTTTTACAGCTAAAGAAAACCATACTTACAAACATAATAAAATTAATGAAAATTCTTTAAACACCTTGAACAATTTAACCGACTTCAAAAAAGGAGATTATTTAGTAACATGAATCTGAAAACAAAAATATTTAAATTTTTATGTAGATTTGTGATACTTTAAGACAATATTATATTATCTTAAAGTATCACAAATACATAAGCTCTCCACTTCATTAAAAGCATGAATCCTAACTAATTTTGTTAATATGAAAGTGTGTTTGTTTTTCACGCCATGACGGCTGAATGGATTTCGATGATATTTATAATTATGACATACGCATAGACCACGATCTGGTTTAGGACAAATGACACTTTATCCCGGAAGGACGGCTGTAGGATAGTTATAAAATCTAACTTGATTGAAATGACAGCTGCCAAACTAAAATGACTAGTAACTTTGGTCATATCGAAATAAGTAATTACAAATGCATATTTATGCAGTCAGTATTTTCCGCCATGTAAATATGGGTATTAATTAGGACTAATTAAATTAAAGTATAAAAAACATAGTCTTAATAAAATTATCGACTTAATTATGTACATTCTGACAGCTGTTATTTTAATCTAGTTAGATTTCAAGAACTACGCGAGCGAGACCACCACGCGAGCGAAGCATTCATAAAATAATAATAGCCAACATTAGGTTTCAGATAATTATGGTATCTGAAATTCTGTTCTGCTTAAATCTCTCGGCGACGACGAACGTCATTAAAATTACAAAATGGCAAATAGGCATAGGATAGGTACAACAACGTAAAAAACTGTTTTGCGGCCTAATTACATCGGCGAATTTGTTTAAGTTCATCGCAACTTTGGTCAGAAGGGTCAATATAGGGGCGAGTTATTAAGTTTATCATCGATTTAGTCAAGAAAAACTGTTTGAGCATTTTTCTGATCGCTCGCGCAGATCTTTTGACGAATTATTGTGCATGCAAATGTAAGGGCTCATTTACAGAGACGTCGCGTCTCACGCGCCACCTCACGCCCCGCGTCTCCACAACATAGTACGCACGCACGACGGCGAATCAAGCTATACAATACTAGTTTATGCGGATCTCTCGTTGTACGGGAAATTTATACAAAGCAAGGCCATGTTATACTGGAAATGTACAGCATGACGTGCCGCTGTGTGTACATTGTCATATGTTTGTGCTAGCGCGTGCGGTAACGCGGGCCGTGCACGAGGCGCGTCTCCGTAAATGAGCCCTTAGGCCGGTGATAGTGCGTTATTTAGCATAGTGCGGTTAATTGAAGTGATTGCCCGGATAGGTAGGCTTTATGTATAACTATATTTAAGCCTTGCAGATCTTAAAGGTCGCCACGGTTTGTTACTACTATGCAATAGGTAGTATCGGCGTCCATGAAATTAAACTACGCCTATCAGTGGCCCATTACGCATATCGCTATAAGCGCCCCCAATTTTATTGTTCTTAAAACCATACGATACAAATTCGCAGCTGGAAAATAGTTTTCTGAAGTTTATTTGACAGAACGCTCGCAAGCAAACGCATGCGTACTAGGGAATTTCAGGGAATTATAATTTTGGTCGAAATTCGACTGAAATTCATTCGTTTCTCAGATTTCATATCTCGAAGGTAGGGATTTTTTTTTACTAAATCCAGAATTTTATTGCTGACTATCTGTTGCCCGCGACCGTCATCCGCGTGTAATTATTATAAATAATCCCTATTTCAATAGGACTTAACAATTTCAAGGGGTTTAATTTTTTTGCACGGCACCCTAATCCTTGTTCTAAAATAAAAGTAGCCTAAGTTAGATTTTTTATTAAAATATATACTTACTTTCTTAAGCATTTAGTAAAAAGCAATTTTGTTTATTTGTTTAGATTGTACAGATAACACAACTACAACTATATAACTAGTGACACACACACATTCGCAAGGCGATGGCGCTACTTATCTGGTCTGTTACTATCTTACCTTTCAAAACTCACACGCAAAATTTTAATTGGTTGGGTGCTTTCGGAAATTAGTGTGTACGACTACTAACATCGTAGTTTTATTTATTAGGATAATCTGAGGTTAAGTAAGTGATCGTAATTGCTAAAGGACAATCATTGTCTTTTCGAATCATAAATCGGTCGTATTTGTTTGTTATGCTTACAACACGCGTTCATAGAACCTCAGTTTCTAGAACTAAGTACTTCATTTTATATTTTAAGTAATTTGTCCTAAAAACAAGTACGGTGGTGGACAGACTTAATTCGGCAACTTTAGACTACTATAAATTGTAAAAAATTGGCAAGATTTGGCAACACTACAAAAGTCAGAAGAGTAGCTGTCAAAATTTCGAGCAAAACTTTGAAACTGAAGTTACTTATCATTATCAAATTGAAAATTCAAAATGTTATTATGGATGGAAATGGAATGACATATCATGAAATCTAGCAAGCTCAACTTTCTCTTGGCCGTTCTAGTTGCAAATTCGTATACTCGTTGATAAGCCTATGACAAAACGTAAAACATGATTTTTATGGAATTTCTACATTATTTTCTTACAGTAACGGAATAATTTATTAAACCAGCAAAATTCACCAGCTCAGTGGATTCTATTTAGCTCATAAGCATCTTATTCTGGCCAGAAGCCCAACCTATAAGTAGAAGAATGGAAGAGTAAAAAAAAAACTAGTCTTTTGAAACTTGTTGTTTCTCTAACTTGTGACCTAAATAGGTATCTTCTGTCTTTTGATTAATGAATTATTATAATTTTCTAGAAGATATTTCGGTAAATCTGTTAATTAAAAATACTGTCATGCATGATTTCTAGAGATGGACTGACTAGTCGGTGAGAAGTGCCAACTAATCAGCTAAAGTAATTGAATTTAAATTATAGCCTTTATTTTTAAAATTTTATACTGTATAAGCATCCTTACAGTTTGTTATTTAATCCAGCAATCGAAACTCTTTGGTATAAATTATTGAATCAAGAAAAATAAAATTGTTCTACTTTTGACAGAATAATTATTTTAGAATTTAGAGTCAGCTGCACATGAAACACCATAGACATTACTAATGCCCCTTGAACTCTACTGACAGCAATGATCACCTTGGCTGAATAGAGAGCCTTTTTGCTACCGACTAGTCAGTCAGTCGGCTAGTAAGCCCTTAGCCCGTACCTTTTCTAAAGAACAATATTATCATCACACAACCATTGAGGAGCTCATGGCTAAATAATAACAGACGTTTGGGTCGATCTTCAGGCTAAGTCGGGCTTGCCTAGGTTGGTCTGTTGATGGGTGACCACCCATTACATACCAAGTTTACTCTGTGGTTCAGAAAATACGTTAAGCCATTGGTCCTGGCTGTCATTTGTAGATCTTTGACAGTCATTACAGGTAGTCAGTGGAATGAAAGTCCGAGTCTCTTACCAAGAGGTATAGTATTACCCAGTACTAACTGGGTTGTGAAGGTCAGATAGGCAGTCACTCCATGTAAAATACTGGTATTCAGCTGCATCCAGTTAGACTGGAAGCCAACCTCAACATAGTTGAGAAAAGCAGATGGTGAACCATTGATAATTCTAATCAGTTACTGACATAATTATGATCAGTGATACTATAAAAACTTTTGCAAAAAATAAAACCAACTTCAAAAACACAAAAAAGTGAAAAATAACTTCAGCAAAAATAGCTTCAGAAGTCGGTGACTTTTGTTTGTCTATATCATACAAACATATTTTAGTTTAGTTTTTTTTTTTTATAATTATGTACGTACTAACAATAGTGTTTTAAGATGTGTATGTATTACTAACAAAATGGATTTTATGATCTGATGAAAATAAATGATTTGATTTGATTATTTTTTGCAAAAAAGTTTTTTATTTATCTATTTTTAGTTGTGATATCTTATTCAAATATTTGCTATGCAATTATTTTACATTATTAACAATACATTTCATGGTAATAGGCTTATCCCCAATCAATGGAACTTCACATACCTAACTGTCGAAATCTGGGTGTACTATACACATCTGAATACCCTCTCAGAGCATACAGGCGTGATGTTATGTTATGATGTTGTGTAATTTACAATAAACATCTAAGCGATTGCAGCAATCACGACAGATTTGCTGGCTATTATTGAAGAGTTCCATTGTATATCTCCGAAGATCAGCATCAGATCTTGACTAAATTTAAACGGGACCACCGCAAAACAATATCCGTCCAAACAAAAAAAGAATCATCAAAATCGGTTCACAATTGGCGAAGAAATCGCTGAAAATACACACAAACAAAAAAACATTCAGACGAATTGATAACCTCCTCCTTTTGGAAGTCGGTTAAAAAATGGCATCTATTGATCATCATAATTTATTCTCATATCATATTCTCTTGTGACTAAAACTAAAGATCTCAATCTAGTTTTTCCTTTCCAGACAAGCCTGCACAGGTTAGGAAGGCGGCGATAGAGCTAGACAAGTTCAAGAGACGTCTGATCCGCGCCGTCGCTCGTCTGCTGGTGAACGAGAAGAAACCAGAGGAGGAAATATGGAAGGAATTGAAGAAGGAAACTGGGTGCGACTGCGAATTGCTGTGGTAAGTTTTGCTGACCTAGAATATGTTAAACAAGGTCAGATATAATAGCAGCCCTGAAACTGAATTTGTGGTTGGTCACATAAATGTTATTATCATGACTAAACCACAGGGTGGAATCCCACATCGAACCACAAACGATTGCGAGCTTAACCCAATTCTGAGTTAAGCTCGCCGTTGTACATAAGCTATGTTATTGCAATTTGTATGTATATTTTTGTTGTTTTGTGTGCAATAAAGAATAAGAATAAGATTGCTACATATTGTTAACATCATACCTAACAAACTAACCAAACGTTTTTTTTTTAACTGCTGTTGCTACAAAACTGCAATACCTACACAGTCAAAATGTATGGAACAGCAGAATTAAAAAAAATATTATGTTAACGTTAAAATGTGGAGGGGTCTGGAATGATGTACTCATAAAGGGTGTAAAAAGACCCTTAACGAAGCCGAAAAGCATTTGCTCTCCCCGTCAATGCGATCATTTTTTTTGTTCTAGACCATACCTGGGAACCTTCTAGTTACGGAGATATTGGGGGTCAAAGTTCCAACTTTTTCACAAGTTTTTTTTTAAGTATATGTTTTTAATGTAAGATTTTTACTTTAAACACCTCCACGACCCCCATACTATTCAATCCATCCATCCATCCATCAGCAAAATGTTCTGAGTGACTTATATTGAGTTCTACCGTCAAACGTGATTTTTGACCCCAAAAAAAAAGTCGTTTCCAGCAATTTTTTTTGCGTAAAATTACTTAGTTTGATGTACAGAATGCTTGGTTGACGGCTTGGTGAAGGGTCTGTTTACACCCTGTATATGTGGTAATCGTTTTGGCGTTGATGTCCCTTCCACTGTATATACCTGTACTAAGTACATATTCTGTACCCAGGGCGCGAATGCGAGCCCTAACGGTGAAGAAGCTGAACCGACTCTTCTTAGCCAACGATTGCATGGATGCCGTGCCTGCACCCGCCCGGATGTCGCTTACAGACTGGCTGATGTTCGACCTGGTGCTCGTCCACCAGAAAATAGACCTTATTGGCCAGGTAATTATGTTTATTATTGTTTATAATGAAGGAGAAAGGAAGTTCTTGTCGAGGTAGACTATTTTCAAATGCAAATGCACCTAAAAGTAGGGATGTTACGGAGCTTCGATTCCGATTCCGAAAGGTCGGAACTTCCGATTCATATTACACCTCCGGTTCCGACTTCGACTCCGACACTTTTAAATCGGAAGTTTTAATCGGAGGTCGGATAGCGGCGGCAGAGCGTGGCGGACGCGGACAACGTGTACGAATAGGTTTATGCATGTCGCGCGGGGAATCCCATTCCACGTGCTTTCTGTCGTTATTGCTGCCACCATCTCGGGCTCCGCCTCCGATTCCGATTCCGAATCCGATTCCGGTTTCGACTTCGACAAACCAAATTTAAAAATTCCGATTCCGACTTCGGTTCCGATAAAACCACTTACGTAACATCTCTACCTAAAAGTATTCAAATAATGAACGAAATCTGAAATCTATGTTGTGGTGTGTTAATTATGTTTAGGTTTCCTAATCAACGAAAAACGTTGTGTTCTTAAACTTTATATTCATCGCTCAACTAACAAATAATTTGTTAAATTTCAGGACAATCTTAAAGATAACAAAGAAGATCCTGTAGTCTTGGTGGACCTGTTCGAGATAATTAAGATATTCAACATCGAGAATCTATCTGGCAACAACCTGGCTGAGGCCTGGTCATTGGCTACCTTGTATTATAATAACCAGTAAGTTTCACCCAAATGATACTATAGTATAACTTTCTCAGGTACTGTCAAATGTTGGGACATTTTTCAGTAGAAATGATTTAATAATTCTCCATGTTATATTTGTTAAGTATAAGTATGGAGATTCATTAGCAAGGGAAATCACCTACGGGGTGTAAACAGACCCTTCACCAAGCCGTCAACCAAGCATTCTGTGCATCAAACTAAGTAACTTTACGCAAATTTTTTTGCGGGGAAACGAATTTTTTTTTTGGGGTCAAAAATCACATTTTACGGTAAAACTCAATATAATGCGCTCAAAACTTATTGCTGATGGATGCTTTGAATAGTAAACGGACCATGGAGGTAATTGGAGTAAAGTTAGAACCTTAAAAAGTAGTATTTAAAAAAAAACTTGTGAAAAAATTGGAACTTTGACCCCCAATATCTCCGTAACTAGAAGGTTCCCAGGTATGGTCCAGAACAAAAAAATGATCACAATGACGAGGAGTACAAGTGGCTTTCGGCTTCGTTAAGGGTCTTTTTACACCCTTTATAAAAACTTTTCGACATCATACTACAAAGCATGTGTGGTGCAATGTTGTGGTTTAAAAGCTGCAATGTCAGGAATTGAAAACAGTATTCTCTGATGGTTTTATTTCAAAAGGTATCATGACAAGGCAGGTGTGATTTAAAACCCCGGGAGGGTCAATCTAGAAGAATATACACTGGCCTCATTGGTGATATTCTTCTGAAACTTCAGGTGCGGAGTACTCGCTAACGGCGTGCGTGTATGACTAGGTTTAAAAGCTGCAATGTCAGAATTTGAAAACAGTATGCTCTGATGGTTTTATGACAAAAGGTATCATGACAAGGCAGGTGTGATTTAAAAACCCCGGGAGGGTCGATCTAGAAGAATATACACTGGCCTCATTGGTGATATTCGTCAGAAAGTTCAGGTGCGGAGTACTCTCAACCGGCGTGCGTGTGTGACCAGACATATGGACGTGGACGATGCAAAGGAGTATGTAATATTGTAGCTGGTGGCTTTATGTAATTACTGAACCCTGAAGTTTGAGCGAGATAGTCACTTTATTTTGTTCTGTTCTCTTTCGCAGAGGTCACCAATGCTCCCCTATGCTGCTACAGCGTCGATGGTATCAACTGCGAGAGGCCACCAGGTTCAAATTCTATGACTTCTGGTATGCCTACCGAGGCAATACCACCAGAATCAACCAAGCAGAGCCGTTTAGGCCGACACCGTTACAAACTAATATTGCTAAGACGTATGTATTTTTTTTTCTATTCATCTGTGATGAAAGATAATGTTGATGGATGAAAAGGGAGAGAAAAAGAAAAGATGGATGATGTAAGGAATGCCTAATCAGCCTGGCCCTTGGGCACAGGCTTCTCCTCTATGACTACCAAGCGGGCCCAGTGTGGGTTATTATAAAATGATAGGAAAGAAAAATCAGTAAATGATGGCATGTGTTCTGCTGGCTCGCAAGTAACGTGGTACAAAGGCAAGAAGGGCTCTTTAAGCCCAATTCACAAGTTGAGCCTAGTGGTTAGAGGCACCTTACTCTATAAAGGGTATAACAAGCCGAAAGATGTTCTCCCCGTCATTGCGATCATTTTTTTGTTTTAGACCATACCTGGGAACCTTCTAGATAAGGGGATATTGAGGGTCAAAGTCGTTTCTCAGCAATAATTTTGGCGCAAAGTTGATGTACATAATACTTGGTTGACGGCTTCGTGAAGGGTCCGTTTACACCCTGTATAATTTATTTCATCATCACTGCTCTCAAAACGGTGAAGGAATACAGAAGGAGGAAACCGACCATGCCCTACAACTAAAAATTCGAAGGTCCCCCTGCAGGAATCATAGGCTGATAATAATGAGAATTAGAAAAAGTTCGATTCTCAATTATTTACCAAATTGACCTAACTCAAGACTAATTTCTGACAAGTTAATCAACAAAAAAACGTTGCTAAAAGATCGTCGCAATCATTTTCATTACCTACCGTGATTCTTTTAGGTTACATACGCACTGACATGTAGCGCCTAGAGCCTAGCGAGTCGTCTAGCGAAGTGAAGTGAGTTCGGCTTCAATGCGCGCTTGGCGCCTTCGCTAGCAAATAACCAGATGTTAAGTCTCTATGCGCTAAGAAAGACACTTGTCAGGGTGTACGTAGCCTTAGGCATTGTTGTATAGGTAATCAATACAAAAATAGTGGCCCGAAAGTCTAACAACAAGTCTCACCAAGGGGTATTATCCAGTACTAACTGGGTTGTGGAGGTCAGATAGGCAGTCGCTCCATGAAAAATGCTGGTATTCAGCTGTATCTGGTTAGACTGAAAGACGACCCCAAAAATTGTTGGGAAAAGGCTAGGCAAATAAAAAACCTTGCAGAATGTAGTATAAGCCCTATATCTACAACTAGTGGCCCGTCCCGGCTTCGCACGGGTGGATATTGATTTTCCACTAATTCGCCCCCCTCCCCTATTTTTTTTCTATAGTAAATGTAGCCTATGTTACTCAGGGATAATGTAGCATTCTAATGGTGAATTGAATTTTTGAAATCGGTTCAGTAGTTTTTGAGTTTATTCATTACAAACATACACACCCACACACGAAAATACAAATCTTTCCTCTTTACAATATTAGCGTAGATGAAACTGAAACATGAATATTGATTTGAATACTAAGTTAATATTGTAATTCATTACTTTCCAGTTTTAAATCACTAGTAACGCAACCATTCCTTGAGTGGGAACTAATGATAGAACAAAGACTGGTCACAATGCCCGAGGAATTTGTAAGTAACAATTAATTATTGATTTATTCGTCTTCTTAGATTATCGATGGCAAAACATTCAAATGTGGTTGGCCCATAACTCCACACGAACTCCGCTCACTGATGCAGTCAATAAATCTTAACAATGGGTGCTATAATGGTCTTACAGTTTCCCGTATAATGGTCCTACAATGACCCGTATAATGGTCCTACAATGACCCGTATAATGGTCCTACAATAGCTCGTATAATGGGCTCACAATGGATCTTGTAATCTTCTAATTATATAAAAGGGAAAGGTCACTCACTCACTCACTCATCACGAAATATCGAAAACCGCTTGATGTATAAAGATGTTTGGCAGGGAGGTAGTTTATAGTTAGTAGACGTCCGCTAAGAACGGATTTTGCGACAGGGCCGGATACAGGAGGTCTAAGGACTCTCGCAAGCTTCATTTTTTGTGCTACAAACTTGAAATTGAAAAAGATGCATTGCAACGCACACAGCTACAGTACAGCTAGTGAGCCTATAATTGCGCCAACTTCCCTATTCGCTTTCGTTTTTTTTCATCATGTATATTGTGAAACCTGTTCTGCAGTGTTAACCAATGTTAAAATATTTTAGGAACAGAAAATGAAAGAAAGAGTTGCAAGGAGGAAACCAGCTGTACGGAGACCATCTGTAGGTGAGTGGAATCAAATCATCCTCAAAACCAATGTAAAAACACTGAAACTTCGAACTTCTTTTACGATATTTTCATTCAGCAAACAAAAGAAATGCCTATATTTTGTAAAAGGCATGAAAAGGCCGGGAAAAATTCGAACGGATAGTAACCCTTTTTATAACAATTCGTTATTTTTAATTACACTTTTTTATTATTCATAAATTCTTTTACCTCTGAATTTCGAATTTTGTCACACCTCAACTCTACACTTTTATCCCCAGATGTACCAGATTTGGTGATGATAGAACCAAAAATAGACACTATAGATCTCAGACTAGAACCAGATGATAACGCGACAGAACAGGATAAGCCAGAAGAAGTAATGCCTGTTCCACCATTAGTAAGGATAAAACAAGAACCGCTAGACGACATGGAAGTAGACGAAACACCCCCAGAACCCCCAAAGAAATCCATGTTCGAAGTAGTTCTAGAATCAACGGATTTAGAAAACTTACAAATTGACAGTATGGATTCTGAAGAATATGACCATGAAAGCAATGAGAATAAAACCGAAGAAATTGAAGAGAATACAGTCGGATATGAAAAAGAATCAGTCATGCCTCAAATTGGTTCCGTGTTCGGTAATGTCACTGATACCAGTGTACTCGCTAACATAGACGAAGATCGAACCTATGCTAATATTGGAAATACAAGAGTTGATGGTAAAGTTGACGATACTAATATCTGTAACGATATAAATACCGGTATTCTTGAGACAATCACACTTCAGGATGCTGAACAGAATGCCTGCGGTAAGGATGTAGGCGCGGGTGATCGCGATAATAGTGTCAACGGTGGCGAAAAAGACAATGATAATTCTGATAACATGGATGAAAATATTGTCCGAACTAATGACCAAGTTATCGAAGTCGGCAGTGACGACAAAGATGATGTTTACAATACCGAAGATATCCAGGTTGCTGTTAAAGGTTCTACTTCAGGCGCTGGTGATAATATACCTGATGAAATAAACGAAATCAGTGATGATGATTATGATATCTCTGGCAATGTTGATTCTAGTAATGTTTTGGGTCGAATTGATCAAACAAGCGTTGTTGGTAATGTAGTTGAGGCCAGTGTAAGCGGTAACGTAGACAAAGCCGGTGTTCTCGGTAGCGTTGAAGCTACCAATGTAATTGGTAGCGTAGATGTTACCAATACTATCGGTAGCGAAAATAAAACTAGTGTGACCGGTAACATCGAAGACGGAAGGCAACCGGTCACCAATGAAGATATACCCAATAAAGAGGATTTAAATGCTCAAACCAATAAGTCTATAGTTACCAAAGCAGCAGAAGAAATTAAGGATGTAGAAATCATAGACAATCCTTCACAGCCTGTTGTGATTATTGATTCAGATGATGACGATGACATGGTAGATGACCTTGTCATTATCAAAGACCGACATAAAACTACTGAAGAAAATATAGCTGTACCCAAAAGTATCATAGACCAACCTATGGAGGTTGATACACCTGAATTTCTAGAAGCTTCCTCAACTCAGCCGTTAAAAGTCGGTGCAGATAATGTTGAGAAGAAAATAGAGAAGGTTTTCAATTTCGGGGAGCTGCCTCCTGGTATTGTTTTCGCGGACGAAGGGATTGAGTTCGTGGACAAAGGCACGGCTTATTTTGATGAAGATAGTCCGAATGGTGAGTGGCTTTTTTATTATTTAAACTTCAATTAACTTCATAGACAGCTTAACTTGCGCCTGACCACTGTTAGGATTATCGCTGTTTGCAGGCCGCAAACCGGCCGCTAAACACACTTAAAAAAATTCTCTTCCGTGGTCTTTTTTTGGATTCATTCCTATTGGTCGAAAAAGGGCGGTCAAAAATCTGTGATCATTAACCTTTGGACGCCATGTCACATATACGTGAACCTGAACAAAGTTCATGCCTAGTTCCAAAAAGATCGCGAGAAACAATTATTTTTCGACCTTGTACTAAAATTTCCGAAATTGTTGCACGCTTGGTTGCATAAGACGGTATTTCCATTCGGGCCGTCACTCGTACTTATTCATCCGAGGAGCTTTTCATCATAAACAGCTAACAATACTAAACTTGCAAATGCCGGGTACCCGGGTAATAAAAAACATCGGGTACGCGAAGAGCCTAATTCAGACGACCAACTGTATATTATGTTCACTCATGTTTTGACAAAATATATTCATCTTTATCTGCGTATATTTTTCTCTCTTGTCACGATCAGTGACGATTTACGGCGTTAGTGAAATAACAAATAAAAGTACTAGTATGCAATGGACATCGTGCCTTATTTATTATTAAATCACCCATACGTCCCACTGCTGGACACTCTTTTCATTTCTCATGTCTGATGGCTGTTGTGGACTCGTTTCTGTTTGTGCCTTAGATCAGAATCATTTTATATTTTAATAACCTCCTCCTTTTGGAAGTCGGTTAATAAACTCGTACCATTGTTACAGAAACAGATAGCGAAGGTAAAGAAGATGAAGATACTCCACAAATTGATCCGAAGCTGCTGTTGTGCCCCATCGTATACACAACCAGGTTAGATAACATGGGCCTGTTTCACACACCCTTCAATCACATTAATGACAAACAATTATTAGACGCCATTACGGAAAAAAGCAAACCAATTAAAAAGGAAACAATCGAAAATCACACTGTTAATAACTATTGTGATGAAAATGTAATACATGATAATGTAACAGTAAATGATAACAAAAAAACAATCGAATGTGTCCCAACAAATGATAATAGTATAATAGTTAAAGAAGAACCGCTAAATGTCAATGAAACAAATTCCCCACAAGATCAGATAGTACCCGTTGAATGTAAACCAGGAAGTGATGATAATGTTACCTCTGATGACAGTGATTGTAATGATAGTATAGATGAAAGCCTTAAAGTAAAACCAACTAGCTACTTATTACAAAAACCACGAAGTCGCAGGTACAATCCTATACAGTTGTGTAAAAACCCTGATTTTAACACTAGGCTAAAGAGGTTAAGTGTGGGATTCTTTGGCTCCCCGCGTAACCGGGTACTGATCAAATCGTGCAAGCCGTTGACTATTGACCTAAGTAAAACTTTCGAATCTAAACTTATCTCCGGGACACTATATCTTAAACCCGCTGACCATAACGTTACAACGGAAGTTATCGATGATACGGAAAGCCATAGCGTTTCAGTAGTGCCCTCGGCCATGCCTGCTCAGAGTCTCATAGATAACTCGAAAGTAGCAGATATTCTTCCTATGTTACACCAATGTTTGGAAGCCTCGAGACAGCCTGTAGACATACCTCCAACGAGTGAGAGAAATAAAGTAATAAACCTACCAGACATTACTGAAATACGTCGCATCAACCAACGACTCCTTACTGCGGAAGTTACTCCTATCCAAGTTCAAAATAATCAGCCGCAAGTACCAGTTACTATTGTTTCTTCTCCCATCACTCCGACTTACTCTCCGCAACAAACTATAACAACCGCAGAAACAGTCCCAGATCCACGACCGACAGTAACAGAAGCGACCGACATTAGAGGTCCACCTAAATTACTTGAAATTACAGACAATTCGCCAGCCAAAACGAGTACTGAACATACTCCATCAAGTTTAGTCAGACGTACTGATTTCAGATTTATTGATGGCTACAGACCTCGGCATACAATAATTACTGGCCGACCGCCGAGAATTGTAAATGGGAAAAGAGTTTTTCCGCCAAAACCCTCGGCATGGAAGCCGAGGCATTTTAGACCTGAAATACCTTGGCTAACTAAAAATTACGACGTAACCCTTAATTCTAGAAAGTGTGACGAGACACTCCTAACTTTAGATGCTCTAAACAAAATGTTATTTCTATTAACTGATAAAAAAGAACCGAAAGTAGTTCCGCCCAAAAATCCAAAGAAAGTAAAACGTGGACGGCCGAAGCTATTTCGATATGATGATCCTCCTTCATATAAGAATATAGCAGCGGCTGAAGAAGTAACTTCCGAAGAGCCTGTAACTTGCGAAGAGCCTGAAACTTGCGAAGAGCCTGTAACTTGCGAAGTGCCTGTAACTTGCGAAGTGCCTGTAACTTGCGAAGAACCTGTAACTTCGGAAGACCCTGTAACTTACGAAGAGCATTTAACTTCCGAAGAGCCTGTAACTTCCGACGACCCTGTAACTTACGATGAGCCTGTAACTTCCGCAGAGCCTGTAATTTCCGAAAAACCCGTAACTTCCCGGAAGTTACAGACTTCTCAAGAGCGAAATACCAAGTGCCAAAGGCCCAGAATTAATATAAAATCCGCGACAAACTATCCTGCCAAAGATAAAAGTTCAGATAAAGGAAGCGAACAGGCTAAAAAGAAGATAAGATATTGTTGTTGGGCGCGACAAAGAATGTTACAGTTGCTATTTCATAGGGACCGTATACCACTTCACGGCTGTGCCAGAATATGTCAGTGTTGCTGTCGCCACTTGTTGAAAGATTATATATTGCAAGACGAGACAATGAAACGCAACGAATTGCAAATCATTAAAGCACCAAATGCAAAAGGAAATGCAGGTAACGTAACTCTTGTAAGGGGAGGGACGCGTCTCAGCGTGAACACTATGCGTGACAACGCAAATCCAATGCTAATAGCGGCCCGTCAAGCTCGTGGGGATATTCCGGCTCAAGATCCTGGTGTGGCAACAGTCCAAGTTCCTCTTGTAGAAACAGTCCAAGTTTCAGGTGTTAAACCGGTCGAAGAGCCTGTAGAGATACCAATTATAGATGTAGAGGCCTCTAATACCGAAGTGAATACTAATGAAAATGAGCTCATCGAGCAAGCTGTGAATGTACAAGATGATGTTCCTTCGCTGGGTGGTGAAGTGTCCATTACAACTACTGCAGTAGTGCCACCTCTCGTAGTGCGGAGCCCACAGATTCCTATTCAACCTACGCGTAAAATTGTGGCAGTTCCGATTTTGGAAAATCACAACTATATACCTGACGTGACTGCAGAGGCAGTTACACATGCGTATCATCACACATGTATTAGTTCTGACAATCTATCTAAAGGTATTATATTCAATGCGATAAAGACTCCCAATGCAACTATAACCCCGAATATAATTTCTCCACCTAGTTTAACAAAATTATTGGCGGTCAAAAAGTCTAAGGCGCAAAATAAACTTAAAACAAATATGTCTGTACGGCCACCCCTCATTAAACCGTTCGAACCACCAAAGCATATCAGGGAAAAAATGATATTCTTAAATAGTAAACAAATTTCTGAGAAACCTACAGCAAGCCCATTACATTTGGGGAAGAACAAAATATTGCTGACCACGATCAAGTTTCCATTTAATTTGAAATTATTCCATGAGGCGAAAAAGGCTTTACAGTCATCTCTTAAATTACCGACAGGTGTGCATATAATATTGCTGGCGGATGGGACAGTTTCATACAAAATAGACCCGAATGTGGAGGTGAACGCGACAGACATGAAGGAGATGCCTGAGAAAATAGCAGCTGTTCGCGCTCACATGGACAAAGGCGCCGCGCAGGAGCAAGCGTTAAATAAACTAAATGTTCCGCCAACGCCCGCTGTCACGGGAGGCGAAGTTGTTGATCTTGTTGACGATGACGATGAGACTGCACCTGATGTAAACGAAACTCCTGTAGTGGCGAACGTGCAAACTACTGAGGAAAATGTAACAATAAATATTGACGGCTCTCCTAAAGTTAGTCATAATTCACAAATGGATACGTCTAATGAAATAGAAGAAATTCGCACTGATTCTAGCACAAGCTCTAATGTCATAGCTACAGAAAGTAATCAAAACGTCGAACAAAATACAGTTATTGACATTCAAGAGAATATCCAAGAGTCAAATCAAAATGAAATGCTTTCAGTATCAACAGGACAATTACATTGTCATCCTGACCCATCAAATAAAGTAAGTGCTGACATAGATCAGCAACTAAAACCATCAAGCCAGATTAAAAGTACTGATGTACACGAAGTATCAGCTGAACAATCGCAAGATCAGCCTGTCCCATCAAGTCAGCATGTAAGTGCTGAAATAGATCTGGCAAAAACGTCAAACCAGATTGAAAGCTCTCATGTACAGGAAGTATTAACAGAACAAGCTGAAGCGCAATCCGAGACATCAGGTCAGAACACTACTACTGAAGTACAAGACCTTCCTGAACCAGCAACACAGAAGGTAAATACCGAGGTACCCGAAGATGGCTTAAGTGAGCTTGGTAAACCTAAATCTAAAAATATACTCTCCGATTTGATGGAAATGTCAGGTATATTTGATGAAGACATGACCCCTGAAAATGAACAAACTGCAATTCCTGCACCTGTTGTAGTGGAACCACCTGTTGTTGTTGAACCACCGGCTCAGGGGCCAGTGGTACCCCCTGCTAATCCACCCATTTGCCAGGGGACAACTATAGTACGGCCAATGTTGATACCCGCAGGCTTGAACTATCCTCATCCTTTAGCTCCGAAAATACAATCAGCAATTGGCGAGCTAACGGCAATCACTTCCTTGTACGAACTTAAATACGCGTGCGCGAATAAAGGAATATTCTTTAAATTAGATATGGAAAATGGATACCTTGTACCCATAAATGTTTGCATGAAAGGAGCATTAAAACAAGTGCAACCACCATCGGCGCCGACACTACGAAACATTGCACCGAAATCGGTGATCGATCTAACTGAAGATGATGATATACCAGTACAGCAAGGTACAGATACATCACCAGAGACGCCACCTAGCTTTAGGTCACTTTTACTCACTAATAATTCGTCTGGGGACGATTCTGCTGCTGGGCCCGTGTTAAAATCACCAGATCTGGCTGCTGTGCCAGAGCCAAAACCGTCATGTTTTACTGGCCCAGCTAGACCGGTGAAATTGTTCAAAGCCCTGAAACCCAGTATTCTACAACGATTAAACCTAAATAAAATTAATCAAAATAGTACTGCCTTAGACCACAAAAGAAAACGAAAGCAATTTTTAAGAAATATTAATTTGAACGCTGACTCAGACGCTGGTTTAGACTGCGCAAAACCCAATAGCCCTGTGCTTATGCGGCCATACTTCAAGAAAATTACGTTGAAGCGAGATTTGATGTCTACGTATAAAGGTAAAATAAAAGCAAATGACAAACCCACTGCAACTACATCACGTACGGAACCTAACAAAGAATTCGCAACTACTATTTCATCCGATGATTCCTCTGATGATGAACCGCTAGCTAAGATAGCGAAAAGGAAGAATGAAAATATGAATGCACCCAAGTCAGTTACAAAGGAAATTGAATCAGATTTACCAGTGGCTGACAGTGACAAAGATATCGGACGGGAAGCGCCAGTTGGAGAGCAGATTGAATCAGAATTACCAGTGGCTGACATTGAAAATGTTACTATGAATGACGATGACAATGAAAACATAGACAAACAAACGCCGGTTGACAAGCAAAATGAATCAGAATTGCCAGAAAATGACGTAGAAAATGATTATATGAGTGACTATGACAGTGATTCACAAGCGAATGAATTACCAGCTGCTGACACTGCCACTGAAACTTTTTACATGAGTGATGGCGACAATGATTTCATAGACCCAGAAGCACCATTTGGATTTGATGCAAATGAGAGTAATGAAGACGATGAGGATCACTGTATTTTAGGCGTGTAATTGGTTATTGCAACCTAAATGGGGCGAAGTATTTCTTAAGCCGCGGCTTCCCTGGGGCGGTATGCTTCAATCAACTTGGGAAGCTCTATGAATCTAATATTCTGAGAGGTTAGGGTAAAAATTGATTGCGCGATGCAGTGTTCTGTAACGCGCAATTGTGTTTGATATTCGCAACTTGGACAACAGGGATTTATCTAGAAATTGACAAAAATAAATCATGTATATATAACCTGGCGTATTTATTTAGGTAGTGAATTTACCATCAGTCTAAAGGTTAGTGTTTGTTTTCAACTCATTACGAGGGTTTTAAAAGTTTAAATAAGTGAGTAAAGGGATGTCAACGCTTACTGTGGATGGCGTGACCATAGCTAAGCCCCAATTAGACCAATGAGGTCAAGCTATTTTGAAATATAAAATGTCATTTACAGATTTTCAACCAATAACTATGCTTGAAACTAGCTATACTAGCGCCATTAGTTTCACATTCCATTCCAAGTTTAAATATTTACTTTTATAGCTCAAATATTATTCTATTTTTAAATTTGACTTGTTATTAATCCAATATTTCACGAAATAAGCGTAACTTTTTTTGCTTCCTGTCATATTTCTATTATGTAGTAATTTAATGCAGTTCTGTTAATTCATTAAATTCTTAAACACAGCCAATACTTTATCGCCTATTTTATGTTAAGAAACAGCCCATACCACGTTTTTACATAAAGTAAAAAAAAACGTGAGTGTAAATAATAGATATAAAAAATAATGTAAGATTAATATAGGATTAACTCTGCCGAGGTAGGTGTGTTATAAGGTTTTCGGTAGAATAACTATTTTATTATTTACAATATTAAAATTTATGTAGGTAGGTACTATTCCTACTTGTGCATATTTTCTATGAAAATATTATATTGGCTTTTTGATGAAGAGAAACATCACTGTTTCTATCATATTTAATCGCTAGAATAGACATGCTCATGCTTTCATATTAAAAATACTAAGTAAGTAATGTGATATATGAGCGAAAACCTTTTTTTGAGGTATTTTTTGTGACCCGCGCCGAATTTTCCCAATACTATGCTTGGAATTTATGTTTATGCTAACTTGTGCTGGCTGTGTAATGCAAAACCAATCTATGGTTGACGAATTTTCAACTAATAGACCATAATAGCTGCCTCGTATAAGTCTCGTCACGTAAAAAGAACGCTGAGCGACAGTTGAGGGGATGTGTTTGCGCACGTTATACAGTCATACAGTCGCGTCCTAAAGTACTAAGCTATTGTTTTATAATATAAGTATAATTGTTTCATTGTAGAATCGTAATAGGTACTGTACTAGCTCCTTAGTTCTTTGGAAAAAGCTGGAATAAAAGAAATTGAGAAAATTTATTTGAGCGGTCAGCGTTCTTTTTACGTGACGGGACCTATATTTCAAAATCACTATGTCATGTACTACCGAGATCACTGACGGTCGACCATTTTTCAACCTCGTTACTTCGGGCATTGAATTGAAAAGTGGCAGACCGTCAGTGAACTCGGAAAATACATGTATATTGATTGACTAAAACCCTATTTCTAAAACGGGAGTTAACCCACATTGCCTATCGATAATTCAGACAGCCAATCGCAGCAGTTGACGTGAATTAGACAATTTTGTTTGCTACTTTTTGGGTTGACGCAAGTTCTAAGTTAATATTAATATGTTTTCTTGTACATATACAGTCACGAGTACCAATATGTAAACACTTAACAACTTTTATAAAAGTGTTTTTCTCCTACTGTTCTGATTAAAATTTCATGTTGTTACGAACATTGTATTCTGGAACTCATATTTTTATGAAAAAGATCCTATCTCCAAGTTACAATCGTTATTTCTCGCGAAAATTGCTCTTAAATTTAGGAAAGTGTATACAGATTGGTACTTGTGGCTGTACTTTCATCTTTATTAGTTCCATAGAATGAGGTGTATTTTTGTAAATTGTGTATAAAGTTATGAATGATAAAACAGTATTGAATATGTGTATTTAGAATGATAATTGTGTAGATAACTATTTTATCTTAATGTTGGATCTGTGTGATGTAATCCATGGATTTTCTGTGATATTATTTTAGGATAGGAATTTGTATGAATGTTATACAAGGTGTAATTGAAATTACTAAAAACCTCTTCGTCATTGTACCGTCAGGGAGATTGATTGGTAAGCAAATTGACACCCCACATAAAGTTACCTTAACGAGTAAATTCATCAATCTGTCAAAAAAGAATGACGGTTGTGATTTGAAAAAAGTGACAGTTAAAGTTCGTAATCAAGTTACTTAGCAATAATTTCACTGATTTTGTTCATTCATTTCTTAGTAAAAGTTGTTCATAATAATGAGTTATGAGGTTTTAAGTAATTTCAATTACTCCTAGTATTGAAGTTGTTTTGGACTTCAAGGGGCTTCTTTCTGCGTGACGTAAAGGTACGCCAAACTTAAACTATGAAAAATGAATGGTAAAACCGTGAAACTGATATTACTCCAGAGTGTAACTTTACTCCACGTTTATAATTAAGGGTGTAAGAGTTCGAAACAAATATTCTTGTGATTGCTGAGTGTGTTGAGTGTGGGGATTAAATTTAAGTTGGGCTTACACGGGATATTGAAACTGCTCACTCTGGGAAATGGTGGTAATTGTGCTTCATCAAGAATTAAAAATATTTAGGAATTCAAACTACATGCCTAACGCTAAATTGAGGGGGTGGGGGACCCGAAGGCACCTAAGAAGCCGATTCCAGACGGCTTCCCTTCGGAACAAGACATTCCACATAAAGACCTTATTTATAAAAGGACAATACTGTTGGGTTAACCACTGTCTCAATTAAGCGGTAGGCAGTTAGATTGCTCCACTACCTTCGTAGACCTTTTTTGGTACCGGTGTGATTGCTATACAGAACGTACAACCGAAGACTGACGGTCGACCACTTTTCATCCCTATACCCTAAATAATAAGGTTGAAAAGTGATCGCTCGTCAGTGAACACGGTAGTACGCACGACGGCCAATCAAGCTTTACAAAACCAGTTTATGCGGATCTCTCATTGTATAGGTAATCGATGCAAAGCGACACCAAGTTATACTGTAAATATGTACATTTCCAGTATAACTTGGCGTCGCTTTATGTGCCGCAGTGTGTACATAACACTCGTGTAAGTGCTGTTTGTTGCAGCAATAGTTTGCTATAAAAATACTCTTGATTGCTGCTACAAAAGAGGCGTGACACTCTAATCAGATATCGTCGAAACCTGTTTTTTAATTTTGTGTAAATGTGATTACTGGGTGCATAAATTAGTAGACAGCGCAGATTGTCCGCGCTGTCGTGTCTTCTAAATGTAAAACTCTAATGCGACACTTCAAAATTCTCTCAAGAGTTATTTTTCCATTACAGCTGCTCGATGGATATTTTTTACCTGCAGTTATGGTACGGTAATATAAGTAAAACAGGCAGGCCTGATCTTTACAGTACAGCACATCACAATTTAATCCACCATTGTATTTAATGTCGTGAAACTGGTGTTAATTTTATGTGTTAATAAATAATCATAGAAATGATGACTGTTTTTCAGTTAATATCCTTGAATTATACATACTCGGTGGTCTAAATAGTGACGTCACAAAAAGGGGATTCCTCGTGCCCAGGGATCCCCGAAAAACTCCATGCATGTTCCGTGATTCTTGATAGTAATCGAGTAATTTTTTTTGTGATATAAATTTTTGGACCACCCTGTATAAGACACCTAACATATGAACCCTTAGCTCCGCCCTACCGCATCAAAAAATGTACACGGTTTTGTTTGAATGGTATTCTCTTAGTGACAGTCACTCAAAACATACATAGGTAACTACCATTCCATGTGGGCAAGCTCACTCTCCCCAGTATACATACTTTTTTTACGACTTTATGAACGCGTACAATTAACAATTTTTACATTTACGTATAGGCAATAAAAGGTTCTCGAGGCATCGCAAGTGTCCCTAATCGTACCGGCAACCGTCAAATAGCAACCTTGCTTAGCAGCTGAAGTATTTTAGGCTGGTTGACCGGACAATCTAGGATTGAACCACACACTCATTTTTCCATACTCTTATACTTTTCTGTCGCTCAGAACCGTAATTTGCTAGAGTGAGAAATAGCGGGAATGCACGCGGCAGCATCGGCGATGCGCTCGGTATCACGCTTCAGCAGCAGTTTCTTTAATCTCCTTCACAAATACTCGACCAATATTAACAATGGTGTCCAAGACTACAGCACGATCATATTCTTGTTTTATCGCTTCATCATCATTTTAGCTAAAGTACGTCTACTGCTTTCCTTCACCGTTTTGAGAGTAGTTGAGAGTAGTGGCGATGAAATAAATGGCACTAAGTAAAGTTGATATGAATTCGCGAGCTACGAACGCTACGATGCGTAAATCGAGGCAGTTACGAATTAAATCAAATTATTTATTTACTAATCAACTTTATTGTGTAGAACACAAGGTGACATTCATAAAAATCTCTTCGACCATATTATTATTCTACTTTAACACCACTGCTGTCTCAAATAAAACAATCCACATGAAATTCAACATACTATATTAATAAATAAATAATGTTTTATCTAATGGCTACACCGAAGGCGTCGACCACAGCCTTCTCAATCTCCTTGTGGACTTGGTTGACCTCTGCCTGTGTGAGCGTGCGCTCTAGATGTCTGTACACTATGCTGTAACACAGACTATGCTTCTTGGACTTTGGGTGAACGAACTTGTCCTTGAGTTGCACCTGAAAAATAAAATAAATGTAAGAGAGAGGAGCTGAGGCTGAGGTGGATCAAATAAACAAATTTCCCACCCATACGTGCCTTGCACATGGAGTTGTGGAAACTAGCAACAATTCAATACAAAGGGAATTGGCATAATTATTTCATTCTTGTTTCTGGGCAAGCAGTTGGTAGGCAGATGATCTGAGGTCTTTCATGGTTTTAAAGGAAAACTAGCAACCCTCCCCTGCTTCGCACAGTGTCTATTGGGTCCAAAACTATCCTATCTTTTAAGCTGGAACTAACCACACACATTCACAAAATTTTAATTGATATTTGTTGGGTGGTTTCAGAGATTAGCGTGAATGAACAGTATCACGTGATTTTTAGAATCATGTCAATGATAGGTCTGAACTTTTGATACCCATCATCTGCCTAGCCTTTTCCCAACTATATTGGGGTCGGCTTCCAGTCTTAACCGGATGCAGCTGAATACCAGTATTTTACGTGGAGCGACTGCCTGTCAGACCTCCACAACCCAGTTAGTACTGGGTAATACGATACCCCTTGGTAAGACTGGTTGTCAGACTTTTGGGCCACTGACTACCTAACGACTGTCAAGGATCTACAAATGACACCCGGGACCAACGGCTTAACGTGCTTTCCGAGGCACGGAGGAAACTCGGTATGTAATGGGTGGTCACCCATCCACAGACCAACCTAGGCAAGCACGGCTTAACCTAAAGATCGACCTGAGCGGCTGTTATTATTTAGCCACGAGCTCCTCCATTTGATACCCATTTATATTAAATACAAGGATAAGATAAAAATAATAACGAACCTGTTCAATAATATCACCGCCAATATCTCTGACTAGATCGTAGAAGTCATTGCTCATAAATGTATCTATTGTCAAGTTTGCAGGCAACCAAAATGAGATGTCATTTGTACACTGAGGATATGATGATACAGGCTTATATGTAATCCTTGCGTTTATGTCAACATTCTCGAACTGTGTCAAAAACCCTGAATCTGTACTCCACATTAACCGAATATCAGGGATTTTATACAGAGCCATTGCAAGTCTCTCTAAGCCAAGACCAAAGGCATATGCTATGGTGTTTGAAGGCCCAGCATTGACTAGAATCTCATTTCTAACTATACCGCAGCCTAAGACTTCCATCCATTTGTTTTCGTAGAATATTTCAAGCTCCCATGATGGGTGAGTGAAAGGGAAATACTCTTCAACCCATCGGTATTTTATATTTTCACCAAATAACACTTTTGTTAGACCAATGAGGTGTGTCTTCAGTTGTGTCTCCATTAATTTTGTAGCTTCTAAAGTATGGCAGCTTTGTTTCATTGGGTCATCGATGGAGTTTAAAAAGGAATGAGGATTCTTCTTGTCATAGTTAGGCTCAAATATTTCTAGGTCTGGTTGGCCAGGGAACAGTTCCTCTTTACGCTGTGATCGTACTGCATCTACCTGAAATAGAATAAGGTTTTCATCAATTTTTGTCAGCAGTAAGGCTATGTTCACACACAGCGTATAATCAGTCGCCTACTATGAGCACTCAGTAAAAAATGTACGAAGAAAATTCAGACTGCTGTTTGTTTTTTTCATATATTTTGAACTTGACACTCACAGTCGGCAGCTGGCTATATGCTGTGTGTGAACACGGCCTAAGAGTTACAACTGAGAGGCCACAATAGTAGAAAGTCTGAGCCTCTGAACAAAGGCTGGCTTTTCAGTATGATCCAGCCCACATGTGCCAGCAAAATCACTGCATGATTCATCATAATACAATAGTTTGTTATTACTATGGTGTCACATTTTCAAAATTTCAATAATTTTACTACCATCAAGAAAAGGCATCCTTGCTCCAATATATAGTTTCTTTTTTTTTGCACTGTCCTAATACTGGAAGAAGACATGCAATGCCAATCGCAAATAATTGGGATAAGGGCAGGAGAATTATGATCCAGAACAGTCCCACTACTGGGCAAAGGCCTCTCCCCATTCCTTCAACTTCCCTGTCTTGTGCTTCTTCTTGCCAATTTGTGGGCAATACTTGATCAGCAAAATTGCTTGAAATGAACGGAAAACTAATACACAGCATTACTTACTTGGTGGAATATAGGAAAATGTGTAGAATCAATTTCATCCCTCCTATACACATCTCCAATCATCAGGAAGTTGTCCAGACCAGACCGCAACAGTTCACTCTGGTGCGCGGTCATGTGAGCCCTCAGGAGGTTCCCTCTATTTATATAATAGCAGTCAGACTTCGCCCTGCTCGGGTGATCAGACGGAATCAGTAAGTCATCAAAGTTCTGCTTCGTTGTGACTATAGGAGACAAGTTATCGTAAATGCTAAACGCTGGGTGCCCTCTGTGAGTGAACGAAGAGTAAAAATAGTTAACAATTCTTTGCCTTACGATTGATAATGGGTTATTTTTCTTCAAGTGCAGATTCTTACCCAAATACGATATAATTTTAGGTGTAACATTAGTGTAATCGTCTGTTATGAATTCTTTATCTTTTATTTGCACCGAAGCTACAGATTTTGCAGCTGTACTATATTTATATTTCGACACAACCGCTGCAAGAGTGCGGTTTGTTTTCATAAGTAAATTCCTCATGATTCTTGAATTCTTCTTCTTGTTGTTGAAGAAAATAACAAAAACTATGGAAGTCGCGTTAATGATTTCATTTAACACTATTTTTTACCTATTTTATTACAAGAAATTGTTAGAAATATTAGAATCGGAATCACAGATCGGAATCCACGATAGTCGATCGTGTTCCAACTCAAAGTAAGTGAGTGTTGTTGTTGTAAACGCGCACTTCCTCTTTTGCAAGTAATTGAAAGGTGATAGCAATAAAATTATGGTAAACTAGGTTTCTTTTGGAACGAACCCGTTTTGACAACAACAGATCAAAAATATTGTATCAAATAATACTTGTCAATTTTATGTTGTCTGTTCTTTATTCATTTTTATTTTATTCTAGTTTTTCAGATCCAAATAATCAAAAAAACTATAAAAACCTAGGCTAACAATCAACCTTGAAAGCTTAACCCAATCAATCTCAAAAAGCTTTTATAGTTAGGTCAAACGAACGAAGTCCAAACTTATTGTACAGGCACTCACTGGTTGTTGTTGACAGCTTTCAGAAAAATAAAAGACAGCGGACAATGTCAAGCTGTCAGTTTCATTTAAAATAACCTAAATCTTGGTTTGTTACGTGCTTTGAAATACAATAATTTTATGAATATTGACTTAAATACGTATAAAAAAAGTACTGAATCACATTAATTTATTGATATCGATCTAAATACAGAATGATTCGTAAGCGGCTTATGCATATCGCTCAATTGAGTGCTATTGGCCTGACCGGATTTTGTGTCGGACAAAATAAGGATAAAATCCATAATTTTCTTTGGAATGACTCAATTATTGTTGATGGTAAACGTCTGAAGAGCATGCCGGGCCTGCCAGTCTTCGGCACGGTGTCGGCAGCTACTCCATACACGGAAACCGGTAGTACTGGAGATCGGGTAAGATTCGTATTGGTCACGCTTTACGTGTGTCATTTTAACTCTAAACTACTCTTATCTAAATGTTGATGGTTGAAAATCACTTTTGAATTCTATTATGTGTACAAGTACATAATCAGGGTAAGTATGTTAACGTGAGCTTGCAACAATCAGATACTACTCGATTTCTGACGTTTACACTGAGCCATTGCCAATGCCAGCCAGTAGTATCCGTCTAATCAACAAGCACGTAGTTATCATTATCATTTTCCCAGTACTCGCGTTATGGCCATTGACGCCCCGGGCAAGAATATTGTGGCGCCCACTTAATTTTTTGTAGAACCAATGTGAACGTATAAAAAGAATTTCATCTTTCCTTAAGCGTCAGCCCAAGACCTCGGCGCCCCGAGCCGTCGCCCCATCGCGCCCCCCCCCCCCTCACGTTGGCACTGCATTTTCCAACCCTAGGTTTTTTTTTACATTATTAATAAAATTGAAAATTTCAGGTGTCACAAATAATGAAATACGGCTTCCCTAGTTTGGACAATGTGCGTTCCTACGATGACTTCATACTGTCCTACGACCGCCGCAACCGAGTGCCAAACTGGGTGTTTGAGCACATCACGCAAGCACACATTGCTAAGAACGACCAGGTGGATAGAAGCAAATGTGAATTCAAACCTGATGAGAGCATACATCCATTCTTTAGGTGAGAATCTCGATTATTATTCAATAAAACATTTAATTTGGGGGTCTATCATATACAGGATCAAATAAATTAGCTAGTGAAACTAGAATAGAATATTTATTTATTGATATTCTAGATTGGTAACATAAAAATTAAAAAGCATCTAGAACCTACCTAGGGTGTACAATTATAAGAAGGACGAAAACAAAAAGAGTAATTCTAACATTAATAAACTAAGTCATCATCACCTGCACGCATCCCTTTTCCTAACTAGGTTCGGGTCGGCCTCCACTCTAACCGGATGCAGCTGAATACCAGTATTTTACATGGAGCGACTGCCTATTTGCCCCCACAATCCAGTTAGTGCTGGGTAATAAGAAACCTTTGGTAAGACTGGTTGTCAGACTTTTGGGCCACTGACTACCTGTAACGACTGTCAAAGGTCTACAAATGACAGCCATGGCTAGCGGCTTCATGTACTTTCTGAGTCACGGAGGAAACTTGGTATTGTAATTGGTTGTCACCCATTCATAAAGCAACATAGGCAAGCGCGGCTTAACCTAAAGATCGAACCAACTTATTATTTAGCCATGAGCTCCATTCTCCTGCTCATTGAGAGGAGGATTAATAAACTAAACTAAGTACAAGAACTGCCCACCATGACGTATGGTGCTGAGACATGGACGTTCTCACAGGAGGCTGTGTACAAACTCAGAGTAGTACAGAGAGCCATGGATCGTTCCATGGTCGCAATCCGGAGACGTACGAAGGTCTTCGATATTGGAAATCGCGTTATGGAACTCAAATGGAGTTGGGCAGGACACATAGCAAGGCGTGATGGCAGGTGGATTAAAGCTGTGACCGAGTGGTGTCCAAGAAATGGAAAGAAAAGTGTTGGTCGTCCAGCGGCGAGATGGGCAGACGACATTGTTGCCATGGTGGGAATATCCTGGATGAGGCTGGCACAAGACCGTGGAACTTGGCACAAGCAAAGAGAGGCCTATACCCAGCAGTGGGTGAAGTCGGGCTGTGTATGATGATGAAGTACAAGAACTAATTTAGGGATTCTAAGGATGTTTTGACAGCAGGCACTCGCGCAAACTGTAACATCTTATTGAACATTACTTTGTGATTTCTTAATTCTAGGTCACAGAACACAGACTACAAAGGCTCAGGGTTCGACCGTGGCCACATGGCGGCCGCTGGTAACCACCGCCTCCATCAGAAGCATGTGGATCAGACATTCTTCCTCACCAATATGGCTCCTCAGGTAAACATGATGTCACAGCACAGCTGTAATCCCCAAGGGTTAGGCAGAGGTGTGCCATACTATACACCTACAACAGTTTTACTTATAGTTATTTTGTATAAGGTCTCCTTTGAGTATTTCTATCACCAAAACTTTAATTACGAACTATTTCGCCACTTTTTCATCTGCCGACTGCATTAAAAGGAGGTTTAATATGTTTACTTTCCTACCTACTAAAGCTAAGCACAAATTACAACTGCAATGGGCCAGAGAGAATAGTCCGGAACCGACTATAGTGTGTGATGATTGTTTATACAAAATGTACGAAAGGGATGTAGCAGGATATTTCCAATTGCAACCTGCTTATATCTGCTTGTACAAGTTACCACAAACTGTCGAATTTCTCCAAATGATTTTAAACCATAAAACGACGATGGTTAAGTTCAAAATCAAATGAGAAAATTTGACAGTTTGTAGTAGCTGACGACTGTATCTTAATTTGATGACTAGCTAATAATATCTTTTCATGTTTTCAGGTAGGAGAAGGCTTTAACAGACATGCGTGGAATGATTTGGAGAGACATGTGCGTAACCTAACCAAAGTTTATACCAATGTGTACTGCTGCACTGGACCGCTGTACTTACCCAGGTAGAGTGATCATTCTATGATAGTCTAGTCTGTTGCATTGGCTTGGTAAAACACGCGTGGTGCGGATACACGCTTGCGTTTCTGTATTGAAAAATAGTATAAGCTAAGCACTGAATTTTCTAAGGATATTTAGAAGATCTACCCGTGCGGCTGTTATTAATTACACACGACCTATTCACGTTTCACGCTTTCATCCTAAAAATTAAGTTTATGGACAACTAGCACTTCGCCCGCGACTTCGTCCGCAAAAATTGTGATGGCTCGGCTAATATGCATGATATTAATATAATTTATAGCCTATAGCACCCACGAATAATGTAGCTTTCTGCCAGTGAAAGATTTTTTAGAATTGGATTATTAGTTTCGAAGATTACCCCCTACGTACAAACTTACAAAAAAATAGTACTTCTTTATAATATTCGTATAGATAAGCTTATTTCATCTATACTTCATTTTTAACCAGTGTCCCATTGCGTTTTCAGAAAAGAATCGGACGGCAAGTGCTACGTCCACTACCAAGTGATCGGAGCCAACACGGTGGCGGTGCCCACGCACTTCTACAAAGTGGTGGTGGCCGAGGCGAAGGACGGCTCGCTCGACATGGAGGCCTACGTCATGCCCAACCAGAAGATACCCAGTGAGACGCCTGTGGCAGCGTTCATGGTAACTCAGTGTACAATTTCGACTGCAATCGCAGACCAATCGTTGCAGATCGCAGCGACACGAAGAAGCTTGAAAAATTATAGTATTCTCAGAAATACTTAGTAATGAGACTTCATCAATTACATACAGAGTTTCCTCCGTGCCTCGGAAAGCACGTTAAGCCGTTGGTCCCGTCCCGACCAGTCTTACCAAGGGGTATTGTATTACCCAGTATATGGAGGTTATGGAGGTCCGATACGCAGTCACTTCATGTAAAATACAGACGACGGACGACGGATGGTTGGACGGTGGAAGCCGACCCGGTCGGCTTTCCGAGGCACGGTTGAAACTCGGTATGTAATGGATGGTCCCTATCCACAGACTGACCTTGGGAACCGCGGCTTTACACCTTGAAGATCGATCTGTGTGCGGCTGTTATTATTTAGCCACGAGCTATTATTACTAAGCAACCGCTGGCAAAATGTATTAATTATTATTTAACATAATATTCTTATTTTGTTACAGGTACCACCAGAGTCAATAGAGAAGGCGGCAGGTCTTTTATTCTTTGACAAGGTACATAGAACTAAATTGAATAGAATAAATGGTAAAAAAGTATAAATATTTGTATTGTTCTATTAAAATGTTATTTTGTTTATAGAATATTATTTTATGATGTTGTTTTAAATGTGATTTGAGATCTATTATGTTACTTCCTGTATTGTAAATAGTTGTTATTTGTAAATAAATGATATAATGTTATACTATGTATGATATTTTGTGGTTTTAATTTGTAAGGATAGCTGTACCACAATATTGATATGAAGCCCACTAAGTGTAGAAACAAAACTCCCATAGTCTAGTCCCATATACGTGACAAGCTAGCGCGTGCCCTGTACGCCAAACGACACAAGTATCTGTCAAAATGGTGGGTGAAATTGTGGCTTAGCGTGGAGGGCGTGGAGGGCACGCGCGTGCGCTGCTGCATCCTGTATGCAACAAACTGCCTCGTTGGTCTATTGGTCTCAAGAGCTGAGCTTGAAGTCCTGGGTTCGATTCCCGGGTCGGGCATTGTTTTTCGGTTTTTCCACCAGGAATTTCTCACTACGGTTGATGGCAATAGGCGGCATGGCACTTAAACATAGCTGGCGAAATGTGGGTGTACCTCTGCCTAACCCTTCGGGGATTACAGGCGTGATGTTATGTTATGTAAAACAAAATATTTTGTAAAATTCATTTTTATCTGCTAGTAGTAGTTTCTTACAAAATCCTTTCCGTTTTTATCTTATTTGTCACCAAAATCGAAATAGACACGAATCTTCATAAATTAATAGAAAGGGGTATCTGTCGGAAAGTGTTCCGAGGTTCCTCCGTGCCTCGGAAAGCACGTTAAGCTGTTGGCTGTCATTTGTAGATCTTTGACAGCCGTTACAGGTAGTCAGTGGCCCGAAAGTCTGACAACCAGTCTTATCAAGTGGTATCGTATTACCCAGTACTAATTCGGTTGTAGGGGTCAGATAGGCAGTCGCTCCATGTAAAATACTGGTATACTGGTATTCGGTTATACTGGAAGCCAACTCCAACATAGTTGGGAAAAGGCTAGGCAGATGATGGGATAAGGCTATCTGTAGGTTGTTACCAAATGAAAGAGTAGCATGTATAAAACGTGTGTATATTAGGTATAGTAACATGACGGTACTATCGTAGTATGTATAAAGTGACATATATCTCGCGAGCTTAGTCTTCCTCTTCGTCCGACGCGCCGTTTTGCTGCGGTTCATCCTCCACGCGAACGTCGCCCATACCTGGGAAAATAGTTTATCAATATTACAGTAACAGAAAAAACAAACTGTGACTCAAACGGTGCCTTTGCTTGTTTCATTGACTTTTTTGCTACCGACTTCCGATAGTAAAGTTATTTTGGATGATTAACAGCCAGTTTCTTCATCGACAACTAAAGTTAACAGTAAAAGTATTAACCTTTACTTGACCATTGCTGATATTATAGGAAATGTGTTTCTTCATCCAAGTAAAAGCAAAACTAAAAGTCAATAGAGTTGCCACAACACAAACGTCGTAATTTCCCCAAATACTCGTGGGGAGGTTTTTTTACACATGACAGCCCCGCAATAGCATTGTCAAGTAGTGTCAAAAGACAAGTTTATGTTCTTTAAAAATAGGTAAAATGAATAAGGATTTATTGTAACATTCGTAAAAACTCACTTTCACTCGTAAAAATACTCTCAAAAGATAGATCTCGATCAAACTAAGATAAAAGCCAATCACAGCATATTTTTTATGTTTGGGTTTGGCTGGAATAACATGATTTATAATCACACATTTAGCGTGGACAAATTCAGAACTAAAGCTGCTATTTTATTTTTTCAATACATTTCACAAATGACTACTAATAGCGCTGTCCTGTCAACCTCTATGAAGCGCCAAAAGATCTTTATAGCACTCAGACCATATCCTGGATTAACACATAGGATACTGTTTGTTCTGGGTAATTAAGTAGTTGCAGAGCAGGTTGGCAATAAATATTACCTACCAGGTGATTTACTTTTGGTGTACGGTCTCATCAAACGTACATTTACGTAAGAAGTTTAAGTAAGAAAACGGAATAATGGTTTTATAAAGTTTTATTTTTATAAAATTTCATGTTAAAAAAAACACATTCGGGCACCATCTGTGCAACCTCTATATCATCCAGGGTCGATGGTACTGCATGCTGGGATGCATACAGCGAGAAAGAAGTAAGAGCGCCCGAATAATGTAAATACACATATTGTTTGCACGTTGTATGAAAATACATCTTTCCTATTTCTGTACAGATCTGCCCTTTCACCTCCTGGAACAGATATTATTTGTAATAATGCATATTTTGTGAAATGTGAATGTTAGTAGAGATGTTAGGACATTTTGTATTTTGTTAGGATTTTCTTTTGAAAGGGCACACACACAGACCATGTCCTGGATTAACACATAGGATACTATTTGTCCTGGGAAATTGTTGCAGTGTAGGTTAGCAAAAAATATCGCCTACCAGGTGATATAATTACTATATGGGTACAGTCAATAGCTCCAATTACTTTTGGAAATCTGGCTATGTCGTAAAATTGACAAGATATGCTTTCTAGTTCTTCATTTCTTGGCATTTGTACAAATATCCCTGCTAAAGAAGCTATAGCGTGTGATACTCTGAAAACGCATTTACATACTGTACTTTTATGTACGCCAGCTATATCGCGCACAACTTGTTGCATTGATCCAGTTGCATAAAATCGTAAAGCCAGCAATAATTGTTCTTTCACAGATAGAGCTTTATTCCTGTAATTATCAAAAGCTAATGAATTTAGACTATTCTTGACATTTCCAAGGAGAGATTTTTTGTGGAAATAGGACCTGCGGGTAGCTGTTTACATAATAAGTGCTGGTAGTAATACAAAATACAAACTGAAGATGAACTTACTTTTCTGTGGTTGGCGTCAGTTTATCTTGTAACATCATGCTGAGGTAAGCAACGGTTTCCTTTGAAATTCTGTATCGGAACAGAAAATCAGCCTCGTCCCATAGGAAATGATCTTTGCGAACATTAAACTTTTTACGCCTATACGTTAAATAACTTACGATAGATTCATCGTCTGATGAACTTGAACTTTCACTGGACGAAGATTGTGATAACATTTTAATATTACAATAAAATCTAGGAAATAAATGCAGTGATATCTATATGACTTATGTCAAAATAACAGTGACTTTTGATTTAGCAGCTCCCTTTTGAGCAGCAAAAGTTAAAGGCAAAAGTAACAGTTAAACCAACGGCTAAAATTGTGAAGAAACGTATTTAACCGTAACTTTTACTTTATGACATTGCTTTGACTGTTACTTTTGATGAAGAAACTGGCCGTTAGTGTTTTTTTGGAAGTCGGTTATTGATGCAAAAAAAGTTTTTTTATTTCACCCTTTTCAGTTGAATTATTCCACACAATTTATTAAGATTACAAGAAGTTATTAAGGGACAATATTGTCATCGACATAGTCCAAGAAGAATAAAGAAATTTACAAAGCAACATACACAAGATACGCGCGAAAAACATAAACTTTCCTTGGCAGTTGGGTAAAAAATACTAATATTAAAGGAGTTAACTCGTCAAATTTATATGGGACCCAGTAATCACGGAGTAATTGGTGTACATAAATATTTGTTAAGTGCATAAAAAAACAAATGCCGGTGGAATACATAACCTTTTTTAAAAGTCGGTTAAAAATCAACCTTTAGTCAGAGCACTATTTTCGTACATCACCGTTATCAAATTTATTTGTGTCTGGCACAGTCTATCTTCACTTGTCCATTTCGATCAGTCATTCCAAAATATGTACATACCCTGGTCCTCGTCCTCCTCGGCGGAGTCCCCGGCCACCTCCGCGTTCTCGGCCTCCGCGCGCTCCATTTGCCGCGCGAGTTCGGCCTCGTCTGTCGCGGTCACTACCTTAGGCTGTAACACACAACAATCATATTTAATGTGCGAATCACTATAATTAGTGAGTGAGAAAGAGGAAGTTGGATGCATGTTGTTGTGTAAAGACGTTTGTACTATTAAAAATGAACTAAAAGAGATATTTATTGGTGGATTTTGTAGATAGGAAGAGAATTAACTAGATAGCAAGTTCAATGACACAAGAGTGCAAATGTTGGGCGTGCCTTTAGGTCTCAAGATCTTGTCAAGTTTTACCAAGTTCTCTAAAAGGAGTTTTTAAGTACCAATTCGAAGTTTGTATGTTTGCCTGTTTTATCGCTATAGCTCCTTCATAAACACATTCATCCTTTTTATGCAAATTACATCTAAGGTTAGTGAACCAATATCTATAAATGGTGATCTATTTCGTTTACAGTTTTAAGTTATGTATATAGTTTTTTTTTTAATTTCGGTGTTAGGATTTATTTGATAGTTTAGAAATATTTGTATGAACTAGTATTGCTGCAGTTATCATTTATTGTCGTATCATGTCTCCTCCTTGTATATTTTTACTGTTTTCCACATTAATTGGTAACTTTTTGTATAATGCATTCTACTTACCGCCATCTGGACATTGAATACTCCTCCCGCAGTGTCTATGGTCTCCTTTATTTTGTCGATGGCATCTTGCAAGGCTTTGAGACCGTCTGCTTTCTCAGGCGTTGATGTGGTCATTACTGAAAACATAATACAGTTATCAACATAAGTAAATCAATGTATCTGTCTAAGCAACAATACCCCATGAATGGCTTATATGGAACACAAGTCAGCCTCTTAGAATACTATCCTAGCTATGAAAACGAGAATATTGTCATATCCTATATCACTATACATGTCATTGAACCAAGTCCGCCCGCCGTGTCTGTCTGTCTGAATGAGATAAACTCATAAACTATCAAATGGATTTTCATACGGTTTTCACCAATGGACGGAGGGATTCATGAGGAAGGCTTACATATAAATTCATGAAGGTTTTGTGTAAATTAGCTGACAATTCAGACATAATGCATCATAGCTTCACTTCAGGCCAGTAGCGGCTAAACGCAAGCCATATTAGAGTAAAAAAAAACATAATCAGCCTATACTGTGTCCTCTGCTGTAGGCTTCCTTTTTGTGAGTGGGTGTTAATTTGAAAATAGAATACATATATAAGGTGACTGGTAATTAGTGATCGATACTTAAACACATGATTGTACTCATGATAACAAACAACTTTCCCAAAGAAACTTTTTTTTTAATAATCATTCACTTTTATTACAATAAAACTTACTGAGCGGGCTTGCGAGCCGCTGTTGTGCGGTACGATAGTAATGAGACAGAACGACGTCACGCGGCTAACAGCTGATAGGTCAAATGCGCGCGCGTGCGAGTTTCATACGGCTGTTGTATTATTGTGATAAAAGTGAAGGAGACCAGTCACCCTACATGTAAACAAATGAATGATTGAATTGATTTCACTTACCATACAAAGGTGGCGCAATTAGATTAATCTTGATAGGCAAGTCCACAGTGGACAACGCAAGCCCAGCCTTCAAGGCAGCGCGAACTGCGTCGATGCCCTCATAGCCATAGCAGGCACATTCTATGTCCGCGCGGATCTTCACCGCTTGTGACGTCAGCTTCCGCTTGATGTTGGCTAGCAGGACCTCTTTCGTGTTCTCGTCGAGACCACACTCGTTCAGGACTGAAGGGTCGCTGGAAAATTGGATTAGGAATGATTATTTTGTACAGGGTGTAAGTGACATCGTCGTACAAACCGTTACATGTTCAATCTGCCGTTTTCTACAAAATTGCAAAATGCGAACAGCAGTTCTTTTTTTTAATTGCCGATAAAAAAAATGATGTGTATGTCACGAATAATTGAAAAGTCCTTTATTTCAGATACTCCTAGTTTTTGCAATGAATCAGATTATTAGAAATTAGAAAAATAAAGTCGTAGTAATCATGTTGAAATTCCTATTTCTGTCTCTCTTCTCTTAGTTGAAATCTTTACCTCTATCAGAAAGTACAGTAAGACAACATTCTTAAAGTTATAGTATAGAAGCCAATGGCCACTGTATCAATCAACTCAGCCAATTGCAGACCACAACTGCTGGAAATAGGTTTCTCCTAGTGTCCACATTCAGTCAGTCCCAATCAATCGCCAGTTTTGATAAAATCTTAGTCCCTGAAATTTATTATACTCTTGACATATTTTTGAAACCTACCTTGTAGACTAATTTTGTACTTTAGGAGCGGTTTCAGACTAGAGTATTTTTGACTCATATAAGCTCGTATTACGCGTGCGACATTTTGTGTTCCAAAAAATCGAACGCGCGTACACGCGCGATTTCGAGTATTCGCTCGAACCGGTGGGTTCTGTCAGTAGCTATATTTCAGTATCTCTCGCGGCTCGCGCTTATACGAGCTTATAAGCGCGTAAACGCTCTTATAAGTTGCGCGTGTAGCAAAAGGCATATGTACACACCCCTATATGTGCCTCAAAAAACGAGCTAATATTTGCCGAAAATACACTATTTTTGCACTTAATCAAAGATCACGTAAAAAAGAATATGTTAAGTAAAGCATGCAATTAAATGATTTAATACTTACACTGCAGCCTGTTTGAAGAAGTCATAAGCTGAAGCCTTCTTCTTGTACTTCTCCTCAAACAACCACGCGGTCCTCTTGTACAGCTCCTCCAACTGTTCCGAACTCTCGTAGTGCAGGAGTTCAGCCACGTGACGCAGGATAGAGTTCACTGCTTTCGCTTTAGCATACCTCTCGGTACATTTGTCTATGTCCTCGGCAGATACACGACGTTTTGACAAGTCTATGTAACCTGGAATGTGAGTTTGTTTTTAGAAATAATTCCAATCCATAGATTGGAATTTTTTGGATGGAAACTATGATTATTATAAATTAAAGTGATGCTTTTAAAACTAGACTTGGGAAGGAAACTTCAGATAGCAAATAGTGCAAAAAGTTAAATTGCTGCATTTACTAATTATATGCTCATCTTGAATATAAAAAAAAACTGATGTTTTCAATGCAGACCATATAATTACCATGCCAAATAAACAAGATTATGAAAGAAGGAGTGTCATGTTTACATTGTTATAAAGAAATCAATTACCTATTTAAAGTTTGACCATAACAGCGTTGATAAGTTTATCAAGTTTACAAACAAGTTCATTACTTAGTAATCAAACAAACATAACTTAGTTCAAACATAACTTAGTTAATTAAGAAAGAAAGTATTGAGAAACTGAGAACATAGGTATTCTATTGTGCTCCTAGAACAATTACTAATTTGAAAGAATCTTGTTGTAAGTAACCTAACTTGCCAAGTTTTCCTGTCGCTTTTTTTCTATCCTAAAATTACAACTAAAAATGAAGCGGTACCTTTTTCTTTGTCCACTCTGATAACGACGACGGGCTCAGTCTTGCCCACTCTGATCAACTTGTTGATGGACCTGATACGACGTCTGGACAACTCTGACAACAAGATCATGCCTTCAATGTTGTTGTATTCCAGCAGGTGGACGTACGCACCCATCTCAGCGATGGACCTTACGTTCACCATCACTACATCTTCCACCTCCGGATACTTTTCTTGGTAAAACCGACAAGAAAGAGGCATCTGAAACAATTTTTTAATTCATAACCTATACATACGATTTTTCAAGGATTGTTAAAATACTAAAGTGTCGGTAGACTTATTTTAATACCTTGTTTGTGTTTTTCTTGTTATTTTGCTAATAATTTTGGAAAATAACTACAAGAATGATGAAATACAGCACTTGTTCACGTTGACGAGTGAAGACAACTTTTACGTTCCGTTTTGACAAGCAAAAGCAAATTAGAACTTTGTAATGTTATAAATAGTGTCAACTGTAAATAATCTTAGATTATAAGTCATTATTATTTTTATTTGTATCCGTATTTAACTTATAAGTATGATACAATATAAGCGGTGGTTTCTTATTTCTTCTGTGAATCTTTATGCGTAATGGAAATTGGAATGTAATCAATGTTGCCAGTCACGAGATAGATTCTCATTCAATTTTCCCATGGACTTGGTATATATCATAGATTAATATACTAGCTTTCTAAGTCCACGCTTAACCCTAATTCAAAAATAATGAAAAATCAACTAATCATTTAATTAAATAATGTGGGCATTATTTTGGTTGGGAAAACTCAATGAATGATAGTGCTGCATAGTGTAATTGTGTGTTTTGATTTAAGCAGTAACCACCGCTAGATGGCGGGATATGTCCCGTGATGATCCTATAAAATGGCTAAAAAGCCGAATAATCAGCTAAACTGCCAACAGAATAAAAAAGGGGAATTCTAAACAACCGATTTGCAAAGTCTTGTAGTAGGTAACGAAATGCATATTCTGTAACAAGTAAAATCGTTGAATGAATGACTCGAATTGATTTTCAAAAAACTAACGGGCTTGATTAGGTATTAAGTATTTTGTTCTAAATACTATTGCTACCGTGTATTCATTATTAGTAACACCATCCATTAGTGTTTGGTTACGTTGACATTATAATAATCAAACTGGGTCGATTCTGTAATCAACCATAAAGAGGGCGGACAATTAAGTGAACAATGCGAACCTTGGCCTGTAACTTTGCCCCATGGAATTGATTTATTAGGCCTCTTATTAGTAACGTCTTCGTGTCTTGACTAGATTCTAGACTTTCAGGTGATTGTCCCTATATATTATCTCTTTAAAGCTATTTAACTAGCACTTTAACTCTGATCGATTCCCAACCCGTTTCTTCCTACCCTTGTACCATGTTATTTGGGGTCTAACCCAACCCGTTTCTGTAACGAATATCTTCAATGCGTCAAAGTTCAATTTTATTTAGATGCGATCGGCTCTTGATTATTTATTTCACCAATCACAGCAATTTACTCGTGCCTGTGCCTAACAATATAAGCGTAGCTTTTTTCGTGTTGATTTTCATCACAGAACCCGGGAATAAAGTCAGCCAGTGCACCTCTGTGGTACCAACTCCGGTCTAGTAGCAATACTTCGATAGTCCAGTTTATTTTATGTTTATAGTCTTCAAAAGAGGTAGAATTTTAGGATATAAAACCTTCTTCTTCTTCACGACAGTAATTAGCGAAGGGACATACAGACATGTGCATTATGCAGTGTCATGTGTCGAAGTTCCCAGTTGGTTGCATTAGTTGTCATTTGACAAAAATCAAACTGGTTGCTTCTTGACTCGCAGAGCCGTGAGTCAAGAAGCAAACAGTTTGATTTATGACTATTATCTTTAAAGGGGTATGCACACATGTGCTGTTGTGACATGGTATAGCCCAAACTCAGAGGCTCCTTGTATCTCTTGCATTCGAAGATTTTGCTGGCTGGATAATCATTATGGTTATCAATTTTATGCTCTCGGCACAGATTTCTATGCGTCCATGATAAATATGCCCCCCCCTTGTATTAAGCTTAAACATTAATGATTTTGAATTAGAAAAAGCAAAATATCTTAAGGAAGAAGATCTAACCACCCTCTTTTTTGATTGGTTTGTATACCAATATAAAATTAATTACTGGTGAATAAAACTTTACATCATACTTCCCCATAGTTTTAATGATTTAGATGTTAGATGTTAGCAACTTATTTAATAGTTAATTAAACACGGGTTGTGTGCGTTTATCTCTCGGCCCATTAAAACCTATTAACGAATGAAATCTATCGCATTCCTTGTTGGCATGCACTCGTTCCAGGAAGATGGCCTATTTAAAGATTCTCAGAGCCTTGACAGTATGATTTAATTGAAATAATTAATGCATTATTGTGTCATCGCTTTGTCATAGACGATTTGTTTATGAACGAGTTCAGAAGTATTCTGATTTGAGATTTTCTGAACATCGACAGCCAAACTAGCGTCGAGTTACGTGTTGTATGTTGTAGGTGCGAACCCAACCAGGCGCATTACTTTGTCTAATACCGGGTGCAAATTTTTCATCGGTAGTTTAAAAACAAATCTGCTGTTCCATATTTTTTGACCGTGTAGGTATTGCACTTTTGTAGGCAACAGCAGTTTTTTTTATAACCTAAAAGAAATCTACGTACGGGTGTTCAGAATGATGTACTGAATTTGTGGTGACCGTTTGTGCGTCGGTGTCCCTTCCACCCTGTATATTTCATCACCACTGCTCTAAAAACGGTGACGAAACCGGCCTACCCTAGAATAAAAAAATCGAAGATCATGATTGTGTCATCTGTCAACTCACTCGCACTGGGCCCGTGTGATGAATTACAGCCCATTTTGTCTCATACAGAAAATTACGTCACGGGCCCCCATAATGTTTCCACTGCTGGGATTTCCTAAATAGGAATTTATAAACTGACTGCGGGTTCAAGTTGGCAGCTTAAAATTCAAACTAGACATATGGAGTATCATCAACTCACTCCAAACTCAGTGAGATTGTGGAGCCCAGTCACAAGATATGCAGCTCCTTCTGTCCTATCATTCAGTTAAGTGAGGCAAATAACAGAGCCGTCCAAGTCGCTACGCTGTAGGTACCTACTAATCGGACAATGTTTAAGTAATCGATTCGAGAAAAAGAAAAAATTGGGTAAGAGCTTATTTGACTCTCAAGAAAAAGATAGATAGTAGTTTGTTTGACTTTCATCAATCAAACCTGCTATGGACAAAGCTTTTTTAGAAAAAAATGCCAACTAGGCAAAACTACTATCAGTTGCGAATGCTGTTTTTGTTACCAAAAGAACTGAAACTCTATGCGGGCGCGGAAGAATCACACTATTCATTCCGTTCCTCAAAAGTGCCTACAAACAATAAAGCTGATATTATCTCAAAAGTCTAGATTCATGCATGCAATCGGCGGTGTGCCTTTGATTTGTTAGTTCTTATTTAGAATTCGTTGTCCTGACTGCATTGATTTGAATTTACTGCAGCTCATTACTTTAACGAAGTTATGAGCTCTTAAAATCGCACGGAAACAAGAAAAGATCAAGTATCAGGCGCCATGTGTACCCAAGTCTTCATTAAATCTTGCCGTTGAGGTCGGCAGGGACGTCTTGTTTGACCAGCTGATGCATTTTTATTTACGAAATTTTAATTAATGCAAATTGATTGAGCTCAGAAGACAATTGACTTGCTACAGTAGGTAGCTACGTCCCCGTAATCAAACCAAAAATAGGAATATGATGATGGATCCCACATTCTTATTCTTGGGTCCTTTCAGAGTTTTCATATTTCAGCAATGGAGTTTAGAAGATCATGGAAGGAAAATTGGAAATCTATATATGTATGGCTATCACACCATGGTTCATTAATATTTCGTTCTTTTTCCGCATCAATCAAAACTAACCTCTTGATAAGCTCTTGATCGAAGTTTTGCCACTACCTTTTCCAAATAAAGCCTTATTGCTATTCAAATTTGTATAAACGTGTTAGCACTGGCAGTCGAGAAAAAAAATTAGGAGATAAGATTTTGACAGCTGAATAAAATTGGCGGGAACGTTATTTCCAAAAGTTATTTTTATTATAATTTTATGTAAAAGTTTGGAAATATCATGTTGCCGCAGTTTTTCCGCTATCTAATATTTTTTTACTATGTAGTTAAGCTATGAGTGGCTTAGTACTTGGCCATTTTAATGCTGTATGTTTATGTTTACGTATGTTCATCCCATCGCTTGTCTTCGGATTGTTATCAGAACATAAATATTTTTTTTGAAGAAAGAAAAGCAAATCTCATTTTGATACTAAACAAGAGGAATACATAATTTGTTTTCACATATTCCATGTTTTATCGAAATATACTACTATTTTATGAACCTTTTCCGGCTTACGGCGGCCGTTGCTATGAGGAATTTGAACTAATTATTGGCCTTTGTAGACACATGAAGTTATGCACTTCACTTTATGGTCAATTGCGGTTGCTTGCTGTTAGGAGCTTATTAATTGATATTTTTCCGCGTTGGTTGTCAAATCTCAGCGGTGGTGAGCGTCGGTAGTCAGTAGAAGTGCGATAAGACGCAGCGGTTGGGTCGCGCGAGGCTGCGCGCGCGCTCGTTATGCGCGAGAGTTCGTAGTTATGAGTAATATGGCGGTTTATAGGTAAGCTTTTGAATTATTTTTTAACTTTTTACAAAATTAAACAAATATATTTTATGTTGGAATCGTCAGATGGTAGCTAAAAAAAGGTTAAATGATTACCATGATTGAATTTTCAGTTTGGACCTATCTAAATTCCTAAAGCTTTTTCTTAATTTTTTTATTTTAAATTGTTCTTTTTCTGTTTTTTAGTGTTTGAATTTTGGGTGTTTAATTTTCTTCTTATTATGATTTGTATCCCATCATGTGAAAATGCGAGTATGAAAACCATAGAACTGATTTTCTAGAACTAGGTATGTTTTTAAACAGAGTCATGACCGACAAAAGCATCATTGATTCAAACTAAGATACCAAACTTTTGTAGGAGTGTATTGGCCTCAAATATTGCCAGAAAATTAAAATATCGTCAATTCTTTCACTTAAAATCGATGATCATCTCTCAATATGCGCTTATAGGTAATAAATACATCAGTGCAGAAATATCTATACAAATAAAGATGAAGTATCTATACAAATAAAGTTTGCAATTTCAAAATAACAGCTTTTTACTGAATGCATATGATACGGTACTTAAAAAAAGAACTTTTATTTTAATCTGTCTGTCTGTCTATCTGTTTGTTCCGGCTAATCTCCGAACGGCTGGACCGATTTTGACAGGAACTTTTACTGGCAGATAGCTGAAGTTATAAGGAATAACTAAGGCTACTTTTAATTTAGAAAAAAAGATTAGAGATCCGTGCAAAAAAAATAAAACCCTTGAAATTGTTAAGAAAATCGAATTCAAATAGGAAAGTAATATTTTTAGAAGAGCTAGTTTTTAAATAAAACTGCATTTAATAAGCACACATAATGTAACTCCTTCTTTAGACAAACATTCAAGAAACCTAACACGATGACGAATGTCGTTAGCGGCACAGTCGCTAAACGAAACCAATGAATTAAATGATCGTATCACATCGCCGAATCATGCGCTCGTAAAATTGTAAAAATACATACATACAATTATCGTTACGTTTGCATTTCATCATTTGCGTTTATGTTTGTGAGTAATTCGCCTTTGACAGACGGGTGATCAGCATGACATTTCATGTAGGTACTTACCTACTTTAAATGTAGTTGTCATCGTGATTCGTGTTTTTTCTGTTCCCACATCTATCATACTGAATTTAGATCTTGATGCTTGAGCTGATAGTAGTACCAAAGGATGGAGAGAGCAAACGTAACAGACGAACCTGGTGGAGATCAGCCGGACTAGCACGGAACGATGGCATAGATTTTTATATCGTTTATTGTTTTTGTATGTGTCTTTACAGGGTGTAAGGGACAGCCCTCCACATACTGACAGCTCCTGATAAAAGTCCATTAAAGCCAAAGTCCTGATAAAAAGCCATTTTTTGTATAAAAAATGGACATTTTTCCTTTTATACTTTCCTTTTTCGGCAGTCTGAATTAACTTTTTTTGAAGGCCAAAAATCCGGACATGTACGGACACATCCAGACGAATGGCAACCCTGCCCAAGAAGGGCCAAACGAGAACCTTGTTTTTAGCAATTCTAATTATTTTCTTTCTACCAAGATTCAATGACCGAGAAATAGCGAAACACAAGGTTTCATTTGTTTTCATTAGGGTCTTAGGTCAACGACTGTACCCATTTTGTTATGTAGGGAAGTAGCAAAAACTTTTGATACAACCACGAAATTCGATGCAGAGTTAGTTACGAACAGATTTTGCGCAGACGTGTGTAATTTGTCGCCCAAAACGAGACTTGAATTTGAGTCGACTCATGTGCTGATTGTGTACTGAAATTGTATGAAAACTCTTATCATATTTCAGCGACTCATTCCGAGCCTCTACAGCAGTTAACATCATACGGGGTGTAAACAGACCCTTCACCAAGCCGTCAACCAAGCATTCTGTACATCAAACTAAGTAACTTTACGCAAAAAATTTTGCTGGGAAACGAAATTCTTTTTTGGGGTCAAAAATCACTCTTTACGGTAAAACTCAATATTATGCGCTCAATATTATGCGCTCAAAACTTATTGCTGATGGATGCTTTGAATAGTAAACGGACCATGGAGGTAATTGGAGTAAAGTTAGAACCTTAAAAAGTAGTATTTAAAAAAAAACTTGTGAAAAAATTGGAACTTTGACCCCCAATATCCCCGTAACTAGAAGGTTCCCAGGTATGGTCCAGAACAAAAAAATGATCACAATGACGAGGAGAACAAGTGCCTTTCGGCTTCGTTAAGGGTCTTTTTACACCCTTTATTATTTAATATAATGGTATAATTTTTATCCATCTAGTGCAAAACAGTAGCGTCGCCATCATTGTCTCTGCTGTTACGAAACATTATTATGCTGTATTATACACTGTGCAGGCATCAGGGCTTAGGTATAATCCGTCTATGTCCCACGTAGTTTCTAGTGCCAATGCCTTATCAATTACTTGCTTTCTTCTTCGTGTCGATGATTCCCATGGTTATTTAATTAAGTTTCGACCAGAACTCAGCCACATCGACGGCGTTGGTGATGGCTTCGGATAGGTCCCTTAAAGTGCAGGTAGAGTTGCACAAAGTTGTAGAGTTGCGGTCAGAAGGTGGGCCATGGTTTGGGATGAGACTCCGCAGTCGCACTCAGCTTTATCGGAATACCCCCACCGGACCAAGTTGTACCTGCAGCGGCCCTCCTGGCTTCTAAGTCGGTGTAGAGTCTTCCAAGTGGGCTATGGCAGTTGGTGACCCGCTGGGAGCTTTTGCTAATGAGCCGGAGGGGGATGTCTGAGGAGCCACAACTTTTTTCGAGCTTCACCAACCCTACCCTATACTTGCTAAAATAATCACTAGCAACCAGCACGGACAAGTTGCGTATGCGATAATTTTATGCTGCTGGCCTCAAACTCTCCAAGAAACATATTCATAGTTTGTGAAGATTTCGATCTTTAATGGCGTGTTAGGCTTGTGTACATAAAATAATGCGTTGTCTATCAGAAAAGCTGTCACGAAACCAATCTATCTACTTATTGCTGAAGATGCCAAAAATATTTGCACATAATTCATCTACGAGGAATCAATTTGCTTCGTTACATTGACCCACTCAAGAGACGTCATAATAACGTTGAAAAACCCATCAAATTGGCTACTAGCCACTCATTGACTGTTGAAGGTCAATTCAAGTGGTTGGGACGCAGTTCAATTATTTGTTGACCTGCGTGTATCGAGATTCGATGCCCAAAGTAGGACACGGCTGATGGTTTTATTTATTTGATGCATCGACGCTTTGGCGCCAGTGTGGTAGGTTAAGGTCGGGAAGATGGTGGAAGTATCTAGATTCATGGGCGTACCCAGCATTTTTCAAGAGGTGGGGCAGAAGTAAATAAACTAAGTAGTAGGAAATTAATTCTATGCTTTTTATTTACTGACTGCTCTACACCTTATTTCAATAATAACCTGCGAGAGTTCTGGCTAAATGTAGCTAAAATTTCGTTTTCAAATTTATGTTGTGCTTCCAGGGCCCTCTTTCTATACACACTTATCATACAGAGGCCGACAAGACGGTTTTCTGTCATTGTTGACCTTAACCAAGTTTTTATTTTAATGTGAAAAAGTAGTTAAAGTACCCAAATGAAAAAAAATGTCATTATATTAACTTTGCCTAAAAATTCTCAGCTTCGGGTAAGTGGGGCAAGTGCCCCACCCTGCCCCACCGTTCGCCCATGTCTAGATTATTCCTTAGCTAGAACAAGACGAAACCAAGGAGATCTTTTTAATTGAAATATTTTTTATAGTTTACGTTTTTTGATAATAAACATAATGATAACGAACAAATTGTAAAAGCCTATAAGTGGTCAGTGAGTGTTGAGAGAGGTAGGTAGATTTCTGGCATAAGAGCCAATAAGTTTTGATTTATAGCAATTTTACTTAATTCAACAACACAACAACGACGCGCGACGGTTAGGCAGAGGTGTCCCTACAGTAGGTACATCTACATTTTGCCCGTTATAATTACCACCTGCTGTTAAACTCAAAACAAAATGTTAAGCGTTTAATTATTATTTTTTCTGTTTTGCAGGTTTACTATTTTCATAATTGTGATATCATCATATCCAACCAGCAATGGACAAACAGGTGAGATAGTAATTGCCACATTATTTATTTTAAGCAATTTAGTAGTCTATTTTAGTTTCGACTCTTAACATCTATATCACCATTAAAAAACAATTTACTTGTCAGAATTGACCAAATTGGTCTGTACCAATTCTGTCAATATCAACTGATTTCCAATTCATCTTTTGATTCATCTTTTGATTTGAGACCATTTTATGGCAACGTTTGTTCGTATTAACTTAATATGAAAGCATATCAATTTCAACTTCTAAAGTATTTCTGTGGTCTAGTTTTAACGGGTCAGATGACTAAATACTACTTGGGGAGTTACCAAATGAGCTGCTTCTGCTAACTCTTCAAACGAAAGCTACGTTTGAAGAGTAGAAAATATGGCAATACCGGTGTTATTTCAGACACAAGTTAACGCAATGCCTCTGCTATTATGTTCTTACGCGGCCGTGATCTTCTGATCATTTAGATAAGCCAAACGCTCCAGCGACATGCGTCTTATTGAGACAGCAGCAAATACAGCGACAGTAGAAACGCAACATTTTTAGTATGGCTGATGCATTTTATTTGGGCGTTTGTTTACAAGGGAAACATTTTACTCTAATTGCCGATTTAGTAAAAATTGCGGTATTTTCTTTAAAAACACTCAAGTAGTCATAACTTTTAAGGAGATCAAGTTAGGACTCTACCACAGAGATGTTTTTTATTGCAAAAAACCCCAACTATCGCCCATGTTTCGTTTGATCCACGATTTTTTAACCACCCTGTATATTATTTGTTTAGAAGCACCTTGACACGCTTGCGTGGCACTAGAAGCAAGTCCCCTCGCAAATTGCACCCAAAAAAGTCACCTTATAAGCAGGTGTTCGGTTATTTTTTCAGAAAACACCACTACAGTGCGTCCCCTTGCAGACATTGCAACCTCCTGCTCCTCCAACATGTCAGGGGACGTGGACTTCCAGACCGTGGACCTGATAGGCGTGTACAAGATGGACCTGCGCGACACTAAGGGCATCACCCTGGTGCAGGGGTCACAGGACCTGCAGAGAGCATATAGAATCGGGATTAATGTTAACTTGACACTGCCTTTGCAGTAAGTATTGATATGTGAAACCACCAAGAAGTGATAACCGTGTTTGATTTACAGTATTTAACTTCAAAAATCGGAGTATTTCATCCACAAAGTGCTATTTAATTGAACATTCTTTGGCAGTGATCAAAATATAAACCAGTAATTTTGTTTGTCATGTAAAATTGTACATTCCTACTTTCAATTTAGCTCCTGCAGTACATTTACGTGTACCTTAAGCTAACAACTTACAAAAGCAGGCTTTTGTAGTAACTTACAAAAGCCCCTTTATGCCCGCCGCTCTTGTTCACACTCGCACTCGTTCACTAGAATATTGCGCTAATGTGGTCAACACGTGTGAATTTACATTTGATGATATGAGTCGTACAGAAGTTGGATTTGCCGGTGCGAACCAAACCAAATATAGATTTAAGTTCGGAATCTGCCACTGCCTCTTGAAAACGTCTCTCGGCTACGTAGGGCCACTCACCTGCATCGACACGTACGAGCAAATGAGGAGTTTGGTTCTACACCGCAGGTTTTAAACACTGCCCTCGCACGTAGCTCTTGATGACCAATGTGGGTTTGCGATATCGTGATATCTTATCACGATATGCACCGACTTCCTCACTCCTGCCGCCTTAGGCGTTTCTCACATGACACCGCTCGTCCACGCAGCATGACGGTGAAGCGACCTCACGTCGCATTGGGTTGTATGAAATCCGTTGATGATACACGTACACAGCGACGCTCACCGACTCTCCAATACATTTGCTTTTCAGCCTTCACCCGACTGTGCGGACAAACGGTGTCGTCTGAGAATCGCTTTAAAGAAGGTTGTGTGTTTCAAGTGTTCCCCTTCTATCCCAGTGACGTATTCCCGACGGGCCTGCCCCCCCACTTCACGGTGGTGGGCACATTCAACGCGCGCGGCCAGCGGCGCCCCTGGAGCCTGCTGCGGGCGCGGTCAGCCTCCAGCCTGCAGTTCTCGCTCACCTTTCTGCCGGTCACCAAGAAGATCGCGGTCTTCATCGGAGGCTCCAGGGTTATGTTTAATAGTTGGGAGGTGGGTTACTCGTTTTTAATGAGGTCTATGCAGGGCTTTTGTATTTGTGAAAGTGCTTCATGTGCTATTACAATTTTAAGCTTTTTTTTATAAAAAAAATGTTAATCAAATGTAAGCTCCTGTTTCTTTTTCGTAGATGCAGTAGCATCGCTATAATAGGCTATTTGACAACATCGAAAAAAAAATAAAAATATTTAGTCCGTCATTTAGATCACCAAAAAATGTTGGACACGTATTTTTTTTTTGTCACATATTCAAAAAACGACGACGATACAGCGCAGAGGGGGCTTGTGACGTCACTGGACAGCAAAAAGTTACAGAAATTGTGTCGTCACGCGAAATTTCAACGCGCTGTATCGTGGTCATTTTTCGTTTACATGACAAAAGAAACAATACGTGTCCAATATTTTTTGATAATCTAACTGACGGACTAAATAGATTTTTTTCAGTCAAAAACCCTATTGAGATACAATTTTTTGCAGAACAGAAAAAGTTTGCCGCGGTTGACATAAATTCGTAGTAGAGGTCATTTTCAGCAAAAGTTGACATTACTTTTTCAAATATCTGACTTTGATGTCGTTTCCAGATATTCACTCCAGGTTGGCACAAGATACACACTTCTATATCTAACCATACGGTGCACGTTGCTGTCGACTGCGTTGAGGTAAGGAAATATACTCTTGCTTAGAACGCATAATCTCATTTATCGTTTACGGCTATTGGATTTAATTGCGACCACAAAAACGAAAAAAAAAGTCCTTGTAATCTGAATTTTATAGGTCCCAATTCTGTAACACACTTTCAATCACAATCCGAAAGATTTTGAAGGAAATTCATAATCCGTTGTTCGTCGTTCAGTCGTGATAGGTCCTTTTGCAGAAACTTGTCGTATTTCATGGTTATGTGTGTTTTTTATATTTGCATGTTTCAGTTGATGCCAGAGAAGATAAGTTCTCACGACTTCACCAACGCCACCACTGTCACCATCGTGTCTAATGATGACGGGACCTCTGCACCTGTAAGTTGGCTTGGATTTAGATTCATTCACTATAGCGACCTGTCTTTCCTTCGCAAGGTTTTTCGTGACTTTATTGAACATGGAAGATTTTTTTTTTCATGATTTACACTTTTAAACCTTCTAGAATTAACTCTCTAAAATGGTGAAGACCATATCAAAATCCGTAGCATAGTTTAGGAGAACGATGCGGCCTTACAGTCAAGAAAATCGACTTTAATGTTTGAAATGACATCAAAAGTAAACTATCAGACTCAAATATATTAACCAACTCTTTTTACGGATGTCAAATTTGGGCTACAACATTTATGCAACTTGCAAAAACAGACACATCCCTGCGATAGACCGATATGCTATGAATTAATGCATAGATTACCTTTATAAACATGCAATATTCTTATTAATTGATATAATGAGTCACCAATAAATAACATGATCAATTAGTACCTACTTACCGCTGTACTTGTAATTTGAGCCACACATAACATTCACGTGAATCGCTCCGGTTCACTTACATGGATTTGCGGAAATCCGGCTTATATGTCATAACCGGGGATTGGCCGGATGTGGCTACCCGGGTATTACCTGCTTTGGTTGACGTCTGACAATTTGAAACCGATATTACATTGTACGAATGAAAATTTGTATTTAACATCATTTTGGGGACAGTTTTCTGGGTGAAAAGTAGCTTGTTCATGATCCATAATCCTCGCTTTTTCTAACCATCTTGGAGTCGGCTTCCAGTCTAACAGGATGCAGTTGAATATAATTATTTTACATGGAGCGACTGTCTATCTCCACAAGTCAGTTTCTGGAACACCCTTTGGTAAGACTGCTTGTCAGACTTTTGGGCGTCTGAGGACCCGTAACGGTTGGCCAAGATCGAGGGTTGACAGCCTGGACCAGCGGCTTAACGAGCTTTCCGAGAGACACGCCCTCTGCGTTTCAGAGAGCACGTTAAGTCGTTCTACCAGAGATGTGCGATAAAGTTTGAAACTAACAAATAGTATAAGCTTCAATTCCACAGACTGAGCTAAGCTAACTATTGATTTGATATTACCCGACTATGGCGAAATAAAAAGGAGGGTTATGATTTTTGACTGGTATGTATGTATGTGTGTTCATACTTTTTTTACACACTGTCTGGTGGAGACGCAGCCTTGGCCGTTGGTTCGCTATGTAAAGATGGTCACCCATCCACAGACCGTCCTCGGAACGCGAAACTTATCATGCAGTGATCCGTAGTGACTTTATTCAGTGCCTTTTTCCCTTTGTATTCAGACTGGTTCACGAAGTAAATGCTTATTATTTTCAGATAGATCTCCAATGGCTGTCTTTGAGCTGCGATCGGTATAACTTGAGTCGGGACAGCTGTGAAGAAATCGTAAGCTAAACTTATACTGGATATATTATTCCAGCTGACATCTTTGATGATGACAAATAGATGTATAATTGTGATTTTGTTAAATTTCAGGATAAACCTCAATATTTAGTAGCTACGTCGTCTCCAACAGTAAGTGTACCTAAAATCAATTAATATTAAATTAAAGACCAGGTTAAAAACCCTAGAAATCAGAGTCTACAGAAATTAAGTTCAACTGTGTTGTCCGATTTTGTTATGAATTTAATAATAGTATAATATATATATAATTATCAAATTTTAAAAGTTCGATTTCTCCTAAAAAAAAACCAGTTTGTACCCCAAAATATGTAGTTGCAAATAAGTAACACTCATTTCAAGGCATGCACCTAATTACTAATCACCCTCTATGTATGTATAGCGTGGGTGACATGAGTGGTTTTATATTTTGTTTGCAGTACGACGTGGACCCGTCGCTCTTAGCCGATCCGCTGGTGGCTTCTGTCTGTAACACCACATGCCCAGAAGTAAGCTATTTGCAGTTTATTTTTCTAGTGGTCTCATGCTCGACTGATGAGCATGAGGTCCTGGGTTCGATTCCCAGCAACAACGAAAAAGATATATATTCGCAGAATATGGTAGGTGTAAGGTTAGTATAAGACTTAAGTTCTGGGCATATCCGTCGCTAAAACCGGCATACGAGGGTACGGGTTTTTCCATCAGGAATTCCTCAGTAGTAGCCACAGATTCTGGATTTGTGCCCGGTTGATGGCAATAGGCTCGCCCCCTATTACACATAACTTAAACACCTCTGCCTAACCCTTCGGGGATTACATGGACGGCGATGGTTTGTAATTTATTTAGAAATTATATCAGTGTTTTCCCGCATAATTTCGCAATTAACAAGGAGACATCAAAACTGTTCGTAAAAATATATTTCTGTTTCAGGGTCCCATAGGACCTCGTGGTTTTAAAGGAGAACAAGGGGAGAGAGGATTTACCGGTATACCGGTAAGATATTTAAAACACTTTTACATTTTCTTGCAGAAAACTAGAATTGAGTATTACTTCACCTGCGTAGAGTTCGGCAATCGTCCCCTACACGATCTAACTGGGATAAAAAGTATCCTAATTGTGTGTCAATTCACATTATAAACTGTCTGTGTGACAATTTATTCCAAATCCGTTCAGTAGTTTTTGTATGAAAGAGTAACAAACATCCATATCCATCCATCCTCACAAACTTTCGCATTTCGTCGTTTATTAGAACATAAACGACGAAATGCGCGCAACAACGCGTCTTTCGATTCTCTAGCAAACGGCATCAAAATCTCAGAACTGTCAAAAATTGACTTACATGGTGTTTCAACGACGATTTGTAATTGTAGAAAGAAAGACGAGTTATTATGTCTTATCTCATTCATCAAGTGTATCGTTTGATTTATGTATTATCTCAACATGAATGATGTAACCAAGATCTTGTAAAAATATTTGATTGAAAAGAGTCTCCATGGAGTTTCTTGCCCATTCTTCTCCATAGAGATCGCTTTGGAATGGGCAACTACAGTACTTTCACAAGTTATTGTGCCTTGTGTCTGGGACTGTAGCTTCGCCTTCTTTGTTTTTCTGACATTCAAAAGTGCCTGAAATAAATGCTTTGAGTTTGAGTTTGTTTGCGTCTGATCATAGAGGCTGGTTTGTTTCAGGGAGAACGAGGTGTGAAGGGGAGCACGGGAATCCCAGGTGTACCCGGCTTCAATGGAGCCAGGGGCGAGCCGGGACCTCCGGGGGCTATCGTCAATGTATGTTACGTATTTAGTTTACTCATACATGGCGTAAACAGACCCTTCACGAAGCCGTCAACCAAGCATTCTGTACAGCAAACTAAGTAACTAGCAAAAAATATTGCTTGTAACGACTTTTTTTGGTGGTGAATATACGTTTTACGGTAGGATTCACTGTAACGCAATCAAAACATTATGCAGATAGATTCATTGAGTAGTACAAGGATCACAGAGGACATAAAAAATTGTATTAAAAAAAAAGTGAAAATGTCGAAACTTTGACCTCCAATATCTCCGTAACTAGAAGGTTCATGTATGGCCCAGAACAAAAAAAATATCGCAATGTAATGGGGAAAACAAATGCCTTTCGGTTTCGGTAGGGGTATTTTTATACCTATTATTTAATTTAACAAGTAACTTAGACTTGATATGTTACTACTATTATTTCTCAATAATTTTGTTAGTATCCTCTACATTCGGGACACTGCTCTAATTTTGAGAATCCCTGCTATAAACTCAATACTTAGAGAGCGGTTTCAGACAAGCGTATTTTTCGGCGCGCATAAATTCTAATCGGCATACGCGCGTACACGCGCTTCAAAAAACGAACTTTAATGCGCCGAAAATACGCCAATCTGAAACCGCCTTGAAGCTGTTATTTTAAAGTAAAAAAAGATGAAAAATTTACTCTGGTAAAATTATACTATTAATTTAGTTAATTTTATTATATTTAAAGGCATCTGGTCCAGGGTATGTTGGACCTCCAGGGCAGCCAGGGCACCGCGGACCGAAGGGAGAGAAAGGGGATATAGGGCAAAAAGGTAAACGAATCGATTTACTAGTTGAAAGTCTAAATTATTTCGGCTCGCTTGAATCACGAGTCGTCACTAAGGTCTAGGCTCGAAGGCACCTAAGAAACCGATTCCTGCTGGTTTCTCTTCGGTAACAAGGCACTCTAAAGGTATAGATACTAAGGTGTAGTTAGTAGAAAATGTATCATAACAATCTTTATTATTTTTCTAAAGACATATTTGTGCTGAATTTCATGTTTCTCCGTATTCGTGGAATACCTAAGGAATACGATTAAACATAACGACGAAAAACGAAAACGATTAACGATTCGATAAACGATTTTTGCATTCAGGTGATGCAGGAGAAGCCGGCTTGCCAGGATTCGCAGGAGTCGCCGGAACGGATGGAAAAGATGTGAGTTGATATCTATACACCGTGACTTTTTAGTCGTCTTACAACGGCAGCCCACTTCATGTATCCAATGACTACTAAGAATTCATAACAAAATAATAGGTATTTATGAGATTTTGATAATTTAAAGATAAAAATATTATTCAATATTATGACGCATGACGGAGTTAAAACACCCTGTTGTGAGCGATGATCTACTGGACTCGAGCGCTGGGTAGGTATATTCTCCCGTTTGACACGTAAACATCATTAACAGGATGTTTCATTTTTTTCTAATGTTTATTTATTTTTCTTTGTACCTATTAAGGTAGGTAAAAAAAAAAATCGCGCCTAGAACTATTTTATGTCGGGCACATTAAGTGGAGTGGACCACCTTTGTAAGACGACTAAAAAGTCACGGTGTATATACGAGTATATTACTATTTAGTTTAAATAATATGATATGGATGATTCATACATTACAATTTGTCCTATGAAAACAACCCTATGAGCTGGTGTCTAGGGGTTAACATTTTCAGTTATATCCCAGAAAAAAAGGTTGCTTAATTTTAAAACAGTAATAACCGCAGCATTAATAATAAATAAATAAAATATTTATAAGTGATTGCTCAAACATCAATGTAGCCCTGGCTCTTGTACTAGGATTTCCTGTACCACAAGAGCCAGACCTCTCAATTTACAGAGAAAGGCATTAAAAACTAGAATCTAAAATGGCGGCCATAAAAGGGAGAATATCATGCTATTTCACTCGTACAGTATAGCGGATGAGTGAGAGGTAGTGATGGCGCTGGTTATAGTGGTTATAATATAGTTATGTTTAATGTTATGTTCAGGGTTTGCGTGGCCCACCAGGGCTCGTGGGACCCCCTGGCGAACGTGGTTTCCCTGGGCCTCCTGGACCTGCCAGTAACATTAATGCCTCGCTCATACATGGTAAGTTAATAAGTTTGTTTTGACTCACTTGAGTGATTCTCACATAACACCGCTCAACCGCGCGGAACACCGCTCATCCGCGCGGTCGGTCGATGAAGCGTATTGGCTTATATGAAATCCATTGATGCCTAACAATCGAGAATCGCCTTAAACTATTATATTTTGACGCGTATTTATTTACTCCTGCCTACTCAGGGAAAAAACGTGATTTCTTGTACACGGTATAGTTATTGTAACTGTTGTCACTGAAAACCCCAAAAGGGGTAATTTAATTGATTTATTAATCTAAAAAATATAAAATTTTTGTCTATGCCATGTTACAGGGTGGAATGGATCGACGCAAAAACGGTTAAAAAAATCAACTGTTCTAAACATTTTGACAGTGAAGCTGTAGGAAACAGCAGATTAAAAAAAAAATAACCGTCTGGGGTTCGTTTGAGCGATGTTTCCAGCCTGTAATTATATGAAAATAAATAAATGAATAGAACCGCTGATTTGATGAAGAGTGATTAGGGTTGTATTATTTATAATTTACTAGTTATTTACATGCGACAACAGCGCCCCCTAACGAGTCAAAAACTATCCTATCTTTGAAGCTGGAACCAATCAAACACATTCACAAAATATCATTGTAATCGGCGGTTGTTTTCGGAGTTTAGGCTGTACGAACATAGTGACACGTGATTTTTATATATTAAGAAGAAGATGTGTTTGGCTTTCACACTATTTCTTACATGTTGTAAGGTGCTAAAGGCGCTCCGGGAGCTCCGGGGCGGGACGGCCGGCCGGGGGACGTCGGGCTGCGGGGCGAGCCGGGGCGGGACGGTGCTGTGGTAATGTTACCCGATCTTACTAACGCTCTTTCATTTAAATCAAACTCAATAAATGCATGCAAGTATTATGTTTTAATTCCAAGACCGAGCCGAGTGTTATTGAGTTTTTCTATCAAGGTGAAACAGCCTAAATATTTTGCAGCTTGTAAAGGGCGGTGCAGACGAGCAGTTGAAGTGAGTGTCGTGTACAGCCACGAGCACCAATATGTTAAAACACTTAACAATTTTTAAAAGTGTTAGCTCCAACTGTTCTGATTAAAATTTCATGTTCTTACGAACATAGTGTTCTGGATTTTTTTTTTAATGATTATGATCCTATTTCCAATAGTAACTGAAAAATTTCGGACTTAGAAAATTTGATCCGTGGGTACGAAAAGGGTCACGATGAAAAAGACGACGTAGCCCCACCACGCGGGGCTCCTATTTCTGTCTGCAGGGTTTAAAGTAACCTAACCTAACGTCGGGGTGCACCAAGGGGTGGGGTTAGGGGGTGGGGGGTTTGCCCAATACCCCGTTACGTACACTCCAACCGAAAATGTTTCTAAGTCCCCGCTCCATAGCACCCCTAAGGCTGCACTCCAACACGCTCAGGCCTTAATGCTCATCCCGTGGTACATAGCTGGTGAAATGGAGGTGTAAATACTGTACACCTATTTCTAACCCCTCAGAGTATACACTATACAGACATGTTGTTAAATTATGTAAATACGAAAACTTTTGGTCATCATTCGAAAAATGAGTTCCCATTCACACGTATACTTTGCAGGGTCAACCAGGACCGCAAGGCTTCACAGGACTGCAAGGCTTGCCGGGCAACATGGGTCCTCCGGGCTTACCCGGTCCAGAGGGAAAGAGGGGCTCCGACGGCCTACCGGTATTTATCTTACATACCTATTATCTATCTAGTGTATGGAATGATGTGAAAAAGAAAGGAGTAAATGATGCCGTGATGTCTGATAGGGGAGAATGGAAGAAGAAAACGTGTTACCTTAAGTAGAATGGGACAAGGGTAGGAAGTTGATAATATATAGGGTGACTGGTAATTAGTGACCGAAACTTAAACACGTGATTGTACTCATGATAACAAACAACTTTCCGAAAGAATAACACCAACAGCCGTATGAAATTCGCGCGTGCGCGCTTTTGACCTATCATCTGTTAACCGCGTGACGCCGTACTGTCTCATAACTATTGTACCGTGCAACAGTGGGTAGGCAGAGCACCCGCGCGGCTCGCAATTTCTTACTTCTGTTGTGTTATTGGGATAAAAGTGAATGAGTATAAAAATGTTTCTTTGGGAAAGTTGTTTGTTATCATGAGTACAATCACGTGTTTAAGTATCGGTCACTAATTACCAGACACCCTATATACGTAGTTGTTAGACGAGGAATTATAATAGATTTTTATTTAATTCAAGTTCTCGGGTATGCGTTTATTTAAAGTACGGGAGTTCATTAAAACCTACTTACAAGTATATAAGAAGCCTATGTCCACTGCTGTAGGCTGATGATGATAATGATGATTATACGTTTCCTGGGAGATCTATTAATATAATGTCTTTTCATCTTACTAATATTATAATGAGGAAAGATTAGTATTTTTGTGTGTGTGTATGTTTGTAATGAATAAACTCAAAAACTACTGTGCCGATTTAAAAAAAATCACCATTAGAAAGCTACATTATCCCTGAGTAATATAGGCTATATTTTATCCCAAAATGTTTAAAAAAGAAATGTCCACCCGTGCAAAGCCGGGACGGGCCGCTAGTTAGGAATAAAACAGTTCTATTGATAAAATTAATCTACTTACTTAATGCCTCCAGGGCCCAGAAGGCCCTCCAGGTGTGCCAGGTCCCCCCGGTCATCCAGGGTCTGCAGCTTCATCTTCACAACAGATCTCCATCCCGGGACCGCCGGGGCCTCAGGGCCCATTCGGACAGGTAATCACCATGCTAAGATGTTTTTGTAGGTACGGATAACTGCACGTCACTAGTACTACGAAAACTGTTCAAAATTATTTTTGAGCAGATTTCGAACACCCGGCGTGGATTATACAGAAACGACATAAGGTGAAAGCGCGGCGCAGGTGCAGCCTATAATTCGCGCCTTTTTTGTTATTATTTAATCTATATACGCCCACCGTGTCTCTGTTTCTTTATTCCTCTTACATACCTTTTCTTTATACATATTTCTTTAAAAAAAAAACACTTGAATATCTAAAAAATAATAATAACCTAACGGTGCGGTCAGGGCTCCAGAGAGAGTAACCACCCAACAATGCGCGCCGTATAAACTACCGCTTATTTATTCTTTGTGAGTCTTTTTTGTAGTTTCGATCTGATAGTCTCTAATATTAACGAAAATGGCATCGGCTGAAGTCTAGATACTCTGCGTGAGACTTGTCAGGATATCATCATGGTTAAAACAAATCAAAACCTTCACTTTTTGTAATTTTCTTCTTTCATTTGCCATCTTTTACTCGAAGTAAAACGTCTGAACACAGAACAAACCAAAAATAAAGAATGAATTCAAACAAAAGTGAACTAATGAACCGAATGAACGGTTCACGTTCACGGTTCACTCGAGAGAAGCGTCTAATTTCGGCATAATCGGCAGTACGTCTGGAACTTCGCTAATAATAGGGTGATGGTAGTATTATCTTAAATTATGTAAATTTCCAGAAAGGAGAGGCAGGCTTCCCCGGGCTGCCTGGTCGGCCTGGGGTGGATGGGCTGCCTGGGGCTCCAGGAGAGAGAGGATCCCCAGGGCTGCCCGGATTACCGGCACCAACCAGCTATGTACGAGAGGTAAGTGTAGTTCAGTCTACCGAAGAATGGGAACAGAACAGTGAATAGACGGTGATGACCCAGGGTTAAGGTCGTGAGTTACTTTGCAATTATTTCATAACCGCTGCTCTCAAAATGGTGAAGGAAAACATCGTGAGGAAACCGGCGTGTTTTAGAACCAAAAATTCAAAGACGTGGTGGATATTCGCCAACACGCACTATACCAGCGTGGTGCGTTAAGGCTCACTCCTTTTCACAAACAGAAGGTCCGTGTCCAGAAGCGTAGCGTGCCTTGGCGGGGCCCCGTATAAAAATTTGTTTGGGGGCCCTTAGGAAGGGTAAAGATTTCTCACAAAAGAAAAAAAAATGCATAAAATGAAAAGAAATATTTATTAATCACTAGCTGACCCGCGCAACTTCGTCTGCGTCACTTAGGGGTATGAAAAATAGATGTTGGCCGATTCTCAGACCTACTCAATATGCTCACAAAATTTCATCAAAATCGGTCAAGCCGTTTCGGAGGAGTATGGCAACGAAAACTGTGACACGAGAATTTTATATAAGGTCTAACTTTTTAAACACGAAATATTTCAAGAGTAACTTCTATAGGTCATAAAGTCACCATAGCAACGAAAATTTTTTTTTTATCTAAATGTATTTTTATAAAAAATAAATAAATTAAAATTACTTGACCATAAATAAATACTGGCTAAAGGTTTAAAAAGTAAAAAAAAGTTTAAAAAAGTAAAAGTAAGTAAGTAAGTTTAAAGTTTGTAAAGGTTTTATGCAAAATATCGCAAGCATATTTAGAACTATAATAATTTCGTAAAAATAAAAACATTCAGAAAAAAAATTTTTTTCGTTGCCATGGCGACTTTACGACTTGTAGAAGTTACTCTTGAAATATTTCGTGTTTAAAAAGTTAGACCCTTATCCGACACCCGATCTTTCATAGGTCAGATGTAGATTATACAGGGTGTAAACAGACCCTTCACGATGCCGTCAACCAAGCATTCTGTTCATTAGATAATTATCTATCTGTCACTTTTTCCAAAATGTTTACAAACAATTCAAATTAAATATACACTATCCTTGCCTTTTTTCGGCAAACTGATTTATTAAATCATTTATAGCTGATGATGACTTTAGTTTTTCTAAGTTGGGGGCCCCCGTGGTCCGGGGGCCTCGTATAATTGATACGGCAGATACGGCGGTAGCTACGCCCCTGTCTGTGTCCCAGCATTAGGAGCGCTATTGGCTGATTATGCCACAATATCTTTTTTAGTGGCTACGCACTGTTTATTCATTAATGTCATGTAAGCGACGCGTATAATCCAAAAATCTACAGAAGCTCATGAGCGTCGGCTTCATCAACATGTTAATGTCGAGGCCATCCAGCTTTTCGATAACACCGACATAGTCAGAAGCCTTTTGAGTTAGTGAAGTGTAATCAATTTGTGACTTTACCGTGAGTGTAATATAAGTCATAAGTCATTTATTAATTTGTTAACACAGGTACAATAAATAGTTGTTATAAAAATTACAAGCGCGCTGTGTTATACCCAACAAATATTAATAGAAATTAAATTAAATACATTAATGGTAAATACATAATACAGCATCTAGCTATTTATGTGGACACAAGACCAAAGTGACTTACGCTAAGTAAACGCAATAGACGTGCTCTTAGAAATAATTTTACTTTTAGCAAATTAAGTTAGATTAAAATTGCTTCTTAGGCTAGATAGTAGTAAAAAAAAAAACATTAAGCGACGTGACTTGCAACTTGTCCTCACGCGTAGAAAAGAAGTGAAGCAAGCGCCTGTCACTGAAGCAATTCGCATCGGCCAAGGCTGGGAACAGGCTGTAAGCTGTAAGGATGCCATCAGACGGACTGCATCGCAGCAACCGCGCGCAGTCGATATATTCATCGCTTGCGCCGACCGCGTAAAGTTGAAGTCACGACTGTATGCAGTTAATATTGACTTCACACGACTGCAGCCGACCGCGTGAAGGTGATATCATGACTGAACGAAGTCGAACGTACAACTGCATGCAGTTGAATATATTGACTGTGCGCGGTTGCTGTGATGCAGTCCCTCTAACGGCAGGCTAGTGAGACATGAAAGCGGGAAAGGCTTGCGTTATCCAACGAATAAGACAAAGGTTTATGTTCTGCTTGTTACTTTTTCAGGCACCTTCTGTCTCTGAAGCTGAAATAAGGAACATTTGCGAGGATATTATTAAAGGTCTGTATTCTTTTATATTTTGCGTAAAAAGACTCTTCACGAAGCCGAAAGACACTTGTTTCCCACGATCATTTTCTTGACCTCTTCATGGGTTTGAATCATACCTGGGAACCTTCTAGTTACGGAGATTTTGGCTTTTTCAAAAGTTTAAAAAAACTTGTGTTTACAAGTTTTTAATGTTATAACTTTACTTTAAATACCTCCATGACTCCTGTACTGTTCAGTGCATCCATCAGTACAATGTTTTGAGTGCGTTACGTTGAGCCCTATACGTGATTTTTCACCCCAAAAAAAAGCCATTTCTCAGCAATAATTTTTGCGTAGAATTAAAATTTTATGCGCTCCAATTGTACTGAATGCCTATTCTCAAACAGTCGACCTAAGTAATTCTTCCTAAGTGTAACATAATAATGCTAAGCTCATGATGAGCTAAGATTAAACACGATGTAAGCCCACCCAAACCTTTCAAGTGTGTATAAATAAATAGGCTATTTGACAACACCGAAAAAAAAACCGTCAGTTAGATCACCAAAAAATGTTGGACATGTACTTTTTCTTTTATCACATAATCAAAAAATGACGACGATACGACATCAAAGTTCAAGAGAGGGGGCTTGTGACGTCACTGGACAGTGAAAAGTAACCGAAATTGTGACGTCACGAGAGATTTCAACGCGCTGTATCGTAGTCATTTTGCGTTTACATGACAAAAGAAAAAATACGTGTCCAATATTTTTTGATAATCTAACTGACGGACTAAATAGATTTTTTCAGTCAAATACATTATTATTAAACAAATAAACAACATTTTTGTCCGCAGTTCGTCTAGGAGAGCTGGCGTCAAGTCTCACAGTGCAGTCGAGCGCTGTAGCTGGGAAGCGAGGACATCCGGGAAGACCAGGGCCGCCTGGGCCGCCAGGTAACAGTCATCCAGACCATCTACTCTAATAATCATGTCCATAAGGATTGAGGAGCCACTTTTCGTATCCTAATGAAATTAATATTCTTATTTAGTAGTAAGTTTAAAAATATTGTAGGATCAATCCTCGAATTTGTAGTATTATAGTTCAATAGTTACATGAACATAAAGGTGGCTCCTCAATCCAAATGTTTGGATTGAGGAGCCACGTGGAACACGGAACTTCATGGATGAACACTTATCATAATTTGGTATCATTTTGTAGCATTTGAGATTAGTTAATGGACAAAATCTGGGCTCTGTAGTACTAAAATTTAAAAAGTTACCGTACATTATATGTGGCTCCTCAGACCATACATATGACTCGTCATTTTTCCAAGAAGCAGTTGTTCAATTAAAGCGCAACTTCATCATCATTTAGAAGTAAGTTTATTAGATTTGTAGGACAAGAAACAGCCATTAAAAATGAGGGAATTGGGAGATATGAAACATTTTAACTGGCTCCTCAATCCTGACGTTCCTGTATTGAGAAGATACTCGAGTTACCTCAGATCACAACGGAATAAAAAAAACAAAGACACTAACATTTAGTATAAATGTCTACTAAATATTTATGCACAGATCAACATTGTATGTATTCGATATCTGAGAAACAAATAACTTTTCGATATTCCTTAAGACTTCGCTATTAAGGGTGACCATGTTATATGAATAAAACCAGGATAACTAGATTTTGATATTTTTTTTAATAAAAGCACCGACCAACCAATTTTGATTCATACTGTAACTTATGTCCAAAATGATTAGAAAGTACCTACCTTAAACATATGAAGAATCTCTGTACATACCTGTATTCCGATTTCGCTTATGCTGTCCGTAAAATCCGGCAATTAACAGACGTGGATACCGCGAGACTGGTCTATTTTAGTTACTTCCATAGCATCATGTCTTACGGTATTCTGCTGTGGGGACGGGCTACAGATATTGACTGCATATTTATTCTGCAAAAGAGGGCTGTAAGAGCCATCTATAACCTACGCAGACGCGAGTCTCTAAGAGAATTGTTTTAAACAGATTAACATCATGACGGTACCTTGTCAATATATTTATGAAAACATTATGTTTGTTTGGAAAAACATGGTACATATTTTTAGTAAAATAAGCGACAGGTATAATATTAATACTAGAAATAAGGACAAATTAGATCAGAGACGTTTCAGATTGTCAAAAGTACGCACTTCTTTTATGGGGTACTGTGTAAAATGTTACAATAAAATACCACTTGACATTCTACAACTTAATAAGAAGAAATTTAAAATATGCGTAAAACGAACACTATGTAAGCGAGCATATTATAACTTGGAAGACTATATCGTAGATAAGAATGCTTGGCTCAATGCTGGTTCTGCTCCACTGCCACTTGGGCTCGCATACTAAGATTTTAATATTTGGAAGAGATGTTCCCCCTTTAGTTATTTCATCATTTCTTTTTTTTTCGTTTGGAAACTTAGGTACTTTGATAACCATTGTTTTATATAAATTAGAAGCATTATTTGAGTTTTTGTAAATGTGAGTACCATGTAGACTTTCTATTATGGGTAGTTGGGCTTATCCTAATCTTTATGATTTTAACTGTGGTTTTTTTTTTTTTCGAATGGGCAACTACAGTCCATTCACAGTTATTATGCCTGTGGCAGGACTGTAAGTAGCTTATTTTTGACTATGCAAAAGTGCCTGTCACGGGTCTATTTGAAATAAATGCTTTGAGTTTGAGTTTTGTAGATTTATTTAAAAAAATATCAAAATCTAGTTATCCTGGTTTCATTCATATAACATGGTCACCCTTAATAGCGAAGTCTTAAGGAATATCGAAAAGTTATTTGTTTTTCAGATATCGAATACATACAATGTTGATCTGTGCATAAATATTTAGTAGACATTTATACTAAATGTTAGTGTCTTTGTTTTTTTTATTCCATTGTGATCTGAGGTAACTCGAGTATCTTGTCAATACAGGAACGTCAGGATTGAGGAGCCAGTTAAAATGTTCCATATCTCCCAATTCCCTCATTTTTAATGGCTGTTTCTTTTCCTACAAATCTAATAAACTTACTTCTAAATGATGATGAAGTTGCGCTTTAATTGAACAACTGCTTCTTGGAAAAATGACGAGTCATATGTATGGTCTGAGGAGCCACATATAATGTACGGTAACTTTTTAAATTTTAGTACTACAGAGCCCAGATTTTGTCCATTAACTAATCTCAAATGCTACAAAATGATACCAAATTATGATAAGTGTTCATCCATGAAGTTCCGTGTTCCACGTGGCTCCTCAATCCAAACATTTGGATTGAGGAGCCACCTTTATGTTCATGTAACTATTGAACTATTATACTACAAATTCGAGGATTGATCCTACAATATTTTTAAACTTACTACTAAATAAGAATATTAATTTCATTAAGATACGAAAAGTGGCTCCTCAATCCTTACGGACATTAATAATCAACTTTTTTACCTTTAATTTCTGTGGTCGCCATAATAAAGTGCAAAGTATAAGTGATCTATAAATATGAGAGTAACTCTGTCTGTTACAATTTGGTACATAGTAGACCATGACTTAGGTTAGAATGTTCTTTATTATGTACACTATACAATGGCTAAATAATAACAGCCGCTCGTTCGGATCGATCTTTAGGTTAAGCCGTGCTTGCCTAGGTTGGTCTGTGGATGGGTGGTCCCATTACATACCAAGTTTTCTCCGTGCCTCGAAAAACACGTTAAACTATTGGTCCTGGTTGTCATTTGTAGATCTTTGACAGTCGTGACAGGTAGTCAGTGGTCCAAAAAGTCGGACAACCAGTGTTACCAAGGGGTATCGTATTACCCAGAACTAACTGGGTTGTGAAGGTCAGATAGGCAGTCGCTCCATGTAAAATACTGGTATTCAGCTGCATCCGGTTAGACTGGAAGCTGACCCCCACATAGTTGGGAAAAGGCTAGTTAGGTGATGATGTTCACCATATAAGTAACATTCATAAAAGAAAACATTTCACATAGGGTAACACAATACGCGGTCTTATCGCTAAAAGCAATATTTTCAAAACAGCCTTTGGATAGATTACAGGAAGAGAGAGACAATACTAGCTTAGGTTAGGATAGGACATTTTTTATCATGGTAGTAAGCATCCGTGATGTGCATGTGGATTGAGTGATCCTCTCTTCAATCTTAATAAAATAAAATAAATAAAAAATAAATAAATAAAAATAAAATTCATTTATTTCAGGCATGATGCGCCCATACGGAAGCAAGTTTAAACAAATTACATAATTGAATTGAATTTCAGAAAATTAGAAAAATTACAGAATTATAGAAAAAAAAAATAACAATTGCATTTAAAATGATTAAAAATAAAATAAATAAAAATTAATGAAAAATTGTTAGCAGGAATATTGACAGTCGTATACAAATAAAAAATTAGCTTCATATATGGCTCTCAATATTCCATTGTCAGAATCATGTACTCGGCTCATAAAGGAGGCCCTCGCTTTCCGTAATACAGCATAGAAATCATCTACTCTGTTCTCCGCAAACATGCCGGACGCACTACACCTCCACGGTAGCCCAAATATACACCTAAATGCGTTGTTATATTGCACACGTAAGGTGTTGTAAGCGCGTTGTGTGTGCTTGTACCAGAGGTGGCCAGTATAAAGCGACCGACAGTACGCATTGAACAGAGTGACTTTAACTTGATTGGTACATTTAGCGAAACGCCGAGCAAGCATGTTACTTTTCGCTGCCAATATTCTCCTCTGTCTTTCCAAATCCTCATCGTCACGCAGTTTATCCGTTACGATATGACCGAGATATTTAAAACTCTTAACAACTTTTAGTTTGGTGCTACATAGTGATATATCAGGCGTAGGTAATGGACTGTTATCGTACCTAAATACCAACACTTCCGTTTTCTTAACGTTGTATTTGAGACCATGCTTACCAGCGTACACTTCACAAATGTTCAGTAGCTTTTGCAACGCCTTGACAGAGGGGCTGAGCAGGACCATATCGTCTGCGTAGCTGAGATTATTTACCGAGACATTATCAATAGAACAGCCGACCCCGGCTCTGCTCAGCTCCTCTATCAAGTCGTTAACATATAAATTAAATATTGTAGGGGATGTCGAACCACCCTGTCTCACCCCGGAATTGAGGGTGTATTCACCGGATATACTTTCTCCCCACTTTACAACGTTTGTTTGACCCTCGTACCAATATTTCATGATATTAATCACTTCAGGTGGTATACCTGCATTGTACATCTTATTCCAGAGGACATTGTAATATACAGAGTCAAAAGCACGACTTAAATCAAGAAAACAGGCATAAATATTTGTTTTTCTGTCCAAATAGTACTGGACAGTTTTCTTTAACGAGAATATGGCGGTATCAGTCGAAAGATTTGGACGAAAACCAAATTGTGCATTGTGTAACTTTATATTCTTCGATAGATGTGTAATAAAAATCGAGGAAGAAATAGTAAAAAATAGTTAAAACATTAGGGCGAAGTTAAAAATTTGTTAAAGCTGAGATAAAAATGATATGGTCAAGAAAGTGGATCAACCAAACCGGGCGCTTAAAGAAAACGTCATAATGTATATCTCAGAATATATAGCCTTTGCACTTCTTATTATTCCAATATTGAAAAATGTTAAAAATAGTTAAAAACTATTAACAATTTGAGAATTCACTTGCACTTCCCGTTCCAAATGTATTACGATTAATTTGGGGTCATTTTCGGCCTCCACGCGGATAAAGCGACGGGTAAGGGCTAGTATGCCATAAACTTATTAATTAGGGTTAGAATTGCGACCAGTATAAGCTAGAGCATGCGAAATTTTTCCGTTGTCTGAATTGACCTTTACCATCTCCGTAAGCATTCTTTTACCAGAGTACAATTTGAAATGTTTCTTGTGACCTCATCCAACACAGCCATGATAAAAAGAATATCTTTAGCATTTCAACAAAAGCTAACATGCATTGGGTCGAGTTAGAAATTATCTTCGCTACCAAATTAACTGCCCAAAGTAAACCAGTTCACTTCAAATTCTGTTGTTTGTTATTATTTATTCAATCTTAATCTCCAGGAATACAAGGTGACTCCGGAGAGCCAGGGCCACGAGGATACCCTGGGGAAACAGGGGACACTGGCAAGAGCGGCAGCCCCGGCCCTGCAGGGGAGAAGGGGGACAAGGGCGACAGGGGCCCTCAGGGCGTCGGCGAGCAGGGACCCGAGGGTCCCAGAGGACAAATAGGTAATGTAGCAATATCACCAGTTTTTTGTAAGCAATTAGTGGGTTACGAGGAGGAGCTCGTGGCTCGTGAAAAGGCTCGGCAGATGATTAGCGGGTTGATTTCTTGAACCATCAATCATCTCAGCAGCATGCACGATGGCGGCTGGGCAAAAGTTTCCACACAGTAGGTGCCAGGAGATGGACGGTGGCGAGACGACCTAGATGCGTACCGCGAAGGCTGGTTCGAGGTGGCGCCAGAAAAGAGTCCGTGGAAGGTATTGGAGTCGGGCCTTTGCCCAGCCGTGGGACAATATAACTTAAACAAAAAAAAAAAAAACTCTGCAAACATGAGTTTTGTTTTGAATTACTTAACACATCAAACCGCGTGAAAATGTGATAATTATTACAACGAACTCACCCTTTTATCCTGTTTGCAGGTCCCATGGGCCCATCGGGTCATCCAGGGAGAACCGGGGACAGAGGAGACCCAGGACGAGAAGGTAATATTTAAAAAAAATACAGCAATGGGCGAGAAAATCAATCAATCCTATAATTATGATAGTAATTCTTATACTCTTGTATTGATGTATTTCCATTTTCAGGACCGATGGGCCCCCGCGGCCACCCAGGATTGCGAGGGACCTGCGAGTGTCCTTTAACATACTACGGGTACTCCCCGCAAGGACTTACTAAGGGACCCTGAACAATCACCCCTAGAAAAACTTGTGTACTTAATAAAACCATGACAACTGAATTTGTTTTTTTTTATATTTTTAGATCGGGCACGAAACTTTTTGCGTTTTGTTTGTAGGTATAGCAGGAAAAAAAAAAAACAATGACTAATAAAAATAATAATTTAATAAATACATACCAAAACGTAATAATATATCGACTCTAAATACAAGAAATTGTCTCCATACTTTATTTTATAAAAACAATGTAGGATTACTATGATTTCCATAGATTTAAAAAAGGTAACTTGAAGTACAGCCGCCATTACTGTTGATGACGTAACAAGATGGCGTCAGACGTTAGTGGGTTCTATTTCGTGTACTTCGTCGATGTCTGCTTTGCAGAAGAAACATTGCTTGCTGTTTAGTAGGTGCTGCATTATACAAGCCCTGGGAAAAGAATATTGATGTAAGAACGGAATAATAGTATTAGCCAGCAACCGGGTATTGTTCAGATAGGCGGTCGCTCCATGTGATAATACATGCAAGCTTCAAGTATTCAGCTACATCTGGTTAGACTGGACGCAGACCCCAACATAATTGGGAAAAGGCTAGGCAGATGATGATCTATACAACAGAGCAAGGGTGCTCCTCGGCCGCCGCTACTACAGGCGGCATCGTCAACATTTTCATAAAAACTAAGCGGTCACTATTTACTCGACACGTATTACGTATGGCTTCTTTGCTGTCACGTCGGTCCGTGACAGCAAAGGGGATGCCAACTGTGAAACTAATGGCGCTAGCATAGCTAGTTCCAAGCACCGTCATTGGTTGAAAATCTGTCAACGTCATTTTAAATTTCAATATAACTTGACCTCATTGGTCAGATTGAGACAAATCAAATCAAATCAAATCAAATCAATCTTTATTTGTGAACATAAGTACAAAAAGGTGTTATTTATACATTTTAGCTGATCTGTATGTTCGGCCAATAATCGGCATACAAATATAATATTAGTAAGCAGGTTATTTTTACTATCATAATTATTAAAGTCTAGGACAAAAGAAATGAAGCAATTGAAAAAAAAAAATGTCATGAGCCGCATAAAATAAAGTAATTGAGTTATATTATTTCGTTTATTCATTTTTCTTACTTACTAGTTACATTTTTAAATATTTTTATCAACAAAAATTATATAAAAAAACATTTAAAAATATAAAAAATAGTAGCCCACCAGCACTAGGAACAGGGTCCGAGCTGCCGGTGGTCAGGGCTCTTGAGAGAGGAACCTCCTAACAATACGCGCCGTGTCCAGGAGTACCGCTTTCTGAATCAAGCCCTTGATCCAGCTGCCAAGCGCGAGCCTCCTCAGGTGTTGGTCGAGGCTCTTGGCAATTAAGCCATTGGCGGACACGACTATCGGCACAATGACTGCTGTACTCACGTCCCACATGTCGACAACCTCGCGAGCCAGATCTAGATATTTGAATTGTTTATCTTTCTCTGCTTTCACGAGGTTCTCGTCATGCGGGACCGTTATATCAACAATCATTGCGCGACGCTCCAATCGATCTATCACCACAATGTCAGGTTTATTGGCAACAATAGTCCTGTCAGTGATGATAGATCGATCCCAGTACAACGTGATATTACCATTATCGAGAACTGGGTCGGGCGCATACTTATAGTATGGCACTTCTGATTCCACAAGGTTGTACTTCAAAGCAAGTTGCTGGTGGATAATCCTGGCAACGAGGTTGTGTCTATGCAAGTACTCTCCGTTAGCCAGACGAGAACACCCAGAAATAATGTGTCGGATCGATTCTCCCGGACGGTGGCATGCCCGACATATGTCAACCGTGCCATCCTTCACAATGTATTTCCGGTAGTTATTCGTCATCATAACTTCGTCCATTATTGCACAGACAAAACCTTCGGTTTCCCCGAAGAGGTCACCGAAACGCAGCCAGGATACGGACGCTAAGAAGTCTACATCGGGCCCATGTAGTGCCCGGTAAAAGCGTCCGTGAAGCTCCTTGCTCTGCCATACCTCCTTGCGGTCATTAGTGACTAATACTTTAGGTTTGCGCCAGTTCTCGTTAGCCAGGGAGAGCGGGGTAAGGCCCTTATCCACTGAGACCACATCTCGGTGCATCCCCACGTCGGCTTCTAGGAAGTATTCCCTGAGACTGCATACCTCACGGTTGTGCAGGGTCTTAGCATTTAAGAAGCCACGACCCCCGCACTTCCGTGGGATATACAGTCTCATCACCGACGACCGTGGGTGATGCATCCGATTTGCGGTCAGTAGTGTACGGACCCTCCTATCCAGGGCATCAAGTTCTGTCTGAGTCCATTTGAGTATGCCGAAAGAATACATCAAAACCGGCATGACCCAACCGTTGAAGGCGCGCACCTTGTTTCCGCCTGATAAAAGACTGCCTAGCACCTTATTCAGGCGGCCAAAGAAGCGCTCCCTCAACGATTGTTTCATGTCGGCAGTATTGATACCTAATGCTTCCGACATACCCAAATATTTGTAGGTTTCTGTTGAGGTGAGGGATCTAAGGTGTATGGAATCCGAGAGTTGCGTTCCCACGGATTCCATAATCTCCCCTCGCTTCACATGCATGACTGCACATTTGTCCACACCAAATTCCATCCTGATGGCGCTACTGAAAGTTTCCGTTACCTTCAGTAGCTTCATCAGTTGCAAATTGTTGGGGGCAAAGAGTTTCAGATCATCCATGTAAAGAAGGTGAGATATGACCTGACCACCTCTCCTCAACCGATAGCCTAGACCTGAACCCTCCAGCAGTGTGCTGAGAGGGTTCAAGGCTAGACAAAACCATAACGGACTCAGACTATCACCCTGGAATATGCCACGTTCGATCCTTATCGGTTCGCTGTTCCTCTGGATCTGTCGACATCCTGGATAGCGAAGGACTGTTCTCCAGTGCCTCATACATGACATCAGGAAGGTACGCAGAGTTGCATCAACTTTATACAACTCCAGCACCCTCATGAGCCAGGTATGAGGCACCGAATCATAGGCCTTCTTATAATCTATCCAACATGTGGACAGATCCTTTCGAGAGCGGCGAACCTGTTGGATAATGGCCATATCAATGAGGAGTAGCTCCTTAGTACCGCGGGACCCGTTCCTACATCCATTCTGAGAGGTAGACATGATAGAATTGCTTTCAATGTGTTGGTTAATTTTAGCTCTCAAAATGGATGTAAGAACTTTATAGACCGTTGGTAGACAAGTGATTGGTCTATAATTTTTGGGTTCCGCAGTACTGCCTGATTTATGGAGCAGGTGGGTAATTCCTGTCGTTAAGAACTGGGGCAGCGACCCTGACTCTAAGGCTAATTGAAACTGGGACGCCAAGCAAGCGTGCGATCTTTGGAACCACTTGATCCAGAAGTTGTGCAGTCCGTCCGGCCCTGGAGATTTCCAGTTAGGCAACGGACGGACTGCACACGCTACGTCTTGGGGGCTGATGATGATTGCCCCCATTTCCTGTATAGAATCACACGCTTGTTCAACCTCCCGGGTCCAATCGCCCTCAGTGTGACTGACAGGCACCGACCAGATGCTGCGCCAGAACAAACACATGGCGTCATCACCCGGTAGACGCGTGTCAGTGACACCTTGGTCCGGTCGTTCCCAAGCCCTATATACCCACCTTTCATCGCTTTGGAATATGCGATTCTGAGTATATCGCTCCACTCGCCGCTTGTACCGACGAATACGGCTTGCCCATGCACAGATCTTCTGCTTCAGGAAGTCGATACGCTCTGTGACGCGGGCCAAGTAGTCTCGAAAAGTAATATCAATTCCCGAGAACGCCCGCCTCACAAAGCGCATCACTCTAGGTCGAGTATTGCCCTCCCTGAAGCAGATTAACTTGCCGATGAGTGCTCTAGCCTCACCGATACGTCGCTCAATCCTGCACTGCCAAGCTGGAACAGCTAATTTTGGTCGTGTAGCTCTGTCGTTGTTGGGAAATTTGACGTGAGCTACACGACATGCCGCTACAGCTCCACAGTACAATATTGAGTGGGTATCGGTGAGGTCTTTGCTACTGTCAAAGTAGTTTGACAGCTGCGAATCTAGAGCACACATCAGCGCCTTGTTTTTCTTGTGCATAGGCAAACGAGGTAGACGTGGTCTAAGTTCAGGCGGTGTGGAACGGTATTCCCGGAATGCACCCTCCAAAGCGCTCCTCAATTGTGCGTTGCACTGGGTACTCACGGATATAACTTCGCTATCATCCTCTTCACCACCGTGGTCGGATCGCGGCGAAGTACTGGTAGCACTTTGCAACAGCCCCGCGATCATTGGTGAAGCAGGCGTAACTGGGTTACTCCGTGATTCGGAGCGTAGTCGATCAAGTACGGTGTCATCCAACATATGATTACGCTGGATGACCCGCACCTGATCCGACAGTCGTTGCGCCGACACGCTGACAGTTGGCTCAAGCACCTGGAACAGAGAGAGCATCCGACCACGGTACGCAGTCAAGTTACTTCCCCCCTCAGTAGCCCCATAATATGCGCGCATGACTTGTTCATTAATGGACTGAGTCCATCGCATGCGCGACACATTTCCACCGGCAGCGGGGACCCTGTTCGGGGCCTGTTGGCCTCGAGGTCCCAAGCCCGCTGGTGGCCGTCCTCTTCCTCTTCGTCGTTGCGGTGGTGGTGGCGTCGACGGCGGGGAGAAAAACTCGTCGCTCGAGCTCGACGCAACTGCAGCGACCGGTGACAAGGTGCTCACGGATGTGGCGCGTCCCGGCGGCTGCGAGGCGGAGCTGAGCGACGAGCCCGGAGATGGTGGGTGTGCCAGTTGTTTGGCCCGGAGTCTGGTCAGCATCTTAAGACGTTTTATGACATAGTTTTTCTATTTTCATCTTCGGTACATTCCTGTTGTTTTTCATATAATTTTGATTATGTTTTTTTTTTCTTCTCATTATTTCTTTATATTGCTCAGTTTTCTTCGGGTAATGTGGTAAAATATTATATTAAATTGGTTTGATGAAAATTATTAGTCACGTCAGTTTGACATCCGAGCCACAGATTATATTATTAATTATTAAGAATGTCAAAGAAAATTAAATTTAGTCACAATTTGTCATTTAAAAAGTCTTCAATCGAGTAATACGTCTTTTCAACTAGAAACAGGAACAACTTTTTTTTAAAATGGCTGACATTTTCCTCACTTCTGATACAGTTTGGCAATTTATTGTATAATTTTGGAGCCATTACGAAAATACTGTTCTTGTATAAAGCAGTTTTAGATCCAACAGTTTGTAGCCGGTCAGCTCGACGCTGACTACCTACTCGGTCAAATTTATACATATTATTTTTGACGAACATAGATGTCTGGTATATGTACAATGAGGGCACTGTTAAAATGTTCATACTTTTAAAATATTGTTTACAGCTGTCAGTGGTTTGCAGGTTACAGATCGCTCTAATACACCTTTTCTGACACTTAAACACCATATCTTTACCCGAGGCGTTTCCCCAAAACATAATGCCATATCTTAATGTCGAGGCTACTAGACCATGATATGCAGTTAGTACGGTGTTTCGATTGGCCGTTTTACTTAGCATACGCAGCGCATGAGAAAATTGGTTTACTTTACTACATACTTTGTCAATCTGGGTATTCCATTTTAATGTGCTTTCAATATTTAATCCCAGAAATTTTGTCACATTCGTCGTCTCATCAATCCTTTTATCATTATATCTTATATCTAAATTTAAATTCTGATTTACTGTTTGTTGAAATTTCATTATTACTGTCTTGTCTAAATTTATTACCAAATTATTATTCTCTAGCCAATTTATAACTGATTTTATGTTAGAGTTAATGTCTGATTCTAATGTATCTAATTGGTCACTGTTGAAAAGTAGAGTGCTGTCATCTGCAAACATTGTCATGGGATAGGTTGATGCTTTTGGGAAGTCATTTATATATATAATAAATAGGAGAGGTCCAAGTATGCTACCTTGTGGAACTCCATACATCACTGTTCTCGGGCTAGATTTAAATGTTGTTTCATGTTTTTTACATATTCTATTAATAACTGTTATTTGCTGTCTATCTTGTAGGTATGATTTAATTAAATTTGATATGTTACCTCTTATCCCGTCCAGACCTAGCTATGGTCGCGACATCTACAATTAGCTTTTAACGGTCTTCCCCATTTACAGTCACGAGCACCAATATGTAAACACTTAACAACTTTTAAAAGTGTTTTGCTCCTACTGTTCTGATTAAAATTTCATGTTGTTACCAACATAGTATTCTGGAACTCATATTTTTATGAAAAAGATCCTATCTCCAAGTTACAATTGTTATTTCTCGCGAAAATTGCTTTTAAATTCAGGAAAGTGTATAGATATTGGTGCTCGTGACTGTACACATCAAAATAGCTTGCTCTCATTGGTCAGATTGAGACTTAGCTATGGTTGCGACATCTACAATTAGCTTTTAACGGTCTTCCCCATTTACTCGGCATCATGAATTTTATGAGAACTGCGTCTGTAGGCATTACCGGTGCGGCGATCCCATGCTCTGTGACCTAGACCAAGGTGTATGACACTCGCTCAACAACTATGAAAACAAACTAACCAACTTTCTCTGAGAGTATCACATCCATATGACCATATTTTTCCCATTCATGCTGTATTTAATACATCTAGCCTGTACTGTCTCACAATCACTAATTGCCAAATTAGCCTTGATCCAGTACTTTTTAAGAAGCTGGTTCCATCTTTATTTGTAACAAACCTGCAGGAATGATGTCCACAAGGCGAGAAGGCAGTGTCCGCAGGCCTAGCGTAGCAGATGGTGCACAACAGGTCGGACTGCGCCCCGCTCGAGCCCGGGGACTTCACCTTCACGATAGCATCTCTTGCCACGCGCAGACGGTCTGCTACTATCTCTAAAGCTTTTAATTCTTCCATTGTTACGTCATCTGGATCTAGAATAGACAAATGTTGTGTTTTAGTTCTATTGTAAATTTGAATACTCAGTTTCACCGGCATCATAACATCACGCCTGTAATCCCAGATAGGTTAGGTAGAGGTGCATGGGCGTACCAAGCATTTTTAAGGGGTGGGGCAGAAGTAAATAAACTAAGTAGTAGGAATTTAAAAATTCTTGTTATTTGTCTGACTGATACGTTTTACTGACTGCACTACACCTTATTTCAATAATAACCTGCGAGGATTCTGGCTAAATCTAGCTAATATTTCGTTTTCAAATGTACTACTCTGTCAAGAAATTACCGGGAAACGATCAGTAATACACAAAATGTTAGTTATTTATGTAAAGTTATTTTATCGCCTTCAAAGTATGCTCCTTCAGAAACGATACACATATGCCAACGAATAATCCAATCATCAAAACATTTTTTAAACGTTTTTTCCGGAATTGAGTTCAGTTCTCGCCGTGAATTCTCTTTTATGTCTTCTACCGAATGAAAACGGGTGCCATGAAGCGGTATTTTGAGTTTAGGACGAAGAAAGAAGTCAGCTGGAGCCATATCTGGTGAATGAGGAGGTCGCTCGATGGTATTTGTTGAGTTTTTGGTCAAAAATTCGTTCACTATGATGGCCTTGTGCGAAGGCGCATTATCGTAGTGCAAAATCCAAGAAAAAAAAAATTAAAGTATCAACTTACATTTGTAAAATGAGAATACTTTGTGGTTCTTCGACTTGCCCAGCATGAGCTCCAGCCCATCCATCCTGAACAGTGGCTCTGTCACCAACGCTTTTGTCACTTTGTCCAGATGCTACAACAAATAATGACATTTGGGTGGAGTCTCTTGAGGAAATCGGGATCATCTTTCTGAAAGTGCAGTCTTAAACATTGTGGTCAGCGGTTCTTACACTGAAGAAGCATTTACCTTGCAATATGCCATTATTCAGACATATTTAGGGAATTAATGATCAAATACTATAATGTAATACTGCTTATAGTAACTAGTTCTAGCTACTAGCTTATTGTTACTAGTTTTAGATAGGACCTCGTGGCTAAATATTAACAGCCACTTGGATCGATCTTCAGGTTAAGCCGCGTTTGCCTCGGTTGGTCCGTGTATGGGTGACCATTATATACAGAGTTTCCTCCGTGCCTCGGAAAGCAAGTTAAGCTGTTGGTCCCGGCTATCATTTGTAGATCTTTGACAGACATAACAGGTAGTCAATGGTGTGAAAGTCTGACCGCCAGTCATACCAAGGGGTATCGTATTATCCAGTACTAACTAATTTGTGGAGGTTAGATAGGCAGTCGCTTCATACTGGTATTCCGCTGCAGCCGGTAAGATTGGAAGCCGAACCAAACATTGGGGAAAGGCTAGGCAGATGGCTTACTTTTTTTTTTGTTCCGGGTCGAAAATCCTCTTGGGTGTCTTCCGCCCTGGGGCTGGCGGAGAGGTCTGCTTCTAACTGACTAAAACCCACCCAGGTGTTCCCTTCACACACTTGCACCGGGGATCATGGGAATTAGAGACAGATGGCTTACTGACCTAACCTTACTGTTACGGTACGGTTAGTGGCTTCAAGTTACAGGTTTCAAGTTACTGGCTTCTAGTTATTGGCAAGTTTAGGTTAGGTTAATAAGTTTGGTTAGTAAGTTAGGTTGTTCTGCAGTCGACAATCTAGATCCTACCATTTTACATTACAGTAAGCATTTGCGTCTTTGGGTTATCGGTTGGTTGCCTGGTATCCATAATTAAGCAGTTTAAGATACACCTGGACCTGTTTAAGTCATACTTACTTCTGGAGGCAGTTTAGGGTCCAGCATTCCGAGGAGACACCCAGCCACGGGGGCAAGTGCCACGTAGTAGTGCACCCGGTCAGTGTCCGGTAGACCCCGGGCTACGAGTCGAGCGAAACTAGCGCCGCCACCGCCACGGATGCACACCCGAGATACTACTGCCATTAGGATCTAGAATGGAAGATCACTGATGAATTTAAGGAACAGTTTCACATCAATAGGGAAGGTCGGTCAAAGGTCATCTGAGATGGTGTTTCCATAGCTAAGTCACAATCTGACCATTGAAGTCCAGCTTTTTAGAAGTACAAAATGACAAACAGATTTTCTGGAACTTTTTTGGGTGTTGGTGTATGAGTGCCCATTATATACAGAGTTTCCTCCGTGCTTCGGAAAGCAAGTTAAACTGTTGGTCCCGGCTGTCATTTGTAGATCTTTGACAGACATTAAAGGTAGTCAATGGTTTGAACGTCTGACCGCCAGTCTTACCAAGGGGTATCGTAATACCCAGTACTAACTGATTTGTGGAGGTCAGATAGGCTGTCGCTTCATACTGGTACTGCGCTGCATTGTTGTGTGTGAAGTATCTCATGAAGACTTGAGTTTTCTTAAAATCTTAAGCGCATTACCTGACACGTCCTGCCGAGTAGCAGTTCATTCTGACTGTCACAGGCTTCTGGTTTGGTGAGCAGTTGTGGCACCAGGTGTAGGGTCATCTCCAGCGCCCGGGCTAACCCGTGGTACAGGTCGAAGCACGTCGCACACAACTTGATCTGACGCAACTCTAGGTGGGAGTCTACGCTGACACGGTCCATCTAAACACATAATATATTTCTGTCATGTATGAAAACAAAACTAATAACCAGCTGGGAATCAGGTCGAGTTATAGGTCCCGTCACGTAAAAAGAACGCTGACCGCTCAAATAAACTTTCATTTTTTTTTTATTCCAGTGTTTTTCAAAGTACTAAGTAGATAGTAAAGTACCTATAACGATTCTACCATGAAACAATTATACTTATATTATAAAACAATAGCTTAGTACTTTAGGACGCGGCTGTATAACGTGCGCAAACACATCCCCTACACTGTCGCTCAGCGTTCTTTTTACTTGACGGGACTTATACTTGATTTACAAGACTTAGAAGTTTACTATTTTGTCATTTCGAGGTGAAGTTTCATGATCAAGGACATTTCGTGGACCTGCTTCAGCGAAGTACCTTATTTTTGTACAGTATTGACGTGGAAGAGAGTGAAGGTGATTTCTAACATAGATTATTTGTGATGAGATGAAGAGAACAAAAATACAAGTATGTACAGTTCGTATAGTCGCCAGCGCATCAAGACACTACAAATTGTCAAATTTTCTCATAAAATCATTTGGAGAAATTTGACAGTCTCCAGTAACTTGATGTGACTGACATTTGACAGCAGAACTTTACTGTCACTATCCAACTAAGCCTGTTAGTAAAGGATACTATTATATAGTTTATTACTTCCTGCATCATAGTGATAAACTCGGAGAATGCCCAGTTGAGCTGACTGAGTAAGGAGTTCAGGAAGGAAGCCGCGTTGGTGGGGTGTGCTACCAGGTAGTCTCGAACGCGACACTGGATCACCTCCGAGGGGCAAGGACCTAGATCACATGAAGGATGTTTTGGTAAAGCATCTTAACATACATACATAAACTCACGCCTTTTTCGCATGGGGGTAGAGAGAAACCACAGAACGCCACCTGCTACGACCTTGCATACTCCTTTTGCCTCGACCACGTTCATTCATCTGGTCATATACGCACGCCGGTTGGGAGTACTGCGCACCTGACCTTTCTGAAGAACCTATACACTAACTTATAAAGGGTGTAAAAAGACCCTTAACGAAGCCGAAAGGCACTTGTTCTCCCCGTCATTGCGATGATTTTTTTGTTCTAGACCATACCTGGGAACCTTCTAGTTTCAGAGATATTGGGGGTCATATGTCCAACTTTTTCACAAGTTTTTTTTAATCATCATTTTACTGTAAGATTTTTACTTGAAACACCTCCACGACACCCGTACTATTCAATCCATCCGTCAGCACAATGTATTGAGTGCGTTACATTGCGTTTTACCGTAAACCATGATTTTTCGCCCCAAAAAAAAAGTCTTTTCCCAGCAATAATTTTTGCGTATAGTTTCTTAGTTTGATGTTCAGAATGCTTGGTTAACGGCTTCGTGAAGGGTCCGTTTACACCCTGTATACATGTTAATATGGCCCGAGTAACATAGGCTACATTTAAACCGACTTCAACCATAGAAGGAGTCGATTTTACTTGTAAACCCCGAATTTAATTAGAGCGTGATTTTTCAGTAGTCAGGTCTTTTAGTTGTAGTATACACACAAATTCTTGTTGGATAAAGAGAGAACGTCATGCGTCACTTACCAAAACACTGGCTCATAAGTCCTGCATCAACTTTGGCCCCGAGGTTGTTGACTGTCGGCTCCCTGTCACCGTACCTGCGAGGTGATATGTACAACACAATCAATATCATCAGCTAATGAATAGTTTGGTGGGATCTCTCCGATATGAAAAGTTAGGCAGAAGGCTAGAAAAACCACTTCCCTACCAAAGATTTAAGAATGAGGAATGAAATTGACTTATATGCCAAAGTATGAAAGATGTTTAGATGCATAGTAATAATTTCAATGAGTGACTAAAAATTACATTTGGCCACTTACGAGAAAACAAAAAAAGGAAGATTAAGCCTGGGATATATTTGCCTTATATGTCCGTGAAACCACCGCCACCATCTCTACTGTTTTAGTTGTGACCGGGTATTCATAAGAAATTCGGTCTAGCCAGTCATATAAGGGCACACGCAAGGAAATAATAGCTTGAAAGGGTCGCCGTTACCGAAATCGGTAAGGAGGACTATATATGTATATATATATCTGCCTTATGCCGAATGAGCTTGTGGCCCATAAAACACCAGGCAGTCCACGAACGAGATGGTTGGACGACGAGAATTCGAAAGAAGTACCTCAGAATCGTGACCGAGGAAAAGAATGGAGGGATGCCTTTGTCCAACAGTGGGACAATACGGCTAGATATAATAATAAATAAGTACTCGTTTCAGCCAATGGCTTCATTGCCAAGAGCCTTGACTAATACCTGAGGAGTCTGTCGTTAGGCAGCTGGATCAAGGGCTTGATTCAAAAAGCGGTACTCCTGGACACGGCTCGTATTGTTAGGAGGTTCCTTCGTCTGGAGCCCTGACCGCCGGGTAGATTGGACCTTGTTCCCGATACCGATGAGCTACTATTTTTTAAATATTTTTTCCTGTATTTTTTAAGATATATAAGAAAAGTAAATAAGGAATAAATTGGCAATATTACACGCAGCAAGAGATGTACAGCAAATTTTGCCAATTCCAATCCAATTTAACAGTTTTCTAACTTCAGGTATGGTTTATCAACCATTTCGAAATCTGAATATATGGCTATTGTAAGGAACAATCAGATTTAATCTAGCTTTCTGCAATGTATCTGTGTCGTGTTCAGGTCAATAGGTTCCATTTGGTTATTGCGTCGATAAATCTCAATGATGTAGAGGCTATATATTTGACTACGAATCGCTCTTGAGTTATATATACTACCTGATATTGTTCGTGAGGTGATTTCTGTTCAAATTTCGATTCATATTTAATACCGTTTATGATTCCAAATTAACAGAGGTTTTTGGAACTTTTGGCCTAGTGGTTGCAATTGCGACTGCTGAGCATGGGGCCTTGGGTTCGATTCCCTGGTCGGGCAAATTGGTTTGTCCATCAGGAATTTCTCAGTAGCAGCCACGGAGTCTTTGTGCCCGGTTGATGGCAATAGGCTCGCCCCCTATTATATGGGAATTAAACATAACTGGCGAAATGTGGGTGTACTATCAGGCACACCTCTGTCTAACCTTTCGGGGATTACAGGAGTGAAGTTTCGAACATATGCTAATAAATCTGAAAAAAATAAGTGATATAGCTCTTGTGCGCACACACTTATGCACCATAATATCTCGCGCGACGTTCGCTAGTCTCCTCTTAGATAACCCGCTATGGCCGAAATTCGCTCTGGCCGAAATTCGCTCTGGCCGACTGTTATATTAATAGTGATGATATTATAAGGGACCGCGAAACATTTTATGGTGCGATAGAGTAGAACTAACCCTTTACATCGAACTAAAACAATCCATTTTCTTTCCAAAACCTTTTTCTCACACCAATCCTGATGCAAGCAACTTTACGGTACTAGGGCCGTAAAGTTGTGAGCGTCCATTGTGTTTCTACAGAGAAACACGTCGCCCTATTTAAGGAGGGTTAGTTGAAAGTGTTTTACCAAGAGTTCCGGTTAAACTGCTATTGTTTCGGGAGCACTTGCCAGTTTGAACACTTTTCTAGAAATACTGAGGTGTTTTCTTTGCGGTTTAAAACACCTGATTGTCTTGCTCGTGATAAAATCAGTCATGGTTGTTTAACGAAAAGCAGAACTCAGTTAAAAGTGTTATGAAATTAGTTCTAGAAACGGCTGGACGAGCGGAATAAAACCTCAAGCAAAAGCCGACATTATTAGCCCTGGAGCGAAATAACTGACACTCATGTGGGGGCATTTTTGCCAATCGTATAGTTACTTTATAGGATGACTGGTAAATATTAATCGATGAGGATCTCTGGCTTAATAATAACAGCCGCTCGGGTCGATCTTTAGATTAAGTGCTTGCCTAGGTTGGTCTGTGGATGGGTGACCACCCATTACATACCGAGTCGAGAATCTCATAAATACCTTTTTTTTTAATGAATGCTTAGTAGTCATTGGATACATGAAGTGGGATGCCGTTGTAAGACGACTAAAAAGTCACGGTGTATATTCTCACCTAGCAGCCAAATGCGGCCACTGTCGGTGCCGGAAGCCGAAGCCCGAGCCGTGCCAGAAGCGCACGAGCACCCAGTTGGACTGCGCCCACGCACGGTTCTGGTACGGACGCACCAACTCCTCGATCATGGTCATCTGTCTGGAACAAAATTATGATGCTGGATGTTGGTATTACTATAAATAATTGTTCTCGGAAAAAATGGAGGATAGATAAACTGTGTATTCATTGGTGCTTATCAAAAGGCGATTTTGTGGTGGCAGGCGCTGCTGCTGATAGTGAGGTCTTGAGTTCCATGGCCATGTCGGTCTAAGTGCTATTGGATTTTTTCTGTAGCAGTCGGGAGTCTGGGTCTAAGCTTGATGGAAAACATTTTTTTTTTTTTTAAATCTTTATTGAAGGGATTTTTGTTCACAATTGCGACGATGTCAACTCCATCGTACTTTTACAAATATTAACTTACTTCCTAAACTAATTTGGCTTATAAAAAAACCTCAAACCGAATGAACTTAATCTTATTCCTTATCTAATAAAAAAGTATATAATATTTTTGCTGCTTCAGAGGTAGGCTTATCCGCGCTACTGTAGCGCGAGTGGCATGTTCGCAGAGGCGAACGTGGACGGCTTCCATGCCATCATGCGTAAGCGCTGTGCATCGATGATGGCGCGGGTGCGCGGCAGCCCCAGCGCCATTCTGGCTGCGTGTGCCGACCGCTGGGACTCGGTGCTGATGGCACATTGGATAGGCCTACACGCGAGAGCAAGCGCCTGACTATATTGTTTGTATTGTATGTGTACTAACACTATAGGCTAAGAGCATTGTTACTAACAAATTTATGGACAAAGTCTGAATTAAATATATTATTATTATTCCGTTTATTCATTTATAAACATATTATTTACATTTTTAAATATTCTAATATAAAATAATATAAAAAACATTTAAAAATATAAAAAATAGTAAGCCACCAGCACTGGGAACAGGGTCCGAGCCGCCGGTGGTCAGGGCTCTTGCTCTATTATTATTATTATCTAAAATACCATGGAACACTCCAACATCCATTACCGACAATTTCATCGCGCTGATAACTGCGTTTCTCTTATTATATATCGGTCACATTCCACCAACAGATGCTGTGCATCCTCTATCTTGCCCCACACCTCACAGTTTGGAGAGTCAGATTTTCGCACGAGATAAGCTTGATGGCAATACGCTCGCCTCCTGTTAGACTTGATCGTAATTGGTGACATAAAGATACCTCTTTACATAATCTGTCGGAATTTATAATTGGAGGGTTGTTATGTTAAAATTCATCTCATTGCACACTTACTGCTTGATGGGCACTCTCTCGATAGCCCTCATGGTGGCTGGCTGCGTGGCGAACGACGCCAGCGTCTGGACCAGGGACTCCCTCGTGCTGGCCAGTACTATCCGCTGGTCTGCGAACTCCGAGCACAAGAATGCGGCGCAAGACACCACTAAGTCTTCCCATTCTGAAGGTGGAAGATATTTTATAAGGATAACAGATCTCTTCTTGTATCAAATGACGTTTAACTTTGCCAAGTAATGAGGTTGAGCATAAAATAGCAAAATCAGCGAAAAATGTTCTTGCAACTGGGGCACAAGCCTACTCTCCGTGCGGCGTAGTTCACCACGCGGACCCAGTACAGATTGGTAGGTGTCATGTAATTGTCTATGATTTTTGGCTCTAGGAGCTAATGCTTTCCTCGATTTTGTGAAATTATGATGTGTTGTGGTGGCGTTCTTTAGTTTTTGGTATGAGAAAAAAAGGATGAGTTTATTTATTTATTATAAATTAGCGACCCACCCTGCTTCGCACGGGTGCAATGTAGATAATACACATATACATATAAACCTTCCTCTTGAATCCCTCTATCCTATTGCTGAAAACTGCATTATAATCCGTTGCGTAGTTTAAAAGATATAAGCATACAAACAGCAGGAGCAACTTTGTTTTATACTATGTAAAGATAAAGAAGATGTATGTTATCGTTAACTCTAGAAACGGGATATTTACCATGTGTACTGTTTGCGTTGAGTTCCCGATATTTCGGCGCTGTTGTTGTTGCTGTTGTTGTTTATCCGTGATCATGGTGCTTGCAACAGCGCCGAAATATCATTATCATTAAAGATAATGTTAGTGACCATGACAGTTTAAAAACTTTTAAGATGTATTTTGTATTAAAGAGTATAAATATTTGAATTTGTCACCTGGTATCTGATGCACGGGTATGGTGGGATGCATGTACAGCCTAAGCGTGTTGCACAGCTCCAACATTGCGTCCACGTGGTATTCCGGAACGAACGCGAACAGGGACTCTGCAAATTCTGTGCCACCTGTACGATCTACGCCGTAATGGCGGTGTATTTAAGTACCACTGTTGTCCTCCGTTCGCAAAAGACTTAGCTCTTTTGCCTGATTAACAATCTTAAAGGATATCGCTATTAAATGGGTAGTGCCATTACTAATTCTGGCATCAATGTGTGCGGTAGGTAAGTGAGAATATTATTTGTTATATAGCCACTGAGATTAGAATGTGAGACTTCTTGAAAATATTTTTTTGGCCCTGTGATTTGATCATCGGATTTTCAGAAAGGTTTGGGTGGCTACGCGATGATTCAGTATGTACCAAATATCGGAGATAAATTAAATTTTAAGTCATCTAAGGAGATATCTCCATCAACTTGACGGGCGCAAGTGGAGTTATTTTACAAACGGGGGATAACAGGGCATGTAGATCAGGAGGTCATCATCTGCCTAGCCTTTTCCCAACTAAATTGGGGTCGGCTTCCAGTCTAACCGAATGCAGCTGAATACCAGTATTTTACATGGAGCGACTACCTATCTGACTTCCACAACCCAGTTAATACTGGGTAATACGATACCCCTGGATAAGACTGGTTGTCAGACTTTTTAGGCCACTGACTACCTAACGACTGTCAAAGATCTACAAATGACACCCGAGACCAACGGCTTAGCGTGCTTTCCGAGGCACGGAGAAAACTCGGTATGTAATGGGTAAATGGTCACCCATCCAGAGACCAACCTAAAGATCGCGGCTTAACCTAAAGATCGACCCTAGCGATTGTTATTATTTAGCCATGTGCTGCCGTCCTCAAGCAATAAAGCCGTTATCTCGCATCTGGTCGATTTTCGTTTTTTGATACCACAATAATCAAAAAAAAAAACTCTATCTTTCTGTCTAAGCAGTATTTTTCTACTATTTATGGATCCCGAGATAAAAAAAACAAAAACGCCGTTAAAATGCCTTTTTTGTTAAGTTTACCACACTATAACGCAGCTAAGCAACATAACTAAACTAAAAAGTGACTAAGGGCTTATAATTTACATTTTAACTAGAATATTTACCACCAGTTTCATAACTAAATTGCCGTTAACAGAATTTCCTACTCTAATAAGAGGCTAAAGTACTTTAACGGTTATATAGTCCTGCTTTGTTTCAAAATACAGTATTCTAAATCCATCGCTAAAAAGCCGTTAAACAAAAGTACTACACAAAAATGTCTTTAATGTCACTTAACTGCATTTATGCGTTGTATTTCGTCGGGATTTTATTAAGAGATTATGTAGTGAACACGCCAATAACGGCGTTTTTAATATGAAATATAAATATTTTGCTTCGGCGTCAATCACAAAAATGCAGTTACCCCTTATTATTACACTAAAACGCGGTTATCTACTCTCAAACGCTCGCTATTGATCCCCCCCCCCCCGCGGCCCTTGATCGATGAAGCCGTGTCGCACAAAAGTTTAAAGGGTAAGGACGAGTCACGCTTTGCGCACTCGCCGATTATTACGATGGCTGACAGCTCCAGTTAAAAACATTATTTTATTATGGTAGTTATTATTTCCCGTTTAGTGTACACTATAGATTGTACAATAATAACAAACAGTAGATACTAGCCCAATAAAAAATCGGAGAGGGATCTTCCAGGGAGATGCGCTTAGAATATATTAAACGCTTCAACATTAGGATTTCCATTAAAAAATACACCAACCGAAGGACATGCACAAAAAATTGATTTAAATCATCAATTGTATATGGATGACATTAAACTTTACGCAAAATGTGAGGGTGAACTTCATAAAATTAGCAAATTTGACAGAACAATTTTCAAATGATATTAAAATGGAATTCGGCATAGATAAATGTAAAATAAATTCAATTAGAGCATGGCAGAATTACCAACACCACTTTAGGAACAGGAGAACAGATACAATCATTAGATGAACAAAATAGTTATAAATACCTAGGGTACACACAATCACGACAGATTAACTATAAAGAAACTAAACAAAAAATAACACAACAATTTCAACACAGACTAAACACAATTATATTCCCGAAATACAATTAAAGCGATTAACACCTTCGCTATACCGGTTCTTACATATTCTTTTGGGATAATCAATTGGTCCAAAACCGACTTCAAAAACCTTCAACGAAAAATTTCCACGATCTTGTGTGCAGAGATTAACACTGCCGCGGAAAGAGGGAGGTAGAGGTTTAACTGTCATTTTTAACCTACACAACAGACAGACAGACGACAGACAGATAAAATTCCTCAGACAATTCTTTTTTTCAAAAAGTGAAAACTCTACTCTCCATAAAGTTGTTACTCAAAACGACCAGCAATTGACCCCCCTGAATTTGAAAGATAGGTCAGAACAGAAAAATGAAAAAATTACCGACGAAAGAACTAAGCTCCTAGAATGGACCCAGAAGTCTCTACACGGAAGACATCGTCAAGACTTATGCCACATAAATGTCGACAAAGAAGCGTCGAACGCGTGGTTAAATCGAGACGAACTGTTCCCATAGACTGAAGGGTTCATGCTAGCTATACAGGACCAGGTAATTAAAACCAAAAACTACAAAAAATATATTATAAAGAATTTAAATAATGACACATGTAGAAGATGCAATAGTGCTCCTGAGACAATTCAACATATCATAGGCGCGTGCAAGTCAATAGCCCAAACAGATTACAAACACAGACACGATCAAGTAGCCAACGTCATACACCAGAAATTAAGCTCACCAGTAAAAACTCATAGACTCCGTTGTACCATATTACTAGTACAATCCAGAGACTAAATAAGAAAATCCCTCAACAAAACTGTATTTTGATCGAGGCATTTTTACCGACAGAACATTTCACTTCAACAGACCAGACATTGCACTTATAAACAAGATAAATAAAACTGCATATTTAATCGATATTGCTGTACCAAATACACATAATTTAGGCCACAATAGCAGAAAAGCTAACCAAATACATCGAACTAAAAGATGAAATTACCCGAATTTGACATCTGCAAAAAGTTACAATAGTACCAATAGTTTTGTCATCAACAGGAGTAATACCGAAACACCTTCACCAGTCCCTTAATGCTCTTAGCTTACCTCAAAATACCTACCATCGGCTACAAAAGGCAGTGATATTACATAATAATATAATAGACTCGTGAGAAAGATTCTGCAATGTAAATTAGACTATAAATGACGATTGGTAAAGTACCTACCTATAATATGATGTAGGTTTTTTGGATTTTTATTAATTTGTACCCGTAGATAATAAGAATAATAAGAAGTAAGTCATCACAAAGTGATTTAGTTTGTCATTTTATATTTTAATTAACAAAGAGCAGGCAGGTTCTATTTGCCAGAATATTGTGTTACCTACATACCGAAACTAGATTACTTTTAGATTTAAATAGGCCTTTTTGAAATGTTTTAGTATTTTTTTATGATCTCATTAGTTATAGGGTAACGATGTTTTTAGTTATTAATAGCGCCCCGCACACGTACAGTTCGGACCGCGCATCTTGGACTGCGTTCCAAACCGCAGTTAGATCTGTACAGTTTGGACTGCGTATCAAACTGTTGTGCTAATTACGATTAAAAATGCATTCACAGTTTGGATTGCCGACGAAACTTACAAAATCTAGACAAACGTTCCGAACTGTGCGTGTAAATTGATTTTCAAGAGTTTGGACTGCAGTTTGGACTGGCGCGTAGAACGTTATAACTTTTAAAAGTTTTCTCGCAGTAGTAAGAAAAATGGACGATCGTTTGGTCATCGCGTTAGCGTTCTGTATTTTTTTGCTGACGAAATCGCGATCAGCTGAAACAAAACCTACTGACTTGCAAAAATCAGCGAGCTCGTCATATGCTTTATTTCTCATATTCCTGTTAATATACTCCATACTTTTTATCTTCCAGAGTTCATTCGTTTGTTCCGTGAAAATCCGTGTGGATGTTCACGGACCAAACGAATGAACTCTGTGATAGCTTCGACGCTCCAAACCGCCATTCTTGTAATTTACGTTTACACGTGATGCGCGCATAAAACTGTAAGACATGCGTTCGCGTCGATGTGCCAGATCGGATTGTTAGACCCGCACATCTACACGTACAGTTCGGAGCGAGGGATGGAACGGCGCGTGCTGTTTCCCGTGGTCCGAACTTTACGTGTGAAGGGCGCTAATTATTATAACTAGTTTTAGTCCTTGCAAAGTGATTTTGTTAAATTTAAAGAAGACTGTCACTTAATGATTGCTTTTATTTCTGAATAAGCTCTTTTATTTCTGTAGATGACTTAATCTTTTTATCTGATTTCCTCAACTATCTTGTTTAAGTTTCAAAGCTAGAACGCCGTTACTGCCGTCCGCAAGCTATAATGCCGTTATCTCGCATCTGGTCGATATTCGTTTTTTGATACCACAATAATCAAAAAAAGCGAAAGCTCAATACTATATCTATTTTTTGATACCAATAAGTCTCGTATACGAGTTATAGTTAAGAAACGGCATCAATTTTTTATTTTTTCGCCCTCTTTTTATCCTTTACTCGAAATACGATTTTGTTGGATAACGGCATTATAGCTTGCGGACGGCAGGTTACATTTTTAATGTTTTGTAATTAGCGGCATTTAAGCGATGTAATCAACCTAAAAAATAAATGCAGAAAAAATATCCTTGTAACTTACTAGTCTTAAGTGCGGCTAAGTGATTTTAGCTGCATTATAGTTTAGCATAGTGTTTATTCTCGTAGCTATAATGTTTAGCTACAACAACGTTAAAGTATTTAGCGGCATTATCGTTTGGTAATGAAGAGATTCTTTTAAATATCAATTAAATTACATCAAAATCAAACACTAAAAAGCCGTTAAAGTAGGCTTAGCGGCATTATAGACGTGGTTGTATAAGCTGTAAATTATAAAAACACTAAACTAAAACGCAAATTCCCTATTTTTGTTAAGATTTAATCATTGTTAAGAAATGAAAGTATGGCTATCTGAAAGTGCAATATTAGATCTATTTTTTGATACCGATAAGTCTCGCATACGAGTTATAGTTAAGAAACGGCATCATTTTTTTATTTTTGCGCGCTCTTTTGTCATTTACTCGAAATATGATTTTGTTGGATAACGGCATTATAGCTTGCGGACGGCAGTGTGCTCCTCCTCATGTAGATCAGGAGGTATATCAGTTATAAGTGGAATCTTAAGTCAGTCATTATACGCCATTGATATTTTATTTGTATCAATCTATTACACTATAATTTTGCACTTGGAAATATTTAGTACCTACGTCGTCAATATATCGCTGATATAATGAATGTGTCACTTACGATTAGATGCTCCCATTTGTGAGTTGGACCCCGTCCGAGGTGTTGCAGCTCTGGAAGTTGGACTCATAGGACTATAAAAAGTAAAAGGTCGGTAAACCATGATTATACGAAAAAAATAACAAAGCCTTTCAAAAAGCTTAAGTGTATATGAAGTGATTTTGTAAGGGTGAGCGCAGACTGTACAAGTTCTTTGCTGTCAAGTTTTGAATATCAAAATTAATTAATATTTATATATTTATTCAACTAAGGCTAACATATTCATTATTGTGTTGTTTTTCGTTCGCTGAAGTAATTTTACGTAATCGAATATTATCTGCGCCTGCGCCCCTTTGTTTGTCATTGTTGGTTCACACTTAGGGCATAGACAAACATTGGGTTGTCAATGATGATGGGTGTAGATAATAATATATTTCCTCTTCTTATTTCATATTTGTTAAATGTATTTATCTTTGTTTTATTCTTTTTAAATTTTATTTATTTTATATTTAATTTGTCGTATCTGACCGTGGCATCACTTGGAGAACATTTTTAAATGTTACAGCACTATGCTGAGACTGACTTGTGACTTTGACAGGCCCGATTCAGTTTATTGAATAGCTTAAATAAGTTTTTTTTTGATCTTGCTTAAAAATTTTGCTACTTTATCACATTATTGAATTTTCAACTGTCGGTGCTGAACCGAGAGTTAAAATTAAGACTTTTATTTTGGGTGTCGCCTAATGATAGTGAAAACGGGCATTAAGACTACAAACCTCTGATCCGAACTAGACGTATATTCTAGCTGTAGCGAGGCATAGCTGGTTCCTCCCAGTATGGAGCTCTTCCCAGGTAGGATCTCCTTGCTCGCCACCTGCGCGTACTGAACACTGTTCCATTAATATACGTTCTCATTTACGTAACTCATTTATATTCCTGCGCGGATATAAAGAGCTTTATACAGAAATATTGCGCCTATATACATAACACATCACGCCTGTACCTTATAGTACCACCCAGATTTCGCCAGTTATGTTTGAGTCCCATGAAATTGGGGGCGAGCCTATTACCATCAGGCACAAATTCAGACTCCGTGGTTGCTACTGAGAAATTCCTGATGGAAAAACTCAATAACACTTTGCCCGACCCGGAAATCGAACCCTAGGCCTGGTGTCCATATAAGCTGCAGCAAATTCACTTCGGCAAATTGGGGGATTATAGACTCGACCGACACACAACGTGAGTACGGTGCTTTCAGTATGCTTAGTGCGAGTTTTTTTGTACGGATCGAGCGCGTTAACGTTTACGCGACATGTAGTGACCCCGTTGTACCGTATGCACCATTGATCTGCACCATCAATGGTGCAGAGGAGACTAATTAGTTTCGTTTGCACCATTAATATTAATACAACTTTTTCACCATACTTTTGCCGTATGCACCTTTGTCCTGCACCATCGATGGTGCAGAGGAGACTAATTAGTTTCGTTTGCACCATTAATATTAATACAACTACTTCTCCATAATTTCCTAGTCATAGGTAAAATAAAAACAAATAATAGGCCATATTTTGTTTTTAACTCAACTCAACTCAAAGCATTTATTTCAAATAGACCCGTGACAGGCACTTTTGCAAAGTCAAAAATAAGCTGCCTACAGTCCCGCCACAGGCATAATATCTGTGAATGGACTGTAGTTGCCCATTCGAAAATAGAAGAATCTCATGGAGAAGAATGGGCAAGAAACTCCATGGACACTCTTTTCAAATCAAGTTATATATATTACATAGTCTTGGGTACAATATTGTTGCTTCTATATGTGAGCACAATGTGCAGATAGGAAAATAAAACAAAACCACAGTTAAAACCATAAAGATTAGGATAAGCCCAACTAACCATAATAGAAAGTTTACATGGTACTCACACTTACAAAAACTCAAATAAAGCTTCTAATTTATTTAAAACAATGGTTATCAAAGTAACTAAGTTTCCTAACGAAAAAAAAAGAAATGATGAAATAACTAAAGAACTAAAGGGGGAGCATCTCTTCCAAACATTAAAATCTTAGTATGTCAGCCCAAGTGGCAGTGGAGCAGGACCAGCATTGAGCCAAGCATTCTTATCTACGATATAGTCTTCCAACTTACAATATGCTCGCTTACATAGTGTTCGTTTTATGCATGTTTTAAATTTCTTCTCATTAAGTTGTAGAATAAGTTTGTGTGAGGAACCACTTTTTAATATAAATAGACCACCAAAAAGCAACAACAATAATATGTTTTACAAATAAATTCCACAACTACTTCATGTACTGTTTTTTTAGAAAAATTAACTGAGTTAGACTGAGTTTACCTTAATTTTTCTAAAAATAACGGCACATCAATGACGCCATTTATTAATTGCTTTTGTACATGCAGTATATATTTATTACGTTTCTTGACGTGTTTTGCCCTGTTGTTATATGGGTATGTTGTTAACACGTTCACAGCATTAAAAGCGGCATCCTGCTTAAGCACAGCTAAGCATTTATTTACAGTTGGAGGTCTTCTTTTGAAGCAGTTATTAATATACCCATTCCATCCCTCACAGACGTTGTTCGTACGATGGCGCTCACCAAAACAGCACCACAGTACCTTCTTGGGCATCCAAAATCTTTTTACATAATTTAGAAATTTTTGCATAATATTAACATCTCCTCCTACAACATCATTTTCGGAAACTATGTAATCCCATCCATCATCAATACTTGATATAGGCAGAAGAGGCAGGACAGTGCATAGAGATACAATTTTACTAATTTTGTTATACTGCTTTAAATTAAGACGTTTTGCTTTCCTCCATAATTGGTTTTGGAAATGGAAATAACATCCATGATGCTTTGATAAAGGAAAAACACTTCTTACGGCACCGATAAACGATTGTTCGTAGTCCGATATAAATTTAGAAGGGTTCCATTCTGGAATTTGCGACTTAATCATTTCCAACATTAGAATATATGTTTCCTTTTTTTTATTTCCCAAAAGTATATAAGCAACCGGCACTACAAAGTTTTTATCCTCGGTGCTTCCTAGGTCGCAAAAGATCACATACAACTGTTTGAATGGTCTAGGACACTTTTTGAAGGTACCGTCGCAAAAGAAGATTTTCCCGTTTTTAATAATTTCTCTAGCTTCTTCCGAAGAAAAAATTAAAATACGTTCGCGTTCGTGATTATAGTCAGCCAAAAGGAAATCTTTATGATCGTTACCAATTTCGACTTCAGTTCCGACACTATAAGCCGTCTTTTTAACTCCCTGTTTTTTATTTATCCGTCTATAAGCAACCGATTTATAACTTTCGTACCGTGGTAGTGTTTCAATAAGGTTTAGACCCATATCTTTGAAGGTGGCCACGGTCTTTTTATAAATAGCAGGTACTGTTTCTTCTGAAGTTGTCGCGGTGTCTATACTCGAACTTATTAAATGGCATACGGCATTTTTGTTTTCATCAGGCATACAGTTATTGGAATGCTCACGTTTTTTCACAACCTTCGATTCATCCTAAAAAATAAAATGTCTATGTATACTTCCATAATTCTGGTAAAAATAAGCTTGTAAAACATAAAAAACCCTGCGACCCGTGTATACATTTATTTTCTTCATAATAAATGTACGTACCTCTGTAATGGTAATCGTCCCTGTACATTTGTTTTTTTTTAAATATCTACACCTCCATATGCTATTTAAATTTTTGTACTTTGTGTGAAAATGGTATTGATACCCTTCGAACAATAAAAGTCTTCCTCGACTTTGTGCAACAAAAGTTAAATTAGTTTCGCTCATTGTAATTTGTTTGATAGTCTAAGCTCCAATTTTACAATTATTGACACAAAATGACAGAATTAAAACAAAATAGTTACCATGTCAACACTTAAAAAATATTAGAACATGCAAAGAGGAAATACTTTGAGGAAATACCTACAACCGCATTGATAGTATAGTGTCATATCAATGGTGCAGATGAGACCATACTATCAATGCAGTTTCGTTTGCACCATTAATGGTGCAAACGAAACTAATTAGTCTCCTCTGCACCATTGATGGTGCAGGTCAATGGTGCATACGGTACAACGGGGTAGTGACGATTGGTGAACGACCGAAAGGAGCAACCGAACGAACATTGAGTAACCGGCCAAAATAAATTGACATTCGTATTTTGTGTTCTTAATAGAAGCGACTGCCTATTCAAATAGTGGTGGTTATACAACGAAGAATCCCCTCACATCGTACTGGTTTTATGTCCAATTCTTACGCTGTCTCAACTATAAAGCTCTGGAACGCGCTTCCCCTTGGCATTAAAAAAGCTGAAAGCAAAATGGCTTTCAAAAGAACAGTACGGAAGTACTATTTGAAATCTGACTAAATTGCTCATATGCTTGTCATTAGTAGTCATAGTAATTATTATAATGTTTCTCGTATTTTGGACTATTTGTATGTATTATAATATATATTAGTTTATTTCTTTATATTTGTATATATTAGTATGTGCCTATTTATGTAGTTCAATTTATGTTAACAAAATGATATTTTTCTTATTTATTTTTTTGTACTCTATCACTATGCTGTCCTATTTGACCCCAAGGTTGACTGGTAGAGAATGCCTTGTGGCATTAAGTCCGCCTATGTACCACTTTTGTACATGAAGTTTAAATAAATAAATAAATAAGTTGACGTTTATTTTGTGTTTACAAAAGTTTTCGTATTTATTTGTGTTTCTCATGACTGGAACTGTTAACTTGTTACTATTAATTATATTGTGTAAATAATTATCTAATATTTAAAGTTCCTGGTTTGAACCATAATTTCAAGAAAGAATGATGTTAATAAAAGTATTGCAACCTTAGTATTAGTTATTTTAATACTGTTCATCTATTTTTATTCAAAATAGGACATTAAATTAAATTACTTTATTATTTCACTACTCTCATGACGCTCTCACCACAAAATCTTACGTGACAACTTTACGCGCTCGCAAGTGACGGCGTTTCTTATTCGAGCTGTCAACTGTCAAAATTGTAACTTACACTCGCGATAAACGTGCAAACGTAATCGAAATGCTCGAAACGATCCTGACTTTCCAGCGGCACTCGATTGTCACTGTCTATATATGACGCTAGGTGGCGCTTACCCAGCGCCATACTAATTTGCGTAATCGTTAACGCGCTCGATACGTAAAAAAAACTCACACTAAGCACACAGGGCATGAGTGGAATGTCCTAAGTGACCATAAAACTGAACTTTAAAAGCCACTGGCATTATGAACGTGGCCAATACCTGATCACACAAAAAGTACCCACCACACACAAGACAGTACCTAATTTTATGTTACGTATTTCTTTTGGTGGGGATATTAATATGTCTCAGCTATACTTCATCTTACTGACTGGACGGCTAAACGTGCACACAAGACACTATTCTACAGTGATGACGTCACCCGCAAAAAAACCATGTACAACAGAAAAATAATCAACTTACTTCAACATGTGTCGCATAGTCAGGGTCGGAGGCCAGCCTCAAAGAGTGCAATGTTCCTGAGAAGTGCTTCGCGAGCTCAGTCTGCCTCTGTTTGGTCCAAATAGCACCAATAACCCATGCCATTTGCAATGAACCAGTTTCCAATTTTTCCTGAAAATTAATTGTATAACAATGAAATAATTATCAGCCTTGAGGATAAAAAATCTTCCATAGAGTTCCTCGACGAATCATCATCTGCCTAGCCTTTTCCCAACTATTTTGGGGTCGGCTTCCAGTCTAACTGGATGCAGCTGAATACCAGTATTTCACATGGAGCGACTGCCTATCTGACCTCCACAACCCAGTTAGTACTGGGTAATAGTATACCCCTTGGCAAGATTGGTTGTCAGACATGTTGGGTCACTGACTACCTGTAACGACTGTCAAAGATCTACAAATAACAGCCGGGACCAACGGCTTTACGTTCTTTCCGAGGTTCTTTCTGAATTTTAGAACAGTTATCCCCAAATTATTGTCCTGAAATTTTGCTTACACATTTAGTTTGGATGACAATGTTCATTCATACACACATTCGTGTTTTTCTGAAATACTGTCAAGTTTAAACAATTTAAAATAGCAGCTTTATTGATTATTGACCAGGTACCGTAATTTAAAGTGATTATAAATGTCTTTTGTGACAACCTCCTGAATTTTGACGAGTATGCAAAACTGCAACTTGTATTTAAAGCTCGTTTTTAAAAACAGTTTTTTATTGTAAGCTTGTTTCAATACAAATTGTCAAAACAATTTCGCGATTGTTTACCAACAGTTTCCCCATGACATGTGCCTAAAGCCCTTGTTTCTGCTCGTGCTTGTATAACAAGATCGTGAACATACTAACCTCATATACTATTTTGGACCTCTCAAGTTCTTTAAGCATTGTCTCCATAAGTTGTTTATTAGTCTTATCTTGTTCCGTTTCTGAGCCGTCGACGTCTGATCAAAGTTTACACATAAACATCAGTGCAATTAGAAAAAATACTCAAAAGGTGGAACGATGTTTACTAAATTAGGTTTTCTGTAAGACAATCCAATTCTGGGTTCAGCTCGTCATTGTACCTAAGCTATATTATTGCAATTTGTATGTATTATATTTTTTTTGTGTGCAATAAAGAATAAAAATAAGAAAAAGTTTATAGTGGTCAGATTTCCATGGGACTTTTTGTATTGAGTTCCTAGAGGTGAAGAAAAAAAAAGAACGCTCACTATTTTTTCGGTATTTTTTTTTACCTTAATAAAGAACTAAGACTCCTGTTGGACGTAGGCCTTTCAAACTACTTATGCAAAATGTAATGGAATTATCAAAACTGAAGACTTGTTTGATAACATCATAAATAATAAGGGTGTTACCACACCAATCGATCGATCGTCGATCGATGGTAGGATGAATAAGTCGACGTCGATCGACAGTTTCTACTACACAATTGGCCGATCGTCGTCTTTTCTACCATCGATCGATTGGTGATCGGCGGTCGATCGATTGGCGTGGTAACACCCTAACCAACCTCCGACAGCTTGCAACTCTGTGGTGACTGTGTATATCCGATTCTCAATGTCGTGTAGACAGTCGGCCATGTCCACCTGATTGTCTGTCAACTCGCATAACTATGAAAAAAATAACATAACATCACATCACGACTGTAGTCGCTGAAGGGTTAGACAGAGGTGTATCCTATAGTAGATACACCCACATTTCACCAGTCATGTTTAAGTTTCAAGTAATAGTGGGCTAACCTATTGCCATCAACCGGGCACAAATCCAAACTCTCCAGGTTGGGACTAATGATGAAATACCTGACAGAAAAACCCAATAACACTTTGCCTAACCAGGTAATCGCGCCCAGGAAGTCATGCTTAATAGTAGCGCTTGCGACCACTAGACCAACGAAGAAGACTATAAATAATGTTACTTTGTAAGAACTGTATCGATGCAGAAGTTATGTATGAGTCCGTATGATTTATATTGCATTTCGTGGAGTTGAGACATGAAAACCAAGTTTATTTGAGCAAGTCACGCTACATTGCAAACAAACATATTCTGCAGTTTTATGGACTAAAGTTAATGCCACGTAAACATATAAAGATTTTATGAACTTTCACATGCACCCGGAGGATCCCACAAAATTTTCATCACAATTAAATCAATCGTTTTTGAATCAAAAGAGAACAAACATACAAACATTCATTTTTTTAAATCGATTTTCTTGACTGTCTGTCTGTCCGCGTTGTCCTTCTAAACTAGGCAACGGATTTTAATGCGGTTTATTACCATTATACCACCGCTCTCAGCGTTATTTGCACCTCTGATTTTTCGGATTCATGTGCGTATTGTATAATTATCACTTGCTTCGGTGAAGAAAAACATCATGAGGAAACCAGCATGCCTGAGAGATATTTCTCAACGTCATGTCCAAGTCAGAGGCCCAGGGGCGGCATTAAATCTCTGATACCAGAAAGAAAGAAGACAAGTACTTTTTTTAATCAGCCTATTCTGTCCCACTGCTGGGCAAAGGCCTCCCTCATTTATTTCCAGTTATCCCAGTGTTTTGCCTCCTCTGGCCAATCAGTCAGGAACGAGTCCAAATCGTCACGCCAGCGTTTCTTAGGCCTGACTGAATTACTTAGAAAATATTATTCTGGAAAGCAAGGTAAGACATGTTTAAGATCAATTCATATGAAACTTGCACATTAAAATAAATCTCAATGTTTTGCCAAGTCCTAAAAACTGTATAAAGCAGGGGCGGGTCTCTAAAGCCTGGACTTCATCAAAGCAGAGACGAGCAGAGCGGTAAGGAGACGTGCGGAAACCGACCAATCACATTGGTTGAAATCTACATCACGTCTCTCGTCTCTTCTGTGATTGGTCGATTCTTGTACCTTACCAGCCTTAGTATATTCATAGAACAAGGACCTAACCTACCTTTTCAGCATGCTTGATGGCAGCGCCGTGGTACAACGCAAGGAGACCGTCTACCAGCCGAAGGTACGATGACCTGATGTCGATGGACCCCGCCCCCGGCATCATTGACCTGGTGCCTTTGAGAGCCAGGGCCGTTTCTCCTGTATTCCTGAATGTGGACAAGATGAGACATGAGATGGCTCAACCACATCGAGTTTTACTGCCGATAAAACGTACTCTATAGCGTTAAACTTCAAGAGTATGAAAGAAATAGCACAGCATCATATTGAGTGGCAACATGCTTGTTGCAGTCACGACGTGCAAGCTGTAAATTTTTTGTTCCGTCCAGTTGTATTTATAAAAAATATTCGTTATGCGTTGTATGTTTATTATTTTTTTGTCGTTTTGTACGCATGTCATGTCCCTGCGACTATTAATTGTTTCTTTCTAAATGTGTTTGCCATTTCTGTCACCAGATAGCGCTAGTTCAGTTTCAGTACAAACTGGAGTTTAAGTTAACGCGATTGAAGATGAATACAATAAATACTTACACTAAGCCCTCACAACAAACTTGCCAAGCAGCAGTTACATTAATCTTTATTCTGAGGTGCTACACCGTAGCAGGTGTAGCTGTGGCTACGCCGTAGCAAGCTTAGCGGTCGCTACGCCGTAGCGCTGTTCGTAGCACTTAACATTACCTTTCATGCAGCCTTCAAGGCACTTTTTTCCTGTTATTTTGTTGGTGATAGAATTCCAAATAATTGTAACAAATGGCCGTATCCGTGACAATAAGCAACGACTATAAATTATTGCACTGTTGGTATTTCAAACACTATTTGCAAACACCGGTTTTTATTTATGCGATTTAGTGAAGACTTGTATTAAAATAACCCCCAATTCTAAAAAGACACAATTTTGTAACGTTATTAAAAGTATTTTTCGCGACAATATACAAGTGACTGAGCTAGCATCCAGTTAACAAAGACTTAAAATTAAATTGTATTTCTGAAATAACTGTTGTCAAAGTGAGTTTTAACTACGATGCTCTAAAAACTTCGCTCAGTCACAAAAACAAACAAGGTTTTAATATAGAATACAGGACGTTTAAAATGAATGTCATACGGCCATTTTGGACTATTTACACTATAACAATGAAAATTTAAAAAGAAATATTGAAGAGAAATAACGACAAAATTGTTTTTATGGGTGTCACTCTGGTCTTAAATAGAAAAACAATTAGATATGTCGTGACTAAGAATGACTGTTTGACAGACAGGCACATGGAGAAACAAACTGACAGGTATGAAGAAATTATAAGGATCTTGTCATTTGGTGACAGAACCCAAAAAAAAAGAATAATTACCTGTTAGGCACGGGCGGCATGGGCGGATGCATGAACCTGGCCATCGAGGATATGACCTGCGGCAAGGTGGCCAGCCCCGGCGACCCGGCCGCCATGTCGCTCACACCTGGCAAGTTCCAAGTGTAGTCACTGATCGTGGCTTGGAAGAGTATACAGGATGTTAACAATTAGCTCAACGATGAACACTGCTGTACAGTCTAACCGCTTTAATAGTGCAGCGATACCAACGTAAAAAGTGTACCCCCATATTTTTCATCATTAGGCTTGTAATTAGCAGTTTAGATTCTTATTATAAAGTTAATAGTCTGAAAGCTTTCCAAAAATGTAAATATATATATATATATATTTATATGGTGACTGGTAATTAGTGACCGAATCAATTTTTTTTTTTTATACTCATTCACTTTTATCACAATAAAACTTATGAAGCGGGCTTGCGAGCCGCGAGGGTGCAGTCTGCCTACCCACTGTTGCACGGTACGAGACAGAACAACGTCACGCAGCTATAAATAAATAAATATTTGGAAAAGTTGTTTGTTATCACGAGTTCACGTGTTTGATACGGTGGCAGACGGCAATGTCGCCACCTAAGTGACCAGCGATCGATCGTTAGTACACAGATTTTTATACAAAGTTGGCTTTGTAGGGAGCAAGTCCAACTCATCATTGTGACGTTGCAAATAAGAGATGGCTTTGTTCGTTCTGAACGTAACTACTTTAACAGTTTCCTATAAAAAAATGTTCTGGCGGAGTACAGCGACACTAGGGCAAAAAATACGCGTTCGGTTACACACTACGTTGAAAATTACACTTCTTAATTGAAACATATGGTGCTGACTATTTAAAAAACTCATAACATGCACTTTTGTTGCGTAATTTTGGCCGATGTGTCGCTACACTTTATTTAAATCAGAGATCCTGAACAGTATCATGCGTGGGATGACCAACCGCGCGGCGAGTTGTGACGGACTGACCGCGACCAGCGCTCGCCAACCAAGCGAGCCTGATCGGCCAGTCTGGGCACGCCTTTATAGCAAATTAAAAAAAACAAATTGCTAAGAAATATTTAAGTTAGGTAATATTTATAAAGAAATACAAAGATGCTTTATGCAAGCAAGTTTTAATTTTCGTCTTAGGCCAAATCTGTTATTACTATCAATATTTTGAATAAACTCATTTTCTGAAAGAGGAAGAAAACTGGCAAAGCTCCGCGTAGATGATGCTAAGTGTTTGTTGCTTTTATTTAACAGCCACCGAGCAGGTACTTTGCTGCGATAGCCCATTTGGTGTACCACGAACGTGAATCCGCAAACTAAACTAAACTTATTTATCTAAAAAAAAAGTGTGATATCGTTTTGTCGAGGATCCGCGTTCCGCGTACCAAAGGATGTTTTATCTCGTTACCGATTGTTCGCTTTGCATACAAGATAACTTTGAGAACTGACAAATACTCAACATTCACTCACAGCAGAGTTTCCAGCACTCCCTCCATTCCCATTCATTATAAAATATCGAGTGGCGACCAAGCGGTCCGCCTATCATATTATGGGCTAAAGTAGTGGAAAAGTTAAGTAACATTCCCAAAAGACCAGGTTTTCATTAACAAAGACCAGTGATTTTCCTAATCATTTGACTTTCATCTGTGAATTGCTTGGTACTCATGTATGAAAATTTTACAGAAAAACTTTCTATATTACAAGTACCTGTGTCGATTCCTCCAGCGCGATTATAGTTGGGTTCAAAACTTTGTATGAAGGGGTTGTCTTCTCCCAATACGCCGACGAGGTCTTGTCTGTAAGCAATATTTACAAAAAAATATGTCGAAAAGGTTTATATTGAAGGACTCAGCATCTTTTAATAGACTTTTCGTGGAATAGAAGTGTAAAAGGAACATTCATGAAGCCGTCAATCAAGCATTCTGTACATCAAACTACGCAAAAATTATTGCTGAAAAACGAGTTTCAACAACGTACAATTTTTTGGGGTTAAATAAACATATTTTACGTTAGGTCTTAATGTAACGCACTCACAAACATTGTGCTGATTCAATAGATGTATTGGAAAGTGCAGGAGTCATGGAGGTATTTAAAGTAAAGCTATAACATTTAAACTTGTACTTAAAAAAATATTACTGTCAGCAGCAGGGCAACGGCCTCTTCTCATTCAGAGAAGACATTATTAAGTATTAGTATTTTCAAAATCTTTCACCTCAATGTCCTGACTAAAAATGGCAGTACTCCACCGAGACGGTCAACGTTGTAGAAGTCCAGCTCTCCGTCGATGAACGTCCTGGCTGGTAGGTGAGGAATATCGTGACTGAAATAAAAATCTCATATCAGTAAAGAACTTCAGGGTAAAAAGACTAATAATTTGGAACCGTACAAGTATTTTTATAAAGTCAGTAAAATTCATGTATGTGCCAATGATATTTAATTTCAAAAGGTTCCACATATCTATAACTCAAAGCATTTATTTCAAATATAATCATCATCACGCGATGACGCGTGAAGTTGCCTTGCAATTATGAACGAGCCATAAAATAGCGGCTGCAGTGTATTGGGTTCTGGTATTTGTATTGACCACTAGGGAAGACATTCAACGATTTTTTTTATTTTTGCCATCTAGGTAAGTTCAGCATTTTGGCTTAGCAATGAACGTGTTAATACGTATTTTTTCTTCTTGGGCTATGTTGATGACATGATGATCTCTTAACAACTTCTAGTTACAATGTAAAAATTAATCATGATAAGAATTTGTGTGGTGCTACAAATAAAAAGGGTAAAATAAAAAAAATCTGCAAAAAAAACCGACTTCCAAAAAACACTAAAAAAGTCTAAAATAACTTTACTTTCGGAAGTCTGTGCCTTCATTTGTTTCATTGACTTTTTTCCACCGATTTCCGAAAGTAAAGTTATTTTAGACTTTTTTAGTATTTTTTTGAAGGCGGTTTTTTTCGCAGAATGTTTTTTTTTGTGTGAATGAAATTCTTTGCTGCTTTTATCAAAATAGGGAATATGCATGTCATTTTTTCTTCATTTAAATCAATAAGATACAGTACTATCAACCCAAGAAAATAATTAAAAGTTAAGTTCAACTACTGATTGTCGCTCAAAATAAAAATTAAACTCTTACAATTTTCTACGACAGTTCAAACGACCGTGACTGTCGCGGCCATTCATGTCATGTTATGTGACGTCATTTACCTCTATCTGCCTTGTTTACATCTAATTTTTTACCCTTAATATAATAATTTTACTAATTCTATGTGCTTTATTCAAGCAAACATTGTAATAACAATATTATAATAAAATCTGGGGGGAAAAAAATCTTAGTTAAACTTTAAGTAGTTTTCAAATAAAAGTGTTTCTTTGACACATAGTATTTGACGTCACTACCGGCGTTATCGAGGCACGATGTGTTTTGAGTCAGCGTTCCGTTTCACAAAAAATACGCTATATACAATATTAAATTGTAAAATAAGTGTTGTATTAGAAAATTAAACAAGTGTACCACAATGTTTTTATGGGCTAATTACAAGAAATAAAACAAGTTTTGTATTTCTTGCATATTCCCTATTGTGAAATCTTTTATTACACAATTTTTATCGAAATAACAGCACAAAACATTTAATAGAAAACTCTCCATGAATGCGACATTATTGTTGGCTCGCTACGTTGGCGACGTGTGAATTCCTATTTAAAGATAAAAGCGCTACCCTTATCAGACACGGCTTGATATACGAGGGTGCAGTTTTATTCAAATATATTGCTAAATTATTTAAATTGCATGCTTGTCTTCTTAGCGTGTTTGAAAATTAATTTTGGGGTGTGTTTTCTATTTCCTATCGGCGAAGTACTTTTATCTTAACTTAGAAACACTTACGGCCCCTCGACAAGTTTCGAGCTAAGTTATTTTTAAGTTATTTGAAATAGAGCAAGTGAGGGTACCTGACTTAGTCGATTTCTCTTCTTGCATTAAATATGCAGGTAGTCTTGGTCAATATCTGATTTGACGACAATATGAGATACGTGTTGGTATTTTTAATTCCCCTTGAATGGCTAAGAGTTGGTTCTCAAGTCCAAAAGTTACAACCGTACGTTACTAAAACTATAAAATTAACTAAAAGGTTCATTGGAAAGCCAAAATGCTGAGCTTACCTATGTAGATAGCCAAATTAAAAAATCGTTGAATGTCTTCCTTAGTAGCTAAAACAAATATCAGAACCCAATACGCAGCGGCCGCTATTTTATGGCACTTACATAATTGTAAGGCACTATCACGCGACGTCGCGTGATGTGGCAATTGACGTGCTAAACTAGGACTTAAATGAGTCAAACGACCGAATTTCCAGGTAACCTGTATTACCTGATCATTATAAACAAGTCGAACTCATAGAAGAATTTAAAACATCATTTACTTTTCAAAATGATGGGTAAAAATCGCTCTTTGAATCTTCCCGTATGCAAAAACAGTTATACGGTCGAGACGGAAGATATAATATTACACAAGAGTGTGCATTAATACAGGAGTCCTCTCTCCTCTCCTCCTTCACTCTCATAGTCCGTTCGTTCTGTATGCAATACTCACGAGACTCCGATAGGGTCTTCGCTCCAGAGCCTGAGCACAGCGGTGAGCAGCCTGGCGTGACAGCACCACGAGATGGCCGGGGAGGTCCGCGAGATGTTAAACAGCCTCTGAAATATGGCCTCCTGACACTTTTTTATCGCGCAATTCGGACTACCAATCAACCTGAATAACAAGATTTATTCTAAACTAGCTGTTCCCCGCGACTTTCGTCCGCGTAGAATTATTAAAAATACAAATTTCCCCGTTTTTGAAACATTTTTCTTTACTGCTCCGCTCCTATTGGTTGTAGCGTGATGTTATATAGCCTATAGCCTTCCTCGATAAATGGACTACCCAACACTGAAAGAATCATTCAAATCGGACCAGTAGTTCCAGAGATTAGCGCGTTCAAACAAACAAACAAACAAACAAACACTGCAGCTTTATAATATTAGTATAGATTTTGTCTATGTCTGCGCATGCGATGCCGGGAATGAGCCTAATTTGAAACTCTACTAATTTTTAAATTTGAATTCGGAGGACAGTATCAGATCGCATGCCCCCTAAAACATAATGCGAAAAAGTGAGAAATCTTTATTTATAGAATTATGATCATCACAATCATGAATACTGTAAAAGGAAGGATATTTTTCTGTCTAAACGAGCTGATGAAGGGTATGGGAAGCCGTTGGATGCGAGAGGCACAAGACCTGGCGTGGCCCATTAAGGAGAGGCCTACATAATGAATAATGGGTAAGTACCCCTAACGAAGGCGAGAGGCACTGGGAACCTTCTAGTTACGGAGATATTGGGGTTCAAAGTTGCAACTTTTTCACATTAAAAAAAAATACAATAAGTATTTGAAGTTATAATTTTACTTTAAATACCTCCACAACCTTCTTACTATTGAATGCATCTATCAACACAGTGGTTTGAGTGCGTTATATTGAGGCTTACCGTAAATCGTAATTTTACACCCCAAAAAAAAAGCCGTTTCTCAGCATTCTCTGCAACTTAGTCTGATGCACAGAATGCTTGGTTGACGGCTTCGTGAAGGGTCCGTTTACACCTTGTATGTCTAGCTGTGGATGTCCTTCAGTCAATATGATGATGATGGTGTTAAAACTATAAAATTCTTTCGTTCACGATACGAAGAAACTGTCGATATTTACCATATCGAGTATGCAGTTGTCCATGATGTATCTTCTGAACTTTTCGAGAAAGATCTTCCGTGTTGAGGGCACCATATTTGTGCCATCTGTGTTATCCAAAAGCAGTAGGAGGAACTCGAGCTGTTGGGGAAAAGTATTAATTTGTTATAATAAGGTTCCGACGCTTTCTATTTTTTATAAGCTTTTCATTATTGGTTATAAACTCTCAAACTCAAACTCAAAGCATTTATTTAAATTACACCATTACAGGCACTTTTGAATGTCACAAAAAAACAAAGAAAGCGAAGCTACAGTCACAGACACAAGGCATAATAACTTGTGAAAGTACTGTAGTTGCCCATTCCAAGGCATAGATCTCTATGGCAACGACTCTATGGGCAAGAAACTCCATGGACACTCTTTTCAATCAAAATATTGTTACAAAATCTTGGTTACATCATTCATGTGGAGACTACACATTTATGTGAGAACTATGTTAAAGAAGTGCAAGCTAAGAGCGTCCAGAGTAAAAAGATATAATCAACAGTTCAAAAATAAAAATACACCATGGCAGCTAAGAGATGACCAGTCCCTACTGACAGCGACCTGATACTAGGTGGAAAGGACACCGACGGAAAAATGGTGCCCACGTATTCAGAACATCATTTTGAACTGCAATACCTACACGGTCAAAATGTATGGAAAACTAGCTTCCGCCCGCGGCTTCGCCCGCGTGGTGTGTTGATAAAATTGACCATTTTTTTTAAGTATTAAAAAGGATATAGTACGTTATCCTTAAGAGCTAGACATATGATATCGCGGACTTTTCTGTAGACCTTTATAAGATACACAATTACACCATACATTATTTGGTTATATCTTAAAGGGTTTAGGCAGCGTTTTCGTTGAAAGCTCCCAGACAACTTATTTTTTTCCGACATTGTCAACAAATATCGTTACTTACGCTTTCACCCTGTTGACCGGGATAAAAAGTAGCCTATATGTTATTCTGATATATAAGCTATATTACTGCCAAGTTTCATCAAAATCCATCCAGTAGTTTTAGCGTGAAAGAGTAACAAACATCCACACATACATACTCACAAACTTTCACATTTATAATATTAGTAGGATTGTTTTTTTTTATCACCGTTGAGGCATTTCTATGGTAACCATTTTAGCGTCGGTGTCCCTTCCACCCTGTATTCTATAGAACGTATGTAAAGACAGTGCTCTGCCTTATCTGATCCCATTTGTTCTTTCATCCATCGCATGTATAATATCAATTTCAATGTACGTATCGCTCCAATACCAGGCCCTGCAGTCTCGACAAAAATCGGTCGTTAAGTGTAATCGATGTCAAATTTCTTTAATAGATTTTCAACCTTATGTTTTCGAAATACAGTAGAAAATCCATTAAAGGAATTTGACAACGATACGACTTAGCGACCGATTTTTGTCGCTATCTAATGTCGAGACTGCAGGGCCAGATGTATTGGAGCGATACGTTTCGCCAATGTTTATTCCGATGTTAAAAAGGCAATGCAGCAATATTTTAATTTAATATAAGGTATACGGGGTGGAAGGGACACCGACGAGAAAACGGTTAAGACGTATTCAATACATCATTCTGAGGCCCCCCTCACATAGAAATTTTTCATCGGTTTTTACAAAAAAAATCAGCTGTTCATTTTCACCGTGTAAGTATTGCACTTTAGTAGGAAACGGCTGTTTTTTTAAATAACCGATGAAAAATTTCTGTGTGGGGGGCTCAGAATGATGTACCTACTGAATACGTGGTAACCGTTTTCGCGTCGGTGTACCTTCCACCCCTAATTAAGTAGGTCTTCCCTAACCTTCGCCGTCATTAACAAAAATCACAATGTAGCGGAATAAAACAGTGAAAGTCGTTAAACAAACACCGTTACCCATACGGAAGCCATCTAACACTCTATAATTTTCTACCCTTGAAAGAGCTTCCTCATAAATCTCTTCAACATATTATTCAAGACTAGATCCACATTTTTGTTGCCAAATTAGTTTGAAAATGTCGACATAATGCCGTCGCCAGTTCCGTGAGCAACAGTCCACTTTAAGGCCACGCCTAGGGTAAGGAGTTGGAGCGAGTGCTGAGGCGGACGCGAACTCATCATCTGCCTAGCCTTTTCCCAACTATGTTAGGGTCGGCTTCCAGTCTAACCAGATGCAGCTGAATACCAGTATTTTACATGGAGCGACTGTCTATCTGACCTCCACAACCCAGTTAGATCTAGGTAACACGATACCTCTTTGGTAAGACTGGTTGTCAGACTTTTTGGGCCACTGACTACCTGTAACGACTGTCAAAGATCTACAAATGACAGCCGGGACCAAAGGCTTAACGTGCTTTTCGAGGCACGGAGGAAACTCGGTATGTTATGGGTGGTCACCCTTCCACAGACCAACCTAGGCAAGCACGGCTTAACCTAAAGATCGATCCGAGCGGTTGTCATTATTTAGCCATGAGCGAACTATTAAACAATAATGAAGTCTGCGTTTGACTCTATGGTGTAGTGACTTTGGAAGGCACCTAGCGCAATGGTCGGAGTGCTTATCTTTCAATTCTATTCTCAGATAATTTACATTGTTTTATGCCATTTAATCAATTATCTTCTGAAGTATTATCATGTAGGCCAAATTGAGTTTTGAGAGGACGTTGGGAAGGAACGTCTCGAAAAGATTTGAAACAAGTATCTCAAAATCAAAATACTTTATTTCACATAGGCCCGGAGGTGCATGGTTCGGGTTGGTCGTTTCCTATGGAGAAGAACCGGCAAGAAACTCCATGGTCCATCTTGTAGGTAACATATTTTTTCGTCTATGTGGACGACGGCATTCTTCATATATGTGGTTTACCTGGAATACCTGAATATTCAAACGAACCTAACCTAGCTATTTTTTATTATTACAAAAAAAATCCCCTTGATTTTGGAATTGAGAAAGACAGTGAGTTTTTTTCTGGATTCCATCCTATGACTGTTGGAAGGTGGGACGAAGTCCATACACACACATCCATCGAACTTGACTATAGACCGACCGCTTTAATAAGTCCTCGCGAAGGTATCAATTTAAATGAAATATTCTGAAGGGTGATCACGTATTGGTTCAATGAGTAATAACTTTATGGATTATGGTTATTTTAAAGCAAATAACCTGTAGGATATTGTTAGGACTTTGTGGACGCTTAATGTGCCTTTGAGGGGGCAAGGCGGAGGACTCATTAATTTATCATCATCATCATCTCATTAATTTAAGCGGTCGGTCTATAGCTTCTACTGGCCGCACTGAGGCCCTAAAATCGCGCCCGCTACCGTGATCGCCACCACTTTATCCACCGTGCGTTCAACACTCCAAGGCAAAGGAAGTTATCGGTGCAATAGCTACTTCTGCCAGTTATTTTGCATAACAACGCGGTTACAGTGGGAAGGTTGCCAAAAAACAAGCGTTCCTCGTGGCCCAAGGTCTGCCGTGAACTTTGTGCTTCAGGCCTCGTTCAGGGTCGAAAGTTTGGCATGTGCCTACACGCTTGAGGCTAGTAATTTACTGGCAGCTAGTAAATATTTTTTGGTAAAAACAAGCAAAGTTAGAGGAGCTCGTGGCTATATAATAACAGCCGCTCGAATCGATCTTCAAGTTAAACCGCGCTTGCCTAAGTTGGTCCACGTTAAGCCGTTGGTCCTGGCTGTCATTTGTAGATTTGAGGTGATGTGTGCTACTATGACCTGAATGCGGATCTCCTCGACAAACAAGACCGTTTTCTAAATAACTGCGTACTATTCTTTTTCAATCTGAGTAATTATACAGGGTGTAAACGGACCCTTCACGAAGCCGTCAACCAAGCATTATGTACATCAAACTAAGTCACCCTACGCAAAAATTATTGCTGGGAAACGACTTTTTTTTTTGGGTGAAAAAATACTTTTTACGGTAAACCTCAATGTAACGCACTCAAAACATGGTGCTGATGGATGCTTTGAATAGTAAACGGGTCATGGAGGTAATTAAAGTAAAATTAAAACCTTAAAAAGTAGTATTTAAAAAAAAAGTTGCGAAAAAATTGGAACTATGACCTCCAATATCTCCGTAACTAGTAGGTTCCCAGGTATGGTCCAGAACAAAAAAATGATCCAAATGATGGGCAGAATATGTGGTTTTCGTTTTCGTTAAGGGTCTTTTTACACCCTTTATGATCAATTGATTATGTCTCTGAGCACTGCGATTGGCGCGAAACTTCGACTTTAGATATCAACACTCATCATTATCACTGCTCTTTTAAATTGAACTATGGACGAATGCGTCACATAATATAGTGGAGTTTGGATCAGGGTTGTTGCTGATGCATATTTTTTTCACATCAGCGGATGCTGATGCTGATGCTGATCTTTTATCATTGACATCAGCGGATGCTGATGCTGATGCTGATTTTAATTATTTTCTTAAAAAATCAGGGAAAAAGTAAAATCAGTCCGTAGTAGTACGCTCTTTGCGTGAATAATCCTTGTTACATAAGTTGCAGTTCGCAGTTTCTTGACTCCTTAGTTTAAAATACGTCCATATTCCACTTTTCAACGGATAACACTCGACAGTTTACGGGGAAAAAAAAACAAAAGCTTTCACGAGTAATGACGAATTAACGTAATGAGACAAGTTTGTGTTTGTTCAATGATTCAATCACAATCCCCGCAGACGATATTTTAATTGGTCAAAGTCGCAGGCAAAAACTACACGTGATATAATCCTCTCTGCGTTCATGTCACGACTCGAACTTCAGCATTAATAATCAGCATTAATAATCAGCATCGATCAATGCGGATGCTGATGCTGATGCTGATGTTGAAAATGATGCTGAAGATCAGCGGATGCTGATGCTGATGCTGATGTTCGCAACAACCCTGGTTTGGATGTCCGAAAACTATTTTTTTATGATTTTAGCCTCGGCCAGCATTGCTAAAATGGCAATGACCGTATTTACGCACTTGGATATTTATAAGGGTAAATTAAGAAACTTGTGCGCTAAATACAGAAGTTTTAATGGCGTTGACATATGAGCTTTTTGTCCAAGTTTCTTAATAAAAATTAAAATATTTACATAAATAATAAGGATGACGTATGACTTAAATGTAAGCCTCTTTCGGGGTCGATACCTAGTCAGCGGAGATTCGTGAAAGGGCTGTACCAAACTTTATGGTTAAGCTTTTATCACTTTTGATCAGTAAATATTTGTTTTAAATAATCATGTTTATCTATGATATTCTATTTATAAACACAATTTAAATAGACAAAAAATATTTTTCTCCGTAAAGACGCGTATTTATTTGCCGAGATTTCAAAAAAACAAAAACCGCCGACTATAGTCATTGATCCCATTTGGACTTAGTATTAGTATACATAGTTATCTGTGGAAATTTTTACTTCCGCACGTGTGCGGAAACATATTAAAAACCCACGCATGTGAAATACATTGCATGAACTTAATCGTAGTGCGATAAGAACCAGTTTGCGAGAAAGTGTATTGAAAAACATTTATCTCTGCCAATGTAGTGTCCGAAGTTTGGGACTTCATTAAACTAAGTCATCAACTGGACCTGTTCCAAGTTTGTGGGCTGCACTTAATTTATTAGATTTCTGTTTGTACGGGTTTCTCTTCTTACGTAACTATGAAAGTGGATAGGAAACATATACCAATATACTTTTGGTTACTTGTGAACACGACGTTTCGAGTTTTCGTTTTCAGACTTTTCCTTAGTGATTCAACATTTATTACGAGGTCATCAATATTATGCTGTTTCTCGAATAGACCATGAAATATAAACTAATTTTTCATCATCATCTGCCTAGCCTTTTCCCAACTACATTGGGGTCGGCTTCCAGTCTAACTGGATGCAGCTGAATACCAGTATTTTACATGGAGCGACTGCCTATCTGACCTCCACAACCCAGTTACTACTGGGTTATACGACACCCCTTGGTAAGACTGGTTGTCAGACTTTTTGGGCCACTGACTACCTAACGACTGTAACAGATCTACAAATGACACCCGGGACCAATGGCCTAACGTGCTTTCCGAGACAAAAAAAAAATACAAACTTATTTAACGAACGTTAAAATCGAGAGATCTTTTAAAACTACACACTCACTTGAACTTGCTCCAAGGGCGCAATTGCTTTAGTTATCTTTGCGCAGTCCTCCCTGTACTGCGCCTCGAGTAACGCGTCCGTTTCCGCTGACAGCATTAATCTCATTATCTTGTCTGAAAATATCAAAATTTTATTTACACTTCAGGTACAGTAGGGGTGGCTGCGGGACTGTTCGAAAGAGATACCGCGGCCCTGGACCACAAAGGGCAAAGAAGGAACATGGGTGGGTTTTAGTCAGTAAAAGTCTGACACTCCCTCCCACTCCGCCCAGAGCGAGGGGGGGGGGGGTTATTTGATGATTTCCCATCCGAAAAAAGAAAAAAAAAGGTACAGTAGGGGTCCACACTAGCGCCTGAATGCAGCAAGACATTGTCTACCGCACACGCACTTCTAAGGCTTTCTCAGTTACAGCCCTGAGTATGTGTATTTGTGCCTGGTTGATAGCGATAGTTTCTTCTCCTGATACAATAAAAGGGAGCAAAATTATTACATTTTTAATTTCGATATTAAACTGATGTAAAATGTCCTAATCATTCATTGTACGACGTACAGTCGAGTGCAGTTAGACTATAAAATGGAACGAAGTATATAGTGGTCGGATTTTCATGGGGCTTTTTTTTATTGAGTTCCTAGAGTTGTGGAGAAGAAAGTTAAAAAAAAAATTTCGCCGCTCGCGACTTTTTTTTCTAAATTTCCTTTTGAATATTTTTTTTTCGTTTATGAAACCTGGAAATATGCACTTCGTCGACAACAATGAATAAGGGATCAGACCAAATTGGCGTTTAATGGATGTACACAGGTCCCACTAATACGTCACAATATAAATTCGTCGAATTTCAAGTTATTCATAAAAGAAAAAAAAAATAACAAAGGAAATTAAAAAAAAAAAAAGAATTGTGAGAGTTTCTACTCTACACGTCTAGGAACTCAATAAAAAAAGTCCCATGAAAATCCGTCCACTATAAACTTAATTCCACCTTTTGAGTATTTTTTGTCTTATTGCACTCGGCTAGTAGTATAAACGATGAATAATGAATACCTATTATAATAATACCTGTCCCGGTAGGCGCGAAGGGTGAACGGTTAATGGTCCCCTTCTCTGCCATTTCTGTAAATAAATAATTTTCGTTTTACTTTAGCTTTTCTGCGAATGGGAGGATATGAGATATGGGGTCGTCCATTAATCACGTGATGTTTTTTATTCGCTTTTTAACCCCCCCCCCCCTCCCCCAAGGTACGTTGTGAGGTTTTAGACTACCCCTCCCCCCCTACCCAAAATCACGTGTATTTTTTAGGTATAAAGTCTCTTAAAACAAAATCAGAATATTATCTTTAAATACAGGTTAACAGGTATAATCTAATTTAATTCTGGAAAGCACCGTGACAAAAATGTCAAGGTCACGCACCGCTTTTCGATTTAGAAATCGCGCGTTCAAAGAAAAAATAAATACATGTAATATCTCACTACAACCCCCCCCTTCCCCCATTTCGAGCCTCACGTGATTAATGGACGACCCCTATGTGTGTGTTTCGGTAAAAAAAAATAGTTAAATGCACCCACTTGGGAAGTGCGAAGCGAAGCAATTGTTTTTCAACTGATATTTACATTGTCATTTCACACATATTCTTGTGTTACATACACTAATATATTTGGCGTGTGAATCAAATGTCTATTCCAAATCGTGGACACATACCCTGGACCAAATACAAATGTATGTATGAGAAACCATATGTCGTTTACGTTCATCCTCATCATCATCTGCCTAGCCTTGTTCCAAACTACGTTGAGGTCGTCTTCCAGTCTAACCGGATGCAGCAGACTATCAGTATTTTACATGGAGCGACTGCCTATCTGACCTCCACAACCCAGTTACTACGCGCTTTTGAACGGTTTCTTTGGTCTTATGGCTAGTGTATACCTACCAGCTACTCTGGGGTCTGTTTCTCCCAGCACCGAGGTAGGTCGCTGCCACCACGGTTTCCTGACCACTGTCCGCAGTACTTTGTCATCGGGACACTTTATGTTCAAGAAGTTGTCGAACCTGAAAGTGGTGTTACAGCTTAAGGCCTGGACTCCTCCAAAGGTGAGACGAGACGAGAGGAGGTGTTATTAACACTTCTCGTCTCCGCTTACCTTTAGTACAAATGATTAAGCAGAGAGGAGAGGATATGTCTCAGTTTTTTTTTAAAGTCAGCCTCCGGACTCGGCAGCTAAGCAGGCTGCACCGCCGAGACGAGAAGAGACGTGACCGACGTGGGGTGGTCAGTCTTTCATGTTAGATCGCGCTGAACTGGACGTGAGTAGACTGTGCACTCATTTCTGCTTCCGTCTAGCCAGTATGCATCTCTGCACAGATTTGGGGGATTCACCCTAGCTCCTAAGCATCTCCTATCCTCCCCGCTTCGCACATCGCCGAACTTCTCCGCTTTGGTGGAGTCCGGGCTTAAAGGTGTTCGGTTAAAAGGTACAGGAAGTGGGTGTAAAGGCTGTTGACCACACTTTCGCCGCGGAATCGGTTCGAGCGGATCATCTATCAACACATTTATCGTTGCAGTGTCAAGATCGATCATTTGTCTCTATCATTCTGGCTAAACAGCAATATTTAAATAGTTAACCCATTATTATAAGGGTTAACACGTATAATGGTTAATCACACATGGATTATAGGTCTAACCGGTTAACTTTTTAACCCGATTAATCGATTCCTGCTTCCTAATCATGTTTCATCGAGTTTTAGAAAAACTTGAATGACATCTCGGCCAGTCAGATATGTCTCATTTCATTTTAAAACTTTAAAGTCTCATTTTTAATGGTCACGTTGTACACGTTAAGAATTCTTTGTATATTATATTGGTGCAGTACTGCACTACTAACGTTATTTTATTGAAGAACACGTATTTGACGAGATGGTGCCTCGTCTCCCGATGCTGCATCAGCCCGCACAGCACGTACACACCTTCTATTTGCTGGTTGAAGTACATATCCTGGGAAAATGAAAGTGAGATTACTTGTCGCTTGCACTGTAATTAGTGTTTATTATTTAAAATAAGCACTTTAGCATGAATTAATAATCCACTTTAAACGAGCTGAGGGACATATTTACAGAGACTTTAGAATGTTATAAATTTCTATTAAAAAGGCTTTCATTTATACACGAATTCTGACCAGCATATGGCTCTTTTGAAAGATCATCATCAATCATACAGGGTGTAAGGGACAGCCCCAGAGTTCATCGATCTCGTCGTCGTGCTTGCCGCTAGCTACGTGCGTTTTGCCACGGTAACGATACATGGCGTATGAGGAAATAAAACAAATGAAGTTTATTTGACTCCCATAACTTTCCTGAAATAATTTCTTGTACCGGTCATCTTAGTATGAAATACTGTATTCACCCCATCAGTCAGCGGAGAGCTGTCCCTTACAAGCTGAATATAACTGTACGTTTTATAAAACGAAGTCGCATTTCATGTTTGTTTACACGACCTCTTTGATCTTCTAAGCTTTACAATGGAAAAGTATGATGAAAACTGAATCAAAATTTTGCAGTTTCCATCAACATTTGGAGCATTTATTCTCTATAGTATATGAGTATTTATTTAATGATTTTCTTACATACAAGGCGTAAACGGACTCTTCACGAAACCGTCAAAACCAAAACGAACCGAACCGTCGTCATTTTGTACATCAAACTATATAACTCTACGCAAAAAATATTATTGGGGAACGACTTTTGTAAATTAAAAATCACTTTTTACGGTAGGACTTAATGTAACGCACTCAACACATTGTGCTAATGGATGCATTGGTCATGGACGTATTTAAAGTAAAATTTTAACATCAAATCACTGTATATAAAAAAAAAATTCAGTCTTTATGTATCAATGATAAATACCTGTGAAACCAAGTCAAATAGAAGACATTCCCGGACCACACTATGTTCTAAGACATCGCACAAGGCGGATTCGTCCAGGAAGGTCCACAGTAAGTCCAGCATGGTGCACAGACGAGGTGACGGCTGGGACAGAAGCTTGGAGCCGAGGCCCACCTGGAAACAGAAGATGCGTCACGTTACGACCCACTGCCTCAACTGAGATGACGTAGAGAGGAGGGTTGTATTCCACTGCCAATGGTGTCATTAGGGTTGAGCCTCATCTAGCAGCACGGAATTACATTTTATATGTCCCTATCTTTTCTCATCAATTAGAACCGTCATTTGCTAGAGCGAGAAACATTGCGGGAGTGCTTCAGTACGTCGAGGTTGTAGTAGAAGAGAGTTAACCAACCAATCGTAGTACGAGTACACACGGTGACGCATCCAGCTATACATTTCCAGTATAACAAAGCCTCGCTTTGTATAAATTTTACGTACAATAAGAGATCTGCATAAACTGGTTTTGTATAGCTTGATTGGTCGTCGTGCGTACGAACCAAAACCATGACACAGGACTGAGCACAGCAGTACTTCAAGCATTAATTTACTCATTATCCGTTGGGCATTGGGCTACTGCCTGTTACAAAATTGAATTGAAATGCTCTCAGAGGTACTCAGAGGTTACCACGAACCACTTAGCAAGTACACTGGTTATAATTTTCAGTTGAAAAGTGCCCCTCTCCGAATCTGTCCCAAATTCTAAAATATTTTTAGCCCGTGCCGAAAGGTCAGCACAACACAAAGGGCACAGACCGATTTAGAATCGATTGTTTATCTTTAGTGGATATTTAATATCCCGGTATTCTGATATTTAATATTATTTTTTATAATTTTTATAAAAAGGCAGAAAAAAGGCAATAAAAGAAAAAAGCTAATGGCAGTCGCTCCACGTAAAATACTGGTATTCAGCTGCATCCGGAAGCCGACCCTAACATAGTTGGGAAAAGGCTAGGCAGATGATGATGAAAAAAAAAAATTGGCCGCTTTTTTTGTAAGGAGAAGAGCATACTAAATGAATATAAAATAAATAAAATAATTTTATTGTCAGAAAATCAGTTTTGAAATTGTTGTACAGGGTTTAAACGGACTCTTCACGAAGCCGTCAACCTCATGCTGGGAAATGACTTTTTTTTTGGGGTGAAAAATCACCTTTTACGGTAGGTCTCAATGTAACGCATTCAAAACATTGTTCTGGTGGATGCATTGAATAGTACGGGGGTCGTGGAGGTATTTAAATTAAAGTTATAATATTAAAAACCTGTATTAAAAACTTTGAACTTTGACCCCGAATATCTCCGTAACTAGAAGGTTAACAGGTGTGGTGCAGAACAAAAAAAATATCGCAGTGACGGGGGGAACAATACCTTTTGGCTTCGTTAAGGGCCTTTTTACACCCATTATTAGGTGAGTTTAAGGTGCAAAGCTTCTCAGTTTGTGAAGTAAAAAGAGATAGTAGTAATTCATGACTATCATCCAGCCCGACTTGACCCATTGCTGGGTAGAGGCCTCTCTTTGCTTGTGACAAGCTCCACGTTCTAAAACTAATCTATTTAAAAAAAAACTTCATTTCACAAAATTGAGTGTAATTAATTTAGTGAAACATATTTAATAGTTTTAAAGTTTTTATGTTTGTTGGTCATAATATGTGTTTTTTTACTAAAAATGAATAGGTTATCCTGTTGTTAAAATAAAATCTATTTCCCGGCAATATTTGCGCGCTGTCAAACCTCCTTTTGATAACTAGCCAATGCACAAATACATAAGATCTCTGTAGTGCTGATATATCATTTGTTTTTATTAAGGATGAATAGTTTCATGTATTTAGTTCAAGGCCTGCCCGTTAATTACATGGACGAAATATATCATTTATAATGCGGTCAGATTCTGATTTCCCCAGGACGTTGGGACAGCTCCTTGTTACTCTTACATGGCGTTATAATATATGTATGTAGGAGTTTGACCTTCTATGAAGTTCACACATGGCGAAAGTGAGCTATAAATATAGAATCCCGATCTTAAAGTGATCGAACCTTTTCGATGTTTATTGACCCAATTGGGAATGGAGTCGAGAATTTTCTAACGGAGCTAATAATATTTTCACCATCCAAAAATCAAACCTAGATCTTCAGTCATCATCATCATCATCATTCTCTTGCCCTTATCCCAATTCATTTGGGGTCGGCGCAGCATGTCTTCTTCTTCCATACTTCTCTACTACTCGTCATCTCATTAGACACCGCCTTTCATGTCATATCATCCTTCAGACAGTCCATCCATCGTTTCTTTGGTCTTCCTCTACTCTTATACCCATACACATTCATACTCAAAATTTTCCTCACTACATTTTCCTCATACCTCCGCATCACATGCCCAGATCTTCAGTACCAGTGTTAAATCGAAGTAGAATGAATGCAAACTTGTTAAATAGTTTTTCAAATCTTTGAGAATGTTCGAAGAAATGTTCAAAGAAATTTTTCAATTTCTTTGAACATTTCATCATTAGGCTGTAGAAGAAAGAAAACAAGTACGATTGGTTTTGCATTTTTGTATCATATACATTATACTGTGCTACCGGGATCTTCCGTCACTTAAACGACATTGGTGGAGTTGTATTGAGAAAACAAGATGGATGGTTCTGAGTTTAGTAACGCGCCAAAAGAGCCCCGTACAACTTTAGAAGTTCAACTCCCGCCAATTTTAACATGAACGGCTAAACAGGTTGAAAGGTCTACTAACAAAATTCTCATCTCTGGCCTTCATAAAGAAGTCTGCAGCTTCCTGGTCTGTTTGAATACTCCTGGACTTCAAACCGAGGAGTCCCCGCAGACGAGGCAGCAGTTCTGACACCACCACGTATGAGAGCCGGAGAGTACCCCCCAGTTCAATCACCACCAGCCGGGATAGGGACATGAGGAAAGCCTGGAAGAGATGAAGAGAAAGCAAATAATTTAGTTATTCAAACCTTCTGGAGCCAGGGTAGCGGTTATTAGAATTTGAAAATGCTCCAAACTATATCAACTGGGCCATCGTAGGGTTTCAGAGGTAAAGAGAAAAAGCGAAGACAGAGCTGTCATCTTGAGCAACGTTAAGATGTCGGAGGTTATTTTAGGTACAGGGTGGTAATTTGAGAAAGGGACGTCAGAGTAGCTAACTTAACTGTTACAGCTACAGGACAAGCTTTTTAGTAGACATGTCTAACTTGTAGAACGGTAGTGCAAATGATACAGTCCCAGCACATCTCGTTACCACAAACTCATATTTCTCCAAATGATTTTAAACTATAAAATGTTGACGGTTAAGTTCAAAATCGAATGAGAAATTTTGACAGTTTGTGGTAACTTGATGCGCTGGCGACTGTACAGTTAACCAGAAAATAAATGTTTATGTTTTATTTTTAGGCAGGATACCTTTTTGGACATCTTCCTCAGCTCCGTACTCTGCACATTGCCCATGGCATGTGGGGAAGCCCGCGGACTGTACACAGACCCTGAGCTGTGGATCCGTAACGCCACCTCCTCCTCAGGACCTTTCGAAGATTCTGACTTTGCCTGGTTGAGAAACTTATGTGTTAGAGTCGTCTACTATAGACCTACCGCTTAACTAAGATGGATGATGGATGGTGTATGGTTGTGACATGTCGTCTAACTCAGTCAATTGTTTACTGATGGGAGTCAACACCCCTCGCACACTGCGAATCTACTTAAAGCACCGTCTCAGTAAACCTTAGCTTGTAGTAGCTATTTAAAGTTCTGTTCAAACTTTATGGCGTCTCGGAATATCTAACGTATAGCCGCGCGTACAACACAGTTTTAAATTTCAACAGGGCTCAGAGGTCGCATCGTCTTTATTGTATAATAAAAAATAAAAAAAAACTTTTATTTCGAACAAGCAACATTCATAGATAAAGCGCATCCATAATGCGCAGACCAAAGTTTAAACAGAACTATAATTGTTGATCATGCACTATTTATCTACGTTGTAGGCGTTTTCCAAATATTCACTTAACCTACTATCTAAAACATAACTGTTTGATGATTTGAGTATGTAATATTTTATTTCTTGAACACTGTCTGTAACTATTTTTTTTTAGTAGCCTGTGCTGTCCCACTGCTGGGAAAAGGCCTCCCCCAATTCCTTCCATGTGCTCTTTTCCCGTGCCTTCTCGGACCAGCCCTCGCGGTACGCGTCTAAATCGTCTTGCCAAATTTTATACATTGAAGGAAACACCTTAAGTAGAGTTTGATACTTAAATCAGAAACTGACAGTTAATTTTCTGCTGTGCATAAAACTATTTGCTTGTGCTGTTCCCACGGTCGTGAGTAACCTAGCCTAGCTTCTTTCTGCGGAGGGCATAAGGTCGTCTATCCATCACCAACAGTCCTACATGTCATCAATTAACCAATAATTCTTGATATTCCAAAGCACAATACCTTACTACTCTTAGCAGTGAGTGACTTAATTTTTGCAGGTTGTGCCAGTTCATCCAGCAGCGCATCCAGAGACTTGAACAGCAGCGCTGCGCGCACGCACTCCTTGTTGGGAGGCGCTTGGAGAGCTGCGTAGCCTTCCACTGGGAAACTGTGGTAATAGACTTAAACGAAAATCGTAAAAGAAGGAAAAATAATTTTGTAAAATTATTGTAATTTCAGAGTGTTGAGAGTAATTTTCGACACGAATATTCTTTTAGCGTGTTCGTGAAAACTTAGATTTACATGACTGAAAATGCTTGATTCATAAAAACCAGGTTTTAAACCGTTAAGCTGATACTAAAAAGAGGGCTTTTGCCAGTATTAAGGCTAAGTGTGTCGTATTTTGAACGGTTATTATTATTATTATAAGCCTATATTGTCCCACTGCAGGGCAAAGGCCTCTCTTCCCTCCTTCCACGTTTCGCGATCTAGTGTGAAAACAACATGGATGAACGGTAACTCAATTCATGGGGCACCAGGTTAAATTATGGAAAAAAATATGTAAACCAAGATTTACTGACACAAACGGCACATGTCCAAAGTTAGCATACAGGTGCTCCTGCATCGCGAGCGACACTGCGGGGAAGTATGCCAGACCTGCTCCATGGGTCACCTTGTCGAAGGCCACACCCATTGATGTGCCATTCCTGTGGGGGAAACAAAGCATTGATAGGTATTATGACAAAGGGACGAAAGAAACCTTGATCGCAATTTTGAGGAAAAATAAAAATATAGATTTAGCACCCTGTGATTATTTTTATGGGAATATCTTAAATGATTAGTATATAACGATCGTCCAAAAACCCTGGATGAGCTGAAGAACAATATTCATGGTGCTTTTACCAAAACCGACGCAGACCTGCAAAGTTGCACCTGACGTGCAGGACAAAGTAGAACGAAACTTCCAACTTTGACTTTCCCAATGTGTTGACCAGAATGGACCTTCAAAATATTATTTTTAAAAAGTATAAAACAAAACTTTAAATGTACCAGAATGTAAAATAAAAAGAATTAAAATGATAAATCTAAGACTTTTTGTTTTAGGATTTTTTAAATAAGGAAGGTCCCGCGCGGCACCCTGTAAACACACCTACGCACTCTTCTCATCTGTTATCTAAGTAGAATTTCACCTGAAATGCGATGATTCGCAACCTATAGAGCAAGCTGTTTTACGTACAACAGACCACCTACGGACATTAGAACAAACAATGAGAAGTATGTACATTAAATTTAACAAGTGCATTTATTTAGCATTTTATTGACTACAACAAGGCTTTTGATACTATCAGCCACACCTCAATAAGGGAAGCACTGAAACTGTTCAAGGTCAACTATAAATACATTAATATACTTGGCGGATATGGATTTATTTCGTTAGGCTCGTACATCATGTGGGCAGACGATGGGTTTCGTGCTATGAAAACACACTGGGTGCGATACACTGTTTCTAAACCGTACGAATTACTTGAGATTACAACTTAAACAATAACACGGGGCACAATGAATCGGGTACAGTTCCAAGACGTCTCAACTCTGCCGCGATCAGATATTGAATGTCGCCCTCGCCTCGAGCTGAACATCAGGGCTCTGTAGAAAACACGCTGTGGTGTGGGTAGACTGGTAAGTAGGTCGCGTCATGTTACCAGTGCCCACTGGCGTGTTTGCCGATTAATTTTATGTCCGTACTAACGACCGGATCCGACATACTGAAAAATATTTATGTCCACAGCACTATCAAAATAAAGCTAGAAACAAGAAGTGACTCGATCAAGATCGAAAGAGGCGTCAGACAAGGAGACCCTACCACATGACCTCGATCTAGCCTGATGGAAAACATGGATTAGGTCTCTTGCCAAGGATAAGTCTAGCAAAGCCCTTGAAAGTTGAACTAAAAATAAAACTAATCGGAACAACGTACTACAAACTTCCAAGTACCATACATTAACAATGCAAAATCGTGATCTGAAAATCTATTCCGAACAACAAGTCTTCGCCCTGACATTTGCGAGACATTTATAATTCAGTATCGAAGATATCTTTGTTGCCAAATGGCTTTGTTTTCACTTGAAGGAATATTAACTTAATCATCATCTTCACGCTCATCATTCCTAGCTTTGTCCAAACTATGTTGGGTCGGTATTCGGACTAATTCGAGGCAGCTGAATACCGATATTTTGTTGACATAAAGTGTGTAAAAGGACCCTTAACGATGCCGAAAGGCATTTGCTCTCCACGTCAATGCGATCATTTTTTTGTTTTAGACCATACCTGGGAATCTTCTAGTTAAGGAAATATTGGGGGTCAAAGTTCCAACTATTTCACAGCTTTCTTTTTAAATACATGTTTTAATGTAAGATTTTTACTTTAAACACCTCCACGACCCCCGTACTATTCAATCCATCGATCAGCACAATGTACTGAGTGCGTTATATTGTGTCCTACCGTCAAACGTGATTTTTGACCCCGAAAAATTTCGTTTCCCAGCAAAAAATTTTGCGTAAAGTTACTTAGTTTGATGTACAGAATCCTTGGTTGGCGGCTTCGTGAAGGGTTCGTTTACACCCTGTATTTGGAAACAAAATCGCTCACACTTCATCTATGCCCTTGTATTCGGGTCGGTAAAAATAGACCAAAATCGATTCCCATATTCGCGATTGCACCGTTGGAGCGAACATGAATTTCCTGATTGATTTATCCTCTTATTGAGTAGCTGAGTGAATGATTTAGGAAATTGCCTTAACAGGTGAAACGAAGCATCGTAGATTGCTATTAGGATGGTTTTTAGGGTTCATTATTTTACATTTATCACCGTTTGGGGTGTTTTGCCGTCGTTTTGGTTTCTAAAAGTCTAGTTTTATCTGTTGTTATAATCTCATGTAGGTAAAGTTTATTTATTTGCCTGTTGTAATTTTGCCTTGATTCAACTCATCATCATCTGCCTAGCCTTTTCCCGTCAAGTCTAACCGGATGCAGCTGAATATCGGAGCGACTGCCTATCTGACCTCCACAACCTAGTTAGTACTGGGTAATACGATACCCCTTAGTAAGACTGGTTGTCAGAATGTTTGGGCCACTGGCTACCTAACGACTGTTAGAAATGACACCCGGGACCAACGGCTTAACGTGCTTTCCGAGGCACGGAGGAAACTCGGTATGTAATGGGTTACCCATCCACAGACCAACCTAGGCAAGCACAGCATAACCTAAAGATCGACCCGAGCGGCTCTTATTTATTATTTAGCCACGAGCTCCTCTGCCTTGATTCAACTGCAACAGCAAAATTGAGATTGAACACATTTGTCTGCTTAACAGATATACAAATGCGTTGCTAGGGAATTTGTTGCGCTACTTCTTAACACCTGCTAAATCGTTAGGAAGTGGAGAAGAACGGGCGTTTTTGGGGACTGCCTCATATGTAGTTTTGATGTTCAAAACGTGCTGATTGTCAGGGAAGTAGATGAGGTATTTTTTCGCTGTTATGAAGCTCTCCACTGCTGCTCAAATCGAAGTGTCGAAACTTGTGCCAGACGTATTTAACTACGGCTGCGGCGAAAGAGATACCGCGGCCCTGGAACACAAAGGGCAAAGAAGGAACATGGATGGGTTTTAGTCAGTAAAAGTCTGACACTCCCTTCCACTCCGTCCAGAGCGGGGGAGGCCTCCCCCCCTCCCTCATTCGATGATTTCCTATCCGAAAAAAAAAGACCTATTTAACTTCAAAATCATTGCTTGCCGATCCGTCAAACTTTTGATTTTGAGGCTTCACGGTAAGCCGATACTCATTTGCCTACCGGAGATCTTACCTATAATATTCTAAAGTTCCTTTATCCAGGTCGATACACGTGCCGATGACGTCACCGGGGAGCCAGCCCTGGCCGTATGGCGAGGTGGCCACGTTCCACTTCCTCACTCTTCCTCCATCGTAGGCGTAGGAATGCGCCGTGTCCCCCACGCCAGTGTCCATGGAGAATGTGCACGAGGCCGTGCACCAGCCGATCTGGTGGAGGCAGATTGGGTATATTTTGTTGTGTAGGAATACAGGATGGACCACATTGAAAGGTCTTACGGGATATATTTTATCTTGGTGGTCGGCTTCCAGTCTAACCGAATGCAGTTGAATACCAGTATTTTACATGGTGCGACTGCTTATCTGACCTCAATAACACAGATAGTACTGGGTAATACGATACCCCTTGGTAAGACTGGTTTTCAGACTTTCTGGCCACTGACTACCTGTAACGACTGGTAAAGATCTACAAATGACAACCGGCAGAGACCAACGGCTTAACGTGCTTTCCGAAGCACGGAGGAAACTAGGCAAGTAATGGTTGGTCACCTAGGTAAGCGGGGCTTAACCTGAAGATTGCCTGAGAGATATTTCTTGACGGCATGTAAAGCCAAGTCAGAGGCCCATGGGCGGCATAAAAACTTTGACATCAGGTTACGAACTAACCACACGATAAAGAAGAAAGACCTGAAGATTGAACCGACGGGGGTTATTATTTAGCCACGAGATCCTTCCTCCTGAAGAATATATCAGACTAAAATTGAACCTTACCTGCATAATCCCCTTAGTACCGAGCTGCACCTCGTACATCCACTTATTCCCGAACACGCAGGCCGTGGCCCGGATGGTCGCGAAGCTGGAGAGGCCCTGCACACTCACTCTCTCGTCACCAACCAGGACTAAGCGGCCTGTACCTGGGGATATAAAGTTGGTTAAGTTGGTTGGTGGTAAGTTGATGAGTTGGTGTTTAAAGTTGAGCTTGGTTCTTTCGGTTTTTTTTTTGGGGAACGGTGGATAACGACATCTGACTGCATCAGGTCTAGTTAGTGTTTTGTTCACGTCAGGTTTAGTTTTTAGGGTTACGTATCCGAAGGCTAACCAATGGGATCCTATTATTAAGCCTCCGCTGTCCGTCCGTCTGTCTGTCAGCGGGCTGTATCTCATGATCCGTAATAGGTAGACAGTAATTTTCCCAGAATGTGTATTTCTGTTGCCGCTATAACAACAAATTCAAAATTAAAGGGGACTCCCCTACTACGATGGAACGGAGTTCTTCATGCGCGACTCCGAGTCGCACTTGGCCGGTTTTTCAATCAGAATTTTCACATTTACAGCCTTGGGTGTCGATTTGTGCCTTGCTTCATGGGGCTAAACTGGCGGAATATGAAATTCCATGCATTATACATACCTATATTTTTTTTAAATGAAATTTGAAATTTAGGAAATTTGAAAAATGCCAACGCGTTGCGTAATTCTAGTTGCGTTTCAAGCCTCTATTTTTGGATGAAAAAACTATATTTTTAAACTAAAACTACATCTATCTGATCTACCAACAATAAGTTACCAAACAGCGACCCATTTTACTGCAATTACCAAAATGTCTGGCTAGTGTGGTGCCAGTACTAATTGCGGTAATTACTCCAACCCTGTCCAGTGACAGCAGAGGCGTGTGACGTAATACATGTTAACGTGCTTTTGATGTGGCTTCCAGGCAACGTCGAGTCTGGACGAGGAATGTTTTGTGGAAATGTGGCTGCGGTACTATCTATACAAATTTCTTTGTCATTTCAATAATGAAAGTGTAATTTTACGGTGCTTATAGCAAAAAACATTGTTTTAATTTTTTTGTCTGTCTGTCAGTTTGTTTCGGCTAATCTCCGGCGAAACGGCTGGACCGATTTTGACGGGATTTTTACTGGCAGATAGTTCATGTTTTAAGGAGTAACTGAGGTTACTTTTATTTGAACAAAAAGCTTAGGCTTTCGTGCAAAAAAATTAAAACCCAAAACTTTGTTAACAAAATCCAATTCAAATATAACCTTCAGTGTAAACTAACCTGTAGACGCGTCGAATACAACAATTTTCGGTCCTATCCTACCGGATCTTTCATCAGCCGTTTCTGCTGCCGGCTGAAAATGCAACAAAGAATTGTGTTTGAAAGTAACATATTGAAGCACTGCAAATAGACCTTTAAAATTATTATTAATGATCGAATAACCAACTTTTGTATGAAGTAAAAAGTTTGAATTTGGTTATTGATTTTGAAGCCTAAAAGCATGTCTCATTGTTTGGTAGGAAAATAAATGAATTGTCAAGGATGTGAAGAAGTTATAGTATTTAAGACGGTATATTAAACAGAGCGTGCCTAAAGAAAGCCAATAGCCCTTCGATCTTTGCACGTGGATGAAGCAAAAGAAATATATCAGGATCTTAGCAAGCGGCGTTCTTTAGTTGCTGCCTACCCATGGGAAAAAGGCGTGAAATTAAATTTGCAAACGCCATGGTACCGCAGCTATCTTAGAGGGTAGCAACCATTTCAAACCAGAGTTCAGAATAGGGTTTTTTATTGGGACAAGCCCACCACAACATTCCCAGACCACTGTAACTCCTGAAAGCCAGAATCAACAGTGGCGACCACCACAAAAGCGCCGAGACAATGAAGCGCGATGAAATCCCAGAGAAAGAATTTAGCTGTCTTGGATCCCGCAACAACATTAATCAGAATAGAATAGCGCAGGAGTAGGAAAAGTTATTGTATGGTATAGTCACTTAGAGAAGTTTGACAATTGAACTTTCCCTGCTTGATCAAATCAGAAATTAATAGCCGTTCTTCTCCTGGACACCCAGGAGAAGAACGGCTTGAGTGTTAGTAGTCAGCAGGTCACAATGCTCACGGAACGGGGCAGGCTGATGGAACCGAGAGGTTCTGAGGTATCACACGAGTATATTGTATGACGAAAAGAAATAAAAAATAGGTTTGCTAACGAAACTTTGTATAACAAAGTTTCGTGTCCGTGTTATTTACCGTTGTGGAGTTCTCTGAGGAGACGATGGCGCCGGCATGATCAAGTCATTTCTGTCATAAAAATGTATTGTCACCAGAACCAAAATGCGTGCAAATTTTCAGCTCAATCGGTTGGGTAGTGCGGAACTGGTTTGAGATTCAGGTGCCTGATTTGACCAAACGCTTATAAAAATCGGGTGATTTCCATGATTGTGTTGTATTATATTTCTGTTAAAGTAATGTCTAGCACAGCATATGTACCGAATTGTGGTATCCTGTGTTTTGGTTACGGGTCATCTAGTGAGATGACGAGAAATCAATTGCCGAACACTTGCAATAAATTGAGGGATCTCACATAACGCAAAGTCATTACCTACTTATAATAATTAAGATCCAAATTTTTCGGCATCATAAACTTGCATCACAACGAAAGGAATAAATAGTAATACCAAGAACGGATATTCTCTTTATTTCGGATAAAAATCAACTCAGGCGACATAACGCTAAAAAAGACAGCTTGGTTGAGTAGTATAAATTATCTGAAATTGGGTATTCAAATATAATTCAGTTGCCATCAAAAAGGAAAAATGGAATTCTCAATATTTATTTGTTAACATCGGGCGTTGTGGAAGAAAAGATAACGGCTTGCTTTTTGCTCTTTGGAGGCCACGAACTGCAAGAAGATAAAAAGAGGAATGGGAGATAAAGAAGAGTAAAGATGAAAAATAACCTACGCTGACAAGAAAATAACGACGAAGCTAGGGTAAGGATTAAGTTTACTTTGGCATTCAACTAGCTGAGTGCGTAGTTCACAGACAAGAAAAAGATAAGTTGGGGGAAAGGCTGGGCAATAATGACAAGTCAACATCCAGCCTTTTCCCAACTATGTTGGGGTCGGCTTCCTTTCTAACCGGATGCAGCTGAATACCAGTATTTTACATGGAGCGAGTGCCTATCTGACCTCCACAACCCAGTTAGTACTGGGTAATACGATACACCTTGGTAAGACTGGTTGTCAAACTTTCGGGCCACTGACTTCCTGTAACGACTGTCTAAGATCTACAAATGACAGCCGGGACCAACGGCTTAATGTGGTTTCCGAGGCACGGAGGGAAACTCGGTAACGGCGTTCAGCCATCCACGGACCAACCTAGGCAAGCGTAGCTTAACCGTAAGATCGACCCGAGCAGCTGTTATTATTTAGCCACGAGCTAGGCAATAATGATAAGTATTGATCATAAACAGTGAAGGTACCGTTTAATGAGCATAAATCGTGATATTAAAAATATTAAAAAACAAGGACGGAATGTAGTGCATCGATAAGGTATCGATAAAAGCTGCCGTCTCGGCTATGCACAGCGCGGTTGTGCGGTTAGAAAGAAAAGCTATTAAAGAAATTTGTAACACTGTATTTATTAAAATAAATTTATTATTTAGTAATATTATTTGATAGGTTGTGGGTCCGAACCCAGGCAGGCGAATTACGAAAACAGTGAATGAAAACATCGTGAGGAAATTCGCCGGCTTGTCCCAGCGGTGGGAACATTTAAGACTGATAATGCGAAAACAGTGCATACCTATTCACCTTCCTTCCCTTCTACACTACTAAGCCGCACCACTGGTGGTGTCGTGGGGAATTTTTATTCCCTTCTACACTACTAGTCCAGTGGTACCGTAGGTAATTGTAAAATACATGTATATGACTTCCCTTCCACACTACTAAGCCGCACCACTGGTAGTGTCGCGGGTATTTTTTTTTCCTTTCTGCACTACTGGTCCAGTGGTATCAAAGGTATTTGTAAAATACATATATATGCGTAAAAAAAAACAAAACAAACGCAGTACCTATAAGTTTATCTAGCATAGATCCAAAATATTTTAATTTTTTTTTTTTTTTGAACGCTTGTATATTTATTTTACAAATACCTACGATACCACTGGACTAGTAGTGTAGAAGGGAAAAAAAATTCCCCACGACACCACCAGTGGTGCGGCTTAGTAGTGTGGAAGGGAACGCATATTCATGTATTTTACAATTACCTACGGTACCACTGGACTAGTAGTGTAGAAGGGAAAAAAAATTCCCCACGACACCACCAGTGGTGCGGCTTAGTAGTGTAGAAGGGAAGGAAGGCCTATTCAAAGGGACGGTGAGAGAACACTTCAGAACGTCTTTCAAATGGACTTTCAGATGGTCTTACAGATGGTCTTTCAGATGATCTTACAGATGGTCTTTGGTGGTCTTTTAAATGGTCTTCCAAATGGTTTTTCAGATGGCCTTTTAAATTGTCTCACAGACTTTCAGATTGTCTTTCAGATTGTCTTGCTGCTGGTCTTTTAAATAGTCTTTTAAATGATCCTATAGATGGACTTTCAGATTGTCTTTCAGATGGTCTTTCAGATGGTCTTACAAATGGACTTTCAGATGGTCTTACAGATGTTCTTTCAGATGATCTTACAGATGGAATTTCAGATGGTCTTTCAGATGGTCTTTCAAATGGTCTTTTAAATGGTGTTCGAGATGGTTTTTCAGATGGTCTTTCGGATGGTCTTTCAGATGGTCTTTCATATGGTAGTTCGAATAGTCTTTCGGATGGTCTTTCAGGTGATCTTACTTCTGGTACAGGCGCAGCTTGATGTTTCTTGGACTTCGGCTTCGGATTCACCATCTTGGCTTCCAACATCTTGGGCAGGTTCTCACGAACATGCGTCACGTATTTACTCCTTCTGAAAAAGTTAGACTTTAAGGTAGTCATCGTCGTTCTTAAAAAGCGTGTTTTTGTGCCATAGGGTGCTTGAGACGAGCGGAAGCGTATCAAACCAATCACAAACGAGAAGAGAGACCCAATGTTCAGTTTTACCCGACTGCAGCGAAGTCCAAAAGTAGCGTTATATGTTTTAGATTTTACTCCCACACAGTAGCTATCAGAAATTATTCTAACAGCCTCATGAGAACAAAATGCAAAAAGGGAATTCTCAATATTTTCCCCATTCGTTGAACCTCTTTGATTGAGCCAAACTCTTTGCTCATGTGCTAACCTCATTCAGTTTCTACTTGTTATAAAAATAATAATATTATTAAGACGTCTCCTCGCCCCTTTTGCCAATAGCTTTGCCACGATCGCCCCACCCCCGCTTACTTGCAACCCAGAGCCCTAATTATGAACTTATTGCATCATGTTAACGGTGTGATATTTCTACGCAGTTATGTCAAAGTGACAGCTGTCAGCTGTCACCAGTTATTTCGTTCTCAGGCACTCACGACCAGGAAATAGATCATTAGGAGCTCGTAATTCACAGTTGCCTCGTAGTTTATTATTCGATCAATAAAATATTTTCTTATTGACTATTATAATATTCTTGTCCACGATTTCGCTGTTTGTTTTTTCTGATTTACATAAAGCTATTCACTAGGGCAATTAAACAATATGCATTGTGTTATTTCTTTGTCTAGCAGATGAATTTTTTACACATGAAATTTTTCATTTCGAATCTTCTTAAAAATCCTTCGAATTGTGACACAAAAGTGTGTTATGCAGGAAGTAAATGCTAAAAAGCAATCCTAGGATTTCATGTTGTTGTTTCTTACTTTAATACAGGGTGGAAGTGACTCCGGCGCATAAACGCTTACCATGTAATCATTACATAATTCTGAACTTCCTCACATATAAATTGTTTATCGGTATTTTTTTTTTAAATCTGCTGTTCCATATATAAGGTCCCAATAAAATAGATAGACAAACTTTTAGAAATCATTCAGACCATCAAAATGAGGAAAACGGTAAATAAAATAAATTAGAAAAACGCATTAGATACTTTCAAGAAAAAAAATCTGCTAACGAAAATACACTAAAAATATTAGTCAACTGAAAGTTACTATGGTTAAATACAGAATTATATTAACAGAACTGACTGCGTACCTACATACGAGAAAGCGCGCGGCGGGGCGCGAGTGCAAGTACCTACCCATAATGGATGTGTTTATTCTAGAGCGGCAATTTATTATTTTAGGTCACAATAAAATCACTTTAATCAGTGTTTTTATTGCTTGGATATCTTTGGTTAGACGTACTGAACGCTGTGTTAAAATTTGTCCATCTATTGTAAGGGGACCTTATATTTTGACCGTGTAAATGAAAAATTTCTATATGGGCGGTTCGGAATGACGTTCTGGATATAAAGGGTGTAAAAAGACCCTAAACGAAGCCGAACGGTACTTGTTCTCCCCGTCAATGCGATCATTTTTTCGTTCTAGACCATACCTGGGAACCTTCTAGTTACGGAGGATATTGGGGGTCAAAGTTCCAACTTTTTCATAACTTTTTTTTTAAATACATGTTTCTAATGTTAGATTTTTACTTTAAACACCTTCACGACCCCCATACTATTCAATCCATCCACCAGCACAATGTTTTGAATGCGTTACATTGAGTTTTACTGTAAAACGTGATTTTACACCCCAAAAAAAAAGTCGTTTCCCAGCAACAATTTTTGCGTAAACTAACTTAGTTTGATGTACAGAATGCTTGGTTGACGGCTTCGTGAAGGGTCTGTTTACACCCTTTATAGTTTAAATAAACAATATTAATACTAACTGATTATGTCTATCCGTATTGTCTTTTATCACCATATCATTCCCAAACACCCTGCGGATCGTGTCGTGGACCTCTTCCTTTTGTGTGGAACCACTGCAGACCCCAAACATGGTCCTTAGCACATTCAGCATCGGTAGTGGTCGGTGCTTTTTAGCACCCGTCTGTTGGTCAGCAATTTTTGCTTCTTGCGACTGCACCTAGGAAGTGCAGCCTTCAGCCCTGATCGTAGAAGGTGTACCTATGTCATGTAGGTTTTGTTGCAGAGTTGTTTCTAGACAGTGGAGCTAGTTAGGGCTTTACTAGTTGACTCAGCCAACGAAAGTTTTCTGTAAAATCACTCCTCTCTCAATAAATCCCCTGCTGCGTCAAAAACAAATTTAAATATGATTTTCTTCAAGATAAATCCAGACCGTAACGATATTTCACAACACAAAAATAAAGTTTCGATAAAACTTATAAGGCTACAAAAAAGAAGGATTCGAATAAATTCTAAATGTAATTTAAGTTAGTATCGCATAGTTTCCGTACAAAATTATTTTAACAAAATCAAAATCATGTGGTCAGTAACTGTCAAAAACGTCACTTCTATAGTAGTCTGTGGTCACTTCAGTTTGATGGAATTGAAGGCACGTTGAACAAAAAGGTTTGTTAAAAAAGAGAAAATACTCTTTTTGGTTTCTGGATTTCACTTTTTAGTTTTTCTAAAGGATCTCTCGGTGTGAGGCCTTATTCGGAACTTCAATACATCACTCAAAACAATTTCACAGAAATGTTCACCAATAACCCCATCATTGTATAAATGTACCCACAACAAAGCAACGAGCCAAATCCGAAAAAGTAAATTCGAAAGTTTATTTCTATTTTCAATTTGATAGTGGTCCAGATATTTTTAAGGTCCATAAATACATAAATGAATAAGACCTGTCTCCACACAGTGGCTCAACCAGCTCAACAAATTTTCGGTGCAACGAATATTATTATTACTATAGACCGACCGCTTTAATGAGTCCTCCGCTTTGCCTCATCAAAGGCACTTTAAGCCTCCATAAAGTCCTAACAATATCCCACAGTTGCTTTAAAATAACCATAATCAACGTAGGTATTACTACTATCTATACTAATTGAAATAATAGGTGATCAACCTTTAGAATATTCCATTTAAATTGATACCTTCGCGAGGACTCATTAAAGCGGTCGGTCTATAGTACTCACTGCCGTCTCTACACGCTGACGCATTCTGTACTCCGCTGCGCACAAGCTGTGCTCAGTAAAGATCCAAATAATAGATTGGACGAGGGCAAGAACATGATGATGAATTATAATCAATCACCAAAGAGAAGTCCTGTTATCTAATAGGACCTGGCTTCACCATCACACGAACAAACCATGATTAAAACCTGGTAAAAGAAGGACAGTACCTGTATTTGAACAGTCAAATTCAAGCATTGGCATCAAGATCAAACCATTCTTCTCCATAGAGATCTACGCCTTGGAATGGGCAACTACAGTGCTTTCACAAGTTATTAGGCCTTTTTTTTACGGATGGGTAATCATCAAATGACTTCTCCCGCTCTGGGTGGAGTGGGAGGGAGTGTCAGACTCTTACTGACTAAAACCCATCCATGTTCCTTCATTGCCCTTTGTGTTCCAGGGCCACGGTATCTCATTCGAACAGTCCCGCAGCAAGTTATTATGCCTTGTGTCTGTGACTGTAGCTTCGCTTTGTTTTTTTATGTGACATTCAAAAGTGCCTGTAATGGTCTAATTGAAATAAATGCCTTGAGTTTGAGTTTGAGTTTGAAGAAATATTTTAATCAGGCATACACGTGATTTTGCGAAATAAATACTAGTTGCAATAATATTATATTCATTTTATTTCATAGACATGGGTTTCTTCAATATGCCTTTGATGGGAACACCTTCAAGAGGCTGTTTCGGTGGCGGCGGGGGCATCAATGGGGGCGCTTTGCGCTTAGGAGAAGAGGGTGCTGTTCGATTTCGCCAGAAAGCACTTGGCGTAAACGTATACGTAGAATCGATAGCAGTGACTGCAACAAAAATATAGTAATTACTCATTGTAACAATATGATTACGAGATATGCTAGGTGTGTTACACCTTGGATTATTTATTAGTAGAATAATAAAGGGTGTAAAAAGACCTTTAACGAAGCCGAAAAGCACTTGTTCTCCCCGTCATTGCGATCATTTTTTTTTTCTGGACCATACCTGGGAATCTTCTAGTTACGGAGATATTGGGGGTCAAAGTTACAACTTTTTCACAAGTTAAAAAAAAATACAATTTTTAAGGTTTTAACTTTAGTTTAATTTACTCCATGACCCGTTTACTATTCAAAGCATCCATTAACACTAAGTTTTGAGTGCGTAACATTGAGTTTTACCGTAAAACGTGATTTTTCATCCCAAAAAGAAAAGTCGTTTCCCAGCAATAATTTTTGCGTAGAGTTACTTAGTTTGATGTACATAATGCTTGGTTGACGGCTTCGTGAAGGGTCCGTTTACACTTCCTGGTCCTGTTTTATGGTTAGAAGGCGTGATTACTTACCACTAGGCTTCTGGCCAGACGATTCAGTGATATAGAGGGGGCCGCGAGCCCCCCGTTCCGGCAGGATATTGAGATAGAAGAACTCGTCGACCCCCTTGCGGGTCGTCTCGATTTTGTTCTTCTCAAGTAGTTGACGCAGGCGGACTACCTTGGCAAAGTTCTGCATGAAGGTTTTCGACGTGTCGTGAATGACAATGGTATCCAGTACACCTGCAAAAAATAAATAGATAGATATGATCGATGACCTGCACGCGTAGCATGACCACCGTAGAAACGGGTTTCTTTGACGGAAGAATCGACAAAATGACAGATTGTGTTGACAAAGTGACAGATTTTTTTCACAATCTGTCATTTTGTCGATTTTTCCGTCAAAGAAACCCGTTTCTACTGTGGTCATGCTGCGCGTGCTGGTGGATGAAAATACCCGTGCATTGAAATGTACAAAAATAAAGCTGTCGACTGCCATGGTTTTCCAGCACATTGAAATCTCTCAGTAGCGGCCCTGGGTGTGGACTTATGTCTGGTTGCTTGCAATGGGCTCGTTCCCTATTATATGGGAAGTACCTACTGAGAAACACCTTTTACTTAAGGAGGAGGAGGTCTCTCAATTCTGCAGGAGTGATATAATTTTGAACAAGAGGTCAAAACGTAATAAATACTTAAGTTTACATACGCAGTTGTGAACACTTCGCGATGATTGTCTCTTTATACCGATCCATCCCGTTCATGGGGTTGCCCAAAAAGTTGATGTTCACTAAACTCCCAAGCGTGCTCAGATTATCAGCAACAGTCTGAAGGGCATACAAGCATTCATAAGCAGATACTTCGAGTTTCGTATATTAAGTGAAGTGTGTTTTTTTACACATAAACTGGCCAGTGAGGATTGATAGATGTCACATGTCTTTGAAGTAGTGGTTATGAAATAAATAATTGACAAGGAACAGTGATGCTACACGATGCGGTGGGGGCACGTTACAGCGCCTGAGCGGTGACGCTGCGTAGTTCTACATAGATGTCCGAACGACATGCCACACAATGCGTTGAAAAGGCGTGCGGTGACGCAACTCGTGCGCGTCTCTACGCGAAAATTATTGCTGGGAAACAACTTTTTTTTTGGGGTCACAATCACGTTTTACGGTAGGACTCAATGTAATGCACACAACACATTGTGCTGGTGGATGGATTGAATAGTACGGGGGTCGTTGAAGTGTTTAAAATAAAATTCGTACATTAAAAACATGTATTTAAAAAAAAAGTTATAACTTTGCCCCCAATATTTCCGTAGCTAGAAGATTCTCAGGTATGGTCTAGAACAAAAAAAATATCGCAACGATGGGGAGAATAAGTGCCTTTCGGCTTCGTTAAGGGTCTTGTTACACCCTTCATGTCATCAAGTATGAGTTGAGTTAACGCACATGCTAGAAGTACTAGTCACAAGTTCTCATTGAGGCAGATGCTTACTTGGTAATCACGAAGCAGATTTTTTTTTGCCTCGAGCACCTCTAGTCGTCCGAGAGGCTTCACCCATGTCATGTCCGACAGTTTGTTTTCTGATACATTTATTATTCTTAGGGAAGCCTAGAAATCAAACCATAGCATCATAGCATCACGCCTGTAATCCCCGAAGGGTGAGGTGTGGTTTATACTTAGAGGACTTAAACTAAATGATAATAGGTGGGGTAAATATGGGTGTACCCAACAATATTTCGCCTGTTTTGTTTAAGTGTAGTAGGGGGCGAGCCTATTGCCCAACTGGGCTTGAGGTCAGGCTGCCGTTCTGCTACTGAGAAATTCATGTGATGGCCAAACCTACCAACAAGTAAGTGTCCGGGAAACGGAACCCAGGACTATTATTCTCAGCCAGCAGTAGCACTCGTGACCACTAGGTAGCGGAGCAGCATTTTAGTTTGGCAAGTCATCATCATTATCCACAACTTCACCCACTCCTGGATCTCCTCTCTTTGTTTGTGTAAATCTCCATGCCTCTGTGGCAGTCTCATCCAGGTTTTACCCAAGAAGGCAACAATGTAGTCTGCCCGTCTCGCCGCCGGACAACCAGCACTTTTATTTATTTATTTATTAAAACTTTATGCACTTAATGTACAAAGGCGGACTTAATGCCTTAGGCATTTTCTACCAGTCTACCTTAGGGTGATGCAGAGACAAAAACAGTAGGTGCAATAGTACTGAACATTTCCAAAAATAAAATATAATAATAAATACATATATACATACATACAAAAAATATATATATATAAAAAGTAAAGAGATATGATAATACATAGACTTCTCTTACTGCCAAGTCATACTTACACCAATATAAGCGAGGGTCCTTGGATCAAAGCATAAGGAGTCTGGACTGTCCAAATTCTGCTTTTCTATATGCAATTCTTCCAAATACTTCAATCCTTCCAAATTTTCTACTACGCTGATGCTGTTGTTGCCCAAGTATAGCTTTTTTAAACAATGCAGCTCGTCTAAACCTTCCAGTTTGGTGATTTTGTTCCGTTGTAGTTGTAGATGGGTGACGTTATAAAAATGTTCTAGGTTTTCGATTTTGGATAGCTGGTTATTTTGATAGTAGGCGTACACAATGTGGATTGGATTTTTAGGGGCGGGCTGAAAAAGGTTTTAAAAATATTTATGTAAGAACAACATTTTTAAAGTCATGAAATTGCTGATTCATCATCAGCTTCCTGCCCTTGTCCCATGTTACTTGGGGTCGGTGCAACACGTTTTTTTTTCTTCCATTCTCCTCTGTCAACCGTCACGCTATCATTTACTCTTTCATCTTTCATATCATTCCTCGCACAATCCAGCCATCGTTTGTTTGGTCTTCCTCTCCCTCTCCATCCATCAACATTAATATTCATCACTCTTTAAGTCACATGCGATTCGTCGCTCCTCATCACAGGTACAGACTCCAGCACATCAAGCTACTACAATCTGTCAAATTTCTTTAATAGATTTTCAACTTTATCGCTAAAGCATTAGGTTCAAGGTTGATTGGGAAAACTTGACAGTTTCGGGTAACTTGATGTGCTGGCGTCTGTACATACCAAGACAGTCGATTCCCTTTTAACTTTTGACTGGCGCAACTTTTAAACTTCCTCTAATATACTCGTTCCTTACCTTATCCATTCTTGTCACACCACACATCCACCTCAATATTCTCATCTCCGCATGATAGTGCTGATTACAAAACTCAATTATATAAAAACGTCAACTTATCAGAAAGTTTGGAGGATGAGCCTGTGGCCCGCCACATGCGGCAAATTGAATGTAATAGGCCAAAGACATTCAAATATAACTAGCTATAGAATGGGCAAGACCAAGAAACTGACAATTCCAAAACCTGTTACAAATTAGTAACAAGTCGATCAGTCCAGAGCGATACGTCGCCTTGTCAGGTCGCATTCATATGACACAAAGACATTTAAATATTTCCGAGCTATAGACGGGTCATGACGAAGAAAATCGTAATCCAAAACTTATTACTACTTAGTAACAATTCGTTCTGACTAGTGTCATCTGTGTCATACGCTCGCTTGTCAGGTAGCATTTGTGTGTCAAAATCGAAAATATTCAGGATGAAAATTATTGTATGACAATATTCCTAATGTCCGCTCTATGTTTGTTTTAAATCTCTTTGTAATAGGCACACTTAATAGGATAATACGTTTGCGACTTACAATTTTAGTTAGACCCTTCTCATTCATAAACAAATGCGTTGGATTTTTTAAGACATCTTCGCTTTCTTTTAAATTGTTACGTTTTGGTCCCTTTTTCATGGTTAAATCTGTTTGAAAATACTATTTTCTAAAGCATAACTATGCTAGGAATCACTAGAATAATCGATTAAACTTTGGAAACGGCGCAGAGTTGAATACTTAAATACCAAAAATGGCACCCAGAATTCTGTTACTTTTTTATATGTCAATCGGAAAACACGTTAGGATATTTTTGGGCCACAAAAAGCCATCGTGTGGTCGCCTATTTTTTTTCTTAAGTACCTTATGTTAAGATTTTGTATAAAGTAAAGATTGATAAGAATTTAAAATGCTATTTATGGATTCTGTGAGCATACTTCTTCAAGAGATTTAAACTACAACAGATAGATTGTTATGTTGTTCCTTTGCAATATTGTCAACATTTTGAAAAAAACAACACGGTCTCAATGACGTTGACAGTATAATAGTCGTCGCTTTGGATATAAAACTTTTTGGTCGTCTCGCTAGAGTATTGTTCTGTGGTCTTACTTAAAAATAGGTCATAATGGAAAAGCTGAGTATAACACATTGAATAATAATAAAGTAAAAATGATTTTGAATTTTCATTGCCGGGCTAAGTAAATAAAAGTAATTAGTAAAAAAAGTTATTTAGTCAGAGAGATATCTCCCATTTTTTCCATAAATGTATCGGTAGTGAAAAAGTTATCAAAATACGTATGGGTACTCGATTAATGCCTGTATATCACACATAATCAAATAATACTTAATTCCTTTTAAATCTCTTCGATAATCGCCCATTCCAACAATTGAATAGCAGTTACAAATAAACATTGGTCTTGCCGGATGGGCTATAAATTTTAATGGCCTGTGAACCGTCCGGGCTTGAATCGAGGCCACAAAATAGGGACAGAAGGTCTGTTCCGTATGCGGGCGAAACGGGAAAACACACACACATCCAGACGTGTTCGTACACTGATCTCAAACGAATGCCGGTCGCGCATCCAAAATCAGGGATGTTTTTCCCGAAGGATGGGACAGAAGCAGACATACAGAAGACAGCGATCTTGAATTTATGGACCAACCGTACCGTGAGTGTCCACGTTTCGCCATGTTTACGATTCCTGGCGGTTACTGAGAAATTTTAAGAGCATATCTTAGGAGAGACGAAAGGATTACGATACAAAGGGAAACACGGCGGTGATCGACAGAAGTTCAGAATGTGTTGGTAGAAAAAAAGACGAAATTCAAGGAATGGCAGAGTGTTGAAGTTGAATGTTTTAGTTTGGAAGCTGACAAGAAGACGGAGTATGATGCTGTTAAGAAAAAAGCTGTTTCCATAGCAAGAACAAAAGCCTAAGACAAGCTTATGACGCACTTGATAGTCCAGCAAAGTCCGAAGTTGAAAACGAATCGTCTGTCTTGGTAAGGTCATAAGATAAGGAGGGATGAATTGCATGTGACTAAAAGAGTAATGAATGTAAATGTTATTGGAAGAGGGAAAGGAAGACCAAAGAAACGATGGATGTTGAAGAAAGAGTTGTGTATGATAGCGTGACGGTTGACAGGGGAGAATGGAAGAGAAAAACGTGTTCTGCCGACCATAAGTAACAAGGGCAGGAAAATGCTGGGCTGCTACCAAGAAATTCCCGATGAAAAAGCCATTCTCACTTTTCCCGACCAGAGAATTTAACCCAGGACCTCATGTGTGCCCGCGTTTTGGATCGTTGTTTGTAGTTGACTTTCTGTACTTAGGTAAGGTACCTATTTTCTGTCCAGGCCCCATATTGGTCCCTTCATTATTTTGGCCCGAACCCGTCGTGTTATTTATTGTTTCTCAGGGTTCTATATACAATGTCGCCCATGCGCATGTGACCGCCCGTAATTTTCTGAATATTCATGAAGAAATGTCGAAAATAAACTTTAAAAGGGGGGGTCTATCTACAACATTTTTCATGTTATTCAATTTTGAATTTTTTAAGTATAGTTTGTAGATTTGCTTTCTATTTTTTAGCACATCTCCGAAGTTCATGCGTCGATTTGGATTCTGTTTATTATTTCTAAAAGCTTATGAGTTATTTTAACAGGGTAAAATAACATTTTTACTAAAAATTATCGACGACGAAAAAAAAAACGGAATCGAAGTCATTTTTTCGGTGAAAAATTGTGTATTTATTTAAAAAAAACTAGTGTAAGTCCATAAATTATTCCGATAGGACGACTTTTTAATCATTATTTGTAATCTACTACATAACAGCTACAAATTCACAGAACATTGTTGATACCTATCTCTAAAGAAAAAACAAGGGCGGGTATAACAAATCATCGCAATTTTCATGTGTGGGCCACTGAAAATCCACACGTCATTAGGGAAACAACTTTCCAGACTCAATTTTCCATAAATGTATGGGCTGGAATGATTGACGGTGAACTTATTGGCCCTTTCGTGTTACCAAACAGACTAGATCAACACGCGTTTTTAGATTTTATAGTCAATACGATGCCGTTGCTTTTGGAGGAAGTACCGCTGGAAACAAGAAGGCGGATGTATCTGCAATTAGATGGAGCTCCAGCAAACTTCGCACGACTAGTTCGTGATTATTTAAATCAAAATTATCCGTGGCGGATTGGCAGAGGAGGTGCCATGCCATTGCTTGGCCGCCGCGATCTCCCGACCTTACACCCTTAGATTTTTATCTTTGGGGCTACATGAAACAAAAAGTGTATGCCGTGCCTTTCGAAAGCCGCGAGCAATTAACGGCTAGGATTTTTGCTGCTGCTGCGGAAATAAAAGAAAACCGTGAAGAATTACGTCGTACAATCAAAAGTGTTGCCATGAGGGCTTTGGTTTGTTTACAGGAGGGTGGGGGCCATTTCGAAAATTTAATTAATTAAAATTCTTGTATTTTTTATTTTTTTAGTAAAAATCTGGCTATTGCTTGTATGTTTTTAATTCCATTATCATCCTCATTATTAGTTTAACCTTTTAGTACTCATTGCTAAGAGAACATTCAATTGACTTTCACATTATCTTTTCCAAAATTTGACTCATCAGAGTTTTAAGAGTTTTACCTTGGATTTAGTTACAGTTAGGTATCAATAATGTTCTGTGAATTTGTAGCTGTTATGTAGTAGATTACAAATAATGATTAAAAAAGTCGTCCTATCGGGATAATTTATGGACTTACACTAGTTTTTTTAAAATAAATACACAATTTTTCACCGAAAAAATGACTTCGATTCCGTTTTTTTTTCGTCGTCGATAATTTTTAGTAAAAATGTTATTTTACCCTGTTAAAATAACTCATAAGCTTTTAGAAATAATAAACAGAATCCAAATCGACCCATAAACTTCGGAGATGTGCTAAAAAATAGAAAGCAAATCTACAAACTATACTTAAAAAATTCAAAATTGAATAACATGAAAAATGTTGTAGATAGACCCCCCCTTTTAAAGTTTATTTTCGACATTTCTTCATGAATATTCAGAAAATTACGGGCGGTCACATGCGCATGGGCGACATTGTATATGCGCATATAAACTGCTGTTTGATAGTTTTCTTTCTAGGAAGTTATTGAGAGTTTTATAAATATGTCGGTATTGTTTGTTTTCTTTATTTACCATCCCATATCTTACCGTGGGTGGGAGAGGCGGCGAAGGGACTTACCAGAGAATGGGCAGCAGCGTTCTCTGTGCTTTTGTAACAACCGTGCTGCGATCGCCAACCCGCCTGCCAAGCGTGGCGATTATGGCAAAACCCCCCCTTCGGGGGAGGCTTATGTCCAGCAGTGGACGTGTTTCGGCTAAAATGATGATGATGATGATGTTTGTTTACTTCGATAATATATTTTTGTTTTGTTTGTAGGTATGGCTCTTAGCAGCTCGAAGATCTTATATTTTTTATTGTTGAACGTTAGGCCTGACTCAACCAAAGCAGTGGGGTCAGGGCCTAACCACGTAGTTTTACTTCGTGGTCAAAGTAGGTTTGTGATTTTTTTTTTAACTTTGGCCAACTTTTGGAATTTCTCCTGTATCGTGGTCGCTTTTCAAAACATTTTAACTCACATACACAAAGAAGTAGACTTGGAACAACTACCTGCAGGTCATACAAATATTTGTTCCGTGCAGGGATCTATCCCGCGATGCACACCGCAGCAGCCAAACGCTCAGCCACTGCGCCAACCGTGACGTCGGAAAATAAAATTGTTGTATTGAAAACTGTGGTAAACTAAATTCAGTAAATTAATAATCTACGCCCGTATCAATGAACACCTAAATGACTGCCTGAATAAGTAAAAGCGCACTTCCTGCATTTTCGCAGCAAGTTCAGTATAGCATAGTCTTGCGTGAAAACAATTATTACGTAACGTAGCGAACAATTAGATTAAAAAAACATAAAGTAAACCTTTTTAATAAACAATAAACATTTTTAATAAACAATAAATTGTCCACGTGCTAATAGCTTGGCCTGTAAATTTTAATGGTCTGTGAAAGTGCCGCGTGGCAGGCCTCGCCGAGCTACAGGCTATGGACTGGAACGGAATCACAGTCACAACTCACGGTATTATTTCGGGCTATTTCCCTTTATTTAGGGACCCATTTATTTGTCGTGATGGTTTTACGATGAGACCCTTTTGGTGAAATATTGTTTTATTTTATTAGATTGGGTTTTTTTGTTGCTCGCGTGATACGTAGGGAAATAGAAACTTGGATGTGTCCTTCACATTCGATTACTTTTCTGAATAATCTCGTTGCGGGTTCCAGGATAGTTTAATCACTAATATGGGGTTCTTAGGACTTTATATTTAGTTCCCTTCAGAATGGTTGAGTTGAATGGTGCTGATACATGTGTCATGTTCGTGAACGGGCGTTGTCTTTAGGCACGCTCTGATGGGCTGCGGAACTGTTCGAAAGAGATACGGCGGCCCTGGAAAACAAAGGGCAATGAAGGAACATGGATGGATTTTAGTCAGTACCAGTCTGACACTCCCTTCCACGCCGCCCAGAGCGGGAGGGGTCATTTGATGATTTCCAATCCGTAAAAAAAGGCACGCTATGATTGCGAGTAGGTACGAGTACTACTGACCTCTCTGTGGGATATCAACACATGGTCAATGTAAATCTTTCCAGGGTTTTCCAATCTCAAATGCATGCAATTTCATTAGAAACCATACCTTCTGAAGCGGAACATACGAATCAAAATACTTATACGTATAAGATATTCCTTGCTCTTTAGGTTATGTTACATCACATACTAATATTTACCTCCCATTCCACCGAACAAGCTAGGACATGACGTCAGCACGCAATAAACATGTTAGGTGAGCAATAAAGCGTACTGTACCGGCAGCGAGCAATATTGCCCAGAGTCTGTACAGTGTGTGATACTGGGGTCAAGGTCATTGGCTCTGTTTATCTGTCTCGATGTAGGTAACTGGCTGTTAGTATAGTATATTAGGTAACGGTGGGATATTTATCATTGGTATTTCAGGGGTCTAAGCATCATCAGCCAATGTTCCCACTGCTGGGACAAAAGCCTCCTGTCTATGGAGGGAAGTGGGCTGTAATCCACCACGCGGGCCAAGTGCGGGTTGGTAGATGTCATTTTTTTTCGATTTTTTGTGCAGGGGCATGCCGGTTTCTTCACGGTTTTTTCTTCACCGTTTTCATATCATTGATTATTTTCCTGGATTTTTTAATCGCTATCTCAAGAAATGCCTTGTTCCAAGTTTTAGTTTCCTGGGTCAGAAGCGGTTCGTGGAGGTCAGCCTGGGTTTTAAAAACACTTGCTTGCACAAGATTACCCACGATTTTTGCAAAGATTAGATTTTTAGAAATAACCCACGATTTTCGCAAAGATTCTATTTTCACAATATTATCGTGCGACTACCTTAACATTCTTTCGTGATTTGAAAAACATTATTCATTTACAATCTTTTCGGATTTCGTAGTTCGTACCCAAAGGTACTTCGAAAAAAGAAAACTTGTGCTGGTGAATGTCTTTGCCAAGCTAAGTACATGTAGATCTCGCATTTTCAGGAGAAACCTAATTTGTAGGAGAGCTTTGTTTGCTCCTAACACTGTGAATTTTATAAAACAAAATCTGTAATAAGTTGGGAATGACAAAACTTTGTAATACTCTGGTAATTCTGCTGTGTGTAAACAAGAGTTGACTGTGGGTCGAGCTCAAAGTATTTGTTTATATCACTGGATGGAGATGTCTTAGCAAGTTTCATATTTATTCTGTTAAGGGTACAAGGTTTTTTTGTATTATTTATTAAGTTTTTTTTTTTGAGAAAACGCCCAGCTAGGATACAGGTAGTTGAAGGTTATTGAAAGATGGCGAATTACAAGTTTTCACTGACAATATTAGGATAGAACAAGAGATGGCATGGCTGACAGGCAAGAGAAAAAAAGTAAAAGCCCTCGGAAACAACTAAACAAGTTTCAGTGATGTTCGAAGAACTGTTTACAATTTTTTTAATGTGGTTTAGGAACACTGATAGAGGATAAATCAAGATCATCAACTCTCTGACACACCGAATTGTAAGCTCTGCTTGCTAAGATTATCATGTAAGAATGTTGTGTATAAATATTCATTTTCATTTCTCCTTTTGCAGGTCTGCTGGTAGAAATTTCTTATGAAATAAGCAGTACCTATGTACTCATATATTATAATGTTATTTTCCTGTGTTGTCTACTGTGTGTACATAAATAGTAAAATAAATAAATAAATAGTGACGTTGACGATTCCCTAAGGTGAAGGATGGAACGCAGCCCAATTTTGATTATCAGTTCCCAACAGTCGGTTAAACCATTAGCCAAATTATACAAGTATGCCATGTCGGTTTCACGCAAAAGCTACTGATCGGATTTGGATTAAATTTGGCATACAGATAGCTGTTTATAACCTGGATTAACCCAAAGGATACTTTTTGCCCGTGTTTTTTATACTGAATTCAGTGGGAAAGTTATTGAACTCCACGCGGGCGAAGCCGTGGGCATATGCAAGTTATTTTTCTATATGGCTAGCAAGGGGCTCACAGCCCATCTGGCCACAACTCTAAGTTTTTAAGAACATACATGGTAAACTGTCAGATGTAAGGAAGTTCCCATTACACACATGTGAACCCTCTCATAAAATCATAACCACCCTTTCCACTAACAGGGAAGTCTATTTGTATTCTAGACCCAGCAAATTCTCAGTAAATTACCTCCGAATCGAACAATCAAGCCAAGCTATTGTTTCTGAACTACGGAGCAATTTGATACCATTGTTCACTAGTTTAGACTGCCTTAATTGGCTTCTACTGGCAACTATATAAAGGTTAATTTAGCAGCCACCTTGGGCAATTAAATAGGGTTTGTGGAGCCAAAGGCTTATGACTAATTTGACGAAAAATAAGTGAAAGTTTGAAATTGCGATGTGTGCCAAATTTCTGTTATACCTTTTGTGTATCTCGTTTTGAATTAAAATCAAAATAATTTGGAAATTTTTAGAGGCAACCCGGATCTTGGTTTTATTGCTCCTCTATCAATTATTAGGCTGTCTGTGGATGGGTGACCATCCATTACATACCGAGTTTCCTCCCTGCCTCGGAAAGCACGTTAAGCCGTTAATCCCGGCTGTCATTTATAGATCTTTGACAGTCGTTACAGGTAGTCAGTGGCCCAAAAAGTCTGACAACCCGTCTTACCAAGGGGTATCGTATTACTCAGGACTAACTGGGTTGTGGAGGTCAGATAGGCAGTCGCTTCATGTAAAATACTGGTATTCAGCTGCATCCGGTTAGCCTGGAAGCCGACCCCAACAAAGTTGAGAAAAGGCTAGGCTGAGGATGATTTCAATTATTAGGCTATTCCAACACGACACAGCTCGTTCATCACAAAGTTGGCCCCGCTTATGAGTCGTGATACAGTTCGCCCAGTATACAACGTGTAACAGAAAGGGTATAGTCATATGAAAGGATATGCTGCAGACCATCAAACTGAACAATTTCCTCCATGGGTCCAATATCGTAAATGCGAAAAAATTATCAGCTATCCAATACATTTGGGTCGAGTAGGTATTGAAATTTAGTATGGGACATCTGATAATTTTTTCCTTTCTTCAGCCGATAATTGTTTCATATGACTATACCTTTTCTGTTACACGTTGTAGTGCTTATACTCTAGTATACAGTGCAGAATCAGTGCAGAATGTATTCTGCACTAAACAATAATACCTGTTTGTGAAACGCTTCTAAAATATCTACGTGTTTGGACTGTAATGGCATGGAGGAATTTCAGTGTTTACCTATTTTATATTGCTGGCTATTTGCCAAAATAGGTACGATATCTACTAGAACTTTAAAGTACTTCTCGACTCATTTTCTTTCTATACGTATGTACAGGGTGGAAGGGTCTTTGACGCTAAAACGGCTACCACGTACATTCCCTACAAAACTGCAATATCTACACGGTTAAAGTGTATGGAACATCTGTTTTTTTTAATCACTGACGAAAAATTACTATGTGACCCTTCCAGCCTGTATTTAGAACTCAGTAGTATGTCTTAGAAAATTGAAATCACAGAAAAAACTTACTCTCAACTCTAAGCACCACCAGGATGTCCATAGCTCATGTGTAGTGTTAATTGGGTTGTTAAATAGCATTTTTTTTAGAAGCAGCTAAGGGTTTGTATTTGTGCCCGGTTAGTGGCACTAGGGAGACATCGATACTGGGTTTGTAAAGGCACTTATTCTGATTTCCATCTGAAAAAAAAAATGGCACTTGTTCCCGTCATTGCGATGTTTTTTTTGTTCTGGACCATACCTGGTAACCTGCTAGTTACGGAGATATTGGAAGTCAAAGTTCCAACGTTTTCACAACTTAAAAAAAAACTAGTATTTAATGTTTACTTTACTGTATCATATAGAATTTTATACAAAAAGCATCCATCAGTCAGAATGTTTTTTGTGTGTGAGTCCTACCGTAAACTGTGATTCTTAACCCTAAAAAAAATATGGTTTTTTAGCACTATGTTTTGCGAAGAGTTAGTTAGTTTGATGCACAGAATGCTTGGTTGACGGCTTCGTGAAGGGTCTGTTTACATCTTGTATAACTAGCGACACGTGGAAGTTCTGAATATCCCTGGCAGGCGTGATGTTTTCAAGAATAGCCCTCCCATTTAAATAGGAATGCACGTCAATAGTCTTTGTTTACTCTTCATAATAGTCGGACACAAACCAGACCGACTCCGAAAGTTCCTGAAATCATTAATACCTGCTGTATTCGTGTGTTTAGGAGTTATTACGTAAACTATATGTCTCTGCGAAATTATCAGGAAACATCGAAATAGAATTGTTGTCTGTTCTTGGTAGTAATAATGTGTGGAGCTACCTGTTAGCTAGTACTTAAATTATGTTATCTTAACGTAAACTTTACCTTGGTGTGGGTATTCTAAGGGCCGGACTCCATCGAAGCGGAGAAGAGACGAGAAGAGGGGAGAGAAGATGTGTTGTATACCAGCAATAGAATTTCATTATTTCTGAGATGTCTAGCATAATGAGGATGTGAGGAGAAAGGACTAATCGCATGTAACCAAAAGAGTGATGAATATAAAGGGAGAGGAAGACCAAGGAAACGATGGATTGATTGGGTGAGGAATGATATGAAAGAAAAAGGTATAAATGATTGCGTGACGGTTGACAGGGTAAAATGGAAGAAAGAAAACGTGTTGCGCCGACCCCAATTAACATGGGACAAGGACAGGAAGATGATGATGATTTCGGAAATGTCTAACAATTATTTAGGCCAGCCTCCGGACTAGTCAAGCCAACAAGCTAAGAGCACAGCGGAGACAAGAAGAGATGTGAGCGGCGTGCGGCCGGTGAGCGGTGTGCTGTGAGCGGTGCACAATGTGCACATCTCCTTTTTTCTCCGCTTTGCACATCTCTGCACAGCTTCGGTGGATAGACCCTAGCTCTTACGCATCTCCTCTCCGTTTCGCACATCTCCGTTCGTCTCCGCTGTGGTGGAGTCCGGGCCTTAAAGTTGACTACAGCAGTATTTAATATACTTGTCGGGATGTCAGGATTTACTCCGTTAGGCTTTACATCTTGTGGGCAGCAGACGGGTTTCGTGCAATAAAAACACACTGGGTGCGATACACCGTTTTTAGCAAACTTACAAATTACTTGAGATTGCAACTTAACACATTACACGGGGCACAATGAATCGGATACAGTTTCGGGACGTCTCAACTCCGCCGCGATCAGACACTCTCTCTCGTCCTCGCTGTGAGCTCGGCCGACTCTGTATAAGCACGCTGTGTTGTGGGTAGACTGATAAGAAGGTCGCGTGATGTCACCACTGCACACTGGCGTACTTGCGATTCATTTTATGTCCATACTAACGACCGGATCCGACATACTTATTCGAAACTTACGCATATTGATTCTGGGTCACATTATTTCCGCCCTTTTTTGTCGCGAAACGTGTAAATTAGGAATCGCGAATGGTGTTTTCCAATGCAATGCTAGAAATATGAGCCATCATTCAAACTGTCATCGGCAAAGTGTTGATAAGCTTTTAGTACAGTCCGCGAGGTCTAAGCTGTGCTTTGCATTTGTGTGAGTGATTACCAAAAGTAGAGTCAGACAAAAAACTTTAAAAAATATTTTTTTAATGTTTTAGGTAGTAGGTATATAACATAAGTGGGAGAGGTATAAAAGTTTAAAAATAAAATAAAACTAAAGAAGCAAAATTTTTTTAAATGAAGGCCAGCTATGATAATTATGTATGACTGATGAGTACCTACATAATGTAAGTGTGACTGAGAAGTCAGAGATCAATAAATAAAATTCAAATAAAAAAAAAAACTATAACAATTATTCTTCTCCACCGGACATTGCATCTTCATCAATTTCATTATTATTCTCGTCATCATTTTCACTCTCGTCTGATGTGTCGTTTGTGTTAATAATAAATCGTTCCGTTATATCATCAAGAGCTGCGTCGTGACCACGAAACTTTGTTTCTTCTTTTATTGCGTGATCACACACATTTTTCCATACTTCGACACTGATAGTATCAACTTTTTCTTTCGCTAACCTCATTATTGTATCCATATTCATTGATACGTTTTTTTTCGCCACGTATCCTTTTATCATTGCCCATATATTTTCAATTGGGTTGAAATCCGGGTGGTAGGGTGATAGACGAAGGACGCTGTGACCATGTTCTCTAAGTAAAGTGTCAATTTTATATTCAATAAATCTTTGTTTGTTTTGCAGTATCAATTGATAGAGTTGTCGTTTCAGCATCGATGTAGAGTGATCAATATTGCGAAACTTGTGCCAGTCAATCATATCTTGTTTACGACTATTTGAGTTGGGAGCGGGATTTTCTAACGAATTGTGGTAAGATGCATTGTCTACCACCACAACGCTATTGGGCTTTAAATTTGGAATTAATTGCGTTTGTAACCATTTCGTGTAGTTTTCTGCATTCATATTGTTATGGTAATCACCACTTTTTTGATTTGCTTTGAACATCAGCAGTGCATTTGGTATGAAACCGTCCTCTCCGCCGGCATGAACTATTATTAAACGATTTCCTTTAGAAATTGGTTTCTTCAAACCAGAAGTGCTGCCATCTGAATAAGATTTCGAAGAAATGTGAGTCGTGTCTATATATGTTTCGTCGGTATAAACGACTGGCCTGCCCTGAATGCGATATTCAGAAATTTTGATCAAAAAATTGATACGTAGATAACGTATCTCATGTTTTTCCATTAGAATTTTTCTATTATCTTCTGTCCTTTTCCATTTAAATCCTAAAAGAGACACTTCTTTACGCAATGACCAAATTGAACCTGGATAGTTTATTTCTGTCTTCAACTTTTCATGTATTCGTTTCATAGTTGGCACCTCTTTATCAGTAATGTGAAAGTTATGAATAGTTCTTCGGATTACCGCTTTATCAAAATCGTCAATGATAATTATATTTTTCCTGCATCTGGTCTTTTTCGGAGATTTAAATTTGCTTTCGTCTTCCAAAAGACGTTTGCCTTCCAATAAAACTCTTTTGACAGTAGACAGCGGGATTCCCGTCGATGTCGCTACCAATTGGGCTGATGTAGTGACACTTGACATGTCTTTGTCGTTTATGTCTTTAAAATAAGTATTTAAATTACACAATATTTCTTTTACTTGGCTATTTAACGGTTTTCTTATTATTCGTTTATTTGTGTTGGCAGCCATTTCCCTAGTATCTATATAATCGAACACAAAAACAAAATAATATTAAGAATTAAAATCGTCACGCTGCTGACAGTACAAGGGGTGAAGTGTGGAAAGTGCGCGGCGGAGATGCGTCGCGCGGGGGATGCACCGCGCCTCAGGCCGATTGTTTAAACCGGTTTAAACCAGGCAAAAGACGCGCCGCGCTTTAGGCCGACGTCACACCTACACTATCTATGTGCACTCACACAAATGCAAAGCTCAGCTTAGACCTCGCGGACTGTACCTGCATGTTGTTTGTTTACCTGTCGCATCACTCACAATCCAATTTCTCGATTCCAAAAACAAGTCGTTACGTAACTTTAACAGCCGGTCGCCAAAGCACTACAATCTAAATATAAGTCATCGAATCGAACAAATCGATTCATGCATCGCTCGTTTTAATCGATATTTACTCGGTAAACTCGTGTTTATTTCCCTTGGAGAGCGTTTGTGTAACTACGACGATTGTCGGAAGTTTGGTTTGCGCTTCGTGCAGTTTCATTTGGGAGGAGGTTTTATTTACATTGTGTTTTGGGTAATGTTTGGCTAGTATGGGTCATACGAGTATATGTGGGTAAACAGTTCAGACTGCGAATATCTGTTATATTCCAAGAGACTTATGCCTAGGTGTTTTGGCAAATAAGAGGAAAATCAAAAGTCAGGGTTTTTCAGTAAAATCTGAAACCTTTGGTACTTTAACAATTTTGAAGAACTCCTGGTGTCTGTGAAAGTTCTGCTGTTTTCTGATTGCGATACAAATCATCTTCCTGCCCTGGGCCCATGTGAATTGGAACACGTTTTTTCTGTCATTCTCCCCTCCCTATCATTCATTATTTTTCCTTTCATATTTTTCATTCACAATTCATCCATCTTATCTGTCGGTCTTCCTCTCCGTTTCTTTCAGTCGCATGCATTTCTCCTCTTGTCATCGCACACTCATACCAATGAAACGGCGCCAATCTAAAACTCTAAGGCAGTCGTTTCTTACTTTCTCTAGTCTCATCACTACACACACCCGTCTCATTGCGATATCCTATCCTACTAATCCATACTTTCATACTAATATTATAAATGCGAAAGTCTGTGTTTGTTTGTTACCTTTTCACGACTAAACAGCTGATTGGATCGTAATGAAATTTGGCGAGCAGATAGATTATATCCTGGGGAAGGACATAGGCTATTTTTTTTTCCTCGCTCATACTCATCAAAATTACCACGCGAACGAAGTCGCGGGCAACAGCTAGTATTATATATACGAAAGTTTGAGAGGATGGATGGATGGATGTTTTTTACTCTTCCACGTAAAAACTACTGACCGAATTTGCATGAAATTGGCACACAGTTAGTTTATAGTCTGGAATGTCTGGATCATCCCGTGGGACATTACTGAACTCCACGCGGGCGTAGCCAGAGCACAAGCTAGTCTATCATAAATCCCAGAGTAACAACCAACTGAGCACTCATAATAGACTCGCCCACATTACACTGTCCTATGTTTACGGGTACTAAAATAACCATTACGTCGACAACGGGGAATTAATTCGAGTCAACTGGCGGTTCGCTTTATTGTGCAAATAACGGATATGACAATAACGTTGTGCCTTACCGTTATGACTGCTAACATATAATGTAGGAACACAGAAGGTTTAGGGCCTGACCTACAGGGAGCAGTTAGATAGACAGTATTTATGTAAAACCAGCTCACTCCTGCTTCATACGGCTGCAATCAGTTGTCGAGGCGACATGTTGTCAAAAGGTATTTTTGTATGACAATATTCCCGAATAGCCTTTGCTCGCGGCTTCGCTTCCGTTATGTACGGAATGTAGTCACTGGAACGTTTTAAATATAGCCTGTATCACTCGGGGATAATGTAGCTTCCTGTTAGTGAAAGAATTTTCGGAATCGGATCAGTAGTTCCGAAGATTACCCCTACATACAAACTTACAAACAAATTTTACCAATTATAATATTATTAGTACAGATGTCCGCTCTTTACTATAATTCCTTGCATAAGAACTTGATTTAAAAGTGACTGCTCAATCATCATCTCACTCGAGACTCGAGATACGTCCGCTGGTGACCACAACCATCATAATATGACATGCGAAAGGCAAACCAATTAATGTTGCACTGTTCAAAATTAACCTTTTGCCCTTAACAATGTAGTAACCCATAACACACATACCCGTAGAACATAGGAAGCTGTTAATTATAAATGTATACCTACCTATTGCTGAGAAATTAATCTTATTGCGGTGACGTGGATCTGTGGATAAGTCGAGGTAATCTTGTTACCTGAGCGTCTTAATACATGATTATCGGATTGGCGTAATGGATTAGCTGGCTGGGAAAGCCTCAATTTACCCGTGAATTCTTGGTTTATACGTAGAGCCTATCATGCGGAATCCTTTGCCAGACTTTGTGCTTTCTGAACAAATAACTTGATGATTTAAACATAAAAACAAAACATCATGCCTGTAATCCCCGAAGGGTTTGGCAGAGGTGTACAAGTAGTACACTCACATTTCGTCAGTTATGTTTAAGTCCCATGTAATAGCGGGCGAGCTTATTGCCATCAATCGGTCACAAAATCCAGTCCGTGGCTGCTGCTTACAAATTCCTGAAAGAAAACCCAATAACACTTTGCCCGACCCGGGAATTGAACCCAGGACCTCATGCTCAGCAGTCGTGTTTAGGACTACTAGACCAACTAGGCAGTATTTTTCTACAATCTCTTTATTTATAAACCTCTTTTAATAAAACAATGAATTATACTTATAACAAGTCTCTGGCCAGAATAGCCATTTCGTTCTAAAAAATAACTCGGGGCCAGACCAATCACCAATAGTTTATAGTAATAATAAATTGTACCAATAAAACCGTTTCTTTCCTGTAAACACGTTTACTGTCGCCCTGTCTGCTAGACTAGAAATTATAGCCTCCGAATTGTAGGACGTCCTCTCTAGTGATGTGACTTAGTTTAGGAACCAAATACATATCACAATAAATACCAAATACCGGTATCGGGTACCGGTTTTCGTTTCGTGGCTGTCATCATATTCTAGACTTTTTCCAATGCTGCTGAATACCAGTATTTAATATGAAACGACTATTAACTATTACTAGGTATACATACAGGGTGTAAGGGACAGCCCTCCACAAACTGATGGGGTGAATTCAGTATATCATACTAAGATGACCGGTACAAGCAATTATTTCAGGAATGTTATAGGAATCCAATAAAGATTTGTTTTATTTCGTCATATGGAATGTATCGTTACGTAAAAGATAATGCGTTATGTAATACCAAAGAATTAGACATTTCACTTCAATTTTAATAGGCTTTTAAATGTATTTGTTTCTGAATGTGATAATTTTATTTAATAAGTAATGTTCATCATAATGTAAATCGTTAATGAATAAACAAACGAATGAATGAATGAACCAGTTACTGTAAGACCAATCAGCTGTAACAGATAACATCAGCGCGGTCATTTGCTCGCCTGTCACCCGCAGTAATAATGACCATTGCCACAAGTTCCCCTATCTTGACATCTGACAGGGATGTTTCCGATTGATATGAGCTCTCTAGATCACTGAGAAAAGGGGAGCTAGATGTTCTATAAAAATGTTCAAAGAATGATTTTAAATTAACTGATAATTGATGTTTATTTTGCAAGTTTTTAAAAATACTTTTACACGTCGTATTTTAAAAACAACTAGCTGGTGCAAGTATTTTGTACCTGACTACTCTGAGAAGAAACAGCCAAAACAAACTCAGAGGTCACTGTCTCTTTTAAGGTCCAGACATAAACTTGGTAATTCACACAAGGACTATACAGATAAGTCTCTGAGGTGGTCTTTTGAAGAAAGAATCACAAACATTTGAGTCGACCTGTCCAGCCAGTGCAAGCATTTATCAGTTATCGTGTAGCTCGACTCAAAAATATTGAGACAAATTAAACTTTAATTGGATTTTAATTTAAAAACAAACTAAAATTGTCACATTATTTAAGGATCGATTTAACTGGTACGGATAAGTTCCAGACCAGCTGGGGACATCGGACAACAGATATTTTTTGTGAGTATTTGTATGGAGGTGTCCATGTTCGGAGCTGCGTCCGCTAGTGGTCCATACTGGTTTGATCTAACATTAATCTTTTCACTTAGCTGCTCTTGGCTTAATAAGAACAGCTGCTCGGGTCGATCTTCAAGTTAAGCTGCGATTGCCTTTGTCGGACTGAAGATGGGTGACCACCTATTACACACCAAGTTTCCTCCGTAATTCGGAAAACACGTTAAGCTGTTGGTCCCGGCTGTCAGTTCCCCGAAAGTCTGACAACTAGTCTTACCAAGGGTATCGTATTACCCAGTACTAGCTAGGTTGTGGAGGTTAGATAGGCAGTCGCTCCATGTAAAATACTTTTATTCAGCTGCGTCCAGTAAGATGGCAGCTGATCCCAATATAGTTGGCAAAAGTCTAGGCAGACGATGCTTACTTAGTTGCTCTTTAAGATTTTTTATAGTTGCCTATTTAGCTAACAAATCTGCTACGGGTACTAGTCGATACTACAAACAAGGTAACGGTACATCACTATCTCATGTATTTATTCAGCTGGACACGAGGTCTCGTGACAAATAAGGCACAAATATGTGACAAAATATGAACTTCACACGAAATTTTTCATACATTCTCATGAGCGTCCAAAGGCACTAGGTTAATATAAAATCGATAAATAACTAATTTGTTTACGAGAAACGCCTAAAGTTGTTTTCTTAGTAATTAAAGATGTTTGTTTTCCAGTTGACGACTTCTTTTCGTAGATTTTATGACGATTGGGTTTCGTCGGACGGCTAAGGTCATGGATGAGTGATGGAGACGATTCTAGTATTGAATTGATTGGCTTCATTACTAAAATGAGAATATCCGTTTACCGTTTCTGTGTCAGCTACACAATGTGGAAACAGACCCTTCACGAAGCCGTCAATCAAGCATACTGAACATCAAACTAGGTAATTTTGCCCAAAAATTATTGATTTTTGCGCTTGCTAGTTTGATGTAATAAATAATTAAAATCATCAAACAACATTACATTACATAAAATGTCAGCTATGTCAATAATACAATAACATCTTGCTCTGTCAATATTAACATTACACTTGATCCGTCGTTCTAGCAAATAACAGTAATTCTGAGCGGTAAAAATGGAAAAATGCATGTCCGTGCTGATAGATGTGTCACAACCCTGAATCGTATTTCTATAATATGAATTTTAAATAAAATCAGTTTAGAACATTATAGTATAGAGACAAACAGATATTTTATATGTCTCAAGTTTTTCAGCATAGTTCAGACACTTCATTGTTTTCCCAGACAGCAAAATGTTAACTTCAACATTTGAAATTCTTGTACAAACACTAGTTCTACAAAGTTGGAGCATCAGTACTGGAAGTTGGAACTAGTTAACAAAACAAAGATTTCAATTAACTGCTAGACGAAGTTGGTAATGTTGTTAGCGGGGAGCTCCTAACGGCGGCACGTGGGAATGCTTCGGAATCACTTGCTTATTTGATTATCTGTGATAGGTCTAATGGAAATTGCATAAAACTCACATGTACACACGGTGGCACATCAAGCTATACATTCCTAGTATAACATGGCCTCGCTTTGTTTAAATTTCTTGTACGATGAGAGATCCGAATAAACTAGATTTTATAGCTGGTTTGGTCGTCGTGTGTACATGTTTCCGCTGAGGACTGTTTTTAGTCATCTTTTTGCTTCGTACGATGGATGAAGATGAAACATTTGCCCTGGATGTATTATGTATCACGGGCATAATCTACGACATCCGCATTCTTCTTTGTCCTCGAGCCACTAAACTCGAGAATCTTCTCATGGACAATGGGCATCGATGTATAGGCATCTGCCCCAAGGTCCAATAGTCATAAGATATACATAATTGGAAAGAACTTTTTAAGGAGAACCTTTGCTACTAACACGACTTTTGGCAATTCGCAGTACTTTCGGAGTTATTGAGCTAAATAGGTAACTAGTTGGACAACGAAGTTAAGATTTTCTTGGCAACCAATTAAGGTTTTCTGGGAAACCAGTAGTAATAACATATAATCCATTGCATAGAGCTTTTCAAGGATAACGTTTGCCAGAAACACGACTTTCGGAAATTCGTTGTCCGTTCGGAGTTATTGACCTAAATAGGTGACTATTTAAGAACCGAAGTTAAGATTTTCTGGGTGACCAATAGCAATAACATATATACCATAGCAGAGAGCTATTCAATGACAACTTTTGCAACTAAAATAACTTTTGCTAATTCGCAGTCCGTTTTGAGTTATTGAACTAAATAGCTGACTATTTGGACACCGAAGTTAAGATTTTCTAGGCAACCAATAGCCATAAGATATACATCGTTAGATAGAGCTTTTAAGGAGAACCTTTGCCACTTACACGACTTTTGCAAATTCGTATACGGTTCGGAGTTATTGATCTAAATAGGTGCCTATTTGAGCACCGAAGTTAAGATTTTCTGGGTATTCAATAACAATAAGATATACACCATTGTATAGAGCTTTTCAAGGAAAACCTTTGCCATTTTTCGACTTTCGCTAATTCGTATTCCGTTTGGAGTTATTGGCAAAAATAGCTGACTAGTTGGACACCGAAGTTAAATTTTTCTTGGCAACCAATTAAGATTTTCTGGGTAACCAATAGTAATAACATATAATCCATTGCATATACCTTTTCAAAGAGAACTTTTGCTACTAGCATCACTTTAGCTAATTCGTATTCCGTTCGGAGTTATTGACCTAAATAGGTGACCATTTGAGCAGCGAAGTTAAGGATTTCTGGGAAGCCTATTGCAATAAAATATACACCATTTTAGAGAGCTTTTCTATGAGAACTTTTGCTACTAACATAATATTTGCTAATTCACAGTCTGTTTGGAGTTATTGACCTAAATAGGTCACTAGTTAGACACCGAAGTTAAGATTTTGTTTAGAACCAATTAATAGTTTACGGGCAATTAATAGTCATAATGTATACCCTATTGGATAGAGCTTTTCAAAGAGAACTTTTGCTCCTAGCACCACTTTTGCTATTTGTAGTCTGTTCGGAATTATTGACCTAAATGTGTGTCTGATTGAGCACCGAAGTTATCATTTCCTGGGTAACCAATTGCTATAAGACATACACCATTCGAAAGAGCTGTCAATTAGAATATTTGCTACTATGCAACTTTTGCTAATTCGTAGTCTCTCCGGTTTTATTGCTCTAACTAGGTAGTTGATAAGGCACCGAACTGTAGCTCCTCTCTGACTCTGAACCGAGAAAAGTTGTCAAAGCAAGAAATATTCTTCTTGTTGAGATCAATCCATTAATACATATCTTAACGCTATTGAGCGTTGGGGTAGTATTAACGATCTGTCCAAGATACTGTTACTGTAAGGATTTGCTCCTAAAATGGCATTTTAAGATTTGAATGTTTTGAAAATGACGTTTATAGGCTTATAATATGATGTTTGAAACGTACAGTATTAATGAAAGTTAAAAAATTGACGAAATAACAGTATTTAATCTAACTTAATTTCTCAACATTAGACCTCTGTAGCTCCTCTCTGACTCTGAATCGAGAGAAGTCGCCATAATAAGAAATGTTCTTCTTAAAGAGATCTATCCATTGGTATATATCTTAACGCTATTGGACGCCAGGGCAATTCCGCCCAATCTCCTTTGGTAACAAAGAACATAAAAATTTCATAGAATTAGAATTTATTTATTTGTAAGAGTGTAGTTATAGCTCAGTTTTTGACTTTCATTATACACACAGGGTGGACACAGCAGATTTTTTTTAGTAACCGATGAAAAATGTTTATGTGGGGGGGCTCAGAATGGTGTACTGGATACGTGGTAAACGTTTTCGCGTCGGTGTCCCTTCCACCCCGTATGAACGTAACATCAATACGTCTATTTTAAAATTAAAAATACCCGTTTCACATATAATATTTTCATAATTTAAAGAACTTATTTATATCTATGGATGATACTGATTGTACTTGTTGCATTCAAGTTAGCTAAAATGCTTTTTTTTTTTTCTTTTTTAATCTTTATTTATTTAGGGAGCTAAAATGCTATAGGATATTTGTATTTTCAAAAATCGATGTATTTATGTTACGTTTAAACCGCGCCAGCGTGTAAGGGCCTTTTTTTTTTTTTTCGGATGGGAAATCATCAAATGACTTCTCCCGCTCTGGGTGGAGTGGGAGGGAGTGTCAGACTCTTACTGACTAAAACCCATCCATGTTCCTTCATTGCCCTTTGTGTTCCAGGGCCACGGTATCTCTTTCGAACAGTCCCGCAGCCCCGGCAGGCATCGGCCCTTGCGGGCCCCTTCCTGGTTGCTGGCATCTCTTTGAGGCGCGCGTGGAACACGAACGCGCCGTCGACACGGCCTGTCGTCATAAGACGGACGGACGGTGAGCTAACCCATTACTCACCGTCCACAGGCGTGTTAGGGCCTCGGCTCTCAATTTACCGCTATCTTCTGCCGTCTGAAGCCATCCATTTTACAAAACAACCTTTATCTCATTACTGCATAATTCTAACACAAACTTCTTCTTTTCTTTCAATCCCAACTTATCTTTTTTTCCATCTTTCCTTTCTTCTTTAAGCATAAAAAAATTCGTCGTCAACTATTTTCCATAGCGCAGGACGCTGGAACTAGTTAACCAACAAAGATTTCAATTACGTTCTAGTCGCAAGTTGCCGGCAGTTTAGACTAATGTAGTTAGTGCCGTTAGCCGTTAGCTTTGGAACCGTGGAGGTACTTGTGTTGTTATGTGAGGGGTTCAAGTGGAATTTGATGAATGGAGGTGTTTGTGAGCTGAAACAGTGGACTGGTGACGTTATAAAGGGTGTCACAAGACCCTTAACGAAGCCGAAAGGCACTTGTTCTCCCCGTCTTTGCGATCATTTTTTTGTTCTAGACCATACCTGGGAACCTTCTAATTACGGAGATATTGGGGGTCAAAGTTCACAAGTTTTATTTTAAATAAAAACAAGATAAGACTTTTAAAAGTAAGATTTTTACTTTAAACACCTGCACGACCCCCGTACTATTCAATTCATCCATCAGCACAATGTTTTTAGAGCGTTACATTGAGTCCTACCGTAAAACGTAACTTTTCACCCCTAAAAAAAAGTCCTTTCCTAGCAATATTTTTAGCGTAGAGTTACTTAGTTTGATATACACAATGCTTGGTTAACGGCTTCGTGAAGGGTCCGTTTACACCTTGTATTTAGAAATATTGAGCTAGGTTACATTTTAAGTAAGTTCGTTACTGGCTTTGAACCACTACGTTTTCAAGTAAAATATTCGAATGCGTCCGGACCCGAAAACTGCAGCGGCAAAGCCGTCGTGTCGCTGAGGTGTATCATTGCGCCCAATCGCAAACACAGACTGCACTGTCATGAGAATTGTCTATGTAATTTGATGAAAACGTTTACCTAGCCGTTCAGGGCCATATTACTGCACGAGCGCGCGGTAAATGTAATGTCGACCATTTTTAAATTGAAAATACAATTATCCTACATAATTTTAGTTAAATTGTTTGCAACAAGTACTATCAGTAACGTCCATAATACGAATACATTCTTAAAATTTTGAAAATATTATCAGTAAAACGGGTATTTTTATGTTTAAAATTGACGTATTTACGCTACATTCACACCGCACACTCGTGCAAGGCTGATCAAAAATACCTTCGAAACTTTGAAGTGTATCAGTTCCATCGTCTTTAGACACTACCTGCCCAACGACTTCGAGCTTTGTGGAGATAAACAAGAGCAAAAGGATGTTGATGATGTTGATATCAGCTTTCAAGGTTCAATATCGCTTGTAGATTTCCTCAGCACGTGAGTAAAGGTGTAGCCGAATGACTTAACAGCCGCCATTTTCAAATTCAACCCAAAACCGCTGCTCCTAATAGCGAGCTGCCGAGTGAAAAGCAATTACTATAAAACGCTCCTGTGGTCATGCGGTCCGTGATTGGTAACCCCTGCCGAGCGGGCAAATTAACTTGTAGTTCAGATTAAAATCTCTCGCCTTTTACTCAAATATACTATTTATTTTAATTACTTCACTGTGTTGGTTTTAGTTGAATAATTAGTTGATTTACGGCCATTTAATATAACTTGGTAGAACTGGGGCTTAAGTCTGCTATTTTTTTATAAATTCGTCATTCCAACACGATCCCATTGTCATTTTGCTAAAAGTTCGTAATCTGCTAAATTCATAATGGTCGATCATTGGTCGGTCATTGTTATAATGATAACACGATACTCGTAAGGAATTAAAATCAGTTACTGCACAATGACGTTCTAATGGTAGGTCACTGATCAAAAGAACTGTCAAAATTTCAGCAGATTACCGCCCAAGTCAGTCATTCATTTGTCATTATGTACGAGATTACCATTCTATGCCATTTCTTTCAATGGAGTGTCATGTGTCGTGTATGACTTTTCAATGGTCAACCATTGGAAAGTCATAAATGACGCCATTATATTAGTAGATTACCAAACTTGTCAAAATCAACAATTATGAAATCAATGATAGACCATTCTGACACTATTGTAATAGCAGACTTGAGGCCCTGGGTGACTGTAAGACTCATGAGAAAACAAGCCGTGTGCTCGATGGCGTTTGCCATCGGCCGTTTCGAAGATAAGATTCCGGAAAAACGATAAACCTTCTTTAACTTATACACAGAAATAAGTTCAAATGATGGTGGTAATGAATTTAATGAACTCTTGTGCATAACTTCAATTTTGTAGATCGAAGAGTAGAATACTTACACCAATTTTTATTCAGAACTAACACTTCACCCGCGACTTCGTCCGCAAACATTGTAATAGCTCGGCTAATATGCTAGATATAAATATAATTTATAGCTTATAGCACTCACGAATAATGTAGCTTTATGTCAGTGAAAGAATTTTTAGAATTGGATCATTAGTTCCGGAGATTACCCACTACATACAAACTTACAAACAAATACCTCTTTATAATATTAGTATAGTAGTATAGATATGTCTGATACTGACGAAGGAGGCTCTAACGGCAGTTTACATCTTCAAAATACATAGTGTCATGAAATTTTTAAAGACACATTATTCGCAAATCACTATTTACACATTTTTTACGTGACAACACATAACGATGTACGTAAACTGTCCTTCAATCTGTTTTTCTAGCGACAGACTTCAAAGGTGATTGGATCAAAGAGCGCTATTTATAGACCCAACATCTGTGAGTCGTATGTGTAGTCCTATTAGATTGATTGTATCGATCGACGCCCTACGAGACACGAGCAGAGTAATGTTGGTAAAAATAAATAGAATAAAGTTTTTGTAGGAGTCTTGGCAAAAAAAAATGGAGCTATAGTCTACTATCCTTTGATTGGTGTCTATTTGTCAATTCAAAGATTGTCTGGTAGTGGCTATTAGCGATAAGACGTGAACTGTACCGCTATAAATATAAGGACCCATTCAAATAGATGGGCAAACTTTTAGAAATCATTCAGACCACCAAAATAAGGACAATGGTTAAAAAAAGAAAAAGAAAATCGCATTAGATACTTACAAGAAAAAAAATCTGCTAACGAAAATACACTAAAAATGTTAGTCAACTGAAAGTTACTATGGTTAAATACAAAATGATATTAACTAGAACTAACTGGGTAAAAACTTAAAGGAACGCGCGGCGGGGCGCGAGTGCAAGTACCGACCCAAAATGGGTGTGTTTGTTCTAGGGTGCCGGCAATTTATACTTATTCTTATTCTTTATTGCACACAAAAACAAAAAAAATATACATACAAATTGCGATAACATAGCTATTTTGTACAATGTATTATGTACAATGGCGAGCTTAACCCAGAATTGGGTTTATTATTTTAGGTTTAAGTTAAATAAATAAATAAATCAGTGTTTTTTTTTTTTGCTTGGATATCTTTGGTTAGACGTACGCTGAACGCTGCGTTAAAATTTGTCGTTCTATTTTAATGGGACTTTATATTATGTAGCTATAACGGTCTGGCAGGGGAGAATGGAAGAACAGAACGTGTTGTGTGTCGTGTGTATGTCCCCAAGTAGAATAGGACAAGGGCAGGAAGATTATGTTGAATCATGAGCGATGGTGTGGTATCTACTTACAGTCAAAAGGTATATTTAAAATAGATCCTAATTAGAACAGTTGAGAACCTAAGAGTTGAACCGCGTGCTGCAGACCGCATTGGGGATTCCGCCGCGCGCGATGGCACTGCAAATCAAACCAAATCAATTTTTTTAATTTTTTAATTTTATTTATTCTTAAATGTAGGTTTCATTACAATAGGATGATATGATACAAGATGGTGTCAGTTCGCTACATTTTACTCGAGATCATACCCGCTGTTTCTCTGAACGCTAAAAAAAGGATAAGAAAAATGGAAAAATGCGATTTTTTGTTACTAGACGTGGTTCAACCCTAATGATGTTGCGAAACTTGGCAGAGGACTAATTGGCCATTTTATAAGTACTCTGCAATATACTGCCATCATTTATTGACCTTTGTCAGAATTCCACAAAAGCCCTTTGCATGGTCAATTTTATGAAAGCAAAAAATCTGAAGGACCATCATAAAGTTACCAACAATAAGCATAACCGTATCAAATCTAAACCAAATCGAGATTTATTAAGAAGAGAAAAAAAAAACAAATCGCGATTTTATGAAGCATTCCTAATTCACTTACAGACCGAATCAATTTCAGATAATAAACCAATCTAATAAAATGATTCAGCGGTTTGGGATTGAACCATTTATTTATCAAAGAAAATATTATTTTGCGAGTCCTCAAAGCGGTTCGTGTAGTGGATTACGGCTCCTCTTATATCCTTCACCTCTGTGTCTTAGTAGTGAGAATATTAAGCTGATTAGGCCATGCCGTGAGCGTCACTGTAGTCAGATGGTCGCTAGCGTGGGTGGTTGAGTGTGGGACTGTAAGTTCGTTCTCTGGGTTTGGCAGTATAATTGGGCTTACGAATGTTTCAGTAGTAGCCCTTTTTTATTTTCCGGATTGGAAATCATCAAATGACCCTTCCCGCTCTGGGCGGACTGGAAGGGAGACTTCAAGTTAGACTTTTACTGACTAAAACCCGTCCATGTTCCTTCTTTGCCCTTTATGTTCTAGGGCCGCGGTATCTTATATACACCGTGACTTTTTAGTCGTCTTACAACGGCAGCCCACTTCATGTATCCAATGACTACTAAACATTAAATTAAAAAAAAATGGTATTTATGAGATTTTAATAATTTAAAAATACAAATATTATTCAATATTATGACGCATGACGTAGTTAAAACACTCTGTTGTGAGCGATAATCTACTGGACTCGAGCGCTTGGTAGGTATATTCTCCCGTTTCACACGTAAACATCATTAACAGAATTTTTCATAATTTTTTTGTAATGTTTATTTATTTTTCTTTGTACCTATAAGGGCAGGTAAAAAAAAACGCGCCTAGAACTATTTTATGTCGGGCACATTGATTGGACCACCTTTGTAAGACGACTAAAAAGTCACGATGTATATGGGACCTCTGTATATCCCATAACAGAACAACACGTTTGTAACCCCTGAATACAGAGGGGTACCTAATAGTACACCCACATTTCGCCAGTTATGTTTAAGTCCCATATAATTGGGGGCGAGCCTATTGCCATCAACCGGGCACAAATCCAGACTCCATGGCTGCTATTGAGAAATTCTTGATGGAAAAACCCATTAATAATTTACCCGACCCGCGAATCGAACCCGGACCTCATGCTCAGCAGTCGCGATTGCGATTTTTACACCAACCAGGCTGTCTCTGTATCCCATTTAGGGGAAATACAGGTGTGATGTTATGATGGATATATTCTGATTCTGCTTTTTCATTATAGGACTTAGGTTCACGGTATATGATCGATATTTGATCAAACGGGTGTAATTTAACCAATTTTCATGGTTTAATATTATGGAAGTGTGGAGGTCGGCCAAGAATAGATTCAGTAGGCTTCAAGGCTTGTCTGTCTTGCCTTACTGTACCATATAAATACATCTATCTAATGGGTGTAAAAATACCCTTAACGAAGCCGAAAGGCATTTGTTCTTCCCGTCCGCGTCATTGCAATATTTTCTTTTTTTCTTCTGAATCATACCTTCTAATTACGGAGATATTGGAGGTCAAAGTTCCAACATTTTCACAAGTTTAAAAAATACAAGTTTTTAATGTAATGTTGATAATTTAACGCGGTCCAAGCTCGCGAGCAACAGCTATCTATACATATAATAAGACAGTAAAAAAACTGTGTCTGTACATTGAATATATTTAAAAAAAAAAAATTGAGGGGGGTTTAGAAACAGTAATAGAGCACGAATCCAAAAAAAAAAATCTGTCTGTTTGTCTGTTTATCTGTTTGTCTGTTTGTCTGTTTGTCTGTTTGTCTGTTTGTCTGTTTGTTTGTACACGCTAATCTTCGGAACTACTAGACGGATTTGAAAGTTTTTTTTTTTGTTGTATAGGTATTAAGTCTGGGCAACATATAGGCTATAATTTATCTTGGAAACTTGAACACCTGATGCAGAACCGCAATAGAATAGCTAAACTATAAGAGATACAAAAATGGTACCATAGCAAAAATTGTTCCACGTGATGAGCATTTTCTGCTGAGAGAATAAATTTGAAGATCTGGAACACCTGATGTGGAACTCCAAGAGTCCAGCTACACTATAACATATATAGGAATGACGTCTTAGCAAAAATTGTTCAATCTGATGAGCACTCTCTGTTGACTTATAAAATCGAAGATCTGGAACACCTGTTGTGGAACTCCAAGAGCCCAGCTACACCATAACACATATAGGAATGACGTCTTAGCAAAAATTGTTCAATCTGATGACCACTCTCTGTTGATTTATAAAAATCGAAGATCTGGAACACCTGTTGTGGAACTCCAAGAGCCCAGCTACACCATTACACATATAGGAATGACGTCTTAGGAAAAATTGTTCAATCTGATGAGCACTCTCTGTTGACTTATAAAATCGAAGATCTGGAACACCTGTTGTGGAACTCCAAGAGCCCAGCTACACCATAACAAATATAGGAATGACGTCTTAGCAAACATTGTTCAATCTGATGAGCACTCTCTGTTGACTTATAAAATCGAAGATCTGGAACACCTGTTGTGGAACTCCAAGAGCCCAGCTACACCATAACACATATAGGAATGACGTCTTAGCAAAAATTGTTCAATCTGATGACCACTCTCTGTTGATTTAAAAAAATAGAAGATCTGGAACACCTGTTGTGGAACTCCAAGAGCCCAGCTACACCATAACATATATAGGAATTACGTCTTAGCAAACATTGTTCAATCTGATGAGCACTCTCTGTTGATTTATAAAAATCGAAGTTCTAGAACACCTATTGTGGAACTCCAAGAGCCCAGCTACACCATAACACATATAGGAATGAAGTCTTAGCAAAAATTGTTCAATCTGATGAGCACTCTCTGTTGACTTATAAAAATCGAAGATCTGGAACACCTGTTGTGGAACTCCAAGAGCCCAGCTACACCATAACACATATAGGAATGACGTCTTAGCAAAAGTTGTTCGGTCTGATGGGCATTTCCTGTTGACTTATAAAAATTGAAGATCAGAAACATCTGATGTGGAAATCAAAGCTATCACTAATTTCACTGTATAATTATAAAATAACATAAGCTGGGAGTACCTCCACGCGGTGAAGGCGGTAACAGTTTAGGACTGATATTTGATGACGACGGTATATCATTGACTTGACTCTACTGGACAAAACTCCTATTTTTTTTTTTTTTATCGAATAAATATGCCTTCGGGCTCATGTTATTTGAGTGTTTTAGACTTTTTCCACTTATCTTCGTGACACGGTAGCCTACCCGGTAACGCAGGGGAGCAGTCATTTAGATTTTAATTGATCAGGTATCTTCACAATAAAACTATAACCATGCCTAGAAAGAGGTCAAATCTTTCCCAATGTTCCAAAGGAGCTAAAAGATTGAGGACCATAAGATCCCAAGAATCTACCGAAGAACGTCAGGAGAGACTTGATGCTGTTCGAGCACATCAGGTTGCAACTCGCTCCGTGGAAACCTCTCCCTCTCTTCTCTTCTCTTCCTCTTGGATAACGAAGCACGCCTGCGTTCTCAGCGTATTTACGCATCTACATCCAGGTCTCTAGAGAACTGTGAAGAATATGATGCGCGACTGACCGCTGATCGTGAACGTCATGCATTGTCTCGCGAATCGGAGACGTTCACGGATAGAGAATTACGCTTGAGTTCCAAGCGTATCTACGCATCGACTTCCAGGTCTCTAGAGACAAGTGGGGAAAGTGATGCGCGACTGAGCGCTGATCGTGAACGTCACGCATTGTCTCACGAGTCGGAGACGTTCACGGATAGAGAATTACGCTTGAGTTCCACATCGACTTCTGACTTACAAAAATGAAAGATATGGAACGTCTCGAATCGTCTCGCGCATCCCTTTGTTTTCCCGTCCCCCTCTTAGAATTCGACATCAGACGTTTCAGATCTTCGATTTTGACGGCCCCGTTGTCGCTGGCATAAGCAACAGGATCCGCGTACGAAGTCGCGGGCAGAAGCTAGTAGAAAATAAGTGTACTACTTTGAAGTACTACAGTACTGCTACAGTACTGTGAAGCAAAAATCTAATCTCGAATTCTGTGAAAAGTCCCAGCACATTTGGGGTCACAAGGACAAAAGACTCTTACTCCAAGTGTACCAAAACCCGGCATCGTATGAACCCGGCCTAATGAGGGTAATTTGGAAATAGCAGCAATTTAATTCGTATAAGAAACAGATTGTCCCTTCCAAATTGCCTTTCATTTCCTAATCAAAGGAATTTAATCTGAGTCAAGCTGAGTGGATTTGCGATCTTCAATCTAATTGCTTGAAGTCTGCTGAAAATGGCTTTTTAACCAGGTTCAAAAGAAAAAGATTAGAACCTAGCAACGAAATGAGGGATAATGAAGTGTGTGAAAGTAGGTAAAAATTATAAAAGTCTTTTTCACCGAACTGCCTCGTTGTCTAGCAGTTGCAAGGCATTTGTCAATAGCAGCCACGGAGTCTGGATTTGCGCACGGTTGATGGCAATAGACTCGCCCCCTATTACATGGGACTTGACCATAACTGGCAAAATGTGGGTGTAGTATTAGGTACCACTCTGCCTTCAGGGATTACAGCTACCAACCTTGCTACCTTCCAACCTTCAGGGATAACAAGCGTGGTGTTATGTTATGTTCTTCAACGAATTCTGGGCTATGTCGGCCAATTTCAGCGGAGGTTATTTCATCGACGCGAGATTTTGTTGAAGTGCACAAGCCTGTACGCAGATACAGGTACACTCTCTCTTCCCTCGCCATCATGGTATGACGGAACGGTAATCCGACATGACCAGAGAGAGATCAGGTACAACACCAACCAAATCAAATCAAACATTTATTCGCATCAAGTTCAAGTGTTTTTCGAGACAGAAGGGTTACGCCACCTCATCATCTGCCGAGCCTTTTCCCAACAATGTTGGGGTCGACTTCAAGTCTAACCGTATGCAGCTGAATACCAATATTTTACATGAAGCGACTACCTATCTGACCTCCACAACCCAGTTAGTACTGGGTTATACGATACCCCTTGGTAAGACTGGTTGTACGACTTTCGGGCCACTTACTCTATCTACTAATGACAGCCGAGACCAACGGCTTAACGAGCTTTCCGAGGCACGGAGGAAACTCGATAATTAATGGGTGTCACCCATCCACAGACCAACCTAAGCAAGCGCGGCTTAACCTGGAGATTGATCCGAGCGGCAGTTATTATTTATCCACGAACTCCACCAATAACATGAAAATATAACTCATAGGCACTTATAATACGGGCTTCATTGAATAAATCAAGCTACGCTATAATCCGTTAAAAGCTTCACCGTAACCGAATTACTAAATTAAACATTTAAAATTCAGTTTTCCCATATAATCCGTATAGTTTTGTGAATTTGTGTGCCGCTCGCATGTGTAGGCGGCAATGAACACCGTTAAGTCTGGTGTTTACTTGTCTATCTCGTCACGTTGCCCTGCAATGCGCCACTGGAACTCGATGTTATCGGCAATGTGTGGACCTGTGGACCAATTTTAAAAAAATTTGAGAAAAAGTATTTCGATCATATTAAACATTTTTCTTTGAAATGATGTCAGTAAGGTAAAATAAGGGAAATTGGTCCCGGTTCATGATTATGGTGTTAAAGATACGCACGTCTAATCATCGATCTAAGATGCAAAAATTTCCACGTTTTGGCAAGACATCTTGGTAAAGGACTACACCACCAAACCTACTCAATTTCTCTTCGGGGCTGCAGGACTGTTCGAAAGAGATACCGCGGCCCTGGAACACAAAGGGCAAAGAAAGAACATGGATGAGTTTTAGTCAGTAAAAGTCTGACACTCCCTTCCACTCCGCCCGGAGCGGGAGGGGTCATTTGATGATTTGAGAAAAAATAAAAAAAGTCGGTGGATATAAACCTCATTTCATTGATTTACGTGAAGCCAAAGTTCGGCCCAAAGCGTTACGAACAGCAGTCAAGACATTAACTACACAGGGGGCGGTATAAATGTTAAGGACCGCGATAAGTTAAAAGTTTACTGCGTGTTTAACGCTTACAGTAGATTTTATGAAGCTCGGAAGTGTCACTGTACTAAACGGAGTTAGGGCTGTGCCAAAAGGCTGTAGGCTGGATGAGAATTTTTGTTTAAAAAAAAAAGTTTTTTTTTTGTGTTAGACGATATGGGTCATCAATTACATAACAACGTCAAGCTAACAACGTCAAGCTTGTATTCCCAGAATTGTTTGGCACCAAGAGTTCCTTTAATGCGCTTAGTTTTCGCCAGTTAGACATACATAAAAGGGGGCAACCCTATTGCCATCAAACGGGCACAAATCCAGAATCCTGCCCCAGAATTGATGGGATGAAAAACCCAATAATAAATTACCCGCCTAGAGAATCGAACCCAGCACCTAATGCCTCGTTCTGACTGCGTCGTCGGTCTAGTGGTCGCAAGTGCGACTGCTGAGCATGAGGTCCTGAGTTCGAGTCCCGGGTCGGGCAAAGCGTTATTGGGTTCAGGAATTTCTCAGTAGCAGCCACGGAGTCTTAATTTGTGCCCGGTTGATGGTACTAGGCTCGCTCCCTATTACATGGCACTTAAACATGACAGGCGAAATGTGGGTGTACTTGTTACGTACACCTCTGCCTAACCCTTTGGAGATGACAAGGCGTATGACCTCATACCCAGTAGTAGAGCTCACGACCACTGGACCGAGGCAGTCAACACTCGAGGTTCTCATTATTTTTCATTTGTTTCTTCTCTATCATACATCCCTCATCTTCATTGGCAGCCTTCTTACCACCCACTGTTGCGTATAGAACCGCTCCCCCCCCGCTCTGAGCGGAGTGGGAGGGAGTGTCAGACTTTTACTGACTAAAACCCATCCATTTTCCTTCTTTGCTCTTTGTGTTCCAGGGCCGCGGTGTCTCTTTCGAACCGTCCCGCAGTCCCGATCTCAACCAGGTACCCCTTGATCTTCTGAATATCATCCACTCATACATTCCTCATTATCATCTTCCTGCCCTTATCTCATGTAACTTGGTGTCGGCGCAACACGTTTTATTCTTGCTTTCTCCCCTGTCAACTGTCACGCTAGGTACCATTCACTCCCCTACCCCTCCCCTGTTTCCTATCATTTCTCACACAGACAGCACGGTTGGTGCAGAGGTTGAGCGCTTGGCTGCTGCGCTGCGTATCGCGGTTTTGATTCCCGTACAGAACAAATATTTGTATGGCTTACAGGTAGTTGTTCTAGGTGTGTCTGTTTGTGAGTATAAATGTTTGTAAACGCACCGACGATACAAGAGAAATTCCTAGTGTGGGTCAACATTAAAAAAAAAACAAAATTAATTCATCATTTTCCTTTTGTTCATTCTTTGGCGTTCCTCTCCCTCTACATCCATCAGCATATCTATAAAAAAAAACCTTGTTGAAAGATCAGCTTGGTACAGTTAGTACGGCTTGTCGTAGAACTGATTGCCCGGGAGCGCCGTAAGTCATCAAGTCCCCATCGTCCCACGTGAACGCTATTTCTATGCAAAACTTTTAGATTAACCTAGCATGATAGCCTAGCTAAAGTAATCACATAGCTTGCTTGAAGAAGACTTTGACTCTTAAATAATGTCCTTTATAACTGTAAAATCTATAATAGTCTATTCTTAATATTACAAAGAGGTATTTGTTTGTTAGTTTGTATATAGGGGGTAATCTCCGGAACGAATGATCCAATTGCAAACATTCTTTCACTGATAGAAAGCTACATTATTCGTGGGTGCTATGGGCTATAAATTATGTTTATATCATGCATATTAGCCGAGCTATCACAATTTTTGCGGACGAAGTCGCGGGCGATGTGCTAGTTTTTGATAAAGGAGCAAAAGCTAAAATTTTCTTGATGGATCCTGTATCTAAGTAACCATCATCTGCCTAGCCTTTTCCCAACTACATTGGGGTCGGCTTCCAGGCTAACCGGATGCAGATGAATACCAGTATTTAACATGGAGCGACTGCCTATCTGACCTCCACAACCCAGTTCGTACTGGGTAATACCCCTTGGTAATACTGGTTGTCAGACTTTTAGGGCTCAACCTAAAAATCGACCCGAGCGGCTGTTATTATTTAGCCACGAGCTCCTGTCCTGTGTCTATTATAACCAATGTTGTTAAATCCTTGTGGGTAGAGACAAAGTATGATACACGTGTTTGTCATTCACAGGCAAAGTTCAGCAATTTTCTCTCCAGCATTTACAACAGTGAATATACACGTAGTTATACAATTTAATAATCTCATACAGAGCTCAAGAATCCAAACAGCGCTAGATGACAGATATTGCGCCTTATGTCGACAAGATTCTGTGAATTATTTCAATAGTCGACTCCCTCACAATAAATATAACACAACCAACCAAATTCAGAAGCACATGATCATAAAACGAACATTCAAAAGACAAATAACTTCTGAAATGAGTAGGTTAGTCGCAGAATCACGTCGAGCTTTCCATGAACTTGGGAAATTAAGAAGGTCGTTTCTCGTATTGATGTGGAGGGAGGGTGCGACTTTTCAATTCAGTTGGGTGCTGGTGTTACAGAGGAGCCCCGCCCACCGTCGCAACCCCTGAATTCATTCATTCCTCAATCGGGGCTTGCCCGCGTCGGGTGTCGTGACGATTAAGTGCGCGCGAGTTTACGTGGAATAATATAAACAATTGTTGAACGCCATTTCGAGGTTCATCCTAATTATAGGTAAGTGCTGTATGGCTTTTGGGTCAAATTAGGTTATTCTTTTTATTCTAAAAACGGTTGACAATGCGGGTTTATTGTCGTGAACGCGTGTCTCTGAAAACAGGTTGATGAAACTGTATCTTTTGCTTGTATTTCGGAATTTTCCATCGTGTTTTACTGTGACAAAATTGTTAAGTGAGAATGTATTCGTTACGTTTATACCTAGACATTAATGTGATTTATTACGTACCAAAATATGGGTGCGATGTTTTCATAATATTGGGTACGTACCGCATTGTTTATCTTTTGGTTTTTGACGTTTTTGTCGAATACTGTAAGCTATATAACTGCTATAATATTTACTCATTAATTTTGGAAATTATTAGTGGCGTCGTAAATGTTTTTATTTTTATTATGTACGCAACTATGATTAGAAACCTGCGATGTTTTATTTATAAGTACTTTTATAAAGTTTTGAGTATGAATTTGGATGGTAAAAAGAGTAGAGGAAGACCAAAGAAACGATGGATGGACTGTGTGAAGGATGATGTGGCTAGAAAGGAGGTGACTGCTGAGGTGACGAGTTCTTCCGAGACTTGGTGCACTGTCCTCAGATAAATTAGGACAAGGGCAGGAGAATGACGATGATAACGATGAATGATGATGGTTCTTAAATCTAACAACACATTTTTTATATTACACCAAAATAACATATTTTTCCGAGTCAACCGAAAAACAGTACCCATCAACGACCATTTCTTACAAAAAAGTAATAAATAAGTAAACACTTAGCAATGAAATGTCGCGTGTCCCCGTAATAAAGACAAATAGTTTATTTGTGTCGAAAGCGGTCTGTCTGTCACGCTGCCTTTAAAGATTAATGAGGAATAGAACTCGTCAGTGTCACGGCGTCACGTCTGCCGACAGCCATACACGATCGCTCTTGATATAAAGGTCGGTACAAAATTTTTGAAACATTAATTTTACAAGTGGGCAGTCTGACAGTCACAGCACTAGGCTATCACTGCTTAAGTCAAGTTGTTGCCAAGTCATAGGTCTCAAGTTCGAAGCCAAGACACGCACCGCTGATTTTTGCGGATTCATGTGCATATTGTACTAATCGCACCCGATCTGTTCTAGTTAATAAGTACTAACATAGGCTAAGTTATATTGTTACTAACACAGTGGACCTCTTTGTGGTCTGATAAATAAATAAATAATAATAATACTGATACTGTTAGCCTGCGTCATCCCACTGCTGGGCAAAGGCCTCTCCCCATGACCTCCAGTTGTTTCGATCCAGGGCTAATGTGCGCACTGGTCGTTGGTTTTGTCCAGCTCGTCCCGCCATCCTCTACGAGGTCTGCCGCGACGCCTTCTGGCTGTGTCAGGGCTCCAGAAAGTGGTTATTTTGGCCCATAGCTCATTGGGCATGCGGCATAATAATATTGTATAATTGTAACTTGCTTCGATGAAGGAAAATATCGTGTAGAGACCAGCATGCCTGAGATATATTTCTTGAACGCATGAAGAACCTAAAGCCAACTCAGAGGTTCGGCAATGCGTGGCATAAAAACCCTGACACCAGGTTAGGCACTAATCACACATTATAGAAGAAGACAAGTGGGCAAGGACTTCTACATGACACAGATTTCTTTCGATACAGGGATGTGGACCCAGTCAGGGGTGTCTACTTTTTTCTTATCTCTCGGGTTTTCGACTCATGGTAGTAGCAGGAATAGTGAGGTTTTAGTGGGTAAGAGTTCAACATAACCCTTTGTGCTCCTCAAACGGAGGGAATCCATGGGGATTTCACGGTATCAAAAAACAAGGCTCATGAGGATCAGTGGTTACGTTCAGCTCCTTCTATCTTCTACGAGGCTTTGGCTATTAGCAAATTTTACATAACATGAAACTTATTACATTCTTTTTTTCGCTGTTTAATTGACTGTTTAGGCGCATAACATAGTGCGTGTAGTGCTCTTTTTTAAGTGATGGAGCGAGTTAGACTTAAGATTGATTTTTTTTCCTATATATTTATGTAATAGTGTACTCATTGTTGAAGAGCCAAATGAAATATATAAAACATAAATGCCTCACTGGTCGATTAAAAATTAAGCTACTCTTGCCATGGATAGGTGAGCAATGTGAGCATCCTTATATTCTAAGACTCTTCAGAAAGCACTTTAAACCGCTGCTGGCAGTCGTGGGTCTAAAGTTTTTGGTGCTTTTGATAACATTCAAGCCGTGATTATCGTGTTACCAAGTTACAAGATATTTAAATTTTATTATAACTTGAAAACTATCTAGAATCGCGGAACATACATGGGGTATTTGCGGATACCCCTGTGCGTATCCTGGGCAAATATTTTTTTTTATGACGTCACTATTTGAACCACTTGTATGGTTAGCAAGAATTGTAGTAAAACTACAATCTTATTGAATAAATTCTTTTTTTTTAGACTTCTTCAAAGTCTGTCGATGGCAATTTAAATTGATTTGGCCCAGACATTGGCTACGACTTCACTGCGATGGTGTTAATGGGCTTATAATTTATGACTTATGATAAACTGTAAAAATACTGACGATAAACATTCCCGTGACTAAACCCTGGCACTTATGATTGCGGACACCCTTGACAATTTATTATAACACGTGGAACTTCACACCAAAGCAATGACATAATTACACAAAGGGAAAACGCGCATTGATTAGAAACAGGCTTGCTTGCGGGGTATTGGCGATTTAGCTATAGTATTTCTTTTTTTTTTTTTATCAGTAAATATTTTATGTAAACACATATTTATGTGATCAGCTGCATAAGCCTGTGAGGTTAAACTGGGACTGGGCGGGGCACATTTCCAGAATGGGTCAGGAAAGATGGGCCAGAATAGTCACACAGTGGGGGCCTGAAGACGGTTGTCGTCACCGAGGCAGGCCCATCAAACGTTGAAGTGACGATTTGGACTCTTCCTGACTGATTGGCCCGAAAAGGCAAAACACCGGGACAGTTGGAAGGGAATGCGGGAGGCCTTTGATCAGTAGTAGATAGGCTACGTAAAAATAAAAATTTTGATGGACAGAGAGGGAGATGAAGACCGAAAAAAAGATGGATGGATCGTGTGAGAAATTATTTGAATGAAAAATGAGTAAGTAATGATAGCGAAAGTAATGACGGCTGACAGGGGAGAATGAAAAAAACGTGTTGCACCGACTCCAAGTAATAGGGACAAGGGTAGAAAAATAATGATGATGACATCACTTAACACTTATAATGGGTCTAAAACTAGCCTAAACGAAGCCGGACGGCACTTGTTCTAGATCATACCTGAGCACCTTGTAGTTACGGATATATTGGGGGTTAAAGTTCCAACTATTTCCTACTTTTTTTTGAAATACAAGTTTTTAATGTTTTAACTTTACTTTAAATACTATTCAATGCATCCAACAGCACAATGTTTTGAGTGCGTTACATTGAGTTTTACCGTAAAACGTGATTTTTCACCCCAATAAAAAAAGTCGTTTCCCAGCAATAATTTTTGCGTAGAGTTATTTAGTTTGATGAAGAGAATGCTTTTTTGAAGGCTCCGTGAAGGGTCCGTCATATAAAGGGTGTAAAAAGACCCTTAACGAAGCCGAAAGGTACTTATTCTCCCCATCATTGCGATCATTTTTTTGTTCTAGACCATTCCTGGGAACCTTCTAGTTTCAGAGATATTGGAGGTCAAAGTTTCAATTTCTTCACACATTTTTTTTTTAAATACCACTTTTAAAGGTTTTAATTTTGCTTTAATTAACTCGATGACCCGTTTACTATTCAAAGCATCCATCAGCACTAAGTTTTGAGTGCGTTACATTGAGTTTTACCGTAAAACGTGATTTTACACCCAAAAAAAAAAAATGTTTCCCAGCAAAAATTTTTGCGTAATGTTACTTAGTTTGATGTACATAATGCTTGGTTGACGGCTTCGTGAAGGGTCTGTTTACACCCCGTATACCTTGTACAGCGATGGTCATTTTGGTATCTGAATTCTGAATAGTTTCGATCCAGCAGACAGAACCATTTCGATTCCATCGTTTACTGCAAAATGACTAACAAACAACCCGTTACATTAACTGGAAACGTGACTGCAAACCCTAAAACTAACTCAAAATATGTAATAAAATATAATAGATAGCCATAAATAATAAAAAACATTAAATTACCATTTGAGGTCGATATTGTAAGTCGATATCAACAATAAATATCTTATTCTATCGGAGCCCTCTCCATGTTTTGTAACCTTTCGAGTATAGTACGCCATACATGGAACTTATGATCCGTAATAGACAAAATATCGTTAAATGTTAACGAACGCTTACTCAAAGGTTACGAATTGATAAAATTACATGTTGATAGATATTTTTTAGTTAAGTTACGCCTACAGTTTATCTACATTAAAGAATTGAATAGTTTTCATTATTGAGTAGACCGAAAGTACAGACACACGAAGACAGCGTATTTCAAGTTACCCAAGGCCCGATACATCTATATCTATCCGCTCAGATCTTCTAAACTTCAACAAGGATTTTGATATAGTTTTCAATATCATGTAGATAAATTATTCGACTCCTCAAACATACTCAAAAACGTGAAAAAGAACTTTACTTTCGGAAGTCGGTGTCAAAAAAAAAGAAAGCACGTTAAGCCGTTGGTCCCGGGTGTCATTTGTAGATCTTTGACAGTCGTTAGGTATTCAGTGGCCCAAAAAGTATCGTATTACCCAATACTAACTAGGTTATGGAGGTCAGATAGGCAGTCGCCCGATGTAAAATACTGGTCTTCAGCTGCATCCGGTTAGACTGGAAGCTGACCCGAACATATTTGGGAAAAGGCTAGGCAGATAATGAGGCGGTGACAAAAAAGCCAATGCAACAAACAATTTTTCTGTTCTTTTTCATCTCTTATTTTTGGTGTGTCAGGCCGCGAATGAATGAACTTCTTCTTCTTTTTGTTCCGTGTTAATTACACAGAAAAAAAGATATCTTCGGTTTGTACCTGTAAACAAAGAAATAAAATATTTAGTAGGTAAGATTGCCAGGCCATAGTCGTAACGCTAACTGTACACCTTTAGCGTTTCGTTTTCCGCATCCATGCATATTTGAATCCAATGCGTGTGGCGTGATGGCAAACTCCATAGAGCTCGGAATCGCTAAGCCGGCATCGACTAAAGCCACACTAGACTTCTGTTACTTTTGCATCAATATCAAAATCACAGTGAACTTTATTGCTGTGACTATGAAGTTGATGTTATGCAGACCAATAGCAGACCAAAAAATATGCGAGCTTTATAAGGTTCCGTACCCGAAGGGTAACTATTGGGACCCTATAACTAAGCCTCCGCTGTCCGTCCGTCCTTCTGTCTGTCATCTCATAATCCATAATAGGTAGACAGTTGAAATTTTCGAAGAATGTGTAATTCTGTAGCCGCTATAACAACAAATAATAAAAATAATTTAAAAATTAAAGGGGGCTCGCCTACTCTGATGGTACGTAACCCTTCATGAGTTCGACTCGCACTTGGCCGGTTTTTTTTTTTTTGGAAAAAAAATCTCAGGCTCTGTAAATAATCACAGAAGTTTGACCACCCTATTTCGGCCAATAGGAATAAAACGAAAAAATAGGACAAAGGAAAATAAAGTTTTTAAGTGTTTATAGCGGCCGAACGCTGCAAGTAGGAATAAAATTCCACTAGCAATAAAATTTGCGGAAGTTGACTTGCGCAAGCGACTTTCAACGTGTAAACGCTCGTGCAAGTGGACTTCTGCAACTTTAAGTGACTTGCCGTGCTGCAAGCCCCACGTGTAAACAGTTGTTTTGACTTTGCTGCAAGCACTTGCGTCTTTATTTTGTTCACACAAAAAAGTTGGAAGTTTTAGTACAAGTTCAAAGGAAGAAGACGAAAAAAGTCAAAAAAGAAAAACAGTCTTTAAAGTCCACTTTACGGTGGTCAAAAGCAAGTTTGGTCTACTGTACCATTGGATCTAGAAGCAATAAAAATCATCCACTGTGGAAGGGAATTTTCAAAAAGACATTAAAGTTTGTGTTACCATACAAATTTTAATCCCTGTATGAAAATTATGAACTTCCGTTGGTATTTTCTTCCGATGGGAAAACCCAACGGGGTCGGCTTGTAGCAGTATAAGTGTCATATCTAGTACTGCCGTCCGCAAGCTATAATGCCGTTATCCAACAAAATCATATTTCGAGTAAAGGATAAAAAGAGGGCGAAAAAATAAAAAATTGATGCCGTTTCTTAACTATAACTCGTATGCGAGACTTATTGGTATCAAAAAATAGATATAGTATTGAGCTTTCGCTTTTTTTGATTATTGTGGTATCAAAAAACAAATATCGACCAGATGCGAGATAACGGCATTATAGCTTGCGGACGGCAGAGTAGAGAACGTCTCCAAGCTCTGTGGCGGGCGAGTAATAAGCGCGTGGCGCCCCCGACAATATTGAAGGACTATTAGGTAAGTACCTACGTAAGGTCGGGCTCTGTCCTTCCAACAGGTCCTTTCACGGACTTCTTATTGTTTATTAATCGATGGCTACTTCGTTGATTAACTCTTCTGCGTTTAAATAACAGGTAACGATATTTTGTCCTCTGTTTTATTTCAGATTATTTTATACCTACATAAACTAGTTTTTTTTAAATAAAAACGTTGCCCACACAAGGAATTTCTCCTGTATCGTGGGTGCGTTTACAAACATTTAAACACATATACAAACAGCCAGCTGTGCGGGATTGGAACCCGCGACAGCAGCCTATTTCTCAGCCACTGCGACCGTGCGGTCAAAAACTTCAATTTGTAAAACGACATTTAGCGACTATCATTAGTTAGCTTTTAGTTGTCAAAGAAACGATGGAAACACTGTTAGGTGAGGATACTGTGAAGAGTGTACTCGATGACGGCTGATAATATACAAGCGAATTCAAAAATGGTTCATAGTATGTTAGTAGTAACAGTTGAATTTCTTAAACTGCTATAAAACCAAAAAGGCACTATCTTAGTAAAATTTTCTCCATGGACATAGCAATACTCCTCATCATGCCATACTTTCACACACTCTGGTGTTTCATCTCTTTCAATTAGCACAAAGTAGCTCCAACCACTAATTAAAACAGCTAAAATTAACACTCATTACAATCTCCCTCTTCATTCCCGTAAAAACGTCCTTCAAATTAGCAAAACAAATGAAAACCTACCTTATATTAACATAACAAATAAAGCATATAATTCGTCAGCACCGCCACATCCCTGGGGTGCAAAGAGCCCCAGTTTGTTCAGCTAATGACTTCTTTTGTGAAACTTCGAACGCATTCATTCCTTCAGCGGGGTGCCTGAGGCCCCCAGTGCGGTGACGATGTTGAAGAGTAGGCCAGATTTGTATTTCTGGGGGTTTTGAAGACTTCTTAGTTACTAAAAGAATGAAGTATCTTCATTTTAACTTGATTAGAGAGGACATTGGGAATATTTTCACACAATAATTTTGATCCCGGACATTTTAGATTTTGACACACGAATGCTACCTGACAAGCGGGCGTGTGACACTATACAGAACAATTTGTTACTAAGTAGTAATAAGTATTGGATTACGATTGTCCCGTCTATCGCTTGTAAATATTTGAATGTCTTAGATTATTACGAATCTACCTTGTATTGAATTCATTCATTCAATTTAGTAAGAAGTCAGAAGCAGTGATAGTCCTAGTGGTGTGACCGTCGGACTGCCAAGTCATGTCTCAGTCAGGTCTCAAGTTCGAACCCAAGACACGCACCTCTGATTTTTCGGATTCATGTGCGTATTGTATAATTATTATAAAAAAGGAGCTCGTGGCTAAATAATAACTGCCGTTCGAGTCGATTTTAAGGTTAAGCCGTGCTTTTCTAAGTTGGTCCGTGGATGGGGGACATCCATCTACAGACCAACCTAGGCAAGCAACCTAACCATTGTCTGCATTCAACCTGTTTACCAAACTTTGTCATTGCGAAATAACCCTTATTTCGTTACGAGAAAGTTCATCTTCAATTAAGGTTTACGAGTCAACACATTTTTATGTTGGTACGAAAATTCTAGTTAGATCAGAAGCGCTTGTTAGAAAGAGCGTGTTTAGTTTTTATAGGTTCTAGTTTTATTATAATTACATTAGGTACACTTAGCACTTAACTAAAGCCGAGTTGTAAATAATTCAATGATTTTAATCAGTTCTGAGTAGAGGGTTGTGAACAGTCATCCAGTTAATGTTGTATGGGCTATAATATTTTAAGGGTTCCGTACATCAGTCGGCAAAAATGGAACCCTTATAGGATCACTTTGTTGTCCGTCTGTCAAGACCCTTTTTCTCAGGAACGCGTTGTGCAGGTATCAAGCTGAAAATAATATCAAATACTCAGGTTTGCTAACCCTTGGAGCAAAAATCAAACTTGTTAGTCAACGCGAACAAAAGATATTACCGTTTATGTCGCATATTTTGCGTTTAAACCAGGGAATCAAAACCTATAAATAGGTTACTTCCCGTTATTCCTACCTATACCTAGAATCATGTTGGAGGAGCTCGTGGCTAAACAATAACAGCCGCTCGGATCAATCTTCAGGTTAAGCCGCGCTTGCCTAGGCTGGTCTGTGGATGGGTGACCACCCATTACATACCGAGTTTCGTCCGTGCCTCAGAAAGCACGTTAAGCCGCTGTCAATTGTAGATCTTTGACAGCCGTTACAGGTAGTAAGTGGCCCGAAAGTCTGACAACCAGTCTTAGTAAGGGGTATCGTGGTACCCAGTACTAACTGGGTTGTGGAGGCCAGATAGGCAGTCGCTTCATGTAAAATACTGCATTCGGTTAGACTGGAAGCCGACCCCAAAATAGTTGGGAAAAGGCTAGGCAGATGAGATGATGATCTAGAATCATGTTTGCCAAGAAGCAATTTCTTACAGCACATGTAAAGGAAAAAATAAAAAAAACGTAAATAGCTAATAAATGGCGGGTATTTTCCTAAAAATCCTAACATATGGCATATCCTTGCTCATTTCTCGCTCAGCTCACCGCAGTACCTCACTCATATACCACTTTCAATTTTAGCCTGCGCTGTAAATTTTTATCATTATTATCATAATATACCGAGAATGAAGGAAAAAGTATGTTTATTTACTGTTTTATGAAAATGAGCTGTACGAGGAAGTGCTTTTAGGTAGATTACATGTACCTACTTTATACATAATGTGTTATGATTTAAATGACGGCATGGGTACTCTACAGGTTAATATTTCTGAGTGTGAAGAGGTATCAATCCACTTTACCTTGTACTTAGGACCAATTTCATCAATAAAACTGAACGCGATTAACGTCTAAACGAGATTTCAAGACTAATCAGTATCATAACCGCAACAGAATGATACTGCCAGCTCTTAAACGCGTTTAGAAGTGTTGAAAGTGTTCAGGTTCAATGGTGAAATCGCCCTCTCTTGATCATAGTACCTTCATGATTTAATCTACTTCAGTTTTACATTTCTGATGAAAACTCTACGGTGCTCCTTCACAGAGCATTGCCTGCCCTGTCTTACGATTGAGATCCAGTTCCTTGACTTCCTTCAAAGTCAAAAGCTAATTTTTTTCTTACCAAGTCTAAGTTTTTTTATGCTATCCTATCCCACTGCTGGGCAAAGGCGTCCCCAAAGTCTTTCCATGAACTCTGATCCGTCCAAGTTTTATATCAATTAAATCAGGCACTTTTCAACTGTCATGGTGTGGTTCAGTTAGCAAGAAAGAGTTACAGCTAGGTAAACAGCCTGTCCTATGTACAGACCGTCACTCGCAGTCAACTTCCGAGCCGTTTCAACAGAACTATACCACCTGCTCTATAACGACCTCACGTGACACAACCTTTACTTTCTCATATATCCTTCTGCATTTTCCTAGCTTTGTCTGCTTTTAAATGTTCCCTCTTTTTCTCCCTATGATGTTCTTAATGAATGCTTAACACTCTCCCTGCCTTGGAAACCGCCGGCGACCCCCAAAACATTTTGTTCAGCAGGCCAAAGCACAACACGCACGTGAAGTATCACATTTTCCATAACAGCACGCCAGTAGTTGTAAAAATTATTTGAATTCAGGAGGTCAGGGTGGCCCACGGCGTCTTGAAAGATTTTTTTTTAGGACCCGCCGGCGGCTCCCGCGGCCTCTTGTAATAATTTTAACTTTTGAGTCACGGCGTTCACAATCAGCAAATTTGGGACCCGCCGGCAACCACCATGGCCTCCTGAACTTAAAAAGCTTTATATATTGTCGGCAGGGAGAGTGTTAATAGCAATTATATCTATCATACTGCAGGACTCGGCTTAGTAAACCTGACATTGCCGAGTGCGTGGTACACAGAGATTCAAACCAAGGTTTTAATTTTACTAGCTTCAACAGTAAACTTGGTTCAAGCATGCCAAGTGAGCATGTTTGCATGTCAAGAGTGCGTGTCTCCAGAACCTTGGCCGTCAGCACTTGTTATATTTGCGTTTTTTCATGACGTTTGACCTCCCGGAAACCTGATTTACGATTTAGTTAATTGTGTTATGTTGTTTTTAATCTTAGTTTAAGGACGAAAGGATTGTGCGTTTCAAGGACTGGGAAGTTGAAATTTAAATATAACATCACGCCTGGTTTAGCTGAAGGGTTAGGCAGATGTGTACTTATAAATATACCGTACTAGTTATGTTACGTCTCAGGTAATAGGGGGCGAGCCTAGTGCCATCAACCGGGCAAAAATCCAGATTCTGTACTCTACAGAGAATTCCTAATATTATAGAAAAATTCAAAAACATTTTGCGGTGATGAAATAAATTACACAAGAAAAAGTGTCTACCTGGGCTCGCACCCACGATATACGACACGTAAATCCGTTACAAATAGGCCAACAGAGTTTCTCTTAAAAAAAAACTGGATTACCATAAAATCTACAAACTTAATGAAGTCGGAAAACGAAAAAAGCAAAAAAAATCTTCTCAGCTTCTAGGTGCTAACTAAGAAAGGATTTTCCTCAACTTAAAGTCTAAGGAGGTCAAACAGGGTTTAATGTTTCATTCAGGCAAACGAATTAGCGACAACTTGCGATATGCTGAGCGAAACTTTTCGCAAAATCTTTGAAATAAAATTATAAAGTTTTCGTTCGAGGAGTTACTTATAAAGTTTGGTTATGTAGCTTTTCATTTATTTACTTACTATGACTCGTGGCTAAATAATACCAGCTGCTCGGGTCGATCTTTAGATTAAGCCGCGCTTACCTTAGTCGGTTCGTGGATGGGTGACCACCCAGTACATACTGAGTTTCCTCCGTGCCTCGGAAAGCACGTTAAGCCGTTGGTCCCGACTGTCATTTGTAGATATTTGACAGTCGTTCAGTCAGTGGCCCGATAGTCTTACAACCAGCCTTAATAAGGGTAATTATCGTGTTACTCAGTACTAACTGGATTGTGGAGGTCAGATAGGCAGTCGCTCCTTATAAAATACTGGTATTCAGCTGCATCCGGTAAGACTGGAAGCCGACCCCGATATAGTTGGGAAAAGGCTAGGCAGATGACTTACTATCACGCGGTCTCCGACGTGCGGACCTCAAGTGGACTTGGACAGGACATCTGGCTAGACGCGGAGATGGCCGATGGAGCAAGGCTTTGACACAGTGGTAGCCAAGATTAGGCCAAAGAAACCAGGGCCGTCCTAAAGCTCGTTGGCTTTACGATATCGTCAAAATCGCGGGAAACACCTGGAGAAGGGACACACAGAACCGGGAAGTAAGTGGGCCGAAGAAATAGGGGGCCTAAACCCAGCAGTGGGTGATCCCGAAGATGATGATGATAAGATGATTTTAATATTAATTTATTTTGTTTTTATTTTTTTTTAAATTCTGATGTTGATTTCCATGTTAATTTTTTTTTTTTAATTCTGATTTTGATTTCCATGTTAATTAATTTTATTTAAATTTAAATCAGACTGTGTGGATCAAGTTATCTGAAATAAATGAGGGGGCCTGTGTTCCAGAAGTGGGAAAATAATAAGTTTATCATCACCATCCACAGCTCAACTTCACTCACTGCTGGGTATAGGCCTCTCTTTGCTTGTGTCAAGCTCCACGTTCATGTGCCAGCCTAATCCAGGATATTCCCGCGATGGCTATAGTTTCGTCTGCCCATCTCGCCGCCAGACGATCAACACTTCTCTATCCAGTCCTTGGTCTCCACTAATAATTGGTTGATTATGTTACACTATGAGTTAAACAACACACCTCGTGACTCGCAGTAAGCCATGTTAAAGTCAGTAACAATAGCGGGCGGGTTACCCATTCGTCAGTGTCCTTCATGAAGATACCCGGCGTAAAAATTATAGGGTTTACGGGACATTAATGCACTGGTGTGATGTTATGGTATAATTTTACGTTTCACGATAATTTAGGACTAAAACGGTGAATAATTGTTTGGCACACAGATAGTTTATAACCGGGATTAACTAACACATAGGATACTTTTTATCCCCGTAGTACGATCTTGTGGGACAATTACCGAACTCCACGCGGGTGAAGCCGCGGGCATAAACTAGTTGGATATCATCATCTGCCTAGCCTTTTCCCAACTATATTGGGGTCGGTTTCCAGTCTAACCGGATGCAGCTGAATACCAGTATTTTACATGGAGCGACTGCCTATCTGACCTACACAACCCAGTTAGTAATGGGTAATACGATACCCCTTGGTAAGACTGGTTGTCAGACTTTTTTGGGCCACTGATTACCTAACGTCTGTCAAACATCTACAAATGACACCCGGGAAAAGCCCGCACGGAGGAAACTCGGCATGTAATGGGTGGTCACCCATCCACAGACCAACCTAGGCAAGCACGGCTTAACCTAAAGATCGACCCGAGCGACTATTATTATTAAGCCAACGAGCTCCTCATAAACTAGTTGGATATAATTACCAAAATTATTCACAGTACCCAAATGCCCAGGGGTAATGTCGAAGTACGTGATATTTGTAATAAGGTTTCGTACAAAATCTAACTGTATTGCGTAAATTAATGACGTGTGTTAAACTCTGTCGGTTGTGGAAAATCCGCGGCTAATCCAATTTATTCGGTTTAGTCTAAATGTGTCCAAAAACGGAACGGTGTGTGATTATGTTATAGATAAAAATTATAATATTTTTTTGATGAAAATAATAAACATAATACACAATAATAAATAAACAAAGGAATTCTATGAGGATTTTCACACGTAAAAAAAAGCAGTCGGCAGTAAACCTCGCTACCACCTTGATGATTATCATTATGTTACAACTACGCCAAGAGCTAATACTGCAAAAGAAGAAACTGGTTTTTATATCCACGACTCCACGTAGTAGGTGTAAAAAGTATAGTTTGTCGTGGGAGATAAAGGTGTCTTCATCTTGGTCGAGCTTAAATCTCTCACTGCTCTCTGAATTCTAGTCTTAACTCCGTCGCGTTTCTCAGATGCTAACTCAGAGTTAGGAAGCTCTCTCGCTGCGCTCGGGAGTCCTTATAATCCCTCGCTGCGTTTGGGATTCACAATAGCGCCCGTGACATAAAACAATGTTTTTTCCCCTCGTTGGAAAATTTACTATTTTCGTTGGTTATTATGATTTTTCCTGTGACAAAACCTTCACATTTTATTCAGTAGATTAAACTAACTGTATACATTATTAATTAAAAACTATTAAATATACTAAAATAAATAAACTAACAACAAACTATAAAAGGGCATCAGAAAATTCCTCCTCAACGCTGTCAGCTGGTAATGTGCCCAAGAGCACTTGGTAACTTAGCCTCTGGCCAAATTAAAAACCAGCCCTTGGGTCACGAGAAGCGTCAACTAGGCTCTTATTAAGATTATTTATGAAATAAAAACAAGCGATTTGAAAGAATATTTACTAACCGCAGTACACAAGGCTTTCAGAAATAATTCCAGGTTAGGTACCGCCTGTTTGCAATAAAAAGCGGATACCCACATGTAGATAGATACACTCGATGAAAAACAAAAGATACGCCTGACTGCAGTTTTAATACCCGCACGTGCATACTGCGCTCATTGCGGATTCCACGTACACTCGAACAAGCGCTTTGGTATACAAGCAGCTTACTTGCAACTACTTTTGAACAATACTGTGTGTGTGTGTTTTAAGTATTTATCAAGCTTTTTTTAAGTGGGCATGCTGTAAGCTTTCGCTGTCGGTTTTCGTAGGTACTACCGCGCTCACTGACGGTTGACCACTTTTCAACCTTATTACTGTCGTTTTTGGGTAACCACTGATAATTAGCGCAGTGCAGTGGGTTCTCCATAATACCTACTTCATCGTACTAAGTAAAGAACTTCTTGCCACATTCACTACTTGGAGTTGCCCGTTTTTTTATATTCTGTGCTTGTAATTTATTTTACTCGCATTGTGTCCTAACACAGTATTGTATGCCACACCTTCTCCCCTGGCCATCATGCACCACTAATTGCACCCACCAGGACTTGAATGAGGCAATTGAGGCAAACGACAGAGCTGTCCAGGATGCTACGTGCTGGTCGGACATAATCTGAGTCATGGATTTGAGAATAAGAAGAAGATTTATTTTACTAAGTAGATATCCGTATTAGATCTAACTACTATCTTTTTTATATGCACGTGTTTCTGAGACAGTAAAACAAGTTTTATTTCTTAAATGTTAATACTCACAAAAGATTACTATCGATAGTGTAGTAGAAAGATGAATATTTTTGTTTGAACACAAAATCGCTTGTTCTACTGTACATTGTAGATTAATAACGTTAACCGCAGATTTTTCCTCTGTGTGCGCCGCAATGTACATAAAATGTGGTTTTGAATTAAATTCTTTGCGTTTTTTGCTGTCGCATAAGTCGGCTAATAAATGTCGAGGTTCAGCTACGTTTAAGCTCGTGTTTTACTTTACGAGAGATTATCTCAAAGCTACGGCCACAGGTTGATTTTCTCAGAATAATTTTCTACATCTTTGAAGAAATGAGGTAAAATTCGTGAGTGTAGTTTGAGCATAAGGTGGATTGCTATAATAAGGGTAGGGAAATACCAAACTAAAGAAACGATGGATGTGTGAAAGATGATATGGGTATAAAGAGTTGACTAGAGTTGCTGTAGACGGGTTTGGCGCCCAAAAAAGAAATTGATAGGAACCTAGACATATTCTGTCTTATTTTTTTTTTAATTGCCTGTACTGTCCCGCAGCTGGGCAAAGACCTCCCCCAATTCCTTCCATGTGCTCTTTTCTCGTGCCACCTCGAACTAGCTCCCACAGAAAGCAAAAAAAAAGACAAAAATAATTGAATCTGCTCAGTTTTCGAGCAGAAAAAAGGGCAATACGAACTGATTTTTTCTGCATTTTCTTTATAAAATATTATGGCATAGTTCTTTGTTTCTATCTCTACGGGCCTAATTCTTAATACGATTACAGTGCCCAATTGACTTCTCAGCAATTACTGACTGCCCAATTTAATTCAAATCCCGGACTATTATTTTAATTATATTCAATTTTAGAATTATACTTTTTCATACGGCAAAATAATTAGAACATTCAAGAACCTATTCTTATTATAAACTACAAATTTTTATATTAAGGAAAATCAAAGAGATTTAGAACGGTAAATATTTGATCAATGAATTTGGAGAAAATGATTTCATAGTAGCTACAGGAATTGAAGAAACTTTTCAATGTATTGTACTTAAGCACGAATGGTAGCCGGACACGTTGTCGTCCAATCGATATCTGCGATAAATAAATAATTAAGTACTTAACGCCCACGAATAGAACAATTCTTGTGATAAATTCTAATTTATTTATGTCAGATCTTAAGTTGATGAACAGATATTTATATATTTTTTATTTTTAGTCATCATCTACCTGCTTTTTCCTAAACATGTTGGGGTCGGCTTCCACTCTAACCGGATGCAGCTGAATACCAGTATTTGACATGGAGCGACTGCCTATCTGATCTCCACAACCCAGTTAGTACTGGGTAATACGGTACCCTTAGTAAGACTGGTTGTCAGACTTGTTGGGCCACTGACTACCTGCTGTAACGACTGTTAAAGATCTGCAAATGACAGCCGGGACCAACGGCATAACGTGTTTACCCATCCACAGACCAACCTAGCCAAGCACGGCTTGACCTAAAGATCGACCCGAGCGGCTGCTTTTAATTAGCAACGAACTCCTCTATTTATATACAGGCAGTAATGAACGCGAACCCTTCGATTGTGCGTGGGATGTACAGATTGTCATCGTATTTAATTTATTTTCGTACCTTTAGTATCGACGTTTGAAATGTATATAAACATGAATCACGATCAATGAAATGTAAACACTGAACAAAATTCAAAAGCGATTTTCTCCTATTGTATTTATTAGCGTGTTACGTTTTCACGAACATTGTATTTTGAAAGAATAGGTGTTATCACAAATTAGAAACCGTAATATCACGAGAAAATTGCTTGTCAATTCTGTTAAATGTATACATTTAATTGCTCGTGATTGTACACAAGAAATTGTTGAAGTACACACAGCTGCTGGCAATGCCATTTATTTTGTTTTTTTTTTCACTTTAAAGTATCTTCTTTAACGTAACTTCTGTTTAAGTCCTATGTAATAATGGGCGAGCTTATTACCCTCAATTGGGCGCAAATCCAAACTCCATGGCCACTACTGAGAAATTTCTGATGGAAAAACCCATTGACACTTTTCCCGACCCGAGAATCGAACCCACGACCTCGTGCTCAGCAGTCGTGCTTGCGACCATTAGACCAATGAGGCAGTCGAGCTTCAATTAAAAAGCAATTAATCTCTACAGATGGCTCCCTAATAAAACGTGAGGTAAAACGCTAAAGTAATAGAACTTCTAAGTAATATTTCTTACCACAAGATAAATCAAAACTCTGTGTAAGCCGGTGCCCCAAGGAAAGTGATTTATAGACGAATTTTCATTTAAACTTTTAAAGTATGAAAAACTTTTGGACGTCCTGTTAAGAGCTCCATTTTGGATTATTAGGTTACATTCTTAACAGAAAAGGTTAGACAGGGCAGAAGTTCGTTTTTGGGGTTCCGTACCCGAAGGGTAACCAACGGGACCCTATTACTAAGTCTTCGCTGTCCGTCCGTCCGTCTGTCTGTCAGCAGGCATGTCTCATGATCCATAATAGGTAGACAGTTGAAAAAGTACCTACATCCAAGCTTACAATTTTTAAACCTTTAAAATATTAGTGTAGTTTAGTGTTGATTACAACTTACCGTACATGTTGTCCTAGATAGATCCTAAAGCATTCTCGCAAGCAGAAACCAATGGATATAAAGCGCCATCAATTCATATTGACTTTAATACAACAGCCATTATTTCCCTTTACTCATCTCAACACACTAATTGACGGTTATTAAACATAAACCTAGCTATTAATACGCTCTGAGTTCCAACGATTATGGTATCAATGTACGGCTATTATTTTGTCAATAAACTTTATTGATGTCGCGAGTAACATGTGTTTTCACCCTACAGTTTTTATTTTTATGCCTCCTAGGTCTAGTAGTTATTGGCGGTACTGTTAAGCACGAGGTCTTGGGTTCAATTCCCAGGTCGGGCAAAGTGTTTTTGGGTTTTCTTTCAAAGATTTCTCAGTATAGCCACTGAATAAAGATTTGTGTTATGTTGATGGCAATAGGCTCGCCCCCTTTTAAATGGGGCTTTAATCTAGCTAATACCTGTGCCTAACCCTTCTGGGATTATGGGCGTGATATTATGTTTTTTTTTTATTGTGTTCTTCAAGTGAAATGAATAAAGTTACGATTTCAATCATGGTTTGGAAATTAACTTGGAGTAACGTAATGTGATTTGTTGAAGTTTGAGGACCACTTGTCACGAAGTAAAAAAATTGTATTTACAGTTATACTAATTACTTATTTTATTATTAATACTACCTGAATTAGAAACTACTTTACAGTAATATACAGACATATTGTGTAGGTGTCTACGTAGGTTTTTGTATAAGCATATACAAATGAATTAATCTACAGTGACAGGCGGTACACTAACTGCACTAAATTAATTTAATAAAGTTGCACAGAGACCAGTAGGTATTGTCGTTGTGGTCAGACATGCGGATGTCTGACCACAACGACTCATTTCAGGCGACTGGAACTCGCGGGGGTTCCAGTCACCCAAAATGGTAATTTTAGGGAAGCTTAGTGCCACCATTTGAAAGTGATGGATTCCTTCGGCTCATGCTGGATACACCGTAAACTCATCGTTTTCCTGCCCTTTTTTTTCTGATAGGAAATCATCAAATGACCCCTCCCGCTCTGGGCGGAGCGGAAGGACTGTCAGACTCATACTGACTAAAACCCATCCATGTTCCTTTTTAGCCCTTTGTGTTCCAGGGCCGCGGTATCGCTTTCGAACAGTCCCGTAGCCCCGGCTGGCATCGGCCCTTGCGGACCCCTTCCGATTTGCTGACACCTCTTTGAGGCGCTCGTGGAATACGAACGCGCCGTCGAAAAGGCCCGTCATCATAAACGGCGAGCTAGCATTTTCCTGCCCTTCCTTCTTCTCTTCCTCTAGCCTTATTTATTTGGGGTCGGCGCAGCATGATTTCTTCTTCCATACTTCTCTATTACTCGGCATCTCATCAGATATACTGTAAACTATCTTTAAAATAACCACATAACAACGCGCCTGTAATCCCTGAAGGGTTAGGCTGAGACGTACTAAATGCTGCGGGGCTATTCGAAAGAGATAACGAGTTCCTGGAACACAAAGAGCAAAGAAGGAACATGGATGGGTTTTAGTCAGTACGAGTCGGACACTCCCTTCCACTCCGCCCAGAGCGGGAGGGGTCATTTGATGATTTACCATCCGGAAAAAAAAAGACGTACTGAATAGTACACCCACAAGTCTCATGTAGGATGCCAACCTATTGCTGAGCACAAATCCAGACTCCGTTGCTGCAACTGAGAACTTCCTGATGGAGAAACCCAACAGCATTTTGAAGTTTTTCTTTTGAGCACTACGTCAAAATCCAGTCCTCAGTCCATTGTCTCTCACGGCTGACAATAACTATTTCTTCGAACTGTATAACTGTGCTGATCACTGAAACAATGGAACTTTAATCCTGAGACTTTTTTATTTCAGGCAATTCACTTTAAGCGCACAGCTTATTTGTCTCCGGGATTCTGCTGCCTTTTCTGTCGACACTTTTAAAAGGATTTTCTTTGGTAACTGTAGGTAACGTTGATAGAAATATCAAATAAGTCTAGAAATATCCGTCTAAAAATTGTATAGTGTACAGAACATTGAGGGTGTTTGAAGAACATAGACACACGAACCATGTATGTCGATAGAATTTCGTAAAGTTGCTACAATTATTATCTCCGATTCGATAATTTTGCTCACCCTTTTTAGGGTTCCGTACCCGAAGGATAACCAACGGGACCCTATTACTACGCCTCCACTGTCCGTCCGTCCGTCCGTCTCTCTGTCAGCGAGCTGTATCTCATGATCCGGAATAGGTAGACAGTTAAAATTTTCTGTTGCCGCTATAACAACAAATAATAAAAATAAATTAATGATTAAAGGGGGCTCCACTACTACGATGGTATAGAACCCTTAATGCGAGAGTCCGACTCGCACTTGGCCGGTTTTTTAATTATTCTATTAAATGCTAAAGCATTTTTTTTTTGTTTTATCATTGCTGATGACTGATACCGACGTCAGCAGTAACACGTGTCACCTGGGTAACCTTGATTCTCGTTTCGATTTCAAGGTCAGGCAAACACTTATTGGGTTTTTTCATCAGAAATTTCTAAGCCTACGTTTGTAGTCTGCATTGATATCCGGTTGAGTTAGGATTTCCACCTATTACATAGGACTTGAACACAACTGGCAAAATGTGGTTGTACTACAGCGACAATTCCAAACCTTTGGGGGATAACAATTATGATGTTGTTAAATGGGTGTAAAAATGCCCTTAACGAAGTCAAAAGGCACTTGTTCTCCTCGTCATTACGGTCAGTTTTTTTGTTCTAGACCATACCTGGGAACCTTCTAGTTACGGAGATTTCGGGGTCATAATTTTTTTACTAGTAAAAAAAATACAAGTTTTTAATGTTATAACTTTACTTTAAATACATAAATCAGCTCGATTATTTACGAGTTATAAAATCACAGACAAACAAACACATAAACCTAGCCTTTCAAGTCACAAACATGGAAATAAATCGTGTGTTTCTTGACCTCGTGTTAGTTCTTAATTTCTACTAGTGAGTAGGTAAACAAAATAGTAAATCAGCTGGGATATGCGTCATGGAAGGTTATCCCGACTTATGTGTTTCTTTGGAGGTGACTGGGGATATCTAACATGTCTTGTGGAAATCTGAGAAATATTTATTTCCCTTTGCAGGGTCGAAATAAATTAACTGACGAAACCTATAGACTTCACATAAAGGGTGTAAGAAGACCCTTAACCAAACCGAAAGGCACTTGTTTTTCCCGTCATTGCGATCATTTTTTTGTTCTGGACCATACCTTGAACCTTCTAGTTACGGAGATATTGGAGGTCAAAATTCCAATTTTATCACAAGTTTTTTTTTTAAATACTACTTTTTAAGATTTTAACTTTACTTTAATTACCTCCATGACCCGTGTACTATTCAAAGCATCCATCAGCACCAAGTTTTGAGTGCGTTACATTGAGTCCTACCGTAAAATGTGATTTTTCACCCAAAAAAAAAGTCGTTTCCCTGCAATAATTTTTGCGTAGAGTTAATTTGATGCACAGAATGCTTGGTTGACGGCTTCGCGAAGGGTCCGTTTACGGTTTGTATTTGTGCTATCAATATCTGCCACATACAGGGTGTAAACGGACCCTTCACGAAGCCGTCAACCAAGCATTATGTACATCAAACTAAGTCACCCTACGCAAAAATTATTGCTGGGAAAGGACTTTTTTTTTTGGGGTGAAAATTCACGTTTTACGGTAAAACTCAATATAACGCACTCAAAACTTGGTGCTGATGGATGCTTTGAATAGTACACGGGTCATGGAGGTAATTAAAGTAAAGTTAAAATCTTAAAAAGTAGTATTTAAAAAAAAAACTTGTGATAAAATTGGAATTTTGACCTCCAATATCTCCGTAACTAGAAGGTTCAAGGTATGGTCCAGAACAAAAAAATGATCGCAATGACGGGAAAAACAAGTGCCTTTCGGTTTGGTTAAGGGTCTTCTTACACCCTTTATGTGAAGTCTATAGGTTTCGTCAGTTAATTTATTTCGACCCTGCAAAGGGAAATAAATATTTCTCAGATTTCCACAAGACATGTTAGATATCCCCAGTCACCTCCAAAGAAACACATAAGTCGGGATAACCTTCCATGACGCATATCCCAGCTGATTTACTATTTTGTTTACCTACTCACTAGTAGAAATTAAGAACTAACACGAGGTCAAGAAACACACGATTTATTTCCATGTTTGTGACTTGAAAGGCTAGGTTTATGTGTTTGTTTGTCTGTGATTTTATAACTCGTAAATAATCGAGCTGATTTTGATTCGTTTATAATTTTTATGCGGATTTACTTAACGCTGTTTTGATTCTGACTGGTGTCGAAGTAGGATGTGGTAGATCTAAGTTTTACAGCATTTCGTGGTCATATTATGACTTTCATCAGGGTTAGCGTAATTTTGTCGGTAGCATAGGACCTGGACTCCACCAATGTGCGGAAGCGGAGGGGAGAGGCGATGCTTAGGTTAGGTTAAGGTGTTTCTGTTACGGTTAAAAGCCGAAGTAAAGTTACACCTAGTTCTAGCCGGCTATACCCTGGTGCGGCCGGTAACAGTTTGTTATAGTGCAACCAATTTGGATCTAGAGCTCGCTCGGCTCGCGCGCGTTTGGACACAGTTCTAACCTAACCAAACTTAGTCCATTTGCTCAGTGTGTCCTAGCAATAAAAAGGATAGTTACCGGCCGCACCTCAAACTCTCAAACTCAAAGCATTTATTTCAAATAGACCCATGACAGGCACTTTTGCATAGTCAAAAATAAGCTACCTACAGTCCCGCCACAGGCATAATAACTGTGAATGGACTGTAGTTGCCCATTCGAAAATAGTAGATCTCATGGAGAAGAATGGGCAAGAAACTCCATGGACACTCTTTTCAAATCAAGTCATAGTCCTGGGTACAATATTGTTGCTTCTATATGTGAGCACAGTGTAGAGATAGGAAAATAAAACAAAGCTACAGTTAAAACCATAAAGATTAGGATAAGCCCTACTAACCATAATAGAAAGTCTACATGGTACTCACACTTACAAAAACTCAAATAATGCTTCTAATTTATATAAAACAATGGTTATCAAAGTAACAAAGTTTCCAAACGAGAAAAAAAATAAAAGAAATGATGAAAGAACTGAAGGTATCTCTTCCAAACATTAAGATCTTAGTATGTGAGCCCAAGTGGCAGTGGAGCAGGACCAGCATTGAGCCAAGCATTTTTATCTACGATATACTCTTCTAACTTATAATATGCTCGCTTACATAGTGTTTGTTTTATGCATTTTTTAAATTTCTTCTCATTCAGTTGTAAAATGTCAAGTGGTATTTTATTGTAATATTTTACACAGTACCCCATAAAAGATGTGCGTACTTTTGACAATCTGAAACGTGGTTGATCTAATTTGTCCTTATTTCTAGTATTAATATTATGCCTGTCGCTTATTTTACTAAAAAGATGAATGTTTTTCACCTAGGTATAGCTGGCTAGAACTAGGTGTAACCTTACTTGGCCGGCTAGAACTAGGTATAACCATGTATATATTTTGGCTTTTAGCCGTAACATATCCACCGAAGCTGTGCGGAGATGCGTACTTGCTAGACCAGAGCAGAGATGTGTAAACAGCACCGCATGCCGCTCGCATCGCTTCTTGTCTCCGTTGTGCGCCGCTGGCGAGTCTAAGACTGACCTAATCAAAAGGAGCCTCTCCTCTCTGCTCAACCGTTTCCTCTAAAGCTAATCGGAGACAAGAAGTATGAATACCGAAATTCAATTGGTGTTTTACAACACATCCTTCTCCTCTCGTCGTTTCCACTTCGGTGGAAACCGGGTCTAAGTCAATCTAATACATTTCTTGACCTTTCCGTCATCGTCATCGTTGACAGAAAGCCACTTTGTCTAGGATTTCCGATTTTGGTTTCAGATAGTTTTATTTTTCCAGTACCTACTGCAAGTAAGCTTTTTTTTCGAATGGGAAATCATCAAATGCCCTTCTCTGAGCGGAGTGGAAGGGAGTGTCAGACTTTTACTGACTAAAACCCATCCATGTTCCTTCTTTACCCATTGTGTTCCAGAGCCGCGGTATCTCTTTCGAACAGTCCCGCAGCCCCGGCAGACTGCAAGTAAGCTTGGTTTTATTTTTATAAATGATAGCAACATTTCTAGTTAGGTTCGTACTCCTATATATTGCTAACCCTCTCAGCTCATATAAATTCTTTGTTTAAGAGTAGGTTTACTACCAGACGTTTTTGGGATATATTTTATTACCGTCCTCCACAAAAATGTGGCCTAGAGTAACAAAATTCAGGTTTTATTAAAATTCCAGGTAGCACTAACCTTCTCTTTGCTATCCCATGCACGTGCCGACAATATTCATATGTATACATAGGTTAAAACAAAGTAGGTGTCTTTCTGTGTAGTTGATAGTCGGTGTAGTTTGTGTTGTCGCTCAGACCCTCTCAACCACGCAACGGACTTTGATACGGTTTTCATCATCATTTAGATTTTCAAGAAGGTGTACACGTAAATAAAGAAATAAAGTACGGAAACCTCGATGTTTTGACAATATAGTGCTGCAGAAGTGCGAAGCAGGACTGGTTCGCTAGCACCTATAACAATTTTTTCCTAGCCGGCTCGGACTAATCCTGGGCGTCCTCCTTCCAGTTCTGACGGAACCTGTCCAGTTTGTCCGGCCATCTCCTTCGTGGCCTGACATGACATCGCGTAACATATTCATCATGTTTTTTGTAGATATTTCCTTTCTGGACCCTGTGAGTCAGACTCTGCGCCGTCTGCTTTCCTTCCTTTAAGCGTTTCGATAGCAATCTAAATTCTGTTGGCCCAGAACTGAGCCACGAATTTGGCGCTCTCAGTGGCGTCCATCAGTTCCTGTAATGAATAAACAACAGGACACGCAGGACACGATATTAAGTGCCCCATCTTTTGTGGAACAGCTCCATATTTACATTCCAGAGCAGAGTTGGCAATGAATCTCCACCTGAGCAGGTTTTCGTTCCGGCTGACCTGGGTCCGGAGACTATTTAAAGACTTCCAGGTCAGCCATGGTAACTCATGTCTAGATGGTAGATTTTTAGCAGGCGAAAATTTAAATTCTCTGTAATATAAAGTTACGTTTCATGCATGTACCATTATTAATTTGCAAGTTACCGGGATTTTCGTCATCCACCCGTATTATTTGACCGCTAGTGTACAGTTTTGACATGTCGCCATAACGTGTGCAAATATTTGTATATTACATACTTTAAAGAAAAGTAATCCTTACTTCCGGCATTCGTACATGTAGTAAAAGACAGCGACATCTCCTATGGCAAAAGCGTTTAAAACCAACGGATGAAAATAAAATAAAATTTGATACGTACTCGGGAAGATTTAAAAAAATTATTAAATTGACCCAGAAAGCACAAAATAACTACCTAATTAACAACTCTAAAAATAAATCAAAAACGTCTTGGCAAATAATAAACAACACCATATCTCAAAGTGAGCCCATCTCTCAAATAAAAAAACATGGTAAGTTAATATCCGACCCTAAAGAAATTGCTGAGTCATTCAATGAATTCTTTATCGATCAGATTTCCGAAGTGCCTAAAATTAGAACAGATAATACTATACCGATACAATATAACGACCATTCAATATTTATGTGCCCAGTTGTCCCGCAAGACATAATGAGAATAATTAAAAACTTAAAAAATAAAAAAAGTTTCGGTTATGACGGTATCTCAACAAGAGCAATAAAATTTGTATCCAGCAGCATAGCTGCTCCCCTAAGTCATATCATTAATAATAGTATAACTGCTGGAATCTTTCCTGAGAATCTGAAAACCGTCGTAGTTAAGCCACTTTTCAAAAAGAACGACAAAGAAAGTATGGCAAATTACATATATAAATAAATATAGAGAAAACTAAAGTTATGTATTTTTACCAACGTATACACCCCGAAGACTTAAATTTAAAGTACAATGGCCAAACAGTGGACGAAGCAAGTATAGCCAAATTTTTAGGAATTTTAATTGATAGCAAACTTACATGGAAACCACAAGCTGAAGCTATTTGCAAAAAATTAGGTTCATCAGCGTATGTTCTATATAACCTTTCCAAAAAGGTAAACATCAACACTATACTGGTTGCATACCATGGCTTAGTGGTATCGAATTTAAGGTTTGGTGTCATATTTTGGGGCAATTGTTGTGAACGAGAAAATATCTTTAAAGCCCAAAAACGCTGTCTAAGAGCAATATTTAAATTAAAAGTTACAGACAGCTGTAAAACCGTTTTCATTGACAATAAACTACTTACTTTTCCCTGTCTTTACATATTAGAGCTTTCCATTTTTGTTAAAAGTAATAGTGACTTATTCCCTACTTTAAAGGACACAACAAAGCGAAGTACAACTATCAGGTCTCAATATAAATATAAGTTATGTACCGGTGCTCACAAAACATCTTTATTAAAATAAAGTGTTTTAGGCATGGCGCCTATAATCTATAATAAGGTTCCAAATAGCATCAAGGAGCAACCTTTGAGAATTTTTAAAAAACAGTTTACATCGTTATTAATACAAAAATGTTATTATTCTGTATCAGACTTCCTAACAGATAAATTATAGCTGTATTATTATGTTACTCTATTTTGACCTGATTTTTTTATTACAAGATAATTTGTTGAATTGTTGTGAAAGTTTTTAAATTGAAGTTATATGTTTTATTGTTTAAAAGTATAAATTTTTGCATGCCTAATGGTAGAATGTACCAGGAACAAATAATTACTACTGTAACAACTCATGTATGTACCTACATTCAAAGCAAATAAATTATTTCTATTCTATTTCTATTCTATTCTATTCTATTCTATTCTATTCTATTCTATTCTATTCTATTCTATTCCTTATCTTTACTAATATTATAAATGCGAAACTAAGTTTGTTTGTTTGTTTGTTACCTTTTCACGCCTAAGCCACTGAACTGATCATCCTGAAATTTTGCATATAAATTGTCAGGGGTACAGAAACGGACATATGGTACCTTTCATCCCGAAAAAAAGTACAGTTCCAGAGGAAAACAACAATAACGATCTTATGATAATAGATGGCGCCACGTGTCTTTCGAATCATAATTGAATAATTTTATTACAAGCAGACTACGACCCAAATTGATTTTCAAATTCAAAATTAACGCGAGCGAAGCCGCTAGCAAAAGCTAGTACTTAAATACATTTAAAGCTTACATTCTTTAACTGTCGCGTGTCTCAATCTTAAAGAAAGATCGCTGCCTCACGATGAATGGCAGATCTTTTGTGTTTGAGCCCACTTAAGGCTGAGATGCCCTTGTTAGGCTGGAGCCTCACACAACAGGGAATAAGCATGATCACGCTAGCTTACGTCTTGTGGGTGATGGCTTTATGCGTTCAAACGTATTGATTTGTTGAGGGGTTGAGGTTAACTGTTGGATGGGTAATTGAAAATTTAACCTATTAAATAGCTCAGGATAAAAATAAAGATTAGTAGTACGGTTCACAAAGTCGCTGTATCGCTTCGATAAGATACGACACTGATACAGGGCGGAAGGAACATCGATGCACAAACGATCACCACGTATTCGGTAAGGGTCGTTCATTAAACACGTCAGGCTCGAAAGGGGGGGAAGGGGTTCAGAAAAAATGAGCAAATATCACAAGGCGGGAGGGGGGTGTAGTGAGATATCACGAGTAATTATTTTTTTTGAACGCGCTATTTCTAAACCGAAAACCGGTGGGTGACCTTGACATTTTTATCACGGTGCTTTTTTTTTTTTGGATGGGAAATCATCAAATAACCCCCCCCCCCCCGCTCTGGGTGGAGTGGGAGGGAGTGTCAGACTTTTACTGACTTAAACCCATCCATGTTCCTTTTTTGCCCTTTGTGTTCCAGGGCCGCGGTATCTCTTTCGAACAGTCCCGCAGTTAGAACGGTGCTTAATTTTCCAGAATTAAATGAGATTATACCTGTGTGTGTGTAAAGATAATACAGGGTGTAAACGGACCCTTCACGAAGCCGTCATCCAAGCATTATGTACATCAAACTAAGTCACCCTACGCAAAAATTATTGCTGGGAAACGACTTTTTTTTTTGGGGTTAAAAATCACGTTTTACGGTAAAACTCAATGTAACGCAATCAAAACTTGGTGCTGATGGATACTTTGAATAGTAAACGGGTCACGGAGTTAATTAAAGTAAAGTTAAAACCTTAAAAAGTAGTATTTAAAAAAAAAACTTGTGAAAAAATTTGAACTTTGACCTCCAATATCTCCGTAACTAGAAGGTTCCCAGCTATGGCCCAGAACAAAAAATTGATCGCATTGACGGGAAGAACAAGTGCCTTTCGGCTTCGTTAAGGGTCTTTTTACACCCTTTATAATTCTGATTTTTTAAAGATACTTTGTACCAAAAATAATACACGTGATTTTGTGTAGAAGGACTATTCTAAAACCTCACCACGTATCATCATGGGGGTGGGGGGGGGAAGGGTTTTAAAAGTTGCGAAAAAACATCACGTGATTAATGTACGGCCCCTAAGACGTTGACGTCTTAACATGCTTTCCGAAGCACGGTGGAAAATGGTATTTAATGGGTGGAACAGAGCCTATCTGAAGATGGTAAAACTAATTTAACTTACGTAGTATTAGATTTACGGTCTAGCCAGCTTTTCTCCACAATTTAATATACTTCAATTCCCATTTTGCCCATTAAAAGTTTTCCCAACATAATTGGATCCGACTCCTTTCATGTAGAACGTTTCATATGACGTTCCATATTACGTCAAAGGTACCTTCACCATCCTTTGGCAGGAAACGGAAGTTACGTCGTACTTTTGTCATGTGAGATGCGCCATTTTGTCTCTTTGATGTATGTCAATGGAGAATACGTTTATTATATTTATTTCTTGACTTGTCACGGTATAGTAACTTTATCTTTAGCTCTTGTTTTTGGCTTTTGTAGAAAACTCCATAATTTTGTCAATATCAGAGAGATCAATATTAGATTCAATTCCGGGCAAGTAGCAATATAATTTGTTCAATTCATATGGGCTACGCCTCACGCGCTCACGCCTATAATCCTCGAAGGGTTAGGCAGAGTCGTACCCTAATAGTAGACCCTATTTCCCAGTTATATTTTAAGTCCCATGTAATAGGGGGCGAGCCTTTTGCCATCAACCGTGCACTAATCCAGACTCCGTAGCTGCCATGAGAAATTCCTGATAGAAAAACCCAATAACACTTTGTCCGACCTGGGATTCGAACCCAGGACCTCTAGACCAATAAGGCGGTTAGCGAATGCTATAGTAACCCTAACCCCACGTCATGTGAAATCATAATTTTAGTAAAATGTTGCGCCGCGCCGCCGCCGCTGCCGGTCGAGTTACTCCCGACAGAAGTAATGATGTAATATGAGGGCCCATTGTTGTCTAATGAAGAGATGATTACAGAGCTGCTGAAATTATACATTTGCGAACTGGAATCATTAGTGAATACTTCATTATGGAACATTAGGCTGCCTTGCCAACAGAGCTGTGCTGGGCTGACACGGCTGGGTATTCTGACGTCAACCAATAGGATCAAAAATCACCGACAGTCAGGAAAGGCCCTGAGAGTTAAAGCTGTGTATTACTTATGAGCTATTTTTTAAAATTAAATTAAGTTCTAATCTAAATAATCGACTGTCTTGTTGGTCTAGTGGTCGCAAGCGCGACTGCTCGGCATGAGGTTCTGGGTTTGATTCCCGGGTCGGGTTAAGTTTTATTGGGTTTTTCCATAAGGAATTTCTCAGTAGTAGTAACCACGGAGTCTGGATTTGTTTCAATAATAAATCCATTGCTAGTAATAAACTAGATTCCAGGTAAAATAAAGCATGAATTTACCCACAAATTAGCAACAATTAAGCTAGCATTATAAACCACATTACAGGGTAAATTCGAGCCTAATTTCGGTAACACGTAATAACGTATGCGTATTATTAGGCCGCAGGGATCAAGTATTCATGATGTTTCAATCCGATTCCCAGTCGGTAAGCATATTATATTGTAAAATACCTTGTTTTGACATACAGTAAATTTAGTAGTGGAGTAGATTCGGGGTACTCAAGAATAGTGTTAAGTATTTGAAGGAGTAATGACTTACTTAATCTCTGGTTAATTAAGCTTTTTCTGTTCATTTTAAAAATCTATATCCATAGTAATATCATAAATGCGAAAGCCTGCATGCGATACCTTTATAGTTTCCGATTGGCTATCATTTGTAGATCTTTGAGTGGCCCGAAAGTCTTCCAACCAGTCTTACCACGGGTCAGATAGGCAGTCGCTGCTTCAGCTGCACCCGGATAGACTAGAAATCGACCCCAACGTATTTGGGAAAAGTCTATACAGATGATGAGTTTCCGATATGCCACTACTGATCCCGTTTCAATGGATCACCTCCATGTTTGATCTTTTGATACCTCTTGGCGAGACCCGGACAAAAGCCACCTCTTAATCACCTTAATTAACAAATCAATACTCTTAACATGAAACGAAAACATCGACTGGCAGAGAAACGATAAAATTAATACACTTGGATCGTCTAATTTGGTCCTGAAGCAAAGTTCTGCTAAGTCAAGTAGAATTACATAACAAAATTAGCGTTTGGGGAGGCAACAGTATTTTTCATTTAATTAACTCTTTCGCTTAAGATAATTCTGCGAGATTGCCGAGAGCCGTTAAGATCTTGGCGAGATTGCTGAGTACTGTAAGTGTTTGGCCACGAGTTACACGTTGAAGCGAAGCGACAGCGACTGAAACAAATAAAAGATATTGTTTTAAGAACACCAAGAGATGTTGTGTTGTTTTACATTATAAATCAGAACGACTTGTGGTACGTTGAAACGTGCATGTCGGACAAGGGGCCAGAGAGACGAAGTGGGGAGGGATGTTGCGGTGTGAAGCCGGAGTGGCAACGCTGCGGATCGCAGTATTGTTTTTACATTGAAGGTTTTTTTCATTCAACCATCGCCGTTGCGTTGCGATACCTCTCGTGCGTTACGTTTTCGTGTGGCACTCATTGCGTTGAAATTATATCGTTGCGACAACACAACGCGCCAGCAACGCCCATGTAGCTTCACTCTGACGCAAGAACGTGTTGTTTGACATGAGTCGCGTCGCAAGTCCAATCTCCCGAGGTTGTGGACGAGGGTAGATTGCTAAGCACCGATACGTAATCCCGGGAAGACTGCAATTCGTAAGGATAGCACGTTTCGTTAATGTTCTGCGATTAAATCAAATGGTGCGTTGTATTCAATGAAGTGGCCTGTGTTCCTTTAAATGGAATATATTTTCATTTTTACTTTTTAAAGAGTATGGTGGAATGGTCGTGAAACGCTACAGTTTCGCTTTCACATGAGAAAACGTTTTTTCTTTTGCCATCATTCCAGGCGAGTGAACAATGTGTGAAGTGCAGAAACTCAACATTGTTGGATCGGTTAATTAGTGAATTTTATTTTTCACTTTTGAATCATTTTGTGTTCAGAAGTTTCGCTTCCAATGTAAGATGCAGAATGAACGGCACAAAATATCGAAAAGAGAAGCGTCTGATTTAAGCGAAACAACTAGCTTTTTGGCTTCATAATTTCCACACATTCGATTTTATGGCACCCACCAGAGAACAAGAGCTTACAAAACACTGTCAGCTGACTGACCAAGCTTACAAATATTGGTTCCGCTTCCGACTAAATGTTTGTGCGTCTGATTTATATTTGCAGTGGTTTTGACAGCAGGCACTGCAAACATGAGTCAAGTACTGAATAAATAGTGACGTAGATACATAGTTATTGGTCGGAGAGCTGTGTGTGTGTTTTAGCTGGCGTTTGGTAGGCTACAGTCCATTCACAGCTGTTTTAACTTTGAATTGGCATCACTGTCAAATTGCAGTGACCTTTATTCTTTTTGCAATAAGGTTGCGGTTATGTTGTGGTCAGAGGTAAAGTAACTGTGAAACAACTGTAGCGAGGTCGGAAAAAATATGTTAGTATATCATTATTCCGTTTATTGATTATTTTACATATGTATATTTAATATTTTGACATATTTCTTTAAAAACCATATTAAAAAAAGTATAAATTAAAAAAATACTGGTCCGCCGATGTCGGGAGCAGGGTCCAAACTACCAGTACGGTGGTAAGGGCTTCAGAGAGAGGAATCTCCTCACACTGGGGGAGGAGGATAGGTAAGAGTAGGTACTGCCTTCTAAATCAGGCCCTTGATCCAACCGCCTAGTGAGAGTCGAAGTTCGTCGAGGCTCTTGGCCATCAGACCATTGACCGTTACGGCAATCGGCACAATGATACTCGATTTGAATAATTATTTTGACAGTCATATCAAACTAATGATGATTACTGTACATTAATAATCGTCACCATAAGTTATTTCGTAATACTTTTTGAGCTCTTTCCGTATGCTTTGTTTTATCTAGCTGCGTTATGAAAAAAGAGAAAATAATACAAGAAACTACGTAGGTACCTATCGATTTTGAATATAAAAAAGCTACCTTTTTAAGTCCGTCAAAACCTTGATGCTTACAAAGTGAAAGCCGAAAAGTGTTTCAAAGAGAAACAACGACCAAAGACTTTGATGGGAATCAAAAATCGATCTTCACCGAACAAAAAGCTTCAATCGAAAACCAAAGAGAAAATATTCAAGCATTTTCTTTGAAAGTTCAAAGTAAAATATCAACATGGAATCCTTGAGGGATCAGTGTGGGTTATTTCTCAAATCTCATAAAATTCAATTGTTTAACTGTCAAGATTTTGGCCTCCGATTGAGGATGAGTGGGATGAACGGATAACCCGGGTGGTGCGAGTAATCCCGGCTATCCGGCGCTTTTGCCCACTTCACGAAGTAACCCAGGGGAATTTGTGAATGACTGGATAAATTGGGGATTAGGATTTGGTAATGTGTTTTGTTTTCTTTTCTGAGAGCTGATTTTTTCAACTTACGATTTTTTTTGTCTATGAATTAGAGTTGATGTCTGACAGTTTCCGCTCAGAAAAACTGGTGACAATGCTGCATCATGCCACATATTAAGTGTTTTAAGTCGGATTAAGATAACTGAGAGATTTGGAAGAGAACCACACTGGCCACAGTTGCGTAAATCAGCTCGTATTTATTTAGTCATTTTACTGTCCAAGTGCCTAGATATACTAGTGACGAAAAACTAACGTTATTTATGCACCACTACCAAAAATCGAAGATAAGAGACATCTTTCTGCCCGCAGTGGCCAATGCAGATAGATGTGATACTAGGCACGAGGCCTAGTGGCCTGTGTCCCAGCAGTGGGAATGTTAAGGCCGATTATGCTGAGTACTATTTTACTCAAGATTTAAAGAAAGAAAAACAAATTGTCGTAGGGACACGTGCATACAAACAAAATAAGTTAACAAAATCATAAGCACCACAAATATTATAAATGGGTGAATATCATCATCTGCCTAGCCTTTTCCCAACTATATTGGGGTCGGCTTCCAGTCTTAACCGGATGCAGCTGAATACCAGTATTTTACGTGGAGCGACTGCCTGTCAGACCTCCACAACCCAGTTATTACTGGGTAATACGATACCCCTTGGTAAGACTGGTTGTCAGACTTTTGGGCCACTGACTACCTAACGACTGTCAAAGATCTACAAATGACACCCGGGACCAACGGCTTAACGTGCTTTCCGAGGCACGGAGGAAACTCGGTATGTAATGGGTGGTCACCCATCCACAGACCAACCTAGGCAAGCACGGCTTAACCTAAAGATCGACCTGAGCGGCTGTTATTATTTAGCCACGAGCTCCTCAAATGGGTGAATATCACGGCAGCTAATTTTACGTGTCCACGTTGAGAATCGAGGTGTAAAATGATAGGATGTTTCTCATTTTTTTATAATGAACTACGTAACTTGGTTCAATTAGGGCCACATTTTTTGTTTTTATAAGTATATATAAATAATCAGGAAAAAAAAATCACCTTAAAATTCAAGTTTGGTGGCTTGTCCCAGTTCCATTTTTTGATATAATTGCATTCACCAAAGTAACAATTTGGGTTAAAATAGCAAATAAACGATTTTCTTAGTATATGCATAAGACACTATCTAAAAACAATTAAACCATATTAGAAAATCTAATTTAAAATCACAGGACACTCGATCAAAGTTTGTCCAAGCAAAAATCGAAATTTTGTTCGCACTTTTTCAATTTACTATAACACGAAGCTTCGTCTTGTGTGATCAATAGTGTTTTATTATTTCGCAACTCAAAGTCTTTGGCCAGCACTTGCGCGTAACAGATATGTGATTAGTGCTTTGATTACCCCCCAAAAACGTAAGTACTCACCTTGAGTGGGACGGGGGACAAGAATTGTTCAATTTTTGGTGGATCGATTTGCTGTCGATTTTAAAGTGTTTTAATAGTAAGCTACACGTTATAGCTAGTGATTAGGGTTTCGTATAAATCAGTACAATCAATTTAATTGGAACTTAAAACCACTATTTTTAAAGATTTTTTTTATGCCTGGTCCCAATTTTAGTGGCTCAATTTTGGTGGCTTTTGTGGCGTTTTTCCACCACCAAAATTGAAAACGAGCCACCAAATTTTAAGTATGTACTGTATATGTATGGTTTGTTCCTATATAGCCAGTTTTTACGTTGCAGGACAGTTTGATTAGCAAACAAATAAATGTTATGTACTTGGCAGTAAGTAAGACCAATTATTATAAGGGTGGTATACTAATGATCAAGTTTCTTATTAATATATTTTTATTTTGTTGCTTTTAAGAATGCCAAAACAGACCAGCGAAGAGAAGCTGGTTAAAAAAGGAATGGCAGAAAGAAGAAGAAAGGCAAAAATAAAGAGCTATCCCAAACAGGCTTAAACACTGCGAAAAAGAGTTATGAGGAAAAAAGAAAACGAGTGTTTTCTTGTTTTTAAAGTTTTTTTTAGTAAAGATGAGAGAAGATTAATTCTATTTGAAAACTAAAAATTCCTTTCTGAGATTTAAAGACTGATTGTAGAAACCATTGATCTAGTCTGGTGATTAGCATCCAAATATTTTTAGTTTAACTGAAATCTGCATAGCGTCGGTGAAATGGTAATGATCTGTTTGCTGTTTCACTGTGTCTCTCCTTGGATTTAATATTTTTTATTTTGTTTGGAACAACAAAAAATTACATAATAAAGCATTGAGTCCTTTCCGTAGCTCGCTGATCAACCTCGAATTTATGGAGCAGCCATACCGAGAGTATCCACGTTTCAGCCCTGTAAGTCATAACAGGCAGGACGTACTGGTTGAAGACCGTAGTCTTTAGGCTCTGTGCAATACGCGACGAGAAGACCGTACGAAGTTTTCCAAAAGTTGCCCAGCTCAGCTGAATTCTTCTGTCAGTCTCCTTCTTAAAGCTGTTCTTACCAAAGTGCAGAGTTTGCCCTAGATAAACATATTCTCGAACAACCTCGAGAGGACCGCCATTGACAACAATAGGTCCTGGTTCCGGGTGACGTGATCGTTGAACATCACCTGGGTTTTGTCCAAGTTCACCCTGAGATCAATGCGTATTGATGAATCAACTAGGCTATCCAGCATCTGCTGCATGACGATTTCATCTGCAATGGAAACCTCAAGTGTGAGATGTACTCGCCGTTGATGTTAATGCCAGGTGCGTTGGTGAGGGGCTGCGGGACTGTTCGAAATAGATACCGCGGCCCTGGAAAACAATAGGCTAAGAAGGAACACGGACACAAGTCTGACACTCCCTTTCAATCCGCCCAGAGCGGGGGAAATCATCAAATGGTCACCGATGGTCGAATGGTCACGAATCATCAATGGCCCCGGTCATTTGATGATTTCCCATCCAAAAAAAAAAGGTGCGTTGGTGAACCATTTCGGCTAAATTACGTCCCCTTGGCTCACCCCCTGACGCAATGGGATATCCTCTGTTTGCTGGTTCTGAGTTTGGATGGTGATTGTGATGTTTTCATAAAGAGTTCTCAGCACTTGGATGTATCGCCAGTCAACTTGGCATCGCTGCAGAGACTCTAGAACTGACCAGGTCTCGACAGAGTCAAAAGTCTTCTCGTAGTCCACGAATGTAAGACACAGCGGCCGATTATACTCTTCGAACTTCTGTATGATCTGCCGCACTGTGTGGATGTGGTCTATGGTGCTGAATCCTCTTCGAAACCCGTCCTGCTCCGGTGGCTGGAAATCGTCGAGTCTTCGCGCTAGACGATTCGTGATGACTTTTGAAAACAGCTAATACACGTGGCTAAGGAGCGAAATGGGTCAATAATTCTTGAATAGGGTCTTGTACCCCTTTTTAAAGCAAAGAACGACCACGCTCCTTTACCGCGCTTCTTGAGTTCTCCTAGAGAACAGGACCGAGTTGAAAATCTCCCGTAGCTCTCTTAATACAGGACTTCCTCCCGCTTTCAGGAGCTCAGTTGTTACCCCATCCTCATCAGGCGCTTTTCCACTTTTAAGCTGTCTAAGTGACGCCCCGATTTTGTTTTGGCTGAATTCTGGTAGGTCTTCTGTGAAATGGCGGGTTAAGGTAGCTCTGGAATCCTTATTTTCGGGATCAGGTCGAGATGCATGCGATGCGTACAACTTGCCGTAGAAGTTTTCTACTTCCGACAGAATCTCCGGCTTCGAAACGACCTTATCTCCACTAGATTTGGACTTTATTACCACTTGGTCTTTATTATTAATTTTGTTTACAATAAAAATATTAATGTTTATTGTTTTCGTTTTTTTTTGTGTCATAAACTCATAATGATAGATCAGATAAATAATAATAAATATTTTTTAACAACCGATGAAGTTATTGATGAGAATGAGAATTTGTGAGATTAGTTACATTGAGCTTTATTAGTGAGATTGAGGTTTGTGACGGAGAAATCAAATTGTGGTGCCACTGATTTTCAATTTTGGTGGGCACTGTCGATTTTGGTGGGCGATTTTCAATTTGGGTGGCCACACTAGACTTTGAACTAAAATATCTCAAAAAGTTATCGAGATTTTCTCAGACCTCTTGAAGATCCTTCCAGCTTGGAGTTTCTATTCTTATACCAGCCCCTTATTTTTCACGAATAATGAAGAAAAAATTTCGCCACCAAAATTGAATAAAAATGCTCGTTGTTGATATTCACCCAAATACAACAGAATAGAAAAAAAAGAAAAAAAAATTGTAAATAGCTTGCACGTCGTGACTGCGACAAGCAGGTTACCAATCTGCATATATTTCTATGTCATCATAATCTGCGTAACCTTCTTACAACTATGTTTGGGTCGGCTTCCAGTCTAACCGGCTAAATACCATTTTACACGGAGCGACTGTCTATCTGACCTCCAGATTCCAGTTATTACTAGGTAACACGATATCCCTTTGTAAAACTGGTTGTCAGACTTTCGGGCCACTGACTACCTGTAACGACTGTCAAAGATCTACAATTGACAGTCGGGCCAACGGCTTAACGTGCTTTCCGAGGCTCAGAGGAAAATCGGTATGTACTCGGTGGTCACCCATCCACGGATGAACCCAAGCAAGCGCGGCTTAACCTGAAGATGGACCCGAGCGGCTGTTACTATTTAGCCACGTGCTTATCATGTATTTCTATTTTAGAAATGTATTTGTATTTCCCCGTGCAATTCAATTACAACACACGACGCATAAACACAATACCATGAATCAAATACAAACACAAATTAAAAAAAAAAACAATCACTCTTTGTTTCTGGAAAAATAAAAACCTATCAATTGTTATATTGTTTTCGTTTCTAGAAAATAGTGATTGCGGGTAGTGCAGAACTTGTGTTACGTTTTGGTTTGTAATAATTTAATTAATGGAAATGTCATCGAATGATTGTGAAAATCGTTTCATTTTAATCTATCTCGCGAGATTATAAACTGTCGATAAGTGTGAACTGGAACAAACCATTTTATGGATTTAACGTGTATCCATACCAAACTGTGCAACAAGCACAATCCGTATAGATACACCTAGTTCGAGCCGGCTAAGTAAGGTTACACTTAGTTCTAGCCGGCTAAGTAAGGTTACACCTAGTTCTAGCCGGCTATATCTAGGTGCGGCCGGTAACTATCCTTTTTATTGCTAGGACACACCGACCAAATGGATGTTGGACTCAGTTCTAGCCTAACCTAACCTAAGGTTAGGCTAGAACTGTCTCCAACGCGCGCCGGCTGGCGAGCGCTACATCCAAATTGGTTGTATTATGACAAACTGTTACCGGCCGCACCTAGGTATAGCCGGCTAGAAATACATTCTTTAAATTATGAAAATATTATATGTGAAATATTAGTATTTTTAATTTTAAAATCGACGTATTTACGTTACGTTTACACCTCGCCCTCGTGACAGGGGCAGTGGTTTTAAACTTGCATGCGACGGAACGCACCTTACGCAATGATTAATTGATGAAAAAATCTGAATAGCAGAAGTTGGTAAAATTTTATCAAAAATTTATTACTTAAAAAATGTTTGACAAAACGTTTAATTTATTTTGGCCCAATTCTGTTGTCCAAATTGTTTTCTTTCCATACAAAGAAATTAAATTAAATTGAGCCAGCATCAAAAACATTTTTTTTTTCTTTTTTTGGTCCAAGCCCTATTCACTATTCCCAAACCACTGCAACTCCTGAAAGACAGAATCAACAGTTGCGACCACCAGAAAAGCGCCGAGACAATGAAGCTCGACGAAGTTCCAGAGAAACAATTTAACTGTCTTGGATCCCGCAACGAAATTAATCAGAAAATAATAGCGGAGGAGTTGGGACACATAATTTCCACTTCATCAAAAACAATTACGTAAATTCGAGAAACATTTGTCTGAATTCGGAGATGTTTTCTTTATTTATTTTACTATTTATGTACACACAGTAGACAACACAGGAAAATAACATTATAATATGTGAGTACATAGGTACTGCTTATTTCTTAAGAAATTTCTGCCAGCAGACCTGCAAACGGTGAAATGAAAAAGAAATGTAGACAATAGTGTGTGAGTTTTGTTTCAATCTGGCTAGATTTTAGGATGTAATATTATGTAACCTAGGGTACAGCTTGTTTGTAATAAAACCTCTCCCAGACGCGGTTACAGCCTAGTTTTCATTTACGCTACACGATTTGAGCCCAAATTAAGGCAGAAGCGTCATATTTCACTTGTTATACCGAGTGAAAGCCCGGTTACACACGGGTCTAGGCAACTATCCGGATTACCCGGCTCGTATGTTACGGTTAATGGCGCTTAAGCCTTAATTTATAAAAGATTAGTGCGGTTACACTGATTATGTTACATGAGAGGACTAGGACTCCGAATTAATAAAGGAATATTGGGGATGAAACAACTAGTTAGAAATAAATTGTTGTAAATTAGGGCAATATTATTTAAAACAACGAGTAGCTGTTGTCCTCGATCTTCGGCCGTGTGAAAATTTTATAAAATATTACTTCAGTATTTTAATCGGATTTTGTTAACAATTCATAGGTTTTTTTTTTGCACGGAACCCTAATTGTTTTTCTAAAATAAAAAGTTAGTTTAACAGAGAAAAATACGTTTGTTGATTTATTTTAATGATAATGATAATTTATTAATAATTGAAATGAAAATGATAATTTATTAATTGATCTATTGAATTTCTCTTGTAATGAAAATTATATAATTTATGAACTGATCTATTGAATAAAAATTGTAATTATAATAATGTAGGAAGTACATGTTTCATAAATAATGTAAATGTTGCCACATTAACATTTACATTATTTGCATGCCGAATGGTAAAATATGGCTGAGCTTTATATAAATTCATAACAACTATTGTGTATTACCCATCATCATCAGCCTAGCCTTTTCCCAACTATGTTGGGGTCGGCTTCCAGTCTAACCGGATGCAGCTGAATACCATTATTTTACATGGAGCGACTGCCTATCTGACCTCCAGAACCCAGTTAGTACTAGGTAATACGATACCCCTATGTAAGACTGGTTGTCAGACTTTTTGGGCTACTGACTACCTAACGACTGTCAAAGATCTACAAATGACAGCCGGGACCAACGGCTTAACGTGCTTTCCGAGGCACGGAGGAAACTCGGTATGAAATGGGTGGTCACCCATCCACGGACCAACCTAGGCAAGCACGGCTTAACCTAAAGATCGACCCGAGCGGCTGTTATTATTAAGCCACGAGCTCCTACAACTATTGTGTAGTACCCATATTTGCAATATAAAATTCTATTCTATTCTATGGGAAAACTGTAGATGGAGTTGAATTACGGGCATATTGGATAAAACGTTAACCTGACTCGTTGCCGCGTTGGTCTATTGGTCGCAACCGCAAATGTTGAGTATTAGATCCTGGGATCGATACCCAGGTCGGGCATAGTGTAATTGGGATTTTTTTCAGGAATTTCTCAGTTGTAGCCACTGAATCTGGATTTGTCCGGGTTGATGGCAATAGGAGGCTATTGTCCCCTGTTACATGGTACTTAAACATTACTGGCTAAATCAGGTACACCTATGCCTAACCCTTCGGTAATTACAAGCGTGATAACGTTCGCAAACCTTAGTAAAAATCTATCTAGGTTCAGCTGTCTAAATTCAAGGTAAATAAAAAGATTTTGCAAAGTAAGGCAAACAATAGTTCCAGCCAAAATCTAACCATTAATATTACTCAAGCTAAAATCCCAAACCTACACAGTTTTATAAGCGCCATTATCGTGGGACTCCAGACTTGGTCTATAAAAATTCCCGCCTACATTTGACGCGACGAAAACAAATGAATATTGCGTAGAACGTAGACCACGGAACACGGAGATGCTTCGGCGGCAACTGCTAGAGGTGATGTTGACACTTTTGATACTAACCAAGCGTTTCAGGAATCGGCATGATTTGGTAACGCCGAGTTAATAAGTTAATCTAATCGGATACTTATAATGGGTGTAAAAAAACCTTAATAAAGCTGAAAGGCACTTGTTCTCCCCGTCATTGCGATATTTTTTTAATTCTGGAACATACCTGTTACACTGTTTTAAGCTTTCACGGTTTACAACTAAAATTATACTTATCTTCCGAGATTGTTCAAAATAATGAACAATCACGGAAGATATCCCGTGGGAGACAGTATAAGTATATCTGGGAACCTTTAACGAGTAGTTACGGAATATTTGTGGTTAACTTCTCCGTCCAACTTTTTCACAAGTATTTTAATACAAGTTTCTAATGTTATAAATTTACTTTAAAGTCTTGGAGGTACCAAGACTGTAATATACAATGCATCTAACAGCATTATGTTTTGAGTGCGTTAAATTGAGTTTTACCGTTAAACGTGATTTTTCACCCCAAAAAAAAACCCAGCCCTTCTCTTAGGCCTTGTCCTTTTGCTGCTCTCCCCGGCGACGCCCTAAGCCGAGGCTCGTACCCCACAGGGGGTGCCCTTAGCGAGCGGTCGCTAGTTCGTCGTAGTTTGTAAGTTTTAGGCCGTACACTCAAGGCACCCACTGGATAGTCTAGTTAAGCCAAAGAAAGCCTTAAGACCTGCGATATGCCATTACCAAAAAAAAAACTCATTATGACGCACCGCAAGTAACGTTTAGAAATTGGCAGATTTGATTGGCGGTTAGGAATTGTGTGCTCAACTTATGTCTCCTCAAATTTTGTGAGTAGGTACCGACACCAGCTCATCAAGCTACCTGAAACTGACAAATTTTCCCAGTCAACCTTGAACCTAATGCTTTAGAAGCTTCAAAAGAAGTAACGCAAACCAAATTCCTAGGTGTGCTCATAGACCAAGACTTAAATTGGAAAGGACATTTAGATGATTTATGCAATAGGATTAATAAATTTACTTACGCCCTCAGACAAGTAAAGAACGTAACAACCGTTAAAACGGCAATTACTACATACCATGCATATATCGAATCTATTTTAAGCTACGGGCTTAGCGTATGGGGGAACAGTACAGATAAAGACAGAGCATTCATTGCACAAAAAAGGTGCATCAGGGCCATTTGCGGACTTCGTTCGGATGAATCTTGTAAGCCATTTTTTAAAAAGCTTGGTCTGTTACCACTTCCTGCACTTTACATATACGCAATCTGTAACTTTGTCTACAGTAATAAGAGATTGTTCAGAAAAGCTTATGAAGTAATCTCTCGTCCAACGAGGGATCCACATAGACTTGTAACGAAGGATAATCCTAAATCAGCCAAGTATGCTAAAAGCTGTCTTGTGATGTGTGTACGCATTTTCAACAAAATTCCGAAAGAACTCAAATGTATAAATAATTGTAATTCATTTAAAAATAAGCTGTATAAGTGGCTGATTGGACATAATTTCTATGACATTAAAGATTTCTTTGACACTTTTTAATATTATATCCATCTAATAATTTGAATGATTTAATTGATATTTACTGTTGTTTGACATGATAATTATTTTGCATGCAATTGATATTCTGTATAGCTAAACATGTGGACATTGTATAAGACTGTAACACCATCATACCATGTTTAAAGCAAATAAAGACTTATCTTATCTTATCTTATCTTAGCGATAAAGTTGGAAATCTGTTAAAAAAGGGGATAGGTCCGATCTGGCATATCGACACGGCGCCATTTTGATTTTTTTTTCGAAATCCCGCTCTCACGATGAAAGAAGCAAAATGGCGGTGGGTCGATGTGCCAGCTTCCATACAAAAAAGCTCGAACCTCTTTGACAGATTGTAGTAGCTTAATGTGCTGGCGTTTGTACTGCCGTCTCTAGACGCTGCCGTGCTCTGTAGCGCAGACAGCGGTCAACAAACGACTGACCGATATTCCTGACGCTTCAGGTTTACACTTTTTGTTTATGTTGTGAAATAGGCACGTTTGTAATGAAGAGCGGTTGTAGACAGTTGACACAGGAAATCTTTTTTTTTAAACAATTCAGAAAAAAAATAGGTAGGTAATGTTTAAGAACAATTTTATTGTTTGCTAAAATGTGCTGTTTGAAGAGTTTTCTCTTGCGTCGGCACGACTTCATTACAAGAAAAAACTTCAACTTTGGAGTCGGCTAGAAAGCTCAAATCGATGATTGTATAAATAATCCTTATCCAGAGCGGGGTTAATTGCCCACGATACGTCAGACACACATATAAGAACAGCTAGTCATGCAACATTTAAGATGAACGATCTCACAGATTACAAGAGTAAGAAAAGTATGTGGGTTCACTGTATTTCACGCGTAAACATCGTAAATCAACCGATTCCGTTAGAGAACACAAAAACAAAAGGTTTGCGCAAAACATGGACCAATCAATTACATAATTATGTGGGTGTATGGTCGACAACTGGGCTATCCGGCTCGATATCTACGTCCGGTACATCCGGGCCACAGATAACCCGGGCCTATTGTCTGTTGGCCGGGTGTGATAACTGATAAGATTCACATTAGCGATAATACAAACAGTAATTTGCACTGACTATACGAGAGTGACTAAACTCATCGACGTGGAATCGGTTACAGTCGATCATTTGTCACATTTACAGCAAATACATGGGCTTTAACTAAGTAAAACGCAAATTACAAACATGCTAACCCAACATCGAAAGAAGTATGCTTAAGAGCGTTTATACAGAAAGTGGGCAACGTCGCAAATAGCTGTCAAAATATTTCGCTGTTTTGATTAATTTAGCAATATTACTGTTTGGAAATAAGAAATATGGCTAACTAGTGAACTAAAATATTGATTTCCCTTGTGACTTGCAGCGCAATTACACTCGCGTAGTAGACTGTAGCTATAAGATGGCATGATATCATTTGTTAAATCCCTATGGTTTATTAAATGCAATGTAAATGATATAATACAGCTTCCATTGACTTCAATAGAATACCCGCGCTTAATTTAATACAAATAAAGACCATTTTGCGTTCCAATGGTAAATTACATAAATGTTTGCTAACGGTAAATGTTCCCAAGTTTAACACGATAGAAGCATTTGCGGTGCGAAAGCAAAGATGTATTGACGTTTTGATCATAATAGGTATTAGAAGTTAGGTATAATTAATGAGAACAGGAAGGGTTTTTGTACCCATAATTCTCGTTTTTACTAACAATAAGTGACCTTAAAAATTATTGCACTAGTTTCGTGTACACGACTGCGAAACAAACAAATGCAAATCGTTTTTTTTTCTCCTAAACACGTTCATGCATGCCTGTACAGTTTGAATGTACAGGTAAAACATTCATTCATTCATATTTATTCATCACACAATTTCGATTGTGTACGAATTTTGCAAAATGATTACATTTCATATCATAACAGAAGCAATAATCAAATATAAAGCAAACATAAATAAATATTACTATGTTATCTATAAAAAACCGTTTCAATGTCAAACCATGAAAACACAAAAACAACCATTCCTATTCCATTTTACATAAAACAACTGAGAATTAAATGTCAATCGTCTATGGCCGGATTTATTCAACAATTTAAGAAGTAATTTATTCAGTGTCAACATAATTTTGTTCTAGACCGTTCGTCAGCAAAGCCCTTGAAATTCTAATTAGTTAGTAAAGACCCTCTTTTGACTGAATAGCGACAGCTGACGACCTTTCTTCTGTAATTTCCATAGAAAACAGAACGAACGTTGTTTACGAGGCATTATTAACAATTTTCCAACAAAATGGCGCGCGTAATATTCTGAACACGCAACAAAATAGACACCTTAGTGCAAAACGATATCTCTTCACTGAATTTCATCTAAAACAACAGAGCGAAAATCAACTTTACTCTTTCCAAGACAAAGTTCAAATTACAGCACTCAAAAGTCTTATTTACATTTGATTTTCAGCACTCGTTTCGCCACAGGCGTCAGGGGAAAATGTAAATAATAATAACAGTGTTGCTCGACAATAAAGGTTATTATTGCTTGTTCGCGCAAGTTAGTTGTTTATGTAGTAGCGAATTTGTTGGATGTTAGTATATAAGTGCTTTTATCCTACCGTGACGGGAGGTGAAAGAAGGTAATGTTTTTCATTCGTCGTATCGCGCTGTTTCACGAGTACTTAAGAGACAGCAAAACTGTTCTGGAAAGAAAAATAGCAAGCTTTAAGCACTTGTAGCTTTTACTAGTTGTTGTACGCGACTTCATCCACGTGGTAATTTTGATGTGTACGTTTGAGAGAAAAACGAAGCCTATTTGCCTTTTAAATTTTATCCATATCGGTGCAGCCGTTCTGGCGTGATTGAGGAACAAACATCCGTCCATTCATCCAAAATTTCGCATTTAAATAATAGTAGTAATTTTCAAATTTTGAAAAATTTCCTGAAATAGCATACATAACGATTTTTTGAAAGAACCTCGTAATATATTACCTCGGTCTGGAAATCCCTTTCAGACTTGCTCCAGCACCAGAAAGAGGATTACGAGAGGAGACGAAAAATAGATACTCTATTTAATTTCTCCTGAACGTAGTTAAAGCCAAAGCAGTATGTAGAGCAGGTGGCATTCTGTAGACCTGCCTACCCTTGTGTGAAGAAAGCGTGAGTCTATGTACGTATGTATGTACTACATATACCTTTGTGTATTTACAATCAAAAACAAAGAAGCAAGTGATTTTCTCCTTCCTTTTCCTGACGTTTTACCGGTTTTCTCCGAGAGGCAATACCGTAAACATGACTTTTAAGATCGCTCAGCACGCGACGATTTTGTTTCATCCACAATGCACTTTCTTCGCGGAAACATTTTGGATAGTTGTATTTTTGATTCAGAAATCTTTCCTGCTAGCGCTTCAGGATGACTCAATTATTTTTGACTCTTGCTCTCGAACTAATAACGCAAGGCCTCTACTGTAAAAAAATATCCAATGTACCCATTATGTCCCTGCTGAGCATGTCGTGGGTGTCGTGTCATGTTCGATTCCCAGGTAGGGCAAAGTGTAAATGCTTTTTTCCATCAGGAATTTCTCAGTAGCAGCCACGGAGTCTGAATTTCTGTCCAGTTGATGGCAACAGGCTCGGTCAGGCGAAATGTGGGTGTACTAATGGGTACACTTCTGCCTAACCCTTCGGGGATTACAGGCGTGATGTTATGTCATGTAAATGGTTCTTGCTAGGTCTTCGGATTATTTTTGAGTCTTGGATTGAGCTAATAATGCTATGTCTCTACTCTAAGGCGCGAATTACACAGAAACGGCGTAAGTCGTAAGGTACGGCGCAGGCGTGGAATTTATAAAGAAATGAAAGAACGGCGTGCCTGCGCCGCGCCGCTTGAGTATAATTCACGACTCGTCGCCTACGTACATTTTGTATGATAACGTTTTGAAGCAGCATCTTGCCTGCGCCGCGCCTTCACCGTACGCCGTGTCTGAGTAATTCGTGCCTAACAGCTATCCAACCTATCTCTTATGTACCTTGATAAATCGCTCTCAATTGAAAGTGAAATTCAAATCAAATCAAATCAAATCAAAATAGCCTTTATTACTGATAACATCCTTACATTACATTACATTATAGTTCTATCTCTCTTGTAATAAATAATTTTCAATATATTACAATGCCTTTCATATTTATTTTAATACAATCAGTTTCATGCACATTTAGCAATTTCATTTTTATTTCAATTATGATAAGATTACATGCACTTTTAATCATTAATAATAATATTTAATTAAATAATATAAATATAAATTAGATTAATTTTAATTTTCGACATCGGTAACTTTATTATCAGTTTGCCTTTTGGCATAGGCCTCCCCTAGGCTTTTCCATCTATCTCTATTTGTGGCTTCTCTTTGCCATGTTGTTCCAGCTACCTTCCTAATATCATCCTCCCATCTTGTTTTTTGCCTTCCCTTCTTTCTTTTCCCATCCCGAGGATACCATTCAGTAACATCTTTTGTCCATTTTCCCTTATTGTTTCTTATCATATGGCCTACCCAGTTCCATTTAAGCTTTTTCACTGTGTAAGTAACATCCATAACTTTTGTCTTGCTTCTTATATTCTTAAGTTTAACTTTGTCTCTTAGCTTGAGGTTTAGGATGCTCCTCTCCATTTTGTTTTGGCACACTCTGAGTGCTCCACTCTGTTTGCTAGTGAGGGCCCAGGTTTGTGCTCCATAGGTTAAACTTGGTAGTATGCAAGAGTTGAACACTGTAGTCTTATCTTTAAGGGGCATATGTGGATTCTTCATAACTTCCTTTAGAGACCAGAATCTTTTCCAAGCTTTATTTATTCTGATGTTAATTTCTTTTTGCATTTGATTTTCCGGTGCAATGATCTGTCCTAAATATGTATATTCATCGACATATTCTATTTGATTTGAGTCTAACAGTATAGGTGTTTTTATGTTGTTTGTCATTAGTTTTGTTTTGTCTAGATTCATAGTCAGACCCACCTTTCTGCTCTCTCTGTCTAATTGCGTTAACATTGTTTTTAAGCCCTCTTGGTTTTCGCTAAGCAGAATCAGGTCGTCTGCGAACCTAAGGTGGTTGAGCTTTTTGCCATTTACATTTATCCCATACTCCTCCCAGTTAATTTTACGAAATATGTGTTCTAGTACAGATGCGAATATTTTTGGTGAGAGGGGGTCACCTTGCCGTACTCCCTTTTTTATTTTAAAGGCCTCTCCTTTCCTTTCAGTCTGAATTTTTGCCGTTGATTCTTTGTATATGTTTTTTATTATCCTGATATATTTTCGTTGCACTCCTTGTGAGTGTAGAGCGTCCCAAATGTGTGAATGTTTCAAAGAGTCGAATGCCTTACTGTAATCTACGAATGCCAAGTAGTATGTCTTTCTGTATTCATTGCTCTTTTGGATAATTTGTTTGACGACATGAATGTTATCCATTGTTGAGAAGTCGCTTCGGAATCCAGCCTGTTCTCTCGGCTGATTTTCGTCCAATTTTGAGCTAATTCTGTTCAATATTACCTTTGCAAATATCTTATATAGATTGGAGATCAGGCTGATCGGTCTGTAGTTGTTTATTTCTGCCCTGTCGCCTTTCTTATGGAGCAATATGATGGTTGACGATGTCCATTGTTACGGTATTGCTTCTTTAGTCAGAATATCGTTGTATATATTGGTAATATCACTTATTATGTAGTCTAGGCATTCCTTCAAAATTTCGTTTGTTATTCCGTCCTCTCCGGGGGCTTTGTAGTTTTTCTGGGACAGTATTGCGGTTCTTACTTCGGATTCTAATATTGGGAGGGTAGCTTCTTCGTCTTCTTCCTGTGGGTATTGAGTATTTGTGTAGTCTGGATCATCATATAATTTACTATAAAATGTTGTTGCTATTTCCATAATTTCGGGTCGTTTTGTTGCTTTCTTATTAGATGTCTTGCTTTTGATGGATGGGATCCAACAGGTATTCTCTCTCAGTTCTTTCAGAGCTTTCTTTATGCCTCCAGATTTTTCAATATGGAATTGGATAGTTCTGTTTCTAATTTGTTTCCTATGAGTCCTATTTTTTTCATTTATTTGTTTACTTAGCTGGGTTATTTGTGTTCTATTTTGTTTCTTATTTCTTAATAAAGTTTTCCTGGTCTCAAGTAGATGTCTGGCTTCGTCTCCTATTTTATTTTATCTCTCTTGTTTTTTAGGGTATATAATTTTCTGGATATTTCTTTCTGAAAGTGAAATTACTTGACGGTAAAAGCACAAAAGTCAAGCAAATGTTATTCACATTGAAGTGTCTCATGAATGTTTAAAAAAAAGAAATAAAAGCTGAACTACAGTTCTGCTGTCCTTGTTACTGACCTGACGTGTAGCTAGGCAATATTGTCTGTTTTTCTCACGATAAAAGGCCAGACAATTTTAATACAAAATGAGTAAAACTTGCAAGAATGTTTTCTAGGAGAAATTCTTTGGAATGCGTTCGGGGCAGTTAGCTCTAGATATTGCTAAACAACGAGGCATAGTAAGGTCCATTGGTATCTACATAAAGGGTGTAAAAAGACCCTTAATAAAGCCGAAAGGCACTTCTTCTCCCCGTCATTGCAATAATTATTGCCTTCTAGTTACGAAGATATTGGGGGTTAAAGTTTCAACTTTTTCACAAGTTATTTTAAACTTAACCCTCACTATTTTATGGTTTAAATGCATTTGGAAAAAGAGAAAAAGAAATATGACAGACTGTGGTAACTCGATGTGCTGGCGACTGTACTATTATTGGTGCGTCTGACCTTTTTAATGTTGAATCAATAAAATGTCATGCAGCAAAAATACATAACATGACGCCTGTAATCCCCGAAGCGTTACGCAGTTATTTATTTATTTAAACTTCATGTACAAAAGTGGTGCATAGGCGGACTTAATGCCACAAGCAATTCTCTACCAGTCAACCTTATAGTTAGTTATTCATTTAGTTAAGCATTTCGCCAGTTATGTTAAGGTCCCATGTAGTAGGGGACGAGCCCATTGCCATCAACCGAAACCCAGACTCCGTGGCTGCTACTGAAAAAACCAGATGGAAAAACTCAATAACACTGTTCCCGACCTGGGAATCAAACCCAGGACCTCTTGCTCAGGAATCGCGCTTGCGACCACTAGACCGAAGAAGCAGCAAACACATTTAATTAAAAATTAGTTAAAAACTAGATCCAGGAATTATAACTAAATATTTTTGTATATCGAAATAGTTTTGTGATTCCAAAACGAATGTTAAATTAAATCAGTAGACTAAAAGCAAAGCGTAAATTGAAGCGTAAATTGAAGGGAATTATATTACAGTCAGAAGACTAATATAATTCCTCTGTAATTCAACCATACCTAGAAATAGTTCTACCATCAATATTTATTTACCCGCGAAAGCCAACAGAATCCGTTTAGTCAAGAAATGTTATCTTTATTACGCCGCCGTCATACTTTGGTTCCAACATTGGAAATAAAATATTGCCAATGTTGGTTCCAATGCTATCTGTAGACTAATATAATAAAGCTGAACAGTTTGCTTGTATGGATGCGCTAATCTCTAGAAATATCAGTCCGATTTTAACAATTCATTTAGCATTTGATAGCCAATTTCTTGAGAATGGTTAAGGTTATTTAACATCACGCTATAACTCCCAGGAGCCGAGTAAAAATAGAAACGGTGAGTAAAACCACGGGCTCAGCTAGTTTTCTCGACACACACGTTGGATGAGTGGTGTTGGGCACCAATGTTGGAGCTAGAGTTACAACAAATGGTATGACTTTCTCGACATTATTGGGTAATATCTCGAAGATATTGTGATTGTATTTGATATTCGGGAATATTTATTTGGTTATAGGCGATCGTAAACGGTTTCCAGGAGGTTATTGTAGACCTTAAATAATATTTTGTTAGCTATTGTATTGTGTTTTACGGAGTGTTTCTTGGGCTGTATATAGTAAATGCGTGAAAAATGTTAATTCCATGAGGTCATCGTGGTATGGACATGTGATGCGGAGGAATGAGGAAAATGTCGTGAGGAAAGTTTTGAGTATGAATGTGGATGGGTATAAGAGTAGAGGGAGACCATAGAAACGATGGATGGACTGTGTGAATTGTGATATGGCTAGAAAGGAGGTGACTGCTATGATGTTGAGTAACAGAGAATATGAAAGAAGAAGACTTGCTGAGCCGACCTCAGATAAATTAGGATAAGGGCAGGAAGATGACGATGATGGTCATGATGAGGTTGAGCGAAACAAGGGTAGGGATTTCTTGTATAAAAGCGCTATGTTGTCTAGTACTTAGAATGTAAAGAAAATCTGATTTGTCGGAGAGCAGATAACCTCTTTGCCGTCTTAAAAATAATGCAAAACCGAGCTGAAAGAAATATTTTTGTTATCACAATAGTTTTGGGCGTACTATCTCTATCTCTTAATATAATCCTTCCAAATATTAAAAAAAAAAACAGAAGAAAAACATTTAAATTCTATGTGTATGATTATTGATCCTTTGTAACTTGAACAAATAAATGAATTATTTAATACTTGTCTCGATCTACTGCCCCCTTCGTCTAATGGTCGCAATCGCGACTGCTGAGCATGAGGTCCTTGGTTCGATTCCCGGGTCAGCAAATTGTTATTTGGTTTTTCAATCAGGAATTTCTCAGTACCAGCCATGGAGTCTGGATTTGTGCCAAGTTGATTGCAATAGGCTCGCCCCCTATTTCATGGGACTTAAATATAACTGACGAAATGTGGGTGTACTATTAGGTACACCTCTGCATAACCCTTCGATGATACAGGCGTAATGTTATGTTATGTTGTCTCGATCGAAACACGGAATACGTACCCCAACATCTCAATTTAATATCATAGCGCAAAAAACATATCCTTATCGCAAACAGGACCTACATATCAAACAAATAAATCAACCATTACGCAGTACATAACATGTCAATAAATTACACATTTCCCTAACAGCAGTCGTTTAGTTATATTTACAGATGAGTTGAATGCTTCCCATGACTTCCGCGAAATTGATCGTAACGAAAATTTAATGTTAAGCTTATGTGTTTGTATTGAAGTTAATTGATGGTAAATATAAAGGAAAAAACTATAGAATTATTAGGAAGGACACACCTTGAGTAGTTTGTCTATTTTCAATATCTATATAAATACATAAAATTGAAGTAGCTGTTTAATGCATATGAAGGTATTAATATACGCATAACAAAACAGCATTTTTTTTTATTTTTTGTCTGTCTGTCAGTTTGTTTCAGCTAATCTCCGCAACGGCTCGACCGATTATGACGGGACTTTTTTTTGTACATAGCTAATATTATAGGGAGTAACTTAGGCTACTTTACTACCAGGGGGGCTTAAGGGTTAGGGGTGTTAGGGTTTAAATATAAAATATCTCCCCGTCTCGTCATCTGCCGAGCCTTTTCCCAACTATTTTGGGGTCAGCTTCCAGTCTTGTTTGGTTTATGTGCTTTCCGTGTCATGGAGGATGTATCATTCCATGTCAACGGATGGTCACCCATCCATAGACCGACCTAGACAAGTGCGGCTTAACTTTGAAGATAGATCCGTTCTGCTATGATTATCAAGCCTTGAGCTCCTCAAATAGCACCCGTCAAAAGTGTTTATTTCCATCGTAGCGCGATGTTTCTCAGAAGGAACGTAATCGAATGCCAGCGTCCGTGGAGGCGGAGTGACACTGATGTAAATGCTTTATTTATATACGAAGCCCTTTTTCTAGAAAGAAGCTCATAAGTATTTAAATTACTTGGCTAGCGACTTCTTTTTCTGTTCCATTTTACAATTAATTTGTATTCAGAGATTTAAGTACATTTCGCTTGTGATTAGTACTGCCTCGTTGGTCTCGTAGTCACAAGTGTGACAGCTGAGCATGATGACCTGGGTTCGATTCCCAAGTCGGGCAAAGTATTATTGAGTTTTCCTTCAGGAATTTCTCAGTAGCAGCAATGGAGTCTAGATTTGGGCCCGGTTGATGGCAATAGGCTCGCCCCTTTTTACATGGGACTTAAACATAACTGGCGAAATGTGGGTGTACTATTAGGGACACTTCAGCCTAACCCTTCGGGGCTTACAGACGTGATGTTGTGTTATGTTCGTGTTTAAGTAGCACATAATGATAGGCAAGTAACGTAAAACATAAGTAAGCAACACTTGCGACCCGAAAAACAAGGCAGACGATTGCAGTTAGCATTTATGTATAATCGGATTTTTGTCACAAACAACATAATCGTAACAAGGTAGGCTTGGAAAAATATCATAGAGATCTACAAACAACCCGAGAAAAACATTTTCATAAGAGACACACATAAACGTATTATAAATCCTCAGTACGTAGTGAGAATAAAATTATTTGTGCTACGGCGTAGCAGTCGAGCTACGCGGCTACGGTCTCGTAGCATGCATAAATAATCTGCTACGCGTCGACTCGTCAAGTCCCCAAATTGCTTTGTCATTGACATGGTATTGTGTTCTCCTTATAAATGAAATTTGGATGGAATAATGATAAGGTTGCCCACTGCTGGGCAAAGGTTGCGAGCTGTTATAGGCAAATCTAACAAAGAAAAAAAAATATTATTCCGGACCAGGTATTCCAATTTCTTAAACTTGAGAGTATAATAATAATCAGCCTGCAACGTTCCCACTGCTGGGACACAGGGCTCCTCTCTGAGTTACGAGTTGATTGGGCTCTAACCTACCATTCAGGCCCAGGGCGGGTAGGTAGATGCCACAAAGATGTTTTCAATTTTGTTTTGAAAGACATGCCTGTTTCCTCACTTTGTTTCCCTTCACCGTTTTGAGAGAAATGGTGATCAAATAAGTTACGTGCAAAGTTAGCACAAAGTAGCTCATTTAAAATAGGTTTTCACCGGTGTCGGGAGCAGGGTCCTAGCTACCAGTGGTCAGAGCTCCAGAGATAGGAACCTTCCCTCACTGCGAGTCGTATCGAAGAGTACTGCCTTCTGAATCATGCCCTTGATCCAACCGCTCATTGGCCGAAACGGTAATCAGCATTCTTATTTATTACAAAACTAGCACTTCGCTCGCGACTCCGTCCGCAAAAAATGTCATATCTCGGCCAATCTGCATGAAATAAATATAATTTATAGCCTATATCACCCACGAATAATGTAGCTTTCCGCCAATGAAAGAATATTTAGTATTGGATCATTAGTTCCGGAGATTATCCCCTACATACAAACATACCTCTTTATAATATTAGTACCTACTTAAAATAGTTGAGAAATACCCAATAAAGTCGAATAACTTTGTTAAGTTACACGCTAGCGTCTATAAAAAGCTAAGCAAGCAACTCAGATACATCTAGTGCTGTCTGTTGGCTATTGAGGCATCCGCCTTTCAGTTCGTGCCTCGTTTGAATCGCTGGCTTTAAACTGTCTTGGCAAGTGGAAATTTGTTTTTGGTACGATTTAGTAGTTTTTTTCAAGTAGTGTCTACTTAGTGGTTGTTGTTTTGTGAAGATTGCTTAGTTATGTAGGAAATGAACGGAGTATTCTATGAGTGGTTCGTCGTGATGGCCCAGAGGTTAAGGCCTCGCCTCTCATGCATGAGGTTGTGGGTTCAAATCCGGGCAAGTACCAATGTGACTTTTTCAATTCATATGTACTTTCTGAGTTTATCTTGGACATCACAGACATCGGTGAAGGAAAACATCGTGAGGAAACCTGGACTTATAATTAATATAAGTCTGAAATCGCCAACCCGTCTTGAGCAAGCGTGGTGATCAACGCTCGTGCCTTCTCTATATGAGAAGAGGCCTTTGCCCAGCAGTGGGACAGTAACAGGCTGGTATTATTATATATATATTCTATGAGTGCATCTATGAAGCCATATTGTAATACCAATAGCTGCATAAATACTGTTACAAAACAACATCATGAACTACGGTTATAAAGAAATTAAATAATAATTACAATTAGTGCCATTAGTAAGCACTAAAAGCCAGCAAGCAGATAATTTTATGAGTGCACTAGCTGTGTCCGGGCTTCATGGAAATTACTGGACAGACTACTTGTATTGGCATTAAAAGTTAATAGGAACGTGAAGATATTTTAAAAAAAACCTCGTTGGTTGGTGGTTTGCCACTTAATCAAAAAATTACGACAGTAAAATGTAATAGAAATTGTGACGTCACGCGAGATTTCAACACGCTGTATCGTGGTCATTTTTCGTTTACATGACAAAAGAAAAAATACATGTCCAATATTTTTGATAATCTACATAACTGACGGACTAAATAGATTTTTTCAGTGAAATACCCTATTCCTGTGATGAAATGAATTGTGCTATGTAAACTTCATCTCTGAGCAATGGTAAGCTACTATCCGAGTCTAAACGAAGCACAAGTCGATGTTCACGCTAAATTGGTTTAATAGCTCTGAAGGCGACGTACAGCTTGTCTTTAATCTTGGCTTTCAATATGTTGCTGTAAGCTGTTGAGCTATTCTGTTACAACCATTAAGCTGTTTGCTATTTCAATTGTGCAAACTGAGTTTTGACTTAGATATTGAAACAGGGATTTGGAAAATGAGGTTGTTATTCAAAATAACCTTACAGATTTGTTTTTTAGTTAGAGTTAAGAAACTTTTGCGATACGTTCAATTTATGATGATGAATAAAAGCGTTCGCCCAGGGATGAATGAAAGGCATTTGCATGTGGCTGAGATGAGAATGCTGAGGGGGATGTGTGGTGTTACGAAAATGGTTAAAAATAAGAAATGAGTACATAAAAGGAAGTCTGAAAGTGGTGCCGGTGACTGAAAAGTTGTGTTGTAATCGGTTGGCATGGTATGGGCATGTGATGCGGAAGAATGAGGAAAATGTCGTGAGGAAAGTTTTGAGTATGAATGTGGATGGGTATAAGAGTAGAGGAAGAACAAAGAAACGATGGATGGACTGTGTAAAGGATGATATGGCAAGAAAGGAGGTTACTGATGAGATGACGAGTAATAGAGAAGTATGGAAGAAGAATACATGCTGCGCTGACTCCAAATACATTGGGATAAGGGCATGAGAATGATTATGATGAATATGAGCGTTTGTCCAATTATTTTAAATGATCCCGCTAGAACGTTCTATCGGAATAAAAAGTACTTTGTTCTAAACAAGGTCATGGTCTATACGTAAACCCAATTTCATCTAAATCTGTTCAGCCGTTAAGGCGTAATACACAAAAATCACACAGACAGACTGACTGTCATACAGACAGAGTTAATTTCGCATTTATGATATTTCTGTACTTTGTAATAACATATTTTAGTTTTTATTATGTGCCCAAAGTTCTCAAACACTATCAAGTGGGGCTTGAATCTAAAGAGTTTATGAAAATGTCGCCAACAAATTATTTACCCGCTACGTCAATAGAGCCTACTGTTCATACGGGCCATGAACTTATATTCTATCTATGTATTTCAACTTCCCAACTCCAGGTAAAAACAAAAAGATAGAATCTATAATCTAACCAAATTCCTTTGACAAATGGCTTTATTTATGTCCGACTACAAACAATATACTCGTAGATATTTATCCTTATTTCTACACCCTTATGTCATACAGCTAGTGCGCCGCGATTTCACCGCCCTCGGAACCCGACTTTTGCTTCGTTTTCGGTTAGCGTTCTTTCTGACTTTTATATTTTTGCTCGGCTCTTAAAGGTCGTAGCTTAATGATAAGTTATTTAAAACGCTCCTCACAAATTGAGCTACCAAATGCATCAAAAATTTTCAAATCTTCCTGATAGTTTCTGAGATTAGCGTGTTCAAACAAAAAACAAAGAAAAATCGAACGAAAAAATCTGTCCGGTTTAGTATATTAGTGTAGATATAAAAAATAAAAACCAGCCTGTTACTGTCCCACTGCTGGGCAAAGACCTCTTCTCATACAGAGAAGGCACGAGCATTGATCACCACGCTTGCTCAAGACGGGTTGGCGATTTCAGACTTATATTAATTACTAGCTGTTGCCCGCGACTTCGTTCGCGTGGAATTTTGGTATGTATGTGTAAGACTGCCTGGAGTGGTCGCAAGCGTGACTACTAAGTATGAGGTCCTGGGGTCGATTCCCGGGTCGGGCAAAGTGTTAAAAAAAAAGAATGTTTATTTCAATTAGATACATAAAGTTATGACACACATGATTTGGAGATCACCTTTTAAGCAAGGAGATGCTTGGGTTAGAGGGCGTCCATTAATTACGTGAGGCAATTTTGGCGATTTTTCAACCCCCCCCCCTCTCCCCTTGGTGAGAGGTCGTGAGATTTTGCTTTTGATTTACAACATTAAGAGACTTTTTGCGAGAGCCCTTAGACCTCCTCAATCCAGCCCTGCTGCAAAATCCGTTCTTAGCAGACTTTTACTGACTATTTATTACCTCCATGCCAAATTTCAAGTTTGTAGCACAAAAAATGAAGGACTTTCATACAAACTTGCGGGAGCCCTTAGACCCCCTTAATCCGGCCCTGTCGCCAAATCCGTTCTTAGCGGACGTCTACTAACTATAAACTACCTCCCTGCCTAATTTCATCTTTTTACGTCAAGCTGTTTCGATATTTCGTGATGAGCGAGTGACCTTTCGCTTTTATATATTTTTGCTTTTATTTTTTTAATATTTTGCTCTGAATTTAAAATGCTAGTGCAGCCACATCTAAACGTTAAAGACGTACCGCGAGTGAAACAGTTATAATGTCAGTTATTAGATATTTTCGTTATTTCTCTTCACTCCACAATTGTAAATAAAGCCTGCTTAGTATAGAAAAAATGCCTAATACAGCCCCCCCCCCCCCCAACTGTTCACCGAATGAAAAATATGTCGAATATACATAAAAAAAAACTAAAGTCATCACCAATAGCGTAAAAAGTAGGGTTGAGGTAGATGGGCAAGAAATTTGCTATAACGTCGATGAGTACATTTGAGTTTGAGAGTTGCCGAGTCGAGAACGCCTGGAAGAGCTACTGGTCCATGAAGTCGCTGATGAAGGGTGACCTACCTTTATCCCTGAAGCACAATTTCATCGACATGTGCATTCTGCCCATCCTAACCGGTCAGGGACCAAGTTTGAGCACCGTAATGCTCAAACTTGGTCCCTGACCGAGTCGCAAAAGTCCAAACTCAAGGTTGGCCAAAGGGCGATGGAACGTAGCGTATTGGGTATTAAGCTCAGCGACAGAATTCGCAATACCACAATACGCTCAAAAACTGGAATCGCTGATGTGTGCGATAAGATTGCTAGTTTGGAGTGGAATTGGACCGGTGGGCCAGAGTCGTCACGTAGTGGGTGCCAGAAGACGGGCGTCGTCGCCGAGGGAGGTCTAGAAAACGCTGGTGTGACAACTTAGAAGCGTTTGTGACAGATTGGACGAAGAAAACGGCACGGAGAGAAGAATGGAAGGCAATGGGGGAGGTTTTTGCCCAGCAGTGGGACAATAAAGGCTAAAAAAAAAGATTACATACAAATTATAACGAATGGGTTGCCTTATCATTAAGTCAAGAATATTTAAAACTGCGACAGACGCTAGGCTTGACCGCTTTTACTTAGACAACGTTATACTTTCGAATCACATTTAAGCGTAAACTTGTCGACCTGTGTATCCTGCCTATCCTAACCTATGGTACCCAGACATGATCTTTGACGGAGGCTGAAAAGTCCAAACTCAAGGTTTGCCAAAGAGCGATGGATTTTAAACATCAAAATCACCGATTGAATACGCAACACCACAATGCGCTCCAAGACAGGCATCGCCGATGTTGGCGATAAGTGTAAGAGGTTCAAATGGGACTGAGCGGGTCACATTTACAGAATGGGTCAGGACAGATGGGCCAAAATGGTCATAAAGTAGGTACCTGAAGACTGTCATCGTCACCGAGGCAGACCCAACAAACGCTGCTGTGACGATTTGGACTCGTTCCTGACTGATTGGCCAGAGAAGGCAAAACACCGGGAGAGTTGGAAAGGAAATGGGGGAAGCCTTTGTCCAGCAGTGGGACAGAATAGGCTAATTAAAAAAACAAAACTTTATACCATCGTGTTTGTTATAAAATTACCTATCTGTTTTTTAATACATATTTTAATGAGAAAACAGATGAGTGTATATAGTACCTAGCAGTAAACCCACATTTTGTCAGTTATGTTTAACTCCCATGAAATATTTAGCGAGCCTATTGCCATTTTGTATAAAGAACAGGTTGTAAGATTCTTCATCCCCCATAGAAAAGGGAGGATAGTCCGACCAGACGGGTGTTATGTCTGGTGGGCTATAACTGCCCAACAGTTGTTGTCGGGTACTTCTATATAGTCTTAAGTTGCGGATAACTTTATTTGGGCGATTTATTTGACCCAGGCAGAATTTAGATGTATTTCGATGTTTAGTTCATCACCTGCGTCAGAGATGGCGCTGTAGTAGTTTTTGTTATATGTTGCTGTAGTACTTTTTATAGTGCCGATACACCATCAACCGGGCACAAAACCAGACTTCGTAGTTGCTACTACTAGAGAATTTGCTGGTGGAAAAACTCAATAACACATTGCCCGACCGGGAATCTAACCCATGCTCATGCACCTCATGCTCGCTTCTGAACACTATACCAATCTATAAAAGAACAATAAAATTTCAAAATAAAATTCCTAACTGCGATTGATTATTGATATTTTGCAAATCGAGAAGGAAACAGACTTCTAGTAAAGCAAGAACTTTTTGTAGAAATCATCATCATCATTCTCCTGCCGTTTCGGGGTCGGCGCAGCATGTCATCTTCTTCCATACTTCTTTATTACTTTTTGGAGAAACGTTTGAAGAAAAAAGGAGAAAAACTGAAACGCAAACGATGTCAATACAAAAAAAAATGGAAATCTAAAAGCATCAAAAAAATATTCAAACAAATTACAAAAAAGTGAAAGTAATAGTGAGGTTTGAACTTGCGACCAGTATCTTACAGAATGTTCAAGAACCCGCTAGGCTGTTTTCTCTGTTGACATAAGCTTTAAATAGCCATTCTAGTGCTTGTCATGACTGAAACGTCAAACAAATGAAGGATACTGACATAATGCAATATTGCTCACCCCCTTAAGCGAGTAGCGTGATAATATATAGCCTAACATGTGAAGAAGCCTGTAAGGAATATTTGTGCAAAATTTGAACAGGATCTATGCAGTAGTTTTTGAGCCAAGTCGGAACATAAAATTGGATTTTTACGATTTTATTATATGTATAGATAAGTCCAGGTTTCCTCAGGATGTTTTCCTTCACCGATGTCTGTGATGTTCAAGATAAACTTAGAAAAGTACATATGAATTGAAAAAGTCACATTGGTACTTGCCCGGATTTGAACCCCATGCATAACCCATAACCTAGTGTAAATATATTTGTCCTTATATCTCCACCCATATGTCATACAATAAGACTGGCAAAGACAACGCTGGCACAAATTATGACTAATGTAGGGGACGACACATATATTCCGGAACGAAAAAATCTTCTGCGGATTCAGCTACGAATTTCCGTCCAATTCTCCTTTATACTTCGTTACGTCTTTTGTTTCAGAGAATTCTTTTGCGCTCATCTGCGGATACAGAGACTAATCAATTAGGTGGTATGCTGGCTAGATATTTATGTCAGTGTGTTGATTGTGGTATGCATTATAGAACTTTGTACGGAATAAATTCATGCTAATAATATAAATGCGAAATTGTAATATTCCTATTAATTAATTAATTTAAAATTATTGTAGATCATTGACAGTCATTACAGAAAGTCAGTGGCCAGTAAGTCTGACAACTTGTCTTACCAATGGGTGTCGGTCATTACCCACTCCTAACTGGGTTGTGGAAGTCAGATAGGCAGTCGATACTTCAGCTGCATCCGAATAGACTAGAAGCGACCCCAATATAGTTGTGAAAAGGCTGGGCAGATACTGAATTTCCAATTTGCCACTCCTGATCCCATCTCAATAGATCACCGGTCACCCCCATTTATAATCTATTGATAGCTCTTGACAAGACCCGGACAAAGGTCGCCTCTTAATTATGTTAATTAACAAATCAATACTCTTGATACGAAACGAAAACATCGACACTAAAAAAAAGTTGGCCGCCACGGGACACTCGGTAGATGTGAAACATGGAGTTAGAAATTATTATGATGTTTTACATAATGGAGTTTGGTTTTTAATTAAACCACAAGGTGGAAAAACTGTTATTTTCAATGTCTCTCTCTCTGGGGTCGGTCCCTCATGTCTGAGGATCGTGGTCAGCATTAGAGTAGCATCTGGAACGGATGATCTGCCTCCACCGGTTTCTGTCCAGCGCGTCTCTTACAACCGTGTAGAATTTTGATGCCGAGTCTTTAATTTGGTCGGTCCATCTTGTTGGTGAACGACCGCGCGATCTTTTGCCTTCGGTTAAAAATTTTCAATGTAACAATACCGAAATACAAGTTAGTATCTACAGATCCCTTAAATTATACCAGTTTTATGCTCCAAACTGCTATAAACAAAGCGAGCGCCGTCGAGCGGAAAATCGCTCGGATGAGAAAAAAAGAAAATCATTACCGTCGACCTGTCATTCTAGGTCATCCCACAGAGCGGAGTGAAAAGTAATTAATTCATATCACGCGAATAATTTGAGGTGGACAATGATTTAATGAATTTTGAACTGAGAAGGCTGTCATTTGTAGATCTTTGACAGTCGTTACAGGTTAGTGGCCCAAAAAGTCTGACAACCAGTCTTACCAAGGGTTATCGTATTAGCTTGTACTAACTGGGTTGTGGAGTCGCTCCATGTAAAATACTGGTATTCAGCTGCATCCGGTCAGACTGGAAGCCGACCCTAACATAGTTGGGAAAAGGCGAGGCAGATGATAAAGGCTGAAAAATTCAATAAATTGTTAACATATTATTTTTAATAATATGCCTCGTTGGTCTAGTCGTTGCAAGCGCTACAGTACTTTTGTGTATAAGGTGGTTTGATTCCTAGGTCCGGTCAGCAAAATGTTATTGAGTTTTTGTACCAGGAATTTGTCAGTAATATTAAACTCACATACACGAACAGTCAGTAGCAGCTTTGGTTCAAACCTTTTCTCAGATTCTCTATCATAGAGGGAGGCCTTAGTCCCAGATGTGCGAACATATGCTGGGAGTCGCTGAGTAGCCAAGAAACAAATGAATGCGCCAGTGAAAGTATCTACCTAATCATCCTGTTTTGTTATTAAAAACAAAGGCGCAATAAATGGGGTAAAAGTTTTTGATCACTCCATTTTATACATTTGGGAAATCAAAATAACAATGTGTTTTCTTTGTACAACAGTTACTCATAAATGTGGAATAAAATAGGAGCTAGAATATTTTTACAAAACTTAACGTAACATCACGCATGTCATCCTTGTAAGGTAAGGCAGAGGTATACCATTTGTAGATAGACAGATATCTTTCCAGGTACCTCGAAACTTTTATTGAACAAATACGAAAACTAATCCTTTTTCAAATAAAATATACCACGTACTATACTAAAAGCCAATCGATTCCCCGAATTTCAAATAACTACCTCGGACATAATAACGTCAAGCCCGGAAGCTCGTGAATAAATTATTGGCTGGGACAGTTTCAGGCTTCATGCCTTATTTTTGTCGTGATTTTCAGGTCACAAATCTTTGTTGTTACAGTGAAAATAAGACGAAATAAAGACGTCTTTGTTTCGTCGTTAAAATAGTGTCCATGAGTGAGTTTACTCAAGAGGAGCTCGTGGCTAAATAATTACAGCTGCTCGCTAGGTTGGTCCATGGATAGGTGACCAAACAATACATACCGAGTTTCCTCCGTGCCTCGGAAAGCACTTTCAGCCCTTGGTCCCGGCTGTCATTTGTAGATCTTTGACAGTCGTTACAAGTAGTCAGTGGCCCAAAAGTCTGACAACCAGTCTTACCAAGTGGTGTATTCCTATCCAATACTAGCAGGGTTGTGGTGGTCAGATAGGCAGTCGCTCTATGTAAAATACTAGTATTCAGCTGCATCCGGTTAGACTGGAAGCCGACCCCAATATAGCTGGGAAAAGGCTAAGCAGATGATGACACAATACTCAAGCAAAGCTATTATGAATATTGAGTACTATATAGTAGTGGTTGAGGAGCTCGTGGCTTCATAATATCAGCCGCTCGGGTCGATCTTTAGGTTAAGCCGTGCTTGCCTAGGTTGGTCTGTGGATGGGTGACCACCCATTACATATCGAGTTTCCTCCGTGCCTCGGAAAGCACGTTAAGCCGTTGGTCCCGGCTGTCATTTGTAGATCTTTGACAGTCGTTACGGGTAGTCAGTGGCCCAAAAAGTCTGAAAACCAGTCTTACCAAGGGTATCGTATTACCCAGTACTAACTGGGTTGTGGAGGTCCGACAGGCAGTCGCTCCATGTAAAATACTGGTATTCAGCTGCATCCGGTTAGACTGGAAGCTGACCCCAACGTGTTGGGAGAAGACTAGGCAGAAGATGACACATTACTCAAGAAAAGCTATTATGCAAAGCTATACTGCAAGTTTGTGAGGACGAATGGATTTATGGATGTTTCCGTGTGAAAAATCCGTTCAGTTGTTTTCACGCAAAAACAACTGAACGGATTTTTTGGCACACATATAGTTTATAACCTGGATTAACATATAGCATACTTTTTATCCCGGTAGTATGATCCCGTGGGACAGTTACCGACCTTCAAGAGAGCGAAGCCGCGGGCATAAGCTAGTATGCCATAAATTACGCAGACATAGGCCCAAAAATACGGTGCAAACAAATAAAATATATAAGTTTTCTTCGTGACCAGAATCTGTCTTCGAAGGGTTCGTAGGGCTGAAACAAAGCTCTTATAAATTACGATTTATTGCCCACTTAAAGGGATATGGACGCTAAGTTTCTTTTTATGCAAAGATTCGTAAATCCCTACCTTTTTGGGGTTCCGTGATTAAGGGTTAGCTAAATGTTATGAGAGCGTTTACGTTTTATGTGCGATAACTGGATAGTTTACGGTTATTTCGGGGTATTTTCTGCTGCCTTTACTAGCACTGAGTGTAATAGGTTCAGTAGGTTTTTGTTTTAGTTAAACTGCAATATTGTGTAAACCCTTTTTTACAAAATCAACGGGTTGTATTCCTGGCTTGTAATATTGATTAAAAAAAATTCAATGATGCAGTTTCAGTTTTCAGCAAAATCGGACTAGAGACTCCTTAGGGTAGTTTTCGCTATAACTCCTAGTTTCGGATTTGGCCACTTGAAAAATTCACCCTGTATCTGTATGCAAATATTATGTACATCGGTATGTCTCGGTGTTAGTATTTAAATTAGGAACGCAAAGGGTAGTTTTTTATTTTTACCGGTAGAGGCGCGTTAATCTTGTCATGTCTCTCTGCCAAACCGCACAATTTATAAGACTTATTTTCACTAATTTACACGAAAGTTCTTCTTTAATCCATAATCCTTCACTCGGTATTTCTTCACATAATCTGCTTTAATTGAAACGCTTCATCGCTCCAGAGGGATAACTCCGCAATCGCCACGTTTGATAGGATTATGTAGCGATTGCTCGCATATCATGTTAATACGTATTTACCTTCGTAAGTGGATACTGCTGTTCATTTTCCTGATGTAATCCGAGTTCTTAAGGCACTTACACTCTGAGGCAAGATAATATTTGGGAATCATCATCATCATCATTGAGCGTGTCAATGAGCTCCTTGAATTGTAAGTCGAGCTACACACACTTTATTTGGCAAATGTTTGCACAGACTGCCAAAGTCAAATCTGTGTGGTTCTTTCTTCAAAAGACCAACTCAGACACTAATCTGCATAGTTCTCATGTGAGTTGACCAAGATTATGTCTAAAAGAGACTATAACCTCTGAGTTTGTTTCGGCTGTTTCTTCACAACACCGAAAAACCGGCCCGGCTGGGTGAGGCAAAAAAAATGATGTGATGTGTAAAAGTGTTTGTAAAAACCTATTTGCGAAATAAACATTATTAATCATCATTTATCATTCTACTTGATTCTCGCCAACACTCAACCTGGCTAACAGCCACTCTGCGAAGATTATCGCTCCACCTGGACTGAGAGCGGTATCCACTTAAGAACACGACTACCTCAACGGTCATTGGTTCTACGGCTAATATGTCAGAATATTAATGTGTAACTTCTAAATAGATCTAAATTCTAAACGATGTCTCTTATACATCGAATTTAAAAAATAATAAGTAACACAGTTAATTATATTTACTTAAATGCAATATATTAAATAGCCTTCCCATGATTTTAGTTAAACGTGCAGTTCGCAGACATCTTCGTCACCACCTTCCTGACTGACCAATAATAGTATTAACAAGATAGAAGCTATTCTTAAAAAAATTGACAGTACTTTTAAGTATATCTAAATCTACCAGTGTAACCACGTGGTATCGAATGGCCCCGTATTGGGGTGTTGGCAGTCAGAGGCAGTCGCTCCAGGTAAAATACTGGTCTGCTGGGGTGATTGTGCAGAATGAAATTGTGTACCCGCACCCCAACAAGAAGTGATGAGGAGGAACACCGTGTGGTTTTAGTCAGTAGGTGTCTGACAGACCCCTTTGCCGGCCCCACGGCGGAGGGCATCCATTGAGGATTTCCACACGTTAAAAAAAAACTGGTAATCGGCTACATTTGATTCGACTGAATTCGACCCCAACATATTTGAGAAAAGGCTAGGCAGATAATGACTTATGAGTATGAGTTATGGTATGTTGGCAGTTAGTTCGTAAAATGATCCATACTCATAAATATTCATGAGTATGGATCCATTTCTTTTCGACAATCCGAAAGAAGCAAAAGTATTGCCAAAATCGAAGTTTGTGGATATGTTACACAATAAAGCTGTTACGTCCAGTCCTGTGTTGGATAAGTCTAGATATCCCATTTTGGCTTAAAACTTTCTATCTCCAACATTACGACATTTGGAATTCAGCCAATACTTGAACAAAACCAATGTCGAAACTGCTTATATAAACCTTTGACAAACAGACAGATATCACTCCTACGTAAATGTTCATAGGTACGTAACACCTGGAAAGTTGTTGTAAATAATGGCAGTATTAGGAGCGACGGAACCCTTATCACAGGATCGATCACGCTTGACAGTTTATGGTTCTCTGGTGTGCGTTCGTTTTTATGTGAGTGTCAATGTGTGCGTGTTGTTATTTGACACTTAATTTTGGAACTTCTTGTTAACTTATTTTTATACGGGTTTTATTGGAAACGACTTTAATTCTCACTGGAGGTATTGTATTGGAGGTATTAATTTGTTATCGAAGAGGCACTGGTGCATTCGTTAGGTATGGTATGTTTATCTCACTCAGATCCAGCCTGCGCGCCCTAAGCCGAGGCTTGTACCCCACAGGGGGGTGCCCTTAATGCGCTGACTTAGTTTATAATTTTTTTGCCCCTGGCTGGAGGCCTTACACTCAAGGCACCCACAGGGTAGTCCGGCTAAGCAGATCCCAGCCTCTTAGGTTGACCTGCGAGATGCCATAAAAAATGGAAATGAATGTGGTATTCGGATTGTGGAATTCGAAATCAATGTTTAGAGGTATGAAGGAGTAAAATTCCTCATACTCTATGTGCAGGATCCTCCAACCAAACGGGGAATATGTCTAGCGTGCTACTGCCGGAAGATTGTATGGGTTTCTTTAAGTATAATGTGTACGTTAATTGCAGGATTAGGCGTGACGTCACGAGTCAAAATGCGGGGTAGTAGATGTCACCATATATCATTGAAGCAATTAAATTCTACCATTAACGGTCTTGAATTGCTAAGTTGGTTGATAAAAATAGATTCCTTCAAGGAATGGACAAGCTTCATCATCATCATCCACAGCCCGACTTCACCCACTGCTGGATATAGGCCTCTCTTTGTTTGTACCAAGCTCCACGGTCTCGTGCCAGTCTCATCCAGGAAATTCCCGCAGTGGCAACAATGTCGTCTGCCCAAGACAGGCAGACTCTTCAGCACATCGTTCTTTTCCTACATTTCCAATTACCACAAACAAAAATAAATCTTCCAGCTCATATAACATAACGACCGCTTTTCAGTACCACGTTATTTTAATCAAGTAAACAATAAAACAAAATACGATTTCGAACAAAGCATAAAATATTGCAACGAAAGGGAAAACATTTATGTGAGCAAACAAAGCCAATAAAACGTTATTGGCAAAATTCGCAAGTTGCCATAACGATGGCCACCTGCTGCCAATAATGCTGGCTGGCAAATTTTTGGCAATCGTATTCGAGGTTACGTACTTTTTATTGGAGCTAGTCTAGAACTATTGCTGCTTTCGTATTGGTCATGAGTGGTAGAATAGTTTATCTTACTAATATTATAAATGCGAAAGTTTGTGAGGATGGATGGATGTTTGTTAGTCTTTCACGCAAAAACTACTGACCGGATTTGGACGAAATTTGGCATACAGATACTTTATAATCTGGATTAATAGACAGGATACTTTTTATCCCGGTAATACGATCCCGTGGGACATTACCGAACTCCATGCGGGCGAAGCCGCGGCATAATCTAGTGTAAAGTAAAATACCAGTACACGAACAAGGTTTAGGCATAAAAGACCATAGTCAATCAGGGATTGTGATCCCGTTAGTAGTAAACACTTGCGAATCATTATGATACCCCACTTTCTAAGTTATATTGTTTTTTTATTTATTTACACGACTGGGGACGGTAATGTGTTTATCAGCCTATAAATATGTGTTTGTTCCTTTGTGGCGCTCTAGAGACTAAACGCGTGGGCCGATTTTGATGATACTTACGTCAATCGATTTACCTTAATCGAGTGTCACTGAAGACATGACATTGACAGTAATCAAAATTCAATATGGCGACAACCAGACGCAATATTGTGAAAAATAAAAAATGTAGGTCGAAGTATACTAACTCGGGTATCATTGAATAGGTATTTGAAAATCATTTTTTGGTTGCTCATTTTATTTTTCATTTCGAATGCCCATTTAGGATTTATAAAGATTTAACTTGGTTATTCGAAATTAAAAATCTTGTAAAACCTTTTACATTATTAAACTAAGAAGCTAGAAAAAAAAAAAAAAAAAAACTAAAAGACAAGACTGGAAAGCAAAAAACAAGCGTATTTGGAAGCAGGCGGGACCCGTTCCATGTTTTAATAATTTTATATTGCAATGGGTACCGCCTGCGTCCAAATGTTTTTTTGAGTTGGGTTTTTTAGTTTTTTATTTATTTGTGGTAGCTAGTGGGGGTCTCCTGAACGTCCACTCCTAACAGTGAGCCTTAAAAATAATTACGTACACTAACATCTATTTTCAGACCTTTTTTATACAAACCATTGGTTCTACCAAAACTAAAATGTATTGTGTCTTTTGTAGCCTGTTTTTCTTTTCATTTTAGTTTCTTTACTGTAGAAGTGAACTGAACATAGATAATAATAAAGACGTCGATAATCCTTTCACTTATCGGCTTATTCTCCAGGGTATACGGGTTAGGTATACGAAGGTACGTTCTATCTTTTGCCAGAAAAGGTAATAATATCTTTTATACATAACCTATAACCAATTCAGTTACTCCCAGCTTTTAAAAGAAACTAACGCTTGATAAATCAATCGTCACATGTCCGTACCGTGGAATATCGGTAATACCTATAGAGGTGATTTGGTAGTCCCAGTTGTCAACCCGATCCCAGAGACCCGAACAGGAGGTGTAAACGTTACGTAAATATGTCGAATTAAAAAATACACGTTTCTCGTATAATATTTTCATAATTTTAAGAATTTGCTCATATTTATAGCTGATACTGATTGTACTGGTTGCAAACAAATTAACTAAAATGCTATAGACAGATCAAATAATTTCATGTTCGTTACAATACCTCACGTTTTCGAATTTTAAGCGCACTACACAAGAACACACACACAGAAGGACGTTGTTTTTTGATGTACAGATGCCAGCACATCAAGCTACTACAATCTGTCAAATTTCTTTAATAGATTTTCAACTTTTTCTCTGAAGCATTAGGTTCAAGGTTGATTGGGAAAATTTGACAGTTTCGGGTAGCTTTATGTACTGGTGTCTACACGTTAGATGGGCTGTAATATCGACTCTGTGACCTTACACTTTTTCCGTGTAGGTACTATCTTCAACATCACAACCAAAATCCAAATTGAAGTATCCATCTTCGTAATAGTGACGCAACCCACTCGATATATCTGCAGTCATCGCGGTACACGTTCAAAAGACCTTGTCCCAAACTACATCTGCAACGCAGTTAGCATTGCAGGGGTTTCAAACTTCAGGACTATTTTGTAAAAGCTACATTTTATTTTACAAGTGGGAGTTTTGAATTTCGAAATAGCAGTTCCGGGACTAGATTTGTGCTCACGGCAATATGCTTGACTTTTGTTACAATATAAGTGGGGGAAGTGAGTGTTCTATGTCAACCTACAGGGAATACAATCGTTTTTAATGTTATAGTAAATAGAGTGCTGCATGACCTTATACAACTACCGGTGGGTGTTAACGAACACTTCCCGAAACCGTCAACCAAGCATTCTGTACATCAATCTAAGTAATTTCGTAAAAAATATTGCTGGGGAAAAGACTTTTTTTTAGTGTGTAAAATCACGTTTTTCGGTAGAGTTCAATGTTACTCGAAACATTGTGCTGATGGATGCATTGAATAGTACGGGGGTCATGGAGGTATATAAAGTAAAGTTATAACATTAAACATTGTAGTACATTTAAAAAACTTGTAAACAAGTTGGAACTTTGACCTCCAATATCTCCGTAAATAGAAGGTTCCCAAGTATGGTCCAGAACAAAAAAATCTCGTAATGACGGGGAGAACAAGTTCCTTTCAGCTTCGTTAAGGGTCTTTTTACAATCAGTATATGTTTTTAGAAATTGTATTTTCTGAAACTAAAACAGAAAGAATTGAGAGTGTTTTTCAGAAACAGCAATCATACACTACATTTTCTACAGAATTATAATTCAATCAATACTAACCATTTTTTTTTTGTTTCAGATGTGATGAAAAGCCCGTTTAAACAAAATAGTGTTATTAAAACTAAAAAATATACGTAAAAATAAATTAAAACAATATTTTTAATAATCACATTGACAATAATCCAGGCCAAATCATAGATCAAGTAGATTCTATTTAAATAAAATAAAAAGTCATTTTCATATTTGCTTTTAAATATAGAACGGTAAAAATATTTAAAAAAATCAAACTAGTGATTGACATCAAGTTATATTTTTTTCGAGAATACCGATTTTGGATTTGAAGTGATATTAAAGTCGAATTATTTTTCTAAAATGAGTATCGATTCGAATTCGTCGGCCAAAAGGCTCAATTTGGAAAGGGCCACTAATTTTATGAGGCAGTTCCGTGATCCTGACTCTCGTGAGTTGAAGAAACTATCAGCAAACCAGTTCATGGAGGTCTGGAGCCATTACGACAGGGACGGTAAGTCTACCTTTCGAACTAAGAACTTAGATTAACATGCTCTTAGATAAGTTAGAGTGCGATATGGTTCTATAGGAGCCTCAATGATGATGTTGCCTAAAATAACCATTGGAAACTGTATAGAAAAAACTGTATAAAAAACGATAACTAGCTACTCGCTTGACCAAACTTCGAGTTATCTTACTAATATTATAAATTTCGCTTTTGTATATTTAGATGCGAAAGTTTGTGGGGATGGATGGATGTTTGTTACTCTTTCACGCAAAAACTACTGAACGGATTGGGATGAAATGTAACACACGGATAGTTTGTAACCTGGATTAACAAAAAGGATACTTTTTTTCCCGGTAGTATGATGCCGTGGGACAATTATCAAACTCCTTAAGGTAGTCTTTACTATAATATGCAAGTTATTCTATGTACGAATCATAGTAAATAAATTTATACCGATCCACTGTTAGGAAATCTTTCCGTTAATTTAAATTAGTCCGCCGCGCTCGGCTACTTGCAGCGTATTGGACGAAATGCATGGAGAAATAAAATGCTGTGCGTAAATTGTCATCGTGTCAAACGGGTTCTATTATCATGCGTCCGTGCCATTTATCTATCTATTTTTTGTTTTATTTTGCACATTTACGATATTTATTATTTCGTAGTTTACTTACTACTAATTTATGATATCTTTATTTATTTCCTTGTACACATCTATTATACATATTTAAATACCTTCTCAATATCACCATTGATTCAACATATAAAACTGTTTTACATCCGTAACCTCTCTAATCCAGGTCCAGTTGAAAACCAGCGTCAGGCACTAGCTGCCTGGCATTTTGCTGAACTGGCCCTATTTGGTGCAGCCGTGAGGCACACAGTGTTAATTATTTTATTTTTTTTGTTTTAGTTTTAAGTTTTTATTTTTTTATTTTTTGTCTTATATTATTTTTGTTTTATATTGTGTGCACTTGTGGCATGTGCCAAATAAATGTATTTTCTTTCTTTCTTTTCTTTCTTTATACAAATACGATATTCCCCTTGGTTAGACTGGTTGTCAGACTTTCTAGCTTCTACTCCTGACGACTGTCAAAGGTCGATTTTGTTAAGTTTTATAATGTGTATAAAAATGTTAAAAAGGTCAGGTGTATATAACTCTCCACCACCCTATACAATGTCGCCCATGCGCATGTGACCGCCCGTAATTTTCTGAATATTCATGAAGAATTGTCGAAAATAAACTTCAAAAGGGGGGGTCTATCTATAACATTTTTCATGTTATTCAATTTTGATTTTTTTAAGTAGAGTTTGTAGATTTGCTTTCTATTTTTTGACACATCTCCGAAGTTTATGGGTCGATTTGAATTCTGTTTATTATTTCTAAAAGCTTATTAGTTATTTTAACAGGTTAATTAGCATTTTTACTAAAAATATACACAAACAGCCAGACCCGGAACAACTACCTGTAGGTCATACAAATATTTATTTCGAGCGGGGATCGAACCCGCGACACGCAGCGCTGCAGCCGATCGTTCGCCACTGCGCCAAACGTGCCGTCAAAAAAACTATATCATAATGTGTATAGTACTCTTTATAAAATCTACGCCTAGCGAATCGATGGTAAAAAGTTCAGCTTCATGAACACCACTCACTGAAAATTATGTCTTATTTTAAGATAGGTATCTTCCTTGACAAAAATCCACCCATAAACAGGCTGAATTTAGAAAACTACATTAACATAACATCACATCTTTAATCCCCGAAGGGTAAGGCAGAGGCGTGCCTAATAGTACACCCACATTTCCCCAGTTACGTTGAAGTCCCATGTAATAGCGAGTCTATTGCCATCAAACGGGCAAAATTCCAAACTCCGTCGCCGCCACTGAGAAATCCTTGACGGCATACCTCACACTTTGCCCGACCGGGGAATCGAAACCAGGACCTCATGACCAGTAAGTTAGACCTGTAACGACTAAACAAAACTATCAAGTAACTAGTAAACCGGTCATCCATAAATCAGCTCTGTCTATAAATAAATCGACTTATCACTTCCCCGGTGAGTTTTATAAGTGTCAAGAGATTTATATCCAAGAGATACAGCATCATATCGCCGTTTTAGTATCAGATAACATCGGGCTTCATAGATTTTATATGACAATGATTTTACAATTGTGGCGATATCTCCAATGATGATTATTTTGATATTTGGGTGTAATTAATAAGAGGGGGCTGTTGGAGGACCTTTGTTAAATTAAAATTAAAAATAATATTAAAGTTTAAAAAAAAAACACGCTTTAGTGTGACGTCATTTTATTGCTGAGCTAAAGATAATAAAAGAATGTAAAAAATGGCGGCGTTCGGGGCCACGCGCTAAATGATTCATGTTCAAATACAATAAAAAAATACATTTATTTCGAGCAACCTTAACTCATATGTGGAGTACACACAAATACAGACAACACACAAATGATAATAAAAACTAAACTAAAAATAAAAAGACTTAACATCTAACCGGCCCTGCTGACGGCAACATGCCTATCACAACAGTGCCGTAATCAGATAAAATCCGTAATAAAGTATATCCCTAAATATTTAATTAAAAGAAGTTCTAGATTTAAAATGTGAGTTAAGTGTTGCCAAGTTTAACCGCCTTAGTTGTAAACATTAAAACTGAAGCGCCACTACGCGGTAACTTTGGCAACATTTACAAGAATTGCTACTAGAAAGTTATTAAAGTTAGTAAGTGTTTTAAGCACAGTACAAAGATGGTTTAATACAAAGTACCTATGTAAGACTAATAAACTTAAACCTTACTTCAACATCATCTGCCTGCCTTTACCCAACTATGTTGGGGTCGGCTTCCAGTCTAAAGAGACGCAGCTGAAACCCATTATTTGACTTGTTGCACAACCCAACTACTCGGTAATACGATACACTTAATGAAGGCTGGTTGTCAATCTTTCCCTAAACGCACGTACCCACGTTTTTGTCGCAACACACGTAGAAGTTCTCAGCATTAAATCCTTAAGAGGGAAACCATCCAAAGAAATGTATTCCCCTTTTTTATTCCTGAATAATGTCTCTCTAGAGCAATATTTTTTTTCATAAAATTAAGGTCTTCTGTAGATGTTATTACTTTTTTTCAGTAACTAATAAGTGAAGAAATTATGACAAAAAATGCCCCATTTTTACGGCCGTGATTAGACGACTACCAGACAAATTCGAAAAGATTTTACATAAAAGGAATTGATAGAAACATAGACATACTCTTTCTTAAAATTTCAATGTCAAAAATAATTGAATCGGCTTAGTTTTCGAAGAGAAAAAAGGGGAATACGAAACGTCGATCTCTGTCGTCATCGACCCTGTTTCCTCTTAAGTAATTGTCGACGTACATACTTTTAAATTCCAAAACCTTCTAAATGGAAATACTGTACTTACATAAAGTTGTTTTGAACATCGACTGACAAACAAACCTTGAGAAAATATTATTGTACCTTATTGAATCCTTGAATATAAAAGTTCTTGGCGACAGAAAAACGCACTTAGCGCAGATGACATTTATTTATAAGACAAAAGTTTGCGACGACAGTACCGACGGTAAAAATTTGTCCATTTCATCGAGAGTAAACTGAATTTTTATTCGTGTTCTTCAGCTTTTGGTATTTTAATGTTGAAATAATTTACACTTTACAATCCGAGTGGTCACTCTCTTTTTAAGGATATTTCGAAACGGTAGTTACCGAAGTTGTGTAGTAATCGGTTGTCGTGGTATGGGCATGTGATGCGGAGGAATGAGGAAAATGTTGTGAGGAAAGTTTTGAGTATGAATGTGGATAGGTATAAGAGTAGAGGAAGACCAAAAAAAAAACGATGGATGGATTGTGCAAAGGATGATATGGCAAGAAAGGAGGTGTCTGATGAGATGACGAGTAATAGAGAAGTATGGAAGAAGAAGACATTCTGCGCCGACCCCAAATAAATTGGGATAAGGGCAAGCTTTTACCTTGGTCAGTGGGCAAGCATTGACATACACGTGGCAATGCTACTAGTTATGTGGCCACAATACCGGTGATGTGGAGGAATGTTTCGATGCTATACCTACGTTACTTTGTCGTTTGTTTAGGTTAGGTTATTTCAAAGTTTTTTACCGACTTCTTTTTAAATGTGTACAGGACCTACCTATATTATATTCTTATCTTTGTTAGACTAGAAAGTTATTATTGATTTATATTTTTACAATTCATAAAATCCGAGCCATCCACTGGCACCGAGAAGGCACCTTCAAGAATTCCTGGTTCTAAATTGCAGCAAACCTGTGGCCATTTTTATTAATAATGTAGTATGCCTATAAACATACTATAATAGATTAGCAATGAATGTTTGCAGCGTTTGCCTAAATTGATGACTTCGATAAATTGCGTGGTAACACACACAAGTTTTTAGATGGACGAGAAGCCAATATAGACTAAATTCCTTTACAATATAATACCTTACCAATTCGGAAGATGTAATCCCCCAGTTACTTCTATAAAGCTCAGAAGGCCAGTTGTTGGTTACGTGAAGCGAATAAATTCACTCCAATATATCCTGACGTCGATATTTCTAGCCAGTGAACATTTTTGAGTATTTCTTTTAACGGAAAAGCTTCTGCAGTAGAATAGATTAGGGCAAGGCTTTGGGTACATCCGAAAAGTGTCAATTTTAAAGTAAGTACGTATATTTATTAGTATAAAATGTGGTATGTTATAAAAATGTTATAGAGCAGGACAAATTCCGCCATAATAACAGCATGCAAAATTATTTTTTTATATAAGGTAGGTACATTAAAATTAACAAGATAGGTTTCTATCTAACATAGATATCTATACATAAATCGATCTCCTCTAACATGCTATATGAATAATTTGAAGATACTAAGCAGACCATCATTAAACAAAACAATAATACTGAAACAACTACACCATAAACACATCGAAATATTCACTGAAACCAAATTCATTAAATAAAATAATAAAGAATATTAAACATATACACACAATAAAAGGACACCGTACACATATAAACCATCAAAAGAAATTATTTTAAGACAACTAAACAAATCAACATAAAAACAAAAAAAAAACCTTTACAATAGGTAATAATATAAAATGATGGTTAAAACAAAAACAAACAGTTTGTAAAATTCTAACATTAAATAACAAAATTAAAACTTTCAAAGCATTTTTAAAGTGATAAGAATACGAAGAGTTTTCAAAGAAATCATATTTTATACTTACCGTAGAAGATTTCCCTCATAAGATTTTTTTGTAAAATACTTGTATGTATTGATACCAGCTATTGATTAATACAGGTTTTATGAGTGGCTGCTATTTTTAAAATGAAAAACCATTTAACTCTGCGCATTAATTCAGTCTCCTAATCTACGGGGTGTAAACAGACCCTTCACCAAGCCGTCAATCAAGCATTCTGTACATCAAACTAAGTAACTTTACGCAAAAATTTTTGCTGGGAAACGAAATTTTTTTTTGGGGTCAAAAATCACATTTTACGGTAAAACTCAATATAATGCGCTCAAAACTTATTGCTGATGGATGCTTTGAATAGTAAACGGACCATGGAGGTAATTGGAGTAAAGTTAGAACCTTAAAAAGTAGTATTTAAAAAAAACTTGTGAAAAAATTGGAACTTCGACCCCCAATATCTCCGTAACTAGAAGGTTCCCAGGTATGGTCCAGAACAAAAAAATGATCACAATGACGAGGAGAACAAGTGCCTTTCGGCTTCGTTAAGGGTCTTTTTACACCCTTTATACTAATATTATTAAGAAGTAAAAATTGATTGTAAGTTTATATGTACGGGGTTATCTCCGGAACTAATGATCCAATTCAAAAAATTCTTCCATTGGCAGAAAACCACATTATTCGTGGGTGCTATATGCAAATTAGCCGAACTATCAAATACTTGCGGACGAAATCGCTGGCGATGTGCTAGTGTGCTACCTATAAAAAGAGAACAAGTATAAAACTTGTAAACCATTCATAAAAATATCTCATCTTTACCGTTTAAGTAGTCCTAAACCTCGCTCATTTTTTCACGACATCGTCGAGGCGTCGCGTCGTCGCCGTCCCGTTATTAATCAAAATCAGCGCCAGACTCCCAACTGTCCCGGCAACGCCTCAAATTGATGTCCAGTTCACACTTCGGAAGATTCTCGCGTCGATATGATAGATAGGCAGGGTTTGATAGGACTAGTGGATAGTTGGGATAAAGTTATCATTTCGAAATTAGGAAAGTCTTGACATTTGTAAAAAAATTTGGGCATTTTAATTTTTCATCTTTCTTTTTTAGTACTCATTAACTGTTTATTTGAAAAAAAAACCCGTAAAAAGAGTCAAGAATTCCAGATAAATGAAAAGGCAAGATGAAGTCCGAATAAACGTCCATGTTTGTAGAAAAACCTCTACATACTGGGTAGCGAATTTAAAATCAACAAAAATAGCTGTACAAAGATCCATTGGCAGAACCAAGAAAAACGCGTCGCCCTCTTGTTTAAAGAAAACAATACACCAGTATGTTTACGAACAGCGTTCTCCTGTCATTGAAGCGCCTAAAAAGTTATGTAGCACTGTAAGTTTCCGTGATATACAATATTCTTTTATTTCAAAACCGGCAAGCGCGTGTTCACGACACGTTTACCCTGCGTGTCCTTCCGTGAGCTACCTTTAATTTATTTTTATTATTTGTCGTTATAGCAGCCACAGAAATATACATTCTGTGGAAATTTCAACTGTCTACCTATCACGGATCATGGGATACAGCCCGCTGACAGACGGATGGACGGACAGCGTAGGCTTAATAATAGGTTCCCCTTTTTTTTGGATGGGAAATAATCAAATAACCCCCACCGCTCTGGGCGGAATGGGAGGGAATATCAGACTTTTACTGACTAAAACCCTCCATGTTTCTTCTTTGCCCTTTGTTTTCCAGGGCCACGGTATCTCTTTCGAGCTGTCCCCCTTCGGGTACGAAACCCTAAAAACGGCCTAATATATTGGTATTAACGTTCAACTACATGTGTAAGTCTCCTTGGAACATGACCTCCTTCCAGCTCAGAGAATAACATAAGAAATATAAAGGAACTTTCCACCAAAGTTCGCTTTGAATGTCTGTATTATTCACGAGACACTTCTAACTACCCTCGTAAGGAATTCTTTTATTGGGATATATGTTGCCCCTGGGACATTATGCAGGTATCTGAGAGGATATAAATTATATTTTTTCGTGAATAATACAGTGGTTGGAGTTAGGGTATGGCTACACAGGAGATGTAGCGATGAATCTTTATTCTTATAGTGCACAAATAAAAACATAACGTAACATCATCACGCCTGTAATCCCAGAAGGGTTAGGCAGAGGTATACCTAATAGTACACCCAAATTTCGCCCCGTTTAAGTCCCGTGTAATAGGGGGCGAACCTATTGCCATCAACCTGGCACAAATCCAGACACCGTAACACTTTGCCCAATCCAGGAATCGAACCCAGGACCTCATGCTCAGCCGTAGCATTTGGGACCACTAGACCAACGAAAAATAATATGTTATCAAAAAAAAAACTACGACAAGAAAAGATTTTAAAATGTTTTATGTGAACCTGTCCCTTGATGCAATAGAGTAGCATATGTTTTTGATTTTCTTAATCTTGCATCAATGAGCGGTTGATGCATGTATCAAATAAGTAAAGAAAAAACCGACCAAGTGCGAGTCGGACCCGCGCATGAAGGGTTCCGTACCATCGACCCTATTACGAAGCCGAAGGATGAAAGGTACTTCGGGTACGGAACCCTGAAAATTCTTCAAGGAACATTTGTGTACATTCCTTTGTCATTTTAACCAAACTAGGTGGACGTTCTTTCTCCTCTTTCCGTAGGCTTCACAATAGTCATGTATTTGATAACGTACTGCGTGTACTGGACGTACTGCGGAAATAAAAACACCATTTATTTCGCTGAAGATATGACCATTCATAAATTCTCGCGCGTGTCTGCCATTGAACCGACTTAAGTTTCGGCAGAAAATCAATAGGTCCCACTCATACCGAAGTTAATAATAGTCCAACAAACAAGCCAGTTACTGTACATAATTGTTCCATTTCTGTGTAAATAACAAAACGTTTTCATTGAAAACTTTCAAGTTAGAGGTTTCAAACTTTCTTACTGCTTTTAGTGTTGTAGACAATTGAATATTCAAATTGTTAACAAGATAGTGCTTATTCAAATTGTGGAGTTATTAAATTCTGTTTAGGATAACTTTGGGCCACGTACTACAGGGTTATTTAATGGTACATATGCCAGTCTTTTGCAAAAAAAAGTAGTAAGTATGTATTGGTTTATTTATTTTCATGGTCTCTGGAAGTCGATAATGAACTTGAGTCTCGCTAAAAAACGAAAACAATATGTAGCCTAGATATTTATTTAGGTCCGTGAATTTCTTTAAGCCCGAAATCAATAAAACAGCAAATAGCACCAGGATGAGGGTTTTTTAAATTGGAAGGCGGATTAGTGCACTAGCAAAGATGGATAGAAATAAAGTGCAGCAGATTGTTGTGAATTATGTTATTTAAGTGTATCGTAGTAACATGAGCTGCAAACCATTGTAACATAATAATATTAAGATCAATAATTAGGCGTTGTTGTGGCAAAACGGTTTGGCAAGCATTCTTTTGTAGAAGAAACGATATTATGTTAATACCAGATTTCCATGACTTCTTACTGTTAATACTAAACTATTACTAGATAAAATATTAAGTCACACAAAAATGCAATAGAGCCGTGTCAGAATTGTTAAATTATTCTATGACCTTGCCACTCTCAACAAAGAAGATATTTATGAGTTGGCAAGATCCCTTGAATATTTACAAATTAAAATTCCCTGACGGGAACGGAGGGAATGTCAATAGGGACATTAGGGACTCATCATTCACCATCAATACAGGCGAATTGAAAAATAAGTCCATTAGAAATATTAATCATTTATGACCTGTTTTAATTTAATATAATCATTTATTGGAGCGACAGAGGAGCTCGTGGCTAAATAATAACAGCCGCTCGGTTCGATCTTTAGGTTAAGCTGCGTTTGCTTAGGTTGGTCCGTGGATGGGTGACCACCCATTACATACCGAGTTTCCTCCGTGCCTCGTAAAGCACGTTAAGCCGTTGATCCCGGCTCTCATTTGTAGGTCTTTGACAGTCGTTACAGGTACCAAGGGGTATCGTATTACCCAGTACCAACTGGGTTGTGGAGGTCAGATAGGCAGTCGCTCCACGTAAAATACTATACTATTCAGCTGCATCCGGTTAGACTGGAAGCCGACTCCCAAATATTTGGGAAAATGCCAGGCAGATGATGAATCATTTATTGGAAAGACAAAACTTAGTTTACAAAAACTCTGTGTTCGATAATAAATGCGTTAGTATAAAACTGTGTCGCAGTCATTAACACCCACCCTGAAAGAGACAAGCAAAAATAAAAAACAAAAATTAAAAAAAGTCAAGATAAAATATTTGCACTTCGTAATTTTATGTAAGATTGTGTATTTGTATGGAAGGATTGTGTATGTTTTCTGCGTGGAGTGTAGTACCTACGTTTGTGTGTGTATTTTAGGAACCTAATACCAAGAACACAGTAATTACTCTAAACTAGGCTGTCAAAGTCCTAGAATCGACTAAGGACTGTTAAGGCTGTGTAACGGAACCCCCTGATTCCTCTAGTTTTATTATTAGATCGGATATTAGGTCTAATCTTTGTCAAAATACAGAAAAAAAACATCATATTTCATGTGGCTCTATTCCAGTTCTCCGGTGTCTTAGGTATTTGTTGTCTTCGTATAAAGTAAAGTCCTAATTATAAGCTGCTATTTGCGATATACATATTTCTAATCTGTTGATCTTACGACCAGATTACATAGAAAATTATCCATGGATCCTTAATTCTGATGATAAGCTCCACAGCACAATGTGAATAAACCATGAACAGTTTTATCGATAAATTACTAAACTATCAATGTCCCCTCACTATTTTTTATCGCTTTTAATTTGCTCATACACCGTCGTGGAATGTGGTGCACCTTGCAATAAAAATGAAATACCTCAGAAGTTCATAATATGTGCATTACACGTTTATAGTAATCGTATACAATGTCATGTCTAGTAAAGTCAGGTAAATAAATTGTTTAACAAATTGACTACTATTAATTGTATATCAAAATGTGTTCATTATTTAGCGTAAGACGTGTAGCGACATCTATTGTTATCCACAGTGAACTGTATGTAGTCTTTGTTCCCTTGAAATAAATATGTTAGTCTGTTGTAAAAGCTAAATACGGTGGTTTCAATTAATTACTACCAACTTAAATTCCACAGTTGGTTGTGTGTAATGTTTAAGTCTTACCAAGGGGTATCATAATACCCAGGTCAGGGTGGAGGTCAGATAGGCAGTCGCACCAAGTAAAATACTGGTATTCAGTTGCATCCGGTTAGACTGGAAGCCGACCCCAACATAGTTGGGAGAAGGCTAGAATGAGAACAGAAGAACAAAAGATATGAACTTAAATTGACTGGAATATTCGATTCATAACTGTCATTATTTGAAAGTTTTAAGAAATAGCTGTAACACCAAAATTTACTTATTTCGTCAATTTGTAAAGCAATTAATTTCCTTGACTACACATTATGTAGATACTGATATAAACATAATAAACAGGAAAGTGTCTCACAAATGTTTACGAGACTTTTAACTACTTTGTGTTGTTTAATTTATAACACGCGTCCTGATTGAGTATGTCTTACTTTTCGAATCAAGATCAGAATTTTAAACAGATTTTATATTTATTTGTTAAAGTCACAGATAAGATGGATTTTTAAATAGTCTCCATATGTTATCTTACGGCATCAAAAAAATAGAATTTTGGTTTTTACAAATACAATACTAAAGTTAGATACGTTAATCTTACCGTGTCATTTAAAAAATAAGTGTGAAGTGCTGGAACTTTGACCTTCGTAACTAGAATGTTTCAAGGTGTGATCCAGAACAAAAAACCAACGACGGGAGGAGCAAGAACCTCTCGGCTTCGTTAGGGTGTGTTTGCACCCTTTATGTAAATGAAAAACACAGCCCACTCTTGTCAAAAATAAACCAGTGTTGTGACACGTCCCGCGTCCCAAAGTCTCACCACTTACCTTACCGCCGGGGAACTAAGTGGGGACACTTCAATTTAACTCGGCTACGGAACCACTCAACCCTTCGTGTTGTCGTAATTGACTTAGTGCACTAATAGCTGGGCCAAGTATAGTAATGTCTTTAGAGAGGATCTACTGTAGTGATGCAATTAGACCTCTTGGTTACGTGATTCAGTAAAAACAAAATACAAGTATGCCACGAGACACTACGACACGTCTTGTGGAACTTTGTTAGTCACGTGAAGAAAACAAGTGAAGCGCGGGCGTGTCGCTTGACACAATTCGGGTCGAACGGATGTGTGTCCGAGGCGTTAGATTTTTTTAAAATGATATTTTGGTACAATGTTGGCACTTTTAGTTTTTCCAGTGTTTGTCACATAAGTTACCACTGCGGACCAGGAAGGGTCCCCACTTCAATTTAGCCCGCCAACATGGAGCCAGCCACTCAACCCTCCGTGTTGTAGTAATAGCAGGGCCAAGTATTGTAATGTCTTTCAATGTGGTTTCAATGTTTGTGGTGAAATTTCACCTCTTAGTGACATGATACATTAAATATGCAAAGAGACACTGCAACGCTACTTATGGAGCGATGGTCCCTGTAGTGGCATATGACAATACAAAAACTACATCAGTGCCATCTACGAGGCAAATGAAGAACTAATATCAAATTCCTAAATGGCAATATTGAAGTTCTCCGCGAGTTACGACTATATGGAGAAACCCGACAACAACTGTCGGGCGATAGCCCACTAGACACAACACCCGTCTGGTCGGGGGATTTAAGATGCAAACCCACCGATAGGATAGGCTACTCACGTGCGTAAAAGCTTCGCTTTGCAAGAAAATGTATGTGATTGTGTCTACTGCAAGCCACGGACAAGTTATGCATCAAATGACGTCATTATTACATTCGCGGCTTGCTTAAATAAGGCGCTCACATAGCTCAACGCTGTCAACGCCATGCACGCTGTGCATGCGGTACACGCTTACGCTATATACGAATGTTAACCCACGACTATGCCGCGTTACAGTTGTACAGGCTACAGTTGTGCATAGTTGTGGGTGTGTATTGTGTACTGCAGTGGAAACGTAGACTCACGTTGTCAAACAAATGAATCCATGCAGTTAAAATGCGCTGCGTGCCCGTGCACAGCGTGCACCGCGGTGGGTTTGCGCCTTGACACCCTATTCTTGATACTCACCCACGGGAAGAAAACAAGTGACACACAGTCGCGTGTATCACTTGTCGCAAATCGCAACAAAAGTCGTATCTCGTATATTAAGTACCATATAAGGGACTTTTAGCTTTCATTTTTCGACACCTAAGGGTTTAGGCTGTGCGTTGTCTCTTATTGAATTAAAGCTTAGCTTTGCCTCGAGGTTTCACTCACCATTTCTTTTTTTGCTCGGCTCATAAGTATCGTAACGTGATACCTATTAGCCTGTAACTTCCCTCAGGGATACTCTATGTGTGATAGATGATCAGCTAATAGAGTTAACCCTCTATTTTTCCTACTTGTCCCCTATATGTCTCCTTTCAAACCCTTTGAGTTCCGAACCGCACATTGTCATTAGAATATTAGCTGTCGTCTTGTTGTCGGCATGTGGAGCGGCTTGTCACTCACATTCGGGTGCTATTGTTTATGGAGCACACGTGTAGGGCAGGGCTGGCGCACTTCGGTCTTGTCAAAATAATACCAGCTTATTATTATCGTACTGTAGGACAAAGATCTTTAACAAAGTAGTCAGGAGGTGGCAATAAACAGCGATATTCGAATATAATTCGTAATTTTAAGTATTAAAATATTATCAAATTCTTTAGCACACTTCCGTAAGGGTGTAGAAAGACCCTTAATGAAGCCGAAAAGCAGTTGTTCTTCCCTGTCATTGCGATATTTTTTTTATTCTGGACCAACCTTCTAGTTACGTAGATATTAGAGTACAAACTTCCATCTTTTCACTTAAAAAAAATACAATTCTGATAACTTTATTTTAAATATCTTCATGAACCGTGTTCTATCTGTTCAATACATCCATCAGCACAATGTTTTGAGTGCCTTACAACTCCAAAAAAAAAGTCGTTTCCCAGCAATATTTTTACTGTTTTTACATAGACTTACTATTCGCTTGGTTGACGGCTTCGTGAAGGGTCCTTTTACACCTTGTATATGGAATCTGTCACATTTTGGCGTTGAAGCTGCGACAATCTCTTCTCACAATTAATTAGAAGACATGATCAATGCTGATGATGGCGGCTGTCGATAAGTCCAAGAACCTCTGCTTTATCATTCGGGGAACTGAGGCGTGCGATTTACAGGTGTTTATGAGACGCTTAGTTGACGCTTCCAGTGACCCAAGGGCTGGCTTTTACCTTGGCCAGAAGCTAAGTGTTGCCATATAACGAGGCAACGCCGCCAGTCTCTTGGGCACATTACCAGCTGACAGCGTTGCGGAGGAGTTTTTTGATGCTCTTTGATAGTTTGTTGTTAGTTTATTTATTTTAGTTTATTTAATAGTTTTTAATTAATTATGTATATAGTTAGTTTACTCTACTTAATGAAATAAAGTCAGTTGAGCTGAGTGAGTTAAGTTGACATTGAATAATTTTATTGTATTTTTTTTTGTTTGATCATGACGTTAGTTTTGGATTTGATGTGAGATAATACGAAACATTAATGACGATTTGTTATTTTATTTAAACCTTTATTGTTATTTCAAACACAATGTAAATTGTTTGTGAATAGAATTGAATTGAATATAGTGTTTTCCATATTTTATCTACATCGTATAACCTACGGCACACCCCTATCATTTGAACAACGACAAAGCGACGAGAACGTTGACAAGAGAGGCGACGGCGGGCGGCGGGCACCTGCCTTCGCGCACACAATTGAATCAGAGAGGCTGTTGACATTGCTTTCATATAAAATTAACTAGACTTGCTCTGCGACTCGGAAAATTGGGTAAGGCTTTAAAGTTGTTATGAAGCCCATTACATAACATAACACCACACCTGTAATCCCCGAACGGTTAAGCAGTGGTGTACCTTATAGTACACCCACATTTCGCCATTTATGTTTAAGTCCCATGTGATAGGGGGCGAGCTTGTTGCCATCAACCGGGCGCAAATCCAGACTCCGTGGCTGCTACTGAGAAATTCCTCATGGAAAAACCCAATAACACTTTGCCCGACCTGGGAACACAACAACAGCCATCGGTTCCTCATCTGCCTAGCCTTTTTCCAACTATGTTGGGGTCGGCTTCCAGTCTAACCGGATGCAGCTGAATACCAGTATTTTACATGGAGCGACTGCCTATCTGACCTCCACAACCCAGTTAGTACTGGGTAATACGATACCCCTTGGTAAGACTGGTTGTCAGACTTTTTGGGCACTGACTACCTAACGTCTGTCAAAGATCTACAAATGACACCCGGGATCAACGGCTTCACGTGCACGAGGCACGGAGGAAACTCGGTATGTAATGGGTGCTCACCCATTGACAGACCAACCTAGGCAAGCACGGCTTAATCTAAAGATCGACCCGAGCGGTTGTTATTATTAAGCCACGAGCTCCTCCCAACAGTCATCGGTTCTACGGCTAATAATGCCATGCTGATAATAACCCTTAAGTATTAGTAATTAAGAACCAGTTACTAATTACTTTTAAAATTACGCTGCAATAAAACAATGACCCATTACGACAGTCTCAATTCATTTGATAAGTAACCAGAGAGTGCAACAGCTGCTATGAAATATTTAGTTTTATTTTTCTGTGCTCTGGTCTTCGGTCAAACCTTTGGCTACCCAAAAGGACCAGCGGTGGACATGGAATCAGGACAAAAGCACTCTGGAGGAAGTGTGACAACCACGTCGTCGACTACAGTGCTTCCAGCAGTATTGAGGACGGCATTCGTTGGACCTGAATGCCCTTCTGGTTTAACTAAATTCAACGGAATGTGTGTTGTTATTGATTATTAAATTTTTTTTTTATTTATTCTTGCAGTGGTTTTTTTTTATACCTCTGCCTAACCCTTCGGCGATTGCAGGCATGATGTTTGTTATATTCTATAATGTGTGTGTTTAATATTTAATAAAGTGTGTAATAAAGAGCGTTCCGTATCAGAAGTACAATCTAGTAAAATGCCTTTGTGGGATAAATGACGTTAAAGTAAACCTACTAGTAAAACGTCTGAAATTATAATCGTCATACTAGTAAAACGTCTGAAATTATAATCGTCATACTAGAAGAACGTCTGAAATTAATAAACGGCATGTTGTCATTGCGATAAAGAATACTCTATGACGTGTGTAATTGTGTATTTTTATTAAGCAAACAAATAAGCTGCGGCCAAAAAAATACGAAGATCTAGAAATAAAACACACAAAATAACAATTACATGATTTAATAATCAATATCAACGCAAATTCCATTGAACCTTACTAAACCTGATGCACAATCAGATCCTGAGAAGGCTGAGAATGCTTCTATGGGAGGCATTGTCGTCGAAGCAGCAGTCTTCATTCTTCTTCCACAGCACTGACGTGAATCCATGTCCAACACTGGTGGTATATCTGGGTAGCCAAACGTTTTGCCCAGCACCAAAACACACACTTATGTCCAAAAATATTTCATTTTTAACCAACTTCAAAACAAGTGTAGGTTGTGCTTTCGCCCAGTATCTTTTTTTTAACCGGTGCACGCCGCTGGTTTTGTCTAAAATGAATTTAAATGTTTTAATTTTTATCAATATTTTATAAGTATCGTGTAATTTTGGCTTTAATTAGTACTAGTAGTTCTGGTTTTAAATAATCAAGTCGGGACTTAATTACTATCAACATAATTAATATCAAAGTGTTATAAAAAGATGAACAAAAGAATTGGGTTAGGTTGTTTTAATTATTGTCATGCAAACATTCTTCATCATCAGCCTAGCCTTTTCCCAACTATGTTGGGGTCGGCTTCTAACCGGATGCAGCTGAATACCAGTAATACGATACCCCTTGTTAAGACTGGTTGTCAGACTTTTTAGGTTACTGACTACCTGTAACGACTGTCAAAGATCTACAAATGACAGCCTGGTCCAAAGCCTTTTACATACTTTTCGAGGCATGGAGGAATCTCATTAAGTAATGGGTGGTCACCCATCCACAGACATCTTGGCAAGCACAGCTTAACCCAAGTGATGTTACTATTTAGCCACGAGCTCCTCACAAAAAAAAACACAAAACAAAACATTATATAAGTACGTCATTGTTAAAATCAGCTGAGTTACAATTTAGAGAAAAAAAAGAAAAGAGAAAAAAAAACACGTCGAGTTGTGAATGTGAAAAGAATGTTTATTCCCGTCTGCCCCCACCGGTGTGTCCCCACTGGTGGTAGTTGCAACTATTTGTTGCATCTACCACCACGGGTGGGGCTTCCTCTGAGAAAGATGCTGTTATATGGGGGATCCACAGCACAGCACTTATATCAGGAAGAGAATCAACGAATTAAACATTTCACTCATCAACAGCAACACATATCCCATTGAATTTCGCAAAACCCGAAGCACAGTCAGATCCAACGAACGCTGAATATATTTGAATAACAGGAGGCATTTCCGTCGACAAAAAAGTGGGCACACTGTCTTCAGATTTCTTCGTTATCACTTCCATGTCCAACACAGGTGTCACTCTTGGGTAGACAACATCCATCACTGGGTTTTGGAGATAGCCAAACGTTGCACCGAACAACAGAACACACAAAACCACGACAAAATAATTCATATTGACGGTTATATGCGCCGGCGCCGGCTAAATACGAAATGAATTTAAATTCAGAAAGGATTTAAATGTTTTGTGCTTTTGAACTGGTTGCTATGTTACTGACTTTATTGGGTGAAAGTTATAATAATATGCAATTGTATGTTGCGAAGTATTTCAAGGGCTTATGGCCAACTTTGCTGTAGCAAGTCCGCGATTCACACAACATGTGCAGTCATCTGAACGGCATCGTATACAGGGTGTAAACAGACCCTTCACGAAGCCGTCAACCAAGCATTCTGTACATCAAACTAAGTAACACTACGCAAAAAATATTGCTGGGAAACGAATTTTTTTTTTGGGGTCCAAAATCACATTTTACGGTAAAACTCAATATAATGAACTCAAAACTTATTGCTGATGGATGCTTTGAATAGTAAACGGGTCATCGAGTTTATTAAAGTAAAATAAAAACCTTTAAAAGTGGTATTTAAAAAAAAACTTGTGAAAAAATTGGAACTTTGACCCCCAATATCTCCGTAACTAGAAGGTTCCCAGGTATGGTCCAGAACAAAAAAAAGATCACAATGACGAGGAGAACAAGTGCCTTTCGTTTTCGTTAAGGGTCTTTTTACACCCTTTATGTGCGTACGCTCTTGCGAAACAATAAAAAAACCGGCCAAGTGCGAGTCGGACTCGCGCATGAAGGGTTCCGTACCATCGTCGTAGAGCCCCCTTTCATTTCTAATTTATTTTTATTATTTGTTGTTATAGCGACAACAGAAATAGACTTTCTGTGAAAATTTCAACTGTTTACTTATTACGGATCATGAGATACAGCCCGCTGACAGATAGAAAGACGGACGGACGGACAGACAGATAACGGAGGCTTAGTAGGTGTAGGTGTTGATTATCCTTGGGGTACGGAACCCTAAAAAGAATGTTTAAATATGTATTTCTCTCTCTCTCTCTCTTCGCATGAAATCTTTTAACTCAACCCATGTTTTAAGTGAATGTTTCGCCAATGCACAGTAATTATTGTGAAACACAATCCAAAACACATATGAAACATAATTGACCAAGCGCTGGTACCAACATCACAAGATCAACACATTTTATGGTTAACTAGCTTTTCCCCGCGGCATCACCCGCGTAGAAGTCTGAAATTATCCCACGAGAACCTACTATCAGGACAAAAAGTCTTCCTAAACCAGGTCTACCAGTTTGTTAAGTTTCATTAAAATCCTTTCAGGCGTTAAAGCGTAAAACGCGACCTTAGTCCGCGTGAAATTATTATTATCAAATATAACTACTTTTTGCACGGAACCTTAATCCTTTTTCTAAAATAAAAGTACCTAAAAACTTAAGTTACTTCTTATAACATTAGCTATCTGCCTGTAACAGTCATGTAAAAATCGGTTCAGCCGTTTCGGAGATAAGACGAAACAATCAGACAGACAAAAAGTGAATAAAAAAGTTTTTTGTTGTGTTAAGTACATATACTTTCACTAGCTGTTCCCCGCGACCTTCGTCCGCGTTAAGTTATTAAAAATACAATTTTCCCCGTTTTTGCAACATTTTTCATTGCTGCTACGCTCCTATTGGTCGTAGCGTGATGATATATAGCCTATAGCCTTCCTCGATAAATGGACTACCCAACACTGAAAGAATCATTCAAATCGGACCAGTAGTTCCAGAGATTAGCGCGTTCAAACAAACAAACAAACAAACACTTCAGCTTTATAATATTAGTATAGATAAGAATTCAGTAAAAAGGTGATATTTTGAAAATACAAACAGCGTTTTATTTTCTCATTTTTATTCGGAGAAAGCACCAGTTTCTTAAAAGACAAAGGGGCAAGATCTCAAATGGCTTTTTAAATGGCCGCGAGGAGATAGACCGGATACAAATTTAGAGTAATGGCGGGAATTTGGCCAAGTCAATTTCCTTGAACCTTGATGTGGCGGGCCACGAAACAAAAGGTTACAAAAAATATTAAAATAAAAAATAAATCAAATCTTTATTTTCAGACCAGAGATCCATAATGAATAATAAACAACTTGGCACTTACTTACTAAATCACGTTAAAGAAACTTACTTTAGCACATTTCTGAATGACGGTCTGTGTGCCGCCATCCAGTGACACATTATTTGCCCATCCACCCTGCCGGCTACAGTAGCCACGAGGCTGTTGGTTGTTGGCTGTTGTTGTGTTTAAGAATATTGTACCTTTTCTGTGTAGATGTCACGTTTTTTTCTTCCATTCTCCCCTGTCAATCGTCACGCGATCATTTACTACTTTTTCCTTTATATCATTCCTCACACAATCCATCTATCTTTTCTTTGGTCTTCCTCTCCCTCTCCATCCATCAAAATTTACATTCATCACTCATTTAGTCATATGCGATTCGATTATTAGCTTCACCTGCAACTAACTACGTAAAAAAATCTTAGAAGTTTTTGACCACTTCCCGGTATCCGATAGAGCTGTTTTGCATACATGTTTAGTTTGGATGACAATTCATGGTTAGCTAAGTGACGTCATTCTAAATCCAATATAAAAGTAAATATCAATATTTTTATGCTTTCCCTTGATATGAAGAATACGAAAAATAAAACGACGTCACTCTAAAGCGTGTTTTTTTTAGAATTTTTAAACTACTATAACATTATTGCGTGACTGATGACTACTATGACTGCCTCGCTGGTGTAGTGGTTGCAAGCCCGACTGCTGAGCACGAAGCCCCGGGTTCGATTCCCGGATCAGGCCAACTGTTATTAGGTTTTTCCATCAAGAATTTCTCAGCCACGGAGTCTGGTTTTATGCCCAGTTGATGGCAATAGGCTCGTCCCCTATGACATGGAACTTAAACATAACTGACAAAATGTGGGTGTACCATTAGATATACCTCTACTAACCCGTCGGGGATTACAGGCGTGATATTATGTTATATTAAACTATAATATTATTGCGTTTGATTTTTTTCTGCAGTCGTTGTCACGAGACGTGTGTCGCTTGACTATAAATTAGCTCGTTGTCAAGAGTTGAGATTGTTCTGAGATTATTAGTCACTAAAATGCTAATTTTATAGTTTGTTTACTGGTCGGATTAAAACTTGTTATTTTCAAGCCTGTTTATAACTAGATTCATAATAGCAATATAAGTTTATAAACAGACAAGGTCACGAACGTTATCATTAATACTGAAAACGGGATATTTACCATGTTTACTATTTGTTTCGAATTACCGAAAAAAAATATATTAGTTTTCAGTATTATTCATAATAGCATTTCTTAAGGATTGTGTACTACACCTAAATGATAAGGGACGTGCTTTGCAACGGCAAGGGTTTTATGCAGGTCGGGTGCAGATTATAATGAAACTACATTATTAGGTTATTATACATTCTTAATCTAAGTCGATCATAGATTATTGGATTTACACATCCGTCCTGCACTCACACACAAATTCAGGAGATAGGATGGGTGCTATCTTTGGCAGGTGGCAGGTGTGTGCAAAGGAAAAAACCGTTAATATTTACTGTCAGCCTTTTCAGCTGACAGCTACTGACAGCTTTTTCAGCTGACAACTACTGTCAGCTTTTGCAACGTCACGTTTAGGAGTGACGGGTCCAGGAGTGGCGATGGAAGGCGCATTGATATGAGGCCTCCCACCTTCCACAAGGTGGACCGATGACCTGGTGAAGACCGCGGGATCCGCTGGTATAAGAAGCACAGGGCCGTATGATGTAGCGATGCTTGAGGGACGCCTATGAGTTATGGCTAGCGGTGGACGTCCCTCGGCTGATATGACGATGAAAATTGCTACATTGCCTGGTAATGTTTCTTCAGCTAAAAATAGGCCAGTTTTTATCGTTTTGTCAGCGTCAACTTGTCTAACCAAGGATCTTTTTGGTCAACAAAACAGAATTTCTTAGACACCCGCGGTTTTCGTGGCCACGTAGTAAACGTTTTTCATCAGCGACTTTCTCTTTAATCTCAAAAGGATCTCGGGCCGCGATACAATCTAACACCTCCCTACTTAGTGCCTACCAGTGGCGAAGGTTCCATACAACCCGATTCCTACCGGCTTCCCTTTGAAAAATGGCACAGTCGGTATTCTAAAGACATATAATACACCGTGACTTTTTAGTCGTCTTACAAATATGGTTCACTCAATGTGCCCGACATAAAATAGTTCTAGGCGTGATTTTTTTTTTTACTTACCGTCATATGTACAAAGAAAAATAAATAAACATTAGAAAAAATTATGAAACATCCTGTTAATGATGTTTACGTGTCAAACGGGAGAATATACCTACCCAGCGCTCGAGTCCAGTAGATCATCGCTCACAACAGGGTGTTTTAACTACGTCATGCGTCATAACATTTTTATTTTTAAATTATGAAAACCTCATAAATATCTTTTTTTATGAATACTTAGTAGTCATTGGATACATAAAGTGGGCTGCCGTTGTAAGACGACTTAAAAGTCACGGTGTATAATCACATTAAAGATATGTACTCCGGCTTACCTCTTACAAAAATTGACCCTTCGCTACTGGTGCCTACATCTACTTTTTCGTGTAATAACTGCTAATGTTAAGTCTGTTAACTTAAACATAACATCAAGTCATGTTCGAATTTAATAGGATTTTGATTGATTAGGCACAGATATACATACACAGAGTGTAAACGGACCCTTCACGAAGCTGTTATCCAAGCATTATGTACATCAAGTATCTAAGTAACTTTATGCAAAAAATAATGACTGCTGGGAAACGACTTTTTTTTTTGGGGTGTAAAATCATTGGGACTCAATGTAACGCACTCAAAACATTGTGCTGATGGATGCATTGAATAGTACGGGGGTTGTGGATGTGTTCAAAGTAAAAATCTTACATTAAAAACATGTATTTAAAAAAATAACTTGTGAAAAAGTTGGAACTTTGAACCCCAATATCTCCGTAAGTAGAAGGTACCAAGGTATGGCCTAGCACGAAAAAATAGTATTGGGTAATACGAAATCCCTTGGTAAAACTGATTGTCAGACTTTCAGGCCACTGAGTACATGTAACGACTGTCAAAGATCTACAAATGACAGCCGGGACCTATGGCTTAACGTGCTTTCCGAGGCACGGACAAAATCGGTATATAACGGATGGTCACCCGTTCACAGACCGACCTTGGCAAGCGCGGCTTAACCTTGAAGATCGAGCCGTGCACAGTGGAACAAGAAATACTAGTTTGATAAAATAGAGTTCAGCCAGATCTAGTTTTAAAAGAATAGCGCCCATGAACTTAAAAACACGACGCAATATCAGGCCTGAATGCCTGAAGGCTAATGCAGAGGTATATATATACAAACCAGTGAGGCTCTGTGGAAGTACAGTCAGTGGCCTGCATTTCTTGAGCCTTCTTTCAAAAAAGAGGGGAAGGGAGGCCAGGTCATGTACTGTAAGGCTACCATTTACATTTAGTTATCACTCATTGGCTCGAATTTGCCCTGGCGGTTGAGAGAATGTCATGCTCACCACTCAAATGTCTCGCTGATGGTGGCGGGTGTGTCGGATCATTCGGTTCCCTTCAAAATGGTTGAGTTGAATGGTGCTGATCCATGCGTCATGTTCGTGAACGGGCGCTGTCAGTTGGGACTGGTCATCTCTTAGCTGCCATGGTTTATTCTAACTACTTTGTTTTTAAATTGTTGATCTAATCTTTTACTCTGGACGCACTTAATGTGCACATCTTTCTACATCGTTCTCACATATATGTATTATCTCAACATGAATGATGTAACCAAGATCTTGTAAAAATATTTTGATTGAAAAGAGTGTCCATGGAGTTTCTTGCCCATTCTTCTCCATAGAGATCTACGCTTTGGAATGGGCAACTACAGTACTATCACAAGTTATTATGCCTTATATCTGGGACTGTAGCTTCGCCTTCTTTGTTTTTCTGACATTCAAAAGTGCCTGTTATGGTCTAATTGAAATAAATGCTTTGAGTTTGAGTTTGAGTCATGCAAAACAAAAAATAATAATTTGGAACCATAAACAAATCATCCATTCCCGATACTTTTTTGACTGTATAGGCCGTCGCATTTTTCATCCAATAACATAGAAATCATGTCTTTATTTTCTTTGTTCTAGGTAATGGCTACATCGAGGGAACAGAGCTGGATGGCTTTCTTAAAGAGTTCGTGTCCAGCGCGAATTTCACTGATATCAGTCCTGATGTGAGTACCTAGATCTAAGATTATTCTTAGCGTGGCAGTGGGAATCTAATTGGCCAGGAATTTGGCTAAGCGTCTTCAGTCTACGCCCATCAGTTCCTGTAACGTGCAAACAACAGGACACGCCGGATATGATATTTTAAATTCACATCTTATAGTATTAAAGTTTTGTAGTAGTTTTAAGGTCAGTTTATTAAAATATTTGTATGTAAAAACAAGCGCTTCTCGCCATCAAACTAAAATGTTTGGCGAGTAAATTGTAGATTAAAAAAAAAGTATGTTTGTGAACAATAAAAAAAATATTTAAAAAATCCCATCGCTTGTGGAATAAAAGCACCCATATTCTATAGATCACTATTTTACCGTGTGATGAAACTTTAAACAGGGTCGACTAATATGACATTATTTTATGTGACTCATCTTTGCCTCATAAATATTATAATTATTACCGTTGTTTACCTTTTTTGGATTGATTTAAGTTTTAAAATTATTGCGTTTTTTATTACTTTGATATTTGAAGGTGAAGAAGTAAAAAAAGTGTTTATCTGTATTTGTTGCTGTCTTGTGAGTTGTGCAGTATGTGTTGCTCTGGGGAGTTATTTCCACATTTTTTTCATCTCAGTTAAAACACCAGCACGCGTAGCATGTCATTTTGTCGATTCTTCCGTCGACAAAACCCGTTTCTACAGTGGTCATACTACGCGTGAAGTGGCGAAAGAAGGCCGTTTGAGGGACAGCCTAATGTTACCCATTTTGAAGTTAAAAAGTGCGGATTCTCAACATAATTTGAAGGGCTGGCATGATTTTAGATTTTTAAAATGTTTTATTTAACTTAGTAGGCCAAGAAAAAGATGGCGGGATAAGCTGGACTCGTTTTACAATCGCGAAAAGTGGAAGGAATAAACTAATAATATAACAAAATGAATAATATGAGACTGTTGCCCCACTGCAGGGTAAACCCTTCCCTGGAGTCCCCAGTCTCATATTATTCATTTTGTTATATTTTTATTTAACTTGCATTGTTTCTTACTTTGCGTTTAGGTCAAATCTTTCATTCAACGGAGTTTAAATTATACACGTGATTCAGTTTCGCTGACAATGCATTTTTATTGATAAGCACGATGTGCCTGTACACCCAGGATTTTCTCTAGATGATCCCAACTCATCAACGGTCAAAAGCACAGAACAGAAATTTAGTTTATTTATTCTTTTTTTTCCCAGTTGTGGGACATGCAAGGCTATTAAAAAAAAATTGTATTCAATTAATCATAGCTCGTTCTAAAGTCTACCACAGCTTGGGTCCATGCCCAAGGTTTAGTCCAGACAATAAATCTTTTCAAAGTCCACATTGTTAAAAAAGTTTTTATTAGTTATCTTATTTCGATTTTGAACTCAGAAAATTGAGGAGATGTTTTGCAATATTCAGCCAGCATTATAGCTAGTTTCCTCATTAAGTTTTATAGCAGTAAAAGGGATTTTAGGGAGGGAGGTTGAGGAATACTGTGACCAAGTTGTACAATAACGTCTGTTGTCACCAAAATGTCCATGACATATAGGGTGACTGGTAATTAGTGACCGATACTTAAATACGTGATTGTACTCATGATAACAAACAATTTTCTCAAAGAAATATTTTTTTTAATACTCTTTCACTTTTATCACAATAACACCTATGGTGCTCTGCCTAACCACTGTTGCACTTTACTATAGTAATGAGACAGAACGGCGTCATGCGGCTCACAGCTGATAGGTCACAGGCGCGCGCGCGAATTTCATTATGCTGTTGTGTTATTATGATAAAAACGAATGAGTAGGTATTAAAAAAAAAATCTTTGGGAAAGTTGTTTGTTATCACGTGTTTATGTAACGGTCACTAATTACCAGTCACCCTATATATGTATATCATGGACATAATTTTGCAAATTATGAAGACCTTGTAAACACGGGTAATTTTTTATCGCTTACTTGATTTTAGACCCACTGCTTGCCGCCGAAAGTTAAAAATCCAATTTTTTTGTCGAGCCGGGATCCGCTCTGTTGGAATCTCAATCCTCAGCTCAGTGCAGAGAGTTGGAAATCTAGTGCACGATAAAAATCGTAGCAAAAGCGAGCTCTTGAAAAACAACAACTACATTATATATATAACATTTATATAACTAGTAACGAAAATAAGTTTAAATGCTGTGAGCATACATAAAAATATTTACATGAAGTGACAAATACTTAAAACTATGAGTATTTTTAAAAGAGAAATAACTTTTCCGTGAGCTAATCTGAAAAATGACCTCTTGATAATATTATTGTAGAAGACGTATCTATAAATAAAAAGCCGCTAACATGACACAATAACATACCGCACTACCGTTTTTTTTTTTAACACAGTCGTACGATTTTTTTTAAAGTTTCTCTTGAACTTGACACTTTTCATTAACACCACCAAAATTAATACAACGATAACGACGGATCGACCGAAAAGCCAATTCTTATCAAGGTCGTTGTAGCACTGAGAGATGTTTTAAACCGGCTACCACTAGCATAGAACCTGTGAATCCTTCTTCTGTGTCCGTAAAAGTCTTGGTGATAATCCGAGCGAAACTGGGGCGCGCCGCTAGTCTTTTATAAAGCACTGTCACATTTTTATTTATGTTCTTCTGCACAGTCACCATTAGGCAATCGAAAAGTACCGCCTAGACATTTTCCCCTTATAACTTCTCCTGGCAAATCAGTAGTATCTTCTTCATCAGCAAACTTAATCACTTCGTCTTTGGGAAGCTTCGCTTGAATATCATATCCTTCTTCATCTTCTTCAAAATCTTCTTCGTTCAATTCAGTTATATTAATTTTCATCACTGAGTTATTTTCTGTTATTTTGATACTGTTATCATCAACGTATTCACAGATCCAGTCATCGTAACTTAGCGCACTTGGATAAACGAAGTTTGACGTTATTGTCAATATATTTAGTGAAAATATTATTAAACAAAATAAATTGAGCTTCATGACTGTTTGACTAAAGATTCCTTCCTCGAATGAAGTTATAAATGGGCGACGTGACATTTATAGTTTAGGTGTTGTGTTGTGTTGTTTTTTTGTTGTGTAGGCATCGTTCTCCAAATTCACCGGACCGAAAGAAGAGGCCACTTTTATTAATATTTATTTCCAAAATTTTTACAAATTCAACATTTAAACAATTTTTTTTTTAATATGTAGGTGTAGTGTAGCCGCCAAACGAGAATCTTCGAAGTATAAGCATCTGCGCCAAGGTCTAAGATATACATAATTGAAAAGAGCGTTTTTAAGAAGAACCTTTGCTACTAACACGACTTTTGGCAATTCGCAGTACGTTCGGAGTTATTGAGCTAAATAGGTAGCTAGTCAACGAAGTTAAGATTTTCTTGGCAACTAATTAAGGTTTTCACAAAGCTTTTCAAGGAGCACTTTTGCTACAAGCATCACTTTAGCTAATTCGTATTCCGTTCGGAGTTATTGATCTAATTATGTGACTATTTGAGCACTACATGACGTAAACACCATTGTAGAGAACTTTTCTATGAGAACTTTGCTACTAAAATAAACTTAAAACTCAACTTCTAGTTTAAATGTCTAATTTTGCGATTTTTCAAATTATTAATTAATTAATTATATATTATAATTGTTATATTTTATTATAATTGAAATAAAAAAATCCTTGTGGCCAAGGATGAGTTATTGGGACTGGAATCAATTTGACAAACGATGCACAAACCAGCCTGTATAATAAAGCTGCACATCTTTACTAAAAGTACCTACTAATAAATATAAATAAAAAAAGTATATAAAAAAATATCTGGAAATACCAGTCGAATTAGAAAAGTAAAAGCAAAAAGTTGCATTTGATAGCCCGGTTGTTGAAGAATGTTGTAGACTATTTAACATCACACTATGACCTTTAAGAGCCAAGCAACGCCCGGAATAACCACGGGGCACTAATAGTTTTAGATAAAACTTCGATAAAACCCCACATTTGACAGACGTGTCACTTGTAACCTGAGCATTAATGATGATAATGGTCAGGTCACACTAAGATCTACTAAGATCCGTCGTCTAGAAATATACAGTTATCAATTTATTAAATATAGAGTTGAAGTCACGTTCCAATTGAAAGTAAGGTTAAGGGTTCCGTTTTTTGCTATTCGGCTACGGAACCCTAAAAATGATTGCAAAGACGGGGAGTAAAGTGCCTTTCGGCTTCGTTAAGGGTACTTTTACATCCATTATTAATCTTTCTCTCACAGAATTACACACAAAGGGACACGAACATCGCATCTAGTCTTTTCTTTAATCTTTGTTCAAAATTCAAATTAGTTAAACTTTGGCATAATATAATAAAAAGGCATAATACAAAATAGTTTTGAAGTGGTCCACCTTGAAGATGATTGAAGTGCGTAAAACTTTCAAATCCGGGTGCATATTATGTATTTTTATTGTTGTCATAGATCTATTATATTGTAGTTTGTAAATAATATACATACTGGATTCTTACTGTTCGGGCGCCGTCGGCTATCTCCGTCAGGCGTCGGGCGGCTGCGCGGGCGAGTGCGAGCGGCTGCGCAGGGGTACGAGAGGTGCCGCGGGCCGCCACTTATCTAGCGAGAACAACCGACGACACACACGCGCCTTATTCATTTTGGATATACGTTGCCAGTTTTTACAGTCCACTGCTTTTATTTAAAGTCCAAGTTAAGACCCTAACAGTGCCGTGTCGACGGCGCGTTCGTGTTCCACGCGCGCCTCAAAGAGATGTCAGCAACCAGGAAGGGGCCCGCAAGGGCCGATGCCTGCCGGGGCTGCGGGACTGTTCGAAAGAGATACCGCGGCCCTGGAACACAAAGGGCAAAGAAGGAACATGGATGGGTTTTAGTTAGTAAAAGTCTGACACTCCCTCCCACTCCACCCAGAGCGGGGGGGGGGGGGGGAAAGACCCTAACAGAACTTACTCTTTTCACGAAAGATGAAATTATATGAATCCGGGTTGAATATTTATAGTTCAGCTATGAAATTGATCGTAGTTTTTTGGCTGATATTATTATTTCTGTCTGTCAGTGAGTAATGGAGCGAAGTATCCTGCGTTCCAAAACTCAAATTGTCGATTCAGGTCAAAGCAAAGCTCAAATGGAACTGGGCTAGCCACGTCTGTCGCATGCCGGACGAGCTATGGGCTAAAGTAACCACACAAGGGGTTATAAACAACAGCAACCGGCAACGCGGCAGGCCCAGAAGGAGATGGCGGGAAGAACTTGACTCTTTTCACGAGGATTGGCGATTAGCAAAGGATAGGGATACGTGGAAAGAGGGAAAAGGAGGTCTTTGCCCTATAGTGGGACACAAATGGCTGATAATAATAATTATTTCGTGCTTTCATCTTTTCAATTATAAAAAAGCCGGCCAAGTTTGTGTGCGAACATTCACAGTGAACAAAGAGATTTAAAACACATATAGAGAGGACATTGGGAATATTGTCATACAATAATTTTCATCCTGAATATTTTCGATTTTGACACACGAATGCTGATCTGACAAGCTGGCGTATGACACTGATGACACTAGACAGAACGAATTGTTACTAAGTAGTAACAAGTTTTGGATTACGATTTTCTTCGTCATGACCCGTCTATAGCTCGGAAATATTTGAATGCCTTTGTGTCATATGAATGCGACCTGACAAGGCGACGTATAGCACTGGACTGATCGACTTGTTACTAATTTGTAACAGGTTTTGGAATTGTCAGTTTTTTGGTTTGACCCGTCTATAGCTAGTTATATTTGAATGTCTTTGACAGTGAAAAGTTCCGTAGTAGGTATGTTTTTTTTTTCTAAGAAAAAACTGAAAGGTTCTCCCATATGGACAACATGTTCTGAATTTACATTTAATTGGTCCACGACTTTCAGGAAGGAAGAAATCAAGTTATCTTTTTCTTAAGACGGAACAGAATAATCGCTCGCGTTTTGTTTTCATATTCAAAGTACAGGTCTTTTATTTACGAATTAAATCAAGCAAACAAAACCACTTAATAATCCTAAAGTGGCTAACCTTGGAAAATATTCAAGTCCTCTGATTAGGTAAAATAATATCTTTTATGGATTAGGATTTTTTTTCTTTTATGGATTTGTAATTGGCTTTTGGTGACTATGGTTTCCTTTTTTGTTTGTTTTTATTAGCTGTAAGTCCTCCATGTACTAAAATAAACAAATAAATAAATATTGTTGGATTACGTAAACATAATATTGTATAGACGTGAATAAAGCCAGCTGACCTGACGAAATACCCGCAAGAGTCCTGAAGACCTGTGCTCCAGAGTTGTCTCCTGTCTTGACGCGCTTGTTTCACCTCTCTCTAAAAACCACGGTGGTGCCGGAGTCCTGGAGACTTGCTAATGTGCAGCCAGTGCCTAAAAAGAGTACCCGTGCCGGTCCTGGCAACTATAGACCAATCACCTTATCCATCATACTGTGCAAAGTGGTGGAAAGGGTACCTAATAACACGTAAAGTTATGTTCTCACTTATTAGTTAGTCAGTTAAGTCAAGTCATTAACCTCATAACAAGCATTTTCAACTGTCATGTCAATAATTTTGAAAAATTTCCTCGGCGCTATCTTCAATATTCATTTTGACCTCATTTTCAATATCAGCTCCTCGAAAACACCGAAAACGACACCCATGACTGAAAAATCAAAAAAATTGTCAAATGATTAAGTCAGAATCGAATACACCGGCTTCCTACATATCATTACCATTGTCGTCACTGAACAAATCCATTTTATAACACTAGTTGTCTTCAATTATACAACACACACTGCGTGATACGGTCGGTTACTTTTTATTATCTCCCAAAATAGAAAGGTAGCAATCAACAGTAACCGTTTCACAATGAAGAATGTTAACTAATTTTGATTATTAGCACTCCATATTCTCTGTCAAAAATAAAAAATACTAGTGAAAGAATTACTTCGATACGTGAATTAGTTTCCGATTTAGAAGTAAAACAAGTCGTAGGTGTGGTATGACGTCATCGCACAACACGCTCAGTCTGGCTCACTCAGTCCGCTCGCGGTCGCGCCCCGTGCCGTCGAAATAGTACCTAAATACTTTTAAAAATGTCCAATCCAAATACTAGGAAATCATGTGTTGTACCTAAATGTAAAAATACAACTACCAATTCGCCGGAAAAGTTGTGACATGACGTCACAAGCGGTCACGTGACTGTTAGCGGGACTCGATATTTTCGAAACTTTGAATGCCTATAAAATCAAAACTATTAGGTATTTTAGACTACAACAAAAACTAGTGTATTTGTATACAAACAGGCTTTACTGAGACAATTTCAAGCGATTTGGCATACCTAGTAACATTCTTCATTAGCTTACTGACGGTAAGAAACAAAACGTTTCAGAAAAGCTTTCTTTGTTTTCTATGAATAAACTTATCTATGGTAAGCGGTCGACCCTCCGAGAGACAGGTAGGTGTCGTGGATAGAATATTCCTTGCTAACGTTGTTTGTAGAAACACCGATAGCTTCTAGAAACAGGCACATTAACTAACATGTATGTCTTGATCAATGTCTGGACTTTAAAAGAGACAGTGCCCTCTGAGTTTGTTTCGGATGTTTCTTCTCAGAGTAGTCAGGTACGAAACACCGGCCCCATCTAGTTTTAAAACAACATGATGACATGTAAAAGTGTTTTGTAAAACCAATTTACAGAAATAAATATGATTTATGATGATTTATGATTTAACTGTTATACGTAAGTAAGTAATAGAAAACGACCGTTACACATCTTCATCTTTCGGTTTGGCAAAAATAAAACCACAACTAAAAAAAAACAATTTAATCTACATTAATACAGACTGATCCGACTCTAGTACTGTCACTGAGGCAAGGCACATCAAAGGCTGCTGGTGATGATGGTGGTCTCTCCATGTCTGAAGTATTGGTATTGTTCACTTCATACACTTCCAACTTTTCTATCGTCACTTCACTTGGAAAACTATTCGTAATTTTAAATAATGCTACACAATGAAATATTATAATGTAACACAAAGGAAGACACTTCATTTTGTCTGCCTTCTTTCTTGGTACAAAGTTTACTAGAGATGGTATGATGGTTACAACTTCTTATATATATAGTAATATTTGTTCATTAATCTTCGATAATTACAAGTGTTACTAATTACTACTCTTGTCTGAGAGTTTTTCTGGTTTTTAGGGTTACGTATCTTGTTAGGAAAAACGCATCCTTCAAAAGATCACTTAATTATTTGTCCGTCTGTCAGAACCATTGTTCATTCAAGTTGAAATTAATATAAATATAGGGTGTAAGGGACAGCCCTCCACAAACTGACATGGTGCATTCAGCTCCTTATTTTGAATCATATTACACCGGAATTTTTCTCCGGAAAATGTTTTTTTTTGTCAGTTACTATTCCTTTATTTTAGTGTAAAATTATATTCCCTGTACGCAGCACTCCATTTATGTAAATAATACAGCTAAAATAAAAAAAATCCAACAATGGGTGTTGAAATACTCTAACGAACGATGCGTTAAATCAGCTGTTCACTTCCTGCCAAGCTACAGAGTTCATCAAACTAGTCGTTGCGCTTGCAGTTCGCTACATGCGTTTTGCCACGGTAACGGTACATTGCGTATGAGAAAATAAAACAAATCAAATTTATTAGATTCCCATAACATTCCTGAAATAATTTCTTGTACCAGTCATCTTAGTATGATATACTGAATGAACCCCATCAGTTTGTGGAAGGCTGTCCCTTACACCCTGTATAAAATACTTAAGTTTGCAGTACTAGCCAAAACTTTTTTTTCCCAGCAATAATTTTTGCGTAGGGTTACTTAGTTTGATGTACAGAATGCTTGGTTGACGGCTCCGTGAAGGTTCTGTTTACACCTTGTGTAGAAAAGGCCGTGAATTTAATAAGGTCTGCAAGGAGAGGACTGGAGGTGGGGCTGATCGCTATTTAAAAAAAACATAACTCCAGCGACCTGTCGTTTTATAACAGTTGTTTGAAGATCTGTAGGTTTAAGTTCAAGTCAAAACCAAACACAATACAATCAATCTTTGTTTTTCCGCGGTCTATGTTCCATCACCGGCTAATATTAATTTGTTGGAGTATTACCTTGAGAATGCAGGCAAAGTACAAAAGATAATACTTTCATTGAAGGAGAATTTAATCTGACCAACCTTAACTGGCTCAACAGCGATGACAGTAGCTCCCTAGACCCTGAAATCAGTAATTGTTTAGTCAACCACCTTTTTTCTGAGTCCATTGCGTTGAATGATTTAGAACAGTTTAATAATGTAAAGAATGATAAATCGAGGGTCTAAAACCCGCTGCGGGATTGTTCGAAAGAGATACCGCGGCCTTGGAATACAAAGGGCGAAGAAGGAACATGGATGGGTTTTAGTCCGTAAAAGTCTGACACCCCACTCCGCTCCAGAGGGGGGGGGGGAGGGGGTTATTTGATAACTTCCCATCCAAAAAAAAAAAAAGACACGCACCTCTGATTTTTCGGATTCATGTGCGTATTGATAATTATCACTTGCTTCGGTGAAAGAAAACAGTGAGGAAACCAGAATGCCTGAGAGATATGTAGGCGTTAAGTCCGCCTTTTTACCTTATTTTTTTTACATTAAGTGCATAAAGTTTTAATAAATAATATTTGTCGACCATAATAACAGTTTTAAGAAGGAACCCTCGTCGCGCGAGTTCTACTCGCTCCTGGCTATTTGTTTGGCTAGGCTATTTTCATGTTTTTTATTAGTTTGCAATGAATAACTCAACATCTCATCATTAAACAGTACTAGTTTGAAGAGCACGAGTTGAACTTTAATTTCAAGGACATGAGTTCGAAGCCTCTAAGGTTAGTGACCCTTTGGAAATCTTCTTCCTGCTGGCACCAGTAGTGAGTAGAAACGCATTGTATTATGGACTTGTTGAATCGGTGCTTAGATACGGTCTAATATTTTGGGGTAATTCGACAAACACCGACATGGTGTTTAAAATCCAAAAGCGTTGTATTCGGGCTATGTTTAGGATCAAAAATACCAACAGCTGTCAGCCAATGTTTATAAAATACCATATACTGACTCTTCCGTCACTATACATCTTGGAAATAGCTTTATTTGTTAGAAGCAATCCTCACTGGTTTCCTCTTTTGTCAGTCAATGTCACTAGAAATAGACGTACTAAATATAAGAACTTCTTACAGCCTCACTCTGCGAAAACAGCACTCCTTCATAAAAGCGTGTTTTGTATGGCACCATTAATATATAATAAGATTCCAGAGGCTATTAAAAATATAAACCAGCCAAACTTATTCAAAAGAGAACTTAAGATGTTACTTACTGAAAAATGTTACTATAATGTTAAAGATTTTTTAAATGATAGTTTCTAATCTATTTGTGTTATATTTTAATTTTTGTTATTCTTTTTTATTTTTTTTCTTTCTTAATTGGCTTATATTTCAAGTGGCTATAAATTATTTTGTACGCCAATGTTGGCAAAACATGTTGAAACTCACAGATTTTCACTTTTACATCCACATTTGCATTTATATGTATTATGTTACACATGTTTACAAATAAATATATCTTTATCTTTATCTTATCTTTGCTCCTGTATGGGACTACAAAAACTATTTACAGAAAAACAAGCCACATTACTTCTTGTACAGTTCGCGTCACGTAAAAAGAACGCTGACCGCTCAAATAAACTTTCTCAATTTTTGTTATTCTAGCTTTTTCCAAAGTACTAAGCAACTAGTAAAGTACCTATTACGATTCTACCGATTCTAGTAAAGTACCTATTATGAAACAATAGTTTAGTCCTTTAGGACGCGACTGTATAACGTGCGCAAACACATCCCCTCCACTGTCGCTCAGCGTTCTTTTTATATGACGGGACTTATATCACTACTTGAAATACATGGTGTTAATGGAGCCTTCACGAAGCCATCCACCAAGCATTATGTACATCAAACTAAGTAACTTTACGCAAAAATTATTGCTGGCAAATGACTTTTTTTTTTGGCGTGAAAAAATCATCTTTTTACGTCAATCTTTTTACGGTAGGACTCAATACAACGCACTCAAAACAATGTGCTGGTGGATGGATTAAATAGTACGGGGGTCGAGGAGGTGTTTAAAAATCTAACATTAAAAACATGTATTTAAAAAAAAACTTGTAGAAAAGTTAGAACTTTGACCACCAATATCTCCGTAATAAGAAGGTTCCCAGGTATGGTCTAGAACAATCAAAAGATCGCAATGACGGGTCAAGTGTCTTTCGGCTACGAAAAAATTGTGAAAATACCCTTAAGGTATTTTTACACTTTTTAGATCGGTAAAAAAAATAAACAACACATAAAATTTAAAACGGTTTAATCTTTCTCAACACACACTGAACCTGCTCTAACGCGATTGTCAGGACAAGGATCACCATTGATGACAGATGTAGCAAACCCCATGGTATTATTCAATTCTGATCCGTTGCTTCCTTCATTCGCTTCCAAATTTTCCATAGTCACTTCACTGGGATAACTGTTAGCAATCTCAAATAATGCAACAAATAGTAACAACACTTCAAGGTTCTTCATTATGTCTGTTTTCCTGGTAAGTTCAAGATGTACTGACGATCTAATAACAAGTTTGTTGTACTTGTTCATGTTTATCTTATAATACGAGTGCATGAGCAAAAACTTCAAGAGTTTATTTTTTGCTTCTAATGGGTTACTAGCTTTTGCCCGCGGCTTTGCCCGCGTTAATTAAGAATTTGACAATCAATTCGGGTTCAATCATAAATCATATTTATTTCTGTAAATTGGTTTTACAAAACACTTTTATATGTCATCGTGTTATGTTTTAAAAGTAGATGGGTTGTTTCGTACCTGACTACTCTGAGAAAAAACATCCGAAACAAACTCGGAGGTCACAGTCTCTTTTAAAGTCCAGACATTGATCAAGTCATATGAGAACCATGCAGGTTGTACTCTGCTTGTAATAATATAATTCAATCATGATTCGAAAGACACGTGGCGCCAACTATTATCATAAGAACGTTATTGTTGTTTGCCTCGGGAACAGTACTTTATTTCTTGATGAAAGATACCCTATGTCCGTACATTGTTACCTGACAACATACATGCAAAATTTCAGGATGATCGGTTCAGTGGTTTAGGCGTGAAATGGTAACAAACAAACTTACTTTCGCATTTATAATATTAGTTAGGATTGTGATTATTAGGGTCAGTTCACAGCCACGGACAATACGACGCTGTGTGCGTCTTTTGTCTATTTCGTGTTTCTTTTGTTTTCTCGGGAGTCGCTGTCGCAATAGTCATGTTCCTCGTGGCCAAAACCTTAGGGTCTGTTTTCAGTGACGTGGCAATAGTCTATTTCCATTACAATAGTACAGACGCCAGCGCATCAATCTACTACATTCTGTCTTTCTTGAATATTTTATTTATATTTTATTTATTCAGTAGCACAACACATACATTTTATTCATGTAAGTTGGTACCAACATAAACTCATTAGAGTTTTACCGTGCACCAAAATCATCGACTACATAATTTAGAGAATTAGATCCACTTAAGTAGGTTAGTTAAAAAGAAACTACAACTAAAATTACAGCGGGTATTAGGCGAAATAATATAAAAACAGAAGTGGTGAAGGAAGTTTTTTAATTGATACAGGTTGTTCCCTATAGTCTATGTTTTTTGTTTTTTTGTTATGTTGTACTTGTTAGGTATTATTTTTGCTTCATTGTGTATGCTTTAAACTATTTATCTATTCCTAATGAATCAAAAATAAATTTTCAACTTTACCGCCAAAGCATTATTTTGACAGTTACCGGTAGCTTGATTTGCTGGCGTCTGAGCAATAATAGAATTTAAATTAAACCTCTTTTAAAATTTCAAACAATTTAATCTCTATTAACGCATGTTGAACCCACTCTTGCGCTGTTGGCAGGACAAGGATCTACACTGAATATAGCACCCACGGAGATCTCTGAATAATCCAAGTTGCTCAATTCGGTAGCCTCCTGCTCTTGAAACTTTTCTATGATCACTTCACTCGGAAAGCTATAAGTAATTGTAAATAATGCAACGCAGAATAATAACACTGAAAGTTCCTTCATTTTGACTGTCTTTCTTCTTATTGAAACGTGTACTAACGATCGAATGAGCACTTCCTTATATTTGTTCAATCGTCTTCTATTGTAATTATGCTTGAAATGACGGAGCAACTTTTTTTTTTTGTGGGTTATTACGCCTTTAAGGCCTGTACACAAGGAAGTAACGATGAGATAAAATGTTTTATAAAAAACACTGGGCTTGTTGGTCTGGTAGTCGCAAGCGCGAAAGTACACTTCCACACTCCTTGCGGGATAGCCCGTCGTTAGAAGTGTTCAGGAAAGGAATAAGGGAACATTTCCTGTCGAAATGATCAATATGTAAGTAAATAGGATTCTACATAATATAGACATTGTATTGTATATATATTGTATGTATTACGTATATTATACTGTATGTATGTAGTTTAGTTTATAAAATTTATTAATTTAAGTAATAAGATGTTCTGTTAATGCACATAGGTATATCCTCTTATGCAAATTTCGCAATCAAAATTTGGTTTGCTGTAAGAAAACCCAATTCTGGGTTAAGCTCGCCATTGTACATAAGCTATATTATTGCAATTTGTATGTGTATTTTTTTTGTTGTTTTGTGTGCAATAAAGAATAAGATAAGATAAGATAAGTTTGTTTGTTTGTTACCTTTTCACGCCTAAACCACTGAATCGATAATACTGAAATTTTGCATGTACGTTGTCAGGTGTACAGAAACGGACATAGGGTACCTTTCTAATAGATGGCACCTCGTGTCTTTCGAATCATGATTGAATTATATTATTATTTTAGAAACTTTAGTAGTGTCTTAAGAGTTTACTTGTCGAATTCCAAATTAACGCGAGCGAAGCCGCGGGTAAAAGCTAATTTACAATAATAAACATACATTATTTATCATAAGCATTTAAAAAGTGTGTGGCATCGCTCAACAGTGTGAACCGACCCTATCGTGATTGTTTTGTAATGAATCAGTCTACGTGACGTCACTACCAGTTAAATTACTAGTCGCTGCTTATTCTCGGAAGGCGCAACTAGTGATGGACGAAACCGGTTACAATTTTTTATTTTTTCGGATGGAAAATCATCAAATGACCCCTCCCGCTTTGGGCGGAGTGGAAGGGAGTGTCAGACTCGTACTGACTAAAACCCATCCATGTTCCTTCTTTGCCCTTTGTGTTCCAGCCGAGGTATTTTTTTCGAACAGTCCCGCAGCCCACCGGTTACAGATCGTTACAGATCGACCCGAGCCGCTGTTATTATTTAGCCACGAGGTCCTCACTGCATTACTATTATCTGCCAAATTAGTAACACGACCAGAATGTCAATGGATGGGTATCCACGGATCAACCTAGGCAAGAAATTGATATTATTTAGCCACGAGCTCCACAAAGTATCATTTACAAAAAACATGAAAAAAAACACTTTCAGGATAAATTCATTTTAATCTCTACGAACACAAGTTGAGCCTACTCTAGCTCCGTTTTCCGGGCATGGGTCGACGTTAAGCATCGAATTGGAAGGTTGTTCCTGATTATTCCCAGGATTAGGCCCTCCTTGCACGTCTGTCCCTCCTGGAGACACTTCACTAGAGTGACCACACGTTATAGTGAACAGTGCAACACAAAATAACACTTCGAGGTTCTTCATTTCGACTGTTTGTCTTCTGAATTCAAAGTGTACTGATAGGGTAGTGAGTATGTACTTATCTTTTTATTGAAAAATTTGTAGGAATATTTTGACTGTGACGGTGATAGATATTAGGTAATGATGATGATGATAAGTACCTACTTAAAACATGAGATTTAAGGCACAAACCCACCGCGGCGCACGGATAGGCTACGCACGTGTGTTAAGCTTTGCAAGAGAATGTATGTGACTGTGTCCACTGCAAACCACGGACGCACTATGCATCAAATGCCGTCATCAGTACATGCGTGGCTTGCTCGAATAAGGCGCTCATATAGCTCAACGCTGTCAAAGCCATGCACGGTGTGCATGCGGTACACGCTACACACGAATGTTAACTCACGACTATGCCGCGGTGAGCCCCGCATGCTACAGTTGTACATAGTTGTGGGTGTGTAGCGTGTACTGCAGTGGAAACGTAGACCCTCGTTGACAAACAAATTAATCCACGCAGCTAAAATGCGCCGCGCCCGTGCACAGCGTGCACCGCGGTGGGTTTGCGCCTTTATACGAGTTTATTTATTCATTTTCAACAGCCATAATACTGCGTTGGTGATTTAGTTTCCAAACACGCAAACAAATATTTCTTTTAGGAAATACAAATTAAACTAAACGTAAAGTTCAGTTAGAACGTTTTCGTGAGTTATTCAATACTATTAGTCATTTTGAAATTAACTTAATAAACACTGGAATAATTCTGATATTCGTTAAAGTGGAAATAATATCAATCAAATTGGAAACAAGTATTTGAATAAACTTTATGCTAACACATTAGTGAACAATTTTCTTGCTATTTCAGGCTATTATATTATTTAAGCTTCCTACGTGATTGTTGTCACTTTATAACGCATTATTTTCGGTCCGGTGGTCAGGGCTCTTGAGAGAGGAACCTCCTAACAATACGCGCCGTGTGCAGGAGTACCGCTTTCTGAATCAAGCCCTTGATCCAGCTGCCAAGCGCGGGCCTCCTCAGATGTTGGTCGAGGCTCTTGGCAATTAAGCCATTGGCGGACACGACTATCGGCACAATGACTGCTGTACTCACGTCCCACATGTCGACAACCTCGCGACCTTTCTCTGCTTTCACGAGATATAAATATATATAATATACCTATGTATTTATTATATGCGTTATATATATATAACGCATTATTGTTACGCACCCACTAGCTCTAAATGTAAATGAATTTATACAAATAAATAAAACTGAAGTGGCTATTTGTAATTTCAAAATAACAGCTTTTTACTGACTGCATATGAAATGTACGGTACTTAAAACAAGAAAAACATTTTTTATAAAATTTTTGTCTCTGTCTGTTTGTTCCGACTAATCTCCGAAACGGCTGGACTGATTTTGACGGGACCTTTTATTGGCAGATATCTGATGTTTTTAGAAAAAAAATTAGGGTTTTGTGCAAAAAATTAAGCTGATCGTCACATAGTTGGGAAAAGGCTAGGCAGATGATATTTAATACCGACTAAACCGAATAAAAAAAAGTATATTATATCTATAAAGAGGCCTTTGCCCAGCAGTGGGACAGTAATAAGCTGGTATTATTATTATTTATTATATCTATAATGAGAGGTTTGGACTTTGCCTTTGCCCAGCAACAGCACACATGACAGGAAAACAAAAAAAAAACTATAATGGGTTTAATGATCAGAAATACAGATATGATTAAATCTAGTAAAGCCTTGGACGCAATCGTTCGCAACTATGAACGTTCTTGGTGTAGTAGTCTTCCAATCAGGGGTTGGTTTAACTCTCGAAGCTTTTCTCTTTCTTGGCACTGGTAGGGGAGAGCCTATTGCAAAACTGAACATCAAACATACAAGGAGAACCGCGTATACGTACTTCATTTCGACTTTTTCTGCACTGATACACTATTTTTTATTCAATGCAAACACACAAAATTATTTATTCTTATTCAATGTGGTAATTCTGCCAGTTTTCTTGGCACGACAGTGATGTGGAGGTACATTTTATAATCAACTATTACTCGTAAACTTGTAAAGCCTACTTAGCGGTGATAGTTTTCTTTTTAATTTCGTTATAATTATATAATACCACCGTGAACTTTTTCACACACCCAAACACAACCGTATAGCTGGTAGAGGGGGGGGGGGGGCACTTGAGTCTAACAAAATTTAGGAAATACCCTAAATAAATACTTTTCGAGATTTTTTTTTACCACTTTGTCGACGAAACTAATCTGTATATAACTACAGGTTTCTAGTACTAAGAGTCAGCTAAAGCGGCGTTTAAACGGCGCGCAAACACGCGAGCCGAGCCTGGCTCCGCTCGTGGTTCGCCGCGCCACGCGCTGTGTAAACAACTGCGCTCGGCGCGGCTCGGCAAAGTTCGCACGATCCATCACTTGTCGGTTTTTTCGACACAGATCAAAGGCGCGCGCGCCATCTGCGGCTCGGCTTGTGTTAATACGCGCCGTCTAAACAGATGTCACAGAGCGCGCGACGAAGGAAGACCTATTTTGTTTAGCCGCCACGGACGGCTCGGCTGGCGTAGGATCGAGCTACCCCGCGTCGTTTAAACGAGCAGGCTTGCGTCCGTATTTAGCCGAGCCGCATCTCCACGGACGGCTCGGCTCGCGTAGGATCGGGCTAGCCCGCGTCGTTTAATCGCGCCTTAAGCTGCGGACAGACATACGGACATGGCAAAACTATAAGGGTTCCTTTCCTTGTTGACTACGGAACCCTAAAAGTAATATAGTCATACCTGTTTTGGTTTTATTTATGCTAATTAAATTCCAAAACTTTGAATTATATAATTCGTTGTTTTTATTCACATAATATTACAAACCAGTTGTGCACAAGGACGCAGATGTAACTAGAAAAAAAACTGTAAAATGAATAATAAGAAGCTGTAAAATAAACTATGGTTTACAATACACTTATAAATTAGAAGCTCAGGTTGTTTACAAGCCACTATAGACCGACCGCTTTAATGAGCCCTCCGACTCACCCCATCAAAATTTACAACAAACACATTAAGCGTCCACAGAGTCTTAACAATATCCCACAGGTTATTTGCTTTAAAATAACCATAATCCACGTAGGTATTACGATACTAAAAGAACCGTATTAAGTGCTCAACTTTCAGAATTTTTCTTTTAAATTGATACCTTCGCGAGGACTCATTAAAGCTGTCGGTCTATAAAAGCTACCATGGGTTAGAGCAGCACTGGCGCGGCGCCGGAGCTGCGTCGTAGCGGCAGCGTCCTGCATATAAAAATCCATAGATACTACACACGACGACGCCGCACGACGCGCTCCGGCGCTGCCCCGCATGCACTTTAGACATGCTATCCGCGAGACGAGGCGGCACCGCTCAGTTGTTTATGTGTTCGTTCTGTTACATATAAGCATCCTAAAATGATGAGTCATATGATAAGGCTCACAACAGTCTCATAGTCAGCTATTAATTAGCTTTTAAACCAGACTATTCCCAACATAAACTTAATTCCTATTCAATTTTTTTTTAAAAGCTTTCTGGAGAGGAACCCTATAACTGTACGCATACCCTACTTACATGCACACCGCATACCCACGTTTACGTAACGAGACCACCTATCCAAATACTTAGAAGTATTTTGATACCCGGTCCCTGTACCGTATTGATATTAGCAACTGCGCATCATGTCACACCGTAGCCGGTTTGTGCAAATCTATGACGTGTTTCGTACAAAGACCTCGCAATGCAAGTGCCTCGACGCAGAATCAGGTTCTTCTAACTGGTCAGACTGGTGTGTTGATGAGGAAGTAGTTCCGCCACTTCTTTACAGCTAAAACACTAGGAAGTGGCGAGGAGTGGGCGTTTGAAGGACTGCCTCATGTCATTTTTGACGTTCAAAAAATACTGAGGCAGAGGTGTACCTAATAGTACACCCACATTTCACCAGTCAGTTTCGTTTCACCAGTAAGTCCCAAGAGGCAAGCCATGCCATGGGCTGCGGGACTGTTCTAAAGAGATACCGCGGCCCTGGAACACAAAGGGCAAAGAAGGAACATGGATGGGTTTTAGTCAGTACGAGTCTGACACTCCTTTCAACTCCGCCCAGAACGGGAGGGGTCATTTGATGATTTCCCATTCGTAAAAAAGAGAGCCTATTGCCATGACCAGGACTAACCCAGACTCCGTGGCTGCTACTGAGAAATTGCTGATGGAAAACCCAATAACACTTTAACCGACCTGGGAATCGAAACCAGGACCTCATGCTCAGCAGTTGCGCTTGCGACCACTAGACCAACAAGGCAGTTAGTATTATCAGTTTAATTTGAATAAATGACTTTTGATTTCGATTGTGCGAAGATGCGACATTTTGTCATTGTACCTGTTTGGGTTTTGACCCTTACCCTTTTGAACGCCATTGTCACATATACGTGACGAGCAAGCGCGTGCCCTGTACGCCAACGACACAAATATGTGACAAAATGATAGGTGAAATCGTGGCTTGGCGTGAAGGGCATGCGCGTGCGTTTATGCTCTGGCCTTCAGAAGATTCTTTACTCAAATTAACGGGATGAACTTCTGCTATAAGCTATACGAATAACGATAGCCTATCGAAAGCATCTATGAAAATCTAATTATTTGGGACAATGATGACGTAAAGTGAGCACCTAGAACATAATACCAACCGTTATGAAATAGAACAATGATACACTCAAACAATTTTAAATTATTTTAATCAGAACAATTAATACAGTGTTCTTTACTACACTAGTTAAAACCTTATCACACTCAATCACAATCAGATATCACTCAGAGCACGGAGCCAAGCTTATCACAGTTTACTTGCACTAGGACACCAAGGGTGCACAGAACAGAAACGGGTTTGAAAAGGGTCTGACACACACGTGGGTCTGGTACACGCTCACCACACTTTTGGCGCCACGAATTTCACTAGTAATTCTTCTAGACGTTCCAGTATTACCAAGTAACCAGTAACTAGATTGTGAAGGTCAGTTAAGCTGTCGCTCCATGTAAAATCCCATTACATACCGAGTTTCCTTCGTGCCTCGTAAAGCACGTTAATCCGTTGGTCCCGGCTGTCATTTGACAGTTGTTACCGGTAGTCAGTGGGCCGAAAGTCTGACAACCAGTCTTACTAAAGGGTATCGTATTACCCAGTACTAACTTGGTTGTGGGAGTCAGATAGGCAGTCGCTCCATGTAAAGTACTGGTATTCTGCAACCGGTTTAACTGTGTCCCGACTCCAACATAGTTGGGAAAAGGCTTGGCAGATGATGAGCATCCAGGCGTTGCCGGCAGCGGCGCTTGTTCCATGCTCTGTGATCCTCAACTTCCGTTGTTCTTCTGTTTATCCACTCTTGTCTTTAACTGATTTCCAGATTTGCTTGAATGACGTGGAGACTCTCGTAGTCGTTTCCACCTCCATTTCATCGGCTTCTGGGATCCAATACGTCTCAAAGACGTGCAGTATGAACACAAAAATTAACGCCACATAAATGTTCTTCATATCGACTGTTTCTAACACTCGTTCACGGCGTAGTATGGTTTCTAAATTAGAAACACGGCATTTTATAGTTATATTATTTTTCCTTACCGCATTGTATAAATAAATGGAATAATTAAGTACGTATTTATTCCACGTTTAACGCTGCGTGCACATGAGCGGACAATTAATAGTCGTATCGTGTTATCGTCTTAAACAAGTCTATAACTTAACGTAAACAACGCGCTCCGTATAAATTAGATCTTAAAAATGTTAAAAGTAATAATTTCGTGTTAAGTGTAGTCTAATAATTATCTAGATAGTGTAAATATCCCGTGAAATCGTTATCTTAACTGAACTCACACAGTGAACTTTGTTATAATGATTTAAAGTTGTGAACTATGAGCAATACTTAATTCAATGTGTTTGTGCAAATAAAGTGACTTAAACAATAAATAAATTGAATATTAACCATTCAACCACAATAGCCGTTAATAATACAACAACATAATACCAGAAAAGTAAATATTAATTTAAAGTGAATAAAATATCGCATCGCGTCGGTTTTCAAATAAATGCCAAAAAGTTGGCGTCCTAACGAACTTTTTGAAAAAGACTATAAACAGAACCAAAGTTTCAACATAGAGTTTATAAACGTACGTGGCTTAGTACTGACAGAGTGCGCTTGCAGTGCACGAGTGCCGAGTTCGCGACTCAAGTTCAGTTATTCTTTTTGTATTTTTTTTCCTGATTATTTTTGAACCCAAGCAACTAATTGAACTGTTTAAATAGTTTAAATAAATAAAAATAACAATTTGGACATTAAAAATTTGTATTTTCACGCAATCGAACTATGCTTCCTACAATGGCGCTGCGCGCCGCCCGGTATTTAATATCATCAAATGGTAAATTTTCCGGTGTAATACGCTAAAAGTGTGTGTAAATTGAACTGTTAATGTCATAATACACGTATAAAGTGCAGAACAGTGTTAATTTCTGTGGACATTGTGACTTTGAGACTATTTAAATCCCAAACAAACTGCAAACAGTGACAAAGTGCGCGCGGTGCGAAGTATCGCGAGCCGCGCATCTTGCTCTTTCACTCCCGCCTATAAACGTATAGTTTCGTCTCACTCGCGCAACGCGGACATTCAAAATGATTTGTTTTGCTTGCAATAAAAAAATTGCATTGGGAGAATTCCTGAGATGCACTGGGTGCAAGACAGTATACCATTATATCTGTCTAAATATTACTTCGGCTACATTTACTGAGCAAAAAACCCAGCTGGAAAGTTCGTATAGGTGTGATTCCTGCTCGAACATAACACGTCGTGTACGAGTGACAGATGAGACACCGATACGCGGCTCCCGGACAGGAGGTGAGTTGATAGAAAAGGCATCAACTAAAAGTTGTGCAGAGTCTAATTTTAAGGAAAATACTACGCCATCGGCAATTAACATGATGGAAAGTATCCAGAGTGTTACGGATATGTTAAAAGGAGAAATATCTGCTAGATTGAATACTATTGAAACAAAACTTATACAAGAGATTAAGAATTCAGTAGCAACTTTGGTCTTAGAGAATAACAAATTGAGAGAATATTTAAGTGTAGCTAATAAAAAGTGCACTTGTTTGGAAGAGGAAATTAAAGTTCTTAAGAACAAAAAGATTGTTACTACACAGCCGAACGCTTGTACCAAGTCAGTCCACAATTCTTCAAAAATAAAACAAACTAGTAAAGAACTTTCAAAAGAAGTCAATTCAACGACGACGCAGTTATCGCGGGCTGTTGAGCCAGGCCCAACGAGGACACCGCTGCCGGCCGCGTCGCCCATACCTACGAAGGCGGCGAGTCAGCTGAGCGCTACCTACGCAGCGGTGGCCAGAAATACAGCGGTTGCGGAAAATGTCAATGATAAATGGATTGAAGTGAAAAGCATCAAAAGAAATAATCCGGTAAAGATAGGTGGTAACACTTCGGTTACATCGTTGAAGGCGGTAGAACGGAAAAAATATCTACATGTATGGAGGTTGGACAAAAGTACTACAGAAGATATCATCAAGGAATATATAAAAGATATATTAGGAAATAACTCGGAATTTATTGTAGAAAAGATAAAAACGAGAACTGAAAGAAATTATTCGTCATTTAAAATAGGTTTACCAGAAGACAGCTTTGAAAAATTATGTAACCCTGATGTTTGGCCACTAAATGTGGAATTCAGTGCATGGATTTTTTTTCGACGCTCAACCACAACTGCATCAAACCATCCACGAACTGACACACAGTAGAGCATACAACATTTTATACCAAAACGTTAGAGGACTAAGAACCAAAACAACAAGATTTTTATCGCTACTGGAATCGTCGGATGCTGATATATTTGCTATTACTGAAACGGGATGTAACGAATCAATTTACGATTCGGAAGTTTCACTGCCAGGATACCAGATCCTACGTTGTGACCGAGCGGACGGACGCAAGCAAGGCGGCGTACTTTTAGTGGCCACACCGTGTTTTGAACTGCGACGAACACAAATGTCACATGATATTAATATTGATGCTCAAAGATTCGAAATAATATGTGCAAGTGTTTATAAGCAGAGTCGTTTCTTATTTCTTTGCTGTGTAGTGTATATACCACCTAAGGCAGAAGAGACTGAGTACATGGTTATGTTTACTTTATTAGAGAAATTGTGTATTAAGTATAAAAGTAATATAGTAATTTTAGGAGATTTTAATTTAGTTTCGTGCAATAGTAATGTATGTAGTTATTTTGAATATTTTGTGGCCTTTTGTGAGGTCACTCAGTGTAACATGGTGCCGAATTGTAATAATAGGCAACTGGACCTTGTGTTGAGTGGGCGCAGTGGGGTGACGGTGTGCGCTGCTGACGAAGGTCTGCAGCCCGTGGACGTGTATCACCCGCCGCTTGCGGTCGGCGTTGCGGCGTCATGTACACCAACACCAACATATTCCACACCCGCAGCTCGCGAATCACAACCACACCCTCAGTCACAGTATAGGAAATGGAATTTTCGTAAGGCAGATTACAATAAGTTATATTATTTAATTAATTTAATAGATTGGAATGATTTATACAGTATTCAAGATCCTGATTTGGCTTTAAACTTTTATTATGATAAAATATATGAAACTTTTGAAGCTAGCATTCCTCCGAAAACTAAAAATATTAGTAACAGAAGATATCCAGAATGGTATAACTTAGATCTTATTAAAGAAATTAAATTAAAATACAATTTGCATAAAAAGTATAAAGCGACCAAATCTCCGAGTGATTATGAGGCATTCTCTCAGTGTCGGGCAAGGGTGAAGGCGGAAACAGCGAGTTCTCACCTCCGGTACAGAGATCGAGTACAGAGTCATCTCGCTACGGACCCTAAATCATTTTGGAATTACGTAAGGTCGAAAAAAGACACTTCTAGTCAGTACAAATTGATCAAAGAGGGACGAGTTCTATCTGGTGATGAATCCGCGAAGGAATATGCGCGATTCTTTCACTCGGTGTACAGCGCGACGGCGGGCACGCTGAGCGCGGAGGCGGCGTGCGGGGAGGCAGCGCCGAACGGCGCATATGCGCACCTCGCTTGCCTCGACCAGGCGGCCGTTCGGCGCGCGCTGACTGGTCTGCCTCCTAAGCGCTCAGTGGGTCCGGACGGTATACCGCCCTTCATTTTAAGAGATTGCCGCATAGTATTAATAGAACCTCTGCTGCACATATTTAATATTTGTTTGTCGGTGGCACACTTTCCAAGTCGTTGGAAACTTACGCGGGTGGTACCCATACCGAAAGTTCGAGGTGGTATGGATGTCAGTGACTTCAGGCCAATTGCGGTCCTGAGTTCGCCAGCCAAGGTATTCGAGATGGCTGTTCACAATTGCCTTTATGCACAGATAGGCCCTTATTTGTCTGATACGCAGCACGGCTTCCGTCCAGGGCGCGGTACAACGGGGAACTTGCTTCACCTGATGACACAGTTGGTACCAGCTGTTGACGCTGGGCTTCAGGTTGACGTAGCCTATCTGGACTTTAGGAAGGCATTCGACACAGTCGACCACGACATACTCTTGTCAAGGCTGGCGGGTATAGGCTGCACATTTCATACTGTAAAGTTCTTCGCCAGTTATCTTCGAGATAGACGTCAGTATGTGGACTGTGGCGGACACTTCTCGGAGCCCTACTACACCAGATCGGGCGTCAGTCAGGGTACTAATTTGGGACCCTTATTATTTATTGTTATGGTAAATGATTTACCAAAGGTAGTCAGGTCAACATGCATGCTATTTGCTGACGACCTTAAGTTGTCAGCAGTCATAAAAGACACTGCGGATCGTGACACGCTGCAGCATGACTTGGATAGGGTCACTGAATGGAGTCAATGCAATAAGCTATACTTTAATGTATCAAAGTGCTCGGTGCTATCATTCACACGTACACGAAACCCACAATACCACCAGTACAGCATGGACGGGGAGCCGCTGCAGCGTGTCATGGAGGTTAAGGATTTAGGCATTCATTTCACCAGTGATCTGCAGTTTCGCAAACACGTGGTACACGTTTGTAAAAAGGCGTACAGGAATCTGGGATTTGTGCTGCGTCAGGCAAATGACTTCACAAACATCAGTGCACTGCGGGCTTTGTATGAGGCTCTTGTAAGGAGTCATCTGGAATATAATGCGACCGTCTGGAGCCCGAGTGAAATAAAATATAAACATATGGTCGAACGGATACAGAACAAATTTGTCAGATTTATTTATTTAAAGCTGTATGGGAGATACCCGGGATACCCGTTACTGTATCCTACCCTATTCTGTCTCGGTATGGTGGGCTACTACAAATTAGAAATTAGGCGTGAAATGGCACTGGCAACGTATCTTTTCAAAGTTTTAAGAGGTAATATACAAAATTCAGGTGTTCTGTCGGAAATAGGGTTTAATTTACCGGATAGGTACGTGTCGCGGCGGCGCAAGCCGCAGCTGCTGGTGGTGCCGAGTGCGCGCACTAACCTACTGGAGCGCGCACCGCTAACTCGTGCGCTGCGCACCCTCAACATGGTGGCGAATGCCATAGACATATTCACCTGTACACTGGGTGAGTTCACAAGGGCCACGTACTGTGTAGCATGTAAGGTATAGTTAAGGATATTTTAAGTTACTTTGTCGCATTAGATTTATTATCTGTAATGGCAAAGGAAACATGTCTTGTGAATAAATAAATAAATAACAATTGAATTATAGGCTATTAGAATTAACCATCCCAACCAGTATACACTGATTCAACTATTTATTTTAATTTCAAACTAACTGTTACCTCCGACCTTCGTCCGCGTAAAATTATTATAAAAATATTACCTACTCCCTATTTGAATCGGATTCTTTAATAATTTCAAGGGTTTGATTTTTTTCGCACGGAACCCTTTTCAAAATAAAAATAAGTTACTATTTAAGTTCCTCCTTATAATATTAGCTATCTGCGAGTAAAAGTTCCGTCAAAATCGATCCAGCCGTTTCGGACATTAGCCGGAACAAACGGACAGACAAAAATGTAAAAATGGTTTTTTACCCGACTACGGCAAGCCAAAAGGAAGGGTTATGATTTTAGCAGTCTATGTATGCATGTATGTGTGTATTTGCGTATGTTCCTCCGTAGTGCCTAAACTATTCATCTATTAATAAGGTGTCAATCGATTCATTATTATGGCCCGAGTAACGTAGGGTACATTTTAACCGACTTCAACAATAGGAGGAGTCGATTTTACCTTGTAAACCGCGTTAGAGTGTGATTTTTCAATTTTATTTATTTGTATAGTTAGATAGAAGTCCAAGTTAAGATCGTAAATTGCATGAAATTGGATATCAAAATCTACAATTGCGCTGTTAATGATTGGGCATTTTGGCACAATTGGGATTATCCATTTAAAAAAAAATACACGATTTGCAATCGCGCGGTTTTCACTTGTCTGAAAGAGCCCTAAGCTTCATGTGAATGCCATTAAAAAAAAACAAACTGTCATTAGAGTGTCACTAACGTATTAACACGTTGAATGAGCAAAGCGTAGATCAAAGGAATCTTTTCCAGAGAGACGTCATGAGCCCTAAAACTTTAAAATAAAATATAAATTAAACTAGCTATTATATTTCAAAATCATTCAAATTAGTTTCTTAAAACACTATAGCTTAACAAAAAAACCAGTTAATTTTTTTGACAATGCCCGTTGCGTTGGCCGTCTCGGGCCCCAACTCAAATGTCAACATTTGAGTTGGGGCCCGAGACGGCCAACAAATGATTCAATTTGAAGGTTTTTTTTTTCAATTGCCTTGAATGTCCCACTGCTGGGCAAAGGCCTCCCTCATATCCTTCCAGGTACTCTTCTCCTGTGCCACGAAGAAATACTCGCGAGAAATCTATCCCGCGGATATAGCCGCAGCTTTATAAAAGTAATTCAATTTAATTCAAAATATTACATTTTGAATGATTAATTTATTATGTTAATCGCAAACCTGATTAAAATTTTGGTTTTTGAAATAAAAAAACTGGTTTAAATAAATTATAGAATAAAACATACGATAATAAGAGCAATGGCCTAGGATTAGTTGATCGGTGACGCAGACAAGAGTACACGAGTGTGACGTAGGGTGCGACAATCACGGAAGTAAATAACAGCTGTCAAGTTGCCATATAAGTAAGGATACATACAAGGTGTAAACGGACCCTTCACGAAGCCGTCAACCAAGCATTCTTTACAAAACTAAGTAAAGAACTCTACGCAAAAGTTATTGCTGGGAAACAACTTTTTTTTGGAGTGATAAATCACGTTTTATTGTAGAAAGGATATACCTGTTTACCTCAGAATACACCAATGATTTTCCATCGTGAAGTAATATTTTGTTGGTTAAAAGAAAACAATCATCCCTCATTTGAAAACCAAGCATTAATTAAAAAAAGAACTTTAATTCCAGTTACAGATACATAAAAGGATACAGACAGGATAACAAGCACAGACAAAAACGAACAATCACAAGATAACAATATGTCTGCTACAGCATTGCCAGATATAATGGCAATCCAGGCATCTGATAGCGATCATTGCCAGAATGGTGTTGGCGCTGCCCCACACTCTGAGCACCAGACACACAAGTCACAAGGTTTTTTGCAAAATGAAACTACATCTAACTGGGCTTTATAGAACAACAGTAAAAAAGATTCATTATACCCATTAAAATCAACTAAAATTAAAATCTACTTTCACCAATCTAAAGTATTATAAACACAAAGACCACCAAAATGAAAGGTTTCATTTATAGAGGTTTATGATTCTTCACGGATTGCCGATGGGGCCGAAAAGTTCTGGAGTGGCGAGAACGACGTTGAGTTGGAAGGCCTCACACTAGGTGGACCGATGACTCGTGAAGGTTGCGGGGATCCACTGGATGCGAGACGCACGGGTCCGGTCAATGTGGCGACATTTGGGTGAGGCCTATGCCCAGCAGAGGACGTCTTTCGGCTGAAATTATGATGATGATGATTCTTCACTTCCTTTCTGGTTAGGAGTCTTGACTGGTTCGGCAGATACTGGTACAGATGCAATGACTTCAATAAAAAAAAATCTTCAAAACGAAGGTCATGTTACGTCTGCTGCACAACGAATGATTTTTTCATCAACCATCATGTTCAGTGGTTTACACATCTGCCATATTCTTCAGGGGTTACCTGCCTGATGTTGTTTTCATGCATATTATTGGAGTATTCAAGATTTGTGCTAATTTATTATAGTGTTGTCCTGATGTCTTCGGTTTCGTCGAAATTGTGAAACCCAGTAATAGGATTGGGGAAGTCAGATAAGTAGTCACTTAAGTAACTTGCTCGTATTCAGCTGCATCCGGTAAGACTGGAAGATAGTTGAGCAGATGGTGATGGTGGTGTGTAGATTAATTGTCAACGGGTACACAAGACGATCCGACTCTTACTGTCCCCGTAGGACATCCTCCTTTAATAACTTCAGTACTATGTACATTATTTAATTGCTCGGACATGTTATGAGGGGTATTCACTGTTTTCATATTATGATTGTCACTGTTGTACAAAACAAACTTAAATCCATCCTTTAATACTTTTTCTTCGACAGCAGCTTCGGTATTATTCATCACAATTGTATTTCCTGTATCAGGACTAGTTTTAACTTTTGTATTTACTGGTAAAAGCGAAACTTGATTTAAATATAAGAATAAAAACAAAACACACGGTAAATATGAACGCATGTTGACCAAGGGACGATGTTATCGCTTATGATGTTTGTAGGACTTGACAAACCAGTTTTTTTTTCTGAACCGGCTCGCCTATGCCTTCTATAATTTAATTAAAAGTTACATAACTTGTTACTCTATGTACTCAAGGACATTTAATCCTTACTTCCTTACTCGTATTATAAATGCGAAAGTAAGTTTGTTTGTTTGTTTGTTACCTTTCACGCCTAAAATACTGAACGGCTCATCCTGAAATTTTGCAAATACGTTGTCAGGTGCACAAAAATGGACATAGGGTACGTTTCATCCCGAAAAAAAATGTTGTTCTCGAGGAAAACAACAATAACGTTCTTATGATAATAGATGGCGCCACGTGTCTTTCGAAACATGATTGAATTATATTATTACAACCAGAGTACAACCCGAATTGATTGTCAAATTCGAAATTAACGCGAAGCCGCGGACAAAAGCTAGTTTAAATATAGTTATGACAGCAGGTACAGAGCGAACAAAATCGAGCAAAGGCAAGAGTCATCTGGTTGTTGTCGGTACAAGTTACATACATAGCATCACGCCTGTAATCCCCGAAGGGTTTGGCAGAAGCACACCCACATTTCGCCAGTTATGTTTTAAGTACCATGTAATAGGGAGCGAGCCTATTGCCATCAACGGGGCACAAAGCCTGACTTCGTGGCTGCTACTGAGAAATGCCTGATGGAAAAACCTGACTGTGTCACTTTACTTTCATTTTTCAGTTATAACGTTTGGTGAGATTCTTTTCGACTCCTAGACAATTATAATCATTTCACTTCGACCCCTAAAGCACGTGACACACATTATGTTGCAGCTGTTTCCGAAAGGTGAAATCCGAATTTGGTGATAAGTATAGCGCCGATAGTATACAGGGTCTAAACGGACCCTTCACGAAGCCGTCAACCATACAATCTGTACATCAAACTAAGTAACTTTACGCAAAAATTATTGCTGGGAAACGACTTTTTTTTTTGGGGTGAAAAATCACGTTTTACGGTAAAACTCAATGTTACGCACTCAAAACTTAGTGCTGATGAATGCTTTGAATGGTAAACGGGTCATGGAGTTAATTAAAGTAAAGTTAAAACCATAAAAAGTGGTTTTAAAAAAAAAAACTTGTGAAAAAATTTGAACTTTGACCTCCAATATCTCGGTAACTAGAAGGTTCCCAGGTATGGTCCAGAACAAAAAAATGATCGCAATGACGGGAAAAACCAGTGCCATTCGGCTTCGTTAAGGGTCTTTTTACACCCTTTAGTGTATGGCTGTCTAGATCGACTTCGCTACGGCAAAATAAGGAGTAAAAATAAACTTTTTACCATTGCCACTCGAAAAAGGACATTTTATTCATCGATAACAGTGAATAAAACGCTCTTTTACTCACTGAGTGAATAAAGACTTTTTGAATTTGGAACATGCACGAATTATGAACAAAAAATAAATAAAACGTGTCGACAAGACTGAATTTCGAAAATTGTTCTAATTTCACTATACCTACATTTTAATGATTATATTTAATCCTTTGTTCTCTTATTAAATTACCGATTATATAATAAAATGTGATAAATACTCATCTGCCTAGACTTATCCCAACTTTATTGGGGTCGGCTTCCAGTCTAATAGGATGCAGCAGAATATCATTATTTTACATTGTGCGACTGCCTATCTGACCCAGAACACAACCCAGTTAGCACTGGGTGCGTAATTTGGTACCCCTTGGTAAGACTGGTTGTCAGACTTTTGAGCCACTGACTTCCTGTCACGACTGTCAAAGAATTACAAATGACAGCCGGCCCAACGGCTTTACATACTTGCCGAGGCACGGAGGAAACTCGGTATGTAATGAATTTGTGGTAACCCATCCACACACTGACCTTGGTAAGGCCGGCTTAATTTTGAAGGCCCGAGTGGTTGTTATCATTAACCCACGAGAAATATAAATACTATACCTACTTCTATATATTTTCTCGCAGTCAATGGTAAAAAGTAGAGTACACAACTCGTGAAAAAAAAATTCATCTCGGTTCTTGTATCCCTCGCTCCGCTCAGGATTCTACTCTAGAATCCCTTGCTACGCTCGGGATTCTACTCTAGAATCCTTCGTTGCTCTCGGGATCCAACTTAGTCCCTCGAATTAAATTCCCTTTTTTTTCACTTGTTGTATAATCTACTATTCTGACCGAGGTCCCACTTGTTGCGAGGGCTTCGAAATCATTCTGTTTGCACATGTTATTATAGATTCTGCTTGTTATTCACTAGCTATTTCCCGCGACCTTTGTCCGCTTGAAATTATTACTTCCCAATTTGAAACGGATTTTGTTAACAATTTCAAGGGTTTTATTTTATTTGCACGAAACCCTAATCCTTAAGTTACTCCTTATGACATCAGCTTACGTCTAAATCGGTCCAGCAGAATCCGAGACTAGCTGGAACACACAATGGACAATCAGACAGCCAGACACAAAAAAAAAATGTTTATTTTTTTGTTATAAGTACCGTATATAATTTCATTTGCATTCAGTAAAAAGCTGTTATTCTGAAATTACAAACAATCACTTCAATTTTATTTATTTGTATGTATAGATTTAGCTTTAATAACAAGAAAAGAGACACAAACCCAATACTTAACTTAACTACAAAGAAGAGAGACCAAATATACATAGCAACTTATAACGCTCAAGACAGAGACATATGGAATTCTTTAGAGGAGACCTTCACCCTCACTTGAGGAGGGGTTCATGCAAACAAACTTCAAACAATTAACATACATATTTATCCACTATTAAAACATTGTTAAATATTAAACATTGTGAAATACGGGCAAAACCGCACCACTATTTTCTCAAACTGTTCATTTTATTTAAACTATGTAACTAAATACCGTACTTACATACTTTCTATTCTGTAATTTTCTGCATGAAATAAAAGGTTTTTTATTTTTATTTATTTATAGATTTAGTAAGTTTAGTAACAGAGCCTCAATTTGTTAGTAACAATATTCCATAACAACTATGTTAGTCAACCTAATCTGCACGCATAACACAACACTGCCAAAGCTTTTAAATTTTTCCACGTCACCATTTTCACTAATTGTATCAACGTCATTGTCTCCTGTTACTGTTTTTGTCTCCGGAACTCAAATTACAACTGCTTTTTTGTCTTTACTAACTGGTTTTGCAGGTACTGGTACAGACGCAACTACTTCAATAAAATACTTGAAAACTAAGGTCATATCATTGTTACGACTGCTCCACAACGAATGATTTTTTCATCAAACATTATGCACATTGCGGGTGTCATTTCTGTGTTGTCCTTCAGTGATGCGTGTTGTTATGTTTTTGAGCTAGTTCCCTATGGTGTTTTCTTGATGTCATCGTTTTCGGCTAAATAGTGATACTCAGTTTGGGTAGTTCCTAGATCAGTAGTTAGATAGGATGCCTCTATGACAACCAGTCTTACCAAGGACTATTTACTACTACTATTGCCGAGTAACTCGGTTGTAGAGGTCAGATCGGCAATTGCTTCATGTAAACTACTGGTATTCAGTTTTTTTTCTTCGGATTTATTCTGGAAGCCGATCCTTAGATAGTTAGGAAAATGCTAGTCTTTGGGTACACAAAATGACCCGACTCTCACTGTTCCTTTAGGACAGGCTCCCCTAATAACAAAGTCAACAGGGTGACGCTTAAACACTTCATGGGGGATGTTCACTTTTTCCATAATATCGTTTATTTTATTTTCCAAAACAACGTCATAACCATCCTTTAATATTGTTTCTTCGGCAGCAGCTTTGACACCATTTATCACAACTTTATTTTTTTGAGTATTTTTCGTATTCATTGGTAAAGGCGACACTAGATTTAAATATAAGACTATGAACAAAATACACGGTAAATATACTTTCATGTTGTCCGAGGCGCGTTGATGTAGCGAATGATGTTCGTTGTACTTGATAGTCCTGTTTATTTTTAAAGGACCGGCTTATTCGCTGTTCTGTAAGGGCAATCTATACATATAGTAAAATTGTATCAAGCCGATGTCTGTACATTGAAGATATTGAAAAAAAAATTAAATGGGGGGTCTTTATTTTTAGCAACAGAGGCCAAAATAACAGTTTTTAGGAATTTTGTCTGTCTGTCTGTGTGTATGTTTGTACGTTCGTGTACGTTCACGCAAAAACTACTGCATGGATTTGAACGCAGTTTTCACGGCTCTACTGCTACGTTACATTAGTGGCGCTATGCGAAGCAATAGCGGGTCGCTAGTTTAAATATACGTACTCGTACGATGGACGGGTATGTGTCTGCACAGTGCAACATGACGACAGCATAAGGATGAATGAGGGCACAAAGTACATGGAGTAAATGATGTTCCACACATTCTAACCTTACACGTTTGTATGGGACAGTTGGTTAATAACCGTCGAAAAATTTCAATTCTTAAGTTATGAGGAGAATCCTTGTAAGAATCTTGTGTCACAATATTCCTTGCCGTGTATGTGTGTCATGTGCAAGCAGGCGCTCGCATACATAGATATGTCTGGCGAACTCAGCCGAAGGTGAGCAGTGCATACGTTTTATCTCGTTGTTTTTTAGGAGCTACCTGGTGTTGTTATTAAGTGGTTTGTTTTCATCAACACAGAACAACACGCCTGTGATCCACGAAGAGTTAGGCAGTACACTATACACCTACACTTCACCGATTTCGCGATAGAGGACGAGCCTATTGCCATCAACCGGGCACACATCCAGACTCCGTGGCTGCTACTGAGAAATTCCTGATGGAAAAACCCAATAACAATGTTATGTTATCAACACAGAAAGAAAAACAATATTGTACTTCGTTATTGTATCTTTTATTTCGGACAGTATTTTTAATAGACTCTTGCATATTTTACATTATTTTAACAAAACCACCGTTCAGTTAAAAAATGACTTCCAATTGTTTACAAACTACAGAATTAATAAACCCATTGTCCGAAGAGTATGACCCTGGCGGCGAGTTCTCTTCCCGGCGCTGTCGCCAGTCTGATAGTGATGTCTTTCTTTCCTATAGGTCCGGGGACCGTGGCTTGGGGGGGGTTGTGAACCACTACACCGGTGACCCTGGTGGTAACGTTGCCAATGTATTCAATATCAAAAGTCACGGTGTTGTTCCCGTTTGTGTCGCGGAAGTACCATTGACTGAAAATAGAAAAAATATTGTTTGAATAACTCAATCACCTTTCATTAGTCGCTCCAAGTAAAATACTGGGATCTAGCTTCATTCGGTTAGACTGGAAGCCAACCCCAATATTGTTGGAAAAGTTTAGGTAAATGGTGATAATGGTGACTGGACCGCCTTCAAATTCCCCCTCAGACATCTCCTAGCTGACTAGATCCAGGAGACTACTGAGCTGTCAAACCAGGAACTAAAAAAAACCAATAACAACGTTGCCACGTAAAAAAAACAGCTGTTTCCTACAAAAGTGCAATACCTACACGGTCAAAACGTATGGAACAGCTATCCTTTTTACCGTTGAAGAATCAATGTGGGGGGGGGGTTCGAAATGACGTACTGAACACATAGTAATCGTTTGTGCGTCGATGTCCCTTCAACCCTGTATAGGTTTTATGAATAAAATGACAAAATTAAAGAAGGCCGGCCAGGCTCATACAGAATATATTCCAACTCCTTATCACCGGTTACATAAAAGAAACAGCTGTGCATTTTGACCGTGTAGGTAGGTTTTATATGAAACAGCTGTTTTTTTTTGACTGACGAAACATGTGCTGGATTCATGGTGACAGTTCGCGATTTCACGAGCATTGCAAGCAGTTTCATAATAAACAAGCTCTTAACAATAACTTTTACAGTCTCAAATAAACACTCACTCGAGAATTACGAAATCTCCCTGTCTGCCGATAGACCCGGCTTCGAACACGGGGGCATCTTCTCTGACGAGGGCGGCTTCATTGGGGAGAGAAGCTGCGTAGCAGACTGTTAGTGCTGCTAGCACCGAGATGAGGATCAGGCTCTTCATCTGAAAGGACATAATTTGATTGGTTACCTTATATGGTCCGGAGAATAATGATGATGCGACCATTACAGGCACTTTTCAATTGCTAAACACAAAAAGATGTAGCCACAGTCCCAGAAGAAGAAGGCATAATAACTGTGAATGGACCGTAGTTGCCCATTCTAAAGCGTAGATCTCTATGGCGAAGAATGGACGAGAAGCTCAATGGACTCTTTTAATTCAAGATACTGTTACGTTAGATTGTTATTTCTGAGAACGATGTTGAAAGCCAAACCCGTTAAAAGCGTCCAGAATAAAAAGATTACTACATTTCGAATAATTAAAAATAAAATAATTGATATGAACCGTGGCAGCTTAGAGATGATCAGTCCTTACTGACGGCGCCCCTTCACGCACATGCCGCAAGGATCAGCACCAATTTTATAATTAATGTTAACATACATGGATCGGAATGTTGGGCCACAAAAGGGATGAATAAAAGGCAATTGCATGTGACTGATGATGTTTTGATGATGACGATGATGATGCATGTGGCTGAGATGAGAATGCTGGGGGGGACGTGTGGTGTAACGCGAATGGATAAAATACGGAATGAGTACATAAGAGGATGTTTGAAAGTGGCGCCGGTGACTGAAAAGTTTTGTGGTAATCGATTATCGTGGTATGGAGGAATGAGGAAAATGATGTTAGGAAAGTTTAGAGTATGAATCGTGGATGGGTATAAGAGTAGAGGAAGACCAAAGAGACGATGGATGGACTGTGTAAAGGTTGATATGGCTAGAAAGAAGGTGACTGCTGAGATAACGAGTAATATAGAAGGATATAAGAAGAAGACATGCTGCGCCGTTCCTAAATAAATTGGGATAAGGGCAGGAGAATGCTGATGATTCGTCCGAATCGCCGACTTGGCAAAACAAAATTAAATCAAAATTCGGTTGATGATTTACCCATTAATTTAACTTGAGAAATAGATACGCGTGAAACACATAACCCTGTCTTTACTGTCATGTAGTTGTGTAAAAATTAAATTATATTAAAAATACTTACATTTTCAAAATCACAGCTTTAAACCTCTTGAAAAAACAGAGTGACTATACAATCAACAGGATACACTTTATATAGCATATAATTGCTTGATATGGCTTAAAACATGTAGATTATATCATCAATAATACAAGTTAATCTTAAGTCTTTTATCTCAAAATCAAAGTATTGGCTAAATATCGCCTGTTTCGACGTGTTTTGATTATAACCGGAAGCGACAACGAATCCATACTAATATTAGAAATTAATGTGAAAGTAAATCTGTCTGTCTGTTGCCTTGTCACAACTTAACTCCAGCACGCGTAGCATGACCACCGTAGAAACGGATTTCTTTGACGGAAGAATCGACAAAATGACATATGGGGTCGACAAAGTGACAGATTTCTTTTCACAATCTGTCATTTTGTCGATTCTTCCGTCAAAGAAACCCGTGCGAAAACGAATGCTGAAGAAATTCGGATGTTTGGTACATATGTAGACCATTTACTAGGTTGGTACAAAATATACTTTTTTAATTCTTGTCATACTAAGAAATAAAATACTATATAATGACATTTAGGCTGACGTACTTGTCTATCCTACAGTGTTACATGAATATTTTGCAGCTCCATTGAGGTTGACAGGAGAGCGCTGTTGATAAACATTTGTGAAATGTATTGAAAAAATAAGATGGCGGCGTTAGTTCTTATTTTGTTCTTATTCTAGCCAAATCCAATATTATAAAAATATGCTGTGATAACCTTTTATCTTAATTTGACCGAGAGCTATCTTTTGGGAGTATTTTTACGAATGTACGCGAACTCTAAGTGTGATCCCCAGATTGCATAAGGCGTTGCCATTGTTCTTTAGGGATTCGTGGCCAATTAATAAAATACCATTGGCTATTCAATTGGTGGGTGATCCCTCAGTATCTCAGAAATTACCAGCCATACACTGTCCTGGCTGTTATCCTCAAATATTTCATTAACTTAAGTGATTGCTCTTTAAAAATACCACAGTAGAGAGATGCCCTGAAACACAGGTTTAAATAAACCTAAACCAGGTAAGTCGCTTCATCACTTTAAGAATTTTTAACTTTGATCTTATACACGGTGTAAGGTACAGCGCTCCGCAAACTGATGAGGTGAATTCAGTATATCATACTGAGATGACCGGTACAAGAAATTATTTCAGGAACGTTATGGGAATCCAATTTGTTTTATTTTCTCATACTCAATGTAATGTAATGTATCGTTACCGTAGCAAACTGCATGTGGCGAACGGCAAGCGCGACGACGAGTTCGATGAACTCTGTAGCTAGGCAGGAAGTGAACAGCTGATTTCACGCGTCTTTCGTTACAGTATTTCAAGCTTCAACATCCATTTTGGTTTTTTGATTTTAGCCGTATCATTTCCATAAATGGAGTGCTTCGTACAGATAATGTAGTTTTACATTGAAATAAAGGTTTTCCCAGCGTGTTGTGTTATATGGCTCGCCAGACCGAATTTAGTTTTAAATACAGGATCACAACTAATGCTATAAAGTTGATCGGCAGTAAAGGATGGTTTAGGTCACTATTTACGTTTTTGGCGCTTTTCGTACAAGGTGTAAAGCTGCTTTGACTTCAATTTGGCGAGATCGGGCGAAGTCAGGTGACATCTCTTTCTCTTAATTAAAATATGATAACTAATCGAGATTAATATTAGTGGGTGTACCGATTTAGAACGATGACATGATCCGTTGTTTATCATTCACCATTCGTTAGCGTTCTTGTGATTACTATCTAATCTAATTATTATATCCGTAATGAATGGGTTTTTTGCAGTGTTTAATCGTATAAATAGTCAGTGCACACTAAGGAGTTACTACTGTCATCTTTACCGGACTACTGAGCAATTAATGTAAGTGTATTTTATTTACTACATCGCTGCATGGTTATTTTGGCGTGTGTTTTTAATCAGAACTAGCGCCGCCAGTGGCGTGCCTAGGGGACAACGATACGGCTAGCCCATAAGGCAAACAGACTGTTCAGAAACCCAAACATCATGAAGAGTAGTAGGTTCAAGGGCAAGCCAAGCTTTTAGGCTTGTATGAAAGTACCGCCACTAAGTGCCGCCATTTTATTTTATAATTTTGACAGCCCATGTCACACATGTTTACCAATAGAGTCGTACTGACATTGGCAACTCACTGTGTTAACGGACCCTTAACGAAACGGTCAACAAGCACTCTGTATATCAAACAAAGTAACACTATAAAAAAAAATGGCGGGAAACTGGGGACTTTTCTTTAGGGTGAAAAAAGGTTTACGTTAGGACACAATGTAATGCACTCAAAACATTGTGCTGATGGATGCATTTAATAGTACAAGGGCAATGGAGGTATTTAAAGTAAAGTTATAACATTTTTTTTTTGATTTTGTGTTAATGTTGTAACTTAGAGTTCTATTATCTCCGTAACTAGAAGGTTTCGAGTCATGGCCCAGAACAAAAAAAAAATCGCAATGACAGAGAAAACAAGTGCCTTTCGGCTTCGTCGGTCTATTTACACCAATTATACAGCGCTGCATGGCAGGCGCAATCTCGCAGTCATGTATATTCCTGGTAATCAGTTGCATCCGTCAGACTGGAAGCCAACCCCAACACGTTAAATATCTCAGCAACTGCGGCAATCGTTTACTGTTAATGTGTATCCTTTCAGATGAAGACTCTGATCATCATCGCGGTGCTAGCAGCACTAACAGTCTGCAATGACGCGTCCTCTCAGAATTTCGGCGCTCTTTACCAAGAAGAACCCTATGCGGACCGAAAAGATGCCAAGATTGATTCTAAAGTCTATTTTACCGAGCTTTTCAGGTGTGTAAAACATTATATACATTTATTAAATAAGATTACCTGAACTAACTAACTTAAAAAATGGCGTCAAAAAACTCCTCAACGCTGTCATCTGGTAATGTCGCCAAGAGACTGGCGGCGTTGCCACGTTGTATGGCAAAGCTAAGCCTTTGGCCAAGGTGAAAGCAAGCCCTTGGGAAGTGTCAACTAAGCGTTTTGAAATTTACTTGAAAAGGCTGTGAGCACTCGGACCCCGCGGTCCTAGAGTTTCAACCCCAAACGGCTCGAACATATGTGTGTGTAAATAAATTAAATTAAGTTGGGCTACACACAGGCACAGCGGGGCGTCATAATAATCATAATCATAAATCTTTGATAACTTGATCGAGTAGCAGTAAATATACACCTATTACGCGAATATCACCCTTATAACTATAGACATTAAGTTTTCCAACATCAAAAATACAATCACTAGTTCAAGTCACAGTCTTGGATAGAGAAAGGTGCCTGAAGTAGGTGGGTTCTGGAATTCAGATCACCTGGCTCTTCGACTTTGAAGGACATGTTATTAAAATCTCAAAGTTCAGTCAACATATAAAATCAAGACATACTATTTGTCAAGAAAGTACCGGGAAACGATAAATAATACACAAAATGTTAGTTATTCATCCAAGGTTATTTTATCGCCTTCAAAGTATGCTCCTTCAGAAACGATGCACTTACGCCAACGAATAATCCAATCATTAAAACATTTTTTGAACGCTTTTACCGGAAATGAGTTCAATTCTCGGTCTTCTACCGAATAAAAACGGGTGCCACGAAGTGGTAATTTGAGTTTAGGAAAAAGAAAGAAGTCGGCTGGAGCCATATCTGGTGAATAAGGTGGTTGCTCGATGGTATTTGTTGAGGTTTTGATCAAAAATTCGTTCACAATGATGGCCTTGTGTGAAGGTTCATTATCGTGGTGCAAAATCCAAGAATTTTCTTTCTCAAAATCTGGTCTTTTTCGTTGAATTTGCTTTCTTAACTGCCGCATAACGCTCAAATAATATTCTTTATTTACTGTTTGACCTTCCGGCAAGAATTCCGAGTGCGAAACACCGCAATAATCAAAGAAAACTGTCAATATGTAGCACTTGCGACAACGAGTACTGCTGAGTGATTCTTTCAAAATTGTTAAATTCATTTCTCTTTTCAGGGCCAACTATCGCAGAGTAGGCATCCCCGGCGTGATCCAGCACCTGAATGTGTACTACACCGGCAACTTTACCACCAGGGTGACCGCCGTCGCTTTAAACCCACAGCCACCCTTCGAGTTCGCATTCGCCTCAAATATAGGCGGTCTTGGACAAAACCGCGCTGATATTATAATGAACTCGACTATTGGTGGTGGGTTCCACTATATGGTCCAAGTATTTGGATACGATACTCAATGGTGGTAAAGAAAATATTGTGAGCGGACAAGATTATTTTTAAAATAAATTCTGATTCTACAATAAATGTTGCTTACATTGTTATTTGTTTTTTTTTCTATCTACGACGACGAGTGTGCATAATTTTGTTGTATTTCTTTATTTTTATGGTATTTCACGTTTACGTCTACTAATAACCATTGAGATTTCTTTATTATATGTTATTTTGTCACAGTTGTAACATAACACCACGCCTTTAATCCCCGAAGCGTTAGGCAGAAGTGTAGCTAATAGTACACCCATGTTTCGCCAGTTATGTTAAAGTCCCATGTAAGGGAGCGAGCTTATTGCCAATTACCATCAAACGGTTACAAATCCAGACTCCGTGGCTGCTACTGAGGGATTCCTGATGGAAAAACCCAATAACAATTTGCCCGACCCGGGAATCGAACCCAGGACCTCATGCTCAGCATTCGCGATTGCGACCACTAGACTAACGAGGCAGTCAATTGTATTATAAATTGTATTGTATTTTAAATATCCAAATAATGGAAAAAAAAATGGATAAAATCGCATAAAAATGAGCTACGTTGTTAAAAACGATTAGAAAGATACCTCTTGTCTCTTGGCCTTCTGCTTGAGATCAGAGTTTGGTGGATCCCAAAACCAGGTCAAATCCGAAAACTTACCGTTTATCCTAACTAAAATTATAAATGCGAAAGTAAGTTTGTTTGTTACATTTTCACGCCTAAACCACAGAACCGATCATCCTGAAATTTTGCAAATACGTTGTCAGGTGTCCAGAAACGGATATAGGATACCTTTTATCCCAATAAAAAGTACTGACAATAATAACGTTCTTATGATAATAAATAGCGCCACGTGTCTTTCGAATCATGATTGAATTATATTATTACAAGCCGAGTACTGATAACCTGAATTGATCGTCAAATTCTAAATTAACGCGAGCGAAGCCGCGGGCAAAAGCTAGTACTTATTAAATTCTAAAAGCAAAGAAGCATAATCCGACGTGGCCGAAGGGGCGGGGCGGGGCGTGTTGTCTTCAGAAGGTGAGCGCTAGCGCATCAACGCTCGTCATTGGTTGGGGGACTGCGTAGACTATGATGTGATTGGCTGTCGGAAAATTTATTTTCTGATAGCTTAGTCAACAAGGTGCTATTTTTATAATACTGAACGGAATAGATACGATAATACCACAAAGAAAAACAATACAGGGTGTAAGCGAACCTTTCACGAAACCGTCAACCGTGCATTATGTACATCAAACTGGTTAAGCCGCAGAACGCCTAATTCTCAAAATGGCAACAGAGTCGCAAAGGGACTAATTTTCAAAATGGCAAATTTTCTAAAAGCCTAATTGGTTGAACGGCCAATTCTCTAAAAGCCTGATTCTTTGAATGGCCGATTCTCTAAAAGGCTAATTCTCTGAATGGCCAATTTTATAAAAGCCTCTTATTCTCTAAATTGCCTATTCTCTGCTGAGATAACTAAATGCGTCAGAAATATTTTCCAATTATATTAAATCGTTATTTATTAACCGTATTCATCATTAATACGCATCACACATAGCCTTTCTTATTTATCCAGGCCTTATTCCCAGTTCCTGGGGTCGGCACTAAAGAAGACCCCATGTTTTTGTTTTCGTTATAATGTGTTAATTATATATTTTTATTATGTTTACTTAAAAATAGATTATCTTTTTACTAATACCCACAAATAAATTGTTTTTTTCAGTAACATTATAAAAATGAGGGGAGGTATAACATAACGGTTGTGAAAAAAATGCAATGACTCCCGGTGTTCACCTCCGGCTTGTCCACAATCGGTGGGCAGTGACATGACTTTTTTAATATTCCCGCTGGCCACAACTGGTGGACAGCGACTCAATTTTAAACATAAGTATTCTCGTTGTCCACCAATGACGGACAGTGACTCAACTTATTCCAAGAAACCACTTTCAATTAATTTTATTACTTTATCTGATATAGGGATTTTATTTCACAACTACCAGGAGGCCAGAATCATGAAGAAGTATTATCTTCTTCTAAATTGCTTGCTGCATGATAATCGAAATGTATAAAAATAATATATGTATGTTTACTAAATTCATATTAAAAATTTATATTGTGAAATTCCTATTAAAAATATACAATACCTCCTTCACGATTCTGGCCTCCTGGTAGTTTGTGAGACTTCACTATCCTTGTTTCTCATCTCCTACTTGTCCTTGCCAGTTTCCTACTACGTAATCTTCGAGTGTAAACTCGCACAGTTACCTGAGACATATACTACTAGCAAATCCAAAGCGGGGTAAATTCACATTAGTGCGAGTTTTGCGCAGAGTGAATGTATGAACTACACCAAAACGTAGTACTAGTGAGAACAGAAACCCCATAGTGTATAAGTGTTGACATAACAATGTCATTTCAGTTAAAACACCAAACTAAATTCAAGTAATATTTATCACTTTCGTTAAATTTTTCAAAATGGTTTTGAAAATTGTTAAATTCTTTTATTTTGAAAATAAACAAAAGTGACAGGTGTAAGTTAAAATTGGCTTGATTTTATGGGAACCGTCAAACTCAAACTCAAAGCATTTATTTAAATAAATGAAATCTTTTATTTATAAAAACACTCCCTATTGTAGAAAATGTGCCATTTTGATAATTATACATTTAGAGAATTGGCCATTCAGAGAATTAGGCTTTTAGAGAATTAGACATTCAGAGAATTAGGCTTTTAGAGAATTTGCCATGTTGGGAACTAGTTCTTTTGCGACTCTGTTGCCATTTTGAGAATTAGGCCTTAAGTTCTGCGCCTAAACCACATCATCGTCTACGCACTTCCCTAACCAATGACGAGCGTTGATGCGCTAGCGCTCACCTTCTGACGACAACATGCCCCGCCCCTTCGACCACGTTGGATTGCGCTTCGTAGTCGGGCCAATTGTTATTGCGTTTGTGCATCAGTAATTCCTCAGTAGCAGCCACGGAGTCTCGATTTGTGAACGGTTTATGGTAATTGGCAATAGGCTCGCTTCCTTACATGGGACTTAAACATAACTGGCGAAACATGGGTGTACTATTAGGTACACCTCTGCCTAACGCTTCGGGGATTAAGAGGTGATGTTATGTTACAACTGTGAAAATTACATATAATAAAGAAATCTCAATGGTTATTAGTAGACGTAGACGTGAAATACCATAAAAATAAAGAAATACAACAAAATTATGCACACTCGTCGTCGTAGGTAGAAAAAAAAACAAATAACAATGTAAGCAACATTTATTGTAGAATCAGAATTTATTTAAAAAATAATCTTGTCCACTCACAATATTTTCTTTACCACCATTGAGTATCGTATCCAAATACTTGGACCATATAGTGGAACCCTCCACCAATAGTCGTGTTCATTATAATATTAGCGTGGTTATGTCCAAGACTGCCAATAGTTCCGGCGAATGCGAACTCGAAGGGTGGTTGTGGGTTTAAAGCGATGGCAGTCACCCTGGTGGTGAAGTTACCGGTGTAGAACACATTCAGGTGCTGGATCACGCCGGGGATGCCTACTCTGCGATAGTTGGCCCTGAAAAGAGAAATGAATTTAACAATTTTGAAAGAACCACTCAGCAATACTCGTTGTCGCATGTGCTACATATTGACAGTTTTCTTTGACTTTTGCGGTGTTGCGCACTCGGAATTCTTGCCGGAAGGTCAAACAGTAAATATAGAATATTATTTGAGCGTTATGCGGCGTTTAAGAGAGCAAATTCGACAAAAAAGACCAGATTTGTGGAAAGAAAATTCTTGGATTTTGCACCACGATAATACGCCTTCGCACAAGGCCATCATAGTGAAGGAATTTTTGATCAAAACCTCTACAAATACCATCGAGCAACCACCTTATTCACCAGATATGGCTCCTGCTGACTTCTTTCTTTTTCCTAAACTCAAATTACCACTTCGTGGCATCCGTTTTTATTCGGTAGAAGACATAATAATGGAGAATTCGCGGCGAGAACTGAACTGAACTCATTTCCGGTAAGAGCGTTTAAAAAATGTTTTGATGATTGGATTATTCGTTGGTGTAAGTGTATCGTTTCTGAACTCTGAAGGAGCTTACTTTGAAGGCGATAAAGTAACTTTGGATGAATAACTAACATTTTGTGTATTATTTATCGTTTCCCGGTACTTTCTTGACAGAGTAGTATGCCTTGATTTTATATTTTGACTTAACTTTGTGATTTAAATAACATGTCCTTCAAAGTCGAAGAGCCAGGTGATCAGAATTTTAGGACCCTTCTATCTCAGGCAACTTTCTCTATCCAAGACTGTGACTTGAACTAGTGATTGTATTTTTGATGCTGGAAAACTTAATGTTTTTAGTGAAAAGAGTGATATTCGCGTAATAGGTGTAATTTACTGCTACTCGATCAAGTTATCAAAGATTTATGATTATGATTATTATGACGCCCCGCTGTGCCTGTGCACCGCTGTGTGTGTGTGTGTGTGTGCACACCCAACTTAATTTAATTTATTTATACACACATATTTTCGAGTCGTTTGGGTTTGAAACTCTAGGACCGGGGGGTCCGAGTGCTCACAGTCTTTTCAAGTAAATTTCAAAACGCTTAGTTGACACTTCCCAAGGGCTGGCTTTTACCTTGGCCAAAGGCTTAGCGTTGCCATATACAACGTGGCAAAACCGCCAGTATTTTGGGGACATTACCAGTTGACAGCGTTGAGGAGTTTTTTGACGCCATTTTTTAGTATATTGTTAAGTTAGTTAGTTCAGGTTATCTTAATTTATAAATGTACCTATATAATGTTTTACACACCTGAAAAGCTCGTTAAAATAGCTTTTATTATCAATCTTGGCATCTTTTCGGTCCGCATAGGGTTCTTCTTGGTAAAGAGCGCCGAAACTCTGGGAGGACGCGTCATTGCAGACTGTTAGTGCTGCTAGCACCGCGATGATGATGAGGGTCTTCATCTGAAAGGATACACATTAACAGTAAACTATTGCCGCAGTTGCTGAGATATTTAACGTGTTGGGGTCGGCTTCCAGTCTGACGGATGCAGCTGATTACCAGGAACATACGTGAAGCGACTGCCATGCAGCGCTGTATAATTTGTGTAAATAGACCGACGAAGCCGAAAGGCACTTGTTTTCCCTGTCATTGCTATTTTTTTTTTGTTCTGGGCCATGCCTCGAAATCTTCTAGTTACGGAGATTTTAGAACTCAAAGTTACAACATTTACACAAAAAAAAATAGAAAATGTTGTAACTTTACTTTAAATACCTCCATTGCCCTTGTACTATTAAATGCATCCATGAGCACAATGGTTTGATTGCATTACATTGAGGCCTAACGTAAACCTTGTTTTTTCACCCCAAAGAAAGCTCCCCAGTTTCCCGCCAATTTTTTTTCGCATAGAGTTACTTAGTTTGATATACAGAGTGCTTGTTGACCGCTTCGTAAAGGGTCAGTTTACACCGTGTGTTGTCAATGTCAGTAGGGCTCTAATGGTAAACATGATTGTGTGAAATGGGCTGTCAAAATTATAACAAAATAAAATGGCGGCACTTAGTGGCGGTACTTTCATACAAGCCTAAAAGCTTGGCTTGCCCTTGACCTACTACTCTTCATGGTGGTTTCTGAACAGTCTGCTTGCCTTATGGGCTTGCCGTATCGTTGTCCCCTAGGCACGCCACTGGGCCGGCACTAGTTCCGAATAAAAACACACGCTAAAATAACCATGCAGCAATGTAGTAAATAAAATACACTTACATTAATTGCTCAGTAGTCCGGTAAAGATGACAGTAGTAACTCCTTAGTGTGCACTGACTATTTATACGATTAAACACTGCAAAAAACCCATTCATTACGGATATAATAATTAGATTAGATAGTAATCACAAAAACGAAACGAATGGTGAATGATAAACAACGGATCATGTCATCGTTCTAAATCGGTACACCCACTAATCTTAACCGCGATTAGTTATCATATTTTAATTTGGAGAAAGAGATGTCACCTGACTTCGCCCGATCTCGCCAAATTGTAGTCAAAGTGGCTTGACACCTTGAACGAAAAGCGCCAAAAACGTAAATAGTGACCTAAACCATTCCTTTCCTGCCGTTCAACTTTAAAATTTAAAACTAAATTCGGTCAGGCGAGTCATATAACACAACACGCTGGGAAATAATGTAATTTTTTTTCTCGTTTTTTTCATTTACCATTCCTTTATTTAAAATTACATTATCTGTACGAAGCACTCCATTTATGTAAATGATACAGCTAAAATCAAAAAAACCAAAATAGATGTTGAAACTTGAAATACTGTAACGAAAGACGCGTGAAATCAGCTGTTCACTTCCTGCCTAGCTACAGAGTTCACCGAACTCGTCGTCGCGCTTGCCGTTCGCTGCGTGTGTTTTACCACAATAGCGATACATTGCGTATGAAGAAATAAAAGAAATTGGATTCCCATAACGTTTCTGAAATAATTTCTTGTACCGGTCATCTCAGTATGATATACTGAATTCACCTCATCAGTTTGCGGAGCGCTGTACCTTACACCCTGTGATTAAAGTTAAAACTTCTTAAAGTGATGAAGCGACTTGCCTGTTCTAGGTTTATCTCTGGAAGTTTTAAAGAGGACAATCACTTAAGTTAATAGAATGTTTGGGAATTGGCAGCCAGGACAGTGAATGGCTGGTAATTCCCGAGTTACTGAGGGATCACTCACTAACCGAACGGTATTTTATAAATAAGCCAGGAACCCCATACCATACATCTCTTATTCATCATCTGCCTAGCCTTTTTCCCAACTATATTGGGGTCGGCTTCCAGTCTTAACCGGATACAGCTGAATACCAGTATTTTACATGGAGCGACTGCCTATCAGACGTCCATAACCCATTTAGTACTGGGTAATACGATACCCCTTGGTAAGACTGGTTGTCAGACTTTTTTGGGCCACTGACTACCTAACGACTGCCAAAGATCTACAAATGACACCCGGGACCAACGGCTTAACGTGCTTTCCGAGGCACGGAGGAAATTCGGTATGTAACGGGTGGTCACCCATCCACAGACCTAGGCAAGCACGGCTTATCCTAAAGATCGACCCGAGCGGCTGTTTTTATTTAGCCACGAGCTCCTCTTATTATGACAAGAATTAAAAAGTATCTTTTGTACGAACCTAGTAAATGGTCTCCCTATGTGCCAAACATCCGAATTCCTTCAGTAGTTAAGTTGTGACAAGGCAACAGACAGACAGATTTACTTTCACATTTCTAATATTACTAGCTGTACCCAGCATGCTTTGCAATGCAATTTTTCTACCTAGTACCTACTACCTCCTTGTATTTTTTACTACTCGGCCCACCTACCTATCACCTACCTACCACCTACCTACCACCTACCTACCACCTACCCACCACCTACCTACCACCTACCTACTACCTACCTACCTACCACCTTATAAACCATCCCTGACCTATGTAGAACAACTATGCAAATTGTTTTCAAAATCGGTCAAGCCGTTTCTGAGTTTTAGCGAGACTAACGAACAGCAATTGATTTTTATATATATCGATTATAGATTCGTGGTCGCTTCCGGTTTTAATCAGAACAAGTTGCAACAGGCGATATTTAGCCAATATTTTGATTTTGAGATAAAAGGCTTTAGATTAACTTATATTATTGATAATATAATCTGCATGTTTAAAACCATATCAAGCAATTAAATGCTATATAAACTGTATCCTGTTGAATGTATAGTCACTCCATTTTATCAAGAGGTTTAAAGCTGTGATTTTGAAAATGTAAGTACTTTTAACATAATTCAATTTTTACTCAACTACATGACAGGAAAGACAGGGTTATGTGTTTCACGCGTATCTATTTCTCTAGTTAAATTAATGGGTAAAATTCATCGACCGGATTTTGATTTTATTTGTTTTGCCGAGTAGGCGTTTCGGACGAATCATCATTATTCTTCTGCCCTTAGCATGTCTTCTTCTTAAATACTTCTATATTACTCGTCATCTCAGCAGTCACCTTCTTTCTAGCCATATCATCCTTTACACAGTCCATCCTTCATTTCTTTGGTCTTCCTCTATTCTTATACTCATCCACATTCATACTCTAAACTTTCCTAACATCATTCTCCTCATTCCTCCATACCACGATAATCGATTACCACAAAACTTTTCAGTCACCGGCGCCACTTTCAAACTTTCTCTTATGTACTCGTTCCTTATTTTATCCATTCGCGTTACACCACACATCCCCCTCAGCATTCTCATCTCAGCCACATGCATCATCATCGTCATCATCAAAACATCATCAGTCACATGCAATTGCCTTTTATTCATCCCTTTTGTGGCCCAACATTCCGATCCATGAATATTAACTTTAATTTTAAAATTGGTGCTGATCCATGTGGCATGTGCGTGAACGGGCGCCGGCAGTAAGAACTGATCATCTCTAAGCTGCCACGGTTTATATCAATTATTTTATTTTTAATTATTCGAATTGTATTAATCTTTTTATTCTGGACGCTTTTAACGGGCACGTCTTTGTACGTCATTCTCACAAATAACAATCTAACGTAACAGTATCTTGAATTAAAAGAGTCCATTGAGCTTCTCGCCCATTCTTCGCCATAGAGATCTACGCTTTAGAATGGGCAACTACAGTCCATTCACAGTTATGATGCCTTCTGACTGGGACTGTGGCTACATCTTTTGGTTTTTAGCAATTGAAAAGTGCCTGTAATGGTCTCATCATCATCATTCTCCTGGCCTTACAAGGCAACCAATCAAATTGTGTCTTTTCAGATGAAGAGCTTGATCCTCATCTCGGTGCTAGCAGCATTTACAGTCTGCTACGGAGCTTCCATCCCCGATGAAGCCGCTCCCGTCAGAGAAGATGCCCCCGTGTTCAAAGCAGGGTCTATTGACAGGCAGGGAGATTTCGTAATTCTCGAGTGAGTGCTTATTTGAGACTGTAAAAGTTATTGTTAAGAGCTTGTTATTATTAAACTGCTTGCAATGCTCGTGAAATCGCGAACTGTCACCATGAATCCAGCACATGATTCGTCAGTCAAAAAAAACCTATACAGGGTTGAAAGGACATCGACGCACAAACGATCACTACTTGTTCAGTACGTCATTTCGAACCCCCCCCCACATTGATTCTTTAACAGTAATTTAAAAAGAACAGCTGTTCCATACTTTTTGACCGTGTAGGTATTGCACGTGTGTTTTTTACGGGGCAACGTTGTTATTCGTTTTTTTAGTTCCTGGTTTGACAGCTCAGTAGTCTCTTGGATCTAGTCAGCTAGGAGATGTCTGAGATGGAATTTGAAGGCGGTCCAGTCACCATTATCACCATTAACCTAAACTTTTCCAACCATATTGGGGTTGGCTTCCAGTCTAACCGAATGAAGCTAGATCCCAGTATTTCACTTGGAGCGACTAATGAAAGGTGATTGAGTAATTCAAACAATATTTTTTCTATTTTCAGTCAATGGTACTTCCGCGGCACAAACGGGAACAATACCGTGACTTTTGATATTGAATACATTGGCAACGTTACCACCAGGGTGACCGGTGTAGTGGTTCACAACCCCCCCCAAGCCACGGTCCCCGGACCTTTGGGAAATAAAGACATCACTATCAGACTGGCAACAGCGCCGGGAAGAGAACTCGCCGCCAGGGTCATACTCTTCGGACAATGGGTTTATTAATTCTGTGGTTTGTTAACAATTGGAAGTCATTTTTTAACTGAACTATTGGTTTTGTTAAAATAATGTAAATTATGCAAGAGTCTATTAAAAATACTGTCCGAAATAAAACACAATTACGAAGTACAATAATGTTTTTTTTTCTGTGTTGATAACATAACATTGTTATTGGGTTTTTCCATTAGGAATTTCTCAGTAGCAGCCATGGAGTCTGGATGTGTGCCCGGTTGATGGCAATAGGCTCGTCCTCTATTACATGGGACGTAAACATAACTGACTTGAATTTAGGTGTGCTTTTAGGTACACCTCTGCATAACCCTTCGGGGATTACAGGCGTGATGTTCTGTGTTGATAGTTGGATAAAAAACAATTAAGAACCTCTCTTTTCGATGCTTAGCCAACTGACCAACAGGACCAGGTAGCTCCTAAAAAACAACGAGCGAAAACGCATGGACACATACACACTGCTCACCTTCGGCCGAGTTCGCCGGACATATCTATGTGTGCGAGCGCCTGCTTGCACATGACACACATACACGGCAAGGAATATTGTGACACAAGATTCTTACAAGGATTCTCCTCATAACTTAAGAATTGAAATTTTTCGACGATTATTAAACCAGCTGTCCCATACAAACGACATCATCATCATCATCATCATCATCCGCCTATAGCAGTCCACTTCTGGACATAGGCCTCCTCAATCGCACGCCACTTAAATCAATTCTCAGCAACTCTCACCAGTTGCTACCAGCTACCCTGCGAAGATCGTCACTCCACCGAGCCTGAGGGCGTCTCCCACCTTATGTTTGCCGATTCGCGGTCTCCACTCAAGAACACGCCTACCCCACGGTCATCAGTTCTACGGCTAATATGACCGGCCCATTGCCACTTCAGCTTACTTATTCTGTGAGCTTAGTCGACAACTCTGGTTCTGTGCCGGATCACCTCGACAACCCATACAAACGTGTATGGTTAGAATGTGTGGAACATAACTTACACCGTGTACTTTGTGCCTTCATTCCTCCTTGCGCTGCAAGTATCAGAAAGGTGTGGATACAGACTATCAAACTGATTGGAGCTGACGCCAGTTTCGAACCTGTCTCAAACACAGTACATTACAAGACTGTAGACTATAGAGTAAATGCAAAGGAACCACACGGGTAATCCGATCCGGTTTTGGAACTAACCATGTCAGTGTTGCGGTGTCATCAGGCTTACGCTCGATTGTAAACGCGCAACTCGCGGAAACTACGACATCTGACATTTCTGAAGACCCAAGTGCTCATTTACGGAGACGCAACGCGTTTTGCGGCGCGGCCCGCTTTTAATTCAAACGTATGGCGATGTATGAGAGAGTTTACGGAGCAGCGATTTTACGCGCGTTTGCTTGAAATACAGCGTTGCCCGCAGATGACACCGCCGCGGTGGACGCGGCGGTGCACGCGGCGTCACACGCGCAAATACGAACACATGGCAGATGACACCGCCTTCAACGCGGCGGTGCAAGCCCTGCGTCTTCGTAAACAACATCGTACATTGCCATATGTTTGTGTTTGGGCGTGTGATAACGCGGGCCGCTGCACGCGCCTTTGCGATCAGTATTCACGGCTTCTGGCTATTGGCTGTTTGCGTCCGTACAACCTCTCTCTTCGAGTATGTTTTATATTCTATGAAAAAACCAAAGATATTCAAAAATAGTAAAAACAAATTCATTCATTTGTTTTTCCAGTCACTGTCGGAGGACGCATGTAACTTGAGTGTGAAGATCAAGGAAGTATAAAATTAAGAACTTCGGTTTTAAAAACACATTTATTCGTCGTATTTACATATCGGATTTTCGAGCGGCCGAGACACCACGTGTCGCTATTTATTCGTTATTTGTTGTTGGTCCTCCATTATGGGCGTGTACGTGCAGTTGATTGAAAAATGATACGTGCAGAATAATTCACATGATATAATTACAAAGATTTCAATGGAACATTACCAAAATAATTAGAGATTACAATGATAGTTACTGATTAAAACCAAATTACAATAACTATTAGACTTGAGTTTAGAGCCAATGGATTTGTGCGAGATTACCGGATGACAGTCACATCAAAAGCGCTGTCACCGCCGCCATGACATTCACTACCCCATTCGGTGTTAACCGCTCTAAAATAAATGTACTAAACTACAGAATATAAATAATTGATTACAACTTATAAAAAGTGTTGCAATAAACCAACTAAATCATCACGCGCCGTTATACATAACAGTTTTCATTGGTGTTATTACGTTCAGGCCCAGTCAGTGTACACTCCGTAGAATCGGACTACGGCGTTCAAAAGGCGCTCGCCTGGGCGTGTTGTAAGCCTGACATTGGCGTTGGTCCACATATTCCTAATTTCTACGTATCCCAACTCTGTCGCGGGGTAATTTACAGAGATACGGTTTATGTAGGTGGTAGAATTGCCACGGTAAAATACATCTCGGCGCTGAACCGTGTGGGGGATAGCTGGGAGGTTCACGTATTCTCTGAAAAGATGAAAATATTTGTTATTTCTTGTTGAGTCTCCTGTTATACTTGTTAGTTTTAAAACGCACGCTGCGTTATTTTCAGATACCCATTGATATATAAAATTATTAAAACATGGAATGGGTCCCGCCCGCTTCCAAATGCGCTTGTTTTTATGCTTTTCAGTCGGATTTTTTAGTTTTTTATAATATTTTTATTTATTGCTCTTTCTCTTCTATCTATTTTCTTTATTTCGATCTTTTCAGTTTAATAATGTGACAGATTTCACATACGATTTAACTTCTTGATTTTTTCATTTTTATATGAGTTTTCATTATGAATTGTAAATGAATTTGAATTTAAATCGTTTTGAATCCTAAATGGCGTTCGAAATTAATAATTATGTATTAAGAGAAACCTAAAGACTATTTCCAAGTACCTATTCCGACTTTGATTTTTTTTATTTTTCACAACAACAATTATGGCATCTGGTTGCCGCCATATTGAATTTTGATAACTGTCATTTGTCTTAAGTGATAAACACATTACCCTCCTCCAATCGGTTAAAAATGTACTTACTCGTAAAACAGAATCCTTTCATCATCCCTAAAAACTCTACCAGTAACTCCTAGATCATAATCTTTTACTATCAATTGATCACTTCCTTCGACGAGAACGGTTTCCTCTTGGGGCGGAGGGAGGACTGCAGCTGCGTCATAGCAGACTGTAAGTGCTGCTAGAACTGCGATGAGGATGACGCTCTTCATCTGAAAGGATACAAAATAAACTATTGTTCATGGCTCGCTTGGTAAAGTTGCAGGGAGTGGATTCCCACTTTTTACGAAAGCGACGACGCTCGTAATCCCCGAAGAGCGCTCGTAATCCCCGAAGAGCGCTCGTAATCCCCGAAGAGTTAGACAGAGGTGAGCCTTATTTATAAAACCTTTTCACGTTAAATTAGTGATAACTAACAAATATTGATTTGCACGTGATTGCTGTAATATTATAACGTCCATGGAGTTATCAATTTATGACGAACAATCATAATTATCGGCTTAATTTATTGATCCCGTGCTAATGTAGTTTTTCGTGGGTAAGATATTATTTATCTCGTATCTAATCCAAAACAAGGTTTTTTTGCAAAAAAATAATCCTTTTCTAGGACTAGGCCCTTAAATTGTGAATCACACAGAGAGCGGCTGCGGGTCGGTCCAAGACGCGCTGTTCATTGCCTTCAAAAACAACGAAGCAACCGCTGGCGCTTTGAGGTCGGCCCGTCCCGACCCGCTGCCGTCACGCGCCAGTGGTTGCTTCGATGAATCCATATTTTGCAACTGTTTAACTGCATTTTTATAGACTCGTACAAACAAGTAAGTATGTCTGACCTACGAGAATATAATCCATGGCGAAACTGATTTTAGTAAATATTCACAAAATCAAAACCGACACGCGCCGCGCCCGATCCACGTCTGCGTCAGTGTGAATGCCTATTGGGGAATACGTGTATTACGACGGAATTCGTACAATGCAAAGACGCTACACCCGCTCGAGACCTACTAGCAAAAACTAGAAAATGTTACCAGAGAAATACTGAGTCTTACACATTACTGATATTTTTAATATAAAGGGTGACTGGCAATTAATGACCGATACTTAAACACGTGATTGTACTAATGATAACAAACAACTTTCCCAATATTTATTTTTTTATACTCACTCACTTTTATCACAATAACACAACAGCTATATGAAACTCGCCCCCAAGGCGCCTTTGACCTATCAGCTGTTAGCTGCATGACGTCGTTCTGTCTCATTTCTATCGTACCGTGCAACAGTGGGTAGGCAGAATACCCGTACGGCTCGCAAGCCCGCTCCGTAAGTTTTATTGTGATAAAAGTGAATGAGTATAAAACAAAATGTTTATTTGGAAAAGTTGTTTGTTATCATGAGTATAATCACGTGTTTAAGTATCAGTCACTTGTTACCAGTCACCCTATATAAAATAATATATGGATAACTTATGGATTGACCTGTTTCATGATCAACAATAACCCCAAATAAATCAAGTTCATGCATTTTTTTTTAAACTAAATATTAAATTGATAACACTTTCTGTGGAACTAGAAAATATCAGAAGATAAATAATGAATTTATTGATACTTACAATATCAATATCTCAGTTAATCCAGTAAAATATCACAGTAACTGTTTCCCCTTAGAACGATGAGGGACTATTGATCAACATTAGCGTGCGGAGAATTTAATATAATATGAAATAACAATAGTTACGACTATATCGATCTATAATGATAAGATAATAGTAAAGAAAAATTAATGCGTGCTGAGTATCTCTGACCACAGTATAAATATATACAGTATTGTGACTCGGCCCTGTCCTTGAAATAATTACCCACAGCCGAGCGGTACGTTCGCAAGCGATAGGGCTGCCGCGCCTAAAATATTTTAATTTCATAATTAAAAAAATAAATTCGTTGTGAATGAAATAGGAAGTGTTCAATAAAAATACAAGTTGTGTCTTTTGAATAGGTGATGTCGCGACCTACTTACCAATCTACCCACAGCACAGCGTGTTTCTACAGAGCCCTGATGTTCAGCTCGAAGCGAGGGTGACATTCAATGTCTAATCGCAGCGGAGTTGACATGTCTGGGAACCGTACCCGGTTCATTGTGCCCCGTGTTATCATGTTAAGTTGTAATCTCAAGTAATTCGTTAGTTTTGCTAGAAACAGTGTATCGCACCAGTGTGTTTTCATAGCACGAAACCCATCGTCTGCCCACATGATGTATAAGCCTAACGTAATCCTACATGTATATTCCAGGTATAGGCACCGTCCGAGTGACTCAGCCCGAATTAATTTTTCTTTACTATTATCTTATCATTATAGATCGATATAGTCGTAAATATTGTTATTTCATATTATATAAAATCCTCCGCACCGCTAATGTTGATCAATAGTCACTCAGCGTTCTAAGGAGAAAGAGTTACTGTGATATTTTACTGGACTAACTGAGAAATTGATATTGTAAGTATCAATAAATTCATTTTTATCTTCTGATATTTTCTAGTTCCACTGAAAGAGTTATCGATTTGATATTTTGTTTTAAAAAAATATGAATGAACTTGATTTATTTGGGATTATTGGTGATAATGAAACAGGTACTTAGTCAATCCATAAATTATCCATATATTATTTTATATAGGGTGACACGCCGATACTTAAACACGTGATTGTACTCATGATAAAAAACGACTTTTCCAAAGAAATGTTTTTTTTTTATACTCATTCACTTTTATCAATAAAACTTACGGAGCGAGCTTGCGAGCCACACGAGTGTTCTGCCTACCCACTGTTGCACGGAACGATAGTTATGAGACAGAACGACGTCATGCGGCTAACAGCTGATAGGTCAAAGGCGCCTCGCGGGTGAGTTTCATATGGCTGTTGTGTATTTGTGATAAAAGTGAAAGTGAAACTGGAAAGTTGTTTGTTATCATTAGTACAATCACGTGTTTAAGTATCGGTCACTAATTACCAGTCACCCTATATATTAAAAATGTCAGTAGTGTGTAAGACTCAGTATTTCTCTGGTAACATTTTCTAGTTTTTGCTAGTAGGTCGGGAGCGGGTGTAGCGTCTTTGCATTGTACGAATTCCGTCGTAATACACGTATTCCCCAATAGGCATTCACACTGACGCAGACGTGGATCGGGCGCGGCGCGTGTCGATTTTGAATTTGTGAATATATACAAAAATTAGTTTCGCCATGGATTATGTTCTCGTAGGTCAGACATACTTACTTGTTTGTACGAGTCTATAAAAATGCAGTTAAACAGTTGCAAAATATGAATTCATCGAAGCAACTACTGGCACGTGACGGCAGCGGGTCGGGACGGGCCGACCTCAAAGCGCCAGCGGTTGCTTCGTTGTTTTTGAAGGCAATGAACAGCGCGTCTCACGCAATGGACCGACCCGACCCACACCCGCTCTCTGTGTGATTCACAATTTAAGGGCCTAGTCCTAGAAAAGGATTCATTTTTTGCAAAAAACCTTGTTTTGGATTAGATACGAGATAAATAATATCTTACCCACGAAAAACTACATTAGCACGGGATCAATAAATTAAGCCGATAATTATGATTGTTCGTCATAAATTGATAACTCCATGAACGTTATAATATTACAGCAACCACGCAGATATCGATATTTGTTAGTTATCACTAATTTATCGTGAAAAGGTTTTATAAAAACGGCTCACCTTTGTCTAACTCTTCGGGGATTACGAGCCCTCTTCGGGGATTACGAGCCCTCTTCGGGGATTACGAGCGTGATCGCCGCTTTCGTAAAAAGTGAGAATCCACTCCCTGCAACTACCAAGCGAGCCATAGTTAATTTTGTATCCTTTCAGATGAAGAGCGTCATCCTCATCGCGGTGCTAGCAGCACTTACAGTCTGCTATGACGCAGCTGCAGTCCTCCCTCCGCACCAAGAGGAAACCGCTCTCGTCGAAGGAAGTGATCAATTGATAATAAAAGATTACGATCTAGGAGTTACTGGCAGAGTTTTTAGGGATGATGAAAGGATCCTGTTTTACGAGTAAGTACCTTTTTACCCTATTGGAGGAGGGTAATGTGTTTATCACTAAAGACAAATGATAGTCATCAAAATTCAATATGGCGGCAACCAGATGCCATAATTGTTGTAGTGAAAAAAAAAATGAAAGTCGACGAACTAGGTTGAATGGGTATTTGGAAATAATCTGTAGGTTTCTCTTAATACATAATTATTCATTTCGAACGCCATTTAAGATTCAAAACGATTTAAAGTCAAATTCAATTTCAATTCAAAATGAAAAATCGTATAAAAGTGAAAAAACCAAGAAGTTAAGTCGTTTGTGAAATCTTTCACAATATTAAACTGAAAAGATAAAAATAAATAAAAATATAATAAAAACTAAAAAATCCGACTGAAAAGCATTAACAAGCGCATTTGGAAGCGGGCAGGACCCATTCCATATTTTAATAATTTTATATGTCAATGGGTCTCGCCTCCTTCCAGATGCGCTTGTTTTTAGGGTTCCGTAGACCGACTCGCGCTTCGCCGGCTTTATTGCCTGTCAGTCAGGTTTTTTAGTTTTACTATTTAATAGAATAGCATACGAGCTGACCGTCAACTTGATGTTAAATAGACTGTAACTTTCATTTCATCAGTAGCAGTATTTTAAAAGTACAGACGCCAGCACATCCAGCTACCCCATAATGTCTAATTTTCACAATAAACCTTGAACCGAATGCTTTAGCGTTTGCTTTCTAGCGATACAGTTGAAAATATATTAAAGTTTGACAGATTGTATGTAATAGTAGCTTGATGTGCTGGCATCTGGATGTCAAGAATGATTTTATTAAAATAAAAATAACGGAGTGAGCTTTTGAAACTAAAAAGTATAACAGGAGACTCAACAAGAAATAACAAATATTTTCATTTTTTCAGAGAATACGTGAACCTCCCAGCTATCCCCCAAACGGTTCAGCGCCGAGATGTATTTTACCGTGGTAATTCCACAACCTACATAAACCGTGTCTCTGTACGTTACCCCGCGACTGAGTTGGGATTCGTAGAAATTAGGAATTTGGGAACCAACGCCAATGTCAGGTTTACAACAGGCCCAGGCGAGGGCTTTCTTAATGCCGTAGCCCGATTCTACGGAGTGTACACTGACTGGGCCTGACACACACCAATGAAAACTGTTATGTATATACGACGAATAAATATGTGTTTTTAAAACCGAAGTTCTTTATTTTATACTTACTTGATCTTCACACTCAAGTTAAGTGTCTTTAAAAGATCGCTATGGGCGATAAGAGCGCCTTGGTTATTTTGGTCAGCCTAATGTCACCATTTTTTTTAAATTGTGGCCTCTCTCACACAATTATTGTATGACACAAAATCTTTTAACACTCTCCCTGCCATGGGAACCGCCGGCGACCCCTAAAAAAGGTTTTGTTCAGCAGGCCAAAGCACAACACGCACGAGAAGTATCACATTTTCCATAACAGCACGCCAGTAGTTGTAAAAATTAATTGAATTCAGGTCAGGGCGGATCCCACGGCGTCTTGAAAGATTTTTCTTTAGGACCCGCCGGCGGCCCCCGCGGCCTCTTGTAATAATTTTAAGTTTTGACTCACGGCGTTCACAATCAGCAAATTTGGGACACGCCGGCGACCTCCATGGCCTCCTGCTTAAAAGCTTTATACAGGGTGTAAACGGACCCTTCACTAAGCCGTCAACCAAGCATTCTTTACATCAAACTAAGTAAACTTACGCAAAAATTTTTGCTGGGAAACGATTTTTTTTTTGGGGTGAGAAATCACGTTTTACGGTAAAACTCAAAACATTGTGCAGATGGATGGATTGAATAGTACGGGAGTCGTGGAGGTGTTTAAAGTAAAGTTACAACATTAAAACCTTGTATTTAAAAAAAAAACTTGTGAAAAAGTTGGAACTTTGACCCCCAATATCTCTGTAACTAGAAGGTTCCCAGGTATGGTCTAGAACAAAAAAATGATCGCCATGACGGGGAAAATAAGTGCCTTTCGGCTTCGTTAAGGGTCTTTTTACACCCTTTATATTGTCGGCAGGGAGAGTGTTAAAGCGTCACTTTTTCAAGATATTAAGCTATCAAAGTTTGAATCTATTCAGTGACGATGCAGTACACTATCCATGTAATCATAATAAGTACGTATTGAGCCGTTAGACAGATTTAGCAAATAAAACTGATATCACCTTTTATTGATATCCAAATTGCGGTGGTTATGGGTTATCTACGCAACAGTTTGATTCGCAGAACAAAGCGTTGTCTCGTTAAGGGCTCGACAGACAAAGCTGACGGCTTCTAATCATTGCTTATCGATAAATTTGGTGTCGTCGTGATAGCGCCTTTGGTGTTTAGAGCCCAGCCCATAAGGGACCACGCACACTCAACTTGTCGCATGTCAGGCCGCTATCTTGAACAAAATTGGTCGGACAACCGTTTGGACAACCAAATATTCTCCCTGCTCGAAGCTTCTGCGGCCAGAAGTCGTGGTCATGGAATTAATCATATTAGTCAGGCAGATTAGTGTCTGATATCGTTTTTGTGAAGACCTGTCCAGTTAGTGGACGCATTTGTCGGTTATTAGGTTATTAGGAGATCCTTGAAATAACGAACATTACAAAAGAAAAGACATTTGGGAAGGCCGCATACAGCACATAAACTGTAAGACAAAGAAACTCTTCAAACTATTAATCAATCATACAACTGACCTTTGAACACACTCAATGAGTCAAACATTCCTACACTGGAAAATCCAAAATATTCAAACGCTATCTTAAACAGGTTTCTTTATAATATGCAACAATCAGTCAATAAATAATTATCTTCTTAAAGGCAGAATGCCTTTGTTATTACTGAATTAAGTGAACTCCTGGAACTAAGATAGCTCATTCATACAGGGTGTAAACGGACCCTTCACTAAGCCGTCAACCAAGCCTTCTGTACATTGTGACTGTTCCTAAATTACCCTAGGCTGATAAAATTTTCGTTTTTCCTAAATCATATTAATATTAGTATATAATATAAGATATTATTATTGTCGGTAGCGTGTCGCGCCCCAACCTTCCGCACGACACCGTGGGGCTCGACTCCAGACTGGCCGCCCCTCCGCCGACTAAGAGAACTGAATTCCTTAACATGACGAATTCCAATGCCTCGTATCATAATTAGAACAAGGAAAGGATTGAAAGATATAGTAAATTAGATTAGGGAATTCATAGTTTATGAAATATAATGAAAGTGGTTTCAGAAGGGTAAAACAAAACTGGGAGATGCAATGTATAATCATATGCCAACCAATAGTTCTTGTTAATAACCCTTACGCTAGCGTAACAGGTAATTGGTCAGTCGTGACTCACACCATTCTTCACATCTACACCTGGAGCACTCAGAGCAACACCTCCATAAGTGACGCAGGCGGCTTTTCAGCGGCAAGGCGTCGACATCATGCTCCTAGTGAGCATTGTCCCTAGCAGCTCTTTCGAACTGGTGAACGTGACAAGGGCGGCTTTTCAGCGGCAGAACGTCAGTCATCATGCTAACTAGTAGTCATGGTCCCTAACAGTCCATAGACTGGTTATATAATAGTTGTGGTATCAAACCATTCCAATCCCACCCCATGGATCATGTGCTCTCTTTGTACAACTAGCGTATCTGCAAGGCTCGTGTTCGTGTCAGCCTGACCGAATCATTTATCAGAGATAAAGAACATATTATTCTAAAATCACTATATGGTTGGTCATAATAGGGTTGAGAATCAAAACTCAAAAGGCAAATTGGCTGAACTGTTGGTTAGAGCTAATGAATACATAATTCAAGAATTAACAGATTATAGAGTTAATATCATTACTCAAGAACCATTTTGCAATAGAGTTGGAGATACACTCTATTGAAACCCTATAGACAGCCCCAAAAGCTCCCGCCCTTCACCACTTCCTAGTGTTGGAGCTGAGGAGAAGAAGTGGCGCAACAAACTCCCCAGCAACACGTTTCTGTCTGTGTAGTTTTAAGAACTTCAATTACAACATCAGCCTAGGATAATTATTGTAATAAAGAACTCACCCAGTGGCTCACCAACAAACACACATACACACACACTAGATTAGTCTAATCAGGGCTTGTAACCCAACTATATTTAACTTATTCAATAATTATCGCACTCTTACGATAACCCACTTGGACATAGGCTCTCGGTTATCACAACGTCTCCTAACTTAACTAAAATAGCTTATATCGCCCGGACCCTATAGCGGTGTAAGACCGACTTCCTGACTTAGCTCGACTCGCCTCTCGTGTGGACTCTCTCGCGATTTCAAACCAACTGCCTCGAGTTCCCTTCAAGCTTTTTTCGGCCCCAGCCTCACTCAATACATCCCGCATGGGTCATCCTTCAATTCGTGTTATGGCCTTTTTTTGTCCAAATGTCTCAATTGTTTTAAGTGCCCTTCGAACGCGCAAGATTTGAGTAAATTGCAAACACATGTTGCAGTATTCAGAAATGCGTTTAGAAGTCAGTTACTTTTATATTTTCTTTAGAATTTGTTGAATGGCCTGTCAACTAGCTTTTATCTCTAGTGCGTCTCCCATTCAGTAAAGAATTTATGGGTTTTCAAGTGATGCAATATGGTTTTTACAATTCAAAAGGAATAAAGGACGCTCCATCGTTAGTTACGGGAACTTGTCAAGCAATAAAGTAGAGGTTTTAATGTTTTGCACATGGCCGTATACCGTGTGATGAATTTGAAATAAGAATCAAGGCTAAGTTATTTGCTTAATAATTAGGAGTACGTGACAGACAGTCACAACATCAAACTAAGTAACTTTATGCAAAAATTTTTGCAGGGAAACATTTGTTTTTTTTGGGGTCAAAAATCACGTTTTACGGTAGAACTCAATCTAACGCACTCAGAACATTGTGCTGATGGATGGATTGAATAGCACGGGGGTCGTCGAGGTGTTTGAAGATTTTTTGAAGAAAAAATCTTACTTTAAAAACATGTATTTCAAAAAAATCTTGTGTAAAAGTTGGAACTTTGACCCCCAATATCTCCGTAACTAGAAGGTTCCCAGGTATGGTCTAGAACAAAAATGATCGCATTGACGGGGAGAACAAGTACCTTTCGGCTTCGTTAAGGGTCTTTTTACACCCTTTATATTCTGGCTGTCATTCTTTTGTCAGTTGTTAAAGATTTATAGAAGCCAATCTTACCAAGGTGTATTGTTATACAGTAACAGGATTGTGGAGGTCAGATAGATAGTCTCTCAATGAAATTATAGTTATTTAGCAGCCGACCAGATCTCAACATATTTGGGAAATACCTTCCAGCATTTAATTTCCTACTGGACACTGTAAGGAATAGGCCTCGTCACATACAAGTCATGAGCAGTAATTACCAGGTCTGCTCAAGGCTACTTTGCGATTATAAACTGAAAGTCACTGACGTTCGAGATAGGTATGTATTTGGAAATAAACAGTTCTTTTTTTGTTAATTTTTTTTGTTGGATATAGATAGTGGTAGTGAAATATGTAGTACTTTAATATTTTGGACCATCATCACACATAACAATTTGTGCATTCTAGGCCCGATCAGTGTTCACCACGGCCTCTCGCAGTAACTGTTCCATCCGTACAACCTCTAGTGCAGGCATTGTAACTATGTGAGTAGGTATGCAAAATGTGAGGACGCGTAGAATGACAGATTGTGAAAAGAAATCTGTCATTTTGTCGACACAATCTGTAATTTTGTCGATTCTTCCGTCAAAGAAACCCTTGTCTACGGTGGTCATGCTACGCGTGCAGCAACTACGCTCGGATTCAACTGATATTCTATGAAAAAACCAAAGACATTCAAATATAGAAAAAATGATTTCATTCATTTGTTTTTTCCATACACGGTCACGATCGCAAGACGCGTGTAGTTTGAGGTTCCCTATCCATTTGCATACAATTTTAAGACCTAATATGACTTGGCATAATTTTGTTTCTCCTAATTATATTTTCGCATAACATTATATACGTATAATTTTATGAAGCATAATTTAAAACATATTTTTTAAAGGCATAACAAAGAAGCATAATAATTAACTCCTAAAATAGACACTAAAACACATTTTTATGCAATATTGCTCTAATGAAATTTGTTGGCACTTTACATTGTAGGTAGAACGTTTTCTTTCGCCAAAGTATATTAGGAAAAAGAAAATTATGCGAAAAGAAGGGATCCCGTAGCTTGAGCGAGAAGATCAAGTTAGAATAAAATGAAAAACTTCAGTTTTAAAAACACATATTTATTCGTCGTATATACATAACAGTTTTCCGTGGTGTTATTTTGTTTAGGCCCAGTCAGTGTACACTCCGTAGTATCGGACTGTGGACCGCAAGCCCTCGCCTGGCCCCGTTACAAACTTGACATTGGCGTGGGTCCCATAGTTATGTATGTACGTGTGGCCTGGAACAGGCGGTAGGCGGCTAATCGAGATACGGTTTATGTTGGTGGTCGAATTGCCACGGTAATATACATCCCAGACCTGCACTGTGTTTGTTATAGGTCGGAGATCCACTAACTCTCTGAAATGATGAAAATATTTTATTAATTCTTGTTTACTCGCTTTTTATACTTGTTAGTTTAAAAACTCACACTCCGTTATTCTCAATGAATTTTTTTTTAATGTACTTTAAGAGCAGTTTCGCACTATGTCCGATCCGAATCCGATCCGAACCCGATCCGAACCCGTGAAAATATTGGTCTAGAAATCACGGACCGAATTCGAATATTGCTAACGCACTACTCCCATCTCTGATACGAATCCAAGCAATTCAGGAGCCATCTTTTGGAATACGTGATTTTACGCATAGCCACAGCAAAGTGTTCACGTTCCGGAATGGAGATTCTAGAATGACCGAAAGATCAGATGACGGAGATCGGATCTAGTGCGTAAATTACCATAGAAATAGTTCTACGGCTACTACGGACCATACTTTCACGGGTCCAGATCGGATTCGGATCGGACGCAGTGCGAAACCGCTGAAGGCTGTGTGTCGATGAAAACAAAGTTAGGTACAGTCTATTTAACATAAAGTGGACGGTCGGCTCGTCATATCATCTGCCTAGCCTTTTCCCAACTATATTTTGTTCGGCTTCCAGTCTAACCGGATGCAGCTGAATACCAGTATTTTACATGGAGCGATTGCCTATCTGACCTCCACAACCCAGTTAGTACTGGGTAATACGATACCCCTTGGTAAGACTGGTTGTCAGACTTTTTGAGCCACTGACTACCAACGACTGTCAAAGATCTACAAATGACACCCGGGACCAACGGCTTAACGTGCAATCCGAGGCACGGAGGAAACTTGGTATGTAATGGGTGGTCACCCATCCACAGACCAACCAAGGCAAGCACGGCTTAACCTAAAGATCGACCCGAGCGGCTGTTATTATTTAGCCACGAGCTCCTCCGAATTGACGGTTGGCTCGTATGCCATTCAATTAAATGAAAAGGTTCTCACTCGTAAAACAGGATTCTTTCAGCATCCCTAGCGACTCTGCCAGAAACTCCTTCTAGATCGTAATCTTTTGTGAAAGATTGATCACTTTCTTCGACGAGAATGGTTTCCTCTTGGGACGCAGGGAGGACTGCTGCTGCGTCATAGCAGACTGCAAGTGCTGCTAGCACCGCGATGAGGATGAAGCTCTTCATCTGTAAGGACATGGCATTAACAATTTATCCATGGCTCCCGTGGTGAAGTTGCAGAGAGTGGATTCTCACTTTTTACGAAAACGTAACATAACATCACGCCTCTAATCCTCTTAGGGTTAGGCAGAGGTGTACCTAATAGTGTATCTTATTAATAACATTTAACGAAAAAATTGTGATAAATTATAAATATCGATATCTACGTGATTGTCGTGATTGATCTGCGTATAACGTCGTGGAGTTATCAGATACGACGGATAATTAAACTTAATTAATCGATCACGTGCTAAAATTTGTTATTCGTGAGTATGGTATTATATCTCCTATCTAATTATTTTCCAAAATAGCCTACACACACCTCAAATTACAGTTGTTATTCCAAAAAAAAAATCTGTAAAAGTAAACAACGTGATGATGATGCAGGTCAAAAATGTATTGGGTTGACATAACCTTTCGAAAAGTTTCAAATAAGTCATGTCTGGTGAAAGTCAAAGGACCATGGGCAATTTTCTATGAAATCTGGGCGTAAGACCAAAACTGAATATAATTAGGATTTCACTTCCTGCTAAAACAATAAGTACCTAAGGCACCGGAGAACAAAATTAGAGGCACCTGAAATCTGTTGCTTTTTCATGTATTTTTCCAAAGATTTACCTATTATTCATAGTAATAATAAGCCTAGTTTAACAAGGGGGTTCCATTTCACAGCCTTGATAGCCCTTAGTCGATTCTAGGACATTGTCAGCCTAGTTTGGATTAATCATCACTGCATGTAATCTTTATCGCAATGCATTCAAAAGGACCTACTTTTAAAAAAAAAATTGGTGTAGTCAAATCTTCAAAAAGCTACAGGATAATATAAAATTTTTAATCGACCCTACTTCTGGTCTCCGGCTACTTTGCTACTTGTCGCACTAGTACACATTGGAGTACTAATTATGAGCTATGATTTGAGATATATGACAACTCTGTTGGACTTACGTCCATTTTGACCAAGACCCTTTGAAAGCGAATGCCTCTTGTCATGTTTGTTGTCATGTTTGAAACGAAAATGAAATTAAATGACAATACTATTTGGGTCATTCCACAGGGTCATTTCCATTTTGGATTATTTTTTATATTTGAAACGTGTCTCGGATGGATGTAATTAAAATTAGAATGGTTTATCCAATTTACACGTTTGCGAAACTTTGTTATATTCTTCTATTACTTATTTATTTATTTAATCTAGTTTAAAAATATTAACAAAGTGATCTGAGTTATCATTAAGAAAGTGGTAAATAATGTCACCTCCGTGGTGTGACCCTAAAATTATTCAAGTTGCCACATAATTTGTTTACAATCGAAAATTATAAAACTTTCTGTACAACAAGAGAATTTTACAAGAAAAACACTGAACATATCTTTGTAAATAATTATTTTAATATTACAAATTTTAAAGTACTTACATTGTCAATTTCTCAGTTAGTCCAGTAAAAGTTCACAGTAACTCTTTCTCCTTAGAACGGTGAGTGACTATTGATCAACATCAGCGGTGCAGTGACTATTATAGTACAACTACACGGAACTTCGATGAGGATAAGATAATACTAAAGAAAAAATAATGCGCGTTGACTCACTCGGACGGTGAGTTTGCACGAAAAACAAATGTTGTGTAATTTATTTTTAATGTTGACTTTTTTGAAAAACAACAAAACCGCAAAGACAGGAAATAATTTATTAACCCTCTAAAAATTTAGAAAATCAACTTTTTATGACCACCATCATACAGGTAGTGTAAAATTGTAATTAGCCCAGCATTTTATAATAAGCTAATAACATAATATTATACATATATATTATTATATATATTTTATTTATAACAAGATAAATATTATCATTACCTACAAGATCAACAACTGTAAGTTTACAGGATAAAATTTTCAAGTGGGCTTGGATGACTATATGCGAAACTATTTTGATGAAAACTCTAACTGCATCATTGGATTTTAGAAAAATCAATATTCCTAGCCAGGATTGGTTGATTTTTTTAAACACACACTCTTTTTGTATTGTATTGATGAAATGTAAATTTATTATTTTGACATTGTTCTTTTTTAAATTCAAACGTAATTTATTTTAGTGTACTGTAATTGTCTAATTTTTGTGTTTAAATTCAGATACAAATTATTTGTTAGTGAATAAATGACTATGACTATTACAAAATTCGTTAGTATCGCTATTAAGGGTTAAATTCTGAGAAGTAAGGCTTAGCACGCACTGCAATTAAACGCGCGCGGTTTAGGAATAGCTGAAAACGCAAAAACGCGCATCAACACGCACTGCGGCTAGCGTTTTGCTTAAATTTATTTCATTCACCATGGATTTCTGGCGAGCAGCATGTGTTGTAGCTTTGATATTGAAATTAAAAAATAGAAAACATAAACAACGCCGCTGCCATAGGTACTGGGTACATCCACTAACTGATAAAAACGTCTATTCTCCGCACTCGCACAGTCGAGACTGAATAAAAACCGAATGCGATTAACCGCCGTGCGTGCGCCACAGTACTGTTACTATGCGACACAAAAAAACCGCGCGTTTTCAAACCGCGGTAAAAACGTAACAAGTTGCGTTTTTAAAATCAGTCACTGAAAACAGTCACTAATGCGTGCGCTTGTATAGAAAACTATGTGTTACATTTTTTTGCGATTTCAGACCTGCGGTTAAACGCGGGCGTTTAATCGCAGTGCGTGCTAAGCCTAATGACTTACGGCAAACTAAAGGAAAGACCAAGGCAGTTATATACTAACTATTTTTTCTTTCTTTCTTCCTCTTTATTAAACATTTTTTTTTATTTTTTTTACTAACGTTTCCTACATGTTATAACTCAACTTCGAGGTAATGTTTTCATCAAAATCGGACTCTACACGCCTTTGAGGATTTTTAACTAACTTTCAAAAGGAGAAGGTTATTCGCTATACCGGCCATCCACGCCCAGTTGAAAAATACAGCTGTACATGGTATAAGTCTTAAATGGTAAAGGTTTTCCTTGAAAAGCTCTAATCAATGGTGTTCATCTTATTGCTATTGGTTACCCAGAAAACTTAATTTTTTTGTCAAGAAAATCTTAACTTCGTTGTCCAACTAGTTATCTATTTAGCTCAATAACTCCGAACGCACTGCGAATTGCCAAAAGTCGTGTTAGTAGCAAAGGTTCTCCTTAAATAGCTCTTTTCAATTATGTATATCTTATGGCTATTGGACTTTGATGCAGATGCTTATTCTTCGAAGACCATTCTCCTTTATCAGTTCTGGTAACTTGATGTGCTAGCGTCTGTACATCAAGAAAGATTTGATTGAAAACTACCTTCCACCCACGACTTCGTCCACTTTGAAGAAACATAATATGACACTCGGTAATAGTGTAGCTTTACATCAGTAAACCTTTTTGAAATCGGATGCACTCCTCAAGTCGGTATGATGGATCATTTACCGTTTGTGCTATGCGCTTTTGGAATTCACTTCCGCACTCCTTACGGGATAGTACTTCGTTAGAAGTGTTCAAGAATAAAATAAGGGAACATTTCCTGTCAATATAATCAATAATAATATGTACCTTTGTAGATATGATTTTATTAGTATGTATACAATGTTTAAACGGACCCTTCACGAAGCCGTCAATTAAACATTCTGTACACACAATTAAGTAACTCTACGCAAAAATTATTGCTGGGAAACGACTTTTTTTATTTTGGTGTGAAAAATCACGTTTTACAGTAGAAGGATGTAGGAGGATGCATTGAATAGTACAGAGGTCGTGAGTAGAGTTATAACATTTTTTTTAAATTATGCCCTTCAGACAATAAGATGTTGGGCCGGGAGCCGATCTCAACATAATTGGGAACAGACTAGGAAGATAGATGATGGTTGGTGAGGGATGGTAAACCATCCAAAATAAACAACTTTATTTAATTTTATTTAGATATTTATTAAAAAACTAGCTGACCCGCGCAACTTCGTCTGCGTCACTTAGTAAAAAAAATAAAATAGATAGTAGCCGATTCTCAGACCTAATGAATATGCATATAAAATTTCATCAAAATCGGTCAAGCCGTTTCGGAGGAGTATGGCAACGAAAACAGTGACACGAGAATTTTATATATTAGATAAATCTGACAAAATTACGAGTATAAACAAAACACAAACTTCATTTGTAAACGTATTTATCAGTTATAGTTTCTCACAGTGTCAATAAGTTCAGAGCCAGTCAGTGTAACGTCCGTAGAATTGGACACGGGTTTGTATTCCCCGACCAGACCCTGATGTAAGCCGGACAAGTGCGTGTGTCCAATAATTTCCAACGAAAGTGTGTGCTGGGACATTCATTACCCTGATACGGTTGATCTCAGTGGTAGAATTACCATGGTACACTACTTCCCGGACCTGTACGACGTTCGGGATAGCTGGCACGCTCACGAATTCTCTGAAAAGATAAAAGTATGATATAAGTATATATAAGTATCTACCTCCGATATCCTAGTTCTTAGTATCATAACATCAGAAAACCTCTGATACGAAATTGTAGCCCTATTTCAAACTCAAACTCAAAGCATTTATTTCAATATAAATGTTATGTTTGAAGTGAGAACTCAGACAGAAAACCTATGCATCTAGATATCCTATACTAGCTGTTCCCCGCGACCTTCGTCCGCGTAAAATCCCGTCCCGTTTTTGCAACATTTTTCATTGCTGCTCCGCTCCTTTTAGTCGTAGCGTGATGTTGTATAGCCTATAACCTTCCTCGATAAATGGACTACCCAACACTGAAAGAATCATTCAAATCTGACCAGTAGTTCCAGAGATTAGCGCGTTCAAACAAACAAACAAACAAACAAACAAACAAACCCTGCAGTATAGATTTTTTTAATTGTATTTACTAAATACGAAAAACCAACCAAGTGCGAGAGGGACTCGCGCATGAAGTGTTCCGTACCCGATGATAGTAGGGAAGTCTCCATTCATTTTTAATTTATTACTTTTATAAGTTATTGTAGCGGCAACAGAGATACAAATTCTGTGAAAATATCAACTGTCTACCTATTACGGATCGTGAGATACAGCTCGCTGACAGACAGACGGACGGAGGGACGGACGGACGGACGCGGAGGCTTAGTAATCGGGTCCCATTGGTTACCCATCGGGTACGGAACCCTAAAAACTACATAAAAATATCTTGTAAACGTATATTTTATTGCTATTTTAACATAACTCAAATGAATTTTAAATTAAAAAATAGTAGGTATTATAATATACACACCTACATTTCACAGGTTAAGCTTTTTGTTTTCATGCAGCAATTTTTGATTTATATCATCGATAAGTAATTAATTGACTGATTAAAAAATCTTATCAAAAAACTGGGCGCGGTCTTATATCAGACAAAATCGCATTTTCATTGATGACAATCTACAGATTCTACAATCCTTCCATAGTTTTTTCGCCTACGACAGCAACAACCTGATTTTAAGCTGAATAAAGATGACATATAGTAAAGGTAAACTAGTAGTCAAAGAACTGTAATTATAGACGCCCAGCACATCAAGCTACTTCATCATCTGTCTAGCCTTTTCCCAACTATGTTGGGGTCGGCTTCCAGTCTAACCGGATGCGGCTGAATACCAGTATTTTACATGGAGCGACTGCCTCCACAACGTGTAATACGATACACCTTGGTAAGACTGGTTGTCAGACTTTCGGGCCACTGACTGCCTGTAACGACTGTCAATGGTCTACAAATGACAGCCGGGACCAACGGCTTAACGTGCTTTCCGAGGCACGAAGGAAACTCGATATGTAAGTCAAGCTACTATAATCTGCTGCGGGACTGTTCGAAAGAGATACCGTGGCCCTGGAACACAAAGGGCAATGAAGGAACATGGATGGGTTTTAGTCAGTAAGAGTCTGACACTCCCTCCAACTCCACCCAGAGCGGGAGAAGTCATTTGATGATGTCCCATTCGAAAAAAAATAAAAAAATCTGTCGAATTTCTTATATAGATATAGATTTTCAACTTTATCGCATATAAGCATTAGGTACAAGGTTCATTGGGAAAACTTGACAGTCTTGGGTAGCTTAATGTGCTGCGTCTGTACTGTCACAATTACAAATACTGACATAATTATGATCGCAACCGCCACCGCGTTATTCTGAATGGTGCCTAATATCAAGTGGCCCTTTTATTGGGTGACAAATAAAAGGGCCACTTGATATTACGCACCTATTAATACATAAATCATAATAAAAATGTACATACTCGTAAAACAGGATGAGCTCATCATCATCAAAGAATCTGCCAGCAGATCTGCCTTCTACATCGTAATCTTTTTGGAAGAACTCGTCAGTTTCTTCGGTCAGAACTATGTCTTCTTGGTACGGAGAGATTTCATCAGGGATTGAAGCCGCGTCATTGTAGACCGTCAGTGCTGCGAGAACCGCGATGAGGATGAAGCTCTTCATCTGAAAGAACCACGTTAACAATAAGCGACGGCTCGATAGCGCAGTTGCTGAACGATTCGAAATCGTATCGTATCGTATTCGAAATACCAAATCGATCGATAGTTGGTTGCAGTTCGACCAACCATGTCGATATTATCGCATGACTTCGATTAACCGTGAACGGGTTGTGCCTTAAAGGGAACGAAGAACAGGGTGTAAAGTCCTTCATCCCCCATAGAAAAGGAAAGATTCTCCGGGGGGTTACTATGACATCTTAAATCAGGAGTAATTCCAGGGTGGGAAAGAGACAAAGCTATACAAGTCGTCTAGCGCCATCTCTTTCCCTCACTGGAATTACTCCTGCTTTAAAACGTCATGGTAGGCTCCCAGACGGGTGTTGTGTCTGGTGGACTAGTGCCTGACAGTTGTCGGGTTTTTCTGTATAGGTTAATAGCGCGATTCAGAATGTTGATATTAGTTCTTCCTTTGCGGCATAGATGGCGCTGTAATACGTTTTGTACTGTCTACGACATGCCTTTAACTTCTAGTACTAGTACTCAAAGACAGTGAATGAAAAGACGTGAGATTCTCTCCCTTTCACGTCCCGCCACCTCCTTCGCTAGCATGACTGCTTCGCAGAAGGAGGTGACGGCTTCCCATTCCCTCTCGCTCCGGACCATGGCCTGAACCAGGGCCGGGAGCGAGAGGTCGCCGCCGCCGATCGCCGCTACGAGGACACGGCGGAGCTCCGCCCAAGCGGGGCAGACCTCCACGGTGTGCGCCACCGTGTCCTCCGGACGATCCTCACAATGATAACACCCGGGCGTTTCCTCCCGCCCGATTCGGTGCAGGAACCTCCCGAAACAACCGTGTCCGGTGAGGACCTGCGTCAGGCGGAAGGTGAGGGCGCCGTGGCGCCTCTCTAGCCACTCCTCAAAGAGGGGACTTATCGCCACTATTGTGGCGTGCCCTAGAAAATCACCCTTAGGTTTCGAGAGTAAAACTTTGAAACTTTAAGTATTAGGTACTTAAACGCACTTACATTATCAATGTTTAACTTAGTCCAGCAATCACGGTAGCTAATCGGCTTAGAATGCTAAGTGACTATTGATCAACATTTACAATGTGAAGGATATTTTATAATAGGGGTCTATATCTATAGTACTGATAAGACTATGTTATCAAAAGCACACCGAATCACAAACAATCTACTGATTATCTATGACACAGGCTACGATCACCCGGATGTACTTATCCGGGTGGTCACATCAAAAATACAGGACCAAATAAAGAAAGAAAGAAAGAAAACATATTTATAAATATAAATTATAAATAATTAATATAATAATTTTATTTATATTTATAAATAGGGTTGTCATAAAGAAAATAGATTCCCCATGCCTAGGGGTATCCTAAAATATGAATGAAATGTGAATGCTCTGCGGTTTTTGATAGTTTTTGAGTTTCGATTCAAAATCCGTGAATCGGCATTTAAAAAACGTAAGGTGAAAAATCGTTCGATTTATGTGAGTTTGCTTATGTTTGAAATCGGTAAAAACGAAACCCTTATAGGATCATCTTATTGTCCGTCTGTGAAGACGCTTTTTCTCAGGAACGCGTAAAGATATCCAGCTGAAAATAATATCAAATACTTAGGTCTGCTACTCCTTGGAGAAGTGAAAGAATTAAACTTGTATGTTAACGCGATCAAAAGACCGTTAGACCGTTAGACCGTTTATGTCGCATATTTTGCGATTTCATATAGGAATCAAAACCTATGGCGTACTTATCGTTGACCTAGAATCATGAAATTTGGCAAGAATCAGTCTTACAGCACGTCATGTTAAGGAAAAAATCTGAAAACCGTAAATATGTAGTTTAATAACAAAATACCTACAAGTTTATACCTTCGGTGCGCGAGTCCAACTCACACTTGGTCGTTTTTTTAATTTTTTATGTAGGTATATTTTAAAATCTGAAAAAAAAACACTTTTCCATTATAAGTCGAAAACGTGAGAAATAACAACATCTGTAAGACTGTTAGTTTTTGATACCTCCAAGCCTTTTTTGACAAAAATAGTCTTGACAGAAGGACAACAAAGTGACCCCGAAACCCTAAAAATAAATTATTACAGAATGATCTTTATTTTTTACTGTGGGTACTGTGCATAAATTACAGATATAAATATAGAAATTGGTTGTTTTAATTGTCAAACTTATGATTGTTTTAATTGTCAAACTTATGATTGTTTTAATTGTCAAACTTATGATTGTTTCAATTGTCAACCTTATGATTGTTTTCTTTTTTTTCAGGTAAGTTTCGTCTCAACAACTTCTTCTATTGCAGGTGGGCTGTTCAACTGAATATCAAAAGCTAAGTAACATAATTATGACATTTCCTTTACATTAAACAAATATGAAGTTACGATCAATGATATTGTACACAAGATGTGTTTCGTTCATAGTCACCGACGTTTAAAAAATGGTCGCGCTGGTGTATATTTAATACCTATAGTGCACACATATTGACAAGTTCCACTAATGAATAGTACAAAAGATAGGATCAACGCGTAAGTAAAGGAGATAGCTATCATTTGAACGATTGCGCTTTAAATGTTTGGTCGAGGCATAGATTATGATTTTCTTGACGCGGACTCAAGACAAGATTTCCCAATTGGGACGTTTTCGAGACTTCACATTGTGCGCTCGCTTGTAACTTCTCTGCCTCATTTTATATACACCGTGACTTTTTAGTCGTCTTAAAACGGCAGCCCACTTCATGTATCCAATGACTACTAAGCATTCATAAAAAAATAGGTATTTATGAGATTTTAATAATTTAAAAATAAAAATATTATTCAATATTATGACGCACGACGTAGTTAAAACACCCTGTTGTGAGCGATGATCTACTGAACTCGAGCACTGGGTAGGTATATTCTCCCGTTTGACACGTAAACATCATTAACATGATGTTTCATCATTTTTTCTAATGTTTATTTATTATTCTTTGTACCTATTACGGTAGGTAAAAAAAATAAAAACGCGCCTAGAACTATTTTATGTCGGGCACATTGAGTAGACCACCTTTGTAAGACGACTAAAAAGTCACGGTGTATAATATCATTTATTATGATGGTAAGGTTGAGGGTTCATAGTTCACACATAATAATATACTTGACGGTCGATGGTCCGCGTGCGCCAAAGTATTATCATTTAATTTAACCTTAGTGATTCCATTGGTCGAATTTTTGATCTTATGTGAGTCAACGTTGCAATTATTTTACCACCTAATCATAGTTGTCGCCAACATGAATCAACACTTAACGGAATCTTACTATACTAGTATAAATGCGAAAGTTTGTGTGGATGTATGGATGTCTGGATGTTTGTTACTCGTTCCGCAAAAACTACTGAACTGATTTGTATGAAATTTGGTACATAAAGGGTGTAAAAAGACCTTTAACGAAGCCGAAAGGCACTTGTTCTCCCCGTCATTGCGATAATTTTCTTGTTCTAGATCATACCTGGAAACCAGGAACCTTCTAGTTACGGAGATTTTGGGGGTCAAAGTTCCAACATTTTCACAAGTTTTTTTTTTTAAATACATGTACGATTTTTAATTTGAACACCTTCACGACCCCCGTACTATTAAATAAATCCACCAGCATAATGTTTTGAGTGCGTTACATTAAGTCCTACCGTAAAACGTGATTTTTCACCCCAAAAAAAAAGTCGTTTCCCAGCAATAATTTTTGCGTAAAGTTACTTAGTTTGATGAACATAATGCTTGGTTAACGGCTTTGTGAAGAGTCCATTTACACCCTGTAGATAGTTTACAACCTGTATTAACACATAGTTTTTTTATCCCGATAGTACGATCTCATGGGACAGTTACTGAACTCCACGTGGACGAAGCGGCGAAAAATTAATGCGCAGTTATCGAATCGATTTATCATAACGTTGTCAGGCTTATTAGCAATAAATCCTATTAGTGATAGTAGATTCAGATAGATTGACTGCAGTAGGGACTTACGTTTTGTCTTTTAATCTTACCAAAGAGGGCGTGAAGGTGGTGGCTTATTTACTCTTGACCAAGAGGGCCACGGCTCGGGGCGGCTGACTGAGAGGGTCGTCACCAGACCCCTTGTCGTGTTGTCTTATTTCCTAGTCTGCCTTTCCATATTCTTATTTTCAGTAGCTTCCATTATTATCTGCATTATTAGTCAAAAGAAAATCTGAAAACTCCGAGGTAGGGTACTAAAATTGCCTAGCTCACTACGTTCTTAAAACTTGTCGCATTATCAAAAAAAAAATAACGATTCGACAAATTAATATCATCTGTATGGATGGTACAAATAAATTCTAACATATTTGAATCAAAATACAAAATAGTTTATTGTCACAATAGGGTATATGCATGTAATTTTTTCTTCACTTAAATCAATTAAATACAATACTATCAACCCAAGAAAATAATTAAAAGTTAAGTTCAACTACTGCTTGTCGCTCAAAAAAAAAATTAAACTCCTACAATTTTCTACGACAGTTCAAACGTCCGTGACTGTCGCGGCCATTCATGTCATGTTATGTGACGTCATTTACCTCTATCTGCCTTGTTTACATCTAATTTTTTACCCTTAAATATATTAATTTGGCAAATTGCATGTCCTTTATTCAAGTAAACATTGCAATAACAATATTATAATAAAATCTTAGTGAAACTTTAAGTACTTTTCAAATAAAAGTGTTTCTTTGACACATGGTATTTGACGTCACTACCGGCGTTATCGAGGTGCGATGCGTTTTGGGTTTGCGTTCCGTTTCACCAAAAACACGCCACATGAAATATTAAATTGTAAAGTAAGTGTTGTATTAGAAAATTAAACAAGTGTACCACAATGTTTTTATGGACCAATACAAGGCATTTTTAAGGAATAATAAAAGTTTTGTATTTCTTGCATATTCCCTATTAGCATAATCAGTACATTTTAACGTGTTTGGAGCCTCCTTTTAAGCAAAACAGTGCCTGTATTAGGTGACTCCGCGCTTCCATATCATTGCCGTATACACTAACTTTGAGTTATCATATAATCAGGCGCTTATATATTTCAAAATGCTTTAAATCGAAACGGTGTTTCGCTTTTGTTTAAAACGTTTTTAGTCAGAAGGATGCGGGTCGGTTGAATTAGGTGTCGATTCTCTTTGAAAAAATGGCTAAGTTATATAATTATCTTGATGGCTTAGTGTTATTGCACTACACGCATCTCTGATTTTTCGGATCCATGCATGTATTGTATGTATGATAAATTATCACTTGCTTCGGTGCAGGCAAACATCGAGAGGAAACCAGAAAACGATACGAAAAATTCTTACACCAGGTTAGGCACTAACCATATAAAGAAGAAGTGTTATCGCATTTTTATGGTTTCATGGTGGTACGAAGTAACTACAGAACGCTACCTGCTATATCCTAACTATAAGGATCGTATTTTTTTGGCTATGCTATTTCCAACCACTGCAACATCCGAAAGCCAGAATGAACAGTGGCGACAACCAGAAACGCGCCAAACAATGAAGCTCGACGAGTACCGGAGAAACAATTTAACTGTCTACTCCACCAAAGCTGAGATGTGCGGAGATGTGCAAAGCGGAGAGAAGAGGAGATGCATAGTAGCTAGGGTGTACACACCGACGATCTGTGGACACCGGCTAGACTGGAGCAGAGATGTGTAAACAGGCTACTCACGCCCTGTTTAGTGACCGCCGCACACCGCTCGCCGCACGCCGCTCACGTCTCTTCTCGCCTTCGCTGTACGAAAACAAATATGAGTAATGTCCTCTCCTATCTGCTAAAGCATTGCCACTAAAGCTAAGCGGATACGAGAAGTGTAAATAAACGCAATTCTATTCGTGGTTAACAACACATCTCCTCTCGTCTCGTCTCCGCTTCGGTGAATTCCGGGCCTAAGGGTCGAAGAAACCTTACATACTCCTTTTTCTTTGTCCACGTCCATATACAAATCTAGTTATCCACGCAAGCCGGTTGCGAATACTACGCAACGGACCCGCCTTAAAATGTTATCATATTGAACAGGTCAATGTCCATCTATAAATAACATTATATACACAAAACAGGCTATGTCAGCCACCACTTATTCATTATTTAAAACTGATTTCCGATAACGATAAAAGTGCGGTATCTTGTGTGCGGTAAGTGCGGATAAAAGCACAGTAATCGGCCAATTTGTAAATTAATTCAACAGATAGATAAGTACGTCTTTATCGTGATAATCACGCGGAAAATTAAGATTAAACAAAGCTTTTTAAATTATTTTTTATCTACTTATTATCTGACTCAGTAGGTATTACCATTTTTTATTACAATAACGTTTCGATTGATTACCGCCACTTGCCAACTACGGCAAGATAAGGCCAGGCGTAGATATTCAGGTATCGTAGGATTCGTAGGTTGTGGGTTCAAACTAAAATAAGCACATTACTTTGTCGTATTTATATAATCACCACCATCTGCCTAGCCTTTTCTCAACTATTTTGGGGCCGGCTTCCAGTCTAACCGGATACAGCCGAATATTGTTAGGTTGTGGAGGTCAGATAGGCAGTTGCTCCATGTAAAATACTGGTATTCAGCTGCATCCGGTTAGACTGGAACCCGACCCAATATAGTTGGGAACAGGCTAGGCAGATGATGCATGTATGTGTATGCCAATTTGTCTTCAATTATTTTCCTTCAAGCTTGTTACCTCACCTTTTTGTCAATGTCCTTCATCTGACTTCGAATATTTTATGCACAATCTGCACGTCATAATTTTATGGGAGTGTATTCATTAGCAGAATGATTGCAATAGTATGTAGGGTAGTGTATATCTGGAGTTATTAAAAATAGTAGCCATCCAGCATCGGGAACAGGGTCCGAGCTAACGGTGGTCAGGGCTCTTGAGAGAGGAACCTCCTAACGATACGCGCCGTGTCCAGAAGTACTGTTTTCTGAATCAAGCCCTTGATCCAGCTGCCAAGCGAGAGCCTCCTCAGATGTTGGTCGAGGCAATTTTTTTTGCCATACTTATTATTATGGAATCAAATATAACAGTTCACATTGCGCCCAATTTAGGGCCCATTGATGTTAATGATAATTTTAATCCGTGTTGCTAGTAGTGACTGGGCTTATCCCTATTGTAAACGTTCCTTTGTGCCTATTGGCCTGGTTTGGTTCTGTTTCCTGCTTGATATGGAGGGTAGTGGAAATTATGTTTTTTCCTACTCCTCCGCTATCCTTTTTTGATTAATTTTATTGGAGGATCCAAGACAGTTAAATTGTTTCTCTGGGACTTCATGGAGCTTCAGTGCCTTGGCGCTTTTCTGGTGGTAGCCCAATGATATATAAACTACAGATACGTTGCCTGCGCTCTATAGTGAATGCAAGGTAATTACCAGGCCGCCATTTAGTCGCGTACCAACCGGTGCAGCGGCTTTACGTGACGTTAAAATAACTTGTGTGAATAACTTCCTCAAATAACAAAAAGAAATGCCGTCCTATGTTTTTAGGAAATGTAAAAATTATACTGCAACTGTGAAAGATAAAAAAGTATCATTTCATGCATGTATCAAGAAAATGTTTTTTTTTTTTTTACGACGCCTTGTAATGCCGGTTGGTGCCTGATGTAAGTCACGTGCCATCCGCGCTCGGCGAATGAGCATGCGCCACAGAATGACAACGTAATTAAAGAAATATATTTATCTCTCTCTAACAATAGGAATTCCGAAGTAAAATTTAATTTTCTTTCCCTTTCTTCGTGCGTCTAAGTAGCTATCCAGCTACCGTTAGTATTTATGCTGTTTTCGAGCGCCGTGATGTTCATGCATGACGCGTCTATTTATATTACGTCATTATGGTAGCTACCGTTGATTCTGGCTTTCAGGAGTTGCAGTGGTTTGGGTGCTTAAGAAAAAGCAAAGGAATTAAAAACATAAATGCTTTAAAAAATATTTATTGTACTCAATCAGAATTTAAATCAGTTAACTGTTTTTTTGTATCAAAACTCTTTGTTTAAAAAAATTGCCCCCAAGGTGAAAATTTAGCCCCCTTTGTAAAAATTGTCCATTTATTTTTTAAAGATTAACGGCCGTAGATGCGGACCAAGTAGTAGTATCCGTAGCCCCTGGCTGAAGTCAGTCTGATGGTGGCCTGGTTGAAGTTAACGCCTCCAGCCCTGAGGGAGGGAACGCCCCACTGGGTGGCACCGACCTCCACAGCCTCTATGTAGCTGATACGCACGTTGTTGGCTCCGCGGTAAGTGATGTCCTGGTACTGTACGGCGTTGACGATTGGGTTCTTGGAGTAGTACGCACTGGAAGGATAACAAGATGTTTAGTTTTTTAGATAACCACGTGAAGGGTCTCGAGGCTATTGGCACGTTCCTCTGAAGTGGAAATGTGTAACAATCGACCAATCACAGAAAATAACAGATATGATGCGTATTTCAGCCAATGCGATTGGTCGATTCGTGTAGGTCTCCGCTACACTAGAACTAGTGATAAGAAATAATGTATGGTAGATAGCTGCTATCACCTTTTAAAAAATGTATTCTATTCATATTTTTGTTTTAATATTTGTACGCCGTTGACGGAAAAATATAGCGATTTCTTTATATTTACTCAAACTGAAACTCAAACTCAAAGCATTTATTTCAAATAGAACCATGACAGGCACTTTTGCATAGTCAAGATCTCATGGAGAAGAATGGGCAAGAAACTCCATGGACACTCTTTTCAAATCAAGTTATATATTACATAGTCCTGGGTACAATATTGTTGCTTCTATATGTGACATCTTTTATACCTATGTTTAACAAATAAAAACTTTGACTTTGACTATAACTAGAGTTCTTATCTTGTGGCGCAACTTATGTGTGCTTAACTGGACGCAGATCACACTAAACATTTGTTTACTGGATGTTAAGATTCCTGCTGTTGCCTAAGTATCAAACTGCCAAATAGGCGTAATTCTGCCACACACTTCTGAGACCCCCCCCCCCCCCCAGACACATCAAAATTTTTATCTTATTTTCCGAAAAGATTGTACTAATTTTAGATACTGAACGCATTTTTTGTTGTTGTTGTAAGCATACGTTTTGGATGATATATGAAGCTGATTTTACTGATACACATCACATCACATTTAGTATGTGGGATTAGTTTGAGGTATTTAACTTACTATCTACCTACTGACTAATCTATTATCCTAGTATTACAATATTCTCTTGTAAGTCGGGCAGAGCGAGGTAAAAGTCTTAGTTTAAAAAAATACACACCTGTGAAGCAGTCTGTCTCCTGGCCTGTAAGTGCCCTGGTACATGTTGGCCCTGGCGGCGGCATTCTGTACTGCAGCGGGTTCTTCGCAAGCGGCGAGTGCTGCGAGCACAGCGAGGATGAACAGGCTAGCCTTCATCTGAAATGTCACATTTTAGAAATTAATGGAGGCTCGAATCACTCAATATAATGTTCCGAATGGCATGAATGGCAGGTTCTAGAACCAGAATTCGAAGACATGTGACATCTACCAAGCCGTGATAGGCCTACGTGGTAGATAATGGCTGTCTCTCACAGAACAGTGACCCATGTGCCAGCAGTGAGGATATTTAAGGTGGATTCGATTACATGTTACACAGGTTTTAAAATTGACTGAGTTGAAATTGAACTTTGGAAATCTGAATATTACTTACATTTTCAGTTTTTTTATTAGGTTGTCCGTAAAAAATCACAGTAGCTGACTAAGTAAATGTGATGTACTTTCTGCGAGAGGTAGCATATATAGTATTCAGAATGAAATGATAAGATAATGTTAAATGTATTATCATCAATGACTAATTCAATTAATTGATCACATGAAGTGCTAAGTAATGTTGTCGTTTCATTAAAAGAGCTTCTTATCTTATTAAAATTAAAATCTTTGTTGATTAGGAGAATCATTAAGGAAAATTATGAAGGAAAATGTTTTATTTTGTGGGAAAAACCTCGTGGCTTCTTCTTCTAGCTGAAAAGTGAAGATTATGTTGTGTGTGTTATATTGAACTTATAATAGGCGCGAATTACACAGAAACGGCGTAAGGTCCAGGCGCGGCGCAGGCAATGATGCCGCTTCAAAACGTTTTCATGCAAAATGTACGTAGGTGCCGTGTCGTGAATTACACTCAAGCGGCGCAGCGCGGGCACCCCGTTCTTTCGTTTCCTTATAAATTCCACGCCTGCGCTGCGCCTGCGCCGCACCAGCACCTTACGCCGTTTCTGTGTAATTCGCGCCATATGCTTACCCCAACATAGATGGGAATAGGCTAGGCAGATGATGTTGAACTTATTATTCTTTATTCTTTATTGCACACAAAATTAAGATAAATATACACAGAATTACAACATATAGCTTATGTACAAAGCCGAGCTTAACCCAGAATTGGGTTTTCTTACAGCAAACCTTACTACGATTGCGAGATTTGCAGAAGAGGATTACTTATGTGAAGAAACAGTACATTTTAAAACTTAAACTAACTTATTGTATATCCAAAATTATCCTTACTTACATACAATATAATATACGTAATGCATACAATATTGACTGCACGGTTGGCGCAGTGGCTGAGCGATTGGCTGCTGCGCTGCGTGTCGCGGGTTCGATTCCCGCACGGAACAAATATTTGTATGGCCTACAAGTAGTTGTTCCGGGTCTGGCTGTTTGTGTTTGTGAGTTTAAATGTTTGTAAACGCACCCACGATACAGGAGAAATTCCTAGTGTGGGGCAACGTTTTTAAAAAAAAAAAAAAAAAAAAAAAAAAAAAAATACACCGTGACTTTTAAGTCGTCTTACAACGGCAGCCCACTTCATGTATCCAATGACTACTAAATATTCATTAAAAAAATAGGTATTTATGAGATTTTAATAATTTAAAAATAAAAATATTATTCAGTATTATGACGCATGACGTAGTTAAAACACCCTGTTATGAGCGAAGATCTACTGGACTCAGCGCTGGGTAGGTATGTTCTCCCGTTTGACACGTAAACATCATTCAACAGGATATTTCATATTTTTGTCTAATGTTTTATTTATTTTTCTTTGTAAAAAAAAAATCCCGCGTAGAGCTATTTTACGTCGGGCACATTAAGTGCATTAAGACCTTTGTAAGACGACTAAAAAGTCACGGTGTATATACTCGCATAATATCATCTATCTCTAATTACATACTTGTATCACGTTGACAGGAAATGTTCCCTTATTCCTTTCTTGAACACATCTAACGAAGGGCTTATTATATGCTAATACCAACATAGTTGGGAAAAGGCTAGGCAGATGATGTTGAACTTATCATATCTCAACTACCTATGTTGGTATCGGCTTCCAGTCTAACTGGATGCAGCCTAATTTACAATTTTACATGGAACAGCTGCATATCAGACGTCCACATCCCAGATACTGGGTAATACGATACCCATTGGTAAGACTGGGCTCCTGACTACTCGTAAAGACTGTCTTAGATTTACAAATGGCAGCCGGGACCAATAGCTGGATAACGTGGATTCCGAGACACGGAGGGATTTGGTACGTAAAAGATGGTCAACCATCCATGGACTGACCTCGGCAAGCTGCTGAACCTTAAAGATCGACCAGGTGCAGCTATTATTATTTAGCCACGAGCCCGTTGTTGTTATGCTGAACACTTCTTGACTAAATCTGTACGCAGTTCTTTCTGCTAGCACTAGCACTAGCACTAGTTCAGTCATGATGCCTGAACTGCACACATTCTCCAAGAGAGAGAGTGAGGAAGCGAAAGAATTCTGCGCGACGCCATCTTAAACCTTATAAAGGTTATTTGCGAGCAGTTAACCAAGGCGCTGCAGATGTCTACAATGGATTCGTTGGTCTAGTGGTCGTAAGCGCGAGTGCTGAGCTTGAGGTGTTATTGGGTTTTTCCATCAGGAGTTTCGCCGTAGCAGCCACGTGGTCTGGATTGGTGTTCGGTTGATGGCAATAGGCTCGCTTTCGATTACATGGTAGTTAAAACATAACTGGCAAAATGTGGGTGTACTATATTAGTTACACACCTCTGCTTAACCCTTCGGGGATTTCAGGCGTGATGTTATGTTATGGTTCTGAACAATCTGCTTGAGGACTTACGATTAAGGCGGCCCCTATAGCCACAAGATTATTGCGTAATAAAACAAACTCAACTCAGTGTTTTTGAACGTTAAGGGTTAGAACTCAAACTCAAACTGCAGAATTGAAGATTGAATAGGTAGTAAATGAGCAAAAGTTTGAGCGAGTTTTAATTCTTACTGCTCTGACCGAAGTTTGAGGCGCAATCAGATCATGTCAAACGTTATACTTGAGGTACTTATTAAGAACATGCATGCTATCCAGTCACTAACACGATATACTAATAGTCCGGGAGGTACCGTTGCAAATAAAAAAGTCATAGTAAGCCGACTGATATTGTCATCGATGGTTGATCTTATATATGACAAATAAGTAAACCAACCGTCAGCTGCTCAAGTAGCGGTTGATACGGGTGTCAGTCATTCGAAGTCTATTGTAAAAGATGGCCACCGATCGGCGTATAAACACTACCTAGAATGCAACGCTACCTCCCGGACTATAATTGGGTTGATAGATTGGTCCTGTCACTACTAATGAGAGATGAGGGTACAGCGTAGGGTCCTCAAAAAGTTGCGGTTTCCAAGGTAGAGGAAGACCAGACTATTTTTTTAATAGAGTATCTGTTATTTTAGTTTGGTGGTGGTGGTGTGGTGGTTTTGTACATCATCATCTGCCTAGCCTTTTCCCAACTATATTGGGGTCGGCTTCCCGTCTAACCGGATGCAGCTAAATACCGGTATTTTAGATGAAGCGACTGCCTATCTGACCTCCTCAACCCAATTAGTACTGGGTATTACGATTCCCCTTGGTAAGACTGGTTGTCAGACTTTTGGGCCACTGACTACCTAACGACTGTCAAAGATCTACAAATGACACCCGGGACCAACGGCTTAACGTGTTTTCCGAGGCATGGAGGAAACTCGGTACTCATATGATGGGTGGTCACCCATCCACAGACCAACCTAGGCAAGCCCGGCTTAACCTAAAGAGCGACCCGAGCGGCTGTTATTATTTTGCCACGAGCTCCTCCTCTACATGTAAGTGCAATTAACTGGAATTTGCCCAAAGCTTCTCCCAAACAGCCGCTATTCTGAACTTTCTAGTTTCTGATGCGAATTCACGAAAAATAGAAATCTAGGCTCCATGGAATCTCTAGATCTACATTGAGTAACAGAAATCAGTAAAATATCAAGTTCACGGAGATTGCGGAATTGGCAGGAAGCTGGCTTTAGACACAGAGTATCGTATTTCCCGTGATGACCACGCTGACTTAGAGGGATATGTAAATACTATAAAAACCGACAACCACAGCCAAAAATCAGTCAGGAAGTGAGATTCCTGACTGATTTTCAGATGTGTCTGTTTGAAAATCTAAATATGTACCTATGTCCGTAAGATTTAAGAAGAAAGACTACAAATGAAGAAATAAAAAAATATAAATTTCTTAAAAAATAATTTATTGCTTTAAAAATTTAATACCCGTCGTAAAAAAAATCCATTCATCGTAAAAGTTGTCCATTTGTTATTAAAAGTTTAACGGCCGTAGATTCGGACCAAGTAGTAGTATCCGTAGCCCCTGGCTGTTGTCAGTCTGATGGTGGCCTGGTTGAAGCCAACGCCTCCTGCCCTGAGGGAGGGCATGCCCCACTGGGTGGCACCGACCTCCACCGCCTCGAGGTAGGTGATACGCACGTTGTTGGCTCCTCGGTACGTAATGTCCTGGTACTGTACGGCGTTGAAGACTGGGTTCCTGGAGTAGTACGCACTGGAACGATAACAAGATGTTTAAGTTTTGTTTAGTTTGTCCAATGAAGTGGAATCGTTCAGAAATCGACCAATCACAGAAAATACGAGAGATGCTTTGTGGATTATAATTAATTAATTCGCGTACTACTTATTACTGAGTCGCGATGCCCATGTGCTAACTGGCGAATCACCAGGCTATCGTAATATTCTCGTATACTTCGCGATGATTTGAGAATAGATGAAAAGTAAGTTTTAATATAGGTGCATACCTGTGAAGTAATCTATCTCCTGGCCTGTGAGTGCCTTGGTGCATGTTGGCCCTGGCGGCGGCATTCTGTACTGCAGCCGCGTCATTCTTTACTGCAGCCGCGTCATTGCAGGCGACGAGTGCTGCGAGCACAGCGAGGAGGAACAGGCTAGCCTTCATCTGTAATATCACAATTTTATTAAATTAAAAATGGCTCGAATGACGCAATAACTATGAATGTATTAACTATTGCATTCAGTGCTTCCGATGTTAATATCGATTGGAAAAACTTAAAAAAAATAAGTACTTACATTTTCAATTTTTTAATTAGATAGTCCAGTAAAAGATCACAGCAGCTATCTACTTGAAGCACAATTGTGAATATGATTTACTTACTGGAGGAGATAGTATATATAGTAATGATAAGATAGTATTGAGTATATTATCAGAAATGACTAATTTATTAAAATGATCAAAACAAATGAGGTAGCTGTCGCTGTTTACAAAAATAGCTCATTATCTAAATACAATCAAAAGCTTTGTTGATTAGGAGAATCTTTAAGGAAAATTTTGAAGGAAAAACTTGTTATTTCGTGGGGAAACCCTCGGATATGCAAAATAGATCTCCAGTGAAAAGAACAGAGCTATGTTGAACTCCTGTCATCATGTTTTCAATGAGCATATTTTCCAAGAGGCCGTTGCCATGTTGGAGCTGTTAAGAGCCAACCCAACTAGCAAACAGTGAACTGCTACAGGTGTCTGAAGTAACAGACAGGTCGTTAGGAAGTTACTTTAACAATATCCACTTCTGCCCAGCTGAAACAATAGGAAGACGTACTGAAAGCAAAACGTTGATACGAAGGGACTCTTACAAGGAAGGGGCAAGGGCCGATACCTGCCGGGGCTGCGGGACAGTTCGAAAGAGATACCGCGGCCCTGGAACACAAAGGGCAAAGAAGGAACATGGGGGGTTTTAGTCAGTAAAAGTCTGACACTCCCTCCCACTCACCCAGAGCGGGAGGAGTTATTTGATGATTTCCCATCCCAAAGAAAAAAAGAAAAAAAAGGGACTCTTGTCCAGTCATATCAATGTAGGAGGTAAGGAATATAGGACTCGGAGTAAATACCATTCTTTTGTTTCCAGCTATTTACCTCCTAGTTACTCACCAGTTTATTGAAAATGCGTGGATCAGTGCGAGCAGGACCCACACCCTGAGGGTTCTTGACAGAATAAGTACTGATATTGTTAGCCTGCATCATCCCACTACTGGGAAAGGCCTATTCCCATGACTTCTAGTTTTCGGATCCATGGCTAATGTGGACCTCTGGTCGTTGGTTGTGTCTGTCTCGTGAATGAAATTTATGTTGCCTGGTTTGGATATCCTAGTTTTTATGATATGAATCTTAGGATTAATTCGATGTGCGTCAAAATCTAAATATTGGGATCAGTGTTCTCTAGATGTGAAAAACAGAATGTAAAAAAACTCTGCTTTCTTGTTGGGTTGCAACACTTTAACGAATACCTAAATAATAAGCTCAAGCTCAATTAAAAGTCTCGGTTCAGCACCTAAAGTTGAAATTTCAACAGTGAAATAATATTAGACATAAACTTAGGTCTCGGTGGCTAAATAATAACAGCCACACGGGTTGATCTTCCGGTTAAGCCGCACTTGCTAAGAACGTTCCGTGGATGGGTGCCCATCTATTACATACCGAGTTTCCTCCGTGCCTCGGAAAGCACGTTAAGCCTAAGCACGTTAATCTTTAACAGTCGTTACAAGTAGTCAGTTTCCCGAAACTCTGACAACCAGTCTTACTAATTCGTATCGTATTACTCAGTACTAACTAGATTGTGGTGCGGCTGCCTATCTGCAGCCGCTCCATGTACTGGTTATTCAGGTGCACCCGGTTAGACTGGAAGCCGATCGCAACATAGGTAGGAAAAGGATCTAATGAAACATTCATCTCATGATGAGATTAATTAAGGTGTCGCTTTAAAAAGGTGTACTGCACAAACTTTTGCAGATATTGGTCAAATTATTGATCTGATACAACTTCAAATCTCACTCTTGAATATACACCGTTAGAAAATAATAACATCGCTGTTACCAGCGAAGTGAGTGCCTACTCTGTTCGAAAATATGGTGGGACCGGCTTTCCGACTAAAGATAAGTATTTTCAAGTCGGAACTGCCTATCTGAGCTCCACAACTCAGTAACTGAGTACTATGATACTCCTAGTCATAGATGTCGAGTTCGAACCCAAGACCTCTGATTTTTCGGATTCATGTGCGTATTGTATAATTATCATTTGCTTCGGTGAATTAAAACATCGTGAATAGACCAGCATCCCTGAGAGATATTTCTTGAAGACATGAAAAATCAAGTCAGAGGCACATATAAAAACTCCACCCGATAACCAACCAACACTATAAAGGAGAAAGATGCTCCTTGACGAGACTGGTTGACTGCCAAATGGAAGATTACTAGATGAGATCTCAAAGCAAAATATTACGATTCTTCTTAAAAAGTAAATGTGTTCGTCCGTCTTTGATTTCTAAGAAGGAAAAGCCACACTACGGAACCATAAAAAGGCGTGTCTTGGTATCATTTGGTCACCATACATTTTATTTATCGGTAAAAAAAGCGAAAGAAAAAACATAAATTTAACTTAAAAATAATTTATTTTTACTTAACCTAATCAGATTTTTATTCAGTTAACACTGTTTTAATTAAATCCTTTCTCAGAAAAATTTAATCCCCGTCGTAAAAAAAATCCATTGATCGTAAAAGTTGTCCATTTGTCTTTTAACAGATTAACGGCCGTAGATTCGGACCAAGTAGTAGTATCCGTAGCCCCTGGCTGTTGTCAGTCTGATGGTGGCCTGGTTGAAGCCAACGCCTCCCGCCCTGAGGGTGGGCATGCCCCACTGGGTGGCACCGACCTCCACCGCCTCGAGGTAGGTGATACGCACGTTGTTGGCTCCTCGGTACGTGATGTCCTGGTACTGTACAGCGTTGAAGACTGGGTTCCTGGAGTAGTACGCACTGAAAGGATAACAAGATGTTTAGTTTTTAAAAAAAATTACTAAGTTTTGTCGAAAACTCGCGATAACCACCTTAAGAACCTCATAACTAAATTGCGTTTCAACTGAAGCATTCTTTCCTTCAACTTAGTTTTTCGTCAATTGGTCGATTCCTGCCTTCACTCATCGCTGTTTTTGTTTAGCTGATAAGATAGTAAGATTCGAGCGAAAACGAAGAATACGTTTTATTATAGGTACACACCTGTGAAGTAATCTGTCTCCTGGCCTGTAAGTGCCTTGTTGCATGTTGGCCCTGGCGGCGGCATTCTGTACTGCAGCCGCGTCATTGCAGGCGACGAGTGCTGCGAGCACAGCGAGGAGGAACAGGCTAGCCTTCATCTATAATATCACAATTCAAACAATTTAATAATGACACGAATCACACAAATTGTTAGTTCTGATCAGTATGCTTCGCAGCATATTTTATATTGATTAAAAAGCTAATAAAAAATCATGAAGTACTTACATTTAAGTTTTTGTTTAATTTGGAAGTCCCGTAAAAGATCACAGTAGCTATCTACTTGAAGCTCAATGTAAATATGATTTGCTTTCTGCAGAAGATAGTATTTATAGTAATCATGTAGAAATGATAAGATAGTATTGAATGTTATCTATGAATGACTAATTTATTTAATTGACCAAAACAAGTGGTAAGTAGTGTCACCGTTTTTTATAAATAGCTCGTTATCTTAGTAGGTATAATCTAAAACTTTGGTGATTAGGAAAAACCTTTGGCATAAATTGTCAGGAAAAATAGTGATATAACAACAGATTAGAGATCAAAGGTTCTGATACAGACACCAGCTTATTAAGCTACTACAATCTAACTTTCTGTAATAGATTTTCAACTTAATCGCTAAATCATTAGGTTCAAAGGTTGATTGGGAAATTTTGAGTTTCGGGGAGCTTGATTTGCTGACGTCTGTACAAAGAGCCATCTCAACAGGTGACTGTGCCCCGATTCTTCATCAGTCACAAACTCAATTACTGGATACCTATTGGGTTGTTGTTTTGACAAGACATAGCATCACACCTGTAGTCCCCGAAGGGTTTGGCAGAGCTGTACCTAATAGTACACCCACATTTCGCCAGTTATGTTTAAGCCCCGTGTAACAGGGGGCGAGCCTATTGCCATCAACTGGGCACAAATCTAAACGCCGTGGCTGATATTGAGAAATTTCTGATAGAAAAACCCAATAACACTTTGCCTGACCTGAGAATCGTACCCAGGACCTCATGCTCTGCAGTCGCGCTTGAGACCATTAGACCAACGAAGCAGTTTGGTTGTTGTTTTCTTCGGGAAATTTTATTTTGTAATAATGTACCATTTTGTCTCACACGGGGAGAAGTGAAAAGCTATGGGGGAGACCTTTGTCCAGCAGTAATATATTTAATGCACAATATGCACATTGTTATACGCTAAGCTTAAAACTAATGAGTACATGATCCTATTAGGGCGTAGCTAGATGACTTAAAACTAATAATATTGCAGAGTGAGAGTAATTATCACGTGGATAAGAATTTTCAACAATTAAAATATTATATTAATTCAACTTATTTACTAAGATAACGTTCGATGCTAGAACGACGCGAGCTTGAAAGTATTAGCCTTACCTCAAAAAGGTTACATTTGTCCAGAAAATTCGTACAAGAAGAGCAACAGCCCAGCGACCGATAAGTTAAATTTTCTTTTGACCAAACTTTTAAGTGTTGTAAGTCCTAATAGTTGTTTGTGAAGAATTAATATAAATTTATAACAAGAATTTGTGTGGTATACTACAACAAAAAAACCCGACTACTGAATAAAATATAGCCTATGTTACCAGGGCCATAACGACGAATCGATTGACACCTTATTCATCAAAATCGGATGAATAGTTTAGACGCTACGGAGAAACATACGTAAATACAAACATACATACATAGACTGCTAAAATCATAACCCTTCCTTTGGCTTCGCCGTAGTCGAGTAAAAAACTGAGTTGAAAAATTTTAACCAATTTTGGAGGCCACTGTATGTTTCCCTCACATCCATACAGCTGACAATTTTTTTAACCGACTTTCAAAAGGAGGAGGTTATCAATTCGTCTGAATTCTCCAGCCGACTTCTTTCTTTTTCCTAAACTCAAATGAACCCGTTTTCATTTGGTAGAAGACATAAAGGAGAATTCGCGGCGAGAACTGAACTCAATTCCGGTAAAATCGTTTAAAAAATGTTTTGATGATTGGATTATTTGTTGGCATATGTGTATCGTTTCTGAAGGAGCATACTTTGAAGGCGATAAAATAACTTTGGATGAATAACGAACATTTTGTGTATTAGTGATCGTTTCCCGGTACTTCTTCCCGACAGAGTAGTATGAGCACTAATAAGTATTTAATTTCTATTTATAGTTAGTTTTTTTTTTAAATACTCGTAACACTAAGATATCGCTCACATAGAGGGACATATCAACGTAATAATTTGCACTGCATAAGATTTAGCGGATATTGATATTTCATGCGACGCATATTACGACGGCGTCCACCACAAGCTCGCGCCCCCACGGACCTTTCAATACATCTCATGCAACACAACATCTCAATGCACAAGCTCTCGCACTTCTTCTCCCCATTTCATTTGTGTTTGACGCAGCATCTCTTCTTCTTCCATACCTCTCAATGAGTATGCATATCTCAATGAGTCGTCATCTCTCGTAGTAGCTGGGGTATCTACTACGAGACTACTTTTTAAGCTATTCAAGAAAATTAAAAAAATTGATATTTTAATGGTTTTTTGATTTTAATTTTTTAAATGCTACTATAACTTTGTTAGCTTAGTTATACATTTTATTATGCATGCTGTGGCCTCCTGTAAGTGAAGGAGTACACCTACGTGATACTTTTGTCGTCGATTATTTATTTCGTGTGCACATCCTTTGTTGGAGATCCGAAACAAATAAATAAAATAAAATAAAAATAGTAAGATTGATCTAGATATAGAATTGACGAGATTAATGAAATGTCAAAGGAAAATACTATGATATTCTGCTTTAAGATTAAATATTATAAAACTCATCCGTCATTACAATTTAAGAAGATAAGCCACAATAACCGAACGATAAAAGATAGGAGACTTTTGTTACTCTTAGTAAGGAGAATTAAAAGAAATAAATAATGTAAATATTTTAAATAAAATTTATTTATTGCTTAACCTAATCAGTTTTTTTCAGTTTATATTGTTTTAATATAACCTTCCTTATATCTAATACCTCAGATGCATCGGCACCCATCGTAAAAAATATCCATTTGTCGTTAAAGTTGTCCATTTGTCTTTTAAAAGATTAACGGCCGTAGATTCGGACCAAGTAGTAGTATCCGTAGCCCCTGGCTGATGTCAGTCTGATGGTCGTCTGGTTGAAGCCGACTCCTCCTGCCCTTAGGGAGGGAACGCCCCATTGAGTGGCACCGACCTCCACAGCCTCGAGGTAGGTGATACGCACGTTGTTGGCTCCTCGGTACGTGATGTCCTGGTACTGTACGGCGTTGAAGACTGGGTTCTTGGAGTAGTACGAACTAAAAAGATAACAGGACATTTAGTTTTAATAGTGTGACAAATTTTTTTCATTACTACTTAGTCGTTAGTGACCTCAATAACCATGTGAAGGAACTCGTGACTAAATTGCGTTTCCACTTTGCACAAAACGTGCACAAAACAACCAATAACAAAACGACAAAATACGGCATATTGAAATCAACCAATGTAATTGGTTGATTCTTGCCTTCACACGTCGAACCATATGTGCCCACTTGAATTGTATCTTATCGTACAAATAACGTGTACAATTAATGAGTCACTGTGCTTACGTACAGATTAGCAAACAATAATGCTGTCGTAAAAATCTACAGGTCGTCGATTTGATAAAGTTACACACCTGTGAAGTAATCTGTCTCCGGGCAAATAAGTGCCTTGGTACATGTTGGCCCTGAAGGCGGCATTCTGTACTGCAGCCGCGTCATTGCAGGCGACGAGTGCTGCGAACACAGCGAGGAGGAACAGGCTAGCCTTCATCTGAAATGTCACATGATAGAAATTAATAATGGCTCGAATGACCGAAATATTGAGGTAAAAGATTTATAAACGGCACATCTAATTGTCATTTATAACATGCCTGGAAAAGGAGGAGCTCGTGGTTTAATAATAACAGCCGCTCGGGTCGATCTTTAGGTTAAGCCGTGCTTGCCTAGGTTGGTCTGTGGATGGGTGACCACCCATTACATACCGAGTTTCCTCCGTGCCTCGGAAAGCACGTTAAGCCGTTGGTCCCGGGTGTCATTTGTACATCTTTGACAGTCGTTAGGTAGTCAGTGGCCCAAAAAGTCTGACAACCAGTCTTACCAAGGGGTATCGTATTACCCAGTACTAACTGGGTTGTGGAGGTCTGATAGGCAGTCGCTCCATGTAAAATACTAGTATTCAGCTGCATCCGGTTAGACCGGAAGCCGACCCCTATATAGTAGGGAAAAGGCTAGGCAGATAATGAACATGCCTGGAAAAATTTAGTAAACATTGGGTAGTAAATAAGTACTTACATTTTCAGTTTTTCAATTAGGTAGTCCCGTTAAAGATCACACACAGTAGCTCACCACTTAACGTTCAATGGGAATATGAGTTACTTTCTTCAAGAGACAGTTTATATACCTAGTCGTCGAGTAAATAAATATGATAAGATAGTAGGTATTGCAAGTGTTATCAATGACTAATTCATAATTGATCACAGGAATAGTTAAGTATTGCAACAACATTGTTTTATCTAAATTGCTACTTATCTTTATACAATCGAAAGCTTTGTAAGTTTAGAGAATCTTTAAGGAAAATGATGAAGAAAGGAAATTGCTCTCTTGGATGCCCTCCAACTGAAAAGTACAGACAGTTGTTGGGTTGAGTTCCTACCGACTAAAACCGAACAGCGTTATCCCTGGTACCAGGAGCGCAAAAATCTGCTAGAAGCCATAATAGACCTTGAAAGAGCAATTCCAACTTGCGAGCAGTCAACTTTCCCAAGGTGGCCGTTACACCTGCAATATTATTGCGTAAATTCACTAATTGCATTGACAATAGCTTCTTGAGATCGCTATGCTCGCTCCCTGGATGTCGCATCTGGGCCCGTTTAGGAGGCCTAGAAGAGGGCGTAGTCCACCCTCCACCAATGCCTAGTGCACCTGCTGCGGGCCCGTACTAGGGTCGTTACCTCCCTTTCCGCAGTTTCCTTCGGCGACACTACTGTTTCACAGAATAATAATTACATTATATGAAATGTTAAAGGAAAATACAGGGTGGGCAAAATGGAACTTTAAATGAAGTTTTTTTTTGTACTAACGAAAATTACCAGGTGTTTTCTTACATAGTTATATTAAGCTGGCTAAGTAATTTTGTAAGGCCAATTTGCCAAATTCCTGTTTTAAAAAACGCGATCGCTTTTTGTCGTATTTTTCATTAAATTTGAGCAGGTGTTTCACTAATAGAGACAGGAAAATTTTGCTTTTTGAACTATACTGACACTTTTCTTTTGATTATCCACAGAAAAAAAATAGTATCTGTCGAAACTAGGGACTCCAATCCCGCAAACGCGGGATCCCGCTCGTTTTCGCGGGCTCTAAAATGCGGGATTACTCACACGGGATTGAAAAAATATATATGAGCTCAGACGATGTTCTGATTATTTTTAAGACCCAGCACAGCCTCATAAATAATTGTTTTAACAACTTTCCCACGGAACTCGGGCGTGAGATTTCTATAGCATTTGTATTTAACATGCTGTAGTTTTCAGTTTTTAACTTACAGAAAAAGAAAAAAAAAATGTTGTATGAATCGTGTTTCAGAATGGAACGTAATAAATGTCAGTTCAAATACTCTATGACTAGGGATTCCCTCACGGCATGGGGATTTTCCTTCGCGCGTGGTTAATTGTCAAAGAAAGTTATTGCGTCATATGCCTCTTACTTGCGATGTGAAAAAGTACGATACAATTATTTTTTGTTCTAAAAGTTTTCATAGTAAGTTAATCGAGTGAAAAATTACTTGTGCTCTGATTAAATTTTTACCTTTAAGCATTATTTTAATCAATTGTTGATTAGAAGTAAGTCTCTACTTAATGTTAATAATAAAATATAAAATTTACTTGTAAAATAACTACTCAAATAAAGAATATTTAAAAAAATCTCAATCCCGCAAATCCCACAGGATACGCGGGATTGATGACCTCAATCTCGCAGGCCTGCGGGGTCACGGTTTTGATGCGGGATTGGATTCCCTAGTCGAAACTGTGGTACAGAAAATTCTCTTTTTACTCATACTTTTTTTAACCTCTGTAAGGAACCAAAATAAAAATAACATAAATATCTTAAATGAAATTTATTTTTTGCTTAATTTAATCAGATTTTTACTCAGTTAACATTGTTTTAATAAACCATTCCTTATATCGAAAACCTGAGATGCATTGGTCCCCGCCGTAAAAAAATTTTTGTCTTTTAAAAGTTTAACGGCCGTAGATTCGGACCAAGTAGTAGTATCCGTAGCCCCTAGCTGTTGTCAGCCTGATGGTGGCCTGGTTGAAGCCCACGCCTCCTGCCCTGAGGGAGGGCATGCCCCACTGGGTGGCACCGACCTCCACAGCCTCTAGGTAGGTGATACGCACGTTGTTGGCTCCTCGGTACGTGATGTCCTGGTACTGTACGGCATTGTAGACTGGGTTCCTGGAGTAGTACGCACTGGAAGGATAACAAGATGTTTAGTTTTAAAGAATCTCATGATTTTATCCATTTTCTCGACCATCTTCGATAACCTTATGAAGGCAAGGTGGAAACGTATCATAAGTACTCCACTCGAGTTCCTATCTTATCATTCCAATTATTGGAAAATATTCCCTTTTATCAACAGACACGAGTATAAAGATGTCCTATGATTAAAACATCCAACAATTTTACAATCGAATAGAAAGTTACATCGAATTTCTTTAAATGAAGGTGTACTTAAAAATCTTTAACGAATGACGGTACTAAACGTTTGTCATATGCACCCTGAGTCACGCTTCTTACCAGCTGTCTATGTTATTTATACCACACTATTTTGTCAGTTTGTGAAAAAGAAGACTTCATTTTGTCATATAGGTACACACCTGTGAAGTAATCTGTCTCCTGGCCTGTAAGTGCCTTGTTGCATGTTGGCCCTGGCGGCGGCATTCTGTACTGCAGCCGCGTCATTGCAGGCGACGAGTGCTGCGAGTACAGCGAGGAGGAGCAGGGAAGCCTTCATCTGAAATGTCATATTATAACCAATTAAAAAATGGCTCAATTATCGCAAATATTTCGACCTGAAAGCCGACCCCAACATACAGGGTGTAAACGGACCCTTCACGAAGCCGTTAACCAAGCATTATGTAAATCAAACTAACTCACCCAATGCAAAAATTATTGCTGGGAAACGACTTTTTTTTTTGGGGTGAAAAATCAAGTTTTATGGTAAAACTCAATGTAACGCACTCAAAACTGAGTGCTGATGGATGCTTTGAATAGTAAACGGGTCATGGAGTTAATTCAAGTAAAGTTAAAACCTTTAAAAGTGGTATTTAAAAAAAAAACTTGTGAAAAAATTGGAACTTTGACCTCCAATATCTAAGTAACTAGAAGGTTCCCAGGTATGGTTCAGAACAAAAACATGATCGCAATGACGGGGAGAAAAAGTGCCTTTCGGCTTCGTTAAGGGTCTATTTCCACCCTTTATGTAGTTGGGAAAAGGCTAGACAGATGATGATGATGTCGCAAATATTTCGCCCAAATATTTGTAAACAGTAGGTTTTATTGACTGGAAAAGTTAAAAAAATATTGGATGATTAACAAGTACTTACATTTTCAGTTTTTATTTAATTAGGTAGTCCAGTAAAAGATCACAGTAGCTATCTACTTGTAAGTTCTATGTGGATATGATTTACCTTCTGCGGTAAATAGTATATATATAGTGCTCAGGTTCAATGATAAGATAGTATCAAGTGTATTATCATGACTAATATTAATTGACAACAAGCGTGAAGAAGTGCCGTCGTTTCATACAAATAACTCGTTATCTTAATACAATCGTACTATTTATTAATTGGGAGATATCTGAAGGAAAATTATCATGAAAAAAAGCTTTTGTCTTTTGGGGAAAACCGTCGTGGATGCTCCCCGACAAAAAAGACAGAGGATTATGTTGAAGTCCTGTCTGATACTCCTCTTGCGAAGCTGAGAGGCAATTGTTTTTCCCGTCATTGAGATCATTTTTTTTTTTCTGGACCTGACTTGAGAACCTTCTAGTTATGGAGATGTTCGGGGTCAAAGTTCCAACTTTTTCACAAGTTTTATTTTAAACTAGCTTCTGCCCGCGACTTCGTACGCGGATCCTGTTGCTTATGCCAGCGACAACCCATGCATAATCAATTTGGGTTTGACGCAGAATGTGCACTTCGCAAAATGTGCAATTGACGCAAAATGTGCATTTTTCAAAATGAGCACTTCGCAAAATGTGCACTGCTCAAAATGAGTGTGAATTTTATCACAATGGGTCAAAATAAAAACCGTTTGCTTACCTACTTTTTTAAATTATTTTGCACGATTTTTAGCACGATAACAGTAGTTTCTTTGTTAAAAGTAATCACGTTCAGGAAATGTTCCTTCCTTCCCTTCCACACTACTAAGCCGCACCACTGGTAGTGTCGTGGGTATTTTTTTTTCCTTTCTGCACTACTGGTCCAGTGGTATCGTAGGTATTTGTAAAATACATATATAAGCGTTCCCTAATTACACTACCTAACTTGTTTTCGAAAAAAAAAAAAAAAAATTTTGGATCTATGCTAGATAAACTTATAGGTATTGCGTTTTTTTTTTGAACGCATATATATGTATTTTACAAATACCTACGACACCACTGGACCACTAGTGTAGAAGGGAAAAAAAATCCCCACGACACCACCAGTGGTGCGGCTTAGTAGTTTAGAAGGGAAGGAAGGGAAATGTTTGATTATGTATTTCCAGTAGGTACACACAATAACAAATCATATAAGTACTCCAGCCATTCAGTGTAAAATGCTGTGCACTGCATCTATCTGTATTTTTTTTAATAAACATATTATCCTTATTTTAACTAATTGTACTGATCACTATAACAAAGAATACAGTTCTCTATACAAACATATAGGTACAACATACAATACATTATTACAATGAATGGGTGGACTAACTGATAAAATTCACACTCATTGTGAGTAGTGCACATTTTGCGAAGTGCTCATTTTGATAAGTGCTCATTTTGAGAAGTGCTATTTTTATGTGCACATTTTGCGCCAAGTGCACATTCTGCGTCAAACCCATTAATTTCAATTTAAAACGCACGACGTCTCCAGTGTGCGTCGTCATTGAGATTGTGCGGTAAGAGTACTACAGACCAAGAGTATCCATGATGTTAGGGCGCTGGCATTATGATGGCTATGGATTGCTGCGGGGTGCCCTGTCATCACCCTCATTATCTGCCTAGTGTGTTAGCAAATATTTGAGGGGGTCTACCAGTATGAACCGTTACTGTCTAATACCAGTCTTTTCTTAAGAAACAAGTCTCTCTTTGATTCCATAATCCAGTTACTGAAAATTTGTGAGTTTTCTCAGACCGCTTTCTAGTCATGGCAGCAGGACAGACACCGTGCAGATTTCGTCAGTGAGACTTTTTCTGTTTCATAGATTTCTCAGTTATAAGCAATTTCCTCTGTTTTTTTTTCTTTTGGCGATCCGGTCATATTTGCGGGGCTTTTTTTTGTTTTTCTTATGACAAGTGACCCCTCCCGCTCCGCCGGGCGGAGTGGAAGGGAGTGTCAGACTCGTACTGAGTAAAACCCACCCATGTTCCTACTTTGCCCTTTGTGTTCCAGGGCTGTGGTATCTCTTTCGAACAGTCCCGCAGCTCCGGCAGGCATCAATATTTTTGGGGCCAACATGGCCAGAAATCGTACAGAATAGTGAGGTATGGAAGGCATTTGCCCAGCAGTGAGAAAGAATGTAGACTAGTATAAAAAAAACATTTTTCCTCTATCATTTCACTAAGGGATTCCTCAAATTCACAAAGATAATAAGATAACGACTTATTTTTAGAACCGGCGGCCGATCGCTTTATGTTCACGAATTAGCAGGTGATTAATGTGATAATATAATCATTATATCTATCTTATCATTGGCTTATATCTGCATAGTATATAATACATCTGCTGCAATTACTTACTCATACTTCAAATATACTCTTAGGAGATAACTACTGGGTTTCGTTTACAGGACTAAATAAAATAACTGAAAATGTAAGTAATTTGCCAATATTTTCCAATCAATGTAAACATCTGAGCCAAATGTGTTATTTAATTCATCCGTAAATGTGACATTGTAGATGAAGGCTTGCCTGTTCCTCCTCGCTGTGCTCGCAGCACTCGTTGCCTGCAATGACGCGGCTGCAGTACAGAATGCCGCCGCCAGGGCCAACATGCAACAAGGCACTTACAGGCCAGGAGACAGACTGCTTCACAGGTTTGTACCTATGTTTAAACCAGGTCTTCTTCGCTCTAGTAGGCACAATTTTTAGGTACGAGAATATTGCAATGGTGTGGTACAGGTTAAGCAAACAGCAGGTGGGTAGCACCATAACGAGAGATTGCACCCCTTAAAAATGTTAGTATTTAAGAGTATATCTCACACATCATTTTTATAGATTTAACTGATACTTAAGGCCTTAGAAATCGTAATAATCAATCGGGAAACAGTGTATTCATACACATATTTTTTTCTGATACATTACGAACTAACTTTATGTTTTACATGGTGACGTCATGCACCGGAAATTTTCAACAAAACTAAGTAAGCCTAGTCAGAGGCCCATGGTGGCATAAAAACTCTGACACCAGGTTAGGCACTAACAACACGATAAAAAAAGAACCAAGTAAGTCCCACAAAGCTTGACCATTTTAACGTCATTTCAGCTCCTACTACCAAAAACCCCGTCAGAACGCAACGCAGTGGCAAGACATCACGTACCGAGGAGCCAACAACGTGCGTATCACCTACCTCGAGGCAGTGGAGGTCGGTGCCACCCAGTGGGGCGTTCCCTCCCTCAGGGCAGGAGGCGTTGGCTTCAACCACGCAACCATTAGACTGACTACAGCCAGAGGCTTCGGTTACTACTACTTGGTCCGAATCTACGGCCGTTAAGAATTTAAAAGATGGATGGATAACTTTTACGACTAATGGATTTTTTTCCGATGACGGTTTCAATTTTCATCTGGTGGCAATTATTTTTCAACATACGAAATGTTTAAAAATGTTAACTGATTACTAATATATTATTTTTGCTTTATAAGGTTTTTTAATTTTGTTTTACTTAACTATGGATGAATAGAGAGTTAAGATGAAAAAAAAGTTTTTTCCTTACATTGAGACATCTTTCTTTATCGTGTGGTTAGTGCCTTACCTGATGTCAGTTTGTATGCCGCCCATGGGCTTGTGGACTTGACTTTACATGCCGTCGAGATATATCTCTCAGGCATGCTGGTATCTCACGATGTTTTCCTTCACCGAAGCAAGAGATAATAATTATACAATTCGCACATGAATCCGAAAAATCAGAGATGTTTTGGGTCCAAACTTGGGACCTACGACTTGGCAGTCTGACGGTCACACCACTAGGCTATCACTGCTTTTATTGAGACATGATAAATACCATTGCATTAATAAATTGTCTATGGAGAAAGTCTACACAAAGTGACATTATCATCATTATATTCACGCCATGTTTCGTGCTACAGCTTGACGTGCTTCCTGAGGTGTCGGTCGTATCCATTCTTCGTCAGCTGCCGTTGTCTCATTTGGGGTCGGCGCAACACGTTTTCTTCTTCCATTCTCCCCTGTCAGACGTCACGTCATCATTTACTCCTTTCTCTTTCATATCCGACTTCACATAATCCAATACTTATATTCAATTATTGACCGAAAAAAGTAGCAAAAATATATGCATCTGAGCAAATGATCGACAGAAACTAAAGAAATTATAAAAAATATCCGACTACCCTCATCAAAGCGATAACAAAGCGGCTTAAAAGAGGGTGTCATTAACACCCTCTTCCTTCATTTAAGGAAATTAAAAGAAAAAAGGTAATACATTTGAAATATATTTACGAATTGCAATCGTGATATTTAAAAAACAAAAATAACTTTGAAAAAAATATTCTATTATGGAGAATATGACTTCTGTGATTAGAGTCCAAACGCCGTAACATAATGCTACGTTTACTGGCCCCAGATTTCGACCAGATAGTGAAATCCTCTGCTCACTGCTGAACTCATAAGAATGGTCACGTTGTTACTGCCAACACCTCCTTCAATGATTCTCGGAGTGGCCCATTGCGTGGTCCCCACCTCGGTCACTTGGATTAACGAGAACCGCAAGGCTTTGTTACCCCAGTACCAAACCCATAGATGGTGTATTATATTATTTTGTGGGGCTCTGTAGTGGTATTCTCTGAAATTATTGAAAGATTTATTAAGATTGTCTTATTAGCTTCCTTAGGGATAGGCCTAGCCTAGTGCAGGGAGTTTTAGTATTGACATGCAAGGTGTAAACTGACCCTCCACGAAGTCGTAAATCTAGTGTTTTGTACATTAAACGAAGTTCAACGGTTTTTTTGCAATCGTAAGCAATCGAGCGGAGTAACTCTACGCAAAAAAAAATCTGGCATACAATTTTTTTTTGGATTGAAAAATCACGGTTTACGGTAGGACGGAAATATTAAATAGTTCTGGGGTCATGGGGATACTTAAATTAAAGTTATAACATTACAAAATTCTGGAAAAGTTGGAACTTTGCCTTTCAATATCTCCGTAACTAAAAGGTTCCCAGATATACTTGTAGTCTAACAAATATCGTAATGACGGGAACAAGTGCCTTTCGGCTTCGTTTAGGGTCTTTTTACACCCATTAGTATTAACTTTCCAAGAAAACCAACATGTTTTATTTGCAGGAATGTAACCCTTATTTTTTACATACAGACAGTCACGAGCACCAATATGTAAACACTTAACAACTTTTAAAAGTTTTTTCTCCTACTGTTCTGATTAAAATTTCATGTTGTTACGAACATTGTATTTTGGAACTCATGTTTTTATGAAATGGCTCCTATCTCCAAGTTACAATCGTTATTTCTCGGGAAGATTGCTTTTAAATTTAGGAAAGTGTATACATATAGGTGCTCGTGACTGTACATTCACAAACTAAAATAAACTATACATTTTTCTGTTCTATTCTTATTTGATGTTTTAAACCCTGAGTATAAATCCCGTCACGTAAAAAGAACGCTGAGCGACAGTGGAGGATGTGTTTGCGCACGTTATACAGTCGCGTCCTAAAGTACAATAAGCTACTGTTTTATAATATAAGTATAATTGTTTCATTGTAGAATCGTAATAGGTACTTTACTAGCTACTAAGTACTTTGAAAAAGGCTGGAATAAAAAAAAAATGAGAAAATTTATTTGAGCAATCAGCATTCTTTTTACGTAACGGGACCTATAGTAGAGCTGTTTTTCGGAGATTTGCTCTCTACGAAGTTTTACGGAGAAGTATTACGGCCCATATTATAGACGGATAATATATTGCATAATAACAGATAGCCTAATATTACTTGAAATAACGTTCTGGTGACATAATTTTAGTACTTAGTACATGGTATCTGACGCAGGTATGCCAGGTGTATATAAGGAGAAGAATAAACCACAATAAATAATATTAATACGCTTTATGTATTAATAATAACAACAAACTAACCTGCAAAGTCGACGTTTCTAAATGATATTAAACGTTACTTATAGATTTCGTATGTTATAGTAACTGAATATTATACTAATTGAATATTAATTCAAATGTGCATTATAGAAAATGTTTAATAAACCATGTAAAATTAGGTTAAATGAACTTATATCAATAATTCGTTATATCATTTCATCGTTATATTAAAAAGCAACTATATTAAATGAAATTAGGTCACATGATCATTAGAACTTTTGTTATTATTTGAAACGTTACACACCCATTATTGGCATGACTTATTAATAATTCAAGTTGATCAGAGCCGCAACTACATGATATACATACACTTCACATTTAAAGTACATATTACAAGATTCCCCCTTGTTAAGTGCCTCTTAAGGAGCCAATATTGAAAATTACTCTTGTTATGAACAAATTCATCATAAAATTGATAACAACGAAATATTTCCTGACTGATTGCAAGTCAACAAGAAATTCCTTGAAAAACAAAACAAAGTGACACGCTATCTAAAGTAGTCTGAAAAGTTGTGTGATAATCGGTTGGCTTTGTATGGTCGTGTGACGGGATATGAAGAAAATTTTGTAAGGAAAGTTTTGAATAGGTAATGTAGTTGTTTTCAAATCATTTATACATCTTTTGCTTAAAATAGTTACAGCACTGGTGACAATATTTGTGTCACTTGTTTAATTTAGTATTTTACAATATTTTCTTACCTTTGTATAGATTCTTTTTTACCGATTGTTTGTGAATGTGTGAACATTGTAGGCTTTGTAGATTTCCAGCAGTTTGTTAACTTTGTATCTTTTTTTACATATTTTGTAGTAAACAAGGACTTATTTTTGGGCCTACTCTGTCCCCCCATACTTAAGTACAAATGCTGTAACCATGATAATATTGTAATACCAAATGATTTGAAAAGAGTAACCATGGAGTTTTTTGCCGGTTCTTCTCCATAGGAAACGACCAACCCGAACCATGCACCTTTTTGTCGACGTTTTATAAGTGCCCATCTAGGCCTATGTGAAATAAAATATTTTGATTTTGATTTTGATGGATATAAGAAAAAGGAAGGAAGATCAAAACAACGATAGATGGACTGTGTGAAGGATGATGTGGCAAAAAGAAAGTGTCTGATGAGATGATGAGTAATAGAGAAGTATGGAAGAAGAAAACAGACTCGGAATATGTGTGTAGCTCGCTTGACATAGAAACCAGTTGTGTCGCTGCAGTCTCTGACTGCCGTTGCGTGGTTTTATTACTGAGGTTTGTGTTTGCGGTCACTTTGGAAATATATCGTATTTTTGCACGGCTATGAGCAATTTCTATAATAGTGCTGGCAGAGACTGCCTCGTTAGTTTAATGGTCGCAAGCACCACTGCTGAGCTTGTCCTGGGTTCGATTCCCAGGTCGGGCAAAGTGTTATAGGGTTTTTCCATCAAAAATTCTCAGCGGGTTTGTGCCCGGTTGATGGCAATGGGCTCGTTCCCTATTACAAGGGACCTAAACAAAAGGCGAAATGTAGGTATTCTAATGAGAATACCTCTGCCTTACCCTTCACGTTTTACAGGCGTCATATTATGCTGGTAGAGAATACTAAACGAAGCTCAATGTAGGTGCATACCTGACCAGCCTCCTATCCCCTGGTTTCCAAGATCCTTGGTACAGATTGGATCGCGAGGTGACGTCTCTTTTTGCGACTGCAGCCGCATCACAGCACATTGCCAGTGCTGCTAGCACAGCAATGAGGAAATAGAGGCTCCTCATCTGAAAAGATTTACAATTTTCAGTTGGGTATCGGATCTGAAAGGGGCATGTCGACATACAGACATACAGGGGCATATAGACTTAAACAAATAAAATACGAAACATACAATATTCGTGAAAGTTAAGATTTTGATGAATTTAAAAATGCATGATTTTTGTCTCCAAATGACCTCATCATCTGTCTATCCTTTTCCCAACTATATTGGGGTTGGCTTCCAGTCTTACCAGATGCAGCTGAATACCAGTATTTTACATGGAGCGACTGCCAATCTGACCTCCACAACCCAGTTAGTACTGGGTAATACGCCCCCTTGGTAAGACTGGTTGTCAGACTTTTTGGCCCGCTGACTAACCTAACCTAACGACTGTCAAAGATTTACAAATGACATCTGGAACCAACGGCTTAACGTGCTTTTCGAGGCGCTGAGGAAACTCGGTATGTAATGGGTGGTCACCCATCCACAGACCAACCTAAGCAAGACCGGCTAAACCTAAAGATTGACCTCAGCGGCTCAAAACAAACAAAGAAAAAAGTAAAGGTAAACAAATAAAAAAAGGTACAAACAAAGGTAGGTATTTATAAAAATAAAATACATTTAAAGAAGGGATTTCTAGCTATTTTGATTCGATTGCACCCGCGCTATGTAAAGGCAGGTCACTAGTGTTTGTTTAATTGGAGAAGTTACCCAGAAAGAACAATCAATATTGAACAATGACTTACAGAGAAGCAATTGAAATAAGAAAACATAAAAATTTCAATCGAGAGGATGGCTTCAAATTGTCGAGTACGTGGAATTCAGTTTTGAGTAAGCTCAAAAGTAGCAGCTTAATAAGGACTCCACAAAACCTAGTGATACTGTGAGTGTGTTTTGAAGTTCCAGTAGTGCGCGTATCAAAAGACAAAGAAAGAGGGTAGACAGATTTGTCTACTCTTAACAATTTATTTTCCATCCACCCGCATTCTCCAGTCAACCCGCGATCTTGGCGCTTGCAACAGCAGTCGAATTATCGGGAGCTCGAAATAATTAACAATCACGGAAGATATCCCGTAAGTGACAGTATAAGTTTAAGTACTTACATTTTCTGTTTTCCTTTTAGTCTCGTACAAATGATCACAGTAGCTTCCTCCTTAGACCACAAGTGTGCCAGTAAGTTTACTACTAAAAAGGAAAGTGTTATATACTAACCAGATAACAACAAGTGGTCCAGCACTAAGGAGTTAGTTATTACGGCGCAAATTAACATGCGTCATGAAAAGAGATCACGTACTACCAAGTTCATTAACGGTCAACCACTATTCAACCTTATTACTTGGAGTTGAACCACATCTACCAGCATGAAACCGCATTTTCTATGCTTCTATCCTTTTCTGTCGCTCAAAACATTTTCTAGAGCCTGAGAGAGAGCAGAGAGTTCTGCAGGGCGCATGGTTGATGCTGCTGCATGCAATAGCACCCTCGCTCTTTGTTTCTCTCCTGTAATTATGTTTTTTAGAATGAGGACCACGGATGTTATATTCCCGAGTTCATTTAACCCCAATCTATTGAAAACGCGAGTTAATAGGCTTCTTTTGGGTTAGCGACAAGGTCGACGATGGAATAAATCGTCGACCTCGTCTCTGTCCTCAGAACAAGATTGAGGACAAGAGTTGGATTTAAAAAAAGTGGGCGATTTTTTTTTTTTCTACGGATGGGTAATCATCAAATAACTCCCGCTGTGGGTGGAGTGGCAGGGAGTGTCAGACTTTTACTGACTAAAACCCATCCATGTTCCTTCTTTGCCATTTGTGTTCCAGCGCCGTGGTATATCTTTCGAACAGTCCCGCAGCCCCGGCAGGCATCGGCCCTTGCGGGCCCCTTCCTGGTTGCTGACATCTCTTTGAGGCGCGCGTGCCTTCGACACGGCCTGTCGTCATAAGACGGACGGACGGCGAGCTAACCCATTACTCACCGTCCATAGGCCCGCGCCTACGGTGGCCGGGAGCCACCACGTGGCCCCCGCTTTGGGTGACTTACCTATCCATTTTATAAATAAGTATGTTTACTGGGATATCTACTTCTTCAATAAAGTTTCTGTAATATGATATCAATTATGACATCAACAAACAGAATGTTTGTTTAAAACACACAAAATACCTAATTTTGTAGTGCCTACTTGTCTCAAAAGTCGATATCGGTACATAAACTAAAGAGGTTTATTTATAACTGGCCAAAGATAACGAAATAACTAGTTTGAATCATCTTATACGCAGCTAATTGACGTGATCGTCTAAAAAGCTCGCTAGTTCCCTGTTAATTATAATTATATGCTAGCATCATCTGCCTAGCCTTTTCCCAACTATATTGGGGTCGGCTTCCAGTCTAACCGGATGCAGCTGAATACCAGTATTTTACATGGGGCGACTGTCTATCTGACCTACACAACCCAGCTAGTACTGGGTAATACGATACCCCTTGGTAAGACTGGATGTCATACTTTTTGGGCCACCGACTACCTGTAACGACTGTCAAAGATCCACAAATGACAGCCGGGACCAACGGCTTGACGTGCTGTCTGTATAGTAATCTATCTACCCTAATGGCTGTTAAATGATGCATGATGTTTATTTTGTAAATAGATTTTTACAAACACTTTTTTACACTCCATTTTTTTAAACTTGATGGGGCCAGTGTTTAGCACCTGACTACTGTCTGCCAACACTTCTTTTACCGTCTCTAGCTAACCAAGGATCGAAAGACCTTATATTATGTCCTTTCTCATCGGTGAATAAAATATATTTAGTCATCATCATCTATCACTATCTATCTATCATCATCTTTCCCATCTATGATGATTGTAGCAAAACTGACTTGAAATGACTTTACTATACTGGCTGGTACAAATTGAGACGTCATAAACAAAAATGATTCCTCTATTCTTTTGCACTTTTGATTTTAATCATACCGTATTCAACTGAAGTGACTGCTTGTCTGATCTTCCAATCCAAAACCCAGTAACTAGGTACTTGGTAAGACTGGTTGCCAGACTGACCGGTCCTATCTCGTATTCTTGTATATTGTTGTGTATTCATCAGAACAGATGAATTAACAAGGACATAGCAAACGGTTTATAAAAGGATCATGGCCTGTGGTGTTCTGTAGATTTAAAGGAGGTGGGTGGTGGGTGTGTAGGTTTAAGTAAAGGAAAAAAGACACTGTCTCAACATCTTTAGGATTGCAAAATAAAGACACGGAAATAAATTAAATAATATAATTTATTCTAATCAGAATTTAAAAAATCACATTTCTCATTTTTTCTTAACCTAAACTAACATTTTCTTTTTTACTCAATTTTTTATAACACCACTCTCTGAGGGGTTTCTGTCAAAAACCATCAGATGCAAATATTATAAAGTCCCGTCCTAAAAACATCAATTCAGCGAAACAGTTATCCTTTCATCTTTGCCTGCCTCGGATTTACATGCGGAGCTGTGTCAATTATTTGTTCCAAATAATTATAATGGCTCTTCTTCTTCTTTCTCGTTTCCCCATGACTGAGGGTCGTGACCACATGAGGTCGTTGCCTTCTCTACCAACGCTCTCCATGCTGGTCGGTTTTCGATCATGCGGACAGATGCCTGGAAATTTGCTCTGGAGACTTCCTTCACCACATCTGTTCATTGGGTTGGTAATCTTCCACGGCCCCTTTTTCCTTGCACGTTACCAGCTACAATAAGCTTCTCCAAGCTATCAGGCTCCTTCCTTGCCACGTGTCCGAAGTACTGTAGGAGTCGTTTCATGCAGATGGTCGATAGGCGAGATTTAACCTTCAGTTCGTTCGGAATCGAGGCGTTTGTGCGGTGCGCCGTCCAGGGAATACCTAACATTTCGCGCCAGCACCACATAATGGCTATAGAAAGCATAAATTGTTTAATGTCCCATTCTGTCGGACTGTATCCTGATCCACCTCCCCTATACTGCGTAAGCTTACGATGCGCTTTGGAATGGGCAACTACAGTTCTTTCACAAGTTATTAAGCCTGTGACTATAGCTTCGCTTTCTTTGTTTTTCTGACGTTCAAAAGTGCCTGAATGGTCATCATCATCAACATCATTATTATTTCAGCCGAAAGACGTCCACTGCTGGACTTAGAGCTTCCCCAAGTTTCGCCACATTGACCCGTCCCGTGCGACTCGCATCCATTGGATCCCCGCAACCTTCACCAGGTCATCGGTCCACCTAGTCCGCCTTTCAATGCAACGTCTTCCGAACTTTTCGGCCCCATGGACCATCCGTTCTGCGAGCAATGTGCCCTGCCCACTGCCACTTTAAGCCTGTTATGGTCTAATTGAAATAAATACTTTGAGTTGGAGCTCGCTCAACGCGCTCATGGAGACCAACCCTGGATTGGACTTGTTTGCTGATGAATGAAAGACGATAATGTTAGACTATTTGTGGTTCTGTGAGAAGACCGAGTAAAATGATTACTTAAGTTAATTTATTGTTAATGGCTGTAGTAAATGTAATAAATAAATCTTTACAGTTGTCTAATCTTCTAAAATTTAATAGCCCCAGATTTCGACATAGTAGTAGTAACCATATCCCCTGGCGGATGTAAGCCTGATGGTGACGTTGTTCCAGCCGACGCCCCCTTGTAGAAGGGTGGGAATGCCCCACTGGGTCGCTCCGACCTCGGTCGCCGAGACGTACGAGATACGAGTGTTGTAGGCTCCTCGGTACGTGATGTCCTGGTACTGCACTGAGTTCATAATTGGTGATTTGTAGTAGTAGTTACTGTAAAAATTAAAAATAATTATTTTATCATTTGAAGGAAACATCATTAAATTTTAACCGACTTCTAAAAAAGCAGGTGGTTATGTATTCGGACAGCATCTTTTTTTTTTGTTCATGTATGTACTCCGATTTGTTCGTGAACACTGGTTCGATTTAAGTGATTCTTTTTTCATTTGGTAGAGGAATTTTGCGCGGTGGTCCCATTTTAATTGTATTAGGGTTGCTCCCCCGGTACTTTATGAGTTATCCTGTATAAAGTGCATTTTTTCTTCCTCGTCTATGTGGATGATGTGCTAATAATTTCTAGTTACGATGTAATTGATACTTGACAAGGATTTTTGTGAGATACCACAATTAAAAAGGGTAAAACAAATACTTTTTTCCAAAAAAGTAACCGACTTCCATAGAAAAAACATAAAAAAGGAAAATTACTTTCGGTTTAAGTCGGTGGCAAAAAAAAATCAATGAAACAAACAAACGTACAAAATCGACTTCCGAAAGTTTTAATTTCCACTTTTTTTTGTTTTTTTTTTGGAATTCGGTATTTTTTTTTGCAAAAAAAGTTTTCATCTAGAACGCACTCGTCTCTTGACCTCGGCTCTAGGTCAGCCCTGGCGAACCAGAAAATAGGCGATCGCTTTAAAAGCGTTCTTTATTTAAACAGCGACTTTGAACGGCCGTCCGAAGTTTATTTCAACAGATTGACATAAGCTTCGTAACAAAATTGTAATCGCCAAAAAACGTTCTTTCATTTTGACTAGACCCTCTTGAGCTAGTACACTCTTGAGCACGTCAAGCACAAATCTTACTGGGTAAACCCAAAACAAAATATCTAAATAAATCGCGAGATAACTCAAATGATAAGCACAAAGATCAAGGAAAAAGTCACAATCAATTTGAATAGAAAAGGAAAAATCCATTAATCTTATCAGCTCTGCTGATTAGTATTTAATTAACACAAGTGAATGAAACAGCCTTAATTACGATGATACAAATTATTATCAAAAAGTCAGAAAGACAAAGATTATGTCCTATCGCATCGGTCAATAAACCTGCTAAGTCATCAGATGCATATCTGAATTGCTTACCACACTATAATAATTATGACTCATTAACAAAAGTAATCATTATATATTATGTAACTTGTACAAACAAAAGAAAGAAGGAGGAGAAAAGAATACTCTCTTACATTTTGTCATACATGTTTTCAAAAAAAAACTTCATATTTTTAATTGAATGGGGCACTGTAAGAGTCTCCCGTACTTATTGTTAATACTTGCATTCCTGGCTGCTGATTGGTTGAGCTTTTAGAAAACAAATAACGTGAGCAGGTACTAACCTGTGAAGCAGTCTGTCTCCTGGCCTGATGGACCCCTGGTACATGTTGGCCCTGAAGACGGCATTCTGTACTGCAGCCGCGTCATTGCAGGCGACGAGTGCTGCGAGCACAGCGAGGAGGAGCAGGCTAGCCTTCATCTGAAATGTCACATTATTACCAATGTGATGATGGTTCGTTTGTGTTCGAAGAGTGTTTCAGTGGTACACTACACACACACAAACAGAAACACACAAAATCGTGTCTTAAAAAGACTGGACGTTATTTTTCATGAATGCATATTAAAAAAAATAGTTTGATTTTTTTTTTTCATACACTATATTTTTCTAATACCTAAGTATATTTTTAATAATAAAAAATACCACTGTGTCATAAACATTCAAAATGGCGGCCAAAATATTAGTATTTACTGAACTGTGTTGCAAAATGTAGGGATTTATTAAAATTTTCTTTGTAAACACAAACGAATTTTGTTAGGCATAATAATATTGTTAAGAGTAGACAAAACTAAGGGAAAAAAACTGTGAAAAACTACTTACATTTACAGTTTTTATTTCAGTAATAACACAGATGATATCTTCTTACAGTGCAGTGTATCAATAAGTTAGATTCTAAAGGAGATAGTATTATATAGTATCAGATACAATATATCGATAAGATTATACTATCATTGTCTCATGAAGTGAAGCCGTTTCATAGAAATGTTGATCTTAGAAGATGTCAATACCATTGTCGATTGGAGGAAAACTAAAGGATAAGGAAAATTATTATACTTGCAAATGGATGATATGTCACTTCATTATTTATCAACGTTTCAGATATAGGGTACCGGAAATTGATAAAAATTATTTTGATCTAAGACTGTTACTAGTGTTGATGGATGTAGAGGGAGAGGAAGGCCAAAGAAGAGATGGATGGATTGTGTGGGGGAATATGAAAGAGAAAGGAGTAAATGATGCCGTGACGTCTGACAGGGGAGAATGGAAGAAGAAAACGTGTTGCGTCGACCCCAAATAGAATGGGACAAGGGCAGGAAGATGATGATGACTGTATTATTAGTTTCGTACTGCACCGATTCCGAATACAAGAAACGACTGCAGGTATCAGAGTAAAATGGAAGTAGGTTAACCAAATTGTTTAAAAGCAGGCGGACAAAAGACCACTCTTATAAACGTGACCGCTAATGTGGGGTTCGTTTCTACGAATAATGGGTCGCTGCAATATAGCAGTATTGATAAATGTAAAACTATTAGTAGTGTTGCCGTCGCTACAAATGTACCCCATGTGGGCGGGACAGCGAGCGCCGTGCCAATGACTCACTTGACCAGCGGGAGAGACCCTCCAGACCGCCGCGCAGTGCGCACGTACTACTCGATATATACAATATATCTATTTTTTTTATTCATACAAAGTAATTTTTTGTAAGCCTAGGAATATAGTTCTCGTTGTAACAGTCGTTTTCCTGAAGAGGCACCCCTACAAAAACCCAACAAGCAGTCTTTAATTCAGTGGCTGCCACTTCTACTGCTCACACTTTTCTGAACATTTTCATGACAACAGCTGGCTCTTGGTCACGAACTGCACTGGCCAGCTATGAAACACTGCAGGCTCAAATTAGTCGCTGCAGATTTAGCCAGATGAGGCAACATCGATCAAATGATTATATCCAAACACAATATGAGTGTGGAACCTCGTCACAAGATATTCCGCGTCTTTTGTCCTGCCCTTCGTTAAGCTATTGGTCCCGGCTGTCATTTTTAGATCTTTAACAGTCGTTATTAGGTACTCCGAGAGTCTGACAACCAGCTTATTAAGATATCGTGTTACCTTTTTTTCGGATGGGTAATCATCGAATGACCCCTCCTCCTCTGGGCGGAGTGGAAGGGAGTGTCAGACTCGTACTGACTAAAACCCATCCATGTTCCTTCATTGCCCTTTGTGTTCCAAAGCCGCGGTATCTCTTTCGATCAGTCCCGCAGCCATCGTGTTACCTTCATGCTCCATGTAAAATAATAGTATTCGGCTGCATCCGGTTAGACTGGAAGCAGTCCTCCACTCAAAACATAGTTGGGAAAAGGCTAGTCAGATGATGACTGTTCATAATATGTGTTTATGCTTATTTTATTATATTTTGATATATGAAAATAATCTGCTTTTCCTACAAAGGTGTATAATTTGTCAGTCCTTGGCCTGCTGCCAGCGTTGGTTGCCACAGTTGGCAATTTAACTTTATTGTATCGAGAACCATCGCTGATGTTTATCAAGCTTTTCGTTACATAATTCAATCATGAATTATTCTTTATTATCTTACTTTATTGTTTTCCAACCAGTCTTTCCAAGGGGTATCGTATTACCCAGTACTAACTGTGTTGTGGAGGTCAGACAGGCAGTCGCTCCATGTAAAATACTGGTATTCAGCTGCATCCGGTTAGACTGGAAGCCGACCCCAATATATATAGTTGGGAAAAGGCTAGGCAGATGATGATGATCTTACTTTATTCCTTTAGGAATTACTACCAACTTTGAAGCAAACTGAGAATCATGAAAAGTTGCTAATTTGGAATTCTGAAACTAACACGAATTTGTGGCTACATCGCGTTGCTAATGGCTGATTAAAAACAGAATTATTCTTTAAGTATGCATTGTTATTCACTTTATAATACACCGTGATATAATATCACCGCGTGACCTAATCAATACAAAATAATATGACTGATAACGCTGGAAATGTGACCAAACGGAGGTTACACAATAAAAAAATTAAGTAATTAATCGCTACTACATTTTATCAGATTAGAATAGATTAATTCATTCATCAATTCACCATTTACTTAGTCTAGAGTGAATCATGAAATCATCCGATTATTGTCATATCAACTAATAAAGCCTGTGCCATTTTTTATCATAAAACGTTATCATTTTGTTTTTAAATCAACATTTTCCTTAAACAAAATTCAGAGGATGTTTATAAGGTGCCGTACCCGAAGTGTAACCAACGGGACCCTATTACTAAGCCTCGGCTGTCCGTCCGTCCGTCTGTCTGTCAGCAGGCTGTATCTCATGATCCGTAATAGGTAGACAGTTGAAAATTTCACAGAATGTGTATTTCTTTTGCCGTTATAACAACAACAAAATAAAATTAAACTGACTTACACTTGGCCGGTTTTTTTTTGTAAATAAATAATTACTTGACACATTTTTGAATAAAAAAAATTGAATTTATATGGATCTTATTTGTACTTAATCCACCAAAAATCTTAACGGTCAATCTACCTAGTTTTTAGTACTTAGCGACACTTTTAAGTTGGCGAGAAAAAGTCAGCGTTAAACCAGAGAAAAGTTTTATTTTTTTAATTGAACTGGATGATGGATAAAACCTAAATTTTTAACAGACTTCCAAAAAGGAGGAGGTTCTATGTTCGACTGTATTTATATTTTTTAATGTATTTTCACCGATATCTCAGTCAATTGTATATCGATTTTCAAAATTATTTTTTTTTGGAAATACTTTCTTCTTCTTTCTTTATCGTGTGGTTAGTGCCTAACTTGGTGTCAGACTTTTTATGTCGCCCAAGAGTCTCTAACTTGGCGATGATTTTACCTTACGCTTTAGGTATTACAACAATTAAGAATGTAAAGAAACTTGCATAAGTATACAAACATTAGTCATCATCATCTGCCTAGCCTTTTCCCAACTGTGTTAGTATCGGCTTCTAGTCTAACCGGATGCAGCTAAATACCAGTATTTTACATGGAGCGACTGCCTATCTGACCTCCACAACCCAGTTAGTACTAGGTAATGCGATACCCTTGGTAAGACTGGTTGTCAGACCTTTTAGGCCACTGACCACCTGTAACGACTGTCAAAGATCTACAAATGACAGCCGGGACCAACGGCTTAACGCGCTATCCGAGGCATGGAGAAAACTCGGTATGTAATGGGTGGTCATCCATCCACAGACCAACCTAGGCAAGCACGGCTTAACCTAAAGATCGATCCGAGCGGCTGTTATTATTTAGCCACGAGCTCCTCAAGTATACAAATATTAGTCACCGCTATAATTTCCGAATATAATTAATTATCAACATTATTAGATTACATACAACTTATCTGATACCAGTTATTTTGGTAAAAATAACCATTATCACTTTATTATTCGAGATTTTGTGTTGTGCAATTTCCGTTCGATAACATGGCTTTAGGGACACAGGGGGCGGAGTAAGTATATCTTTGTAGTATGATAAAAGTACAAAGGTTCCTGTAGTTATCTTTTCCGATCTTTTATCTTTAATGCTACCAATCTTATGGGCACGTTTCCGGATGTCAGCGATGTGGAGGAATACTAAATGCCTAAGTGTTTATTCAGTTAGTATTATATTTAGTTTTTTTTTTTTTTTTTTTTTAAACTTAGTTTGTTTATCTTACTAATATTATAAAGAGGAAATATTTGTTTTTGTGTGTGTGTGTATGTTTGTAATGAATAAACTCAAAAACTACTGTGCCGATTTAAAAAAAAAATTCATCATTAGAAAGCTACATTATACCCGAGTAACATAGGCTATATTTTATCCAAAATGTTTAAAAATAAATGTCCACCCGTGCAAAGCCGGGACGGGCCGCTAGTTTTATATAAATTAGGCATTTTTTTGTAAGTATTTAGCTTAGTTCAGTAACTCCACACGGGCGCAGTCGCGGGCATAAACTAGTACTATGATATTTTCACCAGTCTCAGAGAGGAACAAACTGCAGAAGATTAAGGTACTTGTTTTATGGTAATTTGGAATATACCCAAAGACAACTAATGTCGTAATGGCTGAAATGTTGAGGAAGAGAACTCTTTTATCGCCTTTCGAAAATATTAAAGCAAAAACGCCGTCTATCAATCGGCTTCTACGAATCTCAGATAGGGTATTTAAGAGCTTTAGTCCTGACAGTACTTGCGATCTTAGGCCACACAGACCCCGGAATGGGAAGCGCCGTGTGGGCCAATTGTTTTAAAAAATAGGAAGTCACAAGACTATTCTTTCTAGTTTGAATCCCTTTATATAAGTTAGTTAACATAATGGATGCGAGTGAATGTTTGCTTTGGGTTCTCTAAACGAGATCGAAATACTATTCTGCGAAAATTAAGATAAAAATATAATATAATAAATATAATTACATCCATGACTTTCATCGATGCCTTGACATTATGTTTTAACAACGCCTTTTTTGTTCGCTGTATCTTAATATCGATAACCTTACATCGAACCCTTGTTTCTTCGACGTTTGTTTGTTCTATGTAACGGTACTTCGAAAATATTTAGCTAACATCTCATGCGGGATTCACTTGAATTCTCCAGAGGTCTCGCCCTTCTGTGTTTTGCCTCCGCTCGCCGTCGCAGTCGTTTCATTTTGAGCCCATATTGGTACATGTAGATCATCATCAGGCTACAGCAGTCCACTGCTGGACATAGGCTTCCTTAATCGCATGCCACTCTTCTTGATTCTCAGCAACTCACATCAAGTTGATACCAGCCTCCCAGCAAAGATCGCTCCACCGAGCCTGAGGGCATCCCCACCTTACGTTTGTAGATTCGCGGTCCCCACTAAAGAACACGTCTACCCCAACGGTCATCGGTTCTACGGCTAATGTGGCCGGCCCATTGCCACTTCAGCAAACTTATTCTGTGAGCTATGTCGACAACTCTGGTTCTCTGTCTGATCACCTCGTTTCGGATGCGATCCCTCAGAGGGACTCCAAGCATAGCCCGTTATATAGTTCGCTGAGCGACCTTGAATTTATGGACCAACCGTACCGCTAGTGTCCACGTTTCGGCCTCGTCAGTCATAATAGGCAAGACGCATTGGTTGAACACCTTAGTCTTTAGGCCCTGTGGAATATGCGACGAGAAGATCGAGAGACATCTATAGACCGACCGCTTTAATGAGTCGTCCGCTTTGCCCCATTAAAGGCACATTAAGCGTCTACAAAGTCCTAACAATATCCCACAGGTTATTTGCTTTAAAATAACCATAATCTACGTAGGTATTACGACACTAATTGAACCAATACGTGATCTACCTTCAGAATATTCCATTTAAAATTGATACCTTCGCGAGGACTCATTAAAGCGGTCGGTCTATAGATCTACGAAAGAAGTATAAATATTTCACCTTTTTAACCCGAAACGTTAAGAAAATTCTGCCAAATATCTAAACAAAGCTACTACATGACATAAGACCACGTGTTATATACCATCTGGTGTTTCTCCAAAGGTGTGTGATTTGTCAGTGCTTGGCCTGCTGCCAGCGTGGGCTGCCACAATTTTAAAGTTTATTGCAATAAGAAGCTTGCGATACAGAGCTTTTTATTGTGCAATTTAAAGGATTTTGTTATAGATTGCACTACCTAAATGTGCATTGTTATGGCAAATAAAAATTTATTGCTGTCTGAGATCTAGTATTTGTGGCAACACTGCATCCTATATTTGAAGCTACCAATAAGATTTTCGTTTGCAGATCATATTCTATCTTTAGTGTAAAATTACCGATATATCCGTAAAATAGACGGAATGACAAACAAAGACGTAGGTTAACATATATTTCTATATGTCGCAGTAAGTTAGTTATACCTTACTAGACTAATCTATTGAAATAATTATAAGTATTATATTTGATGCAAGAGCGAGCGAAGCGAGCTCGGGACTTTGGCCACCCTGTCTCGGACAGGTTAGATAAATCTTGATAACTATATCACGCAAAATACGCGCTTTGACGTGGAGTTGCGGAAACCAACCCGTTATACAATCCAATCACGGCTAAAACTATCTCACTGCGACTTATACAAATATATGTACTATATTCATTTGTATTATAAATTTGAATTGCTTTTCGTGTCTACCTGTGTGCCTCCAATACAAAGATGGAGTGGTTTTTACCATAATTTAGAGCATTTAGTCTGGAATTTTAATTCAGTATTAAACTCAGATAAAACTCAATGTTTTGAAAATAGGGGCGAGTTGCTAGTATGTGAAAACTCGCACAGCACGAACGCCTGCGAAAAATGTTGTACAGCGCAAACTTGATTAGGAAAATTGGCTATAAAAATGTAGATGGGATGGTTTAATACGACGGTTAGCCACGCTACACAATATGCATGGTTGGCAAACAATTGTGCAACCCTCTACGCGCATATCCTTTGCAGCAATCAATGATTCACAATTTATTATCGTTAAATCTTTCGCCCGTGCTACGCCGGAGCGCAAATCTCGTAGCAGTATGAGGCACGCTACGCCGTAGCTCGTAGCTCTGTGCTACGATGGCCTGACCTCTCCATACGGTCGCTTCGAATGATTGATATTGTCCCAAATAAAGTGAATAATATATGAACTGCCTCGTTGTTCTAGCCACAAGTGTGACTGCTGAGCAAGACGTCCTGAGTTTGATTCCGGGGCGGGCAAAGTGTTATTGTGTTTAACTATCATGAATTTCTCAGTACTAGCCACGGAGTCTGAATTTGTGCCCGGTTGATGGCAATAGGCTCGCTCCTATTATATGGGACTTTAACTTAGCTGGCGAAATGTGGGTGTAATTGTTAGGTATTAGAATTAGAATTTCTCGTTAGTAGCCACGGAGTCTGGATCTGTGCCCGGTTGATGGCAATAGAGTCGCCCCCTAATACATGGGAATTTAACATAGCTGATGAAATGTGGGTGTACTAAATAGGTACATCTCTGCCCATCCCTTTGGGGATTACAGGCGTAATCTTATGATATTTAATGCATTACGACCCTTGTGGCGTAATGTTATTTTCAAGATATAATTTGATGTCCCTTCAATTATTAACTTAGCAAGAGTGTTTAACTTCCTCTGTCACTATAATGCTAAGTAAAAAAGTATTAAACGTGGAGCGCTGATTCTCTTAATCACTGGCTAATTGTAATTTGATGCTTTCAAATACCACCGCTCAGAGACTAAAATATAGTTTTCATGGATGCAAAACTAGTAACGACAAGAACTCTATTAATTTAAAACAAAAATATTGATTTTGTTTTGAATTTAGGAAATTATATTACAGAACAACGAACGAACGAACGAGGAGCTCGTGGCTAAATAATAACAACCGCTCGGGTTGATCTTTAGGTTAATCCGTGCTTGCCTAGGTTGGTCAGTGGATGGGTGACCACCCATTACATACCGAGTTTCCTCCGTGCCTCGGAAAGCACGTTGAGCCGTTGGTCCCGGCTGTCATTTGTACATCTTTGACAGGCGTTAGGTAGTAAGTGGCCCAAAAAGTCCGACAACCAGTCTTACCAAGGAGTACAGTATTACCCACTACTAACTGGGTTATGGAGGGCAGATAGGCAGTCGCTCCATGTAAAATACTGGTATTCAGCTGTATCCGGTCAGACTGGAAGCCGACCCCAACATAGTTGGGAAAAGGCTAGGCAGATGGTGTTATTACAGTACAACGAACGAGCTCGTTTTTGGAATACAAACTATGCATGTTTTTAAAAAAATCTTTCGTTCTCAAGCTTATTTAAAGATCACTAATCGTGATGCGGAAACGGTGCGCATCCTTGGTCCGTAGGGTGCAGGGCAGTGCCAACAGCATCCTATCAATGATAGCAAGCAGGCTTGATGGTGAGTTTGTGAACCATTGCTGCAAGGTTTCGGCTGGGCCTGTCACCTTGCAGCAATGATGTCACAATCTGCTTGTGTTTTTGATTTTGTCTTTGAGAGTGTATTACTAACATAGTTTGTAAGTACTTTGTTACAAACACTATGAGTCTTGGTGCTCGAATTAAATCCATACTAATATTATAAATGCGAAAGTTGTTTGTTACATTTCCACGAATAAACCACTGAACCGATCATCCCGAAATTTGCATAAACGTTGTCAGGTGTACAGAAACGGCCATACTAATACTGCTCCCGAGGAAAACAACAAAAAACATTCTTATGATAATAGATGGCGCCACGTGTTTTCGAATCATGATCGAATTATATTATTACAAGCAGAGTATAACCTAATAAGCTAATACGTTAATAGTCTAATATTGTTTGAGAATGTTGAGATGGATGTGACTAAAATGGAAGAAATGAGTACATAAAGGCGCCTGTTATAGAAAAGATGAAAAGGAGTCGTTTGTCTGCGTATAGGAATGTGATGAAGAGGGATAGAACTAAAAGAGTGATGAATATAAACGTTAATGGATGGTTAGGGAGAGGAAGACCAAAAAAGATGAATTGATTGTGTGAGGAATGATATGAATTAAACTGGAGTAAATTATAGCGAGACGATTGATAGAGGAGAATGGACCCCAAATAACATGGAACAAGGGCAGGAAGATTATAAGTCCAATAATGTTTGTGTCAGATGTAAAAACAAAATTTTCATCGAGAACTTTATTTCTTGAAAATATTTTAGTGTCCCCAAATATCGATGGAGTACTGGAAGCCACTGCCTCTGGCTGATGTTAACCTAATAGTCACAAAGTTCATCCCAAGTCCTCCCGCAATGACTCTCGCGTTCGCCAGCTGACCAGCCGTCTGAATCGCGCGGATAAAACTTATCCGGAGGAGCGCAATCCCGCGGAAGTTAATATCTTGAATTACAACCTGGTTCGCTACGGCCTGCACCTGAGGAGTGTAGCTGAAATGAAAAATAAGTCATGGAATTATTTAATTTGTAAATAGAAAAGACGAAAAAAATTGAAGGGCGTTACCAAATTCGCCCACATAGCCGTCAACAGGAATAGTGCACAGAACGCTGGCAGCATTGCCACGTTAGATGGCAATGCTGATACTTTGACCTAAAATTAGGCCTGACCTCTGGCAACGGGAAGGGTCAACCGCTTGGCCATGTCCCGCAAGACCAGGTAAGGTAGGCGTACGGACTCCATGGCCCAAGTGTTTCAACCCTAAATGGCCCAAACACATAGCTACTAATGAATACATTGTATTTGCGCCATTTGAGGTTTTCAGCACCACCGGCAGCAGTTGCCCCAGCACTTTAATGCTTTTTTTCTTTTCTTTAGGTACATATTATTATACAGGGTGTAAACAGACTCTTCACGAAGCCGCCCACCAAGCATTCTGTACTTCAAACTAAGTAACTTTACGCAAAAATTATTGCTGGGAAACGACTTTTTTTTGCGGTGAAAATCACGTTTACGTTTTAAGGTAGGACTCAATGTTACGCACTCAAAACATTGTGATGATGAATGCATCGAATAGTACGGGGGTCGTGGAGGTGTTTAAAGTAAAAATATTACATTACTAGCTGTTCCCCGCGACCTTCGTCCGCGTCAAGTTATTAAAAATACAATTTTCCCCGTTTTTGCAACATTTTTCATTGCTGCTACGCTCCTATTGGGCGTAGCGTGATAATATATAGCCTATAGCCTTCCTCGATAAATGGACTACCCAACACTGAAAGAATCATTCAAATCGGACCAGTAGTTCCAGAGATTAGCGCGTTCAAACAAACAAACAAACAAACAAACACTGCAGCTTTATAATTATAATATTAGTATATTAGTATAGATATTATGTATTTAAAAAAACACTCGTGAAAAAGTTGGAACTTTGACCCCCAATATCTCCGTAACTAGAAGGTTCCCCGGTATGGTCTAGAACAAAAAAATGATCGCAATAGCGGGGAGAACAAGTGCCTTTCGGCTTCGTTAAGGGTCTTGTTACGGGTGCTAATGTTACTTACTGAGCTAGCAAGTAGTCCCGCAATCCTATGGTTCCCATGCTGAAATTGTTGCTACGAGTAACTCCTTTAGCCTCTTCACCCTGAGCTTGCATTAAGGTAACCACAGGATCTTCACCCGCTTGTGGTCGTACAATAATGATTGGCCTTCCACCGTCGTCTGGTCGTACAATTATGATTGGGCTTTCACCATCGTCTGGTCTTACAATTAGGATTGGGTTTCCCCCATCGTCGGGTCTTACAATAATGATTGGCCATTCATTCCCTCCTGGCTGCACCACGATCCCGGATCCTTCACCCAATTCAGGGCCTAAAACGCGCACCTCATTTTCCATCTGGCGGAACTCTTGTGCTGCCTCAAAGCTAGTCGCTAGTGCTGCGAGCGTCATGACTAGAAGTAGACACCTCATCTGTAAAAAGATTGAAAAAACAATTTTTTTTTGTCACAAATTATACACGAGTGGCGACATCTACACCACCACATACGAACTAAGCTGACGTTGAATCTACATCGCGATATTAAGGTTATCACCTATCGTATACACAGAAACCAGGCAGTCGAAGGATACTCCCTTTTCTATGGTGGATGAAGAACCATCCTGTTCCCCAAACCTAGTAATTAGACTATGACAAAAAAAAACTTTATTTTCCTTTTTACCGAGCTCAGTGTGGCAAAACCCAAAAGTGATCCGAAGAAAGAGATTATTTCATTTTATTATTTTATTTTGTAGTTATGTATTTGAGCCGTTTGGGGTTGAAACACTAGGGCCATGGGGTCCGAGTGCCCACCTAGTATTTCGGGAAATCGCCAAGCGGTTGGTCGACTCTTCACGTGACCAGAGGGTGGGCCTATTTTTTGGCCAAAGAATCAGCATTGCCATCCAACGTGGCAATGCTGCCAGCCTTCTGGGCACTTTTCCTGTTGATAGCGATGTGGATGAATTTTTTGACGCCCTGTGACCGTTTTGATACTTGTACATTTTTATTTTTCCTTACTATTATAGTTTGTATATAATGTAAATATTCACTTGTTATTAATAAAAGGAAATTTTATAATTGTCTCATTAAAAACATTAGAAACCCATGAATATAAACATAAATAGGACCAACAAAAATTACAAATGTCGAGATTATGTCATATTTTTTTATTGTTTAAAATATGTATAGGCATTCTGTGAGTGAAATCAATTAAATTAATTCTATTACAAAACTTAGAACTTATTTCGTAATAACGAGTTGATTTTGATATTAAGATAAAATAACTTAGATGAACTAAAACATGCATATGGCCTACTTAAACATAGCTTGTGCATATTTATAGTTGAACAAGAATCTTTTAGCGCGTGGCAAAATACGAAACTTAGTACGCCATTTTGTTTTTTTTTTATTTTACAAAACAAGATGCAGCTAAGTATAATAGCAGGTGACGTTATTTTGTTTCTGCCTACACCCATGGGAATCAAATCAAATCAAATCAAGTCAAATTTATTCGTAAATATAGGTTTAATTACAATAGGATGTTATAATAAAATTGTCAGTTCGCTAAATTTTACTCGAGAGCATACAAATAATAATAATAAAGTTAGTTGTGTCGAAATCACAGATACACATTTAAAATAAAACAACTCAGTCACTTGCATACTAACACACAATTTCAAATGTCAATATAATAATAATCTAAATGTTCAATTAATAACTTAAATCTACATTGAAAACAACAGAAACAGCCAATAAAATTCCTCAATTATTTACATATTAACACACAATTACCTAGAAAAGACCTAGGTTTATTTATGTATGTATTTTACTCTTGTTTACCAACATTACAGCGCCAAAATATCTTTTTAACAGTTTACACAGATACCAAGAATCCTTTGCTTTGCACAATCCGATAAAAAACATAAATAACAATTTATTATTTTAAAGGGCATTACCTTTTTAATTTCACTTTTTCTTGATCAACAAAATACTTTAGCTAAGTACGTCTTTTGAGCGTAAGCTTTGTAATGCGGAGATATTTATAGTAAAATATTAATAAATCCGATAAGATTAATACCTGAAGATTAGGTAAAATGATTAATTAAGTATGGATAATGAGTTAAGTAAACTCATTATCTATACTTAATTATTTATATTTGTTGATACAATAAAATTAGACAGATGGTCTGATTTAATCTGTGGATACTACTGTCTAGTCTATGACACATTATCTCACTAGACGAAATATAATTATTACTTCTTTTGTGCAATCGTGAAATTATGATCTATTAAGATTTGATATACTTTAAGCCAAGTCAGAGGCTCATGGGCGGCATAAAAACTCTGACACCAGGTTAGGCACTAACCACACGATAAAGAAGAATTCGACGCCAGAATGAATAAATAACTTCACATTAAGTAATTCATCAATTCAATTTATTTAATTCAGACACAAAGATCCATAATTTTGTTAGTAGGTACACTTAAAAATAATGTTAGTAATTAAATAATCAAAAACAAACCACACCAAACAAAACTGCACAAAATAATCCATCCAATAATACATCTCAAAATAATCTAGAATTTTTTTTAAAAAAAATGCAATACTATCCATGTCAAATAAAATGTAAAAATGTCCATAATCAAATTTGAAACTATAATAAAATAAAAATAAGTTAAATTAAAAATTATAAATATGGTCATTCATTTAGAAAACGACTACAAATTCAACTTAAACTGAATTCAACTTTCCATTTTAAATTTTAAATGATGAAGTATTGTCCCATTTAAAAAAATCATATTCATATCTTTATTTGCAATTCATAATAATTTAAAGATCTTACGCATAAAAACATGAAAAAAAACAGAAAACGTATAAAATTATTTTGTAAAATACAGCTTATAAAGAATCAATTAAGTTTAGTCTAGCGAAACTAAATAGGAATACAAAATACGGTGAGCTACGCAAAATAAATACGGGCAAGGTCGAGCGTAAAAAGAATAAAAAGTAGGTAAGTATGGAATGCGATAATGTTCTGAGTCATTAATCCATAATTGTCTACGGACATAAACAGATGCGACAATGCTTCTGTCGCCTTGCAACATTTACGGTTTTAATGGCATTTAAGGTGAAAACGCCAGGGTAACTCACGAAATTCAAATTTTCGTACGTTTTTTGCAATTTGCAGGTCAGGGTCGGGATTAAAATATAATTCGCAACCGTAACAAATATGCAAATATATTACATGAGAGGACATTGGGAATATTGTCGTACAATAATTTTCATCCTGAATATTTTCGATTTTGACACACGAATGCTACCTGACAAGCGGGCGTATGACACAGATGACACTAGACAGAACGAATTGTTACTAAGTAGTAACAAGTTTTGGATTACGATTTTCTTCGTCATGACCCGTCTATAGCTCGGAAATATTTGAGTGTCTTTGTGTCATATAAATGCGACCTGACAAGGCGACGTATCGCACTGGACTGATCGACTTGTTACTAATTTGTAACAGGTTTTGGAATTGTCAGTTTCTTGGTCTTGTCCCGTCTATAGCTAGTTATTTGAATGTCTTTGACATTTAATGACTTTTTTGACTTTTCATTTTCATGACTTTTTTTCTTTTTCTTACTCATTCAAAGAGATTAAATGATTGAAGAGCGTTGTATTGATTATATTAAAGACTAGCTGTTCCCCGCGACTTTCGTCCGCGTAAAATTATTAAAAATACAATTTTCCCCGTTTTTGCAACATTTTTCATTGCTGCTCTGCTCCTTTTGGTTTTCCCCTCCCGCACGCGCACCCCTCCTTGGTGACGCCCACTTCGCAACGGGCCGTGCAGCAGAAATCGTAGTATTTTAATTTCGCCATAACTTCAAAACCAAACGTCAAATTTTAATCATTCAAAGACTAAATATTATCTACATAAACTGTACTTAGTGATGAAATAATTTATTTTGATAAGAATTATAGCATGAGTAAAATAAATGCCTTTAAATGTAGTCCAAAAAAAAATCAAGATAAAAAAATGGTTGTTGTGCCTCAGTCGACATAGATAGGTATAGTGTGTCGCGGACTTTTTTGTAGATATTTATAAGATCTACAATTAGTTAGAACATTTTATGGTTCTATCTTTTATAGTTTAGGCAGCGTACGCAAAATAAATAACTTTTCTTGTATATTTTTTACACCTTGTGTCCGAAAAACCCAAATATCTTACGGAACCCTATTTTTTTCCAAAATAAAATTTAGCCTATGTTACTCGTGGATAATGTAGCTTTCGAATGGTGAAAGAATTTTTAAAATCGGTCCAGTAGTTTTTGAGCCTATTCATTACAAACAAACAAACAAACAAACAAAGTTTTCCTCTTTATAATATTAGTGTAGATTATAAATGCGAAAGTTTCTGAGGTTGGATGGATGGATGTTTGTTACTCTTTCACGAGAAAACTACTGAACGGATTTAAATCAAATTTAGCACACAGATAGTTTATAACCTGGATTAACACATACAATACTTTTTAGCCCGGTAGTATGATCCCGTGGGACAATTATTGAATCCACGCGAAGCCGCGGACATAAATAAGTTTTAGTATAAAATACTAGCGGCCCGTCCCGGCTATGCACGGGTGGATATTTATTTTTTAAACATTTTGGATTAAAATATAGCTTATGTTACTCAGGGATAATGTAGCTTTCTAATGGTGAAAAAAATTTGGAAATCGGCACAGTAGTTTTTGAGTTTATTCATTACAAACATATACACACAAAAATACAAATCTTTCCTCTTTATAATATTAGTAAGATTCCCAATGTCCGCTCTATAATTCTTTTAAATCTCTTTGATATCTGGCCTACATTACAGAAGGCATTAATCCTTACTTAATCCATAGACATGCGATTAGTAATAAATTGACAGCTAATCTAATTGTTTTCAGACTGGAACCGATTTGAAGTAATTAATACGAGGTGCAAGTTGCAGCTTTCGAATTAGTATTCCCTACTGTATTTAGTTTATTTATTTATTAATATAGGTTCACCAACAGCTTGTGTGTACAACATATCATAAGTATACATAGGTTTTAGTCTTAGGACTGACACAGTCGCCAATTACAGGTTAACCAGCATTCATAAAAGTAAATGATAACCTAAGAAAAAAACAAAAATGACACGAGTGGCTCTAGATAAAAAAAATAACAGTAACCTCCTTACATTTAAGTATTTACTTAGCCTATAATAATAAAAAACTTACTTAGCTTACGAAATATAATATAAAAAAACGGTATTTAGTTGATAGACGAGCAGCGTGGCTATATAATAACAGCCGGGTCTTTCGGTTAAGCAGTGCTTGCCTAGGTTGGTCCGTCGATGGGTGTGGTCACCCATCGACGGACCAACCTAGGCAACCTAGGCTACCTAGGCTCATTACATACTTTTTTTTCGCACTAGTCCTACGATTTAAGGCGATACAAAATCGTAGAACTAGTGGGAACAAAACGTCCCATTAGTTTTACCGTAGTAGAACTAATGAGAATGAGCCATATTTTCGAGTATCTATCGAGATTTACCTTCACAGCGCAGTAGTAACGCAACCACAACCTTAATGCAACAAACATAAAGATCAATGTGGTGTTTACAGTGATACACAGTCCGTGTGGGGCTGTGATGTGCATTTATTTCTCTGTTAATGCCTACACTTATTGTTAGAGCAACGTGTATCTAATTCACGATTGAATATTCTATTTTTTTTTCAAAAGTTGCCAATCGATTTCTCCTGTATCGTGGGTGCGTTTATTTAAACTCACATACACAAAAACAGCCAGATCCGGAACAACTACATGTAGTACTAATAATTGTTTCGTGCGGGTATTGAACCCGCGACACTCAACCGCAGCAGCCAATCGCTCAGCCACTGCGCCAATCGTGCTGTCAAATTTACGGTATGTCACTCTCAGACCTCGCTCGATAGATGAGGATCTAGGTAGTAATCCATCAGCGAAAACAATGATAAAAAAGTCATCAGCTACCGAAAAACTTGTTTTCTGACAATCTTTGCCAAATAGTATTGAGCAGCGGACTAGTGATGACAGCCGATGATAATGTCGATGAAATACTGTGAAAATATTGATAGTTTCCTGAAATATTAAATTCCCAACCATACTGCAAACAGTGGAGTCAACAAATTGCAACCCAGTGTAAGGGACGTGGGCCGCGGGACTGTTCGAAAGAGATACCGCGGCCCTGAAACGCAACGGGCAAAGAAGGAACATGGATGGGTTTTAGTCAGTACGAGTCTGACACTCCCTTCCACTCCGCCCGGAGCGGGAGGGGGCATTTGATGAATTCCCATCTGAAAAAAAAAAGTGTAAGGGACGTCGTGGCACAAACCTTTACGAAATAAGCTATTTCATACATTTTGGAATGACTGATTTGTTAAAATGGTCAATTGATGAAAACTTCAGCTCTGGAGGGTCTAGAATCGTGTGCGCACCGAATCTATGAAGTATGTATCACGTTAATTCCGACGTATATTGAATAAAACCGCCAAATTAGTTTTGTCAACATTATTTATTTAAAAAACCTTGCATACTTAAGTGTTGTCTAAAAAAAAGTACGTTACATTATTTCTTAGGGCTATCCTTTTCTCGTAATCATTTCCCTAACTATTTGCGCAACCGATAGTAGCATGAATGGAGATCGTATATGAGAAGCCGCTTCCTCTAACTCCTAGAATATTGATGGTGACAAAGCTCCGCCCCAGTCCTCCCGCTTTGATAGTGGGGATAGCATGCATGGTGTTGCCTACTCTATCCACTTGGATGGATGTGATGTTGGTCAGATGAGCGCCATTGAAGGTAACGTCTTGTTCGTGGATAATAAACACAGCCGCTGCGACGTTGTGTGTGATTCTGAAAATGCAAGTAGATTTATCGTCAATTTTATTCATGCCTCGTTGGTCTAGTGGTTGCGACTGCTGAGTTTGAGGTCCTGGGTTCGATTACTGGATCGGGCAAAGTGTTATTGGTGTTTTCCATCAGGAATTTCGCAGTAGCAGTCACGGAGTCTGGATTTGTGTCCGGTTTATGGCAATAGGCTCGCCCCCTATCACACGGGACTTAAACATAACTGGCAAATGTGGGTGTACTATTAGGTACGCCTCAGCCTAACCCTTCGTGAATTACAGGCGCGATGTTATGTTATGTTTAACTTCATGCATATGTTTATGACCAAAATTTATCGACGTGGACCGAAAAAAAGAAATAATAATAGTCCTTCTGACCATTTTCGGTCAATGGAGATTAGCCATCGGCGCAGACCTAGCACGGGGAGGGGGAGTAACTGAGTAATCTTTTGTAGAGATCAGTTTAGCAGTCGCTTAATGTATATAAAATATCAGTAGCGAAGAGTCAATTTTTGTAAGAGGTAAGCCAGAGTGCATATCTTTAATGTGATTATATTATTTGTCTATAGAATACTGACTGTGCCACTTTTGAAAGGGAAGCCAGTAGTAATCGGGTTATATAGAATCTTTGTCACTGTAAAATATTGATTTTCAACTGTTTCTATAGTTGCTGCCAGTTAAGATGGCAATGGCCGTCATTGACCCACCTACATTTATTAAAGTTCTTAACTTTGAAATCCACAAATAAGCCTGTTCATGTCTTGAATCGTCATCTATCGTGATCTTCAACATCTTTTCTAATGAAAAACGATACATGGTTCATTTGTTTTGGTTCGTACGAAGAGATATTATGGAAAGAGCAATGACCGCTATTGCCATCTTAACTGGCAGCAACTATAGTAAGTTTAGAAGAGACAAAATTAAAGAATGACCTATTTTCAGATTAATGCTACTTACCTAGACACCAGCCTATCATCAGGACCGATGACTCCAACTCTAAGACTTTGTCGTTCTTCTGGTATAGTCCGCATTGGTACGCCGTCCTGGTCGTACTCAATTTCACCTGGTTCATCCATTTCAGGCTCCTCAACCTCTTTAGCCACTTTAGCCACTTCAGCCTTTTGTAGCACTTCAGCCTCTTGTGGCACTTCAGCCTCTTGTGGCACTTCAGCCTTCTCTGGCACTTGATTGCTGACTGATGCAGCTGCCGCTGTTGCTAGCAACGCGAAGAGAAGTAGGCTATTCATCTGGAAAAAAAATGTCCGTTAATCTACTTATCTCGTATTATTATGATAAGAAGCTCGCGTCGCTAGAAATATAAGCTTATCAGAATGTTGATAGCAAGGGTAAGTACCTATACAAGGCCTAATTAGTGTGAGGTAAACTCCCCGCAGACATGATGAGTATTGATAAAACGATAACAGGTTATATTGTTTTTTTTTGGGTCAACGACCAAAGATATGCAGTTAGTCACTTGTCACTTGAAATATCAATTTAAAAATCAGTTTTATTTGTGTGTAATCTTCACAGACACGTTGGATTGATAACTAAAGACAATAAAACAAAATCATATTTTTTTTAAATTCAAATTTCATTCAACCTTCGATTATTGACCCTAAAAAACAATCAAATTATTTTTCTTTTCAATTCATTTGAAGCGCTTTAATTCTTTTCTGCTTTTGATAATAAGTACATATTTTTATTATTATTTTGGGTTTGTTTAGTAAATGGTATTTTCCTTACTTATGGCGATTATTTTAATGTATCCCAAAAATTGCAACCGTATTTATTTTTATAATTTGACTGGCCTACTATTGTTAAACTGCACGGTAAAGCCCTGTTCTCATGCAAAGAATGTTAGTCAATTCACCATAGACCAACTCAGTGGACTATGACTTACAGACCTAATGATTTCGTGTAGACCTAATGCCTACAGAAAAGAGCCTATGGCCAATTTATTGGTCACAGTTTCAAACTCCAGACTATGGAGTGAGGTTTCAAGACAAACCTAGTAATACTTTGTCCAGTAATTGAGCTGACATACTGGCTTATGCTAGCTAATATTTAGCAAAAAAACAACATAACATTATCACGCCTGTAATCCCCGAAGGGTTAAGCGTAGTTAATAGTACACCCACATTTCAAAAGTTATGTTTAAGTCCCATGTAATAGGGGGCGAGCCTATTGCCATCAACCGGGCACAAATCCAGACTGCGTGGCTTGTACTGAAAAATTCCTGATAGAAAAACCCAATGATTTTTTGGCCGACCTGGGAATCGAACCCAGGACCTCATGCTCAGCAGTCGCGCTTACGGCCGTTGTTTATATTAACTTACATTGTACACTTTAACGTTAAAAAAGTGCGGATTAAAATTGAATTGATTGTATTCAAATTATTGAATAAATGACTCTTGATTTGATGTACAAAATCCAATTTTGTATTGTTACATAACAAGCGAATGGCACAATGAGAGAGCGCTTTAAGCTAGTAAAAAGCTTTTTGAATGTTGTGGAAATCACTGGTAATGAAAATACGAAATAATTTGAAAGCGAATGACATTTGTTTTGGACCTCAATTCTTGATTTGTAAGTGACCAAAATACCAATGAAAAAAAATCACTTACCTTTATTATTTTATTACGTCTTGATGATCCAAGTGCAGCTAAATATTATAAAAATACTACCGAAGAAGACAGTCTTTATATTGTATTACAACTGATGAAAGAATGATAAGATTGTTATCTTATGTTTTTATCATAATATTACTAATCACTATCGAGTCCTACTTAATTTTAGCTTTAAATGAAAAATAAAATGTACACACAGTGACACAAGTAAAATTATAATTCTACATTTGTCAGTGTAAAAAAACAATACATTCTAACAACAGTAAGGAGTCATAATCTTTAGGGAAAAGTTACATACGACCACGGCTATCCTCTGAACATCACTATGAATATAATATTTAAAATATAAGGGTGTAACAAGACCCTTAACGAAGCCGAAAAGCACTTTTTTCCCCGTCATTGTGATCATTTTTTTGTTCATACCTGGGAACCTTCTAGTTACGGAGATATTGGGGGTCTAAGTTCCAACCTTTTCACAAGTTTTTCTTTTTAATACATATTTTTAATGTAAGAACTTTTCTTTAAACACCTCCACGACCGCCGTACTATTCAATCCATCCATCAGCACAATGTTTTGAAGGAGTTACATTGAGTCCTACCGTAAAACGTGACTTTTCACCCCAAAAGAAAAGTCGTTTCCCAGCAATAATGTTTGCGTAGAGTTACTTACTTTGATGTACATAATGCTTGGTTGACGGCTTCGTGAAGGGTCCGTTTACACCCTGTGTAACGTGTAACTTTTGTTTATGTAATAGACTATAAATATTGAATGTTTAGTAGGTGCATAACTACTACAGTCTTACCGAATGCACCTGAATACCATTATTTGTCATGGACTGACTGCCTATCTGACGTTTATAACCCACTTACTAGCTAATACGATAGCCCTTGGCAAGACGACAAAGATCTACAAATGACAACCGGGACCAACAGCTTAACGTGCATGAAAGAATTCACGGAGGGAACTGAGTATGTAATGATGGTCCATGGACCGACCTCGGCAAGCACTGCTTAAACTTGAAAATCGACACGTGTGGAGATTTATTGAACCGAAATAAACAGTAATTTAAAAATTGTCATTTCTCGCTGCCTGTACATTTTATTTTTGTCTTGCAAGGCCATGAAAATGTAATTTAGATTTTGCGATTAAGACATGATAATATTATCTTATTGTTCTTCACCAATTTGATCACAATATAAATACTGCTTTTCTGATTATACTTATTAAGTCTACACTGTAACGAGCTATCGTTTGGTACATCACGTCTTACTGAAATTTTGAAGGTACGTTTTTTTTTTGTCATATTTATTTAATTAGTTTTTACATCAGGAACCGAGAGCCAAAAGGCAGTCGCTTTCAAAGTGTTTTCTGCAATGACTTTCAACAGTTTTGATGGCGATTGTCATCGCAATACTTTTCTGACTTCTCCATCAGCGTCATCGCAGATAATGTCACTTTGTTCGACCTCTGTTACACCAAAACACGATCAATTTCTTTGTAATTTATATTATGCTTCGTAATTTAGTGAGTTGGGTGAATTTTATGGAACGCACTTATTGCTCGCTTCTCCCTGTGAGAGGCTGAGCCCAATATCATCCTTTTTGCGTTGCAGATAATATTCAAACAGTAAGAAAATAGTAGCTCGCTCCCTATTACATGGGACTTCAACATAATTGGTGAAATATTTGTCTACTTGTAAGGCACACCTCTGCCTAATCCTTCCGGCATTACAAGGCGTGATGTTATGTGGTTAGACTAGAAGCCGACCCCTGATGGGGTTCGTAAAATTGGTACTTAAATCAACAAGTGACGAGGCGTAGGTCTTACGCACTCCATGCACTCAACTTTCTGGTCAGCTTATGTTACAGACGTACTATTTTTACTTAAAGTTTGAGCCGATATGTGATAAAAAATTACGGATTATCAATTTTTTTATTCCAGATGAATAGCTTCCTTCTCACCGCGTTGTTAGCAACAGCAGCAGTTGTATCTGTAGTCGGCAATGAACTTGACGTGGCTAAAGAGACAGAAGTCGAAAAATACGAGTATGACGAGACGGGCGTACCTTTGAGGACTGTACCAGACGAGAGACAAAGTATTACTGTCGGGGTCGTCGGCCCTGATGATAGGCTTATGGCTAGGTTGGTACCACACATCTGAATAAAGGGTGTAAAAAGACCCTTAACGAAGCCGAAAGGTACATGTTTTCCCCGTCATTGCGATCATTTTTTTTGTTCTACACCATACCTGGGAACCTTCTAGTTACGGAGATATTGGGGGTCAAAGTTACAACTTTTTCACAAGTTTTTTTTTAATACATGTTTCTAATGCAAGATTTTAACTTTAAACACCTTCACGACCCCCGTACTATTTAATCCATCCATCAGCACAATGTTTTGAGTGCGTTACATTGAGTTTTACCGTAAAACGTGATTTTTGACCCCCAAAAAAAAACTCGTTTCCCAGCAATAATTTTTGCGTAAAGTTACTTAGTTTGATGTACAGAATGCTTGGTTGACGGCTTCGTGAAGGGTCTGTTTACACCCTGTATATACCGAGAACTTTTATAATAAATGCGTAATACATTAGTGAGCGAGTGTAGTGGTAGAGGGACTAATGATCCAGGGTGATAGGAAGCTGGCAAATCAATTGAATTGCTTGTAACAAAAACTCGCCATTTTAAACGATATTTATCGCTACCCGTACTGACTGTCGCTAAATATCTCACGCGTATCATAATATAGGACCTGTGTATTATGATAAGTGTGCGTTATGATATATAACGACAGTTAATATGGGTAGCGATAGCTATCGTTTACAATTGCGAGTTTTTGCTACAAGTTCACATTCGATTGTTTTGCCCAGTTAAAGCGATTTGACTATAGTCAAAAGACAGTCGCTTTCAAACGTTTCAACAGACATCGTTATATCGGATATAATATTATGATACTCTTTTAACAAACTGAAATATTTTCCATCACCGAGATGCTAAAAACTAGAAAAAAATCCTGTAAATGAATAATTACTTGATTTAAAAGTGCCCATGGAGTACTGGCTGTTCTACTCCATATAGATCTACGTATTACTAGCGTCGCCATCTTGCATTATCAAATGTGTGCCAATAGCAGCCTTCTGCGATTGTCGTTCGAGCGCCAACAGACCAAGTCTCAAACTAATTTAAAAAAAAATTGCTTACACTTTGTATAACTTCACAGGGTTGTCCACACTGTTGCTGCTGCCACCTTCATTATCCATGACAATGACGTCACTGTCCGTGGAGCACCACACACCAATATAACCGCAGTCCAAGTGACACGCACTGGGACCGTTCAGCATGCCATCCCGACCATTAAAGCAGGAGGTCTTGGGCACAGCTTTGTAACTGTCAATATCCTAGGAGTAAGAGGACGTGCATTCGACTACGTTATCGCTGTCTATTCGGCTCTTGGATGCGCAAATAGTTAGGGAGTGTGTCTTTTTGACTACGGGTTATTTTTGTTGTGGTAACCCGAAATGATATATGTATTTAGCTTTATTTCTAGTGGCAATACTGTTTTTGTAAGTCTTTTTAAATAAATAAGTTGTTTTGTAAATTAATGATATTTTTTATTTGTTGCGTGTTGATGATTGATGTGAATTAAATATTTATGTCATCATCAGCCTAGCCTTTTCCCAACTATATTAGGGTTGGCTTCACTTCCTGGGTAATACGACACTCCTAAATAAGACTGGTTGGCAGACTTTTTGGGTTCTGACTACCTATAACGGCTCTGATTGAGATTGGTAGATCTTCTACCAATGACAGTCGAGACAAATCGCTCAGCGCGCTTTCCAAGGCACTTTTCCTATGGAGAAGAACGGGCAAGAAAGTCCATGGTTACTCTTTTAAAATGATTTGGTTTAAAAATACAGGGTGTAAGGGACAGCCCTCCACAAAGTGACAGGTTGTATTCAGCTCTATTAAATGCACTTTTATACCGGTAGCAAGATCCCATGGGACAATAAGTCCACGCGGGCGAAGCCGCGGGCATATGCTAGTCAAGCTTATGCATAATAATAGGGCAATATCTACCTACTATCAAAAGGTGAACAACAATCATTGAACTGGCTTTGATTGATATAGCGGTTGTAATCCAGCTTATATAGAAACTTATCTATAATTAGGTAATTGGAATGTGCAATTCAATATATTAAATACTAGCGGCCCGTCCCGGCTTTGCACGGGTAGACATTTATTTTTTTAACATTTTGGGATAAAATATAGCCTATGTTACTCAGGGATAATGTAGCTTTATAATGGTGAAAAAAAATTTGAAATCGGCACAGTAGTTTTTGAGTTTATTCATTACAAACATACACACACACAAAAATACAAATCTTTCCTCTTTATAATATTAGTAAGATAATTACAGATACGAGGATAATGTTACTAAACGAAAACTATGTAAATGGTTTTAATGCGTTTATACATTTTTAATTGATATTCTAACAAAAAACATAATGGTTTTTATTAAAAAAAATATCGATAATACATTTTTCTTTTTTTTTTCTTTAGGTTAATAGCTTGACTAGGTTGGCCTGTGGATACCCATTACATACCGAGTTTCCTCCGTGCCTCGGGAAGCACGTTAAGCCGTTGGTCCCGGGTTTCATTTGTAGATCTTAGACAGTTAGGTATTCAGTGGCCCGAAAAGACTGACAACCAGTCTTATCAAGAGGTATAGTATTACCCAGTACTAACTGGGTTGTAGAGGTCAGATAGGCCGTCGCTCCATATAAAATACTGGTATTCAGCTGCATCCGGTTAGACTGGAAGCCGACCCCAATATAGTTGGGAAAAGGCTAGGCAAGATAATGATGATCTCTAATACATATTTCTAATACATAACATATTTTGAGTATATCATCTAATAAGGCCTTCAATTTTATGGTAATAACCGTGGCCTGTAGCTGATCGTATCCTGATTGTGACAATGAAATTTCCAATTCCTCCGCCTCCTGGATGGGGTTGCGTTCTGTGAGGCCCCCACCTCCCCCCGATGGTAATCGTTTTCGCGTCGGTGTCCCTTCCACCTCGTATACGCGTCTAATTGAGAACCTCCTCCTTTTGTTTCGTCGTTAAAAAAACTATACTTGAGGCAGATGACACGGGCGAGTGTCATTCTTTCACGAAAATACATAACACCGCGATTCAGAAAATGGAATGAGATAAACAACGCCATCTATCAAGCACAAAGTTAAACTGCTAAAATACAATGCATGGAAAGCGATCGAACACACACTTCTACAGGGTCTAAGGCTATGTAGATTTTCAAAGCAGCGTCATGTATAATATTCTGAACTACGTTTTGCTATCACAACTTTTTTTAAGAGCCGGTCAGTCGATTTTAAAGTTATCTTGTGAATACATTTTTATTCATTAGTACCATTTTGGTTCAATAGATGTCGCTGTATGTATCTTACATATTGATGATAAGTTATTCTTGAACACTCAGTATTTTACTGCTACATAAATACCCATGATGATAAAACTATTTATTTGAATAATAATTAATACTAGTTTCTACCGGTGAACTAATTAAATTTTAGAACACAAAAGCTGCTATTGTGACTTAACTATGATAGTTAGATATATTCCATAGCGGACTTTTTTGTAGGTAATAATGAGTACTTTAATCATGTAGTACATAATTTTTAAGTATCATCAATAAATAGTTTTCTGAGCGCACGCCAAATAATGAATTTTATAGGCAAGATTTTGCTACTTTGGGTTACATAATTATAATTTTTTTCAACATAAATTATAGCCTAAGTTAATTCCTGATAGCTTAGCTTACTATTGGTGATTTTTTTTTTTAAATCGGTCTAGTAGTTTTGGAGCTTATTCGGTACAAACAAACAAACATAAAATCTTTCCTTTTTGTAATATTAGTACAGATATAGATAGAATAAAACCTATATTGTGCATATTGTTCTTTGCAAAAATATCTATAGTACTAAAAAAACTCTTAATTCCTAACCAAATGCGCCCACGACGACTCCTAAGCACATTATCTGCCATAGATTTGAATGCTATAGTGAAATCCACGGCCTGTAGCTGATCGTATCCTGATTGTGACAAAGTAGGTTCCAATTCCTCCACTCACGATGGATGGGGTTGCCTTCTGTGGGTCCCCAATTTGGGTCACCCGGATCGCAGTTATCTCGACTTTCGTGCGGATTGTTATATCTCTCGTATGGACATGACCCGCGACGCCGTTCACCCTGTGCTCGGCACTGGAAACACAATACATGCAGATAGTCAGGAAAGTGTAGCAAAATGAAGCACCGCTAGTCATGGCTAAACTTTAAGCTGCCCGAGGCCTATTTCATACAACTCAACTTCTTGCTATCAACCTAACCTTACCTCAAATGATGACCATATTCTCTTACAATGGGGGCTGTTTTGTTAATTATCTTATGTTCAGTCTGTGAATACTTACTTGGACACCCGCCTATCTGAACAATCGAAGTTTCCTACGCACAGGTTAGGTCGACAGGCTGCCGCTTTCTCTTTAGCCGCTACGTTCAAGGCAGACGCGTCAGCCAGCTGATCTACGTCAATAACAGTCACCTCTGGCTTCCCCATCAAGCTCACATCAGGCAGCTCCACCAGGTCCGGCACCTCATTGCTGACTATTGCTGCTGTTGCTGCTGCTGCTAACAACATCACGAGGAGTACGCTCTTCATCTGGAAATTTAACATTACTATTGTTAGATGCCATCTTTACATAGTATAAAACAAAGTCGCTCCCGCTGTTTGTAAGGTTTGATCTTTTAAACTACGCAACGGATTATAATGCAGTTTCCAGCAACAGATAGAGTGATTCAAGAGGAAGGTTTATATGTATATTGCACCCGTGTGAAGCCGGGGCGAGTCGCTAGTATTGAATATTTCAACATTATTAAATATATGTCACATCATAATTCAACACCAAAGAAACGATTGATGGACTGTGTAACAGATATATATGGCTAGAAAACATGAGATGACGACTAACAGAGAAGTATGGGTGAAGAGTAAGTGCTGCAGCGACTACAAATAAAAATGATATCTCTATTCCACCACAGGAAGCCAAAGGTTTTACTTTCCTCTTTTATCGACAATGTTTCTTATTCATTCCTAGATCAAAATAAATAAAGTCACTTACCTTTCTAATGTTTAACTTTCATACACAATTTCTAAAGTGAACTACTTCGAGGACAGTGTGAGTATAAGGTGTATTCGGAAGGAACCAGTATTTACAGTGAAATTAGAAAGCAAATGCAATTGATAAGATTATATCTGACCCACATTTCGGTAATTTACATTCACATAATAATATGACAACTTATCAGTGACGAAGTAAACAACAAGTTAGATGACACCGATTTAAAATCAATATCAAAGCATTTTTTTCTGGCAGGCCAGTTACAGGCACTTTTGAACTGTCATAACAAAGACAACAATGAAATGTAGCAGATCTATCTTGAAATGGTAATAGAACAGTATTTGGAAAAAAACAACATAATAAGTTTAAAATTTATTTATTTACAAAAGATAATAAAATATATATTGTCCATCTTGTTCTTACAAAAATATCTAAAATACTAAAAAAAACACTCTAAATTCCTTATTATCTGGCATAGACTTGAACCCTATAATGAAATCCGCGGCCTGTAGCTGATCGTATCCTGATTGTGACAACGGAGTTTCCAATTCCTCCACTCGCGACGGATGGGGTTGCGTTCTGTGAGGCCCCAATGCGGGTCACCCGGATCGCAGTTATCCGGCCGTTCGTGCGTACTGTTATATTTCTCACATGGTAATGACCCGCGACGCCGTTCGCCCTGTGCTCGGCACTGGAAACACAACAAATGTAGTTAGTCAGAAATTGTAGCAAAATGAAGTATCCAAATCCGAGGAACACCAGTTTTCATGGCTAAACTTTAAGCGGCCCGAGGCCTATTTCATGCTGTGAACCTCAACTTCTTGCTAAATCAACATAACCTTACTTTATTCTCTCATAATAGGGGCTGTTTTGTTAATTAGCTATGTGTTCGTATGTGGATGCTTACTTGTATACCCGCACATCTGAAGAACCGATGGATCCTTGGCTCAGGTTACGTCGAGAGTCTACCGCAGTCTCCTCAGGCACGTCAGTCAAGTCAGCCGCATCAACTAGCTCATCCATGTCAGTCACAACCACCTCTGGCAACTCGTTCACGTCCACGTCAGCCATTTCGTCTCCATCAGTCACGTCAGGCATCTCCACCACGTCAGGCAGTTCATTGCTGACTACTGAAGCTGTTGCTGCCGCTGCTAACAACACCACAAGGAGTACGCTCTTCATCTAGAATTTTAACATTACCGTTGTGAAATACCATGTTAAAAATCACATCATAATTCAACACCAAAAAACGATTAATAGGCTGTGTAACAGATGATAGGCTAGAAAACATGAGATGACGACTTATAGAAAAGTTTGGGAGAAGAAGTAGTAGTGCGGCGAGCACAAATAAAAATGATATCTTTATTCCACCACAGGAAGTCATAGGTTTTTCTTTCCCTTCTTATCGACCATGTCTCTAGTCCATTCCTAGGCCAAAAAAAAAACACTTACCTTTCCAATGTTTATTTTAATCCACAAAACTCTAAAGTAAACTCCTTGGAGGACAGTGTGAGTATAAGGTGTATTCTGAGGGAACTAGTATTTATAGTGAAATTAGAAAACACACGCATTGATAAGATTACATTTGACCTAGATTTTGGGAATTTACATTCCCATAATAATATGAAAACTAATCAGTGAACAACAAGTTAGATGACACCGATTTAAAATAATAAAGATACTGTTTGTATCTCTTACTCGTATGACAACATCAATAACAAAGATAGAGGAAAATTAACAGCCTGCCCTTGGGTCATGGGAAGTGTCAACTAAGCATTTTGAAATTTCCTTGAAAAGACTGTGAGCACTCGGACCACTCGGTCCAAGAGCTTCAACCCCAAACAGAGTTTCATTAGTTACTTAATGAAATACTTTAATCAGAGACTAGCAGCATGCCTATATCTTCGGGTTCAAAGGTTCAAAAATAATTATGAGGTCCCATTGAAATTACATTTTAATTTTCGTATATTTTTTTTACATTTTCACAACTAAAGAGGCATCAATGGAGATCACCTTATCGCAGTCGAGTGTGCTACGCCGTAGCTCACCGTAGCACGCTGCGTAGCGCGTCACGTTCTGAGATGTGCTAGCTGATCGGTCCTCTCTAGACTATGATTAGAAGGATTTTTAAAACATACTCCTTTTATCATTGTTATTAATGTTCTCGTACGAGTAAGAGATACACACAGTATCTTTGTAATTAAATCTGTGTTATCTAACTTGTTTTTTATTTCGTCGCTGATTAGTTGTCATATTATTATGTGAATGTAAATTACCGAATTCTAGGTCAAATAAATTATCTTATCACTTGCGTGTGCTTTCTTATATCACTATAAATACTGGTTCCTTCAGAATACAACTTATACTCACACTGTCCTCAAAGGAGTTCACTTTAGAGTTTTGTGGATCAAGTCAAAGTAAACATTGGAAAGGTAAGTGACTTTTTTTTTTTTGGCCTTGGAATGAACTAGAGACGAAAGACATGGTCGATAAGAAGGGAAAGAAAAACCTGTGACTTCCTGTGGTGGAATAAAGATATCATTTTTACCCGTCGCCGGTCGCCGCAGTATTATTTCTTCTAGCATAAGAGTACTTCTCTGTTAGTCGTCATCTTTTCTTTTATTGCAAAAAAAAACCTGCCTGCTCGTGACCTCGATCACGCCTGATAGAAAGCGGTATATAAGGTCTATGATGGAACGAGCGTGCCCAGAAGATGCCTGTTCACTCTTGCTTTGAAGGCAGACGGGTCAAATGTGGGAGGAAACCAGATGCCGGCAGAGAGTTCCACATCTTGGCTGTGCGCATAATAAACGTGGAGGAGAATCTCATGTTTTCTCGCCATACCTTCTGTCACAGAGTCCATCAAACGTTTCTTTGTTGTTGAATTATGATGTGTTATTTAACATGGTATTTCACGACAGTAATGTTAAAATTCCAGATGAAGAGCGTACTCCTCGTGGTGTTGTTAGCAGCGGCAGCAACAGCTGCAGTAGTCAGCAATGAAGTGCCTGACGTGGTGGAGATACCTGACGTGGCTGACGTGGACGTGAACGAGTTGCCAGAGGTGGTTGTAACTGACGCGGATGAGCTGGTTGACGCGGCTGACTTGACTGACGAGGCTGAGGAGACTGCGGTAGACTCTCGACGTAACCTGAGCCATGGACACATCGGTTCTTCAGATGTGCGGTTGTACCAGTAAGCATCCACATACGATCACAGCTAATTAACAAAACAGCCCCCATTATGAGAGAATAAAGTAAGGTTATGTTGATTTAGCAAGAGGTTGAGGTTCACAGCATGAAATAGGCCTCGGCCCACTTAATATTTAGCCATGAATAGTGGTACTCCTCGGATTTGGATACTTAATTTTGCTACACTTTCTGACTATCTGCATTTGTTTCCAGTGTCGAGCACAGGGCGAACGGCGTCGCGGGTCATTTCCATATAAGAGATATAACAATCCGCACGAACCGCCGGATAACTGGGATCCGAGGGACCCGCATTGGGCCCTCACAGAACGCAACCCCATCCGTCGTGAGTGGAGGAGTTGGAAACTCCTTTGTCACAATCAGGCTACGATCAGTCACAGGCCGCGGATTTCACTACAGAGTTCAAGTCTATGGTAGATAATGTGCTCAGTAGTCGTTTTGGGCGCATTCGGTTAAGAATTTCGATTTGAGATATATTTTTGCAAGAATAAGATGTACAATTATATTGTTATGTTCTGTAAATAAATATATTTAAACCCATGGTTCTGTTTTTACTAATTACCATATCATTCAATTTCTATAAAACTGTTTTCAATTAAAGCTACACATATACACGTTGGCGTACCAGTAAAAGCCCAACAATTCAAAACAAAAAGCTGAAGAGAGCTGTTTGAGAAAACATAGTTTTATTCGAGCTGCATTGGAGCATCTTTGTTGGTCAAATAGTTTACTCGTGATAAGTGACTGATGATAGTAAGCCCACTTGACCTGCGTGGTGATTGATAAAACAAAAGTAAAAAGAAAAAATATTTATTAAAAAAAGCATGGTGAATTTAAATAAAATTCTTATGCTACAATAGCACCAACATGGTACATCGCATGACTCGTCGCTCACGTCGACGTCCTCATGCGTCACTATCATCTCGGGAGCCTCCACATAGTCATTGCTGACAACTGCTGCTGTCGCCGCCGCTGCTAGTAGGACCACGAGGAAAAGGCTCTTCATCTGAAATCACAAGTCGATTTTGGTATTTTTCATTTTACATTCGATGACAGACCATGAGCTCTTTTCCCGTGTCACCTCGAACCAGCCTGCGCGGTACGCGTCCAGATCGTCTCAACACCTTGTTATGGGCCGATGTTGGCTGCGCGGTCTATGGCACCCATTGTGTGGAGGCTTTTACCCAGCGGTCATCGTGCATGCGGCTGATGTGACCCGGCCGTTTGGTATAAGTATTCAACTCTTTGACTCTTTGTATTTAGGAGAGGAGCTCGTGGCTAAATAATAACAGCCGCTCGGGTCGATCTTTAGGTTAAGCCGGGCCTGCCTAGGTTGGTCTGTGGATGGTTGACCACCCATTACATACCTAGTTTCTTCCGTGCCTCGGAAATCACGTTAAGCCGTTGGTCCCGGGTGTCATTTGTAGATCTTTGATGGTCGTTAGGTAGTCAGTGGCCCAAAAAGTCTGACAACTAGTCTTACCAAGGGGTATCGTATTACACAGGGTTGTGGAGGTCAGATAGGCAGTCGCTCCATGTAAAATACTGGTATTCAGCTGCATCCGGTTAGACTGGAAGCCGACCCCAATATAGTTGGGAAAAGGCTCGGCAGATGATGATGACTCTTTGTATTTCGAACTCTGTCTTGTCTTTTGACACCCAGAATGCTGCATTCCATTACATTGACCTTTGGCAAACTCCAAGGCGGAACCTCTGCGACTCGGGGATTTCGATGAGTTTCCGCTTGGGGGAGATCGGAAGAACACGCTTCATTAGCGTTTTTACGGACTATTTCCTTTTAGTTTAATAAAAACCCAGGACACCAATACGAAAATATTTTTTTTTCCCTTTTTATAAGAGTATACAGTCTTTACAGTCTTTATGATATCGCTTGTTTGCGACAAAAAAGACATAACTCGAAAAATAAGCAATACAGAACCTCGTTTTTTTAAGTTAGATTAATATTTTTTTTAAATTATATTACCAATTTTTTTTGTTGCGTAAATCCTCTTACCAAAACATGAAAGGTTTCTTTTAAGTATTTCGTTAATTTTATATTCAACTACAAACAACATCGAAAAATCGAAATTTTAGAGTTATGTCATCCTTGTCGTAAACGAGCGATATGTATGTACGCGGTTAGCTTGCACTTAACAAACACAATAAACACGATATAGCAAAACTAGGAACAACTTTGGAACATAATAATAACTTGCGTGCATGTTGCAGACAACAACATGGTAGCTACTAACTTATTTGTAGATCTAACCAGAATGTTCACTTCAGCCGCTGTCAGAGCTATTTTGATCATCCTTGGTTTCAGCAGCAGGTTCTTGCTTATAATACCGGTATTCCGGCTTCAGCTCCCACATGTTCTTGTGTGGATTCTTGTAGTTATAGTTACATATTTCTTTCAAAATCTCTTTCAGGTACACGATAGGTTGTCTGGTAATCTGTGACAAAAATCAAAGAAACTTTTGATGGCCCGATATAGAATATTCATTATTTTAAACCCTTTTTTACATTTTTAAAAGGTACTCCGCAAATATATTACAGCAAAGTTGTTTACTTATCTAGCATTTGTAAGCATAATCTATACTAATATTAAAAATCTGAAGAGTTTGTTTGGTTGAACGCGCTAATCTCAGAAACTACTGGTTCGAATTCAAAAAAATCTTTTAGTGTTGGATAGCCCACTTATCGAGGAAGGCTATAGACTATATATCATAAGGCTACGACCAATAGGAGCGCAGCATCAATGAAAAATGTTGCAAAAACGGGGAAAATAGTATTTTTTATAATAATAGCTTGTAACAGCTAGTCATTAATAAATGTGTCTATTGATTGCACATTTGGAACTTACAAGACAAAAACAAATATTTTCTCAGTTCGCAACATACCTTTTGTAAATCTTTAATGTTATAATACTGATGCTTCTCAAATAAAACAAACAGCATGTCGAGAACTGCGTTTTTGTCATCCCTGACTCTCTTTTCAACTGTCTTCTTCCTCATGTAGTCAATCTGAAACAAATAATATGTCTATGGTTAGGTTCTTACTTTTTTTATTGCGTGTTGGCTTTTCACGCCTAAGCCACTGAACCGATCATCCTGAAATTTTGCATATAGGTTGTCCGGTGTACAGAAACAGACATAGGGTATCTTTTACCCCGAAAAAAAGTCCTGTTCCCGAGAAAAACAACAATAACGTTCTTATGATAATAGATGGCGCCACGCGTCTTTCGAATCATGATTGAATTATATATTTAATTCATTTCTCTTACATATTATTTACATTTTTAAATATTCGTGTACAAAGTAATACAAAAAAACATTTAAAATCTAAAAAATAGTAGCCCACCGGCATCGGGAACAGGGTCCAGGCAACCGATGGTCAGAGCTCTTGAGAGAGGAACCTCCTAAGGATACGCGCCGTGGTCAAAAGTAGTGCTTTCTGAATCAAGCCCTTGTTCCAGCTGCCAAGCGAGAGCCTCCTCAGATGTTGGTCCAGGCTATTGTATAATAAGCCATTGGCCGACACGACTATCGGCACAATGACTGCTGTACTCACGTCCCATATGTCGACAATCTCGCGAGCCAGATCTAGATATTTGAATTGTTTATCTTTCTCTGCGTTCACGAGGTTCTCGTCATGAGGAACCGTTATATCAACAATCATTGCGGTCGCTCGAATCGATCTAACACCACAATGTCAGGCTTAATGGCAACAATAGTCCTGTCAGTATTTTTATTACAAGCAGAGTACAACCCGAATTGATTGTCAAATTCTAAATTAACGCGAGCAAAGCTGCGGGCCAAAGCTAGTAAATACTAAATGAATTCACTTACTCTCCCAATGTTTACCTTGACTTGATCCACAAAACTCTAAAGTGAACTCCTTTGAGGACAGTATGAGTATAAGTTGTATTCTGAAGGAACCAGTATTATAACTATATTGATAATAATATCTGACCTTCATGTCGGGAATTTACCTCCACGTAACAATTAATCAGTAACGAAGTAAACAACAACTTAAATGACATAAAGATACTGTTTCTATCTCTAACTCGTGCGATAACATTGATAAGAAGCGCTACGCGGCAAGCTACGGTGAGCTACGGCGTAGCACACTCGACCACGATAACGGGATCTCTATAGATACCACTAGAACGCTTTGTGAAACTGTCATCAGCCGTGAGGCACACTTTATTGTCTCTTTTTTTTCTATTTACGTTTTATATTGTGTAGATTTAAGTTTTTTATTTTTTTTTATTTGTTTGTTGTGTGCACTTTTGGCATGTGCCAAATAAATATTTTTTCTTTCTTTCTTTCATTAGCCTGTAGTTGTGAAAAGTTGTATTTTTTAAACAATTACCAACCATTCGTTGCTCACCACTTCGTTGCATCCTCTATTGGTTTTATTACGTATATTAATCAAGTGTCAAATCAGTTAATTTTACAGTTCATATTTACACGTCATCTTAAATACACACAAACATACAATATTTTACCTGAAATCATCATCATCAGCCTATAGCAGTCCACTGGACATAGGCCTCTTCAATCCCACGCCACTTTACTTGTTTCTCAGCAACTCTCATCCAACCGTACCGTAAGTGTCCACGTTTCGGCCCCGTATGTCATAACAGGCAGGACGCACTGGTTGAAGACCTTAGGTCTTTGGGCTCTGTGGAATATGCGACGAGAAGACCCGACAAAGCTTCCCAAATACTGCCGAGCCCACCTGAATGACAAAGTAGTTCTTACCAAACTACCGAGTTTGTCCGATGTTCTCGAACAGCCTCGAGAAGACCGCCATTGACAACAATAGCTCCTGGAGTGACGTGTTTGTTAAACATAACCTGTATTCGTTGTCGTTCCATTTTTAATGAACTCCCGTCGCCACCTCTCCCAGAACTGCTGCCGTATTTCTTCGATGAGCTGGTATCTGCTGGGTCTAGTCGTTTTCACTTGTAGTGAAGGTACTGACATCAGTTTTCTGTTTACATGCATATGTATAGCTTTACTTGAAACTTATTTTAAAGAGATTTAATGATATGACAATAACATAAACAGTACCATAGATTGAAGTTTATTTATTTATAAAAAAAATCTTGTTCTTATAAAAATATCTACAATACCAAAAAAACAACTTAAGTCTTAACCGCATGCGCCCAAGACGATGTAAGCACATTATCTGGCATAGACTTGAACGCGATAGTGAAATCCGCGGCCTGAAGCTGATCGTAGCCTGATTGTGACAAAGGAGCTTCCAACTCCTCCACTCACGACGGATGGGGTTGCGTTCTGTGAGGCCCCAATGCGGGTCACCCGGATCGCAGTTATCCGGCCGTTCGTGCGGACTGTTATCTCTCGTGTTGTCGTATGACCCGCGAGGCCGTTCACCCTGTGCTCGGCACTGGAAAACACAACACATGCAGATAGTCAGGAAAGTGTAGCAAAATGAAGCACCACTAGTCATGGCTAAACTTTAAGCTGCCCGAGGCCTATTTCATACAACTCAACTTCTTGCTATCAACCTAACCTTACCTCAAATGATGACCATATTCTCTTACAATGAGGGCTGTTTTGTTAATTATCTCGTGTTCTGTCTGTGGATACTCACTTGTACACCAGCGTATCTGAAGAACTGATGGATCCTTGGCTCAGGTTACGTCGAGAGGCTACCGCAGTCTCCTCAGGCTCGTCAGTCAAGTCAGCCGCGTCAGCCAGCTCATTCACGTCAGTCACAACCACCTCTGGCATCTCGTTCACGTCCATGTCAGCCATTTCGTCTCCGTCAGCCACCTCAGGCAGCTCCACCACGTCAGGCGCTTCATTGCTGACTACTGCTGCTGTTGCTGCTGCTGCTAAAAACACCACGAGGAGTACGCTCTTCATCTGGAATTATAACATGACTTTTGTTAGATACCATACTTCAACATAATTCAAGAAATAATTTCCGCATGACAAGTAACAACAGCCTTAAATTACTTAGCAAAATAATTTATAATGAATTGTTGCCTTGATTATATCACAGCAAGCCAAAAGCTTTAATTTTCTTTTGTTTTTGCAGACCGAAATAAATAATAAAGGAAATCACTTACCTTTCCAATGTTTACTTTGACTTGATCCAGAAAACTCTAAAGTGAACTCCTTTGAGGACAGTGTGAGTATAAGTTGTATTCTGAAGGAACCAGTATTTATAGTGAAATTAGAAAGCAAACGCATTGATAAGATTACATCTGACCTACATTTCGGTAATTTAAATCCGCATTACAAATAAACAATGACGAAGTGAACAACAAGTTAGATGACACCGATTTAATTATAAAGATACTGTTTGTAACTCTTACTCGTACGATAACATTAATAACAATGATAAAAGGAGTATGTTTTAAAAATCCTTCTAATCATAGTCTAGAGAGGACCGATTAGCTAGCACATCTCATAACGTGACGCGCTACGCAGCGTGCTACGGTGAGTTACGGCGTAGCACACTCGACTGCGAGTTTAGTTGTGAAAAGTAGGTTTTTTCTCAACATATACCAATCGTTAATTGCTCTTCTTGCCGTTTATCTACAGAAGCGTAGTCAATGAAACATATATCATACTCACCCAGTTTCCTCACACACAAACCTACCATATTATACCTGGAATTATATTCACAAACTTTACATCGCTGGGGTTATCAAGCACAGTAACTTCCCAAAATATCTCGGTGTTACTCTGGATAGGTCACTAACTTTCAGCAAGAACTGCAATATCATCGATCGTAAGGTGCATACTCGCAAGTCTTTTACAGCGACTAGTCTCGTCAAAGTGGGGTGCTTCGCTTGACGTCATGCTGACTATTGGGCTGGCGCTATCTATCTCTGCGGGTGAATTAACGTGCCTCGTGTGAATTCGACCAGCCCATGTAAAGTTAGTGGATACAGTTAGTCGCTCAAACCGACCCCGGTACAAATTGTGTATCCACTGGCAGGCATAGCGCCACCTTAAGCTGTGGCGAGAAAGTGTTTCCCTTTCCAAACCATTTTTGGCACTTGGCGAAAATCTCTCGCCTGGACACGAGTTACCATGGCTGACCTGGAAAATTTTAAATAGACTCCGGACACTGGTTGGCTGAAGCAAATAAAACGTGTTCTGGTAGAGATTCACAGATGACTCTGCCCTGGAGTGTTACTGTGATGTTGCCCCACAAACGATGGGACACTTGATATCGTATCTTGCCTGCCCTGTTGTTTGCACATCACAGGAGCTGATGGACGCTACTGAGAGCGCCGAGCTTAAGCAATTCCAAGCAAATTTTGCGCTGACCCAATTTGAATTGTCATTGACTCGCTAAGAAGAAGATACCTGAAATCATCATCATCAGCCTCCCGCTGTCTACTGCAGGACATAGGCCTCTTCAATCGTACGCCACTTTACTCCATTCTCTGCAACTCTCATCCAATTTCTACCAGTCACCCTGCGAAGTTCGTCGCTCCACTGAGCCTAAGGGCGTCCCACCTTACGCTTGCTGATTCGTGTTCTCAACTAAAGAACACGTCTAGCCCAACGGTCATTATTTCTACAACTAATACGGCCTACCCATTGCCACTTCTGCTTAGTTTTTATGTGAGCTATGACGATAACTCTGATTCTCTGTGCGATCCGTCAGAGACTCCAAGCATAGCCCGCTCTGTAGCTTGCTAAGTGACCTTGAATTAATGGACAAACCGCACCGTGCGTTTCGGCCCCGTAAGTCATAAGAGGCAGGACGGACTGGTTGAAGACCTCAGGTCTTTAGGCTCTGTGGAATATGTGACGAGAAGACCCAACGAAGCTTCCCAAATACTACCCAGCCTAGCTTAATTCTTCTGTTATTCCTGTCAAAGTTGTTCTTGCCAAACTACCGAGATTACCCGATTTTGTCGAACAGCCTCGAGAAGACCGCCATTGACATCAATAGCTCCTGGGGTGACGTGTTCGTTGAACTTAACCTATATCCATTTTTAACTTTCTTGACATCATCATTTCAATTTAATTTTAATTACAACTATTAAGATTTGTTTGTACTTTTTTCCCTAATTACTTAGTTTTGTTTCTTCGTGTCAATGTTTCCTATCCATGAACTTATGTCCAGAACTCTTGCCACATTGTCAGTAATAACAGTGGCTTTGGACTGAGCCCTCAAAGTGCACGTGGAATTCCACAAACAGCAGAGAAGGAGGTGGGACACAGTTTGTGATTTGGCTTTTCACTCTACACTTCGTTGCATCGGACCTGCAGCGGTCCACCTGATTTCGTAGTTGGTAAAGAGATTTCCAGGCAGACTATGACAGTGGGTAGTCCAGTGAAAGCCCAACAATTCGAAATACTAAGCTGAAGCGAGTTGTTTGAGAAGACATAGTTTTATTCGAGCTGCACTAGAGCATCTTTTATTCGTCAAATAGTTGACTCATGATAAGTGACTGATGATAGGAAGCCCATCTGACGTGCTTGGTGATTGATAAAACAAAAGTAAAAAGAATAAACATTTATTAAAAAAACAAGGTGAATTTAAATTCAATTTGTTAGTGCTAACATAATGGTACATCGAATGCCTTCTTGTGTCAATTGCCTCTTGCAGTTTATCGTCCATAAACCTCGATCTGGTAGTGGTAGCCGCGGCTTCTAGCCGACTGAAGCCTGATTGTGACAGAGCTACTTCCAACTCCTCCAGCTATGATGGATGAGGTGGAGCCCTGTACGGTACCCACGTGCCTCACCCGGATCGCGGTTATCCGAACGTTAGTGCGGAAAGTAATATCTTGACGATGCACCGCGTTGTTAACGGCGCCTCTGACGTGCGCGGTTCTGAAAACACACCAAATGTTAGTGTTACGTGTAGTCAGTAAACATAAAAACTGACAACTTACCAAGGAGTATCGTGTTGCTCCGTAATATGCTGTGTCAGTGTTGTACTACCCACCTGGCGAGCAGCCTGCTGTTGCCGATGGTGCCCACGCTCAGGTTGCGCCGAGAGGCGACTGCAGTCGGCTCCGGCAGCTCGCCCACGTCGCTCACGTCGACGTCCTCATGCGTCACTATCATCTCGGGAGCCTCCACATAGTCATTGCTGACAACTGCTGCTGTCGCCGCCGCTGCTAGTAGGACCACGAGGACTAGGCTCTTCATCTGAAATCACAAGTCGATTATGGCATTTTTCATTTAAAATTTGGTGACAGTGTTAGGTTCCATAGTGTGTCGCTGCGATTAGGCTGCGGCCGCTGTGGCTTGCAGTTGCGGGCACGGTCGGAATTGTATCTTTATTTTGACAAAATAAACAAGCCGGATATCGCCACGCACAGGGAGGAGCCCAGTACCGGGACAATACAAGTTGAAGAACAAAAACAATTAATGTTAACAATTTGTTTCATTTACATTTTATACAGTAACTGACTGAGACTTACCTTGTCAATGTGACTACGACTTGATTCTCAAACACTTCAGCTGACTCCGTTGAGTTCACTGCTACTATAGCTGCCTGCTGAAGGAAGCAGTATTTATACTAGCATTGCGTAATGATAAGACGATGCTATCAGTTATCTAGTAAATAACAGCAATAAATAACCCCGACTTTGATTGTTAATGCAGAGGATGTAAATCGGTATCTATGCGATAATAATATTGGAAAGTCATGATATACCTAAATATATATATATATATGATTATGTACTGTGTCACACAGAGCCTCTACAATACTTTGCCTCAGTTCTATTACTATGTTAAATAGAGCATCACTGTCAGTACTAAGGGTGCTTTATAAATTGTTAAGTGATTTTTCCAGAAATTGAGCTTCTTCATTTCGACTTATAATTCCATAAGGCTAAAATCAGTCACTGAATTGATATCTTAGGCCAGTTTTCGTTGGTCTAGTGTTCGCAAGAGCTACTGTTGTGCAATAGGTCCTGGGTTCGAAAAGCCTATAATAACTAGTCGATAATTTTACTGTTTGTCAACAAAAAAACGATGTGACATGTATGTGTGTGTGTGTGTGTTTGAGGCTTGTTTTCTGTTTACATGCATATGTATAGCTTTACATGGATACTAATTTTAAAGAAATTTAATGATATGACAAAAACATAAACAGTACCATAGGTTGAAATGTATTTATTTATAAAAAAAAAACAAAATTAGACATATATAGTACATCTCGTTCTTGCAAAAATATCTGCTATACCAAAAAAAATACTAAATTCTTAACCGCATGCGCCCAAGACGACTTAAGCACATTATCTGGCATAGACTTGAACGCGATAGTGAAATCCGCGGCCTGAAGCTGATCGTAGCCTGATTGTGACAAAGGAGCTTCCAACTCCTCCACTCACGACGGATGGGGTTGCGTTCTGTGAGGCCCCAATGCGGGTCACCCGGATCGCAGTTATCCGGCCGTTCGTGCGGACTGTTATCTCTCGTGTTGTCGTATGACCCGCGAGGCCGTTCACCCTGTGCTCGGCACTGGAAAACACAACACATGCAGATAGTCAGGAAAGTGTAGCAAAATGAAGCACCACTAGTCATGGCTAAACTTTAAGCTGCCCGAGGCCTATTTCATTCAACTCAACTTCTTGCTATCAACCTAACCTTACCTCAAATGATGACCATATTCTCTTACAATGGGGGCTGTTTTGTTAATTATCTCGTGTTCTGTCTGTGGATACTCACTTGTACACCAGCGTATCTGAGGAACTGATGGATCCTTGGCTCAGGTTACGTCGAGAGGCTACCGCAGTCTCCTCAGGCTCGTCAGTCAAGTCAGCCGCGTCAGCCAGCTCATTCACGTCAGTCACAACCACCTCTGGCATCTCGTTCACATCCATGTCAGCCATTTCGTCTCCGTCAGCCACGTCAGCTAGCTCCACCACGTCAGGCGCTTCATTGCTGACTACTGCTGCTGTTGCTGCTGCTGCTAAAAACACCACGAGGAGTACGCTCTTCATCTGGAATTATAACATCACTTTGTTAGATGCCATATCAAATACCTCAACATTATTCAAGAAATAATTTCCGCATGAAAACTAACAACAGCCTTAAATTACTTAGCAAAATAATTTATAATGAATTGTTGCCTTGATTATATCACAGCAAGCCAAAAGCTTTAATTTTCCTTTTTTTTGTAGACCGAAATAAATAATAAATGAAATCACTTACCTTTCCAATATTTACTTTGACTTGATCCACAAAACTCTAAAGTGAACTCCTTTGAGGACAGTGTGAGTATAAGTTGTATTCTGAAGGAACCAGTATTTATAGTGAAATTAGAAAGCAAACGCATTGATAAGATTACATCTGACCTACATTTCGGTAATTTACATCCACATGTAATCAGTGACGAAGTAAACAACAAGTGAGATGACACCGATTTAATTATAAAGATACTGTTTGTATCTCTTACTCGTGCGATAACATTAATTATAATTTTGAAGGATATTAAAATAAGTATAACTTTAATGGGTCTCCAATACCAATTGTAGTAGTATCCAAGGAAGCCATATTTTTTACTTTGAAAAGCCCGACCAGCTAGCTCGGTTCGCGTAGCTACGCGCTACGCAGTCAGCTACGGCGTAGCAACGAAGCCGTGATCTCCACACCTCTCAACGTAACTTTCGTTTGCGAAAACAGTTTCACCTGAATCATATTTAAATCAGTAGTACCTATACTGGGTGTAAAAATGCCCTTAACGAAACTGAAAAGCACTTGTTCTCCCTGCCATTGCAATCATGTTTTTGTTCTGGACCATACCTAAGCTTTTTCACAAGTTTTTTTTTAAATACTAGCTTTTAAGGTTATAACTTTACTTGAAATACCTTTATGACCCGTTTTCTATTCAATGCATCCATTAGCATAATGTGTAACATTGAGTTTTACCGTAAAACGTGATTTTTCACCCTAAAAAAGAAAGGCGTTTACATATTTTTTACGTAGGGTTACTTGTGTACAGAATGCTTCGTGAAGTGTCCGTTTACACCTTGTATTATTTGAATAAAACTTCATAAATAACATAATGTTCTATTGCTTATCAAAAATATTGCTTACCGAAATATGTCTGCAAGTCTACAAAAAAATAATGTCAAGCCTCATTTTAAGAGATAGAAATGAAGATTAAAGAAGGAACCATTCTTTACAAAATACAGGGTGAAAGAGACATCGACGCGCAAATCGTTGCCAAAGAAAGTACATGATTCCACACCCAGTTTGGAAAATGTTCGACGGTTAATAAAAAAAACTGTTCCTTTGTATGAAACTGCAGATTTTTTACTTACGCAAAGGACCGTGGGCAAAATACACCCACGTCCGCCACAGCTTAGACTACTTTTATTTGGAAGGTATCACAGCCATGTATCTCTGTGCCAAAGCTCATCAAATTCTGTTCCAGGGTTCTCTTTTTATTTCAAGTCGCAACTTACCAACACAAACAAACCGTTACTGCTGGGGTGAATGTAAAGAATACAATTGTGTACCCGCAATTCAGCCAGAAGTGACGAGGAGGAACACCGTGTGGTTTTAGTCAGTAGGAGTAGCCAAAGCTGTGGCGGACTTGGGTGTGCCGCCCATACATTTCTGCGCACTATCCTTTCTTCTTCTTCTTTATCGCGTGTTTAGTGCCTCACCTCATTATTTCAGCCGAAAGAAGTCCACTTCTGGTCATATTCCTCCCACAAGGTTGGCGACATTGACCGGTCAAGTGCATCTAGCATCCAACGGCTCCCCGCAACCTTCACCAGGTCAGGCCAGAGTTTTTATTCCGCCCATGGGCCTCTGACTTGGCTTTACATGCCGTCAAGAAATTACTCTCAGGCATGCTGGTTTCCTCACGATGCTTTCCTTCGCCGATACAAGAGATAATTGTTCAATACGCACATGAATCCGAAAAATCAGAGGTGTCTTGGGTTGGAACTCGAGACCTACGACTACTCAGTCTGACGGTCACACCATTACGCTAAATATTCTTATTTTAATTCGTTGGTCTAGTGGTCGTAAGAGCTACTGTTGAGCAATAGGTCCTGGGTTCGATTCTTTGAAAAAGATCGGGCAAATTTCTGGTGGAAAAAGCTAATAAAAAGATCGGGATTTCTGAGTAGCAGCCACGGAGCCAGGAATAATTCCCGGTTGATGGGACCTCCTATTACATGGGACTTAAAAATAACTGGTGAACTTTGGGTATGCTGCTAGGTACACCTCTGCCATTTCACATACTATACACAACGCATCAGAACACAGAACACAGAGAGGAGTCTCTATGAGACCCACCACGCAGGCGCAGTACGTGTTGTGGAAGATTTAACTTATTCAGAGCAAATAGGAAAGCTATAATAATTAACATAGTCGTGTCCGCCAATGGTTTAATTGCCAAGAGCCTCGATCAACACCTGAGGAGGCTCTCGCTTGGCAGCTGGATCAAGGGCTTGATTCAGAAAGCAGTACTCCTGGACACGGCGCGTATTGTTAGGAGGTTCCTCTCTCAAGAGCCCTGTCCACCGGTGGCTCGGACCCTGTTCCCAGTGCCACCAGCACTATTTTATACCTATGCCTACTATTTTATATATTTTTAAATGTTTTTTTTTTTCAATATTTTGTATAGAATATTTAAAAATGTAAAAAGTATGTATGAAAATAAATAAAGGAAATAATAACATAGAAAAATGTATTGTGATTTCCTGCGAAAGAATCTAACTTATATTAACCAGTCGATAATTTTACTGTTTGGTAACAAGAAAACGATGTAACATGTGTGTGTGTGTGTGTGTGTTTGAGGCTTGTTTTCTGTTTACATGCATATGTATAGCTTTACTTGAAAACTAATTTTAAAGAAATTTAATGATATGAAAATGACATAAACAGACCATAGATTGAAGTGTATTTATTTATAAAAAATAAAATTAGAGTACATCTTGTTCTTGCAAAAATATCTACAAAAACAAAAAAAAAACTAAATTGTTAACCGAATGCGCCCAAGACGATGTAAGCACATTATCTGGCATAGACTTGAATGTTATAGTGAAATCCGCGGCCTGTAGCTGATCGTAGCCTGATTATGACAAAGTTGTTTCCAATTCCTCCACTCACGACGGATGGGGTTGCGTTCTGTGAGGCCCCAAGGCGGGTCACCCGGATCGCAGTTATCCGGCGGTTTGCGTTGATTCTTATATCTCTTGATATCGGAGCTGAAATTTGATCGGCACTGGAAACAAAACACATGCAGATTGTCAGGAAAGTGTAGCAAAATGAAGCATCCAAATCCGAGGAGCACCACTAGTCATGGCTAAACTTTAAGCTGCCCGAGGCCTATCTCATGCAACTCAATTTCTTGCTATCAACCTAACCTTGCCTCAACTGATGACCATATTTTCTTACAATGGGGGCTGTTTTGTTAATTAGCTTATGCTCTCTTTGTGGATACTTACTTGTGCACCCGCACATCTCCATTACCGATTGATCCTAGGACCAGGTTACGTCGAGAGGCTACCCCAGTCTCCTCAGGCACGTCAGTCAAGTCAGCCCCGTCAGCCAGCTCATTCACGTCAGTCACAACCACCTCTGGCATCTCGTTCACGTCCATGTTAGCCACAACGTCTCGGTCAATCACGTCCGGCAGGTACTCCACGTCAGGCACTTCATTGCTGACTACTGCTGCTGTTGCTGCTGCTGCTAAAAACACCACGAGGAGTACGATCTTCATCTGGAATTATAACATCACTTTTGTTAGATGCCAAATCAAATACTTCATAATTCAAGAAATAATTTCAGCATGAAAAATGTATAATGAATTGTGTCCTTGATTCTACCAAAAAAAATAATTTTCCTTTTTTTTTCGACTATTTTTGGGATTAATTACAAAGTCTAGTCCATTTTTGTAGACTGAAATAATAATAAACGAAATCACTTACCTTTCCAATGTTTACTTTGACTTGATCCACAAAACTCTAAAGTGAACTCCTTTGAGGACAGTGTGAGTATAAGTTGTATTCTGAAGGAACCAGTATTTTATAGTGAAATTAGAAAGTAAACGCATTGATAAGATTACATCTGACCTACATTTCAGTAATTTAAATCCACATTACAAATAAACAATGACGAAGTGAACAACAAGTTAGATGACACCGATTTAATTATAAAGATACTGTTTGTAACTCTTACTCGTACGATAACATTAATAACAATGATAAAAGGAGTATGTTTTAAAAATCCTTCTAATCATAGTCTAGAGAGGACCGATTAGCTAGCACATCTCATAACGTGACGCGCTACGCAGCGTGCTACGGTGAGTTACGGCGTAGCACACTCGACTGCGAGTTTAGTTGTGAAAAGTAGGTTTTTTCTCAACATATACCAATCGTTAATTGCTCTTCTTGCCGTTTATCTACAGAAGCGTAGTCAATGAAACATATATCATACTCACCCAGTTTCCTCACACACAAACATACCATATTATACCTGGAATTATATTCACAAACTTTACATCGCTGGGGTTATCAAGCACAGTAACTTCCCAAAATATCTCGGTGTTACTCTGGATAGGTCACTAACTTTCAGCAAGAACTGCAACATCATCGATCGTAAGGTGCATACTCGCAAGTCTTTTACAGCGACTAGTCTCGTCAAAGTGGGGTGCTTCGCTTGACGTCATGCTGACTATTGGGCTGGCGCTATCTATCTCTGCGGGCGAATTTACGTGCCTCGTGTGAATTCGACCAGCCCATGCAAAGTTAGTGGATACAGTTAGTCGCTCAAACCGACCCCGGTACAGATGGTGTATCCACTGGCAGGCATAGCGCCACCTTAAGCTGTGGTGAGTCAGTGATTCCCTACTCAATCAATTTGTGCCACTTGCCGCAAATCTCCCGCTTTAACACGAGTTACCATGGCTGTACCTGGAAGTCTTTAAAAATTACTCCGGACACTGGTTGGCTGAAGCAACGAAAACCTGTTCTGGTAGAGATTCACAGATGACTCTGCCCTGGAGTGTTAATGTAGTGTTGCCCCACAAACGATGGGACACTTGATATCGTATCTTGCCTGCCCTGTTGTTTGCACATCACAGGAGCTGATGGACGCTGCTATTGAGAGTGCCAAGCTCAAGCAATTCCAAGCAAATTTTGCGCTGACTCAATTTGAATTGTCATCGACACGCTAAGAAGAAGATACCTGAAATCATCATCATCAGCCTACCGCAGTCTACTGCAGGACATAGGCCTCTTCAATTGTACGCCAATTTACTCCATTCTCTGCAACTCTCATCCAATTTCTAGCAGCCACCCTGCGAACATTGTTGCTCCACCGAGCCTAAGGGCTTCCCTCCTTACGCTTGCCAATTCGCATTCTCCACTCAAGAACACGTATACCCCAACGGTCATCGTTTCTGTGGCCGCCCATTACCATCAGCTTAGTTTTTATGTGAGCTTTGTCAACTCTGATTGTGTTTCGGATCACCTCATATCGGATGCGCTCCGTCAGAGACTCCAAGCATAGCCCGTTCTAAAGCTCGCTGAGCGACCTTGAATTTATGGAATAACCGTACTGTGCGTTTCGGCCCCGTAAGTCATAAGAGGCAGGACGGACTTGTTGAAGACCTCAGGTTCTTAGGCTCTGTGGAATATGTGACGAGAAGACCCTACGAAGTTTCTAAAATACTACCCAGCCTAGCTTACTTCTTCTGTTATCCCTGTCAAAGTTGTTCTTACCAAACTAACGAGTTTGCCCGATTTTGTCGAACAGCCTCGAGAAGACCGCCATTGACAACAATGGCTCCTGGGGTGACGTGTTCGTTGAACTTAACCTGTAGCTATTGTCGTTCATTTTTTACTTTCTTGACATCATCATTTCAATTTAAATTTAATTACAACTATTAAGATTTGCTTTTACTGTTTTCCCTAATTACTTTTTGTTCCTTAGTGTTGATGTTTCCTATACATGAACTTATGTCCAGAACTCTTGCTACATTGTTAGTAATAGCAGTGTCTTCGGAATAAGCCGTCAAAGTGCATGTGGAATTCCAAAAACTATCAGAGAAGGAGGTGGGACGCAGTTTGTGATTTGGCTTTGCACTCTACACTTCGTTGCATCGGACCTGCAGCGGTCCACCTGATTTCGTAGTTGGTAAAGAGATTTCCAGGCAGACTATGACAGTGGGTAGTCCAGTGAAAGCCCAACAATTCGAAATAGTAAACTGAAGAGAGTTGTTTGAGAAGACATAGTTTATTTCGAGCTGCACTAGAGCTTCTTTTGTTTGTCAAATAGTTGACTCATGATAAGTGACTGATGATAGTAAGCCCATCTGACGTGCTTGGTGATTGATAAAACAAAAGTAAAAAGAATAAACATTTATTTTTAAAAAACATGGTGAATTTAATTAAATTTTTATGCTTGTTAGTGCTAACATAATGGTACATCGAATGCCTTCTTGTGTCAATTGCCTCCTACAGTTTATCGTCCATAAACCTCGATCTGGTAGTGGTAGCCGCGGCTTCTAGCCGACTGAAGCCTGATTGTGACAGAGCTACTTCCAACTCCTCCAGCTATGATGGATGAGGTGGAGCCCTGTACGGTACCCACGTGCCTCACCCGGATCGCGGTTATCCGAACGTTAGTGCGGAAAGTAATATCTTGACGATGCACCGCGTTGTTAACGGCGCCTCTGACGTGCGCGGTTCTGAAAACACACCAAATGTTAGTGTTACGTGTAGTCGGAAAACATAAAAACTGACAACTTACCAAGGAGTATCGTGTTGCTCCGTAATATGCTGTGTCAGTGTTGTACTACCCACCTGGCGAGCAGCCGGCTGTTGCCGATGGTGCCCACGCTCAGGTTGCGCCGAGAGGCGACTGCAGTCGGCTCCGGCAGCTCGCCCACGTCGCTCACGTCGACGTCCTCATGCGTCACTATCATCTCGGGAGCATCCACATAGTCATTGATGACAACTGCTGCTGTCGCCGCCACAGCTAGCAGGACCACGAGGACTAGGCACTTCATCTGAAATCACAAGTCGATTTTGGCATTTTTCATTTAAAATTTGATGACAGTGTTAGGTTCCATAGTCTGTCGCTGCGATTAGGCTGCGGCCGCCGTGGCTTGCAGTTGCGGGCACGGTCGGAATTGTATCTTTATTCACACAAAATAAACAAACCAGATATCGCCACGCACAGGGAGAAGCCCGGTACCGGGACAATACAAGTTGAAGAATAAAAACAATTAATGTTAACAATTTATTTCATTTACATTTTATACAGTAACTGACTGAGACTTACCTTGTCAATGTGACTACGACTTGATTCTCAAACACTTCAGCTGACTCCTTTGAGTTCACTGCTACTATAGATGCCTGCTGAAGGAAGCAGTATTTATACCAGCATTGCGTAATGATAAGACGATGCTATCAGTTATCTAGTAAATAACAGCAATAAATAACCCCGACTTTGATTGTTAATGCAGAGGATGTAAATCGGTATCTATGCGATAATATTATTGGAAAGTCTTGATATACCTATATTTAATTATGTGCTGTGTCACACAGAGCCTCTACAATACTTTGCCTCAAATCTATTACTATGTTAAATAGAGCATCGCTGTCAGTACTAAGGGTGCTTTATAAATTGTCAAGTGATTTTTCCAGGTATAAAGCTTCTTCATTTCGACTTATAATTCCATAAGGCTAAAATCTGTCACTGAATTGATATCTCAGGCCAGTTTTCGTTGGTTTAGTGTTCGCAAGAGCTACTGTTGAGCAATAGGTCCTGGGTTCGAAAAGCCTATAATAACTAGTCGATAATTTTACTGTTTGTTAACAAAAAAACGATGTAACATGTATGTGTGTGTGTGTGTGTGTTTGAGGCTTGTTTTCTGTTTACATGCATATGTATAGCTTTACATGAATACTAATTTTAAAGAAATTTAATTATATGACAAAAACATAAACAGTACCATAGGTTGAAATGTATTTATTTATAAAAAAAAAAACAAAATTAGACATAATATATGTATACATCTTGTTCTTGCAAAAATATCTACAATAACAAAAAAATGACTAAATTCTTAACCGAATGCGCCCAAGACGACTTAAGCACATTATCTGGCATAGACTTGAACGCGATAGTGAAATCCGCGGCCTGAAGCTGATCGTAGCCTAATTGTGACAAAGGAGCTTCCAACTCCTCCACTCACGACGGATGGGGTTGCGTTCTGTGAGGCCCCAATGCGGGTCACCCGGATCGCAGTTATCCGGCCGTTCGTGCGGACTGTTATCTCTCGTGTTGTCGTATGACCCGCGAGGCCGTTCACCCTGTGCTCGGCACTGGAAAACACAACACATGCAGATAGTCAGGAAAGTGTCGCAAAACGAAGCACCACTAGTCATGGCTAAACTTTAAGCTGCCCGAGGCCTATTTCATACAACTCAACTTCTTGCTATCAACCTAACCTTACCTCAAATGATGACCATATTCTCTTACAATGGGGGCTGTTTTGTTAATTATCTCGTGATCTGACTGTGGATACTTACTTGTACACCAGCGTATCTGAAGAACTGATGGATCCTTGGCTCAGGTTACGTCGAGAGGCTACTGCAGTCTCCTCAGGCTCGTCAGTCAAGTCAGCCAGCTCATTCACGTCAGTCACAACCACCTCTGGCATCTCGTTCACGTCCACGTCAGCCACTTCGTCTCGGTCAACCTCGGCCGGCAGGTACTCCACGTCAGGCACCTCATTCCTGACTACTGCTGCTGTTGCTGCCGCTGCTAAAAACACCACGAGGAGTACGCTCTTCATCTGGAATTATAACATCATTTTTGTTAGATACCATATCAAACACTTCAACATAATTAAATTCAAGGAATAATTTCCCCATGAAAAGTTACAACAGCCTTAAATTACTTAGCAAAATAATTTATAATGAATTATTTCCCTGATTCTATCACAGCAAGCCAAAAGTTTTTTTTTTTTTTTCGACTAAGTTTGGGATTAATTGCAAAGTCTAGGCCAGTTTTGCAGGCCGAAATAAATAATAAATGAAATCACGTACCTTTCCAATGTTTACTTTGACTTGATCCACAAAACTCTAAAGTGAACTCCTTTGAGTACAGTGTGAGTATAAGTTGTATTCTGAAGGAACCAGTATTTATAGTGAAATTAGAAAGCAAACGCATTGATAAGATTACATCTGACCTACATTTCGTTAATTTAAATCCGCATTACAAATAAACAATGACGAAATGAACAACAAGTTAGATGACACCGATTTAATTATAAAGATACTGTTTGTATCTCTTACTCGTGCGATAACATTAATAACAATGATACGGTGTATGTTTTAAAAATCCTTCTAATCACAGTCTAGAGAGGACCGATCAGCTAGCACATCTCATAACGTGACGCGCTACGCAGCGTGCTACGGTGAGCTACGGCGTAGCACACTCGACTGCGATAACGTGATCTCCATTGATGCCTCTTTAGTTGTAAAAAGTAGTGGTTTTTTCTCAACATATACCAAACTTTCATTGCTCTTCTAGTCGTTTATCTACAGCAGTGTAGTCAATGAAACATATTTCATACTCACCCAGTTTCCTCACACACAAACATACAATATCATACCTGAAATTATATACGCAAACTTAACATCGTTTGGGGTGATCGAGCACAGCATCTTCCCAAAATATCTCGGTGTTACTCTGGACAGGTCACTAACTTTCAGCAAGAACTGCAACATCATCGATCAAAAGGTGCATACTCGCAAGTCTTTTAGAGCGACTAGTCTTCTTAAAGTGGGGTGCTTCGCTTGGCGTCATGCTGACTATTGGGCTGGCGCTATCTATCTCTGCGGGCGAATTTACGTTCTTCGTGTGAATTCGACCAGCCCATGCAAAGTTAGTGGATACAGTAAGACGCTCAAACCGACCCCGGTACAGATGGTGTATCCACTGGCAGGCATAGCGCCACCTTAAGCTGTGGCGAGAAAGTGTTTCCCTTTCCAACCCATTTGTGGCACTTGCCGAAAATCTCCCGCCTGGACACGAGTTACCATGGCTGACCTGAAAGTCTTTAAATAGACTCCGGACACTGGTTGGCTGAAGCAAAGAAAACCTGTTCTGGTAGAGATTCGCAGATGACTCTGCCCTGGAGTGTTAATATGATGTTGCCCCACAAACGATGGGACACTTGATATCGTATCTTGCCTGCCCTGTTGTTTGCACATCACAGGAGCTGATGGACGCTACTGAGAGCGCCGAGCTTAAGCAATTCCAAGCAAATTTTGCGCTGACCCAATTTGAATTGTCATTGACTCGCTAAGAAGAAGATACCTGAAATCATCATCATCAGCCTCCCGCTGTCTACTGCAGGACATAGGCCTCTTCAATCGTACGCCACTTTACTCCATTCTCTGCAACTCTCATCCAATTTCTACCAGTCACCCTGCGAACTTCGTCGCTCCACTGAGCCTAAGGGCGTCCCACCTTACGCTTGCTGATTCGTGTTCTCCACTCAAGAACACGTCTAGCCCAACGGTCATTATTTCTACAACTAATACGGCCTACCCATTGCCACTTCTGCTTAGTTTTTATGTGAGCTATGACGATAACTCTGATTCTCTGTGCGATCCGTCAGAGACTCCAAGCATAGCGCGCTCTGTAGCTTGCTAAGTGACCTTGAATTAATGGACCAACCGCACCGTGCGTTTCGGCCCCGTAAGTCATAAGAGGCAGGACGGACTGGTTGAAGACCTCAGGTCTTTAGGCTCTGTGGCATATGTAACAAGAAGACCCGACGTAACTCTCCAAATACTGCACAGCCCAGCTGAATTCTTCTGTTGGCCTCCATGTCAAAGTTGTTCTTACCAAACTACAGAGTTTGCCCGATTTTGTCGAACAGCCTCGAGAAGACCGCCATTGACATCAATAGCTCCTGGGGTGACGTGTTCGTTGAACTTAACCTATATCCATTTTTAACTTTCTTGACATCATCATTTCAATTTAATTTTAATTACAACTATTAAGATTTGTTTGTACTTTTTTCCCTAATTACTTAGTTTTGTTTCTTCGTGTCAATGTTTCCTATCCATGAACTTATGTCCAGAACTCTTGCCACATTGTCAGTAATAACAGTGGCTTTGGACTGAGCCCTCAAAGTGCACGTGGAATTCCACAAACAGCAGAGCCTTAAGGAGGTGGGACACAGTTTGTGATTTGGCTTTTCACTCTACACTTCGTTGCATCGGACCTGCAGCGGTCCACCTGATTTCGTAGTTGGTAAAGAGATTTCCAGGCAGACTATGACAGTGGGTAGTCCAGTGAAAGCCCAACAATTCGAAATACTAAGCTGAAGCGAGTTGTTTGAGAAGACATAGTTTTATTCGAGCTGCACTAGAGCATCTTTTATTCGTCAAATAGTTGACTCATGATAAGTGACTGATGATAGGAAGCCCATCTGACGTGCTTGGTGATTGATAAAACAAAAGTAAAAAGAATAAACATTTATTAAAAAAACAAGGTGAATTTAAATTCAATTTGTTAGTGCTAACATAATGGTACATCGAATGCCTTCTTGTGTCAATTGCCTCTTGCAGTTTATCGTCCATAAACCTCGATCTGGTAGTGGTAGCCGCGGCTTCTAGCCGACTGAAGCCTGATTGTGACAGAGCTACTTCCAACTCCTCCAGCTATGATGGATGAGGTGGAGCCCTGTACGGTACCCACGTGCCTCACCCGGATCGCGGTTATCCGAACGTTAGTGCGGAAAGTAATATCTTGACGATGCACCGCGTTGTTAACGGCGCCTCTGACGTGCGCGGTTCTGAAAACACACCAAATGTTAGTGTTACGTGTAGTCAGAAAACACAAAAACTGACAACTTACCAAGGAGTATCGTGTTGCTCCGTAATATGCTGTGTCAGTGTTGTACTACCCACCTGGCGAGCAGCCTGCTGTTGCCGATGGTGCCCACGCTCAGGTTGCGCCGAGAGGCGACTGCAGTCGGCTCCGGCAGCTCGCCCACGTCGCTCACGTCGACGTCCTCATGCGTCACTATCATCTCGGGAGCCTCCACATAGTCATTGCTGACAACTGCTGCTGTCGCCGCCGCTGCTAGTAGGACCACGAGGACTAGGCTCTTCATCTGAAATCACAAGTCGATTATGGCATTTTTCATTTAAAATTTGGTGACAGTGTTAGGTTCCATAGACTGTCGCTGCGATTAGGCTGCGGCCGCTGTGGCTTGCAGTTGCGGGCACGGTCGGAATTGTATCTTTATTTTGACAAAATAAACCCAGAGGAGCCCAGTACCGGGACAATACAAGTTGAAGAACAAAAACAATTAACGTTAACAATTTATTTCATTTACATTTTATACAGTAACTGACTGAGACTTACCTTGTCAATATGACTACGACTTGATTCTCAAACACTTCAGCTGACTCCTTTGAGTTCACTGCTACTATAGATGCCTGCTGAAGGAAGCAGTATTTATACTAGCATTGCGTAGTGATAAGACGATGCTATCAGTTATCTAGTAAATAACAGCAATAAATAACCCCGACTTTGATTGTTAATGCAGAGGATGTAAATCGGTATCTATGCGATAATATTATTGAAAAGTCTTGATATACCTATATTTAATTATGTACTGTGTCACACAGAGCCTCTACAATACTTTGCCTCAGTTCTATTGCTATGTTAAATAGAGCATCACTGTCAGTACTAAGGGTGCTTTATAAATTGTTAAGTGATTTTTACAGGAATTAAGCTTCTTCATTTCGTATTATAATTCCGTAAGGCTAAAATCAGACTTCACTGAATTGATATCTTAGGCCAGTTTTTGTTGTTCTAGTGTTCGCAAGAGCTACTGTTGAGCAATAGGTCCTGGGTTCGTATACAATATAGCTTTACATGAATAATAATTCTAAAGAAATGTAATGATATGACAAAAACATAAACAGTACCATAGGTTGAAATGTATTTATTTATAAAATAAAAAAAAACAAAATTAGACATATATCTCGTTCTTGCAAAAATATCTGCTATACCAAAAAAAATACTAAATTCTTAACCGAATGCGCCCAAGACGACTTAAGCACATTATCTGGCATAGACTTGAACGCGATAGTGAAATCCGCGGCCTGAAGCTGATCGTATCCTGATTGTGACAAAGGAGCTTCCAACTCCTCCACTCACGACGGATGGGGTTGCGTTCTGTGAGGCCCCAATGCGGTTCACCCGGATCGCAGTTATCCGGCCGTTCGTGCGGACTGTTATCTCTCGTGTTGTCGTATGACCCGCGAGGCCGTTCACCCTGTGCTCGGCACTGGAAAACACAACACATGCAGATAGTCAGGAAAGTGTAGCAAAACGAAGCACCACTAGTCATGGCTAAACTTTAAGCTGCCCGAGGCCTATTTCATACAACTCAACTTCTTGCTATCAACCTAACCTTACCTCAAATGATGACCATATTCTCTTACAATGGGGGCTGTTTTGTTAATTAACTTGTGTTCTGTCTGCGGATACTCACTTGTACACCAGCGTATCTGAAGAACTGATGGATCCGTGGCTCAGGTTACGTCGAGAGGCTACCGCAGTCTCCTCAGGCACGTCAGTCAAGTCAGCCGCGTCAGCCAGCTCATTCACGTCAGTCACAACCACCTCTGGCATCTCGTTCACGTCCACGTCAGCCACTTCGTCTCGGTCAACCTCGGCCGGCAGATACTCCACGTCCGGCACTTCATTGCTGACTACTGCTGCTGTTGCTGCTGCTGCTAAAAACACCACGAGGAGAACGCTCTTCATCTGGAATTATAACATCACTTTTGTTAGATGCCATATCAAATACCTCAACATTATTCAAGAAATAATTTCCGCATGAAAAGTAACAACAGCCTTAAATTACTCAATAATTTATAATGAATTGTCGCCTTGATTATATCACAGCAAGCCAAAATTTTTAATTTTCGTTTTTTTTTTGTAGACCGAAATAAATAATAAATGAAATCACTTACCTTTCCAATGTTTACTTTGACTTGATCCACAAAACTCTAAAGTGAACTCCTGTGAGGACAGTGTGAGTATAAGTTGTATTCTGAAGGAACCACTATTTATAGTGAAATTAGAAAGCAAACGCATTGATAAGATTACATCTGACCTACATTTCGTTAATTTAAATCCGCATTACAAATAATCAGTGACGTAGTAAACAACAAGTTAGATGACACCGATTTAATTATAAAGATACTGTTTATTTATTTATTTATTTATTTATTTAAACTTCATGTACAAAAGTGGTACATAGCGGACTTAATGCCACAAGGCATTCTCTACCAGTCAACCTTGGGGTCAAATAGGACAGCATAGTGATAGAGTACAAAAAAATAAATAAGAAAAATATCATTTTGTGAACATAAATTGAAATACATAAGTAGGCACCTACTAATACATATATACAAATATAATGAAATAAACTAATATATATTATAATACATACAAATAGTCCAAAATACGAGAAACATTATAATAATTACTATGACTACTAATGACAAGCATATGAGCAATTTAGTCAGATTTCAAATAGTACTTCCGTACTGTTCTTTTGAAAGCCATTTTGCTTTCAGCTTTTTTAATGCCAAGGGGTAGCGCGTTCCAGAGCTTTATAGTTGAGACAGCGTAAGAATTGGACTTAAAACCAGTACGATGTGAGGGAATTTCAAGGAGTATGTTTTTAGAAGCTCGAAGGTTACGATTGTGTGAACTGCCCAAAACTTTGAAATATTCTTTTAGGTAATCGGGAGCACGAGGATCCGTCAAAATAGTGAAGAGCATACAGAGAGATCTGAGGGACCTCCTGAGTCGGATAGGCAGCCACTTAAGCTGAGAACGATATGAAGAGATGTGATCGTACTTGCGAAGGCCAAAAACAAAGCGAATACAATTATTGAGAAGACGATCCAATTTGTTTAAAAGTTCTTGGGATAGATCAGAGTAACAAACATCAGCATAGTCGATAATGGGAACCACAAGTGACTGGACCAAAGTTAATTTAGTGCTAGATGGGAGAAAATGTTTGAATCTATAGAGAGACCGCAGCGAGTAAGTGACTTTCTGGCAAACCTGAGCCACCTGCTTATTCCAACTAAGTGTCTCGTCAATGTGCAGGCCCAAGTCTTTTACGTGTGGTGAGAGAGAGATCACAGAGTTGTCGAACACAAGCGGCATTAGCTGGCTAGTATCCAGATATCTCAGATAGTACGAACTACCTATGAGGATGGCCTGGCATTTCCCGACGTTGACAGCAACGCCGAATTTAGCAGACCACTCTCCGATAGTTTGAAGATCTACATTAAGTAATGAGATGCAATTATTAAGTTCTGTTTGTATCTCTTACTCGTGCGATAACATTAATAACAATGATACAAGGTGTTTGTTTTAAAAATCCTTCTAATCACAGTCTAGACAGGACTGATCAGCTAGCATATCTCATAACGTGACGCGCTACGCAGCGTGCTACGGTGAGCTACGGCGTAGCACACTCGACTACGATAACGTGATCTCCATTGATGCCTCTTTAGTTGTGAAAAGTAGGTTTTTTTCTCAACATATACAATCGTTCATTGCTCTTCTAGTCGTTTATCTACAGCAGCGTAGTCAATGAAACATATTTCATACTCACCCAGTCTCCTCACACACAAACATACAATATTATACCTGAAATTATATACGCAAACTTAACATCGTTTGGGGTGATCAAGCACAGCATCTTCCCAAAATATCTCGGTGTTACTCTGGACAGGTCACTAACTTTCGGCAAGAACTGCAACATCATCGATCAAAAGGTGCATACTCGCAAGTCTTTTACAGCGACTATAGTCTCCTCAAAGTGGGGTGCTTCGCTTGACGTCATTCTGACTATTGGGCTTTCCCTTTCCCTTTCCAACTCAATTGTGCTAGTTGCCGAAAATCTCCCACCTGGACATGAGTTACCATGGCTGACCTGGAAGTCTTTAAATAGACTCCGAATACAGGTTGGACGAAGCAAGTAAAACCTGCTCTGGTAGCAGTTGCAGATGACTATGCCCTGGAGTGTAAATGTGGTGTGCTCCACAAACGGGACACTCGATATCGTGTCCTGCCTGTCCTGTTGTTTGCACATCACAGGAGCTGATGGACGCTGAGAGTGCCAAACTCAAGCAATTCTAAGCAAATTTTGTGCTGACTCAATTTGAATTGTCATCGACACGCTAAGAAGAAGATACCTGAAATCATCATCATCAGCCTACTGCAGTCTACTGCAGGACATAAGCCTCTTCAATCGTACGCCAATTTACTCCGTTCTCTGCAACTCTCATCCAGTTTCTACCAGCCATCTTGCAAACATTGTCGCTCCACCAAGCTAAGGGCGTCCCACCGCGTCATACGCTTGTCGATTCGCGTTCTCCACTCAAGAACACGTCTAGCTCAACGGTCATTATTTCTACGACTAATACGGCCTACCCATTGCCACTTCTGCTAAGTTTTTATGTGAGCTATGTCGATAACTCTGATTCTCTGTGCGATCCCTCAGAGACTCCAAGCATAGCTTGCTCTGTAGCTTGCTAAGCGACCTTGAATTTATGGACCAACCGTACTGTGCGTTTCGGCCCCGTAAGTCATATGAGGCAGGACGGACTGGTTGGCGACCTCAGGTCCTTAGGCTCTGTGGAATATGTGACGAGAAGACCCGACGAAGCTTCCCAAATACTACCCAGCCTAGCTTAATTCTTCTGTTATTCCTGTCAAAGTTGTTCTTACCAAACTACCGAGTTTGCCCGATTTTGTCGAACAGCCTCGAGAAGACCGCCATTGACATCAATAGCTCCTGGGGTGACATGTTCGTTGAACTTAACCTATATCCATTTTTAACTTTCTTGACATCATCATTTCAATTTAATTTTAATTACAACTATTAAGATTTGTTTTTACTTTTTTCCCTAATTACTTATTTTTGTTTCTTCGTGTCAATGTTTCCTATCCATGAACTTATGTCCAGAACTCTTGCCACATTGTCAGTATCAACAGTGGCCTCGGAATGAGCCCTCAAAGTGCACGTGGAATTCCACAAACAGCAGAGAAGGAGGTGGGTCTCAGTTTGTGATTTGGCTTTGCACTCTACACTTCGTTGCATCGGACCTGCAGCGGTCCACCTGATTTCGTAGTTGGTAAAGAGATTTCCAGGCAGACGTATGACAGCGGGTAGTCCAGTGAAAGCCAACAATTCGAAACAGTAAGCTGATGAGAGCTGTTTGAGAAGACATAGTTTATTTCGAGCTGCACTAGAGCTTCTTTTGTTTGTCAAATAGTTGACTCATGATAAATGGCTGATGATAGGAAGCCCATCTGACGTGCTTGGTGATTGATAAAACGAAAGTAAAAAGAAAAAACATTTATTAAAAAAAAAATATGGTAAATTTAAATGATTTTTTTATGCTTGTTAGTGCTAATATGGTACATCGAATGGCTTCTTGAGTCAATTGCCACTTGCAGTTTATCGTCCATAGACCTCGATCTGGTAGTAGTAGCCGCGGCTTCTAGCTGACTGAAGCCTGATTGTGACAGAGCTACTTCCAACTCCTCCAGCTATGATGGATGAGGTGGAGCCCTGTACGGTACCCACGTGCCTCACCCGGATCGCGGTTATCCGAACGTTAGTGCGGAAAGTAATATCTTGACGATGCACCGCGTTGTTAACGGCGCCTCTGACGTGCGCGGTTCTGAAAACACACCAAATGTTAATGTTACGTGTAGTCAGAAAACATAAAAACTGACAACTTACCAAGGAGTATCGTGTTGCTCCGTAATATGCTGTGTCAGTGTTGTACTACCCACCTGGCGAGCAGCCTGCTGTTGCCGATGGTGCCCACGCTCAGGTTGCGCCGAGAGGCGACTGCAGTCGGCTCCGGCAGCTCGCCCACGTCGCTCACGTCGACGTCCTCATGCGTCACTATCATCTCGGGAGCCTCCACATAGTCATTGCTGACAACTGCTGCTGTCGCCGCCGCTGCTAGTAGGACCACGAGGAATAGGCTCTTCATCTGTAATTGCAAGTTAATTTTGCTATTTTTCATTTTAAATTCGATGACAGTGTTAGGTTCCATAGTCTGTCGCTGTGATTAGGCTGCGGCCGCTGTGGCTTGCAGTTGCGGTCACGGTCGGAACTGTATCTTTATTTTGACAAAATAAACAAGCCGGATATCGCCACGCACAGGGAGCAGCCCAGTACCGGGACAATACAAGTTGAAGAATAAAAACAATTAATTTTAACAATTTATTTCATTTACATTTTATACAGTAACTGACTGAGACTTACCTTGTCAATGTGACTACGACTTGATTCTCAAACACTTCAGCTGACTCCTTTGAGTTCACTGCTACTATAGCTGCCTGCTGAAGGAAGCAGTATTTATACTAGCATTGCGTAATGATAAGACGATGCTATCAGTTATCTAGTAAATAACAGCAATAAATAACCCCGACTTTGATTGTTAATGCAGAGGATGTAAATCGGTATCTATGCGATAATATTATTGGAAAGTCATGATATACCTAAATTTATATATATATGATTATGTACTGTGTCACACAGAGCCTCTACAATACTTTGCCTCAGTTCTATTACTATGTTAAATAGAGCATCACTGTCAGTACTAAGGGTGCTTTATAAATTGTTAAGTGATTTTTCCAGAAATTGAGCTTCTTCATTTCGACTTATAATTCCATAAGGCTAAAATCAGTCACTGAATTGATATCTTAGGCCAGTTTTCGTTGGTCTAGTGTTCGCAAGAGCTACTGTTGAGCAATAGATCCTGGGTTTAAAAGCCTATAATAACTAGTCGATAATTTTACTGTTTGTTAACAAAAAAACGATGTAACATGTATGTGTGTGTGTGTGTGTTTGAGGCTTGTTTTCTGTTTACATGCATATGTATAGCTTTACATGAATACTAATTTTAAAGAAATTTAATGATATGACAAAAACATAAACAGTACCATAGGTTGAAATGTATTTATTTATAAAAAAAAAAAAAACAAAATTAGACATAATATATGTATACATCTTGTTCTTGCAAAAATATCTACAATAACAAAAAAATTACTAAATTCTTAACCGAATGCGCCCAAGACGACTTAAGCACATTATCTGGCATAGACTTGAACGCGATAGTGAAATCCGCGGCCTGAAGCTGATCGTATCCTGATTGTGACAAAGGAGCTTCCAACTCCTCCACTCACGACGGATGGGGTTGCGTTCTGTGAGGCCCCAATGCGGGTCACCCGGATCGCAGTTATCCGGCCGTTCGTGCGGACTGTTATCTCTCGTGTTGTCGTATGACCCGCGAGGCCGTTCACCCTGTGCTCGGCACTGGAAAACACAACACATGCAGATAGTCAGGAAAGTGTAGCAAAATGAAGCACCACTAGTCATGGCTAAACTTTAAGCTGCCCGAGGCCTATTTCATACAACTCAACTTCTTGCTATCAACCTAATCTTACCTCAAATGATGACCATATTCTCTTACAATGGGGGCTGTTTTGTTAATTATCTTGTGTTCTGTCTGCGGATACTTACTTGTACACCAGCGTATCTGAAGAACTGATGGATCCTTGGCTCAGGTTACGTCGAGAGGCTACCGCAGTCTCCTCAGGCTCGTCAGTCAAGCCAGCCGCGTCAGCCAGCTCATTCACGTCAGTCACAACCACCTCTGGCATCTCGTTCACGTCCACGTCAGCCACTTCGTCTCGGTCAACCTCGGCCGGCAGGTACTCCACGTCAGGCACTTCATTGCTGACTACTGCTGCTGTTGCTGCCGCTGCTAAAAACACCACGAGAAGTACGCTCTTCATCTGGAATTATAACATCACTTTTGTTAGATACCATAAAAAATACCTCAACATTATTCAAGAAATAATATCCACATGAAAAGTAACAATAGCCTTAAATTACTTAGCAAAATAATTTATAATGAATTGTTGCCTTGATTATATCACAGCAAGCCAAAAGTTTTATTTTCCTTTTTTTAGCAGGCCGAAATAAATAATAAATGAAATCACTTACCTTTCCGATGTTTACTTTGACTTGATCCACAAAACTCTAAAGTGAATTCCTTTGAGGACAGTGTGAGTATAAGTTGTATTTTTAAGGAACCTGTATTTATAGTGAAATTAGAAAGCAAACGCATTGATAAGATTACATCTGACCTACATTTCAGTAATTTAAATCCACATGACAACTAATCAGTGACGAAGTGAACAACAAGTTAGATGACACCGATTTACTCGTACGATAACATTAATTATAATTTTGAAGGATATTAAAATAAGTATAACTTTAATGGGTCTCCAATACCAATTGTAGTAGTATCCAAGGAAGCCGTATTTTTTACTTTGAAAAGCCCGACCAGCTAGCTCGGTTCGCATAGCTACGCGCTACGCAGTGAGCTACGGCGTAGCAACGAAGCCGTGATCTCCACACCTCTCAATGTAACTTTCGTTTGCGCAAACAGTTTCAGCTGAATCATATTTATATTAGTAGTACCTATGCTGAGTGTAAAAATGCCCTTTAACGAAACCGAAAAGCACTTGTTCTCCCTGCCATTGCATTCATGTTTTTGTTCTAGACCATACCTGGGAACCTTGTCGTTACGGAGATATTGGGAATCAGAGTTCCAACTTTTCACAAGTTTTTTTTTTTTTTAATACTCCTCTTTAATATTATAACTTTACTTTATATACCTTATAGTTCTATTCAATGCATCCATCAGCACAACACAATGTTTTGAGTGCGTTATATTGAGTCCTAAGGTAAAACATGATTTTTCACCTTAAAAAAAAAGGTCCGCAATAATTGTTGCGTAGTGTTTCTTAATTTGATGTACAGAATGCTTTGTTGACGGCTTCGTGAACTTCATTTACACCTTGTATGTAAAGGACCTTAACGCGAATAATAAAATTGTTGTCCGAATAAGTCTCTGCCACATAGTCATGAGAACAAAGCCTAAAAAATCTGCACAATAATATCTAATTCTAGTTTTTGATTGAATTTGAGTCGACTGATTCTTTGCTCTCGTAGTCGTAAGTGCTACTGCTGTGCTTAGGGTCCCGGATTCGATCCTTAGAACGGACAATCGGGCATAGTGTTATTGGGTTTTTCCTTTAGGAATTTCTCATTGGCCGTATTACATTCCCTATTATGTTCTTATACACAACAGGCGAAATGTTGGTGCATTATAACTACACCTCTGCCAAACGCTATGGGGATTTTTAAGGTGTAGTTTCGAGGATATGATGTAATGTATATTATTTTTGTGTAAGTAGTTAGTACTGGAAAAGAAAAATAACTAACGAAGATGTACGATAAGAATATACTTATCAATCGGCTTGTACTTTTATGATTGTTTATTTATCATAGGTGTAGGTAAGTTGTGCAGTGTCTGCTGCTCAGTCTGCGATGAAGTAAAACTAAATGGTAATGGAGAAAATAAGAAAACAGATAAAATATTAAAAAGGGTGTAAATAGACCCTTCACGAAGCCGAAAGCCATTGTTCTCCCCGTCATTGCGATATGTTTTTTTGTTTTGGACCATACCTACCAAACTTCCAGCTTTTTCACAAGTTTTTTTTTAAATACTAGCTTTTAAGGTTATAACTTTACTTTAAATACCTTCATGACCCGTTTACTATTCAATGCATCCATCAGCACAATGTTTTGAGTGCGTTACATTGAATTTTATGGTAAAACGTGATTTTTCACCCCAAAAAAGAAAGTCGTTTACATATATTTTTTGTGTAGAGTTACTTAGTTTGGTGTGCAGAATGCTTGGTTGACGGCTTCGTGAAGTGTCCGTTTACACCTTGTATTATTTGAATAAAACTTCATAAACAACATAATGTTAACAACATCTAATGCTTATCAAAAATATTGCTTACCGAAATATGTCTGCTAGCCTAACTGCTAGTCACCACATAGTTACTCCCCACACCTCCCTCCTTGATCAAACATCTTGCCGTTCTGTGGGGCACCAAACTCTTCCACCCGTATAGCAGTAATGATGATGGTTGAATTTCCTTTGATCTTTGATAGAGTGGGTTTTGTCCCGGGAAGGTTTAAAGATATAAGTACCTCTGAGTAAACAGATAATAGTCATCTTAAAAAGCAGGCCGACAACATAACATAATCAGCCAAAAATTTTCGCAATGTTGGTACACAGGCCTCTGTAAGTGAGTGAGGGGCTGGGTCACAATGTGGTGGTTAACGAGCTTTCGCGATAATATAATTACAAGTACATGATGTATCTATAGTTAATTATGAACTGTGTGTAGGTCCTATTACTCCGTGATATGAGCCTCACTGTTAGAACTAAGGGTGCTTCAAATCAGTCACTGAATTGATATCTTATGCTCCTTTTACAATTATTTTATTTCGTTGGTCTAGCGGTCGTAAGAGCTACTGTTGAGCAATAGGTCCCGGGTTCGATTCTTTGAAAAAGAGCGGGCAAATTCCTGGTGGAAAAAGCTAATAAAAAGATCGGGATTTCTGAGTAGCAGCCACGGAGTCGGGAATAATTCCCGGTTGATGGGACCTCCTATTATATGGGACTTAAAAATAACTGGCGAACTTTGGGTATACCATTAGGTACACCTCTGCCATTTCCCATACTATACACAACGCATCAGAACACAGAACACAGAGAGGAGTCTCTGTGAGACCCACCACGCAGGCGCAGTACGTGTTGCTGGAGGATTTAACTTATTCAGAGCAAATAGGAAAGCTATAATAATTAACATAGTCGTGTCCGCCAATGGCTTAATTGCCAAGAGCCTCGATCAACACCTGAGGAGGTTCGCGCTTGGCAGCTGGATCAAGGGCTTGATTCAGAAAGCGGTACTCCTGGACACGGCGCGTATTGTTAGGAGGTTCCTCTCTCAAGAGCCCTGACCACCGGTGGCTCGGACCCTGTTCCCAGTGCCACCAGCACTATTTTATACCTATGCCTACTATTTTATATATTTTTAAATGTTTTTTTTTTCAATATTTTGTATAGAATATTTAAAAATGTAAAAAGTATGTATGAAAATAAATAAAGGAAATAATAACATAGAAAAATGTATTGTGATTTCCTGCGAAAGAATCTAACTTATATTAACCAGTCGATAAATTTACTGTTTGGTAACAAGAAAACGATGTAACATGTGTGTGTGTGTGTGTTTGAGGCTTGTTTTCTGTTTACATGCATATGTATAGCTTTACTTGAAAACTAATTTTAAAGAAATTTAATGATATGACAATGACATAAACAGACCATAGATTGAAGTGTATTTATTTATAAAAAATAAAATTAGAGTACATCTTGTTCTTGCAAAAATATCTACAAAAACAAAAAAAAAAACTAAATTCTTAACCGAATGCGCCCAAGACGATGTAAGCACATTATCTGGCATAAACTTGAATGTTATAGTGAAATCCGCGGCCTGAAGCTGATCGTAGCCTGATTATGACAAAGTTGTTTCCAATTCCTCCACTCACGACGGATGGGGTTGCGTTCTGTGAGGCCCCAAGGCGGGTCACCCGGATCGCAGTTATCCGGCGGTTTGCGTTGATTCTTATATCTCTTGATATCGGAGCTGAAATTTGATCGGCACTGGAAACAAAACACATGCAGATTGTCAGGAAAGTGTAGCAAAATGAAGCATCCAAATCCGAGGAGCACCACTAGTCATGGCTAAACTTTAAGCTGCCCGAGGCCTATTTCATGCAACTCAATTTCTTGCTATCAACCTAACCTTGCCTCAACTGATGACCATATTCTCTTACAATGGGGGCTGTTTTGTTAATTAGCTTATGCTCTCTTTGTGGATACTTACTTGTGCACCCGCACATCTCCAGAACCGATTGATCCTAGGACCAGGTTACGTCGAGAGGCTACCCCAGTCTCCTCAGGCACGTCAGTCAAGTCAGCCCCGTTAGCCAGCTCATTCACGTCAGTCACAACCACCTCTGGCATCTCGTTCACGTCCACGTTAGCCACAACGTCTCGGTCAATCACGTCCGGCAGGTACTCCACGTCAGGCACTTCATTGCTGACTACTGCTGCTGTTGCTGCTGCTGCTAAAAACACCACGAGGAGTACGATCTTCATCTGGAATTATAACATCACTTTTGTTAGATGCCAAATCAAATACTTCAACATAATTCAAGAAATAATTTCAGCATGAAAAATGTATAATGAATTGTGTCCTTGATTCTACCAAAAAAAATAATTTTCCTTTTTTTTTCGACTATTTTTGGGATTAATTACAAAGTCTAGTCCATTTTTGTAGACTGAAATAATAATAAACGAAATCACTTACCTTTCCAATGTTTACTTTGACTTGATCCACAAAACTCTAAAGTGAACTCCTTTGAGGACAGTGTGAGTATAAGTTGTATTCTGAAGGAACCAGTATTTATAGTGAAATTAGAAAGTAAACGCATTGATAAGATTACATCTGACCTACATTTCAGTAATTTAAATCCACATTACAAATAAACAATGACGAAGTGAACAACAAGTTAGATGACACCGATTTAATTATAAAGATACTGTTTGTAACTCTTACTCGTACGATAACATTAATAACAATGATAAAAGGAGTATGTTTTAAAAATCCTTCTAATCATAGTCTAGAGAGGACCGATTAGCTAGCACATCTCATAACGTGACGCGCTACGCAGCGTGCTACGGTGAGTTACGGCGTAGCACACTCGACTGCGAGTTTAGTTGTGAAAAGTAGGTTTTTTCTCAACATATACCAATCGTTAATTGCTCTTCTTGCCGTTTATCTACAGAAGCGTAGTCAATGAAACATATATCATACTCACCCAGTTTCCTCACACACAAACATACCATATTACACCTGGAATTATATTCACAAACTTTACATCGCTGGGGTTATCGAGCACAGTAACTTCCCAAAATATCTAGGTGTTACTCTGGATAGGTCACTAACTTTCAGCAAGAACTGCAACATCATCGATCGTAAGGTGCATACTCGCAAGTCTTTTACAGCGACTAGTCTCGTCAAAGTGGGGTGCTTCGCTTGACGTCATGCTGACTATTGGGCTGGCGCTATCTATCTCTGCGGGTGAATTTACGTGCCTCGTGTGAATTCGACCAGCCCATGTAAAGTTAGTGGATACAGTTAGTCGCTCAAACCGACCCCGGTACAAATTGTGTATCCACTGGCAGGCATAGCGCCACCTTAAGCTGTGGCGAGAAAGTGTTTCCCTTTCCAAACCATTTTTGGCACTTGGCGAAAATCTCTCGCCTGGACACGAGTTACCATGGCTGACCTGGAAAATTTTAAATAGACTCCGGACACTGGTTGGCTGAAGCAAATAAAACGTGTTCTGGTAGAGATTCACAGATGACTCTGCCCTGGAGTGTCAATATGATGTTGCCCCACAAACGATGGGACACTTGATATCGTATCTTGCCTGCCCTGTTGTTTGCACATCACAGGAGCTGATGGACGCTACTGAGAGCGCCGAGCTTAAGCAATTCCAAGCAAATTTTGCGCTGACTCAATTTGAATTGTCATCGACACGCTAAGAAGAAGATACCTGAAATCATCATCATCAGCCTACCGCAGTCTACTGCAGGACATAGGCCTCTTCAATCGTACGCCAATTTACTACATTCCCTGCAACTCTCATCCAATTTCTAGCAGCCACCCTGCGAACATTGTTGCTCCACCGAGCCTAAGGGCTTCCCTCCTTATGCTTGCCAATTCGCATTCTCCACTCAAGAACACGTATACCCCAACGGTCATCGTTTCTGTGGCCGCCCATTACAATCAGCTTAGTTTTTATGTGAGCTTTGTCAACTCTGATTGTGTTTCGGATCACCTCATTTCGGATGCGCTCCGTCAGAGACTCCAAGCATAGCCCGTTCTAAAGCTCGCTGAGCGACCTTGAATTTATGGAATAACCGTACTGTGCGTTTCGGCCCCGTAAGTCATAAGAGGCAGGACGGACTTGTTGAAGACCTCAGGTTCTTAGGCTCTGTGGAATATGTGACGAGAAGACCCTACGAAGTTTCTAAAATACTACCCAGCCTAGCTTACTTCTTCTGTTATCCCTGTCAAAGTTGTTCTTACCAAACTAACGAGTTTGCCCGATTTTGTCGAACAGCCTCAAGAAGACCGCCATTGACAACAATGGCTCCTGGGGTTACATGTTCGTTGAACTTAACTTGTAGCCATTGTCGTTCATTTTTAACTTTCTTGACATCATCATTTCAATTTAAATTTAATTACAACTATTTTAAGATTTGCTTTTACTGTTTTCCCTAATTACTTATTTTTGTTCCTTAGTGTTGATGTTTCCTATACATGAACTTATGTCCAGAACTCTTGCTACATTGTTAGTAATAGCAGTGTCTTCGGAATGAGCCGTCAAAGTGCATGTGGAATTCCAAAAACCATCAGAGAAGGAGGTGGGACGCAGTTTGTGATTTGGCTTTGCACTCTACACTTCGTTGCATCGGACCTGCAGCGGTCCACCTGATTTCGTAGTTGGTAAAGAGATTTCCAGGCAGACTATGACAGTGGGTAGTCCAGTGAAAGCCCAACAATTCGAAATAGTAAGCTGAAGAGAGTTGTTTGAGAAGACATAGTTTTATTCAAGCTGTACTAGAGATTCTTTTGTTTGTCAAATAGTTGACTCATGATAAGTGACTGATGATAGGAAGCCCATCTGACGTGCTTGGTGATTGATAAAACAAAAGTAAAAAGAATAAACATTTATTTAAAAAAAACATGGTGAATTTAATTAAATTTTTATGCTTGTTAGTGCTAACATAATGGTACATCGAATGCCTTCTTGTGTCAATTGCCTCCTGCAGTTTATCGTCCATAAACCTCGATCTGGTAGTGGTAGCCGCGGCTTCTAGCCGACTGAAGCCTGATTGTGACAGAGCTACTTCCAACTCCTCCAGCTATGATGGATGAGGTGGAGCCCTGTACGGTACCCACGTGCCTCACCCGGATCGCGGTTATCCGAACGTTAGTGCGGAAAGTAATATCTTGACGATGCACCGCGTTGTTAACGGCGCCTCTGACGTGCGCGGTTCTGAAAGCACACCAAATGTTAGTGTTACGTGTAGTCAGTAAACATAAAAACTGACAACTTACCAAGGAGTATCGTGTTGCTCCGTAATATGCTGTGTCAGTGTTGCACTACCCACCTGGCGAGCAGCCGGCTGTTGCCGATGGTGCCCACGCTCAGGTTGCGCCGAGAGGCGACTGCAGTCGGCTCCGGCAGCTCGCCCACGTCGCTCACGTCGACGTCCTCATGCGTCACTATCATCTCGGGAGCATCCACATAGTCATTGCTGACAACTGCTGCTGTCGCCGCCGCTGCTAGCAGGACCATGAGGACTAGGCTCTTCATCTGTAATTGCAAGTTAATTTTGCTATTTTTCATTTTAAATTCGATGACAGTGTTAGGTTCCATAGTCTGTCGCTGCGATTAGGCTGCGGCCGCTGTGGCTTGCAGTTGCGGGCACGGTCGGAATTGTATCTTTATTCTGACAAAATAAACAAACCGGATATCGCCACGCACAGGGAGAAGCCCAGTACCGGGACAATACAAGTTGAAAAATAAAAACAATTAATGTTAACAATTTATTTCATTTACATTTTATACAGTAACTGACTGAGACTTACCTTGTCAATGTGAGTACGACTTGATTCTCAAACACTTCAGCTGACTCCTTTGAGTTCACTGCTACTATAGCTGCCTGCTGAAGGAAGCAGTATTTATACTAGCATTGCGTAATGATAAGACGATGCTATCAGTTATCTAGTAAATAACAGCAATAAATAACCCCGACTTTGATTGTTAATGCAGAGGATGTAAATCGGTATCTATGCGATAATATTATTGGAAAGTCATGATATACCTAAATATATATATATATGATTATGTACTGTGTCACACAGAGCCTCTACAATACTTTGCCTCAGTTCTATTACTATGTTAAATAGAGCATCACTGTCAGTACTAAGGGTGCTTTATAAATTGTTAAGTGATTTTTCCAGAAATTGAGCTTCTTCATTTCGACTTATAATTCCATAAGGCTAAAATCAGTCACTGAATTGATATCTCAGGCCAGTTTTCGTTGGTCTAGTGTTCGCAAGAGCTACTGTTGAGCAATAGATCCTGGGTTCGAAAAGCCTATAATAACTAGTCGATAATTTTACTGTTTGTTAACAAAAAAACGATGTAACATGTATGTGAGTGTGTGTGTGTTTGAGGCTTGTTTTCTGTTTACATGCATATGTATAGCTTTACATGAATACTAATTTTAAAGAAATTTAATGATATGACAAAAACATAAACAGTACCATAGGTTGAAATGTATTTATTTATAAAAAAAAAACAAAATTAGACATAATATATCTTGTTCTTGCAAAAATATCTACAATAACAAAAAAATTACTAAATTCTTAACCGAATGCGCCCAAGACGATGTAAGCACATTATCTGGCATAGACTTGAACGCGATAGTGAAATCCGCGGCCTGAAGCTGATCGTAGTCTGATTGTGACAAAGGAGCTTCCAACTCCTCCACTCACGACGGATGGGGTTGCGTTCTGTGAGGCCCCAATGCGGGTCACCCGGATCGCAGTTATCCGGCCGTTCGTGCGGACTGTTATCTCTCGTGTTGTCGTATGACCCGCGAGGCCGTTCACCCTGTGCTCGGCACTGGAAAACACAACACATGCAGATAGTCAGGAAAGTGTAGCAAAATGAAGCACCACTAGTCATGGCTAAACTTTAAGCTGTCCGAGGCCTATTTCATACAACTCAACTTCTTGCTATCAACCTAACCTTACCTCAAATGATGACCATATTCTCTTACAATGGGGGCTGTTTTGTTAATTATCTCGTGTTCTGTCTGTGGATACTCACTTGTACACCAGCGTATCTGAAGAACTGATGGATCCTTGGCTCAGGTTACGTCGAGAGGCTACCGCAGTCTCCTCAGGCTCGTCAGTCAAGTCAGCCGCGTCAGCCAGCTCATTCACGTCAGTCACAACCACCTCTGGCATCTCGTTCACGTCCACGTCAGCCACTTCGTCTCGGTCAACCTCGGCCGGCAGGTACTCCACGTCAGGCACTTCATTGCTGACTACTGCTGCTGTTGCTGCCGCTGCTAAAAACACCACGAGGAGTACGCTCTTCATCTGGAATTATAACATCACTTTTGTTAGATACCATATCAAACACTTCAACATAATTAAATTCAAGGAATAATTTCCCCATGAAAAGTTACAACAGCCTTAAATTACTTAGCAAAATAATTTATAATGAATTATTTCCCTGATTCTATCACAGCAAGCCAAAAGTTTTTCCTTTTTTTTTCGACTAAGTTTGGGATTAATTGCAAAGTCTAGGCCAGTTTTGCAGGCCGAAATAAATAATAAATGAAATCACGTACCTTTCCAATGTTTACTTTGACTTGATCCACAAAACTCTAAAGTGAACTCCTTTGAGGACAGTGTGAGTATAAGTTGTATTCTGAAGGAACCACTATTTATAGTGAAATTAGAAAGCAAACGCATTGATAAGATTACATCTGACCTACATTTCGGTAATTTACATCCACATGTAATCAGTGACGAAGTAAACAACAAGTTAGATGACACCGATTTAATTATAAAGATACTGTTTGTATCTCTTACTCGTTCGATAACATTAATTATAATTTTGAAGGAAATTAAAATAAGTATAATTTTAATGGGTCTCCAATACCAATTGTAGTAGTATCCAAGGAAGCCATATTTTTTACTTTGAAAAGCCCGACCAGCTAGCTCGGTTCGCATAGCTACGCGCTACGCAGTGAGCTACGGCGTAGCAACGAAGCCGTGATCTCTACACCTCTCAACATAACTTTCGTTTGCGAAAACAGTTTCACCTGAATCATATTTAAATCAGTAGTACCTATACTGGGTGTAAAAATGCCCTTAACGAAACTGAAAAGCACTTGTTCTCCCTGCCATTGCAATCATGTTTTTGTTCTGGACCATACCTAAGCTTTTTCACAAGTTTTTTTTTAAATACAGTTAGTATTTAAAAAAAAACTTGTGAAAAAGCTTAGGGGTAAGGTTATAACTTTACTTGAAATACCTTTATGACCCGTTTTCTATTCAATGCATCCATTAGCATAATGTGTAACATTGAGTTTTACCGTAAAACGTGATTTTTCACCCTAAAAAAGAAAGGCGTTTACATATTTTTTACGTAGGGTTACTTGTGTACAGAATGCTTCGTTGACGGCTTCGTAAAGTGTCCGTTTACACCTTGTATTATTTGAATAAAACTTCATAAATAACATAATGTTCTATTGCTTATCAAAAATATTGCTTACCGAAATATGTCTGCAAGTCTACAAAAAAATAATGTCAAGCCTCATTTTAAGAGATAGAAATGAAGATTAAAGAAGGAACCATTCTTTACAAAATACAGGGTGAAAGAGACATCGACGCGCAAATCGTTGCCAAAGAAAGTACATGATTCCACACCCAGTTTGGAAAATGTTCGACGGTTAATAAAAAAAAACTGTTCCTTTGTATGAAACTGCAGATTTTTTACTTACGCAAAGGACCGTGGGCAAAATACACCCACGTCCGCCACAGCTTAGACTACTTTTATTTGGAAGGTATCACAGCCATATATCTCTGTGCCAAAGCTCATCAAATTCTGTTCCAAGGTTCTCTGTTTATTTCAAGTCGCAACTTACCAACACAAACAAACCGTTACTGCTGGGGTGAATGTAAAGAATACAATTGTGTACCCGCAATTCAGCCAGAAGTGACGAGGAGGAACACCGTGTGGTTTTAGTCAGTAGGAGTAGCCTAAGCTGTGGCGGACTTGGGTGTGCCGCCCATACATTTCTGCCCACTATCCTTTCTTCTTCTTCTTGTTTATCGTGTGGTTAGTGCCTCACCTCATTATTTCAGCCGAAAGATGTCCACTACTGGACATATTCCTCCCACAAGTGTCGCCACATTGACCGGTCCCGTGCGTCTCGCATCCAACGGATCCTCGCAACCTTCACCAGGTCATCGGTCCAGTGCCTAACCTGGTGCCAAAGTTTTTATGCCACCCATGGGCCTCTGACTTGGCTTTACATGCCGTCAAGAAATATCTCTCAGGCATGCTGGTTTCCTCACGATGTTTTCCTTCGCCGATACAAGTGATAATTGTACAATACGCACATGAATCCGAAAAATCAGAGGTGACTTGGGTTGGAACTCGAGACCTATGACTTCTCAGTCTGACGGTCACACCATTACGCTAAATATTCTTATTTTAATTCGTTGGTCTAGTGGTCGTAAGAACTACTGTTGAGCAATAGGTCCTGGGTTCGATTCTTTGAAAAAGATCGGGCAAATTCCTGGTGGAAAAAGCTAATAAAAAGATCGGGACTTCTGAGTAGCAGCCACGGAGTCAGGAATAATTCCCGGTTGATGGGACCTCCTATTACATGGGACTTAAAAATAACTGGTGAACTTTGGGTATGCTGCTAGGTACACCTCTGCCATTTCACATACTATACACAACGCATCAGAACACAGAACACAGAGAGGAGTCTCTATGAGACCCACCACGCAGGCGCAGTACGTGTTGTGGAAGATTTAACTTATTCAGAGCAAATAGGAAAGCTATAATAATTAACATAGTCGTGTCCGCCAATGGTTTAATTGCCAAGAGCCTCGATCAACACCTGAGGAGGCTCTCGCTTGGCAGCTGGATCAAGGGCTTGATTCAGAAAGCGGTACTCCTGCACACGGCGCGTATTGTTAGGAGGTTCCTCTCTCAAGAGCCCTGACCACCGGTGGCTCGGACCCTGTTCCCAGTGCCACCAGCACTATTTTATACCTATGCCTACTATTTTATATATTTTTAAATGTTTTTTTTTTTCAATATTTTGTATAGAATATTTAAAAATGTAAAAAGTATGTATGAAAATAAATAAAGGAAATAATAACATAGAAAAATGTATTGTGATTTCCTGCGAAAGAATCTAACTTATATTAACCAGTCGATAATTTTACTGTTTGGTAACAAGAAAACGATGTAACATGTGTGTGTGTGTGTGTGTGTTTGAGGCTTGTTTTCTGTTTACATGCATATGTATAGCTTTACTTGAAAACTAATTTTAAAGAAATTTAATGATATGACAATGACATAAACAGACCATAGATTGAAGTGTATTTATTTATAAAAAATAAAATTAGAGTACATCTTGTTCTTGCAAAAATATCTACAAAAACAAAAAAAAAACTAAATTGTTAACCGAATGCGCCCAAGACGATGTAAGCACATTATCTGGCATAGACTTGAATGTTATAGTGAAATCCGCGGCCTGTAGCTGATCGTAGCCTGATTATGACAAAGTTGTTTCCAATTCCTCCACTCACGACGGATGGGGTTGCGTTCTGTGAGGCCCCAAGGCGGGTCACCCGGATCGCAGTTATCCGGCGGTTTACGTTGATTCTTATATCTCTTGATATCGGAGCTGAAATTTGATCGGCACTGGAAACAAAACACATGCAGATTGTCAGGAAAGTGTAGCAAAATGAAGCATCCAAATCCGAGGAGCACCACTAGTCATGGCTAAACTTTAAGCTGCCCGAGGCCTATTTCATGCAACTCAATTTCTTGCTATCAACCTAACCTTGCCTCAACTGATGACCATATTCTCTTACAATGGAGGCTGTTTTGTTAATTAGCTTATGCTCTCTTTGTGGATACTTACTTGTGCACCCGCACATCTCCAGAACCGATTGATCCTAGGACCAGGTTACGTCGAGAGGCTACCCCAGTCTCCTCAGGCACGTCAGTCAAGTCAGCCCCGTCAGCCAGCTCATTCACGTCAGTCACAACCACCTCTGGCATCTCGTTCACGTCCACGTTAGCCACAACGTCTCGGTCAATCACGTCCGGCAGGTACTCCACGTCCGGCACTTCATTGCTGACTACTGCTGCTGTTACTGCTGCTGCTAAAAACACCACGAGGAGTACGATCTTCATCTGGAATTATAACATCACTTTTGTTAGATGCCAAATCAAATACTTCAACATAATTCAAGAAATAATTTCAGCATGAAAAATTTATAATGAATTGTGTCCTTGATTCTACCAAAAAAAAATAATTTTCCTTTTTTTTTCGACTATTTTTGGGATTAATTACAAAGTCTAGTCCATTTTTGTAGACTGAAATAATAATAAACGAAATCACTTACCTTTCCAATGTTTACTTTGACTTGATCCACAAAACTCTAAAGTGAACTCCTTTGAGGACAGTGTGAGTATAAGTTGTATTCTGAAGGAACCAGTATTTATAGTGAAATTAGAAAGTAAACGCATTGATAAGATTACATCTGACCTACATTTCTTTAATTTAAATCCGCATTATAAATAAACAATGACGAAATGAACAACAAGTTAGATGACACCGATTTAATTACATATAAAGATACTGTTTGTATCTCTTACTCGTGCGATAACATTAATAACAATGATACAAGGTGTATGTTTTAAAATCCTTCTAATCATAGTCTAGAGAGGACCGATCAGCTAGCACATCTCATAATGTGACGCGCTACGCAGCGTGCTACGGTGAGCTACGGCGTAGCACACTCGACTGCGATAACGTGATCTCCATTGATGCCTCTTTAGTTGTGAAAAGTAGGTTTTTTCTCAACATACACTAATTGTTCATTGCTCTTCTAGTCGTTTATCTACAGCAGCGTAGTCAATGAAACATTTCATACTCACCCAGTCTTCTCACACACAAACATACAATATTATGCCTGAAATCATATACGCAAACTTAACATCGTTTTGGGGTGGTCGAGCACAGTAACTTTCCAAAATATCTCGGTGTTACTCTGGACAGGTCACTAACTTTCAGCAAGAACTGCAACATCATCGATCAAAAGGTGCATACTCGCAAGTCTTTTACAGCGACTATAGTCTCCTCAAAGTGGGGTGCTTCGCTTGACGTCATGATGACTACTGGACTGGCGCTATCTATCTCTGCGGGCGAATTTACGTGCCTCGTGTGAATTCGACCAGCCCATGCAAAGTTAATGGATACGGTTAGTCGGTACTATAGTTGCAAATAAACCGTTTTAAACCAAAATTCGTGGTTTAAAACCCGTTTTAAATTTGTTCAAAACGGTTTAAAACCACGACCAAGTGGGCCATACATTGATTATTAATTACTTTAAAAGGCTAATTGAAATCATTTACCATTTGTATGTGAAGTCATATATCATACTTATACTACTTTTTAGGATTAGACAGACTGAAAACAATCATGATATGCGTGTTTATTAAAATATAACGGCAACGCCGTATTTTCATTTTGCACTTTGCTACCAAAATCGTAACGTAGGTATGAGGAGAGAGAGAAGAAGGAAGAAGTGCACACAATAAAAACAAAAACATTTTAAACCATATTAAACCGCTAAATGTGGTTTTTAATCGTTTTAAACCAAAAAGACGGTTTAAACCAAACGTTTAAAACCCGTCTTGCATCTATAGTCGGTACAGATGGTGTTTCTACTGGCAGGCATAGTGCCACCTTAAGCTGTGGCGATAAAGTGTTTCCCTACCCAACCCATTTGAGCCACTTGCAGAAAATCTCCCACCCATCTCAAGGCTGACCTGGAAGTCTTTAAAAATGACTCCAGACACAGGTTGTCCGAAGCAAGGAAAACTTGTTCTGGTAGAGATTCACAGATGACTCTGCCCTGGAGTGTAAATGTGGTGTTGCCCCACAAGCGATGGGACACATGATATCGTGTCCTGTCTGATTCTCTGTGCGATCCCTTAAAGACTCGAAGAGTTTGCCCGATTTTGTCGAACAGCCTCGAGAATACCGCCATTGACAACAATAGCTCCTGGGGTGACATGTTCGTTAAACTTAACCTATATCCATTGTCGTTCCATTTTTAACTTTCTTGACATCATCATTTCAATTGACTTTTAGTTACAACTATTAAGATTTGTTTTTACTTTTTTCCCTAATTACTTATTTTTGTTTCTTCGTGTCAATGTTTCCTATCCATGAACTTATGTCCAGAACTCTTGCCACATTGTCAGTATCAACAGTGGCCTCGGAATGAGCCCTCAAAGTGCACGTGGAATTCCACAAACAGCAGAGAAGGAGGTGGGACACAGTTTGTGATTTAGCTTTGCACTCTACACTGCGTTGCATCGGACCTGCAGCGGTCCACCTGATTTCGTAGTTGGTAAAGAGATATCCAGGCAAACTATGACAGTGGGTAGTCCAGTGAAAGCCCAACAATTCGAAATAGTAAGCTGAAGCGAGTTGTTTGAGAAGACATAGTTTATTTCGAGCTGCACTAGAGCTTCTTTTGTTTGTCAAACAGTTGACTCATGATAAATGACTGATGATAGTAAGCCCATCTGACGTGCTTGGTGATTGATAAAACAAAAATAAAAAGAAAAAACATTTATTTTAAAAAAAACATGGTGAATTTAATTAAATTTTTATGCTTGTTAGTGCTAACATAATGGTACATCGAATGCCTTCTTGTGTCAATTGCCTCGTGCAGTTTATCGTCCATAAACCTCGATCTGGTAGTGGTAGCCGCGGCTTCTAGCCGACTGAAGCCTGATTGTGACAGAGCTACTTCCAACTCCTCCAGCTATGATGGATGAGGTGGAGCCCTGTACGGTACCCACGTGCCTCACCCGAATCGCGGTTATCCGAACGTTAGTGCGGAAAGTAATATCTTGACGATGCACCGCGTTGTTAACGGCGCCTCTGACGTGCGCGGTTCTGAAAACACACCAAATGTTAGTGTTACGTGTAGTCAGTAAACATAAAAACTGACAACTTACCAAGGAGTATCGTGTTGCTCCGTAATATGCTGTGTCAGTGTTGTACTACCCACCTGGCGAGCAGCCTGCTGTTGCCGATGGTGCCCACGCTCAGGTTGCGCCGAGAGGCGACTGCAGTCGGCTCCGGCAGCTCGCCCACGTCGCTCACGTCGACGTCCTCATGCGTCACTATCATCTCGGGAGCCTCCACATAGTCATTGCTGACAACTGCTGCTGTCGCCGCCGCTGCTAGTAGGACCACGAGGACTAGGCTCTTCATCTGAAATCACAAGTCGATTATGGCATTTTTCATTTAAAATTTGGTGACAGTGTTAGGTTCCATAGTGTGTCGCTGCGATTAGGCTGCGGCCGCTGTGGCTTGCAGTTGCGGGCAAGTTCGGAATTGTATCTTTATTTTGACAAAATAAACAAGCCGGATATCGCCACGCACAGGGAGAAGCCCAGTACCGGGACAATACAAGTTGAAGAATTAAAACAATTAATGTTAACAATTTATTTCATTTACATTTTATACAGTAACTGACTGAGACTTACCTTGTCAATGTGAGTACGACTTGATTCTCAAACACTTCAGCTGACTCCTTTGAGTTCACTGCTACTATAGCTGCCTGCTGAAGGAAGCAGTATTTATACTAGCATTGCGTAATGATAAGACGATGCTATCAGTTATCTAGTAAATAACAGCAATAAATAACCCCAACTTTGATTGTTAATGCAGAGGATGTAAATCGGTATCTATGCGATAATAATATTGGAAATAAGGATAAGTACATGATGTACCTATATTTAATTCTGAACTGTGTCACACAGAACCGCTACAATACTTTCTATTGCTATGTTAAATAGAGCATCACTGTCAGTACTAAGGGTGCTTTATAAATTGTTAAGTGATTTTTCCAGGAATAAAGCTTCTTCATTTCGACTTATAATTCCGTAAGGCTAAAATCAGTCACTGAATTGATATCTTAGGCCAGTTTTCGTTGGTCTAGTGTTCGCAAGAGCTACTGTTGAGCAATAGGTCCTGGGTTCGAAAAGCCTATAATAACTAGTCGATAATTTTACTGTTTGTTGACAAAAAAACTATGTAAAATGTATGTGTGTGTGTGTTTGTGACTTGTTTTCTATTTACATGCATATGTATAGCTTTACATGAATAATAATTTTAAAGAAATTTAATGATATGACAAAAACATAAACAGTACCATAGGTTGAAATGTATTTATTTATAAAAAATAAAAATAAAATTAGACATATATAGTCCATCTTGCTCTTGCAAAAATATCTACAATACCAAAAAAATTACTAAATTCTTAACCGAATGCGCCCAAGACGACTTAAGCACATTATCTGGCATAGACTTGAACGCGATAGTGAAATCCGCGGCCTGAAGCTGATCGTATCCTGATTGTGACAAAGGAGCTTCCAACTCCTCCACTCACGACGGATGGGGTTGCGTTCTGTGAGGCCCCAATGCGGGTCACCCGGATCGCAGTTATCCGGCCGTTCGTGCGGACTGTTATCTCTCGTGTTGTCGTATGACCCGCGAGGCCGTTCACCCTGTGCTCGGCACTGGAAAACACAACACATGCAGATAGTCAGGAAAGTGTAGCAAAATGAAGCACCACTAGTCATGGCTAAACTTTAAGCTGCCCGAGGCCTATTTCATACAACTCAACTTCTTGCTATCAACCTAACCTTACCTCAAATGATGACCATATTCTCTTACAATGGGGGCTGTTTTGTTAATTACCTTGTGTTCTGTCTGTGGATACTCACTTGTACACCAGCGTATCTGAAGAACTGATGGATCCTTGGCTCAGGTTACGTCGAGAGGCTACCGCAGTCTCCTCAGGCTCGTCAGTCAAGCCAGCCGCGTCAGCCAGCTCATTCACGTCAGTCACAACCACCTCTGGCATCTCGTTCACGTCCATGTCAGCCATTTCGTCTCCGTCAGCCACGTCAGGCAGCTCCACCACGTCAGGCGCTTCATTGCTGACTACTGCTGCTGTTGCTGCCGCTGCTAAAAACACCACGAGGAGTACGCTCTTCATCTGGAATTATAACATGACTTTTGTTAGATACCATACTTCAACATAATTCAAGAAATAATTTCCGCATGACAAGTAACAACAGCCTTAAATTACTTAGCAAAATAATTTATAATGAATTGTTGCCTTGATTATATCACAGCAAGCCAAAAGCTTTAATTTTCCTTTTTTTTTTGTAGACCGAAATAAATAATAAATGAAATCACTTACCTTTCCAACGTTTACTTTGACTTGATCCACAAAACTCTAAAGTGAACTCCTTTGAGGACAGTGTGAGTATAAGTTGTATTTTGAAGGAACCAGTATTTATAGTGAAATTAGAAAGCAAACGCATTGATAAGATTACATCTGACCTACATTTAGGTAATTTACATCCACATGTAATCAGTGACGAGGTAAACGACAAGTTAGCTGACACCGATTTAATTATAAAGATACTGTTTGTATCTCTTACTCGTGCGATAACATTAATTATAATTTTGAAGGATATTAAAATAAGTATAACTTTAATGGGCCTCCAATACCAATTGTAGTAGTATCCAAGGAAGCCGTATTTTTTACTTTGAAAACACGCACGCTACGCAGTGTGCTACGGCGTAGCAACGAAGCCGTGATCTCCACACTTCTCAATGTAACTTTCGTTTGCGAAAACAGTTTCACCTGAATCATATTTATATTAGTAGTACCTATACTGTGTGTAAAAATGCCCTTTAACGAAACTGAAAAGCACTTGTTCTCCCTGCCATTGCATTCATGTTTTTGTTCTAGACCATATCTGGGAACCTTGTCGTTACGGAGATATTGTGAGGCAGAGTTCCAACTTTTCCGTTCCAAGTTATTTTTTTTTAATACGCCTCTTTAATGATATAACTTTACTTTAAATACCTTATAGTTCTATTCAATGCATCCATCAGCACAATGTTTTGAGTGCGTTATATTGAGTCCTAAGGTAAAACGTGATTTTTCACCTCGAAAAAAAAGGTCTGCAATAATTTTTGTAGAGTTTCGTGTAGTGTTTCTTAATTTGATGTACAGAATGCTTTGTTGCTTTGTTGACGGCTTCGTAAAAGGGCCGCTTGTACCTTGTTAAGGAACTGAACGCTAACAATAAAATTTTTGTCCAAATAAGTCTCTGCCACATAGTCATGAGGTCATGGTCAATATCTAATTCTATTTTTTGATCGAATTTGAATTGAAATGTGCTTTGACTGATTCTTTGCTCTCGAAGTCGTTAGCGCTACTGCTGTGCTTGAGGTCCCGGATTCGATCCTTAGAACGGGCAATCGGGCATAGTGTTATTGGGTTTTTCCTTTAGGAATTTCTCATTGGCCGTATTATATTCCTATTATGTTCTTAAACACAACCGGCGAAATGTTGGTGTAGCTGTCTACACCTCTGCCAAACGCAATGGGGATTTTTAAGGTGTAGTTTCGAGGATATGATGTAATGTATATTATTTTTGTGTAAGTAGTTAGTACTGGAAAAGAAAAATAACTAACGATTATGTACGATAAGAATATACTTATCAATCGGCTTGTCCTTTTATGATTGTTTATTTATCATAGGTTTAGGTAAGTTGTGCAGTGTCTGCTGCTCAGTCTGCGATGAAGTAAAACTAAATGGTGATGGAGAAAATAAGAAAACAGATAAAATATTAAAAAGGGTGTAAACAGACCCTTCGTGAAGCCGAAAGGCACTTGTTCTCCCCTTCATTGCGATATTTTTTTTGTTCTAGACCATACCTACCAAAGTTCCAGCTTTTTCACAAGTTTTTTTTTAAATACTAGCTTTTAAGGTTATTACTTTACTTTAAATACCTTCATGACCCGTTTACTATTCAATGCATCCATCAACATAATGTGTTACATTGAGTTTTGTCATAAAACGTGATTTTTCACCCCAAAAAAGAAAGTCGTTTACATATTTTTTGCGTAGAGTTACTTGTGTACAGAATGCTTGGTTGACGGCTTCGTGAAGTGTCCGTTTACACCTTGTATTATTTGAATAAAACTTTATAAATAACATAATGTTAACAACATCTAATGCTTATCAAAAATATCGCTTACCGAAATATGTCTGCAAGTCTAAAAATAATGTGAAGCCCCATTTCAAGAGGTAGAAAGAAAGATGAAAGAAGGAACCATTCTTTATAAAATACAGGGTGAAAGAGACATCGACGCGCAAATTGTTGCCAAAGAAAGTACATGTTTCCACACCTGCACCTTTGTTTGCACCTTTGTATGAAACTGCAGCTTTTTAGTTACCCAAATTTCTTCTTCTTCTTCTTTATCGTGTGGTTAGTGCCTCACCTCATCATTTCAGCCGAAAGAAGTCCACTACTGGACATATTCCTCCCACAAGTGTCGCCACATTGACCGAACCCGTGCGTCTCGCATCCAACGGATCCTCGCAACCTTCACCAGGTCATCGGTCCAGTGCCTAACCTGGTGCCAGAGTTTTAAGCCACCCATGGGCCTCTGACTTGGCTTCACTTGCCGTCAAGAAATATCTCTGAGGCATGCTGGTTTCAACTGGTTGGATAATTGTACAATACGCACATGAATCCGAAAAATCAGAGGTGTCTTGGGTTGGAACCCGAGACCTATGACTACTCAGTCTGACGGTCACACCATAAGGCTAAAATTTCTTATTTGAAGGGTCTAGAAACATATGCTGAATTCGTGGTAACAGTTTGCGCGCCGTTGTGTACACCGTATATTAGGAATTAATCAGTACGCCCCAAACTTCGGTGTCCACCTGGTAACAACATCCTGTGGCTGATTGCATCCTGATCACCACATAGTTACTCCCCACACCTCCCTCCTTGACAAACATCTTGCCGTTCTGTGGGGCACCAACCTCATTCACCCGTATAGCAGTAATGATGATGGTTGAATTTCCTTTGATCAATAAGTCTTTAGAGTGGGTTTTGTCCTTGGAAGGTTTAAAGATATAAGTACCTCTGAATAAACAGAAAATAGTCATCTTAAAAGGCAGGCCGACAACATAACATAATGAGCTTAAAATTTTCGCAATGTTGGTACACAGGCCTCATCTCTGAATTGAGTGAGAACCAACGAAATCGAGCTGTCGACAATCGAGAGCTATTACATTAGCTGTTCCCGTGACTTTTTGAGTTTGGCCTCGTCACACTGGTCTTCGAAAAGGGATAAAGAAAAGGTCCGAAAAGTTATGAAAGGCGAATGATGCCAACCGGTTAACATGCTTTCCGAGGCACGGAGTAAACTCGACAAGCAATGGATGGTCACCTATCCATGGACCGAACTTGGCAAACATTGCTAAAGCTTGAAGATCGATCCACAAGATCCTCAATACGGTATAATACATAAATTATTTAAACTTTTGACCGCCAGAGCATAAACGCACGCGCGTGCCCACAATTTCACCTGCCATTTTGTCACATATTTGTGTCGTTTGGCGTACAGATCACGCGCTTGTTTGTCACGTATATGTGACAGTGGCGGTCAAAAGGTTAAAGTCTTTATACTCACTTCGCTAACAGCACATCATCTTTGCAGATGTCACCTATGCTCAGGTTACTTGTAGGGACAAGGAAATTGTCATCGAAGCTCAGTTCATCCAATATGTCAACGTCTTTAGACGTCATTTTCATCAGGTTATGGGGGTCAGGAGACTCAACTATGTCATTGCTGATTTGAGATGCTGTTGCCGCCGTCGCTACTAGCACAATGAGAAGTACAGTCATCATCTGAAATGTGACTTATCTCATCTCTTATCTTATCTTCTACATACTTTTACTGTAAGCATCATCTCACTGTTGGGCAAAGGCCTCTCCCCATGATTTCCAGTTCTTTCGACCTAGAGCATATGTGGACCATTAGTGGACTTCGGTTTTGTCCAGTTCATAGCGCCAGCTTCTAAGAGGTTTGCCGCATTGCCTTTTGGTTGCGTCAGGGCCCACATGATGGGTAAGCTTATTCGTTCCCACTGATGGGACCCAGGCCTCCCTTCTGTGAGAGGGAGTGGGCCATAGTCGACCACATGGACGCTTTACGAATTGGTGGATTTCACATGTGTGTTTTCATATGATTTTTGGTTCTAGGACTTTTTTCTAACGGTTTACTTTCAGCGTTTTTGGGAGCAATGGTGATGAAATTTATGTCCTATACAAAGTACCAGCCTGGGTTTGTACCCACAGCTTACAATACGTAAGCCGGGGCTGTTTAACCCTGAACCAACACTATTCTTAACGATGAACTTTGATAAACACGTGATTTAACGAGCGAACAAACAATTTAGGACACTTCTATCAACATGTACCTACTTTTCAGTTACTTATCTAGCTTGACTGGAAAATACGTAATATTTATCAAAAATCATAAATTTTTATTAGCTTTGACAGGTACCTAGTGACCACAGAGCATCATAATATAGTATTACATAGTAGTCTGTGCATAATATGATGCTCTGTGGTCACTTATATAATACTGGCTAGTGACTATTCTATTTTATTTTTATTTATGGCAATATGTGTCAATATCGACGATTCTGCCTATGTGAGATTAGCAGATTAGTGACAATACAAGCCGCAAAAACTAACTGCGACAGTGGCAGATGAATTCAAAAGTCCTAGTTAAATGCGGTCGCTCGCATTTTTCGACGAAGCCAACGGCTTTCTAAGATGTCTACTGGCTTTTTTTTCTTTTTTTCTACTTCCTACTTAGTGAATTCTATTGAATCACAAGTTTCTCCTCCAAACCACACCAAGTTTCTTCAAAGCACTAGTTATAAAATTAAAAACCTCCACCCTGCGTCAACAGCCCTGATACTCCGCACGAAATGTATTGCAAGTACTCGATGAGTTCTACAGTCACCTAGTACCTTAAATCTTTAAAAAAAAGATATCTACTTGAACGTTCCAAAAAAACGGACCCTAGTATAACTGCGCAATAATTCCGGTACAATTTCATATCGTTATTACGTATAAATATAATTAATACTTCAATCCCCTGCATCTTAATTTATCGTTTATCATCTGTGATAATTGGCTTATTGTTAATACTGGATCATGCTGGAAACTTGAAGCATGCATTTATTTTAATACATGGTATTATGCATCATATGCAAAAATCATTAATAAGTAGCTCATTTGTAGTAGGTTAGTAGAAGCAACTCGAATCGACTGCACACCGAAGTGCAAACACAATTATTAGGCAAAAGACCGAGTTCGAAAAAAAAAACTAAAATAACTTTACTTTCGGAAGTCGTTGATTTTGTTTATTTCATTGACTTTTTGCCACCGACTTACGAAAGTAAAGTTATTTTAGACTTTTCGGAAGTCGGTTTTTCGCCTAATTGTTTATTTATTATTTATTTAAAATATTATTATAAATAAATTATAACGCGATTTCCAATTTCGAAGACCTTCGTACGTCTCCGGATGTCGACGTTTGGAACTCGGTCTATTAGTTTTATGCCGAGCATGGAACGCTCCATGGCTCTCTGTGCTACTCTGAGTCTGTACACAGCCTCCTGTGATACCCTCCTCTTCCTTCCTCCTCTCATACCTAAGTAAAATTATGTCAAAACCGCTTTTACTCCACTTTTTGAGTAGCAAATGTTTCCACAGACGCGCTACGGTAGCCCGCGTTATTTTTCTTACGTCTTTTGAAATTTGCAAGTCCGTGTCAGGTTGTATTTTGATTAAAATATAATTCGCGATCGTAACAAGTATTTCTTTACAGAGTTATAATCTTTAAAATCATCAATAGGGACAGTCACGTGCACCAATATGTAAACACTTGACAACTTTTAAAAGTGTTTTTCTCCTACTGTTCTGATTAAAATTTCATATTATTACGAACATAGTATTTATGAAAAAAAGATCGTATCTCTAAGTTACAATCATTATTTCTCCCAAAAATTGCTTTTATATTTAGGAAAGTGTTTACATATTGGTGCTCGTGACTGTACAACCCTGTGCGAACCGCCAGTCTATGGAATTCACTTCCAGCTTCTCTATTTCTCGATCATTATAATCTAGATCTCTTCAAAATTCGAATGAATCGGTTTCTCCTAGGCAAACGTGCTCCGATATTTAGCATAAAAAAGTCGCGGGCTACCCTGGCACATCCACCTTAAGTTAATCATCATCTGCCTGCCTTTTCCCAACTACATATTATTTATTTATTTATTTTCACATATGTTGGGGTCGGCTTCCAGTCTAACCGGATGCAGCTGTATACCAGTATTTTATAAGGAGCGACTGCCTATCTGACCTCCACAACCCAGTTAGTACTGGGTAATACGATACCCCTTGGTAAGACTGGTTGCCAGACTTTTTGGGCCACTGAATACCTAACGACTGTCAAAAATCTACAAATGACACCCGGGACCAACAGCTTAACGTGCTTTCCTAGGCACGGAGGAAAGTCGGTATGTAATGGGAGGTCACCCATCCACAGACCAACCTAGGCAAGCACGGCTTAACCTAAAGATCGACCCGAGCGGCTGTTATTATTGAGCCACGAGCCCCTCATCCAACTTAAGTTAATAAATTCATAAATGATGTGGGTATCGGGCACACCAGCGATGACACTAATGAACTTACATACTAACTTATCTTTATTTCAGTAATCCGCTTAATAAGTAATCACAGGTAATCTACTACTGTGTTATCACTGACTTATCAGCCTGGTATTCTATTTTTGCATCATAAGTATTTGTTTTTTTTAAGTAATCGCTAAATTATTGGTATCAATTAAGTGTGATTATAAAGGGTGTAAAAAGACCCTTAACGAAGCCGAAAGGCATTTGCTCTCCCCGTCCATGCGATCATTTTTTTGTTCTAAACCATACCTGGGAACCTTCTAGTTACGGAGATATTGGGGGTCAAAGTTCTAACTTTTTCACAAGTTTTTTTTTAAGTACATGTTTTTAATGTAAGATTTTTACTTTAAACACCTCCACTACCCCCGTACTATTCAATCCATCCATCAGCAAAATGTTCTGAGGGCCTTATATTGAGTTTTACCGTAGAACGTGATTTTTGACCCCAAAAAAAAAAAGTCGTTTCCCAGCAAATTTTTTTGCGTAAAGTTACTTAGTTTGATGTACAGAATGCTTGGTTGACGGCTTGGTGAAGGGTCTGTTTACACCCTGTAGATAATAATATTGGTAGTCATGGATGGAGTGCTTCCCCGAATTTGCCCTAGATTTATGCTTCCGGGCTTTGTTCTAGAGAGTTAAACAACATAATATCACGCCTGTAGTTCACTGAAGGGTTAGATAGCCTTAAAGTAAAATCATTTGTTCAATTCCTTTATAGAGTGTAAACACACCTTAAACGAAATCGGAGGTACTTGTTTTTACGATTTGTTTGAAATGCTAGTTTCTACATGACCCCTATACTATTCAATGCATCCATCAGCTATCATCTAACAGTGAGTCCTACCATAAAACATGTTTTTTTTTTGGGGATTAAGGTCTCTTAATTATTTATATCTCGTTAAAATTAAAAAAACGCCCCTATTTATTTATATTTTTGAAAAAATGTGGTTAACCTTTATTTGATTTTAATGACGTTATCTCAAGCAGGAATATCGTGAAATACGCTTTTTGCGGTTCCAAATCGCACGATTTGCAATCGCGCGGTTCTCACTTGTCTGAACGAGCCCTAAGCTTCTTGTGAATGCCATTAAAAACAAACTGTAATAAAATTAGAGTGTCACTCACGTATTAAATCGTTGAATGAGCAAAGGAATCTTTACCTGTGATGACGTCATCAGCCTTAAAACTTTAAAATCAAATATAAATTAAACTATGTAGCAATTGAATTTCAAAAATATTCAAATTAGTTCCTTAAATATAGTATTTAAGGAACTAATTTGAATATTTTATAACTAAAAAAAAAATACTGGTTCGATTTTTAGGACAATGCCCAATTCAGGTTATGAATAAGTCTATAGTCTCCATACTGTGAAAAGAGGGGTAAAAAAGATTGGAACTTTGTTGATTAGTGAAATTAGAATAACAACAGGATAAACTTGTAATCAAATAAATTGACAAAAATAAATTAAATGGATTTTTTGATAAAAATCTGCAGTATGATATCAATTGTTGATAAAATACTGTTTTTGATAAAAATAAAGGGTAAAGCCATGTTGCATTGATAATAATAAAAAACAGTAGGTTATTTACCTGAATGATTTTTATCGTAAACCTGTAGTAACTTAATGCAACCAAATTCCGTTTCGAAGTATGAATTATCTACATATTTGGACAATGGCGGTAATCGGAAAGATTTTTTGTAAAACACTACATGTTTCCATTCTTCTTCTTAGCGTGTCGATGGCAAAAAGTTCAGATGTTATGTTTGGCCCAAAACTCAGCCACGCGGACCCCACTCACTGATGCAGTAAGCAGATCTTCGAGTGCGCAGGTGATAGGGCATGCGGTGCAAGATGGAAGGTGGGCCATTGTCTGTGGGAAGACGCCGCATACGCACTTGAGGTCTGAGCTGTCCATGAACCCCCATCTGCAGAGATTGTCTTTGGTCCGGCCGACTTGGGTTCGAAGTCTGTTTAAGGATTTCCAAGTCGGCCACGGCAACGCGTGCCCAGGTGGAAGGTTTTCTGAAGGGTCGTTAAAGTTGTCCGGGGGTTTAAACCGCTCCCGCCAGAGATGTTTCCATTGGCGCATGGCTTTAATCAGAACTAAAGCCGCCATCTTGTTTTTTCCATAGAATTATATCTGTACAAATAAATAAAATTGAAGTGTCTATTTGTAATTTCAAAATAACTGAATGCATATGAAAGTATAAAGGGTGTAAATAGACCCTTAACGAAGCTGAAAGGCACTTGTTTTTCCCGCTATTGCGATCATTTTTTGTTCTAGACCATACCTGGGAACCTTCTAGTTACGGAGTTATTGGGGGTTCCAACTTTTACACAAGTTTTGTTTTTAAATACAATTTTTTAATGATATAAGTTCACTTTAAATACCTCCATGACCCGTTTACTATTTAATGCATAGCGAAGGTCGCGGGGCACACATAGTTCTAGAATAAGAAACAAACAATATCACAAAATAAGGTTTACCAACTGCGCACTGCCCGTATACAATACTTGCACAGTTATTTTATCTCTGACTTAGCATACTTATCTGTCACAATCAGACTGATGCTTATTTCCGTTTTGTGAAAGCACTGTACGTCTGCTGTACCTAGCTGTTTTCACTCGAGCGACAGCGGGATGCGCCCTTATCAATGACGCATGTTCCTATGTTCTAGGGAATTTGGTAGCAATTGCATCAGATACTTGATTATTGCTTTACTAAACACCGCGACGTTATCAAATTTGATCTAAACACGGTACCTTAATTCTTATCCAAATAAATACGTTATTCATCATAGGTATTAAATTTCGAACAAAACTGATTACATCCTTACATCATTTGATTGCAATAATTAATATCTTAGAAGATATTGAGTTTTATGTGACGCAGACGCAGTTGCGCGGGTCAGCTAGTAAAATATATGATGGAAGTTAAACAGGTTATGCTTCATACAAAAATCGTCCCACCCCTTTGTATAGTTGCTGCCAGTTGAGATCGCAATGGCGGTCATTGACCCACCTACATTTATTAAAGTTCTTAACTTTGAAATCCACAAATAAGCCAGTTCATGTCTTGAATCGTCATCTATCTTGATCTTCAACATCTTTTCTAATGAAAAACGATACATGGTTCATTTGTTTTGGTTCGTACGAAGAGATATTATGGAAAGAGCAATGACCGCTATTGCGATCTTAACTATAGTTGCTGCCAGTTAAGATGGCAATGGCGGTCATTGACCCACCTACATTTATTAAAGTTCTTTACTTTGAAATCCACAAATAAGCCTGTTCATGTCTTGAATCGTCATCTATCGTGATCTTCAACATCTTTTCTAATGAAAAACGATACATGGTTCATTTGTTTTGGTTCGGACGAAGAGATATTATGGAAAGAGCAATGACCGCTATTGCCATCTTAACTGGCAGCAACTATAGCAGCAACTATAGTCATTTGCAATGCGGTCGTCATTTAGATATTTAGTTTTTATTTATTCACGATGCCGTCAAAGCTGACAAAAGTGGGATATCTACTAAATATCGATACTTATCTATTGTTACTCATCATAACAAATGTGATCATATCTATAAATAAGTGATAATACATGACAAATGCGCTGATAGCCATCTTTTTGCGGTAACCTATACGGGTTTCTGTCTACTTACATTACAAGAAGCTATCAACCTACTTTGGCGGCCGCTATGAGAATTTGATAATATACTAATTAATCATAAATATTACCTACATACCGTTTTATTTCTTTCTTTGTTTCAGTTACTTGTACACAAAGCAAGTGCATTTTGTTATTGTTTTTATCTACACTATCTACACTAATATTATAAAAAGGAAAGATTTGTATTTTTGTGTACCTATGTTTGTAATGAATAAACTCAAAAACTACTGTGCCGATTTCTAAAAATTTTTCACCATTAGAAAGCTACACTCACCCTGAGTAACAGACCATATTTATTACTAGAAAAACAAATGGGAGGGGGAATTAGGGGAAAATAAATGTGCACCCGTGCGAAGCCGGGACGGGCCGCTAGTGGTAAATAAAGATATATATATATTTGAAAATGACTTACCAAAATTGCTCTTTATGCTTTCCATATATTTATGAAATTATTATAGCTATACGTACTCGCAAACCCGACTGACGTTGTACTATCGTGTTCTGGATGTCGACAACAGCGCCAACAGCGTCCAACTATAGCTAAAATTGCTAAAAACAATCTGACCCCATAAGTACCTACAAAAATCTTCAAAATCAGTCAAGCCGTGTAGGAGAAGAATTATGAGCACTAGCACACCGATATTTTATACATAAGGATTTTACATAATACCACAAAAGCACAAACAAAAGTCACAAACATAACCCGTAATTTAACGTAAAGGTTTTAAATATGCATTACATTCCCGCCATATTCCTTTCCACAGACTAAAAATATTACATTGTTAGAACATGAGTAGACCAAAGCACAAAAGTTATTCAGCCAGTATTCATTTTAACAAAGCGCGAAATTCATATTTCAAAACGTGAAATTCTGAATTTAATTCGAAATCCAGACAGAACTGGGCGACGCGGGCGGTGCGCGGCGTTCTAAGTTTAAAATTGCTTCCCATTCAGACTCTTTTAACAATGGCTGTTGCAGCAAAAACAGAAACTACGGAAGTAAAACCTACATTTATATAACAGAGATCTATGATTTAGTGTTACACTTTTACCCTGTTACGCTATTGTACTGTGTTGAGGTTATTTATGTAGCGTTTTATAACCAATGGATAGCGGGAATTTATTAGCTGGCTTGTTGTGAGGGCTGGGATTCATATTAGTTTTGAATTAAATGGAAAGCAATAGAAATTGACAAACATACAGATAACATGAAGTAATTTTATGAAACAATGATTTCTACTACTAATGCACCCATCAGCACTAAGTTTTGAGTGCGTAACATTAAGTTTTACCGTAAAAAGTAATTTTTCACCCTAAAAAAAAGTCGTTCCCCAGCAATAATTTTTGCGTAGAGTTACTTAGCTTGATGTACAGAATGCTTGGTTGACGGCTTCGTGAAGGGTCTGTTACACCCTGTATGGTACCTACAAATTAAGAGTACAGTTTTGTATGAATATTTATTTTGGCGTTTGCATTGAAATTCTCTATGGAAATTGTATTGAAGAGATGACGACGTTAGTTCTGGTTATAACCACGCACCAAAAGATCCATTCACAATTTTATTTAAAACCTCTTACCTATGGTTAACGGTAACACAAAGAGGTTTTTAGTGATTAGTGGTTTACTTAACTAAAACTCTTTTCTCTTCTTTCGCAGGCGGTGTCGGATGAAATGCTGGTCGAGCTGAAGGCATGCTTCATGGAAGCTTATGACGACAATCAGGATGGCAAGATTGACATACGAGAGGTAAATATCTGTAGTAATTTTAGAAACGAATTGACTTAACACTTCTGTTGGACGTTTGGGTTTTGATGACTGGGTCAGTTTCCCCATAATACTTAATGGCCGTCAACCTACCCTACTGGCCATGAGCTACTCGCTCAAGCGACGCGCTTTTTGCTATAGCGACTGAGGAAAACACGAATGCAGGAATCACCGCGACGCGGCTTGCGGTACTCACGCGAGGAGTGAACAGCGTGTTAAGAGCGTCTACGATTTACGGGGTTTCATACAAACTTTCAAGTTTTTTTTTAAATGACTGAACTGATTTTAATGAAACTTCATACGCATAAGCAAAATACATATGTCTAAAAAGTTATCAAAGAACATTTTCGAAAAATAGTGTTACAGCTAAATTAGACTGATTTTAGATTTTCCAAAGAAACAGAAAATTCCAACTATCTTTTCTTTTTAAAGACATTTCGAAAATGTACTTTGATAACTTTTTAGACTAAAGTATCCTGCTTATGCGTATGAAGTTTCATTAAAATCGGTTCAGTCATTTCGAAAAAAAAACACTTGAAAGTTTGTATGAAATGCAGTAAAGGTCAAAGCACACATATCAACTCGGAAAGGGATCGGCACCGTATCGCCTTTCGCCTCGCCGTCAAACAGATGTCAACCCAACGTAAGCAAGCGGATCAGCAGCTCCGATTCGTCGACTCGGCTACGGCTAGGCGACGCCGCGCTTACGGCTCGCTGACCGCTGGTTGACCTGCCTGGCATCAGATCAGTTTGAATACGATCGTGAAGTGTAGCGCACGGTTATGTCCCGGTTCACAATACGCGAGATGGCTATCATAGCCATAGCACTGGACGGCGAAGAAAAAGAACAACAAAGAGCAACAGTTGTGTGTGTAAGGGTGGAGGAAGAGACGTAAGCTCGGGTACGGAGAGACGTAAGCGCGGGGACGACGAGCCGTAAGCGAGTTGACCACGCACCGCACCGCGGTTCATGAGCTTGTCCCGAGGCGAGGTGATTACGTTACGATTCCAATTAGTGTGCGTTGCAGTAGAGAGTTTCATACAAAGAATACTGAACGGCTTGAGCTGATACGGTGCCGATCCCTTTCCGAGTTGATATGTATGCTGTGACCTTAAGTCGTAAACGCTCTTAACCCTTTTTGTCAGTAACATAGATTTCTGAAAATAAAAGCGCGGTGTGACGCATAAATGACCAAATAATGTTTTAATTTCATCGGCCTCTGGCTGTAAATAATTACATGGCCCGCGAGAAGTTTGACGCAAATAGCATCGCCTGAGAACGTAAACGGGCAGAATGGTCGCAGTTCCTGTTAAGAGGTGCGCACAGAACACGGCATACCGCCACCCTGGGCTGTGTGTCTGTTCAGGAGACATTCTCCCCAAGAAAAATATGCATCTTTTTAATAAAGTGACCGAAAATAGAAACCGGCCAATCAGAAAACAGTATAAAAATTTGTTAATTGTTAGTGGTTCCGATACCGCTCTATTAAAGAAAAGTATTATATGTTTGGGTCCGAAATTTTTTAACAAAATACCCGATGTAATAAAAAATGAGATAATTCCACTTTTCAAAAAGAAATTGACAGATCTACTAATTAATAAATGTTGTTACTCACTTGACGAATTTTTGACCGATAAGAATTTAAATTGAAAATATGACATCCCTGAATTCCTGACTTAAACGATAAATGTAATGAAATGTAATTAATTTAATTTCTGACGACACAATGTAATGTATGTAAGGAGTCATTTGTTTTAATTATAGACATTCCAATTCCCTATGATTTAAAAAAAAAAAAAAAAAAATGTACTAGTTTTGCACACCTGTTAAGGTAGGATATGGTCCTGAGCAATATTGTCGTGTTTCATCCTTATGTTTACCCATATTCGTGCAAAATAAATGATTTGATTTGATTTGATTTGAAGACTGTCGCCCGATGTAGTCTGTAAAGTCCTGATGATGCCCAAAAGAACAGTATACCTGCAAGATCACAGTGTACCTACAATTAATGAGTAGCTACCAATTAATATTAAATACAACAGACATGATATCTACCAACCTACTTGATTTAACTTATCAGAAAAATAACTGTTTATAAATAACATATTATTCACTGCAGAATGCAGCTACAGAATGTTACCGAAAATTCTATCATTATCAGTTATTTTATTACAATCAATTATAACACGGTTTTAAATCAAGATAGAGGATAAGAGGCTAGTCAAGCAAGTCTTTAAGAGGATATTTTTTAAGTTATAACTTTACTTTAAATACCTCCACGACCCCCATATTATTCAATGCATCCATCAGCACAAAGACATTCAAATATAACTAGCTATAGACGGGACAAGACCAAGAAACTGACAATTCCAAAACCTGTTACAAATTAGTAACAAGTCGATCAGTCCAGTGCGATACGTCGCCTTGTCAGGTCGCATTCATATGACACAAAGACACTCAAATATTTCCGAGCTATAGACGGGTCATGACGTAGAAAATCGTAATCCAAAACTTGTTACTACTTTGTAACAATTCGTTCTGTCTAGTCTCATCTGTGTCATACGCACACACACAGGTAGCATTCGTGTGTCAAAATCGAAAATATTCTGGATGAAAATTATTGTATGATAATATTCCCAATGTCCTCTCTATATGTGTTTTAAATCTCTTTGCATCAGCATGTTGTCTTTACGTAATGTTCCTCCGTAGCGCCTAAACTATTCATCCGATTTTGATGATTAAGGTGTCAATCGATTCGTTATTATGGCCCGGGTAATATAGGCTACATTTTAACCGACTTCGACAATAGGAGAAGTCGATTTTACCTTGTAAACCACGAATTTAATTAGGATGTGATTTTCAGTAGTCGGGTTTTTTAGTTGTAGAATACCATTGTCGTATAAAGTTTCTAACAAAGTACTTGATCTCAAGGTTTTTTAAATCTGTCTACAATAGAGTTTGCGTTTTAATTTATTCGCTTTTCAATTAAACAATAAGTTCAATCATCCGTATCTATTGTTACAGTTGGCACAACTGCTTCCCATGGAGGAGAACTTCCTCCTTCTCTTCAGGTTCGACAATCCTTTGGAGTCCAGTGTTGAGTTTATGAAGGTAAGTTCACGTCAGATCCTCAACATATAACCAGAGAGAGACACAGAGAAACTATGTGGTTGTTCAGACGGAGCGTACGTGCAAGCATTTGGGGACGGATTCTGTCAGTCACATGGAGTTGCACGGCATTAGTTCGCTAATGCGCATATGCGTTGGCGCGAAACGATTTGCGGCAAATTCGACCCTTCTGGACAAGGCCGTAATAGCCTGAAAAAGGATTTCTAGCTATCGACTGCTGGATCCAATTCTTTTTATTTTAGGCCACAACAAATTCCTAATTAAGGGCTATATTTCCATTTGATATGTGTAATTTCAAACCTTATCATAAAAGAACATCAAACAGATTCCTAAAATCAGAAGCACCTTCTTAACCTCAAAAGGGACATTTGCCAAGTCCCATTTTTTCTCTATCGGTAATGAAAATAGACTTTATGGTCCTAGAGTCAGTTTGTATCTATTTTCAATTTGAAAAGCAGTAAACGTAAAGGATGTTCTTAAGGTAGAAGTGCCAGGGTATCCCGCGTTTCCAGAGTATTTCATTAAAAAGTCATTCAATGGGATTAAACGAACTTAGAGTTTTACTAACACAATTTGTATTTTATCATAAATGTATGTTAGTCTATAAGGTATAAAGGGTGTAAAAATACCCTTAACGAAGCCGAAAGGCACTTGTTCTTCCCATCATTGCGATCATTTTTTTGTTCTGGACCATACCTGGGAACCTTCTAGTTACGGAGATATTGGGGGTCAAAGCTCCAACTTTTTCATAAGTTTTTTTTGAAGGACATTTTTTTAATGTAAGACTTTTAACACCTCCACGACCCCCCTACTATTCAAACCATCCATCAGCACAATGTTTTGAGTGTGTTACATTGAGTTCTACCGTAAAACGTGATTTCTTCACTTTATTTTTTCACTTGATTCACCCCAAAAAAAAAAGTCGTTTCCCAGCAATCATTTTTTCGTAAAGTTACTTAATTTGATGTACATAATGCTTGTTTGACGGCTTCGTGAAGGGTCCGTTTACACCCTGTATATCTATGAACCAAAGTTGTCTGAAAATAAATGTATGTTGTTGTTTTGACGTTTTTAATGTTTATAACTCAGTAAAGCCACATTTGTTACGGTCTCGAATCATATTTTAATCAACATAGGCTACCTGATACTGGTCTGCAAATTGCAAAAAACGTAACAAAATTTTAAATTTCGTTGGCTATCTTAGCGCTTCTACATTAAGGTCTCTGGGGTCGGCGCAACACGTTTGAGCCTTTTTATTGTCATGCGTGTTTGCGCGCATGCAGGCCAGGCACGCATGCTTGTTGCGGGCCGCACGCAGAGCAGATTATTTTCGCCACGCCACCACAGTATTGTGTGTGTCGCCAGGAAGAGAACTCGTGACAAAATCATATTCATATTGATCATACAACGTGCGTGCGACCCGCTTGTCAGTAAAAACAACACTGACTGTCAAGGTTCGCCACACGCACACGGGCGGCACGCATCCTTGCGAGTCACCCGCGATCCACCCGTGTGCCGCGTGCGTGTGACGCGCATGACAATAAAAACATGTATGATACGCTAGGTTGCGGGCAGCACGCATGCGTGCCTGGCCTGCACGCGGGCGCAAACACGCATGACAATAAAAAGGCCCTTTATCGGATCCAAAGTAACACGGAACAGGGGCAGGAAGATGATGGTGATGGTTAGAACAGTCCTCGGGGATACAGAATGTTTGAAGTTCTGTACTTAAGAGTGTTTATACAGAAAGTGGGCAAGGTCGCAAATAGCTGTCAAACATAGCGAAATATTTAACAGCTATTTGCGACGTTGCCCATTTTCTGTAAATGCAATATTTCTGTTTGGAAATAAGAAATGTGGCTAACTAAAATGTGGTTTTTGTGACGTTGGTGTTATGTTTTGTTTTTTAGATATGGCGAGAATACGATACTGATGGCAGCGGGTATATAGAGGCCGATGAACTGAAGGTAAATAAAGTCACGTTTTAAGCCGGACGATAATGTAAGATTTTTAGGGTTCCGTAGCCGAATGACAAAAGACAGAACCGTTATAGATTCGTCATGCATGTCTGTCTATCTATCTTTCTGGCTGTCCGTATGTCATAGCCACTTTTTTCTTATTATTTTCATTAAACTACTAAGACTACACAGTTGAAACTTTATAGGTATATGTATTATGTAAAACGCTTTACGATTTTTATTCAAAAATAAAAAATAAAATATTAAGCGGGGCTACCCATACTTGGAACTGAAACTAAAAAAAACTAATAAACATCAAACCTATACGTGCGGGTGTGTCTAAAAATAGGTCTTTAGAAATGACTTTGACGTTTCTTAAACCATTTTTTCTCAAAGTCAATCGTTTGAAAGATAGACACTTCCAAAGTGGTAAAATGTGTGCCCCCTCCCCTCTAATATCTAAAGTAAGAAGAGGAAAATCCTGAAAAAAATCCCCCAGTTCATACTGGGTAATACGGTACCCCTTGGTAATACTGGTTGGTTTTCAGACTTCTTCTATGTTTGTATAAAATGCAATTAGTCTGGGACTTCATGTGTAAATATTTAAGTATTGTTAGTACTAAATGCTGTTTGTGAGTCTGGATGTAAACATTGCCCTTGGCGGGGGCGGAGAATTGCAATTTAAATTGCATTTTTTTTTGTTTATGTTTTGTTTTCATTTACAAAATTTACAAATAAAGCCACATGAGATAGGTACTTGTATTAAACAATAAACGAAACAAATCTAGTTACTACAGAGTACTTTTATATATCTGGTTTAAGGGCAAGTAGAATATATGTTCTGTTTTAAGCTTTCACGGTTTACAACTAAACTTATACTGTCACTTACAGGATATCTTCCGTTATTGATCTTCTGTGTTTTTTTGATATCGGGAGCTCAAAATAATGAACAATCACGGAAGATATCCCGTAAGTCTCAGTATAAGTTTAGAAAAATATGTTTTATACCTAAATATAAACGCGAATTAAGAACACTATGTTTCTTTTTTAATAATACTCAAACTTCACTTTGACTTTCGAAGTTATTCTATCATCGACATCATTTTTCTTTTGCAGAATTTTCTCCGAGATCTTCTGAAGGAAGCAAAGAAAATCAACGACGTGTCTGAAGACAAACTCATCGAATACACCGACACCATGGTATCTTAACTAAAACATATTATATTTCCATAGAAGGCAGGTCAAAACGGACCTAAACACCTTTTCTCAGTCTATTTTTGAAGTACTACCAACCAGGGGCTGCGGAACTGTTCGAAAGAGATACCGCGGCCCTGGAACACAAAGGACAAAGAAGGAACATGGATGGGTTAGTCAGTACGAGTCTGACACTCCCTTCCACTCTGCCCAGTGCGGGAGGGGTCATTTGATGACTTCGAATCAGAAAAAAAATACTACCAATCTTCGGGAACAGTCTATATGTATTATGATTATGTTTAATTTCACTCTATGCTACATTTTCGATTTTTCCATAATTGCCCATATCTTTTGCTAGCTCTGCTAAGGACGAATTCTATTCCAACCGGACGCAGCTGAATACCAGTATAAAGGGTGTAAAAAGACCCTTAACGAAGCCGAAAGGCACTTGTTCTCCTCATCATTGCGATCACTTTTTCGTTCTGGACCATACCTGGGAACCTTCTAGTTACGGAGATATTGGAGGTCAAAGTTCCAATTTTTTCACAAGTTTTTTTTTAAATACTACTTTTTATGGTTTTAACTTTACTTTAATTACCTCCACGACCCGTTTACTATTCAAAGCATCCAGCAGCACCAAGTTTTGAGTACGTTACATTGAGTTTTACCGTGAAACGTGATTTTTCACCCCAAAAAAAAAGTCGTTTCCCAGCAATAATTTTTGCGTAGGATGACTTAGTTTGATGGACACAATGCTTGGTTGACGGCTTCGTGAAGGGTCCGTTTACACCCTATATGGAACGACTGCCTTTGTGATCTTAAACCAATAAAACTGAGCTCCCTATCAGCACAGTCCACTGCTGGACATAGGTCTCCCCCAACCGTTGCCACGTCGTCCAGTCCTATGCTTCTCCAGGTCATCGGTTCACGGCCTTCTGACAGCCGGATAGAATCAAAAGCTTATAGGTGCGATGCAATGCTCATCTAATGAATACTAGAAGGCGCGGACGCGTGTGACAGGTTTTCTTAGGAAAATTTGACTGTGGGCACCCGCTCCGTGCACCCGCGCGAATTTTAGCGGACGCCCTAAGGCGCTCAGAAACGGCTTAAAGTGAAGGTGCGGCGCAGGAGTAGCGCAGGAGTGGAATTTATAAGGAAACGAGAGAACGGCGTGCCTGCGCCGCGCCGCTTGAGTAGGTATAATTCACGGCACGTCGCCTACGTACATTTTGTATGAAAACGTTTTGAAGCGGCATCATGCCTGCGTTGCGCCTTCTCCGCGCATTCGCCTTACACCGTTTCGGTATAATTCGCGCCTTAGACCTCCGTATTCATACTATCCCAACAAGGCATACGGAAGTCGGAAATCTAGCTGTCTTTATTTCGTAGAACTTTCTAGTGACGTTTCAGGTAGCAGAGCAGTATAAGGTGTAACATATTTGCTGATAAAAATTAACAATTAATCACGTGTTATCTATATTAACCTAGCTGCCTAATCTTAGTGAACATTGGGGAAGAACCTAAGACAATGTCAATAAATAAGATTGTCACATGCAACTTCTATTTAATTTCTTTTATTAGAAAATAGTTATTTATTACTAGCGCCCTGGGTCCGCGTGAAAAAATATTGTTTCAAGCGCCCTGAGTATTGCCCGCGAGAAAAAATTTGTCCCACTCCGTCTTATAGGGGGTCGGCCTATCCCAGAATTAGGAACATCGTCTTAAAGGATCCGAAGTCTCTTCGACTTCCATTTCTGACTATGCCTTCGATATTAACATAAATATAATTAAAATTAAATTTAAAATTTAAAAAACCCACTTTCATCCCCCATATCTAGTAAATGGCTGCACCGATTTTGATAAAACATGTCTAATTTTAATATACACATCATGCGCTTTTATTTGATACCCCACTTGGGTATATTTGAAAATATTCAATTTTTCATACCCACTTTCATCCCCCATATAAAATGGCTGCACCGATTTTGATAAAACCAACCAACTAACCAACCAACTAAGAACCATTGCCAAGAAACTTCAAATAAAAAAACTGCATCCAAATCGGTTCACTCGTTTAAGAGCTACGGTGCCAGAGACAGACACACACATACATTGCGGTCAAACTTATAACACCCCTCTTTTTGCGTTGGGGGTTAAAAATGACATATGTACCACAACAAACAAGTGTCAAGCCCTGCATTTTGAACTGTATGTTACGCTCCTTGCTATGGTCATATCGTAATAGATCTGTAGTTGCTGCCAGTTAACATCGCAATGGCGGTAATTGACCCACCTACATTTATTAAAGTTCTTAACTTTGAAATCCAAAAATAAGCCTGTTCATGTCTTGAATCGTGATCTTCAACATTTTTTCTAATGAAAAACGATACATAGTTCATTTATTTTGGTTCGTACGAAAAGATATTATGGAAAGAGCAATGACCGCTATTGCGATCTTAACTGGCAGCAACTATATCCGCAACAAGTTTTGTTGTTCAGGATTCAAATTTTTTAATCTTATTTTTTTGAATTACAGCTGCAAGTATTCGATTCTAATAAGGACGGCAGACTACAATTATCGGAAATGGCTAAGTGAGTATAATTATTTTTTCATAGATACCTACAGACTCCTGCACATCAAACTACCCGAAACTGTCAAATTTTCCCAATCAACCTTGAATCTAATGCTTTAGCAATAAAGATCAAAATCTATTAAAGACATTTGACGGATTGTAGTATCTCTTTCTTTCCCAAAAACAACGAGAAAGTTCGAAATTCGACATTTTTATGTATGTTTTTGTTTTACTCATATCATATCATTTCATATCTGAATATTTATTTATCAGATACAGTATTTAAAAAAAATCCTTTTTTCGCAGCACGCTTATGATAAAATTAATAAAAACAAATAAGTAGATAATATGACATAAATAAGGTCACGCTGTAGGGGAAAAACAATTAAGCATGTAATCGTGAAACAAATCCGATTAAAAAGTAATTAATGTACTAATCTGACAATAATATGCTATAATCATAGGATTTGCAATTTGATAAGATAGGAGAAGGTATACCGAGTGACTAATTGCGTTTTATTGCGACTGTTTTTTTTTAAAATTCATTAAGTATAGATAAATAGTTTAAAGCATACACAATGAATCAAAAGTAATACCTAACAAGTATAACATAACACAAAAACAAAAAAAAAACAAAAAAAGAACTACATATTACTAAAAACAAACTATTGGGAACAACCTGTATCAATAAAAAAACTTCCTTCACCACTTCTGTTTTTATGAACGGACGGTCGGATTGGTCACCGAGGTTCGCTCGTTAGTACGAGTATTAGATATTATTTCGCCTAATACCCGCTCTAATTTTAGTTGTAGTTTTTTTTTAACTAAGAACCTACTTAAATGGATCTAATTCTCTAAATTATGTAGTCGATGATTTTGGTGCACGGTAAAACTCTAATGAGTTTATGTTGGCACCAACTTAAATGAATAAAATGTATGAGTACTACTCAATAAGTAAATAAATAATAATTTAATTTATTAATAAAGCTTAATGGGTAGTATCGCATCAAAGTCACCACCAAACCCCACATCCCGACTTCACGCACTTCTTCTTCGTCGTGTCGATGATTTCCCTTTTTCATAAATTAAATTTGTTTTGTCCCGAATCTGCCACCTCGAAGGCGTTGGTGGTGGCCTCGGACAAGTCCCCCAAAATACACACGGAACCACACATAGTTCACGCACTGCTGGATGAAGACCTCTCTTTGCTTGTGCCAAGCTCCACGTTCTTGTGCCAGCATCATCCAGGAACAAAGACATTCAAATATAACTAGCTATAGACGGGACAAGACCAAGAAACTGACAATTCCAAAACCTGTTACAAATTAGTAACAAGTCGATCAGTCCAGTGCGATACGTAGCCTTGTCAGGTCGCATTCGTATGACACAAAGACATTTAAATATTTCCAAGCTACAGACGGGTCATGACAAAGAAAATCGTAATCCAAAACTTGTTACTACTTAGTAACAATTCGTTCTGTCTAGTGTCATCTGTGTCATATGCCCGCTTGTCAGGTAGCATTCATGTGTCAAAATCGAAAATATTCAGGATGAAAATTATTGTATGACAATATTCCCAATGTCCTCTCTATATGTGTGTTAAATTTCTTTGTCCAGGAATCAACAAAGTCGTCTGTACATCTCGCCGCCGGACGACCAATACTTCTCTTACCATTCCTTGGAAGCCACTCGATCACACCTTTATTTCAGCTGCCGTTCGCGCGCCTCACTAGGTGTCCTGCCCGACTCCATTTTTTCTTTCTTTCTTTTTTTAAAAAAGGTTGCCCCACTAAATAGGAATAACTCCTGTATCGTGGTTACATTCAAACTCACATATACAAATAGTCAGACCCGGAACAACTACCTGTAGGCCATACAAATATTTGGTCCGTACGGGAATCGAACCCGCAGCACGCAACGCAGTGGCCAATCTCTCAGCCACTGCGTCAACCATGTCATGATGTCCTGGGTTCGATTTCCAAGTCGGGCAAAGTGTTATTGGGTTTTTCCATCAGGAATTTCTCAGTCGCAGTTACGGAGTCTGGATTTGGCAATAGGCTCGCCTCCTATTACATGGGACTTAAACATAACTGGCAAAATGTGGGCGTACTATTAGGTAGACTTCTGCATAAGCCTTCGGTGTTTACACGGGGATGTGATGATATGAGGTTACACGTTAATCACGTCCGCAGTATCTTTAAGTCCTGAAATTGCAGGTGTCGGGACACTTTGGACACTCGGTTTGGGCCATGGACTGGTCTGGACCACCGCACTCACACTGAGTGTCGAAAGCCTTGGGGCTATTTAGCTTGATTGTGTCTGCTCCGGCACATAAATAAAAAACACGCCATTCCTTCAAAAAAACACCAACAAGATTTAAAAAAAAAATTAAAATATATTTTTTTTAAATCTTAAAAATCATATAATAATATCCTTATTAACATACATTAATTTCGTTTTCCAATCACTTCCGGTTTTCTCTGCCTTATAAAGGGTTAAGTCAGAAAAAACAGAATTACGAGGCCTTTAAAATGACCCCGTTCATCAGATTAGGCCAATATAAACGGGGCGAAAGTTATTCAGGCCAGTTCCAAAAACAATCCGGAATCCGAACATTGGATATTCCAGTGATTCGAGTCCGAAAACTTTAAAATAAATTTTAATTAACCGAAGCTTTGCGCGTCCCCGAACAGATTAAAGGGGAAATCCCGTATTGATCCCCAATTCAGAAACATGTCATGTCCAGGAATAAATTGAACGAGTGTGGGCAGCTTCAGTTGAGTTTCTAACTCAAATCGTTTGCAAGTTTTAAGTGAATTTAAATAGCTTACAAAATCAAAATCAAAGCATTTATTTCAATCCTGCTGGGGCTGCGGGACTGTTCGAAAGAGATACCGCGGCCTTGGAACACAAAGGGCAAAGAAGGAACATGGATAGGTTTAAGTCAGTAAAAGTCTGACACTCCCTCCCACTCCACCCAGAGCGGGGGGAGTTATTTGATGATTTCCCATACCAAAAGAAAAAAAAACATTTATTTCAAGTAGGTCAGTTACATGCACTTTTGAACTGTCGAAACAGTTGAAAAAAAAACAATGAAATGTAGCTGTAGTCCCAGTCACAAGGCATACAAACTGTGAAAGTACTGTAGTTGCCCATTCCAAGGCGTAGATCTCTATGAAGAAGAACGGGCAAGAAACTCTATGGACACTCTTTTAAATCATAATAATTGTTACAAAACCTTGGTTACATCATTCATGTTGAGATGGTTCTTGCAATAGCATGGTAAATCAATTAATGGGTACTTTAATTTTATTACCTCGTCAGTCTAAGTCTAAGTCTAAGTGGTCAAAAACGCTATTGCTAAACACGAGATCCTAGCTTCATCAGGCAGTGTTATTAAGTTTTTCCATGGAATTTGTCAGTGGAAGAATCAGTGGCAATAGGTTCGCTCCCTATGACATGGGACTAAAACATAACCAGTGAAAAGTGGGTGTACTAATAGTTATACCTCTGCCTAACTCTTCAGAGATTACTGGTGTGATGTTATGTTTTTAAAATCGGAATTCATCACACATGTATTCTCTGAAAGGGTACACAGAGGTAGGTACGTGTACAGATTATACCAGTTGTGTGTAATGGCTTTTCTATCCTAAGCAACGGACTGCTGCGGCGGCGCCCGCTGGAGTGAGATTCGTACTGGGTACGGATGTTTGTTTTTTTTTGTCCACACAATTGACACGTTGTGAGCGTAGTGCGACGCCGGTACAGCGCGCACACGGCGGCGGGACGGCAAAGTCGCTAATAACTTTTGTTTAGTTCTTCCAATCTATGGCTTGACTGAAGAAGACTAAATCTACTATCACTAAAATTCAATCATCCTGCAGACTTTACTCTTGACGTCCTGCAGCGGTCCTACTAATAAAGCAAGCGGCATTAAAGCCGTGCGTCAGTACTCCAACACCAAAAGCTTAAATTGGCGCAGCCAAGTGTATTATCGAGCTTATTGCTATGTGCACTGTATAAGTCCCTACATTATCATTATTTTGCCCTTATCCCAATTTATTTGGGATCGGCGCAGCATGTCTTCTTCCATACTTCTCTATTACCCGTCATCTCAGCAGTCACCTCCTTTCTAGGAATATCATCCTTCACACAGTACAAATCCATACATAATAATATTTACGATGTATTTTAAATGCTGTCAAGAACATTCAAAACGTATAACTATCTATCTACATAAAATAGACCTATTCAAAGAAACAAGGCTCCTTTGTATCATGCAGCTCTACTCGTAAATAATGGAGGTCCCCAAGCTCGAAGTATTGTACTTAAGCCGCTCAAAAGTTGACCACTCGTGTAAGTACGTTCATTTATGGATTACCAACTCCTTTGACGGACCTTTTTGTGAAAAAATAAGTACATAATGGATGCTTAAGTACTTTTTTCTTTGTTGACCTTTTTCATGTTGTTTGTATGTAATTGGGTTGAAAAGACAAAGACATATAAATTAATAGATATACTATTACCATAAATGGGAAAACTCGAGCGAAAGGGCAAACTTGGCAATTTTGTCATTAACATTAAAAACGGATTATTTACCATGTTTACTATTATTTTGTTATGAGTTCCCGATATTTGGGCACTGTTGCAAGCGCCATGATCACGGATAAACTAAATTTATTGCGGATGGGTGTTTATGAGCAGACAAAACGAAACTACCCTCTTTCTTGTACGTTTTAAACATGGTAAATATCCCGATTTTTGTGTTTATGATAGTGTTATTGAACATGTTAGTTTTAAAACTTATTTGGAAATGGTTTAATTTTCTGTTTCTTCTTGGGTAGCACTTAAAAATCCGTAGGTTTCAGCAAAATGTTCTAAAAAGAACGAAATCAGCCTGAGTTTTGTTTTTAATACGATTAAAAATAATAAATTGTACGAATGCTAATAATGTTGTACGAAGGCTTATTAATTAATTAAGATATCTCATTAAATATCTTATCGTTATCAAGATTTAAGAACAAAGCCGATGTATTTTCTGCACATTTGAACCTACCTATTTAAGCGAATAAATATTATTTTGACAGAAAAATGATTTTATTCATGAGGAAACCGGCATGTCCTACAACCACGAGATGGCCCGGCCCGGCTGGGCCCGAGTGGCCCATTTCCTTGAAAGATAGAAGACAATGTGGCCCGCCATGACATCATAAGGCAGTATTGCTTATATGTTCTTATTCCAGAGTGGGAAAGAGATGGCGCTATACGTCCTCTATAGCTCCGTCTCTCCCCTGTAGTCCTAACAAAAAGGCTAAAGGGTAATAGGCTGATCATACTCTAGCTTTAATTAACAAAATATACTTCACATGGTCATTAACATTACGATCACATGTTGCAGGCTGCTACCCGTCAAGGAGAACTTCCTCTGTCGACAAGTCTTCAAGGTGAGTGACGTTTCATTTCCCGCCACTGTTCATCCAGCCGCCATATTGCCGACGCATATCAATGATACCATAGAGTAAATAGAATTCAGAGCTTAAGAATAGAAGTGGGCGTTCTTTTTTATTATTGACTACAACCTTTTTAATAGTGGTAAGGAAATAAAGAATTATTTATTTATTTCTGAAATGGAATATGGGGTTAGATTAGGTAAAAATAAGCGCATAATGCAAATAATAAATATGATAATATTTCAGCTGTTCATCTCATACTTCATGCTTAAATTCCAACATAAAAGAATTCTTACAACCAAAGTTATTTTTTACTAGCTAACACCTTTAGATTTTTTCATGGCTACTTATTTAGTAATTGAACCTGCATACATGTCTTAAAAAACACTGAATTTCCACAAGAAATCTAACGGTGTTAAATAATATTAGCTCTTTGCAGCATCCCTTCGATAGAAAATTAGTAGATAGTGACATTATCATAGTTTATATGCACTAATTTCCTTTCCATTTAGTTTTGCTTGAAATAATAAAAAATGACAATAAAACTCCTAAAATAATACATATTCATAATTATTCCAGACATTTTACATTTTCATGACGCTCATATGTACATTAACACACCTACCTATTACAATAAAATTCATCATAGAAGTATCCAGGTACTTCACATCCATAGACTACAAATAACGCAGGCATAGATTGGAGATAGGGTATAATTTTGGAGATGCTTTGTCTATGAGATATAATTACCTGCCCCATTGGTCTCCGTGATCGTAAGCGTGACTGCTGAGGTCCTGGATTCGATTCCCGGGTCGGGCGAAAAGTGTTATTGGATTTTTCCATTAGATATTTCTCATTAGCAGCCTGGAATTTGGAAGTTGGTGGTATGATACCCCCGTGCCTCGGAAAGCACGTTAAGCCGTTGGTCCTGGGCCTAATCTCACTCCAATCGGATTTCCGTCGAACTATAGGAGTGCGGGAAGAGAGAGAGCACCTGTGCCTGCGCACACACTTGTGCAATATATGTCTATTAAATATATATCAATATATCTCCCGTGTCTATGGCTAATCTCCGCTGAGATTGGCTGCCGTGACCGAAAACGGTCATGAGGAATATTATTATTATTATAATTGCCTGTTAAAAATTATGATCTATTTTCCACTTTTTTCTCATCATCTCTGATCATGCAAGAAGGTCTCTATGGAAATAGGAAAATAATTTTACTACTACATAAATCTACCGATCTTACTGAAAAATAATTATTAGTTTTACTGAAGACAATTTTGAACTCAAAAAATTACATAATATTCAAGAATTTCAATACTCTGTAATAAAGATTAAAACGTAAAATGATAAATAATTAAAATGAGCACGTTACTATGATTGGTTTGCCTGTCTGTCTGTCTGTCTATCCTAACACTAACGCTTATTCTGCACTCTGCACTCCTAGGAGGGCATAGAGGTGAGTCCTCACGCTGCGTTTACACGCTGGCCCACACTGGCTCCAAATTATAGCCGTCACAATGCAAGAAAAAAAAAAAAAAAAAATGATGATTTTTTGGAGTTATGCTGGTTGGCCAACGTTTATATGCACGTCACTTAATTTTCTTAATAGTTACACAAAAACGAATTGTGAATAATAAAACTGTTTGTTTGTTTAAGTATTAGACTTGTTAATTTATAATTTTTTAAAGAACTTATTTTGGTACTTAGTGCAATGTGCAATGTTTAAAATGTAATAAAGCTTCTCTTTGTTTACTTACTTTGAAAAGAAGTATTTTATTATTTTTGTACTTAATTATAATACTCGCTTTCGTTAAATTATGTGTATAAATTAAAACAAGCGTTCAACTTATTTTGAAAAATTTATGCCCAATATGGGACTAGGGATAAGTTAATTTTTCACATTTTCTGACACTCATATAAATGTTATTTATGTTATCAGGGCGCAACAAAACTTACGAAGGACGATATTGAAAGGGTCTTCTCTTTATACGACAGGGTAAGATGTTTTATTATTATTTTATAAAGGGTATTTTTCGGGAAAAACTTCGTATTTGTGGAACACTTTCGATAAAAAGGGATAGTGCTCCAAAAATAGAAAAATTGAAGACTTTTATTGAGCTTTTTATGTATAGTGGAGTAAATATAAATATACCGCATAACCTTGCCATATTATATTCTGAAATAAGTAAGGGACATATCATCAGGCGCAAATTGTTACTCGTATCATCAATTTACGACTTAAAGATCAGCCGCTCGTGTCGATCTTTAGGTTAAGCCGCGCTTGCCTAGGTTAGACCGTGGATGGATGACCACCCATTACATACCGAGTTGCCTACGTACCTCGAAAAGCACGATAAACCGTTGACCCCGGCTACCAATTGTAGATCTTTGACAGTCGTTACAGTTAGACGGTGGCCCGAAAGTCAGTATCGAATGTCAGTCTTACCAACGGGTAGGGGGTATGACAACAATTTTTTTGTAATAACCAACGAAAAATTTCAACAGTAGTAGTCATGTAGACAATTCGTGGTATGCGCGTTGGTGTTCCTAACACTCTGTATATGTGTATATTTATTTTTTTATTTGCGTGTGCCCGATTTTTTAAATTTGTGTTTCCTTCGTTATATTTAGCTGTACACAAGGAAATGAATAACATTAAAAAATAAAATAACTTTTGATATCTACACCGTGTAACAGAAAGGATATAGTCATATCAAAAGATATGCTGCAGACCATCAATCTGGACAACTTCCTCCATGGGTCCAATATCGTAAATGCGAAAAAATTATCAGCTGTCCCATACAAAATTTCAATACCTACTCGACCCAAATGTATGGGACAGCTGATAATTTTTTCGCATTTACGATATTGGACCCATGGAGGAAGTTGTTCAGTTTGATGGTCTGCAGCATATCCTTTCATATGACTTATACAATTTCTGTTACACGTTGTATATTTAAAAAAAAACACAACGCACAAGATCTACAATTTACGTACTGTGGAACTTGAAAAAAAGTCGTGTTTCCAACTCAGATATCACAAAATCCTTTTAAGAAAGTAACTAACTCAATTTAAGTTATGTAACGAATCCATTGAAACTGTTTCAGGATAACAATGGCTCCATCGAGAACGAGGAACTTCGCGGATTTCTCAAGGATTTATTAGAATTAGTTAAAAAGGTTAGTGTTTTTGTGCTAGCCTTTCTTTTTTTCTAGCTTTAGAATTCAATCCGCTCGATTCGAGGAGCTCGTGGCTAAATAAAAACAGCCGCTAGGGTCGATCTTTAGGTTAAGCCGTGCTTGCCTAGGTTGGTCTGTGGATGGGTGACCACCCGTTACATACCGAGTTTCCTCCGTGCCTCGGAAAGCACATCAAGCCGTTGGTCCCAGGTGTCATTTGTAGATCTTTGACAGTCGTTAGGTAGTCAGTGGCCCAAAAAGTCTGACAACCAGTCTTACCAAGGGTATCGTATTAACCAGTACTAACTGGGTTGTGGAGGTCTGATAGGCAGTCGCTCCATGTAAAATACTGGTATTCAGCTGCATCCGGTTAAGACTGGAAGCCGATCCCAATATAGTTGGGAAAAGGCTAGGCAGATGATGAGAATTCAATCCGAAAGGCACTTGTTCTTCCCGTCATTGCGATATTTTTTTTTGTTCTGGACCATACCTGAAAACTTTCTAGATACAGATATTGAAGGTCAAACTTCCAACTTTTTCACTCGTCTTTTTTGAAATACGTATTTGAAATGTTGTATATTTTTCCTCTAATATTCAATGCATGCATCAGTACAACGTTTTGAGTGCGTTACATCGAGCGCTACCGTAAAACGTGATTTTTCACACCAAAAAAGAAGTAGTAGTGTTACTTAGTTTGATGTACAGAATGCTTGGTTGACGGCTTCGTGAAGGGTCCGTTTACACCTCGCATGTCGATACACTAAACCCCTCATAATTTTCACACTTTTATTATGATTATTTTCCAAAATATTAAGCATCTGATTTATATGTTTCAGGACTACGACGCTCAAGACCTACTAGAGTTCGAAGAAACGATCCTCCAAGGTGTCGAATACAGCAGTGAAGGCAAGATAAGCAGAAAACAACTGACGATGATACTCCTAGCCCTCGCCAAGCACCATCAAGAAGAAGAACCAGCCACTCCATAATTGTTTCCGAACGCAACCGCCACTCCGTCCCAATATCCGAACGAATTTCTAGCGTCGCGAGGTTTTGACACATTCGACGCCATCTTGGTATTTGGCATTTGAATTTTAAATGGCGATTACTTTTCTAATTAAGAACTTTTTGCTTTTTGTTGATTTACTTTTTTTGAGGTTATAGTTGAAGTGGTTCTTGGTTTACAATTACATGAATGTATGGAATTTTCAGACCAAACTACCTAAAAGAGTTAGGTGTCAACGAGGAAATATTGCCAGATTGCATTTTTATATTTTTTGTTGTTACACCCTATTTCGGGTCGGCACATTTAATTTGGCTGTATTAGTTGCCGATCGGTACATTACGTTCGGCATCTACCATCGCTAAATCATGGTCGAGTTGACTCTCACAACAGGACTTAGTTATGCGAGAACGTATCAATCCCCAAGTCTCAGAAAACTGAGATAAATTATTCGAGCGCAGCCAAGCGATTTTTCTCGAACATATATTCGATTTTGCTGCCGCGCCCAGCTGTGCAGAATCATGCCGACCCCGATATGTGTGTAGCGCCCCTAAAACGTTATTTTAACATGATACCTACGTCGATATTCAATGGGTTGAATTAATCGACATAGCTGCGACAGAGCCCATCAGATCAGAGTCTATCGAAATGGACGTTTATTCTATTGTAGTAAGGTCATGTCAGATAAAATAAATCATCATCTGCCTAGCGTTTTCCAACTATGTTTGGGTCGGCTTCCAGTCAAACTGGATGCAGCTTTTACATGGAGCCACTGAAATTAATATTTGCAATATATTCAATTCTTCCTTCAATAGTTGTTTTTGCTCTTATAGGTACGTACACACATGTTTCGCTCGACACGCGATACGGCACGGCCGGGCGACAAAGTCGGCTATAATTTAGTATACGTGCGAGAAAAAGCCGCTCGGTTAGCTAGGATGCTTAGCCGACCCGAACATGATTCAGCGATGGTACACTTGCCAGCACATCAAGTTACTACAATCTGACAAAATTCTTTAATAGATTTTCAACTTTATCGCTTTTCTTATCGTTTCAAGGTTGATTGGGAAAATTTGATAGTTTAGGTAGCTTGATGTGCTGGCGTCTATACATGCCGAACCGGTCGGTACGAGCCGACTAGGTGTAGTAATTGCTTCAGCTCGGCTGTTATGTTCAACAAATATCTCGGTGAATCCCGACGCACCCGTATCCTTTACGAAATAAATTACGAAAAAAAACACTACTGAACTATTTCAAGGATGTTGTATAGCGTAGAAAGTGTCAAAACAATTTTAAGGACTGGGATAAATAGTTGTAATTATTACGTCAAGCGCACATTAAATTCGCTTCGCGCCGTTATTCAATACATACAGTATACACGGTTCATACAAAATGTACAGTCACGAATATAAATACCTTTGTCCACTACAAAAAGTACTGCAGCAACATAGTACAAATAATACTACAACGCCATCTTTGACATAAATGAAGAACTAATATCAAATTCCTAAATCGCGCAATTATCAGTGACTAAAGATTAAATGTTAAAAAAAAACCCGTCCGATCAAAAAGGGTCATATAAGTATACACAGGACATTGCCAAATGAAATAAGAAAAATAAAATATTCATGAAAGTAAAAATATTAATGAATTTTAAAATGCATGACTTTTGTCCCAAATTACCACTGATTCCCTAAATTCTAACAATCTTTTAAAACGTGGCAGCACCAAGTTGGGCGTTAGTATGTTACGATCGTCAATTGTTTTTTGATGACGTCACTACCCGAGAAGCGACCGCTCGCGCCCGTGTGTTGCCATATAAGTTTCCTCATTTTAGTACATTTTATTTAATGTTCATCGGAATTTTTTTTTTGCTTGTTCCCCAAAAAGGATTTCATAAATAGAATCTAATCTCGACACCTCATAACACCCCACTGATCGGACATGGTTTTTTTAACATATTTTATTGAAAAACCCGACAGCAACTGTCGGGCAGTGGAGCCCACAGCTCACCAGACACAGCACCCGTCTGGTCGGAAGATCCTCCCTTTTCTACGGGAGATGAAGAACTTTACACCCTGTTTTTCATGCACCTTTGACCTACGCAACAAAAACGGTTGCAATTTTTATAGGAGAGCTATTTCATAATATTATTGCTTCAAGCAAATTTTTTTATTTTTTTTTTTATTTATATTTACTAGAAAATTTTGTTTAAATCTTGAGCAAACGTAAGTTATATTTACGTTCGTGACTGTACTTACTTACCTAAGTGATTTTGGGCGAGGCTTTTTGCGATGCGGTGCGACCCGACTAAATGTGTAAACTTTAAGTGTATGTACTAGCCGTACTTTTGTTATTAATACTTACAAATATTATTGTTTATAAAACAGTAAGTTCCAATATTTGAGATTGTGGCTAAGATTATTTTTTTACTACTAACACTTAATTTAATCGAAAATGAAGCACAAACTAATCATAAATAGTAATAATATGATCAGATAATTTATGCTTTTCGTGAAAGTAAATGACCACAATCTTTTAACCCTTAAATGCATGATTTTATTTTTAGACCGAGAAAAAATTTATTTTGGAGCCATGAATATGCTGATTCAGGGAAAAATAATAAAAAAAATCGTAAATATTTTTTTAAAAGTGTGTTGCCACTCGATTAAATATATAACCATGATAGTGATAATCCTGCAACAGCATGCAATGAACTCATACTAATAATTTTATGGTCGTTTGAATGGTATGTTGCAGTTTTACAACTTTATGCATTTAAGGGTTAAAATTATAATGCCCATTTTCACCAACAATAAGCGCCTCCCTAATAATGCCTAACTCTCGGCACTGAAAATCAAACAGTGTGCTTTTATTAATGCGTTCATTCAGGTACCACCTAGTGTAGGTGAAGGCAGGCAGAAGTACAATTAAAATTAACACTTATTTCACAATTTGATAGCACCAATACGTAACATTTTGAACTTTGATCTAGCTCAAAATGTTTCTTTTTAATATTATTAATACGATTCTGCGCGTTTTCTAAATAATCAGGCAAACTTTTATGGAAAAACAAATCAATAAGTATTTGTGGAGGTATCCGTGTCCGGCGTCGGGTCCGTGGACTGTCCGTACCAGTTGACGGAGTTTGAGTAAATAAGTTTGGTTGCACCATATTATAATCGGTGTAATATCACAATCCTGTTATTCGTCTAAATTATGCGGCTCGACTATTTATAAAAAAATTGCTAAAAATCTATTAATTTTCATATTTTTTAAAGCTGAGTTTTGCAAATTAATACATACAAATATAGAGCAAATATTAATTATAAACATAGAATATTATATACATGATCATCTACAACGCCAAATCGTATGCCAAATATTTTAAACCTAGCAATTTGATCGACTCTTGGTTCAAATGAGAACTAGATACATGTGCCCCGTCCTATAAGGGTTCTGTAAGGATAGAAGTATTTAAAACTTGAAATAAAATAGAGGTGCGCTGAAAAAATCGATTTGAAAACTTTAGTCGATTTAACTTTACATCGTTTCAAAGTCGTCTTACAAGTCAATTTGTACACTTTTAGGCATTTTCCCTTCTCTAGGCTTAAAAGTTAAAAACAATTGTTTACGAAGAAGTTGTTTCAATATTTTCTCAAATCTATTATCAAATATTTAAAAAAAAACGAACCTCGCTTTTTACAAAAAAAAATACTATTTTTTTTTCATTTTGCCAAGAGATCCTTTGAAACTATTTTCATAAACCATTTTTAATGAAAAAAAAGTAGATAAATACATGTACATCATGTATAAAGTTTCTGATACGTACGTACATATCATTCCAAATCATTTGTCATTGGCACTACTTTGGATAAATCCTGTTTCATTATGAATGTTGTTTGTCCAAAAAGCTGATAAAATTACACAGAGCAATAGGGCTATGGAATATTGAACAACCAAATAGCAACATAACACACAACAATAGAGCAATGGAATATCGCACAACCAAATAGCAACATAACACACAACAATAGGGCAATGGAATATTGAACAATCAAACAGCCGTAATTCCGTAGCACGTAGTCTGCTACGCCGTAGTAACCTGCCCGCGTAGGCCATGCTACGCGCCAAAGGACTACAATACACTCGGACTACATTACAAACGCAAGTTTGAGTCATAAATCATTTTAATCCGACCTCTCGCTTGCACTTACGACCCTTATGGAGTAGTACTAGTGTTGTGTCTAACTTGTCGAGACGAGAAGTCGATTAAGTGATATCAAAAAAATATTTTTTTTTTTTTTAATAATAATATTTTCTATTAGTAGCGCCATCAGGATGGAATTTGGTGTGGACAAATGTGCAGTTATGCATGTGAAGCGAGGGGAAATTATGGAATCCGTGGGAACGCAACTCTCGGATTCCATACACCTTAGATCCCTCTCCTCAACAGAAACCTACAAGTATTTGGGTATGTCGGAAGCATTAGGTATCAATACTACCGACATGAAACAATCGTTGAGGGAGCGCTTCTTTGGCCGCCTGAATAAAGTACTAGGTAGTCTTTTATCAGGCGGAAACAAGGTGCGCGCCTTCAACGGTTGAGTCATGCCGGTTTTGATGTATTCTTTCGGCATACTCAAATGGACTCAGACGGAACTTGATGCCCTGGATAGGAGGGTCCGTGCACTGCTGACCGCAAATCGAATGCATCACCCACGATCGTCGGTGATGAGACTGTATATCCCGCGGAAGTGCGGGGGTCGTGGCTTCTTAAATGCTAAGACCCTGCACAACCGTGAGGTATGCAGTCTCAGAGAATACTTTCTAGAAGCCGACGTGGGGATGCACCGAGATGTGGTCTCAGTGGACAAGGGCCTTACCCCGCTCTCATTGGCTAACGAGAACTGGCGTAAACCTAGAGTATTAGACACTAATGATCGCAAGGAGGTATGGCAGGGCAAGGAGCTTCACGGACGCTTTTACCGGGCCCTACATGGGCCTGATGTAGACTTTTTAGCGTCCGTATCCTGGTTGCGTTTCGGTGACCTCTTCGGGGAACCGAAGGTTTTGTCTGTGCAATAATGGACGAAGTTATGATGACGAATAACTACCGGAAATACATTGTGAAGGATGGCACGGTTGACATATGTCGGGCATGCCACCGTCCGGGAGAATCGATCCGACACATTATTTCTGGGTGTTCTCGTCTGGCTAACGGAGAGTACTTGCATAGACACAACCTCGTTGCCAGGATTATCCACCAGCAACTTGCTTTGAAGTACAACCTTGTGGAATCAGAAGTGCCATACTATAAGTATGCGCCCGACCCAGTTCTCGATGATGGTAATATCACGTTGTATTGGGATCGATCTATCATCACTGACAGGACTATTGTTGCCAATAAACCTGACATTGTGGTGATAGATCGATTGGAGCGTCGTGCAATGATTGTTGATATAACGGTCCCGCATGACGAGAACCTCGTGAAAGCAGAGAAAGATAAACAATTCAAATATCTAGATCTGGCTCGCGAGGTTGTCGACATGTGGGACGTGAGTACAGCAGTCATTGTACCGATAGTCGTGTCAGCCAATGGCTTAATTGCCAAGAGCCTCGACCAACATCTGAGGAGGCTCTCGCTTGGCAGCTGGATCAAGCGCTTGATTCAGAAAGCAGTACTTCTGGACACGGCGCGTATTGTTAGGAGGTTCCTCTCTCAAGAGCCCTGACCACCGGTAGCTCGGACCCTGTTCCCGATGCTGGTGGGCTACTATTTTTTATATTTTTAAATGTTTTTTTATAGTATTTTGTAGATAATATTTAAAAATGTAAAAAATATGTATAAAGATAAATAAAGGAAATAATAATATTTTCAAAAAAATATTTTTGCTGAAATTGCTAGCGTCCACTTTATTAATAACTTTTCTTTGATTTGACGTCACTTAGCAAATGACTCACTGACAGTGCGCATTACCTAATTATCGACACACAACTCGCGTTCATCGTGCTTCCCTATTGATATAATGATTTATGATATAAAAATTTGTGTTTGTAATGGCTCAAGTATAGAAAGCATTGATTAAACACAGATTTAACTGAAGCAGGAGACTATCAACTATTCGTAAAATAAAAATCTAAATAAACAACGTTCATTGAAAATATCTTTGACACAAATTCGCTTACTATCTAGGAACTCTTTTAATATTCCCAAATCTATTTTAGTAAAAACAATCTACCTACTTCCTCTTAAAGTCTATTTTAAATCGAACCAACAAGTTTTATACCTACTTAGAGATGGGTGTTATTCAAAGTTATCCTGTTTACAATATTTGTACTCCCATCATTCTATTCTACTGTAAGCATTACGCTTGCTACCCCTGAAGGGGTTTGACGCAGATTGTGCACTTCGCAAAATGTGCACTTGACGCAAAATGTGCACTTGACGCAAAATGGGCACTTCGCAAAATGTTAGCTACGAAAAATAACACTTTTCAAAATGAGCAGGTTTTACCTAACATTTTGAAACAAACTATCAACTATTTGATAGTCTCAATATGCTCACTTTGAGAAGTGCTTGTTTTTTAGAACTGCTCATCTTGATAAGTGCTCATTTTAAAAAGTACTATTTTGAGAAGTGCACAATCTGCATCAAACCCCCCTGAAGGCGCCTACACACTATTTTTCGGTAACAACCGCACTTATTGACGTGGAAAATGCTTGAGCCGATCAGAAAAAGCTATAAAATATCCATGAATTTTGAGAACGAATGACGTCTTCTTCGCTTTTATTGCGGAGACATATCTATCTAAAACTCGTTCTGACCGGCTCAAACACATTCCGTGTCGACAAGTGTGGTAACTCACTCTCTTAGTATAGGGCCTTTTTATTGTCATGCGTGTTTACATTCATTTTGACACGAGTTCTCTTCCTGACGACACGCACAATACTATAGCGGCGTGGCGAAAATAATCTGCTCTGCGTGTGGCCCGCAACAAGCATGCGTGCCTGGCCTGCACGCGGGCGCAAACACGCATGACAATAAAAAGGCCCTAACACGTCTTGGTAACCTCGCAGAAGTCGTGGCGCTCGGCATAGTGTGTAGGAGCCATATGGCATGTATGGGTAGCGAAATTCAAATTTTCTTACGTTTTTTGCAATTTACAGGTCTGTTTCGGGTTGTATGTTGATTAAATATGATCCGATTGCAAAAAAAACTGAAGAAAATTTGAATTTTGCGGGCTACCCTGGCGCTTCCCACTTTACTTTCTAATCTATATTACCAAATCTATATTTTACCTTATATTTCGTCCATTCATTGTAAAATTTGAAAAAACTCTATGTCCTTTAAAAAATGGCTGCAAAATTGCAAATCTTTAGAATAATCGGTGTAGCTTTAAAATGTCCCCTTAGATTTTTTCTCTAAATGTATTCGCTTGATAATCCTTGTAGATAGGCAGCTATTAATAAAATGTGATAATTAATAAAAAAAATCTTAAACATCTTGGTGTGACATGATACGCTTTTTATTCATTTGTAATAATGCAAATATGTATTTAAAAAAAACCTGGCAACAATAAAAAAGTGCACGCTACATTTAAAAAAAAAGTTTTTTTTTTATTGTGGTATTTGTTTGAATTAAGTCACATGAGTTGAAGATTTTTATTTTTTTTGTACAATAAAATGTATGTGTAATAAAAATGTAACATATAACTCGATGTTTTACATAAGTATTGTTTTGTAACTGATAATAATGTGATGTTAATTAGTATTTTGTATAAAAAGGACTTGATAACTAGAAAAATAAAAAATTAAACTTGTGCAATTCGATAAAAGAGGGAAAAGAGGTCGAATATCAAGTTTTGTTATTAATTGTTCTAGTCCGAGCTTAAATCGATGTTATATATAAAATGAGTATAATGTAGTTATTGTTCAAATACCCTGATTGTGTGTAGCGGCCTTCTGTGTATTATTTAAAAAAAAATGTTAAATCTATGGATGGTGGGCAAAAGAGTTAAGATCCAAGTGACCTATGATTATGCGAGGCAGTTCAATATTTTCCTTTACCCTGGACGTCACATCACCTGAGGTCGCATACTTATCTCTTTTGCCGATTTTACTTAACATAAAAGTATTTTATATTAACATTAACAAAGATCATAAATATGTGTTGTGATGGTATAACGTCTAGCTTTAAATATCTACAAAGTATGAGTTGTCTATATCTTACGCACAATGAAACATCGCTCAATTACCTACTTACATTGCTACAAAGATCTTTTAGCGCTCGTTGAAAAAGCGCCATTTTAGGTAGCCAATTGAATAAATGTAATGAAAAAACAAGATGGTGGCTTTAGTTCCGATTTTAGTCACGAGCCAAAAGATCCTTGTAATACAATTATTTCTTACTTTTTAGCGCTAATTTATTCATTGACAATTATTAGATTGTTTTAAACGTGTTTTTAACTTTATAACCTTGTTATTTTTTTAATAAATTATTGAAGCCTTTATTCTAAAAATGCTTGTAAAAAATGTTATTTGATGTTTCATTGTACATTTGTACCTTCTTCTTATCCAATCAGAGCAAACTTATTATTGTTAATCGTTGTTAGGAGCAACAACTTAAATAAAGGTTTACAAAAAGGGGTGCCAAGAAACTTCTCTCCAGTCCTTTCAAATTTATTTTACCTCTGAGAGCTGCAAAACAGCAACCATAGGGTTTCGTAACTCTAAAAAGTCGAGTAAAAATCACTGTTCTCTTTTCATACTTGTCAGTGACAGCAACCTAACTGCAACCTTATTCCTACGGAAATGAAGATCATTTTCGATTTTGACAGAGATGCAAAGTCAAGGGTGAAATATTTTTGAAAGTGATGTGAGTGAAAAAATCCATCTTATCAAAAGATTTCAAGTTAATTATTACCTTTTGTAATTTTGAAACCAAAGGGCCTAGATAAAGTGACAATCAGTGATGATGGAACAATCGAAACTGTAAGATTTGGTTATAACGTCGTTTAAGTTCTATCACCACGTATGACAATTTGCGGTTTTGACATTTTTATGCCGTTAACTATGCGGGTTCCGATTCATGCTAAAGGCAAGGCTACACTAAGGCTTAATGCCGTTAAATATTAACGTGTTAAGGAACCTATTATCAACGCAGAGCCTAAACTACTGTAGCTAGAAACAAGATTTTTTTAAATTAGGTTTTTTTTATAATGAAGCCGCCACTAAGAATTTTGCGAAATTCCATACCCCTCAAATCCGATATTTATTATCCAATAACGCGTTAACTAACGACGTTAAACGTTAGTGTAGCCCCTGCATAACGAATCGGAAGACGCATTGTTTCATTTCAGCCAATCAGAAACAAGCAATGTCTCTGTAGAAAGTATACACAAATTATAGAATGTTATTGTAGTGAAAAAAATCTGCTTAATTTTACATAGAAACCAATGTAAAATTATGCAGATTTTCACTCTCCTGTAAATTTGCTATTTTTGACTTACGTGGTGGTAGAGCTTAAGCGACGAAAGCTACCTTCTGTCAATTCTAATAAATGTCATTTTTGAAATACAAAAGACCATGAAAGCCTTTGCCATTTGTCAAAGTCTCTATGCCACAGGTTTGGTTTGACATACCCCAAACTATTTCACTTGACAGTTTTCATTTCGAACTTTGGTTAAAACGTTAATTCTGATGTAACATGGAAATAACTAGATAATTCAAAATACTATCTATTAATTTCTTCGCCTGGCACTAAGTGTTAAATGTAAGGTTGGAATACGATGATGTTTGTTATAAAATGTTTATATTTGTAAATCTGGGGTTTCATTTTCTTGTCCTTTTCCCGCTGAGCTAAGAAGTGATCCTATATTATCCCACTGCTTGGCAAAAGTCCACAATTTTCCACTACTCCCACTACACCGTATCATACCATGACCGTGCTAGGAACGTGTCAGCTAAAAACTATGTGACTATGGCCACTAGACCGCTCTGCCACCGACCTACACCGTGGCGTGTCATGCCTGGAGCATCAACAATTTACTCAGCAAGAATATTTTGCCGGAGCCGATACGCTCCGTGAATGGCACGCGACGTTGCTAAGCCGATGCGCTCAGGCGGCAAAACTAAGAGCATACGGGTTATAACCAAAGAGATTTAAAAGACTTATCTTTAGAGCAGACAATGTGAATATTTTCATATAAAAATGTTGATCTCGAACATTTTCGATTTTGACACACGAATGCTACCTGACAAGCGGACGTATGACACAGATGACACTAGACAGAACGAATTGTTACTAAGTAGTAACAAGTTTTGGATTACGATTTTCTTCGTCATGACCCGTCTATAGCTCGGAAATATTTAATGTCTTTGTGTCATATGAATGCGACCTGACAAGGCGACGTATCGCACTGGACTGATCGTCTTTTTACTAATTTGTAACAGGTTTTGGAATTGTCAGTTTCTTGGTCTTGTCCCGTCTATAGCTAGTTATATTTGAATGTCTTTGGTTATAACCGTGTACGATGACCGTTCTAAGCCCGTTATGGATTTTTCTAATAAATCCCTTGAGGTCCTGGGTTCGATTCCCAGGTCAAGCAAAGTGTTATTGAGTTTTTCCATCAAGAATTTCTCAGTAGCAGCCACGGAACCTGGATTTGTGCCCGGTTGACGGCAATAGGCCGCCTCCTATTACATGGGATTTAAAAAAATAACTGGCGAAATGTGGATGTACTATAACCCCTCTGCCTAACCCTTCGAGTATTACAGGCGTGATGATGTTATGTTATGTAAATCAATACCTACTACATAATCAAGTTTTTGAGGGATAAGGTATTTTACGGCTAGCTTTCGGTTAGTAGTAATAATTCTTAAATTCAATTAAGGAAGCGTATGAAACGATTTTCCACAAAATCTAACCCTGTCGGAGTAAAAACCGATAATGCAGTTTGTATGAAAGATTTTATTCTATTGGTTTAGGAAATTGAAACTAAGCACAAATAGTTTTTTAGGTTGAAATATTTAACTACAACACGTTGATTCCGCAACAACGGGTTACTGGGTAACTACGCAGCTAACGAATTAGCAAGGAGAGATTTGCAAGTAGTTTTTCCAGGTACGCAGATGGTTACAAGAGTTTAACCACCCACAATCGGTGAGCTGGTGGACCTCGACACCGGGCTGCACGTGCTCTGCGAATGCACAAGCGTCAAATCAAATCAAATCAAATCAAATCAAATAATTTATTCGTAAAATATGGGTTAGTAGGTGGTATATATAAATGTTACATTACATAATACAACAGTAAGAATCCTCATATTGACCATTTCTGGTATAAGAAATAATGTCGCCAAAATTAACTGAAAATCTCGGGTTACCAGTTCTTTCACAGATATTCCAGAACAGACTTGGAGTCCTTACCTGTCTCTGGAAGCTACGCTGATTCGAATGACCAACGATGGCCGCCATAGCCCACGTACAATGGTCTACTCGAAGTAGTTACTAAGTGCGGAAACCAATCCAGATACGATTGATTCAATTTTTTTTAGGAAAATAATAAAGATGGTAATAACATTTTTGGGTGGAGGAGTGTGAACTTAATTCATAGAGAGAGTAAGAAATCTGCGCGGACGAAGTCGCGAGAGGAGTGTTAGTAACATAAGGAAGGCTGCCGCTGGATTTCTATAGCTAAGTTGGAAACAGACGTGTATTTAAAAAAATGCATTGCGTTGGACCTTTTTTTTTTTTTTTTTTTTACGGATGGGAAATCATCAAATGACTTCTCCCGCTCTGGGTGGAGTGGGAGGGAGTGTCAGACTCTTACTGAAACCAAACCCATCCATGTTCCTTCATTGCCCTTTGTGTTCCAGGGCCACGGTATCTCTTTCGAACAGTCCCGCAGCCCCGGCAGGCATCGGCCCTTGCGGGCCCCTTCTTGGTTGCTGACATCTCTTTGAGGCGCGCGTGGAACACGAACGCGCCGTCGACACGGCCTGTCGTCATAAGACGGACGGACGGTGAGCTAACCCATTACTCACCGTCCACAGGCCCGCGTTGCGTTGGACCTTGATTTTACAATTTATTATATTTGTATGTAGCGTGTTTTTCGTGAAACGGAACGCAAACTCAAAACGCACCGTCCTCAATTCTGCCGGTAGTGACGTCAAAAGCTGTGTCTGGCAACTTAAGTATTTGTTATGGCGCATCCACACATGCCGCCGGGTTTGCCGCCGGTTTTCAGCCTGCCTTGCCGCTGAATTTGCCGCCGGCTTTACGCCCCGAAGGGAAGGGAAAAAGATGCGCGTGCCGGCGGCCAGGCCGCCGACTTGACCGCCGGGTTGGCCGCCGGCCGTGCCGCTCGGCATGTGTGGATGCGCCTTTAGGTAGCGCCACCTAGTTACCCGAACACGCACTATTAGTCTACACACACATACATAATTCACACACACTGCAGCACTTGGTACATATAGCTATATTGTAGACAGACGGCGCTGAATAGTAAGAAATTAAAATATATAAGACTTGCCACCCTGTGGCCGCGACAGTCACGAACGTTTGAACTGGTCGTAGAAGATTGTAGGAGTTTAATATTTTATTGAACTACAAGCAGTAGTTGAACTAAGACCTCAGTGTGTGTGGCCGCCCGTGCCCCTGTGTTGCCATGTAAGTTTCCTTATTGTTTAATTACAATGTTTTTAAGATCCAATCAAATGCATTTTTTTTAATTAAAAAATGTTTTTAAAAAAATACGAAATCGTCAATAACTGACGATCGAACACAGTAATGCCGAAGATGGTGTTGTCACGTTTTAAAATTTTTGATTTTAGGGAAATGGTGGTAATTTGGGCACAAAAATCATTTTAAAATTCATTAATGTTTACTTTCATCAATATTTTTCTTATTTTATTTGGTAATGTCATTGGTATACCTAAATGCCAAATGCCCTTTCGCATCAGACATGGTTTTTGTAACATAGTGTAGGTAGCTTGATTGTTAGTGTAAGTAACAAAACACTCGTGGCGTTTGAGGCGGCACCTCTGAGAAGGATGGTTTCCAGTTTGACTATATTCGCCTCTTGTTTTACCTTTCTATAGAATGCTGAATAACAAATACATTGTTATTATTGTTGCCTGTAATGTTGCCACTGTATTGAATTACAGAATTTATGAATTACTAGATGTTGCCCACGACCTTCGTTCGCGTGAAATTATTAAAAAAATATTACTTCCCTTTTAGAATCGGATTTTGTTAACAATTTCAAAGGTTTTAATTTTTTCGCGCGGAACCTTAATTATTTTTCTAAAATAAAAGTAGCCTAAGTTAGACGTTATAACATCAGCTAACTGCCAGTAAAAGTTCCGACAAAATCAGTCCAGGCGTTTCGGAGATTAGACGGAACAAACAGACACAAAAATTATAAAAAATGTGTTTTTATTAGAAGTGCCGTGTGTATTTTATTACGCCTTCAGTAAAAAGCTGTTATTTTCATATTAGTAACAGACACTACAATAGGGAATATGCATGTAATTTTTTCTTCACTTAAATAAATAAAATATAGTACTATCAACCCAAGAAAATAATTAAAAGTTAAGTTCAACTACTGCTTGTCGCTCAAAAAAAATATTAAAATCCTACAGTTTTCTACGACAGTTCAAACGTCCGTGACTGTCGCGGCCATTCATGTCATGTTATATGACGTCACTTACCTCTATCTGCCATGTTTACATCTAAGTTTTTACCCTTAATATATAAATTTTATTAATTGTATATGCTTTATTCAATCAAACATTGCAATAACAATATTATAATAAAATCTTAGAGAAACTTTAAGTACTTTTCAAATAAAAGTGTTTTTTGACACATGGTATTTGACGTCACTACCGGTGCTATCGAAGGACGATGCGTTTTGAGTTTGCGTTCCGTTTCACCAAAAACACGCTACATAAAATATTAAATTGTAAAATAAGTGTTGTATTAGAAAGTTAAACATGTGTACCACAATGTTTTTATGGGCATTTTTAAGAAATAAAAACAGTATTGTATTTCTTGCATATTCCCTATTATTTCTCAGGACAGGATGGCGGATGACGGTATGTGTTAAAAAATTACAAAAAAAAAACAAAATTTCCACAATAAGTTTATTCATCTTAGTTATAAGATAAAGCTATCATTGAAATCACCTTTACCTACCACACATCCGGAATGAGAGTCCACTCAAGTTAGTACAACTTGTGCATTCATTATATACAGTTTTGGGCTACAGCTTCGACGCACGTCTCCGATTTGGCCTTATTCTATCAAGATCTTACACTTCTCTATCATAATTGCGATTAAAGAGTGACAAGACTTCTAAATGTGACTATTAGACAATATTGCACGATTCTAGTAATCCAAATGCGTAAGGAATGTCGTATGAGCTACGTGTGCACGCACAATGTATCTAATTGGAAAGAATATCAATATTTAGCTACAGATAAATAAATTTGTAATATTTTGATTGTCCCATGAATGTGATAAGAGTAAATGTGTGAAAATGTAATTGACTTTAATAAGAGTGAAATTCCATTTGTAAATAATCTTGAAGTTCTTATTTCATAAAAATGGTTGCATAAAATATTAAACACATTTTGACACAAGTTACTGTTGTGCAGAATCTTAGGATAAATTATATCGTAAAAAATTACGTGTAACTCCCTCTTCCAATACAAGCTAAGTAAATTCATAAATTGGGAGATTTGACAGTTTGATCTTGGCAGTTAAGAGTGGTTTTTCTTAGACATTTTCTGTACCCACATATTTAAGTTATCTTTTTTATTATTAGGTAAAAAGAAGTTTGCAAGTTGAAAAAGATAATGTCTAAGTTAATTATAAGTAGGTGGTTGCATTAAGGTTTTATTCGAGGCGCAGGAGTTCCACGTCGAAGACGAGGGTGGAGTTGGGAGGGATGACTCCGGGGTGACCTTGCTGGCCGTAAGCGAAGTCGGGTGTGCAGGTCAGCCATGCACGTTCACCCACTGACATCTGTAAAGAGAAATACAAATTATTAAGTAAATGTAAGAAACAATACCATCCTATGATTTCCCGCTTAGGTCAACTAACCAAAAAGTAAACAAGACTTTTGACAGCAGATACATAAATTGATTTGAAACTAAAGGTAAAAAGATGGCTACTAAAAGATACAATCATATTTACATTCTTATTTTAATGATGAGGTTAACACTGTAACATCCTTGTTTGTACAAATATTGTTTCTTTTCAACACAATTGTATGGGACTCGAACAAGCTACATGTGCAGTTTATAAAACAATGCACATATGGCATTGTGAGTGGCAGAGTAATAAACAATTTCTGTTTTAAAACATTGCAATAGTTCTCACACACTCTCTCAAACACTCTCTCACACACACACATACACACACTCTCTCACACACACACATACACACACACACACATTGAGCACATTGCTCGCAGAACGGATGGCCGATGGGGCCGAAAAGTTCTGCTGGATGTGAGACGCACGGGACCGATCAACGTAACGAGACTTGGGGAGGCCTATGTCCAGCTTAAGACGTCTTTCGGCTGAAATGATGATGATGAAGAATAGTTCTCATATCTGTTTTCTACTAGGACTAAAACTAACATATTTCGCTAGTTAGTTTAGCTGAAACTAACTAGCGAAATATGGGTGTACTACTCAGGTACACATCTGCCTAACCATTAGACAGGAAGAACAAGTTTGATGTTACAGCGAGTGAAATGTTGCTGATACAATGATGACCTATAGTCTGATTTTTAATCTTGGAGACAAAATTGACAAGTGAAAATGTCAAAATTGACTTAAGCTATTGAAATCTATGTCAGTTTGCCATTTGTACTTGTCCTCCCCCGTTCCTTTCCAACTCTCCCAGTGTTTTGCCTCCTCTGACCAATCAGTCAAGAACGAGTCCAAATCATCACATTTGCAGTCTCTATAATAGCATAATTGCCACACCCTGGTCTGTATTTCCTTGCTCAATGGTAAGAAATGAACTATTCACGGCTTGCTACTGCTGGGTCAAGAAAATAACTGTCTGATATGACAACAAAAGTCATTAATAAGCAAATACCTAAACTACTGATTTCATTCATTTCCGACCCATTTTTGACAGATGTATGAAATGACTTTAACACCTTCAGTGCCGGGAACCCACCGGGTGGGTTCACTCAAGTCGCACTTGCAAAACTCAAACTCAAAGCATTTATTTCAATTAGACCATAACAGGCACTTTTGAATGTCAGAAAAACAAAGAAGGCGAAGCTACAGTCCCAGACACAAGGCATAATAACTTGTGAAAGTACTGTAGTTGCCCATTCCAAAGCGTAGCCCATTTAAAAGATTAGGTCAACAATTTAAAAACAAAGTATTTAGAGTAAACCATGGCAGCTAAGAGATGACCAGTCCCAACTGACAGCGCCCGTTCACGAACATGACGCACTGCAATACCGGGAACCCACCTGGGGAGTCCACTACTCCACTTACAATATGTATGGTGGGATGGCACATATGCTCTATGAAACGGGGTGGACACAAATGTGTTAACAAGGCAAGTCCATATCCTTTATAATTAATTACTGAAATAGTACATTGAAGATATTTCCTTACCTTGGCAACACCCTCATCCCAGCCTCGGATGACCTCTCCCTTGCCAATGCGGAACTTGAAAGGCTTGCCACGGTCGCGGGAGGAGTCAAACTTCTTGCCGTTGGTCAGCGTACCTGTGTAGTGCACGACCACCGTCTGGCCGGACTTGGGGTAGGTAGAATCTGAGGAAGATATATTGAGATTCTACTAAGTTAAATGATAAAATGTATTGCCCTATTTTAAAAAATTGAGTTTTTCTTCATTATAGCAACCTAAATTGAATGGAGGCAGAATTTGGCTATTTGTGACTAGAGTAACTTTACCATTTTACTTGTTGAAGCATTTTGGAATACAGCCAAATAATTGAAGGATAATCTTAAATAACATGATCAAATACCTAAGACTTTATCTATTATAAATTGTCATCTATCTATCAGCAGCATGCAATGACTTTTATTATAGTTTTCATAATGAAAGCAAGTCAGATTCTTGGTTGTAGGATTTTGCATTGGCTAGAGATACGACTTTGCAAAAATATTTTACACCAAGGGAAATGACTGATATAGCAAACAACCATACGTATTCACTTAATGTAATATGTACATAATGTTTATTCTGTTATCACATGTTGCTACTTATCTCAACTTACATAAATAGATAACAACTTTAATTACTAGAGGACATTTAAGTATCACTGTCTTGCTAATTTAGGTGGAATTGTTATGTGGTGGAAAAACTATTAGCATAATGCAGCAGGCTCCACACGTGGTATGTTCCCACGCTTTTTCTACAGAAGCTGGCAGGAGCCCTACCCACCCTGTTTCTGTATGTAGCGAGAATATTAGAAGTCACGCGATAATACTGTTTAATAACTGGTAATGGCGAAAAAAAATATGGAAATGAGTAATCGAAAACAGATTAGTCATTGTTTGTGCAAATTACCTGGCGATCGTAGTGATACGACCGAGGCGTCACTCCGGTGACCGCAAAATTTATGATGTAGTAAAAAATCAGTACCTACTATAACATACGAGCAGGAGTCAACTTTAAATTATTGCTAGTAACATCTTATTCAGCGTGATGATTTTAAAATCAGGTAAATTATGTAGGAAAACTCGAGAAAACTGGTAATTTTTTTTTACTGCAACATGACATTTACCACCGAGTAAAACTGAAAATTGTAAAAAAAACTTACCGTCTCCAGGAGAAATGGTTTCCACGTTTACTCCCATGGTGGCTTAGATAACTTATTTACACGAATTAATAAATCCAATACCACGCGTCGCGGCTTCCAATACGCCGATTTTCTCAATGATGGCGGAAAATGAGTGTTGCCAACAATAAAATATTTTTGAATTGTCTATGGAAGTAATGCTCTCTGATGTAAAGTTCTGTTTTGTTGTAAAAAGAACTCACAACATTTGACTAGTAAGTTTTCATACCATTTACAAAAAAATACAACAGGGATTCCTACATCCATTTTGAAGCAATTTTATTATGAAACCTAATTGCCTAGTTTAGTAAACCCCGCAATTACCAATAAAGGTCATAGAATGTTGTACACCCGACGTAACCTCACTATTTGTCTATGCTGTTAGTGTCTATAACCGCACTGTGACAGTGTGACGAGCAAAAATTCGCCCCTAGACGCCTGTACGTACGACTGTATCTCTGCTTTTAATAGCGTGACCCGCAGGTCACGCTTCTCTACGAGCATTGTTTGTGCGAATGTGGTGACATCTAATATTAAATAATAAATAATAATACCAGCCTGTTACTGTCCCACTGCTGGGCAAAGGCCTCTTCTCATACAGAGAAGGCACGAGCATTGATCACCACGCTTGCTCAAGACGGGTTGGCGATTTCAGACTTATGTTAATTATAAGTCCAGGTTTCCTCACGATGTTTTTCTTCACCGATGTCTGTGATGTCCAAGATAAACTTAATAACCTAATATTCTGTACTAAAAATATTAAGCAGCTTAAAAGTACCTATTAAAAAACCAGACATTGAACCATTTTAATTGTGTGTATACACGACTTTAGTCGTTTTCGTCCTTTATGACCCGTCTATGCTTTCTGTCTCTTACAATATAATATATAATAATCGACAGTTATCGAACGGGAAGTCACCGGGACCGGACGGACTGCACAACTTCTAGGTCAATTGGCTGAGTAGTTCAGACTTTCCCCTGGCATATAAATTCCAGGCATCCTTAGAGTCTGCGTCACTACCGCAGTTTCTAACAACAGGTGTTACCCACCTGCTCCTTAAGCCAGGTAGTCCCACGGAACCTAAGAATTATAGACCGATCATGTGTTTGTTGACGGTCTGTAAAATTTCTTACATCAATTTTGAGAGCGAAAAGTAATAAACACATTGACAAAAACTCCATATAACAACTTCTCAAAATTGATGTAGGAACGGGTCCCACGGTACTAAGGAGGTACTCCTCATCGACATGGCCATTAGCCAATAGGTTCGTCGATCCCGCAAGGATCTGTCGTCACATCTTCAGGTTAAGCCACGCTTGCCTAGGTTGTTCCGTGGATGGAGGTCCACCCATTACGTACCGAGTTTCCTCCGTGCCTCGGAAAGCACGTTAAGCTTTTGGTCCCAGTTGCCATTTGTAGATCTTTGACAGTCATTACAGGTAGTCAGTGCTCCGGAAGTCTGACAAGCAGTCTTAAAAAGAGAGATCAGATAGGCAATAGCTCGATGTAGAATACTAGTATTCAGCTGCATCCAACAGACTGGACGCCAACCCCAACGCAGTTGGGAAAAGGCTAGGCAGATAATGACTTGGTTGAACGTTGAATTTAGCTGGCTACTCTATGGTTGGAGGGTTGGCTTGAGAATCACTTTCAGAGTCACCGAAATCAAAATTTTCTTAATTTTCCCTATGAATTAATTCCTCTAATGGACTAGTGTCTTCCTCTTACATCAATAAACGAGCAGTTATCATCTGAAATTGATTGTTCAAAGTCATTGTAAAAAAACTACTAACATTTACCACTCATTGCTACCAAAAACTAAACACAAAACCTCACCATTCGTCGAAACGACGCCGACGAGTAGTTTGGTGATAAAAAGAGACAATGAATTTTCTATCGCGTATTCGTTGATTTCACGAAGGTTAGGTGCCTAGGGTTAAGCAATAAAAATTGTGCTTTCTGTTGTTAAAAAGTATTTATTAATGGATTGAACAATGCGAATCGAGTTTTTTTAAATTATATCTTAGTACATAAATTATTAGTTCCATGATTGTTTTATAGATGACAAGTGTGGTCTACAGAGTTAGTCATACAAACAGGACTGGTTACTCCAAAATTCGTAACACACAAAAAATAACTATAATGGTCACGCCGTATTTACTTTTGTTAGGGTTTCAAAACCGAGACGAGAGAGATAGCCAGAAGGGAGCCGATGGTCCCTTTCACTCAATTGCCAACAGATAAATGTTATAGATGGTAGAAAATATTACACCGAAAGTCACCTGTCTCACAAGTAAAATAAGTTACAGATATATTTTTTTTAGGTTTAAGATAAGTTTTAATTATTTTCTTTTATAGTTTTACAATCAGTACAAAATTTATATTGAATAAGATTAATTATTATTATGATTACTTGGAAGTTATTATATTAAAATCTTTCTGGTAACATTGAAATCTGTCATCAATGGTGTTGTGGCGGCATTTTCGACTTCATAAGTTGTTTTGTGAGAAATGAGGGGTCTAGAATCAAAAGCGCCTCTGTCCAGTTTTTTATTTTTTTTATACTACGCCTAATACCTGTTGCAACTACTAGAGTAACGTTATAACTAACAACTAGATTTTATTTGAACCTAAATAGTCTAATGATTAAATAAATACACATTATCTAAAAGCATAGCAAACGTTTTGTCTAATATTATATGTTGAAATCTGGATAGAGTAGGTTTTGCATTTAAACGTTGGATAGAGGCGGTTTTGCATTGTATTACTAAGGATAGAGGCGGTTTTGCATTGTATTACTAAGGATAGAGGCGGTTTTGGTTTCATGCGACCTGGCCTCGAGGACGGTTTTATGCAAAACTGTCAGCATTATCAGTATGAGTAAAGGTAGGTATTATTTATTTAACAAAACAGACAACCAGATAATAGATTGGAATGTGTTCTTTATTGAAAACTGATGAACACAATGTCATTGAATTAACAAAAATGTCATTTAAAAGCTAATAAACTTTAAACAGTAATTCCAACTTCTTCTAAATATTCACAGGGTTCTTCATTTTCGCCTTCACCAGGAGTGGTTTCGTCCAAAACATTCTTGTAAAACTTTAGCTGGCTGGAACCAAGTTCTGTTTTCCAATTATCACCGAAGTGTTTGCATAACAATTTATTCACGTCGGCAAGCTTTAAGGCAGACACATTAACAAGTAATGGTGGCACGTCTCTGACTTCAAAATCAGACATCGAGGTTACACCTCGTTTCATTACACTTTTGGGAACACCCATATCATTTTTATAGTTTGTTTCGCCTCTTAGTAAAAACCGCCCCGGCTTATTTTTGACTCTTGTCAAGTAATATCTTTTGCACTCGTTAAATTTAAAGTGATATTGTGCTGGAGGCTTCATCACTTCACTACCATAAGTCTTCCAATCTTTCACTTTACAGCCTTCACCCAATTTTGTAACAACCCCATAACTCTCATAAATGTTTTGATATTCAGATGGATCGATTATGACCTCCTTATTTTTTACTTCTTTTTCAATCAACCCAAACACTCGATCTGCCGGCATGAATGAATGCCCGGGTACAGGAAAAATAAGTTCAATAGTTTTAATATTTGTTGGAGCACAAATTGTTAGCCAATGGGCAGCCATAGCTATCATTGTGCTATTTTTGTTCTGGGAACCGCATCCATCAGCCATCATTCGGATCTTTTTTTTTCCCGTCAAATCTGTCTGTGAGAGCAAATCAAAAACTGCCGATGCAATTTCATTTGATGATTTAGCGTGGACATTTTCAGTCCACGTATATATGCGTACCTTTTCTTTCGGAAATTTATTTGTACTTGTACCTATCACGATAGTGAAATTATAGTTGTACAACTGCCGTGAGTAGTATGCAATCTGGTCTGCAACTTTAGGCAGAACCTGATTTTTTTGGCAGTCGAACGAAATCGTGAATGTTTCGTCATTAAACTCCCGCAAAAACATGTAAAAGCATTTGGCTTTCAACTTATGAATTCGTAATGTCGTCATGAGAGTTACTTTTTCAGTTTCCACTTTCTCGTTTTTTATTTTTTCCGACAACTCAACACATTTCGAACAATCATCGACTTTAGGTGTTTTAAAACCAATATTGTAGTGTACCACAAAAATTCTTCGAAAAAAACAATGACGCACTTTAAGATTTTCATCATCCTGCTTTTCTTGATAAAGTCTCCACATTTTTTTTATGTTTAGGTCTGAAGATACATATTTTCTTGTTGACGTGGCTGATCTGCAGTAGTGCGATTCTATACATTGAAATGTCTCGATGAATCTCATCACATTTTCTTTTTTAGCTAAATTTTTGCTAGATATTCTATCTCCGCCTCGACGATCTTGTGGCATTTGGCCTGATACTAAAAAATTCTTTGCTATTCTTCGGAGTCTATGGGTACCAACGCCTAATATTTTTTCAAAAGCTTTTTGACAAACTCTCACCAATTTGTACGGTTTTGTGAATGTACGAATATGGTATGTCGTGAAAAATTTAGTTTCAGCACGGTTTTTTACTTTACGTCTGCGTCTCTGTGGTGTACTGACCTTCATGAATTTTAAAATGAAATTGTCTTGATACATTTTATCTGGCTTGGCAAAAAATGCTTGGTGAAATTTTCTTATATCTTGCGGATTTAAAATTTGCATTTAAGCTTACCTATTTTTTTATGTGTACAGTTTTTAATATCATTTATATCCGGTGGTCTTTTGGCAGAATACCTGTAATTAAAAAAATAAAAGTAATATTTTACATCAATCAAATGTTTAGTCTGTTTAATATTAATATTATAAAATATGAATAAAAGTAATTCATTACAATTAAATACATTTTCAGTTTTTTGAACGATTTTTTTTAAATCAATGTTTTATGAAAAAATATTACTTCAAAGGTGCAAAATGTTTTGTAAAGTTAAACAATCATCTTAGTAAATTTTATTGCAAGAGCGATGTGATATTCGTCGTTGTCTGGTTCATATCTGTATTGACTCATCCATTAATCATCTTCTCCTACAAGCATAGTTACCAGGGAAACTTACCTTGCACGCTTTTGCACGTTGCGTTTCCACTGTTTTTCATTGCGAATCCGTTTTCTTCCTGTATTATGCTGCACTGGGGCAATATTAACTTCCATTTTGTGTTCTTTTACTATTAAAATTTAATAAAACAACGGGACACAATTCATAAGAAACCACACACGGACGCCATACTGTTGTTTACATAGCCTGGCTCTGTGATTGGTCGAGACGGGATAGAGGCGCTTTTGGTCTGAACTAAAACAATAGAAGCGGTTTTGCACCTAACCGAGTATTTGAAATTGTATTTAGTATGGGATAAAGGCTTTTTTGCACGTATTTAACTTTGTGAGGTCATAGATAAACATGCAATGTGTTACCAATAATCAAAAACCATGTTGGGTAAAAAACTGGACAGAGGCGCTTTTGATTCTAGACCCCTCAAATACAAGATTTAGCTACGGTACTGTTTAATTTTGACGGGATAATTTTTTTTATTTTTTATTATATTATTAAATTTATTTATGCACGCACAGTATTGGTTAGGTCACTGCAAAAATAGTTTGTATTGCCATTTAGCCATGGAATCTTAAATAGAGACATTCGTTACTTTTCGTCCGTTCTTCTCACTTTTACCATATCGCACCCCCGGTGCGACACTGTCACTTATGCAAAAATGTAGTTTTTAAGGAGAAGCGTTTAAAACTTTGACACCTCACAAAACAATGACTTAAGAATATATAGATGAGATGAACAGCTTATACTACAACGTCAACCTTTAACTTTACTTTTGGATAAATATTAAACACTTTATATTGTAAAAAATATACTATGCCATTATTTAAGCCTTCCAACCCCCTCAGAAGTGACGTTGTGGCTCTAACGAAAAATTATAACTGTAGTTATGTCACAATGAGTTAAAAAGAAAACAAGAACAAATTGTTTACTAAGTTTTATTTTAATCATAAACAAGCACTGTTATTAACGAAAGAAATAAAATAAGTCAAAACTCTTCAAATAAACATAACAAACTTTGTACTTCTTAATATTTCTACTTATGTGTAGTACAAAAATAATAAAAAAATCAAGCAATGAAAAGTAAATAGTGTAAGAAAGTCTTTCAATTAACAATCTTATAAGAACTAAAAGAGAATTTTACGTAAGTACGTATACACTTTTTATCTTAGAGTAGGATAACTAATATTTACTTACAATTAAAATTAAAAATATCTTTGGGTTCAGAACCAATGCTCCTAATCCTAGTTACTATCTGAATTCTAAGTTTAATCAGACTTATGACATCACAGCGAGTTAATCACCTATATCTTTAATAATTCTTTAGGAATCACTTAATCAATTCTTCAAAACAATTAGATCAATTAAACATAAATTTGCAAAATAACAAAATATTGAATTCGTTTTCAATACGTATAATATTTAATAGTTTAATAAAATTAAATGAGATCTCTAAAAAACTTTTCATAGTATCTTGGTACTATGTTTGTCTCTACCAAACTCAAAAGGTCGCGCTTCTTGCGTTCTGTAATAGGAATTTTCGAGGTATATGCTGGTTTCAAAACGACTTCGTTAATGTTTGTAACATTGCCTCGAGCTCGACGTAAGTTATTTCTATTTGGTTCTAATATAGCTTTGGCCTCCTCCCAGTTTTCAGTCTTGTAGGTTGTTCGATATTGATAATTGGCGCAATTTTTAATAAACTTAATACCCATAATCTCGCCAATTTTAATTGTATCCCCGTTAATATTTTTGCTCATGTTAAAGTTTATGTTATCTGTCAAAGCCTTAAGATCGACGAAATCACTGTAGTTCATTTCTCTCACCAAAAATGGTTTCCCTGTCTTCTTCGCTCCTCGTATTATGGATATGTATTGTTCAGGAATATAGATGGGCCCGGATTTTTTGGCTCTAGTGATGGCTTTTTCGATCACTGAATGCGCAGTGTCGCCTTCGTTCTGTGTGTGCCCGCGTATTAAAAAGTTATGTTGTATGGAATTTATGTTTAATTTTGTAACTGCGAAATGGTACATTGCAAATACGAATCTGTTTTTTTGCTGCCCGCAGCAATTGTCTGAATAAAAAATTATGTCACAGCCAGGATACTTATTGGCAACTTCTAACAAATATGAGTACACACAAGATCCAATTTCTATAGATCCCCTGTTGCCTAAGCCTTCATGCCAAAAATAGCATGTAGTTTCTTTATATTTTGCATTGGAAATAGTAAAATTGTAGCAATTTAGCCTTGATTTATAAAAAAAAGCTGATGAATTTCCTAAAGGGCATGGCAAGACAGCTTGTAAGTCGTAGGTACATACGATCTTTGTGCTTTGAGAATCTTGACATTCTTTCATGTCTCTATCTTTTTCAATCCTACTCAAGCTCTTTTCTTCTTGGTGAACCTTGTAACTATCGTATAATTTAACTTTTTCTTGTTCTGGTGCATTTTCGTATGCAACGCATTGGTCACAAAGGTCTTTCTTCGGCCTAAAAAAGCCAATATTAAAATCATGATTAAAAATGCGCTGATAGGCGTCGTAATTAACAGCTGGCTTATTATTTTGTTGCTGTACTTCCTGATAGTTTCTGTGTAATTCCGCGATGGTCAAGCCACCGTCAATAAAAAGCCTACTTGTGTTTGCCCTCAGATAATGGCTTTCTACTTTCGGAATAGATTCAATGTGATCTTTGACGGCTTTTATCATTTCATTGTCCAATTTGCAATGCTTCCCGTGTTTGCCTCGTTGGTCTTCGGGAATGATACCGTCATTGAGTTTTTTAGCATCAATGACAGTTCGTATAGTTCTAGGCGAAATACCCAAGGTGTTGATTAAAAATGATTTGCAAACCCGGACTGACCGACCATCATTGAGTAAATAAAATGCAGAGTTACCTTGTCTCGGGTACCGACGATTCGTGTTAATACGCCGGCTTGCAATTTCGAGTGGTCTTATGCAGGAATTCAAAAAATCACGGTGTCTTTCTATGCTGCCTAGCTCCCAATAAGAATTGAAAATTTGAATTCTTTTTTCTTGGGTAAAATTAGATGAACAAGCCAGCCGACACTTATCGGAACAAGAGGGACCAATTTTCCTAGCCTGAACTGTTTTGCCAGTTTTAATTGATCGATATTCATTACCGGAATTCCTTAATTTTTTTGCTATATTTTTTTTCCAGCTATTAGGAATACGAGTACGTTTTCTACCCTTTTTCTTTGGTGATGTTGTTGGTTCTTGGTCATCAACAGCCTCAATCTCAGAGCTACTATCACTAGATGAACTACTTGAACTACTTGAACTGGAGGAACTATTTGAAGATGAAGACGAACTAGATGAAGGCTTGAAATCGTCACCTGAATCGGTACCAGAGAAGTCACCGGTTGGACATCCAGGTTCTTGGTTTTCTATTGAATTTTCGACGTCAATAACAGCATTAGTAGGTGGGAAGTTAACAGTTGGTAAAACAGAGTTACTGCCATCTTGATCGATTTCAGAAGGTGGAACTGAAGTTTCGACGGGTTCATTTCTTTCAACGGATGATGTTAGATGTGTCAGTAATACCATTTTTTTTCCCCGAGACAGCATCTTATTTAATTCCAGAAACAACTGAAAATAAATAAAAATATCAAAATAAATAAATTGTTCCTACAATTACCATAGCTATAAACACAAAACTAATTCTAGCTGCAATAAATAAATAAACGACACTATTACAAGCAATATTATTATGACCTACTTGTCACAATGGCTCTCGTACTATAAAGAAAAGCCTTAGTTTGAGACCAGGTGATTTTTGTGAATTAGGCAGCACATTTATTTTAAAACGCAAGCATTGGAGAAACAAAGTCATTTATCAACAAAGGCCATTGTAGCACAAAACTAAACATTTAAAGATACTTAAATATTGGAGAAATAATGTCACAACTGTATCTTAGGTCACTATTGCTCCAGAATCAAAAAAATATTATGTCACAATTACCTTAGTAACAGTGTAGCTCCAAGACGCACTTGCACTGGCGGGGGGACCGCGCACTACTAACCAATAAAACGATGTTGCTCCCAGCGACGCGTGATTCGCGCCAAAACGGCAATGACACTCACGCCCTCATTCGGAAACTATGCGTACTACAAAAGTTACGTTGTCGCACCAAGTAAAGGGGTGCTTTAGGATCATTTTTAGATATTTAACTCATTTTTGCATTTTTTGCATAAGTGACAGTGTCGCACCGGGGGTGCGATATGTATACCATATATTATAACTCGATCCCCGGATTCTACAAAATTTTCAGTGAGGATCATGCTATTATATCCTCTCTCAATTAAGCTATTTCTACTTTGATTTAGTTAACACCTGTGCCCAAGACAATGGAGCCGAGCCTTTGTCCTTTGGTCAAAGTCCGTTCAGCTGTCAAACTCCACGCCGACTCGACTTAGGTACAAAAGGTACAGACGCCAGCACATCAAACTACCCGAAAATTAAAAATTTTCCCAATCAACCGTGAACCTTAACATTTAGTGATAAAGTTGAAAATAATTATATTAAAGAAATTTGACAGATTGTAGTAGCTTGATGTGCTGGCGTCTGTACATAACGTAACCAAGTATTTCTCTGTTGGTGTTGAAATGAATCTTTAGGTAATCTTCTTAACATATAAAAATCCCGCCATCTTGTGCGAGGTCTGCTGCGACGCCTTCTGGATGTTTCAAGGCTCCACACAATGCCTATTTAGGCCCACAGCTCAATGGGTATACAGTAGATCTGGCCAGCTCAGTCCTACTTCAGCTTAGCAGCTTTTTGAGCAACGTGTTACGAGATCGAAACTGGAACTCATGGGGAGAGGCCTTTGCCCAGCAGTGGGATGACGTAGGCTAATAGTATCAGTATACAAGGTGGAAGGGACATCGACGCTAAAACGGTTACCACGTATTCAGTTCATCATTCTGAACCCGCCCCACCCACATAGAAATTTTCATCAGTAATTTAAAAAAACTTCAGCTGTTCCATACATTTTGACCGTGTAGGTATAGCAGTTTTGTAACCGACGAAATCATTCTATGTGGCCAAGTTCAGAATGATGTACTGAATACGTGGTAACCGTTTTAGCGTCGGTGTCTCTTCCACCCTGTATAAAAATCACGTGTGACTATGTTCGTACTCGCTCATCTCCGAAACTGCCCAACCGATTTCAATGAAATTTTGTCAATGTGTATGATTGGTTTCAGCTTGATAGATAGGAGTTTTGGACCCGAACAGCGGCGCCGTACGAAGCAGGGGCGGGTTGCTAGTCTTACTAATATTATAAAGAGGAAAGATTTGTATTTTTGTGTGTGTGTGTATGTTTGTAATGAATAAACTCAAAAACTACTGTACTGTGCCGATTTCAATTTTTTTTTCACCGTTAGAAAGCTACATTATCCCTGAGTAACATAGGCTTTATTTTATCCCAAAATGTTTAAAAAATAAATGTCCACCCGTGCAAAGCCGGGACGGGCCGCTAGTTAATAAATAAAGAAGACAACTGACATTTTCACACATTTTTATACATCAATAAAATATTATTTACAATCGGGTAAAGGTACCCAATGAATACAGGTATACACAACATTCAACAATTTCAATAATTGTATAGTAGGTCATTAACTTAGTCCGTCGTTAAGCGAGATTATCTTGCAGAGACCCTGTTCCAGTTCCAGGCTCTGGATGAACCATATCTGTAAAGGTCCTCCCTTGAGTTGCCATCTACTTATCAGTCAAAATTCCTGAAAAAAAAAAAACATTTTAGTTCATGTTTGCGAGAAATTATAGATACCTTCTGTGATACCTACCCTCCGGTTAAGAATAGTGGTTATGTCAGCGCCTTACCAATTAAAAACCCACTATTCGAAATTCCTACTATTAACACGAATCTAGGGGTCCCGGGAGAAACAAGTACCGGGTAAAACGGGGTGAATAGGAATTTAGGAACGCAGGAGGTGAATAGAGACAAAACTTTGAAAGGGATTTTAACGTTTTTGTTTGATGGTGCGATGTTTTATGAATAATTACCTGCAAGAGTCTTAATTTCTTCTGACGTAGTCCAAAATATCCACGACTACATATTTAATAGGTGAGAGTCTTCAAGATTTTATTCCAAACATTAAAATTTTTGATCTCTTTTTTCAAATTCGAAATTCGATTTTATCAATAGAAGTCTCCAAAATCTATGATTTTTCATCTGTGATCTTTCATTTTGTCATTTAATTTTATAGGTATTTATAAAAATAAACTCCAAATCTTCTAATGGACAAAAGAAATACCTTACTGGACGTTTTCACCTCGCTTTGGCATTCCTTATAATTAAAAAACATCGATTTTTTTACATGGCGCTCTAGCCTAATGCGAGACTGCCATCTTCTTATCAATAACTATTCTTATTATTATTTAATAGTTAACATCAAAAGCTTGTTAGGAGTAGATAGATATGTTGTATAAATGGCCAAGTCTTCTTCATACCACTCATGATTCGTTTACTTCGATGTTCTCTTCGATAATTTAATGCTTCAGCATTTTCCAAAGCTTTTCCTTCATTGTATTTGACAGATCTTACAGTCGGACTTAAGCCAGTACATAAATATATATTGTATGTAGTGTAAACTAACAACAGGTATATAGCTACCTTTATTCTAAATCAACAGTTTCAGGGCTCATGTAGATACATGTTCCTAAGCTCAGTAATAATAATCAAATCTTATGGTATTTTCCCTGCATTTGGAGGAGCTTTTCAACTAAAGTTTTTGAGGTTATTTTTAAAGTCTTATTTGTGTATTGGAATTTGTACTTGTTTGTTTTTTTTTTCAGTTAAGCCCGGTTCTCCGTTAACACGACTAAAATTAAACGCAGGCATAATATAATATTTTCCGACTTTTCAGGAGTTATCCACTGAGCCAGGTTTTGCCCCATCAACTGCTTATGGGGATAGCGGGGACACGACATTCAGTTTTGCTCGTATACATCAAATATGATCATTCTGACCATCTACTTCTTATTAATAAAAGCTCAAGAAAGTGACAGATTGGTCACTAAGACCGAAAAAAACACACAATACTCCTACTTGAGCAAAGTACTGAAGTGTTATCGGAGAAAAGAGTGATGAAACTTATAGCTAATACTCCGCCCTCTCTTATTCGAAGCTTACTCCTCCTAAAAAAGAAAAAAACAAAGCGTTAGTGTTGTACAAGAATCGAAAATTTAAAGTAAAGAGAAACCCACACTACGTTATTAGCAATCGTTTCCCAACACTATTACAGTGTCACGTGACACGTCTGAATTTTACTACATGGTGAAAAAAGTCTCGGGATCATTTTCAAAATACGACATAGGATGATCGCGACCGTAATCCCCGAAGTTAAGGTCTAATTCTTGCGGTCACGAGTCGAGGCCTTGTTATATTGGGAGATCCTAAAAACAGGATGTGGCACCTGGTTGGGAGACGATGACGATATCTATGTATATTTTAGCAGATAATGCACTAACAGCTGGACTGTTGAGCCAATCTTTTCGGCATCTTTACCTACAACATGGCTCACGTAACGTACTTTAAACAAAACCATATCCTAAATTATACAAAGTGCAGCTTTTGGTTATAATAAAAAAAAAACGAAAGTAGGTACCTACCTATAATATCTATACTTAATATAAACACGGAGGAGTAAACAAACAGAAAGATAGCTTAATGATGATCGCAAACAATAATATGAGTCGTTAATTGATGCTGATCCCGTATTAAATCAGGGCTGACACTAGTTTGTACAAATGTACACGTGCAAATCCATTTTTCCAAGGCCCAGGGGTGGCTAAGGAAGGGGTTGAATCGTAGACAGAGTATAGCAATAGACAGGGGCTTACTAGCCGGCTTTAGGACTTCCGCGTAGGTACTCATGACCATTTGATGACTCGTTTAAATAAACAGACTCACAATATCACGAAGTGGTGATGGATTTAATAAATTCAGGAAAAATAGATTTGATTAACATTCAGGTTGTTTCTTTGTTATTATCGGCCGACCCGACCCTGCGAGCGGGTGGGGTTGTAGAGATATTACCGATTATTACTGATCAATTTTGATGTCAGTGTCTCGGGTGCTATGTACTCACCATTTGGCTTTAATGGGTGCTATAGCATGGAGCCCCTGGCGTAAGGCAAGAGGTATTTGCGCCGATGACAAGAGATAAATCACCAAATAAAAATAATAATTAAACAGGAACACACTTATTGGATCCAGTTTTGAAAAATAAAAGTGAACAATCAAACTCAACTGAAACAACAACTCAACTATCTCTTTTTGCGTATGCAAACTTATTGGTTGGCCAAGTTGGTAGCTATAGACCGAAACTCGACAAATCAACTTTTACCAAATGTCACGGTATGATTTATTTCGAAATGATTACCCGATAGAAAAGAAAGGATCTTACGATCACACGGTATTATGGCTTTTACCCTACGTCAAGATGCAGGGTTGTTGCAAGTTGTCAGGACGGCGAGTCGTTCTTTGGCGAATATTTTAGATGCCACCACAAGAGGGTTGCCAGTTTATACAATACCATAGTCGGTATGATATGCAAGTGTCCGCTAGCGGCAACCTTGGTTGAATACCACGGTAAAAGCATCAACAGTTATTTTTGTGTGTAAAGTTTCTGAATTTAGGATGTCGTCTTCGTCGGGTTTTGATTCTATGAATGGTATATTTACTCCATGCAACTCGCATTTTAAAACTGCTTTGATTGTAGATAAATTACCGAAATTAACCAAATTCACAGGCAACTGCTTACTACTCCGTGGTAGGAATGACTGTCGTGTGCATTATCTTTTAAGCATGTTTACTAAACTTCATTAAAATACAGGTATCTATATTAATAAAAAAAATATTTACATTACGTAAGACAGCAGAAATCTTTTTGAGTTTCTTTCTTTGTCTTTTGTATAAAATGTGTAGTTTTGCAATCTGTTTATTTTGAAGAGCGATTACTGCAGTTGCCTTGTCATGATCATTCATTGCTCCTGTTTGCAGTTTGATTTGCAGGCTTTGTGCCTCATCAACCACAGCGAGGGCCGCGGCGATAAGCTACAACAATATAAAAAAATGAGAAGCAATGATAATGATGGGCTAAGGTACACATCTTGGAATAGTAAGGGAAGGGAGTTCTGATGACTAGTATTTACGAAAACTTGATCTCATTGAGTTTTTAAAGTGCGTTGGGTGAATGAAACTACAATGATGAATTAATGAAAAAGGTGCACTGATATGGGCAATTACAGTAAATTAATTGTTATTCAAATAACATGTCTGAATAGATCACTCATGAGATTACAACGTTATTGGTTAAACAAAAATGCACTTGTCAGTGCAACTTAACAAACTTTGTGCTCACTCCATTTGCTTACTACTCCGTGGACAGTGAGTAATTGGTTCTCTCCAAAAATATTTCATTCGCACGAGCACTTTTTCTACGAAAGAGTAACTATCTTGAGAGCATCAGTATCTTTTAGGAAGTGTGAAAAAAGCTGTGTTCCCTTGTTTCGCCGACAGAAATTTAATAGAATTTCGTTTCGCCGAAAATGACATCGTCGCATTTGTGTACAAAAATCCCAGACAAGATTACCCGCATTGTTTTTGTGAAGCGGTGTTCTAATTATAACATATCATATTATATATGAATTTTGAATAAATGAATTGAAACATTTAGAAACTGTCAATCGATAAAATGTTTTTCTTGGTAATAAGTTTTATATTAACTGAACAATATGAGCATAATATTTATTTTAGGAATATTTGATTTGTTATTTATATGAATATAGAAAAAAAAAATTGTGACAAAAATCAATGATTTAAAATTATTCGATGTAAGTATTCTGTGTATTGATTATTCTATGAAATGATAATTTGAGATAAATTTTATATGAAACGAAATTCTACAAAACAGTGTACAACCGAAAAAAGCGCTCATGTGAATTAGATGAAAATGAAAAATTGTTCTCCTATGACTGAAACCAGGAACTCACGCATGCGTTGACCCGGACCTGCGCGTGAGCGACGACGCGACGGTAGTGGTTCATCATCATCCTCCTGTGAAGAGCATGGTGACAGGTGCTCCTGTACAATGCTACAAGGTTCTTCTGGCGGTTGAATGACATAGACAGGAGAGCGCTGTTGGATGACATTTGTGAAATTGTATTGGAAAAACAAAATGGCGTACAGACTAAATTACTTTCACAGTTTATTTACGGCTAGAGCCTATTATTTAGCTTAACCTGAGGTTTGAATGATTCCCGATTCTTAGATAACATAACATAACTTCACGCATGTAATCCTAGAAGGGTTAGGCAGAGGTGTACCTAATAGTACCACCCACTTTTCACCAGTTATGTTTAAGTCCCATGTAATGTAATAGGAGGCGAGCCTATTGCCATCAACCGGGCACAAATGCAGAACTGAGAGCACTGCAGTTTTTAGGGTTTGGTACCTTAAAATGAAAAAACGGAACCCTAAGGGACCTCGCGTACTACGCGGCCACGACCACGACTTGTCGCATGACCGGCCGCATTCTTGAACAAAACTGGTCGGACGCCCGTTCGTGCGACCAAATTTTCTTCCTGGTTCCGACCAAAAGTCGCGTCTGCGGCCACTGGTCGTGGTCGTGGCCGTCTAGTGCGCGAGGTGCCTTATAGGATCACTCGCGTGTCCGTCTGTCTGTCCGTCTGTCACAGCCAATTTACTCTATTTTTGAAGTGAAACTTCTTTACGCACGCTTGACTTGGGGAGTAAGCTGGCGAACGCGTGACGTAAGCGTTACGAAAAGTGTGATCGGGCGAGGCGACCGGGAATTGAGTGGGCGATATAAGCAAGAGACAGCAGTGCGCGCGCACATTTTCTTTCTCTTTTCCTCTCACAGCCAAATACGTTCCGTATATCTAAGCAATTTTCAGAAGTTTCACTTCAGTCGTGTGGTCATAAGCACACTATTTTTTTTTTTTTTTAAATTTTAAGGTAAATAACACAGAAACAACAAAACCGATTTTTTTTTTTAAATACAAAAAATATTTCTTTGCCTATAGATTACAGGAAACCTATAAAAAAGCTATAACAACAAAAAATAAATTAAAATTGAAGGGGGCTCGCTTACTACGATGGTACGGAACCCTTCATGCATTTTTGTCCTTCATTCTCAATTTGTGTCCGACTTGCTTCTGTAGCAATGTGACTTCATCCGTGTAGAAAAAAAATACCCTATGGCATTCAGGAGTAGTGGACACCTATCTATACCTTTTATTTGAGTTTATAACTCAAATAAAAGGTATTTCAAAAATATTTGAATTTTCAATTTTTCATATTAAATTAGGCTGTTTAGCGGCATCATAGGTATAGTTCTGTTCAAACTTTATGGCGGCTCGGAAGTTAGCTGCGAGTGACAGTCTGCGCAGGTATAACGGTTCAAACTTTATTGGGGTTCGGAACATATAACGTGAAGCTGCGCAGAACACAATTTTATGTATCATCGGGACGCAGGGGACGCATTCTTTTTCCTGTATAATGCGCAGACCGTCACTCGCAGCTAACTTCCGAGCCGCCATAAAGTTTGAACAGAACTATACCTATGCTTCTTCTTCAACCTGGCGAAAGCAAAGAACGGAAAAAAAGCAATTCAAATCATAGTTTCCTAATAATACTTTCTGTTCTAATATTATAAAGCTGAAGAGTTTGTTTGGTTGAACGCGCTAATCTCTGGAACTACTGGTCCGATTTGAATGATTCTTTCAGTGTTGGGTAGTCCATTTATCGAGGAAGGCTATAGGCTATATATCATCACGCAACGACCAATAGGAGCGTAGCAGCAATGAAAAATGTTGCAAATACGGGGAAAATTGTATTTTTAATAACTTGACGCGGACGAAGGTCGCGGGGAACAGCTAGTAATATTATAAAGCTGAAGAGTTTGTTTGGTTGAACGCGCTAATCTCAGGAACTTCTGGTTCGAATTGAAAAATTATTTTAATTTTGGATAGCCCATTTATCGAGGAAGGTTATAGGCTATATAACATCACCCTACGACCAAAAGGAGCGGAGCATTAATGAAAAATGTTGCAGAAACGGGGAAAACGGAATTTTTATAATAATTTCACGTGGACGAAGGTAGTCGGTTAATCAGACACTACAATGTTACAGGTATCTAATGAATCATTCAAAACAAGTTTAAATGTTTAACAACAGCACCTCTTTGGAAACGTCATTCAAACGCCAAAATGGGTCGAATATCCTTGTAGCTTGCACATACAGAATCAGACGTCGCTAGCGAAAAATCACCTGTCACTTTGCGTGGACGAGCCATTTTGAAATCGCCATCTGTCGGTGACTAAGGCCTGAAACTGCGTTAAGCGGGCGCCCGCGTCGGCACGCGCGGTGGCTCCGTGGGAACGCGCCGGTCCCCGTCGCGGGGACCCGTCGCGGTTCGTTCGCCTGGTGCCATATGGCAGGGGGACATTGCACTTCCACAATTACCCTTTCTGTATCGACAGACATTGTCCTTGATTTTCTCCGAGCGTGCATGCGACCCGTATCACCTAGCGTTATTGACTGAACAAGCCCGTGCGTGTTACCGCTGCCGAGCACCGCCAGTGCCCCCGCGACGAGTTCCGTCGCACGGAGGCGGGCCCAGTTGCGCGGGTGCGGGGCGCGCCTCCCCGTGACGGACGCCCGCGCAGGTCCCCGCGACGGAGCACTTTTGTATGAAACCGCGCGGGCGCAGTTTTAGGCCTAAAGTCGCTGCGGGTGCTAGAATAATAAAATGATTATCATCAAACCTTTTTGCTGGATTTTCGTTTCGACACTATCTTTCTTATAGACTCCAGTTTAGCGCTGCTCCGCTGGTAAGCTGCCTGTGATGAAGGAGCACTTCCGGCGATACTGTCTTGTGTATCTTCATCAAGGATAGGTGGTTCAGGAGTACGAGGGAGAGGCAGTTGCTGCAAGTGAGGTCCTAAATCCACCGGCGGGTATGGATTAATAGCAGACTGGAAATAAAATGGGAACATATTATGGCAGAGGTGACTTGACGGAGCTGTAACAGGAACACGGCACCTAGAACGAATTCAAAGGTATACGTATCTACATTCAAACAATCTATACAAATAAATAAAATTAAAGTGTCTGTTTGTAATTTAAAAACAGCATTTTACTGAATGCATATGAAAGTATTTGTAATTTTTTCTGCCTGTCTTTTCGTTTGTTCTAATCTCCGAAACGGCTAGACCGATTGTGTCAGGACTTTTACTGGCAGATAGCTGAAGTAATAAGGAATAATTTAGGATACTTTTATTTTAAATAAAGAATTATGGTTCCGTGCAAAACAATTAAAACCCTTGAAATTGTTAAAAAATTCAATTCGTTCGAAATTTTGATGTGTGTGAGAAATAAAAAGACTATTATCTATCTCTATGCCAAATATCATCCAGATCCGTTAAGCCTTTCTAGCGTGATTGAGTAATAAATATCCATACGTCCATTTTTTCGCATTTATAATATTATGAAATTGTGATAATAACGTATTTATTTGGATAAGAATCAATACCATGTTTCACACACATTCACACCTTTGCAAATAATGCATTATTTTAGGAAAAATTTGAATACCATAAAAAAGGGAGTCAACCTTCAAAGATAGACATACGCTATTCCAGATTTTATTTTTACTTTTCAATTCCGTGATACATGATTGTTGCGTAACTTTAACCTTTTACGTAGCGCACGCAACGGAAGCTATTAAAAGGATTTTTTTTCCCGTTTTTGCAACTTTTTTCATAGATGCTCCGCTCCTTTTGGCGTGCCATCCCCGATAAATGGGCTATCCAACACTAAAATATTTTTCTAATTCAGACCAGCAGTTCCTGAGATTAGCGCGTTCAACCAAACAAACAAGCTCTTCAGCTTTATAACATTTGTATAGATTATTATTAGATATGAGTCATAAAAAAAAAAATCTATGGATTATCTACGTACGCCAACATCCCGGCCATAACGGTCGTCGAAAGCTTCAGAGGAACCGACCTCCACTTCCTCTGAAGCTTCTGCAAACAAATATGGCGGCAGGCGTTGGCCGAAGGGACGCCCGGGCTAAAAACAAAGATAAGTAGTTTGTATTAATGTTGTTAAATCTAACAAACAAAATTGATTTTTCCGATTTTTTTCTGATTATGGGATCCCAGGGAAATCGAGGGCAACGCTCAAATTTTATAGGCACATACAATGTTTTTCATATAGGTACTGTCTAACAAAATTCAGATATTTCTGCCTGGTAATCATCACCTCATGTTGCTGAGCTGATGATGAAAGGTATAGGTCAGAATCTGATAATGGGATCCCAGGAAATTAAGGGCAACCCTCAAATTTTATGGGCATTTTTTTAAACAAATACTTCTCATGTGGTCCCATGGTCATCAGGTCAGGATCTGATGATGAGATCGTGGAGAAATCGAAGAAACTCTCCAAATTTGATAGACACACATAGGTATTATGCCTGGTAATCATCATCTCATGTTGCTGAGCTGGTGATGAAAGGTATAAGTGATCTCAAATTTTATGGGCACTTACAATTTTTTTTGTGTATCTTCGCCAATTGTGAACCGATTTCGGTAATTCCTCTTTTGTTTGGAATACTATTATTTCATGGTGGTTCCATTTTAATTTGGTGAAGATCTGATGCTGATCTTCGGAGGGTACTCACTTTCTTCTCCTAAAATTGTTTGTCCGAAAATCATTATCCATAATACGTTTGCTATAAACTTCAGTAACCATAATGTTCAAAAATTCGAAATTTTCTTTTACATAAATATCTTTACTTTTAAAACTATTCTGTCATAATATCGTGTACTATAATAATTGAAGGGATCCCTTCTATTTGCATAATATTCTTTTTCCTAATATACTTTGGCATAACAATTTTGGCATACTTTGTTTTGCCATAATAATACTTTGCCATATATTTTTTTGGCATACAGTTTATGTTGGCATAATTATCTTGGAGACTAATTTGTTTTGGCATAATAATACTTTGCCATATTTTTTTTTGGCATACAGTTTATGTTGGCATAATTATCTTGTAGACTAATTTGTGTTGGCAAAAATTGAATTCGCAAAATGTTACTAGGCATACTAACTATTAGCGTAATTAAAATTAAAATATTGTCTTAAAAATTCAATATGTTGTGCTACAAAAGTGAGTGCAGAATGGAATCGCTGCAAAACCGACTCCACGTAGTCTTGTCTGCCCTACCCCTAGAGTGTAATTTAAGCCCGCGTAGGCGCGGAGGGGCCAGGGGGCCCGCGAGCTGAGGAGCAGGTGGTTTTAACGCTCGCTGCCGCGGCTGAGGCTGGCCGGCTTAGCCGGCCAGCAAGCCGAAGCTGCGGTGGTGAGCGTAAAACACGTCTGCGACGATAAGCTCGCGTGGGACCGCCGGAGCCCCGTAGCGCCGGAGCTGTGACAGAAACCATGCCTGCTGCATGTTGCATGCTACATACTTGCTTGCATGCTGCATGCTTGCTTGCATGCTGCATGCTTGCTTGCATGCTGCATGCTTGCTTGCATGCTGCATGCTTGCTTGCATGCTGCATGCTTGCTTGCATGCTTGCTTACATGCTGCATGCTCGCTTGCATGCTTCTTACAGGGAAATAAAAATCACATAAAATGTTCACAATCAACTGTTTTATAATGATGAATGTTTTGATTGATTGATTTTCTGCCGTTTAATGACTATCGATACGAAATGTATGCCAAAAGACGACTCTGACTGTGAACTTTTTGCGATAAGATGGTTCTGCTTTTTAAAAATAAGTAAAGTCTCTGACATTTTAGGAGTTAGTTATTATTTTGCGTACTTGTTATGCCTATAAAAATAATTATGTTTTAATATCATCATGCGTAAATAAATGTATGCTTTAAAATGTTATGCTTAATCATCATTAGGAGTAGAGAAATTATGCTTAAAAAAAATATGCGTAAGCTGTTATGCGTAAGTAATGTTATGCGAAAATATAATTAGGTTAAACAAAAGTATGCCAAGTCATATTAGGTCTTAAAATTTTATGCAAATGGATAGGGAACCATAATTGAATCTCCTAATTTTGCATGAAATAAAGTCATTTATCCTAAGTATTGTATTATATAATGTGTATTAGTCGCTATTCCGAATATTCATTTATAATAAAATTGTTGGTCCTAAAACATTTGCTAAGAATTAGGTTTTAGTGACAAAAACGAAGCGCTGTAAATCCGACTCCACGCAGTATTCTGTACCCTATCCCTAGAGTGTAATTTAGAATCGCGTAGGCGCGCAGTGGCGAGGCGGCCCGCGAGTTGAGGAGCAGGTGGTTGTAACGCTCGCCGTCGCGACTGAGGCAAGATGAAGCTGTGGTGGTGAGCGTTAAACCATCTGCGACAATAAGCTCGCGTGGGGCCGCTGGAGCCCCGCAGCGCCAGAGCCGTGACAGAAACCATGCCTGCTGCTTGTTGCATGCTTGCTTGCTACATTTGCATGCTCGCTTACATGCTGAATGCTTGCTGCATGCATGGAGTAAGGTGTTTTTATCCTGCTACTTTAAACAAAATTACACATCAAGACACTATCTCAAAACAAATCGGTTGAGGAATAAATATTGCCCACAGTCATCTAACTTGTATCTAAGTAACGCCTGAGAGAAGTTCATAGCAAAAGCTTTGTAATACAAATTTGTTTTAAAAATATTATTAGGACAAATAAACATTAAATAATTTGAATTTAGGATTACAACTTTTAATGAAAACGGTTTTAAGTCATTTGTATATAATTGATTGTAATATTTTGACAAACGGATTTAGGGCTCATTGTAGTTAGGGATTTCAATTTTATGTCATGTGATATTATGTGATATTAAGTTCGGGTAAGTTATCAATCGGACAAATGATGATTAGGACAAAAAAATAATTGCACTTTAGATTATGGATAAAAAGTTAGGGAACACAATAGAGAACCCTTCGGAGATATACAATGGAAGTCTTCAATAATAGACAGCAAGTTCGTCGTAATTGCTGCAATCGCGTGGGTATGTATTGTTTAACAATTCCATAACATAATATTACGCCTGTATGCGTTTAAGGGGTTATAAAATCCTCAAACTTCGCCAGTTATCCTTAATTTTCATTTTATTGGGGATAAGTCTATTACTTTGAAATGTATTGTTAACTATGTAAAATTAATGCACAGAAAAAAATGTAGGATGTTACAACTAAAAACGAAAAAATAAAAAAAAATAAGATTTGCGCAAAAAATTAAAACCGACTTCAAAAAACGCCAAAAAGTAAAAATTACTTTAGCTTCAGAAGTCGGTGGTAAAAAACTGGATCAAACAAACAAAAGTCACCGACATCTAGCTAAAGTTATTTATCACTTTTTGGTGTTTTTTGAAGTTGTTTTTATTTTTTGCAATTTATTTTTTTTATTTTTTCGTTTTTAGTTGTATCAATAAAATCTTAAGAACACGCACGCAGCAAAACGCACAGCTGCATTGTATGTATTTTAATAAAACTTACTTGGAACTGTTCCCACGGTTCGCACGTATCATTGTGGTATGTGGAGTCTGGCTCCTGACGTACGTATCGGCTGGTGGTAGGCTCGGAGTGAAAAAAGAAATCTTCTTTATAATCTGTCTCTTGCTCCGGTTGTTCTAGTGGCTCTTCCTTCACAGCCGCTTCATTCGTCTCGGACTCCTCGGAGGACTCGTCAGCCTAAAAAAAGGTGTAAAAAGCAATTTAAATATTATTATAATTTGTTTTCACACGACCAGGGGCCCAAGTCTGGTATTTTTTATAAATTCGTCATTCCAACACGTTCAAATTGTCATTTTGCTAAAAGTTCGTAATCTGCTAAATTCATAATGGTCGATCATTGGTCGGTCATTGTTATAATGATAACACGATACTCGTAACGAATTAAAAGCAATGACTGCACAATAACGTTCTAATGGTAAGTCACTGATCAAAGGAACTGTCAAAATTTTAGCAGATTACCGCCCAAGTCTGCAGTCATTCATTTGTCATTATGTACGAGATTACCATTCTATGCCATTTCTTTCAATGGAGTGTCAGTGGTTGACCATTCGAAGGTCATAATGACGCCATTATATTAGTAGATTACCAAACTTGTCAAAATCAACAATTATGAAATCAATGTCAGAATGGTCTATACCATTCTGACACTATTGTAATAGCAGACTTGAGGCCCAGAAGACTGCGGCTCTGGTCTGGCCTATAAAGCTATTTTAGCATTGCCATTCAACATGGCGATGCTGCCAGCCTTATCCTATTGACAGCTATTTGGATTTTCAAGTAAACAATGAGTCCCTCCCCTTTTTAAATATGGGTACTTAATATTATTAAATTTTATTGTTGTCTTACTAATATTATAAAGAGGAAAGATTTGTATTTTTGTGTGTGTGTATGTTTGTAATGAATAAACTCAAAAACTACTGTGCCGATTTAAAAAAAAAATCACCATCAGAAAGCTACATTATCCCTGAGTAACATAGGCTGTATTTTATCACAAAATGTTTAAAAATAAATGTCCACCTGTGCAAAGCCGGGACGGGCCGCTAGTATAATAGAATTAGGTATTTTTTCCTCTCAGTTGATATTTTTATATCAACGAATTCGTTGTTTAACCTACAAATAAATAAATTATTGTTGTCAGATGTAAATTGTACTTAATGTGACATTTTTGCTAGCATGAATTAAGCCTAACAATGCTAACTGAATTTATTTGATTGAAAACTAGAACATAACAGATTATAAATTATTTAAACAAAGCGACGTTTGTTTATTATTTTCAAAGTTGATTTCGAAGTAAATAAGTAGGTACATTGTACAGAACAAATTACATGACATATAAGGAAACAAAAATGTCTTCCAGCACACATGCGACAGCTCAGTGTAATGTAAAAGCAATGCACGTATATTTTAAACATTTTAATGAATACTTTAAAGTGCACTCTTGTTTAAAAAATCTTAAACTGTTTCGTATCAATCAACTATTAATATTACGCCTGAATCCGTGAAAGTTATAATTATATACGGGGTGTAAACAGACCCTTCACGAAGCCGTCAACCAAGCATTCTGTACATCAAACTAAGTAACATTACGCAAAAAAATTTGCTGGGAAACGACTTTTTTTTTTGGGGTGAAAAGTCACGTTTTACGGTAGAACTCAATTTAACGCACTCAGGGCATTGTGATGGATGGATTGACAACTACGGGGGTCGTGGAGGTGTTTAAAGTAAAAATCTCACTTTAAAGACATGGATTTAAAAAAAAACTTGTGAAAAAGTCGGAACTTTGACCCCCAATATCTCCGAAACTAGAAGGTTCCCAGGTATGGTCTAGAACAAAAAAATGATCGCAATGGCGGGGAGAACAAGTACCTTTCGGCTTCGTTAAGGGTCTTTTTACACCCTTTATATTACGTATACATACACGCCTTCATAATAATATGTTTTAACACGTACAAAAACAACTTCCACAAACAAATAACGCAATAAATATACCGGTACGGAACAATAACTGCCAGTACTAACCTTACACACATACCACTCAAAACAATCACAACAAAGAAATCACATAGAAATACATACACAGTTGTGAACCGGTGAATCTATTACCCGCTAATGTTCGCACATCATTCTACAATTGACACACAGTGCTGGCATTGCGAGGGACGGTCCAGACAGGAGACGTACTATAGTACTCACGTAGATGTATCTAGCGGAGTCTGACAGTAGAGATGTGCCCTCAGCAGCGTTGGTGATTTTAAATTGGGTATTGAATTTAACTTTTACGACCTTTGATTGTTTTGGTTGGTGATTTTGTGTGGAAAAGGGGTGTGTTAACATGTTTTTATGGAAAGGTTTAGAAAATAAATAAGCCTAACAGAAATTAAATTAAGCCTTCCCTTTTAAGTCGGTTAAAAACATAATACTAATTAACAAATATTTTTCGAACAGAATAACGCCACACGATGCCGATACTGTACAAGCTTGTGTTTCTCCAGAGCATTGCAAAATAGGAACTCGATATCTGGTTTTTACCCTGACTACTATAAGAAACCCAGATGTTTCCTGGAAGCCCACACATTATACGACAGCCCACTTTCCTTTGCACTCGCCTTTGAGTATTGAAAAAGGAAAGTGCCTAGATAACTCCCTGGACTTCCAAAGTTCCATCACTTAAAAACTTAAATCAAATCCAGATTTCTACAAAATCCTTTCCTACTAATATTATAAATGCGAACGTATCTGAGGATGGATGGATTTTTGTTACTCTTTCACGCAAAAACTACTGACCGGATTTGGATGAAATTTGGCACACTGATAGTTTATAACCTGATTAACACATAGGATACTTTTTATCCCGGTAGTACGATCCCGTAGGACATTACCGAACCCCACGCGATCGAAGCCGCGGGCGTAAGCTAGTTGGACCATTACGTCCTCCTAGCCGAGACAAAAACTACAGAATACACCACGAGGATCCAGAGCAGATTGGTGGAGGTCATATGTCTTCGAAATTTCTGATCCAGATCAAGAGCAGACCCATCTTTCAAAAAAAAAAAAACGATATCTTCCTACACAGTTTTGGGGTAAACTTCTTAGTTTAAATAGACCGGCCAAGTGCAAGTTGACTCGCGCATGAAGGGTTCCGTACCATCGTAGTAGGGGAGCCCCTTAGATTTTTAATTTATTTTTATTATTTATTGTTTACACGTTTTCCTGCAATCTAAATTTTGAAATAATACAAAAAATGGTGCCTAAAGGCACCATTTTTTGTATTATTTCAAAATTTTATTTACCCCCCAAAAATGGCCCCCATGTTTCAAACTCATTAATTTAAGTTACACGTTCGTCTTTTGGTCACCGACTTATACATGTGTACCAAATTTCAATCGGTCCAGTAGTTTCCGAGTAAATTGGCTGCGACAGACGGACACACAGACACGCGAGTAATCCTATAAAGGTTCCGTTTTCTCCTTTTGAGATTCGGAAAAAAAAAAGAAACATGGTTTCCTCACGATATCTTCCTACACAATTTTGGGGTAAACTTCTTAATTTAAAAAATATTAAAAGTACTTACAAAGATGGACAGAGGGTAAACGACGTACTCGCAGGGTATGGCCGAGGTCTTCAGGTACTTCTTACCAGACCTCTTGACGGTGTAATCGTTCTCACGGAAGTGTCGTGAGCAGACGCAGTCGGTCTTCGTCGGCTCCCACTCATCGCGGCCCGTCATATCCACCCACTTCGCCCTGACCTCTTTTTCTTTCGGAAACCTGTAACAAATATATGTTATGGTCACCTAACAGTAGTCAAGTATCATCATTTGGCACGTTGGGCTTCAAAATCTCATTGTGACGCGGCTCCTATTATAAGTGACTAATAGTTATACACCGTGACTTTTTAGTCGTCTTACAACGGCAGCCCACTTCATGTATCCAATGACTCTTAAATATTCATAAACAAGAAATAGGTATTTATGATATTTTAAAAATTAAAAAATACAAATTTTATTCAGTATTATGACGCATGACGTAGTTAAAACACCCTGTTGCGCTATGATCTAGTGGACTCGAGCGCTGAGTAAGGATGTTCTCCCGTTTGACCCGTAAACATCATTAACAGGATGTTTCATAATTTTATTCTAATGTATTATTTATTTTTCTTTGTACCTATTATGGTAGGTAAAAAAAAACTATCGCGCCTAGAGCTATTTTATGCCGGGTACATTGAGTGGACCACCTTTGTAACACGACTAAAAAGTCACGGTGTATAACCAATCCTCATTTGTTTATATTTTTGTGAAGAGAACTAATGATTCGTAGCAAATCCTACGCTTATTTAAAACCATTCGTTCATAAGTCAAATCAGTCTTCATACGGCGTAGCTTCGTAGCACCGTAGGCCTTCCGCTACGACGCTTTGCTACGAAAACTACGCACTACGCAGCGCTACGAGTCGTAGCACTTACCAATACCGTTCGGCATTAAGTGAAGATGAGTTAATTATAGTTTTGACTAATGTAGGCGTAATGATACACCTACAAAAATAATATGTGCCTTATTTTACCAAAAGTTAAAATAATATTAAATCGTGATTCCATTTTCAAATGGTCATTTTTTTCAGTCGAAACCAATGTCGCCATATTTGTCTAAAAGTAGATTTCGATACGAGCCTGCGCAGACGTAATCTCTTTGTTCTGTAGGCAGTTTTTTTTCCAAATTTAGCATCTAGCAACTCATTATTTTAAACAAAGTGAAGACAATTTTGAATCGGCTGACCGTTCACTTGCGCGGGAAAGAATGCTTTGACAGTTTTGACACTGATTAGAAAATATTTAAATCACACTAATCATTTTGATATTTTAAATATAAATTACCTACATTCACTTTAACCTGAAAATATTACGCAATATGGTGTCTCACAATTATTACCTGGGTATCCATTGTTTCCAAAATTCGCACAAAGCATGCTAAAACATCGCAACACACAAATTACAAGAAACACTTCTAATAGAACACAATACATTGCCGTTATCGATAATTTCTTCATAAATATATGATGGGGGCACCTCTAGCCTTCGACCCTCACCATGAAACGTGCCTCGAGTTCACGTCGCTATCGGTCGCAGCGTGATACACTGCCCTTTGTGATAGCGCAAGGAACATCGAGAGCGAACATCAACGGCAATGTATAGCTTTCGCAATGCAACAGATTGATGGTCGCCGGGAAAGGTGATTCGTAATTTTCAGGCCAATTTTTTTAAGTTAAATGAAGAATTTCTACTTACGGATGAAAGTCGATTCCCTCAGCCGCTCCATCATGCCCCTCCAGGCCATATTTGCAAGTAATCACCGCACAGACAGGCATTTTAGATTTTTTTCTCGTCCGGAACGTTGCACTCGAAGGGATCCGCAGACAACTAAATATCGCATGCGCTTATTTCGATCGATAGGTGTATGACCAATTGCTGTTATGCGCAGCACGTCTCTGCCCACCCCCCAGATGCTATTTTTAGCTCGGCTCCAAACCTGGGAAAACAGGGAAGCAATTTATCAGTAATATGCAAGTTCACGAGTCGCTCCAGGTAGCCTCCATCGGTATGCAAATCGAAAAGTTTCTTTGTAAAGTTCAACCGTTGCTGACATGATAATGTGTAGGTTTTATTACGATGCTTTTTGAGATTTCAGGTGCATTTATCTAATTTAAAGGGAAATTAGTTAATATGATTACTAATAAACTTTTTTTAAGTTAAGTTCTCCTTTTTGTTTTGTAGTAGAAGCTGTTGGTGTTGGTTTTAGTGTTTTATTTAGTTATTATTTAGAAAGAATCTTTGGTTTGAGAACTTTTGTAACTTCATAAGAAATAGTTTGAGCGACGGCTCGTAGCTCCCGAAATAAAGCACAATAAGAATTAGAAGATCAACCGATTATTTTGTTTATTGTAATTTTACAAGAAATTAATTTAAAATTTAATATATTAGAAATAAAAATGCTTAAATTAAATCAAACGATATTCTCAGCCTTCGGCCATCTTCAGAATTCGATTCAATAAAGATTGAGTTTTTTAGACAAGTAGGTACTTATTCAAAAAGATCTTGTAATCTCAAGTAGAGATATTAACATGAAAAATGTAAATATATCAACCATTTTTATTAAGTTACATTTAGTTGCTAAAGCAGTCGAGATATTTATGGTAAATGGCCATTGTTTTCTTGTGTCATCAGATTCACCGAGAAAAAAATATAGTAAAAGTGTTATTAAACCTAAGTTTATGGCCAAGTAAAGTAGCAACTTCAACATCGCATAATTTATTATTCAATTTACATACAGGATGTTGTTTATCATTTTCTGTTTTAGGAGCTCGTGGCTAAATAATAACAGCCGCTCGGGTCGATCTTTAGGTTAAGCCGTGCTTTCCTAGGTTGGTCTGTGGATGGGTGACCACCCATAACGTCCTCCGTGCCTCGGAAAGCACGTTAAGCCGTTGGTCCCAGGTGTCATTTGTAGATCTTTGATAGTCGTTAGGTAGTCAGTGGCCCAAAAAGTCTGACAACCAGTCCGACCAAGGGGTATCGTATTACCTAGTACTAACTGGGTTGTGGAGGTCAGATAGGCAGTCGCTCCATGTAAAATACTGGTATCCAGCTGCATCCGGTTAGACTGGAAGCCGACCCCAACATAGTTGGGAAAAGGCTAGGCAGATGATAATGTTGTTTATCATCATTTTCCCACGGGCGCCTCATCTCGAAACAATGATTTTGTATGACCCACTTGATTAGTGATTTTATTTATGCTATGTTTACTTCTTTGATTGTCGTAGCATGCAGATTTCAAATAAAATTAGGATACACAAGGCAGGGAGAGGTGTTGGCATGGAATGATAACCAAACAGCGATTCAGTTGAGATACACTTTATCTATTATTGCATTTGTTGGAATTTAATGTTTTATTTGTATCAGTGTATTAGTATTTTATAAAGGGTGTAAAAACCCTTAACGAAGCCGAAAGGTACTTGTTCTCCCCGTCATTGCGAACATTTTTTTTGTTTTAGACCATACCTGGAAACCTTCTAGTTACGGAGATATTGGGTCAAAGTTCCAACTTTTTCACAAGTTTTTTTTTAAATACCACTTTTAACGGTTTTAATTTTACTTTAATTAACTCGATGACCCGTTTACTATTCAAACTATTCAAAGCATCCATCAGCACGAAGTTGTGAGTGCGTTACATTGAGTTTTACCGTAAAACGTGATTTTTCACCCCAAAAAAAAGTCGTTTCCCAGCAATATTTTTTGCGTAGAGTTACTTAGTTTGATGTACTGAATGCTTGATTGACGGCTTCGTGAAGGGTCTGTTTACACCTTGTATAAATTTTCCAAAACAAGTATTTATTTTTAGATCAGGGAAGCGATGGATGGATTGTGTGAGGAATGATATGAAAGATAAAGGAGTAAATGATTGCGTGACGGTTGACAGAGGAAAATGGAAGAAAAAAACGTGTTGCGCCGACCCCAAGTAACATGGGACAAGGCCAGGAAGATTCTAATGATGATTCTGAACCCTATCACAATGTTGTCCTATTTGACCCTAAGGTTGACTGGTACAGAATGCCTTGTGGCATTAAGACCGCCTATGTACCACTATTTTTCATGAAGTTTAAGTAAATAAATAAACGTAATAGCTAGCCTCATATATTTTTAAGCGAATTTCCTTACCACGAAGAAAAAACTAACTCAAGTTTTTATTCAAATTTTAACTTTTAAACTAGGTTTAACTTATTAGTAGTTAAGTCACGAGGAACGCAAAGAACGGAAGTGTTTGTCACTTTTCTAAGTTGATACAGAAACAAATAAATGGAGGAGGGTGAGGGAACAAAAGAGAGTTACGTTTCGGCGGCAAACACGTGCCGCCACCGTACGTAGGGGCGAACCTGACCTTGGGTAATTATGGTTTGTTCAGAGGAAAATGAGCGACGTTGATGGTTTTTTGGCTGTTTAATGAGTTGGTTATTATAAATACCGGGTGTAAACAGACCCTTCACGAAGCCGTCAACCAAGCATTATGTACATCAAACTAACTAACCTTACGCAACAATTTTTGCTGGGAAACGATTTTTTTTTTCGGGTGAAAAATCACTTTTTATGGTAAAACTCAAAGTAACGCTCTCAAAGCATTGTGCTGATGGATGGATTGAATAGTACGGGGGTCGTGGAGGTGTTTAAAGTAAAGTTACAACATTAAAACCTTGTAAGTATTTTAAAAAAACTTGTGAAAAAGTTGGAACTTTGACCCCCAATATCTCCGTAACTAGAAGGTTCCCAGGTATGGTCTAGAACAAAAAAATGATCGCAATGACGGGGAGAACAACTGCCTTTCGACTTCGTTAAGGGTCAATTTACACCCTTTTTAGCCTGTATGGAGAGGCAGATGAAGGCCAAAGAAAAGATGGAAGGATTGTGTGACGAATGATATGAAAGAGAAAGGAGTAAATGATGCCGTGACGTCTAACAGGGGAGAATGGAAGAAGAAAACGTGTTGCGACCCCAAGTAGAATGAACAAGGGCGGGAAGATGATGAGCTAACACGATATCTTTTTATTCTAGTTAGCATTCATACTTAATTTCAATGGCTAAAAGTAGAATTTAAGTTAACCATTGATTTCATAGGTCCTTCTAATATTATAAATGCGAAAGTTTGTGAGGATGGATGAATGGACAGATGTTTGTAACTCTTTCACGCAAAAACTAAAGAACGGATTTGGATGAGATTTTTCAGGCAGATAGTTTATAACCTGGATTAACACATAGGATATAACACAATCCTGGAAGAATGATACCGTGAGAGCTAGTAGGTCATAAATACAACGAGGAAGTCTGAAAGTGCACTGGTGTCAGAAAAGTTGTATGGAAATCGGCTGACATGTAAAAAGGGAAATTCTTTTGAGAAGGAATGTGGATGGCTGTAAGAGCAGAAAAGAAATGATGTACGAACCGTGCGGAAGATGATGTATCTAGAAAAGGGCGACGCCCTTTCTACTGAGATGACAGTCTCGTGGAGAAGAATGGAAGAGGTATAAGTCCCGTCACGTAAAAAGAACGCTGAGCGACAGTGGAGGGGATGTGTTTGCGCACGTTATACAGTCGCGTCCTAAAGTACTAAGCTATTGTTTATAATATAAATATAGTTGTTTCATTGTAGAATCGTAACTTTACTAGCTACTTGGTACTTTGGAAAAGGCTGGAATTTAAAAAAAATGAGAAAGTTTATTTGAGCGGTCAGCGTTCTTTTTACGTGACGGGACCTATAGTCATGATGCCTCCCACTTAAATTGTGATAAGGGCAGGTGAATTACTTACATTAGTATTTATTTATTAAAACTTTATGCACATAATATACAAAGGCGGACTTAATGCCTTGGGCATTTTCTACCAGTCTACCTTAGGGTGATGCAGAGACAATACAGTAGGTGCAATAGTACAGAAAATTTCCAAAAATAAAATATAAAAATAAATACATAAATACAAAAAAAAAATACATACAAAGTAAAGAGATATAATGATACATAGATGAAGAAAAACAACAAATTAATTATGAGACGAGTCTGCCAACTGCTTACGTAAGTGCTCGCGAGCTTTTACCTTGAATGTGAACCGACTGGTGGCCGTCCTGATACTCTGAGGGAGCGCATTCCAAAGGAAAACCACCTGGACAAGAAAAGAGGATTTAAGAAAACCAGAGCGGTGAGAAGGACTTCGCAGAAGACGATTATTGGAGGACCGAAGATGCTTGCTGTGCGCAGAGCATAAATATTGAAAGTGAGAAGTCAGATAGGAAGGAGAACTGGGTTAGGGTAATTTATCAAACACTGAGATAATAAACAGTGCTCGTCAACCTAATTCAGTGTACAGCTTAGATGTTATTCAAATAAAAAGATAGCTAACTTTAGACTAAGGAATAAATATTGCAGTTGGAAAGCTTTTATACAAAAAATATGTCAAAATATCATCATTTTATCCTACAGACAAAAAAAAATAGGATAGGATAATTTTCATACAAGGTCGGAAACGATTTTTTTTTTGGGGGTGAAAAATCACGTTTTACGGTAACACTCAAAGTAACGCACTCAAAACATTGTGCTGATGGATGGATTGAATAGTACGGGGGTCGTGGAGGTGTTTAAGCTAAAGTAACAACAATAAAACCTTGTATTTTTTTTTAAACTTGTGAAAAAATTTGAACTTTGACCCCCAATATCGCCGTAACTAGAAGGTTCCCAGGTATGGTCCGGAACAAAAAAATGATCGCCATGACGGGGAGAATAAGTGCCTTTCGGCTTCGTTAAGGGTCTTTTTACACCCTGTATATCAAACTAGTAATGTTAAAACTTTTCATCAAATAAACACCAAGCAACAAGCTACATTTCTAAATAATTAATGCGTAGGAAACACATTCCATTCATGAATCCTTACCGGTTCATTACATGAACAGTTCATATACGGGGTGGAAGGGACACCGACGCGAAAACGGTTACCCCGTATTCAGTACATCATTCTGAGCCGGTTATTAAAAAAATCAGCTGTTTCCTACAAAAGTGCAATACCTACACGGTCAAAATGTATGGAAAAGCTGTTTTTTTTAATAACCGATGTAAAATTTATATATTCGGGACCTAGAATGATGTACAGTCACGAGCACCAATATGTATACACTTTCCTAAATCTAAAAGCAATTTTCTCGAGAAATAACTTGGAGATAGGATCTTGTGCATAAAAATATGAGTTCCAGAATACTATAATGTTCGTAACAACATGAAATTTTAATCAGAACAGTAGGAGAAAAACACTTTTAAAAGTTGTTAAGTGTTTACATATTGGTGCTCGTGACTGTACCGAATACCTGATAACCGTTTTCGCGCCGGTGTCCCTTCCACTCCGTATATGGCTAATACGCCTTAAATATAACCTAACCAATTAGCTATCTTGTCATTAAATTTTAACAATTACATCTTAGCGATTTGCTTGCTTTGCAACTAAACAATATTAACAATATCGAAGAGAGGAGTGTTAGTAGTTAGGAGGTTCCTTTCTCTGGAATCTGTTCCCGATACCGGTGGGCTACAATTTTTTATATTTTTTAATGTTTTTTATATTGTTTTTATTTTAAGGAATATTTAAAAATGTATTATTTTTTATAGAAATAATGAAGAGAAAACAATAATACAAAGCTAATAAATTAATTTAAATAAATCTCACCGCGACGTGTTTCTGGTCGAGTGGGTGTTGATGTGTCGATCGACTCCGATTCCCTTGGGAAGTGCCGATCTTGTCGGACAAACGAGGACTGGAGCTTTTCAGCGTTGTGATTTTCCTCCTCCTTTCCATAAGCTAACAAGCTTTTGGCTACGGCTTCGCTCGCGAGGACGATGGTTCCACAATCGCAGACCCGCCGCGTAATTTATGTTACCAAGATTTTAATATTTGTTACATTGGCAATTGGCTCGCCCAATGGACTGGGCCTAAATATAATTCCCCTAATGATTTGAAATCCAGGAGAGGTTAGGCAAAATCATTCTCCTGCCCTTATCCCAATTTATTTGGGATCGGCTCAGCATGTCTTCTTCTTCCATACTTCTCTATTACAATTACGTATAATTGTACACTATTTAGAACAAAAAAGACAAAACATATTAAAGTTTTGAACAACTACCTGCAGTATTGGCTTTCCCTCTTCCTGTAATCCATCCAAAGGTTGTCTTGAAAACGATACAATACAATACAATACAATACAAGATTGCTTTAACCGATTAAGACCCGCCCATTGTGTCACCCTATGTGAAATGTCTTATTTATGTAAATGTAATTTGTAAATTACCTAATGGGTGTAAAAGTACCCTCAACGAAGCCGAAAGGCACTTGTTTTTCCCGTCATTGCGATCATTTTTTTGTTCTAGACCATACCTGGGAACCTGCTAGTTGCGAAGATATTGAGGGTAAAAGTTCCGACATTTTTCATTTTTTTTAAACAAGTTTTTAATGTTAAAACTTTACTTTAAATACTTCCGCGACCCCCGCACTATTCAATGCATACTATAGAATAATGTTTTCAGCGCATAATAGTGAGTCCTACGGTAAAACGTAATATTTACCCCACAAAAATTTTTGCGTAGTTACTTAGTTTGATGTATGTAGAGTGCTTAGTTGACGGCTTTGCAAAGGATCCGTTTATACCCTGTATATTCTATTCTATTCTACGTTTCTTCTTGTATAAGTAACATGGCATACATACAAACAAACGAACCTTACTTTTTATTTCTGCCATGTTTACGTTACCGCTATTCGCTGTAAACATTTCTCAACTCTTGCAAAACTTTTCTATTGTAGCCATGACCACGTCATCATCGTACGGCTTCATCCCAGAGGTTTAATTTTAGGAATAACTGAATATAATCGGGAGCCAAGTCCGGAGAATATGATGGGTGACTGTGGCTGAATGGCGGCGCTATAAACATGGACGTTGGCGACATCAGCTTCGCGATGCCTCCTTCATTTTGCTTTTTCTGATTTCTGAAAGAAAAGATGAGCTGAATTATACACTAATCGCGGGCCTGTGGACGGTGAGTAATGGGTTAGCTCACCGTCCGTCTGTCTTATGACGACAGGCCGTGTCAACGGCGCGCTCGTGTTCCACGCGCGCCTCAAAGAGATGTCAGCAACCAGGAAGGGGCCCGCAAGGACCGATGCCTGCCGGGGCTGCGGGACTGTTCGAAAGAGATACCGCGGCCCTGGAACACAAAGGGCAAAGAAGGAACACGGATGGGTTTTAGTCAGTAAAAGTCTGACACAATGGAGGGAGGGGGGGGGGGGGGGGTTATTTGATGATTTCCAATACAAAAAAAAAAATACACTAATGTATGAATTAGAAAATATTGGGGTCGGCTTCCAGTCTAACCAGATGCAGAGGAAAACCAGTTTTTTACCTGCCTATCTGACTTCCACGACCCAATTAGTACTGGATATTACGATACCACTTGCTAAGACTGGTTATCAGACTTTCAACAAACTAGCTACCCGTAACATCTGTCAAAGGTCTACAAATTACGGCTTCGACCATTGGATGGCCACATTGGTCACCCATCCGCGGAGACTTGGCAAGCGTCCTTAACCTTGGAGATCGACCCGTGTGGCTGTTATTATTTTTCCACGAGCTCCTCCAAGTGATGACAACAATTAGGGAGGTACCCAAAATAAATTAAACGAACTTAGGTAACGTAATGTTAGTTTTTAAACTGTCATGGTCACTAACATTATCATTAACTCTAGGAACAGGATATTTACCATGTTTACTGTTTATGTTGAGTTCCCGATATTTCGGCGCTGTTGCAAGCACCATGATCACGGATAAACCCGACCGTGAGTGTGACCGTGTGTGAATCCCATTTCTAGACTTAATGATAATGTTAGGTAACGTACATAGGTACATTGTTTTTTTAAGGATTATGTTAGACCAGCCGCTATAAACTCTTGTTGGCTCATCGTTCATTACCAGCAGTTCCGGATTTAATTCAATACCAACTCCACACCGGCCTAAATAATCCAACCGTGTTTTGACTTATTGGTACCTACCGGTTATATTTAAATAAGAATAATAATAGAATAAGAATAAGAATAATTTATTTATAAAAGTATTACAAAAATGTACATTTATGTGCAGTAGTGTTATTTCTAAAACAATGGTATAATTAATGCATAATAGTAAACTATAACTAAAAATATATTTAACAGTTGCAAGAAACGATAATGTGGAATTCACAAATGTTTGCTAGCGACCTGCCCGATCTAGGTTTATTTAAACCTGTGTTTCAGGCCATCACTTTACATAGTACAAAATTAAGTAGGTCAGTAAATGTTATAAAATAAAAGAAATCTATTAACAACTATAAGAATAATCTAAGTGGTACAAAAATCAATAAACATTAAAACTAAATTAAGTAAAATACCTATGTACAATTAGATACCAGGGAATAACATAATCAAACCAGGACTTCTAGCAGTTTTTCTGTGTCTGTGTAATTAAGTATCGCTAAATAATCCGATATTACAAAACTACATTTCCTATAACTAAGACTGTTGAAGTTTAAATTCTTGTTGAGCCTATTATACAGAAAAGGTCCTAAAAACACATAAAATCGACTAGCAAAAGCATGTCTAGTTTGAGGCTTTGTGCAAACCAGATCCTTCCTTCTGCTATCGTCAGGGACTGGGTCATAGGGAAGTGTAGAGTGCTGCTGTAGTATGATGTGAAGAATAAATAATTGCCGCACTGTGAGCACATTACATGCTCTATAGAGCAGGTGTGTAGGAAATCTAAACGGACGACAGGTAGCAACCTTTAGAATTGCTCTTTGAGAACGTTCTAGAGGGAGAAGAATCGAATTCCCCCCCCCCCAGGACGTTATGCAATAGGTTAGGATAGACTGACACAACGCTAAATAAACCTGTTTTATTAATTGATAGTCGGCTACATTACGTAAATACTTAAAAACAAATATTAGTTTGCGCACTCGAGCACATAGTAACTCGATATGTTTACGGAAATTTAGATTCGAGTCAATAGTGACGCCAAGATATTTCAAATGGTCAGCTCTTTCTAAAGTAGGGCAAGAACATGCAGTGTCAGCGTACGTGCTACAGGTATGCGCGTAAATGATTAGGTTAGTAAGCGGTGTGTTAGTATTTCTCATTGTAAATGAAATGTATTTTGTTTTGTCAGCATTCAGTGTTAGAAGATTATTCTGGAGCCAATTAGATACAATGTTGAAACCATTCTGAGCATGTTCATAGGCCTCAAAAAAAATAACCTCCCCTACTAATTATCAAAAATGCGAAAGTACCTAACTATATATTATGCCTATCTGCCTGTTACCCTTACAATTTTCGCTCCTTATGAATGAACAGATTCGAATGTTTGGCACAGACAGATCATGACCTAAGGGAGGATATCAAATCTAGCTCGCCGTCCTTCCGTCCGTCTTATGACGACAGGCCGTGTCGACGGCGCGTTCGTGTTCCACGCGCGCCTCAAAGAGATGTCAGCAATAAGGAAGGGGCCCGCAAGGGCCGACGCCTGCTGGGGCTGCGGGAGTGTTCGAAAGAAATACCCTGGAACACAAAGGGCAAAGAAGGAACATGGATGGGTTTTAGTCAGTAAAAGTCTGACACTCCCTTCCACTCCGCCCAGAGCGGAGGGGGTTATTTGATGATTACCCTTCCGAAAAAAAAAAAGGGAGGATATAGAATACTTTTATCCCAGTACTACGATCCTGTGGAATGATTTTCGACGCAAAACCTGGTGAGTTTTAATAAAGTTCACACGTTGTGGATCATTCTTTTAGAAACCGGTTACAATTGACAACAATACCTTCTCAATCGAGGAATGCAACAGTTAACCAATTCTTCCCTCCGGCAATGTACATCAAGGTCGGTTTCGAGTGTGACACTGACCGCCTGACCGCTCAGACCCCGGTGAGTGTCAATTAGGCGCCGTTCCCGGTGTGGTGGTGACGACTGCCGACCTCAGTGACTGACGACAATAATTGCAGCATTGCACGACGCACGTGTGCGGTTTTATTCGTGTAGATAACATAACATCAAGTCTGTATATTGCTTCCTTTATCCTAAGTATTAAGGAGCTCGTGGCTTAATAATAACAGCCGCTCGGGTCGATCTTTAGGTTAAGCCGTGCTTGCCTAGGTGTGTGGATGGGGGGATACCTACTTGAGTGCGAAAGCCGTATCATCGAATTTTGTTTCTTCGAAAACCTTTCATCGACATCTCTATACTGCGACGCCTTGTTACTGCGATATTTCGTTACATCGAAAAACTGTACTGCGAACGATTTTACTGCGCAAATATCATACTGCGAAGCCTTGTTCAATCGACGTCTTATTACTTCGATGTTATATTACTTAGGAAAAACTTACTTCAAAAACGTTGGAACTAGGAATGTCTCCTGTATCGTGGGTGCGTTTTACAAACATTTAAACTCACATACACAAACAGCCAGACCCGGAACAACTATCTGTAAGCCATACAAATATTTGTTCCGTGCGGGGATCGAACCCACGACACGCAGCGCTACAGTCAATCGCTCAGCCACTGCACCAACCGTGCTGACAAATACAATCAACGATTAACGAAAATTAGCTACGCACAGTACATCTGCACTAACAAATTACTTACAATTCTTCTTCTTTTTAAACTACTTTTTTATTTTTATAATAAGTTATCCTGAAAAATGTGAAGGTTCTTATTTTTACTTTTTACTTCGATGTACTTGGTTATCGCCTTAAGTCCGAAGTAAGTTTTTCCTAAGTAATATAACATCGAAGTAATAAGACGTCGATTGAACAAGGCTTCGCAGTATGATATTTACGCAGTAAAATCGTTCGCAGTACAGTTTTTCGATGTAACGAAATATCGCAGAAACAAGACGTCGATTTAACAAGGCGTCGCAGTATAGAGATGTCGACGAAAGGTTTTCGAAGAAACAAAATTCGATGATACGGCTTTCGCACTCAAGTAGGTATCCCGTGGATTGGTGACCACCCATTACCTACCCAGTTTCCTCGCACGTTAACTCGTTGGTCCCGGCTGTCATTTGTAGATCTTTAACAGTCGTTAGGTAGTCAGTAGCCCAAAAACTCTGACAACCAGTCTTACCAAGGGGTATCGTATTGTCGTATGGGTTGTGGAAGACAGATAGGCAGTCGCTCCATGTAAAATACTAGTAGTCAGCTGCATCCGGTTAGACTGGAAGCCGGCCCCAATAAAGTTGGGAAAAGGCTAGGCGGATGATGATCCTAAGTATTAAGCAGAGGTGTAAGTGTAACTATAGTACAGCCACATTTTGCCAGTTTTGTTAGTATTATAATACAGGTTAGAAGGGACATCGACGCACAAACCTGTTAGAGCCAGTCCACACGGCGCGTTGCGTCGTCGCAACGCAAATATTTTGACGCATAGCCGGCCACTGACGGCGCGTTCGTGTTCCACGCGCGCCTCAAAGAGATGTCAGCAACCAGGAAGGGGCCCGCAAGGGCCGATGCCTGCCGGGGCTGCGGGACTGTTCGAAAGAGATACCGCGGCCCTGGAACACAAAGGGCAAAGAAGGAACACGGATGGGTTTTAGTCAGTAAAAGTCTGACACTCCCTCCCACTCCACCCAGAGGGGGGGGGGGGGTTATTTGATGATTTCCCATCCCAAAAAAAAAAGATGGGCAATGTCGCACATCCGGCACAATAGTCCATGTTCGAATATAAGTGAGACCCCCATGGGCTTGAGTTTTGCTGGCTAATTTGACTTTGTATAATTTGGGTGTAAAAAGATCCTTGACGAAGCCGAATGGCACTTGTTCTCCCCATCATTGAGATCTTTTTTTATTCTGGACCATACCTGGGAATCTTCTAGTAAGAGGTATTGTGGAGGGCAAAAAAAAAACAGTATCCTGCGGTCCAGCCTGGGATAAATTAAGTTTCTTTTGACAGCCTCTAGCTTTGACAGTTACAGGAACTTGGGGCCCTCTTAGATCGAGGGGCCCTGGGTAGTTGCCCAGGGGAAAAGATGGCCCTGTTTATGTATACCCAACTTTAGGAATCAATCCCTGAACGTAGTGTAGTGTGTTGTAAATGGTATAACATTTAGGAATAATAAGTAAAAAGCAGTCATAGTTATTCATAAATGTAATTTTAATCGTCTTCCGTATTTCAACTTTTCTCCTATAGTAGATACATTTAAATAGAACTCAAATACAAAACTTGCAATCACTCGCTTTAATTAACTTAAAAAATAATCTCTTCTTATACTAAAGTTAGACAATGCACTAAGAACGCGCATTTTTAACAAAGCCAACCATAGACTATAATTTATATGTTTTGTTTGTGTAAAGACAGTACACAGTATCCTTAAAAACTAGAAATAGTCTACTTGAATTCAGAATCTTATATTATTCACATTCACTGCTATTTACTTAAATAGCTATTTTATAATTATGTGGTAAAAGTTTATTTTTGAGTTTACATTCGTCATTTCTTGCTGAAGTGGAATTTGATCTGTCTTATATGACATTCAGTTTGTTATTCTAAAGCTTGATAAATCTAAGGTACTGAATTCAAGTGAATTTGAATACATTTACAATATGATCGGTTGATTGCACAACTTTCGAATCCCGAAATAGCGCCATATAAAATTTTAAGATAATTTTAGGGTCAATATTATGTAGCTTCATATTAAATAACAAAAGTCCTTACAACTGCACGTTTACATACACATTTCAGTAAGTGAAGTCAAGGAAATTAAATGTTTACCACACAGGACATAGACTACAAACTTAAATTGACCGTATAATCAAATCGCAAGTGTCATTCGTTGACAGTTGTTGTATGAAATGATATAACATGGAAAATTGACATCATGTGTTATTTTGATAAACAATTTCTTTCCCTGTCGGAACATGCGTTTTATATGGAAACTCTTATAGCAAATAAATAACATACATAATTAAATATATAATTGTACCGTGATTATTACCCGATAATTTTGGGTAAATAGGAATACCGCATCTAATAATATTTTTTACATTCTGATATTGTTTGAGTATTTGTATATTATCAAAACCGTAATTTAGACCTCACATCCTCTTTGATGCTATACCCTCTGAGACCCACCCCCTCCCTCCCCTCCTCTAGACTATGTCTAGTATTTTTCATTCTCAGTAAAAAATGACTTAAAAATGGGTGTTCCAATATGGTCTTACAATGCAAAAAAGAGATTTAAGATGTAGATAGAATCTAACAGAAGAAGTGTTATACAAGGTGTAAACAGACCCTTCACGAAGCCGTCAACCAAGCATTCTGTACATCAAACTAAGTAACCTTACGCAAAAATTTTTTGCTGGGAAACACTTTTTTTTTTGGGGTGAAAAATCACGTTTTACGGTATAACTCAAAATAACACACTCAAAACATTGTGCTGATGGATGAATTGAATAGAAAGGGGGTCGTGGAGGTGTTTAAAGTAAAATTACAACATTAAAACCTTGTATTAAAAAAAAAACTTGTGAAAAATTTGAAACTTTGACCCCCAATATCTCGGTAACTAGAAGGTTCCCAGGTATGGTCTAGAACAAAAAAATGATCGCCAAGACGGGGAGAATAAGTGCCTTTCGGCTTCGTTAAGGGTCTTTTTACACCCTTTATAAAAACTGTAACCTCATGTCTCCAAGCATGATCTGACATTGTTGCAAAGTTTGACACATTACACTGGTACCGACTGCAATCAGTTGGTTATTGCAAGTAGACGATGCTTAGATCCGTTTGTCTAGTAAGTTTATACACGGCGGAAGCGGCAAACGGTTACCACGTACTCAGTAGGTATGTACAGACGCCAGCACATCACGCTACTACAAATTGTCAAAGAAGAAGGATCAAAATTAACCCACGTCCTACAGCAACGAGAAAATTTCAAAAAAATGATAAAAATGGGTATAAAAAGATAGCATACTTCCAAACTCCATCCTTAAAGTCTAACATATAAAAAGTGCTATGAAAATTCGTTCAGGGGCAATCATATCTGCAATGAGGGAGTAAACGGACCCTTCACGATGCCGATGCAACCAAACATTCTGCACATCAAACTAAGTAACTTCAACGCAAACTTATTGCAGGGAAAGAACTAATTTTTTTGGGTAAAAAAAAAAGTTCGATGATGGAACTCAATAATTGAAGTCAAATTAAGATAGCCAAGTATTTCTCAATGTTGTTATATATCCATCGAAGAAATTACTGCCACTGAACGAATTTTCATAGCCATTTTTTTATATGCTACTGTAAAGATGGAGTTTGGAAGCATGCCATCTTTTTAAACCCATTTTTATATTTTTTTTGAGATACTTCTCGTTGCTGTAGGACGTGGGTTAATTTTGTATGGACCGTGCTCCTTCTTCTTTCTTTAATAAATTTTCAACTTTATCGCAACAGCATTAGGTTCAAGGTTGATTGGGAAAATTTGACAGTTTCGGGTAACTTGATGTGCTGGCGTCTGTACATCATTCAGAACCACATAGAATTTTTTTATCGGTGTCCCTTCCACCCTGTATAAATCTCTGAGAGTGCAAATATACATTTTAGCCCAAACAACGGATTTATACAAGTATGTCCGCAGTTCCGTATACGTTATAGGACTAATGCCTTGTTTCACTAATTCTAGGCGATACATAAACGAATGCCTAAAGCAAAGTGCGCTGTCGGATATTTACTTTCGACGCTGAGCTGAGCGTTGAAAATCCAACAACACGCCTTTTGTCATAAATATTAGTAAATAGATTACATTTTGCATTAGATTCTGTTGTACGCATGCAAAACAAAATATACAGAGTGAACGGAACACCGACGCGAAAACGGCCCACAGAAAATTTTTTGCTCAGAATGATGTACTAAATACGTGGTAACCGATTCCGCGACGGTGTCCCTTCCACCCCGTATATTAAGATATATTATATGTACGTTATATAGAAACTTGTAATTTTACTTATAAAAATATGTCAGTTATTTACACTTCGCAGTCTGTGTCAAAATTAACGATTTTGCTCATTCATTGTAAGATTTTTTAATAAAATAAACAAACAATATTTCGATTTCTTACATGATATTTCGCCACGCGTATGAAAGCACAATGTGGGTAAATAAACAAGATTCTGTCTCATTCTTGAACTACTGATTCTGCACAAGCATTGTGATGAGACTGAATTAATAGCGGAACTCTATAGCCGTGATGGATGGCTGCTATACTTATTTTATTTTTCTTGGTTTCATCATAATTAAGTAGCCGACAAAATGTATAGATAGTCAGGACACCATCTTGTCCAATATTTTTTTGGAAGAAGCCTGCAAAACTTTCCCAACAACTGCACTACTAAAATCCGGAATCCACAGTTGCGACCAGCAGAAATCGCCAGGGATCCGTCGAGTTTCTGAGTCCCAGAAAAACTATTTTTGATCCCGTAACTAAATTAATCATAAAAGAACAATGGAGGAGTTAGAAAAACCTTACGCTAATAAACCTCCTTTTGGGCTTCGCCGCAGTCGGGTAAAGTTTTTATCAAAAGTCAAAATCCATTAGAATACCGTTTAACAAATGCAGTAAGATACGTTTACGATAACGTTCTGATCAACGCTTTGTTTACATTATAGATTACCATCGTTTCTGAAGTATCGCTAGGTAATTTATTTGACTTTGAACCTTATTCCTACACCAAAAAAATACATGTCACATCTACAACGTATACTAAACATGTTCATGGCATAGGACTTTAGTTTTTGAAAAGTATTGCTACAGTTACAGTGCTATACAGTGTGACCACTTTTATTTAATTCAAGATGACGCTACTTTACAAGAAAAAATGCATCAATATTTCAAACTTGATACATTTGACACTAGAATGACATTGACAGTGACGTTGATGGTAAACATCTTGTGAAATCGTATTTATCAAAACAAGTTTCGATTTTGGTCACGCGACAAAAAGGACCATTGTCCAGCTACCATTACTTACGCTGCGTCAAGTTTCTAAATAATATTATAATATATTACTATTACATAGTTGTCGTACATTAGCAGTGTATTTACTTCTAAGTTTATACATTAAGTATAAAAATATGTAAATGGTTACAGCTCTATGTCAGCCATTCTGATTTATGTGAGTATACGTTATTATGAATTTGAACAAGGCAGTTTGGTTGTATGTTGGAGGGCATTTATTTTTGCGAATGTATAATTATGTATTAGATATATTACACAGTTCATAAGAAATGTTAAAGTAAATATAGTGGGATGTAGTGGAACAAAGCAAATTGAGGCATGTCATATCCAGTCCCGCACTGGGCCCGTGTTGGATTTTGGTCCCACTCCGTTTCTTTCAGCATTTTCTATATTAGGCTACCACCAACAGATTAACGACCCCCGCATCGGTAGAAACACTAAATACATGTTGCCAATACTTCAAAAATCTTAACCAAATTCGTTATTTAAATATCATTTCCAGATGCCAATTAGTGCAAATTATACCTAAGTTGAATAAACCAATCATTATAAATGGTGTTCTATTTTGTTTATACTTTTATGCTTTTGTTTTTTTTTTTGTTTCGATGTTAGAATATTCCTATGAACTAGTACTTATTATCAGTTTTTTCATTTAGTGTCTGTGGCAGCCTGTATATATGTTATTCGAAAGCGTATTGTTTATGAAAACATTCACGTCAAGAAGTCTAAATGCATAGGTAACATCATAACATCAGGCCTGTAATCCCCGAAGGGTTAGGCAGAGGTGTACCTAATAGTACACCCCACATTTCGCCAGTTATGTTTAAGTCCCATGTAATAGCGAGCCTATTGTCATCAACCGGGCACAAACCCAGACTCCGTGGCTGCTACTGAGAAAGTCCTGATGGGAAAACCCAATAACACTTTGCCCGGCCTGGGAGTCGAACCCAGGACCTCATGCACAGCAGTCGACACTCATACGACCACCAGACCAACGAGGCAGTACCAAATGCATGTCATGTATTACTGGATTTAGTAAAGATAGTCATATTAAAAATTTATTATTATTTGGTCTATGAAACACCAAATGCCTTGTTAAAATCAAGTTTTCTATAAGTTATGAAACATTCTAATTGATTGCAAGCAAATAAAACATTCGTACTTACATTTCTAGATTACTACTAATGCTTTAAATTAATGTTAGCAGTTATACTGGCAACATTGCGAGGAACAAAAGGGACTAATACAAAAAAAAACTTTTTAAATCTTGAAGACTCAATTTGACAGACGTCATTTATGTATCTTATCCCCAGTTTGGTCAGGGGTTTCACTAACTGGGTTTTTTATTGTGAATATACTGAACCAATATCTTGACACATCGAGAATTATGGAAGATTATGGAAGAAAAAGACATGCTGCGCCGACCCCAAAAAAATTGGGATAAGTATAGGAGAAAAATGATGATATCTAGACACATTAGTTCTGAATACTTTGTTAATGAATCAATAAGTAGATAATAAGACTAATAGAGTATATCAGAATAATCAGAGAACCTCAGAATGATTTAAGTATTATTAATTTAACCTTTAACAAGGCACTATTATTTATTGCTCATAAAATCAAGACTATTTATAAAATAAATTCAGTTACTTAATTTTTTAAATTCTCTGCACATATAGTCGATAGTGATAAAACTATTTAAAATATTACAAAACTGAACCCTCATGAAACGTCAGTTGAGTCTCCAGAATGAAGAAATGATACTGATTAGCTGCTTATACATATAAAATTATAAAAAAATAAGTGAGGCCGATATCTATACACGTTACTTAGCATGTGCTTTGGCGTACCAATGCTCCAGTCAATATCTCACACTTTTAGTTTGATAATAGTTCGACAATCGTAATATTAGGTATCAAGCATTCGCCTCGGCTCAGATTCGAAACAGGTTAGATCAGAGCTAGTTTAAAAATATATTTTTTGAGAATGCACACAAAACTGTCACATACACGGTGTAAACGGACCCTTCACGAAGCCCTTAACGCAAAAATTTTTGCTGGGAAACAATTTTTTTTTCGGGGTGAAAAATCACGTTTTACGGTATGACACAATGTAACCACTCAGAACATTATGTTGATGGATAGATTGAATAGAACGGGGGTCGTAGAGGTGTTTAAAGTAAAAATCTTACTTTATAACATTTATTTCAAAAAATACTTGTGAAAAAGTTGGAACTTTGACCCCCAATATCTCCGTAACTAGAAGGTTCCCAGGTATGGTCTAGAAATAAAAATGATCGCAATGACGGGGCGAATAAGTACCTTTCGGCTTCGTTAAGGGTCTTTTTACACCCTTTATAATTATTGCACTTTTTTATGTATAATTAGCAACTATACAAAGAAGAAGACAAGAGGAAGAGAGACCAGTTTGCGCTGACTGAACTAAACTGAATTATAATGATGTATAGATATAGATGAATATATAAATTACAAATAATTTCACACATTACAAAAACATAAACTATTTCGAGTTCACTAAACAAACTAAAGTCTTTTACAAAATATTTGTGACTGTTTCAAAAGTCTACACAAAACCTAATTAATCACAGTTTGCCACTTTCACACGACGTTCTTCACAAAACTTACTGTTTACACAGTCTATGAGTTAGGTAAGGGTTTAAGAGGTCCTAAACTTAGTAGTCCGTCAGCTCCTAAAGCTTGCAAACTGTTATTTATGCCATTTTGTACATTGTGTACTGAGATTACTGGTATACCGAAACATCCTCCCGCTTGCTCCCTATTCGCTAGCGGTATAAAACTATATATGCCTAAACTACTCAGCCGTTTGAGGTTCTCTTCCTGCGACAAGTCTACAACGGGCAATCCCAGTTCTCTGTTAGGTCCGGTGACATTGTGGAATACCCTTTTGTGATGTTGTAGTTGTAAGGATTTTGGATATGAAGCCGGACACTCATCACACTTGAAGACTGGTAGTTTGCTCTGAGGATGAGCGTTGGACATGTGAACGGAGAGAGAGTTGTGATTTCCGAACATTTTCTTGCATATTTTACAGGAAAGCATGCCACCACCGACTTTAGCCTCTGGTATGGAGAAGTTGCTTGATTTCGACGTGTGCTTGATGCTCATCCCGGCGCCTAGGTTCGGGATATGAGGGATGGGACGTTCTGGAGTCGGCGAACGACTCTTCTGCTTCTGTTTAACGCTTATACCTCGCGATGCTAACACATTCGCCATAGCATTTGCTTCTTTATTCACCGTCTTCTTTGTAATAGATATTTGGCTGCCTAGATTAAGTTTGTCTTTCGCTCCTTGCACACTCTGTATCATCGGCAACCCTTCCCTCTGTTTTTGCATCGCCATGACCTGACAGTCTTCGTTGTCATGCTTGCCTGGTAGCAACATGTCTGTGCGTCGTTTTTGTCCCGGTCCACCGGCCATAGGCGCTGGCCTCTTCATCGGCATTCGCACTCCTGGTTTCTGCTGCCGAACCTGAGCATGTACTTGTATGCCTGGCCTTATTCCCGGTCGAGGGCCTCTAGGAGTGGCCATGCGGGGTCTTGTACCTGTAATATTCGCACCGGGTGCCATTCTGATCTGGGTTGGCGCAGGCATTTGTCCTCCTACCATTTGGCCGGGTGCTGGTTGTTGTATACCCATCTGATCTGGTCCGGCCATGCCTACCGTCTGCCCGGTTGGGAAGGTTTGTACATTCTGGATCTTAATGCCGCCAGAAGGTGGTTTCATAGCTCCTCCCGGGCTTGAGGAAGGCACGTAGGATGACCCGGGGGGACCCATTTGCCCTAACGCTTGTCCCAGTTGAGAATTCATTCCGCCAGAAGGCGCTTGATTATACACGGCCTGCTGCATGCCGTGAAGCGGAGAAGACACGGAGTAAGGAGATGACGAAGGTGGGTACTGACCCTGCGGCATAGCACCAGGGTAGCCCGCTGGTTTTTGCATAGGCTGTTGGAACTGCCCATAACCGCTTGCTTGACCCATAAAAGCCTGCCCTGGATACTGTCCAGGCATCGTTTGTTGTTGACCATACATATTATTGCCATAATCAGGTTGCACATTCTGTCCAGGCTGGCCAGGATAACTGTTGTATCCCCCCTGGGGATTCATCATCATGCCGCCGCCGCCAGGATATGCTTGGATATTGATCATGACATTCTGCTGATGAGTAAACCCTGGGCCACTTCCTCCGATTGTAGATAACTTTCCAACTTGGTCTACTAGTTTTACAGGTAGTAAGCTAGACAGAATATTTGAAGTCGAATTGTATGGCATAAGTGTGGACGATGATGATGGAAGAACTAGCGATTTTGTATGCCCCGTCCTCCTTCTGTGTTCATCCAGCAAAGATATATCAGTAAATCTAGTATTGCATATATCACACGAATGTTGGGGGCCTAAAGTGTCTAAGGATATGTATTCACTGGCATCTGATATAGACATGCCTTCTTTTTTGGTGGATGTTGAGAGTAGGCTCTCGAATATGTCATCAGCGCTTTTTTCGAGCATATCCAAAGGGGGTTTGGAATCTGGGGCGTTCCAGTTGAAGTTGTGTTGCTTTTCTAAACACGGGGCGGTAAGGCGAGTGCCCAGCATGCCTGAGGAACTATAGCTAGGCTGCGTGGTCGGGTACGCTGGTGGCGGGTAAGTCACAGTCGGACTCGGAGCCGGTTCGGTTTTAGGAACTACAGGTTTAATATCCGGTGCCGGTGTCGCTGACACCACACAGCAGTCATCATCTTCGTCATTAGAATCTCCATTTATCTCTATAACGGTAACCACTCCTGGCTCTTCCTTTTTGGTAACTGGGAGGAGTGTATTGGTGGTCAAATGTAAAGCTAAAGCGCTTGGCGGTGCGCTCTGGTGAGATGCTAAAGCGTCTGGTTCAGATTTAACAGTGGCCAATATTGGAGTGGATCCCCCATCAGTCGGCGGCGGAGAAGACCTCTCAGACTTAATCTGAGTGGAGCTGGAGAATATAGGAACGTTGGATGACTGGGTTTCGACCGTCTCAACCTCTTGTTTGACTACAATGTTATCCACGCTAGTGCGTGATTCTCGTCTTTCTGGGGTAGGAGCATTCGTTGGAGTAGTAGGGGATCTTGCTTGCAGAGTAATAAGCGTATTATCTTTGGGAGGTATAGGAAGATTCGCTCCTCTTTTCGGAGTCTGTTTGACCGCCGGTCTTGCAGGCGGCTTCGGTTGCTGTACTGGAACTTTAGCTGGCGTAGGAGGATCTTTCTTTTGAATTATAGACATCCCCTGTAAGTTTTTCAAAGGGCTCGGGAGCGTTTTCGATTTTGCAGATTTCTCTGAATCATCGCTTTCTGATGTTTTACGAGTACTGGGCGGCGTTTGATCATTTTCGCCTTCAGAATCGTTTTCGCCTGACTTGTCTGGGTCTTCATCAAAGTCTGGCTCTTCTCTACTCTCGTCATTCCCGCTCCCCTCATCCTCGTTATCTGACGCATCAAAATCTTTGAGCCCATTGATCACTTTGAACGAGTTCGCGTTATTTCCATCTGATTTTAATTTCAGTTTGATACCGCCGAGTTTGCCCAATTTTTGCATTACATCGTTATTCTTTTGTTCTGGTTCACTTTTAATTGGCGTACTACTCTTTTTTATAGTGAACCCTAATCCACTGAGTTTGTTCAGCGCAGAGTCAGAGCTCTTGCTCTCATTGTCAGCCGGCTTTTTGAGGGATATACCAGTCTTTTTGAGTAGTTGTGATATGTCAATTTTAGTCGGTGTGACTTTCTGGGGGGTCTGTGGTGGGGCTGGCTCTTCGTCTTCATCGGACCAGTTTTCATCTCCGGATGGAGGGGCATCCTCGTCGTCGGAAGGCAGCTTGTCGACTACCACGGAGGGCAGGGACACGTGTTGGATCAAGTGTTTCTCTAGTTCCTCCCAATCTCGGAAGTCTTCGTCGCACGTGAAGCAACGGTACTCTTGCTTGGGTTTCTTGATGAGGGCACCTGTAGACTGGAGCCTCTTTAGAATTTTCGCGACATCACTCGCTCCTGCCTTTAAGTCCTCTTCCTCTTGTTCTGAGTCTGCTGAGTCAGCGGCCTCGTCATCTGGAAAGTTGATTAAGCGCATATTAGTATTTAGCTCTAGTATATCTCTCTCATTTGTATGTTCATCGAGGTTTATTCGGGAAAAATTTATCTTGAATTAGGGACATATGGGGCAAAATTTTAGGACCATTATATGGCCATCTTCTTAATCACTGAAATGAAAGCTTAAAGATAAAATCGCCTCTGCTCTGATGTTGAGAAGAAAGTCGACCGAAAAACGGTTTAGCTATATACGACAGGTATGAACCAAAAAGGGTTTATTGTAAGCCCCAGGCAAGCGGGGAGGAAGAACCGACAGGGGAATACAAAAGGATTCCGCTCTGACCCTTTCAGCACAACCTCAACATAGCATAAAACAGTAATTTGCACCTTATCACCTGCGACTAGGTTCTAAATTAGTCTAAATACATCTGTTACAGAGCAGAGAGGGTTAAAATGGACATAATTAAGTCTATTATCTAGTACGTATAGCTGAAATATTATCGATCTGTACGACTTTGTAGGAGCGGACCGACAGAAATAGTGGTCTATAAAATGAGTCCGGCAATGGTGACCAAAAAATACACTTGTGGGTTGATATTTAATCAAGTAATGGCTATATCGGGCTCCTAATTAATGTTATGCTTTGATCAAAAGGAGTACTTTAACATTTATTATTAATTCAGTGGTATATTTTTCTTTAATTTGAATATAGTATTTAACGAAAACATATTTCAATGAACCAATGGGTTCCGGGACCGCTATACTACTACGATGGAAAACAAATGAATAATCACCTATTTTACTTTAAGCAAACGTTTTGGCGTTATTTAAAAACGTTGATGATCTTACTAATATTATAAAGAGGAAAGATTTGTATTTGTGTGTGTGTGTGTGTATGTTTGTAATGAATAAACTCAAAAATTACTGTGCCGATTTCAAAATTTTTTTCACCATTAGACAACTACATTATCCCTGAGTAACATAGGCTATATTTTATCCCTAAATGTTTAAAAAATAAATGTCCACCCGTGCAAAGCCGGGACGGGCCGCTAGTTGTAAATAATTTCAGTTTCTTTGTTGTGTGTTACTAGCCAAATAAACACAATACATTTTCTATCTTTCCATTCTTTTTTTGAATGACTAAATTAAGTTTTTGTTTTCGTTTGGTCGTTTTAGATGAAAAACAAAAAGATTCACCCCATATAATAATCTGGGCATGAACTAAAAGGTAATGTCTACATAGTGTAGCCGAGCCGTGAGCTCTCCGTTCTAAGACCTTAATTAAAGGCCGTGCGGGTCGGTAAAACCCGTTTAATATTATGATAGACCGAGGACCCGGATAACCGACAGCTACCTGAGGTCGGTTACCCGGGTCTTAATATCAGAATTACTTACGATGCCCACGGCCAACTGGGGCCGACACCGTGGTTTTAAAGGGAGATCCCGTGACCAAAATTACTTTATTTCATAATGTGGTGAGAAGTCACGTATATTGTTCATCATCGTGTCACGTATGTTGTACATCAGCATGTCACGTATTGTCCAGGGTTAAGTCAAGGTACATATACTGTTTTCCGTAAGCTTAGTGTTAGCACATAGTCACGTACTATCTATGTATATTTAAACCACCTATTAAAGGAGAGAGGACAGTGACTCTCAAAGTAATACACGTCATGTTGTTTACTTAACCCCTCCTCATCCCCACATCGCAATAAAACTGAATAGTTAAGAACGATTAAGAGTTGGTGGTGGTGTATTTTTTTTTAGGTTGGGAAATCATCAAATAACCCCCCCCCCCCCCCCTCTGGGTGGAGTGTCAGACTTTTAGTGACTAAAACCCTTCCATGTTCCTTCTTTGCCCTTTGTGTTCCAGGGCCGCGGTATCTCTATCGAACAGTCCCGCAGCCCAAGGTGGTGGTGTCTTTGGCAGGTATCAGGTAACAAGCGCTATGCTTCCACATTTATTGTGCGAACTGCCAGTCTGTGGAATTCACTGCCGGCTTCTCTGTTCCCTGATCATTATAATCTGGATCTATTCAAAGTTCGAATGAATCGGTTTCTTCTCGGCAAGCGTGCTCCACCCGAGGCAGCATCAGCGCTTCGCATCAGGCGAGTTGCGGCCTAACGCAAACCTATTTAGTATAAAAAATACAGGTGTGCCGAATAGCTGCTAAAGTACGTCATAGCGTGATTTTTAGATATAACGGATAATAAAGGATAGTTTGATTCAGCTCCTCTACTGCCAGACACTTTGTGTGGTGTGTTACCGCCAGACACTTCAAAGTACGTTAAATTGTACTTATGCTTAAGTTATTTTATACGGTCCACAAGCTACATGGTCAAGAGAAGTTACTTATAGTACACCGTGACGCGATTGTGACGTGACGGTACTTAAGCGAAAAAAACACTCGCTTGACGCATCGCCCGAGTTCGTGAACGGGACGTAAGAGAGGCAACTACAGTCCTTACACAGATAGTTTACCACTAATTTTGTATAACCGTCAAAAATTGTGATCTTTATTCCCCAATGATGTTGTTGTTGGGTTGCTACTTGGATGGTTGTTAGAGATAAAATAACTTTGAAAAAAAAAATACTTTAAAAAAGTTGATAAGTGGGTAGTCGTACCCACTTATAAACTTTTTAAAGTAATTTTGTAGGTAGGTATACTGCTGAATATGATTATGATATCATTATCTAAGGCGCGAATTACACAGAAAAGGCGTACGGTGAAGGCGCGACGCAGGCATGATGCTCCTTCAAAACGTTTTCATACAAAATGTACGTAGGCGACGTGTCGTGAATTACACTCAAGCGGCGCGAGACAGGCACGCCGTTCTTTCGTTTCCATATAAATTCCATGCCCGCGCTGCGCCTTACGCCTTACGCCGTTTCTGTGTAATTCGCGCCTTAGAAGATAAGGTCGTAGACGTTTACTACTCGCTTGTCTTGACTCAGGTCTAGACAAACCTCTCAAGTTTAATACTTTTGGTCAAGGTTGTCTTTAGCGATTAGAATAAATGAAAGGTTGGTCGTAAGACGTAACGTAAACGCGCAAAACCCACCGCGGCGCACGGATGGGCTACGCACGTGTGTTAAGCTTCGCTTTACAAGAAAATGTATGTGATTGTGTCCACTGCAAACCACGGACACGCTATGCATCAAATGACGTCATTAGTACATGCGTGGCTTGCTTGAATATGGCGCTCACATAGCTCAACGCTGTCAACGCCATGCACGCTGTGCACGCGGTACACCCTATACACGAATATTAACCCACGACTATGCCGTGGGGGGGCACGCACGCTACAGTTGTACATAGTTGTGGGTGTGTAGTGTGTACTGCAGTGGAAACGTAGTCCCACGTTGTCAAACAAATGAATCCACGCACCTAAAATGCGCCGCGTTCCCGTGCACAGCGTGGACCGCGGTGGGTTTGCGCCTTATTGGCCACGTTGTATTCATAAACACAAACATTTAAATTAGGTAGGTAACGAAATAAAGTAGGATATACAAGATCTACTTAGAACAAAAAATAATACACTAACATGTTATGCAAAAATATCCGTAAAATAACGCTTGATTGCATAATATATTTTACGATAAGTAACAATAAATAAAGGACTCCGAATAACCAATTCAAATACACAGTAGTATAGTCATCATCATCTGCCTAGCCTTTTCCCAACTATGTTGGGGTCGGCTTCCAGTCTAACCGGATGCAGCTGAAAACCAGTATTTTACATGGAGCGACTGCCTATCTGACCTCCACAACCCAGTTAGTACTGGGTAATGCGATACCCCTTGGCAAGACTGGTTGTCAGACTTTTTGGGCCACTGACTACCTAACAACTGTCAAAGATCTACAAATGACACCAGGTACCAACGGCTTAACGTGCTTTCCGAGGCACGGAGGAAACTCGGTAGTAATGGGTGGTCACGCATCCACAGACCAACCTAGGTAAGCACGGCTTAACCTAAAGATCGACCCGAGCGGCTGTTATTATTAAGCCACGCGCTCCTCATCTTAATTTACAGCTAAAATGAATGCAATCTCTGCAGTTGAGTTACTTTATTTCTATGCTTCGTTCTGTAATACTGTCCTGTCCCGAATCACGTCTCAGACAAAAGACTCGCGTCTCGACTTGCGTCAAGGTCAAGCTGACGCGAGTGTTACTTGCATAGACTATTATATAATAATACTAGCGGCCCGTCCCGGCTTCGCACGGGTGCACATTTATTTTCCCCTAATCCCCCCCCTGTTTTTCTAGTCTATACTAATATTATAAAGCTGCAGTGTTTGTTTGTTTGAACGCGCTAATCTCTGGAACTACTGGTCCGATTTGAATGATTCTTTCAGTGTTGGGTAGTCCATTTATCGAGGAAGGCTATAGGCTATATATCATCACGCTACGACCAATAGGAGCGTAGCAGCAATGAAAAATGTTGCAAAAACGGGGAAAATTGTATTTTTAATAACTTGACGCGGACGAAGGTCGCGGGGAACAGCTACTAATAAATATAGCCTATGTTACTCAAGGTGAATGTACCTTTCTAATGGTGAATTTTTTTTTGAAATCGGCACTGTAGTTTTTGAGTTTATTCATTACAAACATACACACAAAAATACAAATCTTTCCTCTTTATAATATTAGTAAGATATACTATAGACCGACCGCTTTAATGAGTCCTCGCAAAAGTATCAATTTAAATGGAATATTCTGAAGGATGATCACGTATTGGTTCAATTAGTATCGTAATACCTTCGTAGATTATGGTTATTTTAATGCAAATAACCTGTGGAATATTGTTATGACTTTGTGGACGCTTAGTGTACATTTGATGAGGCAAGGCGGAGGTCTCATTAAAGCGGTCGGTCTATAGGTCACTTGTTCGCGACATAGTGACAAACAACTTCATAATCATATCTCTGCCTTTAGGGTTTAAAGTAAACCTAACACGAAGGGGATGGCAGGGTCTTAGTTCGTTTTCTTCGCTCGCTCTTTAGACCCCGCCATCCCCTACGTACCTAACCTGTAACTCTTTTCAGAGTACAAATGAAACTTCATTATTTTTAATTTCATTTAAGTATATATTGTGTGTATTAAATGTTGACATTTTGAACTTAGGTAAAATGACTACCGATATTTTTAATCATTCGATATTTTAATCACTCGGCATTTTAATCTTGACATTTTAAGCTTAGGTATATCAAAAAATTTTCGATGTTTTGAACATTGACCTTTTACCCGTAGGTATTTCAATCTTTGACGTTCAAATATGTACCCATATTTATTTGTAAAATTATGGATTGCATAACGTCTATTTTTATATATTCGTTGAAACAAAATACCATGGAAAAATTCACCGAACAAACAATATTCGTTAAAAAATAATTCTACTAGGTATATTTGTTAAATAAAAAAATGTAATTATAAAATTCACTAAAAAGTCAAGTAAATAGCCGTTTAATAATAATATTCCAAATAAAAATACAAGAACCAAATATTATGTGAAACATTTTCTGCGAAACGAAGTTCTATGATTTTTTTGTCAGCGATACAATTATTATTTTCTTTATTCACTTATATACATATTTTTAAATTTTTAAATATTTCTTAAAAATAACCATATAAAAAACATTTAAAAATATAAAAAATAGTGGTCCGCCGGTTTTGGGAGCAGGGTCCAAGCTACCGGTGGTTAGGGCTCCAGAGACAGGAACCTCCTCACAATGCGAACCGTATCGAGGAGTACTGCCTTCTGAATCAGGCCCTTGAACCAACCGCCTAAGGAGAGCCTCGAAAGATGATCGTCGAGGCTCTTGGCTATAAGGCCATTGGCCGTTACGACAATCGGCACAATGATAGCCGAGTTCACATTTTTCAATTATTATTTCCTTTATTTATTTTTACACATTTTTAAATATTCATAATATGAATATATTTTGTATATGAATTTCATATACAAAATATCATTAAAAAAACATTTAAAAATATAAAAAATAGTAGGCCACCAGCACTGGGAACAGAGTCCGAGTCGCCGGTGGTCAGGGCTCTTGAGAGAGGAACCTCCTAACAATACGCGCCGTGTCCAGGAGTACCGCTTTCTGAATCAAGCCCTTGATCCAGCTGCCAAGCGCGAGCCTCCTCAGGTGTTGGTCGAGGCTCTTGGCAATTAAGCCATTGGCGGACACGACTATCGGCACAATGACTGCTGTACTCACGTCCCACATTTCGACAAGCTCGCGAGCTAGATCTAGATATTTGAATTGTTTATCTTTCTCCGCTTTCACGAGGTAGGTAAAAATAAATATAAATATAAAAAAAAATAGGTTATCTTTCTTTTCTTTTCTTTCACTTTCAATTATTATCATTATTACGACCCGAGTTTACAGAAGTTCATGTAAGACTTCCTTTGCCTATCTTAATTTGAATACAGTTCTTTCATAGCTTTACATTCCAAACTTATCTGCAAGCTGGTGGTCGGCCAGCTGCGGTGGCGCCGCACGTAATGTTACGTACGGCTGATGGCTAAAGTGCTTGGTCAACGTTTGGACATATGGCTACAGGATACAACGTTAGGTTCGGAACATAACTAGATTAATTTTGTTGATTTTCTTAATCTATGTATTTTTATATCTCTTTACTTTGTATATTTTGTTTGTATGTATGTATAAAGGGTGTAAAAAGACCCTTAACGAAAACGAAAACCACATATTCTGCCCATCATTGGGATCATTTTTTTCTTCTAGACAATACCTGGGAAACCACAGGTTCTGGAGATATTGAAGGTCAAAGTTCCAATTTTATCACAAGTTTTTTAAAAAATGCCACTTTAATATTTTAACTTTACTTTAATTAACTCCATGACCCATTAACTATTCAAAGCATCCATCAGCACTAAGTTTTGAGTGCGTAACATGAGTTTTACCGTGAAACGTGATTTTTCAAACCAAAAAAAAAAGTCATTTCCCAGCAATAATTTTTGCGAAGAGTTTCTTAGTTTGAAGTACAGAATGCTTAGTTGACGGCTTCGTGAAGGGTCTGTTTACACCCTGTATGTATTTATTATTATATTATATTTTTTTCAGAAATTTTCTGTACTATTGCACCTACTGTTTTGTCTCTGCATCACCCTAAGGTAGACTGGTAGAAAATGCCCAAGGCATTAAGTCCGCTTTTGTACATTATGTGCATAAAGTTAAATAAATAAATAATAAACTAGATACAGCACTTCTAAAATACTAATTATTCCAGTTCTACAAATTCCTTAACTTAATTATTGTATTTACCTGTCCGCAATTAAATATAATGTATTTTTCTATGTATAATATTACGTTGCCAACTTTGACATAGAAAAAATAATAAAAATAGAATACCTAAGTAAGGATCGTCTCCACATATGGGAACTCCTGAACGATTAACAGCACCAAGTTGCCATTTTGTATATACACGATCAGAGCTCTCATAAAAACATTATGTGCTACCCAAACCCGATGCTGCAATGAGACAAGTAGTTAACGACGCACGACGCCGCGACCGCAACGTAGTATTTCTCTAAAGGCACTTTTGCAATGCATGATTCATTTACAAGGGTCATTTCACGCGACTGGCCTACCCACTATTGTAGATGTTATCGCCCCGGTTACGACCTCAGTCGATGCACTTTGCGACGCGATTTGCATCAAGCGATACGCGCGTGCTTCTTTTATTTCCTTCGCATCAGTACCGTCACGTTGCAAGCAATTTCTTTCATTTGTTTTTCGCTGTCACAACACTAGTTTCACTTGAGTTTGTGGATCGTGGTTGAGCGGTATGATCGATCTATCATCACTGACATGGACATGACTGATGTACTCCTTGTGGACAGGCTCATTATGGGGATAAATCGATTCGGTGGTGTTAGCAGACCGTATAACTGACTGTATTAAAAATGGGATATTTTTAAATGCACATCTTTATAATTTTTCAGCACCCTAGGTAACTCCACTAATTAACTGAATGCATACCAGAAAAATGAATGCTGTGCAAAAAAACCAATTGATTAACAAAAAGTGTCCTACAAGAAAAAACAAAAAAATCACACACAACGAGATGACCTTTTTTATCGAATTCACACCAAAAATACGAATTGTTTATCAAAAATACTAACTTGCACTCTAAATTGTACATTCTTACTACGGAATTTCTAAAACTGATATCTAAAGGTACAATGTCACAATAAAGTAAGTTTCCATTATCAATAAAAACGCTTTTGAGTTAGTTTTACGTGTTTATTTTGAAATTTCATTTTATATATATATTTTCATTATTCTCCTAAAAAGTCAATATGTTGTGCTACAAAAGTTAGTGACAGAAACGAATCGCTCCAAAACCGACTCCACGTAGTCTTGTCTGCCCTACCCCTAGAGTGTAATTTAAGCCCGCGTAGGCGCGGAGGGGCGAGGCGGCCCGCGAGCTGAAGAGCAGGTGGTTTTAACGGTCGCCGCCGCGGCTGAGGCTGGCCGCCTGAAGCCGGCCAGCAAGCCGAACCTGCGGTGGTGAACGTAAAACCCATCTGCGACGATAAGCTCGCGTGGGACCGTCGGAGCCCCGCAGCACCGGAGCCGTGACAGAACCCAAACGTGTTTTGTGTACTTAATTACTGATTAAATTGGGTTTTATTTAGAATAAACGAAGTTCCTAAAAGTAAATTAGGTGATGGTTTTCCTTAAAAAAGTTTTAATATGTTTGTTGAACTAAGGAATTGTTAGATATACTATTTTGATAATAGTTATTCGTTCAGTAAAACAGTTCTGCAAATACCATTAAACAATATATTTAATTTGATTTATTTAGTGTGCATAATTTGTGTGCAAGTCAGTATTTTTGGTTTAACTTTGAAATATTTTGTTCGAAAAAAGGGAATATTCAGATATCGATTTAAATACATGCCATTAAAAATCACCACTTTTGTAACGTCAAAAAATGACCATTGATATTTTGAGAGCTGAGTTCGGTTATTAAATAAAGCCGAAAGGTGACACTGACAGTCAGCATTTTCAAAGATCTATCTATAGTCAAGTTAAACTAATTAATTACTTATGCAAACATTTCAATGTAATATACAAGAATTTAAAAGAAGTAAGGACCGTCAAAGAAAGCAAAGACATAAGAATTCTAAATTTTGAAAGTTCTAACTTCAGTATTTTTTTTTTTTCGCATGGGAGGTCCCGCTCTGGGCGGAGTGGAAGTGAGTGTCAGACTCGTACTAACTAAAACGCATCCATGTTCCTTCTTTGCCCTTTGTGTTCCCGGGCCGCGGTATCTCTTTCAAACAGTCCCGCAGCCCCGGCAGGCATCGGCCCTTGCGGGCCCCTTCCTTTTTGCTGACATCTCTTTGAGGCGCGCGTCGACGGCCTGTCGTAACACGGACGGACGGCGAACTTCAATATCTTAAGTTATTACTTTTGCTCAGGTAGTCACTTTGATTTTTTTATAGATACGGGTGAAACTGTCGACGAAATGTGTCAATTTTGAAGTTTTTTTTTCTTTTCTAATATGTCGCATTTTAAATTAAACTGATATTGTTTAGATTTTTCTTCATTTTTGGGTTCCATTTGGCATCTTCCACTCAAAGTGAAACATCTGAACACACAGTGAATATAAATTAAATACATTTTATGAGTGAACCGATCCAATGTGAACTCAACTCAACTCAAAGCATTTATTTCAATTAGACCATTACAGGCACTTTTGAATGTCAGAAAAACAAAGAAGGCGAAGCTACAGTCCCAGACATAAGACATAATAACTTATGAAAGTACTGTAGTTGCCCATTCCAAGGCGTAGATCTCTATGGAGAAGAATGGGCAAGAAACTCCATGGACACTCTTTTCAATCAAACATTTTTACAAGATCTTGGTTACATCATTCATGTTGAGATAATACATATATGTGAGAACGATGTAGACAGACGTGCACATTAAGAGCGTCCAGAGTAAAAGATTAGATCAACAATTTAAAAACAAAGTAGTTAGAATAAACATTGGCAGCTAAGAGACGACCAGTCCCAACTGACAGCGCCTGTTCACGAACATGACGCATGGATCAGCACCATTCAACTCAACCATTTTGAAGGGAACTAAATGATCCGACACACCCGCCACCATCAGCGAGACATTTGAGTGAGCATGACATTCTCTCAACCGCCAGGGCAAATTCGAGTCAATGAATGATAACTAAATGTAAATGGTAGCTTTACAGTACATAGTACTCACACATGCGCTATGCAATTATGTGAAACATCTTGTATCGGCTTTGTTCAGTTTTACTAAATATATGCCTGAACTTTTATTATTACAGAACCTGCACCTGGCTCACCATTGTTGTGGCAAACGACCTAATCGATAAGATAAGAACTTTCCTAAGTGCCTTCGGTTCACGAGAGGCAGTTGGGTCAAGTGCTTGCAAAAACTTCCTAGAACCGGCTCTAACTACGAGACGCGGAAATTCCATCCGTACTTCGGAATATAAGGGGGACCTGCGCTGGATTTGGCCCTCGATACTAAGTATATAAATTCGTTTTGAAATGACGCCGTGACTATTCTAGGGAAATGCATAGTTGGGGTGAAATCAAGATGGCCGAATGGTCAATTTTATGAGGCTAATATATTGTTTCAGAGGGCCCAAAATTCGTCGAAATATCGAAAATGAAATCTAATCCAACTGTTTAAATCATCGCATTTAACACCATTTGTTAAAAAACCAGTAAGTAGTGTGGACCAGCAATGAATATGACCAGCCTGGTCTAACACAAAGCACCTAGCGGTACTATCACAGGCATCCCTTGCCTCACATAGCTACATAAGCCTACACTTAGGAGAGAACCCCGCTCAGAAGTCGTCTCGAGTTCACCGAACATACTTCATATAGATCCCCAACGAAAGGGCTTCTGACCGAGAATGCGAAGTTGGCCCCAAAATCTTGCAGCATAAAGTAGAATTTGGCATGTGAGTTTGGAGAACGGGTGGAACATTTCGTGTCGGGATTTGTCATCGGGGAAAAGCTTGGGAAGACTGATAAGTGATCCTAGAATTTGTTGTAACGAAAATCTTTGTTGGAGACAAAGTTTTAGCTTAGTCTGCTTTACAAGCAGGTGGAGAAAGACATAAAACACTGTGTGGCAGGTGCGAAGTTGCGAACTCCATAATCACGTTCTTTGTTTGTGCGTTTCTTGTAATACTTTTCTGTTTTTTTTTAAGGTACCGCGGCTAGCACCTCTGTAGTAGGTCATTATTCTGCGTGTCCAATACAACAACGTCTTCAGGATGTTGATGCGGCTGCCTCGCTATTGTAGTGCGTCCGGAATGTTTGCGGAGGCGCGAACGGACGGCTTTCATGCGGTTAAACGGAAGAAAGTAGCCTCCTTGTTGCAGCGCGTGCGAGGCAGTAGTAACGGTATCCTGCAGATGGTTGTGCCTCGTGCGGATTGCCCTATCTAGAATAAGTGGATGCGTATTGTAATGGGTGTTGAACTGTTGACTAACATAGTGCATAAGATTTTATTAACATAATTGTAATAATTTAATAATAATTATTATTGATACTGCCGGCTCAGTCGTATTCAGGTCTATCTGTTACCACATGACGATAAAAACACTTGTAATCCAAGATTATCCAAGGCAACATAACATTTTTGATAGTTCTCATCCCAGTAAAGCAAATGGTGCGCAGATACCAACGATAAACAAAATCAGATCTCCGGTGTAGTTTCGAACAACCCTTACAAAACCCCTCTTAAACTTCAACTAAGGATCGTATCGGGCGGCAAATACTTATATATACCAAGCGTACTTTGCCGCGTACTCTCGAAAATAAGTTTTTGCCGGCTCATGTTTCAAATCTACCCTCAACTTTCCGTACTCCCGAGTCGAGTGTCCACAGGTTTTGTGGTTAAAGGGCAAATCTTACTAAACTCTGAGAAGCAAGTCTCCCTTACGGAAGAACAGTAAAAACTTGCGAAACTACATAATTTTCAAAGTCGCCGAGTTAGCTGATGCTTTGATGGCAATAGATCTCAATCAAATTCAAAGAAATTGGTTACTCCTAACATCTAGTTAGAAAATGGGATCAATCAATATCAATCCATGAATGGCTTCAATCCCGGCCCATCTATTAAAAACCTACAAATTCTACATCATCTTAGTTTGGGGGTTTCGCACTCCAATCGAAAATAACTATGTTCAAGGGGCTACCAAAGGGCTAGCTCACCGTCCGTCCGTCCGTCCGTCTTATAACGCCAGGCCGTGCCGACAGCGCGTTCGGTCGAGATGTGATGGAAGATCTGCCTCGCTCTGGTAGGCCATCAACGTCTTCAAGTGAAGTTAACATCGGAAAAGTTAAGGAAATAGTGACTGAAAATCCTCATTCAAGTTTGAGAGAGATAGCCGCTGAATTTTCTGTGTCTCACGAGTCGATCCGTACCATTTCAAATAATCACTTGGGTATGCAACATGCTGCCGCTCGGCTAGTCCCAAAAGACTACAATTTTCTCCAAAAACTCAATCGCGTAAGAGTCGCTGGGGACATGACAGAACGAGTCAATTCCGACCCAACATTCATGAAACACATTGTTACTGGTGAAGAGACGTGGGTTTACGAGTTTGACATGCAAACCAGTCAACTAGGCACCCGTTTTCATTCGGTAGAAGACATTAAAGAGAATTCGCTGCGAGAACTAAACTCAATTCCGGTAAAAGCGTTTACAAAATGTTTTGATGATTGGATTATTCGTTGGCGTAAGTGTATCCTTTCTGAAGGAGCTTACTTTGAAGGCGATAAAATAACGTTAGATGAATAACTAACATTTTGTGTATTATTGATCGTTTCCCGGTACTTTCTTGACAGAGTTGTATCTTTCGTGTTAGTAACTTTAGGATCCAAGACGTACTTGCAGTAAAGTTATTGTAGCGATTATAGCATCTCGACGAAACCAGCTTGCCAGCCTCAAGATCTCATAACCGGTTTTGTCTAGATCTTCTGAAAAGTGAGGTTTTATTACTAACTACGTGGTTACATATAAGCTGTACGAGGCTTGAGCGCTTGATTATATCTAGCACAGCATTAAGGTAGACTTCAGACGGCAGAGGCGTTGCGAACTGCGGTTGGCAATAACTGCAAGCGTCAAGCCGCTGCTATTTTAATTCTAGACGCGACGTTAAAACATCGACGACGGCGGCATTTTTTTTTAGTGTGTCTTGTGCCAAATAAGAAATACGTCGCTTGTTGCTCGATTGGTGACAGGCGTGACAGCCATTGAAAGCACTACCATTATGCAGTCTGCGGTTACCGCTCGACCGCAGCAACAGGCGGCAATGTCGCCATCTACCGAAGCATTTTCTTAGAATTACCAAGAAACCATTAGTGTCGCTGCGGTCTTTCACTGCAGTTTGCAGTATGCCGGCGCCTTCGGAATTTTACTGACCCGCCCCTGCGTCGGTCGGCGCCACCTATCGGGGCCGAAACTACCACACACATTCACAAATTTTAATTGAAATCGGTTGGGTGGGTTAGGAAATGAGCGTGTACGAACGAAGTGACATATGGTAGGTTTGTCCGTCGACTTGTCATTTTGTCATTCTATTTAGTAGAATCAAGTAATTCGAATCGTTTAACATAACAGTGGCGTCAGTAACATTCAACGTCGGCTTTAACATTCATTTCGCGCATTTCAATCAAATTGAATTCGTTTAAGTTTGAACCGTATAATATTTCTCATAACTTATGTAATGGACTGGAATGAATCTTTTGATTTTAATTTACCAGCTTATAAGTATTGGTCATGTCAACGCATTTAAAAATGACAGCGTTCTAATTTTTACTTTTTCGTGTCACTTTAAAATGAATGTTGCTTTTTTCTAGATAAGTAAGTATAGAGTCGGTGAAAGGTGGCTCTATAGGGGTTCTGTTTATAATAATTTGACTTTAGCTAGTGCTAATTTTCAGTATCAAATAATAAAAATATTTTACCCTTGTTTTTTTTATCTGACCACGTTGATTACTTTTTACGACTTGTTACGGTTCATTTACCGACCATTAGTTTATACAAACGTTGCTATGCTATAAATGTTGCGTTGCTATGTTTCTTTCCTGTTCACCAAGATAAGAGCTGCTAGCCAGTTAAAAGTCAAAAGAAATTGTCAAATGTGGTATTACTGGGGCCGCGTGGTGGCCAACTCCTCGCAGAAAGATTGTTTAAACTGAACTTGTACCGTCATTTGTATTATATTGTACTAGCTGTGCCCCGCGGTTTCACCCGCGTTTTTCTCGTTTCCGTGGAAATACCGAGATAAAATATTGCCTATATTATAGCCTCCCTCAATAAATGGACTATTGAATATTTAATCAGTTTTCATATCAGATCAGTATTTCCCGAGATTACCGCGTTCATAACAAACAACCAAACTTTTCAGCTTTATAATACGGGGTGTAAACAGACCCTTCACCAAGCCGTTAACCAAGCATTCTGTACATCAAACTAAGTAACTTTACGCAAAAATTTTTGCTGGGAAACGAATTTTTTTTTTGGGGTCAAAAATCACATTTTACGGTAAAACTCAATATAATGCGCTCAAAACTTATTGCTGATGGATGCTTTGAATAGTAAACGGACCATGGAGGTAATTGGAGTAAAGTTAGAACCTTAAAAAGTAGTATTTAAAAAAAAACTTGAGAAAAAATTGGAACTTTGACCCCCAATATCTCCGTAACTAGAAGGTTCCCAGGTATGGTCCAGAACAAAAAAATGATCCCAATGATGGGCAAAATATGTGGTTTTTGTTTTCGTTAAGGGTCTTTTTACACCCTTTATTAGTAGTAGTAGTCTTGCTTGCATCAAGCGCGCGTGGATTTCCTTAGCAGAGTTATTTTAGAAATGTATTTACTATACTCTTCAAACATCTTATACTTACAATCATCAACAAATATATTTCGAAAAAGATTATTACAGGATTTTATGTTGATAAAAAACTCTATGGCCCATAACTCATTAATAGGTACCAACTCCTAACATCTTACACACGGGATAACTTTTAAACGAAATATCCGATTGAGATGAAACAAAAAGTATTTTACTTCTACATAAATACTCTTGATAACATAATGCTTAATTTCGATAAAGATTAATATTACGATACATATTTAACGTAGTTTTTTTTTCTTCAGACGATTTATTAATTATTTTGAACACAAAATCGGTTATTGTGATTAAACCATGATAGCTAGATATATGTTCTCGCGGACTTTTTTGTAGGTCTTAATGGGATCTACAAACCCGTACTACATTATTTTGTTCTATTGTCAATAGTTTTTGCAGCGCACGCAAAAATATGTTTTCGATTTTACACCTTGTGTTACAAAATAGCGATTTTATTACGGATCCCTAATTTTGAAAAAAAGAAACATAGCCTATAGCCTTCCTCGATAAATGGACTACCCAACACTGAAAGAATCATTCAAATCGGACCAGTAGTTCCAGAGATTAGCGCGTTCAAACAAACAAACAAACAAACAAACAAACCCTGCAGCTTTATAATATTATTAGTATAGATAAAGGGCTGGTGTCCGCAACTCCACTTCAAAGCGCGTATTTTACTGTCACTTACGGGATTTCTTCCGAGAATAATCATTATTTTGAGCCCGAAGTTTCGACGCTGTTGCAAGCGCCATTATCACGGGATGATTGGAGAATGTCGGTAGATGGTAAATAAATTTTTAGGTGTTGACAAATCTGTCTAGCCTCTTTCTTAGTGCCCATTTACGGAGACGCGGCGCGTCGGGCGGCGCGTTGCGCGGGGCGTCGCGCGGCGCGGTGCGCGTTTTTTCCGTTTACGGAGAGGCGGCGCGTGCAGCGGCCCGCGTTATCACACGCCCAAACACAAATATATGGCAATGTACGATGTTGTTTACGGAGACGCGGGACGTGCGCCGCGTTCGCCGCGGTGGTGTCATCTGCGGGCATCGCTGCATTTCAAGCAAACGGGCATAAAAACGCTTCTCCGTAAACGAGAATCTCATACATCGCCATATGTTTGAATTGAAAGCGGGCCGCGCCGCACAACGCGCCGCCCGACGCGCCGCGTCTCCGTAAATTACCACTTAATCTTTTGCTACGCGCACTAGTGGAACTCGTCACGGCAAAACACACTCACCGTATCACTTGGTTGCTTGCAACAGTGTTGATATATCGAGAGTTCAAAATAATGTATATTCACGGAAGATATCCCTTAAGCGACAGTATAAGTTTCCTCTATATATAATACTAGCTGTTCCCCGCGACCTTCGGCCGCGTCAAGTTATTAAAAATACAATTTTCCCCGTTTTTGAAACATTTTTCATTGCTGCTACGCTCCTATTGGTCGTAGCGTGATGATATATAGCCTATAGCCTTCATCGATAAATGGACTACCCAACACTGAAAGAATCATTCAAATCGGACCAGTAGTTCCAGAGATTAGCGCGTTCAAACAAACAAACAAACAAACAAACACTGCAGCTTTATAATATTATAAGTATAGACTAGCTGTCCCGGCATGCGTTGCAATGCACCTTTTCCTACCCTACCGTACCCTTCTTACCGACTCTACATATCTATCCTATCTACCTACCCTACCCTACCCTACCTACCCCACCTACCTACCCTACCTACCTACCATACCTACCTACCCTACCTACCTACCATACCTACCTACCCTACCTACCCTACCTACCCTACCTACCTACCTACCTACCTACCCTACCTACCTACCTACCTACCCTACCTACCTACCCTGCCTACCTACCCTACCTACCTACCTATCCTACCTACCTACCCTACCTACCTACCCTGCCTACCTACCCTACCTATCCTACCTACCTACCCTACCTACCTACCCTGCCTACCTACCCTACCTACCTACCTATCCTACCTACCTACCCTACCCAACTAACCTAAAGGGTGTAAAAAGACCCTTAACGAAGCCGAAAGGCACTTGTTCTCCTCGTCATTGTGATCATTTTTTTGTTCTGGACCATACCTGGGAACCTTCTAGTTACGGAGATATTGGGGGTCAAAGTTCCAATTTTTTCACAAGTTTTTTTTTAAATACTACTTTTTAAAGTTCTAACTTTACTCCAATTACCTCCATGGTCCGTTTACTATTCAAAGCATCCATCAGCAATAAGTTTTGAGCGCATTATATTGAGTTTTACCGTAAAATGTGATTTGTGACCCCAAAAAAAAATTTCGTTTCCCAGCAAAAATTTTTGCGTAAAGTTACTTAGTCTGATGTACAGAATGCTTGGTTGACGGCTTGGTGAAGGGTCTGTTTACACCCCGTATAATACACTTTTCAACCTTTTTAATTGATTAAAAAAAAATACAGACAAAAGTTTATTCACCCTTTTTAAATAGTTTACACAAAATACATTTCTGAACGCATGCATAAATGTCAATCACAGTATTTGACAGGATGACAGGAGGAAAACAAATGTTTGACAGGTACGTAACAAAGGAACATAATTAAATGGAAAATGATTCATTTTCATAATTATGTATTCGTCAAGTTTTCATTGTTTTTAAAATGTATTCTGCTATTCAGGGCGGAGACAAATCCAACGAAACAAAAACCATGAAAATTGATCCAGCAGATCTCGAGTTATAAGTGTTGTAACAAACCCGTCTTTGTTTTATATATATAGATTATAAATAAAAAGTGGTAGACTACAATTTTGAAAATTGTTGCAGACAAATTCAGACAATTGTCGTAATTTAAGTACTTCAAGCGCAATAGCTATCTCTTTCTGTGTCAGACGTTCCGTATTATCTATCGCAGTCGTGACAACGCGACGATATTTGAACGCCGAACGTAGCGTACTTCTTTATAATATCATAGGGATCACTAGGTTGCTTGCAACAACGTTGAAATATCGGGAGTTCAAAATAATGAATATTCACGGAATATATCCCGTAAGTGACAGTATAAGTTTCCTCACAGAAAGGCCTGTTTTCCAGCAGTGAAAACAATATAGGCTAATTATGCTTATATTAAACGAGGCTGTGACTTTTGATTTCACAAGGAAGATTTTCGAGGAAGTGTATTGAAAAAGAATTATTTTGATCTTTTCTGACCCCGGTTTCTTATAAGAAAACGAGGGTAATATAAACAAATCTCAATCTTTTTTAGCAAGAAGAAAGATGGAATTACATTACATGGGTAGGTGTAAATTTACGCCCTAAACTAGTGGTTGGTCTCTTCATGATAAGGTATGGTAAGATGGTGGCGTAAAAGTGGGGTTCTTAAGGAAAATTAATGATTGTACAAAAACGGAGCTTCTTTCAAAAGATTTCTGGTCCTTGAGGCTTTCAAGCACTTGGAAAAGGCTGTGATGAATGATTCGCTTATACTACAGGCAGAAAAGATAAAAAGACCAAAGATACCAAAAACATGTGACGCTGAAAACACAAATAACAGTGAACAGAAAATCGCGAGTAGGCATCTTCTCCGGCACGAGTATAATTTTTTTGGGACCTCTTAACCCCTTAGAATTATTTGTAATCTCAGCAGATAAAATACTTCTTTAATGACTAAAGCACATAATATGTACAATTGTACTACTGCAACGGATAAAAAATAGCTATTTCGACAAAAAAAAGGTAGAAAAAAAAAGAATCTTATAGTCTAAAACCAACTCTTATATTAATCTAAGTAACAAATGAGTCAGCGCCAAACAAATAAAACAATCAAATTAATTACATAAGGCGTAAATGATGGTAGATTAGCTTGATGGATCTTTGTAGTCAGATTTGGCACCGCCAAAATAGTGTAGATGAGAAAAACAGTCGCTAACTCCAGAATCACAACGATTACCTTAGGTCAATTTGGAAAGCATAATCTGCCTATTATGTTCCCACTGCTGGGAGATAAGCCTCCTCACTACGAAAAGCGCAATGCGGGCTGGGAAAAGTCACAAGTCTTCGAATTTTCGGTTCTAGTCAGGGTTCGTGAGTGATAATAACATTATGATATTTATCTTGATAATTATAATTAGATAATTATCTTGATAATTATACCTTGCTAATTATCTTGATAATTATACCTTGATAATTATCTTGATAATTATCTTGATAATAAAAAAAATCATAAAACAATACAATTCACTTGTATCAAAACGCAATTTGTCGCTTCTAGCCGTATCCAAACGCATTCACTTAAAAAAAAACAGCTCTCAATTTGGATGAAGCAACAAAATCCAATAAGTTAAACATAAAAATAAATCATTCTATGTCGGCATTCTAATCAAAACGAATCAATTACGATGGACCGTGTACTGTGTTGGTGCTAGATCTAGCTATAACTTAAAGGAGAAACTCTAAACTGAGAAAAGTCTAACACTGCGCAACTCGCACCATTAGCCAGTATGTGCTGCGCTTACGCCCCAGGCAGGTTGCTTCTATTCTGATTACATGACCCATCGGAGCTGTAGAAGCTAGTGAAAGACGATAAATTATCTATACTAATATAATATTATAAAGCTGCAGAGTTTGTTTGTTTGTTTGAACGCGCTAATCTCTGGAACTACTGGTCCGATTTGAATGATTCTTTCAGTGTTGGGTAGTCCATTTCAGGGATGTTGCAGATGCAGATTTTTTCACATCCGCGGATGCGGAGTTTTACAGGCTCACATCCGCGGATGCAGATGCGGATGCGGATGTTTAAGATATTATGTAAATAAAGGCTATTAATGAAGAATTAAAACAATGATAACGTAATAATTAGCATTTTTATTGTAATGAAACATAAGTACGTACTTATTTTTATGTTAAATATAAGTAATGCATAATATAATTATTTTTTTAACTTCACCTACTGGTTTTTATATTAGTAATTGAAATTAAAAATAGGAGCATTATACTTGATAAAGAGTAGTATTGCCGCCTTTTCTGATTCAAGTCTGTTACGCAGAGGTTCGTAAATTAAACCCGCGCTACTAAATAGTTGTTCGCTAGGAACACTGCCCGGTGGAGCAGATAAAGAACTTCGTACTATCGGCGATAATACCCACCTTAAATTCCTCTCGATGTACACTCCACCAGTTTAAAGGATTTTCATCCACATTTATTATTTTTTTAGTACGGTAAGCAAGTAACTCCTTTTTGAGTACAGCTTCAATGCTACCATTTTCTGGCTCATTTTGACTCTCGTCTTCACTCGACGAATCTAACATCATAGCCAGGTCGTTATGTAAGCATGGCTTTTTGTTGAAACCTGAAGTCCCTGGTCCTAGTTGTTCCGTATCATTTTCCGTGCAATCAGATATTTTAATTATTTTAGCCCTTTTAATAATATTCGCATCCGCATGAACATCCGCATTGATTAATGCGGATGCGGATGCAGATGCAGATGTCCAAATAAATGCGGATGTTCCGCATTTGCGGATGCGGATGCGAATGTTCGCAACATCCCTGGTCCATTTATCGAGGAAGGCTATAGGCTATATATCATCACGCTACGACCAATAGGAGCATAGCAGCAATGAAAAATGTTGCAAAAACGGGGAAAATTGTATTTTTAATAACTTGACGCGGACGACGGTCGCGGGGAACAGCTAGTACAAAATAAATATGCTTGATCAAAAAGAAATATCTGCTGTTCCATACATTTTGACCGTGTAGGAATTATTATGTCATACGGTATTTTACTATGGGGACGGGCTGCAGACATCGAGTCTATAAAGGGTGTAAAATGACCCTTAACGAAGCCGAAAGGCACTTGTAGTCACCGTCAATATGGTCATTTTTTTGTTCTAAATCATACTTGGGAACCTTCTAGTTACGGAGATATTGGGGGTCAAAGTTCCAACTTTTTCACAAGTTTTTTTTAAATACTTGTTTTTAAAGAAAGATTTTTACTTTAAACACCTCCAAGACCCCCGTACCAATCCAACCATCAGCACAATGTTCTGAGTGCGTAAAATAGAGTCCCACCGTACGTGATTTTTGACCCCAAAAAAAAAGTCGTTTCGCAGCAAAAAAATTTGCGTAAAGTTACTTAGTTTGATGTACAGAATGCTTGGTTGACGGCTTCGTGAAGGGTCCGTTTACACCCTGTATTTATTCTGCAGAAAAGAGCCATCAGAGCCATATATGAGCTACGTAGGCGCGATTCTCTAAGAGTACTATTTAAGGAAATTAACATCATGTCAGTACCTTGTCAATACATCTATAATATAATACTAGAAACAGGGACCAACTAGTACAGCCAGATTTCAGGCTAGCTAAAGTAGACTCATCTTTCATGGGATACTGTGTAAAATGTTTTATAACACCTCCCCACATTCTTCCAACTGAATGAGACGAAATTTAAATCTTGAATAAAACGCACACTATGTAGGCAAGCATATTATAAGTTGGGGGATTATATTGATGGTAGAAATGCTTGGCTCAATGCTGGTCCTGCTCCACAACCATAGGGGCAAACTAATTGACCATGAAGTTATTGTGGAAGCTACAGAAGCTTGTAAAAACATCTTTGCAATGTATAGATTCAATCTCTTAATATTATATAATTGCATAGCACAAATGTGTGAGTACTATGTCCTGTAAAGCTACCATTTATAATTAGTTATCTTTCATTGACTCGAATTTGCCCTGACGGTTAAGAGAATGTCATGCTCACTCAAATGTCTCGCTGATGGTGGCGGGTGTGTCGAATCATTTAGTTCCCTTCAAAATGGTTGAGTTGAATGATGCTGAACCATGCGGTGCGGTGCGTCATGTTTGTGAACGGGCGCTGTCAGTAGGGACTGGTCATCTCTTAGCTGCCATGGTTTATTTTTATTTTTGAACTGTTGATTATATCTTTTTACTCTGGACGCTCTTAACTTGAACGTACACCGTTCTCACATAAATGTATAGTCTCCACATGAAGAATTAACCAAGATTTTGTAACAATATTTTGATTGAAAAGAGTATCCATGGAGTTCCTTGACCATTCTTCTCCATAGAGATCTACGCCTTGGAATGGACAACTACGGTACGTTCACAAGTTATTATGCCTTGTGTCTGTGACTGTAGCTTCGCTTTATTTGTTTTCTGACATTCAAAAGTGTCTGTAATGGTCTAATTAAAATAAATGCTTTGAGTTTGAGTTTAGATATTAGCGCATATATAAAAGAAACCTATGAATCATCATAAATCATATTTATTTCTGTAAATTGGTTTTACAAAACACTTTTACATGTCATCATGTTATGTTTTAAAACTAGATGGGGCCGGTATTTCGTACCTGACAACTATGAGAAGAAACATCCGAAACAAACTCAGAGGTCACGTGTCTCTTTTAAAGTCCAGACATTGATCAAGTCATACGAGGCACCTATTTGGAAAGTGAACGTTTTGAGAGTTGACGTTATGGGAAGTGGACTTTTTGGGCATAGTAGATTTGTGGTCATTTTGGGAAAGTGGACGAGGTGGAAAATAGAGAGGAATTACCATTTTTGGTAGAGTAAACGTTTTGGGAAGTGTACGTTTAGAACCTAAACGTCTAGAATTACGTGCTGATTTCGACAATTGCGCGTTGATGTCCCTTACAATGTTTATAATGTTGTATGTCTAATATTCATCGTACAATGGTACATTCATATATAAACTTACTTTTACCCATATAAAACACAAATTACAGAAAGCAACCTGCTACCAACCATACTCCTTTCGCCTGGTCATACACGAGGGTTGCGAGCACTACGAACCTGACCTTTCTGAAAAACATCACCAGCACCACACATCAGTGAATGTCGTTCTACGGCATCCCCGCCAGCGTTGCGTTTTGTTTGTCGCCTTTCATTCATCCTCTGAACATGGACTAAGGCGCGAATTACACAGAAACGGCGTAAGGCGTAAGGCGCAGCGCGGGCATGGAATTTATAAGGAAACGAAAGAACGGCGTGCCTGTCTGGCTCCGCTTGAGTGTAATTCACGACACGTTGCCTACGTACATTTTGTATGAAAACGTTTTGAAGCGGCATCATGCCTGCGTCGCGCCTTCGCCGTACGCCGTTTCTGTGTAATTCGCGCCTAACACATCTAAGTATATTCCTGCCAATGTTTGTCACGACAGCTTCTTTTAAACCTCGATTCAAACCGTCATGTGCGGCGCAACTATGATTCATAGAGAACAGGAAAAAAATATTACTTTTATTTTTACGATTTAAAGATCGGTCAAGTTAACGAGTTCTTGAATTGCAGTACTAGTCACCAAAATGCTGGCAGTGTTGGCACGTGTCAGTTATTGCCATTTAAGTGTGATGTAATAAATCAACGTGCATTTCTGATTTAGGTAGGTACTTGCGTACGTACTTTTTGCATTCTTTGTTGAATGTCAGAAGAAAACTAAACTTTTTGAAAATACTGACGAACATAATGTATGTATTAACAATAGATTTTCGTAATCGGTTGTAGACATCTATTTGAACCAAGTTGACTTGTGTCGTTTTTTTTTAATATTTAATTTTATAAAGACTTACGTCTTAAGATTCCAATTAATTATCGTCAGACACATTCAAAATCAATTTAATAAAGTATGGCGCATCCAAATATCAAATAATTGAAGTATGACGCATTCAAGTATCAATTAAATAAAGTGAGACGCATTGAAGTATGACGCATTCAAGTATCAATTAAATAAAGTGAGACGCATTCAAGTATCAATCAAATAAAATATGACGCACTCAAATATCAATTAAATAAAAGGTGACGAATTCAAGAACCAATTAAACAACTTATGACGCATTCAAGTATCAATTTTACTAACTATCATCTGACACATTCGAGTACCAAATAAAGTATGACGCAACCCAGTAACAATTAAATAAAGTATGTATGACACATTGAAGTACCGATTATGATAAATAAGCGACCCGCCCCGGCTTCACACGGGTGCAATATACATACATATAAACCTTCCTCTTGAATCAGTCTATTTATTGCTGAAAACTGCATTAAAATCCGTTGCGTAGTTAAAAAGATCTAAGCGTACAGACAGCGGGAGCGACTTTGTTTTATACTTACTATGTAAAGAAGAAGACAATACACACGTGCACTACTTACTTTAAGAAACTCAACTACTTACTAAATGCATTCAACTTCTTACTAAAAATATTTTAGCGCACTCAACCACTTACTAATAGTCAATTAGAGACATGACACAAGTATACAAAAATTGTTTTGGGCAAAATTCAGTTGACTATAGACTGAATATGTCAATTATGATGAATGACTAATTAGTTCTAGTCAGTTTGCGACAGGGTTCGTAATTATCAAGATAATAATTTCTTTGATAATTATATAATTAATTAAACAAAATATTTGTAACCATTTTCTTTTAAAGTTGACACCTTACGCATTTGGATATGCGTAGATACTAAAGATGAAACGGATAGTGATTTAGCTGGATACCGGATACCGAATATTCGGCAAGCTACAAGGCTGGAGCGCCGGGTATCCGGCTACCGGATATTCGGCCCTTTATCGCGTTGCATGACGCGATCAATTTGATTTGAATAAAGGCGCGTTTTGGGACTGTTTCAATGAAGTGGCAAAGGATAGTAATAGTAATCGTCGCGATCAAGAAAATCAAACTCTAATTGATAACGAGATTGACTTTTTCTTATAGACATCTCGAATCGATCGCAATCACGACCCATACATTTGGTGTTCAATTAATTTGAATCAGTACCAGCAATTGTCAAGGTTTGCTAGAATTTATCCTTCAGCACCTGGCAGTAGCGTTTACAGCAAAAGGCTATTTTCAGAAGCTGGTCTGGTATATGAATCCAACCGGAGTCGCCTCTTACCAACAAATGCGAAAAATTTGGTATTCCACCACACAATTTGCCACTTGTTAATTTTGAGTACTAATTAATAATAATAAAACATTTTTGACGTGCCATAATAAAAATAAACGGTGCCCATAACTCATTGTGGTATGATTTGCCTTGTGTAAAATAATGTATTTTTTAAATTTTACTATCCTGAATCCGGCCGGATACTGAATTACTATCCGGTATCCGGCCAGATAGTGAAAACAAGGCCGGATACCGGATAGTTACCGGATATCCGTTTCATCTATAGTGGATACACATGAAGTTATTATCAAGATATAATTATCACTTTGAACCCTAGTCTGCGATGACTAGTGATTGATAAGTTTCAATTTTAATCAAAATTATCAGACCCAGTCGTATGGGCCTTTCACCCATTTATCAGAAGCATCAGTGATAAAGTTATGACTGAAACTAACAACTGAATGAGTCATGACTGATTACTTCAGTCATGATTATGAATAAAGTCTTCAATCATGATATTGGTTGTTGTTAATCAAAGTACTAAATGGTCGCAAATTAAAAACAATGATTTAATAAATTGTAAAGTAAAAGGATTAAGGATTAAGGCAACACAGGGTGGAAGGTACACAGACGCTGAAACAGTTACCACATATTCAGTACATCATTCTGGACACACCCACATAGAAATAAATCGTCAGTTATAAAAAAAGCTGTTTCCTACAAAACTACAATACATACACGGTCAAAATGTATGAAAAAGCTGATTTAAAAAAAAATACAGATGGAGAATTTAAATTTGGTGAGTTCAGAATAATGTACTGTGGTAACCATTTAAGCATCAGTGTCCCTTCTACATAGTATAGTCTTAATTAGAAATGGTAACCAATCCCAAAATTGAAAAGTCTACATGTGGGACCAAAACCCAGACACATCCAGACAGATGGTAACCCTAATCTAAATACAGAGGCCAGCTCAAACAGAGTTGGATTGTGGGCTTTTTTTTTTTGAGCATGGGAAATCATCAAAATCTGGGTGGAGTGGGAGGGAGTGTCAGACTTTTACTGACTAAAACCCATCCATGTACCTTCTTTGCCCTTTGTGTTACAGGGCCGCGGTATCTCTTTCGAACAGTCCCGCAGCCCCGGCAGCGGCCCTTGTAAGCCAGTTTTTATATACTAACTGAATACTAGAAATATTTGACAACAAACAATAATCATATTCTCCATACCAGCGCAGTACACAATACACCAACTACATTCTCTAACTAAATATTTCTGTAAAAAAGCATAAATAAGTAAAAAAGCATAAATAAAGAAACTAACCTGTGTCATTGTTTGTAGGCGGTGAGGAAATAACAGATTCATGCTTAGTGGCCATCATCTACGATACCTGTGAACAAGTATAATAACATCCTTAGAATATTTCCTCTTTGGACGGTCATACTTTTGAATTTTCTGCTTTTTTTTTAAGATGACATTGCTGTTTTCTAATTTGTTGTGGCTGGCTTTGTACAAGGTAAGTTATTAAACAGCCAATGTTGGAACCTACTTAGATTATCTAAATGTTTAACAATGTTGGTTTTTCATTGCTTGGTAGGTTGAAATTAATAATGTTATAAACTCATTCACAGATAGTTTTTGTTAGTAAGTAAACACAACACATTTCAATACAAAAACAATAGGTTCAAAACATTCAAATTTCAAAACAATTAAACTGATAAGCTTTGCAAAATAAAGTTTGTTTTGTTTGCAGTTGAGGTTAGGTTTGCCGAGTCGAATTGTATCCAAAATTAAAGAATTTAATTAGAACATAATATTACAATAAAAGTTCCACACACGATTCTACATTGCAAGAGTTTTATTATTTGAACATTTTCAATTTCAAATGAATGTATTATCTCAACTCATACACATTGCAGATGAAAATGAACTAAAATAACATTGAAACACACAACTTAAAACAATGTAAGTAGACAGAATTTCATGCCACAAAACAATAGAAGTAAATCTTATTAGGTATACTCACGATCATTATCCAGTTATTGATGAAATTGTGGCAGCGTCTTACACCTAAATCGGCGTATTTTGGTTCATATTCACACTAACAACACTTTAAATCCGGCACAATCCAACACGTTACTTTACAATCCAACACGTTACTTTACAATCCAATTTTGAGTTATTCAAGCCGCATCGAAGACAACAACATATTCGACCGCTTTCGGTTTTCACGTGTTATATGTTAACCTTGAGAATACTATAACATACACTGAGAAAATGCAAATAGTTTATTTTCCGCTAACTTCTGTAGTTCCTACTGTCACTTCGCTTCTGCATGAAAATACAAAATGGCCGGCCAAATAAACAAGCGCTGTCAAAAAAGCCAATCAAGTATTCCATTAAAACCCGGCGATAGCCACTGAACGTATTCAGCTTTATTCGCTGACGTTTTGCGTCAATCAGGTTAAGTTTACAATTATTGTAAACCAATTATGTAAATTATACTTTAATAATGTTCAAGTAAAGTGGCTGACCTACGTCTTTCGATCGAAAATTCGAAACGCACTCTCAGTTCACTAAGGTAGAACGAAACTCTGTTCCTTTCACTCACAGGCAGACGCGGAGACGCGGTTGCCTATGCCAGTATGGCGGAGTGCCAGTATTGGTCGGCTGGCAAATTCCTAGCGGGTGTCGACAGCAGTGTGTCCTATCTCTGTCTAACTAAGCAGTCTGGGCGATAGTCGATATATCTGCCTCTTTTGCTCGGTCCGTAAGCGACGACAGTCAACATAAGCATAAATAACTCTCCGGGCAACATAGTGGTATATTATCGGAATCAGTCGGAATGGTTCGCCCCCATTTTGTCCGTAATGACCTCGCTCGCGCGCTCGCTCGGCTCATAGCTCGAGTGGTAAGCAATGCAGAACGCTTCCTCGAAGTAATAATAATACTGGTTGCGGATGGAGCCGAAATGTTGAGTCATGGAATGTATAGTTGAGCCATTTGGGCTAAGCCGAAACATAATGCGCTTTGCTCCGATACGCTCGGTGATTATTATGATTGTATTGATTGATTGAATAACCGAAATAAAATTAAAGTTTAATTACGGTTGCTAAATATTAGTTTTCTTAATTTTTTCATGCCTCTTCTTACTAGGTAGTCAGGTACACATAGTAGTCAATTAAAACCGACATTAGTAGTATAAGAAATAGGATAAAGGGACCTAACAAGTTTAGTAGGTACATATTATACCACATAGTGGAATGTTATTATGAAATAACATTAAGTGGCTTTGTTTTAAATAGGTAGGTAGTTAATAACTTTACCGTTAATCATAATATAATTATTATAATATCTAAAACAAAGCGTAACTAGTTAAATTAGGTACCTATGTAATTTTCAAACATTTCCTAGAAAATAATGGAAAGTTTCAATTCTCGAACAATACGAGAAAAGAAAAAAAGGTTCATTCCGTAGCTGTTGTTGTCGTACATTATCGAGCGGGCCTCCTACCGCGGCATACATGGGTCGGACACTGTAGTCTGGTTCAAACCAGTTTGTGAGCAGTCAAGCGAACATTCTCTCTCTTTCTGCGGCAGGCATGAGGCAACATAATATAACGTTTTAGTATTATTACTGAGTTGTTTTGTGCCATTGGGGTTTATGCCGTATCGATATCGACTCAGAGATTATCGAATGTAGGTAATAATAATAATTAAACTTTAGCTAGGCAGTCAACCGTTTGCTTAGTAGAATGGCGGCAGATATAATTTATATAAGATTGTTTCGACTATGTAGGTATGGTCTTTATCATGTGGCTTATCAGTGTATTTTGCTATGCTGCCTGACCTTGGCGTGTGCTAACGCTGACATGGAATGTAAATGAAGTAGGTAGGTGTAGGTACAACGACTCGTGTAAGTACGACGACTCGTGTCGATTTCGTCGTTCGTTGTCGGGTGTCGACGTTTCGTTTCGCTTGCGTTCTTGAAAGATAAGACAGCGTTTCTGGTTGGTCTCGCACGGTTTGCATAATTAATTATGTTGTTCCTAGTCTATTCTGAATGGAGATACCTACTAGATAGGTAGTTTCACGGGCGGATCCAGCTATCCAGTTGAGGGGAGGGGGGGGCGATAAATAAAAATTGAGAGCGAGCGAAGCGAGCTTGAAAAATTATGCTCCCGCCTGATATAGCTAGGATAGGTTTAATTATTTTTTGCATTCATAAAGAAACAGGATTACAGGTCTGTCTAACGTAATCTAGTCGACTCATGCAGATCATAAAGAAAAAACTAAGTGAATGCAGAATGAGAAACGAGCGACGGGAGCCCGAAAATATTTGCATTGCGCTTCGGATGGGTACACTACATAAATACGAAAAACTTGATTCCGACAGTCACAAATCCGAATTTTAAATACCGATTTTCATAATTCCGAATGGTTCAAAATTCCTAATAAGTATAACAACTCCGATTTATCATTTATCCTATTTTTATAATTCCTAAATTTCAATATTCCTAACGTTCATAATTACTATTCTCAAAATACCGAGTTTCAATAGATCGAATAACAAAAAGTAGTTAGCAGTTTATTCGAAGTATTGAAAATCGGAATGTCGTTTTTGGGAACGACAACCCATCGAGCTTTTTGATTCTTCGAAAATATAAAAATCGGAAAACAAACAAATCGGATTTACGACTTTCGGTATAATAAATTTCGTGATTTTTATTAATAGACATTATAATTCTTAGGTATTATGAAATTCTGACTTTTGTAAATCGGAACATTGAAATTCGTGTGACTGACACTGGCTTGGCCACCATCAGGGATTTCAATTTTGATTACACAAAAATTTAGTCGCTAATTAGTCGAAATTTGTCGCCAAAGATCAGAATTTGTCACTCACTGGTTCAAAAGATATAAGGCTTTATAGGTGGCTGATCTGAAGACTCTCTCTGAGCGACATATTTCGATTCGACTAATTAGCGACAAATTTTTTGTGTTGTCAAAATTGAAATCCCTGATGGTGGCCAAGCCAGTGTCAGTCACACTCGAAATTCGGAATAAAATATTTCGGAGTATTTGGGTGTTCCCTACAAAACACCCAAATACTCCGAAAATTTCCTTTTCAACATAAATACAGATATGGAAGCTACGGAGCAAGAGTGCAGTGCTTGTATCACATAAATACAGTCCACCGCCTCGGGCGGCGGGCCATAGCCCTCTTGCCCTATGGGTACACCGCTGCATATAGTTATTAGCTCATAGTCTAAATAAGGGTGTCGTTCGCGTAAAGCCGGCCACACACGTTACAGTATACTTGCGCAAGTCCAGACTTGCACAAATACACGTGTATTGGAGGTCACCACAAACGGTTCAAGCATGCTTGCACTAATAAAATTTCAGTGATATTTGTACAAGTGTGCGTATATGCAGCGAGCTACCTATGCTATAGATGACGCAATGGCAGTAGTTGGCTTTATTTTAGCGACAAAAAAACTGAAAATTCAGAACAGACACCGAATTATATGGACTAAAGGCTGGTTAAGAAAAAGAGAGCATTATTCGCATATCAGTTTGTTGAATGAATTGAAATTTGCACCCAAAGACTGGAATAATTATCTACGTATGGATGAAGAAACTTATTTAAACCTTCTGTCGATGGTAACGCCATATAAAATTTTAAAAAAAAACGTGTGTGCTTATGACCACACGACTGAAGTGAAACTTCTGAAAATTGCTTAGATATACGGAACGTATTTGGCTATGAGAGGAAAAGAGAAAGAAAATGTGCGCGCGCACTGCTGTCTCTTGCTTATACCCCCCACTCAATTCCCGTTCGCCTCGCCCGATCACACTTTTCGTAACGCTTCCACGCGTTCGCCAGCTTACTCCCCAAGTCAAGCGCGCGTAAAGAAGTTTCACTTCAACAAGATACTGTTATGAGGCAATCCATATCACCGCACGAAAGATTAACAGCCACTTTTAGGTATCTCGCAACTGGAAGGAGCTACGAAGACCTATTTACAACAATAATATCACCTCAGGTGACGCGATTTACAGAGTACTGTGGAAAGATTATTTGAAGGTGAGTAATAAAAATAAAAGTTTTGCATATTAATAAAAATTATAATTAGGTAAGTAGGTATTTTGTTTTGGTTCACAATATTTATTACTAAAAAAACCTTAAGTTACACGGTTCATTTCGGACTCACGACATTCATATGAATGTACCATAGTGCAATTATCTATCTGCCGGAACTGTTATAAATTAAAACGCATCAAAGTTTGATAAATATGTCCCGATAGATTGTTCTGGAATAGATCATTGCACTGTGATATCTTCAGATGAATGTTGTGAGAAGAAGTATCACCATATTCTTGTTGATCATCTGGCACCGGAGTGGAAGGAGATGGAGTTGATTCTAAATGAAAGAACTGTTGTGATTCATATGTTGGGGTTGCATGAATGTATTGTTGCACCTGGTGTGGTGGAGGACTGGGAGTTGGAGTTATACGAATGTATTGTTGTACCTGGGGTGGTGGAGGACTGGGAGTTGGAGGTATACGAATGTATTGTTGTACCTAGTGTGGTGAAGGACTGGGAGTTGGAGTTATACGAATGTATTATTGTGTCTGGTGTGGTGGAGGACTAGGAGTTGGAGTTATACGAATGTATTGTTGTACCTGGTGTGGTAAGGACTGGGAGTTGGAGGTATACAAATGTATTGTTTTGTCTGGTGTGGTGAGGACTGGGAGTTGGAATTATGCGAATGTATTATTGTGTCTGGTGTGGTGGAGCACTGGGAGTTGGAATTATACGAATGTATTGTTGTGCCTGGTGTGGTGAGAACTGGGAGTTTGAGTAACACGAATGTATTGTTGTGCCTGGTGTGGTGAGGACTGGGAGTTGGAGTTATACGAATGTATTGTTGTACCTGGGGTGGTGGAGGACTGGGAGTTGGAGTTACACGAATGTATTGTTGTGTCTGGTGTGGTGAGGACTGGGAGTTGGAGTTATACAAATGTATTGTTGTGTCTGATGTAGTGGAGGACTGGGAGTTGGAGTTATACGAATGTATTGTTGTACCTGGTGTGGTGAGGACTGGGAGTTGGAGTTATACGAATGTATTGTTGTACCTGGGGTGGTGGAGGACTGGGAGTTGGAGTTATACGAATGTATTGTTGTGTCTGATGTAGTGGAGGACTGGGAGTTGGAGTTATACGAATGTATTGTTGTACCTGGTGTGGTGAGGACTGGGAGTTGGAGTTATACGAATGTATTGTTGTACCTGGGGTGGTGGAGGACTGGGAGTTGGAGTTATACGAATGTATTGTTGAGCCTGGTGTGGTGAGGACTGGGAGTTTGAGTAACACGAATGTATTGTTGTGCCTGGTGTGGTGAGGACTGGGAGTTGGAGTTATACGAATGTATTGTTGAGCCTGGTGTGGTGAGGACTGGGAGTTTGAGTAACACGAATGTATTGTTGTGCCTGGTGTGGTGAGGACTGGGAGTTGGAGTTATACGAATGTATTGTTGTGTCTGATGTAGTGGAGGACTGGGAGTTGGAGTTATACGAATGTATTGTTGTACCTGGTGTGGTGAGGACTGGGAGTTGGAGTTATACGAATGTATTGTTGTGTCTGATGTAGTGGAGGACTGGGAGTTGGAGTTATACGAATGTATTGTTGTACCTGGTGTGGTGAGGACTGGGAGTTGGAGTTATACGAATGTATTGTTGTGTCTGATGTAGTGGAGGACTGGGAGTTGGAGTTATACGAATGTATTGTTGTACCTGGTGTGGTGAGGACTGGGAGTTGGAGTTATACGAATGTATTGTTGTACCTGGGGTGGTGGAGGACTGGGAGTTGGAGTTACACGAATGTATTGTTGTGTCTGGTGTGGTGAGGACTGGGAGTTGGAGTTATACAAATGTATTGTTGTACCTGGGGTGGTGGAGGACTGGGAGTTGTAGTTATACGAATGGATATTTGTACCTGGTGTGGTGAGGACTGGGAGTTGGAGTTATACGAATGTATCGTTGTGTCTGGTGTGGTGGAGCACTGGGAGTTGGAGTTATACGAATGTATTGTTGTGTCTGGTGTGGTGAGGACTGGGAGTTGGAGTTACACGAATGTATTGGTGTACCTGGAGTGGTGAGGACTGGAAGTTGGAGTTATACGAATGTATTGTTGTGCTTGGTGTGGTGGAAGACTGGGAGTTGGAGTTATACGAATGTATTGGTGTACCTGGTGTGGTGGAGGACTGGGAGTTGGAGTTATACGAATGTATTGTTGTGTCTGGTGTGGTGGAGGACTGGGAGTAGGAGTTACACGAATGTGTCGATGTGTCTGTTGTTGATACTATTTTTGTGGTAGTGTCAAATTGCCCATTTCCGCTTGAAAAAGTGTATCATTTATAATTTTTTCAGCAATTAGTCTTTGCTCTTTAGGTAATTCACGCAATTTAAATGCGACACTTTTGCCAAAAATATCAAATCGGTCGTCCTTTAACAAACGACGTTTGAAATACTCGTTTACGGAATATAATACTTCAATAGACAAATCTGTCGAATCTGTAGTTTTCCTTTTGGGATGTCTAGCACGACTTGACGTTTGTTCAGAGGTAGAATCACTTTCCGAAGAGTTATCTTGTGAATCTAAAGCTGATTCGGTTTTCTGAAACAATAACATTAATTATTTATTTTTTTAGTTCCCACAAACCGAAGAAGAATGGAAGAACATCGCGATACATTTTGAAGAGAGATGGAATTTCCCACATTGCCTTGGAGCTATGGACGGAAAACACATACAGGGTGTAAACAGACCCTTCACGAAGCCGTTAACCAAGCATTCTGTACATCAAACTAAGTAACCCTACACAAAAATTATTGCTGGGAAACGATTTTTTTTTGGGGTGAAAAATAACCTTTTACGGTAAAACTCAATGTAACGCATTCAAAACATTGTGCTTATGGATGCATTGCACAGTAAACGGGTCATGGAGGTACCTATTTAAAGTAAAGTTATAACCTTAAAAAATAGAATTTAAAAAAAAGTTGGAACTTTGACCCCCAATAACTCCCTAACTAGAAGGTTCCCAGGTATGGTCTAGAACAAAAAAATGATCGCAATAGCGGGGAAAATAAGTACCTTTCGGCTTCGTTAAGGGTCTATTTACACCCTTTAGATATTATTCCCCCAAGTGGAAGTGGCTCATATTTTTTATAATTATAAAGGTCGATACAGTATGGTATTTCTTGCAATAGTGGATACAAAGAATAAATTCATAATGTGTGATTTTGGAGTTAATGGCAGGATATCAGACGGAGGTGTGCTTCAAACTACTAAATTCTTCGAAAAGCTTCAGACAAACCGATTAAATATCCCTATAGATGAAACTATCAGAAGAAGTTCTAAAGTACTTCCATATGTTTTTGTAACCGACGACGTATTTGCTTTGAGAACTGACATAATGAAGCCATTCCGACAGGCAGATTTAAATTCACGGGAAAAAAAATATACAACTATCGAGTTTCTAGAGCTAGACGCATTGTTGAGAATGCGTTTGGTATTTTGTCTTCTAGATTTAGAATATACGGGGTGTAAACAGACCCTTCACCAAGCCGTCAACCAAGCATTCTGTACATCAAACTAAGTTACCCTACGCAAAATTTTTTGCTGGGAAACGAATTTTTTTTTTGGGGTCAAAAATCACATTTTACGGTAAAACTCAATATAATGCGCTCAAAACTTATTGCTGATGGATGCTTTGAATAGTAGGTAAACGGGCCATGGAGGTAATTGAAGTAAATTTAGACCCTTAAAAAGTAGTATTAAAAAAAAAACTTGTGTAAAAATTTGAACTTTGACCCCCAATATCTCCGTAACTAGAAGGTTCCCAGGTATGGTCCAGAACAAAAAAATGATCACAATGACGAGGAGAACAAGTGCCTTTCGGCTTCGTTAAGGGTCTTTTTACACCCTTTATAATAATTACCTCAATTAAGTATTTATCTACAATAAATAAAATCATTTTAACTACCTGCTTTTTATTATCAATATACATAATATTATAAACATAATCTTAAGCTTTATTTTATTAGTATAGATATACTTACTTGTGAACTTTCAATTCCATCGATGTAAGTACGAGAAAATCTTGGCGTCCCTTGGTCATCATCCAAAAATGTTAATAATTCGTAGTACCATAATGTAGGTGTATACACATCACTGGTATCTGCTCCAGATCGAGTTGACTCTTCAATCTTTTTCTTTTCTTTACGATAATTCGTTCGTAAAGCATTTAATTTTTTAACAACAACTTCACGATTGGCGTTTGGTTCGAATTTTCGGTATTGCTCAATTAATTTATTATAAGCAGCATTTTTTTTGTCCCTGTGGTGGTAGTCTTTACTTTTTATTTGCCAAAGACATGGCTCATTTCTGTATATATTTATAAATTCTTCTATAATATCGCGAACTCCATGCCTCTCGGTAGTCTCGTTCATTTTGGCGCGAAAACGACGTGCGTTCTTGTAGGTGGCTAAAAGAACACTGAATGTGAATACTCCCACACACGCTCATGTGAACTTGCGCAAACACAATTAAGTTTGCACAAGTTGGAATTGTTTGGAACTTTGTCAAGAACTTGTGCAAGTCGGTTACGCAATTATCTTCCAACACACGTTATGCCGGCCACACACGTTCCAGTATACTTGCGCAAGTCTGGACTTGCGCAAGTATACTGTAACGTGTGTGGCCGGCATAAGTGTCAGTAAGTGTTTGCCATTGCACAAAGTGTTTATTTGACCTAAACCTTTCGCATATTATTATTACCTTGCGTCATTATCTTTTGTTTAGTGAAGTACGTAATAGGGAATGACTCAAATATAGGTACCTAGTAAGCACGACGACCAATGAAGCTATGCAATGCAAGCCCAGTATAAGCGGATCTCTTATCTATACAAAGCGAGAACATGTTATACTGGAGATGTATTGTTTGATATGTCTAAGAAACAGAAGACAGAAAAAAGGAAAACATATGGAGCCTCTTTTTCATTTGGTACTAAATCCATTCATTAACTCTGAGCTAGGCGTGGGCGAAACGGCCCCTCGCGCATGACCTCGCACTTAGGCTGCGTTTAAACCAGAGATGAGCGAGGATGCGTGTGGAACTAACCAGTCACATGGCTAGAATAGCTCAAGCCAGGGGCGGATCTACTTAAAGGCTTTTTGGGCTGCAGCCCAGGGCCCCGCGAATACAGAGGGCCCCCAACCGAACTGAAACCAATAGACGATATTGTCAATAATAAAAATTATCTAGAATTTAAAAAAATCCGATCTTAAGGTTGGCAACACCACGATCAATCAACCCGTGTGCGCATCTATCAAACGGAACGGGGAATTCTTACTTACTGCAGTCTAAGACAGAGTCTCCTCTTGCAGTGAAATTTTTTGGCTAATTTATGAAAATAAACTTGTTGATGTTTTCCCAAACTGCTATAGCATCTTAAAGATTTTTTAACGATGCCGATCACTAGCTGTGAAGCGGAGCGTTCATTCTCCAGGATGTCGTATATAGAAAACAAATACAGGACAACAATGTCGAACTATCGACTAAATCATTTATCAGTTCTTTCGATAAATTACGATTTAACAAAGGACCTACAGAGTGTAATTCTTTTATTTGGTCATCGCACTGTAGGCTACAGTGCGATGACCAAATAAAAGAATTTGCAGCACAAAAATGCAGAAAGGTTGCTTTATCTATACATATAAAATTCAAAGTCCTGACTGACTGACTGACTGAGATATCAACGCACAGCCCAAACCGCTGGTCCTAGAGACATGAAATTTGGAGGGTGTATTCTTTTTAAAGAGTAGGTATCCACTAAGAAAGGGTTTTTCGAAATTCCACCCCTAAGAGGGTGAAATGGGGTGTTGAATTTTCTATGAAACTTTTTATTCTCGCAGTCGATTGACTTGCCAATTTGTGCACATACTCTTGAGATAAAATTATGAGATATGTGTATCACAATTTTCCAAAATCATTACCCAATTTAAAAATTCAATGACTTGATTGGTTGACTGATATATCAACGCACAGCCCAATCCGCTGGTTCAAGAGACATGAAATTTGGAGCGTGTATTCTTTGTGAAGAGTAAATATTCATTAAGAAAGGGTTTTTCAAAATTTCACCCTTAAGAGGATGAAATGGGGTGTTGAATTTTCTATGAAACTTTTTATTCTCGCAGTCGATTGACTTGCCAATTTGTGCACATACTCTTGAGATAAAATTATGAGATATGTGTATCACAATTTTCCAAAATCATTACCCAATTTAAAAATTCAATGACTTGATTGGTTGACTGATATATCAACGCACAGCCCAATCCGCTGGTTCAAGAGACATGAAATTTGGAGTGTGCATTCTTTGTGAAGAGTAAGTATCTGCTAAGAAACAGTTTTTTTAATTTCCATCCTTAAGAGGGTGAAATGGGGTGTTGAATATTCTGTGAAACTTTTTATACTCCGAGTAGATTGACTTGTAAATTTGTATACATACTTTTCAGTTAAAATTGTGAGATACGTGTATGACAGTTTTTTCCAAAATCAAAATCATCCCCCAACAAGTCAAATAGGGCTTCGAAGCTCACGTAGACGGGCGCATGGCGCGCAGGGCGTCCGGGGCACGGGAGTATTTACCTATTAAGTAAGTAGGTAGGATTTTTCTGACGTAGACGTCTGTAAATATGGTTTATTCCACAGATTTTTGCGTTGGCTCGTGATACGCGACATTGATATTAAATGTTATGTAAAAGTTTAATGTCTTTAAATAGATTCCTAATTAATCATTTGATTGTTGTCACCGGTGTCCAATCTCAAACCAAGGTATCATATTTCACGTTCAAATGTAATTTAATTTATATTACTATGAACGAATGTTTGCAAGTTATAAGCAAGTATATGTAAATCTATGTATGTACTATACATACATAGATTACTTATTATCCCAGAAGTAAGATCCCGTGGGCAATTCCCGAACTCCACGCGGGCGAAGCCGCGGGCATAAGCTAGTAATTTATATAACATAACCATTTATAACCTGTCAATTTATTTTGCAATAAATAATCTATATCTATATACATATAATAAAACAGTAAAAAAACTGTGTCTGTACAAAGAAGATATTTAAAAAAAAATATTGGGTGTGATTTAGAAACAGTAATAGAGCACGAATCCAAAAAAAAAATTCTGTCTGTTTGTCTGTTTGTCTGTTTGTTTGTACACGCTAATCTTCGGAACTACTGGACGGATTTGAAAGATCTTTTTTTTGTTGTATAGGTATTGAGTCTGGGCAACATATAGGCTATAATTTATCTTGGAAACTTGAACACCTGATGCAGAACCGCAATAGACCAGCTAAACTATAAGAGATACAAAAATAGTACAATAGCAAAAATTGTTCCACGTGAAGAGCATTTTCTGTTGAGAGAATAAATTTGAAGATCTGGAACACCTGATGTGGAACTCCAAGAGCCCAGCTACACTATAACATATGTATATAGGAATGACGTCTTAGCAAAAATTTTTCAATCTGATGAGCACTCTCTGTTGATTTATAAAAATCGAAGATCTGGAACACCTGTTGTGGAACTCCAAGAGCCCAGCTACACCATAACACATATAGGAATAACATCTTAGCAAGAATTTTTCAATTTGATGAGCACTCTCTGTTGATTTATAAAAATCGAAGATCTGGAACACCTGTTGTGGAACTCCAAGAGCCCAGCTACACCATAACACATATAGGAATGACGTCTTAGCAAAAATTGTTCAATCTGATGAGCACTCTCTGTTGATTTATAAAAATCGAAGATCTGGAACACCTGTTGTGGAACTCCAAGAGCCCAGCTACACCATAACACATATAGGAATGACGTCTTAGCAAAAATTGTTCAATCTGATGAGCACTCTCTGTTGATTTATAAAAATCGAAGATCTGGAACACCTGTTGTGGAACTCCAAGAGCCCAGCTACACCATAACACATATAGGAATGACGTCTTAGCAAAAGTTGTTCGGTCTGCTGGGCATTTCCTGTTGACTTATAAAAATCGAAGATCAGAAACATCTGATGTGGAAATCAAAGCTAACACTAATTTAACTGTATAATTATAAAATAACATAAGCTGGGAGTACCTCCACGCGGTGAAGGCGGTCATTGAAAATTTGACTCTACTGGACAAAACTCCCATTTATTTTTTTATTTTATCGAATAAATATGCCTTCGGGCTTATGTTATTTGAGTGTTTAATTTCCTTTTCCACTTTTCTTCGTGACACGGTAGCCTACCCGGTGACGCAGGGGAACAGTCACTTAGATTTTAATTGATCAGGTATCTTCACAATAAAACTATAACCATGCCTAGAAAGAGGTCAAATCTTTCCCAATGTTTCAGAGGAGCTAAAAGATTGAGGATCATAAGATCCCAAGAATCTACCGAAGAACGTCAGGAGAGACTTGATGCTGTTCGGAACATCAGGCTGCAACTCGCTCCGTGGAAACCTCTTCGGATCGCGAAGCACGCCTGCGTTCTCAGGGTATTTACGCATCTACTGTGAAGAATATGATGCACGACTGACCGCTGATCGTGAACGTCATGCATTGTCTCGCGAGTCGGAGACGTTCACGGAAAGAAAATTACGCTTGAGTTCTCAGCGTGTATACACATCGACTTCGAGGTATCTAGAGACGAGTGCGGAACGTGATGCACGACTGACCGCTGATCGTGCAAGTCCATGCATTGTCTCGCGAATCGGAGACGTTCAAGGATAGAAAATTACGCTTGAGTTCCAAGCGTATCTACGTGTCGACTTCTAGGTCTCTAGAGACAAGTGGGGAACGTGATGCGCGACTGACCGCTGATCGTGAGCGTCACGCATTGTCTCGCGAGTCGGAGACGTTCACGGATAGAGAATTGCTCTTGAGTTCCAAGCGTATCTACGCATCGACTTCTGACTTACAAAAATGAAAGATATGGAACGTCTCGAATCGTCTCGCGCATCCCGTTGTTTTCCCGTCCCCGGGCTCTTAGAATTCGACATCAGACGTTTCAGATCTTCGATTTTGACGACCCCGTTATCGCTGGCATAAGCAACAGGATCCGCATACGAAGTCGCGGGCAGAAGCTAGTGTTTTAATAAATAAATAATATATTTTGTTTTCCTATTTTCTTCCTGTACTTAAAATTATTACATTACATATACCTACATGACTACAGAAAACGGTTTCTTGTCAAAATAACAATTAGTAGAGTAATTAGGTAGGGCCCCTAAGCAGTATTAGCCCAGGGCCCCACAAATTCAAGATCCGCCCCTGGCTCAAGCTGTGAAAAAGAAGCGATATTATTGGTTAGTTTCACACACATCCCTCGCTACGCATCCTCGCTCATCTCTGGTGGAAACGCAGCCTTAATGGGGCCTCGCGCGAGGCTCCCTAGGTCGGTCAAACAAAAAAAAAAGATTAATTTAGGATAATTCAAAATAATGGTGTGATATTTTCGAGTTCCGCTCGCTGTACATTCTAAGCTCTCTGACAAATTTTGAAATTAAGTAAGTACCTAAATGATGAGTACGTAAGTTGGCAAAATAACTTATGTATCAGTTTGAATGGTCAAAAGAAATCCAACCTCTCCTAGCCGGACTTAAATTTTCGAGCTTAGAATCGAGCATGTTTGATCTCAAATTATCTAGATTTATTCGAGATAAGGTGTCAAAATTTTCAAACTCGCTTCGCTCGCTCTTGCAGCCTGCTTTATCTTCAATCTTGAACTTGTCGATACAATTCTTACCCGTCCAAGGCAGCTTGTCAAAATTCTCGACCCGCTTCGCTCGCTCTTGCAGGCTGGATTGTCTTCGTTCTTCTTCTTTTATTTATAAGTCGACCATGCTATTCCTATTTCTGAATGAAGAGTAAAAAAAAACCCGACTTAGTTCTTTTAACAAAGTTCTTTTTGTCCTTAAAATTTTATATGTAAGTCGACTAAGTAACCGTTATTTCTGACTATAAGGTCAAAAGAAAGGCTTACTTATCTGGGTACTTTCATTTTCGAGCTCGCTTTGCTCACTAATGCAGCATAGGTTCCTTTAATTTTAAACTGTAAGCATATTGTGAAAAGCGCAAAAAAAATGTGCTCGCTGGGTCACTAGTAGTATAAAATATTTGAGAAATAGTATGAAACGGGACAATGTCTGCTAAAGTACAGTTAGCTTCAACAAAAAAAAACAACTATAAATCCTCATAGACTTTTTTTTCAGGTAGGAAATCATCAAATGACCCCACCCTCCCACTCCCACCTGCTAAATACAATCTACACAGAGAGATGACGGCTTCCCATTACCTCTGGCTCTGGACCATGGATTGAACCAGGGCCGGACGCGAGAGGTCGCCGCCGCCAATCGCCGAATCCTCATAGCCTCAGGCTCTTATTTTTATAAAAAACTAGCGACCCGCCCCGGCTTTGCACGGGTGCAATACTGATACTAAATATACTACAGACTGTCTTTATATACGACGTTCACAGCTTTTTTGTCATTAGACAATACAAACATGTTAAGTAAAGGATAAAAAATGGTTACTGTGGGTTATCCTTAAGAGATAGACATATACCATCGAGGACTTTTTTGTAGACCTTTTTAAGGTGCACAATACTGTAGTACATTATTTTGATTTATCTCGTAGGGTTCAGCCAACGTTTGCAATGTAAACGCAAAAAAAATTGTTTATTTTCGACCTTACATTAAAAACCTCTAAAATTATCAGTGTTTCTCTACTATATTATGCATGTATTATACATATAAACCTTCGTCTTGAATCACTCTTTCTATTAAAAAAAACCGCATCAAAATCCGTTGCGGAGTTTTAAAGATCTAAGCATACATAGGGACAGACAGACAGTGGGAAGCGACTTTGCTTTATACTATGTAGTGATCACGCAAATATGTGCATTTCAATATTCTCCGCGCACTTATATTTCTCCATCACAATAATTCCAAATCCAAATATATTGTAGAATCTTTGCATTGGTCTTGAGAATAGGGAGGTACTGAAAGAAAAGGGCCTCGCTGATACGACTTCGTCCACACTTCGCCACTGCTAAGTAAGTAACTGTAACGTAAGTTAGCAAAATAACTGATGTCTGCTTGAAGGGTCAAAAGGAAACCTAACCTCTCCTAGCCAGATGACTTAAATTTTCGAGCTTAGAATCGAGCATGTTAGATCTCAAATTATGTTATTATTCATTATCGAGGTAAGGTGTTCAATTTTTCAAACTCGCTTCGCTTGCTCTTGCAGCCTGCTTTATCTAGTCTGTAACTCTGTAAGTATGAGTTTGAACAAAAAGGGGAAAGATGTGGATGGGGTCAATATTGAGCCTCGGGAGCCCACAGCCCCCCGAAATAACACAATCGACCGTCCTTTTTCGGTGAAGAGCCAGCCCTAAGGACAAAGTCCCTCTCCCTACGCATTTCCCCGACAGTGTCGTCTCTCCTAAAAAGGGTCGGAAATGAATGAGTACCTACACCGTTTCATTTCACGTTGTGCCCGAATTTTCGTACGCAAAATTGAAATTTATTCGTAGCTTTAGTGTTAATGATGTTATGTTGATTCGAAATTGGGTGGATTCCTTGAAACGGGTGATACTAGACCTAATTTGCAACAATTTTGACCTAGTCTAGTATCACAAATTCAGTCAATATTTTACAATTATAACTTGCTATAACTTTCAATCTTCAAGGTTAGGAATTTAATTAAAGGGAACAGTACCTATTATTAGTAAGACAGGGCATTTTATGTAAACAAATTGAAAGTACCAGTAATGGCACATAAACTCACATTACATAAACTCAAATTATTAATCATTACATAAACTCACACTGTTTCAAATGAATAGGCAGGGTATCATTCAAACCTCGTGAATAAGGAAAATACACACGAATACCTATATATCTCGCGCTAATATTAGACCTTGGTTTACAATACTTGCAATTCATCATTTGTCTAGCCTTTCCTCAACTATGTCGGGTTCGATTACCAGTATTTTAAAAGGAGCGACTGCCTACCTGACCTCCACAACCCAGTTAGTAGTGTGTAATAGGATTACCCCTTGGTAGGACTGGTTGTCGAGACTTTCGGGTCACTGACTACCTGCAACGACTGTCAAAGATCTACAAATAACGCCAGGACCCTCGGCTTAACGTGCTTTCTGAGGCACTGGGGTAACTTGGTATGTAATGGATGGTCACCCATCCATGGACCAATCTAGGCAAGCGTGGCTTAACCTGAATATCGACTCAAGCGGCTGTTATTACTTAGCCATGAGCTTTTTTACAAGACTTTCAATTAAACTCAAGTATTTCTAGAGGAGTCCATAGCTGTTTATTACTAACATATTATTACAATTTTGTAAAAAAATTACTAACATGCAAATATTAAATAAAAGGAACTATGTACAATTTCAAAAAATCAACAGGAAAATTGTCCCAATGGCTTGCAGCAATACCACGTTGAATTCTGGTTCTTTGACCTAAAAGTAGGTCAGATATCAAGTGACGACCAACCGCTTCGCTTGGCGATATTCCGAAAGACTCGATATTAAGTAAAACTCGGAAATTAGACACCTATGTGGAATTATTTTGAACCAGAATAAGGTTTTTGTCCTAAAAATAGTAATATCCTAATAATAGATAGAAGCAAGCAAGTCGATCTAAAGTCCTCAAGTTCTGACCTCTCTGTTCAAGCTTATTTTAATCTGTGGTCTCAAACTCACAAGCGACCAAGTTGTGTGTATATATATATGTTTGTGTTGTATATATGTTTGTGTGTGTGCGACTTTGTGTAGTGCTCTGCACGCCCACGCGCGGTCGACCTACGTGGGGTGGCCTTGCAGGGGGCATTAAGAGTTCGAGCGTATTTTTCGGTATTTTAAACGAAGAGGGTGACGCGTTTACTTCGTAGTTTTGAACAAAAATAAAAATATGGTGGGACAAAACCCGAATATTGTTGTAAAACGTGTTAAGTTTTGACAGACTTTATATGTATATACGGGTGTCTGTGAATTACCTATAGGTACCTACTACATCTCACAGACACCTGTGAACACTGGTTCTTGTGTGTAGGTAATAAGTATGTAATGTATAGGCAGAGTGCATTAAATTACTTATTTTACCTTATTTAATACAAAGGAAAAACGTTTACCTATTGCTTACGTATTTTTGGACGCGTTGTGTTTTTTACAGCCGCGTCGTTTTATATTTCTAAATTAATTGTCTCAGTTGACAATAGGTACTTCCTTCAATAAAATTAATAAACAATACTTAATTGTATTTATTGAGCATCAATCACAAAATAAATCACCATTGTCATGGTTATTAGTAAAATTATTTCCTTTATTTATTTCTGTACAAATATAATTACATTTTTAAATATTCCTTAGAAAAAACAATATAATAAACATTTAAAAATATAAAAAATTGTAGCCCACCGGTATCGGGAACAGAGTCCAAGCTACCGGCGGTCAGGGCTCCAGAGAGAGGAACCTCCTAACAATACGAGCCGTGTCCAGGAGTACCGCTTTCTGAATCAAGCCCTTGATCCAGCTGCCTAACGAGAGCCTCCTCAGATGTTGGTCGAAGCTCTTGGCAATTAAGCCATGGGCTGATACAACTATCGGCACAATGATCGCTGAGTCCACATCCCACAAGTCGACAACCTCGTGAGCCAAATCAAGATACTTGATTTGCTTATCTTTCTCGGCTTTCACGAGGTTCCCATCATGTGGGACCGTTATGTCAACAATCATTGCGCGCCGCTCTGATCGATCCACCACCACTATATCAGGCTTATTGGCTACAATAGTCCTGTCAGTGATGATGGATCGATCCCAGTACAATGTGACACAGCCATTTTCGAGAACTGGGTCGGGCACATACTTATAGTACGGCACTTCCGATTCCACAAGGTTGTATTTCAGAGCAAGTTGCTGATGAATAATCCTGGCTACAAGGTTGTGTCTATGCAAGTACTCTCCGTTAGCCAGACGAGAACACCCGGAGATAATGTGACGGATTGATTCGCCTGGACGGTGGCATGCCCGACATATGTCAACCGTACCGTCCTTCACAATAAATCTCCGGTAGTTATTCGTCATCATAACTTCATCCATAATTGCACAGACAAAACCTTCGGTTTCTCCAAAGAGATCCCCGGAACGTAGCCAGGCTACGGACGCTGATAGGTCTACATCGGGCCCATGCATGGCCCGGAAAAAGCGTCCGTGAAGCTCCTTACTCTGCCATACTTCCCTGCGGTCGTTAGTATCAAGCACTACTGGTTTGCGCCAGTTCTCTTTAGCCAAGGAGAGAGGGGTGAGGCCCTTGTCCACCGCGACTACATCTCGATGCATACCCACGTCGGTTTCTAGGAAATATTCCCTAAGACTGCATATCTCGCGATTGTGGAGAGTCTTAGCGTTTAAAAAGCCTCGACCCCCACACCTCCGCGGGATAAACAGTCTCATAACCGAAGAAAAATAATATTTAAAGTGGTTATTAATGAAACGCATATTACGTACTCCATTTTGTAGTGGTTCTAAACACTTGCACTGGGTTTTGCTGTGGGTATTAATGAAAAGCAGTTTTAAAGTGGTTATTAACGAAATGCGTTTTGCAGTGGTTATTATTGAAACACGTTTTACAGTGGTTATTAATGAACGCATTATGCTATTGATAATAATAAAAATCCTTCAAAGGTGATTATAAGTAAGTATATAACAATTGAAATTCAATAGTTTTTCGTCTGTAGTTAATTTCGTAAAACTAAAATACTGGGTAATTTAAGTAATAAGTATTGACCACAATACTACCTAGTATTAAGAATCAAACATAACTAAAAATAATCTAAAATACAGTTAAACTAATTTTAACCTGTACTTCTGCTAACCCAACCATCCAAAGCCTCAAAAATGTTTAGATGCGGTGTATTTTCAACACAAAAAAGCAGAAATTTTATGGAAAGTTGGCGCAGTATATATTTTTCTGTACCTTGTGGAGTTAGTTCCTGATCCCTGGGGGTGCTAGAGTTTGCGAGCGAACCCGTACGATAGAACCGGGGTGAGCCAAAAGTGGACCACCCCCTCCCATCGCCTACCTCCCCACCCTGTCTGCGGTAATACTGGTACGAACCTCTATATAAAATACTTTATGCTGGGAGCGGAGTGAGCAATTTTATACTTTTCTTTTTATACTACCTTTTATAAGTAACAGTGCTATGTTACTTATAAAAGGTATTATTAGTGTTATGTTACGTACACAGATCTAGATTTTATTTACTGTTTAGGTTTACTATAGTTTAATTCGTCTCATTGTACCATTGTATAGTGCTGCATGGCTATTTGGCCATAGTCAGAGCTCTCGCCTTTTTCCACGGGGGTGCCTAGAAACCACAGAGCGCCACCACATCACCTGCTACGATTCCTAAATACTCCTTTTTCCTCGTCAACGTTCATACATCTGGTCACACACGCACGCGAGTACTACGCACCTGACCTTTCTGAAGAACCTTACCAATGAGGTCAATGTATGTCCTTCTAGGGCGTCCCCTCCTTCCAGTCCAATTTCTACGGACAGTTTCACAGATGTTAACCAACCGCACCCTCCTGACATTGTCATTCAAGCGCCAAAAAAAACGATGTTGCATCATACCTATTTGTGTAAAATACTTTAGTGATATTCCTTTGTTTTCTAGATAGAGATTTTTGTAGGTAGGTAAATAATGGCGCATTATGTTTAGGTGTGTATAAAAGTTTTTCTTCTTCTCTTTTATCACTGGTCGAAAAAAAATCATAACAAAAGAGATCGGACCATATACCTAATTTGTTGTTGCATTTAAATGAAATCCATGATTATCTTAAGCGACGTTATCTGAAAAAAATAGTACATTTTGATGTAAGGGTTGAAACTTCGTTATTGCATTCGAGGCGGAATTCACACCCGAGCCGCAGACGAGGTTGTTATGGAGCCGAATGCACGCGTGTGAAATACATTGCATGATGAACCTTATCGTAGTGCGATAGGGACCAGTTTTCGGATAAGTGTTTTGAAAAAAAAATTGGTATATTAAAAGCGTAATCTGCGATTCCGGGTTCGCAACCGTGTTTACCCTCATACCGTGATATTTTTTTTTTCTATAGAAACAAATAACGCTTGAACTCAGAAATAATGAAACTGTGGTTGAGAAAATGTCAAACAGATAATGATACGGCCTCTTATAGCAGTATTATTTCAATCTTACTTCAGTGTGAGAAAGAGATGGAGCTAGTCGTCCTGTATAGCTCCGTCTCTTTTCCACACCGAAGTGACTTTCAATTATTTCTGCTATAAGAAGTGGTGGTACGGGCCCCGGGGCCCTGGTTATTAGATTAGTGACAACGGCCAAACTATATAAAAAGTAACAGAATCGCGACAACTGCACATCTATGGTAAAAAAATTACAATAAGGGCCTTTATATTGTAGCGTTGAGAGCGATTCTCGTGCTTGTACTTGCCACCAATGTGCAGTCATCTGTACTATTATAATTATCGAAACCCCCTCTCTCTCAGCACCGGCAGAACTTAGTAGACACGAAGTTAGTACGGGAGTACCTGTGTTGTAGTTATCCACAATATGCAATGTGCCACAGATCAAACCGGGATCATCTTAGGATCAAAACAGGCTCAGACTAGGCAGTCATATTCCACCTTTTGTAAATCAAATACGAGCAAAGTCTGCGTTCTCAGGAGGAGAACTGAGTGAGGGAGATATGCGCCGGTATTACTCCCCGTCTCCAACAGCTAAGGGTGGGTTCAGGATGGGAGTCGCTGATAGTAGGGTGGCGTTCTCCCGACACCCCGGGCTCGGCATTAATAATAATAATCCCCAGTTGGGTATGGGTATGAGTTTGGTTGGATTGATCACTAGAGATCGGTCAAGTATAACATAATTCATTTGTCTAAGCTTCAAGATGGATAATACCTCCCTTAATCTCCACAAGTAACATGTGACTTAAAACCTTAAAGTTCAAGTAAATAACTACAGGGTGTAAACAGACCCTTCACGAAGCCGTCAACCAAGCATTCTGTACATCAAACTAAGTAACTTTACGCAAAAATTATTGCTGGGAAACGCCTTTTTATTTTGGGGTAAAAAATCACGTTTTACGGTCTGACTCAATGTCACGTACTCAAAATATTGTGCTGATTGATGGATTGAATAGTATGGGGGCCGTGGAGGTGTTTAAAGTAAAAATCTTTCATTAAAATCATGTATTTAAAAAAAACTTGTGAAAAAGTTGGAACTTTGACCCCCAATATTTCCGTAACTAGAAGGTTCCCAGGTATGGTCTAGAACAAAAAAATGATCGTAGTGATGGGGGGAACAAATGCCTTTCGGCTTCGTTAAGGGTCTTTTTACACCCTTTATTGCTCAAAAAGTCCTAGGTGATGAACTATGAAGATGACTAAAATCAAAAATCTTTTACGGCACATGATCATAAACCAACATCACACTAGACACTTGGAAAGTAAATTATTTTTTACATTATTTGAAAATATACACACGAAAATTCATTTCGGGAACGCTTCCTACTGTCGAGTCGAGAAATAAAAAACTCACACTGTACATAACATAGGCATTCATTCATTGATAAAACGTTCCTGAAATGGCTAAAGGCTCAGTATTTTTTTTTTTTAACTTTTTTTGAAAAAAACTCGCTTTTGTAACTAGCCGAACTAACAATTAGGAAATAATTTTGTATAAGTTCAGAAAAAGAATAGAGTGATTAAGAAAAAAACATTTTATTGTAAAAAATGTGGAGTGCTAGATGTCAAATTGTTGTAAATATTTATTGACAGATCAGATATTGGTAAAAGTTAAGTCATTATGAAATATCTTAAAAAGCACCCCGCGCTTTTTCATGGGTCCTTGATAAGTGTGCGAAGTTTCAATTCAATCCGACGTTTTGAACTGGGTGAAAATCACGTTCAAAGATTCCGTTACATAGATACATACCAAGCTCATAAAAGTGTGTAAAAAAATTATGCTCGCGGTACAAGTTTAGTTACAGTAACTGTCAATAATACAGGGTGTAAACAGACCCTTCACGAAGCCGTCAACCAGGCATTCTGTACATCGAACTAATTAACTTTACGAAAAAATTATTGCAGGGAAACGACATTTTTTTTTGGGGTGAAAAATCTCATTTTACGATAGGAGTCAATGTAACGCACTTAAAACATTGTGCTGATAGATGGATTGAATAGTACGGGGATTGTGAAGGTGTTTAAAGTAAAAATCTAAGATAAGAAACATGTATTAAAAAAAAAACTGGTCAAAAAGTTGGAACTTTGACCCTCAATATCTCCGTAACTAGAAGGTTCCCAGGTATGGTCTAGAACAAAAAAGTGATCGCATTGACGGGGAGAATGAGTGCCTTTCGGCTTCGTTAAGGGTCTTTTTACACCCTTTAGATCCACTCAGTACTCATACTCACCCAACTAAAAACTATTACGTTTTAGATTGGTGATTATGGTATGATTACACTTTTGTTCGCTGTTTTAAACTGGTGATTTATACAACGCGATTCAAATAAGAATAGGAACGGCAATGACCTCGAGCTTTTTTTTTAAAGTAACAATCTCGCCATAAATACAACTTTGATTTTATTAGCCATTCATAAACCTGTGCGTAAATGTTTAGAAGATTTTTGTCTCATTCAGTACTTATTTGTGTTGACGCCAGCTATTGATTAATATGTTGTTAATAAAATGATTGATACAAAACTTGTTTGTGTTAATACAGCTTTTTTTATGCTTGGCCGCTAAACATTTATTTGAAAATAAAGATGTTTTTTTTCTCGGTTCCCATAAGATTTTCAAGAAATTAAAATATATATATGTATATTACTAGCTGACCCGCGCAACGTCGTCTGAGTCACTTAGGGGTATGAACAATAGATAGTAGCCGATTCTCAGACCTACTGAATATGCATATAAAATTTCATAAAAATCGGTCAAGCCGTTTCGGAGGAGTATGGTAACTAACATTGTGACACGAGAATTGTATATATAAGACTAGCTGTCCCGGCATGCGTTGCAATGCACCTTTTCCTACCCTACCGTACCCTTTTTACCGACTCTACCTATCTATCCTATCTACCTACCCTACCCTACCCTACCTATCTATCCTACCTACCTACCCTACCCTACCTACCTATCCTACCTACCTACCCTACCTACCTACCTACCTACCTACCCTACCTACCCTACCTACCTACCTACCCTACCTACCTACCTACCCTACCTACCTACCTTTCCTACCTATTAATTTTATAGCGTCAACAACACGTGGTAATTATGCTGTTAAAATGTAGCTTATATGACACGTTCGTAGATTTACCATAGCAGCGCCATCTATTGATTACTTACTCAACCCAGTCGAAAGGTATCGACATCTGTTAGAATCATTTGGAGTTAACAGATAATTGTGACTGTCAAATAATAACAGACAAATAATTAGCAATAAATTAAAATTGTGACTATAATTTGAGATTTAAACTATCCTATCTCTCAAGTTGGATCGAACTGCACATGGTGTGCGAATTTTATTATAATCGGTTTAGTGGTTTAGGAGTCCATTGAGGACAAACATTGTGACACGAGATTTATATATATTAAGATTGTAACTCGAAAACTGTCAAGAATCGTGGAACATACATGGGGTATTTTCGGAAACACCTGGGCAAATAAATGATTCCTCCATTATTATTTTTTTGTGACGACACTATTTGGAGTGTTTTTTTTATATTGTATTATATGGGATGGCCTGTGTATAATATAAAAAAAAACACTAAATATTCGAAATAAAAAATAAAGTAGAAATCTAAAGCGCTGGACACACAGAAAAGATGTAAGACAAGGCCGGGGCGCGGACAAGGCGCAGACGGGGCGCCGTCGCGACTTTTTAAAACATATAGAGAAGACGAGGCACAGACGTGACGCGGGGCGTCGTGAGAGATGACAGTCTTCAACCAGATGTGTTAGCACTGGTGTATCTCGCTAATATGCAGAGGGTTAGACGTTATTGGGTACTATCCGGTCTGGCGAAGCAATGAAGACAATAGATTTAAAAAAAATGGAGAACTACATATTTATCCAGATCGTTTTCAAGAAATATATAAGCCCCACCCCGCCCGCACCCCCGTTCTCACCTTCCCCTCGTCCACTCGCGCCCGTGCTCCGTCCTTTCTGTATGTTTTACAACAGGGCGCAGACGAGTAAGCGTCGTGTCCGCGCCCTGTCTTTTCTATATGTTTTGCGTCACGACGCTTCTATACATTTTGTATGAAAGGGACGCGGAAGAGACATATGTCTGCGCCCCGTCCGCGTCTTACGTCTTCTCTGTGTGGCTTGCGCTTTAAACTGAAGTCCACTTTTTTGGTAATTTATAAGTACATAGTTTAAATCTTCCAACTAACTTAAGAATAAGAATAAGAATAAGAATAATTTATTTATAAAAGTATTACAAAAATGTACCTTTATGTGCAGTAGTGTTATTTCTAAAACAATGGTATAATTAATGCATAATAGTAAACTATAACTAAAAATATATTTAACAGTTGCAAGAAACGATAATGTGGAATTCACAAATGTTTGCTAGCGACCTGCCCGATCTAGGTTTATTTAAACCTGTGTTTCAGGCCATCACTTTACATAGCACAAAATTAAGTAGGTCAGTAAATGTTATAAAATAAAAGAAATCTATTAACAACTATAAGAATAATCTAAGTGGTACAAAAATCAATAAACATTAAAACTAAATTAAGTAAAATACCTATGTACAATTAGATACCAGGGAATAACATAATCAAACCAGGACTTCTAGCAGTTTTTCTGTGTCCGTGTAATTAAGTATCGCTAAATAATCCGATATTACAAAACTACATTTCCTATAACTAAGACTGTAGAAGTTTAGATTCTTGTTGAGTCTATTATACAGAAAAGGTCCTAAAAACACATAAAATCGACTCGCAAAAGCATGTCTAGTTTGAGGCTTTGTGCAAACCAGGTCCTTCCTTCTCCTATCGTCAGGGATTGGGTCATAGGGAAGTGTAGAGTGCTGCTGTAGTATGATGTGAAGAATAAATAATTGCCGCACTGTGAGCACATTACACGCTCTATAGAGCAGGTGTGTAGGAAATCTAAACGGACGAAAGGTACCTAGCAACCTTTAGAATTGCTCTTTGAGAACGTTCTAGAGGGAGAAGAATCGAATTTCCCGCCCCCCCCCAGGACGTTATGCAATAGGTTAGAATAGACTGACACAACGCTAAATAAACCTGTTTTATTAATTTATAGTCGGCTATATTACGTAAATACTTAAAAACAAATATTAGTTTGCGCACTCGAGCACATAGTAACTCGATATGTTTACGGAAATTTAGATTCGAGTCAATAGTGACGCCAAGATATTTCAAATGGTCAGCTCTTTCTAAAGTAGGGCAAGAACATGCAGTGTCAGCGTACGTGCTACAGGTATGCGCGTAAATGATTAGGTTAGTAAGCGGTGTGTTAGTATTTCTCATTGTAAATGAAATGTATTTTGTTTTGTCAGCATTCAGTGTTAGAAGATTATTCTGGAGCCAATTAGATACAATGTTGAAACCATTCTGAGCATGTTCATAGGCCTCAACTCTTGATTTAGCTGAAAACAACAGGGCAGTATCATCCGCATAGGACATTACGACACCATTTTCGAGTGGCAGGCTGCAAAGGTCATTAATATATATCAAAAATAATGTAGGACCTAATATGCTGCCTTGTGGTATTCCAAAACGAGTATTAGAAAGATCTGAACTTGTATTCGGACCAATTTTAACACATTGCTGTCGATCGCTAAGATAATCACTTGAAATGATTTTTAATTTACATAAGGTACTGCTGATATTCGATCCTGGACGCAGGTAAAATCCTCTAGTCTAGCCTTTTTTCAGCTATTTTGAGGCCAGCTTTTAGTCTAACCGGATGCAGCTGAATACCAGTTCAGAATTAGTATTCTCCATAAATCTGTGTTAAAAATAGGTACCTTCTCAAAACTCGTTCCATGCTGACGCTGCTGTTCCAAGCTCTTCATTATAAAGAGGCAACTCAATGTTTCTTATCATGTAGCAACGTGGACGACAACTAAAACAAACTCAATGCAATAGGCCGAAAAGTTGATAATGCCTTGCGGTAGTTTTAAACTTACGTCATCTTAGATCTCAAAATAGGTAGTTTCGGCGTTCTTTTTTATTTTATTTTTAGAGCTAGTGGGGTCTTTTTTTCATAGATTTTATTAAACTTTTTTTTTACGCAATTATGATGCACAAGTATTTTAAAATGTGAAGGTTGAAATCGAGCTCGTGTGTATTCGTGAGTGATTCCGTACCCTTAGCCGACAGACTATCGTGTGTACATTTTTTACATCTAGCCTCGAATAAATTCAGATAGGTATTATTAATAAAATGTAATTTGAGATCAAAATGTCCCCATGCACCATTTTTTGCAACCTTGTGTACCTATGCATGCCATAATGGCCTATTAAGGGCTCGGGGCAAGGGGCTCTTAATTTATTTCAACCTCTGTCTATCCCGGTTGATCATACGAAAATAAAATATGTTAAAAGCTTTTTCGCAGGGTTCAAAGTACGACTATACGTAGGTAGATAGATTGAGATTTTATCAGAAACTTTAACCACGGCGGCGCGGGCGATGGCGCGCGGTGATGCAGTGGCTTAGCTGTATACTATCGACCGACCGCTTTAATGATTCCTCCGCCTTGCCCATCAAACGCACATTAAGCGTCCACAAAGTCCTAACAATATCCCACAGGTTATTTGCTTTAAAATAACCATAATCCACGTAGGTATTACGATACTAATTAAACCAATACGTGATCAACCTTCAGAATATTCCATTTAAATTGATAGCTTCGCGAGGAGTCATTTGCGTCATGCGCCTCAGCGCCTACCAGCATAAGTGTGGCCCTATTATGTATTCTGTGGCCGTAGGCAGTTAGGGTCGGTAGTAACATATAGCTAGGTAGGCACCTAGCTATAGGCACCATTTAAAATGTGTGTGAAAATACCCTTAAAGAAGCCGGAAGCACGTTTTGATCTCCTGCGTCATTGCGATAATTTTTTTGTTCGACCATACTATTGTGGGCCCAAATTCCAACTGTACCACAAGTTTTATAATGTTTAATACAAGATTATAGTGTTATTATTTTACTTTAAATACCTCCACGACCCCCGTACTGTTCAATGGATCCATCAGCACAATGATTTGAGTGCGTTAGATCAAGTCCTACCGTAAAACGTGATTTTTCACCCCAAAAAAAAAGTCGTTTCCCAGCAATTATTTTTGCGTAGATGTACAGAATGCTTGGTTGACGGCTTCGTGAAGGGTCCGTTTACACCTTGTAAGATAGACGATAATCTTGTAATAATCTATACATATAATAAGACAGTAAAAAAACTGTGTCTGTACATTGAAGATATTTAAAAAAAAAAAATTGAGGGGGGTTTAGAAACAGTAATAGAGCACGAATCCAAAAAAAAAATTCTGTCTGTTTGTCTGTTTGTCTGTTTGTCTGTTTGTCTGTTTGTTTGTACACGCTAATCTTCGGAACTACTAGACGGATTTGAAAGATTTTTTTTTTGTTGTGTAGGTATTAAGTCTGGGCAACATATAGGCTATAATTTATCTTGGAAACTTGAACACCTGATAAAGAACTGCAATAGAATAGCTAAACTATAAGAGATACAAAAATGGTACCATAGCAAAAATTGTTCCACGTGATGAGCATTTTCTGCTGAGAGAATAAATTTGAAGATCTGGAACACCTGATGTGGAACTCCAAGAGTCCAGCTACACTATAACATATATAGGAATGACGTCTTAGCAAACATTGTTCAATCTGATGAGCACTCTCTGTTGACTTATAAAAATCGAAGATCTGGAACACCTGTTGTGAAACTCCAAGAGCCCAGCTACACCATAACACATATAGGAATGACGTCTTAGCAAACATTGTTCAATCTGATGAGCACTCTCTGTTGACTTATAAAATCGAAGATCTGGAACACCTGTTATGGAACTCCAAGAGCCCAGCTACACCATAACACATATAGGAATGACGTCTTAGCAAAAATTGTTCAATCTGATGACCACTCTCTGTTGATTTATAAAAATCGAAGATCTGGAACACCTGTTGTGGAACTCCAAGAGCCCAGCTACACAATAACACATATAGGAATGACGTCTTAGCAAACATTGTTCAATCTGATGAGACTCTCTGTTGATTTATAAAAATCGAAGATCTAGAACACCTGTTGTGGAACTCCAAGAGCCCAGCTACACCATAACACCTATAGGAATGACGTCTTAGCAAAAGTTGTTCGGTCTGATGGGCTTTTCCTGTTGACTTATAAAAATCGAAGATCAGAAACATCTGATGTGGAAATCAAAGCTATCACTAATTTCACTGTATAATTATAAAATAACATAAGCTGGGAGTATCTCCACGCGGTGAAGGCGGTAACAGTTTAGGACTGATATTCGATGACGACGGTATATCATTGAAAATTTGACTCTACTGGACAATACTCCTATTTATTTTTTTACTTTATCGAATAAATATGCCTTCGGGCTTATGTTATTTGAGTGTTTTAGACTTTTCCCACTTATCTTCGTGACGCGGTAGCCTACCCGGTAACGCAGGGGAGCAGTCACTTAGATTTTAATTGATCAGGTATCTTCACAATAAAATTATAACCGTGCCTAGAAAGAGGTCAAATCTTTCCCAATGTTCCAAAGGAGCTAAAAGATTGAGGATCATAAGATCCCAAGAATCTACCGAAGAACGTCAGGAGAGACTTGATGCTGTTCGAGAACATCAGGCTGCAACTCGCTCCGTGGAAACCTCTTCCTCTCTTCTCTTCTCTTCCTCTTGGATAACGAAGCACGCCTGCGTTCTCAGCGTATTTACGCATCTACATCCAGGTCTCTAGAGAACTGTGAAGAACATGATGCGCGACTGACCGCTGATCGTGAACGTCATGCATTGTCTCGCGAATCGGAGACGTTCACGGATAGAGAATTACGCTTGAGTTCCAAGCGTATCTACGCGTCGACTTCTAGGTCTCTAGAGACAAGTGGGGAACGTGATGCGCGAATGACCACTGATCGTGAACGTCACGCATTGTCTCGCGAGGGAGACGTTCACGGATAGAGAATTACGCTTGAGTTCCAAGCGTATCTACGCATCGACTTCTGACTTACAAAAATGAAAGATCTGGAACGTCTCGAATCGTCTCGCGCATCCCGTTGTTTTCCCGTCCCCGGGCTCTTAGAATTCGACATCAGACGTTTCAGATCTTCGATTTTGACGACCCCGTTGTCGCTGGCATAAGCAACAGGATCCGCGTACGAAGTCGCGGGCAGAAGCTAGTATAAAATAAAAAAATGTTTTTTTACCTATTAAATGATGAATCAATAGACTATACTATACTGCCTTTGCGAACGGATAGTTGTTTGACCGGATACCGGAGATTCGGATATTCATCCGGACATCCACATTATAGTACCTATATATTATTTTCTACTATAATGTGGAAGTGGATTAATCTGAGTGATTCCTTAAAAATATGCGGGGAATGAGTAGAATAATCAGGTGGTGGCTCAAGTATCCGGTCAGGAATTAGGCCGGATACTGAATAGTTGCCGGATACAAATCCGGTACCTATTCAGTATGCAGGACGGTAGTCTTTTCGAAAGCTATAGGTATACCATCAAGAGTAAGTAACCCTAAATCACTTCCTTCCCGCGGTTACGAAGCTTTAAATGTTTCCTTTTCTTGTAGGGCGGCTTATCATAGAGCATGTTCCTATTTATTGCTTGTGCGATAAAAATAATTGGAACAACTCAAACTCAAAGCATTTATTTCAATTAGACCATTACAGGCACTTTTGAATGTCACAAAAAAACAAAGAGCGAAGCTATAGTCACAGACACAAGGCAAAATAACTTGTGAAAACTTGTGAATAACTTGTGTAGTTGCCCATTCCAAGGCGTAGATCTCTATGGAGAAGAATGGGCAAGAAACTCCATGGAGAGTGTCCATGGAGTTTCTTGCCTTTCAATCAAAATTTTGAACTGACTGCCTTTACAGTTTACTATTATTAATTTTCAGTTGTAACGCGTACGTTGTGCGTGTATAAAGAGTACCACATACGCAGCATTGTGATTAAAATTATTAATGAATCAATTAATAATAACTAGCGAAACTCCGCAGTCGTGACGGGTATCGATATCTACACACGAAAAAAACAAAATAGAACATTTACACCCGAACCACAGGCTGAGTTGTTATGGAGCCGGGAACTGCAGTAGCAAATGCCCACGTGTATCCAACGACGTTTATCAATACACTTTCGAAAAAATAAAATAATAGAACAAAAAGTATTTCTTTCACGAATTATTAGGAAACTATGATTTAATTTGCGTTTTTTTCCGCTCTTTGCTTTCGCCGGGTTGAAGAAGAAGCAAAGGTATGAGGCCGCTAAACAACCTTAAATTAAAAATGGAAAATACTAATATTTTTTAATTTAGAACACAATTAGATTTTAATTTGTTCATAAAAGTAAAATATATTGTTTTAAATAATCATGTTTATTTATGATATTCCATTTATAAACACAATTTAAATATTCAAAAAATAGTTAGGACGCCGTAAAGACCCATAAATATCTATTCGCCAATCACCGCCGACTGTAGCAATTGAACCAATTTCGACTTAGTATAAGATATCTGTGGAAATTTTTATTTCCGCACACGTTGTGATAAATGAAAAAAAAACCACGTGTGTGAAATACATTGCGTGTTGAACCCAATCGTACTGCGATAAGAACCAGTTATCGAGGAGCTGTATTGAAAAATGTTAATTTGTTTATAAAAGTACCGGCTCGGGTCTGATTCCGCCTCAAATGCAATAACAAAGTTTCCCCACTTATATCAAAATGTAAAATGGTTTCGGCATATCCTCCTAAAACTACTTCAGGACTCACTTTGTTCCCTTTCCAGTAGGTATGCAATTTCTCAGAACCAAATTAGGGAACATATTCATGCTGCAAATGAGTTAGTAATGAGTCAATGTAGTTGTCAGACAAGTCCCAACCATGATACTGTCCAGCCTGAGGTAATGGAAGACCCGTCCCAGGTTGTGAATTCTTCTCGGGATTGTATACTCAAGCAAGAATTAGCTAATATTTCACAAGATTTACAAATTGTACAGCCTGAGTTATATGATAGTCATGATTGTTCTTACTCAGTAATGTTCTCAGATAGTATAGGAAGAGGTGTAGGTAAATTAGTAAGCGACAAACTAAGTTTTCCCAACCAAAATCATTGTATGCCAGGGTCAACTTACAAACAGATAATGTCAACAGCAACTAGAAATTTATATAATGTTAATACTGATATAACAATATTTATAGGAAATAGTTCGAAAATTAAAAACCAAGATATTACAGACAGTGTAACAGAGTTGTTAAAGTTGAATTGTCGAAAAATAATATTGTGTGCGTTCCCATATTTTGAAAATTTGTCAACCAGAAAAAACAATTATATTCACATGCTGAATAAGCATATTCATTTCTTAGTAGGTCACTATAGTGACAGGCTTATATATCTGGATATCAACAGTTTTGTTGGTAAACTTAAGTCGACACGAGGTAAAGTGTATCTACCTATTAGTTGTAGACACAAAATAGCTAGGCTATTAGTTTATAATATTAACTCAGACATAAGTAGTATGTCGATGTGTAGTCCTATTATTAATACTGCGACTATTAGTAATAATACTAATAATTATTTTTACAATTTTTACAATTACGGAGAAGATCCATGTTTTGTTTTGGATGAGTCTCGAGTGGGGTCCACTAGTAGTAGGATCTCATTGCCTTGTAATGGCATGGGGCTCACTTCGGATGCTCATTTAAACTAGTTAGTAAGACAACGGAAGATACCAGTAACATTAATGTTGCACCGAACAGCAACAATGTACCTTCTTGCTCTCAAATAGCTAAATGTAAAAAAGGGGCTAAGCAGAATTCCATGCAATTGTTTCATCAAAATATTCAAGGTTTCTCTTCAAAGCAATTAGAAATAGAATTGTTTTTAGAAAAAACAAAGTTTGAAATTGTTTGTTTCACGGAACACTGGTTAAAACACTATGAAATGCTAATTAATTACGCAAATTACAGTGTAGGCAGTTTCTTTAACCGGAAAGCTAAGATTCGGGGGGGTTCATTAATCTTAGTTAGAAATTGTATCAAATTTAAGACTCGTAATGACATTGTTGATTTATCGGTGGAACATAACATTGAGCTGTCTTGTGTTGAGCTGGATAAGCATGTAATAGTGTGCGTTTACAGACCCCCAAACTATCAAAACTACTCTTTATTTGAGTCAGTAATGGAAGATACTTTAGCAAAACTTGCAACTGGTAACAAATCACTAGTAATCTGTGGTGACTTTAATGTTAATATTTTAGACAAAAATTCAAATAGCAGTAGATTCTTACATCTTTTTAAATCATTTAATTTGTTAAACGTGTTTTCGGAACCAACTCGAATGACTACAAATACTGCTACATGTATTGATAATGTTTTTTGTAGCTGCGACTACTTAGATAAATCCATTGTAAATTACCTTCCTTCTGATCACAGCGGTCAAACCGTTGTTTTCGAATCCCACACACCAATACAGAAAATCCAGATAAAATCTAGACAAATAACACCGACCAATTTGAATAAATTTAATAATAACTTAATTAGTAATTTAGGCATTCCGGGGCATATTATTGAAAATGTTAATAAATTTTATGAGGAATTCTTTTCGGTAGTTTACACAGAGTTCAATAATACATTAAAAATTAAAACTAAATCTATTTGCCCAAAGTTTATGTTCAGTGACTGGGCAACTAAAGGTATTAGGAAAAGTAGGGAGCGTTTGTTTGAGCTGTACGGCCTTAAGCCTTACATCAACTCGGAAACTTTTAATAAATATGTTGCAACTTACTCAAAAATTTTTAAAAACACTTGTAAACTAGCTAAAGGCTTATTCATTAGCAACAAGATTAAATCTGCCGATAATAAAATAAAGACGGTCTGGAAAATTATCAATACTGAAACGAATAGAAATAAAAAATATGGTAATGATATTACACTAGAGACCTCACGTGGTCTTCTGAGTTCTAAAAACGAAGTTGCTCAAGAATTTGTAGATTTCTTCACTAATATCCCACTTAAAACTACTGAATCCATAAATTCCTCACCCTTGCGTTCTTTTGAGTTATTGAAGGCGAACGTTACAGCCTGTCCGGATGAGTTTCAATTTAAGCATATAAACCCCATAGCAGTTATTAAAGCTTTTAAAGAAATCAAAATCAAATTAACCGAAGATCTATGGGGAATGTCGATTAAAGTTTGTCAAGCTATTATTGAGACTATAGCACCATACTTAGCCTTAATATTTAATTTGTGTGTGGACCAAGGAGTCTTCCCGGACCTTATGAAATTCAGCAAAGTAATACCACTTTTCAAATCCGGGGACAGTAAAGACACCAATAACTATAGACCCGTATCCGTGTTGCCGGTTTTTAGCAAGGTGTTTGAAAAGGTGATGCTTAATCAAATGCTCAACCACTTTAACGCCAATAAAATCTTACATGAGAAGCAGTATGGTTTCACTAAGGGACGTTGTACGACTGACGCCGGTGTCACCTTATTAAAACACATATTTACTGCGTGGGAAGAGGCGCAAGATGCCATAGGAATCTTCTGTGACCTCTCAAAGGCATTTGATTGCGTTAACCACGAAACCCTGCTCTTAAAACTTGAACATTACGGTTTAGGGAAACTTGCGCTCAGTTTAGTGAAATCGTATTTAACCGATAGACATCAGCAAGTACAAATAAATGGTGTCAATTCAATGGGTCTAAAAGTAAGTATGGGTGTGCCACAAGGGTCGATATTAGGTCCTTTCCTCTTTTTGGTCTATATTAATGATCTACCCCATTTATTTAAAAACCAACCACAAATGGTGTTGTTTGCTGACGATACTTCTTTAATATTTAAGGTAAACAGACGTGCCACAAATCTCGACGTCGTAAATAACGCCCTACTGCAGGTTCATAATTGGTTCACCGCTAATAATTTAGTATTAAATGGGAAAAAAACGAAGTGCATAAGATTTTCTCTACCGAATGTCAAAAGTAGTGATAGTGACATAGTATTGAACCAAGAGAAACTGGAATTCGTCGAAAATACTGTTTTCTTAGGGATCGCGCTCGACTCAAGGCTACAATGGGGTCCGCATATAACATCTCTTGCAGGACGGCTGAGTTCAGCAGCATATGCTGTTAGAAAAATCCGTCAATTTACTGATGTAGATACCGCGAGGCTAGTCTATTTTAGTTATTTTCATAGTATTATGTCATACGGTATCTTACTATGGGGACGGGCTGCAGACATCGAGTCTATATTTATTCTGCAGAAAAGAGCCATCAGAGCCATATATGATCTTCGTAAGCGCGATTCTCTTAGGGAACTGTTTAAGGAAATTAACATCATGACAGTACCTTGTCAATACATATATGAAAACATCATGTACGTTAGAAAAAATCTGCATTTATTTAGTAAAAGAGGTGACAGACACCACTATAGTACTAGAAACAGGGACCAACTAGTACAGCCAGGTTTCAGGCTAGCTAAAGTAGACTCATCTTTCATGGGGTACTGTTTAAAATGTTACAATAAAATACCTCCCCACATTCTACAACTGAATGAGATGAAATTTAAATCTTGTATTAAACGCACACTATGTGGGCAAGCATATTATAAATTGGGGGATTACATTGATGATAGAAATGCTTGGCTCAATGCTGGTCCTGCTCCACAACCATAGGGGCAAACTAATTGATTAACATGTGAAGTTAATGTTGAAGCTGCAGAAGATTGTAAAAATATCCTTGCATTGTATAGATTCAATCTCTTAGTATTATATAATTGCATAGCACATGTGTGAGTACTATGTACTGTAAAGCTACCATTTACATTTAGTTATCATTCTTTGACTCGAGTTTGCCCTGGCGGTTGAGAGAATGTCATGCTCACTCAAATGTCTCGCTGATGGTGGCGGGTGTGTCGGATCATTTAGTTCCCTTCAAAATGGTTGAGTTGAATGGTGCTGATCCATGCGTCATGTTCGTGAACGGGCGCTGTCAGTTGGGACTGGTCATCTCTTAGCTGCCATGGTTTATTCTAACTTCTTTGTTTTTAAAGTGTTGATCTAATCTTTTACTCTGGACGCTCTTAATGTGCACATCTTTCTACATTGTTCTCACATATATGTATTATCTCAACATGAATGATGTAACCAAGACCTTGTAAAAATATTTTGATTGAAAAGAGTGTCCATGGAGTTTCTTGCCCATTCTTCTCCATAGAGATCTACGCTTTGGAATGGGCAACTACAGTACTTTCACAAGTTATTATGCCTTGTGTCTGGGACTGTAGCTTCGCCTTCTTTGTTTTTCTGACATTCAAAAGTGCCTGTTATGGTCTAATTGAAATAAATGCTTTGAGTTTGAGTTTGAGTTTAAACCAAAATATCGAAGACATATGACATGTACCAACACGCAATGCGCTCGTGTGGCGGATTGTAGCCCACTTCCCCCATAGAGAGGAGACCTGAGTCCCAGCAGTGGGAACATTAAAGGCTGATTAAGCTGTATACGGTTCGGAAATATTGTCATACTTTCCCGAACTTCGAAGCGTAGGTACGTATCAACACAACGTGTAACAGAAAGGGTATAGTCGTATGAAAGGATATGCTGCAGACCATCAAATTGAACAACTTCCTCCATGGGTCCAATACCGTAAATGCGAAAAAAATATCAGCTGTCCCATACATTTGGGTCAAGTAGGTATTGAAATTTTGTATGGAACAGCTGATATCCTTTCACATGACTACACCCTTTCTGTTACGCGTTGTATAAAGTGCATTTTTGCCTAAGGAGACTGCGTTAGCTGGCGTTTGGTATACTTCGCTACCGATCTAAATCAAAGTCACCTCGCTCACCAAGTGTGATGCGTTTTCACAACACTAGCTTCTAGCCGTAGCAGCTTTTAGAAAGTACGGTACATATGTGCATGTAGATTGTAGACAATGTATGTCTATTAGCCTCCTGTCGCAGTGCACAACAATGTTGGGATCGGCTTCCAGTCTAACCGAATGCAGCTTTTTATATGGAGCGATTGGCTATCTGACCTCCACAACCCAGTTAGTACTGAATAATCACCCATTGGTAAAACTGGTTGTCGGACTTTCGGGCCTCTACCTGTAACGACTGTCAAAAATCTCGGAGCAACTCGCACGGAGGGAACTCGGTATGTAATGGGTGGTCACCCATCCACGGACCAACTAGGGAAGCACGGCTTAACCTAAAGATCGACCCGAGTGCCTGTTATTATTTAGCCATGCACGAGTGCCCACGAGCTCTTTGACGAAAAGCGAAGAACAAGCAGCGAGTGCAGTTCGTATAGTTTTATTGCTGGACTATGAGCGTGCGCGACTGTGACAGGCTATTAATTACTCACGCGCAAGCTACAATTCTTTGCTGGCATGCGTTTGTACCGAGCGAAAGTCTCTCGGCAATTGTTCTGCCCGCCAAGCGAGCATCGCTTAGTGAGTTTTTTTAATATAAGATTTTATTTAACTTGCGTTGTTAGTAAAGGTCACAGCATATATATCAACTCGGAATGAGGTCGGCACCGTATCAACTCGAGCCGTTCAGTATTCTTTGTATGAAACTCCTTACTGCAACGCACACTAATCGAAATCGCCTCGCCTCGTGACAAGCTCACCAACCATGGTGCGGTGCGTGGTCAACTCGCTTACGTCTCTCCGTACCCGAGTTTACGTCTCTTCATTCACCCTTATGCACACTATTTTTGCCACAAGTGCTGTCATTCACAGGGCAATTTCCAGTCGTGTTGCCCGCGTGTTTTATTGAATTTGTACGTTAAGTTGTAGAAATATAAGTATCAAAATACGAACCGCAATTTCTTTCTTTCAACTAGCGGTTGACGCGCCATAAGCGCGGCGTCGCCTAGGCGTAGCCGAGTCGACGTAGAAGCTGCTGATCCGCTTGCTTACGTTAGGTTGACGCCTGTTTGACGGCGAGGCGAAAGGCGATACGGTGCCGATCCCTTTCAGAGTTGATGTGTGCTGTGACCTTTAATCTGAATTTAAAACCTGTTCCCCCCAACCGATTGAGCTGAAATATTGCACACACTTTTGGTTCTGGCGACAATACATTTTAATAGCCGACATGACTCGATCCTCGATCCAGGCCCTGCAGTCTTGACAAATATTACGACAAAAATCGGTCGTTAAGTGTAATCGATGTCAAATTTCTTTAATTGATTTTCAACCTTATGCTTTGGAAATAAAGTAGAAAATCTATTAAAGGAATTTGACAACGATACGACTTAGCGACCGATTTTTGTCGCTATCTAATGTCGAGTCTGCAGGGCTAGGATCGCCTCCTCACGAGAAAACTCGACGGTGAATTTAATAGCATGGACACGAAACTTTGTATACGCGTTCAATGTTGATAGATAAACCTAATTTTCTTCTTGTCATTTTCATAAAAGCTTGTTTTTTTTTAAATATAATGTCGTCGCTACATAAACTAGTGAAAGGAGAGTTCTCACCGGCAATGTGAACAAGAATAGTTTACTGTTCATCATCATCTGCTTAGCCTTTTCTCAACTATGTTGGGGTTGCTTCCCCTTCCAGTTAACCCAGATGCAGATGAATATCAGTCTTATACATGAAGTGATTGCCTATCTGACCTCCTTACGTATATAATACGATACCTCTTGCTAAAAGACTTTCCGGCCATTGACTACCTGTACCTACTGTTAAAACTTTACAAATGACAGCCGGGACCAACGGCTTTCCGAGGCACGGAGGAAACTCGGTATGTAATCAGTGGTCACCCATCCACAGACCAATCTAGGCAAGCGCGGCTTAACCTGATGGTTTATCCGAGTGGTTGGTATTATTTAGCCACAAGCTCCTGAATGATTCAATGAAGACGTACTGAAAAAAAAATTTAAATATCTGGACTTTTTTACAGGTTTTTTTTAGACTTCTCGAATTTTTAAATGGCACCCGCAGACCGCAGCGCACATCTACCATGCTAATAATGTGGATGTGTTCTGTTTAGGAATCAATTCCACTCAAGATAATCATATTTACATGACATAACATCAATTATATCTTCATGCCGGTGCAGGTGTAAAGCACTTGTCTCTGGGAGTACACCAATTTACCCATAAATGTACAGGTGAACGTCAGAATCGCCGGGTCAATGACTGCCTCTTTGGTCGAGTGGTCGCAAGCGCGACTGCCGAGTATGAGGTCCTGGTTTCGATTCCCGGGTCGAGCAGTGTTATTGAGTTTTTCAATCAGGAATTACTCAGTAGCAGCCACGGAGTCTGGATGTGTGCCCGGTTGATGGCAACTCGTCCCCTATTACATGGGAGCATAGGTGATGGGTCTTAAAACATCTAGCGAAATGTGGGAAAAGGCGAATATGGCACTATTAGGTACACCTCTGCCTAACCCATCGGGGATTAAAGGTGTGATGTTGTAATTAGGAATTAGCTTTACCTCTCTGAGATGGCAACGCACATGCAATGAGATGGAAATGTACAGTCACGAGCAACAATATGTAAATACTTAAAAACTTTTAAAAAGTATTTTTCGCCCACTGTTCTGATTTTGATTTTAGAACTCATATTTTTAAGAAAAAGATCCCATCTCCAAGTTACAATCGTAATTTCTCGCGAAAATTGCTTTTAAATTTAGGAAAGTGTATACATATTGGTGCTCGTGATACCTGCAAATGGCACCGCTGGTAATGCAGAATGCAGATATCCATAGGCATTGGTAACCAAACAATATCATAAAAAAACTCTTACAATATCAATTAGCAAATAAAACAACCAAATCATGAACATAATCATTTAATAAACAAGATACAATACAATCGACATCGCTTTCTAACCTCTTGGTCGCGACCTTACACGCTCAAACGTGTCTGACTTCGACTGCGCAGAGAATAAATAAAAGATTTTTCGAGCGCGTCACGAGTCACCGGCGCGAAGGCACGCGAGCTCGTATCGCTACACCCAAGTCGATACGGTCTGCAGCGAAGATGCGCTAGGTAAGGTAAATTTTCTTACGTTTTTTGCAATTTTCAAGTCAGTGTCAGGTCATATGGCCCATATAGGCCCTCACCTTCGGCCTGACGCAGGTCCTCACAGGACACGGTCGTTTCCGGAGGTTCCTGCACCGAATCGGGCGGGAGGAAACGCCCGGGTGTTACCATTGCGAGGATGTCCGTCCGAGGAGGAAACGGTGGAGCACACCGTGGAGGTCTGCCCCGCTTGGGCGGAGCTCCGCCGTGTCCTCGTAGCGGCGATCGGCGGCGGCGACCTCTCGCTCCCGGCCCTGGTTCAGGCCAGGGTCCGGAGCGAGAGGGAATGGGAAGCCGTCACCTCGTTCTGCGAAGCAGTCATGCTAGCGGAGGAGGGACGTGAGAGGGAGAGAACCTCACGTCCCAGCCACCGCGGGGGAAACCCTGGGCGTCGGGGCCACGTGGTAGCTCCCGGCCACCGTGCGGGCCTTTGGACGGTGAGTAATGGGCTAGCTCACCGTCCGTCCATCTTATGACGACAGGCCGTGTTCCACGCGCACCTCAAAGAAATGTTAGCAAAAGGAAAGGGCCCGCAAGGGCCGATGCCTGCCGGGGCTGCGGGACTGTTCGAAAGAGATACCGCGGCCCTGGAACACAAAGGGCAAAGAAGGAACATGGATAGGTTTTAGTCACATGGATAGGTTTTAGTCAGTAACAGTCTGACACTCCCTCCCACTCCGCCCCCAGAGCGGCGGGGGGTTATTTGATGATTTCCCATCCAAAAAAAAACGGTTATATGTTGATTAAAATATGATTCGCGACCGTAAAACATGGCTTAAAAATATCGTAAGAAAATTTGAATTTCGCGGGAAATTTTCCCCCTTAAATATTAAGATGTAAACTCTCCAGAAAGTATCCTTCATACTCCTTATAAGTCTTTCCATCAACAGTTCTGTTATCGGAGATATATTTCTTCAAATTATTATCTGACCACAATTGAAGGTTCTCATTTCCCAAGTCCAGGGTTTTCGAGGTTTTCTGAAGGCTGATGAGATTCTCGTTGAGTCGTTTCTTTATTCTGTCTATGGTCATCTGTTCCTCTTCCGTTTCTGATGATATATCTGGAAATAAGATTGTTTGGAATTAGACGAAATGTAAAACTCAAACTCAAAGCATTTATTTCAATTAGACCATAACAGGCACTTTTGAATGTCAGAAAAATAAAGAAGGCGAAGCTACAGTCTCAGACACAAGGCACAATAACTTGTGAAAGTACTGTAGTTGCCCATTCCAAAGCGTAGATCTCTATGGAGAAGAATGGGCAAGAAACTCCATGGACACTCTTTTCAATCAACATATTTTTACAAGATCTCGGTCCAGCTGTTTCGGAGATTAGCCGGAACAAACAGACAGACAAAAATTTAAAAAATGTTTTTGTTATAAGTACCGTATATATTTTCATATGCATTCAGTCAAAAGCTGTAATTTTAATATTACATACAGACACTTCAATTTTATTTATTTTAAAAATTAGATTTAGATGTTTAGATTAGACTAGCTGACGCGACCTTCGTTCTTCGTGAAATTATTATAAAAATATTACTTCCCTTTTTATATTGTATTTTGTTAAAAATTTCAACTGGGGTTGTAATTTTATAGCAAACTAGCGGCCCGTCCCGGCTTTGCACGGGTGGACATTTATTTTTTAAACATTTTGGGATAAAATATAGCCTATGTTACTCAGGGATAATGTAGCTTTTTAATGGTGAAAAAATACACACACACAAAAAAACAAATCTTTCCTCTTTATAATATTAGTAAGACGACTGCGTTTCTCCTCGCATTCCTTGATAAAGTAGCCAAAAGAGTGATACCAGTGATTCACATTTCCCCTTTAGCAATAATTTAGCCAGACTCCTCGGTATAGGCCTCCCCTTCTTCTGCCATACTTCCCGTTTCCATGCGTCCCTCATCCATCTGTCTCCGACTGTGTCTGAGAAGCGTTTGTGAGTACGGGGGCAGGTTTCATTGGCCTACCCTTGGACACCATTTGGTCAAAGCTCTGCCTTATAAAGGGTGTAAAAAGACCCTTAACGAAGCCGAAAGGAACTTGTTCTCCCCGTCATTATAATCATTTTTTTGTGCTGGACCATACCTGGGAACCTTCTAGTTAAGGAGATATTGGGGGTCAAAGTTCCAACTTTTTGACAAGTTTTTTTTAAAATACTTGTTTCTAATGAAAGATCTTTACTTTAAACACCTTCACAACCCCCGTACTAATCAATCCATCCATCAGCACAATGTTTTGAGCGCGTCACATTGAGTCCTACCGAAAAACATGATTTTTCACGTCAAAAAAAAAAGTCGTTTCCCAGCAATAATTTTTGCGTAAAGTTACTTAGTTTGATGTACAGAATGCTCGGCTTCGTGAAGGCTCTGTTTACACCCTGTAGTACAAGAAATATACGGAAAACGTTACCTATAGCCAAATTTTTCTTGTGACTTCCTTCCAGTGCCTTCATCACTACCTCCAAATGCTCCTTCTTCTCCACCAAGTGTATGAGTCGCAGCAGATTGCGCGACAGACTCACAGACGGACACATTAGCGAGCACGTGACGTCGTCGCGTTGCCAACTCGAGTGGAGTCTATCGATCGAGGCTTGTAGGGTTTCGAATATCCAAATTTTTTCACCACTGAAAGAAGAAAAAATGTTTTGGTAACTCGACAATTAGTACAGTTTTGTCAGTCGGCCGGATTGCGGACGCATTTCCCGACACCGGATTTCACGACAATTATTATACTAAAGTATTCTTCCTTGATACTGGATCATAGCAACGGTGGTTGGCGGCAAAAATAGATATATTTAGATGGCAGTAGCGAAGGGTCAATTTTGTAAGAGGTGAGCCGGAGTACATAATCATTAATGTGAATATTTTATTTGTCTATAGAATAACGACTACCATTTTTCATAGAGAACCCGGTAGTATGAAACTTTGTATGAAACCTTCACCTTCACGATTTCTGAGGTGGAATGCGCAATCTTGCGCATTCCACCTCAGAAATCGTGAGGCGAACCGAACCCTCAAAATAAAATGGCGAGGCGCGGCCATTGAGCACAACAGCAACCCTGTTTATTTGGGAGCCACACTAGATCGCTCACTCACCTACAAACACCACTGCATTAAGACCAAGCTTAAGGTCGGCGCTCGCAACAACTTATTACGTCGGCTAACATCCACCGCCTGGGGCGCCTCCGCACATGTTCTTCGGACTTCTGGCTTAGCTCTCTGCTTCTCGGCTGGCGAATTTGCATGCCCAGTGTGGCATCGATCCGTTCATGCCCGAGAAGTAGATGTAGCTCTTAACGAAACATGCCGAATAATCACTGGCTGCCTCAAACCAACACCATTAGCTGCACTATATCCGCTTGCAGGAGTGGCCCCCCCAGAGGTGAGAAGAGAGGTTGCCTGCTCTTCCGAAAAGCATAAGCAGCAGTCGGACAGACGCCACCCTCTGTACAATATGGAGACGTCAAGAGGCAGGCTGAGGAGTCGGAAGAGCTTCCTTAGGTCGACTAATTCATTAGTCGACAACAACAGGGCTAGTGAAGCAAAAAAAACAGCTGTGGCTCCTACGACATCCCCCTCCGACACACTATATTGAAGTTGCGGAAAGACTCCCACCGGGACACCTGCTGCCATGGCCCACCTGGAAGACCCTAAACCGATTGCGAAGCCAGGTGGGGCGCTGCAGATACAACCTGGTTCGGTGGGGGTATTCCGATGAAGCCATGTGTGACTGCGGTGCCTCAGAGCAAACTATGGCTCACCTCCTATCATGCACTATGTGTGGTTCCACGTGCACTTTGAGGGACCTGTCCGAGGCCACCACCAACGCCGTCGAGGTGGCAGAGTTTTGGATAAAATTAATTTAATTAAAGGGGAAATCATCGACACGACGAAGAAGAAGAAGAAACCTTCACCACTGCTAGATGGTCTTATGCTTACCTATCCAACACCAATTTTCTATTTTTCTCCAATTTGAACTTCCTCAAGTAGATTTTAAGCTCATCAATGAATGTTGGGTTGGCATTTTCTGAAAAATCAATAAAGAAAATCAATCTTTAACAACAGGTTTCTCTTTAGTCCTTTACACTCTAATATAGGATTGCTAAGCACGCGCAGGTCGCTCTCAGTTAAAGCACTGGAGTTTGTCATTGGAGCCAAGTGTAGTATGCAAGATACGCATTTGATTTTGAACAGTTTGTCGTAAATTTTTACGATTTAAAAATTGCAAACACTCGTTTCGTACACAATTAAAGGCAGAAGTAGGGTTTGCTGTAAGAAAACCCAAATCTGGTTTAAGCTTGCCTTTGTACATAAGCTATACATACAGGGTGTAAACGGACCCTTCACGTAGCAGTCAACCAAGCATTATGTACATCAAACTAAGTCACCCTACGCAAAAATTATTGCTGGGAAACGACTTTTTTTTTTGGGGTGAAAAATCACGTTTTACGGTAAAACTCAATGTAACGCACTCAAAACTTGGTACTGATGGATGCTTTGAATAGTAAACGAGTCATGGAGGTAATTAAATTAAAGTTAAAACCTTAAAAAGTAGTATTTAAAAAAAACTTGTGAAAAAATTGGAACTTTGGCCTCCAATATCTCCGTAACTAGAAGGTTCCCAGGTATGGTCCAGATCAAAAATGATCGCAATAATGGGGAGAACAAGTGCCTTTCGGCTTCGTTAAGAGTAACTGCTGCCGCGACTTTCGTCGGCGTGAAATTATTATGATGTGCCTTTCGGCTTCGTTAAGGGTCTTTTTACACCCTTTATATTGTAACTAACTGTTGCCCGCGACTTTCGTCGGCGTGAAATTATTATAAATATACATACTATTTTCCCTGTTTTTGCAACACTTTTCATTGATACTTCGCTCTTATTGGTCGTAGCGTGATGCTATATATCCTTTAACTTTCCTCGATAAATGGGCTATCCAACAATTACAATAATTTATCAATTCGAACCAGTAGATCCTGAGATTAGCGCGTTCAACCAAACAAACTCTTCAGCTTTATTATATTAGTATAGATTTGTGTGTATATCTTTTAATTTTGTGTGCAATAAAGAATTCATATTTTTGTGGGATACAATACAATCGTTGGGTGCAATAATCCGAAATGCTCTCAGGTATTTTCGATTTAAAAAATCATTCGTATTTAAGTTATGTTTACGTCCTACAGTGTGTGCAATCACTGGCCGCAGTTTCTGACGCTTCTTATGGTATGATGGTTTACCTGCAGCATCATAGGAGCAGTTCTCCGAAGTATCGAGGTCCATGCTCAGATTGACCTTGTTCCTGTGCCTCTCTCGCCTCTCCTCGTAGAATCGGCGAAGAGTTGACACTGACTCTTGTGGGAGCGTCAGTTGGCCTGAACAAGTAAACGATATTATATTTAGTTCAAAAAAATACTGAAACATGAGCATAAACACCCTATGTCCCCACTGCTAGGAAACAGGTCTCCTCTCTAAAGGCTGACTGGTAATTAGTGACCAATACTTAAACACGTGATTGTACTCATGATAACAAACTTGCAGCACATACCTGCAAACCGGTCGCTCTCCGTGTGCCCGGCGTCGCTATGGAAGCTGTTGAACACAGTGATGAGGCATTCTCGCACATTCTGTATCTTACGATCAGTTATAGCGAGCGACGTTATGAGACGCTTCAGCTCATCTCGCTTGCTTTCCTGTAATGTTTTATTCGTAAATTATTCAGTCCCTTTAGTTAAAATAAATCATGTATTAGAATTCGGTTGAGAATCAGTTACATTTGAACGTCAAAGTTACAAAGGTTAGACCCGAAGGTTTTTACTATGTATGTATACACTGCCTCTCTCATCATCATCTGCCTAGCCTTTTCCCAACTGGGAAAGGAAAAGGAGGACTGGGTCGGCTTCCAGTCTAACCGGATGCAGCTGAATACCAGTATTTGACATGGAGCGACTGCCTATTTGACCTCTACAATCTTAGTTAGTACTGGGTAATACGATACCGATATGTAACGGGTTTAACAACCAATTTTTTGGTCGCCAGCCGGACCGCCGCCAGTCGGACGTGACCGGCCACTCCAGCCTGTATGCACCCAAGTGGGCCGCTGCAAGGAAGAAAGATCCTTCCGAAACTCAGTGTGAATGTGGTTCCTAAACATGAGCTACTTGTCAGAGTGAACATTGCCCAACCTGTACTTTAGACTCTAAAGCGTGTCCTCTAAGGTTGGAAGACATAAAAACGACACTGACGACACATCTTGGGCCCAAGTAATTTGGCAAGATATTTAAGAAGCTTACGAGCACGGGAGTCTGTGAAAGTTGGAACTAGCCAGGTATAAAGATAGAATAACTTAAGAGAGCTAAAAGAGTAATAGAGTATAAATGTTGATGGATGGAGAAGGAGAGAAAGACCTAGGAAACGATGGATGGATTGTGTGAGGAATGATATGAAAGAAAAAGGTGTAAATGATAGCGTGACGGTTGTCAGAAGAGAATGGAAAAAAAACATGTTGCTCCGACCCCAAGTAACATGGGACAAGGGCAGGAAGATGATAATGAACTTATAAAGGCTCTTTACTGTAACTTTTAACCAATTCTCAGCTCAGTACAAGATAAAACAAGAAGTTTGAAAGCCACTCACAATAGCCTTATCAATAACGGCGATCTGCTTAGCTGCCTGCCTGTCGGACGAATTACCGCTTGCCACCTCGAACGAGCCACGGCGTGACGTCACGTCGTCGTGTAGTCCACGAAGCGCGCGCACGCGGGCTTCTGCGCGCGCACGCTCACTCCGCACCACTAGCAGTTCGCACGACGCGCCGGACAGGTACTCCTGGGGACAGAACGTGATGTATGAGGATGCGAGCGGACACGAGCGGACTGGCAACATTCGACTGATCGCTAAATATTCACAACGGTAGCATCTCCGCTCAAGTGGAAACACACACGAACGGTGCGATTCACAAACCGCGTTTTGACATTACTTAGCAGGTTAAGTAAGACCCTTAACAAAGCCGGAAAGCACTTGTTCTCCCCGTCATTGCGATATTTTTTTTGTTCTAGACCATACCTGGGAACCTTCTAGATACGGATATATTGGAGGTCAAAGTTCCAATTTTTTCACAAGTTAGTTTTTAAATACCACTTTTAAAGGTTTTAACTTTACTTTAATTACTTCCATGACCCGTTTACTATTCAAAGCATCCATCAGCACCAAGTTTTGAGTGCGTTTCATTGAGTTTTACTGTAAAGCGTGATTTTTCACCCCGAAAAAAAGTCGTTTCCCAGCAATAATTTTTGCGTAGAGTGACTTAGTTTGATGTACATAATGCTTGGTTGACGGCTTCGTGAAGGGTCCGTTTACACCCTGTATAAAGTTCATATTCGTACGACAAGCTTTCTTTTGATAGTAAAGTAATGTCGGTCGGATTAGTCTCTAAACCAACTAAAACGAAAGTACTGTGTGGCCCCTAGCCCAACAGTACACTATGAAAGAGAGAATACTTACATTAAGTTGAGTCAGTGAGGCAGCGAGTTTCTTCTGCGTGTGTTTCGTGTGCACCTTGTTCTTGATGGCGTTGAGAGCCAGCGTGCATTGAAGTGATGCTGTGTGCGCTAGTACCCATTGAGGAGTTATCCTGTACAAGTGTAGAATACCATGTTAGGGGCCATTCAAGTTTTACGTAAGCACTACAGGGGGGCGGGGGGTTCTTTGCTTTGCTTATTTTTGATGACATGGGGGATTGGGGGGTCTGGATGGTGATTACGTAAACAGTATTATTTTTTTTACCTTTTCGGATTTTCTACAAAATGAAGTCGATTCTGGTTTGAACACATATGGCAACCCTACTTCAAAGCCTATTCGTTATAATTTATTTCTAGACTTATAACTGCTGCTCATGAATCAATAAAGAAACCAGAACACATTGAAAAATACATGTACCAATGTTTACGTAAGCATGGGAGGGGGAGGGTAAGAGATTTGCTTACTTTTGCTGACTAGGGGGAGGGGGGAGTTAATAATACCAAAAAATCTGCTTACGTAATACTTGAACAGCCCCTTACAATTACAAGATTTGTTTTGGGTTATTTTTGTTAAATTACCAGCGTGTAAATTCTAAATACTGAAATGGTGTTTGTGTACTGCCTGTTCTTGTTACACTACAAAAGAGTGTCTGTGTTCCGCTGTAATTTTTCAAGCTTTAGCTTTTTATTATTTTTTTCTTTGTTAACAAAAGGGGGGTTTTTTTCTTTACGAAAGAGCTATTACGAGGATAATCATTACCTTTTACCGGCAAATAGTCTTGTAGTTGTGACAAAATGGATACTTCGGAAAATAATACTTTCGGCGTTGACCTAAGTTAAATTTGGTTATGCAGGAGGATGATTTGAAATTGTGACACAAGGAAGTAGTAGGTAGGTTTTACGAACTCCTCACGGGCGTCGGGCACAACCGGGTAATTAAAGAAGTGTTTTCTTATTTTATTTTTAAAAAAACATTGCTCCTCTCTAGAAATTTCTCCTGTATCCTGGGTGTGTTTACAAACATTTAAACTCACCTACTCAAACAACTAGACCCGGAACAACTACCCGTAGGCCATATATTTGTTCCATGCGGGGATCAAACCCGGGACTCGCAGCGCAGCAGCCACTGCGCCAACTGTGCCGTCGGTTTGAATGTCCAGAATGATATGATAAAGAGGTCTATTAGGCCCTACCTCTTAGTTTCGGTCGCGTCATGTTCAGTCGGCGCGTGTAGTGCGGCGGTGAGCGCCGCGCGCCGCTCACACAGCTGCGGCCACAGCGACCCGCCGCATTTCGCTAGGGAGCTTATCTGCTCTTCTGTTAACACAAAACATCTAATTAACCTTTTCACCCCCACGGACTTCAATAGAAGTTCCAGATTTTCGTGCCACCAGCGCCACGACTTCATAAGAAGCTCTTTATTTTAACTATCTTTTAGAAATAAATTTACTGAATTTAATAGCTTTGTTTCGTTTTACTATTTATTATAGTACTGTCTAATACCCTGTTTTTTAATTCTCTAAAAAAGAACCCCTTATTTGTCTTAAAATCGGCAAAAACAAAAACTTCGAGCATTTTTAATGTTCCCAGAAGAATAGAGATGTACCACATTTCTTATATTACTTCCGATATATATCACTCATCCCAAAGATGTAGAGCGTTAATGGACAAAAATCCAGAATCCAGAATTATCACACTTGTTTAAAATTCATAGCTCCGGTGACCTTAAAGCTTAGACCATGATGTTTAACCCACAAAAGAAATTAATACTTTAACTTATGAGCCGAATAGTGATAGCTGAGAGGAAGACTGACCTGTATCATTGAGGTCTCCATTGCTAGAGGACGAGCTGGTGAGCGGAGCGATGGTCACGGGCACAGCGGCCGGCTGACTGTTCGTGCGACGAGATGTCACCTTGTCTAGCTTAATCTTAAATGATACAAATAGATTTATCAATAAATTATTGTCAGCACTGCGCTATGGTATCACAATAAATTCAAAGTCCAACCATTCATTTCAATAAGGCCATTAAAAGGCATTTTTGAACGTCAAACTTTAAAACAAAAACTTAACGAAGCCGAAAGGCAGCACTCGTTCTCCCCGTCATTGCGATAATTTTTTGTGTGTTGGACCATATCTCAGAATCTTTTAGTTACGGACATATTATTGGAGGTCAAAATTCCAATATTTTCGCAACTTCGATTTTTTTTTTTATGTTATAACTTTCCGTTTTATACCTCCCATTACCCCTGTACTATTCAGGGTAACCAACGGGACACTATTACAAAGCCTCCGCTATCCGTCCGTCCGCCCGTCTGTCTGTCAGCGGGCTGTATCTTATGATCCGTAATAGGTGGACAATTGAAATTTTCACAGAATGTGTATTTCTGTTGCCGCTACAACAACAATAAAGATTAAAGGGGGCTTCCATACTACGATGGTCGGAGCCTTTCATGCGCGAGTCCAACTCGCACTTGGCCGGTTTTGTTTCAGTTTTACCATAGATGTTGATCAGCTGATCGCGTCAATTCCTATAGAAAGTCCAATTTTTTTTTGCGAATTTCAAGAACTCGTTGAACGAAAGTTATTTATTTATTTATAACACCTTAAACTATCATTACAGGGTTTACCCTAATGCGACAGCTAAGAACTTAAAGTAAAACTAAACCATACACTTAAAAAAATTAGAAAAGATTAAACTAACAACATTTATAAAATATTACATTGTTTAAAAACACAAAAACATAGCATAACATAAAGTCATAAACATAATACACAAATAAAGGTAAAATTATATATTATTTCGTCTGTAACATAATATAAATAGTAATTAGTTGTCCACTTTCATGGTCCGAGACACCACACGACAGGTTGAGCGTATATTATGTTACACCATGTATGTGTGTTTATTAATTTGTGCCATTGTAGTTACCTCCACATCCCCACAGTCTTCAACGCTGCACAGCGAGTCGGCGATGTTCCGCGCCTCCCTAAGGTTATACTTCTTAGAGCGCAACTCTTCAGCTACTTGTTGAAGTAACCACGCGCGTCGCTGCGCGTCTTGGACCCGCCCGCGGGCTAGATTGCGGTGTGATACTAAGGGGTAACAAAGGTTTTTTTGTTTATTATAAATATTATAGAGTAAAAACCTAGGTTGTATCAAATATTCTGGGTGAGTGTTGTTGAAGCTGTGTGCAACATGCAATTATTAATTCATCAGATGGATGGCTTTCTCGTTAATTTGCGAGAAGAGGCGCTACAGAGAAAAGTGGAAAGAATGGGGGGAGGCCTTTGCCCAGGAGTGGAACAGTGAATTATTTTAATAATGATTCTCACTGGCCACCCCCCGGGGACAGTGGGAATTATTCTTAAAAGTTGTGACACTGTCCACCTGGGGTGGACAAGTGGGGGGTGGACAGGGGTAATAATCAGCCTTTTCTAATTATACTGGGGTCTGCTTCCAATCCAACCGGAGGCAACTGAATACCAGTATTTTACATGGAGTCGCTGCCTATCTGACCTTCACAACCTAATTAGTATTGGGTAATATGATACCCATTGATAAGATTGGTTGTCAGACTTTCGGACCACTGACTTCCTGTCAAAGATCTTCAAATGGTAGCCAGTGCGACTCGCCACCGCGTCGATGAAATGTAAAGTGATCTTGTAATGATAAACAGCAGTACAACTACTTACACCTGCTAGAAACTTTATCCACCAAATGGTTCAACTCCTGCCTGGCCTGCAGTACTCTCGCCTCTGCATCTTCTACTCTCTCTCTTAGCGCAGTCTGTTGTTTCCATAGTGTCAGTTCTTCAGGCACTACCACACTTGAATCAGGCTGTAAATAAAATAAAGTCATTTATAATAATTATTAATAGTTGGAACATAAAATTATAAAGGCTGTCACAAGACCCTTAACGTAGCCGAAAGGCACTTGTTCTCCCCGTCATTGCGACCATTTTTTTGTTCTATACCATACCTGGGAACCTTCTAGTTACGGAGATATTGGGGGTCAAAGTAACAACTTTTTTATGTTATTATTTTACTTTAAATACCTCCACAAACCCCGGACTATTCAATGCATCCATCGAGACAATGTTTTGAGTGCGCCACATTGATTCCTACTGTAAAACGTGATTTACAGTAGGACTCTATAGTTACGGAGATATAATGGGGTCAAAGTTCCAACTTTTTCACAAGTTTTATTTTAAATACATGTTTTAATGTAAGATTTTTACTTTTAACACCTCCACGCTCCCCGTACTATTCAATCCATCCATCAGCACAATGTTTTGTGTGCGTTACATTGGATCCTACCGTAAAACGAGATTTTTCACCCTAAAAAAAAAGTCGTTCCCAGCAATAATTTTTGCATAAAGTTACTTAGTTTGATGTACATAATGCTTGGTTGACGGCTTCGTGAAGGGTCCTGTTACACCCTGTATAAGACAGTCCTTAAAACATCTGAGCTTCACCACTGCCTAGTGTTTTAACGAAAGACATGGAGGGGTAGATCAATGATTAAGTAAATTATATGTTTGTCTTTGAATAATCCAGAGAACTGACTGCTTCGTTGGTATAGTGGTCGCAATCGCGACTGCTGAGCATGAGGTCCTGGGTTTGTCCGCGATTGATAGCAATAAGCTCGCCCCTTATTACATGGGACTTTAACATAACTGGCGAAATGTGAGTGTACTATTAGTAGGTACACGGGATTACAGGCGTGATGTTGGGTTAGATGGAACAACTGCCTAAAGACCTCATTCGCCCTGTTTCCTGGGTAACATAATCCCCATTGGCAAGACTGGTGTCATAGTGCCTTCTATGCCACTCTTAAAAATTATATTGTAAAATTTGGGACCTTCATAATCAAACTATCAAGCATTTCTTTCAAAATTTTATGTTCGAGTAAAACTTAAATCACAAACCTTGCAGAAAGCATTCTTCTTCTGGCAGCGCTGGACATCATTGCAGAAGACTTGCAGCCTCTTCTGTCTGATAGTCTCCTTGGGTTGCACATGCTCCATCAAACTGCGCCACACCATATAGTACTGGCCGCGACACATTCTGGTAGGAATATTTTGATAAATGTTTGAAAAAAGGGGGAAATTGGCATAAGAAAGAAAGGCCTAGGTATAAACAGCAGTGGGTAAAATCAGGGTGTGGAAGATGATGATGAAAGAGTAAAGAAGCCTGAAAGCTTGGGTTGCCTTTCGAGCACATTGCCGGAACATTGCTACACTAATGTTTTCATACTTTTATAGTAAATAATTCGCTCAGATTAAAAATAGACCCGTCATTCTGATAACAGGCTGGCTGCTCACTAACTTTTTTTAAATAAGTCTAGTTTTAGTAGCCACTGAAAGAGGTATAGCTTTAAGGCATTCAATGGTTTTGGGATTTAAATTATTGTGCAGGTTTATGTGTATAAGAATCAACTGATTTTGGCTGTTTGTGTATGTGAGTTTAAATGTTTGTAAACACACCCATGATGCAGGAGAAATTCCTAATGTGGGGCGAAGTTTTTATAAAAAAAATAAAAAAAAAGAATTTTATAAAAGACTGTCTTGTTGGTCTTGTGGTTGCGAGCCAACTGCTGAGAATGAGGTCCTGGGTTTGTTTATCAGGTCAGGAACAGTTACTGGATTTTCCATCAGAAATTTCTCAGTGCCAGCCACGGAATTTCAAAAATTTATACACACAAGCCAAAGGCAAGCTAATATTTTATATAAATGTACGATGCAAGAACTCAAGAAGAATTTGTACTCTGAGGTATTCTATAGTTTCTGAATACTCTTTTTAAGGTTCAAATTTCAAATTAAACCGTAAAGAACTTGAACAATTTCTCACAGGCTGCTAAATATTGAAACAGTTACATACATCATCATCTGCCTAGCCTTTTCCCAACTATATTGTGGTCGGCTTCCAGTCTAACCGGATGCAGCTGAATACCAGTACTTTACATGGAGCGACTGCCACTGGTAATACGATAACTTGGTAAGACTGGTTACCGATTGGCCACTATACAAAGAGATTGAAAGACTCACTCGGCAAGTTTATCTACGGAAGGCACTTTATCCGGCGGAGAACCCATTGACAGAAGCCATTCTGCGAACTTCTCAGGTACTTTATCAGCGCTCAATTTTTCTTCATTCATTTTATTCAGAATTACGTTTCTACAGTTTTAACGATTAAACGATTTTGCGGACATTGACATAGTAGTCTGTGGACTTAGAACATAAGCAACATCAAACAACAGCCTTTATTTAACTCTTTAGTTTAATAATAATAAGGCAGAGCAACAGACAAATATTCGAATTTGACATCGTTCAATCGTTGTGACAGCCGACGGGTGAATCCATAGACAAATCTAACTGATATCCTCGTTATTATGCTGCGAGTACAGCTCGCCACATACTCTAAAGCCACGCACGCACGATGCTTCGCAGCAATTTGGTGAAGAAAAATAAACTTGATTGATAGTTGATGGCCTAGAGTTAAAGTATGTTTCTATTTTCAATTTGAATGACATAAGGTAAGCATCGATTATTATTATTACAAGTACTCACTGCCGTCTCTGCACGCTGCCAGAATCTGTACTCCGCAGAGCACAAGCTGTGCTCAGTAGAGATCCAAATAATAAATAAGAGGAGGGCAAGAAAATGATGATTATGAAGATATGTCCTATTTTCTAATAGTAGGTATCTAGCATTCACACGAACAATCCATGATGTTAAAAATCTGGTTAAAGTTAGTAGGTAGTAAGTTAAAAGTCAGGTCACAATCGCATTAAATTTTTATAAAGACTAATCAGGCACAAACATATCTGATTTTGTAAAATAAATAATAGTTACAATAATATATTTTAAATAAATTTCATAGGCATAGGTTTCTTCAATATTCCTTTGATGGGAGCGCCTTCAAGAGGCTGTTTCGGTGGCGGCGGGACCTCCAATGGTGGCGCAATGCCCTCGCGGGGAGAGGGCGCTGTTCGATTTCGCCAGAAAGAACGTGACATCAATGTATAGGTAGAATCGATAGCAGTGACTGCAACAAAAATAATACTGCATACAACCTTTTTACAATACATGCGAAGGCAGACTAATCTTTTGTAGAATTCCGTAGATTTTATTCAATTATATCAATGAACCAAAAAGAATGATTACAAGACATGCTATATAAGTGTGACAACCTTGGATTATTAATTAGCAGAAAACTATATTAGTACTGGTAGTTTTACGGTTAAAAGGCGTGATTAATTTTAGGCGTTTACTTACCTTTAGGCTTATGGTCAAACGGTTCAGTCACATAGAGGGCGCTTTGAGCCCTCGGTCCCGGCACCATATTTAGATAGAAGAACTCGTCGACCCCATCGCGGTTCGTCTCGATTTTGTTCTTCGCATGTAGTTGACGCAGGCGGACGACCTTGTCAAAGTTCTGCATGAAGGTTTTCGACGTGTTGTGAATGACTATGGTATCCAGTACGCCTGCAATAAATAAGATAGATGCCCATGTGGATGAAATTACAATCAAGCTACTACAATCTATCAAATTTCTGTAATAGATTTTCAACTTTATACCTACAGCATTAGGTTCAAGGTTGATTGGGAAAATTTGACAGTTTCGGGTAACTTGATGTGCTGGCGTCTGTACAGAAACAAAACTGTCGACTGCCACGTTAGTCTAGTGAACCCTGGTTGCAAACGCAGGGAGCTACTGCTGAGCATGAGGTAATATGAGTTCGTTCCTCATGTTAGTCAAAGTGTCAAAGAGTTTTCCATCACTATGGAATTTCTCAGTAGCGGTCAGGGCTTGTTGTCTATTACATGGGAATTAAACATAACTAACGAACAACCTCATTTCCCCATTTATGTCTAAACCCTCAGGGTGTAGCTACTGAGAAACACCTCTCTTAACCCTTCGAGGATTGCAGGTGTGATATAATTTTATGTTACGGACCTGTAAAAACAAGAGGGCCAAAACATAGTAAATAATTGAGTTTACATACGTAGTTGTGAGCACCTCGCGATGAATGTCTCTTTATACCGATGCTTCCTACTCATGGGGTTGCCAGTAAAGTTGATTTCCACTAAACTCACCAGCGTGCACAGGTTATCAGCAACGGTCTGAAGTGCATACAAGCATTAATAACCAGATACTTTGGGGTTTCGTAAAATTATGTTAAGCGTGGTTTGCGAAAATGTTTGTTTTTACAAGTAGCATAGCATTAGCTTAATAATTAGTCTTTAATGTTCCCATTGCTGAAACAAACGCTACCTCTCTATAAGAGCGAGTGGGCTGTTATCCACCACGTAGGTCCAGTGAGGATTGATAGATGACACATGTCTTTGAAGCAGTGGTGATGAAAAAATAATTGACAAGTAACAATGATACCACACAATGCGGGTGGCGTCTAACATACAAGGTGTAAACGGACCCTTCACAAAGCCGTCAACCAAACATTCTGTACATCAAACAAAGTGACTCTGACTTTTTTTTGGGGTGAAAAATCACGTTTTACGGTAGGAATGCAACGCACTCAAAACATTGTACTGATGGATGCGTTGAATAGTACGGGGGTCGTGTAGGTATTTATTTAAAGTAAAGTTATAACATTAAAAACTTATAATTCATTTAAAAAAATGTTGGAATTTGACCCCCAATGTCTCCGTAACTAGAAGGTTCCTATGGTCTGAAACAAAATATTGATCGCAATGACGTGCCGGGGAGAACAAGTGCGTTTCAGCTTGGTTAAGGGTACTTTTACACCCGTTACAATTAGTCAAAACAACATGCCACATGTTGCTTGTCACGACCAATGTCACCGTAACTAGAAGTTTCCTATGGTCTAAAACAAAGTATTGATCGCAATGACGGGCCGCGGAGAACAAGCGTGTTTCGGCTTGGTTAAGGGTGCTTTTACACCCGTAGTCAAAACAACATGCCACATGTTGCTTGACACGACCAAAGTCAGGGCCTTAACTACACTAGGCCATCACTGTTCTGTATTTACAAGTTATGGCCGAAATGCCATCAGGTGTGAGTTGAGTTAATCCACATGCTAGATATTCCAGTCACAAGTTCTCACTGAGTCAGAAACTTACTTGATAATCATGAAGCATATTCTTTTTTGCCACGAGGACCTCTAGTCTTCTGAGAGGTTTCACCCATGTCATGTCCGACAGTTTATTCTCTGATACATTTATTATTCTTAGGGAAGCCTAGAAATCAAACCATAGCATCATGAAAAGTGATCGAACATCAGTGAGTGCGGTAGTTCCTACCCACATTTCACATTGTCCCATTTAATAGTGGGCGAGCCTATTGCCCAACCGGGCTTGATGTCAGGCTCCGTGCTGCTACTGAGATTGTGTTGCCAAACCCAACAACAATTAGGTGTCCAGGAAATCGAACCCAGGACTATTATGATCAGCCAGCAGTAGCACTTGTGACCACTAGACCAACGAGGCAGCAAAGCAGTTTTACAAAAAATTACAAAGGAAATCACATTGTAGTTTATTTTGGCGAGACATCATCAGCATCCACAACATGTCTTCACCCGCTCCTGGGTATATGCCTCGTTGTTTGTGCCAATATTCACGCTTCTGTGCCAGCCTCATCCAGGTTTTATCCAAGATGGCAACAATGTCATCTGCCCATCTCGCCGCCGGACAACCCTTACTATCAAGCCATACTTACACCAATAAAGATAACGGTCCTTGGATCAAAGCAAAGGGGGTCTGGACTGTCCAAATTCTGCTTTTCTATATGCAATTCTTCCAAATACTTCAACCCTTCCAAATTTTCTACTACGCTGATCCTATTGTTGCCCAGGTAAAGCTTTTTTAAACGATGCAACGCGCCTAAACCTTCCAGTTTGGTAATTTTGTTCCATTGTAAGTGTAGATGAGTGACGTTATAAAAATTTTCTAGATTTTCGATTTTTGTTAGCTGGTTATTGTGATAGTAGGCGTATACTAAGTGGTTTGGATTCTTAGGGGCAGGCTGCGAAAAAGGTATAAAAACATTAATCTAAGAACAACGATCTTAAAGTCATGAAAGTGCCAATTGCAAAATTCAATAACATAAAACCCTTAACTTCTTTAAACTTGAGCGGAAAGTGTAGAGATTGAGGATGCCAGCCATTAGAATATGCTATACATGCCACCACTCAATAGGATAATGCGATACTTACAATTTTAGTTATTCCCTTCTCATGCATAAACAAATGTGTTTGCTTTTTGAAGACATCTGAGGTTTTTTGGCGTAATAGTGTTTTTGCTTGCTTACGCAATTTTACTTCGGTTTCTTTTAAATCAGTTAGTTTTGGTGTCTTATTCATGATTAAGTCTGTTTAAAAATACATTTTTCTAAAGTAAAATTCTTCTCGTAACTGTTGAATAATCGATCAAACTTTGAAAATGGCGCCTGAAGTCTTTAGTTGCTTTTTTTATTGTCAATCGGAAAACACGTTCGGATAGTTTTGGGCCACAAAAAGCCATTATTATGGTTGCCAGTTTTTCTATTTTAAGCATGTTAAGATTTTGTATTAAGTAAATTATTGAGACGGGATATCTTCCGTGATTATTCATTATTGTGACCTCCCGATATCTCGAAGCTGTTGCAAGCGCCTAATATATCTAATATATTTGTAAAATATAGATATATGATACTATTAAGCACTTATTTCAGATAAAAAATCCACAAAGTAAAGATTGATAAAAAAAAATGCTATTTATGGATTCTATATGTAACACAAACTGTTTTGCGAGAATTAATACGACCATTACGATACACAGATTGATGTTTTTCCTTTGCAGTATTGACAACATTGAAAAAAAAAAACTGTCTGACTGACGTTGACACCTTGGTTCTTGACAGCAAATCTATACTAATATTATAAAGCTGCAGGGTTTGTTTGTTTGTTTGAACGCGCTAATCTCTGGAACTACTGGTTCGATTTGAATGATTCTTTCAGTGTTGGGTAGTCCATTTATCGAGGAAGGCTCGGCTTTATAGGCTATATATCATCACGCTACGACCAATAGGAGTGTAGCAGCAATGAAAAATGTTGCAAAAACGGGGAAAATTGTATTTTTAATAACTTGACGCGGACGAAGGTCGCGGGGAACAGCTAGTATAATATATGTGTGTGTGTGTGTGTATGTGTAAATATATATATGTGTGTGTGCTTGTGTGGTTGTTTTGAAGCGGTTTTACCTTATATTTAATAGAAGATTCTCTACTTCATCATAGCATCACTCAGCGACGATTTGTATTCTTTAAATGGTTTAGTATGTTTTTCTATTTATTTTATTAATAAGAAAGACGAGTGTTTGTCGAACTGAATATTTGCAAATTCTGATTTTACAAGAGGGTTGGAAGCAATATTGTGTTTCCTTCTTCTAACTACCTAATACATTAGGATCCAAGGGTAAGATTTTTTTTAATACACCTGTATAATAAATAATTTTCGGACTGATAATAAATTACTTATTTGGTAAAGCTAATAGGTGGGAAAGGTCCTTTTTTTGAAGTACATTACTTTTATTAATGTCCGTCGCGCTCTTTCAACATCAAGGAAACGTGTTTTACGCGCGCCCTCCCAAATGGAGATACAGATTAAACTAGCGAGATTAACACTTCATTTAAAAGATTTTTGACAAGCTACTCCTATGTTTTAAAAATCTTAAAAATTTTCGTTTTCTCGCAGTAATTTGTTCAATTTGAGGATACCAGGACAGAAAATTTAGATCGTACCAATAGTTCGATGGCTGTGCCTCAGTTGGCTGTGCCTCAGTTAGTGGAACCATCCCATAACTATCAAATAGTTCGATCTAGGGCTAATGCGGACCAAAAGGCGTCGCGGCATAGCCGGCATACTTCGCAGGAGATGGCGGGACGAGCTGGACAAAGCCAGCGACCGACAACGAACAGTGTTTCAATTATTATATTTCATATATGGGTTTCTTCAATATTCCTTTGATGGGAATGCCTTCATGGGACTTTTGTGGTGGTAGCAGGTGCTCCAATGGTGGCGCAGAGGGCGCTGTTTGATTTCGCCAGGAAACACGTGGCATTAGAAACATATTAGCAGAATCGCTAGCAATGACTGCAACAAAAACAATAATTGGGTGAATATTTGAAGATAGACATGTTCAGAATTCGTAAATTAAGTTAAAGAATGCTTCCCATTATAACTTTTATGGATTTAGCGAAATGTTAATAGTGCAGGTTAACGAAATAAATTAATCGCGCAGTATTTGAACTGCTCCATAAAAGTTGTGATTGGAAGCATTCTTTGAACTTAATTTACGAATCATGAATATCTTCTTCTATCTTGAAATGAAAGAGAAAGGAGTAAATGATGCCATGACGTCTGACGAGGAGAACGGAAGAAGAAAACGTGTTTCGCCGACCCCAAATAGAACGGGACAAGGGCAGCAAGATGATGATGATCTTCTATCTTCAAATATTCACCCACCTGCCACCGAGCTAAGTTTAGACTTAGACACTTTCGCCCTCTGAGACATATACTTTCTACTGCTGGAGCTGTCTCTAGGGCCAAACGCGTTCGAGTCGCAAGATTCTGTTCTTCGGTCTAGAAATAAAAAATATACACCGTGACTTTTTAGTCGTCTTATAAAGGTGGTCCACTCAATGTGCCCGACATAAAATAGCTCTAGATGCGATTTTTTTTTTACCTACCCTAATAGGTACAAAGAAAAATAAATAAACATTAGAAAAAAATATGAAACTCAAAGCATTTATTTCAAATAGACCCATGACAGGCACTTTTGCATAGTCAAAAATAAGCTACCTACAGTCCCGCCACAGGCATAATAACTGTGAATGGACTGTAGTTGCCCATTCGAAAATAGTAGATCTCATGGAGAAGAATGGGCAAGAAACTCCATGGACACTCTTTTCAAATCAAGTTTTATATTACATAGTCCTGGGTACAATATTGTTGCTTCTATATGTGAGCACAGTGTAGAGATAGGAAAATAAAACAAAGCTACAGTTAAAACCATAAAGATTAGGATAAGCCCTACTAACCATAATAGAAAGTCTACATGGTACTCACACTTACAAAAACTCAAATAATGCTTCTAATTTATATAAAACAATAGTTATCAAAGTAACTAAGTTTCCAAACGAGAAAAAAAATAAAAGAAATGATGAAAGAACTAAAGGGGGAGCATCTCTTCCAAACATTAAAATCTTAGTATGTGAACCCAAGTGGCAGTGGAGCAGGACCAGCATTGAGCCAAGCATTTTTATCTACGATATACTCTTCTAACTTATAATATGCTCGCTTACATAGTGTTTGTTTTATGCATTTTTTAAATTTCTTCTCATTAAGTTGTAAAATGTCAAGTGGTATTTTATTATAACATTTTACACAGTACCCCATAAAAGATGTGCGTACTTTTGACAATCTGAAACGTGGTTGATCTAATTTGTCCTTATTTCTAGTATTAATATTATGCCTGTCGCTTATTTTACTAAAAAGATGAATGTTTTTCCGAACAAACATAATGTTTTCATAAATATATTGACAAGGTACCGTCATGATGTTAATCTGTTTAAACAATTCTCTTAGAGACTCGCGTCTGCGTAGGTTATAGATGGCTCTTACAGCCCTCTTTTGCAGAATAAATATGGAGTCAATATCTGCAGCCCGACCCCACAGCAGAATACCGTAAGACATGATGCTATGGAAGTAACTAAAATAGACCAGTCTCGCGGTATCCACGTCTGTTAATTGCCGGATTTTACGGACAGCATAAGCGGCTGGACTTAGCCGCCCTGCAAGTGCTGTTAAGTGAGGACTCCATTGCAGTTTCGAGTCAAGCGTAATCCCCAAGAAAACTGTATTTTCGACGAATTCGAGTATCTCCTTGTTCAATACAACGTTACATTCACTACTTCTTACATTCGGTAACGTCTTGTTAATTATGTTTACGTGTCAAGCGGGAGAACATACCTACCCAGCGCTCGAGTCCAGTAGATCATCGCTAACAACAGGGTGTTTTATCTACGTCATGCGTCATAATACTGAATAATAAATATTTTTATTTTTAAATTATTAAAATGTGAAACGCGAGTGATGCACTTAGCGATACGGCCAGCCAGTTCCTTTAATATGTACTCCGTTCACGGAGAAGAGGCGTGTCAAACCTAGCTATACCCGCAACGGAGGACGCAGCGTCACACCCAGCGTCATCGTAAGGGCTCAGTTACGGATAAAATTCAAACACAGGGCGAGTATGAGAGTGTTGCTTTATGAATATTTTGTAGAACCCCTTATCTTTTATTAAAGTGTATATGATATCCTACCTAAAAAGAAAGATCGGGTTACGAGACATGCTAGGTGTGACAACCTTGGATTATTAATCAAATTATATTAGCTCCTGTTTTATTGTTAAAAGGCGTGATTACTTACCTTTAAGCTTCTGGTCACAGGGTTCAGATATATGGAGGGCGCTGTGAGCGCTCGGTCCCGGCAACATTTTGACAATGAAGAACTCATCGACCTCCTTGCGGGTAGTCTCGGTTTTGTCCTTTTCATTTATTCTGTCAAACTGCTGCATTATTGTGTCGGGGATAGCTATGGTGTCCAGCAAGCCTGCAAAAAATAAAATAGGTAATATACTCTACTATATTGAAATATACTGTACAAAAAAAACCTAACTACAGGAGGCTATACGGGGTGTTTGGTTTCTTCTACTCATAGATATGAGCAACTTTTACTTTGGGACTAACTATGAATTACCTATAGTCTGTTTTTTAATCTCGGAGAATAAATTGACAAGTGAAAATGTCAAAACTGACTTAGATGCTATTGAAATCTACGTCAGTTTGCCATTTGTACTTGTCAATTTAGTCTCCGAGATTAAAAAACTAAACTTTATATGATATTAAAATCTGCTTTTGAATACATTTCGAGTTATGCGACCAATGGAGCAGCTGATGTTTTTTCGCGATTTCATGTTCGGTCCCTTTATACATAATTATTTTAGTTTACATACGTATTTGTGGACACCTCGCGATGATTGTCTCTCTGTATTGATGCTCCTCATTCATGGGGTTGCCCGTAAAGTCGACTTCCACTAAAGTCCCCTGCGTCTTCAGGTAATCAGCAACAGTCTGAAGTGCATATAATAAGCATTACATATCAGACAGCTACTTCGAGTTTCTTATGTTAAAAGTGGTTTGCGACAATGTTAGTTAAGCGTAATCAGTAAAGGACACGATTGCCGATGTTGTCCGATGTTAGCCGATGGCCGCGTACAGGAATGCTTCTCGATTGGCGAATCCTTAATATTCCCATTGCTGCCACACAGGCTATCTCTCTATGAGAGGGAGTGGGCGGTTACCCACCACGTGGGCCCAGTCGGGATTGATAGATGTCACATGTCTTCGAAACGTAAACGATGAAATATAAACACAAACTAAAGTGCCTGTATGGGTTCAAAATGTTCAAATGCAAGACCATCATCATCATCATCTTTCTGCCCTCGTCTCATGTTACTAAGCTTCGGCTCAACTGCTTGCTATTGTAGCAGCGCTGACACAGCATTTTGTATTCGTCGTACGCGCAGCGCTCGGCCTCGCCGACTCCAGTTCGTCCATAACCGCCAAAAGTACTCCGATGTAATATTTGTAACACCTTTCGCAAGTAAAGAAATATCCAAGTACGTCGCATTTCATTTCCCTCCGTCTCCGTACCTTGGTACACACACATCTAAAGACAAGATATACACGCACACAAAACTATCATTTACCACTGACACTCAGGGCCATTAACTCTGGGCTGTCATTGCTCTTTTTTGACAGATTATGGGTTATGGCTTATATACCAACAGGTATGAGTTGATGCATAAGCTAGAAGTTCTAGTCACAACACAAGTTCTCATTGAATCAGGTACTTACTTGGTAATTATGAAGCATATTCTTTTTCGCCACGAGCACCTCCAAATGTCTGAGAGGCTTCACCCACGATATGTCTGACTGTTTGTTCTCGGATACATTTAGAATTCTTAGGGAGACCTAGGTAACAAACAAACCACAGCATCAAAACATGGCGCCGGTAATCCCCGAAGAGTTAAGGCTGATGTGTGCCTCAGTAGTTTTACCTATATTTCGCCTGTTATGTTTAAGTCCCATTTAATAAGGTGACGAGCTTATTGCCATCGACCAGGCATTAATCCAAACTCTGTGCTGCCACTGAGAATTATCATGGAAAAACCCTATCACTTTGCCCGACCTGGGTATCGAAACCAGGATTATTGCTCAGCAGTAGCATTTGTAAGCACTAGACCAAAGACTCAGCAAAGCAGTTTACGAAAAGGAAATCTTATGGCACTTTAGTTCGTCATCCACAGCCCGACTTCACACATTGCTTTCTTTGTCAGTGCCAATGTCCATGCTCCTTTTTTTCCAGTAAAGCAAATGCCTACCGCATACCACACCATCCGGGGGGCGGTGTGGTTATGAGGCGCTCGCACCCACTAAAAACGCCGTCTCTGCCAACTTCCCACTTCAAATCATACTTACACCAATTTGGATGAGGGTCCTTGGATCAAAGCATAAGGCGTCAGTACTGTCTAAATTCTGCTTTTCTATATGCAACTCTTCCAAATACTTAAACCCTTCCAATTTTTCCACTACGCTGATCTTATTGTTGCCCACGTAAAGCTTTTTTAAACATCGCAACACGTCTAGGCCTTCCAGTCTGGTAATTTTGTTCCATTGTAAGTATAGATGGGTAACGTTGTAAAAAGGTTCAAGATTTTCGAGTTTTGATTTGGATTGGTGGTTGTTTTGGTAGTAGGCGTTCACTGTCTGGACTATCTGATTTGGATTCGTAGGGGCAGGCTGAAAAAGGTTTTAAAATATTTAAGAACGTTTGTAACCTAAAGTTACTAGCTGTGCCCCGCGACCTTCGCCCGCGTGAAATTATTATAAAAATATTACTTCCGTGTTTGAACCAGATTTTGTTAACAATTTCAAGGGTTTTATTTTTTTTCCCATTCTTTTTATGTTTGTGTCTGTTCCGGCTAATCTAAGGTTGACGGAACTTTTACTGGCAGATAGCTGATGTTATAAGGAGTAACTTAGGCCACTTTTATTTTAGAAAAATAATTAGGATTCCGTGCAAAAAATTAACACCCTTGAAATTATTAGCAAAACCCTATTCAAATTGGGAAGTAATATTGTTAAAATAATTTCACGCAGGCAATAGCTAGTTCAATAATACGGGGTGGAAGGGACACCGACACGAAAACGGTCACCACGTATTCAGTAAATCATTCTGAGCCCCACATAGGAATTTTTCATCGGTTATTTAAAAAAAAACAGCTGTAACTTATATTTTGACTGTGTAGGTATTGCACTTTTGTAGGAAGCAGCTGTTTTTTTTTAATAATTTACTGAATACGCGGACTTAGGCGGACTAGCCGTCTGACCGACTATTCGGTTGCATAAAGGCCGACTAGTCGGCCAAGCCGATCACTTCTGTCGGTGGAGTTCAGGGGGCATCGGCAATGTCTATGGCATTTTTCACTTTTCGTTTCACTTTCATGTAAAGCTGAGTCGATCGCATTGAGTGAGTGTATGATACACTCGGTCGCAACCGCCGTGCGGACACAGATTGTTTAATATTTCTGTTTATATTTGAAATCATATTTTTCTTGATTTAAATTTAGTTATTGACTACCAAGGGAAGAGTTACGATTCCTTGATTATGTAACAAATATTATAAATGCAAAATTAATTTTGTTTGTTACCTTTTTACAATGACTTTTCACGCCTAAACCACTGAACCGATCATCCTGAAATTTTGCATATACGTTGTCAGATGTACAGAAACGGACATAGGTCAAGGTATTTGTGTATATGAGTTCCTTGCATATGGTACTTTAAATCCCGAAAAATAAGTACTGTTCACGAGGAAAACAACAATAACGTTCTTATGATAATAGATGGCGCCACGTGTCTTTCGGATCATAATAATTGAATAATTATTATTATAGAAACTTTAGTAGTGTATTAAGATTATTTTTTCTAAATTAACGCGAGCGAAGCTGCTGACAAAAGCTAGTTATTAATAAAAATAGTTTTTGTTTTATATTCAGTATACCAATAGATACTAGGTACTGATTATAGTTTGATTTCAATCACTCGAGCTGATTAGCTTTTTGCCGACTAGTCACCGCTTTTTGCCGACTACAATTTGTATGGCTGGGTAGTCGGCTACATCGGGTACATCTCTTAATATAATACGATTGAGACTTACAATTTTATTTATTCCCTTTTCATGCGCACATATACAAACGCGTTTGTAAATAAACAAATACCAAAAATGTGTTGGTGTTTTTATAATTTCTGTAGGTTTTTGTGGATGTAGTGTTTTTATTTGTTTGTTACGCAATTTTTCTAGTCTTTCTTTTAAATATGTTACTTTTGATGTCATATGCATGGATGAAACTGTTACGAATACCGTACCTACATTAATTTTTGTAAAGTAAAATTTTGATTGTTCAATTTTTTTTTGGTGAATGACGATGACTCTGTGGTAAAAAGTAAAACCTATATACAATGTCGCCCATGCGCATGTGACCGCCCGTAATTTTCTGAATATTTATGAAGAAATGTCGAAAATAAACTTTTAAAGGGGGGGTCTATCTTCAATATTTTTCATGTTATTCAATTTTTAATTTTTTAAGTATAGTTTGTAGATTTGCTTTCTATTTTTTGACACATCTCCGAAGTTAATGGGTCGATTTGGATCCTGTTTATTATTTCTAAAAGCTTATGAGTAGTTTAAGCCAATAAGTTCACCGTCAATCATTCCAGCCCATACATTTATGGAAAATTGAGTCTGGAAAGCTGTTTCCCTAATGACGTGTGAATTTTCAGTGGCCCACACATGAAGATTGCGATGATTTGTTATACCCGCCCTTGTTTTTTCTTTAGAGATAGGTATCAACAATGTTCTGTGAATTTGTAGCTGTTATGGAGTAGATAACAAATAATGATTAAAAAAGTCGTCCTATCGGGATAATTTATGGACTTACACTAGTTTTTTTAAAATAAATACACAATTTTTCACCGAAAAAATGACTTCGATTCCGTTTTTTTTTTCGTCGTCGATAATTTTTAGTAAAAATGTTAATTAACCTGTTAAAATAACTCATAAGCTTTTAGAAATAATAAACAGAATCCAAATCGACCCATAAACTTCGGAGATGTGTCAAAAAATAGAAAGCACATCTACAAACTATACTTAAAAAATTAAAAATTGAATAACATGAAAAATATTGAAGATAGACCCCCCCTTTAAAAGTTTATTTTCGACATTTCTTCATGAATATTCAGAAAATTACGGGCGGTCACATGCGCATGGGCGACATTGTATATAGTAGTCTATGGTAGCACCATAGACAGAGTACTCTACTAGATTACTATGTCCACGAGTAGAACAAAGAGTATTTGAGCATTTCTCAAAAAAAATGCACCTTTCGTAAGATATGTTACTAAAATAAAAATCTTAAAATTCAGTTATTTTGTTTGTATTAATTTGTAGATAGATGTCTAAAGATTCTGAGTATGAGGTTTATTTTAAGGTTTCATTTGTAAAAAAGCAGAGAAATGTGTAGAAGTAAACCAAAGGCGGAAAAATGTTCCCATTTTGTTACCTTCAATCAATTACATTAATTAAAATATCAAATTAATTTCGAGAAGTTTTATTAATTTAAATAGGATAAGTTAACCATAATTTAACGTGTCTATAAAGAAAACTGTTAACATTTACAGCAAAATGTTACATAAAAGCAGTAATATATTCCTTTACGTTACCATTTGCCCACAACTCTACTTTAAAATCACAGTAAAGGCGCTTTGATGTCGTTTTATTTTAATTTTATATGTCTACACAGTGGCGTAGCGTGGGGGGTGCCGGGTGGGCCATGGCCCCGGGCGGCACATTTCAGGGGGCGGCAGAGAGCAAGAGCTAGGCCGCGGCAAGTGGAACCAGGCGGTAGTGTCAGATCATAATTACTAGATCAGTTAATTACTAAAGTCATCGGGACTACGTTGCAAAAACAAGGACAACCAAGAAGTGGAGCATTTTCCTTAATATATGCCGCTGGCCCGGGGCGGCTTTTCATACATGTCTCACGTCTATACCGGTCTGCCGCCCCGTGTTTTCTAGATACAAGCACTTAATTCTTCTAGCCTGCCGCCTCCCTTTTTATATCTGTATTTATTGGAAAAAGAAAATCGAACCTATCTGGGATGCTAAAATTTTCTAGCTCGCTTCGCTCGCTCTTACAGCTAAGTTTTCTTATTCGTTCCATATCGTTAATACATTCGTAGAAAAAGTATGTTAAATTCCATTTGTTTGAATCGTGAAAAGAAAATCTGTTACCTATCCGAGGCAGGGTGCTAAAGTTTTCGAGCTCGCTTCGCTCGCTCTTGCATCCTACTTACTCTCAAATCTAAAGCTTTAATTGATAATTCGATAAAAAAGCTTATTTATCTATATGAATAGTTAAAATAAAATGTAATTTATCAGATGTGCTAAAAAATTTTGAGCTCGCTGTTTTTGTTAATTTCCCGAACGGCAAACCTTATACACTAGGTATTAGCTATATTAGCAATTGAACATGACAAACCTACTTACATACGAACAAATGATCATCATCATCATCATCATTCTCTTGCCCAGGATAAGCGCAGAATGTCTTCCTCTTCCATACCTCTCTAACTCTTTATTACTCGTCATCTCATCAGAAACCTCCTTTCTTGAATGAAATTGTGTATAAAAAAGATTTTACTTTGAAAAATAAACTTATAGATTTTTTTTTAAATAATTAAAAAAATGCTTTGTATTTTGACTCTTTCCTCCGTTTCTTGACTAATTATGAAATTAGAGGGGGCGGCCAAAATCACATTCGGCCCCGGGCGGCAAAATCCCACGCTACGCCACTGTGTCTACATATGACATAATAATGCACACCTTTGTGCTTTTTTCATTATACATTAAAATCGATGGTTTGGTAAGCTATTGAGATTGGGACACTTCACTTTTCATACAACTGGGTGAAACGGATTTTTGATATATATTTTTATTAAAAAAATCTCATTGTATTTCTGTCTTTTTTGTTTTGTTTTATCATGTAGAGTAGTTTCACTGCTTAAACAATTTATAAAAAGTAGCAATGATCTATTATATTAGACCGAAAAAAATATTTATAAACATGGGACACAGACTATAGTCGAATGTGCAATTATTTTGAGAAATGCTCACTTGTCATCTTATCAGACACCTCCTTTCTGGCCATATCATCCTTCACACAGTCCATACATCGTTTCTTTGGTCTTCCTCTACTCTTATAGCCTACCCATCTACATTCATACTCAAGACTTTCCTAAAGACGTTTTCCTCATTCCTCCGCATCACATGTCCTCCTTCCTTACCAAGCTAACCGATTACCACACAACTTTTCAGTCACTGGCGCCACTTTCAGACTTCCTCTTATGTACTCATTTCTTATTTTATTCATTTGTGTGACACCACCAGAAGAATGCTAAGGGGGATGTCCCTTAGCATACTCATCTCATTTTTTGTATAAAGTATAAATTAAAGATTGATATAAATCCCAAATGCTAATTAAGGATTCTGTGCGTCCGTTTCTACGACAGATAGATTGTTTGATTGATGTTGTTCCTTTGTAATATTGCAAACATTCAAAAAAAAAACACCATCTGTCTGATTGACGTTGTCTATTCTCGATAAGGGAGTATGTTCTGTGAACTTCTGTGTCTATTAGTCTATTTTTCCTTATATATAATCTATGCGTTGACTTGACGTTGACGCATCATTGACGTTTCTTTGTTGAGCTTTGTCGCTCGCTCTGGGTTTGTAAACATTTGCCACCACAGAGTACATTTCTAAGTTTGCCACAAAGCGACGAACCCACAGACTAGGTACTATATAATAATAGGAACGAACCGAACTGAGAACTCATAAAAAAACTTCTGCAGTATTTACGAAACCTAACCTCAAACTTATTTTTCAGTGTTAAGCAGTAAAAATGGGTGAAAGATACAATATCCACAGCCAACTTGAGCATCTTCAGAGCAAATACATTGGTACAGGACACGCAGATACGACGAAATATGAGTGGTTAACCAATCAGCACCGGGATTCTTGCTGCAGTTACATGGGTCACCCTGATCTGCTAAGCTACTTTGCTATCGTTGAAAATGAGTCAAAGGCTAGAGTGAAATTCAACCTCATGGAAAGAATGCTTCAACCTTGCGGGCCTCCTCCGGAAAAGCCTGAAGATTAAAGTACTATTAGGTACTAGTTCTAAGTTCTCTTTTTTAATTTAAGTGGTGTACTAAATAATACTATGTGAAGTGATGTTGCCAACTTTCCATTAAAGTATTAAGAAATCAAAAGGATGGTTTTTTGTATGAATTTCTTCCTCTACACAGTTAATCAGCTTAGTTTCTTCATTAAGTTTTGTGTGTATGACATACGTACGAGTCTACATCCAAATTGTATACAGTACCCAATTTTACCACTTCACCTAAACAAAATCAGTGAAACTGTGTTTTCAGATTTATTGCTACTCTTGAACAACGCTTTTTTGCAGGAGGGGTCTGGAATGCTCAGAACGACTGTTCGGGCTCCTGATTTACAACAACTAGAGGATGTCAACTAAAAGCTAGAGTACCGAGCCAAAAAATAACATTTCCTCCTGCAAACCAACTCATTGGCCACCAGGTCCTGAAAAATCCAGACCTGTTAGACTTAGACTGAATTCTGCTTTAATGAAGTAACCTCTTACGAACTTATCAGCCTACTGCCAGTCTTATCTTAGGTCTTTAAGAAACTGTTACTACACCAAATCCTCTACAGAAAAATAATGTCATTCCTAATCACCAGTTTGGCTTCAGGCAACATTCCACAGTGGTTCAAATCCATAGATAAAATAGGAAAGACTTAGAGGAGAGTCTTTCTTGACATACAACAGGCTTTTGTTTAGAGTATGGCACAAAGCACTCTTCTGCAAAACTAGGAAAAGCCTCCGTGACAGTTACCATCTGCTGTTTGTACCTGTCAGATACTCTTCCAGGAGAAGATAGCCGACTTCACTTCCAACTTCTACCAAATGGAGGCTACACCCCAATAAATTGGCTGCGAAAATGACAACTCGAAGCTTCAAAAAACTGAGGTGTCCTCACTGGAAGACACACAAACTGCCATACCGCTACCATATATTTATATATACTATACCATATACTGAATTACGACATGCCTGCTTATTCCTGATCCTGATTGCAGATAGAATAAGATAGTGATTAAGGACTTAGTTGTCCTACCTCTCAACCTATTTTTCATGTCACACATGTCTTGATTGAACTAGTTAAATTGATATCATGTCTTACATACATAATTTGGCAAGTAAAATAAAACGCAAACTGCAAATCTCATGCAAAATTTAATAATTTCTTCCACTCCTCCATCTTGGCGTTTAAAAGCTGCTCCCTTTCGTTTGCTTCCTCCTCCAATCTCTTCCGTTGTTCGAAACACTTAAAAACATTTGCAACAAGCACTTTTTGCATCATTGGCACAAGTCTTGCACACTCTTTTTCTAATACTTCCATCGCTTGCGCAATGCACTCAACGTCCATGGACCCTACTTGTGTGAAGTCCGATATTTGTTTTAATTCGGAGAGCATTGATAGTGTTAATACTCCATGATTTGTGGGAGTCTCTGGGCTTATTAGAGCGAAGTTTTCTTCAGCTTCTGTTGGGTCTACAAACATCCTGTCTCCTACTATGGCGATGGAACAAGATGTTATGACATCATACATCGGGACGGCGGCATCTGCTAAGGCCAGGCCAGCAGCATTGATTGCCGCTGACAGACATGCTCCATCATTTTCCAGAATGTATATGAAAACATCAACCTGTAAATGAGAAGGCATTTTAGTATTATGAGGGTATAACTGGTATAATTTTGTTAAGAAAATGTCAAAATCTAATCTAATTTAACACGAGAACATGGGGAATAGGTGCAGGTCAACATATATTGCTTTTTCTATGAACTAATTTAATAAAGTAATTTGTTCTTTTTCAGTGTTGCTTCTAGTGCAAAAATCCTGTGTTCATCTTCAGAATAACTACTTAATTAATCCATTAAAGATAAAACAATATTGGTTTATGTATCAGAATTCTTATGTGTAACATAATAAAGAGAGCTCGGCTCCGGTTACTACACCGCATGTCTTATTAAACTGGAGATGGGAAATCCCAAACCCTGGGTTGTAAACTTACTTTGGCAATATGCCAAAATTGGTGAAAAGCGAAATTCATAACATTGGCATTTGGATTTTTTTTTTACTACCATAGTTTAAATCAGTTTTGGGGAATGAGTTACTTTTCTGCCCTATTGCCACTGCCCAACAGACACACTTTAGGTGGTAATACAAGAGTTATATTGAAAGGCATATTTACTGCTGAACCCTAACCCCAATATACTGGCAGTAAAAATTAATGCTCCTAATTTAAAATAATGAGTTGACCTGAATGAAATGCATAGAGACTGTGGATCGACTTTGTGAAAAATAATATAGCTATAAAAGGGACGAGTACTGAGTTAACCAGTACTAGAGAACTATCAAAAGAGAAAATATACTGTACCAACCCGAAAAAAAATGGGCTATGGGCAGAAGTACGATGAAGAACACTAACCTGATAGTTAGGGAACATGTGTCTACACACAGTAGGCTCCAGGGCTTTCCTCAGAGCCACAGATAGAGCTTTCTCTTCAGCATCGGGTACGTGCGGCCGCCGCCGACGCGGACACGAAAATGGCGCGAATTTCACCTCACAGAATATTTGACCAAGTTGACTGAAAATGGAAATTAAATGTTGAGGGTAGGAAGATAAATCTCTTATCTTGTAAAGCAGTGTAGTTGTAGTGTGTAAACAATATTATTTAAATAAAATAAAGTTATTCGTATTATGAATAAACTTTTAATAAACAGTGTGATCTACTTTGTGGTTTGTGAGTCTATGTTGAGAGAATTTTAACATTCAGTCAGAAAAATATTGTATACCTGAATTCGTTCTGGTGGGGTATTTCCCGCGGATCGAACACAGAACAAACGACCTTTGTTTTTCTTAGTTCAACGTACGAGGATCCCTTTGCCTGTGACACCATGTCCGTCCTGGCGACTGAAATACAACACTCAAGTTAAAACCCCAATTCTCATTTAGAAACAGCCATTAAAGTCAAACCAGTACATACAAAACATACACATGCTACGCGCTTCGGACAAAGCGCGCCCATCTTTACGAACTCCTTTATCATCCAGCAACTCTTTGTTAAGTTCATCGTAGGTCTTTAAATAACCCTTTGTGAAACGCTTGTATGATATACTGTCTTCAGGGCCGTTGAATCTTCTGTAATCAAGAGGCATTTTGATTTTTGTTATGAATACATTGGTCCCCGCTTCACATAACCTTAAATAAACTTTTACTGACGTCTGTCAGAGACTTGACATGACACTACCACCACCACTAGCATAGACTACTTTATAGTCTGTTTTTTAATCTCGGAGACTAAATTGACAAGTGAAAATGTCAAAACTGGCTTAAATGCTATTGAAATCTATGTCAGTTTGCCATTTGTACTTGTCAATTTAGTCTCCGGGATTAAAAAACAGACTTTATATATAATATATAGTCTATGACACTGGCTGACTAATAGCGTTCTGTGATGCGATGTTTTGCTGCGTTTCGTTTAGTTTTGTTTAGCCTCAGGGCATTAAACTGGGTCTGCGCCATGTCATCGTGTCTTATTTCAAACACAAAACATCGTTTGCTAACATAATAGACCTGGCTTAAGCTACATGGTTTTCTTGCACATTTTCTGGTTTCCATTAGTAAAAACTAAACGCTAAAAGTTTCGTTCTAAAATATCAGATTTTTTTCCTGCATGATTATTTGAACTTAAATGATTTAATTATATAAATCATATCAAACCGTATATACATTTAAATGTCGTCAAAAACTCAACCCTGACAACTGGTAAAGTGCCTTCTGTGTGAGACTGGCGGCGTTGCCAAGGTCGCGTGGCAAAAACGCTTAGCCTCTGGTGCAGACAAAAGCCAGCCCTTGGGTAACGGGAAGTGTTAACTAAGCGTTTAAAAGTTCGATATCGGTTGACGACTGATATAATGCGCTTATGTGGGAGAGCCTTAAAAAGGCAGTGAGCACTCGGTCCTCATGGCTCCCAGAGTTTTAACACAAATGGCTCGAAAATATAAAGTTACTAAATTGCTGGCGCGTTCGGGGGGGTCATGAGTTCTGAATAATCACTGTGCACTATAGGAGATTTGAATTTCGCATGGTTTCTGAACTCGGTGAAAGTACATGACAACATTACACTAAACGTTAACGTCGTCAACGTCAACACAGTCGGTTAACTGATGACATTGAAGTCATGTCAAATTGTCAACTGAAATGAAACGTCAGTTTCATCAAGTTTATTTCGATTTTGGGTAGCAAAAATGTTAAATAGATTATAAAAAACGTGTATTGAAATATTATAAATTGGCACCGCTATGAAATAAGGATAACTGCTCGTTATTTTTATTATAACTTTTGCGTATCGACTTCGCGTAAAGTAAGAATAAAATGTAAGTACTTTTGTCTGACATTCACGTCGACGACGGACGTTCCGAGGGTGACGTTTCAAAGCGTGTTACACAAATTCTGATAATGTGTGGAAGAATTCAAATCGATTAATAGGTTATTTAGGTATTCGATAGCAAATGGTCATGCGGTCATGCCTATCCAGTTCGTAGTCCTTAAGCGTTGACAAAAGAAACAAAGGTTGACTGCGTTCAGTAGGTATCTAACTCAGGTTTTGTGATTCATGGGACTCGACCAATATTATGTCGTAGACTTCAAAAGAGACTATCATATATGTATATGAGAGAGCTTCATCTAGTTAAAAAAAAAACCGTGTAAAAGTGATTGTAAAAACCTAGGTATTTTCAACATAGAGTAAAGTAATTTATCGGGGTTCCTTGGTACCTGTATAATTGATTGCATGCTATTGTCCAGCTCAAATCATGTTGGTGTTTGTATTAATTATTGTTTATATTAGAAACACAATTGGATACACCTCCTAATTTCAAACACAATTTGCCTATTGTTTCAAGAAATGATTGTGAGTATTTTAGCTGTGCCTTTCTAGTATGTGAGGAATATTGATAATATAATTAATTCAATAATTTATGGTTCGCTTTTGGTCTTACAACGTTTTTGTTCAAGACACTGCAAAAGAAAATACTGCTTGTCAACATTGTCTATAGTAAGCATCAAAGAAGATATTTTTATTAATACCTGTATGTAAACCATTTCCTCTTAATGATAAAATGATTTTATTATGTTAGGTACTCATTTTATCAGCAGTACACTGATTAACATTAATGGGAACTTATCAATTAACATTATACCTAAATTAATTATTCATAAATCAAAGGTGAATAAAAACTATTTTATTAACCTCTTTACTGACTCTATGGTAACTAGTATTTTGTAACTGAAACTGTGTAAATCGGCAACAAGTGTCCAATCAATATGAAATGTTTGTTACCACTACAGTCATTTTATTTTCATTCTACTAATTAATGGTGGCTAAAACTTTTGTCGGTGTTAAGTTTAGTAAGAATAACATCACACTTGTTTTTTTCCAAAGAGGTTGGTAGTTGGGCATAGTATAGGCTGAACAAGCCATCTACACAGACTTTTCCCAGCTTTGTTAGGGTTGGCCTCCAGCCTTAGATGGTAGCAGCTTAATACCAGTATTTTAAATGAAGGGGCCACCTATCTGACCTCCACAACCCAGCTACTGGGTAACACAGTACTAGGGCTTGCTGAACCGTGTTTCAGTCCCATAGTAAAACTGGTTTTTCCCAGGTTTTACTATGGGGCTAAAACCGGGTTGCACATGTTGGAACAAGCTTGTCAGTCCTGGTGGCTTTAATTGGAATCAACAAAATTACTATGAATACTGAGTTGTTGAACTGAACATTTCATAGAGCTTATAATCTGGATCTCTTCAAAGTAAGAGTGAATCAGTTTCTTCTAGGCAAGCATGCTCCACCCTGGGCTGCATCATCGCTTACCAGGCAGGTTGTGGCCAAGCCTGCTTCGGATAAAAAAAATATATATAGAAAAAAAAAAAAACAAATAAAAAACCTTTGAAGTTAAGTAGCAGAATGACAACTCCTTATAAAATGTATCACAAAGTTTGACACTTTAATACATTCTTTACTAGCAGTTGCCTGCAACTTGCCTGTGTTGTAGGGCGAAAAGCAGGCTATGTCCTGCTCCAGGTCTCAGGCATTCTTTATTTAGGCATGAAAAGGTAAGAGACAAACAGACTTACTTTTGCATTTATAATTTGCAAAATGCACCAATAATATAGGAAAAACCTAAGCTGTACCAATAAAATTAAAAGGAAAGATGATTCATTGCTTCTTGAATACCCTTGAAAATTGTTATATTATTACACAAAACTTGTTTAATGTTGTTTTAACTACAAACAAAACCTGTATGCAACATATTTTTCTTTTCCTTATCCTTATGATAAGTACTTTTGTTGTTAATTGGCACCCAACTTGTATTAAATTTAATTTAATATAATATTATAACTTTAGGAAAAGTTGTAAATGTTAAATTAAACAGACAGTAAAAAATGGCTGATTAAATTCTATATCTATCCATCTATCTATATGTATAAAAATCAATTGCTGTTCGTTAGTCTCGCTAAAACTCAGAAACGGCTTGACCGATTTTGATGAAATTTTGCATAGTTGTTCTACATAGGTCAGGGATGGTTTATAAGGTAGTAGGTAGGTGGTAGGTAGGTGGAAGGTAGGTGGTAGGTAGGTGGAAGGTAGGTGGTAGGTAGTTGGGAGGTAGGTGATAGGAAGGTGGTAGGTATTAAGTAGGTAGGTAGTTGGGTATTAGGAGGTAGGGAAAAGTGCATTGCAACGCATACCGGGCAGCTAGTTAAAAATAAAATTGTGATTATCATATCAGCTAAAAAACATCCACTGCTGACTGACAATAGTGTTGTGAATAATATAAATTCTTCAATGTCAGCCTTGGTTGGTTTTAACATTGGAAACTATGTATAAATGTAATTTAAAACAGCAATGTTTTAGTGATAAAAAAATAAATGTAATGGTTTATGAAAAGCAATGGTGAAACTTTTGGATTGTGTTGTGTCACTGTTGTGCATTCTGTTTTGGTATGTCAAATACTGTTACTGTGAAAATATTCCAATACTTACTTGGTATGAAAAATATATTTTATTTTTAAAGATAGCATGGTATTGTAATACTATTGTAATCATTTGGTACTTTATTTGCTAAATTCTCTGTTAAACCGTTTTGATTGTTTTGTTTTGGTCAACCAATCACAATACCTAGTTTAATTTTATTGATTAAAGATTTGTTGACTTGACTCGGAGAAAATTATCTTTATCCAACATCATCCTATGATAGAAATATTGTTGTTTATAATCATAAGCTTAAATAGAAACCATATAATACTTAGTACCTTCCCAGTAAATGCATAATTACCTATATCCACAATAATCTGTGTAAAATACAGCTAAGTATTAACTGAATGGATAATCTATCAAATACACTGCACTAACTCATTATGTTTAAAGTAAGTCAATTGTCATGACGTTAATAAGGCTATTAACTAGATAAAGCAAATTGCAGAGCTCATGTGATTACACCATGCTATTAAATCGTATTGCATTCCATTGTAGGTATGCAAAAATTTCTACTTGGGATTCCATTTTAAAATAGTATGATGAATAGTTCGTTGAACATTATAGGTATTATACATAACGTCAGGTCTGTAATCTCGAAGGGGTATGCAGTGTCCGTTAGAACGCGGGTGTGTGACTTTTAAATATCTCAAAAATAAACTATATAAATGTACGTAAAATGTACGTTTTTGTACTAAAATAGGTATAAATGTACGTGTCTTTATGCGTAGCAAACATCATTTTAAAGTAAGCCGCCATCCTAATGTCAAGTTAGCGGGTCAATTTGAATTCAAATTACTTTTTGTCAAATTTGACATTAGGAATGAAATGTACGTCAATTGTACATATAGGAACACTATTTAAAAACTTCTTAAATGTTATACAAGCTCGTTATTGTTAAACGCATGTCAGCCGCCACCCCGAACGTCAGAAGGGTTGATTCTAAACCAATCAAACTATTTTGATCAATCAAATAGCAAATAATTGTACGTCTTATTTTCTTGTCAGATTGTAAAATAAAACTCGATTAAATAATTCATAGCATGATTTAATCAACTTTATAACGTTTGACCACAAAGTATACAATGGGCAATCACCATTTCTGGACTTCTATTTAATCTTGGCTTCAAATCATCATAGCACATCCATATACCATCACCCCTATATGAATGCGTTTTAAAGTCCCATGTAATAGGGACGAGCCTATTGCCATCAATCAGGCACAAATCCAGACTTCTTGGCTGCTACTGAGAAATTCATGTTAGTAAATTAGCCGTGTGAAGGTGGGGCGGGTCGGTAGTAATTAAACAAACTTACGTATATTTAATCGGACTGTATGGATCAAGTTATCATTTTTTTTTTTATATTTTATGGAAGGCTGTGAAGGCTATTAATAACTTCTTGGGTTCTATTATTCTTGGGAATGGGTTTTAACAGGGAAGACGAAATTACTCCATGTAAAGTTGGTTTTAATAATTTGATAAGAATATCACAAAAACGTTAAATTAAAAGAAAAGAAATAAACACCTTTATCTATTCATAAACTAGTTCTTGTTTTGCACTGTCAAGTTGTGTAGGTATCATAAATTCACATTTTTTTATACCTTTGTAGATGTTTGTAATGCACTTTGTTTTTATTCATTCCTCTATTGCACTTTAAAATATACCTACATATTATATGTATAGGCAAAAGTAAGGTGGGACACTTTCATACTAGGTAGAGCGACAATCTTCGCAGAGTGGATGTTAGCAGCTAGATGAGAGTTGCCAAGTATCGAGTTGATTGGCGTGATTTTGGAAAGGCCTATGTAGAGACGCCAGCACTTCAAGCTCCCCAAGACTGTCAAATTTTCCCAATCAACCTTGAACCTAATGCTTGAGTGATAAAATTGGAAATCTATTAAAGAAATTTGACAGATTGTAGTAGCTTGTTGTGTGTGGCTGTACAGACTGCTGATGAAGATTACTTTCATCATCATCACCATCTACAGCCCGACTTCACCCACCGCTGGGTATGGGCGTCTTTTTGCTTTTGCCAAGCTCCACGTTCTTGTGCCAGCCTCATCCAGGATAATATTATTATTTATTATCAGGCAGGCAGTTGAGACAACTGATGCTGCCTGTATTCCCCACTATATTTTCTTCTTGCAGTATGATATATGTTTGTCTAGGCGATCTTTGAATTGGTTACCTACTTCACTAATTTTGTTAAAAAAAGATACTAATCAACCATTAACAACATTTACAGAGACAACATTTCAAGATGCTGAAGAAAAGGACGGTCTGCTTGGCAGTGGCAGTCTTCATGGGGACAGTTGCCATCTCGATGGCGCAAGACCATCTTCCTTTGGTGCCTTCCGCCGACCCCTCCTTGGTTTCTAGTACAGAGGTATGTTTACTTTTTTAAATGTCGAATTGGTTGACAAATGAGGTTTTAATTTAAGCACGAAGGTGCCAGTTACCAATTAAAAACTACATGAGTTCTGCTAATGAAAATAAGTAGCGTAAAATACCTAGTCCAAAATGTAACTGAAAGAGCGTATCGAAGCGTGTCGGAAAAGACGGTTACGTCTTAAAAGAAAAGACGGGGACGGTCTGCTTGGCAATGGCAGTCTTCATGGGGACAGTTGCCATCTCGATGGCGCAAGACCATCTTCCTTTGGTGCCTTCCGCCGACCCCTCCTTGGTTTCTAGTACAGAGGTATGTTTACTTTTTTAAATGTCGAATTGGTTGACAAATGAGGTTTTAATTTAAGCACGAAGGTGCCAGTTACCAATTAAAAACTACATGAGTTCTGCTAATGAAAATAAGTAGCGTAAAATACCTAGTCCAAAATGTAACTGAAAGAGCGTATCGAAGCGTGTCGGAAAAGACGTAACCACTCTGCGGAGCATATATTATAATAATTAATGTTTGTTATTTGAATTTCGACAGCTGCAACCTGTTTGGAATTCTCGAAACCTTTAAAACAAAAATCAATTCTCATGGAATTGCAATGTACAACTAGAAATGCGCACCTTGTGCATCAATGTAGGCTGATTTCCTCAACACATTAAAAAAACATTTGAATGTTTCGAATCTGTTGGGGTTACTAAAATTAAACATGAATATGTTTTATATCGTAAATGCGAGAGTGTACAACAAAGCGAGGCACACCGAGGCTAGGCGAAAGCTACGATATAATCTCTCGCACTCTGTAAAAAGCTCTATAAACAAGATTATTTTGAGGTATGTGGACTAAAAGATTTAGAATTTAATATTAATATTGTCTGTTGCTATAGAACTCCTGTGAATAATAATTTTGATAGTTTTCTTGAAAGGCTGGAACAACTATTGAAGCATTTCTTCAATAAACAGTGTTTGATTTGTGGCGACTTCAATATTAATATGATGAAAGATGACAAATACCGAAAATCATTTTTATCATTGCTCACATGCTACAATTTTAGATGTTTGTTTGACACTACAACATTCGTACGTAATGGCACAGAGTCATGTATTGACAATATATTGACAAATCTAATAGATACTAATATTAACGATATCCATATTGACCACAACGGATTATCAGATGGACACGTCTTTTTTGCACAATAAATGTAAAAAAAGTAACAGAAGAAAAAAAACGAAGTAATTTTAAGTATATTAAAAAAAGAATATATAATAAAAAAAATAAGGTGGAATTTAGGAAAAAGTTGGCAGAGATAGATTGGAATCTCGGCATAAATACATTTATAAGAAAATTTAATGAAGTACATGATAATTCTTTTAAAAAAAAGGAAATTTTAATTGATCTCAATAAGTCTGGTAAAAGTTATTGGTTTAGCAAAGGAGTTAAAGTATCCAGCAAAGTCAAGCGCATTTTGTGCCTTATTGATAAAAAGAGATGTGATAAATCAATTTTAAAATATCGCGAAAACTACTTAAGGATATTTAGAAAGGTAGTAAGATGTGCAAAAAAGCTCGACACTAGGAAAAAGATTGATCAGGCACCTCTATCTAGTAAAGCCATGTGGAAAATAGTGAATAGCAGACGTAATTCTAATAAAAAACAAAGCACTGATATTGTAATACTTAAACAAGATAATAAGATATATGACAGCCCTGTAGACGTAGCCAACATTTTATCTGACCAATTTGACAACAAAATTACATTAAAGTCTTCTGATCATAGCTTAGCTAACAAATACTTAACCGACAATATGGCTAGAGTAGACGATAACATGTTGTTTGATCAAGTAACCCCGGTAGAAATCTTCAAAATGGTTAATAATATGTGCAATAAAATTCTCACGGTCAAGACGAAATACCCATAAGTATCATCAAGGATAACATTGACATATTAGCTGAGCCAATAGCTGACTTTTTAAACAAATGTATTGAGCAATGTGTTTTCCCTGAGCAATATAAAATTGCTCGTGTTTTGCCCATATTCAAAAAAGGCTCCAAATTAGATGCGAAAAACTATAGACCCATTTCCCTATTACCGGTATTCTCTAAAATATTTGAAAAGGTAATGAAAGATAGGCTTGTCAAACATTTGATTAAACACAATATCATTAGCTATCAACAGTTCGGGTATCAAAGAAGCATAGGAACCATTGATGCAATAGACTCACTAGTGGATGATGTGGTTAGCAAACTGAATAATAAAGAAAAAGTGGCAGGACTATTCTTAGATCTTAGCTCTGCCTTCGATACTGTTGAACATAAAATCCTTTTAGACAAACTAGAACACTATGGGATAAGAGATAACGTCTTAAAGCTTTTCAGTTCTTATTTACAGAATAGAACACAGTATGTCGAAATTAAGTCAGTTGAAAGCGGACATGAAAAAATTAACAAATCTAAGCTTGTTAGAGTACAAAAGGGAGTTCCACAGGGCTCAGTCTTGGGTCCAATATTTTTTATAATATTTCTTAACGACTTAGCTAAATATATGTATAAGATAGTACCAGACATCAAAATGGTTATTTTTGCTGATGACACAAGTGCTGTTATGAACGATATCTCTATAAGGGACTTAGAAAACAAAGTGAATCATGCACTGTCTGCTTTTGAACATTGGTTTTCCACTAACAATTTAAAACTCAATGTGGAGAAAACTAAATGTATGCTATTCAAATCAACTGTGAGGAATAATGATAGTATTGAAATAGCTTCATTGGGGAATAAAGTGGAAATTGTGCAAAATTTAAAATTTTTAGGAATACAAATTGATGAGCTCTTGTGCTGGAAACAAGAACTGGAAGCAATCACAAATACTCTGAGCAGTGCATGCTATGCCTTAAGAAGTTTAAGGGACGAACTAACCATTGCTCAGTTACGAAATGTTTATTTTGCCTTAGTTGAGTCCAAGCTGAGGTACAGTATTAAACTATGGGGGAACAGTTATAAATACAATATAAATGCAGCCTTTGTTATGCAAAAAAGGGCCCTCAGAACTATTCTTCGCATAGAGCAAACTGAATCTTGTAGAGAGCATTTTGTGAAATTAAAGATTTTACCTGTACCTTGTCTTTATATTTTGGTCCTACTAAGTAGTTTTCTAAAAAACCTAGAGAAATACGAGACAAAGGAAGAAAGGGTAACTAGGGTGGAAACGCGCAGGAAAGATTTGCCTAATTATTTGCAGCCAAAATTAAATGTTGTCAAACATAGCTCTAAAGTACAGTCTGTACAAATTTTCAATAAATTGCCATTAGAATTAAAAATGATTAATAATCCAAGAATATTTAAATTCAAATTAAACTCATTCCTGTTGACGAAGTGCTACTATAGTATAGAAGAGTTTTTTAGGGACAAAAATAATGCCACAGTGTAACTTGTTTATCGTTTAAGTCTCATTCTTGACATGTTATTATTATTTTTCTTGATTTTTTTTTTGATTGAGTTGAATTCTTATTTTATTTTTGACTTTTTATCCATATTATTTGTAAATTTTATTGATTATTATTATTATTCCGTGTATTAATAACTTGTAATTAATTGTAACTTTTATTGATTATTATTATTGTATTAATCCTGTATTCGACACAAATGTATTTTTGTTCAGAATAAATAATTGAATAATTGAATTGACTCGTCCTGCCCCGGAGTGTCCCGGCGAGAGAGTAGCCATCTTAAGTTGTGATAGTCTGTTGAGACGTCAAAATCAAAATATTTTATTTCACATAGGCCCACATGGGCACTTATAAAACGTCGAGAAAAGGTACACGGTGCAGGTTGGTCGTTTCCTTTGGAGAAGAACCGGCCAGAAACTCCATGGTTACTCTTTTATTATTTGGTTATGTTATTATGTTACAACGTCGGTACGTAATTATGGGAGGACACTGAGACAGCTTAGGCCCATCTGGGTTTTATGTTTGCATGCTTACTAATGAGGACTTCCTCCTTTGAACTCGCTTTGAGTTCAAAGGAGTTTTATACAGTTCTTCGGGACATGCTGGCTTATTGATTAATAGGAGTCTTCATTATCTATTTATTAAGTTGGATTTATGTTGAAGAGACTGACGAGTAGGGCTGCAGACATTTGAATTTCTCGCTATGTCCTACTTTTCTGAAGTCAAACACAATTATTGAATTAAATAAACACTTAGTTTGAATGATTATTATTAATAGACGTGGTCTGGATTGATAATTAATTTAAAACTGGTAATATGTTATAAATTGTGGGAATCTAAGCAGATAAGCAAACCTACTTATCAATCATTAAACCTAAAATAGTAAGATAATTTCAAGTTCCTGTACCTACATTAGTAAATAAGTAATTCATTTTAACGTTTCGATAGTGGAAATATGATGTAACGTAAACGTAAAACAAATTGAAAGTGCTGTGTGATTTTGAACTTTCGGCGCAGAGCCGAACTTGCAAATCCCTTACGCGATCAATGTTTCTTACGGCATTTAAAATTTTTAACATCAATTATTATATTTTTACGACAAATTGGAGATAAACTTGACCCGTCACTTCTGTTGTTATTTTGACTGCAATAATAATACTTTATTGAGATAAAGATTGTTTGGCTGCAAGGTTGTGTCAAGAAACTCATAAAAATGTCGAAGACCTAGACACAAGTTGTATTGTTCCAAGTTTTTGTTATTGAAAGTATACGTTCGCCTTGAGGTCAGTTAATCTTGCACTAGCTGTTACCCGCGAACTTCGTCCGCGTAAAATTATTATTTCGCTATTTGAATCGGATTTAGACAACAATTTCATGGTTTTTTTTTTTTCACGGAGCCCTAATCATTTAAAATAAAAGTAGTGTTTCGGTGATTAGCCGGAAGAAACAGCGAGACAGAGACAAAAAAAATGCTTCTTTGTTTTATAACAAAAAAAGACATTTTTACGACACTTATGTATCGTATACATATTGTACTTTCATAGGCTTTCAGCAAAAAGTTGTTATTTTGAAATTACAAACATACACTTCAATTTTATTTGTATAGATTAATAACTGTAAAAAATAATTAAGCTTTTTATTATTAAGGTTAGGTTGAGATTAAGGTTTTATTTAACTAGCGAAGCCCCAGGGTTTGCACGCTTAGAGGTCGCTCGTTATCCCACGGGAACTGCGCTGCCGGGGTAAAAATATCCTAAATCATAGTCAAACTGTGTACAAAACATCGAATTCCCTTCAGCCGTTAACCCGTGAAAAGGTAACAGGCTTTTATGAGTAAGAGAAGCGGGGTGTTAAGTTTTTCATCCCCCATAAAAAATGTAGGACCTTTCGATCAGACTGGTATTGTGTCTGCGAAGTTGTTGTCGAGTTTTTCTTTATAGACTTAAGCCGCGGATAACTTTAACTGCACGATTTATAATATTGATTTTAGTTCTTAATTTCTTTCATAGATGGTGCTGCAGTACTTTTTGTACTATGTTGCTGTAGTACTTTAATATTGAAGTATGAATTGACAGAAAATAATAATAAATTAATGATCGCTATTTTGATTGTGTTTTTGCTCAACTTAAATCGCTTTACTAGAACCTTAATAAAATTAACTACGTCACTACTATAACTTGACCTAGTTCAATTGTTATAGTTTACTTTGTTACTAACCAAATGTAAACAATGGATTAAGTAAAGGTTTGGAATAACCGGTACGGACAAATTGTAAACTACTTAAATATCTGTGAGTATCCGTAGCCGCCTACGGATACTCACAGATATTTAGGTGTAGTGAGATATCACGTGTATTTATTTTTTCTTTGAATGCGCAGTTTCGAAACCGAAAAGCGGTGAGTGACGGTGACCTTGACATTTTTATCACGGTGCTCAATTTTCCAGAATTAACTTAGATTATACCTGTTACATGCATTTAAACATAATATTCAAAATTTTTAAGAGACATTGTAAGTACCAAAAAAATACACGTGATTATGGGTAGAGGGGGAGGGGTAGTCTAGAACCTCACCACGTATCACCATGGGGGTGAGCGGGGTTAAAAAGTTGCTAAAAAAACACCACGTGATTTATGGACGACCCCTTGGTACACTAAATGTGCCAAATAGTGCCTCCTGGCTAACGAATTCCATCGCAGAACGAGACAGATGTGTCGCTGGGGCAGTTTATTTTCTCAGCTGATACACTAGGTCCCTAGGAAGTTGCGAAGGACGTTTTGCGGGATTGTCTGTCGTTGACAGTGCTGATTTTTAGCCTAATTTGAGTACATGACTTTTGATTTTGAATAAATTTAAAGGCCAAGAGAATGCTATTGCCCATTTTTATTTATAAATTGGAGAACCAACAGCTATAACAAATGAATAACAATTATATTTGCAACACAGAGCCAATTACAGGTTCTCAAGAGTAAACACAGAAAAGGTAGTAGACACGCCCATCCCCTTGACACAGTGCTGTGTAAATAGCAAGACTTATTTAGTGGCGCTGTTGTCGTTTACGCGGTAAGAAAAGTTCGTGGTACTATTTGGAACTACGTTGAATTAGTATTTATCTACGTAGTCACGCGTGGCTACGATTGCTACGGCTACTTTCTACAAACTCGCGATAAACGTTCACGCGTAGTGCAACAGATGGCGTTACTGGTAGTGTGTGTCGAGAAAATCACAATTTGTATACCTGAATTATTTGAAGGTAGGTGAATATTAAAATGACATCAGAATTAATGATGATAGGCACAGCACCTAGTTAAGGACGTATGCTAAAAAGGGTTGCCCACATAACAGACAATGCTTGAGTGGCCTTTGGTAGATTTTGTGGCTAGATCATTGAGTTTTTATGGCCAATTTTCCTTGATACCATTTCAGTATTTTCCTTTCTAGATTGACATCGAAAAAAAACCGAGATTTATCGTTTAGCTCGAAATAGAGGAAAAATCTTCACTTTGACAAAACTCATTAAAGTCATTAGCAATTCCATAAACCGAGTTGTGACACAAACCGGTGAACAGAGACTGTTCAGACGAAATTAACTCGTCTTTTCACACGATACTTCGAATTCCTTTCAGCGTAGCATATTTATTATTACACTAGCTTATGCCTGCGGTTTCACCCGGAGTTCGGTAATTGTCCCACGGGTCTACTACCAGGATAAAAAGTATCCATGTGTTAATCCAGGTTAAATATTATCTAACCAATAATATCGCTTCTTTTTCACAGCTTGAGCTATTCTAGCTATGTGATTGGTTAGTTTCACACACACAGCTACGCATCCTCGATTATCTCTGGTGGAAACGATGTTATGCAAAATATTTTTGTTTAATTCCGCGAAAAACGATCCAGGCTTGGATGCAGGATGCAGCACCGCGCTCCCGCTCGCACAAATATGCACATGCAAGAAAAGCAATAATTAGCATGCCGTGCACCCAAACCTATGCTCAATATCCCTCCTTCCCTTCTACACTACTAAGCCGCACCACTGGTGGTGTCGTGGGTATTTTTTTTCCGTTCTACACTACTGGTCCAGTGGTGTCGTAGATATTTGTAAAATACATATATATGCGTTCCCTTCAACACTACTAAGCCGCACCACTGGTAGTGTCGTGGGTATTTTTCTCAATGTATACTATTTATTTATTTAACTAGCTTCTGCCCGCGACTTCGTACGCGGATCCTGTTGCTTATGCCAGCGATAACGGGGTCGTCAAAATCGAAGATCTGAAACGTCTGATGTCGAATTCTAAGAGCCCGGGGACGGGAAAACAACGGGATGCGCGAGACGATTCGAGACGTTCCATATCTTTCATTTTTGTAAGTCAGAAGTCGATGCGTAGATACGCTTGGAACTCAAGAGCAATTCTCTATCCGTAAACGTCTCCGACTCGCGAGACAATGCGTGACGCTCACGATCAGCGGTCAGTCGCGCATCACGTTCCCCACTTGTCTCTAGAGACCTAGAAGTCGACGCGTAGATACGCTTGGAACTCAAGCGTAATTTTCTATCCTTGAACGTCTCCGATTCGCGAGACAATGCATGGACTTGCACGATCAGCGGTCAGTCGTGCATCACGTTCCGCACTCGTCTCTAGATACCTCGAAGTCGATGTGTATACACGCTGAGAACTCAAGCGTAATTTTCTTTCCGTGAACGTCTCCGACTCGCGAGACAATGCATGACGTTCACGATCAACGGTCAGTCGTGCATCATATTCTTCACAGTAGATGCGTAAATACCCTGAGAACGCAGGCGTGCTTCGCGATCCGAAGAGGTTTCCACGGAGCGAGTTGCAGCCTGATGTTCCGAACAGCATCAAGTCTCTCCTGACGTTCTTCGGTAGATTCTTGGGATCTTATGATCCTCAATCTTTTAGCTCCTTTGAAACATTGGGAAAGATTTGACCTCTTTCTAGGCATGGTTATAGTTTTATTGTGAAGATACCTGATCAATTAAAATCTAAGTGACTGTTCCCCTGCGTCACCGGGTAGGCTACCGTGTCACGAAGAAAAGTGGAAAAGGAAATTAAACCCCAAATAACATAAGCCCGAAGGCATATTTATTCGATAAAATAAAAAAATAAATGGGAGTTTTGTCCAGTAGAGTCAAATTTTCAATGACCGCCTTCACCGCGTGGAGGTACTCCCAGCTTATGTTATTTTATAATTATACAGTTAAATTAGTGTTAGCTTTGATTTCCACATCAGATATTTCTGATCTTCGATTTTTATAAGTCAACAGGAAATGCCCAGCAGACCGAACAACTTTTGCTAAGACGTCATTCCTATATGTGTTATGGTGTAGCTGGGCTCTTGGAGTTCCACAACAGGTGTTCCAGATCTTTGATTTTTATAAATCAACAGAGAGTGCTCATCAGATTGAACAATTTTTGCTAAGACGTCATTCCTATATGTGTTATGGTGTAGCTGGGCTCTTGGAGTTCCACAACAGGTGTTCCAGATCTTCGATTTTTATAAATCAACAGAGAGTGCTCATCAGATTGAAAAATTCTTGCTAAGATGTTATTCCTATATGTGTTATGGTGTAGCTGGGCTCTTGGAGTTCCACAACAGGTGTTCCAGATCTTCGATTTTTATAAATCAACAGAGAGTGCTCATCAGATTGAAAAATTTTTGCTAAGACGTCATTCCTATATATGTTATAGTGTAGCTGGGCTCTTGGAGTTCCACATCAGGTGTTCCAGATCTTCAAATTTATTCTCTCAACAGAAAATGCTCATCACGTGGAACAATTTTTGCTATGGTACTTTTTTTGTATCTCTTATAGTTTAGCTGGTCTATTGCGGTTCTGCATCAGGTGTTCAAGTTTCCAAGATAAATTATAGCCTATATGTTGCCCAGACTCAATACCTATACAACAAAAAAAAGATCTTTCAAATCCGTCCAGTAGTTCCGAAGATTAGCGTGTACAAACAAACAGACAAACAGACAGAATTTTTTTTTGGATTCGTGCTCTATTACTGTTTCTAAACCACACCCAATTTTTTTTTTTTTAATATCTTCAATGTACAGACACAGTTTTTTTACTGTTTTATTATATGTATAGATGTCATGAATATCCGCAAAGTAATGCCTATAATCTATAGAATATCATCATTAGACTTTGGTGCTTACGTGAGATTTTTTTTATAGCTCGACTCCGGTCAAATAGGACGATATACAAAAGCCTGTGCAAATGTATATAAATAAAAATATGATCTCACTTCTAACACTTATCTACACTTTTTACGAAGACGCCATATTCGCATTGTTTTTATGAGTTGCTTAGCCACAATAAAGTATTATTTCTTCAGTACATAGCCTTAGCATTCATTGTGATAGATTTTATAGGTACTTTACCGTATTAAGGAAAACCGCAGGAAAATTGCTTGACTTAATATTACTACGGTTTTAAACCTGTTCGTGTCTCTTTGGAAAATGTTACATAAAGATAATGAGAACAATAAGATAAAATACTCCTCGGCTGCATCGTTGGTCAAATTGAGACAAACTCAACTATTGAGCACGTGTAGGTACAGTCACGACCACCAATATGTATACACTTTCCTAAATTTAAAAGCAATTTTCCCGAAAAATAACGTTCGTAACTTGGAGATAGGATCTTTTTCATAAAAATATGAGTTCCAGAATACTATGTTCGTAACAACATGAAATTGTAATCAGAACATTAGGAGAAAAACACTTTTGAAAGTTGTTACGTGTTTACATATTGGTGCTCGAGACTGTACTTGGGTTTCATAAGCTGTTCGGGCAATGTTGGTGTCCGGGAAATAATACTCACGTAAACTCAGTACCAGCCCGAGGTCTGGATTCGTGCCCGATTGATGGCAATAGGCTCGCCCCTGTTATACAGGGTGTAAACGGACCCTTCACGAAACCGTCAACCAAGCATTATGTACATCAAACTAAGTAACTTTACGCAAAAATTATTGCTGGGAAACGACTTTTTTTTTTGGGGTGAAAAATCACGTTTTACGGTAGAACTCAATGTAACGTACTCAAAACATTGTGTTGATGGATGGATTGAATAGTACGGGGGTCGTGGAGGTGTTTAAAGTAAAAATCTTACATTAAAAACATACATATATTTAAAAAAAAAACTTGTGAAAAAGTTGGAACTTTCACCCCCAATATCTCCGTAACTAGAAGGTTTCCAGCTGGTATAGTCTAGAACAAAAAATTGATCGCTTTGACGGGGAGAACAAGTGCCTTTCGGCTTCGTCAAGGGTCTTGTTAAACCCTTTATAGAGGTGGTCGTCTATAAAGGTAGGGGGTATAGGATGTGTTAAGATAACAAGTCTTCACTTCTCAATATAACCGTATATGTAATCTTCTTACAGAATTTGTTTTTTTTTTGTCATTTTGTGGGCAAGTCATGACTGCGACAAATAGATGTTTATCTTTCTTTACTTTAGGGACACCTCTGCCTTACCCTTTGGAGATTAAAGGCGTTTATGTAAAAGCTCCACGGGTGGTATACTGGCAATACTTAAGAACATCCGGCGCACCCAGGTAGTCAGCCTTGACTCTTGACTGGCTAAACTTCGCCATGGTCAGTGTTGTATTCGTATAGCTATAGCCCATAGACTAAAATTATACAGACACGTGTAAGTAGACGAGCCCAGTTCACGAAGCGATATCAAAATAAAGTGGGTCAATATTATACCAGGCCGGTATACAGTAAGTTAGGGGTTGTGGACGAGAGAATTACGTTTCTCGTCTCAGTCACGGTAGTAATTATCTCCAGGGTCCCCCATTATAGGTAGTAGCAGGAACCGTGGCATGATATAGCAGTGACAGCCTAGTGGTCTGCCAAGTCATAGGTCTCGACTTCGAACCCAAGGCAGGCTTGGTATAATTATCACTTGCTTCGGTAAAGGAAAACAGCGTGAGGAAACCAGCATGCCTGAGGCGCGAATTACATAGTAACGGCGTAAGGTGAAGGCGCGGCGCAGGCAGTAAAAGTCTGACACTCCCTTCCAACCGCCCAGAGCGGGGGGTCATTTGACGATATCCCATCCGAAAAAAAAAGGTCGACGGGCAAGAAATCCACTACGTCGATGAGTACATTTATGTGGGCCAGCTAGTTTCCTTCGAAAACAGGCAAGACAGAGAAATCGACCACCGAGTCAAGAACGCCTGGTCGCCGCTACTGGTCCATGAAGTCACTGATGAAGGGTGACTTACTTTTATCCCTGAAGCGCAAACTCATCGACATGTACATTCTGCCCATCCTAACCTACGGTGCTCAAACTGCCCGAATCGCAAAATTCCAAACTCAAGGTTTGCCAAAGGGCGATGGGCGATAATCGCGATAGGGAAACAAGACTGCTGGCTTGAAGTGGCATTGGGCGGGCCATGTCTATAGAATGAATCAGGACCGATGGGCCAAAGTCGTCATGCAGTGGATGCCAGAAGACGGGCGTCGTCGCCGAGGCAGGCCTAGAGGCGTTTACGAGAGATTGGCCAGAGGAAACCGCACGGAGAGAACAGTAGAAGGCTATGGGGAGGCCTTTGTCCAGCAGTTGGACAATAAACTAAGTAAAAAAAAATACAATTACAAGATACAATTGAAAAAAAAAACACGTGATAGAGCTACATCTACACACGTAATTTTTTGCGGCAGTTTCACCTACCTGATGAACTGATCATGACTGATGTATAAAATTGCGTAGGTTGTATTATATAATTATGGTACTTGAGGTTGTTGACGTTGCCGCACAAAGATGGATGTTATCGCAAAAAAACTTGTGAAAGAGAAAAAACTTCTCATAATGGTCCTTTTAAAACCTTGGAACCGTGAGAAAAAAACACTCAAAAGCTACCTGATGTTTGTCATTCAAAGGTACAGTCAGTTCATACGGTGCCGATCCCTTTCCGATTTGATATGTGTGCTGTGACCTTTATTATTAGATGAAATAGAAATTAATTTACATTTGAAAAACTTGCAGTAAAAATACTACGAATTGGAAGTACGATTAGGTAGATAATATTTTTTGGTTCTTTGAAAACATTTTGGTCATACGAACCAGATACAATATGAAAACAGTCAAGGAAACGTGAGCATACACAACAGACTTTGAAGTGCTGAAGTCCTATTCATCATCATCTGCCTAGCCTTTTCCAAACTATGTTGGGGTCGGCTTCCAGTCTAACCGGATGTAGCTGAATACCAGTATTTTATATGGAGCGACTGCCTATCGGACCTCCACAACCCAGTTAGCACTGGGTAATACGATACCCCTTGGAAAGACTGGTTGTCAGACTTTTTGGGTTACTGACTACCTAACGACTGTCAAAGATCTACAAATGACAATTGCTGAAGTCCTATTAAAAGAACTTTTTATACGGAAATCATATTAATGAGTCTTGAACTCATCTTGAGCTCATCTTATTTCGGATTTGGCCATCCATGCCCACTTGAAAAAATAGTGGTCAACCGGTGTCAATCATGATCGATGGTTTCATTGTAGGTAAAAACCTTGCTCAGCTTATTAAAACATAATAACGAGTGTCCATAATAATGTCATTGTCGATAAGAAGTACCTAAGTCCTTATTGTTCTAAACGGAATCGTAGGTACAGACCTACTACAACTTCTACAATAAGACAAGGACTAATTCTAAATCAATTGAGTAGATGGCATACATTTTCTTTAAGAAATTGCACTTGTCTTGCTATAATTGTTTCTTAGTTCATTTAGGTATGCTTATTGTCAAAGTCAAAGTCAAAGTTTTTTATTTGTCTGTTGATCGTCTTCGGCTTGTCTTGCCAAGAGTGAGGTCAGCTTTCAAAATATCCTTTTTTTATGGCTTCTCGCAGTACAACTCAATAAGGTAGGGATACTATTCAACCGGATCCTGAGGTGACCTCAAATTAATTTAAACCCCCAGCCAGGGCTTACAAACTAAATTATAAAGTTAAATGACCGATTCAGACGATCCGGGCTGTAGTGGGCAGATTTCCTTTTTTTTTTTTTCAATGCAACTTTACAAACATGTTACATAACTATGGATCGGATATTCGGATGCATATTTACCTAAAGTACATTTTTTCCCGGCAAAGGGCATAAAACTATGGAAGCGGCTTCTTATAATAATTTTTTTTCCCGATTTCCAGGGATTTCACAAAAATAATATAGTGTGTATAAAATGTAGTCATCACCTGCCTAGCCTTTTAACCACTATATTGCTGTATAAAATGTAGTATGCCTAAGAATAATAAATATTTCTACTCTGTTTAAAACTAGGCCAGAAATTGGTGGAAACACGTAAAAAATGACTTTAACTTTAAGATTTTGTTGCTAAATAACTGAATTCATATATTGCCCGTTGCCTAATACTTACCAGCAAAATATGTCAAATAAAATGTATTTACTAACATAATTTTTAAGTTGTTTTGTTACTAATACTGGTTTTTGGTCGAAATAAACACTTAATAATAAACACGACTGGGCTTATAATAATGATTATTTTGGTGCTCGAACTCGCACGCCGTACTAGTCAACACTCAAACTTTAGGTAAATATGCATCCGAATATCCGATCACTATACATAACATAACATTCATTTATTCTCAGGCGTCTTTGGCCCATAGATATAAAGGGTGTAAAAAGACCCTTAACGAAGCCGAAAGGCACTTGTTCTTCTCGTCATTGTGATCATTTTTTTGTTCTGGACCATACCTGGGAACCTTCTAGTTACGGAGATATTGGGGGTCAAAGTTCCAATTTTTTCACAAGATTTTTTTTAAATACTACTTTTTAAGGTTCTAACTTTACTCCAATTACCTCCATGGTCCGTTTACTATTCAAAGCATCCATCAGCAATAAGTTTTGAGCACATTATATTGAGTTTTACCGTAAAATGTGATTTTTGACCCCAAAAAAAAATTTCCGTTTCCCAGCAAAATTTTTTGCGTAAAGTTGTTTGGCTTACCACCTTGCAATATTTTAAGGTAATTAGAAAAATAATAAAGAAACAATTTAAAATTTAAAAACTAAGGCTTGTGGTTTACTCTTAAAGTTGACTTACGGTCATGATCAAAGTCAAGGTTTATTTAACACAAATACAGAGCTTAAATTTAATATGTGAGATTTAAATCCATAAATTAATATCCACGAAAATTCTTTTTTGATGAAAGGTTCTGCCCGAGCATCGAGCAATCATTTTACTCTAACGGCAACCTTTCGTGCTAACGCCAATCATTCACTAACAATAGATGACACCTGATGTAGGTGATCATCATCTGCCTAGCCTTTTGCAACTATGTTGGGGTCGGCTTCCAGTCTAACCGGATACAGCTGAATTCCAGTGTTTTACATGGAGCTATTTGACCACCACCACCCATTTGGTTCTGGGTAACCCTCTTGGTAAGACTGGTTGTCAGACTTTCGGGCTACTGATTACCGGTAATGACTGTCAAAGATCTACAAGATGACACATAATGTAGGTAATGCCTAAATATTACTGCACAACACAGCACGCTCGCGCTGTTTAGGCGTTACAGATTAGGCGTCGCTTGGGGTTAAGGAAAACGGAAATAGAATATACCGACGAAATAAGCTAAGTTATGCTTAGACTTAGATCTGCCAAAATCTGAATAATATAATTTTGCTTGGTTTGTTTGTGCATCTTACGCTAAGGTCTCTAAGCTCACACTCACAATCACTGCTTCATCGGTTCGTAAGGGGAAGAGTAAGCGTCATTTCAAAATATTCTCAAGCTAATAAGTGAGATAGCAATATTTGCACAAAAACGTAATTAAAGCAACCTTGCTCAGATAATTAGTCGACTGTTTTTCATAAATTGAGACCAAGGTCTAAACTGTAACAAGTTTAAAGGGTTTAATGCAAACTACGTTTACATGGCCTACTTGTTAAATATAAATATAGAGGTTACTTCGTGCCAAAAGCGAATGTGGGATTTTGCCTTTATGGCACAAACATGAGAATAATGACCAAAAGATAATAGATACAAATAAGTAAGCCGAAGACTATGTATGCAGCACCAGTAGCCATAGGTATACAACAAGAAACACCTGTAAACAATGTAAGGAGCTCGACGCACTCAGACAAACCATGACAATGCCGTGATCTCATAGCTCTAGCACTCTTTTAAAAGTAGTTGTTAATTGCCTACACTTAATTATGGCACCCACTATTCTTACACGTGTGTAAGCGCTTATTTTGTTGTCTTCGTTAGTTATTATAAATACCTAATCATCATCTTCCTTCCTTCTATTTGGGGTCGGCACAACACGTTTTCTTCTTCCATTCTCCCCTGTCAGACGTCACGACACCATTTACTCCTTTCTCTTTCACATCATTCCTCACACAATCTGGATGGATTATCTCTCTCTCCTCCATCAAAAATACCTAATAACAGGAGTAATTGACATCTATGGGGATGTGTTCTTCATACAATTTTGCACAAAAGTGTTCAAGGATCAGGTGTATGGCCAAAATTAGAACTGACGTGGCCATCTAGTTTTTTCAACTCAATTTCACAAACGTCGGGCGACGTTTGTGAAATTGTGTTCTGTCAATGTCATTCTTGCTAAAAGATCCTAACAAACTATAGTCTGTTTTTTAATCCCTGAGACTAAATTGACAAGTGAAAATGTCAAAACTGACATAAATCCTATTGAAATCTATGTCAGTTTGCCATTTTTACTTGTCAATTTAGTCTCAGGGATTAAAAAACAGACTACAGACATTATACTATTTAATTTCATAATGATTTATGAAACTATGGACGAAGTTGTGATGAGGAACAACTACCAGAGCTTGTAAAAGACGGAACAGTTTATACCGCAGACATGCTACCGTAACGTCCAGGTGAATCGGCCACGTCTCCTGTTGTTCCCATCATGCTAATGACCAGTGCTTGTGAGGCAAAACCTGGAAGTGAGAATTAACCAGCTCTATGTAGTTCTGAATTGCAAACGTGTGGGTTCATATTTGAAAAATCCTGCTGGAAACAAAAAAAAAGTCAATAAAGTAAACTGTAACACTCGAGTGAAGAAATTCTGATAACCGAGTCATGTAACTGATATAATTCGATAAAACTAATTATATTCTTCATCGAATCGATATTGACATTATCCATTACGAAACCAAGTGAAAGCCAGCGTTACGTCACGAGGGTTTTGTTTTAAAATTATGACTAAGATTTTCAGCTACTGTTTTATCGGTATTTTTTATGTTTAACGAAAATTACAAGAAAGGTTGTTTTTCCTCTATGAGTTGGGCAGAGCGCCTATGACCAATCCACCCGCAATATGTAAGCCCTATGTAACAGGGGGCGCCTATTGCCATTGACCGGATACAAATCGGGCTGAACCACTGGGGTTGAAAACTAAAAATGTTGGCTATAGATGATAAGTTTGTTATACAGTGGCAGGATTTTCTGAAGCTTCATCCGTAGTGTTAGAACTTAGTAATAATAACTAGTAATTCACACACCAAAAGTAGGTGGAAAAAGCTTGCTAAAATTCTTCCTCGCCTTTTTTAAGAATTAATCTATACTATATAATATTATAAAGCTGAAGAGTTTATTTAGTTTGAACGCGCTAATCTCAGGAACTACTGGTTCGAATTGAACAAATCTTTTAGTGTTGGATTGCCCATTTATCGAGGAAGGCTATAGGCTATACAAGGTGTAACATAATAAACGCAAGACCTCTCGTGTGGTCTTTCAGACCATGAAAATGAACAACTTTTGTTCTATGGCTTTTGGAAATTCGTAACTTATTTTTTTGTTTTACCATACATGTTGATCAGCTGATCGCGTCAATTCCTATAGAAAGTATTTTTTTTTTTTTCGAATTTCGAAGAACTCGTAGAACAAAAGTTGTTCAGTTTCATGGTCCGAGAGACCACACGGGAGGTCTTGCGTTTATTATGTTACACCTTGTATAACATCACGCTACGACCAATAGGAGCGGAGCAGCGATGAAAAATGTTGCAAAAACGGGGAAAATTGTATTTTTAATAATTTTACGCGGACGAAGGTCGCGGGGAACAGCTAGTTATAGCATAATCAGCATATCCACTGCTGGGATACAGGGCTCCTCTCTAAGTTAGGGAGTCGGCCATGATTCTACACGCGGGCCCAATGCGTTTAATAACTCATCAACACAATTCTCTTACCCATATCTCAATTTATTTTGGGTCGGTTTTCTTCTTCCATTCTTCTCTATTACTCGTCATCTCAGCAGTCACCTCATTTCTAGCCATATCATCCTTCACACAGTCCATCGATCCACACAATGCGGGTAATAACTGTCGAGAGCAATTATTACACATACTAATTCAAACATAATATGAAACGCGTGAACGTATTAATAGAAAACTTGTTTACAAACATCTCGTAACCTAGGACGTCTGCCCACCTAGCTGGTGATAGAAGGATGCGCCGACTGCCCCCATAACAGATGACCGCTTTACGTGCTTCATTTCCTCTCAATTTGTTTTCATATGCAGACATTGCTTTGGATATTTTGAAACCGCATACTTTAGTGGAAAAGGGTATAATTTGTCTTATGCAACTAAAGTGCCTAACCTGCATCATGCATATAAGTTAATTGGTAGTCTTGCTGAGTAGCTCTGTAAAGGCGCGATTAAACGACGCGGGCTAGCCCGATCCTACGCGAGCCGAGCCGTCCGTGGAGATGCGGCTCGGCTAAATACGGACGCAAGCCTGCTCGTTTAAACGACGCGGGGTAGCACGATCCTACGCCAGCCGAGCCGTCCGTGGCGGCTACACAAAATAGGTCTTCCTTCGTCGCGCGCTCTGTGACATCTGTTTAGACGGCGCGTATTAACACAAGCCGAGCCGCAGATGGCGCGCGCGCCTTTGATCTGTGTCGAAAAAACCGACAAGTGATGGATCGTGCGAACTTTGCCGAGCCGCGCCGAGCGCAGTTGTTTACACAGCGCGTGGCGCGGCGAACCACGAGCGGAGCCAGGCTCGGCTCGCGTGTTTGCGCGCCGTTTAAACGCCGCTTTAGCGACTACTGCTTAGGAGCCCTCTGTGATCACTCTTAAGCGTATTCAAGTCTGACTATGTAAAGGATAATTTTAGAAGAATCTGTCTTTTACTCATAGTTACGATTGTGTGCGACACAGGTGTTCGTGTATTAATTTCACCAAAAAAAAGTTGTAAGACGATATGAGTATTCTTTTCAAGCTCATTAGGTGGAAGCTAGAAGGCGAGACTGGGGAATAAGTAGATGCTAGTTAAGATCGAAGAATTATGAACTATAAAAAGTTATAGCCAATATCGTTGTGTCTAGGTTATTGTGCGCAGAACCTAGGCGTAATGTTATGAAAGTTTTAGGGCTTGCTCCTAAAACTTTTCTGAATTTATGACAGACTGTGATAACATGATAAGGAACAGTCCTTTTCACGACTATGTTGGGAAAACAATATCTACATTGATACAGGACTATTGAAAGTTTTTGCTATCAGCACAAAACTAATCATAATATTCATAAAATAAAAGGGCTTTTAACACTCCTTTTTTCGTCGAGCGTAAAAAATATAATAAACAGGTTAAACTTTAAGTACTGTTGATTCAGAAATTTGAAATAAAATACTCTTACAGTCCTGAACAAAATAGAAATTCGAAGCTCCTAAACATATCAGTTACATATTACTGCGAAATTAGTAGTTAGATTTATATCTATACAGAGCTTAAACGATAACGCACGCACGCACATAGTTAGGTAATAGGTCCGGAATAGTCTGAATAAGCGTATATGCCCAAAACCTTAGGCTGACCAGTCTGAATTATAGCTAACTACAGTACTTTCATAAGTTATTATATCTTATGTCTGGGATTGTAGCTTCGCCTTTTTTTTTTCTGACATTCAAAAGTGCCTGTAATGGTCTAATTGAAATAAATGCTTTGAGTTTGAGCCAAAATAGACCAAAAGTTGTATAAAGGGTGTAAAAAGACCCTAACGAAGCCGAAAGGCACTTATTCTCCACGTCATGGCGATCATTTTTTTGTTCCAGACCATACCTAGGAACCTTCTAGTTACGGAGATATTGGGGGTCAAAGTTCCAACTTTTTCACTTTTTTTTTTTTAAATACAGGTTTTTAATCTTTTAACTTTACTTTAAACACTTCCACGATCCCCGTACTATTCAATCCATCCATCAGCACAATGCTTTGAGTGCGTTACTTTGAGTTTTACCATAAAAAGTGATTTTTCACCCGAAAAAAAAAATCGTTTCCCAGCAAAATTTTTTGCGTAAGGTTACTTAGTTTGATGTACAGAATGCTTGGTTGACGGCTTCGTGAAAGGTCTGTTTACACCTTGTATAAACTTGTGTTATTTTAGGTCCTGAGAACCATGTCGCAGTATACTGTGTGTTAGCTGCTATTATTTTGGATGATGTAGTAAAATAAATTATATCAAGCGAATAAACGGTAATGAATTATTACATGATAGGGATAGGAACCCATTTTTTTGCCAAGCGTGTCTCCTTACAGACGTTTATTGTAGCAGTTTTTTTTGTCAGATTACGGCAACAAACAGATACATATTTAGACCACAGACTAGAATGAAAAAGTAAAGCAATCTGTATCTGTCATGGCGGCTAATAGAACTATAAAAATACCCTGCTCAATTATGATATACTAGCTGTGCCCCGCGGTTTCACCCGCGTTTTTCTCGTTTCCGTGGAAATACCGAGATAAAATATTGCCTATATTATAGCCTCCCTCAATAAATGGACTATTGAATATTTAAACAGTTTTCATATCAGATCAGTATTTCCCGAGATCACCGCGTTCATAACAAACAACCAAACTTTTCAGCTTTATAATATTAGTAGTAGTCTTGCTTGCATCAAGCGCGCGTGGATTTCCTTAGCAGAGTTATTTTAGAAATGTATTTATTATACTCTTCAAAGATCTTATACTTACAATCATCAACAAATATATTTCGAAAAAGATTATTACAGGATTTTATGTTGATAAAAAACTCTATGGCCCATAACTCATTAATAGGTAGTAGGTACCAACTCTTAACATCTTACACACGTGATAACTTTTAAACGAAATATCCGATTGAGATGAAACAAAAAGTATTTTACTTCAACATAAATACTCTTGATAACATAATGCTTAATTTCGATAAAGATTAATATTACGATACATATTTAACGTAGTTTTTTTTTCTTCAGACGAAACTCATTAATAGGTACCAACTCTTAACATCTTACACACGTGATAACTTTTAAACGAAATATCCGATTGAGATGAAACAAAAAGTATTTTACTTCTACATAAATACTCTTGATAACATAATGCTTAATTTCGATAAAGATTAATATTACGATACATATTTAACGTAGTTTTTTTTTTCTTCAGACGATTTATAATTATTTTGAACACAAAATCGGTTATTGTGATTAAACCATGATAGCTAGATATATGTTCTCGTGGACTTTTTTGTAGTTCTTAATGGGATCTACAAACCCGTAGTACATTATTTTGTTCTATTGTCAATAGTTTTTGCAGCGCACGCAAAAATAGGTTTTCGATTTTACACCTTGTGTTACAAAATAGCAATTTTATTACGGATCCCTAATTTTGAAAAAAAGAAACATAGCCTATAGCCTTCCTCGATAAATGGACTACCCAACACTGAAAGAATCATTCAAATCGGACCAGTAGTTCCAGAGATTAGCGCGTTCAAACAAACAAACAAACAAACAAACAAACAAACACTGCAGCTTTATAATATTAGTATAGATTTTGGTAAGAAAATATTATTTTTAATGCCTTAGACAATTTTGGTCCTTCGAGCCGCATCGATGTTAGTTACGTAATTGGGATAGACATAGATATAGCTATTTAGAATTGCAGCACGCGGTAGCATCAATGTTAGTATTTCGAAGGTAGCCGGGCTTTTCACCTTGGTGGCGTACGTGCAAAAATAGAGATATGAGGGACAAACTTGTTACTCGCTTCACGCCTGTGTAGAAGGTTATTTTACGGTAGTCTGACGATATTAAGGCGAATGATAAAAATGATTGTTTTGGAATACACCAATCTAGTAGCAAGTAGAGACAATGAATTTCATAACCCAGAATTTTTATTTGATAAAGTAAATTTCTTTCAGGCAAATAAAGTTCTTTCGACTCAAAAAAAACATGCACTTAAAAAGTATTGTTTTTAAATCGTGCTGAAGAACAATTTTACTTCGCAAACCAATAGAATTCAAAATCGTGCACAGTGACTAAAACCTGCGTATCGCGATTCTTTACGACAACCTTGAACTTGAAGGCTCTATGTGGATACGCAAGTACCAAACCATCACCATGGTAACTAATGACCTTGGGGGCAAAGTAATGAAAGGTGCCCTTAGAATGACCGCTGAATACGGCTTTTGTACGCGAAGCTACTCAATGCCCAAAATTAAAGAACTCCACTGTGGTAATGACAGTTATCACAATTTTTGCGCAGAAGCGTACTATGGCCAGGTTTTTATAGAACCCAAGTCCAGAAAGAAACTGATGGGCTATGGGTATATCGTTCTGATATTCGTAAAATAATGGGACAGTTTTTATTTATTAAAACTTTATGCACATAATGTACAAAGGCGGACTTAATGACTTGGGCATTTTCTACCAGTCTACCTGTTTTTGATCTTAGATATTAGCAAGGGTCTACTTATTGTATAGTAAATCTCAGTACCATTACTGAAACTACTTTGCCACAAAGTTCAGTTACTATTGTAATGATGAATAGATTCTCCCTACCTATTCTTCAGGCATAGATCATTAATGGAGACGCTGCCTACGAAGCCTTTTCAACCCGAGACATTTTGATATTGCTGAATCACAATATGTGTCATGAATATCCAACGAAATCCTGTCGCGTCATCCTGGTAGCATCATTTGTGAAAGGCTTAAGAATTACTAATTCATTTTGGCCCTTCGTGTCAACGATCCATTTATTAACTCTGCCAAATAACGGCCACGAGCTAATTTTTGGGGGTCGTAAAGGCTGAGTATTTTGATTAGCAAAGCATCGAATGCCAGAGTTTGTAGGCACGAAGCCTGTACAAAAGCCAGGTGCCTCATCGGGGAGGGTAGCTTTGTTTGCTAGCCAAAATGACTTCCATTATACGAAACCCGCAACCAATATTACGAGAGGAAAATCATGAAATGGATACCCGCCAGGCTTTTGCTGCCTTCTGTGTTTAGGGTTACAAATTCATCAGGATACAGTTCTATTTCTCGATTTAAAATCTGCTGAGTACCTTCAGTGATAAATGCAAAGCATTAATATAAATCATGGTTCCTTCACTCGTGAAAAGTTATATATTCTCCGAAGTGAGCACAATAATACTCTTCTGCCAAAGTTATCAACACTGCAACAGACCCATAGTTTAACCGTGAAAACGTAGGAAACATATAGAATGACTCGCATTTAAATTGATGTTATTGCAATAGTTCCACATTCGGTCCGGTTATCAATTAGGTTTCCAATCAGTTTTATTTGTATGTGTTAGAATTTTAGGACAACAGTTATCACTGCTTATCATGAGATAAAACTGATAATTTGTAAACTAGGAGGGACTTAGTAGTACAAGTTGCACAAATTTCGTTGCAACGTGAATAAAAACCATTGAAATTTATAGCACGTTAGTCTAGTTTTCTAAAGTAAACTTGTTTTAGCTACCTATTGCAAGGCACAAAATAATGGAATTAATGAAATGCTTAGAGTAAACAACCGAAACGGTACAAAAAAATTAAGCAATAAATTTTGGTCCTTCGAGCCGGATATTATTCATATATTCCGTATATTAGATAACACGTTTTTGTCGGCCTTGATAAATGTTAATTAACATAATAAATGTGTTATTACCTTTGTTTACGTTTATAATTGACGAAGTACTGCGTATCAAAATATCCATTTATGAATGTAAAGGTAAGGTATAGTAGTCGCCAAACTTCTAGTTCGCTCTGAAGTTGTGACGAGTAGAGTCGCAGTAACAACAAAACAGGTGTCAGCGGGACACGCCGGGGAGCGGGAGCGGAGCACACCCGCGCACTACCCGCGCTCTCTCGCGTGCTCTGTCACGCTGCGCTTTGTTATGTGTACCCGAGCAGCCGTTGCAACTTCAGAGCGAACTAGAAGTTTGGCGACTACTATACTAATTACCACTTCTGATCTGTGTGTTTCACAGAAAACACTTACACTCAAAATTTCAGGACAGGACGAATCTAGAAGTGTTCCGTTTTTTCTATTTCTCAAATCTTGGATAGATAAGAGTAAAATTTGCGAATATTTACAAACATCTGCTGAATCTCTGAGTTCTCAGACTATAATAGCCCGAAGCAGGTTAAAAATACTAGTAGTGGGTATTAATGATCAGTTTTAAAATAATCATTCTATTTTGAGTCGGTAATATTACGCAGAGTTGGCAGGATTACAATTAAAATACCATGCTGAGTACATAAATGAATAGTAACAATAAAGGTATAAATTAAAAATAACTTTAGCTTCAGAAGTCGGTGACTTTTGTTTGTTTGATTCAGTTTTTTTTTTGCCACCGACTTCTGTAGCTAAGGTTATTTTTCACTTTTTTGTGTTTTTGAAGTAGGTTTCTATTTTTTTGCAAAAAAGTTTTTTTTTTCTATTTTTAGTTGTAATATGCTATACAAATATTTGCGCACTGCTAAGATTCCGACGAATTGAGAACCTCTCCTCTTTTATTGAAGTCGGTTAAAAAAACATACCATGACACTCTCTTTCATATTTGAGGATAGATACAAAAAAAAACTTATTTTAACTTTTGTTTGTTCGTTGATTTTTTGCCAGCGACTGTACCAGTTGTAGTATAAGTACCACACAAATTCTTGTCATGAATTATTTTTTTATATTAACTAGAAGTTATTAGGGATCATCACGTCATCAACATCGCCCAAGTAGAAAAAATACGTATTAAAGGAAAAAAACAAATACTGGACCGATTTTGATGAAATTTCTATGGGACCAATCGGGAAGTATATCCATTCACATAAAAAAAAAGCTTTTCAAATCGGTTCATAAATGACGGAGTTATGAGGTAACAAACATAAAAAAAATACAACCGATTTGAGAACCTCCTCTTTTTTTTGAAATCGGTTAAAAAACTGCAGCAATGACAATTAGTGAACCCATTGCGTGTCAAAGGGCTGAGAAAATGTCTAAATGTTCTAAAAAAAAAAAAAAAAAGGCAAATACATGGGAAATTTTGGGAAATCAGAAATGACATTGACGTACCACGTGAGCGATCAATAGCTCATATCAGTCCTTATGGAAATCCCATACACACCCTTCGATACCACCTCAATGGACAACAAAACTAACTGACATTTCTAAATGGCTCTCTTGTCATTTACACGATAGTATAGATCCTCAATCTTACTAATATTATAAAGAGGATAGATTTGTATTTTTGTGTGTGTGTATATTATGTTTGTAATGAATAAACTCAAAAACTACTATGCCGATTTCAATATTTTTTCACCATTAGAAAGCTACATTATCCCTGAGTAACATAGGCTATATTTTATCCCAAAATGTTTAAAAAATAAATGTCCACCCGTGCAAAGCCGGGACGGGCCGCTAGTATTTGATAAAGGTGTTAACAAAATTCACTTTCGTCTATTACTGATTTGGCACATGGTTATTACTTTTATAATTAATTTCAGAAAATAAATAAATATTATCGCCAGCCAGACAGTCTGATATGTCACTTGAATCTAATTTCACAATTTCCTCTCCACCTCCGCAGACAGTTTGTCTGACGTCAAACCGTGCGCGAAAATATTATGGATAAAAATAATATTTGCTCACGCCAACTTTTATCAAAACATTGACAAATTAAACCATAGACAGTTTAAAATCCACCAAAAATAAATTCTGGCAGTGACTCAATTTGATTTCGTTAAGATTTTAATAAGTGTGTACTTACTTGTTTATTCCTGTGCCTTTAGTTTCATGCTAAAGGTAGTTAGTTCGTTTATATTGTAAGTAGTCGTCGCGCGAAGCACGAGCCGCGCGGACGCGTGTTATCGTCGCACTCACTCGAACTACTGGCTCCGTCCATGACGAATGTTTTTATGAAATATTTTATATTATCTAGATGTTTAAATGATACTTTTATCAGTTTTTATTAACACTCTTTCTTCGGCGCGCGATGTGACAGTTCGTACTTTTGGCGGGAACCAAACAGTGTTTTATTTGTGCAAAGGAAGTTAGCTGACAGCTTGTTTACTTTTTAAAAATGAATATTAGCGATATTATGGAGTTTTCAACAACGATGATGCCTGAGGTTTCAACCGCGGCTCCTGATTTCAGGACGTGGTTGACGGATTTGATTGTGCAGGTTTGTTTACTAATATTATACTACGATACAAACATAGTTTAATTATGCTACTATAAGTCAAAGTTTCTATAACAACATTGAATAATGGTTTATTGAGTGAGTTGTTGTAATGTATTATGATAGTAATATCTGTGAATAATGATCAAAGACTGCAAGGTATAATTATCGGCGTTGTGAATATATAAATTAATGACGTTTAAAATATTGCACTTCAAGTTATGGGCGTTTTTTGATAACCTTAATTTCTTCACACTTAGATAACGGTTACAAAAACTCATTATTTTATAATATCGACAGACATTATTTAAATAAATACTCTCTCAAACGTAATCCACAAAAGTGACCAAAATAGCATACCAATGTTTAAAAAAACCTTGGTCCTTGCTTCAAAACTATTATCCAGGAAATATCAAACTGTCAAAATCTTTCAAGATGGCATTGTGTTGGTTGTCTATATTCGTTCAGAAATTGTGTTCCCTGATTTAATAAATTATGGCTGCGTTCAATCAGTTTATCCGTGGAGGTGACTAAATATCCTTGCACAAATGGTTTCAAATATTGAACTATATATAACACATGCGTTTTTTATTTGAGAAAATGTATTGAATTTTTGGTCTGTATCATCCTAAATCGTCTTTGCACTCTACATGGAGGTGACATTTTCGTCTTTTTTGATGATGATTAAAAATATATATTTATGTTTTGTAGTTTTTAATAGAAATCCTATCAGTATTAATAATTTCGATGAATTGTGCAATAGTAAATTTAAAATTAATTCTATATTTCGTTTTTTAACACCAATGCACATTTTATTTTTGCTGAAATGAGAATGGTCCTTATACAATGATTTCAACAAGGATTTGTAACCTTGTTATGAATGGCATGATTTACAAGACGTTTTTCCATAACATTATGGTGACGCTTTTGAAATTCCCAATTTGAATGGGAGGGCATTTATAAGACTAATAGTGTTTTCAAAAACAAAAAGTTGTTGGTTATGCAACTCAGCAGCAGGTTAGGATCTTGGTCAAAACCTTACAAAAAGACCAAAAACATCTCAATCTTTAAAATGTCATTAATTATTTATGACTACCTTCTCGTCTTTATGGTATCTGTTTACGAAAATGTCAATGTAACTAAAAGAGTAGGTTGGTGGGTCAATAGCCTGGCGAGTAGTAAATAATAAAGCGATAGGCCGGCACTTAAATTATGAATGAAATGAGTCAACAATCAAATCAAGCAAAAATAAACAATTGTTGGATTAAATCGTACGTTATTGTTTATTTATTTTATAAGGACTCGGGAAGGGAGGTCTTTGCCCAGCTGTGGGACAGCAATGTTTAGAAAAGCGGTGGAGGCTTTCAGTTTTGTAATGATACAATCTAGTATGTACTATCTTCATGATTTTATTTTTCTTTCACTCTAGAAAGGACGAAGGGGTCGTCCTTTGATCACGTGAGATTCAAAGACGTCAGAAAAAAAACACGATGGGGGAGGGGGGTCAGAGTGGCAATTACGTATCTACAAAATATTTTTTGTCGAAAACATTAAAAAAAAATCTGCACAAATATCACAAGCATTATAATAATATATATAATAATATAATAACCGATAATATATATATAATGGCCGATCCCTAGTGTTTACGCAGATTATTAATTTAAAGAAAAATACGTTTGGAAGGCTTCATCAATATGCTATTTCATATTACTCAGCCAATTTCCCCAACTAGATACCACTAAACATTCTTTAAAGCATTTGGATTAAAGGTTAATTCTCCATTTGTAGTACCTGTTTCAAAGAAAATTATGTTTTATCGATTTCTAGTACATTTGAGGATAAGCACAAGGCCGTATTAATTAAATACCTGGGATGTTTTGTGCACGTTACAACGTATTAGCATTTGGCATGCGATGGCGCAGGTTAGAAGAGATTTTAATTGTAAGGCTGAGGCCAAACGAGCGTAATTTTTTTAGCTGTGAGTCGCGCAAAATGAGTCGCGGAATTTACGCTGCATTCGGTTTCATACTATACTACTACTACTACTATACGACGCAAAATGAGTTGTATCACACAGCGAAGCATTTTACGTCGCCGTGTGGTACAAACAGAACGTTAGTATGAAACCGAATGCAGCGTAAATTCCGCGACGCATTTTACGCAATTCACAGCCCAAAAAATTACACTCGTTTGGCCTCAGCCTAAATGATGATTGCTAGTTCTCATTTGTAGATCTTGACTGTCGTTTTCGGTAGCCAGAGGTCCAAGTCTGACAACCAGTCTTACCAATGGGTATCGTGTTACCCGGGAACTGGGTAGATGGAGGCCAGATTAAATACTGGAATTCTGCTGTAACCTAAATTAGCTGGGAAATGGCTTGGTAGATGATGATGGCCCAATCTGAATTGTTGTAATTTAAAGGAAAACTAGCAGTTTTAATTGTAATACATAGACATAGTTTCTTATCGATTGAATCACTTAGACTAGCGATAGGAGACGCTATCGGATAACCTATATTGTTCTAGATTATAGGGCTGGCATTTCTTCAATGTATTGCAGGTTCTTTTGTATTTTAAGAGGCCATAATGTATCTAACTGTGTATTCAACATAAACATTCTCAGTTTCGGATTCATGAGAGTATTGTATAATTATCACTTGCATCCCTGAAACAAAGCATCGTGAGGAAACCAAGCCAGCATGCCTGAGAGATATTTCTCGAAGGCATGTAAAGCCAAATCAGAGGCCCGTGAGTGGCATAAAAACTCTTGACACCAGGTTAAGCTCATCATTTTATCATAACAGCTGGCATAAATTCGGAAACATGCATTGACCTGAATTTTCCGCACAAATAACCGAAACTGCTCGATGAGAGTCATCGAGTTTCCTTTTAATCCTTAGAGGTGCTTACGTAACATAACATCACGCCTGTAATCTTTGAAGAGTTAGGCAGAGGTGTACCTAATAGTACACCACACATTTCGCCAGTTATCAAGTTAAGTCTCATGTAATAAGGAGCGAGCCTATTGCCATCAACCGGTCACAAATCCAGATTCCGTGGCTGCTACTGAGAAATTGATGGAAAAACCCAATAACAATTTGCCAGACATCATGCTCAGCAGTCGCGATTGTGATCACTAGACCAAGGAGGCAAAGTGCGAGAAAGTTCAAAGCTTCTCAAAACCTGTTCATACCTATTTATCATCTCCCTGTCCCTAGCCTTTTCCCTACTATATTAATGTCGGTTTCCAATCTAACTGGATGCTGCTGAATACCAGTATTTTACATGGACCGACTGCCTATCTGACCCTCACAACCCAGTTAATACTAGGTAATACGATACCCCTTGGTAAGACTGGTTGTCAGACTTTTGGGCCACTGACGACCTGTAACGACTGTCAAAGATCTACAAATGACACCCGAGACCAACGGCTTAACGTTCTTTCCGAGACACGGAGGAAACTTGGTATACAGTGTGTGTGGTGGTCACCCATCCACAGACCAACCTGGGCAAGCAAGTCGTAACCTAAAGATCGATCTGAGCGGCTATTATTATTTAGCCACGAGCTCCTCTCTGTATTAAGTCATTAGAAGTAAATAGGTCAGAATAAAAGCAATTTGGTAGAAGAACTGGGGGTAGACTTTTAATTATAAGGTAGGCTAGTTAGCTATGTAGCACCATTGTAGGTCATCGTTATAGATCAACCTGACAATATTTAATTTAGTTACAAAAAGATTACCGATTCAATCATTAAAAAATGTATAATATTATTGTAAAATAAATGTGAATCATAAAGACTGAAACATGACTTGGTGACGCGGTATGCCTGGCTGAAAATATTATATACCTTTGTTCAAAGTAAACTGGTGTTTTTAATCAACATCTTTGCATTCGTTGAGGGCAACGGCACATGTAAAGTAGTTCTATCAAATATAACCTACTTAGGTTTTTTGTTTGTTATTTTTGAAAGCTGTAAAATTAAGAAAATATTAATTGGATTGTTGGTAGTTGACTTTATACTAAGGTCTACAATACAACTACTAATGTCTTTTGACTAAGGCTGTAAATCTATACATAAAGGGTGTAAAAAGTGTAACCCTTAAAGAAGCCGAAAGGTACTTATTCTTCCCGTCAATGCGATCATTTTTTTGTTCTAGACGGTTGACTCACTATAACCTTTTTTATGGTAATCAAATTTGTTTTAAAATAATGCAATATTTGCAAAGGTGTATTTGTAAAAAAGATATTTACATTATTTTTATCCTTATCCAAAAAATCTAGATGAAATAGTTGTGATTAATAACGTATGTAACGTTTAAATCACAAATATTTAATTTTGAACAAAATTGCCCTCACAGCATTTGATTTCAATGAATATCTTAGGAGATATCAGTTTTAAAATAACTCCGCAGTAAAATAATGATCAAATACCGCGCGCGCATTTTCATGATGTGTGATGTGCTCCTTTAAAATTGTATTATAGGTGCCTACGACCCACTCTCTCTAACTCTATCTCTCTCTTATGAGACGCAGGCGAAGTTGCGCGGGTCAGCTAGTGAATTAATATTTGTAGTTATAAGCAGTAACACGAGTGTGTCTATTACTCAAATAAAATTAAATACTTACATTAACTATCTTTATTAGCTATTCAATTATAAAAGTTAATACTAATATTACACAAACATAAACATATCTTACATAAACTATTATAAATACGAAAGTTTGCACGGATAGATGTTCGTTACTTAATCTGGGTACCACGTACAGAGATAGATTATAGTCTGTTATAGCACATAGATTACTTATTATCCTAGAAGTAATATCTCCACGCGGGCATGCTCATGAGCTAGTTATAAATATGAAATCTTAGGCAAAACTCAAATCATAATGTTATGTTTACTTGATTTAACTTTTGATTGTTAAACGTCCATGTCCTGTACTTTTATTTGTAGTTTAGAGAAGAATTATTTTAATTTATGTTTTTCGCTACCGAGCATGGTTAATTTTTTAACTTCCAATTGTAAACCCTCAATCTGTGTTGGTGCCCAAGATACAGGCTTTTCCTTTTTTCCTAGTTTGGGACCAATTTAAAACCTTTTTGTAATATTTTGGCAAATAAGTTATTTTTATATTCTTTGCACAAATTGAACTGGCAAATATGACCAATTCTAGTGTTTAGTCCAGACTTGGGCGTTGAATATATCTTAAAAATATTCTGTAAGTAAAAGCCACCAAATAAAGTATGTGCATCGCATTTAATTAAGGCATTGCGTGTGCGTTGAATTGACACAGAAAAACCTTACATCATTGTGCGGAACGCATTGAAATCCACACGGCTATTATAAAGTTGAGCCCAATCATACGGACACAATAAATGCTTGCAGAAACAGTTGTCCATTATTCTATTGTAAGACAAAATATACTTCATCATCTACCTAGCCTTTTCCCAACTATATTGGGGTCGGCTTCCAGTCTTAACCGGATGCAGCTGAATACCAGTATTTTACATGGAGCGACTGCCTATCAGATCTCCACAACCCAGTTAGTACTGGGTAATACGATACCCTTTGGTAAGACTGGTTGTCAGACTTTTGGGCCACTGACTACCTAACGACTGTCAAAGATCTACAAACGACACCCGGGACCAACGGCTTAACGTGCTTTCCGAGGCACGGAGGAAACTCGGTATGTAATGGGCGGTCACCCATCCACAGACCAACCTAGGCAAGCACGGCTTAACCTAAAGATCGAGCCGAGGGGCTGTTATTATTTAGCCACGAGCTCCTCTTATATTGTCATTATTATTTCCAAGTATTCCTGCGTCATTATGAAGTATTTACCAATATTTGCGTGGTAGCAGTATTACTAATTAAATTATCAACAGTTAAAAATATTTCAATCAAACAATAGGACTACCTGTACAAAGTATGGAGAATCGTCAAATGAACGCTAATACGCGTGCTGAAATTGTATTGTAATTATAATTTGAGTTTTTCTAATGTTTTATTTTATTAATTTTTATTCTTCAATGGAACAGAAGCTAATTAACGTTAAGGAACTAGAATTCATCATATTATGTCATTGCTTTGAAGACCCATATTGAAAACTACCTGTTGCCCGCGACCTGAGTCCGTGTGACATCATTATCAAAATACAATTTTCTCCCTTTTTGCAACATTTTTCATTGATGCTCCACTCCTATTGGTTGTAGCGTGATGTTATATAGCCAATAGCCTTCCTCGATAAATGGGCTATCCAACACTAAAAGATTTTTTCAATTCGAACCTGTAGTTTCTGAGATTAGCGCGTTCAACCAAACAAACTCTTCAGCTTTATAATATTAGTTTAGATTTCAGATGTTGCCTTGTCATGATATTATAATATTAATAATATTAATATTATATTTATATTTATATTTATATATTATTAGTATATATGTATAATAATGTTATTATTTTATTGATAATATTGGCAGCCAGCCCCTGCTTCGTACGGTTTTTGTAGCTTGGTAAACCATCTTATTTTATATGTCTGAGTTTTCATTCCTGTTAGGAATGTATGCTAAAAACTATAACAACTATAGATCTTTGACAGTCGTTAGGTAGTCAGTGGCCCAAATAGTCAATAGTCAGTACTAACTGGGTTGGGGAGGTCAGATAGGCAGTCGCTCCATGTAAAATACTGGTTTTCAGCTGCATCCGGTTAGACTGGAAGCCAACCCCAATGATGATGTATAAAGAGTACCTTGTAAAAGCCTATCTCTATTTGCTATTTCAAAATTAGACTAATGTTACTTGTGAACGTCTGCAGTGGCGTCGCCTAGGCTTAAAGGATTGTCTGTATTTGCGAAACCCATTGTTTTATCTCTGTTTTGATCTTAGGGATTTGATGAAACATCCGGAGTTTGTTGAGGAAGGTTAATGAGAGTCATGACCGGAGATAGGGACCGGAGTTTGACTGGATGTGGGATATTTCGGTCTAAAAGCCAAAAGTCGTTGAACTGTCCAAATAGAGCATCTTGCCTGCGTATAATACAACGTGTTTTTTATATACCATAACTCTAGGGTTATATGCAATAAGTCAAAATAATACAAAAAGTATCAGAATATGTGGTCCAAAAAAGCATAGTTTCGAAGATATCATCAATCATAATTTCATTTAAGTTCATTGATAAATGCGAGTAATCCATTTTTATTCATATTTAATGCGAAGAAAATGCAACGTTGTCATATCACGTAACACATTAATAATCGTGACTTTGTCGATTTATTTTGTATCATTATCTGCCCAGCCTTTTCCCAAATATGTTAGGGATGCCTATCTGACCACCACAACCCAGTTAGTACTGGGTAATACGATACCCCTTGGTAAGACTGGTTGTCACTTTTTGGGCCACTGACTACCTAACGACTGTCAAAGATCTACAAATGACAGCCGGGATCAACGGCTTAACGTGCTTTCCGAGGCACGGAGGAAACTCGGTATGTAATGGGTGGTCACCCATCCACAGACCAACCTAGGCAAGCACAGCTAAACTTAAAGATGGACCCGAGCGGCTGTTATTATTTAGCCACGAGCTCCTCCCAAGGTACTCTTTAAACATTACTGCTTTATTTTATAGAAGCAGGTAAAAGTGGCGGCCCCGACTTACGAGCAGTAAGTCGTGGGTTCGAACCCAGGCTTGGCATTACTTTGTGTAAATTATTTCAACGGTGAAGGAAAACATCGTGAGGAAACCGCCATGTCCTAGTACCAAAAATTCGAAGACATTCGTTCTCGTTTGTTTTAAAAAAGCAGCTGTTCATTCTCGACCGATAAGATATTTCACTTTTGTTTGAAATAGCTTTCTTCGTTAGGGTCTAGAATCATGTTATGAATTCATGGTAAGATGCTGGTAGAATACATAACCTTCTTCTTTTTTAGAAACTGGTTAAAAATGTCTGTAGATGTCGCCCAACGTTCGGTACGCATCAGATTGTTACATTTGCAAAGATGAGCCAAAATATCAATATGACGCTTTCAATTTCATTATTGTATGTGAAACCAGCACACATTAGTCAGTTAAGGGGCCATTCAAGTATTACGTAAACACTACAGGGGGACGGGGGGTTCTTTACTTTGCTTATTTTTGATGACATGGGGGATTCACCCTGTTACGAATAGCCAACATAAATTAAAAAAAATAAAATTTTCAATTTTTTTCCGTCATAAATCGTTTGTGCATCGTTTGTGAACGTTTGTGACACTAATGATTTTTTTTGTGACTAATTAGTTAATTAGTAATTAATTTGTTAATTAACAGCTTACGATTAGCCAACATTTTTTTTAATTAATCGGAAAATAGACTTCCGGGTACTTAATCGATCGGAAATCGTTTGTGAATTCCGAATATGCCAACAAAAATGTTTGTGAATAATTATTTATCGAGAAAATAGGAAAAATAAAAGTTTTTTTTCATCATATCGCGTTGTCTTTTCTCGTCACTCCTTGTAATTGGCGCTGTTGTCTGCTTTAATACCACCTAGTGTAATACATAATAGCTAACCTTAGAGGAAAATGACAGCACACCAGCTGTATATTATTTTTATTTATAACCTAAAAAAAGAGTGAGATCGAAATCCACATATCCACGTTCTATCTAAAATAATTAAGATAAATTCTTTTTCATCTTTAATAAAAAAAAAATTGAAATATTGTTAACTTACATCCCAGCATTCTGGAGGATTAAAAAGATTAAATGCTTTAGCTTTATGATATAAAAATCCAGCAACAATTTCCGAAAATAAGTTCTCTGTGCGTTTATCTCACTAGAATATTGAGAATGAGTGTCATTCCATTTTTTTTTTGATGCCATCAGTCCAGCTTGGAGACTCAACAATTAGTTTATAATAATCCAATTACCATTTTCTATGCGAAATGACATTTCTCTTTCGATCTCACTCTTTTTTTAGGTTATAAATAAAAATAATATACAGCTGGTGTGCTGTCATTTTCCTCTAAGGTTAGCTATTATGTATTACACTAGGTGGTATTAAAGCAGACAACAGCGCCAATTACAAGGAGTGACGAGAAAAGACAACGCGATATGATGAAAAAAAACTTTTATTTTTCCTATTTTCTCGATAAATAATTATTCACAAACATTTTTGTTGGCATATTCGGAATTCACAAACGATTTCCGATCGATTAAGTACCCGGAAGTCTATTTTCCGATTAATTAAAAAAAATGTTGGCTAATCGTAAGCTGTTAATTAACAAATTAATTATTAATTAACTAATTAGTCACAAAAAAAATCATTAGTGTCACAAACGTTCACAAACGATGCACAAACGATTCATGACGGAAAAAAATTGAAAATTTTATTTTTTTAAATTTATGTTGGCTATTCGTAACAGGGTGGGGGATTCGGTCTGGATGGTGATTACGTAAGAAGTATTATTTTTTTTACTTTTTCGGATTTTCCACAAAATGTTATCGATTTCGGTTTGAACACATATGGCAACCCTACTACAAAGCCTTTTCGTTATAATTTATTTCTAGACTTATAACTGCTGCTCATAAATCAATAAAGAAACCAGAACACATTGAAAAATGCATGTACCAATGTTTACGTAAGCATGGGAGGGGGGGGTAAGAGCTTTGCTTACTTTTGATGACTAGGGGGAGGGAGGGGTTAAAAATACAAAAAAAATCTGCTTACGTCATACTTGAACAGCCCCTAAGGTCAGACTGGTATGACTTTCAAGTTATCTGTGAGCAGCAAAAACATGAAGACTGATGCAGATACCGTTTCTTTTTGTTTTATTGTGATGATAATGTCACACGGATAAACCTTCTTGATTGATAATATTATTAAAAAAACCGGCTAAGTGCGTGAAGGATTCCGTATCATTGTAGTAGGGGAGCCCCCTTTAATTTTTATTTTATTCTTATTATTTGTTGCTATAGCGGTAACAGAAATACACATTCTGTGAAAATTTTAACTGTCTACGACGCACGGGTGGATGGACAGCGGAGGCTTAGTAATAGGGTCCTGTTGGTTACCCTTGGGTACGGAACCCTAAAAAACACATAATAGTTGAAACCTCAACATTTAATGAATATAGGTACCCACACTACTACATCCCATAAACGTAAGTGTTGTAAAACACATGTAAACATGATAGTCTAATCGCAAAGTACCTGCCATTGACGTAACAAGCTTGTAACTAAATTTAAACGCATCTTTCGGCCTTGCCAAAACACTGTTGAAACATAATTTTTGATAACAACAAATTACACGTTTTTTTCATTACTGATTTTGAAATCTATACAAATAAATTAAATTGAATTGTCTGTTTGTAATTCCAAAATAACAGCTTTTTACGGAATACGTACGAAAGTATATTATACGATACCACTAACATTTTTTCTTAAATTTTTTTGTGTCTGTCCGTCCGTCCTTCCTGTCGTTTGTTCCGTCTAATCTACGAAACGGCTGGACCGATTTCGACGGGACTTTTTCAGGCTGACAGCTGATGTTATAAGGAGTAATTAAGGCTACTTTTGTATTAGAAAATTGATTAGGTTTCTAGGGGACATTTTAACAAAATCCGAATCAAATAGGGATGTTACATTTTTAAATAATTTCATGCGGGGGAAGGTCGCGGGCAACAGCTAGTATACTTACGTATAAAAATGAAACCTTGAGCGGCTGAAAGTGAAGAGGAAGATTATTGAATGAGCAATAATTACCTACAGTCTATTATTTTATAGAGTAAGCCTTGCCAATAAAGTTCCTAGCATTAGTGAAATGTATGGGAATGAAAAACGTGTCTATTCTATGTACACGTGATCTGTCAAAGTCTCGTAATGTCAGATCAATAAATGCCTTTGGTGTGATAGATTGTCGTCTTAATAGGGGCAGCTAGGGGCGGTCATAACTAGAGATCGGATATTCCGATGCATATTTACCTAAAGTTGAGTGTTGACTAGTATGGAGTGCGAGTACGACTATTAAAATAATCATTGTTATAAGTCCAGTCATATTTTCTATTGTATTATATTTGAATATACAACAGCAAAATTTGAATTCAGTTATATCTCACACGCAGCAACAAAATTTTAAAGTTGAAGCAATTTTTTACGTGTTTCCACAAATTTCTTGCCCAGTTTTAAACAGAATATGAATATTTATTATTCTATACTACGATACATTTTATACACACTAGATATTTTTTTATGAAATCCCGCGAAATCGGGAAAAAAATATATTATAAGAAGCTGCTTCCACACTTTTGTACCCTCTGCCGGAAAGAAATGTACTTTAGGTAAATATGCATCCGAATGTCCGATCACTAGTCATAACGGATGGACTTACGTAGAAGTAATTCATTGATATTTATTTTGTACCCTAACACAATGTTTTCTTATTTAACCCAAAAGTTGACTGGTAGAGAATGCCTTGTGGCATCAAATCCGCCTATGTACCACTATTGTACATGAAATTTAAATAAATAATAATATTTCAGCACATTATCTGTCAGTCTGCTGTCCGCAGTCGGTCCGCTTGGTTTGTCCGCACCTGTAAACGTGCTATCTAAACAAATAATTTAAAGATAATTCCTCCTCACGAAGTAGATTAACTTCCCGATTTTGGGAGACTATAATGTGTTCTCAATCAGATAGCGACATTCAGACCGACAGCTGTTCAGAACATTGATATCGGATAATTCGTCTAGAAGACAGTAGTAGTTATGTATTCAGTGTCCTATTATATACATCATCTGCCTAGTCTTTTCCCAACTGTATTGGGGTCGGCTTCTAGTCTAACCGGATGCAGCTGAATACCAGTATTATACATGGAGCGACTGCCTTTCTGATGTCCACAACCCAGTTAGTACTGGGTAATACGATACCCCTTGATAAGACTGGTTGTCAGACTTTTTGGGCTACTGACTACCTAACGATTGTCAAAGATCTACAAATGACACCCGGGACCAACGGCTTAACGTGCTTTCCGAGGCACGGAGGAAAATCGGTACGTAATAGGTGGTCACCCATCCACAGACCAACCTAGGCAAGCACGGCTTAACCTAAAGATCGACCCGAGCGGCTGTTATTATTAAGCCACGAGCTCCTCGTCCTATTATACACATACGACCAGAAAAATGGCTCGCTTACACTATAAAAAGAACAGACCAATAAAAATTACACGAAAGTACAGTGCCGAGCAAACTTACGAGCCTACCTGGGATATATCGGGCCATGAACTTGAATGTTATCGTATCGATCTCAGCTGATTTGTTTGCACGCCCAACGCTGTTACTTCGATAATACATCGAGTCGGAAGGCCTGAATGTGAACAGCTTTAATGCGTTTGCGCCTTTTTTCTATGAAACTTAAAAGAACCCGGTTAGCACTAAGCTCGCCCCCTATTACATGGGACTTCAATATGACTCGCGAAAGTGGGTGTGCTATAGGTACCCATATCTCTGCCTCACTTTGAGTATTACAGGCGTGATATTATGATACATAATTTTTACTTAATAATGTATAAAGCTGAAGAGTTTGTTTGTTTGGTTGAACGCGCTAATCTCAGGAACTACTGGTTCGAATTGAAAAATTATTTTAGTGTTGGATAGACCAATTATCGAGGAAGGCTATAGGCTATATAGCATCACGCTATGACCAATAAGAGCTTAGCAAAAATAAAACAAGTCTGAAGCGGCGGGTGAAACCGCGAGGCACAGCTAGTAAAGGATATAAGTTAGACCTGCCCAATGTTCGTAGCCCAAGGGCTGCATTCAAAAATGCTTTGTTGGTTAAAATTTTCATTCTCAGTATTTTTTGAGGAATGAAGACCAAGAAAATCTTACAAACTTGTTCCCTTGTCTACCTTCAGATTGGTCTGTTATTTATGTCTGTGTGCCATAGACATATGTAGGTCTACGCATTGCAAAAGTAACTGTTACATAATAATCTTTCACCATGGTTCGTGTTCATGATTTTTGTCATATCGATTGGTTTGGCGATGAAAATAATGTTGTAACAAGTATCAAACAATAATGAGTACGGTATGGTGTTAGAAAGGTTTTTGCGGTTACAATACGTAATTATTCATTTCAAAAGCTGTTTAGTATTTCTTACCAGCCAGTGTTCTTATTATACAAGGTGTAAACAGACCCTTCACGAAGCCGTCAACCAAGCATTCAGTAGGTACATCAAACTAAGTAACTTTACGCAAAAATTATTGCTGGGAAACGACTTTTTTTTTTGGGGTGAAAAATCACGATTTACGGTAAAACTCAATGTAACGCACTCAAAACTTAGTGCTGATGGATGCTTTGAATAGTAAACGGGTCATCGAGTTAATTAAAGTAAAATTAAAACCTTTAAAAGTGGTATTTAAAAAAAAAAACTTGTGAAAGAATTGGAACTTTGACCTCCAATATCTCCGTAACTAGAAGGTTCCCAGGTATGGTCTAGAACAAAAAAATGATCGCAATGATGGGCAGAACAAGAGCCTTTCGGTTTCGTTAAGGGTCTTTTTACACCCTTTATTGTTTTTCAATATTAAAGTTCATTGTTCATAAATTGAGTAAGTGAACGATGACTGATCGCTAAATCAGCTAGGATGTTAAAACTGTTTAAGTATCTGCGGTATAGTCCTATGTACATTATATTCTACACGTAAGAACTCGCTGCCTTGGCGGCTTGGTAGCAAGTAGTAATTAAAAGGAAGTAGTTAATTAAGTACCTATCGCAATCTCTTACACTTAAATATTAATACGTTTTAGTTAATTTTGCCTGTCCGCACAGAATTCGCACGTGCTGGTCAAATGCCTCTCCCAAATTACGACCATACCTGTTTCCCAGCTTTAGGATATCATGGGTTACTAAAATAGATACCTGTATATACAAATAATGGGTGTAAAAGTACTCTTAACAACTTTTTCACAACTTTTTAAATACAAGATTTAGTTAGTTTGATGTATGTACAGAATGCTTGGTTGAGGGCTTAGTGAAGGGTCCGTTTACACCCTATATTTTACAGAACAATTCACTCAAACTGTAAGTACTGCATGTGTTCAGAAATAGACGTTCGGCGGTCCCTATACTCGGTGCATTACATTTTTCACGGTCAAAATTACTGGGTACTGAAGCAATGAATTTATACATTGAAACAATGAAAACTATAAATTCTTATCATTTGTGATAAACAATAAAAAGTGATAAACAATAGAATTCTTGGGTTAACAACCTGGACGATCTAAAATACGGGGTGTAAACAGACCCTTCACCAAGCCGTCAACCAAGCATTCTGTACATCAAACTAAGTAACTTTACGCAAAAATTTTTGCTGGGAAACGAAATTTTTTTTTGGGGTCAAAAATCACATTTTACGGTAAAACTCAATATAATGCGCTCAAAACTTATTGCTGATGGATGCTTTGAATAGTAAACGGACCATGGAGGTAATTGGAGTAAAGTTAGAACCTTAAAAAGTAGTATTTAAAAAAAAACTTGTGAAAAAATTGGAACTTTGACCCCCAATATCTCCGTAAGTAGAAGGTTCCCAGGTATGGTCCAGAACAAAAAAATGATCCCAATGATGGGCAGAATATGTGGTTTTCGTTTTCGTTAAGGGTCTTTTTACACCCTTTATAAAAATAAATAACCGGAACAAGACAGTTAAAATATGCATACTATACCCTTCGTTTAATTTACTAATGCCATACACCGAGTAGCGCTCGTTTCACTAACAATATTTGAAGGTATCACGAATCCACGAACAAAACCGTTTCACCGGCATTTTCCGAACCATTATCTTAATCGAACGAATTTCACTGCTCACGTGACCTTGACCGAAGGTCATTTAAGACCTTCGCCGTGGTATTTAAGGGGTCATTCAGAATTTTTCGTAGTGTACTGAATTACAGCGGAACTTATATCAGACTAGCATCTCTGCCCGCGGCTTCGCCCGCATCGATACATATAAGGCAGAATATAACTTACTAGCCGACCCACAGTCCAGCTTCGCCTAGTGACAGATTTTTATACAACGTTTCTACCCCTGTATTACCAGCTTTTTTTTTTTTAATGGTGGGAAATCATCAAATAACTCCTCCCGCTCTGGGTGGAGTGGGAGGGAGTGTCAGACTTTTACTGACTAAAACCCATCCATGTTCCTTCTTTGCCCTTTGTGTTCCAGGGCCGCGGTATCTCTTTCGAACAGTCCCGCAGCCCCGGCAGTATATTACCCGCTTAAGGGTTGAATTTTCCAAAATGCTGCATCACAATAGCTATCTGTATGCCAAAGTTTAGCCCGTTTTGTCCACTGGTTTGAGCTATGCGTTGATAGTCAGTCAGGACAAACGATTTTATAAGTATAGATTGTACGGGGAACAGTCGTTACAGTCTTACCAAGGATATCGTATTACCTAGTAATAACTGGGTTGTGGAGGTCAGATAGGCAGTCGCTCCATGTTAAATACTGGTATTCAGCTCCATCCGGTTAGACTGGAAGCCGACCCCCAACAAAATTGGTAAAAGGTTAGGCAGATGATGAGATTGTACGGGGATAAGAAGTATCCTATGTCCTTACAAAGGTTATAGTCAACATGTGCAGCTACCAAACTTCATAGAAACCAGTTTTGCTGTTGGCGTGGTATCAGACAGACAGAGTTACTTTCGCATGTATAAGATTTGTATGTATTAATACATCTCTTGCATATTTTCAAGGAATTATAACTGTGAGACTGACGCAGATTTGGCTCTTGTGTTGGCCTTTATGTACATTATCATGCGTCATTGTAAATGTTCCATTGAGTCCCAAGTCTCCCCCTTAGACATAAAAAATCCGTCGCATGAGATTGACGTCAGCGATTTCGCCGTACGGACTTGTTTTATTCACCCTTGACAATGGCACGATGTACACGTGAAGTCAATCATTTTGATGTTTGCATATCTTTTGGAATTTACTTTTCCAGCTTAAAAGCTTTACTCCTACTATTCTTTGGTCTTTCAACCTCATTGGTCGTTTTTGTTTTGGGATGAGCCCGCCACACTTTTCTCAAACCACTGCAACTCCTGATAAGCGCCGAGACAATGAAGCTCGACGAAGTCCCAGAAATTTAACTGTCTTGGATCCCGCAACGAAATTAATCAGAAATGAATAGCGGAGGAGTAGGAAAAACATAATTTCCACTTCCCTCCATATTAGCAGGAGACAGAACAAAACAAGGCCAATAGGCGCAAAGGGATCTTTACAACTTGGACACATCCTCATTGGATAGTGACTGGTTGACGTCTAGGGTATCTAAATAATTTGCATTCTCCCTAATAGCATCTGCGAATTTCATATATAATCATTTTAAATGCCCATCGAATATTTCTCTATACTTAGCCCCCTGGTGACATACCATGCATTGATAGATTGACAAGATGTTTATCAGTCACGGATGCTTGATAAATATATTTTTGACGTCGTAAAGAGTATCTCTACACGTGAAAAGATACAGTTTTAGGAGATATGATACTCTCATGATATTGTCGAAACTCCAATCGGGCAATGACGCGGTTCGATAAGACAATGAAATCGATATTGTCATAATGTAAGGGAGCAAAAAATCGCCTTTTGTTGCTTACTAAGATCTTAATCAGTTCGCTTAGTTAACTTTGGTTAGCTCTTACACCGCAGTGATTCACCTCAGTAATTATGTAAAATCTGAACTAAAAATGATAGATCGTCTTAAGGCAAGATTTTGCATTATGGTTCTTTAACTTTACAGTCCAAAAGCGACATGATTTACTAATTCTTTCATGTTTAGTTCACAAATTATCTTTATTACTACAAAGTATCTGACAGACAGCATTACCTACAACACAACAGTTTCTTATCAAAGAAGATTTTACATGTAATCTTGTACCTAAGAATAGGAGCTCCCAGATAACAATTATATTTTACGTAGTTTCACAGATCATGAAACCTTTTAAAGACTGAAATGCCTTTCTTAGAATAGAAGGTACACTTGGCTGAAGTTTGCGGACCGTTCCCTGCATATTTAACTATTTTCCCGTATGTACAAGTTGTCAATCCGTGTTCGCTGATCCGTGACCAGGGTCTATAAATATATAATTTTGACGACATTTTCCGATGTCAATGTCACATGAAGTTATTTAAATATGCGGATATTGCCTCTTTACAAGCCACCAACACGCTATGGCGGTAAACAATAATAAAAGTATAATATTTACCAACATGAGTTTGACATGAACTGCGGAAATTCCACTTAATGTTTAACTGAAATTTTTTGAGTGTTTGCGTTGTTTTTAAAGTAATTACACAGTTTTAGTACGATATATATATATATATTTATAAAAATAATTATTGTATTTATAGGTGTAATCCAGGACCGCGGTCCCGGTCCCAAAAGCCCCTCGACCCGAAGTACTTAGGTCGAATTCTCTGACCTGTCAGTGTCTTCATTCATCATCCGCCTAGTGTTTTCCCAACTATGTTGGGGTCGGCTTCAAGTGGAACCGGATGCAGCTGAATACCAGTATAAAATACTGGTACCAGTATAAAATACTGGTATTCAGCTGTATGGAGTGACAGCCTATCTGACGTCCACAAGCCAGTTAGTACTGAGTAATATGATACCCCTTGGTAAGACTGGTTGTCAGATTTTCGGGTCACTTACTACTTGTTACGACTGTCAAAGACCTACAAATGACAGCCGGGACCAACGGCTTAACATGCTTTCCGAGGCACGGAGGGAACTTGGTATGTAATGGGTGGTCACCCATCCACGTACCAACCTAGCCAAGCGCGGCTTAGCCTGAAGATCGACCCGAGCGGCTCTTATCATGTGTTGTTGTTGTCATCATTGCTATGAAATTAAGACACTAACGGCTCTTGAACGCGGTTCAGATTGCGTTCAATTTCATTGGTGAAATTCATCCTAACCTTCGATGGCTATACTGTTCCGCTTGATATTCGACATAGGAGTACCTTCCTGCTGATATCGACTCGAGCTTTCAAAACGGCCCGCGATGACGTTTCTGCTCGACATTCAGTGTCAACTTCATGCGGAACGATGTTTCACGAAATAAGTCCTTTTTTGTATGGGGTTTCCCAAAATGTCCGCGACACATCATCTTGTATCATTTAAGGTCAGAGCCCAGATCGTGTGAACATGTTTACGAATTTGTTTGATCTCGGATTGTTTCCTGTGGTGGGCAGCGCTTGGCGGTGATTCAGCAGGATATGCCGAATTCAATATTTTCGTATAATGTCACGTGTAACGTTTACGTAATTGTATAGAAGTATTAAGTAATAAGCATTGCATTTAGCTATTCTTTTTCTAACACTCTAACCACCATCTTTTTAAGTGTCTAATTTAAATAGCACTAATTATTGACAGCAAGTACATAATTACAGTAATCCATTAGTTTATCTTCTTATCTCATTTTATCAACAGAAATATAATATCACATTTTGTAATTATTAAGTACGGCAAATGTGTTTCATTACAATACTTATGAACTGTATTTGGTTATTGTGATTCCATGCGTAATTTTTTCTATCATATCTATACATCCACTCTTCTGTACATCGTACAGACTTACGATTTACGGACCAGCATGTAACACCTATCATGTGCCAATGCTCTGTGTGCCGTCCCAAATCTGTATCATGGCAAAATTCCGCGGTATAAGCTTCCGCGATTTTGTAGTGCCCCGACTATGCTTGCTGAGGAGCGAACCGACGGTTTTTTTGCGATCATAAGGAAGCGGAGTGCTTCACTATTAAGTCGCCTACGAAGCAGCTCGAGCAGTCACCTGAAGGGTGTTGTCCGAGCGGTGGGACCTATCCCTGATACAGAGGTGGACGCAGCTTCATGTTAGCTTGATTAAAACTCTACAGCTATGTCAGACTTGCAAACTGAGCACACGCTCAACACAGGTTCAAAAGTATGTGCTTGTAGTAAGCTGCATACTTATCTTTTGTAGACTGTACAAACTATGACAACATCACAGTTGATTTGTATTGTACCGCAGTTGTTTTCCATTCGCGTTTATTTAATAAATGTAGCCTCGTCTAGATTGTACGATAGATGACGTCTCGTATGGTTCATCATCTGCCTAGCATTTTTCCAGCTTAGCTGGGTCGGCTTACAGTCTAACCGGGTGCTGCTGGATACCAGTATTTTACATGGAGGGTCTGCTTATCTCAATTCCACAAATACTTGTTGTCAGACTTTCGAGTTTCTTAGTTTGGTAACCGTTGTTAAAGATCTACAAATGACAGCCGGGACCACCAGCTTAATTTGCTTTTCGAGGCAAAGGTTACTTAGTTTTATTAGTGATAAACATAATCCACCCCCAGAAAGATCGGATGAGTGTTGCTATAATCAGCTGCTGCACATTAAGGTTTAAAGATATTTATTCTAAAAAAAGACACAAAGTTACACGTGTACGTATACATGTGAACATTTACACTTATAGTATATGGCACCATTCATAGAACAACCGCGATCATTAATAAAATCTACAAATGTCTATTGTCACTAAAGATTGCGCTATTAATACTCCATACAAGCACGGCTGCCAAGAGATTAATAATCTACAACACGTGCAAATTCAAGAAAACGTATGGTATGATATACAAGCACAGTGTAAAGAGAGCGTCATGGATAGGAGAAAATGAAAGAAATATCCTATTGCGGCGACCCCAAGTAACATGGGACAAGAGTAAGAAGATGATGATGCTGAAGTTGCTCCATTTGCATAAACGATTGTGCAAATGGAGCGATTCGAACTTGATTCGTAACTACAGGGTGTAAACATACCGTTCACGAAGCCGTTAACCAAGCATTCTGTACATCAAACTAAGTAACCCTACACAAAAAATATTGCTGGGAAACGACTTTTTTTTTTGGGGTGAAAAATAACCTTTTACGGTGAAACTCAATGTAACGCATTCAAAACATTGTGCTTATGGATGCATTGAAGCGGTAATAGTAAACGGGTCATGGAGGTATTTAAAGTAAAGTTATAGCATTAAAAATTTGTAACGTTGACCCCCAATAACTCCTAAACTAGAAGGTATGGTCTAGAACAAAAAAATGATCGCAATAGCGGGGAGAACAAGTGCCTTTCGGCTTCGTTAAGGGTCTATTTACACCCTTTATAGTTCGAGCATCGAGTTTTCTCGACTGTTCTTCGTCAGATTTCAAAAGTTCCCAATACATTCAAAAGACAAGCCTCCCATTGAACAAAATATAAAAGTAACACACCTCTCATTTTCAAAATAGCACTTTACTCGGTTCTTAAATTACATGTATTATTTTATTGTGGTATCTTTTTAGTGCACGGCAATTTAAATGTTATCAACCATAAAAGTAGAAGCAGTACGTGCAAATATACAACAAGATTAGTTAACATTCTTGTAACCTCGTATTGTTTTCATAGATATAAAAAAAGTATGTCCGGTAGTTTTCCGCGTCCGTTTTTAAACTCAGATTGACCTTAAAAATGCTGAAACTAATTTGGGCTCTCATGCATAAATAGTTTCCGTCCGGGTGGTAGTTAGATCAAGCACTTAGTCAGAAAGTGTTGAAATTTACACTGCAGTGTTTCCAACATTCATAGGGTTTTGATCATCTTCGGGCTCTTATCACAATTTATTTGCATTTATGATCAAGACCAGGAAACATTAGCGGTCTGAGTCTATTATGGCGTTAAAACACTAAATTGTGGCATCGACGTTGATCCTAACATCCTTACAAAAGATCACATGTGTTAGAAAGACATTACATTTTTCTAGACTCGCTTCATATTAGCCTACAGGATGTCAAACGAAAGCCTAACACTCAGCCGTAATAATACGAATCCCTAGAAAATTTCTACGGATATGGTTGAGAAATCTCTACAGAAGATTAATAAGCGATAAAGACTAATCATACACGGAAGATACCGGCATTTATACGACAGACATGGAAGTCGTTGTAGAAAGCATACAAGCAAGGCATTATACCGAATGTGTATTTATCAAACAAGGTGCAGTTCATAATTAGCAAGCATAGGTAACAAAGAGAAATTGAAATTATTTAAGCTGATTAAAATAATCGCGTATCTACATTGGCGGTGCAGTTGCAGTACTTATTGTGTGTGTCAATATTTTAGCGAGTATTATCGTTACTGCACGAGGAGTATGTTGGCTTGTCGCTAGGCCAAACAAATCAAACGGTTGCTAGACTTGAAACAATTGGCGAAATGCGGACACATAGTTCTTTGCTTTTGAATCCAGTTCAACCCAACTTAACGTCTTTTTCACTTCGATCTTGGAGAATATTTGCTTTGCAGGTTTAAGGCAAAGCGAAATCGTTTTTTTAGGGTTCCGTACCTCCACGGCGCACTCACCTTCCGCCTGATGCATGTCCTCACCGGACACGGTTGTTTCGAGGTTCCTGCACCGAATCGGGCGGGAGGAAACGTCCGGGTGTTACCATTGTGAGGACCGTCCGGAGGGCACGGTGGAGCTCCGCCGTGTCCTCGTAGCGGCGATTGGCTGCGGCGACCTCTCGCGCCCGGCCCTGGTTCAGGCCATGGTCCGGAGCAAGAGGAAATGGGGAGCCGTCACCTCTTTCTGCGACGCAATCATGCTAGCGAAGGAGGTGGCGGGACGTGAGAGGGAGAGAACCTTACGTCCCAGCCGCCGCGGGAGGCGCCCCGGGCGTCGGGGGCCACGTGGTAGCTCCCGCCACCGTAGGCGCGGGCCTGTTGACGGTGAGTAATGGGCTAGCTCACCGTCCGTCAGTCTTATGACGAGAGGCCGTGTCGACGGCGCGTTCGTGTTCCACGCGCGCCTCAAAGAGATGTCAGCAAAAGGAAGGGGCCCGCAAGCGCCCATGCCTGCCGGGACTGCGGGACTGTTCGAAAGAGATACCGCGGCCCTGGAACACAAAGGGCAAAGAAGGAACATGGATGGGTTTTAGTCAGTAAAAGTCTGACACTCCCTCCCACTCCGCGCGTTGATGACATCCCATCCAAAAAAACAAAAGGGTTCCGTACCTCAGTCGACAAAAACGGAACCTTTATAGGATCACTTTGTTTGTTGTCCGTCTGTCAAGACCCTTTTTCTCAGGAACATGTGGAGATATCAAGCAGAAATTAATATCAAATACTCGGGTCTGCCACCCCTTGGAGCAGTGAAAAAATCAATTCACTTGTAAGGCAACGCGATCAAAAGATATGACCGTTTGTCGCATATTTTGCGATTTCACAAGGGAATCAAAACCTATAGGTACTTCCCGATGACCTAGAATCATGAAACTGTGGCAATCTCCTTTGGCAAAAAGCAATGTCTTACAGCACATGTAAAGGAAAAACAAATGTGAAAACCGTAAATATGTAGTTTCACGACAAAATACCTGCAAGTTTATACGGAACCCTCGGTGCGCGAGTCCAACTTGCATTTGGCCGGTTTTTTTATGGACTGTACACATAATACCGACGATTAATTAATGTAGGCTTCCCAAGTTCCCATGGCTGTCCATTTTGAATGACCTACGACACCCAAGAGTGCCATTGATTACAAACGAGACCAATAAATTCATTCGAGCCATCAAGTGCATTCGATACATTTTGTATCGATATCTATATTGGCCTGCTTCGATAAAATTACGTCACTGCACTTATATGATTGGTGAATTAATTAGACTCGTTGCGGAAAGCCTTAGGACTTCCCCGTCCTTAATATATTTTCTATCAACGTATTTTGCTCGGCACGTGGTCTTGTACGGCAAGTGGGTGCCTGTGACTTTCTCTGTGTTAATTTCTAGATCAGTCTAGATTAAGTAGCCTAAAGGGTGTAAAAAGACCCTTAACGAAGCTGAAAGGCACTTACTCTCCCCGTCATTGCGATCACTTTTTTGTTCTAGAGCATACCTGGGAACCTTCTAGTTACGGAGATATTGGGGGTCAAAGTTCCAACTTTTTCACAAGTTTTTTTTTTAAATACGTGATTTTAATGCAAGATTTTTACTTTAAACACCTCCACGACCCCTATACTATTCAATCCATCCATCAGCACACGTGTAAAACGTGATTTTTAACCTCAAAAAAAAAGTCGTTTCCCAGCAATAATTTTTGCGTAAAGTTACTTAGTTTGATGTACATAATGCTTGGTTGACGGCTTCGTGAAGGGTCCGTTTACATCCCGTATATCTTGTAAATTGCCGATTTCTGTGAAATGTTTATGTGAGTCCTCAAAATAAGTTTCCAAAGTAACGTCAACCTCAAATACATGGTATGTTTAGAATATGGGCCATTGGCACATGGTCACATGATAAAACTTGCATCATGTTTTATAAAACACACTAAAATGCCTTAAATTGTTGCTATAAACCGGTCTGGGTTCTTGAAGTCCTGATAGCTGTGAGATAACTTTCTAATGCACTGCAAATTCTTTGCTAAAGTCGTCTGACGGGCCACGTATACCCTTTTATGACAATGAGTTTACATTATACATCAATAAAAAGCGAGAGCTACTTAACTTGTTATACAACTTCGTGTTTAACAGAAGTAATGCACCAAGGACCGTTTTCTACGATGCAGCTTGATTTTGATTCAAAACTGAATGATTTGATGATGAAATCCATAATCTTGTCTGAATTACTAATTACGTACTCGAAAGAAAACAATAACTGAAGCTGACGATAAACATTTTGTCTAATAGAGAGATCTGATAAATATTCCACCTAAGAGATGTCTGAGAGAGAGAGAGAGAGAGAGTGAAATGCATATTTTTTATATCTTACTAATATTATAAAGAGGAAAGACTTGTATTTTTGTGTGTGTATGTTTGTAATGAATAAACTCAAAAACTACTTTGCCGATTTCAAAATTTTTTTCACCATTTAAAAGCTACATTCACCCTGAGTAACATAGAGAGTAAATTTAATGTCTTCAAACTATAACTTTCGTGTCAAAATATATTTTTAACATGCCTTCATTATCTTTCTTTCCAGAGAGCAGCAATCCAGGGCAGTTTCCTGCAAGGATTCCTTGCGTCTCTCTCCGTGGTCATAGTATCGGAGTTGGGCGACAAAACCTTCTTCATAGCTGCAATCATGGCCATGAAACACCCTAGAATAATAGTCTTCGCTGGAGCCATATCAGCGCTGGTCTTCATGACAATCCTATCAGCAGCATTTGGATGGATAGCGACCGTTATACCGAGAATATATACGCACTACGCCAGTGCTGTATTATTCGCGATATTTGGTATTAAAATGTTAAGGGACGGGTGGAAAATGGACCCAAATGAGGGACAAGAAGAATTGGAGGAAGTACAGAGTGAATTGAAAAGAAGAGAAGATCAGGTATGTGATTTTAATTTGTTTTTAAGGTGTAGAGGTGAGACTTGGTAGAGAGACCGATCGCGTTAGAACATCGATCAGTTGTAAAGTGTTGAGTGGCAATGCTTCGAATAGATTTAATTTCTACGAAGTTCATACAATGATCTTCATACAGTACTCTACAGAAGTAATGGTAAATTTTTAGTTAATTTTATCTTTACTGAAATCTCCTTCCCCTTTTTCGTTGGAATTTAGTTGTAAAACATAGCCCAAGAATGGAATAAACAACATAATATTTTTATAATTAAGTACAAATACCAGCACATTAAGCTACTATCTCTTCTTCTGTCTTTCTTTAATAGATTTTCAACTTTATCGCTAAAGCATTAATAGGCTCAAGATTGATTGGGAAAATTTGACAGTTTCGGGTAGTTTGATGTGCTGGCGTCTGTACTTGCCGAAAAGAGATTGTTTTGTAGATTTTGTCTTTACTTGCGATGTGCTAAAGACCTCGATAGATAGAAACGTCAGTTATTAAAAAACACGTGACTACTACTATAGTAGTCGTTTCGGAGGCGCAATTCGAGTTTTGCTTGAAGGCTGGTCAAAGCTGATTGTATGTCGTGTGTATAGCTTAGTCCCAATCTGACCAATGAGACCTCACCCTTTTTAAGGTAGAGGCAGCATACGTGCCACCAACAAAATTGTTTTTTATACAGAAATATCACCACTTTAGTATGGACAGTGGCACACATGCTGTTATCAAATTTTCCACATATTTTCCAGCGATTTAAAAAAAAGAAAAAAAAATCATATGAAAATATCCTTATCCACTTCCGGTTTCCTCTGCTATTTTGAAATATAAAATGACAGATTTTCAACCAATGCCGAGGCTTGGTACAAGCTACGCTAGCGCCATTAGATTCAGAGTTGCGTTCCCTATTGACGGATTATAGACAGAGTACCAAACGAAATATTATGATGTCAAATAATAAGCGTACAACAAATTTTCATTAATTATTTATCCTCTATTCATTTTTGATTGACGGATATTGGTAATCTTTCTGATACAAGCCAAATATGTTATCCTTCTTAGTTAATAGGAAGGCTGTTTCAATGCCTACCTACTAATTTATTCTATTAAAAAAATAAAACAATTAGGGAAATCTTAAATCAGAATATTAGATTCACACGCTTATCGAATTTGCGACTTTTATTTAATCTAACCTCCTATCGGACATGCCGATAATTATTATAATCATTGATTAATCGTTATTTAATTATTTCATTTTATACATACCTTTTAATCTTGTGGAATATTTAGCATGAAATATTTGTAGGAGAATATTATCAAAGTAACAGACAATAATGACTTTTATTATCTTCAGTACTTGACCAAAACCATCAAAAGTTTAATAATTTGACTTTTTCTAATCATATCGGAACGTTTTTCCATAAAAATATTTTTTCTTTAGCAGCAGTTGATTGCTCAAAAAAGTAAAGAGACAGTCAATTCAGCCTTTATTGCGTAGGATTGTCAAGACAAGAAACCGTTACTTTTTGCGACAATAATGGATTATAGGAATTACCAATAGTTACCATGGATTACCAACAGTTGCTTAGTTGGCATGTCTAAGCGTTGTGGTCATGGAAATAATGCGCACTCATTTGCACATTAAAATATCGCGATTGGCCGTTGCCTTTGTTACGTATTATATTAAGTCGATGTTTTACTCATTTATTTCCTTAGGACTAATTTACAAGGCTCATAGGTACAACCTAAAATCATAACTTATCTCAGATTTCGCCAAAATCAAAATTAAAGCATTTATTTCAAGAAGGCCAGTTACAGGCACTTTTGAATTGTCAAATACAAAAAATGAAGCTACAGTCCATTACAAGCATAATAACTGGGAAAATACTGTATGTGTTGCCCATCCCAAAGCGTAGAACTCTATGGAGAAGAACGGGCAAGAAACTCCATAGACATTCTCTTATTAGTCTCTTGTTATACCAGCAAGAAAGTTTACCTGATCAAATTCTTCAAATTTCATTGGCACAAATAAATTCATTGCTAATTGCCCTTACCTACTGTTTTTTTATCTAGCACAAAAATCTCTGATACGTCATTTTTTAAAACCATGTTATCGCTTCATGACACACTGTAAAATTTTATCCTTTAATCTGACTTAATATCTTTGCTATCTTACATGATCTGTATCAAAGTAAAATGATATTTTTTATCTAGGTATCTACTAAAGTTATCTTAAGTAATGGAACCTACATTTTTTTATTGCCACAAATAAAAAAGCCATGCTAACAAGTTAAATGCAGGCTGAGGCGTGCTTGCACCAGCATTCACTGAATGCGTTGAGCAAAAAACAAATTATAAACATCATTTTGTCTTTGTCATCTTCAAAATATTGAATGAAACAGGAACGATGTTTTAAAGCATTTAGTAATTTGTGGTGAAGGCGGACCTAAGACTTATTTAATACCATCATTTCATGAGTACTTTGATCGAGTGGTTGCAATGAAAGCAGTCATCGACTTCGTTGCGAATAAATTATTATCATTTCAAAGTCACTCCTCTTCAGATTACGCTGAAACGGAGTTTAAACACAATAGAATGACGGTAGCAATGAGGTCGAATAATAACTTACTAATCGTTATTTAAATGAAGGTCAATTCAGTCGAATCAAATACTTATTTATCAACGACGAAATCTTACTTTAAACAAGACTGTGTTTATTAGATAAGATAGTGTTTTTTGAGATATTTTAGTATTTGTAGATTCTTTTCAGACTTAACCTAGCTGCAAATGTTGAATTCCTTTCTTTATTTTATTGACCTAGTTATAGCTGGCACACACGAAGCGCAGTTTTCTTTATGACCAAAGGGGAAGGGGATTTTAAAAAATCGAGTCAAAAATGTTGCCAGTAGTACTTTTCAAAGATGTTTCAGTTTTACATGTCAATTCAATTTTTTCTTTTATCTGTCGTTTTCAAAATAACGGTTTATTTTGAACACCGAGATTAATTTCGATCTTAAGTTGCCAGTACGAGATTCAAAAGTATGACACTGCAGGATGCGCTTAAAGAGCGATCGATGTCTCCTGATGCGACGTCGGTCGCGACCGCTGGTTCCCAAAGCCCGGGACCTTCGGTACCAAGAGACACGACGAGTGCCCCACAGTCCCCACGGGAGCCTGAAGCGGGCAGCTCGACGCAATCAGAACCGCTGAGGGTGATCTTACGTCATTATGCCTGGCAGTACGAATGACACCTAGTTATTTTTTCTTTTAGCCTTAGCTTTTTTTTCGTTCTGTTACGCACAGACCATATCATTATTTCGTTTGAGAAAGGCTTCGATAGATCAATTGAATCGATTATGCAAAGGAATTCAGCATTTGATTAGAATGTTGTTTAGGCAGGCGTTACACCATCAAATAGTAAAACATTGAATTTGTTAACCTTTGATTGTGTAATACCGGCTTTAGTGCGCGTATTGGTATTCATTCATACTTTTGTTAATTTATCTGACCAAAAAATTTCGATTCTGAAATTTTTAAGGTTATAATGAAAAGTGGTTCCATTTTTCTAGGCATGCTTACTTGCTTTGGGCTTCAAATATTTTATGTATAAAGTGAAAAAGTTATGTCAAAATGAGTCCAGAAATTAATTCGAAATAAATAACGTTTTTCATACAAAAATGCTGCCACTATTGCCTACCAATCTGTTGCATATTTGAAGCCTGGAATGTATAAATTTATGCATTTTGATTCTTAATTCACCTCATTCCTATTTTTATAAATATTTGACTGTAGTGTAAAGTCACACTTAAAGGCTGAAGCTGAAATACACCATTTTCACAATATCAAAAGATTTATAAAAAAATCTATCACAACGAAAATTATGTTCGAAAACTTAGATACCATAGTCACTGCAAAATTTTCTTTACAAGCAATCTTTTTTTTTTTTATAAACCCATCCATAAATAATGTTGTTGATGCCGTTTCAGCCTTTTATCTTGCTTAGCATGTACTTATCTGTATTTACATGTCTGTAATTCCAGTTGGTCCTGCAATTACACGTGGACTAATTTTAGATTAGTATGAATAATAACTGTAAAAATATTTGTCTTGATATTTTCTCTGTGACCGAGTTTCACTTTTGATAAAGACAAAATACTGTTGAACGTTATTTTGTATTCTAAAGAGTATAAATAAAATACTTTAGACAAAGGCCCCTTATCAGGGAAAGAAGAATATATAATAATATATCCCCAATTCTTCCCGAAAATGCTGTAAAAGGCGATGAGTTTTCTAGTCTAGCAAGATACAAAGTGACATAAAATGTCACGATAGTGTGTTAGGTTGCCAGCAATGGTAGTAGTTTTAGACTAAAACATAAATATTGATCGGTCAAATAGAAGACAAAACTTTTAAATGACAAACCGGTGTCCTTTATAAAAAAATCGAGAAATTATCTAGACCCAATTCTTTCCCCAACCTTGCGACACCATTTCGCCCATTAAACCACCTTTCAAAATTTCCAGGAAGAAAAAGAAGAAACCCTAGACATGTTAGAACAAGGACAGGTCGAAAGGCGGCGGAAACGGAACGCTGTCCTGAAGGTGCTTTTCCAAGCTGCTTCCCTGACCTTCCTCGCCGAGTGGGGGGATCGGTCGCAGTTGGCTACGGTCGTGCTAGCGACCAGGGAGCATGCAGTCGGCGTGGTAGTCGGCGGCTCGCTGGGCCATGCCCTGTGTACGGGACTCGCTGTGATAGGCGGCAGGATGGTTGCCGCCAAGATTTCTGTTAGGACTGGTGAGTTGGAGTTTTTGATTTTTTTAAAAGAACTCTCTTTCGAAGAACATTTTGTGAGAAATGATATGAGGGAAAAGAGAGTGCGTGACGCTGGATTGGGGAGAATGCAAGAAAAGAACGTGTTATGACTAGGGCAGGAAAATGATGTTCGAACTAAAGGGACAAAGCATATATACAAAATTACAAGTGCGTTAGATTGATTGATTTCTGTTGGCAGTAAGGTTCATGCAAATATGGTCCTTTGTAAAAATTAAGGGAAAGATAATATCATATTTTCCCAACTGGATGGCATGTTGTTGTTGATTGAAATAAAAATGTCAATGAAAAAAACTGTTGAAAGACATAAACAGTAATGACGCAAGTCGGCGTCATTGGCAAACGTCCGGCTGCCATGAAAGTTATTTCGGGTTTTTGCTTTACAGACGATGATTTACGCGAATAAACAAATATAATTAACTACACTGTCGGGGGACTACCGTCCATTGTTTAGATATGTAAAAGATGTAATCGTGGTATGTAAAAGGTTTTAAGGTTTCTTCGAAACAACGAAAAAAAAATTACATACATGATTACGGTGTTTTATATATTTCGTACAGCTCAGTCCCATTTTTGGATAATCATTTTTTTGACTCTGTTGTCTTATATAGGGTGACTGGTATTGGTGACCGATACTTATACACGTGATTGTACTCATGATAACAACTATCCCTAAGAAAAAAATTTTTTTTAGTTATTCATTTTTATCACAGTTACACAACAGCCGTATGAAATTCGCGCGCGCGCGTCTGTGACCTATCGGCTGTTAGCTGCGTCCTTACTGTGCAACAGTGGGTAGGCAGATTCACGGGACTACCAGCTGATAGGTTAGAGGCGCGCGCACCCGAATTTCATACGGCTGTTGTGTTATTGTGATAACATTGTATGAGTATAAAAAAAAATTTCTTTGGGAAAGTTGTTTGTTATCATGAGTACAATCACGTGTTTAAGTATCGGACCAATTACCAGTCACCCTATCTATTCAGGGAAATTAATAGCTAGACAGTAAATTGTTTTTTTTTCGAAGGTTCATCAATACTGTACAATAATGTCTTTACCATAATTATGAATGTCAGGGGTTCGCCTTTTGACAAAGTACTTCAAAGTAATCGTTAAATTTAATTGGACGGCACGGTTGGCACAGTGGCTGAGCAATTGGTTGCTGTGCTGCGCGCGTGGGCACGGAACAAATATCTGTATGGCCTACAGGTAGTATGCGAGTTTAAATGTTTTACAACGCACCCTCGATACGGGAGAAATTCTTGGAATGGGGTAACGATTAAATATATCTTATTAACCTACATGTTTCTCTCTTCCGCAGTTACTATAATCGGTGGTCTAGTGTTCCTGTTTTTCGCAGTGAGCGCTCTTATCATCGGCCCCGGTGATTAGATACCTAGTTTTGTACCTATGTGTAAGTGACAATATGTACATTGTTGATTTAGCTTAGACAATCTCACTTGTTTACATATATATATATATATATTTAAAGAGTATATATGAAGCATTAGGTACTGTTGGAACAACACTAACTTAGCTGATGATTCAGACGTCGCATATGCCTTTTATGCGTTCGCACTGGCGAAACGTTCATATGAAAACATGTTGTGTTATGAGATAGAAGATGTCAAAGAGAGAGAATTAAAGATTTCAACATATTTTATATGTGAACGTTTCTTTAGTGTGAAGGTAAATTAAGAATGTATCATATTTTCTGTGTGAGTAATGTAAAGGGTGCATGAAAGTATCGACAAAACCTTTATTTGTGTTAGACACTGAACAACGAAATCGATGTTTGTGAACATAAATGACAGTTTATTTTTTCCGTAAAAAAATATTTTTATAATTGTCAATACTTCACTACAACGTTACTTTGACTACAATGTAATTATTTTGACATGGTTTACGAGGAGCTGCTATTAAAAAAAAAAGTCGTTTTTTAACAAACATGGGATATTTACCATGTTTAATGTTTGTTTTGAGTTCCCGATATTTCGGCGCAACAAATAAATAGTAAACATGGTAAATATCCCGTTTTCAGTGTTAGTGATAAAACAGAGCTATCGTGTACGTGTGAAACGTTCATTGATAACCGATTGTACTACAGATAGTGTTAAGATAGTGTTGTTCTACTATATTGGGATTACTACGAATATCAATTGTGTGCCGTCTTCAATTGTGGATTTTCCTTGTCTTGTGTACTTGAGAGAGTTTATATAAGAATCTCTATATTTGTAAGTGGCAACCCTAATGCCCGTTTTTTCAAGAACACTAGGCACAAAAATCACACTTGATTTTCCAACTGGCATCAAGAGCCGAAATCTTAACAAGACAATAATTTAGGGGCACATAGTCATTCATTTGGTGTCGCTTAGTGATGGTGAATACGGGCTTTAATAAATCAAATAGGTGAGTTAACTTGCCAGTAATAATTTAAAAGATAAAATAATTTGAGCACTTTCACAAAAATCAATCGAAGTCTTGTCTATTCTCAAATTTGTACTCAAAAGTTTATATATTATATCTTCTATTGTTTTCTTTCACTGCATTTCTGACTGCATGTCATAATGTAAAGTGGTTTTACCCTAACTGATTACCGATATTTACTATGTAACCACTTAACTATGCCGCGATAAATATTTTAGTCTCAAGTTTCTATCAAACGTATTTTATTCACAAGACAAGAACACACGTGATTACTTTGAAGATGGCATAAAATTTATATTCCTCTGTATCTTTAAAGCACTTATCTCACTGCCGGCGATAAGCGAGAAGCGAGTGGAGCTAGCAAGTCAAACAAGTGGAGCTAGAAACTCAAACGAGTGGAGCTAGCAACTCTAACCAGTGGAGTTAGTAACTCAAACGAGTATTTAGTTTGACAGTTTTCGCTTACGGTGTGAACGAACAGACTACGATAAACTATTAATACAGGGTGTAAGGGACAGCCCTCTGCAAACTGACAGGGGGCATTCAGCTCCTTATTTTGAATCAGATTCCACGGGAACTTTCCTCAGGAAAATTTTCATTTTTTTAAATCGTTTCTTCAGTTATTATTCCTTTATTTCAATGTAAAATTACATTCTCTGTACGCAGCACTCCATTTATGTTAATAATACGGCTAAAAACAAAAACTAACAATGGATGTTGAAATACTCTCACAAACGACGCGTGAAATCAGCTGTTCACTTCCTGCCTATCTACAGAGTTCATCGAACTCGTCGTCGCGCTTGCCGTTCGCTGCGTACGTTTTGCCACGGTAACGATACATTGCGTATGAGGAAATAAAACAAATCACATTTATTGGACTCCCACAAAGTTCCTGAAATAATTTCTTGTACCGGTCATCTTAGTATGATATACTGAATTCACCCCATCAGTCAGCGGAGGGCTGTCCCTTACACCTTGTATAATTAGGTATCTATTTTACTGACAGCGGGACCTACAATCTTTTGTATGGGTCTTGAGTGACAAAATCGTCGATAGCTACTCGCTTCCTCGACGGAGGTGGCAGGTGGTTTAAAGATCAAAAATATCTAATAGACATATTTTTCAAACTACGTAATATGTGATGTGATGCTTTGTTTGAATCTCTTGTTCAAAGAGATATTACTCAGAAAAAAAGCAATTAAAGCAAATTCAATGTTATTTTTTGATTTCGCCTTATATGTATAAATGTGTATGTATAAATATAATGAAAACATTGGTGATCATCGGTGAGGAATATTTAAAAAATCGAATAAAATAATGAGATTTGTTATCGGCCTGCAAACGTAATTATGATAAAGGAAGTTTGAACTTAAATGTATCGAAATTAATTCAAAACGGGCACACGATACGGCTCAATGATTCAGTGCTTAGATTTTATAGAAAAAAAATGGTAAGATTATCCTGTTTCAAGACAGTAGAAAGCTTGATAAAAACACGCAAAATTTAAGTCAATAATGACTTAAACCTAGTTGTATTTGGGTTGGGTCTTTTGGCGCGGCATCATAATCACGACAAACGCGGCCATCTTGTTTTTTTCAATACAATCCCTACAACTGTTCGCAAAATACGCGCTTTGGACGTGGAGTTGTGACACGAGCCAGTCATACAATACACTTTCCACAGATAATTTTACGATCATCCAACGGCGCCCTTCTTGTCATTTCACTTAAGAGCCAAGAGTACCATGCAACACTATCTATAAAGTTTTTTTTTGCTAAGTTAGTAATACTAACATAATAAACTTATCTAAAGACAAGTTTCGGTGAGTTCCGCTGATAACTTTTATTAGAGGATCATTTATACCGGCGCGATTTAAGACTACAATAAAACAAAGAAAACACATAAAAAAATATTTAAAGAGATCTCAGGCCAATGACATTCAATAGTGCAAATAACATCTCCATTGAAACAACAGTTTATTTATAAAATGTAGTCGGTTAATTTGAAATTCTTTCTAAGGAAAGCTTTTTGATTTATATTAATGAGCTCTGCAACCTTATTATCGACGGTGCGAGGATACTGTCCTACGCGGATGATACCGCTATTATCTTCTCCGCCAAGACATGGGACAAAGTTAGGCTTGAGACTGAGAGGGGATTAGCTAGAGTTAGCAATTGGCTAAATGGAAATCTGCTTACACTTAATACCCAAAAAACTAACTACGTCTGCTTCACTAAATACCTAAACTCTCAGCCGGCGCCTGACTTTAATATTAGAATACATTCTTGTCCTACCCCAACACAATCTACCTGTAGTTGCCCTGTTATTCAGAAGGTAAACTCCGTCAAGTACCTAGGTATTGTAGTAGACCAAAGGTTAAGTTGGTACCCACACCTTGAACTAACTATAGGTAGGGTAAGAAAACTCATATGGGTTTTTAAATCTCTGAGACATGTTATGAGTACAGAATTACAGAATAAAATTTATATCGCACTGGCCCAGTCTGTAATCATTTATTGTGTCTCGGTATGGGGTGGAGCAGCTAAGACGTATTTTCTAGATCTAGAGAGGGCACAGAGATCCTTGATTAAAGTCATGTACTGTAAGCCCTACAGGTTCCCTACTGAATCTCTATACTTAAGCTCTAAGCTGCTCTCCGTCAGGAAACTCTATATCCTCCACCTTGTACTCAGATACCATAAAATTCTAAACTTTAGCCAGGCCAAACTTAAAAAAAGACGCTGTGATATAGTAGCCCCTACATACTCAGCACGTTCAATTTTTGCTAGTCGCCAAAATGTAGCTCAAGCCCCACGCGTTTATAATAAAGTAAATCGCATACTTAACATTTACCCTATGCAGCTCTACGAGTGTAAGAGGATATTGAAGGAATGGCTCCTCACACTTAATTATGATGCCGTGGAAGACATTTTGGTTACACAGGGTTGAACGTCATGTATACACACACACTCACACACACACACCATATCACTCACTCACACACATTCACATACACTCTAACTCACCCACACACCCACTCACACATACACACAAAATACACTTTCACACGCACATAACACACATTTACACCTTTCTACCATACGCACGATTTTCATTTTTGTTTTGTTTTTCTTTTTTCTTATTGGTTTTATTTTTATTGGTTTTGTTTTTATTGGTTTTATAAAAAAAATGTGTAACTTATACCTGATTAGCACAACGAAACAAGTGAACTAATCGAGGAAGAGCGAGGCTTATCCCATCACAAGTATCTTCGGATTACTTTCTGGGAAGCCCCGGCAACTTAATTGTATCTAGATTTAAGATAATAAACACATTTTTTTTTTTTTTTTTTTTTTTTTTTTAAAGCAGTCTTCCTCTGAGCCAAGTAGATGGTGTTGCCATCTACAAATAAAAAGTTGGCTTTTAGTTGTAGTGTTGCTGAGTTAGTGGAAGACTCGGTGGGTGGAGATAGTAATCAGTTTGGATATACTCAATAAGTTTTATTTTTGTGAGGATAGGAATCTGAACTGATTAAAAAAGGATACAAGAAATAGGAAACTGCTTATTTTTTATTACATTAGATCTAATTATGGAACTTACCTAATAAAATTGTAATAGTTTTTTTCTTCATTTATGGGCTGATTTGGAAGTCAAAGTTCCGTAAAACAGGCCAGAAATTAGATTGCCAAACTTTTTTTTTCTAGCCTATTGTGAATGTTACTAGATAAAATTATATAAGTAAATAAATTAGCTAAATTTATATTTTAAATGCTTCTAAAAACGCCGGGTGCGTTTAAATATAATCGTTTATACTAATATTTTTGTACTTCTTGTCTGTGATCTTGTATGTATGCTAAATTACTTTTAATTACACAGTACAATAACATAAAATGGTAAACTAAAATAATCTGCATTTAAAAAGCTTTATTTATGTAAAAAAAACCCTTTGGAATTCAAATAATTAAAAATATCAAAATCTAAATTTTGTTTTGTGTTCCATTTTTGTATTTTGGCGGTTATTTGAAAATTTTAAAATAAAATATACTGCGAAATAGTGCGAGCGTGCGCATTTAGTGTAGAACTAAAAATACTATTAGTTTTTGTTTGAATAATTTTAAGGAAACTAATGAATGAGTTGAAATTGTAGAAATTAATAAATGTTCTCTGTGGTCGTCTGTGTCAGCCATTTTGCCTTATGTAATTTATAATAATGGTCGGTATAATGGGATCATAATTGATAATTACGCTAAATTTAACTTGAAATGTTTTCTTTGATACAACCTTATTACGTTTGGAGTAATTAAACTGGGGGTAATTCTGAAGGCTTCATTGAGCAGAGGTTTTAAACTTGGATTAAATGCGAGACTCGAAACAATTTTAGATCTCTTGAGGCAAACATCATCGACTTTTATTCAGGTTTTTAGTATTACCTACCTCTGACAATACCTCTTCCATAAACAATGGGCTATATCAGGCCGGTTAAATTTAAAAAAAAGTAAGAATTTAAAATCAGTGTCAGTTCCTTAGGAAAGTTAGCAAATTAGAAAAAAAAACCTCTGTATCAACGAAATAGTTCCAGAATAATGATATTTTTTAAAGTGATGTTCTTGTACTAAATCCCATGGTTAAAGCGTAGATAAACTAAGATAGTGTACAGGGGGGTTTTACTGTGACATCAAGCAGGACTAATTCCAGTGTGGGAAAGAGACAGAGCTATACAGGTCGTCTAGCGCCATCTGTTTCCCACTCTGGAATTACTCCTGGTAGGCCACCAGATATACTGCTTTCCACTACGAGCTAACTAACTAATAAGGGCAACGATGAAGTAAAGAACTGCAAGATAACTGCATGACTAGGGTGGTCCTTATTTTTCGACTTTTGAATTATCGCCTTTTGAATTAATTCTCAATTTGATTATACTTATACCTCTAAATATGAAATAATATTTTTTTTTTGTTAAGATTTAGAGGTCGCTACCAGTTAAAAGCAGCAAAAAGCGTTGAAGGACAGCTTAAATGATGGTTTCATTAATGTTTCCTTTAAGTGTTTAAATACCACATTTTCCATGCAAGTGAAACTCGCATAGACAATCGCTTCTTATCCCTTCCTCCCCTCGACCTCTCTTCTGCATAAGCCGTAAGACGTACAATTTAAGACGTACGCGTGCGCACTGACATCATAATTAAAAAAAGTTAAAAATTGGCCGGTGAAAAAAAAAAAAAATCTAATAAATACAGATTTTGAGTTTTTATTTCAAATTCAAACCTTGATATGAACCTTGATGAAAAAATACTTTCTTATTTATGGTCTATAATCAAATTACGTGGTGCCCCGCGAAATAAAAGAAAAAAAAAAGTTTTTTTTAGGAACAAGGACTACCCTACTGCATGACATTTGGAAAATATTGTGCTTTTGTCTTGCAGCTTGGTATGTTGCAGATAGATAAAGTACGGGCTTAATACAGTGGCGAACCTATCTTACAAGCCGGAAAGCCTGGCTTGCCTAAAAATCAAACTCAAGAAATAAAAAAAACATTTTTACAAAAACAAATTTTTGTCAAACAAGAACAAAATTCGCTATCTCCACAACTGTGTCCTCTATGACAGAAATTATTTTTAATTCGCGCGCTTATTCTCCGTTGCCGGCCGCGATACTCTGGCTCGCTCTAACACTATACAAAAAAAGAGTTAAACGTAGAATTTTAGTACGCAATCGTACCTACGCGCGCTCGCTAATGCTTTCTCTTTCTCACCCACTGGCTTGCATTTGGCTTCTCTGACCTTTCAGTTTTCCTAACAAAATGTCTCTGTTATTGATAACATTGGTAGGTACTGATTTGAGAATTTGTATAGACTTTAAAGCTGGGCTTTTCTTTGAATGTGTGCGTGTAAGTCTGTGTAAGTTTGAGAGAGAAGTGTGTTCGCACCGAGGATGCGCGCAATTTATATGCGCTTCGCGCGAATTTTGATAGGTACAAAGTACGATTTCATGATAGTTCGTATTTTAGTTAGTTTTGAGCGATTAGGAACTGGTGCATTTGTTTTTTGTGGTTTTATTTTTTCGATTTCTTGGGATTTAAAGTTTTTTGATTAGTTATTGCCGTAATTAACTTTGTTTTGAAGTGAAAACTAAAATTAATTCGGAAACGCATTTTTTCCTTGTGAAGGATTAAAGTGTCTGTAATCGGTACCTACTTAGCAAGATAAATACTTTGAGTTTTACAGAAAAATATAATCTCGTTACTTCACCTAAATAAGATTTGAATATTAATAAGACCCCTGATTTGAATATTCTCAGAAAACTAAAACCCATAATGTGCATTTTAGTCGATCAGCGTAGGTTAGCGTGTTCAATTGCTGTTCGGCTGCTCTCATTCAAACAATTTGAAAATCTATCTAGTAATAGATACGTGGTGACTTCTGTGTACTTTGTTGTTTGTCATCTGTCCGGGGTAAAGAAGCGAATAATGAAGAGTTGAGTTGTGGCTGTTTACATTGTGAGTAATTACAAACATTTACAATAATGTGTAGTTAGAAACCAATTTATTGTTCGTGCGCCATCTCTAACAAAGCGAGGGAAACAATTACGAATTGACTCGAAGAGTTGAGTTGCTACATTTAAGTCAATAGATGGCTCTTATATCATTTACTTGATACTGACAACTTAATTGAATTAGTTGTTGTAATTTTGTGACGGTATATAAAATATGAAAAGTTAATAACCACTATTTGTATTTTATATTTAGGCATATTTAAATAATAGGAAAATAAAACCGGCGTTATTAAATACCAATGTCAGAAACCGGAACAGATTTTCTCGGTCAATCCCCCCCCCCCCCCTAAATATTTTCAGTTGTTTATTCAAGGCTTTGACTCGATTTCATGCCGAGCACGCCACTGGCTTAATAGCAGCCTTGTAGTGGAAACAAAGCCTATAAGTGCACACCCTATGTGGCTTTAGTTGATGAAATTAGGGCGCAAAATTAGTCTAAAGCCAAAATTTTAATAAAAACAAGTCAATGGCGACGTGTGCTTTAGGTACACCTCTGTCTAACCCTTCGAGGATTACAGGGGTGATGTTAAAGTCAATGTTATAGGTAGCACTACCGTAAGGGGTGTCACGGTTTTTTTAAATCAAATTTTGTACATGACATTTCTCTTCGCGGTAGTGCCAACCTAAGGCAAAGAATTCGTGAAATTCGCTTTAAGAGACATATACACCTACATGTTCCAGACGCAATAAATAGGTTTTTGTAGGGTAACAAGAACATGTGACGATTCTTTGTCGTCCCATACAAATATACAAAACTGAAATTGTGTTGAAATGACAAAAATGTTATTTTGTATGGAGCGGTGACGAAAGTACACGAAAGTACCTACAGTGTCAGCACTATGAATAAAATAAATTAAAGTATTTTTACTCTGTGCTAATCTTAATAAATGTTAAAATTAGCACTATCAGCCGCACTCAGAAACGTTTTGTTAAGGTAAAAAGCGTCTCTGAGTGCCGCCTTATGTAAAGTAATTCGTATGTAAAATAGTGTTGAAAATATAATTTTATAAGTACAAAACATTGTCAACTGGAAATCACATAGATGTTGCTTCGAACTTGTTGATTAAATAAAAAGTATTATTTTGTAAAAACGATGAATAAAATGTGTAAATAATGTATTTTTTTGTTTTATTTCTTTGGAGCTTATAAGAGCGTAGGCAGGCTGCATTTTAATTGCAAAAAAACTGTTACAGACTGCAGTAAAATTGTTGTTTGTGTACTATTCTAATAACTGCGATCAACTGCAACAAATCGCATCCAAATATTTATCTTACAATGTAATCTCTGCCCCCCCGATGTCATAATTACAAAAGTCTTATCGTAACTTTGTTAATAATTTAGATATAAAAAAAAGAAAAATGTTCCTTATAGGGCTTGATTTAAGGATCACGGTACTGTAAAAAACCAGTAACACGACTTACTGTAATTATGACATCGGGGGTAGATCAGATGTTCGTAATTCTTGCCTTCCTAAATGGATTGACCCAGTAAAATGTATATTTATATTGTTCTTGGTTTTACTAGTACGGTTCTTAGTTATAGTTGGACGCGGTAGGTGGCAGGGCACTATTAAGGTGAACGCAGACTTGGCCGCACCGCACGCGCCGCAGTCATCGCTTTTGTTAAAGGTACTGCGGTGACAGCGGCGCGGGTGGGTGTGCGCGGTTGCATAGAATTTCATATAAAGAATTCGAATGCGGCGCGTGCGGTGCGGTCAGGTCTGCGTTCACCTTTATCGACATCTCCGGGTCCCCTAGTGATACTATACAGGGTGTAAACGGACCCTTCACGAAGCCGTCAACCAAGCATTCTGTACATCAAACTAAGTAACTTTACGCAAAAAAATTTGCTGGGGAACGAATTTTTTTTTTGGGGTGAAAAGTCACGTGATACGGTAAAACTCAATGTCACGCACTCAGAACATTGTGCTGATGGATGGATTGAATGGTACGGGGGTGATGGAGGTGTTTAAAGTAAAAATCTTACTTTAAAACCATGTATTTAAAAAAAAACTTGTGAAAAAGTTGGAACTTTGACCCCCAATATCTCCTTAACTAGAAGGTTCCCAGGTATGGTCTAGAACAAAAAAATGATTGCAATGACGGGGAGAATAAGTGCCTTTCGGCTTCGTTAAGGGTCTTTTTACACCCTTTATATCCGTTCCATCTAGCGTAAATGCCGTTTAGAACTCGTTTGGATATGAACTCATATGTAGAACGTATCAAACGGATTAAAACTGAGTTTTCACATCAAGTTTGTGCGATTTAATTTAGCGAGTTCAATCCATACACACACGTGTCTGTCGGAGCTAATTGAGGAATTACGAATGTAATAAAAGTGAATCATGAGATTCCCAAACTGATAAATATTATCAACCTAAGTACACAGGGGAAAATAAAAACCTAATTTATATAATTAAGATTTATCACCACTTTATTGATAAAATAAAAACAAAATTACACTTTCATCTTTATCTAAATTTTAAAGATAATTTTTAACGATTTTATTCCTCAGTTGTAAATGAAGCTAAAATTATCATAAGCTCCTGTCTAAATATGATTGATCGATATTTAAACGTTTTTCAATTTGTTTTTATCTTTTTTCGTCATTATTTTATCGTGGATTTTAATTTATTGATAATAAAATGTGATCATACCTACCTAGCAGGTAGGTAAAATTTAAGTCATTTTTATAAGACATTTATCCACTCACATATGTAGGTACCTGCCACAATGTTCGTTGATAAAATTAGCGAGGTAACTCTAGCAAAATTACTTCCAATATTCGAAATCAGTCTCATGCAATTTATTCGTTTAGAATCATTTACATTATTACAAATATCAGTTGGCAGGGACAGTTACTCGTGTGAAAGAATTTTTGTGACACAAGTAACATAGTTTTACTCAGGATCTAGTGATTTAATAAGTACTGGAAATAATAAAGCTTCCGAAAAAAAAAACCATCTCTCTGTGGTTAACTGTAATACTACGCTTGGTTAAAATGAATTACCGAAAAATTAATAAAAAATTAACCGGCAAAATGTTTTATATTTAACAAACAAACATGAGCTAATTCAAATTACTATTGAACGACAAATAATAAACTAAATTTCGCAAAAAAAAAAAAAGAAACTTTCGAAAAAAATACTAGGTTTCTGAAAACACGTTTCTTAACCTCTATTACTTAGGATGCAGGGGCGAGCGAGCGAAGCGAGCTCGGGACGGGACTTGGGGCACCCCGACTTTAGGTTAGATTACTTTAAACCCTGCAGACAGAAATAGGGCTACGTCCACTACGCCTTTATATTACATTTTGATATTTATCTTGACGTTGATTTTATTCATGTTTTATTTATTTTATAGGTTAAAACTAGGGCATGCGGAACTGGGTTTCGGTCCCATAATAAAACGGTTTTTTCCAGGTTTTACTATGGGACCGAAACCAAGTTTCGCATGCCTTAATTTAAACGCAATTTAAGCTGGTGGAAAAATATTACGTCAGCAAATGCTGTATTGATTTTCGGAATTTTATTTGATCGTTTCTTTGTCTTTTCAGTTGTATTAAGATTAATATTTAAAGCAGTACATTTCGTATTTTGAGTAAGCTCATGTATTTTTTTTCGGAGCTTTTATTACTTTCCATTTTAGACCGTTATGGTAAAAGTTTGTCACAATTACAATGTCCTTAAGTAAAACTGTGTATAAATTGTCCCTAAAATGTACGATTGTAGTTTCATACTTACCACCTATCTACAAGGTGTGTAAACGGACCCTTCACGAAGCCGACAACCAAGCACTCGATTTATCGAACTAAGTAACTCGAAACAATTATTGCTGGGAAACAATTTTTTTTGGGGTTACGGTAAACATAAAAAACGTAAACGTAAAAATCACGGTCTACGGCAAGATGCAATGGAACGCTCTCAAAACATTATGCTGACGGATGCATTGAATTGTACAGGGTCATGAAGGTATTTAAAGTAAAGTTATAACTAGTGATCGGATATTCGGATGCATATTTACCTAAAGTACGTTTTTTCCCGGCCTAAGGTACGAAAGTATGGAAGCGGCTTCTTAAAATGCCAATTTTTCTCGGGATCGCGGTATTTTAGAAATAATACACTATTTATAAAATATAGTATTCATAAGCATAATACATATTTAAAATCTATTTAAAACCAGGCAAGAAATGTGTTGAAAATAACACGTAAAAGTACAAAATTATACGATTTAAATTTTGTTGCTGAATATTCGTACAGGACAAAATGGTAAATATGACAATTCATTTGAACTAAAACACTAAAATGAAAAAAAAGACTATGTATTTAAATAAACCGGGACTTTTTCCGTACTGACGCGCGCTCTATACTTGTCAACACTTAAACTTTAGGTAAATATGCATCCGAAAATCCGATCCCTGGTTATAACATTAAAAACTTGTATTTTTAAATGGAATTTTGACCACCAATATCTCCTTAAAGAAGGTTCCCAAGTATGTTCCAGAACAAAAATGATCGCAATGATGCGGACGGGGAGGACAAGTGCCTTTCGGCTTCGTGAAGGGGTTTTACACCCATTATACCTTGACTTAATTGTTTACTATTTACTTTATTTCATTTATTGTACTTAACAGTCTCATACTAACATGTTCACTATCTAGTACCTAGTAGTCTTACTCTAATCTTTGGTAAAACTTAAAAGTAGTTCTGATAGTATTACAATGATTTAAAATATAGGTGCCGCTGTGTGCAAATATAAAGGGTGTAAAAAGACCCTTAACGAAAACGAAAACCACATATTCTACCCATCATTGGGATCATTTTTTTCTTCTAGACAATACCTGGGAAACCACAGGTTCTGGACATATTGAAGGTCAAAGTTCCAATTTTTTCCACAAGTTTTTTTTTTTAAACCACTTTTTATGGTTTTAACTTGAATTAACTCCATGACCCGTTTACTTTTCAAAGCATCCATCAGCACTAAGTTTTCAGTGCGTAACATTGAGTTTTAACGTAAAACGTGAATTTTCACCCCAAAAAAAAAGTCGTTTCCCAGCAATAATTTTTGCGTAGAGTTACTTAGTTTGATGTACAGAATGCTTGGTTGACGGCTTCGTGAAGGGTCAGTTACACCCTGTATAATATATATATTAAATCCAATAAAATCAACAAATTAAAAAAGGAAAAATCTTCGCAATAAAACCACTAATAAATGGAGTCCAATAGAAATTATAAAAAAAACCCTTTGGTTTCTGAAAATCAGAATTGCTCAATATAAAATATACCTACACATGTAAACTTTTGTGATTAGTGGAACAATGTACAGTCACGAGCACCAATATGTAAACACTTAACAACTTTAAAAAGTCTTTTTATCTTAATGTTTTGATTAAAATTTTATGTTGTTAGGAACATAGCATTCTGGAACTCATATTTTTATGAAAAACAAACTATCTCCAAGTTACAATCGTTATTTATCGCGAAAATTGCTTTTGAATTTAGGAAAGTGTATACATATTGGTTCTCGTGACTGTACAGACGCCAGCAAATCAAGCTACTACTATCTGTCAAATTTCTTTAATATTTGATTGGCCGCAGCAAGGAGAACCTGCTCAGGTGGAGATTCATTAATGACTCTCCCCTGGAGTGTAAATGTGGTGCTGTTCCACAAACTATGGGGCACTTAATAACGTGTCCTGCGTGTCCTGGTGTTTGTTCACTACAGGAACTGATGGACGCTCCCGAAAGCGCCAAACTAGTAGCTCAGTTCTGGGCCGACACAATTTAGATTGCCATCACCACGCTAAGAAGAAGAATAGATTTTCAACTGTATCGCTAAAGAATTAGGTTCAAGATTGATTAGTAAAATTTGACAGTTTCGAGTAACTTGATGTGCTCGCGTCTGTACTACCGCGCTCAGTGACAGTCGAACACTTTTCAACCTTATTATTCAGGGCATAAGGGTGAAAAGTAGTCGACCGTCAGTGCACCGAGTAGTACCATCAAATGTAAAAATAGCTGTTACTGAATCAATTAATTGCCAACCAAAAAAAAAACAGTTGGACGACTAGACCTCAAAAATATATCTTTACTTATTTTTACGATTCAGGATTCATCCCATAATAAAACTATTTCAAAATTATGAACACGTGAGCCTTATGAGGTTTGCATGAAATAGTCATTCAATGGCATTCAATGAACTTAGAGGGTTGTATTCATGATTTTGAATGATTACAATTCTGTATATACATACGTGTTATGGGTCGCGAATCATATTATGTTCAACATACAGCCTGACCCTGACCGGGAAATTGCAAAAAACCTAAGAAATTTCAATTTCACGGACTACTTTGATTCTTGAGGTGAACAAGAAAACTAGGGTTGAATAACTATTGAGCAGAATGCTGCTCATCAGCAACATAGTACAGTAATATGCCCGAGTAGCAGGTTACTTGGGCACCTAAAGCGCACTCAAAGGCGCGAATCACACAGAAACGGCGTAAGGTGCGGCGCAGGCGTGGAATTTATAAGGAAACGAAACAACGGCGTGCGTGTGCCGCGCTGCTTGAATGTAATTCACGACACGTCGCCTACGTACCTTTTGTATGAAAACATTTTGAAACGGCATCATGCCTGCACCGCGCCTTCACCGTACGCCGTTTCTGTGTAATTCACGCCAAAGGCTGTCAGTTTCACTATTATTTCACAACAAAAATGATACTAACTCTGTTGAATGTGGTTTAGATGCACTGATCGCATTTGGCTTGATTGGTTCTAGTTTTGGTCATGACGATATCTGCAGAACAGATCCAAGACTGACAGTTATCTAATTACCTTGGTCAATTAGTTACTGCATATCTACTGTCAGTGTAGATTGAAACAACTATTCAGAAACCAGAGGGGAATAAAAACATGCAAGTCAGTCAACATTATACAACGGTAAACACTTACTAAGTAAGGTAGACGGAGATATAATCATCGCAGGCATCTAACATTGCTTTGGCGAGCATTTCATCCCTTGGAGCCGTGTCTGCGTGGGAAGGGAGGAAGAGGCTCATGCGGGATACTTCGCCCCAGGAGTGGTTTAGTGTCCCTGAAGAAATTTAAATGCATAATTACCTATATGAACTTACGCCTACGATCTCCGAAGGGTAAGGCAAAGGTATGTACCTAATAGTACATCCACGCATTCGCCAGTTGTGTCGCCTTGAAACTAGCGTTTGTCGAGCGTAGGCGTTCGATGAGTTAATTGAACGCTGCGCAGCGCAGACTTCTCACAATTACGATGTCGTTTCGATGTTATCATTAACAAAATGGATTCCGACGAGGAAACTCTGTTGATGGCTTTGCTTTTACATGACACCACAGTAACGCGGCGCATGCGTCCGAACCCGCGGCGCTAGCGCAGCGTACTCATGTGCCCCAGCAGAGACGCCGTAACGCCGTCACAGCCTCTGCGCTGCGCATACGTTCATGGAACGCCTACGCTGGACAAACGCTAGTGTGTAGGGGCCCTAGTCCCATGTAATAGGGGCAAAAACATTCAAAAAGTTTAGTAGTTTAGTATGCACATTATAACGAATGTGTCTCTAAAAATGTGCCAAATAGATGGTGATTTCATATGTTCTGTCCTCTTCATTCTTCTCAATCAAGATACAAACCACAAATTCAGACTCAGCAGTAGCAAATGTGACCATTAGATCATCTAGGCACACAAAATTAAAAAGGACTACGAAATATAAATAAATATTGGCGTCAAATTAAAACTGCAGGTGAACAACATAATAATTAAAACACACCAGGTGTGTGAGTCGCACTGACCGAGCGACAAGACAAAACACACCACCAAGAGTGTGAGCCGCACTGGCAGAACAACAAGACACACCTGCGATCCGTACATACTCTGTGTGCTTCGTTCACATCTGGTAGGCAGAAGTTTTATACCTCTGCCTTCACCTGACTTGTCATTGAAACTTACCGTAGTACTTGAGCGGCCAGTGGTGCGGCGAGTGGCGCGTGGCTAGTAAACAAGATGGCGTCGCGCCCGGAGTGAGCACACGCGCGGGCCACCAGGGGCACGGGCCCAGCTTGTGCCACACCACGTCGTCGTAGCTGGAATGACAGCACAACATAAATATTAGGCAGATGTAGTACAAGTTATAATATTAATACATGTTATTGGGTTTATCAAACAGGAATCAATAGCAGCCTGTTGTCTGAATTAGACTGGCCCGGTTTATGACAAGACTGAGGCTCGCCCTCAATTACGGGGGACTTAGGGCTTTATCACACTAGCGAGTTGCGAGCGAGTGGAAAGCGGGGCGAGTACGTAGCGAGCTCGCCGCAAGTTCGCAACGTGTGCGGGGAGAACGGCGCTGTCGACGCCATTTTACACATTCGCGTTCAGTCGTATCAAAGACACGAGTGTAAGCGGACGCAGCGTCATTGAGAGGTTAAAACGTCTGAATGTACAAAACGCGGATCGTACACTGCGAAGTCGCTGCGCACCCGCGGTGTGTTCGCCGCGCAAACGTTGCGAACTCGCAGCGAGCTCGCTGCGCACTCGCCCCGCTTTCCACTCGCTCGCAACTCGCTAGTGTGATAAAGCCCTACACATTTAACTAGCGAATTGTGATAAATGCTCAATTACAATCCTAGCGCATTCTTCCTATCTTTCGCGACAACCCATGACAGCAGTTGGTGCATTTATCAAAACTTTTCGAGATTAGTAATCTATCCAGCCTAACAATTCTTCTTCTTCTTGTCGTATCGATGTTAGACGAACGGCCTAGTAGGTGGCCACATTTATTGCAGCGGCAAGGGCGCTATTCAGGTCATCAAAAATGCAGGTAAATGGAGACCTAGGGACTCCAGCAGGTGGGGCATATTTGATCCGGAGCGCCGCACTCGTACTCGGTGTTGGAGGAACCAATAATACCCCATTTTGCCGGATTATGTTTGCAGCAGTTTCGGATTTTCTCGTTATCATTTTGAAAGTTTACAGTCCACTTAAATCTCTCGCTAAATAAAGGGGTGTTTTACCAAAGTTGAGTGAGGCACATAAGGTAAAAGGTTCCCTGACCTAGCTGGAGGGCCCTACGTTACGGTAAAAATAGTTAAATAATGGTTTCTCACCCAACCCTAGGTCCCCACATGCAGCTGGGACACAGTTCGACGTTCTCCTTCTCTTTCCTTACGGAGCATATGGTGCGCGTACTAGACAGTATCTTCTCTATCAGTGTCACCGGCTTTGTTTCTTTCTTCGGCGGGTTCTTGCGATCTGTTGGAACAGTGTGTTATTGCTATGCTTAAATGATTAGGCGCCAAACGAATGAACTATTTTTCATTATTTAAAATTGATGTTGGGTAGTCATGGTATAGAGATATTACAGGAGTTATTCACAAACGATTCGACAAGTCGTATGTCTATCTTTTTTTGGCATTACGAATGCGAGCGAGATAGACATACGATTTTCCGAATCTAAATCGAATCGAAGCGTTTGTGAATAGCTATACTGATTAGGGAAAGATCGAAGATGTCGGGTAGATTTATTTGGAATCTGGGTGACTGGTCACCACACTGTAACTAGCGAATATTTATGTGCAAGAATGAAAGACAAACTGTTTATTTTACATAACAGTACCAAAAGGTAGACTTGTTCTTGACAAATACATAAACTAAGAGTAAAAAAATTAGTTTGAGGGTATTATCTATAAGTGTATGACGCCTACTTATTCCTCTAACGGCCAATACTTGCAAGGGGAGAGGAATAAATGTATGGACGTCTCTTGTTGTCCCAATGAAGATTTCGAGGTTCTAGTTGGTGAGTCTGGGGTATCCCCGACATCTATGGGGATAATTCACATGAAGAAAAGCTGGGTAGTGAATGTTACCAACACTTTACATAGTCTATGTTAAGGGGTTTGGTTTCCGCACTTAGTCCTTAAAGTGGACCATTGTGCGTGAGCCATGGTGGCCGTTACTCCAACCACCAGATCCCTTCCCGATCTTCTCTGGACATTTACATTAGTGTACATACGCAATATAGTGATCAGCCACTCCCTCCTACAAGCTAGGTGGAAGGCGGAGGGACAGTTGGGACATTCTCTGAGTCGGTCTCTCTTCCCACAGACGAGGCACCAGGGAGTATGCAGGGAAATCACTGCCTTCACTGGCGATGTTGAGTTCTGTAATCAAAGAAATCGATCAATCATTCATCTATTGCAGGACGTATGTCTCTCCCAAGCCACAAAACCCTAATCTCCACCTGTCCCACCCTATGCTTGCCCTTCCAATGGCATGCCTAGGGACCAACAAGATGGCAAGTCCATAAGGCTAGCAGACTACTCGAAAATCCCAACATCATGAAGAGTAGTAAGTTATAAGGGCAAGCCACCTTGAAATGGCCTAGACCAATGAGGCAGTCTTCCCACAATTTAAATTATAATAATACTCACAGAACTATCTGATGCATCTTTAATATTATCCGTATGCTTACGAACAAAGTTGTATCTCCAACACTGATGCAAATAATTCTCTATCTCTTTCTCTGACACTATAGTCTTGATGACCATCTCAAACTTGTCCTCAGTACTTGCATCTACATTCATCAAATAGTCCAAACACTTCGCGTTTGTGTCTATGTCACTTTGCAAGTATTCATAGTATTGGTCAAAGAGGGATTCTTTGCCTCGACGGATGAATTCTTTGAAGGCATTCTCATATCTGCCTTGTTTTAGTGGAGTGTGTATTATATCATATGTAGCGTTGAGGTCGGGCTCTTTTTGGGTGTTTAGTTTAACATTAAGTGGTACAGTCAGGTCTTCTTTTATTTTTCTCTGAAAAGTGAGAAAGCATAGTTAGATTAAGATTGTAGTCAGTGGCGGATTTACACATTTGTCGCCAGTAGGCTTTTCAAATTTAGCCGCCCCAACTGACCTCTAAAATTGTGCTATTTCCTATAAGATTATTTTTACAATGCAACGATTTTGTTAATATTACCCAAGAAAGAGTTTTTGGGTATATTTCCGAGCTAATAAAACCACAATCATGTACTACTAATAAAATAATATTCAATTACCAGGTAACAATCAGGGTCATGGTGATGATGAAATTCAATTACCTAATTAAGTTATGAAAGTTTTACAATACCTTTTTGCAAGATTTTCTATTCGCAAAATAATCAATTATAATGTCGAATTGAATTTTATAAATTAGTTCTAACTCTATACAAATAATAGCTAATTTAATGCGTTTAGCTTTTTTTTGGCAGAAGCTAGATCTCAGATATTTTTTCACCTATTTTTTAAGCAAGAAAACTTCTCTCAACCGAACAGTTTGTCGCTGGTGTACATAGTCATGTGAACTGCTATATCCAAGTTTGGAAAAACTTTTTGCAAATGCTGTTTTCGCAAGAAAGAAGACATCATTGACTTTTATAATGATCCAGAATCTGGTTTCATCAAAACTCTTTCAAAAGAATTCATTTTTGAGCTAAGTCAGTCTCTTAATCAAAAGCAGGAGCACGGTCCATACAAAATTAACCCATGTGCTACAGCAACGAGAAGTATCTCAAAAAAATTATAAAAATGGGTTTTAAAAGATGGCATATTTCCAAACTCCATCCTTACAGTCTAGCATATAAAAAATGCTATGAAAATTCGTTCAGGGGCAGTAATTGCCCTTTCTTCTCCAAAGAGATCTACGCCTTGTAATGGGCCACTACAGTACTTTCACAAGTTATTATGCCTTGTCCCTGTGACTGTAGCTTCGCTTTCTTTGTGATTTCAAAAGTGCCTGTAATGGTCTAATTGAAAGAAATGCTTTGATTTTGAGTTTGCATAAAGGCATTTATTCCACTAATCTGGCTTGCTCACATTTGGTCTTTGGCTAATAAAATAGCTACTTTATTATTTAAACAGCTAGTCAGCTACCATCAAAACTAGTCACCATTTTTTAGAGCAAGTATAAACTCCTAAGTTCTACTACAAAAAGTTAATTTTAAGTGTTGCCAACACTTAAAATTGAAATAAGAATCAACGTTTACTGAAGTTTATAAATACCTTTCTGGGAACTGCAGGGGTTTTAGGAGGAGAAATCTTAGGTGCTTTGTGTTCTGGTCCATAGAAAGGTCTGGACCTTCCAGCCAGGTGCAGGCTAGTGTAGGGTATCCAGAACCTGTTCTTGGTGTTACAGGTCTCCACATAGTAGCATAACTCCTCAGAGACTGTGATAGAACCATCCTCATTGGCTGATATACCTAGAACTGTGAATTAGTTATATGTTAGGGTCTATACAAGTTGGGGGAGATTATTATTCAGGTTGTGTGGCAAAATCTACCTACTGGGTTTTTCAGAGCTGCATTTTAGTAGACTGTTATATTGTTTATTTTAAACATTTTGCATTGAATATTCCTATAATATTGGCCCTCTGATCCTTTAAACCATTCTCCTGCCCTTACCCAATTTATTTGAGGTCGGCGCAGCATATGTCTTCTTCTTCCATACTTCTCTACTCGTCATCTCACCCTTCATTCAGTCCATCCATCGTTTCTTTGAACTTCCACTACTCTGAGATCCATCCACATTCGAACTCAAAACTTTCCTCTCGACATTTGGCACATTTACATCTGAATAATGAAGTACAATCATGACTTCTGTCATATAGAGCAGTATAATAGGTAAATTATTACTCTTGTGGTAGTGATCGTCACAGATAGAGCAGCGAAGACACCAGGCGGACGACGGCAATGAGAAGATTATTGATCATGTTTCTGAATATGCCTATGTTATAATAGGTATAGGTACATAACTGTTTACATGATCTAATGGAGAATGTTATCTGTTAGCAGGGCTACCAGATTGTATAATTGGATACAAAAACTGTATAATTTGGTTACTGATTGTATCCTCTTTGTATCCTGGACCCTCATGTATAATTGGATACGGAAAGCCTAAATTCTATTATCTGAGTTTTCTATGGTGATATTTTTTGAGTTACCATATGGATGCGCGTTAAGCCTGTGAAAACATAATAAATAAATAAATAACATAGGTAAAAGTAAGTTCAATTTGTAAGTTTACGTGATTAATCTTTATTGTGTATGTTTAAAAAAATTAAGCCCTGTGTGTATCCTGACATTCAATTTTGTATAATTTCAGAAACATTTCCGAATAATTTAAAAATATCTACTGGCAGCCCTGTCTGTTAGTCTGTTACAATTAGCAATATTTTGGTACCTAGAACAATTTTCTATTCAAGTTCTTCCAAGAAATCTGCGAGTATTCATAAATTACACCTGAGAGAAATAATGCCGGGAAAACCCATGTGATTGATCGTCATTCCTAACTAGGAAAATATAAACAGCGCGTTTGTTATATTTTGTCTAAATCGAAACAATTGAATGTTTACCTTTGTCGTCATAAAATAATCCCTCTTCGTTTTTCACAACTTGCACGTTTGAGTAAACTTTTTTACAAAGTCGTGCAAGAGCTATGTCGCCCAGCTTCCAATGGTAAATTCCTGTTTTTGCCGTCGTCATAATGTGTATATTTGATAATGATGATATTATTTAACCGTAATCCATAATTAAAATCTAATCTAAATAAAAATACTTTGGCAGAAAATAATAATGAACGAAAAGTTTTAAAACCGAAGATTGCTTGACCATTCATTCAAATATCCGCGCGTTAAAAGTCTTTTTACTGTTTTAGCGACAATTTTACCATTTAATTAAAAGTTATTAAAAGTGTAATTTTAAAAAGAAATATTTAAATTAATTTTGCTCGTCTGTACTATCAGATTTATTGAAAAAATCAATTAATCATTTCAAAACATTGGCATAAAACATTGCCATCTTGTGTCGAGTAGCAGAACTCCACATTGGAAACTATAGCAGCGCTCCCTGTGATTTATTACGAAACCTTGTTGACAGTTCTAAATTACATCAATAGATGGCAGTAAGAGTAGCTTTGACTTGACTTATTCCAAGTTGATAAAAAAATTGGACGGGGAGGTAAGCAATGGAACGATCAATCAAAAGGGTGATGGGCAATGCAGAGCGGCCAAAAGTTCTCTTACCTATAGTTTTTTATATCTGAGAAGATAAGACAGCCAAGCAAGTTCACATTCAAGATTGAACCTTAGGACCTTCATGGATGTGTCGGGCGGCCATCGTCGAGTGAAGATGTAGTGACGTTGTGTTGTGGATCGATGTATGGACATGGGCGGTTTCAGATTAGCGTTTTATCGGCACGTCTAAACTCGTTCGTAAAATTGATAAGTACAGGATCATACCGACGAAAATATGCTAGTCTGAACCCACTCGAAAGCGCAGGCCAGACCGTCAGCTAGCAAGCGAGCGAGCCGGGCGAAGCATCGTTTCACCTCTTTTCATACTTTGCTTCACACCGCGAACTACCGAAATCCGAAGGAGCCGAAACAAAGTATGATACGGGGCTCGTCCGTCTCGCTCGCCCGCTCGCTAGCTGGCGTGTGGCCTAAAGCTCTTTCTGACTATTTTGTGTTCGCCGCAGTTCGGTAGGTAGTTATTAGGTATATTATAAAGGGTGTAAAAAGACCCTTAACGAAAACGAAAACCACATATTCTGCCCATCACTGGGATCATTTTTTTGTTCTGGACCATACCTGGGAACCTTCTAGTTACGGAGATATTGGGGGTCAAAGTTCCAATTTTTTCACAAGTTTTTTTTTTAATACTACTTTTTAAGGTTCTAACTTTACTCCAATTACCTCCATGGTCCGTTTACTATTCAAAGCATCCATCAGCAATAAGTTTTGAGCGCATTATATTGAGTTTTACCGTAAAATGTGATTTTAGACCCCAAAAAAAAATTTCGTTTCCCAGCAAAAATTTTTGCGTAAAGTTACTTAGTTTGATGTACCTACAGAATGCTTGGTTGACGGCTTGGTGAAGGGTCTGTTTACACCCCGTATAGAGAGAAATAGTTTCACAACACAACCCTGTGAGTTATGATGACGCTATCGGTTACTCACAGTTACTCGACAACTTTGGGGGAGAACATGGTGGACATGATTCCTAGAAAAAATTCGAAGCTAATGAAAATATACATGAAGTCTATAAGTCCCGTCATGTAAAAAGAACGCTGAGCGACAGTGGAGGGGATGTGTTTGCGCACGTTATACAGTCTCGTCCTAAAGTACTAAGCTATTGTTTTATAATATAAGTATAATTGTTTCATTGTAGAATCGTAATAGGTACTTTACTAGCTACTTAGTACTTTGGAAAAGGCTAGCATAACAAAAATTGAGAAAGTTTATTTGAGCGCTCAGCGTTCTTTTTACGTGACGCGAACTGTACCAGTAGGTATCTATAGACCGACCGCTTTAATGAGTCCTCCGCCTTGCCCATCAAAGGCACATTAAGCGTCCACAAAGTTCTAACAATATCCCATAGGTTATTTGCTTAGAATAACCATAACCCACGAAGGTATTACGATACTAATTGAACCAATACGTGATCAACCTTCAGAATATTCCATTTAAATTGATACCTTCGCGAGGACTCATTAAAGCGGTCGATCTGTAAGTGAACTTATGGATATTAATATAGGGAAAAATTAAAAGTCATTGTTTTAAGTTGCCAAATCACTAGGATCCCAGCTGCTGCCTACCAATAGGTAGGTAAGTGTAATTTCTATAGGTTTCGATGCAACATCATCTGCTTACGCAGTACGGTCGACTGCACGACAGTTATATGTAACTAGCACTTGTTTCACGAAACTTCTATGAAAATAACTCTTCGTTCTGACGCTAAAAAGGAGCTGTCAAATGTTCCCGCAGTTGTTGCCGTGTAACTAAATAATATAATACTAGCGGCCCTTCCCGGCTTTGCACGGGTGGACATTTGTTTTTAAACATTTTGGGATAAAATATAGCCTATGTTACTCAGGGATAATGTAGCTTTCTAATGGTGAAAAATTTTTTGAAATCGGCACAGCAGTTTTTGAGTTTATTCATTACAAACATACACACACACAAAAATACAAATCTTTCCTCTTTATAATATTATATATATTATATAGTATGACAACAACAGTAGGAACACTAGCACTTCGCACGCGACTTTATCCCCAAAAATTGTGATAGCTTGGCTAGCTTAGCGTTTCTTGATATAAATATAATTTATAGCCTATAGCACCCACGAATAATGTAGCTTTCTATCAGTGAAAGTGATTAGAATTAGATCATTAGTTCCGGAGATTACCCCCTACATATAAACTTACAAACAAATTTTACCTTTTTATAATATTAGAATAGAAGTATAGTTTAGGCAATAAGTACCTAAATCAATGTAAAAACAACGCGTTCTTTGATTTCGAATGGCCACTTAAAATAATAATTAGTAGGCTTAAACAGGCATGCGAAACTCTTGCCAATCTAATTTCACACATGTATACTACAGAAATAAAATAAATAATTTTAAAAATAAAAAAAACCCGATTGCAAGTAAAACTAAAAAAAAGAAAAAGAATTAAGATTTATTATTTAGTTTTATTTAAAAGTAAAGCAAGTAGACAATTTAAAAGTATCTAATGCACTAAAAAGGCGGACCAAGATTGAGAATAAAAATAGAACAAAATTCAAATAAACTATAAACAAAGTAAACTCTACTTTGGTTTTTTTTATTATGAGCTTGAAACCTAAGTAAAATACCCGCTTGCCGGGGCTGCGGGACTGTTCGAAAGAGATACCGCGGCCCTGGAACACAAAGGGCAAAGAAGGAACATGGATGGGTTTTAGTCAGTAAGAGTCTGACACTCCCTCCCACTCCACCCAGAGCGGGAGGAGTTATTTGATGATTTCCCATCCATAAAAAAAAAAAAATACACGCATTAAGTTTAGTAGCAAGCGGAACCTATTAATTTTCTTTCGGTTATAATTTGCAATTGGCCCCCCTTCCTTGGCACTCGCCCCTATAAGTTCTCCTTTATCCCTATCTCCTCACATACCTACAATTTTCCCCTCTCATACATTACCAACAGATTCAATTGACAAGCATACTGTACATAAGAGTCGTCGAGCGAGATGCTGGCTCTTGATTGGTCGATCTCGCGAGGGGCGTGGCTCGAGATCGCAGCATCCAGTCCCCTCTACCGGGCGAGGTTGACATAAGTATATATTGTTGTTATGTAGTTCAGATTTCAGACTTATTTATTTTATCTGGGTAAATGTGTATTTTTTGTGAAAAGAGAATAAATAAATATGTAACTAATGGGTTATTGAGGAAAATATAATCGGAGTTAGTACTTGTTAATACCTAAGATTATCTAAGAGATGTTTTAAAGATTAAGATTATTAAAACTAAGTAGTTTGGGTTAACAAAGAATGTGATTACAAAGAGTGTACATTTTATTTGCTGGATAGGTAAGTAGGTGAGGTTATATTCATTTCTTTTGTGGTGAGGTTACTCGTATATTCATTTCTTTAGCAACAATATTGTACCCAAGACTATGTTATATGTATAACTTGATTTGAAAAGAGTGTCCAAGGAGTTTCTTGCCCATTCTTCTCCATGAGATCTACTATTTTCGAATGGGCAATTACAGTCCATTTACAGTTATTATGCCTGTGGCTGGACTGTAGGTAGCTTATTTTTGACTATGCAAAAGTGCCTATCACGGGTCTATTTGAAATAAATGCTTTGAGTTTGAGTTTGAGTTCCCGTTGAGAGTACCCGTTGGATTTCCGAATAAGGTTACCAACCGGAACGGATTTATCCTGTGTTTTGGTCTCTTTGTCAGAAATTTTCAACCATTTAAGTAAAATGTCCTGAAAATTAAATGATCAAGGTCAAATCGCACCCTAAAGGGGAATGCCGATTTTAGGCCCAACAATGGCCAAGAAATTTGTTTCATTAAAAATTACGTAAAAAAAAAATTACGTAATTAAGTCTGCTATTCACGACGCGATAGAAGTAGGAAGTAGGAAACATAATAATATGTTCAACTGTTATTTGAAAAAATAAAAAATATTGAAACCATATGAAATTCTGTATCTGTGGCTGTACCTACTGAATAAAGTGGAATTTCGTTTTTATGAGCAAATATAAAATCTCAGTTTCATGGAAATAGAATCTTAAACCTTAATACTTAGCGAAAAATTTAAGATTTGTTGCAAACAATTAACATAAGCGTTTACATATATTTGCCCTTTTACTTATTTGTCCTTTTGTTTAAAGAAATTCTAATGCATTTAAAGTATTAAATTAACGTTTACAATCGACTTAAAATACATAATATAAAAAATTTAATGATCAACATAATGCGCCGATCAAAAAAGAAAACCTTAAAAAAAAAAACGTATAAGTAATTTGGAAACTCTCGAGATTTTTCAATCATTTTCTTATATCAATAAATTATTTGTGGTGTATACTAATATTAGCATTCGGTGTTACTGTGGGCACTCAGGGCCTAAATCACTATGGCGGGCTGGCATTCCCCTTTCCAATAGATGTGGTAATTGTAGTAGGGGAAATTCGTTCCAATAAGAAATCAAAACTGTTTTTCTGTTAAAGTATCAACAGACTACGAGTAGGTAGCTTTTACCTACATGGCTAGGTGATCTAGAAATCTGAGATGACAACCTTCGCAAACGGCACATATTAAGGGTGTAAAAAGACCCTTAACGAAGCCGAAAGGCAATTGCTCTCCCCGTCATTGCGATATTTTTTTTGTTCTGGACCATACCTGGGAACCTTCTAGTTACGGAGATATCGGAGGTCAAAGTTACAAATTTTTCATAAGTTTTTTTTTAAATACTACTTTTTGAGGTTTTAACGTTACTTTAATTACCTCTATGACTCGTTTACTATTCAAAGCATCCAACAGCACCAAGTTGTGTGTGCGTTACATTGAGTTTTACCGTAAAACGTAATTTTTTCACCCCAAAAAAAAGTCGTTTCCCAGCAATAATTTTTGTGTAAAGTTACTTAGTTTGATGTACAGAATGCTTGGTTGACGGCTACGTGAAGGGTCTGTTTACACCTTGTATAGGGTGACTGGTAATTAGTGACCGATGATACTTAAACACGTGATTGTACTCATGAGAACAAACAACTTTCCCAAAAAAACATTTTTTTATACTCTACTTTTATCACAATAAAACTTACGAAGCGGACTTGCGAGCCGCGCGGGTGCTCTGCCTACCCACTGTTGCACGGTACGATAGTAATGAGACAGAACGACGTCACGCGGCTAACAGCTGATAGGTCAAAGGCGCGCGCGTGAGTTTCATTCGGCTGTTGTGTTATTGTGATAAAAGTGAATGAGTATAAAAAAGTTGTTTGTTATCATGAGTACCCTATATAGCTGACTGGATTGATATGATTTATCAGGACTCTCTTACGCATCTGAACTCTGAAGTCCTACACTAGTGGCAATCTTTTGTAACATAATAAACGCAAGACCTCTCGTGTGATGACTCAGATCATGAAACTAAACAACTTATGTTTTATGACTTTTGGATATTCATAACTCTTTTTTTAGTTTTACCATACATTGTATAAGCTTTCACAGTTTACAACAAAACTTATACTGTCGCTTACGGAACATCTTCTGTGATTGTTCATTATTTTGAGCTCCCGATATTTTGACGCTGTTGCAAGCACCATGATCGCGGGTTGACTGGATTATGCGGGTGGATGGAAAATAAATTGTTAAGAGCAGACAAATCTGTCTACCGTCTTTCTTTGTCTTTTGATACACGCACTACTGGAACTCGACACTAAGTCACGGCAAAACACACTCACAGAATCACCAGTTTTTATTACGATACCAGCTGCTACTTTTGAGCTTACTCAAAACTGGATTCCACACTAGTAATTGAAAATCGGGAGCTCAAAATAATGAACAATCACGGAAGATATCCCGTAAGCGACAGTATAAGTTTACAGCCGATCGCGTCAATACCAATCCAGTCCAATTTTTTTTTGCGACTTTCTAGAAAATGTTGAATGATGTTCAGTTCCATGGTTCGAGACACCACATGGTCATGATCCTTTATTTCATCACGCCATTCCGTCGCAACATATCCAGGGTATCTGCACATTCCGGAAGCACAGAACACACATCTTTTAAACACCACTTCCGAATTGTACGTGTATTATGTATTTAACAAGGGAAAGTGTCCCGACAGATGCGCAACTCTCTCCCAATTATATCGTGGTCGGTTTGTCCGTAATTTTGGCAATACTTAATTGTATTATTCAGGTAGTGTCCTTTATTCGTTTTGTAATTAATGCAAGTTATTTTTTTTTGTGTGGTTGGTAGGTAATAATAGTCAAATGTCAAATTATAAATAATTAATTTTAAGTACTTGTTTACCTACTTCCATTTTTAAGTCTTGACTTAAATTGCTATAAACAAAATGTTCTATCTAAGCCGGAGAGGTGATCTGTACCTCAGGACCTTCCTACTTCAGGCACCTTTCTCTATTTAAGATTGTGCATATACCAGCGCCTGTAATTTTTGATGTCGAGATAAATAAAGATTTATATGATTATGATTATGATGATTATAGACTCTAGAAGTCTAAATAGTTTCAAGAGAGTGAGTCGTGAATCTGCTTTGAAATGAAATAGTGAAAGCTTGCGTAATTTGAAGCAATAAAATAGGTTTGAAAGCTCTTTTGAAGGGTTGGTCATAAGTGGAATGCCGCGGATGAAGAAGTGTGAGACGACATAAGAAATATATTTACCCGTCAAAAACACATAGGCCCTACCTAGTAAACACATCTAGATGAAAAAATGGTTACGACTTAACCATAAACTCGTGAATAGTGGGTTAGCTCACCGTCCGTCCATGAAAGCATAGATCTCTATGGATAAGAATGGGCAAGAAACTCAATGGATACTCTTTTCAATCAAAATATATAAAAAAAAAATACCTTGTATAAGTGGGTACTAATTAAAGGTAGAACTAGCCATGTCCTGGTTGTTAACCTCACCAATTTGTTAATCACCGCCTCCTTAGTAACGCTTTAAGATGTAACAATCAGAAGGCGACAGTCTATGGTGCTCGTCGATCGATGTAATACAATCGACTACTTTTTACCGGTCCGTAGCTCGTGCCGACACCGACTGACTTCCGGTACTGGCAATGACTGAAGTGTTGGAGAACGATTTATTAATTTTTGAATGCTGTAGTAGAAAACATGTTAATTTGTCACTAGAAACGGGATATTTACCATGTTTACCTACTGTATTTTTGGAGTTCCCGATATTTCGGCGCTGTCGCAAGATCGCGGATAAACTGAAGTTATTGCGGGAGGGTGTTTATGAGCAATCAAAAAAAAAACCCGTGTCTAGTGTTAATGATAATGTTAGTGGCCATGACAGTTTAAAAACTGACATGTTAATTTGTTTATATCTAAATTTTATGCAATTTCCATGTTAAAAGAAATAATTCTGTCAGCATGGTTGGTAGCAGGATTGCAAGGCTGGATAGCATCATCGAGGACAATAGCACCGTTAGTTACAAAGCTCGTTCTATGAAGTGTGATTAGTTACAGCTCACAGACTGTATACTCAGTGAAGGGGCAGGCGCCAGGGTAGCCCGCGAAATTCGAATATTTTCAGGTTTTTTTGCAATTTGTAGGACAGTGTCGGGCTGTATGTTGAACAAAATATGATTCGCGACCGTAACACGTATGCATTAACAGAATTACAATCATTAACCCTTAATAAGGCAAAGGGTTTTCCCACCATATTTTTCAGCTCATTAATTAAATAAAGTGTTCCTGATAGGTATTCTATTGTTGTACAAAGGTTATTTAAAGACTTATCAATCACTCATTAAATATTCAAAAAACATTAAAAAAAATAAAAAAAATAAAAAAATATTTTCTACCAATAATACTTGTGCCAATTTGGCATTATTTTGCGATTCCCAGATCGTTATGCCCGTTTAAGGGTTAAAATCACCAATACAACCCTCTAAGTTTATTGAATCCCATGGAATGATTATTTCATGAAAAAGTCATTCAATTATTTAAAGCTCACCTAAACTCGAAAAAACGTTATTTATTGCACTCTCTTAATCCATTTTTAAATTCGACATAACTCTACAGTTCTTGCCTGTACACCCTTTGTCAGCATCTGTCTTCGGAGTTTTTGTGTGGTTCCGTTAATTTCTCCAGTTTTTTTGTAGCATCACATTGTTCTCTCCACGCTGACGGATGGACAGGTAGACAGACGAACTGCTGGCGTTAGATGCGGTCAATCGGTGACCTGATATAGACATAGGTATGCAAATAGAACGTTGAGTCACCAAGAAGTCTAGACGTTACGATCGAGGTTGGTATTGGGGCTGATTTCAGTCTATTCTTACTTTTCTTTGTTTTATCCTAAATGAGTCATTAATCGTGAATGTGACTCATTATCAGAGTGTACCTAATTTTCAAAGGTTCACCCTGAGATAATCACATAACAGTATTGTATTTATCAAGTCATCATCTGCCTAGCCTTTTCCCAACTATATTGGGGTCGGCTTCCAGTCTTACCGGATGCAACTGAATACCAGTATTTTACATGGAGCGACTGCCTATCTGACCTTCACAACCCAGTTAGTACTGGGTAATACGATACGCCTTTGATAAGACTGGTTGTCAGACTTTTTGGGCCACTGACTACCTAACGACTGTCAAAGATCTACAAATGACACCCGGGACCAACGGCTTAACGTGCTTTCCGAGGCACGGAGGAAACTCGGTATGAAATGAGTGGTCACCCATCCACAGCCAACCTAGGCAAGCACGGCTTAACCTAAAGATTGACCCGAGCGGCTGTTATTATTAAGCCACGAGCTCCTCTCCTCTAATTGTGTGTCTCTTTTAGTGTCATCACTAAATTCTGCTTACCTGCCTTTCTCCAATAGATTTTTTCTGAGTCATGTGACTGACTCTGAGATAAAATACAATTGTTTAGGTATAAGTAGTGTATAGTGCAACACAGTTAGGTACAACAAGGTTTCATTAAGGGACAAGGGGTGCCCGCGACATTCTAATTTTCTTACGTTTTTTGCAATTAGCAGGTCATTGTCAGGTTTAATGTTGATTAATTTAATAATTCATGGCCGTAACAAATATGGCTATACAGAGTTTTTTTTTGCGTGTTTGAGTGTCCCACTGCTGGGCAAAGGCCTCCCCTTTCTCCTTCCAAACCTCTCTGTCCTGCGCGATTTCTGGCCATGTTCGCCCTGCAAACGAGATCACATCGTCACACCACCTTCGCCGCGGTCTACCTCACGGTGATTTCCCCTGACAGGCGTCCAGTGGGTGACGATCGTTGCTCATCTCTCCGGGCGTTACAGAGTTATAATCATTAAAATCATCAGTAAAACCTCTTTAAAGCCTGACACTGACCGGCAAATTGTAAAAAACGTAAGACAATTTGGAATTCGCGGACTAACCTAATATTAATTAATTAATTTGTTGTTTTTCTTCATCTATGTATTATTATATCTCTTTACTTTGTATATATATATATATATATTTTGTATGTATGTATATATGTATTTATTGTGATATTTTATTTTTGGAAATGTTCAGTACTATTGCACCTACTGTTTTTGTCTCTGCATCACCCTAAGGTAGACTGGTAGAAAATGCCTAAGGCATTAAGTCCGCCTTTGTACATTATGTGCATAAAGTTTTAATAAATAAATAAATAACCTGGCGCATCCCCCTTATGATAAGCCCGTGTCACACGGGCTCGTGTGTGGGTCGCACACACCAGTTACAAATTACGTCAATATCAGTTACTAAGCACTAAAAATAATGCCGGCTCTTTTATAAACATAATCACACTCAGACCTATAAACTTTTTATTGATTATTACGTCGTTAAGATCTTACATATAAGTAAGAACCACCTGTCAAAAGTGTTAGCGCCAAAGCACTCAAAAAGGGTAAGGGTTGAACCTTATCTGGCAGCACGGAATTGTACTATTCTATGCTCCTATCTTTTTCTGTCTGTCATTTGCTGGAGCGAGAAGCAGAGCGTGCTGCCGATCGCGTCGTCCATGCTGCCGCGTGCGAGAGCATTCCCGTGTTTCAACCTTAAGAGGAAATAGTCTTCTCTCTTATTAATCAACTAGAACCTGTTTCGAATCTTACAATTGAATAAAAAAGTAAAATAAATAGAACCATAGATCCTAGAAGAGCAACTGGCCATAACCTCACTTTTTGTCTATGGCACGGGCCAACAGGATATCGACTATTTGAGATACTTTTTGTTACTTCCTACAATTAATTTTAAATGTTCTTTTAGTTTGAAACAGGATATAGTTAACGTTTTGTTCGTTTTGAACGATTCAAAAGTTGAAAAGTAACGAAATTGAACAAATAAAGAGACTTTAAAAAAAATGTCGGACAAGTCATTTCAAGGAGATTCAATTAGGCTCCTTCAGTTTTATCCGAGTATAGATTTCAAGACAATCAAGCCAGGATCTAAAATGGACCAAGCACGGTTTGAGGCACTCGATCAAAACCGAGTCATAGACTTCAAACACAGACAAATACAAGATGATACAGTTTTAGAGGAAGTTTGAAAGTTGCGCCAGTTACAGAAAAGTTGAAAGGAAATCGACTGTCTTGGTATGAACCAGGGTTGTTGCTGATCCATATTTTTTTCACATCAGCGGATGCTGATGCTGATGCTGATCTTTTATCATTGACATCAGCGGATGCTGATGCTGATGCTGATTTTAATTATTTTCTTAAAAAAACAGGTAAAACGTAAAATCAGTCCGTATTAATACGCTCTTTGCGTGAATAATCCTTGTTACATAAGTTGCAGTTTGCAGTTTCTTGATTCCTTAATTTAAAATACGTTCATATTCCACTTTTCAACGGATAACACTCAACAGTTTACGGAAAAAAAAAACAAAAACTTTCACGTGTAATGACGAATTAACGTAATGAGACAAGTTTTTGTTTGTTTGCAATCACAATCCCCGCAGACGATCTTTTAATTATTGGTCAAAGTCGCAGGCAAAAACTACACGTGATATAATCCCCTCTGCGATCATGTCACGACTCGAACTTCAGCATTAATAATCAGCATCGATCAATGCGGATGCTGATGCTGATGCAGATGTTGAAAATGATGCTGAAGATCAGCGGATGCTGATGCTGATGCTGATGTTCGCAACAACCCTGGTATGAACATAAGATGAGGAGGGACGAATCGCATCATGCGATTCGCATGTGACTAAAAGAGAGATGAATATAAATGTTGATGGATGGAGAGGGAGAGGAAGACCAAGGAAACGATGGATGGATTGTGTGAGGAATGATATGAATGAAAACGGAGTAAATGATAGCGTGACGGTTGACTGATGAGAATGGAAAAAAAAACGAATTGCGCCGACTCCTAGTAACATGGGACAAGGGCAAGAAGATGATATTTATAAAGAGTTATAGTTATCATCATCTGCCTAGCCTTTTCCCAACTATATTGGGGTCGTCTTCCAGTCTAACCGGATGCAGCTGAATACCAGTATTTTACATGGAGCGACTGCTTATCTGACCTCCACAACCCAGTTAGTACTGGGTAATACGATACTCCTTGGTAAGACTGGTTGTCAGACTTTTTGGGCCACTGACTACCTAACGACTGTTAAAGATCTACAAATGACACCCGGGACCAACGGCTTAACGTGCTTTCCGAGGCACGGAGGAAACTCGGTATGTAATGGGTGGTCACCCATCCACAGACCAACCTAGGCAAGTACGGCTTAACCTAAAGATCGGCCCGAGCGGCCGTTATCGTTAAGCCACGAGCTCCTCGAGAGTTATAGTTATAAAGAGTTAATTTGATTTTGTTTTTATTTCTGAACTGGCAAGAAGCAGATGGCAGCTGACTGTTCTTCGCTATCACAGAACATCTAACAGCTATCTAACTCTAGTTATTATCGCATATCGTTGACATAACTGCGGTAATACAAGCAGTAACGTAAAGGTGGACGAGTGACGCACGCGCACGCGCACGCGCAGGAGATGTAACGTTGTAATTATAGAGAGACTGCGCGGTCAATGTCGTGGTGACTCACTGTAGCGTGAGTTGTGAGCGGTAGCGGGCAGGATATTTGTGATCGAATAAAATGAGGTGTTTTCAGTACAAATGTAATCATTATCGGTTTCAAGTTGTTATACGTCTTGGGTTCCCTAACATAGCATCATAATATGACGCTTGTGTTCCCCAAGGATAAGCCAGAAATTTACCTGAAATAAGTATTTCTAGTTATGTTTAAGTCCCATGTAATCGAGGGTGAAACTATTGTCATCAACGGCACAAATACAGCCGGCTGCTACTGAGATATTATTGGGAGAAAAATCCGATATCACTCAATCGAATGACCATAGATATTTCTGCAGTAAGGAAAGTTGGCAAAAATAGCAACGGTCTAAACTAGGACTTATACGAATGACGGATGACGATAGTATGTTGTAGGAAGAGGGGTGGCCAAAAACCAGCGAGATCTTCACGTTGGAGGGCAATATATCCATTTTTCAAGCACTTTCCTTACGTCAATAATACACGGACTACGTTGCTAAGCTGTTCCCCGCTATCCTCCCATTCCCTGTCCAGTGCTGTGCAGCCTCACCGACACACAGACAGACAGACGCGAGATGCGCGCGCTGCCTGCGAAGCAGCTGACCGATGAGCGACCGCGACGCACTACTCTTGATACTTGCATACTTTTGTAAGAGAGCTCTCAAGTCTCACTGAATAGTCACCGAGAAACGGTAGAAAAAGTATTGGCAGCCAGAAGGGAGGAACCTTTACACATAGTAGGTGGAATAAAGATGCCAATGTTATTTTTATAACATTGGACCTCACTAGGAATTTCCTGTATCGTGGGTGCGTTTACAAACATTTAAAATCACATGTACAAAAAACAGCCAGTCCCGGGACCTCTACCTGTAGGCCATACATATCTTTGTTCTGTGCAGGGATCGAACCCGCGACACGCAGCGTAGAAGCCAACCGCGCAGCCACCGCTTGAACCGTGTCTTCGCGTAGTTTGATTAACTGGTAGAGAAATATTTACATTTTGTTAACATAAATTGATATATATAAATAGGTACATACTAATACACATTTTTACAAAGAAAATGAAATGAACTAATATATATTATAATACATACAAATAGTCCAAAATACGAGAAATCTTATAATAATTACTATGACTACTAATGACTAGGTAAGTGAGCAATTTAGTCTGATTTCAAATAGTACTTCCGAACTTTTCTTTTGAAAGCCATTTTGCTTTCAGCTTTTTTAACGCCAAGGGGTAGCGCGTTCCAGAGCTTTATAGTTGAGACAGCGTAAGAATAGGACATACAACCAGTACGAAGAAGAATATTAATCATAGAAAGAATATTAACTGAAGTTTTAAGAAAGCTCACTGCTCTGTTGAAAAGAAGATGGTATTGGCAACTAATAAGATCAAATCAGAAATAGGTTAAGCGTTTCATACGAGAATTAAGGTAAACCCGAGAATGCCTGAAAAAGAGCCAGACTTATTGAAGGCTCATTAAATTATATCTGGCAGAGAACCCGTTGGAGCTGACGTGCTGTGATCTTAATGAGGTCTGAGGCCAGCTTTTATACTTTTACCTATTTTCGATAGCCACTATGCAAAATTAGTTCCCCAAATCCTTTACAACTGATAAAGGATTTCAACTTGCCAAGTATCAAAACTCTTTATTCCTTCGACCTGCGCACGCGCCGCGGCAGATGTTCGCAGCATCTGTCGGCGCACACAGACGCGCCTCTCATCTCGTCGCACGCGCACGTCCGCAACAACCTGCTGCCCAGCTGATCGCTACCTGGCGGAGTGGCGGCTTTTTAACGTTTTTTGTTGACGAGGATTTGTTTGTCCAAATCGGGATGATGAGCTATGAATTTAATGGGCTTTTTTTAAGTTTCTTATAAGAATAATTGTGTTTATGCCTTCTATTGGTATTTTTAGTCGTGGAAGTGGAGCTTGTAAGAATATACTTGTTGGAATCTTTAATAATCTGGGAAACATTTTATTTAAATAAAGGTCCCGATTCTACTATCAGCATATATATGGCATTCGGGATACATGGTAATCCTAGTACGAGTGTCAAAGCACTCCTTTGACACTTAAGTGCACATTATATTCGACCAAATTAGTATTTACGGAGATTTACTGTACCCATTTTACGAGTAAAAAAGATTTTTGTATTTATATTCGCTTACTTGCTCTTGCATTTGCTATGTACTGGTAAGACTTTTGTTGTCGTTCGTTACTATGTAAAACATAACTATCTTTAGACACTCACAAGCAAAAGTATGTAAAGTGTGTCTGTATATATTAAAGTATGCACCTCTTTTTCAAATATCTTCCTATTAAAGGCACCGAGTAATGGACACAAGGGTCACAGGAAGGGGCCTGCAAGGGCCGATGCCTGCCGGGGCTGCGGGACTGTTCGAAAGAGGTACCGCGGCCCTGGAACACAAAGGGCAAAGAAGGAACATGGATGAGTTTTAGTCAGAAAAAGTCTAACACTCCCTCCCACTCCACCCAGAGCGGGAGGGAGGAGTTATTTGATGATTTCCCATCCCAAAAAAAAGGGGTAAGACGACAGCTGTCTCCTATAAAATTGTATCAGTCTGGTCTAAAGTCAAATTCAATGTTTACCAGACATATCAGGAAACCAGTATGCTCTACAGCGAAAAGGTTACGCTGGTTGAGTCATCCAGAATTATGCAATACACCTTTAAATCCTTAGCCTTCGCAGCCCTTTATGGAGAACCAGCTTACAGATAATCAGTAAGTAAAAATCGACTTTAATACATATCAAGTTTTTCGTTAATTTTACACCTGGAATATATATTATTAAATGCACCTGTTGTTTGTCAAAAATTACCGTATTTGACCCAGAGACCTCAATTTGACCATAGTGACTTCAATGACTCCAAAAGTTACAATGTCCTTCGTTTTTATTTTAATCAGCTTTTTATGGTTATCGAAATTTAATATTTATAAAGGACGAAATTTATTTTTTTATGGCTTTTAATCCTTAATTATGTGTTTCTGATACAGTTTTTTGTTTTTTTTTTCGCGAATGAACGGAAATGGCACTAAAGACTAATGAGGTTTCATTTACCATAATTATTATCATTTTTATTAAATCGATATGTTCGCGCTTCGGTGAAATGTTCTTTGTGATAAAAACAATTGCTTGCAAGCTGGTGGAGCCATGTCTGGAAACAAAGAATTAAAGGTAGATTACTATCTCGTTTTCGGGGTCTTTAGACAAGTAATAATCGCTTTTATCGTATCTTTCATTTTGACCTTTCCATCATTGTTAAAGATCGGGTTAATTCATAATTGATACTAGAAAAGGAATTGGAAATAAATCTGTTCGCATTCTGTACCCACAGATCGTAAAACATGATTTTTAAATTGTTATGCAAATTATCATTAACACTAGAAACGGGATATTTAACATGTTTACCTGCTCTTTGTTATGAGATCCCGAAAAAAAAAAAACAAAAAAAAATTACATAACTACCCTTAAAAAAAAAAAATTATGTATATATATTTTATTAAATTACTACTACTACCACTACTAATACTAGCCGCCAATACTATTACTAATTAAGATTTTAGTCAAGAACCTGCCAGAAAACGAATCACCAAATCAATAGGAAAAAAAAAAACAAATTCGTCAAAATCAAAAAAGAAAAAAAAACACTATCAACAATAATGTGGCAACGCAAAATCCAATAATCTCAATACCCAACGTCCCTAGCCCCTAGTGTTGGGTCATCGTCCGGGAAATCCGTATGAGCGGCAGGTGGGCGGCACACGGCACACGGCAGCTGCGGGATTTAACTGCCCATCACTATCTGCTAGTATCTAGCCGATGGGGGACTCCTTGTGGCGGTTACGACCTGGAATCTTGTTCAAATGTCAAAGTTTATTGGACGATTTCTAGCGATTTGTTTTGAAGGAAAAGAAGGTTTTATGGGTGGTTTTGTCTGGTGACAGTTGGCTCCAAAAATACCATCGATGCAATTTAGTCATCATAAATCCTTACTAATATTATAAATGCGAAAGTTAGTTTGTTTGTTACCTTTTCACGCCTAAACCACTGAACCGATCATTCTGAAATTTTGTATATAAGTTGTCAGGTGTACAGAAACGGACATAGGGTATCTTTTATCCCGAAAAGAAGTACTGTTCTGGAGAAAAACAACAATAACGTTCTTAAGATAATAGAGGGCGCCACGTGTCTTTCGAATCATGATTGAACTGTTCCAAGCAGAGTACAACCCGAATTGATTGTCAACTTCTAAATTAACGCGAGCGAAGCCGCGGGCAAAAGCTAGTTTTTCATAAATTGATTTTATCACCAGTACCTACCTTAAGTGCATTCGTATATGATATTCATGGCGTCTGATAGTCTGCCTGTACTTAGGACCTGTTTCGATGTCACGATGTCCGAATAACTACTACTCACCGAATAAATTCAGAAAGGGAACAGAATTTGTATCAAATTACTTATCAAGTAAATTAACGGGCACTTAATCGTAGTGGTGAAACAGGCCCTTTGTGTATATTAGCCATCTTATGTGGAAGTCACAAAAACTCAAACTCTTAAACCATTTATAGGCACTTTTGAATTGTCAATCATGATCATCATAGACTAAATGTTAAAAATAATGTTATAAAAAATGAGATCGGGCATTAAATTAGAAATTTGAAGTGGGTAGTTCCAATATACAGGATGTAAACCGACCCTTCACGAAGCCGTCAACCAAGCATTCTGTACATCAAACTAAGTAACTTCACGCAAAAATTATTGCTCGGAAACGACTTTTCTTTTTGGGGTGAAAAGTCACGGTTTACATTAGGACTCGATGTAACGCATTCAAAACATTGTGCTGATCGATGGATTGAATAGTACGCGGGTCGTGGAGGTGTTTAAAGTAAAGTTCTTACATTAAAACAATGTATTTAAAAAAAAAAACTTATGAAAAAGTTGGAACTTTGACCCTGAATATCTCCGTAACTAGAAGGTTCCCAGGTATGGTCTAGAACAAAAAAATGATTGCAATGACGGGGAGAACAAGTGCCTTTCGGCTTCGTTAAGGGTCTTTTTACATCCTTTAGAGAAGAACGGACATAAAAATCCATGGACAGTCTCTATAAATTACCTAATTACTTTGCGTAGGCATGATACACTGGTTAACAATAACAATAAACAAATAACAATACTATTAAATAAGTAAGTAGTTTATAAATAAAATAGGTCATGGTAATTATATTTATGTTAAGTACTTCCTTATCCTATGAGCGAAAGAGCGAAGTCCTCTAGTTGACGTAAGCACTCCATGCGACTCTGACAACATCTAAAAACATGGATTACTTACTTATTACACAAGTATCTGTGTTCCTAAGGGAATTAAATCACATCGTCGTCGGTCAGAAAGAGTCCATTCAATTATAACAAAAAAAAATCCGAAGACTGGAAGCCACGTCTAACAAAGTTGGAAAGAAGCAAGGCAGATGATGACATCAATAATCTTGGCGACGTAGTCTTAAGCATTTAAAGGAGCTTTTTTTTTACGATGGAAAATCATCAAATAACTCCTCCACTCCTCCCGCTCTGGGTGGAGTGGGAGGGAGTGTCAGACTTTTACTGACTAAAACCCATCCATGTTCCTTTCTTTGCCCTTTATGTTCCAGGGCCGCGGTATCTCTTTCGAACAGTCCCGATTTAAAGGAGCTTGGTGTCAGCATCAATTTCTTCAATGATATTGTAAATAAGAACTCAGCAATGAATAAACCCAATAAAACGTGGGTCACTGCTCTACTGTTATTTTTAAGTTAAGGTTTTCTTTACCCACGAACTTACTCCAAACCCATAGTAGGTACTTACTTATTTAGACTTGATAACAGAGAGGATGCCACATCAAATATATAGGTAGTTCCATTCAACCTCACAAAAGCAACCTCCTTACAACAACTGCAATCATACGATGAACCGTAACCACAACAAATTAATTACTAAATTCGAGTTATTGTGCGTACGCGCATGACTCAGAGTCTGCGAAGGGGAGATTAATACAAAAATATTCAAAACATTCCGACCGCCCGTGACAGACAGACGTGTGAGTCACGAGTACTCGTTGAATCATTTTATTGTTTGCAGTTTTTAATGTTTAATTACAATATATGAACTAAAAAATGGCATAAAGTTTGTAGTTTTTTCACTTTTTACAACTATTTCTATTGTTGAATCTATAAATAAATGATTCTTTAGTTCTTTTATATTAAGAAGGTATCAAGAGTACTTGAAAAATCTATCAATACAAGAAAATAAAATTGAAGCGTCTGGTTATAATTTTAAAATAACCACTTTTTACTGAATGGAAATGAAAAAAAAAAGTCGTCTGATCCGGCTAATCTCCGAAACGGCTGGACCGATTTTGACGAGACTTTTAATGGCAGATAGCTGATGTTTTAAGGAGTAACTTAAGCTACTTTTATTGTAGAAAAAAGAATAAGAGTTCCGTGCAAAAACAAATATTAAAACCTTTGAAATTGTTAAACAAAATCGGATATTCTAATAAATTCATGCGGATGAAGGTCGCGGGGAACAACTAGTTGTAAATAAACGGTTTTGTCGTTACCGCCTTCCCTCTTACTTTGGCTGTCACAATATCGACTAAGGACTCGTCTAGGGGAATGTATAGCAGCTTTGCTCCACCTGCTGAGGCTACTGATCTTTAATAGATTTAGAAGTTATGTTGGCGCTTTTGGAATAGATTGAGAAATAGTACATTTTGATACAAGTGGCGAAACTTTCTTATTGCAGCTGAGGCGGAATTCACGCCCAAGCCGCAGACGAGGGTGTTATGGAGCCTTGAAGCATTGCATTGGAGCTGTTCTAGTTGGCAGGCCACCACGCCAACTATAGATTTTGGATTAGGAGGAGCAATGGTTAGGGGCAGAGTGAGAGTTACCTGTCCTAAAAAAACCCTAACAATAGTTTGCTGATCAAACTCGTCTAGCTTAAACCCCATTTAGTTAATAATACTGATCGTACGCACGACGGCCGATCAAGATATACAAAACCATTTTATACGGATCTCTCATTGTATAGGAAATCCATACAAAGCGAAGCCAATTTATACTGGAAATGTACAGCTCCATGTACCGCCGTGTGTACAATGAAAAATCAATCGACTAAGAAGTGCAATTGATTAGGAATTCAAATCGCCTCACAATAAAAAGTCCAAGCATATAATCGCGTATCGCTTTCAATAAAAACTAGGGGTTTAGTATAAAAAAACGTGAGGCAATGGTGATTGAATCTTATTAGATTCTTATTGATCTACGGCACGGATCCGAAGAATGTTGTCATTTGCATAGGTTAAGTAAAATTGTAAGCGTTGCATGGATTGAGGATTGTTAACTTGTTGGTAAGCTATTCGATAGAGATCCAGTTATGAGATCCCTCTATCCAGAGGTTATTGACAAGAGTTGTTTTTTTATAAAGGGTGTAAAAAGACCCTTAACGAAGCCGAAAGGCACTTGTTCTCCCCGTCAATGCGATCATTTTTTTATTCTAGACCATACCTGGGAAACTTCTAGTTACGGAGATATTGGGGGTCAAAGTTTATTTATTTATTTATTTAAACTTCATGTACAAAAGTGGTACATAGGCGGACTTAATGCCACAAGGCATTCTCTACCAGTTCCAACGTTCAAAGTTCCAACTTTTTTACAAGTTTTTTTTTAAATACGTGATTTTAATGTAAGATTTTTACTTTAAACACCTCCACGACCCTCGTACTATTCAATCCATCCATCAGCACAATGTTTTGAGTACGTAACATTGAGTCCTACCGTAAAACGTGATTTTTGACCCCAAAACAAAAAGTCGTTTCCCAGCAATAATTTTTAGCGTAAAGTTACTTAGTTTGATGTACAGAATGCTTGGTAAACGGCTTCGTGAAGGGTCTGTTTACACCCGGTACACCTAACCATATCGGAAGCCTAACTCGATCTTAGACATTTTCCTTATTGCTGGTAGAAAGTTGCTTTGTCTAGTCCCTCGATATGAACTCAGCAAACTTAACCTTAATTGTTTTTGACAAAAATAAAAACAGAAAATTGTGATTTCACAAATTCAAAGCGGATAATCCGTTTTGTTATAATTAAACCATTGTAGATAGATAGGTACAGTTTAATTTCGTACTTTCTTTGTTTTAAGTTTTTACGATAGCGGCTTTCCTTCAAAAAGAAACAACATTACAACTAAACACCCCACATAATCGACTTCATTTAGACGATTATTTTACCGATTACACCGTAAAACATTCCATAAAAACTTCCGAGACTCCGAGACACCGAGACTCGAGAGACAATACAATCTCATTTGAATCTCATGAGCGAACGCAAGGTGCCGAGCACGCGCGCACCTGCGATGTCAATGTACCTCGTTACACCACGAGATTGATATTATAAGGATTATTTCATTGAAGCAGGTTTTTTTTTCAAAAGGTATTTTTTTGTTAATTATACTGTTGTTATTATGTAAGGTTCATTGATGGAACTTGTATTTTAATTGCGTGGCAACATCCTTTGCTTTGTATCTTCGGAAGATTCGTCTTCTGGATTTTGTAATTGATACACATAACATTACGCTGTTTTCTCTGAGGGGTTAGGCAGATGTGACTATGGTTCACCCACATTTTGCCAGTTACCTATTAATAGGGGGCTGGCTCTTGTGATAAAGGAACTCCTAGTACAAGAACCAGGGCCACAGTGATGTTTGTGAATAATCACTTGTCAATAATGTTGTTTTTTTTAATGAAATGTCAAAATGACAGCTGTCATTTCGAGTATGTTACGAAATTGGAGCGCTGGATTTGGTCGTCTGAAATAGGTCATGGTAGGAAGGGGGGGATTAATGCTTGTTCTTTATTCGAATGTGAAGGGGTCTTTGTCTCCCAGCCGCCGCGGGGGACGCACCGGGCGTCGGGGGGCACGTGGTGGCTCCCGGCCACCGTAGGCGCGGGCCTGTGGACGGTGAGTAATGGGTTAGCTCACCGTCCGTCCGTCTTATGACGACAGGCCGTGTCGACGGCGCGTTCGTGTTCCACGCGCGCCTCGAAGAGATGTCAGCAACCAGGAAGGGGCCCGCAAGGGCCGATGCCTGCTGCGGGACTATTCGAAAGAGATACCGTGGCCCTGGAACACAAAGGGCAAAGAAGGAACATGGATAGGTTTTAGTCAGTAAGAGTCTGACACTCCCTCCCACGCCACCCAGAGCGGCAGAAGTCATTTGATGATTTCCCATCCGTAAAAAAAAGGGGTCTTTGTCCAAATGTGATAATAGCAGTATAACAATCTCTAGTACCTACATCTAAGTAAAATCTAGTTCACAAGTTAGACAAGTTACTGTAACTCGTATACTTATTGCATCAGTCCAAACCAAACCACCACTTTCAGTCCTATTGCTAAAGAAATACACAAATGAGATGTCACACTATGATAGTCATATATAGGTATTCAGGCGATCTGTGATGCGTTACAGATTGGCACCCAGTGGCCCAGCGTGGCGACAAATTGCTACATAGCTCGCTAACTGTCGGAGAGTGCAACTTGGCAAGCTGTACATCTCACTTAACTCGACCAGTCTCGGGGAAAACTACCGAGGACAGTGGACACAGCTTTCGATATTTTAACTGTTTCGTGGTATTTGCGATGAACATATTGGACAATTTTGTTTGTGAACTGTCTGAATGATTCAAGTCAAATCAACCATGAAAGTCCGACGGTGAGTAATGGGTTAGCTCACCGTCCGTCCGTCTTATGACGACAGGCCGTGTCGACGGCGCGTTCGTGTTCCACGCGCGCCTCAAAGAGATGTCAGCAATCAGGAAGGGGCCCGCAAGGGCCGATGCCTGCCGGGGCTGCGGGACTGTTCGAAAGAGATACCGTGGCCCTGGAACACAAAGGGCAATGAAGGAACATGGATGGGTTTTAGTCAGTAAGAGTCTGACACTCCCTCCCACTCCACCCAGAGCGGGAGAAGTCATTTGATGATTTCCCAACCGTAAAAAAAAAAAAAAAACCTTGAAAGTCCATCATCATCTGCTTAGCCTTTTCCCAACTGTGTTGGAGTCGGCTCCCAGTCTAACCGGATGCAGCTGAATACCACTATTTTGCATAGAGCGACTGCCTACCTGACCTCCACAACCCAGTTATTACTGGGTAATACGATACCCCTTGGTAAGACTCAACCGTGAAGGTCCGATTGGTCTAATATTAATCATTTGTTTCGTCCACCACCTCATAAGCAATACCACGTACTTTAATCTTACTTCAGTGCGTTCTCGAAGTTCAAGTCGGTAAACATGTAGCCTATGTTACCCGGGCCATAATAACGAATCGATTGCCACCTTATTCATCAAAATCGGATGAATAGTTTAGGCGCTACGGAGGAACATACGTAAATAAAAACATACATAGACTGCTAAAATTATAACCCTTCCTTTTGGCTTCGCCGTAGTCGGGTAAAAAACCAACGATAGCATTAACCCAATCTCGTAAAAAAACTCCAAATTATTGATAAAAGAATCAGTTTAACAATTCGACAGCCATTAGTAATAGTTTTTATTGAAAGCTTAGTCGATTGAAATCAGAACTTCCGGTGTTTTGTCACTCACGCCATTTTGAAGCATTTAATGGAAACGAAATGCAAATGGCGGACAAATAATAAGCTTTGGTCCTTTTTACCTGTTTCAAGGAAATTGTGGTTATGACAATAGATTTCTGTTTGTGTTATTTTGGATAAAAAAGGTTACTGGGACTTTTAAAATAATAAGGTTGATTGAAAATGCATTGAATTAAATATTGGTTGTTCATTAAATTAATTGCTTTTATGGCAATCTTATGATAAAATTGACAAACGAGAACGATTATGTAATCAGCTTGCAAGAGTCAGAGTTTATTATTATTTCTGGCCTTTATCTAGTTCCAGTGTAATGTGTCAAAATTGACAACCATGTCATTCCTGCTTAACAGTGTCATGTCGCTGATATACAAGGTGTAAACAGACCCTTCACGAAGCCGTCTAAGCATTCTGTACTTACATCAAACTAAGTAACTTTAGGCAAAAAAATTTTTTTGGTTTGAAAAATCGCGTTTTACGGTAAAACTCAATGTAACGCACTCAAAACATAAAATCTTACATTAGAAACATGTATTTAAAAAAAAAACTTGTGAAAAAGTTGGAAGTTTGACCCCCAATATCTCCGTAACTAGAAGGTTCCCAGGTATGGTCTAGAACAAAAAAATGATCGCAACGACGGGGAGAACCTTTCGGCTTCGTTAAGGGTCTTTTTACACCTTTTTTTTTGTTTTTCTATGACGTTTCTTCTCATAGCCTGTTTTTGCCTTACAGGCTTTGTTACTTATTAACTAGGGCTATTTATTTGTTTGTTTACTTAAATAATTACAAAGCTGTAACAACCTATTTACTATAACCCACATCCACGTAGATTTGATCAAAACATCGAAAACATGCAACACACATTAATTAGCTTAGCATAAATCAACCGTTAACTTATTTTCTCACAGAAAAAAAAGGATTTATGTAAAACAACATGTTAAATACGTCCTAATAAGACTATTTAGTAACGGAACTCTCTGATTTCAAAATCACAATATAGCCAATTTAAAGAGATCTCTATGTTAATACAAAAATCTTCGGACTAAAGTTCAATTTATTTTAGTCGATTTTCAAAACCCTAATTTAGTCGCAATTAGTTTTTTAACCCGTGACATTTTGCGTTAATTTCTCAGAAATGTTTCTTTTCATTTCCGGTAGATGTCAATAGTTTAGCGTGTCTCTGTATAAAATTCTCATTTTGTTGTTTTTTTCTTAATTAAAAGCAGGATGTTCGTTAGGGAATAATTGAATAGGTAAATGGTGTTTACAAAATCAGTTTGTATACTAATTTCTGTTGATTGGCAGAAAACCAAAAAAAGGGACTAAATGTGGGCGAGCTTATTAATTTCTGACTAAATTCATGAAAAATATTGATAAGTAATTTTACGAGTGATAGAAGGGACAAGACGAAAGAAATCGTAATCCAATACTTGTTACTACTTAGTAACAAATCGTTCTGTCTAGTGTCATTCGCACGCTTGTCAGGTAGCATTCGTGTGTCAAAATCGAAAATGTTCGGGATCAAAATTTTTGTGTGAAAATATTCCTAATGTCCGCTCTATAAGTCTTTTAAATCTCTTTGATAGTAAGCTTTTAGACAGTTCTTTGTCGTGTAGACATGATCATGAGCCAAGTGTTAGTATTTACTGAGAACGTAGGTGTAACGGAACTTGGTACACCGCAGCTTCCCGAATCACATCCGATGAGTTCTGTGAGAGGAGACAGATTCACTAGGGATTTTTTTTTATATCATTTGCAGTAAGCAAGGTAAGGTATTCCCTGCTTTGTTAGTGGGGAAGACCGTTAAAAGCTAATTGTAGATGGCGCGACCATAGCTAGGTCTCAATCTGACCAATGAGGTCCAGCTGTTTTGAAATATCCAGCTATTCTAGCGCCATTAGTTTCACAGATGCCAACTCCTTCGAAAACCACACATTTACAATCAGATACATCACCGTTATTAGTTTAGTGGTTACAAAGCTACGGCTCATGAGGACTTGAGCTCGATTCCCAGGGCGGGGAAAGTATTATTGGATTTTCCACCAGGAATCTCTCAGTAGCAGCTCGACGTCTGGATTTCTGGCTGGTCTGGTTGGGACTTAGATATTACTGGCGAAAATATGTGGGTGTGCTGCTATAAGGGCCGTTTCAACACGATCAGTACCTACCTACCTTCCTCTAAACCAAATCCAAGACCTGTCATCGTCATCATTTTAACACTTGCCTTAATGTTACAATATACCCAACTATATTGGGGTCGGCTTCTAGTCTAACCGGATGCAGCTGAATACCAGTATTTTACATGGAACAACTGCCTATCTGACCTCCAAAACCCAGTTGTAATGGGTAATACGATACCCCTTCGTAAGACTGGTTGTCAGGCTTTTTAGGCCACTGACTACCTAACGACTGTCAAAGATCTACAAATGACACCCGGGACCAACGGCTTAACGTGCTTTCCGAGGCACGGAGGAAACTCGGTATGTAATGGGTGGTCACCTATCCACAGACCAACCTAGGCAAGCACGGCTTAACCTAAAGATCGACCCGAGCGGCTGTTATTATTAAGCCATGAGCTCCACGAGCCGTAATGTTACACTATTCCTCCGTTAACAACTCTTAGTTCACTAAGAAGATTCCAGCTCCCTCGTAAGCCTACTCACACACTCACAGTCGAGTGGGAGTCGTGTGGGGCTTCCTACCTTCCTACTCGGGTTACCTTCCGACCGACCGGGCGACCGGGCGACCGGACAGCGGACATGCGCTACATCCTATACCGGTAGAGTGCGGACTTTTGTTTTGTTATCGAATTGTGTGGACTAGGTGCGTACAGGTAGCGTGGTGGGAATTCTGCGGTGAAGCAAGTTGGTATAATTGTTTGTGGAGGGTTCTGATCGATCTGTTGTGAGTAGGATGGTTTTTGGAGGGTTAAGCTGCTTTCAGACTACGCTATACTATAGTGCCATATAGTATAGCAAAGAACGACCTAATAAATATTAATATATAGTACAGCACAGTGTGAACGTGTCCATAACAATGTAGGGTGCGCGATATTGTTGTGCTATGAGCTATATACTATATGCTATTATATTATAGCGTAGTCTGAGAGAAGCTTTTAGGTATTTGCTTTTTTAAGGTGTTCTGAGAGCCAAGACAATTGACAATCGCTTTCCAGATGTTTCGTATTTCTACATCGATTTTCAACGGGATAAACACAAATGTCTTTCGATTATTTCTATATATTTTTGACTTTTGATTTCACTTTACCCTTAGATCATACTGACTAAAAAAAATCGTTTAATTGAGGAACTTGACTAAATAAACGCACATACTGTGTGTGGGCTAAAAGGCAAAGGAAAATACTGCAAAATTAATCATCTTTCCTTAATATAAAGGGTGTAAAAAGACCCTTAACGAAGCCGAAAGGCACTGATTCTCCTCATCATTGCGATAATTTTTTTGTTCTAGACCATACCTAGGAACCTTCTAGTTACGGAGATATTGGGGGTCAAAGTTCCAAATTTTTCACAAGTTTTTTTTTAAATACATGATTTTAATGTAAGATTTTTACTTTAGACAACTCCACGACCCCCGTACTATTCAATCCATCCATCAGCACCATGTTCTGAGTGCGTTATATTGAGTCCTATCGTCAAACGTGATTTTTGACCCCAAAAAAAAAAGTCGTTTCCCAGCAAAAAATTTTGCGTATAGTTACTTAGTTTGATGTACAGAATGCTTGGTTGACGGCTTCGTGAAGGGTCCGTTTACACCCTGTAGAAACCTGAATTAGAAATCATTTTATGAAAGGTAGACATAATTACTGACAGCTCTCTATACTTATGACTACATGACCCGTAATGTGACTAACACATACCGATGTTTTTTTAACAACTCAAAATGCTCATTCTACTCGCCCTCTTAGGCAACTGTCGTGAGTTGTAAAGCTAAGTGCGTTCCCCCTTCGCAGTTCGCACCTTAGCCAAGGAACATAGGGTGTAAGCACCGATCGGCGGCAGATGCGCACGCATCTGGACTGTCAGTGACCTAGCGTAGCTCGGTAAAATGCTTTCTTTTATAGGCTTATGATTTTTTTGTTTGTTTTTAAATTGTGCAATTGCTGTTTTTTTGCGTTTTTTTAAGTCTTTTGTAATGAGATGTCACTGTAAAAAACTTTTTTTTTAAGTTTGACAGCAATCGATGTCACTGATATAAAAAATAAAAATTGGAACCTTCCGTCTCTGAAACATTTTTTTTTGATGAGGAATGATTTCACCTACATGTTTTTTTTTCTCAAAAAGAAGTGAGGGAACTTCATTTCTTATTGTAGAAAGATAAACATGTTTAGTCTTACAATACAATTAAATACATTTCTGTTGTACCTAGGTAGGCTTAAAGAATTTAATCGATTTAAACGTAAGTTCTATTTCTTTATTTTTTATTTCGCAGTTTATTTAATGATGCAAGGCTGTTGCATCTGGTCAGGCAGAATGTCGGTGTGTCTAGTAACTAAATTACTTTCTTTAAAGCTGGTAACGCTACAACAGGACTTTTTAATGGTAATTTATATCGCAGACTAAAGGTTACCTTTAAGATTAAGATGCTGATAAAATACTTCCTCTTACCTTTTTTACAAGCTGTTTCATAAAATATATTTTTATTTTTTGTGTCTATGAATGTTGTTGTTTTTTTTATGTAAATAAGAAAGTGATTATAGAAAAGGCAAAATTCTTATAATGGTCTACTTTGTGGTGCAACGTTTTATTATTTTTATTAATAGAAGTTATCGAGGTAAGTTTAAGTAATTTTATCTAAAGGTTACGTAGGAAGCCGCATCTGGACTACCAATGGTCTAACCTATAGGTTAGTCTAGTAAAATGCTTTCTTTACCTATTATGGGATGGTAAGCACTATGCTGTTAAAGTTAACATTTTTTAAGGTCAAGTGCAGCTTTTTAATTAAAAAAATAATACTTTTTTAATCTTTGTTTTTCGTAGTAAGTACTGGAGAGTAAAATACTTATCAATTTGTGTCACCTTATCCATTTTTTATATTTTCTGGGATGTTATTTGTTCATTGATGGGGAATTACTTTAGCTGTCAATATTTGTGTAACCTGCAAGCTGCTAGTTAATTTTTATCTTTTTTTTCATGCTGTAAAAAGATTTTACACAACCACATTATTTTTAACAGAGAAAAAGTATCTGTTCTAGGTAAGTATGTTATTTGTCCAAAAGCTTAATAATTAACTATCTACTCATCTAATATTTTTACTGCAATATTGTAACACGTTTTAACTATCAAATAAAGTCATGCTAACTATACAACGATATGTCACATGATATTATCTTTGTTTGATGCCGATGTAACATGATAATAATACTGCGGTACTTTTAGAGCACTAGTGTTATAAAAGTATGCAACGTTGAAACAACATTTTTATTAAGCTACATTCTTGGTGGCAGTAATATTTCCATTATGAGGAAATACAATTGGCTGTAACCGAACTGAGTATTTATTTTTTAGTTTGGACAAGATTAAGAATGTTATTGACTTTTCTTAATAGAAACGGATAACCGTCGTTTAAAAATATACTAAGGTTTATCTTAAATATATAATTTATCTTATAGTAAGTTTAAAAACCAATATTTTTTGACGCTTAGTAAGCTGTTTACGCCTTTTTCTTTTTATTTATTTTTGTAAATTGTTCTTTTATTACTTATAAGACTTTAATGCAAATAATTTTAAACTATAATTATGTAAATACTAAATGCAAGCCTGTTGTTGTCGTCAGTAAAAATAACTTTAAAACACATTGTACTTTCATTTATACACTTTGTCCATTATATTTCGTTATTTATCATTGAAGCAATAATTACTACCTGCGTTCGCTTCCAATAAGAACATTGAATTACCAAAAAACAAGGTGTAACCCCCAATTGCGGTTACATGCGGCTTCCACGATGATATTACGTAAGTTGTGATCGATCGCACCTGGGCGCCCACCTGCCGACAACACGTGCTCTCACCCTGCCCAAATTATCCGTAAAGATCTATTTATTGTTGATCAAGTTTGTAAGTTTAAGGACTCTGTGATGATTATTCGAACAGTGGAGGCTTTAGACTGGCTCGTTGGTCTAGTGGTCTAAAGCGCGACTGCTAAGCAAGAGGTCTTGGGTTCGATTCCAGGGTCTGGCAAATTTTTATTCGGTTTTTCCATCAGACATCTTTCAGTGGCTGCCACGGAGTCTGGATTTGTGCCCTGTTGATGGTAATAGGCTCGCCACACATGTGATTTTAAAACATAACTGGCGAAATGTGGGTACACCTCTGCCTAACCTTTTGGGAATTAGAGGCTTTTGAGCTCAAAGCATCATTATTATTTTACCCGCTTCCTATTTCTATACCAACACTGTCACCAGGAAAATGATGACAATTTAAGCACATTCTTGTCATTTCCTTCATCGTTGTCAGTTATAACAAGTATAAGAGTATAATATAATATAATAATAGTATAAGAGTTTTAAATAAATAAATAAATAAATATACAATATCGCTGTGTCTAACACCTGTATATAAAGGGTGTAAAAGACCCATAACGAAGCCGAAAGGCACTTGTTCTCCCCGCTATTGCGATATTTTTTTTGTTCTAGATCTTACCTGGGAACCTTTTAGTTATGGAGTTATTGGGGGTTAAAGTTCCAACTTTTTGTTCCAAGTTTTTTTTTAAATACAATTTTTTAATGTTATAACTTTACTTTAAATACCTCCATAACCCGTTTACTATTCATTGCATCCATAAACACAATGTTTTGAATGCGTTTCATTGATGTACAGAATGCTTGGTTGACGGCTTCGTGAAGGGTCTGTTTACACCCCGTATAGTCAAGTAAAAGTTAAAAATCACTTGAGTTGAAGTAATTATTTATGCATCCATTGTTATGCAATAGACTAGAATTTTAACGAAGTTAGAACCGTCAAAGAACGCAAAGCTAAGAATTCTATTTTTTGACAGTTCTAACTTAAACCAATTACTAAACTACAGAATAAAAATCGTATCTTAAGTAATTACTTTGACAGGTAATCACTTTGACTTGTTTATAGATATGTTTAAAAGAATCTCAAATATCTAAAACAATATTTAAAACATTTTCTCCTCATCTCTCAGGCCTCTTCAAGTAAGTACCTATCAATTTGGTTGCGTTAATTTAATCTAAAACTAATTAAACGTGAGTCCTTAAGTAAGCAGCAAGATAGACCCACCTACATATTCAAGCAATTAAACAAAATGTCTCCTTTAAAAGATGGTATCATAAACATTTAACTTTATTTACCACAAATTGCTGCAAGCTATACAAACCCTCCTCACCATTAGTTCAATTCAAAACCTTACAACTAAAAAAAACGCATTAACGACACTTTAACAAAAATACAGTCTTCAATTGACATAAACATGAAGACATAATTATAACTATTTAATTAAAAGACATATCGGAAGACGCCTTCAAAACGATCTCGATAATTTAATGTCCCGTTCAAAGTCAAGGGGTATTAATAAGACAAGCTATAAGGACGTATGATGTCTTTTGTACAGATGCACTCACTAAGAGTGCCTTATTTGGTACTCTCTAGTATTATTATCAGGGATCGGATATTCGGATGCATATTTGCCTAAACTTTAAGTGTTGACAAGTATAGAGCGCACGTCAGTACGGAAAAAGTCCCAGTTTATTTAAACACCTAGTCTTTTTTTTTTCATTTTAGTGTTTTAGTTCAAATGAATTGTCATATTTACCATTTTGTCCTATACGTATATTCAGCAGCAAAATTTAAATCGTATAATTTTGTACTTTTACGTATTATTTTCAACAAATTGGTTGCCTGGTTTTAAATAGATTTTAAATATTTATTATGCTTATGAGTAGGTACTACATTTTATACACACTGTATTATTTCTAAAATACCGCGATCCCGAGAAAAATTGGCATTTTAAAAAGCTGCTTTCCATACTTTCGTACCTTAGGCCGGGAAAAACCGTACTTTAGGTAAATATGCATCCGAATATCCGATCGCTGGTTATAATAGTCATCAGTGTTGCGGTGGGATGAGAGAAAGGGTTTAAAATGTAATAATTTACTTATTTAATTGTTTATAGGCAGAATTATGATCACTTGATAACAAGTAATAGTCAAGTGGATTGCTAGATATTACCATTCGTTAAGATTCACCTGTGTATTGCGAATAATGCTTGTCAAGAATTAATTTATACCTAATGAGATGACCATTGACGCATCGCAGAATGCGAAGAATCTCAAACTGCCAAACTTAGCTACAACTAATCTGATTAAAGCCCCAGGGCTTATTGCAGACATATGGGGAAAAAAAATGAATCTAAATGCCATTGAAAATTTACCAGACTCACAGAAATTTCAAAATAATTAAATAAGAATATTCTCAAATTTACTCAGTATCGACCAGATTCACAGGAACAAGTTTACTCAGAATTTGTAGACTTGCTATTTATTACAATTTATCCTTATACCTCGGATGCAATTAGCCCAAAGTACGAAAACTGACTGCATACTTAACGAAATCTGAAATTTTCACTATTTAAAATTATCGTTTACTTTGTCCAATACTTATATGCGCTAGATTGTTAGAATGCCAAGACACGTAGTCTAATCCATACTCCAAATGCCCACACTGCTAAGGACCATAACCGCCGTAACGTACTTAAGGCATGTCGTGGCCACTTGTCAGTGACGTAATGACGCTAACGTCTTGCATATGACGTGCAAATGACGCGCAAATTGACACCGCCTCAAAGAAACACGTCGATGAAACGAATGAAAGGATGTTACAGTTTTAATTTCTAACGGTTGCATGCAATGTGTGTTTTGTTAACCGGGAATGGCGAGGGACCTACTGAACTTGTTGAGGTATTTTGTTTTTGAGAAAAAAAGGTTGATGCAGTGTCTTTTTGCGATGCATTTTGATTCAACATTTCCATGATTAATAATCTTGATTTTCATTATTTGATTTATAGCATGGAATGCATCGCATATACAAGGTGTAAACAGACCCTTCACGAAGCCGTCAACCAAGCATTCTGTACATCAAACTAAATAACCCTACACAATAATTATTGCTGGGAAACGACTTTTTTTTTTGGGGTGAAAAATCCCGTGTTACGGTAAAATTCAAAGTAACGCACTCAAAACATTATGCTGGTGGATGCATTGAATAGTACGAGGGTCGTGGAGGTATTTAAAGTAAAGTTCTTATATTAAAACCTTGTATTAAAAAAAAAATGTGAAAAAGTTGGAACTTTGACCCCCGACATCTCCGTAACTAGAAGGTTCCCAGGTATGGTCTAGAACAAAAAAATGATCGCAATGACGGGGAGAACAAGTCTATTTACACCCTTTAGTTTGTATGCTAAAGTCGTAAGATATATGATCATCGTTCTCCTGCCCTTATCCCAATTTATTTGGTATCGGCGCAGCAGGTCTTGTCCATACTTCTCTATTATAATCTTCGGCGTATAGTATAGTTCACAATTTCAATGATGCTGTAATGATGGAGTAAAATGTGATGTGATAGAGGATGATGTAGGGTGTAATGTAAGAAATGTCGTCAATTAAATTATTAGGTATAGCGACATTCACGACAATCCTTACTTCCTTACTAATATCATAAATGCGAAAGTAAGTTTGTTTGTTTGTTATATTTTCACGCCTAAACCACTGAACCGATCATCCTGAAATTTTGCATATACATTGTCGGGTGTGCAGAAACGGACATAAGGTACCTTTCATCCCGAAAAAAAGTACTGTTCGCGAGGAAAATAACAATAACGTCCTTATGATAATAGATGGCGCCACGTGTCTTTCAAATCATGATTGAATTATATTATTACAAGCAGAGTACAACCCGAATTGATTAACAAATTCTAAATTAACGCGAGCGAAGTCGCGGGCAAAAGCTAGTTTACTAATAAAATAAATAACCCTTGCAAATATTACAATTCAATCAATTCTTATTTATTTAATTTAATTGAAAATGAGAACTAAATTAACCGTCATGGATACCTACAGTAAATATACTGGCAACATTTTACTATAATTGGCCATAGAGCTGCAGTCTTCTAGTTACAATGTCCGAAGATAATGTTGTCCTTTTATAAAGGCATTGTATTTAATTCTACTCGTACGCAGAGACAAAGGACCGCGCCGGAGAAAAGGTTGCGTCTGCACAACGGGGTACAAGCACCTGTTTTTGCCGAGGTAAAAGCGTCTAGGAATCGGAGATATTTCTTATTAATTACTGTTTTTTTAACATTTTTTCTTTGTCTAAAAAGTGCAGTAATTAATAGGTTAATTAATAAGTACGTGGACGAAGTGAAAGAGATATTCAAGAATCCAGCTGGCCTTCTCTAGTTTCTGCCTAACTTTATAGGAAGAAAGGTATGAATGTGTATATCTATGTTTGTTCCGATATATTTTCTTAGGTTTTGCTTTTTTGTATTTAACTAGCACTGCTCCCGCGACTTCGCCGGCAAAAATTGTGATAGCTTGGCTAATATGCATGGTATAAATACAGGGTGTAAACAGACCCTTCACGAAGCCGTTAACCAAGCATTCTGTATATCAATCTAAGTAACCCTACTCAAAAAATATTGCTGGGAAACGACTTTTTTTCTTGGGGTGATAAATAACCTTTTACTGTAAAACTCAAAGTAACGCATTCAAAACATTGGGATTATGGATGCATTGATTAGTAAACCTTAAAAACTAGTATTTAAAAAAAAACTTGTTAAAAAGTTGGAACTTTGACACCTAATAACTCCGTAAATAGAAGGTTCCCAGGTATGGTCTAGTACAAAAAAATTGTCGCAATAGCGTAGAGAACAAGTGCCTTTCGGCTTCGTTAAGGGTGTATTTACACCCTTTATTTTATAGCACAAACAAATATTGTAACTTTCTGCCAGTGAAAGAATTTTTAGAATTGGATCATTCGTTCTGGAGATTACACACATTTAAAATTAAAAACAAATTTTACCTCCTATAGTATTTAAAAAAATACAAGATAGATGTTTGTTCCGATATATTTTCCTACGTTTTTTGTATTTAATTGAAAGGTACAATCAATTTTTTTTCACTCTATTTCGTCTTGAAATTATCCATATTATTATGAATTTATAAATAATCATTTTATCATTTTGTATTTATTTATATGAATAGTATTCTCTTATCACTAAACGTGACCTATGCTTGAACAGATTAATTTCAAATCAATGTAGCAGTCACTCACAGATTGATAAGAAACTCTTATCAGATAACTGGGCTGTCATCACCAATGTACCTGGGTTGTATTACATCATCACAATTTAGGAGTGTCTAGTTAAAACAACTTTATGTTGCGGTATATTTTATTTTGATGGGTGTATGAGTAGAGGAAGACCAAAGAAACGATGGATGGACAGAGTGAAGGATCATCATCATTTGCCTAGCCTTTTCCCAACTATATTGGGGTCGGCTTCCAGTCTAACCGGGTGCGGCTGCATACCAGTATTTTACATGGAGCGACTGCCTATCTGACCTCCACAACCCAGTTAGTACTGGGTAATGCGATACCCCTTGGTAAGACTGGTTGTCGGACTTTTTGGGCCACTGACTACCTAACGACTGTCAAAGATCTACAAATGACACCCGGGACCAACGTTAACGGCTTATCGTGCTTTCTGAAGCATGGAGGAAAATCGGTATGTAATGGGTGGACACCCATCCACAGACCAACCTAGGCAAGCACGGCTTACCTAAAGATCGACCCGAGCGGCTGTTATTATTTAGCCACGAGTGAAGGACGATATGGCAAAATCCTACCTAGTGAACTGAAAGACCTACCAATTAGTTTATTCCGAAAAAAATTGTATGCCTGGTTAGTCAATAAATGTTTCTACACGAGCTAGGATTACCTTAGTTATAAGAATAGAAAATTATTGTAACACCTCAGTATGTTCCTATTCTAGTGCAATAATATCTAGTTAAGTTAGTATAAAATGAAAATGCAAAAGAGTACCTTTGTGTAGTTATGTCACCCATTCCGTTTCATTGTTATTATAAGCTTTTATTTTATGTTTCGTATACCAGAAATGGTTAATATGAGGTTCCTTATTGTATATTGTGTAATGTTACATTTATTTACCATCTATGTATATATGCAAACAAACTATTTAAGGCATAAAAACTGTGAAAGTACTGTAGCTGCCCATTCCAAAGCGTAGATCTCTATGGAGAAGAACGGGTAAGTAGGTACGGGCAAGGAGAACGGGTAAGTTAGAAGGGCGAGCAAAATCCATTATATACAAGGTGTAAAGAGACCCTTCACGAAGGCGTCAACCAAGCATTCTGTACATCAAACTAAGTAACTCTACGCAAAAATTATTGCTGGGAAACGACAATTTTTTTTGGGGTGAAAAATCACGTTTTATGGTAAAACTCAATGTACTCAAAACTTAGTTCTGATGGATGGATTGAATAGTAAACGGGTCATGGAGTTAATTAAACTAAAGTTAAAACCTTTAAAAGTGGTATAATTAAAAATAAACTTGTGAAAAAATTGGAACTTTGACCTCTAATATCTCCGTAACTAGAAGGTTCTCAGGTATGGTTCAGAACAAAAAAAATATCACAATGATGAATGATGAGAGAACAAGTGCCTTTCGGCTTCATTAAGGGACTTTTTACACCCTTTATATTGTAAAAATAAAGCTAAATATCAAAGTTTAGTAAGTAGGCAATAAAAATAACGAATTCAATGTAATCGAGGCCAAGAGTCAAGCAGTCAGGCTTTGGTCTTGGATCTTGATATAAAACGAGTAAAAAATAAATAACGGATCAACACATGCGCGGTCGGTTGAGAGGAAACTGATGGGGTGCGCAACATTTTTGCTTATTATTGATTTTTTGTTTACTTCTTCGTCGTATCGAATGAGTTTCGAGCAGAATTAATCTACGTCTTCGATGTAAGGAATTTGGATATCTAATGGCAAATCAACATTCGGTTTTATGAAAGCTGACCAGGACCACAGCATACAGTACGAGCGGCATTGAAAGAGGCCGATCAATTGATGCGAATAGTTGGATACTTTGTTTTTTTATTATTCTGTGTGGTCTATACTGTATTTTCTTCACTTTTAAATGCAATAATGAACTGCTTTTCTTCTTTCAGATGATGATTAACATAAACTAACATTACATCACGCTTGTAATCACAGAAGGATTAGGCAGGAGGTACCTGATAGAACACCCACATTTCACCAGTTGTTTAAGTCCTATGTAGTAGGGGGCGGGCCTATCGCTATCAACCGGGCACAAATCCAGACTCCGTGTCTGCTACTGAGAAATTCCTATTGAAAAAACCCAACAACACTTTGCCTGACCTGGGAATTGAACCCAGGACCTCATGCTCAGCAGTTACGTTTGTGACCACTAGACCAACGAGTCATTCATAAAAGACATCAAGGAACTCACAAAGATTCCTCTCAACTAAATCCATCAACAAAAGGTTGTTTAACCCTGGCGAGGGTGTAGGCACCTGCGCGTGGGCACGTGCCAACTGTCCCGTGTCGCCCCCCCTCCCCCTCCCGCTGCGCCCCCGCATCGCACACCCGCGCCACCCCTCGCTGCTTCCGCTGCATCCGGCCACAGCCTTCGACTTGTTGTTATTCTACTTTTTAATGGTATTGGTTATTTTTTCTTTTAGTTTTATTAAAGTAGTAGTGGTGATTCATCATCTTTGTTGTTTCTTTGGGTTCTTAACTATTGCTTAGGAACTTTTTTAAACTAAATAAACTAGCTAGTATTGGTGTACCGCTGGGCAGTTGTCTCGCTCTCCCCTTTCAATACAATTCCATTTTATGCTAGGGCCGGCAACAGTCCTTACGGCAGGAGTCCAGCTCGTCCTGCTATCTTCGCCTTAGGCCGAGACTCCACCAAAGCGAAGACGAGCGGAGCGGAGAGGAGATGTGCAAGATTCATCCAATCACAAGAGAGACGACAGACACGATGTAGATTTCAACTAGTTTGATGATGATTTAATCATTTTAAAAGTAAAAACTCATATTACACATCTATAACTAGCATACATATTTTTTTTTCTCTTTATTTAAGGGGCTTGTTCATTTTGAAGATGTCGCCCCTTAGCATACATATTTAAAAGGATTACAGGGCGTCAAAAATTCGTCTACATCGCTGTCAACAGGAAAAGTGCCCAGATGTTGACTTTAACATTTTGCAAAATCATATGCATTGCAATACAGCAGCTATGAAAACAATCTAAAGAACTGAGTCGAAAACCCAAAAAAATTAAGTTAACATTGTTGTCCTCTAAGTTTGAACAACTAATAAATAAGATATTTTGGTCGGTAGATTAGACCAGAGATTGAATAGTTCTGATTAGCCAACTTGACTGTCTTGTGCAATAACTACATGAATGTCTCTATATCCATGCTGAAAACCTTTGTAACTTCTAAAATATAATTGTATACAGCTGCAAAATTTTTTACTGCTGCTGAAGCTAGAAAATATTAAATTTCATCGTCAGCCACACCAGGAGCTCTGGGCCCAACTGCATCAAGACACCCAATGCTCTCAACCGTTACACCGCCGCCTTAAATACTATCGGCAAATCCGTTGGCCAACGGTCAAAATGACCCAACACAAAAACTGTATCAACCACCTCGCTAAACACAAAGCGAATCATTAAAAAGAGTCCACTCTATTGTCTAACAGACAACGGACCAACTTTCCCATATCCAACTTAAAAAGGACCAAGACTCCTTTGTCCCTGTTACAGTTTTGCAAAGAAACTAGTCCGTTCTCACGCAACGCAAAAATTTCGCCGATAGACAAACGTCCGAAAATCGAAACTGAATGGACGACGAACAATAAAATAGATTCGCGAAAGGGATTACAAATAATGCCTTGTAAGAAAGGGGTGGTTTTCTAAAGAAGGGTCAGTGAGGTCACTCGAGGCGTAGGGCTGACCCTATAACTCACGGTGCAGCGATTTCGGGGTGTTTAAACTGGCGTAAAGGGTTGTTGTGACCTCTGGGACCTTTTGTATTGTGTGTGCGGGTCAGCACGGGTTGGCTACCTGGACCGGACGGGCCGGGTTGACCCTGCCCAGGAATGGACGATTAAAACGAGACGGTGCACTGTATCAACGGTAATTTGGAAAATCGCGATAACCTTTCTCTTTTATAAAGTATTTAGTTGATAGTTTTGTGCAGCTATTTGTAACGTTTTATGAGGATACTCGATCGGGTAACGACTGGAAGGTATGGCAGTTCACAATTTTATGTTGCTCTAAAATTCTATTGAACTGTTTTGTCGGCTTCCATCGGATAGTCGGTAGTCAATTGTTTTGTTATAGCTGCTATTAATATCAATCAATTGCAACCTTTCTTTGTACTAACCTACTTTACTACTTTTGAGACCTTTTCAAGACTGTTTTAATTATTTTAAAAAATGGAGTCTTCCTGTAGAATTGAGCTTTAATTTCCGTTCCAAACATTACTAGAAAATCAACCCTTCAAAGCAAACAATCTTGTCTTAACGTTAACGAATACTTGATACCGGCTACAGTTACATACGCCTGACGTATAACGGTCATAATTCAACAATAATAAGTAATACCGACCATTCTATTATGTTCGCATTATATTAAAATCACATAAACATTTGCCAACGGCGAATCCGTAGGGCGTTGATGGACAATGCAAAAAATAGAGCACAGAAAACTATTTCCCATAAAAATCGGTGCGCAAAAAGGGTTTGGTCATACAGCCGTCTTTGTGTGGCCAGTGAGAAATTTTGCGTTCGCTGAATAGACTAACAGTTAGAAATGGGTCAGTATGACCGGCAGGTAGTGAAGGATAGTGTGGCATTGTTCGTTCGCATCGCAGGGTTATGCAAATTGGCTGGTCACGAACAATAGAGGCATCTTTGTGAGATGGGAAGATGGACGGCGGAGACTATTGATCACTTGAGATGTTGGGATATATTGGGTGTGATGTGAGTTTGTGCAGATTTGGTGTTAAAGGGTTCAATTTGGCAGTTCTTTTGTTCGTCTAACGGTCATTTTTGTATTGTGTTCTACTTTTTTTTCACCTGGTTATTTGAAGTTGCTTATAAAGCTTTTGGCAAGATTACATAAGATGTAATTTCATAAATGAATTTTCTATAATTACGAAAGGTTTAATGCTGTTTGATGGTCAGATGCGGTCAAGGATGCGGAAGCAGCATTTTCCGACCTAAGACCTCATAACTTCGAGACTCAACGTATGTGAGAACGAAGAAGAAGAGTGGTACCTCCACTGAATGAACTAGCTTAGATCGCCACGAACCAAGATCAACCGCTCCACGCCTCTGCTATAGACTTCGGTACGAACTACATTCTTCTTCTTCGTTCAAATAAGAGAAAATAATATTTGATTCGATTCTAATATATCAGGTCTGGTTAGAAATTAATTTCAAAATTCCAATTGAATGATTTTGAACCAGATGCCTAACTGAAATTAATGTAAAAAATAATTTTTGTTACTTACTTTTTTGTGTTTCAGATATCAAAAGACGACTAGGTGCAGTTGTTGTCAAAAACAATATTCTACTAGACTGACTTGCGCCATCCCATCTTCCTAGCACGGCGGGTTGTGCTGGGGCGGCTGCTGCAGGTGTTGAAAATCTCAAACGGCGCAAATACAATTACTTAATTGGTAGTTATGTGTTTGAGCCGTTTGGGGTTGAAATACGAAGGCTTTCCGCCCACGACGGGCTCGTTTGGTGGACTCTTCATGGACCAGAGGCCTTTTTCGGCCAAAGTCAATTGACCATCCAACGTGGTAATGCTGCCAGCCTTCTGGGCACTTTTCCTGTTGACAGCGATATGGATGAATTTTTTGACGCCCTGTTATTGTCTTCTCATTTTGATATTTTTATATATATTTTTTTTATTCTATTTACTTATAGTTTAAAAATAATGTAGGTACGCCAGCACGCCATCAAGCTTCCCGAAACTGTAAATTTTTTCGAATCAACCTTAAACCTAATGCTTGAGCAATAAAGTTGAAAAACTATTAATGAAATTTGACATATTGCAGTAGCTTGATGCGCTAGCGTCTGTACATACGCAAAAAGTAACTAAACTAGCCTGAATAAATAATATCTGAATCAACCAGACAGTACGTCACGTCACAATACGAGGTCATCCATCTAAGCTATAGTATGACCACTTTAATAGTGCAGTTCGAGGTGGCGCTGCTTGTCAAACAAAAATTCATCGATATGTCAAACTTGGTACATTTATTTTAGTTCTATGTTTTTCCGCTTGCAGAGATAAGTTGGTTGAAGTGTAATCTAAAGGTGAGTATACACTACAACATTTACTTGTAACAGAACAACGAGCCGCTCTATGATATGTTCTAGTGTATCACTCGCCTCTTTGTTACAAACCAACGAGCGTATTGGTGTAACATTTCGTCGAGCCACGAGTGCGGGCGATGCGCGGTTGCGGGGTGACGCGGAGGAAGAGGGACAAAAGACGCACGCGGTCCGCGTGGTCGTTTAGTTTTAACGTCGAGCATTCGCAGGAACGTTACATTACATGGAAATGCTTTGGAAACTGAGCTTTTGCCTGTATTGTACCATTTCGTAAGAACGTTACATTACACAGAAATGCTCCAGAAAATGTTGTAGTCTATACTGATCTTTATGTTCAATGTCAAAGTCAAATGTCTGCGTGTCTACGTACCTACCACACGGTCCGGTGCAAGCACGTAGGCACAGTCAGAGGTCAGCCAGCATCTCGTCTCTGACTCACAGTTCTCCGTAATGAGATGAATGCCCGCAAAAGACATTTAAGAAGTCATGAGTAGGAAATAACTGCTAACTACTGGTACCTACTGAGTACTTTGAGAATGTAATGGGAGGCTGAATTTTTCTCTTTGAATTCCATCACGCAAGCTTCTTCCACCAACTAAATTAATAATCACATAAACCGGACCAGTAATCACGGAGTTATCTACGAGGTAACATATAAAGGGTGTAAAAGACCCTTAACGAAGCCGAAAAGCACTTATTTTCTCCGTCATGATCATACCTGGGAACCTTCTAGTTACGGAGATATTGGGGGTCAAAACTCCAACTTTTTCACAAGTTTTTTTTTTTAAATACAAGTTTTTAATGTTGTAACTTTACTTTAAATACCTCCATGCCCTATTACTATTCAAAGCATACATCAGCACCAAGTTTTGAGTGCGTTACATTGAGTTTTACCGTAAAAGGTTATTTGTCACCCCAAAAAAAAAGTCGTTTCCCAGCAATAATTTTTGTGTAGGGTTACTTAGTTTGATGTACAGAATGCTTGGTTAACGGCTTCGTAAAGGGTCTGTTTACACCCTGTATACTTTCGTTTACACCGATTTTTTTTTATTTCAACTCATTAAGTTTCAGTTTAACAGAAGTAACTCAGTAAGTAATTAGTAAGTTGTGACATTAAAGTGCTTATCAGCCCGCATAAGTGGCAAGTTGGCTACCAAGTCGTCACAGGTCGGTCGACGAGCTCGACGGCTTCTTAATGGTGCGTGGATCAAGGGCACAGCTCCTACGTAACATCGCGCCTGTGTATCCCGACCGGGTGGGCAGAAGTGAATAGATAGAATATTAATTAATTTAACAATTTATATACACACTAAATATAGAAAAGAAGAAAGGAACAGAAAATAGTACAAAGGTGATGCTTATTTCTAAAGAAATCTCTTCCAGCATACCTGCGAAAGGAGATAATAAAAAAGAGATGTAGACATAGTGTGTAAAAGAAGAAGAGAAAATTGAATACATAAAACATAAAACAGAACTATATAAAGGGGCGACATCTTCAAAATGAACAAGCCCCTTAAATAAAGAGAACTATATAAAAATAATATACCATATTATATGGTATTCTTAAAACAATATACAAACAAACTTATAAATACAAAGACAAAACATATAACAATACTATTAATACAATAAAATAAATAATGATAAATACGTATGCAACTATGACGAAATGGAAAGATAATGTTCTTTCACTCTTCTTTTGAAAACTGCAACAGTTTGGCAGTCCCTAATGTCAGGCGGAAGTGAATTCCACAGCCGCACGGCGTGAACAGTGAAGGAATAAGAGTAGAAGTCGGTAGAGTGTGGAGGGGATTTAAGGAGGTTCCTAAGATGCGACCGAATATCATTATTATATTATATGCTAATGCGAATATCTACTGTATCTCTAATTCTTGAAGCCATTTTATGTACAGGAGGCACCTGCCAACACTTGAACCGTTTATTTTTCAAGTTGGCAGTTAAATTAATAACAGTTAAATAAAACGGACCAACTTCTTTAATCTATACTTAATCTATATATATAAAACAAAGACGGGTTTGTTACAACACTTATAACTCGAGATCTGCTGGATCAATTTTCATGGTTTTTGTTTCGTTGGATTTGTCTCCGCCCTGAATAGCAGAATACATTTTAAAAACAATGAAAACTTGACGAATACATAATTATGAAAATGAATCATTTTCCATTTAATTATGTTCCTTTGTTATGTACCTGTCAAACATTTGTTTTCCTCCTGTCATCCTGTCGAATACTGTGATTGACATTTATGCATGCGTTCAGAAATGTATTTTGTGTGAAATATTTAAAAAGGGTGAATAAACTTTTGTCTGTATTTTTTTTTAATCAATTAAAAAGGTTGAAAAGTGTATTATAGGTTAGTTAGGTAGGGTAGGTAGGTAGGATAGGTAGGTAGGTAGGGTAGGTAGGCAGGGTAGGTAGGTAGGGTAGGTGGGTAGGGTAGGTAGGTAGGTAGGTAGGGCAGGTAGGTAGGTAGGTAGGGTAGGTAGGTAGGGTAGGTGGGTAGGGTAGGTAGGTAGGGTAGGTAGGTAGGTAGGGTAGGTAGGTAGGGTAGGTAGGTAGGGTAGGTGGGTAGGGTAGGTAGGGTAGGTAGGTAGGGTAGGTAGGTAGGGTAGGTAGGTAGGGTAGGTGGGTAGGGTAGGTAGATAGGATAGATAGGTAGAGTCGGTAAGAAGGGTACGGTAGGGTAGGAAAAGGTGCATTGCAACGCATGCCGGGACAGCTAGTAATATTATAAAGCTGAAGAGTTTGTTTTGTTGAACGCGCTAATCTCAGGAACTACGGTTCGAAATGAATAAATCTTTTAGTGTTGGATTGCTCATTTATCGAGGAAGGCTATAGGCTATATAACATCACGCTACGACCAATAGGAGCGGAGCAGCAATGAAAAATATTGCAAAAACGGGGAAATTGTATTTTTTAATAATTTTACGCGGACGAAGGTCGCGGGGGACAGCTAGTTAGTTAATAATTTGAGATTACCTACTTTAGTGTTAGATTTTTGTATTTTTTTCTGTATTGAAAGTTAGTGATACAATAAATATATTTTAGGAAGTAACTTATGCAATTAAGAACTAATAGTTGTTTGTTTTTACCTGTGGAGCCTGCCCACTGCCACTTAAGTTTGAGAACTCTTCGGGCTACGTCAGTAACCTTGGTTCTCTTGCGGATGTCTTCAATTCTAACTCGATCATGCAAAGAAACTTCGAGCTGAACTTCCCTCTCCATTGCTCATTGCATTATTTGTTCTAAAAGCCGTTAAAACAACCAAAGGTTACACAAATCGATAGTCAGACAGTTGTCTTTAACTAAATCCACATCTGCTGAGCCCACTGAAGCGTACTGATAAAGCGACATGTTTCCGCGATAACTGCATGTTTTAAATATACTGAACTTCATTTATTTACCAGTAAATTACTGGAAACTGGATCTTATGTAGGAGAAGATAGGGTTTAGCTGGACAGCAGAGCTAATCTTGCAAAGATATCGTTACGAAGTGAGTGTACAATTACATATGCTGTGAGTACATCCCAAAGTTAAAATTACATCAATATACTCCTTAGCTCTTATGCGTCTGTCATTAAGGTTGAAAATCGTTTGATTTTAGTTTTCAGGAAGGTAAATAAGTAAGCTATTGAGGTCAACGATTCGCACCTTTGAAGCTCATTTCGTTATCAGTAAGTACAAGAAAATGGAGAGAAAAACGACTGTTTCACTAAATATGGGGGCAATTTATACAACGTTTTGAGAGAATTTCTTTTAAATGGCCTAAAAAGAGCATGTCGGTTCGGGCGATAAGTACCTAATTGGTTAACCTTTTTGAAGGGATTTAAACGTTTGAGGAATACTCAATTAGACGAATTGAAGGGTTTGTGTAAGTTAAAAGTGACACGCAAATTAAAATTATAATTTTTTAATAGAAATTAATGTTTTTCTTATATCCACTAGGACTTGGCTTTCTGATACAATAAGCAAGCTAGGTACATACAAGTATAATACTAATTTACGAACGGTGTGGTAGATTTGTTTATGATGCTTAAACAGGGTGTAAATCGACCCTTCACGAAGCCGTCAACCAAACATTCTGTGCATCAAACTAAGTAACTCTACGCAAAAATTATTGCTGGGAAACGACTTTTTTTTTGGGGTGAAAAATCACGTTTTACGGTAGGACTCAATGTAACGCATTCAAAACATTGATGGATGCTTTGAATAGTAAAAGGGTCATGGAGTTAAGTAAAGAAAATTTAAAACCTTAAAAAGTGGTTTTTAAAAAAAACCTTGTGAAAAATTTGGAGCTTTGACCTCCAATATCTCCGTAACTAAAAGGTGCCCAGGTATGGTTCAGAACAAAAAAATGATCACAATGACGGGGGAACAAGTGCATTTCGGCTTCGTTAAGGGTCTTTTTACACCCTTTGGAATTGTAGACCTAAGAGCACTATGATTAAACATAACATTAGATACTTATTGCAGGTTCCTACTTAGGTTGTAATCCTAACTACCCTAACTAATAAAGGGTGTAAAAAGACCCTTAACGAAAACGAAAACCACATATTCTACCCATCATTGGGATCATTTTTTTCTTCTAGACACTACCTGGGAAACCACAGGTTCTGGAGATATTGAAGGTCAAAGTTCCAATTTTTTCACAAGTTTTTTTTTAAATACTACTTTTTAAGGTTCTATCTTTACTCAAATTACCTCCATGGTCCGTTTACTATTCAAAGCATCCATCAGCAATAAGTTTTGAGCGCATTATATTGAGTTTTACCGTAAAACGTGATTTTTGACCCCAAAAAAAAATTTCGTTTCCCAGTAAAAATTTTTGCGTAAAGTTACTTAGTTTGATGTATAGAATGCTTGGTTGACGGCTTGGTGAAGGGTCTGTTTACACCCCGTATTATAAATGTGAAAGTAAGTTTGTTACCTTTTCACGCCTAAACCACTGAAACGATCATCCTGAAATTTTGCATATAATACGTTGTCAGGTGTACAGAAACGGAAATAGGGTACCTATTATCTGAAAAAAAAAATTACCGAGGAAAACAACAATAACGTTCTTATGATAATAGATGGCGCCACGTGTCTCTCGAATCATGATTGAATTATATTGTTAGAAAGAAATGAGGTTTTATGTAGCACATTTTAGTTCTATGGCAAGGACTGCAAGGAGTGACACCAGAATTTGAAAATTTGATTAGAATTTCGAATTTGTCGCTGGTCGCGGAAGACTCTTGTTGGGAATATCGCTCAAAGATCGGTAAGATTGATAATTTCCTATTTTGTGTACTTACTCGCTATTTTTGTAATCAATTACGTGTTTATTGAATTCGTTATGATTTGTGGCGGTTTAAGTTAGTTCCTGTGATTGATATTTTGTTCCAAGTTAGAATAAACGGTTGTTTTCATTATTTTGTGTAAGTACCTCGTTGTTTTTTTTAAACATTTTCGCTTCTGTTTATTAAATACAAGCGGCCCGTCCCGGCTTCGCACGGGTGGTCATTGTTTGTCAAAATATAGCCTATGCTACTCAGGATGAATGTAGCTTTCTAATGGTGAAAAAATTTTTGAAATCGGCACAGTACTTTTTGAGATAATTCATAACAAACACACATACACACATACAAAAATACAAATATTTCCTCTACAACCTACAACCCGAATTCAAAACTAAAGCATCAGGTTGTCAAATTCTAAATTAAAGCGAGCGCAGTTGCGGGCAAAACCTAATCTATACTAATATTATAAAGCTGCAGAGTTTGTTTGTTTGTTTGTTTGTTTGTTTGAACGCGCTAATCTCTGGAACTACTGGTCCGATTTGAATGATTCTTTCAGTGTTGGGTAGTCCATTTATCGAGGAAGGCTATAGGCTATATATCATCACGCTACGACCAATAGGAGCGTAGCAGCAATGAAAAATGTTGCAAAAACGGGGAAAATTGTACTTTTAATAACTTGACGCGGACGAAGGTCGCGGGGAACAGCTATCATTTATAATTCTCCACCGTACTTACTTCAAACAAAATACAAGCTATCCCATCGTTGCGCTCTCATGAGAAGTCCCGCCAAAAAATGACAATTAATTTACCGAACAAAACCCCGTTTTGCTAACATCCGGCTATTAAGATCATAACACACAATATCTAACCCTCACACAACCCTTCCAGCGTCCATCTTAAACAAAAATGACCCCGTTTGATCTTCTCACTGTTAATCGCCTAACCCCCCAAATGCGAGACGGTCAGATCGGCAGGTAAAAAATGAAACAAAAGGGTTAATTGTGGAGCGGTGTCACGGAACTATAGGATCTGACAATTTCCGGATAAAACCGGTTTTGACTGGTTCCAACCGTCTCATGATGCGTTGTTTATGGTAATTTGGACGTTTATTGTTAAAAGTCTTTGTTTTTTTTTTGGACGTGGGACTCGGAAGCTGACTTGTCGCAAATGGGATTAGTGGTCGTGTTCTCTCGGTTATTACAATGAGGGATTTAAACGCTTTAGATAAAAGATTTTTAGTTCTTTTTTTTAGCTTTGTTTCTTCAAGTTCCTTGTAGCCACTACTCAGGACAAAAAACACGCGTTTTTACTTGTTTTATCTCGTTTTACGGATGAAAATTGTATAATACTTGCCAATGTATTTTGTATCTCTGGAACGTAACGTAATATCGTCGATCGTAACTAAACGCAGTCCAGAATTGCAAAAATGAACATACAACAGAATAAACATACTTTACCCAAAATGAAATTTGATTAAATTATAAGTAAACCATTGTTACCATCGTTTGTAAATCCAGGAAGAGACTGGCACATGAACATGGGAATACGAACTAGGATAAAGATATCGATGTCTAGGAGCAGGTGAGGAGCTCGTGGCTAAATAATAACAGCCGCTCGGATCGATCTTTAGGTTAAGCCGTGCTTGCCTAGGTTGGTCTGTGGATGGGTGACCACCCATTACATACCGAGTTTCCTCCGTGCCTCGGAAAGCACGTTAAGCCGTTGGTCCCGGGTGTCTTTTGTAGATCTTTGACAGTCGTTAGGTAGTCAGTGGCCCAAAAGTCTGACAACTAGTCTTACCAAGGGCTATCGTATTACCCAGTACTAACTGGGTTGTGGAGGTCTGATAGGCAGTCGTTCCATGTAAAATACTGGTATTCAGCTGCATCCGGTTAAGACTGGAAGCCGACCCCAATATAGTTGGGAAAAGGCTAGGCAGATGATGATGTCTAGGAGCAGGTGGAGTCGGGTTGTAGATACCGACAATAACTCCATGATTGCCTAATCCAAAGATATTTATAACTATCCTTATCGAATTATGTATGAATTCATAGCTCTACAATACAAGGTATTGGTAATGGTAGGTATATATATCATTCTGATCTTCTTCTTCGGGATTCTGAATATCATCGGTAATTTTAAAAATACGTATATACACCGTGACTTTTTAGTCGTCTTACACAGGTGGTCCACTCAATGTGCCCGACATAAAATAGTTCTAGGCGCGATTTTTTTTTTTACCTGCCGTAATAGGTACAAAGAAAAATAAATAAACATTAGAAAAAATTATGAAACATCCTGTTAATGATGTTTACGTGTCAAACGGGAGAATATACCTACCCAGCGCTCGTGTTCAGTAGATTATCGCTCACAACAGGGTGCTTTAACTACGTCATGCGTCATAATATTTTTATTTTTAAATTATTAAAATCTCATAAATACCATTTTTTTTATGAATGGTTATTAGTCATTGGATACATGAAGTGGGCTGCCGTTGTAAGACGACTAAAAAGTCACGGTGTATAATAATACTGTTCCATACATTTTGAGCGTGTTTATATTGCAGTTTTGTAGGAAACAATTCGTTATTTTTAATAACCGACGACACATTTCTATGTGTTGAATACGTGGTAACCGTTTTAGAGTCGGTGTCCTTTCCACCCCGTATTCTTAGTTCTGTAAAAAAAATTTTAGCAATATTATCTTACTAACAGTTTAAAAAAATAACATCTCTTTGGTCCTTCAAAACAATCCCTTCACACCTTTTTGCAAGCTTCTGTACAAACACAAGATTAAGAATCTTTTGCAATACTTGTCGTTCCCCTTCTAGCATGACCACTTATAATCAATCATAAACCGTCCCTACTGTCCTGTTTCTCTGTCTTCTACCTTTTTGCAACGTCCCTAAGAGCGTTTATGCAAATTTTGGCAATTAAAACTTTGCACGTATAACGGTCTTCTCATCTTTTGTTACTTCGGCAGCTGACGGTTGGTTTTTAGTTAAAAATAACATTGCCGAATGAATTTTGGATGGCCATTTGTATCTGTGTGAAGATCCCATGTATCTATAGATCCAATTGATCTGTCACTAACTAATAATAGGTTTAAAAAACCTGAACTCACATTATTTATGGAATCAGGCGTTACTTTTCGGAAATCTATGTTATGCAAAATAACAATTTATTCTTAACATCGCGAAAAAGACCCAGGCTTGGATGCAGCACCGTCTTCGCGCCCGCAAAAAATGCGCATGCAACCAAACTACATTCGGTTAATGAACTCATATTTTAAAGTCTAGAATGAAAATATGAATATTTGATGTGTTTATTTATTAATCATTTATTTAACAATTTATGTACACACTAAATACAGAAAAGAAGAAAGGGACAGAAAATAGTACAAAGGTGATGCTTATTTCTAAAGAAATCTCTTCCAGCATACCCGCGAAAGGAGATACTAAAAAAAGAGATGTAGACATAGTGTGTAAAAGAAGAAGAGAAAATGGAATAGGTACATAAAACAGAACTATTTAATTATAATATACCATAAATAATAATCAGAAAAGAATTTACTAACAAACTTAAACAAAGACAAAACATATAACATATAATAGGTAATATATGTGTTGTTGTATGAAAGAATCTTGGTAAATTATTTATTTTAATTTAGCACAGAGTACAGTCTAGTAGTAGTAAGTCTGAGATAACGGTAACAATGGCGAGAGAGGATAAAGAAGCATTTAAGGTGGAACGCCAGGGTAACTCGCGAAATACAAATTTTCTTACGTTTTTTGCAATTTTCCGGTCAATGTCAGATTTTACCTTGAACAAAATATGATTCGCAGCCGTATAAAGTATGTGTTTACGGAATTTTAGTTATTAAAATCATCAATACCACCCCTTTAAGTTCATTTAATCCGATTGAATGATTATTTCATCAAAAGTGTAATAAAGCCATATTTGATAAGGTCGCAAATCATATTTTAATCAACATACAACTTGACACAGACCAACAAATTGCAAAAAAGTTGTAAGAATATTAGAATTTCAAATCAAACATTGGCGGCCTACCATCACCTTCCACAATGTCACCTCCGTGTGGAAACGAGATGGTGCTGTACAGGATGTCTAGTTCCATCTCTTTCCCAGACTGAAGTAAAGTTAAAATAATACTCCTAGGTACTAGACGTGCTAGTAACACAAGTCCCGATCGCTCTAATCGCTAGCTCGCTAATTAAATGACGAAGTAATTTTAACTATAATTAATTAAAGGCCTGTAATTACATCGCCTATTAACGCAACATACGATTGCAGTTAATGCGTATAATCATATTGCAAAAGACTGCGTGTGTTGATTGGCCGTCGCGCGTGCGTACATTTATTTCAAAGTCGGAGAAGCTGTTCAACCGTTGAATTTAAAACGATTTGAGTCCTGATAAAAATCTATAACCAAAAAAAAAAACAAAAAAGTGTAAGATACACTATGGTTAAGAACAGATTCTTATTCTTATTCCTTATTGCACACAAAACAACAAAAAAAATACACATACAAATTGCAATAATATAGCTTATGTACAATGGCGAGCTTAACCCAGAATTGGGTTTTCTTACAGCAAACCAAATTTTGATTGCGAAATTTGCATAAGAGGATATACCTATGTGCATTAACAGAACATCTTATTACTTAAATTAATAAATTTTATAAACTAAACTACATACATACAGTATAATATACGTAATACATACAATATATATACAATACAATGTCTATATTATGTAGAATCCTATTTACCTACATATTGATCATTTCGACAGGAAATGTTCCCTTATTCCTTTCCTGAACACTTCTAACGACGGGCTATCCCGCAAGGAGTGTGGAAGTGAATTCCAAAGGCGCACAGCACGAACAGTAAATGATCCATCATACCGACTTGAGGAGTGAGGAGGGGAACCAAGGAGAAGAGATGATGATGAGCGACAAGGTTTACCTCTTGGAACAAGGTACTCAAAGCGTTCCCGAAGATATGAAGGAGCTTTAGAATTGTGAAGAATGGAGAAGAGAAAAGAAAGAGTGTGACAATCTCGACGCTGCCGAATAGGTAACCACTTCAGCTGCTTCCGAAATTCCGACACATGGTCGTACTTACGAAGCCCGAAAATGAAGCGGATACTCAAATTCTGCAGACGTTCGAGTTTATTAAGAAGTTCCTCAGTCGCATCAAGAAAATAGACATCAGCATAGTCTAGAAGAGGAAGAAGAAGAGATTGAGCGAGAGTAATTTTAGTTTCAAATGGAAGGAATTTCTGAAGTCGCTTAAGAGACCGATACGAACAAAACACCCTCCTGCTTACTTCCGCAATGTGAACATGCCAAGATAGGTTGCAGTCCAATAATACACCTAAGTCTTTGACTTTCTTGGAGTAGGGTATACCGATACCATCGTACATAACAGGCGGGAGTGACTGATGACTCAATAAATTGACAAAGTATCTGCCACCAATAATGAGAGCTTGTGATTTTGTTGGATTAACTAACAGTCCCAAACTTTTAGCCCACTGACTGATGTTTTGAAGATCATTATTGATGGCATCGATGACTCCAGGAAGCTCTTCGATTTTAAAATGACGATAAATCTGCAGGTCGTCTGCATAGAGATGATAATGTGAAGTTAATATCATAGTGACAGCGTTAATGAAAATGGAGAAAAGAAGAGGAGAAAGGACGCCACCCTGAGGAACACCCGCAGAAAGATCGCACCAATCAGAGCAAGCCTCATCTAAGTGTACCGACTGCGAGCGACCCCGAAGATATGAATCAAACCAAGCAGTCACAGGAGGAGATATGTTTAGAGAGATAATAGATATTAGAAGACGTATTCTATCAACATGAAGTACATGTAAAGCCGAAGAGCATTTGGAACCGTCACTAGCGATCCACGGACATCAGACACAGCTATCATACGTTCAGACAATTTTAAGAAAAGCGTTAATTATACACTTATTTTCTTTACTGCAATTGAAACTGTATAGAAAACATAGCCAGCGGTTAATTCTGATAACACTGCTCGCCGCATTCGTCATCCGCAGTAGCCATGGTGACGAAAGATCTATGTCAAACAAAAGAAATAATGAATATGTTCGTATATTTACTTTTACTGCCGCCAACCATAAATTCAGAAAACATATTTGCAAGACAAATGAAACTCAACGATGAAATGTTGAATGAAGAGTTACCGAACCTTTTCTCCAATTTTGTCAAAGCCTTTGAACGGAGACCTGGTCTGAATTCGGACAACCTGGAATTGAGAGCTCAAGCACATTCAAAAGAATCAGAAGAATATGAAGGACGGCTATATCTAGGATACAAACCTAAGAATCATGGTACGAAGAAGCGAATTAAAGTAGAAAAAAATCCGCATAAGTCGCGATTTGACATAGTAAGCAATGAAGATCATCCTGACTATGAGGAATCTGAAGAAAAAGGAAAGAAACACAAATGTAAACCTGGTAAGAGGACGAGGACTAGAAACGGTAGAATGTTGTTTATTGGTTTGATTGTTTAAGCACTCTATAACTGGATAATATAAATTCTTAATATCACACCCAAATCTATTGAATTATCACCTTAGTGTAACTGAAAAGCGGCGCATTAAAAACAATTCGAGAACTTATTTCGTTATATTTAAGTTTTTATTTTGTTTTGTTTTGCAATATTTAGGACACTCCTGGCGTGCAAGTATTGGTCTTATTTATTTTACAATTTTTTGTCATTCATCCGCTGTTGAAGGGTTGATTAAGTTACCGCCAAATATGCGATTATTGTGTCATTTTAGTTGATGAGATGTTTTTTTGTCTATTGACTATTGTTTCTTCATAAAATCTAATAATCTGTGAAAAGGAAAAATATGTTTTTTTATTTCAATTTAATCTAATTAATAGAATCTTCTTAAATAATAAATCTTAACCTTCCCAATCTCACGCGGGTCAGATTTACCCTACTCCTTTAACTGACCACTCATTCAAATCCTATTGACCCTTCTCAAATAACACTGAAATGCGACCAGGGGTCATCTGGACCAATTTCGGACAAAGGTATAAAGTTTGTAAAAAACAGGGATTGGTCAAGATGGACAATAGAAGTGACCCTTCCAATTAACGAGTCTTGACCCTTAGGGTCCCGGGGTATTGAAAGGGTTGGGATTAGAGGTGTAACGGAAGATGATGAATGGGGTAACAGACGCCTTATTCTTTGGGGTTAAGAATGAGCTGTATTGAATAAAAGGTTGTTTGTTATTATTAGCTGTAGGTATGTATGCCGTTTGAGAAGAGAATGGTTGACGCTGAATATTATGAATGTCTTACATTTGTTTTTATTTATGTCGAGACGACATGTAAAGCAATCTAATAATATACTTAGATCATAACGAAATGTAAAGTAGTGTTTTTGGCAAATAATATTTTATTATACCCTTGTTCATAACCATTCCTTTTCCACACAAGGCCTGCGCAGACGAGGCAGAGACGCCAGCGTATCAAGCTATCCGAAACTGTGAAATTTTCCCAATCAACCTTGAACCTAATACTTTAGCGATAAAGTTGAAAGTCTATTAAAGTTTGACAAATTGTAGTAGCCTGATGTGCTGGTCTCTGCTTCGGTCGGTCTTAAAGTCGGCGGGATATCGTGTGTGCGTTGATATGATGATTTGTGAGCTTCGAGTATCGATGGTACGACTTATCAAATTTCTCGGGCGCAGTAGATGGCTACGATAAGGATTATCTCATATACATTTACCATATTATCATTAAAATCAACCAAAAGTAGTGGTAAGTACCCGGTAACCGGTAAGTAATGGGCGGTCATCCATCCACGGACGAACCTAGGCAAGCGCAGCTTAACCTGAAGATCGACCCAAGCGTTTGTTTTATTTAGCCACGAGCTCCTCGCATAACGTTACACTATTCACAAACATATTTGTGAAAAAGAAACAAACGAAATGTGTATGTAATTCAAAATTCAGTAATTGTTTTTAAAAATAGCAAGTGAAATAGCATTGCAAACTAAGCAAGCAATAAAACCTGATTACAATTCACGGCACAATTGATCTCCCCAGTAACGATTTGGTTTTTACAGATTGATGTCACACAAAACGATTAAAATGCTCGCATATTTTCTTCTTCTGCTACCAACCACAGAGTCACTATCACTGTTTAAAAATTTCAAAATACAAAAGTAATAATATAAATAAAATATTTCAGCGTAAGAAAGTGCTTAATCGCCATCAAGGTATATTTGAAGGACCTATGAAAGGCTTATTCCAACCTGAGTACAACAACAGCGATTCAAGAAAATTTACAAGACTACTGTAATTTTTTTATTTTTTTTGAAACCATTTTTAAAAAGTAGGGTTACGAGTAAGGGAACTTCAGAAGACTCTTTTTCTGATAAAATTCCAACGATATTTTTGACCAAAGAGATTCTTAAACTGATGAATATAAGGTGCTTACAATCGACCCCGGCTAACGAAGACGAGACTTCAATCAAGAAATATGAATGTGTCGTGAAACAGAGGGGTATCTTTGGTGCTCGCAGAACTATAATATTAACTGAAACAAAAAAGTTATTTTTACAGTAAATAATTACTTCCATTTCCTTAATTCTTAGGGTGCAGTTTTTAATTAGTAAAAGTGAAGTGTAGTATCATCGATGATATCAACTCTTAATATCTCGTGAGACAATAGGCAAACGCTAGCAGCCTTTAAAATTTTGATTGAAAAACCCTAGAAAATTAAAATAACTAGAAATAAACGAAAGAATTCCAGTACAATTGTAATTGTAATAAATAACTTGTCATTACGTGCGCTGCGTGGAATAAAATCAAGGTTGGGTAAAGCCTCAGGCAGTGAACGGTCAAAATTACCCCCTTGTACGTTAAAGTGTTAAAAAATGTCTTTATTTAAAAATGATTTCGTGGCCATTTTAGAACAGCTCTAATTTTGTTTGATTCTTTGTTTAGATCATTATTTATTAAATATGAAATAAATTAAAAAATGTTCGATGTTACCCGACCGAGGATGATTGCTAGAAGATTTAAAAAGATGAAGTAATACATAAAGGGTGTAAAAAGACCCTTAACGAAGCCGAAGGGTACTTGTTCTCCCCGTTATTGCGATCATTTTTTTGTTCTAGACCATACCTGGGAACCTTCTAGTTACGGAGATATTGGGGGTCAAAGTGCCAACTTTTTCACAAGTTTTTTTTTAAATACATGTTTCTAATGTATTTTTTTTACTTTAAACACCTTTACGACCCCCGTATTATTCAATCCATCCATCAGCATAATGTTTTGAGTCCGTTACATTCAGTTTTATTTTCCACCCCAAAAAAAAAGTCGTTTCCCAGCAATAATTTTTACGTAAAGTTACTTAGTTTGATGTACAGAATGCCTGGTTGACGGCTTCGTGAAGGGTCTGTTTACACCCCGTATATTTAAGACTAGCGGCCCGTCCCGGCTTTACACGGGTGGACATTTATTTTCTAAACATTTTGGGATAAAATATAGCCTATGTTACTCAGGGATAATGCAGCTTTCGATTGGTGAATTTTTTTTTGAAATCGGCACAGTAGTTTTTGAGTTTATTCATTACAAACATACAAAAATACAAATCTTTCCTCTTTATAATATTAGTAAGAGTAAGATAAGATTAGTAAGAAGTAAGATGACTCTTCACGGAACGGTTTCCTTCTATGTACCGAGTTATTGTGTTTTTATAGTTTTGTCTTTTTTTTTTTTAACTAGTAAAACACCAGAGGTTTCTTTATGGTAGGTGAAAAACCGTTTGTGTAGCTTTACATACAAATTAATTGGCATCAAAGTTTTCAAACGAAATGACGAGCATGTACAAAAAGTTGAGTATTTATAAAGGCGACGTTTTCTGTTTATTTCCCTGGAGATGGGGGTGAATAGATGTTTTTCATCGCAGAGGCGTGTCTGTGGTTCAGTTTTACCGCACCTACTAATGTTATTAATTGTTTTTTTTTCGATGTTATTTTGAACGAGTTCAGAAGAAGTTATGTTTTGTTTTAGCAACGTCGAAAATGCTCTCAAATATTTGTCTGTATTGACTAATTAATTAATACTTATTGCTTAATTAAATTACGAAATATCGCTAACAGCTTCAGCAGTCTACAAGTTCTCACTGCTGGGACATGAAGAGGAGGCTATCGTCTCTGTGGGTCTTAATTATTGTCAATTAAGTAGGGATTGGGTCGTAATTAGTGTCCAGCCCGACTTTCGGATTCAGCTTCGGCCACCTTCGGCCTAAAAACCATCTTCGGCCAAAATAGGCCGACATTTTGGCTGAATCCGAATTTGCACGAACGAATTACGAATGCGCGAGAGTGTGGTGGAAGAGGCGACGCGCGGGGGACAGGGGTCACTCTTTTAATTATGCCGTTAAGTGATTTATATACAGTCGACTTAAACTTTTAATTTGACAGTGAATAATAAAAAGTTTCAGTTAATATTACTCACTTTTAAGCAATCTTCACCTGATTTTTTCAGGATTATTAAACTTTCCCCTTCGGTCTCGGCTGCGGCCGAAGTTTGTGGCGAAAGCCTATTAATCTACTTCGGCTTTCACCAGAAATCGAGCACTAGCCGTAATCCACCACGATGGATAGGTGGATGGCAGATCACGTCACATGTCTTTTATTTTGGTTGTAGTAAACAATAAAAAACCAAAAAGGTACCTAAGTATGAACGTGTCGGATTATATACTACTAGCTGTTCCACGCGACTTTCGTCCGCGTAGAATTGTTAAAAATACAATTTTCCCCGTTTTTGCAACATTTTTCATTACTGCTCCGCTCCTATTGGTTGTATCGTGATGTTATATAGCCTATAGCCTTTCTCGCTAAATGCGGTATCCAACACTAAAATATTTTTTTAATTCGAACCAGTAGTTCCCGAGTTTAGCGCGTTCAACCAAACAAACAAACTCTTCACCTTTATATATTAGTATAGATTCTGAGCTATGCTATGTGAAAACATCATGTGTGGTATAAAATATAACAATTTACTTAATTTATCGCGTCGTCACGTTACCGCTCTACTTCCCATTAATGTTACATTTAAATATTTCTCCAATAAACATTGTTAGAATATTTAATTCATATATTTTGATAAGCCTAAATATTTGCAACTATTACGTTATTTTTATAAAAATTAAATTGATTGCGCGATATGTGGATTTCAGCCCATTCTCGAGAAATACGCAGCCTATCGTATCGTAGGCCTATCTGAGGCAACCCATCCAGCTTGGGGGAACCTTGCGAAGGAAGCCGACTGAAGGATCCAGAACTTGGGTAAAACTTGCTCAAGTCTATCCCGCACAGCGTGTACGAAATCGTAGACACTGACAGTCGAGTAGGTCTCTTTGGCCCCCAAAAGCTGGCTGGGACAGAATGGATGTGAAAGGGTGTTGAGGCTAGCAGTGGACTATTCTGTGATACAGGATACTAGGTTAAGTTGATAGACAAACCCTATCATAGCTTACTTGGAAGTGGGGAAAGAAAAGGACATGGGATACCTTACATCTATCCTGGAAAATGATCATATATTTTCATGGAAGTCTTTTTCTTTTGTAGCCACCTGCACAGCTCTAACATTTGCTTCAATTAAATCTTGGTAGGTGCAAGTGGTTGTGCAGGATGGGCAGGACAAGAGGAGGAGCATATCCTGCAGAGTGGCTCCACACTGGCAATCTGTTTGGGATGAATCGATGATACCCCATTTTGCCAGATTAGGTATATCTACTGCGGCCATCCTGGGCTCGCAATCGGTTAAGGGATTTCCAGATTGGCCACTGCAGTTCGTATCCGGGCGGCAGGTGTTCTTCCGGGTTGATGAAATGTGGAAGGGTGGCATGCTTGCTCCGTCTACTAAGGAGGTCGTATATCTTAAGCTTTTACGGCTCTTTAAGCATCATGGAAGTGAATCAGCTAGATAGAAAAAAAAAACATCTGTAGAAATAGATCTTCCAGTATCTTTAACGAATGACTTTGTATAGTCAGTCAGATCAATAAAAATCTATAGTTTATTCTGCATTTCTCAGTAACGCAACACTACTAGGTGCGCAGACGCGTCAATTATGCAAAAGTTACGTAAAACACAGTTTTGTGCATCGATACGTTAGTAAATAGAGTGCGACGCGTCTTTGTTTTTGTAATGATATGAAGTGATCGTACCGATTTTTATGATTTTCCAACAACATTTTAGAAATAGTCGGGGAAACAGAAATGAGAAACTACTCACAATCATATACGCCACATAAGTGCCAATCAGCCACTGCAACATGTCATAGTAAAACGGCATTTGTGACCTGATGGATGCCCAAACAAGATGTTCTGAGAAAGGTGTTACGTAGAATTTTGTGTCTCAGCTACCAGCAGTTTCTTGCTGCCGTCAGCAAGTCTCTGCTTCGTGGAAAGCCTTACAAAGCTGCAACTTCTAGCACGATAACCACTCCTGAACCTTTGTGGCGAGTGTGGCGACGCTTGTGAGACGCCTCTCTCTAGCAGTGGACTTTTTACGGCTGATATGATTGTTGGCATCTCCAACATTTTATTATAATATTTTTTTCTTCTTGCAACACTGCTTGCATATTGTCAAAACTGTCTGTCATTAAAGACTCTCTTGAATCCGGCTCGAAGGACCATGATTTTGTATGCAGCTGTGGGGCTAGTAAATTGAGGGAGAGGGCTTGTGGCGAATAAAACACGTATTTTCCTTCTAGAGAGTGAATTCAAGAGAGTTTTTAATGACAGACAGATTTGACAACATGCACGCAGTATTGTTGGGGATGCCAACAATGATCAGTACAGCGTTTACCAAAACCCATGGAATCAATCGTTTACTCCATTTCTTACTACTCCATGTCTCCACATATTCAATTCAGTTTTGCATGGGAATGTGTCGAGATGAAGTTACGTCGCGATTGATATGCGACTGTCTGCTGTTTTTATAGACCTACGTGGAAATCGTTGTAATAGACCAGCTGCCAAGGAAATGTTAACCTAATTGATTGAAGAAAACGATTTCACTTTGATTGATTTCTTGTGGAACTTAGATTCTATTTTTTTTTTAAGCTAAAGCATAATCCGCCTGTAATGGACTATGCTATGACATAGGCTTCTTTGTGAGAGGGAGGGGTCCAGTGAGGATAGTGGTTCTAAGACATGGCGATTCCTTCGCAATGCTTTCCTTCACCGCTTTGAGAGCAGTGGTGACAGTCACCACTGGACCACCACCGCAGCTGCCATTTTTATGCAGAAGAGGGACAAAGGACTTACATAGCAATAGCATCACACGATTCTACACAAAGGGGGTGGTTGAAGTATAACTACACACGTTTTTCTCTAGATGAAGAGGGTAGTTATCATCTATTTACTACACACTCCAAGCTACCTCTCGCCAGAGTTCTAAAATAGAGGAACCTCATTAATGACTCTGCCCTGGATTGTAAATGTGGTGCTGTTCCACAAATGATGAGGGACGTAATATCGTGTCCTGCGTGTCCTGTTGTTTGTTCACTACAGGAACTGATGGACGCTACCGAAAGCGCCAAACTAGTAGATCAATTGAGATTGCCATCGAAATGCGAAGAAAAAGAAGACCAAAATACTGTTTTTTATGAGTCCAACTCTTACCTATCAAGAGCCCTCTTATTTGCACTGCCCACAATAACGCAAACAGAGGTGATTCTTAATAGCGCAGGCGCGCGCAACATTGATCCCACATGTCCTATTTAACCCTCCAAGATAAAAAGTCACAAACATAATAATATCTCTTCTATATAAACCCTAAAATGCACCCTAACATACATATCTCAGCTAAATAAAGGTGTGTCTACACAATACGTATGCAAAGTTTATCTTGTTAGTGCGTATGTGTGGTGTATGTTGGTGGATGTTTGTGTATGTCGGTGTATGATTGTGTATGCTCCCCCGAGACGCGCGTGTCTCCAGTCCGCGCAGTGAAATATTAAAAACAACACCTAACTGCCGATGGATAGTAGGAGAGTGTTGTATTGGTATCAAATAGTGCTAAAATACCAATACCAATGAAACATAAGTCGACCAAACAATAACTAGAGCTGAGGACTAGCATTACCGGGCTATAATGTTCCCACTGCTTGAACTCTGCTAAGCTAGAACTGGCCTCCTCTCTTGAGAAGGATGGGGGGCTATTATCCACCAGGCGGGCCCAGTGCGGCTTGGTAGATGTCACATGTTTTCAAAATTTTGGTTCTAGGACATACCGGTTTTCCTCACGATGTTTTCCTTCACTGTTTCGAGAGCAGTGGTGATGAGATAAATCACACTAAGGAATGCTCCTGCCCGGGTTCGAATCTACGACTTACTGCTCGTAAGTCGGGGCCGCCACCGCTACTCTTAAAGCTGAGGACTAGACGAGTTCATATCGACAGAGAAAACCTGGGTTCTGAGGCTAAGCTCCAGTCACACAGCTAGAATTCGCAGAATAACATCAGATTTAACCAATTAATTGGTCAATGGCCTTCTTTTAAGTTATGATGTAGGTACTAAAGTCCAAACATAGTAAAGTCTACCAGATACGACATCAAGTCATGACGGGCCCGAGTACCTATTCATTATAAAAAAAAACAATCCCATTAATTTATTTTCACGAAGACAGAAACTGTAAACCGTAACAGATATTACAAATTAAACATAACTGGTGGAATTAAAAGAAAAGAGGAAAGGTCATCACTGCCAGGCACGCTTTTCACGGAAACTTACTTAGGCTACTTTATTTTTTTTTAATAAAAGTAACCTAAGGTAGACCTTTACATTAGCAATCTGCTAGTAAAAGTCCCGTCAAAATCGGTTTAACCATTTCGGAGATTAGCCGGAACAAACAGACAGACAAAAAAAAAATAGTTTTTATTATAAGTGCCGTAAATATTTTCGTAACAAACGTGATGGTATGTAGAAACCGTCAACATCACACACAGGCCATCATAACCTGCACTTGCAACTAAACCAACCAATCGATAAACCAACATTGACTAACTGCAATTAAAACTGCTCTAATAACTGCCTTCCAATAACTACGCCAATCTACCTCGCTCGTACTACAATGACAGACGCCGTGGAGTCTCGCACACACACACATGCGTACACCCACACTGACGGACAGATAGCAGTGACTCACCTGACTGAGGGTGTGTGCGGTGACCATGAGTTGCGGAGGTGGTTGGATAGAGCTGGGGTGGCGGAAGGGTCAAATTTATAAAGAGATTTTTTTCTCTTCACATATTAAGGTTCGGTCTTAACGGAATGCATACAGAACTCTGACAGATATTGAAGTAGTAGTATAGTAGTAGTAGTAGTATAGTAGTAGTAGTAGTATAGTAGTAGTAGTAGTGTTGTGGTATTGTAGTAGTAGTATTGTAGTAGTTAGTAGTTTCCGATGTCCACAGCTTGTGTGTAGTGTGTCCGGACATTTAGGTTATTTTAATCAGTCTGTTTTTTTTTGGATATGCTGAAATTAAGATACTTATGTAAGTCCTTTTACTGAATGAGAAAAAAACTTTTCTATTAATAAAATAAGTAAATGACTTGAGGCATCCAAAATATGTATGCTGAAAATGCATCTTCATGATGCACTTAAACTTGTCTATACAACTCATCATTTACCTGTCCCTATCCCAATTTATTTAGGGTCGGCGCAGCATGTCTTCTTCTTCCATATTCGTCCATTACTCGTCATCACATCATACAAACAACTCCGTTCTAGCTATATTATCTTTTACACAGTCCATCCATCGTTAGAACTATCGCCAGAAAACTAGATTTTCAAACAGACAAAATCATAACCGCAAAATTCCTTGAAAATCCCGAAAACATGGTCACTACAGGTGTACATTTTACTTGCATATCGATTCAGCGCACTCCCCCGGCGCCAGAGGGGGAGTCCAGGCGCCCAGGGGGGTGGGAGGGGGGCGGCAGGCACCCGCTCTTTTTATGCCCGAGTCGAAAACTGGATAAATGCGGCTTCCACTTCCCTGAATTGTGGACACCGTATCATTTTTCGGATATTCGGAAACGGCAGACATATTGGATGTTATTTTTCGTTGAGTTTCCACTACTGGTGAAATTGATGGGTTGTTTGTACTGTGCTGTCGGTCGAGTGTTTTTGTTATTGTATGTGTTTTCTATGTTATTTGATTGTTGGAAATTGGGACTGAAATTTTGATCTGATAGGCCGAACATTATTGCTGGGAAACGACTTTTTTTTTGGGTTGAAATATCATGTTTTATGGTAAAACTTAATGCACTCAAAGCATTGTGCTGATTGATTCAATGAGTAGTAAACGGGTCATGGAGGTATTTAAAGAAAAGTTATTATTTTAAAACTAGTATTTTAAAAAGAAGTTGGTACTTTGACCCCAATATCTCCATAACTAGAAGGTTCCCAGGTATGGTCTAGAACAAAAAAAATATCGCAATGACAGGGAGGACCAGTGCCTCTCGGCTTTGTTAAGGGTCTTGTTACTCCCATTATACAGTAATTAATGAGAGTAACGGTATGACCGTGATGGTGACTATATCCATGGAAAAGACGCTGATCCTTTCTATGTCAATAATTTCTGAGCATGCTGATTATAACAGTTCTTATGCATCTTATTACCATGATTCAAAATACAATTATGACAGCCCATTTGACAGAGGATATCTACAAGAAGCTCTAAAGGTTCGGGGCTGCGGGACTGTTCCAAAGCGAAACCGCGGCCCTAGAACACAAAGGGCAAAGAAGGAACATGGATGGGTTTTAGTCAGTAAAAGTCTGACACTCCCTCCCACTCCACCCAGAGCGGGGGGGGGAGGGTTATTTGATGATTTTTTCTTTTACAAATCTCCTTATGTCACTGAAAACAAGTGACAATCACGGTCGTTTTATGCCGTCTATCTACTATAGCTACTTGATAATAAGAGACGATCACAGTATTTATATCTTCCATCAACTCATCTATACAAATAAATAAAATTGAAGTGTCTGTTTGTAATTTCATAATAACAGCTTTTACTAAATGTGTATGGAAGTATATACCTACGGTACTTTTAACAAAAAACATTTTTTTACATTTTTGTCTATCTGTTTGTTCCGGCTAACTCAGAAACCGCTGGACCGATTTGATGGGACTTTAATTGGCAGATAGCTGATGTTATAAGGCGTAACATAGGCTACTTTTATTTCAGAATAATGATTATTCTCCTTCTTATTGTTAACAAATTCAAAAAGGGGAAGTAATATTTCTATAATAATTTGATGCGGACCAAGGTCGCGGGCAACAGCTAGTCTATACTTAGTTTCTCTAGCACCTAACGACAAACATCATTTGTTTCTCGAAACCCCACATTACACCTCATCTACGCGAACAAGAGGCAGTTGGCACAATTGGCTGGGAGTGGGACACGCGTGGGACAACTCTCGGCCACCAGTCACCACTAATTCTATTATCTGCCGGTCTGTAGGATTACACGTCACGCAGATATCACTGTTGGCGGTGATTTTCCAATGATGTCGACACTTGACAAAGATACATGGATGTTAAAAATAAATTTTGCTTATTAGCAAACGTGCTACTGAATTGAAAGTATCTATTTTAATCCTTTCTTAAAGACTATTTAATTTATTATTTATTTATCTATTTTTTTTTCCTATTTTCTGTTTTATTCCTTCACTTTTACAGTTCATGGTCCAGGCTAAGTAATTGCTGATTTAGATAATGAGTTAGTCCCAATCATATAATTATCATCTTTTCAACCAACATCGTAGCTGTAACGTTATGTCTTTGATCTAAATATGATAAGATGATCGTAAGTTATTTGAAAGTTTTTTTCCAAAGTTTAAACTACCTTCAAAAGCTTCATATTAGCTTAAAGAAACTAGTATTAAGGCAGCGCTATTCACTAGTCTATTAAATAACAACGTCACAATACGATATACATATGTAGTACAATAAATTAGCAAACAAACGCATCGTTGACCGCAACTCGACGCCTAAGGGAACGCTGACGAGCTAACGGTAAAACTGATTTGCGCAGGTTTGTCATATTAAGACAATGTGTCACGCTTTGTTTTGGGGAGGATCAAATGTCTGGGCTTGTAAATATCTATTGTATGATTCAAATGGCTATTTATTGTATACTTTAAGTACACAAATGCATATAGGTGGACTTGACGCCAATATTAAACGATTATGGATTAAGAAACTAATAGGCGTAACTAAAGATATAGGATTTGTAAATTTTTTTAAGTTTGCCCAAAACTCGACATTATATAGGAATAATATGTAGCCACGGTAATTGGCAATTAAGGCACTTGTCTAACTTCTTTATGTATTCTGAGGTAGCACACTATTCTCATTACAAACATTTATCAAATGCTTGGAATTACAATAAAATAATTACTAAGTTAAAATAAACCTATTAGTGACGTACACACCATACCATCCACCCACATGAACCGAAAACCTTTAATAGCTGTGCATTTTTTTTTTCTTTTCTCTTTATTTGTTGGCCAGTTGATGCCAGTCCCATCGGACCTCGCGAAAAAGAGAAAATTCTCAGTGTCGACACAAATGGAAAACAACACGAATCGTACAGTAAACTACGCTTTTACGTAAGCTCAGTATGTCACAGGCGTGGCGTGGCGGGTGGACAACAGCCTCTATCATTCTATTGTTAGAGAGATTGTTAGCTAATTTGTTTAGTGGGTACTGTACTCTGCAGCTATGAGAATGTTCGGTGAGATGAATAGGTTTGTACGTTGCCAGTACCGAGATATGGTTACTTGTGCTTGTCTTTTAAGTCCAACAAAGTACCTTGTTGTATTGAGGAGCTCGTGGCTAAATAATAGCAGCCGCTCGGGTCGATCTTTAGGTTAAGCCGTACTTGCCTAGGTTGGTCTGTGGATGGGTGACCGCCCATTACATACCGAGTTTCCTCCGTGCCTCGGAAAGCACGTTAAGCCGTTGGTCCCGGGTGTCATTTGTAGATCTTTGACAGTCGTTAGGTAGTCAGTGGCCCAAAAAGTCTGACAACCAGTCTTACCAAGGGGTATCGTATTACCCAGTACTAACTGGGTTGTGGAGGTCAGATAGGCAGTCGCTCCATGTAAAATACTGGTATTCAGCTGCATCCGGTTAGACTGGGCCGACCCCAATATAGTTGGGAAAAGGCTAGGCAGATGATGATGCAAATGGCATTCAATCCGCGCTTACCTTGGCCTGAAACGCTGAACAAATCAGACATTATAATGAAAACTGGAGAAACCTTTATGTGGTCTGAAACTGGTGTCACTGCTAAAGCGATTAGTTACTTATACGAAGCTCTTCATTGTAGGCAAATAATTTAACCTTGGTAAGACTGGTTGTCAGACTTTGGGCCACTGACTACCTAATGACTGTCAAAGATTTACAAATGATACCCGGGACCAAAGGCTTAACGTGTTTTCCAAGGCACGGAGGAAACTCGGTATGTAATGAGTGGTCACCCAGACCATCTCAGACACTAATCTGCACGGACCTCATATGACTTGACCAATGTCTGGACTTTAAAAGAGACAGTGAACTCTGAGTTTGTTTCGGCTGTTTCTTCTCAGAGTAGTCAGGTACAAAACACCGGCCCCATCTAGTTTTAAAACATATTATGAAGTGACGTGTCAAAGTGTTTTTGTTTTAACCACTTTACAGAAATAAGTATGATTAAAAGTTCTTCATATTTGGCAGTGTTTGGTGTCAAAAACTGTCCAAAGAAAGGTTCTGAACATTTTGGCAGTCACCATATTGTTAGTCCAAAATCCGTAGAAAGCTATGTCATTATGGTGTCCATTGTCCCATAAACAATCGAGCTGGTTGAATTATTACAATTACTCAGGTCAACTACCTTATTGAATATAATCACCAGAGATCAATGCACCTCCTTAGGTGGGTCGACAAAAGAGGTCGAAGATATCTAGAGCCCAAGACAACGCGACTTGGGCTGCGGGACTGTTCGAAAGAGATACCGCGGCCCTGGAACACAAAGGGCAAAAAAGGAACATGGATGGGTTTCACTAAAAGTCTGACACTCCCTCCCACTCCACCCAGAGCGGGAGGAGTTATTTGATGATTTCCCAGCCTTAAAAAAGAAGACAAAGCGACTTTCTATTAGTAGGTACACTTCAGCCAATTAATCTGTGCAGGCGAGAAAACACCGAACTTAAATAAAAGTACCAAGTTTGACACATCGATGTAGTGTTTTCTTGACAAGCAGCGCCACCTTGAAATGCAGACTTAAAGTGGTCATACTGTACTGTGATACGATGACGTAAAAGCCAAAAATGATGAGACTGACATAAGCTAACGAAAAACTAAGGGTATGATATTAGTGTTAGTCTCGTTGAAAAGTCGTGTAGTAATAAGAAAGGATTTGAAAGCGATTGCCTCTTGTCATCTTCACTACATAACATAATATCACGCTTGTAATCCCTGAAGGGTTAGGAGGAGGTGTACCTAATAGTACACCCACATTTCGCCAGTTATGTTTAAGTCCCATGTAATACGGGGCGAGCCTATTGCGTGAATCTGGCACAAATCCAGACTCCCTGGCTGCTACTGAGAAATTCCTGATGGAAAAACCCAATACCACTTTGCCCGACCTGAGAATCGAATCCAGGACCTCAAGCTCAGCAACTAGACCAACGAGGCAGTCGACTAACATAGAGGAAGTTGGTTAAGACATATTTTCCTTTATTCAGTGTGACAGACCTAACCACCAGAGAATGTTTATCTTTCCATTGATTTCAGTAAGCACCATGGTTCAATTCATAGACGTTTTGATCTCAGCAAATAAAGTATTGCATGTGCCTGGCACTATTTCCAAAACATGCTTGAATCTTATAAATTTCACACTTGGGCTGTAAAGAAAATGGATGCAGAAATAAACATTACAGAAAACTTTCCGTAGGAAAATCTAGTTCATCACAGTCGTGTACAAAACCACTGAGTATAATACTAGAAACTTCCTTGAAAAGGCAAAAATATCGTCTCCCATAAAATATTAAACAGCTCTAACTTAGCTTGAACTAGATTCCTAGCCTTTATTGAAGAAAGCCTCGCTATGTTCTCAATTAATATTGTATTATGTACTAGCTTTTGCCCACGGATTCGCCTGCGTGGAGGTCGTAACTTATCCCACGGAGGCGAACTGCTGGGATAAAGGATTAAAGTCATCCTATGTCCTCCCAGATCATCATGTACTTACTACCAGTGAGTGCATCGAAATGTGATCAGCCGTCAAGGAGTATAAAAGTGATATCATCATCTGCCTAACCTTTTCTCAACTATGTTGAGGTCGGCCTCCAGTCTTACCGGATTCAGGCGAAAACCAGTCTTTTACATGGAGCGACTGCCTATCTGACCTCCACAACCCAATTAGTACTGGGTAATACGATTCCTCTTGGTAAGACTGGTTGTCAAATTGTCAAAGATCTATTTATGACAGCTAGGACCAACGGCTTAACGTTCTTTCCGATGCACGGAGGAAACTCGGTATGTAATGGGTGATCACCCATCCACAGACCAACCCAGGCAAGCGCGGCTTTACCTGAAGATCGACTCGAGCGGCTGTTGTTATTTACCCACGAGCTCCTCGAGTATAAAGGTGACATACAGACAGAGTTATTTCCACATATTCAATATTAGTACTTATAGTTAATAAGATTATGGTTCAATACCATGTGCATTGTGTATTATTTTTAACCTAGAGCAGTTGGTATTACGTCAGAATCTATTTTCTGCGACTGTTTATTTTTATTTGTGTAGGTATGGAAGGTGTAATGACTTTAGCGCAAAGGCTATGTGGCACTCATACAAATGTGGATGGTTTTGATTGGAATGGCAACTTATTTTATGGACCTATCTTGGAGCGAATTTCGCCATTGGAACAGAATACGATCAGCACATTTGAACCGCGTTCAAGAGCTTCCATGACATTGATGACACTGGCAGCTTTTGACGTGGTTTAGACACGCTATCGCAATCATTTTAAATGGTGGAATCGGCCCTAAGTCATAAATTGATTTACAAAATATCCCACCTTTTGCGACTTGAATTTGTAACAAATTTACTGTTACACCTTATGTACCATATTCTAGCAAATATAGTACATTTTGATATAAGTGAGGAAACTTTGTTATTGCACTCGAGGCAGAATTAACACCTGAGCCGCAGGCGAAGGCTGTTAAGGAGCCGAGAACTGCAGTAATAAATCCCCACACGTATCAAACGATATTTTTCAATACCCTTTCGAGGAACTAAAATTAAACTATGATTTAATTTGCGTTTTTTCTGCGCTTTGAAGAAGAAACTAAACAGCCTAATATGAAAAACAAAAAAATCAAATATTTTTTAATTTAGAACACAAAATATAAATGTTAATTTGTTCATAAAAGTAAACATGTGTTTAAATAATCATGTTTATCGGTGACATTCTATTTATAAACACAATTTAAATACTCAAAAAATATTGACGCCGTAAACACGCATATCTCTTTGCCGAAATTTAACAAAAAACAAACGTACATGTGTGAACATTTTTATTTCCACACGTGTGTGGAAAAATATTAAAAATCCACGCGTGTGAAATACATTGCATGTTGAACATAATCATAGTGCAATAAGAACCAGTTTTCGAAAAAGTGTATTGAAAAATGTTTTGATTTGATTTGATTGATACGTATACAATTTATAAGGGCCATGAACGGAGAATCTGTTAGCATGAATTAAGTTCTTGATTTTAGAACCGGTAATAGTGTAGCTGGGCGCTGGGAATTCCACAACAGGTGTTCCAGTTCTTCAATTTTTATACGTCAACAGAGAGCGCTCATTAGGCTGAACAACTCTTGCCGATGTCATTCCTATATATGTTAAAATGTAGCTGAGCTCTTGGATTTCCACATCAGGTGTTCCAGATCTTCAAATTTATTCCTACAACTTGGAATTTTTGCTTCTGTTTCGTACAAAGCGCAATGTTCCTACCTGTATTCATTCCACTAACATTTTCTAGTAGTGCTACTTTTATAAAAAACCCAGCACCAATATACTTAGTTTTTTCTCCACCAGTGGCAAAGTGCACTTCAAACCTTTTGTCTCGAACTCCAGATACTTACCGATTGTAGTAAAATTTAAGAGGACGCTATCTCAAGTCAGGTGGCCGTCTGTTTACGAGCAGTTGACAGATAACGTCCGTCTGAGCTGCACATACTCGAGAGATGAATCCAACATCCCTGACCATAGACAAGAAGTGGATAGAAGTGACATAATTTTTATACGCGGGTGATACCAGCCGGAAACAAATCGGTAAATATCGGGTCATAAACTTATTTATTTAGGTATTTATTTATAACCAACTTATACTGACAGTTTACACCACACATACAAGTTATTGGTTGAACATAAAAATCAAGTAAAAATACATAAAATTAGAATAAAAAATAGTAATAATATTAGAAAGTAAACAATATGGTGTACGTAAGAATAAAAGCAAACAAAACAATTTATGAAATTTATCTTATGAAACTTTCTGACAGGATTTCCACCGGTCTGTTTTAGATATTATTTCAAATTGTTTAACAATTTCTGAAGTTTATTTTATTCTTCCATTTTATTAGATACCTACCTACAAAAAAAATGTTTGGTAAGGTCCCGTTCAGTTCCATAAGTTGGCAGCCGTTTCTTCAGCTTCTTTGCCATATCAGTGAGCCTGGAACAATTTTCCCTTTGTGATGGTAAAGAGCTAATGATATAAAAGTGATTTCATTGCCACTGTAGCAGCGTGCAGAGTAGGTACCTACCTACGCAATCAGTGTTTTACATACTTGACTCCTTTTATAAGAAGATGAGGGAAAGAGGGGTCTGGTCATGCAGGGTACTGACTGCAACGGGACTGTTAAGTGATTATCAATTTCTTCATTCAAAGATCCCTTCTATTGTCCTTTCTATTCCCTTCTATGGTCTGTGCGACCGGCGCGTGCGCTCGATAATAGCGACATTCCCGGCTGCGTCTGCGCGATAATGACTAAAACGTTCGTCCACACCTTTAGATAAATACTTTCCACACATCTACCGGTATCAAGGGTCCACAAAAACGGGAAATTTAAGATATTTTGAAGTACTTAGAGTGTCAGACTTTATTGGAATAGGAGACTGGAGAATGCTCGCTCCTCAATTCAAAAGCATTCCTTCAAAACCGACCGCCTCTTGGTCTAGTGGTCGCAAGCGCGACTGCTGAGCATGAGGTCCTGGGTTCCATTTTTAGGTCGGGCAAAATGTTATTAGGTTTTTCCGTCAGGCATTTCTCAGTAGCAGCCACAGAGTTTGGATTTGTGTCCGGTTAATAGCCTCGCCCCCTATTACATGGGACTTAAACATAACTGGCGAAATGAAGGTGTACTATTAGGTACACCTCTGCCTCACGCTTCGAGGATTACAGGTATAATGTTAAGTTATTCTTCCGAGGTCTGGTCTTCTCTTCCGAAGTCTGGTGATTATGCTACATTCTATTCCTACTGATCATGTATTCTACCTAAAGACATTGAAATATGATTACGGAATTTTTGACCGTTTTTTGCGGTTTTGTTAACCGGAGTTTAAGTTTATGGTAGTACTGTCAGTGTCCTACATTGTCAGATATCTCTCTTCTTTATTAAGAGGGGCCAAGTAATGCAGGACACTGACTGACTACTGATTCGATATCGAGTTTTTAACTGAACTCTTCTCTTTGTCGAAGTAGTATCTATTGCGATTTTGACAAGCTTTTATTTAACTTGCGATGTATGTATGTATGTAACTATGTTTGTTCGGGTGGAATCTTGCAACTCAATTTTGAAGCAGATATCTTCAACCGATTGAGCTGAAATTTTGCAAGCTTATGTATATCGCAAGACAATGCAATATTATGATGACATGGAGCTGATCTGATGATGGAGCTAGAAGGTGGCCATAGGAACTCTGGAATGAAACGACACAATCCCAACGAGTTTGGGCTCGTTTGATTCGTCTTGACGAGTACTTTGGTCCTGGATGATATCCATATGCAACCCCATCAGATTTGGAAAAATAAGTTCGTTCCATTTGTTATGAACGTTTTTTTAAGACAAGCTTTTTTTTGTTAATTAAAAAGAACTAAAAAGTTAAAAATAATTTAATTCTTGTTTTAATTTTTTTTTCTGTCGACTTTAGAAACCGAGGATAAAAGAAAGACAGAAAAAACATTTATTTACCACAGACTGAAACACAACATATTCTGCAAGATATACATATACATGTTAGGCATGACTGCTGCTATTAAGATGATAATTAGCTAAAGGAATAATAAAAAAACAATAGGATGCTGGCTGGTCTACATTCAAATTAGTAAAAGTAAAAAAAAAGTCGTGGCGACATCCGTCCTTCATACGTCTTGACGGTCGCCGTCGTTCTTGAACTCAAGACTAATAAACTCTCATTTTTATTATCAACCAAAGAATTCGTCACAGTCGGCATTCTTTCTTCTCCAAAACATTCAATGAATAACAAATAAAAAACGCACGATTCACCTAAATATTTCGCGAATAAAGCTCACGTTTGCTACATAATATCTTGATGATGCGTTAGACATGCAAATGTTGTGGAAATGTCAATGCATCTCGGCTCTGCTCGGTTTTATTCGGTGCGCCTTCGTGGAAACAGTAGCTGAGCTGCGCATGAGCTCTGAATACTGAGTAGTTGACCGAGAGTATGATCATTTTTTTGAGATGATAGTTTAGATTTTATGAGCCGCCAGCGTTCAATCGATCCGAGCGAAATACCAATCAACAGGCTTTTGGGTGCACTAAGTCATTAAAATTTGCAAGACAGCAAAATGTCGTATCTTTAATTCTAAAGTATATTATAAATAGAATGGTCGTTTAGATACCGCACGGCACGACCATCCAAATTATAAAATGGCACGGTCGTTTTAATTCTGTAAAAGGCGAAAAACCTGACAATCCTCACCTTATGTCATTGTATATTTCTCATTTCGTTTTTAAACTCATTATAGAATATTCTGGTTGAAAAGCACAAATACATAACAGGGTTTTTCTCCGAAATAAAAGGATCGCTTACTTTAAAGCATGACCAATATAAACCATTTTAAATCTCAACTCAAGAAATTCCTGATTGAAAAGGCTTACTACTCTATCAATCAGTTTTTAGAAGATAGAAGCATAAAATAAAAATGTCTGATCCACTTTTTATACTATCTTGTTTACGACGTTACTTGTTTGAAACCGTTTTATTTAGTTTGTAGTTTTTTTACGCCTAATTTGTACGCCTTGCAAGGCAAAACATAGTGATACAACACAAATTTTATACCATGTTTAACAAATAAAATACTTTGACTTTGACTTTGATTGTTTTGTAACCCAGCTCCCGTACTACAAGTACCCACTTGCAATCATAACGAGATGCTCTATAAATCTGAGACAGACATATTTGTCACCAACTCACCAGCCACCTTATCTCAACCATCACCCACCAAAAAGGTTCGTACCGCCTTTGTTTTCGACCTCATTTTTATCAGAAACTACTTACATTCTATCTGCTGACTCAAAACTGATTGACAAACGAATTTGAGTCTTAGTTCCGCAAGATAAGATTTGAAGGTTGTTTTGAAGATTATGTTTGTATGTTGGTTGTTTAATTTATTATTGTTTTATAATTATAATAGAAGTCAACGCTCGGTGTATAGCATGTAGTCTCTATTAGATGTAGAAACTCGTACATGAATAGAATTATTAATTTATTGGAACTATGATGTTACTCATCAACATTTATCGATATTTCTATGGACAATTGGATATTAAATTAATGCTATGTTAGTTAGATCTGTCTTCTTTGCTCACGATGTTTTCCTTAAGACTTTCGTAGAATTGCATGATGAATCTTTATAATGAATCTTAAACAGTTTGATATATTCGAACAGTAATTACACACGAATCAAATTACATAGAACAAGGCTTTTACTTTATTACGCACATAACATAACATCACGCATGTAAATGCCAAGGGCTAGGCGAGATGCACCTACAGTACATTCATATTTCGCTGGTAAGGGAGAGCCTATTCCAATCAACCGAGCACAAATACTGACGGCTGCTGCTGAAAAACTCCTGATGTAACCTAAATATACTTTGCCCGACCTAAGATTCGACCCCATGACCACAAACCCACAACAATAACGTGACAGTCCACACTAAGCCATTGATGACGTCATGGTCTTGGTCTCATAATGTTCTTTTTTGTTTGGTCCTCCTTGGAGGGCAACTTCTGGTAACCTTCAGGGTATCTGACCGGACATTCCTTACGTGCCTGAATAAGTTAAGATCACACAGGGCAATGAACTGCCGCTCCATGTAAAATTCTGGTATTCAGCTGCATCCTGTTAGACTGGAATCCGACCCCAGCATAGTTGGGAAAAGGCTGGGCAGATGACACAGGGCAATTAACTTATTAACCTCAACCAGAAACTAATAAAGGGTGTAAATAGACCCTTAACGAAGCTGAAAGGCACTTGTTCTCCCCGTCATAGCGATAATTTTTTTGTTGTAGACCATACCTGGGAACCTTCTAGTTACGGATATATTGGAGATCAAAGTTCCAATTTTTTCACAAGTTTTTTTTTAAATACCACTTTTAAAGATTTTAACTTTACTTTAGTTAACTCCATGACCCGTTTACTATTCAAAGCATCCATTAGCACTAAGTTGTGAGTGCGTTACATTGAGTTTTACCGTAAAACGTGATTTTTCACCCCAAAAAAAAAGGTCGTTTCCCAGCAAATTTTTTTGCGTAGAGTTACTTAGTTTGATGTACTGAATGCTTGGTTGACGGCTTCGTGAAGGGTTTGTTTACACCTTGTATAATGACGTACTTCGATCCGAATCTTGACAGGCTTTTGTTGTTTTGACTCCTGCATTTTATTGTCATTCGGACGATCTAAATTCAAGCTCAATGCCTCAATTCGGGTGCCCAATGGCTTACTGTCAAGGTGAACCGGTTTTCGATACGTACCCAGTTTAATTAGTTTTCAATCTTTAGGAACACTGGCTATGTCTGGGTAGAAATAGTTGCTTTTTATTTGTGCGACCATTGAAAAAAAACAACTCCAGCGTTTTATGGTATTATCATGTTAGTATTTATTTAGTTTATTTATGAAAACAAAGTTTACAAAAATCGACTGCCTCGTTGGTCTAGTAGTCGCAAGCGCAACTGCTGAGCATGAGGTCCTGGGTTCGATTCCCAGGTTGGGCAAAGTGTTATTGAGTTTTTCAATCAGGAATTTCTCATTAACAGCCACGGAGTCTGGATTTGTGCCCGGTTGATGGCAATAGGCTCCTTTTTTTTTGGATGGGAGGTCATCAAATAGAGCTTCCGCTAGATAGGCTCCCCCCAAAATATTTACATACGAACTATGCCCCACAAAACCGTTATCACGGATTAGTAGATATCGCAGACCCTATGTTGATGATACAACTTTGACCTCAAGCTGCCCTAGCGTAGTACGGAGTTTCAACAGAATACGAGGCCAGCTAATACTGGTTTGGCTGGCTACCACTGACTTAATATACGGCCTAATGTATCAAGGGTTACGGCTATACCTAAGTTTAGCTGGCTAATTGTTTACTTCCACACTCACCTTTAGCCGTAACATATCTTCTATGTGATATCGTCACAATGGTGGTGTTTCATTTCATCATCATTATCATCATCATCGTCCACTCCTGGACATAGGCCTCCCCCAGGTGTCACCACATTGACCGGCCCCGTGCGTCTCGCATCCAGCGGATCCCCGCAAACTTCACCAGGTCATCGGTTTTTCATTTACAAAGCCACTAAAGGTTAACCTTTCAGGCCACGAATTTCAAGTAGTTTTTTTTTTCCATCAAGCCTCGCAGTCACAGCCCAACGTCTTTAGACGGTTTGATGACCCGGAACTCCTCTGGTGCCTGAATAAATTAAGAAGCAGGGCAGTAAACTTACTGTTTACGATGACCTGTAAAAGGTAGCTGCTGTGGGGCACCGACTTGGGAAAGGGCGGCGATGGTTGAAGGATGTGCGCGCAGGCAGACTGAATCATGTTAAAAATATGTGGGGACGGACATACGGCACGGCCTGGGTCGAGCAAGAAGTTTTTCTTTTGTGGCGATTCTTGTAATATGTGTAATATACGAGTATAATGTTATTCTAATAATTGCTTTACCTCATAAAGTTATGGATTATTTATTTACAAAAAATATATATAAAATATACATATGTATATAAAGGACAATGGGCATCGATGTATAGGCATATGCCCCAAGGTCCAATAGCCATAAGATACACATAATTGAAAAGAGCTTTTTACGGAGAACCTTTGCTACTAACACGACTTTTGGCAATTCGTAGTACGTTCGGAGTTATTGAACTAAATATGTAACTAGTTGGACAACGAAGTTAAGATTTTCTTGGCATCAATTAAGGTTTTCTGGGTAACCAATAGTAAAAACATATAATCCATTTCATAGAGCTTTTCAAGGAGAACCTTTGCCAGACACACGACTTTCGCCAATTCGTTGTCCGTTCGGAGTTATTGAACTAAATAGCAACTATTTGAGCACCGAAGTTAAGACTTTCTGGGTGACCAATAGCAATAACATATATACCATTGCAGAGAGCTTTTCAATGACAACTTTTGGTACTGAAATAACTTTTGCTAATTCGCAGTCCGTTCAGAGTTATTGAACTAAATAGCTGACTAGTTGGACACCGAAGTTAAGATTCTCTTAGCAACCAATAGCCATAAGATATACATCATTAGATAGAGCTTTTTGACTAGAACCTTTGCCAGTTACACGACTTTTCCCAATTCGTATTCCAGTCGGAGTTATTGACCTAAATAGGTGACTATTTGAGCACCGAAGTAAAGATTTTCTGGGTAACCAATAGCAATAAGATATACATCATTGTATAGAGCTTTTCAAGGAAAACCTTTGCCATTTAACGACTTTCACCAATTCGTATTCCGTTTGGAGTTATTGACAAAAATAGCTGACTAGTTGGACACCGAAGTTAAAATTTTCTTGGCAACCAATTAAGGTTATCTGGGTTACCAATAGTTATAACATATGATGCATTGCATAGAGCCTTTTAGAGAGAACTTTTGCTACTAACATCACTTTACCTAATTCCTATTCCGTTCGGAGTTATTGACATAAATAGGTGACTATTTGAGCAGCGAAGTTAACGTGTTCTGGGAAACCAATAGCAATAAAATATACACCATTGGAGAGAGCTCTTCTATGAGAACTTTTGCTACTAACATAACTTTTGCTAATTCGCAGTCTGTTCGGAGTTATTGACCTAAATAGGTACTAGTTGGACACCGAAGTTAAGATTTTATTTACAACCAATTAAGAGTTTACGGGCAACTAATAGTCATAAGATGTACACTATTGGATAGAGCTTTTCAAAGAGAACTTTTGCTACTAGCACCACTTTTGCTAATTCGTAGTCTATTCGGAATTATTGACCTAAATGTGTGTCTAATTGAGCACCGAAGTTAACATTTTCTGGGTAACCAATAGCTATAAGACGTACACCATTCGAAAGAGCTTTCAATTAGAATATTTGCTACTATACAACTTTTGCTAATTCGTAGTCTGTTCGGTTTTATTGATCTAACTAGGTAGTTGATTAGGCACCGAAGTGTAGCTCCTCTCTGACTCTGAATCGAGAAAAGTTGTCAAAGCAAGAAATGTTCTTCTTGTTGAGATCAATTCATTGATACATATCTTGATGCTATTGGGCGTTGGGGTTGTGTTAACGATCTATCCAAGTTACTGTTACAGTAAGGATTTGCTCCTAAAATACCATTTTAAGATGTCAATATTTTGAAAATGATGTTTATAGGCTTATAATATGATGTTTGAAACGTACAGTATTAATGAAAGTTAAAAAATTGACGAAATTACAGTATTTAATCTAACTTAATTTCTCAACATTAGACCTCTGTAGCTCCTCTCTGACTCTGAATCGAGAGAAGTCGCCATAATAAGAAATGTTCTTCTTAAAGAGATCTATCCATTGGTATATATCTTAACGCTATTGGACGCCAGGGCAATTCTGCCCATTCTCCTTTATTTATTCAGGTAATTTACACCGATCGCCATTTATCACAGTATAATCTCACTACAAACACAAATATAACATTACAATTTAGATAAAATAAAATTACGATAATAATGATAAAAATACCTTTGTAAAAATGGAGAAAGGCAGAAAAGGGCGTCAATAAATTCGTCTGCCTCGCTGTCAAGGAGGCTGGCAGCATTGCCACGTTGAATGGCAATGCTGAATAACCTCAAGTTCTCTATCTTTCTTTCTTTCTTTGATCCATTTGGGGTTGAAACACTAGGGCTAAAGGCCAAGTCTTTCAGGCCAAGCCATCACCAAGGCCACCTCATAAATGGTTCCATTTGAATTTCTTCTCTGTAGTCTTGTAAAAAGAACCTAAACGTTGAAAAACCACAGAACTCCTATGAAAAATATTGTTTTATCGAGGTAGTGCATTTTTGGTGAATTTACTTCCTGAATTAGAAATGTATTAGAGCGCTACGAATTTCGTAGCCGTTTGCTACGCAACTGGACGCGGCTACGCGGTTCTCATTTAATCAATGTTACCAAATTCCCGGGATAACAAATGCATTTTCAGGGGCTGAAGACCTTTCTGGAACTATTCTTTCGCGGTTTCATTACTATTGGTGTCTTTAACTGTTACTGGGATGGTAAAGATTAATGTGAGTCAAAATTTAGGATCTGCCGTGTAAAAGGGCGCCGACCAACTTGTCCATTTAGAAATTTTAACTTTTTTGGGTGCGTTCAACAGAGTAAAATGGATAAAGATTATGAGAAAAGACTTTAATGTAAATAACTTGAAACTGTATGTAACTAGCAAAGATTTGTTAACTATAATAATAAAAAATGCTAATTACTTACAAAATTACTCAAATAAGCGTAAAAGTTAAAAAACCAATAAATTCAACTACGCGTAACATTTTTGTAAGTATTTCCACATAAAATGGCGTCACGAGCTCATTTAAGGGTACATTGTGTAATACATAAAGAGTTAAGTAAATAAGCATTAGAATCCAAATCTTAGGCAAGTGGGTCGCGCGTGAAATGGAGAGGAGGTGCCGAGGACATGTTACATACTGTTGTGGGTAGACTACAGTATAGGGGAGTTCGATAAATGACTAGTTAGATATGGAAAAAAAAACAATATGGCGTAACCATGAGAGTGCACATAACATCACGACTGTAATCTCCGAAGGGTTAGGCAGAGGTATACTTAATAGTATACCCACATTTCACCTGTTATCTTTAAGTCCCATGTAATAGGAGGCGAGCCTATTGCCATGAACCGGGCACAATTCCAGATTCTGTGGCTACTGAGGAATACCTGACCGATAAAACTAACACTTTACCCGAGGATTGAAACCAGGGACCACATGTTCAGCAGTCGCGCTTGCAGCTACTAGACCAACAAGGCAGTCTACGAACCATTAGACATACACGAATCATTACATAAGCATAAAAAATAAAACAATCAAGAATCAATTTTGTTAAAGAATTTGACTATCAGTAACAGTACGACGAAATGTAGTCTTTCTATGGCTCAAAACATGCATTTGATAAGTAGATGTAGATGTGTCTTCTAGGCTTGTGCTGATGCTGCATGCTCTTCCTTTTCTCATTTCAATCATCATCATCTGTCTAGCCTTTTCCCAGCTATTTTGGGCTTCCAGACTAACCGAATGCAATTGAATACCAGTATTTTACACGGAACGACTATTCGCATTTCGTAATTTTTATAAGCATGGCTGTTAATTTAACGGCTCTTGAACTAAGAACATGCTTAGGTCTATTTTTCAGTTCACGAGTCCACAACATAATGAACGCACATGCAGCCAAACGCAAATCTATACAACATTATTTTTAGTATATGCGAAACCTGAATATAGTTTGTTCAGAATAAGCAACTGAATCGGTTCCATTGATTTTTATTTTTTTTATTTTTATTATTTGTCCCAAAAATATTTTAAATAGGTTGCAAGTTGGATACCGAGCGACACTAAGTACCGTATCCGCAATCATACGGCGCGGGCGCACCGCCTGTGGGCCCGCGCATGCAGTGAGTATGTTTTTGTAGGAACAACTAGGTAACAGAACAAGCTTATAATTTTGTGATTGTTCATGATACGGTTTTGAAATTTTGTACATAGGTTCTTTACATAAAAATACTAGACACGTGTTTCGGGTTTCGCATATACTAAAACTAATGTTGTATAAATAAAAATGAATGTTTGTATGTTTGTCCTCTAAGCGTTTCTAAACCATGGATCCGATTGTGAAGAAACGTTGGTACATCCTTCTGTGTACAACAGCGAAGGTACCTAGCTTAAAAAAAATCTATATTTGTACGTCACATTACAACGCTTGTCAGGTACCTACAGCTAGTAATTTTATAAATGTCCAAGTTCCACGTTTCACCGCCACATGTTAATTAAAGAGGCGTTAATTAAGTTATGATGGATTGCTCAGCGCAGTGTTTAGAGGTCGAGAGACATACTCTTATTATTTTACGTCATATCTATTTCGTAACGTTGCGTGTACGGAGCCGATTTTTTGATACAAGATATGAATTTTAAGATGTTGTTAGTGTTACAGTGGTGTGGGCGTGTGATGAGGAAGAGGGAAAATGATGTGAGGAAAGTTTTGAGTTGTGATGGACTGTGTGAAGGATGACATGGCTAGAAAGAAGGTGACTGCTGAGATGACGAGTAATAGAGAAGTATGGAAGAAGAAGACAACTGGCGCCGATGCCAAATAAATTCGGATATGGGGCATAAGTCCCGTCAAAATCGGTCCACCCGTTTTGGAGATTAGCCGGAACAAACAAACAGACAAAAATTGAAAAAAAAAAAAAAAATTATAAGTGCCGTTTATATTTTCATATGCATTCAGTAAAAACCTGTTGTTTTGATATTACTAACAAACACTTCAATTTTATTTATTTGTATAGATTCGTCTTAAAACCATCGACTAATACCGGTGTGACGTGACGCATTTATTCCGAAGTTATCCGTTTCCCAGTCATGGATTGTGCCAAATACCAACACCCAACACCTTTTTTTGCCGCACATATAAACCATGACTTTTTAGTCGTCTTACAACGGCAGCCCACTTCATGTATCCAATGACTACTAAGCATTCATAAAAAAAAGGCATTTATGAGATTTTAATAATTTAAAAATAAACATATTATTCAATATTATGACGCATGACGAAGTTAAAACACCCTGTTGTAAGCGATGATCTACTGGACTCGAGCGCTGGGTAGGTATATTCTCCCGTTCGACACGTAAACATCATTAACAGGATGTTTCATATTTTTTTCTAATGTTTATTTATTTTTCTTTGTACATATTACGGTAGGTAAATCCAACGCTGGTCGAGATCATAGGTTCTGTGAAAAGGATCGGTTAACAACCTATCGCCATTCAGGCGTCTTTGTCCCAATATGAGGAATACCTGAACTGCCACACAAGGGCTGCAAAGCTTGGGTTCCTGGGTTCGATTGCTAGGTCACGAAAAGTTTTCATCGTTTTTTTGTTTGACTGCCTCGTTGGTCTAGTGGTCGCAAGCGCAGCTACTGAGCATGAGGTACTGGGTTGGACAAAATGTTATTGGGTTTTTCCATCAGCAATTTCTCAGTTGCAGTCACGGAGTCTGGATCTGTGTAAGGTTGATGGCAATAGGCTCACCCCCTATTACATGAGACTTAAACATAACGAACGAAATTTGGGTGGACTATTGGGTACTCCTCTGCGTAACCCGTCGGGGATTACTGGCGTGGTGTTTTTATGTTATGTTTTTTGTAGCACCCTGGTGTGAGGATTTGTGCCCGGTTGATCGCAAGCTCGCCTCCATTATATGGGACTCAAACATAATTTGCAAAATGTGGATATTTCATACCGTATTATTTATACAAACAACATGTACGTGTACCTACTTTATTCTTCCGGGATTACAGGCGTTATGTCATAATGATGTTGCGGAAAACGGAATCCTATAAATAACCCATTAACAGGCATTTTAAGCCCTATTAATACAAAATGACCATAGACTCCTGCACTATTAATAACCAATACTATTAATATTCCGGAGTGGGTCAGGCACTCGTGCGAGAGTGAGACGGCACGAGACCGGCGCGTGCCCGATGCCTCACGAAGTGCTGCGCGGAGACACGATCGTGTCCCACCCAAGTTGTAACGTGGACGTGGCTAATCATTATAATTTGCTGAGGGATAGCTAGCTATAAATAAAAAGAACAATCTTATATAGGAGCCCAAGAAATCATCAAAACTTATACTGTCACTTACGGGATATCTTCCGTGATTGTTCATTATTTTGAGCTCTCGATATTTCGACGGTGTTGCAAGCGCCATGATCGCGGGTTGATAATGAACAATCACGGAAGATATCCCGTATGTGTAAATCGTGAAAGCTTAAAACAGTGTTCCAAGAAGTCAGGTCTGACAAACCCTTGGAATATGACTCCACTTCCAACATTACCTCATGGTCTTGTCTCAGTTTATGTCGACCAATACAGAGAAGAAGATTGGTTATCTGGTTACTGGTTTCAAGTCAAGCATGGTTTATTAGGTATATTACGCTCAAAGATTTACCAGGTTTAAGAATCAAAGCCAATTCAACTACAAACCTAAGTAGTTAAATTGGTTCGACTGTTGTTGCAGACAACCCTTCCCCCAGAGTTGCTATTTTGGCAGTATACTCTTGGAAAGGTCCTTTTTTTAAGGATGGGAAGTTATCAAATAACTCCTCCCGCTCTGGGTGGAGTGAACGGTCCTTCAAAGCGGTTGATGTCCATTTTGTTTCGGGTTATGGGGAACTCGTTGCAGTTCAAGATGGGCCCACGGACCAGTTACCCCTTTTCAAAATTGATGATGGCAAAATGGTCCCACATCCGACTTAGTTTAATTATTGCGAGGTCCGTGGGCCCATTTAGGAGTGCATCAAGTTAAAACATTTTTTGGAGGTGACTTATTAACTAGGACAATCTTTTATTAGCTAAATATACATTAATAAATTAAAATAACCTAAAGTAACTAACTTAACAATAAACTAAAAAAATGGCGTCAAAAAACTCCTCCTCAGCGCTTTTAACTGGTAATGTACCCAAAAGACTGGCGGCATTACCACGTTGTCATGGCAACGCTAAGCCTTTGGCCAAGGTATATGACTAGGATAAATAAGAATGTCACACCTACCTAGTTCCCCTATACCCTACTAAGTACATATGATGCTAGAGCGAGACAGCACGCGGATGGCTCGTGCCAGGAGCATCACGCGGCTGCCTCACGATCGCTCACGATCTCCTCCGAGACAATGACGTCGTGAGTGCGCTTGCGACGCCGGTGGCGCCTCCAAGTGTGACGAGCATGTCATTGGAAAATATTATAAAGTGATGCATGGTAGGTGTAATGGTTACTTACTTACAAAGTATGGTAATGATCAGTACAGCTGTGTGATCTTGTTATAAGCTGCGTAGTTATAAAGGGTGTAACAGACCCTTAACGAAGCCGAAAGGCACTTGTTCTCCCTGTCATTGCGATCATTTTTTTTTGTTCTAGACCATACTTGGGAACCTCCTCGTTACGGAGATATTGGGTGTCAAAGTTCCAACTTTTTTTAAACATGTTTTTAATGTAAGATTTTACTTTAAACACCTCCACGACCCCAGTACTATTCAATCCATCCATCAGCAAAATGTTTTAAATGCGTTACATTGAGTCCAACCGTAAAACGTGATTCTTCACCCCAAAAAAAAAGTCGTTTCCCAGCAATAATTTTTACGTAAAGTTACTAGGTACATCAAACTATGATGTACATAATGCTTGGTTGACGGCTTCGTGAAAGGTCCGTTTACACCCTGTATCTGTTTTTGCAAACATTTTCATTCTTGTCTACGGAAATAGCCATAACTGGCGGAATGTGGGTGAACTATGTTTTACCTCTGCCTAACCCTAATGGGAACTACAGGCGTGACGTTATTACGTGCTTTGATATGACTACTATAAACTATGAGTCCTGTACGAGACCTGATTGATTGCGGCATAATTGGTATTCTTTAAGTCATCAAAGGTAAATTTACACGTTGGCACTTTTTTTTAAGCAAGAAAATCTGTGAGCCCGTGGTATCGTATGATTTCGGCTGTAGAGGTTCGCAAGCTGATAATGTAATGTCTTATGGAAGTAGTATAGTAGAAGTATTCGCTAAATACTTAATTAAAATAAAATTATAGAATAATAATTCTGAACCAATGCGGTATCAAATCATCCCCTAAACTTTTAAAGTGAAGCTGCCAATGATCCCATTTTTCTGATCCATTAACCAACATCATTACTTTACCTTTTACCATCCCATTTAACAGTTAATCAACCGCCCTCCGGATCAATGATCGATGTGATTACGTTCATCTGCGCGCGCGCACGCGACTATGGGAGACGGATCTAGGGAGGTCTCACCTTTGTGAGGGGAGTAATGTTCGATGTTTTATCAGCATTCGCTCTGGATTAATTTTGAATAATTCGTTGGGTGAGTGTTAATGCATTTTCATGGTGAGATGGGTGAAGTGTGAGTCAACTGGTGCATGTACGCATGACCAATTAATCTATGAATAACCAAATTAAGCTGATCTCTCATTGTACGGGAAGCTCATACAAAGAGAGGTCAGGTTATAATGGATATGTGTGATGTGTCGCCGTGTGTACAAGTTCGTCATTAAGGCTAAACCAAATATGGAATAATTGTTGAAATAACAAGCATCGAAGTGTCAATTAGCAATCGATTAATAGGACGCGGCAGGCGCCACAACTCTTTTATGAAAATTCTACCTTTCGATAGCAACTAAACTTTGTACTACTGGTAGGCGCCTCTAATTCATTTACTACTATCCAACGAATCGGCGAGATAAGATCCCTGTATTTTAGAGTGACGGATCCGGAGTAATCCGAAGAGATATTGGAAATCGCGTTATGGAACTCAAATGGAGTTGTTCAGGACACCCAGCAAGGCGTGGTGATGGCAGGTAGAGTAAAGCTGTGACCGAGTGGCGTCCAACAAATAGAAAGAGAAGTGTTGGTCGACCGGCGGTGAGATGGGCAGACGACGACATTGTTGCCATTGCGGGAATATCCTGGATAAGGCTGGCGCAAGACCGTGGAGCTTGGCACAAGCAAAGAGAGGCCTATACCCAGCAGTGGGTGGTTGTGGCTGATGATGATGATTTTAGAGTGGGCAACCAATCTTATTCCAGTGTCGTCAGCCGATCAATAAGATGTAATCAGGCGAGTTGCGGCCAAATGCAAGCCTATTTAGCATCAAAAAGAGCGCGTATTATTATATTACCTCGTAAAAAAGTCATATAATTTAGGCAGAGTTTTAGTATCCTTTGTAATTATAGTTATCTGACCCGCGCAACTGCGTCTGCGTCACATAAGAGAGAGGGTTAGAGAGATTTGATTACCATAAAAAGGTTATGGTGAGTCAACCTTAAAAGATAGACGTATGCTATCGCGGAATTTTATTTTAGTACTTTTTAAGAGGAATATTTCCGTCATACATGATAATTGCGTAACTTTAACCGTTTACGCAGCGCACGCAACGGAAGCTCTCAAAAGGAATACAATAATTTTCCCCGTTTTTGTAACATTTTTTATTAATGCTCCACTCCTATTGGTCGTAGCGTGATGTTATAAGCTTATAGCCTTTCTTGTTAAATGGGCTATCAAATACTACAAGATTTTTTCAATTCGAACCAGTAGTTCCTGAGATTAGCGCGTTCAACTTTATAATATAAGTAAAGATAACCTTCCACTCTTACGGACATCAACATGCTAATACCATCCACGCGGTCCCATCGATGTAATATTTCATTACCGCTGATTAGAGCTGGGTATCACGGCACACAGACCCCATCCCCATCAATTTGCTCACCGCCAGCACAATCAGTAAATTGGTCTGCATCAACAAAAACACGCTCGGGGCGAAAGTGGGTATACTGTGGGTTCTCGATTCTGTGGGATTCGAGTTTGGTGTGCGTGTGTGTTTGGTGTGAGTATAGGTTAGAAAATAGCCTATTTAAGTTTCCTGCAATTGCACCATCTCTTTCTTGAAGTAGTTGTGTAATATGAGACCAGAGTACTCTGAACATACTAACATAATTCCGTAAAGCAGTAAGTACTAAAGAAGTATGGAAGAAGTCATGTTGCGATGATCTCAAATGAATTGGGATAAGGGCAGGTGCATGATGTGTGGGTACCCTAGGTCGACGACACATAGAAGACGACATGCTGCGATGATCTCAATTTGGGAGGATAATCTCTTTTTATGTGTTATTTTTGTAAACATTGCTTGACACTAGGAATTTCTCCTGTATCGTGGGTGCGTTTACAAACATTTACCAGACCCGGAACAACTACCTGTAGGCCATACAAATATTTGTTCCGTGCGGGAATCAAACGCGCGACACGTAGCGCAGCAGCCAATCGCTCAGCCACTGCGCCAAACTTTCAATAACACTTCGGGTTTCTAACTCTCCAGTTATTCCCCAGAAGAATATATTAGTGAGGATAGGAAGGTAAGAAAAAGACATCAGCAGGTCATACAAAAACAAAGTGAATTCCTCACCCACCCACGCCGCACAACGCTTGAAAAACTCGACGTATTCTCGCCCTATAAACACGAACGCATAGTAATGGTGATATAAGTGCGCAAACTGTAACTGGACACGCGAGCGGCGTGAGATCGTATCGCATCCCAGCGCCCCAGCCCAGCGGTGGGATAAACTTCCCGACAGGAAATTAAACAAAAAACTAGATGAAGTGATTAATTACGTTGAGTTAATTTTGTTCATTAATTGATTTTGATCCAGATGATTTATTTAAAGTATTAGCAAGGTAGATGTGAGTGTGTGAGTGTATGTGTATGTGTATGTTTTAAAATAAAAAAGCTTTTAATCTACTACACTATTTCTAAAAGGAGACTATATTTCTTGTCACCAAAATTTATATTTGTCATCAAGTTGTATCACCTAATCAATAGATCTATCGTCACGAAATATTTTCGTTCTCAGATAAACAAAAAGTGTTCCCAGGTATGAATTTTCAAATTAATGTTAATATATGTTTAAAATAAGAGATGGATTACCAATAAAAATGTAGTGCATTAGATGAATATAAACTTCGTTCTTATGATAATAGTTTTATTACTTAAATAATAGCTTTGTGCCCAGAATGGTAGATCGCGAAAAATTTTGGTGACAAATCTACTATTTTGAGGACAAACTCTATTATTTAAGAAACACAAAACTAATTAAATTGGGGATAGCTTAAATGATACCCTTTCTAAAATATAACTTCCATAATAACAACATGAACACTAATGAGCAGGTATACATTAACTGTTTGTTTACACTTATATCTGAGTAGTAGTCGCCTCCACGGCGTAGGCCTTCCCATTACTCTCCACATATTACTGTCCCGGGCTTGGGCCATCCAGGTTGGTCCATCTTTCTCTCTGAATATGTCTTCCCACCTTTTCTTGTTAGACCTTTACTTCTGGTTTCGTCTCTAGGAATCCATTCAGTAGCCTTTTTGGTCCAACGGTTGTTTTCCATTTTAATCCTAGAAGGACATACACTGACGTTATTGGTGATGACCTTTGAAAAGGTCATCGTAGCCGGTGGGGTTCTGTAATTTCTGCCCCCACGGGAACAGGGCGTGAGTTTATGTAGGTGTACTTACAGTTGCTATGATTTTGCCATAGAAATATGTGAAAAGAGATTTTATTCTAACGTTTGTAAATGCAGTAATCTATGGTATCATGCAAAATTATGAAGTACTTAATGGGGATGAATTTTTGGGGTCTAATGACGCCAAACTAGTGGCTCAGTTCTGGACCGACACAATTTAGTGCCATCAGCACGCTAAGATTCTTTTTAGCGTGTCGATGGGCCGTACTCAATAAAAATAATTTTTGCGTAAGGTTACTTAGTTTGGGGCTGCGGGACTGTTCGAAAGAGATACCGTGGCCCTGGAACACAAAGGGCAATGAAGGAACATGGATGGGTTTTAGTCAGTAAGAGTCTGACACTCCCTCCCACTCCACCCAGAGCGGGAGAAGTCATTTGATGATTTCCCATCCGTAAAAAAAAAAAAAAAGGTTACTTAGTTTGATGTATAGAATCCTTGATTGACGGCTTCGTGAAGGGTATATTTACACCTTATATGTTCGAGCTCACCTAATGGCCTATGGCCTTTGTAATTGCTCTCATCTCATCTCGCTGAAACCTGAACAAAGACAGACAAAGCTATGTCTCAGGAGGTACGAAGGTATCTATGGTACTCAGCTGAAAGAAGGAAGATATTAGTCACTCGTAGCGTCAAGTTTATAATAACATTTCAGCCTCAATATAAGACAATGAAAGAAAACCCAATACAATACAATACAATACAATGTCTCGAAGACCTTTGTCCAATGACTGATAACTGAGTGAATCACAAGTTAATATGAACTGTTCTTTTCACGTCATAATTACCCACGCCATCTATTTTCAAACGAAGTCATGACGTCACCCAAATGTCGTCAAATGACATTTGTGACGTCATTAATCTTCTTCTTCTTTATCGTGTGGTTAGTTCGTAGCCTGGTGTCAGAGTTTTTAGGCCGCCCATGGGCCTCTGACTTGGCTTTACATGCCGTCAAGAAATATCTCTCAGGCATGCTGGTTTCCTCACGATGTTTTCCTCATCGTCAGACGTCATTAATGACGCTAAGTAATGACGTAATGATAATTGCGTAGGCAACGAATACATGATGAGGTGATTATCGTTTTAAATAAGATATTTAGTTTGATAGAAATATTAATATGTACGTATCTTAATGGATGAGAGTTTCACCCATAAATCAATATGAACTTTTACATGTTATTAGGGTTCCGTACCCGAAGCGTAAACAACGGAACCTTGAAATTAAGTCTCCGCTGTCCGTCCGTTTGTCTGTCAGCGGGCCGTATCTCATGCTCCGTAATAGGTAGACGGTTGAAAGCTTCACAGAATGTGTATTTCTGTTGCCGCTTTAACAATAAATAAATTAAAAATTAAAGGGGGCTCCCATACTCTGATGGTACGGAACCCTTCATGCGCGAGTCCAACTCGTACTTGACCGGTTTTTTGTTTATCCCATATAAATAAACTGTTGTTTTTACGTCAAAAAAACATTTCCAAACGAACTCAAGACGTCACTAAATGACATTAGTGACGTCATCAATGTCACTGGGTAATGGCGGAATGATAATAGCGTAGGCAATTGACGAGGTAGGAATCGTTTTAAAATGAAATATTAATATTGAAATATTAAAATAATATATTAATTATATTAGTTGTGACGTCTGATTTGATCCCTAAATTAATTAGAAAATACTTATTCGTAGGCATTTTAATGTTTTTTTTAATTGGTGGGAAATTCTTGGTTGTAGAGGAAAAACCAGAAGATATACATAAGAGATCTAACGCTGTAATAATAAATTGTCTGATCTATACAATTATTTTATTTTCTGTACTACTACAATTTTTATCTTGGATATAATTGAAATTGACATCAGTGAAGGAAAACATCGTGAGGAAACCTGCCCCCCCCCCCCGCCTTGAGCAATCGTAGTGAATGTAAATACCTATACACCGACCGCTTTAATGAGTCCTCCGCCTTGCCCCATCAAAGGCACATTAAGCGTCCACAAAGTCCTAACAATATCCCCATGTTATTTGCTTTAAAATAACCATAATCCACGTAGGTATTACGATACTAATCGAACCAATACGTGATCACCCTTCAGAATATTCTATTTAAACTGATACCTCGCGAGGACTCATTAAAGCGGTCGGTCTATACTCTATAATGATCTATGCTCTGTCTTCTTTGTATGTAAAAACTGTGAAAAAGTCTTTACTTTAGTGGGACGATAATAGGCTTTATTATTACTAAGACTGAAGCCAAACGAACGTAATGTTTTGCGCTGAGAGTTGCGTAAAATGCGTCGCGGAATTTACGCTCAATTCGGTTCCATACTAAAGTCCTGTTTGTACCACACGGCGACGCAAAATGCTTCGCTGTGTGGTACAACTCATTTTGCGTCGTATAGTAGTAGTATTATAGTATGAAACCTCAGCCTAACAGCAACATGATCGCAATTGATTTTAGGAGACGTCACTTTTTTCGCGGAGTGACTGTTGAAACTTCAAACCGATTACGAACTTAAAAAAACAACATAAGCATAACATAAAATCACACTGTAATCCCCGAATACGTATTTAATAGTACACCCACATTTTACCGGTTATGTTTAAGTCCCATATAATAGAGGGCGAGCCTATTGCCACCAACCGGGCACAAATCAAGACTCTGTGGCTGCTACTGAGAAATTCCTGTTAGAAAAACCCAATAACTCTTACTTAAAAAAAGCATTTTGTAAAAGAAAATGACAGCGTTTGAGCGGCTACATAAATGGAAAGATTAATTAAATCTTAGCCTTGAATTGGTTTAGGTTTCATAATCATAAGTAAGTAATAAGTAAGTATTAATAAGTATTAATAAGTTTTACAAAAAAATTCCATCTCCCCACTCTCCCCAATCCTCTAAACAAAAACATAGTAAGCAATTCCCCTGTCCACCCAACTTCCCAGCGCCCACGCCAACATATTGACATAACACAAACATACACCTAGTAACAACGGTATAACGATGTTTACCCACTCTCCCCCGAGATATGACGTGACGTTTTACGGGAATTAAAAACGCTACCCCAACCTCCCCTTTAATATCTTGTATTTTGATGATTAAATCTCTTTGAGAGGGCGTACGGTAATATTTCTGTTTTTATTAAGGTGATATTGAATTATAATGTAAGCTATCTGTGTTCTAAATAAGTACCTAATAAAGGTTATATACAAGGTGTAACATAATAAACGCAATACCTCTCGTGTGGTCTTTCAGACCATGAAAATGAACAACTTTTGTTCTATGGCTTTTGGAAATTCGTAACTTATTTTTTTGTTTTACCATACATGTTGATCAGCTGATCGCGTCGATTCCTATAGAAAGTACTTTTTTTTTTTCGAATTTCGAAGAACTCGTAGAACAAAAGTTGTTCAGTTTCATGGTCCGAGAGACCACACGGGAGGTCTTGCGTTTATTATGTTACACCTTGTATAATAGTTCGTATTTTATCCATTTATCGCAGTAGACTAAACTAGTCTTAGGTAGCGCATCAAGTTACTACAAACTGTCAAATTTTCTCATTCGATTTTGAACTTAACTATCAACATTTTATGGTTTAAAATCATTTGGAGAAATTTGACAGTTTGTGGTAACTTGGAGTGCTGCCGACTGCACCTACTCAGATATAAATCTCTTTCCCTGCAAGCCGTAGCAAGTAAAGGCGTTACTTTACTGGTCTTACATCCATGACTAAACCATATTTATGCGAAAGTAAAAAAAAAAACAAAAATCTTATATCTTTCTCTTTGTTGCCATTTCACGCCATAAACGTTGAACGAAAAAATAAAACTTGGCACACAGTCGGTATCAAATACTTTTTATCTGATAATTTCCGACCTCCAAGAAGGCGAAGCCGCAGGCAATAGCTAGTTTAAATAATTATCACAAGGAATAAAATAAACATAATATAGAGCCAACAAATAAGTATCAAAGTATATCAATCAATACATAATAAATACAAGCATAAAATTCACTTCCTGACCACCTGGTAATCAGCGGAACAATGGCACCGAATTTCCGAACGGAATAAAAAATGATCTGTCAAATGGGGAGCTTTCCCGCCAATTTGGCGGCGGTTCGCGCCCTCGCCACTTAGGGTTGCCATTTGGTGAAATAATTATTGTTGTATTTTTTAGGGAAACATTGTTGATTTGATTGTACGATGATAATTGCAGATGTTAGATATATCAGGTTTTATTTATTTTGTTGATATATTGATTGATAGGATTATATTTATTGTGCTTAAACTCTTTTTTAAGCTTTCGTGGTTTAAAAATAAACTAATACTGTCACTTATATCTTCCGTGAACCATGAGCTCAAAGTAATGAATAATCACGGAAGATATCCCGTAAGTGACAGTATAAGTTTATAATTTCCGTTGTTATCACTGTTATCAGTTCAGATTATAGATAGCCCACATCCTCTCACAAAGGAGGCATATTATGTCTAAGTGGTGAGAATATTATAGCCTGATTATGTGAGTAATTAATTGCAGAAGTACTTTCAAACCTAATGAATAAATATCATCTTCATCTGCCAAGCCTTTTCCCAACTACATATGTTGAGGTCGGCTTCCAGTCTAACCGAATGCAGCTGAATACCAGTGTTTTACATGGAGCGACTGTCTATCTGACCTCCACAACCCAGTTAGCACTGGGTAATACGATACCCTTGGTAAGACTGGTTGTCAGACTTTTGGGCCACTGACTATCTGTAACGACTGTCAAAAGATCTACAAATGACAGCCGGGACCAACGGATTAACGTGCTTTCAGAGGCACGGAGGAAACTCGGGATGTGGTCACCCATCCACGGACCAACCTACGCAAACACGGCTTAACCTAAAGATCGACCCGAGCGGCAGTTATTATTTAGCCACGAGCTCCTGAAAAAGAGAGCCATGAAAAAGTATCATAACCCTCAAAAATGACGGAAGCATTAGGCTTCTTAGGTACAAAGTAATTGAGATTAATTTATCATCACAACATCAATAAGTTCATAATAATATCATTATAGTACGCCGTATGGCGTAAAATCTAATCTCATAAAGCTCTGGTTACCCTCCAAATTCGGCACGCCCTCGCTTGGAGATTAATAGGGCCGTGTTTAGACCGCCGTCACCATGGCAGCAGCGGGTGATTGTCAATCTGCCGACCCGCCCCCTGACGGCGCCTAAATACCACATCTCAGGGGGGACGTTAACTTATCTGGCAACACTGACATTTAGAGATGGTGAAAGGTTAATTGACTTTTTATTATTGTGATTTTTTTTTTGCGTTATGCTTTTCATCTTGGTGAAGCTTGTAGTCAAGATATTATTATAATTAAATTCATGTGAATGGTACCTATTATTTTATGGCATGTATTTAAATCGATATCTGAATATTTCCTTTTTTCGAACAAAATATTTCAAAGTTAAACCAAAAATACTGACTTGCACACAAATTATGCACACTGAATAAATCAAATTAAACATATATTGTATAAAGGTATTTGCAGAACTGTTTTACTGAACGAATAACTATTATCAAAATAGTATATCTAACAATTCCTTAGTTCAACAAACATATTAAAACTTTTTTAAGGAAAACCATCACCTAATTTACTTTTATGAACATCGTTTATTCTAAATAAAACCCAATTTAATCAGTAATTAAGTACACAAAACACGTTTGGTTTCTGTCACGGCTCCGGTGCTGCGGGGCTCCGACGGTCCCACGCGAGCTTATCGTCGCAGATGGGTTTTACGTTCACCACCGCAGCTTCGGCTTGCTGGCCGGCTGAAGCCGGCCAGCCTCAGCCGCGGCGGCGTCCGTTAAAACAACCTGCTCTTCAGCTCGCGGGCCGCCTCGCGCCTACGCGGGCTTAAATTACACTCTAGGGGTAGGGCAGACATGACTACGTGGAGTCGGTTTTGCAGCGATTCGTTTCTGTCACTAACTTTTGTAGCACAACATATTGACTTTTTAGGGGAATATTTTAATTTCAAAATAAATACGTAAAACTAACTCAAAAGCGTTTTTATTGATAATGGAAACTTACTTTATTGTGACATTGTACCTTTAGATATCAGTTTTAGAAATTCCGTAGTAAGATTGTACAATTTAGAGTGCAAGTTAGTATTTTTGATAAACAATTCGTATTTTTGGTGTGAATTCGATAAAAAAGGTCATCTCGTTTTGTGTGATTTTTTAGTTTTTTTTGTAGGACACTTTTTGTTAATCAATGGGTTTTTTTGCACAGCATTCATTTTTCTGGTATGCATTCAGTTAATTAGTGGAGTTACCTAGTGTGCGGAAAAATTATAAAGATGTGCATTTAAAAATATCCCTTATTTTATGAACTTTGTAGGGGACAAAAGCATACCAAACTTTTTAAACATACTATAAAAAAAATAATGAGAAGGTCATAGATAAGTAATAACTCCCTGCTTTTCGCTTAAGTATTCTACTCTTTGAATTCTCCCTTTGACATTATTTGATAGAAAACGTCTATAAAAATGTAAAAAAAAACACGACGCAAAATTCATAGTTAAAAAAGCCAAATTTCCGCTACAGATTCATACAAAATGACTTCAAAATCCCGGAGCCAGCCACCCGAACGCAATGCCTTGGAACAAATGAAGCAGAATATACCCATACTGTTAACAGACATGGTTATCTTCGACAATGGATACGCTTTAATGAAAGAACGATTTAAACGGGAGATGCTGAAAATAGACCAGCAGATGAATAAGTTCAGGTAAGGATCTTCCCAGGGTGGCCGGTAGCAACTGGATGAGAGTTGCTGAGAACAGAGTTAACTGGTGTGCGATTCAGGAGGCCTATGTCCAGCAAGGCACTTGTTCTCCCCGTCAATGCGATCTTTTTTTTGTTCTAGACCATACCTGAGAACCGTTTAGTTACGGAGATATTGAGGGTAAAAGTTCCAACTTTTTCACAGGATTTTTTTAAATACATGTTTTTAAAGTACGATTTTTATGTTAAACACCTCCACGACCCTTGTACTATGCAATCCATCCATCAGCACAATGTTCTGAATGCGTTACATTGAGTTACCTACTTCTATTTGAGTACTAGTTCGAAAACTGGATACAGACTATTAAAATATAACATAACATCACGCCTGTTATGTTTAAGTCTCATGAAAGGGACGAGCCTACCAAAATGTTTATGAGAAAATAGAACGAGAAAACGTCACAATATCTATCTAGATATTTGACAACTCCACAATACAGAGACACTTTAAGAGCAGGAGTAGGCGAAAACGATGAATGGACTGAGATAGATGTTCATAATGACTCGAAAGGGCATGACCACTGAGATGACGACTAACAAAGAAATGTGGCAGATGACATGCTGCGTAAACCCCCAATAAATAAGGATACGGGTGGACGAATGTTGATACTCAACAATATAATAAAGGGTGTAAATAGACCCTTAAAGAAGCCAAAAGGCACTTGTTCTCCCCGTCATTGCGATCATTTTTTTTAGACCATACCTGGGAACCTTCTAGTTACGGTGATATTGGATGTCAAAGTTCGAACTTTTATTTTTTTATACTACTCAAATACCTCCACGACCCCTGTACTATCAGCGCAATGTTTTGAGTGCGTTACATTGAATTTTACCGTAAAACGTGATTTTTCACCCAAAAAAAAAGAGGTTTCCCAGCAACGGTCTTTGCGTAGGGTTACTTAGTTTGATGACCGGAATGCTTGATGATTTGAAGAGTCCATTTACACCTTGTATTTGTGACTGTTCTCTGCAAGCATTTCCAACTACATCATCAAATATTCGCCAAAGGTATGATTAATTAGTATATTTTGTCCCTCCCAGTTCTGATCTCCTGAACATCTACGGCGAGGGCTCCAACGTTCAGGCAAACATCGGGAAATCCACGGGTGGGGAAAAAACGGCCGAGGTAACAACGTCCGATTGGGAGGTCCTCAAAACTTCCCCATTAGTGGTTGGCGAAGGGAATGACAAATGCATGAAGCTACAGTTTGATGTCAGCCAGTTTGATCCTTCAGAGGTACAACATCCATCTAGATATTTATTTTCATACTTTAGCTGTTTCCCCCGACCTTCGTCCGCGTTAAATTATTATAAAAATATTGAATTGGATTTTGTTAACAATTTCATGGCTTTTAATTTTATTTTGCACGGAACCCTAATCCTTTTTCTTAAACAAATTTAGCTTAAGTTGCTCCTCATAACATCAGCTGGCTGTCAGTGAAAGTCCCGTGAAAATATCACAGTGGCACAGCCGTTTCGGAGATTAGGCGGAACAAACAGACGACAGACAGACAAAAATTTTTAAAAAGTTTTTTTTTTTTTAAGTACCTCTTATACTTTCATATGCATTTCATGGCTGTTATTTTGAAATTACAAACAGACACTTCAATTTTATATTTATTTGTATAGATGTATAGACAAGGGTAAAAAAAAAGAAAGATGATGAAGGATTACGATGATGGTCCCATTGAGAAATATGTTCAGTTTGATATACTCGTACATTTATCCGGCTAGCCTTTTTCCCAATTATGTTGGGATCGGCATCCAGTGTAACCGGATGAAGATGAATACCAATAATAAACAATTTTCTATTCTTTCAGGTAAAATTAAAGCTCCTAGACGATATGCTGGTCGTCACCGCCAGTCACGAGGAGAAGACGGCAGACACCACGGTGTACCGGGAGTACAGCAGGTTACAGTTTTTTGTGTGTATTGTGTGCCTTGGAAATGGTGCCGTTACATCTGACAGAGGAGAATGGATGAAGAAAAAGTGTTGCGTCGACCCCAAATAGAATGGGACAAGGGCAGGAAGATGATGATGATGATGATGTTGGTGCCCTGCATCATCAACCTGTAATGTTTCTACCGCTGGGACACAGGCTTCCTCTCTATGAGAGGAAGTGACTTCTTATCCACCACACATGTCTAGATTTTTTGGTCCGATGACATGAAGATTTGCTCACGATGATTTCTTTCATCTTTTTGAGAGCGAAGAGATAAATTTCACAGAGTACCGGTCCTTTCACGTTTAAAATTACCACTTACAACTCGGTAGGCTTGGTTGTGTGCTTTTCAGTAGTCAGTACAGTGGAGACGAGCTGAGTAGACAGGAGACGCGCTGGAATCGCTCTCGTGTCTTCCGAGATTGGTAGAATCTTGCACGTCCTCTCTCCACTCCACTCGTCTTTGCTTTGGAGGAAACTGGGCTTTAACCGGGGTCAAATAAATTTCTTTTTTTCTTCACCAGACAGTTCAAGCTGCCTCCAGGCATGAACCCCGAGATGGTGATCTCCACACTGTCCCGGGACGGAGTGCTGACGGTAGAAGCACCCTTACCCCTATCCATACCGCCTTCTGATGACACGAACTCGTATTTCTCCGAGGGCCTATAGTAACAATACAAATGATGTGGGAAACTATTTTTGTTTTTTGTTCTACTCATAGATCGCTAGTCCCTTAAAGGGGTTTTTAATCTTTTTAAAGGATCCTCGCATTCGATCGAGAAAAGCAGAAAGAGGGAAGGCACGTCTTAGTTCGCCAGTTGGAGATGGCGGGACGAACTCGAATTTTATCTTAAGAATTGACCATAAGCAGCATTTTATAGGGATAAGTGGAAGGAGGGCAGAGTGAACGTCAGCTACGATGACGTCGGCTAAAATGCAGATGCTTACAATACCTACTAGATATAGCCGGCTAGAACTAGGTGTAACCTTACTTCGGCTTTTAGCCGTCGTAACATATACTTTCTTCATAGAATAGTGAAACAATGAATTTCAAAAGAAACTAACTCCGCTAGTTCCCTCATCATGTTGGTCCCAGGGAGGTTTCTTTTTAGTCGAATGGTCTGAGCACCCTTAAATATGACAAAACACTTTTTGCTACACGTTGTGAAACCAACCATGTCTTGATCGTGATTGGGTTAGGTAGATTTATGCCTTTTCGTAATCATTGTGTATTTCTAACCAGACATCGGCCAAAGAAAACCCTTAGCCAGCTACTCCAACCGCTATTATAATGGTTCACAAAATCGATAGGACAAACACCTAGGCACGACTCTCTAGCGAGTGTCCTATTTGCGTAAACATCGCAACTGCTGACGCCTCAGGTCATAGCAAATAGGAGTATGCCTTTTAACTATTTAAGTACGTGCTCGCCTTTTTTAATATTATATGCGACTACTCTTGACCTCAATATTGTTCTAAGGACAGATGAGGTCGATGATGGAACGAGCTAACCCAATAGAAGCCTAGTAACTCGCGACTTACATAGATTCGGTTCATATGGACCTGGGAACACCGACGCAGGCAGGGCATTCCACTTCTTGGCTGTGTGCATAATAAAAGATGTAGCAAAGCGCTTCGTGTGAACGTGTGGAACATCGACAAGGGCTACTGAAGTATGTGAGTAATTTCATTACTCACATCAAAATGAGATTAAGAGTTAAAGATATTGTAGTTAGTTACATAATCCTTAATTCATCTCTGAGACGATACGTACCCGGGCTACGGGACTGTTCGAGGGCTGCGGGACTGTTCGAAAGAGAAACCACGGCCCTGGCACATAAAGGGCAAAGAAGGAACATGGATGGGTTTTACTCATTAAAAGTCTGACACTCCCTTCCAAAGCGGTCATTTGATGATTACCCACCCGAAAAAAGAAAAAAGACGACACGTACCTATATATCTATACATAAACTCAAGTCTTTTCCCCATGTTGGTGGGGTTAGGCAGAGACTAGTACACCACCTGCTACGATCCTGACATACTCCTTTTGCTGCGTCTACGTACTGAGGCGACACATTTCCTTTATAAAGACTGACAAGCGAGAAGAATAGGTTCAGAACCATTTTTTGTCTCCAAAATTTTCTCCATATCCTCCTCACATTGAATAAATATCCACCAGAACATATCATCATCCTCCAGCCCTTATCCTAATTTATTTGGAGTCGCCGCAGCATGTCTTCTTCCGTACTTCTCTATCACTCGTCATCTCAGCAGTCACGTCCTTTCTGTCCATATCATCCTTCACACAGTCCATCCATCGTTTCTTTGATCTTCCTCTACTCTAATAGCCATCCACATTCATACTCAAAGTTTTCCTCACTACATTTTCCCCATTCCTCCACATCACATGTTCATACCACGATAACCGATTACCACACAGCTTTTCAGTCACCGGCGCCACTTTCAGACTTCCTACTAAAATATAGTCATTTATCATACTAAAATTAATTGAATACCCAAAAGTCACTAGTTCAGGTTTTATCAACTGCGATGACTTTCTAGACCTGTTCCTAAATCTGACTGAAGAACAAAACTTTAAAAGAATGTGCCCACAATAATCCGAGCTACTCTTACCGATGCCAGCCTAGTATTGTATTGTATAACGAGCTGGTTTCCGCAACTCCTCGTCAAAGCGCGTATTTTGCTTGATATTTTTTTATTTTATTTTATTTTTTGCCAGCCTAGTATTAAAGATAATTAATTCTGTTCTCATGCGACCATCGCCTACTACCCTTCCTCTCTGCATTTCTATGCTCCTAGTATCTTTCACATAAGTCCCTATCTATCTACTCAGCTCGCTAATGTACTCGTGTGCTATATGACAAGTATATGACATCGTGACGTGGCCGCGCCAGATAAATGCCGACCTCAAACACGCACACTAGCAAATTGTGATGAATAAGGTGGGGGGGACACCAAGACTTTAATATTTTGCTCTAGGATTATAACTGTTCGCTTCTTAGAGGTTATTGTTTGATGAAAAAGGGTTATATTTATATCTGCATTTAGGCATATTTAAGATCTTCGCAATGGAATCTCAGCTTTTAGAGCTGCAGCAAAAAAAATACAAAATTGCATTTTGATTTTTGTTCAGCCTATATCTTGACGAGTGAATAAGCGTATGCTAAAGGAGTCTGCCCAGTACCCGTACCATACCATGACTTATCTATGAACGTATCAGACACGGAAATAAAGATGACAGGGACTATTATGTACACTAGAACTTATCAACAGCGTTTCATACCCATTTAGGAAGGGTTTAGAATGGTCATCATACGCGGTTAACATATTCCTTTTATTGAAAAGTATGAGGTGATGCGGACTAAACCGTTCCTTCACCGTCGCGTACCATGCACGGAGCGTCAACAATTTGCCAGCGACCATATTTTTCCGGTATACGTGCATGACACGCGACGGTGTTGGTCGATGACGGAACGGTCTAGTGGGCATAGTATCATAGTTTTCAATACAAAGAATATTTTTTTGCCTAATACGTTCATAGCAAGGGCACGGTGTAGTGGGCAGAATCCTTTACATACGACGCCGACGTGTCCTCGTATAAGTATCTCAGTTACAAATGGGACCTCTCAGTGAAGGTGGAAAAGCATTTTCAGGGACCAGTCTAGAAAAAAAAACCCAGAAATCCTGTTATTTTAGACGTAAGTTTCAAAGCAGGCCCCTCTTTTGGTTACTCTACGTTTATTCAGTTTTTAACGAAATTATTTTGACTAACGACATTTAAACTGGGTACCCACCAAACGCGACCTTCCAGGCACTGGCTATTATCTCCTAAATAAGTACCTTCTAGATAATTTCTGTCCCATTGTATCCCCGCCCCAACCAGGTCACCTGTACAATCACACGGCTGTATGTGTGCGCCCGTGTGGATGGCTGGCGTGTTGATGCGGCGCGTTGCCATGGTAACCGCCTTGGCTTCCCAGAAGACGATGTGCTGTATTACGGCAGGTAGGTGGGTAGATTGTTGCGGATCGCTCGGTGGTATGGGTAGAGTGGCGGGTGTGTTCGGTCAGAGTGTAGGTAGTCAGGTTCTTCTTTGTTTCAGTTTTAATAGCTCTGTTGCTATTTTTTGTGGGTATCTTTGAGAGGATTACACTCATACATACATCTAGTACCGTCAAACGGGGTGAATAGGAACGCAGGGGTGAATAGAGACAAAACTTTGAAAGGGATTTTAACATTGAATTGATATGATATGTTACCAAAAAGTAATCTATTTCATTTACTTAGTTATACTTAATTATTTAGATACTTTGTTTTCAACATAATATGGTTGGGTTATTAATTTGGTTATTAATTCAATGTTAAAATCCCTTTTAAAGTTTTGTCTCTATTCACCCCTGCGTTCACCCCGTTTTACCCGGTACGTTCCTTAAAAAAATCCTGAACTCGTACTTGATTCGGGACGCTTTGAAGGCGACCTCAGAAACACATTAAGACTAAGAATACATAAAATAATATCGTCAATATGTTTATATTGATACCTACATAACCCGTGTAATGAAGGAAGGGAAGGCAGAGATGTACTTATAGTACGCCTACATTTTGCAAGTTACCAAGATATCAATAAAATAATAGGATATAATAAAAAGAAACCTTTTCTCATGATAATATCCTTTGGCTTTTACCCAATCATTCGCGTAATTTAAACGGATTATTTTTTGGGGTTACTTTAACCCCAAAAAATGTATGGCCAAACTGTATGGCCTTATATTCGCGCGATGATATTGGTCTATCTATTTTATGAGAAATCGCGGTCAGCTATCCAAATAGCTGGCTAATCTTTATACCATGCTGTGAATTAAGATTGATCATGCTGAAACGATATTTCGTGTCAGTAGCCATTGAGTTTGAGCCCGTGGCTAAAAACAATAACAGCCGCTCGGGTCGATCTTTAGGTTAAACCGTGCTTGCCTAGGTTGGTCTGTCGATGGGTGACCACCCATTACATACCGGGTTTCCTCCGTGCCTCGGAAAGCACGTTAAGCTGTTGGTCCCGGTTGTCATTTGTAGATCTTTGACAGTCGTTAGGTAGTAGCCCAAAAAGTCTGACAACCAGTCTTACCAAGGGGTATCGTATTACCCAGTAATAACTGGGTTGTGGAGGTCCGACAGGCAGTCGCTCCATGTAAAATACTGGTATCCAGCTGCATCCGGTTAGGCTGGAAGCCGACCCCAATATAGTTGGGAAAAGGCTAGGCAGATGATGAGCCATTGAGTTTGTTAATTTTGTCTTAGAGGTCTAAGAATCTCGTAACACAGATGTATTTTTTTTATATTTTTAACATCGCATTTGAATCTGACGTAAATTTACAGAAGTTACTAACGCGTGACTGACCTACAGAATGCTTTTCAGTCGATACTTACAAAAAGTATTCAGTGACAAGTAAAATCCCCTGATCAGACAGTCTGATCTAAAAATAATTGTACCGTTTTGCTCCCCATAAAAACACTCAATCATGCACAAAATCGATAAAACAAAACTATCACCTGTATCATTACGCTCGTTGCATTAGGGGGGCGCCACACATGTCTGATTTACCTATTGTTGCGCTGATAACTCCCCTCGGTCCATGGCGAATCGGACGTGAAGTCGAACGCACCCCAAGAGATGGTAATTAGTTTGTGTGTTGAATGTATTTGATTTATTGTGGGTTTTGACTTTGTAGCTCTGTATTGTGTGCGCTTTATTGGGATTACTTTTTTCGCATATAGGTGGATATAAAATGGTTAAATTACAAACAGACACTTAAATTTTATTTATTTATTATATGAATTGATTTTGTTGGCCCAAAGCCGTCCGTCTTTCATGCCGTGGTTGCCGCGTCGGTGCCAGCATAGAGGTCACTTTGACTGCATGTCTTGGGGCAGAGTAGCAGATTCAGGTTGCGAACGTTCAGCAGAACTCAGAGATTAATCTAGCTTACGCTGAAACTTAAATACAAGCCAGAGTGTTTTCGTTACTTTTGACACGAGATGAACTAATCTATAATATGAGAAGCTCTCTACTTAAAAATAGACGTATGAAAATGGTAAAAGGCTCAATAGAATATCACAGCAGTTCCCTAAGCATGCAAGGGAATCTGTCTGCAACAGCTATTTAAAAAAAAATATAATATCTAATGCCCGCAGCTCCTCCAATAAATCCCACAATGATATTTAAGAACACACCAACTCCAATATCCCCAGGTTCCTCTCAACCTCCACCCCATGACGAAACTTCCAGGACACGCATACATAATCACCATGGCAACGTACTGATTGTACCGAGTTTCCCCTAAAGGAAGGGTTCTCACCGGAAATGAGGTTTTTATCCCCTATCCCCCGGCATCGGAAGTGCGCGGTGAGCTTACGCCATGGGAGACCCTCTTGGCACTAATGTGCCAAGAGGGTCTCAAAAATTATGCGTGAATGTGGTAATGCGAAAAAGGTGTTTTTTTGGGAAGTATTATTATCTTGTTTTAAACTTTTAACAAAAAGTCTCCACATGATGAGTGCCAGAAGATGGATGGCGTCCCGAGGCCGGCCCAGAAAGCGGTGGTGGTGAGACGATAGGGACGCCGCGAGGGCTGGCTCGAGGAGGCAAGGAAAAAGAGCTCTTGGAAGGAATTGGGGGAGGCCTTTGTCCATCTGTGGGACAGAACAGGCAAAAAAAAATTTTTTTTACTGAATTAACTGGCTAACGAGCTTTAACACACACTTGCTTTGCTTGTTGCTAATATTTTCACTATAACGTTACTTTAATCTTATCATGTTAACATCCAAATGATCAACTCATCGCTTTTTATAGCCTACTACGTACTAAAGATTTTTTCTCACTCGATTACTAAAGAACTGGTGGAATTAACCAGAAACAAAGTACCTATAAATCACTTTGTGAGCAGCTGTAAGTCGTAGAAAATTTTATGGAAGAGCAACGCTGCAGCATCCTGCTATCACTAGGCAAACCAGTGTTGTTGGGGTCTGGTTTGTAAAATACGATCACCTGTGAAATTACACGCACTTTGACACTATGTGAGCACAATACAATGTCACATAGGGCACTCTGTGGCTGACCTAGGTGCTTAGTATTTAGTACTTAAGGCAGAGGGCAGAGGTCACTCTTCTTTACATACGATGGATAATATTATACGTGTTATTAATATTATAATGGTATCGGAATATATATTTGGGCAAAACCGACATTTGTTCAAAGGGCACAAATGAAAATTGAAAAAGGTATGCAACTATAAACTTGGTTATGTTTAACTATAGCTATTAATATTTTTACTGGGTGTGATTTTACTTTTTTTTTAATTGTTTTATTTTATGTCTTATAGCATCGCATTTGACTTGGTCTGAAATGTTGCTATAATTAGTTGTAAATAAATAAATAAATATTTTATGGCTCGTGGCTAAATAATAACAGTCGCTCAGGTCGATTTACAGGTTGAGCCGCGCTTGCCTAAGTTGGTCTGTAGATGGGTGACCACCCATTATACAGCGAGTTTCCTCCGTGCCTCGGAAAACACGTTAAGCCGTTGGTCCTGGCTGTCATTTGTAAATTATTGACAGTCGTTACAGGTAGTCAGTGGCCCAAAAGTCTGACAGTCCAGCATTGGTTGAACCGGTCAGATAGGCCGTCGCTCCATATATTCAGCTGCAGCCGGTTACACTGGAAGCCGACCCGAACATAGTCGGAAAAGGCGTTATCCCACTGCTGGGCAAAGGCCTCTCCTCATGACTTCCATTTGTTACGATCCGGGGCTAATGTAGACCACTGGTCGTTGGTTTTGTCCAGCTCGTACCGCCATCTTCTACGAGGTCTGCCGCAACGCCTCACATACTTACTTAGAAAAACGATTTATCTTCATTCAAATATCGAGTACGAACCTTCCAATGACTAACTCCAAACAATCTCAGGTTGAACCTGAAACTACCGCCAAGTTTTTCAAATAAACGAGACTATTATGCCAGCTCATATAATTCATTTGTTCTCAATGTTATTGCTTCGGCTCGTGCTGAACTCATAACAAATCGATCACAGATCCTCATTGTGATAATATTTTCATTTTCATCATGTGTTTATATAAAGAGGCGATACATACATTGTTTGTTATGTATTAAGCGTATTATGTATTGAGTTGGACTCGAGCTAAAGTACGTATATAGGAGAGTGTACTCGTGCCAGCTATCTAGGTGCATAGGTCGGTAAATATTTTTATATCGTGTCATGGGATTTTCTTTTTCCAATATTAAGAGCGTTTATACGGAAAGTGGGCAACGTCGCAAATAGCTGTGAAATATTTCACCGTTTTCATTAATTTGGCAATATTACTGTATGGAATAAGAAATATGGTTAACTAGTGAACTAATAAAATATTGATTATGAAATGCAATAATTAATATCGTAACACCGAATGTTTAGTTTAATATGTAAAAAAAGTATTTGGACACTTTCCAAATGCCTTTTTCACTTTTATTGGAAACGGCTGTTTTTTTTTAATAACTGACAAAAAAAATCTGTGGGGGGGTTCAGAATGATGTACTGAAAACGTGGTAACTAGACAGACAGACAGACATAGTAGACAGACGAAATGATTCATTATCTACATTTGCAAAAAACAATATTTTAAAGTTTTAACTCTCAATTTTTCAACAAGCCAACACAAATTACATTTGATTAAAAATAAAACTTTCCAATTAATTCCAAAGGTCATCTCTGACATTTAAGTTATAACTAATTGCGATATACGAGCGAAATATTCTAAATATTCTACATATACAACAATATTCACTACAATTTCTTCAAGCAATTTCTTTACAAAGAATTAAAAATGTATAAGTAACCAATAATAAATAAACAAAGTGTCCGATACAAGTAATAATTCAGTAAAAATTACCCTTTCTAGCCAGGTGAAGAGTTGAAGTGAAATCCAATAGTAGATGCGCGTGCGACGGTCACGACTCACGATAAAGTAGTTAAAATAACCGCCTTCTTACAAAATTAACTATTAATATTCCGGGCAGGGAGATAGCTGTCTTTTAAAGGTCCTTGGACACTTATACGAAGTGTAAAAGAGTGTTATTTGTAAAAGATATTAAAAATACGTAAGTGTAGGGTCATTCATTGCAGGACTTGCTGCTTACGGGTTATTTATTATAGCAAAGTGAAATTACCGTCTAGGTAGACTGTATTCGCGATACGTCTTTCTGAAAAATTATCATCATCATCATTATTCACCGAAAAGCAGCGATAGCCTAGTGGTGTGACCGTCGGACTGCCAAGTCATAGGTCTCGAGTTCGAACCTCTGATTTTTAGGATTCATGTGCGTATAGTATAATTATCACTTGCTTTTCGGTGAAGGAAAACATCGTGAGGAAACCAGCATGCCTGAGAGATATTTCTTGACGGCATGTAAAGCCAAGTCAGAGGCCCATGGGCGGCCTAAAAACTCTGACACCAGGTTACGAACTAACCACACGATCAAGAAGAAGAAGAAGAAGATCATTATTCACAGCCTGAATTCACCTACTGCTGGGTATAGACCTCTCTTTTCTTGTGCCAATCTCCACGGTTCTGTGCCAGACTCATCCAGGTTTTTCTGAAAAATACTAAGCTCGAATTTCACCAATAAAACTGAAGTTTGCAACACCTCTAAACCGTATTCGTCATCGTCATTCTCAATATTCTATATCAATGGTAACACTGATAGTGATAATTCTTCGCACTTTCATTAAAATAAATAGTTTCCTACCTGCTGTCACCAGCAAGATTTTCTTCACTTTGTAAAAGTCATTTTCAAGTAAGTACAGTTTACCTAGCAGAAGTCCTTACTTCCCAAGTTTTAGTTCATAGATTGTTGTGAAATCTAATGCAACATGAAACAACAACTTTTTATTGGATATTCAGAAACTACGAGTGTAGGAGTAGAAAATTATGATTATCAGGCGTAACTTCAATATTATTGAAGCAGGTTTCAACAGGTCAAAGATCATTTAATCAATAAAATCGAGAATGCGCTATCCTCTCAACTCTATGGGAAACTCGACAAAAACATTTATTGCCTACCCGCCAATTTGAGGAAGCCACTTTTTTTTTGGATTGAAAATCATCAAATATTACCCCCCCCCCGCTCTGGGTGGAGTGGGAGGGACTGTCAGACTTTTACTGACTAGAACCCATCCATGTTCCTTCTTTGCCCTTTGTGTTCCAGGGCCGCGGTATCTCTTTCGAACAGTCCCGCAGCAAATAACGACCCTTTACAATTTGAATATCCCACGATATCCAATAAAGGACAGTGTACAACCACTATAAGATAGCAAGTAGTATTAATTCGAGTACAAAAAGTATTTCGTGACACGTGGGGCACTGGGGGCTCTCCCCCGCCGACGCCATTTTTTCTCAAAGGTGACGCGCTGACGCACCTGTCGTGTAGACCTAGGAGTGGATAGAGGTTGTGGGGTTAAAGGCGTTTTAGTATACCAGTTAAATAATAATTATATTGTAAACAATTGTATTGTATGTTATCTACATCAATGTAATAAATAAGCAAACACAGAGCTTTTCACGGATGGATGCTGAACTTTGCAAATAAACAGTTACAGAAAGGAACTCCAAAAACTAAATAGAGAAAAATAAGTTGTGTTTAAGCTCCGTGTAATAGGGGGCGAGCCTATTGCGAACCGTTCATCATTCCAAATAGACCTAATGCAATTCAGAACGCGGTTCTTGAAGTGCATTGGTAAGATTGTGTAGATACTGAAATAAAACCTCACGAACAAATCTTTACTTAGTATAAGGCAAAGTCGCTCCCGATGTTTGTGAGGTTAGATCTTTTAAACTTCGCCACAGATTTTAATGCAGTTTTCAGCAATAGATAGAGTGATTCAAGAGGAAGGCTTATATGTATATGCATATTATCTACATTGCACCCGTGCGAAGCCGGGGCGGATCGCTAGTTAAAACAAAAATCCACAATTGACTCCATGTAGTGCCACCTCTACACATTCCACAGCCGCGTCTCAGCTGGCTGCGCACGCGACTACGAACATCCCTTTCTCAGGAGACAGTTGCGAAGAACCGACCGTTACTCAGCGCGGGCGATTTATAGCAGCAGAGGTCCACAATACCCTTCACACTGCGTTCTTTATTGAAGAAATTATTACAATTATTTTAATTGGTACTAGGGTTGATCTACTTGGAGGTATCTTGGCATAACTTAGCCCTGCAGATGTTTAATGCTGACTTTTATGGGATGAGTCATCCAAAAATTAAAATACCTTCATATTATCAGTGAGATATAGGCCTGAAGGTCTGACAACCAGTCTTACAAAGAGGTATCGTATAGCCCAGTACTAACTGGGTTGAGAAGGTCAGATAGGCAGTCTCTCCATGTAAAATACTGATATTCAGCTGCATCCGATTAGACTGGAAGCCAACATAGTTTGAAAAAGGCTAAGCGGATGATCTCCATGTTACTTTCTTAACCACTTTTTCCATAACATCTTAGACACAAGATTATCATCATAATCTTTCTGCCTTCATCTCAATTATTTGCTTTTTTTTTCTTCTGTACATCGCTGTTAGCCGTCTTCTCAGAATTTTCATAATGTATTTCCTAGCCTTTATCATCTTGGACAGAAGATCTTCAGAGATTATCAACACTTGAAAGGATCTTCAAAAACACATTCTACTTTTTTAAGCATCGAAGGGTCGGTTGCTAAAATTACGTTATCTTTGACAAGATTTATGACACTGTTTAATATTAAAACATAAAACTTTCACCTCCATACATTTCCAAGGTCCGTCGCAGTCGATTGCGCACAACGAACCATCCCTTTCTCAAAAGACAGTTGCGAAGACTCGACCGTTACTCACGATGAGGGCGATTTATACCCGGAGAGGTCCAATAGTGACTTCACACTATTTTTTTTGATAAAAATAGTGTGAAGTCACTAGTGGAAAAAAGAGTATTATTTTTAACAGGTCAATCGCTTAGTTTCCTACAAAACTTGGACCTTTGGTAGCAAGAACCTGGTAAATGTTAAGGCCGAATAGTAACTTCAACTTACTGCAGTAAAAAGAAATCATAGACAAGGGACAAACGGTTTAAAAAAAAATTCACATGTTCCTTTAGTATGACCACTTTAAGTGTGCTGGTCAAGGTGGCGCTGCTTGTCAAGAAAAAATGCATCGATATGTCAAACTTGGTATATTTATTTTAGTTCTGCGTTTTCCCGCCTGCACAGATAAATTGGTTGATATACAGACTACTACAATCTGTCAAATTTCTTTAATAGATTTTCAACTTTATCGCTTAAGCATTACGTTCAAGGTTGATTGGGATTTGACATTTTCGGGTTGCTTGATGTGCTGGCGTCTGTACAAAGAGTTTGTTTTCTTATGACAGTCTGATACATTTTTGAGTTTTCCACCAGCTTATGTCCAGTGTGTACAGTGTGTCCTGGCCTTAAGAACATTATTAATACTGGCAGGTTTATTTCTATTTTAAACACCAGTTGATTGACTATTATTAAAAAAGATGAACAGCTGATAGTCAAGACGTAACCTGGTAACTACGAAAGTAGTGGTGAATAAGTAGCGATAGTATAAAGCCAGGCTTTCGATTTATAGTCCAGGAGATCCACCTTCTATTTCTCCACATGCAATTTCAGTGTTTTATGGCGACCTTAAGGGCTTAATTGGGAACGCCATTATTTATGCATAGAGTTAGGTTTAAACATAAATATATTAGTTTTAACGTCAAGTCTACGTTCTAAAAAGAATAAATCAAAGCTCTAGTGATTCCTCCTTCGGAATGTATTTTCTTCATGGAGTTATGATCAGAAGCTTCAAATTCTTTGTCTTGATGCTTCCACTCAGTAATCAATTGGTCATATTGTTTAACTTTGTTCTTAATCCATTTTTATCATCCGATTTTTTTTTGTAATAAGTTTTGATTTACAACCGTCTCCCATCTGTGGTTTTCTAGAAGCTTTTCCAATAACTTGATGTAGTTACTACATCGTATTTGTTGTCGATCTAAGCTTCTTGCTGAACTTATCTTCAGCAGCTTCTCATATAATCTATCCTAACTAAATAATACTAATATTATAAAGAGGTAAAATTTGTTTGTATGTTTCTTAGTTTGTATGTGGGGGGTAATGTCCGGAACCAATGATCCAATTCAAAAAATTCTTTCACTGACACATAGCTACATTATTCGTGGGTGCTATGGGCTATTAAATTATATTTATATCATGCATATTAGCCTAACTATCAAAATTTTTGCGGACGAAGTCGCGGGTGAAGTGCTAGTGAATAATATAAACAGCCCAACTCATAGCCTAGGAAAACGAATGCACGATAACATCGTAAAGGTGTCGAGTTCGCGTGACAGTATACTTTACTGCCTCCACTTTGTCTAAAGTTCAGCCCTTGTAGTTAGAAAGTGTTATTGGTATTGTCTGAACCTGCCTGAATTATTGACTATGTCCAAGTTTTTATGCAAACTACTTGCACAGAGTAAACGTTTACATCGAGATCAGACGCTTCACTCGACCAAACGTTCTTAGGGTTCCGTACTTCAGTCGGCTAAAACGGAACCCTTTTAGTATCACTTTTTTGTCTGTCTGTCAGGACCCTTTTTCTCAGGAACGCGTGGAGGTGTCAAGCTGAAATTAATATCAAATACTCAGGTTTACTACCCTTTGGAACAGTGACAAAAACAAACTTAAAGTCAACGCGATCAAAATAGGCCCGTTTATGTCGCATATTTTGCGATTTCACAAGGGAATCAAAACCTATACTTCCCGTTGACATAGAATCATGAAATTAGGCAAGAAGTAATGTCTTACAGCACAGGTAAAGAAACAAAAAAAAACCTGTAAAAATGTAGTTTAATAACAAAATACCTACAAGTTTATACGGAACCCTCGGTGCGCGATTCCAACTGGCACTTGGCCGGTTTCACTTTTGATAATTCCGCATTCACTTTTGTTTCATTTTGTAACCCTTTACTTCAAGTGGCAAATGCCGAATGAAAGACACACATGAAAAGAAAGTGAAGGGTCTGATGTCGGGTGTTAGTATGGTAATTGGGCTGCGGGACTGTTCGAAAGAGATACCGCGGCCCTGGAACACAAAAGGCAAAGAAGGAACATGGATGGGTTTTAGTCAGTAAAAGTCTGACACTCCCTCCCACTCCGCCCAGAGCGTGGGGGGGGGGGGGATTATTTGATGATTTCCCATCCGAAAAAAAAAAGTGTCTGATGTCGGGTGTAGTATGGTAATTGGTAAGTCGAGTTGCTGCAAGTTTCATTAAAAAACATCAGTCGGTCAAGCTTCTCCAATAAATATTGCTGTAGATCTTCCTTCCCGATATCTAAAGAGCGTGAGAATTCGTTGACATTATAAAATTAATAATGTGGAACAGAATATTAGCAGTTAACAATAAGAGAAGCTTGATCAACCGACTGATCTGATGATTAATTTGTAACAAATTAAAACCTCTAGGTGAGTGAATGGTGATTTATTATTTTATAAAAATATTTTTATTTTTTTTCCAATTTTCTTTTTAATGATTTGGGGCTGGCTACAAAATGGGTTAAAAAATACCGGGAAATTGGGAAAGCTTTAAAAAACATTTAAATGACAAAAGGCGTGGGCCTATTAATAAGGAAAGATCCTGTTTATTTCTTGATTTTCAAAATGCAAATAATTTTTGGCGTATGTATCGAGTCAGTGAACCCAACCAAGTTAATTAAAGCAACTTTTGAACGTCAAACTTTAAAACAAAGGAAATATAATTGATTATATTGATTCTAGCCTGATAAAGTAGATAAAACCTCCATAAAAACCTGTCTCTAATATAGATCGAGATCTCTTTGCTCGCAGTAACCAAAGCTTTTGTCTCTGAATCTATCTGAGTCTGAACTGAACGCTGGTAACAAAAGAACAATGCATGGCCTTGAACCTGAACCCATCGACCTGCCCCGATCTGATATCTGTACCATTATGTGATGTTAGATGTGGTCGAGTTTAGAGATTGTGTCATCATCATGGTTTAAAGAGACTCCATAATATTTGAGGTCCTAGCTCGAGTGCGCGGTATAAACGCAAAGTAAATACGTCGATTTTTAAAATTAAAAATAAACGTTTCACATTTACACATTTATCCATACTAATATTTTAAATACAAAAATAAGTTTGTTTGTTTGTTACTTTTTCACGAAAAAACCAATGTACCGATCATCTCGAAATTTTGCATTACGTTGTCAGGTGTACAGAAACGGACATAGGGTACCTTTCATCCAGAAAATAGTAGTATTTCCGAGGAAAACAACAATAACGTTCTTATGATAATAGATGGCGCGTGTACATATATTAACGCGAGCGAAAGCTTGGGCGAAAGCTAGTATTTTCATAATTTTAAGAATTTATTCACATCTATGGATGATACTGATTGTGCTTGTTGCAACCAATTTAACTAGAATGCTTTAGGATAATTAAATTTTCGATAAAAAAATCGTCGTATTTACGTTACATTTATTTACACCGGGCGCTCGTCTTAGGGTTTCTTATAAGTTTCGCAAATGCTTTGTGACAGTAGATTCTAAAAAAATTATAGGACCTGAAGGCACACAAGTGGTAGTCGCTTTCTAAATATCTCGTGTATCGACTCTCATCATGATTGAAAAAAATAACCTTTTCAGTACCTAGTTTCTGTCAATTCTATAGGGTGTAAACGGACCCTTCACGAACCCGTCAACCAAGCATTATGTACATCAAATTAAGTCACCCTACGCAAAAATTATTGCTGGGAAACAACTTCTTTTTTTTGGGGTGAAAAATCACGTTTTACAGTAAAACTCAATGTAACGCACTCTAAACTTGGTGCTGATGGATGCTTTGAATAGTAGAAAGTAAACGGGTCATGGAAGTAATTAAAGTAAAATTAAAACCTAAAAAAGTATTATTTAAAAAATAACTTGTGAAAAAATTGGAACTTTGACCTCCAATATCTCCGTAACTAGAAGGTTCCCAGGTATGGTCCAGAACAAAAAAATGATCGCAAAGACGGGGAGAATAAGTGCCTTTAGGCTTCGTTAAGGGTCTTTTTACACCCTTTATACATTCTAACAAGCTTTTATTTAACTTGCAGTATTTGTTGATTTAGGTCAAATCCTGCTGAATGAATGAACTGAATTTTAAAACAGTTGTCCCCAACCGATTGAGCTGAAATTTTGCAAAGTTTAGTGCAGTGCAATGCATGGTTAGCTAAGTGACGTCGCTCTAAATCCAATAGGGCGAACTCCCAAATATGGCGAACTAGTGCTTTTTATTCACCCCCATGAAATGGGCATCAATTAACAGGGTTTTCTGACGAGCATACGAAAAAAAATGGCGTCAAACCAATATTTAAAAATGTTTTTATACTATAAGCTTATTGACTATTCCATCGTCGTTATCCCTGACAGATGGTCCCTTTTACTATGTCCTCAGAACATTCGATTACTATAGTATTAAAAAAGATAATCGTTCTAATCCATGCTCCACTCACATTGGTTTGTAATTCTGAAGTGACTATGATTTCTGGACATTAAAAAGACCGTGACCTTCCTTCTTAGATTCGACATTACGTCTCAACAGACATACTGTCTGTTTTTTAATCCCTGACACTAAATTGACAAGTAAAAATGGCAAACTGACATTGATTTCAATAGGATTTATGTCAGTTTTGACATTTTCACTTGTCAATTTAGTCTCAGGGATTAAAAAACAGACATTAGTTACACCTACACATACTTATCAGTTTTAACGAAAAGCTCTCATTTTCACTGGTGAAATGTAATTTGAATGTTAAAGTTAAAATTACCAAACTACATAAGTACTAAGGAAGTCTGACCTTTGTGAACTTTCAGCAGCAAAAATCTTTGATACAATACATTGTCTTTGTAGTCTATATTTAGACGCTTTATTATTCCAATAATTCTCGATTCAACAAACCCTCCTTTTATAAATAACCACCTAAAATTACAACTACATACCTAATTACATTAAACAAAAACAAACAATAAAAGAATCTCACTCAGCCGCCATTGGTTCTCAGTTCAAAACAAAAACGAACGACGCGTTCGAAGTTCAAAGCTTTCGGATAAAATATCTCTGTTGCGTCTTCAAGCGAGACGATCCTGCGGACATTTGAAGAAAGAGATAGAAATATAGGTAGCGGTCCGTAAGTGTGACAGGGACAGGTGCTGCGCATCTCGGCGGGATGCCAGAACGGCAACGTCGCGTCCACCAATCGACGGACGCTCATCTTGTTTGTTTTCCAATTTCTTTTTTTTCTGTTTTGGCTACCGAAGCTTGAGAATAGCGTGGAATGGGTATCGATTTTGGTACGGTGTAGGGAAATATGGAAAAGTTGGAGTGAAAACTGGTAAGTACCTATAATGTAATTATTGTTTTTGCTAAATAACGACCTATAGGTAGTGATTTATGTATATGCAACATTTGGTTTTAAATAAGCCTAACCGGCTATAACCATAACCACAATTTTAATAGATATTGTGGTTTCGAAACAATTTTCTTAGTAAATTAAATGATAAGGCGTTTATTAATTTATATCACCAATTTTGCAAACCTTTTTATTACAATTTATTCTTACGCAATCTGTTCGAGGAAAAAGGCTTACAACGTCCTACTTAATTCAAATATTTTCCTTCGAATACCAAGAGGTATGAATACGTGGCATAAAACGAAAACAAAATTAATCGTCAACAAAACGGGAGATAACGAAATAAATACACAATTTCACGAAATTATAACAAAAAAATATGCCGACACGGCGATCGCGTGACGAAACGGAACGCGGAATAAAAAAGCAGACACTAAAATATTTTTTCACTCGCCCTTTCCCGCCATTTTAGCTGTCAGTAATTCTGGTCATTTTAAAATGGAGGATGGAGTCTCAGCAAAATATTGAAAATGAAAACTTGTGCCTGTTTAAGAAAAGATTATTACGGAAAATTGTTAAAGCTTTTTGAAAGCTCATAAGTGTTGATTTTATTGAAGTTAATATTTTAAATACTGATATAATAGTGGATAAATAAATTGTGTTACTTACTTACGAGTCACGAACGGTTAATTTAAAACTTACAACACATTCATTACTACAGTTACTCTTTCTTAACATAATTTATGAATAAACAAACTGCCAGACAAACCTTATTTACTACGTCCAGTAATATATACCGTCTACGTTTATAAACGTAAATGTAACAGCACTAATTAAAATATGGGTTAACTGTCTGCATAATGTTGGCGGGAAAAAAAAAGATGGCGGCTTTCACCGATTGCTTTATGACTTGCATTTAAATACGATATACGTATGATGGCGTGAGACAAAGTGAACTTCAAACCATGAATATTCGTATGTGAATTTTAATTCATTGGTTTATTATCATATATTTTAATTCCGTTACGATAAATTTCATTTTGTAGACGGTGAAAAAAGTAAAGGTAAAAGTTTATGTAGAGATAAGATGTTGATCAGACATCCATTTAATTATAAAAAAGGGTCTTTACAGACGGATAACAAAGTGATCCTATAAGGGTTCTGACTGAGTTTATGAACCCTAATAACACCTCTCTTTTTACGTTGGGGGTTAAAAACAAACCAATTTCGCAAAGCAAAGTGCAAAACTTACAAACTTTTAGCAACCGCTCATTGTATAGTTTCCGAGCTTAATTTTTCCCCCATAGCTAAATCCAATATTCTAGTATTCCCTTAGATTATTTTGAATTTATTGAATGTTATGCCTTCGTGATATCCTTTTAATCAATCAAGCAACATGACTATGCCAGTCCACTGCTGGACATAGGTCTCTCCGCAGCCGCACCGCAACAGCCCTCCAAAGTACAACCACCACGACACAGGAGAAAGTCCTAGTGTGGGGAAAAGTTAAAAAAAAAAAAAAAAAAGTTCGCATCCAGCAAAAAAAAAAACAGCTTTTCCCTACAAAATTACTGTTAAAATGTATTGAATCCGATGAAAAATATCTATGTGGGGGGCTCAAAACGATGTACTGAATACGTGGTAATCGTTTTCGCGTAGTTGTGTCCCTTCCACCTTGTATACTGACAACTAAAAAACAAAAGACACCCGGAGCCCAGTCTATATTAAAACCTGTCTTCATAATCGTAAAAGCTGTGGGCTGACCCTCGGAGTCAGCCATGCTTGACGATTCATCTCTGCGGCTCCCAAGCAGGCATTATTTTATTTGTTATGTATTGTATGTGTCATCCTTATAATGCTTTGTTCTTGGTTCTTCGGTCTCAGGATCGAGAGCGAAAGGTTTGGATGTCATTTGGATGAGCCCGTTATGGTGTATTGTGATAAGAAACCTCTACCAATTACCATCCTTTGTGTCAATATTTAGAGACAATTTTTGCCATTCCCGAATAGCTTTGACCCGTTAGCTGCTCTCAAGTATTCTGAAGTGTTCCAGCCATATAAGTTTTTAAAATGACATGGTCACTAACATTGTTTTGCATTCCCGATATTTATTTTCGGTTTTATCGTCGAAATGTGTATATAACATGGTAAATATCCCGTTTTCAATGTTAATGATAGTGTTCCTTCGACAAAGACAGACAACTACTACTAAAAGAACATACAAACATACATATAATTATGTAGGTATGTTGTTAGTAACCTTAGATCGCGCAACGGCGACATAGATCCAACACATCAATTAAATAACAACGGAACCACACTTGTATCCACCATTTTAATCTAAAATTAACAACTGCTTTCAAGCACTCTCTTCAGCAAGTCTTTCGGGAGAAAATAGTATCAGAACTGCATCATTAAACTAAAGCCAGCCACATAATGAAATGTCTGCTAAATATGTATGACCCACGTAGTAAATGGGCAGATGTGGCGACTAGGTCCCCTGACCCAGCCGAGCGTGACCAAGTCATCTCCCTCGCCGCTCCCAGGCAAAAACCTATTAACTCCTGTCCTTGGACTTGCAAATTGCTGGGAATAAGTACTGGTTTTCAAGACCGGGGACCTATTATAGGAGGTATTTGTTAAATTGTGGTATTAGACTATTACTTTGCTTTGCAAAAGTCGGTAAGAGTGTACCTGTTATTACAGCATTTTGATGTCAACTTATGTGTCTATTGTGCCTGTGTTAAGGCTTTGTTTTCTAAAATTATGAATTGAAAGGTTTTCTATTCTTACGATTGCCGAGACGATAGTAATTATTTTTGGGAAAGTCATGATCATGTCACTATGGTTTCGGGAAAGTACCTACGTTCTTTCACAAATCTTAGATCGGTAGTCTTAGTTAATTCCTTTCCAATGATATCTTTAACCTTTATCTATACTAATATTATAAAGCTGCAGGGTTTGTTTGTTTGTTTGTTTGTTTGTTTGTTTGTTTGAACGCGCTAATCTCTGGAACTACTGGTCCGATTTGAATGATTCTTTCAGTGTTGGGTAGTCCATTTATCGAGGAAGGCTATAGGCCGTATCGTAGCGTGATGATATATATATATATATCATCACGCTACGACCAATAGGAGCGTAGCAGCAATGAAAAATGTTGCAAAAACGGGGAAAATTGTATTTTTAATAACTTGACGCGGACGAAGGTCGCGGGGAACAGCTAGTTTCAGATAATGTTGCTTGATAATCAAGTTGAACATTGACCCCCTGAATAGTGTCATTGGATTGTAGTGAAATATCATTGCTATCATCACCACACTTGACGTAACATGCCTCTGATTATATTATCTTCAATAGCTGCATAATTGAGAATCGATCTGATAAAATTAATGTGAAATTTTGCAAAAAAAAACGCGTACCTACAGTTATAAACCTAATTACCTACCCAACGATTTCAATATGAAATCTCACATAAATTGGTATCAGATGATGCATCTTGTGTATCGTAAGACTTATCTCGGGGTTCGATCGGTTTATGTAACGCTGTGTTATCGGACGCATTGGACCGAAAAATGCATCTCGTAATTCCAGGGACGGAGTTGGGTAGACCAGAGAAGATGAGCAAATGGTACAACCATTAATGGTACACCAGAAGGTTTTGAAAATGTAGTCTACATTTTGTAGAAGATTAAGTTCTTCATTTTCAATGGCAGTGACGTCTAAAATGAATAATGCGTCAGCGATGTAAAGTAAGTCATTCACCAGTGATAAAGGCTGTATAATAAACGCGTTAATTTTACATCATTACCTAAGTTAGAAAAATTCCAAGGTCCATTGATGGATGTCCTGTCTGCACAAATAGACACTTCGTAATTTCAGTTTTTATCCTTATTTCAAGAACGGCTTATATACCACAAAATTGTGACTTATAGAACAAACGGATCTTGATTTTTACAATACAAACTTTTGATGACTATATATATTTCAATTAGATTATGCGTACAGATGATGCAATTCCCTTTTTTTAAATTAAACATCTTGATTTGCGCAATGATTTCATCGACATATTTACAAGTCTTCCATACTATGCTTATACTTACTAATATAATAAATGCGAAAGTATCTCTGTTTGTTTGTTACCATTTTACAACTAAACGGCTGATCGGATCGTAATAAAATTTGGCAAAGAGATAGATTATATTCTGGGGCCTTCTCCCATAGGCTATCTTTTTTCTTCTCACACGTACACATCAAAATATCCACGCGAACGAAGCCGCTGGCAACAGCTAGTACTTAATATATCTATATTCGTAGGCCACTGATCTATTCTCTTACGAGTGCTATAAGCAATTATCTTCATTTGCATTTACAATTTCCTAGTAAAACTAAGCTACTGATAAACATACTCTTCGTGTTTCTTTGTTCCCTCACCTAGGAACAATGAACGCAATGGTTGTTTAGAATCACCATATAATCTATCTACTGCTGAATATGAGTCTATTTCACCCGCATGTCTACAAGTACTTCGTCATTCGTCGTCATCCACTTCGGAGTATTGTAACTTTATGTCTAGCTTTGGTGATGTCAGTTTATATTCTTTGTAATCTGGAGATTTTATCGGAAGTCGTACTACCAATGGGATGGCCATATAGTTCTGCGGCGCTAGTGATATCAACAGTAAGTGCACTTTTTGACAAAATGAGTTAAATATTGATCCTGAATCAGCGCAACGAGCTCTACCTAATGTGCTGTTTTAATAGCTTATCGGGAACCGGTAAATTTCGTTAAGGATCAGTTTCAGTTGCTTCAAGTAATACTAGATCATATAAAAAGATTTTCGTCATTTAAAACTATTCTAATATTGAATGAAGAATATGAAAGCGCTTTATTTGGGCTACACGTTTCAATCATCACAAATAATATAACTTAAAAAAAGAAGTCCGGAAAAACAAAATTGTAACAAAAACTTTGCACGCCAATTACTCAAAACTATGCAAAACATACTTACTGCTCTTATGCTTAGCGTGGCAGAGTTGTACTCGTAGAGTTTCAATCACTGTGTGGCATTGAATTCCATGGTTCTTCGTTACCTTATCTTCTTCTTCATCCATTTTTGTTATGAGTCCAGTTTATGTTTCAATTAATTTTCAACTCTCCTGGATTTCTTCCGTCATGTTCATGTTCTTACCATCGTCAACTTACTCAATAGTTTTTCTTTCCCGAATCTTCCGCGACTTATCCTTGAAATGCGACATCTCTCAGTTTTACTTTGTCATTATTATTAAGCACTGTTTTATCTAAATAGGGCGATTACTTATTGTTTATCGAAGATATGATGTGTGTGTCATGTGCTTAATAAAAATACCTATGATTTGAATGATTGTATCACGTCAGCTCTTAAATATTTTACTATTTTAACTATAAAATCTACGGAATTCGCTCCAATGTTAGGTAGATACATTGTGTGCTAGCTAAATAGGTGTTAGGCTTTAGTATTTCTGTATGTTCATTCATTCATTCATAAACTCACGTCTGTGTCTCACGGGGGTAGTCACAAACTACAGAACCACCTGATACAATCCTTACTCAAGTACACCTTTTGCTTCGGTCACGTTAATTAATCTGGTCATACACACACGTTGCGAGTACTATGTGTCTGCTATTTTCGACATGATAAACTAAAATATTGTTTTAACCGAAATGAAGTTTCTTCTATGACTAAAAGGTTGAGGAATTTACATAGAACCCATTTTCATAATTTCCCTATTTATTTGTTGTCGGCGTAGATTGTCTCCTCCTTCTATACTTCTCTATTAGTTGACAACTCCGTTTCCCCCTTGCCACCCCCTTTCAACTTTCACACTAAGGCTTATTTTTTCTTAAAATGGTTCCTACTATCCTAAATACTAATGATTAGATCATCATTTCCCTAACTATATTGGAGTCGGCTTCCAGTCTAACCGAATGGAACTGAATACCAGTATTTTACATGGAGCGACTGCCTATCTGACCTCCACAACCCAGTTTGTACTGGGTAATACGATACTCCTTGGTAAGACTGATTGTCAGACTTTTTGGGACACTGACTACCTGTAACGACTGTATACTAATGACTAGATAATAATCCTAAAGACTTAGAACACAACAAGTCTTGACCAACACCTTCAGGTCCGATCAGGTCATTGCCCAAAACAGTGTCAGTCGTAAAGAGTCGATTACTCACGACAAAGTCTAAGCAACAGTAACTACAGCATAGCGTGATGCCCTTTACTCGTCCGTTTCAAATCCGCACCTGCAAGCATTACTTATTCAGATAGAACTGCTCCCTGTTCTCACGAGCTGCGGCCTGCGTACAACCACCCATGTATCGGAGTAAAAAGGTTACAAATTCATCCTCTCAGTGACGACTGGCCTTCCAACCCAAAACCAATCTTACCTCTTCGAAATACAGTTGGATTTTCAGAAGGTTTTCAAGTGTCGGTTAAGCTGTTGTGTAGGTGTGTTATAGGTAATTTATTTCATTAGGAGAAGGCAGGATATGTGTCCCTCGATGTCTTCACGGGCCAGTGGCTCTGCTGGTCTGAGCATGTCGAGACGGGAGGAAAAAACATGTTAGTTTAGGAGCCAGGCTTGTAGTTTGAAAAGTTATGTGTTGCACGTGAAATGAAGCCGTATTTTAGGAATTCAACGGTTCTTCAAATTCAATTTAATGAAAACTTTTGAGTGGTGCGAGTCATACTTGAAAGGCTAATAATCAGTCAAATTTCATGTCAACATATGATTAGTTTGTTGTTTTACTTTTGGCAACCAATCCCAACAAAGAGGTATAGATTTGACAGTCGACTATTGATTCCTTATCGAACTTCAGAAAATTCATTATTTAGCCAAAATATTTAGTTTTTCAACTTGTCACGGAACACGAAAAAAATTATCTATTAGAGAGAAAATTCATACTTTATCTTGTTTAACAATCGTAATTAATGACACTTACATGAAAGTATGTGTTATCTTTCATCGTTAGATAAAATTATCGATTTAATCATCGAATGGACGATTTATCTCTTCGCTATCTTGCATTTGTAATGTTTTCGAGAGGACCTGATACCGGACCTTGGTTTTGCAATAACATCTTGGATAAAGCGAAAGAAACAGCTAGCTAGTTTTGTGGTTTGGAACACGAAACGAACGAAGAAACTTTTTTTGCAATACAGCTGACAGAATACGCGCTTTTAGATCTATACTGCTTCATGGCTATTTTGGAACTTGCAGGACATGTACAATTGTACAGTCACGAGCACCAATATGTATACACTTTCCTAAATTTAAAAGCAATTTTCGCGAGTCGATAGTAGATAGCGATTGTAACTTGGAGATAGGATCTTTTTCATAAAAATATGAGTTCCAGAATACTATGTTCGAAACAACATAAAATTTTAATCAGGACAGTAGGAGAAAAACTCTTTTAAAAGTTGTTAAGTGTTTACATATTGGTGCTCGTGAGTGTACAGGATGGCGCTGTCCGTGAACATTTGCGGAAGAGCCTGTTGAGAATATATTGAAAAACAAGATTTGCGTTGCGTTGTTTCCCATTTTGGCCACTCGCCTAAAGATTCGTGAACAGCTAAGTATTGATGGAGGCGATCGCGGTCTTATGTCAGACAGTATCTACATTATCACTTGAGACACACACGCACTTGTATCGTTATTCCTCATTCCAGTCAACCATCAGCATTCAAGACATCCTCTTTCCTTTAGGTTTTTTCGTATTGTTTTACAAATCCCCACAGACTTCCTACCTTACTTTTCTTTCACACTACAGATGACCAGTACAATTTTCAGTGACCAAAATGGAGACAAAAGCGAAACTTCAAACAAAGAAAAACTTCAATGAAATACCACTTACATTCCGACTCCTTGTCTACGTAGCCCCCACATCTTAGTTTATATATGCGAAACCGCCTCGGCGCCCATTACTAAGGAATGGTAGAAACAACTCATTTTATCTTTCAACTTATTTCCGTCTGCATAAATTAAGTAGTTGACAATATATACGACGTTTTCGTCGTTTTCATTTAAATTCGGCGATTCCATCGCTACTTAATTGTCTTACTTTACTTAAAATATGTAAGCAATGTACATATATTTACTTGTTCGTTTTTTGTGAATTCGTGACCATTATTTTTGTGGGCAGTAGATAGATTATCATGATATTGGTGTAATGTTTGTAAATTGTTGCAAGGTGGTCATTTAATGTTTAATTATCGTGGGTAGATATAATTATTCATTAACTGGTAAAGGTACGTGGTACATATTTCTATTCTGTAATGCCCTGTTTTTATACTCAAGTCAGTGAAACCTCGAGCCTAAATAATATCAGCCGGTCGTGTCGATCTTGGTCCGTGGATGGGTGACCACCCATTACATAGGTACTCAGTTTCCTAAGTGCCTCGGAAAGCACGTTAAGCCGTTGGTCCCGGCTGTCATTTATAGATCTTTGACAGTCGTTATAACAAGTCAGTAGCCCGAAAGACTGACAAGGGGTATCGTGTACCCCAGTACTAACTGGGTTGTGGACGCTTCGTGTAAATACTGGTGCTGAATCTGGTAAGATTGGCGCCGACCCCAATAGAGTCAGGAAAAGGCTAGGCAGATGATGAGTCAGTCAAACCAAGACAGTGGACCTACAATGTGTGGTTTGCAGGTGGCAGGCTTGGAGAATCTAGCTGTTATGTCTCTCATACTGGCGAATTCCTGACCGGCGGAGCTTGACGAACTGCACAATTACACCAGCGCTAGCCTAAGGGTAGTTGAAGAACTCCGTGTGATTTAGTCAGTAAGAGTCTTATAGACCTCTTCGTCTGTTGAGACTAAAAAGAGATCCAATAATTTTCAAGTGGCCAAAATTAGACTTTTAATGTTGTAATGAACACCATGTTTCGGTTCTTATTGTTAGTGGGTTGTCCCATCAGGAATTTCTCAGAAGCAGTCACGGAGTCTGTATTTGTGCCCAATTGATGGCAATAGGCTCGCCCCCTATTACATGGGACTTTAACGTAACTGGCGAAATGTGGGTGTAATATTAGGTACACCTCTGCATATCCCTTCGGTGATTGCAGGCGTGATGTTAACTTATGTTCTTAATTGAATTTAGATACTCTCTTAAACAGGCAACAAAAGACTCGGCAGGTACCTAACATGGCGCCCAGTCATGATCGCATCATTCAAGTCTTATTCATTATCTTCTTTTGGACAGATGATTAGCATTCGGTTTGCGCGCGCGCATCTCATGAAGCGCACCTTTTTTGTTCTATAAGGAAAAGAGCAGAAGCTTTACTAGTTCGGATCCTGATTATTGATTTTAAAACCGAATGTTTTCGTGGGCATAATGTTGATTAGAGAATTTTTTTTCCTACTAGTTTTTTCGCGCGGCTTCGCCTGGTTGGAAATTAAGGATCGGTCCACTGGGATAAAATATATCCCACATTCTAACCTAGGTCATGGTCTGAACATTCCTATCCTTTTAATCTTCAATATGAAATCCTAACTCCTGACAATTTAAGTCCTGTTAAGAATAAACTTCGACCAAAAGAGTATAACTTATGTAAAAAATTGTGTGACTAGGACCTTAAATGAGGCTAATAAAGCCAATATAAATAGGTATACCCCACAAGTTCTATAATATTTAAAGGTAAATCAAAAACAACACAGACGTCATATTCGCGCCAAAGTAGGCACACAAATTTTAATGATCGCATTTAGTGGTTCTGTGGCTGCTCCAGGTTTACCCTACCCAATAATAAACTAAATGCATCATATTGCACACTTACTTGCAGTCACGTATATCTGCGATGATGTAAATTGAAGTGAGTACTTTGGATCTAGACTTCCTTGATTCATGCCTAATTCTTAGTGACGCACGCGCGTTCTTTTGTCAATAATAAAGCGTAGTTTTCATTGGAATAGGGAGAATTATTACCCTTCCTTCCCGTTGTGGTGGTACTTACAGGTAAAATGGCTTCCAGAATCTTTTTAAAGGACTTGTTAGTCATTGTATAAGGTTATGGTTAGTAAGCTTGAAATATTCGATATTACCTGATAATGTGATTTTTTTTATTGCCTCAAAAGGTAAACAATCGCCCATACTTTTGAAAATATTTGCAACTTCATCAGCTTCAACTCCATCATCATCATCCACAGCCCGATTTCACCCACTGCTGGGTATATATAGGCTTCTCTTTGAACTCAAACTCAAACTCAAAGCATTTATTTCAATTAAACCATAACAGGCAAAACAAAGAAGGCGAAGCTACAGTCCCAGACACAAGGCATAATAACTTGTGAAAGTACTGTAGTTGCAAATTCCAAAGCGTAGACCTCTATGGAGAAGAATGGGCAAGAAACTCCATGGACACTCTTTTCAATCAAAATATTTTTACAAGATCTTGGTTACATCATTCATGTTGAGATAATACATGTATGTTTGCTACTGCCACGCTCCACATTATTCGGCCAGCCTCATCCAGGATATTCCCGCGATGGTAACAACAATGTCGTCTGCCATCTCACCGCCGAACGACCAACACTTCTCTTTCCAGTCCTTGGACGCTACTCGCTTCAACTCCACCTGCTCTGAATTCCACAACTTTTTCTCCCTTTCAAGCTAAACATCTTTCTCAAACTCTTTTGCTACTGCACTGGTGGTCTTTCTCTATTGTTGCTTTTTATACATCACTAGCGGCCCGTCCCGGCTTCGCACGGGTGGACATTTATTTTCCCCTAATTCCCCCCTCCCCCTAATTTTTTCTAGTAATAAATATAACCTATGTTACTCAGGGGTTCTCTGGCATTCTAATGGTGAAAGAATTTTTGAAATCAGTCCTGTAGTTTTTGAGTTTATTCATTACAAACATACACACACAAAAATACAAATCTTTCTTCTTTATAATATTAGTGTAGATATATCTGGACTGATGAAATGTGGGTGTACCTATAGGTACATCTCTGCTTATGTTTTCGAGAAATACAGGCGTTTTGTCATATCATTTTATAGCAATCCACACGAGATATATTCTGGGTAATCACATAATATTTTGGCATCATTATTACGAAGATGACATATCTTCCAACGAATCCGCCTTCGTCATCACGCCTTCTTCACCGCGATTACCATTCGGGCCACGTTCGGTGATCTTTCGATACGCAGAATCCGAATACAATGGCAGCGGTGAAATCGATGGGTGTCCTTATTCTGTACTGTAGAAACTACATAGTTATTAGTTATGTATGTGGCACTCACGAATTTTTATCCATACACCTTTTTGGTACGTGAGCACGGATCTCTAATCTTGGTGTCGTGTGGAATAAAATTTGCGAGAGTTTGTCGAGGTGGCAACAAGGTGGCAACTAATTGTTCACACTTTGGACTTTGTTTTACAGTAATTGCAAAATATTATAGACATATAAAAAGACAAAAAGAAGGGAACTGAAAACTAAGCAAATTTTATATAAATTTTTAGGTAACCTTAAGAGGAAAAAGCGGAACCTTTATAGGATCACTCGCGCGTCTGTCTGCCCGTCTGGCACAGCCAATTTACTTCGAAGCTTCTGGACCGATTCAGTTGGGTGACCCAAAGACGGACGTGTAACGTAAATAAATGAATTTTAAACATGGGGGGTAAACTAGGAAATAAAAAATTTGCAAACTATATCGTGTTACATATCAAATAATAATTGCTATAATTTAATTGATGCTTATTATGAGCATTTTAGAATAAATAGTTTTGAAGCTATTTAAGAAAATAGGCGAATATTGACCATTCCCCCCTTAACTCCGAAACTAAAGGGCCGAAAAGAATACACAAAATATTTCTTTGCCTATAGATTACAGGAAAACCTATAAGAAAGCTATAACAACAAATAATAAAAATAAATTATAAATTAAAGGGGGCTCTGGTATGAAACCCTTCATCGCACTTGGCCGGTTTTTTTTTGTACTTAAAGTTGTACTTTCTATAACATCTATAAAATAAAATGTCAGTTCCTTGACAATTGACATCGTCGCAAGGATTTTTAAAATAAGGATATAAAAAAAAGGTAACCTTTGACTGCTCAGCTTCTATTTTCCTTGTCTCAAGTTTCTTATATTCATTTGAAACAATCACCAAACCGGAATCTTGATAATGTCGATAACAAAACAATAGTTATCCAGAATAAGTACAAAGTTCTAGATTTAAACGGAAAACTGTGGTTGATTGAGCAACTTTTGGGAACTATAATGATTGTCACAACGGAAATTCCCTCTGCATTTTTTTCCTCTTTTTAAGACACTATGATTCAGTGACCCTCATTGTTCGTACTGAGTCTAAAAACCTCTTTATTATGAGAAGAATTAATGACTGTTCCTTATTCACTTTGTTTATGTTCCTGACTCGCATTTGCGTCATTAGTTTAACCTAATAGGTCAAGAACGGGCTTACATTTTGGTTTTTAATTCCTGATTGCGGAAAATTGAGATTTTTTGACAGGTGTGTCTTGCCTATGTTGTGTTTACAATTCTATTAAGCTCTCATTACTGTGTGGTCATTAACGAAGCGTCAAGTCCGCACTCGGGGTCTGCCAGCGAGCCATGGAACGAAGTCTACTAGGAGTCAAAATTTCTGACCGTATACGGAACAGTATACTTCGATCCAAGACTCAAATTGCAGACGTTTGCAACACAGCCGCCAAATTAAAATGGAACTGGGCAGGCCGCATCTGCCGCATGTCGCATCAAAATTGGGCCAAAGTGGCAACAGATTGGGTTCCGAACAACAGAACCCGGCGACGCGGTAGGCCCAGAAGGAGATGGCGTGACGAGCTGGACTCTTGTCAAAAGGATTGGGCCCCAAATAGCCAAAGACAGAGATAAATGGAAAGAGGGAAGGGAGGCCTTTGCCCTGCAGTGGGACACAACAGGCTCATCATAATAATAATAAATCTCATTACTGTAAGGTCCCTTCTCTCAAATGAGAGATACCCTTACAGTGGTGAGGAGTGTCAGGTGTATAAATACACACACTCCTTAGAGTCAAGACAATTGCTAATCATTTAGAAAGCGTTTAATATTTCTTCAACGATTTTCAACAGAATGGACGTACAGTCGCCAGTGCACCAAATGACTACGAACTGTCAAATTTTCTCACTTGATTTTAAACCTTATCATCAACATTTTTTGGTTTAATGTCATTTGGAGATATTTGACAGTTTGTGGTAATTTGATGTGCTGGTGATTGTAACTAATCTTTTTGATAGCATAAGACAATCCAATACATTTTTTACATTTCTATCATCATTATCACAGTTATTATGTGATTTTTTCTAGGCCCTCTTTTCGCCAAAACAATCATAATTTTAATAAGCCAAACAAAACAAATGCCAATCAATTACACAATACCAATTTCAAGGAAAAAAAGAGTTCAATAACCAGATCACAAACAGAAACGCACATTTTTCCTCAAAACCTCTCCCGAGATGCGCAGGAGTCGATCTGAATGCGCAGTCGATGTTCGCCGACGTGCTGGCACGCGTTCACGCATACTATTAAATGGATCCCACCGAGATCTGCTTTTGAATTATGTTTCCTTTTCACTTCTTATTTATCCTTAGATTTATCCTTACCTAATAATAAATGCTGAAGTACGTGTGGTCTCTTTGTATGGTTGTGCCACCCAATCTCTTTACCGATGAGTAATTTTTATCTGTAGAAATTGTTCATGTATTTATCTTTATCCATTATGCTCTTGGCCTTATCCGAATTTATTTGGGGTCAGTGCAGCACATCTTCTTCTTCCATACCTCATTATTTCTCGTCATCTCAGCACTCACCTCCTTTTTAGCCATATCATCTTTTACCCAATCCATTAATCGTTTCTTTGGTATCTTTCTTCCTGTAGCTATCTTGTCGGTACGAATAACAGTACCTAACTAACGAATATATTTTAGGAAAGCCCAACAACTAGGGTAGGGCAGTATTCCACCAGAAACAATACCAGTCTGGTCGGAGGATCCTCCCTAATCCATAAAAAAAAAAACTAACTTTTTTTTTTAAATTTTCCATCCTTTTCAAAAAACTCATGTAAAGGTTAAGCCAGTCATCAAGTTTGTAGCGAGATGGTCAGGGTGCCAGGATGGGTAGCAGGGTTCGTAAGATACATTGGTAATCGTATAGGCTATTGTAATATCTCAAAACTAAACTAAGAACATTACGTAGTTAGTGTTTTCGATTAATATTCAGTAAATGTAATTTCCTGGAAGACAAAAATTATCGCATTTAAAGAAGCAAACTTGTAGGTACACCATCTCGTTATCAGTACTGCTAAGTTAAACAAACAATAGCTTCATAGGGAAAATGCTACTAGTCCGATTACCTACTACAAAATCTGTCGTCTTATGGTATAGTCAAAATCGTCCGGAAAAACATCATGCGTTAAGGTTTTTGAAAACATTTTATTGGACTAATTCATAATAACATCACGCCTGTAATCCCATAGATCATTTCGCCAGTTATGTTTAAGTCTCTTGCAATAGGGAGCGAGCCTATTGCCATCAACCGGGCACAAATCCAGACTCCGTGGTGGTACTGAGAAATTCCTGATGAAAATACATAATAACAATTTGCCCGACCTGGGAATCGAACCCAGGACCTCATTCTCGGCAGAAGCGTCTGCGACCACTAGACCAACGAGGCAGTCGAACAAAATATAGTGTCAATAAAACTCAGCCTGTCGCAGTCCACAGTTAGACTAATAGCTTGTTAGAATAGTCCCAAGCTACAGCACACAATGAATGAACACTGCTGGGCAAAGGCCTCCCCCATATCCTTCCAGAATCTCTCTCGAACCAGCCTTCGTAATGCGCGTCTACATCATCTCGCCACCTCTTTCTAGGCCGGCCTAGCCAGCGCCATCCATCCTCAGGCATCCATCGTGTTGAAAAAAAAATTAAAAACACAAAATTTACCTAGTGTAAAAAATTAACTGGTAAAATCCAAGCGACACCCAAGAATCTACTTAGTGCATCAAAAAGGGATATCAAAATAAATCAGCCTAAGATGTAAAATATCCTTCATTGTAAATCATGGTGTGATCTGTATTCCGATCAGGCGCATTCCAAATATTGTAGAATTTCATTTGTTTATTGCTCTCTTGACGTAAACCGTGTGAATCTTATTTTGTTTATTTTTAGAATGCAATGCGCAACACCCTATACTTAAGTAAGTTTGCAAACATGATGTATATGGAAAAGTAACATTCACGTTTACTGTAGTGTACAATAATTATGTTCTTTTAAGTAAGATATGGAAGTATTTATCGGTCTACTCTTCATCATCTGCCTAGCTTTTTCAGATGCAGCAGAATACCAGTATTTTACATGGAGCGACTGCCTATCTGACCTCCACTGGGTTGAGTTAGTACTAGGCAATACGATACCCCTTGGTAAGACTGGTTGTCGGACTTTTTGTGCCACTGAGGCACCTGTAACGACTGTCAAATATCTGCAAATGAGCCGGGACCAACGGCTTAACGTGCTTTCCGAGTCATGGAGGAAAATCGGTATGTAATGGGTGGTCACCCATCCACAGACCAACCTAGGCAAGCACGGCTTAAACTAAAGATCGATCCGTGCGGCTGCTATTATTTATCCACGAGCTCCTCTCAGTCTACTAATATTACACAATGAAAATAAAGGAAAGCGACACTGACGCACAAACTGTTACAATGAATACAGTAGGTGCATGATTCTGAAAACGTTGAATTGTTTGCTTGTTATTAAAAAAATAACTAGCTTTTCAATACATTTTGACCGTGTTGATATTAAATCAAATCAAATCACTTTGCACTTTTCTTTCATACAGTTTTCAGACAAATCATTAATGGGAAATATAATACGTTCTTTATATACGTATACGTTCTTTTTGTAGTCTTAAATTATTTTCATATTCATGGTAGGTAACAATTTTTAGCATCGATGTCCGACACCGTGATTGACTTATTCAAATGCCTCACCCAAATCTAAAGCACCTCAGAGATTTTATTGCAGATTTCCATCTTTCAGTCATTCTAATTGGTTTTGAATCCAGAAAGTACACCCAGACGTGCTTGGGCGCTCCTCTTACAAGATAGTTGAGTATGCAAAGAATGCGTGAGTGTCGTGTTCGGTCATTGATAACGGCGGAGATGTCACAATGCAGCATTATGTGATACCGGGAATCAATGTTTACGATGCCGGTTGTTCTGTTACGGGCTGGAGGATCGAGCCTTTTCCTTGTTGCTTGGCGAAGATTTTTGTCTTGTATAGCTGTGTGCCTGTCTACTTGAGTAGGTACGACTCCTGTATGTCATCCTTACTCTCGAATGATCATGTCATGTGTCTCGTTTAGACAATCATGTGAAATTCTGCGGTTTATACGAAATTCCATTTACTTTTGCATGAAATCAGGAAAAAAACATGTTTAATAAGGAGCAGCCCGAAGTATGGTTTGTGGCCGGTTGATGGCAATAAGCTCGCCCCCTGTTACATGGGACTTAAACATAACTGACAAAATGTGGGTCTACTATAGGTATGTACATATTTGCTTAACGATTCAAGTATTACCGTCTTGATTTATTATCTTACTAACGCTGCTTTTAATCAATTCAAAATCTTTTTTGAATGTTGAAATGGATCGAATATAATTATTTTTGGAGAATCCCGTGGTGTGGTTTTCAGTCGGTAAAACCTATCTAATACGGAACGGAAATAGAGAATTAAACATAAACTTATAGTTTATTGATTAATTACTAAGAAATCATTAAAATCCTCCTCTTACCAAGAAATTACGTAAACTATTGATAGATTGCCAAGACAAGTGAGTAATTAACAAAAGCAATATGTTGTGTGAGAATAAATTAATAGAATGAAACGTGCCCTGAATACCCTGAACAAAGGCGTCATTAGAAAATATAAGGAAGATTAAGTAGTAGTTCTTCATTACCTTCCAGCAAAGAAAACGATCTCTACTACGATCCGTTTGTATCCGAAAGTCTGAATTAAGAATCAAGGAATTTCTATATTGACTAGCTTCCCAAAAATGTACTCATTTTCTTTCCCAATCTGAAGAATTTTGAAGGAAATTCCTAATCTATGTCTTCATACGTTTGAAAAACTCGCCTACTAGACAACAATAACGCAATGGATGTTGTTGAATAGTCACAAAGAAAGGCATTGCCATTGTTAGTGTTATGCAAATACACCTTAAGCTTGTCTGTCTCAGAATCTTCATCTTCATCATCAGCCCACTTCAGTTCACTGCTGGATATAGACCTCCTCAATTACACGCCACTCAAATCGATTCTCGGCAAGTCTCAAACAATTGCTATCAGACACCCTGCGAAGATCGTCGTTCCACCGAGCCTGAGGGCGACCCATCTAACGCTTGCCGATTCGCGGTCTCCAATTAAGATCTTTTCCATATTTTAATTTTTTAAATTATTATCTGACAGAATTGTGACGTGTGACGTGTGTCATAATAGATAGCTAAATGATGATTCAAAGAGCGGTCGGATTAAACGCTACACCTGTTTGGCACACCTGATTACCTACTTTATATGGGTTTTCTTCACCGATCTGCAAGTCAGGTAATGATTCGGTAGCAAAGTCATGCGTTCCTATTTATGGCTAGATTTGGCTTTTTTTCTTTTTTTTTTTAAATAGCACCATCATCATCTGATTCATAAACTATACATTATTTAGCTGAGTGCCTAGACATATTGATTATCTCTAATAATCAGCAATAGCGTTGATGGAAAAGTCAAAAATGGATAAGCCAATGCGGAAATCCATGACATCCACATATCTTTGTAAATGTCATACAAAATGTTTAGTTTTAATTCCGCGAAAAGAACCAGGCTTGGATGCAGGATGCAGCAAACAAAAATATGCACATACAGGAAAAGCATAATAAATTAGCATACTATGCTCCCAACCCTACACTTTTTTTTAGTAATTTAAACTAAATATCTTGCATAACATTTACAATCAAATATGGATATTGGATTGACACAGTATACGCTATCGAAAAGCTGATTTCAATCTTGTTGAAAGTAATTAAAATAAGACATTCTTAAAATTGCTACTTGTCTAAGACCTCTGAATATTATTATCCTCTTTTCCTCCTACAAAGTATCTACACCACAGACGCAAGCGGAGTAAACCCGCCTTCTCTTGGGAACGGGTTTTAAATAAATCTCGTGAACTAATATTGATTTTGACGCCAACGATCGATCTCTTATCAATACATGTTATCTGGAGTATTAACTTTAGGTTTGTACTGGACGTTCGGCGCCATCTTAGGATAATCTTGTATCCTGTTACTTTTTAAATTGAGTATATTTTCATGGTAGGTGTAGATGTTTCCGAGTCTTGCTATACGACTTACATAAAAAGAATGTGATTGGCAATGCTTTTCACAATCATCGTCATCATTCTCCCAATCCTTCTCCCTGGCCTTATCCCAATTTGTTTGGGGTCGGCGCAGCAGCTCTTCAGCTCTTCGCGCAGCATGTCTTCTTCTTCCATACTTCTCTATTACTCTTCATCTCTAAGACACCTCCTTTCTTGCCATATTATCATCCTTCACACAGTCTAATGCCGTTCACAATACTCCTCTTAACATTGTTTTCATATCGACAGTAAATCCATCAAGTTGTCTACACTAATATTATAAAGAGGAAAGATTTGTATTTTTGTATGTTTGTAACGAATGAACTCAAAAACTACTGGACCGATTTCAAAAATTCTTTCACCATTAGAATGCTACATTATCCCTAAGTAACATAGGCTATATTACACCCGTGCGAAGCCGGGACGGGCCGCTAGTGTTATATGTAACTGTTTGGGCCCAGTAGATAACCTTGATTATTGCGGCGTCAGAGATTTGTTCAGATCATCAAGAGTGAGTGAATTTATATTTGGGATACGCCCGCAGATGGATGGTGTCTAGACTAGTAGTCATAATGTTTAGATCTAATGTAATGTAATTCTGACATTCAGGTTTTAGCTATAATTAATGTGTCTGTATTTGTATTTTATCTATTTTTGTTTTTATATGGGTCTCAGACCTGAAATAAATGAAATTATTATAGTCTGTCCAAGAACATCGCGTATTTGCACTGGGTGTTGAAAGAATCGATAATATCAAATTTCAACAGACGATGTTCAAGCAGCGGCCTGTTTGGGCAAACAGCGGATAGTGCTTTCCAAATAGGACACTGCAGATCACTATAATACGCAGCTTTTAAAGTCTGAAACTTTATTTTTAATAGGTCTTTGATGAGTGGGGACACATCACGGTGGATAGAATTACTTACCAAGTACTCAACAAGTTTAATTATTTATAGACAAAAACTGATGCCTTCAAAGCCACTTGATTTTATCACATTTCTCCGGACTACTCCCATCCTAACCCGGGTACTTACCGCTGCAGCAGCAATAACCAGCTTACCTTGACAGATCAGGTGTCGCTGCTCGCTAAGCCAAATGTCAAAAAAAAATACGAACATCGTACATTTAAATACAGTTCCCTTTCGCGCCGCGTATCAATGTATGCTGGTCGACGTCACTCGTAATTCCGATCACAGTGTGGACCGCTCGAACTTGACACTTAGGAATTTTAACACCCGAGATGCGTTTTAAACGGATGATAATGTTATTTATATGCAGATGAAGCAATTTCTAAATCTGTGTACGTTAAAATGAGCTTTCAAAATGTAGATAGTATTAAAATTTTCGTCTTCTAAGCGCCATGCTTACAGTCTTTTCCACTGTCACTGGTCGCTACCAATCATTTGAATTCAACATTATCGTTATTTGCAACTGTTAAATGTATTTTAGTTAAAGTTTACTTATAAGCACTAATTATACCATTGCCACTGCTAAGCGCGGCTAAATTAACACTTTTGTAATACTTTTTAAATCAATTATTCTCTATTTTTATTACTTTTGTTATATGTGTATTATTTTGCTTTCTGAAACCACCTTGTGTGGTCTAATTTAATTCTGTGAAAATCATACATTATAAACGATAAAAAAGATGTCATTATCAAGAATATCAATTAATTCACTATTTGCTGAGTTAGTCTGGTTTAATATCCATTTAAAATGTTTTCCTATCCACCGTACATGGTGTGACAGATATCGTGATACCTTGGAGGACACCTACATGATTCTTGATTTGAAAACTGTTTCGTCGGTTATTAATGATTTGTATGGCAACAGCTTTGTTTTTAATAACTAACTAACTAAACTAACGATAAATTTGTATGCCTTTGCGTCTTAAAATCATACCTTCCTACCTCTGTTCAAGTACCATTCATATTGTCACCTATAACAGCTCTGCTACATCTCTCGCACACAACTAAGTCGGCTACAGCCAGCCTACCAAGTCACGCAGTATGCAAAGCCTCTCCTCTCACGACCCACGATCGATCATTAGCATCTCACCTCACCGCCATCAGTATGGGCACAGCGTCGGGAGGCAATGGCCGCTGCTTCCGCGCGCACGGATTTTTCAACTTCCTTTCGTGAGATGTGCGTTTTGGTTTTAATGCTTTTTTTTTTCTTTTCTTTTTTGTTTTATGGGAACTGAGTTTGATAAGTCAGTTGGTTTATTAGACAGCTAGCTTTTCGGAGTGCCAAAAAGTCATCATCTTCATCTACCTTTCTCATTGTACTTGGTGTCGGCGTTACACGTTTTGTTCTTCCATTCTCCCCTCTCAGCCGTCAAGGTATTTACTCCTTCGAAAACATGTTGAGATCTCTATTCTTGTCTCTCTTGTCTTAGATGATATCTTCGTCTTTATCAGTCATCATGTTTTTATTATATAAATGTTTGGGCTGTGCGAACGTACAGTAATATTTTACTGATGGGATACAGGCTTTTTTGTGAGTCCCTCTCCTGTGGGCCATGTCATAATGAACCACCTAGTGGACTAATCTACCGGCCTCTGGTTGTAAACAATCTGCATTCGTTGAGGGTCCAGGATTAAACAGCTTTATTTGATCAGGGTGCACCGTACAGGGATCCCTTCTATTTGCATAATATTCTTTTTCCTAATATACTTTGGCATAACAATTTTGGCATACTTTGTTTTGCCATAATAATACTTTTCCATATTTTTTTTTGGCATACAGTTTATGTTGGCATAATTATCTTGGAGACTAATTTGTTTTGGCATAATAATACTTTGCTATATTTTTTTTGGCATACTGTTTATGTTGGCATAATTATCTTGTAGACTAATTTGTATTGGCAAAAATTGAATTCGCAAACTAGGCATGCTGACTATTAGCGTAATTACAATTAAAATATTGTCTTAAAAATTCAATATGTAGTGCTACAAAAGTTAGTCACAGAATCGAATCGCTGCAAAACCGACTCCACGTAGTCTTGTCTGCCCTACCCCTAGAGTGTAATTTAAGCCCGCGTAGGTGCAGAGGGGCAAGGGGGCCCGCGAGCTGAGGAGCAGGTGGTTTTAACGCTCGCTGCCGCGGCTGAGGCTGGCCGGCTTAGCCGGCCAGCAAGCCGAAGCTGCGGTGGTGAGCGTAAAACACATCTGCGACGAGAAGCTCGCGTGGGACCGCCGGAGCCCCGCAGCGCCGGAGCCGTGACAGAAACCATGCCTGCTGCATGCTGCATACTTGCTTGCATGCTGCATACTTGCTTGCATGCTTGCTTACATGCTGCATGCTTGCTTGCATGCTTGCTTACATGCTGCATGCTTGCTTGCATGCTGTATACTTGATTGCATGCTGCATGCTTGCTTGCATGCAGTGCATGGTGTAAGCTTGTTTGCATGCTTCTTACAGGGAGCAAAAACCACATAAAACGTTCACAATCAACTGTTTTATAATGATAAATGTTTTGATTGATTGTTTTTCTGCCGTTTAATGACTATCGATACGAAATGTATGCCAAAAGACGACTCTGACAGTGAACTTTCTGCGATAAGATGGTTTTACTTTTTAAAAATGTGTATTAGAGTCTAACATTTTAGGAGTTAATTATTATTTTGCGTACTTGTTATGACTATAAAAATATGTTTTAGTATCATTATGCGTAAATAAATGTATGCTTTAAAATGTTATGCTTAATCATTATTATGAGTAGAGAAATTATGCTTAAAAAAATTATGCGTAAGCTGTTATGCGTAAATAATATTATGCGAAAATATAATTAGGTTAAACAAAAGTATGCCAAGTTATATTAGGTCTTACAATTTTATGCAAATGGATAGGGAACCCACCGTAGATCATAAAATACGGATGACACAACTAAATAATATATCAATCATGTCATATGAATCACAATGGAAATGAATTACAGTCTAATCTTTGATCAATAGTTTGTGATGCTTGAGTATCGGCTGCAAAGATGACTGTTGTTCCTAGAAAATGAATAATTCCGCTTTATCTGGTTGATTGGACAAACAGCTTGTTCTAGTTGTACAGAAAACTTAAGTATCGAATGAGATAGATATGGATTTTTAACGTATGATATTTTTCTATAACTAAAGCTGTAAAGAGCTAATTGTATAAATACTCTCACAATCCCAATACCAATTTTACAAAATTCATTACCGTTTTTCGTTTAGTATCAGACGAATAAAAAACAAAAACATAATTTATGAAATACTCAACGATACGAGTTTCTGTTTGTCATTCGTATTGTAATTTTGTAAATGGGATGCTGGTCTACTAAGCAGTGTAGGAGTCCTGAGACGAAGGAATAGTCCCAATAGAAAAGAAGCCAGCTCAAATGTTGATGACAGTCGAGTATACTTAGATTTGTGGTAATAGCTGCGGATACTCTGTCACATAATTTGGCAGACAATGGTTTCGTGGAAACATTGGTGATAATTCGCATGCCGAAATAAATTGTACGGATAGGTTTAGCATTCCTAATACCTAGCACGTGCCGGCGGCCTCTTGTACCGAAAATAACAATGTCTATCATGTGACGGTATTTTTAGAACAACCCAGTAAATGCAGTAGTATGAATGCTTTAGCATTTTTGGGTGTATAGTATGGTGGTCCTAGAAGCCTGTTTATAACTCGATATTGGCTGTCAATTCTGATCCTTAGCGATATTTGATTTAACTATACAACATATTTGCAATTAGGGCAGATTGCATTCTGCCGTTCAAGCCAAATTTGGCTCAATTTGAAATTGATGAGACATCATAACGACTCTTTACCACAACCTGCACCGAAATAGCTAAATCAGATGCCTCTAACCACTTTCATCATAGCCCAACAAATATAGGTTTCAACTGAAAAATCGAGGGCAATCATTGGAATTTTCGTATCGTACCGACGTCCATTCATACTGACGATACGTGCACATAGCAAGACTTCGAGGAAGCGCGGCGGACGAGAGCTGAATCGAAAACACGTCTTCTTACACAGCCTAAAACCACCTGAACTCCCCTGCCCCTTTCCAACCACCAAAAGAAAGGTAAATTGAAGGACCTGGTGTAAGTTTAAGAGGTCTGGTTATGCTGGCCGAAGGTTGATAGACCAACATTACCGTTATGCGATGATCGACTCAGTGAATGGAGCCATTGAATCGCTTTGGAGAAATGTAGCGGGATATTTTTGTTTTGGATGCTTCACTGCTGGTTCTGAGGAGGTATTATCTGTCAATTGGAAACGTTGTGACGTGCAGTTTGTAATGTCAAAGTTATGGGAGAAAAATGAGGGAAGCATTTGAGTTACTGGCAGGCGAAGAGGAAATGATGAAATGAATCGTTTATTTAAAAAACTCGGAATAGTAGAAGATGGACCTGAAATTCGTTTTTTAAAGAAAATTGCAGCTTATAAGAATGTCGTTTTTGTCTGGCGTTTACACCAGCTACTTTATCGTGTGTGTAAATCCGACACTCATTCTAAGCTGCGTAAACTCCTGTGCAAATATGACATTTAACTACTTTATAAAACGCTTCAAAATTCTTTAGCACATAGTAAAGTATACTCCCCCGACGCACGTTAGCCGGTGTAAATCGTACTTAAATCAAAGCAAATCTGTTACCACTTTAGAGCTAATCTTAGACTTTTAAATTTCATCCAACGGTGGTCGTAGCAAGTGTGAATGCAGGAGCATTCACGTACAAACTTAATGACATAATGACGAGAGAATCTGTACACTACGGCCACAAAATGAAGATGTGCAGAAGCTCTGGACCAGCCAATGCGGAAAAACAGTCCCACAAAACATACTGGGACCACTCTGTGACGCGGTTTTAGATCTTTGACCGTCGAAGTTAGGTTAAAAGCGCGAAAGTCTGACAACCAGTCTTTTGATGGGGTACCGGGTTACCCAAAAACGGGGCTGAGAGGTCGGTTGAGCAGTAGCTATATACAGGAAGCTAGCCCCAAAAGATCAGCCTCAGATTTAGAGGTTAAATAGATGATGATGCCGTACGGTAATGTCAAACTATTCAAAACAAATGACAGTCGCCAGTGCGTTTGCACTCGCTGTACGTGAAGCATGTCTATGTGTGCGTGCGTTTTCGCTCGTCATTTGAATCTGGTCTTCTGCACTTATCTTCTTTGTACTACGGACTAACAAGGAATTCGCCTCGCAGTGAATGAATGAAACGGTCGTGTACTTGCTAATTACAGCACAAACAATTCTGCTAACCAAACGCACTTTCCACTTATCTATGCTGTGCCACGTGACCCGACCATTCACTACGAATATTGAAATCACAGCACATCGCAATAGGTCAATGGTAGCCAGCTCTGTGATTTGATTTGAAAGTGTGTAAGAGCTTAAGAGTTGTGAATGTTTTGAGGTGCTAGAGGAGTTTACAACATTACATAACATCACGCCTGTAATCCCCGAAGGGTTAGGCAGAGGTGTACTTAATAGTACTCCCAAATTCCACCAGTTATGTTATGTACTGTCGTAAAGAACGTCAAATCGTGAGGAAACCAAACCGGCAGCCTTTTTTTTTACGGATGGGAAGTCATCAAATGACTTCTCCCGCTCTGGGTGGAGTGGGAGGGAGTATCAGACTCTTACTGACTAAAACCCATCCATGTTCCTTCTTTGCCCTTTGTGTTCCAGGGCCACGGTATATCTTTCGAACAGTCCCGCAGCAACCAGCATGCCTGAGAGATATTTCTCGACGGCATGTAAAGCCTATTCAAAGACCCATAATGTGGCATAAACACTCTGACACCAGGTTAGACACTAACCACACGATAAAGAAGAAGATGAATTTACGTTGGGTCAAAATAAAATGCTGTCTTTACCCTGCCGCCCCGGAGTGCACTTGTCATTATATTTTATGAGCTAGTAACACTCTCCACTACTAACTTCACTATCCTGGTTTGTGGACTAGCGTCGTGTGGCTGACAAAACTAGTATCCAATCGGACGATTTTCCTCTATGTGAAAACAGTAAGAAGTTACAGTAACAAGTTATTTTCTATCCATACCAGGAAACACTACTCGTTAAATTCTCTACCAGGAAACATCCACGTGCTTATTCTATTTACATTACATACAAGGAATACATAGGTAGGTACATAGTTACATACGTTACTTTCCAAGAACCACCTGATAGTGGATCTTCGCTCACATCAAAAGCACTTTATCTCGCCAACCGGGTTAGTTCCTTATCACTTATCACAATAATGGTTCAATAATTCGTTCCAAGATAATCTGTGACGGAATTTGTTTGTGCAACACTCCTCGGTATAGATATTTTCTACGTTTGCTTGAGACCAACCTAGTACTTATTTTGGAGTTTTTCTTGTTGGGGCTTAAGGATGATTTCCACCAAACGGCTCGCACCGCACCGGATCGGAAAGGATACGAACGGTCCCGGCAGGATGTCGACGCATACTATCGGCTCCGTACCGTCGCTTGCGAACGTATGCGTTTCTGCGCCTAGACACATAGTTTCATTCCTACCGTGCTGGTAGCCGAAAGGATCCGATCGGATACGACGACAGGCGAACGGAGCGTCGCAGCTTACTTTCGGCTACGATTGCGTGTCGCGGAAGACGCCCGCTGTCAAGCTTCATTCCTTGTGCGCGACTTGGTAATATAGACTTTAAATATTGTGTACACGATTTAATATCGTTTAAAAATTGTAAAATCCGTTCCGTTCCGATCCGATGAGATGCGAGCTGTTTGGTGGAAATCATCCTTTAGTCTATCAGTAGTTACGGAAAATTAACAAACTACATGAAAAAAAAATGACCATTATACAACCGCTTTACGATTTTTATCCGAAAATAAAAAAATAGAAGATTAAGGGGGGACTCCCCATACATGGAACTGAAACTAAAAAAAAAATCATCAAACCTATCCGTGTGGGGTGACTATAGATAGGTCTTTAATTTTTTCTCAAAGTCAATACAACTTTTTCATCAAACTGCAGCAGTAACTTTGTTTTTCATTAAAATACTACAACTACAACTTATGCATGAGCCTTCAAAACATTTTTATTATATTGTTTGGTGCTACGGAACCCTGTGTGCTACTGTGCCTGTGTGTACTTGGCCGGTTTTCCTTCATATCATTCCTAACACAATCCATCCATTTGTATGTATATAATGATAAACAATTTTCGTTCTTACAACTACTACTAGGTCATTCCGGAAACCACTTGTACTAAATATGGCAAACGAAATTCCTATCGCCCAGTGGCGTTTGATAACCACTTCTCGTGCTACGATTAGCTACTATTAAGCGTTTATCTTAAGTGATGGATATGTCAGGCATTTTATCGAAAACTAGCACACTTTGTTTACGTGGCCCTATTCTGAACATGACTGTCAAAAAAAAGAACATCGATTGTTTTCGATTTTGAATTTCTGCTCGCGAGAAGTTAGAACAAATGAAATACGATTCTGGCTGATTATTCTGCATCGACAAATCGGAGAATTGAAAAGATTTAAAATGTAGAAAAATTTTGGTGCCGTCTGTCCGTCGAGCAGTCAACCGATTAGGCAGATTTATACCCTTTTTTTAGGATGGGATATCATCAAATAACTCCTCCCGCTCTGAACTGAGCGGAACGGAGTGTCAGACTTGTACTGACTAAAACCCATCCATGTTCCTGTTTTGCCCTTTGTGTTCCAGAGCCGCGGTATCTCTTTCGAACAGTACCGCATCCCTGGCAAGCATCGGCCCTTGCGGACCCCTTCCTGGTTGCTTACATCTCTTTGAAGCGCGCGTGGAACACGAACGCGCAGAGGCAGATTAATACCCGTGATTGGAAAAAATAACACTGTCGATTTAGCTATTCAAGCAAACTCTATCGAGATCCATAATTATCCAGAATACGGCCACAAGCCCCAATCTTACAGCAGTCCAAAATATCAGATAAGCGTGGCCTGGAATTCTGAGATACCCCACAAGTGGACCGCGCCGTGATAGGACTTTCATGCGATATTGATAGGCTGATAGCGTGTTATCATTCCTGGACGAGGCAGAAGCAGCACCTGTGGAGATAAGGACAGATTAGATCTTCAGTTGAGCTAGTTTTAATCGAAATTTCTAAAGGGTCTTGATAAAAATGGGCGTAAGAGCAACAGAGTTGAAATACAGGATGGAAGGGACACCGACGCTAAAACGGTTACCACGTATTCAGTACATTATTCTGACCCCCCTCCCCCCACATAGAAATTATTCGTCAGTTATTTAAAAAGAACAGCTGTTTCCTACAAAACTGCAATACCTACACGGTCAAAATCTGTAGAACAGCTGTTTTTTTTTAATTACCGTAACCGTTTTAGCGTCCGCGCCTTCCACCGATCTTATTTATACCATTGAGCAGACATAAACGCTCTATAGGGTTGAAGGGACATCGACGAGCAAACGATTACGTTATGATACGATACGATACGATATGTTCAGTACATCATTCCGAATACCCCCAATTTAAAAAAAAGATGCCGTTTTCTACAAAAGTACAATACGTACGCAGTCAAATGTATGGAACATCTGATTTGGGTTCGAAATGATGTTTTTGTTCGCGAATAATATCACAGGCAGGAGAATTACCCAATTAAGTCATATGACTGTACGGGTACCAAACAACTCATATTATTTATGTAACACTTATATTCCTGGAAGTGATATACTTATAAGGTGAAAAACATTTATATTTCACCGATATTACATATTGCTCACCTATTTATTTTATGAGTAATAATACCTTCCAATATATATATACCCATTTATAATAATTAGTTAATTCTAAACCATTAATCAGAACACCGCAACAAAATTCCATTCTGGTGCTTAAAATTTTCTGACCTGGTAAACCCGATTTGCTATAACCTGGAAATTAAAACCTTTTACTCTTCTGACACATTACATAGGTAGGCAGCAAAAGTACCACAAAAACTCTGACACGCAAAAGTACCTACTTATACAAAAAATCAAGCGATCACATCAAGCTACCCGAAACCGTCATCCTTTTCAAACGAGTATATCCACTAGATTCTGCCCACGACCTAGTCTGCGTGGACATCACAATTTAGTTCAGACCGGGATGGAAAGTATCCTTGTATTACCATATTTTTCTTATTTTTTTAAAAATCTGCTGTTTCCTACAAAGGTGCAATACCTACACGGTCAAAATGTAAGGAACAGCCAAATACATTAAAATATAACTAGCTATAGACGGGACAGAGCAAGAAACTGACAATTCCAAAACCTGTTACAAATTAGTAACAAGTCGATCAGTCCAGTGCGATACGTCGCCTTGTCAGGTCGCATTCATATGACACAAAGACACTCAAATATTTCCGAGCTATAGACGGGTCATGACGAAGAAAATCGTAATCCAAAACTTGTTACTACTTGGTAACAATTTGTTCTGTCTAGTGTCATCTGTGTCATACGCCCGCCTGTCAGGTAGCATTCGTGTGTCAAAATCGAAAATATTCAGGATGAAAATTATTGTATGACAATATTCCCAATGTCCTCTCTATATGTGTTTTAAATCTCTTTGGGAACAGCTGATTTTTTTTTGAAATGAAATGATGAATAATTTATAAGTCAGGGGCTCAGAATGATGTACTGAATACATGGTAACCGTTTTCGCGTCAATGTCCCTTACACCCTGTATTAGTGGGATAATTATGAAACTCGCAATTTGGTGTCTGATAAAATAATGTTTATCCATGAATTAGTTGTTTCAATTTGTTATTCCACCTACACTTTGGGGGCCTGGTCCGAAGCCACCACCAGCGACGTCGAGGTGGCAGAGTTCTGGTCGATGCTAAGGTATTTGACTGTAATAAAGAGAATCACCGACCCGACGTAAAAGTGTCTGGTTTGAATACCATCCATACTCTGTGTGTCTGACTCTTTCACGATGTCTGAACTGATTCGTTGCACAGGTACAACATGATCTGGAGTTAGGGCATACAATGAAATTTTACATGAGCGAAGCCGCGGGAAAAAACTAGTACAAAATATACCAAATTCAACTCTCCCTTCTAAAATGAATTGATAATCTTTCCAATAATTGCTTTTGACCATAAATAGACTTTTTGACGTCCTATACTTATTTAATTTCATCAATTTCTCGAAAGCTGCACCACACAACTTTCAATGCAACATTTTTTCCTTCTCAATTGCATATTTACGACTACAGGAAAATCTGTCAACAATACCTGCTAGGTACTCAGTAAGTCTAGACCGAGTGACGTATCCAACTTACGCAGATTTCCTCGTAATTTACGTGTGCCATACCTACCTGTTCCGACAGTGATCCTTTTGGGAACAATCGGTCCTTTCGCCATAAGATTCTGTCATGTATTTCCTGGCAGAGAGTAGGTCATCAAGCATCATCATCATTTAGTACCGTTTCATGACCTGGTGTTTGATTGAGAACGACTTGACCAACCGTCATTGGTAAAAAGCAAAGAGATTTAAAACACGTATAGAGAGGACATTGGGAATATTGTCATACAATAATTTTCATCTTTCATATTATAGATTTTGACACACGAATGCTACCTGATAAGCGGGCGTGTGACACAGATGACACTAGACAGAACGAATTGTTACTAAGTAGTAACAAGTTTTGGATTACGATTTTCTTCGTCATGACCCGTCTATAGCTCGGAAATATTTGAGTGTCTTTGTGTCATATGAATGCGACCTGACAAGGCGACGTATCGACCTGGACTGATCGACTTGTTACTAATTTGTAACAGGTTTTGGAATTGTCAGTTTCTTGGTCTTGTCCCGTCTATAGCTAGTTATATTTGAATGTCTTTGGTAAAAAGTAAGTAACACCCGATTTTTTGTCGACACCGCGATATCGTCTATGGTTATAGAAGGGTCGCAATGTGACTGTTAATATACCTTTGTGCCTACGTTTTCTTTATTGCAAAATCGACGTGCTCTTGACCTCGATCACGCCTGATGGTAAGCAATGGATGAAGTCTACGATGGAACGAGCGTGCCCAGAAATGCCTGTTCACTCTTGCTTTGGAGGCAGATGGGTTAAATGTGGGAAGAAACTCAGATGCTGCCGGCAGAGAGTTCCTCACTATGGCTGTGCGCGTAATAAATGCGGAGGAGAAGCTTTTTCACTATTCAGGATAATCTTTATGCAAGAAAAGAGGAGTGGGCTAAAATTCACCACGCGGGAACAGTGCGGTTGGGTAGATATTACAAGCATTCGATTTTTTGGTTCTAGGATTTGTCAGATTCCTTGCCATGTTTTCTTTCAGCACTTTAAGAGCAGTAGTGATGAATAATATTACACAAAGCAAAGTGCCTGCCTGGGCTCGAACCCTACGTCCAATAATGTCATAAGCAAGTCGAGGCTGCCGCCGCACCAGCCAACCAGCTGCCAGCTGTTCCAGTGCTGGCCCACTGGTTACTCTCGTCCTCGTTTGTTCTCATGTTAAACATACGTATAAAGACCATCAAACCAGGGACGAATATATCTATAATACTACCTGTCTTTGCTACAATATATTTCCACACGAGGAAACTCAATGTAATCCAGTGTAATTGCGTGTCTGATGTCCGTTACACAACCCTGTTTCCCAGTAAACATCCCTCAAGCTCCGGAGGTTCTAAAAGTTAGCTCTAACACATGTTGTTGATAAATATTTTAGTGGCTGAAGTAACATTTGTCCGTGGAAATGAAATAAGTATGTTTTCCTTTTGAATTACGAGGCTATATCTATACTTATTATATATATGTATATATATAAACAAAGTCACTTTTCATGTCCGTACGTGTGACCCCGATTTTCTTTGAAACTGTACAACGGATTTTGATGTGTTTTACACGAACATTTAGAGAATTAATATTAAAATAATAATAATAATAAACATTTATTTCAGACTAGGTCCATATTTTGTTAGTAACAATAAACTTAAAAAACTAATGTTAGTACATATTAAACTTACATGTAGCAAAGAATATATCGATGTTTGCCCATGGCTTTCCAATCCTGTTTACAATTTGTTCTTTCCGACCAATCCGTTAATAATGAGTCCAGATCGTAACGCCAGCGTTTCTTGTGTCTGCCTCGGTTACATAGCAACATCAAAAACTAAAATCAAACTAACCAGAATTAAGATAGAAAAAGCAGGATCTAGCAGACACAGTGCTACGAAAGATTACAACACACGTGTGTAAAGTATCAAAAGAGATCTGGATTCTCCAAAACAGTTGAAAATGTAGATTCATAAAAACCACGGGCACAACACCGTTTTGCAGCTTCTGAGCTGAAGTTAGAGCTTACAGAATATTCATCACGAGTAGTAATACCTCTGGCCCATTTTACCATCTTATTTGCATCTATGTAAGATGATGAAATACATCTTCATATATAAATAACACGGGCTGGAAAGGACACCGACGCGAAAACGACCACCACCACCACCACGTATGCAGTACATCATTCTGAGCCCACATAGAAATTTTTAATCGCTAATTTAAAAAAAAAAACTGTTTCCTACGTAAGTGCAATACCTACACGGCCAAAATGTATGGAACAGCTAATTCTTTTTTAATAATCGGTGAAAATTTTCTATGTAGGGGGCTTAAAATGATGTACTGAATACATGGTCACCGTTCTCGCGTCGGTGTCCCTTCCACCCCGTATCTATGTCATGTATGATCTAAATAAACGTCAAAACTATGGCTCACCTCCTATCATGCACTATGTGTGGTTCCACGTGCACTTTGAGGGACCTGTCCTAGGCCACCACCAACGCCGTCGAGGTGGCAGAGTTTTGGATAAAACAAATTTAATTAAAGGGGAAATCATCGACACGACGAAGAAGAAGAAGAATAAACGTCATCATCGTCATGTTCATACATACGAATGTTCCAAGTATGAATTTACCATGCGAGCACACTCATGGTTCGATAGAAAACATCCATCATGATATTTACCGATGTACCTATGTACACAGTTTTCTAGGGAACACCGGAACCCGTATGCGCAGGCGCGGCCCTGACTCATGGTATCTGAAGTGAAGCTTATTCTGCAACAACTTATAACACACAAAGCAAGCATGGTATATTACAAGGTGTAAACGGACCCTTCACTAAGCCATCAACCAAGCATTCTGGACATCCTTTTACATTAGTAAATCTACGCAAAAATTATTGCTGGGAGACAAAAGTCGTCTCCCAGCAATAATATTTGCGTAGATTTTTTGGGATGTAAAATCACGTTTTACGGTTGGACTAAATTTAACGCACTCAAAACATTTTGCTGATGGATGCACTGAATAGTACGGGAGTCGTGGAGGTATTTAAAGTAAAGTTATAACATAAAAAAACTTCTATTTAAAAAAAACTTGTGAAAAAGTGGGAACTTTGACCCCCAATTTCTCCGTAATTAGGAGGTTACAACATCTGTTTTTTTTTTAATAACCGACGAAAAATTTCTATGTCGGGGGGCTCAGAATGATGTACTGAATACGTGGTAACCGTTTTAGCGTCGGTGTCCCTTCCATCCCGTATAAAGACTCAACAGCTTCTGTGTACAACATATCCTAAGTAAAAGTTTCACAGTCTTGGACTTACACAGGCGCCAATTACTGGTGAACCAGCATTCACAAAACGAGTGATAACATAAAAAGAATATAAAATTAGAACGAGTGGCTCTAGAAATGAAATACAACTAAACTAAACTAAACAACTACACAATTAAACAGAGACATAAAATTTTAAAAAAGACATAAAAAATAAAAATTATTATTTGTCAAAACCGAGATTATTACCACCAATAAAAAACAAAATAAAAAGTAGTAAACTAAAATAAAAAACCAAATAAAGTGTATGAATCATGGTGAATGTATCTGAATGAAGTCTCACTTACGTAATAATATGTGTTATTGTTTCACTTGATATGTTAATTTCGTGAAACTAATAAAAACCTAATAGACACAATATGCAGAATAACGCCGCAGTTCTCTTATCGGCTGAGTGTTCGAGCTCGCCGCCTAGTTCGCTTCCCCGTTCCATCATGTTATCTAAATGCCGCGCTAGCTCTTATACTATGTGAGTATAGATTATGTGGGTGAGAGGAGACGTGTTAGATAGGAAACTGTTTTATGAATATCAGGTAGAGAGACATAAAACTATTTATTTCAGAAAATTTTCCTTGAGAGTTAAGATGTTGCCAAAGTTAAATAAAAATACATCATACAACTTTTGCCAACGTCAACCACATGCACGATGATCGCTGGGCAAAAGTCTCCACGCATACAGCGAGGGCTGGTTCGAGGAGGCACAGGAAAATAGCACATGGAAGGAAATGGGGACGGCCTTTGACCAGCAGTGGGACAGTACAGACACAAAAAAACATAAGACGTAAAACGTCTTTCACTAACGTAACGTAACACGTAAGTGTAGGAGTTGTTTTGCATTTAAAGCAAGTTATGTAGTTCAGTAGAGATCGTGGGTTGAAAAAAACCTAAGTAAAAGAAACATCCAAGAAGGTTTCCCCAATCTACATTCTCGTATTTCTACCCCTTTTCAGTTCACCCTCGCTCTGTCCCCGTTAGTTTTATGTATCGCAGTACGATTTATGTTTGCACACACGAAGATCCTCAATTTCCACGGAAAACTAATAATATACGTATATGTAATATTTATGCTTTGAACATTTGCCAAATAGTCTGTAAGGTTTCCAATTATTTTTTTAATTAAATTAATAGCTGTTGTTGGTCCAGTCGTTTCGGAACTGGCCAATTAGCCGGAACAAACATACAGACAAAAATTACAAAAAATAAATTGTTATAAGCACCGTATATACTTTCATATGCATTCAGTAAAAAGCTGTTAAATTAAATTACAAACAGACAATTAAATTCTATTTATTTGTATAGATATGAATTGCATCCATAATAATGACACAATACTCTCCACGCACACACACACCCACACATTTACACCTACACACTCTTAATCAAACTCAACATCACCCACATACCCCACCTCTCCTATCTACGAACCCACTTTTCTCAGCTCCACTCACACACCCGCACCTTGTGTTGTATGTATAAGGCGGGTGTGTGTGTGAGTGGCCGCCCGCCCTGGCATCTCGCCCGCCCTAGCCGCGCCTACGGAGTGATGAATGTTGTTGCTACGAGAATGTTCTTTGTTCTCGAAGGAGGCGTCGGCTTCTGTCTGGGAGAATGAGTGGGTTGAGTCTGTTTATATGTAAATGTATAGAGTGTGTATATATAATTATGTAGTGTGTGCATGTATACATAATTGTAGATATGTAGGTAGATTTAGTGAAATGTAGAAAAGAAACTTAAAAAGAAAATTCTTTTTAAGTTTCTTTAAAAGCAAATTATGCATATTTTCTTAATAAAATAATTAAACTAATTTAATTAATTTTAACTTTGTCTTTGTTTCTTTCAAAATAAATTAATGTAACACAACTTGTTAAATAGAATGCTATAAAAGTAAATATATGTATTAAATGTAACGGAAAAACTCTTTAAAACGAAGGGATTTTTTTTTTTTTTACACTTTCTTTTAATTTCAAGAACAAGGAAACATCAAGATCCAATCGAATCAAAATCGAATCTTTAAATACTCTTTTTGCAGCCATTATGAGCGGACGTCGGTAGAAACATAACGCGCGAACGGCGAACCAAATTACTGTCGAGTGGCGGTTCGACATCTATGCATTCGATTGAAATTCCATCTTTAACTTAAGAACCAATTATTCGGAAGAAGTACACAACGCGTTACAGGTAATACGGTACCAAGGGGTATCGTATTACCCAGTAGTGCCCAGTACTAACAGGCGTTCCATGTAAAATACTGGTATTCAGCTGCATCCAGTTAGACTGGAAGCCGACCCTAACATAGTTGAGAAAAGGCTAGGCAGATGATGATTCGGAAGAAGCATTACGCAAAGAAGAGAAGCAAAACGGGACCAGATCACCGCCCCAACAGTATCTTAAATAGATAATACTTGATCATCACTCGACTCGCGTCCTTACATAAATACATTCAAGGAAAATCCGCGATATACACCACATAGAACATTTTCTACCACTATGATTATACATTGTCTGTATCCAGAGCAAATCGATCTTGAACGAACGCCCCGACATCATAAAGTCATAACTGACACGTTTCCACAGGGAAATAAGTTAAAACTCCTCCAAATTCCAATGAATAAGGGCCTCTATTGCGTGCGCTCCCCACGGTTTTTCCCTAGAGAACCATCTTTGCCCGTTCCATATTAAATTGTTCTATAATTTTGTAGACTCCATTCCAATTTAGACTCAATACTTCGCTACTAAGATTCATTTTCGGATACCACTTCTCATTTTAAGAGAATCGATCTCGTTTCTTATTCCTTTTTTGAATGACTTAAACGACACTCATCCTTGTTATTTGAATTTGAGCCGTATTGTTGTGATTTTTTAATGGGTTTGTGGGTGAGTTTGGCTTGAGATGGTGTTAACAGGGAGCTCAGTTGTATCTCTTGGTGTAGAATGATTTCATTCAAGATTGAATGAGTAATTCTATTGGTTGAGAGGGATGTGAGGGCACATTGTATGTGAGAGTAACTGTAGTTATATATTACATACCAACAATAAATGTAGATAAATCAGTTAGATATTTTACTGGTGTTAATTACCTTCTATTATTTGACAATCCTTCATTTTTTTTTTTCGCTTTTAAAACATAATGCCTTACATGTCAAGATAAAAGTGAAACACTTACAGTCAACTAGGTAACAACCGTCGGACTGCCAAGTCATAGGTCTCGAGTTCGAACCCAAGACACGCACCACTGATATTTCGGATTCATGTGCGTATTGTATAATATCACTTGCTTCGGTGAAGGAAAACTTCGTGAGGAAACCAGCATGCCTGAGAGATCTCTCTCGGGCGGCATAATAACTCTCTTTTTTTCTTTTTGCGGATGGGAAATCATCACATGACTCCTCCCGCTCTGGGTGGAGTGGGAGGGAGTGTCAGACTTTTACTGTCTAAAACCATCCATGTTCCTTCTTTGCCCTTTGTGTTCCAGGGCCGCGGTATCTCTTTCGAACAGTCCCACGGCCCCGGCAGGCATCGGCCCTTGCGGGCCCCTTCCTGGTTGCTGACATCTCTTTGAGGCGCGCGTGGAACACGAACGCGCCGTCGACACGGCAAGTCAGAGGCCTAAGGGCGGCATAAAAACTCTGACACCAGGTTAAGCACTAACCACACGATAAAAGAGAGAAAGCTAAATGTACAAAGGCGAGCTTAACCCAGAATTGTAAAAAAACGTAGCTACTGTTCCCTGGAGAAGTCTTCAATAATAATTATTCAAATAACACGGACATCGTTGTATTCCGCCTACTTTATTACTAGCTTGTGTACTACAATTTATTTATTTATTGCCTCCGCCTATGACAACATTACAGGGCAGATGTTTCAGTTCTCGCGAATTATACTGGAAATAATGTCTAAGCTATCATTAGGATATGTAATTTTCGCTAGCTTTATTGTTTATTAAGGCATGTTTTCGTTTAAGCGTTGACTATTTCACTAGTCACTTTAAATACCTCCACGACCCCTCTACTATTCAATGCGTCCATCAGCACAATGTTTTGAGTCCTATCGTAAAACGTGATTTTACACCTCGAAAAAAAGTCGTCTCCTCCAGCAATATTTTTTTTAGTCGGATGTCCAGAATGCTTGGTTGACGGCTTCGTGAAGGGTCCGTTTACACCTTGTATACTTAGAAACTGGGAAGTAGTATCTCTGCTACTATCTCGTCATCAGTGCTGACTTCTCTGTAAACTGTTGCATAACTTGGTATTAAACTTAGAAAGAAAAGAATGAAAAGAAAGAAAAGAAAGAGAATAAAGAAAAGAAAGAAAAGAAAGAAAAGAAAGAAAAGAAAGAAAAGAAAGAAAAGAAAGAAAAGAAAGAAAATGAATTAAAATGATACAAAATAAAAAATAAACTTAGCTTGGAAATAACTGAATATTAGGTAATTTAAAAGTACATAGGTACTCAAATAGCGTTAAAACATGGTAACAGGCACCATCTGCAAAAAGGTGGTTTCTAAAACCGTAAACTCTTTGGCTAAAAACGTTGCAGCAGCGCAGTCCTGTACTACTGGTATTTACGCCTACAGACTACACAAAAATAATATATATAGGTAGTAATAGTATTTTTTTTTACGACGCCCTTAATTTTCGTCCCGTAACCGCTGACTCATGACACCATGAAACGTGAAGAAACACCTCTTTGTTACAAAAGTCTTTGTTCTCAAATCTTATTTGTAGTACAGGAGTTAGGTTGTTTTTTATACGGGGTGGAAGGGACACCGACGCGAAAACGGTTACCATGTATTCAGTACATCATTCTAAGCACACATAGAAATTTTTCATCGGTTATTGAAAAAGAAATCGACTGTTCCATACATTTTGACCGTGTAGGTATTGCACTTTTGTAGGAGACAGCAGATTTTTTTTTAAATAACTGATGAGAAATCTATTTTATAGATTCTATGTGGGATCTCAGAATGATGTGAACTATGTGTGTACTAAATAATATCTGGTAAACTGGTAACCGTTTTCGCATCGGTGTAATTTATTACAAATTTTATTACACATATGTACATAAAAATTAAATGAATGATGGAGAAAATGCTACCGTCGTCACGTTAAAATGCATGTACATATTTCAATATCAATCTTGATAAAGCCAAACCCATAAACACAACAGAGACCACCTCAAAACAAATCGCATCCCGGACAAAGAAAATGAATCCACATTTTGCTCCCACTTAACCATTAAAATCCACGGCCAGTCATCCCTCCCTAACTCTTGAACCAGGAGTATTGGTGCCAGGCGCTGTCTCAGGAGTTCACCCCCCAACTCCCCCCTCAAGGGAGAGAAGGGGTGGCGGCGATAATTAATATTCGAGCCTTCACCCCCACCCGCTCTTTCTTTGTGGGTTTTGTGAGACGTGTCTTGTAGCTTGAAAAATGTAAGTGGAATATTGTGTGAAAAGTCTTTCAGGATAATGTTTTTATGCGCTAGGATAACCGCGAAATTAAAATTTTCTTACGTTTTTTGCAATTTGTAGGTCAGCGTTAGGTTGTATGTTGATAAAAATAAAGGGTGTAAATAGACCCTTAACGAAGCCGAAAGGCACTTGTACTCCCCATCATTGCGATCTTTTTTTCTTATGGACCATATCTGAGAACCTTCCAGTTACGGAGATATTGCTGGTCAAAGTTCCAACTTTTTCACAAGTTTTTTAAATACTAGTTTTTAAGGTTATAACTTAACTTTAAATACCTCCATGGCCCCCGTACTATTCAATGCATCCATCAGCACAATGTTTTGAGTGTGTTGTAATGAGTTTTACCGTAAAACGTCATTATTCACCCCAAAAAAAAAGTCGTTTCCCAGCAATAATTTTTGCGTAGAGTTACTTAGTTTGATGTATATAATGCTTAGTTAACGGGTTCGTGAAGGGTCCGTTTACACCCTGTATGAATCGCGCAAGTAACACGTATGTTGTTACAGAATTATAATCCTTAAAATCATCCATACAACCTCTAAGTTCATTTAATCCCATTCAATATATATATATTATTTTTTTAGTAGCCTGTACTGTCCCACTGCTGGGCAAAGGCCTCCCCCAATTCCTTCCATGTGCTCTTTTCTTGTGCCACCTCGAACCAGCCCTCGCGGTAAGCGTCCAGATCGTCTCGCCACCTCTTTCTGGGCCGGCCTCGGCGGCGCCGTCCGTCTTCCGGCAACCATCGCGAATAAAGAAAAGAAAAAGAAGAAAGAAAGAAAAGAAAGAAAGAAAGAAAGAAAAGAAAGAAAAGAAAGAAAAGAAAGAAAAGAAAGAAAAACAATTCAACCATTCAATAATTATTACATGAAAAAGTCTTTCAATTTGAATTTGTCGCGCGACCTTGACGAATACCGATGAAACTTTGCATACTGGTAGACCAAGCCTTGGGCTAGCACCATAGCATGTCATGTGGGATAACTTCTGACCTACACATGGGCGATACCGCGGGAAAAAGCTAGTTTGTTATAAAAAATTGAATGAATGGGGTTTTTCTATCAGGAATTTCTTAGCAGCAGCCGGATCAATGGCAATAGGCTGGCTCCCTATTACATGGGACTTAAACATAACTGGCGAAATGTGACTGTACTATGACGTACTAGGTACACCTCTGCCCGTCGAGGATTACAGGCGAGATGTTATGTTATGTTATCCAATGCCTTTATGGAACTACTAATAGTGAGTCAAAGATGATCTTTCAATACATTATGAGTCATACAATTGATATACAATGTGTAACAGAAAGGGTATAGTCATATGAAAGGATATGCTGCAGACCATCAAACTGAACAACTTCCTCCTTGGGTCCAATACCGTAAATGCGAAAAAATTATCTGCGGTCCCATACATTTGGGTCGAGTAGGTATTGAAATTTTGTATGGGACAGCTGATAAATTTTTTGTATTTACGATATTGGCCCTAAGGAGGAAGTTGAAAAGCATATGAAAGGATATGCTTTCATATGGCTATACCCTTTCTGTTACACGTTGTATATACCTTGATATATACATAGACGTGTTCATAAGTCATAGGTATTCTTAGAAACAGAACTTATTGAACCCTGCCTGTTAGTGTTACGGACAAAGGATATATAAAACCAGCTTTCTTCTATCTTTATTAGCTAGGTTCAATGAAACAAAGAACATGTGGATTTTGTAATAAAAGAAATTACGTTTTTACAGATATTTAATAGCCTTTGTAACGTGCATAACAGTTTCTTGATCTTTGGCTTAAAATCATCAAACAGAAAAAAGGGTATATTGAAATAATCTCTGCAGGTGGCGATGATAAAATGTAGGTATGTAGGTACTCATGCAACGGGAACGATGGGCCAGAGTTGCCACGCAGTGGGTGCCAGAAGACGGGCGTCGTCGCAGAGGGAGGCCTAGAAAAGGCTGGCGTGACGACCTAGAGGCGTTTGTGAGAGATTGGCCGGAGAAAACCGTACGGAGAGAAGATTGGAAGGCTATGGGGGAGGCCTTTGCCCAGCAGTGGGAAAATGGTGGCTAACTAAAATAATAAAAAAGGTAGGTTGGACGAGTCCAGCGTGCTCACACAGTGTCTGTGGTCTACTATTGCCAAAATGCTGACTGACTTGATTTAAAACCAAAATTTTGCGACGAGTTTGGCACTTTCAGTAGCGTCCATCAGCTCCTGTATTGCGCCAATAACTGGACAAACGGGACACGTTATCAAGTATGACATCGTTCATGGGACAAAACTAAAGAACATTGGCGAAACGGGACCCTTCATTTCAGAAGCGTTCATCACATTCCATGGCACAGTCATCTGTCAATCTCCACCTATTTTCAGGTACTTATGAAACTACGAGTAGGTATATACGGCACTAATACCTAAATTTTCTTTTTTTAATTTTTGTCTGTTTGTTCCGGCTAATCTCCAAAATGACAGGACCGAGCTTGACAGGAGTTTTACTGGCAGACAGCTGATGTTATAAGAAGTAACTTAGGCTTTTATTTTAGAAAACGGATTAGGGTTCCGTGCAAAAAAAAAAAAATATTAAAGTAATTGTATAGTATTGTAGTTGTTATCTCTGTGAAGAGACATATTCAAAAGTGGATACTGACTCAAACTGAATCACTTAGATAGATTAATCTAACATTTTCTTATCCTAATGCTTATTATGCACCCTAAAATGCCTTTTGATTCGTATACGTTGTGTTAGGTATTTACATAAATAAGTTTGCAGCTTCTTTATACCATAGAGAGCGGTAACATCATACGTTTCTTATTAAATCATATCTTTACAAGTGCTTCTACTCTCTCCAGTTAAATTGCCGGGGTATTCCTCAAAGCGCAACCATGATGAAAAATATCGTTAATGAATCCATCATACCCATCTCTATTTTTCATCATGGTTGCGCTTCGAGGAATAATTTAGTTGCGCTTAGTTGTTGTGCTTAAAAATAGTTGCACTTTGAGGAATACCCCAATTTGCGAAATCCCGAATTAAAAAAATTATCAGCTGCTCCGTACTTCGGTTGCGTAACTCGAAAATTAAGGCACCAACTTATATTTTTTCGCGATTTCATGGAGGGTCGGGCCCATAGTAAAAGTTAATCATTTTTATGAGTACTATACGCCCTTAAAGTATTGCCAACGTTTAAAAAAACACCCTGTATAAATGCTAAAGATTAGTAAAGATACCACTGAAGCGTGAAGGCTTTGAAATATGCCGCGACGATTGATATTTTCAGTTTATGAGTCTTACATATTATACTGATGAATATGCTACATGTTGTACAGAACTGTGTTACAGATAAGGGACTTCCCGGTTTGTTATTGAACTCATTATAAAATTTCAAGATAAGTAAACAATAAATAGGTAAGTATGATAAATATCTAATCTGCCTTCCATATATATTCCATTTTCTTGGATCTCACGCAATCTATACTAATAAGTTCTTAACTAAATTAGAAAAAAGTTTTGGGGTTAACGTCATCACAAAGAATTTAAGGGTGTAAAAAGAACCTTAACGAAGCCGAAAGGCACTTGTTTTCCCCGCTATTGCGATATTTTTTTTGTTCTAGACCATACCTGGGAACCTTCTAGTTACGGAGATATTGGAGGTCAAAGTTCCAATTTTTCCACAATTAAAAAAAAAATACCAGTTGTAAAGGTTTTAACTTTACTTTAATTAACTCCATGACCCGTTTACTATTCAAAGCATCCATCAACACTAAGTTTCGAGTGCGTTACATTGAGTTTTACCGCAAAACGTGATTTTTCACCCCAAAAAAAAAAGTCTTTTCCCAGCAACAATTTTTGCGTAAAGTTACTTAGTTTTATGTACAGAATGCTTGGTTGACGGCTTCGTGAAGGGTCTGTTTACATTCTGTATATGTAGGTGCCTACAAAGACTGAAACTGCTCCCTCAATAGTAATTGTTGTACTCCCTAATTAATGTTCATTTCATCATGAAAGATGCCTAATTGTCATCATCTGCCTAGCCTTTTCCTAACCATATTGGGGTCGGCTTCCAGTCTAACCGGATGCAGCTGAATACCAATATTTTACAAGGAGCGACTGCCTATCTGACCTGCACAACCCAGTTAGTCCTGGGTAATACGATACCTCTTGGTAATACTGGTTGTCAAATTTTTTGGACCACTACCTAACGACTGTCAAAGATCTACAAAAGACACCCGGGACCAACGGCTTAACGTGCTTTCCTAGGCACGGAGGAAACTCGATATGTAATGGGTGGTCACCCATCCATACCCCCCCCTAGGCAAGGTCGGCTTAACATAAAGATTGACCCGAGTCGCTGTTATTTTTTGAAGCCTAATTGTATCTTTGTTATTTCGAACCCAAACACAATCTGGGATTTTCCTTTATACCTAGGAAAACACTCGAATGAAGTTTGCCGGAAATTCCCGTAACATCAGGCGTTTATCACACATCGAGATTTCTGAGTACAGATACTCGAGGAAAACTGCAGTACATTAGTAATTCAGCGATTCATTCTCTACAAAACCCATTTACGAGGCACCATCCTACACAACCGCATACCACTACATAACTAGAAGATTATAGCCAGTACATAATCTCTTTACTTCCACACTCAGTTCAAAACCAACTTTATCCATCGGCCATAAGGTTGAAGTTCAGTCCAGGATGTAGGCAGTTCATCTACATCTCGCGAGCGACAAGGACGCAAGATTCCGTGAGATTAGAAGCCGAGGTATTGATCGCTCTCCCCGGGACCCAGTGGTGTGAGGGAGGGAGACCATTTCGTTAATCTCGCAGCCATGTCTGTTCGGGGTGTATTTGAAATGGATTTTCAGTACAAATGGGATGGGGTGCGCTTCTTTGTGTAAATTGTAGGCTTTCTCACTTTGAAGGGTTTTATCGTTAAGTTGGGGATGATTTTTGAATGCTTCCGTTAGAATCGTAAGGACTATCTTTGGAAGATCACCTAAAATTACTTATTAAGGAATAAATGTGTCTGTGATCCCCAAAACGTACTTAAAATACACCCGCATACTGCCATTTTCTTTTACAAAGCACGTGTATTAGTATGTTATGCCGGAACTTTTAACAAATAAGATTTTATGAAAAGATTAAAAATATTGAAGACACAAAATAGGACCATAGCATAGTACAGTTTCTGTCTACCACACTACTCAGTTTACGAAATAGTGTAACTTTGTAAAGTATTACTTTGTAGTAGAGAAGTAATAAACTTCTGATTCGGTTCCATTCAGCCGTCGTACTGTCGTGACCTCATACGTTTCAGGGCGTGGCACTTATCTGAAAGCTACGAGTACCGTAGGCAACTTAAAAGTGATTTTCTCATACATCTTACATAGTATTTTGGAGTCCATACTAGATTTTGATTAGGAGCTCGTGGCTAAATAATAACAGCCGCACGAATCGATCTTTAGGTTAAGACGTGCTTGCCTTGGTTGGTATGTGGATGGGTGACCACCAAATACATACCGAGTTTCGTCCGTGCCTAGGAAAGTAAGTTAAGCCGTTGGTCCCGGCTGCCATTTGTAGATCTTTGACAGTTGTTGCAGGTAGTCAGTGGGCCAAAAAGTCTGACAATCAGTCTTACCAAGGTATCGTATTACCTAGTACTAACTGAGTTGTGGAGGTCAGATAGGCAGTCGCTCCATGTAAAATACTGGTATTCAGCTGCATCCGGTTAGACGGGAAGCCGACGCTAACTTAGTTGGGAAAATGCTAGGCACATGATGATGATGCTGTCGTGAACATAGTATTTTGGAGTCCATACTTGATTTTTTTTCATTGAGAAAATTGTTCAATTTGATGGTCTCAGTCACATCCTGAAATATGACTAGTTGATACCTACATGCTGTACAGTCACGAGCACCAATATGTATTCACTTCCCCAAAAAACATGCAATTTTCGCGAGAAATAACGATTGTAACTTGGAGATCTTTTTCATAAAAATATGAGTTCCAAAATACTATGTTTGTAACAACATGAAATTTTAATCAGAACAGTAGGAGAAAACACTTTTAAAAGTTGGTAAATGTACAGCAGTGGCGAAGGCTCTATACAACTCAATTCCTACCGGCTTCCCTTTGAAAAGTGGCATAGTCAGTATTCTATAGACAAATAATATAATCACATTAAAGATATGTACTCCGGCTTACCTCATACAAAATTGACCCCTAGCTACTGCTGTACAGAGTACATATTAGTGATCGTGACTGTACTAGTTTCTCAAATACTTCAGTGCACATTTCATGACTATTTGGTAACCGATCGATGCTTATTAGATCGTGTAAAGTGAAGCACGCGTTGTTCGCAGGATATAACGCAACACATAACTAGATTTTAGTTCGGTGATGTCGGGTAAGGAAAACTGGCCTGTTGCCAATCAGCTGCGTTGAACGGATGATTATTGAGAAAGTCCGTGTGGATTTATTTTCAGAAACGGCCAAGCCAGATACTTTTTACCCGACTGAGGAGGGTAATGTGTTTATCAGCCTATACAGGGTGGGTAAAAAATCGTGGATCAAACGAAACAGGGCGATAGTTGGGGTTATCAGGGTCATTTTTTGGTAGTAATTTTTTTTTTCAGTGAGGTTCTGAAGTTACAAATAATTATTTGTGAGACTTAAAAGATATGGAATAAAGTGCCAATACTCATAAATCATGGTACACAATGTCATAAAAGCACTTTTGTAGAGATTATACATTTCCTAGAAGCAACTAAACACCACTAATTGCCTATAATTTTTGTATTTTATTAAAAAACACCCAAGTAGTCATAACTTTTAAGGAGATTAAGTTTCGAATCTACCACATAGATATTTTTTACTGCAAATAACCTCAACTATCGCTTTGTTTCGTTTAATCCACGATTTTACCACCCTGTATAATGTATGTTTGTTCCTTTGTGGAGCTCTACAGACCAAACGCGCGGGCCGATTTTGATGATACTTACGTCAATCGATTTGGCTTAATCTTGTTCGAAGATTGGAATAAGGTTTTTTCGTGCATGCGATCAAAGAAATGGCACAGGGATTCTGAAGATGCATTAAGTAGGTAATTCTAAAATTATTTTATCAGAAAGAGAGAAATAGTGTTAACAGTAACAAAAGTCATATTTTTGTAAATGATTTAATGGAATAAGATGAAATCACACAGATAAAATATGCTTTTCCCTTGACTATACAGGGTGTAAACGGACCCTTCACTAAGCCGTCAACCAAGAAACTAAGTAACTTTACGCAAAAAAATTTGCTGGGAAACGACTTTTTTTGTTGGGGTCAAAAATCACGTTTGACGGTAGGACTCAATATAACGCTCAGAACATTGTGCTGATGGATGGATTGAATAGTACGGGGGTAGAACAAAAAAATGATCGCATTGACGGGGAGAGCAAATGCCTTTCGGCTTCGTTAAGGGTCTTTTTACACCCTTTATTTCGAGCATTTTATCCTTCCAACTTGCAATGGAATCGCGTTCACAAGTTACTTAGTAGCTAATAACTTCAGTGTAACAGCCAATCCATCATTCATAAGTGTAATTTTTCGGTACATTACATCCACGTCTCGGGTTTCCTTCGATTGAGCAAAGCGAACCAAATCAGAGCCTCGAGGAATCACAGTCCAATGAAACGATTAAACGAAAGAGCATCGCGTGCAGACGTGCAGTGTTGGTTACACACATCTTGCTAAATTGATAATAATGTACCTTTTCATTATGTATTGTAAATCTTCCTTTTGTAACCGTTCCGTAGAGTCGAGAATTGTGAAGCCTTACTTTGGTTTTTTCGCGAATTGAAATCTGTCATAATACGGGGTGTAAACAGACCCTTCACCAAGCCATCAACCAAGCATTCTGTACATCAAACTAAGTAACTTTACGCAAAAATTTTTGCTGGGAAACTAAATTTTTTTTTGGGGTCAAATATCACATTTTCCGGTAAAACTCAATATAATGCGCTCAAAACTTATTGCTGATGGATGCTTTGAATAGTTAACGGACCATGGAGGTAATTGGAGTAAAGTTAGAACCTTAAAAAGTAGTATTTAAAAAAAAAACTTGTGAAAAAATTGGAACTTTGACCCCCAATATCTCCGTAACTAGAAGGTTCCCAGGTATAGTCCAGAACAAAAAAATGATCACAATGACGAGGAGAACAAGTGCCTTTCGGCTTCGTTAAGGGTCTTTTTACACCCTTTATAATGACAACCACAACCAAAGTTAGTGACAAGTTTTCAGTATTAGAAATTCGATTATTGCCGTTGTAGGTAGTGTTTATTAAAAAGCTTAGTTGTACTGAAGAAACTTTGCTAAAAATAAGCAATAGAAATCTTTTCAGTAATTCCTGCAATATCTTAAGGTTTCTGTCACTGAAGGTATAATACAATACAACCAGAGATACAGTACCCATTTTTTTTTCTACTGACGGACAGATTTGTAACTGGTGACACTTTTTCTCCCCAGCTGATAGGTACATTGGGAAGTGGTGAATAGACGGTTTGGGAGGCTATCTTTTTATTGCTGCTTCGTTGGTCTACTGGTGGCAATCGCGACTGCTGAGCATGAGGTCCTAGGCTCAATTCCCGGGTCGGGCAAATTGTTATTGAGTTTCCAGGAATTTCTCAGTAGCAGCCACGGAGCCTCTATTACATGGGACTTAAACATAACTGGCGAAATGTGGAGGTACTATTAGGTAGACTTCTGCCCAACCCTTCGGAGATTACAGGCGTGATTTTAAGTTATGTAAAACACTTCTGATTGAATGGACTGCAGCTAGAAAAATCAATAGCCCAATAGCCCTAGTGCTATTAAAAATACTTCTGAATAAGCCCTTGATTAATAGAGAAATGAGAATATAATTACGGCTCTGTAAAAAGTAAGTATTAATTATGCATTTAATGTTGTAACGATAGCATAACTCATCGTTCAAGTAATATGTGAGGTAGAGCGCGCGACTTGCGCGGCAGGGTTGCCAAAACCGTGAAAAATTATATTCGTAAAATTTATTAATTGTCAGGCTTCACAGACATGTTTTTCAAATAAAAATAAACAGACCGGTTTGTTTATAAAGCAATGTAATTTAATCAAAACAAAAATCAAGTACACATAATATCTATTCATTAAACATTAAATCCTAATCGTACTTAAACCGCATAAATATCATACACTTTTTTTTCGTATTTGAAATCATCAAATGACCCTTCCCGCTCTGGGCGGAGTGGAACAGAGTGTCAGACTCGTACTGACTAAAACCCATCCATTTTCCTTCTTTTCCCTTTGTGTTCTAGGGCCGCGGTATCTCTTTCGAACAGTCCCTCAGCCCCATAAAAATCATACACTTGGGTACGCAAAATACTAAAACGAATTGCCAATATTGCGAAACTGTTATAACTTGTACTAAAATTTGCGAAGCTGAAAAGCATGTAGTTAAAAATAAGGCAAACACAACCATCATTGCCCGCCAACCCTAATCAGTCGCCGCTTCTCAGCTGCGCGGGCGCACAAGATTTGCATAGCGCATACGCAACGTGTGGAAAAGTGGCTTTATGCAATTACACAGACGACTCGTTCTTGTGACGGCTGCAAGTCTTTGTTATTATTTATGTAAGACTAGCTGTGCCCTACGGTTTCACGCGTCATTTCTCTTTTTACTCGGTCCTTTAGGACCGTAGCGTGATGTTAATTAAATAGTTTTTTTTTTTCGGATGGTACATCAATAAATGACCCTTCACGGTCTGGGCGGACGGGAAGGGAGTGTCAGACTTGTACTGACTAAAACCCATCCATGTTCCTTCTTAGCCTTTTGTGTTCCAGGGCCGCGTTATCTCTTTCGAACAGTCCCGCAGTCCCGGATGTTAAATAGCTAATAATCTTCCTCAAGAATTGAGCTATAAAAAGTTCCTTATTTTTTCAGGTCCGACTGGTACTTCCAGAGATTACCACGTTTAAACAAACTAACTCTACAGCTTTATTTTATTATACTAGCTTTTGCTCGCGGCTTCGCTCCCGTTATGTACGGAAATAACCCACGAGAACATTTTAGAAGTAGCATATGACACTCGGGGATAATGAAGCTTCCCGGTATTGAAAGAATTTTCGGAATCGGTTCACTAGTTCCGAAGGTTACCCCCTTCATGCAAACTTACAAACAAATTGTACCTCTTTGTATGTAATATGTATTAGTATAGATAACGTACAACAATAACAAAAGGTCTAGATTGTGAGTGAATAAGGTTTTAATGTGACTTATGAGAAGCAGAGGTGTTTTGTTGTTATCGAATTGTTTCAGGACATTGCACTTTGTAATTTGTTTTTGATCGATTATTTTCGTACGCTTTAGTCGATTCGGCGAGTTTCCTGCCCATCTGTTAGGAACTGTCTTTACACCTTAGATAGTCTACCACAGGGAGCTTTGTAAACTCCATAGATTTATTTTTTCGTAAGCGTCTATAAGGGCCAGCCACTGTTGGACAAACTTCCTAAAACGATTTGAGTACCGATTCATCGTTTATTTCTTTCAACCGGATGCACCTGAATATCTGTATTTTACATGGAGTGACTGCCTATCTGACCTCCACAACCCATTTACTATGCAACACGATACATATTACTGAAACTGGTTTACGCACTTTCTGGCCTCTGACTAACCGTAACGACTGTCAAAGATCTACTAATGTCAGTTTCAAATTCCTCGATAACATAAATCTTCGTCTTCTAATTTGTATCGAGGGCTTCTTATCAAAAGCTCGTGGAGGAGCTCGAGGCTAAATAATAACAGTCGCCCGGGTCGATCTTCAGATTAAGCCGCGCTTGCCTAGGTTGGTCCATGGATGACCCATTACATACCGAGTTTCTTCCGTGCCCCGGAAAGCACGTTAAACTGTTGGTTTCTTCTGTCATTTGTAGATCTTTGACAGTCGTTAGAAATCAGTGGCCCGAAAGTCTGACAACCAGTCTTACCAATGGGTATCGTATAACCTAGTACTAACTGGGTTGTGGAGGTCAGATAGGCATTCGCTCCATGTAAAATACTAGCATTCAGCTGCATCCTGTTAAAGGAAGTCGACCCCAACTTAGTTGGGAAAATGCTAGGCAGACGATGATGGCACATCTTGTCAAAAGACTTAGACCCAGGGTAGACGGCCAGGCTTTTTATGTCCTCTAAGGCTCGAATTACACAGAAACGGCGCAAGGCGTTAGGTGCGACGCAGGCGTGAAATTTATAAGGAAACGAAAGAACGGCGTGCCTGCGCCGCGCCGCTTGAGTGTAATTTACGACAAGTTGCCTACGTACATTTTGTATGAAAATGTTTTGAAGCGGCATCATGCCTGCGCCGCGCCTTCACCTTACGCCGTTTCTGTGTAATTCGCGCCTAAGGTGCAGGTGTAGGAACACTTTGGGCACTCCAGCAAGAAGTCCATGGTTTGGTCTTCTAGAGCATTTCTAGCTAATTTATGGTAGGCTGAATTAAGACCCCAATAAATACCCACGGCTAGAAAACCAATAAAATTCCTAACTCCTTAATAAATTCTTGTCCATAATATAAGCGTCTACACAAACAACACATCAAGTGCGCTGTCGGCACCATAGCGTCCCGGCGGCGCATGCGCATTGTATTCAAATGCGCGCGCAGGTCGGACGCGATCACAGGCGAGACAGATGACCCCGGCCAGTCAATTAACGCGTTGTGTTTGTAGGAGTACGTAATTAAAAATGAGGGTATTAAATAATGTATCTGGCTGTATATGGTTCATGCAGTTTTGAAAAAAGTTTCGCTTTGTAGACCGTAGTCTTTGTCACTTGTCTTGTCGATACAAATACAGAATGGAAGGGACATCGACGTATAAACGGTTGTATTGTATTGTATTGTATAACGGGCTGGTTTCCGCGACTCCACGTCAAAGCGCATATTTTGCGTATTTTTTTTTCATTATTCCGAAATTTCACATTTAGTCATTATTCCGAAATTCCACGTAAAAATTTTTCACCGATAATTTAAAAAAATCTGCTGCATCCTACAAAAGCACGGTCAAAATGTATGGAAAAGCTGTTGCTTTTGTTAAATTAACCATTGAAAAATTTCTATGAGCCCCCCTGCCCTACATAGAAATTTTTCATCGGTTGCAATGATGATGACGTAGGTACTGAATTAGTTGTTAAACCGAGTGTGCGTCCTCTTTGCGCTATAGCATGGTCCAAAAGTTTGCCAAATGTCGCAATGGTCTAATCGAGAGTCATCATCATCTGCCTAGCCTTTTCCCAATTATGTTGGGTCGGCTTCCAGTCTAACCGGATGCAGTTGAATAACAGTATTTTACATGGAGCGACTGCCTATCTGACTTCCAAAACCCAGTTAGTACTGGGTAATACGATATCTCTTGGTACGACTGGTTATCTGAATTTCGGGCCACTTCCTGTACGACTGTCAAAGATCTACAACCGGGACCAACGGTTTATCATGCTTTCCGAGCCATGGAAGAAACTCGGTATGTAATGTGTGGTCACCCATTCACGGCCCAACCTAGGCAAGCGCGGCTTAACCTGAAGAATGGCCCGAGCGGCCGTCGTCATCGAACGTCTTATCGAGAGTCCATGTCTTAAACGGTACCAATGATTGCACCACGCGACAAAATTGATAGAATTGAAAACCTGAATTTGTCACAAGTAACTGTTTGGTCTCGATTCCTTATCTTATCACTTCAGTAATTCGTAAATAATACCTCGATCTTATATCTACGATAAGATTTGTGTCTGTACAAAATATTTTCTACCTATTATCTGATAACAATGATTTTACCGACGTCAAATTAAGAATTTAGTTTGGTTATAAATAACGGGTTTTATTTTAAGTATTCATCAGTCATCCGTTGAAAATAAATACATATTTTAAATGCGAGAAAAAGAGTAATATTTTCAGATATTTTGATATCCCAAAACAAATAAAATCAAACAATGGGTCACAACTGGGGACACAGGATTAGAGGAACCTATTTAGATCCTGATCCAGTGTGGAGGCTGAACTGTGCCTCCACCATCAGACAGAAGGTACGAGAGACAACAAAGAAAATCGTTTTTACTATACAAGGTATAGACTGACCCTTCACCAAGCATTCTGCACATCAAACTAAGTAAGTCTACACAAAAATTTTGCTGGGAAACTACTTTTTTTTTGGGGTGAAAAATCACGTTTTACGGTAGGACTCAATTTAACGCCCTCAAAACATTGTGCTGATGGATGCATTGAATTATTTATTTATTAGTTATAATATTAAAAAATTGTATTAAAAAAAAAAACTTGTGAAAAAGTTGGAACTTTGACCCCAAATATCTCCGTAAGTAGAAGGTACCCGGGTATAGTCTAGAACAAAAAAGTGATCGCAATGACGGGGAGAACAAGTGCGTTCAGGCTTCGTTAAGGGTACTTTTACACCCATTATAATATCTATAAATAGTTAGCTGTCTGCGTAACAGCGTTGCTATGAACGGCGCATATTATTTTGATTCGATTTTCAAATCGATGACATAGAAATCTGATTCAGTCGAAAAAGAGGCGGTAACTAATTCTATTATAAGAAGTAATGCATGATCATTAAAACAACTAAATGTATACGTAACAATTACATAACTAAGGACAATAAAACGATACTAAAACCTGCATAGTATGAAAAATGCAAACACTGGATGACTGCTTATAAATATTCACAAATACGGGAACCTTGTGATGTCACTGGCGAACACCTCGACCTTTGCCGCCCGATACTTATATAAATAGACCTTTATTATGTTTTAATTTACTTTACAAATTGAAAACAGGTTATGTTATCAGCCATTTTGCTGTTTATTTTATTGTTTATTTATTTATTTATTTTATTATCTCTTAAGACGGGATATTTACCATGTTTACTGTTATGTTTGAGTTCCCGATATTTCGGCGCTGTTGCAAGCACCATGATCACGGATATCGGGAACTCAAACCTAAGAATAAACATGGTAAATATACCGTCTCTAGAGTTAATGATAATGTTAGTGACTATGACAGTTTAAAAACTTATTTTGCTGTGTATTTAACAGTTGTAAAAAAAATGGAGGCCTCGATACCAAGACTACAAAAAACTCGAGTAGAATCTCAACCAGCGAACACGGCTTATTTAAAAAGCTGCTACATGGCATTCGGCTACTTTGCCACAAAAAAAATGCTAATATAGTGTAAATGAACTAAAAAGTGACATTTGAGTGAATGAAATACCCAAATGAATAGTCCACGAAAATAAGAAAAAAATGGAGCTAGGAACTTCATTTTATGGAATCAATGTCTAAAGTTTTGCGCTGTTAAAAGTTAAGTTCTAACATAACATCACGTCAGTAATACCCGAATGGCTATGCAGAGGTGTACCCTTTGCATTCCCATGTATGACGGGGAACCCTAATGCCATGAACGAGGCACAAATCCAGGCCCCAGGCTGCCACTGAGACTTTGCCAGGCAAAAAACCTAATAACACTTGGCCCGACCTGGGGATCGAATCCAGGCGGACGTCATCGTCATGCTCTGACCAACAAGGCAATCAGTTTAGTTATTTCAGTGACAATGTCTTTCAACTAGCCAGTAATCAGCCAATCAATAACTATCCCAATCACAATGTACTTAGATAGCGACGCGTGAGCGCATGCGTCGGTTGCGTGTCGCGCGCGCATCCTGATTGTAGGCGCGCCATATCTTCACCCGAGCGGCTATTCGGTGTTGGCAGGTGAGAAAAACAACTGGTTTTTAGAGAGAAATTATTAGTGAAGTGTAGAAAATGGCGAAAATATTCTGCCAACCCGCACTGGGCCAGCATTGCAACAATTTACAGCCCACTCCCTCTCACTGGGAAGAGGTTTGGAATTTTAGATCCCACTTGTGGGACAACAATAAGCTGATTTTGCTGTGTTGATGGTTTTCAAATTCCGTAGCAGCTTTAGTTAGTTATGCTACTATGGTTAAATATGTAATACTAAAATATTTGCTTCTAAACAAAGTACTTAATAATATTTATATGGGACCACCGCGCGAGCTTCCTCAGCCAAAATCATGGATCACGGAGAAATCGGTGAACATACATGAAAAAAAAAAGATGCTATTGGAATACAAAACCTCCTCATTTTTTAGAAGTCGGTTAAAAGCACAAATAAGTTCGTTGTTTACCACAGCTGATACTTACCAATCAGGAAAAGTTAAAGGATTTATTTCAAAAAAATATGTTACGAAGTATTACGATTTTTTTTTAAATTTTTTTTTGTAAGTCGTAGTTAATCTTCATGAGCATGAGCATTATTAATCGAAAACGACATTTCACATCGATTTTGATTTATACGATATATCTTAGAATATTTTAGACCCACAAAACTTCATTTGAAATTAAATAAATATCATCATCTGCCTAGCCTTTTCCTAAATATGTTGGGGTCGGCGTCTAGTCTAACCGGATGCAGCTGAATACCAGAATTTTACATGGAGCGACTGCCTTTCTGACCTCCACGACCGAGTTAGTACTGGGTAATACAATACCTTTTGGTAAGACTGGTTTTCAGACTTTCGGACCACTGAAATCAAATAAATAATTACCTCTTAAATTAACTTTTACAAGCTGGCAACCCACACAACAAATCACTGACATCGGCAGGGATCGCGGGCGCAGCGCTCGTTACGAAAACGACACGATTTTTTCACGACATTTCGTGTTGTAGCCGACATTTCCACATCAGCCATGCTTCACTGGCTCCTGATTTATTATCTTCAGTAACCGGTGCTGTTAGATCATTTACTATGTTCATGGTAGGTGTCGTGCCAGAAAAACCCAAAGCGCGCAAATTGCTGTTTGAAAAACAATTGACAATCACTTCTGCTTCTGTTAAAACTGTCCAAACTTGTTGGTCGGAGTTTGTTTTTATCGGGAGAAAGGCATCCTACTGTGAGGATGTTGTAATATGACTTGCGTTACCTACCCACCATATTATTTCCTTGCCCTTATCCCAATTTGTTTAGGGTCGGCGCAGCATGTCTTCTTCTCCCATACTTCTCTATTACTCGTCATCTCATCAGACACCTTTATGTTAGCGATGTCATCCATCACATTGTTCATCCATTGTTTCTTCCCCTACTCTTATAGCCATCCAAATTCATACTAAAAACTTTCCTCACGACGTTTTCCTAATTTCTCCGCATCACATGCCCGTACCATACCACACCATACCGTACCATACTTGCATTATCCACTTATATTTAAATTTCGCAGCGTAGCTGGGTCTACAACCAAACCAAGCTATTCTATCCTCCTAGTCGCTTTTATGACTGGCAGTGGACCCTGCTCATCATGCCTCCTGGCTTATCTCTTCTACCCTTGCCCAATTCAATTTATTTTAGGTCGGCGCAGCAAGTTTTACTTCTTCCATAGTTCTCTATTAGCCGTCGTTTTAATAGTCACCAGCTTTACTAGACATATCATCTTTCACATAGTCCATCCATCCTTTCTATCACCTGCAATTCCCTCCGACAGGACAATACTCATTGCCTGTTCTCCTCCTCAAAAAATAAAAACAAAAAAAGTTATGCGCATACATTAAAAAAAAATAGTCTTTCGTTCAATAAAACTTAAACATGCCAATCATCTCATAATCACCCCGCACTAGATAACAAGTATAACAACCTAGTTATACTCGTACCGTGCATATGTGTAAATGACTCCGTTACGCTCGCAGGCCCGAGATCGAAACTCCGGCGCAGTTAGTCCACCGCTTTTTATTATTTACTAGCATTATGCTTTGTTTCACTACGACGATCTTTATAGTATAGAAAGTGATAGTTTATGAGATTATTTGCTCGTTATGTAAATACAGTTTTCTGCAGGTTTTCTGTTTGTGGCATGTTGTCCTTTATGACGAATTTAGGGTCATTGCAATCTGCTGCAGGAAAAATTTACTGTCTCTACTTTTTTTTATGGGAGATGCTTGCCACACTATTCCCAAACAACTGCAACTCCTGACAACCAGAATCAACAGTGGCTACCACCAGAAAAGCGCCGAAACAATGAAGGTCGACAAAATCCCAGAAAAGTCCCAATTTAACTGACTTGGACCCCGAAACAAAATTAATCAGAAAAGAATATCGGAGGAGTAGGAAATACATAATTTATATATTTTTTTACATTTCGTAACTACTTACTTAGTCTTTGCTTGACAGGAGAAAATCATCATCATCATCATCGCCATACTAGCTCAAAGACTTCTTCTTCTGGACATGGGCTCCCTCAAGCATCGCCGCCTAGCCTAAACCTGTGCTTCTTGCATCCAGAGGAAAATGGTTTTGACCGACAACTTTCAGATGTAAAATCTATAAAGGAGGTTCCACTAGTGGCTAGCCAACACGCTGGGCTGCTAATCCTGCTACCAGCCTAGCTGTCTAGCTTATCTTCTCATCGCAGCCACCGGGCAGTAACCCCGCTACCAATCTTCTTGTCCGGCTTATTGTTTCACCACATGCAACGTTTTTTTCTCTTACAGCTCTTGCTGGCGTGAGTGAGACTATGACGTGAGTATTTGCTGTGGTTTTTCCAAAATAATCATAATTTTACAATTTATACAATTTCACTTGCTTTTCTTCAACTTCTGATTTCTTCTTGTCGATGCTGTACCTAATGTCCTGCTGTATCTATTGAGACCAAGCTTGTTGAACTCCATAAAAATAAGGCCGTCCTCTGGTATTTAACAGTAATTTTGACGGAATATCATAAACCCACATTCTCCGTTACCGAAAATCAATAATTCTAATCATGTACAGCGACCGTTGGGCGTTCCAATTTTAAAATCAAAATCATACCGCAAGATGGACGACAGTGAAAGCGCGGTCATTGGTCGTTGGCGGCCTGCGTGCGCATCTATACACGAATACCAAGATAACTTTGCATGTTGCCAGCACCTTATCTAAAACTCATAAGGTTTATTATCGATTGATTGGGTTTTGTGCATACTTTTGTCGTACACTACCGCTCTGCGACGCACGCGCGCAACCTCAAATGAGAGATAATTGTTCTTTTGTTTATTTGTTTATACTTCGCGTTCATTTGCTTTGTTTATTGCGCGAGTGGTGTAAAGATTATATTTTAATTAATTGTTGAGCCAATTATCTTAGAAGAGTGGCTACCGGGGTTTGTAGAGATTGAAAGCTTTTTTGTTTCTTTTTTCATATAGGCTCGCCCTTATTACATGGGATTTAAACATAACTGGCTATTTGGCTAAATGTGGGTGTACTATCAGGTACACCTCTACCTAACTCTACTAGAAAAAAAATATATATAGACAAGGGTAGTTATCGAATCAGGAATTAAGAGATCCACAGGAGAGCCAAAGCAACGGACACAGCCGGGCATCGACAGGGCACATTATTCGCAAAAAGGATGGCCGGTGAGTTCGCAAAGATTCTGGAGTTGCGACTGCGTGCCGAAAGGCGTAGCGTTGGAAGAGATCACACACGGCAGACCGATGATCTGGTGAAGGCCATAGGAATCTACTGCATGTGAGAGACACAAGATGGGTCGACAGGGCGACACTTGGGGGAGGCCCATTAGAATCAATTCTATTTACTTTGTAGCGCCTTATAATGACATATTTGAAATAAATGGTTTAACTTCGACCTATGACCAGCAGTGGATCTCTTCGGCTGATATGACGATGATGATGATAAGAGGAACTATATACAAGGTGTAACATAATAAACGCAAGATCTTCCGTGTGGTCTCTTGGACCATGAAACTGAACAACTTTTGTTATACAAGTTCTTTAAAAAATAATTGGACTTTCTAGTGGAGCTGACGCGATCAGCTGATCAACATGTATGGTAAAACTATAAAAAAGTTATGCATTCCCAAAAATCATAGAACAAAATTTGTTCAGTTGCATGGTCTGAGACACCACACGAGAGGTCTTGCGATTATTATGTTACACCCTGTATACGTAGCATAATCAAATTGTCATACCTCAGAGTTTAGTTATAATAAACTGTATCTCAAGAAGGGTAATCTTTACAATCATATGCTGACAAACAAACACGTGATTAATTGGCTGATAAGACAATTATTTACGTCGTCAGAAAACCCAATGAGCAAATTATCTTGTAGCTTATCGAAATCTCGTTGGTATTCTTAAAATTTCGCATTATGTGCAGATAAATTGGGAGTGTTATTGGGTTTTTCCATTAGGAATTATCTCAGAAGCAGCCACGGAGTATGGATTTGTGCCCGGTCGATGGCAATAGGCTCGCCCCCAATTATATTGGCCTTAAACATAACTGGCAAAATATGGGTGTACTATAATTCGCATACATCTGCACACATGTAATGTTATGTTAAAGTGTAAAAATAATAAGACTCGCAAATGGAATTAAAATCCTAACACTGAATAATCTTGAAGAATTGGACCTGAAATAAACAAAAGGACCAGAGAAATTTAAAACCTGAAAGTATAAGAATCTGTCAAATGTAGAATCTGTCTAATATAGAATCTGTCAAATATAGAATCTGTCAAATATAGAATCTGTCAAATATAGAATCTGTCAAATGTAGAAGCTGTCATATGTAGACTATGATGTACAAAGGAGAATCTGCCAAATGTCGACTAAACGAATCTAACCTTCATAGCAAGATAACTTTGATTTTAACTACTAGAATTGCCTTCTTCTGCACACAGCAAAAGGTTCAAGGAACTGAATATGTCCAGAACTGGCTGCTCTATGCCAAATTCTTATTATTATTATTTTTTTTAAGCTTCATGTACAAAAGTGGTACATAGGCAGACTTAATGCCACAAGGCATTCTCTCCCAGTCAACGTTTGGGTCAAATAGGACAGCATTGTGATAGAGTACAAAAAAAAAATAAGAAAAATACCATTATTACCATGCTGGTACAGACTATGTCTACCATCATCTGCCTAGCCTTTTCCTATCTATGTTGGGATCGGTTTTCAGACTGGAACCGGATGCAGCTGAAAACCAGTATTTTACATGGAGCGACTGCCTATTTGACCTCCACAACCCAGTTTGTATTGGGTAATACGATACCCTTTGGTAAGACTGGTTGTCAGAATTTCAGGCCACTGACTACTTGTAACCAGTCTTATCAAGGGGTTTCGTATTAGCCACGGAGGAAACACGTTATGTAATGGGTGGTCACCCATCCACAGACTAACCTAGGCAAGCGCGGCTTAACCTGAAGATCAATTTAGTCTCCTTCTAAATGTCGTAAATACTAATAAAGCCTAGCACACTGATCGTGTACATGATACTATATCCCAGGTAGGATGTTTACTCAACTACGAGCTACGGGCTCAGGTGTGCCGCTCTATACTAACCGCGTGTTGATTCTGCATTTATTTAGGGCTGTCCTGCTTGAAACTAGGATTAATGATGTGTAGATCATCTAGCATTAATTTTATATGAGCAGCCATACAGAATGCAACGGACATTGACGCAAAATCTGGTAATTTCGGTTACTGACACTGTTAGCCTATCTCACCCCTCTGCTGGGCAAAGATCTCTCTCCATTACTTCCAAATTCTTCGATCCAGAGCCAATGTGGACTACTGGTCGTTAGTTTTGTCCAGCTCGTCCCGTCACGTCCTGCGAGGTCTACCGCGTCGCCTTCTGGCTGTATCAGGGCTCCACATCGTGGTTATTTTGGCCCACAGTTCTTAAAAATAAAAAAATCTGTTTCAACAAAAATTTACACACCTTCACGGTCAAAATGTATGGACCAGATTTTTGGCGAAAAATTGCTACGCCCGGGTTATCTAGAATTATGTTGTGCTGAATTTGTGGGAACGGTCCGTGCATCGATGTCCTCTACACCCAGTGTGGCTGCGAATTTATTTAATTCTTAATACAACATGCTAGCATGTACAAAGTTACTACAGGCAGCCTGTAACAAGCTACATATAATATTAGCAGCATGAGAGCTATGTATCGTCGATCACTATGATAAACAATTTCTTATTTACTTAACCTAAAACTAAAACAAAACAATGGCAATCTACAACTAAAGGTTGTAAAAAGACCCTTAACGAAGCCGAAAGGCACTTGTTCTCCTAGTCAATGCGATATTTTTTTTGTTCTAGACCATACCTGGGAACCTTCTAGTTACGGAGATATTGGGGGTCAAAGTTCCAACATTTTCACTTTTTTTTTTTAAATATATGTTTTTAAAGTAAGATTTTTACTTTAAACACCTCTACGACCCCCGTACTACTCAATCCATCCATCAGCACAATATTCTGAGTGCGTTACATTGAGTCCTACCGTTAAAGTGATTTATCACCTCAAAAACGAAAGTTGTTTCCCAGCAAAAATTTTTGCGTAAAGTTACTTTGTTTGATGTACAGAATGCTTGGTTGACGGCTTCGTGGAGGGTCCGTTTACACCCAATAGACTTGGAGCGAAAAATCTTGAATCCATTAACTCACCGAGTCTATAAGCATGGACTTTAGCGAAACTTCCATATACCTACAGCAAAGTTAAACACTAATAAAGGTTTTTTTCTTTAATTCACCCCCCTCGAGTTAAAAACGAAAAATAGGGGATGAAAGCTTATAAGGATGTTTATCACCTTTTGCTTGATGGGAAATCCCATCTGAAAAAATGCTTGTCATTACTCATTACCTAATCTTTACCATCACAACACTCATATTGTTATTTTAAGGAAAATGGACCGTCTTCTGATAACATCATTATCTTATCAATTAATCTTAAGGCTGATATCTGCTTAATAAGCAAAACAGGATATAAGTTATCACATCACATAGCGCATGATTCACTGTGTCCTATATTGTGTCACAATTACCTATTTCCCGACTGCCAGCACTTTTCCTTCCATAACCGTATTGCCCAATTCTTGAGAAAAGGATTGACTTCGCCCCACCATCTCCGCTTTAGGTTTTACTTTATTTATTTGGCTCTTCAACAATGAGTAGGTACACTATTACATATATACAGGTCGGGTAAAAAATCGTTGATCAAACGAAACGGGTCGATAGTTGGGGTTATCAGGGTCATTTTTTGGTAGTAATTATTTTTTTCAGTGAGGTTCTGAAGTTACAAATAATTTTTCGTGAGACTTAAAACACATTGAATAAAGTGCCGATACTCATAAATCATAGTACACACTGTCATAAAAGCACTTTTGTAGTGATGATACATTTCCTAGAAGCAACTAAACACCACTAATCTGCTTATTTATTTAAAAAGTTGGTATTTTCTTAAAAAACACTAAAGTTGTCATAACTTTTAAGGAGATCAAGTTGAGACTCTGCCACAAAGACATTTTTTACTGCAAATAACCTGAACTATCGCTCTGTTTCGTTTGATCCACGATTTTTTACCCACCTTGTATAGTAAAACATCTCAAACTTAAGTCTACTTGCCCCATTACTTAAAGAAGGGCACTACATGCACTATTTTTGCCTAAAGAGCTTATTAAACAATGAGCTAATTACACAACATCCCTTTCTGTTACTCGACGAATAGTAAAAAAGTGGAAACAATAGCGGCGGCGTCAGCCCTACCGCAGATCATCTCGCACATTCCGGTAAACAGCTACCGTGAGAATATTGTTCTACACGTGTTATACTATAGTGTTCCTAGTATTGTATCTGTTTTATAGTGTTCTGGACTTTTTCTGACAGTCTCGCCACCAAAGTCTCGTCATCTCATCATCGCCTGGTCTTTTATTTGGGACTAGCTGTGCCCTGCGACCTTCGTCCGTGTGAAATTATTATTAAAAAAATATTACTTCCCTAATTGAATCGGGTTTTTTTAATCAAGGTTTTTTTTTTTGCATGGAACCCTAATCTTTTTTCTAGCCTAAGTTACTCCTCACATCCAACACCCTCCATCCCCCCCTCATCCCCCTTCATCCTCCGCCTCCTACATCAGCTATCTGCCAGTAAAAGTTCCGTCAAAATCGCTCTCGCCGTTTCGGATATTAGGCGGACAAATCGACAGACAGACAAAAATTTCAAAAAATGTGTTTTAGTTATAAGTACCGTATATACTTTCATAATTATGCATTCAGTAACAAGCTGTTATTTTGAAATTACAAACAGACGCTTCAATTTTATTTATTTGTATAGATTGATTATTCGATACATCGGCATCGCCATTAGGCCTTATCGCAGCATTGACTCCCATCCTGGCCATTTTATGTTTCCCATTATTACCCAAAGTTTTATTGGTATTTCTCAATTCTGACGGCTATATTAAGTATCCATAAAGTAGCCATATACTTACCCCGATTAAAAGCGCATTAAGCATTTTGCGTAAATAATTATAATTACCCTTTTTTTTTTGTTTTTTTTTAGGGATGGGAAATCATCAAATGACTCCTCCCGCTCTGGGTGGAGTGGGAGGGAGTTTCAGACTTTTACTGACTAAAACCCATCCATGTTCCTTCTTTGCCCGTTGTGTTCGTTGATTTACGTTAAATGGAATAGACATGGTTGTTTTGTGCATTTTATGGTTTGACATGTAAACAGTTTTTGATTAATGACAGTTTTATTTTTATTGTTTATTTTTGCTTGCTTTATATTTGACTATTGGTTCTGTTATGATTTGAAATGTAATTGTCTTGTAACTTCGAACACAATGTAAATTATTTGACGAATTAATAAATGAAATGAAATGAATGAATGTTCCAGGGCCGCGGTATCTCTTTCGGACAGTCCCGCAGATTATAATTACCCTTACGTATTATCGTCTGTTTTTATAACGATTATTTGCATCAGTAATAAATATAGCTTCATCTCTCATCAATTCCAGAGCTCTAAAACCAAAATAAAATAAAATATCCCATGGTAATCAAAAAAAAAGCCCGTGTGAATTATCAAATGGAATACCACGAACAGTTTCCTGGCTTCATATAATTATACTAACATCTCCTTAAGACGAAGGAACTCAGCCGGTCAGTTCTAAGAACGTCATGTATTGTGATCTCGGCATTGTGCTGTATAGCTAGAAACTCATTGGACACGGGAATCGTGAAATACCGGGTTTTCCCACGACTCCGACTGCTTGGCTACTCACCGAAATGACTAATTTGCTGATAGTGTTTTTCTCTGGATGTCTTTTTGGGTCAGATGACGGCAGAGGTTTGCGTGAGCGTGTATATTTACTTGCAGGAGAGCACGGTTTTGTGGCTTCACTTTTGATGTTCGCGAAGCGCCGTCTTTCTTTTTTTTGTTGGTCTGTGATCACAATAAAAAAAAAATTGTTGTTCCATATATTTCGACCGTGTAGGTATTGTAGGAAACATAAGATTTTTTTGAAGAAGGGGTTCAAAATGATGTTCTGAAATCTGAATACGTGGGATTCGTTTGTGCGTCAATGTATATAATATTTAATATTTAGCATAATTATGTTACTAATACATAGTTATATATTTTACTAATTTTACATTAGTTAGCTTAGAACTAACATAATTACTTATTATTGTTTTTTTCTTTTTTTTTTGTTCATGTGGTGTTTACCTTTAAGTAATTGTTGCACTGTGTAGAGTTTAAAAGCATGTTTTATTTTTGTTTGTAGATTAGTGTAAACAATTGTTGGTAGACCTAATAAATAAAATAAAATAAAATGTCCCTTCCACCCTGTAGACAGATAAAATATACTTTATAGTATATCAAAATTGTAACACAGCTCTTTTAAAATATACTCAGACAATGATACAACTTGTGGGTACTCTAAAAACAATAACATGTTTATCATTGACTTTCCCGCAGTCTCCAGTTACCGTGACCCTTCGGAATCGATTGACATTCACTTTAACATGTAATATATGACTTTGCATAAATCCACTTTGTGCTGGTATATCTATATTGGCTCCTGTACTTATGTCTAACTCATTAACAAGTTAATTCTGCGTTGTCTGTGCGAAATTACAATTTATTGTTGCATGTTTTCTATTCTTGATCGCTCTATGGTATTTTCACAACGTCTGACTAGTTTTCATTTCGCAAAAGGAGATTTTTACTTTTAAAACTAACAGTTTTCGAATGTAGAAGACTGAAAATTGCCAGACCAAAATAAGTGGCCAATAAAGTGAATTAAAAAAAAACAGATTAAAACTGAATAGGCTGGCATCGCATCAAAACGCGAACAACACATTTCGTAATTCGAACGTATAATGAACACAGAAGTAGGTACATCTTCGGATTGTATTGAAAGACGTAATAAAGATGGCGTTGCATATTCATTGGGACCTAGACCGACCGGGTCAGTTCCCGTCCGCCCGAATGTCCCCGAAGGAGGCCGAAGACCGACGAATAAGGCCGACTGTTACGTATGTGGAGTAAGTACAGACGCAATGGGTAATTTAATATTGAGGTTGAAGATGTTCAGCGGTTTTCAAAATTCGGGAAAGGAATTCAAATTCATTTATGGAAAATGGTGAGTTCGAAACACAATCTGTCACCATGTCTGACTGCCATTCGTAGATCTTTGACAGTAGTTACGGGTAGTCAGAGGCTCAAGTCTGACAACCAGTACTACCCAGGAGGATCATACTACCCAATAAATGGGTTATGGAGGTCAGACATGCAGCTCCTTCATGTATGATACTGGTATTTAACTGCTGGAAGCGGACCCCAACATAGTTGGGAAAAGGCTAGGCAGATAATGATCGTCCTTCGTCTTCAAAACTCAAGGAAAATCACTACAAGCATCTATTCTATATTTAACTCTAAAACCACAATTAAAACCCATTACACAACACTACATATTAGCGACATTAACCGATAAGGGAAAGCGCATTACTTAATTGTCAGAGGGCTAAGCAGCGAGAGGAATGTTAATCGTCTTCGTCGCCTGCGCAACTGATCATTATCGATTGCTAATTGATCGCCACCTGGCGGATGAATCAGGTGGAAAGTTGGCAAGGGGACCGCTGGGAGGGGCAGAGGTTGGTCGTGACGTTGAGTTGGCCATCCCTATGGTCGTGATGTAAGATTGCTGAAGAGTAAAAGTGTGATACCCATGGCCTAGGCAAAGAGACAGTATATCAGCTTACAGTAGCGAAGGGTTCATTTTTCTAAGAGGCAAACCGGAGTACATATCTTTAATGTGATTTTATTATTTGTCTTTGGAATACTCATTGTGCCTGTTTTCAAAGGGAAGCCGGTAGGAATCGAGTTGTATGAAACCTTCGCCACTGTCAGCTTGGTTAAACACCACTATAAATACTCAGAGCATTGGCACACTGCAGACTTCGTAGGCATATGTAAAGTGCAGGAATCAAAACAGATTAGAGAACTTCCCGTTTTAAGATGCTGTACCTCAAGTAATTAAAGTCGCGAACATTGAAATATATACACTTACAAAATTCAAAAGCGATTCTCGCGTGAATAAACAGTCTCTTCTTTGAGATGAGACCTATTTCGTAATAGTACAGCTTCCAAAATACTATCTCCATGAAAACGTAAAACGTTAATCAATCTGTATTGATTAATATTAATCAAACAATCGTTAGTCCAACCAAGGGATATCGTATTACCCAGTACTAACTGGTTTATGGAAGTCAGATAGGCAATCGCTCCATGTAAAATATTGGTATTCAGCTGCATCCGGTTAGACTGGAAGCCGACCCCAACATAGTTGGGAAATGGCTAGACAGATGATGATGGCTTTACGTTTAAGGGAAAATAGCTTTTGAATTTTCATTTCATTGCTCTTAACTGTACAAGACACTACGAAAAAGATATAAGAGTTTAAATTGAGAGAGGTTACTGTTAAAGTTGGCCTCTTCATCATCATCATCACCATCATTAGCAGCCTTCTTCCACCCACTGAGGAGTATTAATCATCCTCCCTTTTGTATCATGCCTAATCTGTGCGAGACTCATCCTGGTCTTCCCCGCGGTCTTTTGTGGGACTTCCACTCAAGTTAGATTTAAAATACCCAATTTAGTTATTTAGTTTCACCATCATACCTGAAGACGCATTCACCTGTAATGTAACAATCCAGGGTTCGATATTGAGCATACGTTGCAAATAGACGCTCTCAACGAGCGAGCATTAGCCTGAAATGTAACAATGGAAGGTTCGATATTGAACATACGTTGCAAATAGTCGCTCCCAACGAGCGAGTGTGTAATGTAACAATCCTAGATGCGTTTTTGTACAGAAACAGGTGATCGTTACAAATTGTATCGTTACAGGTTGCGCACTGTAACGCTCGGTTCGTCTCACTCATTGATGTAATGCTCGAATCTGTGCGTGTGTGTTACATCACAGGCGAATGCTCTCGTTGAGGGCGCGCCTTTACACATAAAAAAACCTATTTGCCAACCAGTAGCGAAGGGTCAATTTTGTAAGAGGTACCTAAGCCGGAGTACATCTTTTTTTTTTTTTTGGTAGCCTACATTGTTTCCCAATGCTGGGCAAAGGTCTCCCCTTTCTCCCTCCAAACCTCTCTGTTCTGTGTAATTTCTGATATCTTTAATGTGATTATTTTATTTGTCTATAGAATACTAACTGCGCCATTTTTCAAAGGTGTGGCCGGTAGGAATCGAGTTGTAGAGAAGCTTCGCCACTGTTGCCCACATTTACCTTGTTTGATACAATACAGGTAAACTTGCAACACTAAGTTACTATGAATCATAGAAAGAACAATTAGAATTTTGAACAAAGCTATGTAAAATCTGTGGTGTTTGCGGTTTTATTGCTTTGATTTTTATTGAGCGCGTTAAGGAAGGAAGTTATTATAAAACAATATATTTAATACTAAATATTATATTTAAATAAGGGGTAATGGTGTGGTACATATAATTATACATATATACTGTCATGATAAAATAAAAATAAACAAAAATATCTCTGTAAAATATTTATAAGTTAAGTACTACTTTGTCGATTCTATAACGTGAAATATGTGAAATATGAGGTTATTGGTAAAACATCTTTTTGAGGTTATCAGGGTAATTTTTGGTAGTATTTTTTTTTCAGTGAGGTAGTTTTTCGTGAGACTTAAAAGTTGTTGAATAAAGTGCCAATACTCATAAATCATGGTACACACTGTCAAAAAACTCAAGTAGTCATAACTTTTAAGGAGATCAAGTTAGGACTCTGCGACAGAGATATTTTTTACTGCAAATAACCCCAACTGTCGCTCTGTTTCGTTTGATCCACGATTTTTTTCCCACCCCTGTATAGCCATATGAATTGAACTACGGCTACGAGGCGTATGATACGCCTTCATCGTTGAAGTTCTAACACCACGTAAGTCAAAAATAACAACTTTATAGGGGATTGAAAAAGCTGCATAATAATACCATGAAATGTTACAATACCATTTTATAACGTGTTCACTTCAAATTAGATAGAGACGTTACTTGTTTCTGTGATTGGCTGAAACAACGCGTCTTCCGATTCTCTAGCAAACGGCATCAAAAATCAAAAATGCCTAAAAATGAGTTACCTACTTGGTGTTAGAACTTCAATGACGTTACGTCACTCTGACATAAGCTTGTCACAGTTTGTGCTATGGCAGAAGAGACAGTCAAGATGCGGAAAGAGGCAACGGGGCGATGCCAGATGAAACGAGAACCAGGTGAAGAAAACATAACATAACATCTTCATCATCATCATTTCAGCCAAAAGACGTCCGCTGCTGAACATAGGCCTCCCCCAAGTGTCGCCACATTGACCGGTCCCGTGCGACTCGCATCTAGCGGATCCCCGCAACTTTCACCAGGTCATCGGTCTACCTAATGGGAGGCCTTCCAACGCAAAGTCTTCAAAACCCCATCGGCCATCCGTTCTGCGAGCAATGTGCCCTGCCCACAGCCACTTAAGTCTGGCAATTCTTCGGGACTCGTCGGTAACCTTGACATAACATCATGCCTGTTATCCCCGAAGGGTTAGGCAGAGATGTAGCTAATATACCTAGTACACCCACATTTCGCCAATTAATAGGAGGCGAGCCTATTGTCATCAAACGGACACAAATCCAGACTCCGAGGCTGCTACTGAGAAATACCTGATGGAAAAACCCAATAACAGTTAGCCCGACCTAGGAATCGAACCAAGGACCTCATGCTCAGCAGTCGCGCTTGCGACCACTAGACCAACGAGGCAGATCACAAAACAAAAGGTAAACAAAACTTGGGAGAAACATCCACAACAGGACTGATAACGTAAATAAATAAACTCTTCGACTTGATAACGTGTCCGTACAACGTATCCTATTCGACGTTTTCACTGGAAAATCACTAATGAATTATAATATAAAACGGCACGTGCTCTGCCTATACCTGACGTGGCATGTTCGACGTGGGTGGTAAGAGTAATTACTGACGGTAATTAGCGAGGGTATCTCATTAGTGGCTTAGTAATCGATGTTATAGTGCTAGCTGTAATCAATTGTTTGAGCGAGCTAGATTTTCTTTCGACTTCTGATTTAGGGGCAAATAATCACTAATTTCCCAGCCATTTGGCGCAGCCGTGAGACACACAGTTTTATCTTTTTTTTTGTTCAGATTTAAGTTTATATTTTGTGTGCACTTGTGGCACGTGCCAAATTAAATTAACATATTATTTTCTTTCTTTCTTTTTCTTTTATTTCGGTTTGGAATTAAGTTATTTGGGTCACAACAGTGTTGTAAGTTAACAAATCAAATTGTGGCATTTATAAATAACTCCTAATCTATTGATTTTATTTTTTAGAAGAAGCAAGAAACTTACTTGATTGTAGTACTTCTTCGGCATACCTGCAGACATTAACGGTTTGCTTACTCTATGCCTTACTGGCTTATGGCCGCGGTCGCGTAATTGTCCCATGGGATCGTCCTACCGGGATAAGAAGTATCCTATGCGTTAATACAGGTTATTAGCTATCTGTGTAATTTTATCCAAATCCGTACTGTACTTTTTGCGTCAAAGAGTAACAAACATCTATCAATACATTCATCCATCCTTATAAACTTTCGCATTTATAATAGCAGAAAGAACCCATATATTACATCACGCCTGTAATCCCCGAAGGGTTAGGCAGAGGTGTACCTAATAATACACCCACATTTCGCCAGTTATGTTTAAGTTGCATTTACTAGGGGGCGGGCCTATTACCAGAAATAAGTAAGAAATATTATAAGCGTGTTCTCTACATAGAAGCAAGCGTTTTGAGAGACTCTCTTGTGTCATTTTGAAGTTCAAAAAGTGCACACTCTTAGCCTAACTTGAATCAATTGAGATGATGAGACAGAATAGTTAGTATATTAGTAGTTATAATTTTTAGTTAATCTGTCGATAAACTTAGGTTAATCATCATTCTCTTGCCCTTATCCCAATTCATTTGGGGTCGGCCCAGCATGTCTTCTTCTTCCATACTTCTCTATTACTCGTCATTTCATCAGACACCTCCTTTCTTGCCTTATCATTCTTTACACAGTCCATCCATCGTTTCTTTGGTCTTCCTCCACTCATCCACATTCGTACTCAAAACTTTCCTCATTCCATAACTTAGGTTACCTTAACTTATAAAATCACTTCACACTTAACTCTTGCTATCGATCCCGCCATCAACCAGACTCGGGTATCAATCGTTCGTAAAATTCCTCTAGAGAAAAGTTTGACAGTGCATTAGCGATGCGCGAGCGCAGAGCGGTACGCGCAGACATCCGGTCGCTTTCGCGCGCATACGTACGACACATTTCGGAGGTTCCGTCCATGGTCACAGGCGGTGCTAGCGCATGGTGAGTTGGTTGCCTATGGTTGTTATAGTATTTTATTGATGGAACTGTTAGGTCCTAAGGATAATTTTCTGAGATTTCCAGTAGGTTACTTTTTGTATTTTTGTCTTCGACGAATATTATCTCCGGTAGGCGTTCGTCAGAGAGATTTTTTAAATAGTTTAAACGGTACGGTATTGAATATAGGAGGTTGTCTAGTACCAGTATCCTATCTATCTATAATATAAAAATGAATCGCAAAATGTGTTGGTAAGCGCATAACTCATCAACGCCTGGACCAATTTGGCCAATTTTTTTTTCAAAATGTTCCTTGGAGTTCAAGGATGGTTTTTACGGCGAGAAAAATTCAAGGTAGGGTAGGTAGGATAGGTAGGGTAGGTAGGGTAGGTAGGCTAGGTAGGGTAGGTAGGGTAGGTAGGGTAGGTAGGGTAGGTAGGGTAGGTAGGGTAGGTAGGGTAGGTAGGGTAGGTAGGGTAGGTAGGGTAGGTAGGGTAGGTAGGGTAGGTAGGGTAGGTAGGGTAGGTAGGGTAGGTAGGGTAGGTAGGGTAGGTAGGGTAGGTAGGGTAGGTAGGGTAGGTAGGGTAGGTAGGGTAGGTAAGTAGGTAGGTAGGTAGAGAAGGGTAGGTAGGTAGGGTAGGTAGGGTAGGTAGGGTAGGTAAGTAGGTAAGTAGGTAGGTAGGTAAGTAGGTAGGTAGGTAAGTAGGTAGGTAGGTAGAGAAGGGTAGGTAAGTAGGTAGGTAGGGTAGGTAGGGTAGGTAGGATAGGAAAAAGGTGCATTGCAACGCATGCCGGGAACAGCTAGTACTAATATATAAATGTGAAGATTTTGTTTGTTTGGTTGAACGCGCTAAACTCGAGAACTACTGGTTCGAATTAAATAAATCTTTTAGTGTTGGATTGCCCATTTATCGAGGAAGGCTATAGGCTATACAACATCACGCTACGACTAATAGGAGCGGAGCAGCAATGCAAAAAGTTGCAAAAAACGGGACGGAATTTTACGCGGACGAAGGTCGCGGGGAACAGCTATATTGGATAAAAGCTTACGTCCTTCGAAACCGATACAGTGGGTATACAGGGTGGAAGGGACACCGACGCGAAAACGGTTACCACGTATTCAGTACATCATACTTAACCTATACCTAACCTAACTTTTGTAGGAAACAGCTGGTTTTTTTTAATAACCGATGAAAAATTTCTATGTGGGGCCTTTTTTTTTGGGGTGAAAAATTACGTTTTATGGTAAAACTCAATGTAACAAGCTCAAAACATTGTGCTGATGGATGGATTGAATAATACAGGGGTCGTGAAGGTGTTTAATGTAAAAAAAAAATCATTAGAAACATGTATTTAAAAAAAAACTTGTGAAAAAGTTGGAACTTTGACCCCCAATATCTCCGTAACTAGAAGGTTCCCAGGTATGGTCTAGAAGAAAAAAATGATCGCAATAACAGGGAGAACAAGTGCCTTTCGGCTTCGTTAAGGGTATTTTTACACCCTTTATTATCAAATAATGAAAATCTGCAGAACAATTTTTCCACTAATCTGCAAATTGTGTGATTCTCTTTGGGAGACAATCTTCACAGCATCTAAATGCAAACATCATCAGTATCGTCTGCCTAGCATTTTCCCAACTATATTGGGGCCGGCTTCCCGGCTTCCAGTCTAACCGGAAGCAGCAGAATACTAGTCTTTTACAGGGAGCGATTGCCTATCAGACTTCCTCAGTTAGTACTGGGTAATATGATACCCCTCGGTAAGACTGATTGTCAGACTTAGGTCCTACCTACCGACTACCTATAACGACTTTCAAAGATCTACAAATGACAGCCGGGACCAACGGCTCAACGTGAGATAGAAAATGTGGTGTGAACTAACAGCCGACTCAGCCACTTAATTCCAGTATTACAATTGTAAATGAAGGAAGAACCAAGAAAACGTCGTAAAGATGAGTAAATAAACAACATGCAGGAACATCTGACAGTTGGCAAGATGCCTAAAACGTTATAGAAACTACCATCTGATTATGGAACGTTTCCATAGCCAACTTGATGAGAGATAGTCTTTTGATGCGATCTAGGAGCCCAGTGATTGAATCTAGTTGGTTTTGGCAACGTTCCTTAGGCTCCTACCAAAGAGGTTTTATTTCCCGTCCTTAACAAATCACTTTTTGGTCAGTGTTGGCAGGGGATTCATTTAAAAAGCCAGACAGTTCATTTACAAGTTATTATGCCTTGTGACTGGGACTGTAGCTTCATCCTTTGGTTTTTGACCTTCAAAATGCCTGTAACGGTCTAATTGAAATAAATGCTTTGAATTTGAGTCTTCTCGTATGGTGATCTATATTACGCATCCGATTACAAAAATTCTGTCACTGATGGTAAGCTAAAAAAATACTTCCTGCTCACTCAAGGCAGTAGCCCCGGAACCAAGTTACTGACTAGTTTTACCACTATTAGTTCTGCGGGATCATTTCGTATCACATTCACAGTACCTACCAATGAATAGCATCGGGATTGAAAGAATGGAAAAAGAAAGATAGATAGATTATTTATTTGCATACACGAGCCGTTGAGGTTCGTTTGCATTGAACCTCAATGAGTCGAGCAAACGTTTTCTTTCGAACATTCTAACAACAAGAAATAACAGTGGTGTTAGGCATTTGGGGTGCTGATCTTTTCCAAAGCAACTTGAATAGATCGAAATTATTTATTTATATAATATATATTCTATTCTTATAAAATAATTATTCACAAAAGTGGTGTACAATCACAAATGCAATAAAAAAGTTACAAAACAATTCTTCTGATTGACATCTACTAGATGTGAATCTAGCATGCATATTATATGTAAAACACTTACTATTTAAAAAAAAAAAAAACAATTAAACAATAACTTACAAATTGTGAACTTTTCCAAAAATAATGAAAAAGTTTTGGGGAAGAAAATATAAGACTTGAACATATTATTATATAATTAAGAAAATTATAGTATTAATGTAACTGGAAAAATCTAGGGAAATAACTGTTTCATAATACAGGTAAAACTGTAACAATCTTGAACCCATAGGGTCTAGCGGTCTGCGGTCTAACAGTAGTTCTATTAATCATTAGTCACTTGCCCATATGGCTTCAGTAAGTTTCCCTAAACTATCTCGAAACCATGTATACGTCAATGGATCGTATGTTAATTGTTAGGCCATATACTTAACCTTTTCCTTAGCTACAAAGTTTTTACTCTCATATTATTCCATGCCTATTGATGGAAACCGCTAGGCTTCATCATCATCGTGATCCTGACTAATTTATTTGGGATCGTTGCAGGGTTCCTTCTGCTGAACGTATTTATGTTCCTTATTTAGCCAAGTCATCATCTTCCTGCCCTTATCCCATGTTACTTGGGGTCGGCGCAACACGTTTTTTTCTTCCATTCTCCTGTCAACCGTCACGCTATCATTTACTCCTTTATCTTTCATATCATTCCTCACACAATCCATCCATCGTTTCTTTGGTCTTCCTCTCCTTCTCCATCCATCAACGTTTATATTCCTTATTCCGTATTTAGCCAAGTCTCAATATTAAACCATATTAAAACAGTTTTAAAATGTCATATTGTTGGTCTTGTTTTTGTCGGTCTGCCTTTAGCTCACCCTTTTATAATTGGGGTCTTATTTGGGGCCGGCACAGCATGTCTTCTTCTTCCATACTTCTCTGTTATTTGTCATCTCTGTAGTCACTTCCCTTCTTATCATATCATCTTCCAAGGAACCCATTCTTCTTTTCCTTGGTTTATGGATGCGACGCTCTTCAAATTGTTCGCTCAATTGAATGCCAATCCACAGAATATTGCCAAAAGCTACACAAAAAAAAAACATGCTGTCTACCATTGTATTCGCCACACGTACTCTCAAATCTAGTATCTATCTACAAAGGAAGTGTCTTCGTGATCATAATAATGTGCGAGGTTGATAAACTTTACTGCTAAAAATATATCTAAGAAAGGGAAGAGAAAGACCAAAGTAACGATGTAGGGAATGACATGGCTATTGAGATGACGCGCATAAACGACATTATAGTCCGAAATCTATACGACTTTTAGTTATATAGCAGTTTAATCGTGTGACTAATAAGTCAAGCGCACACAACTAAATTATGCGACGTTATTAAATGGTTTTGGCCACAACGTTTACTCGTTTTACCTTTAAACGAAAATTTAAAAAACACTTTCAAGATTTAAAAAGTACGACCACCCCAGCTTTAAAATTACCCAAGTTAACCAACGATCAAGAGCGCATCACTGGAATACAAAATGGTTCCGTTTACAGGGTGAAAGTGACAGCCCTCCACAAACTGATGGGGTGAATTCAGTACCTATATCTTACTAAGATGACCGTGACAAGAAATTATTTCACGAATGTTATGATAATCCAATAAATTTTATTTGTTTTTTCCTCATACGCAATGTATCGTTACCGGGGCAAAACGCACGTAGCGAACGGCAAGCGCGACGACGAATTCGATGAACTCTGTAGCTAGGCAGGAAGTGAACAACTGATTTCACGCGTCGTCCATTCGAGTATTTCAACATCCATTGTTGGATTTTTGATTTAAGCCGTATTATTTACATAAATGGAGTACTGCGTACAGGGAATGTAATTTTACATTAAAATAAAGGAATAGAAAAAAAAAAAGAAAAAGTCGGTGAAAAATTCCGGTGAAATATGATTCAAAATAGGAGCTGACTGTCTGTTTGTGGAGGCTGTCCGTTACACCCTGTAAACGTTTTATTTGACAACTGATGGGTAGGTAGCTCGTTGACGCAGAATAGACACATGACCGCAGGGCTATTTCGTATCTCTAGTGACAGTTCATAGTTACGAGTTTTGATATACTATGACAGTTCTGCACGGGTAGGGTCAGATGAAACCGACAAGAACGGTCATAGTCGTGCTTGAGAACCTGCCACTGTTTTAGTAAATGTAAAAACACCGGAAGAGTTGCAGAATAGTTATTTTGCGTATCTCTGTTGACAGTTCATAGTTACGAGTTTTGATATAGATTCAATGATCATCATTGTCTATCTAGCTAGAGAGATAGACAATGACGATCATTGAATCTCATCTGCAACTCTTCCGGTGTTTTTAGATCTAAGTTAAAACAGTGGTAGGTTCTCACGCACGACTATATGACATGTACGTTTTTATAATACACTAGGCACCTCCTAATACTTCTCTCAATACTTCTCCTAAAAATAATTATTTTCGAAAACTTCAGATGGTATATACAGGGTGTAAAGGACAGCCCTCCACAAACTGATCGGGTGAATTCAGTATATCATACCAAGATGACCGGATTGACCGGTATAAGAAATAATTTCAGGAATGTTACACGAATCCAATAAATTTGATTTGTTTTATTTCCTCATACGAAATGTATCGTTACCGTGGTAAAACGCACGTAACGAACGGCAAGCGCGACGACGAGTTCGATAAACTCTGTAGCTAGGCAGGAAGTGAACAGCACGCGTCGATCGTTAGAGTATTTCAACATCCATTGTTGGATTTTAGCCGTATTATTTACATAAATGGAGTGATGCGTACAGCGAACGTAATTTTAAATTGAAATAAAATAATAGTAGGTAATTGAAAAAAAAACCGGAGAAAAATTGGAATATGATTCAGGTATCATGACGTCCAGCCTCTCCAAGATCCGCTCTCTGACTGAGTAAGGGCGTAAAATCGGTGTAGTGTAATAACGGACATCTCTAATTAGGGGCCATACGCCCACCCTTAATTCAGGGCCCTGATTCAGTGAAGTGTAATACCCACTTAAACCGAAAAGGATGCAACTTTTAAACGAAAATATATTTAAAATAAATTAACAACAATAATGAAATACCAAAAATTTCAGGAGGGCGTTTAAAACTTTATAACAATACATTGTCGAATAACTAAGTTCCCTAGTAGAACTACACTTGACATAGTAAGTAATCGGAGTTACAGGCTGGTTATGTTTACTTTTATTATTGTAAGCCTATATTGTCCCACTGCAGGGCAAAGGCTTCGCTTCCCTTCATCCACATTTTCGCGAACTAGTGCGATTGTAGGCCAATCCTTTGCGAAAGAGTCCAGCTCATCCCGCCACCTCCTTCTGGGCCTGCCGCGTTGTCGTTTTGATTATGTTAGCTAAAATAAATTTACCAGAATACATAAACAAAGTATTTGACATTGGAGTGACAGTTGAAACTGAATGAAATGCAAGCAACGCAGGATGTTTGAACGTTTAGTTTCCGAACCAGTTCGGGTATCAGAGTTTTGTCGCAAATAGAAATACACATACGTTGCTAGTTGAGAATTTTATTGTCAATGAAGAGTCCATCATTACTTACTAAACAATTATTTCAACTAATAAAAGGTTTATTTGTTTAGGTTAAGCCGTGCTTGCCTAGGTTGGTCTGTGGATGGGTTACATACCGAGTTTCTTCTGTGCCTCGGAAAGCACATTAAACATGGTCCCGGGTGTCAATTGTAGATCTTTGACGGTCGTTAGGTAGTCAGTGGCCCAAAAAGTCTGACAACCAGACTTACCAAGAGGTATCGTATTACCTAGTACTAACTGGGTTTTGGAGGTCAGATAGGCAGTCGCTCCATATAAAATACTGGTATTCAGCTGCATCCGGTTAGACTGGAAGCCGACCCTAACATAGTTAGAGGAAAATGCAACTATATGTCAAGCATCATACGTTTATGTTAGTTCTCTGTTTTGCCACCTGCACTGATTATTTGGGTGCTGTTTACACCGAAAAAGACCAGGGGTGGAACTACACACCCACAGTCAAAGTCACCTTACATAAATAAGTAACTAAGTTCACCTTAATTAAAAATTCATAGAACCCTTTTTTAAGTACTTAATCATAGCTGTAGTTATAAATGTTATCAAAGTGGCTACATGAATATGACTTAATTATTATTGTAGGTTCTTAATTGCTAGTTTACTACAAATTACGCTAGACACAATCAAGTAATTAGTTAGTAATTAAGAGTTTTTATAATAAGATAGTATTTTGGTAATATGCACCATAAATTACGGCATCATTTATATTATCTTATTTTTCATTCCAGACCGATTTAGTTTATCTTTTAATACCTAATAATTCAATCTAAAAGGCATATCCATTTTAATGCCTCTTCAAGTGTAAATTGAGTACACGTAGTGATTGTTTTTTTTAATCTCACCAAAGAGTCGCATTTTTTAAGGCCTTAACATTAAATAACAATTTAAATTGTGTTTATGAACAGAATATCATAAATAAACATTATTATTTATAAAATAATAAGCTTTTATTAAGTTTATTTTTTTAGTATTAAGTATGCCGTTTTGCGGCTTCATTGTCATAGCAAATTCTTACTACGAAGTTAATTCTGAACTGTGCCCAAAATGGGAAATAGGGAAAATAATTTGCCGATTGCAAATGGGTTAATTGCGTTAAATTAAAACCAATTATTAAAACCGCTTCGAGGAATACGGGAATACGAGCTAGACAGGAAATAATGTAAATCAATGTACCTACCATACAATTACTTTGTAATTAATTATTTCCAAAAGACAATTATAACTATTTTACCGATGTGTTGCGACGTATCGTAACACACGGTCTTAAACTCTTAAAAAAAATGAAAATAAGGTGCAGCCACTGGCCGTTAAAGAACAATGGCAGAATTTGGTCTGGACTTTTTTTTAGCGTCCATTGATTTCATATATATGGATCAAATTTAATTAATTTTCTACGATTTTTCAATTATTCACTCCTTCTCGTAAAAGCCGGAGTTATTTTATGTTTTTAAAAGCTTATCAATTGATGTTCGAATTCGGTACATTGGAAATGTTACCATTAAAATAGTGGTGTGAGTAAAAATAGTATGAATGCAATTTATCTGTATCGATAATTAAACGAATGATCGATATAATCGACCGATCGATCAGCCCCTGTAAGTTGGTTTTGTTTTTAACATAATTATTGAAATACTATATTAATAATAATTCTTTCGTCTTTAATCAACTGATATCTTTGAGGAAATGCTTTTACTTTTAAATACAATTTATAATGGATCAAAATACCACAGGATCGTTTCAGTGTTGTATCGATTCTTAAGAAAACCGAATCGAAACGTGCAGCACTACTTTTGTCTTTGACAGTGACATGTTGTCTGTGGTTGTCTGTCAAGACGCTACAGAATCCTACCGCCTTTTTCATCTCGGTTGTGTTTTGTGTTTATGTTTGGCTTTCTATTTATTTTTACCCGACCTGGACTGTTTATGGACTGATTGATACTGCCCTGTGTGACTAGTGCGTGCCCTTAGGACCCCGATATTGCTTTTGCGTGACCTTAAGCTAATCTTACTGTGCTCCGATTGTGCCCAGTGAATTGGATTTTTGTTGTAAACCCGGAACAATCCTAATGGCAGATTACGATAGAGGTCATCGTCGCACGCGCATTTTATGTGTAAACTGCAACATATGCGTGAACACACTGCGCCGATATCAAGTCTTAGCACTTGACCCGAGAGTTGCTGGCTTACTTTGCAGCTGGGTATGCCCACGAGTTGTAAGTACCTGTCTTTTCTATATTGGAAGTTACCTAAGAAGATCTGGATAGGCAGAGGCAGTATCTAAAATACAATTCATGTTTTTGACAGGTTTTACAAGAAGACGTTGTTTGTGAAGCATGTAGAGATCTAGCAATGTTTGCCGTAAATGAGAATTTGCAGCAAGATTTTTCTGGCAATACAGACCAACAAGCTGGATCAAGTCACCAAGGCCACACTAATGTGTGTCTTGTATGTGGATTATCGACTTTAAGAAGACGGAGTGATAAAATATTAAGAAGCAATCCATCTCAACTGCAACAATCCATGATTGCTATTATAGAAAGCAGAGTAGCACCACGAGAGGTATAAATGTTTATAAAGTTATTTTTTAGAAGTTGGTCAAATTAATTTGTTTAGAATAATATAATTGTATAATGTAACTCGTCCATTTCTAGAATTTCTTTTTTTTAAATATATTAAACAATACATTTCAAGCATATGATGATTAAAAAGAATTGTATATTTTTTTCAGATTTCACAGCATGATGTTGTATGCCATACTTGCTGGCTTCGGGTACAAAGAGAAGCTCGTCGCATGTCTACTCTTGATGCTACAAGATCCCAGTTGAGTGCATCACCACCGCAGGAGGAGCCCCAAGTGTTAGAGGAGCCCCAGGTGTCACAGTACGAACAAGCAACACACTCAATTGATGAAGTAACATTACCCGATTACAGAAGAGCAGCCAACACTAATCATCACTGTGTATTTCCAAACTGTGGAAGCACCACATTGCACAGTATTTCAGATAAATTAAGAGCAATAATCCTAAGTGACTACAAATATTATCTGCCTAAGGAAGCCCGTATTTGTAATGACCATTTGATGGCCAATATGTGGGATACATTATTTGACTCCCAAAACAGTTACACAACATTTACCGTTCAGCAGATACAGCATGTTTTTTCTTTTGTAAATGCTTTCAATCCATCAATTGATTTTGAAAACATAGATGAAATGGATGACAGAATATTTGAGTACTGGATAGGACGTTCAAAACATAACTTTAATTTACTACTTGATGAAGTACCTCGAATAAGAGATATTCATAGAGGCACATTAGGTCTTTTAGTATTTTTATTAAAACTCCGAACAGGGGATTCTGATGAAAGGATCGCGACTTTGGTGAATGTTCCCCGTAGAACGTTAGAAGTTTTAATGAACAAAATAAGGGAGATACTTCTCCAAGATTTTGTCCCACGGAATCTTGGGATTAATCATTTACCCAGGGAAGAATTACTTCAACATAATTTGATCATACCAAATGGACTTTATGGAAATGGAACAAACAGTATTGTCATATGTGATGGAACCTATATTTATGTGCAAAAAAGCTCCAATTACTCATTCCAGAAACAAACATACTCGCTCCATAAATATAGAAATCTTTTAAAACCTTTTATGATTGTTGCTTGTGATGGATATATTCTTGATTGTTATGGCCCTTACAAAGCAACAACTTCCGATGCTGATATCATGAATAATTTGTTTTGTGATGGTTCTGCTTTAAGGGAGTATTTTCAACGTGATGATGTGTTTATCTTAGATAGAGGTTTTAGGGATAGTATAAGTCAGTTAGAGGCATGTGGCTATAAAACATGTATGCCAGAATCATTATTACAAAGCGAGCATCAATTAACAACTGCTCAAGCAAATAGAAGCTGCTGCGTAACAATTTGCAGATGGGTGGTAGAGGCCGTCAATGGTCATTTTAAAAGAGATTTTAAACTCTTAAGACAAGAATATTTTCATCGGTCTCTACCACATATGATGCAGAATTTTCAAATAGCTGCAGCATTGTTGAATAGATTTGGTGTTCGTTTTGAAAATAATATTTATGCCTCAGAAATATTGGAAATAATTCGAGAAAGAATGCAGTTAGAAAATAATCTGGCAAACATGGTAGAGGCTCTTAATATGAATAGACGATCAGCCCAGTTTGAAAATATATGTGCTGACCAAAATAATATTTCATGTTTTCCAACATTGGAATATAGCGATTTGATTCTGTTCGCCTTGGGGACGTACCAAATAAGACAAGCTCGGTCTTATTACGGCGAACATGTACGTTTCCAAGGCGGATACAGAATAGAGGTGAATAGGGGCGAAATTATAGATCAAAATGATTATAACCTTAGAGGAGGTAGTGGACAAAAGACCCTTTTAAGAGGGAAAATAAAATCCCGACACATATCACGCAAACAATATTATGTGTACATTTTAATTGAAAATAATATTCCTGGCAGAACCGGCATAGTTGAATATTGCTGTAGTTGTTTAGTTGGCCGGCGCACTGTAGGCTGCTGCGCACACACTATGACCTTAGTGTGGTATCTGGTATGGGCCAGATATCAAGAACATATCTCAGCACCAGCAGGTTTTCTTGATGAGATAATAATACGAGATGAGGATGAGGAATAAAATAAATATGTTTAGCAAAATGTGCTTTTTATTTGCTCTAACATTAGGTATTATAACACTCAGTTTTAGTGTTTTCGGGCCAAGTGCAGTTTTTTAAAATACGCGCCCAATCCCATCGTAAACATACAATTAAGTACTACCTACTCTACACCGAGGGATATAATTATTTGGGTTTTTCTCATTTTATCCGTAAATACTCTTATCCTCACTTAGGCCACACCACATTATCCATTTCTTTATGGTTTAATTTCAATCTGCGATGTTTTATAGATAATTGTTGTTTGACGTTCATTCATAACCTAAAAATTCAAACACCGAAATCTTTTTTTTCCGGCTTTCCCAAATGAAAATAGTCTCATTTATAGATTCTGGAGCTAACGCCAAATGATTTAACATTTTTCATTACGGGACGCTTCAATTTGATCCCAGACAATTCTTAGTATGGAGACCTGCCATTGTTCTTTCCGATGCCATTATTTTTTTCTTTTCAATTTATTTATTCTCCTGATTAAATGGCTTTCGAATATTGTAAACATCGAAAATGGTAGTTACTATTAATTATTATTTCAATTCAAACTTTTTAGTGGCTTTATGCTTGCCTGATATAACAACAATTTCTTCTAGCTAGATTGTTGTGTACCTACCTAAGTGTTCTGGACACATACATAACGGTAATGCAAATAAGTTGCATCTAAATTCATTCAGAATAAAAGATAACTTATGAGGATATTGTAAATGGTTACATTTCCGATATCAATTCCATGACAACAACCAACGAACCTCTCAACAATATCTTGGCGTAAAAAACCATACCGACGTCAAAAAGAACAAACCAAATTCAAACACAAGCGTTATTGCCACAGCAAATAAAGCAGCGGAACTTGCCACAATAAAATATTAGGTCCGTAACTAATATAAAAAAAGGTTTGCCAACGTGTTAATTAAAAGAATTTAGGCGTGAATTATAATGATTTGCGACTAAAGAGGTCATGACGTAACGACATGACACTGGGTTTCGTAAGAGCTCGAGATGAGCCTCAAATGTAATGCTATGATTAGACCTTGTTACTACTTAACGGGCTGTGAGCACGACGAAGATTTAGAGAATGTGGAAGTGGCTGACACACCCTTGAATCGCAAAGAGATTGGTTTTGGTTAGAGCTATAATATACTACTAGATTCCACGTAGAAAAAATCGGGCAAAGTGTGCGTCATATTCGCACACGAAGGGTTCCGTAAAAAAAGGCCGAAAAACACGTTTCTTGTTTGAGGACACCTTTAATTTTTAATATTATATGTTGTTATAGCGGCTGTAGTAATACACACTCTGTGAAAATTCCAAGTGTCTACCTATTATGGTTCTAAAGCTACAGCCCTGTGAATGACGAACAGGCCCTTGTCACGTTGTTAATTGGTACAGCACCTACAGGTTGTTAGTGGACTATATGCTGACACATCATTTTCATTGTTACCATTATTGCATATAAGAAACAGCACTGTTTAACAAATACAATTTAAATAATACTTAATTAAGTACCTATTTAAAAACAATGATCACAATACAGACTCAAACGACAGTAGCGCCATCTAGTAACTTTAGATCTTATTGAATAAATATGCAAACGCATACCAAGCGCAATGTATTATTAAAATTATTTAGTTAAACGTTTCATAAGGTTTCGTGAACGGCTTATCTTAACATAAGACGTTATTATCTATCTTATACAGTTTGTTCGCAACTTCTAAGCAACGAGATCATTTGCTAATATAATGAGAACCTTCTGCGAAGGTTCGTTAAACAAAATGGTCGGTTATTATCTCATTTTTGAGATGATTATGATAGATATGGGTACCTAAGTATTGCAGTGTAGGATACAATGAAGTAAACCAGTTAATAAAAAGAAGTTATTTCTCAATTGCAGCCCAGAGTCAGGACATTCGTGACCGGTTGATGGCAATAGGCTCGCTCTCGGCTAAATGTGGGTGAACTATAGGTTCACCTCTGTATAATCCATCGAAGATTACAGGCGAGATGTTATGTTATGACAATTTAATACATTTTATAATTTTTCACTTCAGCGTTATCGCTGATATTGTGTTTTGTCTAGGCCACTTCGCTCGCTCATTAGACCCCGCCATCCCCTTTGGACCTAACATGTCCGAGTCGGGTGTCACAAGTCCCGAGCCCGCTTCGCTCGCTCTTGCTTCCATGTTTTCCTTTCCACTATGCCTTTTGTAATACGTTGCAGAGTGTTAGTGTTTATTTTAAATAAATAACAGATCTACAATCTAGTGGACTATTACTTTTCGGGTATACATGATACTAATAGATTGTTGATTAGATTTATAAGGTGAAAGATCTGCTATTCTATGCTGCCCGTGACTTACTTTTTTCAGGGCAGAAGTTATATTCAGGCTATAGAAAAAAGTGATCAAACTATTATTTAAGATACATTTTTCCATAAATATGATGACTCATACTTAGACACCGGTTTGATGGATATAATTACTAATATGTTTCATGGAAATAGATATTATAATTAGGGTATTGCAGATTAGTGACATATCTAAACTTCGATGACAAAAATATCGTTGCGAAAGAGAACTATGCAAACAAAATTTCTATTCTAATAAATCTTGTTGTCCTCCACGTTCCGTATCGTATCGAACTCGATCGTCCGGAAGCTCCCACGAGAATCGCTCTGTTATCAGCATCAGTACCTAAAATGTGGTCTGAGATAAAATTGTGCGGTATTTTTATCTCGCTCCGATAAAATCGTCGTTTTATTTTTAAACACGTGCAGGTTCTATACTAGTTAATTATTAATTACTTTAAAAGATGAAACAAAAGTTGGAGCGAACAGTTTGAAGTGATGTAATTATTTTCAATGTTTTGCAGATTCAACCAAAGATTTTGCAAGCTATAAGTGCCTACGTAATAGAATCTATGTAGATATCATCATCTGCCTGGCCTTTTGCGAACTATGTTGAGGTTCAATTAATATAAGAAGGCATGCTGCGCCGACCCCAAACAAATTGGGATAAGGGCAGGAGAATGATGATGATGACGATGAGAAGATGATGTTGGGGTCGGCTTCCAGTCTAACCGGATGCAGCTGAGTACCAATATTTTACATGTAGCACCTGCCTATCTGACCTCCACAACCTAGTTAATACTGGGTAATACGATACCCCTTGGTAGGACTGGTTGTCAGACTTTCGGGCCACTGACTACCTGTAACGACTGTCAAATATCTACAAATGACAGCCAGGACCAAAGGCTTAACGCGGTGGTCACCCATCGACGGACCAACCTAGGCAAGCACGGCTTAACCTAAAAAACGACCCGAGCGGTTGTTATGAATGGGCCGCGAGCTCTGAATTTGTTTCTGAAAAAACTATTTATAATGTCAGGACAATACCAAAGTGTTGATCATAACAAGTGCAGCCGTTTTCGAATTCAACCACAACAAACGTTTGAATGTACTTAGGTATCTAAGTAGGTAGGTACATTATTGTACCACAGAAGTTTGATCAATTAGAATAGACAATATGGCGTTCGTAGTTTTAGGACTTGCCATCGAATTCAATCTCCATGCTTGCTGAGCCTGGCTGTCTCTCAGTAATAACTGAAAAAAAAAACTAAAATATTGAAACTTTATTAATTTTGAAATATGCTATTGGGTATCAAAAATTCTTCCATTATTAGTATTACCCTTTTTCTCAAAATCAGAAGCTAATCTCTGGAAATAATACTTATTCTCTTGTCTATTACATATGTCTAGACAACACGTCATAAAGATCCACATTATTTACATACTATAAACTTATTCAGACTCTGTGGTAGGTACCTTTATTACACATAGTCCGCCTGTCTGTCTGGCAGCGGTCATTTACTCGTAAAATGACAATTTGTCGAACAATGCGCCTCCGTGCGAAGAAACTACATAGTTTACATATAATATGTAACATGATTACAAACAAATAGAAGGAAAGTGAAAATAACGAGATCTAATAAACTAATGTTTATTATGGTGTAAAACTTATTTTTCATTATAAAGGATAATGGGCGAAATTGCCCTAGCGTCCAATAGCGTTAAGATATATACATATTTCTTATTATGGCAGCTTCTCTCTATTCAGCTTCAGGGAGGAGCTACAGAGCTGTAAATTTGAGAAATTAAGTTAAATTAAATACTGGTATTTCGTCAATTTATTAACTTTCATTGATATTATACGTTTCAAACATCATATTATAAGCCTATAAACGTAATTTCCAAAATATTGACATCTTAACGTCGTTGTCTGACTAGTTACCTATTTAGCTCAATACGAACTTACTGCGAATTGCCAAAAGTCGTGTTAGTAGCAAAGGTTCTCCTTAAAAAGCTATTTTCAATTATGTATATCTTATGGCTATTGAACCTTGGGGCAGATGCCTATACTTCGAAGCCCATTCTCCTTTATGTTGTTATCTGACCGTGTGGCAGCACTTTGGGCCCTATCAGAATATCTTGTGACTTTTTTTTAATGTTATTACAATACCATGCAGAGATGGGGCCTTAGGGCCTCGTACAGGACCATTTCGTTAGTTTTATCTTTTTCTTATAAAAAAATTACTTTACTAAAAAAAACAAACTTTTTTTATGTTGTTCTGTGCGAGACTAATGAATACTTTTCTTTCTCTTATTGAAGAGTAAGTTGGATGATACATTTTTTGGAATTTCATGGATGAATTTCAAGGGCAATTTTCCCGTTGAATAATTCCGAAAAGTCACACAACAGGTCTCCACTAATCGACGGGGGTGACGCGACATTCCAACGCAAATGTCTGGACAAATAAATCCATAAAATTTCCTTTAATTCCCGCCATTTTCCACTCACAACGTTTGCACAATTTTCTCGACATACATGTGCACTATTGTTTATAAAGCGGTATATAAGAGGTGAATGTATTACTATTCAATAACAATCAAAACATGGTAGCATAACAGATGTTCTCTGGCCGCCATATTTGCACAAGTGTCGTAATTATGACGGATAAAACTGCGTCATGTTATCTCTTATTTATCTCGTTATAAATTGTATGAATATTAAAAGATTTCACGGCCTCTACACGCCTCAATGTCATTTTCAAACGCCTCTGCTACACGAAATACTGGCTAGATATGCATCTTATTCATCTCAGATCTCAAACGATGTACGAGTAAGCATCTCGAGCGCTCGATTTCGGTAAAGATTTTTATGGTAGCGTTCGAGATTCGAAATTCGAATCGCGATTCTTGTGTCTTGCTCCAGAATACGGTTGTGGCAATTTTAATAATATTTTTGAAGTTACATTCTGCGGAATTTATTACATTTGATTATTTTACATAATTCTGTGTATGATTTCAGCTGTTTAAAGACTAGGTAGGTTACCTAAGCGCGTAAGAGTAACTATGGTTTAAAACGTGATGCAATGAGTTTTTTTTGTACACATTGGTAGTGATTAACTGATTACTACAAATAACATTAAAATCTATCGGCGTGGAAGAAGAAATCAAGCAAAATATAGCAAATTTTCAAAATCATTCCGATTTCATTTCTAGTTTTTCCAACAGGTTAGAAATTGGGTTTTTTTTGTCTCTGTCAATTGTTTGAAGATTATAGAGACGATGTGTAGAGACGGAATGATGTTTTAAATGAAATGTTGACTGTCTAGTGTTAAACGCATTTAGGTCTGTATTCAAGCCATTTCATTTATTGCAACTAATTTTAAGTAATAGGTACTTGAGTCTTGAGTGACGTTCTGAAATATGGGCCTAGGTCCTGTTGTGATGTGCAAACGAGTGGGTCTTTCTGTAACAACTGAGGTTAATAACTTTTGAATTTCAAACATGATACCAGCCGGATTATAACAATGAATACAAATGAATTATCGTCATTCAATATTGATACAACGTCTCGAATTTAATTTAGTTCTTTTGCAATGAGTTCATTCAGCCTAAATTTACCACTGGCTATTAGACATTTTCTTCCACATGGGAAGAAAATGTCTAATAGCCAGTGGTAAATTTCCTTGCATCGACTTCTGTTTAGCTTTTCAAAACAAACAAATCTTGAGATGTCTGTTCTGATCTGCATAACAAATAGAAATAAAGGGAAGAAACGCTTATCCACATCAGAAGCCTCCGTTTTCTAATGACTAATAACAGAATTAAACAATGTCAGGTAAAAACCATTTAAAAAAAGATTGCATTGACAGAAAAAAAAGATTTGTCTAAGCTATGGACGGAGATATCCACCGTGCTTATGACAATACTGATAGAAATTGGAAGAATCATATGTAGGTAAGTATGATCGAGGTATGAATATGACTGAAATAAAAACTCGACATTTCTAGAACCAAAATCGAAAGCCTGCATATTTTTCTACAGAATGAGCCCCTAAGTTTTGACTTCAGTTCAAATTAAACATTGCCTGATTGCTGTAAAAAAAATCAAAAAATCAATGTAATCACAAAGATACCTCAAAAAGTTCATTTCAAAAGAACAAATCACAAATAGGTACGTATAATATATGAGAGATTCGGATCACGTGCGATGCACCGGGGTCAACGCCCGCTCTGACAATATTGACACCCAAGAAGAGATACCGACTCAAACAAATAATGTGGCCAAATACGATAGATGTGATCGGAAGAGGTCTGTATCGTTACTATTTTGTTTATGGTTCGAGGGTTTTTTTTGACGTTGATATTGTCTGTTGCTTGCACTCGGCCGGAAAAAAGGTTGGGTGTCAAAAATGAGCGGGAAAAATTGATGGAGGATTGAAGTTTTATTTTTAACTGATATAGAGTAAAACCTAGTACGTACCTAGCTTAAGAGTTAAATAAGGTAGTATAGGAGGAGATAAAATAGAAGATCCTACGTTTTATAAGATGATATAAAAACTGGATGAAAAATAAAAATATAAAGAAAACAGAAGTTGTAGTTATGTAAATGATCTAGGTAAATAATATCAATGAACGATCATCTCACGCGAGTCGTAAAACTCAATTACCAACACGAGAAAAAAGGTTGTTGCACTAGGCAGGTAATGGTAGATCTACTATAGGCATTTTTATATCGTAGTAAGGATTTGCCAATTCGTTATTGCTGTGGTCGTTGGTAACATTGGTTATTAAAAGCACTTAGATAAAATTACCAAAGAATACTTCTAAGCTTGGGTATTGTATCTGATTTTGGTTGAAAAAGGTTTCACCAGAGAAAATGAACGCGATTAGTGCATCTAAACAGCGTTCAAGATCTTTCCTATCTTTGTCAATATTCCTTAGTTCCAATTACCTATGAGACTGACAGTTATTGAACGCGGTTTATCCATGCTGATCGCGTCCAGTTTTATTGGTGAAATTCGGCCTTAGAATTAAATTCGATGGATTTCCGTAACCTAAACCTAAAAGCTAAACGGAATATCCATAAACTAGACAGAAACCACAAACAATTGTATCTGGGCACCACGCAAAACATGTTCGTTGTTCGTAGAACCATAAACGCTATTCAATCCATAGCATTATAACATTGGCATAACAGCTGGTTGCATGACATTATTTTCTTTTTTTTCTACGCTACCTACGCAGCAAGCGGTAACAGACACTGGCCGGTAAATGTCCCGCGCTAATAAATGCCGTTAAGAAAAAAACAAAGATTCATTTTCGCGCCAACAGTCTTCCGCCATATTGGTCGCGTGATGAAAATGATGTATTTACGCGACTTTCATTCACTTTCGATACAGAAACTGTGATGTTCATCATGTTTAGTGCACTTCCTAGTTCGTTTCGTTCCATTTTATAATTAGTTGGATTTGAAAATATGTGGATTGTGTTTCCTGCTCATTATGATTACATTGATGTCGTGGTTCCGAGAAATAGCTGAGAATAAAAGTACTTATTCTACGGTTCTATTTAATTAAAAATAACCTGTAAAATAAAATAATCACTATCAAGGATATATTAAGTACCTAGGCATGAATACGATTAGGCAAAAATTTTCAAAGATAAGTAATACAAACTCAAAATATGAATCCTATTACGCAAGATCAATGTTGATATTCCTAAACCGACTAGCTAAAAGACGGTTTTGATTAACATCTATTGTGTTAGGGGATCCGCAGCCACCCTAGTCTATATTTTGTAAACTAAATGCCCGAACATCCCGTCCATCTATTTTTTCCGTTGACGAAGCGATGTTTGTAAACTTCTATGTCGGTTTGTGAATGAAATTCGCGCGGTTTCCGCGATTTGGCGGGAGAACGTGTCGGTGGGCAAACATCTCTATCTAAACATCATATACGTCTTATTATAAACCCTATTGCTATTGAAACTGAGTCTTAATTGACTTGAAGAAGTGTGCACGATCATATATCGCGTGAGGACATTGACTGCATCTTTGAAACTGTCCAACCGCACATGACAACAATTATTATATCACCGCATCGACTCACGAAACTAATTATTACTTTAGTTTTCTGAAATCAATCTCAACGTTCCATTTTGTAATAAAATGTCAATCATACTTGAATGTAGGCACGTCGTTTATTTTGTTCTAAACCACATTGTTCTAATGCTATTACTTTTTGGTCATTAAGTATTCAATATATTCCATACCTACATAAGCTATACTTTCTTTCTTTTATCGTGTGATTAGTTCGTAACCTGGTGTCAGAGTTTTTATGCCGCCCATGGGCCTCTGACTTGGCTTTACATGCCGTCAAGAAATATCTCTCAGGCATGCTGGTTTCCTCACGATGTTTTCCTTCACCGAAAAGCAAGTGGCTACTACTATACTTAAATAATAAGTTAAAAACCATACCATTCCACGAGGAAATTTACTAAAGTTGTTCCCAGTAATATACCTACCTATTAAACCATGAATTAACGACAATATAAAATTGATATTCGTATGACTCAATTGAGTAAAATTAATCGTTGTTAACCAACATTTTATTTTAATTACGATTCAACTATTACATGATACAATAAAAACAATATATCACCATCATCATTCTCCTGCCCATCCCAATCTATTTGGGGTCGGCGCAGCATTTCTTCTTCTTCCATACTTCTCTATTACTTCTTTTCTCAACAGTCTTCTCTAGACATATCAACCAGTAAAAACAATATTCTGACGATACATTTCTCATGGCAGGCGATTTCCAAACTTAGCAATATGATATCCTTTTTCGTTGAAAGTTCAACTTAATTACTACTTATAAGGCCATTATAAGCACTTCTTTAATTGGGGTAAGTATTAAGTTATTTAATTTCCAGAACTTTAATCAATTTTAAAGAATAATATCCAAGTTTTCTCGGTTTTATCTTCATTTAGGGCTAAGACTTCGCCAAGGTACATATTAGGACCGCTTATATTTTTCACAATTTCAATCAAACTGACTTATTGGGTGATTATGTAAAATAAGATTAAACGGATAAAAAACCAATTTGTTAATTAATAGAAAAAACAAGATTTTAACAAAAGATCCAACAATCAAAGATATACCGAGTCTGACCCAGTAATGGCTAAATAGATCCAGGTCGTATAAACAATATAGATAAAATATTGTTTCAAAATGATCACTTGCACTAAATTAATGAGTCACTGATAATATCGCCAACAATGCAGAGGTAAGTATTGATAAGAATTTATTACGTGTTTATAATCAATCATAGTATTTACTTCATATCCGTTTTGAGGTGATATCAATGCTGCAAGATATTCAGCATGCATCAAATTATTCTGGACCGACGGTTGTAATAAAAGAATAAAAATAAATGACAATGCTGTTAATCTGATCTATTGAAACAGTAATCCATTAACCCACCAATCCGCACAGGGGCCCAAGTCTGCAATTTTTTATAAATTCGTCATTCCAACACGATCCCATTGTCATTTTGCTAAAAGTTCGTAATCTGCTAAATTCATAATGGTCGATCATTGGTCGGTCAATGGTCTCGACAACTCAATAATATATATGTACTTACGAGATTACCATCTTATGCCATTTCTTTCAATGGAGTGTCAGTGGCTGACCATTGGAAAGTCATAATGACGCCATTATATTAGTAGATTACCAAACTTGTCAAAATCAACAATTATGAAATCAATGATAGATCATTCTGACACTTTTCTCGAAAATGACCCACTCGCTCTTACAGAGAGGAGGCCTCACTCAAGGGTGTGCCTAGGGGCAAAAAATACAGCAAGCCCATAAATCAAGCAGGCTGTTGAAGCCCTAACATCATAAAGAGTAGTAGACTATAAGGGCAAGCCAAGCTTGTAGGCTTGTTTGAAAGTACCGCCACGCAGGCCTGTGGGTCATCATTCTTCTCCATAGAGATCTACGCTTTGGAATGGGCAACTGCAGTACTTTCACAAGTTATTTTATTATGCCTTGTTTCTGGGATTGTAGCTTCGCCTTCTTTGTTTTTCTGACATTCAAAAGTGCCTGTTATGGTCTAATTGAAATAAATGCTTTGAGTCGAGTTGAGTTGAGTAAGAAGTAGAAACTGTTTAGGCGGATTATGTAATGTCGTAGTTGTCTTGATATTTTAATACTTATACAGAGAGATAGAACGGTAGTTTCAATGTTCATCAAACATATTGATTTAGTATCTATCAAATTATTATTATTCATTTGTCCTATTATTATCTTATCACACAACGTATAGGTTTTGAACTTTGTTACATTCCTGTGTATTATTCCTACTTTACACACCTACATTTCAATGTGTCAAGGACCTAAAAATCTTGGGTTTTCTGACACGATTTGTCATTAGAAACTGCGGTTGCGTTCGTACCAATTTCAGGTACCTACCTACACCGTTGTGTTGGTGAATGTACCCATTTGGTCATATAGACTTTATGAATTGGTTTACTAATTAAATAATTTACTCTTTTCCTTATCAATGAGTAATGATTGACGTATTGAATGCCTCTGCAACATGGTTCGATCTGTTATCCTGTAGAAGAATTTCATGCTACCTATTACATTCGGGAAGCCTACGTCATGGAAGCAGATGAATAATGTTAAATAATGATGGTTTTGTTATCACCTAATATTGTGGTCAGTGCGCGTCATTTATTGGTATTTTTCACTTTATATAATAGTTTGTATACCTAACTAAACTAAGGACAATGTTTATCCATCGCGTTGAACTGACACAACGAGTTCCTTATTTTGTCTGTTGTAAGCTTGTAAGCAACTATGGATACCTACTATATGAATTTCTAGATATTTGACAGTCGTTACGGATACTAAGATGCCCCAAATTATGATAAGTCTTACCAAGGGGTATCGTATTACCCAGTGACTGGGTTATGGGGGTCAGATACGCAGTCGCTCCATGTAAAATATTGGTAACTATTCAGCTGCACCCGGTTAGACTGTAAGCCGACCTCAAGTACCTGTGAATACTTTTTCCATGGATTTGCTGAATTTAACACACAGTATGTGAACTCAGAGTTAGAAATAAATTTAAAAAATATGGAAACGTTTTTATAATTCCATCGTGATCAATGGCTAGAAAAATTGGCGATATTCACATTTTTAAAGTCTTCTAATTATTTGTAGGAACTTATTTAGGTTGGTATGGTATGGTTATGATATGATCATCCCGTCCTTGTCCCATTTATTTGGGGTCGGCGCAGCATGTCTTCTTGTTCCAAACCTACATAATATCTCTATTAAAATCGTAATCCCAGCAGTCGCCTTCTTTCTAGCCATATCAGCTTTCATGCAATCCATCTTTAGCTTTATATTCTGAAAAGCAATTACATCATCATCAGCCTAGCCTTTTCCCAACTATGTTTGGGTCGGCGTCCAGTCTGACAGGATGCAGCTGAATACCAGTATTTTACATGGAGCGACTGCCTATCTGACCGCCACAACCCAGTTAATACTGGGTAATACGATACGCCTTGGTAAGACTGAATGCCAGACTTTCGCGCCACTGACTACCTGTAACGACTGTCAAAGATCTACAAATGGCAGCCGGGAACAACGGCTTAACATGCTTTCCGAAGCACGGAGGAAACTTTGTATGTAATGGGCTTAACCTGAAGATTAAGTAGAGCGGCTGTTATTATTTAGCAAAGCAAAAATTACATAGGTAGTTAAGTAAAATATGAAGGTATCTTGTATATGTAGGTATTGTGTATAGTACTTTCACAAGTTATTATGCCTTTTGTGTCTGGGACTGTAGCTCCGCCTTCTTTGTTCTTCTGACATTCAAAAGTGCCTGTTATGATCTAATTGAAATAAATGCTTTGAGTTGAGTTTGAGTTTGAGTATGTTTATTTATTCTTCTTCGAATTGTATTACGTCAGGTGTTGAAATGTCCTTATCGCTATCAGTTAAGGGACCATCGCTTAGGTAAGACAAGATTTTTAAGTATACTATATCTAGTAAAACTGCTAATGGACGCTGAGTAACAGAAGATAAGATTCCTCCATCCGTGTGTTGTTTGTTCAATAACGTTACTATCAGATAATAATTATAGTTTCCTATACTTTAAACTGTATGTTGGAATAGTGCTCTCAATACTTAACACGACATAACATCACTCCTGTAATCCCCGAAGGGTTAGGCAGAGATTTACCTAATAGTGTATCTGATTGCATTGCCTTTTCATCAAATATGTTTTAGTCTCTTGTAATAGGGAGCGAGCCTGTTGCCATCAATCGCGCACAAATCCAGGCTCTGTGGCTGCTACTGAGAAAATCATCATCATCTTCCTGCCCTTGTCCCATGTTACTTGGGATCGGCGCACCACGTTTTTTTCATTCATTCTCCTCTGTCAATAGTCACGATATAATTTACTCTTTTTTCTTTCAAATCATTCCTCACACAATCCATCCTTCCTCTCCCTCTCCTATTGAGAAAATCAAAAAACCCAATAATACTTTGCCCAACCTGGGAAGCCCAAGATCTCATGCTCAGCAGTAAGTATGCTTGCGATCACGAGACCAACGAGGCAGTCCTACATAGTCGTGTTATTCTAATCGATGCTTTCAAAAATGAGGTCAAACTAGCTATTTATTGATTAGTAAATGACAATGCTCATTAGCGAACTGCTTATCACGACTGGTTATGACATTCAATGCAGACTGACAATAGCAATAATAGTTGCTTTCAAGCCGAAATAGTAATGAATCACAAAGAGCTAAATTGAAATGCTTTTTGTAATACAGAAATCGTTTTAATTATTCTAAGTAACAAGTCAAATGATAAGTGATAAACTGATAATGAAGAAAATTATTCGAAACCCATTGCATTCAAAAGTAAAGCGTAATGTAAAAATAATGAGGTAGGTACTATTTAGGTCATTAATATTTAATAAGTTCACGGAAGTACCTATCCATATGTTCGAGATGATGAAAATCTAAGTGGCAACAAAAGTCTCCAAAAGTTATGTTCCCTTTGGCAGCAGGATGCAAAGGGGTGCATTTGCGGGTCCCTGTCGGGAAAGAAAATACATAGAAAAGATTTAGACTATATGTTACTGTGTTAATAAAAACTTAAGGTGTCTAGGTTGCTGTCCAAGTTCATCACCTTCACGTCTTCGGGCTTTAGGCAGGGGTAGGTGTGAAATCTTGGATAACTATAGTGAAACCAATCTAACATATATTTATATCCGAGGTGAAATGCAAAAATTGTCGAGCAGTTTTCATGGAACTGAAGGTGCACCCCTCTGGAATATCCTTATCCTGCACCTATGGCCCAGCTAGAAGAGCTATGATGGGAAAGTCGAATATACAGTGTGTAAACAGACCCTTCACGAAGCCGTCAACCAAGCATTCAGTACATCAAACTAAGTAACTTTACGCAAAAATTATTGCTGGGAAACGACTTTTTTTTTGGGGTGAAAATTCACGTTTTACGGTAAAACTCAATCGCACTCAAAACTTAGTGCTGATGGATGCTTTGAATAGTAAACGGGTCATAGAGCTAATTAAAGTAAAATTAAAACCTTTAAAAGTAGCATTTAAAAAAAATACTTTAAAAAATTGGAACTTTGACCTCCAATATCTCCGTAACTAGAAGGTTCCCTGGTATGGTCTAGAACAAAAAAATGATCGCAATGATGGGGAGAACAAGTGCCTTTCGGCTTCATTAAGGGTCTTTTTACACCCTTTATATTAGAATGATAAAGCTACTGAAAATCTATTGCCAATCCTATTGACAGTCGTTGTCGAAAAACAACTAGGCCCTAGAAACTAAGCCCTTAGACACATAGACAGACAACCCTGGGATAGACTTATCATAGACACAACCTTCATTACTATAAAGTAACTAACAATAACACACCTCCTTGATAATCACTTCCACGTCTGTTTCTATTATAAACCGATAATGTTCAGTAAAGATTAGTAGATACAAAAAACCTTGAAATGTGTTGAAAAACAATATATTTTATTGTTTAAGATCCATCTTATCTGCTAACGATATCTATCGATTGATGTCATGGCGGGGCGGTGGCGGTGGCAGACTCGTTTATTCCTGCCCGACCTACAGGGTGTAAACAGACCCTTCACGAAGCCGTCAACCAAGCATTCTGTACATCAAACTAAGTAACTTTACCAAAAAATATTGCTGGGAAACGACTTTTTTTTTGGGGTCAAAAATCACGTTTTACGGTAAAACTCAATGTAACGCACTCAAAACATTGTGCTGATGGATGGATTGAATAGTACGGGGGTCGTGAAGATGTTTAAAGTTAAAATCTTGCATTAGAAACATGTATTTTAAAAAAAACTTGTGAAAAAGTTGGAACTTTGACCCCCAATATCTCCGTAACTAGAAGGTTCCCAGGTATGGTGTAGAACAAAAAAATGATCGCAATGACGGGGAGAACAAGTACCTTTCGGCTTCGTTAAGGGTCTTTTTACACCCTTTATAATCTTTTGTTTCTGATTCGTTAATCTCATAAACGGATTTGTAGACAAAGATTTTAAATAATAATAATAATATTGCATTGTCGTGAGTTCCCACGTTAGATAAATTCTAAAATATTGTCTACCGGAAAACGAACCTATTCTTGTAAAGCCCATCATTATGTACAGCCTTTAAATGTTATCAGGTCAGGAATAACATTTAAAGCTTGCTGAATAACGTCAGAACAATGTTGACAAATTGAACTTGATTAATGCTGAATGATTAAATCATGGACACAAGGCGAATTGAATCAAACAAATTTTAAAAGAAAAATCCTAACGGTTTTGATGTTCAGTCTGCACTTTCGAACAAAAATCTACATAGATATCACTCTTTTTAATCTATAACATCTCTCAAATAAAAAAATATAAATTAAAAAAAAACGGCCAGCACAGAGACGTTGGCCACGTGTTGACAGATAGAGGGAGCCATGTTTGCACACGTTCGGCTGACCGATACCAGAGGTCGGCTGCAGATGGGGACCGACGGCTGATAAATAACCGATTTTTGTATAATATTGGAAGTTTGGAACCTATCACCTCCTTTGAGTAAACATGAGGTTGGAGCACCTTTCCCAGTTGTATAATATTTAGGAGCTTAAAAAAGCTCTACTTCATTCCTTTAAAGAATTTTGAGATCTTCATGGTTGATTTTGGAGGTTTTCTACTTACCTAATAACAATATTAAATTCACTGACAGACGGTCACAATTACTAAACACTGAACCTAGATCTTGAAGCCCGAAATTTTTCACAAAACTACCCCCCAACGATGGAAGTATTTTTTTAAATTCATCCCTTATAACCGAAGCTAATTTTGCCGATAGGAAATCTTATCGGGTTTACATAAATCCTCAACGTGTTATTAAAAATGAGGAACATAAAGGCAGGATTACAATCAGAATAAGTGAAGTTATTATTATTTGAACAACGGTACTGTAAGATGAAACACATGTCTTACGTCAATTAAAGCAACAAGAGTAAATACCTATGTAGGCAAATAATAAATTATATGTAGGTGACAAATTGCTTCGTATGATTTGATCATATTTCTAATTAGATTCTAATTTAGTGTAAAAAAAATGTATTTAAAAAAATGGTATGATGAACTAAAGAAACCAAATTATTTCTCTGATAGCCAACTGGCACAAAATTAAAAAAAAAAAAAACAGAATTTAAAAGAAGAATCAATCAAAAGTAGTTCGACAAAGTTGAAACGAAAATTCTAATTATGAATGTTCTCCGTTTACAGATATCATAGTTTCCAGCTCTGGCACACAAAATATTAATCTTTATAATTTATTCAAGGTCATTAGTAACAAGCGTGTAATAATAATTAATTTAAATGATGCAAATTCACATAACGAAGTAGTCAAAAGTTGCGAAACTAACGCTTTTGCAATCCCCAGCGCCATCTTTCTTTCAACGGCCACTACAATTTCGGCGCGAAAGTATCAACTGACTTTTTTACATTTTGAATTTGTTTTTCAAATATTTAAATAATACGTTGTAGTCAAAGTGATCCGAGATACATGAATAAACAATAAAATATAGGGCAAGTGCTAATTAAATAGTCGAATGACGATATTTACCTACTCATTGATAGGGAATGAGAATTATTGACAAGACATTATGTTTTAACGACGATAATGTAGTCTGCTATTATGTTCTTATAGACTTTGTGTTATGGACAATATGGACATTGATACTTGAGTTCTACTTCTACGTCACTAATTTATCGAAATAACAGCTAAACGAATGAGCACATTCATTCATAAATTACTAAAAAAGTTTTAAAAGGCAAGTGGAGACAATCTGCAAAGAGAACGAATTTTCTGTTTTTTTTTTTAAGAACATTGAGTATGAAATAGAATGGATTTGAATTCCTACAGCTTAGGTACTTGTATTCGAAGACAACGCGTCTCCAGCCTGTTGGAAACAATTAGGGCACTCAAGGTGATTAGCTAACGATTTCCTAAAGATACTTACTCAATAATTCGGAATTCAAAAAAAAGTTAATTCCACAAAACCTTTTTTGGGATTAGCTTTGAGCGTGGCTTTGTATTCGTTCCATGAAGTTAGGTATTATCAAGTAGGTAGGTAGGTACTTACAGGCTAACTGGTTGGATGATCGATCACCTAACTGACGTCATCCCGCCAACACGCCTTTGACAGTTATCGCTCTTACGACACTCATAACAAGACACATTATCACACTTTTCTAGAAAACTGAAAAGGCCATTTTTATAAAATCGTCTTAGTACTTAAGCAGTTGTTTTCGTAAAAGAGTAAAGATAAAAAAGAACACGTTTTTACGATTTATTTAGATAAATTCGGGTATTTATTCGTTTATCTGAAATCTTTTTAATGATAGCACGATTATATACGTGTTCGCATTTCTTTCTTTTGAATAACGATCAGCAGGTTCATTGTCTGTCTACTTCAATAATAAATGTTATCCGATAATGTAGGTAATAAAATTAAATACAATATCTTTATCTGCTGGCGTCATTTAATTTCTGTTACATACCAAAAGATGGAACCATGTTGGCCATAAGAGCGAAGAAAATTAACCATTCAGATTTGCTAATTCTATATCCAAGGAATTTTTAAAAATATGCGAATTACCTGTTTATTAATGAGTCAGCGCCTTGCTATCCCATTTGTGTATGTCATGTGCCCTCATTACGATAACTACGTTCATATGTTGATTGATTCGAAATACTTATAATTAAATTCAATGATAAGTTAATTATATTTGTAAATCAATTCAAACATTCGATAAATTCGATTCTTTGTCTGTGACGCAAAATAGTACTCTTGCTTATAATTTTGGCAAGATGTTCCGTTTTTTTTTTTTAAAGTTAAGTAGGTAAATAATAATCATCCGCCATCATTGTTCTAATCGCAGAGATAAAGCTAAATAAAGATCCGATAATGACGGAACCACTCGGTGTGGCATCTCCACATTATTATCATTGCGCGCTCTCTGCGTTGATCCACCTGAACCCGCGCGGACAATCTCACCCGGCCGACGAAACGAACGACGCTAGCTGTCTCGCTCGTTCGCAGCCCGCGTGAGATGCGCTCTCTCCTTCTCTCGGGCGCGCTCTCGACCAATCGGCGGCCATCTTTTGCTCCCCCGAGAGCAGAGCGACAGTGCGTACTCTCATCACACGATCACACTAGGAGACGACATCTCGTTGCGCGAGGTTGTCGTTCCGGCGCAAGATGCGACACACGTTCGACGCGCGAATTACTTGAATATAGTGCCTTACAAATTTTAAAGTGTTTGTAAATAGAAAATAATCCAAGACTGTAAATCTGTGCTCAAAAATTTATAAAGGTGTTTTGTGAGAGACTGGACGCTGTTTCGTGTGTGGTTGGACTATTAATTTACGTATTATTTCGGGCTTCGGCTGATATCGCAAAAATTATCCACCATTGGGTAAGTTATTTCGATTAGATTACGATGCAAATTATCGTTTGTGACGGCGGGCGTCGCCCTGTGTTTTAGGTACCTCTAGTAATTAATATCGAGTGGGCTCAGTGCGATACGCGACAGTCGAATGTTTTGTCGTCTCTTGACCCTTGAGCCCTTGAAGGTGACTTGTGTGTTCGAAAAACAATTATTGCAGAATATTGCTTCTCGATTTTTTTTTTCTTTCCACGATTTTATTTAGTGCGTGAAAAATAGCGTTCCTAATTCAAATGTGTTTGTTGAATTTTTGTTTGCCAATTTGCTATTTCGTGAATCGAAGTGACAGGATTTTTGAAGTGTTTTAAATCTTCCGATTGCAATAATGCAAAAAAGTGATCGATTTTTTTACGTGACATCTAAAAAAATCCAATCGGACGTGAAAAATTAATAATTACAGCAAACGATGAATTCATAAAGCTTTTTCAAAATTAGTCGCTTTTTACCGAAAATCATAATCTGATTGCGCTAAAAATATGTTATTACTTACTTACGGTTAATTAGTATTTTAATAAGATTATGTACTGAAATACTAAAACAATAATAATAAAATTGCAAAATAAACGTTTTTATAACGAGATGAAAAATTACCTAACACTTTCGCCGTCGGGTGTTCTCAAGTGAAGCTTTAATTGCGCGCTAAGTGAAGTTAAAGTTATTTTATCTTAACTTAACAGATTAAGCTTAATTCCCAAAGCTTAGTGTATTCTTTTATGTCTACCTAATTGTTTATGCAGATTTTTTTTTGAAGATTACGGATGACCATTTTCTTTTCTCTTTAAATACCAATAAGAATAGGATTTTGCTTAAATGTTTACTTATTATTTGATTTTCTTATTAATTTATTAACCTATTTCTAAAAACCCTATAATAATAAATCAGAAAAGAAAACCGCCAACATAACAAAGAAAATAAAATAAAACTTTCTAGAAGAAGCGATATTCTGCAATTTATTGATTTTAAATACCTACCGAGTCAAACGCGTCGGTGGAACATTCCGCTTTCCAAAATTTTGTTCCCAAGAAAAAAAAGCAAAAACGTCCCAAAATACATGCAAAATGTTAATGTTTTCCAGACAATTGGATTCCAGAAATCACGCTATTTACTAATGGTTGACCGCAGCATGTCATAAATAAAGATATATCATTATCATTCAATTAATCTAAGCAGATTATTGCTACGCTTATGATTGAGTATTTCAGAGAAATATCCAATTTTTTTGGGAAGTCCAACTGATTAGAGGATGCTAATATCAATATAATCACTATGCTCAGTGATCTAAGTACCAAGTTTGGTTATCACGGCATTAAGAATATTAAAAATGTCCGTTCCTCGCAATAAATTCCTCGCAAAATATTGCAGATTGAAAGGATAGTGAGATCCAATTTACACTCTACAGAAACTATAAGATTATGATAATAAAAATGTTAACAACTAGACGAACGAACCATACTTCTAAAATCATTAACAAGGTTTACTGTAAGAATGAAAACAATCAAATAGAAAAGCTTCAAAAAGTCTTGTCTTAAGTTTCTCAAAAATCATCTAAACGTCATCAACTCACCAATAACAGAAAAATTACGAATCAGATCTTTTATCTTGTTGTGAAACAATGACTCAAGTGAGACTTGCTCAGATAAGTAATTGCTAGATAAAGTCTCAATCTCATCTCTCATTGAGACATTTGTCGTCCATTATCTCGGTAGTGTCTTCTATCTCAAGTGCGAGATAGCCGTGATGTGCTCTTAAGACAATTATGTAAGTTCGGCGTACATTATCGATTGAATGTTACGTGGCGTTTGGCAATTGTCTAAGGTGGAAATATCGTCATTGTTTTTGCTTTGTGTTTTGGTTAGATATAGGAATCATCATATCAGCCCGGAATCACCCACTGCTGGGTATAGGCCTCCCTTTTTTTCCGCCACACTTCCCGGTTCTGTGCGTCCCTCATCCAGATGTTTCCCGCGACTTTGACGATATCGGCGACCCAACGAGCTTTAGGACGGCCCTGGTTTCTGTGGTGGTGTGTGTATATATGGGAAGAAAGTTATAAAAATATCTAAGTTTCGCAACTCTAATAAATATTGGTGTCCCATAATTGCAAGCAACTGACCAAAACATACAAGTTTATATTAGATCACTATAAATGTTCTTCTTGTGAGATTCTTATGAGATTCTCGTTCAAATAAAAGTGGTATCATACAGTAAAAGGAGTTCTATTACATAATCAGAATTCTAAATGTATCATCATTACAGTACACTTGACCAGAAGAAGACACAAATCATTTTCACGTCTAAGCGACTAAACGCAACTTATCTCCACAAATCGCAATCGTGCGCAAACCGTTACTATATCTATCAAACGACAAGTGTTTATCATCATCTGCAGTAATGGGCAGATTGCGTCAACCAGCCTCTCAAAATAGAGACTTTACAACTTTGTCACGGACAGAAAGATATCATTCAGACAGATGTTACTGGCTTATCTAGTAATTGCCGTTTATTTCTCTATCATTTGATTGTGATAGGTGTTTTTTTTTATCTACATCAATTCGATATTAGAGATCATTTATTTCAGGTGTCTTCAAGAACTTCTTGACTTCCGATTCAGGGTCCTTAGCATCAAATCAAATTTTAAATTCATTTTGTTACTCAATTTCAAAGTCCAAATTACACCTTTTCCATAGATATCTTAGATCAGATACAAGTCTTTAAAGCCAATGTCTCAATGTTAAAAGAGCAACGTTGACTTCGCAATAATACGGTGGTTAGATGCGCCAAGATATTGCACACCAAATCTGCTCTGTTCATCTCCTAATACATGTTATTATTTCATATTATTCACTTAGGTATTTACTAAACTAGAGGACGTTTACAGAGGCGGATACCTATTCCAGTTAGAAATTGTCAAAGCCACATTTTAGCAAATACTTCGGAGGAAAAGGACCTACATCTTAAATATGACACACCTACAATTGGGGAGTTATCGTATCATCGTAATTTTGTCCGAAAAAGTTTTAAATTCTAACTTGATGCCAACAAAAACTAACAAGATACTTTCTTCGTGTTGCTGACAAGACATATATTATATTTTATTAGCCCAGAACTTCACGGCTTCATCATTGGTGGCAGCTCAGAGGACTCTTTGGCTGCATATTTTGGGGCTCAGTGGGCAGGATAGGAGTTAGATCATAGTTTGCGACATATAAGAAATCTTGAAAACAACATAACAAAAATTTCATAAGAATCGATACGTGATACAAATCACCTTACCAACGTACTCAATCTACTTGACAAAAATACATGTAATAATTAGTTAACAATAGGTAGAGATTAGAAGCAGTCATCCGATCACGTCTGCACACTGATAATGAAGAAATCCTTGTGACTCGTGATAACAGAATCAATAGGTGCTTTATTTTATTACATTCTTAATGGAAACATGGAAAATATGAACATGATTTTCATTTATGTAACAATAATGGAAATCGTAAAAAATATAAAGAATTCCGTCATTTTAAATATTTGTTATTTTTAGACTGTAGAATTTTGAGAATGACCCAAATGAAATTCGTTCGATTTTTAATTTGAACTGTTATGTTGGCATTGGCTCTTCTGGATGTAATTTTTAAAACAAAATTATGTTGGTAGCATCGTTTTTCTCATTTAAACTAATAGTTTTAAAGATTGTTGCTGAAAATTAACGCTAATTACGGCTGAAATTAAACTGTCTTCATAACTTATTTTACTTGAAAGTTCTATTGGAAATTAGGCCAACAACTAATTGGAATCCGAAAAAAAAGTTTAAAAAAGTTGTCCATATTCTAAATTGTGGTGAGTGCAAAAGCTCCCGTTTAGTAAGAAGCAAAATATTAGGCCACCATTCTTACAAAATGTCAACATAATTACTTCAAAAGCCGCTGAATCAAATCCACCAATGACTGAACAAAATAAGTTCTTATAGATAACCACAATTTCTGAGTTCAAAGCGAGCCGCCTACCAAGATAAGTAATATTAATATTGTATTACGATTCCGAGTAAACTGTAATCCTGATCATCAAAGGCGCCGATGAGCGTCGTTTTCAGTGCATTTAGCGCTTTCTTGAAAGCTGAGAAGAAGTGAAGTTTCCAGGCAAGGGAAATACTGAGATATGACTGAGAAATAATGAATTGACAAGCTTATTTCGGTTTAGACAAAGAGATATTTAATCAGCGAGAACAATAATGGAAAAGTCAAAAAAAGATTTACATAATACGAAAAGTTTGTGTCAATCCTGTTAAAAAGTCTTGATGTTGAATTTGAGTTTGGAACACAGAAGTGATGTTCCAAAGTCAAAAAGTTAAATCGTGTGAAGAAAACTACCGATGAAAAATCTTTTGTCTCTGCTTTTCGATTTAAAATACAGCGAAATCGGTCCTTTAAGCATTAAAGATTCAACGTCAATCAGCAACTTTACATTAATGTATACATAACCTAGTAAAAATCCAGTTCACCTAGGTATACAGCATAACGCTACCAGTACATTAAGTAACGAACAGAGTAGCAGGCAACCAGTAGCCACTAGTAATACATAAGTACATAACTAGTCGCATACCAGCCTTGGGTTATTCGCTCATATTGCCTGAAATCGTAAAAAATATTTTAATCGTCCGGTCAACTCAATTTTGGGTATTTTTTAAATAAAATTCACATTAAAACTAGAAAACTTAAAATAAAATAATTATGTACAAATTACAACTAAAAACAAAAAAGTCACTGCATCAAAAAAAATCATATGCATCACTGTCAAAGTGACAAGTGCGCAAAAGGTAGTCAATTTAAATTGTTACTATTTTTTATACTTCAGAATTTGAGAATGACCCCAACTGTTGTTCGATCGATTTTGAATTATTGTATTTATTCGATCATTTTTTTTTATTATGTTTGTAGTGTTGGTACCAGGGTTGTTGCGAACATCAGCATCAGCATCAGCATCCGCTGATCTTCAGCATCATTTTCAACATCAGCATCAGCATCCGCATTGATCGATGCTGATTATTAATGCTGAAGTTCGAGTCGTGACATGACCGCAGAGAGGATTATATCACACGACGTGTAGTTTCTGCCTGCGACTTTGACCAATTAAAAGATCGTCTGCGGGGATTGTGATTGAAAACAAACACAAACTTGTCTCATTACGTTAATTCGTCATAACGCGTGAAAGTTTTTGTTTTTTTTCCGTAAACTGTCGAAGTGTTATCGTTGAAAGTGGAATATGGACGTATTTTAAATTAAGGAGTCAAGAAACTGCAAACTGCAACTTATGTAAAAAGGATTATTCACGCAAAGAGCGTACCAATACGGACTGATTTTACTTTTTCCCTGTTTTTTTAAGAAAATAATTAAAATCAGCATCAGCATCAGCATCCGCTGATGTCAATGATAAAAGATCAGCATCAGCATCAGCATCCGCTGATGTGAAAAAAATATGCATCAGCAACAACCCTGGTTGGTACTTCGGGGATGACATTTAAAAATGTCATAATAGTGTTGGAAGCATTCGCTCGTTTGCGACAAGGATGACATAACTCAAAAATTTAGACTTTTCGTTGTTGTTTAAGTTGAATATAAAATTAACGAAAGTAAGTATTAAATTTAAGGAACGAAATACCTTTTTATCTTTCGATAAAAAAATTCTATGCAAAAAAATATTGGCAACATAATGAAAGTATTTTTAGACTAATTAAAAAAGACGCTGTGCTGTATTTCTTATTTATCAAGTTAAGTCATTATTGTCGCAAACAAGCGCATTGTTTTTCGATTTAAGCATTTTTTATAAAGTTTATTGCTAAAGATTAACTTTAATTTCCTGCTGAAAATAAACTGTCTGTAGTATGTTTGTGTGAGTAGCAGGCAGGTAACCAGTAAGCACTAGTAATACATAAGTACATAGTCGCATACCAGCCGTGGGTTATTCGCTCGCATTGTCTGGACTATAATAGGTCAGACGCGCGTGCGCTGCACTAGCGAACGGAGTAGGGTGGCCGTGCGATGTGGGGAAAATTACGGGTCAGCAAAAAAAACTTTTGTCGATTCTTTTTTGTGTGAAAAAAAAAGTTGTGATTTCCTCAACACATTTAAAAGTACACTATGAATATATTTTTTAAGTTTTTAAGAAGAAACGAGAAAACTAGAAGGTTTCTGCGCTGAATGAGGGTGTCGGAGTGAATTGCAACAGCTAGATCGATGAGGCATATGACCCCAAAAAATTTATTATTTACCATTAATTTTCTTACTTCAGCTATGACCCCAAAAAATTTATTATTTACCATTAATTTTCTTACTTCAGCTATTACGCTGCATGTCGATGTTTTAAGCGATACTAAAAATAAATCCTTTTAACAATAATCCATGCATGCCTGCATTAGTAGCATGCCAGTCGATATTTATATTAGCATACATTGTCTGGATTATAATAAACGGCGAGACGCTCAGACGCACTGAACTTCTGGATACTATGGCTATAATTTAAAAAGAAAATTAAAGATTTATTTAAGCCGGTGCGGCCAAAAATAAATCCTTTGTTGTTTTATTTCTAGATGTTCCAACTCTTTCTATTATATCGTTATCGGATTTCGCGGGTTCTTTACGAATTTTTGCACTTTGATCATTTTATCATTACAAATAACAAATTGATTGTGTAGTATTTTCCAGATGACCTAACATTCTTACAGAATAATGATGATAATCTTTATTTTTTTTATCTTATAATACACTTTGTATTGGAATATCCGACTGGTATTACGTACCAGTCGGACGCAGCAAAGTTTTGTGTCAGAAACATTTCTAAGTATATCGTGCCAGCGTCACGAAAAAAAAACTTACCATAACTTTTAAATGAAACCTTTCAAAGGCCAAAACAGGACAGTCTCACTCCACGTCTCAGAGCTGGCGGCCCCACCCAACAGATAGGTGTACGTAGATTAGGTACCCTCATTTCTCGCCGATCGATGATTAGCGTCAAGTGTCGCAGGAAGCCGCAGATAACATGTGACTCAATGCTCTTTGTCACTTACGAGCTGGTTTTATCGAATTTTCAGTTATTTACTTTAGATGTTTTAACTTAAGTTACTTAGTTTGGAGTTATGTATTCGTCAAGTGCTAAGAAGTAGAATGTACTTTATTGAACGCCAGAATTGCTACGGACCTCTTTTAAAATATTGCTATATAGAATAGCAATATTTTAAAAGAGGTCTTTGTCACTTACGAGCTGGTTTTATCGAATTTTCAGTTATTTACTTTAGATGTTTTAACTTAAGTTACTTAGTTCGGAGTTATGTATTCGTCAAGTGCTAAGAAGTAGAATGTACTTTATTGAACGCCAGAATTGCTACGGACCTCTTTTAAAATATTGCTATATAGAATAGCAATATTTTAAAAGAGGTCTTTGTCACTTACGAGCTGGTTTTATCGAATTTTCAGTTATTTACTTTAGATGTTTTAACTTAAGTTACTTAGTTTGGAGTTATGTATTCGTCAAGTGCTAAGAAGTAGAATATACTTGTATATTGAACGCCAGAATTGCTACGCACCTTTTTTACAATATTGCTATTCTATGCGTACTATGGCGGACAAACAAAGAATTCTTACATACTTCTTGAAATAGGTATTTAGGAACTACTTTCGCGTTTGACGTCCATGCTATACCTAAATTTTCTACCTGCAGCTACCAGACGAGTTTTTTTATCAATTTACTAATCCAATGTCCGTACTTCCTATTAAAGCGCCAAACTTCAAAAAGATACCTTATTTCGTAACGAAGTAATAAAGATTTCATGTTTCATGCCTATTTTAATTGGATCATAATATTGTGTAAATTCTTTCTTAAAAGTAACAATGTTCTTTTTTAGCATTTATCAATAAAATATAAAAAAAGCTATTAAGAAAAGACCGCACAAGTGCTTGATAAAAACCGCTTTAAACTTATAATTAAAACATACGGGTACTATGCATTATTAAGAAGTAAACTTGAAGTGTTAAGAACATTAAAATAAAATAAAATGAAACTCCATATGTCGCTCGATTACTTTTATTTCATTTGACTTAGCACCTGCTTTAAAATACGTTCACCATCATTCATAATTTCTGTAGACAAGTCCTGAAAAAAATCTTTTATATAATTTGATTGTTTCAGTCTAGACTCTGCTTTAATCTCGACTTTCTTATAAACTTACCAATCGTTATCTGTTTTCAAAATAATTAATAGGTTTTTCTTTTGTCATCATAGGCGCAGGCGCGGTCGACCGTCGCGGGCCATGCAGGGTGCTGCCAGTGCCCCCGCGCCCCCCGCGGCCGAACCGCCATCTTCACAACGTAAGTACCTGTTGTCACGTTTTATTCATAATCATTCAACGATCATATAACCACTTAATCAAGCCAGCATTCTATTCATACAAAATATTCTTAGTCCATTGATATTAAGACCACCAATCATCGCATCTCCGCTGCAACAAGATGCTAATGCGCTCAATGACAGCAACTTGACTACTGATGGCGGGCACGCGCGGTATCCGACACCCGAGCATTTGTACGACTACCCTCATATTTTATTACAATGTTTTAGAACAGCTGATAATGTTTATGACTTGGCATCCGGTATTGAGCGACATATCTGACGGATTCTTCATTTATAGTTATGTAAAGTAGCCGAGGCTTGCAAGCAAATTTTTATTGTCTATTTTATTGATACTTCAAATAGAAGCAATTAAACTGAGTATATTCTTCTTATCTGTGGCGTGCCATCACAGGTGTATATCTGCAATTGTTATTTCAAATAACATTTACGGCACTTAGAGGACACGATGCTAGAAAATTCTGCATTCATGCAATACATATCAATGTTCTCTCATATTTGAAATATTTATTGCTGTTTTTTTTTTGCATCTGTCACATAAAACTTTACGAGATGTTCATTCAAACATAACTGATCTGATTTATTAAATCTGTATCAGCCCGTACACGTTTAACGATACCATCGAATCAGATAACATACTAATTACATACCGATCAAGTTCTACCCAGACCATCATTGATCTGTCCTCGAAATTCTTCTACGCACGCGGTACAATAAAACCCTTTAAGACCCACTGTTCAAACAGTAAGATTTAACAAAACCAAGGCAGAGTTTCGTAAGCCAAACATAACACAAAATATCTCATTAGACACTCATTAAGACAATCGGACACGGAATTCGGTTTGCTCAGCCGACGCGGCAATCTCTCGAGAGATCCTAACATCCTTTTGTGTCATACACTTGTGTCAACAGACATCTTAAGGCCATTCATGCAGACAACGGTACCTTAAACCAATAGATTCAGTGATATCTAGAATGGAGGATGGAGCTTCGAATGGGAACAATGCAAAGCTTTGGATATTTTTTCTCTGTTGAATAACTGACTGCTTACGTCATGCATCACTCGGTTATTCACAATAAACATAGTACTAAGGTCTGATTTCCTTACTTGGTAGAGAAATATTGCATTCGTCATTAGACGTAAGTACTTGACAATTTCCGCGGGGTTTTTTCTTTAAAACAAGGCTTTTCAAATTAGCGTTAAAATCAAGGCTTAGATAAAGAAAGTAGAACACGAAAAATACTTTTGGGAAGATAAATATTTTAACGGCACTCCATATGAATCACTTAGAACAAATGCTTATGTAGCAGTATTAGGAAATCACAAAACGTTCTCTAGATTAGATTTACTAATCTACTTCCTTTTCCGCTTAATTATGGCTATCATCTTAATAGGAAAATGTGAATCAATTTACAACATAACACATGATTCACATTAATATCGTCTCTTGTATTTTATCGATACATACACGTGCCATTCCTTAGCTCATCAGAAGAAAAAAACGGATATCCATATTAATTCTCTATTTAAAACGAATATAACTCTTAAACTTTTAACGAAACATTCGCATTTCCAGCTACTTTATCAGTACCAAATGCAAATAGGTATTTATCAGTCGTTTAATGTCTCACTAAACATTTTAGGTGCTCTCAATGTCCTCTGACCGATTAGGACGTCTGTCGAAGGTGTAGCACCAACGGTACTTTATCTGATAACCCATTTGTGTCGTCTTCCGGCCCTAATTGCTGTTTGTAAATACAAAACGGCAAATAATGACAAACCAGTAAAGGCTTGTTATAATTTCTCGTAATTATCTTGTGTTGCTCACTTTTTAAATAGTTTGGAATTTAAAAAAACCTCTTGAGACATTGATTTGTAATGTTATGCCATAGATAACAATATCTCGTAGCCAAACAAGACACAAACTGGCCTACAGCCAATTAAATTTCAAATAAGGAATTGATAGAAGTCACTGGCTGATAAATTAAGCTGAGCTCCACAGAGCGCCCCAATACTTAGAGGAATAATAATAAGGCATTGTTCTAAAATACATGTAGATCATTATAATGTCACTATGAATATAAGTACTTATAGATCATTATAATATGTCACTGCCAACTCTAATATGAGACCCATAGGCTAACACACTTTCTATAAAGGGTGTAAAAAGACCCTTAACGAAGCCGAAGGGTACTTGTTCTCCCCATCAATGCGATCATTTTTTTGTTCTAGACCATACCTGGGAACCTTCTAGTTACGGAGATATTGGGGGTCAAAGTTCCAACTTTTTCACAAGTTTTTTTTTAAATACATGTTTTTAAAGTAAGATTTTTAATTTAAACACCTCGACGACCCCCGTGCTATTCAATCCATCCATTAGCACAATGTTCTGAGTGCGTTAGATTGAGTCCTACCGTAAAACGTAATTTTTGACCCAAAAAAAAATAATTGTTTCCCAGCAAAATTTTTTGCGTAAAGTTACTTAGTTTGATGTACAGAATGCTTGGTTGACGGCTTCGTGAAGGGTCTGTTTACACCCTGTATACGACCATAGACTATTACTACAATCTACATTTTTGTTGGCCAGGACGTAAAAATGACAGTTGTGAAACAGCTGAACAAAAAAAATCTTTCATCTGTTATTTCTTTGCTAAATTACAAGATGCATGTCATGATTCCAAACAAAACTTGAGAAAAACTACGTCAATGTAACAACTGTGTTACCTACTCTTAATTAAATCAATAAGCTTGCACGTGTATGTAAAATCCTTTGTAATTGAAATAAATTTGCTAGTTTATGATCGTGTATGGCTACATAAAAGCAACACACCTAGCATTGGTTTATAGGTATTCAAGCCGCCGTTTTAGTAAAAGTTTTTTTTTGTTTTTATTGTAAGATTTTATTTTGTCTCGACAATTTTGAAGGGAAGGTTACCCTAATATAGTAGTAAAACGTAAAAAAATCACACTTTAAAAAAGTATGTATTGCAAATCTTTATTGTAAATGTCTTATTTTTTTATTACGGTACCTATCTTGTTATCCTTGTAAGTAAAATGGGTAGCTTTTCTTTTAAATCGCGCTTTATTAATTCAGATTAAACACTAAACTATACGCGTGTCTGTGTGCCTATCAATCAAGCCACATCCAAACTAACTCAGTGTCAAAGCACTCAACAAGAAATATGTGGCATCACTTGGTAAACGCCTCACGAACCACGGTCGACGGTCCCGCCATCTCTCGGGCCCTAAACGAATTAACATTCAATTATTCACATCTCTACTGCCCAGTACCTCCCCCCTCCCCTCCCTCTGCCCCTCGCGACCTGCGTATGCGCCTAATTGGGACGCTTTTCCGTTCGGAGAAAGCGAGCGATCGAGTGGAAACCATTTTTGGGCGTGCGATTGATTGATTTCGTATCGAGATTTCGTTTTATCGGATGACGTCACGAGAAGGTACAATGGGATCTTTGTTGGCTGTTTGAACTGACTTAAGAGCTCTTGAGATTAAGTGCTTCGTAGTTAATAGAGGAAAAGTTCTGAGAGTGAAGGTACACAGCTTAGATTGAAAGAAAACCCCGATTATTGTTACGTAATAGTCGACTCACAAACAAAAACGTGCATCGAAGCAATTGTTTCATTTCCAAATTCCAAATTCAATTTCAGGAAAATATTTCATCCTTTCTTGCATCATCAAAAAACATCTTATATTTCCTCTTATTTTAAAAACGTAATTCTATTACCAAAGAGAAACGTAACGTTATTTGTTACGTTAATTGGATCAGCTCCTAATCTCCACCATAATGTCAAAACACGTCTTTACGTAGGCATTGAAACAAGACACCTGTAACACGACCCAACTTCTGTTACACCAGCATAATTCATTAATAAAATTCCTACTACGCCAAATATTTCTATTTTCTCGGAAATGCCCGCGTTAGCTTGGACACTAGATATTAATAAACATGTTAATGACGAATATGATACCTCGATCGTTCTAATAACAAGTGGAAGTAACTAAATCGGCGACTTCCTCTGAATTGAAAACAATGTTATTTCAAAATATCGAGATATTTTGTTTGCAAAACGATTTTGAATTAGCGGAAATGATATAAGCCATACTGATGTTATCAATACCAAAGTTTGTCTGTCTGTCTTCAAGACGGAGTTCCATTGACATGGACAAAATATGAGATGTAAGAAAGACACCCTGCGTCAACCCTAAATTAATTGGAAAGGGCAGGTAGGATGATGGTGCTGTTGACAATGCACGGCAAATGGACATCGCTTTAGGAAGAAATAATGAAGCCACAACTCTTCATTTTCTTTCAGTTATCCCTTAAACCTGAAGGCCTGACATTCTATCAGTGATAAATAACGATGATGGAAAGGCCAAACTCACATCTCGACATCGGAACCATAAGATCGGATTTACAAAACTACAAAATTCTGCATTTGTACATCCGACCTTATGCTTCTGAGAAAACCTACCGAAAAGGGTATCCTGCTGAAAGTCGTTGTATTGTAGCATTATGAAACGCTATGAAGACTATTCCACTTGTCTAAACCTTCTAGACGTACCAAAAGCAGCCCAGGAGCTAGCCCACCGTCCCAGTAACCAACAGAACTATAACGTCCTATAAAATATTGAAGGCAGACATCAACGTGGCATCATAACTGCACCGTTACTGCGGAAGGCACGCTCCTGACTTGCATTAATCAGGACGCCATCTTAAAACCATAAACAGTACGACCATAGAGTGATGATGAGGTGAACTTTGTTTTGTTGATTTTATTAGTTTTTTGTCGTGTTTGTTTTACTTCATTCATTAGTTCTAGAAATTGTTTGTCATTGGAAAATATTGTGAATGAAAACTTTTCGCTGAATCTTTGAAATGTGGGCGTTCAAACACAGCTGCCTTTTTAATAAACACGAGCACCTTTTGAAGTGACAAATTGCTTCGAAAAATAGAAAGTATCTCCACGAAAATGTCGTACCAATTGCATAAACCCATAATTAAGTTTCCCCCGAGATCCGAAACGAGTACAACGCTAACAAATGTACAAAATGAACGTCCGCGCACCACATTATCAATTTCTAGACAATAGCCGTCTCAGTTGTCACAGACAAAGTTAACTTTACCGCCAGGAAAGCCTAACTAGACCACAATACCGTGCAAAATACTCCAATTTCCCAGCAAAACAACAGTTGCGAAAGCAAACCCGTATGGTCAGGTAATTGCCGATGGCGACACCATAAGTGACGGCTTGGAGATACTACATGGTGTAATTCAGTACCGTTGAGGCTCATTGGAGTGTTGAAGAAAGCAGCGGTACTGTGCGACGTCCCCGACATATCAATCAAATAGCTTATAATATGCGCCGCCCACCGTTAGAAAGACAACCATCTTATTATGCAGACAATAAGAGTTATTGTCGTGCACCTTCGGCTCACTTCGGGACACTTCGGGATGGCGATAGGTCGATTTAAATTCCGAATAAGCGGGAAGGAGGAAGTCACGGTGCGCCAGCGCTTCTATGTCACACCTTTTCTCCGTATATGAAGTTATTGAACTCGGGTGTACGTTGAATTCGGATGGTGTTTATTTCGTGATTGTACTATTTTGATGACCCTTTACACGTGTTACTGGACGTTGAATATTAATTTAGAATTCTTTTTTTGTTTTCCGGTAGCCAATGGAGAATATATTTTCGCTATGGATACAGTATACGGACGTAAGGACGAAATTGTCGGGTCTAGTATAAAATCTACTAGAGCGTCTATGAAACTTTCAGTGTTAGTTTACTGTAGCTTCATCGTATTACAACTGGTCAATTTACCTGGTATTTTCTCCTTTAAGTTACCCACCTGACGCTTGTGAAGATTTTAAGAAATTCGTTGAGATCATTCACCTTTACAGGCAAACTAAACCACATGCATTCCAACATGAACTATATAATTATTATGAATCAATTGCAAAAACTTTTCTGACCACAAATGACTAAAAATCTGCCATATTTACTGCTCTCGCGTCATTTTCCCCTGTTATTGTACAAGAAAATAACCGATTACGTCCAAATTGACAAATAAATATTTATTTCGTTGGTTCGTTGAACGCGTGCTGCCGAAACCGTGTATTAAGCGCATTTCCGAGAATAAATACGTTTTCAATTTCGACACATTCGCGACTAAACTTCACTTTTGTTTTCCTCGTACATGTTGCGTAAAATATGGCTGTAGTTACACCGTCGCGGTTATTGGTGGAAATGAATTCGTTTAATCTTTGGTTCATTTTGTGGTGTTCAGAATTTTCCGAGTCTGAAAACACTGGTAAAACGCTCACGATTCTTTTTTCATTAAACTCCATTTTAGTTACCAAAAGTGTTAAGAACCCTTAAAAAAACAATAAAGTCCAGTTTTTGAAATACCAAATACCATTGTTGAAGCATCTATCTTTCTACACGACAAATATTTTAACATCTTTTAAAATATTTTGAAAAATATGTATGCCTCAGGACCACATAGAATCCCCATTAATGAGAAACAAACCACAGTAGGACCAAGAACAAAACTGTTACGGTCTGGTGTGACACCACTTCACAACGCGCACACGCATCAAGTTACAAACAAGATTGCGTGAAATGATTATTGCTAAGAAAACCCGACACGATACATTTGCTTGTTCATGATTTCTTCAAAAGCTTGCTACTATGTGAACGGAGTAGCATTATGTTGAGAAAAAGGTTTTATGCAAATGAATGTCGATGATAAAAGATCTAGGATCGTGAATTCGCAGACTGGGAATGCTCTTTTGCAAGCTTTGGAAGGTATAGACTTCGAAGCACACTCAGTTTTTGCGATAGATGTTACGGTAATCGAAGAGGCTTCTTGTTAGGGCATATTCATAAACGATGGTGAAAATTGAGAGAGGTATAACTTCAAGAAATGTATGGTTTAATAAGCTTTAATCAGGACTCAAAAGAAGCGTTTATTAATAAACCCCTAAATCTTAGTCAAAACCGTAGACTTTCCACATAAACTTTGGCTACATAAAGAGCAATTCTCGTCTACTTTTTCGTCTTATAAAGCAGGTATTTGCCTGACGCGTAAACCGCCCCCTCGACCGTCCTCTAGTTTGGGGCAGTCTGTCTCCCTAGGGGGAAATCTCATGGGCGTAGCCAGAGGGTTGAAATGGGGGTGCAAATCTCCCTCCCCACAATAACAGATCCGGGAAAATTTGCAAACGAAATTCACCTCTATAGATTGTTTATACATCCCGAAATCATAACATAGGTGTGCCTAAAATTCTGTAAACATTTTCATTTATTTCTCGATGCAAGAAAAACGTATTGATATGAACATTTTCTGCGTAATTCGAGTCTCAACGGATGTGTTTATCTAAATAGGTGTGATATATGACTTATGAATGTAATTTAGGTGAATGCGCACAAAACTTGGAGGAAGGTGTCAAATTTTGTACCTTACGTCATGTAATACGTATTTTGTTTTCCATTCTTTGGATTTGCGCCACTTTTTCCATAAACATAGCTTAGAATTATACTTACATTCGAGATGCTTTCCGCTGTACTATAAACAGTAACTAAAGTTGACAGTTCCATGGTTAAAATAAATTCGAATGATAAATCACCAGGAAAATAACTCTCCAAAGCTAACTTTATTTTTAATAATACTATAGAGATAATATTTCATTAATATCCAGGATAACATGCCCCATTCTGGCTGACGATATGGATGAACCTTCTATATTTAAAAGCAAACTTTTCCTCTCACCCAAAACGCGGTAAATGTTAATTAATTATATAATTTTATACCTTATTTGGTATTATGCATTGATTAGTAATCTCGTATGTAGGTTACTGACGTACTATGAGTCAGATTTATTGTCCTGCTCGGTAATTACTATGGGCTGGGATTGGCGTCATATACCGCGATCCTGTTTGAGCTTAACATTCATTGAAGAACCATGCTCTTGACATGTCGTAAATAAATACAAATAGTTATAATCTGTGGATTGGTGTTAGTGTTGCCCTTGCCATATAGCTAAAACTGAAGTGCATTTTTCAGTGCTGCCATTTAAATGGGATTAAATAATAAAATGTGTTGGTTAAAAGATTTATCCATTCATGGAACCATTTGTCTGGGTAGGTACTACGCAGTTTATAGACATTATTGTGAGTAGACGTTAGTGATAGCTGGAACCATTTTAATAATAAGTTGATGATTCAGTGCGTTTTCTTTTAAAGCAAGTAGGGAATAACATTCTTTGTGACTAACCTACCTCAAGAATCTTTATCGATAATATCAAATGTCTTAAATGCGATTATAACCCTAAGGGACTGATTTGTGCTGGCAGTTAATAGAAAAATCTATAGAAACTTTAACAAATAAGGTTTTAATCACCTCATTCTTCTTTTGACTTACTGTCAATCACTTTTATAAATCATAGACAATAATATACCCAAAAAGAACAACGCCAAATTCAAACGCACATTGGCGCGAACTAATCTCAATAAGATCTGTGTTTTACCAGCCAAACATATGAAACTATTCACAGCACGTTCATTAAATATTCTACAAATGCTACTATTTCACGAAAGCATCTGATAGACTTATTCTAATCTACGTATCTTTCTTGGGAATCTCGGAGTGAATGAAACAAAAGACTTGGGTGTTTTTGAGTCATATCTATCAAGCCAAGTTACTATAAGATAATTTGTGACTTAAATTCCTTTAAAGTTTACTCCACGGTTTGTAGAAGTTAGGTGTCCCTCAAGGTACTATTTTGGGACTATATATTTGTCAGAAAATAAAAGAGACAGAAACTTTTTCATTCAGCGACAGGAATATGTCGAAAGCACTTACTTCCTCTTTTGTTGTTATACTGTACAATTTAATTAATTTATAATATGTTTTTCCCCTTCAATACAATTCTATCTCGGTTTTCAACAAAACGACAGAGACTATTTCATTCATATAATATTTTGTAAGCAATTTTTTTTAATGTGCCTCTGGGTTCTTTTAGTGCTCTAAAAAATTGTGCTTTCCATAATCATGAAAATCGAGCGTGAAGCTTATGGAATTACCCGCCAAATATATGTATTTATTCATAGCACGTCCCTAAAGTATCTCACAATCGCTACTTTTCACAAAACAACGATCTGATAGCATTTACGTGACTCAGTGGCTTGCCAACCGTACACTCCTCTAGCTATAGCCCACTAGGTGTCAGTCTTATTGATTTTTGTGCCCTATAGCCTCAGCGAGGCTCACGGGAACGTAACAAGGAGAAATACGCTTTATTTCGTAGCAACTAGAACGGTTTTTTGTTCGTAGTTATGGTTCATTTTAAAACAAAAGATAGTGTGAATCATCCGTCGAGAACTTTGTTGTGGTTTGAGAATTTTAGGGATGGAGACTGTTGTGCGATTATGATTCTTAGAGTACTGAATTTAAGGTTGCTCTCGTTAGAATAAAAATGGCAAAAGCTTTTTAGATTTCAATTTACTTCGATGATTCGCTATTTCGGTGCTCTAAACATTTTATGATTAGATCGAAAAGATAGCATCTGTTTGCGCATAGGTTACCGCAAAACAAAACAACGCCATCTGTTATCAAGTAGCGACAACAAACAAATAATTAGTTAATACATTAATAAGAAATCTATTAGCAAATTGTAGCTAGAATCGATTCCAATGATAATAATATCAGATATTATTATTCTAAATGGCGACCTCGCACAAGTGAATTGCCTGACTCATCTATTGTCGACTTTTCTTGGAATTGTAAGAAAGCGCCCCGCGTTATTCAAACATACAATCCGTAATCAATTGTAACATGTACTCTTTTGTTACAGAAATCAAAACAGAGGAGGTCATCAGTGAAGCTAAAATCGAGGCCGACGAAGAAATGGACGGCGTTCAAATTGAAAAGCAGGAGCTGCGCGTCACTAGGACGACGAGCATCGACAGTGACAACCGATCTGACAGGAGCGAGGAGGAAGACCTGAGGAGAGCACGCAAACGTGCCGCGTCCACCTCACCATCTCCCATCCCGATGGACAAAAGAACAGCAAGGTTCGAGTGCCCCAAGTGCCGGCAGCGATTCGATTCGGTCAACGCTTTCGACATCCACCGATTCACTGCGCACAGTGACGACACCAAGACCGGCTTCGACGATCTTACCTTCGTCGATTTCTCAAGCAAAAAGTTCCCTGAAATTGCCAGAGGAGTCTGCGAGAGGAACCCGCACGTGTCAGTGACCGACCAGCGTTACAGATGCGACATGTGCTGTCGAGACTTCCCCTGTGGACAAGCTTTGGACATTCACAGGAAATCGTGCCTCACCGCCACCCGAATTCCCAGCCCTGAGAGAGATCGCAGGGAGGATTTCTTCGCCAAATTAGATCTTAGAAACAGATCCTTTGGCATTCCCGGCACGTTGACTCCACCAATGGACAGATTTACTCCCAAGTTCGATGATAATCATCTTACCAACGGCATCAGACACATCGATGCCGCTCGCGACTTGGCAGATATTCAATCGATATTAAACGTCACGTCAGCTGGCGGCCTTTTAGAGAGGCTCACTGGCACTAGAGTGTCTTTAGAAAGTTCGGTTCTTACCCCTCCGGACACCATTATCAAGGACAGGGATCAAGAGGAAACCCAAGATAACTTCGCAGCAGAGTTCAGAAGAATGAAGCTGCGTGGAGAGTTCCCCTGCAGGTTGTGCCCTGCCAAGTTCCCTAACCTAAGAGCTTTGAAGGGACACAATAGAGTGCACTTGAGCGGAACGGGCCCGGGACCTTATCAGTGTAACATGTGCCCTCATGCCTCTTTAGATAAGGCTGCGTTAGTACGTCACATGCGTACACATAACGGGGACAGGCCGTATGAATGCGCCGTCTGTAATTACGCTTTTACTACCAAAGCCAACTGCGAGCGTCACTTAAGGAATAGACACGCTAAAGTCACAAGAGAGGATGTGAAACGCTCAATAATTTACCATCCGTCTGAAGATCCTAATAATGATGAAGTGAACTCTAAACTAGCAAGGGATGAAGTGAAGAGATCGCTCGCCTTCCACACCCCTGACATTGATAGGCGAAACGAAAGTTCGGGACGCGATACACCACTGACGCACTTTACTCCAAGTTTCATTACCGACAGACATCCAGTCACTAACTTAACAACCAAACCGTTACCATTGCCATTGCCTGAGTCGCCTCTACCTCTGCCTATCCAAAGAGACGTAGAGCAGCCACAGCCTCGAATTAAAGTGAAGGGTATCGGTCAGCTAACGCAAATACCGGAGTTTAGGCCACCAGAGCTCTCGTACAAGTCCAACGACATCTCACACGATTCGTACGATGAAGAAGCTCCCGTTGACTTGAGCACTAGTGACAATAATAGTTGTGATGTTCTTGATCTCAGTAAGAAGAAACGTGACACTGACTCTGAGGAGCCTAAGGCTGCACCACGTCCTTCTTTCGAGCCCGATGCAGCGAGCGTCGCCGCTTCAGCATACGATAGGACAAGATTCCTCTTGGCCTCCCAACGGCTTTTTGAAAACTCGCTTCCTAAAATCGATCCAGCTTTCTATGCCACCCAGCTGTCACAGCTGTACGCCGGCTCAGTACCTGGTATTCATGGTTTATCTTTGCCACCGTCCTTTCCTATCGCCCCTTACTTACTTCAACCTCCGTTTTTTCCTCACCCAACTGATTCTCAGGAACTTGCCGAAATAAAACAGCACATACAGAAAGAAATTATGCGAGGCTTGAGCATGTCTGGTGGCAGACTCGTCCCTAATGACCAAGACAGTCAGCCTAAAATTGAGCCTGAGGAAGAAGAACTGAAGCCACCGCCATCGATCTCACCGATACCTTCGCCACACTCTGAATCTCCACGCCCACCAATAAATAACACTCTCGTCCCTCAAACGGATTCCGTGAAGATGGTAATAAAGAATGGTGTTCTGATGCCCAAGCAGAAACAAAGGAGGTACAGAACTGAAAGACCCTTTTCCTGCTCTCAATGTTCGGCGCGGTTTACTCTCCGTTCTAACATGGAACGCCACGTTAAGCAACAACATCCCCAGCACTGGAGTGTCAGAAGACCAGCTTCGAGAGCGCCACCACCGTATCCAACACCTGACTCACTGACTGACCGCATGAAATTTGCTTTGCTAGCTCGCCATCTTGAAAGGCCCTTGCAACAATCGGAACGCTCGCCGGTGAGACGAGATTCTGATGAAGTAGCCGACAATGAGGAAGATGAAGAGGATACCCTAGTAATAGATGAGGAGCCTGATCAGGAAAACAAGGCGGAAGACCACACCGCGGCGCATATCGCAGCCGCTGAAATCCTATTTGCTACGCGTCAACAGGAAATGACTAAGGACTTCGACCTTAAAATCGCTGGGAACTTGATCAACAAGCCTGTTCCTATTATCAATGATAAGACTGAGTCTGGAACTAACTCTGTCTCGCCGACTCAAGAGCCACTGCCTATCCCTGTGGTGCCTACTCGCAGCGACGAAGAAGAAGATGAAGAGGGTCTAGTCGCATCCACAAGTGAGGGAAATAACTCTGGCAGCGATGAAAATAAGTAAGTTGAACCTTTTGTGTCACTTTTACCGATAAATATTTTTTTATTTATTTATTTATTTTAGTACATGGAGGACTTACAGCTAATAAAAACAAACAAAAAAGGAAACCATAATCACCAGAAAGCCAATTACAAATCCTCTTGTATAGAATTATAATAGAAAAAATTTATGGTGTGAGCACAAAAACAATATTAAAAATAAAATAATAAAAAAATAAAATATTTTTGAAATAAAAGTCACTCTTTCCACACTCAAAAATATGCTTGTATTAACCAAATTATTAATCTTTTCAGATCAGAAACAGACACAGCTCTGCCACCAAAAAAGAAGTCAGCTTACAGCCTAGCACCCAACCGAGTATCGTGTCCCTACTGCCACCGCAAGTTCCCCTGGTCGTCGTCCCTCCGTCGCCACGTCCTCACGCACACCGGACAGAAACCGTTCAAGTGTCCGCATTGCACACTTCTCTTTACCACCAAGTCGAACTGCGACCGCCATCTATTGAGGAAGCATGGAGGTTCCGCCAGAGCTGTCTTGGCTGAGCCAATCCCTGATACTGTATCCCCACCGCAACCAATAAATGACGCCAGAGCAGTGCCAGAAAGGCCTTACAAATGCGTGTCTTGTCCAACCAGCACCTTTTCATCCCTTGAAACTTTAAAGAAACATATGTCGTCAAGACACGGGATTGATTCTCAACCAGACTCCCCGAACGCTGAAATTGTGGAAGAAACCAATGAAGGTGGTCTAGTCTTCAAATGCCACCTGTGTGAAGCGTCGTTTGGAGACAGGAGTGGAGCCCTGTCGCATTTGGCGACGGGACACACGACGGAATATGAGCAGCTGGTCAGCAAGGGCGCCTTAGACGCTGCCAGTGACAGGAGCGAAAGCGCTGATGATGATGAACGAGGAAAGTTTCCTGACCATGCTAACAGAAAGGTAAGATTCAAATTGTTGACTATAAAACCATGTAATGCAGGCTATTGTTTTTGATAGTCTACTTCCATAAACATAACCTTCATTTTAAACCTCCTTTTACAAATTTTTATTTCTTTTTAGGTGGTCTGCGCATTCTGTATCCGTCGATTCTGGTCAGCTGAGGACCTCCGTCGTCACATGCGGACTCATTCGGGAGAGAGGCCGTTTGCTTGCGACCTGTGCCGACGTCGGTTTACTCTGAAGCACAGCATGCTGCGACACCGCAAGAAGCACCGGGAAGAAATCACTGATGATGAGGAGGCTTCCCCGCCTAATACGCCGCTTGAAGATGCTGTGACTAATGGGTGTGTACAGAATCTAGATAACAGAAAACTCAGTTTAAAATCTAATACATTTTGTTTACTAAAAGATTTGGTGAATTATAAGCAATAAGTACTAAACAAATCAATTAACAAGCCATCGAAGTCACGTATCTAATTTCTCCTATCTTTACAGATATCGCTACCAAGACGACGACGGCTCAGGCAATGAAATCCCTAGCAATGTCAACAACAACAACTCGCCTCCCTCCGCTCCATACGAAAAGAAGCTCAAACTGGACATGACTTCGCGCAAATACTCGTCAGAGGCCGACGACCCGGAGAACAGCGACCTCATCGGCAAACTGCTCGGAATCCCCGACAAAACCATCAACAAGCTACTCTCCTCCGCAGACGAGGCCGCGAAAATCCTTGGCGTGAATAAATGAGAGTACGCTATAGTCCTCGTGACGCCTGCTAGACTCATTCTAGCACCGCGGGGACTAAAAATTCCGTTGCAAAACATGCACGTTCAAACGTCCAAAGCTAATGAAACCGGTACAACGCTATCTAGCAACGAGTAGACGTACCTGTAGGTTTGTGCTAAGATTGTAAATATATTTTCTAGTTTTAAAAAATGGAATTTATCCAAAGTGAAGCTTCAACGAATGTATAATTTTATATCAACGCCATCTAGCAACGAGTAGAAGCATTAAGTGATGCCATTTTGGTAACTCACTGCAATGCAGTAGCGTGTAAATATTTGCTAGTTTAATTAGGTGCCTTTAGCTGCCTTAATATAAAGTATAAACCGTCCTATAATGCCTTACTGTAACTATTTTAAAGCTTAAAAGTGTGGGTAATCAACAACGAACGTTTCTTAGTGCCAGTTCTTAAAAGTACACTGTATATTTGAATTCTAGTTAGTATGTACTCAGCTCTTATATTTTAGTATCTAACATGGTGATCTAAGCCAGTTTTTAATTACTATGTACAGTAGTAGAGTCAGTTAGAGATCATGCACTATTACTGTCTTTTAGAGAAAAATCTAAATAATCCTGTCATTCTTTCTTCTCTCTCTCTCTGAACGAAATACACGACTGAGCATGACCAATTCGAATCATTAAATTCGAAACATATTTTTCTGTAGAATTTCTACAATATTTTCATCTAAAAGACAATAAAAATACTGATCTCTGATGACTCAACCTTCACTATATTTAATGCACTGTTTTAGCTGATAATCTATCGATGAGCCGATAAATTTTGCATTTCCATCTAGTCGGGTACTATTTTTCATACCTTTTCATGTACTATAATACACCCATTTTAGTAATAAAGTTCAGCCAAAAACACATAATTTTCGCAAACCCAAAATTGATCTAGTCATCTTTTAAAACGATTTTTTTTTCTTATTCTAAGCTATAATACCAAAATATCAAGTTTACATTCTCTTACAGTTTAGATTTAACTCTAAGATTTAAAGTTAAACCTCCAATTGTACTACCAATGAATAGTTTTAAGCATCTATTACAATGGTTTACTTAATAATAATAATTAAGAAATACTGTAGATTCTGTAGACATTTCAGTCTAAAATAAAAATATCTTTACTATAATATTTTCTTGAATATTTCTGCCTATCTTTACCGTATATACTGCTAAGCTCTGTTTCTAGATATATTAGGAAACTATTTTATACTTAAGAACCGTGTACATAGCATTTTATCTCAAGGGGCAAAAGCCAGTCGTTAAATGCTAATCTAGTGTTAGAGTAAAACCTTAAGTAGGAACTTTAGAACTTTTCTACGACCTTAATTTCTTAAAACGTGAGTTAATTTATAAATGACATTTTGTTTGCTCAAATTCATGGCATTTCTTTACTGACAAAGACTAGAAGTTAGAATAAATTTTAAGGAAAAAGGTTAGGATCTCCTAGGTGTACTTATAACTTTATATAAATTCTGAATATTCCATATGTTACGTTTCTGACCCATGGCTTGCGGTGGACGCCCGTTAACCATATTGGGAAATAATTTTATTGGAAATAAAATATTTAGTTGTCATTCAAAAATCTATTCGAGTTTTCTTTTCATATTATTAATTGTAATTATTATTTTATCGGTAAAATATCGGTGCAGCAATATTATAATTTTTTCGTTAAGGTTATAAACCTTGTAGGTAGGGTAGTTTAAGATTTACAGTCTCCTTTGTGGATCGACGAATCATACGCTAGAATATACCTAAGTTCGAATGTGCTTTGTATATTTGTAACGCTACTATATACCAAATATATTTTAATAGTAGTACTATTGTAAGGTTTACTATATTATTATAATGATTAGATATATAGATTTAATAAATATATGCTCTTTTAGAGCACTTCGTATATTGGTCAGATTTAAGCAATAATTGTGTAAATTGTACTGGTTAATGCTATGGGTTCGTTCATGAGAGAAACAATTTTATTCAGAGTATCTACTCGGGAAAGTATTGGCGAAGAAGGGTCTAATGCAGAAAATACTAATCTTAACGGAAGCAAATGACTTCGCATATCTCAAGAAAGAACCCCAAATACACTTCGTAATTACTATTCTTAAATATTTCAAAGATAGACGTGAATTTTCTTAAATTATAATATTTGTTTAAAAACTAAATGTATACCAAAGTAAGTTTTATTATATAAGTGTATTTATTAATTTAACTGAATCCTGCTTCATGTCAATTATAGTTAGAAAAAAAGCGAATGATTTTGATATTTGTAATTATATTTATTTAGATTTGTTTTTGTATAATTTTGCTTCGTCCGGTAGGCCAGTAGGTATGAGTTGCTGTTTTAATAACATTAAAAAATAATGTTACATAATTATAATTAGTTTATAGGTAGTAATCTCGTACTTACTAGTAAAAGTAATTAAGTTTACTAGGTTATAAGGATATTGTGGCAACACCGCTTGGCCTTTTAAATGTAGTGTTCGTGTGTTTTAAAATATGCTCTCGTATAAGTAAGTTAAAACGAAATTTTACCATTATTACGCATGATTTTAATAGTAATAATATCATACAATTATTATACTTATATTAAGATGTTACGATTCACCTTTTGCCTCTCTTACTTTATGCAATATGAGTGTCGTTTTAAAAACGGTTTTTTGTCAAATAAATAATGGTGTATTATTAAAATAAACAAATTCTTTTATTTAAACCCTATGAAACATGAGCTTTGATATATCTAGACATTAAAGCACACGATTGAAACTTTAAAGAATGAAAACCTTGCTCCTCTTTTTAGATCAATTTTTGTTTTCACAATACATTACACATAAATACCTGCAGATTACCATTAGTATAATTATTTCACCGAGAACATAGGTAGAAAATAAATGTAGTTTACATAAATGTCCGCTAGATGACTGCGCAATACAGCTACAAAACTAATTATGATTGCTACTCGACACAAGATGGCGCTGATGACTTTGAAAATGTGAAAGTTTTCAAATTACTCAAGTCATTGCTCTAAATCACACATGAACTGTTCAATTACTGTAATGAAACAATTTTTCATCACTATTATTTTTTGTAAATTAATATACTTTCCTTCTGCAAGTTAAAAAAATATCAAATCATAAATTGAATGAACGCATCTCAACGTTTTAGAATGAACGATGGCCAATGAATGATTGGGGATACCATTGTTGGGATTTACCCACTAAAAGGGTAATTTAGTTTTCATTCGTTCGTCTCAAACCCTTTTTGTACTTTGGTTTGGCTTGATTTTGAAAACGACTACTGGATTGTCAACACAAGTTACATTTAATGAAATGTGATGTGATGATGAAAATCTTCAATAGATTTTTTCTAATAAAATGAAATAATCGAAACATCTTCACTGTTCCTGAATTACCTTAGTTAGGTAAACGAAAACTTCATTAATTACCAAAACTGCTATAACTATTCGTTTGAATTAAAAACACAGCAGTTAAGACCCAGTAGAAACAGTTTATATCGAACTAAGCTGTAGCATAGGCTGAGACGGAGGCATTGGTCTAAATGAAATGACTTTATACAGAGGCTTTGGTGTTATGACAAGTATGGTGAAATCTAAAGTTGCACAAAACTACAAGAAATAAAAAAACAACCAGCTTTTTTTGTTTTCCAAACAGGTGAAATTAAATTCTAGTTCTGGCAACCCCAACTAGGTGAATGAAGGAATTTTTAAGAAATAGAAAGAAGTCGCTAATTTATGCGAGACAGCGTCTTTATTTTGAGATTCAATTGCTTAACTTTTTGTGATAGTTTCGAAATAAAACGCGGTGCCCTTGTACAACAATCAAAGTTGGTCTACTGGGACCAAAATTGAAAATAATTATTGTAACCAAGTGATCGTAGGTAAGCATCATTTCTATTGCAACTAGTGACGTAGGTAAACTATATAAAGTGCACTATTTAATTGTGATGGTATCATTTAAAAAGCGTGATTAGAATACAGCTACAAACTAATTTTACAATAAAAGTGAAAAGAGTGTCGATTAAAATACCTTTCATGCGTTTATTTGTGTTTTTCAGTGTAATAAATTTCCGAAATGGGTGATCAACAATTCTTCCTCAAATGGAATGATTTCCAGACAAATATGGTGACATCTTTCAGGCATTTGAGGGATGAGAAAAGCTTCACTGACGTGAGTACGACGAAATAGTCTTGTATTTGTGTACAAACAAACTGTTATAACCTAAACTGTTGTTGTAGATACTTTGCATTCTCTGATCTCATCTGAAAAAGATTCTGGCACATTATTAAACTTGCAACTGTCATGAAATTAACAATTCATCAACAACATACATTCAGCTGCAAAATTTATTAGATATTTTTGATTTGATTTATAAAAATCATCTGTTGGGTCCAAATCTGAAGTGTGATTAAAACTCATGCATTTTTAAGTCTTTAACATTTTAGTTGTTTTTAATGCATTCAATATTGTTTCTTTAATAACAAATTTAAACTGATAAAGAGTCTAAAATACACACTACAGATTAAAATAGCTCTTATTTACTAAAATGTTTAATACATTATTTTGTTACAAAGTTAACTTTTATTATTATGATTTTTTTTCTTTAACCCAAATACACAAATATCTGATGAACCGGCCGGCGATAGGAAAAAGTGCACTCAAAACAACGATAAATATAATTGTTAAAAGTGTGGAGAGGGCAGAGTGTAGGCAGTCGCTTGTTGGGTTAAATACTCAGGTCACATTGATTGAAATGCATTCACACTCAGTCTGAGGCCGGGATCTTTAAACAAAACTTAGCATATAAACAGTTACTGTTGCTCCACTGTCAAACTATAAAAGCAAGATGGACATATAACACACATTTCATGATGGTTTTTATTGATTATGCATATACCAGAAATATTTGCACGACTGATAAGTTGAATATAGTGGGACTAAAATTATTTTACCATGTTATTATGTACCTATATTCTGGCAAATAAATAAATTTCATTTCATTCATAAAAGTCAAATTATGTGCTAAGTAACTTTGTGGCACTGAGCACACATACCAACATCAGTTGAAGGAACTGCCAATTTTTAAATGGTTTCCATTAATGCTTGCCAGTTTTAGCAACGTATAGCTCTGCTCAGATTATTTTATCATCAAAAATTAAATGCCTCGTTGGTTGTTGAACATGAGGTCCTGGGTTTGATTCCTGGGTCAGGCTTATTGTCATTAGGTTTTTCCATCAGGAATTTCTCAGTAGCAGCTTCTCAGTCTGGATTTGTACCTGGTTGATGGCAATAGGCTCCTATTATTACATGGGACTTAAACATAACTGGCTAAATGTGGGTGTACTATTAGGTAGACCTCTGCCTAACCTTTCGGGGATTACAGGAGTGATGTTATGTTATGTAAAAGTTAAATTAAAAGCATCACAAACAGGGAATTGCAAATAGCCAGTTGTGGAATCTCGAGGATCAAAATCGCTGTCTGTGCTGTGCCTTTTAGATCTCTCCCTGAATGTATAAAGTGGCTAGCTATTCAAAACTATCTTCCACATAATTAATTTCCATTAATATTTCAGGTGACGCTAGCGTGCGAGGGCCAGACGTGTAAGGCACACAAAATGGTCTTGTCTGCGTGTAGTCCCTACTTCAAAAGTTTACTAGAGGTGAGCTAGTGTAAGGTAGCGGTATCATGTTTTATAAATAAAATAATAATTCATTTATTCAGGTCATTTACACCCATTACCATTTATCACAATATAATCAGACTATAATCACACTGAACACAAAAAAAAACATTACAATTTAGATAAAAAATTAAATAAATTACATGTATTTTATTTGCTGTACAGAAATTACGAACCATAAAATAAATACTGCTTGGTTGACGGCTGCTTGAAGGGTTGGTTTTGCACCATGCAAAGCAAGCAAGATACGGGCCAGTTGCCACAAAAAAAGAAAGAAAAGAAGTAAGAAAATGGCCATTTTACACATAACATTTTTTTGATGCCAATCGATCCTGTTTCTAATACTGATCAAACACTATATGGGACCAACCCAAGTTGGAGTACTAAAAAAGTCGGAAATTGCAAAATAACTTTTCCCATACTTTTTGTTTGAAAATTTTAACAAAAATTTTTTTTTAAAGAAAATCGATCCTGTTTTTTCTTTCTTCTTTTTTTTTGAAAATCTGTGAATTAATGGTGATCAAAATTTCACGAAAAATTATGGATAGCCTCCCAAGACCATTTTCGTGTAGCTGCAACGGTTAAGGTAGTTCCCCTTGCTGGCCCCGTTGAACGTATCCACCCTCCATAGGCTATTAAAATGACAGTAGCCTGGCTAGACTTGATAATATCGATCAGTAGTATCATTCGAACCACAGAGAATAAAGGCCATGCCTGCATAAATGATGAGTAACTATCCCTGACTGTGAGTAACTGCAGCTGTGTTTGAGGGGTTACTCGGAACATAAGTTATAAGACATGTTGCTAGCTTATACATGAGAAGGTAATATATCATCAGAAAAACTGTTGTTGTGGCAAAACTATATTTTAGAACCAAAAATTCAAAGACATGACTTCTATTAACCCGATTGGTGTATTACAGCATTTACAGCCCACTCCCTCTGAGAGGAGGCCTGAGTCCCAGCAGTGGGACACAGGCCTCCTCTCTCAACATTCTAAGCTGTTTATGTTTAAGGCACAAATATTAAGAAATCTACGTCTCAAAATGTCGACCTTGAAAAGTTGAAATGGCAGGTTACCCTTACGGCTTCTTAAAGAATTGTATAGTTGATCATAGAAATCACTGACTGATGGTAATGGAAACCATTAGTGAGAAATACTAGGATTTTCTTTTTTTTCAAGCATGGTGATTAATAACGATATTATCCTTCTCTATTCCCTATTATCATGAGAACTTGAGAAGTGACCATTCCCCAGAAGTGGCAATTTGGTATAACAATTGCCAAATAAGATATCACAAGAAGAAGCAAACTCGACTCTTAATTCACAGATTTTAATTACCCTGTTCTGTTCCACTGCTGGGCAAAGGCCTCCCTCGTTCCTTTCCAACTCTCTCAATTCAAAGATTGGCGAATAAAATCAAATCAAAGCATTTATTTCAAGTAGGCCAGTTACAGGCACTTTTGAATTGTCACTTTTAACTGGTGAACAAAGACAGCAATAAAATGAAGCTACAGTCCCAGTCACAAGGCATAATAACTACAAAATTTCTCTAGTTGCCCATTTCAAAGTGTAGATCTCTATGGAGAAGAATGGGCAAGTAAATAACAGCTGTGGATTGTGAAGAGAGGGAGTAGAAAAGATAAGAGGAAGGAGGGAAGGAAGAAATTTGCTCACCAGTGAGATTCAAATGACTAATAATAATAAGAGATAATCGGTACTCCTGGACACGGTTCATATTGTTAGGAGGTTCCTCTCCCTGGAGCCCTGACCACCGGTAGCTTGGACCCTGTTCCCGATACCGGTGGGCTACAATTTTTAAATTGTTTTTTTTTTGGGGAGCTCGTGGCTAAATAATAACTGCCGCTCGGGTCGATCACTGGGTTGTGGAGGTCAGATAGGCAGTCGCTCCACGTAAAATACTGATATTCAGCTGCATCTGGTTAGACTTGAAGCCGACCCCAAAATAGTTGGGAAAAGGCTAGGCAGATGATATTTTGTTTTTTAAAAGGAATATTTCAAAATGTAAATAATTTGTACAGAGATAAATAAAAGAAACCTTTCAAATACGTAACAAAAATCATACCTACACAATTCATGCAATTCATTAACAAAAAATTGATTATTGAAGTATTTAATTTCAGTGTGAGTAATAACATAGCGTTATGGATACGAATGGTAAACACATGCGTTGCTCAGGATGTTTTACTAAGCACCTGAGAACTTGACACCCGCCGAATGTACGTACAGTCGCGCCGAATTGACGATATTGGCCGTGACTTCCTGTGGCCTAGTTTATTGATAGACTACTAGGCGACTTCAATTATGTCTGTCAGCATATTATACTTCGTGTTTTTTTTATATCCCATAGATCTTGGGTTATATTCTATAAGTAAAAATAATACAAAAAGTCCTAGAGTGTATGTAAAACTATCAAGGTTTTAAAACCAGGCAATTATCAGGCTCTTGTTCAACGCTTTAGTTCGGTGCAAGCTCGAAACCAGCGCTTGTGAATGGGATCCTCACGAGGTTACCTATGCACTCATACTGGAAAAAGTGCAAAAAGCTTTTCTCAGACACCTGTACAAACATGTGTTTGGATATTATCCATAAACATCATCATCATCTGCCTAGCCTTTTCCCAACTATGTTGGGGTCGGCTTCCAGTCTAACCGGATGCAGCTGAATACCAGTATTTTACATGGAGCGACTGCCTATCGGACCTCCACAACCCAGTTAGTAGTGGGTAATACCATGGGCGAACCCAGCATTTTCTAAGGGGTGGGGCAGAAGTAAATAAACGAAGTAGTAGGAAATCAAAAATGCTTTTTATTTACTGACTGATACGTTTTATTGACTGCACTACACCATTTCAATAATAACCTGCGAGGGTTCTGGCTAAATCTAGCTAAAATTTCGGTTTTCAAATGTATGTTGTGCTTCCAGAGCCCTCTTTCTGTGCACACTTATCATACAGAGGCCGACAAGACGGTTTTCTGTCATTTTTGACCTTAACCAAGTTTTTATTTTAATGTGAAACATTTTAAAGTACCCAAATGAATATTTAATTTTGTCATTATATTAATTTTGCCTAAAAATTCTTAGCTTCGGGTCAGAGAGTAGGGTGGGGCAAGTGCCCCACCTGCCCCACCCTGGATACGCCCATGGGTAATACGATACCCCTTGGTAAGACTGGTTGTCAGACTTTTTGGGCTACTGACTACCTAACGACTGTCAAAGATCTACAAATGACAGCCGGGACCAACGGCTTAACGTGCTTTCCGAGGCACGGAGGAAACTCGGTATGTAATGGGTGGTCACCCATCCACGGACCAACCTAGGCAAGCACGGCTTAACCTAAAGATCGACCCGAGCGGCTGTTATTATTAAGCCACGAGCTCCTCTTTTTACACCCTTTATGTATCGTAATAAGTTTATTTTAGGATGTTTGAATTTTACTTCCCTTAAAGTAAGGCGTGCTGTTGACCAAATAACAACAGCGTATAAAGTTATACTTACCTGATTATACCGATGCCTCAGATTTACATGAGGAGCTGTATCAATATTTTATTCCAAATAATTATAATCGCTCTAGAAAGCATAAATTGTTTAATGTCCCATTTTGTCGCACTGCAGCTCGATCCACTTCCCCTATACCGTCTATGCTTACGATTCTCAACGCGCTCGTGGAGACCAACCCTGGATTGAACTTGTTTGCTGGTGAATGGAAGACGATAATGTTAGAATGTTTGTGGTTCTGTGAGAAGACCGAGTAAAAGGATCACTTAATTTAGTGTTAATGGCTAATGCTGTGTAAAAAAATGTGGTCCAAAAATGCATAGTTTCGAAGATAAATCATCAATCATCTCGATGAGTTATTCATTTTCATTCAAACCAATCATTCATATTTAAAGCTAAGAAAAGGCAACGTTGTCATATTTCACGTAAGGGTGTTTTACATTAATAATCGTGACTTCGAATTTGAATTAGAGATACCTGGATGATCTTCTATATTTTGGAAAATGTACCAAAAAAATTATCCAACTTCATGTATTCATTTAAAATACCCTTGAATTTACATGCCCAGATCTACGATGTAAACCCACAACTAATGTCTTTACAATTTTCCAGGAGAATCCCTCAAAGCACCCTATAATAATCCTGAAGGATGTGTCGTACCTGCACTTGCAAGCCATCTTGGAATTCATGTACGCGGGCGAAGTCAACGTGTCGCAGGAGCAGCTACCCGCGTTTCTCAAGACGGCCGCTCGGCTCAAGGTGAGATTAACACATATTTTGTGGGGGAACAAGGTGCCTTCCAGTCTTACCTCTTGGCCGCAAGCTCATGCTGAAGCGATATGCGTCTGAACGCTGCTGAAAACAATATACTTTGGGAAAGGCTGGGCAGATGAATGGTGTTTTCTACATCTGACGTTGGTTGAAGTCAAGTTGACGCGTCACCATGACGTAGCGTTAGATTCATGTAAGATGGTTTAACAGAGCCTATACAGTGTGGAGGGGACACCGACGCTAAAACGATCAGTACATCATTCTGAACCCCCCAACATAGAAATTTAAAAAAGAAATCTGCTGCTAAGTACATACATTCTGACGTGTAAGTATTGCACTCTTGTAGGAAATATTACTGAAACCGATTTCAGAATGATGTACTGAATACGTGGTAATTGTTGCTACGTCGGTGTCCCTGCTACCTTGTATACAGTCCTTTCAGTTATTTACCTCTGGCCACTGTCTCAACCATCGGTTTCTTTACTCTCGTTGCAAGTAAGGTTACTGCTATTATAGGATGTATACTCGGACAATCCACGTAAGCTAAGCGCAAAGGGGTTCACCAATACCTACGTCAGGGATCTGTCCAATCCAAACCGTCTATTTGCCATCTTCTCCGAAATGGCGGCATCGGTCACTAACTTCACTGCACTAATAATAATAAGTGTTATGTTTTCATCTCTCTAAGCCCGCGTCCACGCGGGCCATTTTAACACGACGATTTTTATCGCGCTCTGGATTTACCAATCTCGGTATTGATCCGAGCATCGAGAATGCAACAGAGCACATCCCAAAACCGCGTCAAAAAAGCGCTGCTTAGATTTTCAACTCGCGGCGCTAAGTATGTAGTGCCTTGTCAAAAAACTTCTGAGTGAACTTGGGCTAAGTCGTCAAAATGACGTCATCAGTTACTGCAGTCGGCACTATAAACAAAAGCACGGCGTCATGTATTCATCCGGCTTAAACATTTCCATCCTTGACTTGAAGCCCACTCACTCATCAGTGGTAAACCTCACTTCTCCCCAAAGTACCATTTCATTAGGTTTTTGTCAATACTTGGCTTAAAACATTAAAGTAAAGTGGTCAACCATACACCACACAAAAACATATTGGTTGCTGCCTTGCTATTTTTTGCTAGTCACACTTGTAAACACAAGTAAGCAAAAAATGATTGAGTTTGTCCAATTACTATTGATAAAGCACATTTTATGGTACATCCCAATTTTTTTACATAACTGGTTTTTACCGTTTCCACTATTCGTGTTGTTATTTTTACACGTAACAACATACAACACCAGTGGTTTCATACAACTCGATTCCTACCGGATTCCCTTTGAAAAATGGCACAGTCAGTATTCTATAGACAAATAATATGATCACATTAAAGCTTACTTCTTATAAAAATTGACCCTTCGCTACTGTACAACACACAACTAACAACTCATACAACTATTGATTCGTGTGAGAAACCCCGCGTGGTTCTGACATGGAGTGTCCTTGGGTCGTAAAGGGTAATTGAGGGTTCTTACCAAGCAACCCCTTGTTGAGCAGTGTGCAATTCTGCTGTAATTACATGCTGCAATAAGCGATGTTTTTGCTAGTCTTCGTTTGACGTGTAATATTTTTCGCGCACTGGAATTTGGCCACTACAGCCCTGATAAAGCCAGAAGGCGTCGTAACAGACCTCGCTGAAGATGACGGGGCGAGCTGGACAAATCCCACGACCAGTGGTCCGCATTAGCCCTGGATCAGTAAATCTGGAAGTCAATAGTGTGGCCCAGAGTAGGATGACGCAGGCTGACAGTAACTGGATTGTCAATGCACTGCTTAGCGCCGTGTTTTGTAATTCGAACTATGCGCATTTTTGAATCGCTTGGACTTTCTGGTGGATTCTCAAGGCTCGACTCAATACAGAGAGTTGAAAATCCAGTGCGTGACAAAAAATCGTTGACACTCTGAAATGTTTCGCCTTTTTTGTGACCATTTCATTCTGACTTTTTTTTTTTTCAAAACCTTTTACCAGCAAAGATAGACCTACGCCCTGTTTGAACTGTTTTAACAGGGTAGTAAAATGTATTTTCTTGGTACACATGTGTACTCAGTCACGAGCATGTATACACTTTCCTAAATTTAAAAGCAATTTTCGAGAGAAATAATGATTGTAACTTGGAGACTTGGATCTTTTTCATAAAAATATGAGTTCCAGAATACTATGTCCGTAACAACATGATATTTTAATTAGAACAGTAGGAGAAAAACACTTTTAAAAGCTGTAAATAGTTAACTTATTGGTGCTCGTGACTGTACTGCTAGACCTGTATTAAACTCTATGTAACTATTTACGGCTGAATTTCAGTGTGAAGGTTCATCATATTTTTTTGTACGTAACATTCAAAAAAATGCACAATATTAATATTTCCAATTTATATCCATTCCAGGTAAAGGGCCTCGCCGAGCCCCCACCACAGATGCCCAGCATCAAGCGAGAAGGCTAGCCCTTATATCAAGTGCCCTAAAGACTATAGTGAACATATGTACGAGCGACACAATGTAACAGTAATCACACTGATGTATACGTTCCAATGAGGTTGGTGGTTCACTCACATGCTTTTTAGTTTTGTTCGCCTTGAGAGATGGACTAGATATGGGATGCTAAGATAGCTGCAATATGTACAGTACTACATAGTTTTTTTGTGGGCAATAAAGGGTGTAAAAAGACCCTTAACGATGCCGAAAGGCACTTGTTCTCCCCGTCATTGCGATCATTTTTTTTATTCTAGACCATACTTGGGAACCTTCTAGTTACGGAGATATTGGGGGCCAAGTTCCAACTTTTTCACAAGTTTTTTTTATAAAGACATGTTTTTAATGTATGATTTTTACTTTAAACACCTCCACGACCCCGGACTATTCAATCCATCCATCAGTACAATGTTTTGAGCGCGTTACATTGAGTCCTACCTAAAAAAAAAGTCGTTTCCCAGTAATAATTTTTGCGTAGGGTGACTTAATTTGATGTACATAATGCTTGGTTGACAGCTTCGTGAAGGGTCCGTTTACACCCTGTATGCCAGAGATCCCATCGATATGTCCATTGTAATAGAGTATTTGCCTGAAAAAATCTATTTAGTCCGTCAGTTAGATTATCAAAAAATATTGGACACGTATTTTTTCTTTTGTCTTATAAACGAAAAATGACCATGATACAGCGCGTTGAAATCTCGCGTGACGTCACAATTTCTGTTACTTTCAAAAAATAAAAGGAAAAATACGTGTCCAACATTTTTTGGTGATCTAAGTGACGGTCAAATTTTTTTTTTTCGGTTTTTTCAAAATTGTCTATTGTTTTACTACTTGTCAGTAACATCCAATCTTACAGCCGTGTCTATTAACAAGTCAAAGTGATTATTTGAGTAAAAGTAATTATTTAAGATACAATTTTTATTCTATTGTTTAGTAATTGCTTCTTTCTGTAGTCTAGTTTTCTTTCTAAGCTTTGCTTTCTTCGACGGTTCTTACTTCGTTTAAATTCTTGTCTGTTTCATAAAAATGTTTGCAGAAGTAATTAATAAAACTCAAGTTATTACTTTAACTTGACTATTGATACGGGTTTAAGAGTTTGGTAGACAGGCAATATTAATTTTCAATAACCATGCTATTTAGAACTGTACCTATTGCATCATGTCTGTCAAATATGTAGTCTGTGGTAGAGTGCCTGTATTTTACATTTATATTAGCTACTCTGTGGGCATCTGCCAATTTGTAGCTAATGCAGAGCCTTTGGGTTTACTTGGCTTTATAAAAAGGATGTTGGCACTATACGAGAATCATACAGAATTAAATATAGTGCTTCAAAAAGTAGTAATTTTATTAACTGTCAAATTTTGCCAATCAACCTTGAACCTAATGCTTTAGTGATAAAGTTGAAAATCTCATGAATCATCTGTACTATTGTATATCTGCAATTTTTTTTCTTGTATTTCGTGCCATTTAAGACTTGTGCCTTAACTTATAGTTCTGTGCCTAAAATATTGTAAAAACAACATATCCCATCTTCATAAGTGGGTAAGAATATGTGAGTGAATACCTTACCCCAGACGGAATGACTTACATCTATTTATTTCATTTTGAATAACAAATTATCCCGCACTATTCTTTAGTTTTCTGAATCAGTGTTGTCAACATAAAAAATATAATATTATAAATTAATAATAGGCTGTGTCTATTTAGCTATAGAAATACAAATAATAAAAATACAGGAATATATAGAATATTTATCTCTACATGAAACTCCTTGAGACTCTACACAATGGCTGACCAAATAAAATCAATATTCCGACTTTGCTCGACTCATATAAAATAGGTTTGTTATTAAAATGAGCGTTGGACGTAATACTGGCCTTGGCTAGCCAATGTTGGAGAGTTGGGGATTAGAAACCAACTGTTTTGCCGCCAAATAATTTTCCTTTTTTAAATTGACAACACTGGTCTTGATGAAAGTTTAAATACAACCTCTTTTTCTTTATATTGACTTTTGCACTACTTTTTTTATCACATTGAAACTGGTAGCGACCAGGATCTCATCTATTTGGGTGTTTTTTTTACATTTGTTTATGTATAAGTATGAAAGAATCCGTAAACTATAGTGTTCGCAGAATGTGTTTCATTATATATTAAACTTTAAATACGTGCTTTGGCAAATCATGTTTATTTTGTGTTGCGATAACATCGATAAATTTGAGTAGAAAATTTAATTAACATTATTACTGATAAGAAAAACATTCAAAACAATATCAATTTTTTACCCTATTTACAGTTCAAATATTGAGAATTTATAACTACTTCCTGTAACACAATTTGAACCTTAAAAACAACTAAATTAGAACAAAATTCACATGACTTGCCACAGCACTTCATAATAGTAAGTATCTCAACTCAGATCATTGATATGGCGGCGTCAACTTGATTCTTAGCTTCGCTCCTGCCTTGCTCCGTAAGTTACCTAACGACCAAAGTAAATTAGTATTAAATAACACCGCTACCTTCACTTAACGTGCAACGGGGAGGGGGGATGCGCTCTAAGTTGACGAACAAAATGTGCGAAAGAGAGATAACTTTCTTTTTCTTGCAATAAGTAAGAAAGAGATAGTGGTCTTTAGTCATTTCCTTCTAGTATAGATAAAAATGCACTAAATGCTTCGCTTTAGAAATATTGTAATTTTTATGTGAACCTCGATTATTCTTTAGTGTATTTTATTTTACCACATTTTGGCGAAATACACATTATCAAATTGTAAATGTCCTAATATTTTGTCTTTACATCAATTTAGCCGGAAAATATACAAGGTAGGAGGGACACCGACGCTAAAACGGTGACCACATATTCAGTACATCATTCTGAACCCACCATACAGAAATTTTCATCGGTTATTTAAAAAAAAAACAGCTATTTCCTACAAAAGTGCAATACCTACACTATCAAAATGTATGGAACTACTGATTTTTTTACGTGGTTTGCGTTTTTGCGTCGGTGTCCCTTCCACTCTGTATGCATGTTTTTTAAAATGTTTCAGAATTTCAAATTAATCATTTTTCTATACAATCTAATAAGATATCTAAGCAGTTTCATTTTATATTCTTTTTGTAACAAATACTCAAGCGCATTCCCCCTGCCCCCCGTTGACGATCACGCACTAAGAATTAGACCCACACCGCCACATCAATGCCTTAGTCTATCCACTCCACCAATGGTTGCCTTACAGATGATTAGTGAATGCAATACAGGATGAGATGTCGACCTTAGATTTTTGAGCTGGTATAAAAATAAAAATTAGTCTGAATTTGTGCCCTGTTGATGGTAATAGGCTCGCCCCATCTGGGTGCAATAGCTCTACGCCATGCCTCTCATAGACAGGTTTGAACATGTAAGATTGTAGGACCTATTTAGTCCTGTATTTACTCAACAATTATCAATATTGGCCGAATTTTCGCTATAATTGCTTCCAATACCAAAAAAATAAAATTCGAGGAATGAACATACTCGTTAAAAAATATCACATAGCCGCAGTTATACCGAGCAAGACTGATCAACCGACTTTAAAAATAATGTTCTAAATATTTTGAATGTACAAATTCTGAGGTCGACATACAAACTGTATTGCAATAATATGTATGTGTAATGACAATGCTTTTAGATGATATTAGGTGTTGATTTCATGTATAAAATACACCATATTATGCCCTTATAGTAAGTGCATATTATATTGGGACGAAGTAAGCTACACTGCAAGAAAAAAACATATTTAAAAAGCAAAAAATATTTTCTATCTTTGTTATTGGTGTTTCCATTCATTTGGATTTTTATAAAGTACTGAAAAACTACCTAAAATGGTAAGAAAACTGGGCATTCTTAATTAATAATATTCCTTATTTATAATACTTACTAGCTGTCCCGGCATGCGTTGCAATGCACCTTTTCCTACCCTACCGTACCCTTTTTACCGACTCTACCTATCTATCCTATCTACCTACCCTACCCTACCCTACCTATCTATCCTACCTACCTACCCTACCCTACCTACCTATCCTACCTACCTACCCTACCTACCTACCTACCCTACCTACCTACCTACCCTACCTACCTACCTACCCTACCTACCTACCTACCCTACCTACCTACCTACCCTACCTACCTACCCTACCTACCTACCCTGCCTACCTACCCTACCTACCTAGATTTAAACTATCCTATCTCTCAAGTTGGATCGAACTGCACATGGTGTGCGAATTTTATTATAATCGGTTAAGTGGTTTAGGAGTCCATTGAGGACAAACATTGTGACACGAGATTTATATATATTAAGATTGCTTTTTTTATCCTTTGAAAGTATTGCAGCCTGCTTCGCCCTAATGTACTCGCAATGTGCGATGGTTCATATAATTAGGATTTTTTGTGCTGCGATGCGGCCTAGTGTGCCCTATAACCCTTAGTACCTACACTCATATCTGAGTAACTATACTTTCCAGCTTTTATATATCTACGTTTGATTGGTAATTTTGAATGAGTGAAATATTTTTCAATTGGAATCTTACGTATGAGTGCTCTGAAGTTTTATTTCCAAATCAATGCAATACATTGTTTTCCTAGTACAAAAGATGTTCAGATATTTGAAGAAAAATATAAAAAAAATATCTCGAAAAATAAAAACATGAAAAAAATTCAAATCAACACAAGATTAAAGTTTCGCGGTAGTACAATTCCAGCGCCATTTTGGTTTTTTCTTCGGGAATTTTCGGATAACGAATTTTCCCGAAGTCATTTTATCTTGTGTTGAATTGTAAGATTTGCGCATGTCTTAGATTGAAATAGGTGCAATTATTTTCTTTTGCGGCGTGTTTAGAAATACTGTTTATATTATGAAATACCATTTTCTGTTTATTTTAAGCTAATCTATTTTTTATATCTTCGGTATTGACGATACTTGAATGTCCATTGTAATACGCGTTAGTCATCTGTAAGGTTGTATAAGTGGTTTTTAATCCAGAAATAATATAGCATTGGGCATTCCAGTGTTGCCATTTTACAATAAGTAACCAAGAAGTTTTCTTTGAATTTCTAATTTCACGTTTTTTTTTTAAATGAAACTACGTATATTGTCATGAACAAAAAAAGTAATGAAGTAAGTTTCTCAAATATTATTGTTTTATCAATAACAATATTTCTAAATCACGCTGAATGAATACTTAGTATAAGTAAAGTTTTTCTTCTAGCGTTTCTTTTAGTTACGAATTCAGCACAATTTTGTAGGTTTGGCATTTTTTTTTTGTATAATTTTTAATTATTTCTTAGTAATGCTGACTGGATGTGTGAAACTGGGTGATTATACAAGACCGCTTATGCAGTAACAGTAATGTGTTCTTACCTTCTCAAAAGAACTTTATTTATTACCCATTCTGCCTTGTGCATAATTTATAAATAATCTATGGTATCCAGTATGACATGGAAGTGGTCAGTAAAAGCATTTCAACTCGACTGCCTATAGTTACTGTGTTCTACCCTCCCCCCCCCCCTCTCGCCCCCCACAGATAAATAACCTCAATGTTAATCGTTAGAGAATGATGTAAAAATGTAAATCTGATATTTTTAGACGACAAAGTTAATGGTATGTGCTGAATAATCAAGTGGTAACTAGTTGTAATGTAATGATTGAAATTATGAAAGATTTGTAATTTTAGATAATACAGATTAATTAAAATATTCCGAGTGTTTCATTTGTAACCTTATTTGTTTTACTTTGACAGTCTAGTGGTGCTGAGCACGAGATCCTGGATTCGATTCCCAGATCGGGCAGTGTTATTGGGGTTTCTCAGTAGCAGCCACGGAGTCTGGTTTTAGACCCGTTTGATGGCAATAGGCTCGCCTCCTTTTAAATGGTACTTAAACATAACTGGCGAAATGTGGGTGTACTATGGGAACAGCTCTGCTTTACTCTACGGGGATTACAGGCGTGATATTATGATGTTTATTTACCTTTTTTTTTTATTCCTTCAAATCCAAAATTTGGTCTATCTATTAATATAAATTATTTGTATATCTAAATATTAAAAAAAATATATAGGTACGCCAACAGATTTAGATTTCATGGTTTTTCTTTCATTTAATTTATCATGTTTGTTAGAGAGATTTGATCCTTACGATTGACCATAAAAGTACAGGATGTTATTTTTTTGGAATTTAGCCGGTTCGATTCCCGAGTTTGTCGAGCGAATTTTAGAAAATCTTTGAATGCAGATTATTTCTTTTTAAAAATAAAGGAATGTTTCCTTTGAGTAAAATTTTCTGTCTCCAGTATTTAGAGTACTTTCTCTCCAGGTGGCGTTGAAAAATTCCACCTGCATAATAACAGATAAGTGAAGAGATAAAGGTTTCAACCAAGAGTATGTTTTTCATGACAATATTACGCCGATGCCAACCAGCGCGCTCCACCGTTGGCCGCATCAAAGCTTCACATCAGGCGAGTTGCAGCCAAACGCAAGCCTGTTTAGTATAAAAAACAACACAGAAATGTATAAACACAAAAACCACCCACCCCGGGGACAAAATCAAACAAAATGTCAGTAATATAAATATTTTATTACACAGCAACAAGTTATCCATCATCAAATAGATCATAAAAGAATTATACATAGTAAATAGCACAACAAAATAAATAAACTCTTCTTCTTTATAAATAAGATAAAAAGTAGACACAAGGAATGATAAGTTCACAGTTTAATGCCGAAATTAACAGGCAACGCCGAAAGATTTGGTATAGCTAGCACCTAAGGTTAACATTTAATAATATAAATAAGTAAGTTACTGGAGATGACCCACGGGCCTACAGAAAAGGGTCTACCCAGAAAAATCTAGTTCATTCGCCCTCTCTGCCTGTCGTCGTCGTCGTCATTTGTTCGTCAGTTACGAAGTTCTGTCTGTTATTTGTTTGTCTATTACATAACGTTGTCCGTCATTTGTTCCTCTATCGCGCAGTCACATCAACCATTTGTTTGCCTGTTATATGTATAGTGCTGTCCGTCATTTTGTTTGTGAAAAAGTTATTTTTGTATTTCATTTGTTTGTCTGTTACATAGTACCGTCCGTCATTTGTTTGCCTTTTACATAGTTCCGTGCGTCATTTGTTTTTCTGTTACATAGTTCTGTCCGTCATTTGTGTGCCTGTTACATAGTTCCGTCCGTCATTTGTTTGCCTTTTACATAGTTCTGTGCGTCATTTGTTTTTCTGTTACATAGTTCTGTCCGTCATTTGTGTGCCTGTTACATAGTTCCGTCCGTCAGTTATTTATTTGTTACGCTAATCTTGTCCGTCATTTGGGAGCCTGTTACATAGTTTTGTCATTTTTTTAGCCTGTTACGTAGTTTTGTCATTTTGTTTGCCAGTTACTTAGTTCTATCCGTCATTTGTTTGCCTGTTAGTTCATTTTATTTGTCTGTGGTGTGGCTGGTTTGTTCTGTCATATATTCTGTCTTTCAGTTGGTCCTGTAAGATTGTGGGTCAGTGAGTTGTGTCAGTCAGTTCACGTTGTCAGAGCAGTAAGTAAGTCTTATCTGTTATGTCCTTTGTCAGTTAGTTAAATAAAATTCGTTCACGTTTGTCAGTTTGTCTGAGGTCGGTTTTTTTGTCTATTAGTTTGTTTGTTCAGTCAAATAGTCAGTTAGTTTAAGTTTATTGAACTAGCCAGTCTGTGGGTCTTTAAGTCTATCTGCCCGTCAAGTCGTTACATATATAACATGGATTCTAGCAAGTTAGAAAAGGCCTGCGTGTCATCTCCTGCAAAAATACGCAATGTTAATATACATTTAATGTTACTATACTGAGTGATTCTTTTAAGTTGGACAACAAGCTAAAATCCCAATCCATAAGAGATACCGGGAAACTTTCTTAGAAAACTTTGGCTCTTTTTGATGAAAACAATTTAGCATACTTAAGTTTTTGGTCAAGTGTAAGCCGTTCATAATTTGTACCGACGAAGAATTTTCCAAAAAGTCGTAAATTTTCCGTCCGTTCAAATTGTATAAATTTTGTTTTTGCTAAAATTAACCAACTTCCGTTGTTCCGAATTTTTCTTCCCGTACAATGAAAGGATCTTTACCCGAAAAAGAGTCAAAGGGCATGAAACATGAAATTAGGTTACTTTCCGGATTTACCCCTTGTTGCCAACTTATAAGAGACGCCCTCTATATTGTTTATCATCATAATATTCTAACATGGCAAAACTTAATAAAAATATACTTTTTAATAAATATTTTTCAATAAAAAAACAATTTTCTTTAAAATCACTGATAAATGCTTTGGCATGTATTTGGTATCGCTTTGGTCCTAAATTAATTAAATAAATATACAAAATTACATAAAATAAAAAAATAACATTATGGCAACACAACATAAACGACCAACATTTGGTCATAATTTTGTAGTAAAAATGTAAATTATTCGATTTTCACTAGACTATGATGGCATTTCTACACATTAGTTTTTGGTACCTTAAAAAGCCTATCATGTATTACAACTTCTAAAATGGCTCTACCTTAAACTAGAAATGTATGTTTTAACTGCGTTCAAATATGGAAATCCTATTTTTTTTATTAATCATTCTTCTTAGGTTTTGAATTTGGTTTTCTGACATGGTTTCTGGTCGGACTGACTCAATTCTGCAATCAGGGTAAGTAAGATTTAAATGGTTTTGGTCATTTTTCATTCGATTTAAGCCAGAAACTGTCAAATTTTCCCATTCGATTTTGCACTTAACCGTCAACATTTTATGGTTTAAAATAATTTGGAGAAATTTGACAGTTCGTGGTAACTTGATGTGCTGGCGACTGTACCTACATAATTCGTTACGATATTGGATTCCGTGGCAAAAATAAAAAGTCGGAACCCATATTATTATGCCGTCACTTAGTAGTGAAATATTTTTCTAACACTGAATTAAGCTTTCACGGTTTACAGCTAAACTTATACTGTTACTTATGCGATCATGACGTTTGCAACAGCATCGAAATATCGGGAGCTCAAAATAATGAACAATCACGGAAGATATTCTGTAAGTGACAGTATAAGTTTAAAAAAAAACAACCAAAACCAACCTACCCTCAAGAACCTCCTCCCTAACTGGTCTTAAACCCTTCAGGATTATTGCTCTGCCACCTCCAAGTGTCCGCGCACATGTCCTCCAGTGTCCTAGTGGCCCGCCAGGCCAGTAGCCGGTGGGACAGGGACACGTCCGCGTAGTTGGCGGCGATGTCTCCCGCGCGGCGGCCCACGATGCGGTAGGGGACCTCGCGCCCACTCGCCACTTTGAACGCAGCTATCATTTGGAGGACTGAGTAACCGGTGCCGGTACCTGGGACATTGTGGTTATGGTTTAGTAATTGGCTATACTTTTCAAGATGTGTAGATTATTTGGGATAACATATCATCACGCCTCTAGTCCCCGAAGGGTTAGACAGAGGTGTATCTAATTAGTACACCCACATTTCGCCAGTTATGTTCAAGTCCCATGTAATAGGGGGGGAGCCCTTTGCCATCAATCGGGCACCAATTCAAGACACCGGGGCTGCTACTGAGAAATCCAGATGGAAAAACCCAGTAACACTTTGACCGACCTGGGAATCGAACCCAGGACCTCATGCTCAGTAGTCGCGCTGGCGACCACTACACCAACGAGGCAGTCAACGACGATAGCTGCTAAAATCAGCTAGGCGAACTCCATTCAGTTATACAATCATATCATCAAGCGCAAAGGTGACAGGGCAGGCTGCGCAAGAGCAGGTAGGCCATTGTCTGTAGGATACAGTAAAGGACATAATAACCAACCTAAGTTAACAGCATGGAAGCCACTGAAGCCAGGCTGCTGGAACAGCTTGACAGCCTTCACGTGACCCTCAGCCAGGTCCTCAACATGGATGTAGTCCCTCACGCCGGTGCCGTCCACTGTGGGGTAGTCGTTCCCGAACACCATCAGCTCTTGGAGACGGCCTACTGCTACCTAGAGGAGGGAATGAGTTACAGGTTTTTTTTTTAATGGACAAGCCCGCTACACTATTCCCAAACCACTGCAACTCCTGAAAGCCAGAATCAACAGTTGCGACTAGGAAAGTGCCGAGACAATGAAGCGTGACGAAGTCCTAGAGAAACAATTTAACTGTCTTGGATCCCGCAACGAAATTAAGGAGTAAATTCTAAAAGTATGATGAGTTGAGGATTCATAGAGAATTATGGAAGAAGAAAAGTTGTGCATGGTTTTTTTTTTAAACGTGCTTTAAAATTAATAGTTAAACGTTTCTGCAAGGTTTTTATTTTATATTTATTTAACGAAATTATAGTACAGAGGTTTAATTCTAAACTCGCAAAACTTTTACGTTTGATGGCGAGTTAAATTGAGGTAATGTGACGGAGAGACTTTTGGTACGTTACAGAACTTAGTAAATACCTGTGCTATAAACGGCATTAGGTTGTTAGGTATTCCAGCAGGGTCCTCTCCGATGCGACCGCTGCGATGAGCGCCGACGGGGTTGAAGTAACGCAGCGATATCACCTTCCATTTCTGTAATGTTAACCATGACATAACGTTCAATTTCACAGCACACAAAAGAGTGCCTAACATGGGTAAAAAAATATTTACCTTTTCCTTTGACCCTGCAACTAACATACACTTTAGAAGTTATAGTAATGTTGTGCAAATTCAATAATGTCATATTAGCATGCACTGTCCCACTGCTGGGCAAAGGCCTCCCCCAATTCCATCCATCAGCCCCAGCCGTATGCGTCCAGTCGTCTCGCTATATCTTTCTGCGCTGGTCTCGGCAGCACCGTCCGTCTTCCAGCACTTATCGTGTGGAGACTTTTGCCCAGCGGTCATTGTGCATGCAGCTGACGTGACACGCCCAATATCATTATAACCTATATAGCAGCCTTCTTGCCAATGTCCACTATGCCCGTTTAGGAACGCATCGTGGTGTTTCGAATCCCAGAATGCTGCTTTCCATTGCCCTTTGGCAAACTCCAAGGCGGAACTTCTGCGACTTGGTGAGCGACCATTGACTTAATAACCTATAATTTATCTCTCTTTTTTAATAAAATTGCATCGTAATAAACCTAGGTTGATACGTTGATAAAGTTGAAAGTTTTTCTGTACCCGACCATAAATATAGCACATAGAGTTGTCGATAAAAATTGGCTTTGCGGAGCAACACTCATACCTGTCTCTTTCTGAAGCACTAAGTAAAAAAAAACACCCAATTTCTGTAGATAGATATGTTCAATTCTTGATTACTTTCGTTGAATAAATCGTAATTAACTGATACTTAATTTAAGAAAAGATGAAAGTTTACACACTACCAACTACATGATAATTTTTTTCTTCTATTTACCTGATCACTAGTACAGAGATCCTTCATGATCTCCTCGCAGAAGTACTTGGACTTGCCGTAGGGGCTGGTGAGCCCTCGCCCAGTGTCGTGAACCTCGTCGATCGGCAGCCTTTCTGGCTCGCCGTACACCGTACACGAAGAGCTGTACACTAGCTTGTACACGCCATATTTACGCATCACCTGGAAGAAAATTGTTCGGTTATTGTAGATTAGGCTTTTCCCGTGGCCCGCCGCGTGGAGGTCGAATAATATCCCACGGGACGGGGTACTGCAGGGATAAAAACGTATCCTATCTCCTAATCCAAGTCATGGTTTACCTGTGTGCCGTGTTATAGAAATACGTTCAACTGTAAAGCTATGAATGGGTAACAGACATAGGTACAAAGTTAGTACTCTCGCAATAATAAAATGGATGGATGTGTTCTTTCATTAGCTTTTTATATAGGGTAAAAGGGACAAACGGCTATCACGTATTCAATACATCATTCCAAACCTCCCCACATAGAAATTTTTCATCGGTAAATTAAAAAAAAACGACTCTTTCCTACAAAAGTGCAATACCTACACGGTGAAAATGTATGGTATAGTATCAATGGGTATAGCTGTTTTTCTTTATTAGCTGATGAAAAATTACGTTCAGAATGACGTACTGAATACGTGGTAATTATTTGTGCGTTGGCGTCCCTTTCACCTCGTATAGTTGGCTGACAAAGTCACAGATAACCAGGCGAGAAATGATGGGCACCACTGTACAGACGCCAGCACATCAAACTACCCGAAACTGTCAAATTTTCCCAATCAACCTTGAAGCTAATGCTTCAACGATAAAGTTGAAAATCTATTAAAGAAATTTGACAGATTGTATTAGCTTATGTGCGTCAAGAGCGTGTGAAAGGTATTTGATTGATATCTTATTTTGGTTTAGGAGACAGTAGCTAATGGGAGATTCTAATGCAGATTTCTTGGCAATAGCTTTAGTAATCGGTAATTAAATTTTTCTTCTATTCTAGATTTATTTACAGACAATTATATCACACTAGCTTACGCCCGTGGCTTCGCCCGCGCGGAGTTCATTCAGTGTCCCACGGGATCTTACTACCGGGGATAAAAAGTATCCTATGTAATCCAGGTTATAATCTGTTTGCTAAATTTCATCCAAATCCGGTCAGTAGTTTTTGCGTGAAAGAGTAACAAAAATCCAGACATCCATACATCCTCCATTCATTAACAGAAAATTGAGATGAGGACCATACAGTTTCGTGGGGCTATTAAACCATGAGAGTAGTAATATAATTATTAAACCCAAGAATACAGTCACCACAATAATCGATTCTTGTATCACACAAATAGGACAATTATACAAATATACACGCGAGCAAATAGCTCTAGGTCGTAAAAATATTATTAGTCCGCTATGGTATCCAGGTCATCAATTAGTTAATGTTTGCTACAACAATAACCTATATCTTATTATTATGACACACGTACAAATACCAAACAGTTATAAATTATGTACAGGGTTACGTTAGGTATTACAAAGTAAAACTTGTAGACAAAAATTTTTTGTGTAGTAAATAAATAAAATAAATAAAATTGAAGTGTCTTAGCTTGTTATTGAATGCATATGAAAATATATACGGCACTTATTACAAAAACTCATTTTTTTCAATTTTTGTTTGTCTGTCTGTCGGTCTGTCTGTCTGTTTGTTCCAGCTAATCTCCGAAACGGCTGAACCGATTTTGATAGCTGATGTTATAAGGTCTATTTTGACTACTTTTATTTTAGAAAAATAATTAGGGTTCCGTGCAAAAAATAAAAACCCTTGAAATTGTTAACAAAATCCAATTTGAAAAGTAACCTTCTCAAATTGGCGCGCGCGCGCGAATTTCATACGGCTGTTATGTTATACAGATAAAAGCGAATGAGCATTAAAAAAAATGTTTCTTTGGGAACGTTGTTTGTTATCATGAGTACAATCACGTGTCTAAGTATCGGTCACTAATTACCAGTCCCCACACACATCTACATAATTAAGAAAAAATGTCAAGGATAAAAACTTTGATCAACAAGAATTTTCCTTGCTTACCTCTAAAAGCGTACAGGTCCCACTAATGTTAGCTTGGTAGTATTCTAGGGGCTTCTCCACGGACTCGCCGACCGCCTTCAGCGCTGCGAAGTGGATCACGCATTCTATGTCGTGCTGCAAGAAATAATTGTTAATATTATGTAATGTAAGAAACTGCCTCGTTGGTCTAGTGACTGCTAAGCATGAGGTCCTGGATTCGATTCCCGCGTCGGGCAATATGTTATTGGGTTTTTCCATCAGGAATGTCTCAGTAAAAGTAATGGAGTCAGTGATGTCATATTGAAGAAATCATACTCACTTTCTCAAAAACCTTGCTCAACCCCGCTCTGTCCCTGATGTCCAGCTCATAGAAATGTATTGTCTTATTCGTCAGCTCCTCAATAATCCTCAGGGGTTCCGGTTTCTTCTGACCCTCAGCCCTGTAGGAGTTGAAGAGGTTATCTACGACTACTATATCGAATTCTGGGTGATCTGACTGTCTCTCCAGAAGGGTGGTCACTGTGTGGGAGCCGACGTAGCCTGCGCCTCCCGTCACTAAGATTGCTGGGGTCATGGTGACTCTGGAACAAAAGGTTTTATGGTTATATGAGGTGTTTCTTGACCTATTCTTCTTAGCGTGTCGATGGCAATCTAGATAGTGTCATCAGCCCAGAACTGAGCAACTAGTTTGGCGCTATCGGTAGCGTCCAACAGTTCCTGTAGTGAACAAACAACAGGACACGCAGGACACGATATTAAGTGCCTCATCGTTTGCAGAACAGCAGATATATTGACCGTCACAATCAATCCACTTTTGTTTTTTTTAAATACCGTCTTATGTCGTCAATAACATCTGTTTATGTTTAAAGCCTCTGATAACAGTAGGTAGGTACAGATGCCAGCACATGAAGATACAACAATCTGTCAAATTTCTTTAATAGATTTTCAACTTTATCGCTAGAGCGTTAGGTTCAAGGTTGATTGGGAAAATTTTACAGTTTTGGGTAGCTGTACTACCGGGTTCACTTACGGTTTGCCACTTTTCACCCTATGCCTTAAGTAATAAGGTTGAAAGTGGTCGACCTTCAGTGGACTCGGGAGTACCCTCGCCAAATCGTGGTACTAACACTGTGGTACACTACACTCTACAGGAGATTGACTGTTGATGCCACCGTTATCTCCGAGATCCGCAAATTCGATTAATTAGGTAGGCCGGGCACTAACTCCGTTCTCCATGTTTTAATGTACCTAACTTATAAATATATAATAATAAATAAATACCTAACTTATGTAAAAAAATGATTTTGCATGCTATTATTATGGCGGAATGTGTCCTGCTCTATGACATTTTTATAACATCCTGTATTTACCACATTTTATACAAATAAATACTCACTTACTTACTTACTGATTACGAGTTTTATTTCTAAAGTATCCAAACATTATGAAATTTTACATAAATTATAGTAACTAACTAACTTAAAAGGAGTTGGAATAAGCAAGAATTTTTTTTTTTAGTTTTACAATTTTTTTTTCAGTGGGTACTTCATGAGGTGATGTTTCAATGTTGATAGTTATTTTAGTAAATCAAAGAATAGTAAGCGTCGCGTTCGACTAAGATTAAGTAACGTGTATGCTATTTTCCTCATTAGTTTCTTATTCAATTGCAATTTGTATGCTATTGTTATGGCTTCATGGAATCATGATTAGAATCACGTCATCAATGAACAAGAATGTTTAACGATTCCTTAACTTTTCAATTTCAAAGAATTTCTTTATTGGAAGTACCTAATATAACAAAAAAAAAATATAAGTAAGTATATATATATGTATATGTTTATTTTTTTAATTTAAAGAAATTGAAATTTCATTGCCTTAAATTATTTTAGAGATTTTAACATTTTTTAAACAATTAGAATTTATTGCCAAGTTTAAAAAATTTAAAAAAAAAAACGACAAACAAAAACACTTACAATCAACAATCTTAGTGTCTCCAGTTATAACAGTGTCGCGCAAATGCGAAACGCGATAACTATATACTGAGCTAAGTAAATAAGTTTACGTTAAGAATGTATTATACCTACGTACATAAATGACGTGGAATATTGTTCAAGTAATGTTTTGTTCTGGCTAAACAATAGTGTTTTTCTAGCGAACCTATCATTTATTTTGTTTGTTACAACTAGGCACAAACAGACAAACCTTTCTTTGTTGTCAAAAGCATGATGGCACCTGTTTATTCAATTGTTTTGATGTATAGAAGACGACTGAAGAAGGTGGATGCAGAACAAAATGGTTAGGGGGCGTCCATTAATTACGTGAGGCGTTTAGGGCGAGGACGTCGAGCCGAATCTCATTTAAGCTCACGAGGGATACGGGAGATTAGCTTGGGTGGGGCTGTCAAGTCAAATCTCACGAAATCTCACCAAGAGGGGGGGAGGGGTCGAAAAATTGGCAAAATTGCCTCACGTAATTGATTGCTGCGTGTGTGGGGGTCCTTTCACAGCCGCACAACTGATACATTTTCGACACCAGTCCTCCACATCCTATCGACAGTGGATCCAATAAAATCGCTCTCGGATCTTCAGTAGAGTACTTTTTACCCCCATACGTCCTCCTGAACATCCATCGTGATAGAGCCGCAGAACATTCGGTACCTTATTGGCTTTAGGGACAACCATTTGTAGATGACAGCTGTCCCCTCGAGCGTTTGAACAATCCTATTGCGCAGAACTTCAGCACATAATTTACGCTACATCAGAATATGTAGGACCGCAAATACAAATCCGAATTGTCTGTTGTAGATGTATATCTTTCAACTCTCTAGTTACTGGGTTAAAAAGGTCGGGTAGACAGTCTGGTGTTCAGCTGTATCCGCTTAGACTGGTAGCCGTCCCCAACATAGTTGGTAAAGGGCTGGGCAGATGATGGTAGAAGTGTACCTTTAAGGCACATGTAATAAGGGTTGAGCCTATTGCCATCAATCGGGCACAAATCACCAAAGTCCGTGGCTGATACTGAGAAATTCCTTATGGAAAAACCCAATAAAAATTTACTTGACCCGGGAATCGAACCCTCATGACCTCATGCTTAGCAGTCGCGATTGCGACCACTAGACCAAAAGCATCCTCGTTGCCTTACAGTTAAATCCTTTTCAATTTACCATAATTTATCTGAAGGCTTAGGTACATCAGTTACAACCAATCAATGCGCATCATTCAAGCGATAACACGCATTATGTATGAAGTCATAGAGTACATATTATTCGGCGTGTAAAAACAAACACATATGCAACAATAGGTATGTTACATATAAAAGCGTCACCAATTCATCATGCAATCCACAGTACACTTGTAATAATATTGTTATAATCAATATTCTTTTGAGGTGACCTTGTATGCTGGTGAACCAGTGTACGACGAGTCTTATGATGTAGGTTGCAGGTCGTAGATGCGAAATCAGACAGGATCATTACAAACTTTGTAAATTATTTCATCACCCTTACTCTCAAAACGGTGAAGAAAATCATCGTGAGGTTACCATTATGTTCTAGAACCGAAAATTCGAAGACATGTGACAGCCATCAAGCCGTACTGGACCCGTGGTCGATTACGGACCACTCCCACACACAGGGAGGAGGCTGTGTGCAGTCGGAACATTAAAAATCAGAATAACTCTTGTTTAACATCACTAATCCATTAAAACAACGAAAGAATGTGGTAATCATAGTGGCGGTACTTTCATACAAGCCTAGAAGCTTGGCTGGCCTCATAACCTACCAACCTTCATGATGATAGGGTTTCTGGAAAGTCTGCTTGCCCTAAGGGTTTGTATTGATGATCCTAGGCACGCCACTGGTAATCAGTTGTATAATCTAACATTAAAAGTAGAATAGAATGTATCTGTTTCGCATATTACTTTCTTCTTTAGGGAAGATATCAACAAGAAAAACGAAATAGCTACGCCAAATTAGGAGTGCGCCCATATGCGTGACTACGCCGAATGCGTAGGAGTGTTAATGAAAGGTCGTCCGGGAAGTTCGCAGGTCATGTCAAATTAGATAGGGTTCAGTCATATTTGTGACGTCTCTGATAACTGAAGATAAGTCGGTATTCTTTGATACTAGTCTCTGACGAACGGATAATTTGTCTTGTAAGTAAGTTTTTGCAAAATACCGCATGTTGTGTTTAGAGGCCGCGTAGATTCTTGGTAGATCGACTGACCGAGAACTTAGTGTACCTAAGCCAAACTTCTTTATGTAAGGAGAAACACTGAAACAATAACCTCTAGAGAGAAAAATCATATTATTCTATTTAGAAAAGAACATGATTTGCTCTCACTACTAAACCATACCACCAAACGACGATTCAATATTCCACGATTTAAATCATGTCGAACCCAACTTGCTGGGGGTAGAAAACAACGCTATAATCATTCAAACTTAGATGATATTAGAAATACAGCTAATAATGAAAACCCTTATGAATCATATTGGGGATTCGATCAACCATAATCCGAATAGCAATTCCAAGTCCGACCTGAAACAGACACAATGACAAACCATCCTTATTAACGTGTCTCTTCACAAAAATGTCTAGATACACTATCAGTGCAAAGAATATTGTAATTGGAAAAGCTTGTAAGAAAGATAATACAACTGATTGCCTCATCCTTTCCTTGTTTTAATGGATTAGTGATGTTAAACGGGCGTTATCGTGATTTTTGACGCTTTGCAGTTTTGGTTTACTTGTGTTAAGGAAAGTTTGGTGTAGATAAGTCACTTGCATTGTGGAAAGTGTGCACGTTGCATGCTTAGAGTACAACTTAATTAATTTCAAGTAGAATCCTAGAAAATGGAGCACCAACAGAACAGTGGACCCCCACTTTCAACTAAATTAGATTAAATTTTTATCCATAAAATAAACTTCAAATCGCTTTCCTGTAAAGTGTGCACTTTTCACTTTTTATACTTTACCCAGGGACAGTCGTAATAGACAGGTAATAACAAAAATATCATATATCATGTCATGTGCTTTGTTTACAAGCAAATCGCTATATGTAAAGTATTGATATTCAGCTGCATCTAATGAGACCAGAAGTCGACCCCAACAGAGTTGTGAAGTCTTGACGGATAAGTTACTTGCAGAGTGGAAAGAGGTATTCAGAGTAGTATTATCATCACATGAATACATTATAGTAACACTTATAAAGTAAACAAAGCAAATTCTATTCTTCTGAAAGGTGACCTTGCCTATGAGCGACATTTGCCTAGTGCGGTTAAACGATGATTGCTGATCATTAAAGTAAATACTCTGCATACATCGTTTACAGGGTCCCTTTACGAAGCCGTCAACCAAGCATTCTGTACATCAAACTAAGTAACATTGCGCAAAAATAATTGCTGGGAAACGAATTTTAACAAAAAATAATTATGCATGGTTCGTTCGAGATAGGAACGGGCAATCAGAAAGTAAGCTGTAGTAGCTGGAAACCAAGATCCTATTCTTGGTTTCCACAGAAAAAGCTAAGACCTTAAGACCTGTTATAGGATGGTTGAGAGTGGCCGAGTGTCGGGACCCACATAATTAGCCCATAATGTCCCTACTGCTGGGTCAAAGGCCTCCTCTCTTTGTGATGATCTCTCTATGAGTGGGCTGTAATCCGCCAACCACGCGGAGGGTCCGCGCGGTTGGTAGATGTCTCATGTCTTCGATTTTTTGGGTTTTACATGGCGGTTTCCATACCATGATTTCCTTCACCGTTTTGACAGCAATGGTGATGAAATAAATAAAACAACGTAATGCACCTGTGGGGAATATCCTGGATGAGGCTGGCACAAGAACGTGCAGCTTGGGCCAAGCAAAGAGATGCCTATACCCAGCAGCGGGTGAAGTCGGGCTGAGGATGATGATGATGATGAATGCACCTGTCTGGGTTCTACAAACTCCTAGTCGGGGCCGTTACCACTGGGCCACTATTGCTCTGATGGTCCTATTGCCATCAGAGGAATAATATTGGCTCATGAAGGTGATATTGATGGAGTTTTTGATTGCTCAATGGAGATAGTACTAAGTTAAAGCAAACAACAGCTTGAAATCGCAGTGATTGACTGATATCTATCTGAAGGGTATGATAGCAAAATATTTACAACATGGATTGGAAAGGTTATCTCAATCGCAACACCTATGTCAATGAAATGTGCCATTTAATTTCATATTAATTAAGTTAAATTAATGAACGAATTCTCGTTTGAACACTTGGAGCATAGTACGCTTACGTCGGGAGCGGCAAAAGCTGGTCGACTGCGCTCGGTGCTATCACAAGCGGCAGCATCGAAGCTGTTCTCGCTCTAGCAAATGACGGTTCTGAGCGACAAAAAAGGATAAGAGCATGGAAGAACGCGATCCGTGCTGCTAGAACTCCTATATGAGGCAAATTCTGGGCTGACTCAATTCAGATTGCTATCGACACGCTAAGAAGAATGAAACAATATTAAATAATTGATGGTAATGGTTACTGAAAGGCATGGGAAGAGGCCTTAGCCCAGCAGCGGGATGACCCAAACTAACTGTTACTGGTCACTATAATACTGTTATGTTGGATCGGAAAAACAGCGAACCGCTACTTTGAAATTGTATAGGTACTCCCGCGTCCACTGAGGGTCGACCACTTTTCAACCTTATTACTCACGGCATAAGGGTGAAAGTAGCAGACCTTTTAACCCACTTGGTTTTTTTTTAAACCAAGGATTAAACTTCCCGGAAAAAAATTGAGGAAAAAAGTATCAAAATCTATCCATTAGTTTTGTGGTTTAACTTATTATTTCATTTACCAATACATAGAAAGACAATCTACATGCATACACAAGTTTTATGTATAGGTAGTGATAGGCGACAGCTCTTCAATAATTATAAGAATTATCAGTTAGATAGGATTAGTACTGTATTAGTCAATAAATGTTATCAATTTAGATAATCTCCTGAGTGGAAAGCCAAAATGTTTTATTGCTTTTTACCACGGTCTAGCGGAGTGCTTGATATAGAGACTGCTGCCAATGTGTGTACCTACGTACCAAGCCTTAATTAAGGTGGATACAACCAGACACAGAGACTTCGCGGGCTGCCCTGGTGGTTCTATCTTAAAGTCTTCGTATTTAATGACGAAAGAAGTAGGTTTAGGAGTCATCATCTGCCTAGCCTTTTCCCAACGGCATGGACGGCTAGCTACCTAACGACTGTCAAAGATCTACAAATGACACCCGGGACCAACGGCTTAACATGCTTTCCGAGGCACGGAGGAAACTCGGTATGTAATGGGTGGTCATTTGGTCACCCATCTACAGAACAACCTAGGCAAGCACGGCTTAACCTAAAGATCCATCCGAGTGGCTGTTATTATTTAGCCACGAGCTCTTAGTGGGTTTAGGAGTGTAACATAATATATGTAGACCACCCCAATGGCCACCAGCTAAAGAACTTTGCCCAACACTCGGAATTTCTCCTGTACATTGACAAAAACACGCTCCGAAGGGCTCGTGGCCAAATAATATTAACAGCCGTATGAATCGATGTTCAAGGTTAATAACCTGCAACGCTTAAACCCTTTGGTGCACGTTAACTCATTGGTCCCGGCTGAAATTTGTAGATCTTTGAGTCGTTAATGAAGCCTGAAAGTCTGACAACCAGTCTTACCAAGGGATATTATGTTAACAGTAAATGGGCAATGGGAGTTTGTCAGATAGGCAATCGCATCCAGTTAGACTGGAAGCCGACCGTTTCTAGTTGGGAAAAGGTTAGACAGATGATGAGGTTTCGAGGTGCCGGCATCGAACCTGAACCCGCGACACGTATGCAAGTAGCGCAGCCGTCAAAAGCTACTGAGCCCGCGTGCCATGAAAATAAATATCAGATATTTTACTCTTAAAATTCCCAACAATTACTATTCGTATTCAGAAATAGCATTGATGCAAGGGAGGATGGTTTTATGCAGGAAACTAAAGGTTTTAAACAGAATCAATGATCGATAAATAAACTGAAACGTGAGTGTGGGAAAATATAGATTTTAGTATTGTTGTACCAAGTTGAATTGAGTTCTAGTTGTAGGTAATAGTTGTTTTAATCACGTACTTATTCAAGAAGCCTTCCGAATTAAATAAAATGTCTATCAGAGCATCCGGTTGTAAAAAAATTGTGCACGTATTCAGAATATCGCTCCGCTGTAAAATTACAAAACCGATACTAAACTAGTAATTTATTAAACGCGGAATAAATTCATTGCAATGAAAACCGTTCCATGCACTTAAAGGCTTAACCTTTTTAATTAAAACCTATTTGGTCTGGAACGTCATGAAGTATGTACCGCTCTATTTTTAAATCTAGACTGACACTGAATTAAAAAAAAGAACTCACAAACTTTTTTTTTTCACAGTATGGCACGGCAAAGGAGCACACGCGAGCGGGAGAACGGCAGTGAGGTCACTGCGGAGAGTTCTTATCAAATTGTACACTATGTTAAAGCGGAAATATATTGAGTATACGATACAATGTATGACGTGGGCGTACTGTTTACAGCCGGGCTGCGCACGTGTTCTAGACTCGAGGCTGAATTACAGGCGTATCGAGTTGGCGTGGAGTTGAAATCGCAGTTTTTTGAATCTGTGAACCCAAATAAGTTTTCCCAAAGTAGCTATGTATGAGGGAATAAATTATAGAGTAACCAGGTGGTGCGGGTTACGCATGCTGCTTCACAAACGTTTCACGTGTGATTCTGGACAAAATGGATCTACTTCCAAAATTATGTTATGTCTCGAAAGATAATATGCATAACGCTTTGTAGGATTCTTGGCCTTTTTTTTGGATGGGAAATCATTAAATAACCCCTCCCCCCGCTCTGGGTGGAGTGGGGGAGTGGGAGTGTCAGACTTTTACTGACTAAAACCCATCCATGTTCCTTCTTTGCCCTTTGTGTTCCTGGGCCGCGGTATCTCTTTCGAACGGTCCCGCAGCCAGGATTCTTAGCCTTTTTTTTTTTTTTTTTTTTTTTTTTTTACCGATGGGAAATCATCAAATGACTTCTCCCGCTCTGGGTGGAGTGGGAGGGAGTGTCAGACTCTTACTGACTAAAACCCATCCATGTTCCTTCATTGCCCTTTGTGTTCCAGGGCCACGGTATCTCTTTCGAACAGTCCCGCAGCCCCGGAGGATTCTTAGCCTAAGGTATAAATTACAATTTACGCTGAGTATTACGCCATCAGGTACCAGATCTCTCGAAACTTAATTGCATTTTTTGTGTAATAGTAGGCGTAAGGCTCGATTAACTCTGAATACCAGGCGGACAACGAAGCTAAAAGCGAGCCAGGAGGTGCTGGTCGCTGCAATCTCGGTGTGAATTGAGTGTATACATCAGTTTCTCTGGCGCTATAGTCGGTACAGTCTTAGAGCGTAACATAAGCTCGGTATGTTCCGCGAAGTACTATTACAAGCAGATTACATTATCAGCACTTGTATCAACTCGTTGAGCTATGTTTTATTTTGTAATACTGACACTCACATTTCATGGTATGATTGATTTGTTTTAAATTTTGATGTTTTAAAATGTAATATAATCGTTAGTTGTATTGATAGTCTTTAGTTTCTATTTGCATTTATTGGTATAGTATTATTATTTTTGCGGAAACCGCAAGATTTTCGCTCATCATCATCAAAAGTCTCCACGAAACGATGGATGGACTGCGTGTCTGTGTGAAGGATGATTTGGCGAGAAAGGAGGAGTCTGATGAGATGACGAGTAATAGAGAAGTATGAAAGAAACAGACACGCTGCGCCGGCCCCAAATAAATTGGTATAAGGGCAGGAGAAAGATGATCATCAGTCTTCACGCAATAGGTTCCTGAAGATCCGTCGAGGCCAGAGCAGCAAGAAGTGACGCGACGATTCAAACGCTTACCATTGTGGCTGGTTCGAAACGGGCAGGGAGGGTAACGAGTTTTTGAAAGGAGTTGGGGGAAGCCATTTTCCAGCAGTGGGGCAGCAACGGCTAATAAAAAATATCATCAGCCTCCAGCAGTCCACTGCTGGATATGGCCTGTCCAATGGCACGTTATCATTGGGTTTTTTTTTTTGTGGAGTTGCGGACACCAGCCCATTATACAATACAATACACTCACTCATTGGTTTTCGCTCATTTTTTGAGAACAGGTGGGTATAGTTCTATTCAAACTTTATGGCGGCTCGGAATTTAGCTGCGAGTGATGGTCTACGCATTATACAGTCAAGACGATGCGTCCTATGCGCTCCGCTGATACCAAAAATGTGTTCTGCGCAGCTTTACGTTAGATGTTTCGATCCGCAAAAAAGTTAGAACCGTAATACCTGCGCTGACCGACCATCACTCGCTGCTAACTTCCGAGCCGCCATAAAGTTTGAACATAACTATAAAGGCGTGTAAACGCGACGTTGATTTTTTAAAGCGTGTTTTTGAGCGCAAAATCTAGCGCGATTATAATAATAATACATTTTTATTCAGTTCGCATAACAAGGTAAAATATTAACAAGCTAGTAACAACGGACAATGATCCTTAAGCACTAGATTTTTACACATCCCCTGGACTCCACACTAGGATACCCTGTGTCGTAGGGTCCAGTCTCTTCCCAAGTAAGGGTATGTTAGCTTTATAATTTATAATTAGCGGGTCTTCAGGTCTTAAAAAAAGCGCGCGTTAAGGAAGCGAGCTTTCTAGCGCTAAAATTAGCGCCCTAGTAAGCGCGAAAAGAAGCGCGCTTATAAACGCGTTTGGAAAATTGAGCATTATTTTATTACAAAGCCTGGATGGATTGTATGAGGAATGATATGAAAGATAAAGGAGTAAATGATAGCGTGACGGTTGACAGAGGAGAATGGAAGAAAAAAACGTGTTGCGCCGACCCCAAGTAACATGGGACAAGGGCAGGAAGATGATGATGATTTTAATACAAAGCCTAGGTCTGCACAATTTGGCCACTCATACTCCATGCAAAATGTGAGTAAGATATTTATTTTGGCTCTATAATTTCCGTGAAAGCAAGACAAAACAACTTTAGGTCTGAGTAAGTCAGATACTGTTAAAATTAGTTTTTCAGGAAATAAAACAGGTAAAACTTTGAAGAATATTAATGCTATTTCTTCTACTTGTATTTTGCATATTTTATGCAAATGATGCTGCCTAAAAACCTGCAGAAGCCTTGCCTTTGGACCAGGGGGCCTAAAATGGTCAATCATTGCGACAGAGAGAACTTTATCCCAATGGAGAGTGAGAGCAGAACAGAGTCTTCTCCCCTCCAGCCAGCATATCTGGCTAGAGTATACAAATAAATTTATAATAAAAAGATAATTCTCTAGACTCTAGAGTGTGCATTTTCATAGTCGGAGGGGGACAGCACACAGACCAACACACAACAATTTAGTTTGTTTTATAATAATCATTGCTATAGCCATTCAGAATCATAGAGCCTTTATTAGGCTTAGAGCCTCTATGGTATAACTTATGTCAACCTCATTGGGTCAGTAGTATTTATGGATTTATTTTATAGTCAGGTTAACCGTGTATATGCACACGTTTTCCAGGCAGTAAGAGGTGTGATTCTGTTTAAATACGCTGTGTATGTCTTGCCTTGTGTAAAATAGCCCTAAGACCTACATAGCGGGGCTGCAGGACTGTTCGAAAGAGATACCGTGGCCCTGGAACACAAAGGGCAAAGAAGGAACATGGATGGGGTTTAGTCAGTAAGAGTCTGACACTCCCTCCCACTCCACCCAGAGCGGGAGGAGTCATTTGATGACATCCCATCCGTAAAAAAAAAAAAAAAAGACCCTCTTATGTTTTAGAATATTGTATGAGCTGTATCTAAAAATGTGCAATAAAAATAAGAAACTTTTATTTGTAAAAATAGATAGTTACATGGTGTGTGAGATGTTACAATATATTTAGTTAGATTCTCTCTGCTGTGAAGCATACAAATATGAAAAATAAATGAATTAATTTAAAAACAAATACTTCACAGATCAAAGGGTAAATGTGTGTTATTTATTTAATGATTTACGATATAAAATAGTCGCGAGCTAGTGGTTTAATTCTGACTAAAAATAACATTAATATACTAGAAGACTACTACAAACAACATTTAATATATTGGAGCCATTAAAAACCAATTCTTTAGGTAAGAAACGGAATAATAAATTAATAAGAACTTACCCATTTTCGGTGGGTTTCATTTTACACAGCTGCTAAAATACGCGATGGGAACAATTCAAGGTCTGTATACAATATTCGCCGCCTATTACGTTGAAACACTATTAGTTAACATCTTTGTTTACTTAGTGGTGCTCGATTTTCTGAGTAAGTTTATTTTTGTTTGGATTTGGAATAAAAATTCGAATAAGCAGGGTCTAGTTGTACTTTGTGGGAAATCTCTTGCGTTTGTAGTGCCGCAAATATAATTATTGGAGTTCAATAATTATTCATTGATTTTTTATTAAATTGCCGGATTTCTAGAGGCGGAGGGAGAAGCTTCGACATGTCAAAGTCAAAATGTTACTCGCATTTCGTGTTTTCGCAATAACATTGTCAAATTGTCAATGTCAAGTAAAAGTTACACTCAAAAACTTATTTTATATAATCATTTTCAAAAGAAATAATTTAGCTTCCATTTCATTTTATTTTTTCTAACAATCTATTTAAAAACAAGCTCAAAAGCTCTTTTTTCTCAGAAGATTAATTAAAATCTGCAAGATTTACCCAAAGGCTGAGATAGCAAACGTGATGGAAATTGAGTTTCCGAACGGTTGTTGAAATGACATTTTATCCTAAGTTCAAGAATGGGAAAATCAATAAAGGGAAGCTAGACTTATATTTACTTTTTAGATATAGGTAACTGAAGCGTAGAACAGTTTTAGCTCAACAATAATTTGATAACACTACCATTAAACAAACAAATAGTGCAATAAATCAAAATGCGGAAATCCCAATAATATTTTATACAAATTCTTTTCAAAAGTTTTAGCAGTTTCTGAACAAATGACCAATTGTTGCCTTACTGAAAAATAATCATAATGATGGCTATGAACACTTTTTTGTTTTTTTTCACTAATTTGGGAACGGTGAAACAGCTTTTTAGGATAACAGAAAAAGCTTTACACTAGGAAAGCTAATAAAGTTAGAATAAGGATTTATATAGAAAACTTTTGAAATTCACAAGATAAAACGAGAAAAAAAGAGCAATAGGGTAATAGAAATAAACCCACTATTAGAGTAAAATCAGTAGATTTTGATTAATTACGGAACGTTCCTTTGTAAAAGTAACTGACGAGGATTTCGCTTACTATTTAAACGTTTTTCTTTTATTTGTTTTATAATTGCATTGTTTAAGCATGGCATGACGTTTTCATAATCGTCATAGTTTTCATAATTTATAGTTGCGCTAACCGCCCTGACTGATCCAACCCAAACTGCTCTAATATTTTTTGGTTATATTTATAATAAAATTTGGTTTACTGAAGCATGGTTTAATTCAATAAAAATATAATAAATGTTCACCTACTTCCATTTAAATCAACTTTCATTTAAATTACCAGCTTTTTTGTATTCCTACCGAAGCAGATTTTAGTTTCTGTGCTGACAACACTACGTGGCTATCTCTTTCTCTCCCGTATAGTTCTCAAGGTAGCCGTCCTTATGAAATTTTGGATTATTTTAATGTATTTAAGCGTTTTGTAAGACAAATAAATAGTGTTTCTATTTCTATATTAATCACGTAATATATTTAGGACAATATTACATTGTTAACGGTAAAGATTACTTAGATATTTTGTGGTGACAAATCCGTTCCCTCGGTGTCCAACGTTGTTTTGGTTTCTGAAAGTGCTACTTTGATAAGATTACTGTTAAAATAATACAAAACGCCTAAATGCAAGGTGTATGTGGTATTGTGGCTGAGTTATGAAGTGAAAGTTTGAATTTTAAAGTTAAAATCGTGAAGTAAAGTTTCCTAACCTAAAAGCTTGGAGTGGTGTTCTGTATTGGTGTTTGTACGTTGCAGATGAGTACTAAGATCATCAAAGCCAGCGCGGCCGAGCCCGATGTCTTCGAGACGTCGATCTCACAGGCCCTGGTCGAGTTGGAGACCAACTCGGACCTGAAGGCGCAACTTAGGGAGCTGTACATTACTAAGGCTAAGGAAATCGAACTGCACAACAAGAAGGTGAGAGGAACTAACTTTAATGTGTCCTAGAGTAATTGATTTCATACTTTTTCTATGGATTACCCACATAAAACTAGTTTTTTGGATCAGAATGTCTAAATTGCCCATGTGTATTTTTATTGACACGTCTGGTTAACCTGTAAAACAATTATAAAAACCTTAGCTTCGGTCAGAGGAGTGGAGGTGACGTCTTCATATCAGAGGTCACACCTATTGAAAATTGCCCAGGGCAGGTAGTTAGGCTTAACTACAGTAAGAGTTTCCAACAGTAAATCAACACAAAGATATCCACACATACTAACATAACTTCTTTCTAAGTTATTTAGTGAGTGTACTTGGTACAACTGAACTTCTATTGCAGTAAATACTGTATTGACTGACCTGTGTGTTGTTGATTATCAGTTTCCTAGTTATATGTATGTAGCTATTACCTTTATTAGTAAAAACACAGGCAGTCTCTGCTTTGAAAAATGAAAAACCTCATTACAACACTAATTAATTTCAATCCTCTTTAAATATTTCTCAAATCATAATCCTCTGTTTCCAGTCAATCATCATCTACGTGCCCATGCCCAAGCTGAAGGCATTCCAGAAGATCCAGATCAGGCTGGTGCGTGAATTGGAAAAGAAATTCAGTGGTAAACACGTTGTGTTCGTCGGAGACCGCAAGATTCTGCCCAAGCCCAGCCACAAGACACGCGTCGCCAACAAACAGAAGAGGCCCAGATCTAGGTAAATCATCATTATAGTTGTTATTTGCCTAACACAAGGGCCTATTTTACATTGCCCAAATAGCCACTATTTACTGAATAAATTGAAAAATGGTTATCTGAAATTATCAAGTAAGTTAACAGGAACTCAATCGTACCAAGAGAAATGATTGATGCACGTATAAGATGATACAATTAAATGGGTGGTGATTACCAACCACTCTTACTAACGGATATCATATTACCCAGTACTAACTTGGTTGTGGAGGTCAGATAGAGTCAGGAGTCGCTCCATGTAAAATATTGGTACTCAGCTGAATCCGGTTAGACTGGAAGCCGACCCCAAAATAGATGGGAAAAAGCTAGGCTGACTATGAGTTACTGATATGATGACTAATAGCATGTCTTCCTCCATAACATGAGTAAGAGAAATGAGAAATGCACAAAATGGCGGAACGACGTACGGTGAACGTGACGACGCGTATGTATAGCACGCAAAGTGAATGAACACTGAGTGGCACTGTGATACTCTATAAGATAGCAGCTTGCACAAGCGGTAGGCTCGTTCAGATTTTCGTGGATTCTAACTATCAAGGCCCTACTATACTAAATACACAGTTTTCAATATCTTCAGGCCATGCTTATAGATATCAAATAGATCAGAATTGTGTGTAATGCAAACAATAACCTATTTATATGCACAGTCAGTATATCAACAACACCAGCCCAGAGTACAGTGCACAACCAGTGGTTTAGCTGCACTGAACTTGACTTCAAAGTAAAAAATTCTGCACTAGCAGAATTATCCAAATAATATGATAGTCCTACCCCAACCCATTTATTGAATAATACAAGCCATCACTGTCCCACTATAGAGCCAAAACCTCTTCTCATATCTGTATGAGACCTCTTCTGTGAAGGCATGTGGATTGGCATCCATTTATAACCATTTTCTTATTCACCTGTCTTGTTGTTTTCAGGACACTGACCTCAGTATACGACGCCATCTTGGAGGACCTCGTCTTCCCCGCAGAGATTGTGGGCAAGCGTATCCGGATCAAGCTGGACGGCTCCCAGCTGATCAAGGTGCACCTCGACAAGAACCAGCAGACCACTATTGAACACAAGGTAAGCGAATAGAAATAATTGTTTATCCTGCATTTAAGTCGGAATATATCCCATGGTAACATACTGCTGGGATAAAGACCATCTTATGTCCTAATGCAAGCCATAGTTCAAACCTGTGTGCAAAATTCCATCAAAATCTGGTAATAAGTGAAAAGGTAACAGACATACTGATAGACAGACAGACTTTCGCATTTATAATATTAGTATGGATGCCAAAAGTACTGCTTTTTTTAATAATATTGTGAGGATAATTTGAGCTTAGCAATAAAATTGCTAGTAAAGGTAATGAATCTATACACCAGGCATTCACTTCAGCATCAAGTGATCAATCAGGAAATGATGATAGAGGAGCCCAATTGTGTCTCACGAGATTTAATCAAGAATGAATATTGTAAATGCAGTGAAAATATATGTCTTTAGGAGTAAAAGGCCACTTGCTGGACTTTTTTTTGTATAACCCAAGCAATCCATCAAAACTCCCACAATTAAACCTTTGACCGCCATAGTCACATATACGTGACAAGCAAGCGCGTGCCCTGTACGCCAAACGACACAAATATGTGACAAAATGGTAGGTGAAATTGTGGCTTGGCGTGGAGGGTACGCGCGTGCGTCAATGCTCTGGCGGTCAAAAGGGGGCATGGATAGCAATATAACGTCTACTGGTTAATTCTGGCCATTAGCATCCATGAATAGTTACTTACTCTTCCCATACTTATCCAGTATTATCATTGTTCGCAGGTGGACACCTTCCAGTCGGTATACAAGAAGCTGACGGGGCGCGAAGTTACCTTTGAATTCCCCGAACCCTACTTGTAAACTTAGGAATATGACTTTACAATAAACCTAAAAAAATATTCGAGTATTTTCTTTACAGTCGTCATATAACTGTGTCTCACATTGGTGAAACATTGACATACAAACCTGTTGGACTCGCTTTTCTTTTCTCTACTCGTTGAAATCTATACCTCGATCAAACAAAACATGGTTTTATGTGAATTTTTCGCCTGTGCGAATGCACTGTAAAGTATTATGCACGTGACATACACAGGTGACAGTATCGCCGCTCTATAACGTCTAGAAGTCGACGTGTTATTATTACGGCTGGGTTCTGCACCATCTTTCTTCGATTTGGGTCAATGAACTGGAACATTCATTTTTTTGCGACCATAGACACGTGGTCATTATGTCAGGCACTTTAGTTTCGGCAACTAGCCAACATTTTTTTTTCAATCTACCTTTTTAATAAATAGGCCTGGAATATGGCGAATGATATAAAGCCACGCGGACTTGTAGGCTGCCTAAGCCGAGTGTCTATTGAAAAATAGTAAGAGGCGCGCGCCTGCGACTTAATTCTAAGGATAATTTTGCAGGGCCGCTCAAAGCATATAGGTACTATTATATACGCGCACGAGTTTTAGCGTACGCCCAAACTTGATTTTAAGAGTGGCCATAGTTTCTTGCCCATTTCTCCACAGAGATCTGTATTCACTGTTATTATGGCTTGTGGCTGGACTAGGTAGAGTAGCTACATCTTACCTAATTGGTTTGAGGTTGGAAACTAAATAAACTTTTCTAGTTACGGTTATGTGCAGCAGCTTATAAGTATTGTAACAAAATAAAACAATATTGAAAAATGACGACTTTATTCATCAAATCAGTCCTTGATACGTTCACTGATAATTATTTTCAATTTTGATAATGATTATATTTTTTTTTACGTTATTAGAAGAGAGCTTATAAATATGATTACATATAGGTACATCGCCTACAGACCAAGCGATGAGTTCTGGAGTATTGGCCACAGGTTCTGCATGATCAAAGAGTCTAATTGAGCCCTAATATTATCTTGATAAGTATCATTTTGCCATAAAATTGGCACAAATTGACCTAACTTATTCGGAATTTGAGTATAAATAATAGAAACTGTGGTGTCAGAAAATGCAAAAGAAGGCTTTTTCGTTAGATCGGTCAGAAAATGTATATCCCGTTTACACAATTAACTAATACTATTACTAACAGACATAAATAGATTTTAGTTTTCTTTACAAAGATGAAATCAATATTTTTATACATTCAAATAATAATTTGTATTGCCAAAATAATTTGACACATGGTAATTCAATAAATAAAGATGTGATATAATATGTGCTTGACTAGTACAACATTATTAATGTTATTTATACTTAGGTTAATAAAAAAAATATTGGTTGAATTAAAATTATTTTGGCTGACACTTTGTCTGAATTTAGGATGCGGATAGCTTATGACATTTTTTCCTAATTACACAAAAAGGTTTATAAAAAATAATAGACAATTATTACACCTACACCATCCTTTTAAACCAAAGAAAAGAAAAACCATTTCATTTTGAGACAATAATTTGTAAAATGCATAGAATTATATAATAGACACCTAATAGCACGGGAGGTACCGTTAATCTGGCCAAGTCATTTTATACCGGCTAAAAATCATATCAAATAATAGTTAAACCATATCACAGCAGGGATCTGCGAGTCAGCTGCTCTAGGAGTCGGAGAATCCAAAGTTACAGCATGTCAAAGTTTTAAAAAAACATGAAAAGGATTCGATTCCCAGTCTGATCAAAATGTATTTTGGTTTTTCCACCAGGGATTTGTAAGCTATTAGAAATGATTTTCATTCGGTATAAAATTTATCGCTACCTCCCGTAACATAACTATACACCGTGGCTTTTTAGTCGTCTTACAAAGGTGGCCCACTCAATGAGCCCGACATAAAATAGTACTAGGCGTGATTTTTTTTTTTAGCTTCCGTAATAGGTACAAAGAAAACTAAATAAACATTAGAAAAAATTATGAAACATCCTCAAAGCTTTAAAAACCAGGCTGTTATCAGACTCTTATTCAACGCTTTAGTTCGGTGCAAGCTCGAAACCAGCGCTTGTGTATGGAATCCTCACGAGGTTACCTATACACTCATGCTGGAAAAAGTACAAAAAGCCTTTCTTAGATACCTCTACAAACATATGTTTGGTTATTATCCATACATGTATCCTACTAACTTTCTTTTAGGATGTATGAATTTTAATTCCCTTAAAGTTAGGCGTGCTATTGACCAAATAACAACAGCGTATAAAATTTTACATGGTTATACCGACGCCTCAGATTTACATGCGGAGCTGTGTCAATTATTTGTTCCAAATAATTATAATCGCTCTAGAAAGCATAAATTGTTTAATGTCCCATTTTGTCGCACTGTAGCTCGATCCACTTCCCCTATACCGCGTATGCTTAGGATGCTCAACGCGCTCGTGGAGACCAACACTGGATTGGATTTGTTTGCTGATGAATGGAAGACGATAATGTTAGAATGTTTGTGGTTCTGTGAGAAGACCGAATAAAAGGATAACTTCATTTAGTATTAATGGCTTATGCTGTACTAAATATAATAAATAAATAAATAAATCCTGTTAATGATCTTTACGTGTCAAACGGGAGAATATACCTACCCAGCGCTCGAGTCCAGTAGATTATCGCTCACAACAGGGTGTTTTAACTACGTCATGCATGCGAAAAATTTATTTTATATTGAAGAAAAATTTATTTTTAAATTATTAAAATCTCATAAATACCTATTTTTTAAATGAATGCTTAGAAACATGAAGTGGGCTCTCGTTGTAAGACGACTAAAAAGTCACGGTGTATAGACTTATTTACTAATACATTTAAAATTTTAAATCACTAAAGGTTTTTCTCAAAGCGACCCCCACGCACAAACAGTGGCAACATAGTTATGGTCGCTTTCCCAAGAAGACCTCCATTAAGGGCCATTCTTCAAACATCACAAACTTTCAAACATCACTTTGGAATGAATAACTGAATCGAGAAACTTTGGAAAGGTACAAATAGGTAACACATAAATAGTCATAGAGAAAGTCAAAATCATTGCAAAGAATGACCCACTACAGATTATACCAAGCCCTGCATTCGCCAAATATAACGACAAAAATCGGTCGTTAAGTGTTATCGAGGTCAAATTTCTCTAATAGATTTTCAACCCTATGATTTCGAAATAAAGTAGAAAATCTATTAAAGGAATTAGACAACGATACGACTTAGCGACCGATTTTTGTCGCTATCTAATGTCGAGACTGCAGGGCCTGTCCTGAAAACCGAACTTTGAAATTGGTAATAGTTATATCTGCAGATTTCTGCTTTCACACAATTCATTCCAATGAGTACTTACACAAACTGGTTCCTTCTCAAATGAGACTAAAAATCACCATATCTTTCGTCTGACTGTAAAATATCACAAAACAAACTCCTATTCAAAAAAACTTGGTTTTTTTAGGAGCTTAATTATTATACTGGTCGCTGTCAATTTGATTTTGAAATGGTTACCCTACCTTAGCAGGGTGACGTATCAACATTAATGTGGCAACACCAGAGCAGCCCGCGAAATTAGAAGTATCTTACGTTTTGAATGATTATTTCATGAAAGTCATTCAATGGGATTAAATGAACTTTTTTTTTTTATTTATTACACAAACATACATATTTTTTTATCTACAATTTACTCGCCAAACTTGAGGGTTGTATTGATAATTTTAATGATCATAACGTCATATTTCTTACGGTCGCGAATCTTAATTATTTTAATCAACGGATGGAGTGGAGTTTCTTGCCCAGTCTTCTCCATAGAGATATACGCCTTGGAATGGGCAACTACAGTACTTTCACAAGTTATAATGCCTTGTGTCTGTAGCTTCGCTCTTTGTTTTTTTCTGTGACTTTCAAAAGTGCCTGTAATGGTCTAATTGAAATAAATGCTTTGAGTTTGAGTCAACATACAGCCTGTCACTGACTTGCAATTTGCAAAAAACGTAAGAAAACTTCAATTTCGCGGGCTACCCTGGTGCTTGCCCCTTAAGCTATGCTGCGCTCGGCTGTTTTATTTTGCTCCTGAAGACAGCACAACACAGCGTAGCGTAATATAGCTTGCTAGCTTTTGGCCGCGGCTTCGCTCGCGTTATGGCCGGAAATTATCCCACAGGGTCGTTTTAAATATAGTCTGTGGGACTCGGGGATAAGGTAGGTTTCCATTAGTGGAAGAATTTTTGGAATTGGATCAGTGGTTCCGATAAACAAACAAACCTACAAACTTTACGTCTTTATAATATTAGTGTATTTTTTGATAAATCACTCTTACCCTTTATTTTTTTTTCCAATACGTAATAAAAATACCGTGTGGACATTCTTGAAAACTTACGCATTCGTGTCGCCTTTTAGGACTTTTACCGAGTCGAAAAGTTCTGAGTTTCATCATACAAAAAACCTCCATACAGAATTGTATTATGTACTTACTCAAAAATGGAGGTACGTACTGATGATTACGATCATTGCTTGGTAGACAAGCCTTTCTTATTTCAAATCTTTACACGAAATATCAAACTACAAAAAATGTCCAGTCAAACTGGGCAAAGGCCGAAACAGCACAATTCATACAGTCTTTTCATTAAAAAGAAAGTTTTCCTCCTTTTTTTTCCTTTTCAACAATTTTTCCCACTCCAAGTGAAAGTTGACAGTCAGTCGAGTATTTTGGCACCCTGGCTTTTGGGTCGTTTAATAAATATGTTGTGCTTACTACGTTTATTCTTCTTTAACAGAATGATTGTCAATTTATTATTAAAATCGTGAGTGCTCTCTCGTTACACAATTCATCACTCACTTATATTGTATTTTTTTTGTTCAACAATTAACGACTCGAGTACCTATCGTTGGTGCTGCAAATGTGCTAAAATTACCAGTTCTTTTTTTAAATGAACTTTTGAGTAATCTTGAGCAATTCGCAATTCAAAATTTCAAGACAGAACAGAGTAAGAATTAAAAAGTTTCTATACCACCGCAAGTTAAGAGGTTTGTCTAAAATTAGGGTTAATTTCAGAGCTGGTCTTTCTTACCCTATCATTTGTAGCATTCTGTACAGCAGTAGGGTTAACCAGTCTGATATAGTTGACAGGTACTAGACCTGCGGTCCTTCCATCGATGGAAGCCATCAGCCATCCTGAGTTCCACAGCTGGGGCTGCAGATGAGCAGGAGCTACATTCAAGACCTGCTTCTCCTGGAAGGATAACTCCTGGGGGGAGGTAGCGTTGAAGGTAAACTTGCAGATGGCTGGTAACGGCTCCTGCCAGGTTGTAGGATCTTGTACTGTAAGGAGGAGAGAAGAATTGGTAATGTTTCCCAAAAGGGTAAGGGGCGAAAGAGATAGAGATATATCTCTTTTTCGTCCTGGCAACATTTCCATATGAATACTGACCCCAGAAGCAAAGATGTCACAAATGAGCAGCATGAAAGGATGATGGATTGTGAATATTTATTAAATAATTTGGTACTATAATCCTTTGGTGCTCGTGGCGTGCTGGTATTTTTTTTTTTAATGTATTGAAACCACCAAGATGGCTGCTTTAGTTCCGATTGTGATCACGCGCCAAAACATCTCTGTACACTTACAGCTTTATCAAGAAAGTCACAATTTTTTTACGTCAAATTGTCAACTTCAATATAAACGTAAGATTAAAATCTATTGACTATCAGGAAGATAATCTTTAAAGATATGTGTTGTATGAAAACGAAATTTCTGTATCTTAACATCTTCGGTCCTTAGGATATTTGCATAAAAATACAGGTTCCCACTACGTAAATCGGAACGGATCGGTGCGGGTAAAACAGTCCCATAGTTTCTGTATAGGCTCGCACATAAAATATGTCATCTGCCTCGCCTTTTCCCAATTATATTGGGGGTATTGGTACAGGCGACTAAAACAGTAAAATTTAACTTTATTTTTGTAGGGTCCGACAAATCGGGGCCTAAAAACCGGTTTCCATATGCAAGCCCCTATATATACACTATTCCGATTGTTATATGTTACGGCGCAATATAAAGGGTTCATCATCATCAGCTTATAATGTTCCCACTGTTGGGACTGTATTGGACTCAGGCCTCCTCTCCATGAGAAAGAATGGGCCACATATACCAGCCACGGCCAGTGTGGGTTGGTAGATGTCAAATGTCTTCGATTCTTTGGTTCTTGGACATGCCGGTCATGGTGCCTTTTTTTTTATTAGTTCAAATGTCCTTTACTCAAAATTATTTCGTCGAGCACCGCAATTTCGAAGAACAATAGTCGATGGGATGACTATGACAGTCGATTTTGCACTAAAAAGGAGGTCTATGTCATGCCAAGCCGTCGGTTTACGGGCTGAAATGACGATGATTATATCCTCGAGACTTGTCCTGTAAACGATTACAGCCCAACTAGCTATTGACATAATACTCACAGTTCTCTTGCATATTCTGGTTGAGCCGACTCAGCATCTTGAGTACGAGGTAGGGCGCGGCGGCCAGAACTCCAAAGAACATGACGACTGGCCATCCGGAGGACCTTGTGCCTTGGTGGTCTACCAGTCCTGATTGCTGGGTCGAGGCGACGGCTTCGGCCCATGCCTGGAAAGATTAGATTATTGTTATACGTACGGTCTGTGTATGGAGATATCGAGCATGTGTGCCGAGTCTTTCTTTTGCGAGTAATGAAATGACTTGGACATAAAATAATTGAAAAAAAAAACTTGGAAGGACAGAAAGCCTGGAATGGACTGCCTCGCTGGTAAAGTAGTCGTAAACATGATTGCTGAGTGTGGTGTCCGGGGTTAGATTTCCTGGTCTACAAAACTGTTATTGGTTTTTTTTTTCTATTAGGCATTTCTCATTAGTAAACCCGAAGTATGGGCTTGTGCCCAGTGAAAGGCAATACGACAAGTTCTACCACTATTACATGGGGCGAAGCCCCTCCCTCTTTCAAAAGGGATGTACTTTCTACTATTCTGGGAAAAGCAGACGTAAATGCGTGTTTTAACCGACTTCATAAAGGAGGAGGTTATCAATTCGGATAGTTTATATATATTTTTTATGTATGTTCGGGCATAACTCCGTCATATATAGACTGATTCGCAATTTTTTTAGGTTGAAAGGGGTTTATTCTGAAATGGTCCCATTTAAATTTCATATAGATCAGCTGATGATGAGTTTCGGAGACAGACACTCTTCAAACAGAACTCTTCAAAAAATGAAAGTTACCGACTTCAGAAACTGGTTATTTTTCACTTTTTTTTGTGTTTTTTAAGTCGGTTTTAGTTTTTGCAACAAAATTTCGTTGAAATATAAAGTTTTCTGAAAAAATTCAAGACTTCCAAAACATTAGTTGTACAAGTAAAGCGATCACTTGATCTTTGTAATGTACTTAGCTCATACTCGTTATTATCTATGAAAACATGATTAAAAAGAATAATAAAACTTAGCAAAATAAATGTTATCTGTTTCGTACGCGTGACTTTAACGTAGATATCGCGTCTATTGTGATAGTAACTAATCTACGTAAACTTGTAGTATTTTGCTTGTAGCCGAGTTTCTTTTAAACGGTTATATAATCACATGACTTATGCAGATGGTATGAAATTAGATATCGGTCATACATCCAAATTGGTATACTGCACGTACTGAGACACCTCACACCCTGCATTACAAAAGTAGGCCTGTCTGTGCAAAGGAAGTCAGCATAGAATTACAAAAAGGAATTCAAAGGGAAGAGGTATTCTTATTCTTTATTGCACACAAAATTTAAAGATATACAATTATACACTCAAAATCTTTACATAGTATAAAACAAAATTGCTCCCGCTATCTGTACGCATAGATCTTTTAAACTACTGAACGGATTTTCATACGGTTTTCACTAATATATATAATGATTCATGAGGAAGGTTTAGGTACATAATTTGTCAAGGTTTTATGTAAATTGGTTGAAATATGACGATAATTATGGGAAGTGTTGGAAAAAGTCAAGCCGCCTTGCACTAACTCTACCCGTGCGAAGCCGGGGCGGGTAGCTAGTTGCAATATATAGCTTATGTACAACGGCATGGTCGTTAGGTATCCAGCAGATGGATTTGAGAGAATTGATACAATAGGTTACTTATTTACAGAAACTGTGAATACGTCTAATAAAAACTTAAAATGCTTCTGCTAAGAGTAATTTCGCCGGCGGCCGAGATGGGCAGACGACATGAGGCTGAGACAAGAACACATGGATGGAGCTTGGCACAAGTAAAGAGAAGCCTATACCCAACAGTGGGTGAAGTCGGGCTATGGATGATGATGATGAAGAGTGATTAAAAGAATAGGTAAGGTTTGGACTCATACTGCCTCGATAAAGGTAATGCTGGAGAAGAAAATACGTCTTCACAAGGTCAGATTGCAGACTTAGATACAACAGAATCGTACATTCATTGTCAAATGATTAGGGAGAGATAAAAGATAAAAAGATTATTGGTGTAAGAAAATACTGATACCAACTATTTCCTGTATTTTATTTTGTGTGGTTTTGTTTCAACATGAATGGAATTAGAAATGACAATCATGTGTGATTTATGGATAATTGGATAGATATAGGTAATCATTTGCATTCAATTGAGTTCAATGACTTAAATGCAATTAACTTTTTAATATTTTAATGTTGATTAAAGTACAGTCAGCCTCAAAAAGATGTATACACGGAAAAGGCGCCGATTTCAATGTTAACAACCTTTGCTCCGTAGCATTGCATCCAAGGTATAGGTACAAAATTAAGCATACAATGTATTTCACCAAAACAAAATAGTCGCGTGTACCAAAACCTTCTATAAAGGCCAGATCCAGAGGTTTTGGTACCTTGAAATGGAAATGGCGCCTTGTCCGGGTTTACATCTTTTTGAGGCTGACTGTACATCTTTATAAACATGTTAACCACTGTTTAACTTGAAATAATGTTTTGAAATTATAAATTCAATGATCAGTTTACTAAACAATGTAAACAATAAAAAAAAAACAATGACTGAGATCAGATCTCATTGATACATTTTTTATAGTACCTTCCTACGTAATTCGATTATATTTATAAGTAGATAACCTTCGGCACCATTATTTGAAATGACTTATTAAAATTGAATATCAATTTGAAGATTTTGCAAGCTAAATATTGTCAAGAATTTGAGCTCAAATCATTTGTGTCTGGTTTTTTTACCTATAAAGGTATTGATAACATATTATATCTGTATGGAGCAAAAAGTGGGTGTACACACGGCGACACATCAACCTATGCATTTCTAGCATAACATAAGCCTTGCTTTGTATAGATTTCCCATACAATGAGAGATCAGCTTACACTGGTTTTGTATAGCTTGGTTGGTCGTCGTGCGCAGTGCTGGTGCACTGTACTAAAGGTATGCATCTGGCTAACTCCTTTGTAAAAAATAATACTAACCTTGAATTCATTCTCGGTCCTGATACCAATGATGACCATCAGTTTCCTGATGATCCAGTTCAGGGTCCTTATCACAGCGAATGTGGACCACACCTGTGCGAATAGGGACTTCAGTCGACTGACGTTTTCTGCTACACCTGTTCAAATAAAAACAAATGTTTGGTGATTGGGAACAGACACTCTTTGAGAAATTGTAAGTGATTGTAAATCTTTTGAGAAAATAAATGTCTAAGACCGTAAATTGATTAATTTGGTTGGCACTTATTTGCACTTAAAACAGTTATTTTGTAGTTTTTCCCTGTTAATATAATATTCCTGGATGTTTGCTCTTAGTTTTAATGTAGAGAAGCTATTACACAGTGGCGCGCCTAGGACCAAGAATATGGAAACCCCACAAGGCAAGCAGGATGTTCAGAAATACTAACACCAGGGACAAAGCAAGTCAGGCTTTTAGGCTTGTAGGCAAGTACCGCTACTACCTACATGTAGCCAGATAAAAAGTAACCCATATCGTAATCCAGGTTATTATTATATGTTATACAAAATTACTATTTCGTTTTTACTGTATTTTCAAATATGAGGGAAGAACTGTAGGCAAATGTCACCCTGATCTGTTGAACTGATAAAGCATGTTTCGAGTAACTAAACATCCAGCTACTAACTATCACATAAAATTTGAAGGACTAATATTGAGATTTAAATTTTGGAACAGGCAACTAGCTTCAACTTTTTGAGTAACTGACCAACTTCTTGACTAATCAAAAGTACCTGTAAATGGGTTTATTGTAATAAATGTTTTGAATTGAGACAATCTTCACTATCATTAACATTAAAAACAGGATATTTACTACATTTACTACTAATTTTGAGTTTTGACGTTTGAGTTCCTGATATATTTTCTTTTTTCAGACAAATCAATCTACTTTATTCCTTGTACGTTGTACGAGCTTGATCAGTACCTCTAGAACTGTCACTCACAACTTAATTCTATTCCCGAAACGCGAAACACACTGAGTCCGTTCACCAACTTTTTTGGTTTTTACACAGTTGATAGTAAACATGGTAAATATCCAATTTTTGAGGTAAATGATAATCCAAGAAACAACTATACATACCTAATATAGCTCTGAAAGAGCTGGTTATAGCAAAGAATGTGCTTTCCAGCATCATGGCGACACTACCCACAGCATTAACACAGCTCTGAATGGAATCAAATGCTGGGCGGGAACTCTCTTCAGCTATCTGTATGAACCTGGAAGAGAAGAATACCTTAGAACTTCTGGAAAGAGGCCCATTTTTATTTGTAAGAAAAGCTTCAGGCATACTGAGGCCTTATTTATTTCTTTGTTGTTTGAGTTTTCTTAGCAATACTTAACACAATTGTATTGTATAGCGGGCTGGTTTCCGCAACTCCACGTCAAAGCGCGTATTTTGCGTGCGGAACTCTTAACAATAATACTTATGACTTTTTTTTTATCAACAACTGAGTTGAGAAGTGATTGGTGAAAATTAGCTGTTTGTTGTGTAAAAATATTTACTAGAAATGTTAGAAATCTTGTTAAAAAAAATTATGATAAATTATAAATTCAATTTGTCTATCCATAAACTAAGATGACCCTCTGACCTGTTTATTGTTTAAAGTATTGAAACAATTTTATTTAATGAGGCAAATTCACAGTTCTGTAAGAACAGAACTTTATACTTTATGAAGATCAGGAAACAAATAAATAACAAAACATTTACCTGCTATCAACATCTCCAATGCCTCCTCCGAATCGGTTGTATCCCCCATACATCCCTCCCATGCCTCCCATTCCGTAGCCGCCGTATCCGCCGTAACCTCCCATACCATAGCCTCCCATGCCCATCCCCATTCCTCCGTATGAACCCATCCCACCATAGCCTCCCATGCCATAGCCTTGGTTCTGCATCATTGGTTGCCCAAGAGCTTGGTGTAGGTCAACTCTGGGCGGCAGCGGAGGGGGCGCGCCACTCTGTAGGACTGCCGATGTCGTAGGTATATTGGGCACAGGTATAAACTGGCTCCCATGACTACTCAAACCCGGTGGTACACTCACATTATTCAAAAACGGTTGGGGGTTACCAACCCCAAAATGCATGTTTGGTTCACTCATTAGAAAATGATTGAAATTCATACACTCGAGTACAAAATACGCACTATCGAATTTTTGCTGCTAAAGTACGTAGGTTCACTGATAAGCGATACGCGCCATCTTAGTTAGCAATTTCCCAGGAAACCTATCGTTATTGATTTTCTTCGCAGATTACGCAGCTGCGCAAAGGGCACCTGAATTGTTATTCTGCTTGTGTTTGTATGGTGGGTCCATGGTACACACAGCAGCAACTAAGATGGTAAGATGACATTCCCTTCCTTGACGTATTGCGACAGCTGACATAGTTGTGACGTCAATACAGAGTAGCCAAATGCAAAAAACCCAAATCTATATTATATATTGGTGTAAATTAAGATAGTAACAAATAGTATTATTTGTGACATACATTAATTTGGAATATCTTACAAAATGTTGAATATCAGCGGCTACAATTCCGGTTACATTTTTCATAATGGCAATCACATCACAGAAAACATAAACAACAGCAGTTTTTTTTCTTTGACAGAAGTATACGAGACTACGAGTTGTGCCTATTAAGAAAGGAAAAAAAAGAAAACAATACAACGCATGAAATAGAACTTTTCCTTAGAAAAATATCTCTCAACTTGCATAAATATTTAAGAAAAAATATATTAAAAAAATGAAGCTCTTCAGTGAAAGTGAAAACTCATTTGATCGCTTAGATGACCTAGTTTTAAAAAAGCAACTGTTGTCTATGTTCCTAAGGGTGTCAATAATTTCGATAGTGCATTAAACTTTGTTGTTATTGTTATAATACGGTACTAGTGTTTCCTGAAAATTGAAGCAACAAATAGTGGGACCTTAGTTACACAATTTAAACGGTAAGTATTATGGATATGTCCAAGCATTACATTAAAATTACCAAAGTTTCTATGACGAAGTAAGTGTCATTTTTTCGCAGCTAGAATTTTAATGTTTTGTATGTTTTTAAGTAACAAAAGGGTTTTGTGTATATGATAATGTGTTAATAATGAAGTCTTCATCCGATATCAGTCCACTGTAGACGTATAATAAGGATTTACATCGAATTACATGGCATTGGAAAGGTGTTGCTTGCGACCGGTTTGCGGAGGCATAACATAGCGGGGTTACCGCCTAATCAGAATCAATTGCTCAGGGCTAGCAGCTGGAATGACATGAGTAATGAGCGTTCATTGCTGGCGCCTCGAAGCCGTCGTAATTTGCGAAGCTAGCTACAATCTTGCTGACACTAGTACTTGGCGTAAACGATTCCTAGAACCTGTCGTGTGCATGAAATTGTATTAATATATCACGCTCTCTGGTTGAGCATTTAAGTGCACCGTTCCTAAATTGAAAAAAATATAATTGCCATCTATTTTAAAGTACTTTCCTCCTGTCCTCTAGTTATAGTTTTGTTTAGATGATCATCATGACATCATAATATTATAATTACGTACCTATGGCAACTTTCCTGCCTAGTAATAATCAATTTAATATGAAAGTGAACTTAAAATAAAACAAAAAATCTTCTTAAAAATATCTGTCAGTTAAAGTCTTGATTAATGTTAATTACAGAATGATATGTTATTGTTTGATTGTATCTATGTCCTGGATAATGGAATGAATAAATTCTTCACCTATTGCTTAAGACTTCCGTGGAAATAAGTTCTTTTAATTTACAAAGATAAACTAGCATAGTGCAGGGTTTCGCAACCCTGGGTCTGCCAACCCCTGGGTCAAAAAAAAAGAAAAATCTAATAAGAAATTTTAGTTTAAAAGAGTGACATTATTTAACTTATTTTTCCTCTGTAGCAAAGTCTAACTTTTGAAATAACTAATGAATGAATAAGAAAAATATCATGTTGTCAACAGAATGACATAAATATAGAAAATGGCTGTGGTTAGTTAAGGATATTTTGTTCTTTCATGTATAATGGAATAATTACTTCATGACCTAAATAGGTTAGCATCTTTCCTGTAACTACTTGCCATTCATTGAAAGTTCAAAGTTAAATAAATTTTTTTTTTTTTTTTTTAGCTTTGTTTGTCCCTCTGCTGAGCAAAGGCCTCCCCTTTCTCCTTAAATAGAAATAATAACTCTTTATTATTATTTAAAGTCTGTATCCAACTGCAGCCTACTCTATTTCTCTCTAACACTTCCAAGGACCACCTCTTATTGAAGGAGTTCAGCTCATATTGCAAGAATGGGTTACAATTTTTTTTTAAAGTTTTTTTTTTTAATTTTGATCTTATCATACATTTCTAGAAATTATTTCAAATCTACTGATACATACAAATAACTTTTTACTGCTGATGAACTGTGTTTAAAATGTGCTAAGTTTATGTGACAAATAAGTATCTGTTATTATGTTTTTTTTCTTTTCAACAAGATATTTGGCTTGCAAAATAAGTATGTGTAATGTAAATAATATTACTATTCCTCAATTAAGAACACCTGCCTTCTTATTATATTTCAATCATGAAAACTGGAATACTATCATGATTATAATAATATAAGAGACAGCATTTATAATGAATAAAGGTCACATAATTCACTATCGTTATGAAAATTGCGGTGTAACTTCAAACAACAAACCATGTCATGTGGACTGTAGTACGTAATATAACAAAGACATGTTAGTTCCCCATTTTCCCGCCACGCAGGAAGGCGGCAGCACCGTCGCGCAGGAAGCTGTCGACTACCTCCCGCTCCTTTGTAAATCGTTACGTGATAGCGCTACCTAATTTATTTTGTAGTTGGATATGTGTTTAAATAAATAAAATTATTTGTTGAATTACTAAGTACGTTGTTGCACCCCAATTGCGTAAAACACTTTTCTATCACAATACGGAGGTTGTTGATTGAAGGAAATTCAGCTTATTCATTGCTTGATGAGGTTGGATAAAATGTCTGCTATAACAACTTAAATTAACGCAATGAATGTTGTTGAACCCGTCAAAATGAATTGCCACTGTAAGTGCGTTTTGTTACGTAATTACTCCCGCTGGACGCGCACCGCGAAGGTGGCATCGCGGTGTCGGAAGAAATGGGTACCTATCTTGCCTGGAAAGATTTGAAGGGAAGTAACATCTCGTCCTTTGGCACTAGTTCGAAACTGGCTCAAATTATTTTCGATTCTAAAAATCAAAATTCGAAACTCGATAGTGAGACATAAAAACTTGAAATACCTACTGTTCGTCAAAATCATGTTATAAAACTTATTTCGAATTAATATACTTCAAGTTTTGTGTCTAAAGCTGATTCTACTTGTCTATACCAATTTATTGAAAGTCCTTTATCTTTGGTCTGCAACAGAATATGAATATTAAACGGTCGCCTTCTTTGGCGGGAATTAATCAACAATCTATTGCTGCATTTTCATTACGATCAATAGTTGTTTACATTGTTTTTCTTCATAAGCTGTACGATCACTTTTCAATGAAAGGAGCTTTATTAATATTTTCTTTTATTATTTTTGTCAACGGTTTTATAAGCAAAAGGTCCTTTGTGCTGGTGCAGCAAATAAACTAAGAGATCTAGATTTTTCTCTAGTGAATTTCTTACCAGTCTCAATTATTCAGAAAATAATTGTCGCTTCTTATAAGATCCTGTTGGTCTAGACCAATTCATTAGAATCATTCGAGACATGCTACACAGCTTCTGGAAATAGACCAGTCCTTACATGAAACGGATTCATAAACTAAAAGATTTTCTCAATCAGTCCACTGCTGGACCAATTTCTGCTGTCCAAGTATCATCCTCAAAGCTGTGAGCTCTTTATTAAAAGGACTACATTCATCTAAAAACTTTGTAAGGTAAACTTTATCCGGCTTGCATAAAATTACGTCTGTTTAAGAACCGGTTATGCATCCCTAATAAATACTTAAGGGGTCTACCCCAATAAATTTTGTTGTTGGATGTTTTATGTAACAGGAGGATCTCTAATTGGAAAAGGGCGATCCTAAGTTGGCAGTTGCGAGAGGTTCCATGTTTTTGAAGAGACACCAATCCATGCTATTGGCGACTGGCGAGAGATTCTTCGGTAGAAGATGCAAATCCGAAAATGAAAGTCTAGACAAGTATTCTTCTTAGTTTCTTCTTTCGTTTAGCTTGACGCAGTGTTTCTTTGTCAACATCACACTCTCCTTGCCCTTGTCCCATGTTTCTGAGGGGCCACGTAACACGTTCTAAGTGTTCTTTTTTTTTGTGTTTCTTGGTGGCACATTGATAGGCTAAACAATAACAGCCGCTCGGATCGATCTTTAGGTTAAGCCATGCTTGCCTAGGTTGGTCTGTGACCACCCATTATTTACCAAGTTTCCTCCGTGCCTCGGAAAGCACGTTAAGCCGTAAGCACGTCGGTCCCGGCTGTCATTTGTAGATCTTTGAGTCGTTACAGGAACTCAGTGGCCCAAAAAGGATGACAACCAGTCTTACCAAGGGGATTCGTATTACCTAGTACTAACTGGGTTGTGGAGGTCAGGTAGGCAGTAGCTCCATGTAAAATACTGGTATTTAGCTGCATCCGGTTAGACTGGAAGCCGACCCTAACATAGTTGGGAAAAGGCTAGGCAGATGAGGAAGGTGGACATAGATATCACCGTCTGCAAAATCATTCCATCATTAATTCGTTGAACAAGCATATCGCTGATAACTGCGGCCAAAGGAAAGTTCAGACACAAAGTTACTAACGGAGAGTTTAATCAAAAGTCACTTTGCTAACAGCCTAACTAAAATCGAAACCCAACGCTACCTACGTACAAATGCATCAAACAACTACAAAATAAATAATAAAACTTGACGTCAAACAGGGTTGTCCCGCTGCCCCATTTACAGCCTGGTCCATTTCGTTCGACGTTTTCCGGAAATGACGCCGCCGACCGTTCCGACCGACACGATTCGCACTCCATTCATACATCCAGCCAGTATTTAATATAAAACTATATTTTTATTTATTTTGCTGGAAAATGGATTTTGAGATAAGAAAAAGGAGGTTGAAATATTCTTGACTGGACGTCTTGGAGCCAGCAGCAATTTACGCCAATCAAATCGATGCGAGCAATCCAGAACCTAATATAATTTGCAGAAAATAAGGTAGTCTCAACGTCTCTTGGTTGATGAATCATCCTACAATTTCCCAAATTCTGAGACACAGGCCTCCACTCTGTGATGTGGACGGTAATCTATGACATGCGACCCCCAATGCTGGATGATCCTCGAATTTTCGGTTTTAAGAAATGATGGTTTCCGAACGATGTCTTCCTTATACCGCTTAGAGAACAGTGGTAATGAAATAATGTAAACAAAGTTGGGATCGCATCGAATCTACGGCTTACAACTCTTTTGGCACGGCTTTTTCACTGAGCCACCCACCACTACTCTCAATCACAAATTCTCGATTGATGCAATGAAAGATAAAGAAGAAAATATACCAACGTTCGTCCTGTTAAGTTATACAAATTCTAACAAACACTGTTATAAGCTTTCACGGTTTACAACTAAACTTATACTGTCACTTACGGGATATCTTCCGTGATTGTTCATTATTTTGAGCGTTTGTCATTTTTTTTTTTGAGCGTCGAAATATCCGGAACTAGGAAGAGCCAGGAAGATATCCCAGTATAAAACGACAGAAGTGACAGTATAAGTTTAAATTCTAGCAAATACCGTTACGGGATAGATTCTCCTTAATAATATTTACCGCATCTATCCGCCTCACTGGAAGTGTTTAGAGAGCATCTCGAGAAGTTTGCGTCGCTTGTTTAGAGCTGTCCTTCACTGGAGTGTCTGTCACCGCCTTATGACGCGGACTAATGGCTTGCCTTGTTTGCGGGCCCTCTATCAACAATATTGTGTTTCTGAGCCGGATTTTAGTCTATGGTTTGAGTTGGGTTGGTGCTTCTGCTGTGTAAGTTTTGATCCGGTGCTAATTAGTATATGGAGGGGCTCAACGCTCAACAGCCAAGTTGGGCTTTGAACCTCTCTGTATCAACAAGTCTCTAATTCTACTTTCTATGGGCTACCAATATATATCTTGCTTCCATTTTGAAACAAGTAACAAATCTAGAGTGTTCTTGAGTGGAGACCGCGAATCGGCAAGCGTAAGGTGGGATGCCCTCGAGGCGTTTGCTTCGCAGGGTGGCTGGTAGCAACTGGATGAGAGTTGCCGAGAATGGAGTTAAGTGGCGGGCGATTGAAAATGCCTATGTTCAGCAGTGGACTGATGTAGGCTGATGATGAAATAATCAGATATTTGTGGCACTATCTACAAGCCACATTACAAAAAAGAACCATACCTGAGGACCCTTACGCCCGGGTTATGCAAAAATGTACACCGTGCAAACAAAATTATCCGCGAGATTAGAATGTCTAACAACAGCCTAACAATAACTGTTGGCCAGTAGCCCAACATTCACAACACCCACAACATAAAATCTCGCTTTTAATTTCTGAAGGGTTCGGCAGAGGTGTGCAGTCACGAGCACCAATATGTATACACTTTCCTAAATTTAAAAGCAATTTTCGCGAGAAATAACGATTGTAACTTGGAGATAGGATTTTTTTCATAAAAATATAAGTTTCAGAATACTATGTTCGTAACAATATGAAATTTTAATCAGAACAGTAAGAGAAAAACACTTTTAAAATTTGTTAAGTGTTTACATATTGGTGCTCGTGACTGTACCTGGTAGTACACCCGCATTTCGCCAGTTATGTGTGGCTAGCCTATAGTCATCAAATGGGCAAAAATCTGAGAATTTTCTGAAAACCTGACCTGGGAATCAAAATCATGCGCAGCAGTCGCTCTTGCGACTTTCAATGCAGGATGCGGAACTTTCTACCCCATACTTCTGTACAATAATGAATCGATTAAAACATGAAGTGAATGAATTAATCTACGATGACCCAATCAGTCTATGAACTATGTTTTACACGTATATTATTTTCTCAAATTCACTGTCTTTTTTGCAGGTGACATATTCCTGAAACAACTCGGTCCAGTTGGTAAGTGAAAACAATTTTGTAATTTATTGAAAATTTCTGAAAAACAACGTTTTACTCATAATTTAACAATTTTATGAGCTAACAACGTGCAACGATTAAAAAATGTTTTTGTACCCAGTTATTTCGTGTCCGTCGTCCTGTTTACAATTACGAAAGTAGTTTTGATTTTTTATTGTAGTTCTTTTAATATTTTTCTAGACTTTTTATTGGTATGTTGATTTAGCATAGAGGCAGATGACCTGTATGTGTATCTAGATCTTTACTGGGAGATGAATTCATAGTTCTTATTTCCAGCCATTAACATTTTTAGATCTAGTTTTTAGCTTTTTTTTGTAATTTCTCTTTGATCTTATTCTGGTTATTTCGTAGTACTTTACTGAAATCTTCGATGTTAGACCATTTAATTTTCATGACACCTGCTCTGTGGTTAAAAGGTTAACCGGCTAGACCCTTAACCCATATGTTTGGTTAACCATTATACGGGTTAACCATTTAAATATTGCTGATTAACCAGAATGAAAGAGACAAAGCACCAAGTGAGGACTAACTTCGTCACTTTCTTGGTTTCTTGCAAATATTTAGGTACAAAAATGAACTCTGTGAGTGAAATGGTTATTATAGGCTCCTTAACCCTATAATTGTGTTAACCTTTACTCTAAGGTTTTTCAGTTAACCTTAAAAAAAAAAACTGATTAATACCTGTATACGGGTAACCTTTTCGGTCCCTGCATTAAACCACAATCTATTGTACAAGAGAAACCCCCATTAAGAAACCCTGGTCTTCAGATATGACCTGAGCCATATTTCGCTTATTTTGGTTCCTTAGACTGCCTCGTAGATCTAGAGGTCTAAAAAGTGAGGCTGCTGTGCATGAGGTCCTGGCTTCGCTGCCAAGGTCGGCCAGTGTTATTGGGTTTTTCCAATAGGAATTTCTCAGTAGCAGCCTCGGAAATTGGATTTTTACCCGGTTGATGGAAATAGGCTTTCCTCCTTTTCATGGGACTTAAATATAACTGGCGAAATGTGGGTGTATTATTAGTTACACATCTGCCTAACCCTTCTGGCTGGATCACACGTTAATCCCTGTGTTAAAAGCTGACGCTGATACGTGTCGGTAGTATTTTCTCCATTCCATACATCTCTACACTTCTCCCCTACAAATCCTAGTTCAATCAAAATCCAGCAAAACCACACTCGGTTCCACAGAGCAACATTACATAACACAATTCCAGTTCACAATATCAAGCAGACTAGTTTCGAACTACACTAGTTTTTTGCTCTGTATACCGTTGCCTGGAGCTAGCATTCGTAACCCGTAGGCCGTATGTAATTAGGTGCTGGCCCGGTAACCTAGCTAGCCTATAAAAAAGAGGTTCGCAGTCTCCCACTTGAGCACGTAGGAGGCCAAGATTGAGAGGACTTGGTTTCCAGGAATGTTACAGAAAAATTAGGTTAGAATCTCTGGTAGTGCTGACGCTCTAGTTTCACTTTTTTTTTTAGTAATAGTAGTAAAATTAATTACCAGCAGTCCTTAGTAACGTTAGTCACTAGTTGCAAAATTAGTTTAATTCTTTGTTTTGGATGAGCCAAATTAAGTCTTCAGCTTTATATTTTTTATTTTCAGAGTTTGAAAAATATTACAGTAACCATAAAAGATTAGTTAAGATTACTAAAATAAGAATATCAAGATACCGAGAAACCTCGTACATATTAAAAAAAAAATATTTTAAGTCTTTTTATAGTTTCCAAATTATGTAAAAACTGCAAATGACGTCATAATTAGAGACATCAGATGAGGAATCTACATTTTTTCACTGCGTCTCTATTTAGACCATTCTATATGTATTCATGTGATCCATGTTTCCATTAAATATAATTGTATAACTTAAGAAAAAATGCTGCGCCGACCAAAAATAAATTGAGATAGCTGCTGATGATAGTGATGAAGAAAATGATCTTCAAAACACAAAACAACTACTTTCATTGCCGACGTCCTAAGTTAAATTTTGTCGAGAATTTTTTACACTCAGAGTTCGTTCGAGAGTTTCTTTTCATATATTACCAGTTAGGGAGTCATATCTTAATCTAGATTTTGTCTATCTGATAAAAAACTACATAAAATAAAAATAAAACCATTACTCTTTTATTATATTGTTTCGATCACAGCTGATGTGCAGACATCGTCACGCAGTTCTGTGTACCGAATCGATCGATTCGTTACAGATTCGATCCGCTCGGATTACCGGTATTAAACAACTAGCTTATGCCCGCGGCTTCGCCCGCGTGGAGTTCGGGAATTGCCCACAGGATCTTACTTTTGGGATAATAAGTAATCTATGTATGTATATTAAATACAGAGACGACTCGGAGAACAAACAGTTTCACAGAAAATTCATCATTCATTCATACATCCCATTTCACACTCTTAGGGGTGGAATTTCGAAAAACTCTTTCATAGTGGATACCCAGTATTTACAAAGAGTACACCAATCAAATTTCATGTCTTTAAGAACAGCAGTTTAGGTTGTGCGTAGAATCGTTGATATATCAGTCAGTCAGTCAGGACTTTGAATTTAATATTGGAGGATGATTTTGGAAAAGCTGTAATACACGTGTCTCATAATTTCAAGTCAATCGACTCATCATCTGTCTAGCCTTTTCCCAACTATATTTGAGTCGGCCTCCAGTCTAACCGGATGCAGCTGAATACCAGTATTTTACATGGAGCGACTGCCTATCTGACCTCCACTGCCCAGTTAGTACTGGGTAATACGATACCCCTTGGTAAGATTGGTTGTTAGACTTTTTCGGCCACTGACTACCTAACGACTGTCAAAGATCTACAAATGACAACCGGGGCCAACAGCTTAACGTGATTTCCGATACACGGAAGAAACTCGGTATGTAATGGCTGGTCACCCATCCACAGACCAACCTAGGCAAGCACGGCTTAACCTAAAGATCGACCCGAGCGGCTGTTATTATTTAGCCACACGGTCCTCACACCCGGGCAAGTTTCAAGCCAATCGAATCAGAGAATAAAAAGTTTCACAGAAAATTCAACACCCCATTTCACCCTCTTAGGGGTGAAATATCGAAAAACCCTTTCTTAGCGGATACCTACTCTTCACAAAGAATACTACCCTCCAAATTTCATGTCTCTAGGACCAGCTATTTGGACTGTGCATTGATATATCAGGCAGCCAGTCAGGACATTGAATTTTAAATTGGGGGATGATTTTGGCAAAACTGTGATACATGTGTCTCATAATTTTAATTGAAGAGCATGTACACAATTCAAGTCAATCGTCTCAGAAATCAAAAAGTTTCACAGAAAATTCAACATCCCATTTCACCCTCTTAGGGGTGGAGTTTCGAAAAACTCTTTCTTAGTGGATATGTACTCTTTACAAAGAACACACTCCCCAAATTTCATGTCTCTAAGACCAGCGATTTGGGCTGTGCGTTGATATACCAGTCAGCCAATCAGGACATTGAATTTTAAATTGGGGGATGATTTTGGAAAAACTGTGATACACGTATCTCATAATTTTAACTGAAGAGTATGTACACAAATTTTCAAGTCAATCGACTCAGAGAATAAAAAGTTTCACAGAAAATTCAACACCCCATTTCACCCTCTTAGGGGTGGAATTTCGAAAAACCCTTTCTTAGTGGATACCTACTCTTTACAAAGAATACACCCTCCAAATTTCATGTCTCTAGGACCAGCGGTTTGGGCTGTGCGTTGATATCTCAGTCAGTCAGTCAGTCAGGACTTTGAATTTTATATATATAGATGTGTCACCCCGTCACCCGGTGTTTAGATTGCGCTATGAGATAATACTATAAATGCGGGCGGGGTGCACATTTTTTGGAACTTAAGTCCCCCTAATGTGCTACCGATTTTGAAAAGGGATGTGGGTTTTTTTGTCTTTATGTGCATCTGAAATCTGCAATCCGGTTTGATGATCCGGAATCGGAAGGAAAAAAAATGCAATGGTTGCTAGGATGCGTAATTCGCAAGTGGCAATACAAAAGTATGTCAGACACTCTGAATGTCAACCTTTCTGGCTGACTTGTTCTTGACACTACAAGCTTGTATTGACAAGATAATATAGGAAGAGAAAATACAATCAATTATAAACTTGATTCCATGAATCAGTTACCAACGTCAATGACAGTTTGAGTTTCGTTAGAAAATGAAGTAGTGTAGGTGTTTAGGTATTTGTCGGTGGCTGCTTGGCAGTTATTGAAATGCATCCGGCTCGAAGGACCAATAACAACTCTTGGTCTTGATGAGAGGGTGTATTTTGGAGTTTTTTGTGAACTTTAACTGATAATTATGTAGGTTGTTCTTCAATGAACCTCATAACTGTTACAGAAATAAAAAAAATCAAGTATGTCGCTAATTGGGCTACGTCGACTAGCAACACTTCTAATTTTTTCATCGACGAACTAATCTTTTCTAGAAATAAATCTCAAAATAGCTAGGTGTAATTTTGTTCCAGTTCTTGAACAAGAACACTATCATTATAGCAGGCTAAAATTAATAATGACAGACTACTAAACGGTCTATAATTGTGAAGGTCTAACAGATTGCACGGGTCAACGGTATATCAAATTATGTTACGTTTTATAGACCGACGGTTGTTAGTCATCCATTTGATTCTGAATGGGTACCGATTTAACATATACTCTGTCGTCTGTCTGTAGAATATTGGTTAGTGTATGTGTGATGAAAACAAGCTATTGTCCGCGGTTTTACTCGCATCATAGGGAAACTATTTCATGGGGATGCTCTGGTGCCATTTCGTTGAAATCTGTAGAAAAATCAAAGAAAAGATGGATGGATTGTGTGAGGAATGAAATTAAGGAAAAAGGAGTAAATAATAGCGTGAACGTTTAAATGGAACAATTGAAGAAGAAAATGTGTTGCACAGAGCCCAGGTAACATGGTGCAAGGACAGGGAGATGATGAGGTCCGGTCAGAAAATGTAAAACGACTATGTTGCTGCGTAATCGCGCGTTTAGCTTGTTTACGAAATGAAGCTTCATAGATTCATCCCACACTAAACGCGAGTGCAATGTTTTAGACTAGACCGTGCCCCACTTTTTAGTATCTCAAGGGCTGTGCAATTTACTCCTACAGCACTTTCAATGAGCTTAGGAATGCTAGATTCCGCGATTATAATGAAAACGAGAGCTAACTGCTGTTTTGAAGGTTGCAAATGCTTTATTATAATGATATTATCAACGTTATTAGCTTTTCCCGCGACTTTGCTGAGGTCGGAAATTATCCTACCTAAACGTTTTGAATATAGAATAATTTAAGGTTTTTGGAAATCGGATCATTAGTCCCGAACGTTACCTCCTACTTCCAAACTTGACCTCTTTATTATATTATTTGCATTAGTATGTATAGATTGGTAAAACATAAGTCAGATATGCCACTCATCATCTGCCTAGCCTTTTCCCAACTATGTTGGAGTCGGCTTCCAGTCTAACCAGATGCAGCTGAATACCAGTATTTTACATGGCGCGACTGCCTATCTGCCCTCCACAACCCAGTTAGTACTGGGTAATGCGGTACTCCTTGGTAAGACTGGTTGTCAGACTTTCGGGCCACGGACTACCTGTAACGACTGTCAAAGATCTACAAATGACAGCCGGGACCAACGGCTTAACGTCCTGTCCGAGGCATGGAGGAAACTATATGTAATGGGCGGTCCTCGACAGCCGGTGGAACTTCGTTGAGCACTTCCGACGTTTGGCTCCCAAACTGGAACGGGCCGGGGCTGCCTTCAAGCGGCTCTTGCCCAACCTGAGGGGTCCAAACGCCTCCTGCCGTAGGCTCTACGCGGGGGTCGTGCGGTCCATGGCCCTTTACGGGGCCCCGGTGTGGGCGCGTTCAATTAAGCGGCGTGCCGCGCACTACCTGAACGCGCCCCAAAAGGTCGTAGCCGTAAGGCTGATCCGGGGGTACCGCACGATCTCCCGCGAGGCGGCGAGCCTCCTAGCCGGATTGCCGCCATGGGATCTGGAGGCGATAGTCCTCGCGCGCCTGCATGAATGGCGCGCGGGGGCACTACGTCGGGGGGAAACTCCGCTGCCGCGGCAAATCACCGCTCAGCGGACAGACCTCCGACGCGATCTCATGGCGACATGGAGACAGCGACTGTCGCAACCCAGTGCAGGGCACGCCACAATAGTGGCGATAAGTCCCCTCTTTGAGGAGTGGCTAGAGAGGCGCCACGGCGCCCTCACCTTCCGCCTGACGCAGGTCCTCACCGGACACGGTTGTTTCGGGAGGTTCCTGCACCGAATCGGGCGGGAGGAAACGCCCGGGTGTTATCATTGTGAGGATCGTCCGGAGGACACGGTGGCGCACACCGTGGAGGTCTGCCCCGCTTGGGCGGAGCTCCGCCGTGTCCTCGTAGCGGCGATCGGCGGCGGCGACCTCTCGCTCCCGGCCCTGGTTCAGGCCATGGTCCGGAGCGAGAGGGAATGGGAAGCCGTCACCTCCTTCTGCGAAGCAGTCATGCTAGCGAAGGAGGTGGCGGGACGTGAGAGGGAGAGAATCTCACGTCCCAGCCGCCGCGGGCGAAGCACCGGGCGTCGGGGGCCACGTGGTGGCTCCCGGCCACCGTAGGCGCGGGCCTGTGGACGGTGAGTAATGGGTTAGCTCACCGTCCGTCCGTCTTATGACGACAGGCCGTGTCGACGGCGCGTTCGTGTTCCACGCGCGCCTCAAAGAGATGTCAGCAACCAAGAAGGGGCCCGCAAGGGCCGATGCCTGCCGGGGCTGCGGGACTGTTCGAAAGAGATACCGTGGCCCTGGAACACAAAGGGCAATGAAGGAACATGGATGGGTTTTAGTCAGTAAGAGTCTGACACTCCCTCCCACTCCACCCAGAGCGGGAGAAGTCATTTGATGATTTCCCATCCGTAAAAAAAAAAAAAAAAAAAAAATGGGCGGTCACCCATCCACGGACCAACCTAAGCAAGCGCGGCTTAACCTTAAGATCGACCCGAGCGGCTGTTATTATTTAGCCACAAGCTCCAGATATGCCACTCATGCCACAGAATGCCAGCGCGTATTAAATGTCCGTGATCATGACACCGTATGTGCATATCTCGACCTTCCTCATACGGGCAAAGTATTTAGTGTTAATTAAATGCTCTGCTAGGTCATAAGTGGGTGTGGCCGATTGACCGATCAACGTTTGACTTAATTGCATAGGCAAACAGTAGATTAACACTTTTCTACTTTAAGAATTGGTCCTTTCATATGATGGCCACAATACAAAATCTATGTTAGGATAGGCACACATTTTGGTATTCCTAAACACTGTTCGGATCGCGGTTGTCGTTATTCAGCCCTAATGTGGTAGGCGGCAAGCCAATTCGCATCTATTGGCACAGTTCCAAACTGTAGGCTTGCAATTAAACTTTTTTTCGTCAGAAAAACTACGTAAAACTTTTGTACGACTACGGACGTGCGGTAGCACCTCGGACGTTTCTGAAAATGGCCCGGCGTCTCCAACAATATGCGCTGCGAACTTCTGAAAAGTTTGAAAATGTTGAAATAACCCTTTATAAAATAATTTCGAAGATATGTTTTAATTTTTGGAGAGCTAAGTTGGAGAGCGCGCTTTTCTTCTTCACTCTGAAAATCGATGTTAAGAAGTGCAAATTAGAGGTGCAAAATTTTTGCTCTTCATTTAAGTAATCATCTTTATTATCATGATATGTAGCCTTTTGAAGACTCGAAGGCGGTTAAAGACAAGTCCGTTCAATTGGTTTTCAGTATCAAGCTTTTCCCATTAATTGTTAGTAGACAGTGTAGTAGTCTACACGAAAATAACTGCGAGTAACAGCGTGTCTGAGTTTTTCGCATACTTCATCAACACGACAAGCAGACAATGTTGGTGACCTCATACCACATACCCATCGATGCGACGATGTTATTAAAGGTAATCACTTTAATTACGGTTACAACTACAATACACAATGGTGAATCCTCGGCAGCGATTCACACGCCTTTTTGTTACCGTACCCAAGACATTAAATGACGACCGTTAATAAAAGAAGCAAAGGGGCCATCCTCTAATTACGTCAGATTTTTAGGCCACTGTTATAGCCCCCCTTGGTGATACGTCGGGAGGTTTTAGACTATCCTCCTCCCAACTCCCAGCATCACGTGTATTTTTTGTTATTGAAAAGATCAGATAGTTTAAGAATATGGGTTAACAAAAAAAAAAAACGGATTTTTAAGGTAAAAATTCGCTTGCTCGGGTTTTTTAGACAAAAAATCACTTGCTCAAGTTTTTAATTAATTATTGTTAAAAAATATTTTACGCGTCACACATAAAACTAATGTACACGTGATTATCACATTTTCCCCTCCCCCACCCACATCGTGATTAATCGTGTTTTTTTTCTAATCCCCTCCCCCTGTTCAAACCTCACGTGATTAAAGGCCCCCAAAGGAGTATAAGGTTGTTATTGTCAGTTACTTTAAAAAGTAATAGTTCCCAACCTGAACATCATCACCATTCTTAGTTCAATAAGTCCTGCTAAGCATTGACTTCCACAAGATACCGTTCACTGCTAGACCTCCAGAGATATAGTCTCCGCTTATAAATATGGTGCCAATAATCAAACTGATTCAAACCTCTCTGATCTCAACTTAACCGAAGTGAAGTATGTGATTGACTGAGAGACAGCCAATGGCTACTGAAGTAACAGAAAAGGCATTTAAAACTTTTCCAGTTTTACAAATTCTACAAACATCACCTATAAAGTTCAGTTTTCTTGCCACATAACGGCACCCATATTCTCTCAACGCATCCACCATCTTTCTACAATCATGAGATCATCTCTCTCATTATTCATTATATGATGCAGCGGTAAACATAGCGGTTGTGGTAGATTTGTGACCACTTCTTGCCATTTACCACCGTAATGAGTTGTCATTATCACTACCGTATTACAAGACAGCAGCATAGCTTGTGGGGATGAGAAACTTATGACAGAAGTCGTGGTATCTGTTGGCAATCGATTAGATATTAAACAAGGAGAAATCAGTTACTTTTTAAATAAGCTTTTGCTTGCCAAACGTGTGATGGCCCAGGTGTTGTGATTGCCCAGAGGTTAAGGCCTCGCCTCTCATGCATGAGGTTGTGGGTTCAAATCCGGGCAAGTACCAATGTGACTTTTTCAATTCATATGTACTTTCTAAGTTTATCTTGGACATCACAGACATCGGTGAAGGAAAACATCGTGAGGAAACCTGGACTTATAATTAATATAAGTCTGAAATCGCCAACCCGTCTTGAGCAAGCGTGGTGATCAATGCTCGTGTATGTCCTTCTCTGTATGAGAAGAGGCCTTTGCCCAGCAGTGGGACAGTAATAGGCTGGTATTATATATTATTGCCAAACGTTGTCAGAGCTGTCCCAGTTCATTGCAGTTTCGCGCTTCCCCTAATTTCCTCCACAAAATGCGGTGTTCAGTCTTTATCTTTTCATTCATCCGAGCTGGCTTCCTCAGATCTAATCTAACTAACTTCATTCTCCCCGGGGTGACTGGCAGCTTAGCATAATTGCATTTTCTTTGGCTGGAATAATTTTCATAATATTATAAGCCGTTAAAGAGGTGTGTGAAGTAGAAAAAGATGGATGATGGCAGTTATGAGACGCCGTGGTGCAGCTGTGGTTAGCTTTATGTGGCACTTAGTATAATGTTGCCATGTGCTCGGTTTTAGTGGCAGTGTGTGATTATCTGTTTAATGTGAATTGGTAGTGGACAGTTAAAAATAGACTGTATATTATTGTGATATTAATGCCAATGATGTAGAGAAGACCGAAGATCAACTCTTTAAAAGTTTAACATACCTGACAGCGTGTCCATTCGTGTCGTAAGAATGAGTAAAGGTCACCTTCATTACATCGTTTTTGAAGCAATAAAAGTTAACAACACCCATTTAAATCTCACCAGGAGGAGATATCCCAAAGGGAGGATCTAACCCAAAACAAACAACAAGTTACGTGGACCTTTAAAAACCAATCATTAAACCCCGGAGTTGAAAAATAATTATTACAAAAAACTTGTAGCACTAAACCGCGTGTACCGCATCTTAGTCCACTTATTAAAACATAATGGGGAACAGCTGACGGCCGTTATCGTTCGAACAATACGCTTGCACTACATGTATAATAAGTACAGCAAAATAAAGCTTAATTTACTCATTTTAAAATGCACAATGCAATGTTAAAATTAATGACGTGTGTTAAGGAGAATGCTCATAAGTCGACGTGATTAGGCGGCGCAAGAAAATTGTAATCAGGCGTTAACGTGTTAAAGAACTTGGTTGTTAATCACGGCGGTGTTATGGGCAAGAAATGTGTTGACACAAATCGATTTATCTGCCTGATTCTCTTGATGGGATTCAGGGCGTCGGAAAGTTAATAGCATTCCTCTTATATTCTGGTTCACGGGATCCAATGTTAGTTCTGACAAAACACTCTTTTATTAGCCGATATTTACGATCAAATCCTCATCGTAGGACTACTTTGACGTATCACTTACATACGGTGCATTTACTATACTATCCAATACTCGAATTTACTTACGAAAAACCACCTATGAATGCCGCCAACTTTCCAGATGGCACTCCAAACATCCTTCATACAAGCCTTTACTCATAACATGCCTCATTTACCTAAAAAACATACTCCTACCTAGTTCTGCCAATGCAAAACCTCCTTTAGCATTAGTTTGGTCTACCATTCCCACGCCACAGAACCACAGAGCGGAACAGGTCACTTCTTTCACCCAGGCACGGTGCGACGAGTCAAAAGCTTTGTGCGAATCCAGACGACACAGTTTAAATGCCGTACACTAATTTACTATCGCGGTTAATGCGTTCTCGGAATCCAATTATGCGAAAAACATGGTTTGCTGTAAATTGTTCAGTTTTTGTTGTGGTTAGGCTTGGTTGTTGGTATTTATGATGTAAGCATTTACCTATTCTATTATTATATTAGCGTCCTACATTACTCTGTAATGCGTTAGTGGATTTGTTATTAATTCAATAGAGATTCTTTCCAACAGCCCAAACAATGTGCAGTACCTTTTATCTTCAGGACGTTCAGAGTTCATCTAACTCGATTGAAAAGCTCACCTGTCTTACGAAAGCCAGAGACAAAAAGACTAAGAAGAAATAAATCTAAAGTGAACTATCTTCCGCCACCTCCGCCGTTAAGACATCTTGGATTTTTCCTGTGTTCTTTCTTATAAGTGGATCTGAAAGAAACCAAATCAACGATAGATATACTTAGCCAATAATAATACTCTGCGTGTTTTTCTAGTTTTATTTTATCTTTCTCTACGTCTACTGCAGTCTACATTACGAAATGCATATAAAACATGCACGTTCGCTTAGATAGTTTCTCCGTCAAATGTGAAATGTTTTGCAAACATGTAGGATGTGTTGTCAGTAATGCGAGCCGTCTCGTGTTTGATATTGAAACAAGTTCGTTCCGATCCGCCGACGATACGGAACGTCGCGTAGGTACAAATAAATGGATAGTATACATGAGTTCTATCGGCTAGGTAATTGGATGGTTAGAAAGTTAGTAATAACTGACCATTGACGTCTGCCAAACGGTAATGATATGATTGTTCACGAAACTAAAACCTTAGCATCGATGTTGGAATATGCGCGTAGGTATCCCTTACCGCTTATACAGCGATGGATAATATATTGTGATCCTTACAACAAATTTTCAAGGTTGAAAAATCCATAATGATCGGAAAGGATGGCATAGGTCTTACTCAATGCAATTACAAAAGTGTAATTGTAATTTTGAACTGAAGAAAGCAAGAAGAATTGACTCAGTTTATGCCATTCGGTTTTATTATGCAAGTGATCCAGGTGTGGTAGCGTGGGCTCTGGTAGTGGGTGTACTCATATCCTTGTGGTTAACTGATCTACACCCATTCCCATCTTACCTTTACACCGCGCTATTAAGGAGTTATTTCCACTTCGTCGCCACCAAATTCAGTTCCATTTCCTGCCTTGTAAACAATGTTGTCAGTTTTTAAAGTTATCGCTACGTGCGCTTTGGAGTGGCCCGCATTTTATTGTACATAAACATTCGTGTCTTCCACTTTGCAACATTTTAGCGCATACAATTTAAAAAGAGGAAATTATGGTAAAAGGATTGCATATTTTTAGCGTTTATAGCCTGTTTATTGCACATGTGCCGCTAAAGTCTCCGAGTTTTATACGATTGCCTAATGAAATCCGAGATGCTGATGCGTTCCAATATGTCGATTTGCTTATTAAAATTACGCTTGATTTCGAAATCGTCTCACGCGGTTGTTGTTGTCGGTGGAATTGTCGAAAATTTTCGCATTGGTCGTTTGGGTCAGGAGCGGAGGCGGAAAGATCCTGTTGTCCTGTTCCAGGAGCATCGATTGGTGTTCTCGGTGGTTGGCACACGAGACACGTCTCTGCGGCCTTGTGTTTAGGGTGTTTTCGCGTGGCCGTGTCGGGAGTTAAGGCGGTTCGGTCTCGGAGCGGTGCGGGCTCCACGCGGCCGGCCGCTCGCCGCAGTGCCACGCCGGTCGCCGGCACCACCGCCCGCGTCACTGGATCCCCTCGTTCGGGAACATTCGTTCGATAACAGGCGTCGCGTTGCGGTAGGTTTCGTATGACGAACGTTCGCCGAAGGTTTCGGCATTCGTGCGGGAAAAACAAGTGTTTTCAAAAAATAAAATGAAAATATAACAGTGTATAAAGTCCTGAATTTTTGTATGTCGCATTTAACGAAGTTAGTGCATAGTTTAGTGAGTGTGTGACGGAAATTCAAAGTTTTACGCATTGGTTTGTTTAACTTTAAAGTTAATTTTCTACAATAGCTTTTATTTCCCCGTTTACTGAGCTTTATTTCTGGTACTTTTTATTGAAGAGAAAAACAGTTTCACTCCAAATACGTGCGAATAAAATATTCTTGGCCAACTTCTCAGGATACTGATGGCAATTTAATAAAACCGGTGTATTTCGGAAAGTGTTTTCACAAAAGTTGTATCGCTTTTTGCGTAGTTGTAACGTTGTCTTCGGAAACGTTTGTTTAAGTTAAGGATCGATGTTTAAGAGATTGGTTGGTAATAGAGGGGTTCGTCTGCGGTTTATTTTACTAATTAATTACTTGTTTGATGAAGGATCGGATGTTTACGGTGTTACGAAGAACTGGCTTTAACTTGGAAGTAAGAATATATTCAGAGATGCTCAAATGCTCAAAGGTTGTGACTTAATATAATTGTAGAGCAGATGTATTAATAGAATAAATTATAGGAATATGACTTGGCATACGTGGTTAATATCAGGAAAACACGTTTGTAGTGTTCAGGTAAATGCCAAGGCATTAGAGATCATTTTATTTTTCCTACAATTGTTTGATGTGAAAAAAACTTGAGCAAGTAATTTGCTGCATATTTTTTGCGAAGATATAAACGGAAACAGTATGGCGGTATGATAAGGGCATTATTATGCCAATTATCCAACGTTTTGTTCTGAGCTTAACCATAGAGGTTGTTTCTTCGTAGGCGTCTTTGTAAGCGTGTCTGAATTCCATTAAAATTGTTTCGCATTTGAAGTTATTTTGTAAAGAAAAGTGACTAAAGCGATCCAATACATGCTTTTAGTGTGATGAAAATGACCGAATCTTGAGTATTATCCACTACAGCATCAGCTGGTACTCATTTTGATCGTAATCAAGAAGAAGGTAGCTAACTGTGAACCATAGACACAACAGAAAAAAAATAGCTTGTTCCTGAAAAAAGAATTGCAAACATACTAACTAGCTCTACGTTATGCAAGTTTTATTTCGTTGTATCTTTATCACAATCCATTTCTAAATAAAAGGAACCTTCATGGTGAAGATAGAATTTCTTCTTCTTCTCAACGGATAGACGTCCTCTGCTGGACTGGACATAGGCCTTCCCCAAATGTCACCAAATCAACCGATCCTGTGCTCTTCTCATTCAGCAAATTACAATTCCACCTTTGCTACTGAATTATTACCTACAGTCGACCTTGTTTTTTCCTTTTCGTAGCGCTATCGCTCCTGTATGCACATTATTGTACTAATTAATAACAGCGTTGATTTATCCTGTACTATGTCATAATGTGTCACGTCCATATCTTTGGTTAAGGCGCTTGCAGACAAATCGACGACTTCGGCATGTTTCTGTTCGTTCATTAGCTAAAAATATAAATGTTGCTGTTATTATAACAGCGTATGAGAAAGATTCTATTTGGTGTTAAAAATCTGGCGTGGTTTTTAGAATGCATTATCTGAAAATTTGGCTAAACTTCTATCCACACTTCGTGTCGTATGAAAAGCTGTTTTTTTTTTTAAATTTTAACGCTGGTGGGTCTCAAATCATGTGCTGAATTCAAGGGAACAGTTTATGCGTCGATCCCCTTACCCTCTGTAAAAGTATAGTGTCAAGAAATTTTATCAACCCTTCTATGTTTCTGGTTTTATATGCGAAAAATGATCGAGTGGTGGTCAAGGTTTGGCCAAAGAAATCAGGGCCGTCCTAAAGCTCGTTGGGTTGTCGATATCGTCAAAGTCGTGGGAAACACCTGGATAAGGGACGCACAGAACCGGGACGTGTGGCAGAAAAAAGGGGAGGCCTATACCCAGCAGTGAGTGATTCCGGGCTGATGATGATGATGATAATGTGAAATAACAATAGTCCGACCTAAGTTTTGTCCATAGCAGAATTAGCGTTCCACTCAATCGAAGAAACGTTAAAATTAAAGGAATTCTTTGAGATGTCCGCTTTGTTATATGACGGCGGTCTCTCACAACTTATGGAACTTTATATGAAAGTCGTAAAGAATAACTCGGATCATTAATAATGTCGATTGATATAAACGCCTGGTATTTTTATTGCGTTTTATTAGAAAATTCCATCAATCAATTTCAATTTGTTCTTCCATTTTTGATGATTAATGATTGGTTATAAAGTTCCGTAATCTGAACGTATCTTGACATTTGTTGTCATCGAATCGATTTGATCATTCTCAGCATTGCGAGCATAGTCGACGCTTGATAATTATTAATTAAAGTTCTTTATTTAGTGTCCTTAATTGCCTGCCCAATGACTGGACAACAAGTTTGAAAGGCTTGCATTAACACATATACATTTTTGAACAAATCGTGGAATACTTTGCGAATCTGTAAACACCTTTACCAAATAGTGGGTCGATCTTTATTTAGAAGCAATTTGTGATATAACTGTACCTTACCTACACTAGTGTATATTGATATAAGTTTTGTTATTGTGCTGTATTTGACCAAGTATGTGCCTAATCTTTCGGTGACTGGAAAACATTTATTTTTATTTTAGGTGGTATCTTGACAGATGTGAATTTTAAAAAAGATTCTTTCGAAATCCAGGGATGTTCTTGTGTCAAGTCATAACAATCATAGCCCATTGATTGTTATTTTATCGATTAAGTGGGAAAAAAATTAAAATTAAATCATACAGTTGCTTAATTATTGTATGTAGTAGATATAGTTAGGTACTAGCTGCAATGGCACCTAAATATTATGTTTTTGGGCCAGGAACCTTCGTAGGCGTAGAAGAACCTACCAAAGTATCATCACAATCAGATCAATGGTTTACGAACCCGTAGAGGACAAACATACAAACATTTATTTTTATTATGTAGTATATTGCGCGATTTTTACATAAAACGTGCAGATATCGCTTTAAGCGATAATGCAGTCCAATGTCCATTGTCCATGTTTATTATCATTTTAATTTTTTGTTCTGTCTATGGTAGATTATTTTATTCTGTCCATTCGGCAAAAATATTTACAGTAGACTGGGTACAATCCAAAAACAACTGCCTTAAACATTAGCCTACAGCTCTACAAGGAGTTTTCTGTACACGAGTGAACTTGACGCTGTTAGTAAACATTTATGTACGTTTAATTATTTTAGGAAATGTAGTGAAAAAACCAAGATGGCGGCGCTATTACTGATTTTTGCTATGCGCCTTATGATCCATAAACAAACACAGAATAAGACTAGTAGGTTAATAATTTTGTCCTTATGTATTATTATTTCAGTTAAGCCATTATAAATAAATATGATTAAGTAAACATAATGTAAGCTATACCTAGTATGACGATATTATTACACAAATGTTCATGAATTCATGATGGTTTTCAGTAGCGCGTATCTAACTCCCGCTGTGGGGCATTGACCCCGACGGCGACGTTTGATACAAAATTGTATCGCGGGTCCTAGGTTATAGCGTTAATTATTTCAGACTGACTTTGTACATCAAACAAGTTATTTATCTAGTACTTAAATACATTGTTGTTTGAGGATATAACTTTAAGTTCAAATATGAATAGTCGGAGTGATGAGGAGTGTCGTTGATGTTTTCTATTTGACAGTAGCTCTATGGACTATCAAAGCTGTCAAAGTAATGGGGTTATTTTGAAATTATTTAGCTAAGTAAGTTTTTTGTTGTAGAGCATATTATGAGGCAGTGTTTTCGATGAAAGCTCCCAGGCGGCTTGACTTTTTCCGACACTTCCAACAATTATCGTCATATTTCAACCAATTTACAGAAAACCTTGACAAATTGTTTACCTAAACCTTCCTCATGAATCACTCTATCTATTGGCGAAAATCTCATAAAAATCCGTTCAGCAATTTTTGAGTTTATCGCGAACAGACAGTCAGACGCGGCGGAGGACTTTGTTTTATAATATGTAGTGATTATGATCTTGGCTAAGACAGCTCAACAACCGTCATCATTATCATCAACATGTAGAAAAGGCTAAGAAATGTTTTGCAGCAGAAAATCAGTCGTAAGTTCTTAAAGAAGCCGGTGTGAGTGCTCATAATTTCTCGATACCACTAATATTTAATCGGATTAAGATCGTATCGATTATCAAATCGATAATCGAAAGGATATCAACCCGTCATTATCATAACTCCTTGTTATGACTTTCTGAAAACCAGCCAGTCGTACTAAATTATTCTTTATTCCCTTGTTCATTAATCAACATGCGAAAACAGTATTAATATTCCAACAATAAAGTTTTACAGCCTACAGTGTTGTTGTGTTGTTGACTGCCAATCTCTGCCATTACTAAATTGTATTCTAGGCTCGGAGGCAGCGTCTTTTTTTATTAAGTTATTGTTTAAGATGCTTTACTTCTGTCTACAGGCGTGATGTAATGATGTTATGAAGCTATTTTTCTTCTTACGCGTTTGTTGATAGTTTTTCTAATCAATATACAGGGTGTAAACGGACCCTTCACGAAGCCGTTAACCAAGCATTCTGTACATCAAACTAAGTAACCCTACACAAAAATTTATGCTGGGTAACGGCTTTTTTTTGGGGTGAAAAATCACTTTTCACGGCAAAACTCAATGTTACGCACTCAAAACTTAGTGCTGATGGATGCTTTGAATAGTTAATGGGTCATGGAGTTAATAAATGAAAGTTAAAATCTTAAAAAGTTAAAAAAAAAACTTGTGAAAAAATTGGAACTTTGACCTTCAATATCTCCAGAACCTGTGGTTTCCCAGATATTATCTAGAAGAAAAAAATGATCCCAATGATGGGCAGAATATGTGGTTTTCGTTTTCGTTAAGGGTCTTTTTACACCCTTTATTTAATAGTCCAGTGTGGACATGGGTCTTCCCAATTTATATTTCTTTTTTTATTTATAGTTCAGTTTAACTTTTAACTGGATTTTTATTACATTTTTTAAATAATCATATTATAATAAATCTCATTTCGATCAGAACTTGGATTTGCCATGGATACTCCGATTTCCAAAAGTGAAGTTGATTGCAAAATTGATCTATATTAATAATTGTTATGTACTACCATAGTAGGTCAAATAATATTCGCACGACAGTTGCCCAACCCTAAATTGCAATGAACTAGTTTTTTATCGCTATGACCGCTTCAGGCACTAGTGTAACCCTTGTGAGCCTTGACCAGGCATGATATTGGTGATTTGCACAATTGAGCCATAAGCAACCTAAATCAAAGCAAGTTCCATATTTTTATTTTAAATAAAATTCCATTTGCTTAAAGTATCCTGTCTGAAAAACCTTTTCCAAAATCAAAACGTTAAGAATCAATGCTTTATGAATGTCAATAATCAAAATGACAGAACATAGTCTCACAAAAGTGTTTTCAATACAAAAATTGTGAATTTTATCCTTAGAACACATAAATGTTCAAGGGCCTACTTGTCTTTACAAGAGATAAATCTCAAGACGAGCACTCTCCTTTGATTTCATTATCTAATTCATAATAAAGGCTTCGTTCGTACAATTCTTCGTTATAACAAGCTCCTACATTACGTCTATTGAAAACAATACAAGTAGGTACGTCAAAAGCATAACAAAAGGTATTAATTCCTCTTCTCGTCTCCCGGCCTAAGTTTATTATTAGCTAATAAAGGTAGATGAATCATTCATGATTGTAGCTCTTAGTTCTAAAGCATGGTGTAGACTAGACAGGCCGTGGGCGCAGGCGTGATCACAACCTTCCAAAGATTGTACAAAGGGTTATTCCACTCTGCCCTACCGATTTGTCTCACTTGTGGGGCAAAGCGGAATGTTAAAAATTTTGATGTTTAATTCGCCCCAAGATTAGTTTTAATTTACAATTTTATTAGTGATTTTAGAGGAAATTAATCTATTAGGATTCGCAGTTTAAGATTTAATTGATTAGTATTGCTATGAATTAGAGGGAATCTTATTGAAAATTAGGAGAAATCCGTTTTAGTCAAACCCTGACTGATTTTTTGAGTTTTATTTTTATGATTTACGTCTTGGTTCGAAATTCTCTAAACTATTACTGCCAGTTACATATACCCAAAACTGGGGTAAAATGACATCAATATTTTACACATTCCACACTAGTGGTACAAAATTGGTGAGGCAAAGTGGAATAATCCTACATAGAACATTTATTTTCAATTTTCCGACACAAAATGGCGCTTGTTGACTTTGTGAATTGTAGCTTTGGTTATTAATAACGGGCTTGTTATAATAACAGTGTGTTTTGTTTGCGTTGCTAGGTACATAACTTATACCTCTACTTAATTTAAACGAGAATTGTAGACAGTTTTGATTTTTGGCCGTACGTGTGTTTGTTGTGTCAAGTCTGGTGAGTAATGGAGAAAATTACTTATATAAATAGGTTGGAAGCTATTGCTTTACAGGGTTAATTAAAAAAAAAACAGCTGTTCCAAACAGTTTGACCGTGTAGGTATTACACTTTTGTAGGAAACAGCAGTTTCTTTTTTTTAATGATCGATGAAAATTTATATGTGTGGTACCCCCCCGCACATATACAATTTTCATCGATAATTCATCATCGAGGATCGTCGGTGTCCCTTCCGCTCTGTAGGCTGTTTGAAGATACATCTTTGTGTCTACACTTGGCAGAAGATTGGACTACTGAACTCATCAGCGTCTCAAAACTGAACCCTGGAAACTCCTTAATCCATTGTCGAACCAGTATTCATTCATTTTCTTTTGGCTAAGCTTTTTCTCTGCCCTTTCATAGTGAAAATGACAGATTATGTAACAGAGTTTTGTTGGATAATAAATTAAGTCATGGACTCTCCCGACACGATGAATATCGTCACTCATTTACCAAAGGTACCTAGTAAAATACCTATTTAAGTACTCCTTTTTCCTAGGAAAAATGAGTAACTGATAGCGTGACGATTGACAGAGGAGAATCGAAGAAAAAAAGTGTCGCGCCGACCCCAAGTAACATGGCATAAGGGCAGGAAGATGATGTACTAAAGGTACCTAGTCATTTACGGTTTTCAAGTGTTAACTCCACTCATGGGGTGTTTGTTACCCAGTGAATATCAGTATTTCTCTCTTTTTTCCTGTGCACCCTTGACTGTTCCCTTGATGGTATAGTGGAAGATCAATTTTAACCGCTGTACCCTTGGCCGTGAAACCCGATCAAATGAAACGAACAATCGACAAAATGACAGATTTCTTTTGTTGATCTGTCATTTTGTCGATTCTTCCGTCGACAAAACCCGTTTCTACGGTGGTCTTGCTACGCGTGCAGGTGTCATTAATTAAAATCCTATTTTCAAAATGTTTTATGGCACACTGAGTACCTACCTATTATATAAATAAAATACAGCTCATCATAACAACAATAACAAAGCGTCTGTGCACTTTAGATTATTGACAATATTACGACATTTTCCTGTATGTAGTTACATACCTATTTCAGAAGAGATATTGAACCACTTTAATATAACTGTCTCTTTGATTATTCTCAGAGAAGCGGTAAAAAGGATTTGAGAATAAGAGAAGGAAAAAAGATATTGTAAATGATGACTTTATAAGTAATGTTCAATTACTCAAAAAACAACTAATAAACTGTGAAATAACATTAGGACATAGGGTTCGTCCATTAACCACGTGATGTTTTTTAGCAACTCCCGCATGGTACTAAGTGGTGAGGTTTTAGACTACCCCTTCCCCCCCTACCCAAAATCACATGTATTTTTTTGGTACAAAGTATTTAAAAAAATCTGAATATTATCTTTAAATACAATTTAACAGGTATAATCTAATTTAATTCTGGAAAATTAAGCGGTTAAAATTGATCTTTTACTGTACTTACTGTGAACTGAACATAATGATTGTTATAATATGCATTTGTCGTTAGATAATTTTAAGTATTTTATCTACATTAGCGATAAAAGAACGAATAGAATTGAGGATAGTCGATAAGCAGACCTTATTTAGTATCCTCAATTCCGTTCTTGTTGGCACTAAGAATAGATTTAAATTATTGACCTAGACAGCTATCATAAATCTTTTCACATGTAGCACATTATAAACATTGATTGATAAAAAACAATTGAAATGATTATTCGAAAAGCGAACTCAACATTGTTTTTTTTAATTTACTTTATAAGTGGAGGAGAAAGTAGTCTGTCTCTGTACCTAATTGACGTCACACACCTACCTTCCTACCTGCGGTATCGGCCGTAATTATATGTTAGTTCATTATTTTTTTTCGCTATTTAGTTCATTCATAAGCCCGAAATAAATTGAGTAAGGCTGTACTAAGACGTTTGTAATTTTCGAAACTATTTTTCAGAGTAAAAGGTACCTGTGTTGTGTGAAATTAGATTTTAATTTTGCTTCGGTAGAGGAGATGTATGTGTACCTTGAGTTGAACTGAATACTTATTCATTATACCCAAACTGTTTTGGGGTCGGCTTCCAGTCTGACTAGATGCAGCTGAATAACAGTATTTAATATGGAACGACTATCTGACATCCACAACCCAGTTACTGTGTAATGCGTCCATAATACTTATTGCAGGTAGAAAAAAAAGCATGTGAACCTGAACCTATGCTTACATTTGCCGGTTCCAAAAAAACAATATCGAAACCATTATTCCCAATTCCATTCCAAATTCGAAATTTGAATAAAGTCGTTACGTACTAACTGGCTGGCTATAAACATTACGGTGCCACATTTGCATGACAACGGTCGTCGGTTCGGCGAGCCCATTCAACTGTGTCTGTACGTCCAAATTGAAATTCGGCCTTCGTCCTTAGCCCTCACAAACAAGACTATAGCCATTTTTAGCCTCCGGTCCGTCGGGCACCGTGACATCATCGGAATTGATGTCAGAAATGCAGTTATTTACGTCGAAACGACAACGGATTATTGTGTCGTATCGCTTCTTATTTTTTTTTTGAATGTACGTGCATAAAACACGGATTATACTTATTGGATTAGCAAGGATGTAAAAAGAAGAGCATCGCCAGTAGCACCACGTAGCACCTTTTGCGTTCGGCGCAACCTCGGCAGTCATCAGCAGCATCGCTAGATCTTTGCCGATTGTTTGTTCTGTTCACTATAGCATACCCAATTTTACCCGACTTCGTCGACGCCAAAAGGAAGGGTTATGATTTTAGCAGTCTATGTATGTATGTTTGTATTTACGTATGTTCCTCCGAAACGCCTAAACTATTCATCCGATTTTGATGAATAAGGTGTCAATCGATTCGTTATTATGGCCCGGGTAACATAGGCTACATTTTATTCAGCAGTCGGGTTTTTTAGTTGTACAAATTCTTGTTTTTATAAAAGTTCGAGCCGAAACTAGACAAGTAGAATAAGCTTTATAAGTGACAGGTAGTCGGCCCCTTATCTGCTCTATCAATCATACTTTCCCACAAAAGCCTTTCATACAAGTACAGCCCATGGTTTTCTTCAGATCCGAAGATCTGCGTGAAATAAAACACGATAAAGAATATTTCAAAATATTTACAATCTTCTTGAAGTTTTCTGCCTCCCCGTCTGCGGACTTCTTTTGTAGATTAAAGTTTGATCGGGCTTGTAATCCGCAGGATTTCTCTGTGTTACGAGAACACGGTACAATTGCCCGAAGATTTTCTCCTTGCAGACTTTTTGCGGAAACTTTTTTGTCAACTGTTGCTGTGAGGATTTTTGGATTAAAATTAAGCTTTACCGATATTTTTATTGATAAATTAATCTTGTCTGCTCCAGTTTTCGGCTTAGTCGCCATTTAGTTCAATGATCAGAATGTGTAATTATAATTAGTCTTGCTAACTCGAGCTTGCTCGGATAATCTCTCGGTATTTGGTCGCTTACGAATCGTTAAACTCCCAGCTATCGGTAAATCAGTTCTGTCGCTTTCGATAAGCCGGCTACAAAGGTTGTCTTGATAATATAGGTATTTGTCGTTTGCCGATCCCCTATGACCTTTCGTTATCTGTATCTATTGCCGGCACGAATTTGCATGTGAACAGTCATCGGATTGGATAGAGCGGCACGCTTTCGATGTACAGGCGTGACCGACAGCCATGCCCAATATGTTCTATTGAATATGCAATTTCGCTTTTTGTTACAATGTATTTCCTTGAAAGTATGCCAGAGAAGTCTCCCGGAATTTAAAGTTCATTTAGCAAACGACCCGTTTCCTCCGTCAGCACCGTGGTTTGCGCTTTTTGTTGTTAATTCACTGATTTAATCTTAAACATTCGAATGGCGACGTAATTGTGGCATTTAAAATATTAAAACATTTCTGGAATAAACGCCGCCATTTTCATCTTTGCGCAGGTGAGAATTAAGCTGGCTTCCGCCGTGACAAAGGCTTCGTGGAACTACCAACTACCGCTTTGTTTCCTGCCCCTAATTCTATAGTCGTAATGAGCATTCGTGTTCACGTCCGCTCTCTGTAATTTACTAATTATCCTGTCGCTTGCAAAATTGCCCTTTAGCGTCCTACTTTCACTGCTGTTGAGAGTTAAAGCTATCGCACCGAACCGATGTTCCAGGAAAGGTCTATCGTCCTTTAATATCTGTCCACATTGATAATCGTGCAGTCCTAGAAACTTACTAACGAGCGAAATAACGGTATTATGGCTGTACGTAAATCTAGCTATTGGCTGGCCTTCAGACAGATACCATCTGTACCAATTGTGCAGCTCTCCATTCCCACGTACCTTCGACTTGAACATCTGGTCTTATTATGCCCACATTTCTAGCAAGTTTAATGCAATCTGGCAGTGAAATATGCAAGGAGCTTCGCGTTTCGACGTCTCAAAGTGGAAAAGTAAAAGATGCTTTTCGTAGATGAATTTTTCAACGCCTGTATTTCGGATGCATATTGAAATAGCTTTGCATCTGCACGTTGCAGGCGCCAAAACCGAACACATTTGACGAAGCCGACGCGCGACGTGGTTATACTTTGAAAATAAAAGTTATTTTACATTTAGATACCCCGGTTCCCTTTCATTACTACACATGCCTTGGGCTTGGAATTGTTTTTTATTGAAAGGTGGCAGTTCCAATAACCGTTAAACGTGAAACGATCGGTAAACGTGGCGGTAAGTTCAACCTTTTTAGATAGGACGTCTGATTGCTTGACATGGGTGTACAGGGGTCCCCAAGTGATTGGGTTTGTTTTGCTCAATAAATTGACTTGGTGCTGTGATTTGGGAGTTCTGTTTGTCGGTAAAAAGATATTTGAAAAAAGGCTGTCGTGGGTGATTCTTGTTCGCTGGCTGTAGCGCCATTATTGAGGTATTGATTTCAGCATACACCAGATAAATAAGAACTATTTGTACTTTCACGATATTAATGTTACAGAAAATACGTTAATATCCTTTTCTTTGATCTAGAAAAGAAGATAAAAAAGCAAGCAGTAGCAAAAAGGGAAGACACTGTTGTTAAAACAAAAATGTAATTTGTAGCTGTGTGTGTGGGCTTGCCCATAGTGATTATTATGGAAACAAAGCCGAAGTTTAGTATGGAGAAGTTAAAGTACAAGTAAAAGTACAAACAAATCAATGTTTCCTTTGGCTTCATAAAAGAGAGTGTTTATTAAAAGGTTTTTTCAACACGGTTGCCAGACTTTAACAGTGTAATTACAGATAATGACTGGCTACCGAAGATAGTGCCCGTCTATGCTATGCTGAAACATTGAGTTAAAATCTTTATTTTCCTGTAGTGCTGACAATTCTAAAACAGAATTTCTTAGAGGGCTGACGTAAATAATAATTAGTTAACAACATTTTGAAGAAGTTCTGAGAGCTATTTAATTTTGTCAATCCCAAGTGGTTTGATTAAGAGTACTTTTTAAGAAGGGCACGATCATCAGCGATGAAGAAAACGAATAAGAAGTAACCAATACAGCAATAACATGATCGGGCTTTCAGAAACCGGCTGCATCGAAATGATTGAGACTTTAATACACCTAGAGCGCCATTCCATAAAATACCTAAGGCTCTATGTTAAAGCCTTGCATTAAGCTCCATTGAAACCTGGTCGTAATTGACTCTAATTCGCAAGCAAACAAAAGATCGCCACTACTCCCATTAGACCACAAACAAGAAACTGCAGGTATAGCTAACAATCCGCGCCATTACGTATGTAAATCCGTTTCCCTCGTATTTTTACCGACTTCGAACAAAATTGCAGAACACGTCCACCGCCAATTTCGAAGCTACGGTCTGCCAAGTGTCGATACGGTCAGAACAAACCATAGACGAAGCATAGACGGGATGAGGTGCTTTCAGACGGAAACGTGTAGGTAATGCTGGAGCGGAAATTCTTGTTGAAATAACAAGTTTGGTAGCTTTTGAAGAACAGGGTTTGAGAATTGTGAAATATTGTAGCGGTGTTTGAAGGGTGGAGTATGTTACCTACTGTGAATTAAATCATTTTAATTTTAGAAACTGAAATAGACTAAAAGCTGACTGATTCTTACAATGGAGGCTGAGGCTCTTACTGTGAGCTATGCAAATCGTGGAGAACTTCTAGCCCGTGCATAATATTGATTGATTAAGTAACTTCAATTATATTGTGTTATAGAATATAACAGCGAAACATAACAGGCGTGATACATGGTAGGTATACCCACATTTCATCGGTTATATTAGTAGTACGTAACAGAGGACGAGCCTATTGTCATTACGGGTACGAAATCTAGATCTAACCAACCCCGCTATCACCGAGAAAATAATCATCTTCCTACCCCAGTCCCATTCCACTTGGGGTCGGCGCAACACGTTTTCTTCTTCCTTTCTCGCCTGACAGACGTCACGGTATATACTCCTCTTTCATATCATTCCTCACAAAAGCCATCCATCTTTTCTTTGACCTTCCTGTCCCTCCTCATCCATCAACATACCGAGGAAACACACCTAGAAAATAATGTAATGTACTAACTCGAATAAATAATTTTCTCAAAATTATTACTTTAATCATCGTGACATCTTTTCTTCAATATCACCAGAACCTTGTCACAAACGCTTGTCACAAAGCTAGACTTATCTAACCATTATCTTAAGTGTAAAAATTTGTACTATTGCATGCTATATATTGGCCAAATGTGTGTTTCTGTATATTTTATAAAAGAACTTCATGTACCTACCATATTTGATGCAATAAATGAATTGAATTGATTTGAACGCATTCGTCCTAACACGCTACACTTGCCGTCTGAAGCACCCTTACCCAGGTCGTTGAATCACGCCCGTGATCAGGCACGTGCGCTCCAAATAGAGAGAAATGGTCTGTTCGTACCTTTATTAATCATTGTTTTGTTATGTCTATTATCATTGGCGATGGCGTCGCCATTCCTGTGTGAGGTGTCACGTGGCTAGGACGTACGCTTCGCAGGTTATAGTACACTAGACAGGCATATTAAGGTACAGTATTTCAACTACGAACAAATGGTTGGAGTTTGAATATGTACGCGTGCAAACGTGTTTACACGATTTACTTTATTTCAGAGGTATATGTATACTGGGGCAAGAGAAGAGCACTGAGGGCGTAACGTTCTCCCTGTCAAAATTAGTTTCGTATTCGTACGGTAGAGGCGCTTTTAGAGTGCCAGAACAAAACTTACGTCGATGTCAGGATATGATGATGTGACGGATACGATGTAATACGGTAAAATTCATGCTAGAGCATCATGGTAACAGTGCTAACTTACTGGTGAGTAAGTCGGGGATGAGGCGATGTTCGCGAGACAAGTACAGCCGCCAGCACATGAAGCTACTACAATCTGTCAAATTTCTTTAATAGATTTTCAACTTTATCGCTAAAGCATTACGTTCAAGGTTGATTGGGGAAATTTTACAGTTTCGGGTAGCTTTTATTTGTGTATTGCAACATAACACGATGTTTAATCGTCAACCCTAATATTCACGTTATGCCTTCAAGCGCTTAGTTGGTTTACTGGTTACCTTTATATACTGTGTAGCAGGTTATAGGAAATATGGCTAGATGCTCTAATTAAAGGACAATTGTTGATTGTTATTATGAATTATACTTGTGTCTATTTGTAGGGACACTAATTGGTCCTATTGTAGGTAGATTTTAGAAGTTATTTATGGGCGCAGTCTGTAATTACCTAATCCGGTGGGGAATAGATATTAGAGTAACGTTGTAGTGAATATCATCCTCTATTTGTTATTTTTCCGAGTAACAGGGTGCTTGCTTGTTACTAAGGAATGTTAAATAGATATGAGAATTATAAAGAGTAACATTTTGATAGAGAAAATTAAACAAAGAAAATTCCAGAAGATAAGCACGTAAGCCAAACACAAGACTCACCGTCCGCTTCAAAGTCTAAAATGTTAGTACACGTCTAAAACGGAGTTCACTAAACCTATTACAGACTTTTGTCTTACTTTTTGGTCGTTGGGAACACGGGCACGGGGCAAGCACGGTCGGTATTCGATCTATCGAGACGCCCGCTTTCCCGGGTCATCCAGGAAATGAATTTAAGAAGGAACTCAAACGGTTCTCTACTTCAAATCGAGTTGAGGATACGAACAAAGCTTTTTCAAGCATGCTAGAAAAACCTTTTTGCTTTAATGTCAATCTTAAAAGGAGTTCTAAGTTCAAATATTCCACAGAAAACCGAGTCTGATTAATCTGACGTCACCAAAATGGCTTGGAAAACATTTCATCCACTTAAAAGTACATAAATATTCATAAAAAAAGCTGAGAAAATAATAAAATTTATTTACAAACCGAGCAATCAGCTCCCTAGAGAAAGTTTTCTTTTCATACTGAATTACTTCCAGCGTTCGTCTTTCGTCTATGGTTCGCTCAGGTAAGTTAAGCGCGGTCTCCACTGTAGTAATTACGGCAAATTGCTACCATTGTGCTCCGGCAGTCTATCGATTATGCCGCGCTGGGACTCCTCTTGAGTCCTAATGAAATCTCTGCTTGATTTCTTTATTTGTTTGTGAAAAGGTATCACATTTTAAATGGGTTTGTCTCCCGTTTTGACTGTTGTTAGCGTAGTTAAATTATCTTTCTTGTTTAAGTTCTATAATGGTATTTGGGCTGGGTTTCAAATTGAGCTGGGAAGTAAGAAAAATGCTTCTTTTGAGAGAGTTTTAAGAGGAGCAATTTGCTGGACAGTCTGCCTTCCATGAAAGTATTAATATAAACGGTTGATTAGTAAGCAACTTTTTGTTAGCAATAAATCAATCATAAGATTTATTGATTAAAACAATACAACTCATGTTATTGCTAAAAGCCCTTATCATCGGCTCGTAACTCATATATTGCAAAAGATATAATAAACAAATTGAACGGAACACTTGATGAAAGCACCAATTAGTGCCAACAATAGCACTTGGACTCGGCGTAAATTAACACGGCACGTTGGTATTGTTGGTCGAGTGGACGGCCAACTTCTCAATGGCTACCCATGTGAATTCTGAATGAAAAATGTTTCAACCAATGTTTGTTCAACGCTGTTCAATTAATGGCGGTTCTATAACAAAATGAGGGTTGTTTGCAATGTCGCTTGCATGAAAAGCGTAAGCGTGAAGTTGGTTTGAAAAAGGAACACATTTTTTGTTTTACAAACGCCATATTTTTGTTTGATGAATTGCCAATTTCGCGCTGGCCAGTTATAACTTTATAGGCTAGCGAGCGCCATAACTTCTAGAATTGTCAACCTTCTTTTAGATAATTCTCCGTTCTGCAGTAAGCTCTCTTTCTGTTAATAAGTTGAAGAACAAATATTCAGTGAATACATAGATGCACGTACATTATAATCAGACAATAACATTCCTGCTGCTGGGACACAAGCTTCCTTTGTGAGAGAAAATAAATACTTAAATGAATACTTGTCTCTTATTAACTCGATCCAGGAAAGTACAATTTATGGTAATTCTGGCAATGTTTCCAATTTATTACGGCTTTTATTGTTGCCTATCCAACAGGCCCTCATCAAATCAAATCAATTGGGTACTTCCTGCGTAATGGTGACCATAAACACAATATCTATTTACAGCTTTTGTCTAACAAAAGATAAATTGGGTGAGCAATAATAATTGTCTTAAAAGAATCAAGATTTATATCAATATCTCTGTGAATGGAAGTATTTTCTTGTTTTGCAATTTAACATCATCATATTTCTGTCTTTGTTACTTGGGGTCGGTGCAACACATTTTTTTTTTCATCTTTTCTTCTCTGTCACCCGTCATGCTCTCATTTATTCCTTTTTCTCACACAATCAATCCATATTTTCTGTGGTCTTCTTCTCCCTTCCCATCCATCAAAATTTTATATTCGTGATTCTTTTAGTATTTTTTATTATAATAAGAGAAAAGTCCTAGTAAAAATAAGCCAGCGTTATGACAGTTAACATAAATCTCGTCGTCTTCACAAATGCCAACGACTACAACATGTTAGGTTGCGGGTCGAGCTTCATAAATTTGCCATAACTCTGCGTAGTAGCATGCAGTCTTCTACCGGATTAAGCCCATATTTTTCGTGGCAAACGTGCCGTATCGCAGACTATATTCCGACCCGCTTTTCACCGCATATGCTACATAAATATCTTGTCTACTTCACGAGGTTTCTCGAAAGAAGTCCCTGTTACATTTGCTGATTGCTCCTTCACTTTTGGTATGCAGGTTGCATTTGATAATATCACCGTCTCTCGTAGACTTCATACCCGTATATTTGGGCTCCAATAAAGTTATGTTAGCGTTAAATTGAATTTTCATGTCTTCAAGTTTGGGAGCAGCTGTCTAAAGAGTATGCGTGGCAGCTGTGCTTACAGAATGCAGTTGAGTTTATTGAGACTTTGAAAGTACAGATGCACCCGGCTTTATGCTACTAATAACTTTATTTAGCTAGTGGAGGCGTACATAGCTACCTACCATCTGTTTGTATATCGCTAATGGTTTGAATCGGCTGGTCACTTAAAAATTTGTCTTCTTTTTCAGAAAGATTAATCAAGTTTGCGATCAATATATCTGTAAGTTATTGATTCAATCAACATGAGATTAGATAACCTTCGTATAGAGTTTCAAAAACCGACGGTTAGTAGTGCACTCAGAGATATAGATTCACGACTAGTTACCATGAAATAGAAAGAGAAGTGTTGTGCGGCGAGATGGGCAGACGACATTGTTGCCACGGCGGGAATATCCTGGACGAGGCTGGCACAAGACCGTGGAGCTTGGCACAAACAAAGAGAGGCCTATACCCAGCAGTGGGTGAAGTCGGACTGAGGAGGATGATGATGATGATTTCATTAGAAATGCAACAACTCATAATCTACATTACAGAAACCTCTATGTTTATACTAGTTTCCAATGTGGTTACTATCGCTTGAATTCTCCAGTTTAATAACAGCTAGTTAATATGACGTGCCACCACAAATATGGAAGCAATTGTGGCTCTAATCGCCTCGGGCGCCGTCGACGTGTTGGGAGAAGATCCTGACATATTAAATTTTCTTGATCATATTGCGTTTTTATTTACTTCGCTACACGTTCCCTCATAAAACTTTCAACATGTACAAATATTGTAGAATTTAATTTTAAGTGTTCGACTGGAAAATGGGTTGTTTTTCATAATATAAGCCTGTTTTCCCGAAGGTCTAGGCAGAGGTATTTCTATCTTTAGTACAGCCATATTTCGCCATTATGTTTAAGCCATATTTTACCATAATCACTCGTATTCCAATTCCGGAATCAGTATCGCTAACCAATGCGTTGTCTACAGTCGAATTTTCATCCTACGAGAATATCAGCGTAGGTCTATGGTTGAAAATTCGACCATGGGACAATGTCATAAAAGTCGAACATAATTTAATTTTGCGCTTTGTTAGACAGCTCAACCCCGAGCAAACCATAGAGAGTTCATTACGTAATGACATTTGCCATGCACAAAATGCCACAAATCCGTACTTGAACGCACCGACAAAATTAAAAAAAAAATCGAAACTTTATTGAATTCTTCTTAATTGCAAACTTTTTTGAGACCGTTATAAATTAGCACATGTATCTCTAGAACAAAACTTCTGAACGCCAATCAGTCAATACTCCTGAATCCTATATTGCTTCTTTTCTCTCCCATAAAACCGAATTTTCGAAATCATTACTTTGCCAAGATCATCCATTATTCCACCTCCCGCTATTACCCGTAACATTTATATAACTTTACCGAGATGAGAAAAGGTGGTTGATGTTATTGTTATTCGTTTTTCTTCCGTTCTATCGTAAATGCTATTTATTGGGTCAGCTCACCCCGGACCATGCCGTTTAGCCGGGGGAGAACTTTTAAATAATAAGTTATTGTTAGAGGTATAAGGAGCTGTTACTTAAGGAGCGCTTTTGGTAATGTTTTGAATTACGAGTGTTCTTTCTGTCGAAAATAATTCGATAATCTCTTTCTTTTACTTAATGCTTTGACAGAAGGGTGCTGAAACTTTTTCTGTGGAAGTACCTAGAGGGTGTAAACGGACCCTTCACAAAGCCGTCAACCAAGCATTCTGTACATCAAACTAAGTAACTCTACGCAAAAAATATTGCTGGGAACGACTTTTTTCTTGTCGTTAAAAATCACGTTTAACGGTAAAACTCAATTTTACGCACTCAAAACTTAGTGCTGATGGATGCATTGAAAAGTAAACGGGTCATGAAGATAATTAAAGTAAAGTTAAAACCTTAAAAATTGTGAAAAAATTGGAACTGTGACCTCCAATACCTCCGCAACTAGAAGGTTCCCAGGGATGGTCCAGAACAAAAAACTGATCGCAATGACGGGGAAAACAAGTGCCTTTCGGCTTCGTTAAGGGTCTTTTTACACCCTTTATACTTATAAGTTAAGAACAATTGGATGTTATGAAAAGTCGGTCGTGGTGGCTTTGGCAGATATCAGGTAACAAAGTTGTGCTAAGGCTTACATGAAGGCTAGTAGGATGATTCTTTTCCTCCAGTGCCAGGCACTTTGTGTGTGCGGAAAACTCCGCTAAACGCTTTTAAAGGATGCTAAATTGTAAGTGAACTTACGTCATAATTAATAAATCTGAATTGTATATTTAACATAATATAACATCACCTGTAATCCCCGAAGGGTTAGGGATAAGGATTTAAATAAAGATAACAAATATTAATAATAAATTATAAATATAATATCTTAAATACTTTTCTTTCTTACTGCAATTCTAAACTTCTTCAGATGCGATGCAGTCTTACGAAGCCTTTCTTTCCTCAATATTTTAACTTAACACTGTAAAAAATACCCACATTAATAAGTCAGTATTTCCATACACAGGAAGCAAGGATATAACACAATCATATTCCTGTCTTTGATGACCTATTAAAATAAAACCGTAAATGAGACGAATGAAGTAAATTATCCGTGTAAATCCCTGACTGAATCTAAGAGTATTTTCCGTGTCGTTTCCTCCCTGTACCACGCAGCGACATAGTTTGTGCAGCATTCGTTAGCGCTGCAAGCCTTGGGATTAAACACAAACTGACAATTAGCTGCTTATTATTTTGCGTCACATTTTATTTTAAATGTTGGCGAGATCAAAATGTACGGCATTATGTTGGTTTTTCATTGCTTCTGTTTAAGCTCTGCCCTAATTAAATGTACCCACTGTTTGTAAAGTTTTGCTTTGTTAAACATAGGAATATGTTTTTCTAAAAGAGAATTATGGCCACGTAATTTTTATGCTGCTCCCAAAACGGTGAAGGAAAACATTATGAGGAAATCAGCAACTTGCTGGAGGGGACACAAGGGGCACGAGGGGATTATTACCTACTCTCTCTCACATAGATAACAGAAAGGAAACCTGGCCTTGCAGTCTCGACAAATATAACTACAAAAATCGGTCTTTAAGTGTAATCGATGTCAAATTTCTTTAATAGATTTTCAACCTTATGCTTTCGAAATAAAGTAGAAAAGGAAAGGAATTTGACAACGATACGACTTAGCGACCGATCTTTGTCGCTATCTAATGTCGAGACTGCATGATTATGATGTTTGGAGCATTTTAATTTGTTCTGCATTTCAGTGTCAACCATGACAATTGCATTGAGATGTAGATTTCTTCAGGCAGTAACTAGAATATTTTCAGGCTATCGATAGTGAGCAGAATAAAACGAATCTTGCTTCTAGTTTACATTAACCAAAAAAAGATCGTGACGTAGGAACTATAAGCATTGAGCCAAAGAAAACATCTCATTATGAAATTGGACGTATAAGAATGGTAACAATGCTCAAAGCAGAATTGTTTATTATTATATACGACAGTACCTATTCATAGCTTTTTCCTGCATCTCAATGGAGGATATATTTTTGATAAAACAACAACAATAGAAGTTATTACTTAAATATTTATAGTCAGTCGTTAGTCTAGTTCAGAATATAATGGTGTGTTTCAAATTCTTCGTGAATTAAAAAAAATAAGGGATTTTATCAAAGTTTTTGTCTATTCTTGATTGTTTTTTTTTGTGAATGGCATCTCGCAAGTTAGCCTAGAAGGGTGACGTCTGCTTAACCGGACTATATTCTTGGTTGAGCGTGTTTCTGTATTTAAAACTATGAATTTATGTGATTTGCTCGACCTTATAAAAGTGGTTGTGAATTGCCAGTCTAAATGGGAGGATACTTGCATGGAAGTTCGGAAGTGCAGGTAAAAGAATATGTTTTTCTATGGCCTTGAGTAAGTAGAGGTTAAATTGGTTAATTACTTAACCGCTATAAAAGCGACGCCATTGCTTCGCACAGGTGCAATGACAATACTTCTAAACAACGTGATTTTTGTAATGTGTCTAAGTTAAATGTTAATGTTTTATATACATCAGCATACCGGGATAAATGCTGCCCAAGTGATGGCAAAAACCCCGTAACAATTTAGTTTAGAAAAACAACGCTATCTCACAGACAAACACATGAATACGTCGAAACGATGTTGTTAGCCAATATTTAGAATTATTCGTCCTTCGGCATCCATGGTGTTTGTGAAAGAAATCTACGGAGCCTGTGTTACGAAGTTGAGAATATCATCTGAAAAACTGAAGAATATTTACAACGTCATTACGTGCTTACCTTACTTTTAAGACTAACAAGTAGTAATTAATTAACGGTGAATTAAATTCATAATGAACCAAAGGGCTTGAATAACAAACAATTTCTAAATACCGTTTCTCATACCTTAATCAGACCAAGTAGGAAGGTATGACAAGAATCTAAATGCGCGCTAATTATAACGTGTGCATATGAAATTAATCGAATATTGATTAGGTACGTGTTTGATGGTTATTTAGTGTGTTCACACCTTTCTTTCGTTTAAAAAAGGGCCGAAAGGGCGATGCACTGTGATTTGACAGCTGGGCTTGCCATAGACAAGCAGGATTTTTATTTCTTGATTTTGTTTTTTTTTATTTACCATCAGTCTTTAGCTGCCATAGACATTTTTTTTTTGTAGTTCTCAGTCGTACCTAATGCTTAGCCTGGACTCTCAATTTCTTTGATATTAAAATCATATTAGGAAAAACCAGTAGTGAATTTGACTACTTATGCTACGAAACCGCAACACATTTTAGTATTTTTTTACCGATAATTGGTGTTTAATAATAACCTAAAATTAGTGATAGATCAACCAATATTTTACTCTATTTTCCTTGAAGTTCATGTTATTAAACTATTTATCGTTTACCAACAGTCTTACTAACTTGTGGTCAGTAAGAATTAGGCTTCCAACCTTCCCAAACCTCATTTCCATTACAAATAGGCCTGCCTAGACGTAGGCTCGTGTTCCCTAGTACCGGAGTCAATGGCATTCTACGTTGCCATGAAAACAATGACATCGTAAGTTTTTATGTTATGCCCACAAATGTCTTCTTCAACATCGTTTGACTGTGAATAAGTGTTGCTATCTCTTTCACACACGCGGACATTGGACGATTAAAAGGAGATAGCGTAATTTTTGCTGTTTAAGTGTTAGGAGTTAATGGAGTCTGATGAGGTTTTGTCACGATTTTAAGCTTTTAGTTTTTTTTTTTTATTAATTGTCTCTAATGATTAGCTGTTATGGTTCTTTTAATGTTAAATCCATACTAATAGCAAAAATATGAAAGTAACCCTGTCTGTCTGTGATCTCTTCACGCCTTTTAAGGGTTGTACGGATTTCGATCTTTGACACACCGGTAGACCATGGTCACTGCCAGGACATAGAATACTTTTTTATCTCGATAGTACCTACGTTTCCGTGGCATAATTTTCGTCCTCCACGCGGGCAAAGCCGTGAGCGTAAGCTAGTGTAAAATATTTTATTTTCCAATATGAATCTATTTATAATATCGATAACCGCACAGTAACAAGCATACAGGAAAAAAGAAACCCATCTCATCAAATTAACAATAGCAGTTTTTCAAGAATCATCTTTATTTCACTTAAAATACCCACAATATTATGTGGTATGCCAATCACCAATGGATTGCATCAACAAAACGAGTTCCCACTAATGATATTATCACTACGGAGCGCTTCCATTATCGGGACCATTGTTCAAGTTCGTCTCGGGTAGGGTTACCATATCGAAACGTGAAAAGTCCTGACGATAACCTAACGTAGAAAAAAGACAGTCATTTATTTTAAATAGCTGAGCAATCATTTAAGGGTTAGGCACTGATTTACCTAATTAATAGTACACCCACATTTCGCCAGTTATGTTTTAGTCCCATGTAATAGGGGGCGAGCCTATTGCCATTAAGCGGACACAAATCCAGACTCCGTGGCTGCTACTGAGAAATTCTTGATGGAAAAACTCAATACTAATTAGACTAGAACCGCATGCTCATCAGATGCGGTTGCGACCACTAGACTAAAGAAGCAGTTAAGTTTTTCTGAAAAATCTTGAATGCCCGGTCAAACCGTTATGGACAAATTGCAGATTGGTTGTGGACACCGGACGGTGGTAAATACTTCAGCATAATATCAGTCAAAGTCCGTTGTCCGGAGCCGCAACAAGCCTGTAGCGGTTTAGCAGCGCCTTTACTAAAAAAATCCGGACAAATGAAAAGGTCATTATCCGGCCAAATCGGGACGGATGGTAACCCTAATCCCGGGCCTCTCAGAGGCATGTAGAATGTAGGTATTATTTTATTATCGAGGACGCTCCCTCGGGACGAAGATACGACATCCAACGTCGCATGACGAGAATTCTAAAGAAAAATCTGAAGGGTCTTTGAAGGAGTTTGTTGTGGAAAATTCTTTAGTAAAGAAAGAAAAAATATATTTGCAGCAGCTAAAAAAGATAGCGGAGACCGGGGATGCTTTTGCTTCTGTGTTTGCATGTTTGTTGGATCTTATGGTTTTAGGTTCTGAAGAGACACTTATGAGGCTTATAGGATTAATGAATAGGATTTTTTCCTGCTGGCTTATCTGGGAAAACTCAATACGGGAATCAGTCTTTTGGGGTGATAAATAGTGAATATTTTCGCATTTGTGTTACTGGTCAGCTCTGAGCTATCACGAGTTTTTCGTAACATAAATATGTCCATATTAAAATTAAAAATACTCGTTTCACAAATAATATTTTCATAATTTTAAGGATTTATTCGTATCTATGGATGATACTGATTGTGCTCGTTGCAAATAATTTAACTAAAATGCTGTAGGATAATTGTATTTTCTATTCAAAAATCGACCTATTTACTTTACGTTTACACCGCGCGTTGATCGTGTAAAAAAACTCGATTTTCTTAAACAGTGTAAGCTAGAATTCTGTCATGTTCTTATTCTTTGTCCTTTTTGTCATATTTTGTTAATAAACATTCAATCTTTCACACAACATAGACAATATTGGTAGCATCCAATCTCACAAACTGTCGTAAATTCTGAGCTCGGCTGATTATTTCGCAGTAATTTTACGGGTTTTATGCTTCCCGTAATGGCCCAGTGTCCTGCTTAATAGTGTAGAACAATTTATGAGAACGGCGTGCACACCCTTTCAAATGGTTACTTTTTTCTGTTCTTGTCGCCTTTTTTACGGTTATATTAGTCTTCCAGTAGGAGAGGAGCTCGTGGCTAAATAATAACAGCCGCTCAGGTCAATCTTTAGGTTAAAATTGACCCTCTGCTAGCTACTAGCACATTTAAGATTTTCACGAAATAACTTCAAAGGAATCGTTATACTTATCGAAAACTTTTCATTAAAATCTGAAATGGCATTAATTTATGGCATTTTGCATCAAACTTGCATTCAATAACAGACTGCGGCTCGTCTGTTTAATTTTGTAAACGTAGTAAGAAGTAGCGATTTTATAGTCAGTCATTTGGGCACAGAGTAATTAGTTAATGGAATACAGATGCATATTTTAAAGACCAACACCAGAATTTGTAACACACACTTTTTTCACATTGCGAAGGATTTTAAACGACAAAAATCGTGTTCTCCAATGCTGCTGCTGAATATCTTAATTGTCAAATTACCCTTCAATTTGTCAATTCAGCAACAAAAAATTCGTAATTTATTAGTGTGTTACGGTATTAAAATTGCGTCACTAGTTTCTGCGAAAAAACCGGCTGATCAAAAGTTTATGCTGATCTCCATCCATGCTTATCCCTCCATTTCTCACTTATCCATGGCATCACAGTTCATTGCCCCACCCGATCTGATGGCTAGACTGTCAGACGATTATTGTGCACTCTTGAAAATACTTCATTCATTAACTAAATAACGACTAATCCAAACACATAACTAAATATACTAACGATAGACGAGACTTGAACGCCAACAAAATCGGAATTTACTTGCAACTGCCAACTCAAGTTCTAGTGTAATGTCATTTTTGGTGATCCTACTTTCGTGACAAAATAATTTTACGTCTAGCTTGATAGCTAGCAGTAATTAAACTGTGAAAGGCCAGTATAATCCCATTAACAAATCGGTAACAAATTAAAAAGCAGACGCTGGTGTCACGAGTCAGAAAGGAGTTCCAATTTCGGAGGTTTTATTCCAGCGGTAGTTAGTCTGTGTCCACATGAGCGGGCACGAGAAGGGGTATAGAAATTCAATGGGTACGCTTGATTTTCGTTTCTTTGATGTAGCTGGCACGTTTTAATTAGGGACGGGGTATATCAAGGTATAAAACGACAGCAAAAACAAGACCTAAATTGAGTTTCGTTTGAACTGTATCTGTTGCTGTATTTTTTTAAACGTGGTGGTTGAAACCTTGCATTTTGCGTACACCGCTGCATGGTTCTTTTGGCGCGTGGTCATAGTGGGAACTACCACCGTCGTTTTTTTTACGACAATTTCACAAATTTTTAAGCTGTCATGGTCACTAACACTGTCGTTAGCACTTAAAACGGGATATTTACTAAGTTTATTATTGTTTTATCCGTAATCATGGTGCTTGCAACAGGGCCGAAATATCGGAAACTCTAAACTAATAACAAACATTGTAAATATCCCGTTTTAACTGTCCTCGTCTAATTGTCAGAATCATATCGCACTATAATAATCTTTCGTTATTTTATAACATTGTCAAACAACGCTTAGTTATTTAAAATGAGCCTAATAATTCCAGAGGGGTAAAAGTTAGCGTGTTTAACTCCAATTTGGAAAAGTTTGGCTGATTACCCCTCTCGATATGAAAACTTTATTGCCGAGTAAATCACAAATTGCGTGATAATGCTCAGTATTAACACTTGGTTAAATTTTCGTTACGATTTCGACTTTGTTTTGTCGCTTTACAAGGCTCTGGTTACGGTGTGATAAGGGACAATTTAAATTCAAAGCACGACCAGACGAAAATTGCAAAAACAAATTAACAATGGATTTCAAAATACTCAGCCATAACGTAAACCATCACCATGTTGCAAACGTACTTAATTCTGCCATAGTGACACTGACAGCTGTCACTGTCATTATAATTACAATGCCTTCAGTATTTCACAACAAATTGTAGCAACGCTGGCAGAATAGTCGACATCAGCTCAAAAAGAAGGATCACTGATGTCAGCAGGTTTCACTGTTCTAAATTCTCAGCATCAAATTCCGACAACGATAAACTGATGCAAAATAGACGACAAATTCTCTGCCAACGTAATTTCCAAACTAAATCCCAGTTCACGACAGCACAACTCCTGTGACTTCAACACTTCTGCTTACTTCAGTCTTACATCAGCATTGCACGGCAGTTGGTAACTTTCAAACTTGTTCCCACGTAGATTCACTCTGTCATACACTGGATGCGCCCGCAAGAATAAATCTCTTCCAGGCTTTATTAAGTTTCATATTTTTGGACGATATCCGTGACCTGTTTTCTTAAAAGCCTGTGCAGCATCTGAGTATGTCTTCCAGGACCCGTCTCGGCTTTTATGCGAGATTTTAGATGAAATTTTAAAGTGGGTGGGATGTTACTTCTGAGATTTGGAGATCTTGAAGTGTGTAATTTTGTATGCCGTTAGTGAAATTATAAACATGGGCTACATGCTTTTTAAGTACAAGAAAAGCAGAAAGCTCTTCAACTTCAAACATTCTGTGTGAGCATAATTAACTTCTGTATTTAAATACACTTATGCTATTACACGTTCAAGCTACTACAATCTGTCAGATTTCTTTAATAGATTTTCAACTTTATCGCTAAAGAATTAGGTTCAAGGTTGATTGGGAAAATTTGTCAGTTTCCGGTAGCTTGATGTGCTGGCGTATGCACCTCCACATTTTCTTCGAAAGTTTTACCACCCATTATTTACCTTCAATCTTCAGTATGTTAATGAATATGTTAACACCACTTAAAAGGTACTGCAATCCATCAAATATTTATTAACCTGCTTGACCGGTACTTGCGGTACAACAAAAGCCAACCGTCTAACTGTACACATAAAATTGATCAATACAGTATGTATGCCACGTTGTTCAGTTATACAGATTACAGATGACATTCGATAGCCGCTTGCGCCTGTATCGATGCCGAAATAAGTCCTAATTAGCCATGTGTGGGGTACCCGTTGTGCAGACAGGTCATTGTTCCAACTGACTGTTTAAGTCAGCACGCTTTTTGGTATTCGCGACGAGAACAGGTGGCGTGCGTGACACCTGCTTCCGGCGATGCGCGTACGCATATTTGGGATATAGAATGCATGTCGCGGACGCTTTATTGGTCAGTCGTGTCTGGACACTCCATGCGTACACATGTCATGCGCGGCGCCGGTCAGCCATGCTTTCGAAACAAGGTTCCATATTGGTCGATGTCTGGAAAAATGTAAAAAGTAGTTAAATACAATTTAAGTGAAATTGATTTATGAGTAACATGTTTTTGGCGCTCATTTTTATTAAAAGTTACATGTTTGTATTTATTGTTTGGAAAGTAATATTTAGTTAGGACACCCTGAATGGTGTGGCCAGTGTTTTGTATGTACGTCGTGTTTGTTATCTCTGCCGGAACAATTGTCCGCCGCCGGATGCTGCTGACAGTCCCAACGGCTACATGATAATGTATGCCACTGACTGCCGCTGTATTTTTAGTATTTGCGCAATGTTTTTTCCTTATTTTATAGGTACCTATTTTTAAACCGATTTTTTATCAACAGTACTTATGATTCATTGCAAAATCCTTAACACGTATCCCGTGTGAAACTGTAAGATAAAATGCCAATAGAGTACTTACTAAAAGTCATCTGTTTTCATGTCCCTTCCCACTCTATTCATGTCGATCGCGTGGATACAATGCATTGGAACTTGGAAAGCGCGAGAAAAGGCGATTTTGACGTCTCAATAATGACAAGGGTAGCCGAGTAAGGAGACTTTTAACGCTAAGGTCGGAAAACGAGTTCCTGAAGCCTTTTGTTGGCTCAACGTTTGATACCAATTTGCTCAGACTTCAGATACACGAGGAAATAAAAGCTATCGTATGTTTTCGTACAAACCTTTGCGCAAAACTTGAACCTCTTTTTTTTTTTTTCAGACAAGCAGGTTTATAATATTCTGCCAAATCGTTGAGAATCCAATCAAAAGAGGAGACTGTGATCGCCTTTTAGGCGTTAAATTATTAGTTTTAGTGTAACATTAAGTGCTTCTTTACCAAATATTTATACCTTGTAACCAATAAATCAGCCTTAAATATAGATCGAAGTCACCTTAAAGGACCAAAAGAATTTTGTAAACTTTTTAATAGTTGACGATCGCCTTAAATTTTTACGGGATTAGTGTAAATGTAAATAGAAGACAGTGCATTGAAACCTTTTTTACTGGATCCTTTTGTACGATATCAACGAATCTTTGTAGTGATGGTACATGTGGTAAATAGTGGTAGTGGTTCGTGGTGGTCCCGTGATAACGTGAGGTGGTGTTAAACAGTGGAAAGTTCTAGAAAGTTGTGACCATGGAGCGGTGCGATGGATTCCTGGTGTACAGAAAGCCGGTGTACAGGGTCTTCCAGTATTTGGAAACGTAAGTATACAATCCTTAATAGGTTTATAGACAACAGCTGCGACCGTTTACATTTCTGATTCGGGAAGGATTTTGAAATGTGTTGAAAACGAAAGACCAACGGAACGGATGAAATGGCTGCAGAACAGAAAGCAAAGAAACTCTCCATTGATACGACCTTGATGTACGCTAAGAATTCCTCGAGGCCTATGCATGACCGCGTTTTCGCTTTTCAGAATTAACGTCCTCCAGCTAATTTTTGTGACGTAAGCACTTCAAAAAGCTCCCGGCATCAAGAATTCAAATGAGATACTTCAACCATTTAAAATTAAATAGTCTAAACGGTTATTGCCAAGTTCTCGCTCAGATTTCAAAACGTAATATTTGACCTTTTCTGACTTTGATATTCCGTTTTCGAACAGAATTTGGCAAATGAAACTAAAAAGGATACTTTGCAAAGGGCAGATTAAATTGATGATAACATTAAGAGCCTTACCATGGCCTTGAGATTTCCAGGTAAGTTTTGGGAGTAAAAAATCTTTTATGTGTGGGATGCTGGGATAAAAAAGCCAGCTAAAATTAGATGTTTGTAAAGAATTTTGGAGCTAATGTTAGCAACTAAATAACTACGATCTGAACAGCATTGTATTATTAATAAACTGGACCAAAACAGGCTTACTTTCTTACAAACACTTTTTCCAGAACTTGTACAAAACATCAGGGGTATTCCTCAAAGCGCAACCATGATGAAAAATAGAGATGGGTATGATGGATTAATTAAATATATTATAACTACTGGTTGCGCTTCGAGGAATAATTTAGTTGCGCTTAAAAATAGTTGCGCTTTGAGAAATACCCCAAATATCTTGGTAACGGTCATGACTCAGCACTTAAACACAAAAGACTATCTGTAACCTACCTTATCCCACACAGAACAAACTCACTCTGACTACGCTAATACCTCCACAATTCATAATGAAGAAGCCGCAATATGCTCACAGATTCAAACTAATCATCTATTAAGTAGATGAACCCCAGATTGAGACATTCTGGCAAATAGCGCTGAACACTTCGGTAGACATGTTTGATGAGCCGCTCTCCTTCGAACCCGACAACCCAATCGATCATTAACACAGACACTCCATTTTCAATCCTAAATTGATGATCCTAGAGTTGGAATCTAATTAGAATGGAGTTAGAAAGGATCAGTAGCCAGAAATTGATATGGTATTTAGAAGGGGCATTAGTTTCGACGTTGCATATGGCGTTGGATATCTTCATCTTGGTAATAAATCGTGGTTTTAATGGGATTTCTTTCGTTATTTGTTGATGATATGATGATCTTTGGACCTTAATAAAAGGTTCATATAATTATGCCCTTCACTGCGCCCTGCGCGCCCCCTCTCACAGAGGGTACTCTCATAGGAGGATGTGTCGCATCATTGTGTTCATTATAGATTTTTCCGTCGTGTTGATGATTACTATAATTATTTAAGTCAAATAAGCCTCGAGCAGAGCTCTTCTACATCGACGAGATCGGCAGTGGCTTCGGAAAGGTCCCTTGAAGTGCAGGTGGAGAAACTTAAAGAGCAGGATCATGGTTTGTAATGAGGCTCCGCAGTCAATCGGCACCTAACAAAAGCTAAAAATATACGCTAAAACATCTTAACAAAATTATCTGGCAACACACAAAGCGACCATAGAAAAACATACTCCCTAACATAAGCTTAGATACTAAAACCTCACGTTACCAAACAAAGGAAACATACCTACCGTCTCTAAAACCAGTAACTGTCTCCAGGTCTCGTTTTCAATAGAATCTGGTCGCGATATCGACAAGGTAAACGCCATTGAAGCGTTGCCTGATATTCGCAAGCTGTGTTGGTAGATTGGGGAGTTTTTCCCTTTATTAGGGGAAAAAAACATTCTGGGCGGAATTTTCGGGAAATGAAATTCTTGGCGAAGTTTTCGCCAAAGATAGATAGAAGAACACTGTACAATAAAGGAATTTCATTTGCAACAAAAATTTGCGTATTTATACGCTGATCGCATAGTGTCGTGCGTATACGGGTACTTTTTGTAAATGAACATAGTTTTATATCTCTCCATTTCTTGTTTAAAAAAAAATGAACAAAAAGATTGGATATGGGTAAAATTCAGAAACTATATCTAGCAACTCTGCTCGCAAGGAACACAATACAAGGTATTGTCGACCCACACACGGCAAACCCTTGAAATAGCTTTGACCACTGGATACTGGCTGATAATATCGGAATCATTTGACGTACGAATAGAAATTGTTTGAATTTCGACAACTTTTAAAGTAGAATAGGTTTTAGTCTAGAGTCTAGACGTTATTCAAAACATTTTTTGAATTGAGAATTCCATTTAAAATCAATAACGATCAAAAGGTCTTTGTGCAAAAAAGGAATAGGTACCTATTGTTATTAAACTTTCGATAGGAATTTTGCATTTAAACGGTCCTATCATTCAAATAAAGTTTCTTATTACTTTATTAACTTTAGGAGAGCATTCAGAACTGCACACAGACCCCTCTAAAAGCGGCAAGAATTTGTAAATTAATATGACCACGTGCTATGTAATAAAAAATAAATACATTTTCATGCAGCGGCGTACGTTTTGAATAAATTTTACATAAACAGCGAACAGACCGGTATGAGTTGGAGCAAGACGACGGAATTAACATAAAACCACGATATTTCACGAATGTACCAGCCGGCTTGGATACCTACCCTGTTACTATTGACCTGCCTTTAATTTTCAAGTTCTCCGTATAAAATATCTACAAAACGTTCGCAGCTTCAGTTTGTGATGTAAAATTGTTGTTTGTAACTGCACTGGGAGTCGTAAGCACACTTCTGTTGTGGATAGCGGCATTGATATTACAAGTTTCAATGTTTTTATTTCTGGAATCTTCTTCTGTTTTATAAATGCAGGGTTTTATATTCTCAAAAGCTTTGTACTTACTGGATCTTCTTACAAAAAACCTTCGTTAAGCAAAAGCTGCTAACGAATCCATCTTATCCGTCTTCAGAATACATTATAATAAGTTCCAGAAGTGAGGTTAAAAGGGCTACCAGAATTTGTGTCTCCAACGAGAACCTCTTAAGTGGAAAACAGCTTTATCATCCTCGAAAGTACTTGACCCTTGGAGTTTGAAAAGATCGGGTGACATTTTGTTTTGGTTCTGAAGCATTATTTTATGAATTTCCTTTCTTAGTCTGAAGCTCTTCTTAAAGGCAGTTTTTGTGTTTTGCCAAGAAAAACAGGTGCTTGCAATAAAAATGTACTTAACATATACGTTAAAGTCAAGCGTTAATGAGGGGTCCGAAGATTGTACAGTTTAGGAGCCCTGAGGAAAAGAGGAGCGCAGCTTCTCAAAAACATGAAAAGATATACATAGCTACTTACACTTAATAGTAAGGAAAGTTACCGATTTTTGATAACACTGGGGTTAGCAAGTTTTTGGGTCAGTTGGTCGTCTTAGGAGCGGATTTGTAGGAGTTGGAGTATACGCTTAGGGGCACTATGAGCAGCAAAGAAAACAAAAAAAATTTTGGGACAAAAAATTCTTAGATTTTTAGTTTTCCCGTAATTCGGTAAATCGTGCGTCGGAGGACTATGGGTCTCAGAATCTAAATGGTTTCTATGGTCTAGGTCAACCCGATGCTGTAATAAAATTAGAAAATTTCCGAAAAAATAACTAAAATTTTTCTAAGTCCGAATTTTTTTCCAAGTCCTCGCTCCATAGCGCCTCTAAGGCTACACTCCAACCAGTTTTTGTGAATAAAAAATGCAAATAAATTAAAATCTTAGAAAAGACACTAACGAATCACTACGCAAATTTTTTTGAAGAAATGTTACAAACGTTTTTCTATTTCTACACTTCTAATCACATTCTACTTTTTACAATTAATTGTCTACCCCGTCTTAATCAGTCCGTCACGAACACAACTTTTTTAAACACCAAAGCAAAGGGTGGTACATGTTTTCCTAACGCATTTTAAATATAGCCCGTCTAAAAGGGGAAGCTAAGTGTTTTAAGTGCAGTATACTATGTTTTGGTACTTTTTATAGAACGTTCGTTTGTGTAGTTGCTTGTAATGGGGCCATAAAACTTAATGATTTGTCTTAGAATTGTTCTTGGGAAGGCGTGTTGATGATCTTGGTTATTGATTGTTTAACTTGAGGTGATGAGGTTTGGATAATGTTGAATATCTTGGGATAGGTTATGGAACCATAACCCCACGAATTTCATAATTTTTTGACCGCCCCGTCCTTGTCACAGCTGGTCATATTCGTGAGACTCCCCCCTCCGTGTGACGTCACATATATTTCAATTTTACTTGGTCATACTAATAGAGTTGGAAATATTTTCAAGTTTTTCGTTAATATTTCAAATTTTGTGTTAGTACTTAATACTTAAATATGAGATTTTTGAAATGTGACGTCACGAGATTTAGAACCCCTCTCACCCCTTGTCACCCAAGTCACACTTTTGCGACCCCCCCCCTTATCGTGTGACGTAATTGATGGATGGCCCCTTATTTTGGTTTACTGCTTGATAACCAAGTGAAGTCATAGAGGACATTAGTCAGCAAAAATAAACGTTGTAATTTTAACATGTAGAACTTTTTGGACAATTAATTTATGTGTTTGATGTTTTATGAATTGTGGTAAGCAAAATATTGTAAGACTAGGGGTAGAGAAGTATGGATGAAAAAGATATGCTGCGACGACCATAATTAAATTTGGATAGGAACAGGAAATTGATGATAAGTTAGAAAACGGAATTGATTCCCATATGGAAAGTATCATTTTGGTGTCAGTGGTCGTTATAGCTAAGATAGATGGACTGTGTGAATTATGATATGGCACGAAAGGAGGTGTCTGATGAGATGACGAGTAATAGAGAAGTATGGAAGAAGGAGACATGCTGTGCCGACCCCAAATGAAGGGCAAGAGAATGATGATGTTGGTGGTCGTTTTATCTAAGATTTCAAACCGTAATTTGAAGTAGCTAATAGGGTTTATAATTAGCTGTCTGTTAAAATAAATAACATTGCACTTTATTACAACAAGTTTCCAGATTACTGTTTAATAATCCAATTTCAGATTTATTTGATATCTGCGTCAAAGTTCTCATGTTCGTGCGTTACGGTAATTTGACCGTATCAAATAGATTGTCAGCATTCGGTATCCTAAGATATCTGATCGGCTACTATTGCGAAAATTAATCGAGTTTCTAGCTTACGACTGTAGTTTTGTACCTAGTTTTATGCCTAATATAAGGCTGAAATGAGAATGAGTCACTGTTTAGCTGTTTGAAATTCGAATAAATTATTTAGAGAAATGACAAATGAACGCGTTATACAAAAGAAAAACGAATGACTGTTGTTGGCGGTTGTGATTTGAATTGAGAAGGTCATATAAGGGCTGTATAGACTTTCTCATACTTATTTTGATTGATTAATTAGTCGATTGAAATTATCATCGTTATCGCTGATAGGGCGTCATTCTAGCCAGGTGATAAATTAAGCGGTGAATAGAAAAAGCCATACATGAAAAAAAAAGTTAAATCGCAATATGACCTAAAGAGTTCTCGATTAGGTATTTGCATAACCAAAAAAAAGACATTCACTTGCATAAGGCACTTGCATTCAGCATAAGGACTATCTAAAACCTTTGCTTCATCAGTTCCTGAAGACTAGAAATGCGATGAAGTCTTTAAATCAAAAGCAATCTTTAAAAAAAACAACTTTAGCACTACCGTCCTTCCGTACTTAGGTACAGACGCCAGTAGATCAAGCTACTACAATCTGTCAAATTTCTTTAATATATTTTCAACTTTATCGCTAAAGCATTAGGTTCAAGGTTGATTAGGAAAATTTTACGGCTAGCTTGATGTGCTGTACTACTTATCTTTAAATCAAACTGCACCCAGCAAGTCAACTGACAGACATCTTAATCCAAAACTTAGCTGGCTTTGAAAGGAACCAAGGTTTTCAAAGGAGTTATATTTCATCACTAAGTGCATCTCAGGTTATCATTTCAGGACCTCGCCGCTTACGTTAATTAAATCAAATATGGCTGCCTGTCACAGCTTTTACTTTGACACAAGTTATGTTCAAGATGGTGGCATAAGACCTTCTTGGTGTTATAGAATTGTAGTCTAACTTAAAGCGAATTAAACCAATGAAAAATGCAATCATGTAATTTTTATTTAAGATCTCTCCCAAGTCTCACGCTTGTATTTCCCAAAGATTTAGGCTGAGGTGTACCTAATAGTGCAGCCATATTTCGCCAGTTATGTTTGTCCTATGTAATAGGGAGCAAGCCTATTGCCATCAACCGGGCATAAATTCAGACTGTGGCTGGGACATTCTTTGATCGGAATATATTTTGGCCGGTTTTTGACGAAAGCTATTAAACCTTTTGGCAAAGCAGTTATTTTGTGCTAACATCATTACTTGATTCATAATAAGGAAGTCTATGTAAGAGGCACCATTATACTGCTATTATTTTGGGAATAAATCAAGGTTTTTCAAAAATGCCTGTTGAGAATAATGACCATGTGTTGATGAAAATGACAATACAATGAGGATAAATGACTAATGTTATGAACAGTGACTTCTAATATTAATTGCGGGGGTAAAAAACGTCCAAATAAATAAATCAAACAAAACAAAATTAGCAATCAACATAATTTTAAGGGGGCACACCTACCATCTCAGTGCCCCAAATCAACCTCACCTGCTCGTGGTACATCCTGCTAAACAACAAACGAGGCTCTGACGACCGATAAATGGCGGTATAAAAATTTCGAAAAGTTCACAACTAAATAGCACAGACTAGCGACGGGCAGCAGCGTCACTAGTGCGAGAAGTTGTGATCTGCAATCGCCAACCCGCACGCCCAGCGTGGCGATTATGGGCAAACCCCCTCAATGACAAGCCACAATCAACCACAGCCCCCAGTTCCCGGCGGCCTTGCTATTCCTGGTTTTGGCGGCGGTCACGGTAAAGGTAGGGGGTGCTAAGAATCCCCGGGTTACGGATGGCCGCCAAACCCAACTGACCTTGGCGACGTACAATGGACGCACGTTACGGCTCGATGAAAATCTGGTGCAGCTTGAGGAAGAACTCGAAAAAGTAAGGTGGCACATTCTTGGGCTGAGTGAAGTCCGAAGAGAGGGGGAGGACACAATTACCCTTGAATCGGGCCACCTGATGTATTTTCGAGAGGGAGACCAGCTATCTCAAGGCGGAGTCAGGTTCCTGGTACATACATCCCTTTGTGACAACGTGGTGGAAGTGTCTAGTTTATCGAACAGGGTAGCGTACCTCATAGTGAAGCTAACCGAGAGGTATAGCCTCAAGGTTGTTCAGGTCTACGCACCGACCTCGGCACACTCGGACGACGTGGTGGAGGAAATGTTTGAGGACATCTCAAAGGCCTTGCACTCCACTACTAAAGCCCACTACAACGTTCTCATGGGGGATTTTAACGCTAAAGTGGGAGTACAAAATCCCAGTGAATCGGTAGTAGGATCCTACGGGTTTGGCAGCAGAAATCATAGGGGGCAAATGCTTGTCAACTTCCTTGAGAAGGAGGGGCTCTTTGTGATGAATTCCTTCTTTAAGAAACAGCAGTGGACGTGGCGAAGCCCCGACACTATGACGAAAAATGAGATAGACTTCATCATAGCGGATAAAAAGCGTATATTCAGAGATGTCTCGGTGATCAACAGGTTCAATACCGGTAGTGATCACAGACTTGTTCGTGGCACTCTGAATATCAATTTCAAGCTGGAGCGAACCCGTTTGATGAAGTCTAGGCTCCGTCCTAATATGCTCCAAACTATGCTAGGGTCTGAAGCGTTCCAGTCAGATCTCGAGAACCGATTCGCGGCCGTGGAAACCACAAATGACGTTGACCAGGCGCTCGAACAAATGGTGGAAATCCTCAGGGAGGAAGGGACGCGTTTTTGTAAAATGCGGCGTACGGGCAGGAAGTCCACACTTTCGGAGGAGACTCTGGAGCTTATGACGGAACGACGTGAAAACCCACCCATCACTTCGGCAGGACTACAGGCACTCAATAAAAGGATTAGAAAATTGGTACGACGTGACCTTCGATCCTCCAGCACACGCTCAATACAAAAAGCGATTGAGCAAAACCGGGGGTCGAAAGTGTTCGTCCAATCACTTGGGAGGAGCCATCTGACGAAGTTGACCAAATCTAGTGGGGATAGCGTCGTTTCGAAGCCGGATATTCTTTCAGAAATAGAAAACTTCTACGGACAGTTGTACGCATCGCACGCGTCTCGATCTGATCCCGAAAATGAGGGTTCCAGAGCCACCTTAACCCGCCATTTCACAGAAGACCTGCCAGAAGTCAGCCAAGACGAAATCGAGGCGGCTCTTAGACAGCTTAAAAATGGAAAAGCCCCTGGTGAGGATGGGATAACGACTGAGCTCCTGAAAGCGGGAGGAAGCCCTGTATTAAGAGAGCTTCGGGACATTTTCAACTCCGTCCTGTTCTCTGGGAGAACTCCAGAAGCGTGGAAAAGGAGCGTGGTAGTTCTTTTCTTTAAAAAGGGGAACAAAACCCTATTAAAGAACTACAGACCCATTTCGCTCCTTAGCCACGTGTATAAGCTGTTTTCAAGAGCCGTCACAAATCGTCTAGCGCGAAGACTCGATGACTTTCAGCCACCGGAGCAGGCTGGGTTTCGAGGAGGATATAGCACCATAGATCACATCCACACAGTGCGGCAGATTATACAGAAGTCCGAAGAGTATAATCGGCGGCTGTGTCTTGCATTTGTGGACTATGAGAAGGCTTTTGACTCTGTCGAGACCTGGTCAGTTCTAGAGTCTCTGCAGCGCTGTGCGAAGTGCTGAGAAATCTCTATGAAAACGCCACAATGACCGTCCGAACTCAGAACCAGCAAACAGAACATATTCCATTGCGTCGGGGGGTGAGGCAAGGGGATGTAATTTCCCCGAAATTGTTCACCAACGCACTGGAGGATGTGTTTAAGACGCTAAAATGGGAGGGACGTGGGATTAACATCAACGGCGAGTACATCTCACACTTGAGATTTGCAGACGACATCGTCATACTGGCTGAATCGCTGCACGACTTGCAGCAGATGCTGGATGGCCTAGTTGATTCTTCAATACGCATTGGTCTCAGGGTGAACTTGGACAAAACCCAGGTTATGTTCAACGAACACGTCACCCCACGACCTGTTGTTGTCAATGGCGGTCCTCTCGAAGTTGTTCGAGAATATGTTTACCTCGGGCAAACTCTGCAGTTTGGTAAGAACAACTTTGAGAGGGAGGCTAACAGAAGAATCCAGCTGGGCTGGGCAGCGTTTGGGAAGCGTCTATATTTACGTTCGAGAGAGTAGTACCTACCCAATAATTATACACTGCCAACTTGTCTTTTGACCTTTTTTAGGTAAGAAGTGTTAATACTTAAATAAGTATGATGTTTACAACAATATCAATACCCGTCATTAACCTAATAAGTTGTCATTGTTAAAAACACCGACGTCATTAATCTAACCCATCCGTCATTATACTTTACATGCGTTTTCAGGATAATGATGTTATCACTAATGACGATCACAAGAAAACATGTCGTAACTTAACGAAAATGAAACGATCTTGCTTAAAACACCTCAAGAGGGATTTAAACCCTTTAACGATATATAATGAAAGCAGAAATTATGATAAGCACAATAGTAAATTGCTACGATATGCTAAAAAAGGATAATGACTTTAAAAAAACACATTTTGGAGAATCAAATTCAAACTACCCGATCAGAGAAATCCGACACGTGCAGTCCATTCAAAGTGTGTGGCTCAACTGAGGGGCGCCGAGGGGAAGCCCGTAGGCACTGAACTGACTTACTTTGAGTTTTCAGGACGTAGATAAATTGCAAACAAATTTTGTTTTAATAATGACGATTTTTTTGTAACAATTTTTAACAGGCTGATTTTTTTATTTGTTTATTAAGTGAAAAGTTTAAAATTATTAGGATTGAAGAAATTAGATCTTTGAAGTCAACTTCGCATTTAAAACAAATATTTTTATTTATATTTGAATATTTTATGTGACCAAATAGCCGGAAACAGGCGTGTGGGACACACGAGTTAATGACGATTCGAGTAAATTTTTGCTTATAAATGTACTTAAAATATTTTTTTAATTTGTTTTCTGTCAATGGATAGTTGCACTAGTAGTAAAAGTATCGGAAATCATTCGGTTTTCTCCAATTGTAGTTTTATTAGTCAGGATACTAGGGCCGGAATCGTTTTATCCTCAACATTGGAGAATGTCCCGGCTGCTACTGAGAAATTCTTTATGGAAAATCCCAATACCACTTGCCCGCCGCGAGAATCGAACCCTGGTCCTAAACCCTTAACCCAATTTAACGTATGACCCTATTATTAAAACGAGTCGTTCTACGCTTTGTTGTAAAGAATTTAAATTACATTTACTTCACTAGTCGAGGAACCTTAAAATAATTAAACATAGTTCAAACAAAGAGTAATTCCCCCAAAATGCGGGAATCCGTGTTCAATTGTTTCATGTTACTGCAATTCCTGCAAAAAGTTCACATCACTTTTGTATTTGCGAGTTATACTCCCAAAAAAGCAAAATTAAAAAATCAAAAGCCGATTTCGAAATAAAAAAAAAAACGACCCAAAATTATCTACATCACATGAAACGTCCGTCGTCTCCCCTTCAGCTACCGTTAAAATCACACACGCTTATAGTGTACAAAACGCTATAAAAAGCAGAATTCAATACAGTAGGGGTTGCTCGCCCTTTACGGCCTTTTACCCCAGCAAGCTTGCATCGCAAACATTTTTAAAGGATTCAAAAGAGGGGAGCTCGAACTCCAGTAATTCCGTTAATGGACGTTGGAACTCCGAGTCTAATTAGCTTTCATGAAAATTATCTCGAAAAGATTTTATTTATTGCTTCCTTTTAATATTTTTCTCTTTGATGAGTGTTAAATGGGTGGAACGAGGCAAGGCGAAAATATTGAAGGTTATTAAAAGGCATATTCATTTATTAAGTGGGTGCTATTAAAGATGGCTGCTTCTAATTGAGGAGGAGTGACGCAAAAGATGACACTTATGGGCAAAATTTGCGAGGTAACAGCTGATAGAGATGAGAATGTTGCTAACGCGTGAAACACGTAAAAAGTGTAAATAGACCCTTAACGAAGCCGAAAGGCACTTGTTCTCCCCGCTTTTGCGATATTTTTTTTGTTCTAGAGTTCTAGACCATACCTGGGAACCTTCTATTTACGGAGTTATTGGGGGTCAAAGTTCTACCTTTTTCACGAGTTTTTTTTTTCAAATACAAATTTTTGAGGATAAAACTTTACTTTAAATACCTCCATGACCCGTTTACTATTCAACGCATCCATAAGCACAATGTTTTGAATGCGTTACATTGAGTTTTACCCGAAAAGGTTATTTTTCACCCCAAAAAAAAAGTCGTTTCCCAGCAATTATTTTTGTGTAGAGTTACTTAGTTTGATGTACAGAATGCTTGGTTCACGGCTTCGTGAAGGGTCTATTTACACCCTGTATAAGACACAATGTTCGGGCGGTCTGATTCGGCACTGCCGGACAGTGCCGAATAAACCCGAACATGCAACCCAAATAAATCGGCACGGCAAGAGTTACATCAAGATAATAAAGGTAACTAACTCCTATTGAATATAATATCCAAGCTAAATTAGTTACTAATATGTGAACGGGAAGTTGGATTCAAATAGTTTAACGCTTATTGCACATTCTATGGTCTTTATACGAGCCCAACTAGCACTTGACCGGTTTAGTGTAATTGATAGCTTATTAACTGACAATAGATTCGGCCTGTTATCGGCCAATCTATCCGACGTTTGGTACTGATTTCCGGGTCACGGCACTCATAGTTATGTAGTTATTATAATGCTTAATTGATCCAAAGGTACGACAAATTGTATCAGCCTTGAGTTGCACGGGTGATACTATCGTTCCTAGTTAAAAATGCTTATGCTATATGCTGTTGATGTGCTGGCGTCTGTACCTACATGAAATATTGAATGTGTGTATTTATGGATTTAGGTTTTCTTCTTTTCTTGCTGATCTTATTTTGATGGTCACCGCTTAGTTCTTGGAATTGAAACCAATCTCTTACCGTTTAATGTGCGTAGTTGACCTAACATTGTTATTTTGTAAAAGTGGCGAAGGTTCCATAGAAGTCGATTCCTACCGGCTTCCCTTTGAAAAATGACACAGTCAGTATTCTATAGACAAATAATAAAATCACATTAAACATATGTACTCCAGCTTACCTCTAACAAAAAATGACACTTCTTTTTTTTTGGGATGGGTTAATCATCAAATTGACCCTTTGCTACTGTTTTGTATGATCATCACTATGCAAAGACTGTCTTTTTTCAAAAAACTTTTGTGACAAACACCCTTCCCCGAAAGCCAAGTTCACAGCCTTCACCAACCCAGACCAATTCTTTATATTCTTTCCAAAGCGACGTTATACTTAAGTAGTTCAGGACTCCAGGTCCTTTCTCGCAAATTTATGGCGAGACGCATAATCGATAGCACCCGCAGAGTGAAAACTACCCTCGCTGTACGAATGTTATTATTTGCGGATTGCGGGTAGGTACAAGGGCTGAGAGTGGTTTTATAATTGATATTGATGGTGGGTAGGTGGAAAAGTTTCGCGGTAAATATTTGAGAAAGATTGAATGACGTGATTGTTTTTTTTTTGTTTTTGTGTTACCGTACACAATATTGTTTGTTTTGAATGTTTTGATGAATGAAAAGTGAGTTATTTAAAAACAAGAGGATGATGAAACAGCAAACTTTACGCTGATCCTAAATAAACAGGGACTAAGGCTGTCTGTACACTGGAGCGGAGAGGAGAGGAAAAGGAAGAAACAAAACACATTTATTTGGCACATGCCACAAGTGCACACAACAAACAAATAAAAAACGTAAAACTAAACAGAAAAAAAGAGATAATATTGTGTACCTCACGGCTGCGCCAAATAGGCCCAGTTCAACAAACTGCTGAGCAGCTAGTGCCCGACGCTGGTTTTCAACTGGACCCGAGATGGAACGGAACTTGTGCAAATTTTGACCAATAGAATTGCATAGAATTAGCGGAGCGAAGCGGGGCTTAGATTTGATGCAATTCTATTGGTTAATATTAGAACAGCTCTGCTCCTCTTCTCTCTTCTTCTTTCCAGGTAGTGGACAGGCAGCCTAAGACAGGACGAGTAAAAAAAAGACTTAAAATTAAACTATTCCTCGTTAATTTCAATTCCTAATTTTAAGTTGATATTTCACATTCATGTGTGTTCAGAATTATGTGTATCAATTTCGGTTCACATAATATTATGTAATGAAATTTACTGTAATTACTTATTTACGACTAGTACCTATGTACAAGTAGTAATACTGCTCTACTTACGTCATATTTCCCTGCGTAGAAGCCATTACAAATGTAATGTAAATCCTTTGACATTAATAACTTGCAAATCATATGACTAGTTCATATGTAGGTAATCTAAATGTACTGACGGTTATGTAATTCGTGATATACAATGTCGCCCATGCGCATGTGACCGCCCGTAATTTTCTGAATATTCATGAAGAATTGTCGAAAATAAACTTCAAAAGGGGGGGTCTATCTATAACATTTTTCATGTTATTCAATTTTGAATTTTTTAAGTAGAGTTTGTAGATTTGCTTTCTATTTTTTGACACATCTCCGAAGTTTATGGGTCGATTTGAATTCTGTTTATTATTTCTAAAAGCTTATTAGTTATTCTAACAGGTTAATTAACATTTTTACTAAAAATTATCGACTACGAAAAAAAAAACGGAATCGAAGTCATTTTTTCGGTAAAAAATTGTGTATTTATTTTAAAAAAACTAGTGTAAGTCCATAAATTATCCCGATAGGACGACTTTTTTAATCATTAGTTGTAAGCTACTACATAACAGCTACAAATTCTCAGAACATTGTTGATACCTATCTCTAAAGAAAAAACAAGGGCGGGTATAACAAATCATCGCAATCTCCATGTGTGGGCCACTGAAAATCCACATGTCATTAGGGAAACAACTTTCCAGATTCAATTTTCCATAAATGTATGGGCTGGAATGATTGACGATGAACTTATTGCCTTTTGTGTTACCTAACAGACTAGATCAACACGCGTTTTTAGATTTTATAGTCAATACGTTGTCGTTGCTTTTGAAGGAAGTACCGCTGGAAACAAGAAGGCGGATGTATCTGCAATTAGATGGAGCTCCAGCACACTTCGCACGACTAGTTCGTGATTATTTAAATCAAAATTATCCGTGGTGGATTGGCAGAAGAGGTGCCATTGCGTGGCCGCCGCGATCTCCCGACCTTAGATTTTTATCTTTGGGGCTACATGAAACAAAAAGTGTATGCCGTGCCCATCGAAAGCCGCGAGCAATTAACGGCTAGGATTTTTGCTGCTGCTGTGGAAATAAAAGAAAACCGTGAAGAATTACGTCGTACAATCAAAAGTGTTGCCATGAGAGCTTTGGTTTGTTTACAGGAGGGTGGGGGCCATTTCGAAAATCTAATTAATTAAAATTTGTGTATTTTTTATTTTTTTAGTAAAAATCTAGCTATTGCTTGTTTGTTTTTAATTCCATTATCATCCTCATTATTAATTTAACCTTTTAGTACTCACTGCTAAGAGCAACATTCAATTGACTTTCACATTTTCCTAAATTCTTTCTTTTCCTAAATTTGACTCATCAGAGTTTTAGAGTTTTACCTTGGATTTAGTTACAGTTAGGTATCAATAATGTTCTATGAATTTGTAGCTGTTATGTAGTAGCTTACAACTAATGATTAAAAAAGTCGTCCTATCGGGATAATTTATGGACTTACACTAGTTTTTTTAAAATAAATACACAATTTTTTACCGAAAAAATGACTTCGATTCCGTTTTTTTTTCGTAGTCGATAATTTTTAGTAAAAATGTTAATTAACCTGTTAAAATAACTAATAAGCTTTTAGAAATAATAAACAGAATTCAAATCGACCCATAAACTTCGGAGATGTGTCAAAAAATAGAAAGCAAATCTACAAACTCTACTTAAAAAATTCAAAATTGAATAACATGAAAAATGTTATAGATAGACCCCCCCTTTTGAAGTTTATTTTCGACAATTCTTCATGAATATTCAGAAAATTACGGGCGGTCACATGCGCATGGGCGACATTGTATATGCGTGTTATAGTACCTGATTACTTATATTAATTATATAACATCACGCCTGTGATCCCCGAAGGGTTAAATAGTGTACTGTATGTAGGTGGTGTTCCACATATACATAGGTATACCAACTAGTGAGGAGCTCGTGGCTAAATATTAATAGCCGCTCGGATTAATCTTCAGGTTAAGCTGAGCTTGCCTAGGTTAGTCTGTGGATGCATGACCACCCATTACATGCCGAGTTTCCTCCATGCCTCGGAAAGCACGTTAAGCCATTGGTCCAGTCTTATCAAGGGGTATCGTATTACCCAGTACTAACTGGGCTGTGGGCATCAGATAGGCAGTCGCTCCATGTAATATACTGCTGCAAGCAGGTTAAATTGGAAGCCAGATGGTGAGTACTGCAACATTTAGCCTGTTATTTTGCAGTCCTATGTAATACGGCGAGCCTAATGCCATCAATAGACTGCCTTGTTCGTTTAGTGGTCGCAAGCGCTACCGCTGAGTGTGAGGTCTTGGGGTCGATTTCTGGGCCGGCCAAACCGTTATTAGCTGAAAAAAAAACCTAGGTATAATTTGAATATAGTCAGGGTAGCTAGTGTTAATATTATTCCTTGTCTACATAAAATCCTTGACCTGCACTGAAACAATTACAATCTGACATAATTATTTTTATAGGAAATATAAAAAAAATATACAATAACGGACCATATGTGAGTCATATTTATTTTAGTTTCGCACGACAAGGGACGAGAACACGCGAACTTACTTCTATTAATTAATTAAAACCATTGTGTGACATTATGTTTCGTATATGATGGATAGATGTATACATTAGTCTATTATTTCACTCGGATGACGCGATGCAAGCCCAGTGAGTGTTTAGCAGGGGTTCTCAACAAGATTGGGGTTGATTTATTGATAACTATAGTTGTGTACTATATTTTGCAACTTGCTCGAACAGTAAGTTCCCTCAAAATCGGCCCGGCCGTTTCCGAGATTAGACGGAACAAATAGGCAGACAGACAGATAGACAGAAATAAAAATGTTGTTGTAATAATTTTGAAAAAGAAGAATACTTAGTTGAGTTAAAACCGATGCGGCTAAACGAACATACACACAATATCATAAATTTACAAACATTCATTTTGTTCTCGACTGTTGCTGCTTACTCGAAGTAGTGTTTCGTTACTTTTGTTTAAACTCGCAGATTTTTATAACCATAGACCGAAAGGAAAAAGGGTGTCTTTTTTAATTATCGTCTATCCAAAATTTCTACCAACAATTTTGAAACATGCACGAGATGTCGTTACGGACTTCACGGCATCAAGATTTTCGCTGAATCAGGCTTTTCTACTCATGTTTCCATATCTACATTTATACGTAGGTACGTAAATATACAAACGCTGGTGCTTATCCCCCGGTATTTGTGCGCGGTAAACGGAAATACAGTCTTTGTAAAAAATAATGCCGGTTGCGCGCAGAGAGCGGTACAAAGAATTGCAGCCCCGCAAACAAATAAAGAAAACGCGGTTAAAAATGTTGGTGAGCTCTGGTCTAAAGAATAATGCGCGCACACCCCTACTGACGTAAACAGGGGTGGTACACACGTGTACGATTTCACACATGATTTATATTTTTATTTTTCGGGATCATACACTCATATTATATTGCCAAGCGTTCTGTAACGGGGTCGAATTGAATTGGAGAGCGTATCTAGTGTCGATATTGAAATATTTTTAATTAAATTTACGGTAATGGTTTGGGGGTGTAATTTTGGGGGGAGTTTTGGGGAGTGATTGTTATTTGCGTCAATAAATAAAATTGAAGAATGGTCTTGCATAATATGGAAACCAATAAACCATTTTTCGTGTGTCGTCAATTCGTTTGTGGAAATATCTTGAATTCTGAAATTAACAGTAGTAGTAATTAGTAGTAGTTTTGAATTGAATAGTATTTTAATATTTTTCTGATAACCATACAGGACCTCGATTGGGCAGTCCTGCATCTATGACCAACATAAAAAAGAGAGTTTATTTTATGGTAAGAAGCGAAGCGTGTAAAACCTTTCGCTTCAAATTCATGGTGCAGTTTGCATAACACGATGGATGGGATTTATGACTCCTTGGATGCTTGATTTGACGAGCACAATGGAATTTTATGAAAACTAGCTAACAGGACATCCGCTTCTGAAATACGATCTTATCTTGAGTTTTCATGTTGACATAAAAGAAACTACGCAAGCGGAATTCGCTAGGTTTCTATAACTAAAGTATATTTATATTTTGCTTACTATTGTTTATACCCCTGGGCGACCGAGCTCTGCTCGGGTAAAAATAGAGAAACCAAATTTTCCCAAGTATGAGACCTAGCTAGATTGATTTTTCGCCCCGTAAACCTCTATATTGCAACTTTCATCGAAATCGTTAGAGCCGTTTTCGAGATCGTGATTACAAATACATGAATGATATACAAAATAATATTGCTCATTTAATAGGATAGGATGTATAAATAAGGCACGAATCTATTATTGTCATGCATTTTAAAACAACGAGAAAACTGACTTTTTTTCTTATACCGTTATGTTATATCTGTAACGGCTAAAAGCCGAAGTAAGGTTACACCTAGTTCTAGCCGGCTATACCTAGGTGCGGCCGGTAACTATCCTTTTTATTGCTAGGACAGACCGACCAAATGGATTAGGTTAGGTTAGAACTGTGACCAAACGTGCGCGAGCCGAGCGAGCGGTGCCGCGGCAGTGGCCGGCGAGCGCTACATTTAAATCGGTTTCATTATAACAAACTGTAACCGGCCGCAACTAGGTATAGCCGACTAAAACTAGGTGTAACCTTACTTCGGCTTTTAGCCGTAACTTATCCAAATAGTGACTTAAATTAGTTACAACACCAAATAAGCCCGGAAAATAAGCTTTTCCTGCTTTAAATCTAATTTCCTTCAACATTCAGATTAAGTTTTAATCGCTAAAAGGACGGCTTGCTATCTAGTCGTTACTTTCCAACTCATTTCGCCAGCGACTTAAAAACTTGGGAATGTCTTAAAAGTTCCAATGTCTCGATTCCTTTTTCCATTTAGAAGGTAGTTACGTTGCTGAAGTTAATTTGGAAAAGCAATGCAGCTACTAATAGGATTGTATCTTGAAGTGTTGAAATGTTATGTTCTTTTGGCATTTAATTTATTGACAACAAGTGAATATTTACATTATATACAAACTACAAATCTATAATATTAAGAAAAAATAAAAATGTACAAGTATCAAAAGGGCGTCGAAAAATTCGTCCACATCGCTATCAACAGGAAAAGTGCCCAGAAGGCTGGCAGCATTGCCACGTTGGATGGCAATGCTGATTCTTTGGCCAAAAAATAGGCCCGCCCTCTGGTCACGTGAAGAGTCGACCAACCGCTTGGCGATTTCCTGTAATACTAGGTGGGCACTCGGACCCCATGGCCTACTGTTTCAACCCCAAACGGCTCAAACACATTACTACCAATTAAATTATTGTACGCCGTTTGAGGTTTTCAGCACCTGGAGCAGCCACCCCAGTGCAGTTCACTGGCATTTTTGATGACATCATCATCATCCTCCTGCCCTTATCCCAATTTATTTGGGGTCGGCGCAGCATGTCTTCTTCTTCCATACTTCTCTATTACTCGTTATCTCAGCAGTCACCTCCATTGGCGTTTTTGATGACAATGAACTCTTTATTGATTATTATTAATGTGCTATTATGTTGTAAGCATTTGATGATTTAGTTTTAATTAAAGACAAACCGCCTCCCGCCGTCTTGTTTTAGCTAACTTGCTTGTTTTGTCTTTTCTTGTTTCAAGTTTTTCCTTAATGCGTCTTCTATGGAATGACCTTACCAATTTTGTCAGTAATAATGATGGTATGTTAGTTATTCGCTGTCGCAGCTGACCGATACGGTTCAAATGCTACTGTATACTTCTGTGCTTTAGTTTTCATTCATTTGAATGCTAAACAATTTAGCGTTATAGGTAATTCTACTTTCATACATTTCCTATATTCTAAAATGTAACAGCAGTAAAGGGACACCCCGTCCCTTTACTGCTGTTCCCAGCTGTTCCTTTTTTATTTTAAATCATATTGCACCGGTTTTTTTTTGCTTTTAATTTTTTTTTTTTCAGTTACTATTCCTTTATTTCAATGTAAATTTATATTCCCCGAACGCGGTACTTATTTATTTAAATAATACGCCTAAAATAAAAAATCCTATGGATGTTGAAATACTCTAACGCCTGAAATCAGCTGTTCACTTCCTGTCTAGCTACAGAATTCATCGAACTCGTTGTCGCGCTTGCCGTTCGCTACGTGCGTTTTGCCATGGTAACGATATGGTACTGCGTATGAGGAAATAAAACAAATCAAATTTATTGATTTTCCATAAAATTCCTGAAATATTTTCTTGTACCGGTCATCTTAGTATGATATACTGAATTCACCCATCAGTTTGTGGAGGGCTGTCCCTTACACCCCGTATAGATTTATTGCCTTTCGCAAATAATTAAACTTCCAAACCCTACGTATTGTTTACTACAAAGGCGCCTTTAAACAGTTCACATAGCCAGGTGACATTTACCAAACTACCCGCGTCTACCATAAGTTGGCGGGAAATCTTTTATAAATTCTTCCTCGGCAAACTTCGGGAATGTTCGATAAACAAAGTTATCCCAGAGATCGGTAGTTTGCAAACGCGCAGAAATTCCGCATGTCTCGAAGTTTAATCTTTACTTATAATATTGGTGTGTTGGGGAAGTTCGAAGAGAGCTTTATATGACTGGGTAATGCTAGTTTCGTAACCTATTGCTGGGTTGTAAATCGGATTACGGGGTTATGTAAATATTTTTAGTTCGTAACTAAGTAATCTGAGCGGGTTATGTCGCAGAAGTTGCAATAATCTGATATAAAACATAATCATTTACGCCCGCTTGCACTACAATTTAAGTAAATGAGTTTAACGATAAACATATTTAAAAACTAGCTGTTGTCCGTGATCTTCGGTCGCGTGAAATTATTATAAAAAATATTAAAGAAAAGAAAAAAAGAAAAGAAAGAAAAAATACCATACACTACACCGTATACTTCCCTTTTCAATCGGATTTTGATACCAATTTCAAGGTTTCTTTTTTTTTGCACGGAACCCTAATTCTTATTCCAAAATCTGCCAGTAAAAATCGGCCCAGCCGTTTCGGAGATTTGCCGGAACACAGAGACAGAAAGACAGACAAAAATTAAAAAAAAAAATGTGTTTTTGTTATAAGTGCCGTATATATTTCCATACGCATTCAATAAAAAGTTATTATTTTGATATTACAAACAGACTCTACAATTTTATTTATTTGTATAGATGACCATGTCTCTGTCATCTTCATACGATAAACAGAACGATGTTTTAAATTTAAAGGTCTAAACGCATTTAGTCACTTGTTGTGCTAGCGAGCGGGCCCTACAGAAAGGCTCACAAAACAAAATAAACAGTCTTACCTCTTTCTTATAACTCAAGAGACTACTGAAACGTCGCCAAGACCTTTACATACAACATTTATCATTCAACCACTCAAATCCAAAAATTTTGCCTACCTTTCCCGGTCGAGAATCCTATTTTAATCAACATATAACCTGACACTGACTATCAAATTGCAAAAAAAAACTAAGAAAATTTGAATTTCGCGGGCTACCCTGACGCTTCGATCTTAATGTGAAATAAACAATTTGACCCAAATGTTAGCTTATCCTTAGTGTTGTCAACCTCAAATGTCCTACTACTAATCCACTATCGTTCACAAGTCATGACCCAGTCTATATCACGTGTAAATGCCATTTAGTCCGTTCATCCTTACCGATCCCGACCGTTAAGTCACACGGTAGAGTGCTCAAGATTGCCAAAAGCTTACCCGTTGGCCACACTACACGGTCAAGCTACAAGCGTGTCACTGTGACTGCGGTGCTTCGAAGCGATGGAAATAAGTGAAATACGCGCGCGTCGCTTGACGCAAGTGGCATCTTCTGAAGTCGTCCCGGCTGTCAATAGTAGATTTTTGACAGTTGTTACAGGTAGTCAGTTGTCTGACCAGTCTTACTCAGGGATATCGTATTACCCAGTACTTAATGGGTTGAGGAGATCAGATATGCAGTCGCTCCATGTAAAATACTGGTATTCAGCTGCATCCAGTTAGATGAAGCCGACTCCAACATGAGAAGTCAGGCAGATGTTGGTTAACTGTCGTATATGGTGTAAAATAAAAATTAAACATACTTACCTTAAAAAAAAAACAATTTTATTTGTTTTAATAAGTTTCGGTTTCAGCCAAAACTGGGACCGGTTTCGGTTACGGCTGAAAATTCTGTTATGATCGGACACTACATGGTACATTTCATGATTTCATTTTCAGAACTTGTTTAAAGCATACTTACCACGACTCACTGCGACAGAAACATGTAAAACACGTGCGTGTCGTTAAACGCAAGTCGCAACGCCTGAGTTAGAGAACGGGTCTTTAAACCAAACAGCAGATTGCTCAAGATTGCCAAAAGCTTACTCGTAGCGTCGAGGTAGTTAGTATCCCTTTCAAAGGCTTCACCGGGTTGCGGTATTTCCAATACAGAGTACGAAATCTCTTTGATTGGCGATGAACCGTTTGCCAGTCTGTCAGGAACTCAGGATTGGTATACCGATATTGGATGGTGGGTATCCGGTTCCGTGAAATGGAAGCTGGTGGGGATGGAGTTTATAACGTCTTTGTATGATTCACGTCATGTCCCTGCGACAAATAAATATTTTTTCTTTCTTTCTTTGCGAAGAGACTTCTTTCTACAAGGTTTAAGTGTGATAAACTGTATTCCAACTAGACTTAAAAAGTTACCATTTTCTCGTCCGGTGATTCATCTCAGGATTTTCTTTTAGAGATCCTTTAAATACTGTCTTACTAATTATGTTACACTGGATGTTACGTTAAACGAGGAATTCACTTTAAGGGGGTAATAGTACTCTCATGACAATGAACAACAAGCTGTGGGTCCAGTTCTGAATTCGGCAAAAAAAAACAGCTTTTCCATACATTTATGTTCGTATAACTCGACAAAATGTCGGGAACAGCTGATTTTTTTTCATCAGAGCTGGTCCTATGGTAAAAGTTGTTCATTGTATTTAAAGGACGAGAAAATGTTAACTCTTTAGTCTATTTGGAACACAGTTTAGCACACGTGAACCTTGTACTACAAGGCCAATTCACATGGACGATGGACTTAAAAACTCCACTCCACAGTACTGCAATGTCATGTTTAACCAGTGATAGTGTAGAGGAAAAGTTAATTTTTCCGTTATCATCCGTAGGCTGATACACTACGTATTTACCAGTAGCGAAGGGTCAATTTTTGTAAGAGGCAAGCCGGAGTTCATATCTTTAATGTGAATATATGATTTGTCTATAAAATACTGACTGCCATTTTTCAAAGGGAAGCCAGTAGGAATCGATTTGTATGGAACCTTCGCCACTGGTATTTACCCCGTTTGAAGATTACAAAGACCCTCTTATGTAACAGAACAAATACTCATCAACGTTGCCAATGTTCTTAAACAATTTGATCAGCAAAGTATCTCTCAATTTCATAATGTAAGTAACTAGTATTATTTGCTATGTACTGCTGGCAGTATGCCCAGTGGACTCCGAGGTAGCCAAACGAGCAGTCTTGCGGTTACGGCAAATGGGAGTGCTTTTACAAGATCAGTAACTATATTTTGTAGTCTTAACTTGTGATATTTTTATAAAATTTCTTCGTTTAAGGTTATTTGTTTTGCAGCTTTCTAGTTAAAGCTGCTTTGGTATCGTAATATTAAGACTTTATTGTGTTGTTTAATGGACTTCTTAAATTTTATAGTTATTCGTTTGTGTTTAACCATCTTTTGAAAACAAGCTCCGCAAAGTTTCTCCTCTTTTAGATTCTACAATCTTTCCAGCACGTCTACTATGACCACCGTAGAAACGGGTTTTGTCGACGCAAGAATCCACAAAATGACAGATTTGTCATTTTGTCGATTCTTCCGTCAAAAAAATCCCGTTTCTACGGTGGTCAACTGGTCATGGTACGCGTGCTGCGGGAGAATTTTCTAAATTAAAGTTTACAGGGTCATAATGGGGATCAAAGTCTGGAAAAGAGTAGTGATGTCTTGAACATATTGATGAACGTTACACCCTCAGGGGCGTAACAGTAGATAATTGCGTCTTTTTTGATTAGTTAAGTTTGGATAATCTATACAAATAAATAATAAAGAAGTTTCTGTTTGTAATGTCAAAATAACAGCTTTTTACTGAATGCATAAGAAAATAGAAAATATAAACAGTACTTATAACAATAAAACATTTTTTTTTTTAAATTTGCCTCTCTGTCTGTTTGTTCCGACTAATCTCCGAAACGGCTTGACCGATTTTGACGAAACTTTTACTGGCAGATAGCTGATGTTATATGGAGTAACTTCAAAAAAAAATAAAACCCTGGAAATTGATAACAAAATCTGATTCAAATCAGTAATATTTTTATAATAATTCCACGCTGACGAAGATCGCTGGCAAAAGCTACAGTTAAATAAAATCTTCCCATTTACTGTCCAATAACCGTCACTCCAACTCTTAATGTACCCTCAACTAATCCTTTAATAATCCAGCAGTTCCTGCATGCTGGGAGCTGCATCAAAACTGTTCAAATTTTAAACAGTTACCACAGCGCTTTGGGCCAACGCTGTCCAACTTCATCTAAACTGTTTAATGTGGACTTTGGGCTATAAATATTAATTGTAGTGGAAATGAGGATACCAGCTTTCCTCATTGGGAACAGAATTTGTTGGTAGTTTTGTGGTTTATTGCTGTTAACAACTATGAATATGACAAGGGTGTATAGCAGCAATGTGTTTTATATGTTTTTATATGTAAAACATAACATAACATCACGCTTGTGATCCCCGAAGGGTTAGGCAGAGACTTACCTAACAAGTACACCCACATTTCGCCAGTTACGTTTAAGTGTGTATGTAATATGTAATAGGGGGCGAGCCTAAAGCCATCAACTAGGCACAAATCCAGACTCCGTCCGCTACTACCGAGAAATTCCTGATGGAAAAACCCAACTTTGGGATGATAGACTTTTCAGTGCAAGAAGCCAAGATTCCTTCACGTTTCCTAGGCTTGTGGTGTTTAAAACATAGACAGACAATCTAAAAATACTTCCAGGTTTTCACTTAGGAACTGCAACATGAGAACTTGCAACGCTTACCTATGTACTTAGCTTCTATGAAAATTACGAATAAGTTGTATTGTATTGTATAAAGGGCTGGTGTCCGCAACTCTGCGTCAAAGCGCTTATTTTGCGTGCAGAGTATTACGAACAAGTCTTATTTATGCAACAACTTCAATTTTCATACAGTTTACACAATGAATTTCATGGCCGACTTTTTACACTCATAAATAAAATGAGTACATGAGGAAAATTTATAAATAAAAGACCTAAAGCACCATTTTGATAACAGCACAATTATCATTAAATAATGTGTTATATTGTAATGGTTTTTATTATTATTGTAAGGCAATTGATTGTGGCTGAGATGAGAATGTTAAGGGGCATATGTGGTGGAACGCGAATGGATAAAAGAAAGGAATGGATAAGGAATGAGTTCATAATAGGAAGTCTGAAAGTGGCGCCGGTGACTGAAAAGCTGTGTGGTAATCGGTTATTGCGGTATGAACATGTGATGCGGAGGAATGAGGAAAATGTTGAGTATGAATGTAAATGGCTCTTTGAGTAGAGGAAGACCAAAGAAACGATGGATGGACTGTGTGAAGGGTGATATGGCTAGAAAGGTGGTGACTGCTGAGATAACGAGTAATAGAGAAGTATGGAAGAAGAAGTCATGCTGCGCTAACCTAATAAATTGGGATAAGGGCAGGAGAATGATGATGATTGTAATGGTTTTTATTGATACAGTTACGTAGGTAATTGGTTATTTTGGTCTGATAAGGAAACTATGTTGAATATAGATACTTAAGACCCAAAATAGGAGTCCGCATCATCATCTGCCTTGTCTTTGCCCAAATACGTTTGGGTCGGAATACCAGCATTTTACTCAGATGCAGTTAAGTGCACCCCATTTAGAACCAGCATTAAGTATTATTATTTTTTATTGCTAAAACTTTCTTAAAACTGAAATTCTAAAGATGCCCCTATTCCTGAGAGATGCTGCCAAAACAGTTAGCAATTAAAAATTAATATCCACTGTAATTCTTCCAATTTTAAGCAAAATTCTTAACAGATGTTCAGTGAAGTTGTTCTGCTTTAGAATTCAAGTTGGCATGTCTGAAATATTAGACGCCATTGCGAAACCAATTTATTTATCTCTTGCTCTATATATTTTTTGCGAACGCAGGGCTGGACTTAAAATCTGGGTATTAAAGTTCGGTTTTTTTCTCTAGTTAATGGTTTGAATCGAATGAGATGTTTTTGGTCTGTTATGTACATCAGTAGACTCGTAATATCTTTTGACACTTAAGTGTCTATCAAGAAGAGCATATCGTCGACCTAATTCTATTATGGTGTAAGTCATAATTGTCCACGATACGGAAAAACCTTTTGATTCCGTAAAGCTTTTAGAAAACTTGAAATTAATATTTTAAGACAAAACGGTAGGAATTAAAGCAACTTATTATTACTTAACGGTTTGTTAGATATAACACTTTTAGATCACATAACATAAAATCACGCCTGTAATCCCGGAAGGGTTAGGCAGAGGTGTACCTAAATAGTACACCCACGTTTCCTGCCAGTTATTTTTAAGTCCCATGTAATAGGGGGCGAGCCTATTGCCATCAACCGGGTACAAATCGAAATCTAAATTGCAAAAAAATCGTTGGTTGGTCAAATTTTGACTTATGCTGTGTTAGAATTACGTCGACGATATTCTTTTGCTCATAGTTTTTACTAAACCATAGACCATATTTCACAACACCACAACAAAACTCCCTGCCAAACCAATGACAAGCACCTATTCTTCAAACCAACAAATCGTGTTTCACTCAAAAAAAAAAGGCGTCCTCCAGACTAGAAACTGTCAGACCCAGGCTCTCGCGGGACGAGTGATTGGCGGGTCTCACGCGACGGTTCGTGTGCAACCATCCTTAATAACAGACATACTAGATTATAGCTGCAGGAGTACTTGCACAGATTGTGGCTCGAAGATTTATTGTAATAACTAGTTTGCCTCCTGGCCTCGCTCGTCTATGGTTGTTGGTGTTCCAGTGATTGAAGGGGACGGTGAAGATTGCGTGAGGGAAAAAAGGTAGATGCTAGTAGCGAAGGGTCAATTTTTATAAGAGGTAAGCCGGAGTACATAGCTTAATGTGAGTATACAGGGTGTAAAAAGACCCTTAACGAAGCCGAAAGGCACTTGTTCTCCCCGTCATTGTGATCATTTTTTTGTTCTAGATCATACCACCCTGTTACGAATAGCCAACATAAATTTAAAAAAATAAAATTTTCAATTTTTTTCCGTCATGAATCGTTTGTGCATCGTTTGTGAACGTTTGTGATACTAATGATTTTTTTTGTGACTAATTAGTAATTAATTTGTTAATTAACAGCTTACGATTAGCCAACATTTTTTTTAATTAATCGGAAAATAGACTTCCGGGTACTTAATCGATCGGAAATCGTTTGTGAATTCCGAATATGCCAACAAAAATGTTTGTGAATAATTATTTATCGAGAAAATAGGAAAAATAAAAGTTTTTTTTTCATCATATCGCGTTGTCTTTTCTCGTCACTCCTTGTAATTGGCGCTGTTGTCTGCTTTAATACCACCTAGTGTAATACATAATAGCTAACCTGTAATAGCTAAAATAATTAAGATAAATTCTTTTTCATCTTTAATAAAAAAAATAATTAAAATATTGTTAACTTACATCCCAGCATTCTGGAGGATTAAAAAGATTAAATGCTTTAGTTTTATGATATAAAAATCCAGCAACAATTTCCGAAAATAAATTATAAGTTCTCTGTGCGTTTATTTCACTAGAATATTGAGAATGAGTGTCATTCCATTTTTTTTTGATGCCATCAGTCCAGCTTGGAGACTCAACAATTAGTTTATAATAATCCAATTACCATTTCTATGCGAAATGACATTTCTCTTTCGATCTCACTCTTTTTTTAGGTTATAAATAAAAATAATATACAGCTGTTGTGCTGTCATTTTCCTCTAAGGTTAGCTATTATGTATTACACTAGGTGGTATTAAAGCAGACAACAGTGCCAATTACAAGGAGTGACGAGAAAAGACAACGCGATATGATGAAAAAAAAACTTTTATTTTTCCTATTTTCTCGATAATAATTATTCACAAACATTTTTGTTGGCATATTCGGAATTCACAAACGATTTTCGATCGATTAAGTACCCGGAAGTCTATTTTCCGATTAATTAAAAAAAATGTTGGCTAATCGTAAGCTGTTAATTAACAAATTAATTACTAATTAACTAATTAGTCACAAAAAAAATCATTAGTGTCACAAACGTTCACAAACGATGCACAAACGATTCATGACGGAAAAAAATTGAAAATTTTATTTTTTTAATTTATGTTGGCTATTCGTAACAGGGTGATCATACCTTCTAGTTACGGAGATATTGGGGGTCAAAGTTCCAACTTTTTCACAAGTTTTTTTTAAATACATGTTTTTAATGTAAGATTTTTACTTTGAACACCTCTACGACCCCCGTACTAGTCAATCCATCCATCAGCACAATGTTTTGAGTGCGTTACATTGAGTCCTACCGTAAAACGTGATTTTTCTCCCCAAAAAAAAAAGTCGTTTCCCAGCAATATTTTTTGCGTAAAGTTACTTAGTTTTATGTACATAATGCTTGGTTGACGGCTTCGTGAAGGGTCTGTTTACACCGTGTATTATTTGTCTATAGAATACTGACTGTGCCATTTTTCAAAGGGAATCCGGTAGGAATCGAGTTGTATGGAACCTTCGCCACTGGTAGATGCATAAAGCTAAAGCTAAAAGTATATGCTTCTGGTTTTAGTTCGTGCAAATTGTGGTTTCAATTAACGACAGCAGGATAATAATTATATCCAAATCGCTATTGTTATCACAGAAAATTAGTGTGTCAAATTAATTGAGGTTTGCGGCTTTTTAAATAAAATTAATTTTCCGGCTCATGTTCAAAGTTTCACCGACCAAACATTTTATAGCCGTTTAGCAATACAAAATGGCTCCAATCATAGAACACAGAATCGCCACCAGCACATCGTTGACTACAGATGAGTCGTTAATGTTAGGAAAACAGGACTTACCGCGAAGAAAGAACTTCGACACAACACATTTTACGACCAGTTATTGTATAACTACACTTTTAATTAGTGGAAGTGGGCGGGCCATATATGCCGTAGGCTGGATGGAAGATGAGAGAAGAAAGTGTTGAAGGACCACGGAAGGTACGAAGGAATTTGGGAAGACAACCAACTAGGTGGGCAGACGAACTCATAAAAGTGGCCGGACGAAACTGGATAGCGCAAATCCGCCAAAATTGGAGAGATTTGGAAGAGACCTGCGCTGAGCATTGGGTGGCTAAAGGTTGAAGAAGAAGAAGAATTAATAAGCCTATAATGTTCTCAATACTGCAAAGCCTCCGTGACAAAGAGATTGCACCATAATCAACCCCGCCTATTTGTAATTGCCTATGCTACAATTCTGGCTATATTTCCTGATGGCCTAGACATAGGCATCATCGTTCTCTTGCCCTTATCCCAATTTAGTTGGGGTCGGCGCAGCATGTCTTCGTCTTCCATTCTTCTCTATTACTCGTCATCTCATCAGACTTTTCCTTTCTTGCCATATCATCCTTTATCCATCGTTTCTATGGTCTTCCTCTACTGTTATAGCCATCGACATTCATACTCAAAACTTTCCTCACGACGTTTTCCTCATTCCTCCGCATTCCATGCCCATACCACGACAACCGATTACCACACAACTTTGCAGTCACCGGCGCCACTTTCAGACTTCCTCTTATGTACTCATTTCTTAGTTTATCCATTCGCATAACACCACCCCTAGGCATAGGCAATTATCAGAGAATATATCCAGTTACCTAAACTACCTAAGCTCTATGTCAGCAACTTAAGCCTAACAATGCCCCCTTTGCCACGCCAGTGGCATTGTTGGAGGGCTTCCAAACGTTAAAGCGTGTCACTTCCGTTTCCGTGCCAATGCTCACTTCCTCAAGCGACTGTTGTGGCTGCCAGCCATATTTATGATTTTATCCTTTTTCTTACCTCGGCATGTAACAATACAAGAATTTCGTGAATACGTGAGAGAAATATTATGTTTTTGTTGTCTTTGAATAACAACGTTTTGTTGGATTACCTCCTCCATTGGTACGTAAAATGATGTTTTGTATATTTAGATTAAGAGTGCCTACCTATTTAAGAGGATTGCGGAATATAATTCCGTACCATTCAAATTTACTTTTGGAAACTTGATCAGGTATTAAGCATAAGGTATTGTACATATACACTGTACCTACCAGTGGCGAAGGCTCCATACAACTCGATTCCTTCCGGATTCCCTTTAAAAAATGGCAGTCAGTATTCTATAGCCAAATAATATAATCAGATTAAAGATACGTACTCCGGCTTACCTATTACAAAAATTGACCCTTCGCTACTAGTACCTACCATGTACAGAAATTAAAATTCAAATAAATATTTCGCGACACATAGTAAAAATGTTATAAATAAAAGTTTTGTCCCACCATGCGCTGCAAGGCGTACAAATAATGTTTACACAAAACCCCAACCAACATTCACTCCTAACTTACACCCTGACTAGGTCTGTTAGTAGTTAGCACACATAAAGGGTGCAATGAACAAGAGAGCGAGGTTCCAGTTCAGTGAGCGCCCATGCAGCTCCCCGCTTAGTTGTTTAGCTAGTCAGTGGCTGGGAGCTAGTGTTCAGTGTTCAACGGGTTGGGTAGACGAAATATAGGGTAAACATGAACATGACCTCACACCTGTAATCCCCTAAAGGGTAGACATATGTGTATCAGTAGGTATTGCCACAGTTATGTTTTAAGTCACGTTACAGTAAGAGCAACTTACAAAAAAATGCACGCTAATATCAAATAGCTCTAAATACCAGCGGACAATTCCCAAGACGTTTAGAAACCTCATTACTCTGGGATATGCTCAATTGGGATCTATGGCACCTCCGTACTCAAGACTTGAACGAGGACATGATGCGCCGACTCCGCGAAATGCACATCGAGGATCTAGAGACCTCTGGTGACGCCTACCTCGGATACGGATAGCACAACCCCCTCCTCACTAACCCTAGATTAGGTGAAATCGAGTATGTACCAAATAAAAAAACATTTTTGCAAAAAATAAAATCGATTTCAAAAACACAAAAAAGTGAAAAATAACGTTTGCTTGATTCAGGTTTATTTTTCACTTTTTTGTGTTTTTGAAATCGGTTTTATTTTTTGCAAAAATGTTTTTTTGAGATTGAGTAGAAAAATCCAGTAACATCCAACCGGGGAATCGAATCCAGGATATCATAATCAGCGACCTAACGGCTAACGAGGCAGGAATAATGTACCTAGACAGAAAAATAAATATTTTGGGCATGTTTTGGACAGTAAGAAGAAAATGCTTTGTAGAAAGCGATAAGGTGACCCATTGTGTTTCAAGAGAACATGTTTTTATCTCTTTGTGATATTTTGTGTACAATAAAGAACCTCCATTTTCTCCATAAAAGATTTTCTATTTTTAGATAAGTATGTTTTTCGGAGCGACGAAAATGCTTAAATGGTTCGATTCAAAAGAAACGATTCGGCCAGGCCCTGCAGTCTCGACAAATATAAAGACGAAAATCGGTCGTTAAGTGTAATCGATGTCAAATTTCTTTAATAGATTTTCAATCTTACGCTTTTGAAATAAAGTAGAAAATCTATTAAAGGAATTTGACAACGATACGACTTAGCGACCGATTTTTGTCGCTATCTAATGTCGAGACTGCGAGGCCAGGTCTGCTAGATAAGGATTCAGTAGAGATCTATATTCTACACGGTTACTTCTGCTCACAGAATACCTATACCTAGTACCTTCGTATCATTTAGTCCGTGATAAACTGAAAAATTAAAACTAGTTGAATCTGAGGTTCATCATCTTCCTGCCCCGGACCGATGTTACTTGTGGTCGGCGTAACTCGTTTTTTCTTCTATTCTCCTTAATTTTTCTTTGACTAAAACTAATTAATTCGGAGCTTATTCTGTCTTACTTGAAAATCACGTAAACAATAAGATCCACTTATCCTCCAGTAATCGTTTAGTATCAAACACAGGCTTTTCCGATAGACCTATACCAATATTAGATTGTTGTGGTCGTTCTAAGCGAATAAAGCCACCAACAAAGTGCCAGCAGGATTATTAGTCCCGTACGTTATTAACATCCTGGGGATCGTTATGTCCATACTCTCGATATAATGAGGGATTCCTCGAGTTATGTAACCAGGGATATATTTAGTGCTTTTTGTGGGAATTTTCCGAGTTTAGGCGTAGCGGGAGATCTTAGATGAAATCTAGGCATTTGCTCGATTTTGTAAATCGATACTGTTACGAATCTTAAGCAGCCTTTTTTCAAATATTATAATTATCATTAACTCTAGAGACTCCCGTCTATTTACCATGTTTACTGTTAGGTTTGAGTTCCCGATATTTCCCGTCTCTAGAATTAATGATAATGTTAGTGACCATGATAATTTAAAAAATATAATTATTTTACAGAAACCTATATAGCCACTTAAAAAATGACAGAAGCTTGAGTATCGAATTTGATGCTCAATATTGTGTTGTCTCTCAAAAAAGGAACGAATTCGCAGACACTATAACTGCTGAGTTTTACGTGCCAGTTTTTATATGTCCAGAATTTTGACGTAGAGGAAAACCGGGAGTAAGCCTTTTCCTGACGTCCCTTTTGTCATTTTTGTTTTGCTTTTAGTAAAACAGATATGGCAATATAAGTCTGTACTCGAAACGGATATCCACGAATATCGAATATATCATTTTTAGAAGGCTCTCCAATAACTGTTCAACGGAATCGACAAGGGAAAACCTGTGAATTTTCTCTCAAAAAATCACGCTATCCATCTACTTATTGCGCAGGCTTGCAGGTGTGGAACGTGGAACGCCAAGCCCATTTCTTTTCGCTTTTCCTAACGACTTTCGCATAGATCCCTTTCAAATATGTCAAGTCCTTACATGCGTACGCTAACATCAAATTTTTCCACGTCCCATTCAAATTCAGACTTGTCACCACGTATGCATTCACGCTATATTTGTAGCACCATGCATGCGCGGAAATGAAACACGTCTGTATAATTTTATATGACATGTAATAGTTTGCAAACATCCGCCATTGCGGTTCTATTTCGTTGAGAATACAAAATACGAACAACGTGGGAAGATAGCACTTTCCCATCAAAACATGAGCCTTTATCCCTAGTACGAATGTCTAGCAAAATATAAACACCGTAATCATCTTTCTATCGAAAGGAAAACGTATAAGAATTGCAACAATGAATGCAAAAGATCTAAGACTCTTATGAACTTGGTATATGCATAGGATTTTTTTGTGTGATCCGACTGGCTAAACTTGGTTCAACACAGCAACAAACAAAGTTCTTTAACCAATAGCAAATGTACCGAACAATGTCCCTACTTACAAACTCAGTGATTCGGAACTGATGAGGCGTGCCAAATCCACTTCGACAATCAACACCTATCGAATTAACGAGTTTGTAAATCAAACAAGTTTAAAATAGTCTCGGGCGACGGCGCTACCGAATCGTAATCGATACCGACACTTCAAACTCGATTAGCGCATAACCGAACACCAATCGACCTTCATCCCGCGTCGATTCGTATTTCGAACTGTAAGGCTATGATATTAACACAGTCAGCCAGCAATTTGTTCGAGACTTTCCATCCGAGACTATAATTATTTCCTATGGCCGCCTCAGATGGTAATTCGAGATTACGACTAGGTTAGACAAATTTCCGACTGAGCTCCCTCGATATTTCCGTAACTGATGCAAACGGATTTTTGTATCATGTTTAAAGTTAATTTCTCAGCGGATTATTCTGAAGCTGAACAGAAGTCGAAATATGAGACGGGTCTTTCGCAGATTGACATGAACAATTTAATTAAAATCTTTTGAAACAAACCCGCAAGCATATGGGGAGGAGACGAAAGTGTTTAAAGCCGAGACCATTTAAATATTTCACCGTCGTATCTCGACAGAGGGTGGTACCCCCTTCATGTAAATCGATGTGGGGGTGGAACGTCCCCGACAGTTGCTCCTATTACCGGGTTCTTTTTCGTTTTGTTTATTCTGGAATTAATGAAAAACGTCCGTGCCCCGGGCTAGTGTCCCTGTTGTGGACGGTCTCCTGAATTTTTGGACAATTCGGAACGTCGGATACTGCATACGGGGGTTTCTTTGTTACGTCTAGACTACAGTAAGTAACATCGAATTGGCGTTATAGCTGTTAAGGTGTTATTTACGTAATTTTAAATAAATAACTTAATAACTTCATCACGCCGCTGCCATTTTAAATCATGCACCCACCTTTTCCCAACTATGTCGAGCTCGGCTTCCAGTCTAACGGTATGGAGCTGAATACCAGTATTTTACATGGAGCGACTGCCGATCTGACCACAACCCAGTTAGTATGGGCAACCCCTTGGTTGTCTGACTTTTGGGCCACTGACTACCTGTAACGACTGTCAAAGATTTACAAATGACAGCCGGGCCAACGGCTTAACGTGCTTTCCGAGGCTCGGAGTAAACTCGGTATGTAATAAGTGGTCACCTATCCACGGAACCACCTGGGCAGGTGCGGCTTAAGCTGAAGATCGACCCGACCAGCAGTTATTATTTAGCCACGAGCTCCTTTTCAAATCATGCGTATATTCCGTTATCGAAACCTACTTACCAGATAAGAGCTAAGAAGGGCTGTTAAAAATTTACTACACATTCGTCCCGCCTTTTAGAGCCAATTCCTGGCAGTGAAAATCTGATTTCCTCCAATCCAATATCTCGTGTTACCGGTAAAAGGTCTACCTAGGTACCTACTCTTTGAGATAAGATGTGAGATTGACGTTGCAAGACGGTTGCTTCGATGAAACAAAGGGATCCTAGCGTGTCGCTGGCTATCTGAGCATCTTTAGGTGCAAGGAGTGATTGACGTTATTGATTTAACATGAAACAATTGACAATCAACTGTTGTCGCCTTTTGTGGCATTAAAAACATCAAATAATTCTTGAAATCTAGAATCGAAATTTCACAGTCAGAAGTCGGTGACAAAAAAACTTAATCAAACAAACAAAGGTCACCGACTTCTGAAGCTAAAGTTATTTTTCACTTTTTTGTGTTTTTGAAGTCGGTTTTATTTTTTGCAAAAAAGTTTTTTTTTAATATTTGTGCTGCTGTCTAAGGGGATGCAGTCTATCAAAGAGTCCTAACTTAAGGTTATGAATTTAAAACACCAACGATTCCTAATAACTTCTTCATTTGCCTGCCCTTGTCCCAATGTTGGGAAAATTGCGGTCAGCGCAGTATTTCTTCTTTCATACTTCTCTAGTCGTCATCACATAAGTCATTTGCTTTGTAGCCATATCATCTACAACACAGTCCGTCTGTCGTTTTATTGTAATTTCCAATAACTTAAACGGGCAAATTCACCATCATCATCGGCGCACCACATTTTTTTCTTCCATCCTCCTCTTCAACCGTGACGCTATCATATACTCCTTTTTCTTTCATATCATTCCTCACACAACCCATCCATCGTTTCCTTACGGGCAAATTCACCACGATAGCTTACATGCAATATAAAACCTTCACGGACAGTTTTTAAAACTCCAGCGCACAGGTATTTAATACAATCCAATGTTGAATTGTAGCCACCATTTCTGGTTGACTGTAACCCGGTAATGTACATACCGTGTAACCGGGCAACCGTACCGGTCGTATTTATGCGACATTTTACCCGGTTTTTTTGGCTGCGAGCCGGGTGATGATAAAATTCCCTTTATGTTGCGTCCTGCATCCGCCAGATATGAGCTTTATCGAAAATATTCTGCTTTATTTTTGTTGCGAAAAAAGTTTTATCTATGGGTTGGGTTGATTGCATTTACATATTTTATGGATGCGTATTTACTAGGATTCTGAAAGTATTATCAATCTGATACTATGATCAGGGTGATCTGAGCTTCGTTAGCTTTATTAATTGGTTGACGGAATTAAAATATCCAATCACTTATCAAGGTATTCGACAACGTAATAAAATTGAATAGACATTCGAGGGTCAAGGGTGGTATTGAAGCGATCATGAAAAGCTCACAAGAGAGCCTCCACGGCTCACACCCAGCAATAAGTGTTTCCAGGTTGATGGAGTTAATAATGTCACACATAACATAACATCACGCGTGTAATCCCCGAAGGGTTAAGCAGAGGTGTACCTAATAGTTCCACACTTCGCCAGTTATATCCGTCCCGTGTAATAGGGGGCGAGCCGGTTGCCATCAACTGGGCATAGATCCTGACTCCGTGGCTGCTACTGAGAATAAATAAATGTCTTGTAGTCATAATGTATTTCTATCCATGGTTGACATTAGCGGCGAGTTAGTGAGCATACACACACTCAGTCAGTTCACTGCGCTCGGTAGCCGTCGGGCATCCATTACGCAGTATGTTCACTACAACGGGAGGCTAGATAAGGTAATAAAAACAACACCGCCGTATCTCAGCCTGGGGGTGTTGGACTGGTAGCCCGGCTGTGTGCAACCGCCTTTAGGCTGCATTTCCACCGGAGATGCATGAGGATTTATGGGTGTAAGGAACAGAGTGCAAAGTTCCTCATCTCCTGTGGAGGATCCTGCGACCAGACGGGAGTTCTCCTGTGTCTAGTGGGCTACTGCCCGACGGTAGTTGTATACACGGTGGATGGGACACCGCCATACATTTGACCGTGTAGGTATTGCACTTTTGTAGGAAACAGCTGTGTTTGTGCGTCAGTGTCCCTTCCACCCTATAAATCCTAAACTCGCGGATAACTTATAGCGCGATGCAGGATTTTGGTTCTTGTCGTTTTTGTCAACTTTGATTATGTTTGCTACAAGAATGTGCAGCGAAAAACTAACCAATTACTCAGCCCAACACATAACATACCACCACCCCTGTAATCCCCGCTGGGTTAGGCAGAGGTGTACCTAATAGTACACCCACATTTTGCCAATTATGTTTTAGTCCCATGTAATCGTGCGCGAGCCTACTGCCATCTACGGGGCACAAATTCAGACTCTGTGGCTACTACTGAGAAATTCCAGATGCAAAATAACCCAAGCTGTGAAAAAGAGATATTATTGGTGAGTTTCACACACATCGCTCGCCACGCATCGTCGTTCATCTCGTAAACGCAGCCTCAGGGACTAAATTAGGGAGATGGGCACTGGTGCCGCGAATGTGCTCATAACTCTATACTGTGTCCGTTACGCTTGGCTTGTCTCGGAGGATCCATTGTTATACTGCGTTTTGCGGAAGCTCTAAGCTTCTTAGGGAGTTTAGAGGTGCCATGGGGATCTAAATTCTTATCATAAGATTTTACTACTGCATTTTGTTGTGTATGTAAAAGAAAGAAAATGTATTTATTAGACTCGCACAGGCCAAAAAATGGTTGAATGAATTATAATATAAAATAATATAGAAAAGTAAACATCAGAAAAAGATAAAACAAACGTAATTGGTCATGTATGAGGCCAAAAGGCTCGTATCTCAGCATCGTGTTGTAACATTTAAAAAAAAGTCACATATATGTTGCTCCAGAAAAATAATGTTAATGCAGAGTACTGAACTTCCTTTAAAAATGTTCCATTTATCAAGACTTTTAGATTCCATACCTTCGTAGTCCTAGTCATACAGCAATACCTGGTGTCGAATTTCTTCATGTTTTGTTGTTTTAACCGACTTCTAAAAAAGGAAGAGGTTATGTATTCCACCAGCATTTTTTTTTCACTGTCTTGAACATCTAAATTGATGATTAGGTTTCCTAAAACAAGTTCACAATATACAATGAAGTAAAAACATAAAACTTTTGTTTTCATTGGACACACACGCAATCGAGACCTAACACTAATAAACAGACTAAAAACACGTTAAACACGCAAATGTAACAGCTGCCTACATTTATTTAAAAACGCTTGACACGACCCGGTAGTCAAAAACTCGGCGGAGGGTGAAAAAGGGTGCTAATGTATAATAAATGGCCTTGTCTCCTTCCTCGAGACGTGATTTCGGTACCACGTTATCGTTGCCAATAAAAAAAAAGAAATGTTAAGTCATTTTAAAAATGGAATAGAACATCCAACATTTTAAACATCGAATTTAATGTACGGTCTGACGTTCGAGAATTTTGTTATCGTTTTTTTTTTCTCTAGCATTCTGGATTTAAAATCATGAGGGTCTTTGTGATATGAAACTCTTTAGTGCAATAGATACATCAGCTACTTATACCAAAGTCGAAAATAGTCATCACAAGAGCATTTTATTTTGTTAGTCGCAAAATTAAAAAAAAAACTGAAAACAAGGAATTTAATTCGTGCAACGCATGCTATCGTTGAAAAGGAAAAGCTTTATATCGGCAAGCATTCCGCCTGTCTTTTTAAATCCTATTATATTTTTTAACTTACAACGCATACAAACGGTTAGCTCGTTAAACAGTCAACGGATAACATGCACGCTGTCCGCTGTTCTCCGGCAGCCATTGTTTTAAACTCGCTACTCAACTGTACGTTTATATGTGGGAAGATAAACTCGGAAACTAACGGACTGTTTTTGAAAACACTATCACAATAATATGGGTTGTTTGTACGCGGAAGTTTACTGGCTGGAAAAACATTGTCCACAGCTTAAATAAACAAAAATAAGCCAAGTCAGAGTCGCCCATGAAGTGCATGAAATGCAAACTTTGACACCAGGTTAGTCACTAACCACACGATAAAGAAAAAAAAGATAAACAAAAATAAAATAATTTTTCCTCTAAGTGACTATGAAATATTGGAAAAGAACAGTGTTTGTTTGTAAACATATTAATTAGTAATTTTATACCGATTGGGTTGACCGCAATGGGTCTAAGCAGCATAAAATTTTCTAAATTCGTTAATTTTTAAGGTATTATTTTCTCAGTACAAGCCCGGAGTCTAGATTTCGGGCTGGTGGCCTACCATGACGTCTTCAAGCAGTTGTAATTCCAGTGTGGGAAAGGGATGGCACTAGACGACCTGTATAGCTCTGTCTGCTTCCTCCACTGGAATTACAACTGCTTAAGACGTCATATAACCCTCTGGTTAGTGACAATAGGTACGTCTGCTTTCACAAGATCATCTGGCGGAGTGTACTGCACATATCTGCATATTCTTTTGGAGTATAATAGTATAATAGTATACTACATGGCGGGATATAATTTAAAATGAAATACCAACAGGAATTCTTCGTCGTAAGTGAGTTGCCATTTTCGGGGCTTCTTAATCAAGCACTGGTTTAAAATTAAACTTTTACGAAAGACTTCTAAGAAATAGGGACGAGAAAGAAGACAGATTTGTCTGCACCTAACAATTTATTTTCCATCCACCCGCATTCTCCAGTTATCCCGCGATGAGCACTTGCAACAGCGTCGAAATATCGGGACCTCAAAATAATAAATAATCACGGAAGATATACTGTAAGTGACAGTATAAGTTTAGTTACCTTAAAGATCCTATGAGAAAATTTGCATGAATAGAACAATTTCCCCGTATCCGTTTTCCCTTTAAACACCAGTTATATAACATCTTATCTGTGGGTAACTAGTTATCGACATCTTTCTGTGGGTTCACCGTAAGTGGACAGTGAGACGCCACTGTGACTACTAAGTAACGATACGGAGGAAAAATGGCGGAAGTTGGCAAAAGGAATTCATGTTGCGTATTTTTAGGGTTCCGTACTCCAAGGGTAACCAGCAAGACCCTATTACTAAGCCTCCGCTGTCTGTCCGTCCGTCTGTCTGTCAATGTGCTGTATCTCATGATCCCTATTAAGTAGACAGTTGAAATTTTGAATGAATGTGTATTTCTATTGCCGCTAAAACAACAAATATTAAAAATTAGAGGGGGCTCTCCTTCTAGAAACGTGATTTTTTGGCATTTTTTGCTTGATCTTAATGATGAACAAATAGACGCTTGAAATGATGGTACGGAGCCCTTCATGCGCGAGTCCGACTCGCACTTGGCCGATTTTTTCATGCTACATATGAAACATTTTTGACAAGCTTTCTCGTGAGATGAAAGTTTGTTAGGAAATTGGTTTTTCATTTTAGAATGTTTTCTTTATTTTTGGCTTAAGATTTTTCGATTTTTATACAATGGAATCGGGGTAGTTACAGTTTTATTTTTTTAATTAACATTTTAATTGTAAAATACTAAGCAAGGATAGGATAGGGAGCATATAACGTCGTATTCTTTTGATTTAGGTAAGCATTCAAGCTATACATATATATAGGCCGCTATACACACTGGTACAAGCTATACATACTGGTACCTTATTCCTTATGGATTGGTCGCCGTGCGTGCCGTGCCTATACGGTACCAGTTTATGCGAATCTCTCATTGTATTACAAGTCTATACAAAGCGAGGCGATGTTATACTGGAAATGTATAGCTAGATATGTCGCCGCGTGTACACCTACGCCAAAATGAGAAAGTGAACTTTTTCTACGAGAAATTTTCTTTTTCATTCTATCCTGAACCGTTACATTTAAATACCTAATCCTGAAAACTTTATCAGAACATTTAAGACCCCCGAAAATATGACACTAGCTTCCTTTTAAAACTAAAAGATTTCGTAATAACATTTCAGTCCGAAAACATTGTAAATCATCTGAAGCCACGCTGGCTGGCTGAAACTTGCGGACTTGCCAACTTCGCGTCTTGATCAGCTATTCCGTCTATAACTTTGTCTTAGTTTTAATTTGTTCTCAAATTGTGTAGTAATAATGTACATCTGCGGTATCCCTGGCGGACACCACAGACAAGACAAGAAATACAGAAGGGCTAGCAATCAAAAAGCATTGTTAAATTAAATTAACGTATTTCTAAAACAAAATAATAAGCTCTAATATATATTGGCCGTAGAACCGATGACCGTCGGGGTAGACGTGTTCTTGAGTGGAGATCGCGAATCGGCAAACGTATGGCCGCTTACTGTACACGCTAAGAAATTGCTTTTTTTAAAATTATTTTGGGACACCCTCAGGCTCGGTGGAGCGACGATCTTCGCAGGGTAGCTGGTAGAAATTGGATGAGGGTTGCCGAGAATCGAGTTGAGTGCCGTACGATTGAAGAGGTCTGTGTCCAGCAGGGACTCTTGTAGGCTGATGATGAAGCTCTTGTTTTGTTGCTCTCGTCATAATTATTCCTGCCAACATTTTATTGGGTGAAATGTTTAATTTTATGAATTGACTTTTCGTAGTCTAGCCTGGTGGAAAGTGATTTAGAAGTTTTCTTTTGCGTCTTTCCGATACTCTATATTGCGTGAGACAAGATAGTTAGGAATTGTTTCATTTGGCGCATAGAATAACTGAAATCAATGAACGAAAATCCAATCACTCTTGATAATTTTTTTGATCGTTTAAGTTATTGTGCTGTGATGAGTACAAAAATGATGTTTATTTCGCAAATTGGCTTTTACAAACACTTTTACATGTCATTACAAAAAAAAAAAACTAGATGGGGCCGGTGTTTCGTACCTGACTACTCTGAGGTGAAACAGCCGAAACAAACTCAAAAGTCATAGTCTCTTTTATGGTCCAGACATAATCTTTATCAACTTACATGAGGAACATGCAGATTAGTGTCTGAGATGGTGTATTGAAGTAGGAACTACACAGATTTGTGTGGACCTGTCCAGACAGTGCAAGCATTTGTTACTTATCGTCATATTTTCTTAACTACTTTCGATGCAGTGGCTTTTTCATTAGCCTTTGCTGTTCCACTGCTGGGCAAATGCCTCCTCCAAATTCTTCCAGGAAGCAGAGACTATCTTAACAATTTCTAGTATCATTGGCTGGTCCTTCTGACCAATCTGCCTTATCCAATGAACGTAATTAAAAACTTGGCAGCTCTGAGAAAGAGATGCTTTGTAAGACACGTCCAACTTATCTAATTTCATCCTGTTTGTACCAGCGCTGATTTACTTTCAATAAAATGTTCAAATTAATATCTCTGTTTACACCGGAGCTGTAATTAGAGGAAGATGTTTCTCATGTCTTATTTGCAGAGATGGATATTGCTAGTCTGATTAGCAGTATTACCCATGTTTGTTGATTCTGACCTGTGAGGATCAGGTACTCATTTTAAACGCTTTCAAAAAAAGGTACATTTGCCTAGTATCTTTTTTTGTTATGATTGGTACGTAACAAAATAGAGCTCGTGGCTAAATAATAACAGTCCTTTGGGGTAAATCCTCCGGTTAAGCAGCGCTTGCCTAGGTTGGTCCGTGGATGGGTAACCACCCATTACATACCGAGTTTCCGTTAAGCCTTTGGTCCCAGCTGTCATTTGTAGATCTTTGAAAGTCGTTACAGGTAGTCAGTGACCAGAAATTCTGACAACCAGTCTTACCGAGTCTTACCCAGTACTAACAGGGTTGTGGAGGTCGAGCGACGGCAGCTGCATCCATTGTTAGACTGGAAGCCGCCCCCTATATAGTTGGCAAAAGGCTAGGTAGATGATGAGGCACATTTCAAAATAAAGAAGCCTTTTAAGTAGATGCATGACCCCATATTGAAATAGCCAGCTTAGGTTGTGCTTGCGGGCTAACTTATCTAGCAGATCATTGTTTGCATTCTATTCCATTCAGAAGACAGTATCTATCTGAACACAGATACGAGCTGTTACACCCGTATCTATAAACAAGTCAAAGTTATTACTTAAGTAAAAGTACAGAATGAAAATCGATGTTAAGTCATCGATTTTCATTCTGTAGTAATTGCTTGAAGTTAGAACTGCCAAAAGTTAAAATTCTTAGCTTTGCTTTCTTTGAAGGTTCTTACTTCGTTCAAATTCTTGTCAATTGCATAAAAATCATTGCTTATGTAATGCAATAACTCAAGTAATTACATTAACTTGACAATAGATACCAGGGGTCAGTGCCGATTTTACCAAAAAATTCACAAAAAGTAAAATTCACCCTTAGAATCAATAGCCATTTAAAAAGTACTTATAAAAAAGTTTTTACAGCAATAATCCTCCATGCTGCAGACCAAGTTTGAGCTGATCAGCAAACTGTAAAGTCTGGGGTCACAAAGTTGAGGAGTTAAGCTGTGTCCGTTGACTCTTCGGCCTATTCACTCAACTTTTATATTGAGCACTGGCAACTTTGAGAGGACGGGTTTTTTTTTTAACTAGCCACTCTAGGTCGGTGACTCTGTGTAGCAATGATGGAGATGGGTATTTTAATTTTTTTTAATCAGAGGTGCGTGACTTGGCTTCGAACTCGAGACCATCACATCATTGATCATCACTATAACATCATCATAAGTATACATAATATATAGGGTGACTGGTAATTAGTGACCGATACTTACGTTATTGTACAAACATAAAACTTTGTTTTTATACTCGTTCAGTTTTATCCCAATAACACAACAGCCGTATGAAATTCGCGCGCGCGGTATGACCTATCAGCTGTTAGCCGCGTGAAAAAAAATGTTTCTTTGGGAAAGTTGTTAGTTATCATGAGTATCATCAAGTATCGGTCACTAATTACCAGTCACCCTGTATGTAAATCCTCATAGTACTAAAAACATTTACAAAGTAGATTGTTCAATACTCTTGGGACATTATTGTGAAACACTCAACGTGATTAGGGTTTTCCTTTTTTAAAGCGGTATTTCCCCGTTTATAGACAGCATTTCCTGAATTAAAAACTGTCCCGATAAATGCTGATAAAATCGCCATACTCGACGCAGCTAGCTGCCTACTTAATAAAAATGTATAAAATAAATTTAGCTACTGACAGAATTCTATTACGTTGTAGAGTCCCTTATGTACCGAAAGTGAGCAAATAGAAAGCGTTATGGAATATTCATCTTTTCGAGGACAAACTTTTTAGAGTAAATACAGAGTAAATACTTTATAATTGTGTTACCCTTTGGGGTACACAGACATCGTCATTATCATTCTGCTGCCACTATCCCAATTTATTTGGGGTCGGCGCAGCATGACTTCTTCTTCCATACTTCTCTATTACTCGTCATCTCATCAGATACCTCCTTTTTGCCATATCATCCTCCCTGCCACTCCTTCTTTGGGCTTCCCTTGCTCTTAAACCATCCACATTCATGCTCAACACTGGGGTACACAGACATATTCCTACTAAAATCAGAATCATATAAATAAGCAACGTAACTAACAAGGAAACAACATATTCTGCAAATGAAACAGCACAAGCAAACTCAACGAAAATCAAACATACTCAGACAACCATAACAGTATGCATCAAAAATATTCCCAACAAACACGATTCTCGTTGGAGTCCACACTCTTTCATAACTACCGAATAAATAGAGAGAAATATAAATAAATGTTTACGGTAAAAATATATGGAGAAATTCTGATATTGAGCTGCAATCTGTGTGGACTGGAAGCAGGATATATGTTGAGAAGGTGGCTCAAAGGATACTAACATTGAAAAATTGTTACCAGTAACATGCACACGAACGTTGGGATTTTATAATATTATGTATTTGCAAGGCTTGGACTGTAAATATGTATGTGTGTGATGTAAACTTTCCGTATTTATTTGAGAACAAATTATACTTTGACGAGAAAACCTTATTTTATATGCAAGATTCTGAACGTTTGAAATCTTCCTGTTAATAGCATCTAAAGACAATATTTAAATATACCTCTGGTACCCGTTGTTAGCAGGGCTGATGGATTGATAACAATATTTACTCACTGTATCAGAAGCTCACCAGCACATCCAAGTCCAGGGTACGCGTCACCTTCCAACTTCCCGCCATTCGTGGTGACATCAGGTCATTTGACATTAGTAACTGCTACCTAATTACACGTGTGTGTGAGACAGTGTTTGCTTATCTATTAAAGAGATACAATACCTGCTTTGCGATACACTGAGCAAAGCAACAAAACCATAATCGACTTGCAATAACCAACTGGACATTGTCGGTAAAATTGTAACGCGTCAAACTTGGCACTTATGTCATTTAGCTCTAGGGCTTCACTAGTACACACGGCGACACAACAAGCTATACTTGTATAGCTTGATTGGTCGTCGTGCATACCTACATGGGGTCACAGTTCTTCTATGGAACTTATTCTGGTAGCCCCTCTATTATAGTATTAAATCTCTCTGCTTGCATCTATTATTAATTTCCCATAATTACGGATATTTCACGCCACATCGCAATCAAATCAAACTGCCAAAACAATTGTTTCGTTTAACATCAAACCTCTTTGCTCAAACCTTCAACCCTGATTCGAAGAAATGAACAAACTCATTTCAGTTCCTTTGTTTTTACAAATCCATTACGTTCTGAGCCAACGATAATGATAAATGACTTTCTTACCCTTGGCTAACAGATTAATGTTTCATTTCCTACGTTTTTGAGTACTTTTCATTTATTTTGAAGTTAATTCTCTTTCCATTAGTAGTTTTACTTAAAGCGTTAATGTTTTACATCCAGTTCCTGTTTACAAAGTAATGATATGGGTCTTAAAGAGTGGAAATTGGAATCCTTGTATTGTCTTTCAAAAGTTTCTTGTCGGAAGAATCAATCCTTTTAGATGATACGGTAATTATGTGGCTCTTTGAAGCAAAAGTTCAACAGATTTATCAGAATGCTGTCAAAAAATCTGTCTCGTAAATATCATGTTTAATCAGAGTGAAAACACTTAATGCATTTTGCTTTACAGTCACTTTACATCTTCCTGCCCTTGTGCCATGTTACTTGGGGTCGACGCCACACGTTATTTTCTTCCATTCTGCCCTATCAACAGTCACGCTATCATTTACTCCTTTTCCTTTCTTCTCATTCCTTACACAATCCATCCATCCATCTTTAGTCATTACAAAAAACTTTACTTTTGTGTGGAAAGTGTTTAATAATTTATCCTACATTTTATTTTGCTTTGTATTAGTTAATATTCCTGTATCTCTTTCATATCTCCCAACAAATTGCAGCATTCCTGCGAGCCTACCTTTTGCGTGTAAACTTGTATAAAGTACGAGTGGTATCAAAATATTCCCCATTACTTCTTGTGTTTATTGGTCGCAAGTTATATCCACACTCTAACTCATCGTTTTTATCCCCTTTTTTGTGTAGTTCCATATTTGCACATGGTCAACTTTGTAATAGTTGATAGTACAGAACATTCTTGTTCCTTTTCTGTCATGCCATTGTTCAAAGTTTTACCTGTTAGTAAAAGAGGCTTTAAATTCATCATTTGAGACTCTTCTGATCCATTCATCATCATCATCTTCCTGCCCTTGCCCCATGTTATTTGGGATCGGCGCGACACGTTTTTTTCTCTATCACTCTTTAGATCCATTATTAAAAAATACTGTTGCGCTTGGATGTCTACTTTAGCAAACATGGGCTTCGCGTGTCCTGGCAGTGTTGTAAAGAATAATTAAATTAATAAAATTTGCCAGTCTTCTTCTTGTCGTATCGATGTTACTTCCATATTTACAGGTTGGACCCAGTAAGTGGCCACGTGTATTGCAGCGGCAGAGGCGGTATTCAGGTCGTCAAGAGTTTTCTAGTAATTAAATTAATTAAGCTTCTATGCCTCTTCTGTATCTCGGTCTTAAAAGGACCTTCACATGAACTTTCTGGAAGACCAACCGTCGTTCTTCCAAACATCTTCACCACGTGATAAAACTTCATTTGAATGGTAACAAACATCATTAAAATACAGAAGTATACTGAAACAAATATTAAACATCTCCGCCATACCACTTTTCCTTTATTTTAACTGTTGCTGTACGTGGAAACCGACCAGTTCCAGTTCTATTGTGCCCACCACTTCTAACTGGTACACAATACTTTGCTTTTTGTCAGCTAAAACTACCGCCTTTATTCTCGTCACCAACGTTTTGTGTTTTGGCCGGCGCTTTAATATTCGGTTAACTGGTTAGGTAAATGCTTTTTGGCAAATAAATTGCTGTGAAGACTTTTTGGCTATGAGTTAAGTGTTTGTGATGTGTTTTTGTTCTCGTCCGTTATGTCACCTATGTGTGTGGTTCTTTTGTCTTATCCAGTGTTTTTATGAGATTCAAGTGACTTGTTTGCCTTTCTCAAAATTACGAATCACAGTTAAAATTAGCTTCTTTCTTTTTATACGGGGTAGAAGGGACACTGACGCGAAAACGGTTACCACGGATTCCGTACATCATTCTGAGCCCCGTCACATAGAAATTTTTCATCGGTTATTAACCCCGTATATATAATTTTAGTAGTCTTAATAGTCAAGGTATATTTTTATCCAACTGCAGTGGAAGCCAAAGGGAATGTAATGAGTTTTGCAAAACTAGCTATAATTGTATAATAAAATTAGGTAGTATTCGGGGTTTTTCCACCAATTTGTGGTTAGCATGAGTAATTGCACCTATTTATCGGGATGTTCCCGTTAAATAGTAGTAAATAACAATAGTATCAATGATTGCGACACGTACAAAGGCCGGAAAAGCGACAGATAAATTATAAAACTCATCAGAGCTCATTTATTATGCGTCAGCAGCACTGGTTATTTCATTGTTTACTTCATTCTGCCAACTTGTTATGTTGGTTAAATTATTTTCATGTTCAGTTTCATTGTGGAAATAGTAGGTAAGCTTACCTATTATTATTTTGTCATGTTCCTGCATTGTTGATGCCTGGGTTCCAAAAATAACTGTACTTTCTCAATTTAGTTGTTTCATTGTTTTTTCTGTATCTTCTGTGTCGGAAAAGGGAGACAGAAAGAGTTGTACATCAAATGGCTATCAGTCAATTACAGGATACATACATAAGCTCATGCTTCTCCCCACTGTAGTAGGCAGAATCTTCAGAAAGCCACCTGCTACGATCCGTATACTCCTTTCGCCTCGTCCGTCCGTCAAATAGGAATCCCACCATTGTTAGCCATCCTACTGCTTTTTATTCACACCAGACTGGTCTGTCGAACTGCACGTATTGACCGTAGGTAAACCCATTCATCATTAATCACTTCGCAGCTATTTCTGTAAGCCAATTACTCTGTAGTGACAAAATGTGATTGCTTACGTGATCGCTGAATGTCAAGTACCATGATTAATGATCTGATAACTGGAATGTAATGTAGATTTTCTGGTCCTTTTGTACGGTTATTTTAATTTGGTATGCTATTAAGATGGGGAGTGAGTGAACTTTGTAGAATGAGTTGTGTTCGGGAATGAGAAGAGTTTTAAGAGTCATTTACAAATATTTTTATGGTTCTGGGGGCTCATTAGTTTTTGATGTACAGACGCCAGCACATCAAGCTACTCCAATCTGTCAAATTTCTTGAATATAATTTCAACTTTATCGCTATGGTAATAGGTTCAAGGTTGATTGGGAAAATTTGACAGTTTCGGGTAGCTTGATGTGCTGGTGTTTGTACCTATCTATTCATTTATTTATTCAATGAAGTATCTACAGACTCTAAGATGCTACGACTTTGGTTGATCAGCAGTTCATAAGGATCATCATCATCATTTCTTTTGTTAATAAGAAATTGGTGACATACTCGCTTGTAAAGCCAAAGAGAGCAGAAAATCATCGTGAGCATAGGTATTCCATTCTCCGTACTGTCAAAACAACTGCAAACTCATTGCATCATGGAAAATGGAGAAAAACTAAGTGAAATGTCTGATATGGAAATTGCCAGACGTTTTTGACAGTTCGTAACAAAGGGATACCCTCTTTCGGACAGCTAATTGACTTGACACTTGACAGCTCAGTGTTGCTACAATAAAATTGTACCCGGTGTTGCCAATTTACGACGCAATGGCTTCTCAATTTGTTGTCATTCTTTGTTTTATTGCGAGTTTTCTCATTTTACCGGACTGTACTGTTGTGCAGGTCAGTTTTCCTTTGTTTATTGAATTTTAAACTAGTTACGAATGTCTGGCGAAGTTGGATTGTTCTCGAAGTAAGCATTTGTATGGCTTAGAAAGAAAAGTCTGGAAAGTTCTTGTTATGCAATTGTTGTTCTTATTGTAGTACCAATAACCTTGCAAATGTTTTGGTGTAGGTATTGCTAAATAGAAATTAATGGAGGGATCATAGGGCCTAAGTAAAGTGAAATTTCAACAGCGACGATGACAGAAAATTCAAGAATGTGTTGGATTGACATAAATTACTGTAAAGCTTTTGTCAATCCTGCTGAATGTAATAATAGAAATACGAAACGCATTAAAAAGAGATAACCATTAAAATTTGTTACTCAGAACGGTCGAATTCCATAGCAAAAGATCACGCCTTTTCTCTCCGAAGGGTAAGGCAGAGGTGTACCTAATTGTACACCCATATTTCGCCAGTTAAGTTTAAGTCCCATATAATAGCGGGCGAGCCTATTGCCATCAACCGGGCACAAATCCAGACTCCGAACCTGCTACTGAGAAATTCCTGAAGAAGAACCCAACAACACTTTGCGAGACCTGGGAATCGAACCCAAGACCTCATGCTCGCGCTTGCGACCACTAAAGGTGAGTATAGACTACAACATTTTCTGGAGCATTTCTGTGTAATGTAACGTTCTTACGAATGGTACAATAGAGGCAAAAGCTCAGTTTCTAAAGCATTTCCATGTAATGTAACGTTCCTGCGAATGCTCGGCGTTATGATACGGGTAAATGCTCACAGCGAGTGTGCATTTACCAACATTTCGTTGTACCTTGCGTTCATTCTTTTTTGAAATGTCGGACCTACAAGTTGCGTGTGCTGCGTTTATCTTGATGAATTATATTAGAAGAAAAAAGAAAAATAGAAATAGAAGATGGCGCGTCACCCCGCAACCGCGCATCGCCCGCACTCGTGGCATGTTACACCAATACGCTCGACGAAATGTTACACCAATATGCTCGTTGGTTTGTAACAAAGAGGCGAGCGTGCTCGACGTTTAGTTCGTAAAAGGATGATACACTAGAACATATCATAGAGCGGCTCGTTGTTCTGTTACAAGTAAATGTTGTAGTCTATACTCACCTTAAGACCAACGAGGCAGTCGAATTTCATAGTCAGCTAAATTCAGCAACAATCAGGTGGTATCAGGGTTAGTTGCATCGCAAAAATAAACACAAAACAAGTCGTATTTCATTTTTATATATTTATCATCACACACCAACGATATTTACAAATAGGATTCTATATCACAGCTCTTAATCAGGGTATTGGCGTAAAAAGTGTAAACAAACGGGGTGGTTAATCCCGCGGCGTTGCCTATGTAGCACGCAGCATTGTTGTATGTGCCATGCGGGGATCGGCTGGACCATTTGCACAATGGGGATGATATTGATTTTTGGCTTAAGGATTGAATAAATGATTTTGAAATTGAAATGCAAATATGTTAGTAAATGAGAACGCAACTATTTATTTGATTCTGTTGGCTTTACTGCTAATTTAAGTCTTTATGTTGGCAACACTTTTTTCTCTCTCGGCCATCTTGATCTTCTGTGTAAAAGTTACTTATAAAATAAATTTTAGCATATCTCCGAGTTCTACAGTTATTTTAGTGATTTCATCCCAAAATATTATCAAAAAACTTGTTCTAGCCAATCAGTTGAGTGTAGCATAACGGAGAATATTATAAATTTACAGATTTATTTGGAACTAGATAAGGAACAGTCGCATGGGATCAAGCAAGCCTAAGTATAATGTGACTACAATTCAAAACTTAATTTTTAAAACAGACGTAATGTAAAATAGCTTCAAAAATATCTTCCATAACATCTCATAACAATAACATCAGGCGATTAAAAAAGATACAGCAATAAAAATGTCTACAAAAATTCTCAAGCAACAAAACAAATATAAAACCGCAAATAATAACCACCCTCTTAAAAACAGAAATCTTTCAAGAATAAATATCACCATTACACCATCTCTCGACGATAACTCCAGTTTCCAAGAGCTGAAGAGGCGAGATACTGGCGAATAGACTACGTGATGTAGCCACTTGCCACGAGCCCCTGAAGTGACCAATTTAAGACGAGACAGACTATATAAAAATCACTGGCAAACACTTCTCTAGCAGCAAAAGCAAAAAAACAAAATCACAGAATAATAATATGATGTAGCCACTTGCCACGAACCCCTGAAGTGGCCAATTTAAGACAAGACAGACTACACATAAAAATGGCTACAAAAAGCACAAAATAGAAACGCGAAATAATAACATCCTCTCAAAAAGATAGAATATTTCAAGAAAAAATCCTCCATTCCCAACATCGGGCACTCGACGATAACTCCAGGCTCCGAGAGCTGAAGAGATACTGGCACGAGATACTGCACTGATGTAGCCACTTGCCACGAGCCCCTGAAGTGGCCAATTTGCCCGCGTACCAGTCACTCCGCTGCGCTACCCAGCCGAGGTTTTTTGCATAAAATCTTGCTTCATTTGGCAGATTGGCTCATTTTTCTTTAAAGTACGTTTTTAGTGTAATTGGGATGTTTTGTGTTTAATGGTAGTCGTGTTTAATTTGTTTACGTGGATTTTGCGGTGAATTTCACGCTTTTTTCATGTAGGAAGGTTTTGAGTGAGTTTATGTACTTTACATTTTAAATTCTTTTACTAAAATTCACAAGTGGCCATAATTCCTCGATAAAAGCTTAATCAGCCTATTACGTTCTCTCTGCAGGGACCCAGGGGCCCTTTCTGTGAGAAGGTGTGGGTCATAGTCTACACGGCCCAGTGTGGGTTGGTAGGTGACACATATCTTCGATATTTTTTGGATTTAAGATAGAGGTTTCGCCAAGATTTTTTCCTTTATCGTTTTAACAGATGATGAAATAAACCATACTGACTGGCTAATAATTTCACGACACGAGAGAAAAAGAGTCACACCTCACACCTGTGGAGTGTTGACTTAAGAATATAATGAGCCATTATTTTGAATAGCCATTTGTGTGTGAGAAAATGAGATAGACAAAAGGCGGGCTTAGAAAACGCTAGTTTTAGAAACTGAGAATAAAGTCACGAGAAAGTTAAACAAAGGAGAAGTGTTGGAGAATAATGAGTCAAACTTACATCAAAACAATAATTATTAAAGTTTAAAATAAATGAGCCTTTCATGATATGAATACTAATCAAGTTTATTTGTTTACAATAGCTGATATTTAAGGTGAAACTGCACTTGTGAAATGGCATCAACATATCAGATGATTTGTCAATAATTCGTTAATAAAATTGCCCCACGTTGGGCGCCACTGTGTCGTAGTGCTTTTTAAGTTTTAAAAACTTGTGAAATGGCATCAACTTAAAAGATGATTCGTTCATTACTTTTTATAATAACGTGAAAAATTACACATTACATGCTAATGAAATATAATCAATTATCATAAAGTTAAGTTTAACAGTCAATAACGATCACCTTGTTTACTTACTGGCAACTTAAGTTATGTTGATTACGCCTCCGCCTCATTTTCAAGAAATTGAAAAGCCTTTAGGTGTCAATAATCATGATTTTAAACTGTTTTGCAAACACAAATTAATAGCCTGTCGTATTTTTTTTTATTGCAATTTCTGCGACTACACTAACATATGTACAGGGGGTGTACAAAAATATTAAGTTAGGTACAGTATCACCAATTTATTTGGTACCACATCCCCACCTTTTGACACAGACCATCCATCCGTTCTTTGGTATATCCCTACTCTTATCTTACTAATTTTAAAAATCCAAAAGTTTGTGAGGATGGATGGATGGATGTTTGTTACTCTTTCACGCGAAACCTACTGAACGGATTTGGATGAAATTTGGCACATAGATAGTTTATAACCTTGATTAACATATAGAATACATATAGGATTTTATCCCGGTAGTATGATCCCGTGGGACAGTTACCCAACTTCACACGGGCGAAGCCGTGGGCATAAGCTAGTATTATATAACTAACTGTACTCAACATTTTCCCCAATCCTACGCATCACATACCCATAGCAAGACATCCGATTTCACCACCTATTTGACCACATAATCACAAATTAATAAAAAATCTTTAAAAAACCTTGCACATTTCTGGCTACTCACAAAAAACTACCCCTTACACAGCAAAAAAAAAAACATTTCTCATAAAAGGTGCTTAAAAACTTCTTCGTTCGGAGCAGTGTGAACACTGTTCAGCTTATATTTCATACTTTTATACTGCCCGTGAAAGGCGACGAGAAAAAATGGAAGGTAAACACCGTCGGGCTACGGAACATTCTGGAAAGACAGCACTTATGACGATAGATGGTACGCCAGCTCATTAATCGTGCGTTCTACGTGGAAAAATTGCAGAAGTTTTTGAAACTAAAAGTCGGGGTAAAGTGTAGTAAAGACACATTCATTGGTTAAAGAGTTGGGCGTTTCCTTTTAAGTTGGGGTCGAGTTTTTTTTGTCTGGTTGGGCTGTGTATTATTGAAAGAAAGATATGAAAGAAAAAGGAGTAAATGATGCCGTGATGTCTGACAGGGGAGAATGGGTTAACGGCAGGACGATGATGATGACGATGGTCCTGAAATGCCGTGTATTATAATTTTTTTTGGAAGGAGAGATCGACGAGCGCTCGCATATTGTACAAGAGATTTTAGAAAACAACTGTTTGCCTGCAAGCTTTAGTAACTCTGGGAACAGTCTGCCTCATTAAACCACATTATTTCTAAAATCCTACAGTTATAAAACCCTGGATTTATTTAAGCGTATAATCTACATTATAATTTAAAGTTCTTCATAACCTCAGGAAAACTGGGAGTCTCTTTGTCACCTACATTCTTACTCATTAAGCAAGTTCCCCCGATGAGATTCTGAATCTCGTCGGGGGAACTTCGAGTGTGTCGTGTCAGCGACGATTAAGACAAATCAGAAGTTTAGTTACTTTTAAGCGTTTTCAATTGGTTCTTGTTATTATTCTTTATTGCACACAAAACAACAAAAAAATTACATTCAAATTGCAATAACATAGCTTATGTACAATGGCGAGCTTAACCCAAAATTGGGTTTTCTTACAGCAAACCAAATTCACTTTGACAGTGAATTTAAGAGTTTTCTTTAATAGATTCCCTGCAATAAAATGAACTGTTAATGCACATAGGTATATCCTCTTATGCAAATTTCGCAATTGAAATTTGGTTTGCTGTAAGAAAACCCAATTTTGGGTTAAGCTCGCCATTGTACATAAGCTATGTTATTGCAATTTGAATGTAATTTTTTTGTTGTTTTGTGTGCAATAAAGAATAATAACAAGAACCAATTTACGCTCATCCTAAAATACTGGGTCTAGGAGCTTGAAATTTTGCCAATTTTTTTTGAAGTTCATGCCCTAAAATGTTTTACAGGGTATTGAAGTTCGTTATTTGTCGGGCACAAAGCTTGTATTGCTAATAAATTGCGTCAATATTTAATACTTTAAAATTAAGAACTACGTATGACAATCAGCCTTTATTTTTCATTTATTAAGTTTCGTATTTAATATTTAAGTAATTAGTAACATTATGCAATATATATAGTATTAAGTTAAAATTATGCAATATTCAACATCGCACCGAAAAACTGTGCTTACTTTTCATCCACTTTCAGCATTTCGCTTCCGACGAAAACTGTGTACCTTTGTCCTTTTCAGCGTGTAAAATTCTGTTTAATAAGGTTTTATTTTTTACTTGGCAACTCTTTTGAGTTAAGCCTCTTTTGTTTCAGTTAACGTGTGCCAACTGAAGCCTTGTTTGTTCTTTGAAAGAGTTTTTGGCTTCTATTTCTTTTGTTGGTACTGAGTTTCCGATACTTGTTTCGGTTTCAGTTGTTTCAAGAGGTTCTTGTTGGATGACAGGTTAATTTTAACTAAGCTTATTAAGCCATGTATTGTGGAAAGTCTTTTTTGAGACTTTCGAACATTAGTCTTATATCTTGTTTCACATAATTGTTATCACACAACTCTGTGAACATGTCTCGCTTGCTACGATTCTTTCGTACCTTCTAACGTAACTCCTTTGCTTCGTAACATTCATACATCTGGTCGTTCAGGCATGTTGCGGATGCCGGTAATACAGGGTATAAGGGACACTGACTTACAAACGGTTACCACATATTCAGTCAAAAATTCTAGGTGGGGGAGCGGGGGGCGGGCCCATAGCAATTTTTCATCGGTAATTTAAAAACCGCTGTTCCCTACAAAAGTGTAACCTAACCTACACCGTCAAAATCTCTGGAACAGCTGATTTTTTTTCTTTCCAGTCTATGTATTTATTTGTAAATAAGATTCCAATATATTATGTAGATACCAGTGCTGCGTGATGGCTATGTTATACTAGTTTTAATAATAGCCAGTTTCATTAAATGGTATAGTAAATGCAAAATGCTTTTGTAACTAATATTGTTAAAAGGAAAAGGTTTCAGGTTTAATTTAAAAACCGCAATTTATTTATGTTACGTCAAAACCAGGTCGTATCCCCCAGGAGGGAGTCAGCTCTGTGGCTCTACCAGTAACGAACAACTGAAAAATTAAATGCTTGATGAATTGGAAAATGTGAACGGGAATATTAGTAAACTGTGTGTAATGTCATAATTTGTTAACACCTGTATGGTTTTTTTTAAACATTGCCCCCACACTAGGAATTTCTCCTGCATCGTGGATGCGTTTACGAACATTTAAACCCACATAAACAGACCCGGAACAACAGACTACCTACAAATATTTGTTCCGTGCGGGGATCGAACCCCCGTCACGCCCTACCTAAATGGTATATCGAATTCGTTCAGTAGGATGATTTCTGCAGAATCTTTTTAATGTTTTCTCATTTTCTTATTAACACTTATTCAAAGTTGAACTTATTTCAGTAGGCCTGCTCTTCCATCTTTTCTCTTTAAACGTTTTGAAAAAAGCTCTTTAAAAGTTTTGAGTTTCACTATTTTCCAGTAGGTACCGACAATTTAAATCATTAGATGCGCCCTCATCATGAGGGCATTGTTGTGAGGAAAGTGTTGAGTATGAATGTGGATGGGTATAAGAGTAGAGGAAGACCAAAGAAACGATGGATAAAATGTGTCAGGGATGATATGGCAAGAAAGGTGGTGTCTGACGAGATGACGAGTAAATGCGAAGTATGGAAGAATTTCGCTCGAAATCGTAACCGAAACGCGACCATCTTTTGACGCAGTGTAGCAAATCTGACGATTAAAATCTTTGGAGATCCTACATCGATATTTCTGGATCTTTTATTTTTTGTGATCTTGTAAAACATGACGTATCTAATAAAACTGTTCTCTTTGTTTCCAGGTAAGCACCTACCCCGTACCGTAGTTAGGTGCACTGCTTGGCATGCTAAGTAAACGAGTGACATTCTGTCTGCCCCGGTAAGATGAACATGAACTATTTACATGTGACGTCTTGTGGTGGTGGATAAAGATGCTCTTCTCAAGGTGACCGCAACTGCAGACCGCAGCGGCAGTGTCGTTCGACCGCAGCGACACACACTGCTGGTTTTTTCTTAACTCTTTGAAAATTGTTCCGATAGACATATAAATTAGATAAATATAGGAACAGTCACGAGCATCAACATGTATACACTTACCTTCTATGTGTGATTCTCTCGTGTTATAACCATTGGAACGTTGAGATAACACCAATTTCATAAAAATATGGGTTTCAAGATACTATGTGGGTAACAACATGAAATTACAATCAGTACCATAGAAGAAAATCCCTTTTAAAAGTTGCTTAGTAGATAGATACACATTGGTGCTCATGACTACTAAATTGCCGCCTACATAAAAGCAGTTGTGAAGAGCACCTTTTAAGGTTCTATGTTCTTTATTTTTTAATTTAAATGCCTTTTTATATGGCCAATTTTTTATATGATGATTCTGTAAGGCTCTTTACACACGTTCCAGCAGCAAACGTAGACAACGGTAAACCCCGTTAAATCTGCTGGTACGTGTGAAAGCTTTCAGACTAATCCATCCAATACTCCCGGCGATACCTACCGGGCAGTCCTGAAGGTGTGAAAAGAGCCTAAAGATTTTGCTGAACTGATTTTGAATTTGAACCAAGACTTATAGCAGCCAGAACCCTGTACTCCTTTAGTTTTGGGACAAAAGGTTGCAGCTGTGAGAAATAAAATTCAAGCTTTTCAAATCAAATCAAAATCTAAAATCATTTATTTCTTCAACATAATTGAATACAAAAACAGAATTAGTGATTGGAGCCTCCCTTTAAGCAAGTAATGCCTGTTTGGGAGACTCCGCTCTTCCATATCTAATATTTTTAGATTTTATGACTACTATAGTAAGTTTTTCGATAATTCCTTTGAATAACGTTAAATATTTTTTAAGTAACTAATTTGAGCTTGTGTTGAAAAACATTAAAGCATTTAATATACCGATACCGTTATCTTTTAAACAACTAATCCACTAGTAATTTCAATCTAGATACCGCTAGGGGTGCGCCACAATTAAGCAAGTTTAGTGTTCAAACACACTTTACGAGACAACCACTCGGTACATTATTTACTACATTTTACCGCCCATTACCACCCGCTCGATTGTACCGATAGCTAATGACTATATTTTACCGCTATCTCGACATTTTATATGCAAAATTTACGTCAAAATTCCGTATTAGGACTAGAATGAATGTGTTCCGTATTAACCTCTCTGAAACATAGCTCTTTGCTATTTGGTAGACAATTTCTACTGATTAACTTTAGCTATCAAAAGTCTGTGTGCAAGGGGAATTGGACTTTGTGTCCTTGTGTTAAGGTTTTGTTATGTGGCGGTTGGGAATGGCGCTTAGTACATAACGGTTGGTGTTTACACCCTTGTAAGGCTGATGGATAATAATTACTATTGCATGTCGGCTTGTGATTCGTTACTGTAGGAAACGCGATAGGTTTAGCGCGATTAATTAATTTCTGTAATCTTGTTGGTAGTAAAGGTATATTTTACACGACTTTGTCAGATAACGTTACTTGACACTGGTTAATTAATTGACGTGGATGGAATTTTGTCAAAAGGAATTAATATTTTATGCTAATACACATTCTAGAAAACTGGCACCCAATTATTCATTTAGATTCAATTACAATAATTAGGAAATTTTACTATCAGCAAATATCTGATCTAAATGAACTATTTTTATGGCAAAATAGAGCCATTACTCAACAAACATCAATTTATATATTTCCAGTTAGCTTTTAGTGGACAGTCGTGTTACTTACATATTAAATATGCCATTTCCAAAACAATGCAATCATAAATTGTTAAATTTTTACCCTACCATTTCTGTCACAACATTTCATAGGCATTACCATTTCAGACTAAGCGCCAACTTTTGACAGCCCTAACGTGTTTCATATGAACATTCAAATTGATACAGTTTCAACTCTATTGTGTAAACTTTAGGCTGCCTTTTCCATTACACAGGTCGCTATTTCATACATCACATTCAAATTGATAGAATTCCAACTCTATTTTGTAAAGATTAGGATTCGTTTTCCTATAAAAGGGTGGTTGAATAAATTAACTAGAGTATGATGTGCTGTTTATCAAAACTTTGCTTTTATGTCTTAATCTTGTTTCTTGTTTATTTGTTAGGACTTAAACGAGGATTTGAATGCTTTCATTATTGAATAGGAAGTTATAAGCTTTGTCTATTGTTTTGTTGCTAAGGGCCCGGGGTGAGATTATTTTCTCGTTTTGTAAAGGTATTAATTAGGGATGACTTTAATAGCTCCCAGGGGCATTCTAACACTTCTTATAGCAATAAAAATATTATTTTAACACTATTTGTTGCCCGCGACTTTTGTTCGCGTGAAATTATTACTTCCCTTTTTTAATCGGATTTTGTTAACAATTTCAAGGGTTTTAATTTTTGTGCACGGAACCCTAATCATTTTTCTAAAATAAAAGTGAGTAAAACCTAAGTTAGACCTTATAACATCAGCTATCTGCCAGTAAAAGCCCTGTCAAAATCGGTCCAGCCGTTTCGAAGATTAGCCGGAACAAACACAGACAGACAAAAATTGAAAAAAATGTGTTTTTGTATAAGAGCCGTATACATTTTCATATGTATTCAATACAAAGCTATTATTTTGATATTACAAACTGACAGTTCAATTTTATTTATTTGTATGTATGTATGTACAGATTATATTATCAATGTTACATCTCTTGCCCACTTTGAAGTAATAATTATAAAAGGTGGTATGCCCCCGCCCCCTGTTAATTTGTTCCTGAAATAACTCTTGACAGTTCATTAATTCTGTTATGACAAGCCGTCATCGAGTCTTATACTAAGATCCTCTCGATTTAGGTCCCTTTTGCTTCAGTCTTAAGTTCAATCTGACTTATTCAGATTATTGAAAAAAGATCTACCTACTATTGTCGTACAAGCATACTTTGGTCCGTGGTTAAACTCGGAACAAACACCGCTATTTTGTTTTGTAATAAAATTCCACAAATCAATTTCATAACAGTTACCAACAACGCCCCTTGCCAATGTCACTCGTAATCAAAATGGAAAATAATACGCGATGGAAGGGACACCGACGCGAAAACGGTTACCATATTGTAATCAATACATCATTCTACACCCCCCCACATTGAAATTTTTCATCGGTATTTTTTTTAATCAGCAGTTCCATACATTTTGACCGTGGTAGGTATTGCACTTTTGTAGGAAACAGCAGATTTTTTTTAAAATTACCGTTGAATATTTTCTGTGTGTGGGTTCAGAATGATGTACTGAAGTGAGTACGTAGTAACCGTTTTCGCGTCGGTGTCCTTTCCACTGTATAGTTAGTTAAACCTTATGACGTAGACTTTCAGTAGAAAAAGAAAATAATGGCATTTATTTGCGCTAAACATGACGTATTTTTTTTAAAAGTTATATTGGCACCTTGTTTTATATAGTTGTGTAATTTGTATGATTTAATTGTGCTTCTGTGTGTTGTGCTGTCTTTTGTGTGCACTAAATAAATGATTTATCTATCTATCGATAACAAATTAAAAACAAGGCATTTTCCACCCAAACAGTAGGTAACTCATTATTTTTTATCGATAGCAATAGAATTTTATAGTCCATCTTAACGCCCACGCGTGTCAGGCTTTATAAGACGCAATCCGCTGCAGATGAAGGGTTTCCTACTCCTTGTAATCTGGGTAAGTGTTCTAGTTAACCCTTACCTCATTCACTGGCTAATTTGTGCTAGATTTTAAATAGGGTGATTGAATTACCTAATGGCATTTAATTAACTTAAAGGTAGTATGTATACTTAACTAACCTAAGATTACTAAGTAAAGGATTTTTATTTTATTTCACATCATCACTAAGTAAGTAACGAATAACTGAAATGTTCCTAAGAAAACAGTTAAGATTTTTAAGGTACTCACAACTTGTGCACGGATTTCAGAAAGGTTTTTAAATTAAAACCTAATTTCGTTTTTTTTTCTACCCTGTAGCTATACCTTAAAAGTTAGTATTTGAAAAAAAAATTGGGGAAAAGTTGGAACTTTGACCCCCAATAACTCCGTAACTAGAAGGTTCCCAGGTATGGTCTTGAACAAAAAAATGATCACAATAGCGGGGAGAACAAGTGCCTTTCGGCTTCGTTGAGGGTTTATTTCCACCCTGTATATTTTGTTCGCCATTTTTTTTTAGGGCTTTCAACAACGATATCGATTTATCGACTATTTAAGTTCACTTACAACCAAGTCGACGCAATCCCTGTGATCACACATGTGTACCCCCAATCACAATCACATGAAATATTAATGCAATCTAACTGCACTAATAAATGCACTGCACCTACCTACTGCACGTATAGGTACGTGTATTGATCCCCGTGCTCGCAATCACTGCGTTGGGGGTAACCACGGATATTGCATTTCCACCCCCGACCTTAGCTCGTATTGCTATAATTATAAACTGGGTGCTACGTGCATTTGTTTTAATTTAGTATCTTGGGTTAGTGTGTTTGCTTTAGTTGATTAATTTGTTTGTAAATCATCTTGTCCTCTTTAGAGGTTTGACAGTTGCTTTGCGCTAATAGTGTGGGTACTTTGGACGAATGATTGTGACCCAGACGGCTTATGAACGTAGTTTAGAAGAACGCACGTCCAAAGCGCGTTCAAAAGCCGTCAGTGCCACAATTGTTATGTAATATTGACGCTGATAGCTCTTGAACGCTGTTTAGATGTGCTGAATGCGTTCAGTTAATTAGTGAAATTCGCTCTTAGACTAAGATAATATAATTTTTTGAGTTTGTCGTTTGATGTAATGGCTCTGATAATTAGTTCTACCCTTATTATAAAGGTAGAAGACCAAGTAAACATCTTAGCATTATGTTAAGATTGGAATAAACAAAAATGCATCTTCAGCTGATGCAAGATTTGTAAAGATTTTTGAATAGACTGGGAAACCCCATAAGGAATCCACAATACCGCAACAGTTATAAATTTTCGCCCATTTTTAACGAAAAACATGGAAACTCACATATCCATAGACAACACAATGAAGCCATAAAAACATTTTGCGTTACGAAATATCTCCAAAAACCATAAAGTGACAAAGCGGAATATTTCACAATCGAATATTTTTTCAACAGTCGTCGTAAACAACGGACTGTCAATTACCATAGCGTAGTGTTGCGATAAGTCGATAAAGTGTGTGTAATTTGTCGATGTGTCGATGAAACACACCGATTGAGGATGGAGATGTTTACGCATGAGGCCGTGCGATTCATACGGGCTGGTTTATCGATAAAAGTTATTGTCTATTGAAGCCAATTTGACTGTGTGCTTTTTTGTATTAGCACGACTAGTTTCTGGGTACATAGCACAAATACCTATTACACTATTTAATTGTAAAATAATGTGGGGAAACGGACACGTCACAATTTTTTTTAATTTATCAAATCCATCAACCCACACTGGGCCTGGGTGGTACACTATGGCCCACTTCCTCTCTCATAGTGGTAGCCTGTGTCCCAGCACTGGGAACTGACTATGCTGACTGATTGTTCTGAGTTTTTAGCCTCAATCACTAAAGCAATGCATGATTATGCTAAGTTTTAACATAACATAACATCACGCCTGTAATCCTCGAAGGGTTAGCCAGAGGTGTACCTAATAGTTCCACATTTCGCCACTAGCCTATTGGCAACAACCGGGTATAAATCCAGCCTCCGTGGTTGCTACTGAGAAATTCCTGATAGAAAACTCAATAACGCTTTGTTGGGTTTTATTATTCTCAAATTACTTGAAAGATACCAATTTTAAAATGTGTAAGATCTTATTCTTATTCTTTATTGCACACAAAATTAAAAGGTATACACACAACATCACAATATATAGCTAATGTACAACGGCGAGCTTAACCCCGAATTTGGTTTTCTTACAGCAAACCTTACTTTGATTGCGAGATCTGCCTGTCTTTGCCTTACAAAACCTGTATTTTTTCTCTAGATACAATAGAATGCTTCATTTTCTCCACTACTTATCTTTCCGCGCACGTTTAAAACTTCCCCCCACAAAAATGGGTCACAGCTTCTGTATCTAGGTTACTATTCATGCACTATTGCAATTTTTAAGCCCAATGCGATTTATGTAACTTGAATCCGTGCCAACTTAATCCATTATTTACACCGCTGGGGGACGCATGGGTGATTTTGAAACACATTCATTTTAAATTGCTTTTAGTATTGAAATAAATGTTACTTGCATAATACTGAGCTAGCTTGCAGTTCAGTGGAATAGGACAAATCATTTATCAATATACAATTCAATATCTTATGATACCATCAATATAAAAAGACATATCTTATAATTTACATTCTTCCCACTAAATTACATAAGGTTTCTGTAGTAAGAATCTTCTCACTGATAATTTGGGGAAAAAAAAATCCCGTGGAAGCACCCACTTCTATAGAACTTGTCATTTTTGTGCCAATACTTCTCACACCACTGCCTAACCTATAGGAGATTACAGGCGTAATTTTATTATGTAGTGTGTGTTCATTTGTTGATTGAAAGCTTAATATCACTCACTCAACATATCACCGCTTCACCAAATCAACGCATCAACTAACCGATTAATAATGTACCAATTAATCAACACGAAGCGCTGGCTACGACCTCCGGCGATGCGACTAATATCCAGCGAACCGCGCGCACTTCACTTGTAACGTTGTATGAATACCATCACTCCGCAAATCGTGTCGCTGAGACTCATGGCATGTTCTTTCACTTGTTTTTTCCCGCAGATACTGTCACACGCATAGACTGTTATATAAATTGAGAAAAAAAAATCGTGGAAAATTTATTGTGTCGTTGTGACTCAGTGTTGCTAAAAATCGTACAAAAATTACTAATAATACAAAACTTTAATAAAATATTTTTTAAATAATTTATACTTGGTTGTCAGTGTCACATCATATTTTTTTGTGAAACTGGACTAATTAAAGGAAAATAGCAAAATTATCAATTAGTACCAAATAGTACAAGTGCTGCTTGCTTGCGGGATAGATGACGCTTTACGCAATAAAAAAAAGTTTGAGTTGCCATCGACACCCATGTCGCATCCCTACGTATTGGATGCGTAATGTCAGACGGCGCGATAACTTCGCAGCGTCTGCCCACGCTCGATCATAAAGTAATCATTACTGTGAACTCGGCTCTGTGTTGTACTACAATGAAATAAACTGTGATCAAAGGTGATCCAGTTATTTTGTGGGAATTACCTGCAATTCCATTGGTGTTTGAGGTAAATCATTGAGAAAACAACATGAACTTCTCTCAAAATGTAGGCTCTTATTTACGAGCAGTGAATTTGGACGAATTCAGAGGGCTTACACCAAAGAGATTTAAAAGACTAATAGAGCGGACATTGGGAATATTTTCATACAAAAATGTTGATCCCGAATATTGTCAATTTTGTTTACACGAATGCTACCTGACAAGCGGGCGTATGATACTAGACAGACCGACCTGTTACTAAGTAGTAAAAGTATTGGATTATGATTTTGATTGTCTTGTCCCGTCTATCGATCGTAAATATTTGAATGTCTTTGGCTTATACAAACATTCTACTAGCAAAAACAATGACGGAACAGTCAAAATTGTTTTGAATGGGCATAAGTTACTGAAAAACTTTTCACAATGGAGTATTAATCTCGTTGAAGGTTGTATTGTACTAAGTGTCATTATTACAAGAATTATTGTACTAAGTGCCGAGCCTAGACCAGTATCATGTATCATCAACTAGACATTATTATCAAGTCATATTACAGCTTATCGCTCTGTTATTCCCTTGTATCAATCAAAACCGTCAATTACCGATTCACGGACACGCGTTACATCACCCCCGTCCCACTCGCAATCATAATCAATGCACTGAACATCATTGTGCAAAACTGAATTGAACTTAATGATACAGATGTGAGCCAGATTCGAGTTGAGAGGGATTTTAGTGTGTGACCTGCATTTTGGTGGGATGCAAACGGGCGTGAAGTTTAGTAGCTATTGAAGCTAATAGGACACTGAACGCCACGTGTTACAAATATGCTTGTGTTTACCTCTTTTGATTCTTTTCTTGCGATATTCTTTTGTCTTTATTGTACGGTTGCGAAGACATGATCACACCTGCTGATTTTTTTAAAGTAGAACTTTACAGGTATGATTTTAATAATAGCAGTCTGTTAGTGTTCCAGTACGGGATAAAGACTCTCATGCAGAGACATCAGGAACGTTGGTCAACGTAAGAACATTTCTGCCAAAACGACTTAAGGCCAGCGCAGGCGCCAGGGTAGCCCGCAAAATTCAAATTTTCCTTTGATGATTTTAATTATTATAATTCTGTAAATACATATGAACGTGTTACAGTCGTAAATCATATTTTGTTCAACATACATCCTGACACTGACCGGCAAATAGCAAAAAACGGAAGAAAAATCGAATTTTGCGGGCTACCCTGGCGTTTTCACCTTAATATCATAAGTCAAGTCTTATTCTTTGTCCCCTTAATAGGACAGAGATTGTCAACAGTAAGTAGTCCTCCATCGCCAACATTCTCAAGCTCCAAGCTTCATCTCACTCTATGAATCTATGGAAGCAAGAATAATGCCAACGAAATACTTAGACAATACTGACTATGTCTGTAGTCTGTAGTCACCTAGAAACAAGACAAAGCGTAGTGTAAGCCGGAAGCCACACTGCACGCTACAGTAAACGAAGTTCTGCCTTTAAAGAGTTCAGCGCAGTTCAACAGAACATAATACGGTGCATTATGTATCACACAGTTTACAATACATATGTGGGTGCGATGCGTCGGGGCAGTATCAAGTCGTTTGGGAAGATTTTGAGGATTTAAAAGGTGATGTAGATGGTCAAAAATGTTTGAAAAAGGAAGTTGGTAGGATTGAAAATGTATTTGTTTGAAGTGATTGCCCATATTAACTTGGAAGATCCCCCTGTATATCCATTTGATTTTTGTTATAGTTCATAAAAATACGTGTCGTATAAGTACAATATGGCCATAATCATTCGGTAGTGTTGCCGTATACAAATATTATGGTCGAGTATCGTCACCCACGCGATTATTGTCTGCGAACGCGGCAATTGGAATGTATTCGAACTGACTGTTATAGTATGGTGTAGGTCGATTGTTTCATTCAGTTTTAGGCATTTGTTTTTACCAGGTTTACATTAAAAACAACAATATTTACAATTACAATATTCTGTATAATGAAATTTAATAGAAAAAACATAAACTTCTTGGGCATGTGATGCGGAGGAATGAGGAAAATGTCGTGAGGAAAGTTTTGAGTATGAATGTGGATGACTATAAGAGTAGAGGAAGACCAAAGAAACGATGGATGGACTGTGTGAAGGATGATATGGCAAGAAAGGAGTTGTCTGATGATATAACGAGTAATAGAGAAGTATGGAAGAAGAAGACATGCTGCGCCGACACCAAATGAATTAGGATACATCATCATTATTCTCTTGCTAAGGGCAATGATAATGTACAATGAATGTATGTTATAATTTATGTCTTCGCCAGTAACTCACAGTACCTAGTTTAGCGTGTCATGATCATATTAGCCCTGTAAATGTCCAAGGTGCTGCGTGTTTGGTCGTAGGCCTCCTAATGATCTACGTAAACGGTCAAAAGGACTTGACTTGAAACTGGCCACACTTGATGGCATATCCGCTTGATGTTAATGGCATATCCTCTTCACCTTATCCTTTCCTTTTACGACAACTACAGTTGAGGAAACTTTGCATGATGTTTCTTAGCAGTCATAAAACACCCTCATATGTACCAATCCTACTCTTAAAAACTTTGGCGCCTATAGGGACATAATTAACTGATTGATCAGTGTTCAAATCTCTAGATAGATATAATCTAATATGCTTTATGTACACCACAATTTTACATCACGCCTGTAATCCCCGAAGGGTTAGGCAGAGGTGTACCTAATAGTACACCCATATTTCGCCAGTTATGTTTAAGTACCATGTCATAAGTAGCGAGCCTATTGTCATCAACCGGGCATAAATCCAGATTCCGTGGCTGCTACTGAGAATTTTTTAATGCAAAAACTCAATAACACTGCCCGACCTGGGGATCGAACCCAGAACCTCATGCTCAGCAGTTGCGTATGCGACCACTAGGCCAACGAAGCAGTCACACAATTTTAAGCTTATTTAAAAAAAAAAAAAAAAATCAGGGTACAACGCAGGTCCTATCGCTAACAATCTCACTATCTTGTAGCTGATAGATATCGCTGATCTACCTGACAACCTTTGAATGGACAGGGAGACAACAAATTAACTAGTAGCCAAACAAATGTGTGCCAATTACTCTGTCTGCCAAACAGCTTACCACGCCCCCCAATTTCAAAGAACAAAGTCCATAACAGGGACAAAACCGCACATAGTGTCCCAAACTACGCAGTTCCGACCCAAAAAAAGCGCCTACATGAAGTAATGATAAAAGTAACACATGTGTATAGATGCAACAGATGTTAACAATACTAAGAGTTTTTAATAAAATTGCTCGTCTCTCTGGCATAGCGCCAGCCGTGCAATTGCCCCGGCCATAGATTAAGCAAGGCTAGTTATTGAAGAGGGGACACTTCATATTCTACATTTTTCATTTTATTTGACAAAATATCATCTGCCTAGTCTTTTGACAACTATGTTGGGGTCGGTTTCCAGTCTAACTGGATGCAGCTGAATACCAGTATTTTACATGGAGAGAGTGCCTATCTGACCTCCACAACCTAGTTAGTACTGGGTAATACGATACCCCTTGGTAAGACTGGTTGTCAGACTTTTTGGGCCACTGACTACCTGTAAGTGTCTTTTGACAAAAGATGGTTATATTCTTTTAATAAAAAAAATATTTTGTGTAAAACTTAGTATTGTGTACTATTTTTAAGTGTACTACTAACTTAATTATGGATGTGATGATGATAGTGTCTGATGCAAATTCAATTTTTTGTCAATGATGTAGCACTGTGAAAATTAGGTGTAACTGTAAATAGCGCGAGAAAGTCAAGTATGTCGTTCATTTTCACGATTTACCATCATTATGAATCCTTTCCCCGTATCCTGATTTATTTTATCTTGTTTTTTTTCATTTATGGCAAAGTCACTCCGATATACCAAACCTCTTGTCAATAAACGCTCTAAAAAAAAAACTTTGGTTGATGATTGTGGATGGCTATAGGAGAAGACTTAAGACATGATGGACTAGCTGCATGAATGATGACATGGCTAGAAAAGAGGTGACTGCTAAGATGACGACTACAGAGAAGTATGAACGAAGAAGACATGCTGCGCTGACCCCAAATAAATTGGGTTAAGGTCAAGAGAATTATGATAAAGATTCTACTACATAAAAAACAGAAGCCCATAACCTTTCCCACACACACCGAACTTCACCCATATCTCTCAAACTAAACCACTTACATCTATATTGAAACAGTTGCCCACAGAAAATTGGAAAACTTCAACTGACCACTACAATCGAGTGTCTTATCTATAAACTTAGTCTTTGTCCCGCGGTCGTTGACCCCGCCTAGAATATCAGATGGCGACGCACCGATAATGTGTAGATTGTTTAGATTATCTATTGTTATTGTTAGTCTGATGTATCGGTGCGATGTATCGATCGAGCTCATTCGATGCGTAATCGAGTAATCGGTAATCGTTAATTGGTGTGACATCCTTATCGATTCTCGGGTTGTGGGATTGGAAAGATTGACAGTATCATTAATTTGATATGTACTGATTAGTGATTGGGGAATACTGCGATTAACTTACTTTTAGTGATAAGAGGTGTGACATGTTTGAAGCAGATTGTTCTTTTAAGTAATCTAGGAAGAACAAAAAATAGTACATGTTTACAGCCCCAGGATATAAGGGGTTTACCTAATGATAATTAAGTCTTAAATTTAATATGCATTACGACGACGGTTAGAAGAATAATGAATATCTTTTGTCTTTTCTCTTTTGCTATTTACAATAGACAAATTGTATAATTATTCATATAGGTACTTAATAACCCCGAAAATGTTTTGATTGTAATTAAGCAGTATTTTGATATCAGTTTCAATTTCGCGTTCAACTTGATTGAAACCATTGACAGTTTGCATTTGAAATAATCAAGGTATTTGAACGCAGCCATATTGATTTCTGTTTATGACAACATTTGATCATGGCTTGATTGTTAGCTAAATATGCATGACGAGGCTGGACATTGTTGTTCAGTTGATTAAAAATTGTCAGCCGCCATGTTTTTTTTTGTCAAGCGCGTGTCTATGGTAGCAAAAGTTTGTTTGTGTCTTTGGTCCTTTTTTTTGTAATTCACTTTGATAACCAGATGAAGAAGAACCTGATAAATACAGAGATGTGACATTGAAATACACTAACTACAGAACTCCATACAAAAAACAATGAAACCGAAAGATAGATTATTTATTTATTTTATTTAACAATTTATGTACACACTAAATACAGAAAAGAAGAAAGGAACAGAAAATAGTACAAAGGTGAAGCTTATTTCTAAAGAAATCTCTTCCAGCATACCTGCGAAAGGAGATATGTAATAAAAAAGGGATGTAGACATAGTGTGTAAAAGAAGAAGAGAAAATTGAAAACATAAAACAGAACTATTTAAAAATAATATACCATATATAGTATTCTTATTATATATTTTTTTAAAGTTATCTTAAGCTTAAAATTGTACGTAACCTCTAAAAGCATTGTATCCATATGTCAACCAATAAAATATTAATTTGTTCCAACAAGAATTTATAAAACCAAAGTCAATGGTTTAGCATAAAATAAAGTTTATGACAAAAACAGCTCATGTAGGGTGTCTATGGTTTGGGAACTATTGGAACATTGTGAATTTATAGTCAACTTCCTTTTTCGAAAAAGGAAAACAGTGACTCGGCGAAAATTTTGTAAAAAAAATATTATTCATTTGTTTATTACACTGAAGTTGGCATCAAGCTAGCAACCATTATCATGTCTTTGCATTTTCTTTTTGTCTTTGGTTTGTGTCATTCATTCATAAAGTCTTCAGTCTTCCATTAATATGTATAAATATAGATAGTCGCAACAGCATTCTGAGAATATTAGCGGAGGGCTATAGCTCTCCAATCGTAAAACATTTTTTGCGGAGGGTAATTGTTACTAACACTATGGATGTTCTTTCATCATCTGCCTAGCCTTTTCCCAACTATATTGGGGTCGGCTTCCAGTATTTTACATGGAGCGACTGCCTATCTGACCTTCACAACCTAGTTAGTACTGGGTAATACGAAACCCCTTGGTAAGACTGGTTATCAGACTTTTTAGGCCACTGACTACCTAACGACTGTCAAAGATCTACAAATGACACCCGGGACCAACGGCGTAACGTGCTTTCCGAGGCACGGTGGAAACTCGGTATTTAATGGGTGGTCACCCATCCACAGACCAACCTAGGCAAGCACGGCTTAACCTAAAGATCGACCCGAGCGGCTGTTATTATTTAGCCATGAGCTCCTCTATCTCTCACAATGAAGATCCACTCTATGGATCTTCATTGTTTTCCAAAATAAAGCTCATTCATTTACTACTGTTAAACCAAAGCTTCTCCCAAGTTACGGCACAACACCCACCTTACGCATTCTGTCGGGCCCAGCGACACATTCAGACACCAATATCGGCCTTTCCAGTAAAGCATTGCCACCCATCAACTCAGTCCGTATAGAGAATATCCGTCATCTCTCTAACAGCTGGTCACGGCAGACCTTGGCAGCGTGTGAACAGCACCACCTTCCAGTTTCCGATAGCTGCCCTATATGGCGACTGAGTCGTGCGTGTTATGTGTAGCTGCGGGGCTATGTATAGTGAGTAGTAGGTTATTAATAGGGTTTATCATAATCTTTAGGAAGGGTTTCTTGTAGCCTTAGGATTAAGAGGATTTTTCGTTTTATCTGAGGTAAAATTTATAAAAAAAAATATTACTTCTCTGTTTTAATCGGATTTTGTTAACGATTTAGGTTTTTTAATTTTTATCACGGAACCCTAATCTTTTTTTCTAAAATAAAGTAGTTTTTTTACTCCTTATGACATTAGCTAGGAATCTGCCAAAAAAAGCCCCGTCAAAATCGGTTCAGCCGTTGCGGAGATTACCCGGAACAACCAGACAGACAGACAGACAAATTATTTGTATAGATTATTACGCCTTTTATAAGCCATTGTCAGTAGTTACCAAGAAATCTTTTAACAAAAACATTCAGACGAATTGATAACCTCTTCCTTTTGGAAGTCGGTTAAAAAGTGTGAATAAATTGTCTCCTTAGTTTGATTAATATTTTTAGCGAAAAAGACAGGCCTCCCAAGGGTTGTCTCCACCTACTTCTCTGGTTTATTATCTCTCTTTTCGCTCTGTCTCTTAGCAGATAATAATTACATTTCTGAGTTTCGGTTAAACATATCCTTAAACAATTGCAACAAACAAGTTCAGTAAAAAAAACGAAAAAAAAAAAAAAAAACGAATCTTTCATAGTCTCACGAAGTTTACGTATTTAATCTGCGTCACACAATAACACTGAGATTATATAACGGTAAACATAACGTTACGATTTTCGATCACTAAATACCAGAGCACCTTGTATGTAATGACGTAGGTAAATAATATAAGTATTCAAAACATATATATATAGCAATATATATATATATAAAGCGTTTTCCCCAAATCACACAACTCGTCAATGATTACTCACATTGGGGAAAATGTCGGGGAAACTTGTTAGTACAAACGTAATCCAGTATCATCATTATCATCTCTCAAACGCACTTGGACTATTCAACCGATGTTTCCTCGTGTGTATTGACAGCTTAATTAACTAAGTAATCGTATAATCAGACAAGTTGCTGGTATAAGAAATATACGTCACGAATTCATGATTGTATTTCAAGAAGGGGAACAGCTTCCTGTCTACATTTACACCAATTTTTCGTCGATGACAGTATAGTCACCCTTAGTCTGCTGATTAAATTCCCATAAATTATCTAATTAAGACTACCCCAACTGAGCATTCAAGCCAACCACTAGTACTACTTCATTAGTACCTAATAAATTATTGCACCTAATAAGACTTTTCGCGAGGAACCGACATTAATACTAACATGAACTCAAACTCAAAGCATTTATTTCAATTAGACCATTACAGACACTTTTGAATGTCAGAAAAACAAAGAAGGCGAAGCTACAGTCCCAAACAAGACATAATAACTTATGAAAGTACTGCAGCTGCCCATTCCAAGGCGTAGATCTCTATGGAGAAGAATGGGCAAGAAACTCCATGGACACTCTTTTCAATCAAACATTTTTACAAGATCTTGGTTACATCATTCATGTTGAGATAATAAATATATGTGAGAGCGATGTAGACAGAAGTGCACATTAAGAGCGTCCAGAGTAAAAAAGTCCATGATTTTGGAAAAACGAAAATTTTATCAGCCTAGGGTAATTAAGGAACAGTCACATGTGCCTTGGCATTGAACGAAGGACCCTATAGTCCGCTACACTTTTATGCATACTTAAAGGGTCTCAATCAGATTATGCTCTAAAATATCACTTATCAAGCAGGTAGAAAATCAATCAACCCACCTGTATCTGAATACTCAGCACCGATGACCCAGAAGATGATGACGCGAACCTGGGGGGTAAGAAACCGTAATATTAACTACTAAATTACACAGTTAAAAGGAAACAGTGTTCAAGATAATCTGGAACAAAATCTACATTATGTATGACACCAAGTCATCGTTCCGACTAATTGCAAAATAATTAGTACCCACTTTTCCTCTTGGTCTTAGGAAAATCATGATCGTCACAGTTCCACAGGATCTGGTAATTAAAGCAATCATGTAACGATGCATATTCATCAGCTGCTTTAGTTGAATGGAATCGTTTGTATGATGATGTATGGACGGTGTGTTGACACAAGTGCTGTTAAATTGAATTTGTTTAATTTTCCGTGTTGGTTTGCATTGTAAATGTATTTCGATTCCGTTAAATTTAAATCATTTGAAGACAATTTCGTTTCTACAATATATTTTGATCTTAAGTTAAAGGAAACCTTAATAAGGAATTATACTTTCTTATGGCAAGTAACGGGAAAATCTGATAGCATAAGCATAATCAGTTTATAAAGTTCCCACTACTGGTATTCCTCAAAATTGCACAAAGTATAGTAAAGTTATAGTAGTAAAACTCAATGTTACGCACTCAAAACTTAGTGCTGATGGATGCTTGGAACAGTAAACGAGTCATGGAGTTAATTAACGTAAAGGTAAAACCTTAAAAAGTGGTTTAAAAAAAAAACTTGGAACTTTGACTTCCAATATCTCTGTAACTAGAAGGTTCCCAGGTATGATCCAGAACAAAAAAACGATCGCAATGACGGGGAGAACAAATGCCTTTCGGCTTCGTTAAGGGTCTTTTTACACCCTTCATTTTTGAATATTACCTTTAACAAGAAGCAAACTTTATGAACTAACTACACCAGTCCCAAAATTACTCATAAAAAGAACCTCCCATAGGATCTTTCGTCATAACTAAACCTCATTGCCGTCTCGTTCTCCAGTAACTACATCCGTCTGTACACGCCCTACCACAGGAGACGGCGAAACGTCAGCCGAATACTAATCGTCACTGCTGATCGTACAGTCTTTTCACACTTATTTTACCTCTGACAAGTTCAGTCTAACTGCAGCCTTATTGCTAACAAGAAGAAAGATCACTGTTCTCTTGACAGTCTTGGTGGTATCAACTCAACCCCAACGTTATTCCTACGAAGATAAAAGGTGGTCGCAAGCGTGACTGCTGCGCATTTGGTCCTGGGTTTTTTCCATCAGGAATTTCTCATTAGCAGCCGCGTAGTCTGGATTTGTGCCCGGTTGATGGCAATAGGCTCACCCCTTATTACATGGGACATTAAACATAACTGGCGAAATGTGGGTGTACTATTAGGTACACCTCTCCTAACCGTTCGGGGATTAGAGGCGTGACGTCATGTTATGTACTGTGATTTTGACAGTGATGATAATTAATTATTTGCCTATCCTACTTTGTGTCCACTGCTGGGCTAAGATATCCCCTTTCAATCAAACCTTCCTATCTTGTGCTATCTCTGGCCATGTTTGCCCCACAAACGTGATCAGATCGTCACACCACCTTCGCCGCGGTCGACCTCGACGGTGAAGTCCTCCCTCAGGCGTCCAGAGAGTGACGATCTTTGCCCATCTCCCCGCGTGTATGAAACGTCAGGGAGGTAAAATAACTATGAAAGCACTGTAGGAATGTCTAGGTTACATTCTTCTTGGCTCTGGCTAGACTCTGATTACGCACGTGAGTCTAGACTTGAAGTTTGGTCTGCGGGGAATGGCGGGGAATTAGTTTTGTTGATACTTGATACTATTTTGGGACGTGTTAGCTTTTCATTGTAGCGCTAATTGCAATTATTTTAGGACTGCTTGCTGTAATTAATGATGAAACCTATCGTAATTAAAATCTTGCTGAAGTTGTAATATTTTAAACTTAACTCTGCTTATACCTATGACGTTCTCTCTGTGATTCGGAATGCGCCAGAATCCATTTACCTTTTCGGTTCATTTTATTTTATTTACCATTTTTATCATTCAGTACCCTATCACAACGTTGTCCTATTTAACCCAAAGGTTGACTGGTAGAGATTGCCTCGTGGCATTAAGTCCGCCAATTTACCACTATTGTACATTAAGTTTAAATAAATAAATCCACAAAGCGTGCCCAATGCGGGGTAATTTACCTTGTATGTTTGGATGTAGGTGAAAATCTTCGGAACTACCCTGATCCGATTCGGAAAATTCTTTCACTAATGGGAAGCTACTGTATCCCCGAGTGTCATTAGACCATATTTAAAATGTCCCATTGGATAATTTCCTGCCATAAGTTATGATAGGAAATTCAAAGAAAATATGGATCATAACGCGACCGAAACTACGGGCAAAAGCTAGTCATCTATAAAATAACTATAACTAAAGACGGAGCAGTGTAAATAAGGCTTTAATTTTTTTATTTATTTAAAAATTTATGTATAAATACAGAAAAGAAGAAAGGAACAGAAAATGAATAAGTATACAAAATATGAATGAATAGTACAAAGGTGATGCTTATTTCTAAAGAAATCTCTTCCAGCATACCTGCGAAAGGAGATATTAAAAAAAGAGATGTAGACATAGTGTGTAAAAGAAGAAGAGAAAATGGAATACATAAAGCAGAACTACATAAACAGAATAAGAATACCATATATGGTAAGAATATACTATCATACTTATAAATACAAAGACAAAACATAAAACAATACTATTAATACAATAAAATAACTAATGGTAAATAGTTATACAACTATGACGAAATGGAAAGATAACGTTCTTTCACTCTTCTTTTGAATTACTGAGACCAAAAAAATAATGACGTCATCCATTATACCATGTTCTACTTTTATTCCACTCAATCAACAGTTTATTTTAGATTCAAATCAGTTCGCTTTAGCCATGCAAATGACATGATTTAATAGACCTCCGATCCTCCGCAGACAGTCGTCATGTGTTCCCTATATGGAACATATACTTAGTAATTATAATGACGTGTGACCAATCAGGTGGAACTTGATGTCATCGGACGATATTCTCGTTATTTGTACTAGGTCGGTTATCGGGAAACTAGATTTTATCATAATCTAGATGGGTAAACTGGAAATGTATGCTGCATTTTAATTAGATAGTGCATTGGTAATCAAAGCGCAGTCGCCGTGTGGGGATTTGCCCTCATTTTGCTTCGTAAGGGGTTTCCAATTGATATGCTCGCATAGAATCTCAATCGCAAAATCAATCCACGTAAATATGGCGAATATCCCCTTTGGGGATCAGCAGATAACTATACTGTATAAGAAACTTTCCTTTCAAGTATCAAGATTGTTGGATTTTTTTTCTAATCACAGACAATGTCACCAAACTCCACCACAAGCTGCACATTGTGGCCTCATATTATTCAAGTTTCGAACAGAGTAATAAAACACGGCTGTACCATAAATACAAGACGGCGCCAAACTTCGGCACTTGAGGACACGACACTGTCCGAAATAAGCCGAGCATTCTAGTGGCCCTAAAGTTTGGGCCACCCGAAGAAAGATCACCCAAGTTATCCAATATAACTGAACATTTGTTACCGGCTTGTACCGCAGATATTAAGATTAAGGAAAGGGTATTTTGCGGTGACGGTAAGGTAAAATCTTGGGGAAGTTGGGAGGAAAATTTTGGAGAGTTTTCTTTAAGTCAAGGAAGCAGAAAAGGCTTCCTTGAAGGATAAGTTGCACCTCTAGCTACTTACTGGTCCCAAATAGTATAAAGCAGATACATGTACCATCGATACGAAAATAAAGACCAATGATTCCGATCAGTTGAAGAATAATACAAAAAGCACCTATCGCTGTTTTCTGAAGACAGCACTCGGCTTTTAAGTGGAAGTTATAAGACATCTAATAAAGAAAAGAAAGAAAACATATTCATAAGGCACTTGCCACAAGTGCACACAGTTAAAAAAAAGGTAAAAAAACTTAAATCTAAACAGAAGAAAGAGTTAATATTGCGTGTCCCACTTTTCTCTTCGTATCTCCGACCTAATTCTTAACGGAAATAAATACAACACCAAAACCATTTAAACATTATTTTCTGATAAATGAGAGACCTTAAAGCGTCGCCATGGCTGCCCAATGATGGCGTTAATACAGCCACATGTCAAAACAAACCTCATAAACCAGACTACAACTCGGAAATAATTAAATGGAAAGTCAAAGCCTAGCCGCGGGCAAAGCGGAATAAAAATAATTAATTTACACTTGTATGTACAATGTACGTTTGTAGGTATCGCCCGTTTAAAGGCAGTCACGATCGGGGTCCACGATTTGAATTTGCTGCAGATACAGAGAGAGCTAAGCTAATGCGGTATGAGCTGCGATGTGTTTGAGGTTACTTAGGAAACGTTTGTGAAACTGAACGCGATCAGCACGTCTTAAACGCGTTCAAAAGCATTCATAACACTGATAGCTGTCGAGGAGTTACTGAGAAAGCTCCTGTTTGTAACACAGTTAGTACTGATGCAGATGGGACTATTGACGAAATAGCTAAACATGACATTCTGTCCAAATGTGTAAAACAATAAACAAATGATGGACTCAACAGGTACTGGCAAAAGTATTCATCGTAAAGTAGTTGTCATTTGCCTAAAAAACTAAGAGCGGATTCCACCAACGACTGAACCGACCGCACATGAGCTGTTAGAGTCAATATTCCATAGCAATGATGACACTGACAGCGGTTCAACGAGGATTAATTCAGCTGATCACGTTCAGTCATGGTGAAATTCGCCTTAGCTCTTTTCCTTTTAAGGAAAGCTTTGCACAGGAAGTCACAATTTTGTGGATTAAGGAAAATGCAAACATATCATGTCATGCACGTCACAAAGTAAAAACAAACTTTCCGCATGAGATAATAAGAATATAAGAATTGTTTAAAGGTCAAACGCTTAATCTTAATGTGTTTGACATTTAAACCAATCATTGCGTCAAAACTGTAAACAGTGCTAATTCTTTGGCCATAGTGCCTTTCCCTTTAATACCATTTAATCTTGTGAACGTAATCATGAAAATAGTTATATTTCCGCTAACGTCAATAATTTATAATCAGAACAAAAAAGTCTTTTGCGACTTTTTTTTCCAACTTTGCAGTCGGAAAGACAAAGTATATTGTTTTGCTAATCACTTCGTTTTGTCAATTCACTTTATGTTTGGCTAATTCCGATAGTCTTAACACCCGAACACTGAAACACCACTCACTTAGTTACTGGCTTAACACGTTCACTGTCACATCACGCGACGTCGCGTAAAGCGGCCTGTACTGTAGTGCCCAGTTCGCGTGATGGTGCCTTACAATTACACGATGATGGTTACTTACAATTATTCATATTCGTTTTGAGTTCTGTATACCACCAGAACCATAAAAAAATTCGTTGAAATAATTCGTAAGTACATTCGAAAAAGTAAGAATTTTTTATTTTGGCCATCTAGGTAAGTTCAGCATTTTGGCTTGGCAATGAACGTGTTAAGATACCTGGCTCTTGAATAACCACATGACCAACTAAAGTAATGCAATTACTTCATATACATCTCCATGGGATCACCATCATAATCGCAAAATAATAGCCAACTGACCCTATAATATACAACTTCAATATTCCTTCTTCTGGTGCTTCTTAGCCACCAACTCAGAATATCTCGTCTTCAATACTGCTGCTAATTTTGTCAGCTACTCGCTATTTATCTCTACTTCTAGCAGTTGTTTCATTTCCAACAGCATAAAGCATCGCTATCGCTTCTCCTAGCTCCCGATGCGCACACGCATAAGTAAAAAGTGAACGTTCGTCATGATCGCACTGGCAATGTTTACATGAGTCATTAGTACCGTCATCTACTTATACCATTTACTGTTACCCGTCTAGGCCGAGCGTACACATATTTATGAATTACTAGCTTTTCCCCAGGGCTTCGCTCGCGTTATGGTCGGAAATTATGCCACGGGAACGTTTAAAATATAGCCTACGACATTTGGGGACAAATGTAGCTTCCCGTTAGTGTAAGAATAATTGGAATCGGATCAGAAGTTCCGACGAATAGCCACTGCATCCAAACATGCAAACTTGTACCTCTTTAAAATATTATATACGAATAGTATACATAGATTCTTGTAGTGTCACATTTTTGCTTGTTAGTATCTGTCATCGTCGTCGTCTATCTAGCCTTTTCCTAAAAAATTTGAAGTGGGCTTGCTTATATCATTTACTGTTACTTGTCTAGGTCGTGCGTAACTGCGTACACATATTTATGAATTATTGCTGCTATTAGATTCTTCGTCAATTTCAGATTGATGATTGATGTCAGATTTTTGTTTGTCTGTGTGTATGTTTATCATCATCGTCACCGGTCTATCCTTTTTCCTAAACATGTTGGGTTAGCTTGCAGTCTAACTAGGTGCAGAGTATTAAACATTAACTAGTTATCTGACCTCCACAACTCAGTAACTGGCCTCTTTGGCAAGAGTAGTGGTCGGGCTTTCAGGATTTTGACTACCCGTTACGACTGCCAAAGATTTACAAATCACAGCTGGGACCAACTGCGTACGTTTATCATCATCATCAGCTTGAAATAGCAGCCCCCTGAATGTCAATAGGCTCCTTCAAGCACGATTTAATCAAGCAAATTAAGTAAGCAGTAGATACTTATACCACTGCAAACCAGCAAAATCTTGTGCTTTACGTATTTATCTTTGTACGATTAATTAAATGAATCTACGCCAATAGTATTTTCAGGTTAATTCGATATGATTATCGACACGCGATCCTGATTATTCTACCTTCGTCATACTAGTTTCTTTTCCTTTCTGCTGTCGGAAGATTCTTTGCTTTTAATTAGCTATGAAAGCGAGCTTGTTCGCTGTATGCTCATTAACGGGCTTACAAGTACCTTCATCGTCTATTTTTGTGTTTGCTTTTACGTTCACTGGTTTCGTTTTTTTCATCTCTGCAAAAATAAGCTTGGAAATGATTCCATGTCTGTAATGGATTAATGATTTTATAGTTTGTGTTATTTCAGAAAATTTTAGAACGAAAAAATTAATCATCTGGTCGTCCTGAGCGCGGATGGCTTCATTAATTATTTCTAGTAATCCTACGGTATTTCAAAGTATACCTACCCAACGCATTCGAGGGTCAGTAGGTCCATTTATTTAGATCTCTCTCTCTCTCTCTCTCTCTCTCTTTCTATCTTTTAGTGTTTCTCGGCTACTTTATTTAAGAAAAATTGTATCATCATTATTGCCGTTCTTAGTCCAATCAAATCACTGTTCAAATCTTGAATCAAATATTAACTAGCTTTTTGTCCACGTCTTCATCCGCATTTTGGTCGGAAACTGTCCCACTGGAACGCGCAATCGAGATAAAAGAGTCCACTTTCCTAACCCACGACATAGACTAGCAGTGTTCCCAAATTTCATCGAAATCCATTCAGTTGTTGAGAAGTAATAAAACTAACAGACAGACAGAGATAGTTTCGCATTTATAATATAAGTATGATTACCAGCAAGTACAACCGCATCTCAAATCTAGTGCATTCATAAATAATAATCCATAATTCATATATTAGTACGCGTCTGAGTAACGGCCTCTGGTGTGAGGTTGACGGACGCGAACGGTTCCGTGTCTGACTGTTTGTGTATCTAAATGAATATCTGTTATACTTGCATAGTATTACTTTGCTCTATTTTTATTACATTTCCTTTATTTATTAATTGTCTTATTTATTACGTTTTTAAATATTAAAAAAAAAGTAAACAACATTTAAAAATATAAAAAATAGATCGCCCATCGGCATCAGGAACAAGTTCCAGGCTGCCGGTGGTCAGGGCTCCAGAGAGAGGAACCGCCTCACTATCCGTGCCTTATTATGTTCATTATTATCAGTTCGTAGGCTTCCAGTAGGTACTGTACCTGGGTTTTGCGAAGATATCTTTATTTAATAGTAATATTACTTTGCCTAAAGCACCGAATTCATCTCCTGCTTCATACGACATATATATATCATTTACTATCATCAGATTATGATTATTTGCAGCCCTAGTCTTTAGTTCAGCAGTCGCTAACCACATTGGCCCTTTGGTCGCTTCCATATGATCCACCTAGTTTCTAATATCATCAATTAGCTTTATTTTGTGTGCAGCTTTACAAGCATCATCTAATCTATATATCTATATGGTCGGATATTGCAGGTACATATATCATTATCATATGACTGCAATATCCGGACGTCGAAATCCAATATGTCGTATTACTTTTAAATTACCTATCTTCTGAAACACGAACCAATTGTTTGATCACTCCAATTCGAAAACACTAAACAACAAATTCCAGTTAAGTCAATAAAATACCCTGTTAAGATCGAATTACCACCTAATCGTTCTATTGATCACTACCAAATACAGAAAACCTTAAAAGCTCACGTATGTACATATATCGTACAAACGGTAGACCCTGTACATGAATAAATATAACAGGAGCTGGATATGAGCTAAAATATTGACTGGACGGAGGTAGCCTCGCATACCTTCGGTTAACGATGGATTAATTGCATTTTATTGATATAACACTCGCCCTCGTTAGTACCTATTGTCAGATAATAGGAAAAAGAGTAGACCAACACGATGAAGACCATGTTAAAAAAAAAACCGAATTGCTGAAAAAACTTGCCTAGCGTACTTTGCCAGACCGTTTTTTTTTTATTGAAGCCATATGCTAAATATCAGCGTGATGACCAAAGGCCTTTCTGAAATAGTTCTGATTATTGTCGATTACCATTTTTCATGATTTCGATATTAATATTTTTGATTTTTTGCATTTTTAGATGAAACATTAGACACACCTATTAGAAAATTATCAAAGAGTAGGAAAAGAGAAGAGAGAGGAGTGTAGTAAGAGAGGAAAGTCGAAGGAATGGCGGGAGGCCTTTGCCCAGGAGTGTGACAGTACAGGCCAACAAAAAAAACAAGCGTAGATGGGTAAATAATCCTATACCATTTACCATTTAGGTCTTCCATCTCAAACTTAAAGCATATGAAAAATTCGGTGTGTGGACTTTCTGTTACTTTCTGCTTCGTGGTACTGCTCAATATGTGCAAAAACTTGAGCACAGAGCAATTACTTTTAATGTCATATCGCAGAGTGTATTGGCTTTATATGGAGTTAAATAAAAGCAGTAAAAATGTTGCACCCATTTTTTATTAACCCGTTTTTATTGATTGTGATTTTATTCATTCTTTCAATTTATTTTGCGTTATAGTTTTCCTTTTTTGCATGAAACGGTTAAAATTTGAATCTGTAACGGTTTTTTTTTAATGTAACCACAATTTTAAAGGACTACCCGTAACGGTTTTTCTTAAATGAATATTGATATCTTTTTCTAGAATAAATTAAAAGTGTTTGTGGAAAAAGAAACAGATTTTTTTCATTTGATCTATTAGGCTAATAATAGAAATCTGCTCAAAACTATACAATTCGTATAAACATTTGTTTGTATTTATTTACTCTCGTATCTAACTACTCCACACTTTTCATCAGATACGCCATGGTGGTTACGTAAAACGTCTATTTAAATACTTTAATTTGATCATAAAGTATGTGTTAATAGCACCGTACGACACGACCTAAAATAAAAGTAACAGCGCGCCTACATACCCGACCATTCACATAGCCAGCTGACATTTCACATAAAAAGAATTCACATTTTATTTATATTAATTCCAATATTGTTTTGTAAATCGTCCTTGACGGTAGAACCTTGCGAAATTACGCCTCCGCGCGTCATCTCGAGAAAAACCACTAGCTTTCTCCGTCCTCTTCTAACTTTCAAAAGCTCTATATGTGTGAAAGAGACGGGTGAAAAAGGTGAATGATGCGATCGGTGAGCTCCGACTCCAGCCAGTCTCAGGCCGCTGCGCATGCGGCGCGGACCGCGCGTTCGATATTTGAAATAGCGTACTGCCGCGAGTTCGATTTTCGAAATATTACGAAGTTTTTCGATGTGCCATTGTTCTGTGGTTTTCTGTGAACTGTGAATTTATAAGAGGTTTTTATTAATTTATTTATTATTTGCGAAGCTTTGGATCCTCAGATCAGGTTGCCTTATTAGTCATTGTTTTTTGTGACCACCTTCCTGTGAAGCATGTGATTTGCAACTTGGAAGGCTAGTCAAATAGCCATGTATGCTGAACTGCTGACATAAAAAGTCTAATTGGTATAAAGTGCCTGTTAAATCTGAACAGTCCGTTTATTTTGCATCTAACGTTACAAGATCTTAACACACCAAAATCCAAGACTTTCTCAATTAAATTTCAAGAGTTTCACAACTCGTCAAAAGAAATTCTGTATCCATAAAATCATTAGAAGAGCTTTTCATCATAAAAAAAAGAAAAGTAAAGAAACCTATTAAATAGTGAAAGGGCCACAATAAAATGACGTAAGCGAACAATTTCCACAATTTTCTCTACTCGTTTAGAATTAGAGACAGTTCTTTGTGTCAATGTTTATACGACAGTTACGAATGGGACAGTTTTACTGCTGCAGACGACACTGTCACCCTTCACGAACATTTTTATTTAGATCTCTCTACGTTTTATTGGACTTTTCAACGTTTGGACACATCTGTTGCGTCTGTATTTACTGTGGTGAAATGTGTTTGTGACGTAAATATCGTTAAATATTGTCGTACAGTATTGTTCAGTCTCGATAGTGAAGCTACAGTTACAAGTGATATTGAGCGACACTAAAATAATCCTAAAAGTAATGTGGATATTTTTTATTAGAAAGGTATAATTATCACTTGCTTCGGTGAAGGAAAACATCGTAAGGAAACCAGCATGCCTGAGAGATATTTCTCGACAGCATGTAAGACAAGTCAGGGCCCATGGGCGGCATAATGGCACCAGGTTAGGCACTAACCACATAAAAAGAATGAAGAAGATCAGCAAGGTTGTATAAAGTTGATAAAACAAATAAAAATTGTGCTGACAAAATCCATTTAGAACACGCCCAAGTTAAATCCACCAGAAATATTCTCCTAAATAAAAATCGGCGCCGTCCTCGTTCTCTTAAAGGGTTCAAACAAATGTCACCACAACCAAATTGTGACAAGATACCATCAATCTCATGCTCTTGTTTGAAGCCCCACTTCAGACGCACAGGAAATGACGACTTGATCTATTAGTAGCAGAGACCACCCAGCACTTGACACCCATACCGACCCAACTGTAGGCAACGTTACAATTCTATCGATCGTGTTGTAAATATTGAGGGGTACGCTGATTAAATTTGAGAGACATTTGTAGAACAGACGTTAGGTTACTTACTGCCTGTGTCATCCCACTACTGGCCAAAGGCCTTTCGCCATGAGCTCCTGTTCTTCCGATTCAGAGCCAATGTGGACCTGTGGTCGTTGGTTTTGTCCTCTTCTAAGAGGTCTGCTATGACGTCTTACGGTTGTCCAGGCCTTCGCAGACGGTAATCTAAGCTTCGGTTATGAGTAGACTGAAATTGCAATGTAAACGGATATCGAGGAATGTACTAGAGGACAGATAACGTTGTTTAAACCTGTGAAACAAGACAAGCCATAAAAATTATATGTTATGCAGCCTTAGGTCTTGGTTGATAACCTAGACACACTTAAAATTGAAGTCTGTTGCGTAGTTTAGATATTACTGCAAGATATTTGAGCATACACATAGGTAAGGATTACAAAATCAAATGAGAAATATAAATGGGTGTCTTAACTTAAGAAGCGAATTGAACATTCGCTGATAAAGATTTTGTTGTGGATGAAGTTGAAATCAATGCAAAAGCAGAAATCGGAGATGTAAATCCGGTAAAAAAAACTAGGTATACAAAATTGACCTAATAAAAAGCAATCGCAACATTTATCAATATAACATTGTTTCTCTCCAAAGATTTATAGAACGTGTTACTTCACAATATTTACTTTAATCCATGTGAACTAAATTCTCGAACAAAACGGGGTCATTCTTCGACCTCCCAGAAGGCAGAGTCTCTTCAAGTTTGTTTAGTAGTCTTACTGACACATATGATTGCGGTTCTATCTTCGCAATGAATCTTTTTGTAAATATTGCTATTTGGCGATTTGTAGTTGTTCTCAGCAAATGTGAAGCCATTGGTTTCGTTCCAATTGTATTAATTTAAATTGATGGCTGAAATGAAAATAATGGCGGCAGTAATCCGTTTGAAATTGCAGTTAAAATGAATTGGTAGTTTAAATTAAGCTTTGATGTGCCATTTATTACTTTGGCTCTATTATACTTACCACCAATATAATAATATGGGAGTATGGTTCTCAAAATTGTAACAAATAAAATAATGACGATTGACGATGCTGAAGCATCTGCTATTGATATTCTTTAATATGATGAAACGGTAAATGAAGGTGATGAATAACTAATTAACAGCGATACAACTTCCGAAACACAAAGTTATTAAGTCGAAAGTTGTGACAAATTAAGAAATACAGGAAGTTACACCCAATAAAAAAGAAGTTTTAAATTGCTAAAGGATGTGAATGAGATCAAGAATATAACTGTTGAGATAATTTTGATGTAACTTTGAAAATCACTGTTTATTTTAAAGCCTTGATCTACGAGTCTACGAGGCGTAATAATTATGAGGTCAGGTCTCACGATAAAAATTCCATACCGGTGGTATTTCCTGGCATTTAAAAGTAAACCATGACTAATCCTTTTGAATATATCATAATCAATTATAATATGTTTTCTAGTGTCAATCACACCCTCAATTTGTAAAACGACCATACTTTATTTTTTGTTAAACATAACGTAAAAATATTTTGTTTGGATCCCTTTGGAGTAACACGGTATTATCTTCCTCCTACAGATCATGTTTTGATAGCCTAGATCTGAGTTCAATAATCTAGAAAAGTAAATATTTAGACCAAACACTTAAAATTTACTGCGTGAAACTAAACAGATGAATTCATCCGAAACTTTTAGAATTTTCTCTGCAAACTACTCGAACATCTTTATTTATATTTTCGTCGTAAACTGCTTTACTATTGGTTGTCAGTTTGAAGACGTTATTTACTCATATTTATGCGTACACGCAGCCCCGGCTGTTGTTAAACAAATCGTCTCGTTCCGTTTTGGACAGTTGACTCACGCGTGCTAGGTTTAAACTTAGATTATAACTGACTAAACCGTGGTTAGTGTCGCGTTACATGGCACTTTTTTCTTTGTTTGTGAGTATTTTAGGTCATACTTCGTCTTGGAATATATACTTTGTGAAATGTAGATTCAATGTGAATGGCTTTTTGACATTCAATCCTTCGATTGATTCACTAACCTACTTTTCAAAAACATTATTCGTCTTTACCGTCGTGTATTCAATAAAATTCTTAAATCTATCGTATACAAGTTCAACGTTTCCATTTCGTGTGCTTCGTACAATTCGATTTGTAATTTAATTTTGCATAAATTCTTCGCTTCTTTATCCACAATCTCCAACATTTCCTTAATTGTCAATTACGTGAGGCTTTCGAGCGATTTTATCCATAGGCTTATTATACTTTTCAATATTCTTTTCTGTTTTCGCCACAAAAAACCCGACTTAAGCCCTTCCACGAAGTAAACACGTAATTATGATGACTACTTATTTATTTACTACAAAATTTAACGACCGCAAGAATTCAATTTTTCAATTATCCCCGACCTACCACGGATTGGCCTCCAGCCTTCAGAATAAAAACATTACGGAAAATATGTGGCTATATTAATTTATCAGCGCATTATTATCATAGTTCCTGGCCATTAAAGCGAAAGGCATAATTATAATAAAAACGAGCCTATATGATAAGGACGTCGACTTGTTTACTTAAAGAGTGCATATTTACGTTTGCAGAAAAACGAGTTGGGACAAGGTATAATCACATGAGTATATGTTGCTGGTGTTATTACACCTGTCCTCTTGTTATTTCCATTGCGGGATGAGTGTAATTACCAGCGGCATGTTGAGAAGTATTTAGTGTCAACTGCAAGACTGGTTGCTTATTCCGGGAACAATTGGTGTCAATTTGCCTGTAGCTGATGTATCACTCGACAGTTTGACACTCGGGTCTCAATTTAACGTGTCTGTTCTTAAAACAGTTAATCTTTCAGAAGAAACGATTAAACTCGTCACACTCTTGAATACCTGTTTTGAGTTCTCCTTCATCGTATAACCATCTGGCATCTACTGTTGGATGTAGGACTTATCTCATAATCACTCCATTGTCCTCAGTCTTGCACTAATCTCCAAGATATTTTTCTATCTTCATTGAAAATTTAATTTCTAATAATTGTAAGGTACATCGGCATCAAAACGTTTCGTATTCCTAAATTATTGTCAATCTGATTGACAAGCTTTTCTTATGTCAATCCTATCCTTTTTACTTTTCAAGTGTCGTCATCGCTACTATAGAGTGTCCCTGTGTCTATGCTTTCTGGTCACAAGTATCATGTTTCCAGAATGTGTAACAATCTTCCAAGAAACGGTAGTGACATTTTTATTTACCGTCTTGTAGTGGCGTAAATAATTCCCCGCAGGTTTGTAGTGCATCGCTTCTATGTCAGAATAACTAGTTTTACTCGATTGATTCTTACTATATGCGTGGGATGGCAAGTTACTAGATATTCCTACATTCCAAGATAGTAAATAGACGAGAATTAATGCTTTGGTATAAGTAATATTGTTTTGAACATAAGCTTGGTATTTGTGCGACATTTGTTTTTAAATGCTGGCATAATGTTGTTATTCTTTCTCGGATTAATAGTCATCATCATCATCATTATCCTGTCCTTATCCCAAGTTATTGGGGGTCGACGCAGCATTTCTTCTTCTTCTATACTTCTGTATTAGTAATCATCAGTAATATTTTCATTGAAAAGAGTGTCCATGGAGTTTCTTGCCCATACTTCTTCATAGAGATCTACGCTTTGGAATGGGCAACTACAGTACTTTCACAAGTTATTATGCCTTGTGTCTGGGACTGTAGCTTCGCCTTTTTTGTTTTTCTGACATTCAAAAGTGCCTGTTATGATCTAATTTAAATAAATGCTTTGAGTTTGAGCCACCCCGTTTCCATATCATCATTCACACAGTCCATCTATCGTTACTTTGGTCTTTCTCTACTCCTGTAGCCATCCATATTCGTACTCAAAACTTTCCCAACGATATTTCCCTACATTCCAGATAGCAATTATTGTTTTGAACATAAACTAGGTACCTAACCATTTGTATATTTTAAAATGCTTGTGTATTACTGTTCTACGCACTCGCATACAAGTTGTCTGAACTAGTGATCGTACGTGTTTGATAAGCAGACAATTATTGATATGATATGCGTGCGTATCCTTTGATCTCTTTTTAAAGTTTGAAACATGGTGATCATCTAATAGATACCTACTATTAATTGCGTTGTAAAAATTGAGTTTTTTGTTTCCGGAGGCACCGGAAGGTGCGCCGGGATCTAGTCGCTGGCAATCATCAAGAGACTGATTCCACTCTTCATACTAAACAACTTTCACAATGAAACTCATGTTAGATTGCTAACAAAAATGCTTATCATACGTGTATCGAAATAGTTTAGCTACCATAGGTTGATTTTTTGGTTTTCATGTATTGGATATGAGACTTATAGCGTAACTTGATTGGTCTGACGGGTAAAACCTCCAATTCCCAGCGACTAAATCTCCATCTTGTATATTGTGGTATTCGTATTTTCATTATCATCTGCCTAGCCTTATGCCAACTTTGTTGGGGGCGGCTTCCAGTCTAACCGGATGCAACTGAATAACAGTATTTTACATGGAGCGACTGCTTATCTGACCTTCACAACCCAGTTAGTACTAGGTAATACGGTACCCCTTGGTAAGACTGGTTGTTAGACATTCGGGCCACTGACTACCTGTAAGAACTGTCACAGAGACAGCCGGGACCAATGGTTTTACGTGCTCAGCATGTGATGGGTGGTCACCAATTCACGGACCAACCGTGGCAAGCGCGGCTAAACCTGAAGATTTGCCTGAGCGGCTGTTATTATTTAGCCTCGTGTTGAGTAGTATTTCGAAGTATTCAATACCGACAATATCTTTATCCTTCACATGCATTCATTCGTATTTGCTTATCTCAAGTCCGCTTCGGATAACGGATATAACATTTGACATTTAAGTTAATAAAGCACAAGGCTTTTGTAAATCTGTGTTTACTTAATAATTGCCAAGATAAGTGCTTTACGTCTAAGTTACAGATATTGTATTCCATTCTACGTTTGGCTTTATTGATATTACTTAATTGTCTATTGCTGTTGAATAACTATTGTCTTTGGTACGTTAATTTTAGTCTCAACCTCATTTGGTATTTCATAGATGTCAATTTTATTTGATTCTCTGTCAAATTCTATGTCGGATTTGATTGGCTATGGTGTTTCGGGAAACTAATCACAACATGAATTTTAAACTTCAGTGCTACAAGAATATTTTGGCGCTTGAATGCACGAGAACGTTATTGGTAAAGACTTGAGAAATATTAAAAACTCTGTTGTATTCCGGATGTTATAACTAAACACACAAAGAGACTCACCAAAACAATAATGATCTATTTAGTTCAGTTGATCCTATATTAATGAAAACCTGAATAATCTGTTAATCTATACTAATATTATAAAGCTGCAGGGTTTGTTTGTTTGTTTGTTTGAACGCGCTAATCTCTGGAACTACTGGTCCGATTTGAATGATTCTTTCAGTGTTGGGTAGTCCATTTATCGAGGAAGGCTATAGGCTATACAACATCACGCTACGACTAAAAGGAGCGGAGCAGCAATGAAAAATGTTGCAAAAACGGGACGGGATTTTACGCGGACGAAGGTCGCGGGGAACAGCTAGTACTTACATAATGCGCGTTCATTGATGATCCTGCCGTCCTGATCAAACAAAGGATGTAATCTCTTTGCATTTACATATTCTGTAAGCCCTACCAACGTTTAATGATGTTTTGGATGGATTTAATCATGAAAAGCTTTAGAGCTATGAGGAAGTGAAAGACTGAATTAGTCGTGATGATAGTTAAAAATGGAGAGAGGCTTTAGCCCAGCAGTGGGATGACACAGGCTAACATTATCAGTAAAGTTAATAAGAACAAGACTGACGAATCTCTAATTCATATCTCCGAGACTTGTCGTCCTTCTTTGCCTCGGCGCGTTTCTGGTCCTCGTCACTGTTGATTCTGACTTTCAGGATTTGCAGAGTTTGGGGAAACGTGTCATGGGAAAAAAACACAAGACTTGCTAATTTAATTGGTGAAAAGGCTAATTAAACTAATGACTAACTTAAAACAGTTTTTAGCCAAAGACTTGCAAACGAAGTAGGTACTAAATAAAAAATTAATAACAAAAAACCACGAATTTTCCCAAAGTCGCTAAAACTCCCATTGACGTAAATTATTAAAACACAAGAAAACCCATCTTTAAAATTAATGTCTCATTGAGATAATAACCTAAGTGTACCTTCCGTAGAAGAAAAATAATAGGTCCAATTAAGACTTTTTTAATAAAGCCTCCTTGATACGATAAAAGATAATAACGTTAATTTTGAAGTAAAATTATCCTTTGTGGGAAAAGCTATTATTAATTATGATCTTCTAATTAAATATTTTTATAGTATGCCTAGTAAAATTAATGAATTTGGGGTCGTGTACTTGAGTCACTCAATTTTAAATGGGTGGACTATTCTAGAAGATATTTGCAAAGTTAGATGTGAATCTAAACATTTCAAGACTGGAAATTGGTTTTGGTTATAAATAATTTGTTAGTGTATTATACAAAAATGAAGATCCATTTGGCTTGTAGAGTGACGAAAGCAAGACAAATTAATCAGATAAATAACTCATAAAGCATGAACAAAAATTAGAATCAATTGCGAATTGTAAACAGTAGACTGAAAGATTCTTCTGGGTCACGAATTCATTCATCAGAACATTCTTATTCGTCATTATTCTTTAAGTTTACGTCTGTAACATATTTTCACCGATCTAGGAAGAAGTAAGCCTAACTGCAAAATCTAACACTACTTCTAATTCAAAACCGATAAGCAATGATAGCCTAGTAAGCCTAATGGTGTGATCTTTGGACTGCTAAGTCATAGGTCTCGTATTCTAACCCAAGACACACACCTCTGATTTTTCGGTTCCTTTGCGTATTGTACAATTATCACTTGCTTCGGTGAAGGAAAACATCGTGAGGAAACCAGCATGCCTGAGAGATATTCCTCGACGGCATGTAAAGCCAAGTCAAAGGCTTATGGGCGGAATAAAAACTCTGACGCCAGATTAGGCACTAACCACACGATAAAGGAAAAATTCAAAACCACTCACTAAAACAAATATTGTCATCAAAATCGGCTCCCTGTGTATTGAGTGTCAAACTTCAACCACGATACAGTTGCCATTGAAACTTTTACCATTTCCAGTATTGTCTGCACTAGTTCTTCTACCATCCAATGTCCTTTCATTGTTATTGTACCTCTGATTTTGTACAGTTACCTTTATTCTCGTACACATAAGGTTTATATCAGATGTAAAATAACTGTATTGTTTGGTCGTTAGCACAGGTCGATGAGTCACTGACTCAGTGTGTCAGTTAACAGTGTGATTAACTTCAGTGTTTCGTGCGCTAGTCCAATTTCGTGGTGATGTTCCACTAACTCAATTGTCGCGGCTATGCGGCGGGCAATTTTGTTGCGGCGGGAACTTTTGAAGCTGCAAATTCGCCTAACCAAGACTAACCTAGAAGAATTTGTGTTTATTTAGCTTGTAAGGCGAGATAAAGTTTACAAAGGTCTGCTACCTTTTCTTATGTTTCTTGACCTGTTGCAAAGTATCTTATTAAAAATTTCAAAAAGATTGCATAAAAATAAAAAGATTATAAAGTCTCTACTGTTGGCACTTCTGAGACAAGGTCTGACTTCTGCGAAATCACCTAGAACTGTATAATAAAGAAAACCTGTTCCTCCCTCAAATCAATTTCTTACTACAATAATAATTGCGCCATTTGTTTTCCCTGAATGAAGAAGTCCAACAAAATCTTTCTCAATTCAGAATTCAATTTCGTAGGTCTCACCATTAGTTTGTCGATGTAATTATTTCTTGTGGCTTGCCATGTACAAGCCATTAGCTAAATGGTCGCCATTTGCGTCACAAATAATTTAGTATTTGCAAATTCACCTATTACTTTAATAAAAGAAAACCTTGCCCTCCTCCAAAGAAAACTGTTCCTTCGATAATTAAATAAATTGTTCTCCTAAACGAAAGAAGTCCAACAACTTCATTTTCAAATCAGAATTCAATTTCTTGGTTTCCAGCGTCGTCGGTTCTTCGATGTAAATATTTCTCGTGGCTTGCCATTTGCAGGGCATCCCATTAGCTAAATGGTCCCGGCTTTTGGTCCGTTCAGTTGGTGGTCTCCTAGACGTTGCTCTGTTGATGTTAACTGTAATTGCTCTAAGCTTTTAGACTGTATTTGCCGCTGTGACTGTGTCGTAGGTCTGTAGTTTGTTAGGTTTTTCTTCGGAGTAATAATTTGGCGAACACTTTTGGGTGGGAAATTCTGTCTTAGCAATGTTTCGTTTTACCTGTACCTATAATAAACTACACGTTAGAAGTTTTGGTTTGACGTGAAAGTTCTGGTACATCATTTTTTTCATTCAATTTCTTACCAACAAGAGGTTTATTTATTTATAAACACTCAACTCGTCAGTCTATTAATTAGTCTATTGTTAACTGTTATTTTTTTGTTCCGATAGCTATGTTTTTCTTTAGTTTAATATAATCTTTGATTATTAAACTGCCTTCTTAATCATCTTCATCCCATTTTATATTTTCTTTGTCTTCACTCTTCGTCGTCAGTCATCTTACTCCGAAACAGAAATATGGGCGAAAAATCTCGAGTTACACATCTTACATCATTATTATAAATAAACCCAGGAAACTGAGGTTTGAATACGAATGTGATTCATTCAAATTGTGGTAATATTATTTTGAACAAAATTTTATAACGAGCTGATGAAAACGAAATACCAAGTATTTTCTTCTTCGGTTCTGTTGACATCCTTTACTTTTTTGTATGAATCATATCTGTCCTCATGTGGACCAGCAGGGTTATTGTGTCACACAACCGCATTCCCAATGCTTTTTAATTTTGACAATTCAACGACATCCATTGCATTTTACGTTGTCGACCACACGAATTTGTCAAACAAATTAAGCAATGTATTATGAATTTCTTCAAAAGCCTTCGGATTAGGCAGGTTAAATATACTCTAACACGAAATATCGAATGATCCCTCATCCTAATGCTAATCGAAATTATCTACGACTGCTTTCTACCCTTTATAGTTATTTAAAGCTATTAATGAAAATACTTCAATAACCCAACTATTCATTAATTATCAGTCCTCAAAATACCCCAGCTCAGTGACATCAGGCGCTTCAGGAATTCCCTCCTAGGCTGAGTCATCGTCCTTTGGACCCGCGCCAGGTCGTTAGCGAGCCTCAGTCATAACACAGTTTTTGTTAATACTATTTATAATTTATGTAGTGTTTCAGTCAAAACAAAGTATCTGTGAAGATTTGGAAGTTGGCTTGGAAACAAGATTAGGACTCTACGCTTCGTCCGCTGATTCTAGGTTAACAGCATCATTCTCCTGCCCTTATCCCAACTTATTTGGGGTCGGCGCAGCAAGTTTTCTTCTATACTTCTCTATTACTTATCATCGCAGCAGTCACCTTATTTCTAGCTATATTATCATTTCTTTAGTCTTCCTCTACTCTTATAGCCCCCCCACGACATGTTCGTCATTCCTTTGCATCACATACCACGATATCCGATTATTCTCTTTGTTGCACTTGTAGTAACAGGAATAACGCTTCGCCAAAGTGAGTGCTATGTAACGTTTATAGATTTTGCCCTATGATTTCCTCTATCATTATCTTGGACTTTATCTGATGATGATGATGACTGGATCTTATAGATACTAAATTAGTAGGTAAATTCAAGGCAAAAGATATTATTTACCTATTGAGCCAGTCAGGTCGTTTAACCGAACAAATTACATAGGTATTTCTATTCTCCGTTCCCAAGCGCTAAGGAACTGAGGAAAAAAATAGTCTTTGTTGTATTTTTAATTTGTCAGTCTTTCGTTTTATTGTAATTTGTCATGTAATTAAACTGAGCTGAAGGCCGATTGTGATGAGAATCGAGGAAAAAAACTGTAGTTATTAAAACTATACAACCACGTTCAAATTATGTATTTTGTTACTCCTCTACTATTCTTTTCTGATGATTGCGTTGTGGGATGCATTGACTCGGTTTTTTTTATTCTAGCTTTAGTGGTTGGGGCAGAGATGGGCTTGATCCTAACAAAACAAAAACATTCTTACCGTTTTAAAAAGATGATTTGGATAACATTGAGCGCCAAATTGGCTTATACTGCCATCTAGTGTTACTTTCGTCCTAGGAAAAGAAAAAGGACCAACCGTTTACTAATGGGTTTCCATAATAAACGCTGGAAATTACTTAAAACAAAACTAACTCAATTTTGAGAGTTACTAAAATAAACGCTTTTCGTGGAATTGTTCCGAAAACAAAGGTTCTTAGTTCTTACCACGTTCGTACACTAAATAAATTGTATTATCCTTACTTTAAATAGAGATTCAGAAATAAATACTATTATTTCAAGCAGTAACTGGGTAACAACAAAAAGGAACGCTTTTCCGATAGATGTGAACGAACTCGGTAGCGATCCTTACCTCAATAATAACAACAGTCGCAGAATAGATAGCTACAGAAGGGTAATTTCAAACAAAGAGTGTAAACGCACGCACGCACGCATAGACTCGCTTCACATACTGCGAGTGCAAAGTGCACTAAATTCCTTCAAATCCGTCTAATTGATGTCATTTTAAAATCAACTTCATGAAAGTGGAAATTAAGTTGGTTTCAGAATGATTAGACTATTGAAAAATTAATGAAAAATATTTTAATGGATAAAAACATTCACCCTAAAATGAAGAAGCTAAGAGATGTAAAAGGCTAATAAGTCACTTAAAGAAGTTTGGTTAAACTGTAACGTGTAGTGCCAATTGAATTTTATGTGGTGGGTATTCAAACTATTTTTGAAAATGCATACCAAACGTAGAATAACGATGTGCACGCGTAGCATGACCACCGTAGAAACGGGTTTCTTTGACGGCATTCAAATTTCTGGTCGTGTGCATTTGTGCGATTCCACTCCCAATATGCGTGTACACAGTGCGTGCTCGTTGTATGGAGTGGGCTTTCTGTACATCTATTTATTCCGTGCGACAGTTTCCCCCGGGACACGATTAGGACCTAACAAGGATGTTCGCCTTCCTTATTACTTTATTTTATTTGTTTATTTATGGACCATTTATGTCACTGGATATTTATTTAGTTGTCTTTATTATTTTCGATATTTCTCTGATTCTCTTGCACGGCAAAATCTATTGTTGTTCTGTTGTAGAAGTATAAAGAAAAACATTGAAAATTGTAAGTTTTTTGACAGCGCCTTGATTCCCGCCAACCTCAATGATTTAATATGAAAACCGAATAAGTCATAGTTTATTCCAGATACAAAAACAAGATAAATTAAAATAGTTAGCTAGCAGAACTAGACAGACGTGATGGGTCATCAATCAAAACATTTTTTTTTTCAAAGATCGACTATTTGAAAAAAAAATAGTTTTGATTCAAGAGTCAGCCAATGATTCTACTGCTCTGTTAATAATGTCATCAACATCAGTTAGGAAGTGATTATGCTTTGTTTGTTTAAACCTACTTATTATAATAGCTAGTACTTATATGGATTTTTTCCACAATTCCCGGAACGGCGGAAAAGCATTTATTTTTACATCTGTTCGTGCCATATCTCTGTAATTTTTATTGTCCTTAATTGTCTGTGAGATCAGTTTAGAAACGTTTTGTGTCTCTTTCTGTTTTGGCTTGTTAGCAAAAGATAGCAATAGTTAAGCTTAGTTGTTTCTCAATAAAATCAACGCTCTTATCTACCATCTCAACTATACACCGTGACTTTTTAGTCGTCTTACAAAGGTGGTCCACTCAATGTGCCCGCGATTTTTTTTTTTTACCTTCCGTAATAGGTACAAAGAAAAATAAATAAACATTAGGAAAGTAGAAACACTTCTACTTCTCTCAAATAATTTTTGGTTGCGTGCTCTGCGCCACTGTTGAGCATTTATCTTTAAATATATCTTGCTTTTTAGCATTTGAGTTAAAGTTCAACTGTTACCAGCTTCTTTTGAGTCATCTCACCTTTAGACACCCTTTGTTTGTGAACTCCTGCTAAGTCCCTCCTTTCTGTAGTACATCAGTGAATCTCTCTTACTTCTACATGCATGCACCAGTGTGTAAGATACCAGGCCATCAAGCTGAACAACTTTCTACATTGGACCAACATCGTAATAGTCTACCCTGACACATGACCACACTTTTCTGAAACACGCTGTAGTAACTATAGATTGCCCAAAGGCACATTAAGCGTCCACAAAGTCCTAACAATATCCCACAGGTTATTTGCTTTAAAATAACCATAACCTACGTAGGTATTACGATACTAATTGAACCAATACGTGATCAACCTTCAGAAAAAATTGATACATTCGCGAGGACTCATTAAAGCGGTCGGTCTATAGTAACAATTCGCCGATTTGCCACCTCCAAACCAAACTCCTGTACCTACATCTATTCATCTATTTCCTCATCCCATTGTGTATATTTCCGTACCCCACGATCTCGTTCCACGCGTGTTTGTGCAGCACTCCAACAGTTTGCCAGTCGAATCAATTTACAAGCAACTGTGTGTTTTGATCTGTGTACAGTATTTTCTCTTTGAAGTGCCGAGATTCTAGTCCAGTCCAGTAGTAGCGAGATAAACATGTAGGAAAGCTTGTGATCTTGCAACTGATTCAGCAGAATTTAGTTAGAGAGGAGACAGATATTGTAAACTAAAAATCATGTTTTGTGCAATTAGTGGAGTTGTATGATGGTTTTACTGTTCATTTATATGTATGTATTGATTAACTTATTATCCATATACTCAAGCCTTTTTCCTATGTGCATAGGCAGACACTACAAAACATTTGCTACGATCCTTACATGGTACTTCTTTCAAACACGCACGGCCGTTGCGAGAACTGCGCATTTATCGTCCATCTTTTACTAAATAACAAGCAAAAAAAATACTTTTGCAGCACGGGGTAGGTACGTCTTTGCATTCCTTTTCCAAAAAATTGCCCAATTTTTTTGTAATTCTCACTTAAAAAATATCCCTGTACCTAATACTATAGAGTCTTCATTCCTTCTCATCATGGGCGTCCCTGCCCCACCCTGCTCTGTGACCTGAAGCTAAGAATTTTTAGGCAAAATTACTATAACGACAAAATTAAATATTCATTTGGGTACTTTAACATTTTTCACGTTAAAATAAAAACTTGGTTAAGGTCAAAAATTACAGAAAACCGTCTTGTCGGCCAGAACCCTCGCAGGTTATTATTGAAATGGTGTAGTGCAGTCAATAAAACGTATCAGTCAGTAAATAAACATTTTTAATTTCCTACTTAGTTTATTTACTTCTGCCCCACCCCCTAGATAATGCTGGGTACGCCCATCCTTCTCATATAATTAATCTATACTCTCTTAAGCATGTACGTAGTTCCTTTGTCGTCATCTTATCGACCGCAATAATATGATGAACAACTTCTCTCTCGGAAACGTTTTAATATCGCAAATGTAGGTTAATGTAATTGTGATTGTAGTGCCTTACAATGTCGGGAAAAGGTCACGACTATTTGTGAAGCTGTACTGTAGGTCCTACGTCTTTCCGTCCTAGGAAAATCCCCAGATATTTCGAAGAGGTGTAGAACTTTCTAGAAATAAACAGTAGAGCTACTATTTATCAAAACAGTTGGTATTTTTTTTTTGTTTTTACAAAAACAAAAGTTTTATTGAGAACTTTGATACACTAGGTACAAGGCAACAGGTTCGCCCCCTGGTACACGGGACTTAAACATAACCGGCGAAATGTGGGTGTCCTATTGGGTACACCTCTGCCTAACCTTGCCTTACCTTAGGATTACAGGCGTGATGTTATGTTTATGTTAGCAGGGCTACGTGTACTGCCTCCGGAAGTAATTTACGGACACGAGATATTTACCATGTTTACTGTGTTGAGTTCCCGATATTTCGGCGCTATTGCAAGCACCATGATCCAACACAAACAGTAATCATGGTAAATAACCCGTTTCTAGAGCTAATGATAATGTTAGTGACTATGGCAGTTTAAAAACTTATTTAGTAATTAAATGGTCGCAGAATAGTTAAGTGTTAAGGTACACCATATCCTACAATACTAGACCCCCTACAGCCACTAATGCATCCACTGTTGCAAAACTCTCAACTAATACCGACATATAAATAAATCTTGCCAAACACAACAAGAGTATAGTTTTTCTCAGAGTCCGTAACATAATCCGCTAAATCCTCTGCACTCGACCCACTTACGGGGCTCATACAAACAGCTTCACATCTTTGACTTTCGAAGTAGAAAGAGCTATTTCAATAGTTATTTTCGCTTCGTTTACGGGGCTTTATCAAGTACAATGTAACCAGTTTCTATCTGTAAATCTCCAATATGCATACGTTCAACCAATTCAGCCGTCACTGGTCAATCTTACAAGTGTTTGCCCAAATCTTTTCCTATATCAAAATCATCACGCTGAGAGTCGCAGTTCATTCAGAATTTCTGAGGTAACTTGCACTTTACACGGCCTACTTTAGCCAACGTTTCACAACACACATTAGTAACAAGTAGTAACAAGCACGCTTTCGACTCGTTTTCATAATGTTTACAACCATTTAGTGTTTCACAGTTGGTCAGCTACAAACTAACATTACATGGAAACAATCGGTTATCTAACTTGTTTCTGTGTTACTAGGGACCATGAAATGGGTAGAGGACATGCGATTCGAACATTTAGATTTTCGTTGATGAGTAGTTTTGAGAATGGGTGCTGCGGAGTAAAGTTTTTCTGATGATGTAGTAAATTGTGTATTGTTGAGTTTAAAACTTTCGTTGATTTTTATCGTAATAATGATCAAAGCATCTTTTATGAATAAGAATAAGGAATAGGGACACGAGAAATCGTCGATCTGGTAGTAGAGTTACGGAACAAAAGACACGCATTTTGCTATTGTAAGGATTTTTGTCAAAATAAGGAATGAAGAAAATGAATAAAAAAAAACTAGTTAAACAATTAGGAATCTGTATCTAAAAGATTCTCACAAAACATTTCTATATTTACTACACAAATAAAATTCTATGTTCAATAACCCTCCTAATGAACCAAAACTGAACACAAAATCTTAGGAAGATATGCCATCTCTCAAACTCCCCAAACTTCGAATACTTGGCACGTTCACCGAACTTGGCAAACATACTCCTCATTGGCCTATTAACTGGCATTACGAAGCAGTTCCCATTCAGCTACCCACTAGTGATGATATTACCAAGTTTCGCTTCAGACTTGGCCAAATCCACAGATTTTGATAAACTTGGCTAGCGAAGTTGGTGGTCGTTAGCAAGATTTGGTGGAAGTTAATGATGTACCTAATTTCGTGATTGGGAGGAAAGGTACTCTGAAAGTTAGAGGTAGTAATGTAGGAGGGAAATAGAAATAAAATACTAATGGTAAAGTTTACTTGGTCTAGCTGTGAGAGTTAGTTTGTGAGTAACAAGGAAAAGGTCTTATTGTGGAACAAAATATAGAAGCTTAGTATTTACTAGGTTTTGCCCGATACCTTCGTCCGCGTGAAATTATTATTATTATAAATATATTACTTCTCTGTTTGGATCGGATTTTGTTAACATTTTTAAAGGTTTAATGTTTTTGAACGGAATCCTGCATCTTTTTCTAAAATAAAAGTAGAGTAAGTCTCCTTATAACATCAATTATCTGCCAGTTCAATCGGTCTAGCCGTTTCGGAGATTAGCCGGAACAAATAGACAGACAGACAAAAATTTAAAAAAAGTTTTTTTTATAAGTAATGTAAATATACTTTCCATTCAGTAAAAATCAGAGGATTTTGATGTTACAAACAGACACTTCAATTATTTGTATAGATTTACCCTAGACCTTTCAATGGATGTATGTACTCGTGTTTATTTTAAAAAAAATCCATGGGATCACTCCATTTGTCCCATTAATGTGTGTCCTCATTAATCATGATTTTGTAGAGAACAGATGTTTTTTTTGCAATTTCAACGTTCGTCCTGAAATACTAAGGTTTAAACAAAATCATAAGAACACAAGCCAAGTCGGAGGCCCATGGGCGGCATAAAAACTCTGACACCAGGTTAGGCACTAACCACACGATAAAGAAGAAGCACAAAATGAGACAATAAAAGATGATCACACAGATTTTATTTGTACAATTTATCAACCCAAAAAACATTCTGCACCCAATACACACACACATAAAAACAAAAAACTGATGCAAAATTGCTTTCAACCATAATCCCCCGGGACCGGACAACGAAAACGGAACAAATGACAATCGAAATCCGATGATATGCGGAAACACGCAGATAAATCAGCGCCATGATGGATGACAGCCATATGTCAGGCTCGACCATGCGTTATGGGACCCCGGCTTGCGGGCTTGTGGCCGATAAGACCGCACCACAGCATATATGCTTGAATTATTACACCACATTTGCGTGTTGTGGACCAAAATTATAGCTCTTATGAAGTCCTGAGGCTAAAAGTAATTCGTGTTTGGTATAAGACAGGTCTGGTCGTATGACTTTCACTTCTTAAATGATAGGTGTTTTCAAGTCTACAGCCCTTAGGCTAAAAGTGGTTTTGTCTGATCTGGTTAAGATAGGACGTGGTAAGACAGTTTTAAAAATGATGTGGGTAATTCGCAAACACTTGCCACATTCACACCAGATTGTTACCAAACTTTTTTGAGAGCTTTAGCTTCTCAACAATGGACCTAATTTATGCGGTAATAGAGTGTCTTAGTAATTTTAAGTAGGAAGAAGCTAATTATAAAGCATACGACCTTCAAGAATTTAATCCTAAAGAAAACCATCAATTCTGGGTTAAAACATTCTTTCAAGTTTGAAGCAGCTGCAAAAAGAACTCCTATTTTCACTATACACTTCCTCTGTCCAATAAACAACTGAAATCCATACACTAATAAAATCCAAGAGCGAAAACAAAAGCAAACTCATTTGATCCCAGCCTGTATGGAAGTCCCAAATTGCAGCATTCGCGGCTATTCCAAATATCTGGGACAGTGTGCTATGCAGCCCAAAATGGCGGCTACCGGATTTCACTGCAGCTTGACAGGAGACAGCTGCTCTTCGAAAATAATGGTAACCGGAATTCGCTTTTTGAAAGCCCTGTTAAAATTATGGTTCGGACTTTTGGAGGAATGTTAACTAGTTTATTCTAATCGTGCATTTGCATGCCAACAATACTGTGAACGTTTACTGAAATAATTACTTCCTAAGAATTTCTGTCGTGGTCAGTTGTTGCCCATTTGGATACAGTAATTACTTCATTATTGTTGATACAGAAACCTGGCTAAAGATAGGAAAACGGATTCCTTTCTATAGCCTTAAATAATTTTGAGAACCGCAAATCGTCATCATCATCTTATGATTCTGAAGGATCTTCTTCAGAATCGTTCTTCTATTGAACAGAGGCTATCAAAGTCTTAATGCCATTAGTTTTCAAAACACCTTCAACGGAAAACATTTAAACTGCCGTCAGACTGCACATCACTGCATTCCAAAACGTCATCACTCAAAGTCACATCAGCTCATAATTCCCAACAGAGAGCGACCACCACTGCATACGGTATTAGGCCTCCTTGTACGGCACCAGTCACATACGGTGCCGACGTCTTCCGGCTATTGTCAGCGACAATGCTTGCACCAGGGTTATTTGAAGCTTTCTTAGGACCTCGCGTAGTAGTTAACGAATTTTCTGGAAATGATTATTTATTGGTTGTTGGTTAATGAATCTTTGTCTTATCGTCGTCCCCTGATGTGTCATCAGACTGATTCTATTACCTGGTCTTTGACTTCTTTCTTGTCTGTAATGAAACTGCACTCTAAGGGAACTATGAACGTAAACCACAAAAAAAAAAAACTTCGAAGTCAGGTGACATCCACCAATACACACTTGCCCCGCGTGGTGGATTACGCCCCCCCCCCCACACTCATAGAGGAAACCTTTGTGTTCCAGAAGTGGGAACGATATAGGCTGATTATACTATGCCACCTAAATTCTTGTGTTATTAGGGACTAGATGAGATAAAATCTTCTATCCTCTTTTATGCTCTTAACTTTTTGATAAGGATGTTAAATTTAATATTCTCTTCTCAAATTTCTCTCGAACTAAATTCATAATACAGTTATGAACAGGTGTCCGGTTTGCCGCCTCTTCGCTAGCAAGTCCCAAAGTTATTCTCAGACAGAAGGATTACTGCTGTGCAAGTTGTAAGCTCATAACTTGTGCAAGTGCGCCGTGGAGAGATACCATCAGTCTGCAAGTGCCTTCCTTGTTTGGCTTATGGCTGCCGTAAACAATGAATGGCCAATGATAGGACGACTCATCACTTGGTTTTATCTTTAAAGTTACGAATCGTGTGATGCGCTTTTGAGTGTAGTTGATATTGAAAAATTGTTGACAAAAGATACCAAAACATTTAGTGATGTTAATCGACTCACCTGCATTATCGGAAATACGCCAAAATTTCCGAAAAAAAAAAAAGTATGATTTAACAGGAATGTATTTTAAATGAGTCGGAAATGATATCGATTGTGTCAGAATCTACAATAGGAAGTAGAAAAGTAATGCGCTTATCACTTTTGTGGTTTGTTAAGATCCACGAAAACTGGAATGCGCATGATAATGCGTCACCTTGACGTAACTTATTTTCTGAGATATATATATATCTTTTGTAGATAATATTGATAATTTTTCATGTGAAAAAGTTATATCTTTATCTGTGTTTTTGTCTTTATCATCATCTATTATTACCAATCTTTCGCTTTTATACCTACGGAAAATTATTCAAAACTCTGTTTTGCTACTGTAAAAAAAAGTCTCCGACCTGTACATCAATTTGCCACAAATTAAAACAAAATGACACAACGTGTTACCCCCACCACATTATACCCTTGAAGCATATATCCCTGGCCATACAAATAATACAATGTTAGCACTCATAAATAACAATTATTGTGAAGGATTATATTGATTCATAATGCGTTAATCACCGTACCACACTACGTGGATGTCGGCACGCAATTCCGATGCGTATGCGCATCCTACACATTGACACGATGCTGTTGACCTAGCGGTGCCAATAACCGTTCGTGTTGTTACAAAACTATGTTCTTTTATTTGTAAGAATTTTATCATAGTCATATCATCATTCCTGTTCCTACTACTATCTTTCTTGGTGATGATGATGAGCCATCTAGCTGTTTTCAGCTACAGCGACTGCATTCGATGGCTTTCTAGGGTGGTTGTTGAGAGCTTTAGTGTACTGCTCTGAAATATAATAGATAGCATAATTCGTCCTGATTTGTCTCACTGCAGAAAAAACAGGTCTTTGAGACCACTTTTTGCTACTTCCTCTCATCGCTAATATGAACCAATCCCGCCTATTAGGCTTTAAAATCGCTCCATCGTCTACTCCTGGGCCCTGGGACTTCCATAAAGACGTTGGGTGACCGTAGTTGACCCATCAGTACCTTTTCTTTTTAACTATCTTACCTTTTATCTGCAATGTGTAGCCAAATTTTAGCTCGCAATGCAAGCGACTGCATCAAACGTGAGCTGATTATGGAGATTAGATATTATTAATCAGATACTTCCGTTCGAGAAACTCCTCACATAATATTACGAAATATTGCAAAGGATTTCCCCGAAAGGTGTGCCGTGACGTACAGGCGCACACATAATTAAAAGTAAAGAATGAAATTAACATGAACAAATAATTTACAAGAATTGCTTCAATGGACCTTGAGACAGGAGATCGCAATATAGACAGAGGTGACCTGCCATTTCTAATAAATAGCAGATTACCTAATCATAAGTAAGCTGTAAGCATTTGCTAGAACCAAAAAATTGAAGATATGTGACGTCTACTAACCTGCACCCACATGGTAGATTATAGCCCATTGCCTCTCATTGACAGGAGGCGTTTGTCCCAGCAGCGGGAAATAGGCTGATTGTGCTCGCTATGCTATGTAGTGATGGTAGATTCATACAAGCCTAAAAATCTTGGCTTATCTCTACCTACTACTCTTCGTGATGTTAGGGTTTCTGAACAGTCTGCCCTGGGGGCTTACCGTAATGTTGGCCCCTAGGCACGCCTATTTGCTAGTCTATAAGTAAGAATGTCCGTCGCATCCACAATGTCAACAAGCATTGATTTCTTTTTAATTTCAAGAACTTACTTGTCGCTAACTCAGCCCTATTGTAATAATAATGTCAAACGCATCGAACGCTTCCGTTGATTCAGATCATTGAGTCCTTTCGTTACATCCTGCGTTCCTTACTTGGGGTTCGAGCTTTTGGTCTCGCGTTATTGTTTTAGACTTAAAGTACTATCGCCGTTTCCTTTAATCGTTAAATGGTGTTGCGTAAGTATTGTTAGGAGCTTAGAATTTTGTTGAGGATTATTTTTTGAGGTTTTTTTCTTTGAATAAAAACGATGAATCAGATGACTTTGCTTAACAGACACCACTTTCTTGCTACTATAATATGCAAAATTCTTCTTCCCAGCTAAAACATTAAGAAGGGCAGGTCTTGGGAGACTGCCTCCTCTCATTTTCATGTTCAGAAACTTCTGAATCTCATCCTAATTTAAATGAATGCTTTTTGATAATTTTGAATAGGGACAGTTCATTTTCATTTGTCAAAATTAAGGCTCCTAAGGTTGTACTAAGCTCTGTGTCCACTTACATCCTATCTATGTACTACATCGGTACATTAGCATGCCTGCACGCACATATATCAGCGTCCTGTCGCCCGCTTCCTGAGCCAGCATTTAGTATGCAACACTATTCGGCGACATCCGATATCTCAGCCATTACGACTCCTCGGCAGTTTATGGCTATCAGTGCGTCGTCAGGAGTCGTCAACGGTTTGCGATCCCTCTCGTGTTGTTAAAATGTATTTAGGACCCCGCTTTTTGCTTTATTTGGAGCTCTCACGATTTCGTCTCCTAAAATGGAGATAATAATAGATTTGAGAGTTTTTGAAACTGCCAAACATAAGCAGGAAAATATAAAACCATTGTTTCCGTTACCTATAAATTACAAGCAAATGCTCTTGTAAGATTTTAATCAGTTTGTTTGAGCCATTTCCGCACGGAAAGTGCAATAATCTTTTAAATTACGAATTTAACGATATGTAGACAGGAAAAGAGCCGTTTAATCTACGCCAAATGTACACAGATCCTGTTATAGTTGGCACAACTTGTAATAAAAGACAAAAACAAGGTTTTTATTGCTAGCGCCGCTTGGACATAATGACCCGCGATTCGTCGGCCGCTGACCTCAATTCCACTAATTGATGTAGAATTCACAAATGATAGAAATTGATAAAAATTGTCTCATTTAGGGTCAAACTCGTTTAAATGGTTAGAGTTCATTAGGCCGTTTGTAATTTGGTTTGACATATTTTTACAGCTTTTACGAACCGACATTTATATTCCTGTGTTTTTATTGGAACACCGTTTTTTTATTCAAATTATAATCCTCTTTACCTCAAACGACTCAATATCTCAATATGGCACGCCAAACGTTACTCGCAATTTTAAGAATAATATTACTCTCTTTTGATACGAGGAAAAACATTATTTACCGTTAACTTGAGGAAAAATAAAAAATATTCCTAAAAAAATATTTCTAATACATTTTACGTCAATTGTACTTCTGTTTGACTCATCGAATCATCGGAGTAGTCACTCCATCTTTATCTATGGTTCCTGTAGACGACTCGCATGATTGATTGCGTGGGCGCGTTTGTTATGCACTTTTCATTTCAACTACGTTTAGTATACGAATAGCTTACGGATGTAACGGACGTGTTCTGTGTTAGTCTTCTATTATATTACCAACGTTAAGCTTGCGTTTGTTATTTAACATTTAAATAAATTTCTGAGGATTTAAAGCTTTAACATTTTCAATTTTAATTTTAGCATCGATAAAGTCTGTGAATATAAGTGAAGTGATAAAAATCCAAAATGGTGATGGAATCTGGTCAACAAAACGGGCGGTTCTGGCCACTCTCGCCCCGTCTGTGGCGTCGAAGTAACGAGTACTCCAAAGTTGTCTTTGAGCCAAGAAGACCTCCACTGTCTCCTATCGAAATAAGAAGACATGATAGACTGGATACGACTCCAGACTTGATTCGAACAAGGAGTTACATCAAAGAGAGGCTGGATCATTTGAATTTGGAGGAAAAGATTATGGATGAGCGCAGATGGAGTGTGGACTCCAAGAAGCCGCCACTCAGAGAGGCGAAGAAGGAAAAGAAGTTGGAGAAGTTAGAGGTGGAAGAAGTGGTGAAGCTACGAGTGAAGAAGCAGAGGCAGCCGAGACCGAACAGTCTCCAGTTGTTACTGTGTCCGTCCAGTTCAGGACATTACAGTAGCAATACTTGGAGATATACGAGGGTCCGGTCCAAAAGGTTCGTAATTTTATGAATATTTTACTTAAGAAACGTGTTATCTTTAAAAAACACATGCGGGTGCTAAATGATCTCGGAAAACAATACAAGATAAGTTGTGGGTATACCTACATGTATTTTTGTGTATTAATTAGGTTAGTAGTTCCTACAAGTTTTTTAAAGTTATCAATATTCCTTTTAAATTTCGTTTATCTTACATTAATTTCCTTGATAAATATTACGACACAGATGTTTTTAAAGCCATTTTGTTAGCATCATTTTCAATATTGATATTTCTTAGTTAGATTTAACAACATTATTTAGATAGACATTTATAGTTTTTTGACCAAGTGCCAAAACCTCTTTAGTTCCAAATTGATGTGTTAAGAATGCGTGTCTCCGGTGATATAAACCTACGGCCTGAGGTGTGGGCTTACGAATCAATTCAAGGCGTCCAACTTTAAAGTATTTGTGATGCAACTTAACACCTGTTAAGCTTTAAATGATGCGTTGTAAAAATTCTATTAGCAATGCTGATCTTGCCTTTTTTGGTGAAGAATGCTGGCAGTGTATCATTTTGATTAGTTACTATTAACTCCGTTACATAAACTCTGTTTGGTTATAGAAATTGGTTTATTATGTTTGGTTAGCACCCGAATTGCGTAACACACTTACGATCATCAACTGCAAGATTTTGAAAGAAATTCTTAATCCGTAACTGATTTTTGACAAATTCGTCTGCTCGACTTGAATATTAGTGAGTTCCAAAAATGAATGACATTGCCATTGTAAGTGTGTTACGCAATAAGTCTGCAGTCCTAGCCTACTAAACTCTCATAGTCATTCACAGCTTCTTTATCCTTTAATACATTATTTTACCTCTTTCGTATAAATCACTTGCTTCGGTGAAGTAAAACATCGTGAGGAATCCAAACTCAGCATGCCTGAGAGCTATTTCTCGACGGCATGTAAAGCCAAGTCAGAGGGAGGCCCATGGGCGGCATAAGAACTCTGACAACAGGTTAGGCGCTAACCACACGAAAACAACAAAACATTGCTTCGACGGTATTTTGACCTTGTAAATGTCCTCATAGGGTTTATGTCAAAAAGCAAATAACTGTGAAAAGTCTGTATAAGCTATTTTTTTTATTATTATTACAAAATGGGCCTGCTCTTGACCTCGATCACGCCTGATGGAAAGCGGTAGATGAGATCTATGATGGAACGAACGTGCCCAGAAGACTGTTCACTCTTGCTTTGAAGGCAGACGGGTATTATCCTTCAAACCTTGAAAAGAGTGAATGATTTTCTGCATCTCTTTCATTCACTCTGTCAGTTTATCGTTCTTGCGATATCTCTATCCTCATGTTTGATTCAAAGCATGTACAATAATTACTAGCCGGTGATTCTCGTTCATACGGTCTCAAGTTGCCAATTATTTTTCACTTTCGTGCTTAATGTATAGCATTAACTCTTAATCGAAGACTTGGAGTAAATTGGTCCAATTAGCATTGAGCTACTTTCTCGCATATTTGATTTTGAAATGCTTCATTGGTTTTATGACACTAATTCACGATAGCCCAGAATAGGTTTCAAATCAACGGGTCACTACATTCATCTATCCATTGTTGGCCACCGACATTGATTCTCGCATAGTTCGTAACAATTCTGAGTTTTGGTTGTTGGTATTAACGGTTTTAAATGTACACTAATGCTAAGAAAACTAGTTTTAGTCTCAAATCTAATGATAGCTGTAAAATTCAAGAATCAAAAATAAAGTTTTGACCGGTTTTGTGCCATCGTGCCCGTCCCTAACAAAATATCCTCAAGTTTTTCTGTCCATTCAGTTACGGGACAGATCTGGTTTTTTGACTCACTTTAAATTATCAACAAATTGTTTACCACTTCCGACATTTCGGGGACAGCCATTCGGCGACCCAACTTACGCCATCTTGGCCGTAGGTGTCGAGTGGGTGTAGTGATGTTGACAACACCCCAGCATATGTCGCTTATCTCTTGAGGCACTGCTCCACAGCTCACAGCTAAGCTACGCACATGTAGCTTCGCGTTGTGTCAAAATGTAGATGGGATCGTCCACTGCGACTCACGGCCACGCTACGCAAAAAACAAATGAAGCTCGCATCTAACATGACATATCACTCCGTGAACATCCTACGTTGCTTTTTTAACGAATGGTATCTCGCAGTTCTACCTAGGAAGCTATAGGCTAGGATGGCCCTTGCGACTACACGCTAAGGGCACTCCCTGCGGGGTACAGATCTCGGCTTAGGGCGTCCCTAGGGGAGGACAGCACGGGACTGGCGGGAATCGGCTGGATATAAAATATGCTACGCTGCAGTGGACTGTCGACTTTATATACAAGCCCTTTAATGTTAAGCAACCTCTCGACATAATAATCTCGCAACTTTCTGATATCTCGGTTTTCTTAAAAGCCGGAAAGCTTTTAATAAATAACATTATCAGTGAGGTAAGCTTTGAGTGTTTATTTGCGTAATATCGCTTTTTAAAGGCGTAAATTATGTTGGTATTGATAATTTAAATGTTGTTCATTTCTGAAGAAAAGAAAATTGTGCGGTATCATGCGAAGTGAACTTGGCATTGCGTTGCACTTTTTGTAATAACCCTGTAATTTATACTGTAATTCTTTTTGCTTAAGGCCTATAATTTATTTGCATTTTTTATTGCATTAACCATTTATTTGCCGCGAGAATTATTTCTAATAATTAACTCAAAAAGAATTATCTAGTGTTGTGGACGGTCTAACCGAAAGCCGAAACCGAAACTATTAGTCATTACTAGTTATGCTAAATAATAATTTTTCGGTTCGGTTCTAAAACGATACTGATTTTAACTGTCCCAATATTAATGTAAATCAAACGTAATTTCGAATAGTTTATTACTATACTAAAACAAAGCATTTCGTTCGATATTTATGAGCTCAGTTAAATCATAATCCATTTTGAGATACAGTTATGACGAACTTAATGTAACAATCACTGACATTACGGTTGTAAATATGAATTGACTTTTATATTTATTGAGGTAAGGTTTTTTGAAGTGTAGGCGTTATAAGGTTGTTGATAAGTTGAAAGTGTTGGGCTTTCGGTTTCGGCCGAGCTACAGCCGAAACTTTAGTAACCGCGGTCAACGGTTAAAAATAGGACTAGATACCTATATCATTTAAAACAAATTAGTGATACTATTGGGATGACAAATCGTAAATTATATGCAAAAATAAATTTGACGGGAACCATTCCAAGCAAATTACCGTTAAAGTGATTTGTTATGTTGAATTTTTTTCACTCAGAATTAGCCTTAGGTATCTTTAAGAAGACTGAACTGTACTGTTTTATTAATTGATTTCCTACATTTTGTCTAAGAACCAATATATTTTAACAAAACAAAAACAACTGAATAACGTTTCATAATCATAACGAACTCTGCAAAGAAAGAAAAGAAAATGAGTATTTATTTTGGGCCCTCTCGGCCTAAGCTATAAAAGCCCTCATTTCGCACAACACTAATTGTTAATACGCCACGACAGTTTTTATACGTTTTAAGGCCAATGAGATTAAAATGCTTTATTATATTTAATTATGAGTCGTCGCGCCGGGCTGTTTTGCATAATTTTGCTCGCTATGGCAACTCGAATAAATATGTAAATGTCTGACGAATGATACATGAAGTAATGATTAATTGTTTTATACATAATGAACGTTTTTCGTCCTTATGTAGATTTAATTAGAAACGGTTAGATTTTTGCTGTGAGATATGCCAAAAAATGTTGTTGATTTTTTTTGGCGAACGGCAGAATGTGATTTAGATGCCAACAAAAATGCATTTTTTTATTTGATTTAATTAAATTACTAAAGCCAATTCTTTGCTCTGCAGAACCTGGTTCTAAAATAAATCAATCACCACGCTTGGTTGACTGATCCGTAAAACAGTTTAGAAGACAGTTTATTGTTATTGGTAGACATTATTATGACACAACTACCCACTAGTTTAACAGTAGAGTTGTATTTTAAGACACCCACAAGAATAAAGGTGGACATTTATTCTTCATCCATCACGTCACTTACAAAATAACGTTAAATACCAAACTAAAGTTATTGCGAAAATAACTCTGCGTTTCTGTCTGTTACCGTTACGACCTACACACGGGTGAATCCGCGGGTTAAAGCTAAACTAGTACCAAAAAAACCGTGGCGCCAAATCCCACGTCCACATGAATTTGAATAACAACTACCTACTAAGAATTAACTGTCAAATCTATCGGTACAATACTCAGCCTGCCTACAAAATGTCCTAGAAGCTACCAAACATATCCTAGTGTCAACGTCTTCACAAGTGTCGGAATGTGCATGATTCACACTTGGTCACCGGCCGGCGCCAGAGGTTGCAACTGTTGATTTTTTTGGTCGTTACGGAGAATTTCGTGGATCGAAATGATTTTGAATTGAAACGGATTCAAGTAGCACCGCAATTGCGTAGACTTTTCTATCACAATTCGTACGAATTAAATTCCTAATCCACTCAAATGTTGAAAAAAAAACGTTACAAATATTGTTGAATTGACATAATGACACAATTACCCTGCAGCGCTCGTCACCCAATCTCAGAAACAATTTTTATTAAAATACAAATAAGGTTACATCCCATAATAACCTACATGAGCATACAAAATGGCTGCTCCAGTGAAAAATGGCGGCAACACGACGACACCTATTCCATCATGGCGCTCAATATATTACCGCGTTAAATGACTCTGTGAACATTACACCCGTCTCATACACCAGAGACAATTTCTCTGTTAAGCTGTGGTTACATTCACACGTTTAGCGAGAATACGAGTAATGTTATCTTGCCTGGGGGCCTCGACATAGTGACAGCAACAAATCAACATTGATGGTGGAAAATACAAAATGTATTGTAATGACAAGCTACCGAATAGATTATGTCAATCTAGTTGAAAGTCGGTGTGACGCATTGCAACTTCTCTAAGTATTTAGTTTTCGTCTTCACTGAATCATGAATCGTTTAAAATAACGTTTGAAGGCAGCTAAAAGGGCTGAGAAAATATTTATTATAACCGGTTTACATATGCTGCCGGAAATATGGGTCAAATTGAGTCAAATACCGAAATAAGCCAGTAATTACACAGTCTTGATTCAGGTAAAAAACTAACAAACACTCAGTGGTCGTTGGCAACTAAAATCATCAAGTAATCATAATATAATAACAAACATCTATTGAATGATGAAACAATCCTTCTTTACCTGTGATTATTTGTGGCTTTGCCTAGCTTGTGCTTACAAAATACATTCATTTTAACTAAACTAAACAGAAAGTCTGCCATAAACGCCTATCAAAATGCTCATCGTACTTACCACAATTTAAAAAAAAATCACTAAAGGTGTAACCACACACGACTTTCTTCTCCTCACTTCTGTACCACACATTACACGCCACGCAACAAAATGCCGTGGCTGAAAACACGTAGTGCCGCGCTTCCAATGAATATTATTACGGAGAGAAACAATTTTCAAGTTCATTGAACACAATTGTTTGTGAGAGCGTCAGCCATGCCGTACCGGCGCCGTGTTTTTCTTTAGTCTGATGTATGTATGTGGAGACTTGGGAGGTGCCTGAACTTGTGTTTTCATACATTTTTCCATGTAATTAATGTAGGTTTAAGTATGTTGGAAATATGATAATATTGTTTGTTTTCTTTTTTTAAGAATGTAGGCATTTTAGAATGGATATTAATCTGGGATGGTTTATTTTTTAAGAAGTTAGACTTATTTTTATGGTTATAAATCACAGTATGTTTACTCTAATAATACCAGTGGCTTAGTAAATAATCTAGTTTCTATAAAGGCCTAGAAAAACAACAGTAGCCCCAATTTATAATTTACCGTATTTTCTTAGATAAAGGTGTCCAATTCTTATAAGATTTTATGCAAATCGCAGGCTAAAAAAGCCGTAAAAATTAGTGCAAAAGAATTAAGATTAATAAAATTAAAAACGCAGTAAAAAGCAAACAAAACCTAGTTTTACAAACATTTTCCTTACTCGATAAGAAACCAAAATGCCGTCAAATCTCAGTGCTTACGTCATACATTTAGGATGCCTATTCTTCGAAGTGCATGTGTACAATCTAGATCCAGGAATTTAGGCGAATATTCGTGAATCAGACGGAGACACATGCTTTTTTTGTTGTCTTTTTTTTTCCCGCATTGGCAGGAAGACCATGAAATATATTACCGATATGAATATGGTCTGATGTGAAATGAATATTATGATCCTTTGATGTTTTGCTAGGCTGCTAGCACAGCGACTGCGACGTTTTCATTTCATTTTGAAATAGAAAAACTGCACCTGCCTGTAACTAAAGATAAAACTTGAGAGATGATTGTCGAAGGCAAAACTAAATAATATTTAAAAAGGATGACGTAAAGTAACAATAATATTAAATTACTTATCTCGTGCTGTCCTACGTTTGTCGTAGAATATATGATCCAACTGCAAATGAAATATTTACAGCCCATCCTTTTCTTAATGATAGCCAAAATGTCCGATCTCACGCCAATAGCAAAAGCCTATTGAATTAATCACCAATTACATATGCCGACCACGAAGCCCCAAGTAATTCACACGCTATTTCTCATTATTACACAAATACCACCAATGACTGCGTCTGGTGACGTCATCTGACATTTTGATCTACACAACGACATTTAGATATCTGTTATTCATTGGAATAGACAAACGGCCATCTTAAAAACAAAAATCTATGGAAAGCATGGATCTTTTAGTGCGTGGCATTATTTGGAACGAACGCCGCCATCTTGTTTTTTCCATACATTTTCCATAGACAATTTTGCAATTGTTTTCCAATAGCGCCGTCCTGTCAATGTCATTTAAACATAACTTTATGCTTATTTAACGTCCTAAACGTAAAATATAAAATGAACCATATACAGCAAGATTAATAATGTCATAACTGTCACTTCACACAAAGATTGATTGTTTCCATTTAGCAATATTTATTTGACCCAATTACTTGCACTGTGATACCGCAGTAATAACGATCCCATCAAATCCTTAACGATGACGTTCTCCGAATAAATTAACGGCCTGCATTGCATTAAATATAGCGAGACGAATAAAGTCGTAACTTCACTTATTACCAAACTAGCTTTTGGCCATGGCTTCGCTCGTGTGCATGACGGAGATTATCTCCAAGCAACGTCATCATCATCTGCCTGGCCTTTTCCCAACTATGTTGGGGAAGGCTTCAAACGGGTTCGGTTGCAGCTGAATAGCAGTATTTTACATGGAGCGTCTGCCTATCTGACCTGCACCACCCATTTAGTTCTGGCAAATACTTCCGGCATAAAATTATTCTATGACCCAAGCCAGGTCATAGTTTACCTGTGAGCAATATGCATTCGAAATCCGAGCTGCCACTAAAGCGTGAAAGCGTGACAAACAAACAAACAAACAAACCCAATTTTACATTTATCAAATTAGTTAGGAATAACACTCCACAATTATGGTTCTTTGAATAATGTTGATTACGTACTTAACAATTCAAAAATACATATTTTAGTACTGCATGGTCCTTTTGGCCTTAATTGGAACTAGCGTCGCCATGGACATCTTGTTTTTTTACTACAATTTCCATAGACAATAACAGCGCCCTCCTGTCAATGTAAATCGCCTGTCAAATTTTGGGTCGTAAGTGTACTTACTACTACTCTGTATGAAGGATGATATGGATAGCTAGAAAGGAGGTGACTGCTGAGTAATAGAGAAGTATGGAAGAAAAAGACATGCTGGGTCGACCCCAAATAAATTGCTTTGCGACAAGGGCAGGAGAATGATGACGTGTACTTACGACTTTTTAAACCGTACGGTGCAGGGGGTCGTCTAAAATGCGTCAAATTAACAGCGGCCGGCGTGCTCTGAATATTCATAGATCATATCACTTATTGCATTGGTTATTCGCGAGACCCGCCAAGCCCATTCAAATGAAAATATACGGCCAGATTTTATGAGCGGACGCGCTACGGTTTTAGTTTTAACTAGGAGTATTTCAACACTACTTCCCAAGATTGCTTCGCGGTTTAGCAACTGCGCAATCAACGCTCTCGTATGAGTTAAAACCTGTAAAATTCGTCTTCAAACTTCAGTGATGAGGCTAGTTCGAAGACGCACTGAACTCTTTTATTACCTAAACTTAAATGTACTTTTTAACACTCCTTAATTCTATGGAATAATTGGTCTAAAAATACATGAAGTAACTGTATTACTTACTTTATAATAAATCCTAGTCACTTGTCGTGCCAGTGACCGGATTGTTCTACTCAACTGCACAATAGATTTTGATGCGGTCTTCACCATTTGTCACAGTTTATTCCGAAAGCTTTATATTTATTATACACTAGCTGCTGCCCGCAACTTCGTTCGCGTGGTAATTTCGAGTGAGGAAAAAAAAAAGATAGCCTATATCCTTCCCCAGGATATAATCTATCTCCTCGCCAAATTTCATTACGATCCGATCAGCTGTTTAGTCGTGAAAAGGTAGCAAACAAACAGAGTTACATTCGCATTTATAATATTAGTATGGATACATCTTTTAAGAAATAACAAAGACATCTCCACCTATTTTAAAGTCCTAAAAACCGGCTTGCTAGAAAAATATAATAATAAAAAAACAACTTAATTTCCATAACATAACTGACATTGACATAAATATATTTTAAGTCATTAGTAAATAACATTGACAAGGTCACTACACCCACACACTGCCAGTTTTCAATACATGTGAGGTTATTGCACTGTTCAATATGAAATCATTGATATGCAATGCATGATAATGTGTGATAAATAGGCTACAATGCAATACTGATAAGTGATAACGATAGCTGAAATAACTGTCACGATTGTTTATTGTTTTAAAGCGTTATGTCTTAACATGCGACTTAATGCACTGATTAAAATGTTGCATCACTTATCTATAATTAAATTAGTTTCATTCATAAAACTTTCTACCTATACTAAAATACAGACAAAAACGAACGCGTTAAAAAAAATCCTATTATAAAGTAAGTTCCAAAACGGGCATAGTGGACGTTTGCAAAAAGGCTGCTATGCTAAAATGGATTGGGCGGGTCACCTCAGCCTCTCCACCTTGCAGCTAAGGTCTTATAAGGGTCCAGATTTCCATCATTTTGACCTGGATCAGATGAAGATTTATCGGTCATTAACAGGCGACAATGACTAACGATACAATCAAGAAGTGAAGTCCGAAGGAATCAACTCTGTAAGAAGCTGACAGATCTTAATACAACATATCGAGCGACAGTAACAAATATCATCAACCGATTGAAGTACAATAATAGATTAATTACACAATTTACTAACTATATCACAGGCGCACCAACTCCACCAAGCCCCAGTCCAGGGAACGCTTTTACTTTCTCCGCTTCTCCGCAACTTCCCGCCATTCGTCGTGACTGACAGTTGACATGAGTGACAGCTACGTCAGCTACCTGACTAATTGTGGCTGTGAGACAGTGTTTACATTATCTATGGAATAATTACAACATTACACCGAGAAAACCGTATCGGTACCTCAAAACTGCTAACGTGGCACACAGAAACGTTTAAACGGACTATATATTAAACCCACGAGCAATTAATTTAACTCCTTAAACCTCACTGTTGTTTCCCAATATTCTCTCGTGCCACATTTAAATGGCAGCGCCACCATGATCCAATTCCACGATCCTTTTAAAACCGCGCGTGTGGCAGAAATGTGCAGAATTTAAAGGATGCGTGGCATTTTGTATTGCATTGTAACGATTAAAGCTGGTTGTCGCTTGCAAGCGGTTATATGACGCTTTTAATACCCGTTTTTAATTAAAGCTTGCAACGGATTCAATTGAAAAACGCTTTTTTATTTAATCCTCTGGTTTTTTAAAGCATAATGTTACTAATTTGGTATTTATTTTTTGTTATTAATGGCATAATTATTATAAATGTGAAAGTTTGTGTTTGTAACATAACATATCAGCAAGCCTGTAAACCCCGACGGGTTGGGTAGAGGTGTACAAAGTCACAAGCGCCAATATGTAAACACTTAACAACTTTTAAAAGTGTTTTTCTCCTACTGTTCTGATTAAAATGTCGTACATAGTATTCTGGAACTCATATTTTATGAAAAAGATCCTATCTCCAAGATACAATCGCTATGTCTTTGTACACACATATCGCCAGTTATGTCATTTCAAAAAGTAGTTTTCATAAAAAGCTAACTTAACTTAAAAGCTCAAAATACAACCCCGTATGTTTTACCTCCACAATTTGGATACTGCTAAAAATATCTTTAGTTTTGGAGAAACCAATGAACATAGTGCATGAATAAGGCGATCGACGTTTTGCGTCTATTTTAGTTCAAAAGATTTATCGCTCATTGATGCGTGGAAACTGTTCTAACATCGACTCTGTCTGGCTCGTAATGGCTTTTGTCTAGATTTTAAAACGACGGCTGACATTGATAGCATTTTCCGGAGTTTGATGACTTTACACGCCTCGTTTGGCTTGTAGTTGTATTATTAGGATGCCGATTGTATGGTCTTATAAACATGATCATTTATTTGTGTACAGTGGGTACTGTCTGACTGCTGAGCATGTTCTGGGTTCGATTCCCAGGTCGACCAAAGTGTTATTGGGATTTTCCATCAAGAAATTCTCAGCAGCAGCCACGTAGTTTGGATTTTTGCACGGTTGATGGTAAAAGGCTCGCCCCTTCTTACATGGGAATTAAACATTACGGGCGAAATGTCGGTGTAATAGTACAGCTCTGCCCAGACCCTGGGCGATAACACGTATGACGTTTTTTATTTTTCTATAGCTACAGCTGAAAGTGCTAAAATCAATGTATAGATCACATCCAATGAGTTTTCTTCTTTTTTCTTGTACAAAGCAACATTTACAAGAAACTTTTTGAAGATCCCCTTTTCGGTAGCCACCAGCTGAAACCAACAAACAAAAGAAATTCTACTGAACCATTGGGGTCATAAACAAACTACAGCTGAACATAGAAAATAAACAAATGATCTACGAGAAAACAATTGCCGTCTGTCTACCCTTCGACGTTTCCTAGCATAGTTTCAAATCTATGTTTAAAAATATCTGACACAAGTTCATTGACATTGACTGCCTCGATGGTCTAGTGGACGCAAGCGCGACTGCTGAGCATGAGGTCCTGAGTTTGATTCCTAGGTCGGGCAAAGTGTTATTGGGTTTTTGTATTAGGAATTTTTCAGTCACGGAGTCTGGATTTGTGCCCGGTTGATGACAATAGGCTCGGGGCTTAAACATAAATGGCAAAATGTGAGTACTACCTATAAAGTACACCTTTGCCAAAACCTTCGGGAATTACATTCGTTATGTAAGTTCAATAACATGTCGGTAATTATCCGCGTTCGATGATCCGATATTTCGTTCCACAAAATTGCAATCGATTCCCAATTAGTATCGGTATTGTACATCCCGTTTTGATGCAACGACGTTCAATCAAAACGATTATTCGATATTCCGGTTCGTCTCTAGTAATCGAGAGATGTGCCGTAATTGATTTAGTATCAGGACCGAAATTCCGGTTTTGAAATCGGATAGGTTTGTTGCTTGTACCGTGTTTTGTGTGTAGTGGGTCTTTGGTGTATAATTCGCTTGATACTCGATAGCTTTGATCGATTTTGACGTTTCCTGTAAACAGACGCAGTTTCTATGTGATCATCTGCCTTTTCCCAACTATGTTGAGGTCCGCTTCCAGTATAGCCGGATGCTGAGGAATACCAGTATTTTGTCACATCCCAGTTAGTATTCGTACTGCGTAATACGATACTCCTTGGACGAGACTCGTTGACAGAATTTCAGGCCGCTGACTACCTGTAACGACTGTCAAAGATCCGCAAATGACAGTCGGGATCAACGGTTTAAAGTGCTTTCCGAGGCACGGAGGAAACTCGCTATGTAATGGGAGGTCATCCATCCACGGGCCAACCTAGACAAGCGCGGGTTAACCTGAAGATCGACCCGAGCGGCTATTATTATTTAGCCACGAGTTTCTATGTAAAATTCGTAATACCGCAATCTTTTCCAAAAACACTTTAGATTGGTCGTCATAATCTCTAGTTACGCGAATTGCATTCTTATCAAATGTCTTGGTAGACGTAATCGTGACGTCCGTGACGAAATATTTAGTATCTATAGATTATAAATCAAGTTCGACACTTTTCGAGTCACGATTTTGACACACTTTTGATGTTACACTTCCACCAACTTATTTGTGCAGACGGGAAAACTCAGAACTAAAATAAATGTACCAAGTTTGACATATCGATGCAAATTTTCTTGACAAGCAGCTCCACCTTGAACTGCACACTTAAAGTGGTCATGCTATACGCTCTTTTTTAGCAAGATGAACTAATGAAGAGAGTCACAAGTTTTCAAGTTATCGTACATCATGCAGCTTAGGGTAGTTCATGCGCTATGACAGTCTTACCAATATGAACTTAGATAGAGAATTTTTCATGAAAAAGTCATCTTAGAGAGTTGGATTGACGATTTTAATTATTATAATATTTATGTACATAGACGCCACTGATCTGCAAATTGCTTAAGAATTTTTTTAATTTTACGGGTGTCCCTGGAGCTTCTACCTTCACCATTCGGAGCTTACAAGCGTGATGTTATATGTGTAAAATATATTCACAGTTTTCGCTTTCTTTCCGCATGTAATCAAAACTTTCACTAGTACGACGGTAAGCATGCTAATGACAGCAACTAATTAGTTAATCAAATCGGATGTATAGCTATCTATTGGCAGAAGATATCGGAATGTATTAAATTGTTTGTGAAGATAAGAAAGTTTTGTTTTAATTATGATGGATTGTAGTACTGCTTTCAGATATAAATTACGTTACATAGTGGTATGGGACTTTCTTTTCTAAAAATTATAAATAAAGGCAACGGTCCTAGGCTGTAATATATTTATGAAAAAAGAGCGCCAGAGGAGGTCGCGAAAAAAAAAAATTGTTACGTTTTTGCAGGTCAGCTTGTATGTGGATGATTGATTGATTACAACCGTGACAAATATGTACTGAATATAAATATAAATAATAATTAATATCATCAATACAATTCTTAAAGTTACTGAATCATTACTCGTATTTAGAGTGATAAGAACTTCTTAAGAAAATATGAATTAAGCGTAGCCCAACCACCTCCATATTAACAGTGGTGTAACTAACGGGTTAAACCGTCAATTTCATTCACATAAAAGTAACGGTACCATCTAATTTCCTCATACAATAAAACTTTATAAACACGGATATAATGAACATGGTTTATTGACAATAAAATATTATTTTACTTCAATTATTCGCAATAAAGCCGATGATTGACAGTGGCCAATGACTGCAGGGTTATCGACTCTATCTCCTTCATCATAGGGTTCAATAACATAAAGCTGGTGCAATATGACACAGAGTAGATAGCTATCAGAAGGACCATTCCCGTTCGAAGTGCGATAAGGAATAGAAACGCATTTTATTTTAATCACAGTTCTAATCGGGCTCCTGACAGTCGTGATTTGAGTGAACGGTATTTTCAATATCTTTATTTATTGTGACATTAGATTAGTCATATAATAGAGAAGTTGCGAAACACAAAGTGAACACAATATTGATATGACTAAACTGTGATGATAAAGCAAAGTGTGTGTGGTGTGTGAGGGCTGAAACCTAAATGTTCCTTCCTATTTTTGCGATGGGAAATGAATGTTGGTATGTAATGTACAGTATTTTGTTCAGTCATGACGAAAATCACTTCCAATCTCATATTTCAATATTAAGACTTCGAGATGTGTGGTTAGCCTATACTGTGAATCATTGTATGGGTAAGTCTTGTCTCAATCGACTAGCGGGCTCCCGATGTTTTGTTGACTGGATTTATGCCGGCTCCCTATTACATGGAACTTACGAAATGACGAAATTTGGATATGCACTATAACACCTCTTCCTAACCCTTCGGTAATACATAAGTTATGATGTGTCCTAGTTTCTTTTGTCTTTGTAATTTTTAATGATACCGTTTGTTAAGTGGTTACCTCGCACATCGTGACAACTTGACCTTCTGAACATTATCTACTCCATACACATGAGTCAGCGCCCAGCTCGTGTTCGGACATGTTCGATGGCCTACTTAATTGCGCACCTGTTCACGCCCGCCCGGCTTACGACTTGTTTATTTGTAAACATCTCCAGTTCTTACAGTTTTATGTTAGTTGATTTTTATAACTACTTACATGCTCATACTTTGTTAGTTTGTACTGCTTTAATATGAAGCTTATGACCTACTGTTATAGTTCCATAACATAATATCACGCCTATCCCAGAAGTGTTGGGCAGAGGTGCACCTATGGCTATTTGTACATCCACACTTCGCAAGATATAGGTACCTCTTAGCTATAACCCTATTAATCGCCATATTACAATTAAAGTTTTTAATCAATATTTTTATACAACACAAAACGATATTTCGTAATTCCATTGAGTAATATTGACTATATTACGGTTTCTTTTAGCGTCATTGCCAACTTTCAGAAAACATCCTCATAAGATTAAGGTGCTTTCAAATTCTTCATTCTTTCTCAATCATCGGATTGCAAAATATCTCCGGCTTCTCGGTTTCCCGATCATTATAATCTAGTTCTCTTCAAAGTTCGAGTGAATCGGTTTCTTCTAGGCCGCGTCATCACTTCGCATCAGGCGACTTGCGGCCAAACGCGAGCCTATTTAGTATTAGAAAAAACTCTGTGGACCTACCATATAAAATGATTCATCGACATCGAGGCTCCTGACTGTCTACTGCTAATCAAAAAAGCCCACCAATGATAAGAGAACGATGATAATACTGCGAATAGATATCTGATTAGACAGATAAGCAGCAGGATACACTTACTGTTCCTGAAGTTGATGAAGTAACGTGTGATAGCAATGACAATGACGATACAATCAAAATAAAGCAGAAAGTGGAGGCCCTAGCAGGAGCGCGTGGTGAAAACGTAACGTAAATACGCCGATTTGTGATTGTGAGTATAGTATTTTAAACAATGTTTTAAGCTTTCACAGTTTACAACTAAACGTACACTGTCACTTACGGGATATCTTCCGTGATTGTTCAGTATTTTGAGCTCCCGATATCAACCAACCCACGATCATGGCGCTTACTTTATATTTCTGTTGCAAGCGCCATGATCGTGGGTTGGTTGATATCGAGAGCTCAAAATAATGAACAATCACGGAAGATATCCCGTAAGTGACAGTATAAGTTTATAGCATTTTAGTTAAATTGTGTGCAACAAGCACAATCAGTACCATCCATAGATATGAATAAATTCTGAAAATATTTTCAAGGGTGGAAGGGACTCCGACGGGAAAACGTACGTTACCACGTACTCAGTACATCATTCTGAACCCCCTACATCGAAATTTTTCATTGGTGGTTTTTTTTTAACCAGCTTTTCCATATGTATGGATTTGACCTTGTAGGTATTGCAGTTTTGTAGGGAACAGCTGACTAAACACCAAAGCAACGTAAATACGTTATACATTAACAACGCTCACTAGTGCTAGGCTTCCGGTCTTATCAATAAGTTCAAAACCTAAAGAAAAAGAAAATCATTCAAACATTCATAAAGTCACGCCTTTTCCTCATTTGGATAGGCAGGAACTCCAGAATCGACTACTACGATCCTTACATACTCTTTTGTCTTTGTCCATGTTCAGATGCACATCATCTGCCTAGCTAAACATCAACAAGATTCGGCTTTCAGTCTAACCGGATGCAGCTGAATACCAGTAAACTTTACGGAACGGCTGCCTGCCTGACCTCCACAGTTTCCTCCTAGTTTATACTACGTTTGTGACCCCTTGAAAAGATTAGCTGTCAAAATTTAGACCTTCTGACTACCCGTGACGACTGTCAAAGATCTACAATAAACAGCCGGTACCAACGCGCGTGCTCGAAAAGTACATAACACAATCAAATATTTTCTTGGCAAACATACCAAATAAACTAGAACTACCTCAATAGCAGTACCTAACGGTACTTACGTAATACAAACATTCTGGCTCTACACAATGACACAATGCATCATTTGCATTGCACCGTATGACCGTATCGGTGCCAGACGCACACGCGCGGCCTGCCAAAATATGCGGGACACTTTAATTTTTACCAGAATTGCTTGGCAACTAAAGCGTTTGTGTATTGTTTTACTGACATTATTAATCATTGTTATTGGTTTGGCCAGGTTCTATTAAAACAATGAAATGTAGGCCACAAATATTTTTGGGTAACGAGACTCCTTAACATATTACTCCTTCCCTCGATTAACAAAATATAGTAAAAGCTGTTTAGCTATGGCTTTAAGTATATATAACAAATTACCATGTAAACTTAAATTACTAAATGGCAGACTGTTTAAAATTCACATGTTTAAATGGCTAAATGATAATAATTTTTATAGCATTAAGGAATACCTTGAACATAAGTTGTGTTAACCAATTTGCATGCTTTAGTCTTAAGCAAAACATGTATGATCTTATCCTTAACTCATGTAACACTTTTGTAAACCATGTTTCACGCAAATAAATAAATATGAATATGAATATATGTAGCTCACAGTATAGGTAAGCTGAAGTGGCAATGGGCCGGGCATATTAGCCGTAGAACTGATGACCGTTGGGGTAGACATGTTCTTGAGTGGAGACCGCAAATCGGCAAGAGTAAGGTGGGACGCCCTCAGATGGAGCGACGATCTTCGCAGTGGCTGGTAGCAACTGGATGAGAGTTGCTGAGAATTAAGTGGCGAGCGATTGAAGAGTCCTATGTCCAGCAGTGGACTGTTGTAGGCTGATGATGAGACTCCTTGATTGCGTATATCCTCTGAAGTTGTATATGTCCATTCATTTTTACAATACCTATCCCATGATAGTAAGTTTTGGATAGTCTCCTCTCATTCATGGCACCACAGGCATTCTCCATAGAAATAAAAAACATAGGCAGTAATCAAGAAGCCCAATTCAAATTTAATTTACGTAGAAGATTGGAAGCTGCCAATCCAACGGCCGAAAGATCAAGTTATATCAAGAAAATGAATATGAGTAAATACAAAAAACATTTTGTCACAGTAACAAACCTGTCTTAAAGTTCAGTAGTTTGCATGTCTAAGTGTGAAGTATTCACACTATCAGATAACGACCAGATTTGATCTTGACGGAAAGGCAGATGCTGCATCCGAGGTCGAGTAGCTGTTTAGACAAGTTTGTGAATACTGGGGGAGCAGTATTAAGGAGGTAGATAGGCTATATACTTCACTCGTCTTGCCGGTGAAACAAGATGTTTTCTGGCACACGTTTAAAACTTTAACAAGAGTCCAGTATTATTTAATTGAATCATTATCATCATCATCTGCCTAGCCTTTTCCCAACTATGTTGCGGTCGGATTCCTGTGTAACCGGATGCAGGTGAACGCCAGCATTTTACATGGAGCGACTGCCTATCTGACCTCCACAACCCAGTTAGTACTTACTAGGTATTACGGTACCCCTTGGAAAGACTAGTTGTTAGGCTTTATTATTTAATAGAATATAAAGAGTGTAACAAGACCCTTAACGAAGCCGAAAGGTACTTGTTCTCCCCGACATGGGGGTCAAAGTTCCAGCTTTTTCACAAGTTTTTTTAAAATACACGTTATTAACGTAAGATTTTTACTGTAAACACCTTCACCACCCCCGTACTATTTAATCCATCCATCAGAACAATGTTTTGAGTGCGTTACATTGAGTCCTACCGTAAAACGTGATTTATCACCCCAAAAAAAAAAAAGTCGTTTCCCAGCAATAATTTTTTGATTCTAATACTAACTTCAAATAATAGAAATAGTTTTAGGGAAAACTCCAAATAAGATTGATTAAACAGAAGTAATGCATTACATAAAGCATTAGCTTTTGTATTCAAGGAAATTGTGAATAGACTAGCCAAGCACAACATTGATATAACAAGCTTGGAAAACACGAATCAGAGATTAAAAAACAATTCAAAGAGAACGTACAACGGTAGCAGACGAAACTAAAGAAATTGATTTAAAAATACCACCAAGGTCCAATAAGACGAGAGAACACTGATTAGTAAAACATTGATTAGACAAGCAAAACCTAAACAAAAGAAAATCAACCACAGACCCAGACATAGGCAACAGAAGTGAGCAACCTGGATTGAGGGTTGGCAAACTATATAACGCTGAAAATGATACCGTATTTCTCGTCGACGGACTGAAATAGGAGCTAATAGAAGGAATTACATATGAAGTTATATTTAAAGCTTCACTAAAAGTTGTCAAAATTAAAAAGTTGTCAAAGAATACCATTTATGGTATATTATTTTTAAATAGTTCTGTTTTATGTTTTATGCAATTTTCTCTTCTTCTTTTACAAATTATGTCTACATCTCTTTTTTAAATATTTCCTTTCGCAGGTATGCTGGAAGAGATTTCTTTAGAAATAAACATCACCTTTGTACTATTTTCTGTTCCTTTCTTCTTTTCTGTATTTAGTGTGTACATAAATTGTTAAATAAATAAAACACAGCTATTTTGACACATTTGCTACTAGGGTAGCAAAACTCCAGAAGAAAAGCTCATCATCATCAGGCTACAGCAGTCCACTGCTGGACATAGGCCTCTTCAATCGCACGCAACTTGAACACGATTCTCGGCTACTCTCAACCAATTGCTCAACAAGACTTAATTCTTTTAAAATCCTTTCTTTACATGAATGAATGTCTTCAAATTAAACTCTATAAAGATAAACCAGAGTGTGTATTTGTCACTGTGTCACAATCTCAAAGTATTTTCTATATCTACAAAATCAATCAAAGTCAAAATATTTTATTTCACATAGGCCTACACGGGCACTTATAAAACGTCGAAAAAAGGAGCACGGTTCGGGATGGTCGTTTCCTATGGAGAAGAACCGGCAAGAAACTCCATGGTTACTCTTTTCAAATCATTTAGTATTACTTTCAAATAATTACAGTTCGAACCTCGCCAGCCCTATCCTAACGTGTCCCTAACTACCCGCACCGGCTATTCTGAATGCAAGGGGCATTGTGCATTTGCATGCGCCGAAAGCCGCCAATCGATGCGTGCGGGGGTGAAGGCGGGATGCGAAGGGGTGGGCTGGTCACCCCTGGACAGGCCTTGTTGCTATAATTACAACTTCCCATCGCCATGTACTGGATATTGGGAAGCCTAGATTCGAGTTTTGGTTGATTGGAGCGGTGGATAATGGTTTAAAACAATGTAGGTGGACGGTGTAGTGGTTGAGAATATTTTAGGGCTGATAGAGACACTCTTTCTTTGTTAAAAGAGAGAAAAAACATTATTTTAGTTTGATAGCCGGAAAGACATGAATTATTTCTTCAGGTGCAAGATTCAACTTTTTGATTTTGCACTTGAAGAAATAATTTCGAAAACTTCTTGCTCTATCCTTACTAATAATATTATAAATGCGAAAGTAAGTTTGTTTGTTTGTTTGTTACGTTTTCACGCCTAAACCACTGAACCGATCATCCTGATATTTTCACGTTATACGTTTTCAGGTGTACAGAAACGGACACGGGATACCTTTAATCCCGAAAAAAAGTACTGTTCCCGAGGAAAACAACAATAACGTTCTTATGATAATAGATGGCGTCACGTGTCTTTACAAGCAGAGTACAATAGTAATTCGGGTGAATTGATTGTCAAATTCTAAATAAACACGAGCAAAGCCGCGGGGAAAAGCTAGTCTTCTATAATTTCCTAAATATGTAATAGTTTCTTCAACTACACTTAAGACTTGCATCTCATGGTTGAAACTGTTAATTGCAGAAAGGCTACAACCAACCATACGTTTCTCAAAATCGAGACTTATAATGCTGTAAATAACGTAAATATTACTCATTCAGTAGCTTACCCATGGGATTTCCCTACCAAGTTTATATATGCACGTTAACTTCCGTAAAGTAAAACTCGACTCCTGCAGTATGTTTACCATAACTTCTATCTACTTTACAATAATAAAATTCTGTTTTTACAATATTAGCCTTTAGCCTGAGCTTAACTCGTCTTCATTTTTCTCATTTTCTTTGAACCCAGTGTTTGGCTTGGCTAAAAGTAGTCTGTATTTTAAGCTGGGCTTAGCTTTGGATTTTTTAAATTGAACACAAGAATTATTATGAGCCATATTTTTCCGTGTTCTTTCATTATTCTTGTTAAGTTTTTTGTAAGTTAATTTATCTACAAGCTTTTGCGTAAGTATTTGTTCGTTTTTGTTGTATTTTTATTTGGTTACTAGTGGACGTTACCTTTCGTGAATACTGTTTGTTACAACTAGGTACAGTCGCACATCATGTTTACACAAACTGTCAAATTTCTCCAAATGATTTTAAACTAAAAAGTGTTGATGTATAAGTTCAAAATCGAACGAGAAAATTTCTGTGTGACTGTAGCTACCTTTTAAACAGCATTTTCTTAATGTTGATAGACACATGTACCTACAAGCTTTTCTTCTGAAACCTCTTCAGAGAGCCTCTTCGCCACTGGTAGTTCCTGATTCTCATAAAGTAATCATCATTATTTCTTATGACCCTGTAGGAAGACGACCCTTCTAATGGCTTTATGAGCATTATCTCTACCCTTAGCGAATTGGTAATAGCGATAACCCCCTGTTAACTTACATTATTTAGTTCATAACTAGCGTTTGCCTGCGGCTTCGGTCGTGTGAAGGTTTGATATTATACCACGGGAATATACTACCGGAATAAATCTGGTCATGATCTAGCCGTGTGCCAAATTTCACCTAACTCCGTTTTGCCGTCAAGGAGGCATCCTTACTAAAAATATTATAAAAGCGAAAGTAAGTTTGTTTGTTACCTTTTCACGCCTAAATCACTGAGCCGATCATCCTGTAATTTTGCATATACGTTGTCAGGTGTACAGAAACGGACATAGGGCACCTTTCATCCCGAAAAAAAGTACTGCTCCCGAGGAAAATAACAATAACGTTATTTTGCTCATAGCTCGCTACGTGTCTTTTGAATCATAATTGAATTACAAGCAGAGTACTACCCGAATTGATTGTCAAATGGGCAAAAGCTAGTAAGTTAATACAGGCAAAGAGACGAGAGTTACTTGCGCATTCATAGTCTCAGAATGAATTTCTTAGATTCTTGACATAAATAAACAACAAAATACCAAGTAATTTATCAATTCCTTTGCTGTTTTGTTGTTAACAAAAAGCACAGCAGCTGATTGACGTGTAAGGTCATCCTGATCGTAATTTATTATCCATAGATCTTCCTCACAGTTAGTTTAGTCGTTGAAGGTGACCAGACGATTCTGTAAATTCTTGGAATTTGCATAAAAAGCTTGTTTAAATTTAAAGTCAGTTAGTCGTAGCTGTAGGAGTTTGTTCTTTTGTGTTAATGCTATAAATAAGATGCTTGTACTGTTGCTACTTTGGAATAATACCCAAAAAAATATCATCGTCGTGATTGATAGCTGCAGTATCCTTATTATCCTAGTGATGCGATGTCTTTGTATAGTTAGTTGTTAGTTGTGTCTCGTTCTGCCCTACCTACAATCATCACATCTGTCTAAGCTTTTCCCAACTATGTTAGGGTCGGCTTCCAGTCTAACCGGATCCATATGAATACCAGTAGTTTACACCTATCTGACCTCCACAACCTAGTTAGTACTGGGTGATACGATACCCCGTGGTAAGACTGGTTGTCTGACTTTCGGGCCACTGACTACATGTAACGACTGTTAAAGATCTACAAATGACATCCGGGACCAACGTCTTAACGTGCTCTCCGAGGCACGGATGAAACTCGGTATGTAATGGGTGGTAAACCATCCGCGTATCAACCCTGGCAAGCGCGGCTTAACCTTCAGATCGACCGGAGCGGCTGTTATAATTTATCCAGGAGCTCTTCAATACCTGTAATCATCCGTTTAATATGTCTTTCTCTTCTTCACTGTAGCCTTAGGTTTTGTTATTCCATTCCATTCCTACAATGCCTACGTATCTCGTATCATGACTACTCTCGGAATCTTTAATCTGAACAAAATATTTTGCTGATCCCTTGGTATCAATTCATAGATCCTTGCTTATCTTTCCTAGAAGCGTGTAAGAGTCTATTGATAAAAACGATAAAATACTTTGTCAATTAATCGATATTATTTTCGATTCTGATACTTTTTCACTTCCGTTTTTCTCTGTTATGATATGATGCCTTGTCTACAAACAAAGCATTGGCTACGCAATGCGGCAAAAAAATATGAATACATGCATGAAAATGGTTGTGTCAAAATTGTAACCGTGCATAGCTGAGATAAAACCGGCGAGAAACTGCTATCAGTTATAATTACATCAGAAAAAATATGACCCACTACACTACATTACACGAAATATTAAGTAATTGCATTTCACATGAAATCAGCCTAGTCAGAGGCCCATGGGCGGCATAAAAACTCTGACACCAGGTTAGGCACTAACCACACGAAAAAGAAAGACATGAAATTGACGCAACCATCAGTATCATCCTCATGCCCTTAGGTACAATTTATTTGGAATGTTTTTCTTTCATACCCATTTCTATTAGCCATCAACTCAGTGTTCACACCTTTTCTAGCCAAGTAACCTAAGTCATCTTTCATTCATCTTTTCTTTGGTCTGCTTGTCGCACTTACTATAGCCAATCTAACTTGTGAAATTCTTTATAGAATACTAGCGACCCGTCCCGGCTGCAATGTAGATATACATAAACATATAAACCTTCCTCTTGAATCACTCTACCTATTACTGAAAACTGAATTATAATCCGTTGCGTAGTTTAAAAGATCTAAGCGTACTGACAGCGAGAACGACTTTTTGTTATACTATGTTAGAATATAATAGAATATTGTGTGCCATACAAGTAACGTTCATAAATGAAAACATTCCACACAGGGTGACACAATGAATTATCGCTAAAATCGATATTTTTCAAGACAATCTTTTGATGGATTACAGGAAGAGGGAGAGCCAATACTGCTGGTAGTCTGTGGTATACTAACTTTTAACTTGATAACTCTAACAGTGTAGTAATAATCTCCAAACCCACTACCCTGTATACTGAAACACTCACTAAACTTGCTTCAAGACTTCGCTCCCGTGGTATAACATCGTTTGATGCAAGCCGGATAAGGTTGCCTCTTAACACACTAAATGCCGGCACTAAGTTCCGTTGGCTTCATAACAATGTCTTGGTTATGTAGGGGGAGAAACTTAGCCTGAACATGAACTAGAAGGTAAGGCTAAGGAAGAGGCAAAAGGTACAGTGCAGGATAACGAAGAAATCTTGCAGAAAGTGACAATAGAGAAAGAAAGAAAGAAAAAATATTTATTTGTCGCAGGGACATGATGTGCATACAAACAAAATAAGTTATAAATAAATCATAAATTTATAAATCATACAAAGCATAACAAATATTGTAAAAACAACAGGAAAGAAACAAAAAAAAATAGTTAGCAAACTTGCACGTCGTGACTGCGACAAGCAGGTTACCACTCAGCATGATGCTGTGATGCTGTGTGTGTGCTTTGCGATAGATTTTGACTTTGGTCTAAGATTGGGCAAATAGAGAGTTATACTCATCAAGATCCTGTCGCGTCCTGGTACATAGGATCCTGGTCAGGAGGTACTAAGTGACATACATGGTGTCGAACAGTTGTGGGCCTAGAATGGGATACGGGTGACTCTTTAATAAGGATAGTGTAAATACCAAATATTGTAATACCAAATGATTTGAAAAGAGTAACCATGGAGTGTCTTGTCAGTTCTTCTCCATAGGAAACCAAACCCGAACCGTGCACCTTTTTGTCGACGTTTTATAAGTGCCCATCTAGGCCTATGTGAAATAAAATATTTTCATTTTAATTTTGAATTAATTTTCCTGATGATATTTTGTTGCCGAAAATCTCTACGAGTTCTCGAAGTATTCTTGTTTTTAACCCCTAGCCTAATAGAGGTTTGTTTGTCATGATGGGTCATTTCGGAAAGTAAGGAATTTAGTGTCACTTACGAAAAGTTAAAAAAATCTTGCGTTGTTGTGTGGCTTGTCACTTTTCCCTATTTTGCGCTGTTAGTGGGCTTTCTGCTATCTTCTTGGCTCATGACTAAAGTGGGTAAACCACCCTTGGTTTATTAAAGGGCTCGGATGCCTTGCGGTCAATTTGATTCGAACCAATCGAGGGTCGGATCGCGTCCTCTGATCGCAATCGAAGCGATATGAAATTGCTCGAATGTTTGTATCGTGTTTCATGAAATTCTGTTTGGGTTTGTTAGGATTGAGAACTTTTGGGGATGTTTCGGAGTTTCTGGTTTAGCTGATTGTACACAAATCCGAGAAGCTTAATTTCTAGTATTTGATAAGGGTAAATTAATTTACTGATTGAGTGGGCTCCGTAAACAAAGATTTTGAGCACCGTAGTTAGTTACTCGTGAATTTTAAACATGATAAATTGATGATATTATGACTAGAAAAAAAAGGTCACCATTAGGATACGCAAGCAAATATGCTACTCCAATCCCAAAACATAAATTCGGATGAGGAAAATGGAGAAAAATGATGATGAGGTACAGGGATCATAAATAAGGATGTTTATTTTGGCTGCCTCGTTGGTCTAGTGGTGGCAAGCGCGACTGCTGAGCATGAGGTCCTGTGTTCGATTCCCGGATCGGGCAAACTGTTATTGGGATTTTCCATCAGGAATTTCTCCATAGCAGCCACAGGGTCTGGATTTGTGCCCGGTTGATGGCAATAGGCTCGCTCCCAATTTCATGGGACTTAAAACATAACTAGCGAAATGTGAGTGTAGGTACACTTCTGCCTAACCGGGGATTACAGGCGTGATATTATGTTATTTTATTAAATCGGCATAAGCAACACTATTGCTTGCATACAAATAACTATAAATTGACTAAATTAGAACATATACTAGCTATCTACATAAATGTATGTGTACATAATGTAATGTTATGTAGATAGACAATTAGGTACCGGTACTGCGACTGATTGAAACGGGTCTTTGAGCGAAACTGATTGGTTTCATCGATTAACTGAAGACCCTTTTGATTAAATGCGTTTTGTTAATTAGTATAACTGATTGACTAGTGGGTAGTGGGTATACTAGCTGGTTAATCATTTCTTTGAATATCTCTATTGTTGAATCTAAAATATTTAAGATTGGTTGGTTACCTAAAGCGAAGAGAAAATCGTGGCTAAATAATAACAGCCGCTCGGGTCGATATTCAGGTTAAGCCGCGCTTGCCTAGGTTGGTCTGTGGATGGGTGACCACCCATTACAACCGAGTTTCCTCCGTACCTCGGAAAGAAAGCACGTTAAGTCGTTGGTCCCGGCTGTCAAATGTAGATCTTTGACAGTCTTTATGTAGTCGAGAAAGTCTGACAACTAGTCTTACCAAGGGTATCGTATTACCCAGAACTAACTGGGTTGTGGAGGTCAGACAGGTAGTCGCTCCATGTAAAATACTGGTATTCAGCTGTATCCGGTTAGACTGGAAGCCGTTCCCAATGTAGTTGGAAAAAGGCAAGGCAGATGATGATGGTTGCCTAGAGGTGTGACCGTCGGACTGCCAAGTCATAGCTCTCGAGTTCGAGCCCAAGGCACGCACCTCTTTCTGATTCATGTGCGTATTGTATGCTTAACACTTGCTTCGGTGACGAAGAACCCATAGGTGGCATAAAAACTATGACACCAGGTTAGGCACTAACCATACTATAAAGAAGAATATTAGTTTGCAAGAACCGTTCCTTCCAGTCCTTAAATTCTGTCTCACGCGGCGGAGCTTTTTTCGCTGGGTTTGAAGTTTTTGAGACGAAAAGCGACGAATCAGTAAAATCAATAGGTCTTGCAGCCCACAAGCGTCTATGCCTACTTCACAACTTGTGCGAAAACGATCTGTTTTCCAACACATACCACACAAGAAAGCTCTCCACGATAGAAGAATACAATCTAGAATTAATTTCATCTAATCCTTTTCGTTCCTCTTTTGTTTCACCTGATTCTCCCTTGCTTTTAATAAAACACGAGGCACGTGATACGTACAGTCACGAGCACCAACATGTAAACACTTAGCGATATTGAAAAGCTGTTTTCTCGTCTAATGACAATTGCTATTTTGAGATAAGACTTATTTCATAAAAGAAACCATCGGTTCTTAAAAAATAAATAAAAACATTATAATATTTCTTTTAAAAATCGCTTGGACCGCAAATTCTGGGGAGCATTTCTTACAGTTCCATTAAACGCCCAATTGAAAACCTTCCACCTGGGCACGCGTTGCCGTGCCCGACTTGGAAATCCCTAAACAGACTTCGAACCCAAGTCGGCCGGACCAAAGACATTCTCTGCAGATGGGGGAAGTGCGTATGCGGCGTCTCCCCACAGACAATGGCCCACATTCCATCTTGCACCGCTTGCCCTATCACCTGGGCACTCAATGATCTGCTTACTGCATCAGTGAGTGGGGTTCGCGGGCTGAGTTTTGGGCTAAACATAACATCTGAACTTTTTGCCATTGACACGCTAAGGAGAAGATTAAACGCCCCACTGCACGCTGCAAGAAACATTCCTCCGAATTTGCGGCCTTTCTGTGTACATATTACTGCTTTTGACTGTACAGTGTACACACGTATTTTCTCAAACCCAGCATGTTGCTTCCCACACAAGTATAACATACGCACCACGCAAGTAATCCTCTTATGCTGTAATTCGCTACGAAATAAAACAACGTTATGTTGGGGTAAGTCTTACAGTTTCGGTAGAATAAGAGATACGATTCTTTAGGTTGGTACGTCACTATTTGGTTTTATTTTATGCGTTTCTTGTTTTTTGTTTACGTAGGGTATGGGTCTGTAGCTACAAATTATTTAATCGATTTGATACTGTAACGTTTATTTGCGTTGTAGGTAGGTATTTATTACTAGGAGCATCATCTTTGCACGTATTATTGTTTCCTTCTTCTTGTCTGTACATACAAGACGTAAACGGACCCTTCACGAAGCCGTCAACCAAGCAATTTGTACATCAAACTTTGTAACCTTACGCAAAAATTATTGCTGGGAAATGACTTTTTTGTGGGATGAAAAATCACGTTTTACAGAAAAACTCAATGTAACTGATGGATGCGCTGAATATTAAACTGGTCATGAAGGTATTTAAATTAAAGTTATAAGTTTATAACCTTAAAAAGTAGTAGTCTGTTTACACCCTTTATGTGCGTATCTACATAAACCGGTAAATAAACAAAGTGGGAGCCTTTCTGTTGCCTGCATTTCAATAATTCTGATGGATTAGTCTAGCATAGTAATTACATTTTAAGTATATTCGACATTGTATTAAATGCGAAACTGTTATAAACGTACGACTTCCTGGTTAATACACCCTATTTCAGGTTCAATTGATTCATCCAAAGTGGTGGTCACATTAAAATTGATATAAAATTGCCAAAAACTATTACCAAAATCAAGCGATTCCCTGTTTTTTTCGGTATAAAAACACATTACATTTTCTCCAGATTTATTTACCCGTTATGAAAATCTGGACCTCTATAATAACGCGTTCTCTATGTACAAAGGAACCCAATATTTCCTAAGTACACTATTTGTGCCCTTGGATAAAATGGCGACCGTGTCGGCACCATATTGCCGCCTTTTGTCAAACCCTTGACCAAAGCCTGACCAATTCCGTAAAACTGAAACTATTTGGTATTTTGTTATGGATATTTTTCCTTTTGCAAGTTTCGGGTTAAGGTCGGCAATTTTGTTTTTTTGTGGGTCAAGAAACAAAAGGCTGGCGTTTCCTTTTATTGTTTGGTAGTAGGTATACTGCCTGCTTTTGTGTTAAACTTTTTATTGCGATTGTTTGTAAATCTTGCCTGTGTTAGTGATTTGTCAACTTTTTAGAACCGAATAAACGCTATTTGACGAAAACTCATGACGACGTACATTTTGGAATTTTGCCTATTTTTTTACTGTAAATCTGGCAAGCAGTTACTTATTTCCTATAAGGTAATGAGCAGAATTCTTTAAAAATCCCGGAAAAAGCTCATCACCAACCAATATAACATCACGCCTATAATCCCCAAAGGATTAGGCAGAGGTGTACCTAATGGTACACCCACATTTCCCCAGTTATGTTTAAGTCCCATATAATAGGGGGCGAGCCTATTGCCATCAACCGGGCACAAATCCAGACTCCGTGGCTGCTACTGAGAAATTCCTGAAAAACCAAATATCAATTTGCCCGACCCGGGAATCGAACCCAGAACCTCATGCTCAGCAGTCGCGATTGCGATCGCTAGACTAACGAGGCAGTCACCATCCAATATCTACAAAAATATATTTATGTTTTTTCGAAGTTCATCGAAAGTATTTTGTCGTTGTTTCCTTTACATATTTCTAACATAACATTACACCCTTTTTGGTCGCCGAACTCCTAAAATAGAAGAACAGAACTGTCATTAAAATTCGTTTAGTAGTTTTTGAGTGAAGCTCCCACTGAGAGTAAAAAAAACTTCCTTCCCTTGTATTATGATTCTGAAATAACTTGAAAGAGCCGATGTGTTTTATTTATATAGTAAAATACAATATTGTATAGTCAGCAATATATGTATATTAATAATACATATTACATTGCTGAGTTATTGAATATATTTTGTAAAATTCGAAGTCGGCCGTTAAAAAATAGTATTTGGACTCTTAACATTTCATTGACCGAATATATTCGATAAAAATACTTCTAATAAAAAAATGTCATATCATTGTAAATTTCTCTAAATATTTATTTGTTTACAACATGTTATTATATTTGTCATTGATAGCACTTCAATTACCAATCGACCAAATCAAAATGGCGCTTATGAGAGTTAAATAAACATACATTAGAATAATAATATATCCGTGAAGACTATCATAACTTTAAATACAAATAATTTTACTTTTACTTCGGCAAATGAATATGGACGAGTTTCACCAATAAAACTGAACGCGATCAGTATACTAAACAGAGTTCAAGAGCTGTCATCGTCAATATTCCATAGCAATTTTGACACTGACAGCTCTTAAACGCGGTTTTACTGACCGCGTGCATTACTTTGGTGACATCCACCCTAAAACGGTAACCTCACTAAAAAAGCTATGAAAGTAGACTGCATGCATGGATGTTGTAAGTACTTATGTAGATTTAGAACTGTGTTATCATCCTCATGAATAATAATGTGTGTACCAAGCAGAGCGCTGCGAAACGTTTACAAAGTTAATGGACTGCGAAAAGGAGATTTTTAGGCGAAGAATTAATTTTACATGTTTGTGGAGATGATTTAACGGTGTATAAGCATGCAGTGTATGTGTATGTGTAAGGCTGGGGACAAAACTTAGCGGTGAAACGCGGCAATTTAAAGCAGAAAAAAGTTTGATGATAATTTATTTTCCCTAGAATCCAAAATGTTAGTACTACATACCTGCTTATTTTTTCTTCTTTTGTGTATATTGTGAAGAATAATAATATTGTGTCTTTTAATCTGTGTCTAATAAATTAGCCGTACTTTCTTTCTTTTTGATGGATGGAGAGGGAGAGGAAGGCCAAAGAAAATATGGAAAGATTATGTGAGGAATGATATGAAAGAGAAAGGAGTAAATGATGTCGTGACGTCTGACAGGGCAGAACTCCGAGCCCAAGTACAATGAGACAAGGGCAGGAAGATGATAACTTTCTTTCTTTTTGATTTTCTTCACATTTGAACTTTATACGGATGATACAGCTTTTCATTTCAGAGCTTTTCCAGACCTTTAGGTGGTTCTTAGGGTCTCATTGTGCACTGTATGTATCTTATATCTTGTTGCTCAGATCCCAATCAGGCATGAAATGGAACTACCATGGTCTGATGGCAAACTTTAATTTGCCAACCGACGACCCAGCCAATCTGTTCTTAATCTTTTCATCTCTTATACGTTATTTGCTGAATATTTTTAACATATTATCTCTTATTGTTTCAGCCATGAGCCGGAAGGTGGCGGCAGGTGCGGGGAGGGTCCGCTAGCGCGCGCCATGCAGCCCGCTCCACCGGGCGGCTCGCCCAAGAGGCACCAGTCATCAGCGCCCGCGCATGGTAAGAGGAACTACTACCTTTTACTGCACTATATCTATAATATCTGAGTGAACAGTGGTGGCCTAGAGGTCAAACCCAGGCAGGCACGTTACTTTATGTAATTTATTTCATCACCGATGCACTCCAATGGTGAAGAAAATCGTCGTGAAGAAGCCGATATGCCCTAAAATCAAAAAGGCAGAGGTGTACCTAATAGTACACCCACATTTCGCCAGTTATGTTTAAGTCCCCATGTAATAGGGGGCGAGCCTATTCCCATCAACCGGGCGTAAATCCAGACTCCGTGGCTGCTACTGCGAATTTCCTGATGGACAAACCCAATAACACTACCCGAACCGGGAATCGGACCCAGGACCTCATATTCAGCAGTCGTGCTTGAGACTAATAGACCAACGAGGCTGTCCTCCTGTGAAAAAAACACAAAAAATAGGCTTTTGTCTATGAAACCCAATGACACAGTTGTGTAACCTCCATATTCTCTTGACATCATATAGAAAAAGCTTACAACATAAGCTATCAAAATAAATGGAAACAATACAATCCATTGCAGCGTCACAGCCTTTTAACAAAAAACGAAAAAGACTGCCTTTGTTTTCAGAAATCCGATTACACGCATTCCCCCTTTTCTGGTGGAGAAACTGGAAACAGAGGAGGGATGGGGTCCTCCTCTTTCCTCGTCCCTCCACCAATATATTACAGCTTAAACGAAGGGGAGGCGTTTGTCCTTTTTTAACGAGACGAGCATTATATTACCTGTACCCTGTGCTGGCAACACTTTTAATTAAAGCATGGACGTGTAAAGTGTGTGAAAAAGTTGTAAGTAGTTACCTCAGCCGTGGCCCGTGTGCCGGAAACTTTTTTTTTAAGAAGGATTGTTAGAGTTACGCGGTTTTACCTTCTACGTTGTTCAAAAAGGTTTTTGTAAAAAAATGCGTTAACGTTATTTAAAACGTATTTAATGCATTTTGTTTGTGAAAATGCTAAAAAAGGAATTGCAGATTTTTCTTTTGGCTAGGGCATCGTTTAAATCAAAAGATTTTCTATGTAGTTTCAAATATTAATAAACTTTAAAAACAAGTTGGTACTTCGGCAAGTTCTATGTACCTAAAAACTAAATACTATTTTGACTTTCTCAGGATTTAGGCACTAATATAATATGTTGGTCGGTAAACTTTTCTAAAGGATCATATTACTAGTAAATTCCCGCGGCTTCGCACGCATGGAGTTTAATAATGGTCCCAAGGGATAGTACCACCGGGATAAACCTATCCTATGTGTTAATCCAGGTTATAAACTATCTGTGTGCAAAATTCCATCCAAATCCGTTCAGTAGTTTTTGCATGAAAGAGTAACAAACATCCATCCATCCTCACAAACTTTCGTATTTATAATATTAGAAGGAAGTAGGATTTATGTAATAGAGCCATGAGATTTTGCCAGCATTCAGCAACGTTGTGGACTAGTAAGCACTCTGCTAATGAAAACATTAATAGAAGTAAATTGAACTTCGGACTGAATATTACCTTCCATTCAACAATAACCGTAATAAACAATATTTACAGTACAATATAACCGCAGGGGTTGGTCTCCACACCCATAACGACACGCCTCACAGCGGTTTTAATTTACTGGGCCTTTTATTAACCCCATTACTTAGTGACATCCATTACATTTAGGTGGTGTGTAGGCGCAGCTTTCATGAAATTGATCTGTTTGTGAATGGGTCAGCTGACAGTTGACCTGGCTTGTTTTGGGGAATTTTAGAATACCTACCTAGAAAGATTGAAAACGTATTTATTAGTGTCATACAGGAAAAAATAAAAACCTCTACCCTCATATCCTGCAGCCAGAACCAACTTACTGGCGAGGACTCCTCTCACTAGAGCCATGCGTGTAGTGAACGAGGTTCACGAGAGGGTTGATGTGTTGTGGCGCAACTTGAGTGAATTCGCAAAAGCTGCATTGTATGTTATTTAGATGAAAGTTAAGATTTAGAATATAGTATGTAATTTTATAGGATGTAGATTACGGATTTAGCTTGTGAGGCCACTGTATCACCGGGGCTGCGGGACTGTTCGAAAGACATACCGCGGCCCTGGAACACAAAGGGCAAAAAAAGAACATGGATGGGTTTTAGATGGATGATTTCCCATCCAAAAAAAAAAGGGCGACTCTATCGCATTGGATCGCAGATCTGTAATGGTAGTTGTAGGTAAGATTTGCGTTCAATATAACTTTTCCCAATACTCACGTCGCACAAAAATAAAAGAACATCCACCGACTTTCATTTTAAACTCGATTTATCATAGATTCTCAGAAAATCTCTCTCCATGCATAAGTCATAGCTACGTGACAAGAATAGTTTAGCTGCTGAGAAAGTAACTGCCATAAAAGTCTGGGGTCCCAGACGTTTATAGGAGCTGTCTGGCCAATCAGAGGCTCGGATTTAAATTAAGAATGAAATTGTCAATGGGCTGTTATGATGCCTTGAGTCCGTGGACAATAATTTTATGTTTTGGAATCATTGGTTTTAAAATATCGTCTTTAGTATCTAAATATCTCCAGTTTATTAAAGAAGTTACAATATTTGATAATGCGATTTAATTGAAAAAAAAAAATTGAATAAGATTTGATGTTTAGTTTTTGAGATATGGCAGTTTTTCATCAAACTGCAGCAGTAACTTTGTTTTTCATTAACGTACTATGAAAAACAAATTTAGATTTTATTTATATTTTTTATTTTAGTTTTGCTGTTGAATGTAATACAATACAACATATGAATGAGCCTTCAAAATATTTTTATTATATTGTTTGGTGCTACGGAACCCTGTGTGCGTGTGAGTACGACTCGCACTTCGTTGGGTTTTTTTATTATGCTGGAGACCTCGATCGATTTCGTTAGTCGCTCCATGTAAAATTATGGTATTCACCAGCTTCTTTTTAGACTGCAAGCCGACCCCAACATAGTTGAGGTAGGCTGGGCACATGATGCTCAATGCACTATTATTTATTGCTTTCCCCATTGTGTACTTATGTAGGTGGCAATTATGGACCCAGTCGACACAGCGAATTAGTAGGAGACAAGAAACTTGATGGTGATGAATCTTGACAAATTTCTACAAAATATTCCTTCCTTCTTCTCCAGGAGGCGGAGCAGGCGACCAGTCCACGCTAAAGGTCCACCTCCCCAACGGTGGCTTCAACGTGGTTCGAGCCTCAGCAGACGAAGATGTGAGGTCTGTACTGCGGCTGCTGGCGGCCAGGCTAGCGGCCGGCGACCGAGTGTACACCTCCTGCTTCGCGCTGCGGGCCAAGAGACTAACCACTGGCAAGGTAAGCTAAAACACCCTTGGCTAGGCTAGACCAGTAACCTCTATCCCCTCTGGCTAGCGCTGCGTACCTATATGCGGCCCCTCAAAGTTTTTTACAAAAAAAAAAACACGACGCAAGTACTGGATCTTCATGGCGTCATAGCGATTTCCATCTTAATGCTCTTACAGCATTATAGCACGAAGTATCTTGAACTGTCGCAGTTTTCTGATGATGGCGCATTTGCAAATTGTCCAGTCGACTGCCATCATTAGGATTTAATTTACACCAATATGCATTCAACGCAATGTCTTCCGGTTAGCAGTCGCAACTCCAGAACTTTTCGGACCCATCAGCCATCCGTTATGCGACCTATGTGCCCTGCCCGTTGCCACCATCGCCTTTGTTTGTTGGAAGACCTTCCACTAGGTGGACCCATGACCTGGTGAAGGTTGCGGGGATCCGCTGGATGCGAGACGCACGGGACTGGTCAATATGGCGACACTTGGTGGAGGATGTCCAGTAGTGGACGTCTTTCGGCTGAAATGATGATGAATATGCATTTGTGATCCTTAACAATATTATCATTGCGAACATTACTCTGTTGCTTGTCTGTCTGTTACCTTTTCACGTCTACTCTCACTGATTGCTGAACCGATCGTTATGAAATTTGACAGATAAGTAGCCTCATAGCGTGGGACCTGGAGAAGTACATTTAAGCTATTTTCCAGCCTGGATTGCAGACGAATTTGTGGACCTACTTACTGACTTAAAACCTCTTATCGTGTTCATCCTCAGTGCCGCTGGATCCACCAAGACACGCCGGTGTCAGAGCTGCTGACAAAATGGCCGGCGAGCGAATGGCGGCTGGAGTTGCGCGTGCGCTACCTGCCCGCCAACCTGCGCGACTTGTGCGACGCCGACCGAGTCACCTTCCATTATTATTACGACCAGGTACGTGTATAAACCTAGACTAGTCCATTTTCGAGGGATCTCGGAAACTCATAATAATCCTGTTCAGAGCTAACTTTACTATTAATGTGATCTTAAATCAATTTACGTACATACTAAGCCGATTCACACAGGTATACAGGGTAAATTTTTCAAGGGGGCGTGGATGGACAAATCCGAAACTATTAGGAAAAGCGAAAAATTCTCAAAATTCAAAAGTCTCGAGGCCGATTTTGATGAAAACTAAAACTGCAACATTAGATTTTTTGGAAAATCTGTATAGTGACGAATCAGTGATAGCTGTCTTGACTATGTCATCGGAGGATCCTATAAGCCAGTTTCTGATCTAACCTAATTGTATTTAGAACAGAAAGCCGATATTTTCCAGTCCGCCATTGGTCAATAATAAACATATTCGTATGGACCTCTTCGTATCGTTGGTGATGGCTTGATATTAATTTAACACTAACTTTTAATTTCTTCTTTTTATGTTCCAGGTGCGACACGACTACCTCAACGCCAATCATCCTATGGTAGACCAGGAGTTGGCGATACAAATATGTTGTTTAGAAATTAAGTAAGTTCTACCTTTTACATTTAAAGATCTCATTACAGATATTAACAACAGGGTCCACATCCACACCGCTTGCCAACCTAGGTAAGCGCGGCTTAACCATAAGATCGACCCGAGCTGTTCTTATTTAGCCACGAGCTCCTTGTACCAAGCAACGACATTGGTTGAAAATCTGTCAATGTCATTTTATAATTCAAAATAGCTTGACCTCATTGGTCAGATAAGCTTAGCTATGGTCACGCCATCTACTATCAGCTTTGGCCCGGTTTTCTAATTCTAGTTTTCTGTTAAATTTCAGATACTTCTGTAAGGATATGCAAATATCTCTGGACAAGAAGTCCAACATCGAGTACCTGGAGAAAGAGTTCGGGCTGCACAAGTTCCTGCCCAAGTCGGTGCTCGACGCCATCAAGCCCAAGGTGCTCAAGAAAGCGATACAGCAGCAGTTCAAGAAGGTAACCTCATTGTTTTTGTGATGTTGGCAAACTTAGTGCAAGCTGAGTCGGGGAAGTCCCTCTTACTTTAAGGGCGTGTTAAACAACTTTAGATCTATAATTCATCATTGTAGCTTTAAGGTAGTCTTTTCCAAGAACAAATTGTAGATATTAAATATATGATGCCGATAACTTTAAAGCACCTTTATTTTATATAATTGAAGTGCGACTACACAACAAATCCCTCATGCTCAAAAAGATCCGTGCTGTACTTTTACATGGGTCTTGAATTACTGACAAAATGTGACACTTCTTTTCGTTTTTTACTTTCTATCATAATCTTCCAGGGCACTCGAGGCTTATATTATACAAGGTCCCTTTCACGAAGCCGTCAACCAAGCATTCTGTACATCAAAATAATTTGTTTGAGGTGAAAAATCACGTTTTACGGTAGGACTCAATGTTACACACTCAAAATATTTTGTTGTTGGATGTATTGATTAGTACAGGGGTATTTAAAGTATATAAATAAAGGATAATATTTTTGTGTTCACCAAAAATCTTAAGGTACATATATGTATGCATTTCTAATATATTGATCTTAAACCCGTTTAATTGTTTTACTATAATTAAACTACTCGGCCAACAAAATATGTTACATCAAACAAATTCCAAATTAACACCAAGATATATAACACTTTTTTATTGTAGTGCGCTGCAAATATTCTATTGTAACAATAACTATTTTATTCTTCCCCGAAAAATACTGATCGTGCACCAAATATTCCTGAATGTTACACAAAATTTTTAGTATGCATCCTAGTACCGTATACCCATTTAAAACGGTTTTGTACAACTTTTATGTACTGGTTGTTGGTTGGACTGTACGTAACGGGGCATTGGGGAAACGTCCTCCCTCCCCCCCCTTGGGGCACCCCGACGTTAGGTTACGTTAGGTTACTTTAAACCCTGCAGGCAGAAATAGGAGCCCCGCGTAGCGGGGCTACGTCGACTTCTTCACAGTGCCCCGTTTCGTATCCACTGACCAAATTTTTTAAGTCCCAAAAATATTTTTATAGTTTTACATTTTTTTTTTTAGTTTTAGTTCGCGTCCACGCTTAAAACTAAAAAAATAAATGCTTGTTTTTAAAATTAGGTGTATTACTTTTTTTACAAATTTGCAACAGTTGTTAAATAGATGCTCGTTATGACATATTTTAATTAACATATTTTGGTGCACACTCAGTATATTTGGTGGAACACAGGCAAAATTAGGTAAATGAAATGGGAATAAATTGAAGTACTTTTAAATACCATCCATAAATAAATAAAACAATTTATTGACACACAAGTTAGTTAGTGCATAAGTAGAAGTAGCCGTGGGCTCCAAACTAGGCACAGCCTGTATCTTGGTGGCCCAATATAGACAGAAAAGGCAGATTGAATTATTGACTGTTCAAAAAATAAACCAAAAGATATGGTCCAGAACAAAAAAAATATCGCAATGACGGGAAGAACAAGTGCCTTTCGGCTTCCTTAAAGGTCTTTTACACCAATTATATTTCTTTCCTTGATATTCTCAGGTGGCGAACCTCAGCGACACAGAATGCATGCTCAAGTACCTGGACACGATGCACACGCACTACGGGTACGACCGCGAGACGTTCACGGGCGCGCTCGGGACCGGCTTCTCCATACCTGTGGAGCTCGCCATTGGACCGTTTATAGGTAAAACATTGGGAATTTATGACATCAAAAAGTAAGGACGGTGAGACGAGACTTTGTATTCCGGCCGCTAAGCAGAAGGCCAAGTCTCGTACCTATACGTCACGTTCAAGTCGCACTTGTCAAAAAAATAAAATAATAATAAATTCCAATTTCCTTGTAGCCAGGATTATTCATCAGCAACTTGCTCTAAAATACAACCTTGTGGAATCGGAAGTGCCGTACTATAAGTATGTGCCCGACCCAGTTCTCGAAAATGGCTGTGTCACATTGTACTGGGATCGATCCATCATTACTGACAGGACTATTGTAGCCAATAAGCCTGATATAGTGGTGGTGGATCGATCAGAGCGGCGCGCAATGATTGTTGACATAACGGTCCCACATGATGAGAACCTCGTGAAAGCCGAGAAAGATAAGCAAATCAAGTATCTTGATTTGTCTCACGAGGTTGTCGACTTGTGGGATGTGGACTCAGCGATCATTGTGCTGATAGTTGTATCAGCCCATGGCTTAATTGCCAAGAGCTTCGACCAACATCTGAGGAGGCTCTCGTTAGGCAGCTGGATCAAGGGCTTGATTCAGAAAGCGGTACTCCTGGACACGGCTCGTATTGTTAGGAGGTTCCTCTCTCTGGAGCCCTGACTGCCGGTAGCTTGGACCCTGTTCCCGATACCGGTGGGCTACAATTTTTTTATATTTTTAAATGTTTTTTATATTGTTTTTTCTAAGGAATATTTAAAAATGTAATTGTATTTGTATAGAAATGAATAAAGGGAAATAAATCCAATTTGACAGATTGAGACCGAGAGTAGAATTCGATTGAATGAATGAATTAAAAATAAAGAACTGCACCTCAGTTTTGTTGAGTTTTGGTTATAATAGGCCGATGAAATTTTAGACATAATTATGGGGTTTAAATTTGCTTCTGGTTAGCAACCTATCTGTGCAGAATCCCTGAATGCAGCCAAGGCGACTTACCGTCAAGTTGGTTGCCTGCACACTGACCACCCATATCAATTTTAGAGTCGTGAAAGCTCATGCCAAAAAGGGACGGCGCTATTACTCCTATAAAGCTTCATCTCTCTCTCACACTAATAGTTTACCCTATGCGCGCCCCCCTTAAGGTGGAAGTGCCAGGGTTTTTTTTACAATTTGCAGGTCAGTGTCAGATTGTATGTTGATGAAAAATGAGTCGCGCAAGTAACACGTATGTAGTTACAGAATTATAATCATTAATACAACTCAAAGTTCATTTAACCCCATTCAATAACAATTTCATGAAAAAGACATTCAATGGTTGGGACAATTCAGCATACAACCTGACACTAACCTGCAAAATGTAAAAAACTGACGCTGCCACCTTAACTGATATCAATACAGTTTTTTCATAAAACGACTGTATTTTCTTGCAGATATCTCGTACGTGTCGCATAAGGCTGGCGAGCCGCCCACGTACACGAAGATCGCGTCGTTCTGCGACATCGTGGCCGTGCAGACGCTCAAGTCCAACTGCACGCAACAGTCACAAACACAGGTACAAAACGTCTACTCTGAAACTTACAGAAGATTCTAAGGTTTCGAAAAACACTCTTTATTGAGGGGGTCATGAAGTGCAAAGTTGCTTTGTGTTTGTACTTTACGATTCTGATGATAGTGTTTATAATTATGTACGAGTATTTCAATGTCATTTGGTCTGCGCCCATCTTCGAATGTTGGGTTTCTTAATTAATCAAAAAAAAAAACGGTACATTTATGATATGTTGTATGACTGCCTCGTTGGTCGAGTGGTGGCAAGTGCGACTGCTGAGTAAGAGGTCCTGGGATCGGTTCCCGAGTCGGCCGAAGTGTTAATGGGTTTTTCCATTAGGAATTTCTCAGTAGCAGCTACGGAGTCTGGATTTGTACCCGGTTGATGGCAATATTCTCGCCTCCATTACATGGGACTTAAAAACATAACTGGTGAAATGTGGGTGTACCATTAGGTACACCTCTGCCTAACACTTCGGGGATTACAGGCGTGATGTTATGTTTATGTATGACATTTTATTTTTATGAGACTTGGGTAAACACACTGGCTTTCCCAAAAGGGTCTTATCTGCAATAAATATTCACAGCAAATATATTCATTTCAGAGCGGGTCCTGCGGTAAGGCCGCGTTACAGTTACGAGTGAAGGGAGCGACGGAAACGCTTACCATCACGTGCAGCAGTGTTGAGGTAAGCAGAACCACCTCCTTATTTAGATTTGTATCTTGATACCTAAAAAAGGATTTATTTGTCTCGCACACCACAAAAAATAATGATTAATCTTCCTTTCTTTACCATTTCAGGCTGCAGAAAGTTTAGCAGATTTAGTTGATGGATACTGTAGACTGGTCACGGAGTCACCGACGTCTTTATGGAATAGAACAAGTAAGTACACCAATATTCTCGCAATGGAAATTTTCTTAGGTTTTTTGCAATTTGCAGTTTCGGGCTGAATGATGAACAAAATTGGACTATGCAGGGTGGAAGGGACATCGACGCACAAACGGTTACCATATATTCAGTTGGTCAGAATAGTTCCTATGTGGGAGGGGGCTGGGGAACGGAATAAAGTACTGAACATGTGGTAGTCGCGTCCATGTCCGCCCTGGATCTATGAGAGTTCATTTAATCCCATTGAATGACGTTTATAAACGTCATTCACTTGTAGGTTCAACAAAAAATCTGACACTGATCGAAAATTCGCGGGCTACCACGGCGCTTCCAATTTAAAGTAACGGAACGAGTGTCCGAATAAGAAGTATGAGAATATCAGATTGAACTCCGCTTGCACTACGAACCTCTAAATGCGTTCAGCACTTAAATTATGAAGATACCAAAGAGAAAATTATGTTTTAATTTTTTTTTTAAGATTAAACGCATTTAGTAACAATTGGTATAGGTAAGCCATATTATCTCAGTCTTTGCCCAGTTGTCTAACTTATACGAACTACTTATGTCTTTGCCTAGATGTCTAAGTTATACGAACTACTGATATCAGTCTTTACCCAGTTGTCTAACTTATACGAACTACTTATATCATCAGTCTTTGCCTAGTTGTCTAACTTATACGAAATTTCTATTTTCTACAAGCAACCGTATGGAAACAGCTCAATTGTCAATGTAAAAGTAAGTAGTCAAATGCAAAACTAAAACTTAGAAATAGTTTTCTATCAGTAATCTCTCAAACTCATTATAATCTTCTATTCAATTGTCTTTTTGCTATTATTATCGGTCCATAATTTATAAAAATCAATCAGAATGTCAAGTAAACACAATCATCGTCGAACTATTACTCAACACCCAAAAGTATTTACAAAACAATCCATTTCTATTATCAATGCAGCAATGGTGTTATGAACTAAGCTCAATGCGTCCATTACTGTAACCTACATTTACCTCGACAGCTGAAATGAGCAGTAGCTCGTCAGAAGGCAAGACGAGCTCGTGGGAGGCCAACACGGCGACGCTACTGTCCGAGGACTACGCCGAGATCGTGGATGATGATGCTGATTACTCTACGCCTGCTGGTAAGGCCACTGTACCTACATATTATTTCTTATGAATTTTAGATAGTTGAGATGTACTACCGAGGTCACTGACGGTCTGTCACTTTGCACCCTAATGTCCTTAAGTAATAAGGTTAAAAAGAGTTAATTGAATTCGATAGTGCGTATGTTTTCTGACCTCAAAATATTTGATCGTTTTCGGTCACGGCGCCCGAACTTAGCCGAGATTAGCCATCAGCGCGGATGCCGGGAGGTATTAGAGTGCACAAGTGTGTGCGCAGGCACAGGTGCACTCTCATAGCCCTATGGGAGGGCAACCCGACACGACCGGAGAGAGATCAGGCGCATGACCAACGGTTTAGTGTCAAAATAGCTTGTACGAGAAAGTTTTTGGCATTAAAATACAGTACTTATTCAGTACTTTTCTGACATTTTATTTATTTATTCAGTGCAATTATTCAAGAAGTTTTCTAGAAATACAGCAATATAATAGTTGTTATTAAAATGAACGTGATTTGTTCCAGTTCGAGACTACGAGTTAGTACGAAATCAAATTGAACTGACTGGCATCATTGGTGAAGGACAATTTGGAGACGTGCATAAAGGTAATCAAGTATTATTTGGCAACTTTGGACATAATTATGTAATATCAACCAACCAGAATTGCATATAAGTATATTCCTGACCTATTGTCATTGTGTTGAGATAATCGTTTTGCTTCGAAATCATTAAAATCTAGCCCATACAGTTTTGAGGCGTACGATACGCCCAGCTTCGCGTCTATTTCAATGAGTACACTAACATCATGTACCACCCCCAGGCACCTGCAAGGTGACGTCGTCCTCCCACCCGTCGCTCCGGCGCGCGCCGGCGGGAGGTGCGGGCGGCGCGGGCGCACGCGACGCGGTGCTGCCCGTGGCCGTGAAAACCTGCAAGATGGACGCCGACCTCGACACCGCCGAGAAGTTCCTAGAGGAGGCTTGTGAGTACAGCTTTCGAATCAATAGTTCAGTGTCTTCTTTATATAATTCGCTCCAATAGATAACTATCCTTTGTAGTTATTTACATAGTTGTGATTTATACAAAAAAAAATATCCTAAACTCGCCGTGAAAACGTGAATTGTTAAGGGCTTTGCAAAATGATCCAACAGTAAATAAACTGTATATTTTACTAGCTTTTAGAGTATAGTAGTCTGACCATAAGTTTTCAGATTTGTGCGGGATATTACCAAATTTATAGAAAAAATCATTTGGAATATTCAATTCATATTAATTACGACATTCCTCAATTTAAACGTAAGCGTAATTTCACTCTTATTGCATAATAAACCATATAATTTCAAAAAACATAGTTTGAAACTGCCTCATTGATCGAGTGGTCGCAAGCGCGACTGTTGAGCATGAGGTCCTGGGTTCGATCCCCGGGTCGGGCAGTGTTATTGGGTTTTTTCATCAGGAATTTCTCAGTAACAGCCATGGAGTCTAGATTTGTGCCCGTTTAATGGCAATAGGGTCGCCCCTATTACATGGTACTTAAACATAACTGGCGAAATGTAGGTGTGCTATTAGGTACACCTCTGCTTAACCCTTCGGGGATTACAGGCGTAATGTTATGTAAAACCTAGCATATATTTGCCCCAGACATAATGCAGCAGTTCTCGCACCCGCACATCATCGGGCTGGTGGGCGTGTGCAGCGCGCCGCCCATCTGGATCGTCATGGAGCTCGCCACGCTGGGCGAGATGCGCGCCTATCTGCAGCAGAATGCACACAGGTTAGTGGCACCCGGAAACTAAGAGTTTTAGTAAGTTTATTTGATAAACTACGAAGTAATAACACGTTTTTCCATCTATGTTTTTCTATTAGATAGTAAATATATTCATTTGTTATATGCAACTGCGGTCGATGTTACCTTCTAGAAGTAATAAAAACCAATCAAGCTAACTAGCAATATTCTGATAGATTTTTGATGGATTTTTGAACTTTTTGCGACATAACTTTTTTATAACACCATGTATTTTACCTATGTGTCACAAATAAACATATTTTAATTTGAAAATATTTGGTTGAAGTAGTGGTGTTTAACTACGTATGTATTGTTCCAGACTAGAAACGTGCACGCTAGTCCTGTACATCTACCAGTTGTCGACGGCGCTCAGTTACCTGGAGAGCAAGAAGTTCGTCCACAGAGACATCGCCGCGAGAAACGTACTCGTCTCCACACCTACTTGTGTTAAGGTTAGTCACAATTGATTGGCAAAATAAAGGGCGGATTTTTTCAACGCTACATATCTTCAAGAATGAATTTTGGCCTGTCGTCAGTTGTACCTGACTCTACGATTCTATTTTTATTCTAAGGATATACATTCTTACCTGAGGAGTGTTACAAACATGTTCTGGTTAACCTTATTCGGCATGATTCGGAAAAGACGGGGCGGCGTGTACTGATTACGGCCGACCCCAACTTGACTATAGAAAGGCGTGACGTTGCAGAAATCAGCCCTAAACATATATTAGTCTTTTTAAAGGAGATCGTCTATGAAAGTGCTTTCCTTTTGCCGAGTGGCGTTTCTGCATTATATTAGCTTTGTCTCTGGAATATAGATGTCCATATGTTGGTGAAAAGTTTGTTGCCCCACTTCTTCTTTCCATTTGTAGCTCTATACAAGTTGTGCAGGGTCTATTTGCAGTTTTTAATTTTTGACTCCCAAAACCCGCTAATTCTCCCATTTAATTAGCTATTTCTCCTGTTCCTCAGTTGGCAGACTTCGGGCTATCAAAGATGGTGGAAGACAAGTCGTACTACAAGGCGTCACGCGGCAAGCTGCCCATCAAGTGGATGGCGCCTGAGTCCATCAACTTTAGGAGGTTCACCTCGGCCTCCGATGTGTGGATGTTTGGTACGTATAGAATGGGATGATACATATACGATATATATATACGTATACGATGGGAAATCATCAAATAACTCCTCCCGCTCTGGGTGGAGTGGGAGGGAGTGTCAGACTTTTACTGACTAAAATCCATCCATGTTCCTTCTTTGCCCTGTGTTCCAGGGCCGCGGTATCTCTTTCTTTCTTTACATAGTATAAAACAAGTGTAAAACAAGTCACTCCCACTGTTTGTACGTTTAGATCTTTGAAACTGCGCAACGGATTTGAATGCAGTTTCCACAATAGATAGAGTGATTCAAGAGGAAGGTTTATATGGATATTGCACCCGAGCGAAGCCGGGGTGTGGCGCTAGTAAGACTTACTCTGCCACTTGATCTTGCAATTTTTTTGTCGTTTGAGCAGGGTCATACTATTCTTTGACCTTAATACGTATGCCAATATTTCTAAAAAAAGAGACGGTAATATCACTTTATGGGTTTCTATAATTATTATTATTTAACTATGATGGGCAGGCGACAGTTGCCATCGGGGGAAAATCTGGATGAGTCTGGCACAGGACCGTGGAGATTGGCACAAGAAAAGAGGCCTATACCCAGCAGTGGGCGAATTCAGGCTGTGGATGATGAACTATTTCACAAAGCAAGTGTAATTTCTCCAGATCTACCTTTCAACGGCTCAGTTTAAAAAATTCTGGTCTGCTAGTAACCCCTTGTTCACGAGCTACACGCTCAAGCGACAGGCGTCTTGCGATAGATAGAGCATACCGTGTGTCACCGCGACGCAACCGTATTCGAGCGACGGAAACAAGTCGAATGGCCCGAGGGCGTGAACGGGGCCCTAATTCTTTTTTGTTCATTCATTTTAAGCATCTTTTTTCCCTCCACAGGAGTATGCATGTGGGAAATCCTAATGCTGGGCGTAAAGCCCTTCAGCGGCGTGAAGAACAACGACGTGATCGGCAAGCTGGAGAACGGAGAGAGACTAGCGCTGCCTCCCCGCTGCCCCCCCCGCCTGTACTCCGTCATGTCGCGCTGCTGGGCATACGAGCCCAGTCAGCGACCCGCCGCGCACCAGCTGAAGGAGACGCTCTTGTGAGTATCCCTTTAACTTGGCTAGAAACTTCCACCTACCTAAGGATCCAAAGAGAATCAAAAGATCTTCCTCTGTTGAAAAGGAGAGACTACAGACCTTGATTGAATCACTCAATCAAAGACGATAAACTGACTCAACGTCTTTTGTTAATTGACAAATGACTGGTTTTCAGTTACCTACTTTAAAGTTCAGGCGTACAGCATTAAAGGCTAGACATTCAGCAGGGTTGGTAGCAATGCTCACATTGCCCAGCACTCGCTGTGCTTAAATATCGACAATTATGGAGTCTAATTTAATCCTTCTTGATTACTCTCATACCAAAAAGTTTACTGTCATGTTGGCCCTTATTATCGGCCTATCTTTTTCCAACCAATTTGGGGTCGGCTTCCAGTCTAACCTGATGCACCTGAATACTATTTTACATGGAGGAACTGCCTATCTGCCCGCCACAACTCAGTTACTAGTTAGTACGATACCTTAACCGTCGCGTGCAAACTTGTTCCAAAAGATATTACCATAAAATACAACTGGGTGATGTCCTCTTTTACAGCGAGATCCTGCAAGAGGAGCGCAGTTCTGCGTGGGAGACGATGCGGCGCGAGAACAGGCGCGTGGCCGCCGGCTCCTTCAGCGACGACCCGCCGCCCAAGCCGCAGCGACCGTCCAACAATATTGCAGGTACGTAGTTCATTACAGACATAGATATTTTATGCCGAACTTACACTGGCGTAAATATGACATATCGAGCTTTAGAAAAAAAACTAACCCTGATATGAGTGCCAAAAACAACGCTCGAAGAGGTCAACCTTTTTAACTTCATGTCTTGTAACTGGCCGTAAACATGCAACAACACACATAAAGAGGCTCACGATTTATCAGCAACAAGTTTCAAATGCAAACTCTAGAGAGAAAATACATTTTGGAAAGAAGTCAAGTTTTTGATATAGAGAAAAAATTATCCAGATCCAAATTATCCAGATCCAAATTATCCAGCCTGTTGAGATAAATAAGACACTTATCAAGTGAACTTTTCTCTGTCCACAGTAAGTGACACAACAACCCAGCCAGCCGGTGGTAACGCGGCCCAAACCTACATCGTAGCCCAGAACCCGCTCGTCCTAGCGCACCTCCTGCGGGAGAACCAAGCGCGCGCCATCCACCCGCAGGCCTACACGACCCCCGCCTCGGTATTCAACACAGTCTCCGTAGACTTCGCCGAGACTCTCCCGGAGACCCAAGACATCGTCGAAAAGATCATACACCCCCGACCTGACGAGAAAATCGACATTCCCCTACAAACTGCCCCCATTCCTGCAGCTAGCTTGCAGAAGCTAGATCCTATCGTTCCCGCCCCGACCCCTTCCGAAGTCCCCGATGAGACCCTGACAGTAGTTGTAGGCGCAAGGGAAAGTTGTGACAATCTTTGTCAGAATATTCCCGTGTCCCCCAGAGAGACTTCGTCGCCTTCCCCGGCCGTTGAGCCCGAAGTGCCCGAGACTTATGCTAGCCGCGTTCGGTCTTTAGAGAGGAACACAAGAGGCGCGTTGTCTAGTGCTGAAAGAGCTCCCATTCGTATGGGGTCTTTGGAACGTAATGCGAGGGGAAGTGTGTCCCATCGTGGCTCACCAGTCCCCATAGCTCCCTTCACTCGTCAGCATTCGGTTCCCGCGTCTCCTCCCCCTAGAAATCGTCGAGATCAAGATGTGGGTCAGTTCGCTGTCCAAGGATCTTTGAATGCCCAATTAGCAGCCAGTGTGATGAACAAAATGCGCACACAACCTGAACCGGCTTTAGTTGAAGAGATATATGACTTTGGAGGAGATAATGTGAAGAGTTGCGTAGCGGTCGCGGCGCAGAGAGCGATGGCAAGGCCACAGTACCGACGAGAGAGTAGCATGGCGGCTTCTCATCCCTCTTCAGCTTATGGAGTCCCAGTTGGAGTAGTCCAAGGAGTTCCATACTCCCCCGGACAGGCACGTCCTTCAAAAGTCCCGCCTGGATTCCTACGCTCAGCGAGCCCACAGCCCTTCGCACCAGTCCAAGGTTTTGCGTCCCAACCGATGGGCGTGGTCCCTCCAATGTCGTATGGAGGTCAGCAGATATATACACACAGTGTGTCGGGGGCACAGCCGATGATGTATAGGGCCCAAGTGGCGAGTTCTCAGGCGCCACAACTTGGGTCGGCGTATCGTCCGGCGATGGTACAGCCGGCGGACGCGTCCGTGATCTTCTCTTCACGGATGGAGTGTCAGCCGGCCGTGGTATCTGCTCCGGCAGTATCCGGCCCGTCAGGTGCCGTGCACGGCGTGATGCCCGTACACGGTGCCGTACAAGGAGTCTCCACCGGAGTGTCCCATGTACACGGAGTGGCACAGCCCGTGCAGGTGAATGGATTGTTCGCGTAGTTCTTTTTTTCATATTACTTTTGGAAGGCATGTTATTGGTGTTATGGTTAAAAGTAAAACTTTTTTTGATGGATGCGTTGGTATTTTGAGCAAAATAAAAATAATCATTTTCAACCAAGATCTTAAGAAATATTACTATAATTTCGATCACCTTGATTATATTTTTAATGAAAACAAGGATTCCTTTTTTGAGCTACCATCATGAATATTTTGATTTTCAATTGTATAATGTACTTATTATTACATAACAGTACTTATAATTGATTCTTTTAGTAAATATCAAGTTTTGCATTTAACATGAACACCATAAAGGAGAAAGTATTTAGTACGTGTGTGTAGATATTAGAGTATGCATGCTTGGTACGACTAGGAACGCGTAAAGAGTGAAGCATAAAAGTGGTAATATTTTATTATAAGTAAATACAATGGGTCTCCTCATTATTTAAAAAATAAGTAGGGTTACAAAACAACAAGTTTGAAGAAGTGAAATAAGAATTAGTACTATATCTTATTCTAGTCTACTCTACTTATAAAACATACTAAGTAGATTTCAATTATATAATACCAATTCCAAAGATATTCTAGCTAATATTGCCACGTATTGATTGTAGTTATTCTGCTAATCAAACAATCAATCTTTTTCTAAGCGTGTCGATACGCTAAGAAAAAAGTTTAAATATATTTAGCCCAAAACTCAGCCACGCGAACCCCGCTCACTGATGCAGTAAATAAATCATCAAGAGCGCAGGTGATAGGGCATGCGGTGCAAGATGGAAGGTGGGCCATTGTTTTTGGGGAGACTGCGCATACGAACTTGAGATCTGAGCCGTCTATGAACCATCTGCAGAGATTGTCTTTGCTCCGGCCGACTTGGGCTCAACAATCAATAGATTACATAGATTGGACAAACAATAAAATTTATGATGGAAAAAATGTCGCGATTTGCGAACAAAAATAGGTCTAAAGATAATTCAAATATTAATTCCGTATTATGTTGTAAATATCCCACCAATCCTATTCCCACAATCTGATATTGAGGTGTATGACGGGTGTATGTGTAAATAAGTTTTTTTTACTTTGCAATTCTTTTTCTTTTGGTTTGTTTTTTTGTTTTCAGATTTTTTGTCATTTGGGTTGCTCCGGTAGAGTGTCGGTTTTTATTTTATTTTCACTTATTATTTATTTTTATTTTTAGAATGCATTTGTGAAGAAAATATTGTATTGTATGCATTTTTTCACAACTGAATTCACTGATATTTTTATAAATACATTGAACTAACATTGTGGTAGTAATTATCAAAATTTCTCAAAAAGTTTACGGTAAACGTGTCTGGTTGATAACATTTTACTTTTATTTACTAAAAACATGTTAATATTTGTACAAACACTGGAAATTGGCGATGTCACTAACAGCAATGTTAGTTCTATAAACAATTATAGAATTAAGTCCCTTTAATGCACGCTCAAGCTTAAATATTACAAATAGATATTCTTTTTAAAAGTTTTTATTTTGATTCACACTTTTTCAACATTTATTCAGTACTTTGTGTGTGCATATAGTCGATTATAGCTCTAATTTCGTACACAACAGAGTCCAGAATGCGACAGCGAACAAGCGGTAGAAAGGCGACTGTTGGCCGAATTAGCGCGACAACAGCATCAGAGTGAAGAAGACAGACGATGGTTACAGATGCAAGAAGAGAACTTGGTAAATATTACATCTTAGTTGATTATGAACAACTCTATAACATCAAGATGAAAAAAAAAACAAAGACCACCAATTTCTAATTGACTAAATAACCTCCAATTTCTAAATATTTAAATAACCTTCAATATCTAAACAACTCAATAATAACCAATCTTTACGAAACTCAATAACATCCTATCTATACTTATGTTTTGACAACCAGTCTTACCAAGGGATATCTTATTACCCAGCACTAACCGGGTTGTGGAGGTCAGATAGGCAGTCGCTCCATGTAAAATACTCGTATTCAACTGCATTCGGTTAGACTGGAAGGAAGCCGATCACAACATAGTTGGGAAAAGGCTAGGCAGATGATGATATTCTTATCTTTTTATTGTTTGGCACAAAATAATAACAACCAATCACGAAGAAGCTGATTTGAAAACATAAACACCTTCCCATTCTAAAAAATCTAAATTCAATGATAATTTTGGAAAAATTATGATTAATACAAAAAAAAATCCTACTGGTTCCGTACCTCATTATAACATTAGTTTAGAAAAATCTTCATTGTGGTGCGCATTGTTTCAGAATAAACGTCTATCCAACGTGCAACTGTCAACCGAGTCCGAGCCGGGAACCGAACAGAAATCAGACAGTACCAATGAACCGAAAGCGTCTAGTCAACCACAGTCAGGTAAATATTATGTTTAACACGATCTTTGACTCATCACGCGACGTCGCGTGAAGCGGCCTGTACTGCAGTGGCCGTGATGGTGCCTTACCAATTATGTACGAGCCATAAAATAGCGGGCGCAGCGTATTGGGTTCTGGTACTTGTTTTGGCTACTAGGGAAGACATTCAACGAATTTTTTATTTTGGCCATCTAGGTATGTTCAGCATTTTGGTTTGGCACTGAACGTATTGACATAACCTCTTTGTTTTACAGTTGGTTAAGGTCACTTTCTGCCATATATGACCTAGGAAATAATTTAATCAGCCCACATTGTTCCCAGTGGACGCAGTACCGCTCTCCCTCTGGGAGGAATACTGTATGTGGCACATACTAATATTTTAATAGATAAAAAATGACATTAATCTTTATTTTACAGCGGCTACCTCTGCCGAAACGAGTCCAGCGAATACTGTATCTAAAGAAAGACCGCCTAGTGAAGAAAAGGTAAGCAACATTTAATGGTTTATCTATTTTATATCGTAAAAGTATTATCGTTTAATTCATATTTTGTAACCTATGTGCAGATGTTTTTTTTTAATTTTATATGAGGAAATCAGGATAACGTTTTACCGACATGGCAAAAATTGTTTTTTCTTTAATTTAAAAATAGCTTTTAATTTCACACTTCTTTTTCGCGACGTGAATCATTTATTTTTGCTATTTTATAAATCTGACTTCGTAATTGGTTTATCAACCTAAAATTAAATGTCACTTGCCTTGTATTAAAAACGACAGGCTTTTTTTGTGAGAGAGTTGGGTAGTTTTATCTGTAGTGAAGTTTTAATTTATTTGGGAATTGTTTTCAAAAGTAGCAGTTACGAAGTCGACTATAATTAATGATTTAAAACCAAAATATAACAAACCTAACGAGCAATATTCCCCCCCAGGGCCGCCCCAGCAACCCGGACCCCGTGTACATGGCCACGACGGGCGTGGTGCGCTGCGTCATGCGGCTGGCGGGCGCGGCGGCGGGCGGCGCGGGCGCAGCCGGCGTGCTGCACGCCGTGCGCGCCGTGGGCGCCGAGCTGCGCGACCTGTGCGCCACGGTCGACAAGGTCGTCGTGCCCTTCCCGCAGCACGCGCAGAGGTATGTAGTTAAGAAAGCATCTGCAGCAATGTTCCCAATGCTGGGACGTAAGCCTCTCTGTAAGAGCGAGTGGGTTGTAAGCCACCTTACAGGCCCAGTGCGTAACGTGTTCGAATTTTCTGTTCTAAGACATGTTGGTTTCCTCACAATGTTTTCCTTCACGATTTTGAGAACAGTGATGATTAAATAAGTTACATAAATGTAAAGTGCTTACTAGAAAAGTGAAATTTTGGCCGGTAGCGAAAAGGGCAGACGATATTGTTGCCATCTTGCATAAAACCTGGATGAGGCTGGCACAGAAGCGTAGAGATTAGCACAAACAAAGAGAAGCCTACACCCAGGAGTGACTGAAGTTGGGCTGTGGACGATGAAAGTGTTTACCCATGAACTAACATATAAGCCGGGACCGCGGCATCATACATCATTATTTTGTTTAAGATTATATTACAATGTTATTTGAATTTGCAGGGAGGTGGAGATGGCTCACCAGGTGCTGAGCAAGGACATGGCGGCGCTGGTGGAGGCCATGCGGCTCGCCATACAGTACCACAACACCACGCTCACGCATGAGTACACTAAGTGAGTATATACAATACGATACACTTGTCTTGCCACTTCTATGTTTCTATTCAGACGGTATCGTCGCCAAATTACTTTACTAATAGAAGAAGTATCCTAAATAAACTCCAATAGATTTCAAACGGCCGATCATGATATAATATTTATTAATAACAAGTGAATATTTACATTATATACAAACTAGAAATCTATAATAGTAAGAAAAAATAAAAATGTACAAGTATCAAAACGGTCACAGGGCGTCAAAAAATTCATCCACATCGCTATCAACAGGAAAAGTGCCCAGAAGGCTGGCAGCATTGCCACGTTGGATGGCAATGCTGATTCTTTGGCCAAAAAATAGGCCCGCCCTCTGGTCACGTGAAGAGTCGACCAACCGCTTGGCGATTTCCCGAAATACTAGGTGGGCACTCGGACCCCATGGCCCTAGTGTTTCAACCCCAAACGGCTCAAATACATAACTACCAATTAAATTATTGTACTTGCGCCGTTTGAGGTTTTCAGCACCTGCAGCAGCCGCCCCAGCGCAGCTCACTGTACTAGGAAGATGGGATGGCGCAAGGGTGTCGACACAAGTTGCATCCTACACCAAAGGCCTACCCAACTTCCATGGCATTATGGTCATACCATCTGGTCTCTTCCCATCGACGCGTGCCAAGCCATTGGGTTCTAAGACAGCTGGCACCCCGGCGGTGGCAAGAGCACGACGGATGAGATCATTAATGCTAGCGTGCCGCGCAATCCGACCAGCACTCTTACTGCAAGAAAGACCATGGTGTCCGAGGCAGTCGACTGCTTCACCACATTGACAGCGATGTGGAGCCCCACAAGGAGCGCCCAATCGCAAACATGTAGCGAGCCGGAAGGTTGAGTCACCTAACATAGTGCCTATGTTAGGTGACGGTAGTGCCTGAAGCCAGAGGCCCGACTCCCACTCACCCACAGCCAACAGGCGGGCTCAGCAGTGTTGGTAGACGTATTAATAAGTTTATTCCGTACCAAACTGCAGAGCGGCTCATCCCACTGCCTCTGGGAAAACGGGTTGTCGGGCCGATCTGTATCCGGGCAAGCCACTTTCCAGGCGTCCTCTGCGTCGGTCAAGCACGGCACTTCCGAGTCAACCAGGGAGTGAGATAAAATTTTCCTGGTTAGCTTTTCAGTGCTGTGCACAGTGTTCCGTTTGATCAAAAAAAAATCCCTCTGCTTTTTATTGTATTTATCGATCAAGGGATGCATTTAAAATGCACGAGTAAAACACCCACGTGTCAATTTCAAATACTTTTTTTTTTTTTAAATGATGAACTTTAGGTGACTTTTTCACGAAAAAAATTAAAATAAATTCTGAAAACGTAACTGTCCAAGATATTTATTTAATATAAATATAGTCTGATGAAGCATCTTTGGGCGCATATTTTCCAGTTTTTATTTTTGGAAAATTACCTCCTGATTCCGAGTAATTTTTTTTTTCACATTTTCGTTTTTATTTTTTTTTCTCCCTAAAAACTCAAAAGTGCGACTTGTCACTAGCATAGAAACATTGCTCGTAATAAGGCCTATCACTCATAAAAAAACCACGTTGCACTATTGCGGTTCCTGGGAAGAATACGCCATTTTGTTCGATTGTCAAAGAACACAACATAGGGTTGCCACTCGTGTACCAACATGAGGGTTGGCGCCCTCATGCCCCCAACCCTCATGTTGGTACACGAGTGGCCGAGTTGGTAAACTATGCTGTGGACTGCGCCACAGCCGGTACTTCTCAAACTCCGGAAGTATCCGCAAAAATGCAAGGAGGTTGCACGCGATTACAGATGTTTGAATGCTTTTACGCAGAAAGCAAAAAATATAAGAAGAACGGGTCACCTGACGACCTAACATCCTCGGAATTGACCATTGACCTTTTGCGACAACCCTATGTTGTGTTCTTTGACCTTCGAACAAAATGGCGTATTCTTCCCAAGAACCGCAATAGTGCAACGTGTTTTTTTTATGAGTGATAGGCCTTATTACGAGCAATGTTTCTATGCTAGTGACAAGTCGCACTTTTGAGTTTTTAGGGAGAAAAAAAATAAAAACAAAAATCTGAAAAAAAAAAATTACTCGGAATCCGGAGGTAATTTTCCAAAAATAAAAACTGGAAAATATGCGCCCAAAGATGCTTCATCAGATTATATTTATATTAAATAAATATCTTGGACAGTTACGTTTTCAGAATTTATTTTAATTATTTTCATGAAAAAGTCACCTAAAGTTCATCATTAAAAATAAAAAAAAGTATTTGAAACTGACGTGTGGGTGTTTTACTCGTGCATTTTAAATGCATCCCTTGATCGATAAATACAATAAACAGAAGAGGGATTTTTTTTTGATCAAACGGAACACTGTGCTGTGGACAGAGGACAAGAACGCCGGTAAGCTTACACTAGAAATTTTGCGGACGCCAAGGCCACCAAAACGAATTGGTAGGGTGGCTTGCAGCCACGCTCGGTCGTCCAGGGCCACATTAAGAATGGATGTTAATGTGTCACGAATAATTTGGTCAATTTTGTCCAAAAGCTGTGGTTTCTTCCAGAGAGGAGAACAACGGAGAAAATACATAAAATTTGGACCAAAACAGCAATATCTGATAAGGGTGAATGCCGAATGTAAATTAATTTTGGAGAGTCTGTCCGAAATATCATTAAAATGATTGATTTTGTCATCGATGAAAGATGAAAAACTTCCTTCGAAAATAGGGGAACCTAGGAGGTGCAAGGAACTTTTTTCTAAAATTTTGATTTGTGGGGCTATTGCATTAAATTTATCTAAAATCGATTGTCTGTCGGTAATGTCAGAGAGGTAAACTTCGCACTTTGAGGGGTTAAGGTCTAGGCCAATAGATTTAAATTCATGTTTGAGGAGTTGTAGGTCATCCAAAACGGTGTCAACATCACCTCCTAGCGTTCCATCATCTAAATACCACACGTTTAATTTTGAATTTAGTTGTTGAATAATGGGATGAATAGCCAAACTGAAAATAGCAGGCCCGAGAGGGTCACCTTGTTGGCAACCAACTGCAGATTCTAAAACATTGTCTTTATAAAGTAATTAACCGATCATGATTACAAACTGGACACCTTAACCTCATGTTGCGTTAGCCACTAGTGATAGCGTTGCTGAATACTGACTGGAGTAATTTAGCTTTATTAATGATATGATATGATATGATCCGGCAAGATGGGCACAACATTGTTGCCATTGCGGGAATATCTTGGATGACACTGGCTCAAGAACGTGGAGCTTGGCACAAGCAAAGAGAGGCCTATACCCAGCAGTGGGTGAAGTCGGGCTGTGGATGATGATGATTATGATGAATGATATGATAACCTCCCTTTTTTAAAGTCGGTTAAAACAAGTAACATGAAACCTACCAACCAGGATTCTGACCCACCCAAATCTTTTCAGAAACATGCTAGCAGCCGCGCACATCCTCGCGATGGACGCTAAGAACCTGCTGGACGTGGTGGACTGCATCCGCGCGCGCCACCCGCAGGTGGACTGGCGCGCCGCCCTGCAGCCCGAGCCGCCCGCGCAGCAGGCGCGGCCCGCCAGCCCCAATGCGCAGGTTAGTGTCGCATGCTGACACCACGGGTAAGTTTCATATGACGTTTTATTTTTGAGTTCTGTGCTGATTGAAAAAGGGTTGCGCTGCTCAGACCTTCCTGCCACAGTTATTTTAGCCATGATTTTGTATGACGGTGTAAATCATACATAAGTAAAATCAGACTATAAGGTTCCCACAGCTGGCACACAAACCTCGTCTCTGTGACAGAGAGTGGGCCTAAGGGTTTGGCACAGTTATCATCACAGAAATGTAACCAGTTTCTCAATGTGAACTCATTAGTAAACTGAAAGAAATGGCTAATTTATGTTGTGGTTTTCACAAAAGGCAACCCTTTTTGAACAGTGCAGTGCCGATATCAATAGGGCTAATCGTAGTTTGGGTATTTTATCGATTGGAATGACATTTTGGTAGAAATGATAATTAATATAGTTATCCATTAAACTTATTAATTTACATCTTTTTTTCATACTTCTACATTAAGATGGACCTGCACGTTTTAACAATGTACCCAACATTTTTTAACGTATGTTTTTTTACATTTGCATGCAGCGTTTCCTAAGTATCTAGTCGGTAGTATGTAGTCAGTATCCATTTTTTTTACCAAGCACGTATAAAACGGGCAAATTTAAAAAATCAAAAGGGATAAATAATTCTTACAGGTCGCCACTCCACAGAATCAAACGCTGACTTCACAAAACCAAGTCTTCGCGGCTCAAAACCAAATATGCATCCCTCAGAACCCGGTGCTGAGCAACCAGTCATCGGTGCAAGAGGATGAAGCTCCCCCTCCGAAGCCAGACTTCAAGATCAACCAACCAGTGACCACCAGCCAGCTGACCGTCACTGAACAACCCCCCAAAGAACATAGCAGTCTACCCGCCGCACCGAACAGAGTATCCACCCTCATACATAACTACAACCTCTATGGTAACGTGAGAGAACCACAACACATATATGGCAACACTGAAGCCTCATCCTTCCAATTCTCCTCATCGAGCTCTGATGATGTTAAAGTAGATTCAGCCCCCATGGAATCCGTCAAAAGTCGAGTTCAAGCCTTGGCTGGCAAACTAGACTCCCCACCAATATACTCTGTCAGCAAAAAGATGATCCCTCTAGATCAAAACATTGGTCACACCGACCAGGGGTGAATGACCTAATGACGTTTTCGCTTGTAGTGGCAATTTTTATTTTACGTCTTACGACGTCGACAGCTTTACATAGGCTATGACCTAATATTAGTATGACTAGTGTACTTACCCGGATATGCTCATAGATATTTCGTTTGCCGCTTAAATTCTATAGTGCGACGCTTATTTGGAAAAGACAAAGGAATGCTCAATATTAACTGTAGCGAATTAAGTGAGCCAAATAAATTGTCGTGTATCCATCCATTCGCGTTCGTTTCAAATCGGAGTTCATATACATAACCTTTTATTAATGTTGTATTCGTGTAAATAGCGCTTTTCTAGAAGTTTTGACGGTGGGAAGGCAAAACGGCTAATATGGTAAAATTAATAATTACAAAATGAAAAAAATATCGTTATGAAATCTACCATCTCGATAGTTGCAAGCAGTAAATTTAACTTAAAATCTTAATTAATTCAGTAAGCTAAGCCTAATTAAATGAATGGCCTAATCATTATAAACATTCTGCCTTTCCACTGTTGATAACAGAATCTGTATTTAGGTGCGATTCATCATTAATTTCTGCTTTTTAAATAGAATTGAAACGCTTTTCTATAAATTAATTGGCGAATAAAGAACGCGTTATTTACATGAAAACAACTTCTATAATATACACGGTGTAAGGGATGTCCTAACATAAGATTTCACCATGGTTTCAATACACATGATTCCAGACCCAGGATCATTTAATTTTATGTTGGATATTGAAAAAAAAAATCAATAGACTGTCTATGGAATACATGTCTACACGATTAAAATGTAATGTAACAGCAGATTAAAAAAAATAACACGAAAAATCCTAATGGATGTTACAAAGTCATGTAGGTCTACTGATTCCATAGTAAAAGTTTGTTATAATGTCCTTTCCCCGTGTATGTGGATCATCTAGTGATATCTATTAACATATCATCAGCATTGTTGTGCTTCAAATAAATATGTCGTGTTGCCTATTTGTGATTATTATTGTTCGACATATCTCTGTTCGTTCTCGATACATCATACATACAGTTCTACATGGATCTTTTGGCGCTTGACTGACATTGACAGGAGGGCGTTGTCGGTAAACATTTTCTGAAACTGTCACGAAATTGTACTGAAAAAACAAGATGGCGACGTTAGTTCTGATTTTGGCCACGCGCCAAACGACCTGTGCACACCTTTACATCTCTCACACATCCACATAACGTCACTCAGAACTGTTGATTGTGAAATCATGATAATATTGATTTGTGATATTATTGCCAATAAAATTTGAATACTTTTTATAATAAGGACGGCTATGTAACGCAGTACAGTGAGCACATTCCTCAAATTTGCACCTAATGAGTAAGTTTTGTAGTTATTTTCATACAAATTTTATATTTTTGGTGTAACAGTGTTACAGATTTTATACTCAACCAGTACTGGTGCATATGTGTAAGAATGAAATCTTCCATATTAACAATAATTGTCATTTGAAATTGATTAGAAAGTATTATTTTTTAATGTAAAATGTATTATTGCGATAATGTGTATATTTTTCGTTAGGTAAGGTGCGTTTACAAGTCACAACTTATTGTAACATTATGCATTTAATTCCTTATACATTCTCACCCAGTATTCAGCCGGAAATGAATAACTTTCTTTTGTAAAAATGTACAAAACAATTTGTCAATAATTATTTTAATTGTTTATCCAAAGTTTTTATTATAAGCTTAGATCTCAGATGGAATTCGTAGCGTATGAGCGTAAGTTTTGTAATTATAAAATCAGAATTTATTTATTGACGTATCTTCGGTTTATTTGTAAAGTTGATTTTCCTAATGTGTTAGTGTTAAGCAGGATATCATTCCAAAGTGTAATGGTTATTGTAAGCAGTACGTAGTCCATATTATATTATTGTAGTGAGCTGCCTGAGATTATTTTCCAAATATCTGATAATGGTGGACCGGATTTTGTTTACGCATTGAATAAAGGACAAGTCAATCATTGTTTTTTGTTTTATTTCCTCACATTTATACTAAAAGACATTATTTTCCAAAAGCTACGCTACCACTCCACTACTAGTGACGGAAGCGTTATTTCTTAGATTGAGAAGAGCTTCCTGAGTTCGCAACCGTAACGGGCTTCGAACAGGTTAGAATTGTTAAAATGTCAAATTCTAGATTCTCTTAATTAATTCAGATATGGAATTTGAGATCAAATCGTCCACATGCTCCATTTTTTGTAACCTGATATTATGACGTAGTTGTCTAACTTTCAACTTAAAATCCTGAACTGAAAAATCGTGGCGACGCCCATGAAGCCTTTCACAAGGTCCTTGTCAAAAGGTCTAGGGGACAAAGTGTTCGCTGAAGAAGGACAGGGTGCTGTGTTGCAGATTAGGAGAGGCCGATGTCCAACAGTGGTGGTCCACTGCTAAGCCTATAGCTTTAGCTCAATATCTACTCATATCAGTACCTACTTACCAGCACGCATAGCATGACCACCGTAGAAACGGGTTTTGTCGACGGAAGAATCGACAAAATGACAGATTTCTTTTGTTGATCTGTCTTTTTGTTGATTCTTCCATCGACAAAACCCATTTCTACGGTAGTCATGTTGGTACAATTAGGGACGCCTCTGTAGGGTCAAAAACTATCAATTTTTTCAAGCTGGATCCAACCATACACAGGGTTACCAGACCTATACAAGATTTTCCGGAGAAAATTCCGGACTTTTCTTTGTTTTGAATGTGCTTTAATAATTTTTCGACAAGGTGTATTAAAAATAGAGAACGATTTATAAAATATTGCCAGGTGCTTAAATTGAAATCAGAGAAAAACAGGGTGGACGGGACATCAGACGCCCAGACGATTACCAAGTAGGAACTCGGTACATCATTTCAAATCCATACAAACATTTTTCATAGGCAGTTTTTTTTTAATCTGCTTTATCATACATTTTGATCGTGTAGGCTGTTAGTAATGTAGGTATTGCACTTTTGTAGTGAACAGCGGATTGAATTCCCCTCTTCCGGACACTGAGCTAAAATTCTGGACGTATGGCAACCCTGATCATACTATTCATTGAAATTAGTTGGGTGGTTTCGAAATTAGCGTGTTCTAAAATAATTATGCTCTGTGCTAGCACTAATTAAATTTACTTTAATTAATTCACTTAATATAATTTTATAAAATCATACCTAAACAACATGTTTTTGTTCAAGAATTGACGTTATATATTCCACAATATTATTGTTTTGTAAATATCACTGTGAATTAGATACTTAGTATTCAACATAAATACATGTTGTTTTAATTTATGATTCTATAAAATTATGGAGTGCTGGATTCAACATGGTGCTGTACTGCAATCCTTACCAACAATGGGTTGGTTTTGCTTTTTGCAACAACTTCACTTACATACAGGTTGAGAACTTTTAGCTATAGGTTTGATCATTCAAGTGCTGTTGAGGTTTTCCATCAGGTACCTACTTCTCAATAGCAACCTGCAGTCAGGTTCCCCGGTTGCCCGGTTGATGGCAATAGGCTCGTCTCGTATGGGACTAATAGGTACTTACCTGAAAAATTGTGGGTGCATCTACTATAGGCATACCTTTGCCTAAAGCTTTGGGGATAATAGGTGTGATGTTAGGTATGGTATTCCGTATTTTATTTCTAAGGGCGCCTTCAAATTAGAAGCGAGAAGAAGCGGTGCAGTGGAGGTACTACAGAACCTGTGTTTTATGATATGCGTGCGATATGATATTTAGCGCCAGTCAGTACGGGTAGCGATAGCTATCATTTACAATTGCGAGTTTTTAATGTACAAGTGCACATTCACTTGCTTTGCCTAGTTAAAGCGATTTGACAAAGGCGCGCCGTGGTGGGTCCAGTCCAGCGCTTCTTCACGCCTCTAATTTGAAGGCGCCCTTAGTCTAAATAAATTAAACAAACTCATTCTGACGTCTACATGTTTATTAGAATGAAACCACAGCAGCAGTCGAAAAACATGATTTGAAATTAACTTATCATTTCATTGCTTATTTATCTTCTTCGATTTCTTTTTTTCTCTGAGATCGCGTTGTAACCCGTTGTATAAAAGGCTTACGGCCTAAGGCCTTTCGCTAACGGGTTCGTTAATCTAAATGTTCTTTCTTCTTCTGTTATTGTGGCGGACCTGCAAAATTTAATGTCGTTAATATGAATCAATCAAAACCGTGTACCGTGTCGCTGTATAATGACAGTATAGATAAGAAGATTTCTTCTTGGACGTAGTTTTCTATATAATTAAAACTTTGTGGCGTAACGTGGTGTCTGTGAAACTTGTGATAAATAAACAATCTGGCAGCGTTTACTATGGCCACACGCCAATAGTACCATGCAGCATTTTTTCAACTTCAGTGAAGACAAATTACCCTCTTTATGTCGCTAATAACTCTCGAGACTGTTAATATTAGAGTAGGTAAGTTAAAAGAGCATACCCCAGTATTATTCATGGAATGAATCTCGTCTTCTTGTCTATTTATTGATGTAATGAATCTCGTCTTGAAAATTCTCGAAGTACACTCTCCCTAGTGACATCATGGCAGTACAACATCGACCATAAGATCTCCGTAGTCATGACCAGGCTGTGGGGTTGATTATGCACATCCCCGAACATTTTAACCAGGTTTCTGGATTTTTGGTTGAGTGTCTTGGTCGGTGATTGCCCTGTAATATAAGATAAACAACCAATAACGGGTGGTCTTTTGGTTTCGCAAGAGAATTGGGCGAAAGTAGCCACAGGCCACAGGGACCCGAAGGAGATGGCGATTGGCAAGACGAGTAGTACTCCTTCCTAAAAAGTAAGTGCATCATGACGCCGAAATTAGTATTGGAGTAGTGGGGGGTTATTTTCCCCACCTCCATGATAAAGTGCGTATTTTGGTGTGCATGTTAGTTAATACTGCACGGTTGGCGCAGTAGCTGAGCGATTGGCTGCTGCGCTGCGTGTCGCGGGTTCGATTCCCGCACGGAACATGCTAAAAACGCATAATTACGAGCATAGTTAGTAACCTGAATACCTATATTTTTGGTAGTAGTTTTTTTTCATTTAGGTTCTGAAGTTACAAATAATTTTTCGTGAGACTTAAAAGATACTGAATAAAGTGCCAATACTCAAAAATCATGGTACGCACTGTCATAAAAGCAGTTTTGTAAAGATGATATATTTCCTAGAAGCAATTAAACACCACTAATTGCCTATTTAGTAAAGATTTTGGTATTTTCTTAAAAACACTTAAGTAGTCGTAACTTTTAAGGAGATTAAATTAGGACTCTGCCACAGAGATATTTTTACTGCAAAAAACCCCAACCGCTCTGTTCCACGATTTTTTACCCACCTTGTATATATAATATCCTTATTTTATGGGTAAGCTTTAGTAATGAAGGAGTAAGGGAATCCATCAACTCCAGAATCCTTAACATAGGCGTGGACATAAGCATCCCTAATGGAGGCCAATAGACTTAGAGTAAAAACGATAAAAGTAGGTTTTAACTATGCCACAACAAACCTTATGATGTACCCCAAACACAAAGAATAATATCGATTAAAGTTCATGCCTTTCATAAGGCACTTAAATCGACAATATTCGTCACAAGAACAAAATATCACGAAAACGCGATGCGATCTACCCAAAGAGACACTTATACCAAAAGGCAAAAGCAAAAAGGAATCTGCAGATCGATATTTCACAGGGGAAATTAGGGGATAACACAGGGTTGCTAGAACAGGTTTCTGAGTTTCCCCCAAACTCGAGTTGGGGAAGCGCCAGGGTGGTCCAATTGGCAAATTGCAAAAAACATAACAACATTTTAATTAAGCGAGCTAATAAATATTATGATGTACCACAAACACAAAGAATCATATCGATTGAAAGTAGTAAGTTAAGTCCAAAAGAAAGCACTTTTAAATCGACAACCAATATATATTCGTCACAAAACAAAACAAAATCACGATGTCTTTGGATGGTACCATAGCTGGGCAAAGGCCTCTCCCCATTACTTCCACTTCTTTCGATCCAAGGCTAAAACCACCATAGGCTAATCCACGGTCGTTTGTTTCTATCCCATTGAATGACTTCATCATGAAATAGTTATTAAATGGGATTAAAAATAAACTTAGAGGGTTGTATTGATGATTATAATTCTGTAAGTACATACGTATTATGATTCTTTCCTGGCGCAATTCACGCTGATCCTGTATTTAGTGGTGTTTGATCTTTTGTTCAAGGCTTGAATCACTGATTTGGTTTGACGTTAGCTCCAGTTGTGAAAGAGAAAATAACAATGTCGTTAGCGAAACGGCAGTTTGTTAACCGCACCCCTCCGACTTCAATACCGGTTCTTTGTTCTTTCATCCCGCCAAAAGAGTATACCAATAAGGGGGAACAGAGCCCTCTTGTGCCATTTCGAAGCGTACAGATTAGAAACGCCATCTAGATATCATGACGGGAACTAAGGCTCTGTATGTATAGATCAGTATATTGTTTACTTAGATCATTCAAATTTTCTTGGTTTTTTTGCAAATAGCAGCTGTGTTTACGTTGTATGTTGATCAAAAGTATTATATTGGATTGATATAACGCACCCGGGAATATACCCGTTTTTCAAATTCCCATGTTACTACTGGATCGCTTGGAAGTTCTACGGGATTTTTGTTACAAAAACAATACATTTGTAATCATAGGGTGAAAAGTAGGTTCGCCTATTTCAAAATGTCCGTGCTCCACCGTGTCCATCTCCACCTGGTACACTGTTGTATTTTGTTTAAGTGAGTGCAGTGTGAAACTGTGAACTTCAAAACCAGTAATGGAGGGTTGTAAAATATATCTCTTGATTTCCTACGTTTTTCATCCATGGGGATTCATTCCCCAAAAATCACGCCCTACCTACTCAGCAATCAAGTTTTCACACTGAATATGCTCGCTGAAAAACCCTCTAGGCTCCCCAACCAATATTTCGGGGGTACTCGAGTAAAAAGGACCACGTAAAAAAACAGCACAATAAGAATTTACGCTTTATTAACAAAATAAAAAGCAAAACATTGCGATTTGGTTAATGTTAAGTGACACTTGGCAAAATAAATAATGAAATCCTAAAAACTTGAGTTTAGACAAGCTTTATTTGAAAGGAACATTTTAGGTACAAAAAAATATAAAATTTGCTAACTAATAATATACTTTCAGACCGCGTTCTAATATAAGCTATGGTCGCGCAATCGTTCATATCACTGATAATACGTTCGGCGAACACGAACGCGTGGTTTCGTAAATAAGAGTGACATTTGAGCACGCCAATTGTGTATTCGCTCGACCGATCGCTTATATTAGGACGCAGAGTCCGAAACTGTTGGATGTGGGATCAAAAAAACTGTTTGCTATAAATGCGGTATCCCGAACTACAGAGTATACATGAGAATTATATTTTATATGATAAGGTTTTGCATTATTACAGTATTATTATATTCACTACACGAATATACTTGGAATTGAAAAAGGAAAGATTACCATAAGATAACTTATTAATCCATTTTACTATAGAGAGAGAGATTTACAAAATGTTTCTGAAATTTCATGAGAAATGACAACAGTCTGGATTCCAATTATTTCACCCATTTCTATGTTTAACTAACATTTTTTATAAGTAATTGCACGTTGAATATACCCACGTATATTCAAAGAGAGACTTCATAAATACTGAGAGTGGGATGATTTATTGAAAATAAACCTTAACTGTATGTACAGTTGGCGTTAATTACAAGCGACTCCAATTATATATTTAACATCAGACTTTTAGCTACACAAACAGGTTAATTTCAATTAATTACAATTCTTGCATTCTATACCTTAAATACTTTCATACACTTATATAGGGTGATGGGTAATTAGTGACCGACACCTAAACACGTGATTGTACTCATGATAACAAATAACTTTCCCAAAGATTTTTTTTTTATATTCGGTTACTTTTAACACAATAACACAACAGCCGTATGAAACGCGCGCGAGGCGCCTTTGACCTATCAGCTGTTAGCCGCGTGACGTCGTACTGTCTCATTACTATCGTACCGTGCAACAGTGGATAGGCAGAGCATCCGCACGGCTCGCAAGCCCGCTCCGTAAGTTTTATTGTGATAAAAGTGTTCAAAAAAATAAATTTAAAAATAGTTTAAAAAATGTTCGTTTGGGAAAGTTGTTTATTATCATGAGTACAATCACGTGTTTAAGTATCGGACACTAATTATCAGTCACCCTATAAAGAAAGTTCTTTTCTGATATCATGTCAACTATCAAACTTTTTCGATGCCAAAACCCCATTTCTGACAGTCAATCGGCCAAAATCTGGTATCCATTCCGAAGGAATTGGAACAGCTGTTTCCTACAAAAGTGCAATACCTACACGGTCAAAATGTATGGAACTGCTGTTTTTTTTTTAAATTGCTGATAAAGTGCGTCGATGTCCCTTCCAACCTGTATTATAACATCAACCAATCACTTAAAGAGAAGACATAAGGGCGCCTGTCTCACTACGGACGAGGAAGTTCGCGGAAAATAAGATTTTTTAACACGTTCATTGCCACACCACGCGACGTAGCGTAAAGCGGCAAGTACTGCAGTGGCCGTTCACGGGACGTCGCGTGATGGTGCTTTGGGGTATTTTTTTTTGCCACTACTGGCCAAAACAAGAAACAAAGAATTTTTTATTTTGGCCATATAGGTAAGTTGAGCATTTTGGCTTGCCAATGAACGTGTTAAAAAATGGAGGATAAGTTTTCTACAAACAAAGCCTTTCTACAATGGTTGTTTACCCAAATATCATGGCCCCTAATAACAACGTGTGTGGTATATGTAATTTTAAAAGGAGTCTGTTTGAATGTAATAAATCAAATTATAACAAACAAAATGTTTGATGAGTGCAAGACAAATTCGATTTTTCGTCACCTCTCAATTAAAAATTTCGCAGTATAATAACCGAAGATTTCCGTGAAAATGTACGACCATTCCAAAAATTTCAATATCACACTGAATTGCAGATGTGTGATCAATGATCTATGACTGATCATTCAGTTTCTGATCACTGTGGCGCTAGTGAGACTAAATATGAAACTACAGTCCTATCACATAACTCTTATAGCAACCGTATTGTTCCGAGAATAAATATCATTGTGACAATGACACTAATGTGTTAGAGGCAATATAACTGTGCTAGGACTGTAATTATCTTGTAAAGAATAAGCCAATCAAGGCTACACATTCTCAACAATTATACATTTCTAGAGGTCCAAAGTTAAAACCTTTCTTTATCCAACCTCTTTCGTAACGTCGTCACACTAGCGCCACCTACCGGTACATTGCTGTACTCTTTAACAGTCAAGGAAGTTGGCGGCCATCAGCAACTCAAGGGCAATTTCCGGTGCAATAGGGAACTCGGGGATCTCCGTCGATGAGTTTGTGTAGCGCACCTTGTATGTGAAGTACATGCACACTTTCTGGAGTACGTGTGAGCTGGAAGAGAGAAATTTAATTGATTAATAGGTATTTAAGCATGTTTCTTGAAGTTTAAGAGGCAGAGGCTTAAATAATAAATAACTGTTTAGATAGTGCATCTTATACGGGGTGGAAAGGACACCGACGCGAAAACGGTTACCACGTATTCAGTACATCATTCTGAGCCCCCCTAAATAGCAGTTTTTCATCGGTTATTTAAAAAAAATCAGTTGTTCCATACATTTTGATCGTGTAGGTGTTGGACTTTTGTAGGAAACAGCTGATTTTCTTAAATAACCAATGAAAAATTTCTATGTGGGGGTGGCTCAGAATGATGTACTAAATATGTGGTTACCGTTTTCGCGTCGGTGTCCCTTCCACCCCGTATAAATATTAGTTATGGCTGGACTCCATAGTCAGCCATCAAAATAGCGGCAAATAAACATAAGCTTTAGAATCTTTCAAATAAGATTGAAATTCGTTTATCAAGACTCAAATACAAAAATATTAGTCCTACTAGGCCAATTGAGTCTGTCGATAAAACAGGCATGAATAACCTATTACTTATAAGTATAGAAATATAGGGGCCTTGTTTTTCATAACTGAAACCATTGTATTTAAAGATAACAGAAGTTGTGCACGCGCGTGCCCTCCACGCCAAGCCTCAATTTTGGGTCCTACCATTTTTTTTTTTTTTTTTTTTTTTTTTTTTTTTTTTTTTTTCTCATCTGCTATCAGTCATCCCTGACTATGATCAGATTTGTGGAAAGATGCATCACATTTTTACAGGATTAGGACCAGTGTCCAAATTCTACTTAATGAGGCAGCACAATATCAGCTTTCTTGAGTCTCTTAGCTTGATTTGGCATCAATAGTGAACGTGAAAGGGGATTTGGATGGTTCTTTAATCTATCTTTGTAGTTCTCTAGGTAGCGCTTGGCTTCTTCTAGGATCGTTGGGATTTCCAGGTGCTCATGGATTTCTGAGTTGCGAGCATACCAAGGCGCCGCTGCTAGGACCCTCAGGATACTGTTTTGACTTCTTTGAATGCACATGATGTTTGATTTGCTTGCGGAAGACCATAATTGAATCCCATATGTCCATATTGGTTTTATGATGGAACAATAAACTCGAAGTTTGTTACTCAGGGTTAGTGAAGATTGTCTGCCTAGTAGCCAGAGCAAGTTCTTGAATCGGTAGTTTATTTCTGTCCTTTTTTTCTTTAGGTGCTCCTTCCATGTCAACCTACGATCCAAGTAGAATCCCAGGTACTTCACACATGTTAGTTGTGGTAGAGTGTCCTGGCCCAATTTGACCGGGGCGCAATTTCCATGTCTGAGTGCAAAGGTGATGTGATTCGATTTGGATGCACTTGCCTTTATGCGCCATTTGTTTAGCCAGTTATGGGTCCTGTCAAGTTGATTTTGCAGCATGCTGCTCGCTATGTTGGCATCCTGGTTACAGGCCAAGAATGCGGCATCATCAGCGTAGGTTGCTACGAACACGTCAGGGCATTGAGGGAGGTCGCTAGTAAATATATTATATAAAACAGGGCCAAGGACGGAGCCCTGGGGTACCCCTGCAAGGCACCTGGCGAGAGAGGATCTAGCATCTCGTACCTTTACCTGAAACTGCCTATCGCTAAGGTATGATTTCATTAGCAAGTAAAATGAATGGGGCAGGAGCAACTTTATCTTGCATAATAGTCCTTTATGCCATACTCGGTCAAAGGCTTGCTGGACGTCGAGGAAGGCTGCCGAGCAATACTTCTTCATTTCTAGGCATTGTCTTATGGTGCGGTAGACTCGGTGTACCTGTTCTACGGTGGAATGTTGCTCGCGAAATCCGAATTGGTGATCAGGTACAACTTGGTTTTCTTGTAGGTGAGGTTTCAGCCTGTTCAGGACGACCCTTTCCCATAACTTCGATAGAACTGGAGTAAGGCTAATAGGGCGGTAGGAGGAAACTTCATTTTCCGGCTTTCCAGGCTTATGGATCATTACGATTTGTGATATTTTCCAGAGAGCAGGAACATAAGAGGATCTGAGAGAGGCATTAATGAGGATAGTAAGAAAGACTACTCCCTTTCTTGGCAGCTCCTTTAGAATTTTCGGAGTAATCAAATCGAATCCGGGTGCCTTTTTGGAGTTCATTGTAAATATCAATCTGGACAGTTCCCGTGGGGATGTTGGTCGCAGTGGGGCGCAAAGTTGCAGGTCTTGGTTGAGAATGGCATCTATTTCAGGATCATCAGGAACTGCAGGTTCGTTCGGTTTGAAGACATTGGCAAGGTGAGCGGCGAAAGCTTCAGATTTTTCTTGATCTGTACGAGCCCATGAATTGTCTGATCTGACAGGGGGGAAGCATTGCTGAGGTTGTGATAAATTCTTAGTTGCTTTCCAAAGGGAGTGAATTCCTTTAGCTTCAGGGGTTATTCTCTCTAGCCTGTGTTGTAGGGCATCATTGTTAGTTTTCGCAAGAAGGTCTTTGAGTTCCTTAATGGCACGGTTAAGACGGGTTTTGTCCCGTTCATTATGTGACGACTGCCAGATTCTACGAAATCGTCTCTTCTCTGCGATTTTTCTTCGGACTTCGATCGGGGTAGGTGTACTATGCGCAGAATGTTTTAACTCAGGGCTACTGATCCACGCTGCCACTTGTAAAAGATTGGTGAAGTATAAGCACGCGTCGTCTACGTCTTCAGGTGACTTCAGAGGTACGTTGAGATTAATGTTGTTTACAAGGTACTCTCTAAAGTTATCCCAATCGGTTTTGTAGTTGTAGAGCATGTCATAGTTTGGGTTACATTTTGCAGTCGTTTCACTCAATCTTAGTATGATTGGGGTGTGGTCTGAAGACCCGTCTAGGCTGGATTCTATTTGGGTGAATTTGTGGCATATGTTTTTTGTGACAAAGAAGTCAAGGAGGTCAGGTATTTTGTTAACATCCGTAGGCCAGTATGTAGGTTCACCTGTGGACAGAGTTGACAGGTTATTTGCATCGATACATTTTTTGAGTTCACGGCCCCTGGTTACGGTGAGTCTAGAACCCCAATCCGTATGTTTGGCGTTCCAGTCGCCACCTAGTCGCCGGTCCTACCATTTTGTCACATATTTGTGTCATTTGGCGTACAGGGCACGCGCTTGCTTGTCACGTATATATGACAATGGCGTTCAAAACGTTAACTACTATCATATACTCACGGAATCTCCCTAAAGTTGACCTCATTGGCTTCATTCTCAGCGAACTGCCCGGGACCACTCAGCATAGCCTTGATGGTCCCAGAGGTGAGCGCATGCTCCCTCTTCACGATGAACTCGTGGCCGTCTGAAGAGATCAGCTTCACGTACATCGCGTTGGGGCCTTCGCAGCCCCCGTAGAGCTTCTCTTCGGGGACGGCTGCCCCAACTGAGCCGACGGCGCTGCCGCCGCTTCCTAAAAGTCATTTATTTAAATTAGACTATTGACCTCGTTGGTCTAGTGGTTGCAAGCGCGACTGCTGAGCAGGAGGACCCGAGTTCGATTCCCGGGTCGGACGAAAGTTACCGGACCCAGACCCGGAATGAATGCATGGAAGGTTGTTCCATCAGAGATTTCTCAGTAGCAGCCACACATTCTAGGTTTGTGGCCAGTTAATGGTTATAGGCTCGTCCCCTATTACATGGGACTTAAACATAACTGGCGAAATGTGGGTGAACTATTAGGCATACCTCTGCCTAACCCAGGGATTACAGGTGTGATGTTATGTTATGAAAAAAGAAGTAGTCTAACCGGTGCCTGCAGCGCTGCCAGAGCGCTGCTCCTCAGCCACACTCGTCGCCGACGCGGACCCTGCCGGCGCTGTTGCCACTTGCTGGTCAGACATTTTCCTGCAAGCAAAATGATTCAAATTAGTAACACACAATGTTGCCACCTTACTTTTTGAAGACCCCTCTTATTATTCCTAATTTTATTACCATCAACTTCCGTTTTATTGGGCAAATGTAATTGGTTTCATTTAGTCCTTTCTGACTCTTTACTATAACCTGATTTAACTTTAAGTTTTATTTTAAAAAAGATGAATGAATGCATGGAAGTATTTTGGTACTATGCATAGAAATTTTATTTATAATAATAAATTTATTAGCAACAACTCGAAGCTACAAAAAATGGCTAAAGCAGAAAGACATATTGACCATATTTAATCCACTACTATGGTCTACTGATGAGCTCTCACTGGAGGTCACACTCGAGCTGCCACAACTCACAACATACCTGCTTATAGCTAAAATGCTGATTGCAGATAAAAAAAGTTTTTTTTTACAAAATTTCAATGAAATTTTATTTTATTCAATCATTATTTCAAATTTTTATTGTATTTCAATTCAGTTCCTGTAGTTGTGAATCTTTTATAAATCCATTTATCATTTTTCGATTGCCCTCTCTAGGCTAAAGCGGTGATGTGGTAATGTTAGAAGTGCTAGATCTAGCCCAAAAAGGAATAAGGTGCCAACCCTGGTAACACAGCTTTACAAATGTTCCTAATATTTGGCAATTCTGATGGTAAGTCAGTAGTTAAGTTACCAAATCACGTCTGTAACCTCAGAAGCATTACAAGTGTATTGCCAATGCTATTCAAGAGACAAAATATCATTCTATGTCTCAAACAACTGTAATTAAAAAGGCTCATATACCAAGAGTGTTCGTTTGATTTGTTAAAGTCTTATGTCTAAAACATAAGACTTTTGCATCATGATATTAACAACCAGCAGTGTCCCACTGAAGCGTTGGCTTTGATGATCTTCAACCTAAATAACGACCTTTGGCCAAATCTTCGGCTTCAGCCAAAATGGGCCAAAGTTTTTGCCGTACAACTCTTGATGTTTATTATCATTGCTCAAATCATGGCCATATTGTGCCTTTTTATTATTTTCTTCCGAAATCAGTCCATTGACTATGAACACATGTGTTGCCTGATTGAAATTTTCATGGTTACATTATATTTCCTATTCTTTTTAGTATAGTTTGCTCTTGGGTAAACGGTACTTTGTATTAGAGGTTTATCTTTCTTCAACTTAGATTGAGTTGAGTTTTATTTCAATTAAACCAATTCTAGGCATTTTTGAATTATCTAAGATTTGGTCAATTTATAATGATTTTACTTACTTATAAACAATATTATATCAGTTATTCTGCATTAGGATTATAATATTATCAGTAGTTATACATATTCATGATTCATTTGCAGATAATCTAAGTGCAATGTACAGGAAAAGTAAAGGGGTTTGATATTCACACAATTTCTGAAGTTTTTGCATCATACACAAATCCAATATCAGTTTTTCTAACATTTTTTTTTTCATCTGTCTTCTTTAATATGAATGTGTACCTGGTTGGCAATAGGTTGCCCTCTATTACATGGGGCTTAAATATAACGAGAAATGTAACTGTACTATGATATACCTCTCTACAGGGCAAATAAAGGAAAACAATAGTGCACATTAAGATTAAGGTATGCAAAGGGAAAAATAACTCTTTGTGCACTAGACTTATTCAAAAGTGTATTTTTGAGAGAGAGATGAGATCGTCCACTGCGCTGGCACAAGCTACTATTTAAAAATAATAACTATTAAATACATAATTTAACAATCTTGAGTTTTACTATTGTTTTTTGAATCCACCAAATTTTCACTGCTATTCTAAATTTAGAATATGACCTCCCAGCACTGGTATTTATATATTAATGTACATTTAAGTTAAAACTTACCAAACCAATGTCAATTTACAATAGCTAACATCAAAAATGATTTGAGAAAAATAGTCCTCCAAATAAAAATGCAAAGGGCACAAGAATCTTGGATGCTAATAAACTTTGACGTCATAACAGAGTGACTGTGCATATATTAAACATTACCTGGTTTATTTATTTGCTTCTAGAATTTACGAAGTAAGTATTTAACTGCTGTTTTGGCTTGAAATCGTCGAATTTGTTAAATAAAAACTGAAAGTTAGGTTAACAGAATCAGAGTGATTGACAATTGGAAGTTTTGACTGACTGACATGACAGTGAATGAAAAAGAGAGAATGAATGAAATCGAACTTTTCTGTTTTCCAATAAAATCAGATACGAGCCTTTTAGAACAACGAACACAATATTACTTTATTTACTCCTCATCTTACAAACATAGTCCAGAGTCAAGGTAGCACTACCGGTACTTAGAGACTGATATCTTTACTGGTTTCTGCCGTTTTCCTGTGAAATAAATAAATTGAAATTATAGTGAAGCATTTTTGTCCATCCTTGATTGGAAACGTTGGCTGCTATGGGCTCATGGCTAGTAATCGTACTAAAGTTTTAAACAAACGTTTCAACAACCGCATGTTTCATTTTTAATCTTACTTCATGCATCGCGTGCTTAAACAAACGAAAACCCAACTGGCCTAAATCTTACATGATACTTATAATATATTATGTAGAGGGATTGATGATTGTAGTGTCAATTATTGGATTGAAATCTGGAATTAAAATGTTTCTAAAAACAATGTTGCTCAGCTTTTGGTTCGAAATAAATACAGAATTCTCGCATAAGCCAAAATTGTAACTGATATAGCAAAGTACTAGCTAATAGAAAAAAGCACGTCCGTCTGCGATTTTTCAAAGATAATGTACTTAAGAAGGTGATGCATACAATAAGCTAGTGTTGTCCGCCCAAATGTACGTTAGGCCGTTAGCCTTAAAGCGTGACCTAAAACTAAGCTCTGATCACGATAGGAATAGAACCTAGCGACCCTGTACAAAACAGTAATGGTTGCGACATTATAGAGATCAACGGATGAAATATGGAATAATACAGATTATTAAAGATAACCACGACTAAAGCAATAATAAAAAAGCTAAATGGTAAGATAAAACTGCCGTTTTGACAGAAAATAATTTGTTGCGTTCCAGGGATCTTGTATTGCATAACTGTGAAACATCTTCATATGATTAAAATTGGATTAAAATAAGAAAAAAGAAATGAAAGTAACACTGAAAACGATACATAGCCATTACTTGTACAAAGCCCGAATTGATACTAAAATAATTTACCCAACAATATTAGTCAAATCGACTATTAAAAGCTGAAATATTTAAAACACTTGTGATTCTGAAAGCCCTCGATGTAGGTCAATGGACCACAGCTGACGATTCGGCGGACTTTTTTTGACATGGCTTTTGGCTTCATTTCATTATTTTGACATTTCGTGATTTCGATGTCAAGCGCTACGTATTTCTTTGAAAAAAGTTATTTTTCCATCCGTTTTCATTCTTTATTCAGTCTTTTCAATCGAAAAGTGTCTTAGGGACGCGGGTGGAACCCATCACTGTGTTTAATTCGACTGCGGACACGAGAAATTCCGCGAGAACCATGTGACACGAATACGAAAAAGGGCTTCCAGACCGTCAATGTGACAGAAATGTTTTCTGCCATCGCGACGGGCCAGCGCCACCGCGGAGCCGATACGAGCACGACGCGAGATCAACGAACGGCGATATAGGGCAAGCGCGTCAAAAATGTGCGCGAGATGGCCAGCCCGCCACCGAACCCTAAGGAAGGCGAGGAGGGCGGCTCCGAGTTCAAAGAGGAGCCGAGCGGGGAACGCCCGGCCGCCCCGCAGAAGACGTTCATAGCGCCGCCCGCATCGCAGCTGCCCACGAAGCTGCAGTACGTGACGCTCGGAGCGTCCGGCCCCAGCGGCATCAAGCAGTTGTTCCGCACGGTCAAAGTGGCGCGGCGCATCCCCACGCTGCCGCGGCGGCCGCGCGAGGGCGAGGGCAGCGCGCCCGGCCCCGCGCTGCCCGAGCCCCGGGAGCCGCGCGTTCGCAAGGACCACGCCAAGCGCCATATCTGCGGCACTTGCGACAAACGCTTCTCAAGCCCCGGCAAGCTCAGCCAACATGTTCTTTCGCACACTGGCGAGCTGCCCTTCTCCTGCGACCTGTGTGACAAGCGCTTCAACTCTAAGTTCAAGCTTGTGCGACACAATCTCATACACAGTGAGGCACGAGCCTTTGCGTGCAATGTTTGTGGTAAGACTTTCAATCGTAAGGATCATCTCACCAACCATGTCCGAGTGCATAATCCAGTAAAAAAGCTTTATACATGTGAGAGGCCAGATTGCAGGAAATCCTACACATCCCTCTTAAGCTACCGAAAACATGCTGCCCTGCATTCTGCTGAGGAAGGTAATCTTCAGTGTAAGATATGTGATAAGAATTTTACCACCCGGCAAGATATAATATATCACTTAAAAGTCCACACTGGTAGCCGCACTGTTAAAAATGATTGTGATAAGAAGTTCACATGCAACTATTGTGATCGAAAGTTCTTCACAGCTAAAGATGTTCGTCGTCATCTCGTTGTGCATACGGGAAGACGTGATTTCCTGTGTCCTTATTGTCCTCAAAAGTTTGGACGTAAGGACCATTTGGTGCGGCATGTCAAAAATGCACACCCTGAGGAATCATGGAAATCTGCAGCAGTAGGTACGTCTAGTGAACCCCCACCTGAGGCATCTGCATTTGAAGAAACATACACGGAGTACCCCATTGAAGGTACTGATTTTTCTATGTGGAAATCACCCTCACCCAAAGAGAGTACATCAGAGGGAGGTCCAACCAGGGTACCCTCCACAGATATTATTGTTGAAATTCCACCAGACCTTGATATAAAGGTGGAGCCTATAGAAATAAAGGAAACCATAGAAATAAAGATAGAGCAGCCAGGGTCACCAGGATGTACGCTGCTACCAGTTGATCAGTTTCCTATGATGTTCATGGTAGCTCCGCCATACTCCCAAACGCCGTCTGACTTGCCCTTTCTGTCGACGCAGGAGCTGCCAGACGCAATGGAAGCGCATTTACTTCATTCAGGGAATGTGGAGTCCCTGTTGATGGATCCGGGCGAGGGCCCTTCAGGTTTGTCAAGCCAGATGCTAGGGCTGTTAGAGGATAGTGAGCCAACATTCACAGGGGAGGAAGGTCGAGTCCAGCAACGACTGCCAGCGTTCACGCAGGCCTTCCAGACGGCGCAGAGCTCTAAGCCCCCGCCGCCGCCACCCCCGCCACACTAGCCTCGCCTCACCGACACCTCCATGCCATTTACACTTTAATCTTCTACTCGAGGTTACCTAGGAGGGAGCAAGCAGTTCTACATTAGACTGTGGATGGCATCAGAAGGTCATGAAGGTTGAGATTCCTGCATTTAGCTTATGTGAATACCGAACTACCTCACTAGGTAAGGTTGATCTAAGCTGTAAATAGTCTTGAGTGCAGTTAGTAATGCAATTTGTAATATTGTTGGACTTGTAATATTTTCACCTTGTAAGCATATAGGTACGGAAGCTAGAGGGTGCGCGCCCTCCGGCTTATATTGCCAAATTGTATATTTGTATGTCTCGGGTATACCAAAATTACTTCCGAATTCTACATGAATATGTGATCTAGTCGTGTATGTACTTTCGGAATTATATATTGTTTATTTATAGCGTACATGACGTTTATGGAGTATAATTGGGACCAACTCTGTGAGCTATTAGGTGGGATACAGTTAGTGCTTAGTAGAGACGGGACGCGTGCGCCCCGTACGAGTATAGTGAGCAGAATACGAGCAGGGTGTATGGCTCTTGGAAGCAGTGAGCTATTATAATATGTTTAGAGAGGCTTGCTGCTTTCGACGCGATAATGTAATACAACAGAGAGCATATTCCTTTCGAATCAATAAAGTGAATGTAATATTCTGCCGGAGTAGATTAACATCAGATCTGTCTGTAACTAGATTGCTATATCATCCTTATGTGTAAGTGCTAAGTGTTCATTACAGAGTTATACAATTAAAGGCTTTATATTGTATGGTATTAGGGTTCCATTTCATTCTATTGTACAGAATGATATCGAAGTCCTTACAACTCAGCAGACTTGAGCTGGAAACAAAATGCAATAAAAATGATCAATATACCTCAGAGGCACTCGTGCTTCCTATAGAATAATATAAACGATACAAATTGGGTGTGTGTCTGATGAGCAAAGTAGACGACTTCGCGTTCGTAGGTAATTTACAGCGTTATCATTTTCATTATAACTAAAATGTGCCAAAAGTGATAGGATTGTGGATAGGTGAAGTCGACGTTCGTTGCCGAGATCGCGCTCAAAATCCAGGTTTCACTTGCTCGTTAGACTCGCGTGTGCAGGAACTAAAACTCATACTTACGGATATTCCAATCGATCTGCCGCTAACGACGATAGGTATGCCAAAATTTCATTATTTTGACCACAATAAATTTTTATTTTTCATACAGAAATAATTTTCGCAACTTGTTACTTCAGAGGAGCAATTTTCTTGGCATACGTTTTAGAATAATGAGCCAAATTATGTAATTCGTTTAGTGATGTGTAAGTGTCAGATGGTTGATGTTATAATAGCGAGAATTTAAACATACAACTTGTTCGGTGCGAAATGGACGGATATTATAGCTTGGATTAGGGGCCTTGCATTTACAGACAAATGTTTTAGCGTATTCAACGTGTGCACAACTCATAAGACGTCATTTGCCTGAAGATTCTTTCTTTGTATAACCGCATTAACAGCCTAAGAAGAAATAACTAACTTTGTTTTAAATTCGTGTTAGTTTTATCCAAATATTCTAATACTTACATAATTTGAAACACTCCTTTTTCGCTGCGATTCTTGGTCAAACCTAAGTCTTCAACACCTTGTCTGCAATTTAATGAACTAAAGAATCTTATCAATTCAAAATTGAATGTCCATAATCTAGAAATGTGCCTAAGCAAACCGCAAATAACGATAGACAACATTCTGGAACTGCAATTTCTCTATATCTGATTGTGCGGCGAAACTTAATTGATTCCCAAATCCTTATGGTTCCAGTTCTGATGACTTTTACAATATTATTAATTAATTTTGGTTATTTAATTAGGTTTTAACGTCTTAACGCGTTGTCTTATCGCGAGTTGTGCACGTGCGCTGTTCATTTCAGTTTCTTTTAGAGCGCTATCGAGATTGGAGCATCATTATAATAATATTAGTCAAAAATACGTCGTTTCTTGTCTTAATGGTAATGTAATAAGCAGTTTACTTTGCAGCATTTAGAACTTGAAACCTTTGAAGTTCTTCAACAACATTATTCTGGAAAGAAAATGAACAACTACCCTCGTTTAAAACTATCTCTTTATACCGAGCTTTCCTTCAATCAAACGTAATTAATATTGGGATAGTTTTAAACTGTTGTCAGTTTACAATATGCAATCTTTTGCTTTTCAGAATATGGTGAAAAGTATAAATTCGTAATTACACCACCTACCCCGATTTCGATAGCTCCCTAAAGTATTTTGAACAATAAAGTCTCATTCCTGACACAACATGTTAAAAGTATATTTTAAGTTTAATAATTTTTGGTAATATAAAGGTTTTAATAATAATGGTCAATGTTCGGCGTCTTGTAATGCGAGGAGAGCATAATGGTGAGATCATGTACACGCTTGATATGTAGAATATTATGTGAATAATTCTAATCTATTAGGTTAATAGGACTGTAAAAAATTTAATCTACCTCAAATGCAACTTATTCTGTTCTAGAAATTTAATTGTACTATGTTAGGTTAGTGAGAAAATTAGTTTTTTTTCTATTTGAGAAATACACGACCATAGGGCTGGTTGAATCAGTTAACACCTGTTGTCTTAATTTAATGTATAAGTGTGTGCTGCATATCGAAATCTTTATTGATATACAAGTTAAATATGTATGATTATTATTAATTTCGCTTTTTATTTTATTGTGCTCTATAAGAGTGGCCTTTGAGTTCAATGTTGGATAGTTTTCGGATCGAGTTAATACAAAGTTTACAATCGAAAGATCTGGAATTTTAAAGATAATGCAAGAAAAAAATAAAAATAAAAAAAAGTTTATCTATAATAATGTTAGGACCTTTCCTATCGCACATTTGGTATAAGTAAAAATAAGAAATTTTCATATATTTTGTATATCGATGATTATACATATTTCCTTTATGCAGATATCAGAAAAGATTTCCGCAAAAATGTTTTTTATAAATACAATTTATATGAAACTGTTAATGTTTAAGTTTTTTAGACTGTTGTATGTATTTGTTGGAAATATTTTTGCTAAATCCTTCCCGAGGTTGTAGACTGAGAATCAATCGGTTTGTGGGTTTGAATTGCTTGTATTGCTTTAGCTTAAAATTATATTTGTGCTACCTATTCATTTAATCAACTTCGGTTTGTGTAGATATTCGTAATTCAGTCTTGACACCTAAATTCTTCCAGAAAAAAATCATAATAGCTAGCTTCTATTAATTTTGAAAGCAAAACCATACATGTATGTATTTGGTAAGAGTTTTTTACCTTTTTAAACTTCGAACGCTTCTTTACTAAAGCCAAACCACAAGCCGAATTCCCGGATTCAGTCTATGCCCTTATACCACTAGTCATATACAATAGCAGTACATTATATTCTCAAATAGGCAGTTATACTGAGTGATATTTACCTATCTGACGATTTACAATAGTTTTACAACAATTGGTGCAAACAATAAGTACAAAATGTTACACATAGTGTATAAATACCGCCGGTTTCGTCTAATTATACCTATCAATGGAATTACCGACGTTTGTCATAACAGGATAACGCAGTGTGAGAAAAAAAAGCTTTATCATGTAAGTTCTATAAAAACGTCTAATTTACGTTCCAAACAAAGAAAAAAATTACTATTTAATTTACACGATAAGGCTAGTAGGCCTTAATTAGATGAAATCGGCGCTTATACTTTTTCCTCATATTTTATTATTGATACATAAATATACAACGACACAATGCAATATATTTTTATAAAGTTTTTTTTAGATTGTAAAATAATTATTAAAATAGTTAACATATCAAAGACTACCATGTACGGCCGTTTTTGTTGTCATGTAACTTGAATATTTAATATTAAAGTTCATTACCTGTATTTATTTATTTAACATTTTATAGTTAACAGATGTCGATTGACGATAAAATCTATCTGTTTTGGCGACACTATAAGTGTTTACCTTTTTATTTTAATTGGGGAATATCTATGCATAATTGTTAACTTTTTCATGTACCCCCAGTTTTTATAGTTTTATCTTTAATGAGTGTAACTCATTTGTATTTATATTTTTGTAAAAACGAAATTATGTTGTGTAATACCAAATACATAATTATTATCATATTTTTTATTTTGTGCTTACATCTGTAAAGTTTCGAATATTTTTTTAATTTCTCTATAGTTTTGGTTACAGCAACGAAGCTGCTGTGAGTGATAGAATAATATTGTTTTTAAATCATGTTGAATTTAATTTACGATGCCTTTATTAAAACTGCATTTTGAAATATATTTTTTTCGCTGAAAGATGTTCTATAAAATTGTATGAGAATCTTGCAATAAATGTTACCTTAAATTTGCATTTGTAAACACCTAAAAAGTTGTAAAAATCTGCACAAAACAATTTTTCTAGTAGTATTCTCTTACTCGTAGCAAAAAAATTAAAATTATAAAAAAAAATGATCAATAGATATACGATATACGTAATTTTGGTACATACATAGGGGCCTTATAATAAATGAAAAAAAAAAATGTAGAAGATTTATTGATTTAAAAATGAAAAAAATAAATATTTTTAGAAACGTATGATATTTTAATAGAAATGATCTATTTTTGTTACGCTTTTATGGAGTAATACATAATGAATGTTTTTAAAAAGAAAGTAACATTTCAGATTGACAGTATGTTGGAAATCAAGATTTACGAACTACATTTTTCCATAAGAATTAGGATAATGGGTAATGCAACTTGTGAAATAATAAAAAAATACTTATGAAATACCGTTGGCAACGGTATCCCATAAATAAATCAAAGTGTTCTTAGACTTTCGTTGCTGAGTGTACGTACTTTCAGCTTCATTCCTTTTGGGCCTAAGGAACGTAAATCTTGATTTTCAGCAAACAGCCGTCTAATGACAGTATCTGATTTACTAACGCAAACGATTTTGCCTCACAGGATAAATGATAATAAATTATAAACAATGTACCTGGTTTATAATAACATGATGTAATGGTCTTCATTGTAATAAATATTTGGAACATCCATTTTGTTTTGTTTTCCCGCCCACCTATCTTTTTTCAGGATTGTCTGTGCTCCGTAGCGAATTTTTAAAGTTATGTTTCCGGGGCAAAGACATTTTATTATAATTCCTCTCACAGATCACAATTTACTTTCAACTATTTAGTTAAAAATATAGACAATAACAGTAAATAATTTAATAAGAAGAAAATATATTGACGCTAAACACTTGTTAGCAATTAATCATCCTGTCATTGTATCATTAGTCTGATTTTACGCGCATTTACGACACTACATTATTACCCAATTGTCGGTATTAAATGGTCATTATTTACCATCCCGAGGAAACAAGAAAAACTATCAACGTCAGCTCTACGTAGTTACGAGGAAAAATTAATTTATCAATGACGTTGCTAGTTCGCGGGTCAATGACCTTTGAATGTCTAGTTTTTTTGGCGATTTCTAATGCACTCGACTAGACAGTTGTGTTGGTGTTCGCGTGCCGGCGACGATGCGTCAGAGCCGTCTATAGATAGATATTTTACTACTATACTGCTTTGACAGTATAACCTCAAAAGAATAAAACAAGTGTATGCAGCCAATATAGATGAAATATATTTTATTGCTGATCAATTCTTTAACAAATAACACATAGACTTAGAACCAGAAATAACAAAATAAATACCTAATCCACGGTAAACAAGAGGAAACGCAAGAAATGCAGTCAGGATAATTATTAGTCTATCTATAAACACGAAATTTCTATATACTTACAGCAGGTGTTATGGTTAACTTCAATTGAATTTTACACAGATATACATTCATTATTGTAAATATACAAGTTCGATGATTATTTCACATTATATATCATCGTTTTTATTCAAGTATCTAATTTTTCTATACCTGAATTTGAACTAAATTAAAATTGTACTAAAAATACTAACACCCTCCCGGTAGCCGGGCGCGGAGGCCGCAGATTTAAATATTATAATGCTTTAGAAAAATATCGTTTTTACGAAACAGACAGAGACCAAAGAGTCCCAGAGTTTTAAGGTTCGTCCAACCTATAAATGCACGTATTTTTTAAACACCAGTCACCGAAAAAAAAAGGAATGTTCGATAATTGAAACGTTACTAAACGTAGTCTTTGCTAGCTGACGCGACCCGTCGCCTCAGTCTGTTAACAAACTGGCAAGCGAGAAAGAATCATTTCACTGTCCGTCTCTTAATTTTTCTCACTTTGCCGCCTTTAGAGGGTTTGCTCTTAAGCGTTATACTATCTAGATTTGGTAGTTCGGTGTCCGTATGTCTGTCAACGTTCTTGTGGAGCACGGGGTTGTCGTTGGCATCGTGGTCGGAGCTGTCGACTCCATTCTCCATTCGCACTGTGTTCACGTAGACCGAGTTGTGTGGGGGGCTCACGTCCATATCATCGTCGTCGGAGTCCTGATAGTTCCCGTTGGGCTCCGGCCGTTTGTACTGGAAGTTCGTCCGCCTGTACGTGACATCTTCGTCGGATTCCGCGGCTGATTTGACTTTGTATCGTCGGTTAATGTTTTGGAGAGATTGGTTCTTCTGCAGTTCGCCGTGTAGGCTGTCTCTGATGTCCATTTCTGAGGTTGATTTGGTGCAGTATTCCTCCTTGTCCGACTCTGAATATTTGCGGGAAAGTCGTCGCGCGTCGAAGGTCTTGTCTTTGTCGGTGAGCGAGACGGGCTGTGCGGTGTTGGTGGGAGACTTGAGCCGCACTTCGGGCCCTCCGCCATAGATGCTGGTGAAGAACCGCCATAACTCCTCGCTGAGCTGAGCGTGGTCGGAGCCCGGTTTGATCGTGAGTGTCGTGGTGCCGTCGATTTCCTGGAAATTAAATATCACAATTAAAAACACATAAAGGTGAGCGTATCTACGATAAGTTTTGTTGTTTTAAGCTTTAGTTTATGTTCTTATCGATGAACTGTTGCATCCCAAGTGCCAGCTGAGTCCTAAGGAGAATCTTGATAAGGCCAAAACAAAATAAGTCACTGAGCATGAGGTCCCAGGTTCGTTTCGGGGGTCGGGCAAATTGTTATTGTTTTTTTCCATAAGGAATTTCTCAGTAGCAGCCACGGACTCTGGATTTGTGCCCGGTTGATAGCAATAGACTCGCCCTCATTTACATGGGACTTTAACATAACTGGCGAATTGTGGGTGTACTATTAGGTACACCTCTGCCTTTCTCTTCCGGGATTACAGGCGTGATGTTTTATAAAAATAAGTCAGGTTTTCATAAAGAAAAACGGTTTGAATTAAATAGTAAAGGTTACTTTTTAAGCAACTTAGTCATCTACTAAGCAGAACTATGCCACTGCCAATTTTTTTGCAATACTTCTGAGTACCTTCCTTCTTACAGAGGCGCCGGCCGGTGACTGAAAAGTTGTGGTAATTGGTTGGCTTGGCATGTGATGTGGAGGAATGAGGAAGCAGTCGTGAGGAAAGTTTTGAGTATGAATGTGGATGGCTATAAGAGTAGAGGAAGACCAAATAAATGATGGATGGACTGTGCGAAGGATGTTATGGCAAGAAAGGAGGTGTCTGATGAGATGACGAGGAAAAGCGAAGTATGGAAGAAAAAGACATGCTGCGCCGGCCCCAAATACATCGGGATACCGGCAGGAGAATGACAATGACTTCTGAGTCACCTTCCACGATATAGTCCTCCTGTTTTCGGCCACAGCGGCCAACCTTAGCGGAGATTAGCCATCGGCGCGGGAGTTATTATAGTGCAGGTGTGTGCGCAGACACAGGTGCACTCTCTGCTCCTTTACTCTCTTAACGATGGGATGGCAATCCGACACCGACCGACCGGAGAGAGACCCTCCCCAATACATACAGTTTGAATACAAATAATAGTTATTGGTACCTGTTTGCTAACGATGCCAGAGTTGTCGACGGGAGGCGGCGGCTGCTGCGTCTTGTTGCGCACGAAGGCCTGCCACTGCCTGAACCAGTGCATGCTGATGCCGTAGATCGCGTGAGGTCGTTCTTGTTCCTGTACGTCACATATTTGTTATAACAAGGGAACGATTCTTGTCGCAAATATAATTATATACTTTTATTACACACAACATCCTATCCTATTAAATGAGCAATATCTATACAAATAAATAAAATTGAAGGGTCTGTTTGTGATATCAAAATAACAGCTTTTCACTGAATGCATATTATTATGAAAATGTAAACGGCACACTTATAACAAAAACGATTTTTTTTCAAATTTTGTGTGTCTATTTGTTCCGGATAATCTCCGAAACAGTAGAATCGATTTTGACGGGACTTTTACTGGCAGATAGCTGATGTTATACGGTCTAACTTAGGCTTACTTTTATTTTAGGAAATCAATTAGGGTTCCGTGCAAAAAAAAAAACCTTGAAATTGGTAACAATATCAGATTCAAAAAGGGCAGTCAGGTCGCGGGCAACAGTAGTTTGTATTATATTTATAATCACGTTCTCGAAAACGGCTCTAACGATTTCGATGAAAGTTGTTCCACCCGAGCAAAGCTTGGTCGCGAATGTACTGTCATATAATTAACGCACATCCCGAAAGAAGTTTGTTCAAAATCGGTCCCTGAATCAGTTATGGTCATTTGTGTCCCAAAAATACTAAAATTTAAAGTCACCCTTTCGCTGTGTAGTCAAAACAAACAATGGACAAAGACAATAAGACTATAACTACTGTGTGCGTGGGTTTATTTGTAATTATAATGTACCGTAAGATGGAGTGGAAAATTAACGCAGGGGTGAATCGTGACAAAAATTTGAAAGGGTTCTTAACAAGATTTTGTAACAATATTTTGATTGAAATGAGTGTCCATGGAGTATTGCCCTTTCTTCTCCATAGAGATCTACGCTTTGGAATGGACAACTACAGTAATTTCACAAGTTAAAGTTACACTTTGTTTTTTGTGACATTAGAAAGTGCCTGTAATGGTCTAATTGAAATCAATGCTTTGAGTTGAGTTGAGTTAACCTTGAATTAATATGGTATGCTGCCCACAAAGTCTCTAAATAATTAAGTAAATAAACTGGTACATACATACATAAGTTACATAAAATCACGCCTGTTATTCCCGAAGGGTTAGGTTACCCTAATAGTTCACCCACATTTCGACAGTTACGTTTAAGTACCATGTAATAGGGGGCGAGCCTATTGCCATCAATCGGGCCTAAATCCAGACCCGTGGCTGCTACTGAGAAATTCCTGATGGAAAAACCTAATGCCACTTTGCCCGACCCGAGAATCAAACCCAGGAGCTCATGCTCAGCAATCGCACTTCCGACCACTATACCAACGAGGCCGTCATAACAGTTCAACATAACTGGCGAACGTGCGGTGAATGGCATGTGGATGTACACCTCTGCCAAACCCTTCGGGGATTACAGGCGTGATGTTAATGTGTGTTATTTTACCTCTGACATCAGCAACCCAACAACAACCTTATGATTACGAGAATAAAGATCACTGTAATACGGGTACTCTTATATCATATGATTCAATGTTAAAATCCCAATTAATGTTTTGTTTCGTTTCACCACTGCGCCCCTACTTACTCCGTTGTACCCGGTACATAAAAGTAAAAATTCAGTGTATTAAAAAATAATATTCCTATTCTGGTGTGTTTTTAAACATCATTCCGTCTCTATCATCTTCAAACAATAAACAGAAACAGAATGATGGTTGAAATGTTAGGCATTAATATTATTTTTTGATATCTTGCCTGGCAAGCAGCACTTTTTGCCCAGGAGTGGAATAGAGCAGGCTAGGAACAAAAAAATAAAAGCAACATTCATTGTACGATCAGAAAAGAAATCTGTAGAAGGATTTTGGAAGTTTCATTAACCGTTTGACTCAGATATGATGTTATTTATTATACAGGGTGTAAGGGACAGCCCTCCACAAACTGACACGGTGCATCCAGCTTCTTATTTTGAATCATATTCCACCGTTTACCGTTTTTTTCCGTTACTTTTCCTCTATTCAATGTAAAATTACATTCCCTGTACGCAGCACTCGATGTATGTAAATAATACGGCTAAAATCAAAAATCCAACAATGGATGTTGAAATACTCTAATGAACGAAGTGTGAAATCAGCTGTTCACTTCCTGCCTAGCTAGAGTTCATCGAACTCATCGTCGCGCTTGCCGTTCGCTACGTGCGTTTTGCTACGGTGACGATACATTGCGTATGAGGAAATAAAACAAATCAAATTCATTGGATTCCTATAACATTCCTGTAATAATTTCTTGTACCGGTCATCTTAGTATGATGTACTGAATTCACCCCATCAGTTTTTGGAGGGCTGTCCCCCTGTATGTTTGTGGCTCATAAACTACCAATAACAATATAAGAAAGAAATAAGCAGCAGATGCAAAAAGGCTTGTAAGGCACAGTCGAGGAATTAAACATTTTCATACCATTAAGCATAAAATTTTTTGGGCATTTTACGTTCACGAGTTTGTTTTTAAATGTCAACGTTTTGAAAGGAAATGAGTTCGCAATGTTGACATGACTGTGTCCGTTATAAAGAGGTAAAGTTTATTAGTTTGAATGTAGGGGGTAATCTTCAGAACTACTGAACAGATTCCGAAAAATCTTTCACTAATGGGATGCTACATTATCCCCGAGTGGTATATTTGAAACTTTTCCGTGTCCGAACATGACACGAGCGAAGCCGACGGCAAAAGCTTGTTTTTCATAAAGAAATTATCTTTTTGTCAGTATACCTGGAAGCTAGCGTGCAGCTCGCAGAAGGAGGCGAGCTCCCTAGCGCGGCGCGTGCGCAGGCGCTGTGCGGCGCGCGCGCACACGCCGCACTCGTGCACGTGCGACACGGCCGGCCCGCCGCCGAAGCTGGAACACATAGCATCGGCTTATTTCACACTCTTTTCACAACAATTGCTCTGACCGCAGCAACACAACATGAATCTTATTATAACACGAATAAAGTTCATTGAAACACTTGTCAGTGGCCGCGACCCAACACAAATCTTATCTTAACTGAAATAATGATCACAGTGATTTTTGCAGTTACGTTTCGTGCCATCGCTCGGTGAAAGGGCGACCATCCACTTCATACCAGGACTCTTCTGTGCCACGAAAAGCACGTTAAGCCATTACACCTAGTCAGAAGCACCAAACACTTACAACCCATCTTACAAAGAGGTATCGTGTCCCCAATAGCTATGTAGTGGTGGTCGGACAGATAGTCAAACCTCGTATTAGGTCAGGTCTCCACCAACGTGAATCGAACCGAATGGAGAAGTGACGTGCAAGATTAGACCAATCACAGAAGAGAATCTTGATGTGGATTTCAACCAATGCGATTGGTTGATTTCCACACGACTCGCTCAGCTCTGCGCTCAGCTCGTCTCCGCTTTGAAGGAAACCTGGCCTCATATATTTATATGCAGCCGACACCAACATAATTAATAAAAGACTAGGCTGATGATGAAGTAGGATATGCTTGCAGCAAGTAAAAGAACTTCCAAAGAGGTCATATACTCACTGCAGGTACAGGAACTCCCATAGAGGTTGCGGGACGAGGGCAGCTAGATGATGCAGATGCGGAGCGCGGTCAGGCCTGACTCCGCCGTGCCAGCACACGAAGTCACTATTGTCTATGGGACCCGGCTCCGCCCATGTGTTGAATCTAGCGAGGAGATCAATGGTTGATTAAAAGTAGCAGTGAAATTCTCGCCATTAGGAACAATTGGGTGGGTCAGCAAAGCATGATCATTATTGTGCCTTTTCTTAAATTTTCGGTCCACAAGAAATAAAGTGAGGAAACAGTACAAATAGCTGCTACTAGCCACCCTGCTCGCATCGTCGGTCCACCCGAATGAGCACGGCTCACCTTACGCTTGTCCATTCGCGGTCTCCACTCAAGAACACGTCTACCCCAAAGAGCATTGGTTATACGGCTAACGTGGCCGAGCCATGCTCAGCTTGCTTATTCTTTAAGAAAGTTCATCCAAAAAGTTGGCAACGTCGTAAATAGCTGGCAAATATTTACCTGTTTTAATTAATTTGGCAATATTACTGTATGGAAATAAGAAATATGGCTAACTACGCTCTTAAGTAACTTGTTTTTTGCCAAAACTAACGACGTTTTATTCACTAGTGTTTTATGAACAAAATACATTTTTTTATTTAGGTTTGTTCGAATCGAATCATGCACTATTTGCTGTTCGGTTCACTTTAAAACTAGACTGCTGAGCATGGGGTTCTGGGTTCGATTCCCAGGTCGGGCGACATGTTATTGATACGAATTTGGTTACGGATTTGTGCCCGGTTGATTGCAATAGGCTCGCCCGCTATTACATGGGATTTAAAAAACATAACTGGCGAAATGTGGATGTACTATTAAGTACACCTCTGCCTAACCCTTCGCGGATAACAAGCGTGTTGTTATGTATGTTCACTTACTTGTTAATCCACTGCTTGGAGATGTAGAACTTGATATCATTGGGCTCGACGCTCGTCGACTCTAATATTTCAGCCGCCTTCTGCCGTAACGTTACCATTTGGGGATTCACTTTCCTGTTGAAGAAAGAAAGAAAAAATATTGATTATTACGCATAACAAATATTTATACAATTATTTAAAATTATTTAATTTTTATTTATTTTAATATTTATATTTTTTGTCAGACAAAATCGTTTCTTGAATTGAAAGGTATTTCAACTTTGCTTAAACACGAACTTATTATAGACCGACCGCTTTAATGAGTCCCCGCGAAGGTATCAATTTAAATGGAATATTCTGAAGGTTGATCAAGTATTGGTTTAATTAGTATTGTAAATCCTATGTGGATTATGGTTATTTTAAAGCAAATAACCTGTGGGATATTTTATTTGATTATATTGTTAGGCCTTTGTGGACGCTTAATGTGCCTTTGATGGGGCAAGGCGGAGGACTCATAAAAGCGGTCCGTCTATAGTGAATTATATTTCAAATTAACTTGCGAAAGAAACAATAGAGAAAATAATTGTAGTAGCCTAGAAATTATAGTGATAAAATACTGCGTGCAACATATTTTATTTATTTTGTTTTAGGCTGGTAACAAAAGAACTTTGGATGGAAAGTGGCTGCGTTTAAATATCTATAATACTAAGGCCCGCTTGCACCACGAATCGCTAAACGCGTTTAACGTAGAACGCATAAATATGTTTAGCATTAAACGCGTTTAGTGATTCGTGGTGCAAACGGACCTAGGATTCTCAGGGCCCTTAAATCTATGTTACAAGTTTAAAAACCTTACCTATAGAATAGCACATAGGCCTCGCAGTGCGGCAGATGATGGTAGGGCAGCGGCTGCACGCAGTGGTCGTCGAAGGTGTACCACGCGCGGCCATTGCGCGCCACGCACGTGTAGTGCCCGCCGCCCGCCGTGCCCGCGTGACAGATCACGGCACACAGCTCGTAGCGGGTTATTTTTGAAGTGCAGTCTGGGGAATTATGGTGTAGTTTAGCGAAAAGTTCGTATTTTTAATATAACATAATCACGCTTGCTAGCCCTGAGTGGTAAGGCAAAACCGGTAACAGGTTGTCAAATTCAAAAGAACAAGAGTATTTTTCACTTAAACGGAAGAAGTCGGTTAAAAAACGGAACCTTTAAAATCTCACTTTTTTGTGCATCTGTGATTTTGGTGTAATGTTTATGCACCTTCATGACGCGTACACATCACAAGTCGGAAATGTATTTTTTTCACTTATTTGTTTTAGATACCAGTAACGTCTGTAAGTTTCTCCAGCTTTTTTTAAATTTGATCGTATATTCATGCGGATGGAGCATGAATATATTATTAAATGAACAATATTTATGTATTTGTAATCAAGTTCTCGAAAACGGCTCTAACAATTTCGATGAAAGTTGCAATATAGGACTTTACGGGGGCGAAAAATCGATCTAGCTAGGTCTAATATCTGGGAGAATTCGTTTTCTCTATTTTCACCCAAGCAGAGCTCGGTGACTCAAATACTTCGAATATAATATTACCTTTATGCGTATAAGGCGCCATGTTAAGATCGTTGATGGGGAAGGAGACTCGTGCGCCGACCTTGGCGCTAAACATGAGCTCGTGCCGGAAGCGTTTGAGGTGCACGCACAGCACTTCCGGTAGACGCACCACGCCCGACATCTTCACACCGTTACGGAGTTTATTGCAGCGGGAGCAACTGTGGGGGAAATGAGAGAATGAATTAATAGTAGATTATACAACAACAAAACAACAAGTAAGTTGGATCCCGAGCGTAGCAAGGGGTTCTAGATTAGAATCCTGAGCGCAGCGAGGGATACAAGGACCGAGATGATTTTTTTATTCTACTTGTTACCATTAACTGCGAGAAAATTAATAGTAGTATAGTATTTATATTTATCACATTTTATAATATAATCTGTAATAAGAGAACAAAGGATTAAATATAAAGATACTGTTAACGATGAATCAAATGCCCTATTTCGAGTGGCAATGGTAAAAAATAATATTTCGCAAGCGAAACCTTGACATTTATCTATTGCACCACTCAATTGCCCTGCTGATTGTTGCACTATCATGCTCCGACCGAGTGTGAGTTTTCTAACGAATCAGGATGATTGAATGCATGCTTGACACCCCATGTTAAGAGTTGGTCTCAGTACTGAAATATATTTCGCTGAAGTCACAACTATCAGTTTTTAATCTGGTAGACCAGTATATTTCAATGACATACCTGTACATATTATCGCCTTTGAGTTCGTCAGCACTGAAGAAAGCCGCGAGACAGTCTTGTAGGGACACCACCGGACCGTAGAACCACGACCGCAGCCAGCTTAGTAGCCACCACACCTGGTTCAAAGGTTTGAGGTTATTTAGTCGTTCTCACAACATGAAACTACCGGCTTACAGCTGATTCCTACAAAACTGCAAAACCTACCAGTGGCGAAGGTTCCATACAACTCGATTCCCGCCGGATTCCCTTTGCGAACTGGCACAGTCAGTATTTTATAGACAAATAATAAAATCACATTAAAGATACGTAGGCATACGTCTCTCAAAAATTCACCCTTCGCTACTGATACCTATACAGTCCAAATGTATGGAACAGCAATTTTTTTTTAAATTAGAGTAAAATCTATTTGGAGGAGTTCAGAATGATGTACTTAATAAGTGGTAACCGTTTTCGCGTCGGTGTCTCTTCTACCTTGTATTTAATGGCGCTCGATTGGCTGTACACTCTCGCACTCGGCCTGTCTCGGAGTGTTTCGGCGAGTGTACAGCCGCCATACTTGATTGTCACCTCCACCTTGTATAACAGCCTCTCCAACGGGTTTTATAGTGCTTATTCGATATGATATTGTAGTACTGACCCACGACTCCTGAGCTCCATGCGGCACGTGATGATTGAGTATAGGCTGTTGGCACCGGATCACTGCGAGGTGTTCGCGCGACGGAATCGGAAGAGACAGGTCTTGGAATGTCTCCACTCGCGTTGACACCTATGAAAAATTTGACAAATTAAAGATTTTTTTGAAGTTGTTGCTGTTGATGAAATGACAGGGAACCGAAGCAGAGATATAGACGTTACTAAGCACGTGCTTTGCAATGCTCCCGTGTCTGTCTTGCACTTGTGCGACAGTAACAGGACTAGGACTTAGCCAACTTAATGCTATGTAACGTTTACAGGTCTTGCCTTAAATGTAACTTCTGCCGCGCGTTTTAAGATATATCAATCGCATTACTTGGCTATTTGTTGTGGCCAATCTGTATAACAGAGAACAATGCATTTACTGTAAGTATTGTATAGGAAAGGATAGTCTAATGGTGGGACCGTCAGACTGCCAAATCATAGGTCTCGAGTTCGAACCCAAGACACGCAACTCTGATTATCGGGTTCATGTTTGTATTGTATAATTATTACTTGCGTCGGTGAAGGAAAACAAGCATGCCTGAGAAATATTTCTCGACGACATGTAAAGCCAAGTCAGAGGCCTATGGGCGGCATAAAAACTCTGACACCAGGTTAGGCACTCACCACACGATAGAGAAGAAGTATTGTTTAGTTAAGATTGCTGTATGAGTAAAACTTACCCTATTACAGATGAGACACTGCACAGAAGACAGCAGCTTGCCGTCGAACACGTCGGAGATGACGCTGCGGAACCGCATGCCGCCCGACGAAGTGCCGTCGCCGCCGCCCATTGGGACTACACTCTTACTGCGACGAAAAATATAAGTGGTTAGTATCAAAATATTTGATTATATAAAACTGACAACGTAATATTGCACCAAATGATGGAAATTAGTAGATCTAGTATTTTCTGTGATGTGCTGTATAGCCCTGACACAGCCAGAAGGGGACGCGGTTGACCTCGCAGGAGATGGCGGGACGAGCTGGACAAAACTAACGATGAGTGGTCTACATTGGCCCTGGATCAAAGAATTTGGAAGTCAAGGAGAGAGGCCGTTGCCCAGCAGTGGGATGACACAGGCTAACAGTATCAGTATCAGTGCTGTATATCGTAATATCACGATACGAGATCGTCTGATAAAAAAATCATGATATCACAAAAAAAATACATGACATGACAAACAAAGCAGGCCATTGAATTTACCATTACACATTGAGAAGGTAAGCTCATAAAATTAATAGTAAAATAGTTGTTATACTAACTGCTGCTCGCTCCTAGTATCCGGCGCATCGCTCGCTCCGCTCGAACACGTCTCGTACCGCTCCTCCGCTTCGCTCGACCATGACAAGGATGATTCGGACCCGTACAACCCCTGGTTTTGACCCCGGATGGTTTCTGAGCCAGTGGTAGAACAACTTATTGTTAGTTTTGTTTATTATAGTGGTACTGAAAGCATCATTTTTAGGCCAGAAACATTTTTATGTATTTTATTCGAAAGAAAGAAAATCCTTAAGGAAGCTCTTCAAACTATGTCTTATGAAGATACAGAGAAGTTATTACTTGTTCTAAAATAAATATTGTTCGTATTGTTGTTATTTTTAATTAGTTAGCTAAGTTAAGATAATATAACTTTTATATACCTTTTTTTACATAGGTACCAATAAGATTAAATGAGATGTGATTATTTAATCAATTAATGTTACCTCCAATCGCCTGAAACACAGGATTACCTAGTTCAGGCACAAAACATGGGTGAACTTGACATAGATTTAAGAAAAACTGTAAAATGTTGTACCTTATATTTTTAATAAATTTTATTTATTTTTTTTATTTATTTTTTATTTAAATAAAATTTTTGCTAGTTTTGTAAGCTTTTCAATTACATAAATCTTATTCATTTTTTTTAAATCTCATCTCCCTTTACGATTTGTTGTTATTTTACTAAATTAATCAAAACAGCTATGATCTGACATCATCTGACTCAGATTTTTCTAATATATGTTGGAGTCGGCTTCCAATTTAACCAGATGCAGCTGATCACCAGAATTATATTTTTTTCTACTGCTAAATAATTATATAGAATTTATTATTCTTTTCTCTAACATATTATTTACATTTTTAAATATTCCTATACAAAGTAATATAAAAACATAACAAAAACTGTAGCCCCCCGGCATCGGTGACAGGGTCCGGGCTACCGGTGGAAGGGGCCCTTGAGAGAGGTACCTCCTAACGATCCGCGCTGTTTCCAGAAGTACTGCTTTCTGAATCTGGGCTGGCAGCTGCCAAGCACGAGCCTCCTCAGGTGTTGGTCGAGGCTATTGGCTATTAACCCCTCGTATGGCGACAATGCGCACCGAAGGCGCTGTTTGCCGCGGAAAATAGTACGCGCGCGGTAGTCCGTGTTTTAATTGTAGTTTACAACAAAAAATGATGAGTTATTTATTATTTATGAATGGCTTTTTTCGGCATGAAGAATCAATCAAATCAATCTCAATCATATGGGTTCTAAGTGATTCAAACTCTCGGTTACACGTACAAAATTCATTTTTCGATGTCACGTAATTACGCGTAGATATACGCTCCGGCAGACAAACACTGACTTATTTTGAGCGTTGATCTACGTTCCGGCACACGAGAGGTTAAGCCACTGGCCGACACGACTATCGGCACAATGACTGCTGTACTCACGTCTCACATGTCGACTACCTCGCGAGCCAGATCTAGATATTTGAATTATTTATCTTTCTCTGCTTTCACGAGGTTCTTGTCATGTGGAACCGTTATATCAACAATCATTGCGCGACGCAATAGTGTGTGCAAAGACATGTATGTTATGTTAGTATTTTATTGTTATGTTAAATAAAGTGAAGTGAATCAATCCTTACCATTGGGCTGTGGCGAGTACATGTTGTATTGCAGATGGTGCGTGCCCGCGAAGCTAGCCGACCGCCGGTGTCGAGTGGCCATGGGCTCTTGTGTTTGCACTCTACAAATAAATAACGAATTTAATATTGTATATCAAAATAGTTCAATGATTCAAACCGAGACAAAAAAGGACCTCAAGAAATAGAACCATCATCAACTGCCTAGCCTATTCATAACTATGTTGGGGTCAGCTCCCAGTCTAGCCGAATACAGCTGAATACCAGTATTTTACATGGACCGACTGCCTATCTGACCTCCACAACCCAGTTAGTACTGGTTAATACGGTACCCTTTAGTAAGACTGGTTCTCAGACTTTCGACACTGACTACCTGTAACGACTGTCAAAGATCTACAAATGACAACCGGGACCAACGGCTTAACGTGCTTTCCGAGGCACGGAGGAAACTCGGTGTGTATTGAGTGGTCAAACATCCACGGACCAACCAGGCAGGCGCCGCTTAACCTTAAGATCGCTCCGAGCGGCTGTTAGCCACGTGCTGTCATCGGTTCAACGGCTAATAAATACGTAAGTTGTAATTACCTCAAATAGCCTTCAGTTCTAGACTCGCTGTAAGACGACGGCGCTGGTGATTTTCGCCTCATCCGTGCGAAGAAAGGAGCATCGCTTGCTGTAGGAAAAGAAACGTTTCAGACAATGTTCCCTATACAGGGTGTTTTTTTTTTAAATTACAGGAGCATCGCTTGCTGTAGGAAAAGAAACGTATCATACAATGTTCCCTATACAGGGTGTTTTTTTTTAAATTACAGGAGCATCGCTTGCTGTAGGAAAAGAAACGTATCATACAATGTTCCCTATACAGGGTGTTTTTTTTTTAAATTACAGGAGCATCGCTTGCTGTAGGAAAAGAAACGTATCATACAATGTTCCCTATACAGGGTGTTTTTTTTAAAATTACCAATGAAAAATTTATATGTGAGGGGGTTCAGAATGATGTACTGAATACGTGGTAACCGTTTTAGCGTCGGTGTCCCTTCCATTCTACATTTTCCAGGACCTTTAGTGGTTTTTGACAATTAGTTCAACTAAATAGCGTAAATTTTATAATAAAGTACCATGCCAGATTACAATGCTATTGTGCAGTACTATTTTGTATACTCGTTTAGATGAGGTTGTGAGGCGTATCCTTACTAACGCTATAAATCATCATCTGCCTACCTTTTTCCCAAATATGAAGGAGTCGGCTTCCAGTCTAACCGGATGCAGCTGAAACTAGTATTTTACATGGAGCGACTGCTTATCTGCCTCCACAACCCAGTTAGAGCACTCACCCCCGGAGGAGGCGGCGCGGCGTCGCACGTGCACGGTGCGCGTGTCGTGGTGGTCGCCGTCTGCCTCCGAGCCCAGCTTGTCCTCCGATGTGCTGTCCCACACCTAGCAACAGGGACACTCACCCCCGGAGGAGGCGGCGCGGCGTCGCACGTGCACGGTGCGCGTGTCGTGGTGGTCGCCGTCTGCCTCCGAGCCCAGCTTGTCCTCCGATGTGCTGTCCCACACCTAGCAACAGGGACACTCACCCCCGGAGGAGGCGGCGCGGCGTCGCACGTGCACGGTGCGCGTGTCGTGGTGGTCGCCGTCTGCCTCCGAGCCCAGCTTGTCCTCCGATGTGCTGTCCCACACCTAGCAACAGGGACACTCACCCCCGGAGGAGGCGGCGCGGCGTCGCACGTGCACGGTGCGCGTGTCGTGGTGGTCGCCGTCTGCCTCCGAGCCCAGCTTGTCCTCCGATGTGCTGTCCCACACCTAGCAACAGGGACACTCACCCCCGGAGGAGGCGGCGCGGCGTCGCACGTGCACGGTGCGCGTGTCGTGGTGGTCGCCGTCTGCCTCCGAGCCCAGCTTGTCCTCCGATGTGCTGTCCCACACCTAGCAACAGGGACACTCACACTTTAATATTGATCCAGGGAGAGAATTGAGATGGAAAGCTGTCAAACAATTTGGCATTTCAAACAAGTTGCCCGTGCTTTGCCCTAGACATGCTCCAGTCGCGGTCTTATTTTGTTTTTTAAGATCTCCGGTCTGTCTTATATAGAATCTGTCAGATGTAGAATCTGTCATAAATGTAGACTATGATGTCAAAAGTAGAATCTGTCAAATGTCAACTACACGGTCTTGAACTGCAAGCATGACAGTTGGACGACAGTGACCGGAATAAATTTATCAAAGTTGGTGTCGAATAACATGTTTTTTTTTTTTAATGGCATCTGGCAGGTCCACCTTTGAGGCCGACTTCTGTTTAACCGGACTATCCTGTGGGTACCTTGAGTATAAGGCGCGACAGCGCACTAAGGGCTCTCCCCGTGGGGTACGAGCCTCGGCTCGGCTGGGGAGGGCAGCAAAGGGACGTGGCTGGACTGTGCTGGCTCGAGTACGGGTCGGGAGGGGGGGAGGGGAATAACCTGTATATCTTGCCCTTTTGGTGCTCTCCCCCTGATCTCCGCGGGGTCTTTTCATAGAAGGCTGGACAGATAATTTATTAATTTCATTTTATTTACGGTTGATTGTATATTTACTGGTTCTTTGAGCTCCTCGTGCAGCTGATCCATGAAGCATCGCAAGAACTCCTGCGTGTCATGTTGGTGGTAACCACGGAACATTGGATGTACCTGCCAACAAACAATATTCTTGTAATTTTAGTAAATACATACAGTGATATGCTTGTTCAATATCTCTCCATGATATATTTTTTAATAATTGTTTTCTAGGGTAAAATGAAATTAGCTAAAAGAACTCGGACAATAAAACGCAGATTAGAGATTATTCAAAACACGATGATGCACGAAACATAATAATTTGACGATTGCATTACACTACTTGCGAACGTTAACTCCAAAAATATCTTTACACCTATCATTTTCTTTCCATTGTATCATCTTTAGATATTTGACTGCCTTATTGGTCGAGTGGTCGCAAGTGCGACTGCTGATAATGAGGTCCTGGGTTCGATTCCAGGGTCGGGCAGTGTTATTGGTTTTGCCACGGAGTCTGGATTTGTGCCCGATTGATGACAATAGGTTAGCCCCCTATTATATGGGACTTAAACATATCTGGCGAAATGTGGTTGTACTATTAGGTACACCTCTGCCTTTTTTCGTATGGTTAGTACCTAACCTGGTGTCAGAGTTTTTATGACGCCCATGGGCCTCTGACTTGGCTTTACATGCAATCAAGAAATATCTCTCAGGCATGCTGGTTTCTGCTCTGTTTTCCTTCACCGAAGCAAGTGATAATTAAACAATACGCACATAAATCCGAAAAATCTGAGAAAAAAACAAAAATAAATAAGTGTTACTTACATTACGAATGCCATACAGGATGCCGTTAGGTACAACGTAGCCTCTTGTCTTCCTACACCACATCTCTTTTACTAATTTTTGGTATGCTCTGGAACAAAAATTCATAATTACAAGCTTTTATTTAACTTGCCCTGTTAGTTAGTTAGTTTGACCAATACATACTATATTGGTCAAATCTTGCAACTGAATTTCAAACCAGTTCCCCCAACCATTTGAGCTAAAATTTTGCACACACTTTTGGTTCTGATGACAACACATTTTTATGACATGACTTGATCCTGCAGCCAGGATAGCATGTTCACAAGAGAACTCCTCAACGGTTAATAGCAGGTCTCACCTGCTGATGCCCGGCTTCTTGTCTGCCGCCAGCACGGCCACGGCGGCGGCGCACTCCAGGAAGTAGGAGGTGAGCGGCGCCGTGTTGCTGAGGGCTTGCAGCGCCGCGTTCATGTAGCAGGTGTTGCCCATGTTCTGTAGACCCACCAGGCCTGACGCGGGAGGATCTAAGGAGCATAACGTAAGGTAAATGGTTGAGGGTATAACATATGACGTTATTTGACCCCTAGTGCAGGGGACAAATAAAATTAGCTAGTGAAATTCGACAGGCATGAAGGGTATCAATTTCTAAAAATGGTAAAACAAAAAATAATGATTTGATTTTATTGACACAGGTTATTCAATAATTAAACATATTGTCCTTACACGACAAATCAGGAAACGGATTTTGGATTCAAAAATCACGAAATATTTATTTTTATAATAACATAACATCACGCCTATAGTCCACGCCACGGGTTAAACAGGGGTGTACCCAAGAGTACACCCACATTTCGCCAGTTATGTTAAAGTCCCATGTAAAAGGGGGCGAGCCTAGTGCCATCAACCGGGCACAAATCCACACTCCATAGGTGCTACAAAGAGAAATTCCTGATGGAATAACACGTTACCCGACTCGAGGATAGAACCCAGGACCTCATGCTCAGCAGTCGCGCCTGCGCACTCGACCAATGAGTCAGTTATTTTTATTATGTTCAGATATAATAGTTACCCAGCACGTCTGTGGAGTATCGCAAGCTACTTTGATCTTGTATGTACAGCTGCAAGATGTTGTAAGAGCATTTGCAGTAAGTACATTGACAGACTGTTCATTGTGCCATCTCTACGATCTATCTAGTATGTACAGTTATGTCTCACCTCTGGACCGTGCGTCAGGGTCATAGTGCAAGTCGTGCGCGTCGGACAGTTCGTCGTCCGCCATGGTTAGAGCCACGGCGCCCAGGCGAGTTGGACTCTCACACGTCGAGTCTGGACTTGCCTGTTTGGGTTATAACAAGATATAGTTAAAACATTAGAAAAGTCTGCAGACATGGTGGATTGCAGGCGAGATTTTCATTCAGATAGAAGAATTTTTTAAGGTGGAAGCGCCAAACAGCCCGCGAAATTCAAATTTTCTTACGTTTCTTGCAATTTGCCGGGTGTCAGGCTGTATTTTGAACAAAATATGATTTGCGGCCGTAATACGCATGTATTTACAGAATTATAATCACTCAAATCATTAATACAACCCCTTTAAGTTCATTCAATCCCATTGAATGACAAATGATGCAGGTTATAACTCTGTAAAGCCAAATTTGTTACGACCGTGAATAATATTTTAATTAACATACAACCTGACATTGTCCTGCTAATAGCAAAAAAATCCAGACAGACAATAGACAGACATGTTCCGTTTTTTGCCATTAGGCTACGGAACCCTTACAAACGTAAGAAAATTTGAATTTCGGGGGCACTCTGGCGCTCCCCTCTTAAAAGCCTACCCATTTTCTTTTTTCTCGATGGCATAGCTTTAACATTATCAGCTGGTATCCACTACTGGAGTACAGGCCTTCTCTCTTTGAGAGGAAGTGGGCTGACCACCAAGCAAGCCCTGTGTTATAAGCACTTCACCCATTTCAGTTTTTGTTGGCCATTGGCAACCCTGCAACTAAACTCATAATGTTGCAGGTGTTCGTGGACCTAGAAGGACCGATCTCATAGAGTACTAGTTCTGCATAGATGTTGATGTACTGACCGCATATGCGAAGGCTGCTCTGATGTGGACCTCTTTTTCGCACAGGTAACACCATATCCGCTCCGTGGACACGTTCATGTGCACGCAGTGCAGAGGAAAGTTCTGGAACAAAATGTATTAATTAGGCATACAATGCAGATGATTGGATTCTGGTCAGTTCTTCTCCATTGAAAAAAGGAAATAATACTTATTTACGTTATGTTGCATGATGAAATAAGAGTCGAAGTATAGATTCGATTCTTATTTCTTAGAATTTATAACGTAACTTATACCAGACAAAATGGTGCTCTTTTGCCTAACCCTTCGAGGTGTGAAAGTATCTTTTTTAGTGGTTTACAAAGCGTAATGTTTTCGGTATTAGATAAGATATCGAAGAGACGGGACTGCCTTATGCGTAGTCTTTTCGTAATCATTTCTAACGCCTCGGAAAGCATGCTAGGCCGTTTATCGCAGTTATCATTTGAAGACCTTGTTAGTCAGACTTTCGGGCCTCTACGAAGTCAGAAGCCCGAAATTGACCCATGGGTGCAATAACATCCACATTCGTGGAGTTCAAATAAGCAGTCACTCCGTATAAAATGGTATTGGTATTGAATCCGATTAGACTGGAAGCCGGCCCCAACATACTTAGTTGGGAAGAGTTAAGTAGATGAGGATCATGGCGTAAGTGGGGCTGATCATCTCGAGTCCGCCGGACGTACATATAAGTACGCACTCGTGGATCCGACAAGCCATCTAATAAAGACATCAAAAACATGTCGTACCTATCAAAAATCTTCATTACAAAAGCGGCTCGACATAAATGATTCATTTGCTAAATAATCTGATTCAGTACACACACATAATTATGACTTGCATATTTAAATGAACTCACGCACAAAGAAGATTTTTATGTCTGATACATTTGTTGACTATATTTAGCTTTCATTTTATTCTTAAATAGTGTACAAAGCGCTTTGTAAGGTCCTTTACACTGAATCGGATCATTGTATTGTTACGTTTACGAATATTGTTACTTGTTGAATGGTTCTTCGCCACCGATTTCACATACAAGGTGTAAACAGACCCTTCACGAAGCCGTCAACCAAGCTTTCTGTACATCAAACTAAGTAACTCTACGCAAAAATTATAGCTGGGAAACGACTTTTTTTTTTTTGGGGTGAAAAATCACGTTTCACTGTAAAACTCAATGTAACCCACTCAAAACATAGTGCTGATGGATGCTTTGAATAGTAAATGGGTCATGGAATTAATAAAAGTAAAGTTAAAACTTTTAGAAGTGGTATTTAAAAAAAAACGTGTATAAAAGTTGGGACTTTGACCCCCAATATCTCCATAACTAGAAGGTTCCCAGGTATGGTCTAGAACAAAAAAGTGATCGCATTGACGGGGAGAACAAGTGCCTTTGAGCTTCGTTAAGGGTCTTTTTACACCCTTTATTGTGCGTGTCAGGCGACTGTCCTAACTTATTGACAGGTACCAAAATCAGAAGTCATTTATTCAAATTAGGCTAATGATCAGCATTTTTGAATGACAACATTTAAAGAGACAGACCCCAAAACGCCCTCGATCAGGTAGAAAGGATAGGTATGAGCGGTAAATTTGACCACCAGCTTTACAAGTCACTAAGGGTTGTGGAGGCCAGAGAAACGGTCGCTCCATGTACCTATCCAAACTGGGAGTCAACCATCATTCGGTGAACCTCGATTGAGACTATGGTACGGGGTGTTGTAGAAGACGACCAACACGATCGAATGTGCTCAAAGACCGTTTAAAGCTAATTGTAGATGGCGCGACCATAGCTAGGTCTCAATCAGACCAATGAGGTCAACCTATTTTGAAATATAAAATGACGCTACCAGATGTTCAACCAATGACGATGCTTGGAACCAGCTATGCTAGCGCCATTAGTTTCACAATTCCCTTCCACATTAGAAATAAATAAAATGGCATGGGTTCTTCAGTAGTAGCATTCTTTAAAGCCGTCTTTCTTACCCAGAGTTTGAAAGAGGCCATGTTCACGAGAGTAAATATGGATAACTATTTTTTTTCGGATTTGAAATCATCAAATGACCCCTCCCGCTCTGGGCGGAGTGGAAGTGAGTGTCAGACTTTTACTGACTAAAACCCATCCATGTTACTTCTTTGCCCTTTGTGTTCCAGGGCCGCGGTATCTCATTCGAACAGTCCCGCAGTCCCCATACCTATATTGCAAACATTTTAAACGCCATATTTCCAGAATATGAGCCAAAGCAATGCATAAAACTGCAGTAATTTTGGCGACAAACACCGATGGCGACGGATTGAGTGCAGTAATAACCCATTTCCTGGCTGTAATCGTGTTTTACTTTGTCGTGTGTTGGGGCGATGTAATGTCGTATATCGTTTCGGTAAACAGTGTTGATGACGTGGGCAGAAATGACTTAGTAGATACCAACATAATAATAAAAATTAATTTAAGTTTCATTTTAATTTTAAGCAATCATTCATATTTAAAGCTAAAAATATGCGACGTTGTCATATTTCGCGTAAGGGTGTTTTACATTATATTATAAAAATGAAAATAAAAAAAAAGATAATTGAAAAATAATTCATATGCCAGTAGATTCTTTGTTACGTTGCCATTGATACCCTAGAGTTAGATGATATAAAAAAAACACCATGTATATTTGTAATCACGTTCTTAAAAACGGTTCTATGGATGTCTATGAAAGTTGCAATACACGGGGGCGAAAAATCGAACTAGTTGGGTTGTCTGGGGGAATTCGTTTTCTCTATTTTCAGCCGAGCAAAGCTCGGTCGCTCAGGTACTTTACATTATGTGGATATAGATAATGCAATTCAAACATTGCATTGACTTTTATAAGTTACTAGCTTTTGCCCGCAGCTTCGCTCGTGTTAATTTAGAATTTGACTAACTATTCGGGTTGTACTCTGCTTGTTATAATATAATTCAATCATGATTCGAAAGACACGTGGCGCCATCTACTATTATAAGAACGTTATTGTTGTTTTGTTCGGAAACAGTATTTTTTTCGGGATGCAAGGTACCCTGTGCCCGTTTCTGTACACCTGACTACGTATATGCAAGATTTCAGGATGATCGGTTCAGTGGTTCAGGCGTGAAAAGGTAACTAACAAACAAACTAACAAATTTACTTTCGCATTTATAATATTAGTAAGGATACTGATATGCATTCGTGAAATACAACATCTGCCTCGACGTCAGTACTAAAAAAGTCAATGTTTGCGTTTGTACTCAATAATCACAAATAAGTACATATTAACATCCGCTATACCACATTATGCTCAATGAAACGGATCATTAGGTTCGAAACAGGTAAGAAAACACCTTTTAACTTTTAAGATAACATTTATGAACGGAAAGTACTAACTGGGTTGTGGAGGTCAGATAGGCAGACGCTACATGTTAAAATACTGGTATTCAATTGCATCCGGTTAGACTGGAAGCCGACCCCAACGTTGTTGGAAAAAGGCTTGGCAGATGATGATGTATAAATGGAAAGCAATATTAATTATCAGCATTTAAGTGAACTAGATGGTAATAGTTCCGCATCTTAGGCTTAGGATCCAAATAAACTGGTTTTGTATACCTTGATTGATCGTCGTGGGTACCTACACCTAAATTTCGCCAGTTATGACTAAGGTATTTTTTTTTACAAATGAGCATCATACTAAACTCACCACAGAAGTTATGAAATACTATTTTATTTATGCTTCTATACTTGTTCATTTTTATTGCTTTTTTATGTGGTAATTAATACGTCAAATACTCATAATTCAAATATTTCTATGCTATAAAGATTAACGGTGCATATTTGCAACTCATGATAAGAATGGCTCACTGTATTGGCTGAATTTTTTTTGACTATACCTACGACCTCCTTTTGGTTACTTACTTGTTTCCAATTTAAAGTCATCATCTGCTTAACCTTTTCCCAACTAAGTTAGGGTCGGCTTCCAGTCTAACCGGATGGAGCAACTGCCTATCTGACCTCCACAACCCAGTTAGTACTGGATAATACAATACCCCTTGGTAAGACTGGTTGTCAGACTTTTTTGGCCTGTAACAACTGTCAAAGATCTACAAATGACAGCCGCGACCAACGGCTTCACGTGTTTCCAATTTATTGTGTAGATATTATATTGTTGGTGATGTAGGACATGGAGTAATTCTAGGGTACGTACACACCAAGGCCAAAACATTTATGATTCATTTGTGAGTATATATTTTGATATGCATTCAGTAAAAAGCCGTTTTTTATTTTACAAACAGACACTTCAATTTTATTTATTTGTATAGATTGACCAATCATGTTGGTTGAACTTCACAACTTATCTCACACAAATTCAAACTCGAAGAATATTTTTTTTCTTTCCCACTTTTGAATTATCATAATGATTGGTTAAGTCCTTGGTTCATAACCTATATGATTGGTTGATGTCTGCATGATTCCACTCTGCTTGTCTCTTCTAGTTTTTGAAGGAAATATAACTCTTTATGTGATTTAGGATTCTTACAGCATAGCTAGTATTTTAGTTCATACATGTTTGGCTACAAGAATTTTCCTAAATAAAAAAAATAAAAACAATTATGTTAAACTATAAAAAATATAGTTGTGTACCACATTACCTTTTGGTGCAGTGTGCTGTGGTCATTTTTGACTTCAGAGCAGCCGATGTGATGGCAGTCGGGCTGGAGGCAGATCCAGAGGTTGGGGCCGGGGCAGCCGCAGTCGAAACATGTTAGTGTCTGGAACAAATGTGGCAATGTTTTATTTTGTATGTGGTGTAATTTATTATTTTTATATTTTATTGGAGAATGACTCAGTTTTTAAGTTTATATAAAGTAACAATGTGGGAATTTGCTCCAGACTTATTCTTAGACTTTATTGTACACACAACAATAAATAAAACAAACATAGGAGGTTCCGCACTCTGGAGCCCTGACCGCCAGTAGCTTGGACCCTGTTCCCGATACCGGTGGGCTACTATTTTTTATATTATTTTTGTTGATAAAATACTTAAAAATACCTAGTAATATAAATAACTAGTAAGTTAGAAAAATGAATTAACGAAATAAACAAACACAGACATAACATTAATAGTATTAATACAGCTTATGTAGAAAAGCAAATTTAACCCAGAAATTGGTTTTCCTACATCAAACCTCATTGCGATTGAGATATTCTTTGATTTTGTTTTGAATGTTTTGTAAAACTTAGTCAATTGATTGCTTGATAACATTCACAATCTTAATCTGTCAAAAATACTTCCAATTTATTTATGTGTCTGGCCTGCTTTTGACACGGTTTATGACTAACACTTCTAATTACAAGGCCAGCCCCTTCAGATTTAAATTTTCTCTTTGATACACTAAGTATAAAACCTCAAGGACGAGCATATTTTTATTTTTGAACTGTTGATTATATCTTTTTACTCTGGAGCTCTTAGCTTGCACTTCTTTATGTATGGTCTCCACATGAATGATGTAACCAAAATTTTGTAACAATATTTTTCATTAAAAAGAGTGTACATGGATACAGTATTTTCACAAGTTATTGTGCCTTGTGTCTGTAACTGTAGCTTCGCTTCCTTTGTTTTTGGTGACATCAAAAGTGCCTGTAATGGTCTAATTGAAATAAATGCTTTGAGTTCGAGTTATTGCCTACCATGCACAAATCCTGTCTCCCGCGACTACTGAGAAATTCTCCTCATGTACAAGTAGAGACTGATTTTCTATCTCTTTCATACCATTCAGACTATTGAAAGACTATCTGGAAGAGATCACAAAATGCAAATAATAGTGCTCATTTTACATTATTAATTTATACACAGTTATACAAATACATATAACGTGATCCAAAACGCACTTAACCTACTCTTTTGTTATTGTATTGATTTTTTTATAGAAATTGATAATTTATTATAATAGTATGGATTTCATTTGTACGCTTCAACGCAAGACATTAATGGACTCGCTATATTATATTTATTTGTAACACCCCTGTACAATGTATGTCTACAAATAAAGATTCCATTTTCAACCATTCTATATTATACACTGTTTTAAGCTTTCATGGTTAATCATGGCGTTTGCAACAGCGTCGAAATATTGGAGCTCAAAATGATGAACAATCATGGAAGATATCCCGTAAGTGACAGTATAAGTTCATTCTTTATTATATTCATGCATTCGGTCACTGCATGATACTAGGTACATTGAACACAAAGGTTTGTTGTGTTCAGAGTTCTTGAACTAGATCTAATTGCAATTAAAATTCTCATTAGTAGTACGTGAATAATTATGAAGGCATGATATTGTATTTTTATTGTGTCATGCAAGATAAGACACTGTTGTGTAATGCAAGAAAATATTGTTTACGAGATGTGGGACTTCCTTCAATTTATACAGAGCCATAATAATGGTATTATAAGCTGATGTGATGCTGAACTTAAGACACAAAAAAAGAGTTTTTATTTATAATTTTAATTTTTCTTCAGACATTGCCGTGTTGAAATGTTTTTTATGGTCTTTCAAGAACAACAGGCTACAATTAATAAAAAAATAAGCCAAAAATGCAATTCATAGCCTCTCATTATGAAGAAAAAAATGTAAACACACCTACTGTAAGGAGGTATTAAATAACAAGCAAAGACAAACAATCAAACATGCCAAGCGTTATGTGCAGTTTGCACGCTTTTCTGAGGAGTACTCGGTGGTCCGAGCGTTACACAATGATAACTAGGACTGAACCAAGAATGCTAATTACCAATGACATTACATTTGAGGTTATAATCATGAAAATTATTTACATTTACCTCTTTCGTCTGCCACAGCTCCTTCCCGAGAATATCAGCTAGTTTATTCAGATGTTCACATGTCACTCCTTTATCCATTTTTCAGATTACACTAGTTTTATACGTAAATAAGAAGACGAGTATACTGATTCACAATAGGCTTGTAAATAAAAGACATTATACTATACTACGGCGAAACAAAACAAGAAAGAAACTACAGCGGGAGGTACTAGAAATAAATGGTTAAGATTAAAGGCAAACATTTCGGAAAAAGGGGCTAATAATTGAATTAGATTACAGAAATTTCCTACAACACAAAACCTTCCGTGACGAGCGAAAAGTCAGCCCTCTTATTTGGATCCTTTCAGTCGTATTGAATTCGAATGTTTCATTCGATTCTTGTAGCGCTGTCTCACTTAATTACTAGAGATAAAACGAAAAAAAGATATTCGACTTCGAAATCGACATTTTGAAGTACGCGACAATGAATAGGATGCCACAAAATTCTAGAGTTGCCATTTTGCTAAAAATAATCAATTTTTCATGTGACTGCCTGGTAGTGCAGTGGTGTTGCGAAAAAGAAATAGTTAAAAAAAAATATAAGACACACAGAACTATCACATTCTCATTTAAATTACAATAATGTAAGTAATCTGCATGGTAATTTCAATACTGTGAAGCAAAATCCTTCTGTGAAATATTATTCTTCTTCACTCATAAAGCCTTGTTTACACCGAGACCGTCCTACATTGTTATTTTGCTTTGTTGGGTGCCGGTAAATAACAACATACGTAAAATCATTAACACATAACATAACATCACGCCTGTAATCCTCAAAATTTTAGGCAGCGGTGATCCGCCAATTACATTTGTATCAGGTTTTACGGAGTGATCTGATTGCCACAGACCAGGCACAAAGTTCTGATTGAAGACTTTACTGAGAAATTCCCGATGTAAAAGTCTAAACTTCTAAAGTACACAAAGTACAAGTGTGTGTAGTGAGTAGTCACAAGTACTCTTTTTATATAATAATATAAAAAAGATAAAATGAGTGCAATGAGAGCTCTTTTATTTCCAAAATGGGATATGTTTACTCAATAGAAAATTTATTTATTTGGTTTTTGGATTGTTTTGAGTTGAGTATATTCAACTTAGAAACTCACTTAGTAACCTAATTAAGTACATTATTGTTTCAGGTAGGTTTTGTGTTTTGAAATTAGCATCTATCTTATTCATTAATGTTTGCATGCCAATTTTATGGAGATATGTGTCATTGCACTACATCTTATTTTTACAATCTTTTGTACCACATTTACTGCAAATGAATAATTTTGACCTTGGAATTCAAAATCAATGGGTGCAGTGTCATCAGCTCAAGCAATAAAGGAAAATTCAAATGGTAAAACCACTAGGGTTTATCGATACCTAATGTCTGTTTTTTAATCCCTGAGACTAAATTGACAAGTAAAAATGTCAAAACTGACTTTAATAAATCCTATTGAAATCTATGTCAGTTTGCTATTTTAACTTGTCAATTTAGTCTCAGGGATTAAAAAACAGACTATAATGCTAAATATCAATACAGAATATTTTATTACGCAGACACAAAAAGGTACCTATGTTGTACATCATAAAAGCGAGTGTGCAAAATTAAATACCTCATGTAAACAAAATAATATGGCGGTATAACATCTATAAACAGCTGAGTAGCTTTTCCGAACGATATATAAAATGTCAGTCAAAGAATGACAATGACATTTCTAATTTCGTGTTTTCGATCGATTGTTTGTTTGGCAAATGAAAAGTTTTGTAAAATAAAAACTTACCTATTACTTCTTCAATGCTTCATTGGGCACCAATAGCGGCGTAATACTACGAGGAAAATTTGCAGTGGCCACGCAATGACTTCGGCATCGTCGAGCAGTGCCCGGTCATTGTTCGCCGAATCAAAACAGCGATTGGCAGAAAGAGTTCAAGTCAATATGAACAACATCTCGTCTTTGGCGCGCCAGATACAAAGAGGATCTAAGTCTAATGAGGTACTATGTGTTTTAAATACATATACTGATGTTCTAGCTCGATATATATAACATTGCTTTACTTATACTGTCACTTACGGGATATCTTCCGTGAGTGACAGTTTATGTTTAGTTTTAAACCGTGAAAGCTTGAAACCGACTGCTTTATTTAGTTTCAAAAGTAGCCTTTTATAAGTCTTTGCAAGTACTTTGCATTGCTCGTATTGTACGTGATTGATGGCAATCCTTCTCTATCCCTGCACAATTTATTATTATTTACAAGAAAAATTGCACCCTAATTTATGGAATTCAGTATCCCATTTTCTTTCATTCTTCTTTATCTTTTATTTATAACATTGTTTTATCGCCCCAGTGCTAAACAAAAGCTTAGATAAACTCCTTGCATTGTTGCTGATCTTCGAGTCTATGGTCTTAAAGTTTTGTTTTTTCATTTACCAGCTACTATCAAAAGCAGCCAGAGACATGGCCTCAACGGAACATCAATTAGAGAGCAGTGAAGAGAATCTGAAGAAGATGCAGCTGATCGCAGTCCACATGGGGTACCAGTTTGAGAACATACAGAAATCAGCTCAGTTGCTTACTGAGATCGGAGAGAAGGTCACGGCTATGTCTGCTCCTCAGGGTACACATAGGTGATAGGGCAAAGACCCATAGCTAAATGTTCTAGGATAATGTTGTGGCATAAATAGACAAGAAAAATGTTGGCAAGCCCAGTTTCCTAGCACTTGGCACTTTTGGGCAGGCGTCTTTAAATTAAGAAACTATTCACCATTAACCACCATGCACAGCCACTGTTTACTGTGCCCTGAGTTTTCAGTCGCCCTTCGAGTCCTAAGTGCATATATTATTTTTTTAAATCTGACTGGTAGTTCTCGAGATTGTGTTCAAACAAACAAAGTCTTCAGCTTTATTACATTAGTATAATTTAAGGCTCAACTTCCTCCCAATTTTGTGTAAAATAGGTTTTAAGTAAAATAGTTATGTAAATAAATTATAATGATAAATTATTTAAGTTGTTATGTTTTGGATATGATGAACTAATCCTTTGTCTGAAGTACTTCTGACTCCTTCAAAGAAAATCCAAATATGTAATTATACTTATTTTGACGAGGTTATAAAACTGAATTTATTAGGAGTTCATGTCTCATTATAGTAAAGGTGCTCACCTGGAGCGTTCGCCTGTAATGTAACATTCCGATTCCATTTTGAAAGATACCGCTTTGCCTAATTGTTTTACTTATCAAAGTACAAAGCTTCTTTTACTAAATTTGGTATCTTTGTAATAATTATATGACTTGATGTTTCATTGAGAAAGCAGAACTTAAAATAAATACCACTGTATGTTAGTGTACAGTGTTGTTGTGAAGTGACAACAAAACGCCGATCGGATAAAATTAGAACAATTGGATTTATCGAGAAAGAGTGGTCGCGGCATACGCGTCATAACACGTGGAACAGTTTATAACGCTCAAGGAAATCAAACCAGTATTCTTTTTTTTTTAAACATTTCCCCACACTAGGAATTTCTCCTGTATCGTGGGTGCGTTTACAAACATTTAAACTCACATGTACAAAGAGCTAGACCCGGAACAACTACCTGTAGGCCATACAAATATTTGTTCCGTGCGGGAATCGAACCAGCAGCAGTCAACCGCTCAGCCACTGCGCCAACCGCGCCGTCTTACAATTGGCTACGCTAGTGGGTGAAGCTACTTATGATCTGATCTGCGATCTTTTTGCGCCAGATTATCCGGAGATCAAAAGTTTTCATAGGTTGGTGAACATAGTTGGCGGCCGTCTCGAACCAAAGCGCTCAGAGATAGCTGAGCGTCATTATATTTATTATGAGACGTCGAAATTTTGGGTAAAGCCTGCATGAACGATCATAATATACAAGTTCTCAAACCAGATGTTTGCCATTACGTGCAACTTTAAAAGTGGTCTTGAAGAAAACCTATGAGACCAATTCGTGTCTGGTCTTGTGAGCGATGACATGAGAACGCGGTTCTTCGGCGAGCCGACACTGACGTACAAGAGGGCGGTGACTGGCGGTGGAGTTGGCCTTCGCACTGGAAGCGTCTGACCGGCACGGGCAGCGGAACTACGTCAATGACGGTGGCCGAGGTGATGCACCAGCCTGCGACGCGACGTGGGGCGACACGAAGCAGCATCGAAGGAACGCGCGCCTCCGCCGCACCCGCGAACGTTGCAAAAGCGCGCGCAGCAACAGCCTTGTTAGCGGTGCGGAAAGGGTCGTCGAGCAGTAGTGTGTTGGTTTAAAAATTATCCATGTGACGTGTGCGGGCAAAAAGGACATCTAAAAGTTATATGCAAACGAAATCTCCGCCAGGGTGAGGTGCGGTCGCCGGGGGGAGATCAAAATATATGGATAATAGTGATCGGTGATGACGTTCGAGCTGGACACTGGAAGTAAGTTGTCTGAAATTAGTACTCATTCATTTGATGAACACTTCAAGGCATTGTCGCTTATCGCTAAAGATGTTTGTTTACAGACTCATAGTGGCACTTGGATTGAAGCGATCGGTTATATTGTGGTTAATGTGGAAATTCGGACATTCATAAGAATGGCGGACCACCTTTAATGGGTAGATTTTGAGCTAGTCAATTAAATAGGGTAGTATTTGACGAGCGAAAATAAATTCAAATTAAAGGTGTCAAAAATACTGAATATAGGCTAAATGAAATACTAAGTGGGCGACAAACAGTGGGCGAATACAAATGTTTAAAACGGCGACTTGAAAATACAAAGAGTTACTAGTTGTTCATATAGATGGGTTCTCAGAAAAAAACTAAAACAAGCTTATAAATCTCGTGTCACAATGTTTGTCCTCAATGGACTCCTAAACCACTTAACCGATTATAATAAAATTCGCACACCATGTGCAGTTCGATCCAACTTGAGAGATAGGATAGTTTAAATCTAGGTAGGTAGGGTAGGTAGGCAGGGTAGGTAGGTAGGGTAAGTAGGTAGGGTAGGTAGGTAGGTAGGGTAGGTAGGTAGGGTAGGTAGGTAGGATAGGTAGGTAGGGTAGGGTAGGTATGTAGGTAGGGTAGGTAGGGTAGGTAGGTAGGGTAGGTAGGTAGGTAGGGTAGGTAGGTAGGGTAGGTAGGTAGGGTAGGTAGGTAGGTAGGGTAGGTAGGGTAGGTAGGTAGGTAGGGTAGGTAGGTAGGTAGGGTAGGTAGGTAGGTAGGGTAGGTAGGTAGGGTAGGTAGGTAGGGTAGGTAGGTAGGGTAGGGTAGGTAGGTAGGATAGATAGGTAGGGTAGGGTAGGGTAGGGTAGGTAGATAGGATAGATAGGTAGAGTCGGTAAAAAGGGTACGGTAGGGTAGGAAAAGGTGCATTGCAACGCATGCCGGGACAGCTAGTTATTATATATATACTAGCTGACCCGCGCAACTTCGTCTGCGTCACTTAGGGGTATGAAAAATAGATAGTAGCCGATTCTCAGACCTACTGAATATGCATATAAAATTTCATAAAAATCGGTCAAGCCGTTTCGGAGGAGTATGGCAACGAAAACTGTGACACGAGAATTTTATATATTAGACTAGCTGTCCCGGCATGCGTTGCAATGCACCTTTTCCTACCCTACCGTACCCTTTTTACCGACTCTACCTATCTATCCTATCTACCTACCCTACCCTACCCTACCCTACCTATCTATCCTACCTACCTACCCTACCCTACCTACCTATCCTACCTACCTACCCTACCTACCTACCCTACCTACCTACCCTACCTACCTACCTACCCTACCTACCTACCTACCCTACCTACCTACCTACCCTACCTACCCTACCTACCTACCTACCCTACCTACCTACCCTACCTACCTACCCTACCTACCTACCCTACCTACCTACCTACCCTACCTACCTACCTACCCTACCTACCTACCTACCCTACCTACCCTACCTACATACCTACCCTACCCTACCTACCTATCCTACCTACCTACCCTACCTACCTACCCTACCTACCTACCTACCCTACCTACTTACCCTACCTACCTACCCTGCCTACCTACCCTACCTACCTAGATTTAAACTATCCTATCTCTCAAGTTGGATCGAACTGCACATGGTGTGCGAATTTTATTATAATCGGTTAAGTGGTTTAGGAGTCCATTGAGGACAAACATTGTGACACGAGATTTATATATATTAAGATTGCGCGGGCTCCGATTTCTTTTTGCAGGGTTTAAATTAACCTAACACGAAGGGGATGCCGGATTCTTGGTTCGCGCGCTTTGCGCGCTAACTAAACTCCGCCATCCCTTTCGAACCTAACCTGTCCGAGTCGAGCCGGGGCTAAAGGACATTAAGGGGAAGTTAAAATGAAAAACATAGCAAGGAATTACGTTTATTGGCCAACATTAGATGTAGAAATTGAGACTGTCCCGAAAGATTGTAGTGTTTGTCACCAGCAGCGTGATGCATCCCAACGTTCCCTATTGCATCTGTGGGACCCCGCACGTCCCAGGCAAAGACTTCACATCGATTTCGGCGAATTTCAGGTTACATATTATTGCGGACATTGTTCGTGTGGTATCTTTATTATAATTATAATATGTTGCGGGTACGCCGCATAATATACTTACATACACAGTTGGTCCGTTGACTTGATGTTTTATTGAGTGCGCTCCCGAAAATACTATTCAATACCCTTTAGGTAGGTATTCTAACATCGGTCTTTTGACTTTTGCGTATAGCAAGCTTTCGTAGAAAACGGCGTATTAGCGATCATTTTTTTCTTTCATAGCTTTGTTATTGATTGCTATTAAAGTTATTTAGGAGTTTGTTTTAGACTATACGATCGTCGATCGACGAGTGATTTGTGGCCCCCTTTTCTCTTCTTCGTCTTTGACAACACCCCATGGGAGGCTTCGCACTGGGGCATGAGTGTCTTTATTGACAGAAAGCTCGGTTTCTTCAAATGATCTTCGATTTGGGTTGTATACAGGGTGGTAGAAACACCGACGCAAAAACGGTTAAGCCAAATACACCGCCTATATTTGGCAATAATATAATGAATACACGACGTATTCATTACATTATTTTGAACCTCTCCGTTTGTGAGTCGATGTGCCTTCCACCCTGTATTTGGCTGGTGTCCGCAACAGCGCTTTAAAGTGCGTAATTTGCGTATGGCCGGGAAAATTGAATACTTGAGCTTCCCAGGTGATCTTCAATGTATTTTAGGTAACACCAAGTTTTTTATTCCTCTCCCACTCCTGGGCAAAGGCCTCTCTCAACTCCTTCCACTTTGCACGAGATCCAGTTCGCCATCTCCTTCGTGGCCTGCCGCGACCCCGCCTCCAAATTATCTAACGCCCGAAAATCTTCTAAGTCCAAAACTTTATTTACGTAGTAGACGAATAAAACAGTCACATGGACTCACAGACGTATAGCGTTTATACCATTCATCAAATACATTCAATGAATTGCCCTAGGAAGGAGGTATTACGAGTATGTCTTAAATGTACTCTAGAATTGTGACAATTAGGGATCTAGCTAGATCGTGACCAGTAGATGTCTCAGGAAGTGGTCCGACCTGCTCTGCTATTGGGAGCAGGCAGTGAAAGTACTAGGATAGCCGCAGGTTTGAGTCCAATGGATTATTACTGCTTTTGTTCCGGTGAATACCGCCCTGATAAAGGAATGTAAATGCTATTGTTGGGATGGTAAGGTGTGTTTTTGAGGTGAAGTTGTTGTTGCATTTACGTTATGCCGTAGATTTGTGATTTAATGGTATTATTAGATTTGTTTGTCCATGTCCAGTCGTGTTAGCAGTCATCAATTTATTGTTATGCACCTATCTCAGTCCAGAAATGGGCTTCCCTTGTTGAAGCAGTTTTGTTTTCATTATAGTCGCTCGCTGGGATCCGAAAGAAGCCTTGGTTGTGTTTTGTTTTACAGAACCTGCATGGATATAATACACCAGTCCGCGCTGAGTTTCGTGTAGTGGATTACGGCCCTTTGCCGACCCACAGAGAGGAAGCATCCGTCCCAGCGGTGAGAATGTCACACGCTGATTGTGTGGAGAGTAAGTCCGTAGAAGGATATTTATTTTAAGGTACTTGCCATTCACGCAAATAAGTCGTAGGATGAAAATAAAAGACAGTACATCAAATATTATGCGTGTTACTCCCAGCGGAATGTTGTCGAATTTTTCGATTTTAGTGATTTGTGTAGATGTTTAGTGTACGACGACGTATGAATGTGTGTGAAATAATTAAATTTAAAAAACCCCTTTTTTGTTAATAAAGAGAAAAAAAAATTGTGTATAGGTACAGATACAATATCGATTTGCCATACAGGGAAATAAAGAAGTAATCATAAATCTCAATAAAATCTGACCAAAAGTAAAGAAAACATGATTTTCGTGTCAATTATGTTTGCCTGCCATAAATGAACTGCACAAAAAAATAACTTTTTTGTGCAGTTCAGCCATAATTTACCTCGACCATTTTGTAGACTTGTGACGGAAATTGAAGTTTTCCTGATGTGCGTCGATTAGATAGTTATTATAAACTTAGATGGTATACTTTTTAATAAAGGTCACCATAATCAAGGATTTCAAATAAAAAAAAAACAAAGTAAGCTTATATGGGCTTCATTTACAAAGGTTATAGCAACCAAAAATGGTACCTAAATATGGCTGTCGTAAACTCGTAACATAATTCATCAAGTATTTTTTGCGCAAAACGAGGATGTTACCATAAGCAGAAACAAGTCGTGTCATGGATGTTATTAGCGCAATGGTTCCTGCTTGCACTGGATCTTCATTTTACCTATTAAGAACTTACAGAAGGTAATACGATCCTCAAGAAGGTTAACGTAAAAAGAGCCCAGAGGGTTTTTCAGGGAGCATCTTCAGCATGAATATCATTGAGCTGAGTAGGAAGGACGAGAACAGTAAAACTGCTTTTAAGAAGTGTCAGAAAAGAGCCTTCCTTCCGGTCAGGGCCCCAGACTAAATTTCTGGAATAGATTGTGGTTTTGCACTAAATCTGAAGAAATAAATCTGAAGAATCGAGTCTAAAGATAACGGCCTACTGGGATATCATTGAGAAGACGATTGAGTCCCACCATTGACAACATTGCAGGCTGATTATGGTAAATCTATGAGTCGTGCTGATAGCATCAGCTTCGAGGGGGTACTCCACGTCTGGTGAAAACGCTGCAAGTAGGTCGACTATTTTAAGTATAGCGTGACTTGTTGTTTGATAAAAACTTTGCAAAACAATTTTTTTTTTGTAGCAACACCTGCAACAATTAAGGCATGAAACTTGAGCCTTGCCCCTTTTTCCAACAATAGGATTGAAATGTCATAATTTATTGTGCTTTATGACACTTAATTTAATAAAATAAAATAATTTTACAATAGGAAAAATTTATAATGTGGTATCGCTATTTTGTGTCTTATTTTCTGCACCATAACAATCAAAGTCAATTTTACAGCCATGGATGCAGAAGTAGTGAAAAAAAAATTCGTAAGAAATGTTTATCAATTGCAATGCGTTCTATTATTGCAGTCTAGGTCGATTTCACCTAGTTACATAGTTCGGAATGTATTTACATAAATGTTTTATCAACAAAGATCAATACATAACAGCCTACTACTGGTTTAGTCTTTAGGTAACTAGATGTAATAAATAATTTTATGATATAACCACACGGATAATAAATTGGCTAAGTTTATAAAAAATGGCTTCCGATTTGTACATCGGTCAAGCGAGCATAGCTGCTAATTTGTACCTAATTAGACTTACATACAATAGAGAAAACTAATCAAATCACACACAATAATAAACACATTGGTTCAGCAGTATGCGCGTGAGACGATGAGATGCGTACGTTTAGAGATGCGTAGTCCGACTTAGATACAACTATAGAACCCAATGACACGGCTTCAATTGTCAATTCTCCCTGGGGTATTATTCGTATTACCCAGTGACAGCGTCGTGGAGGTAAGTGGCAGACGCTCCATGTGAACAATTTATTTGGGAAATGGCTAGGAACTCGCATGATGGGGAACTCGAACCCATGCAGGAAGCCAAGCTCAACTGTCTGGCTGTCTGCGCTGCTCTGTTACTCTAAGAAATAAGAAAATTGTTGCCAAATATTTCTTCAAGACGATCAGTCAGCTCAACCACGGTAATATTAACTCACTGTATCCCACAGTACAACAATAGCAATGAATCTACAAAGCAAGTCATTGCTCTGTGTGAATTGAAGCGGCGCGGTGTCTATCTACTGTTTATGCTACTCCTAACTATGCAGACTTTTTCGTGACTTTGTCAAATACAAACTGTTTAGCGGTCAAAGCTACATTTCATTTTGCTTATGTGCAACATGAGACTGATAATGACTGAAGTAGACTGATAAGAAAGCGTTCATGATGTAACAGTAGATCTTTAAACTTTCTTGGTTATTTTTTATTTCTTCGATAGGTGAAAAAATATTTTTCTAAACAATAGATTAAAACTTAAATATTTAAATGGAGATTGTAAAATGGCATCGATTAAATAAATCCAGTCAAGTCATTGGAAATACGTCTGTCTCTTGGATTAACTTAACATTTCGGATATGGTTGTGTAGGTCAAGAGTTACACTGCAGACATCTTTATTTCGACATAGCAATCATGTTTGAGCTAGATGCGTTTCGAATACTTGCGTAAATCTAGCTATCTTTCTCAGAAGACCACATTAGTAACCCTCTAGTAGCCATAGACACTATTATCAAGTATTGTTATAAGTTTTTGATACACAATCGTGCTTACTATGCCATTGTATCCATTGCCCGCTCCAATTCTTGCACTTTCGTTTTTTTTTTCTGCGACATCTATTATTATTCTATTGAGCACGAGGTTATGCAACCACTGCCTTTGAAGTTTTGATATAATTTTTACTGCTTTGTGTTCTGACATAAAACTTTTGGCGCGGACAAAATCCGCCATCTTTCTTTTTGCGATGACGCAGAGTTGAATTTAGAAAGTTCGTTTTTTTTTTGGCGGCAAAGGTAAGTTTGTGTTACAGTTTCGTCGTGACTGCAGAAGCGACTCTCAGCCTCAGTTACGCAAGTTGCAAGTTGTAATTACTTGTGAGTCGAAAGTGCAAAATTAGCGGCCCAGCTAATGTTAGTAACAGTCTTGTTCTGATATTTAAGCGAAGATACGACGGCTAAGTGTTCAGGCTGATTTGAGTCGGATTTTTGCGTTCTTGATTGCTGCATGGTTATGTATTGCGGTTTGTAGAATGGGTGCTACTTACCTAAAATGATTCAGCGATTTGAAGATGTGCAAAGAAGCAGTAAGTAGAATGTTCGACTGTCGAAATAGACCTTTCAGTTTAACCTCATCACTCAAATCATAACTTTCTGTTTCGCAAACCAATTTCATAATCGTTCCTGATCAACTTTTTTATTTACTTCTTCGTTCGTCCCAGTTACCAAAATCTTCGACCATTATATTTATTAGGAAATCCCAACTTATTGTCGTCTTGTCGATAGCCCCCAATAATCAGCAAAGTGTCTTACAACCATCCTGACTCATGTAATGTCATTTGGTTACGCATGCCTCAATTTATTCAATGTTATGCAAAATATTTAGTTTAAATTCCGCGAAAAAGATTCAGGGCTGGATGCAGGACGAAAAATATGCACATGCAGGAAAAGCAATAATTAGCATGTCAGCAAGTCATTCCATTACTCAACTCGCTCTCTTTCAACTCAACACCCTGCTGAGGATGCCCCCTGCCTTTCCGCAAAGTAACGCCTGATTCTATAACTTGTCTCAATTTACAAAACGATTATAAAGGGTGTAAATAGACCCTTAACGAAGCCGAAAGGCACTTGTTCTCCTCGCCATTGTGATGATTTTCTTGTTCTGGACCATACCTGAGAACCTTCTAGTTACGGAGATATCAAAGGAGAGGTCAAAGTTCCAACTTTTTCATGTTTTTTTGTAAATACTAATTTTTAAGGTTATAAACTTAACTTTAAATGCCTCCATGACCCGTTTACTATTTAATGCATTCATCAGCACAATGTTTTGAGTGCTTTTTTGATTGAGTTTTACCGTTAAAAGTGATTTTCCACCCCAAAAAAAAAATTCGTTTTCCAGCAATAATTTTTGCGTAGAGTTACTTAGTTTGATGTACAGAATGCTTGGTTGACGGCTTCGTGAAGGCTCTGTTTACACCCTGTATGCACATGGGCTTCTAATAAACTTTTATCAATACTAACATCATTTATATCGTAGATACTTAATCGCTAGACTAGCCTCTCTCTCAAATTGCGCCACAACACTAGGTTCTTCTTCCGCATCCAGTATATTCCAACCATCTGCAGGTCGTCGGTTCATCTAGTTGGGGTCATCCTCCATTACATTTGCCGTTCTACGATCTATACTTAAAAACTTGTTTGCACAATGTAAGTTGCGATTAATCATTTTGTAAGCGATATCTGTTGGCAGGATTTGATCAATCATCGCCGAGTTACGAAATATCATTAGAAGCTTTCTTTGCGAGATATAAGTTATAGGAGCGATCTGGGCTGGCAATTTTTTTTCTAAGCTGTGATTTTTTATGTTTTCTTCTTCATCTAGCCTGGCCTTTATTCAAATATGTTGGGGGCTCCAATTTAACTGGATACAGCTGAATATCAGTAGTTTACTTGGAGCGACTACCTACCTGACCTCCATAACCCAGTACTGTGTAATAAGATACCTCTTGGTAAGACTTGTTACCTGGATGTCCGGCGTGGTGGCTATTCATGTATTTAAAAGCAGGTTCATATCAACAATGGTAAAATTAATAGTCTTCGCACTTAAGAGGGGTTACTTCTTTAATTTTTTTTTCTACCATTATTTTGTGCAAAAGGTGTCTGTTCATGTCAATGTCAATTTCTTTAACAGACTTCAAATCAGACCTCGCTTCATGCTTACCTGCTGCGTAAAACACTCAAGTGTGGAAATGCACACACTGATAATGTATTCCGCACGTGTGTGAGCCCCGAGAAAGGCGATAGGTCGGTATATGTCACGGTGGGCAATTACCGACTGGCTGCTTGTGGATGATCAGTAACCACCTATTCTTCATTCGCAATATAGTTTCCAAAAACGTAAACAAATGTGGGTATTGCCATGTCAACATACTCGAAACTCGCACATATGCACAGCGGCATTGGTGTGTAGAGTCCATAAGGTTAAGTTTGCACTGCAACTTGATATTTTCAACAAGTACTAGTCATCACAAGATCAACTTAATGTACACTGACATAAAGTTGACATTTATCTTAACGGAATTAAATCAATTGGAAATAAGGACTTGAATCGACTATACACGTACTTATTTACGCACATGCGTAGTGATTGCCTCGGCCCGCGGTTTGCAAAGAGCAAGCGTCAGTTGGCGTAGAAAGATTAATAGGAACTGGTTCAGTAAAGATCAGTATCGGTCAAAAGATGGTCCTGTGTGAGTTTAACGAACTTTGTAAATCAAAATTCTACTAAGCCTGCTCAGGTAGACATTTATAGATAATTGGGTAGGTTATACCTACCATTAACTAATAATTACAAGTCAAAACTTCTTCACAAAACACTTCATTTTAGGCAGTACATTCATTGGCAAATTAGTGACGTTACAGGGCTGTTGCCGTAAGAATTAATTGGGTGAATCTTTTTTTGACAGCTCATAAAAAGTATGTCAATGAAATAGGTCAGGCACACAGGTCATTGTAGTGGGCGTATCCATAGCTAGGTCCCAACCTGACCAATGAGGTCGAGCTATTCTGAAATATAAAATGACATTGACAGATTTTCAACCAATTTCTTTGCTTGGTACAAGCTATGCTAGCGCCATTAGTTTCACAGTTACCTTCCCCTTGATTGGTGATGACAACTACGTTTTTCAGCCCTGTAGTATAAATGTGGTGCTGTTCAAAAAACGACGGGGCACTTAATATCGATTCCTGTTATTTGCTCAATACAGGAACTGATGGACTAAAGGCGCCAAACTCGTAGCCAAGTTCTGGACCGAATCAATTTAGATTGCCACATTATAAAAACACGCGGGGAGAGTGGTGTGTTATTTTTCTATATGTCTGTACTCTGTATACATGAAGTAACTACGCTTAGCAGGTCAATCGGTCAGCGTAGCTCAGTAGCTGAGTTTATTCCAGGTGAGGTCAATGACCGCTTACAACTATTACTTATGAATTATGACATTTTAATATATACCGATGCCATAATAGTATAGATTGGGTTTCGAACAACAGGACCTGACGCGGTAGACCCAGAAGGAAATCATGTGACTAGTTGGATTCCTACCTGAAGAGTTAGTTCCAAATAGTAGAACAAAGAAAAAAATTAAAGATATAGTTTATAACAGACTTGTAATAATAATAAGGCATAGTTGTTGGTGCTACAGGAGTAAATGATAGCGTGACGGTTGACAGGGGAGAATGGAAGAAAAAAAAAGATTTTGCACCAAGGACAAGGCGAGGAAGATGATTATGATATCTGCTAGTTTTACCCTTAGAATTATTCAGTGTACCTGACAGGACCAAAATTAAATCATTTTTTAAATAATCATTTTGGAAAGCCCTTAACCAGTTTTGCTCCTTATAATCAAAAGATCGTAGGACAAAAAGTGCAATTATTTCTACACCTAGCTGACAGAGTCCCCGATGGTAGATCGAAGATTTATTGTTATTAGAAATTCTAAGCACCTTACATCGCCATTTATACGACTTCTAGCACCATTTGAAGTTAAAATATAAATCTTCCAACAAATCTATAGCTTAATCGATTTAAATTGTTTGCCAATAACGCCCTACCCTAACATAAATCGATAGTTGTATCCATAAACTCCTAATTGCGATGGTTTCGAAAGGATGTCTATGAAGATGGCAACAGACTAGGTTAGCATCAGTTAGAAATGTTACGAGATTTAACTTGATTTGTGTTTTGGTAATTAAAATCGAAATGTCTGTTGCAATGTGTGTTTTCGAATCTAGAAGGGGATTTGTATTCGTATAATTCAACTTCAGATGAAATTATGATCTTTATCAGCTTAAAACTTTTCGGTGCAGGTCTTTAAATATAGTGGAAGACCGCTGCAATAGAATAGAATCGAATGGACAATTTTTATTTCAGACCGGAGTCCATAGGGTTAGTAACAATTTTACTTAACTTCTAGTGTTAGTAGGTTTCAGACACAGATGAAAATGTACATTTAAAATTCAGCGTGGAGCCGCATCCACCTCCGCAGCATCGGGGAAACCCATCAAACAATGCACAATGAACTGTAATAAAAAAACATCAACATAAAAAAACCTGAAACACCATATGCAAAATACGCACTTTGGATGTGAAGTTGCGGACACAAGCCTGACCTGATATATCTTAGTTAGGTATACCTACTAATAGATGCTGGCCGCTTCATAGATTTGTGATTATTGTTTTTTTTTATTACCACAAATGAGGACATTGTTGGACATGTTTCATGAAGTTCTTAATCGATTTTGGCAGAATCTACAAAAGCAGAAATAGCTTTGACCTCTTTTTCCCAAATCAAATGAATTCGGCTAGCATTGCAACCAGATGTGACTAAATATTTCATCATTTGGCTCAATTAGCCTTTGGAAATTATTGGCAATACTGATACTCCAACGTTAGAAAGACCCTATCTAATTGATAATAGGTAAACATATTACCAACACTAGGAGGCCTGACTACCCTAGATATAGGTAAAGCGTGCTGGCCATACAAAGTGTCAAGTAAGTGCGGTTATTACCATGCAAATGTGGACGTTGCTCAAGCGCAGCGCATCTTGCTGTTAGTTACGTCACTGGCTCATGTTTGGCGTTGGGCATGGTGAGTGCAAGGAGTAGAGTGTAGATGGGACAGAGCGTGAAAAACTTGTGTGATAGTTTTTTATGGTGTTAGGTTTAGGAAGGGTGACTTGATCGAAAGTCTAGCTAATCAAGGTAGAATTAAAATAGGTAGTATAACAGCTCGGATTGGTGGCAAAGCTGCGAAGGTAGCAGGGATCTAGATATCTTATGTTGCGAGCTTTCGCATTGGGCTTCCAGATCGTGCATTTGAATTCGAAAAGCACAATAAGCCGTTGTCTGCTTGACCTCTGTCCGGTCGTGTTCGATTGCCGTCCCATCGGGCTATGAGAGTGAGGGAACAGAGAGTGCGCCTTGTGTCTGCGCACAAAGTTGTGGTGTGTGTTGTGTTTATGCATAGCTCCCGCGTCGATGACCAATCTCCGCTGAGATTGGCTGCCGTGACCATCCGGAGGACACACTTTAAATGACCTCTTCATAGCATGGCTTAGACGTTGTTACTTGTAATGTCATTTTTTGCTTGTAGTTTTAAGCATGATCTAAAATGAAACCATTTGTCCACAACACGGTTCGTTTATTTTAAAAGCATAGTGTTTCGGTTGCTTCATATTTGCCTCGTTAAGCCCCAATATCCTGTTCACACTTTCGCTGTCCAGCATATAAATAAGTATGAAGGAAAAAACTGAGCATTACTCATCGTGACGATATGGCTGCAACCGTTTTTACAATGACACCGATATCCAAAAAAAGGTTCTATTGTATGATCACGTGACATGGAGGTTTCCATATTTGTTTTGGTCTATCGGTCTACTGGGATCAAAAATCGTTTGGGTATCTTTGAAGGTTTAGAGGCACTAAGATCGGGGTGGAACTTCCTCTCCTCTTCCAACCCCTATTGAAAAGGTAGGATCCTCCGACCAAACAATTGAAGTGTCTATTGGGTTACTGCCTAACTGTTGTTGGGCAGTAGCCCACCAAAGGTATTGCATTATGTAGATCTTACAGTTATAAATCAATGGATGTCGATGTTATAAGACCTACAGAAAAAACCGTTTCCTTTTGACATAAACAAAACCGAATTCCTCACCATGTAAGGAAAACAGTGATAAATTACGAACCCATAGCAAAATAACTTCGATCCAATCATTGCTACATTTTGAATCTCCACAAAAACTTGCTCTGTGCTCGTGTTACCCATATTCCCTTGTTCGGTCGTGTCCAGGAAATGCAAGACTATGATGAAATAATGTGCTTTATATTCATGCTTCGATAATACCCCTGCATGCCAGGGTTATGTGCTGATTACAGGGTTTTGACAGGGTAATGGCAGGGAAGGGTTAGAAAATTACAATGTTCAAGTGAATTTCTGAAGTTTGTGAGGTAATTTATTAGGGTAAATTGTTTACTGGTTTGGCTTGCGAAAGTAGGTAAGTGGGTGGTCATTTTGGAATTGTTTTTCTCATCAATAACTGCGATGTTGCTCGGTATTTTCATTGGTCTGATAATAGGATAATTTTCATGTTTTACGCGTTATAATGATTTATCGTAATCGTAAGTAATTTCCAAGACCGCATTTATACAAAGCTTTAGTCAGCAGATTCTATAAAAATGTGTTTTTGATAGCATTAAATTAGCTTACTTACGCTAAAAATTTACATAACTCACAATTGTTGATATTTTTGATGACTTAACATAAAAGGTGACCAAGTAAGTTGATTACTTAGCTAGCTTAGTTCTTCTAGTCGATCGAAAGAGAAGAATATAATTATTATAATGCTTAATGTATTGGGCTTAGTGCAGTTTCTTAGCATAATATTACAAAAAACCAGTCCTATTTACCCGACTAGGGCGAAGACAAAAGGAAGGGTTATGATTTTAGCAGTCTATGTTGTATGTATGTTTGTATTTCCGTATGTTCCTCCGTAGCGCTTAAACTATTCATCCGATTTTAATAAATAAGGTGTCAATCGATTCGTTATTATGGTCCGGGTAACATAGGCTACATTTTAACCGACTTCAACAATAGGAGGTTCGATTTTATCTTGTTAACCCCGACTTTAATTAGAGCGTGATTTTTCAGTAGTCGGGATTTGAGTTGTAGTATACAACACAAATTCTTGTTTACCTAATTGCAGTTCTTTTAAGGTGGTAGCCCGCGAAATTCAATTTTTTTAAGTGTTTGTAAGTTCCTTTTATCTCAGTGAACGACTTTTTCATGAAATAGTTATTTAATAGGGTTAAATGAACTTAGAAGGTTGCATTGATGACATTGATGATTTTTCTGACCTGCACAAACCAGTTAGTACCGGGTAATACGATAAGATAAATAATGATGGGTAATGAGATACGATGTTGTTTGGTAAGATTGGTTGTCAGACTTTTTGGGCCACTGACTACCTAACGACTATCAAAGATCTACAAATGACACCCGGGACCAACGTCTTAACTTGCTTTCCGAGGCACGGAGGAAACTCGGTATGTAATGGGTGGTCACCCATCCACAGACCAACCTAGGCAAGCACGGCTGAACCTAAAGATCGACCCGAGCGGCTATTATTATTTACCCAGGAGCTCCTCCTCATGGGTGATTATAATTCTGTAACTACATAAGTATTACTTGCGTGAATCATATTTTCATCAACTAACAACCTGACACTGATCTGCAAAAAACGTAAGAAAATTTAAATTTCGCGTGCTACCCTGGCGCTACTACCTTAGGGCCGAATTACACAGAAACGGCTTAAGGCGTAAGGTGCGGCGCAGGCGTGGAATTTATAAGGAAACGAAAAACGGCGTGCTTGCGCCGCGCCGCTTGAGTGCAATTCACGACACGTCGCCTACGTCCATTTCGTATGAAAACGTTTTGAAGCGGCATCATGCCTGCGCCGCGCCTGGACCTTACGCCGTTTCTGTGTAATTCCGAACAGACAGTCAGGCGTCACGTTAGACAGCGTACAGACGGAACTACTGAAGCGTGCACTTGCACGTTGAGGTAACCTCATTAATTATAACTATTAACTAAACACAGCTTTACTTGATGTTCTGTATGTAAGCGATAGTTAAAGTGTTAAGTAAATCTGTATGTGTAAGTAGGCGAAAAAAGTATTACACTTCGTGTGGTTGAACAACGTTAGAGTAAGTTGGAAACGTAGCTAGGTAGGTAAGCACTAAGCAATGATTGTTTTATTTCAAAAATTTGTAGTATGTATTATTATTTGCAAGAGGGCCTAGTCCAGTAGCGATCGCTTTCAATGTGTTTGGTTTTATTTGTTTTTCTGAAATGACTTTCTATAGGATTACCATAGGTAGGCTTTTTGGCTGTAATTTTTTAGTCTAATACATACTTTGACATTTCAGTCATCCGGACCGTCGGACTGCCAAGTCATAGGTCTCAAGTTCGAACCCAAGACCTTTGAATCATGTGCGTATTGTATAATTATCACTTACTTCGGTGAACGAAAACATCGTGACGAAACCAGCATGCCTTAGAGATATTTCTCGACGGCATGTAAAGCCAAGTCAGACGCCCATGGGCGGTATAAAAACTCTGACACCAGGTTAGGCACTAACCACACGATAAAGAAGAAGATCATCATGATTGCTGATAGAAAGTCACTTTACTCACTTAGTCTATATTACAAACTGTTTTAATAAATCACAAAATAAAAAAAAAGATTCAAATGAGAAGGCTAATGAGCAATACGGTCCTAATTGCTGAAACTATGAACAGTGTTAGCAAATGATTGACTGTATTTTAATAAGTATCATTATATTATGAAAAAACTCAGTCTACTTCAAACACACAGACAGACAGGCGTCACATTCGATATTAGACAGGGTACAGACGACGCAAGTAGAGCGAACGCTAACACTGCGGTAACCTCATTAGATCAGCTGTGACTTAGACAGTTGCTGACCGGTCATACCGCTAGCGATTAGCGAGAAGCGAGTAGAGCTAGCGAGAAAAACGATATGGCGAGCAATGAAACATGTACAACTCTGATCCCCAAGATACAGATGAAGGTCTTGTTTGGGGTCACCGTTCAATTTGCTTTGTAAGTTCAAATCATCACTTAAAATTTATAAATAATCACTTGATATTTATAAATCACTAGCACTTTGCCCGCGACTTCGTCCGCGTGGGTTACGTACATTTTCCATACAAACAAAATTCCCCCTTTTCACCCCCTTAAAGGTTAAATTTCCAAAAACCCCTTCTTAGTGCTCCCCTACATTATAATAGGAAGCCGTGTATAAAATTTCACATACCTAGCCCCAGTAGTTTCGGCTGTACGTTGATATGTCAGTCAGTCAGTTCTCCTTTTATATATATAGATTTGAATTTAATTTGAACGAGAAGCGAATACACGACAACGTCGGGTGATTACTCGCTAGTATACATTGCATATCATGAACCAAGTGAGAGTCTCTCAGCGACTGTTCTGTCTACCTGTCAAGCGAGCCACGTTGAGCGAGTACTCTCTTAGATAGATTTTGTCGCTATGACAAAAGATCACTCGCCGGCGGCGGCGGTGTGAACAGTCACCGATCAACTATTAATATAACATGTAGGTATTTCTTTGACTTACACCCTACAATCTTTTGTACGTGTCTTGAGCGAGAAAATCGCTAACAGTTATGGATTTTTCAGAGGTATATTTTTCTACCTCTGATTTCGTATTACAGTGATCTTTATTCTCATAATCATAAGGTTGTTGTTGGGTTGCTGATGTCAGAGGTCAAATAACACATTAACATCACGCCTGTAATCCCCGAAGGGTTTGGCAGAGGAGTACCCTAACAGTACACCCACATTCGCCAGTTATGTTGAACTATTATGACGGCCTCATCGGTCTAGTGATCGTAAGCGCGACTGCTGAGCACAAGGTCCTGGTTCGATCCAGGGCAGGCAAAAAGTGTTATTGGGTTATTCCTTCAAGAATTTCTAAGTAGCAGTCACGGAGTCTGGATTTCTGTCTAGTTCATGGCAATTAAATAGGCTCGCCCCCTATTACATGAGGTAAAATAAAAAAAAATAAAAAAAGAGAGGAATAAAGTCGCTTCCGCGTCGGCACGCGGTGGGGCAGGGCCTTATAGCGTTGCGCAAGCGTTAGTGCAAGGCGCCGAATAGTGAGCATCTGAACACTGACTTAATTGGAGCTACTGAATACTAGTTAAGTCATTAGGATTGAATGTTAATTAGTTATATGATTGAATTAATTTTGCGTAAGTTTAGTGTGTAACCGCTACTTTGGTCGGTAAATTAGCATATTATTAAGTGTGTGCGTCGTAAAAAAAAGGCTTTCAAAATTTTATTTATTTTAGTACATGGAGGACTTACAGCTAATAAAAACAAACAAAAAAGGAAACCATAGTCACCAGAAAGCCAATTACAAGTCCTCACCAATAGACTTATAATAGAATTTTTTTATGGTGTGAGCACAAAAACAGAAAACACACCGCTTTAATCAAAGTAAGAAGAATATAAATACTTTGGTATGCAATTATCAACTCATTTTCTTTGAAATCATTCGTCTGAGGGTGTCCTTAGGTTTTATGAAACGGCTATCATGCAATAACAGAGAACACTGCTTGAGTAGCTACTTATAGCATAGCATAGCTACATATATCTTCTTTCATTTTCATCCTCTTTGGTTTAGTTCAAAGTGATTGCTACTTTAGTATTTCCGATGGTCCTCTACAGCCAGGCCCGCTTGACCTAGCTGAGTGGCTAAACTGGTTTGGTGATTTATGTGGTGTACATGACAAAGAATATGCTATCTATGTATCTAATCTTTCCTCCACGACATGACTAAGATAAGATAAGATATATTTATTTGCCCAAACATGTGTACACATACAATAATAAAAAAATTGTACGTAAGATGACATAAATAAAAATTTGTTCAGACATGTTTGCCATATACGATGGCGTGCAAATGTTTTGAATTCTAAATTGTGTTTTTTAATTTATCTTTTCAGTCAAACAGCATGAATTAAATAAAAACAAATGTAAAATTAGCATCGATATTATCGCGTCAAAGCTCACGCCGACAGATCTTTCAAACTGCGAACTTACAATAATATATTATTTGGAGTCTTTAAAGAACTTGAAGTGTACCCAACACATCGATGTGCAAACGATCGGTCTTACTATTATATGCACATACAAACATGCGAGTAATTATCTTGCAATAAATATATCTTGTCTGACATGACACTCTTGAGTTTCCTCAGGCGACCTTTGGAATACCTACAAGAATTACAAATACATAGGTAATGTTTTCCCCCGCGATAATGATGAAGTTTTGCCGATTTCCACAACGTCCGTAAATTGTTATTGTGAGCTTGTAAATGACTACTGATGGAGTAGGGCGTGCCAACGATCGCTACAATGAATAGAAACAGATTGTTTGACATAGTTTGTTATTAGAATTTAGAACTTATACTGTCACTTACGGGATACCTTCCGTGATTGTTCATTATTTTGAGCTTCCGATATTTCGACGCTGTTGCGCCATGGTCACCACAAACGGGATATTTACCATGTTTACAACACAAGCACATGGTATACCCCGTGACTTTTTAGTCGTCGGCGGTGTATATCCCGTTTCTAGCGTTAAAGATGATGTTCATTATTTACCTACCCTATTAGTAGTTTGAAATTAATTATCTACCTAGTCTATTAGTGCCCATTAATCAAATAGTTATAAACAAACCATCGACAACAAATCACGGAAGAGACACTCTAAGAATAGCTGTCATAGAACTAACACATCATAATATGGTAATACAATAACAGGACATGATCAGGCATTATTTATTTATATAATTTATTTCTGTAATTATGCGTATTTGCGTTTAGCTGCCCTTAACCTCACACGTATGGCAGAAGTAAGATCAAGGCTAGCATTGCGATATTATATCGTGGAGTACCTACCTGTGAGTCATGTCGGTAGCTTTATTTAGTATGCAATAAGCCGGAAGACTGACTTGACTGAGGAGCTCGTGGCTAAATAATAACAGCCGCTCGGGTCGGTCTTTAGGTTAGCCGTGCTTGCCTAGGTTGGTCTGTGGATAAGTGACCACTGTCCACCCATTACATACCGAGTTTCCTCCGTGCCTCAGAAAGCACGTAAAGATGTTGGTCCCGGCGTCATTTGTAGATCTTTGACAGTCGTTACAGGTAGTCAGTGGACAACCAGTCTTACCAAGGGTTATCGTATTACCCAGTACTAACTAGGTTGTGGAGGTCAGAAAGGCAGTCGCTCCATGTAAAATACTGGTATTCAGGTGCATCCGGTTAGGCTGGAAGCCGACCCCAACACAGTTGGGAAAAGACTAGGCAGATGATGAAGCCGGTAAACTAACTTAGGTAAGTTAAATGGGTTTTTATCAGGCTTTTGCTGGACATAAGGCTATCTCTGTATCACAAAGGGACGTGGTAGGTGCCTAAGGGCCAACAAAACGGCAAGCACATAAAGCAAGCAGTAGTAGGTTCATCATCAGCATCATCATTTCAGCCGGAAGAATTCCACTGCTGGACATAGGCCTCCCCCAAGTATCGACCCAAATGTATGGGACATCTGATAATTTTTTCGCATTTACGATATTGGACCCAAGGAGAAAGTTGTTCAGTTTGATGGTCTGCAGCAAACAAGCAGTCCTTTCATATGACTAAACCTTTTCTGTTACACCCTGTATACAGCCGACCATAGAACCTCATCCTTTTTTGAAGTCGGTTAAAAAGAGACAAAAAGGCAACAGCTTAATTTTTGATTGAGACCACACATATCAACAAATCGCTTAACAGCTAATTTATTGCTGTAAACATTGCAATTAAACCAATCACCAAAGTAATTACTCAATTGATTCCCTACGTGCCCAGACTACATAAAACCTGCAAATTTTCATTCGGCAACACCATCGCGAAGCACCCATTGTGTTGCGTCCTTAACCTGTGGTTAATGACATATGCCAACAGTCCATGAATTATGCATAAAGCAACGGTTAGTTGTTATGCCCAGCAATAGGCATTTTGAATGGAGGAAAAGAAATCGGTATCAGGAAAGTTTTTTCAAATGCCTCTTTGTTGGTTGATTTGATGATTTTTAGCTACTGAAAGGGTTACCCGTATAGGGGTTTTAGTCGGGTTATTTTTTTAGGATTAGGTTAAAACCCTAGAGTAAAGGTTAACCCATATTATAGAGTTAATCGGCTGACTAACCCTACAATACGGGTTAAGTTTTACGCACAGAGTTCATTTTCCTACATAAAGAATACCTATGCAAGAAAGTGACGGAGTAAGCCCTGGCTTGGTGCTTTGCCCCTTTAACTCTGGTTAGTCAGCAATATTTAAATAGGTAACCAAACGTATGGGTCATAGGTTAAACTTCTAACCCGATTAATCGGTCCCTGTTTTTAGAAAGTTTTCTCAGAGTTTTGGGAAACCCCTGGTGCTGTGAATGATGTTCTTGGGCCTAGGCTTTAGTGTAACACGTTAAATACCCTTTTTGATTACAACCAATTAAGTTCAAGAACAATCTATAAAGCCGCGTTGACACGATCAGATTATGCTCGGACCGAGTGGACTAGAAAACCTACTCTCGTATTGTGGCAACCCATTCAAGTGCGCTCGAATTATCGGTTGCCACAATACGAGTTGCGTCCGATTAGATATCCGAGTCCACTCGATCCGAGCATACGCTGATCGTGTCAACGCTTGGTACGAAAAGTCTATGGAGCTTAAAATAACAATGTCCGTTACTCTACCAAAATTTTTGGGACAGTATCGTCATCGATCCTAGCTTTGACGCGTCATCGTTTTAAATGCCAGTACTCAGTGCTTAATCTATTTAAATTAACATTTTAAACTAATAAGACTTAACATTAGCTCGTTGGTAGCTCCAGGCTATTCTCACATATATTATGTAGCAAAACATATGTATCATCTACTCTAAGACATCACTCAATAACTAGGAAGTCTAGCCATCTATGCCGTCATCCAGGATCAAGTAAATGACAGATGATTATTTACCGACTTAACCCGCCATCTTTATTTCTTCTTCATAATACATTTGACAGATGGGGCAAAGGCGATTCGTCTTCATCCTATAGTGTCATAATGACTGTAGGTCATTTTTTTCTATTTTCAAAGTCTTTGAACCCATTAGTGTTGTACCGACTTATGAGTAAGTTGACCGATTTTTTTAGACTCAATTATTTGGATATTGATTGAATTGGTCGAACGGTTTTTGAACCTTCATTAGGATGAATTGTTAACTACGAAATAATTGAAGTACCAAAGAAAACCTAGTGATCTTCTTCAGTGAAGAACTAAAACCAAAGTTTTTTTGCGTTAATCGCGCCATTTTTATTATAATGTTATTCACGCTTATTGTCATTCAAGAAATAAAATTGTGGTAGCCAATTTATTTTGACATGAGGTGAAATATGGAACATCTTTAGGTTTTGAATTTGACATAGACAATTTGCTCTTTTTTTTGCAGCCAGCGCCGTAATGGCATACCAAGTTACACTGGTTGCATTGTGTGTTCTTCAAAAGGGTACAATAAATAGAAATTAATTGGGGTATGCTTAATAAATCATTATAATGTAATTCTAGAATATACCACGGTTTATAAAGCAAAACATTATTAATCATAGTTGTTTTGATTTTAATCCAACTATAACTTGATCGTTACGCTTGTATCCTTTAAAGGGTCAAGCAGAGGTGTACCTTCTGTCTATGGTATTACCTATTTTTTTTTTTTACAAAGAATATCAATATTGATGCTTATCAGTAAGTCTTCTATTACGAGAATAATAAGTGAACTTGTCAATGCGTGGATTTAAGATATATCTTGAAACAAACGTTTTTTTTTAAATTCCCTTTCGAATTTTCACAATGCAAAAAAAACCTTGTAGCGACAGGCAAGTTCATAAATCCAATGAAAGAGTGGTATTTCATCAGTACAAACATTAATGTTCCATTAGTAGGAAATATATGCCGAAGACTGGACGGCAGATGGAAGAAGAAAGTGCTGGAGTGGAGACCACGGACGGGACGGATGAATGTGAGAAGACAACCAACTAGGTGGGCAGACGATCTCATTAAAATGGCCGGAAGAGACTGGATAGCCATGACACAAAACCGTCAAAAGTGGAGAGATTTGGAAGAGACCTACACTCAGCATTGGGTGGCCAAAGGTTGAAGAAGAGAGAGGGAGAAGGAATAGTGTGTGGGTATTCTAGTATCCTCCTTTCCTTCTGAGAAAAAACTCTGTATTACTACATAACTAGGTAAATTCTTAATTGCTACATAATATACGATGTGTAAACGGATCTCGAAGCCGTCAACCAATCATAATGTACATCAAACTAAGTAACTTTACGCAAAAATTATTGCTGGAAGACGACTTTTTTTTTGGGGGTGAAAAATCACGTTTTACGGTAGGAATCAATGTAATGCTCTCAAAACATTGTGCTGATGGGTGGATTGAATAGTACGGGGGTCATGGAGGTATTTAATGTAAAGTTATTTTAAAAAAAAAAGCTTGTGCAAACGTTGGACGTTTAACCCCCAATATCTCCGTAACTAGAAAGTTCCTAGGTATGGTGCAACAAAAAAACATCGCAATGATTTGGAGAACAAGAGCCCCTCGGCTTCGTTAATTATGCAATATAATCATTGAAAGCTAAGCTTTAAACTTTAAAGCCTATTAATCATTTAATGACGTCAGCAGTTCACGAAACTCGTACCTGTTATGGAAACAAACATCCACTCCTACGCACTGTTTTATACAAATAAGTGAATCCTTTAGGGAGCGTTTACATTGGTCGAGTAAAATATAGTTTTCAATCAATCATTTTATTGACAGGCAACTGAGGCCCAGGGGCGTGCCGTCCATAGAGGCAATTAGGCCTAGCCTACCTTATCAATCCTATCATAAACGCCAACTCAAGTGCAATTATTATACCTTTGTAATAAAAATTATTTTAAAAGTTAAAACTCCTGTTATAACACTTATAGCAACTTGTCGCGCCCGTGTGACGTAACACTAACACAATACTGTGAGCTAACCTCGCGTCGTCAATTGTAAGGCGAAATCGGTTGTAGAGTATTTTTGATTCATAAATTTACGCACACTGGTGCATATTTTCGTGTGTATAAACGGCACACATGTCTAGATAATAGGCGTGTCTCCCGGGAAAGGAGACGGCCTGTGATTGGTTAAATAGATTAACATGAATGAAGATCAGAGTTGCCATTTGTAGAAATTAAACCGAAATTCCGGCGAATTCGAGAAACAGACTACACACAAACACGATAGTTTTCTTAATGACTACTATAACCAGTTAAAAAAATAGGGTGGTATTTTTGAATTTATACCTAAAAAATAGCAAAAGGCCTATACAAATAATTAAAAACTATATGAATTTTATTTTTCGCTTTGATTTTCGGGGAGTTTTTAAAATAAGTATGACAAGCACGTGCTGTCAGACTCAGTATTATCCGGCAAAATTTTGTTAACAGATTTTACATATGATTTAGGTATGACAATGATGCAATTTAATTTGGAAGTGTTTTTTTTAACAAATTACGAATTAATTTTTTCCTAGTCACGCCATTATTATTTCATGTGACAAGCAAATTTAAATGCGATTTTGAATGTTATCATATCTTACCAAGTTAAACCTTATCAGTTATTCGTTTTGAAACGAACATTAATGTAAATATTATATGTTGTTTAGTATTTGTTTATTTACTTAAAAATGGTGTTCTGTTGTGATACTTGCGCAGAAAATGTGTGTTTGTTAGAAGTTAAAAGCAGTAAGTTTTCGCAATTATCGTTTAATGATAAGATTCTTGTGGTGTCGAAAGGTAGATGTACACCCGAATTACGAGAATTAATCCAAAAATCTGATAATTCAGCTCGTACCCGCCATTTCAAACCTCAAAATTATGCAACATTCAGCTGGCTATGTGGTTGTATACACACAAATAAATTATTTTGTTTTCCGTGCATTTTGTTTAATACTTCCAGTAAGTGGAGTGAGGGGTACATTGATTTGCATAATTTTCATTCCTCGGCAAAAAAGCATGACCTATCAGAAAAACATCTAGAGGCTTGCTTAAAGTTAAATACATTTGGTAAATCACGTATTGAAACTAGTATTAACGGCCAGTTAAGGTTAGATATAGAAAAGCATAATTCTAAAGTAGATAGGAATAGAAATATTTTTCAAAGACTGATCGATGTTGTATGCTTTCTGGGAAAACAAGAATTAGCTTTTCGCGGCCACGATGAATCACCATCATCACTGAATAGAGGTAATTATTTAGAAACAGTAGATTTATTAGCAAAGTATGATGGAACTTTAGAAACCCACTTACAAAATGCAAGTACCGCATTCACGGGCATGTCGAACAGAACGCAAAATGATTTGATCTCGAGCGTTGCATCTGTGATGACTGATTACGTTAGAGACGAAATTAAAAAGTCCGATTATGTTGCTGTCATGGTGGATGAAACACCGGACATAAGCGGCCGAGAACAATTAGTTCTGATTTTAAGATATTTTCGTGATTCCGAAGTAGTGGATCGATTTATTAAATACGTAGATGTCAGCGCGGATCGCACCGCTGTAGCTTTAAGTTCTCTAATTTTGGAAACTTTAGGAGATTTAGATTGTCATTCTAAATTAATTGCACAAACTTATGACGGGGCAGCAGTATTATCATCTGAAATTAACGGCGTGCAGGCTTTGGTGAGGCAAAAATGTCCGCAAGCTATGTATGTTTGGTGTTCCGCACATGTATTAAATTTAGTTTTATCGAAATCTTTTGAACGGGTTCCTGAAACAAAACGCTTCTTTAGTATAATAAAATCCATTGCGGTTTTTTTTCACACTAGTACGAAACGAATGGCGTACTATAACGACTTTGCCGTTATGAAAAAGCTGCCTCGTGTCGCCGAAACAAGGTGGACATATCACTCGCGCACGTTAAATATAATTAATAACGAGTCCACACACCTCCTTCAGTTGTTTGAGGAAATGAATGAAAATACACAACACTGGGATGGTGATACATTGTCACAAGTCACTTCATTTTTATTTAACATGAAAGAATTTGAATTTAATTTTTTTTTAAAAACATTCGCGGATATTTTTGCTGAAACCGATATTTTATACGATATCATACAGAAAAAAACTTGTGACATCGCGTATTGTGTTAAAAAGATAAAACAATTCGAGTCATTTTTAGCTCGTTACAGAGACAGGTTCGAGATCAATTATGATGCAACTGCCCTCATAACCGGACCACCCAAAAGAAAGCGCAATGTCGATGATGTAAAAATACACTATCGGCGAATTTTTACCGAAATAATTGATAATGTACTCAGCGAATTAAGAAATCGTTATCTGAATATTAAAAATTTGAAATTCTTTGAGTTACTTTCTTGTGAGAATTTTAGTAAATATAGTGAACAATTCCCTGAAAAGGAAATCAGAGAGTTCACTAATACATATCAGGCAAATTTTAATTTTGATAGATTAAAAAACGAATTGCGCTGTATTTATAGATCGCCTGAATTTGCGAATTGTAGCATATACAGTATCATTCAAAATTTGTATAAAAGTAATTTAGATAAAGTTTTTTCAGAAGTTTTACGTTTGGCGAAGTTTATTGTTACTATCCCAGCAAGCAGCGCATCGGCAGAACGTTCATTTTCGTCCTTAAAACGAATCCACACCTATCTAAGAAACACACAAAGTCAGCAACGACTCACAAATCTATCTTTGATTTCTATAGAGAAAGAATTAATGGTCGAACTACGACGCAAGACTAATTTTTATGACGAGGTCTTAAAATCATATTTGAAAAAAAACGGTAGGCGCGCAGATTTAACTTATAAATGAGTTGATTTTTCACTGATTTAAAACCCGTAATTAATTTATTAAATATATTTATACATGCGAATCACATGAAATAGGGCCTTAACAGGCCGCTTCGGATATCTTGCAAGTGACGTGTTCTGTAACTATCACCCACCCACTTGGATTAGATATTTGAGGTGGCCGAATCTTTCTTCTGTTTGCATCGTCAGAAAATAGTGATTTGAACCTTGAATAAAGTGGTGAGTTCTTGTATTTATAACTTTTGTTTTTACAGGCTGATTTTCAATTTTTTTTTTTTTTTTTTTCATTTTCAATTTTTTTTTTTCTTTTTTTTTTTTGGTTACCGATACCCGCGATATATGTGCGTGGCGGTGGCCTACCCTCCGTGGTGAACCACTGCACGCCACTGCTGAGGCCCATAGATAAAAATACACAAAATAATCTTATACAATAATAAACCAATATACAATATATAAAAAAACCTTATTTAACTAATTAGACACGTATCGTATCATATGTATGCATGCTGTATAACATCATGTTAGCTGGTATGCGCCATGGGAGGCTTACGCTGATACAGCATTGGCGCAAGCGCCGGGATGTTATGGCTAGCACCCGGCGACAGGAATTCGTAAGAGATAAAGACCTAGTAATAAGAACATTATTTAAGTTTTATGTTAGTTAGTCTGTTTTAAAAAGTCTACACGACTAGACTTGTTTGTTTCTTTTTTTAAAAACCTTCAGATTTGCATCCGGTATTTAACTGTTAAGAGGAACTTCCATAGAAACTTTCATTCTTCATTAAATGCGTTTAAGGGATACATCTTCAAGAATCCTTCCTTGGTGCTTACTTTTATTACATAAGAAACTCTGGTGCAATCAGAGGCGGATTATCCTTAAGGCAAACTAGGCATGTGCCTAGGGGCGCAAGGGCACAAAGGGGCGCACGGGCGGAATTGTAAAATAAAGAAAAAATATTTAATAGGTATAGCATAAAATTAATAAGAAGAATATATTACTTCATCACTATCTGGTCGGGAAACCTTCAGAGTGAGTTATAGACAGACTTGTGGTTGAACTTCAAAAGAGACGATAATCATACAGTATTTTCAGCGTTTTTAGGCGTATATAGGAGGTGGGGGGGCCGTGCGTGTATCTCAACATGCAGGGGCGTAGCTACCGCCGTATCAGCCGTATTAATTATACGGGGTCCCCGACTAGGAAACAAAAATAAAAACCTTCTCTCAACCTCAAATATTCTTCTTGATAAAAGATAAATTGAAAATATAACTTAACACGGTTCAAAAAGCTCCAATTTTTCGAGCTTCGCTCGCTCTTTGATGAAGGCTTCACCAATCGCTGTTCAAAAACACCAATTTTTCGAGCTCGCTTCGCTCGCTTTTCGATGAACACTTGTAACCTTTCAGGATGCTGTAATTTTCTAGCACTACATTGAAGTCTTAACCTTCATGATCCAGTCAGTCATGATCGCAGTTAAGTTTTTTTTTTCAAGTTTTTTTGTCTCACTTTGCTCGCTCACACATTCTCTTAGTAAAATGAATGACAGCTAAAGCGATGCAAGTCAGGATGCTATTTTCTTAGTTTTGCAAAAATAATTTGTTGATTTTTTCTTCTTTTCGGGTTTGGCCGCACTCGGGGCTCAAAGGGCCCCCAAAAAAATTTTATATGGGGCCCTACTAGGACTAGCTACGCCACTGTCAACAAGGCACGGGCCAGGCCCCCCTAGAAAATATCTCTAGATACGCCAATGAGTATTTTTTCAGTAAATTTTCATTTTTAAACAAGTTGACCAATTTGAGCACTGAAGAAGTTCAAAATTGAGCTAGTACGTTAGTGACAATGTATTCCTGTGACTCAGAAAAGTGTTTTGTGGATGAATGTATCCTGCGTTCTTATCTAACAATGGTAGCTCGAGATGGAAAACTGCCCCGAACAACGAACGCAATTTTAAAGGTTCTGAGAAATGAAGAACTTGAATCAATTTATCCAAACGTTGACATAGCTTTAAGAATGTGTGTATCGGCGGCAGTCAGCAATTGCAGTGGTGAGCGGAGCTTTTCCTGTCTAAAGAGAGTGAAAAATTTATCTTCGCTCAACTATGTCACAGACAGACAGTTATCAGATTAAATTAGTTAGCAATACTTAACATAGAATCAAACTTATTGCGATCTTTAAACTATGACGATGTTATTGTCAATTTCGCTAAACAAAAATGTAGGCGCCGAAATTTTTTATTTTTTTTTAGTTTGTCATTTAAGCTGTAACAAGTAAATCAAAATTAGCAACTTCAAAGGCGAGCGAAAAAGCTGCTTAATTTTACATACATACCATTATAATTTAATTTTTACTTTAAATAATTTCTGCAAACAATTCAATTACTTATTTCAAATTGTATCTAACTTTAAGTTTCAAGAGTGCTTTTAAGTTCACTTTAAGTATACATTAAAATTCAGACCGTGTTGAAAATTTAACCCTGTATCAGTGTTTAAATAAATAATTCATAACTTGATTTTTTTTTATTCACCAAGTATTAATAAATTCTTAAAATTAATAAAAGCGCCAGACAATTCACTTTTTTTTTGGGCGGAAAAACAACTTTTTACGGTAAAATTCAATTTAACGCACTCAAAACTTGGTGCTGATGGATGTTTTGAATAGTAAACGGGTCATGGAGGTAATTAAAATAAAGATAAAACCTCAAAAAGGAGTATTTAAAAGTACATAATGCTTGGTTGACGGCTTCGTGAAGGGTTCGTTTACACCCTGTATAGGGGCGCCGATGAGATGCCTGCCTATGGCGCTCTCAACGTTTAATCCGCCTCTGGGTGCAATTTAAAGTTTCTGTCTCTCTCTCACTCTTCAACTATACCCATATATAATTACTAGACCCAGCGGCTGTGCGTTCTTTGACAGTCAATTACTTTATTTTTGTTGATAATTTGAAGTATATGATTCAAATCAAGAGCTAAGTTCCAAAGGATTGAAAATAGAATATAAGTAGAATATTAGCAGTAACCACCTCAATAGCAAGGTGTGCCTACCCACTAAGTTCAATATCGCTTAAGCTAAACCGCACTGTCTCAGTGTAAACGCTCCTTACTCGCCTGCGGTCGTATACTAAGCAAGTCACTTCCGTAGTATTTCCGACGCCTAAGGCTAAACGCAGCATTGTAACAAACTAACAACATTATAACGACCTGTAATTGTTAGTACGTTTGCATCATTATAATTTGATGCATTGCAATTATTATCATTTAGATATGCCTGTCGAAGTGGCGATTTTGATGTTTTGAGTCGTGTGTTGGTTTTATTTGTGTTATTAACATGATGTAAGTCACAAGAAACTGGTGGATGCAAGAAGCACAGTATCGGTCGACGTGGCAACGCTTGGGGGAGGTCTTTTTTATTTTTGGGGGACACCTTAAACGGCGACCAGTTCTTGGGGATGAACCACCCCGGTTTTCATAATTAGTACATAGTCTGTAAGGGGTCCACCGCTAACTTCCAAAACTTCGATACGAAACCCCCCTATATTCAATGCGACATAAGGCCTATGTATGCAGGATTGGGCGTCATTTGGCTGATAAGATGGTGATGATGATGAAATCAGCATTTCTTTGGTCCTGTATTTGTCCTTAGATGGTTTCTAGAGTGACTATATTTTCTCAGCAAAAGCTGTGCATATTTTCGACGTTTGAAGGGGAAATTGGTAGAGGTTAAGTGGAAGGATCTTTAATGCCCCTATCTGTACTGTTCGAAAGAGATACGGCCCTGGAACACAAAGGGCAAAGAAGGAACATGGATGGGTTTTAGTCAGTACGAGTGCAACACTCCCTTCCACTCCGCCCACAGCGGGAGGGAGTGAAAAAAAAAATGCCCCTATCTGATGAACTGGCTTGCGAGTTACCGGATATTGATGGGCTTGAACTATAAAATATAATTCGGAGAAAGACATAGGTACCACAAATGTCTAGATACACATTATAGACAGGAACTATGCAGACAATTTGCATGCAAAACCCGAATGTATTGTACCATTGTCTAAGTAATTTAATATCCTAACAAATCTATTGTAATTGAATTTGACATTTGAAACACTCGTGTTATTGATTTCACTTTTTAATTTGACAGATGAGAGTGAAAGATTTCTTCTATTGAACTTTGATTTACATACGAATTGTGAAGACGAAGATGAATGTACGACTAGTGTAGAAGATGCTGTCACAACATCCTCTATACTATGAAGAATCACGGAAGAATCGACAAAACGACAGATTGTGAAAAGAAATCTGTCATTTTGTCGACACAATCTGTCATTTTGTCGATTCTTCCGTCAAAGAAACCCGTTTCTACGGTGGTCATGCTACACGTGCTGAGGGTCATAAATTGATATCCATCAGTGGTAACGATGATTGAGAAGGCAAAAATACAAGCTACCGAAAGCTTACGCCTTACTTTTTTACTAGTTGGAGTCCAATATGTAAAAATCTAGCGCTTAAGGCCCATTGTTTTTCTGTTACTATCTTTTTAATATTGTACCATGTTAACCGAACTGATTTTTTTGTTAGTTTATATTATTTGTTTGTTCAATACCGCAATTTGAAAGTGATTGTAACTTGTCTAGATTATCTACCTATCTTGACTGCCTCTTCAGTCTAGTGGTAGCAAGTGCAACTGCTAAGCGTAAGGTCCTGGATTCTATGCTCAGGTTGAGTAAAGTGCTACTGGGTTTTTTATTCAGTAATTCTTAGTAGAGGTGTTCTGATAAGATATTCTCCGTAAGATGGAGACTGTTTGCTACTGAATGACGCAAACAGTCGCCCCTTACACTTACACGAAACTAACATAAAGTTGACGAACTGTGCGTGTAACCCGCCTACACCTACTATATCTCTGCGTATGCCTTTGGGGAAAACAGCCGTGATGTTATGTTCTACTAATTATTTGGAGGTCGTGGCTAAATAATAACAGCCGCTTGGGTTGAACTTTAGGTAACAGCCATGCTTGGCTAGGTTGATTCGTGAATAGGTGACCACCCATTACATACCGAGTTTCCTCCGTACCTCGGAAAACACGTAAAGCCGTTGTTCCCTATTTTTTGGCTATATGTTGGCTATCAATTGTAGATCTTTGACAGTCGTTACAGGTAGTCACTGGCTTGAAAGTCTGACAACCAGTCTAACCGACAGGTATCGTATTACCCAGTACTAATTGGGTTGTGGAGGTCAGATAGGCAGTCGCTCCAAATAAAATACTAGTATTCAGCTGCATCCTATTAGACTGGAGGATCCTATTAGACCCCATTATAGTTGGGAAAAGCCTAGGCAAATAATGATGCACCTACAAACAGTTTAAGCCCACAAAATAAACATTTTTAATTGAGTTGCACTGTTGAATGATTGATATCAGAAGTGGGCCTACAATATTGACCAATTAACAAGAATAACACTGATATTAATAAGCGAAATCGATCAAACAGACAGCACACGGAACTCCTTGGAGAAATATCTTCATTATATTCGCAAGTTAACGACGAGTCGTGTGAAGCCTTGTCTTAACTGTCGTATCTTCCTGAACACGTAAATGCGGCGTATTTGTTTAAAACGTGTTTGTGTTTTATATATGAGCTGATGTTTATTCTGTTTGTTTAAGTATTATTAGTTATTGTAATTATTGATTTAGCTAAAGACTTTGCCTGTTAGGTAGATAAACTTGTTGCAAATTAAACGTATTTAAATAAGTATTACTATTATAAAAGTAATTAAAATATGTACTAGTATCAAAACGGTTACAGGGCGTCAAAAATTCGTCCACATCGCTGTCAACAGGAAAAGTGCCCAGAAGACTGGCAGCATTGTTATGTTGGATGGCAATGCTGATTCTTTGGCCAAAAAATAGGCCCGCCCTCTGGTCACGTGAAGAGTCGACCAACCGCTTGGCGATTTCCCGAAATACTAGGTGGGCACTCGGACCCCATGGCCCTAGTTTTTCAACCCCAAACGGCTCAAACACGTATCTACCAATTGAATTATTATATTTGCGTCGTTTGAGGTTCAAATCATATGATATGGGCAGATCGGACAGCTTTAGTTATTTATTTAAAACTTCAAGTAAGTACAGAAGTGGTATATGTGCGGACTTTATGACACAAGGTATTCTCTACCAGTCAACCTTTGGGTTAAATCGGTCAACATTTTGGTAAGTAATACCATAACACATACCGTAAGTAATACCAATTCCAATACGATTGTTTGTGCTTATAGTTCAGTCCAGTACATGATTGGGAGCACTGTTAATCGTTAAAGTATGACTTCTTCTCGAATCGATGACTCAGATTTTGGAGCAGCAGCTGGACAGCAAGAGAGGTGTCGCATATCCTGTGTTGGGGCACCACACTCGCCTTGTAGCCGAAATGGGTCGATCGTCAGTCGGATCGGCAGTGGCCAACTTGAGCTCGCAGTTTATTCAAAGATTTCCATATCGGCCACAGCAGTTCGACAAACACAGTGTATCCTAGCACCTATAGATTTTGGGTCCTAGAAAAGTTAATAAAGAATTCAATCACCTGGTATACCTACAAGAATCTTCTAGTCAAAACTTATTTAACCTTGGAAGTCAAGGTGCGTCATAGAATCAAGATACTATTCTCATTTACGAAGTTCCAGGCTCCAACAGTCACCATACTGGCTGTAAAACATAATTAATTTTAAGAAACATGATACCACCTTGTTTTGGCGAAATTAAGTAGGTACCTAACTACCTATACATATGTGTGATAACCGCAGGATGATGTCAAATGAACAAAACGATGAGAACAAACCTGAATGACAAGAAATGTACCATGTCATCCACGTTCTAAGAAATGGTGGCGCAAGGTCTGAAGAAATAAGGAAGTATAGGTAATTTGACGCACCTGTTATGCTACTACTGGAAGGTAAAATAGACGTTAAAATTAAATAAAAAAAGTTTTTTTTTAGGTTTTGCCGCCATTCTTCTGGGGGTTTAAAATAAGCTTAAGCAGAATCATAATAGGACAATAGGCCGACCGAGGAGAAGACGGCGGGACGCCTTGGATGGCTTTCTCGTTAATTGACGAGAAGAGGCGCAACATCGAGAAAACTGGGAGGAATGGGGGAAGGCCTTTGCCCAGGAGTGCGATAACTCAGGCTGACAAAAAAAAAATAGGACAATAATATGAATTACGTTATAATTTGTAAAATGGTCACAAAGTGACAATTCATAATAATTAACTGCGTCAGTGACCATTTTAACATGATTCATATTATTAACCTATTATGATTCTGCTAAAGCAGCCATTTGGAGGCCCATGCCTCCAGATGACAGCGATGTGGAGTTTATAGTTGGTACATGAATCTTTCGGCGCGTGACTTTCTTTGAAACTAACGCCGCCATATTGTTTTGTCAAATTATCACAGATAATTTTATTTAAAAAAGTTTTCCGACAGCCAGTGTCACTCAAGCGCCTAAAGATCTGTACAGGACTTTAGAGGTACTTTATCATAGTAAGTGGCATTTTGGATATGCTGAAGTCACTTATATTGGAAATATCTATTGCTCAAGTTCCATGGTTGTAGGGACGAGCATCAATCAAGAATCTGAATAACTATTTCATGAAAAAGTCATTCAATGGGGTTAAATGAACTTAGAGAGATGTATCAATAATTATAATTCTGTAAATACATACGTGTTACCGACGCCAATCATATTTTCATCAACATACAACCTGACACGGGCCTGGAAATTGCAAAAAAACGTAAGGAAAATTGAATTTCGCGGGCTACTCCGGCGCATCTTAAAAATTCCTGAAAAAAATTACCGGAGCCCGACCTGAGAATCTAATCCAAGACCCCAAGCTGAGCATTCGCACTTGCGACCTCTAACCCAACGAAACAGTCATATTATAGGAAGTACTGATCATCATCATCTGCCTAGCCTTTTCCCAACTATTTTGGAGTCGGCTTCCAGTCTAACCGGATGCAGCTTAATACCAGTAATTTACATGGAGCCACTCCTATCTGACGTCCACAACCTAGTTAGTACTGGGTAATACGATACCCCTTCGTAAGACTGGCTGGCCACTGACTTCCTGTAACGACTGTCAAAGGTCTACAAATGACAGCCGGGACCAACGGCTTAACGTGCTTTATAGGAAGTACTGGTATTACCATGAAATTAGATATTTTGTAGGAAAAGCCGATCGATCAAACGAAGGCTGTACGAAAACAATCAAGGCTTGCTCACAACACAATAAAGGGAAGATGGAAACGGAAGCTACAAAGACGTCAAACTGACTTCCGGTCGCTACTTCATTTCGAAAAAAGAATTTTATGTACGGATACGGTTAAAATTAATTTTGTCTTGTGGTTTTTTATTGTCTTCATAAAGAAATTGGTAGTTGTTTTGAGTTACGAGTGACAGTTTCGTTTAAAATTGATATTTAAATATCTCTTTGTCACAGCATGATATCGACATGATGTCTTTCACCGTTTCTACATATACTTTATTGGATATCCTTGTAGTGAATTTAGTCTAGGCAGATTTAATTAGTTATTCTGCAAAGTGATAGACTGCCTAACGAGGCAGTCAGTTCAGAGGTCGCAAGGGCTACTACTGAGCGTCAGGTTCTGGGTTCAATTTCTGTATTTTTTCAGTGGCAGCGCGGAGCGCGGTGTCTGGATTTTAGCCCCAGCTAATGGTAACAGGGTCGTCCTGTGTTATGTAGATATTAATGTATAACTGGCGAAATGTGAGTGTACTATACAGGTTACCAGTACATCATTCTGAGTCCACCTACATAAAAAAAAATCTGCTGTTTCCACAAAAGTGCAATACCTACACGGTCAAATGAACGGAACAGCTGATTTTTTATTTAACTACTGATGAAAAATTTCTATGTTTCCAATGATGAACTGAATATGTGGTAACTAGCCGAGTGCAATAAGACAAAAAATACTCAAAAGGTGGAACGAAGTTTATAGTGGTCGAATTTTCATGGGACTTTTTTTATTGAGTTCCTAGAGATGTAGAGAAGTAAGTTAAAAAAAAATGTCGCCGCTCGCAAGTTTTTTTTTTTTTAAATTTCCTTTGTAATTTATTTTTTCTTTTATGAATAACTAGAAATTCGATCAATTTATATTAAGACAAAATAGAAAGACCTGTGTATCAGTTACCATCCCACTATTACGTCCCAACATAAATTCGGCGAATTTCAAGTTATTCATAAACAATCACAAACAACAAATTTTTTTTTAACTTTTTCTCCACAACTCTAGGAACTCAATAAAAAAAGCCCTATGAAAATCTGAGCACTATAAACTTCGTTCCACCTTATAGTCTAATTGCACTCGACTAAACCTTTTGTGCTTCGGTATCCCTTCAGCCCTGTATAATAGGTAGATAAACATATGCTTAACCCTTACGGAATAACTGTCATGACGCAAACAATCGCGCAGCTACCCTGAATTCTCACCTATTTTTTTTAATACAAGTTCACGGATATGACGACACTGCAACTTCTAATGAAGTCGCATGACTAAAAGATAACGCATAACTTAATTAACCTTTGAAAATATAAATAATTTCGTGTTTTTTTTCTTAAATACTACTCTTATTCTGTTCCATCCGGTTAAACTGGAAGGTGACACCAACACGGGAGGAAAAAGACTGACGACGATTTTTTTTTGGGGCTTTCGAGAATTTTGCAATCACTTCGCGACACTTAAGCACGCGTAATGTAGCTAATCTGCTGTCGCAAGTCATGACGTTCGTACAATAGTGTGATTAATAAAATACAAGGTGTAAACACACTCTTCACGAAGTCGTCAACTAAGCATTCTGGACATCAAACTAAGTAACTCTTCGCAAAAATGTTTGCTGGGAAAGTTTCTTTTTAGGGGTGAAAATAACGTTTGGCTCAATGTAACTCACTCTAAATATTGTGCTGATGGACGCTTGAATAATGCAGAGGTCCTGAAGTTATAACATTACAAAATTTGTATTTTGGATGGAACTTAGACCCCCAATATCTCCTTAACTAGAAGAAAAACTAACTAACTCACAAAAAAAATATATATCGCAATGATCCCCATCATTGCGATATATATTTTTTTTGTGAGTACAAACACAGAACAAAGTGCCTTTCGGCTTCGTTAAGTGTACTACACCCATTATAGTGTTTAGAATTACATTGGTAAAGTAAACATTTTAATTACAGTTCCAGAATTTTCTAGACTAAACAACAATGTGCACACAATAATTACGCAATAACCCCGCTAAACATCCAATAAAGACCTGCTACAATTGAACCACCTCGTTATTTAACTACAGCCAATTATCGCGTGTGCATTATTTCGTTCGGCTGATCGTAGCGGCCTGAATAGCTACCCCTGACCGGTTGCGCTCACGCAGCGGTTGTGAACGTTCTTTGTTTCAGTAGGTGTGGTGGTTACGTGGTTAAGGAGTAGCTGGGGTATCGGTAACTAACTGGTACTTTTTTGGTGTGTTGAAAAATTTGTTGTTATTAAAGAGTTATTGGGTTTTTCCATCAGGAAGCTTCAGTTCTCAGTAGCAATCACTGAGTCTGGATTTGTTCCCGGTTGATAGTAATAGGCTCGCCCCCAATTACATGGGATTAAAACATAACTGGCGAAATGAAGGTGTACTTCTAAGAACAGCTCTGCCTAACCCTTCGGGGATTACAGGCGTGCTGTTATGTGATGCTAAAGTAACATCTTAAATGTTGTATGTATGGACGAAGAAAAAACCGTTCTTTAGTGACTGCCCACCCTTATGTGCGTTAGTCTATGTATGTTAGGATGTTGGTAATATACGGTTAATGAGCCAAGCTACAAGTATCAATCAAGAAGTAGTTAGTTCGCACTTCACAATTTCAATGATTGACGGGAACTTACTCATGGAACCAGAGTAAGTAAGTGGAGGTTCAAGGAGTAAGTTTTTTTTTACACTAAATATCTTTGCGTTGGCCGCAATCACCTGATGGGAAGCGATGATGAGGCCTAGAATGGAGCACGCTTGCCTAGAAGAAACTTTGGAGGTAACCTGTCTGAATCTTTGTGTAAGGACATCGGAATCGAATAAAGATGAAGGATAACTTGGTAGCTGGAGACGGGAAATAGATAAGTCTGCGTTGTTGCTCTGCAGATTACGGGCCAGCTCCAACACCATCCTGAAGACTGTAGCAGGGAGGTACGACTCTCCTTTATTTGGGAAATAGATGCATTTCGAACAACAAGCTGGTGTCTAAATCTTTCTATATCTTATCTTACTAGTATTATATGTGAAAGTTTGTGAGGATGGATGGATGTTAGTTGCTCTTTCACGCTAAAACTATTCACCACATTTGGATCAAAATTGCCACACAGATAGTTTATAACCTGGATTAAGACATACGATACTTCTATCCCGGTAATACGATCCCGTGGGACAATTATCGTACTCCACGCGGGCGAAGCCGCGGGCATAAGGTAGTAAATAATAAGATGTAACTAACATCAATTATAAGTTTCTTTTACTAACCTCCTCTGGATGTTGCTTGTCCGAAATAAAAGTTATTTTATTTATTTATTTTTGAAAATAATTGTGTTAAGTAGTTGGAAAATAAAACACTGAGCTTCAAGAACTTTGTAACCTGATACAATTATGATAAAAGTTTGTAAAAATAAATACAATAAACAGCATCACCTTAAGCATCACTTGCTCTCATGCTCCGTATTAGTTTGTTTGTTTGTTACACAATAAAGATCTTCCACTAATACGATTTAGGAGCAAGGTTAGCATTCCAACAATGATTGATAACCCGCAACGCTGATAATATTGAACTGAATGCTCATTTCCGTTGCTTTCCAGCAGTATCTTGATAGACGATAGACATCTGATATCATTGTGTGTGATTAAATCATATATTATAATTACGTATATATTATTATCGAATATCTGACAATTAACGGTAGTAACTCATGACATAATTATTTGACTTTTAAGTACTTACAGGTACAGTCACGAGCACCAATATGTAAACACTTAACAACTTTTAAAAGTGTTTTTCTCCTACTGTTCTGATTAAAATTTCATTTTGTTACGAACATAGTATTCTGGAACTCATATTTACATTTATTTACACAAGTTACAATCTTGATTTCTCGCGAAAATTGCTTTTAAATTTAGGAAAGTGTATACATATTGGTGCTTGTGATTGTACATACAGATACATACATCGTCGAAATCTGAAGACGTACATAGGTCTTCGATATTCGAAATCGCGTTATAGAACTCAAATAGAATTGGGTTGGACACCTAGCAAGGCGTGGTGATGACAGGTGGAGCAAAGGTGTGACCGGCTGGAGAATTCAGGCTGTGGATAATGATGACGATGATTAAGACATATTGCACAATATTAATTTACGGAAAAAGAAAGATGATGATGTGTCGACGTTATCAGATCGCGCGGAAAATAGGCGTAGACTTGAGAACCTGCCTCTTGTTTTCGTCAGTAAAAACTTATTTATTTATTTGGTACACCAACAGCAGTATATACTAAGTGTTAACGTGAAAAAACGATAAAAATAACATAAGAATAAGAAACTTTTATTTGTAAACATAGGTAGTTACACGGTGTGTGAGATGTTACAATATACTTAGTTAAATTCTCTATGTTTTGCCGTGAAGCGTACAAATATGAAAAAATAAATGAATTAATTTAAAAACAATTTATCAGAGTGTTTCATGCAATCATTATCTTACGAAGTTATAATATAAGAAGAACTGTAATTTTAGATTTTGAATTTTAGATTACTATAAAACATCCATTACAATTCTTAGTAACATAACAGTGCTGATGTGTATGCCTATTATAGGTTTACGCAAAATTCACCCTAAGACAACAACATAAAGTTCTCAAACCTTAATAATAAAATAATATTTGAATACAATATGAAATTTTCGTAAAACTAAATGTGATGATATGAGTTTATGATGATATATATATTATGAGTGCGATATCTAAAAAACTCAACAATGCTGAGTACGACCGGATGGAACCTACATAGGTTCTTAGCAGCCCTGCTTACGACTAATAGACTAGAACAACATTAGTCATCATCAAAATGCATACAAAATGGGTTTTTTTCAAAAAGTATACTTTATGAACTGAAAACGAGAAATTGAGGAAAAATCTTAACTGGAAGGAAATAATTTATTACTTTATTCATTAAATATTTTATTCTTTTTTTCAATTTAATAAAAAATATAATATTAATATGTATTTAGTTTTATGTTGATAAATATATTTAAAAATGTAATTAGTATGTAAGAAAAATGAATATAATAACCCGACTAGGTAATTCTTTGAATTATGGTTAAAAATTTAAACATAAAAATACAGTATCTGGACTCTCGTTGATGTCTTTTATAGGAACGAATTGAACAAAACTCCTGTTTTTTCAAAGTTTTTAGTACTTTGTTTACAACGTTTTATGTCATTTAAATTATGTTAATGGATTTTAACATCCTTTAATTAAGTTATTAGCGTTCTTTATTTTGGTTTTAATGTATTAGTTCCAAGAAACACTTTAGAATCTCGGTATATGAAATGTGAAGGAGAACATAAAATATGTACTTAAATAATTTTAATAATTCATTAAAAAGGCGTTAATTAGGCTTTTTGTCTATGGTCTGGCTTCCCCGAGATCTATTTTTTAATCATTCAAATACATTCAAATCATTCATGTATCCGTTACACTGCGTCTTCTTTTCGCATCAACGATAAATCTATAATAAAATATTGATTGGGCCCAGAGGATGGTCATGTTGATTAAGTTAATTTTCCAAGAGTGTAGGAACGGTCATTTGGGAGTTTTGGGACACTCCAGCAGCCGGTATATGGTTTGATCAGTTATACGAACAACTGGAATGGCGCTCTGCTTCTCCGCCGGCGAATATGCTTGCCTAGTATGGGACCGTTCTGCCCACGCCAATATAGCGGATACAGCTCTAAATGAGACGTGCTGGATGAGTGGTTGTCTTAAACTGAACCCGCCAATGGCCAAAGGTGTGTGTAGTCTAGAGTTATCATGATGAGAGACCACTTTCTTCTGTTGATCAATTCCAGCGTTTTTTCTCAATTTCTTGCTTGAGTCTCATTAGTTGTTGGCAGTAGAGATCCGAATCGATGGTTTTGCCCGGCGTTAAAAGCTCATAATGAACGATGCCCTTCCAATCCCATCCATACACACAGCATCACCGTGTTTCGCTACAGTATGTGGAGCTTGACTACCCTTTGAACATGATATTTTTCGCACGTTCTTGTGATCCACTTTTCATCACCAGGGATCAATATTTTCAAAAATGGTTCGGTTTCATTAAGTTTCCAATGATGTATGCCAATGAGTACACGATTCATTAGGTTTCATTCAGTGAGCTCGTGTGGCACCCAAATATCGTGATTTTTTGTACAGTCAGCCAGTTTCAAATGGGTCAAAACTGTTTTGTGGTAAATCCTCAGTTCCTCGGCCATGTCGTAATTACTAATAAGCCGATTATGCTTCACTTTTTCAAATATGGAATCGACTTTATCCGTATGAGGGCGACCAGAGCGAGCTGCATCTTTGACATCAAAATTCCCGGGCTTCAAACGCTTGAACCAACTTTGAGCTACTGTTACTGACATTGCATTAGGTCCATAAACGTCACAACTTTTTTTGCAGCTTGTGTCGCATTTTTCCCTTTTTTGTAATAATACTTCAGAATGTATCGAATTTCTTCGTTAGATTTTGACGGACAGAAAAACAGTTGAAAAATAGCGGGAAAGTGTTTTTTACTTTTCTTTTTCTTAATATCCTTTATTTATTTATATAAAAACCAGTCAGATACAAACAGTATAACCAAATTATTTTAACTTCACATGAAGACGCCAAAACAATAAGCTACTACAACCTGTCAAATTTCTTTAATAGATTTTCAACTTTAGCGCTAAAGCATTAGGTTCAAGGTTGATTAGGAAAATTTGACAGTTTCGGGTAGCTTGATGTGCTGGCGTCTGTACAAGAGTGGTACATAGGTGGACTTAATGCGACAAGGCATTCTCTACCAGTCAAGCTTTTGGTCAAAAAGGATAGCATTCTGATAGAGTACAAAAAATGAAATAAGAAAAATACCATTTTATTAACATAAATTGATAAATATAAATAGGTACATACTAATACATATAAACAGATAAAATTAAATACACTAATATATATTATAATACGTACAAATAGTCCAAAATACGAGATACCTTGTAATAATTTCTATGACTACTAATGACATTACTTTATTCCGAAAAAAATTGTATGCCTGGTTAGTCAATAAATGTTTCTACACGACCCAGGAATACCTTAGTTATAAGAATTGAAAATTATTGTAACACCTCATTATGTTCCTATTCTAGTGCAATAATTTGTTAAGTTAGAATAGTTATGAAAAAGAGTACAGATATGTCACCCATTCGTTTCTTTGTTATAAGCTTTTATTTTATATTTCGTATACCAGAAATGGTCAATATGAGGATTCTTACTGTTATATTATGTAATGTAACATTTGTATATTATACCACCTACTAACTCATATTTTACGAAGAAATTATTTGATTTGATTTGACAAGCTTGTGAGCAATGTAGTCTGATTTTAAATAGTACTAGCAGTAATACCAGTAGTAGTCTTGTTAGTATTTTTCTTTAATATTATACATACAAAATACGAAAAGCCTTATTCTCCGACCTATTATTTTACCATTTATAAGAAAAGGCATTAAAAACTTGAAGTCTATGGTTCGGTTTTTCCCTTGGCCTATTTTGTTTTTGTTATAAAAAATAAATTAATCACATCCGTTGCACTAATTTCAAGATAAAATTCAGAGCTATTAAATATAAATTAATTTAGTTCATTAATATACAAAACAAAACCTAACTTTAGGCATATTTGATCACGTAAGCTCTTTAATTAATAATAACAAAAACAATAAATTGTCAGGTTCAACAATAAAAACCAGTAAATTTATATTATTATTAAAAGTATTTCAGTTTTATACAGCTCAGAGAAGTTCCAAGAAAGTAGCCATTTGTATTGAAATGAAGAATAATACGATATTTTTCTATTAATATCATGTGCCTTATGAAAGGAAGGAAGAAAAACTTATGTCACAATCCTCCTACTTTCCTTACTTCCTTATTCTTTCTAATCCTTTCTTTCTTACTAATATTATAAATGCGAAAGTAAGTTTGTTTGTTACTTTTTCACGCCTAAACCACTCAACCGATTATCCTGAAATTTTGCACATACGTTGTGAGGTGTACAGAAATGCACACAGGGTATCTTTCATCCCGAAAAAAAGTACTGTTCGCGAGGAAAATAACAATAACGTTAATTATGATAATAGATAGCGCCACGTGTCTATCGAATCATGATTGAATTGTATTATTATGACAAGCAGAGTACAACCCGAATTAATTGTCAAATTCTAAATTAACGCGAGCGAAGCCGCGGGCAAAAGCTAGTTTATTATAAATGCGAAAGTTTTGGAGGATGGATGGATGTTTGTTACTCTTTCAGTTTATCTAAGCCATGGAACGTCGACATTTAACTAGAACAACAAGCATACTGGAAGCAGGCGCGCGCCTGTGCAATATCAGCTCATGCCATTGGCACCAGTCAAAGCGTCGTATCCAGATTGTGGTCTCGCTATCGGGATACTGTGAGGTGGCTGAGCGGCACACTGGGAATATTCGGGTAGCCACCGCCAGACAAAACCGATTTTTACAAGTTAGAAGATAACCGAACGCTACGACTTGGCAATTGGTTTTAAAGTTACATTTAGACCAAACTGGTAGGAGGAGACCACATGAAGTCAACCTTCATGCTCGTACACCATTTCCGCTTCCAGCACTACGACGAGGCAATCGCGGGCAAATATTAGAATAGGCAAACTAACATTTGGCTTGGAATGATTGCCAATGGTCTAGGATGTTACTCTCAGTGAATCCCGGTTCGGATTCCTCCCAGATACACGAAGAATAGGTGTTTAGCAAACACCTGGACGGGAGACGCGCTTGCAAAATCTCCAGGAAGTCCATCCATATCAAGGTGGAATAATCATGCTATGGAAGGGACTACGTCTATGAGGGAAAGTTGACCGCGTTTAGATAAAATGCAATACACGGCTGCAAAATACCGTGACGAGGTGCTGGCACTTGTATTTCAGTCACACCGGTCAAGATTTTATGCGTATGCATGATGATGCCCGGCCAACTACGACTCGAGAGGTAACTCAGCAGTTATAACAACATAATGAAGCGGCCCTGGACTGGCCCACGCAGTTCCCATATTTAAGCACACCTGGAATATGCTGCAACGAAGGTCTTTACGAATTTTTCCGAGTATCTGCTGCTGAAAAGTTCACTTTTCAGGCATTTTCGTCGGATCAGGTGCCTTTTACCATGAGGCGAACTTGACCACCTCGTTTTGAGCATGAAAAAAAATATTGCTCTTAGAGTGCTTAGTGCTCTTACAGTTTATTAATTTTTATTTTATACAAAATGTATTGTTCATTTAATTTTGTTTCCTGCTTAATCACAAATAAACAGTAAGTCCAATTTTAGCAAAACGTTTTTCATTTTTATTAAAAAAAACCTTATAAAAAAAAAAAAAACTGTAAGAGTAAGTATAGATTTCTGTGCACTTTAATTCTTTGAAGTTTTTTTTTAATACGTGAATAAATAAAATATCCCTAGACACGTTTTATGTGTACATTAAAACGACTAATAATGACTAAATACAACAATAACCGCCAGTCGTGCAGTGCAGTCAGGTATTAAACATCCGAAACTAAAAATAGCTATCTAACAGTGCCAAGTTCCAATAACCTCTGAATGAAAACCCTGCCTAACGGGAAACGGGACCCGATCCAGCAGGTAAGGTTCAGGTTCCATTTTCAAAAAGCCGTCGCGCCCCACTCTTGAAAAGCGAAGGTTTTATTACGTGGGGAGGCGCGCGCGCTCGCCAGTCACCCGCTCGCCGTCGCAAGCGCCGTACGCGCCGCGCGGCATTAGTTTTCCCACATACACGGAAAAATTGTGTCGCGAGTGCGTTTGAACCTTAAAAAAAGACCCTGTGCCCATTCACCCAATGAAGGATTATGTGCATGGCTGGCAAGTGCTTCAACTGTGATTTTCTCTACGTCAGTGCCCCCGGCCCTCCCTCTCTGCGTTAACCCTTACACGGTGAGTATCAGCTATTATGCAACTCGGAACTGTTGCTGAAAGTTGCGAAAGGATTTTTGTTGAAATATCCGCCATTCCGCCCGGGGCGCTAATGGACGCCTTATTAGAATATACTTAAATAAAATGCAACATACGTCCGCCTCTTATGTATTTGTATGAAATGACTGTTCGATACCGATCCGGTTTTTTTTCGTTATAGATATAGCTTTATTTAATAGGTTTCCCGTCTGATTCGAAGGTCATGGAAGCGTGAATGTTGTGTAAATATTTATTTGAACTAGTAAGTAAACAAAAAATCTTTATTTTTTTCGCAAAATATTTCATACATCATCCTTAAAATACGAAAACATTTTTTTTCGGAGAATCCCCGAGCCCAAATCGCAAAACAAATATTTAAATGCTAATAAAATCAGGTGTTACAAACATTAACATATTTTATTTATGAACAAAAGGACATGTAACCTGACACCCTCAGGTCCTACTATTGTTACACACTTAATACTCGCTCGAACGTAAAACGATTATATATCCACATACATAGTTGGTCTTACCCAACAAGATAGTTGAGCAATTACTTCATTAAACAGTGTTTGTAAATAAAAACGCAATCGGTAACTCCGTTGTTAAGTGTTCAACATTTCAACTTCGTTTGTTGGCAAAAAACTTGATTTAAGTACTAAGGATATATTGCAGTGTATTTTAAATACAATGTTTTTTTTAGATTAAATACTTAAGTACTGTTCCTGGCCAAAATGCTAATGGCACTCAAAGTTAATGATAGACTCACCTAATTAATAGTCTTCAAGTGTATTCAATTAAAAAACTCGAACCTGTGCTCTTGTACGTAATATACCCGATATAATAGCACCCGATATTTTTAGGGTTTAAAAGGAAAATCAGAACCTTTATAAAATCACTATCTTGTCCGTCTGTCACAGAAGTTTTTTTGAGGCCTATGCAACGTAGGAATTTGAATTTCGATAATGAAGTCCAGATCGCCAGTCAATGACAATTTTTTTTTTCTCAAATTGACATTAGCAGCTAGTGAGGTCCTGCTTGACTATATAGTGAGTAGCTCAGAATATACAATTATACATAAAGTAATGTAGGAAATAAATAAGTTTGCTGAAGCTAAGTGATAAACATATTATTTTTCAATATGTATGAATCACTTCTTTAAGCATTATGTTTGATTATAATTATCTTACAAGGATCTTTAAGTGATACTAGTAACTTGAAACTCTTTAAATACAATATATATTTTATTTATAATGGTATACGGTCATAAATAATTAAATAAATTGTTAAGAGGAAAAAACTAAAATAAATAATAGAGAATATATTTAAATAATATTATATATTTAATCATTATCTGTTCGCAAAAGTTAATCAAATATATCAAATAGTTAACCATTCAAGTCACAGAGAATACATTATTTTACTTTAAATCAATATTTAAATCGAGTTACAATAGTACCCATAACTCAGAGAAATATGTCGATCGTAACATGGAGTTTCGATTAAAAACAAAATAATATATTTATACCTTTTTATCGAAAAAAAAACTGTCGTTTCTAATGTTATTTTAAATATTTTATTGATTCTATAATCCGGTCACTTGTAGAACCTGTATCACAACCTTTGAACTATAAAGGTGCTTCTATCGTGTTCAAATTATCTGCGAAATTATGTGCGAGTAGAATGTCTTTTTATCGAGACAAGAGGTAGCACTCTAATCCTATGTTCAGTCAATAATAACACTTGCGCTACGAAAACCAAATTATCTAGTCAAAGTTCGAGTGAATCTGTTTCTTCTAGTTGAGTTGCGACCAAACACTATAGCCTATTGAGTATTTAAAAAAAAAACCTTTCTGCTACGACAAGGACTGTCAATGTCAAATTGTGACCACAGATGTGCAATTGACTGTATATGAGTTAAGTACAAGGCTTTTGACGAGTTTTTTTAAGAAATGCGGAACTTCCCAATTTCATACCAAAACCTAGTTTATTTACTTTTAATAATTAACTAAAATAGAGGTTACCGTCATGAGTAAGTGTTGATGAAGTAAAATTAAAGAATCGTTGTTGTCAATTAAGTGTTCTTATGCTTACGTATATTATATTCGTAGGATTAAAGGTAATTGAATAATATAATGGATAAAGTATTAATCAAATGGGAAGGGACACTACTAAAACTCACTAAAGGAACATCTGACGTATGATGAATAGTTTTTAATGTGACTGGAAGATGACATCTGTCAAACGGGCTTTCTTCGTCAACTAAGTTAAAAACGGTCACTAAAGTTCAAATTTTTTTTGTACGGAATAATGTTTTGTTTGAAAACAGTCAACATTTTGACCTTAACTATTACTAAGTAGTCATAATTTCTTGTATAAGACTGCGAGACTGCGTTTTGAGTGTTATTATGGCTATTCGAGTGTTAGAAAAAAAGTGGAAAACCCGTGCTTAAGTTAAATATTGACGAGATATTCAACCGTGAGTTTTGTCTGAAGAAGGTATTTGTTTGTTTTAGAAAATGATTCAGACATTGAAAGTTGCTTTGTATTAGGAGATAAGTTTTTATTTTATTGAAGGCGAGATATGTAAATATCTAGTATCAAAATAGGCATGTCAGTTTCGAATTTCTGTCTTCATCCGTGAACATTGATAACTTTAGATTTTTCTTCTCACATTCATGATTTTTAACTGACTTCCAAAAGGAGGAGGTTATCAATTCGTCTGTTTTTTTTTTGTTTTTTTTAGACCAATTTAAAAAATTAAATGGGATTTCTGGTCAAGATCCTACAAAAAGATTTTATAACACGTTATGCCCTTTAATAAAAACTTTTTTATATTAGGGATGTTTAAAAATAAAACGGTGGTGTGAACGGGTCCTAATGCCGGCATCGTTTGGCTCCGCCAAAGTGTTGACTCCGTCTGTCTTGTATAAATATTTAAGGACCTGTGGTGTCAAGCGGATTCTGTTGTTTGGTCAATTCGTGTTACATCATCATTAATAGGGCAATATACGAGATTTCCTTCGTAAATAGACCCAGCTTTAAGTACAACCTAGCATTAAAAAAAATCGATGTCGACCTTCCATTTTACACATGGTTAGAGAGATAATTATAAGATTTCGACAAAGAGTGGAAGGTTTAAAATAGACTTAAAGATCAAAATGACATAATACATATTTTGGAATGACGTACCATCCTAGGTACCTATTTCGTAGCTTGCAAAAAAGATAACCACAAAGTCTAACCACAATCTGTTAATGAAAATAATAACTAAGACTTAATTTTAGACCAAATTATACATTGATCTTATGTCAAAAACGTGCTCTTATTTTGAAACATAATACTGGCTTGATTTTTAAAAGACTAAACTGGCGTTATGTCTACATTCAAAAATAATTCCATTCTTATTTGTTGTATTTTTTATTTAAAACAGTTGACAATCTGCGCTGGTCTTGTAGTTGTACAAGACAAGTATCTTTTGTCGCGTGGACATAATCAGAACTAACGCCGCCATCTTGTATTTTCAATACAATTTCTCAACTTTTACAGACAAATTCACAAAAGTTTACCAACAGCGCCTTCTTGAAATGTCTATTAAGTGCCAAAATAACACAGCTACACTTTAATAGCACAAGCCACGGTTGATCAATTCATAGACAAGTAATTTCCACAAAAAAACCTCTACAAACATCCTTTCGACGATAACCTTTAATGGCGTTAGTTCACTTGTCATCACAGCTTAATGATTTACGTTAATGTCCTGACAGCCGGTTTGGTCAAGTGTTTATGTAGTGTCAAAGTTTTGATTATTATTTGTAGCAATAAGCTAGCGCGTTATTGGAGATTTTCCATGGAAAATATGTTCTGGGTAGGCATTTTCGAGTGTTTTTCAATGATATTATTGTTACACACAATTTTACAGCTTATGAACAAAGGTAAGCTTAACTGACAAATTATTGTACTACTGAAATAATGTTCTCTATACTATTGCTGCTACAAAAAAAGCAAAAATGTTGCCCGATTGAAATTTTTGTCATAAATCGCTACCTTACTTGAATTATTTAAATGCATACCCAGATACTCGTACATATTTTTATTTATAGCAGCATATTTTCGATTTATGCTTGTCATTTCAATTCTAATACAAACAAAATGATGTGGACGACTCAGTAATTATTGTAACTATTTCTATTTGCATATCTTAAGAATCAACAAGATCGAGACAGAAAAAGGCTCAAAAAAGCACAATTTTAAGACAAAAACTATTCCAAAAAATATTTCGCTCTGCAGAATTAATAGATTCAATTAATTTTTAATAATCGTATTATAAATAATGAATTATTCATAGTGTTCAACATTCAAAACTAGTTTTTTTATTATTTAAATAATCTTAATTTTAGGCTAAGTTCAGACTGACGCGGCCTGCGTTGTGGTCGTCGAGTGGTTACTGTGTGACCATTGGATTGTTCCCAATGTTAGTATGACCTACTTGAATGATTAAGAACAAAATGAATTTTCCTTAAATTGTGACTTTCTTTTCTTTGATGACTTGGTCGAACGTTCCCAAGACAATATTACTTTGTTTGCTGACACGTTGATTTGCAGTTACTAGGACAGCTGTCAAGGTCAGTCCAATTTAAAATAAGAATCGCCTTTAAGCATATTTATATTTAAAACGCGCGTCCATTAATCGCGCGTCATCGCGTCAATCTGAACTTAACCTTATCTCCAGGTCACAAGGTGAGATTGTGAATGCTGATGACAACTTAGAAAATACATAATATCCATAATCAAGATTATGGCGCTAAAACTAGAGATTCTAGTATTAATGTTGAAAAAGCAGGTATAGTGAATTAATTAGTTATAATTATTACTGGCTGGAAACATTAAGACGTTGTTTATTTGTTTAATTATTATTATAATGATAATGTTGTGTTCTGCGTGCCCTCACACCTGCAAAATGGACGAACTAATAATTCAGTAGCTATCTATTAATAAATAAAAAAAACAGAGCCGATAGAAAACCAATAATTAAAAAAATATATATATGCTTCTTCTTTTATATCGGCTGAAACTCTAATAAGAAAGAATAGTCTGTCTAAAAGGAGACTGGCTACCCAGAGTGCTCTGGAAGTAGGTATCGAGAAGAATATTCAAATGCATTCTTTATTTGAAATCACTTTAAAAATTCTATTGACATAAAACTTTCCGCAGCACCAGATTCCAAATTTAAAAACATTTGAGCCTTTCTTTCTCTAGGCATAATGCCAAAACATCTTTCTATATTTTATGTAACAGTCTGAAACCACGTTTTCGTTTTCTCTTTAGTGACCAAAGAGTTCCTAATGCGAATGACAGTTCTAACGGAAGATGCGGCAATTGAAAAAGAAAAAAAAAACGGGGAAGGAAATGGGAAATCATTATGGATCTCATATGGGCTAGAGCGATTAGCCTAGCTCTCTCATTCATTCAGTGTTATTTATTGTAGGTACTTTACGTTCTTGTTATTCTATACTGTGTCTTTGTTAATTGAGGTTTTCCTATTGGGAATTGGTCCCCATAAATACTCATAAGTAGAACGTTTTGTGAACAATTAAAGAGGAGAAATTATCAAAACTCCATGAAGGTTTAGTGATTATAGTTCTGTTGGTCAGGGAGTCTGCTACTTAGTTGACTGGTCTGCAATCCCTATATGCTTTTGACAAGTGTTATCACTTACTATTTTTCCTATCTGTATTTTAATATTATAAAGAGGTAATATTTGTTTGTAAGTCAGTATGTAGGGGGTAATCTCTGGAACTAATGATCCAATTGTAGAAATTCTTTCACTGGCAAAAAGCTACATTATTCGTGGGTGCTATAATAGGCTATAAATTATCTTTATATCATAATGTTTGTGGACGAAGTCGCGGGCGAAGTGCTAGTGTAAAATATAAGGGAAATACGAGATACGAATCAGATTTTACATAACCTGAACTACCTACTAAGTGTTTGTAAAATGCAAGTATTTATAATGTAAACAAAACAAAGGTCCGAATAAGGAAATCCGAAAGCAAGCAAATGACAATACCAAAAGCTTGCGCGTGATCCGACTTGTGCAAAACATCGTGGAAACGGGTTATCGGTGCGATTTGCACAAAAAATGTTGAGATACTGCACAGGTTTGCACGAAATGTTACGTAATAGTTGCATGTTATTGTTATCATTGCTTAGGGCTAGTGTCGTAATTAAACTAGAATGCACTATGTTTTTTTTTGATGACATTATGAAACAGCCGTTCTTGATAATCCAGGGTCCTGTTTTCAATGTTGGTATACTGGCGTGGATCAATCATTCTGAACAAGGCGATTAGAAATTTTTCATCTGTAATTTAAAAAAAAACAGCTTTTCCATACATTTTGACCATGAAGGTTTTGCAGTTTTGTAAGAAACAGCTGTTTTTTAATAAACGACAAAAAAAACCATGTGGTGATTCAGAATGCTGTACTGAATACGTGGTAACCATTTTAGCATCCACCCTGTCTTAGGCTTATGCTATGCCCTTAAATTGAATGAAAACCGCAGATTCTTTTCTTTCTTTTGTCTTTTAAAACCACACAGTTAATCGTTGCTACGCTAAGCACGTTTATAAATACAAATTCAGATAAAACACATTCAATCGCTTCATTAGGAGATCGGAGGTTATCACCACGAGAGATACAAAACATAAAATGTTCTTATTTGAACATATTATCTGCACGCGCTTATCGTAACCTATATTGTCGTTTTTGAGATATAACACGTAGACAGACATTGACAAAATGTATGTATGTGTCATATATGTTACGGCTAAAAACCGAAGTAAAGTTACATCTAGTTCTAGCCGGCTATATCTAGGTGCGGCCGGTAACTATCCTTTTTATTGCTAGGACACACCGACCAAATGGATTAGGTTAGATTAGGTTAGAACTGTGTCAAAACGAGCGCGAGCCGAGCGAGCGCAACGAGCGGTGCCGCGGCAGCGGCCGGTTACGAAAGGGTATAGTAGAGTGGACATTGGGAATATTAAATAAAAATGATAACGAACATTTTTGATTTTGACACATGGATGCTACCTGACAAGCATGCGTATGATACTAGACAGATCGATTAGTTTCAAAGTAGTAACAAGTATTAGATTACGATTATCTCCGGCTAGTCCCGTCTTTTGATCGTTAATATTTGAATGTCCTTGGGTATCGTATTATCTAGTTACTTGTGGAGGTCAGATAGTTAGTCGCAAATCAAATCAAATCAAATCACAATCAATCGCTCCATGTAAAATGCTGATATTCATCCGTGGAATGGGTGAGGTAGATGATGATTGTTTCCATAACTGGAAATAACTACTCTACTGATCACACTTCATTTTTAACTTGTAACAATTAGCAGGAGTTTCCATCACACTTCGGGTGTTAAAATCATTACTCTGACGTTCGAACGTGTCAACTGTCGAACAAGATGGCGTCTTTACACTTTTTTTGCTCAAATTACGTACATATGTTATGATATTACGTGATAATGTTTGAGTTTTTTTAGAAATTTTGTGGTTAATTATCGATTCTTATGTTTGGCTTCGAATATATTAAAGATCTTTTGCGTGGGTGTAACTAAACAATGGTTTTTTGATGATTAAATAGATGAATTACTTCTGTCACTGACAAAAAGTGAAATGGACGTCAAAATTGTCATTTTTTGGTTTCCAGAAGACCATTGCTGGACACGACTGGACTTCTTAGCACGATTTTAGACACACATACACGCGAAAACCTCTTTTTCAATTAATTAAATCGATACCGGTAGCGAACTTCGACAGATTAGAAAGAGAACCACAACCATTGCCATCTCACTCTCACACCGGTACATAAATATTGAACTCAAGCATAATATAGAACGTGCACATAGATTTATTTAAAGAAACAACAGTGACTCCTTTTTCCTTCGTCCTTGCATAGTTGAGCATCCAAGTTAATTAATCTTTACAAAGTTCTGTTCGTTTTAAAAGATAAAGATAAGAACAATAAGGAGCATTTAAATAACGGATATATTTGTTTAAGTGCATAGCTTCGAAATGAGCTCATCTTTGACTAAGCTAAAATGTTTAAAATCTGTGTTGTGTTTGCGTCCGGAACCATTTTTCAATAGGTAATCCATTTCAGTAGGTAATCCATTGACAACTTATTTAGATTTAAGTTTTATGGTCTCAAGAAACGTTAACATATAATTGTCCCAGAAGTAGTACATTATTTCTTTTGTTACTATATCCTATGGCTAGAAAGGGGGTGACACATCAGATGAAAAAAAGATTATGATGATGATGATAATATGGTCTTATTCAACTGACAGAATCATAATAGGCGAAAGGATGATTTCCACCGCTCCGATCGGAAAGGATAGGAATGGATGCGGCGACAGTCGATCGCGTCCGGCAGGAAGTCGACGCATACGATCGGCTCTATACCGTTGCCTGCAAACGTATACGTAAGACGCCCGCGGTCAGGCTGCTGTGCGCGGCTTGGTAATATAGACTTTAAATAATGTGTACACGATTTAATATCGTTTAAAGATTGTAAAATTCGTTCCGATCGGATGCGATGCGAGCCGTTTGGTGGAAATCATCCTGAAGAATATGAATTACGATACAATTCGTAAAATGATCACAGAATGAAAATTCATAACACTCGTTGAATATTTTAAGAATTGTAACGTGATTATAGTATAGTAGTATTCCCCTATAATGTTTCTGCTAAAGCGGCCATTCTAGGCCCGCAGGACATAACACCAACCGTTCATTTAATGACTTCCAAAGAAAGCCCAACGCAACTGCAATAAAATAATTATTAAATCTTTATTGCAGCGAAAAAAGTAAAACGAGGTATGTAGGTCAACCCTAATCTTGCATAAAAAAGTATAGCCTGCGCCTGCGCAGTAGAGCGTTTAATGCCGCAACTCGCCGCGCGTTGGCTAACTCGGTTAGCTTGAGAAACTGGTAACCCTGAAGGAAATTAGGGGACATTATCCATGCTATCATTTCTTTGTAACGAGAGGATTGCTACCGAGGTCAGTGCTCCGATGAGTTTGTTGTTGTTAACGATCTGTCGGCTGTGAAACTAGGGCTGCGACATTGTTTTGAAATTCTGGAAAAAAGTCACGATTTTCCGACGAAAAAATTGGGACAAGATTTTTTCTTTTGTCAAAATTTGTGAAAAATATCAATCTCCAATTTTCTTTGGCATATGAGCACTGATTATGAGTTACAGCATTTAAAAAAATATAGCAAATCAGCAAGAAGGTAGGTACGGTGGCGGGTAGCAGTGCTGATATTATCTCAGGATGTGATAATCGACCTACATGTCACCAAATGTGGAGACTACTTTGATGCATTTTTATGGTACTCAATTCAGGTTATTTGACAGAAGGCTCATAAAAGCCGTAATGTCCTATTTAAATTTAAATAAGTGACCTACGTGAATATTACTTTCCACAATTCGCCTAATCATTCGAGTAGCACATGCGTGACGTTATGTTACGCTTACAACACTATCGACCAGCTAGCTTCAAACTAGATACGTGAAATATTGGCCAGGTAGGTCTGATTCGTTTAGTTGCGGGTAGCTGTATACAGTAATGACAGTAATAAATTTGACACCGCAGAATTTTGCTTCTGGGATAAGCGGGATAGGAATAGGCTTTCTGAGAGTCGTTGAAGTTAATTTGTGGGACGAGCTGAATTTTCTTTCTAAGACACGGTGAATTTTGTTTGTGGGACATGGTTCGTTCCCTTCTAGAACACGATAAGTTTACTGCTTCAAAGACCATCAGTAGAATATACTGTTTTATAATGCAACTTATTATTGGGTAAGCTTATAGAGGCTTTTCTTGCCTGCCAAAATAAAACAAGACAAATAATCCTGTAAATGTATTTTCGCATAAAAGTGCGGGAAAGTTTAAGTATAGCAATTAGCAATTCGAAAGAAATCGTGAGGCTCTAGTGGAAGATTCCATCGTTATTGGTGAGACGCGAAAGATCAGCCATCCAAAAGAAGCAAAGAGAAATCGCCCAAATTATTTGTTTGATCTCTGAACCTTGAATTTAATTTTCTCTGCTCTCTGTAACAATCTATAATAATATGGAAGTTCAAATAAAATGAGCTACAACAAATAATAACACGGAATTAAATCAAATAATGGCTTTCGGTAGCAGTTTGTTTCGAAATCTCTCTGAATTTCGAAAAAACAATTCGGAATTGGTAAAGAAATGATTTCGTGATAGAAGTTTAGATTTTGTTTCTGAGTTTAGAAATGACTAAAACACAGTCATTTGTTTAATACTGAGCAGTTTCAAATTACTGTGTTTTATTAATGTGAATTACTCTGGTGCAATCCCATGGAAAAACAATAAATATAAAACACGACTCGGATTTGACTCAAAATTTCTAAAAACAGTCATTTGTTGAATGCTCAGTATGAGCAACATGAGATTGCACCAGAGTATTTACTAAAGGATCTATTAATGTCGTTACTTATTAAAAAAGCTTACAATGTTGATGGAGGGAGAGGATGATCAAAAAAAAGATGGATGGATTGTTTGAGGAACGATATGAAGAAAAAAGGAGTAAATGATAGCGTGACGATTGACAGGAGAGAATGGAAGAAGAAAACGTTTTGCGTCGACCCCAAGTAACATGGGACAAGGGCAGGAAGATGATGAATTATAAAGAAGATCTTGCCTTCTATTTGAAAGAATGTTTCTTAGAGGATGATGTGTAATAAGTAGTTTTTAAGTCTTTTAATGATCGTCTGTGTGCTAAAATCTTTAAATAAAACCCGACATCTTCACGTATTTAAGTGGGTTTTATTCTCAAATGTCAGTTAATTTAGCTGCATTACTGAAGTTATTTTTTCAGGTTGCAAAACGTAGCATTTGGAGTCGAAGTGAACGTACCTAGGTTGCAATGGTTGACCAATTCTTAGTGTTTGGTGCGTTATTCTTGTGAAAATACACTTTATTATGATTAATTTGCGATTCTGTATTGTTTTAAAATGTTATTTCGTTTGTTTGTCTTCTTTATTGCGTACGTAGGTTGGAATTTTGTATCTCGCAACTCTCAAAGGCGTGTATTGCAGCAAGCTTGTTTGGGGAATGACAGAAAGAAGATCTTGCTATTTTGAAAACAAAACGAAAGTAGGGCCATTCACCATCTGCCTAGCCTTTTCCCAACTATATTGGGGTCGGCTTCCAGTCTAACCGGATGCAGCTGAATATCAGTATTTTACATGGAGCGCCTGCCTATCTGACCTCCACAATCCAGTTAGTACTGGATAATACGATAGCCCTTGGTAAGACTGGTTGTCAGACTTTTGGGCCACAGATTACCCAACGACTGTCAAAGATCTACAAACACACCCAGGACCAACAGCTTAACGTGCTTTCCAAGGCACGGAGGAAACTCGGTATGTGATGGGTGTTCACCCATCCACAGACCAACCTAGGCAAACATGGCACGAAAGTAGGGCATTATAAAGTTCAAACCTGGGCTTAGTCAAATAATTTATTTCAATTCTTTTCTCTATCGTGTGTTTAGTGCCTAAACTGGAGTCAGAGTTTTTATGCCGCCCATGGGCCTCTGACTTGGCTTTACATGCCGTCGAGAAATATCTCTCAGACATGCTGGTTTCCTCACGATGTTTTCCTTCACCGAAGCACGCACATTAATCCAAAAAATTGGAGGTGCGTGTCTAGGATTCGAACTTGAGACCTGTTACTTGGCAGTCCGACAGTCACACCACAAGACAATCACTGCTATGTAATGTGTTACGTTGTTAATGTGTTACGTTGTGTATGTATGTTTATTTCAATTGAGTTTCAAACAGACCACTAAAAGATACCTGAATCATCATCATCGTCCTAACCTTTTTTAAACTATGTTAGGGTCAGCTTCCAGTCTAACCGGATGCAGCTGAAAACCAGTATTTTACATGGAGCGACTGCCTGTCTAAAAGACAAATAAATTGAATCTATTTTTGACTACCCAATTCTTGCAGTAAACATTGTAAGTTGATTATGAAATTATAGGCTGAACCTGAATGAAAAAAGTATTTCAATTATAATAGCTCGATAGCAACGTTTTGGTTCAACAAGCTTCACCTGACACTTGACAAACTGATTGACGTAACAATGTAACTGTTTTATTATATAGCTATAAACGCCCGCATATTTCGTGAGTACTTACTTTTTTCGTCTCTTTGGTCTAGTGGCCGCAAGCGCGACTGCTGAGCATGAGGTCTTGGGTTCGATTCCCAGGTGGGCTAAGTGTTATTGGGTTTCCATCAGGAATTTCTCAATAGCAGTCACGGAGTTTAGATTTGTGCCCGGTTAATGGCAATAGGCTCGCCCCCTATTTCATGGGACTTCAACTAGCGAAATGTAATCTGTAATCCCGACGGGTTAGGCCTGTGGGTTAGGCAGAGCTGATGTAAATAATAGTACTTCCACATTTCGCCAATTATGTTTAAGTCCCATGTAACCGGGGCGAGCCTATAGCCTTGTGAAAATCAAACTTTAAATAAAATACAGTTTTCGGAAAGCTAACCCAAATATTTTTGAGTAAGGAGCTATGGCCTACACTTGGCCTTTTTTAGAATATTAATTTCAGTGACTAAGAATTCTTGAATTTGTCATGCGGACAATTTTTTTTTTTTCTGTGTTTTCACATATTTAGGTACAGTCGCCAGCGGATCAAGTTACCTCAAACTGTCAAATTTTCTCATTTGATTTTGAACTTAACTTTCAACATGAATAAATTTGACAGTTTGTGGTAACTTGATGTGCGGACTGTACTTAGTCACCTCATCAATAAATAGATTTCTCTTCCTATATCAACAATTTAGTTGATAGTACCTATGTAATAAGTAAAATACTGTAACTGCATTTTACTTCCTAAATGATCTAATTATAAGTCCAACTAAAAGTGAAAGTACTAATAGAAGCGTTCCAGTATTACGTAAATAGGCATAAAATGAGACTCGCAGGTAAAATGTAGGTATTGCTCATAATTTATTAATACAATAAATCTTCCGTTACGCGAACGACGTACGCGCAAAATACGCGCTACAGACGTGGAGCTGCGCCTACCATGACGTCTTTATCCAGGAGTTATAGGGTATTTGCCTGAAAAATCTATTTAGTCCGTCAGATAGATTATCCAAAAATATTGGATATGTATTTTTTCTTTTGTCATGTAAATGAAAAATGATCACGATACAGCGTGTTGAAATCTCGCGTGACGTCACAATTTCTGTTACTTTTTACTTTCCAGTGACGTCACAGTACTTTTTGGTAAAATGTTGAACAATAAAAAAGTCAAGAACAGATTTAGTTTTACGTGCATTGAGAGTAGTAAAAAAATATTGCGTCAGCGTCGAAATATCGGGATGGATGGATAATCACGGAACATATCCCGTAAGTGACAGTATAAGTTTAAATAACAAAAATATTGTTTAACCTTTCCGTTTCGCGAATGTACATTCTAGCTGAAAATTACATAAAAATATGACTAACAGTAAAATCACCATCCTTTACATAATATAAACCGACAAAGCTACCATTTCTACACAACATACTCTTACTAAAACGACCTTTAACTAATAAAGATCACACGAAGAAGAGACAGTATAAATCCTGCGATATTTCTAATGCACTACAAAATTACCTCATACACACCACAGACCTATGCACATGCAGACATTACATAATCACTAACCTTTTAAGTGTATGAAGCAATAGACGCTTCTTAAAAGCTATAATCGATGTTGCAATGCTTTCGCCGACTACTCGACCCCTTGACACGGTAGGTTGACCTGTCTGTACGTTCATTTGCTCTACGAACATGTTACGGTGACTGTGGGAATTTGTTGATCATTTTTTAGCAACTTTTTACGTAATTCCGTGTCGCAGAAAGAATGATTTGTTGTATGTGCAATAATATTTTGTGCTGGATTGCAAAATAGGTTTAGAAGAAGATCTAGATAGATATATGTTATGTAAATTACGGAAATGTTTATTTCATACTTAGTTCTGGCTGGTAAGGTTTTTTGTTTTATGATTGGGGCAATTTGTCTCGTAATCTTTGTCTAGTTTAATTTTTAATGACGTCCGTTCTAATCTGTTCTTTAGTAATGGTTTGGAAATATTGACAAAGAGATTTGGTGTTGCGGAATTAGATGGTATCAGATAAATGGTTATTGTGTACAAAAGTCAAGTGCTACTTAAGTTTAAGTTTAGGAAATAATATATACAAATAACTTTACATCACGACTGTAGCCCACGAAGGATTAGTCAGAAATGTGACAAGACACAAATCAAGACTTCAATCTACTACTGAGAAACTCCTGATGAAAAAACCCAGTAACACTTTGCCCGACTTGGGAATCGAACCCAGCACTTTATGCACACCAGTAGCGCTTGCACCCGAGACAGTCACAACAATGAAACTTACAAAAAACTAGTTATAACTACCAGATCGTTTTTTTTTCTTGAATATTTTTCAAAAAAATAAATCTGATTAACTATTCTCCTCAATCAACTATCAACTTAACACAATTGACGACAAATACAAAAATGTAACCAAAATGTAAATAAAATGACATGAACCAACCCGTAAGGACATTACAAAGTAAGATAACTGTACCTGGGTCATCGACCTGAGTTCACTCGTCAACACCATATACATACATGTATGTACATATGTATGTGCGTCTGTAGACGTGTCGTGAGTCCCTAATATTGAAGCTCTTGGACTATAACGGGGTAAGGATAACAATAGAAGTGTTAAAGGGTATAAGTAGAGCATTTAAGACGTGCATATTTTCACGTTAGTATTTTTTGTAATGTAGGTAGGATTAACTGTAAAATTGTAAAAGAGAGTAAACCAGAGAAGTCTAATATAATCAAAACTCCACGAATAAGCACAATGGGTAGGTATAGGAAAGATAGATTGTGTGAAAGATAATAGACATGTATGGAAATAATTTTTGATAAGGGCAGAAGAATGATGATACAATGGAATTATTGTATCATTAATGGATTGGAATGATGAACTAGCTAGTAAGCAAGGTGGTATCAGTGAGACTCCGGCAGTCTCAACACCGGCAGGTGAAAACGGTTGCTTAAAACAAACTCTTCACGAGTATTCCTCCTTCTTACTCATCCACTCCTGGTACAGTTATTTCAGGTCAAACTTCTATAGTAGCGGTTCTGCGGTCACTCATAGAGTAAATCATATGCCAAGACCAATACTACGAAAAACCACTATGGCTGTTATGCATATTGTTGTTATTCAAAAACAAGTTTTAAACAAACCGATGATCATTCAGAAACCGTTGCACTCAAGTACACTAGCCGATAAAATCTATGTCAAGAGGCTTATTTCCAAATAAGTGCTCTAACGGTCATAGGCACGCGCGTGCAAAACTTGAAAGGTGTTGAAGTGTTCGAAAAGAAAAGAAAATATTGTAAAAAAGCCAGTGGCGAATAAAATTAGCTGATTGTATCCTGGAAGTGGTGGGCACTTACGTCCAGTATTTGTTGATATAACATTTGGTGACTCAGATGATTCCATGGGTATACCAAGAGTAACCAAGAGACTTATAAAAATGTTGATTCCGAACATTTTCGATTTGACACACGAATGCTACCTGACAAGAGGGCGTGTGACACTAGACAGATCGATTTGTTACTAAGTAGTATTTTACAAGTATTGGATTTTGATTTTCTTCAAATGATTATTGTCAACTTTTATTAATCATTTATTTTACACCTCGCAACAGTAGAGTAGAGTAGTCTACTGGGATTCGAACCCAGAATGTACAATTTGTAATCGGCAGCCATACCACTGAGCTCTTAGAGAGAGGACCTGTACCCCAGCAGTAGAGACATTGCAGGCTGACCATGATGTGTTATGCCTGACCCTGGGTATTGCAGATTAAAGAATATTTGTAAAAGAATCTCTTGGAATCAATAGTGCGGAAAGGTTCCGCCTATAGTTCCACAAGAAGATGAAGATGTTAGTCTTCATTTAAATATTCGTTCCTTGAACAGTATTTACTTGGCTTCGGATCTGACTAGACGAGTATTACCGTGGATTTCTTAAGGTCTGAAGAGGATTAGCAATTCAACAAGAAGATAGGTTGCAGCATTCAATTGTTTGGTGACAGAATCTTAAATAACGAGTTTATTCCCTGGTATACAAAAGTAGATATTGGCACGGGGTTTGTTCAGATTCGAATTGATATGTCTATATATATGAACCAAAGACTGTTATATGGACCGACAACCTTAAAAAGGTGGCTGGGTAAGACTGGATGGGGTATGTAGAGAACAGGGTGACATGTTACAGCTTGGGAGAGGCATATGTCCAGCAGTGTACTGCGATAGTTTGTATTGATGTCTATATAGATGATTTACTTGTAACCAAATGAGTTACAACTTACAATTAAGAAAACGTGTAGTAGTTGCAATTTGCTATAAATTGTATAAAAATAAGTGCAGTTTTGGATTTATCTCTATAAAAGAAATGGTATGCACAAAACTATTTACCCACGCGTTATTACGTAAAATTAACATAAATAAATATTAGGAACTTCTTAACAATCCAGTGTTTCCCTTGCTGTGCTTAACGGTGCTCACAAATAGAGAAGTGTTGGTTTTCGCACTTCTATGTAGGTACTATGCATAATCCGTGCCTCTGAATATATTTATGACCTTATATATTTAGGTAGTACAATGTACTGCGGTAACCTGTAACGGTACTGCGTTTATTGTCAATTTTGAAGTTTACTCATTGACGTTATAATTGTATGTAATACTAGCTTATGCCCGCGGCTTCGCCCGCGTGGAGTTCGGGAATTGCCCACGGGATCTTACTTCTGGGATAATAAGTACTTAATCTATGTATGTATAGTAGATACGTGGTTTTTATATAGTTGCTTACTTACTACTTGCAAATAGTATTAGTTCATAGTAATATCAATTAGGTACTACTTTTTTTTTTTACTGGTGGGAAATCATCAAATGACTTCTCCCGCTCTGGGTGGAGTGGGAGGGAGTGTCAGACTCTTACTGACTAAAACCCATCCATGTTCCTTCATTGCCCTTTGTGTTCCAGGGCCACGGTATCTATCAATTAGGTACTTTACATATTGTTATGTGAAATATTGATACCTTGGTTTGAGATTGGACACCGGTGACGAAAATCAAATGATTAGTTAGGAATCTATTTATAGACATAAAACTTTTACATAATATTTAATATCAATGTCGCGTATCACGAGCCAACGCGAAAATCGGTGGAATAAACCATATTTAAAGACGTCTACCTCAGAAAAATCCTACCTACTTACTTAATAGGTAAATACTCCCGCGCCCCGCACGCCCCGCGCAACACCGCGCGCCAGGCGCCGGTCTACGTGAGCTTCGAAGCCCTATTTGACTCGGTTGGGGGATGGTTTTTATTTTGGAAAAAACTGTGATACACGCATCTCATAATTTTAATTGCAAAATATGCATACAAATTTTCAAGTCAATCGACTCAGAGAATAAAAAGTTTCACAGAATATTAAACGCCCCATTTCACCCTCTTAGGGGTGGAATTAAAAAAAAACTGTTTCTTAGCGGATACTTACTCTTCACAAAGAATACACGCTCCAAATTTCATGTCTCTAGAACCAGTGGATTGGGCTGTGCGTTGATATAATATCATTCAGCCAATCAAGACATTAAATTTTTAAATTGGGGGATGATTTTGGAAAAACTGTGATACACGTATCTCATAATTTTATCTGAAGAGTATTTACACAAATTGTCAAGTCAATCGACTGCGAGACTAAAAAAATTCATAGAAAATTCAACACCCTCTTAGGGGTGGAATTTCGAAAAACCCTTTCTTAGTGAATACCTACTCTTTACAAAAAATACTCGCTCCAAATTTCATGTCTCTAGAACCAGCGGATTGGGCTTTGCGTTGATATATCAGTCAGCCAATCAAGACATTGAATTTTTAAATTGGGGGATGATTTTGGAAAAACTGTGATACACGTATCTCGTAATTTTATCTGAAGAGTATGTACACAAATTGTAAAGTCAATCGACTGCGAGAATAAAAAGTTTCATAGAAAATTCAACACCCCATTTCACCCTCTTAGGGGTGGAATTTCGAAAAACCCTTTCTTAGTGGATACCTACCCTTCACAAAGAATACACCCTCCAAATTTCATGTCTCTAGGACCAGAGGTTTGGGCTGTGCGTTGATATCTCAGTCAGTCAGTCAGTCAGTCAGGACTTTGAATTTTATATGTATAGATTTTTGATGTCGTGTTTGTATGTGGGTGGTGTAAATTATGTTTTTACCAATACCTTCAGAATATTCCATTTAAATTGATACCTTCGCGAGGACTCATTAAAACGGTCGGTCTATAGTTGTTTGATTAAATCCTGCGTTTAAGATTATTCTGTGTGAATTCGTCACATTTTGTTCATTGTTTACAAATAAAAATATTTCGACCACAGCACAAAAACTCAGATTAAAATAAATCCAATTTCAGAAATTTATCAATAACTCTTTTCAATATATATGTAATAATAATTCTATAACTTTTTTCTACGGTCATTCGCAATGGTTCTCAATGCATTCATATTAGATTCGATATACGAGGGACGACATCAAGTTATACAATTCCAATATTCCAATGTAAGCTGACCTGTAATTGTTCCGAAAGCCTTTCCGGGGCAAGGTCAGTTTAAACTGGGCGTTTGTTGTTGTTGTCATGTATACGTTGTCGTTGCGTGAAAAAACGGCAATTTCGACGATGAAGCCATGAATCAAAGTGTTCACTTCCTTGTAAAGGTATTGTAATGTTTTTCATTATGTAAAACAATACGGTTTTTAACGGTAGTGGTGTAGTTTTAATTAAGCAGAAGTATTTATTATTTTTCATGAGACAGATCTGTGTTTACATTGTCTTAATTTTGTGTAGTTAGTATTATATTAAGGAGCTCGTGGCTAAATAATAACAGGTCTTTAGGATAAGCCGTGCTTACCCAGGTTGGTCCGTGGATGGGTGACCTCCCATTACATACCGAGTTACCTCCGCGCCTCTGAAAGCACGTTAAGCCGTTGGACCCGGTTGTCAATTGTCGATCTTTGACAGGTAGTCAGTGGCCCGAAAGTCTGACAACCAGTCTTACCAAGGGATATCGTATTACCCAGTACTAACTGGGTTCTGGAGGTCAGATAGGTAGTAGCTCCATTTAAAATACTGGTATTGGACCCCAACTCTCCGACTGGGAAGCCGACCCCAATGAAAAACGGCTAGGCAGGTGGATGGGTGTAGTATAATATTCTTAGCTACACCATATGACTGACTACCTTATTTTTTATTTTAAAGTTATGGTGTACAATAAGTATATTTAATCTATACAGGGTTTAAACGGACCCTTCACGAAGCCGTCAACCAAGCATTCTGTACATCAAACTAAGTAACTTTACGTAAAAACGTTTGTTGGGAAACGACTTTTTTTTTTGGGGTGAAAAATCACGTTTTACGGTAGGACTCAATGTTACGCATTCCAAACATTGTGCTAATGGATGGATAGAATAGTACGGGGGCGTGGAGGTGTTTAAAGTAAAAATCTTACATTAAAAACATGTATTAAAAAAAAAACTTGTGAAAAGGTTGGAACTTTGACCCCCAATATATCCGAAACTAGAAGGTTCCCAGGTGTAATCTAGAACAAAAAAAGGATCGCAAGTACGGGCTTTACACCCTTTATAGAGCGCTTTTAACCGAAAAGTCTAGTATTTACTTATTATCAGCAATGTAATATTATGTCACGTCAGATTTTTTTGCTTTATAATTGTTTAAAAAAAATCAATTCGATATAGTTTACACATGTTTTACATCAGCATAACAAAATGAAACACTGTTATAATGTGACGTAGGTAGCATAATGTACCTTCACGCCTGTAATCCCCAAAGGGTATAGCAGAATTGTACCTTTAGTACACTCACTTGTTTTGATCTTACTTCTTACTGCTTATAAAGTTTGTGAGTATGTTTGTTACTCTGTCACGCTTAAACTGCTGAACGGATTTGGATGAATCTTGGGACATAGATAGTTTATAAATTGGATTAACAGATAGGATATTTTTTATCCCACAATTACCGAACTCGTAAGTAAGTTAGTTGAATAATACGGTATCAGTAACACGTAACTAAAATATATTTAACAAAATTAACGTAACTTCACGCCTATAATCCACGAATGGTTAGACAGAGGTGTGCCTAATAGTACACCCACATTTAGCCAGTAATGTTTAAGTCCCATATAAAAGCGATCCTATTGCCATCAACTTGGCACAAATTCAGACTCCGTGGCTGCTACTGAGAAATTCCTAATTCCTTGCTCTACCCAGGACTCGAACCCAGGACCTCATGCTCAGCAGTCGCGATTGCAACCATTAGACCAACGAGGCAGTCTTTATTTATGGTAACAATATTAATGATTTTATCTTATTTATGCAAATGGGCGTCGATAACAAAGAAATTAATGCTATGTTATGACCATATACTATATTAAGTAATTTAATACGAGTGATACAGGTTTTGTATGTGATACCTTTAATTGTATGTATGGACATATGTTTTTGAAACTAGTTTATTGTTATGGTCGTGGCTGAATAATTATTAGAGCTATTTATAAAATTGATACTTTAGATATCAGTTTCGAAAAGGGAGGTATCGATTACTGAAAAAGTAATTACAGCATAAAGTAGACTGTCCAAAAATGAGAACTCAAATTTATTATTCTTATCATTTTCCGGGTATCCAAAAGGACAACAGAAATAAAGAAAAAAACATAAAAAAAGGAAAAAAAAACTGATATTTTTTCTCTTTTTATTATTAAAAACTTTTAAAACTTCATAGGTGCATAATAAAGAAACTGAATATTTCGTAGTCATTATATGATTTATTAATATTGATTATATTTAATATTGACATTGGATAATTAATTTAATCTATATAATTGTTCTGCATCCTCATATATATTGTATTGAATTATTTAATTTTGTATATTTGTTCTATTTATACGCTGACAATTTTATTACTATTTGCTTTACGGATTGTTTCTGAAATAAAAGTTTTATTATTATGTGTGAATTATGAAACAAGTATTCTTATTCTAATGTATTATAATAATATAACCTCTTCAAGGATGCTGAAATCAATTCACAAACATCTGATATTTTAATATAACGAAACAAAACCGAAACAAATGGATTAAAGTAATCGTTTTGAATTTAATACAATTTTTCGATAGTCTTTCTACTACTATAAATGCGGAAGTTTCTGAGGATGTAAGGATGTATGGATGGATGTTTGTTTGTTACTCTTTCACTCAAAAACTACTGAACGGATTTTGATGAAACTGTACGGTAATATAGCTTACATATTAGAGTAATATATTGGCTAAAATTATAAAAATATTATGTAAAAAGAAAGAATTTAAACGGGTGAAGCCGCGGGCGGAAGCTAGTATAATAAATAGGTTTCGTGACGACGACAGGCAGATGTTTCTCAATGAACCGGTAATTACATAAACGTTTAAATGAGATTTCATTAATCACTTTGTAATTAGTAATCGATTTGTATTGTTGAAATGTTTGAGGATAATCTTGATGAGAACCGAGGTATGGCCAATCTGTTTTTTTTAATGGGTGATGAAATTTTTTTGCGCAACACGTTTTTTTCTTCCATTCTCCTCTGTCAATCGTCACATAAAGGGTGTAAGCAAGACCTTCAGCGAAGCCGAAGTCACTTGTTCTCCCCGTCATTGCGATATTTTTGTTCTAGTCAATACCTGGGCAGCTTCTAGTTACGTAGATATTGGGGGTCAAAGTTCCAACTTTTTCACAAGTTTTTTTTTTTGATACTTATTTTTAATGTAAGATTTTTACTTCTAATATCTCCATGACCCTTTTACTATTCAATCCATCCACCAGCACAAGGTTTTGAGTGCGTTACATTCAGTTTTTCCGTAAAACGTGATTTTTCACCCAAAAAACAATTTTCCCGTTTTCCGTTTCCCAGAAATAATTTTTGTGAAGGGTCACTTAGTTTGATGTACAAAATGCTCGGTTAACGGCTTCGTGAAGGGTCCGTTTACACCCTGTATAATAAATAATAATCGTCGTATATCATAAAATAATTAATAGTTCCTAAGGTAATTAACGTTCAGCACCAACCCATTTTTTATCGAAAACATTAAGTCGTTACGGCCACTTAAGCGCCCAAACGTGAGGTTTTATAAAAACTGAAAAAATCAAAATCAAAACATGTCAAGTCACTGATTACATCAGTACTTTACTTTATTCTGATTACACTTCACATGATTACAAGATTACGTACGATTACAGAATTCGCACAATAATAACATACTAAAAGGTCACAACAATTTTATATTAATTCTACAAAACCTCAGTTGTATAACAAGCTAATTTTACACTTATTGCAGTTACCGGTCAAAGAGACATTCTCTGGGAATTCTTGAAAACTTCCGGATTCATTAAAGTTCAATTTTGTCTGTCTGTTTGTTCTCGTGACTGAAAAGTAGGTTAGTGCACGAATATTATTGCGTAATGTACTTTGGTTTGCATGAAATCTATTAGGCTATCTCTGAAAAGATTTTGAATGCATTTGGGAGTACTTTGCCTTTCGTTTGTTATCTAAATCGAGTCGTATTGATTGATATCTGTCTCAAACTTGGCTGATGTCGGCCATTAAAATTTCAACAGTGTTTTTCTTCGTACATCGCAGCAAATGGCGTTGGAAGACGTTTACCCAATAATACATTTTCCCACATTTTGCCAGTAATGTTTAAGTCCCATGTAAAATTAAAGGGCGAGCCTATTGCCATCAACCGGGCACAAATCCAGACTCCGTGGCTGCTATTGCGAAATTTCTGATAACGGTAATCAAGGTACGTTTGGACTTACTCTGGTTGTTATTGGCTCTCTTCTCATTGTTATATTTGATCGGGAAAAAAAAAACCGCCAAAAAACACAGAGAAAAAAAACTTAAAAAAAATTTACTTATAATTATTTTCATTCCCATAAAATAATATAAAAAATATATATCTAAAATCTAATCCACATAACTCCGAAATACGATTCACGATTTCAACCACCAGGCAGCATATCTCAGTAAGTGTAACGTCTAGTTGCGTGTGCGCACGAAGACGAAAGTTGGCCAGCTAGTGACGTAACCGGCCCTACTTCCGATCTCCTGACCTTTGCCTTTAGTATTACTTTTAAATGTTAATTGGACAAAATGGGATTACAATGTCATTTTTTACGTCAAAACTTTGTATGTTTTGTTAATTTTTTTGCATGGTAACAAAGGTTTTATTATTGTTTTTTTTTTTGGTTATTTAACTTGGTGATTCGTACCACTGACTGGTTTACCCGTTAATATGTGCTAAAGAATTAAATCCTCTTGATCCCGGCTGTCATTTCTAGATCTTTGACAGTCTTTACAGGTAGGCAGTGGCCCGAAAGTCTGACAACCAGTCTTACCAAGGGATATCGTATTACCCAGTACTAACTGGGTTATGGAGGTCAGACAGGCATTTGCTGTGGCAGTTCCAGCATCCTGTTAGACTGGAAGTAGACCCCAACATAGTTGGGAAAAGGCTAGGCAGATGATGATGTACTAAAGAAATAAATAAATAACCTATAGTTGTAGTCAAATTCACTCAGCCCATGGCAGTCCTCTGTTGGACTGGACATGGGCCTCGCCCAATCTGCGCTACTACACCCTGTACTCCGCGGTCCACATTCAGTTTGACTCAATTCATCTAGAACTCCAGACGGAGCCAGTATTATGACTAGGTGTAATATCTGATTTAAATTACAACAAACTGAAAAATTCTGTCTTGTATTTCACTTAAAAATACAATTTACTTAAAAATCTCAGTGTGCTAGTGTTCTCATAAGTTCTACAATAACAATTTTATGACCTAACAGACCCTGGATGGACCGGAATAAATACTAAAGTGAAAGAATTGCTCCAAGCAAGTTTAAGCGATGTTATCTTACAAGTCGAGACTTACTTTACATACTCTTTGTCAGCATACTCATATTATAAATATATACAGTAATGTACGTCTGTGTTATATGAATAAGTCGCTTTAGAGTACAAAGCTCCGACGAACTTAAGGTCATTTACTGTTGAACAAGTATGTTTTTTTTAAGTTTTCCATATTCCATAATCAAAATCAGAAGCTTCCAAGCTTCTGATGTTGTCTATGGGATTATTTTGACGTAATTTTGACGTTTGAATAGGCTTTAGTGATGGGACGTCATTCATTGGACTTTGTTATAATAATCGAGATTTGGTAATCCTATTTTTTTCGGTTATTTTGAACTGTTTTCTGACTAGTTCATAATCTATTCTAAACCCAATAAATAATGTCGTATCTATTTAAAGCTGCTTTCGCAAACTGTTGTTTAACGAACTAAAATATTGCGCCAACGATTGGACAGACTATAAGAAAATTGACAATACCAGTTATGAAACTTATGAAACAAATAGATTGAAAAAATAGATTAAACAATAGCGACATGAATTAATTTACGTTCAACTCCTTATTATTATACATTTTTTGAGCGTACTTCTTGTGCAATCGTACGGTTGAGCGGGCAGCGTGGGCATCGCAGATGTGCACAACGATATGTTGCAATTCCAATGCAAGTTATAACAAGTTTGTAGTAAATAACGGTGTTGCGCAACCGGCATTGTATTGCGAATCGCTCGGATTCACACCGTCTTGTCACTGTCATTTGTTTTCTTGGTGACAGTTCCGATTCGGTGTTGTCACGTTCGAAATAAACTTAAAAGGATTTTTTTGTTGTATATTTTCTTATAGTTTACTCTGGTCACATTTTGCGTTCATTGATGGATTGCATTGACGTACTTTTTATCAGCTTACTTAGCAAGGTAATGGAAAATTCTCAAGCTTCTGGCAAAATACAAATTCCCGTTAAATAATTGAAATGTCTAATTGTATTGCATTAATTACACGGTAAACATCTTGCTAAATTAGCGAAAATGAAGAATTTCGCAAAAAGCACGTCTCTGAAAAATGGCAAAACAAAACAATTGACCGTGAACTTAAATTGTAATGAATTAACTAGTGTAGCAAGAGGTAAAAATGTTGCAATAGACAAAAACGATTTGAAATCACTACTTGCGTTTTTGAAAAGGTCTGCATTTTTGCTTTTTGTAGATTAGATAAATATCATAGCAGATTTAGATTGCATAATGTACTATGTTTCAATATTATATTTTAAACTTATTTAATTAGTAGTTTTCTCCTACCGTATAAAGTTTAACAACTGACATCAAAATGGTTTTATACGATTAAATCAACAGTTCATAATGTTAAAAGCTGAGATTATAATATTTACAATTAACCTCGAGTGACCCGAAGCAAATGTCAGGCCACTGGCTTGTTTCGTCCGAGTCAGGCCTCCCACCTACTATGTCCACACTCCTAGGTACTTGTCCGAACGTAGTTCAAAGGTGTTTTTAAAATTCGAACCTCCAATAAGTAAGATCGAATCAAGCAACTGTCATATCCCTCAACTGATAGTAACTGGTCACGTCACTAGTTGTTTGTTGAACGGTAGCAAGTTACCACCCTTTCATTACACCGCCAAGTCATACAATTTAAGTTTTGACTACAGGGTGGTAATGCGTCTACAAGTTCATATTCGTTTGCCTCTGGATTTGCATTTTTTTTTCGAAGTTTTTCGACCAAAGTTGTGTATGTTAGTCACTTGACAGTACATGAAAAAGCACGGGGCCTAAAATGGTCACTTTAGCAGAATATTATTAGAATAATTAAAAAAGCGGCATTTTAGGCCCCCAGCACACAAAAGCTCTCGACAACCACCCTAGAAAGCCATCGAATGCATCATCATTGCAAATGTCAACAGACGGTGGTGACCATTTACTACCAGGTAGCTACTTGTTTGTATATAAATAAGTACATACGTATAGTTTTTTTTACATATTTTTTGCACTTAGGTAGGAACAGGAAGTCATAGCAATTATCATTAAAAGAAATCAAATTCATTTGAATAAATGTCCTCTAGTGAATATCAGACGGATTTGAAAGTTAGGTTTTCACAATGCAGTTTAGTTTGTTTTTCTTGACGATTTTAGTTTAGCATAAAATTAGTTTTTTTCATGGTTCAATGTCATTTTTTTATATTAAGTGCATTAAATAGTGGTTATAGGCGTATCAAATCGGAAAATAGGCAATTTAAAACGAGGTATTGTGAAATAAATATTCAGTGCAAAAAAGAATCGATTTTTGAATGTGTTGCACAAATTGTTTAACAAAAAAAAAAACTATAAGAAAATGTTGTTTTCTTTTCCAATTTTGAATTAGTAATGGACATTTGGGTTGGTACTTGGCCAGCTAGAGATGTAACATCTGTATTTGACCTATCGATAACCACGAAACGTAGTGGTCAACCTAACATTATCCACACTGGATAATCCACCATACAGTAAAAATAATCAGTAGGTAACTGCATACCGATCACCTCGTAATCTAATTATATATGACGCAACGACAACAAACCGTGACGATCGAATCACTGTCCTCCGTAACCGTTACTCAATAACGCGTTACATTTCACCCGCTATTTTACCTGTTACGTGTAACGTTACCGCTTTTTGCCCGACTCTAAAGTGTGCATCACTATTTAGTTTACATAATCGTTAACTGGTTAGTAATAAGCTTTTTTTTCAGTGATACAATAGGATACTTGTGGCTTGTGGTTACTGGCGTGTACAGACAAGTTTTGTCGTATACGTCTCTGGTATAACTTACAAACAAATTTTGCTTCTTAATAATATTAGTATAGATTAGCAATTACATTCTGTTTTATTTGCACTTTCAATTAGAAGAAGTTTAAAAAAGTACGTAAGTATTTATTGGTATCGCATCAGCCATCAGGAAGTTTATTTCCAATATCGTTCAATCCTTGGTTTTCTATTAGGAAGAAATCCACAAACTTCTTCATTAGAGTGTCCATTTTTTATTAGTGACTCACAAGCATTTCTAACACAAGTTCAAGTATACTAACCTAGTCAGAACTAACAAAGCCAGCGTTTGAAAGCTACCAATAATCGGTCTGGTATAGCTAGGGTTGCCATACGTCCGAATTTCCGGAAAGGTCGGGAATTATGGAAGAAAAAATCGTTTTTCATAAAATTAACATAGAAATTAACATTATCACTTATACATAATTATAATGTTAGTAGTTTTAATTTAATTTCTTCATATGTTTTTGCAAAAAAAACGTAGTATAAATTACAGTACACAGTACAATTCATATTGAAAAAAAGTCCGGAATTTTATTCAAATGTCCAACATTTTCTCCGGGTATAATTTTTGATCTGAGATCTGGGAACCCTAGATATAGTCTGACCTCTCACTGTGTCGCAAGCGCAACGTGGTCGCAAACGACTAGCTCCGGCGACCAGCGGCCGTGGTCGCTCATGATCAAGGAGAAATGACTTTCAATAAATTGAAAGTTAGATCTAAGATGATAGGTTATGAAAGAAGATCTCGGTGACTGGGTTGGTGTGAAGATGCTTTTTGAAATAGCGAAGGTAAAATGTTAAGTTAGAATGTTTTGGAGCAACAGCTGTTCCGACCTGAAAAAATGGTGGCGGGGCGGACTATTCTTCATTCTTTGTTTACTTATCCGTGTGAATAAAGTTTCGAAGTTACCAAAAAACTTGAGGATATACACTGGAGGAAGCAAAGGGTTGTGAATACGGGATAGTTGCAGATACTATAATGGAACATATTTTTATTGAAGTATCTGTTACCCTGGTATCTGTACAGTCAAGTAAAAGGAATGACTTGAGTTTTAGTAATTACTTGTGCAGACATTTTTATGCACTAGACAAGAATTTAAATAAAATAAAAACCGTCAACGAAAGAAAAGCAAAGAATTATAACTTTCGAGAGTTCTAACTTCAAGCAAATTACTAAACTACAGATGAAAATCGTAACTTAAATAATTACTTCTACTCAAGTAATCACTTTGACTTGTTTATGAATACGGATAGTTTTGTGCCCGGTGTTCACAGACTGTCAGCAATTCGTCATGTTAAAGAAAGAGCTTTCTGCCACACAACAACATTTTAACCCGTTGCCATGGCAACACACACCAATTCCCGCCAATACAAACAAACAATTGCCAAACGACTGACACATAATCAAGCAAACAAACACAAATTCGCTTCCATCCGATGCCCAGCACTCCATCTTTACTTACATTATGTAATACATCTTCAAGAGAGCGGGTGTTCCGTGCAATAAGTCAACCAAGAGAGCTAACAATTGATTCTTATATCATCGCAATTTCAATTTGTATTGTCAATAGTACATTATTATGAAATATCGGTAGCGTGGCCCGTAGAACGAATGTCTAGAAAAAGGCAAGTCGTGAGTTGTGAGCTTCCTTTTTTGAAGTCTTTGAAAAATAGTTTAGCATAGTGAGTTACTTTGCCTCCAAAAATATCAGCAGAGCTATTCTGTAAAATGTAAATAAAACTGTAATAAAACTTAGGTGAGACTTTCACGAGTGCTGCTTTCATAATGTGTTTTTGATATTGTCAATATTTTTATTTTTTTTGGCGAAAGGCGACCGGTCTTTTGGGATAAGAACGGGGAGTGTGGGTTTTCTACCTCACTATAACCACCCCGGTGGTCACCATCCGCAAAAGTGAATTCTTAAAAATGACGAGTTATTAAGTGATGTGACTGTGAGTTTGGTTTTTAAATTTAGCTGTCCCTGTCATCACCATCATCATTTTCCAGCCCTTATCCCAATTTATTTGGGGCAACATGTCTTCTTCTTCCATACTCGTCGCCTCTGTAATTACAAAATGATCTAGAGTAAGATTGTCAACGGTTTCAGTTCATATTACTATTTCGAGACATACGTTGATTTAGATTTAGATAAGGCATTGTTGTCTTAGGTTCTATTTCAGATTACTTATTACTACTGTTACAACTTCTTAAGAAATCTAATCTAGTAATCCAAGGTAATCTATTGTTTAGACCAAATTGCAAGTAGTCGTTTTTTCTGGAACTCGAATTCGAATTTCATCGTCTCCACTTGCATATAGGTATACATTGTATACCTCTTTCGAATTTGTGTTTTGTAGTGGGGGTATTCCCCAAAGCGCAACTATTTTTCATCTCAATTTTTCATCATGGTTGCGCTTTGAGGAATAAACACATATTATTTTTAATTTGAATTTGTGAGCGCAACTAATAATGGTTGCACCTCTGATTTTTCGGAGTTATGTGCGTATTGTACTCGTATAATTATCACTTGCATCGGTGAAGGAAAATAGTGATAGTGAGGAAACCAGCATGCCTGAGAGATATTTTTCGAAGGCATGTAAAGCCAAGTCAGAGGCCCATGGGCGGTATTAAAACTCCGACACCAGTTTAGGCACTAACCACACGATAAACATAGAAAAATTAAAGTGCATGTGCAGAATAAGTGTCCCGTAGTTTGCATACATTCACATTCACACTCCAAGTTGAAATCGTCTGTGATTCTACATTTTAGTAGATTTTCCTTACTATGGCCAACTTAATTCCTAACTCTGGTTACTTATTTCTCAATATCATACTAAAAATATCAATATCTAATGCCTGCGTAGGCAGGATCGCTAAGAAGTTATGTCAATGTGTCAAATAAGTGGATACCGTTGCGTAGTGTGCAATGTTGCCAACTTTCTGGAATGTTTGGTTGCCAGCTCTACTGATGCTGTAAAAAATATGGCTGCTACTTGATATTTGAATGAAATCTAGTATTGTGGAGTGACCGTATCGAGCATTTGAACAAGGTCAAAAATAACGTTAGGTTACTTTAATACAACTATGTTCTGTAACAATAACATTATATTATGTACTCGTATTTAATCGATTCACATAAAAAGTTAACTGACGATTAATAAAAAATAATTCAAACGTGTTGTAACCTACTTATGCAGATTCAGCAGCATCGTATAAACTTAAAAGGTATACATTTCTAAAGGTAACATAAAAATAAACATGGCCCCGAAAAACGTCACCAGTAGACGATAAAATTTAACATAACGAATACGTCACAAAGGAAAAATCCCTATAACAAGAAAAATAAACAGTATAACCTCCAAAACATACACAAACAATTTATACTTCCATCTTTCTCTACTACATAAAACCCGTCGATCAGCTGTTGACACACACACTCACACAGCTCATACACACACACAAACCCACACACACAGTCTCACTTCGCGTGTACGAATCATTTCCTAGAGTGTCGCACTATATCTTGTATCTTTTTGCATATTGCCAACACATTGTTCGATTCTTTGTTGGGTTTTCTGAGAACAGGGTTGGTGAAATGGTGTAGAAAGTTAGTGGTGATGTAGATCCCAGTATAAATAAGTATCAAGGTGTAAACAGACCCTTCACTAATCCGTCAACCAAGCAATCTGTAGTTCTGTACATCAAACTTGATAATTCTACGCAAAAATATTGCTGGGAAACGACTTCCTTTTTTGGGTGAAAAATCACGATTTACGGTAGGACTCAATGTAACGCACGCAAAACTGTACTAATCAGTGGCGTAGGTTCCACACAACTCGATTCCTACCGGCTACCCTTTGAAAACTAGCACAGTCAGTATTTTATAGACAAATAATAAAATCACATTAAAGAAACGAACTCCGGCTTATCTCTTACAAAAATTGATCCTTCGCTACTGGTACTGATGGATGCATTGAATAGTACACGGAGCATGAATGTATTTAAAGTAACGCTATAACATTTAAAGAGAAACTCCTGAAAAGTTGGAACATTGACCAGTAATATCACCGTAACTAGAAGATTCACAATGCATACAAATACCGCAATGGCGGGGAGAACTTGTGCCTTTTGGCTTCGTTCTTACAAGGGTCTATTTACACTCGTTATAGGGTAGAAGAGAACTAGATTTTGAGATGTTTTTCTTATTTAACCTTGCACTTGCCCACAAAAGCTGTTACTTTAGAAAGCCACTCTTTAAATTGATTGGTCCATCAAAGGACGAAGGTAGTGATGCTTTTTATCGCCATAGAAAATAAATGCATCAATTTAGTTGATACCTACATTTCATTATAAGATTTTTTGCTATAAACCTGCTTTAACAAGAAATGACAATTCAAAGCATTATCAAAAATTGCAAAAAAAAGGCAGTAAAAGTTTTTAGCTTTCAAACAATTTAAAATGCAGACTATAAGCGAGACACTTTCTCAAAGACACATAAAACATAATTATACAACAAAACAAAATTACTAATACAGTGCAATCATAAATTGAATTAATTTTAATTTTGATTATTCGAGGCTCTCCTTAAGCGGTTGGATCAAGGGCCTGATTCAGAAGGCAGTACTCCTCGATACGGCTCGCATTGTGAGGAGGTTCCTGTCTCTAGAGCAGGGACCACCGGTAGCTTGGACCCTGATCCCGACACCGGCAGAAAGCTATCTTTTATATTTTTTAAATAAAAAAAAAAGTAAAAATATGTATAAATAATGTGTATTTAAATGAATAAGCGAAGTTTGATTGTGTTTTAAATACAAGCCTACAGAAGCTAACGCCATCATTTATTTAAAACAATCAAAATAATATTAGGCCACACCCCGCATTGCAAAAGTTTTCCGTGCAACAAGAGCTCATCGTATATTGGAAATATACAGCTTAATATAACTGTGGAACTACATACATACTTACTAATGAAGTACGAGACAAGGTGACCACACCGACACAGGTGAGTAGCCAGTTCAAAAGGTTACTAACTGCTAATGTACCAATGCGCCCGCGGCGGTGTTTCAACAGAGCATGAGATTTGACCGCTGTGTTGATAATACTAGCGTGTCTGGCATAGTTTGGTTTTGATAGATTGTCTGTTGTTGTATAGGTCAACCTTTATTATTGAGTGAATAGGTCGTAAAATCGATGGTTAAATTAAGTTTGTTTGACTAATAAAACTTGGTAATAAAGTCTGTGTTTTATGGTATTGGTTGGCAAGAAGCAGGTATGTATTCATAGGTTAAGCTGTAAGATTTAGTAGACCAATAATCACCAGTCTAAAGTAGACTCCTGCTTGACACAAGCCTCTCTAATGACGTGTTTCTAATATCTCATCAACAAGCATGTTGCCATTTTACAAAATACTGCCTCGCTGGTCTCGTGGTCGCAATCGCGACTACTGAGCATGAGATCCTGGGTTCGATTCCCGGGTCGGGGAAATTGTTTTTGGGGTTTTACATCAGGAATTTCTCAGTAGCAGATACGGAGTTTGCATTTGTGCCAATTGGGTAATAGGCTCGCCCCCTATTACATGTGATTTAACATATCTGGCGAAATGTGGGTGTACTATTAGGTGCACCTCTACCTAACCCTTCTGGAATTGCAGGCGCGATGTTATGTTATGTTATATCACAAGAATTACATCAGGACCAGGTACATTAAGATTAATCTTTTAAAGAGAGCTGTCAGCAGGGGTCTAAGACCTTAGAAATCACGATCATTTGCTACAGTTGTTGCCATTACTGCTACAAAACAGACAAGTATTTCTCGTATTTATTTTAAACGGCAGCTTAGAAAAATGCTATATTACTCTTGTTTGTAGTTGCGCTTGCGACCACTAGACCAATGAGGCAGTCAGTTCTTCCGTAGTTACGATTAATGACATTACTAAAACTTTAAGGATCCCTCATCATCATCATCCACAGCCCGACTTCACCCACTGCTGGGTATAGGCCTCTCTTTGTTTGTGCCAAGCTCCACGGTCTTGTGCCAGCCTCATCCAGGGTATTTGCAACAGCCAATGGACTTGCGTTTAATGTTGAATATTATGTTGCTAAAAGAGTGATGAATATAAATGATGATGGGGGGAGATGGAGAGGAAGACCAACGAAACGATGGATGGATTGTGTGAGGAATGATATGAAAGAAAAAGGAGTAAGTGGTAGAGTGATGGTTGACAGAGGATTATATAAGAAGAAAAACGTATTTTGCCGGCCCCATGTATCATGGAACAAGGGCAGGAAGATGATTATGTCGATAATTTTCGTTCCAACACGCGTAGAATGACCACCGTAGAAACGGGTTTTGTCGACGGAAGAATCGACAAAATGACAGATCAACAAAAGAAATCTATCATTTTGTCGATTCTTCCATCGACAAAACTCGTTTCTACGTTAGACATGCTACGCGTGCTGTCCAGAGACTGGGTGTATGATTCTCTTTTTTGGAGGTGCTTTAAATATCGTACGGAATTATATCTCTTGATTTAGTCTCGTGATTGCCTTTTCTTTTCGAATCGAGATTTACCAGTCAAATATGCTTGACGTTGGTCAATCGCGTACAAGCATAAATATTTAATCATAGACAGAATTTTTATATATAGTTACTAGTTGAGCTAAACAGAATTCAAGGTCTAAAGAGAGAGACGATATTAAATAATATTTATTATTTTAATCTTTCAACCTTTTGCATAATGTTATAGATTTACACTTAAAATTTCACTATATACACACTTACTTTATTTTGTACACTATTTTTCTAATAATAGAGTTAATATTCCGTTGAACGAATTGAGTGGGCGATTCTGCAACTTTTTCCCATTTCCCGGTGTCTCAAAATTTTAATGAAATATTTGTAGAGTTGCGGTTTCCTTGACAATTTTCTGCAAACGTAATCTATATAAAATCGATATTAAAACGTTATAATATAATTCGTTCCGTGTCGAGATTTTCACCGTAAATGTTGTCGGTCGTGATCTATCAGCCACTTCGTAAAATAATTGATATCGAATTCACTGGAAGCGATAGTGACGTGTTATCTCCTTATGAATTTTTGCTTGATTTTATCTTGAACGTGCATATTACAATGTGTTAGTGATTTTACAGATGATAAATTAAATATTGAGAATAGAACAATAAACTAAAAGTAAGAAGGCATATTCAATAACTGCAAACGCAGATTACGTTTGCAATTTGTCACGTAGAAGAGTTGAATTTCGTGCGTTAAAAAATAAAAATCAGTAAGATGTCTTAGAGATATTTCAACATAAAGCATAATAAAAATAAATAATGTATTTATTTTCTCATCACAAACGTTACAGTGAACAGGAATTTAATCTAATACACAACGTTAACATTTGTGAGAGACTGGAGCCCGAAATAGGCATACAATACCTGTGATACGGACCACCATGCCCCCCAAGACTTATATATACTAATGTAGATTTAGAAAATAACCAAATAAATCCCACACAAAGTACCATTAAAACCATAAAATAAATGGGAGAAATCACTACGTGACAAGATCGCTTCCATCGTCCCCGTCTCCGCGTCAGTGCTACTTCCTTGCGGCGCAAACGCAACACGCACACATAAACACAGCACGTGTTCATGTACACACACATATACACCGCACGTGTCGATGTACACTCACAGATACACTTCGCACGTGTCGAGATACACACGCGGAGCGCGCATATGTGTGTGTCTACGTTCACTTTCGATCATTGACTGCAGGCTAATCGCGTCTAGTAATAATACACTAGAGTGATCTTATTTTATTATTGTATTATGTTGTATTTTATAGTAAAAATGTTTACTTTCCTTCCGTTGATTGGTTTATTTTTATTTCATTGGTTGGTTATTGTAAATAGCTGGGTATTCTTGAGGCTAACCGGACGTCCGCGTCCTGTTGTTTTCAAGTTTCTATGTACCTAATTTCAGGGTTAAAGATTGTGTGACTATACTAGTAGTTTCGTTAAAAAAAATAACTCTATTTTTTGCTGTCGGGTAAAATGTAGTTTTGATGGTATTGTTTGAGGAAATTATTGAACTAAATTAATGTTCTGTCCATGAGTTATAAAATAGGTTCTTTAAGTTCCAAATCATGTAATACGTTTGTTATATAACAGTAAAGCTGCAGTTATCTAAACAAAAACGATGCTAATCCATAATTACGTTAAACTCTTGTCGTGAAAGTCTGTCGGAAGACAAAACAGTGGCCATTATATTATTATTGTGTATTACAGTTTAATACATAAAAAGTATATATTTCTAATGTTTTATATAAAGCAAACCACTTATGTTATTTTTTTCTGTTTATTACAGGTAAGTGACCGGAGAGACGAAGATCTCAAGTTATCAAGTAGCAGTGGACTGAAAACAAACGGTAGGACAAATAACAATTCGAAGTTCAAAGGTTTGACACGTTGAACCTAGTTTAAAGGTTAACACCAGCATTAGTACAGATACTAATGCTGGTGTTAACCTTTAAACTTGTTAAAACGTTACTGACCAGTAGCACCTTATGCATCGATTGATAAAATAAATCGAAAACGTTACTGGTTACTTGGTAAAACTGTAATCGAATAGTAGTATCTCAAGAAGTTGCCTTCTTTTATTTTGTCTAAAATAATATGAAAACAAATAAATAAAAAAGCTCTGAGAAAGTAGGCAAAAGGAAAGGGCTTTATAAAACCCAAACCTGGAAACACAAAGCTTGGAATATTCACAGAACTTTGCTGAAGATTAAAAGTCATAGCAATATTGCACCCGAAAACATTTATTCAACTTATGACAACACATCATCATCATCTGCCTAGCCTTTTCCCAACTATGTTGGGGTCAGCTTCCAGTCTAACCGGATGCAGCTGAATACCAGTACTTTACATGGAGCGACTGCCTATCTGACCTCCACAACCCAGTTAGTACTGGGTAATACGATACTCCTTGGTAAGACCTGTTGTCAGACAACACATATAAAAGAAAAATTATATTCACTTAGTCCTAAGTTAAAACTAAACTGTTAATCTAGGTACCCTTGACCAAACCACAACTGATAAGCTCAGCCACCGTACCACACTCTGGCAGCCTTGCGATCAGAAGTGGGCGGGGCACATACATACATAATCACTTTTATCTCGTGGTAATAACCGTGGGCCAGTTTGTGAGATGGTTCTACTTGATTTATGACTGGCATGTTGAACTTTTGCTCGAAAGATGAAGTAACATGGGTGATGTGCTGAGGCGTTTTTTGTTGGAAAATTGATTTGTTAATTGGTACTCTGGCTTATTTACTTTTAAAAATCTGCATTTAATTTAGATACTACTTCATGTTCGCCTTGCGTTGTTTTGTATTATAAAATCCAAGTACTCTTTGTTTTATTTTCTTATTTTATGTAAGGTCAGGGTGGTATATTCCGTCTATGGGGCGTAACCGTCTAAAGTCTGTTTTTTAATCCCTGAGACTATATTGACAAGTGAAAATGGCAAACCGACATAGATTTCAATAGGATTTATGTCAGTTTTGACATTTCACTTATCAATTTAGTCTCAGGGATTAAAAAACAGACTTTAGACGGTTACGCCCCATAGACGGAATATACCACCCTGACCATAATCAAATATTTATGCTGTCCTGGCTTCCATACGTTTTTTCACGGGTGACCACTGAAAACAAGCGCTGTGATGATCATGATGATGCTGTGCTGTGGGTCCCCCATAGCACAGCATCATGCTGAGTGGTAACCTGCTTGTCGCAGTCACGACGTGCTAGCTGTTAACTGTTTTTTTTTTGTTTCTGTCCTGTTGTATTTATAATATTTGTTATGCGTTGTATGATTATTATATCATCTTTTTTACCTAATAATAACCTAAGTAGCTCCTTATAACATCAGCTATCTGCCAGTAAAAGTGCCGTCAAAATTAGACCAGCCGTTTCGGAGATTAGCCGGAACAAACAGACAGATAGACAGACTGTTAAAAAAAAACGTTGTTTTTATTATAAGTACCGCATATACTTTCATATGCATTCAGTAAAAAGCTGTTAATAAGAAATTACAAACAGACACTTCAATTTTATTTTTTTGTATATACATATATAACCTTTCTCAAACTCAAATTGACTACAAATAATGTCCAGGTAATATTTACTGGGATGAAGTGCAGAGAATTTGTTTTTTTTTTGTCAGACTAGGTCAAGGTACTTCAACATTCTTTAACTTACCACATAAAAAGTTATAAATAATTTATAAATATGAATATGTAATATTTATCTAGAGTAGATAACACAATAATTGCTATCTTAGTTAATTGCTGTCTACCCAGTTGGTATTTTTAAATGATTTTAAGAATTTAATCTTAGCCTTGTACCATTTATGTTACTACCTGTTATTGCTATAAAAAAACCGTAGTTTTATTACCATTACCTACATTTTAAATTTAAATATGTTATGTATTTAGAACAGCATTATTTATGTTTGGTATGTATGTAAGTATGTATATTTATACATATGTGTTACACATTTTTCTGTTCTATATTTACTGTCAGGAAATGTCATTTACTTACGTTTTCTGAAAGGTATATTAATAATTTATTACTCATGTCAGAGTCAATCAAGCAGTATTATAAATGTAATTTTAATAAATAAACATAATATAATTTAAAAATGAATAATTAAAAAAAACAACATTCAGACGAATTGATAACCTCCTCTTTTTGGAAGTCGGTTAAACATAACTCCTCTTTGGTCTAGTGGTTGCAAGCGCGACTGCTGAGGAGGTCCTAGGTTCGATTAGTGGGACGGGAAAAGTGCTATTGATTTTATCCATGAGGCATTTCTCAGTAGCAGCCACGGAGTCTAGATTTGTGCCCGGTTGTTGGCAATAGGCTCGCCCCCTAATACATGGTTGTTAAACATAACTTGTAAAATGTGCTATTAGGTACCCAATGACACATAGGTATTAATATATTTATTAACATAAGTTTGACTTTCTGTAACGCGAAGATTACCGAAGCACATATTTTTTCTTGTTTAACTGTACCACCGGATGAAACAACTTTAATAAGTTTACTTTAACAAACAATGGTATTACTGTTTAAACTTAACCAATATTCTTAATTCAAATTCTCATAACAATACACGAATACGATGGCATTTCCTTCATAACATTCACGGAGTATGCAACTAAAATATGAAACACACTCTTATACAGACAAAATTAAACCTTAAATCTATCCTTCACAAAATTGATATTTAATCAACAGTGTATTCATTATTTATTAGTAAATAAAGCCATACAATAGTGTTGCCATGAGGCACATTGTTACAAAATCGAGAACAATAGTTGCTTGCGTGTGTACTATCTAAACTAGGTATGTCCATGATCTCGGTAGGTGTACATAGGAATTTATCGCGAGCGTTGTAGAAACGAGAACAAATAATCACTTAACTAGATACTTTACACGATGAAAACCTTTTAGTTTAACTAAAAGGAGATATTACCCTCTTTGTCTCACAGAATAAATAAAATAGAGACTGACAGCTGTCAAAATGGGGGGCTGTGAGAAATTGACAGCTGTCAAAATGGTGTACATGGACTTTGGTATGATCAATGTACATAATTATGTGTTTTCTATGGTATCTGAAAGATCTAGAAATGGATTTTAACATAGAATAATGGTAGTAAGTAATAGTAATGGAGTTAGTATAGATAATTCGGAAAATAATGCAAAAAAATAGACTGAAGTGAATTCCCAGCTAGAGAAATCACATTGCTACATACACGAAGAAGGTTGCTCTAAAAATCGCTCTACCTTCAGAAAGCCGGTATTTTTATTTATTTGATTATTTACGTACACACAGTAGACAAAACAGGAAAATAACATGTAATATTTTACGTAATTCTTATTTTTTAAGAAATTTCTACCAGCCGACCTGGGAAGGACAAATGAAAAAGAAATGTAAACGATAGCGTGTGAGAAAAGGAAGAGAAAATGTGTTTGTGTCTGTGTGTCTTCCCTAACTTAACCTACAATATTTAATAAATGTATGTTCATGTTACAATTGAAATTCATCAATCAATCACAAAAGTTGGTACAAGATAAAACAATTATGCAGATTAAAAATTGCAGATGGCGCCCTTTATTTTTGTAATCAAAATTTAACATACTGGTATCCAAATTGCACATCAAAAATAACAAGCACTTTTAAAATTTTAAATAATGGTTTCCAATTTTCCATGAACATCATCGCTCACTGTGCCTCCACGCCTGCCAAACCAAGATTTAATTACTTTACTCTTACGAAAGTAACTTCCTTACTCATCTCATAATATCCTATGTTATTCATCTATTTTGTTCTCCGAATCCGGAAGAAATAACGTCGGAAAGATGATTTCCTATTAATTTTCCGGAACAGGCTGTGTAATAGTTTTATAATGTCTTGTAGTGAGTTTCAGTATCCGTTGCAATTTATGCACAAAATTATTACACTTCAACCAACTTATATGTGCAGGCTGTAAAACACAGAACTAAAATAAATGTACCAAGTTTGACATATCGATGCAAATTTTGTTGACAAGCAGCGCCACCTTGAACTGCACACTTAAAATGGTCATACTATAAATGCATATTAGTGTCAAGTTTCTATAGCAACGATAACACTGAGATAGTTCTTTGAACGCAGTTTAGACGTGCTGATTGCGTTCAGTTTTATTAATAAAATTCGTCCTTAAGTACAACTGCTGACAGTGGTGGTTGACCACTTTTCATTCAACATGGCAAAGGCTAATTACCTTAATTAAAAAGTGGTCAAATATCATGGTCTACTGTAGTACCTACAGCGTTATGTTTTGAAAGTTGTGTATAGTATGAATAGTCATTGCAAAATCTAACTAAAACGTTAACTAAACACTTATCTGTACGCGACATAATGTCATTCATGGTTAAAGCCTACATCGACTCCATTTTTGGAAGTTTCAAACATGCTTTTATCTTCAGTCATTTTATTTTATTACTAGCTTCTGCCCGTGGCTTCGCCCGCTTGAAGTTCGATAATTGTCACAATCTGTGTGCTAAACATTCAAATCCGTTCAGTTGTTTTGGCGTGAAAGCGTAAAAAACATCCATACATCCTCATAAACTTTCGCATTTATAATATTAGTAGGATATTCAGGTCATTCATTTTGATAGTCTGTTATGAAAATCATAAGAAAACCCATAGGTAGGTACACAAGTGAGTTCGTTACAGATTTATGAATTCAGAATCGGATGTTTGTCGTGTATTGACAATATAATTTCATACATCATCTGTGAGTCAGTCTGCTTTAATGCGGCTTAACTAGTGGCTGTAAATTCAATATCAATAGAATAATCGGCTACTAAATTTATTAGTGACAGTAGTGGTAGTAATAAATATCCAATGTATTGGTAGAAATATCAAATGACTGTATATCTAACACATAATTTGTACGAATGATTACTAAAGATATTTTAAGGCTAATGCATGGACTCAAAAAGTCCATTAATTTAAGGGGTTTGACGCGGATTGTGCACTTCGCAAAATGTGCACTTCGCAAAATAGCACTTCTCAAAATGACCAGGTTTTGCCTAACATTTAGAAACAAACTATCAACTATTTGATAGTCTCAATACCTGATCACTTTGAGCAGTGCTTATTTTGAGAAGTGCTCATTTTGAGAAGTGCTCATTTTGCGTCGAGTGCAAATTTTGCGAAGTGCACATTTTGCGAAGGCACATTTTGCGTCAAGTGCACATTTTACGAAGTGCACATTTTGCGTCAAGTGCACATTTTGCAAGGTGCACATTATGCTTCAAACCCAATTTAAGGTACAGCCTACTTATAAGTAACTATTTCTTTGAGACAAATTGGGTCATATCCTCTCTTACTAAAAGGTGCTGCCAACACCAAATCACTATAAATGATAGATAAAACCCGCTAATTTCCTCAAAAATCATGCAACAAAAATCACAGTGTTGACAGATATCATCTGACAGTTGCAACAAAATGCCGGTGTCACAACACTATTTCCTTCGCGCACGGTGACTTCCTAATGTCCCAACTGTAGTGAGTAAGTAGGTGACGGACGTATGTAATTGAATGGTTATTATATTGTACTTGTCTTATGTATGTAGTTAGTTATACTACGTTTATATGAATGATATGGAATTAGTTTCCTTTGCCTCGAAAATAAACTGTTTTGTCTGTGGTAAACTTTTGTAGGTCACAAAATAATTAAGTAAGTATGTACTTACGTTAAACAAGGTATTTCTGATTACAGTGGGATTTTATACTACTAGTCTCTTTAAAGAGTCAAGTTTGATCATCAGCTTGTTCAGCGCACGTTAACAATTTCGATGTTGATGTGATGGTTTCCTTTACCAAGTCATGCACTATGTGTGGTTCCATGTGCACTTTGAGGGACCTGTCCGAGGCCACCACCAACGCCGTAGAGGTGGCAGAGTTTTGGATAAAACAAATTTAATTAAAGGGGAAATCATCGACATGACGAAGAAGAAGACCAAGTCCATCTCTCTGTTTGAAAGTTTCTTTTAAGATCGGTTTGGGTTGCATGCAGATATTGAGGTTTAGGGTTAAGCGTGAGTATGAACCAGCCAATGGGCTTCTTTAAACGTTTCCTACAAAAATCCTTTTTACTTCTGACACACTGGCATAAAAATCACTTCTGAAGGAGTTAGTTTCTGACTTTGACACAGCTCTGACTTCGCATCGGTTCACGTTGTATCATCGTCTGCCTAGCCCTTCCTAACTATGTTGGGGTTGGCTTCCAGTCTTAATGGATGCAGCTGAATACCTGTATTTCCTATCTGACCTCCAGTTAGAGTATCTGACCTCCAGAGTACTAGGTAATACGATACCCCTTGGTAAGACTGGCTGTCAGACTTTCGGGTCACTGACTAACTGTAACGACTGTCAAAGATCTAAAAATGACAGCCGGGAGCAACGGCATAGCGTGCTTTCTGAGGCACGGAGGAAACTCGGTATGTAATGAGTGGTCAACCATCCACGGACCAACCTAGGTAGCGGCTTAACCTACCGATCGACCCGAGCGGCTGTTATTATTTGGTCACGAGCTCCTCGTTGAGCCTCCTCCATCGGTCCACGTTGTAAATATTCACTAATTAGAAATGCAGTTCTATTTGGAATAACATATCATCCAAGCTATATTTCCGATATATCTGATTGAATAACTACGTCTAATAGCACCCTTATAGCGAGCAATAAATTAAGTTCTAACGCATTAACATACCGTGGTTACGCAGCGCTTACGTCGCCGTGTGAAACTGGTTTGTAAAGAAGCGTCTGTGTGCACTGAGGTGTATCTATTTTGATGATTATTGACTTATGAAAAAATATACATACTATATACATAGTAGATCACGCCTGTAATCCCCGAGGGGTTAGGCAGAGGTATATACCTAAAAGTAGGTACACCCAAATTTCGCCAGTTATGTTTAAGTCTTATGTAATAGGGGGCGAGCCTATTGCCATCAACTGGACACAAATCCAGTCTCTATGTCTGAGAAATTACTGATGGAAAAATCCAATAACAATTTGCCCCACCCGGGAATCGAACCCAGGATGAGGTCCTGTATAGCAAAAATCTGTTGGTATTTTTATATCAGGAATTTCTGATGATGCAATCTAGATTCATGTCCGGTCGGTTGATGGCGATGGACTCGTCCCCTGCTATATTGAAGTAAAACATAACCGGTGAATTTCGGGTGAACTATAGGTTTACCTCTCCTAATCCTTCAGGAATGACAGTTGTGACCTTCATAAGATGCCTTTAATTGATATGCGGATCCGTTTAAATGGCAATCAGACTTCCCACTTAATTTCTTTTTTTGACCTAGTTAGATCTTATGTACGAGATGATCTTGCATCTTATCTATGATCTACAAAAAGAATATCACATCAGCAGTAAGCAGGTCAAAGTTAAAAAGCTTTTGTAGACGAAGCCTGCGTGGGCGCAGAGTAAGATGCTTCGACCTTGCTTGAGTTCATAATACACCCTGTATAATGTCACTTTGATATAAATGTCATACTACCCACTACACACCTTACTTTTCATAGCCGGCTTAAGCTGACCTGCGAACAACCTGATGGTTTTGTGGAAACGACTGGGGCTGACGAGTCATAGATAATACCCAAGCAGGTGCTTTTCTTTGTGTTAATTAATATATTTCATAAGCACTGCTCTCATAATGGTGACGGAAAACATTATGTGGAAACAAACTTATGCTTAAAGTAAAAATTTGAAGACATGTGACATCTATCACACTCACTGAGCTCGCGTGGTAGATGACGGCCCACCTTCTCTCACAGAGAGGAGGGAGTTGAGAGACTGCTGGGTCACAGGCATCTGTCACCACAGTGCGACCATCACAGGCTGATTATGATAAGCTAACCTTGCATGATGATGCTGACTGCTGATTGTAAAGATAGAAAATAATCAACTGTCAAAATATTCAGTAGATACTTTTGAATGTAGTTCCAAATTCAAACCGCAGTTCAAATTATACTGGCTGTTGCTAACCAGAGAGATACAAACTCACTCCTTCATCCTATTAATCTTTCGCCTCTTTAAAGCTAGGTACATGTAGGTAGATGCAGTCGCATTCAGCGTACGCGCATACAAAGCCTGTACACAATGCGTATGGCCCACGCTTCGCTTTAACTCCTTAGCATACATTACTGATTCTAACGCTGGGATGAGTGTGGTCTGTTTTGTACTTGAGGACAACTTGTTATAAACCCCCCTATAATTTTGTTCATTTAATGTATTTATTTATTTTAATGGAGCAACTCCTTCCTGTGTGTCCTAACACTCAACTTGAACGTAATCTGCGTCTGTAAGAAAGATTTAGTGGAGTGAGATTAAAGGAAATAGTACACATATCAACTCGGAAATCAACGAGCCATTCAGTATTCTTTGTATGAAACTCTCTACCGCAACGCACCCAATCGGAATCGTAACGTTATCGCCTCGCCTCGGGACGGGACTCAAGCTCTCGAACCGCGGCGATACGGTGACGATCCCTTTCCGAGTTGATATGTGTGCTATGACCGTAACAGAGAGAAAAAGAAAAGAAAAGATGTGGATTCCAACCAGTATACTTAGTAGATTCCTATACATTTTGCATTATTTCTGATCATTATTGATGAATGTACCTTGTTAGTGATGTCTTACTATAATTCCAGAGGGCTGGCCTATTTTTTGGCCAAAGAATCAGCATTGCCATCCAACGTGGCAATGCTGCCAGCCTTCTGGGCACTTTTCCTGTTGATAGCGATGTGGACGATTTTTTGACGCCCTGTAACTGTTTTGATACTTGTATAATTATATTTATTTTTTCTTTTTGTAGTTTGTATATGTATAATGTAAATATTCACTTGTTGTCATTAAATACTGTATACTATAATTCTTGATTGGATTTTATTTTTTTGTCGTGATTACCACTCCCAACTTTCGAAAGGGCTTCTATCTGAAATTAAGTAACTGGCCAATTCAATGTTGCAGCGTCAAAGAATAAAAAAATACACGAAAGCATGTATTCTAAGTAGTCAAATAGGATGCGACCAATTGTATGTGTAGATGTAGAGGCGACACAATGACAATGAAACATTCAGACGCGCGACGTCGGGCACTTTCCAAACATACAATGAGTAACACTGAGCTAAACAATTACTTACCTATATATTTTATTCTAATGTACATGTAAATAGAAGAGTTAGTTAACAGAGTCGTGTATTGGGTGGAAGTGTTTGTGAGTTCTTAGGGAACCTTGAATATTGCAATGGTAAATAGAGGCTGAGAATATGGCAGAAGATCACACTTATTGGACCAATGGGTTTCAAAGCTCTTGAGGTTTCCTTCTCAATGGTATAGTTTGCCATCTTTGTTTAACTGAGCTGTTTTTAACCGACTGAGGAAGGTTATGTTTTGGTTAGTTGGTACGTAAAATTGAACTGCTCCAGTTAAGTTATTGATGGGCTTAAATGCAATCCTATTTTTGCTTAGTTAAAATCGGTGAAGCGCTCTCCAACAATGCTCTTAACTTTAAGATTATTTGAGATTATCAAAATTGGTAGATAACCCTTAAAAGCCCAGAATATAGAAGCCTATTTGTAGCATGCTTTGGATGGTGTGGACATCGTAATGAGGAGGGCGAATCGCATATGACTAAAAGAGTGATGAATACAAACGTTGATGGATGGAGAGGGAGAGGAAGACCAGGGAAACGATAGATGGATTGTGTGAGGAATGATATGAAACAAGAGGGGAATGGAAGAAAAAAACGTGTTGCGCCGACCCCAAGTAACATGGGACAAGGGCAGGAAGATGATGAATTTGTGTCATCCTCTCTATGTTACTTAACAAAATCAGCTGTTAAACCGCTCATTATCTGAAACTCTCATCATATAAAACAATAATTACACACTCACCAACCAAAACCACGGAAATGTTCATTTTACAATGTGAGACGTTTTAACGAGTCTTTGTGATAGTGGTTAGGTAATACAGGTGTTACATTATAATTTCTAGTTTCTTCTTATGCCCATTTTTACTCACACAAGGCGAGAAATAAACAAATGCTTAAATTCAGGTCTGCTAATGAATTTTGATCTCTCCGTTCACCGTTGAAAGTTGAAAATTCTCCAGTGCAAAAATTTCTAGGCATTATTTTTGGTGTTTGTGAAAATGGGCATTAATGTTACCATTTAGAGGTTCTCATAGACGCAACAATTATGTGTTGATGGCTTCATTCGTGGCTAATTTGAGGCGTGTTAATTAGGCATGGTTTTAAATAGACTAGATTTGGTTTTTGTCTCCACCCACGATTGAGCAATGAAGCTAGTAAACTATGAGAATAATCTGGAATTTCTTTCTACCTGTCTCGTTGGTCTAGAGGTTGAATGCACTACTGCAGAACTTGAAGTCTTGAGTTGGGCAAAGTGATTTTGGGGTTTCTAGAGATTTGTCTAGCAGCCTGGATTGTGGATTTGGGCCTAGTTGGTAGCAATAGACATACCCCATATAACATGGAACTTAAATAATAATAACACGTGAAATGGTTGGTGTGCTATACAGGGTGGAAGGGACACCGACGCACAAAATAAATAAAATCGCTGTTTCCTTTAAAAGTGAAATAACTACACGTCAAACATCGTTGTCGTTTTTAATTTTTTTGGTAGCCTGAATTGTCCTACTCCTGGGCAAAGGCCTCCCTCCATTTCTTCCACATTTCTCGATGTTGCGCCTCTTCTCGCCAATTAACAATGTTTTTTTTAAATTATTCATTAAAAATTGCTATGGGGGGCTCAGAATGATGTACTGAATACGTGGTATCCGTTTGTGGGTCGGTTTCCACCCTGTATACGTTCTTCTGCATAATCCCTTCCGTAATCTCTGAAGATGGCGTGATAGTAATGTAAATATACCAAAAAAACCCACTCAATCATGTCCTGTGCTTTTTTAGCTATGTAAAGTAATTACTATCGATGTTGAATTTAAAAGACTACAAGATTTTGTACTCCACTAAAGTACATACATACTCCGCGAACTACGCAAGGTTGCTTTAATGCGAATTTACAAAATTATGTGACACTAATGTCCCTAGCAGACCTATTGTACATGGTACCTTCGACATAACATTGACAATCATCAGGGTCAGGCAGGTAATTGCTAAAGAATGTTGCGTGTCTATGCGAGGATAGACAAAACGGCTTATTCTGAAGGCAGGAAGGTTCAAGGTCAGAGCAAATGTTTTGCATTTAGGGATTAAAAGCTTTTTGGTGTTTCTGTGCTTTTAAGGTTCCCTCTATACCTACTTATACACATATAGGTATCTTAACAACCTAAATAAAATTCGGACAAATACCGCTGCCAGAGATTTTTTTTAATCGACGAGTATACCTATTAAGAACATCTACATTGTCAGTTATGCTCACTGACTTTTTCATCAAATAGACATTCAATGGGATTTAATTAACTCGACGGGGTTTTATTCATGATTTGAATGATTATGATTCTGTAAATATATAAGTATTTCGGCCGCGAATCATATTTTGTTCAACATACAGCCTGACACGCGGCAATTTGCAAAAAACGTAAGAAAATTTGAATTTCGCGGGCTACTCTGGCGCTTCCACCTCAAGTCCCTTGTACCTATATGGGGCGACCCTATTGCCGTCAACGTGGCACTTATCTAGGTTCCGGGCAGTTACTGAGACATTCATCCAATATTGCTATAAGGTGACCACAAACAACGATCACTATTAAACATAAATTCGAACGAAACAAATCCAATTCAATATAGTCACGCAGAAAATCTTACGTTACTGAATCTAGAGTACTGGGTCAGTACGTAAACTTTATACGAACAGTCTCACGCGCAGTGACGATGACGTGACGTTATGTAAATTTTTACTATAATATCTACTTATTTTTTACACAAAATCTACGTATCTACTCACTTTTTACACAAATATGAATGCAGTGGGAGATCAGATCTGATGTTATGCCTTGTACACATGCGATACTAACAAGTAACTGGCATTGCACAATGAGTCGACGACGTGTGACAGTCAGTCTTAGTAGAACGCTAAAGTTATAACTGCTTCGAATCTGATAAGCTTGATAATAATTCTATGATAATTTGTTGAAGGATTTTCAATTGATTCATTAGATTCGCGTGAAGGTCGGTAACTGTCCCACGGGATCATACTACCAGGATAAAAGTGTCCTATGTGCTAATCCAGGTTAAAAACTATCTATGTGCCAAATTTCTTCCAAATCTGTTCCGTAGTTTTTGCGTGAAAGAGTAACAAACATCCATCCATCCATCCTCACAAAGTTTCACATTTATACTATTAGTGAGATTAGTAAGATAAGATAGTAGGAAGTAAGATTTTTCTTAACTTGTACTGACCCACAATACAGTACTTAAGATCTGCCTGGATTTTCAACAAAAACTGTTTTTAAATAAATATATGGAACTTGTTTTAAAATTACGATTGGTATGAAATCGATTGCACACGATATTGGTTTTGTAAGCATGTCAAGTCGTTTGGACTTCATAAAGTTAACATTTAATTTTCTTTTTACTGTTGTATAACTGACCTATGTACATTTTAAACGGAGAAAAATACGGTACATTTCAGGAAACATACTTTTCAAAATACAATAAAATAACGTTATTCCCCGATCGGGATATATTAAGTTTCATATAACCCATAGTTAATTTGTGTTATTGTTTCGTTTAAGAAGTTTTTTGCAAGATCTTTGTTACATACACCTGATCCGAAATACCAATTTCTAAGGGCCAACATATCTATACTAATAATTATAAACAGGTAAAATTCTTCGGAACTTATGATCCAATTCTAATTTTTTTTTTACTGATACAAAGCTACATTATTTGTGAGTGTTATAGGCTATGAATTATTTTTATATCATGCATATTAGATGAGCTATCACACTTTTTGCGGACGAAGTCGCGAGCGAAATGCTAGTGGATCATAAACCAAAGAAGTATCTATAGATAAGACATCAAAGAGGGTCGTTAAACAGAAATTTTATAATCTGTTATATGACAATAACAATGACAGCTTGGAGAGAGCGAATATTTAATATTCTAGACATAAATGAACTCAAAGCGGCTTTAAATTGAATAAATGTACGAGTGACAACGTGATAAGAGACGATACGAGCTTTTCGAAAACATGTAAGGCTTTGGGTAAGCGTTCTATGTTTTTTTTAAATTGGTTTAGAATAGTGCTTTTCGTGTACAAGTGTACCAACACCCTTGATCCAGGGCATTCAGTTTGATGTAGTATTTATACTACGCTATTAATAGCTCGACACTGACCTCTACGAATGAGGTGCTCGTTGCCAAATAATAACAGTCGCTCGGGTCGGTCTTTAGGTTAAGCCGTGTTTGCCTAGGTTGGTCTGTGGATGGGTGACCACCAATTACATACCGAGTTTCCTCCGTGTCTCGGAAAGCACGTTAAGCCGTTGCTCCCGGCTGTCAATTGTCGATCTTTGACAGGTAGTCAGTGACCCGAAAGTCTGACTAACATTACAAATAATAATACTCTTATTGGCACAGAACGAAGTTTGTAGATCTTTGATAGTCGTTACAGGTAGTCAGTGACCCATAAAGTCTGACAACCAGTCTTACCAAGGGGTATCGTATTACCCAATACTAACTGGATTGTGGAGGTCAGATAGGCAGTCGCTCCATGTAAAATAATGGTATTCAGCTGATCCATTTAGACTGGAAGTCGACCCCAACATAGTTGGGAAAAGGCTAGGCAGATGATGAGTGACCTCTACGAATTAGATCGTTAGTTGTTGTACTTACTACATGTATGTTAGATCAACACAGTTTTCAAGCTATCTTGTCTGTTGTCGGTCTCCTGCCCTTGTCCCAATTTATTTGGGGTGTGCGGCGCGGCATGATGGTCTTCCATGCTTTACTGTTACTCGTCATCTCACCTCCTTAGTTAAATACGATCTGTAGTAAAAAGTTACGGTACAACATGCAAAATTCGGTTAAAAAACTCAGGGTTGCTTCCAAAATTGAAGAAGAAATCTTCAGGTGCAGAACACCCAATAAAAAAACTCTTTAATAACCGCTAATCTCAAGCCATGACCGACTAAAATCTTGTAAAAAAGCATGAAGACCAAAAAATCAATTACGAAAAGCGAAATCTAGTCCGCGCCGCTAAAATGTGCAGTAAGCTAAGGCTTTTCACGGCTGGCTATCACAACCTTTACCCCGATGTTTCGTTACAACTGGGTGGCTAAGATGATGCTTGAGGGTCAGGTAGTTGCTGTATTTTTATGCTATTTGAATTGGCCTGTATTTTAGCACGAAAATGGGTATTCATTTATGTAAATTGATTAAAAAAACACTATTGATTATTTGTAAAAAATGGCTTTTAACTGTATGAGGCGGCGAGTTCCATCCGAATACTCTGAGAAGAAACTATGAAACGAACTTAAAGAAAAAAATAGATATCTCGAAATACGTATTCCATTTAGTCTGGTTTTAACAAATAAACAGCTATAGTTTGGGTGCTGATCTCAAAAGAATGGTACTTCGTAAACAAACAAAATACACTGGGAAGATATAATACTGCCTTTATTGACACGTAAAATAACTAATAGTCTTTTTCTAGTAATTTTACGTTTTGAAATTCTATTCTAAAACAGTGTGAAGGTTATAAATTCTAAAACCCAACCAAGCCTATTTCCTACCACGTATTTAACAAATAATTGAGTTATAACTTATGTCAACTTGTAATAATAAAATCTGATATAATAACAAGCCTCTATTGATAGTGAGTTACGTTCTAAATTATTTCATTATCAGTCAATCATACAGTTTGCAGTACATTGTTCATTTGTAGTGGCAATTTATTTTTAAATAATTTGTTTCTACACCTGCTTTATAGAGCTTGACTGTGTTGTAAGTAGTGTGTGTTGCATGAAGTTGTTAATGTTGTTGTTATTGATTTATTAGGCCTAATTCGCATTTAAACGAGGTTTTTAATTGAGATGGAAGTGTCGATAATATTCACTATATCCATGTAACTAGTGTACGTTTTTATACCGTTAAGTGGGTAACTTATTATCTAATCGGTGTTAATAGTAAACATTATAAAGGCAAATAAAATCATGTAGTCCAAGCGTGTGGCCCAAAACAGCACAAAACTGGCGCCCTGAGACAGTAAGTGGGCTCTCGACCAGCCACGAAGGAGATGGCGGGAGGAACTGCATAGGTATCTTTAGAAGTAGAAAGAGAAGAACAGAACATACTAGGAAAAATAATCTAGGCGGAGATTTTTATATCCACAGCTCACCTCAAAATAACAAACCAAATATGGGACACAGTTCATCAAAAAAAAAAAACCAGAAGCGTCATTTTAGCGCTCCCGCCAGATCTCAAGATCGTGCGACCACCGACTTACCGCGCGGTTACAAAACTCATTGTTTGTCCCGTAATTACGTCTGTTGGGCAAGAAACGACACACTGTCTGCCTACCACCTCCTACCATCTACCGATGGTGTACCAAGGTTACCTTTTAATCATACATTTCGTGTTCAGAGGAAATTGGGAATGGTCTTTTACGTTTTAACGAGCGCTTTAAGTTAACCAGTGGTAATTTATTTGTGTTTGCGAAAAAGTTGCAATAAATAATTGATACTTTTGTGTATAGTGACCTAAGTATCAATTATTTATTTCAACATTTTTTTTGATGTTCTAAATCAGAGATAGATTTTTTTAAATAATTAGCAGAAAATAGGACAGGTACCTTATACTCAGATTCATGTTTCACTGTAATGTATGACAAATAGTTATTTCTATCGCTGTAGCTATGAATGTATATTGAAGAAACAAAAATATTTCAATTTGTTGAATTACCATGAGCTTTTATTTTAAGCACTGTTAACACTATTTTCGTTTTTAAAAATAACCATTTCATTTTCCTGTCTTATCAAATTCTTTCGCTTTTGACAAATCATAAACACGAAAGAAGAATGTTAAAATTATATCGCGCGGTTTTATAATATGTCCTCGAAACATTTTTCGCGTACCTGTGTGAACGGAACACATAAAATAAATTCGATGTTTGTCGGCACAATATCCCGGAAACACGAATCGGTTCAATTTGGTACTTAAACGCCAATATTATTTCTGTTCAATGTCTGATACGAATCATGCAAATATTTCGAGTAAAAGTAGATTGCCTTTACGTGATTAAAGGTTAATTATAGCATTCAGTGTGATTTACCGAATTGTATCGTATATACTTAGTATTTAAAGTTGAAAATCGTTACTTAAGCAACACGATGTTTTTAGGACAAGAGCCGGATTAATGATTGTCTAATTTGAAAACAACGAAACGAGGTGAACTAAAAATTCCAAATTGAAGGAAGCATGTAATTTCAGTTTGGTTCTTAGTTTTACAAGTAACATCATTTGTGTTGTTTCCAACACTTGGTTCACTTAGGTATAGTGCGTGCCTTATATCCCACTAAATGTCAAGACTTAGCACGACATAATAAATTTGTCGAGACGATCGCCTTTATCGTTCTTTCAATCGTAGTGCTTGGCCAAATAAAATCGTCTCAACTAGCCCTAAAAAGCCAAAACGATTTAAGTAATTACTCAAACAATAACCGAAATATCAATAGCAATCAGTTTGACAATTAGCCCACTTAACAAATCGGCGCGTTACATTCGAAATCTTAGCAAAATGGCCGCCGCGCCGTTGCCCAAGCGCCAGTGTAATGTGAAGCGAAATTGCATTATAATTAGTTTATGCGCGCTTTCTAAACGTTGCTAACCCTAATAAATTTTGCGACTGACTTCTGTTAAGTAGGGAAATGGATGTTTCTTTTGTTGTTCATTCGGCATTACCATATGGGTGCGTTTCGTGGGCACGATCAAAACTGTGTTCGCTGTGCACATTTCTGCGAATATCGGTAATGGACATGCTGAAATTCAAATTACACCATCATAAGGGTGATGATCCAAATAGGCTTTTTATTGTTCTGTAAAGGAGACCGTTAAGCCGTTGGTCCCGGCTGTCATTTGTAGATCTTTGACAGTCGTTAGGTAGTCAGTGGTCCAAAAAGTCTGACAACCAGCCTTACCAAGGGGTATCGTATTACTCGGTATTACCCAGTACTAACTGGGTTGTTTAAGTCCGATAGGCAGTCGCTCCTTGTAATATACTGGTATTCAGCTGCATCCGGTTAGACTGGAAGCCGACCCCAATATAGTTGGGAAAAGGCTAGTCAGATGAAAGGAGACCAGGTCTTCGTCTTGCAATTATTATTGGCAAAAACGGTCTCAATAAAACTATTTAGAAGTCCGTCCTAGCACCACTGTAAAGTGGTGCAACGGAAGTTGTTCCTATAATTATCTCAGATTATCTGCTTAGTCATTGACAGAATGATGATATTTTATAATGATTACCTTAGTAGACAATCAGTCTTACCAAGGGGTATCGTATTACCCAGTACTAACTGGATTGTGGAGGTCAGATAGGCAGTCACTCCGTGTAAAATACTGATATTCAGCTTCATCCGATTAGACTGGAAATCGACCCCTATATAGTCGGGAAAAGGCTAGGCAGATGATGACCTTAGTCAGCTCTAGAATTATAAAATGTGCCCCTGTGCCCCCTCCCCCTAAATCCGCCCTTGGACAAGTGTGAAAACCCAACTAGGCTTTTAAAAATAAGAGCCTTGTCATAAGCAAGCTTGGTGATCAATGCTCATTCAATCCTCTGTTAAGATGCCCATAGACCCACAATAAAACAACAGGCTTGTAACTTTATCAGTCATCTTACTAATTTAGCATCAAACAACATTGTAATTAACCTTATGGTACATCAGATTGACAGTTAAGTTTTTGTCCAAAGCATTGTGTTTTCATACCGTGTCCAATGGCGGAGGGTCGCCGATTTTTTTATGTCTCCATACAAAATCAGTAATGCGTTTATGGTAATTATTTACGCACTTACGCAACTGTTCCATTGTGTTTTGTATAAAACCTTCAGATTTATTTTTATATGTTTTTATTTTTTAATGTCAGTAAGTATACCTTTGTGGGGTCGGGCTGCTTACTCTTTGAAATCTTGAAAACGTAAAAGTTTCAAAAACTTATCTTTAAAGCTGAATTATACCATTTGCATTACTTCGAAAAATAAAGTATTGTCTAAATTGTAGTGTCATTCGTGCTTTTTCATGGTAGCAATATAAAACTTAAGACTATTCAGATTCTAATTTGATCTTAAAACCTAGATTCAAAGACATTCAAATCTATACCTAAAGCTATCTTAAGTATCTCTGTATACCTCTCCTCTCCGCTATTTGCGCCCTCACTAGGTATTTATTTGCTTACTTTAGCAGTACCTATATCAATAAGAATTTTCCTCTAAAACTTTTTACACTGACCAAACATGATTGTTCCTTGTTTGCCCTCTTATTTCTCAAGAAACAGTACCTACGCTTTTGGGCATACGATTTGCCAGAATCACCGACATATGACGTACTAAACTTATAAGTTTAAACTAACTTTTCTGAGAAAACTAAGACACATTGACTGGTAAGGGGTGTTACATACTCGTTCGTGTCTGTAAATTCGATACGGCATCGGCAATGCCGAGCAAAAAAAAGCCGACACGAAGCGAAAACTATACATATTGGCTTCCATTCGGTTCGTGTCGATCGGCAAACTATATTCGGCTTTATCATCCCTGAATCATGTTCGGGTTGCCTCCGCAGAATTTGAGCAAAGCGAGTAACGTTTTCTTATCGAATTATGCGACCCGGTATAGCCTCTAATTTTTTTATTTTTTTTATTTTACGGACGCGAAATCATCAAATAACTACTCTCGCTCTTGGTGGATTGGGAGGGAGTGTCAGACTTTTACTGACGAAAACCCATCCATGTTCCTTCTTTGCCCTTTGTGTTCCAGGGCCGCGGTATCTCTTTCGAACAGTCCCGCAGCCCCGGTGTAGCACCCCTTAAGTTTCTATTAACTGTTCCGAGAAGACAGAAACAAATTACCTTGTAGTATTTGTCGTAGAAATCTTTATTTGTTGTCCCGTCAAACAAAAACGTTGCCTCTGATTGACGTATTTAGTTGTTAGTCATCATGTTATGGTACAGACGTCAGCACATCAATCTACTACAATCTGTCAAATTTCTTTAATGGATTTTCAACTTTATCGCTAAAGCATTAGGTTCAAGGTTGGTTGGGAAAATTTGACAGTTTCGGGTAGGTTGTTGTGCTGGCGTCTGTACAAAGTTTAATAGTTTCGTCTTGATTGACGTAGGTAATCATAATGTTATGATAGGTATTAAAGGAGGCCTAAGTTTTTCTTAGAATCTTTGTAATTTGCTATGAGTTTGTCTTTGTGTTTGGTAAGAATGGAGTGGACTATAGAAGTGCTGAATGAGTGTGTTTATTAAATAGTTTAAATTATTTTCCATAATGAATCATTAACCGAAGCCAGCGACTTCCTAAACTAAGTTTATTTGTCACTTTATATTGCTCTTTTGGAAGTCGATTGCTTTTTTCTCCTTGGACTTTATTATCAGTCCTATTGATTTTTTGTCGGTATTTAATTAATTAATAAATACACAATGGCTCCAAAAGGGCGTAAGTGCAAATTACTTGACAGTCCACTCATTGCACAAAGGAAAGTTCATAGACAATTTACGCAATTTTTAAACATGCGTTGCACATGACTATTGTGCCTAAGGCGTTTATGTCACCACAGTATTTGAACTAAAAAATAGTAGAGCCCAGAAAATTATCTTGCACAATGACTGACATAATAATTCGATATTTTATCTGTGTTTGGAGGGCAACGACCTCCTAAACTACTAAAAATATTAAATACTGGTGTCAAATTTCAATTAAAATATTGATATTCTGTTGTTTCATAATTTCGGATTAAAAATTAGCAGGAAATACATAATTAAATATTGCAATTCTTTGTGGTTATGTTTTCTGTGTGACTTCCGCGATGCATTTCATTAGACTTTTTGTAATGGAGTTATGAAAAGCGCATGGAGTTAATTTTCAAAATCTTAGGGACATAAAGAATAGCACCAGCCCATATCTTCCCGGGGGGGGTCGTAAGAGGCGACTAAGGGACTTACCAGAGAATGGGCAGCAGCGTTCTCTGTGCTTTTTAACAACCGTACTGCGATCGCAAGCCCGCCTGCTAAGCGTGGCCACTAGGCAAAAAAACCCCTTTGGGGAAGGCCTATGTCCAGCAGTGGAAGTCTTTCGGCTGAAATGATAGGGAGATAACTTAGGGAAGCGTCTGCGATTTTACAGAAAGATATGACACTTGTCACGGTGCATTATGTTCTAAGTTTGGTTATTTCTATGTAGACGCCAATTTGACAGCTTTGGGTAGCCTATCAAGCTACCCGAAAATTTCCCAATCAACCTTGAACCTAATACGTTAGCGATAGAGTTGAAAATCTATTAAAGACATTTGACAGATTGTAGTAGCTTGATGTGCTGGCGTCTGTACGTTTGTGTTCTCATGTTTTGTGGTTACTAAGTTCACTACTTTTTTTTTTTTGGACGGTAAGTCATCAAATAACCTCCCCCGCTCTGGGTGGCGTGTCAGACTTTTACTGACTAAAACCCATCAATGTTCCTTCTTTGCCTTTTGTGTTCCAGGGCCGCGGTATCTCTTTCGAACAGTCCCGCAGCCCTAAGTTCAATCTTTCAGAACATACCTAATTATTATCTGCCGAACTAATTAATATTTTCTCTTTTCCAGGTAAGTCCCTTTTCGACAACTTCTACTTCATCGCATCCATGAGTTGGACTTTTTAGAAGAAATAAAAGGATAAGTAACATAGACAATGAATTTTTACTTTATAAAAATATTCGTATGATTTTTGGTATGGCCAGCAAGTTTTGACAATACATAAATACCAACAACTTTATTGTGATCTCAAAATGCACTAAAAATACGTTTATTCGTTTTTCAGTTATAGTTCCTTATAATGGTTCTCCTCTAATATCTGAATTCCCATTTTAAACGCCTGAATGATTTTATTTTGTTAATCTGATTTAACCCATTTAATACAGCTCTGCAGTTTTGGATATATGTATTTATTTTTGGATATAAACGTAGGTACATATACTGTATTGCAATATTTTCGTTTTTTTTCTGTTGCGTACCGATATGGAAGTCGGCCTTCTGAAATCGAAGACCATTTAACAACTTTTGGTCATACAGGAAAACCAAATTAATTATTTTAAGTTTTTATTTTTATTTTTAATCCAAACTCATACTTGAATACAAAATGTGCACAGAACGTGCAAAATCAATAATCATAGACAATAAATTATTATTTTCAATTTAAAATAACGATTAATATTGCAGCTTGTGTGTGGCAACACCGGTAACAATGAACAAATTCAATAAGGAAGTAGTTTATGCCGTGATCTGCATGACTTAACAGATAGATTGCTTTTTGTTGGAAGACGTTGGGTGGACGGTCGAAACATTAAATCCAATGTAATAGCTTAGTATCTGTCTATGTTTACAAGTCAACAAATACATATACAACGATATACAAGAAATATACTACGAAAGAAATGTAAAGAAGAATCTTTCTTAAAAGAAACTAAGGCAAATGTTTGCCCTTGACTATTCCTCAGATACGCCTCTTTGACTTTCGCAAGTGGAACAGGCCATCGACTTTTCAGAAAAAAAAAGGAAAAATGGTACTTACCCTTATTATTTTCTAACGGCCCCAGCCTTGCTAAGTCACTGATCTTTTCACCGATAATAATCTCATATCTTCTTCTGGTACGAGATATTATCGAAAGACTTTTTAGTTGCTAACCAAAAAGGCTTCCAATCAATGTTGCCATCATTTAAAACTTGTCTCTGCTGCACTACATGCATGTTCGAGTCCTTAGTGTGTGGTCAAACTTACATGTTTAATTTAACTTAACCAGAAATAAACGTGTCACTTTGAATTTTGGATTAACATTGCTTATTCTTTTTGTTCTTCTGAAATGAAAAGTGTCTTAACCCAGCGCTAATCGTAAAAAGAAATATATTTGGTAAAAATTGTGTCCCTTTTTCTGTAATTTGAAAAAGAAACAAAATAGTATTGGTTTCTTAAATTGAAAGGGTTTACTTCGCTGTAGGTCGTTTGTAAGGCTCGGTCCTTACCCAGCGAGCGAAGCGGTGCTGATTCACCCAATCACAGGAGAGACTATAGACTCGATGTGGATTACAACCAATGTGATTGGTCGATTCCCTCACGTCTCCTCTCCGCTCCGCTGTGGTGGCAACCAGGCCTTAGCATCACCTCAGTACGTTACAAGTTTATTAAGACGTTGAGAATTGTATTAGTCCCTAAATGCAAATTCAATTCTCTTAATTAATTTTGTGCACAACGCATTTTATCGTTTTTCACTGTTAAATGCAAAATAATTAGAATTCGTTGCATTCTAATTATGTCTTACTGTGTGGGGGCTCTTTAGTATATTTAATTTTATGTAAGTGAGTCAGAATTTCCATGTCGGCTTGATATTAGACGCATTTGACGTGTTGAACGGCCATTCTTGATTTGGTCTTGGCCCTGTTTACTTTAAAAAGTAGATCTTATTCTGTCAAGCGTTTGTCCAGTGTCAGTCAATGCTTATGGAAACTATAGGAGAATAAATAAGCTTGAGTTCGTATTGTAAATAAAAAGTTCTTACACAAAATTAAATTATGATATCATAGGTAGATTAGGTACGCTCGCGTTTCTGATCTAAATTATTTATTTAACAACTGCATACTAAACCGTATAAGGCGCCGCAAGGACAATTTTTAATTGCACCAATATTTTTCCGTTAACACGACTCACATGTTTCAAATATAACTACATAAACCAAGAGTAAAAGGAACTTCGCGCCAAAATTGTGACATTTGTCACAATTATTACCAATATGGCGTCTTCTCACGTTACGTCAAAAAGTCCTCAACTTTAAGAATTATCCACTATTAATAATGGAGATAAAATGTCAAAGATAAGGCGTTTTTCAATTTGCGTTATTAACGTTTTTTTGTAAATTGTGTTATACGAAAACTGATATCCGAGTTGCGACAAAAAGTAAGACCTTTAATGAACATTCTGACAGATTGTTTGGCAATTTGTATCACAATAGCTTGTCAGGCTTTGACAGTTTGACAAGTGTGATTAATTTTAATTGTCTCTGGTCTTTGGTGCATTTAAAATAATTTATTGCTAAATATTACTTTAAGACTAGTATAGATAATGGACGCACTTACGTCGGACATCCAGGAAGAGACTCTCTGGTGTATGCTGTTTGCCGAGAGTGGCCTACAGGTCCAGAGCAGATTAGAGATGTGGCAAAGACTGGAGAATTTTGGCCTGAAACTAAGTAGGGCCAAAACAGAATACTTATTCTGTGATTTCGGCGGTCTCTCCAGTCCTTAACTCTTGCCGGAACGCCCATACCGATCTGCTCCGTGGTATGGACATATGATGAGGAGGGACAAATCGCATGTGACTAAAGGAGTGATGAATATAAATGTTGTTAGATGGAGAGGGAGAAGAAGACCAAGGAAACGATGGATGGATTGTGTGCGGGATAATATGAAGGAAAAAGGTGTAAATGATAGCGTGACGGTTGACAGGGGATTATGGAAGGAAAAAAAGTGTTGCGCCGACCCCAAGTAACATGGGACAAGGGCAGGAAGATGATGTTACTTTAAGACTAGTAGGTAGGTTTGATTTGCTAGAGAAATAAAATTCCCATTCCTAATTATTGTGGCAATACATTATTACAGTTCAGAAACAAACAATCTTTGTGAAAACTTGAACCACATGAATAATTTATTACAAACATCTCTTTCCGTCATCAGTCAATTCAAAACCAATTCTTTTGAAATTATTAAAAGATTTCATTTTCACCCAAATTGCTGTAAATCGATATCTAAAATTGCAATAATAACTACAACTTAACTTGTAACAGTTTACAAATCCAACAGCAATAACAAAATTAAGTAACCGTTCCCCTCAATAAATGCTAAGATTCGTGCGGAACAGACAATATGGCTGCGTTTTCCTTTCATTCTCATTCACGCTTTATTTCATTCACTTTAAGGCCCATTTCATTCGATTTGTTTATGGCTCATCGACTGTTCCGCACCATTCGTTCACAACATAGACAATATGCCATTTACAACCACATGACAATTTTAACAGCTAATAGGAAAATTCAAGGTTACTTATTATAACTTTTGTTATCAAAGCCACTTAATAATTTCTTGTGGCGTTTTTTTTTGCCATATTTAAGGAAATAAATATGTTTATTATTATTAAAATTATCTAAAAGCTTGACAATAGCCGGTTTGCTTGTGTTTAATTTCGTTACTTCCTGTAAAATTATGTCACTTCGAGGAACAAGTTTGAAAATGTCAAATAGTTGTCTATGAGTTGTTTAAGAAAACATTTTAAATAAATATTTCGTCAGTCCTTAATTACGGTGACGATGGACAGGAGGCTAAAGTCAGTTGAATTGAAGGTCGATTGTCGACCTTTATTTCAACTATTTTTAGTTAACTTTTAGTAATAAACCGTGAATGTTGACTTTCACTTGCATAGACTTAGTCTGGTTTTTCCATATTACGTATTTAAAGTTTATTGTTTCCACATACATAATAAATAGTTACTATTGTTACATACTTTTTGCATAAAACAATATATTTTCTTTACCAACTGGCTCTACTTGATCGAATTTCCACTGCCGACGTAATTTTGTTGGGACGGACAGTAACATTTTAACAATATTTAAAGTTTATCTTTCGTCATAAATACTGTTCCTAACTAACTCCAAGCTGAAATCGGTTCAAAATTTCTTTTTTCAAACTGAGTCACGCATCTCGATTTATGAAATCATCTCGATTAATACCGATCATCGATGCTAAATCCGAGCTCCCAGATGTTATTATATATCGATACCATACCATAGCTACCGTGAGTGTGACCCTGGCCGTTGGCCCGCACATTTTTTACTGTCAAAATACCGAATCGAATCAACACTCTTTCGCCCCCCACTGTTCGGGTGCTCATTATAGGTTTCTTGACCCTCTGATAAAATCCCCAATGAGTTTGCTTAACAGAAAACTGTTCATCCCGTTATGCAATAATGGAGGTGACACGAAATTCATTAAACGAATTCGCCATATTTACTTTATTCCGCGCCATTTTGGTCTTTCTTTTTTTTTGAGCGGCAAAGAGCCAAAGGCAAGCGCTCGTACAGCTTAATTTAAATTTGATACTTTATAGCAATATGATGATAGGAATTTATGATTGGTACACAAAATGTAATGCTGTGTTATATTACAGAGTGTTGCCGCGTTTTGAAACTGTTATCTTGAATGGTGAGGATTTTGTCGAAGGAGGAACGTTATCTTGTGAATATGTTAATATTTATTTTTTATAATTTATTTTATGGCCAGTACATTCACTGTTGGATGTTGCACCGGCTTTGCAGTGAGTCAGCCTGGGAATTTCCAGGATTACTTGAAACACATAAGTTTGTGCAAAATCATTTATTCTTTTAGGTTGCATACTGTTATGCTCTCTAACTTTATCCTCAATAGAAAAAAGGCGTTTACAAATAAACAAACTTTCGTAGGAGAAGAATAAAATAAAGAAAGTGCTCGAAAAGTTTTAGATTCCCCTCACAAGGCGAGCGAGGCAACAGAATTTATAATATTCGATGCTCGGACATGTGAAAACATGGTCGTGTGAAGAATCCTTAATAGCCATTCGGCAAGAAGTTCACTTTCATCCACTTTTGTCGTCTATTTAGTCCGATTCGAATCTGTGTGAAAGTGATTTTATTTAGAATTTCCTTTTTTGGACTGTACGGTCGGTTGAGCCAATAAATATTTCGATAAATGCACGTTTATGAATGAGAATTGTACTTTTTGTAACAGGTTTTGTATCTAGACAATTTAATATATCTACGAACTGGCATTTATTTGACTTAGCTCTCATAATTTTTTGTAGGAAACTAAAATTATGTCACATAAATAGATATAATCGTGCCGCAAGTAAAACAGAGCGTAGCTAAAAGATATCGTCTTCGCTAAAACTACCGATGGTATATCATTAAACCTATCGATTTTCAGAAGTTTTTCACCAAATTTCTTTTTGTTACTTTTTGTGATAAATATGGCATATCTGCATTACTGGCCATAGTGGCCATTCTTTAACAGTCTAACCGTTATCACTTGTCCGTTTGAGGGCCCAGGGTGGCCGCTGTAAAAAAAATCTGGCCAAATGGGGTAACATCGACCCGTCCCAAACACAATGTCAGTGTGGCGCCCTTCTGCAGGATATGCCCCACCTCCTTTCTTGCCCATCCTGCACAACCACCTGCACCTTCCAGGATTTAAACGAGGCAAACGACAGGGCTGTGCAGGTGGCAATATACTGGTCGGGTATTATTTGAGTCTATGGACAGAAGAAGAAGCAGTCTGTTATGAAAAGCGGCTGACATAAACCTCACTCGCTTCAGCCGACTGCTTTCTTGAAGTTCCTATCATGTTAATATACCGGTTTCAAACTATGCAAGTGTAATCGCAACCGGCAGAATCTATTACAGATTACCTAAGTCGTAATGCAATATAGGTGTTTGTACATATAAGTTATTTATTATTTACTAGCTTAATCAAGTTGGACGTCAATCAGTTCTAAAAGTCTTTCTGTGTTGTGTTGATCAAGAGGGCAGAGGTCGTGATGGAGGGAGTGTAAGTAAGTTACAGAAGGCTCACAGAATTGTCGATATCATACACCAACGTCTGGTAATTTTAGTTGTGGACTATGAAGATGAAAGGAACCATACAACGTGTAAACGGACCCTTCACGAAGCCGTCAACCAAACATTCTGTACATCAAACTATTACATTGCGCAAAAAAAAATTGCTGGAAAACGACTTTTTTTTTGGGGTCAAAATCACGTTTTGCGGTAGGACTCAATGTAACGCACTCTAAACATTGTGCTGATGGATGCCTTGAATAGTACGGGGATGTTAAAAACTTGTATTTAAAAAAAAACTTGTGAAGAACTTGGAACTTTGACCCCCAATATTTCCGTAACTAGAAGGTTCCCAGGTATTGTCTAGAACAAAAAAATGATCGCAATGACGGGGAGAACAAGTGCCTTTCGGCTTCGTTGATGGTACTTTTACATCCATTATAGGGCAACTATCAATTTCTTGACTGAAACGCCACAAGCGTTGAGTCGCTTGCTTCATTGACAAGGGTGATGTTGGTAAATATTTGAGAAATCGTATTGAAAAATAAGATGGCGTCATTATTGTCGATTTTGGTCCCGCATTAAAGAGGCTTTTACTTACTAAACTAATAGATTTGACAATTTTATTAATGCTCACTTGATAAAATCGTCAACGTCTTCTTTTTATCGAAGCCTCACGATGTTTTGTTTGTAAGTGTACCTTCTGTGTCATGTAATTCTGTTGCGGTAAATCACGATAGGTATATTTGCAATATCTTATTTCATTTATTAATTTGATAGTAAATATAGTGATGAGGTTTCAACTACTGGTATGTGAATTTGATTTCATCTGAAATTATTGTATTTATCTTTAACTTTTAGTTTCTAATGTATCATCAGTGAATTCACACGTAGGTAGGATATGAAATGAATTATGATTGGCACATAACTAACATTAGCGGGACCTTACACGATCCTTGTGACATCAAGTTTGAGCAAAATGTTCGGGACGTTTTATTTAACAAAAAAATGAACCGGTCAAGTGCGAGTCGGACTAGTGCATGCAGGGATCCGTACCATCGTAGTAGTAAAAATAATAAATATAAATTAAAAATTAAAGGGGGAGCCCCCCTTAATTTTTAATTTATTTGTATTATTTTTTGTTATAGCGGCAACAGAAATAAACATTCTGTGAAAATGTCAATTGTCTACCTGTTACGGATCATGAGATACAGCCCGCTGACAGACAGACGAACGGACGCACAGACAGCGGCAGTTCAGTTGGTTACCCTTCTGGTACGGAACCCTAAAAAAGTAATCACAACAAAAACTTCTTTCCAAAAACATGTATGTACCCATATCGTTTCAACAACGTTTGATCACACCCTACAACCATAAAATATATCGATAATTGCCTTGAAAACAATGACATCATTTTTTTATCTCCATAAATTCATTCCTCGGGATATCGGGACTTGACTTCCTTGAAAGTTCGATGTCCTGTATTTTTTTTTAATCTCAAATCTTCTCGAATAAATAATCGTCAAAGGAAAGTACATACTTAATGTTTTCTGTGGTTCAGTCGGCCGCCAAAGAGTTTTATCTCGGGGCCCAATTAGCCGAAAATGTTTTCGGCGCGAGAGGCATGAAATGTACTGACTGAGGATTATTTGGTGTGGTGTTTTATTCTTAATTGAATGACGGCTTTTTGGTTGTACTGAAAAAGGAGTTTTGTTTAAAAAAAGTTTGGTTCAAGCAGAAATTAGATGATACTAAATTTTTAAAGCGACTAAACAAATAAGCCATTTTTAAAAATGATTAAATACATAAGAAATGAATAGATAGACTTGCATATAATATTAATAGAATAAGTAAATGAATGGAAATATAAAATACTTAAATAATTCAAACTTAAAGAAAAGTAACTCTCTTCCTCTCTCTACTTATTTTAAATAATGTGCTGTGCCCGACAGGGTCTATAATTGTTTCTATTTTTGTTTTTATTTACCACCTGTAAGTTTACATTATGGATAAAGCAATAAACGATTTGAGATTTGAGATACTTTGCCTCCTGATTAAACACTTAAAACTTAACATACATTGGTTTATTCATAAATTCTACTTTCAATGGAGTTTCTTGCCCATTCTTCTTCTCCATAGAGATCAAAGCTTTGGAATGGGCAAATAGTTTCGCAAGTTATTATGCCTTGTGACTGGGACTGTAGCTTCATCCTTTTGACCTTCAAAAGTGGCTGTAACGGTCTAATTGAAAAAAAAGTTGAGAGACGTTTCAACGTCAAAAAATGTACGGTAAAGCATATGATAATTATTAATTGTGTTGAAATATAAGAAGAGTACGTAAACAAATAAATAAATAAAACACACCTCAGTTTCAAAGTCCTTGTTACAGTATAAAGAACTACTCAGAATATATCTACACTAAAAATTATAATTATTGTCACACACACATTTGCAAACATTTCGACGCCATTTAACATCGTACTTGAACAGCGCCATCTACGGCAGAAACAGAAACAAGTCCCATGTCATAGGACTAATAGGGGGGAACCGAATACCTTTCAATGAGAAATGTATTGATAAAAAACCGACTAGGTACGCACGACTATACAAAACCAGTTTATGCAGATCTCTCATTGTACGGGAAATCTATACAAAACGAGGCTATGTTATACTGGAAATGTAAAGCTTGATGTGCCGCCGTGTGTACTAGAGCAAAGTGGCCATCAATCATCAAACCGAACGAGTTCAATGAAAAAAACTAAATCAAGCACAATAGGTAGTTAACTCACTTTCTTTTCTCTTATATTAACGTAATAACATGTTACTTAACCGATTATAATTACTTAGTTTTCGTAACACAGACCCAGTATATAATTATCTATGTACCTAGTACTAATATAATAAGGAGATAGAATTTGTCTGTAAGTTTGTATACATGTAGGGGGTAATCTCCGGAACTAATGATCCAATTCTAAAAATTCTTTCACTGGCAGAAAGATACATTATTCGTGGGTGCTATAGGCTATAAATTATATTTATATCATGTGTATTAGCCGAGTTATCATAATTTTTGCGGACGAAGTTGCGGGCGAAGTATTAGTGTACGATACAACAGTAAAAATGGATCACGCTGAATGAGGAGACACAGAAGAATATTGAAAAGGATAAAAAAAACTTCAACTGCCTCGTTGGTCTAGTGATCCAAAGCGGGACTGCTGAGCATGAGGTCCGGGGTTCAATTCCCAGGTCGGGCAAAGTGTTTTTAGTTTTTTTTCCATTAGGAATTTTCTCAGAAGCAGCCACGGAGTCTGGATTTGTGCCTGGTTGATGGCAATAGGCTGGCCTCCTATTACATGGGACTTAAAACATAACTGGCGAAATACGGGTGTATTATTAGGTACACCTCTGCCTAAGCCTTCGGGAATTACAGGTGTGATGTTATTTTATGAAGATGCTCAATACCAATCACTATTTACATTCAACAAACAACTAATTATATAATTAAATGTCAGATCTTCAAGACATTCACAGTTTACCACAGTGTTTTGAAATATCATGGACCCATACATCGAGTCTGTTCAACTATCGACCGCTCATTATGAGCTAACTTAATGAACGTGTCATAATGTTTAATCCATGCGTAGGCGCAGTTTTACGACAATGACGTTACGGTTTAATAGAGGACCTGTTTGTATTGGGTTATGGAAGATTTTGGATGTATTTGGTCGTAATAACTGCCTTGTTGGGTGGTAGACCACTAGGTCAGGAAAACCATTGTTTTAAGCTTTCACGGTTTATAACTAAACTTGCACTGTCACTTAGGGGATATCTTCCGTGATTTTCAATTATTGTGAGCGATAATTATTAATAATTATAATTATTATTTTTTTTAATCACGGAAAATACGGATTAAAAAATCACGGAAAATATACCGAAGTGACAGTAAAAGTATAGATTCTTTTTTTGAGATTTTCCTTCAGGAATTTGAAATTGTGCCAATATCGGGTATATTAGTACAATAAAGTAAAGAAATTTTATCAGTAGAAATTTTCACACAACGTGTTTTTGTAGTACGACATTCTTTATCGAAGCAATAAAACTGGGGTAAATATATATATAAATTCTTGGTGGTACTAAGGGTTCCCTTAGTATGCAAGTCCAGCTCGAACTTAGCTGGTTTTTGGTATACATAAATAACTATAACAGATAAAAACAAGTCTTACAAGAAAATACCTTTCTCAGCAATGGCGACTATGCTTAATTACTACAATTAAAATATTTGCTCCTGTGTAAAACATTCTTTAAAATAATTCACGCACTTCACAATTCCATACATGCTTCATAATTATTTGTAGTTATTTTTATTGCAAAAAATTGTTAGAAAAAAAATGAATGTCCGCGTAGAAGTTATGTAAACTATGGTAAATTGTAAAACTACGCTATTTTATATTTATTTTAACCGGATATTGCACAAATACTTAGTCAAATACCTACGAAACGATACTTCGATATTTTGTAAATGAGAAAATTCTTACATAACATCACTCCTGTAACCACCTGTGTTAGGCAGAGGTGTACCTAATAGTACACCCACATTTCGCCAGTTATGTTAAAGTCCCATTTAACGTCCCCTATTGCCATCAACCGGGCACACACCAGTCTCCGTGGCTGCTACTGAGAAATTCCTGATGGAAAAACCCAATAGCACTTTGCCCGACTCGGGAATCGAACCCAGGACGATGCTCAGCTGTCGCGCTTGCGACCACTCGACTAACGTGGCAGTCGGGGGCAAGAGTATCCAGTATCTATTCTATCAAATGGCTACTTACCTAATCATAGCTATTCAAAGTATGATAAGATAAATGATGAACGATAACTTTCGCTTAAGAGAAGTATAGGAGACCTATCATATAGCACCCTTTTGGATAGACATCAGTCTTTTGTTTTAATCACTATAAGAACTCATTAGTGCTGAAAGAAACTGCAATTTGTAGCACAATAAGTAAGTAACTACATCCTACTCGTATTAAGGCAGCTTTATCTTTACGTAATTACTAGAAAATATTATAATTTACTATAATACTTGTAGGAGCCATCAAAACTGGCAATTTCACCGACAATATAAGCTTCTGGGAGTAACCAAGATCCCCAAAAGGAAAACAGTTTCAAATGACACAGATTGAACAAAAAATTAATCATTTTTTGCAAATTTTAGATGATTATATACCTAGCTGGTATATAATCATCTCGTTGTTTCTATGATATAAGGCAGCATCACAATCGTCTCGTCTCCCAACAAAATTGGAGATATTTCGTAAAATCAGACATTTTGTGTGTAATGTCGTAACTACCGTTCACACGCTCTATGCAATGATATTTTGTAATATTATAACGCGGTTTCTTTTTTTGTAGGTCTCTCTAATTTTATGACGATTTGGGAAACTAAATGGTTTTAGTATTATAGAGCGTGTCATTTTAAGAATGAACGTCATATGGAAAGCGAATCGAGGGTCGACTTGTAATAGTTAAGCTTCAAAGCTTGGTTGGGGGCCTAAAATGGCCGTAAATTCTTAATAGAATAATAATATGAAATCCCCTGAAATCATTGAATGTGTTGACTGATTCCTTGACTTTATTTTTCGATAAAAACTTTATTGAGTCCCTATAAAATTAAAACCACGAACATATTTACCGCTACTGTAAAATGGGCGATTTTATTAACTTATCAATCGTCTAACATCGACGATGCATAATTGATTATTCGAAAACGGGCTTGACCAGAAGAAACATTTTTCAGGCTTTTTCTATTAAATCACTATTGTAGTCAGTGACCCGAAAGTCTGACAACCAGTGTTACCAAGGGGTATCGTATTACTCAGTACTAACTGGGTTGTGGAGGTCAGATAGGCAGTCCCTCCATATAAAATACTGGTATTCAGCTGCATCCGGTTAGACTGAAAGCCGACCTCAACATAGTTGGGAAAAGGCGGGGCAGATGATGATGAAACTCGATTATATTATCTCTTTTGAGTAGCAGGAAAAGCACAGAAATTGAATAAAAATTATTAATTCTATAGTAATTAATATTGAATTCCGCTTCCTGGAGTTAAAATAAAATAATGTCATGCTACCGGCAATAGAGATTTAATTCTAAATTAACAATGACACCCGCTGTTGTTACGGATGTAAAGACATATATATGACTCAGAAAACTTCTCGAAGTTGAAGATTTTCTTTGTTTTTTTATTATTTACTACATGCATTGACCTAAGAATTTTTTTCATAGCATTAGTTCACGAAAAAGCTTCCCAAAAAGTTATGGTATTTATGACAGATTTCAATTTCAATTTCAATCTAATACTGACCAAGAAATGAGTACATAAGAGGAAGTCTGAAAGTGGCGCCGGTGACTGAAAAGTTGTGTGGTAAGTGGTAATCGGTTGTTGTGGTATGGACATGTGATGCGGAGGAATGAGGAAAATGTCGTGAGGAAAGTTTGGAGTATGCATGTGGATGGGTATAAGAGTAGAGGAAGACCAAAGACACGATGGATGGTCTGTGTGAAGGATGATATGGCAAGAAAGGAGGTGTCTGATGAGATGACGAGGAATAGAGAAGCATGGAAGAAAACAACATGCTGCGCCGACCAAAAATGTATTTTTTTAAAAAAAAAACGTTGCCCCACACTAGAGATTTCTCCTGTATTGTGGCTGCGTTAACATACATTGAAAGGGAAAGATAATAATGATGACTTATAGACCAATCCTCCAAATTGACACTTGGCTATCCGTATGATGATCTTACTTATAAGCTTTATAAGGCCGGTAATTAGTTGGATTTTTACTAAACATCATAGCTCCCGAGTTCACTAACAATCGACCACTTTCAACCTTATTACTTACAGCATAAGGGTCAAAATGGCAGACCGTCAGTGAACTCTTGTAGTACTTACATTGTATACTTAATAACATAATTATCTACAATGCAGCGAACAGAAGTATGTAATAAGAAATATCGATACCAATAAATAACTAACATTATTTCGATTTTCCACAACCTCAAGGCGGTTCAGTTAATTAATTAAAACAAAACAAACATTAAATAATTATGTAATTATCGGAGAGACGATTTCCTCAATTCTTAGCGGCGATTGCGTTGAAAACGCAACAGGTTATTTTTGGATCGTTGTAACGAAATATATTGTTGTAACTAAGACCTGGTTCTCGTCCTCGGTTGATGCGACTTGGGACGAGTCTTGCGTCCAGCAGCTACACGCGCGCGCTTTACTTGTTCCTTTCGCATGAGGGCTATGGCGTCGCAAGTCGCATAACGGCGACTCGTAGAATTGTCTGCATACTTTCGTTCATTTGTCTTCCCTGTCGCAAGACGAAGGTCGCTTGAGCGTGTTGCTCGTGGCCAGGTAGTGTGCTTGTCTACAATTTGCAAAGACCATATATTTTGTAATAAAAAATAAATTAATAAATTCATCGCTAATAACAGTGCCAAGTATGCATATTTAAATATAATAAAACAAATTATAAAATGTTGTAAATCAAATAGATTGCCACGATGATACGGTAATAATAGAAACACGTAAACTTTGACAACAACACAATATCCTGCTTAATTTTTTTTAAATATTGACGCAAAACTTAATTGACAAAGAGTCGTATAAAATTCTTCTTGATTTCATATAAGCACAACGGTATCTATAGAATATTGTCAAGAAGAGTTTCGAAGGAAACTTCTGTCATGTCACATTACCTACAGTCTTCCCTGTAGTCTGGTAGATCTAGAAACTAAAACGATGGTAAACAAAAGTAAAAGATTATTTCAATCCGTTGAAAGTCAATGCAAAATCAAGTCAATGCACAAAACATTTTGAAAGCGATTCCCACTTACCTAGACATTAAAAAAAGCGTATAGGAAATCATCAAATGAGTCCCGCTCTAGGCAGAGCGGAAGGGAGTGTCATACTTGTACTGACTAAAACCCATCCATGTTCCTTCTTCGCCCTTTGTGTTCCAGGGCCGCGGTATCTCTTTCGAACAGTCCCGGCCCAATAGTTCCACTGATCAATAGCCTTCTGAATCAAAAGGCACTGAAGCAAATTTAGGAGCCCGTAACTTCAAAAAGATGCATGACTTTGCTAAAGGACGACAAACAACTGAATATTACTTCAAACAAGAAACTTCACAGGCAGAACGCACTTACCTCTGCCTCTTGCATAAAACACACGCGATTTACTAAGTTGAACACAGAACAATCATGTATGAGTAGTGACTTGGTCTATGGTCTTAAACACTTACGTTTCGCAATGCATAGACAATGCAGCCTAGCGATAAAACTCGATGGTTACTTGTTACTTGCTTAAACACATCTGTGTCAAAATGTTACTGTTTTACGATAAAACGTAAGTGCTTTGTGTCGGTGGGTTTGGATTTAAAGTAATTTCTTGTTGTATAAATTTAAATAGATTTTGCGTGTGTTGAAATAGATAATGTATGTTGGGTGAGGCTGCGTTGACTATAAACGACAAAATTGACGATATGTTCTATTACACCATTTTATCTACCGCATGTGAAACTTTCCTATCCCCAATAAATACCCAGCGTACATTCCTATATTTATCCAACGTTTTCTTCCTTTTCTCTTCAGCTTCTTCATCTCAATCGTATTTGGCAGATCCAAACTGATACCTATTAGGAATTAAAAAATGTGCAAAGATGATTCGCGAGAAAATAAATTGCAAGACATTCAGAAAATGAACGTCAAATACTTGAATCAAAATTAGTTTTTGTTCTCCAAAAAGACTTGACATCGCTTAACCAAAATAAAAACTAAAACGCATAACAAACGAAACACCGTTGCCAATTAATAAAACATTTAAAAATAAACCGAATCGTACTTGCACGGCATATTAATAAATGTTATTACAAGAATACAACAAAACTGCAATAATTTACTCCCATTGAAACTTGATGCAATATTTTTCGGTCCTAAACACGAACGTAATTGGACAAACGGTCTTCGCTTGATTTATTTGACTGAGGCAGCCATTTTGTTTTTGTTTATGATGCTACTTCTACCTTACGTCATTTTTCATTACCACCTTTTTTTTCAAAGATAAAACATAAATAAATAAGCGGCAGCATTTCTTGGTCTCAATATGTGAAAATCAGGGAAAACTGGGAAACAACAGTAACAAAACATTTTAATTCTTTCGTGAAAAAAATGACCAATGATATGATTTTTTCATGCAGGAATTAATAAAAATAAATATAAACCTATTTAGTAAATTCGTACCTCTATACAGCTATTTAGTAAATACATAGTAGCCTATATGACATGTCTTGATTATCTTGGAAAAAGTAAACACAAAAAAAAATCTTTTAAACAAGCACCTGGCAGCCATTTAGATCTCTGATTTTTATGATAAAAGACGCCATTATAAATTAATTTACGACGTGCGTATGTCATATTAAAGTATTTTAGTTTTTGTGTTCGGTAAACCGACTCTTGTGAAATGTATAAAGGTGAATGAATGTGATAAAAGGCCAGCTCGGTGACGTAAATCATTTTAAAATTAATGGCTGTGTTTCTTGGATGTTGCCATCCGAAATTGTTTAAGAAGTATCTAAATTGTTTTTTTTGTTGTGATGAGTTAATAAATATTTTGCCATGATCATTTTAAGGTTTCAATTTCGGGCCATATTCCATTAAATTATTAACATCAAATGCGTAAGTTATCGTTCTCAAAACGATTTCAATTTTCATTCGCACGCCGCCGAGATGCCTGTAATGAACCTGGTTGACACCTTTAGTAGACTACCATCTCCAAATATTAGACAATACTGTCACGGCACTGTCAGACTGACAGACTGCGCGAGACCTAAATCTATAAAGATAGAAATAAGCAATTTGGAACACATGATTTTTACAGCAGTCAAAAATGCACTGCGATCATGCTTTTGAATATAACTCCTTAATTATCAGATGTCAAACAAAGACTGGTCAGAATCGCCCATAAGGAAAGAAGCAAGGAAACCCTTTTACATTTTTAATTTTAAGTAAAATGAGCAGAACACATCGTAATTAGGAGGACTGCTAATGCCTGCAGCTCATTAAACCTTGCTTTTAACTTAAGTATCAGTTTTAACACTAATTAACGAGGTTTAAGAAAGAAGGCGCTTTTTATAAAAAGACGATTAAATCGAGAGTGGATGTGGATGACATCATACTGTGGATACCATACTGTCTGCTAACCAGAGCTTTATTCTTTAGAATTACTGCCTTGTTGAGGTAAGTCCCAAAGTAAAAACAATACTTACTTTTTGCCAGTTTAATCTAGATCAGTATGATGTCATACTTTTTCGGCAAACGAGTGATGAACTGATTCTGATCTGTCTGCTGAGAATTGTTCCATCGTTCTTTAGGGAAAACAACAATTTAAAGTTTTTAGGAAACTAATAATTGAGTTACGAAACTGAAAATTAAACTAATTAAATCGAAACTGGATTCAACTTATGACAATCAAAGAATTTTCACGGAAAATTGAAAATAGCTTATTCGTCAACTCAATTCTCAGACATCAAACATCTCAAACATCTCATTTTGACAAATATCTTCAAGACTCGGACTAAACTTGATTTAATTATCCATACGGAATACAGTAACCATTGCTTTATTTTCACCTGTCCTGGACCGGTCCGCAAACCAATGCGGAAACGTGTCCCAGCCACAAACGGAGCTTTATTAATATTTTGCGGCGGCGTCCATTTCTCAGAAAAGACATTGTCCTTCTGAGCGCGAACGTCGACCTCAGAGACTTTTTGTTTGTTTATGGTCCGCTCTGTTGGCGGCAAAAAGGAAATTTTTAATCTATGGTTTTTGTGGTGTTGTTGTTTTTTTTGTTAATAAATTAAGCAAGGAAAGTAATGTTTTGATTCTTTTTTGTAATTAGTATTTGCGCGATAGTCTAGTTAGGATAATCCTATAGGTAAAGATTTGTTTGTCTCTAAAATTAATAAAGTACACGTCAACCTTGGAAATTCTCCATAGAATAGCGATTAATAGTGCCATCATCATCAACATTTCCTATGGGGGAAAATATTACCATAATGTTCACACGGATTAATTAATGCTTTACTTATCGTTATGATAATTAGATGGGTTTTTAATGGGTCCTCTACGGGTTAAACTCAACAGGTGTCTACCTATAAAATTTGATTGGCTTATAGGAGGACCATTTCCAGCAGAGCCTCTTTCTTGCCAGTTTTATAACCCTTAGAATGTTATTCTTATGAAAAACATTCTAGTAATAAAATATTAACGTTGAACGATACTTCCTCTCAAGAGAGGATTTTCTTCTTCAATCTACATGAGGGTTAATAAAATCAATACCTCTTGGAGTTGTTGTTTTCAAGTCATATTTTTACCATAACTAATATGTTTTGAATTACAGATTCATTCTTATTGTGGATGACTGCAAAAAGTTTAGTTTAGATTTTTTATTAAATTTTATACAAAAAAAATATTGTATATAATTGAATTAAACGATAAGATAACACCTTAGGTTGTGTTTATTTACTTTATTACACATTTTTTATAATAAATATTCCTATGTTTTTCGTATCTATAATAAAATTGACGTATCATTTGAATCCAACTATAATTTATAAGGTTTTCAATTTTTTATCATTTGTTGCTGTTTGCTGACATTCCCTTGCATCGACATTGCTTTTGCCATTCGTCATTAACTGCACTCAATATTCGAGTCAAAAATAAGTACCTACACAACTACAATATCACAACCTTCGCAAGTCTAATGACACTAAATTAAATAATCCTCTGCAATCTTAATAAAAATCTCAGGCACAGGATAATAATGGCAACACATTGAAAGCTATCAGATGATGCTAAGGTCGACTCAATCTCGTGCACAATCGCCGCTCACTTCCGATCTCATGACACGTTGATGTGTCAATCTGGGCGACTTTAGTACTGGTTAGCAGTAAAAATACATTTACATAAATCCTCCTTAGTAATGTAGGAATAAATCCTCTTTAGTACCGAAACCAGTAAAAAAGAAAAAAAATGTCGACTTGTAAATGAAGAGATTTTGTCTTCTTTGGTCACGCATGGGGATTTTGGGAGACAGGATGTTTTCGAAGAGAAATGCGATTTGGTGATAATTTTAAAACATGTTTGTAAATTTGAGCAAAAGCTGACTTCTACTGTATTTCAGTACCAACGTATCCTTTTTTGGAGACCCCTTATTAAAAATAAAACTAAAATAGAGATATAATATAAAGAAAACAAGAAAAGATCCACAAAAGTATAAGCTTTTAGATTTTTAGCAGCTCAAAACCGGGTTGTTTTTGCAGTTTTGGTCCTACGGGGTAGACAAAAATTTAAAGAACCTGCTACGATAATATACCTGTTACGATTAAATCACAAGTCTTACCAAAAAAAGTCTGAAAGCCAACCAGGAGTTCCCGTTATAAGCGAAGCACGGCCAGACAGGCTGACGCGACCGGGAATCTTGTAGGTACCAAAATAAAAATGTTCCGATAGTAATCTTCAAAAATCTCAGCACATACCAACAATAAGTATCTTGTTCTTACAAGATAACGCTACACGTAATAAGGACACAATTTCTTACACCAAGTGTAATTTGCAACAGAATTTGTGATCACATGATAACGCCCTATCTCTTGATCTAAGCTGGTACCGAGAATATCTGCTACGGGAAAAGTGGTAACCCCGACACGAAGAAATTTATTTGCATGACAACACTGAGGTCCTTGTTTATGGCTAAAGGTGTTGGTAATTGTGTAATGTTTGGTGTTTTATTGCCTCGTTGGTCCTGTGGTCGCAGGCGCGACTGCTGAACATGAGGTCTTGGATTCGATTCCCAGGTCGGGCAAAATATTATTGGAATATAGTTTTATTTAACATCAGGAATTTCTCAGTAGCTTGTCCTATTAGATGGGACTGAAACATGATTGGCGAAACTTTGGTGTTCTTTTAGGTACACCTCTGCCGAACCCTTCGGGGCTTACAGGTTGATGTTACGAGTATGTTGGGAAATGCTTCATTAGAAGGTCAATAAAAAGTTTGTGATCAATATTGAGATAAGTAGGAATGGCCTTCTCATTAGATGCACCTCTTAAATTCACATTTTATCGTTCTAAAATGTTAGACATTAGAAATAGTGTTGAAATCATTCCTTTTACACTCTACATTGACATTGAACATATTCTGTGACTTAAAAGCATATTGGTTACATTTAATCTGATCTATGAAGTTTACTGCTGGACAATTGCGCATTGGGGCACAATATCAGAGCACGTGGTATCGGATTGGGCCGGTCAGAAAAAGCTTGTATGTCGATGCAATAAACGCGAAAAATCATAATGTGGTGACAAGTGATCAGCACGAGCCGTATCCGCTTCGACAGGTGTAGTCGCTCCATTAATTGATGATCACTGGTTTTATAATTGCTGTTGTATCGCAAATGCAAAGATCCTGTCACTTAATTGTTTGGTTCCTCCTATTACTGACACACACACCTAGCTGCATCCCAGGCGTGAAGTTATCTTTATGTTTATAACTTATTAACGTGTATCCTCTTTTATTACAGATTCACTATGGAGTCGACGCCGTTCGTGTCGGCCCATTGGCTGTCCACATTCGTTCTTCTCTGCTCCTTCTTCTCCACACACACCCTTAATACTCAGGTTAGTTAACTATTCTATTTTAATATTAGGTAGAATGAAATAATAGACACTAGATATTCATCAGAAATCAGCAATTTATATTCATAGTCGTCAGTGATTTGTAAAAAGTATGATAGATGTCAAAATGACAGCTGTCAAACTTATAGGTATGGCATCAAAGTATTGGCTGAAAACCGAAAATGTTTAAGCAAGTTGGGTAATCAAAGTTCAAGACTAAAGAAACTATTATTTATTCATAAGATGAACTTCTCCGCACAATTTATGTCACTAAATGTCAATTTACGAAATAAAAAAAACAACTTTTTAAATTATGATTTGAACATCAGTTCACCTACTTGCTATTTGACTACGTAATGGCGTCTCGTACTTTAAACGATTCATTGAGCATGAATAGAAACATGATGAAATGGATGAAATTAATTGCCATAATCGCGGGTTTATCAGAAATTAGACGATAAATAACACATAAAATATTATGAAAAGTCATAAAATCTTAACGAAACCGACGCTTGACATTATAAGTACTTAAGCGTGATCTACAGTTTATTTCGTACAAAATTTTAGCAAAAACCGGATTTCTTTCTCTGTATAGCTCATTATAAATGCAAATGTCATGTAAAATTATTAGTTGCCTGATGAGCCCGAAACAAGTCTTGAAGCCAAATACGAATTCGCATTATAATAATTTCTGATCGTTTTATATTCTAAAAAATATAATTAAAATCGAGATTTTATTTGATTACTCGCAAGTTACAGAGCGCGACGTGTTAATTAAACGTCTTATTATAGATATAATCTATAAATATAAATACTTTAATTTTTAATGAACACCTGTCCAGCATTTTTTTCAAGTGTCATAAAATATTGATTGGCTCCCTGCAATGTCTACCACGTGCTGTGTCTCGTACTTCGAAGAAAATTTTGCTAATTAAAATAAAGATCGTCTTCTATAAGCCAAAAAATAATAAAACTTACCAAAAAGCGCGGTAATATTTGACAGCTGTCAATGTATGGCGGCCATGCTTGTAATATTGTTCAAACACGTGACTTATCGGTTGCCGTGCAGTTGTTCGCGTAATACGGATTTTTTTTCGGAAGTTATACGGCATTCCAGTAGCTCGCACGTACATACATAATTCATGTAGTTACCGCATTACTTTCACTCTATCTGAGGCATTAAGCGTTAGTTTGCGAGATATTTTGCAAAACTGCTAACAGAGAGTTGCTATTTTCAAGGCAACAACAAAATGTATGCAAATCTTCAATATTTTATTACAGAATAAATGAGCATCGTTAGTTTGTGAGTTTAAATGGCCACAAACCGCAAAGCTGTGGTAATAGATGAGTTCATTTCAATATGGCGATACTTTCTGTTGGCCTTTTGACTTTTGAGCGGGCATCAATGAGTCGTTAACTCAAACTGATGTTTCTGACGCACGTTTGAGCAGTTGAAAAACCTTTACACACGCCATTATTGTCATTTTATCATGTTTGGAAACATAACATCGGTCGTACACCTTCTGATTGATTGACTGTTTTTTTTGCGAATGAGTAAAAACGAACTTTTTGAAAGAGGCAACTTGCTGTTACCGCTATTTCTGGCATTGTTGCGTCTTAACTCCTTTTTCAATTAGTATTCCACTACAAAGAGTCTTTTCAAAGATCCTTATTACGATGAGTAGGCAGTATAGTTTTCATTGACTTGATAACTACTGCAGTATCTGTAAATCACTCGATTAAATTAATACCTATCGATGCAACGTGTTATGTGATCGATTTTTAATTTATATACATGAATGCGATTCGTCTAGACGAATGTTTTCATTCATCTTTATTTATCGCCTGTGGTGCTTTAATAATTTTATAATAAGAGACTTCTTTTTCGTCTGACGTAGTTGTTCCTTTTTATTCTTCATGAACAGTGTCAGTTTTTTTGCTTCATTATTTACCGGGACGCAGTTAATTACATGAAAGATAATTCTTTATAAAAATAGGATCTGTTTTAAAGTTGCAACCCGAAACTCATCACTTTACAGATTTAATTTACTAAACCCACAAGCGTACACCTCTCATGTCTTAATTTAGCAAATAACACATTTCGCACAAACATTAACACACCTACTGATTATATCACATTACGCCACGGCAGAGCCAAGATAAAATCTGCACAAATCGTACTCAGTCGTATACTCATAACAGACAGCATAAGACACAATATCAAGAATCAAGCGCCAGTAGGCATAAACTTGGTTGCCACGCCTGCGATTGATTTCATAAGCAACCGGTTGCTAGTAATGTGACAAGCTTGCGGCACACTTATTGTTACTAGTGTGTTCACGCCTTTTAATGTGGTTGAGTCAGCGGATTTGGGGAAGGAGCTGAGAGATACTGACGCTGTTTGTTTTGGATGAGTTCAAGATTTATCAATCATCATGAAGATGCATGTTTTAAGTGATCAAGTACCTAGATCAGTCACGGATTTCTGGAATTCCCAACTTGAGCTATATTTTCAGTGAGAATAACTTTTATTACTTCATACCACAAAATAAAATATAACCATAGATTTCAGCTAGGACGAGGCTAGGAATGTTATAACAATCCTGTTATATACGTAGTTAACTTTGTCCATAGTCACTATTTTAATCTACTCAGTTAGTAAAACAGCATTAAATCAGTATCAACTACATTTAAATATAGACGAACAATAAACAGTTCAGCATTGTTTAAACAAGATGAGTCTAAATAAGATGTCAGTCTGAACGGAATAGCAATAAGACGCCATTTATTTCACTGACATTAGAATAGATTTATTGGCGCCAACTAACGTGAGACGAATAGGAAAGTGATTACGTGTAGGATTTGATCGTCTGCCTCTTTGTTGGCTCGAGATCAGGGAAATTGGACTAAAGAGATGAGAGCATACCTAAACGTGCGATATCTCACTACATCGTAGAATTACACATTACACATTGTAGAATTATAGTACAGTGTTGAATTTACAAAAGCTTTTGACATGTTAGAGCATTCGATTTGTGAATATATTTTTTTCATGACTAGTTGATACCGGGCCTTTTTCTGTGGTGTATTACCGCCATAGTGTGGAGCTGTAATTATGGGGAAAATTGGTAGGTAAATGGGAAATAAGACGTAGAACACGTTGGATTATCTGAAAGCATACCACAAGGAGCTATTCTGGGCTATGTACCTATAAGAAGGAGTCATTTGACCATCTAAGAGATCCTGTACTCATAGATGCTCAAATTACTCCTTCGTATAGGTATAAAGCCCAGAATAGTTCCTTACACAGCATTCAAAACTAGATAATAATTCATAAGTCGTTGTGGAAATGACACACGTTTATTATAGTCCGCCAAAGTACAGAGACCGTGCAGATTTCTCATACAATTTTCTTCAACAATCGATAAAATATACTCAATTTTATGACCGAATCGATTAGCGCCTTCCGTTTGCTAATTGGTGCAGGTTCGATTCCTGTTATTAATAATGGCGGAGTTGCATTGATCGGAAGTCTATGGATATTAATTATGTTGACTTTGCCCAGTAATTTTTCCGCTGTTATAACTAAGTTGCCTGTACTTATGCTTGAAAGATTTATTGCAACGACATGTTGATACCGTAATCAATTTTCGAAGGTCTGCTATTAAAATTGGGAAATCGATGTTTGTTTGTCTGTGTGTGTCTTTGCATGAGGAATTAGCAAGGTTATGCTGGTCACCAGTTTTTGTGTCGTCAATGAATGTGAGGTATTCGTATGAATGAATTTTCTCATACGGTATAATTACTTCATACATTCTACTGCACCCAAGTAAAAAGAGAATGCTGTCTGTCAAAAAAACCAGCCCTTGGAACTTCAACCTCCTTGCACAACTACGGCTTACTCATCATAAACAATACCTTTACCAAGGCGTACCTCTTTTTCGAAACCACAAGTTCATCTTGACATTTTCCATTGATAATTGGCGAGTGATTTCGATTAATTTGAAAAAATCGCTACATTGTAGGTTTTAAATCAATCAAGATGTCGTATGGTGACCCAGTTTTGTACAAGTTTTTGTACCGTTTACGTAACATACTCATCGTACATCGTGGCCATATTGGGTTGCAAAAGGCCATATGTGTGTTGCTATTGGGTGCAGTGAGATTCTCGTGTTGATTTTGAGACATATTTAGTGAGGATTGGAAAGGAATTCGGCTTAGAGCGGCTCCTTGACAAGTACCTATGTTTGAAAGGCGATGTTACCTAGTGAGACAGTTTGGCAGTGTTTAATATGGCAAGCATTGACCATAACCTTAAAAATTGGTAGTTTTGGTATTATTAATAAAATCTCAAGAAATGAATTACACAATATTCAAATCAAAATGACTGTGAAAATGATCTGCGTCAAATCGAATGCATACGTCCTTTCGAACTCGGTTCAAAATTGAATTTGTGTGTAATAACAAAAATACTTTCATACATCATTGCTGCGGTTACTCCTCAATAACTTTTAAGTTCAGTGCAATAATTCATTTAAATATTGACAGCCCATTGCCCGCAGAAAATATTGCAGGAGCTGTTACAATTATGCCATTGAACATCGTACTTTATTCCTTTGCAATAAGGGTTTATGAATCTGGTCTTACCACACACAAACCAAAGTGCAGGATCATAAAGTTGAAGGACAATACTTTCCTTGACTTTTGTTCGTGCGAAGCCATTCTCATGAGACTTATTAAGGCTTTCAATAAGTTATTGCTTCAACACTGGCTTTATTTAATTTCCATTCATAAACGAAGTTGAACTTATGTGTATCATGTGACTCTTAAGAACGATGCTTTTAAAAAGTAAATTATCTTTGTGTTTAAAAAGTAAGACCACAAAATGGCAGTTTTCCGCAGTGTCTTCCTGTCCTTCTTAAAATCTATTTTGACACAATAACACTTCCACAAAATAAATCCCCGAATGGTTAGGCAAATGTAAGTAATTTTGTAAAAGTCCCATGTAATAGGGGGCGAGCCTATTGCCATCTACCGCGCACAAATTCGGACTTCGTGGTTCCCGAAAGAGAAATTATTTATTTATTTATTTAATGCACAATGTACACAACCAATTATATAGGCTTAAAACTAGTGAGTACATGACCCTGTTAGGGCGCAGCAAGATAACTAATTAGCAGGGTCGTTGACCTTTCTTTATAAAGTGCAAATATAACTATCATCTTTTTGTATATTTACATCTCCGTCTATTTTATGCGATAGGCTTACAAAATTGAAGTAATATATGCTAATGAGTTTTAAAGTAGCATTTGGCCATTAATATAGCTATTCAACTCACTCCATTAAGATTTTAAGTCATTAAAAAAAAACATTTTCATTCTAGTCTGCCTTATGATGACTCATGAACTTATAAATAGTGTTCTATTTACGACTGTTACCATGGCAACTAAAGTTGCTATGCTAAACACCGAAGCGTATGAACAAAAAATAATAACAAATGTAGTTGAATAATGAATTCTTAATAAGGTTCTAACTATAATAGGAGTAGATTCAGATATGAATGAGGCCAATAAAATTATAACTCTAAACTGATTTAATACTAAATTAGAAGCAAGGCGAGCGGTCTTTCTTATGAATAATATATTCCATTTTAATACGAACCTGAGATCGTTCAGTGACCTGTGAGGGAAGTGCGTAGGTTAATTAAGAATTAAGTCTCCAAATAGATCAGAGAACGTTAAAACTTTCCATGGTTTGTTAAAATTAGGACTAAACTTATAGATTTTTGATGAAACTGTTATTTGATCGAAGTTAGTGAATGTGCCTAGACTTCTGAAAGCTTATCCGACATAAACACTGCAGATTAATATTAAACAAAAAATTGAGGGTGTTTTATGCCACGTGCAATAAAACTTTAATCAGTAAGTAACCTTGACCTGCCTTGACACATGCACAACTTCCTTTTTTATTTTTGCTAGCCTACGTAGTGTGCCACTGGTGGGCAAAGGTCTCCCCTTTCTCCTTCCAAACATCTCTATCTGGCGCGATCTCGGCCATGATAGCCCCTCAAACAAGATCAGATCGTCACACCACCGTCTCTGCGGTCTATCTCGACGGCGATCTACTCCCTCAGGCGTCCAGTGAGTGACGATCTTCGCCGGTGAATCCGTGCGACGCGACGTGGCCACTCTTACTTCAGTCTAGCTTTTTTTCTCCAACATCAGCTACTTGACTTATGAACCGCAGGGTGGTGTTTCTGACGTAAATAGTGTGTAGAATCATGTATTTATAATATCTATAAACTGTAAGCTTCTCAGGTAAAATCTTCTCACGGTCTTTGACCCTAACATCAAATTGAATACATCTGGACCCGCAAACTTCAACACATACAAACCGAAATATATCATCTGTCAATACAATAATTTGTCCGACTTCTCTTGCGCCGTTTATTTCAAAGAATACGCAAATGTCTTCAAATAAATCTTCAGCAATATTAATAACAGGAGTATCGTTCTAAATTATATCAAATTAATGTGTATCTCATACGTCAGGACTTGGGGTTTCTCGAAAAGAAGTTTCCTTGTACATTTGCATATTTTAATTTATGGTACCGGTAACTGTGGGGTCAATATCGGCGGGTTGTTAGTTTATACCAGAGATAATATATTAATGGTTGAGAAGATGGTGAACCTTATCTACTTTGTATACTTATTGTTTTGGTAATTTTAAAAGCAGGAAATCGAAAGATTCCTGCATGTTGTCGTAATACTCGTAATGCTTTGAAGTGCTGTGATAGGTACTACAAAATTGTCATTTTTTAAATATGTCACTTGAGTGGACTGTTTTAGTGTAACCCCTAGCTAAGATGGCATATGCAAGAACACTGCGTTAGCGCAATATTTTGATTTCAATAAGTGTTCCGGATTTTCTTGTACGTTCCTCTCCATAGAGATCTACGCTTTGGAATGGGCAACAACCTAAACAGCTTCATCTTTTTGTTTTTGAATAATCGACTCCTTTACAATTCAAGTGACTGTTTTATTTGAAATGCTTTGAGTTTCAGCATCATCAGCCTAACATGGTATCACTGTTGAAATACAGGGTTACCAGTCTCTGACCGGGGACCACTTTGTCTCCACCAAAACTGACGGAAAGTCAACACTGGTTCGCCTATTCTTGAAACTGGGGGGCTACCATGAAGTCTTAAAGCACGATTGTTTTAACGTCAATCCAGTGTGGGAAGGAAACGGAGCTATAGAGGACGTCTAGCGCTATCTCTTTCCCACTCTGGAATAAGATTAAAACAATACTGTTTTAAGATATCATGGGAAGCCACCTGATCTCCATTCATCTATCAGTTTTTCCACAGACATAATCTAATGGGCCGCTAGCTTTAGTCACAAATCATAGTTAGATTATGTTCAGTCACCATGCCGTTAATATAGGCTCATAAAATGTTAGTGCGATGACATATGAACCCAATAATGACCTGTCATATAATTTTTAATGTGATTTTTATATTCCCATGATAATGGGAAAAAATGCCGTTAACTTTAATCCGTCATTAAATCATCATTAATGGGTAATTGATCGAATGTCAAACACGATTTTGCTTTGAAGTTTACGATTGGATTAAAAAGTTATAATGGCGTCAAAAATAATGAGATAAACGTAACTGAATATAACTCTAGAAACGGGATATTTACCATGTTTACTGTTTGGTTTGAGTTCCCGGATATTTCGGCGAATATGGTAAATATACCGTCTCTAGAGTTAATGATAATGTTAGTGACCATGACAGTTTAAAAACTTATATTGTAAATGAATATACAGGGTGTAAAGGGACCCTTCACGAAGCCGTCAACCAAGCATTCTGTACATCAAACTAAGCAACTTTTTTTTGGGGTGAAAAATCACGTACTAAGGTAGGACTCAATGTAACGCACTCAGAACATTGTGCTGATGGATGGATTGAATAATACGTGGGTCGTGAAGATGTTAAAAGTAAAAATCTTACTTTTTAAAACATGTATTTAAAAAAAAAAACTTGTGAAAAAATTGGAACTTTGACCCTCAATATCTCCGTAACTAGAAGGTTCCCAGATATGGTCCAGAACAAAAAAATGATCGCATTGACGGGGGGAACAAGTGCCTTTCGGCTTCGTTAAGGGTCTTTTTACACCCTTTATTATGTATGTCTTTCCTAATCATAATTGTCAGTCACTTCTTTGAGACATTTTTGGGTGTTTTTGTAACTATTTATCATCATCTGAGGCTTGACAGCCGCAGGAAGGCCTTTTACTGGTCAAGTATATATCTCCAATGAAACCTTTTTCGTTTCGGATCTTTCTCTCAAAATTCTCACTCCAATAGTTTTTAAATCTTATTAATTGGCATAATAAAAGTTCGTATCATTTCGAGTTTACTAATTACAATGAACGAATGTGCTAATCCTTGATTAATAGACCAGCTATGTTTTAAGTCGCATCTTTTCCCAGAACACAATGACGCATCCATGTTTTTAAATCTCTGCACCATAGATCATAGACTTACCACAACACAATATAAATCAAAGAGTTTTGTCCAGTATATTGACCTCTTTACCTCACGCATAAGAGGATAACTTAAGACACCGTTATTGTGGTTTAAAAAATCATCAATCAAACAAATACTATTTGTTTGGAACTTATAATTCTAATGTAATGCAACTAGGACTCCAATATTTGAAAAGGATATTGACCTAAGATTTTTGGTGACTATTTTTAACGTCTAATGCAGGCCTTACAGTTATTATGTAAAGTTGTATTGTCTATGGTCATTTCTCGTTAACCGTTGTAGTTAATGTTACTATTTGTCAATGTTGTATTAGTGGTTACTATGAATTGATGATCATCACTGTACAGTTCTTTAACAGTTATTTTGACTCGAATTTACATTACCTCATTGGTATAGTGGTCGCAAGCGCGACTGCTAGTTCTTGAGGTCCTGGGATCAATTCCTGGTCGGGCAAAGTGCTATTGGGTTTTACTCAGTAGCATGGATTGGTGTTCAGTTTAGTATGAGTGTACTAATATTTTTGTGATTTATTCTGACCATCTGATTTTTTGCGGAGTTTGTTCCTAGGTATTTACGTACGACATCATCGACATTGGTCCAGATGAGTCTGAAATTTAAATATGAATATGATACGGAAACAAGTAGGTATAGAGGAAACTAATAACTCAGATAAGACAGAAATTACATACCTAACTCCTTTGATAAAATCCCCATTTTAACATGACTCAAGATTCATCCAATTAATTTGGAAAATAAACCGCGAATAATAATGAGCTTTAATATCGAGACCGATGTCGTCATTTTCATTATTAGCAGCCTTGTTTCACTCACAGCTGAGTATAGGCCTCCTCCCATTTATACCATGCATCCCTGGTCTGCGCAAGTCTCAACCAAGTCTTAACAACTATCTTTGACCGATATAGCCAGAAAAATGTTGAGGAAAAACATCTGAAAAATAAATTAACAAAAATAACACAAATTACAACGATTTTATAGTGTCCAAAAAATCGAAAATACTACATATAAGTAATTTTACGATTCACCTCGTAAATCCGACTGAAAAGAGGTAACGACACTTTGGGTAATAAAGTTCGAATCAATCAACTCTTGCGCATCGTAAATGTTGGAGCTTTAAGTAGCTTGTTTAGGTGTTGGCTGTATGTTCCAGTTGTGGTGAAATATAAGTACGTAGATTGATATATGATATATAATGATAGTATTGATATATGATGATAGTAGATTTGATGTTTAGTGACTGATGCGCAATGTTTCATTAAAGCAAACGGAATAAGTAGACATTGGACAACACTGTTTTAAGGTTTCACGGTTTACAACTAAACTTATACTGTCACTTACGGGATATCCATCGCCAGCACCACCCGCAAGCCACCCGCATTCTCCAGTTAACCCGCGATCATGGCGCTTGCAACAGCGTCGAAATATCGGGAGCTCGAAATAATGAACAATCACGGAAGATATCCCGTAAGTGACAGTATAAGTCTACATTGGAGAAGTTGTGAACATACGTCAAAAAGGGGGAATAAATAATTCTTCTTTACCAAGCAAATATAATGAAATCGCGACCAGAGAGCGCACGATCGCGCGGTGTAAACGTAACGTAAATAGTTCGATTTTAAAAATCGAAAATACAATTATCCTATAGCATTTTAGTTATTTTTTTGCAACAACCACAATCAGTATCATCCATAGATATGAATAAATTCTTAAAATTATGAAAAAGTTCCAACTTTTTCACAAGTTTTTTTTTAAAGACATGTTTTTAATGGAAGATTTTTACTTTAAACACCTCCACGACCCCGTACTATTCAATCCATCCATCATCACAATGTTTTGAGTGCGTTACATTGAGGCCTACCGTAAAACGTGATTTTTCACCCTAAAAAAAAGACGTTTCCCAGCAATAATTTTTGCGTAAAGTTACTTAGTTTGATGTACAGAATGCACGGCTCGCTCCTGCTAGGGTATCAGAAATAATTTTACAATCGTAAATCTCTAGTGATGGAAATATTCACTCTCAAGTCCCAATACTCCTGAATTTAATGCCCATATTGAATTGGTAAGTTTTCCCACAGAAATCAGGCAGATGGTAAATAGACTATACCTAATTTGACAACAGCAGCTTCCTTTGAGAATAGGTTAAGATTTCAAGCATACACAGGTCTAAGATATTCATCAGTACGATCAACATTGAATTGCGCTTCTAGTCAAACTGGAAGCCGATCCTCTAGTTTCGAAAAGGCTAGTCTTGACGGATGGCTGTCATTGAGACCGCGTTAACTCCAACATGCTAAGGTGTTACTGACCCGCCCATGAACTGTCTTCACCATCGACAAATGAGTTCATTTCCCACAAACACAGGTGTTGTTCAAACTAGATTAATTAATATAACCTCTAATTTATCTATAAAACCCGTTTCGCACTTTAGTTTTCTGAGAATCCGTTCAGGCTTAGGTAATTTATAAGTTCGCGGAATACTTTGAACTACAAATGAATATAAATCTATACTTAATTTAATATTGTAGAGAGGTAAAGTTTGTATCTAGGGAGTAATCTCTGGAACTACTGGTCTGATTCCGAAAATTCTTACACTAATGGGAAGCTACAAAACTCAAACTCAAACTCAAAGCATTTATTTCAATTAGACCATTACAGGCACTTTTGAAAGTCACAGAAAAAACAAAGAGCGAAGCTACAGTCACAGGCACAAGGCATAATAACTTGTGAAAGTACTGTAGTACTGTAGTGTTCATTATCCCCGACAGTCAAAAGTTACATTTAAAACGTTCCTGTGAAACAATTTCCGACCAAAACACGAACGAATCTGCGGGCATAAGCTAGTAATTTATAAATTCGCGTAATCCTTTGAACTCCAAATGAATATAAATGTTCAAATATAAAAGGTAATGACGAAATATTGACCGCAGAAGATCCGTTACAGTCGAAGTGTTTAAAATAATAATTGGTCAATAAAATTGTTTCGCAGAACTGATTTGTTTGTCCCAAAAATGTGGACATACGTTGGGTAAGGGCGGTTGTACACATCCGGGTTACGGGTGAGCAACCGAATTTTATGATAGACCGGTATCTGCTCTCAGGTGCTGCATTCCTTGTTATTGACATGTGCAAGGTCACTGAGTTGTTTATCTTCCATAAGATGTCTAATTATTTATTATTTATTTATTTACAACTAATTATAGCAACATTACAGACCAAGTCCAATACGATGCTTTAAGACATAAAATAAAAAAATATAAAAAAGCAAAATCACACCCAGTAAAAATATTAATAGCTATAGTTAAACATGAACAAGTTTATAGTTGCATACCTTTTTTAATTTTCATTTGTGCCCTTTGAACAATTAATGTCGGCAGGTTTTGCCCAAATATATCTTCCTTCTTCTTTTTATTAATTTAGCTGCCCTTCCTCACGTTAGCCCCCCCTTAATTCATTTTTAGGGATTATTTCGTTTTCAGAAATTCCATCTAAGTCTAGTAGAACTTTACTTAAAAGTTTCATTCATTTTCAATTCATCGACTGGTAGTTTGTCATTATAGCTCGCATTGATATTAATAGTTCCAAGTTCATCTACTCCACACTCGTCCATGAATTTCAGGTCTAGATGTGTGTGTAAGTGCCCTAAGTATTTATGTTTTTCCGGGAGTGTAAAAAAGATTTATTACTTCACTGTAACATTAACTTTATATGTTGGAAAACACACGAGGTAAAAGTCAATTTAACCAATCTCATTTCTTTTGACTTTGCGATAGTATTTTCACAGTGGGAATTCCTACTACTTCTTTGAAAAATGTTTAAAATACCTATCAATAGTTTATTTCGCAATGACAATCCAAAAATAATGTCCATAGCATGTCTATCAGCAATGATGAACTTTCATGTTTCAAGAAGTTTGCGCAAACATGCGTGGGTCACGCTTCATTTTGACAGTTTATTACTTTCAAAACGTCAAACTGACAGTTCTGGTTCAGTAAGTGATGTATCGTGCGTCAATTTACATGTATTGGAGCAGTCAATGATGTTATGTCAATGTATGTAGGTGAATAGATCGATATTTTTTGTGTCTACTGCTTTTTTATTCTAGTTAATTACAGTTTACTGTAACCTTATTTGTAATTAACGCAGGCCTCGATTTATTAAAAATCGTTAGAAAATATATTTCAGAGAAATGACAGTGTTTTCTTTACGTTTTAATAATAATACTGAAAATTATGGAAATTAAAACTGTCAAGTACCGAACGAGCACATTCTAGATCTTGTAACTTTAACAAGCGTATATCCATTTTTTAGCTATTACTTTATGTTTAAGAAGCCTTCTAAAACAAAAAGAAGTATTTCTCCTATTTCATCTGTGTTCTCCTGAATCCCTCGACTATAATTCCCCACACAGTTTCGGCATGTAATACCTATTACCTAGTAACAACACATGTCTGCTGTCCACTTATTAATATGTCTGACACGTCGAGCCGGTAATGAGGTTTTGTACAAATGGCGACGTGCAAGAATGTTCCTAGCTTTACCTGTGATATGCAAGGTCCAACATGTAGCTGGTTAGGTTATAGGAATGTCTTTCGTTGTATGATAGGCATTTATATTTGTTGAATGTGGAATATGTAAGTGATTAGGTGTGTCAAAATTATTTGGGCAAGAGTAGTTCCAAAAAAAGAAGAAAAAGAAAGGAGAATTAAGGCTCCGTAGTAGGCTGTAAAACGTTGATGTTCAAGTATTTTATTTATTTATTTAACACTTCAAGCACAAAGCACAGTGGCGGACTTAATGCCATAGGCATTTTCTACCAGTCAACCTTTGGGTGATGCAGCGACAAACAGTGGTAGGTGTATATATATCTGCATTTTTTTTTAAATTTAATACTAAGATAAACTACAAGGATATATAAAATAGTAGAGTCTAGTATGGTAGAGTATAGTAAAGTCTAGTAGATAATATCTACTATTTTATATATTATATAAAATAGTAGAGTCTAGCCAAGATAAAGATGCTGGACAAACTGTGGCCCAAATAGCATGGAACTAGTCCCTGACACAGTGATCCGGGGTCGAGATTGATAGGCCACGTAGGAGACGAAGGGACAAACAGTATAGGTCCAGTCCCAACTGGAAAGAGGACCCGCGGACTCACGGAGAGGGACAGAGCAGGCTAACGAACAACAGACTGGGAATTCTAATAAAACTAGACACCCTTACTAACTTCGTAATACTCTAGCTACGTGCCACTGAAGCATAATTATCTCTGTCCCTTTCGCTGGCAAATCACTTCCTCATCCATGTTACAAAGCGTGCTAACTCCATTAGCAGCGCTTTATGAGATGCTATCTAACTGTGATAACAAGCTGACAAGTATATGTAACAAATAGCTGGACTAGTATAATCGGCAATAATCTAGGGTTGAGCTTTGCAGCGACTGGACAACATGTCTATGCAGGACTTCCGCCTGGTGTGGGGCAGATCAAACCCAAACCGCTATGGCTATTTCCTCGAAGTTGCCTGGCGTTGTTAGGCTCACAATATTACGTATAGACCAACCGCTTTAATGAGTCCTCGCGAAGTTATCAAAGGGCCGATGCCTGCCGGAGCTGCGGGACTGTTCGAAAGAGATACCGCGGCCATGGAACACAAAGTGCAAAGGAGGAACATGGATGAGTTTTAGTCAGTACGAGTCTGAAACTCGCTCCCACTCCTCCCAGAGCGGGAGGGGTCATTTGATGATTTCCCATCCGAAAAAAAAGTATCAATTTAAATGGAATATTCTGAAGGTTGATCACGTATTGGTTCAATTAGTATCGTAATACCATCGTGGATTATGGTTATTTTAAAGCAAATAACCTGTGGGATATTGTTAGAACTTTGTGGACGCTTAATGTGCTTTTGATGAGGCAAGGCGGAGGACTCAACAAAGCGGTCGGTTTATAGACCCCATACACTTTCAATTAGTAATAAGTGTGTTTTGCCGATTCTCAGCAGCTGTCTGAAGTCTGGTAATCGTGCCCAGTCAATAGCGATAGCCTCGTTATCTATTTCTCGCTTTTTTCAGTAACATTAATAGTCCCATTTACATAGCTGGGTCTTTCTTCGTTTTAATCGGCTCAGAATTTGGTGATGAGTTTGGTGTAATTACCCAAAATATTGGGGTTATAAATACTCCAAGAACACAGGCATGATGTTATTCATTTGTGAAGACTTATCTATAAAAGTACCTTCCAATAGTAAATATCATTCATCAACATCATTCCTAATCTATCGGTAATCTCTCGTCGGCGACCTACCGGCCTTATCGCAAGGCCGAGCTAGCTGGACCGCAACGAGGAAATGGAACTAGGCCCTACCAGGTCATGGTTCGAAGTTCCCGCTCCACCTTTCTAGACCAGATAGGTGATTAGGTTGATGTATACTTTATTGTTTTGGGTGTAAGGGTTAGATTTGTATGTCGAGCTGATAAAATTGGGGTGTGGTTTGTGAGACAATTGTCTTTATCTTGAAAGGCATTTGTGTTGGTAAAAGGTTTGTATTGTAGTGAAGCCATATAAATACGCTTACTATCTACTGTATCGTGGGTGCGTTTACAAACATTTAAAGTCACATACACAAACAGCCAGACTCGGAACGATATCTGTAGGCCATACAAATATTTGCAAGCGGGAATCGAACCCGCGACACGCAGCGCAGTTAACCGCTCAGTCACTGCGCCAACCGCGCCGTCAATGTCATAGAACGAGTAAACAACCTTTTCAGGAAGTTTTCAAATACCTAGTTTGTGAACTGTAGCGTTGCTAATTCATTATGTGCATGGTAGGAGGTACAGGCGCACTACAGGCAATATAAGGTCATACCTTGTGATTTCAGGAATTAGTTCTCGATAGACCAAGGGGTACCGAGTCACCCAGTCCGTAACTGCATTGTAGAGGTCAGATAGGCAGTCACTCTATGTAAAAAAAATGGTGTTCAATTGCATCTTATCAGACTGAAAGTCGACCTCAACATGGTTGGGAATAGGCTGCGCAGGTGATATTCTCGACTGACTAATCACAATAAACGGCTTTCTAAGTGAAGTCAACATAGACAAACCTCACGATTCTTCTAGCTCTATTGCCCTATAAACGCGTGAAGTGCCTAGCGCACAATAATTGTGCGCTAGGCACTTCACGCGTGGCTGGGCACTTGCAACTAACCAACATTTAGTACTCAACCTTACCCGACATTGCACTACTTTTGCGCAACACTGCGTAAAACACGCAATTTTGACAGCTCTGAAACAATATGGCGGATCTCACGAACATTGCCGAATGTTGCCGAATTCACGGGCAGGAAGAACCGAATTATTTGTGGGGTTGATGACCTTTTTGTATTGGTGCTTTATGTTGACCAATTTGTTTTGATATTGCTAATATGCATGAGCACCTACATAATGCGTTTGATGACCGAATCGTTTTAGGCTACGGTAATGGTCGGTCAAGGCCGGGAAATGCCCGAACGATGACTTGTAGGTATGTTCCCAATAAACTGCGATTATATTTGACATTCCTGAGGAAACGTATGCCCTTTGAACATTAAAGATGATGCATCTTAGTCCCTACCCCCTTTTCTTTTGAAAATAATATATTTAAGTATTTTAACATTTAAGCAAGTTATGGAAAATAAGATACCACTCGGAATTGCTATTAAGTTTGGGTGGCTTTGCGGTTGTAGTCGCCTTCAAATTTGTATTTTATTGCGTTTTCCTGTGTTTGTGGCTCAATATGATTGATGCAAACCTTCGCGTCAACTTATGGTGTCTAGCTCCTCACAGGTCTAGGACTTATACCTGTTTGTTTATATTAATGTGATATTTTGTCATTTCAGGTAAGGACACACATCATTTTACCAAGACAACGAGCAGTAAGTTATTTAAGGATAAGACCCTAGTCGTAATAAATCGAAAAAGCAGGTGATTTTGACCTCTGGTGGCTCGAGGTCTACCTTGCAACTTTCAATTTATTACTTAATTCTAATCGACCAACCATAGACTATGTTCTTTTAATGTATCTGATATTATCGGGACATGGGAATACCTAGGTATCATGCGCTATACGCTAACTAATCTAGTTTTATTGACTATTGCTTTGCGATCTTTCATAAGAGATTTATAGTGTTTATAAGAGTGGCTAAAATAATATGAACAGACGCCAGCACATTAAGCTACTACAACCTGTCAAATTTCTTTAATAGATTTTCAAGTTTATCGCTAAAGCATTAGGTTCAAAGTTGATTGGAAAAATTCGAAAGTTTCGGGTAGCTTGATATATGTGCCTAAAGCTTTGCGGTGAGCTCAAGGTATGGAATGTGAATAAATGATGTGGATCCGTGGATCGTGGTTCAGATTGCTAAATGTTTAGGTTCTAAAAAAACTGAACTCGCATAATATTTTAATTGCGTATTATCCTCTAATCTAAGAGACTAGACTTTAGTTTTCTTCTATTAGTCAAGATCACTCAATAACCACAACAAGAGGATTATTTCTAGAATAACTATCTAGACTGCCTCGTTGATCTTGTGGTCGCAAGCGCGATTGCTGGGCGTAAGATCCTGGGTTCGATTCCCGGATCGGGCAAAGTGTTATTGGGTTTTTTTACATTTTTTTTTGGGAATTTCACAGGAGCAGTCGCAGTGTCTGGATTTGAGCCCGGTTGCTGGCCCCCTATTAAACATAACTGGCGAAATGTGGGTGTACTATTAGGTACACCTCTGCCTTACTCTTCGGAGATTGCAGGCGTGGTGTTATGTAACTGTGAAATTACAAGAATATACCTACTGTCTGCCAGTCCCCCGTTCAAAGGTCGCAGCCTACACGTTTCGCTACAGTATAAATCATCCAATCTAACACTGTAATGCTAAACAATTATGCAAAAAAAAAAAGAAAAAAAAAGCTGGTTGTCAAACAATGGCAACATTAACGGTCAGTCGGAAGGTCAATAAGTGTGACAATTCAATGACCGAGTGACAGAGAAACGTTGCGTTAGTAAAGGGTAACGATGTTTAGCTGTAATACGGATTTGAGCCTTATTACCAGTTAATCCCGTCTAAAACTTTCGGCCCACGCCACGGCTAAATTGCGAAAAAATTTATACAAAAGTAACCATTTCCCTTAAATCTAATCTTATTAAAATCAGCGCAGTAGTTTACCATTAAAAACATCACAAACAGACAGACAGATAAGTATGAAATCTTATCTTGTGCTGATCTTTTATGATTATCAATGTTCATAGGATGTATGACAGGTCGAGAAGGGTTCAAAAAGGTAATAAATATGCAGGTACAGTACGACCAGTTTAAGTTTGCAGTTCACGGTGGCGCTGGTTGTCAAGAAAAAATGCAACAATATGTGAAGCTTCTTACATTTATTTAAGTTCTCTGTTTTATCGCCTGCACAGATATGTTGGTCGAAGTATACATTTGCACTTTTTATGTCTTGTCAATATGGCGGTCACCGCCATGACACTTATACGTCAACAGCATCGCAAAGATGGACGCTTGCTTGAGAAGAAGTACAAAAAATTATAATAAATGATAGATTTGTGAGATAGGCAGTGAATGTAATAATCAATATAGGTAGGTACTTTGTGTAAAGATTTGATTAACCGCATGGTATTACGTATTTTCAATTTTTTTTTCACATCCATTCGGAACCTCCTTTTTCATCTGTAGCATGTCTCACGGACATTGTACATCAGATATTCGTATACTGTAATATTATAAACTTAGCCACAACATCTCGTCTTTCATATTCAGCATCCAGTCTGTCCCAAATACCTTTCTAGCTGGGGGACATCCCACGCTACTACACTCGGCAATGATACGCATCAAATTTTTACTTCTGATGACGGTATATTTATTTGTCTGAAACCATGATTAACCCTTGAACTAGTAACACTATTTCTCGGTCTGCTGGTCTCTTGAGATCCGCCCCTTTCGTTCAGCCAAGCGAAAAAGGTCGTCTGGCAAAAGAGTTACTTATACTGATCGAGTCAATATCTTAAAATGCTTAGAAAATTATCTTTGGGGAATATCGAGTAATAAAATACAAGGATTAATTACAATTGAAGGATGATGACCTTATAGCTATGAAAGATCCAGTTTCAGTGCCATTGAATTCAAAACATCCAAAAAAAACAACACCCTTCTCTAATGAAAATCAAAGCATCAATATACAGCATGTTTCTTTTCCATCCCTCCCACAAAGATCTTTAAATCAATTACAAAGATAAGAACCCGGAACACATTCACACCTATCTACCATCGCTTTAAACAGTCTCAGACACCGTTATCAGATAAAACACAACAACACAAGCTTACGTAACAAAACACAAAATAAAAATGCACACACATGCTTTGGCAATTAAGCTACACACTTAAACTGAGGTCCATTGAGAATGCTAAACGAAAACCACCTTTATGACTTAAGATCTAAGGTACCAAAGCTTTTTGCAATGAATTATGTATACCAGCAAAAAATTACTTAACGTCCACGTGACGTGAGAACTACAATGACAGAATGTTTCTAATCCAGTCCAAGATCATACTTGAAGGCTTTTTAAGTTAAAAAAATAAGGTTTTCGTAACCAATGTTGGTGTATTGGTGTTACGTGCTGTTGGCCTATTGGCTGTTGGTGATTGGTTGCCAATTTCCGCTTTGAAATTGGTCGCAATGTAATGTCATATGGTCATAACATGTTTTGGTCATTAGGGCATATTATGTATGGCGATATTGCTCAATTTGTTCAAGAAATGAGGTCACATGGTTCACTATGATACCTCTGTTTCTTTAAAAAAAAATAAAGGAAGACATCGTCAGGCAATCATCATTTCCCATTACCTGTTCTTTGTAAGTTTGTATGTAGGGGGTAATCTCCGGAACGAATAAATCAATTCTAAAAAATCTTTCACTGGCAGAAAGCTACATTATTCATGATTGCTATAAGCTATAAATTATATTTATATCATGCATATTAGCCGTGTTATCACAATTTTTGCGGACGAAGTCGCAGGCAAAGTACTAGTAGTTCATAAATAAGTGACATCTTCAACCCGCACTGGACCCCGCGAGATAGATTACTACCCTTTTCATAAAGAAGGAGCTTCGTTCCAGCATGGGAAGATTTTAGCCCAATATCGGCCATGGAATGTCAGATTTGGCAATCTATATACGTAGTCATAAATTAGTGAGCTAACTTTGTTTTTTTTTAGTGCATTTAGTTTTTTTATAGGTTACAAAACCTAACTCATTTATTAAAACGTAAAAATGACCAGTTTTTAAAGCTACCGTACAAGGAAGACCAGTGAAGGTCTAACATGTCACATTACAAACAAAACAGCAGCATAATACCAGTAATTAATTGACTATTTTAATCCCCTGTCAACGATATTCGATTGTATCGGTATTCGGAAATCGACTGTGTATCGATATCGTGAATCGATTCTTGTGCCTACAACCTGTGATGGTCAACCGGTCGAGTTACTTCCGAATGCTTTTGAGTCATATTTTTTTAAATATTGTTCTTTGTAAGTAGCAAGTACCATAATCAGCCTCCATCGTTTTCACTGCTGTCACACAGGCCCCCTCTCATCTGTGAGAGGACATAGGTACCTAATATCCATCACGCGAGCTCAGTGCGGGTTGGTTGATGTCACATTCACGTGTCTTCGGTTTTTTGGTCTTTGGACATGCCGTTTTCCCTCGCAATCTTTCCTTCGCAGTCAAAAAAAGAATTATAAACAAGCTGCGTTTTTTTTTATGAAACTTTTGACATTTGACAGTCGACAAAGTTTTTTTTTCATTGCTTAATGCGCGAGGTAGAAACAACATTGAAAAATTATAAATCCAGTGAATAAATTGTGTTTTTAATAATTGTTAAAAATAGAATGCGACTGTTAACTATTTGTTCCGTTTTTGATTTATTAATGACACATGAGTCGACAAATGTTATTTTTTTCCCATATCTAATAATAACAATATAATTTAGGATTTTAGGTTTGCATCTGGAGATTCATATTATTGCTAATGATGTGGCAAATGATGAACTTTACCATTTAACTACTTATGGTCATCAATCACTTATATTTACAAAATAAAATTTTCGATTATGTTTGTTGACCAACTGCGGGCTTAGACGTTTATTTTAGTTGATTCGGCGATAACCTAAAATTAAACATAAGCTTTTAAAAACGCATCACTAGATTAAGTATATTTTCAATTTATAAATAAGTTAACACCAAAAAAAAAGTAAAAAAAATGGTTTAGAATTTTGACTGCAAACTTAAATAGTCCCTAAATATTAATAATACTTTGCCAGTTCTATGAAATGACTATAGCATAACAAATTCAAGTAGGGTATCAATTTGCTAAAAAATAAATTTCCCTTACAGTACAATGACACACACTCACATATGTAAATCATCAATTATCAGATGGAAGTGTAAATAGAGACATTACAGTACCCAGCTCTAAACACCGTCATATCACGTTTTTATCACAATAATCACGTCAACATGTGACGTCCTGTATGTAATGTCGCGTCGAAAGTCGTCCGGGGGGTTATACAGGATGTGCACATTTACTAGTCAGGTATACGTTGCTGATTTGAGAGAAAATCCTACTCATGAATGAAATATTTTCTTCTGTTTTGTCTCGAGAAAATGTGAAATACAATGTCGTTATAGGTCGAAAGTTGATGAGTGAAAGAAATTTAAAAATGGAACTTATTTTTGCCGTGTAAGGCAATAAAAAGGGAAACATTTGGAAGATTTTATTTGTCGTAATTCTAAGTGATGCTAAAGCCTTTTTCTAAAACGATATTTAGTCATGAATGACGAACTCAAATTTTCAGAATATTAAGCTTTACATTACGAGTCTAATTTATTTACTTACCTTGATAAATGAGTGGTTAGTATATAAAAAGTACGTGAAGAGAAGCCTTATCGTGATTCATGTGCATTTTTTTCAAGAACTTATTTATATAAGTCATAACGTTTATGTATTTGCCTCAGTAATGACGTATTGACTGTCCTCTTTAAATAAGTGGTTTACAAACAAACATAAAATAAACAGACAAACATAACCAGGACATGTTGACCTGTCCTTTTTCAATATTTAAAGTAAAAGTGATTCATCCTGAAGTATTGCAGAGGTCTTCTTAAACTGGATTTTAAAAGTACTTGCGATTTCACAGACCTCAGTGTTGAATAAAGTTATGGCCTTTTTAGTATGTATTAACTATTTTGTTAGCAAAAACTCAATTTATTTTGTGTTAAAATTACTTATTTGTTGGTTTGGCAACAAAATTGTCATTTACATAACTAAAATTAGTTTTGAAATTAATCGACTTTTTCTGTCGACAAAAAATCGACTAAACTTAAACTGTAGTTACAGCACTATCCTAAAGCTGGTTCACATTAGCGGAAAAATTGCATTTGTTGATTATGAGAAACCGGTTTTAAGTATGGCTGTATGATGAAGCCTTTCCATAGTTTGTGGAAAAGTGGCCAGCATGAGGTGGCCATTGACCACGTAGGCCAAAGACCCTAAAGGTTTTTATCTGTCCTTGAGACTACGTCTCATTTTATAAGTGTGAAGTCGTGACATGAATAAAATTAAAAAAGGTAATGACGTATCTCGATTTTTACCTTAGTGTCTAAAGTCTTTGACATCTGAATTATACATAGTAATTATTTAAGTGTATGATGGCGGCAAAATGTAGCTTGGTTTTAAAAACAAGAACATATAGCAAACAATCCAAAGAAATTTAAAAGACTTATAGAGCGGAAATTGGGAATATTTTCATGCTACAATTTTGATCCCGAACATTTTCGATTTTGACACACGAATGCTACCTGACAAGCGGGCGTATGACACTAGACAGAACGATTTGTTACTAAGTAGTAACAAGTACTGGATTACGATTATTTTCGTCTTGTCCCGTCTATCGCTCGTAAATATTTGAATGCCTTTGAAACAATCAAAGTTTAAAGTCATTTACGAAAATAGAATCTAGACTTTGAACCTAACTTAAAAAAGTGACTAACGCATTCGACTTATGTCATATGTCCTTTATTTTTTCAAAGATATACAAGTTTCCCACTAAAATTCGTTTAACCTTAGAGTACACAGTCGACCTCACATAAGGTACCGCTAATTTTATATTCACACACAACATGTGCCACTCTAAATAACATTAAAAACATAGACAAACAAAAGTCAAAGTACGACCTTCACTGGCATTAGCACCATAGAGTCTTAAATGCATTTTAAAATAAACCATAGACAGTTGTATCAATGACCTGAAATTTTTAACTAGCCGAATTAAGATTCGGAATTTGAAAAGTAAATATAGTTTTGTTGCTTTTATTCTGGTCTAGAAATCTTTGCATAACAGAGCGTAACGGCTGGCTGTTATAAGATTTTTTCAAAAAAAGAAACATTCCTGAGTCAGCTGATGAACAAATAGGTAGTCTTTACTGCAACCACTGCGATCTGCTGTTGATGGGTCATTCCCAAAACTGAACTAAGCTCCTTGGTGAAACAATCACGATTATGCAAAAGCATGATGCTTAATAACTTATCCATATCCGGCTTCCCATACGGACATCTTGTTTTTTAAAAATGCCCATGTTATTGAATTCAAAGCAAATAGAATTTTTGTTTTTTTTTTTGACAAAAAAACAATGAACTCTTTTGACAGCACTGTGTCAACAGGTTTCAGGTCAGAAGGATTACATAATTTATACCAAAAGTAATAGCTGGCGCTACCTTGCTATTCTTAAGCCATTAAACAAACACGTTTTCAGTTTTCATTGTAAGCTTTAAGCCATCTTAATTGACTTGACGATCTTTAATTGCTAATAAAAAATGTAAATGCATGTTGCATGTACTTTTCTGGTACTAAAATCACAGGTATAAAATGCGTCGTAAGGCGAAAAGCAACATTGTAAACACACATTAATTTATTATAATATGTAAGAACTCCGCTCATTTTACAGAATCAACCAATAAGCCAATTGGTTTGTAGACGAAATTTAGTTTAATTATTTGGTACACCAAAACTCTTTCTTTTTCTTTCTTTCTGGAAACAATAACAAAATAAAAGTGTAGGAATATATATCTATCACAGGTACTATTATGAGGGGTCATGGAACCAGAATAGAAAAAAAAAACAATTAGACACATTTAAGTTCTTCTATTTTTAAATTGGTCTTTCGGTACACGCAGTAGACAGTAAAACCTCTTTAATTTAGTCCAAGTAGCTATTTATCCAGCCAGGTCGGTTGACTACCCTTGTGACCTCCTTTTTGTAAAAGAACAAAATGATCAAACAACCTTTTTATGTGCGATAAAAAAGGGCGATAAATGGATTAGTAGGGTTTATATCGTCAGCCCGTGAGTTTATTGCGCACAGTTTTAATAATATTAGGCGCCAAAATGTTATTGTAAAACGGGTCTTAAGTAGACTTACTCTTGTTGACTCTGGAAGTAGTCGGGAAATCTCGATAACTTCATTAGTCCAGTCGAAAGACGTCCACGGCTGAACTTGGCTTCACACAAGCGTCGCCACATCGACCGATGCTGTGCTTCTCGCATGCATTGGATTTCCACGACCTTCATTCATCTGGTCACCAGTCCACCTTGTGAGAGTTGCGGGAGCCTACCCACGGTGCGTCTTTCAATACGTGGTCGCAGCTTCAGAACCTCTCTGAATAAAATGCAATAGATTACTGGTGAACAATTTGAGCCGGACTCAAATTAGATTGTCATTGACACGGTTAGACGAAGAGTGGAGTATATCCTTCATGAAAGTCATCGGAAAAAGATCTTTATTACGTCAATTTTGGCCTTATACTCTTTTCAATTCCTGTGTCTATCTACCAGTGATAATTTGATACTATATCCTAAGCTAAATAATCACATAGTAATGTGTTTTCTACATTTACGGTCAGTGGTTAAGAAAGCTGACCGCTGCATGTGGGTCGCGGTTTTGATATCCACCTCAAGGAAGTAATTGCAATGAATGAATTACGAAATTCAACAAGTCTCCCACGAATTGTGTGAGTTGAATTACATTTGTATGAGGTTTGGCTGGAAATTGAGACAAATATTTGTGCCAATTAAAGCTTGTAATAATGTGTGTGAATGAGGATCTGTTTCACTCGCGTGAACATGATAATTGGTAAGTTAGGAATATTTATTGCGGGATTGACTGTCTAGAATGGGTTATGCGCACTTTGTCCTACTCGCACTTCGTCCCGCGTTCACAAATCATTCCATTCGCAGTTGGTCCTATTCGCCGTTGGTCCCATTCGCAGTTAGTTCCATTCGCAGTTGGTCCCATTCGCAGTTAGTTCCATTCGCAGTTGGTCCTATTCGCAGTTGGTCCCATTCGCAGTTAGTTCCATTCGCAGTTGGTCCTATTCGCAGTTGGTCCCATTCGCAGTTGGTCCCATTCGCAGTTCGTCCCGTGGAATTCGTTTTTAAGGGAGAGGTAGGTACACTCGACGACCAATCAAGCGATACAATTCCAGTTTATAGGGATCTCTCATTGTACGGAAAATCTATACAATGCGAGGCCATGTTTTACTGGAAAACTATTGCTTGATGTGACGTTGTGTGTACCAAACATTAACTACTTAAGTATCATCATGGCTCTTCTGTCTCTTCTAAATATTTCTGCATCCAATCTTGTTAGATGTACAGTCGCCAGCACATCAAACTACCCGAAACTGTCAAATTTTCCCAATCAATCTTGAACCTAATTTTTTAGCGATAAAGTTGAAAATCTATTGAAGAAATTTGACAGATTGTAGTAGCTTGATGTGCTAGTCTGTACGTACGTATACTAGGTACCGTATTATTATGACTCAGTGATGTATAATATAAGTACCGTAAATATCTAGATTAGTTTAACGTCTACTTCAAAATTAGATTACTCATATTTTCATAGATTTCCTGTAAAAGTTCTAAGAAAACTATAAATTGTTTGTTTTATTAAATCACGCTTGGCAAGTCATACATCCTGCTCGGATTACAGTACAAGTACTAATGATCCTTGATTATTTGCAAATACAGCATTTCCTGGCTCATTTTTTATAAAACCTTTTTTTGCAACCAGTCCGTGAGAAAAATTCTCCAGTTTTGTCTGTGATAATGATAATACACGTTATTTTCTATCAGCTAAGAATGAATTTTAACCAACCAATAAATCGATCGTCATTTGTCATTTACTTCATATCATAATTCATTGTTCTTCTAATTCAAAATACAGCTCAGTAGAACAATATGCAATTAAAACCAGTTGTGTAACACAGATAGAGCCGTGTCATCGTTTCGTGTGAAGATGCGTTATGTAAGGCGGAGTGGGTGCGTGCGCGCATCGCGAGCCGTGATGATTGATCTCAATCATACTGACTTGGTTCCAAAGACTTACTGTGGGATTTTATTGGTTATGACAAATGTTTCAATGGTTTGTTGTGGGATTTGACCTGGTTTCGTCTTAAGTAATTTGTAGGGCATTTTTCTAAAAAGACTGCCTCGTTGGTCTAGTGGTCGTAAGCACGACTGCTGAGCATGGGGTCTTGGGTTCGATTCTGGACAAGTGTCATCGGATTTTTCCATTAGGAACTTCTCAGTAGCAGCCACGGTGTCGGTATTTGTGCCCGATTGATAGCAATAGGCTTGCCACCTGTTACATGGGACTTAAACATAACTGGCGAAATGTGGCGTGTATTAATAGATACACCACTGCATACCTCTTCGGGGATTACAGGCGTGATGTTACGATATGTTTTCTAAAAAGGTTTTGGTTAAGTACTAAGCCTTAGTTGATGATGATGACTAAGCCTTAGTGGTGTCTCACAAGCTCGGCTCCTATTACATGGGACTTAAACATAACTGGCGAAATCTGGGTGCACTACAGAGCACACCTCTGCTCACTGGCGTTATGTTATGAGTGGAATCGGAAAATCTATGATATATATGAATGTGGGTGAAACAAAGGAAGTATATAAAGGTGGCAAGTGGATCTGTATGTTCAGCCTACCCACATGAGACAAGGGTTCATAAGGGCACTACAAACTATTTTGAGAATAAACTCTGTGGAGATCGCCATTAAGATCAATGACGCACCTAAATGTTTTTAGTTGTATGTTTTAAGTAGTTTATGTTTGGCTAAAAAGCTTTTAATTTCTTAGAAAAAGGGGGTTTTTTCTAAGACCTGAAAAGCTCGTAAGTTCTAAAAAGCAATAAATCGTTCAACGACTTTACATGATGAATTATAGTTTGTTTTTCTGCTCCTAACATTGACATTATTACGGTTCTTGTATCTGTAATTTAGATTTTAATTATATACCATAGAGTTTCATACAAAAACAGTTACGTCTAAGTTAAATCGTGTCAATGGCGAACTGAGAATTTGCTCCGCATAATTTTAACAGATCGTTAGTTTTCAAGATCGCTGCGTTTTTTTTTTCTTTTTTTATTTGTATTGTAATTTTTTTTTAAACTTTTGCTTAAGTACGTGGTGACACGGAAGTGGCCTACTTAGTAAGTACGAATATTCTTGTGCAATATTTAAGCCGTCTGTCCGGAACTTAGGACCAAAACAAAAGAAACCAAGACCAAGGATCAATTTTGTGGTGCCTAAAGCCGATCAAAAAAGTTCCACCTCTTTAAACTTGACCTCCATGGAACATGTCACCGGAAATTAGATAACAGAAACAATAAAACTTCCTATTTCCGTTTGTCTAGTCAACACTTTCTTCAATTCAGCACAATGTTTTACAGTGTCCTTATAATGCGGAAAGACATAGTTTCAACCTTGGATATTGGAGACAAAATTAAATTGCCAAAAAACAAAAGATATCCTAATAGATTATGACCGGAACGTCCAACAATAATTTGATAAACCTAGTGTTAATTTCAATTCGAACCACGCATTGTCTCGCGTCCAATGTCATGTTTCTAAGACCGATTTTGACATAAGCGCCATCTTGGATCCGTACGAATTTGGTATTTAAATCCACCTGTCAAGTGTCGTCTTTCGTTTGACAACGCGCCGCATGATTATGAAAGGTTTTGGCGCACGCGCCAGTATTTGTGTTACTGGGTAAAGGGCAGACGTGCTGGGTAAAACGATCTATTATGATACCGATACCGAAAAAACCGCTTTTGACCTACCGCAGAGCCATGTATAAAGAAGATTAAAAAAATGTGTCGTAACTCTAATTCATCACGGTTCAAATTTAATTATTAAAGAACGTACTTTGATTCTCGTTACATTGAAAGATGGTAAATGATTCGATACTGTTCAAACAATAATCGATTAGATTCAAATTGCATTCGATTAAATCGATGTCGCAACTTGTAATTTTTATTGTTTGCTCAAGATATCGGATGTTTCTAGCTTTCTATAGATTACAAATGTCTTAGTAATCGATTCCAAGGGACCTTTGTTTGACCTCGATGTTTCGAACCTTTGCGACTCGATTGCGATGATGATTTGCAAGTTTATTGTCCATGTAACTTTAATGCGTTTATAATTGATGTGGCCGGTTTTTTATGGGTAAATAAGACTCCATTATCGAGACGCGTTTGTTAACTAAGTCACCAACCGGTTAAACTACTGTGGGGCTTTTTGTTTCTTTGATCTGCGGAAAATTTCTAATACTTATACACCGTGACTTTTTAGTCGTCTTACAACGGCAGCCCACTTCATGTATCTAATGACTACTAAGCATTCATAAAAAAATCAGGTATTTATGAGATTTTAATAATTTAAAAATAAAAATATTTTCAATATTATGACGCATGACGTAATTAAAACACCCTGTTGTGAGCGATGATCTACTGGACTCGACACGTAAACATCATTAACAGTATGTTTCATATTTTTTTCTAATGTTTATTTATTTTTCTTTGTACTTATTACGGTAGGTAAAAAAAAAATCGAGCTTAGAACTATTTTATGTCGGGCACTTTGAGTGGACCACCTTTGTAAGACGACTAAAAAGTCACGGTGTATATTGATGTTTTGGTCGTCACGTTTCTCAGGCTACTTATTTATTCCCAAGTCGTTTGCTGTGAACTAACTTATTAATACTTGATTTCTATATGTCATTAGTTCCATTAAGCGTTGCGAAACGGGAGGTCAAAGAGCAGTGACTTTGCATAAACCAAGAAACACGTTTTTCGGAATAAAGAACGATTGCGATTCAAAGGACCAGTTTCTTGACAATTATATTTTAGTCTGTGCCAATGCTAATATGAAGCTTGGTTTTTGTAAATCTTTTGAAGAACAAAGACAAATAGAAATCTGATACGATGGGGCTGCGGGACTGTTCGAAAGAGATACCGCGGCCCTGGAACACAAAGGGCAAAGAAGGAACATGGATGGGTTTTAGTCAGTAAGAGTCTGACACTCCCTCCCACTCCACCCAGAGCGGGAGGAGTCATTTGATGATTTCCTTTTTCATTTGATGATGTTGATTTAAAAATTGGAAATATTCCAGACCAAAATAAGCTTTAATAAGAACAAATTGACGAAAACATTACCTTCGATTCTCGCGTAAATTGAAGATTGTAGGCCGAAACGTTTACTCGACCCTAAATAAAAATAAAGTGAATGCATTTTTAAAGCGAAACCGTGTGTGATGTTTATATTTGTGCGTATTTTATGGAAGGGACACCTAAAAGTTTTGTTCTTTGTGCACATTTTAGGGTCTATGTCCTAAAAAAGTATGAAACCTCCTTTTTGGTGAGATTATGAGTCACGCAAGGGTTTCGTCTTGGGTCAGAACACAGAAATGGCAACATTTTTCATATCGACGTTTTTTTTTCTTTTTAAGTTGTATTTTTGGTGTCTTGATCATCGTCGTCATCACCCAAGCTCTCACTGCAGGACATTGGCCTTTGATGACAGCAGAAGATATAGAAATTATACGCATATCTTAGAATTTTATAGTTGTGCCCTTTATCCATTGGGAAAACGTTTCTTGTCACACGAAAAACTTCCTTGTGTCCTTATCCAAGACAATATCAGATTGTTAAAGGAATACATAATCATACGGGGTGTAAACAGACCCTTCACCAAGCCGTCAACCAAGCATTCTGTACATCAAACTAAGTAACTTTACGCAAAAATTTTTGCTGGGAAACTAAATTTTTTTTTGGGGTCAAAAATCACATTTTACGGTAAAACTCAATATAATGCGCTCAAAACTTATTGCTGATGGATGCTTTGAATAGTAAACGGACCATGGAGGTAATTGGAGTAAAGTTAGAACCTTAAAAAGTAATATTTAAAAAAAAACTTGTGAAAAAATTGGAACTTTGACCCCCAATATCTCCGTAACTAGAAGGTTCCCAGGTATGGTCCAGAACAAAAAAATGATCACAATGACGAGGAGAACAAGTGCCTTTCGGCTTCGTTAAGGGTCTTTTTACACCCTTTATACAGCGTTCTCTAAATTGTACAGATAATTCATAAGCTGGACGTTTAGAAGTTCCATAATATGTTCAAGCGGCTATACCTACTGAATAAAATTCTAGTAATAAGTACCTCAGGACCAGAAGTTATAAGCCACCAACCGAAAAATCTTTACCAAGACGACCCTCACGGCCAATCTCGTTACATCGATTACCTCACAATTCCATCCAGCCAGTAGTAAATAAATCATAACAACAACATCTTGAGAAAGCAAAGAATCATTAAAAACTGCATGCATTATGATTGCACAGAACATTAAGCTATCACGATCTGTTACTTCATCGCTTGCTGGCCATCATGCATCGTTCTGGATTGAGTGCCTCTCTGTCGGACTGTAAAGGTCACTGGAGCAATATGTGGGCTGTTTGGTTGTAGGTTTTGTAATGGGTATATTAGGTGAGGAGATTCATTTCTCCATAAGTCATTATGTGTTGTGATATTGGTGGTCCTATAGACCATTTTTTGTGAATGACAAATATGTAGATACGTGGCAATGGTAACTGTGGCTGTTACTGTAAGTCGGTGTCATCCCACTGCTGGGCTTCTCCCCATGACTTCCAAATCTTCCGATCTAGGGCTAATGTGAACCACTGGTCGTTGGTTCTGTGCGGCTCATCCTGCCATCTCCTGCGAGGTCTACGGCGTTGCCTTTTGACTGTCATGGCTCCACATTGTGGTTATTTTGACCTATTTGGTCAAATGCAATACTTAATACTTAAATATAATTTAAACATTATTCTTTTAAGATCCAATATTGCGATTTTGATGATTACTATCACGGTTTATGCACCATCTCTTCCTACCAATTTGTACGCCACGATATGCGGCTGAACATGTTAGAACTTTTCTGTATCTCATTATTATCTTGCAAGCAATGTATCATGTATACCAGGTTTAAACAAATAAAATTTTACTTACTTACTTGCGAATCGTTCAATTTTGCAAATAATTTGACATGGCAGTTAGGTTTGTGTAAGTCCTGATTGACTATTGAAATTAGGTATTTGTTTGACATACTTTGTTATAATTTGTCACTGTTATAAAACACTAAAGTCATCAGGCGCCATATTGCGCGACCCAGTGCTTACTCACGGGCCCTTAGTCGGCCATCTGGAGTGTGACGGTTACCTGGCTTACCTGCTGAGGGGGTCAGCGACCTGATTATCGTATGCTTCAGTTTTTTTGCACTTCTTTGTCATATGTTGGAACTTGGTAACTATTTCACGAAATATCTGGATCACCAGTAACTAGTAATCAGTGTAACTTGGGCTAAGCCAAGTCTGTGATTGGATTGGCATGGGCTGTGGCGGTTGGTTTACCAGAAAACCAACTTGAACTTCATTTCCTGAAAGCCTGAATCCTGAAAGAAGCAAGAAACCCTTAATCAATAAAGCTTCTGCGGAATCTCTCTAGTTAGCTAATTGGTTAAAGAAAAGATCATCAACGGATTATGAGATTTGACCACAAAATAAAGATTGGATCTCATCGGTATGGACAGATTGCGAATTGGCTGCGGACATCACACGCGACAACTACATTATGTCTGAAAAGTCTAGCCAGTCATCCACATATCCGTACCAGTTTAGGGGTTTGAAGAACAGTGTGTAAAGTTCTTAACTCTCCATAGAAAAGGGAGGATCCTCCGACCAGACGGGTATTGTGTCTGGTGAACTACTGCTCGACAGTTTGTCGTCTGGTTTTACTATATAGTCTTATGTCGCGGATAACTTTAACGGCGCGATTTAGAATTTTTGTTCGACGAATTTTGTTTTGACGTTTGTTCTTCATTTGTGTCATAGATGGCGCTGTAGCAATTTTAGTACTATGTTACTGTAGTACTTTTTGTAGTGCTGCTGCACTAGTTTTAAAGAACCTTTAGGTTTGTGCCTCATCTACAATACTGGACCTTAATAGAAAACGCTGTCAAAAACTACGACTGTGACTTGTCTAGGTACAATCTTGTATAATCAAAAACACACACATCTTTTTTTTACAACTGCCCGCAACTTAGTCACACTTACGTCAATGCTTATTTTAGATACCACAGAAGTAAGAATTGTATTTAATGTGCAATTCTTCTGAAGATGGTGTTTAAGTACTTTATTGTTGATGTAGGTCGTCGCCTCGAGAGGGTCGTAATGATCTGACCTGATATTTTTTTTCACTCTCAGAAGTGGGATAAATTTTTATGACTTGAATAAGTGGAGATGTTATTTAGGATGCAGCGGTTACTGCCGCAATTCTTGTGTTTTTGCACACATTCTTAAAATAACATAACAGTGCGCCTGTTTTCCTCCTAGGGTTAAGCAGAAGTAACCTTATACCCACATTTCACCAGTTATGTTTTAAGTCACATGAAATTTGGCAAAATTCTTAACACATCAATAATATTTTTCCTTTTTTGGGAGAATAAAAATACAAAATCGTATAAATATCGTCTTTCAGCTAACTGACAAAAGATCAGAGGTGGACTGACCATGAGAGAGTGCATGCATTTCCTATCTGACCCCCAAATATAAAGATAGGAAGAAAGTTGACCCCTAAAAATAAGTTGTAGTACCTATTAGTTCATAATTTAGATACTCATAAAGCCGTTTTTAACAACGACATAACAAAAAACTTACTACAGAATTTCTACTTTAGATTAACTAACTTGCAATCTAATAATAAAAGTGAAAATGTGTCCGTTTCTCAATCACGCTACTATTACAGATTCGCGACGCCTGACATTAAGCGTAGGCGCAGGTAGCTGATCCCTGGCTAAATTTAAATTAAGAACCGGTCGGGTGGCGCCTGGTGACATAACTAGTGTGTGATGATGATGATACTCATACCATTAGAAAAGATGTCAAAGACATTGACCTTTATTCTGTTTTTTATTGACTAAAACTCAGCAGAGATATTTCGCTTCCTGTGACCAGTTCACTACAGCTTGTCACATATTACGCTTGTAAAGAGGACAGGACGGCATTTTCACGTTTGCTAATGGAGCTTACAGACTAAAGCTGTCGATATCTCAACTGAACGCGCCCGAAAGTTGCCGACGTGCGGAGGTTTTGATGTGTAGGCTCCATGAAAAAATAACGAACACAAAATCTTCTGAAAAGGCAAATACAATAAAGAAGTAGACTCTTCCGCAAAAATAATACTCTACATGTATTTATCAAAAAAATCAAACAGGCACAAACTCTTCAAATGTCATGAACGATCAAGTTCCCTTAAAAAACAACAGGATAAATACTCCTTCGTTCGTCAACTCTTTTCGTGGACCCAAGCCCCACTTGCGTAGCCTCAGCTGTTTTCAACCTTACCTAACTGTCACGGTTCATTCGCCACATAATAATGTATAAGAAATCACAATTTCTACTCTGTGAAAGACTTCCACTCCATCTAGCACTGTTATTATGACGTAACACGTATTGTCATGTCACCGGCGCGCGCGCAGCTGTCAGCTGTCACTCGGAAACGGGAAGGAACGTGATTATGTGCTATTTATTTATTGTGTGATTTGATGATTCGGTGACATAATGAACTTTGTATGAAAGAAATGGATGCTGATGTTGATCATGCACTTTTTATGTATAGCAGAATTGACCTTAGCGATATCATTTGAGTTAGTTAAAGCTATTTGTTGTGTAGTTATCCTAGTTTTTTATACATAGTTCATGTCTTGATGTCTAAGCCTGAATTTGCAATTGATGTATTTTATTTGCTTCAGCAACATATGCAAAGGATTTATTCCTTTGAACGGACAGATTTACACTAGAACAAAGAATCCGACCATTGTGGTCTACTGGGTCTAGTGGTCTACTGGTCTTCTTTCCCAATGCTCAGAATACTGTTTTGTTAGTGGAGGATCAAGTCTAAAATTTTTTTTTCAACAATCTTTTAAATATAGGTGCGACGTAATTATCTTCTTTTCGTATTCTGCAATCCATTTTTATTGACACTCATATCATGGGGGTGCATTAAGAATAACTAGTCCGCCATCTTTGGGAGTCCGTCATATTGGGTTTAGAATGACGTCATTAAGCTAACCATGCATTGTCATCCAAACTAAACGTGTATGCAAAACTTCAGATCAATCGGTTGGGGATAACTGTTTTAAAATCCAGTTGCAAGATTTGCCCTTACAAAAATACAAACATCGCAAGTCAAATTAAAAAAAGCTTATAAAAAAAACACGACTATTTTCACTGCCTCCACATTCAGTCTTACCTCATTTGTTCTTGTTCGATCACTCACCTCCACACACTCGTTATGATGTCGCTCGGTGCGTAAGAGTGGATGTTCGGAAGTGGGAACTGCGCTTGCGTCACGAGGCGTTGCGTGAACGATGCGCGCACGCATACGCACAGTGTTGCTATTGTTTTACAGCTAGTATGATAATCTGTTGATGTTATATGTATGTCATGTGTGTGTGTGTGATGGTCGTACCGTATCTTCAATTTTAATTTACGAGATAGACACCCTCGTCGTTATAAAATACTGCCTCGTTGGTGTAGTGGTCGCAAGCGTGACTGCTGAGCATGAGGTCCTACGCACGAATTCCGGGTAGGAAAAAGTGTTATCGAGTTCTTCCATCAAGGATTTCTCAAAAGCAGCCATGAAGTGTGTACTTGTGCTCGGTTGATGGCAATAGGCTCGCTCCCTATTACATGTGACTTAAACATGACACACACTACTGGCGAAAAATGCGTGTAGATAGTATAAAGTACACCTCTGTCCAATCCTTCGGGGATTAAAGGCGTGATGTTATGTTATCTGTTATTTATGAGATGTCCAAAGTGTAATTTAAATGACTCAGGGTTTTCCCTAGGGTCATGATATCGTGAAAAAAGTAGCTTGTAGGAAACAGCAGATTTTCGTTTTGCCAACAATAATGCATTCATCAGCTGATTATTTTTTCCCGAAGTCAGGGTTCGCTGGGTTCGTTCCTTAGTAAAAGTTATTCATTAAGATGAGGGCAATGGACCCTTAAGTGAGATATTACAAGGTCAGATACAAACCTTTGAGAGTTTAGAAAATAAACGAAACCTAAGAGATACCGCGGCCCTGGAACACAAAGAGCAAAGAAGGAACATGGATGGATTTTAGTCAGTACAAGTCTGGCACTCCCTTCCGATCCGCCCAGTGCGGGAGGGGTCATTTGATGATTTCCCATCCTTTAAAAAATAAAAAATAAAGGGAACAAACCAGTATGTAAACTTATACTAAACCTGAGTCGAAAATCGTTAGTTTTATAAATTATGCGCACAATCTGAACACATCCAAACGATTTTAAAGATATCAAATGAATCGAAGTTCGCTTTCGTTTTTCGTATTTTTTTTTTGGGCAGGTTATAGCAACTTATATGTAAACTGCATAATATGACTTTTTTGTATACATTTGGAACTTTATTTAATTCTCATAGATTAGCGTAATTTTAGGGATGCTGTTCCTGTTGTCCTAGTACATTTTCTTTTATTACTATACCGCTTAAGATTTGATGGATATCGTGATTCTAATATAGCCTTCTGGTTTCATCGCACAATCATCATCTGCTTAGTTTTTTCTCAACTTTGTTAGGGTCGGTTAGCATGAGGTCCTGGGTTCGATTCCCGGGTCGGACAAATTGTTATTGGGTTTTTCCATCAGGAACTTCTCAGCAGCAGCCTCGAAGTCTGGATTTGTATCCGGTTGATGGCAATAGGCTCGCCCCCTATGACATGGGACTTAAACATAACTGGCGAAACGTGGATGTGCTCTTAGGAACGTACACCTCTGCCTAACCCTTCAGTTGTTACAGGCGAGATGTTGTGTTGGTTAGGGTCGACTTCCAGAGTAATCAGATGCAGATGAACACCAATACTTTACATGAAACGACTGTATCTGGCCTCCACAACCTAATTACCTTCTGAGTAACAAGAATACAAGATGCCACGGTTGCATTACGATATGCAAATTAAGATGGCAATTAGCATGTAAACATTTTACTACTAAATCATTTACTCCATCTTAAATGACTTCCTACTTACCTTCCTCAATACCGACACATAATTTACGAACTGAAAACAATATAATTATCATAATAATGAGAAAATTTCATTCAAAGTTCCCATGACGTCTTGCAGGAGGTCATTAGAGCTATGTATTACGAAACCAGTGACATGCATATAGAAAATTAAAAGATATGTGTTTATATGAGAACGTATGACGTGTTAAGATTTCACTTATTGTTCTTTTTTTAAAGGATCTTGCGTAAATGTATAAAAAGTGTAAAAGTTGGGTGTCGATTTGACGCAAGCCTAAAATTGGCTCAAGTTACGAGACTTTTTTTTTTGTTCCAAAAATACAATCATTTTGGTGTTATTTTCGACAACACATGACAATATTATAGTCCTGTCAGTATTGCAATTTATTAAAACAGCTACTACATACAGGCTGTAAACGGACCCTTCACGAAGCCGTCAACCAAGCATTCTGTACATCAAACTAAGTAACTTTACGCAAAACTTTTTGCTGGGAAACGAATTTTTTTTTGGGGTGAAAAATCACGTGATACGGTAAAACTCAATGTTACACACTCAGAACATTGTGCTGATGGATAGAATGAATGGTACGGGGGTGATGGAGGTGTTTTAAGTAAAAATCTTACTTAAAAAAGTAGTATTAAAAAAAAAACTTGTGAAAAATTTGGAACTTTGACCCCCAATATCTCCGTAACTAGAAGGTTCCCAGGTATGGTCTAGAACAAAAAAAACATCGCAATGACGGGGAGAATAAATGCCTTTCGGCTTCGTTAAGGGGCTCTTTACACCCTTTATAATCGTGGTAATGTTCCAATGTTCGCAACCGGCGTGCGTGTGTGACCAGATGTATGAGCGTGGACGGGGCAAAAGGAGTACGTTATGTAAGGATCGTAACTGGTGACGTTCTGTGGTTTCTGCCTACTCTCAGGGGAACAAAGGCGTGAGTTTATGTATGTATGTTCCAGGATATTGTTATAATGATTGGTCTTTTGATCCGGGTGTTCCTCGCAGCCGGATTTTAACATCTGGTTTCCTAGAAATTAAAAAAATAAAAGTGTACTTAGGTACCGGATTCCAACATTCACTTCTAAGTAAAACTTACTGTGGTCGTTAATTAATTTGCAATTCTAATTTCATATAATTGTTATGTTTTTATGTTATGTAAATACTCGTACACATGTGAGTTGCTTTTGTTATGTCTATGAGAAAATTTAATTATATGGTGTTTTTTGCATGAGCATAGTCGGTGAAATAATATAATTTATTTTGTTCTTATAAAATGCAGAAATTAGACCATTTTTTCAAAACCGGTGGTAAGGGAAATGGTGAAGAAACAATGGAAAACGTATTTAATATTCGATGCTGTAACAGGACAGTGTAATTTTTTCCCAATCAATCTTGAACATAATGCTTTAGCGATAAAGTTGAAAATCTATTAAAGAAATTTGACAGATTGTAGTAGGTTGATGTGCTGGCGTCTGTATCTTGCATGACTCACACCATAAAATATTCTTCGACCGCTAAATAAAAACAATGTAATAAAAATCTCTAATTCTCAGAATATCACATGTACCTATATTATCCAACAATATATTATTAGACATTTATGTCATCTGCACACTTTATTATTTTCTTACTCAAAAGATTTATTTGACATTTTAAAACATATGACAAATAAATTAAAAGTATTTTATTAGTTTACGGTATCGGAAAAATACACGAAAATTATAATTTACAACGTTGTTAAAGTTTTTTTTTTTTTGACAATCGAATTTCATAGTCGCCAATTTGTTTTCACTGTATAAATATCGCACTTTTTATAGTAGCTGTCGACCGGTTATGGACAATACCCTTTGATATAGTGACACATTTTTATTGCCATGTTAAAAATCTGATTGTGTGAAATTGATTTTTTTTTCTTACTCTACGATTTGATCATCGGAATAAAATTATTAGAAGTCTTGATTGTTTTTCTATGTCAGTTTGATCTAGGTATTATTTGATGCTTAATTACGAGCTGTTAATTAAGTGCCTGATGTTAAAGGCCACCGTCGTAATGGGATTTCCCCATTTGCTTGAACCGGTGTTACGTATTGGTATAATTAAGACAATAAAAGGACCTACGATAATTTCGTTCATAATTTATTGATCACTTCTTTTTAATTGGTGTATTTAATACGTCGGTCGTATTCAAGGAAACTTCCTTTATAGATCAGATTGCCAATCTAGTTTTTGTATGCTCTAAATTCTCTTATGAAGTTTTAAACGAATAAAAAACCTAATTATCTTCTATGTAATTAGAAACTCGTTTGTGAAATAATAGCTGTTATCCACATTACCCGGTTTATCGACATTATGTAACACATTATCCACTATGACCGAACAAGGCGCCAGTATATCTCGGCCAGCGTTTACTTGTTATGAAATTAATTAAAAACCAATCATTAATAAATTAATTATTCAAAATGTAATAATTATGATAATTTTATTTTAAAATTCGATAAATTTTGATGAATGAGCTTCTTGGTGGCATGTTTTGAAAACTAGATAAATAATGTGTAATTATTGTTTTTTTTACTAAAAGCGTTTTCTGAGCTTGGTGCTATATTTCATTTTTAAATTCAATAAATTGACAGTTTATAATTAAACCGATATGGTCATAATTGAGACTGAATTATATTACAACATCTATTTTTGGTAAAAACTTATTAAAAGGCTAACACAATAATAATTATGTCTTCAGATATATTCTAGAATACTTTGGCATACATGACGATGAATAATAAATAATATGCAATTATTATTTTACGAATATTTAACATTTATCAGTATTATTAAAAGTAAATTTCCATATAAGTTGTAAATTAAGGCAATATTTCGAGAAAAACGAGTGATCGACTTTTTTTTTAAATCAATGACTTTTGAAACCCAAATTAATGCAAAAAAAACTTTTTAATTGTGCAGAAGCTGATTGAAATATTAATTGATACGTGTTTCATTTTGACCGAAAATTAATAAATATTAATGATCTCAAAAGTTATCAACATTAAACAGAAAAAGTTCCATAAAAAGATATTTTTCATTAAATTTTAAGGAGGTGTTATAATTAATAAGTGTTGTTTTTAAATGGTTTATTTGATTGAAAATAAGTTTAATTAATTAACTTCGCGCCGAATAATTATTTAATATGAAAAGATACCAAAATAACGTGCGATGGAAAACAATCAAGGGTTTTCGAAAACATGAAACAAACATCAACACAGTAGGACCAGCAGGTCCTGTACAACAGCAGACAAACGGACACGACTCCAAAACTTGCATGGATAATGATTCCGTACCTTACAGTAGCGAAGGGTTAAATTTTTTTAAGAGGTAAGCCGGAGTACATATCTTTAATGTGATTTAATTATTTGTCTATGGAATACTCATTGTGCCCGTTTTCAAAGGGAAGCCGGTAGGAATCGAATTGTATGGAACCTTCGCCACTGGTACCTTAAAAAGAAACCCATGACAAGATCACTCTTGTATCCGGATTTCTTTATGTAAAAACCATTTTATTACTCTCTATTCGAAACTAATTACTGAAAAGCCTGCTGAAATGTCTTCCGGGGTTAGAAAAGGACAAAGGATTCACAACAATTCTCTCTCCCTCTCTCTTCCTGAAAACCTAACAGTACGTAATCTTCCAAATACCAAACAATGCAACAATTTCAATGACACCTCCGGCTAACGAGTGACGTCACAAGTCTCAGTGAAAACGAAAGTGCGACGGAGAACGAAAGTGGCCGAAGTGTGCCGAGCGTAGCGCGCTACATACGCTGTTACGTGGCGAACTGACCTGGATGCTTGAGCTGGTTTACTGCTAGCTCGGATTACTTGCTCCAGTGGATTTAGCTAGAATAAAGTGGCTGTTTTCCAGGTCCGTTGCTTCTTCCCTGCTGAAATAATAGGAAGTGGTGAAGGACGGGCGATTTGGGGAAGACTGGGCTATGTCATTTGGCTTTCACGAAAAAAGCCTGATTTTCGGATTTGCTTTGAAATGGACTACTAGGCTTTGTAGCTAAGGGTTTTATACCTGCTGCTACCCGAATCTGAGCCCAAAAAGGGTACATCTGAGTAAAGGGGTTAGGGTAAAACGGACCTCACCAGATGTGTCGAAGGTTATTGTTGGTTGTTCGATTAGTTTCTCCTTAGTTAAGATAGATCGGTGCCAATGAAGCGTTTAAACTTTTAATTACTGGCATGGGCGTCATTTAAATTGAGTGCACACACTATTTACAATAGCCGTCGAGACCTAGTCTATAATTTTGTTTTCATTGCGCTAATAGTATACACTGGTTAAGTCCGTACATTGCATCGTCGTCATAACAATTAAATAATAAACGGCTAAAATCGCTGTCTAAGAAGTGAACTAGCGAATAATTAATTCTACACTCAAATAAATCACATACATTTTATTTTATTAACGGAAACCGACTCTAACTACAAACTAATCGTGGTTTTTAACTGACGATTAAACAATTCACACGCGATCTTAAACGTTCCTTTGTTAACTAAGAAAATTAACACCGTCATTAAAACACAATTGTTTTCGGAAATGACAACAATTAACCATAAAGAATTTTGATATATTTCCTTCCGGATTCAAATATGGCGGCATTTTTTTAAATTGAACAAGACAGAATGTCGCAATGGCCTTGGCGTGATTAAAAATAAACCAGGAAATGGACGAATGAATGTATGAATGAGAGATTACTTGATTAGTTCAGTGGCCTTTTATAATCTGTGCCCAATTACATTTTGCGTGATAAGAAACGGATTTAGGTATTGTTTGAAGTTATTCTGTTCCGTTACAATGTCCTAGTCATTAATTTTAAATTAGGTTTCAGGTACTTGTTTTAAAAATCAATCATTGAAATGGGTTCCGGCTTTTTCGGAAGCCGTTATAGCGATATTCAATATTTCGATTTGCAATTTGATAATCTTAATTTAAAATGGAGGTTGTTTGCCCAATTGCCTTTTCAAGTTCAAAATAATATAGGTCCCTAGATTGCGAAATGTAAATGCTTTGGTATATCTTTTCGATATTTCTGTATTGACTGAATTCAGATATTTTTATAGTGACTGAATTAAAGCCACAATCCTCATTGAGAAATGTCTAAGCACGGATGGATGTAGATACACAACTCCGCTTCCCAAATTACTCATCTACCATCTGGAAAAATTACGTAAGAAAATCTCCTTTTAAAACCACAAAGAAAGTGCGTATTTATCCTAAAACCTCTTCATACCAGCTGTGGTCCAACCAACCTAAAAGTGACATGTTGACAGCACAGCATAGACAAGCGAGAACTTCACACAGATTATATAAGTACTTTCTATTGTTTACTCTTATTAAATGTTATGTTACAATGTAGAGTAGTTTGTCTATGTGTTGTGAAATGTTGCAAGGCTATGGGAGTTCGCTTCGAAGGTGATTTGATGATTTCTGTAATGCCAGAATGTATTCTGTGTTTATAGAAAGGAGGTTTAATACTTCTGATGGACGATGATACTCGTTTTCAATTCACCGTTGTCTAATTAAAGTCCTTTACTAATATAATAACTCCTTCTCCAATCGATGAGTCTTACGTCCGACCAGCAGCGACTTGGATAGATCTGTCATTTACCTCATTGAAGACCAATTACTGCTTAGAACATGACTTTGACTTCGATCAAAGTACCTAGTCTAGTATTAAAACCAATGACTATACTATTTGGTTCAGTTTCAGTTTCAGCAGTACCTAATTTAGCAGTAATTTTGTATTCACTGCTTTTTTTTTACCGGAATGGAAAGCACAGCGCAGCTTCGGGTCAGCTTTGGTATTAAACAAATACTGTCGTTTTGAATATAGAAAAAAAAAACAAAATTGGTACCAACCCAAAAACACTATCGGGTTATCATCATCATTGGCAGACTTGATTCACTGCTGAGAATACTGTAAAGGCCTATCTTTAGTACCATGCTTCCTTGATATGCAAGAGTCTCAACCAGTTTTTACCAGCGGCCTTCTGTCATCCACGCTTCTGGCTGCTGGGCTGCCAACACTTCTTCTACCGTCTCCTGGCAAACCATAACTATCGGATGACTCACCATAGACCACTTACAAAGTTCAATAAATCATTGCCGATCCATCTTCAATTACTCTACCATATCAAATTGTACAGCAATACTCATATTTCACAACCCGCTAATGCATCGTTTCCTTGCAAACCACTAAGTACTGCAGTTTTTCACACGAACACGCTGTAATGCTGTATGTCCGTTCGTTTTGACCTTCTGTTGTTGAGAAATAGCGCTCGCGAAATAATTATAATTGATTGTTTTAACTCTTACTTTTATTTCATTTGTTTGTTGGTCATTTTGGGTTCGTTTCGCGGTAAAAAGTGGTTCCGTAAGTGATTGTGATTGACTCACTAACGGATGCTTCAGCTAAACCATTTAGGAAAGGAACATTGTAGCCTTATGTAGGTTTTGTCCAGTTCTTATAGATATAAGCTTTTTAATGAGCTTACGCAGTATTATGGGATCAATAAGATTGGCCGATTGTGACTGTACTATTCACTTCTACTTAATCTTCCACTACCTCATCATCTTTCTGCCCTTGTTAAAAGTTATTTGGGGTCGGGGCAATACGTTTTTTTCTTCCATTTACTCCCTTTTCCTTTATACTATTCACTCCCTTCTCCTTCATATCATTCCTCATACAAGCCATCCATCTTTTCTTTGGTCTTCCTCTTTGTCTCCATCCATCAACATTTATATTCTTCAACTACCTAATGACGATAAAAACATGCCCTTTTGCAAATCAGATTCCTAGATAACTGCCTATAGATTTTTAAATACACTCGCCCCTATGCCATAAGATTGTATATACCTAACTGGAAAAACATGAGTTTAATGTAGGTACTCCTACAATGCATTTACAGTAAAAAAGATGCACAAAGAAAAAAAAAATTTTCATTCATAAGAAATCGCAGACAGATGCACTAACTTCATCTTTATGACTGTATTGCATAGTCCGAATTATACAGATGCTTTTATTTTCAACCTGCATGATTTAATTAATGTATACAATCGGATTTCTTGTAATTTCGTGTGTCCGTTCCACAATATTACTCATATCGATACATAATCGATTTGTATTCGATGCCTCATGCATCACTCATTCGATTTCGGCAATCAATAATGAAGAGGAATAATTATAGAATGGATTGAATGATATTCTTCATAATATCTTGAACTGTATGCACCTAGCTGTTGTACATTAATAAGTATACACTATTCAAAAGAGAATTGCTCGTGGAATATTGATTGCAACTTTGAGATAAGAAAAACCTATTACTCACTACTACTACTTTTAACGGTTTGCTAATTGTATACATATAGGGTGTAAGGGACAGCCCTCCACAAACTGACAGGGTGCATTCACCTCCTTATTTTGAATCATATTCCACCGGAATTTTTCTACGGAAAATTGTATATATATTTTTTTTCAGTTAGTATTCCTTTATTTCAACGTAAAATTACACTCCCTGTACAGCACTCCATTCATATAAATAATACGGCTTAAATAAAATATCCAACAATGGATGTTGAAATACTCTAACAAACGACACGTGAAACGAGCTGATTTCTTCCTGCCTAACTACAGAGTTCTTCGAACTCGTCGTCGCGCTTGCCGTTAACTACTTGTATTTTGCCACGGTAACGATACATTGCTTATGAGGAAATAAAAATATATATTATTACCCATAACATTCCTGAAATAATTTCTTGTACCGGTTATCTTAGTGTGATATACTGAATTCGGCCCATCAGTTTCTGGAGGGCTGTGCCTTACACTCTGTATAGTACTAGTGACTGTACCTACATACTAATTATTGTTGTATTTTATAAATGATGGGCTGCCTTTTTATGGCCTATGGCCTACAGATTGTTACAAAACCGGATGTTTATGTACGTGGTATGAATAAGAAACAGAACCCATGATCTAGATTTATTGATAAGAGAGAACACTAGTTTTAAATTATTGATAAGATAGAATATTATAGTTTTAACCACTTACATAACTATGTAGTATGTATTATATCACTTTGTAATAATATGACGAATGTACTGCGTAACGTGTCTTTAAGGATACAGTATCTAAAAAGGACTTGCGACGTCGTTCTTTACAAGCTTAAAAAAGAATAAAATGATGCCATTTTTAGTAATCTGATTGCTTTGTATACGAGACCGCTCTAAAAAAGCTCTTGAACAAAAGCACGTTATGAAGATGATGTAACTTAACTGTAAGTCCATAACTCAAGTTATTTTAACTTCAGTACATAAATACATCAACACAAAAACCTCAAACATCAATCCAGATCATCAATCCAAGCCAAACCACACAATTCCAACCTTGTAACCATCGATTAACCAAACCGATTTATCCTCTCGCATTTTCGCTAAAATCGATTAAAGTATCCGATTATCGATAATCGTACAACGTTCCGATGCGAGTGGAAAGCCGGCTGACATTCGACATCGACATGATACCAGCATGGCCGCGAAGCTGACCTTGCTCCAGTAACTGAGCGTTTCGCAACTAGCTGGGAAAATATGCTTCATACAACGAGCTATGGGTTTAGGACAAAGATTGTACTACGAATATTTGATTTAGATTGTAAATTCGAGGTTTACTAGGCAGGCCCCAATTAAGGAATGTTTATTAAGGTTGAGTTGAGTTTGACGGAAATAGGCGGTTCGTATAGATGGTGGAGCTTTTATAATAAGGCGGCTTTTCCGCTTCGCTGGATTGAAGAAGTGGATTGAGTAATTAAGTAATGATATTTTCAAAACAAACTGCAAATTGTTCATCAGTATTTGTTACACTGGCAACATTAACAAAAATAACTTTGTTTTTGGACAGAGCGCTGAAATGAGGTCGTTTAGAGGTCGTTAGTGGCCTAGTGCATAAATAGTTAAACACATTATTCCCCCTCTTATAAGAAGGCTCCGATCTGAATTTACGTTAAAAACTTTGTGTCTGTGTTGTGGTTAGTTCATCTATAATGAACAATAAATCATTTAACGCAAAATAGTTTTGACAACAGATTAAATTAAATACTCCTCCAGAAACCTATACGTATGACGCAGAATTAATTCATTAAGTTTTGCATAAAAATGGAAATAGGCATACGAATCGATATGTGATTTACAACTTGTTTTTAATTTGACGTGACTATAATGGGTGTGTTTACGCTGATCTATTCATTTTATATTATTTTTTTGCAACCGGATCCTTTTGATTGATAAAGTCATTAAGATTAATATCAAAGTTTAAAATAATGTAACACCTGTAACTGTCAATTAAAGCTGTCAATACACAATACTACAGGAAAATAGGAAATGTCGTCAGAAAAGTTTTGAATGGTATATAGAAGTAGAAGAAACGATGAATGGTCTGTTTTTATTGGGACAATCCCGCCACGCTATTTCCAAACCACTGCAATTCCTGAAAGCCGGAACCATCAGAAAAGCACCGAGACAATGAAGCTCGATGAAGTCCCAGAGAAACAATCAACCTTAATTAATTTAACCAGAAACTAATAGCGGAGGAGTAGGAAAAACAAAAGTAGTCTAAGGAACTTTTTAACTACAATTGATAGCTTTTTTTTCGGAAGGGAAATCATCAAATGACCCCTACCGCCCTCTGGGTGGTGTGGAAGGGAGCGTCAGACTTTTACTGACTAAAACCCATCCATGTTCCTTCTTTGCCCTTTGTGTTCCAGGGCCCCGGATCTCTTTCGTCCCGCAGTCCCGCAGCCCCGGCAGGCATCGGCCCTTGGAGGCCCCTTACTCTTGCTGATATCTCTTTGTGGCGCGTGTGGAACACAAACGCGCCATCGACACGGCCTCTCGTCATAAGATGGACGGACGGCGAGCTAGCCCATTACTCACCGTCCACAGGCCCGCGAAAATTGATAGCTGTGTCAAAATACTTATTTATTCTTGCAAACCTATTTAGTTTTCTGTCTGTACATCAAACCGCGTCTACCCAAAGGAATGCAATGAACCTATTCCCTTAATATTCCGTTGGTAGGAGCAACAGGCGTTTTCCTTTCATTGTCCACGGTATCATTGTTCTGGGGTCATTGTTCTTAGGTTTTTGCATGCAATTCATACATCTACATACAAATGAAATTCTCAGCGGCTGCGCGATACATTATGTAAACTTTGTTTGATGGTGCGATGTGCCAGTTGATTGGGTAGCTTTGTCAGGATATAGTTGAAGCTATTAAGTATTTCTAACAAATTCGCTCGGGTCGATTTTTAGGCTAAGCCTGCTTGCCTAGCTTGGCCTGTGGATGGGTGACCACCCATTACATACCGAGTTTCCTCCGTGCCTCGGAAAGCACGTTAAGCCGTTGGTTCTGGGTGGCATTTGTAGATCTTTAACAGTCGTTAGGTAGTCTGTGGCCCAAAAAGTCTGAAAACCAGTCTTACCAAGGGATATCGTATTACCCAGTACTAACTGATTTGTGGAGGTCCGATAGTCAGTCGCTCCACGTAAAATACTGGTATTCAGCTGCATCCAGATAGTCTGGAAGCCGACTCCAATATAGTTGGGAAAAGGCTAGGCAGATGATGATTAAATCCTTCCCTTCCTCGTCTGGTTCAAGGGGATGCTCAATTTCTATAATTGACCGTGTCTGTTGCATTTAATTATAGATAAATCTATAAGCAGGTCCGATCAGATATCTGAAAAAGTATTAAGTGGGACTTTGTGTTCGTAACTGCTGTATATTTTTCCGTTTCAAGAGATTTCTACCAGAAACCTTTGGTCTCTCACCATGTTTGTTGATCCTGTTTAGAGCTTCAAGGAATGTTATCGGAACTAAGATTTTTTTCATAATTATATTTTAATACAACGTGTAACAGAAAGGGTATAGTCATATGAAAGCATATGCTGCAGACCATCAAACTGAACAACTTTCTGCTTGGGTCCAATATCGTAAATGAAGAAAAAACATCAGCTAACCCATACTAAATTTCAATACCTACTCGACCCAAATGTATGGGACAGCTGATAATTTTTTCGTTACACGTTGTATATTCGTTTTTTTTTTTGAGCATAGATTATTTTCTAAGCCTGGCCATTCTAAATGCTCACAATGCTCGTCTCTTTAGCCTCAACAAAAACATTGTTAGTACCTACCTACCTACAACAGACAATGCATCGGCTTGTCATGACGATTCGCTGATCATGTAACTAGACATTGTATTGTTCTTTCTATGAGTACCATCACTTAATGTTATGCATTTTCTTATATGCACCATAGCCGCAATGCTGTCAATGTTGTAGTTAGACTTTTGAATGCTATACACTTACATTAATAAGCAAGAGATTCTTGGACCATGCCGTAGGTCAGCAGTGTAAAACGATTTTTTTTTTTTGGGGTTAAAAATCACGTTTTAAGGCAGGACTCAAAACATTGTGCTGATGGATGCATTGAATAGTACGATCATGGAGGTATTTAAAGCAAAGTTATAAAATTAAAAACTTGGATTTAAAAAAATATTTGTTGGAACTTTGACCCCCAATATGTCCGTAACTAGAAGGTTCCCAGGTATTCATTTATTACGTTTAGTACAGCATCAGCCTTAACACTAAATTAAGTAATCCTTTTACTTGGTCTTCTCACAGAACCACAAACATTCTAACATTATCTATGGTCCAGAATTTAAAAAAAATATCACAATGACAGGGAGAACAAGTGCCTTTCGTCTTCGTTAAGGGTATTTTTACACCCATTATAACACGCACATATATTTTGTTACTCTACACTGAGCCTATTAATTTATCTTTATTTGGAGCTACATTGAATATCGTACGTTGACACTATCCTTATCAATCAGTTGTACGTGTGAGTTGATAGCAATCTTTTAAATGAGTTAGTACGAACTGATGTGGGAACTATCAGTAATCAGTAAAGTTATATACAATGTTTAGTATTGAGCCTTGTGTGTTTTTTCCGGTTCTACTAGTTGGTATATTTTGCTTAAAATTGGAGTTTGCTTAAAATTTTGTTCGAGCAGTTCCTGTTTCAATTCAATTCATTTGTTTGCATCAGACACAACGATCCAAAATTTTACAAGACATCATCATCTGCCTAGCCTTTTCCCAACTATGTTAGGATCGGCTTCCAGTCTAACCGGATGCAGCTGAATATCAGTTTTTCATGGAGCGACTGCCTATCTGACCTCCACAACCCAGTTTGTGCTAGGTATAATTTAGTAACTAGGTTCTCTATATTATAGTAGGTAACCAGCTAGGTAGGTATAGTAGCTAATCAGAGACAAATACACACCACACAATACTATTATAACTAAGTTTTATACAAAATCAAATTAATACATTATTTTTTTGTCTAATAAAATGTAAAATGTCCATAAGTAAATTTAAAAATAAAATTAAAATAATTTAAATTCAATATTTAAATTATAAACTATTTTAAATTCTGTGGTAATTATTTTACATTTTTACCTGCCCCAAGCTCATTATACGGGTGCATGTAAGACCTGCCAGTGCTGCAGGAAAGGCCCGTCCAAACTGCCAGCTTAAATTGCCAGTATTTTCAATTTATTGCACTCTATCAAACTATTAATTCTAGCCATTAATGTTTCTTGTAGCATCTTTACTTTAATTGAAGTATCTATTTAAAAATACCAAATAAACACTAATATAATATTATGTATTCGAACATCACAATGAATCTCTCTTCTCATTTAAATATCAGACATTACTATAACATTATTATTTACTCGTCAATCAAAAGACTATCTTTTTAAATTATGTAATACAAATCTTTTCATTAACACCATCCAACAAACGATATTCAACTCTCACACTTTCAATTTAAAGTTGAAATTCAATTGTTTTATCGGTCTATTGTTCCCTGCTTTCTAAACGAGCCGACACCGGAATCGATTCAATGATGTTTTAATTAATCGAATGATTTCATATCAATTTGCTATTGTGTATCGATTGTGAACAAATTGCCTTCCTTTGTTGTGCATGGCAACTGTCGGTATCGTTAATGTAACGCTTAACTCATTAACAGTTGCTCAAGACATTCTTGAATTCTTGGATAAGGTCAGGGATTAATCATTTTTGGATTATGTTGAGATTCAGTTTTGGTTGATTTTGTTCAGTTTTACAGTCGTGAGGTCTATGTTACTAACAGTTGAATCTAGTGATCGTTTTTACACCTGCTTTTCTGTAATCTCATTAAACTAATCTCTCACATGAGTTTTATTGATACACATAATGATATAGCTCAAACTATAGGTACTTAGTTCTTCAAAAGTGTCCAAAATTTACCTTGTACAAAAAATTGTTGTTCAGGTAGTAGGTAATACATACATCCAAAACCTCACGTCTTTTTCCCGTGGGGGGTAGGCAGAAACTATAGAACGCCACCTGCTACTAGTGGCGGTACTTCCATACAAGCCTAAAAGCTTGGCTTGCCCTTCTAACCGTCTGCTTGCCTTATGAGCTTGCCGTATTGTTGGGCCCTAGGCACACCATTGGCAGCTTCTTTCTTTATCGTGTGGTTAGAGCTCAACCTGGTGTCAGACTTTTTATGCCGCCCATGGGCCTCTGACTTCTCTTTACGTGCCGTCAAGAAATATCTCTTAAGGCATGCTGGTTTCCTCACGATGTTTTCCTTCACCGAAGCAAGTGATAATTATACAATACGCACATGAATCTGAAAAATCAGAGGTGCCTGCTACGATGTTCACATACTCCTTCTGCTTCCACGTTCATACATCTAGTCCACTAGAACATTTTGCAATAGATTACTCGTACTTATAATTACGTCCATAACTTCGTGAGCCTCCAACATAATTTACTCTGAAATGGTTATTTAACTCAGCATCAGAACTGCGGCAGTTCGTGAGGATCGTGACAGGCGGCGCTTCCTAACGCAGTTAATTATAACTGTAGTTATGTAATTAATGTTTATGCTAACGAAGGATTAGCTTCCTCAGTTAATCTGCCTATTACGTTGAGAAATGTTGCTGTTTCTGGTATTCTAGTCATCTAGGTTATAGAATGTGCATGCGCTGGAAATAGTTCTCAGTTTTCCAGTGTTTATCGAATTAATTGAAATGGCAAGAATTCTTCTCGTTGCGTAAACGAGAAGAGTTGTGCCTGTTAACGGAGCCAGTCAGCAAAATTTGGTATCCCTCAAAAAATAAATAAAATATAAATATATTGATTGTTTCACAGGTTCAATATAATAAAATTAATAAAAAAAATTACTTTTTTTCTTTATTGCACCCAAAACAACAATCAAACATACATACAAATTGCAATAACATAGCTTATGTACAAAATTAATTATTTATAATTATATTTTTTTTTTAAATTAATTATTTAAATAACAGTACACAGGGTGGTCTCAACCTACCCTCGTATTTTCATTCGTATGGGCTCTTTCAACAAGGTTTAAATTCAATGACCTTTTACTATGTAGTTTGCTTCGAAACAAAATGTATACTTTAAGTAAATAAGTCAGAAAACTTGATTGCGCGTTGATGTCTTTTACACTAACGAACCAAAAAAAACTTAGCACTTCTAGACAATAATTGCCTAATAAACATAATAATAATTATGACCTAAATATACAATTCCAACTACAAATTAGGTACGTTCATAAGCCCTAGTTTATCATACAAACATTAATTCTAGAGTAGTTCTAAGAAATGCAATGCTTATAATATTATGTATCAACGACGAAATCTATGCGAGCGTCCTTCGCTAAGCCAACAGTGTGCGCAAACGCACTTCAACCTTGGTGCACGCGTCGTGGCGTAGCGTCGGCAAATAAAACGCACTTACTTTTAGCGTCGGCAAATAAAGTGATGATTTTGTACATAATCTGTAAGATGGGATGTTTTGTTTAGTAAAAAAGGTTTTTTATACAGTCCTGTATATTTGGTTAAAATATCTTGAAGGGGAGATACAGGATGTTGTTACAATTTTGTATTGTTACATGATTAAGTACCATAATAACCAAATAATTTTAGTTAAAAAAGTTATTAAAAAAGACAGACATTCCAATGTTTTCATTATCACGAAATCATGACCTTTGTTTACATCACTTTTTCATAAACCGGTTACTTATACCACAAAAATTAAAGTTACGCAATGCATTTTAAACATATAAAATTTCTTTTGATGAAAACAAATAGCGACTTTTGACCTGAACTCACATATTTTAGCCTAAATTAATCGTGACTTTTAACCCAGGGTTCCGTAGTATGAATAAGTAAATCCTTTATCATGTCCATCTATTTTAGAATATATCTATTTTTAAATATTTCGAGTACATTATTGTGCTAACAGTTGAAAGTTTTGGAACCTGTAGTACAAAGACATCATTCAATGAGTTCCAAGGAAAATCTTACTGGCAAATGCGCCAATATCTAGTAGCAAATTATAAAGGTTCAAAAAAACGAGAAAATTAAATTTTCAGGTAATTGTGTTTAATCGACAGTACGGAACTCCGCACTGGCTCCAGCAAACGCACTTACCATGTTTTTTTTTCTAAAAGCGTTGACTAATGAAAGCTCACGCGCGTTTACATAACAATCACAAAAGCTTTCTAACGTAACCTTGCACGTTAAGTCTTACCATTCCGTGACTCATTACGACCAACATCGCCTCAGTTTCGCAACACCCTGTATATGCCCTTACACACGAACAATTGAAATCCGACCTTGTTTCCAACCCATTAGATCTCAATATCAATTGTTCTTATTTCAGAATTCCACATCAATGGAATTTGAACTTTGTCTTTTCATAGTTATGGCTGGTATTTGATTGAATGATATTTCGAATTGCATAAATTATTCCTCAATGGAATTTCTACTTTATTTGTGTTTTGCAAAGGTTGGTTATTATTTAAAGGCTGTCTTGGAAGTGAACGTAAACCGAAGTGGTTTGCGGAAAAATGGTTCAAAATTTTCGTATGGCAGTACAAATGTAATTAAATGTGTAACGAATGGGTTGCGGTCTACCATAACAATGCAAACTGTTGGGTCGTGGGTTCGGTTGAGTTCCTTAGTTCAGAAGTAATGGAAGGAAGAGTGGTTTTTATGCAATGACTCCACTGTAATGGCGATACGGTAGTCAAATAAATTAAGAAAAATTACTTGAAATAAAAAATGAATTATGTAATCATTACATAGTAAGCTGTTAATACACAAAACAGTCATATTTTTCATCAACGTCATCGTTTCAGCCGTAAGCCGACTGCTAGACTAAAATCCTTTTCCGAGGTCATTCAGTCCTACGGTCATGGGTCCAGGCTAGGTCCATGTGGGCCGAAAAAGTCGACAATAGTCATTAATACCAATGTTTTTCTCTGAGAGTTAGAATAAATCAATTGTTTCACACAAACTGATATCTTGAACTTAAGGCTCCGCTAGACAATGCCTCTAAAAGCCTAATGTCCACCTTCAATTCAGCCAGCCACATTCCACCAAATCGGAAGTGATCGGAGGTATTCGTACGTGGGACGCAACTTCGGTTATCTTCGGCAAAGTCCGGCCATTGTTCGGCTGGTCAACCTCGACTTACTGATCCAGTTCTGACATAACTGTCGAACTAGATTCGACATAGTTGACACACTGCTTAATCTTGTGACGTAATGAAATTGAGAGCAAAATTAAGTAATAGTTTTTTTTTAAGTTAATTATAACGTTGAGCAATTATTGTCTAAGTTAAGTTAATTTATGGTTGTGGACCAGTGGGTTAGGCTGGTATTTGTATGCGTTTATGTTTTGAATAAGAAAATTATGCTAAATATGTAAATGTAACGTCAGTAACAAAAACCGCAGAAAACTATGGGCACGAGAATAGTAAAACTTATGGTCCACAGTACACAGTACAGTAAAAGCAAAAATCAAACTGATATTTACGCGTGACATTTGATTTCGAATAAGCGATTGACGAAAAAAGTCCTACTGTATACTAACACTGTTAGCCTACGTCTTCCCACTGCTGGGCAAAGCCCTCTCCCCGTGACCTCCAGTTCTCTCTTCTTGAGATAGTTTTCCAAAAACTAATGCACCTTTTGGTCACCCAGCAAAGAAAAAAAAAAAGTGCTCAACTGGTTTGAAATTCAGTTCCAAGATTTAACCAATACATACTAACTAACTAGTCAAGTTAAATAAAAGCTTAGAAAAAAGACTAGTCAAAAAAACTAGAAAAACCACAGAATTCTAACAAAACTAAACAAAAAAACATCAAATTCACATCTTCTACTCCTACTCAATCGCTCCACTTAGTCACAAATGCCCCAAATACGGCATTATGGCCAGAAACATCGTTAAATACATCGTATAAATCTGAAAATATTATCGAGAAAGGACTGCGCCAAGTACTATTGACCTCCGCCAAGGTTTTCGAGTTTCGCACTGGTGACATTCAAACAAACAGCGATACGGATGTGGTGCTACAGTTATTGTTTGGTGCAAGTGTACTTTAAGTTGTGGGTGGTTAGGGATATGTCAATAATCATGTTGTACATTATAATATGTCATAGAGTCTATGACATAGATACTCTTGGTATTGAATTATCACAAAAGGCGATATCTACTTCCGTGTCGGGCATGGCCTAAATATTGTTTTTTATATTTAAAATATTACATGCATAACGTCACGCCTGTAATACTCGACGGGTTAGGCAGAGCAGTACTTAATATTACACCCACATTTCGCCAAGCTTAAATCCCATGTAATAGGGGGGAGCCTATTGCCATCAACTGGGCGTAAACCCAGACTACGTGGCTGCTACTGAGAAATTCCTAACGGAAAAATCCAATACCACTTTGCCCGACCTGGGAATCGAACCCAGACCTCATGCTGAGCAGTCGCGCTTGCGACCACTGGACCAGCGAGGCAGTATTAAAAATATTATTACAAATATTAGTTAAGAGTGCAAATCATGTTACTGCTGGCCACTGAGAATATTCATAATGACAAAAAAAAAACAATTCACTCTGCCGCGAGTAAAACTTTTTTGATTGGTTTTTCTGCGTTTGTACTTACCGTGACTTTACTTTGTACTAGTTTTTTACTAATGTTCGATAATCATGATTGATCAGCGAACTTAGCTACTGCATGATTTACAAGATAGATCTGTTCTTCCTCTTTTTATTTAGAGAGCGTCATATTTTGATAATTTATATCCACTCCACCTCGTCGGTCGAGTGGTCGCAAGCGCGATTGCTGAACATGAGGTCCTAGGTTCGATTGCCGGGTCGGGCAAAGTGTTATTGGGTTTTCCCATCAGGATTTCTTTTAGTAGAAGCCACGGAACCTGAATTTTTGCCCGGTTAATGGCAATAGGCTCGCCTACTATTACGTGGGACTTAAACATAACTGGCGAAGTGTGGGTGTACTATTAGGTACACCTCTGCCTAACCCTTCGGGGATTACAAACGTGATTTTATATTTATGTTTACCCTTTAGTACTTTTCCGAAATGTGTATTCTTATATTCTGTGTTAGTCATCAGTCTCTCCGAAATGGGGTATTTCAAAGTGCAGAAACACAAAAAATTATCCTTGATTGGGTTTCGTTGATAACTCGTTAAGTTTAAAAGTAATCTTCAAAACAAGCCCCATGTTATAATTATCTGAAGCCCTTTGTTAATGGAATAACATGATTGAACTTTTATGTTACGACAAATGTGATGGAACAAGACAGTGTCCAAAATCGAATCCTGATCCTGACGTTTAACCTCAGAAACTGTCCATGAATCTTGAGAAAAACATAAAACAACTTAGGTTTACAAACCTAAGTTATTTTATGTTTTTCATGGCATTACAATGCCATTCCATCCACATTTCGCCAATTATATTTGAGTATCATATATAGGGGGCGCACCTACCTCCAACAATCAGACACAAATCTAGACTCCGCAGTTATTAATTGATATTTATTTTTCTTAGAACTCGAAACATATTTTTTTTTGTCAAAATCAATAACAGAACCTTCTCAATCTTTCCAGATCCACGAGCACATGACTCCTGAAGAGCTACAGCGCGTCTTCCACGTAGACCACCACACCCTGGTGCCGAAGTACCACCTCGTCCAACTCACACACCACCTTTCCAGGCGGCACATCCCGGGCACCCATAACTCCAACTCCTTAACCCAGGGCAAGTCCAAAATCCCCCATGAGAAGCCCTCAAAGAACCATTGGAAGACGGAGACCAGTCCACCTTCATTATTGAACGATGAAATGTTCGTGAAAGCGAAGGAAGACATCAAAGATGTGGACATCATAGGAGACTTAAATAACACAGTTAGTGTCAATTTTGATGTGGCGAATTCTAGTGAAAATAGTGACAGTGCAGTGTTGAGTGATCTTGAAAGGCTGGTCGAAGGCCAGGAGTTGGATGTGCACAAAATAGACCTGGAGGCTTTCGGGAGGCAGCTCAAATTGGTGCTGAAGAAACAGGAGGGGTTGTTGAAGAAGGATGGCTTGAGGATGTGGAAGGCGCATCAGAATGAGTCCCAGCCTCATGGGGTGGAGTATGAGGAGCTGATTTCGGTAAGTGATTTTGTTTTGTTTCTTGTTTTTTTTTTCAATTGATAGTGTCTTTTAAATAAACAAGGCTTTATTAGAAATATGAAGACGCCTTTTTTTGCTGATCAATTAGTTAGGTACAATTTTATATTTAACCAACCTAAGTAGGTATTAGTTCTCATAAACCGCACAGTTTAAAAGTTTTTCAAGATTTTACACGTTATAATAATTCATCGAACAGCTCAACCAAATTGCAGTTTATATTAATCAATAGCAGGTTTCATTCTTGTTGCTACTTTTAATCTCAACAAAATAAATCGATTTGAATAATCGATTCACATTCCCATGAGATAACAATCGTTCACCCATATACGGTTATTATCGAGTGAAAAGCGAAAATCGAATCGATACCGTTCGGAAATAGCAAACAATGCGGAGAAGTGACAACACTAATTATAACTAGAATGGCTAATAAGAGGTCGGATTAATTAGGGCTGACACTTGAACTATAGAAAATCTTTCTTATATATAAAAATCTTGTGTCACGGTGTTTGTGGTCGCAGTCTTCCGAAACGGCTCGACCGATTTTTATGAATTTTTTTATGTATATTTGGTAGGAATGAGAATAGGTCGTAAAGTATATTTCACAATGCTAGGTGATTAGGGCGCGAGCGAGCCAAGCTAGTAAAATTGTATTAAAAGCTAGTAAAATTGTATTAAATACTAGGCATCAGTATACAATCGAAGCCAGAAGAAGACCTTGCCTTGTTGTTGTGGAACAACCTGATTATGGTTTCAAAGATCCGACCGTAATAGGTTCCAGACAATGGCAATTAATGAGAAATTTGTGTTGTATAGATGCCAGCACATCAAGCTACCCGAAACTGTCAAATTTTCCCAATCAATGTTGAACCTAATGCTTTAGCGATAAAGTTGAAAATCTATTAAAGAAATTTGACAGATTGTAGCAGCTTAATGTGCTGGCGTCAGTAAAATTAAAAAGGCGATCAAAAATGAGCCAAATTGAAATATTTATCAACGACAATGTTAAGATGTCGAGTTGAGTCAATCTTCATTATTGAATTTAGGCATCCTATCTGCTTGAACCATACAAAAGATATTTTTAACTAGAATAGGGGAAGTTTTGTGTCTTCTGGTGCGTTTCATCATCTTCCTGCCCTTGTCCCATATAACTTGAGATCTAAGTCTTATAACTCGTAAGAAGCTTAATTATATTGAAGACCATTAATTAGAACGTATTGAGTAACAACCCTACTCTTCGCAATTGTTCTATAGCGGATGATACAAAAACGCGTGTACCTCCTGCTGTGGCGGTGAAAGCTGCCTTCCCACGCAGGTCTTATCTAACCGTGAAGCCTTCTGTTTACTAAGAAGTAAGAACTAGCAGGGGATGAAAAGACTAGCAAAAACATACACTTCTTTGGGATGAGTTTGGAAAGCCAAATGTGCAGGAAAACATTACCAATACTGCAGCAACATGTATACAGGGTGGAGCGGTTTACGCGAATTCAGTACATCATTCCCCCCCACATCGAAATTTTTCATCGGTAATTAAAGAAAAAAGCAGCGGTTCTTTCCATTTTGACCGTGTAGGTATTGCATTTTTGTAGGAAACAGCATTTTTTTTTTAATTTTGGAAAGTTTGTGCGGCGATGTCCCTTCCATCATGTATTATAAGCAACATAATTCCTCGTTGTAGGTAATTAACACATAATGACCATTTTTCTTCTCGTTCTGATCCGTTATCCCTGTTGTTTCGACCAGCATAATCAATCCATAGAGTTTTTATGTTAAACTTGGGCCTCCAAATACAGTGCCTGTCCAAACAGGGGATGGACAATGTGATTAAAAAGTGAAGTTATACTAGACGTCCAGCATTTATGTCATTATTTTTTCGTATCATCACCATCCCCAACCTTAATACGCCCTCTGATACGCAGAGACAACCCTTTGCTCTAGAAATCTACACATTTTGATAGCACATCAGACACCAAATCCTTTTACAATACCTACTTTGGAGAGAAGCTGACCAGTCATTAAAAACGTTTCACATTTCTAAAACACAACTATGGCAACATTATCCTCAATAGAACTGTTGAAACGATTTACCAACACAACCAACAGATGTTTAAAAAACCTACTTTTATTACAAATATCTTCTACCAATACACAATCTGTAATGATTACAAATAAACCGGCTTGTCAAACTGTAATGAATACATAACTTGTGCCGATTACATAAGTTAATGGTGGACTATAAAAGTCGGACAATAAATTGTTGTTTAAATCGTGCACAATGCAGTCTAGATCTGCGCTTGTTGGGTTTATCGGAGGTGATCTTAACAACCTCGTCGTGTTACATTTGACGCCTTAAATTGTGACGAGTGTGCTGTGTGATAAGATGAGGCACACACTCAGTGTCCATCCCCAGGAAATTACTTGTTAAATTATCAAAAAATGCACCTTTCTTCTGCGCAGATGCGCTATATTATAATGAAATATAGTATAGGCAAATGTAGGATAGGAAGTCGCAATTAACAATATCTGTCAGTTACTAAGTATCAAACACGACGACTAACAGGGGAGAATGGAAGAAAAAAACGTGTTGCTCTGACCCTAAATAACAGGAAGATGATGACTAACTAGCAAACACCAGATTATGATGATTTCTGACTATTCCCTGACTTGCTCAAATAATCTGTTAATCAGGAAAGTAGTTCCGTTGGTGCGAAGGACCGTTGGAATAAAAAAAAAGCTAAATAAATCACTGACAGAGGATGTCTTTGTTTAGTTAGTTTGTCTAAATAGATCGCTAAAGCAAAAAATACCAATCAATGAAATGCAGACAAAATATATTAGTTTGAAGTTTCCTATCACTCAATCAATCATCTCTGCCTTTTGCAGTCCACTGGTGGACATAGACCTCTCCCAATTTGCACCTTTGAAGCTTCCCAAAAATATCGCGACGTTGAGCCATTATGCGCCCTAAATTAAAATGACAGTTTTGAGCCATTATGCGCCCTAAGTGAATATGACAATTATGAGCCATTATGCGCCCGAACTTATAGTGTAAACAAAATGCTACTGTTTTGTATTCTATAACGTTGTATAATTTGTGAACTAGAGCAGTTTTGTTATTATAATTGGTTAATTTAATATATTTGACTTTAGAAGCGTGTTTGTCCTCGAAAATGGCCCCTGGAGATTATTATCAAGTGTTTTATAACGCCGTTCTGGTAATAAAATAAACGGAAAATTACCCTTTCATGTTAAAAGTCGGTAAGCTATTTTATATGTAACTGATAATACTATTGAATAATATTTGAATCAGCTTAGTCTAAATTATTTAAAAAAAAAAACAGGGACCGTGATATATAGACAATTCCTCATACAGAATTAGAAACGGATATAAAGAAAAACACCAAAATTAATCCAGAAAACACAGGCATGCTCTTTTATCCATAAAAAACAGTCTTATTGGTCCAATGAGATCCCTAAAAGCATAGACAACCAAATCGTAGTTCATAATAAAATTACCATGTTATCTAGATATTGACGGCTGAGATGTCTTGCCTAGGTCTAGTTCTAGTTCTAGCTAATAGACTATATTACCATAAATAAATAATGCATACTACAGAAGCCGAAAACGGTGTCAAAAGTACTAAAACAAGTTAGTACTTACATTTAGTTGTACATTTATATTTTGCTTTACCTTGATCGCAAATGCACTTAGATCGATTCGAATACCTAGATCGAGGTTAGGGTTCGTGTTTAGAATCTGGAATCTAGATTTTCAAGTTGTCTTTGACATTAGGTGAGTAATGGTAACACTGTTTATGTGTTTTGTGTCTATTTCTATATTTTAGGAGCTTATTGTTGTTTATACGAATATTGGAACTGAACGAAATGTAAAATACGAAGACAGAAGTCCATTATTGCAAGTAGCAGAATCAGTCATTATGGTGTTTTTAGAAGAATTATTTCGGCTGTGGACGTATTGTAACTGAATGATGAAAAAATAAAATACGTATTTATAATACAAAAAAAGAACAGTCCTATTGGAATAAAACTATAATCATCTTCCTGCCCTTGTCCCATGTTACTTGGGGTCGGCACATCACGTTTTTTTTTTCATTCTCCCTGTCAACCGTCACGCTATCATTTACTCTTTTTTCTTTAAAATAAAACTATATTCAATACTAATTATACAGCCAAAATAAAATTATAAAATAAAAAAAAATCCTCAATTGTCAAAGAATTGGACAGAGACGAATTTGCATATTTGCATATTTGCTTGATCAGTATTATTTTAGAACTTTTTATGATTACATTAAAAAAGGTTGATTTTTAATATTATAGTCGATGGATGTCTCTAAGCCGTTTTTGATAACCTGTTGTAAATTATGAAGGACATGTTTATGGCTGTTTGATTGCATTAATTGCAGTGAAGATTTAACAGGCTGGGTCAATGATATAGGTCTAATTGGAGATGATAAGATGAAGAGGTCGTGTACCTAAGGCTTGGTTTCTACCAAAGCGGAGAAAGGTTGTCAGTCTTTTTGGGCCACTGACTACTTTTAACGCCTGTCAAAGATCTACAATTGACAGCCGGGATCAACAGCTTAACGTGCTTTCCGAGGCACGGAGGAAACTCGGTGTGTAATGGGTGGTAACACATCCACAGACCAATCTAGTCAAGCACGGCTTAACCTAAAGATCGACCCGAAGCGGCTGTTATTATTTAGCCACGAGCTCCTTCCATAGTTCTCTATTAGTCTGTTAATATTCTCCCTTATCGGTTACCTTACCAATCAACAATAAAATCATAACTTACATAACTATTACGTAGTAATAACTGTGTTATTTAAGCTAAACCTCTCAATGTCCATCAACAAGATATAAAGTCGTTGTTTTAATTTGGACCACGCCCAGATTTTATAACTAACTGTATTTGTTGTACGCATATTTGAATATGCGATTGTATAATATTCGTATCGGCTTGATTGGATTTCTGTGTATTATTCCAAAGAGGTTTTGTTTAAAGTTAGGTCGTCCAAAAAAAGGTATGAAATAATAAATGTTTTGTATTAAAGACTTTGAAATATTTAACATATCTACTGAAATTAATGTGGATGTACTATAAGTAAGCCTGTTCCACCTCTTCGAGGAGTATTTATTTAAAGATATGTGTGTGAGAGAATGTGTTAAAAAATGAAATAAGTTATTTTTACATCATGAGACTTGTAAAAGATAAAATAATCCTGTTTTTAGTTTTTCAAATGAATGCTTATTTTATTTGTCCATAAAAGCTTTTATTAATTATTACGGCCCTAGATTATAATCAGCACAGATGACAATTAATAATCATCGATCTTCACGTTGAGTTTTTTCTTTTTGAATTCGGTAATATTACTTAAGATCTGTTTCATCAAAAATAAAAAGGTTATCTTATGTCAACTAATTAATAAAACTTAATTTTATATTCAGTTTTATTAGTGCATGCTAGTTTTGTTTTATTTCTTTTAATATTAATTTTGCCACCTTTATGTTAATTAGTTCAAGATTTAAAACACGCTTTAATTTGTTAAGTTATGACATAAATTGTATCCATAGAGTGTTTTTCGTTTTTTTGTTTTTAAATCCTCGCGTGAGCTGTCAACTCACGTGTAAAACCATAGAGAAGAGGTGTTAATAATCAAAACATTTCTATTTTTAAATAGAAGATAGTTATATATCCAATTTATTGAATTTATAATTTTAACTCACTGATTATTTAATTATGGTGAATTGGCGAGGTAAGTTAATACAAATATTCTAGTATGTTAATAGATTGAAATAAAACCATATCAAGTTCATAATTTTGCTGTTTAATTCTTTTACTATTGGCTGTAATTAAGTTTTATGATGGAGATGGGATGACTCTTCAACTATTAATATATTTTGAATTTGCATTATAAAGGTGACCGCCAGAAACTGCTCTTGTTTTATAAATAACTTACATTAAAAGATTTTAATATTCGTGAAATATTTGAAAGACTATCTTATTATTTTGCTTTCATCCAGAGATATGCACTAAAGGCAATAAAGAATAAGTACAAAATTTTCAGCCACTAACTGCATTTATTTTTTTATTTTGTTAGATAATCTTAAAATTCCTGACCCTGTAATTTCTTTCTATTTCGTGCGGTTAGTGCGTAACCTGGTCCATGGCTTTCTAACTTGGCTCTACATGCCGTCCAGGAATATCTCTCAGGCATGCTAGACTGCTGGTTACCTCACGAAACCATAAACATGTACTACCACATTATCCGTCCATACCTATTTAGAAAATGTAGAATTTTGTAATCTGGTCACAATTTCCGAACGATCATAAACCTCATTTGTAATTTAAATCTAAGTAGCTAGTTATTATAATGAGGTTGCTTTTATTCCATCATCGCTTCGCACACGTGGCTGGGGCAGCCAAAATCGTACATTTATATGAATTTGCATAAATACGGTATAGCTGAATAGATATGAGGTGAATATGTAATCGAGAACTTTGATTTGTGCGACAATCGTGCGTTTATTGCGACTGGCAATTTCGATTTGTTGCGTTTTGAGTAAAAAATACAGGCTGGTGAGAAAATCTTCCAGTATTAGGTACAGTTGTGTCTCAGTTTTTTTTATCACTAGCTATTAAGCTGGCTCACTAGAGGTTTCAATAATCCTGTAGAACATACAGAGTGTAAACGGACTCTTTACTTAGCCGTCAACCAATTGCTCTGTACATCAAACTAAGTAACTCTACGCAAAAATTATTGCTGGGAACGACTTTTTTTTTGGGGTGCAAAGTCACTTTTTACTATAGAACTCAATGTATCGCATTCAAAAAATTGTGCTGATGGATGCATTGAATAGTAGGGTGGTCATGGAGATATTTAAAGTAAAGCTATAACATTAAAAACTTGTATTTAAAAAAAATACTTGAGAATAATAATTGGGACTTTGACCCCCAAGATCTGAAACTGGAAGGTTCCCGGTTATGGTCTAGAACAAAATGATTACAATAACGGGGAGAAAAATAATAGGTGTAAAATTAACCTTAACAAAGCCGAAAGGCACTTGGCCTTTCGGCTTTGTTAAGGTTAATTTTACACCTATTATTTTTACACAAATCTCAGGTTAGCCAACGTAACGTTAGAGAGGTAAAATAACAGTGAAAACACTGTACCAACACTGTACCGGTACAGGTGCATTATGATGCCTTTAATTATTGCAGGTGATACTTAAAATATTTTCTATAGTTTTGCAAGTTTGAAAAACTTCAAAAAACTTTCCTTCATGATAGTATTATTTTTGCCAACTTTTACCATCTTTGGCCAACACAGGTTTATTGGTCTTTCAATCAAGTAAAGCACAAAATTATGGGGCAATTCAATACACAAATGCCCAACGACAATGTATGTATGTCCAACATTTCAGGTGCTTATTGTGCACTGTCGAGCGAAATCCTCACTTTATGGACGTTGATCTCATAACAAGTGTTTATTATTGTGATTTTGATGCAGAATTTATAAAGGTTTCTCTTGCACAAATCTGTAATTTAATATTGAATCTAAGTAACAATTGCTTAAAAAAGTAGATAATAAAAATAAATAATATACATCATTTATTTTTATTATCAATCATGTAAAACTAATAAGTCTGAAACAATGCGGGTTATTTTATTTTTTAAATTGTAGAATAACCGGCTTAAAAAATCCTTCAAATATTATTATCATGTTTTGGCGAAATTGTTCCAAAATTCTGTCGAAACAATTATTCAAACTAAATGTAACTTAATTTTATTTATATGTATTACCATAGATTTTTATGTCCAATAATGTGTACGATTATCCTCCATTATGTATATTTTTACAATTTAGATGGGCTTTAACTTTATCTTAGCATATATTTACGTTTTGCGCTATCGGCACGTGGCAGAGTTGTTTATGGTATTTTAACAGTACATCTTCTAGTAGTCTTTGGTATGTCATGTCCGTTGCTGATTGGTGTTTTTAAATTACCATACAAGATGTAAATGGACCCTTCACGAAGCTTTCAACCATGCCTTCTGTACATCAAATTAAGAGGTACTTTATTTGATGTACAGAAGGCATGGTTGAAAGCACAGTTACGCAAAAAATATTGCTGGGAAACGACTTTTCTTTTGGGTGAAAATTCACGTTTCACGGTAGAACTTAATGTAACGCACTCAAAACATTCTGCTGATGGATGCATTGAATAGTACGGGAAGGTCGTGGAGGTATTTAAAGTTAAGTTATAACATTAAAAACTAGTATTTAAAAAAATACTTGTGAAAAAGTTGGAACTTTGACCCCCAATCATCGTAACTGGAAGATTCCCAGGTATGGTCTAAAACAAAAAATATCGCATGAGGGGGAGGACAAGTTCTCCTCAGCTTCGTTGAGGGTACTATAACACCCACGGTAGTAAAGATCATTTTGATTTTGACAGTGATGCCAAGTCAAAAGTAAATTAACTGAAAGGACTGTAATGACATTATTTCATAGAATTTGATTTTAAGGTAGCTATATCTCCTTTGCAATTATTTGCATTAGATATCTTCGATTTTTGACATTCAACCTACTACGAGACTTTAATATCAAAGCTATTTACAACATATACATTATTTACTAACTATATAAATTAAAATTAACTCCGAAATAACAAAAAATAAAAGATAGTTTCCAGGTGGAGGTCAAAGTATTTTGCAGAAATAAAACCATATCTTAAGTTATTAGCATAAAAAGGTTATGATTAGAAATTATAATATCATCTCATTAGCGGTCACGTGTGTTTCCACCGGCTGACTGATGACGTCATCCACGTGCTTTTGATATTTACGCTTGTTTGTGTTCATTAGGTACGCGGCAATATTTTATTAAGTACACAAAGGTAAGTAACTAAAAATAAATTCACAGAATCATGACCGTTGGTAGGAATGGAGGTAGGCCTTTGCCCAGCAGTGGGACGATATGGGCTAGCTATAATAATAATAATAATCAGCACGCCTGTGATCCCCGAAGTGTTAGGCAGAGAAGTTATAGGTCACCCACATTTCGCCAGTTATATTTCAGTGCCATGTTATCGGGGGCGAGGCTATTGCCGGCAACTGGGAACAAAGCCATATCCAAGACTGCGACTGAGAAATTCCTTATGGAAAAATCCAAATAACTCTTTGCTCGACTCGGGAGTCGCACCCAGTTTCTCACTCTGAGCAGTAGCTTGCGACCATTACTCCAACGAGCTGATTATATTGCCTATGTTAACGAGTAGCTATGTACAAGCTATTGTAAGAAAAGTATTAACCTTTCGTCTGCCGGAACGTAGATGTACACGAGACACAATGACTTTTTAATTGTGTCTGTATACTCGGCATACGAGTGGTTAAAACCATCTAATCGTGCTTTTTCCCAAGCATGTAGTCAAACTTGATCCTGAAAAACAAATGGCGTCACTTAAGCGTATTTGTAAGTGTTTACGCGCGAACACACGCGTAAATTACGCGACAATATGGCGATCACATTACGTAAATATGAGCGTAATGTGAGAGCAATTACATAGCTCTATGACCCAGTGAAATTGATTATTGTTCGCTAAAAGCTATTTGAGTTTTATGACAACAGCGTTTAAAAGCCAGGGTTGAGGTGAGGACCAGGCACTGATGCAAAAGTGTCGATCTTCATAAGCTATTCCTAGCCATACAAGTTATTTTCACCGTTGCACAAAATCAAAATCTTCTTATCGAAAATTGGAATTTGGTTAATTTGCCGCCATTTTTGAATGAATTAAATCTAGAATCGTTTAGTCATAAATATTTCTGAAGTATGAGTTCGAGTCATAAGATACTAAACCTAAAATGACGCATAAATGTGACAAGTAAATAAAATATTTTTATAATACCATACTTCCATAACTGCAATAAAATATTTTCTTTGTTTCCCATAACAATATGAATCAAAACAGAACAAAAGATCCATAGAGTAGTTATACATCTCGATATTTTCTTTTTATTTCAAAAGACGATGCACCAAAGATAATAGAGGTATGATTGACGTCACAATATTAATAATAATAATTGCAATATTGCAATAAACAAGCCACAGTAAACAATTAGCATATGAACGAGGAACATCCTCTTAGCAAATTGTTTGTTTTTTCACATTATTCTCACGGTTGGCTTGAGATACTTGCATTTTGATTTATTGATGTTTTTAAGATCATTGTCCTGTCAACGAGCTTGGTTTGATGTCATGTGACAGATGTCAGAGATATGCAGAACGTGTGTTTATGCATTTAAGGTATTCATAATTTACCCTTTGTCTTGAAAAGTTTCATGTTGGATCTTCGTGTTGGAATGTGGGTAATTTATTTAAGGTTGATTTTTTTCTAAGTTTTGTGATGGGGATAGAAGAAATAGGATACCTACTGAAAATATAATAAAACTTCTTATTTTTTTTAATTATCCAAGGTTAAGGGCAAAATTCTTAACAGTAAAGCGGAATAAAAGCTGATATTATTGTGTTTTATTATTATTTCAATTACTCACACAAATAAAACAAAGGTAAGCTTAACCCATACATACATACATAAACAGTCGATGTATTTGGCAACCGAGGCCACAAATAAGAAAACAATTGACAATCAATAAAATACGAACGAATTCAATTGCCTTCTAAAGGTGTCACTTGAATTATGATCTGACAGAATTGGAGTAAAACCACAGATAATAAAATCACCATTATTCTTTGAATACTGGAGGAATTTAATGTCCCTATAAACGGATGTTTTATTCAGAAGTTTGGTTATATTTCACGACCTACACTTAATAGACAATAGATTTGGTTAAATTAAGTATGTATTTGTTTCAGTTTTACCAATTCAATAGACTTTTAATTCAAATAATTATGCCAGACGTGACTTCGAATAGTGTTTTGGAACTATTGATAATTACTTAATTATCCGAACTAGTTCCAAATCTTTAAATTAGAATTTTATGCCACGTATCGTATCGTATCGCGTTCCTCCGTATCGTATCGTGGTCCTTTTCACATACGCCGTTACTTGATAGACCCTCTCAGCTTTGACTTTACCAAAAAGCACATTGCTTGCTGATTTCTGTAAACAGAGTCTTTCGTAAATATTGTCAAGAAACTCAAGTTTCCGCAAAGCCTCGGGTCGTTCATTTAAGTAAAGTTTAATCGGTGTTATTCAGTACCTACTTAAAGGGTGTACTTTTACCCGACTACGGCGAAGCCAAAAGGAGGAAGGGTTATGGTTTTAGCAGTCTTTGTATGTATGTATGAATGTTTGTATTTACGTACGTTCCTCCGTAGCGCCTAAACTATTCATCCGATTTTGCTACATTTTATTATTATAATGTAGTAAGTAACGTGATATGTTTCCCCATTGAAGAAAGGATCGTGATTATCAAGCCCCATACTATTGTGCGATAATAGTTTATTGTAATAAATAGACTTCACACAATATAATGAATATGATGTAATTTATTCGTCGTATTAAATTACATAATAGTTGCATTCTTAAGTTTTTAAATGCATTTGAAATATGGTTATTACAGATACACCTCATACAATTCAGCAAATGTATTAAAATAAGTAATCTATAGCACGATTCTGCACGAGTGACGATCATTTAGATGTACCTCCGAGTTCACCAACGGTCGACTACTTTTCAACCTTAATACTTAGGGCATAAGTGTGAAAACGGTATTATATCTAGTTCAGCCTGGGCGGTCACTCCTGCTACCTTACCTTACCTACCGACTGCTAAAATATAGCCATTCTCTTGGATGTAGTTCGTGTTTATTCGAGAGATGGTTATTGGTTCAGATATATACCTAAACTAGCTGTGCCCCGCGGTGTCGCTCGCCGCTCAGCTCCCATGGGCCGTAGCCTGGTGTTTATTAACCTATCTAAAGCCTTCCCCAAGAATTAGGTTATCAAATGTGAAAAGATTTTTTCTAATCCGACTGGTGGTTCCAGAGATTAGCGTGTTTTAACAAACACATAAACTCTTCAGCTTCATTTATTACCATTAGTACTTATTAGTATAAAGATGCGATACTATATCGGTGTCTACAATGTTTCTTGATGTTCTTGCTAGGCTCAGAAGATGACGGCAGCTGGTACATCGTGTTACAGCTGCAATTATCAACTAACATAATAAACATAGGAGGAAGCGTCTACCACATTCCTTTTATTACCGTATCAGCATATAAAATGGATAATTGCCTAGAGGTTATAGTGGCAAACAACACATAGATACGCAGCAATGATACCGTGAAACAAATAGTCAGTTACTTCCTTATTGAAATATTAAATTGATCGTATTCGAAAACCTTTGAAACAATTATGTCCAATACATTAAATATTTGGAAGGTCCAGGTCTTTAACTTGCAATAAAATTAAATCAGTTCCCAAAATAATGTTTCTGTACTGCTCTGAATTTGATTTGAATCCGCCATCTTCGATTCTCCGCCATCTTTGTTTTTCCGTCAAGTTTTCCCGCGCGATATTTTCTCATTGACAAGTCGAAGGGCTGCGGAAATCATGAAAGGACAACAGGGCTATATTTTATACCGACAAATGTGTCATGCATAGACAATATTATTATTTCCTTGCTTACACTTCCTTTTATGCAAAGATCGTGAAAATAACTCAAAAATATCTCCGTGACTGTATGATACATGGTCTTGTACCATAAAATTCTTTGTATGTGAATAATCGTGAGATGATATTCATCATGGGATGGACCACGGAAGCAGATTCTTATTTATATCTTCATAAGTTATAATATTATTTTATTAATAATACTTTGCATATTATTGTCAGTACGGCCTCGTTGCAAATTGTAATTGTAAGTATTAATTGTTGTTTATTGAGAAAACCTATTCTTAAACTAATAGTATTGCCAATCTATGAAAGACTTTGTGGTTTTAATATTTTTGGGTTTTATTCATTTGTGGTTAGATGACGTAGGTACACAGAGAGACGCACAGACATACATGGAAATTTAAAAAAAAACAGACATATAATAAACAACATGATAGAGGAAGACGATGAAGACAGCAGGCTCACGTTTGTCACTGGCAGTTAGAATTTGACACCTCGTTAGGAAGGTAAACTACGTGAAACAGAAAATACGCTAAGATTGTTTGACTTACTATTTTAGACGACAAATTGATCTACAATAAAATATGAATGTCGCTCGATTTGGAGAAAGAATGTTAACAGGTGTAGAAAAAAGATTTTTGCCTAGGAACATAACCCGTCTGCCTTCAAAGCAAGAGTGAACAGGCATCTTCTGGGCACGCTCGTTCCATCTTAGACCTCATCTACCGCTTTCCATCAGGCGTGATCAAGGTCAAGAGCAGGCCTATTTTGTAATAAAAAAATAAGAATTTGTATAGGTTTCTTCCAAACTTTCCACCTTGTAGTTTTTATTTTGACTTAAACGCGATATTACAGCTATAAGCATCTTAGTTCTGGAGAAAAATTGTCTGGCGGGATTTATTATTTTTTCGACTCTCCAACATTTATAACTTCTTGACAGTGTAGTAAGTAAAAAACATGAAGGTTCATTTCTTAGAATGAAGTTATTAATCTCGTGGCGACCGTCGGGAATTTCCTGATTTCATGATATTTATTTTGTGCCTCAAGATTGTTTGTTGGTCTGGCAATCATAAATTAGCATGTATGACTATGTTGAAGGTAGGATGATGCAAACTGCGTTATGTTGGGATTCTTGAGATAAAGTTCTATGTACTTACTACCTATTCTGTGAAATCTATATACTTATAAAATCGTTTGCTCTGAGTTCTGACTGACTATCAACTCTGTGCGTTGATAGTCAGTCAAACCACCGGACGGATCGGGCTAAAATTTGCATACAGATAGGTATTGTGACGTAGGCATCCGCTAAGAAAGGATTTTGGAAAGTTCAAACCCTTAGCGGATGAATTAGGGTTTGAACGTTTGTGTGAAAATCCGTCACCGGACGAAGCTGGTGGGGTTCGTGTAGTAAGATTATAAATCATCTATAATCGCAAATTCATTAATTCAGCCTAAACGGATGGGTCTAGATTCTAGAAAAGTAACGTAGGCAAAAGATGCTTTTATAGCAACGGTAAGCGATTCAAGTTCATCCCTTAAAGGGCATACATAGGGGATGAAATTTTGTATGGAAGTTCTTCACTTTTGTCGATAGGAAATATCATCGAGCTTACGGCTTGTTTTAAGATAATTGCGGAAAGTAGGTAAAAACCCGACTTCTGTTTGAAACTAATTCAATGTCATGGATTTGAAACAGACCTCACTCGTAAAATTCGCCAAGGCTCATGCCATAACAGCACAAACGCTCACGGAAAAACAATGAAAGTAAAAGTGATACGAGATCCTTTGTTTTAAACAATTATCACGAAATTAAAACGCATATTTTTGAGCAGGCACATGTTAAAGTAAGTTATGTAAGTACCTAAAGTAAATAAATCACGGCAAGTTAGGGTTGCCATCAGTCTTTCCAGGACTTGTCCAGCATTTGGGCTCTCTGTTTGTTGGGATTGGGACTTTGTAGAGCCTTGTCATTTCGTCGAATTTCTTAACTTAATAAAGAGAATAACAAAAAATTTAAGATGGAAAAGAAAAATAACCGGAGTTACGTATGTATGTCCGGCATTTTGCCAGGAACTTTCAAATTATCGGTATGGTAACCCTAATAAACGCATGTTAGTGTGAGATCAATACATATTATAAAACAAAGCCCTCCGCCGCATCTGTCTGCCCCCCCATATGCTTGAGCCAGCCCGCGATGCTGAGCCAGTACCAATAAATCAGCCCCTAAATCAGATCCAGCCTGTCCCCTTGCTGCCCTCCTCAGCGACGCTCTAAGCCGAGGCTCGTACCCCACAAGGGGTGCCCTTAACGTGTGGTCGCTTTGTTTATAAGCAGTTTTTAAGCCCCTGGCTGGAGGCCTTTCAGTCGAGGCATCCACAAGATTAGCCTGGTTAAGCAGTAGCCAGCCTACTAGGCTGAACTGCGAGATGCCATAAAAAAAGCGTCTGTTTGCCTGTCTGTTTGCGATAAACTCAAAAACTAGACAGAGTGATTCATGAGGAAGGTTTAGGTATATAATTTGTCAAGGTTTTGTGTTAATTGGTTGAAATATAACGATAATTGTTGGAAGTGTCGAGGGCTTCATCGAAAACGCTGCCTCGACAGACAAACAAAACATGTAGGCATAAATAATATGCTCTACTACCCGTGCGAAGCCGGGGCGGGTCGCTAGTAAGTAAATAAATATAATATCACGCCCAGCCTCCGTCGGCCATTCAGATCACGATTTGTGAGTTCCCACGCTATTTCACGTTTCGGCTAGATAGATATGCATTTAGAATTTTGTCACTAAAGCGGTAGGTTTTTCTTACGTATGTTTATGTGTTTTAGAAATTATCTTTTCAACGGCATTTTTAAGACATTTGGAAGGTTTTTGTGAGATAGAACAACTTTTCATTTAATCCAACTAGAGTTTTTGACAACAGGAAAATAAAGCGAAGGAAAAAAAAACTACACAAATTGTTCTCTTTGAATACCTACCTTAATCAATGTAATGCTTAATGTTTTCTTTTTCTTCTTCTGCAGGAAGATGAAGAGGATGTCGGCGACTTATACCAGGATGAAAAAAATGGAGCCGCGCTTCTTATCAGAAGACACCCCAAACATGGGAAGCTGGTTGTGGTAAGTTAGCATTCTCCTTGTATATCCTATGTTTGACTTAGTTCTAGCCTATCCACGATCGAGTAAAACTAATCTATATAATCAATAACAGTGACACCATAGACAAAAACATAAGCACTGGCCACTAATGAAATGAAACAATTCATAATTCGAACACAGTCGCAATGTGCCGCCATGCTGGCAGTTTTAAATGGCTCGATATAATTTGCGAATTTCTGACCACCATTATAAGTTACTAAGTTACTTCACTAAACAAAATTAAAGCAGCAAGACCGCCAACTTAATTAAAGGGCCTTAACACAATTGTTAAACGATGCGTGTCAAGAATGAATTTATTAATAAACGGCTGTTGTAATATTTGGCGCCATTTGCATAAAACGTCATACTTTAAACTGCTGCTGTTTGGTAAAGCCAAAGTTCACATATAATTCGTGGTTTGATAGTTTATCTGTGTCGTATTAATTGAAAGATTAATAACTACTGAACTATTGAAAATTTGAAACTGATTAATAGTGTTGTTGATATTTTGTAAGTGGCTGTCTATAGGCTGAATGTTGGTTCTCTTCAAAATCCATAAACAGTTAAGTACAGTCGTGACATTTACAAAAGTTTTGAATGACAACTTAATCCCTCGCTCCATCCTTGGGCTATGTAATCGTAGAAAACCCAGCATGATCCAAGATCCTAAATATTTGACGTGATTAACATAAAACGTCATACATTCAACAGGATGTGACAATCTCTGGATTTTGGGCACGTTCCAATGTCAATGCTAGCCATAAACTAAAGAAACTAGAGACGTGACTAGTAAAGATTATGAAGAAACTATGTCACTATGGGCGTGTTATAATAGATTATAACATCACGGTTTATTCCCCGAAAGATAGGACGCGTGCAGTAGATACTCACACCTAGTTATGTATATTGACAATCTTGGTTATTTTACCGCTGATTAAATAAAATCGATGACACTGTTGAAATTGGCAAAGAGCCCTTGAAACAGGAGCTGAACTCAGGGTCTCCGGGCTCCTAAGTACTAAGAAAAGCACAAAATCTCTTTACCCAGCCTGGGGATTGTAACCAAGAGTTGAAAGACCATCCTTAAAAAAAAAAAACATACCTGATACTCAACAGTCACGTTTACAGCCCCTAGTCCAAGATGTCAACAAGCAGACTTCATCATTATTTCTTCGATTTAAGCACAAGAAAATAACAATATTGAAAGAGGAAATGACCATAACGGCTATACATGTGTTTATTATTTTAGTATATTTGCATACCTACTAAAAATAAATAGATAAACGAATCATGAATGGCGTAGCTGACATGCTGCGAAAATTGCTAGATGAATGGTTTATATTTTTTGAGTCAAGGACGAATGGCGATATTATTGACAGAAAAAGCTTTGTAAAAACTTTAAATGTCCTTTATAGATCTTCCAATGACTTTGAATGATCAGGTTTAGTTGTGGTTTAGTCACATTTTTGTTCCTTAGTAGCGTCAATTTTCGGTTTGATCAGTATCATCATTCTCTTACCTCGTTATCGCTTTTCAAACAATTTTGGGGTCAGATTCCAGTCAAACTGGATGCAGCTAAATACTACCACAACCTATCATATAATTATTTAAAATCCAAGCTACTCTTACTGCTATCCGCGGTGCACATCTAGCTGTGAGACCATAGACACAATGGCGTTACAAACAAGACTAAGGTCGATTGCACAACAGCCGCTGAGCCGACCGCGGTACGTAGGTGTGAACGAGAATATCAGCTATAAGGTTTTTGAGTAGTGTTCGGTTTTTAAAGTTAGAGGACCAAATATATAGTTATCTTGTGTCCGCCTCTCCGCCCTTGCATCGCAGTCTAAATCACATTTTATGCTAGTAGCAATAGGGTTGTTGTTAGGTTCCTATCACTGACTACTTGACTAGGCAGTCAGGATCATAGTGAACTTTATTTTCGTGATATTTCGGTAATATAACTGTTACAGGACTGCACAGATTTAAAAGCATTGCCTCGTGTGATTGGTTGTCGTGAGTTTGATGCATAATAGAAAATTATAAGGTTTGACAGCAGACTGAACAGAGACTTAATCAGGCTTTTAGACACCGGTAAGCAGTAATAGTCATAGGTCTTGAGTTCGAACTCAAGACAAACACACCTCTGATTTTTCGGATTCATGTGCGTATTTTATAATTATCACTTGCTTCGATGAAGGAAAACGTCGTGAGGAAATGCTCGAGAGATATTTCTAGCCAAGTCAGAGGCCCATGGGCGGTATAAAAACTCTGACACCAGGCTAGGCACTAACCACACGATAAAGAAAGAAGACACTGGTAGTAGATAAATCTATTACAACTGCAAATTAAGAAATACTAATAATTATGAAATTAAGTATTAATTCAAATCTTTAGCAAGTTATTACAGCTTAATAAAATAAATACATGCCCCGATAGATAAATTATCTAAAGTAGCTCTTTCACATATTAAAAGCAGAAGAATAAAAAATAACAAACGAGTTTACTAATTAGTATAATTATCAGGTTTTTTTTTGTATAACGACTTCATCAACACTTTTATCAAGCTACTGTGTTAAGCTGTCAAGCACCTACTCACAGAGGATTGATTCGTAAAACGATCCGGACATGAATAAGATCTAAATTAATTCTTCTGTGTATACTTCATATTAAAGGCCTACATTATTTTTCTTCGTCGTCGCCGTTTAGACGAGTACCGAATACCCGGACTCTTGAACACTTCAACGGCGTTATTAAATTAGTGGCGGTACTTCCACAGTCCATATAAGCCTAAAAGCTTGGCTTGCCCTTATGGGCTTGCCCTTATGGGCTTTGTGTGTTTTTGGCCCTTTGGCACGCCACTGATATCAATGGTTTCGGACAGATCCTTCAATGCGCAGGTGGAGCACAAAGAGGACAGTAGTTGGGGCATCGTTTGTGAGGATCTGCAGCCGTATAAGTATATTAGAAAAAAGTCTTAGGCGTTTGGATTCCATTTTTCTTGTCATTATGATGTTTCTACAGATTATAAAAAAAAAATATTATATAAGATAAATAATTTGTTGTTGTTAATAATACACAACAAACATATAGAAAACATTCTAAATATCCCGTTTTCAGTGTTAATGATAATAAATCTGCTAAAGACTAAAAAACCTGTGTAATTGTGAAATCAAAGCATTTTAACTTTTATTTATATCCGATTATAGACATTCTTCACAATGCTTCATTATAATTCTGTGAAACATGAATCGTAAAATGCAATTCGAACAATGTTGGGACTATAAACTTTTTGATTGCAAGCAAGGTATTAAGTAGGTACCTTCTGCTATTTTCCAGAAAGACATCTCGTAAAAAAATTATATTGTTTTACGATCTTTTCTTTATTTTTATGATGTGTTGTTTTAAACAGTGGCTTAGTAAACGCAAAGTACTGTCTCAAGTATCTTACCTTATTTACGCAATTTATTTATGACTCGCGTTTGCTCGCAGCTTCGCTCCCGTTATGTACGGATATTAACCCCCGGGAACGTTTTAAATATAGCCTATGACACTCGGGGATAATGTAGCGTCCCGTTAGTGAAAGAATTTTCAGAATCGGATCATTTGTTCCGAAGTTTATCCCCTACATACATACAAACAAATTTTACCTCTCTATAATATTTGTATAGACTCATAAATACGTGATAATAATCGCCACCGACCATTCAATAATCCTTGTAATTTTTGGGGGGAAGCAGAGATATAAGATGCTTGTAAATACTTTAACTGTTATTTTATATGCTTAGTTCCATCATAGCTCTATTGCTACCATTCGGCAATAATGCGGCTAATCGAAGTTCCGTGCTGCTGAAAAATTGCTAATAGAAAAACTATAAAAAAATCATTAAAACGTTATAGTTTAAAAGCTCTGTATTTGTTACTTTTTAGGTTATATTTAAGCTGTTATATAAAAGGTTAGGTACCTTATGTTACCGAATTCGTGACCCGCCTAGTGAAACTAACCAAACTGCAAACGAAACAATCAATTGAACTTTATTTGGAAGTTCACAGTGATAACCGACGCTGATAAACACACAATTAAAATAAAGCCAGCAAAATAACCTTTGAACAGAACCGACAACCGACTTCTACTATTAGGCCTGCATAAAAATACTAGGTGTGCATGAAAGTGCTGTGCTCTACAAGACTGCAGTCATTATGCAGTGTGATAGTCGAATTACCGTACGTAAAAATACCCTTAACGAAGCCGAAAGGCACTTGTTTTCCCCGTCATTGCGATTTTTTTTTTGTTATGGGTCTTACCTGGGAAATTTCTAGTTATGGAAATATTGGGGGTCAAAGTTCCAACTTTTTCACAAGTTTTTTTTTTAAGTTGTTTCTCAGCAATAATTTTTATGTAGAATTACTTAATTTTCTGTACAGAATGCTTGGTTGACGGCTTCATGAGACCTTGTATAAGTATACTGGGCCTGGCGTGGTCAGTGCAAATGATACCGTTGGTACACTTCTGTTTCATACGTCAAGTTATCTATGGTTTTAATTTTGCATAAACAAGAAAAACAACCTGTGTAGAATTGCTCTGTCTCCAATAAACTGAAACGTGGCCAGATGAATGAGCTCCTACTAACACTGTTCCGTTGGTATATGATTGCATTACAAGCACGACTGCTGAGCGTAGCTTCTCAGGTTTGGCCCCAAAATGCTCGGATTAGTATCAGCCGGAAGGTTTGGCCTAATCCTAATATATAATATATAATAAATCCGCAGATATAATATCTTAAACTGTATAATTTAAAGGCCGTAAACCTCCCATAACTACGAGTCCTGCTATCAATGCTAACTGGTGTTTTTTTCTGTGGCACAGGAGGGCTCAATCGGTCACGACCTGGTGATCCGCCCCATCCCAGACTCCATGACGTCGGCGGCGCAAGACGACGAGATGTTCATGGACCCCTCCAGCATGATTGATATGGTATCCATCGACACTGGACTGCCTTTAGGTGAGTTTCCACTAATCATCATAATTGTAGTTACGCCTTTTTCCATTGGATTACCCTAATTAGGCAGATACTATGGAACGCCAACTGCTAAGATCCTTACATACTTCGTCCACGCTCATACACGCATGCCGCCGGCTGCGATTTCGGACTAAGCACCTTTTTTTCACCTTCAAAAGGCGACCGCTCTTTGGGGATAAGACCGGGGAGTGTGGGATTTTTACCTCACTAAAACCACCCCGGTGGTCACCATCCGCACATGAGAGGAGGCACCGTTTCCTCTTAAAAGACCTGTCCGGAGCCCCCTCTGTGCAACGTCTGTTAAGGCACATCCCTGGGGCGGACTAAGCACCTGATCTTTCTGATGAACATCACTAAGTAGGTACAGACGCCAGCACATCAAGCTACCCGAAACTGTCAAATTGTCCCAATCAACCTTGAACCTACAGCTTTAACGATAAAGTTGAAAATCTATTAAAGAAATTCTGTCTGAACATCAAAAAAAAAAGTCGCACTTGACAGAATTTGCATGCGAGCGAGACGGACCGAATAGTAGACATCCATTATGCCATTGGTTATGATGCATTTCTGAAGGTCTCAGGAATGAAATCTAATGTCTTCATAAACATTTTTCCAGTGAAAAGAAAAAGGGAAGATCAACAGAGGTTATCACAGGCGCTCAATGGCGCCCATCACGTTATCATCAAGAGAGACCCCGGAGAAGCTGAACACGACCATTTAGGAGATTACGGTAAGATTCCATTTACTTTAAAAGAAAAAAATTATGATTACGTTAAAAAGAAAACGTTTTTTTTAAAGAGACTTTTTTCCGAGTAATAATCGACTAAACGTGATCCGAATAGCTTTTTAAAAACTCGCAATCGCGTTAAGAAAAGACGCATTTACTTTTGCATTTAAAAAGAGAACATAAATCAAGATGAGCCATTTCATCACTTGTCAAGTGTCTGCCATCTAGAACACGAGTTTCTGAACTCGTAAACATGTTTACTCCTCATAAAATTATTTAACCAGTAAATCATTCTTACTATAGATAATAAATCAGAAACAGTAGCGACATTTCCCCATTATTACTTAGATGTATACACGTGCAGTTCCATAGCGTTGTCACGTGCATTGCGCATCCATAGAGGAGATAAGAGATAATCGATTATGTTAATAGTACCGGTTCCAAATGCCGCCACGTATCTCTATGATTCTTGAATGATTAAGCTCATGTGTTGTATCGATAATACTGATTTAAAATCGTGAATATGTTCAAAAAATTACTTGAAAGGTAATTTGAACTAATTGTTACTAATGAAGTCAAGTTAAAAAAAAAACAGACAAGAAACAAAGATTTTTGAGCATGATAGTTACATATAACATATCTTAAACATACCATTTCATTGACTCAAAACAGTCACCTTCACCGTCACCTACTTTTAAAACAAATTGGCCAACAATAATTATATAATAACCACAGCTGAGACTAAAACTTATAACTTTACACATCGGAATCTGATATCTTGATCGACTAGACTAAATTATAGAGTACGCAATCCGATTACGATTATTTTAGTCGATTAGGTCAGGGGTCACGTCAAATGCTTTGTTCGGCACTGAGTTATTTATAATTTCGAAATATTATTTCTATTAATAATTAAAATATTATGCTTTATTTTAATGAATGGGACATGCATAATAATGACGTGTGACGCAAAATAACTGGTTACGGAACTTTTAAGGAATTAAGTTTTTGAGCTTTTAACAGTTAGTAATAAAAAAAAAAGCTTTTACTTGAAAATTTCCTTATGAAAATATTTTAATCAATGAGCCTGCGGGCAGTTATTACACCTTTTAACATTTTTTTTGCACGGCGATGGCTCATATACTTATAGCATTTAAGTGTTACCAGATATGTCATCACTATTTTCAAATTATTAACTATAATTCATTCATTATATGATATTCTACAAAATTTTATTGTGTTGTTAATTTGTATTGTTGTTCTTCCGTATTATTAATTTTATCAGTTTCCAATCACAGTGACAAATGATTTTAACTTTGTCGATTCGATCAAAACATCTGCTACTAGTGAAGAATTAAAATAATACATTAGTCACTAATTTATCATCGTTAATAATGCCGTTTACATAATCAGGATTTAATCTTAGAATCTTTTAAGTCCTTTTGTGTATAATCCTAATATTGAACTTAAAAAACTAAAATGCACAGGTGCGCTACAAAAATAAAATAATAATTGATTAATGATACCTAAGTATTATAAAACAGGCGAAGCTCGGTCATGTACTAAATGACACAAACGGGTTTACAAAACACTTATTATTAGACTAACCTAGCTGTTCACTGAAAGCCATCTTTAATTCAACCAAAGAGTTTGATTAAATAAGTTCTCCCTCCGCCCAATGGCGACCAGCACCCCAATTGCATAATACACTTTTCCATTGTATTCCGAAGAATTTTGAAGAAATCCGTAATTCATTGCTTCAAATGTTTGAATAATTCGTCTGCTCGCCAGCTTAAAAAACGTAATGAATGTTGTTCAGTTGTCAAAATGGCATTAGGAATGTGAGTCTGTTACACTTTACCCCGGATCACAATTGCTCAATCGGGATATCGCATACGCGCTTCCACTATAAAGTATAAATAGACTTCGCTATTAAGAAAATCTAGGATAAGTAGTCGCACTATTTCATGGCAGGTGTATTAGCAGATAGAATTAATAGACCAGTACAGTTAGACTAATTAACATTTATATATCTTTTGGATCTTATCTCACATATTACAAAGTTGCTGAGATTATCATATTTATCCCATTTTACGTATTAATTTGTAGACATAAGTGTTAACGCTAAAATCTTAATAAACGCCTGGCTTATACCTACAAAACTCGTGGTTGAACTTTTGACACGTGATATGTAGAATTGATAAACTATTCGACAGTAGCTAGTAAAATCTTGTCATAAAAGGACATACAAACTAGTATCTTTAAATTCAGCCTTCAATTTTGTCTACTGCTAAAAATAGGCCTCTCCTATTTTGCACCAAAGCACTTAGTTCCCCATCATCCACATCCGATCTGTCCCAGTCGCCTTTTTAAGGTTGTCCAAATAGCTTTATAGGGTTGTTCTTAGCATTGGCTCCAAGTTACAATGATCTTGGCCTAGAATGGTGCAAAGATTGAGCCCAGTCTACCGTTAATCCTGTAGAGATGTTCTTGCTTCATTGAAGACAGTAGTGATAGTCTTAATCCAGATTATATATATCATTAAACAAAGGGTAGACTATATTTCTACGATGACAGAAAGTGCCTAGATTTGTAACATTGTCTTTAGCTAGATAACTATGTAGTCTTCATGAGTGCATTATTATGGGTTGATTTATATTACTGAGGTCTGTACTCTGTATAAGTTTATACTTTATGTTAGGCATGATAGAAGAAACGACCTTTTACCCATAACTTTATAACGCAACAGGTATCTAAGTCTAAGATGGAAACCAAACTGGTTTGCAAAAAAATGTCACCTCTAGTCTGTATCGATGTGATCAAGCTATCAATTAAAAAATAACAGAGCTAACATTTACCCAGTGTTTCTCTGGACTATGAACTGTCAAAGATCAATAAAAACATTGTTGATTGACTTTTGTTACCAATGTTTCCCAACGTTCAATGATTTGCGGATTCTTTTAATTGTTTTATGGGTGAAGAATTTTGATGATCCGGACGCGGTTAGTGCCAATCACGCTACTCTTCGTGACTGTGTTAGTTCGAGTTCCTGATCTTACACGCGTTACACTTTGATATCCCAGCAAATCCAAATAACTACATCGACGGACAGGCAAATTCTCTAATAAACGGTCATACTTTTCGGAAACGTGAACTGCATAGCATTGGTATAGGTTTGAGGTGTTTCAGGAAATTTTGGATGTAGAGATTTTAATCAATTTTGATGAATCCCACTTCTTATTATATTTAATAGGTACGGGCGTAAACAAGACCTAAAACAAATTCTAGTTATTCCAGACTAATTTTAACGTTAAACTGTGCAAAAACATGCTAAAACAAATTGTCCAGATTAATATTTATAACTATTATATATTTTTATTATAAAATCGTTCGTATAATGTCATGTTATCATAGATTTCCAAGACAAATCTCGTTTTGCTAATAAGTTCGTTCGTTATTCCGTCTTGGACGGGGTCATAAGGTCAGACTCTAACGTCACCCATTATTTTAAATTCACGATAGAAAAAAAGCTTGTAATAATTCTGCGGTTCATGAATAATCCACTATTTTGGGAAAACCGACGAAACGGCAGCCTATTTAAGTGTTTTTGCTGGGCAAAGGCCTCACAGGTGCAGGTTTTAACTTGTTTGTGGTCACAAGCTGTCTAATAATGTCGACTAAACTTGTAATCGATTCAGGATTCTAGCGCAAAAAAATCGACTAAACGAATTAATTAAACGAGGTGGTCCGCCATTTTTTAAATTAAAATGACAAATGGGATAATGTTATATTGAGAACAAAGAAACTTTGAATATATTCTTTGGTTTTCCATCGGAAGGTAAAGACGTGGTTTAGACTTCTGGACAATAAAATGAACTGGTTAAAACACAACTAGTGAAATATAATATTATTTCTTCACACGTCATACTTTTAAAACAGCATTGTCATGAAAATCATTATTACCAGCTGTACCTAATGATATTTGACCACAATATTTACCTGCATGTCATTAGGTACTACGTAAATTACCATTGCCTACATAAAAGATACCGAAATGAATATAAATCCTTTGTTAGATTATATTAGGCTACTAACAAAAAATTATAATTCAAATTCTTCAACGGAACACTTAATTACTTTGGGAGTGGCTATGTTGTCTGCGGATATCTGATTTACTACTATGTTTTATTGAGACAATATCCATTAGGTATCTACTTCATTTGTTTATCAAAGATCAATCAAAATTCCATACCTACCTATAGTATATTTATATGTCGCATTGTTTTAAGGCGCGTGGCAAAAGTCGGAACTAACGCCGCCATCTTGTTTTTCAACAAATTTTCCACTAACCATTTCACAAATTTCCACCAACAGCGCCCTTCTGACAGTGTAATCCAAGTGTCAAAAAAACATTCTGCTTTATGCCCGTAATGGGGTTACTATTGGCGCCTGAACGGCCAGGCATTTAGATGGTCATCAAAAACATAACATTAATGAGGCAAAAGAAAACTTGTTCGTCCTAATTTATTAGCCATCCTTCATGCTTTGGTTAGGTATTAGGTAAATAATCGATTTTTATTGAAATCAATATCATTTGCATTTTAAATTAAAACTGTCGTTAAAATAGAAAAAGTTCTATTAGTTCTAAGATAGGTAGGTACCTAGTTTTTTTCAGAATCTAGTGAATGCACAAATAATAAAAGTACAAAAATTATTCATGACGATGATACACAAATATTTTAAAAAAATCCGTATTTGTAACGGAAAATTTCTTAAATAATTAGTTATAGTTTTTTTTTAAGTCAACAAAATCTTCCTACGTCTTACCTATTCTGATAATTCTTATTATTTATAGTAAAAAAAACCTTTTTATAAGAAAAAATTGTTTCGAGTTTTGACCTTTCTGCCATCTATCGTTTCCCGTTGGTCCTGAATAGTAACTTAAACTCTTAGAGAGTTTAAGCTAACTTACTTTTGTTTTTTTAGAGACAATTTATAAAAATCACAATCTACACACTTATTAAGTTCTCTTTTATTATTTACAGCATTCATGGAGCCAGATCACCTGGGCAAGCGATTCAGGCGGAAACGCTCAACGGAGACTCATTCCAGGCGGAAAAGAGAAGCGCCCTACGTCATATACCCGGAGATTCTGGTCATCGTAGATTATGATGGCTATAGGTAAGGTTTTAGTTGTAAAAACTCTTGGGTATTTAGGGTCACCCCGTTACATCGCAGGCCTGTCGACGGTGATTAATGAGCTTCGCCGTCCGGCCGTCTTATGACGACAGGCCGTGTCGACGGCGCGTCCGTGTTCCACGCGCACCTCAAAGAGATATCGGCAACCATGAAGGGGGTCCGCAAGGGCCGATGCCTGCCGGGGCTGCGGAACTGTTCGAAAGAGATACCGCGGCCCTGGAACACAAAGGGAAAAGAAGGGACATGGATGGGTTTAAGTCAGTATAAGTCTGAAACTCCCCTCCATTCCGCCGCGGGAGGGGTAATTTGATGATTTCTCATCCGAAAATAAGAAATAAAAAAACCCCTGTTACATGTGACTTAAAATAAATGTAATTATCGAAATGTGGGTGTACTTCCTGTACACCTCCGTCTAACCCTTCATTGATTCCAGGCGTGATGTTATGTTATCGTTTCCAGGTTACACGGAGGTGACAACGTCCAGATCAAACGCTACTTCGTGTCGTTTTGGAACGGCGTGGACCTCCGATACAAACTGCTAAAAGGACCCAGAATACGGATATCCATTGCCGGTATCATTATTTCTAGGGTGAGTTGAGTGTTGTATAAAATTAAACTTTATGAGTTTGAAATAAGATTGATATTCTCTTGGCAAAATTGTTTCGAAATATTTTTAAGTTTCTCTAAATATAAAAGTACCTAAGTCATTTTAACAGAAAATAATATGATTACAAAGTTGGATATTTCATTAAACAAAAATAAATAATTAGACTAGTTAGAATAGCAACTTAGTAAATGTTTCTATGATGAACATTTTTCTCCAGATGATAACATAGTATAAAATAAGAAACACATTAAAATGTACATTTTTTATTGACATCAGCACACAATCATCATTTTTAAACAATTGAGGAAGGCATCCATTAGGCTCTTATTAGGAATTTGCCATCAACTTAAAATCAACCATTTCGTCGGTCTCTACACAAAGCTCCTCCAGTAAGGTCTTTTTAGATTTAGGATAGCCTTCTAGTATTGCATCCAACATATCACTGTAGATTCTTTTCCGTTTTCTAAAAAGGTAAAACAAATAAAAGGTCTTTGAAAAAAATTGTCTATGGAATTGAGCTGTTTTCATAGCAGAATTTATTTAAAAATAATAGAATGGGCCACCATTGACCATAGTGTACTGTACCTACACTATAAAAAAAAACTCAAATGATGATGGTAGGTTATGCATTGCACCTTTGCAAGTAGAGATGCAACATTCAGGATTCAGGTCTCTTTGGAATCTTAAAACATTTACCTGTATTCTTTCAACAATTTTTCATGCTCAGTGACTAGAATTTTCTTTTCCTCAGCACTCATAACCTCCGTGGAGGTTTTCAATATTTCCAACTTTTTTTCTGTGGCTTCTATTCTGTTTTTAATTTCATCTATTTTTGTTTGGGCTTGATCAGTAGTTGGTGTAGAGATTAGGCTTTTGAGGTTTATTTCAACTGTTTTCAAAGCATTTGATTTGTCTGCTAAATCTTGTGTGAGAGTTTTGGTTAGAACATCATAATCTAAAAAAAGATATTTATTTGATTGAAAGTCGTCATTATTTTTTAGGTTTTACATAGGTTTCTAATAAATAAATAATTAAAATCTTTATTTTTAGACCAGAGATCCATAACAGAATAAATAACTTGGCACTTAGTAACTAAAACAAGTTAAACAAACTAACACATAATAATATCATAATTTCTAATAGAAACATAGTTCAATTTTCGTTGAGATTACTACTAAAATCATAATTGTGATATACTGAACCTGTTGCATCCCCATCTTCTGCCACAGTTTCTGTTTGAATAGCAGCGAAAACTTTTTGTTTTCCATACAATTTACATTTAATTTTCCCTGCTTCACTCAATGCGTCTAACGCTTTCTGTATCGCTGACTTAGGAAAGGCCCCGCGTAAATTAACTGTTACATCCGCACACGAGTATGGGCGATTCGTTTCCACTAAATATTTTAGCACTGCTTCACTGGCCATTTTATATATAATATAATCAAAGATAAAAGATAATCAAAAACAAATTGAACCGAATTGTTGATTATTTTCAAAATCCCGCCTTTCAAGTTCGCTTTTGACAGTTATTTTTTTTATTGCCAATGCCAAAAGAAAAATAGTGATGCGTGTAATATCGATTTAGTAACATGTAAAATCAATAAAGATTTAATTATAACATTTTAAATCTTAAATTATGATGAGTGATGACATAAAGCAATAAATTATGTAGAAATAACAAAAAGTCTACCTTTATATTGGAAATACTTTGGGTTAAGATTATGCAAATTTAATGTGACTCGTTTTTGAATAAAAACCAAGTTTAAGGTCTGTTTTGTCCAGTCAAAATGTCTTATATCCACTCCCTGAGTAACTGGATTTTAACTTATAATTGATTATTTATTCACAATAATTATAGCCTAGTCACTTGCAAATAAATTAAAACTGCAATTTTGAGCGTTAAAGACACATATTAGTTTCGAAAGTCTATAAACTTTAAAATATCTTCCTAAAAGCCACTTTAACATAAATGTAAACTATATTTAACGTAAAGGAGAAAAGTACATTTTAAGTGTTGGAGCAATAAAACCTGAACTGGCCAACTGGCGAGCAAGAAACACAGAATCAATTTGTATAAATTAAAAACACCTGCAATATTAATGAGATGAATGGTGGTTATTTAATTGTTATGGTATAAAATCATGTGAATTTATAATACCTAACGAAAACAAAAACATAAGACGGCGAATGGAACAAGTTTTGTTACCAACTTGCGAAATTACAAAAAATCTGATTATTCAAGGTTAGGAAAGTTACCTGGACACAAAATGTTCACCTTTAAACCTTTAAGCATAGTGTGACTAATAAGTCTCCTTGGGTATTTCAAGTAACGCTGCTTCCTCGGTTATTTTAATAACGCGTTGCGAACGGGAACCTATTTTTATACCTAAGTCTCGATGGTTTTTGGTCACTTTTACCTAAAATATGGTCATAACATAACTTTAGACTTCAGAGATCGATTACTGTCCTCTTTTTGTCCTATAACAGCGTCTAGGTGTTGGTTCTGTCTAGATACTGTTTATATTGTTTCTTATCAATAGGTACGTGTTAGTTTTAAACTTAGGATCTGGTACTGACCAACAAATCTTCTGTATTCCAGGGTCGGGATGCGACACCATACCTTGAAAGAAATCGTGTTGGTCGAGACGCGATAGACTCGGCAGCAGCGCTCACTGACATGGGCAAGTATCTGTTCAGAGAGCGACGGTTGCCAGTCTACGACATCGCTGTAGCCATCACCAAGTGAGTTCATAACTGGTATTCATAAATGTGTCTTAAGTTGAAAAACAGCATTGCTGGCAATGCGGTCTTTTTTAAATTATTGCTTAAATCGGTCATGAGGATCATGAGGATATGCCGGTGGCAATTATTATTAATTCCTTTTTTTTTTCAATGTTGACTACCCTTGATAGAGGGTCGGATTAGTGATCGCAATAGTATACAGTCTCCTGCCAAACCTTCTACAATAATCCTTCTTACGTAATGTTGAAATTTTAGCAACAAAACGTAGAAAGAATAATACTTATACGATGTTTTGTAGGTCAGTCATATATCATGGGCAGTGTTTCTTAATATTTTGTAGCGATAATCTGTTTGTTGCACATATTGTGTTTTGTTTTAAAAGTTTTTAATTTAAATAAATTATGGAAATTATTTAATCTACCTACAACAGAGAATAGAAAATTAAACAACAATATCTAGCATTTCAAGATGTCAGAGTCATTACCAGTTTTGAAATACAATTAATTGTAGAGAACTATTTCAAAACTGTGTGATCACACTATCTCGTGTGAAGATTAAAGCTATTCAAATTTTATTGCATTCAAACACACGCGAAGACAACTTTATGCAAAACAGATCATTATATTACTCAACAAACTTTGTTTCCAATTAGAATACAACAAATCTGTATAATTTTCTACTTTCAAGTGATAATAAAAGTTGCATTCGCTCGATAGTTTGCAATGTAATAGATTTTGTTTAATCTTTGGCCTGTGTGTGTGTTTAGTCATTACGAGGCCCTGTGTTCTGTTTACACTCAACAGCATTTTATAATTTAAATTTTATTGTCCTTGCAACACTTACAGGACAAAAGGTAAGATGGTAAGTATGTCAACGCTTTCAACTCATAATTTAGCGCCATTATTCAAAGTAATTACTGTATAAAGTACGGACTATGGTCTCGATATAGTTTTAAGTCCAGATAAGGTGACGGTCAAGGATAAATTATGAAGACGACGAAACTAATTTGACCAACAGGTATGACATGTGCCGACGTCGCAAGGGTGGTCGCTGTACAAAAGGCACCGCTGGTAAATTAAATTTTAAAACAAGCGTTCATTAGGATGGTGTTATCAAACGGCGCGGCATTAACCGAGGCTTAAGAGTGAAACATTAATTACTTGCTTCATTATTATTATTTATGAGGTAAAGGATTTGGTAATGGCGCTGAATATTAAAAAAGTTACACTATACAATAGTCGCTTGCACAAGACGAAGTTCTTGTATGAGAACGTTTCAGTTTTATTTCATTTCGTGCAAGGAATGAGGTGAACCAAAAAAGTTCCACGACGAGCCATCGTAGGTTTCTGTAGAACAACAGGAAAATTAAAATCTTATTGAGTTTTGTTCTTTCCATACAATTTCAGACTAGACATGTGCAGAAGACAATTTCCGAACGATGCGTGCAATAGAGGGACAGCAGGTAGGCGTGTTACAGAGATCTTACATTTTCCAAAAGCACGCCTTTTTCATCAAAGTCCCTCACCTATATGTTCACGATTATACACTATGGATCCATATTCCACTTGATTATACCTTTACCCAATTCCGTGTTGTCATATTCGCACCTTGTGAATAATATTCTGTCTTTTCTGCAATTATTTTCTTCTAGATACATTGTAAATCTTTGTGAATGCATCATTTTAGATATCTATCTAGATGACGTTGTAAATATTAATCTTCTTTCATTTTATGTAGTTTGACCATAAAAAGTTTATTGTATTTTATTATGTTTACGTTGTCTCTCTCTACTTATTCTTAATAATTTGGACTAAAATATTTAAGCGTTTATTTTCATCATCATGTATTGTTTTCTAGATACTATCTGACTTCATCGTCATTTAAAATGACGCCAGAGTACGTAAAATAACAAAGTTATAATTTAGGCATGGACTGCTTTCTAAAAATCAATTAATAGCATGTATTACTATGTACTTTATTTCTGTAGTTATTGATTGTTTTCTTCCATTTTGATATTTTTTATATCTTAAAACATGATAATGTAATAAAATCACACTATATTTTCATGTTCTGGAGCCACACAAATGATTTTATCGATTTAGTAATATTCACAATCGACTTACTAATACGTGGCTGGATAAAAATTGATTGCTTCACGTCACTAACGTGATTTGATGTCAAAATTCTTAAACGCCAATTTGTAGTTAGGCGCGGGAAAATTTAATATATTGCGCTTCTTGCTTCTACTTTATATATTTCTTAAATAAATACAAGTTGCTTGTTTTAGTTAACTCTAATAGGTAATATGCACTGTTCCTAATCTTATTTGCATGCTTTATGAAAATGGTTCGATACTAATAATGACGACGGTGACGACTATGGCAAAATTAACTCTAATTCGATGACAAAAACGCTTCTGCATGTTATTTAAGTTTGCAATGCATGTTTTGTGTCTCCTTTTTATCCTCAACACTTCACTGTGAGTATTTTAAGCATTTTATTTAAGTATTTTTGTGTCTACTCACTTTTTTCACGCATCGATCATCGAACTGTAAGTAGCCTAGCTTTATGAATATTTATATCCTCTTTTTACCTGAAACTCCTTAGTCCTACGATCACGCATTCATTTGAAAGTTCTATTCTAACCTACTTTGTACCTTCATTTAATTTTTACTCTGAATTGACCTCTAAAAAACTACTTTTTAAAATTTAAAGATTTGATACCTAAGTTCCTAAAATCTAGACTTGTAAAACGGCTCTGTGCCAATCAAATCCCCTTAAATTCAACTTAAACCAATAAAATTTAATCTAAATTTAATGTTTCTTTACGCAAAATTCTTACGCATCATTTTAATGTAAAGGTTTTGCGTACGTCGGCGGCGCTTGCGTGGTGAACAAGAGACTCGAGAAGGTGAACTCAGTCGCCATCATTGAAGATACCGGTGGCTTCTCCGGTATCATCGTAGCTGCTCACGAAGTCGGGCATTTGTAAGTATTTCTACCAAATAACTTTGTTATATTTTTTAGTGTTTCATTTTTAATCGGAATTGCACCATATAAATTATGTCGTTTGTCTTACTTTTACCCCTTGTTTCTGATATCTCTACTTCATGTCTGATGAGTAGGTAACTATTGATAGCTAGTTATTGGTTGGCCAAAAATAGCAACATCTAATTTTATTTTCATAGTATCTACTCCGACGTAAGACACAACAGCATTCGCTTTCAGAAAATTAAAGTTACAGTTTTTTAACTATAGCAAGTATACTAACTACCCAGATGCCTAACCAAGTAACCAACATGGCCCATAACTATAAAAACCTTCTCATATGAAGCTGTACATTTCCAGTATAACTTGGCCTCGCTTTGTATAGATTTCCTATGCAATGAGAGATCCGCATAAACTGGTTTTGTAAAGCTTGATTGGCCGTCGTCCGTACATGTCCTCTATTTTGCCATAGCAATCTAAACTTATCACCAATCGCCAACTAAGATATATCACCAATCACCAACTAACATCATATCTCCTCACCTCGCAGACTAGGAGCAGTCCACGACGGCAGCCCCCCGCCGTCGTACCTGGGCGGGCCGGGCGCGGAGAAGTGCCGCTGGGAGGACGGCTACATCATGTCGGACTTGCGACACACCGAGAAGGGATTCCGGTGGTCCCCCTGCAGCGTGCAGAGTTTCCATCATTTCTTGAAGTGAGTAGAGATATTGAGAGCGTAAATGTGGTTTATTATTGAAATAAAGAAAGAAAGAAAACATGTTTATTTAACACATGCCACAAAAACACAATATGGAATAAAAGAAAAAAAAACTTAAATGTAAACAACAACAAAAAAAATCAAAAGTAGATAATATTGTGTGCATCACGGCTGCGCCAAATATGCCGTAAGTTCAGCAACTAGTGCCCGACGCTGCGCTGGTTTTCAACTGGACCTAAGGGTTTTTTTTATTGGTGGGATAGTTGGTTTTATTGTGGGGATAGTCGCTGCTACTGATGGGATTGTAGATGTTACAGATGTGACAGATACTATCGCAACTGTTTTAAGGTGACAGCACCAGGGTAGCCCTCGAAATTCATGTTGGTCAAATGTGTTACTTAAAATATGATTCGCGACCGTAAAAAATATGGCGCACTGAGTTATAATCATTAAAATCATTAACACAACTCTGTTAAGTTCATTTAATCCCATTGAATGACTTTTTCATGAAATAGTCATTTAATGGAATTAAAAAAGCAAAAAAACGCTGGCTTAAATAAAATTAATTGAATATAACGTCTGTACTATCCGTCTGTCGTCTGTAGAACTAACTGGGTTGTGGAGGTCAGACAGGCAGTCGCACCATGTAAAATACTGGTATTCAGCCGCATCCGGTTAGAGTGGAAGCCGAGCCCAACATAGTTGGGAAAAGGCTAGGCAGATGATGATGATCACGTCTGTACTATTGAGTAACACCCATATAATCTAGTACGATAGTCGTATTTTCTAGTAATGAAATATGTATCAAAGCCTTTTCCTAACACTTCATTTTCATACGTAATCTATGGACTAACATAAACATTTTGTGTTCCAGCGGCGACACAGCAACTTGTCTGTACAACTCGCCGCACGAAGACGACTCTCTACCGCGAGTGCTGCCCGGACGTCTGCTGACGTTAGACGCGCAGTGCCGGAAGGATAGAGGGACGAGGTAAGTCAATGTTGTTGTATGGGATCTATCAGGCATAACTTATAATCCCGGTTTCTTCTAATCCCCGAAATATGAAGCTTTCAGTTCGTTACCCAATAGATCATATTCAACATCCTCTCCATCTGATGACTAATGACCGCTGCCTATGTGGTAGGAGGTTTCTGCCCAACTTCGGTTTTTTTTTTATGTAGCAATACTGTGTAGTCATACAGGGTGTAAACGGACCCTTCACGAAGCCGTCCACCAAGCACCCTATGCAAAAATCATTGCTGGGAAACGACCTTTTTTTTGGGGGGGAAAAATCACGTTTTACGGTAAAACTCAATGTAATGCACTCAAAACTTGGTGCTGATGGATGCTTTGAATAGTAAACGGGTCATGGAGATAATTAAAGTAAAGTCAAAAAGTTAAAAAATCGTATTTAAAAAAAAATTGTGAAAAAATTGGAACTTTGACCTCCAATATCTCCGTAACTAGAAGGTTCCCAGGTATGGTCCAGAACAAAAAAGTGATCGCAATGACGGGGCGAACAAATGCCTTTCGGCTTCGTTAAGGGTATTTTTACACCCTTTATACTTACTAGTTGTCAGCCGTTGGTCTCGACTGTCATTTGCAGATCTTTGACAGGCGTTACAGGTAGTCAGAGGCCCGAAAGTCTGACAACCAGTCTTACCAAGGTGTAAGGTGTAGGTGGTGTTGTATTACCCAGCACTAACTGGGGTATAGAAGTCAGATAGGCAGTCGTTTCTCGTAAAATACTGATATTCAGCTACATCCGGTTAGACAACCCCAACATAGTTGGGAAAAGGCTAGGCAGATGATAATGATGACTGTGTAGTCACTATAATTCCCTTCCATTTTCAGCGCATGTTTCAAGGACGAGCGAGTGTGCGCTCAGCTGTTCTGTTTCGACGCGGCGAGCGGGTACTGCGTCGCGTACAGACCGGCCGCTGAGGGGTCGCCTTGTGGCGATGGACAGGTACACTTCATCACTTAAATTATTATCATATTTTTATGCGGAGAAGACGGCTATTGCTATGACACGTTGCCGGAATCACCCACTGTTAATATTAAGAATGGATATTTTGTTTCACACAGACCAAGATATAAGGTTACTAGATCATATTTCTAGATATAAATTGACAGTTGGTTATTAAAAAATTGAAATATATTCGTATATCCTTGCCAAACACTCACTTTTAAGTACTGAGAGTCACGACACACAACTATGGACACTTGGAAAACATTAGTAGGTAAACTAACCTCCAGACCGATTTGTGTGATCCAATTGAACTTGTAGCTAACTAAAACTATTATTTAAATATACTCTACATATACTACAATTACTGTGATAATATATTTTCTCCTTCCAGTATTGTATAAACGGGCGGTGTATAACCGAACACGAGAACATAATCCCCGACTATTCGCAACACACGCCGAGCTACGTGCGTCCTGAAACGAGCCCGTTCTTCGGAAACATTACCAGGTGTGTATCATTATGATAGGGATAGTTAGCATTAGACGTGGGATAGTTGATGTTATCAGTGTGATAATTGATATTATCAGTGTGATAGATGATATTATCAGTGTGATAGTTGATATTATCAGTGTGATAGTTGATATTATCAGTGCGATAGTTGATATTATCAGTGCAATAGTTGATATTATCAGTATGATAATTCATATTATCAGTGTGATAGATGACATTATCAGAGTGATAGTTGATATTATCCGTGTGATAGTTGATATTATCAGTGTGATAGTTGATATTATCAGTGTGATAGTTGATATTATCAGTGTGATAGTTGATATTATCAGTGTGATAGTTGATATTATCAGTGTGATAGTTGATATTATCAGTGTGATAGTTGATATTATCAGTGTGATAGTCGATATAATCAACATGATAGTTGATATTATAAGTCGTACTTCTACAGTCGTGATTATTAGAACGAACATTATTTTAAGAGAGTTTGTTTTATTTTGTTAGTAGTTATGTTTGTTTATTAAATTTAATTATGTTTTTTAGTAATAAGCAACTGTAATTTAGAAAACTTTTTTAAGTTTATGGCTAAATAAATATTAAGTAAATATTTATACAACCATACCACGCACACCAACGCAATATCGCCACAGCACTGGCCCAGCCAATGAGAACACAGCACATTCTCATTGCAACCAGCCTGTGTACAGACAGGGGCACACATTACTAATACTGTATTTCTTTAACACGTAGTAACGATGGAACAACACAGCCGTACGTAGCTAGTACTTCGGCGCCACCCGCACAAACCCCAAAATATTATCAAAAGAGCACAGCATACACTACAAAATCAACAACTACAACAAAAATCACTACAACGACAACAACAACAGAAAGACCATACTTCCAGTTTACAACAAGAAAACCTTACCAATTCTTCACTGAAAAAACAACGACGACAACAAAACGGCCAAGTTCGAGCGTCACATACCCACCTTCCATAAACAAATACTCGATCACATCAACGAAATCTCCTTACGATTTCAAAGACTTCACTACAAAACCATCGACAACAATTGCACAGTCACGGAGCACAGAGAAAAGAGGTTTCTATAACAAGGAGGATTTCGATGGCTACTTTAGAAGGTCGACGACAAAGAGTCCTTACCAAGACAAGAGTTTTAAACCCGTATTTAAGATCGGGACGTATTACTCTCAAGCAAAGTCGAGTGATAATTCTATACGACCCGATGCGAATTCTCAGCAAGTACAAATAGAGCCGGCGAGGTTAGTGTTTTCCTTTCGGAGGAATCTGACGAGCGGCGAGCTAGTTCGACAATAGGTTGCCAATTATTGGTAAGGATGGACGATGGATGATCATTCTCTTTCATACGTCGACATCGATCTCTTATTTCATGTCTTGACTTTCGAATTTTGTCATTGATTGTATATCCTTATGAGATATCTAGTCAGTTTCCTTTTAAAAATGACCACAGACGCAGTTAGTAGTATGAATTGTCACTTTGTAACCATTTAACGAATTGTAACGTAATTCATATTATTATCCTAAAATGATTCTGCTAAAGAGGGGCCATTTTAGACCCCTGTTGCCTAATTCACTGCTATACCTTCAGATAACTTATCCGGAATGCAATATTTTTTTTTATAAATCTTATGGATAGATTGAGAAACAGGCAAAATAAATCATCTGAAAATATAATACTAAAAGCGATGATATTGAATACATCTTAAAATTACAACAAAAAATGCATATTCCTAAGTCTTGACTCTAAAACATGATCTGGAATGACATCATATTATGTACATAAATACTTCTACATACATATCAAATATCTTCCACGACCTACTTCAAACATTATGGAAACATACCAACATCCACATTGTACATATACCTACTCTTACTTCTAAGTTTTTGTGCCATATCTTATGTTAATAATATTACTCACTTTTATACATATTACTATTGTTATATAATGTCTTTTCGAATGTACTTTTAATCATAAGCATGTGTTTTTCAGTCTTATTCAGGATTTAACCCTGAATATCACACCTATAATTTGTATTACTGAAAAAATCTATTACTATTGTACCTATACAATTTTCGATATCATTTTTTTCTAACATCGCTGTTTAAATTTTTACTGTCATATTTAATCAGTTATTTTTTCTAACAGCCGCCATTAACGATAAGAGCGGGCCGAGCCTTGAAGACTGTCTCACTGGAGCGACGCGACTTCCCCCCGCGACCCTCGCACGGCGACTACCGCGGTACCGCCCGGCACAGGGCACAGGGCAGTCCCCCTCCAGTCCCAAACACATTACAGATTGAGAACCGCACACTACCCGACAACGAATATCCCCTCGGCAATTCGTATAATTTTAAATATCAAACGTGTAATACTCCATAGGTAATCTCGAAAATAATCGTATCTGTAAGTAATAGCAATAAAAGCAAGCAGACTGTTATTTGCTTGGTTTTATTCCGAACATCCAACTGGTAATTAGTAGATGCGGGAGTGTGCGTATTGTGTGTGAAATAAATTGTGTCCGAAGACAATGCTTTATGAAAGTGTCGGACACAGTTCCGTGAGTGATATTACAATGTGATTGTGTTATTAATGAACTTATAAGTACACTAGAATATTAGAATCGTTAGGAACAGAATAGTCCCAAGTGTCCTGCGGTCTTGGACAACGAGAAATACTCTTAGGTTTGAGTTAAAAAGGTTGTAAAATATCATCAATGTTACATAAAAGAAACTGCCACGAAGTGCCTTTTATACAGTAATTATTAAGAAATGTTAAAATAAGATTTATTTTTTTATTTTATTTTTTGTTTTTAAAACTGACTTCAAGAGCGACTGGTTCGCGGTCTTCTGAAATTAGGTTTATTTTCTTATTTTTTAAGTAAATTTTACATTTTACAAAACTTCAATTGGTTTTTTGTTCTTATGAAAAATTCAATTTTGTTATAATTTAAGCTGTTTTTAATGTCTAAAATTATTTATGAAGAGATATTAAATCTATAATAAAGTTACCAATAGTGTAAAAAAACTTTACAGTTAATTTCGGTTGTATGGAACATGCTTAGGAGATCAGTGATAATTGTAACTTTGACATCACTTGCCGTTGATATAACTATTTATTGTATTCAAACTATTTATGTATAAAATCCCTTTTTCCTCCAAAACTTTCTAAATTTTAAGGAAAAAATATAGAAAATAATGAATACGGAATTATCTTGTTTTACTTTTACCCTTCTGAATTTCTACCACTTGAGACCAAGTACTACCTACTTAGTTTAGTAACTTGGCAACACATTTACAAGAGATACACACTCGCTTTAAAAAAAAACTTTCAATTAAATAAAACAATATCTTCCCAACACCTTTTATTTTGCCACCTTTTATAAAAACACATTTAACTTCAACTAAGTTTACTTTGTCATAAATAAAGTAGTACCTATACTCAACGCAAACAATGAACACAAATAGGTATTGCATCAAGAATTGTGCGGCCACCTTACATACAATACAAAATATACAAAAAATTCATCATACTTTTAAAATAAAAGCTTTTCAATGCACTATGTATACTTCACTTCATCGAGTTCTTCACTGTAAATTGAAAAAAGAAATATAGCAGCCATTACAGAAATAAAAACAAATGAAGAACTTTCGACTTGTAGAGATTAGTTTGAAAATGGAAAAAAAAATAACATTCCTTCAACCTATAAATGTAATTCACACTTTCACTTAAACTAAAGAACCAATTTATTTTCACTCGGGAATTTTTTTCTGGATTTTATATAAAACAATTGCCCAAAGAGTTTCTAAATAAAAAGGTTCTTTCCATAATTACCCTTTGGTGGCTACCGGGGAATTGACACCAACGTGTTTGAATACAATCTTGGCGATCATACCGACAGACATACAGAACACAAGACCTGCTGGCATGAACTTCCTGCCGTTGTAATACCTGTAATTAAGTAAAAAAAATATTGATTCGTATTTCCTGTGGCAAAACTTGATGTCGAAATACAGGTGCAGTTGGTTACAGTCTAACAGAACGAAAATGTTGTTGCCTCAAGGTTGAGTATAGTTTACATAAATAAAAATAAATTATTTTTATTATTTGTTATAGTGGCAACAGAAATACACATACTGTGAAAATTTCAACTGTCTATCTATTACGGATCATCAGATACAGCCCGCTGACAGGCAGACAGACGCACTGCAGAGGCTTAGTTATAGGGTCCCATTGGTATTACAGATTTTTGTCAAATGCACGCCAAAGTAGGGTAAGTTGCTTGGCTGTTTAGCTTCGAAAATATTGAGTTGCTGAGATATCTTAGCAGCCCGGTGCGAGAACAAGCCACAATCGACCACAAGTTGCTTTAGCTTTTCATGTGGATAGTAGGCAAGGGTATGTAATGGTTAAGGATTATAATTACCTGTATCCCATAATACCTCCGAGAGCTGATGTGGTTCCTAACATAAGTGTGTAGTTTGAGGGGTCCTGACTCAGCTGGTAAGCTCCAACTCCTGGAAATGCGACACAAAGCGATGTCAATAAGATTTGCGTCTATGTAGTGAAATGTTTTTGGAGTTATTTGTGGGAGATTGATCAGAGAAGACCACCCATAAGGAGGAGTGAAACTATCTGGGACACCATTTTGCCCAACAGTGGGTTGTACAAAATATCATTAATTTTGATTTCATACCAAATTAGCAAGTTTGATGTTTCTTTTATTATAAAAGTAGCATGTAACTGAAAAGTGTGATATCTTACCCAAAATTGATCCAAATATGAGGCCAGCTCCCAAAGAAGGTATGGATCCTGGAAAATAAAAAAATGGAATTCATCACAAAATACAAGTTTTAAAAAAGGAATACTGACCGATTACACCATTTGAAATTCAAAATATAGTTTTAAGTGGACACTTTTTGTGTCATTTCAGCTTGCTTTCAGCATAGACAACAGATATTTATGCCTCTTTTTGGAATTGAAACTCTTTGTTCAGAGCCAAATTTTGAGAATTGAATAGTGCTCTTATATTATGTATGCATATCACCAGGTGTTAGAGAACATGGTGATATCAGAGTATCCCACAAAATATAATCAGTAGTAGAGATTACATAGTATCAATGCTCCACTTGAAAACTATACATTTTTCAATACAGTAAGTGCAGGGAATTAATAAATAATGGTAACTATAACCAAACAATACTTGTCACACAAATGTAAACTTCACGTTCATGCAGATGGTAATGGCCGTAATGTAAACACGGCCATTCAATTTAAATACAATAGTGTTTTGAAGGCAAGACCTACACATGAACATAATTCAGTGCCTGTTATGTCTTTATCAAGTACTTAATTCGCTATCTTTTGACCTTGTCACTTAATAAAAGACCACTTACATCAAAATTTGACAATTTTTTAATAGGTACCTACGTTCAGGTTTAATGACAATATTAATCATTCTTAATGTGTTCGAAAACATAAATGGAAAAAATGTAGGTATGGGTTGGAAAAGTAGTCGTGGAATCTTCAATTCGGAAATACTTGAGTAGTACGGCAGAAAGAAGATCCTGGTTGTTTTTGATTTTGAAAGAATGTAAATTGACTATAAATTCCCCTTTGCCTCTTTTGAAGGGGCCATAATGAATCCATGTCTGTAATATCATTCTAGCAACACTGAAAATAGCATCTCAATTTTCAAGTATATACTCATTTATCTTTTAATACAAATCCTTGATAACAGTATTAACACTGCGATTGTCATCAATAGGGAGGTAGCTAATCATTTTGCTGCACCAATCAAACATGCTATGAAAAGACGTCTAAAAAAACATAAATAAGTATTACAGGCACAAATTTTATCAAGAAAGCATGAGTAGCCACTTATGATTGGGTTAACATGTCCGCTTCCGCCTATTGGCTAGGCCGAATGTACGTAAAGAAGATAGATACAACAGGTCCTTATCAAATTGATTTTGGACTGATTACATAAAAGATTATTGGTACACATTTTGAATCTATAAAATGACTGCTTAATTTTCAACTTATTGCGCAAAGTTACTTGTAGTTCCATCCTTAGTTACATTTGTTTTTTTTTTGAATAAGCAAATCAATGAAAAAAATGTAAAGATAACTAACCTGCTTTAGCATAACCCATAATTCCACCCGCAGCAACCGAAGCGGCGTAAGCAAAACTTATAAAGTCGACACCCATTTTTTGTTTTTATGCTTAACTTAAAAAATAAGTTTAATACTTTTCGTCTAAATAAAATCTGAATATAATCAACCGAATACGTGCTTTCAGTCAGCCGAGTTGAAGTTTCTATTCAGATTCAGCTTTCAGCCTGTCACTTTGACTTTGTCACGCACGGTTGTCAATCAATTCGCAGTTGACAGCTCTATTGTAGAGGCGTTCTGTTTCAATATTATAGTGATAAAATGAAAATGATAGCAGAGAAATTAAATTAAACATCATTATGAATGTTTTTTTTTAAATGGTCTAGGGTTTTTTAAACTACATTGAATAATTAAAAAAAATATCTTGAGAAAACTGGTTTTCAGTCTGGCATCCTTTCTTTCTACGACACATACAGGAATAAGCTATGGAGGCAGCAAGGAGCGAACCGCGCCGAATACAATTTTCTGGCAATTTTTACAGGAGGCAAGGTAAACCGCACATTACAGGAATTTGACAATCACGCACAGATACATGCATCCCATTGCTATAAATACACAGGAAGAAAAAATAACCGCAAAATAAAGAAACACACACGTCTTGACAAATTAATGTATCTATACAATTATTGTCCTACGACAACAAAAAAAAAGTGCTAATGATGTGACACAACCAATGAATGGTATGTCATACCTCATTCATAAATGTATGAACAAAATTATAATTTTATTTTGTTTTCTTGTACTCTTACTAATTGACTAATTTCACAAATAAATAAACAGGTACACGCTATGATAAGTGGCCAGCAAAACTTCGTAGGTCAGTAATAGCGACAGTATTATTTACGATAACGATTGAATTTATTTTATTATACATTTCCATAATTAAAACATGCCCAATACCTGGGTCTGTACCTTTTCTATAAGAAAGACGCTGCAAGTGGCTTATACTCAACCCATGATATTATACTCAGATTTATGTTACGTTCACAGTTACCGATGTTTAAAATCTGGTCACACTGGTGCTGGTATAGACTTATGACGAGATGTCCCAATTAGGACGTTTTCGAGTCCTCACAAACCACGCGCTAGTAACATAATATATGTATGTAGTTAGTAACATATATTTTTAACCATTCATTCGTTCATACATTACAATCTGTCAAATTTCTTTAATAGATTTTCAACTTTATCTCCTAAGCATTAGGTTCAAGGTGGCCTGGGAAAATTTGAAAGTTTCGTATGGCTTCTTGTGCTGGCGCCTGTACTATAAAACAATAATATACACTTTATTATTTTTATTTTTCTCCTGGGGTAGGCAGAAACAACGGAACCATATTATTATTATACTCTTTGGACGGAACGCTTAGCCGCTTCCTGCTGAGATCCTACTATTTTTGCCTTGGCTATGTTTATTGGGTCATACACGCACCGGTGGTGAAATCTACGCACTTGAGCTTTAAAATAGAGTTAAATAAAATATGGGGTTGCGTTTTAAACCCTAGAGAAACCCTTCGATTGATCTAATGCAGTAATGTAAAGCTAGTACTACACTACATCATGGACTGCTTTTATTAGTAACGTGTAAAATATACCTTAGAAGCCTTCAACTGTCAAAATGTCATTCTTAAAAAGTTTTGACATTTCATTCGTGATAGAATATTTATCGAGAAATATGAAAATTCCTTGAAATTCTAGTTTTGCCGACTCACTATTCAAATGCCATATCTTTGGCAGCCTACAAAATAACCTTACAATATGTTGTCTCAACCGTACTGAACGATTTCGTCATACATTGCAATACGTCACAGATATAACTTCTCCAGCTGATTGTGTATAAAAATTATGAGTTTCCGCGTGCAAGGCCAGTATTCAGTCGTTCTTAGTCGCCGATAGCGGTCGGCAGCGCGTTCGCATTTCAAATATTGCGCTTGAAGTATTTTTTGTGTGTGTGATATTGGCCGGTAACCTTGGCTGAGTGTGAGACGGAGTAGCTACCTCGAACAATTAAAAAAGTTAATCTATTTGGTCACGATGTTGAAGAGTGCGTCTAAAGTGACAATTAATACTGGGAATGTGCTGAACTTGATCGATATCAAGAAGAAGGCAGCACAAAATGTAACAGAAGAGGTTAGTACCTAACTACTTAAATTCCTAGGATAACATAGTATGGTTGGTTGTGTAGCTAGCCAGTAGCTAGTCTGTTGTTGCATTTTTACTTACATCATACTGCTTCTCAAGTATGTATGGCTATGTTATCATCATCAAAAATACTATATTTAATCAAGATTGAGATAATTCTTAAATCTTAATCTCTATTTGACTTGATATCATGCTCTTATCCTTATTCATGTTTTATTTTTTTATGATCAGTATTTTACTGCAAAGTACACTAAACTTGTCGGTCACATTCCACTGATGCTTACCAAGCTCTATTCTATTTTTGAAACCATTCTTGAGTCTATGACATTTTAAGCTAGAAGGGACAACTCATAATGAACCATAAATTTCATGTTCCAATGAACCCAGTTAATTGAGATGAATCTGAAAGTTTAATTACTATTACCTATTGTTACTAAGATTAATGAGATGTTGTGTTTAATATAAAACAGATGTCTTGCAATACAGATGGCTCATTGTTTTTATATTTTACTAAATATAAATGGAATCACACACATGAAGAGTACCAGCTTACTTAAAAGACAACATAATAAAAAATAAAATGGTATAAAGTACTACTTAAATCATAATTATTAACTTGCCTTGTTGAGAATTTGTTTTAGACAGAATAAATAATTTTTATTTATTTATTTATGTACACACAAAATACTTAACAGGACATTACATTAAGATAGAAGAGCACAAAGGAGCTTATTATTTATGTTAAAGTTGCCAAGCTTTAAAGTGAAATAATAAGCTCATTAAACTTAATTGTAATACAATTCTTATCAATATCATTAAAAAAAATAACTACTCAACTACTAACATACTTATACCGAAATTATTATAAAGTTTACTAACTGAAGCGCACCTAGTACAATTTCTTTGTAAATATTGGCCAACACATTGAAATATAAAATACATCCATATAACAACAAAAAACCAACTAATTGTAAATTGTATTTTAAATTTGATTAAAAAATAATATTATACAATCTATCAGATGAAGTTTGTTATAAAGTACAATAAAGTAGATTCCCACATACTATTCAATAAAAAGTTATGTAATCCATTATGAAATAAAATATTATCGTCATTCATCATAATTCTTCTGTGCTTATCCCAATTTATTTTGGGTTGCAGCATGTCTCCTTTTTGCATATATCTCTATTACTCATCATCTCAGCTGTCTCCTCCTTTGTAGCCATATCATCCTTCACACGGACCATCCATCACTTAGAATGCCCACTACTCTTATAGCCATCCACATTCATACTCAACACTTTCCCAACAACATTTTCCTCATTCCTCCGCATCATATTCCCATACAAACAACCGATTCCCACACATTTCAATTTGTGCAATAAAACATATCTACAATAATCAATGAACCTTTTATTATTAATTGTTGAGATAACAAGGTTCATGTGGTGTGTGTCTATTTTAGTTTACTATGTCATACATAGCTGGCTAGTATCATGATGACTGGCAAGTTTTAACATTTTCCTTATCTGATATATCTATATTATCTATAAAGCTATTATGTAGAAGTTGCTTCCTGAGATTTGTTATATAATCTGGTATTATGTAAGAAATCTCAGGAAGCAACTTCGCTACAGGGTAAATGCCTCTTATACTGTCACTTCTTACGGGATATCTTCCGTGATTGTTCATTATTTTGAGCGCCTAATATTTCGACGCTGTCGCAAGCGCCGTTGATGATCGCGGGTTGGCTTGCAACAGCGTCGAAATATCGGGAGCTCAAAATAATGAACAATCGCGGAAGATACCCCGTAAAGTGACAGTATAAGTTTAGTTCTCTCCCGAGCGCCTGAGAATTTTTCGCTTTTTTATGAAAAGAATAGAGGTTGAACTTCTGAGATAAAATCCTATAAAAGGTTCTTAATTGTTAAAAAGGATATCAATATTTTAATTTCACTTTTTATAATATTTATTTGCAGTGATTGATTCCAATCAGCTTTTATCAGCATCATATCATACCAGCAGTTATAGTTTGTTTTACCGATTTACTCTATTTTAAATTAGTATGTCTTTTTTTAATCTGAAGACCCAAAAAAAGAAGAAGAAAAAGTATATGGAAACTATATGTAAGAGGTAGGTACGCACGACGGCCGATCAAGTTATACAAAACCATTTTATACAGATCTCTCATTATATAGGAAATCCATACAAAGCAAAGTCAATTTATACTGGAAATGTACAGCTTCATGTGCCGCCGTGTGTACTTAATTTTCATAGCTGCATCTGGTTAGACTGGAAGTCGACCCCAACAAAGGTAGGAAAAGGCTCGGCAGATGATGATATAGTCATAAAATAAAAATGTTTTTCTTGAACTTAATGTACCCAACTACTTGTGACTTTGTTTGGATGATTTTACGCTACCAACTGCTTTACTCAATATAATAAAGTAAGTAGGTAGTATTAAATTAATTGATGTTTGATATTGTAAAAATAATTATAACAAAATCAGGGCATAAAATTCTCACTGGTTACACAGGTCCAATGGCAGTAGAAAATTGCCATTTGTATTCGATTTTTTGGATCTAGGACATACAAGTTGGCTCATGATGATTTCCTTCATAGTTTTGAGAGCAGTGGTGATGAAATAAATTACACAAAGCGCCTGACCAGGTTCGAACGCAAAACCACTGGGCTTCCAGTCCTGCCTTTGGATTCTGGATTGCAGTAATGCATTCTGACTAAAAACTGATCAGTTTTGAAAATTAAGGAGACATTAATGTCTTGTTATTAACATAACCTAGCAAATTAGAGTTTATTTGCTATTATATATGACGAAATATCGTACTTTTCTTTGTATGTCGGTTTACCTTGTACCAGTTTTTGTAGCATATGTTTTTTTATTGATTTTATTGAAGTTCAAGTACTTATGAAAAAAAATGAGCTGACTTAATAATTACAATATGTTGCATTTGATTTCATTGGTGTAGTGCTCCTAATTGCCAATGCTGAGCATGAGGCCTTGGGTTCGATTCCAAATCTTGCAAAGTGTTGACTTTATCAATCAGGAATTCCGCATTCCGAACTCGGAGTCTGGATTTGCTCATGGTTAATGGCAAAAGCCACGCCCCGTATTACATTTCGTTCTTCTGCGACTAACTATAATTAAAGAAAAAAATTGGGTGTCACTAAAGTAATAACCACATTTTTATGTTAAAAGTTACCTATGTTAAATGGTTGGTCACCCTTCCGGGATTACAGGCGTCATGTTATATGCTATAAAAATTTGGCTCTGCGAAAATACGATGACCGAAACCTACGTTGGTTTCGGTCATCGTATTTTTCGCCAGTCATGCTCATACATCGTCTACTGTCGACCAAAATACTGGTTTAGTTCAAAGAGTCCCAATACGCTTACAAAGCATTTTTTTACAAATTTTAAATCGATGACGAAATGGTAACGGTGACTGTACTATTTTACTTAATGATCATGCAGTGCCTATGTACTCGTACCTATAATAGTTAGGTAGGTAGGACCAGTTAGTATTCAAATACAAAGAATGACTTTATAATTTTATTATAGGTAAGTATTGCCAAGTAATGGTTCGTCATTCCATATCTTAATAGAACTTGTAAAGTAAGCAAGCATCTTAAATCTTATCATTTATTCATATACGTTTGAGTCATACAGCGTTACACTCGTCCATTATTGATTTACCTATTGCTTGTAAAAAACTAGCTTATCGCAATTCATTGAACTTGAGAGGCACAATAATACTAATCTTTAGATATTTGGGCCTTTACGGCATTTATTTACGGCTGTCTTTTGCTCGCGGGTTCGTTTCCCATTAATCCAAGGTAGGGCTGCATCTCTAAAACCTGCCCCCCAGGACCGGAAGCGTAAGCACCCCGGATTTTGGAGCCTTTACCCCGGAAAATACAAACTTTTTTTTCTTGACTAAAAATACCTACTTACATTTTACTCCGTACTTGATAGAAGAAAACTTGAATTTTAAGCCTTTTTTGAATGAATTATGGTGTTTTACTCGTTATCGTGGCTATGAGTGAGTCATAGTTTAATAATTTTCTAGCGTAATAATAGAAAACCCGGACTTTTATTGTAGTCCGGTTTTTACCCGGACGCCCTTCAAAACTAGGACAAATTCGGGGAAACCCGTACGGATGGCAGCCCTAACCCACGGGAAATTTTTAAATGTAGCTTATGACACTCGGGGATACCTATTGTAGGCTCTTCCCGTTAGTGAAAGAATTTTCGGAATCGGACCAGTACTTAGTTTCCTAAGATTCTCTAGAATCTAGATTCTACATCCAAACTTACAATCGTACTTCTTTATAATATCAGTATACCTTTCTAACTGCCTTGGTGGTCATTCGATACCCAATTACCGGTCTTTTGTCTCCTCTTCTGACGCATTTGGTAAACTTCATTCTCCTTCATATCTCTCTTTTACATGCTGGACTTCGGTCTCCAGGACTCTACCACTCCAACCATCATCGCCATTGGTCCTTCGAGTCGAGACATGACAACCAGCCTCTCTGTCTCTTCAGTATGCCGATATTGTGCAAACTATGTCAGCCACTCCAGTAACAACATTATATCTGGTTAATGGTTTCCAAGTTCACGGAAATTGTCAAAGCTTCAAAATGGAAAATCAATTTTCTGTACATACACCTACGAAACGTGTTGTTTCACGCCTCTTGCGAAAATCGATAAAAATTACGCAACTATTGAAGTAGCTTACCTGGTGGTAAACAATATCGCATTTGCACTATCTAATCAATTACCAAAGTGATACCGTACTTCCTATAGGTAGAGTCGACGTCACGTTTGAGGGAAAGAGTTTTAATGGAATTAGAAGCCATCTTGTTCTGGTTTTGAAGTGCGGTCTACTACACAACCTACAACTTTAGAACAATGATTTTTTTGAAGTCCTCATTATTAGCTAGTAGGTACTAGGTACATTGTTAAAACGAGCACGTAACTAATAATGTAATGAACTGACAACCATGTAAATATTTAAAACATAACATATTGTTAACGACTTTACGGAAACATAATTGCATTGTCTCAAACACACACTTTAGCAACTGACACACACTAACACGTTTCACGGTAACTGAATGCTGAAAGGTAACACCGCATTGAATACCTTTTTTCACTGAATGAGTTTGTAAACACCATACAAGGCAATGTGTGTATGCGTTACTGTTCGATTACAGTGACGTAATTTCCACATTTTTCTTCCTTCCTTCAATGAGTCTTGAATCCTAGTTCACTGTTCTGAACTTGCGGAAGCCAAGTTTTCCTTAACTATTCGTCCACTCATACTACATATTTATCTATACTTATATATTAATATTATAAAGCTGCAGTGTTTGTTTGTTTGTTTGTTTGAACGCGCTAAACTCGAGAACTACTGGTTCGAATTGAATAAATCTTTTAGTGTTGGATTGCCCATTTATCGAGGAAGGCTATAGGCTATACAAAATCACGCTACGACTAATAGGAGCGGAGCAGCAATAAAAAATGTTGCAAAAACGGGACGGGATTTTACGCGGACGAAGGTCGCGGGGAACAGCTAGTTTAGTTATACAGGTAATTTTTCCAAAAGATGACACAATGTGCAGGAAAATAGCTGATATTGATTCGTCATCTTCGAATTCCCAGCTAAACTATGTCTCATATAGACAGACAGTCCACCTCTTAACATTTTTACAACTTGCATAAAATAAGTATCGTTTTTTGATTCGATTAATGGATTGTCAAAGCACCTGAGGGTCCACCTGATCTGACGGTCAACCAGAAGCAAAATGATTGCCGCCTGCGGTTATACACAAATTAAGGTAAAATTTTGCCGATGCCATGACAACAAATAACGTCCACAATCGTGCACTGTAATTCTGCTTGACGGGACAAATAAGTATGATCACCCGGACGACCAGGAGCTTACTGTTATTGCCATATATATTCTTGTCACTAACGAAACTTATTTCTCCAGCTTTCAGAAAGCATCAAGTTAACGCTAACAGAATGGGGGACCCAGAACGGTATTGCCGCGGCCGTCCCCATCCAGAACGGCGTTGGCCCGCCAGGACATCCCCAGACTTCCCGCCACTATTCCGATTACATGGTGGTGTCAGCATCCTCGGCCCCTACTCCTGAAGACGTGATCAACATCACCAGGCCACACGATGACGTTCAAAACAAAATGGCGGAAGAAGAACGAAAGAATTTGAAGATAGGAGTCAAGATTTTCATAAATGAAGACAGTACTTCGGCGTTAATTGAGTGTTTGGAAAATGGTGAGTTTTGTTCGTTTTTTACGTTCATCCGCAGATAGAATAAAGATCTGCATTTGGCTTTACCCAGTAACTATATTTTAGAGATCAGTTAGGAGGTTTCTTCAAGTTATCCAGCTGCATCCGTTTAGGCTGGATGCCGACTCCAACATAGTTGGGTTTCATTGCTTCTTGGAAACTCCTCACTCTCCTTGGAAACAAAACGAATATGTTTGTACTAAATGCGCCGTATCGTTTTTTAGTAGCTGCTATATTCCAGTGAGGCGTAAAAAAAAATTCAATTAGTGTAGTTACGTTTATTGCTCGGGCATACAAAAACTAATTGACGGAACTTGATAAAATGCCAATAGAGACACGCCGTGCCAATGTTTACTTTGATGCGGAAATCACTGCGAAAAAAAGAAATAAATGTATAAAGGATAAATTAATTCATATCAGCAGCACTTGACAGGGTGTTTACGTATTGCTGTTTAGAATTATAAGCAGTGATAGTCTAGTGGTGTGACCGTTGGACTGCCATTTCATAGGTCTCGAGTTCGAACCCAAGACCACGCATCTCTGATTTTTCGGATTCATGTGCGTACCTATTGAATAATATTATCACTTGCTTCGGTGAAGGAAAACATCGTAAGGAAACCAGCATGCCTGAGAGATATTTCTCGACGACCTTTAAAGCCAAGTCAGAGGCCAAACTCTGACACCAGGTTATGCACTAACCACACGATAAAGAAGAAGAAATATAGAAGTTTAGAATTATAATACTTGTCCATGAAACGCAAAAGAATTTTCACTATTGCTTTCGCGAGGGAGAGTAAAAAGGGTCATATGCTTGAAATAAGAAAGAACAAATACATCATTAATTGTGGTTGTTCTGTCTCAACTCCGTAGAGGTCGTCATCTAGTCTAACCTAATGCAGCTGAGTACCAGTATTTTATACGGACAGCCGCCTATCTGACCTCCACAATCCACTTTAGATAGCACTTGGTGAAATTGGTTTCCAGAGTTTCGAGCAATTTGGGGGGAACGAATAAACTGCGGAAAAAAACAGTGTGTAACCAAACTAATCAAATCTTATTTGTCATTTACGCACAAGATAATCAAATCGAACCTCAGTGTTGTGTTAAAATAGGTGCGATAGGTATCTATTCGATTACTTATTAGGGTTCCGTTCCCGAAGGGTAACCAACGGGATCCTATTACTAAGCCTCCGCTGTCGGTTCGTCTGTTTGTCAGCGGGCTGTATCTCATGACCCGTAATAGGTAGACAGTTGAAATTTTCACAGAATGTGTAATTCTGTTGCCGCTATAACAACAAATAAAAGGGGGCTCCCCTACTACGTAGTACGGAACCCTTGATGCGCCAGTCCGACTCGCATTTGGCCGGTTTTCATTATCAACTGATGACTGCTACAAACATTACTAGTCGTAATAAGTTAACACGAAAAGGGTTCTGTTATCAACTAATCAGTTCTGATTACTGCGAGCTAATTAAGATCTTGTGTGTGATTTGTGTTGCCATCACGTTTTTGACGGTCAAAGCGGTGTGGGTGTTGGAAGTATTAAATATGAATGATTAGTGATGTTTATTTTACAAATGGGTTTTTACAAAATCTTTTTTTTAAACTTGATGGGGCCGGTGTTTCGTACCTGATTGCTCTGAGAAGAAACAGACAAAAAAAACTCAGAGGTCATAGTCTCTTTTAAGGTCCAGACATAATCTTGGTCAACTCACACGACGACTATGCAGATTAGTTTCTGAGATGGTCTTTTGAAGAAAGAACCACACAGATTTGCAAGCATTTGTCACATATCGTGTAACTCGACTCATAATTCAAGGAGCTCAACGACAGCTCAACGACTTAACATGATTAGTTTATGTTGGTTTGTCGCATCGCATTATTTAAAGTCTATCAGGGTCTTATAATAATGGAACATACCTATTTTGCCAGATGTAAGTTTGCCAGTTTGCTTTGCTGCTGGAAATTTTATCCATACTAATATTATAAATGTGAAAGTAACTCTGTTTGTTACCTTTTCACGACTAAACAGCTGATCGGATCGTAATGAAATTTGGCGAGCAGATAGATTATATCCTGGAGAAGGACATAGGCTATCTATAGGCTTTCTTCATCTTTTTTTTCCTCACTCATGCTCATCAAAATGACCACGTGAACGAAGTCGCAGGCAACGGCTAGTATATTCTAAAACTACAATTTGGTCAATCTGGCACAGCGTTTCGGTTGGTTGCGGTTTGCGGTTAGGGTCGCACAGAAAAAAGTTCTGGAGACTTCTATAGAATATTAAATGCAGTCAAATACTCACCGTTTCTATCTGAAATAGAGCGGTTATCTGGGCCTTCGAAACAGGGGTCTAAAGACCAGATTTTGCCAACGTTTAGTTTCAAGAATCATTTATTGCAAGAAGTGTGCAAATGATACGAATATTTTATTACCGCGTATGATATTCAGGATTCCTATAACGAGGTTTCTTATAAAATTAATGCATAACTTTACCCATCCTTAGGAACCCTGACATTATCTGCAAACGACTGAAAATTACCAGTCAATTAACTAATTGCTCGAGTTTTTCATCGATTTCAACGAACTACGCAACTCATATAGGTCCTACCTACCTAGCCATAATAATATTATGATTAAACATTAGTCTCTGTATACCTTTTATGTCGATAACTTACGTTGTTTAGTAATATAATAGTATTTTTTCCGGCGATGACGTCATCCGTCAGTTATTCTTTACGACAATTTTGATCGTTCAGGGGTATCTCTTCGTGTTTTGCGTTTTTCGTCCTATTTATTACTACCTAACTACTGTCATCACTCAGTTGTCAGTGGGTGCCAGAAGACGGGCGTCGTCGCCGAGGGAGACCTAGAAAACGATGGCGTGACGACTTAAGCGCAGGCCACACAGAAAAGACGTAAGACGCGGACGGGGCGCAGACATAATGTCTCTTCCGCGTCGCTTTCATACAAAATGTATAGAAGCGTCGTGACGCAAAACACATAGAAAAGACAGGGCGCGGCCACGACGCCGCGACGCTTCTATACATTTGATATATGTCTGCGCCCCGTCCGCGTCTTACGTCTTTTCTGTGTGGCTAGCGCTTTAGAGGCGTTTGAGAGAGATTGGCCTGAGAAAGCCGCACGTAGAGAAAAGTGGAAGGCTATGGGGAGGTCTTCGCCCAGCAATGAGATAATACCGGCTAAAAAAAAAACTACTGGCCTAAGTTTAACTGAAACGGTACCAGAGATGCGCTATGCAAGAGGCGTTGAGATGTTGAGATCTCTCGATGCATCACCACAACGTCCACAACCCTCCCTAGCTGTGCAGCTACCTTAAGCACCGTTTCAATTAGGCCATAGCCTTCAAATTCATCTAAAAGCAAAGCTGAACTTCTTGCTACTGCCTTTTTCCTCCGTATTTTGGAAGAAACTGGTCACTAAAACATGTTTTTGATAAAATATTATCTGTCATATTCATGACGACGTATTAATGAAACTATTTAATGTTTATTATGAGGTGATAACTTTTGACCACAACTTTACTGGACTACACAAGAATTTTCCAATTCTGATTAGAAAAAAATAGTCTACACTATGCTATGAACTAGATAAGAGAAATCAGACAATACGGAACTATCAACCCTAATAATGTAAATACAGGTCTTGTTATCAGTTAGGTATAAACACTAGGTCTATGAAACAATGATTGAGATATGGTTATCTAAATGTTTACGTTTAACTAGGTACTAACTTAGTAAACTTTGATCAGTACCTCCCTGCATAGTACGAAAATAAACTGCAAAACTATGATTAATTTGAATGGCTTGTTGGTCTTATTGCTGATGTTCTTCAGAAAAGGTCAGGTGCGTAGCACGCATGTCCAAGAATCAAACATTCGAAGACTTGTGACATCCACCTACTCACACAGGACCCGCGTAGTGGTTTTTTTTTTTTACTAATTAGGCTTGCGTTTGGCCGCAACTCGCCTGATGCCGCTTGCATGGAAGAAACCGATTCACTCGAACTCTTTGAAGAGATCTAGATTATAATGGTCGGGAAACAGAGAAGCCGGCATCGAATTCCACAGACTGGCCGATCGCACAATAAATGTGGAAGCATAGCGCCTTGGTGCATATGGCTCACTTTGGTCACAGAGAGGGGGCCTGTCTCACATCACAGCTATTGAAAAGTTTTGGGGAGATTCTGCTACAATCAATCCATCACCAAGATCGACAAATACATGGAAGTCCATGCGGAGTGTACAGCAGAAATCTTAGAACAAAATCTCAGATAAAAATGGGTGTGTTGCTCTGAAGTTCTGCGATAAAGAACTATAAAATGATGTACTATGACGTCACACCTCCATCTAATCTTTTATTTATGTAACATGTAAATTATGCGTGGCGGCGAACAAGGCATGTATAGTAAACATGATGAGTTATAGTGAACTTAACTTATTATTAATAGTTGGTTTAGACGTTTTAAATAAACTTCGTTGATTAGTGGATATAAAAAAGTAGCGTGCCGCAGGCATTTTAACCAGTCTTCTTTCTTTTTTACCACTGCCAAAAAGGAGAAGGTTCTGTGTTTGTGGGTGTGTATTTTTTGTTCTTTTAATCGAGTAGACCGTACCTGTTTAAGATCTGAAAGGTCAAACTAAATTAGCTAGCGACACTTCACAGATGTTATGACTATCCATTTCTAAATATTATAAAATACCCTCGCCTTCGCCTCGGCATAGGTGTAATTCCGTTTCGCGTGCAATGACAAACTTCACGCACTTGTATCAAAATATACTACTTTACATTCAGACAAATATGTATTTAATAATAATTTGCAAAAAAAAATAAACAAATTCACTCTTTCTACTCGGGCTTTCCAGTCTTGAATATTTGCAGGGATATAAAAACATTTTATTTTTACCTGAACTTTCCTGTTGGAAACTCCTGTATGCAAAATTAATACATTCCTCGTTTTCTATTGATTTTCCTTCTTCACTGTATTAATACAGCTTTTAGTATAAGGATAAAGCTTTTTGACCTTGGAGTTGTAAGATGGTGGATATACGGGGTGGAAGGGACACCGACGCGAAAACGGTTACCACGTATTCTGTACATCATTCTGAGAATTCGGCTAAGTATAAATCGGGAACAACAGATTTAAAAAAAATAGGTAACGTGAGAAAAAAGAATTTGTTTTTTCCCTATCCTCAAAAATGACTGAGATATTAAACGTTAAAGTACGGCCTCCGTGGCAAATTCCGACTAACGTATGACGTCACGATGCGAGTCGAAATAACAAGTGCAAACCATTTTACAAATCAAATTTTATGAAACTAAATATTCCTAGAGTTAAAATACTAAGTGCAAACCACTTTATGAATCATATTTTATGAACGTAAACACTCCGCATCACCCACAATCGGACATGACACTCGCAGCGTGACGTCATCGCAGTAGCGTGCGAAGCAACGTAAATTTAAAAAAAGCTGTGAAAATTTATAACGCTGTAACTTTGGAAATTCTGGCCCGATTTCGATGAAACAAAAACTATTCTTATTTGCACGAGTACGAGCATTAAATGCAGCAATAATTTTTGTAGTAATATTTTGATCTCTGTTTTGTAAAACTAGTTTTAATTTTTTTTTCCAGTATTCACCGCCCTGCACACAACGTACATCGACAACGTGATCCTTGCTTACAACCCCGACTTGCACCGGGATGACGTCGCCGACGACAGCAATGTCAAGACCACCTACACTACCAAGGCGTCACCAATCTCGCTGGGAAGCAATGGTGAGTTCATTTGTACTGAACAGTACGGTTACTGAAAGAATTATGTTGATAATTTTGAAAGAATAAGGTGAAAGAAAAGGACTGTCATTATTTGTAGATCTTTGACAGTCGTTACAGGGAGTCAGTGGCCCGGAAGTCTGACAACCAGTCTTACCAAGGGGTGTCGTATTACCCAGTACTAACTGGGTTGTGGAGGTCCGATAGGCAGTCGCTTTATGTAAAATATTGGTATTCAGCTGCATTCGGTTACACTGGAAGCCAACCCCAACATAGTTGTGAAAAGGCTAGGCAGATGATGATGGAAGTGAAAGAAAAAATATCATAAAGAATGGTTGATCTATAAGTCTGAAATAGCCAACTCGCGGTGATCCATATTCGTTCCTGCATCGTATGCTAGATTGTAAATTGAGAAACAACCACATTTTTTACTGCGGTCTATGGGGTACTAGAACCATACTGGGTTCAATCCCTAGGTCGGGCAGTGTTACTCGATATTCCGCTAGAATATTCTCAGTAGCCTGCGCCTAGCATCGAATTATTCGGCTAAGCGATAATAGACTTGGTTCAATTATATGAGACTCAAGTGACGAAACCGGCTAGTCCTAGAACCGAGAATCCGAATCCAAATGATATCTACCAACCCGCACTGGGCTTAACGGTGCAACTTTTGTTGCTTCACCGTATGTTTTGCCATAGACAATTATTTATAATGACACCACGTAAATCAGGCTTTATAAAATAACTTGAAAAATGAAGACATCTTTGACGACTATTAGCCGTGAAATGTAGTATAATATGTATGTTGACTTTTCACCTGCATCTCAATATTCAGGATTTTTCGCAATAAATTCACAGCAGTGACGTTGATTTCAATTTCAGTACGCATGTCCAGCACGGCAGAGATGGAGGCCGACAACGAGGCGGACGCGCGCAAGTGCGAGGCCATCCTGCCCGGGATTAAGATCCTGTGGGCCGTACTCGAGGACTATGTTAAAGAAGGTAATATTCTTTATTATTTTATACACTACCGTAGTGTGCCTTAGTGCCGTAAAGCTGGGTACTCACTTAGCAGTGTAGCATGTAATGTATCAGATACGGTATCAAGTGAGTACGTAGGCACGAGCCCGCTGCGAGCCGCTCGCGCGTGGAACGCAGTAAGCTCGCAGTGACCCGACGAGTGGCGGTATCACTGCGAACACAAAGGCGGCTCGCAGTGTGCTCGTGGACGGTGACACGACCGCTTTTGTAGTGAGTACGTAGGCGCGAGCTTCAAACGAACGTACGTATTAATTATGGAGTGGACTGAAGAAAAAATATTAAATCTAATTGTGGTTTACCAAAATACTCCAGTATTGTGGGACCCTAAAGATTTTAGACCCAAAAAGAAGAGGCTTTTATAATTATCTAAAATATTGTACGTGAATATGAACCCAGCACTAGCCACCATTTGAGACATATTGTCGGCGTGACGTCGTCGCGAGCACTGCGGATCCGGCAGCTCGTAGCTAGATACGCGGTGGACCTTGGACGAGCCGTACCCACTTGCAGGTTGATACCGTATCTGATACGTTACGTGCTACGCTGCTAAGTGAGTACCCAGCTTAAGATGGTAAAAGTGAATTTAAAGGAATTTGGTCCGTTTGCTTTTGCTATAGTTTTTCATGTTCACACGTGTAAAATGATACACGCCTGCTTTTACTTAACTACTTTAACATAGTTGGGTCAGGCTCGTTCAAAAGTTATAACGAAGAAGTTATTGTTCGTATCATGCTAAGCAGCCTTATTCCTCGAATCTTGTGAAGTTTAAAGCTATTTGCAATTCTGAAAAACTAACTTTCTATTTACTTTCAGTGTTATATTTAAGACAGCTACCTAACCACTATCTTTCTCCCTAGGTCGCGTCCAACAACTAGGCGTCGCCGACGTAGGTGGTGGCTGCCTTCGGAAGCTCCACGCATGGGCTCGAGTACGACCCTCCATCGCACAGATCAACCTCGCCTCGTGCTGCGTAGTACCACCTTCCCTGCACGCTTTCTGTCGCGCCAATGACGTGCAGCTCCTCACACACGCCGACCCACCCGGTAATATCCGAATCTTAATATTGACTTTCTAAGGCTTTTGACACTGTCTCCGTGCCTCTCTTGTTTATTAAACAGCAATTTATTGACTTTATAGCCTATCTCTTGATATTTTTACGAGTTACTAAGCAAACTGGTCTCAGGATGCAAAGAGAGCAAACTTTTACAGCACTGAAGATGGCCTTAGTTATGGAGTCCCACAGGGTAGTGTCCTTGGACTCACCTTGTTTAATTTTTTTATAAATTCCCTATTTAAATCGTGATTAAAATACTCTAAAATGATAATGCACAGAGATGAGACGGTAATACTCGTTGTACCTACTATCTCCTGCATAATCAAGATTTCACAAAGTGTCATTCATTTACATAATGTCTCGAGCAGCAATAATTTTAAATATTATAACAACAGAAAGCTTGCCGTCAATATTTGACACGAAGTGAAGTGTGTCTTTTATATTGATTTTTAGACTATATAGTCTAAAAATCAACGAAACTAACTGCAACAATTTCCTTTTTACAGATCTACTCTCAATAGCCGCAGTAAAGACCCTGACAGACGTGGGCGTCGGCTGCGACAACCTAGAATGGTGCGCTCGCTACCAGGTGCACATCAAATGTAGAGGCGTGCTCGCTTTAAAAGGATACGTCTGTAAGGGCACACTCGGGAACAAATCAGACAAGATAGAAAAGATTATTGAGAAGATTGAGAACATAGCTTGAAGAACGGTTGTTAATAGTAAGGTATTTATTAAGCATTTTACTTAGATGTTGCGACACAGTTGCGCTACAGTCGTGACACTGGTCACCCAAACTATTTCATTGCATCTAATCCACAGGTTTCATTGTTTACTCGCATGATTTGCAACGATTTTTAAAACCAATAACTCTGAATATACAGAGGTTTCTACAGAGATACGTTACAATAACGATGGAATTAACAAAATAATGCAAATAAATAACTGACTAGGACTGGTATGGAGGGAGATTTAAAAATTATAGACAATGATACTTTTCAATTCCAAATATTACTGGCCTACATCAAATTTAAAGCTTCTTATTTCGCCTCTTCCAATTTCAAACTATTCATTATTTGGTGGAAGTTCAAAAACTTGCATCCACGTAACTTCGATAAGAGAGTGGGATTACAATATTATGACAAGACCGACTAATATATGTTTCTTAAAGAATTAATACCCTAGCCGCAACCAGTCGTTTCAGAGTTTATAATTTAAAAAAAAAATATTTGATAACCTTCTCATTTAAGAAGTCAAAGCAAAGTGATCTCTATTCACGTTGCTATTGGGATGCTACCACTGACACCTCAATTCAAAATTACAGTGGTCTTTATTTCAACCGAGATAAGGGTCCTATTGGCTTGCTGTTGTCGAGGAAAATTAACTGTGAAAAGAATTTACAGTCCACCTGAACTTGATATGAAATCTTTGTAAACAAAATTCCTATAAAATACAAGTATTATGCAAAATATCAGAAGCTAGCTTATAAAGTTAGAAACCATCGATTACCAGTGCATTTTAGATACATAAACTCATGTGAATAGCGTAAATTGTGATATAGTACTTACTATGTAAACATACAACTGTATGTACTTATATTGATACTTAATTTTTCTTAGACACTGATGATAAACTAACACGAATTTAGAAGATACTGAAAACCATACAATTATGGTTAAACAAATTCTTACTAGCGGTTACCCACGACCTTCGTCCAACATTTTTCATTGATGCTCCGCTCCAATTGGTCGTAGCGTGATGTTATATAGCCTGTAGCCTTCCTCGATAAATGGGCTGTCCAATACTAAAAAAGTTTTTATCAATTCGTTCCTGAGATTAGCGCGTTCAACCAAACAAACAAATATTATACAGCTGGAGAGGCAGCTGTATTATATTAGTATCTTAAATTGTTTGCGAGGTAATATCGCTGTTTTCCATATTGTCAGCGTCTAAGAAATGATTTTAATTATAGTTGGTGCACAAGCTAGGTTTTGTGGTTATTTCAATAATACATACGATTAGTTAATATAACAAATAGCTGTCAACTTGTCCCTAATCATTATGGACAAATCAATGGAAGGAACATTTATTTTAATACATGAAAAATCCCAATAGGCCGCCGTAAAAACGAGCGCGTCTGTACAAACGAAAAGAGCAAAGATTTGCGATACTAGATTTTTTCCATTCGGTTATTTCGTTTGCTTACGGCAACAGCGTTATTGAAAATATTAGAAGGCTGTTAAATATGCTTACAAATGATTCCCACATTTACTGTGGGAATCATTTTGTTTTGAACAAGTTGACAACTAATATAGTTAAATAGTTACCTTATTAAATTGTTGTTTTATTACAATGAAACGGTACTTTGAAAAGTTGTGATAAGTGTTTATGCTCGACTGAATTGTATATGCAAGAAAAGTGTTACGCCAAACTCAAATTCAGCAATGTTCCCACTGATGGGGTACAGGGTCCATCTCCCTTAGAGGGTGAGTCCCACGCGGGCCCAGTGCGGATTGGTAGATTCCATTATGCACAGCGCCTGCCAATTTAATTGTAGCAATATTGAATGAAAAACATTATTTGCGCTTTTACAATTGCCTGCAAGTATTCATACTGACACTGTTAGCCTGCGTCATCCCACTGCTGGGCAAAGGCCTCTCCCCATGACTTCCAGTTGTTTCGATCCAGGGCTAATGCCTGCAAGTAAAAAATAAAAACGTTTTGCATTACATATTAATTACATTTTGTATATTACCTGATTACGACAAAACCTGATGAAGGGTAATGAGTATAATGTTATAAGTTCCATTGGTGCTGTTATACTTTTCTTGCATATTAAATACAGTCTTATTATAATAATACATAGTATTTTCAAGCAGTTAACCATAGTTTTACTTTAATGTTACTTAAATATACTGACAAAAGCAAAATTAATGCATGCAGTCACAAAATTATTAAGCTGACTGTACTTCGGATTTGAAATCTCAATTATTTATTTGGAAACATTAAAAGTCGAGGCCACTTATAAACTTCTAGCTTTATGGTTACAACATTCCTAAACGCGATTCTTTATTTAAATGCGCAAATGTCCCAAAAAGGTTGCAACACATTGATACGATGGCGTGAAACGCACATTTTGTTAATTCATTTACAGTCATGTCAATGTTACCCACACAGAAAATATTTCATGTAAATAAAATATACATAAATGAATTAAACTTTAAATACTTTATTATTAGGTGCCTCATGCCTCACTTAAATTAAGATGCTCCATGTGACTTAAAACAAGCTTAATGAAAAAAAGTGTAAAAATGTTTATAAATACATTCAAAAATGTATAATGTAAGATGAAACCCGAATTGTTTTAAAATTAAAGTATTTATTGAATATTTTGGCGTTTGATTTATTATTATTTTACCCCACGTTGCGTTAATGTATCAACTGTATCCCAAAGGCTGAAAAACCGAAACAGCTTTCTGAAATGTGTCACCCCACTCACTGGCGAGCGGTCTACGGAAAAACTAAAGCTGTGGCGAGGTAGTGTATCCTTACCTAACCCACTCATCCCACTTGGATATGACTTGCCATGGCTGACCTGGAAGTCTTTAAATAAGACTCTGGCAAGGAAAACCTGCTCAACACGCCTAGCATGACCATCGTAGAAAAGGGTTTTGTCGCCGGAAAAATCTTTTTGTTTCAGGATTCTTCTTGCAGGTTTTTCTTGCTGCGGCCAGATGGCAAAACGTACTCGATCGCGTTATCGTAAACTTTGTTGCGTACCGAAACTGAGCTAGCGCCGTTTGGTGACAAAAACAGGAAACATTATTATTACATTACATTGTTACATTATTAAACAAATTACAGTTTACTTTGGCGCGATCTTCTCGATGAACTTGTGACTTCTCCGTATTCCCACTAAGCTACTATTTTACATACGTAAGCTAACGCCTATCCCATGGGGTTAGGTAGAAACCACAGAACGCCATCTGTTACGATCCTAACATACTCCTTTCGCCTCATCCACGTGCATATACCTACGTTTATATTTCTAATCTCAAAATGATCGTCAAACGTCAAACGATCTTTAAAATATTTATAACCTGCATGTGTATTTTTGATTGTAAAATATCCTATTTAAACACATACAACTTTGATCGTCAAGCGATTGATAAGCAAGAGAAAAACTGCAGGCGTTATCGCAATTCTTATGAAAATCATTACTCTACCTACACATTACTTACTACATTACTCTATTATTTGAAGTTCTGAAACCTTTGAGAACATTCATTTCTGGGGTGCAGCACTTCCTTTCCTTTTTGAACTCATCATCTACCCAGCCTTTTCCCAATTATTTTGGGGTCAGCTTCCAGTTTAATCGGTTGCAGCTGAATACCAATATTTTACATGGAGCGGTTTGCGATATGCCTACCTGACCTCCACAACGTTTTACCCAGTACAAACTGGTAGTACTGGGTAAAACGTTATCCCTGGTAAGACTGGTTGTCACACTTTCGGGCCACTACCAACAAATGACGTTAAAAACGATTGTCTGATAGATCTATAAATGACAGCCAGGACCAATGGCTTCACGTGCTTCCTGAGGCGCGAACTATACAGAAAAGGCGTACGGCGAAGACGCGGCGCAGGAATGATGCCGCTTCAAAACGTTTTCAAATTCCATGCCCGCGCTGCGCCTTACGCCTTACGCCGTTTCTGTGTAATTCACGCCTGAGACACGTAAGAAACTATGTCCGTGGAAGGGTGAAAAAAAAAAAAAATTCTTGACTATCCCGTGCTGCTGATATTACTTATAATAGCTACGAGCTCCTGAAGCACAAGGTGCCTTTTAGAACTAACCCAAGTATTTTTTCGATTCTAGAGTGCAATTTCAACATTGGAAACTGGCCAGTGTAACGGAACGGAGAGTGGATGTTGTGTAGTTGTTGATTGACCCCCAAACAAACCATTGTCTCGGCTACTGCCCTGGCTGGGCCTCAGTCTACAACTGTAGTAGGTACCTCCTGTGCTGCCATGGGTGACGTCGTAGAAATCAGGTGTCGCAAGTGCTTCTGCAGAGCCTGAAATGCTGGATTCGATTCAGCAGTGCTATGTGGTCTTGCCATCACGAATTTTACAAGTTTTGTGTCTGGACCCGTTCAGTATCCCGTAATCCCGAAATCCAGGGACTTACTATGGTACCGGTACTGGTTCTGCATTCCCTAGTCTGGATATGCACTTAGTTGATGGTAATAGGCTCACCCCTCCCCATTACACCTTTGTCTGCTAATTCTTCGGCGAAAATAAAGAATGTTACGGTGTTTTGTCATTCTAGCTATGTACAAAGTAAGAGATTTTAACTAAGTAATTGTACCAGCTTGATATAACTTTCCCTTCGATTACGCATCACTAAAAAGTTCACGTAGAACTAAACGAACAAACTTTTTGTATGATGTTCCTGTATTTTGAATTAACAGCTGCTTACGTTTCCTCGAAATACAAAAGTCAGCTGATTACAAAAACTTAATTAAAGGAATTCGACGTTCGTCCTCAAGAATCTTGTTAATACTTATATTATTGCATTCCTTTAACTTAAAAATATTAATATCAAATACTTTTGGATTAAATTCGTAAAATATTGCCAGTAATTGAAAGGCTGACATTTGAAAGATCATGATATGCTGCAATAAGGACTTATTTGGAGTTTTTTTTTATTATTAATTCCGGTAAGTGTCACGATAGGTGGGTAGTCGATAATTGTTATCTTAGAATCTATTTAATACGGTACTTTGAGTTTCTTAGTTGCCTTACGTACCGTCAAAGAAAGTTAATAATTATTAAGGTGAAAGCGCCTGCAAAATTCAAATTTTCTTACGTATTTTGCAATTAGCAGGTCAGTGTCAGGTTGTATGTTGATTTAAATATGATTTGCGGCCGTAATACGCATAATTATGTAGTTAACGAATTATAATCATTAAAATCATCAATAGGTACTTCATACAATAGCTTCCAAGTTCATTTAATCCCATAAATTACTATTTATTTCATATCCCATTGAATTACTTTTTCATAAAATAGTCATTCAATGGGATATGTAATAAATAGTCATTCATGGGATTAAGTGAAAATTTAAATTTCGCGGGCTACCCTGGCGCTTCGTGACGTTCTGGCGCTATGTTAAGGCCAGATAGATGATAATACTTGACTCTATTGCAAATTCTATACATTTATATGATTTATACTTAGATTGCTGAGCATGAGTTCCTTGGTTTTCCCATCAATATTTTCCTCTTATTCCGGAGACTGGATTTGTGCTGCACTGATGGCATAGGTAATCCCGAGTTCACTGACGGTCGACCACTTTTCAACCTTATTAATTAGCACATAAGGGTGAAAAGTGGTAGACCGTCAGTGAACTCGGTAATACTTATTACATAGGACTTAAAAATAACTGGCGAATTGTGGGTGTAGGTACCTACGATAAGTAGGTACTACTAGTTGCCCCGTTGGTCTCGTGGTCACAAGCGCGACTACGCGCTGAGGGCGGGGTCCTGGGTTTAATTCCCGGGTTGGTCAAAAAGTGCTATTGGGTTTTTCATTAGAAATTTCTCAGTAGCAGCTTGGAGTTTGGAAGTTGGCGGTATTATACCCCCGTGCCTCGGAAAGCACTCTGAGCCTCTGATCTCTCTCCGCTCGCTAATCTCCGCTGAGATTGGCCGCCGTGACCGAAAACGGCCAGGAGGACTATTATTGTTACTAGTTGGTTAGTCTTTTTCTCACCCTTCCAGAAACAGGAGTAATGTTTATGTATCTTATGTTTTCATAAAAAATCTTCAGAAAATTCTTACAAGGTGGAAGGGACACCGAGGCACAAAACGGATACCACGTATTCAGTACATCATTCTGAACATCCACATATACATTTTTCATAGGTAAATTTAAAAAACCAGCTGTGTTGTCAAAATGTATGAATCAGCAGATTTTTTTTTAATTACCGATGAAAAATTTCTATGCAAAATTTGATAAATGAATTTGATTTGATAAATTTGGAAATTTAATAGAAATGAAAAATTTCTATTTCTATTAAATTTCCTCGTTCAGAACGACGTACCGAAAACGTGGTAACCGTTTTGTGCGTCGGTGTCCCTTCCATCCTGTATAATTAAATGTAAAACCTAGTTTTGACCATGGTCTATCCCTGTGCAAAATTTCTTGGGTTAGGTCATAGGACACTAGCCCGGTAGGATACGTTTCCGTGGGATAACTTCCGATTACCGCTCGTACGAAGACGTGGTCAAAATCTAGAGATTAATAACTTAACCAGCCAGCAACAATAACTCAACCAAAACTGCATTATTAAGTAAAACAAATATCGGACCACCCCAAGTTTTGCCTTTATAAGTCAATTTATATGCACCAGAGTGGCGCTGATGAAATCAAGCGAATAACTATATAATTGTGCATTAAAATAAAAAAGGGGTTAACAGGAAACAGGATATTACCTTCCGTGGCGACCCCACGCTACCGGCGACTGTTTTTTTTATATAAAGTTGGCAACTTGGTAGCCTGTCGTAACGTTGTAAGATTCGATAGAATACACAAGTAGGTTTGTCTTTTAAATGGAAAGTGTGCTTGATGGAGAAGTTTACCTAATCCACGTAAAATGAGTGGGAAAGAGATCTTTAATATAATTATGATAATATGAGCATAGGTAAGCGACATAACATCACGCAGAGGCGTATCTAATAGTACACCCACATTTCGCCAGTCATGTTTTTTTGAAGTCCCATGTAATAGGAGACGAGCCTAATGCCATCAACCCGGCACAAATCCAGACTGTGACTGCTACTGAGAAAAACCCCAATTACACTTTGCCTTACACCTCACTAATTTGGTCAGTATCAGCACCTGAAACTTTTGCATTGGATAGTCTATACAGAGGTAGCATTTATTTTTATTTTTGGGCCAAGTCCGCCACACTATTCCCAAAACACTGAAACTCCTGCAAGCCACAATCAACAGTGGCGACCACCAGAAAAGCGCATGAAGCTCGACGAAGTCCTAGAGAAACAATTTAACTGTCTTGGATCCCGCAATAAAATTAATCGGTACAGAAAGTAGTAGTAGTCCTGTACCATTTATGGAATTAATCGTATAGGTAGTCTGTATAATTCAACAAACTGCTCTAAAATGATTTCGAAAACCCTCACCAACGATGTTCAACAAAACTGTAACGATATCGCACTTAAAACCGTCCGTTCAAACTCCAAGTTGGACAGCGTGGAGTTTGAACAGACAGTTTTCCAGCAAGCCATACTTGCAAACGACATATGGCCAATCATTCGTCTTGTGTTACGAAGATTACGACAACCAGCTGATTGACACTGTCTCGATGAAATCTGAAGCAATATTGAGAAATGCTTGTAATTTAACAAGCATGTTCTGTGGTTGCCTTTGGTTGTTAGGTAACCGAATTACCAAACATGTGTGCGTTACACAATCGTAGACAATATGGAAAGTGGCGGGAAATTGCGCAGAGACAATTTCGGCGAGATCTGCGCAAGCATCGACTCGAGTCCGGTAGTGGTTGCAGAAAAGTTAGGTTTTTTTGAAGCGCACAAATAAAAGTGTTTTCAGCCTTTGGTAGCCACATCCGCCTACTTGTTCTTTGTCCCTTAACTTCGGATGTTGTGGTCGTTAGTTGGTATTTCAACGAGTGCAGTGCCGGTTGTTTTCTCTGAATTCTGCTTCCAACTACAGTCCGCAATATTTGTAAATCCAAACCTCTCCGATTTCCTTACTTCTTTCTTATTTGATAGCTTGCTGGGAGAGTTATTTTTGGCCAGTCATTTTGGGGAGATTCTGGGGATTCTGGGGAGATCGTTCAGCCACTTCTTGGAACTAGAAAGTAGCGAAGAACGGACATTTTGAGTGGCTGTTTTAATAATTCTTGTAAAAGTTCTGATTCTCAACCTAATTTAAAAAGAAAAAAATAACTTTGTTTTGTTTTTACAAAAGGTTTGACAGAACTGCCGCTTTGAGGTTCGATTTGAAATTTCGTTGCATTTTTGGGAATGTTTCGATGACAACATTCAAATCTTCCTCAAAATGTACGTACCTAAGTCGCGTGTTAACAATCGAATATTTTTATTAGGAAAAATGTTTTGCGTATATAAATGACTCTATTACAAATTTCTTAGAAGACGAGACGTGCAGAATGTCGTACACATAAAGATGCAGAATATGGCCACGTTCGACTCTTTTGACCTGCGCCAAATTATCAATACACATTTCAAACAAGTCGTTAAAACATGCACATACATTACTTAGGTACTGATATTGTGGTTCGGAATAAAATGCTTTACAAACAAGTAGCAAGTCTTGTCAGAAATGTTTATTATACACAGTCAAAGTCGAGGTCTTTTTGTAAACGAGAAGAAAAATCTCAAAAAGAACATCACTAGAGCTATTACAAGACATATTGCAGGTTTCTTTATTGAGTAATTGAAGACTTAGGGCTGATTTTTCAATAGTCATATAACTTTTATCTGAGGAATAAAAATGGCGGTTTTACAGCTTTTCTATAGGAAATAATATGTCAAACCGCTATTATTATTCCTCAGATAAAAGTTATATTGAAAAATCAGCCCTAAGTCTAACTAATATTAAAGCTACATTAACTTGACTTGTTTCTTTGTCAAATACTCAAATTAGAAATTGGTAGTTAATCTTCTTCTGCCTGCTCTGCATAGCTATTCACAAACGCTTCGATTCGGAAAGTCGTCCATCTCGCTCGCTTTCGTAATGCCAAAAAAAGATAGACATACGACTTGTCGAATCGAAATCGAATCGAAGCGATTGTGAATAGCCATGCAGGTCCAATTTTATTTGAGGGCAACGTTTCTCGTCCTTATCGTTCACTTGTTTTTCATCCATCCATCTGTTTTTCTCTCTCTGCATCTATCCTTGATGTGTGTTTGGGAGAAATTACATTAAAAAACTGGTAAAAAGAGTATGACACCAATAAAGAGAGGTGGACTTAATGCCACACGCATTCACAACTAGTTAATCTTTGAGTGATGCAGAAACGTGTTATTTAAAAAATGGAGGAATGTAAATATGTTATTTAATACTTATTTTATTGATCTTGACTACGGAAAGCCCTCGTCTGCTGTCGCTACACAATCTCGCATTAGACGCCAAGTTCAGTGCGCGTGAGTCGCCAGCGTGAAATTGTCACACTCTTACTTTCTCGATGGCACGATAGCACAAGACCGTCCTTCCTTTCGCTTTAATTACGACAAATCATCATTACTGGGAGGTCCCTGAACTGTCACGATGGTTAAATGGTGAGCAGTTCTAGATCTAGAGTTATATCGTTGCGTGAACGTTAGTTTAAAAAGTAAAGTTAAGTTAATCTACCTCGGTGGTCTTGTGGTCGCAAGCGCTACTGTTAACCATGACGTATTGGCTTCAATCCCCCGTTTGGGCAAGTGTTATTGGGGTATCCATCTGGAAATTCTTAGTAGCAGTTTAGATTCTGGATATTTGCCCGGTTCGGCCCGGTCCGGTAAGGCAATTGGATCGCCCTCTATTACATAGGATTTCAACTTAATATAACTGGCGAAATGTGGGTGTACTATTGTAGGTTGTTATTAATTATTGCCTCACCCTTCGGGGATTACCACGCCTATTGGTAATCCTGGACAGGGGACCGGGGACGGTCGGGGGGGAGGTGTTCGGAGCCGGGATTCGGGATACCATGGGAGCATAAAAACTCTGACACTAGGTTAGGCACTAACCACACGATAAAGAAAGACCTAGAGGCGTGATGTTATTGAAATTAAATTATAATTATTATAGTTATTAAAAGTTTATAGATTTAGGTATATAAATACATTAATCAACCTTGGTTCTATCTTATTCACCCAAACAAATAGGTATCTAATAAATTAAAGATGTTACTGAAAATTCTAGTTATATTGTTGTTTAATAGTCGTAGAAATATAAAAAAAATTGCTACGAAAATTGCTACGCGGCTACGAAGGTCTACGATAATCTAGGTTCACCCTTCTTTACTACATTTGCTAGTTACTGTTTCTGATTTTGGTATTATTACTAACATAATATCCCTTGGTGTGTGAACTAGCGTAACACCCAGGTTTGACTTGTGTTTGCGAGGTTACAGTAACTTGCTACGAGACTGCTACGGCGTAGTAATTCTTCTTTTGCAACCTGCTAGAACAATTTCTCAAAATGAATCGGGTTTTATTGTATCCGAATTGGTATCAGATCATTATGATTTGAGCAAATTTCCCATTCTTTGGTAATATAAGAATATTTTCTCTACTGTGACCATGCGTTAGGGCCGACTGATCTTGGTATGATTGTTATAAATAGCATTTTGTGAAAGAGTATCGCATACGAACAAATTGATGAAATCGATTGATTGACCACCTCATTGGTCGAGTGGTCGCAAGCGCGACTACTGAGCATGAGGTCCTGGGGATTCCAGGGACGGGCAGTGCTTTTCCATCAGGACTTTCTCAGTAGCAGCCACGGAGTCTGGATTTGTGCCCGGCTGATGGCAATAGGGTCGCCTCCTATTACATAGGCCTTAAACATGACTGCCGAAAAGTGGGCGTGCTATTAGATACATCTCTGCCTAACCCTTCGGGGATTACAGGCGTGATGTTATGTTATGTATTTTGTGATAGCGGAAAGATAAATCAAAAGCTTTAACCAAATCTATAGATTTCCGTCATTAAAAAAATACCAACAGAGAATTAAAATAAATAGATATTTCTGCCATAAATCTTATTCGCAGCATTTCAAAATCAATACTGCTGTCTAGCTCAGTACCAGAATTTGAACTATAATTTACGACTGTAGGTATTCTCAGCAGCTGGCCATATTGCAGTCCAGTTATAGGCGGCTACAAGTTTATTTAGCACATAGACAGTCGGCGAAATAGCCGAGCTATAGGAGTATAGGAAATAAGTATTTATATACTTCATTAGGTGTATATATTGAGATAGTTGTCAAGCTACTTTGATACATAGCCCTATGTGATTTGGGTAATAGCTAAATCATTTAAGTATCGATGCTAAAATTATAACTGTGAAAATGAATGTTTGCTACGTTTTTACGGAGAAACTTTCAGAGTACGATTGATTTATTTCGTTAATTCATTTTTCTTACTTACTAGTTACATTTTTAAATATTTTTATCAACAAAAATTATATAAAAAGCATTTAAAAATATAAAAAATAGTAGCCCACCGGTATCGGGAACAGGGTCCAAGCTACCGGCGGTCAAGGCTCTAGAGAGAGGAACCTCCTAACAATATGAGCCGTGTTCAGGAGTACCACTTTCTGAATCAAGCCCTTGATCCAGCTGCCTAACGAGAGCCACCTCAGGTATTAGTCGAGGCTCTTGGCAATTAAGCCATGGGCTGATATGACTATCGGCACAATGATCGCTGAGTCCACATCCCACATGTCGACAACCTCGCGAGCCAAGTGATTGATTTTATTATTGCAAGTTAATTTTACTCTGGAACAAGCTTATATTATTTATGTTTTTGAACCAGCTTTTAATATAGGTGTGATGTAATATTTTTTTTTCGTATTCTTCTCCGCAAACCCGTTTAATTGATATCTATTTCTTGGGGATGCATAAAAAATTATTCGTCCGCCATGTTTTGGGAGTCCGCCATATTGGATTTACAATGACGTCACTTAACTCACTTAGCTAACCATGCATTGTCATTCAAACTAAACGTGTACCTATGCAAAATTTCAGCTCAATCAGTTGATGATAACTGTTTTAAAATTCAGTTGCAAGATTTGAACGAAGCAAACAAACATACAAACATTGCAAGTTAAATAAAACTTGTAAAAAGAAGACATTTTAGATTAAATGCTTTCAGAGAAGTTAGCAGGAAATAAAATATTGTCATGAGAAATTATTGTGGTCTTATTTCAATTTTATATGAATTTGGTGAAGCATTTCTGAACTGACCATAGGAATTAAACACCAGTGCCCATTAAATAGTTATATCCTCTCAATTATGATATATCATATACTTTTATTAGTTTATATATCTTAATATTATGTATTTATTTATGTATATATTCATATTTACTTATATGTGTATTTACATATAATATTTTAGGTTAAGTTAGGTAAGGCACATAAACACGTTATTCTCTTCCTTTTCTCACACACTATTGTCTCCATTTCTTTTTCATTTCTCCTTTTGCAGGTCTGCTGGGAGAAATTTCTTAAGAAATAAACAGTACCTATATACTCATATATTATAATGTTATTTTCCTGTGTTGTCTACTGTGTGTACATAAATAGTAAAATAAATAAATAAATAAATATCATGAAGTTTTAATTATACTTGGATGACATTTTTATGCAAGTGAAACCGCGAACAGAAGCTAGTAATATAAATAAGCGACAACTGTCTTGTAATAATTTATTGATCTGAAATCGGAATGCGATCTATTGAATTTCAAATACGGGCATTTATGTTTTACTTTTAAAAATTAGGCACACGATTAACATTACTTAACTTTGTCACTGACAGTTCTAAAGATTATTAATTTTATGAACGTTAAAAAGAAAAAATAAACATAAAAAATTATCCATTGATACTTATATTATAAATGCGAAAGTAATTCTGTGTGTTTGTTTGTTTGCTACCTTTTCACGACTAAACAGCTGATCGGATCGTAACGAAATTTGGCAAGGAGATAGATTATATCCTGGGGAAGGACATAGGCTATCTTTTTTTTCCCTTACTCACACTCATCAAAATTACCACGCGAACGAAGTCGCGGGCAACAGCTAGTATAACATAAGATAAGAAGTATCCTATGATAGGATACTTTTTATCCTGGAAGTTCGTCTCTATGGGATACTTTCCGATCTCTAGCCGAGCCAAGCCGTGGTAAAGTCAGATATAAACAACTTCAAACTAAACTGAGAGAACTTGATTGCTGATCACGAAATCTTGGGTTCGATTCCCAGGCCAGGCAATGTGTTACTGGGTTTTACATCAAGAATTTCTCAGTACCAACCAAGAGTCTGGATTTGTGCCCGGTTGATGGCAATTAACCTAAATAGGCTCGTCTCCCATAACCTTCTTGGGACTTGATTAACTTGGCGAGGTGTGAGTGTACAATAGGTACAAAAAAACCTCTACCTGACCCCTTGAAAAAAAAGACGTGATTTATGTATGTACCTTAAAACTAAAAATACTTAGTAATCAATAATCAATAACCTTTATTACACAAGAAAGTGGTTACATACAATTGTGTGAGGTCCCTGAGTCCCGTGCTAGCTGATAGACCTATGTTACAGGAGCCATCTGCCAAGAGGAGATATTACAGATGCAACAAAATTAAAACAAAAAAAAAACTGTAGAACAATAAAATATAAATTAAAAGCGTTTAAAAGAAGCCTGTACTTTTAGAGTGTGCGTATGTGTTTGAGTCTGTGTGTGAGCGTGTGTGTGTGGTGTGTGTGTGTGTATGTGTGTGAATTGAATGTTCAGGAAGGGTTTTCAGTAATTGCGAGTGAGGTGTGAAATTAAGAGCCTGTCATACCTTAGCATTAATGTTACGAAATGGATAAAATAATTTTCTCTCTTTCTCGCATGACATAACACCGTCTATGGTATTTATAGACGGTGTTATGTCATGCGAGAAAGAGAGAAAATTATTTAGACGTGAGCTTTCCTGTAATTTCGGAAACAATATGAACTAGGTACTCGTTGTTTTTCTTTGCTGATGCACCTACACGGGTATTATGTAGGTATGTTGACGTTCTCCGAGAACAGCGCGACCATTATGGGTGATTTTCCACTTTCATGATCTTCGAAACATGCGCGCGCATTTTTGTGTACACTTGGAGGGAAAGCTGGCCCAGTTTTAAACTCTGAAAGGCTTAAACGGTTTGGAAAGGATTCTTATTTTGAAGTGAAAAAAAACAAAAGCAATTTTGGTTATGGAATTTTCGATGGTATTTCAAGAATTGTCTATGAATCACGTGCACAGCTGAAGAGGCGGGCTTCAGTTAAAAAGATGTTTTTTTTTTCTATTTTCTTCCAATTTTTTTTTATTAGGATAAATGATGTTTATTTGCAAATAGGTTTTTACAAACACACGTCTTCTTTTTTAAGACTTCGTACCTGACTACTCTGAGAAGCACAGCCAAAACAAACTCAGAGGTCATAGTCTCTTTTAAGGTTCAGACATCATCTTGGACAACTCACATGAGGACATTGAGGACTATGCAGATAAGTATCTGAGATGGTCGTTTAACACTTTCGCTGCCCAACACCCCGCGTAGTATGGACTTTGGACTCATATGCTGGGTGCTGGGCAGCGAAAGTGTTAAAGAAAGAACCACACAGATTTGAGTGGACCTGTCCAGCCAGTGCGAGCATTTGTAAGTTATCGTGTATATTTCCACTTTCCAGTTGTCACCAGTATGTCGTGTGCGTGTACTCAACAAGGCAGTTGACACAATCATGATGTTATCTGGGGCGTACACCTCGAGTCGACAGGTTTCACACTCGTCGCCACTCGCGTGATCATCGTTACGGTATCATACACTATCATAGTAATATGATGGAGGAGAGTAGCGGGGTAAAATCGTTGACAAGGTAACCTGGGAAGGGTAAGTATCAATTTAAACAGCAGTTCAAACGAAGTTTTAAGCATGTAATCCAGAAACTGCTACATAATCGACCTATTTCCATACCATAACGACAGTTTTCTTTCGCGAGGGATAGTCAGAAGTGTGTGCTATACCACATCTACTATCTGTGTTTAGTTCCAAGTAATAGGGGGCTGGATGAGGTTGGGACAAGCAAAGAGAGGCCTATACCCAGCAGTGGGGGAAGTCGGGCTGTGGATGATGATGATGATGAATAGGGGGCGACCCTATTGACATCAACGAGGCAAAGATTCAGACTTCGCACTGCTACTGATAATTCTTGATGGAAAAACCCAAAACACTGCCCAACCACATCCCACTACCACTTCTTTATAATAGTGGATTGCTGGTATCTTGAAGAATGCTATGCGATAAGTAAGGATTTGACATTTCTGAACTGAAAAGAGAAGGTGGTTATGTATTCCACCAGCATCTTTTTTTTTCATGTATGTTCACCGATTTCTCCGTGATTACTAGTCCGATTTAAGTGATTCTTTTTTCGTTTGGTAGAGCAGGCTTGCGCGGTCGTCGCATAAAAATTGTATTATATTTGCTTTGGTACTTTATGAGTTATCCTCTATAATATGCATTTTTAGTTCTTCATCTATGTGCTAATATTTTCTTGTTACAATGTAAAATTGATGCTTGATAAGGATTATTTATACAACACCTAAAAATGGTGGGTAAAAACTTCGGTCGGTGACAAAAAGTCAATGAAACAAACAAAAGTCACCGACTTGCGAATTTACCACTTTGTAGTGTTTTTATTTGAAAGTCGGTTATTTTGTTTGCAAAAAAAGTTTTTTATTTTACAACTAAAAAGTATTTTACCTTTTATTGTTTATTTATTTAAAACCTATTTTTAAATAGACTTTGAAACTATGTTTTAAATAAGTTCATTGCTAATAAAACTCCAAACAATAGGTAATGAGTAGGTAACTATGTTATTTTGCCTAGGAATCGGTAAGGAAAATAAAAAATAATTATGAAACAAACAATGATCTATTTTAGTTCTAGTAATAACTAAGAAGGCACATGTTACATGAATAATCAGCCAGTAATGTCCCCGCTGCTGGGACACAGACCTCCTCTCTATCAGAGGGAGTGGGCTGTCACCCACCACACAGGCCCAGAGCGGCAGCTAGATGTCATATGTCTTAGATAGATAGATAAATCATTTATTTAGTGCACACAGCAGACATAGCACAACACACAGAAGCACAATTAAATAATCAAAATTACACGACTATATAACTATATAAAACAAGACGCCAATAAACAAAAAGAAACACATATTTACGAAAGAAGTATTTTAACACCATGACATACTTCAAATCAAATAACGAGTAACAAGGTGCGGTGAGCGTCTCAAGGTTGCATCAAATGGGAGTCCAGCTCAGCATGTGTCAGGCATGCACCTGATGCTGGATCCCTGAAAATGAATTAAAATGTTTAGTTCCTAGACCTGCCGGATTCCTCACGATGTTTTCCCTCACCGATTTGAGCAGTGTTGATGTAATAACATAACATCACGCCTGTAATCCTAGAAGGGTTATCCAGAGGTGTAGCATTAGTTAAGTCCCATGTAATAGAAAATCCCAACATCACTTTGCCCGACCTGGGAATCGAACCCAGGACCTCAATCCCAGGGCTCAGCAGTCGCGCTTGAGATTTACCAGACAAAAGAGCTAGTAGTAGCCAAGTAAAGTGACTGCTTTGGTTCGAACCTACGACCTGCAACACATAGATCAGGGTTGTCATCACTGGTCCACTATCGCTCAAGTACTATTAGGAGATATTTCTAATAAATTAAGCAGTATTATTATATTTTTTCCTGTTTTAGGTGTATTATGTGTGTGTGGAGGAGCTCGTGGCTAAATAATAACAGCCGCTCCTGTCGATCTTCAGGTTAAGCCGCGCTTGCCTAGGTTGATCTGTGGATGGCTACCCATTACATACCGAGTTGCCTCCGTGCTTCGGAAAGCACGTCAAACCGTTTGTCCCGGCTATCAATTGTAGAACTTTGACAGTCGTTAGGTAGTGGCCCGAGTCTGTCAACCTGTCTTACCAAGGGGTATAATATTACCAGGTACTAACTGGGTTGTGGAGGTCAGATAGGCACTCGCTCCATGCAAAATACAAATACACAGCTGCATCCGGTTAGACTGGAAGCCAACCTCAACATATTTGGGAAAAGGTTAGGCAGATAACGGTTGTAGTTTACGTCATCTATGTAAAATAAAATATATTTACGTAGTTGCCACTTTATTATCTAAATATGTATGAACATACAATAAATGAATAGGTAAACTAAAATAATTATAACAAAAAGTATATACCAACACAAAACAAATAAATAACCATGTAACAGACTAATATTAGACCAGACAGACAAAATAAACAAAAAAACAAGTACAGTTCGCAACAAAATCAATTACAAGCACGTAACAAAAAGCGCAATAAATAAAGATATAAATTAAAATACTCCACATGTTACCCGATGACTATTAAAATGCAGTCGTCTTTAGCGCTTAATAAATAACATAAAAAACAGGCCGCTATGTAAAACTGTCGTAACTGACGATTTCCTCCTACCTACTAAAATTAACCGATCACCACATCTGGGAAGATCCCATTAAAGCCACGTCTCTTCGGTCCACAAAGATGCGAACATTATGTTGTCCCCCTCTAACCTACTGCCGGACTCAGTGAGCGAGAGGGACATCACGAAAAGATGTATTCTCGCAACTAATCAGACGTGTCCACTGTCCGGTGCGCGTACGCATCCCACGCCGAAATTATCATTCGAAGTCCCCAGTTGCACTTTTTATAATTTTTATTTACCACATAATTTCACATGTTTCTTAAGTTTTAATTCAAACCGTTAAACGCGTTAAGCTGCCAAAATTAACACATTTTAAGCTCGTTGTTCTCCAAAATTGTGAAATTGGAGATAAATACTTTTGAAAATACATCTTATTGCAATCATGCAAAGCTTGAACTTAAATGACTCGTACCAACTTTACTTACAACTTATTGAAGCAGTATCAATTAAGCTAGGTCTATGTGAGTTTACTAAGAGACATAGTGACGTCTCTTTTTAAAGTTTGCTCGTTTGTTCTGTGAGGGAAAGAGACAAATATGTTTTTTCCTTTGCACTTTCAAGGTTCTTTGCGTTCTCAATCGCTGACTTAACAGGTTTTAGAAGGAGTAACCAACAGTTTGTTAACTGATATTAATAAAAATCAGAGGTCTTCAAATTATTTGATAAGCTAACTGCAATAATATTGATTATCTAAACCAGAAAAGATAGAGAAATATGAAGTTATATGTAGGTTACCCTCGAGGTATTCACTAAAATCTTGTTGTTAGGCAAACTTTTCTATAAAATTGCCGATCAGTCTAGTCTGTATGTTTGATATAAGGTAAAATAATTTTGTTCTCCAGCATATGTAGTGGTTGGTGGAAGGAACAAAAATGAAATAAGATAACCATATGAAGATAAATAATGTGTAAAAGGAAATCTTGGGAAGTCCCAGAAAAATATTTCCAACATAAGAACAACTTATGTTTCAAACCAAAACCTAAGAAGGAAGTTAAAAGCCAACAGCACGAATGCTTAAAAAATGTTGCTTACCCCTGCATTCAGCGGCGGCCCGTGTAGAGGTGCGCTTGCGACTCCAGTCGATCGAGCACAGCCGTCAGCGCAGTGCCTCGCCGCGTCTACTCAAAACTATTACGAACTTTTTACACACCACCTCCGAGTACCTTTGCAGACATTCAAATAAAAAAAAACCCGTGAAAGTGTCAAAGTGCATAGTTCTTTTGTTATTTTTTTTTTTGCAAATGTGGAAAGGTAAAGTGGCAAGTTGCGGTAAAAGTTCGAATCTTTGGATGTACTGAATTTTCAAGAATATTGTGCTTTTTATTGTTTTTGGCCAGTGATGTACATTGATAACTTTATACATTGACGTTATTAAACGATACGTTCGTTACACAAGTTTGTTAATGGTGCGTATTTATTGGTACTATTTACTGAAGTCTAGATAAATATTTGATGGAAATACTGGAGTATGTCTTGCTTATCTAGGTTTATTGTGTGTTTTGTTTTCTTACGTATCTTGTTGCACATTACAGTTATTGAACAAGTGTATTTTCAATGAATTTATAACAGCTTTAACGACAAAATGTGCGAAAATATGCAATAATATTTTATGCAGTCATAACTTTAAGTAACACAAAGTCCAAGTCACATTAATTAGTTCGTAATTGTAAATACGATAGTAAACAATAAAATCTACATCTTAAACTTACCATTAACTGAGTAGAAATGGCAGGGTTCTTTTCCATTTTAATATTCACATTATAAGTTAGCAAAAATACGGGATTTTAATGTAAACGACCGGTATTACCTAATTTAAATATGCATTAGTAAATATACTTTGATTTGGTTGTACAATTCAAAACTTAACCCTGATTAAATGCAACCAAACTGTCCGGCCACCAAAATATTTAATCAACATACGATCTAATAGGTATGTAGGTGTGTAATTACTAATTAGCTGTCACAATTGTCTATGATATATCAAAAGCAACTGAAAATAACAATAAAAATTAAAAACCTTAAAAAAAACTTACAAGAAAGAAAACCATTAAGTGGATACTTAAAATAATTATGAAAAAAAATATGAATTCCAAATCTAGCAAAAGAGACAATAAAAACTTTTTGCTCATTTTTTTTTCACGACTTTTCGACAGTTCGTTCATAAAAAAAAACAATAGGTTGAAAGTGCGACACAATTCTTGAGAGTTCATTCAAGGCCTTACATGGCTTACTAAGTTAAGCCAAGATTTACAAGTAACTGATTTTACATCTTGGTCTTAAAACCTATATGTTAGACATAGTTGGCCCCTTCTACATAAAATACTTCAAATTAATAGAAAATCGGGTTTAATACGTAAGTAAACTTCAGTTTAAAAATAATAATGTTTATTTAAACTGAATTTTAAATGTTTAAACTTTAAAAACATTGAAGAACTACAAGCAGTTTGCAGTGAAATTAAGATGTTAGATGAAATTAGCAGAAGAGCGTGAGATGAAAAATTAGTCTGTAATTTTCCATATTTTTCCACAATAAGTTACAAATGTGTTCAGAAACTATAATTATGTACGGAAAGCAAAGGAATCATGACTTGGCAAGATGTCACTTCTGTAAATATACAATAAAGAGAGTAATATTATAAATATTATAGATTACAGACCTAGGTTGACAATCTCTGCAAATTCTGTTATAAAATGCCCTTAGCGACGCAACCGTGCTCTTTGACAGCAACACAAAAATGGTTTCTTTTCTTCAACCTAACAAAAATGCACAAAATAATGCATAAATAGCACTTAAAAAACTAGTCTTTTTGTAAGAAGTTTAAGATCTGCAAAAATGGCCTTTTATAGTTTGTTGTTAGTTTATTTATTTTAGGTTATTTAATTTTTTTAAATTAATAATGTACAATAGTTAGTCAACGAACATTATTGGTAGATCTGAAAAATACTAAAATCTAAAACGACATCAACGGCACGGTTGAACAATTACAAAAATCAATTTGTATGATCTTGCGACGCCCTGTCTCGACATTGGACCCGGCATAATACTGACATATCGACCATTGACGTCCATACACGTCAACGAAGGTGAAAAGGTGACAATCACCATGAAACATTTCTTCGGAAAGAAACTAATTACCCACAATGTGTTTGCAATTAGATTTTGCTCGAGAAAGCAAAAAAAAACAGGCATATCTCTCAAAACATTTCTTGGTTTTCTTTTGGCTTTGTTCACCATTCAGTGTCTGATGAAGTTTGGTAATTGTCTAGCTTTTATACTATGTACTTGCATAGAAGCTGGAGGAGCCTAATAGAAAGATATCTACGTCGGATCGCTTAAAACACATTAGTTTTCTTCAAAAAGTTTTCAAAATAGCTAAGGTCCGTTTGCACCACAATTGTCTAAACGCGTTTAACGCTAATCGTATTTAAAACATAATTCCGCTTCTGTCGTCTTCAATCGTCTAAAAACCGACCAAAGATCAACAGCAAGCAAGGTGCAAGCAGGCCTGACTGCAAAAGAAGTTTAATAGAATTGACTTATCCAGAATTACTCAGCCCCGTTATATTGAAGCTGTGATCCTTACCGATATCAAAATTGATATCAATTCAGTAGCCCACCAGGATCTACATAAAACACGCCGCCTGCAATACACCTTGCTATTACAAGATATTATTATGATTTATGAACAATATGCGTGGGACCTCTATCTGATCGCACAATTAGTTAGCATCGAATATTCTACAACCCAGTTATCGGTATTACAAGTTACTGCTAGTTCTTGTACAATGTTAATTTGTTATTAAGTAGCGCAAGATTGGAATAAACAAGATTATTAGAATTGTAGAAACGTTATGTTAAAAGGCATCTGTGTATTGTGATCTTTGATTATTATGAGATTACAGCTATTTACTACACAATTACCAAAGGTTAATTTTGATATAGATAGATAATAAACAAGAGAGGATTAAAATTTTCGGCTTAAAATAGATGATTTTAATCCATGATGATAATGATGGTGATAATATGAGAAGGGACTCGATAAATCTATAGAGATGAGCAGAAAAACAAATGGTCCTACCTCCTTGCCTCAAGTAGCATAGGAGCAAGTTAGCAAAAAAATATCTCATCGTCAGAACGAAAGTAATAATATGTTCGCGTCGTAGCTGTTAGCTGATAATTAAATATGCATTTAATTACTTTACAGGCTGTTATTAAAGAAAAAGAAAAACACACCTGAAATATAATCATTCATGGTTTTGAGATTCTGATGATATTTAAAAGGACGTTATTTGCCTTCGACCAATACCACGTCTCTCTGTTATGTTGGAATAGTGAAATAATTTTCAAAAGCCAAGTTATCACGCTTTAAAACCAAGTATGTTGGTTTTTCTTATTCTCAGTCATGTATTTCTTACCTGTGAAGGACAGAGCCGCTTGATAAATGACTATTTCAATGTCAAATTGAGTTTTACCTTAATCATCAGTCGTCAAGCTAAAGGTACTGGCCACTAATTAAGTTTTTACACCGATGTCACTATTTTTTTCTGACAGTGACTGAGTTGTAAACGGTAACTGACCATTCAGCCTCACGGTATGTCTATAAAAATATCTTGCACTATTATCTGTAACTGTGGTATTTCTTTAATAGTTTTCTACACACCTTACGGTTTGGAGTAAATGACATTTCAAGTTTATAATTAAAAGAGTGAGCTTGCTTGCTTGACTTTTATCGGGCGACATTTTTTTTTTGGTTGGAAACCTGAAAGTAATTGAAATTATGGGGTTTGTAATGTGCAAAAATACTCATTCGAATACCTGGCAATTATTAATTTTTATTTTGTTGCTTATAAATATGCTGAACATGGAATTCAAAAAGATGTCTATTGACTAGGTAAGAACAATATACAAAATATGAATTTGAATCTAGTTTTGGATTTCTAACACTATTTGAGTCTCTATAAGATAAAATTATAAAATAAATAAATAATTAGGGCAACGCAAGTCTCAACAAAAATTATAAAACATTGAAATGTTTAAGCAAAGAATTCCAAGATTTTGCAAAAAATAAAAATTTCAGTTTAAAAGCAATACAATCGCATTATTTCTAAAAATGTTCTTAGAAATATAATTTTACAAAATATCTGAACCTATCAGTAGCGAAGGTTACATACAACTCGTTTCCTTCCGGCTTCCCTTTGAAAACGGGCATAATGAATATTCCATAGACAAATAATCAAATCACATTAAAGTTATGTACTCTGGCTTACCTCTTTTAACCCTTCGCTACTGGAACCTGTCCTATTTATTAAAATGTCCAGCGAAACATCACCTTATAACAGTTATAGGACTTAGAGCGGACTTCACCAATGAGACTGAACGTGATTAGCAAATCCAAACAGCGTTCAAAAGGTATCAGTGTCAATATTCCAACACTGCGCTGATCGCCTTCGAGTTCAATGGCAAAATTCACCCAGACATATTCAATAAGAAATAATCAATTTTCCAGAAAATATTTAACACAGGCATATCCGCGTGACGACGTACAGTACAATCGCACACGTTCATTGATATCTCAGCCGCCGGATGTTATTTTTTATGCGGACTGTACTTAACCAAAACATGGCGACTGTTTTAGTTAACAGCTGACTCGTTGCCATTCTAGTCATGTGTTATGTGCGCGGTTTTGTGCCTTCAAGGTAGAAGGGACGGTACTGAAATGGTATCGAAATGAGCAGGAAGAATGATTTTGATATTATCTATGCCCTGTTTATGGGTATTGGCTAGTTCCCTATTACATGGGACGTAAAAATATATGGCGAAATGTGGGTGTGCAGATCAGCTCTGCCGAACCCTTCCGAGATTATAGACGTGATGTTGTTTTTAAAGTGACAACGAATTACGAAAAGATTTTTTCTGTTTTGAATTTATTGTATACGTTTCCAAGTTTCATGTAGTTTTTTTTTGTTTTGATCAAAAGTGGTGTTTCCTGTTGCATTTTATCGTTAGTTTAATCACTAAAGAAATACATGCTTCTAGGGCTATCTCACGTCATTAGAGCAAAAATAGGAATTATTATTCTTACATCTGCCTCCAAGCAAAATGAAAACTAATTATATTGCAGTCTTCAACTTTTTTACTAGGCCCAAGTATTTTTTTACCCCTTATAGGTTTCAAAGGTAGGCTGAGCCTCCTTTTTGTTAACCTTTTTCTAGCTATTATTTTCAACGTGTACTCTGCTATTTTTTTATCGGCTTACACAGTGTTGTGTCAAGCCGTCCACTTAGATTACCATCTACGTCTAGAGCGGTGACACTCAGTGGTTATCGATAAGTTCGGTAGCGAGATTTTTATCGATACATTGATCCAAACTGGAACGACACTGGCTTGGTAAATGTCAAAACAAGATTTTTTGAGCTTTGGCGCGGGGATTTGAAATTAGAAAGTGGGTAACGATTGCTTTCATTTTGATAAAGATTCTTTCTGCAATGTTTTGTACTGTACATTTTTAAGCAAGTAAGCCAGAAGCACACAAGGGTGAACATTTTCAATTACTATAAATAATTATATAAATTTTTATATAAATACCTAAGAGTTTCTATAGTACACAGCCAAAACAGGTCGACAATTCAACTTTAAGCACAATTTTTATAGCTATTGTTGGGATACAGATGGGTTCACATTAAGGGACTGATTTTTTTTAACCAAACAAAATAAAAATGTTTAGATAGTATAAACGAATCATCTTAATCTTCCAAAATGTCAAAAAATGTCGTTTAATATTTTGGCAACATAAGTTTTTCACTCTTGCCAGTGCGGGTTTTTAATAAGATCGCTTTCCGGCTGAGCCAGACAGCATTCCTGTATCTTTTCCGCCAAGCCACGGACGCACACGCACCCAGCAGCGGCGGAAATAAATAAATGTTACTACTTATAAATATTAGAGGTGACTGGCTGAGTAACCAATAAAACTTCTTGGGTACCAAACTTTTTTCAGCGTATTTTTTTTCTGTTGCTGCCATTACAAAAGAATTAAAATAACTATTTAAAAATATAAGAATCTTTACATTTTTGGAAATCTAAAGTGAACGTGGTTTTATTATAGAATAAAAGTAAAGATTTGATATCATTGCTACTTAAAAAGGACCAAAATTGTGACCTAAAATTTTGCTTTATAAAAATTGGCATTCAAAGGAAATAAAAAAAGTTCTTTTCCAAAAAAAACACAACTTATTAAGGCGTGAAACTTAAACACAACACAGGTAGGTACTTATGTATTAGTAAACTATTTAGTTGGAAATAGTGAAATCTTGTTGACATTAACATTTATTTATGGACGTCTAACAACCTAAATATTGACACTAAAACTAAATAAGTATGACTAAAAACGATTAATGTAGAAATGCAAGGAGTTACAACTATTACATCTCCTCTGCATAATGTTGCCATTTTACGACAACTCTATGACGTCAGTGCACTATAAAATAAGATTTACTATACGATGCCATTTTAATGACTTATGTAGTGGTTTTCCTCGTGTTTCCATAACTTTGTTATAAAAATCAAATTTAAAAGGTTATCTAATCAAAGTCTAGTAGTTATGCTTCAAGTTAATTTAAATACTTCATCATCATCTGCCTAGCCTTTTCCCAAATATATTGGGGTCGGCTTCCAGTCTAACCGGATGCAGCTGAATACCAGCATTTTACATGGAGTGACTGCCTATCTGACCTCCACAACCCAGTTAGTACTGGGTAATACGATACCTCTTGGTAAGACTGGTTGTCAGACTTTTTGGGCCACTGACTACCTAACGACTGTCAAAGATCTACAAATGACAGCCGGGACCAACGGCTTTCCGAGTCACGGAGGAAACCCGGTACGTAATGGGTGGTCATCCATCCCCAGACGCACAGCTTAACCTAAAGATCGACCCGAGCGGCTGTTATTGTGTAATTGTTCTAATTTAAATACTACAATTAAATTAAAATAAGTACTTTTAGATTGTACAAGTTCCCACTTTGTAAAGGCTAAGATAATTCAGGGTTTCACTAATATTATTTAACCGATTATTTATTGGCCATTGCGCCTAATAAAATACTAAGTAAATTGAGTCGCCTCTTGGTGAATAGAAACGAAGTAGACAGACGTATTCTCAGTTTGTACACCAATTTGTAGATACTAAAATCATTTGGTCAAAACAAAAAACAATAAGGCGTTAATTTTTTAAATTCAAAATGTTTGTTGCTTATGGTCTTGTAAAACCGTGTTTTTCACCTAACATAATTATGCTAGACAAAAACTAGAATACATAATAAAACCAACCAACTTCAAAGAGATCCCAAGGATACGAAAATGACAACGCTAATCTTGGTATAAAGGTGATGACAAAAACTAGAGAGCAAATTTTTTTTTTCTGAAACGAGAGCCATAGAGCTCTGAAATCGGAAATCGAAGAAAACTGAAACGGGATGCCTTAAAATCTCCGAGTAAAATAAAATAAGTAAACAGTCCCTTTACAATCATAATAGTAGGAACTGGGAAATTAAACGCAGAAGTTATAAGTTTCCTCGACTTGCCGCCATTAAAGAGTAAGAAATTCTACGACTTTCCCGCCATTTGAATAATTAACAGCACAGGCCTACGCTATGAGGAAGTATTTACTGCTATATGTATACCTTTTCTAGTGCGCCTATATTAACGACCATAGACTCGCCCAACATCATCAATGAGGTTTTATCAGATTAAAAAAAAAATAAAAAAATGTGAGTATACTCTTAGGTACACCCCTGTATTACTCTTCGGGGATTACAGGTGTGATGTCATGTTATTTAGTATAGTGTATATGTTTCTATTAAAGAAGGAGTTTGAAAGTCTGTTACTATTAAGTTAGTAAATTAAATACTTAAAAAGCTACCGAGTCTGTTTCGGCTGTTTCTTCTCAGAGTAGTCAGGTACGAAATACCGGACCCATCTAGTTTTAAAACATAACACGATGTGACGTGTAAAAGTGTATTTTAAAAACAATTTACAGAAATAAATACGATTTATGATTTAACAATTAAAACAAACATCATAACACTAGCAAAAAGTCTAAAACAATTGCACTTAAAAAAGAACATTATTTTCAAAACGAATTAGTGACGCGCGGTGTACCGTAGTGCGCAGGCGCGGCGACGCGTCGCAGTGCCGCCAACATTGACAGCTGTCAATCAGGGCCAAGATGGCGGCCGGCCGGTTCCGTCGCTACAACCACGGGTCGCTATCTCCGTCAAATCTGACGCAGGGCTCTCATGAGATTAGAAATGTTTTTGTACCAACAAACTATGACCTCTTTAATCAGTTTGAAATGTCACGCGAAGGCAATTGCTTTCATTAACAGGAGTTAATTCACTTTCTGTTGGCATACCCGCTGATTTTAAATGATAAATCTAACGAAGTCCATTAAACTATCACGACTGAACGAAATCAGTTACAATACTGTTAACGTGTAATTTACAGACGGTAGAGCACTAATTAGGTATGCAACTTCTGGGACTACCCGCAAATTTCTAGTAATTATTTGACATTACGTCATCCATCTAAGAAAATTATGGGATTTGAGATGATGATAATATACATACATAATTAGTTAGGAAGATTGGTCTTTGGATTGAACTAGGTTCTTTTAGATAATAATTAGATCTGCACTTTTAAGAACGTTTTTGCTTATGTTGGTATCATTTCCTTTCCAGATATGCCACAAACACTAGTGATGTGACGTACATAATGTACGAACGCGTCACAGTGACGCACGCGCGGACTTTGAAGAACCAATAGTGAAGTGCGTGTACCGATAGATTTTAATCGATAAAAAGTAATCGATCGGCTTGTGAGAATTGAACACGAATGAACACCCTGATGCTCACAACCGGCGGAGCGGTGGACGATCAACCCTGTGTAGACAACAACATGGCGTTTTCTTCTTACAAGTGAGTATAGGACAAAATAAATGTATTCTAGACTAAGTGGTCAGGTTTATTGAGGAATGTCTGTAGGCATTGCTGAGTGAATAACACAAAAGACGATCGCTGTTTTTGAAGTCTGAGCCTACCATCACTTCTTATAATATTAGATAATATTACTTTAATGCGGGCAAGTGATGGAGATAGACGATCTTGTATAGCTCCATCTCTTTCACACACAGAAGTGACATTTAAGGGGTACTGCAGGTTACAGACCCTGGTAAATATCTGGTAAAACCTCGAAATTATACAACAAAAAATTCTAGGTTATATTACTATACCCAATATTTTTTTAATTAGTAACAATACGACACTTAACAATGTTGACAACAAAAGTCACTAAGGCCAAGTAACTGTAAATTGTTTGCTGAGAAACAAATTGATGGTTGACTTGTGACACACGATAGCTATCTAGCAAAACATGCTTCTAAATAGCGCTTTATTTTATTATTTTATTTTTAAAAGTATCATGTAGCAAAGTGCGTACATGTCCACCGTTATAACAGCTAGGTATTTCAGCACAAAAAATGAAAGGAAAAACACGAAGAAACCGAGTTTTCTCCCACAACTCACAATGACATCGATCCAGCCTTACAAATATCGTTAGCTACAATCGAGACAGGCAAATTACCGCATACTTTTTGTAACGACATAATGAAATTATCTTCATGAAACACGTAAAAAGCCGTCATAACCATAACTCGAAGAGGTCTTGACAGCATCCCGTAGTGCGGGATGAAGCCATTTATCCAAAAACTGCGCCGGGGATCTCTCGACCAATCGCAGCCAGAATTCAGATGACCAGATTACTTATACTTGGAAATCGACACAAGTTTTCGATGCATCATTAACAGCATTACTCGAATTAATTATACATTTTTTGCTTGGATGACAACCAATTTCTAGATACACGGACAGACAGACGCGTAAACATTTTAAATTTCTTCTCTGAGCGGTTGTGTAACACTCTGTAAAGTACCCTATGACATTTCATTTTTACGCACGCCAAGGCGAGGCTTTATTTGCGGTTTGACTATAAATTCATATTTTATAGTCAGTTGTATAAACTGTTGCCGTTCTCCAAATGGATTCATAATCTAAGTTTAGTAAAAACAGCGCTATTAACATTGGGACAACAGAACCAGATCGTTCGCTTGCATTAATTTCATTTCATAACCTATAAAGTAAATACAGCAATTACCGAACGCAAAAAGCCGTTGACCAATGAATTCGTCAGGCGGTTACAGTCCTCAATCGGGCACCTTTCATTTAAAAAAAGAACCATACGCCATTTCATGTCAATTTTTGAATTATTCATCGTGCGAATGCGCGAGCGCATCGATTGATGCAAACAAAAAGCGCGCCCTCGCTAATCTTCGCCCTTTTTCGCCGAGCTTCGGGCTTCCTCGGGCCCAGTGTTGCCAACCAACGCATTTATTATTCAACTAGTTTTTACAGTCACGCTGCGCAAAGACATAACAGAGAATGCATTTATTTGATAAATGATATTTTTTGCCTAAAACCCGAAACTGGAGATTTTTTAAACTAATTTTTCGGTGTCAATACTGGTGGACATTTCTTTTGTTAATAATGTGTGCTCCATTCATGTCCATTCAATCAAAAGAGAAAATATAATGCTGTGTCATATAATCCGATACGTTCCCATAACAATGTTCTGAGAATCCGATCAGAAGTTTTAATTTTATACTTCTCATATTGATTTGACAAGATTAACTGAGCCGAAGTTTTTTGTATCGATACATTCTAACTAGTGGGCATGGTGAATACTTTAGACAGATAACATCTGGCGTTCGCAAATATTTCTTAATGATTAATAGTAACTAGTTTTACATTTTTCATACAAAGTGCTAATTTCTTGTTATCAAAAGTAATAACTCATAAATAATTGATTGCATTCTAAATTCGTTATCATTGGCCGTCAAGCCAATTACAAGTAACATTGCGATGCTTTGAGTGCAGAAAAAATATAGTATTCGAATTTCCGAGCGTTCATCCCCCGCGCCCGCACGTCCGCCGCGCCTCGACGCCGTGTCTCGACTGTACGTGATTGGTTTATTAATTAGGCGAATCATCGTCGGGTTCCATTTTTAAAAATAGGCGGGATTCTTGCTGTGCGACTTTTCTTTTTAATTTTGGCCGGCGTTGAACGCAATTAGAGCTGGCAGTATAGCTTTTTGTGTCATAATCACCGCGCGGCATAATGTTAGTTTTTAAAAACTACTTAAGATAATTAATAAGGCAATCTGAACGCTATCTTAATTCTATGATGCTAATTAAAATTTTATTGACGTCCCCATCCGGGAACACGCCTATAATTTATTGCCATTCTTCTGGTTAAAGTACCTGCAGGTAAGATTTTAATATCTTTAAGGAAGTGACATCACTTGATTTTCAATTTAAATTACAACGGCATCCACATCTTTGTGAAACTATAAACAAAATTCAAGAAACTGCATTTCAGTCATAACTCAAGCTGAAAACAAAACAAAAATCGGACTTTCATATTTATTTTTAAGGAGGACCGATTAAAAAGATCCGAAATCGATCGCAAACGACTAAGGTCAGTAGAAAAATAACATAAAAAGCGTTGTCGCGTCCGTCCCGATGCTATGTCTCTCGAATACCGTTAGGATGCCTTCGAAACTTAAAACGGAGAAAAAAAAACTGAAAACTATTCCAATTGCCAGTATTTGGAATCCGTTTTGTCTGCTATCGCGTTTTAAGGTTATTTCGGTTACGGAATATTTGTAATTTTTGCTTTTTGCGCATCATAATGTCCCTTTCCACTTCTTACGCATGTGATCCGGATTTTTGACATTGATCCCAGTTTCTTTCGATTATCCAAGTTTTGAAGAATCCAAATCTTAAGGGATTGTTTGTTTGTTTGCTTGAGATTTCCGGCACTGTGTAGCTTGTGTTTAATTTGTTAGATCGATCATCTAACGGTGGGTTTTCAATGAGCTCTGAATGCCCTTTAACAAATTGGATTCTTAGTTCTTACATCATTTGCATCTTACGATGTTTCATTCGAACTTTCCTATTCTCCTGTCTAGCTATGAATGTATTCATATTCTTGTGCACATTACTGGCAAATGATGACATGACTTATACGTTTCCTATATCAAAATTTAATTCCTTGGGTTATAAGTGAACATTTCGGCATTTTTGTTTACACAATCGAGGGTTAGAAAAGTATGAAAGTTAATACTAGCCAACTAGAAAAGATACGATTGTCAATGCGTCTTGATTGATGCAAACCTCATGAATTTGAACATTCAGTTAAATATAGGAACCCACCAAAGTTACTCTCATACACATTTTTATAAAACTATTTGCCATCTGCAGATCCTTCTTAGCATATCGATGGCAATTAAAATAGAGTCAGCACGGAATTTGCCTATACTAAAAACAAAATACTTGGTACACCAGTATTTTCACAAATATACGACCCTCATTTACCATATCATAGAAATACTCAACCTTATACACAAATGACCGTCCCCCCATTCACCATGTCGTAGTAATATGAGAGGCTCACAATTGCAAGTGACTCTAGTCTGTCACGACTTGGTGACACGTGCCAGCTTCCGATGGCCATTGTTCCCTACGTCATCATGTCTTACGTAATGCTGTGCGTTGGATGTTAGCACTTTGATCTGGTTACTGGTTGATGGAGAGGTGAGTGATAGGTTGAGAGAGGTGGCACTTGTGGGAGGGTTAGAAAAGTTGGGGATCGGAAGACCATTTTGAAGAATGAAGGACCAAATGAGATAGATAACGATGTATCAGAGTTAAGAATGAATCCAGATTGTGGAGAATTTAGAGGCGGTGAAATCTTTTTGGGTGATTCAGGCGGCTTTCTTTGACCCCGAATGTCGCATGTTAGTCGTTAAGGTGCTTCAACTCCCAACTTCAAGCAGGCTTCAGTTAAACTAAAATAAAATAACCCGAAAGCCGTATCACAAGCTCACAAACAAAACTGCAAGTACAAAATACTTATAGCGTCGCGTATCGAAAGGCCCGAACATTTCTCGGAGCCGGTCAACTCGGCAACTCGCTGACCGCCGCTACTAAGTAAGACGGGGACATAAATTCTTCAAAGGGCTAAACAAAAATAAAAAAATACTCAAAAACCCCTTTAACAGAGCTACCGAACTATAATTTATGGGAGTTGGCCCGCGACTGCCATCGTATGAAAAAAGTAAAAAACGCCACAGCCAGAGAGGCAAAACGGTGAAATTTGGAATAATTTCGCGATAGCATCGCGCACGCCGGTACCTTTCAATTTCTTTATACGTTTGCAAATTTGTGTTTTTGTTTTGTCGCAATGTGGAGTTATGGTCGTTGTGGAGCTGCAGTACATTAGTCGAGTTTATTTTGTGCTAGGCTTGTTGATCCACCTGCCACTGAGGCAGCGTATTGCGCTTTAACTTTTTGCCTTTCAATGCATTTGCGTTTCGGTCTGAATTAATACTCATTGAAATAGTCCCTTATAATTTAAGCAGATCAATGGCGCTGGTTGTCACTCGAGGACCTTTATCGTACGTACTGACGTCTCTAGAGATTAAATTATACAATTCTACAATGAAGCGATGTTATGACGTAGATTTTATTAATTACGTACATGATTATTATTATGTAACATGTTTTTATATCATCCTTTACGCAAAATTAATTGACACACTCGTATTATTTAGGGTGGGACGAAAATTTAAGTCCACAAAATAATAATTCTATCAGTATCTAACTTGGTTTGAGACCAGCTCGAATAGAACATGAGATGAAACGAGATAAATAGAAGAAACAATATTTGCTCCTATAATTTACAGGTCCTTTCGGCACACTGTGGGCGATTAGCAAATCCAACATTATCTCGGTAACATTTAGAAGTTTATCAAATCCTAGTAACCTCTTGCCTTACTAACTCATTAGTTAGGTTCCCTCTCGCTAAATAGTTAATACTGAGTCGACTAACCGACTTGTTACGTAACACGATCAAACCTTATGAGTCAATGAGTAATGCAGCTCCATATCAGTCTCGTCTATGGTATGCACGTGCTTTCAATTATGTCTTTTGGCTCAAAACTGTCTTTGAAAAAAACATTTTTATTTTATTTAAAACACTCAAACTAATTTGGAATTCTGTTCTGTTAAGACTGTTTTATTTTATTGTTTGATGGCCTGATTAGTTCCTCCGTCTTGAATATTTTCAGTTTCAAGATTTAGATTGATGGCTAGTTGAACTAAATCTAGTTCAGGCAGACTTGATTTTGTCCCCATAGTACATTCTGCTAGTCGCGGAGAAGGTCAATGGAGCAAAACTTTGTCCGAGAGGTGGCCAAGGTTAGGCCAAAGAAACCAGGGTTGTACAAAAGCTAAAAAGCGTTAAAATAGGGAAGCAATTGGATTTAGGGACGCGTGGGACCGGAAAGTGTGGCAGCAGAAAGGGGAGGCCTATACCCAACAGTGTATGATTCGGGACATTATGATGATGATGAGTGCCTTCTGTTGATAAGGGAATATTTCTATTCATACACGAAATATTTTCAGAGAATCATCTAACGGCTATAACGAAGACATTTCAGTGAAAAAAAATATCTAAGTTAATTACATAGGTATCTAAATAAAAAAAATAAAAAAATGACTTGACCCACAAAATTAATACTATAATAAATACGTATTTACCTACTGTCATTGTTAGAATAGGGAGTAAAGGTTTTATCCAAAAAGTCTCAAGAAATTTTAGAATTATAATAATTTGGTAAAAAAAAAACCACACAAATTATTTTTTTTGACTTATAGAACTTACTTTTAAAATATTTCGTTTATGTAAAGATAGATCTTATTCATTTTAAAATCTATCACTAGTTCCTACAGGAAAATTCTGAGTCTCTTAGGACCAGCACCTTTTGACATTTACTAATCGTAATGTAGAGTCATCTTCAGTAACCACAATGGGTTCAGTAACCCAAGCTGATAGGATCACATCAAAATGTTTTGATAGGTCGTTTTAATTTGATTAATCTACTGTCAGAAGCGCGCTAATCCGATTAGGGTGTTTGTGTAACTTGTTTGTAATGAAATAAGGTTCGATGGGTTTGTTAATAAATGTGAGTTTATTGTAGTTCTTCTTGTTAACACTATTGGGGTCTGAAAGTAAGTTGTCAGATCATAATTTTGACGGACAAATATTTTAAAGAGGTCGAGTTTGGATGTAATAGGTAATTGCGTAGTTTTCTGATTCCAAAAATTCTATACATTGCTACACTATTACCTAGTGCCATAAGATATGATATATGTTATTATTAATATTTTAAAGGTATTGGAAGATATATTTGAGCAAAACCTGGCGAGATTTTTTCAAAGGACACAAAACATAATTGAAAAAGGATTGCAACTATAAACATTGTCATGTCTAACTAATATAGCTACTTATTAATATTTTTACTGCGTGCAATTTTAGTTATTTTATGTTATTCTTATTTTGAGCCTTATAACATCGTATTGGACGAGTCTGTAAAGTTGCTATAATTAGTGATAAATAAATAATATAATAAATAAATATTTTTACGACGCGGATAAAGTCGCATGAGAAACTATTCTGTTACAAAAATAATGTCCGATTCCAATAGCACAAAACGAATCGTTGAACTTACTTGCAAAGGACCGTAGTATTGGTCTTTTGGTACTCGATAGGCAATTTAATAGTTTCTTACTACCTAGTTTTGTTTTTTATACAAAAGAATATCCTCCGATAATTTATTGGTATCACTGTAGCTAGTTTAAATAATATAATTGGTGGCATAATGTCAGAACAGATCACGACGCATCAATAACGATTTGTCAAAATCGCCAGCCTAGCTCCGTGGCCTCGATAACGAACATTGTGCTTTGGTTTTAGGGTACCGTATGCTCAGATATAAAACCTTAACACTTCTTCAAATATAATTGGTTTAGTTTTCGTTGTGTTAATCGTAACTGGCAATAGGTTTTATTTTAGTTTGAATAAGTTTAATTCTGTAATATAGGTAAGTATGAGTTTCGTGTTAGGTAACGTTCTTTCGAATATTTTCCTATTAGGTAATTCCGGTTTCTCGATATATTTTCATACTAGGCACTAGTTAAGACCATATAAAATTGTGTGGTCTCTACAACCATCTCTGGTTTAGGCAAAGACATTCAAATATTTACGAGCGATAGACAGGACAAGACGTAGAAAATCGTAATCCAATACTTGTTACTACTTAGTAACAAATCGTTTAGTAACATTCGTGTGTCAAAATCGAAAATATTCGGGATCAAAATTTTCTAGTGAAAATATTCCCAATGTCCGCTCTATAAGTCTTTTAAATCTCTTTGGGTTTAGGTAAGTCTACGTAACTATAATAGACGACCAAAATTCAGAAAATCCTGAAATAATAGGTTTATTTTTTTGAATAAGCAATAGAAAAAGAAATAAAAAAGGATCCTGATGTACTCTTGTGCTTTCACGAAACGGTACTAAATGCCACGAGGAAATGTGGAGCATTCCTCTTACTAAAAACAAAATGCGATCACCAAATCTCGATTCAGGCTTGGCAACTCGCTCATGTTCTGCATTCGATCTTCCAAAAGATGCTGATGACAAAAAATCCAATAATCTCAAAACATTAACGGTAGGTATAACTGGCAATACTAATATATATATTTATATATTACAGCTGCATTTATAAATATTTATTTTTGGGTTTTTCAGTAGGATACTATGTACCTAAGCCACGAAATACCCAGTTATAGGTTTAAAGTGATAATTCCTATATTGTTTCGGTAGACATTGTTATTAGGTCCAGGGTATTGGTTTCGACTCGTTGTGCAATCATTTGTTAATATTTTTCTTTGAATATTCCATTTATTTATACTAAGGTAAGTTTTGTAGTTGTTATTATGTTGAAATATGTTTTATTCCTTTTCTTATATAGTGATAATTTCATATGCTAGTTTATGAAATAAAAAAAGTTTCTCTTGATATCTTCTCTCTTACCTTCGGTGTGATAAATGAAGAAAATCGCTTATGCCCGCGGTTTTGCCCGCGTGGAGTTCGATAATTGTCCCACTGGATCATACTACCGGGATAAAAAATATCCTATGTGGTAATCCAGGTTATAAACTATGTGGGTGCAAAATTTCCGTTTGGTAGTTTTAGTCTTCACAAACTTTCGCATTTATAATATTATAGTAGGAGTACGGTATGTTCGATACTTTCAATATTTGCAACTAGTTAACAAAAATGTAAATAATTATTAGATAACAGACTCATAACACATTTATCATCATAATTCATATCGTCTCATTTAGTTTAAGTTATTTTTATTGTTTCAAATTAATTCTTAGTATGTATTGCTGTTGGTGTACCAAATAAATATGTCAAGTCAAAATAGCAGCATTCTTATATTCTAATAAAAACAAGTGACTATCAGTAACCTTTCCACAGTTCCAAGCATTAATCCTCTTACGACTATTCTTGACGTAGTCTGTGAGGTATCCTATTAAGCACTAGAGAGTTCTTTAGCAAAGTGGATACGCAAGAGTTGAAGTGACTATCTCACTATATCTGTAAGTGGCTTTCGTGTGCGTGCGCTGCATACATTTTCTTTTATCCTTACACTTTTCTTTGTGACCTGTGGACCCTAGCCGACCTAATGTTCTCTCCTAGACTTAGGTCTAGTCAGAAGGAGTTCTGCGGTCTCCCTCACTCCTCATTTAAACACATTGGGTTCCAAATATCTATAGTTGGGTGCAGCCACTTTGACTTCGCAAATCTTTGAGGCTTTTGACAGCACATCTTTTCCATGCTTCCAAATATTTTCGTACGGAACCATCTGTCCAAATAAGATTCGGCAACTCAAGTATCGCGACATTTGGAACCGGTCCGAATCGTGAGCCACACTCATAGAAAGTTAAACAGTAGTTTAATTAACTATAACGTTAACGCGTGCTGGCCGTCGCCCCAGGCGGCATCTAAGAAAAATATTGATCGTCTGATTATTTATAAATATTGTCGGTTACGGTCAACAGTGGTGTGACCAACCTGTTGCCTATGTTGTGTATTAGCAAAATGTTTCTAATGTTTAGCGTTGAATAAATTGCCATATATAACTTGTGGTTTCCATAAAACCTGTGTCTCTGCGAAAAATTAATATTTTGTTTTTTTTTCATTCTTGATCACTTGTGATGTCTTCAGTTCATGAATAGGTTTTCCTTCTTGCCCGAAACTGGTCTGTAGTTAGATTTATTGTGGTTTTCCTTGGTCCAAAGTCCAAATAAGAATCTTTCCATGGTACAAAATTAAATAAGAGTCTTCTCGTAGCACTAAATAATTTAGCATCCTGTTCTGCCTGCCCAGATGTCCTACCTATACATAATCTTGAATTTCTATATTTCACACTTTTGAAATACCTCTTATAGTGATTGCCTTTTTTAAAGTTAGAGGACGTATCACAATGTTCATCAATATTTATTGATCTTTCGTTATACCCAAAGCCGACTCCACCATTACTAAAACCCTTCAAGAAGATCAGGTCTTCCATCCCCAGTTATTTCAAACTTGACATAATGTATGTGCATACATATACCAGTGCATAAATCTTCAGAACTCGCTGAACTAGTATCAGCGAGTACAATTGTACTATTAACCTCACTTGATGGTAACACTGGGAGTGCACGTGCATTGCCCTTATCATTCTTATCAATATCTAGTATGTTGTTCTGATGACGTTTGTTTGTTTAGTTCAAGTTGATTCTGAGGTTTCCATGTGCCAAGTGTTTTGGATCAGGAGCTACTGGAGTTGCAGTTTTTTCTGCAGTGTGAACTGTTTTCCTAGTCTTACGAAGTAGTAACATTTTACCTAGTGACAGGGTTATGTAGGTCTAGTGGTGATCGTTCCATGTAAAATACTCGTATTCATACCCCAGGCAGAAGTAATGACTGGGCAGATGATGATGTACTGTTCTTCTAAAAGATAAAACCGCCTTGTTCTGTCTTTGGTTTTATTTTCGTCTCTTACTCCATTATCTTTAGTGTTTGCCTTAAGGAATTGGGCTGCTTCAGGAACAACTTTGTCATTTTCTTAACCTGTAAATGTTGCCTTGCCTTAGTTAACTTTGCTTCAGATAGATAGTTGGTCAGAGTTTCGAAAATGGTTATATTATCAACTACTTACCAACCTTCCTCTGTTTTTCACCACCTAAACATCACTAGAGGTTATCGTCAGACATTCATCATACACCAATTTCCTAATATCACCAGTCTTTTTATGGTTTTGATCATCATCGGTCACCACTGCTACCAGGGTATCAGAACATGTGAGAACTACATTTACCCCTGAAACAAATGCCTACCTCCCCCCCACGATCCTCTAGGTAGTCATGAACTAGCCTCGTCCGCCGACTTTCCCCGAACTGTTTGTTGTACTCCCGTCTCCGAGTACTGTATGTTTACGTACAGTGTTGTGCTATGCGGACGATCACAATGCCGTATGTTTCTCCTACACGATCGACTCTGTAAACTAAAACGGTATTTTTCATTTTGATCCGCGAGAATTTCATATGACGATGTGTTACCAGATAAATATGTGTTAGAAGTTGTGTCGTTTTTAATATTTGTGATGGTAACTTGAGGACAAGTTTTCTCTTCGTCATCTTGTAGTTCATGTGTGTGTTTTACAGGTAAGTCAGATTAGGTCAGGTAAGGTTTGTGCTAACGTCGTCGCTGCCTTCGTCATTATTGGACATTGGCCTCCACAAAGCGTCGTCACATCGACCAAGCCTGTACCTTTCGTATCTACATCTGCATCAAGCTAAATATACTATTTAAACTTAGTTCAGTATACCATGTGATTAAAGATCTTTTACAAACTATGATGACATCATGTTTCAATCTACTGCACGTGATCATTGTCTCTATGCTACTGGTTGCTTCTTATACACTGAAAAAAGAGTAGAAAGGATTTTCTTACCAAAATCCTCGCAGTGACCGAAAAAAGTAACTTTTATCCAAAATTATTTTAGCAATAAATATTCAGGATAATTCAGCAGGAATGCAAATTGGAAAGTGTTAAATTGAATTTTCTGAAATTATTTGAACTTAAAAAATCTAGCCTGCGTACTTGCAAAGTTCACTATCTCAAGTTATTCTTTGTCCCATTCCCAACATCTCGTCAAAACGTTCGCCCACCCATACATGTGCGCGCGCATATCAGTCGCACTGCAATGTGCATTACTGATAGCTTATCAGTGATATGCGATCTCCGTTATCTTAGACGCAACAGACCGCGACCGCTCTACAATCAAATTGTTACAGTAAGCAACTAACATTTATTTGATATTACGAGTGGAGGACTAATCACGAAAATGACGATATTAAATATTGCACGTGGATCGGTTATTAAGTTGATTTGTCAACTTATAAGTTAGTTTTTGTGTCCGGGTTTTTTTAATCTATTAGACTAATGGAGTGTCCGCTAACTCCGTATAGGTTCTGGTTGACTTCTTGATTTTATTATCTGGCTGCTAATTGTGATCAATTTTTTTTTTTTATTTGATGTGGGAAATCATCAAATAACCCCTCCCCCCCGTTCTGGAGTGTGGAGTGGGAGGGAGTGTGAGACTTTTACTGACTAAAACTCATCCATGTTCCTTCTTTGCCCTTTGTGTTCCAGGGCCGCGGTATCTCTTTCGAACAGTCCCGCAGCCCCGGCAGGATTGTGATCAACTTCTGTCAGATTTTTGCATAAATCTAAGATCTATTTAAAGAATTAATAAGTAGGGTACTGGGTCACTGCGAAAAATCATATGGTTGTTCTGAGGACCCAGATTAGTTGCACTCGCTTTTAAAGCGTTTCTTATTACTGCTATAACTTTCCTTATTATTGTTAGACGGTCGTTTGGTCTACGACTTACAGTTGTTTTGGCTCTAGTTCTGGTTTTTAGCTCGATCCTTGTTAATAATGGGTGTACAAGTCACTTTAACGAAGCCGGAAGGCAATTGTTGTCCCTGTCATTGCGATCATTTTTTTTGTTCTAGATATTACTTAGAAACCTTCTAGTTACGGAGATATTGGGGTCAAAGTTCCAAAATTTTCAGAAGTTTAAAAAACAATTACAATCCTGATATTTCGACGCTGTTGCCAGCGCCATCGGGAGTTCAAAATAATGAACAATCAGGGAAGATATCCCGTAAGTGACACTATAAGTTTAGTTGTATACCGTGAAAATTTAAAACAGTGTTCAAGTTTTTATGTTATACCTTTACTTTAAATACCTCCACGACCCCGATACTATTCAATGCATCCATCAGCACAATATTTTGAGTGCGTCACTTTGAGTTAGACCGCAAAACGTGATTTTTCACCCCTAAAATATGTGGTTTCGCAGCAATGGTAAAAAGTAGAGTATACAACTCGTGAAAAAAAAAACATCTCGGTTCTTGTATCCCTCGCTCCGCTCAGGATTCTACTCTAGAATCCTAAGCGTAGCAAGGGATTCTACTCTAGAATCCTTCGCTGCTCTCGGGATCCAACTTAGTCCCTCGATTTCAATTTCCTTTTTTTTCACTTGTTGTATAATATGTGACGAAGTACGAGTATGACCAGTTCCAAACTCACTTGAAGACTTCGAGCGTGACTTAACACGATTCCTACTCGATATCATCGGGTTTTTTCGATACCTAACTATACAAATACAGGAGTCCCAAGTATTACTGACAATGAATCATACTTAATAACGACATGTCACATTTCATGACCCAACAATGCCTTAACGTGAGTCACAAGGCTTCTTGAAGATTTAGCCGAAATTCTGTTTAAGTGAAACTTGGTCGAAGGCAAAGCATTTTGCTTGGTACAAGATAATTGAGTTGCATGGGAATATTTAATTGGATTAGTCATAACTTGTGTTTAATGCGGATTATAGTGACAATCTCCACGATCAGGCATAAATTAATACCTTTATTTGCTGGAGATTTGTCTACCATTTGCTAGTCTTAAAGTTTTAAGTCGGAATTGCATTGATTTGCTAATGAGTTCTTTGTACAACAAATTCCTTCAATCAAAAGAGACAAGACCAACTTCTAGATTCTAAAAGTTAATGAAAACTCTTTAGCAAGTCTTCTAACAACTTTAAGAGTAGCACTCCGATTAGGAGTAAAAAAATTTTTTTGTATACGGACGAAACATTTTGAATTCTGTTGCCTGTGGTCTAGGAAAAGTTCATTAAAATGAACTTTAAGAGTTTTAGGTTCCTACAAATACTCTTTGGTAAATTTTCGAAAATCCCGCATAATGATAAAATAACCAGTGATACAATATTCACTATTTTAGTACAGAAAATCACGTACCCCGTTATCATTTATTAATTTAGTTTTGGAGTTAGCACATTTTCTCAAACACCATTTTCGCGAAAACTTTATACCAGACACAAAAAAATCTCTCGCTCATCAAAATCGATTGAATCGAGAGAAGAATCGAGTGCTACCGTGTGCAGTTTTCATCGATATCTCGGTGCAGGGTCCCCTGAACGCTGACGGATCGTTTTGTCAACAATCGCTATTGTCTCGGCTGATGTTTGAAAATAATATATGGACATCACCCTTCCGAAGTGCAGGAAATCTTCAAGATCGTCGCGTCAGGGCGTTGATGAGGCTTGCGACACGTTTTGGACTGATTTGGTGGAGAATATATTGATGTTTTCTTACTTAGGTTGGTACAGAATTTACAGTTTGAGGTCACTTGTTATTGTACTGGTGTAGATGATATGATATAAGTGGGATGACAGGAAAAAACAGCTATATGGGGGAACGGTTAGATCATATTTAAAATCATGAACCTTTATTTATCTAGACATCTAGAATTGCACAATCTTATACGTATAGCGAAGTAGGTCTTGAAGTAGAGATCACCTCTTCGGCTTAGGTATAACATTTTATTTATAGCAAAATTTTGACTCAAGATACTAAAGTTAATATTGGAAGTAGGTAAACAGGTATACAAGAAATAATAGTTCCTTAAAAGTTTTATTACTAATTTAAATCTCACTTGTGTCTTTTACCAAGAGTCGCTCGTGGCTTAATAATAACAGCCGCTCGGGTCGATCTATAGGTTAAGCCGTGCTTGCCTAGGTTGGTCTGTGGATGGGTGACCACCCATTACATACCGAGTTTCCTCCGTGCCTCGGAAAACACGTTAAGCCGTTGGTCCCGGATGTCATTTGTAGATCTTTGACAGTCGTTACGTCAGTGGCCCAAAAAGTCTGACAACCAGTCTTACCAAGAGTCGCTCCATGTGAAATACTGGTATTCAGCTGCGTCCGGTTAGACTGGAAGCCGACCCCAATATAGTTGGGAAAAGGCTAGGCAGATGATTGTGTCTTTTGCCAAGGTTATATTGCGGCCTGTTACGAGGTCGTCCTATACTCATGAGAGCTCGGGTGACCTGGATAATCCAGTTACCTTTTGCCTGTGTACTTTACACTGCAATTTATTTATAGTTAATTTAATTATTGATACATCAAACAAAATAACCCATTCGAGGAAAAGGAAAAGGTATAAATAGTAATAATATTTATATATTTCAAACGTACGTACGGCGGCCAATAAACCTATACAAAACCAAATTAAGCTGATCTCTCATCGGAAGAAAAGCTCACACAAAGGGAAGTCAGGTTATACTGGTTATGTATAGCTTGATGTGCCGCCGTGTGTACTGTAAAAGGAAATGACATAATATATGCATTTAATTATAAGGAATTTACGAACTGTTAGTTATACTTGCGGTAAAAATAACCCACAATGTCTTCTAAATAACTACTGATTGTTACTAGCCTAATTCTAACTGCGTTTTATTTCCTGATTAAACTGGCTACGAAATTAAAGTATTTTAATATAAATACACTTATTAAATGTTCATTTATTAAGGAGCTCGTGGCTAAATAATAACAGCCGCTAGGGTCGATCTTTAGGTTAATTCTCAGTAGCAGCCACAGAGGCTGTATTTGTGCCCTGTTGGTGGCAATAGGTTCGTCCCCCTACTACTTGGGACTTAAATACAACTGGCGTAATGTGGGTGTACTAGTAGGTAGAGCTCTGCCTAACCCGTCGCTAATTATAGGCGTGATATTATGGTTGTGTTTATGTAAGGAAAATATATTAGATGATCAAATGATTGATTCAAGTCTATTGTTTCAGTTTTAAATCTAGCTCAGATTAGGTAAACTAATTGTTCTTTGTGCACTATTGTACTCGTAATTTTTTAGTTTGGAAAACCCAATATGACATTATAATCCAACAAAGCATATTACTCCGATTGGATTTATAACAGATTTTAAGCCAAAGCCTTATTAATAAATAAAATAATAAGAGAGACGACCATCTTTCGGGGCTCTCCTTAGGCGGTTGGATTAAGGGCCTGATTCAGAAGGCAGTACTCCTCGATACGGCTCGCATTGTGAGGAGGTTCCTGTCTCTGGAGCCCTAACCACCGGTAGCTTAGACCCTGCTCCCGACACCGGTGGACCACTTTTTTATATATTTTTAAATGTTTTTTTAAAGAAATATTTAAAAATGTAAAAAATGAGTAGAATAAATAAATGAAGGAGATAACAAAATAATAATAATCTATTTATTTCAGGTAACAAAAACCCATAGATAAGTACCTTAATCTAAATATACAAATTAATAACATTGGTGAGGTGATTCAGAAAAGTCAGGTGCGTAGTACTCGCAACCAGCGTGTATGACAAGATGTATGAGCGTGGACTAGGCAAACGGAGTATGTAAGGATCGTAGCAGGTGGCGTTCTGTGGTTTCTGCCTACTCCCATGGGCAAAAGGCGTGAGTAGTAGTAGTGGTATGTATGTATACGGGGTGTAAACAGACCCTTCACCAAGCCGTCAACCAAACATTCTGTACATCAAACTAAGTAACTTTATGCAAAAATTTTTGCTGGGAAACGAAATTTTTTTTTGGGGTAAAAAATCACATTTTACGGTAAGTAAAACTCAATATAATGCGCTCAAAACTTATTGCTGATGGATGCTTTGAGTAGGAAACGGACCATGGAGGTAATTGGAGTAAAGTTAGAACCTTAAAAAGTAGTATTAAAAAAAAAAACTTGTGAAAAAATTGGAACTTTGACCCCCAATATCTCCCTAACTAGAAGGTTCCCAGGTATGGTCCAGAACAAAAAAATGATCACAATGACGAGGAGAACAAGTGCCTTTCGGCTTCGTTAAGGGTCTTTTTACACCCTTTATGTATGTTTAAGCCAAAATATCTGGCCACAACAGTACATAGGCCTCGCAGAAGCTGTTCTCCACCTTTCGTATCCCGTTTGTCCTACCCATCTTTTTGATGTTGTCGGTCCATCTAGCTGGGGGTGGATCCGCAGTGTCCACTCCAAGCCTCGTTTGCTCCGTAAGCCATTGGTTCTTCGACAAATGGTCAGCCCATTTCCCATTATCTGCCCTGCCTTCTACAGCAATGTTGGGGTCGGCATCCAGTCTAACCAGATGCAGTTGAATACCAGTATTTTACATGGAGTGACTGCCTATCTGACTTCCACAACCCAGTTAGTACTGGGTAATACGATACCCTTTGGTAAGACTGGTTGTCAGACTTTTAGGGCCACTGACTACCTAACGACTGTCAAAGATCTACAAATGAAACCCGGGACCAACGGCTTAACGTGCTTTCCGTGGAAACTCGGTATGTAATGGGTGGTCACCCATCCACAGACCAACGTAGGCAAGCACGGCTTAACCTAAAGATCGGCCCTAGTGGCTATTATTATTTAGCGACGAAGATACTTTGCCAGAAATATAAAGATACTAGCAACCCGCCCCGGCTTCGCACGGGTGCAATATACACATATAAACCTTCCTCTTGAATCACTCTATCTATTTCTGAAAACTGCATTCAAATCCGTTGCGGAGTTTAAAAGATCTACGCGTACATACAACGGGAGCGACTTTGTTTTATACTACATGTATGTAAAGATAAAAAAAAACTGTAGCCATCTATTCTTATATTATATTCAATCTACTATTCGTTATTCTGAACAAAATAGGTGCTTGGTTTCAGATGATGTTTAGGTACATTAAAATAAACTTGATTATAATTTGAATATACATAAGAAACTTTATAATATTATACGAAGCGTACGTTAACGAAATCCTGCTGTTATTCATATCTTAAGTAGATGTCATAAATAATGTAATTGACGACATTAATTTCTTGAATGACGTCATAGAAATAAGAAATAGTAGAATTATGTTAGTTAGTTTATTTTTTTTGTACTCCACAACCACATATTAAATGGTCTTTTTATATCATCATCGCCATGAAGTCTTGAGTTAATTATTTTCTCGCTAAACTAAGTAAAAACATAAAATATGTTAGCAGTCTTTATCGCAAAAAATGTGGGTCTAATCAGCAGATGGTTTAGTTACTATTTGAGCTAGTAAGCTAGAGTAATTTAGTCTCCTCTCTTTAATACTATAACCATTAGTCTTACTACAGAATTAAATATCTTCCTAATATGTTCCTACATTTGGTTACTATGTCTTGTGACTGGACTGTAGCTTCATCTTTCAAGAATTTTTCAAGTGTAGTTAAAGCTTATATATAAAAATCTTGTGTCACGGTGTTTGTGGTCGCACTCCTCCGAAACGGCTCGACCGATTTTTATGAAATGTTTATGTATATTTGGTAGGTATGAGAATAGGTCGTAAAGTATATTTCACACCTCTAGGTTGTCAAATTGTAAATTAACACGAGCGAAGATACGGGGCAAAAGCTAGTTTTATATAATTATCTACCTAATATGGGTCTTTCTACATTTGGTTATTATGCGTTGGGACTGTCTTCTTTTTTTATTACGACAATTCAAAAGTGCCTGTCACTAGTCTATTTGAAAGAACTGCTATTAGTTGGAGTGTGACATCATATTAAATTGCCAAAGTTCTGTCAAAGTTGGGATGACAATCGTCAATTGTCCTAATTTCCAATTGTATCTCAATGACATTAGGTTGCTTGTTGGGTTGGTACTAATTGATTTTTGGTAGGTACTACCGAGTCCACTGAAGGCCTGCCACTTTTCACTCTTATGCCCTAAGTAATAAGGTTGAAAAGTGGTCGACCGTCAGTGATCTCGGGAGTACGTCTTTAGGCATCTTTTTCAGTTGTGTATGGCTGAATAACAATTTGTCGGTAAGCCATGTCTCTAATATATGTATAATCTGACCCCAGTTTTAGATTCCTATACGCATTACTAATCAAGAATCCACATCACAATGGTTATAGTGAAAACATTAAATGTTATTTCTCATTCTTAAGCATTTGTTTAGATCGGTTGGAATGCAAGATTTCTAACGGAGACGCGAACGATTGTGTCAATCAGTTTTTATTTATATTTACACAATAAAACGGAGAAAAACAATAGAAATGCGTTCGAGCGTATTATATTTACGTTTTCGCTAGAAATAATACGGTGATGGAATGGATTCAGTTTGTAAAACATATCTAATGGAAAGTGTGCTTGAGTTCGTAAACAAATGTGATTGGATCATCGACTGTCAAGGTTTTGTATTCCGTCATTATTTTTATGTAAATTCTAGAATGTACACAGCGTAGTTACAGATTAGTAATAATGGTAATTATTATGAAAGAAACTGTCAATAGACTATTAAAGAAATTACATTCACTGTTTCTAGAAATGATTGATTTAAATTTATCGTGACTCTTCTGTAGTTGTCATGGAAGTAGGCAGTCGCTGATATTTGTGTCCGTAATACGAAATTTAATTCTAAACAATCTTAATGCATTCTAATTTATGCCTCTGTTACCTAATACCTAAGCTAATCAAATATTCATTTACCCATTATTCAAGCCATCTATCTTTACAAACGTGTGCAAGATCATGAATTACTGACATCTCAGATGACATTTCGCCGTGACAGCTGTCAAATAATACGCGCAAAATATTTGACGTTTGAATATTACGATTTTGTGTTGACAATTAAATATTTATTTTATCGTCTACTGCAGTAAATGGGTTAGTTTAATATTCGCTATAATTTCCGTTAGGTACACATCGTAAGTGTGTTAGTTATGGAGGTACTTATTCTGGTAGCGGGACTTCGAAATATTTTGTTTGGTCGGTACCGTTGGGAACAGTTGAGTGTCTTTGGCAAGGGCATAGACAAGTTGCCTTTCAGTAAAGCAATGATTTATAGAATAGTTTGTATTGGTTTCCACTCTTGCGAAGTCGCTTGTTTTATGCTGAATCATTACTTGACATGATAGAAACAAATGACAATAGATAGTTTACTCCACCGTGAGCAAGTCATAGTTGATGTGACTTGTTGCATATCAATGCTTGTTCAAGAATTTCTTTGCTTACGGAGTTGACATGACCAGTATTGTGACTACCGTCGTTTTACTATATCTGTAAAGATATTAAACTGAGACTGTCTTCGAGTATCTATAATTTTTGCTATAATTTTTAGCACATAATATGCAGTACCTTATTTTGTCCGAAATTTGGACGTCTAAGTCATTTTGTCAAAGAGACTTTAGTTCAAAAGATTTAATACTCTTTGCCAAATGAAGCAGAATAAGCGTATTATAGAACCAAAAGTTCTACCGAACTTTTTTACTCTTCAATTCTTGTCTATCATCGAGGTAATTTTTATTTGACGAAGGGTTAGGCCCTTCGTTGCAAAACTAATCATTCTCAAATCAGTTAAAGGTATGATTAGCATCTACAAAGTTGCGTGTAACATTGTAACTGCGAATTAACCCATCGTCACCACTTCGCCAGTTAACCAAGGATATCAAGGTCTGATTAATTGGATACAATCATCATTACTTGAGCACAGTCACGCTTTTCAGGGTTATTCACAACAAACAGAATTATTGGACTTGTGTTGCCATGGCACTTGATCAGTGAAAATATTGCGGTCTTTAGTGTTCAAAAGTCTAAAGGCCTGATGTATTTGACATCACATCAGCACCCACAAACATAGCCCATCCCCATCCCCATCCTGTAATGTCCTCTCTGCTGGAAGTTGGGCCACGTCTGTGTGAGGGGGAATGGGGCGGCATCTACCAAGGATGAAGCTGTCCTAGCGCGGGTTGGTGGGTGTCACAAAGTCTTAGAATTTTTCCGTTCTAAGATATGTCACGTGGGCTAGCCACGTAGCACGAATGTGCCCGGATGGGCAACGATCGTCACTGGACGCCTGTCGGAGGAAATCGCCGTCGATGTAGACCGCGGCGAAGATGGTGTGGCCAGATATTGCACGGGGCAGAGGTGTTTGGAAGGAGAAAGGGGAGGCTATTGCCCAGCAGTGGGATACTAAAACAGGCTAGCACAAAAAAAAGACATTTAAAGTTTTTTGTACCGTTTTGACAGCAGTGCTTATGAAATAATTTAACAAACTAAATTGCTTGTCTGGTTTTGAACCTAAGACCAACAGCTCGAAAGTCGATCCTTCCCACTGGGCCATCACTGCTCTGCAAACCAGCAAAAAGCTGTTTAACATTAAACACTCCGAAGTTCCCGCAAAAACCAATCTCACTTTCTCAATATTAGATTAAAACCTCCCTAAATCACTGTCTCAAAAACATGTTCCCAACCAAACGAGCGAGACTTCATCAGTATTACCGCCACACTTTATCGCCTTATTGGGTAAACGCGCAACAATTAAAAACTGTCCCAAATATGGGCAGCTGCCCTGAACCTGTCCAATTTCGTTGACTTAACATGAGTTGTAAGAAGTCTCGAGTTTTGTAGGAATTCTTGAGGTGTACGCGGGTTATTTAAGAAGTTTGTGATTGGTATACGAGATGGGAGGGACACCGACGCTGAAACGTTACGTTACCACTTATTCAGAACATCTTTCTGAACCACATAAAACATTTTCATCGGTAATTTTAAAAACAAAAGAGCCTCAACGTCGAAAAAAGTGGAAGGATTGGGGGGAGGAACTCAGGCTGACAATAAAAAAATAAATAAAAAAAAAACTGCTGTTCTTGACCGTGAAGGTATTGCAGTTTTTTAGAAAACACTTGTTTTTTTAATAACCGACGAACGACGTCGGTGTCCCTTCTACCCTGTATAAGATTAGTTGGAGTTAAGCGACTTTGTTGTTTTAGACAATGTTGCGACAATATTCATACTAAAAATTAGAAAAGCGATAGTACCTAACTCTGTCGGTAAATCTGTTTGTTACTTTTTCACGCCAAAACGGCTGAACGGATTTTGATGTTTAACCATGATCTGGGTTCGGATACTCTTTATCCTAGAAACCAAGCTGCTGGCATAAGCTTCTTTCATATTTTTTTGAAGATACTCTATTAATAGCCGATACAGACCCTCTTCCTGACGTTTCTCGAACATCTTACACACCATATGATCGTGACAATTTGCGGTACACTCTCAATGAACTGTTACCATAGGTACATGTGTCGGATGAGACTCATGTCTCAAGTGAAATCAGAGGAACAATGCTACACGGTTCCCACACAGTGGCGCCTCTACAGGGCGTTCCGAGAAACTCCGGTGTCGAGTAGTAGTCGGCGCCCGCTTTCCTTTAAATTTGGAATTACTCATTATTTGTATCGCGTTACCGACGTGTTGACAAATAGTGTCGTTATCGCACTTGTGGGTAATGCGTGCGTTTAAGTTTTGTAAGAAAAGATAAAGCTTCTGTTAAGGTCTTCAGGTGGATCCATATTGAAGACACATTTTATTAAGCAACTACGCGATAACTGTAACTTTTGTACGGCTTTTACTAAAACTTTTTTTAACTCGTTGGTGGTAACACTGTTGCTCCCCAAAAAGTGTCTGCTGTGTGGATATAATTTGTTTAATTCCATATTTTGCAGAGCAGTTGATGTAAAGATTTTCTGGTTGATGTAACGATGCCAAACCTATTCACAACAATTCGATTGTAAGGTTTGTGAAGGGAAACACTACAAAAAGAAACTTTTAGGGTAGAAAATGTTAAAGAAGTACTTAAATCAAATTAATTAAGTACCTATTTCATAACACAGATAAATTGAGTGCAACAAAAAAAAACGTTGAGTGATTAAATTGAAAAAAAAACCAGCGGCAATTACTTTTTTCAAAATTAATTGAATCTGAATAAACAGCAGAAAAATACCTAATTTGTGGTAAAGCAGCAATTTTCACGTTGTCTTATTAATCAAGACTTAGTAACCTTGATTGTGAGTTGATAACAGGATAATTTGCACTGATACAATAAACACGCAATTTGATTGATTCTAATAACACGTTGGACCGACTGATATTGATTGCTTGAATTAACCTAAACAGTCAGGCTGGTAATTCCGTAAAACCAAAGACTTTGAATCAGATAAGTGCTTAAGGGTCAAAATTATCGCTAATTATGGCAAGCTGACTGTATGACGAGTCATGGAAACCTTAAAATTATGACGAGTTACGGACAAGTCAAGCTTTTCAGTCTGTATGGGGGTATCGCCACTGCTATACTGCATTGAATAAAGGGTGTAAAAAGACCCTTAACGAAGCCGAAAGGCATTTATTTTCCCCATCATTGCTATCATTTTTTTGTTCTGAACCATACCTGGGATCCATCTAGTTACTTTGTGTTTTACCGTAAAACGTGATTTTTCACCCCAAAAAAAAGTCGTTTCCCAGCAATAATTTATGCGTAAAGTTACTTAGTTTGATGTACTGAATGCTTGGTTGACGGCTTCGTAAAGACGCGAACAAAATATTCCTGCAAGAACCAAATGGTAGCTGTCGGTACATATAGTTTGACACGTTACACAAGAGTACCAAACTAACAATACTAAACTTGGCTATTTAGTAATTTTGCTTTAAAACTGCCACCATTTGGAACTTAAATGTCATTGGATGACATTTCCTCTGTATACTTTGATAAATATATTTGCGTAAAACCTTCTATTTTTTAAGTCTAACTTACGAGTAGATAACTGTGGTGTCAGTTTTCGACTATTATCTTTTCAGTGCTCAGTTAAATGTATTCCAACTTGCGTAATGTGCCCATAACGTACTATGGCGATCTGTATTTCTCACCATCTATTCTTTGATTCTAATTCTATTTGACAGCACACTTTGCTGTGGTTTGACTCTATTCAATAACGAATATCTTACTTTCTTTTTATAGCTGTACAGGAACTTTGTGCGCATGGCCAAAATCAGAATTGTCATCGCCATGACAGAATGACATATATTATGACATTAGAAATAATCCTTTGAAGTAGCACTGTATTTAACGTGCAAGGGTTTCAGCTCACATAACGTTCCTCCAAACGTATTCTGTTTTTAAAAACCACAATTTTAGTTTTTACTCGAACTATCGACTCGCCCCTTCCCTCCAGCCATAGACTTAGCAACAGTCTACCGCTAGACGAGACGAATCACATTACGGGTGTCGATTGATTAGCACGATCGCTATCACTTGCCGGCTCTCCTTACGATGTTTCCTGCAATAGCGGTGTAAAACGGTAAGCGATATCGAAGCACTCGACACCACAGCAACGGGTGGATTTTTCAAATACCATAGTTTGATACTTTACCTGAAACTTATAGGCAATGTGGGAGGCCTTTGAGGAGGAAAGATGAGACTGTCATGTCTGGTGCTAATCGAAGGCTTATTAGTTATTTAGCTAACTAATAAACCTATAATATGCATTAAATGGGTTCTAGAGCTCAGATAGACAGTCGTTACGGATAGTCAGTGACCCGAAAGTCTAAAAACCAGTCTTACCAAGGGATATCGTATTACCCAGTACTAACTGGGTTGTGCAGGTCAAATAGGCAGTCGCTCCATGTAAAATTCTAATATTCAGCTATTTTGTAAAGGCTAGGGAGATGGTCATGATGTTAGTTATTTAGCCACGTTAAATTGAAGTAGGAAACTAAGGGCGAATTACATGTATGAAACTGAATGTGAGCAGCATATCCAAATCGCGTTCAAGAGCTGTCACTGTCACAATCACCGTGGAACATTGCCGCTGATTGCGTTCAAGTCTATTGGTGAAATCTGCGGTAAGACGTGTTGATTGGCCAGTTTCAATCATTAAGAGATCTTCTTCTTTTCGATTCGATTGTAAATGTAATATTTTTATGTTAAATGCAACAAACAAAAATACTTTTCGTTATATTATTTTATTTCTTCGAAAGTGTATTAAAAACGTTGTTTGATACACGTGGGCATTTCTTACTGCAGTTTTCGGCTCCATAAAAACCTCATCTGCGGCTCGGGTGTGAGTTCTGCCTCGAATGCAATAACAAAGTTTCCTCACTTAAATATCAAAATCTACTAATTTTTGTTGCCTGATATGTTTCGTGCCTGTCCCACTCCTGGGTTTCTTCTTCTTTCGCTTCTTTCTATGTTGTGTTTTTTCTTGTCAATTTATCAGGAAGCCATCCAAAGCGTTGCGCCATCTTCTTCTCGGCCACCAAACAAATCTGATTTGTTTGAATGTATAAGGAACGTATCTATTATAACAGCCATCGATTACACCATGTTGATTCAACGAAATAATTGAATTTCCATTGTTATAGGTTATTCCCAAAAAAACAATAACGTCACCTGCAGCGTCCTCCTGTCTGATGGTTACAACGAATGGTGACACCTAACGTTGATTGTGATCATTTTCCTGGAGTTTTCCCGACCCGTCATTGGTAGGACCATGGCTTATAATATTAGGATAGCTTCACGTGGGTAACTTAATATATTAAGGATGCCTTATAATAATTTATGCAGTGCTAGTTTAGTGTTGTGACCGTCGGAGTGCCAGGTCATAGGACCTCTGATTTTTCGAATTCATGTGCGTATTGTATAATTATCACTTGCTTCGGTAAAGGAAAACATCGTGAGCAAACCAGCCTGAGAGATATTTCTCGACGGTATATAAAGCCGAGTCAGAGGTTCATGGGCGCATTAAAACTCTGACACCAGGTTAGATACTAACAAAAAGAAAAAATGTGACAGAAGGAAACATCACCTCCCATCATCCGTCTAGCCTTTACTTAACTATTTTGGGGTCGGCTTTTAGTATAAATACACAGTAGATGCAGCTAAATACCAGTATTTTACAGAGAGCGACTGCCATTACTGCCAATCTGACATCTGACTGACACAACCCGGTAACCTGTGCAGGGGACAGACTATTTTAAAATCTACACTTATACTATAAAGCGAGTAAGTTGGCATGTAGGAAGTATTTTCCGCAAATGCTCATGAAAAAAGAGGTGTCTAGTGAGATGGCGAATAATAGAGAAGTTTGGAAGAAGACATGCTGCGTCGCCCCAAATAAATTGGGATAAGGGCAGGAGAATGAGATGATGATAGTTCTAGACATTTCTATCAATATTAATTATGACAAATTCATATTCAGTTGTTTTGGAATGGCAGAAAACTTCTAAAACATACAAAAGAACAATAAGAAAATAAAACAAATGAGCGCTATGTAGGAGGATGTTTTTAAATCACATGACACAATGATAACTACAGTGGGTTTTTATATAGATTGATATAAATGAGGACATCTTCTATCCAATGTGTATTTTATTTTAAATATTATATTGGGTATATTTGCAGGTTGTTATTTTATTTATTTTAGTATTTAGTACTTATAGCTCCGTTTGTTGTGACTGGTGATTTCAATAAATGGCTTATTATTATAATGTATAGATAAAATATATATTTATGGAACTAAGTAGAAGTTTTAGGGAAAATTATTATCGACAAATGTATGATATTAATTTAGACGCGTTGTATGACAAGAAAATTTGACTTAAACGTAGAAATACATTCCTTGACCGAGAAACTGTGGATTTTCCGTGAAATTTTAAACTTATACTTCACTCTTATTCATCCTTATTTTCTGTTTACAGCATGATGGATTCCGGAGGAGCAGGCATAGCAGAATCCCCCCCTACCTACCATCGTACCTACGAACAATACGTGCAAGGAGCCGTCGAGAACAGTACCGACTCAGTGCAAGAACAAACCAGCCCCGAACTTGTAGTATGGTCAACTCTACCTTATGGCCTAGACTATAGAGCGCAATATGACTATAGAAGCCCTTATGACACTGGCAGGGATTACTCGACTCAGCAGTACGCCAGAGCCCCGTTTACTACCAAGATGGGCCAGGCTAAGGCGTTGAAGGAGGCTAGAATAAGGAGGCCGATGAATGCGTTCATGGTTTGGGCCAAGGTTGAGCGGAAGAAACTGGCTGACGAGAATCCGGATCTGCATAATGCTGATTTGAGTAAAATGCTAGGTAAGTGATTTTAAATTTTGTAAATAGACCGTTAAGTTTTCTTTTTGTTTTTGTGTTGTTTTAGGTGTTTAAATTAGATTGCATAAGTACAGTCATAAACAAAGGTTTTCAGCTGTCGGCATTTTTTTTTCGGTATCCGCCATGTTTTTGTCAGATAAATACTATTTCATTTATTTTGAGGTTCAACAATAATTTGTTTACTTTATATTCCGATTATTTGTAAGATTAATGATTCACCTTGGTTAAAATAATTTATAACTGAGACCTATACAAAATGAATTTTGATGTAGATGACAAATGAAATAAAATGATTATAAGGTAGGTTTACAATAAAGAAATACAAGGTAAATCACTCATGAATTTAATTGTGTATTTACGCATACTTTACAGGCGTGATTTTTCATATGATTTAATACTGGTTTCTTCATTAATGTTAAAATATAATTATCAGGCATTTGCTGGTGTGTTTTTAGAATTAAAATTATTTGGTATTCGTAAACAGGTACAATCTTAACAAAAGCTTTACAAAAATAACAGACATAAACACTGGAGCATCGAAACCTGAATGAGTCAGCAGAAAACTTCCAATCTTGTACACAGTTCGAAATTTAAATAATTTAAAATATTATTAGTGGCCAACCACTATTCCTACAGATTCTTGCATAATTTGTTTTCAAATAATAAATAATTAATTAGATTTCTTGACGCAATGACTTGACAAACATGATCTTGGTTTTAAATAAAAATCGTTACGAAATATTACTTTCCTAAATTTCTACTCAGGGAATCACTTTTGATTCAGCTTCCAATTTTCAAAAACGTTTTGCGTAATTTTTTTATAAATATTATTAAAAATAAATAAAAAATGCGTATTTACTTACATGCTTTTAAACAGAATTTCTACTACGCACCTATAAATAGCGACTAGTTTTTTTCTTTAATGATTTTTCACCAACTTCATGAACGCTACAAAGTATTTCTTAAGCACATTCTAGTGAGTCTCATACCTCTATAATAACTCCATTACCAGATCTCAACACACATTACCAGTCACTTAGCCATATTAATATAATGTCTTTACCAACACATAATAAGAATTCAATTAATACGACAAAGATTCATTAGTAAAACAAATAAAAAACTGGTAATACATAAATGTGAGTGGATGTATAAAAAACTTTGTCGTTCGGAACTTGCAATATTGTTCCTTATTAGTAATGTAACATTCCTGCGTTTAAAAGGCGATACTTAGTAAGTAAAGCAAGTTAATTAAGCTATCACGATGATTACTTGAACTTACTTACTCGTTTGTAGGCATGGTCTGCAACTAAAGTCGGTTGAGACTGTTTACTTTTAAACTATTAGCTTAAAATACTTGTTTTCTGTCGATTTAGATAAATAAAAAAGTAATAAAAAAAGTTAACCGATTTTTATAGCGTACTTAATTGAAGTCAGTTTTGATCAACTAAAGTTAACCAACGTTTTTTGTTGACGACTGTACACGTGTTTAAACACGTATGTGTGTACATGACTGTGTTTTCTTCAGCATAGATTTCTACAATTCTGTGTTTTGACTGGATTAGCATGGTTGATTTGTATATTGTTTTTTTTTTTAATAATATTAATTAAATATTCGAATATAAATGACCATTTTGTAGCTAATCCAATCCGTCAATTTTGTATCCACATTAATAGAAAAGTATTTTTCCTTATTCGGACATAAATCTACTCTACGATGCGGTATAAAGACAAAAATAGGAATAAAAAAATATAAATATATAGCATTTACCTTGTATCTGTGGGACTGTCGGTATGGTGTTCAGATGTACGTAATGTGTTATGATGTGATGTTGTAACTTTACTTGAAATACTTCCACTACCCCCGTACTATTCAAAGCATCCATCAGCAACAGCAGAATTCTTTCAGTGTGTTACATTGAGTCCTACTGAAAACGTGATTTTTAACCCAAAAAAAAGTCGTTTCCCAGCAGTCATTATTGCGTAGAGATACTTAGTTTGATGTACAAAATTTTTGGTTGCACCTTGTACGAGTATGTAGGAAATAAATAATGAAATGTTTGAACTAAAGCAAATTCCATCTTTACCTACTATCTTGCATATTAATTCATACTAGCATCTCTTCTCAGTAGCTGAATGTTCCGAATTTAAATGAAATATGTTCTATCTGGCGCTTGTCAATTGTTATATCTGACTAATAATCACGGTGACCTCGCGTAACTTTCTCTGCGAGGTATAAAACACGGGAGGCGCGGACATGAACTGTGCGCCACGACGCAATGGACGTAGTATACTCAGTATAGTCGTGGAAATAAGTGATGTAAGTTTTAAATCATCATTTAAAGTTTTTTAAGACAAATCATAACAATATTTTGAAATTTTAATAGTTTTTTTTTTAATTTATAAATCTATATAAGATTTATAAATTAACATAACCTAAAGTAGTAACTAACTTAACAATAAACTAAAAAATGGCGTCAAAAAACTCTTCAACGCTATCAACTGGTAATGTCCCCAGGAGACTGGCGGCGTTGCCACGTTGTATGGCAACGCTAAGCCTCTGGCCAAGGTAAAAGCCATACCTTAGGTTACCGGGAAGTGTCAACTAAGCGTTTTGAAATTTCCTTGAAAAGGCTGTGAGCATTCGGACCCCATGGTCCTAGAGTTTTAATTGGTATTTGTAATAGTAGGAATGTAAAGTCTTTCATGACGTATGGGCACATATATTTTTAAACTGTTGGAATTTGAACTCTCAGCTCTGAGTCAGGCGTGAAAACCATACAAAGCACTTTTATTTAGATGTTTTCGAGTGTTAGCGAAAACTGCCATTTGTGAAAAATACAAGGAAAACTTTGATGACGTCATTTGTCACTAGAGCTAAGAAGAAAGACAGTCGAATATTGGGGTTATTTAAACCACTGCTATATTTAAATTTAATTGTCAACGCAATAAATGGCAAGCGATATCACGGCAGGCCCAGTCAGAGGTTGCAGGATGAGCTGGACTTCTCCAAGAAGAACTGGTCCTTAGTAGCCTCAGACAGAGAGAAGTTGAAGGAGACTTGGGAGACATTTACACTGCAGTGGTATATTACTGGTTTGTAACAGTAAATGTATATTTTATTCACCATCTCGTAGGTAAATTTAGTTTCCAAAAAAATAATTAGTCATTGTACCGTAATTAGTATTGTGGTTTTCCTCCTGTTAAATTTTACACAACATTTTGTCAATTGCCTGAAATAACAAATAATAGTTGTACGTGGCTGTACACACGGCGGCACGTGAAGCTGTAAATTTACAGTATAACTTGGCCTCGCTTTGTATAGATTTCCTATACAATGAAAGATCCGCATAAACTGGTTTTGTAAAGCTTGATTGGCCGTCGTGCGTACCTAGTGATAAAACAAAGACTGTGTTTTAATACTTTGGAAATAAAATAAAATATATTTTATTAATTTGTGTAAATGGAATTTTTTTAATAAATTAGAACAAATTCTTACTGTATATTGTATTAATACAAAACTATAAATTGTTACTGTGCAGAACTCACAAGAGGAAAACAAGTAATTTACCCTAGCTGTAGGTATGCATTCTTATCACTAGATAGACCTAAATTGATATCGTTTATTGACTAACTTCCCTTCAAGATAAAAGCAGATAAAAAAAAAAAAGATTTTTTTTGCTTTCCCAAAAATGTATGCATCAAGTTTTTTTCACCCATTGAGTCTTATCGTAAGCAGAACCTCTCCAAAATCTATTTTAAATAATCGTCATACCAACAACAACCTAAGCAAGCGAATGGTATAACACATAGGTACTAACATTATAAAGAAGTAAACTTTTTAAGTTTGGTTGCATGAGGTAATCTATGAAACTGCTCATCATTCTTTCACTGATCAATTCAAGCCCACACGGGCGACGTCGCAGGCAGAAGCTAGTCAAATAATATTTAACCAGACTAGATAACAAACCTATAATTATAATAGATACAAACTTATATCCTTTGCCATTGCTATTAAAACATAGTTTAATAAACTTTCAAGACATTGTTATAACTTTTTAACTTAAACAATTAACTATAATTGTAATAACTTCCTCTTGATACCAACACATGTGACTAAGACATGAAAATGGGTCAAAATTAACGGTACGCATTGTGTTCATGACTGTACGAGCTTACTAGGCGACTTGGATATGGCAAGTCATTATACCGTAGCGTGGGTGGCACGATGGTATCGCTCTTAATGAAATAAAGCCCGAATAAAAAAATAATACCAGACAGCATGTACTTGTAAATAGTAAGCAGTTTAACAACTTCCCAAAGTACCCTTCAAAACAAATTAGCTCACCTATTACCGCGTGACAGAGCCTTAAATCGATTGACATTTGTTTTTGTATACGCAAAAGTAACTTGGCCAGTCTTTAAAGCTATTATTCACTACTTTGATGAGTAATGGTATATATTTTTATCGGTCAAATATGGGATTACCACTTAAGAGGAATCCCCAGTAGGTACCGCGATAAAAATTAACGTAAATTCGTTAAATTTGAACGGTTTCTCTAAGCTTGTTCGCGGATGTTTTTGTGACGGCGGCGAATAAGGAATTTTCAGTTAGGTATTGAGGAAGACACTTGTGACAGACGTACCTACGTTGCTAAGGTCTGTATTAATATAATTGTTATCGGGATGACGTGTAAGAGTGAAATCCCGCGTCCTGCAATTAATGAAAACATCATCTTTTAAACACGTTAATTAATTAGTGCGGTCGATACTTCGGATCTTTAGGCTTTTAATATAAAACATGAGCGGTTTATAAGTAGGTCATAGGTGGATAATTAAAATCAGTATACTTATATTGAAGACTAAAATGATGAATAGGATTTTTTTAAATCCTTAATATTAGATCTTTTCCGGCCTGGATCATCTTTTGCATCAAATCTAGGCAAAATCATCAGAACTATATTTGGAAATTCGTAGCTAATTCCCACTTTAAGAACTAGCTATTTTTGTGTAAATCTTGCGATGGTAAGATGTTACAAAAAACTAACTTACTTCGGATTAAAATTATATAGTTATAAAGGAAGGAAACTCACTTACAAAATTCAGTTGTGGTTTGGTATATAAACTAGTTCTTCCAGGAACGCCAATGTCACTTTGTCTATGATCTCTGTTCAAAAATAATAGGACTTGTTTCATCTCGCATTTCTGATAGTTACCACTAATCTAACCAAGGGATATCCAAGATATGTGAGCCAGTGACTGGTTAGTGGGTCAGTCGCTTTGTGTAAAATAGTCGTATTCAGCTGAATCCAATTAGTTTGGAAGCCGACTCCAACATAGTTGGGAAAAGGCTAGGCAGATGATGATATTAGGACTTGACCCAACCCAACCCAATGCTGAGAGGTTGTCGCTCTTTTGGGCTTCCACCACATCTCAAAGGTCTTTTGAAGATCCTTGCTTCTGCCTGTCAAGACCATTTATTTTAAGTATTGTAAAGTTATGCGAATGTCGTCGATATCAGAGTTTCCTTGTTTTGGTGGTACCGGATTTGATTGCGGTTAACATTCCAGGAATGGTCAGATTTTCCTATTTAAAAATAGCTCTTTTAACCAAGTTAGTTTCCTGTGTAACCAGAAGTATATCTAGGGTTATGCTCCGCTTGTGGTGCAAAATTTGCTAATCAGAACGGTTCTTATGAAATCAGCCGAAAGACGTCCAGTGTTTGACATAGGTGTTCTCCTAACGTCGCCTCGTCCCGAGCCTGTCTTCTGACATCCACCGGATTCCCAAGGCCTTCACCAGTTCATCGGTATAGCTAGTCAGGGTACGTAGGCAACTTACATCGCTGCCCCAGTTTCGAAGCAGTCCGAGTCGTTTGATTACTCAACGGATATACCTACTGTAATACTCAAAAATCATAATTTATTAAAGTAGTCAAATTAGGCTGACGTTAAACACTTTTTGAACGTCAATTCCTAATATTTTAGCTGGGCAGAAAAATTGGCGGCACTACGACAGAACCCGAATTCCATAATTAGTTCTATTTTTAATGTGTCTAAACTCACGAAAAAGATTCAATGCGATTAAAATAAAACTCTAATCGATAAACACATGTCTGAATTTGAAAATAGAATTCCCAGTAATACGTCCTCAGTCTGTGTCATTACAGTCACTCGTCTAGTCTAGCATAAGCTCTTTTTTGTACACTTTTATGACCTATTTTAATGACCTTAAGACAATTAAAATCGTCATTAAAACGATCTAATTTGTTCAGATTGCTAGTGATGTCACAATTTCCATATTTTGATTTGATAATCGTCATTCTTCCGTACGTAGTACATATCTCTGACGACTTCAGCTTCCCGTATCGATTTGTCTACGTCATTATAAATATGTGCCGATTTCTATATTTGTACAATACCGCCATAGTTTGACGTCAGTTCATTAATTAATATCGACCATAATAATTGCAAAAACAAATTGTGGATTTCCCCAGTCCTATCATCTGGTACCTACTCGAGGTTATAGTTCACAGCTGTACCTTCGTTGAGATGTAAGCTAAAATGTTTTGTATGTAGTCGTGTTACAGGGTATTATTGGTTGATGAATGATGTTAGTTGGCAATAAATGTAAAAGAAAATATTTTTATTTTAAACCCAAGTCCGGTTATGTTGGATTTTCCCAATTTGCACAAAAGATTCATAGAATATCTCAGGATTTGAAGATTACTGCTTGAATCTAGGATTTGATTAATATTTTGCAATCTCTTTAAGGAAAAGATGATCATCATCTGCCTAGCCTTTTCCCAATTATGTTGGAGTCCCAAACCAAACCAGTATTTTACATGAAGTCCCTGCCTAAGTGCCTATCTAACCTTTACAACCCAAGTATTGGCTAACACGATGCCATATTGACCAGGGGAAGATACTTCAATATACCTACATGCAAAATGAGGACGTATATTAAAATTACCAAAAAAATCAATACGTCGTTAGACGAAATCATCTAATCTTCAAAGCTTTGCTATGTCTGTTTGCGTTCACAGACGATCCTCAAAAACTGGTGCTCCATATATGGGAGTTTTCTTAGTAACCATACCCGTGATCCTGATTAGGGCTCGATTTCTAAAAATTGGATTAAGAAAGTATAACAGTCTTAGGGCATGTCGTGGGAACTGTTTTAATCTCGATTTAAAATGTAACTACAGTAAAACCTACCCAACGTTTTTGTTTACCTCGACGAGTCCTTGCAAGACAAGGTGAATATTATTCCAAGGAAAAGTTACAACAACTCTTTGGTCAAAAAGTCTTTGGGTCTGTCCTTGGGGCTTAGACGAATTGACCTTCTATCAGTGACTTTCTATCAGTGATACCGATGCAAAAGTCAAAAACGTATTGGATATAAGCTACATACGTCGTAGTAACTAGAAATGGTTTGAAACCGATTGTCACTTGTCTACACTGTATGTACAACGAATACTCTTCTTCTCCTTGAAGAAACAATACCAATTTCATTTCATAGCGTGTCGATGACAATATAAATTGTCAAGTGTCCCATCGTTTATGGAACAACACCACATATACAATCGGGGCAGAGTTGTCTATGAATCTCCACCTGAGCAGGTTTTCCTAATTTTGGCCCACCTGTGTGTGTGTTTGTGTCCGTAGTCTATTTAAACTTGACTTCCAGGTCAGCCATGGCAACTCGTGTGCCGAAGATTTTCGGCTAGTGGCACATATAAATAATACCAAAATAAGTCCAGGGCCACCTCAAAAAAGTTCCTACATCAATTTCAATCAAACCGCTCTAGAGACAGCCTAACTCCACACTTAAGGCCATGTTACACCACGTTTTCTCAATAACCGCTCCGACCTTGAGGCTGCCATCGTTAATTGGCTAAATTGCATGCCTTTTAAGGTGGCACCACACTGTGATAATGACATCCTTGTATCAGTACGCCTCGCCGTACATACTTAGTGGACTTAATTAAATGAAGACCTTAAACAGATGCTGGACTTGAGTCAGGAGTGAGTAATGTTGTTATGATTTGAATGTGCAGGAAGCTTTATGTTATTGAAATTGCTTTTTTATTGGCGCGCTTCGTATGCTAAGGGCGGCCATTTTTTGGTTTGCCAATAAGGTCAGGGAGGTGATAAGATTTTGCCAGTGGCCTTTTGTTTGGCGAATAGTGGGTGATGGATTTGTTATGTGTCTCGTCTCGAAGTAAAGTGCGAGAAAGCTCTGGGATACTAAAATTTGTTGGGATTTAGGGATTTTCAGGATTGTAAGGCCAATGAACTCTTGTTGTGTCACTGAAGTTTTTTAGATAAAATTGGTACAATAAGCGTCTGTTAACTCTAAACATACACACGCTTGAAATAAAATATTTTCGGTGTGACTTTCCCACCTAACTTAGTAGCCTGGGCAATGAATGATTGTGGTTGGAAAAGTTGAAAGCAGAAAATCTGACTTATGAACTTTGTTTGGACTAGTTAGAAGATAAACATATTAAAAGTCCTGACCCCTCCGAGGTGAGCCCGAGGGATGGGGGGGGCAAAGAAGGTCCTGTTTTTTGGTTTTTTGCTTATATCTCCAAAACGATGCATCGTATTAAATTTTGTTGTACTACATAATAAAACATCATAAAATTCTCTGCAACGTTGCTTTTCAATTTTTTTATCTATCTCTTATCGTTGAATTGTTATGAGCTCCGAAAAACGAACAATTTTTAAAAATTTGTCCATTTCTCTGTCCCGTTCGTCTTCGTTATTGGTTTGCATCTCGAAAACGGTGTGTCGCACGAATACTTGTTGTACTACACAATGAAATCTGATAAAATTCTCTACAACTTAGCTATATATATAAAATTTTTTTTCGTTTTTTTTTTTTGGAGATTGATAAAAAGTGTGACAAACAAAGTTGTAGAGAATTTTATGAGGTTTTATAATGTTGTACAACAAAATTTTATACGACGCATCGTTTTCGAGATATAAGCAAAAAACCAAAAAACGGGACCTTCTTTGCCCCCCCATCCCTCGGGCTCACCTCGGAGGGGTCAGGACTTTTAATATGTTTATCTTCTAACTAGTCCAAACAAAGTTCATAAGTCAGATTTTCTGCTTTCGACTTTTCCAACCACATACCCCTTTTGAACACTCATTTACCAGACTATAGTGTTTTTGGTCCAGTGTTCGTGTATACTTCCCAAGTCGGGTAGTGTTATTCAGTTTTTTTTCTCCATATGTTATTTCTGGATATCAGCCCAGTGTCTGAATTTGTGACCAGTTGATGGTAAAAGGATCGTATCTTATTACATTTTACTTAGCCATAACTGGCGAAATGTGGATAAAATATTGATACATCTCTGCCTTAATCCTTAAAGGAGTAATATTATGTTGCCTACAGTAACTGATACTGTTAGCTTTCATCATCCCACAGTTGAGCAAAGGCGTCTCCCCATGACTGCCAGTTGTTTCTATCCAAGGCGAATATGGACCACTAGTTGCTGGTCTTGTCCACCTCGTCCCGCCATCTTCTACGAGGTCTTCGTAACACTTATTTTTCGCAGCCAACTTCGTAAGATATTTTTCTATAGATTAATGAGACGGTTGATGCCTCTATTATATATCGCAGTTATTATATTATCTTCCTCTATACATAACATGAATTATGGAAATATTTATAGAGATTGCGTTTTTATTAACGGCCTCTTATTGCATTCTTTGTGTAATTGCGGTTAATTTAGAATGCTTATTACAATGTATACTTTATTAGATGTGTAGAAGAATAAATTATAATAAAGTTGCGTAACAATCTCTCAAATACAGCATTATTTTTGATAATCTAGTAATATTGGTCTGTCTGGTTCATAGGGCTCCTACCAGTGAGAGGATGTGGGCCAGACTCCACCTCGCGGGCCCAGTGTGTGTCGCGTGTCTTGGAATTTTCGGTTCTTGGACATGCAGTTTCCTCACGATGTTTTCCTGCACCGTTTTGAGAGCAGTGGTGATGAAATAATTTACTGAAAGTAAATTGGATGGTTGAGTTCAAAACCACGATCCACAACTCGCGAGTAAAGGCCGATACCATGGCCCAGCACTGCTCCTAATATCCATGGCATTGTTCACTAAATTCAAAGGGACAATTTTTTCAAAAATAGAAGCCTTGGAAACTGTCAAGTTGTAAAAAAGAAACAAATGTTGCTGCTGACGTATTATACTTACGTACAGCGACTTAAACTGATTTGTTCCGTGCAGTTATTGCCTTTCAAGTATCGGAATGAACCAATAACCTATAAATTGGCCTAAAATATCGATGCATAGAATGTTCGAGTGATTGGTTACCTACCGCTTGCCAAGGTTGCCGGTGTGGTCACTTCAACTTTTACTATTTATGGGGAAAACAAATCGGTATCTATGGTACGGTATTTGTCAATACGTGGAGCGTTTATTTGTGTCTGTGGTCCACCAAGGAGTAAACTATTGTCAATTCGAACGATTTTAATTTTCAAAATACTTTTTTAGTACATAGCACTGACTTAGTTTTAGGAATTTATTTATCTGTGGGTGCTCCTTATTATGGTTATCATGGACATATTAAGTACATGGTGGTTATCGAGAAATTAAGTAAAAAACCTATTGGATTTGGATCTATTTTTGATTCAAAAATCCAATTTACGTTTCTTTTACACCTCATGCTCGTGGTAATTATGGCCACTGGTGTGTAGATCCGTGGATAGATTCTCGGACCCGAGATACTGGGTTATTATGTCTACAAAATCAACCAATCATCTTTTATCAAATGTAGTTTTTGGATTTATTTGTTTTTACCGCAAATACTACACAAAACCCACCACAAATGCCCAGCACTTCAGGAAATCCTAGTCTGATAATGCGGTTTTCCTATCCAGTGACCTCATGCATTATAAATATTTGCATGGTAACAGAATACCTTCGGTTCAATCAAGAAATCTGAGGACTTTCATCCTAGAACGTCTTTGAGGCCTTATAAGAGAGGTTATCAGAAGAAACGTCATAGAAAAACTGTGGTCATTGGACCATATTATAGTATAAAAATGACATTATTGCAAAGTAACTATTCCCCCCCGACCCTTGCTCGAACCAGCCTGCGATTCTGAGCCAGTAGATTTAAATCAGCCCCTAAATAATGATTACACTCACATCCAGCCTGTCTCTTTGCTGTCCTCTCCAGTGACGCCTTAGGCCGAGGCTCGTACCCCTCAGGGGATGCCCTTAGCGCGCTCTCGCTTAGTCTATAAGTTTTTTGCCCCTGGCTGGAGGCCTTACACTCAAGGCACCCACAGGATAGTCCGGTTAAGCAGAAGCCAGCCTCATAGGTTGACCTGTGAGAGGCCATTTTGACAAAGTTACAATTTTACTGACAATAACCAGTTGGTTGGGCATTAGAACACGATTTTTTCGCTTTTTTTCCTTCTAACGTAGTTTTGTTAAAAATATATCTTTGGCCATAGGTTTTTTAATCTGCAGCACGCGCTTACGCATTTGCACCACACCTCCTAAGGAAAAACAGACATTAAATAAATGTCTTTTGGGTCCCGTACACCTTTCACTCCTAATCCAAGCCCCAGTATAATATTATGTTTAAAATTAAAACACTTGAAGACCCCTCAAAAGGCATATCTTGGACATTTCCAACTAATGCTACTGTTTTTGGTGTTATCTCGTACAGCCGCCATTTTGGGACCAGAGACAAGTTTTTACACTCTTCTAAATAAGGTTAGGTCTTGCTAATGGTAATATTAATCTTGATGTATAAATATATTTTTGTGGACGCCATTAAATATGAATTTAATGAAGGGTTTGGAGGCTTTATCGCTTTGTTTTGTGTGGTTGATGATCTGTAGTTGTGATAATTTGTATAAATGAGATAGAGGATTACTTCTTATGAGGCGTGTCGCAGCTATTATGGAATATATTGATATAAGTGTCCTTCAGTTGTATTTTTTACTATTTCCTAACATTTTGATTTATAGTAAAGCAAACTGATACTTAGTATTAATTGAATAGACGATATTCAAAAAATTTATATTGCTATTTCACTCTGTGTTACACATTCATTTGGTTGCACCCAGTCTTTTGCGAATGCGGACCTTAAGCCAACGGGTGGTAGATGCTGCAACCAATATTAATGATTGACCATAGATCAAACTATTGTGAATTCGAATTTCGATTCCATTACGTAAACAAACCGTTGCTTTGTGCTCTATCGGCCTCTTCAATGAAAACGTGACAATCTAAAATTCAAAGCTACCAAAATCACACTAGTAACAGATATAGTTGGATAGCGTTTCGCGTTAACTCGAAGCCTAGACATATTCATGCCGTGCCAAATTCCCCGAACGATGGCCGAACACTGACGGAATAACACGAAACTATTCCAGGAAACACGAACAAAAAGCGAACCGACGAACAATTATTAGCATTCTGCACACGTCAACTATAATAATACAATTAATTCCGTTTGTCACATCTGATAACCAACTGACCAAGTTCTATTTGCTGATGTACTGATCTTTATTTGTTAGTAATAAGAGTGATTTTCATGTGGTTCACGTGTATGTTAGTAAATTGATGTCGCTATAAAGAAAATCTTAAAAGGGTCTCCACGTTATGGGAGGTAGACCATTGGGAAAATTGGTTCTGCGCATATGTGATTTCCTACTTATAAATAAGTGTAATTATTGTTTATTTAATCTCGTTTTAGCGTAGGCTGTAGTACTTACACAACGGAAAGAACTGTAGGACTTAGAACTTATCTTTAAAATTGCACAGAATTTTTCAAAACACAGTTTGGGGTCTGCGTTTTTGGAACTGGCAACGCGTCTTCATTTTTGAAGGAACCTTCCATCTTCTTGGTTGATACAAGTGAGCATGAGACTACCTGGTTGCAATATTTTAAAGCTTGAACAATGAATCACCAAAATATGAGCAAGTGTGCAATCGTTTTTCATCCCGGAAAATTTTCTCAAGGGCAGGGCTACGTCGAATATAGACAACTACAGCCTACTAGTTTTAACACTAGATTTTTAAACCAGTTTTGCTGGGAAGTTTATTACATAATGTTTGTCTTCTAAATTTAAACATTAGGAAGTTTTTGTTTTGGGGTCACTTTTGTACTAGAGGTTACCTACAATTTCCGGCTGAATTTAAATAAAATCAAATCGAATTTATTCAAACATTAAAAAAAAATAACCTCCAAAATGTAACTACAAATACTATGATGATATCTATCACTAAAACCCACGTTAAAACAATTAAAATTAAATGTTAAGATAGTCGATTTTGACGCTTCCCAGCTGAGTTGCTATATCGGTTTGATTTACTGAGGTTAAGCAACGCTTGCCGCGGTCAAAAATGGCGTGGTGACCCTGAGGCTTAGTTTGAGGTAATTAGAATTCGCGAATGCGTGTGCTGTATGTCAAGTGTAGTTAAGTTTATTATAAGTGATTCTATTACTGTTAGAATGTAAACAAGCAGAGGTGAAACACGGTATAACGCTGATGATATTATTGAAGGAATTACTTTTATTAATCAAAAAGGTTTTCTTTAGAATTAAAAAAATCAATACTATACTTGAGTAAGTATAGTATTGATTTTTTTGGGATAATTCTTCGATCTAGTTCCCGATTACAACCAAGTTTCCACAATTATTTCTTAAAATCGGTTTTATTATTTGTTATCCGATTTTGTCAGTCTTGTACTATATCATCTCCGATAAATATCCGAAAACCAGGTTTTACGCTACCGGTGTACTTTAAAAATAGCTTTGTTTAAAAATAATAAAGCTTTGCATAAACAACAATGATTGAGTGATATCACCAATCAAATAATACCCTTGAACCGACAAAAATATAAATAAGATTGTCAAATTATTCAAATATATTCCCTAACCGGTCTAAGTAGACTTCAATTAGTACTATGTAATTACTGAAACAACTAGCTTCGAACACTTATAGAGCCCACGCAGCGTATAATAGACTCGTTACTCTGTACCACCTCTGTTTTGTCTATGAAATGCTTAGGATTTTGATGTAATAAATTGTTAAGGATCTTCATTATAATTGTTACTGTCAACCTTGTTTTTGGTGTTTTCTGTATGGCCTTTCTCTCATTAGTGAAAAGAATAAATCATCTATGTAGACCATAGTGCAAACATTGTTTTACTCAAAACTTTTTTCTAAAGACGGTGTTTTAAAAATTGAGTTCCATTCCATTACCACGAATATAGCTTAAGCCAAATGCTTTGTGAGATCTTCACTTTACATTACATTTTAAAACAAATGTTAATTTGATATTACCCAGAGCATAACCCTCAATGGACTCTCTTTGACATCAAATACTTATTGAACTTTACTTTCCAAAGAGGTGAAAATAAAAGCCCATGCTTATTTCAACAACCACGTTTATAGGCATACCTTCTGATTCACGGTGCCGATTTCGTCGCCATGTACTTAACTACAGTACATATTTTATATAATCTAATACAATCACTGCGTGCCTTATCGTTCCAACTTAATGCAAATTCGAATATTCGAAATTTAAAACCTCAAAGTCTTGCGCACGCGCCGCTAACATGACTCACACACGCAATAGGGTCACGACACTCGGTCCTACTATACTTAACTATAGTATGTAGTTTGTATGAAACTATATAAATGCCGCTTACCAAGTTTTGATTGCGTTTCCTTATTTGTGGATGTAAAATTTTGATAGTTGGTTATTTAATAAAAAGGTCACCTTTTTTGCACTTAAGCTCTGGAAATAAATAATAGCAGATGACAGTTTTGCCTGCAAAACTCTTCCATTCTTAGCTACATAAAGCATTTAACGTTAAGAGGACATGGTAGCTATAAATCCAACCAAAATTAAAACAGTTGTTCAAAAAATGCAAGGAATTACAAATCGTTAGCAATACTCCTAATTTTAGGTCATCAAAACCTTTTTGTAAATAAATCGACACAGTACAGTCTGTGCGACTAGAAACCAATATTTGCTACAAGAACCAAGACCTTCAACCAATCTCTTCTTACACGTTCCAATAAATCACCAACATTATAATCAACAAAACCACTTTTTACCTTAACCGAATCGTGTACCCATCACTGTCAATTTAAACACATGTTAAATTTGACAGTTCAAGTATCAAGATGTGTCAATCACTGCGAGCGCCTACGCTTCGCCGCTACGTAGGATCGAGCGACGAATACATTATTTTATTGTAAGTAGGCGAGCACCCGATAGATATGACTGGCGACGACAAATTGTTATTACGAATTAATCGATTCCCTGCAATCGAGTAATCGGCTGATATTAATTTAGTTTAGTGATTTATGGTAGTTAGGTATGTGGTTCGTTGTATGCTAATTTTGAGACAGATAGTGCAGGACTAATAGCGTCTTAACGTCTGGCTTACCCTTAGATAATAATCCTAGCAATAGAGCAGTTACTAAAACATTTACAAGATATTACAGTCATGAAAAGTTAAAGAAAATATTTACTTAGTCAAACTTTGAACGGATCTAATGACTAATCTTCCTTATAATCTGTCTCCTACTTAAGATTTGAATTGGTTTAGTTGGTTTAGGTCAGTTTAACCTAGGTTCATCAAAATATTGAATAATGTGTAAGCATTAAAAAATACCTCTTTTCACTGTCACTACGAACTCTAGAACACGATCATCCTTACAGAAAGGTAAAGTTATACAAACTTCCTAATAGGTACTTATTCGATTTAGAAAAACCGGACAAGTGCGAGTCGGACTCGCCCACCGAGGGTTCCTTACAAAGTAGGTACATATTATAAATAGTTCAGGAATCGAGTCTCGCAGTTTTTCCAAAATATACGGCTTTCAGATTTTCCTCTTCTGTACAAATTAGTAAAAGTTAAAAATAATCTACAAAAAGATTTGGTCACCCATACAATTATGACCGCGCGTACCGTTGCTTAACCTCGATGCTTGATTACGTGCTTTAAGTAAAGATTATATTTTTTATGATTTAATTACTAATGCATAGTTTCCAGATTTTCACTGCAACGGTCAACAAAAAGTACCCTATATATTTTGATTCCCTTGAGAGGGTCGAAATATACGTTTCTTTGCGGCATAAACGGCCGTATCTTTTTTTTACGTTAACTTAGAAGTTTGATTTTTTTCACAGCTTCAAGGGACTTTAGATTTGAGTATATGATTTTATTTTCAACTCGATACCGCCACGCTTTTCCGAGATAAAGGATCTTGACAGCCATACAACAAAGTGATCCTGTAAGGGTTCCGTTTTTTCCTTTTGAGGTACGGAACCTTAAAAACGAACACCACGATCCTTCTTCTATTATCTCTACTATGAAACACTATCGCCTCTAATTTCTTGACGGCCAGTGTCATCGGGGTTATCGATAGGAAAACGTTAGAAACTAGGATCGCAATCATGTCCCACAAACTACCATTTTTCACAATGAAAAGCTTTTATCTTGTAAGGAAACCATTGCTTTTACAGCAAAATTATTAACGATATTTTCTGTTTCACCATATTTTTTATTTTTAGCTTTACCGCGAACATTGTGTTTTCTCTTGTAAAGGTGACAGCCTCCGTATTTCGATCTCGCGCGGTTTATTTAAAAGTCTTTCAAGTATTTTCGAAACTCGATAAATCCAAAGGTGAGTTTCCGCATTCCCGCCAATATTCCATGTTAAAATTGCAATTGACAGCTGTCATTGCTGGCTGAATGCGAAACGGCTGTTTGACTTTTTTGTTGATGTTTTAAAAAGATAGCTTGTGTGGTCTCTGGCGATGTCGTTTTTGACAAATTCGGATATTATCGTTGCTGGATGATGATGAGTTGTCTGTATTTCCTATCCTTACTTCCTGCAAGATTAGCATGGACTTCATGGACTCAATAAACATTCATAATTTTCTTCACAGACTTTGCTTTTTCCATTTAATTTTTTTAGACTAAGTTGATTCTGTTGCGATTTTCTTGAAAAGCCTTTACTCGTTTTAGATTTGTCCCATCGCAATTACAGTTACATTGAACATGTCCCACATCTATTTTAAAACCTAATGTCTGTTTTTTAATCTCGGAGACTAAATTGACAAGTGAAAATGTCAAAACTGACTTAAATCCTATTGAAATCTATGTCAGTTTGCCATTTTTACTTGGCAATTTAGTCTCCGAGATTAAAAAAACAGACTTTAACTACAAAATCACAACTAATTTAAGAAAACCCCCGTTTAGCATTTATTCCTAAGTGTTGACATACCGTGGGTGTTTGCCTAGGATTCAGCTTTAAATAAATCGCCCAGAACAAGTGCTCTTGACCTAGTGCTCAAGTGGTAACAAGTAGGTTGTGCTAACCGTATCACTTGCTACAAGTGCATCATGTTTGTTGGATTTATTTTGAACCTGATGATTTAATGTTTAACAGTTGTCTCGCTGATGAATGAGAAGGATCGTTGGAGTAGGAAATGTCTTGGATGAATTTAACGTACCTGAACTTTTTGGTAGTGTATGTCAAAATTTTATTGAGGGAACTGCTGTCTGGGAATTGGTTTATGTTGTGGTTTGAAAATTACTTTGCAACTAAAAACTTTGAAGAATCGTTCTTATTTGGGAACCGAAAAGCTTCGATTGCTTACTGTGAGTTCGTCATATGAGAGTTTGAGACCATTTTCATTGTTACGAAAGAAAACTTGAAGCTGTGCAGTTTGGTGACATCATAGAATCATATATTGAACCTACAGTCGCTATCGAATCAACGAAGACCAAAGCAAGCGTGAAAAAGGAATTTTTCGCATGAGCAGGCCGCGTGTGGTCCGCACGCATAACATGTAGCTAAGTAGACAATTGCAAGCTATTTGCTTAGTTTGTTAACAATGAAAATTACATAGATGTTAACGGCCGGGCTCACGTACGCTACATGAGTCAAACGATATAAACTCAGTAATAACCAGACGGACCATAGCCACACAATCGCGAACTTATCGATTCATCGTCTGTCCCGCGTCGCGTGCCAAACCGATGCTATTCGCGAAGCCATACGATTAATTTATTTATTGAAATCAATACTAATATCTGCCAAGACAATGGCCCCAAATGAAAATGCGTACACACATATGGCATGTCGGAATGCTAAACGGAGCGGCGTCATTTATTCAATACGCCATTTTGCATTCGATTTTGAGGTTATTAGATGCAATCGGAATGCGTGCGGCCATACTTGATTCCGTTCGTCTATATTCGGTCGTCTTCGGGTCCCTTCGGTAGTTTATGGCGACAATTGACGTATGTAATGGCGGCGTCATAGATTTCTGGGAAGATAAAAAGCTAATTGAATTCATAGGGAAATTGATATTGAAAGAATGCCGAAATGTAACGCCGTATAAGGGTTGTTTTATCGTTGTTTTTATGTGTTTAGGTTGTGTCATTTGCTCATCGTTTATTTATAAATACAGTTTGTTAGAATAACAAATGCGTCACATATTTATTTAGTCACGCAGTTTTTAATTGTTTAAGGGAATGTTATTATCTGTCTCCATGTTGTTTCATACACGTGGCTATATTTAATAAATTTCTATGTTCAATAAGCGAGTGTACCTACACAGAACTGTTAATGAGGTAACGACTGCCGACAGTCACGATCTACTTATATTTTCTTGAATGGCTATAAACAGGTCCTGTCACAATAAGGCACGCGACCACAAACGATTGATTGTTCCTTAAGAATCAGAAGGAAAACTTATACCTTAATGTTACTCATGTTACTGCGAAAATGGCTTACTACTAGGAAAACAGTTTTCCGGTGAGTAGGGTGGGCAACCACACAAAACCACGTTTGCGTATAGAAAAGACTTACTAAGCATGAATATTTTGCAGGTACAAAAACCTTTTTTGACAGGAACAATAGTCACTATTCTACGTCGGGTTTTTGGATATTCCGTTTGTAAAAGCGCCAACGCACTTTCTGTAAGCGACTAATTACATTTATTCAGCAACGGTTGTCCCAATGTATTAGGTAACTACCTAATTGGTGGATTAGTTATTAAGAATAAGTACCTACTATCCCTATCAGTAGCGTAGGGTCAATTTTTGTAAGAGGTAAGCCGGAGTACATATCTTTAATGTGATGTGATTATATTATTTGTCTATAGAATACTGACTGTGCCATTTTTCAAAGGGAATCCGGTAGGAATTTATTTATTTAAACTTCATGTACTAAAGTGGTACATACGCGGACTTAATGCCACAAGGCATTCTCTACCAGTCAACCTTTGGGTCAAATAGGACAGCATTGTGATAGAGTAAAAAAAAAAAAAAAAAAACATTTAATCGAGACAATACAATTTGGCATCGAGTTGTGTGGAACCTGTGCCACTGCCCTATACTTGTTTCCTGTTTACTCATTTCTTTTAAGCAGGACAGTTACGCGAGATCATAAGTGATCTGAAAGTAGACAGTCTTGTGGTAATGATTTCTGCACAGATAACCAAGTGTCAAAGATCAGAAATTCAACAGGATAGGAAAATAACATGACATATTGGATGTTTTATCATAGTAACTATAAAATTAAAACTTACTTGAACTCAACACACTTTCTCAAAACACTTTTAATGCATCATTCATGAACACCTTATAAAATTATACACAAACTAAGTTTTGTTTCAAAATACGTAACTGTTTTATTTCAAAACAGATTCCTTGATACGACTGTGAACCTAGTATAAGATATATATATTTCGTTCATGATAATATATACTTCAATCCGCACTACAACTGTCGGTGACAATAATGAGAAACATGAATGAGTTTACATTCTCAATTTATTTGAGAGAATTACGAGCAGCAATCAAAGACAGAGAAAATATTCGGATCTCGTACGTATCTCCGGCGAAGCCCTAATCTTTCAATAGAATAGGGTATTTGCCTGAAAAAATATATTTAGTCCGTATTTTTTTTATGTCCTCGGTGTCAATATATTGAAAGCGTTCAGAAATTGGTGAGCTGCGAGACATAATATAAACAGAATAGTTAGCTGTGTAAAATAACAGTTTATTTCAGATATTTATCAACATTTACATTATTGAGACCCACCATTAGTCGTTCACACAACTTTCTGCGGGACAATTTAGACGTTCAATCAGTAGTCAAGCGACACTGATAGTGCACCGATAACCTTTATTCATCTATCTATCACTCAGTTTTACACGTTTCATTATCATAGACATTTCAATCAACGGAAAACTGGATTTTATATAGCTGTTATACAGTATTTTACTGTTGCGTGGTCACTAATGTATGAAATTAAAGGTTTATTTGAACTCCTAGAGTAGGGAAACTAGTAGCAAGACTCGCAGTAGTTACTGATTTTGTACCAAATCACAGCCTAGCGCAATGGTGTTGTAGGTTTCGGCCCCGTCAAGACTAAACGAAATAATCATCATCAGCTTACAACAGTCCACTGCTGGACATATGCTCTTCAATCGCACTCCACTTAACTCGATTCTCAGCAACTCTCATCCAGTTGCTACCGGCCACCCTGCAATGCACGAGCCTGAGGGCGTCCCACCTTACGTTTGCCTCTTCGCGGTCTCCATTCAAGAACACGTTTACCCCAACAGTCATCGGTTCTACGGCTAATATGTCCGGCCCATGGCCACTTCAGCTGACTTAATCAGAAATAACGAATTTACGGAACAATAATACATGGTAAAAACCTCTTTTCATATGAACAAGACATGAGCGTTGATCTCCACGCTTGCTCAAGGCAGATTGATGACTTTCGACTTAGCATAGACTAGACAGAATTTGAATTTTAAAAGTTAAAAAAAGGAGGATTATTTGTATAGATTTTGTAAATTTAGTGGGCTGCAATTGTAGAATCGACGATCTTCGCAGGGTGGCTGGTAGCAAATGGATGAGAGTTGCCGAGAATCGAGTTGAGTGGCGTACGATTGAAGAGGATCATGTCCAGCAGTGGATTGCTGTAAGCTGATGATGAATTACAGAATCTGCTTTGTCTCAATTTTCGCTTACTGTGATAACTTATCCGATAGCAAAGAGTTATGAAACAGCATGGACCACCCTGAAAACAAATGTACCTAACTCTTGACTATTCAGGTACCAACACTGATGCGTACAACCTCCATTATCTATTACGGCGAACGATCTGGCACATTTGGCAAGCGGTTTGGCATAGTACGCCAATGCATGGCTCATTCCCCAATATAGATCCTTACTCACTATTTACGGTTCTTCATATACGGTTAAAAAGTACGTTGATAAAAATTTGTCTATTTTGAAATCGAATGAGAAAATCTAGGCAAATTGATTAGGAAAATTCTTTCCCTTACTTTAAATCATTTGTGTACTTACCTTAGTTATTATCATCTTTCTTTTGTTTTATTTTGGCCTAGTGGTCAATAGCGCTTCTGCAGCGTATGGTATCCTGAATTCGATTCCCAGTTCTGGAGTGCCAGTCCTCAGTAGCAACCGCGGCTCATCCCCTATTACATGAGACTTAAAGATAACGTGAAATGTAGGTGTTCTATAAGAAAGAGCAATACCTAAAAGTACATTTCATAGCATTTGCAAAGGATTAGGTAGACCTATCTCCCTTCGAGGATTACAGACGTGATGGTATGTTATGGTTGCTTCTAGACATATCGAATGCAGGTTGGAACCTGCGACCAGAATCTTATTACCCACTTGAAGATAATAAGATTCTGGTTACTAAAAGGTATTCCCTGAAGGTCGATTGTCAATTGTTTCTCGAATGACAAATGAAGGCTCGAATGACCACGGTCTCGAATTCTCGATAGACTTTGACTCGCAGACGTTCACACATACATGGATGCAGACATACACGCATCTTTAGGCATTTGAACCGCATTGACAGGGAGTCGATCTTGAATTACATTTGTAAAATATTGTCTTGTGAAAAAACAAGATGGAGACGTTGATTCCGATTTTGACAACGCGCCTCGAAGGTAAAGTTGTATAGTTCACTAGCTTATGCCCGCGGCTTCACTCGCGTGGAGTTCGATAATTGTCCCGAGGGATCCTACTACCGGGATAAAAAGTACCCTATGTGTTGATCCAGGTTATAAACTATCTGTGTGCTAAATTTCATTTAAATCCGTTCAGTATTTTTTGCGTGAAAGACTAACAAACATCCATACACCCAGACATCCACAAACTTTCACATTTATAAAATTAGTAAGATTATTTTGGACACCACTTCAAAAGCACCCCTTCCCAAGTTCCGCACCGTTCAGTTCACAAGCTCTTCAGGAAGATCTCGAACATGAAACAAAACACGATCCACCACCCAACCGGTGTCCTAACATCCAGTCATCAGTCACACTTGTCAGCCGTACAATTAGATATGAATGCTGGCCGCTGTATTAACATCGCACGTCGGCTACCTACAGCGGCGCACTCGAATGAGTCACGTCCTGCCCGATGCCGCAGGATTTTCCTTCTGGCTTTATGATTTCCTGGTACCTCCCTGTTTGATATGTTGGAAAAAATGTTTGTTTTAAATATTAACTTAGAAATAAAACTTATTTTGAAATTGATCAGATTTTGATGGCATCTCTGTAGTAGGTACAGAATCTTGAGCATATTGTAGGCAAAATAAGGTTAAATCACTCGTACTTGGGTGTATGATTGGAGCAGCAATGCCGGTTGGCAGGTCTAATATAAAGGAGCTTAATATAGCACTGCCACCAATTTGTACAGGAATTGGTTTTTAAGACAATACCACCTTGTGGTTTCGAGTTTTGTCTGTTCTATGTCCAGAATTTACAAGGTTCGCATTTGATGGTTACCTCAGGGGAATTTTAATTAAAAAAAAAAAATATTACACTGTCGTCGCGGGACCATTTTTTTTAATTTTTTGGCAAAAAAATAAATTAACTAACACCAGATCTTACTAATTGAAAATTCTCCACAAAATAAATAACATCACATCAAACCAAACATCAAAGCCCACCTATTCATTAAATATGTATAATTCATTGATCAATTCACAATTAATCTCCCCGCGCTATAATTACAGCTTACAGCAAAATGCACTCGCCCAGATCATGTTTGTAGATCACTCTTATCTCAGCTGAGATAATTAATTGCTAATTGACTCGAGACTTGGAAATTATAGCGATGAGCTTCCTGTAACGTTACGTCACTGACGGATCTAGGCTACAGGTGTGACATGAATTAGCTGCTTGCTTCCATGGGCCTCTGACTTGGCTTTACATGCCGTCGAGAAACATCAGACATGCTGGTTTCCTCACGATGTGTTCCTTGACCGAAGCCAGTTATAGAACTAACTGTATGAAATTGCTAGGGACTAACTTTAAAATTATCATCATCTGCATACTCTTTTCTCAACCATGTTGGGGTCGGCTTCCAGTCTAACTGGATGCAACTGAATTTTATATGGAACGGCTGTCTATCTGACCTCCACAACCCAGTTACTGGTCTATCTTCAGAATATTGAAGATTTACCTTATATAGCTTCGTCTAATAGAATAGAGATAGGGAATTTGGAAATTAATCGTGACACACAGGATAGACTGACCAGGCCTCAATGGTGGTCGCATTTGACTGCATGGGTAACCAGCAATACTAAGTAGAAGAATAGAAGCGATAAGCTACTCTTGTTGTAATTTGGATACACCAAACTTGGGATGCATTCCTGATTTCGTAATGGAACTATTTACGTAGATAGGGACTCTCTAAAGCCTTTACTTCTGAAAGTACCTAGGATTATAGTCTTGAATGATAAGGTTACTTTTTGGTCATTGTGCTGGATTTCTGACCAAATCTTCAGGTGTGATGTAGTCTGTGGTCAAACATAAGCTTATTAAAGATTTCATAACATCTCCTTAAAAATAGATTCTTTGGAAATAAGTACTAGATTACTTCTCCTCTTCAAAAAAAAAGGAGAAAGAAAGTCTTTGACTACTTTTTCTGGTTGATTTTTATACCTGGACTATCCAGATTTTTGCATAGTAAACAACCAATTAATTTGCAAATTAGAAACAATACGAAGTGATGTTAATCAGGCTATAAATATTAATCAGGGGACCGCCGATTAATATGGATCTGGAGCTCGCAAAACAAGAACAATTTTGATCGTCCAAATGCCTTAGGGGATTTCTTTTTCTTATGGGCTATTTAGCACTTTATAAACACCATTGTCACGGTAATTCACTAAGGACAATAATCACTAAATTATTTTAAACGACTTTTTCTATTTATTACTACAGTAATTACAGTACAATCATTGTAAGTAGTTCTGAAAATGGTTTCAAGTTGAAAATTGTTTTGATGACTTTTTACTTTTAATTGTATTTCGTGTTGTTGTCGTGCTAGTTTACCTTGTTTTTAAATTATTTTGCAAATACTGTTTTTATTTAGAAATAACTATGTTTTGTGTGTCTATGATCTATGGCCACGTAACCCCAAATACTCTACTTCGGGTAGCAATACACACCGGAGAACAAAATCTACGTTCCAAATCCTTGGAGAAACTGTCTGTGGAGAATTTTCTTCTTAAAGGACTTTCTGAAACAGTGTCAACTTTATTTCGAATATTCTCTAATAGCGTGCCAATAAACCAGATTGAATCACATCAAAAACCCCACATCTCTCACGCACCAGCATCGATTCATTTGCAACCCTGCGTACGATTTTCCACATCTACTATCGACTACATAAATACACTCGATCCATATTCATAGTGGCTCGGACAGTCGACAGCTCAGCCGCTGTACCGTGGACAGCCCGCCTCTTAAGCGCTTTGTAGTCGCCGCCGGCCGGGCAGCCAATCGCGACGCGCGACGCCGACCAATGGCCGAGTTGCGTGCGCGCAAGAATTAAACCATTTAAACTGTTTATTGATAGGGTTGAGAGGTGTAAGATACTGCTTTTTATATGTTTATTGAGAAAATCAGAACTTTTGAACATTTTTGTGGCAACTGGAGAGATTTTTTCTTAGGTTGCGCATTCATTTTAAGTAGATCATAAATGAGTATGAAATTCGATTGGTCATAATAACGTGAATGGGCGTGTCAATAAGTTTAATGGGAGTTTAAAATACCAAACACAATATTTCCGTTTTAAAACTATTAATTAATCAGTATTGGTATAGTTCATCCGGAAGGAAAACCTCGACCTTTATTAAAACCAACACTAAAATTTTTGTAATATGGAAATTCCGTTTTTTTTCACGTGATGTATTGTTCCGGGAATATCGTCACGTTGAAGGAAACCACATGACATTATTAGTATGCGAGTGTCAATCAAATGGTTGGTTAACAAGAAATAACGTTAAGATTCTGAAGTGATTGTAAAATGACACGGTTTAAATACGATGACAAATAAGCATCAAATAATAGAACTTGAACTAGGCTCTGGAAAAGCTTAAGTTTATCAAAATAAAGCTTGGTCAATAACATATATGTGTGTGACTACATCGTCAGTAATAGGAGGGGCTGATACGTAATCAATCAAATACATGAACGAAGTGCTATAAAGACGAAACATTGCACTCTCTGAATTTCTATTGTCGTAGTTTGACGACAAACGCATGTAGACATAGCTGAATTTTGGTCAAAACTTAAAGAATTTTGAATCTTCCATAAGAAAAAGTAACAAAAATTAACATCAAACAATCTATGAAACATCAAATCGAACTGCAGCATATAAAAACTTTTACTGTCGACATTTCAGCCATTAACCAATATCAGTAACCTAAAATATACAATCACGAATTCTTCACTTTCAATACCAACACCACAAATTTTACAAATTACAATTCCCCGCTTCAATCAATACGATTCTCTCTCAACATTTCACGGCCTCCCTAAAAAGCAGCCCTACATGAATCACTGTTTTCGATACGATCGCGTTTTGTCTCCGAATGTCGTTCGCTTATCGACATCGCCGACTTTGACTCTCCCGACACTAATTGTGTGCTATCGACAGTCTAAAACGAAAAAGTGCCACTTGAATCATGCAAATTAGGTACTTTTTGTGTAAGGTGATCCGTGTTTTGTTTGCCGTTCGATGCTGTTTTGTTTTTGTTGTTTAAATAGTTTGTGGTATGGAATGTGTTTCAGAGGTATTTGAATTAAGCTTCGGCTTCGATTTCTATGTTTAGAAGTTGCTGCTTCCATGGAAATGCACCAGATTGTTTGGAAAATTTTGATGCTTTGGATATCATAGTGAAGTTTTAGGACTTTTATTCTACGTAATTTATTATTTTACCTCTATAGTAGCAAAAGAAAGCTGTGAGGAGCTCGTGACTAAATAATTAAAGCCGTTCGGGTCAATCCAATTTATTTGGGGTCGGCGCAGCATGTCTTGTTTCTTCCATACATCTCTATTACTCGGCATTAAGATGATTTTTGTAGGAGCTCATGGCTAAATAATAACAGCCGCTCGGGTCAATCTTTAGGTTAAGCCGTGCTTGCCTAGGTTGGTCTGTGGATGGGTGACCACCCATTACATACCGAGTTTCCTCCGTGCCTTGGAAAGCACGTTAAGCCGTAGGTCCCGGGTGTCATTTGTAGATCTTTGACAGTCGTTAGGTAGTCAGTGGCCCAAGAAGACTGACAACCAGTCTTACCAAGGGGTATAGTATTACCCAGTACTAACTGAGTTGGGGAGGTCAGATAGGCAGTCGCTCCATGTAAAAGCTGCATCCGGTTAGACTGGAAGCCGACTCCAACATAGTTGGGAAAAGGCTAGACTGATGATGATGATTCTAGGTAATTGATAAGTAGCAAATGAAAAAATTCTGTCACGAGTTCAATTGGGTCTGATTCCGTTTTCTGTTTTGTAATAATAATTATCCGTTCTCCTCTAACCCCTTTTTGCGAGTTTTATTTATCATTATCTTATGCCCTGATCCATGCTTCTTGAGATCGGCGCGACACGATTTCATCTTCTTTTCTCCCCTGTCAACCGCCATGCTTTCATCATCACACAATCCATCTATCTTGTCTCTGGTCTCTCCCTCGTCATGGAAAAACATAATCGCCACTCTATTAGTCACATGCTTTACATGGAAACACAACCACGACTTCTATACTGACTCCGAATGCATAAGCACACACACAACTACGACCATAATTTACTAAAATAAATATAGAATCAGTGTTACCAGCCTACGATATTTAATATATTCTACCGTACATGGTAATATTTAGGTAGGTCTCCGCTTCCTGCAACGTCACCCAGCCTGTTTAGACTTGCAAATGCGTCGGATTTAACACGGAACGCAGCGTGGGCGTACCACGGGACTTGTAACCACGGCTCTTGGTGAGATGGTCGGGTTTCTAATTAGTTTTTTTTGGGTGGTTGTTGGTTCAAATACTACTGCGTACTGCGTGATTGTGCTTGAGATCTCGTGTCGCTTGAGTTAGTAGCAAAACACGATCTGGATCAAGCAAACACACAAAGTTCAAATCATATTAGAAGTAGTTTCTCATTAAGAAGAATTATATTTTGACATAAGTGGGGAAAATTTGTTATTGCATTCGAGGCGGAATTCACACCCCAGCTGTAGGCAAGGGTGTTATGGAGCCGAGAACTGTAGTAACAAATCCCCACGCGTATCAGACGACGTTTTTCAATACGCTTTCGAAGAAATAAATAAAATATTAAAACGGAAAGTATTTTTGTCAGGATTTATTAGGAAACTATGATCCACATGTATAAGCATTGCTTCGTAGATAATGTGCTATGTGGATCTCCTGCTGCGTATGAGTTTCTATCTTATATCAACCTCTTTGATCTACCCATCGCATCCTGTCTTTCAGAAGTTTCAGATATGGCTACAATGAGTATGTCTATTAAAATCACACTTTCTTAATGAATTAGTGCTATCAACAACTTGATTTTAGCCACAAATACAAATTATAAAAATAATTCGCGCCTCCCAACCTCATTTGTGTAAACTTTTTTCAGATCCTCTATTTTTGCAGCCAGTCCGATCTCTTATTATTTTATGCACGGCTATCAATTAACATGGAGTCTTCATTAGTATAGTGATCTTACTAGTTAATCTAGTAACCTTTTTATAACTCGTCTGGACATAAGGACCAGCTTTTTGTTCTGCGTCTCGAAGGACCAGCAATTATGTTCGTATGGTTACATCACCATGTTTAAGTAGTTTAATTGCTTTTTTAAGACACGTTGCGAGAAGGTCTTTGGCTTGATAGGATCCTAGTTAGGTCTTTAAGATTCTTTAGTGTACTAAGTTGCATAATTGTTACTCAAGCTGTCTATTAACTATCTCTCAATTTAGAAAACGAGCGTCACTTAGACCAACGTGCACCGTTAATCAATTTATAAGTTTAATGCTAAATGTATTTAAAACATCGTAATGACGAGTAATAGAGAAGTATGCAAGAAGAAGACATGCTGCGCCGACCAAATAAATTGGAATAAGAGCAGGAGAATGATGATGCTGTATTTAAAACATTGTCCAGTGTGTATGAATCGTTTGAAGATAACAGAGGCGTAAAGCAGGGGCCGAAAAGTTCTGGAGTGGCGACCGCGAACCGGAAGACGTTGCGTTGGAATGCCTCCCACTAGGTAGACTGATGACCGGTCAATGTGGCGACACTTGGGGGAGGCCTATGTCCAGCAGTGGACGCCTTTCGGCTGAAATGATTATGATATTTAATTATTTGTGGTGCAAGTGGGCACTAATTCCTGTCCTCCGTGTTTAAGTTTTCAAAATGGCTGTCGCCTTTCGCATTTGGTTGGGCTCTAGCATGCAAAAAATCGGAAAAACTACGACTAATTTTGCACGTACCGAGTGTTTTGTCGTACCAAGTGTCGTAATAGGTATAACAATAACATACATAATTCAACACATATTTATACCTAGACCATAAATAGATACCAATCAGTCAGGATCATAAATTATATCTTCGCTTAATATTTTAAAAGGCGCCATCTTGGGACCGTCATTTTCATAATGCCAATGACACCTCGTGCTAATTTAATAGGGTTGTTAGAATTTAAGTTACCTTCGTTTTTTTTTATTTAAGATGTCGCAAATGAACTGTGAATATTCTGCCTCGTTAGTCTAGTGGTTGGCAGTGCAACTGCTGTGCGTCGTCCTGGCTTTGATTTGAAGGTTCCATAATGAATTTCTAAGAAGTAACTCGGAGTCAGGGTACTCATTATCAAGACCAAGCCGTCCACACTGCTGGACCTGTGGCCTCCTCTCTTGCTTGGTTCCTCTGGCAATAGGCTCGACCCTTGCTACCTGGGACTTAAACATAACTGGCGAAACATACTAACCCTGGTGTATAAACCATCAGATGTTTATTTAATTCTTCTAAAAAAAAATTAATTAAAGCCAAGCTCAAACATTTTGAAAACATAAGCTACCAACCTCATTTGACCTAACACAAATCAAACCAACCAGATACAGCGAACCGAAAAAGTTTGAACAAAATCCGATATGCTAATCGTTGTTATAAGCGAATTACTTGCGTGCGTGGGTGTACGAGTATGTCGTGATGAAAAAATTCACCGTTATAGAGTGGGTGGCATGAATGAATGGCGTACGATGGTTTGATCGACTTTTTGTTATAGGTGATCTATTGTTACTTCAATAATTTTGCTGCCTTGTAAAGGTTAGCAAGGATTGGCTATTTTTAGAGTTGAATTAAAAGGTGTGAAGGAAAAAACTGGTTTCTTGATATGAAGATACTGATACTCGCACATTTGTCACGGCAGTTAGTTAGGAGTTAGTTTCGGCATTTCTTCTAAGATATCAGTCAGGTAGGAAATTCTGGCGTCTGAATTAGTCTGAAACTAGTTAATAAAGTCTTGACCAAATAAATTGACGGACAAAATGTCTTAGAAGATCCACCTACAGAAATGAACATGAAATGATGTTCATTTCTGTACGATTTTTATTTCATATGTCAAACTTCAAGCTTTTTGTTATTCTTGTAATAGGTACCCCTGAACGTAGTCTTTGAAAATCCTTTTAACATCGTTTGCTGGGAAAATAACATAACATCACGCGTGTAATCCCCGAAGGGTTAGGCAGAGGTGTACCTAATAGTACATCCACATTTTGCCAGTTATGTGTTGGGAAAATATCGAGAATAATTCCTTGTAATCAATGTATTACATACATACATAGTAAATTTATTAATTATGTGTCTTTTCTCTTACAGGTAAGTTAATGCACGCTCTTCTGATGTTAAGTGGTATGTTTTTTAACGTTTTTTTCTTTAATTAAAATAATCTTTTATCTTGTACGGACAAAAAGTACTACATATCAGAGTTTAGCGAGCTATTATTAAAATAATCAAAAGTACAATTCATTTACGTTAATTATTTTAATCTCTCAATTGTTTAACGCTAAACGAATCCTTAACTTTAATTAGCAAGTGTTTATCTTATAACATATTATTATAATTTTTATAAACCCTCATGTTATCTACAATCGACTGAAACTTATAAATACATTTTTATCCTTCAAATAACTAAATAAAAACTGCAATAAAAAGATTACAAGAAAATAGCGTAAAATCCTTGCACCTCCAGTTGCGTGCAAGGATCGAAAAAATAACTTGTAACAAGGTCACAACGTTTTGCTAATAAATTACGGATATTAAACTATCTCAGCAATGACAGGTTCTTACGTCAGAACGTTATTACAGACTTGATGCCTTCGGTGATACCGTGGTCTAACTAGTTATTTCTGTCCAGACTTCTTGAGATAATTGATGGTTATGGTTTGCATTTAGTTAGATGGTTTTATTGGCTCGTGGCCAGCTATAAGAGGACTTGAACGCCCTTTTACTGCCTTTAAGTAGGTCTAGACTTCAATGTCATAGTACGGCCCTATTTTAAATTACGTAGCTGTGGCTAATTAGATGACATTCATGGAACACGCATCGCAGTAACTTGAGTGATTTTAATGAAATAGTTATTATGGTTTAATCAAAGAAACATGAGTAATGCTGGCTGAAATTGAAAATATCAAACGCCAAACGAAACGGAGATGATGAACGATTCCGAATACGAATCCAAGTATAATGGTTGCATTTTTTTTCGCCAATGAGTAAGTATCACCCTCGAATAAAAAAAAAAACTTAAAACTATGTATGTTTATAACTATGCATATTGGGAATAAAGCTCAGCGACAGAATTCGCAATACCGCAATACGCTCCAAAACTGGAATCGCTGATGTGGGGAACAAGGCTGCTGGGTTAAAGTGGGATTGGGCGGGCCATGTCTATAGAATGCAACACGACCGATGGGCCAGAGTCGCCACGCAGTGGGTGCCAGAAGACGGGCGTCGTCGCCGAGGGAGGCCTAGAAAACGCTGGCGTGACGACCTAGACGCGTATATGAGAGATTGGCTAGAGAAAACCGCACCGAGAGTCGAATGGAAGGCCATGGGGGAGGCCTTTGCCCAGCAGTGGGATAATAGTGGCTAAAAAAAAATGTTTATAATCATGTGAATTTACCATAGGTTTACACCGAGGCGAGGCTTCGAAGGATAGATCTGAATTCATTTGATTTAAAAACAAATGAGTTCGCTTTCGAATATTGTGACCAGCCAGTTGACTAATGTCTTAATTGGGCATGGCAACTGTGAAACTAATGGCGCTAGCATAGCTGGTTCCAAGCATCGTCATTGGTTAAAATCTAGTAACGTCATTTTATATTTCAAAATGGCTTGACTTCATTGGTCAGGTTGGGATCTAGCTATGGTCGCGACATCTACAATGAGGTTTTAACGGTCTCCCCATGACGTGAACTACACTACAAACATTTAAAAACCGAATTAACATTCACAATACAATAAAATCGTCATCGGGATTTGGGGACCCCATGAATCCTTGCGGTGAGGTGACAAATACGTTGTCTATGCCTAACAATAGGTGACTAAACTTGAAAGAAGGGTTACTTGCTTTAATATAAAACGTAGGTATATAATTATCTTCTTTTCCCTTTAAAGCCATGTGTCACATGTTATTGTTACGTTAAACTTAATTAAAACAGAGTGCTTTGTTGACATAACAGAGTTGCGTATGAAAATAACATGGTTAATTAAGGGTTAAGTCGACAGACCTAAGGTATTTTAGTTTTATAATTATATTGAATAATGAAAAACCTCAGACACCCTGATTCATATTGGTAATGTCATAAATAAACAGATGTTTACTTCCATAAATTACTGTAGCAAATGTTTATACTTTTGATGTTATACTTGTTGTTGTAATTGATAAATTATTTATCATTGCTTAATGTTATCTGATTTTTTTTGGTATAAAGTTACCGAAACTTATTGAAAACATCAATCAATGCTCCTCTTGATTAATTCAGGTTTTGAGATAATTAGTTAAAAATACACCTTGTATCGAACTCTAGTCTAGTCAGTTAAACACGATGATTCCCGACGTCCACCACCGGCTTGTCCACCAGTGGTGGACAGTGAAACAATTCTCGATGTCCACCCCGTGGTGGACCATGGCACAACGTTTAAAAAATTTCCCCTTGGGCACTGGTGGACAGTGACATGACTTTTTAAACATAAGTATTTGTGAATAACAAATGACGTAGGTGCGAAAATGTCAAAAAAATGTCTTAGGAATAACGTTATAAATAGTTTTTGCGACGTGTCATTCAAACTCAAACCAAGCATAACATCATGGAATTTAACCGTTACAAATACAACCCAAGTACTTACTAATCAACGAATTACATTAGATATACATACAATATATAATTTCGCTACGCATATTTAGCTCTGCAATAAAACATTTGGTCCTACCCTGCCCGTTTAGGTGCTGTGCGAAAACCACAGGTCATTTAAATATTATAATGAACTTAGGTCAATGTACTGAGTATCATTGAAAATGCGAAATTTTGACTGAAATAAAATTATTAAGTTAACGTAAATACAAAGAAAGAAATCGGAAAGACACTTTTGCGACTTTTTTCGTAATTTTCTTTAGAGTTTAGAGCCAGACCTGAACTTCTTGGTCTTTTAAAAAAAAAGAAGAAGGGTGTTCTTAGTTTAGCATATTTTAACGTATCAATTGACTATCGAGGAGATGTTTAAGAACTTTTCAAAACACATTCTCTAAGATTTCATATCTCCTGTAAATGATCGTGATTGGACGATCAACTACCAATTAATAGTTTTGAGATTAGCAGCAAATTAAATGGGTTCAAGATTTCAGCAACGAAATCATGAAAGTAATTGCGAGAAAACATGTCAAGATCAAGATGTGAAAGACTGGTTCAAATCAGAGTAGCTGCTGTTACTACTTTTATTTCCTACTCGAGAAAAATTAGATTGGAGCTGGAGCAATACAACTTATTGAATGCAAATATCAAATGAAAACATGTCCATAACTACCCTAATAGACCAATTCAATAAATTATGAACACCAGTGGTGGCTAGCTTGCCCATTAAAGCAAGTTACATCACAATAGAGCCACACCCCGATTCGATAAACAATTTTAGTCGATTATTATCGATTATCAGAATGTCTGAGCGATTCGATCGGCACAATTAACACACAAGTCATACTCGATACAAAAGGCCTGTCACTAAAGTAGGCACACAAAGAGACGCGAGTGTCTGGACGTCAATTTGACGTATAACACGTCGTTTTGACGTGCGACAAGACGATTGACGTAGTCGATGGAAAGTTGAAGGTTTTTTTGGAGGTACAAGAAGGTGTTATAATATGTCCATAACTTGAGTACACATCTCCCAAGAATAGTATGCGTTTCGGCAGTCATCGGCTGTTTTCGGAAATACGATCCCTCCATGATGAGATTCTAATATAGAGCTGTTACAGCCATGGCAACACTTGATTATTTAACAACTCTGTGCAATTGCAAAAACTTTTGCACAAAACGAAAGCTATGCACTTCTTGCTATAATACCAAACTAAGTTCATTCAAACGTTTTCCTACGGTATTCCATTGATACACTTAATATCATGTTAACGCTGATAAATCGACTAATTAAAAAATTGTATCATCCTCTCACATAGCAATTTAAAACCTATAACACGTCTGTTTAAGCACTAATTGTTTCACTGTAATTTGGTGCTTAAGCCGTTTTGATCCGATAATCGTAGTGCACATACGCAAGGTGTGAAGCGCATACAAATCACAGTACTATAGCCCACCGCCTCGATTAGTCGAACCAATACGGTGGCTTTGATGCACCTCATTAATGCACTTTTAACGTATTTTATTGACATAGATATAGCGTTAATGTTGCTGTTTTAAATTTTAAACGATTCTGTTTATTTGATTTATGAATTATTCGATTAATGTCACGGTTGACAATATCGAGTCGTGAATCTATTGTGGCACAACACTACACAATTTTAAATTCGAAATTTGAAATTAAAACGGCTTTAGTTTTTGTTCGATGGTAGGTATATATTTCCAGACTGACAACCCATTGACCCTTGCAAGCAAATATATTGGAATGCTAATGACAAAGGAATGTCAGCCATATCGTCATTGACATAGTAAATAAATTGACCATTGAACTAAAACTGAAACCGATCGTGTCAGTTGACTACACGAGTGAAACACTGAAGAGTTAAGTTACACGTTCATTAACTTCTTGACTGTTAATGGACGGGTTTCCTCAGTTTGTCTTCCATTAACTTGGTTTATGAGATATAGATCGTCATTGGTGAACAAGAGACTGTGTGCCACTTTAACGTTGAAACAGAGGACTATAATACGGTTCTGGAACATTGCATACGACTGTGCTGTGCATGTTTTTCGACTGACTAGGAAATCTTATCATTATACCGTGTGTAAACACCCAGACCCTTCACGAAGCCGTTAACCAAGCATTCTGTACATCAAACTAAGTAACTTTACGCAAAAATTATTGCTGGGAAACGACTTTTTTTGGGGGTCAAAAATCACGTTTTACGGTAAAACTCAATATAACGCACTCAAAACATTGTGCTGATGGATGGATTGAATAGTACGGGGGTCGTGAAGGTGTTTAAAGTTAAAATCTTGCATTAGAAACATGTATTTAAAAAAAAAACTTTTGAAAAAGTTGGAACTTTGACCCCCAATATCTCCGTAACTAGAAGGTATGGTGTAGAACAAAAAAATGATCGCAATGACGGGGAGAACAAGCACCTTTCGGCTTCGTTAAGGGTCTTTTTACACCCTTTAGATCGTCATTGGTGAACAAGAGACTGTGTGTCACTTTAACGTTGAAACAGAGGACTTTAATACGGTTCTGTAACATTGCATACGACTGTGCTGTGCATGTTTTTCGACTGACTAGGAAATCTTATGATTATCTTCTCTTCTCGGTACAAATACTGCAGTGTCCTAAGTCGAACACCTTTGACCAGTGCGTCCCTACTGTTAGCTACTTATGATACTAAAGGTTGTCGCTCAAACGAGCTTGATAAAAAGGCTCAACGTCATCCATTGCTATGCTCGGAATTAAAACGCCCGGCCACACACATTTGCCTAGCTAACTGTGGTAGTGTCAGCCCGACCATGGTAACAAAATAAAGGGTGTAAAAAGACCATTAACGAAGCCGAAAGGCATTTGTTCTCCCAAAAAAAATAAAAACAAAAAAAATAAAAGTAAAAAATGATCTTAATGACACCCTGTTACGAATAGCCAACATAAATTTCAAAAAATAACATTTTCATTATTTTTCCGTCATGAATCGTTTGTGCATCGTTTGTGAACGTTTGTGTCACTAATGATTTTTTTTGTGACTAATTAGTTAATTAGTAATTAATTTTTTAATTTTCAGCTTACGATTAGCCAACATTTTTTTTAATTAATCGGAAAATAGACTTCCGTGTACTTAATCGATCGGAAATCGTTTGTGAATTCCGAATATGCCAACAAAAATGTTTGTGAATAATTATTTATCGAGAAAATAGGAAAAATAAAAGTTTTTTTTTTTTTTTTTCATCTTATCGCGTTGTCTTTTCTCGTCACTCCTTGTAATTGGCGCTGTTGTCTGCTTTAATACCACCTAGTGTAATACATAATAGCTAACCTTAGAGGAAAATGACAGCACAACAGCTGTATATTATTTTTATTTATAACCTAAAAAAAGAGTGAGATCGAAAGAGAAATGTCATTTCGCATAGAAAATGGTAATTGGATATAAACTAATTGTTGAGTCTCCAAGCTGGACTGATGGCATCAAAAAAAAAATGGAATGACACTCAACTACAAACTTATGGAAGTAAGTGAAAATAGTTGTACTGAGTATATTTATCAAAATAAGCCATTTTGGACTTAAAGTATTCTCTAATTGTGTATTCAAATTATCACTACAAAAATTCCAACAGCCGAAGCTGCATAAATTGAAAAAGCACAATGATTTCCGAATAAGCTATTGATGATTATTGATAATCCATGAGTTGCCGTTATTTTCAATAATAATTCACATGGAATTATCTTTATCCAATGTAGAATAAGTTAACAAAGGAGTAGAGTTGTTAAAACAAATTGAAAAAACTGCCAGCATGCTAGACTTAATGTAGTAGAAGTAAAAATTTTCTGAAATAAAAATAATTATCTTAACCTTTCAGCATAAAAATTATAAATATTCCTTAATACATTGATAAATTATCAAAAATTCTCACCCAAAAAGGAAAATTATCAAAAATATCTTTTCATTGAAATTGCTTCTTCTCTTTAGTTTTATTCTTGTCAAAAACTGTAGTCACAGAGAACATTTGCCACAATAATATTGGATAAGCAAAACTCTCACGTAAAGGAGATGTCCACTGTACTCTTGTACGTTCGGTGAAATTAAAAAAATAACTTAAACTGGCTATAAAACCTCCATAAATAGATTCCCTGAGATGAGTTGCATAAAGAAATAATAATATTCCAGTCAAAGATGCAAAACACCAGACAAATTGAATATAAAAATATGATGAAACTGCTAAGCCTTCGCAACTAGTTACTGTTGTCAATCCATATCCACGTTCTTTCTAAAATAATTTAGATAAATTCTTTTTCATCTTTAATAAAAAAATAATTAAAATATTGTTAACTTACATCCCAGCATTCTGGAGGATTAAAAAGATTAAATGCTTTAGCTTTATGATATAAAAATCCAGCAAAAATTTCCGAAAATAAATTATAAGTTCTCTGTGCGTTTATCTCACTAGAATATTGAGAATGAGTGTCATTCCATTTTTTTTTGATGCCATCAGTCCAGCTTGGAGACTCAACAATTAGTTTATAATAATCCAATTACCATTTTCTATGCGAAATGACATTTCTCTTTCGATCTCACTCTTTTTTTAGGTTATAAATAAAAATAATATACAGCTGTTGTGCTGTCATTTTCCTCTAAGGTTAGCTATTACGTATTACACTAGGTGGTATTAAAGCAGACAATTACAATTACAAGGAGTGACGAGAAAAGACAACGCGATATGATGAAAAAAAAAAAAAAAAAAACTTTTATTTTTCCTATTTTCTCGATAAATAATTATTCACAAACATTTTTGTTGGCATATTCGGAATTCACAAACGATTTCCGATCGATTAAGTACACGGAAGTCTATTTTCCGATTAATTAAAAAAAAATGTTGGCTAATCGTAAGCTGAAAATTAAAAAATTAATTACTAATTAACTAATTAGTCACAAAAAAAATCATTAGTGACACAAACGTTCACAAACGATGCACAAACGATTCATGACGGAAATATAATGAAAATGTTATTTTTTTAAATTTATGTTGGCTATTCGTAACAGGGTTGTTTTGAGTACGTTGCATTGAGTCCTACCGTAAAACGTGATTTTGTACCCCATAAAAAAAAGTCGTTTCCCAGCAATATTTTTTGCGTAAAGTTACTTAGTTTGATGTACAGAATGCTTGGTGTGTGAAGGGTCTGTTTTCACCCTGTACAAAAATATATTCCCGTAATAATATATCTCGTTTTCAGTGTTCATGTCAGTTTAAAAACTAATATTTTCTTTGTTTTGGTATTTCTCCAGCACACTTCATAATATCTACACACTCTAATCTGGCTGTTATGGTTTCTGATTGCGAATCTAATTTGCTTATAATTTTAAATTACACTAAAATTTTGTAATTAAAGTAAATAATTTAAATAATTGTGTACGTGATTAGCAACAGAATTAAAACGATATAAAGTGTAACGGTTTATTATTGATAAGAAAATCTGTTTGTACACAATTTAATTATTATAAATATATAAGTTTTAGAGTTATATTTTCACGAAAAAACCACTTTACCATGAATTTCGTAGGCCGGAAACTCAACAACAAAGGTTTTCATTGAAATTACCGGATGTTTTTTTACAGTTAAATCCAAAGAGGCTAAGCTTCATAGCTCTTAGTTTTCAGATTATATCCCTAAGTAGGTTTTAGCTCTAGCAAGGGTTGCCAATTTAGGAAACCTACCATGCCCAACGTCTCTGGTCGAGGTACCCCTTCTTATCAGCCATTTTTCAAGCCATGACAAATGAATTATTTATTTTTTACTTCAAACTTAAAACATGTCTTTAAAGTAGTTAATGATGCATGTTTTAGATATAAATACAAGAGAAAATAAATTGAAATAACATATTACATTTTATATATTATGTTTCCGATTTAAATAAATGACTTACAATTTATTGGGAACATTTTATTTTAAAATTTAACAAGCATTTGAAACATTGTCGGCACTTATTAAAAGTTTTTTATATAGTTATTTTACCTCTTGGCTTGTTCACAATAAATATGAAATAAATAAGCAAAATTTGTCTCTTCTGGAGTCTGATAATTTGAAACTTCCAACAGATAGCTTATTCTCAATCTAATTATAAATTCTCTTAAACGATTATAAATATCCTGACACAACGTTTCAAGCTATAAGGACATAGTTCAGCTTAAACCTTAAGATCCGTGTATGAGCTAGTGTCTCTACACATCGACGCCATATCGGGGCTTGAGCCGATAAAATTCGTGTATTTTATTTGTCACATGTAGTTCGTTTTGGTTGGTTATTGTTGAATCGTGTCATCCTAATCCAAACGAAGAAAATGTCTTCGCTTTTATTGAATGAACATAAACCTTTGATTTGGAAGAAACCTACACTCAGCATTGGGTTGCCAAGGTTGAAGAATAAGAGACAAAGGAAGCTCTTTCTAGCCGGCTCAAGCCGATTTCACACCTATAAGTACGGTCACTTCCCAAGTTGTCAACTTATCATTTAATCCTACACAAAGTCGGTATAAACAGCTAGTGTTCAATAAAATGGTACACACACGCAATCCGCGAGCCCGCGTCCAATTGATTGCTGGAACGGAGCCGATGTCTTTATCTTAATGCGCTGTATAATTATCGCGGTTACTTAGCGGAATATATTTTATATTTCATGACAGCTGGCTTCGTTACTGTTTTATACAAGGTGGAAGGGAAAATAACCACTTTCTGGAGCCCTGACACAGCCAGAAGGCGCAGCGGCAGACCTAGTAGAAGATGGCGGAACGAGCTGGACAAAACCAACGACCAGTGGTCCACATTAGCCCTGGATAGAAACAAGTGGAAGTCATGGGGAGAGGCCTTTGCCCAGCAGTGGGATGACGCAGGCTAACAGTATCAGTATCAGTAACTTTTAAATAATCAACTGTTTCTTACAAAAGTACAAAACCTACATGACCAAATTTTTTTTTAAAATTTCTTTATATTGTTCCGAATGATGTACAATACGTGGTAACCGGTGTCTCTTCCACTGAGATATACTTCCCTGCATCAACCCACTCTGGGCCCGCGTGGTGGTGCATGGCCCACACCGCCTCTTAGAGACGATTAGAGAAGAGAGAGGCCTGTGCCCAGAAGAGAATCATGCTTAACTACTTACCCCAGACCACTGCCTACTTGAGGTTTGTTTAAATATCGGAATCAGATTCTACGCTTTGTTTAGGCATTTTGGAGGTAGTATTTTTACTGTTTATTTAGAATATTGTTCTTATGTAACACAGTCTAATTTTAAATGCCCTCCAATTTAAAAAAAAAAAAGAAGAAAAATTCTGAAAAAAATTGGGTATATAGAGCATAAACAGAACTTTCAACGAAAATTAGTTTTAATAAGATTCAATATTTAGTTCTTGAGATATGCGACTTTTTCGTGAAACTGCAGCAGTAACTTTATTTTTCATAAACGTACTATGAAAAACAAATTTAGTTTTGCTGTTGAGTATACATTGACCTATGATCAGTGTTAAAAATATTCTTATTATATTGTTTGGTGCTACGGAAACCCTTTGTACGCGAGTCCGACTCGCATTTGGCCGGTTTTTTAATTTGTTTTCGCCTAGCTGAAGGACATCCCACACTCGGCTTCTCTATCTTAGTAGTCCCTTTAGTCTGAAACTAGCTTATACCCGCGACTTCGCCCGCGTGAAACACATTTTATGGCACTTGGCAATAGTGTAGTTTTCCATCATTCATTTCAGAGATTACCTTCTACAAACTTTACGTCTTTATAATATTATTATAGATCGAGATACCAGGAGCGAGAAGCTCGTGGCTTTATAATAACAGCCACTCGGGTGGATCTTTAGGTTAAGCCGTGCTTGCCTAGGTTGGTCTGTGGATGGGTGACCACCCATTACATACCGAGTTTCCTCCGTGCCTCGGAAAGCACGTTAAGCCGTTGGTCCCGGGTGTCATTTGTAGATCTTTGGCAGTCGTTAGGTAGTCAGTGGCCCAAAAAGTCTGACAACCAGTCTTACCAAGGCGTATCGTATTACCCAGTACTAACTGGGTTGTGGAGGTCAGATAGGAGTCGCTCCATGTAAAATACTGGTATTCAGCTGCATCCGGTTAAACTGGAAGCCGACCCTAATACAGTTGGGAAAAGGCTAGGCAGATGATGAGATTGAGATACTTAGGCATACAGTATCTCCAACTAGCTTAATTGACACCACATACCAACGTCTGTACTCTCCGTTAAATACCTTCCTCTCTGCCCATACTCAAGTAATTGCTGCTTGAGTATGCCACTATGAGCTGATTTTCTTCATATTCTTGGTATTTTCTCACCCTATTGTTATGTTACAGTCTACATTACCTGATGAATCTACGTTTTTTTCTTTAACGGTGATTTAAATTGTTGTAAAGAGAGCGTAAGTTTGTAGTAATTTATAGAAGACTCGCGTCGTTCGCGATCAAGGGTGAAAAGTGTGTCTTTTTTGTCTTCTATGGGACCAAAGTCTCCGGCCATCTATCTGATAAATTTCGTAACGAACGGTTCAGTGGTTTAGACGAGAAAAGATAACGTAGACAGACATACCTTCAGAGCCACTTTCGCATTTATAATATAACTTCGTAGTCTTCTTTATCGTGTGGTTAGTGCCTGATCTGGTGTAAGATTTTTTATGCCGCCCATGGGCCTCTGACTTGGCTTTACGTGCCGTCGAGAAATATCGCTCAAGCATGCTGGTTTCCTCACGATGTTTACCTTCACCGAAGCAAGTGATAATTATACGCACATGAATCCCAAAAATCAGATCTGCGTGTCTTGGGTTCGAACTTGAGACCTATACTTGGCTGTCCGATGGTTACACCACTAGGCTACCACTGCTTAACTACTAATACGTAGAAGTGAACTAGCAAAAAATCTTCACATATCAGCTCATGTCATTTGTTTTTCTCCTAATCTTTTCCATTCTCTACCACCGTAAGAGAATACAATCCCGAGCATCTTTTTCAATCCCGGGATTACGGGATTTTTTATGCGTAATCCCAGGATACCGGGGCTATACCAGAATTAGACTATGTGGTTTCTAATTGGGCTCAATTGAAAAAAAACTTGAGTAATTTCTTAAAAATGTTTTAAATATCGTTGCACAACACAAATCGCAATATAGTAAGAAATAAAATAGACTAAGGAAAAAACTATACTTTTGCAAAAAAATCAAAAAAGACAACACGAAAAAACTATTTAGAATTTCGAAAATACAATCGCAGAAATATCAAATGGAACAATGAATATCAAGTTATGTAATAAATGCTATGAATATAATCTAGGCAAGGTTATTGTCAAGGCGCATCGGACTACGGAACGAAAACTAGATGTTTGTGGCAATCCCGAAAATCCCGAGATTAGCCAAGTACAGTCCCGGAATTTTCGGATCCAGAAAACGGCCGGGATCCCGGGATTCCAGTATTCCGATATTCCGGATTGCGTTCTCTACCCACCATGCACCTTCACCATCAATAGAAACGAAGAAAATAAAAAAAATAAACCACCAACACGAACCCCATTCAATCGTTTCGAACGAAAATCAAATACAATAATCGATCATATTACATTCATTCATGCATCGAAGATCAGTCTAAACATGGGTCGAGTTCGTTCTTGTTATACTTTAGCGCTATAAACAAATCCGTTGATATTTAAATATGACCGTGAGAAGGCTGTAGCTGCTCGCTGATTGGTGCGTTGTTATACAACTTTCAGACCATGTTTTATTATTCTGAGGAAGTGACATATAAATTAACGGCTGTTTAAGTGACGGTCAAGTGTGGATGAATAATTCGGGTCTTCATGTTGTAGCTCAGGATTGGTGCCCTGAAACAGTGACACGGGGTCGCGGCAGACCACGAAGGAGATGGCGGGACGAACTGGATGTCTTCCTTGAGAATTGGAAAGAAGTAGCACAGAATCAAAAAACCTTTGGAGGGAGGCCTTTGCCCAGCAGTGGGACAATATGGGCTAGCTATAATAATAATGTTGAAGAGTGTGATTTTCTGCAAAAAAAATGGACATGACATCTAGGACAGAGTATCCTAGTGGCCATTTAAAAAGAAAACTGTTGGTCGTAGCTGTCATTCATGTTGATCTTTGACTGTCGTTACGGCTGCTGAAGCCAGTAAGACTGATAACCTGCAGTCTCACCAAAGTGGAGGTCAGATAGACAGACGCTGCTTGTACTGGTATTCAGCTGCATCCAGTTAGAATAGCCGCCGATCCCAGATATATACGTCCCTTTGTGCCTATTGGCCTTGTTTTGTTCTGTCTCCTGCTGATATGGAAGGAAGTGGAAATAATTTTTTTCCTACTCCTTTCTGACTAATTTCGATGCGGGATCCAAGACAGTTAAATTGTTTCTCTGGGACTTCATCGAGCTTCATTGTCTCGGCGCTTTTCTGGTCGTCGCCACTGTTGATTCTGGCTTTCAGAAGTTGCAATGGTTTGGGAATAGCGTGGCAGGCTTGTCCCGAAAAAAGAGACCACTGGTCTATCCAGGATGCATGATGACTTCTCGTCATGGTGACACTCCGTAATTTCTAAGACATGGAAGCATTCGATGCAGAGACTCATGGATAGGAGTTGCCCAGTAGAATTCTGATGTCTTGGAGAAACTGGCAGCCTTATGTATGTGTACCTTGCTATAGACGGTTTGGTAGACATTAGTCGCAAACTCCTACTGAATTAATAATCCAAGTTTCCCCGGCTAGGAGGACTAGTTAATTCGAATTTCTCTAAATGCCTATAGCTATTGAAGACCATGTTAATACTCGGTACAAGTAATGTTTATTTACGAAAGATTTGAGTATTTTAATTTAGGGCAACGTGGCAACTGTTGCCCGTTTAATATGCGGAGCTCGAAAGGTTAAAGATCGAAGTAAAACGCAAATAAGTCGGTTTACATTTTCCGTACGCACGGCCACCACAACATGGAGAACTCTACAAGCTCCACATAATTTGGCGCTTATTTTAACGAAATTTTAAATGTCAAAAACCTTTTGACTTATTTCGTCAATATTTTACTACCTCCCAAATCATAAAGAGCGACCGAAGGCCCTAAAACGCGAACAACATTTCCACAGACTCCGAAGCGAATTCTTCAAAAATAAAGAGAATTTCATCGTCAAATCGAGACGAATCGTCGCAAACGCGAGATGCAATAAGTAAAAAGAGGTGGAATGAGGCCGACTGGCCGCAAATGACCGACTGGACTGAGTTAAATTAACGTGCAATATTTTGCTCAAAAACGGCGGCAAGCGTCATGTTTCACGCTGTTTATGACGGCCACATACGGGCAGGAGTTCGGACCGGCTTAGTAACCGACCAAAAATATATTTAAAATATTTATAAGCCACATAATTTGCCTGGGAAAGTTCTAAGATTGTGTCAGATAAATGTTAATAAATTGAATTTGATATACGTATTACTTTTGGACGGGCTTAATAACCGAGCAAAATTATACAGGGTGTAAACAGACCCTTCACCAAGCCGTCAACCAAGCATTCTGTACATCAAACTAAGTAACTTTACGCAAAAATTTTTGCTGGGAAACGACTTTTTTTTTTGGGGTCAAAAATCACGTTTGACGGTAGAACTCAATATAAGACACTCAGAACATTTTGCTGATGGATGGATTGAATAGCACAGGGGTCTTCGAGGTGTTTAAAGTAAAAATCTTACTTTAAAAACACGTAGGTATTTAGAAAAAAACTTGTGAAAAAGTTGGAACTTTGACCCCCAATATCTCCGTAACTAGAAGGTTCCCAGGTATGGTCTAGAACAAAAAAATGATCGCATTGACGGGGAGAGCAAATGCCTTTCGGCTTCGTTAAGGGTCTTTTTACACCCTTTATGTTAAATGTTAACTTTTACTTTAAAAGACCCTACTTAATGACTGGAAAAGTCCTAAGATAATATTATTGTGGTAGTTACGATTTGATGGTACATATTACTCTCTCAACATCAATTCATCATGGAATTTCTCACTTCTAGGTATGATAGGTTCACTTATGACATAATTACGCAAACTGAAGCTAACCTTCTCAACTAAACCAAGATTATTATTTTCATGTCTTCGTTTTCTTGACATATAAAATATCGGTTATAATGATACGTTATTTAAATTCTTTCAAATACTTTTTTACAGCACGAGATATTGGTTTCACCCTGAAAATGCAAAGAAAAAATCCATTTTTTTTTAATTATTATATTAGCGTTTGACGACTGGGTTTTCAGCCAAGCAAAAGTTCGTTGTGCTAGATCGCCGATCAGGGATAAAAAAAAAACAATAACAACTAGGTACAACAAAGAGTATTATTAATATTTTATACTATTCGATTGGATGATAGATCATTAGGTACAAACATAATGATCAGTTGTTTTTTTAATACAGTGGATATTTTTCAATATTCTCAATGATAATAGAGAGGAAAAAAAATCTATTGTAAACAAGTAAACATCATTATTTTCATTGTGTCAAGGAAAAAAAAACAAACAGATTTAAGAATACTGCACTTATTAGTAGATTAAATAAAATATATAACTTGATATAAACGTCATCGCATTGTTACGGTGATAAGTGCATTACAAATAAATTTCCTGCAGCCTGCACATTTATAATATCAGTTGTATTTAAAGTAAATAAGTAGATTAATTAAGATACAAAGAACAATGTCTCGAAAACATTTAGCTGGTAACTTGAAAATTACATCCCCAAGAACACTACTCACTCGTCTCTCTCTTAGAAATATGCAACACGCATTGCGAGTAGGTTACATTTACCACCAAAAATTAATCTTTAAAATATTCCGGACCATCATCATCTGCCTAGCCTTTTCCCAACTAAGTTGGGGTCTAACTGGATACAGCTGAATACTAGTATTTATATGGAGCGACTGCCAATCTGACCACCAATCTAAACATGTTAGTACTGGGTAATACGATACCCCTTGGTAAGACTGGTTGTCAAACGTTCGGGCCACTGACTACCTGTAACGACTGTCAAAGATCTACATGACTATCGGGACCAACAGCTTAACGTGCTTACCGAGGCACGGAGGAAATTCCCCATCCACAAACCATCCTATTCAAGCGCGACTTCACCTAAGATCGATGTGAGCGGCTGTTATTATTTAGCCACGAGCTCCTTGTTTAACACTGGTATGGATTTTTATTAAAACCACCCACAAAATGCTGGCCCAACTTCCCAGCCGTATGTTGTCAGCGCAACAGTGAACGCTCACCTTTCACTGACGCACGGATTAGGTACGGACCCCTTAACTGAAGAAATTACTTTGAACCCAAGCTCTGGGTCTGCACTATTCTGTATACTTTAGCTTTATGTGAGCTTGATTTCCGTGCTCTTTGGAGAAAATGCTGGAAGCAAATAATTTTGCGTCGAAACTCTTCATTTTTCTACGCCTATGTTTAATTTTACGATGTAAGTAAGTAAGTATTTATTTGCATAAAATGTGGTATATACAGGATGTTATAAAAATGTTATAGAGCTGGACACATTCCGCCATAATAGCATGCAATGCCTGTATGTGTTAATGTAACATCCCCCCGAGGGGTTAGGCAGAGGTGTACCTAATTTACACATACATTTCCAGTTATGTTTCTGTCACATGTGATAGAGACTCCGTGGCTGCTACTGAGAAATTCCTAAAATGCAAAAACCCTACATCGCTTTCCAGGGAATCGATCCCAGGACCTCATCGATGCCCAGCAGTCGCGGTTGCATAACTCAACACTGTTAACACAAACAATATTTTACTAAATAAAATACTGGCGTTCAGCTGCATCCGGTTAGACTGGGAGCCAATCCCAACATAGTTAAGAAAAGGCTAGACAGATGATGAAAAAAAATACTGACGCTACAACCACTACACTAACTCTCATAGTGCACAATAGCCCTCTCAAAACAAGTTGTTTACGCACTTCGTTCAGAAGCAATAACTTTACCAATTTTGACAACATAACCACATAAAAAATGGCCGCCCCTTTCACACATTAGACCGACATTAAAAACAAACATCAATCATTGTAGCAACAATGTCTTTCGATACGAAATGAGTTGCAATTTTCGTTGCGCGTAACCCTGCGTCTGCGCTCCTAATAAATCACTTGAGGTCCTCTTGCAACAGTGTTGTGATCGTAAACTCGAATGAGACACATAAAATCGTCCCGCAGATAATTCGATTGCTTCCCCGAATGATTTCGAAGGTTTGCTAGCGATATTTGTTGCTGCTTGTACAGAAAAATGTCGTATTTCTATAGCTGCACTGGATTAAAAATAAGCTTCGAATAGAGTTGCTTCTTTTTTATATTAAATGGGCCTATTCTAGACCTCAATCTTGCCCTGAGGACAGAGATGAAGTCGACGATGGAACGAGTTAACCCAATAGAAGCCTTCTGTAGACTCTTTGACTTTGTCAATTATCAATTTGTCATCATGTACATACCATATTTCACGCAAATAAAGAATCTTGAATCTTTGTCTACAGAAAGGACTATTCGACAGGGCTATACTCCAAAAAAAATATAGCCCTGTCGAATAAAAATACAAAATATCGTCGGAAACGCAAACAAATAAAACACTTTCTATGATTTTGATGGAAACCTAGCCCACTGCTTCATATGTTTTAAAATGTCTTCGGTTCAACAACATAACGTAATGATTGTCAGAAAAGCATTTACACCTAAGTTTCCAAACTACATCCAGGCTGGACATAGCACATAAGTCACCCACCATACATACTCTTTTACCTCAACTCCTTACAAATGTCACAGTTACTCACACAAAATGTTCCCTCACTTTTTCTCATGTCATAAAACGCACCTTCCCTGAACTGCACCACTATACATCATTTTAATTTTTTAAAGTATAATCTCCAATTTGTGCGTATGGTTATAACCTTCGTGCCTAACTTACGTTCACTCCCTGATCGTAAAACGAATCCGATGATTTACACTTCAAAATGTATGAAAAGTGTATGAGTATTTCTGTATGTGTGTCACTATTAGAACGACGCAAGTGACTAAGCTAAATGTTGCGATGGTCTTGAGTGGCAGGAATTTCAAATACAAAGGCTTATTTTTAAGAGCGAAACTTGTCTCGTATCGTTTCGTAGATACAGGGTGGAAGGGACACCGACGCGAAAACGGTTATCACGTATTCAGTACATCATTCTGAGCATCATCGGTTATTTAAAAAAACAGCTGTCCATAAATTTTGACCGTGTAGGTATTGCACTTGCGTAGGAAACAGCAGATTTTTTTTTAATAGCCAATGAACAACTTCCATTTTTAATTCTGTACTAAATACGCGGTAACCGTTTTCGTGTCGGTGTCCCTTCCACCCCTTAATAGTCGCAGATCAATCTGTATGTTGGGAGTTGCTTAATTTACCAGGTTTTGCAGCAACATCAGATTTCATTACTAGTGACCCGCCTACGCTACGTACTTTATCAATTTTTCTTAATCACATAATATATACAATTTTAATACTAATGTACCTTTCTCAAATTAATTTATATACATAAAATAAAATCTTTGTAATGATGGTGAAAAATAAAATACAAAACAAAAAACTATTTCATCTCCCTCAAGAATCTAACCGCAATTCAATATCTTATTGACGTCACGGGGAACTCCCGTATTAATAAAACTAATACAAATAATACTTCTATATTAAGTGGCTACGATAACTAGCCCCTTATCATGGTTATAGGTACTGGGTATTTTTTTAAACATAACTGTTGCTCTTTCATTTTCGTATACCTAGTTCAATATTTTTATTACGACATATCAAACTGTGTAGTAAAAGTTGGCCTCTCACTACACGGAAGCCTATACGTACCTGAGATAACATGAGAACTCGGCTGATATATATGTACGAATATATAATATACTTTTTTTATTGACGCTCCGCTCCTTTTGGTCGTGGCGTGATGTTATATATGCTGTTTATAGATGTTATATAGCTTATAGCCTTACTCGATAAATAGGCTATCGAACACTAACATAATTTTTCAATTCGAACCAGTAGTTCCTGAGATTAACGCGTTCAACCAAACAAACTCTTCAACTTCATAAAATTTGTATAGATTTAATTGTTTCCCATTTCAACAATTAATGTTGCCTGGAACCGTTACGATAACGTACCTTATATCTACCTATGACGTTACCTAGAGCTATTCCAAATGTAATGGGGACAGTTCCCTCATTTACTCAAATAAAAACTAAAATATCGCACTCATAACCAGTAAATAACTATGCATGTCATATTAACTACTCCGTAGTTAGATTTATAACTAGGGGACTAATAAGACTGACTGACGGACGACTCATCCCGTAACCGATGGCACGTGTATGCAAAATGTACTGTTAGTTAATAATGCAAAGGAAATAGCGAGCTTACTCGTTGGTAACTAGGTATTAATTAAGTTAAATGCAGACTTGAGGCATAGTACCTAATAAAAGTCTTGGGGTTAAGAAAATCCTTTTTATACAACTAAGCCTAAGTGTCAATTATTATCAGTATTCTTGATTGTTACTATAGATAGATGATCAAAGATGTTGATTAGTGGACTAATGTTGACTGAAGTCCTGACGTAATTGCATTTGTTCTTAGACAAGAATACTTATTAATTAGCATGTATTTCTTGTATAGACATATTTTACTATCAGTTTTTTACAAATCCCCGCTACAGCGCTCACCTTGTGCTACCCATCACTAATGTTTACCTCGAAACCTCAAACACAACTCATTCACTCATTACCTATCAATTGTCCCTGTCAGGTCGCAGCACCAACTATCTTCTAACTGCCACGACCGACTAACGGTGCACACACCTCATTTACCCATACTTATTTGTCTACTGAACTTGAGGAAAGATTTTTGGGAAATATCGGAAAATAATCCCGTAGGGTTATATGTAAAATATACTGAAATCTATGTATTAATTTATTATTTGTATCGTGGGCCAGCAAACGGGTATTCCATTAGATTATTTTTTAGTAAAAACCTATTTATCAGACAGACGGAAACTACATGTATTTGCCGGAAAACTTGGATAGCAACAGACGTAGAATAAACACGTGATACGGAAGATTGTAACAGAAACAGTTAAAAGTGTGAATAGTACAAAGAACTTTGACTATGGCAACACCACAAATCCGAAATTAAAAAAAAGATTTTTTTTTATTTTTTTTATTTATGCAAAACACGTAAAGATGCCAATGACGCAATGAAAGAAAATGCTATGATTATTAATGAAAGCTACACGTATAAATTAGTTCAGAAGGATAATGATGATGACCAATATTTGTCCAATAAAGGCATAAGTAGGTTACATAAGCTAAGTTCAGATCGTAACCGCTTGTTTAATAAACAAACGGTGCTGTCGCTAGTGCATAACGTTTAGTCAATTAGTACTTAGTAAATGAACTTGTTAATCGGAAACTGAGCAGAAAATATTAATGTATGAACGAAGATTTGCAGGATATGAAGACCTTATCTATTGGTAGTCAAAGTATTTGAATTAGTCTCATTTTACTTTCATCTGAACATGAACACACTCCTTGGCCACTTTGACAGTTCGCAATTCAAAACCAGCGAACCAAAACATCAATACACACTAATCGAAAGTTCAACACGAAAATCGCGTCGGAAACTTGTCACCAGATGTAAGAACAATGAAATCTCAAGGACGGGCTAGATGGCAGATAACAAATGGTAAACAAAGTTGCGCACGTGGTCGACATAATTGCTTCGACCGGCGAAAACAAACAATGTACCATTGTCTTTTGTCGCGGTACGGATTCCTACGGGCCGTTCACATTGTGCTCTCATAGGAGAAATGATAATTGGGTGCGCGCGGTTTTTTCAACGAGTGTGGATCGATCTTGATTTTCTAGTTCTACGGGATTGTTTGAAGGTCGTTTGGAGGAGTTCGTTAGGGGTTGTGCTATTTGTAATTGTTTACATTATAAAAACAGTTGTATTACCTTAAACAAAGAGATTTAAAAGACTTATAAAGCGGACATTAGGAATATTTCCATACAAAAATTTTGATCCCGAACATTTTTGATTTTGACACACAAATGTTACCTGACAAGCGGCCATGACACTAGACAGAACGATTTGTTACTAAGTAAAAGTATTGGATTACGATTTTCTTAGTCTTGTCCTGTCTATCGCTAGTAAATATTTGAATGTCTTTGGCCTTAAAAGATTATTAAATATACTCAAGCTTCTCTAAACAGTTCATTTTCTGAGTTATACAGGGTGTTTGGCGCATTGACCGACACAATTTTTCCAGGGATTTGGGAGGTCATTAGCTAGGTTCTACCCATACACCCTTTGTCCCAAATGTCACGGTTGGTTACATATGTTTTTTTTTTTTTAAATGGAAAAAATTCCCAAAATGTTTCCTTTAATTCGAAATAACTTTTTTGTTTGTGGGTGTAGTGGCACAAAACAAATTTTGTTGCATTCTCCAAAGTCTTTTAAATGTAAAAACATCTTTGTTTTACACAACTGGTTTCAAGAAAATTCCTTACAAGCTTCCAAAGTTAATTTTTTTATTTAATGAATGAAATTTTACAACTTCTAAATTAATTATAAAAAAAACTAAAAGCCATTATGAACTTAACTTTATTTTAAAAAGTTCTTTAGTTGATACCCTTTCTAACGGTATGCTACATGTCATAGAAATTATTCATTATGTAGTCAAAATACTAGTCAGGAGAGTCAGGGTTAAGAAAAGACTTTTTAAGATTATTTTGTTTTTATTAAACTAAAGTTATAAAAAAGGAGGCAAAACACCGGGAGAGGTAGAAAGTAATGGGGGAGGCCTTTGCCCAGCAGTGGGACAGAATAGGCTAGTTAAAAAAAAAAGTTATAAATCTTGTTCAAATTGACCTCCTCCATTTCGTATGCATGCACGACATCTGTTTCTTATTTCAACTGTCGTTGTACGTAGTCGCATTTCTTCTTTCATAGTTTGGAACGCGCCGGTTATTCGTTCAATCACAACTTCCCTAGTGGGCACTTCTGTCTGGTAAACCAATTCTTTTGCACGTCCCCAGACGTAAAAATCCAAAGGCGTCAGGTCTGGGGACCGTGCGGGCCACGGAATAGGGATTGAACGAATAACCGGCGCGTTCCAAACTATGAAAGAAGAAATGCGACTACGTACAACGACAGTTGAAATAAGAAACAGATGTCGTGCATGCATACGAAATGGAGGAGGTCAATTTGAACAAGATTTATATCATTTTTTTTTAACTAGCCTATTCTATCCCACTGCTGGGCAAAGGCCTCCCCATTACTTTCCACCTCTCCCGGTGTTTTGCCTCCTTTTTATAACTTTAGTGTAATAAAAACAAAATAACCTTAAAAGTCTTTTCTTAACCCTGACTCTCCTAACTAGTATTTTGACTACATAATGAATAATTTTTATGACATGTAGCATACCGTTAGAAAGGGTATCAACTAAAGAACTTTTTAAAATAAAGCTAAGTTCAAAATGGCTTTTAGTTTTTTTTAATAATTAATTTAGAAGTTGTAAAATTTCATTCATTAAATAAAAAAATTAACTTGGGAAGCTTGTAAGGAATTTTCTTGAAACCAGTTGTGTAAAACAAAGATGTTTTTAGATTTAAAAGACTTTGGAGAATGCAACAAAATTTGTTTTGTGCCACTACACCCACAAACAAAAAAGTTATTTCGAATTAAAGGAAATATTTTGGGCATTTTTTTCATTAAAAAAAAAAAAACATATGTAACCAACCGTGACATTTGGGACAAAGGGTGTATGGGTAGAACCTAGCTAATGACCTCCCAAATCCCTGGAAAAATTGTGTCGGTCCATGCGCCAAACACCCTGTATACCGTCCAAGGGAAAGTTTCATATTCTACATTGCTTTTCTGCAATAAAGAATGCTTAGATAGTAGATACTATGTCAAACATGCTGCGACGAAAGGAACTTCCGTCAATGCCTCTCATGCTGAATATCAAGATCTAAAAGCTAAATGGCCAGCGTAGGCCGTACTTTATCAATATCGTTTAGAAATCTTTTTCGAATGGCCCAATTATTTCATCATACATTGATGAGTAAGCAAATTTGAACTTTGATGACCCTTTCGAAATTAAAAGTGTTGTCAGTTTCTTCTAAAATGTACCCAGCAAAAAATATTGCAACACAGTCGCATCTCTAAAGCTTACTTTCTGGCTAAAGTATTAAGAGACTAAAGCCAACGCGCACAGGACCTAAATTCACCTTGTTACCTTGTCTCATTCCAAGTTCAGTTTAGTACCTAAGAAGTGTGACGAAAGAGAGAGTTCACACCAGCGCATAGGTGGCTTTAAACGATCAACTGTCGGAACCTATTCTGCTCATATTTTCTCCCGACAATTTACAACCTGTTCGTCTGATAAAATGCATTGTTCTCCGTTCCCATATCATAGTGGAAACACCGTAAGTTAATGTTACCAAGAAAAAAAATGCAACAAAAAACAAAAGTTCACAATTAAGTGTTGCCGCAAAAAGAATCTTTTTTTTTTAAATAGCACGGGATTGTTGTTCCATTCAAAGTATCGTAGTGGCCGATCGTGGGATCAGCTGATCGCCACATTTGGACCTCTACTGACCTATATTCCGACCTATGACGTAGCCCGACAACAATAGGGCATTGTTCTTTTATATTTGCGCCAACATCAGGAGTTCCTCAAGGCAGTTCATTCACATCTATGTAGCTTTCATTTAAATAGGTTCATTTGGTTTTCGTCATTGTTCCGATCAGCTGTTTTCACGAGATTATATCTCCGTTGATAGGTGAAAGATGGTAACAATGAACTTAGTTGTACGTATTGTTTTATTATTGTTTGGTGTGACGTCGTCTGGTTAAATCTTATTGTTTCTAGTCTATGATGTTGTAATGGATGTCTTTGGTTCAACTGTCGTTCGTTTGACGTTTGTATTTGTAGATTATATTATTTGTTGAACTGCTGTCTTATTGTTATGGGTTTCAATGTCAAGGTCTGTGTTGTAAGACTGATAGACGATCGAGTTAGCAGGTGTTCAACATTATTTTCAAAATCCTTACAACATTCAGTCGAGCTGGTCTGTTACAAGTGAATGCTGCAACTAAGTTCGAAGATACCACGCATTGATTGCTTCACTTCCTCTCTAAGGAATTGGGTTATGCAAATTACCTAATCACTTACTCCTTCAAGCTTTGTTTAGTTTTAATTCTTATGTAATTCAACAAAGTCAGATCATTGAGTCAGGCAGTCTTTTTTCAAAATCATCCAAACTTCCGACCTAATAAAACCAAAACGTGCGAAATTCAAAGTAAGAACGCGACCACAGCTTAGAAAAAAAGCTCCAAAATTAAAAATGAACCTGTCAGTGGCACTCAGACATACAGCCTACTCGCAATCCGAGGAGGTCGAACCTCATCCATCCTAGAACGGTAGTGAACAAAAAAGTGGAATGAAATGATAAATAGTTGTAGTTAATCCGCTCTTATCGCCTCATGGCTTCGTCCCGTGCGGTCCAAAAATGAAAGATGGAGCGGCTCGTACAGATAACACTTCTCAGTAATGGCTTTCTAGACAGTAGAGTGGTTTAACATTAGGTATTATAAATAATATGACATTGGTAATATTGGGAGTTAAGCGAGTTTCGTTATTTTTTGTTTGATATTACTTTTGAAGTATGGTGAAGGCACAATAATGAATTGTTACTATGTTCAACTGTAGGTGTTAAGTTCTTAGCAAGTTTTTATTTTACATAATTTTCCTTTACCTTTTCAAAGCTTCCTTCCCTAAAAATTGCATTTTATATAAATTATTAATTAAAACATGTGGTTTATTGTTAATTCCTTAACCAACTTTACTATTTACTTTACTCTGAACCCCAAAATATTTTCCTGCCTGAAAAATATAAATAATTTGAATTAATATTCAACCTTTAAGTGTTTGAACTCCTTGGAGCAAGTATTGCCATTCTAAAAAATGATTGATACAGGCAGCTCTACGGCTGCAAGGAGGCTATGACAAATGTAGTAAACGTTGAGTTAGCGCGCCCAGCCACCGATGCTCCGATATCGACTAATTGTGTCGGTATGTGTGCTTGCTCTAACACTAGTGATGTACTGAATATCGATATGAAAGTAACAAAACATAGTATAATAATATTATAATCAGCCTATATTGTCTCCTCTGCTGGAACACAGACCTCCCATCTGCAAGAGGTTAGGGGTGGGTTATCGTTGCCTATATTACAGCTAGTTACCTAATGAAATGACAAATGTATCAGAGGGATTCATTTGAGACAAAAAGAAATGAGGCTGCAGAAAACACAACTCTTAGAAAAGCCAGTTCTTAGCGACCGCTAAGACACTGAGTTTTTTAAAGCAACGTTGTTAGCATATACGGCTTTTAGGTTTCCCGCTATTAGATCACTACTCAATGATGTATTTATTTGATTAATATTTATAAACTATACAACCTGCACCGAAAATACTGCCGCTACTACTGCTCAAACTTTGCGTCGATCAATAATAATTCAACCACTACACCAGCAAAATTATCGATACAAAAACATTCGACTTTTCCCATACCTAATCGTTATTTGTCGACGGTATCGCTCGCCCCGCGTATCCATCACTACGCAGCCTCTCCACAGACGTTTAATAAGATAAACGTGCTACCTTATTAACTGTGCCGTTCCATCATTTGTAATAGAAGAATGTGATTTGTTATTCGAATATATTGTAATCGATTACAATGTTGCCAGTGCCATTTTTGTGTTGAGAGGTTGGTACTTCTTGTATTGATTTTTGGCTGTGGCAATCATTATTTAAAATGAGTCGTTGGTGAAAAAAACTGTTGCTCGTAATTAATAAGTATTTTTATCATCATTAATAATTTTTAATAGGTGTATGACGGCAATATTTAGATTAATAATTGTGCTCAGACTTAATTAATATCTATTATAACCGATTCATTAGCTGTTATATCTAGTCTATGTTAGATTAATTTGATAAACTGCTTACCTAGATATTAATAACTTGAATAATCATGTCTGAAAGTTAAAGTCTTGAGTATGAATGTGGTACGGTGTGTAAGAAACGCAGGATGGACTGGACTATGTGAAAATTATTAACCTAAAAAACATTGACTACAGGTTATAGAGAAGTAGCAAATAAATTGGAATAAGGGCAGGAGAATGATGATGATGGTAATAATTACCTGAATTTTGAAATAAAATTACATTTACCCTTTAGCAACTCTTTATGACGAATCTGTCAATGCGTAACCGCAAGCACTAATACAGGCCAGGCTGTCTACACCACCTTGTGGCCTTAGTGACAAATTCTCAGTAATCACTCCGTATTTCCCCTTATGGCCCGCTTTAAAATAGGAACAGTGCTATATTCCCGCCTAATCTCTGACGTCAACACACACCCTGCGTTCTCATTGTCACTGAATGTCATTGTCGCGTGAGTCAACTGCAGCGGTTGCTTTATCAGCCAACTACGACACGGCTCGCGCGCCCCTCGGTACGTCATGCGAAAACTGGCCAATCACAGCGCGGGAAAGTGCGTCAAGTGATGTTTAGAACAGTTTTCCTGTGAGTATTAGGTTTACTAGTTTTATTTTGTGTTAAATATGTATTGAGGTATCGATACATTCACCCGTTTCTTCAAATATAAGGTAAATGATTTAATATATTTGCTTTGCGGTTTTTCTTATGATTTTAATTTCACGCAACCTCAGTTATGTTATGTTACTAATAATATTTGTCCTTTTCAAAGAATACGTTTTAAACTGTAAATTAGAAATTCCACAGTTCTTGACTCACAAAACTATAAAAAAAACTATCCATATCTTTTTCATAAAATATTTTTCAAAACATCCAAAAAAACACCTCTTTATAACCAGATCAACAAACAGCATATCAATATCAAAACTAAATCTACTTAAATAAGCGATAGAAATCTTGACAGTATCCCGCCAATAAATCCATTAACTGGAGAACACACCTGAGCATGACTCTCGATATCCGTCGACCCCCGGGACGTTTACACATTGGCCCATGATTATGGAGACCATGGCCCATTGCCATAGGTATAGGTAATACGTCGATTTGCCATAGCGAAAATACCTACTCTTGTTTTTTTTAAACATATTCAGGAAAAAGAAACAGTCTCTTAAAAAACGTACGCTATCGCTCTGTACCATTCAAATGATCGCTGATATTGGCAAAGAGTATAGATATGTCACCCATTTCGTTTCTTTGTTATAAGCTTTTATTTTATATTTCGTACACCAGAAATGGTCAATATGAAGATTCTTACTGTTATAATTATATTATGTAATGTAACATTTATAAATACCACCTGCTAACCCATATTATACGAAAAATTATTATTTTTTAAATGTCAGAGTAGATATGTATGTATTTAGCAGAAATAGGGAAAATGCTTATTCCAATTTTTTATGGTTTACATAGATTAGTAGGGAAACCTCTGCACAAGACGAAAGTATGGCTACTTTTTGTATCATTTCATCTGAAAAACACTTGCTATACAGTGTGATAAACGCGATCCTATAAACGTGATCCATCTAAGTACTTAGTATTCGATCGATAAGCACTGAACGAAGTTCCAACATTGGACCAAGCATGTATGGTTCATCTCAGTACATTCTGGTATTGGACCAACGTTTGCCGTCTTGGCCCAACCCGTCAAGCCAGCATTACAAAGCGCTTTTACGCTGACGTATCGATAATATGAATTAACTTTTTTCTCTAACCTTTTTGTTATGGTAATCTAGTGAAAATGTTAATGAAATATAATAAAAGAAAGAACGTCCGTCTGTCTTCTTAGAAGATCAGAATACCTAATGTGTTTTATTAAATTTTGTGTTTATGCGTTGTCATGGCAACCGAATCTCTAGCGTATAGACATAGACAAAGACAAGTACACATCAACCAACTATCTGTGAAGGTAGGAAAACACAGAACCAAGTTTGACTTAGCATAACATCACGCCTGTAGGTAATCCCCGAAGGATTAGGCAGAGGTGTACCTAATAGTACACCCACATTTCGCCAGTTATGTTTTTAAGTCCCATGTAACAGGGGGCGAGCCTATTGCCATCAACCGGGCACAAATTCAGACTCCGTAGCTGCTACTGAGAAATTTCTGATGGAAAAACCCAATAACACTTTGCCCGTCCTGGGAATCACACCCAGGACCTCGTGCTCAGCAGTCGCGCTTGTTACCACTAGACCGAGGCAGTCAAGTCTGACAAAGTCAAAGTCGAAGCGGCAAGTTTGACATATCGACGCATATTTTCTTGACAAGCAGCGCTACCTTGAACTGCAAACTTAAAGTGGTCATACTGTACAGTAAATATGGCACGCAGACTTTAAAAAAAAGTTTGGATTAGTAGAGCGTCATCTCTGCCACTCATACCTGTATGACAACCTCTTTCTTCTCTCTTTTCTCTTTCTAAAGCACAATATTAAAACACAGTCACCATTCTTGTATGAATACTCCATTTACAGTCACGGGTACTGATATGTATATTGTATATATATTAGGCAACTTTTAAGAGTGATTTTCCCTCAATGTTACAACTTTATGTGTTAGTATTTTGAACGTCATTGTAAAATAGATCTTATGTCAAAGTTGCAATCGTTATTACTCGAGAAAATCGCATTTTAATTTTGCTACGTGTTTAGTGTGTATACATATTAATAGTACTCGTGGCTGTGCCTATACGATTATGTACATTTAGAACGCACTGAGAACCTCGTATGTGTCATTTATTTATTTACTACATTTAGTACAGCTTAAGCTGTTAATACTAAATTAAGTTAAGTACACCTGTTGCTTGGTCTTCTCACAGAACCACAAATATTATAATCAGATTGTGTTAAAATAGATTAGTGTTAACATTACGGGATCCGATGAAAATTCTAGTTTTGTTTTTAGAGTCACTACTCATTATTACTTTTTTCAATTTACATAAAATTATCCTGCTGATTGTTTAGTATTCAGTTGCATAATTCAATTGAATAAAGGAACAAAGTAAAACAAAGTGCAAATGAACTTATTTATTTTTATAATAAAAAATGAGGAAAACCAATTTTATGACGCATCCGTGCATCATGATATAGGGATAGTTTATTACTATTATACAGAAAATTATAACTAAACCTTATGTTTTCATTACTTACTTAGCAATAAAAGGCTCCCATGCAAGCCTTTTACATAATAAGTACTGGATATTTCATCGAAAAATTATCAAATTCTCCCTTGGAATAATTTGATATTAAAATTTTCATTAATTGATCTTTTTTTCATACTTCTGCATTTTAACTTGAATTGAAATTAAATGAAATGAAAAACACTCAAAACCAACACCATTTTGTAGATACTTCAATACATGCCCTACGTCTACGTCAGACCAGACGAAACGATTTAAAATAACAAAACATGCGGTTCACTTTGCATACATCCAAGAAATATTCAAAGGAGTACTTAATACAGTACCTACGGCTTTAAAATCAGGTGTAACGTTTTAAGTAGCCAGTATATACGAGTATACGTGAAACATGTACAAAAAATACAGCATTGGGTATGCATTGAGATCGGGCCGGGCTCCAGTTACAGTACTGTTTTACTTGCATTTCACTCGTGGGGTACAATCGGCGACAAACTTTGAGTTAGTTACATAATAATTAGTTTGTTTGACCGTTTGTTTTCAGCACGAATTTTGACATAATCAGGAATTAAACAGTCAAGTGTAAATTCGAATGATCATTCAACATAAAAAAACTTTCTGGTAATTCCGGCTCAATTATGAAGCCTATAAAATTCTCTTAAAGCTACTCACGAAAATTTCTTGACAATTCTGTAAAAAAAACTCTGAATGACATACTCTGTATTGAAATCTCTTGCTTCTTATACTGGCAGAAATCCCAATGATCCAGGGATTTTATTAAGCTAAACATCCTGTATTGAATTGTCTTGCTTTCATACTGCCTGATGTTTAAAGCCTTTGCCTAGAGGCAGAATAACAGTCGGTATATTGTTGGAAGGTATTATAGTTTGTGTTCGTATGTACGTCTTGAGGCTGGCCGGGTGCTACGGTGGTGGAAAAATCGTTAGCCTCGCACGTAACCGCAAGCGAGCGCAAGCGCAGGGGGCGATAGCAGAATAATCTTATTTTAAATATCGTTTAATTTATATCTGCAAAGAAAACTCCAGACTTAATTGTTTTCTTGAATTCAATGACCCATCGAGTATAACCTATTAGACTTAATTTGTTTTCACTCATTTAAAATCAGGCTCAAATTAGAGAGAAAGTTCATTAACATTAACAGACTTAATTGTAATTTAGAGATTATTGTCTATTCCTTTGCTGTAAATAAAACTCAACTGGATTTTATTTACTAGTTGTATTGTAGTCCCAACTCAGTTCCAGGACGAGTTCTTAACTTTAACTTGAATACTCTGAATATATCCAGCACCCAAACAAACTTTAACCTCACAAAACATAAACCCATGCCATCGGCAGAAAATACAAAAAATACCAATTCTTTACACAGCCTCGTCTGCTGTCGGTACCCAAGCAATAAAGTTGAGTGAAGTCACATAAAACCTTTATGTGATTTACTATGTACTTAATACGACCAAACGCTCTTGCATACTACAAGCGAGTGCAGATCAAATTTTCAAGAAATACACAATTTTGATTTTGCTTGAGAACTATTAAGTTGACTTGTTATAGGTATATAACCTTTCCATCATTATAATTGGTTGGGAATTCCAAGTGTTTTTGTGGAAATTGACGTGTAAAGGCTTAGGAATTTGTGATTATTTTGGCTATATATGTGTTTTCAACCCTCTTCGTTGTCTTGTAAATTGCTACTTAGGTACAGGTTACGTACAGTACAACTGTCTGAAAATAAAAATCGAACAGCGATCACTAATCCAGCGCAAACGGTAGTGGTGATTAAATCAAGATTCTTGCTGAAAAAGTAAGGTTATGATTATATTATGTAATGACTATGTAAGCAACAAACAATCACTATGCCGAGGTTTAACCAAACCACAGAATAAATAATACTATCGGCCGCATTGAGATTTGATTCTATCCCAAAAGATAAATTAATTAAAAATTACTTATATGTCTCTTGTATTTTTATGTATCCGCAGTCTTTTTCCACATATTTCATGAACTCAAACTCAAAGTATTTATTTTAAAATAAGAAGACTAGTTATAGGCACTTTTGAATAGTCAAAAACAAGAAGTTGAAGCTACAGTCCATCCACAGGCATAATAACTGTGAAAAGACTGTAGTTGCCCATTCCAAAACGTAGATCTCTATAGCGAAGAATAGGCCAGAAACTCAATATGATAGGGTACTCAAAATATCAACCATTACTTGCCCAAACCTGAACGTAGTCATACATTTCTGCCTTCATGCGCGTGCGACGTGTCACGTGACAGTTCGGGGCAGCGGGACGGACGCCGCGCCTCTTCGTAAATTGAATATGTTAAAACGTTTTTTGTTACGACTGTACCGTGTACAGGTGACGACGAAGGTTGATGGTGAGGTTATTAAATACCTATTGATACAACTATAAATATAATTATAAATATTTTTACAATCGTCATGAGGACTCATGTCGTTACTGAAAATATTTACGTGCCTATGAACAAAACTGATGGTAGTTGCGTTTGTGAATGAAAATAGGATTTATTCTTTGAATATTTTCAAGGTTTAAAATTTTAATTTCTAATAACTTTTCAGGGTATATCACAAAATCCCTAAATTCTGATGCTCTTGTAAAACTTTTGAAAAAAGTATTAAAATCCGGTTTGTTTCTCGATTTTTATTAAGTAGTAAGTTCACTCTCTGATCACAGCAATTCACTTATTTACGCTTAGAAACTCTTTGACCCTTATTTTAATAAACACTACAAAATCTTCTTACCTTAAACTTGTAACCGCGACAGTACTCGAAGGTAGGTACGTTCCGTTCCGCCCACAGTCGGAGATGATTCGTGGTTTCTCTCGCATTATAATCGATAGTCGCAGGAAATTGGGGCTATACTCACGAATGTTACAATTATTGCTTTACGTAGGCTAATACCACAGAATTATGCAACGGTTTAAGGTATAAGATGGTTTCTAGAAGCTGGTTTTCTCGTAGACATTTTGTTTAATACTTTTGCTACGAGCTTGTCAAAACGGAACATCTTTTTCGTTGTACCATAGACTTCTTACCTACCATAGCACATAAAAATCAGTGACAGATTGGCAGATTAAACTAATCACAAACCACTGCAAAAACCTGAAAAAAAATTCAGTGTAGTAGAGAACAAATAATGGTGTTTTTACACAATTTTAATCAAGCCAAGACTTATGCCGTTTGCCAGTATATTTTAAAGATACTCTAGCTCTTCTAGTAGCTTTAAAATCCAAGTGACAAAGTTTATCCGCACCATTTAAATTAATTACATAGGAAGAAACTGCCTTGCGTCAATAGTACGCAAAAACACGCACCGGCTGTGGGGTTAAATGTATTAGGTCGAAAGCTAATTAACAAGAACAGGACTTGTTCTTCTTACATCTATGATATGTACTTTATCAGGCCATAGTACGATGTACTACGCTCTTGAACTGAAGTGCTCTCATGAGAAACAATTTCTACGTAGGGCTTTTCTTGGGATGACTATCTCGAGTGCAAATTTAGGAGGTTACTCTAGCTAGGGTAGCTCTCGTAGAATCGGGTCTATGGTATATTGATTTATCGTGGACGACAACTTAACTTACAGGTTCGAGCCCTGTTATAACATCATCATATCATCACTCCTGCCATCCCCGAAGGATTAGGCAGAGGTGCACCTAACTGTACACCCACAGTGACCCCTGTTACTTAGGACATAAACAAAACTGACGCAATGTGGGTGTACTGTTTGGTGTATCTCTGTCGAACTCGTTGTGGGAAACAAGAGTGATTTTACCGTGTATGAAATCAACCACCTTCAGGGAAACGAAAACTGCCTCTGGATTTTCCTTAACACTTACTTTTTCTGGACAAAAAATCTGAAAGCCACCAAGGAGGGAGGATTTTACAAAAAAAAAGTGTTTCTAAAATAAAAAAATAAACTGTCAGTGTCATCATTGCTATGGAATGTTGACATTGACAGTTTTGAATGTTCTAGCTAGAGTATTCGCTTATTAATGGCTACCTATGTTGTTTGATTTAGTACAGGAAACTTTGGTCAAACAATAGATGAAGAAGTTTAATTCTAAACCACAAAGATTACTCATTCTACAATCAAGAGATAAACTGAAAATCTCGAAACAAATGAATGAATCAGTTATTGCGCCATCAACACAGGCAGACATGACCTCTATTGCATAAATCCTAAAGGTCAGAATGCAGTGCAATCAATCAAATTATCAGCGGGCACACGCGGAGACAATATGAATGAAATGAACCGGTACTTTTTAGTACCAAGTTAACTTTGCCGTTGGTTAAAGTTTAGTTCCTTATCGCTAGTACCGTTAGGAAATAAGTGAAAAAGGTAGGTTCAATCATAACAAGTTTCAATAATCATAACTAGGAGAAAGATCAGGAATTAAATATTGAAGAAAAGCTATAGTCAATGAAAAATTAAGAGCAAATCGATGAAAACCTCTTTAAGTAACAAACTAGTATTATTCTTTCAAAGATCGAGTTATGAGAAGCTCCATAATATAATCATAGAAGTATATAAACATTCTAAGTAAATATCAGTTTTGAAAACAAGAATAAGTCAAATATTTCAGAACACAACACATCAAAAAAATCAATCAATGATTTTTTATTTCTCAGTAGCAGCCACGGAGTCTGGATTTGTGCCCGACTGATGGCGATAGGCTCGCCCCCTATTACATGGGACTTAAAACATAACTGGCGAAATGTGGGTGTACTATTAGGTACACCTTTGCCTGACCCTTCGCGGAAAGTGGAAATTATGGTTTTCCTACCGCTCCGCTATACTTTTCTGATTAATTTCGTTGCGGGAATCATCAAATAACCCCCCCCCCCCCTCTGGGCGGAGTGCGAGGGAGTGTCAGACTTTTACTGACTAAAACCCATCCATGTTCCTTCTTTGCCCTTTGTGTTCCAGGGCCGCGGTATCTCTTTCGAACAGTCCCGCAGCCCCGGAAGCATTTATCAGCCTAGAGCCGGTATAAGCTACTAATACCCACCAAAATAATGTCGACAAAATTAACTTAGACAACGCTAGCTCAGTGCAAGTGTAAATATAATATTGTTAGTAATCGGCATCGCGAGCCAGTCGATCACAAGTCGATATCTTTGATAAATGATGTCATGTCAGCCGGTGTCGGTGACCACACCAACTAGTTTTAAAAAGTCAAATGATCGGTTCATTCACCATCTGCTTCGTTTCAAGATTGAAGAATTGAAATATTGTTTTTTATTATTATTTTTGTTAATAGTGTGTGGTAGCTGGTTTCGTTTGACAGATGTATAGGTAATCTGAGCTTATGTTAGTTCTTAAAGTTGTTTTTTTTTATGTTTAACAGTTCATAGCTCGATCTGCCTCCACAATTTTAGGGTTCCGTAGTCGAAGGTTAACCAACGGGGCCCTATTACTAAGCCTCCAATGTCCGTCCGTATGTCTGTCAGCGGGATGTATCTCATGATCCGAAATAGGTAAACCGTTAAAATGTTCACAGAATGTGTATTTCTATTGCCACTATAACAACAAATAATACTACTGCGATGGTACGGAACCCTTCATGCGCTAGTCCGACTCGAAAAAAAAAAAGAAAGAAAGAATAATCCAAATGGAATATTTAACGATTTCTGCTGATTCAGACTTTCAAATGGCACGAAAAACGCAGTTACTTTTTTGAATAAGAGCAATACTTATTTGAAAAGTGCTCAGCCCTTTTGAACGCCAAACCACACAATCATTCGAATCATAAACAAGATAACAGAGGTCTATATCGTTGTTTTTACTCTAAAAATATACCAACTCACTTCAGGAATAAACGGCGCAAGTACCTACCAGTGGCGAAGGTTCCATACAACTCGATTCCTACCGGCTTCCCTTTAAAAAATTGCACAGTCAGTATTCTATAGACAAATAATATAATCACGTTAAAGATATGTACTCCGGCTTACCTGTTACAAAAATTGACCCTTCGCTACTGGTACCTACTGTTCTCTTAAGTCAGGAAATGATATTAATTAAAATAAAAACCATATACCTAGTTATAAAACATTCTGTTTAGTGGGAAAGCCACGTATTTTTCCTATACATAATATAAGAGCGGCGTGTCCTTCGGCGTCGCGGTTGATTTCACACATATCGTGTCGTACAGACCATGGCGATGTACAGGAAGTTTCCATTACGCTATAATTAGAAAAGGTTTAATTAGCTTTTTTATTCATTAAGTATATAAGCTTGCTTGTTTACGTACTTAGCTGTCCGATGTACTAATCATATCTACTTTTAAACGTTTTAATTCTTTGAGCAACAATCGGAATAATTACAAGCCTGTATTTTTCTGATATGTCTGCCTGCCAGTTTGATTTTCGAACAATTTAAGTTAGGTCGAGTTTACATTTTCAGCCCAAGAAACTTAAAGAATAGATAAAAGCTCTAATAATTTTCAGGGGTAGTAACTACTGCCTACACTAATCTACCCACCTGTATATCTTGATCACAGTTTCTCATATTCTCTTTCAATATATGTAAGTTTAAATTTAAATCCATCCTGTACAATGTGTGACACAGCCGGGCGCGGTTGCGGTGACCCATGTCGAGGGTGACCTTCAAATGTGCGTCTGAACGTAATACGTCAACATCAGATGATGGCCCAAAATATTCTATTATCAAATATCAGTAATGGACACAAATGCTGCTTCTTCATATGCCTTTTTCCTTCAAGCAGGCTTATAGCTACGCTGCTTGGTGTTTGAGAGGTACAGCGAGAGCTGAACTTCCAAAGGGTGTAAAAAGACCCTTAACGAAGCCGAAAGGCACTTGTTCTCCCCTACATTGCGTTTTTTTTTTGTTCTGAACTATACCTGGGAACCTTCTAGTTACGGAGATATTGGAGGTCAAAGTTCCAATTTTCTCACAAGTTTCTTTTTAAATTACTTCTAAAAGTTTTACCTTTACTTTCATTAACTCCATGACCCGTTTACTATTCAAAGCATCCATCAGCACTAAGTTTTGAGTGCGTTATATTGAGCTTTACCGTAAAACGTGATTTTTCACCCCAAAAAAAAAGTCATTTCCCAGCAATAATTTTTGCGTAGAGTTACTTAGTTTGATGTACAGAATGCTTGGTTGACGGCTTCGTGAAGGGTCTCTTTACACCTTGTATAATAGCATTTTGGCACTTAAAAGAATGATTTCGGCCAAAATCCACATACATAACAAAACTTAAACTCTAATAAAAATCTCCAGCACGAAACCGAGGTAACCCGAAGTGGCCCGAGCTAGTCCGAAGTGGCGTCGCGGGTGGGTGGACCCGCTAATTGCCTGCGCCGCGACCCGTGACTACAGTTAGACGGGAGCGCCCTCGCCGTGTGATAACCCAAGTATTGGTATCGAAGAGGATACCGTTTTTCTATATGCAGATTCGGTTAATATGATTTATGGTGGAATGACACGCTAGAGAGGTTATGGGGTTAACAGTGGTGTGGAGCGCAATTTTTATATGGTCGGACGGACTGTGTGAGCGGTTCTTCTATGCATAGTTGCCGTGTCGCAAGACGTTTCAGCATTAAGAGTTTTATGACTTCTTAAAACTACAAACAGCGCTCTCTAAGGAGATCTTCCACTGAGACTTTAGGCCCTTTTTCATAGGTACTTTCCTTCACAGAAATTAGAATCAACTCGATTCTGAGGTTTGGGGTCGTAGTCGGTTCTCTTAGTTGATTTGACACAAAGCGACCTGAATTTCATGAATATTCTTTTGGATCGTACACAAGATGGATCTAATAGGTTTGCGTTTTATTCTTCTACTATTTTACTTATTACGTAATACAAGAGGAACGCACTGTGCTTAACCCAACTGTAAAAGTTTTTTCATAGTTTATCTCAAAGTTTCAGAACGCAAGTTGCATGTAGTGCTCTATTCTTCCCTAAAAAATAACAAGTAATTGTCTCTGGTAAGATAAGGATCAGTCCACTGGGCTTCATACAAGCAATACAAATGTCTACGCTACGCTCGGGGGCGCGGCTAATCCACATTTAATTTCCGTCAAGCACGCCTCAATTGTCGTATTAAATGTTGACTGTTGTTACATGGGTTTTAGGGACTGGAAATAGTTTTTTAATGAAAAGTGATTGTAAAGATTTTCCTGATGTTTTTACCTTATATGAATTTGCTATCTTTTACCATTCTTAGATAAGCGTCACCTAGCTTTCACTTGGGCTCTAAAAATAAGGACCAGCAATTGTTCCTAAAATCTTTTCGTCAATGCACTTAAGCTCAGCTTACTCACCAGTTCGTTCTACTACAGCAATCGCTGAAAAGGAAAACGTTTTGCCAAGTAGCCATTTTTCTTACGCAACCAGCTAATTAGACATTAAGCGTCTAATCTGTCGAAACAAAATGGCGTCTTAACGCTTCGTCACCTCCCGCCAAACCGTTCGGATACATGTCCAAATAACAAAGAGGTGTAACGAGGCCGGACGGCGGCAGTTAACCGGCAAAATTCAAATTTCTATCAGAATAGCCGCCGAGAGGAACGAGCAATATCCGTTCTAATTTCGCAACACTACACATCCGAAATGGTAAGCGTTGGTGCGTTTCCGAACGCGATTCGAATAGGATACACGGTTTGAAAATTAATCACCCGATAACTGACCTCTTTGCAGTTTTTTTAAACTGTTTTCTTCGCCTGCCAGTAATAAATTTTCTTTAATAACATGGGAATCGCAGCAAAAACACACGCACATGCATCAACTTATATTACCTTGGTTATAAACTTTAATAAAATCTTTGCAAACCATGAGTTATTCTCGCTTTTCTGTGATTTACCTCAAATATTTGTTCTGTACCTATTTAGTTAAAAGCTCTTAGGAGACGCGCTTTCAAATTAGAAATAGTATGAAAGTATTCCTCATTTCAAAAACCAATATTCATCATCATTCATCATGAGCAGGAGTGCCCTTATCCCAATTAATTTGGGGTCGACGCAGCATGTCTTCTTGTTCCATACTTCTCAAAACTTCTTCTTCATAGATATTGGTTTTCGAAAACAAATATTATTGTACTTAAAATAATTTATTATTTGTTTGAAGCTTTGCTTCATATGTTAATGTTTGTTTGTACTTTAAAATCGAATAGGCAGAGAAATACGTTGGAAATTATTTCCAAAGGAATATTTTGTAGTTATCTATTTCTCGTCCTTACTTTGTGGTTATTTCTATGTAGCTGTCAAAGTAACCATTAAATTGAAAAGGCTTTCAAAAATCGTGTTTCTGCGAACATTTTCAATATAAACAATTGGGTAAGGTCCTGTCAAGTTAATTGATTGGTGGACCAAAATAACGACTTGGTCCAATCAAAACTTGAGGCTTGACAGCTGATTTAATGATCTTGATTAGGTTTTTATCGTTAAGTTATTTTTTTTTAAGATACACGTGACTTTAAGTAGCTTTTCCCGGGTATTAATTATTGCGAAGCTTTCTTGACTCTACATATTTGACCTTTTGGAGAAGATTTCAGAATTAACTATGTTGAGATTTAACTAATTTGTGACACGAACAGTATGTAATTTTTAATAAAGTTGTATTGTGTTATGTTTTCAAGGATTTAACCCACTTATATTAATAACAAGTATATTTTTAATTGATGTTTTAGTTTACTTGCATATTTTAAACATTATTATTGTATTTTTTTCAGGTAAGTTGACGTCTTCTATGAGGAACTACATTAAATCATCGCCACAGTAAGACAGCTCTAAAAAATCATAAGTTATTATTTTCAATTACAATCATTATAATTTTTATAGTTATACAAGTTAAAATTATCATATTTAAATAGAAAAACTCGTCAAGTAACTACTTATACGATTAAAAAAACAGGAATTACATCACAATTTAATAAGGCTTGTGTTAATATACAAAAAAAAAACATGATGATAAAATAAACTAATCACCACTTAGAATAATTAAAGTACCTTTTTTAGAATATTATAGGCTAAAAACTTAGTAACTGAGAAACCAATTTTTGAGAAATCCGAATTAATATTTAACTTAATAAAATGAGACTTCATAACTAGCCTATAATGTTCCCACTGCTGGGACTGCTGGGGCTATAAACCACGCGGGCCCAGTGGGGGTTGGTAGATGTCACATGTATTCGATTTTTTTTTTGGATCTATGGACTATTATTGATCGAGAGCGACGTTACAATTTTCAGTTTTTCACTGAAGATTTAACCCTTAAAATAGTCGAAGAGGCAACTAAAAGTGCAACAACGAAACGCTGGTTTTACTTACCTAAAGAAGAAGTTTAATGTTTTTAAATTAAGAAAAAATGGCGCCTATGGTCTTACATACATACCTCCTGAAATCTATCTCGCTTTTTTTTCAAACCGCATCCACCCAATGCTGAGTGTAGGTCTCTTCTATTGCACGCCACTTTACCCGGCCTTGGGCCTCCTGCTTCCAACTCATGACTGATCTTCTTGAAAATTATGAGGTACAGCCACAGCCAATAACTTTAAGGATTCTTGCAGAAAATTATTACAAAAAATAGAATAGCCACCAAAAAATACAAGTAGAAAAAGTGTTGCTTACAACGTGGCAACGCCGCCAGTCTCTTGTGCACATTACCAGCTGACAACTTTGAGGAGTTTCATGCCCTTTTATAGTTTGTTGTTAGTTTATTTAATAGTTTTTAATTGTAGTAATGTATATAATTAGTTTAGTAGGCAAACACAAAAGGTTTTCAACGAAACCTTCAACCCAAAAAGCCTCCCATCTACAGCCAACCTAACGCCGCTCACAGATGGCGCGATAGCCGCTCCAATGGCGTACACAATTAATACAGTACTTATCTCGCTAATTAACGATTGCAGAACAACCTAGAATCTTTAATGAGGCTGTGGCAAGATCCGTCCGGCGCTGCGCTGTGAGCAAACGTTTGTACGCATCGCTACGCCGGGAGAGGGGAAATCTTTTGGTAGATTTTCATCTCGATCCATCGCTTTTCGATGCTTTATTCTCAAGGTTTCGTGCACTTGTTTGAGTGTGGGGAAATAAGGCTATACGGGGTGTAAACAGGCCCTTCACCAAGCCGTCAACCAAGCATTCTGTACATCAAACTAAGTAACTTTACGCAAAAATTTTTGTTGGGAAACAAAATTTTTTTTTTTTTGGAATTACACAGTATTTTCATAATTTATTATGCCTTGTGTCTGGGATTGTAGCTTCGCCTTCTTTGTTTTCTGACATTCAAAAATGCCTGTACCCGACCATAGTCTAATTGAAATAAATGTAAATCTAAACAGACTGATTAGTAAGAGTTGGAAAAATTTCATTTTCACATACTTACAGAATTTTCAAACGCTCAGCTCAGCAACCAGAGTTGAAATTCCATCAGTACAAGCAAATTGTTTTAGGTGTTAGTTAGTGTCAGTAAACAAGGACATTATTTATTTATTTATATGACTCTTCAACGACTTACTCACTAAAACATCACAAATAATTTTAGGCATAGTGATTTCGTCACTTACAGAAGTGCACAGCACTCGCAGAATAATAAAAGATCAAGTAAGATACCATTACAGAATTTAAGTTATAAATTAAAAAGATAAATGTATATTAAAAATTTAACCGAGCCCAAAAATATATCAGCAGTAAAATTTAAATAAAAAAAAAAAAAACATATATTAAGGACAACAGTGACCCATATTTTGTTAGTATTACAAACAGCTTATATTCTAGTGTTTCTAGTGTTTCTAGTGTTTAGTGTTTATTTGTAGTGTTTTGTGTGTGTGTTAGTGTGCTCTAGTGTTTTTTTTTAATTTTAAAAACACTTGTGCTGTAAAACTTATCGCTTTTTTTTCATAGAAATCGTCCACATTTCAATATACTAACAACTTAATTATGAACCACATTTCAGTAGCGTTCATAAAACTGAAAATTACTTCAACCATATATGAAACAATGACCAACCAACAACAGTAGGTAGGCGTTCCGTTTCAAAATCTAACCGCTCGTTAACCGCGGACGCAAGTAATTATTTTCCATATATTCGCCTTGAAAAATCGTATCATCTTCAATTAAACTCACTCTATGATTAATAGCCGTATCTGTACATACATATAAGTACCGCCCACGAATATTTCTCAACAATACGCATAGACTATAGAGTTTCTTAACAATACATACGCGTGTTTTAATTATATTAGTCTGTGCTACATATGTATACGTATATTTACGTAGTTAATCGTCCGTTTAATTAAGTTAAGTTTTTGAAACAGTGCTTTCACTTACCTACAAGATAGCATGAAGGAGGCTTTTGTTTGTTTAATCCTAAATCATCATCATTTTCCTGCCCTTGTCCCATGTTACTTGGGGTCGGCGCAACACTTTTTTTTACTTCCATTCTCCTCTGTCAACCGTCACGCTTCACTTACTCCTTTTTTTTAATATCATTCCACACACAATCCATCCAACGTTTCCTTGGTCTTCCTCTCCCTCTCCATCCATCAACATTTGTATTCCTTTAATCCTAGATATTGTAATTGAAAGTAGCGACTTATTTTCCCTTTTATTGACTCCCAAGCATTATATAATCATTCCAATCATCCTTGACGAAGCTACGTAGATCTTGAAATGCAATTTTAACTGAAAAGCTAATGTTGGCTGGAAACTCGTTTGAGTGAAAACCAAGTATCAATTTTAGCTAGTTTTAGCATGTTCGCGGATCAAAAGCTTGGTCAGAAATTGCACAAAACAGAGAGGTTTGGAAAGAGAAAAGGGAAGTCTTTGCCCAGCAGTTGGACACAGTATAAAGGGTGTAAAAAGACCCTTAACGAAGCCGAAAGGCACTTGTTCTTCCCGCTATTGCGATAATGTTTTTGTTCGGGACCATACCTGAGAACCTTCTAGTTACGGAGATATTGGGGGTCAAAGTTCCAACTTAGTCACAAGTTTTTTTTTTTAAATACTTGTTTTTAATATAGGATTTTTACTTCAAACACCTCGATCCATCAGCACAATGTTTTGCTTTTGAGTGCGTTACATTGAGACCTAGCGTAAAACGTGATTTTTGTCCCCAAAAAAAGAAGTCGTTTCCCAGCCATAATTTTTGTGTAAAGTTACTTAGCTTGATGTACATAATGCTTGGTTTACGGATTCGTGAAGGGTTTACACCCTGTAGTCTATGAAAAAACAGCTAGTTTCAAATCAACCATATTTTTCTGCGTCCGGTCAGAACAAAACCAACTCATAAAAGGTAGGTTCCTTTTAAGACTAAAAATACACTTTAATTTAACAAGCATACTTAATGAACATCCCTATTAGCATAACAAGAAAATGACTGAATAAACAACAATTAATTTTATAAGGAAAACTGGAAAATTACTACGCTAAGTTGTCTCCGGAGGCAGGTTTTTTCATGCCCAGTGCCCTTCGTCGCTAGCGTAATTATATCGCTCAATGTCATGCAAGATTAATTTATGAGATTTTTTTATCTGTTGTTAATCATAAAAAAATAAATTGCGACCTAGTCTATAAAGTAAAACATTGTACTTAGATTAGGTGTTAACTTGCTGAAATTATTTTCTTGAAAACGTATACACCGTGACTTTTTAGTCGTCTTACAAAGGTGATCCACTCCATGTGTCCGACATAAAATAGTTCTAGGCGCGTTTTTTTTTTTTTTTACCTACCGTAATACAAAGGAAAATAAATAAACATTAGAAAAAATTATGAAACATCCTGTTAATGATGTTTACGTACCAAACGGGAGAATATACCTACCCAGCGCTCGAGTCCAGTAGATTAGGGTGTTTTAACTACGTCATAGATCATAATATTGAACAATATTTTTAAATTATTAAAATCTCATAAATACCTTTTTTATGAATGCTTAGTAGTAATTGGATGCATGAAGTGGGCTGCCGTTGTAAGACGATTAAAAAGTCACGGTTTATAGCAAGGACTTACTGATTGGAAGTCTGAATCTGAATATCAAGTAGGTATGCAAATTAATAGTTAGAATAAATTCTAAGTCATGGGTATTCAGAAGGTACGTACAACTTGTACCGCCTTCTTGACCCTCATTTCATTAAAGACTTCTTCTTTCGATGCGTTTCAGTTCGTGGCTCGAATTATTTTTTTAGTCTTTACTTCATGTCTAAATAATTCCAATCAAATGATGAAAACGTGACCCATGTTGTTGCCCGTAACAACTGCCTGATAAACGTTCCTTTTTCAAATCAGTCTTTACTTTTTAACTACCACCTACCATAGACAAGCCACCAGAAAATCGAGTAAAACCTCATTTAAGCGTATTATTTATCACATTTATTCATATGTCAACGCACTATGACCTTACAGCATGCCATTCACTGCGCCATAGAACACGCAACTCAGTGTCGCAACTCGTTTCAACACACGTTTTCCTTTTTTCGTGGGAAAATCTTTTCACTATACACAATGAACTTAATGTGTAGAAAACTACCAATTTACATTTTGCATTCGGTTTAGACTCTATTTGTGTGCAGCTAAGGGTTGTTTTGCAATGTATTGGTGCGAAACAGTTATCGTTTATTAACGGTATGTAATTTATGATAATCAAGCGAAAATGTTAGGTTATAACTTCGTTTAAAAGCATTTATGACTAGAAACTGCTTTATGTGCTTTAAAATTGTTTTACACACGTTTTATCTGACTTTCAACTACCACTCATTGCTAAACATATGCAAACTACTTCGTTTAAATGTTCGCAATAGATGCAAGAAAACTACTGAAAATCTGACTAATTCTCTAAGTAAATAATGAACTAGCTGTCACGTACCCATTAGAACACCCACATTTCGCCAATTATGTTAAAGTCCCATGTAATATTGCCATAAACTGGGTACAAATCCAGACTACGTGGCTGCTACTGAGAAATTCCTGATTGATAAACCCAAAATCAATTTGCCCGCCCTGGGAATCGAACCCAGGACCTCATGCTGAGCAGTCGCTTGCGCTTGCGCTTGACACACACAAACAGTATCAAATTGAACGGCTTTCAGTATGAGGGATAAGTTTGCCAATAAATAGGGTATTGGACCATGTTAATGTTACCCCATAACACGAAATTTGTCTTATTAAAATAAGGTAATGGGAAGTAGTGAGCTATAAAAGCAGGCACCACATAGCTCGTCAATTCATCCCAAAAAATATTTTCATAAATATTATATATTTACGAAAATGTTTTTTCGTAACACTAGGAAATTCAGCTACTAATTAATTCTCATATTTGCTAAAGTTTTCAATTCTACTCATATTTGCATTTAACCTCATAATACCCAATAACCTTTGGTTGTTGACATTTTCTCCTGAAGCCATTTTAGAATTAGGCATATGCGTAAAATTACAGCATACACAGATGCTTCTCTAGAAAAATATGCTAATTTTATACAAGCACCAGTAAAATGGCTCGAAATGACGCACTTAATTAACAATTTAAAATTCTATACGTGTCGAAATAGAAAAACATTTTTATTTTCATAACATAAATATGCCATTATTCGTTACTAACGAAAAAAATAATAATTAAAATGGGTTCGAATATCTTTGCCAACCTAGTCGTTCGTAATTTTTTTTTCAAAATTGCGGCCTCGCATATTACTTTTTTATATCAATAGCAAAAAGGCCAGGCTCCAAACTAAAATATCCAAACCCCATTCTGCCAAATCTAAATTCAATTTTCAAAATAAATACGCAAGTTCAAAAGTCCCACTAATCAAACGAACGCAAAAGGAATGCATCAGCTGATATCCAGCCGAACGGAAGTCTCACACGTGTACACTACACCTTACTTGGTATGCACGGCCAGTGTACGCGCGCCTTTATAGCTGGTACTTCGAATTTGGTCTATGAACAAAGAAGGATATTAAAAAAAATGATAAAATTCTAGACGTATTTCGTAACGGGACGTTTAAAAAATAGTTGAAATGTTTGTGCAAAAGATTTTTGGCTGTGAATCGTAGGAAACTTTTAAGTTCTTGGGTATAGCTTTTATTTTGAAATAAATCCAAATGTATGAAATTATTTTGATTGGATCGGATCGATCAAAGGTAAAGCTACCCAGTAAAATGGATGTGGAGGTCAGAAATGCAGTCGCTCGAAGTAAAATTCTGGTATTCAGCTGAATCCGTTTAAATTGGGAGCCAAATCCAACATAGTTGGGAAAAGTCTAGGCAGAAACTGAAACCACCAACATCATCTAATTATTTAGTTCTTAATGCTGAAATAGGTAAACACAGGTAGTTGTGACATCATATTCGCTTCTTATGCAGATAAAAATATTTATTTATTCAACTATCCACACGGACACCACCACACACAGTTTTAATAAACATTTACAATTAGTGTAATCAACGAATGCAGTGGACGTCATGATAGTTTTTGTAGTATTTAGAAGTAAAGACTAAACTGTTACTGGAGGGATCGTGAAAAGAGTAGAATATGAACTTCCTTAAAAATCAGGAAACACTCACTAGATACAAAATGGCATGGATTTTAGCCCCGCGCTAACAAATCATGCCCAGTTTTCTTTGATTAATTACAAATCATTTTTATTATTCTTTAATATATATACATTAATAAATTAAAATAACCTAAAGTAACTAACTTAAAAAATGGCGTCAAAAAACTCCTCCTCAACGCTGTCAACTGGTAATGTACCCAAGAGACTGGCGGCGTTGCCACGTTGTATGGCAACGCTAAGCCTTTGGCCAAAGTAAAAGCCAGCCCTTGTCTAATGTAATAATAATATATAATTTATAATTTAATCCCTTAAATGTCATAGTTACATCAAATATAAGTTTAATAAGTGCTACCACATTCTTATTACAAATCAGTATAGGATTATATTATAAAACAACACTCAAAGCTCTGTCATTTCACAATGCATCGTAATTCAGACAATATATAAATAAATAGTTGCAAGGTCAGTTCATTCGGGGCATATTTCGGGAGCCGCCCGCCTGTCAAGGATGGTTGGCAACTGTGGCGCAACTGAGGTGGCGCAAAACGTATTAATTGCCACACTGACATGTATACAGGCTGATTCTGTTGTTTGGACACGGATGTTATGAACGTATTTATGTAATAGATACTCTGCAAAAAAAGTGATAAGGGTTTATTTTTGTGTTATTACTCTGAAATAAGGGGTTTGTTCAACTTCGATATAATTAAAAAATGCAATTTATAATATTTAATTAATAATTGTACAAGCAGTTTCATAAGAATCTCAAAACTGGAAATAGAAATCAAAATAAATCTGGGACAAAAAGCCTCTCATTGTCATCATTAAAAATTTAAATAAACCATTACCACCTCCCAGTTGAAATTCAACTCCACACTTGACGCTATTTACTTTAAATAGCAGTTAATTAAGAATAACTAACTAACTGCGCAATTCCGACGATATTTTCGCCATATTACCCGTAAATTTACCGAGTTAAAGCACACTGTATATATGAACAGTTAAGTGTCGGACCGTGCGAAAATCTGATAAAAACGATTCTATGTACGTATAAAGAATATTTTTTCCCGAGACAATAGCCGTTAGAGCACGACCATATGTACCGACCGTTTTTTTCTTAATTACCGCAGTAATTTACCTTTCTAAAGTTGAGGTCAGCACTGTAATCCGATTAGTTGAGTTGAGTTTTAATTTTTGGTAATTCTTGAAATTAAATTAGGCAACAGCCTGTAGCTACGAAAAGTTTCACGTTCTTATAATGTGGAAAATAATTTTGAAATTCTGTAATCTACTAAGTGCAAATATCTATACTATTTCCAGAGGCTTTTCAATCGTACACAGGAAACACTTAAAGTATAATTCCATATAAAAGCATAATTGGGGAAAAGGAGGTGTGTGTGCAAGAGGCGTCATGTATTGTTTGCAGTGGCAATACAGCACGTCTATACGTCGTCGTATATTATAGCAGATTATTACCAGACCCCTACATTACAGTGTTTCACTTGGCCCAGAACTTGGTCACTTCCACGACATCGGTGGCAGCGCAGATGTCATAACATGCTTAAATCAGAACGAAAATGCACCTAAAATCATTATTTTGAAAATCAACTCAAAATTTTAACAAGAAATTCTATTTATAACACATCAAATTATGAAATCATCCAATTTGTTGCCAACTGTAAAACAAGCCACAAGAACCTGAAACAAAAATAACAGCCGTGAGAATAGACCGATGACGTCTTAACAAGCCAAGTCATCGACCGATCTAGTGGTCAGACCTTACTTAGTTATCACACAAATTAAGCATTTTGTTTTGCAACGCTATATCTCCAGCCAATCTCAATTTAGGTGAGCTCACACACATTCATAAATCGTTTGCACATGACAATGAAACTAGCAAACAAGAAGCATTTTTCGCACGATCATTGCAGCGTACGGATTGCGCAAAAAGTGCATATTGCGCCAGAAGGGCGTTATTGTGCACCTAGCCTTATGTTTTGCGTTGTGTGAAGTGCTTTGTCGACTGTCATTATGCTAGAATTGGTTTGTTTTTACGTAGTTCATATTCTAGTAACCCTTGGCCGAATTTGACGAACAATTGGGAGCGGACAATTCTAATGTATTGGTGAAACACACGGTTTTATGTTATTAGTCATGAGTGTTAGTTAGCATGCTATACGTTGTAGAAGTGGACACACGGTTTTTAGATGTATCTGGAACTTACAGACAACTGGGACCCCATATTAGGTTCAATTCGTTACATAACTACAGTTTCAGGTTTAGTTTACCTATCTAACATACCTACCTACATTTCAGGACATATTTTTATCTCTTAATGACCAAATCCCCAATGAAAAACGCTTTAATCAGCATTTTAGTATGATATAGTGGTATTACCATAATTGAATGTTTGGACATCATCACCAAAAATGTAGAAAATTTTACAGTATACCCACTATCTAAAGAGCCTACTTTCATAAAACATACACCAACAACCAGGCCCAACCTTACACAAACGTACACATAGGCAATAAAAGAAGATGTTCATAAATATGAATCAGCATTCAACAGTGTCGGGGGTCGCTTCGATGAATACGTTTACTGGACGTTGAGCAACCAGTCGCGATCCGACCTCCTGGACTGATTCCGACGGTTGCTTTACATTTTACTAATACATACTCATGTGTGTTCGTTTCGATTTTCATTGGGTTTTCGTATAGTAAGCGATGAAATGAAGATAATGTCACCCGCCGTTGCAAAGTTACGTTGTGCGGTTGTTTTTGCGCGGAAACGTCAAATGCATAAGGTCGTTACTTTCATTATTTCTGTAAGTAGAACACATGAGGTACTTCGTTGAGACTTTTAGTATAAAATAGAATAGGGATTAAATGACGTATTATGGGGGAACCGCCAGGATAGCCCGCAAAATTAATGTTTTCTTGCGTTTTTTGGTTAAGAAATTAATTAAAGCTGCTTATAATTTAAACTAAATATTTACAAAAAAAAGGGACTAATTTATATAAAATAAACTCACTAACTAAATAAACAACAGGGCGCTTAGGCCTCTAAGTACAATTGCCATTTGCAGGTCAGTGTCAGGCAGTACGTTGAACAAAATATGATTCGCAACCGAAAATTTTAATTCCACGGACTATGAAGCTAGTAGCTTCGAGGAGCTCGTGGCGAAATAATAACAGCCGCTCGGGTCGATCTTTACGTTAAGCCGTGCTTGCCTAGGTTGGTCTGTGGATGGGTGACCACCCATTACATACCGAGTTTCCTCCGTGCCTCGGAAAGCACGTTAAGCCGTTGGTCCCGGGTGTCATTTATAGAACTTTGACAGTCGTTAGTCAGTCAGTGGCACAAAAAGTCTGACAACCAGTCTTACCAAGGGGTATCGTAGTACCCTGTACTAACTGGGTTGTGGAGGTCAGATAGGCAATCGCTCCATGTTAAATACTGGTATTCAGCTGCATCCGGTTAGACTGGAAGCCGACCCCAATATAGTTGGGCAAAGGCTAGGCAGATGATGGGCTATGAAGCTAGAAGGATACGCTAAGATCCTTCTCAATGACTTTGCATAAGATGTTAGTACAGAGACCGAAGGTCAAACTCTACATACGATGAAAAAGTAAGAACGATCAGAATACAGCTCCAACATTAATGTACTGCTGATAAATTAGACACCTTTCACGAATTACAAGACGATGGAACAACGGTAATAAATTAATATAGATGTCCTTACATCAATAGCGTATCATGCAAATAAATGAAAGCACCCATTGTCTCGACTGGGGAATCAAACCTGTGCCGTAGTGGGAAACTCCCTGGCACAGTGCCAAATAGGTCATCAATGTATGTGCTGCTTAACAACTAGTTAGAAGTTGATCATTAACTCCAAGAATCGGTTGTTAGTATTCTGTGCTGAAACGAGGGCTGAAGGCAGCCAGCAAGTCTGGTGGGCTGCCAGGTGACCTATTTTGGAGTAACTCTACTGTTTCCAACAATTGAGTAAATTAATAGAAATATCCCTTGGGTTTTTCTATCAGGAATTTCTCAGTAGCAGCCATGGAGTCTGGATTTGTGCCCGGTTGATGGCAATAGGCTCAACCCCTATCACATGAGACTTAAACAAAACTGGCAAAATGTGTGTGTACTATTAGGTACACCTCTGCCTAACCCTGAGGGCGTCCCACCTTACGTTTGCCGATTCGCGGTCTCCACTCAAGAACGCCTACCCAATCGGTAGGTTAAAATAGTGCTTATGACGTCATAATAGGTAGTCAAAAAATGGCACGCTTGGTTTTCATATGGATCGTGATACTTGCGTCATCTAGGTACCTATATCTAAAGAGCGTAAAAAGACCCTTTCGAAGCCGAAAGGCACTTGTTCTCCCCGTCATTGCGATATTTTTTTTGTTCTGAACCATACCTGGGAACCTTCTAGTTACTGTGATATTGGGGGTCAAAGTTCCAATTTTTTCACAAGTTTTTGTTTAAATACTACTTTTTAAGGTTTTAACTTCACTTTAATTACCTCCATGAGCCGTTTACTATTCAAAGCATCCATCAGCACCAAGTTTTGAGTGCGTTACATTGAGTTTTACCGTAAACCGTGATTTTTCACCCCAAAAAAAAAGTCGATTCCCAACAATAATTTTTGCGTATGGTGACTTAGTTTGATGTACATAATGCTTGGTCTACGGCTTCGTGAAGGGTCCGTTTACACCCTGTATATCTGTGGCTAAGACACATCCATAAGATATTTACGATGACAGTGTAAGAATTCAAGGAAAAAGGCAAAAGAAAATTGTGCATCTAAATTGCACAATTTTCAGTACTCTAAGATAATTCAAGAGTAATTACGTTAGTTCTATTAAAATATTAGTTTATGCGCAGACGTCATTATTTGACGTCAAAAGAAGCGGTGTTGTTATCAACGTCATACGTCACAGTATTTAAATTATTTATTTATAGGCGTCAAAAGGTTATAGTAAGAGAAGTCATTTCAATGTTACCATTAAAATTATCTGTATTTTTACTTATTGGTGTCCTGAAGTTTCACAGTGCCACGCTTGAAATAAATCTGAAGCGAGCTGACACGCGACCAATAGAATAATAAAGTAATACTATTTTAATTGTATTAACTTGACTTAAATCCTTGACCAATGACCTATGTTGATGTCCAAGAATGTAAAGAAGTAGGTACATGGATCTTTGAGCAAAATCGAGTGCAAGGCCACTATGTTTTTTTTCAAAATTGTTGATACAATAATGTAAATGTTTGTTGTGTCATTCCAGCGCTAAAATATCCTTGTGGCACTTGGTGTTTGAAATAAAAAAATTGCATTGGAATTTGAGCAGATTTGGAAGTCCATGAGAGGCGGGCGAGGAAAGATATGGTCGTAGTTTTACCGTAAAATTATACAAGATGGAAGGGACAACGACGCTAAAATGGTTACCACGTATTCAGCATTACATTCCGAACCACCCCACGTATAAATTTTTCACGGTATTTAAAAAAAAACAGCTGTTCCATACATTTGACAGTGTCCGTGTAGGTATTGCAATTTTGAGGAAAACGCTTTTTTTTGTAATAACCGATGAGAAATTTCTATGTGGGGTGGTTCAGAATGAGGTTCTAAATACGTGGTAACCGTTTTACCTTCGGAATCCCTTCCACTCTGTATTTCACATAAAACTTAAGTTCCTAACCAACTCAATAATTTCCTATAACATCGGCGCAGGTAAAAGGAAATCGTACACAAATCATACTCCCACCTTGCCGTGGCTCCGCCCACGTAAGAAAATCTACGAACAAGTACCGACGAGTCTCTAGTTACTAGTTACTACGCGCCGTTTCAAGCAAGTTTCACCAAGCTTTCGGCGTTTCGTTTCATTGGTTTCGGAGTTTGAATTTCATTTTATAGAGATGAACATTGCCCTTTGTTATACACGTCATTTAATCTTATATATAAAATTCTCGTGTCACAATGTTAGTTACCATACTCCTCCGAAACGGCTTGACCGATTTTTATGAAATTTTAAATGCATATTCAGTAGGTCTGAGAATCGGCTACTAACTATGTTTCATACCCCTAACTAACGCAGACGAAGTTGCGCGGGTCATCTAGTTACTTTCTATATTTTTTAAAGCGAATACTCTTAATGGAAACGTACCTTTAATAAATCAGTGTTTGTACGTTAATCAGGTCTATTCTGTACCTCTCTTTGCTTTTTATAGATCTTCTTGACCTCTTCATCTTTTTCGCCTCGATGGTACTTGTAAACTTTATTGGCCCAATGCTTCGCCAACGTCTAGTTCTTCACGTCGGGGCTAACACCATTCCTTTATTTGTTTCATCGTGCTAATCTTTATCAATAGACTCAGGACCCAGGTTGGTCGCAGAAAACCTGCTCATGTGGAGATTCATTAATGACTCTGCCCTCGGAGTGTCAATGTGGTGCTGTTCTACAAACGATGGGGCTCTTATTATCGTGACCTGCGTGTCCTGTTGTTTGTTCACTACAGGAACTAATGGACGCTACCGAAAGCGCCAAACTAGTTGTTCTGGGCTGACACTATTTAGATTGCCATCGACACGCTAAGAACAAGAAGAATCTTTATCATTCTGTACTTACCTCAAAGTTTCAATTCTAACGAGTTAGACCACCAACAGTTTAAAATCTATCAGTAAAATTGAATACTGCATATACAAAATATAATTGGTACCATGTCAGGCCGCCCACACGAAGCGTTGCTCGTTACTTACCAAATGAGATATTGGACCTAGACACAGTCGGTTTGTTCAGGAAACCTACCTCCACGCGAGACATTCTTCTGCCTTCTACAAATCTACACACAGCCGGTCGGGTTGTGCTGAATATTCTCCCTAGATTTGCAGAACAAAATATACATTTGATTCTACCAACCACTCTATGCCGGAATTCTGTATACAAGGTGTAAATAGACCCTTCACGAAGCCGCCAACCAACCATTCTGTACATCAAAATAAGTAACTCTACGGAAAAATGATTGCTGGGAAACAACTTTTTTTTTTGGGTGAAAAATCTCGTTTTACGGTATAACTCAATGTCAAACGCACTCAAAACTTAGTGCTGATGGATACTTTGAATAGTAAACGGGACATGGAGTTAATTAAAGTAAAGTAAAGGCCTTTAAAAGTACTGGTAGTGGTGGTATTTAAAAAAACTTGTGGAAAAATTGGACCTTTGTCTTCCAATATCTCCGTAACTAGAAGGTTCAGAACAAAAAAAATATCGCAATGACGGAGAGAACAAGGGCCTTTCAGCTTCGTTAAGGGTCTTTTTACACCCTTTATGTATTGTGTGTAGCGCGCCTAATGTTAGTCAGGATACGCATGGCATTTTAAAATATTTTGACAAATGACGTCTCGTTCGGGCGTGTTTTTCTTCTTTTGTGATTTTGGTGGTCTGCTTAACCAAACAATTTGTTCTCGGTACTCAAAGACTTTTGAACTTTTCATCATCACCTCTCTATCTTTATTAATTCAAAGAAAAACCAACCTCACAAATCATAGGTAGTCCCGCCTACATACGTTACGTCGAGTTTCACCGTCCGCCGTTCAGTTGTTCTTTCACCTTTGCTCCACTTGCGCGCGCAGCCACCCGCGACGGGACGCACCATCGCGCTGCGCCGGAGTGGCATCAGCAGTGATTGAGATACTATGACTTATTATTATGGCTTCCTTTTGTAGAATAATGAACGGTTCAGAGGTAAATGTAGAAGGAAATTGCGTTCCGCTAGTGTTTTCTAGTTTGCTGAGTGATCGTTCACTGGTGTATGTGGTAATTGTTCTGGGGTGATTGTTGCTTGGTTCATTTATAGCTGTCTAAGATATGAGGAAGAGCATAATTAAACTAACCTGTCAGCTGTGGCATAGATGGAGCTGATCTTGTCACTATCACGTAGCAGTCTCCTTACTTTACATCCTGTTCTTCTCTGATCTTCTTCAAATCAGCAACTATATCATCATAATCAGTCTAATAATAAGAGAGTGGAAATAGACTCTAAACTAAGACGAAAGGCAATTGTTCTCCCCGTTATTGCGATCATTTTTTACTCTGCACCATACCTGGGAACCTTCTAGTTACGGAGATATTGGGGGTCAAAGTTCCAACTTTTTCACAACTTTTTTAAAATACTAGTTTAAGTTTAAGGTTTACTTTTAATACCTCCATGAGCCGTTGACCAATCAATGCATCCATCCGTAAATCGGTGAATTTTCACCCCAAAAAAAAAAGTCGTAACCCATCAATAACTTTTGCGTAGGGTTACTTAGTTTCATGTGCAGAATGCTTGGTTGACGGCTTCGTGAATGGTCGGCTTACAACTTGTATGTATGCGAATATTTTATTCCAGGATATGTCGGTTTTCTCACGATGTTTTTTTCACAGTTTTGAAAGCACCCAATGCAATCCAACCCAACCCAACCAACCCAACAACCAACTGAACCAATTTTAACACTCGATTTATTAAAAAAAAAAAATTGGGATGACCAGGATCTTCTCTCCCTCTCTCTGCTCTTCAGTTTCTTTTCCAATATTAGGCTATAGATACCTATTACATACTATAATCGCGCTTTTAACCACAGACGTTTGGTAACTTACAAGAACCCACAACATTTGCACCAAGCTATAATCTATCTACGGTATAACAGTAAAACTGTAACTCCACTTCACACGTTACGGGTCATACGCACGATACTGCGTTCATTCTATACAGGGTGTTTGGAAGACGGCCAGACACAATTTCCCCAAAGATAGGGGGAGTCATATACTATATTTAATTTTTTTATTAATATATTACTTTTATGCTATTTATGAAATACATTTCTTCTAGAAATTATTGCTTGCAAAATTGAGTTAAGGCATGTTTTTAATTTAATTTTAAACTATTCTTTGCCAGCAAATTACACCTCAATCCTTTTAAAAAATCGTGTAAGTAGGTATGTGCTTCTATCAAACATCCTGTATAAGTTATATATGTAGATTATGATGAACGTCTCGATTTTACGCCGATTTCATTCACATCTCATCACATAATAATATTTTATGTAGATTGTTCGAACCGTTAGTTGTAGCCATTAACCGTTCATTCTGCTTACCTCGGAAGGGTCGAGCGTGAGAATATGCAAATATGAAATAGCATTGGAGGGTTAGACCGCTGAGAATTAGTTTAAATTCTAGACATTGCTTTCTTTAATCAACTACTAACCGCTTTCCTTATTAGGGCGAAAAATAAAAATGAAATGACTTCCCTACCCACACGCTGTTATCAATAAAATATTTAAACCTGAGAGGAATGTCTGCTTTCTTGCAAAATTTTCCTCGTTCTAAAATATTCTCGTTAGCAGATAAGTACTAATTATTATCACTGACTTTATAAGAATTTATGGTCGAGCTCGTATGCAGGATAAATATCTGTCATACATTGGCCTGTTCAGACGCGTGGTCACACACGAAAACTCATCACTTTAACACTTGAATGCCGACTACGGATATATCTGTATATGGTTTCTATGCAGGACGCCGACTACGGATAGATACGTAGGACTTCAATACGACTTTTGAAAAGCAAACAACGACCAAGTACTAGCTAATTACTTATAATTATTTCAATACGTATACGTATTTATCCGTATACTGGCACCCAGGGTGCTTTTGTTTTCTCTGATGCCATATACGTATATATCCGTACATAGACAAATATATGGTGGCAACCGACTTTGGCCGTGTAGCCAATGTCGGCATTCAATGGGTTAAAGGATTTGCTTGAAAGAGTGGTCACACTGATCACTGCTGCCGCCTTGCAAGCGCGTAGAACTGAAACCAGCAGCCACACATGATAGGGATGAGGTCAAACCGATCTGCCGATAGAAATACATGGTAAACTCTTTAGTGCACCTCACAGACAAACAAAAAAGCATCTAGCAACAGAACTATCAAAGCTTACACCACGCTTCAAACAGTAGTTCCAGCTGTCAAAAGTGCAGAGATCATGAGAAGAGTATAGATGAGGTCAGACAGATCAGCAGATAGAAGTACATGGTAGACTCTTTCTTGCAACTCACAGAAGAACAAAAAAGTATCTAGTAAAAGAACTACTAAAGCTTAAACACCATGCTTCGGACAGTGGTCCCAGTTGTCATAAAGGCGTAAATCTTGAGAAGAGAATAGATGTGGTCGGACAGATCTGTAGATAGAAGAGTGGAATAGATTCTTTCGTGCACCTCACAGAGACAAACAAAAAAGCATCTAGCAACAGCCATCAAAGCTTGCACCAAAAATCTAGTCGGCAGCCATGATCTACATTCTGAACTATGTAGGTGACACGGCAAGATGTTCCGTGGGAGCCTGCAGCCATTGTCTGCGACTTTCACGACCGTCTTAATTGCGGTGTCGCCAATTTAAATTAAATTAATTGTAATATTACAGTTCGACGATGAAGTTGGTTAATCAGATGCTTTGGGGTTATGGATGGCGGAAGAGATATCTTCATTTTTTAGTGTCGTTTGACGTGTAATCATCATCTGGATAACCTTTCTTATTCTTTATTGCACACAAAAACAACAAAAATATATATACAAATTGCAATAACATAGCTTATGTACAAAGGCGAGCTTAACCCAGAATTGGGTTTTCTTACAGCAAACCAAATTTCGATAGCGAAATTTGCATAAGAGGATATACCTATGTGCATTAACATAACAAATATCTCGTTACTTAAATTAATGAATTTTATAAACTAAACTACATACATACAGTATAATACACGTAATACATACAATATAATTATAAACAATACAATGCTTATAGAATCCTATTTGCTTACATATTGATCATTTCGTCAGGAAATGTTCCCTTATTCCTTTCCTGAACACTTCTAACGAAGGGCTATCCCGCAAGGAGTGTGGAAGTGAATTCCAAAGGCGCACAGCACGAACAGTAAATGATCCATCATACCGACTTGAGGAGTGAGCAGGGAAACGAAGGAGAAGAGATGATGATGAGCGACAAGGTTTACCTCTAGGAACAAGGTACTCAAAGCGTTCCCGAAGATATGAAGGAGCCTTAGAATTGTGAAGAATGGAGAAGAGAAAAGAAAGAGTGTGACAATCACGACGCTGCCGAATAGGTAACCACTTCAGCTGCTTCCGAAATTCCGACACATGGTCGTACTTACGAAGCCCGAAAATGAAGCGGATACACAAATTCTGCAGACGTTCGAGTTTATTAAAAAGTTCCTCAGTCGCATCAAGAAAACAGACATCAGCATAGTCTAGAAGGGGAAGAAGAAGAGATTGAGCAAGAGTAATTTTAGTTTGAAAAGGCAAGAATTTCTGAAGTCGCTTAAGAGACCGATACGAACAAAACACCCTCCTGCTTACTTCAGCAATGTGAACATGCCAAGATAGGTTACAGTCCAAGAATACACCCAAGTCTTTGACTTTCTTGGAGTAGGGTATACCGATACCATCGTACATAACAGGCGGGAGTGACTGATGACTCAATAAATTGACAAAGTATCTGCCACCAATAATGAGAGCTTGTGATTTTGTTGGATTGACTAACAGTCCAAAACTTTTAGCCCACAGACTGATGTTTTGAAGATCATTATTGATGGCATCGATGGCTCCAGGAAGCTCTTCGATTTTAAAATGACGATAGATCTGCAGGTCGTCTGCATAGAGATGATAATGTGAAGTTAATATCATAGTGACAGCGTTGATGAAAATGGAGAAAAGAAGAGGAGAAAGGACGCCACCCTGAGGAACACCCGCAGAGAGATCGCACCAATCAGAGCAAGCCTCATCTAAGTGTACCGACTGCGAGCGACCCCGAAGATATGAATCAAACCAAGCAGTCACAGGAGGAGATATGTTTAGAGAGGAAAGTATACCTAAGAGGATGTCAAAATCAACTGAATTAAAAGCACTGCTAAAGTCCAATAGAACCAGCACCGTAAGTTGTCGGTTTTCCATGGCCAATCGGATGTCATCAGTTATTTTAACTAGGGCTGAAACAGTGCTATGGCCAGGACGAAATCCAGACTGATAAGGGCTAAGCAGGCTATTAGAGGAAAGGTAATGCGATAGTTGATTATTGACAACACTCTCAAGGACTTTGGACAGGATTGGAAGTATTGAAATTGGGCGAAACTGGGTTATTGAAGAGGGATTAGAAACTTTGGGAAGAGGTAAAACGTAGGCCTTCTTCCAAGCAGAAGGAAAGGAGCCAGTAAAGAGTGAATAATTTACAATGTGTAAAATTACAGGAATAAGGTCATCAAGGATAGGAAGAAGCATCTGAAGTTGAAGGCCATCATCACCTACTGCTTTGGTAGAAATAGATGTAATGGCCCGCTTGATATCCCCTTCTGTAACCGGGTGAAAAGAGAATGAAGTACATAATGGCAGAGAAAGATTAGAGAGATTATTAAGAGTGGAAGATTTAACGCTGTCATCCAGAGTCACTGGTGATTTGGAAAAATGTAAATTAATTGTGTTTAGGTCAATATCAGTCGTGGTGTCATTCTCAACTTTGCCGATTCCAAGGGATTTGAGAAATTGCCATACTTGTGCTGTGTTGGAGTTTTTAATTGAGTCGTGTATGTGACGCCTTTTAGCATCCCTACACATACGACCGCAGCGATTACGCAATTTCTTATAGAGAGACCAATTCTCATCAGTAGGGTCCCTTTTGTGTCGCCTTTTCGCCTTATCCCTTTTAGACATCGCGCTTTTAATTGTTTCAGACAACCATGGAGCTGGTAGATGCTTAACCCTGACCTTTTTTAGTGGAGCATGCACATCATAAAGTTTCAACACTATCTTGGCAAATTCGGCCACCTTAGTGTCCAAGTCATTGCCGCCATAAACAGGAGACCAATCAATATTACCCGCATCCTCTCCCAAACGCTCCAGATCAATGTTCTTGAAACTACGCAGCAAGAGAAATTTTGATTTGCGTTTAGGAGGGCGAATTTTATACGATATAAATAAAAGATCGTGGTAAGAAAAGGAGGCAGAAAGTTGCCCGTATGTGGCTACTTTCTTTGGGTCAGAAACTAGAATAAGGTCTAGTAGTGAGGGATTGCAGTGAGGAGCATGGTGAGTAGCGTTGAGCTGTAGAATGTGCATGTTGACAGAAGAGACAAGGGACCTGAGTTTACGGCTGCGCACATCATCTTTGATCAGGCAGGTGTTGAAGTCTCCGAGGATTATAGTGTGGTCATATAAAGAAGAATAATATTCAAGGATTGTTTCAAAAGAAGGGAAATAATCAATGTGACAGGAGGGACTATAGTAGACACCTAAAAGTAATTTTGTGTGATTAAATGTTATTTCAATAAAAAGGTGTTCAGCAGATTTTGAATAATTACTCGGAGACTGATCGATAACTTTGTAAATAATATCTCCACGAAGATAGATGGCGATCCCCCCACCACCCTTGCCCGTTCTGTCATTACGCACAAGCCTGTAGCCGGGTAACGAATATTGCGTTGAAGAAAGAGCAGGCTTAAGAAAAGTTTCAGAGACAAGTACAGCATGAGTAAGATCTGAGTCAAATGAGGATAATAAATCGGTATGATGGGCTGGTATGCTTTGAGCATTAATATGGACTGCGTTGAAAAATTTGCTGTAGCAAGAAAAGGTAGAAGAAAGTTGGTCGCGTAAGTGTACAGAATCATCACTGAACGCACTAGCATAGCTCTCGTCAGACGAACAAGGAGAAGAGCAGGAAACAAAACTGTCATCAATATTGTCTAACATGACATAATATGATATAAATATTAAACTAAATTATTCAAAGCTATTTCTAAATAAATACTAAAATAAAAATTCTACTTATTCTATATCAAAGATCCTCGATGCACCTTGCCAATAAAACAAAGATTAAATAGCGGGTACCCAAGTCATTAAAAAAAAAATATATATATATTATTTTAGTTTCCGAACGAGCAAGCTACAATCAAACTTAGTTGTCAAAATGTCAAAACATTATTTAAAAAGAATATTATGAGTGACCGACACAGGATAAATAATAAAAAAAAAAAAAAAAGTATGCCGAAAAAACATGATGTGTGCGATCATTTGGCCTGCCTCCGCGATCTCTTGTCCGAAGCAGGGTTGCTAATAGGTGAAGATGCTACCTTCTCAGCCGAATCAGCAGGTGTAGATGCAGGAAACCGCGCAACAAGTTGTTGAAGTTCGGTAGCCGATTCAATCTTTCGACGCGACTTGTCTGGGAGCATGATGATAATTTTGCCCTCGGAGGTCCAACACTGCTTCACACTGAAGTGATTGCGAGCGGCCAGAAACACGTCGTGCCTAGGCTTAGTTAGGAACTCCGAGAAAACCAGACCAGACCCTTTCAGCATTGTCTTTTTACGCCATACCTCGCTGCGCAAATTGTAACAATTGAACCGAATAAGAAGAGGACGTGGCTTGCCTGAACTAACTCCCAAGCGATGGCAGGATGTGATGTCCGAAGAAGAGACGTTTGCGATCTTCATCTTATCCGTCAAAGTAAGGACAGCCTGGGAAGTGTAGTCCTCATCCTTCTGCTCAGGAAGACCATGTAGGAGCAGAACTTGCCTACGAGATGCCATTTCATGGCGGTCTAAGCCCGCAGTCAGCAACTCCATCTGAGTCTTCAGCGCACTCATCGTTTTCCAAATGAAGCACTTGAACTCCATGAAGTCCCGAGAGAGGCTGGCTACTGTCTTGTGTGAGGCCTCATTACTGCTGACATTCTTCAAATCCTCCTCATATGTGTCCATCCGTGTGGTGAATGTGGCAGACAACTCCTCCATGCAGTTTGACAACTTGGCATACAGGTCCATTTTGTGAAAATATGTGTTATTTCAGGTTATGTTAAAAGAAATGGAGAATTTATAAGTGCAGTGAGTGCATCGGAGGATAAACTAAAGTTTTAGAGCATGTGCACCCTATTAAACTATAATAAACTATTTTATATAATTATATTAAATGAGAGCTATTAAAACTTGTTGTCACTTAGGCTACCCTCACAAAAAAAAAAAAAGAAAGCCTAACCTTTTTCTAACGGTCGGCTTCCAGTCCAATCGAATGCAGCTACGAATACTATTGTACACGGAGCAACTGTCTATCTGATTTTATTAGAATTCTGCGATTCTGACTACCCGTATTGACTGCCAAAGGACAGTCAAGAGTCTTCTACCTCGCCGTCCGTCCGTCTTATGACGACAGGCCGTGTCGACGGCGCGTTCGTGTTCCACGCGCGCCTCAAAGAGATGTCAGCAAAAAGGAAGGGGCCCGCAAGGGCCGATGCCTGCCGGGGCTGTGGGATCGTTCGAAAGAGATACCGCGAACCTGGAACACAAAGGGCTAAGAAGGAACATGGATGGGTTTTAGTCAGTACGAGTCTGACACTCCCTTCTACTCCGCACAGAGCGGGAGGGGACATTTGATGATTTCCCATCCGGAAAAAAAAAGATAAACGTCTTAACGTGCTGATGTTTAAAGGCAGCGTGTGCACACAGTCCATTTTCAAGAATTATATATGACAGCTCTCTATATAATAGCTTTTTTACGACAACTACTAAACTGAGTAGAAGGTTGCAGTAAGACTTTTCCACAGGCTTCGGGTAGTCACGAGTTGAAATCAAACCGTATCCTACTACACACTACATAGAAAATCAATGCCGTCTATAATATTTAATAGAAAACTAGTGACGATACATAAACTATTCATGCACCTGCACCTATCCGCCAGTAAGATATCATAAACATGTTTGGCCGGGAGTTTACATATCACAAAGAAAATATTATGATAATCTAACATGTGTCTAAACACACCTATTTACAAAACAACGAACAAACACCGTGCGATATGATCGCTTGTATTTTACACTAGTTTTTTTATTAATTGCTTCTATTAATGTAACTGAGCATAACCACCCATTGAATAACAAAAACAATCTGAAAACAACCCTAAAGCTTTCAGTACTAAGTTTCAATTCCTTTTTAATCATAATCATAAATGACCAACCATAAAAATCCATATATCTCCTCGATTTTCAAATGATTGTGGGCTCTATTTTTCGTGGACTAAGATTAGTTTTTGAGTGAATTTTTTCTAGCAAGGGGCGATAGGCAAACAAAATTAGTGTGCTGGCGTTAAACAGTTGATATGTAGCTTATGTTAATTAGACAGGGTATTAATTGCCCGTTGAATTACTACTTTTTGTATTCATTTGATGATCTAATTGAGATTGTTTTCAATACATTTTCTAAGAGCAAATAGTAAGTAAGGGGGAAGTAACTTATCACTTTTGTCTTTTGAGCAAACATTTTTTACTCTTTGGTCATATTCCGTTTTATTGATTGCTTGAGATTGATATTTCTTAACCTGTCATCGTGTGTTACTGCTAGTTTATTTGTTAATGTCCGTAAATGGGCATTTCACGCGAATATATAAATTCTAAACTGTCATGTTTACCCAATAGGCTATGTTAGAGTTTATTTGGATTTGATTTAACTGTCCGTCAAAGACCCTCAGTTTGTGTAAGAAAAGACTAGGACAATCCAAATCATGTCAAAGCTTGCTTTTCATTAGCAACGGTTACTCTTATGTGTTATCTATGGAGCGGAAAATGGCTCTATCTTCTCCATCTTCATTTTTGCATGAATTGGCATGGACATGATTTCATCTATTCGAAGGGTCTAGCATTCGGCTCTTCACTTGCCTAGTCATATGGAAATATATACGGTAATCATCTGCTTAGCCTTTTCCCAACTACATATAAAGTAAGGTCAGCTTCCAGTCTAACCGGATGGAAATATAGACTATGACATTTAGAAGTATCCCTATTTTACCAACACCACCGCCACCTTATATCTATTCAACAGAAGACTTTATTTATGATAGCAAAAAGCCTGTTTTCAATCAAATCCGTAAAGCGTCTAGATTCGTTATCATCTTTCTGCCCCATGTCCCATGTTACTTAGGGTCGGCTCAACACTTTTTCCTTCCATTCTTCCGTGTCAACCGTCACGCTAACACTGACTCCATTTTCTTTCATATCATACCTCACTCAATCCATCCAATTTTGTTTGTGTCTTCCTCTCCCTCTCCACTCATCAATATTAATAATCATTACTCTTTTAGCGTTTCAATACGGAAAAATCAACATCCAACAATTTCCCAGCCAGCATCTCAAAAAAAAAACACGCGAGGCAAAGATGTTTAATGCACTGCTACCCCCAGCATTGCTAATAGTAAGCCGGCGTATAATTACTACAGTAAAACATAATTCTAATGGCGAAGTAGTGCAATATGCATGAGGCGCGGGCTCCCATGACGGACACTAACTTTACTCTGATTGAGTTTCATATTTATATGGTTTTTAGTGATTGCAAGGTCAGTGGACTTTGACCTGAGAGGGACTTCCTGTTTTAGAAGAGGCACTGGATTTTGGCGAAGACATTTATTTATTTATCTAAAATTATGTAATAACACCTTAACAGCTATAACGCCAATGCGATGTTACTAACTACCAAGATACAGATAACTCTAAGTTATATTAGCTAACAAAAATACAATTAAAGAAACCTACAATTAAAATTCCAACAATTACATATTGATCTTGAAACGGGTCCTTCAAAATCTGGGTGCTATATCGCCGCCCTAGACAAGTCTATATCGAATTGAATGAAGTTTTGTTCTTTACATTCACTCATTTATTTTGAAAGTTGATTGATCAGATAAAGGCTTTCCAATTTCATTTTTAACTAATCTTGATAAAGATAAATCTTACACACACAAGTATTTTGATCAGCCTAATTTTGGTATCTCTAACATAGCTGGACTGAACCTGGCGAGCTGGCTGACTACTAATTCTTAAAATACGTGGCTCCAAATTACATTCAACTTAGATATTAGCTACACCTGAACAACTAGTAGCATAGCAGCTTATCATACTATAGCAGTGGCATAGCTTCATAGCAGTTATACAAACTACAGGGTACGTCGACATCCTTTAGCCCCAGAACCAATTAAACCCAATTACGCAGATTGCACTCTACAAGGAAATCTCCTAATAATTGTCAAAGGGTTTCTAATTAGCGCTGTGGACGAAGGCGGGTCACCGTCGGAGTAAACACAAGGTAGGCCTGTGACCCACGGGCCCACGGAGCGTGCACTTCCGTGTGCCCCGGGTTCACATGCGTGTGGACTGCCGCCGTGGTTCAAGGCTGGGAGCGTTTCACTTTTTTTTTTAATGTTGTGGAGAAAGACGTGAGTGGCCAGATGTATGGACGAAGGGAAAGGAGTATATAAGTTGTTTCTGCTCACTTTCAGTATTTATGTGGATAAAGACAATAATTGAAGTTTGAGGATTCCCTATACTAAAGAGATCAAATGTGCAATCAAGAGAAAACGAATGCGTCCGGCAGAGGGTCGACTTATGAATCGGAAAGGACTTTTTAGGTTTGAAATCAATTCAGACATAATGAGAAAGTAATACGTTTTCTTCGCTGTGTCTATGATTCCCTTTATTAGAGTCAAATTAGCTTTGACGAGAACTCTGCCACCTCGACGGCGTTGGTGGTGGCTTCGGTCACTCAAAGTGCTCAAATATTAATCAAAGCAAGCGATGAATGAAGTAAGATTTTTGGAAGTATTTGTTCGCATTTGCAAAACAGTGTCCCAAGAGGCAGAACTGTTAAGACCAAAAACAAATGAGTGTATGTGCAGTTTTTGTATCCAGCAACTAAATAGCTTGCCTTTCCGCACGTCAGAATAATAAAAACAACTTAATAATTTCAATTAAATCTTTAAAGTTAAACGCAGATGTAAACGTCACATTCGCATCTCGCCAACACGCAGTTACAGCTTTTTTCAACAAATGATCTCAATGGACGTGCACAGAACACAGACAGACGGAACAGAGAACAGAAAACGTATAAAAAACAACAGCTGTCAACGGAGGAGTTATTATTGTTTTTATACAACACCGATATAGAAGTGTTACACAATTTTATCAATCACAAACTCTTTCGTCTTCATTAAAGCTATTCATTTGAAGACAGCACTTAAGGGCGCAGAAAAAGATATGTAACTCTGCTTCAGCATTTGCTGGCGGGATTATATCACGTACTTTGGTAAAAAACAATAAGTATTCAGATTCAAAGTATAAAAAACTTCTTAACCGTACAGTTACACGACTGAGTGGGTATGTGTTATACCTAGAAGAGTATTATTTTTCGTAAGAGGCGACCGCGCGCGCGCCGACCCGCGACGCCATTTCCTGTTGGGTGCTATGACCCCGAAGAAATGGTCTATAGACGGCGAACTTTGCCTTTTTATATATGTTTTTTTTGTTTTTTTTTATTTTTGAGTTAATGGTCGGCACAGGAAATTGATTGGACGTATTTTTGGGGACAATCGAAGGTTATTTTACGGTTGAGCCGCTTGGGTGATGGTTTTCCTCGTGTTTTGGGGTGAGCTAAGGATTTTTATAGTTAGCCTTGAAGTTAGTAATTAAAAACGAATTAAATTTGAATACCAAATTGTCTAATAATAAACCAAGATAGGTATTATGACTTGTAAGAACTTTGTATTTAATAGAAACTACAAAATCATCATTTATTTTACATTTTCAAACCACGTTCTTGCTATTTTTCTTCAGTTGACCTCAACACCTTCATGTAAACACCATTTTTCTTGTAATCACAGCACTTCACCTCTTTCCAACAAGGTCCACAGCACACACACACACAAGAAGTCACGCACACATACAAAAACTGCCAACATTACTCATTGTGATTAAGAAAGTTGACCCGTAAGCAATTTTCCCATACCTCCCTACTTACGTCGAAAGCATGAATCGATTAAACGATCCGTCATAATCGTATCCAATCGATTTTTTGTCTCTCGATATAATTGGCCGTAGTGTAGCTTCCGCGTGTCTTGTTTTTTTATCGATTATGAAATAATTGATTCTAATAACGATAGTTCGTTGAATCAATTAATAGCGGGTCAGCGTGGCTTAATAGCTTTAATTATTATGTTTTTTTTTTATGTCAAGACGCTCTGGTTTTTATGGGTGAAGTTTTGTAGAATTTATCTTACTCATTCCATTTCATTTTGACTGCCTCTTTGGTCGGGATGTGCGTCGCAAGCGCGACTGCTGGGTTCGATTCCCGGGTCGAGCAAAGTGTTATTGGGTTTTTCCATCAAGAGTTTCTCAGTAGCAGCTACGGAGTCTGGATTTGTGTCCGGTTGATGGCAATAGGGTCGCCCCCTAATACATGGGACTTAAACATAACTGGCGCAATGTGGGTGTACACCTCTGCCTAACCCTTCGGGGATTACGGTCGTGATTATTGCAAAACTTTGAACTGAATATGCTGAGTAGATGTCTTTAAATTTTCCTTTAAAATTAATAGCGTTCATGTTTTCTTAACTTAACTACAAGGATTAATATTATTAAAAGTATTTTATATAATTGATTCCATTCCATATCAATATCAACAAGTCAATAAAATAGTGTAGATTTTCTTTTTTTTTTTTTTAATTTCGAATATGGTGTCGTAGTAGCGTTTCCCATAATTTAAGCCCTGTGAGTCATTTAGCAAATCTATTAGTGCTTAGTTAGACTTCTAAGACCCCCAGGTGTTCTAGAATGTATCCCCATGCCAAAGTTCATTAGACGGTACATTTTGACGTCATTTCACACACAGCGGCGCGCTATTTAAGCAAGAATTGAAGCGTGGATGAAATATACATCCGTGTTCCATTTGTACTAATTTACCTTTCCATGTAGTTAGTCAAACGAAAAAGTTTTGTTAAGAAACATAGTCATACTTCTTGCAAAAATACTTCTTAATTTTATTCATTTCTGAATACGCAATCGACTAAAAATTAAAAATACATTATTGTCACCTTTCAAAATGATTCATATTATTTATATGACAAAATAAATGACTCCGCATTTTAACACTGTGTGTAAACATGCTCATTATAAAGCGATAAATAAAATTATCGCCCTTTCATGACACACCGTTGAATGCGTGACATCTCCTTACGTTACACTTATTTTAAATCCCATAAATATTCCCCGTTTATCGTTGTAAATTTTATTACAAAAAAAACCTTCACCTCTTTGGTGATTAAAAAAGTTTATAGTTCCTACGTAGGCACATTAGGCATAATAACAGCAATCAATGTCTCCATTTATTATTAAAAAAGAAAACATTGTCACACGTTCGCGCCAACTCGTAATTTCATATTTCGAACACCCACATCGAACCAAAAGTCCCTGCCCTCTTCGCCACACGTATAATTAGGAGAAATGATCACGGACTTTATGCACGACAGGCGTCGAAAGGGCAGGACTGCGACCCGCAAATATATGACCGATTTTTATACCACACTAATAAATGTGCACATAAAATCATGGACCATATTTAATAATAATGTCCCTTAATAGAATGGTCTTTATTATGAAATATCGCCGTGAAATATTTTCGCATTTGAGCGATGAATGAATCAGAATTCATTCACTCCACGGTAATCATTTTAATAATATAGAATCATAACTTAATATTGATATTCAATTATTCTTAGAAATGTCGACCACACGCAATCGAACACGAAATCGAACGATTTATCGATTTAAAACAAAACGGTTCCAAATTTGAAACCGGCGTGTTCTTCTCTCTAATTCTCTTTCCCCGCCTATAATTGACACCGACGCGCCATTCTCTGTCTCTGTCAAAGTCGCGGGGGTGGTATATCTTTGTCTCTTTCTGTTGTGGATGTCACGTGCGGCTGTCAGTGCAGTGACTATTTTGACAATTATGTCATTTGGCCGTCACGGGCGTGTCATTTGGGCGACGAACGATTGTGGCCCCTGTAATTTTGTTTGGAATTGTGGAATTTTTAGGGTCGTTGACTTTGCGTTATAATATGATGTATGGGAACATCTGGGCTGTGAGAAATAAGGCGAAGGGATGATTCAACGGCCTGTCGCTTTAATTGACGGAATTAAGTTCGTAATGACAGCTAAACAACTGATTTTTATAACAGATTGTGTTTTGCCCTTTCCTTATTGCTGGGCCTAGTTTGTGTTTTTTAGAAACGCTTTTGTAACTAAATGGACCGACGCATTTCATTTGAGCATATGACTGAGAATTTAGGAGTAAACCAAGGCAAACATCCTGTTCTTTTAAATAAAATCAATTGTCAACGTGATCGGTCAAAAGACAAAAATGATAGCTGAAGTGTCATCGGGCCAGGCCGCATGTTTTTTCCATACATTTCACAAAACCACCCTGTCAACATCATTTGAGTATCAAAAGACCCTTGGAGCGCTGTATTTCTAACTCACAGAGACTTCAAACATCACAAAAGCAAGATCGAACAACATTTCAAAAGCTACAAAATCTAAACAAATCTCTCTAGCACCATGAATGTTTCAACTACGTGCAACCAATTTCCCGAGCTGTAGGAAATTCAGCATCGTTGCTAGGTCGTGACTGCCCGACTGCCTGCCACCTGTCTACATGCATTATATATGAGCTGGTGCGCTGTGTCAAAATATTATAGACTGCTGTAGGGAAACGGTGTGACAGGATTTTGTGGAGATGTTAGATAACGGTTACTTTTAATTGGGCTAATGAAATCTAGCTTAATTGGTTTAAGTTTCAAGACATACTGTTATCCAGGTTCATTTGTTGACGCTGAAAGACTATTGGACGTATCACATAACTATTAATTGATTTTTCGTTATTGAATTACCTGTGCTTTATCAATTTGCTAGTTATTAAAATACTAATTGCTGGACTCTCTTTTGTTCCAAATCTATTTTTGCCTTTGAAGATTTAACTCGTTCATTGCCAAGCCAAAATGCTGAACCTAGTTGGATGGCCAAAATAAAAAAAATCGTTTAATGTGTTACATATAAAATAGGAAATACAAAATTGATGACAGAATTTTCCAATTTTGTATAACGTGCAGTGGTGGAGACGCCTTACAATTTCTTTCCAAGACCTGGTCGTTCCCCATACCCCAATATTTCGCCTATAAAGTAAGCTATTAACCGCTCCTTCATACAGTTTAACGTAAGGTGGCTACCGTTAGTGCTGCTCCGCGCATGCTAATGCGCCGCGTGCTGCCAACGCGCGTGTGTCGAGCTCGCGACGTGGGTCGACGGCGGCTTTGTGGAGCCGACGAGACGTAGCCGCCGGTCTACGGCTAATATATGAGGGATTGAATATAAAGCAGAGCTAGGTATTAGCAGGGATTGGTGACTCGGCCACAAGCCCATACTGAGTTGTTGATCGAACGAAACAAATCGGAACTGTCGAAGTCTACTTCTTTGTGTAATATCGCAAGTTCAATTTTTTTTAATACCATTCAAAAACTTCTGAATGCAATGGCATTTTTTTTAGAAGATTGTGGAAATTATTTTTTTGAATTTTTTGCTATTGTATATTTTCAGCCAAAACAGTACTCACTAGAAATAGATCGAGCCCGATCGTATGACCTTAGTATTTTGTCATCTTTTTACCTTTGAGGATCCTTCCACAGGCACTTGAACCCCTCAGTGGTTGTATTTTGTATATTCGTATGAGATCCATACTTTCCGATGCAATAGATTGGAGGACGATTTCGACAGTCAATTTTTCCAAATAAAAGACATCAACGCGTTGAAGTTTGGAAAAATGCAAATTGTTAGGATTATTTGGTACATCTTGGTAGTTCGTTTGGTTTTGGGTTATTCACTTATGAGTTGTTGTAATTTCTATGTTAATCTTCTTCAGTATGAGAAGTCAAGTAAAAATTTTTGTTGGTCGGGCTAAGGATTTTTAACAAAAAATCATCAATGACAAAAGAACTCTCTGACTCCAACTTCGACTTGAACAGCTTGCAAATATAATGAAAATACAAAACATACTTCAACATCAATAAAAACTAAAGAAAATCACGTAACGCAAATAAACTAAAATATTCGTTAACTTTACGAACGATCAACTCACCCATCTACATTAACATGTCCAACCAATCTATCACCCAACACATTCCATTTCAAAAATTCCAAATAGAAAAATCGATTTAAAAAAATAACCAAATAGTATTTATGTACAATAAGTACCCAGTCCACGTGACGCGACTTCCTGCCGCGGAGACGCGCGATTCGGCGAACTAGTCGCGTCGCCTGGCCACGTTGTCGCGACGATAATAATAATAGCTATAGGAGTTAGCGCAAACCTGTGCAATGCCGCTGTGGGGTGGAGGTTTCCATTGTTTTAGTAGAAGGAAGAAACAAAGGAAAGGTTTCAGTCGGTAAGGCTCCGATATAGGTAAATCTCCGTTCTTCCCAGTTACATAATTAATTTTCCCATACCAAAAGAGAGATACGAAATGGAATGAAAAGTAATTCAAAGAATGAAAAATCAGCGAGTGATAAAATTAATCAAAGAAATAAGACCACATCGACACACGGGTGCTTAAATAACAAAAAGTTCTAAAGAATTCTACTATAATTCGTAACCATGACATTAATAAGGTGTTTGAGTAACTGGAAAATTAAAATCATTGATCAAACGGCTGACATTTTAGACGTCAAAATTTTAGAATGCTTTAATTTCTTTCAACAAACAAAAACTTGCCTTTAAAAATTAAAACTAAAATGTTAATCAGGCAGAACAAACGATTCACCAGCAACCTACGCACCTAAACAACTAGGCAAAATATAATAAACATGTTCCCAACCATACTGCCCCACAAACCCGTGTACTACAAGTTACAAACCACAGATAAAATCGTGTCGTACAACAATGGAGTTGCGCGGCGGCGCGTGCTGGCGACGTGACCGCGCGTCACACGCGGCGCGAATACCCGCGCGGCTAATGAGCACGTGTGGAGCCGCCCTTAGCTAACCTTCAACGTGACGTGACGATGGTACTACGAAAATGTATAACGTGATAGTTTTTTTATTAGTTCATACCTATAGTAGAATGTTGTTTTTCGCAAGCTCATTTATAAGTCATTCAAATTATAACCACCGAGTACGATTAGTTTTTCAAAATCCCTGGTCGTTTCCTCTCCTGCATTTTGTAAAAAAAACATTAGTTTTTGTTATGTGGGGTTCGTGTAAGTAATTTTAAAGTAAAGTTTGACAACTTCTCAACATTAAATTCTCAATTCAGAAGCCTGAGCCAAATTCTCTATCAACATGTTATCTTGAGAAGATCATCATTTGATTTCTGTTACTGTTCCTGATAGTCTGCATCACGCCACTGCTGGATAAAGGGCTCGACCCATATGGATAATGTTATAAAAAGATCAATTTCTGAATCTAGAGAACCAGAGAGATTTGTTTTTTTTCTTTTCGCTAGTCTGTTCTTCAATGATTTCTATTCTGCCATTGCATCAATACTGCCATCTGTTTGTTATGTAACACATGTTGCATTCTGGTGAGTCACTGAATCTCACTATATTATTATCATATTCAATCGGTTTTGCTATTTTCCTTTCATCGAATGGATCTTTAGCTACGAAAAGGACTTTGATCGCAACGACAAGAAGACTAATCAAAATCATGTGATTTTTTCCTTTTCTTCAATACTTTCATCATTTGCTTCGACAACTTTAGTTCACACCTAAATCAAAGCATTTATTTTCAATGGCCAGTTACAGGCACTTTTGAACTACATCCCATGCGGGTAACCAAGAACTACATAACGACACCTTCCACGATCCTTATAAACCCCTTATGCTTCGTCCACGACTTCTCGTTCATACATCTGATCATGCGCGTACGCCGACTTTTATAACCATCATCAATACAATTTAATGTACTTTTTTTGAAACGGATGACAATCTGCTGCTAATTAAAACCTAATCAACCATTAAATCCAAGTCCTGAACAACCGTGCCTACAAAAAATTGTTACTCTAAGTAAATAAGTATGAAAGAGCTCAATCGCTTCTCCAGCCGATCATGCGCACCAGTGCCCCTCACCGAACGGAAACTAATCCAATAGACCAACCTTTTAACAATCACTTCATTTTATGCTTTTTCTTGTAATCGAAAAAAACAACTGTGTCCCGGCACGCGCGGGCTCGCCGTTTGCGTACGCGCACCGCATCTTAACACGACAGAAAGAGACAACACTATAACCGCGACACGAGATGAAAAGAGACAGCTATATGATTAATGAGTACGACCCGTAACCAAGAAATGCAGTCAAATTAGGAGAAATAAATATTGGAGTTGATGCTTTAAAAATATGTGATTTTGTATGAAAACGGTTTTAAGTGGTAATGTAATGGGTGTTGTATGATTCTTAGTATACAGTTGGCGTGTGCGTTTTTATTATGTCAGTCAGGAACCTTATATAAACAGGAAGCTAGAAAAATATATTCCTTATAGGTTTCATAGATGTGCCTGTACTGTGAATGTTATTCTCGCATATTGCTAGTTGATACATAATAAAACGGACTTAGAAGGGAATACTTTTAAAAACCTTCCCAGGATAATAAATAATGGATTATTTGATATAATTTCAAAAATGGAACTATCTGTGAGATACTGTCACTGGCTGAAAAATAAAGTCCGTTCTATAAATGGAAATTAGGGTTTCACTTATTTTTCTCTTGCCCTTCTCATAATGTATTTGGGGTCGACACAGCATGTCTTGTCTTTCTCTATTAGTGTTGTCATCTCATGGGTTGCACAATAAGATGTCGCCGTGAAGCACAATTATTATTATCAGCCATTTGTGTCCCACTGCAGGGGAAGGGCCTCCCTTCCCTGCTTCCACTTATCCCTATCCAGTGCTGAAAGGAGTCGAGTTTGTCCCGCACATTACTGGCCAGAAAAAAGAATGGTTCTTTATTTAAAACTTAGCGTCCATCATTTCCTCGCTGACTTTCCAAGTTTCCCTGGAAACAACACACAACATTCCTCTCAAAGAATTCCGTAAACTGTTGGTTTTGCATGTTTTACGTTCTTCATAGCTTCGTACATAAAATAGATTATAAAGCTGGTCGGAGAGGCGTCGTCGATGCGTTCGGAACGCCACGCACAATGCGTCGCCGTCGGCCAGCGTTTACGGCGAGATACTAAAGTTTATTACACACAGAAACATGAACATATGCGTTGGTTTGTGTGGTACGGTGCGAGGGATGGGCTAAGAGCGAGAAACGGGCAATTGGAAGGTGCTACGATATTTTTATTATAAAGGGAGAAATATTACTTGACGTAAACGTACCTACTACGATCACAAAATTAAACATATAAAAATTAAAGTTTAAATAATAAAATGAGACCCATCATACAAAATAATCCTTACCTTGAAGTGATTCTTTGATGTATTTAAGTTGAACAAACGTCGACAGACCATGAATAAGACCATTATGCCAATTGATTTATGACAACTTAGCCTGTTTAAAGCCTCGGTCTCGGTAAGTCTTAGACACCAATAGCAGACCCACCAGATTATCAAATGTTAAACTAACAGCTTCATCACATCAAGAATGACAACGATCGAGAAGACCACCGCTTTTTGGAACCTGCGAGAAAATATACCCGCTAAGTCCCGCTTGACTAACCCCGCTACCGCTTCCATCTTCCACCATTCTTAAGCGTTCGTTTCCGCCAACATAGCTCGACCGAATAAAGCGTCGGTTTATGCATTTCGGCAGCTTTGCTGTTTTATTTCGCGGCCTTTCTCAGAACTGAGGGAAAAAATGCCTTTCGCAGACACACTGGACCCGAGAGCTTGTAGGCTTCTGATTGTGGAGAAACATGGAATAGCTTGACATTTGTGTCGATGTTAGTAAGCCTTTGTGGTGTGCCGAACTGTTTTAGGGCTAGGCATAATGAAGGGACTGTTGTTGTCATACTGCAAGGCAAAGTTCTTACGTAGAAGGTATGAGCGTTCATCATCATGCTGTGTTACTGTGTATGTGAATTCTGATCATCACATTCGATATTTTGCTCACGCATAGTCCTGATTTATATACTGGGATGATATATCATACAAAATAAGGACTTACTTTAACATCTTCGGTGCTATTTTATATTTCATTCGACATAACTAATTGCACTCATGAGCACAAAGCACAGTACGCCGTCAAACAGTTCGGGATAACATTTTTGGTCTTAGTCACATCAGGGACTACTTTCCTATGTTCATAACTTCTTAAAAAACCCCGTTATAAAACCCAAAAACAAATACGGTTTACGCTCAATAAAAGTACAATATCCACAATCAGCAATCGTATCAGACTTACAAACAGAGAATACTTTACCCCGGCCGGCCATATGATTTAAATTCAGCCAATAATTTCAACATGACCCTGTATCGCGATCCGAAATAAAAGTCTACATACGCACGACAATAAAACGAACTGGCCACTGTCCGGAGACTATGAGACAAGACTTTAAAAAAAAAACGACAAAATTGACCACGCACTTGGAATCGAAATGCAAAAAAAAATATTTTGCTAGAAAGAGACGGCGGCATTAAAGTTGAAAGTGACAGAAAGGAAGGGGGAATATAAATTTAGAATGCATCGCATGCTCTTCGACATCCGTCGGCGCAAAAAATCGATGCTGCCATCTATCGGTTGTTAGTTACACTACAGCGGGTTCAACGATTGATTGGGGGCATTCGGTTTTAGGTCGCAGGTTTTGGCAAGTCCTGGTTTTGAATATAAAACTTTGTCATAACTGGACAATGTAAAAATAAAAAGTATTTGTCGATTCTGAACACATTTCTGCGTGTGCTTTTATTTACTGACTGAATTCGATTAAACTCTTGTCATGCACGCATCAATCTTTCGATTTATTAAAACCAGTTGTTTTTTATGGTTTGCAGGGCAAAGACTTTTCTTTAAATAGTTTTGTCTATTGGACCAGTAATTTTCGAAAGGGTGGAGCTAATTCTTTCATCTGTGTCTAGAACTATAAAAGTGCCAAATAACAATTGAACAGCTCTAAATAATATATTAGCCATCTGTATCATCTCCTGGGCAAAGGACTCCTTCTACTTCTTCAAACTTTTGCGAGCTGAGCCCGACCATCTTCCTTCCTATTTTGACAGAACCCACCCAGTTCGTCTTGTCATCTCCTTCGTGGCCTACCATAACCCCACCTCACTTTATCAGGACACCATTTATTTGCTGTTTTAGCCCACAGATAAATCATACTTAGATTCTTTTACTAAAATAACTTCTAAAACAGTAGCCACCAATAACAGTAAACCAGCCAACCCAGAAGCAATGTACCGCCATCGAAAAACACAAAAAAAAACAAATAATTGATAGCCGCCATAATGAGCCAATCGATCATGCTTGTTATGACGAGGTGGTCCACTCCTGCGCACGTCATTAATTAGATCAGCATCGTATGCGCCTAATGATCTGATGATATTAATGAATGATCTGTTTTATTCAAGCTTTTGGGATGAGTATGGAATTTATGTGGTTTGTTTGGTATGTTTTATTGAAGTTATTGATTAAAGGTTTCATTTGATTGTGAATTTAAGTATTTAAAAAGGTGAACTTTATAGAGAATTGAAGTGGTTCTGATAATAGAATAATAAGGTGAACGACTCTCTGGGATTTTTATTCCCATAGTCTATTATTGCTACTGAACTGACGACAAATATGGAAGAAGACGTGCTGCGCCGACCCCAAAATAAATTGGCATGACGGCAGGAGAATGATGTTATCTTTGCTAAGTCAGGTCTTAAGTATAAATCTTTGAAAGAATTAAACAAATTGAAGAAGAAAATAAAAAGCTGAATCTTCCTACCGCAAAATAAAACAGTTTGCCCACTTATCCAAAAAAAAGAAATAAATGACCACAACCTTTTCAAAATTAGAACGTCAAAATGAAAAAAGTTTTAACTAAATTATCATCTTACGCACAAAGTGGGCTAACCCAAGAATTACAAAAAATGTCGTTGTCCACGTTGATTGATTCCTGTCATTCAATATTACTGGGACGGTTCTATCCGTCAATTTTTGGTTAATGGACACCCATTTATTACGATTGAGAGATATTCCGCTTTCTTGGGTGGGTTTCTACGAATATTTGGAGAATAAAGTGCTTTAAATCAAGATTTACCGAAATATTTTGGAATGTTGTTGATTGATATGTAGTCTGTGATTCGACGATAAGCTTTTTCTTAAAGTTATACTAGTTTTTCTGGTAATAAATTCCAATTTCTCTGCTTAAGTGAACGAATATTATGCTCAGTATATAGGTACAATAACGATCTTTTCATGGGAACTAAATTGAAAATTGAGGTTATATAAGCATTAACAATGTTATAAAACTAATGGAAAATTACTTATCACGTTTTTTTTTCACTTAAACCTTGAAAACGTAGAACAAACATCGGTCCTGAAGTTTTGAGGCCGTCCAAAAGGCGTCTCATAGCAAGTTACTTTTTCCATCTCTACTGATAACTCGGAAAAAACCTCTCCCATTTTTCTCCCCGTATCACAACAAGCACTTGACGCCGTGGCTTCCGTCCGGCGCACGCGCATGTCCACGTTATCGCGGCCACTCAATTACACTACGATAACGCGCGGCTCCGGTTGCCGAGGCCGGTGGTCTATCCGTGATAGGTATTAACTAATTGTGTGGTAAAGTGATTCGTTTTAATCGGTTTATATATGAATATGTAGCTGTAGTAATTTTTATGGTGTTGGTAGCACTGCGTACTGTCCTTTTACAAATACTTACTTCTAGCTATTAGGTTGGCTTGCCTGAGGTTTGTAAAAAAAAAGGTCCTGTGTATCTAGTTAACTTATCATAACCCCATCATCCTCCTGTCGTTATCATATGTTTTCTTCTTCCTAACTTCTACGTTACTCGACATCTCAGTCCCTTTTTGCACATTCAACCGAAAAACTTGAAATAAATATTTCAAGTTTTCTATTTTTTTTTTATTCTGCATTTACATATTCTGTAATGATTGCGAATTAACGCCAATCGACTACTGAAATATAAACTGATAAATCTTTGTTACAAAATACATGATTAAATACTAACTATCTGCCATCTTTCAAAACTCGATTCCAAAATATTTACGTAACAAACGCAACATAATGCATAAATCTAGCACGCTAACAAACTAGGTCTTAAACTCCAAGTGTTTAGCCAGGTGTCAAGCCATTCAGGTCATTACCTCAGTAATAAAGTGCCCACTAAAAGCTTTATTAGATGTTGTTACAAAGAAGTATTTCTCGACACTACGTAGTGAGGTGACACCACGGAATCCAGTAGTCGATGCTTATCGCAAATCTCGACAAATGACTAATAGGAAAAATGTCGCGAGCGACAGTAAATGTGTTTTAAATAATGATTTTGTTTTATGTGTGTAGGATGTGAATTATGTAGTTAATAATAAGTGATATTGAGAAATTAATGTGTAGCGTGATACTGGGAGCTATAGGAATGATGTATTACGTTTCGGGTTGTCATTCTGCGCATGCTGCGAATTCATTAGTCGTTAGGCGATTGTCATAACAAACCACTTAATACAAATTACAATTATTGTTAGTGGATCAGAAATTTCGATTATTTTACGCATTTATTTTGCGTACATTGGTTTTATAAGAAATTGTTAGCTAAACAAAATCCGAGTCTCGTTCATCAAGCCACTGTATAGTTTTACAAATTATCTTTTAGAATCTTCTAAGGCATGCTGTACGTATGCATAGTCAGTTTTATCGGTTATCTTTATTGCATATGTTACGGCCGAAGTAAGGTTACACCTAGTTCTAGCCGGCTAGAACTAGGTGCGACCGGTAACAGTTGTATATCCTTATTATTGCTAGACAAAACCGCATACACACCGACCAAATGGATTGGGTTAGGGTAGCTATTGGGGTAGGTTAGTAAGTAGGATACATCTAAGTTTAACCGGCTGCACCTAGTTGTACCGTGCTAAAACTAGGTGACGCCATACTTCGGCTATTAGCCGTAACACATACACAAATTAGTATGCAGTGAAAAATAATTTAATTTAATTTAATTCATATTATTCACAAGGGCAACCAAAAAAGTCACAGTATCACGCACGTAACGAGTGTACAAACATTTATATAAATGTTAAATGAACTTCACTGTCAATGAATTAATAAAAAAACCACACCCAGACCGCTGACAAGTGCTCTTAATCTCCACGATACAACTCGTCATTAATTATCGATAGAAAAAAACATCGATAAGTATTAGACGACTAATGGAGTAAGACCTGCACTACAGGAAGCCTTTTCCCGTCATTTGTCTTGATGACATTTGACATCAGTCAACCGAGTAGTTATACCTGAATGACGTTTTTGTAAAACTGTGTCTTAGTATGTTGTGTACCACTTTAGTGGATTTTTGTAAAATAATAAACCATCTAAAAGCTGAATCAAAGTTATTAGCTTTTTTTTTATAGAAGCAAAAAAAAAAGATGAACAGTAAAATAAAGTAAGAATGAAGAATATTAATAAGGTTCGCAAAAAAAATTATTACGGTAGTTTTAAAGAAACTAAAGTCGTAACCCTGAATTAATCATAAAAATCGCACAAAAAATGCTAAACCACATAAAAATAAATTATATTCTTCGTTCCATTCCATTAAACGTAAAAAATCAGCCTCCTATTTAAATTCTCGGCTGATAAATTACCATTTTTTATATCGACACGCCGCATCACTAAAAGTGAAGTTGTTTGTTTTGCCGGTAGCAAGTAGTGTCGCCTTGATAAATATCCTTAAAGATTGTTCGGACTCCTCGATAATTTCTCTCGGAACCTCACACTTTATCCTACAGTATATTACTTACCGTATCACACAAAAAATAAAGTTTAAAATTCTCTAGCAGACTCACGTTTCTTGCTCCAAGATATATGAAGTTATTTATGATACCCTCATAGTACGTGTTTTATAGTTATTTGATAAAACACTATCGTGATTATTTAGCTTGACTTTGTGACTGGCTGAATCTATTTTGTTTATTTAACATGCCACTAATATTATTCTTGGATGTTATCTACATACGAAAGGTAATACTAATAAAGAACGAGTATAATGTTACAGCTGTCTTACTGTGATAAATAGCAAATAAGTTTAATATTGTTATGGAAAACTGTTAACATATTTCAAGAAAAATATTGCTCCTATGTGCTCGGAGCAAACATTTGAGTACGTCATAAAAGATTTGCAAAAACTCGCAACAAACTTGGATACACAGTTTTGCAGAAAAACAGTGACAACTTTTCACGCTAAACGCATAAACCTCCCTGTTACACGGCGGATAAAAAGTATCGTAAATAATATCGTAATATCACCACGACGAGGCATGGCGCGTCAATTTTCTCCACTCTGTAAAAACGTGTAGCAACATTGTACCGACGAACACAATCGGCTCATTTTCATTTTTTATTTTCCAGGTAAAAAGTGGCGTTCGCTCACACCGCAAGACAGGCGGCCGTTCGTGGAGGAAGCGGAGCGTCTGCGGGTCATCCACATGACTGAGCATCCGAACTACAAGTACCGGCCTCGGCGACGGAAGCAGAACAAGACGCGGCCCAACCAGCCCGCGACCCCGGTCAGCGCGCCCCCGACCTCCTCCGCCGCGCTCGGCTCGCCCTACGCCGCCGGGACCGACTCGCCCGACCCGCGCTTCTCCCACAACCCCGGTGCCGGCTTCTCCCCCTACCGCACCTCGCCCCTCGCCTCGGACTTTCAAAACAACCAACAATTCAACGGCCACGTCCAGACCCCAGAATCTTCCCCCGCGAGGTCTCCCGAACCCCAAGGAAGGAGGAGCGCCCCCGCTGAAGCTCCCCTGCCTACACCTGACGCATCTCCAGTCGAAAATGAAAAGGAAAATTTTCAGTATGAAGAGAGGAGGCGGGCGATCAATGCTTCCTCGATGTCTGACTCATACTCACCCTATAAAACTTATAGAAACCCAGGATCGTTCTCGCCAGCGCCCGTAGCCGCCATGGGTATGGCTAATGGAATGTACGTCATGTGCACGCAGAGGACTTTGACTGAGCAGCCGCCGCTGGTGACAGGAACGTTCTTCCCGCCGGTCGCTACATCGCAAGACCAGCAAGCTCTAGGCACATCTACACCAAGGGTTTCTAACGCCCCAAGTGGCCCAATGCCAACGGAATACACTATCCAGTATCATCCTTTCGAGCAATACGAACAGATGTATAAAACTGAGGACTCGTACGTGGGTCATTATCCGGATCAACCAAAAACTGAGTACGACACAGGTGGCAGCTATTTCTCTGAGGAGCCGCCGTCGAACCAGCAGCAGGATGGAGAACAGCAGAACTATATGAATTCACGTCCGGAGATAAGAACAGGCTCTCCCGAGTCTGACGTGGATGCGCGGGAGTTTGATAAGTACTTGGACTATGGAGCGGAAGGGCCAATGGAGCAGCATCAGCAGCAGCAACAGTACCGCTACGAGCAGCAGCAGAATTTTCGCCCGCCGTACTGCCCGGAGCAGGCGCCCGGCCCCGAGTACTGCTCCGAGAGGATGTACGCCTCTCCCTACGCTTCTGTGATCGCGGGAGCCCCTCCTACTAACTATGCTCCGAGCGCTCCCGGCTCTGACGTCAGACCCGAGGATGAGTTCAGCGTCATACTCGCTGGAGTACGACAGACTTGTTACAGCAATTGACTAGAAAGGACTGATTCGGGGTAGCAAAAATGGACTCTTCCTAAACTGTAGCCCAAAGAGTTGATTTCCTTCCAAATGTAATATGGAATATATGTACGATGAAAACGTTTGCACAGCGGATACCGTGATAATGTAAGAAATTGTTCTACTAAAATTAGACACAAAATGTTATATAACCTTACATAATGAAATCACAAAATTGTATACCGCGTTGACAAAGTGATGTAACTCAAATATAAATATTTTTTAACTAGTTCGCAACCTTAGCGATTTTTTGTAATTTTTGTGTAAAACTTTTCAATTATTTATTACACCGTGAATAAATTAAAGAGGAACGTATGAACGTATTTTAAGTGAATTTATTCGATTTGTAGGACAATAAAAAATAATTATAATCATAAAAGCGAAACGGCTTGTACTCACGTTTTAAGTCCCAAAATTGTCTGTGCCTTGTAGAGTTGTAAAGTATATGAAATGTTAGCGGCAGCAATTTGTGACAGCGACTGTTATAACTATTATGAGTTTGAAAATATATTAAAATAACTAATGTTAATGTGAATTGGTGCTATGTGAAGAGGTCCTAAAATATTTTTTGTACGTCCAAATCCGTATACCATAGAGGTAGCGAATAATGCGATTCCTATGTAAAAGATTATTTATTTGTAACTATTTTTGTATATTTCGTAGATAAAAAGTAAACATAAAAAAGAGCGTCGAATTAAATGAAATATAGTTCTTCCAATAAGCCTGTAGATATATATTTTAAGTCGTATTTTTATATCGTTTTAGTTAATAAATTTATAGAACTACTGTTTCTGTATAAACTGTTAGCATATTTTAATAAAGAAATATCTCATAGGTTATAATTATTTGTACTAAAACTATACCTAGTTAAATTGTTTTTAGTTTACGTTGCAATTCTTTAGTCTAGTAATGAAACACTCGCACTGCGAAACTAAGTTCTTCTTAATTGTAAGAAAATTTATAAGGAACAATAAAATTTTATTCATACGCAATTTGATTTATTATTTGCCTCACACCACGAATTCTGAATGAAGTACGTGCTGATAACATCACATTATGGAATAATCCACAAAAAGTATTAAAATAACAACTGATAAATTTCTCTGACACGCAAACACAACTTGACAAATTCATCCCATTCAATATCTGAACCAATCTCCCACCAAAATCGTTGCATAATACCACAGTCAGTCATTCCACGCATTCAAAAGGATCGCATATTTATTTTATCCCTCCGATAGCCATCGATTCAAATTAATGACACATTTAATGATACATTACCATCACTACACTTGCCAAACGCTAAACACAACAAAAACAAAGCGAAAGCGGTATAAGTCCAAATAAAATTAAAATTACTAAATAATTTGCGCAGGCAGGGGTGTGCCCGTGCGGCCCGCGGGCGCTCGCGCCTGTAATTACGAAGCGGGCCGCGGTATCACGCCCCTGCAGAGAGAACCACGGCTATTGATGTATTGACGTTTTGGAGAAAACACAGATATAAGTACAGAAATGAAGATTTGAGTTTGTGCAGTATGATTTCGGGGAACTTTTGGGAGGTATAATTGAGTTATTTTTCATTGCACGCTATTGATTTTTATGCAAATTATATTTATGGGATACGGTTCTTCTCTGCCGCAAGCTAACGGAATGTTTTTAAACCAATTTAATGAAAATTTACCAAATCTGTGGACATTCAGAAAAGTTACAATAGGTAATTACACAGATAACAAAAATAATAGCTTATTATTATTGAGAGCAACGAGATGATCACATTACAGTAAGTATACATGATTAGAAGGAAACCTAACAAGAACATGTCCACGAATCACATGTTAAAACAATACTTTTCCATAGAAATAGAAAAATCCAACCCTTGCCGCACATTCAAAACCAATGTGATGTATGTCATCACATTGGTTTTGAATCATGATATAAATGAGATTTAGCTGTGGATGTACGAGCATGGGCGAGTATGTAAGGATTGCAGCAAGTGGGATTATGTAGTTTCTGCCTTCCCTCATGAAAAAGGCGTGAATTTATATGTAAGTATGAGATATAGTTAGAACTCGACCAAAGGAACGACACACAAAAAAAATAGTTTTCCAGACTTATGTACAGTTTCCTTACGCGCGTGTTTTGGCGCGAGGCTGTTATAATACGTGATAATTAAGTTTTTATTCGCTGTTTTACAGTTTAATCCTCGGGGACATCTCGATCCTGTCATATCTATCTTTGATGTTTTATTTGTTTGATCATAATTTATCTCGATTTTTATCCAGATTTCTCATTAAAAAAAGGAATATAGATCTTATTTTTATCCCAAAATGCACATGCGCATATGCTAGAATACATTCAGTCAAAAAAGTATTGGGAATGGATGATTTGTTTATGATTCCAAATTCAATTTATTGTCTTTTTTGTTCTTAGATTGGCACAACTTTACTGTTTTGCATTTTGTCGCGGAGTTTGAGTTGCATCCGTTCTTTAGATTAAATACAGTGCTGTTTTTATTAAAATCATATCTAGTGTATTTTGCGAATTTCATAATGGACAAAAACATTGAAAAACGAGTTAGTCTTAAATTTTGCATCGCCAATGGAATTTCGTGTTTGGAGTCCCTGAAAATGTAAAATATAGTCCCAAAAGACCTGAATTTTCTCCAAAAACTCAATCGCATAAGAGTCGCTGAGGGCATGCTAGAACGAGTCAATTCTGACCCAAGATTCATCAAACGCATTGTTACTGGTGACGAGACATGGATTTACGAGTTTGACATGCAAGCTAGTCAACTAGGCAAACTAGGCACCCGTTTTCGTTAGGTAGAAGACATAAAGGAGAATTCGCGACGAGAACTGAACTCGATTCCGGAAAAAGCGTTTAAAAAATGTTTTTTCATGGGATTATTCGTTGGCGTAAGTGTATCGTCTCTGAAGGAGCATACTTTGAAGGTGATAAAATAACTTTGGATGAATAACTAACATTTTGTGTATTATTGATCGTTTCCCGGTACTTTCTTGACGAGTAGTCTATCTCTATCATGTTAAGTATTACGGCAGTATCTTCGTGTCTAATGATTCGAAATGGAGGAAACTATTTTTCAAAACACATCAGAAGTCATTAAAAATTTAATGAGAATCAAATAAGCCTACAAAGTAATTGTACCTAACTTATCGTTTCCAAAACATAACATACACGCATGTATTTCGTTAAAAGGTACATCTTTCCTCAAGGTGCCCACATTGCACCCGTTATGATTTAATTAACATCAACCAGGCACAAATTCAGACTCTAGGCTCTTACTATGGAATACTAAGTAGTATTCCTTAATCTCAAGGCATACTTACCCTTAAGTATATCTCAAACTCCTTACCTACAATATAACGACATAATTCTAAAACCAATAAGCGTAATTAATAAGCTAATTAGCCGCAATTACGGTGACAAAGCTAGACCATTGGCTGTCGCGTGGCAGCCGATCAAATTGAATGAACATAAAAACCGTTTGCGACGTAATGGCCAATAGAGAGCCAATAAAATATGCGTTTGCGCACTGACCACGGGAACAGGCTGGTGAACCAGTGGAAGATGTGCGAGGATATGAAATGAGTGTCTACTGACTACTGAGATGACGAGTAATAGAGAAGTATGGAAGAAGAAGACACCCTTCGCCGACCCCAAATAAATTGGGATAAGGGCAAGAGAATGATGCCGTTGAAATAAGTTAACGAGATCGTTGCGATGATCCAGCTCAAGGTGGATTAAGACAGCTTTCAGGAATTACAATAATATGCAGAAAAACGTTCCGCTGGGGTTGTCAGTCAGTTCCGTTCTGGTTGATTAAGATTTACCAACTTTATGCTCTGGAATAGAAAAGAGAGAAGAATTAACTGGTAATGGTGAGTTGAGTTTACATAAACAGTCTCCTACTGAATTTAATATGGTTTCTAATTGTAGTTTACTCCCTCTTACATAGAGGAGGCCTGTATCCCAGCTATGGTACACATTAGACGAGAGGGGAGCATCTCAATCTCCAAAAGGCGAGAATGTCTGTGCGAGATTCGCAGGCGATAATCGCTCTTAATAGCTACGTTTACACGTTTAAAGCCTGATTACGCTTAAACTATTGACAGAATAGAAATCTACAAGTGTGGTCACAGAAGACACAATTAACTTGCCTCCAATCTTCCCAAACCAGAAAACACCCTGCCAAAGAAAAATCTCCAGCATCGCATATCACGCACTACGCCACTCCTGCGCAGAACGGCAGCGGCGCAAGCGCACCGCTCCAAAGCGATGCGCCTTTGAAGATAGCGCCGATACATTTATTAGCCAGGTTTGCATACCGCCATCAGCCGCCAGCCGCCAGACTGAATAAGGTTCGGTTCCCCGTTGAGTTATTTTGAATTGTGCTTTTTGACTAGTAGAATAAAACTTTTTCGTTTGATAGCGAGGATGTGGAGGGACGTTTAATTGCTTGTTGAAGATATTGGTAGGGATATGTTAACTTTGCTTTTGACCATAAAAAGTAAGTAAGTTAACTAAAGATTGTATTCTAGAAATGCCAATGTCGGCTCCTGAAGGTTGATAGTTTTCACATTATTCTCTTGAGCTCTTTAACGGCAAATTAAAGCTCGAATCATCCTTAAATCCTTCCTTAGAACTGAGACTTAATTCACAAAAAAAAACATTAGAAATTTTGCATCGGTTATTAAAAAAAAACAGCTGTTTCCTACAAAACTGTAATACCTACACGCTCAAAATGTATGGAACAGTAGATTTTTTTAAATTATCGATGACGAAAATCCGAGATGGGCCCACCATCTGGGATTTTCATCAGCGGTTATTTTTTAATGATGTAGGTACTGATCAAATGGTAGTTGTTTGTGTGTCGGTGTCCCTTCCACCCTGTATACTAATTCCGCTTATTCTGCGGTAAAACCTTGGAACTTTCCAATCTGTTGAACACTCTGACTGTGAACTAAATGAAGCGCGATCAATCGCATCGGAAAGAGCATGCAGAGACTTGCAAAAGAAATTATATTGAAGAAATACACGAAAGCGTCTACCACAGCCCGAATACACCTGCATCAATGCGCGCTCTTTCCAAGTAGACAGCAAGAGAGACATTCAAAGCCAGATAATTCTCCGTTTGCTTTCCACTACAGGAATTGCAAGAGGTTCAAACCCCATGCTGCTACTGAAACTTTTAGGTCAAAATCCCAAAAGTACGACTGAACCTAAGAGTATTTGGGCAAAGCTCCGAATTTGAAATTCGAGTTTAATCCGGATCGGAAATGTTCTAATTTCGGACGGACGGAATTCAGATCTAGTGCGGAATCACTCGTAGAATTAGTTTTACAGTTACTTCGGAATGTCATTTATATTTTTATAAATTATATTATAATGCTTATTGTATTTCTGCCACCTTGTTTTGAACTGTGTCTGTGTGTATTACTCGGATAAATAAACAATTTTATTATTATATTATACTAGCACTTAGCCCGCGACTTCGTCCGCAAAAATTTACAAACAATATTCCCCCTTTTCACCCCCTTAAAGGTTAAATTTCCAAAAACCCCTTCTTAGTGCTCCCCTACATTATAATAGGAAGCCGTGTATAAAATTTCACATTCCTAGCCCCAGTAGTTTCGGCTGTACGTTGATATGTCAGTCAGTCAGTTCTCCTTTTATATAAAAGGAGAACTGACTGACTGAAATCTATATATATATATAGATTTCTCTGATTCGCTTCGAATGCAATATACAATCGGTCCAACCAGCCATTAGTAGTTTACACAAAAAAAAAAACAAACAGAATATCAACTAAAAACAGCCCGCTATCGAGCGGCACAGTTGCCCACGTGCACATTATCACTGGATGTCCTTTTTACCCACTTTCGAAGCCAAACCAAAACACCTCACTTAATGAGCCATTGTGCCCGACGTAATGCCGCCTAGTTTCCAAACACTAGAGGAAATAAAAAGAGATTCGACGATAAAACTCGATAAGATCATGGTAAGCTTACATAGTTGTACGTGTTTCCCTATACTTCTCACCTATATAATGAATGCTAAAACACTGTTCATTTTGTACGGTGCTTTGGTGAATTTTGAGGTAGGTTCTGGTAGGAATTAGGTCAGGAGCTTTGAATGTCTTGGACAACGCAGTACCAGACGAAAGTTCTTTTGATTTCAGATGAAATGCAACAGATAGTCATAATTTTCATCCTTGTAAATGAATGGAAAGATATGGTTTCTTACGAACTGTTAGTATAGTATAGAACATAATGGGCTGCGGGACTGTTAGAAAGTGATACCGCGGCCCTGGAACACAAAGGGCAAAGAAGGAACATGGATGGGTTTTAGTCAGTAAAAGTCTGAGACTCCCCTCTACTTCGCCCAGAGCGGGGGGGGGGGGGTTATTTGATGATTTCCCATCCGAAAAAGAAAAGAAAAAGTATAGAACATAATAGAAGCAGTATATGTATAGTTGGATAATCCTGGAAATGACAACAATATATATCCTGATCACCTCAGTCTTAGAGCCACCTCTCCTTCTAAAGATGTAAAAACTGGAGCTTTACTCCAGTTTTTCAAGCTAGTATGGAAATGGCACAGTCTCATGACTATACCTGTAACTATACCCACACGATAGTGTGGATACTTTCAGAGCACGTGATAACACACGCGGGTTGGGGCAGTTCCAATATACGACGCCAGAATGAGTGCTATTACGGATAGAAGGTCGTCTGAAGAGCAGAGCAGTTCTTTAGAAGCCTACTGCTGCTGTTACAGAGATAATAATATGAAGGAAGGGTGTACAGCTATACCTAACATAACATCACGCCTACAATCCCCGAAGGGTTAGGTAGAGGTGCCTTTATAGTGTTGCTCACATCACTCCAGGTACGTTTGAGTCCCATGTAATACTCCCTAGCAGTGGCGAAGGTTCCATACAAGTCGATTCCTACCGGCTTCCTTTTGAAAAATGGCACAGTTAGTATTCTACAGACAAATAAAATCATCACATTCAAGATATGTACTCCGGCTTAGCTCTTATAAAATTGACCCTTCGCTACTGCTGCCTAGTATTACACGCGAGTCTTTTGTTGCTAAAAAAAATCTTATGCAAAATCTTTTGACCCTGTCCGATTGGAAAACATTTTCAGTACCTTTGTTATCTAAAGGATGAAACGTATATGCAGGTGACGGATTTATCACACCGGATGTTGCCATCACATATCTACATAAACGAATGTTTAATTTTCCCAGTGTTACTGTTAACGACTCCTTTTTATTAAAAAACCTTATCACTCTGCCTGCAGTCGGAGTAACCTCGGAAACTGCTGGATGCTTTTTGTTATTTCTAATCGATAACTACATGGAAATAGCAAATGGTAAGTATTTTTATTCTTGGCAATGGGCATAGGCCTCTGCGGCTCTTGTTGTATATCACGTTAAATATATTATGAATGGTGCTGTTAATCCATAATTGTATAAAGGTAATCAACAATTACATACTTACCAAAACGCCTTGTTAAAAGAACTATCACATCAACAAATATGTGTTTTAATTTTAAGTTAACGCAACTCCGGTTCCAAGATACAGGCGCAGCCTAGTTTGGGGACCTCTGTTTTCTAATTACTATGTTAAAATTTAACTTGTTACGATTACATAATAGCTCTAAGTTAGATTAAGAAAATGTTTGTAACAATGGCTTAATAAATTTTATTCTTATTCTTATTCTTAATTCCACACATCTATTGTAAATGCGAAAGTTACCATGTTTAGCGGGCTTTTACCTTTTCACGCCTTGGCTTACAAACAGTTGCATATAAACAGAACCGTCCAGCCTGTTTAAAAGCTCTATGTGTTTTCCATTCAGTCAAATCAGATCCTAGAATATCAATTAACAGCCTTATTTCTCCCAAATACTAAGGCCTCAGTTGTCATGCCTCAAAGGCCCGAAATTTTTCAGGCTGGAACACTCTATCCTTATGCACCGAGGATGATAGAAAGACAAGTGACGTAGAAGACAAGCGGCAATCGGTTTCAAAACGTGTCGTATTGATATAACGAGCTTTAACGGGATCGGGTTTTTAGGAGCTTAAGTAATTATGACAGTCTCATATAATTAAGACTTACCCACCATCATTAAAGCTAATTGAATGTCACTTTGTCTAGCTAGACCCTTTTTTTTATTAAGCGGTGAAAAATTCCTAACGCATACCGCACCGTATGGTTATGTGGAGCATGCACCCACTAAAAAAACAGCCGAGAGCCTACTATCGCCTTGGTGGATGAGCCGCGAGTACTGCTACGCATGACGTTCGCGACCCATTCAGGTCTAGCTACCCTCACTCAGGTTCACAAGTCGAAGATCCACATTCGCTCTGATCTACTTGACTGTTCTAATGACTTATTTGGTTATTCCATTGACTTCTATTGTTTTCATCCTCAATCAAAACCAAAGAATAAATTATTTAATAATATTTCTGTTTAAACGAGCAAGAGTCCAGCTATAAGAACAGCACAGTTTCACGCCATCATCGATGCATCCTGCCCCATACCCAACGTCTCCATTGCTTGAATGTTGTTGTAACTGAACGGTCAGAAATAATAGCATTGGGAGTGCTAGTGTTACGCAAATGCCCCCGCAAGACAAGACAAGATTCTTGAAATAAAGGGTGTAAAAAGACCCTTAACGAAACCGAAAGGCACTTGTTCTCCCCGTCAGCGTCGATATTTTTTTTGTTCTAGACCATACCTGGGAACCTTCTAGTTACAGAGATATTGGAGGTCAAACCAACTTTTTCACAAGTTTTTTTTAAATACTGGTAATGTAAGATTTTTACTTGAAACCCTTCACGACCCCCATACTATTCAATCCATCCATCAGCACAATGTTTAGACTGCGTTGCATTGAGTTTTACCGTAAAACGTGATTTTTCACCCCAAAAAAAAAAGTAGTTTCCCAGCAATAACTTTTCCGTAAAGTTACTTAGTTTGATGTACAGAATGCTTGGTTGACGGTTTCGTGAAGGGTCTGTTTACACCCTGTATAGGGAAAGATTCGTTTTTCAAAGCGCATTCTCTCTAGCAAGACTTATCTATATTTCTATTTATATTTATCATCCTCAGTCAAAACAAATGAATTAATTAAAGCTATAAGAACAGCACAGTTTCGCTTCGTCATCGCCACATCCTGTCCCTCAATATATTCCGTCCGACACACGACACATTTACATACACTTTTAGCTTTTTCTTTGATGGATTATTATTATTTGTCGTTAATCATTTTATTGGATGCTGGCTGGTGTGACTAGGAATTACAGCTTTGGCACCAGAGTTTCAAATTCAAAGTTAGTACTTATTAGTTCCATGTCGAAACCAAACCGAATGAGGAACACTTGATATGCGGTTTGGCAACAGTTGATCGTACTTAATATTCACTTAGGTACATTAAACAGGCTTTCAGACACCGGGAAAGTCTTTAAATAAAAAACTGCAGTTTCCAATGCTTTTCTTTTTTTTTACTGATTGCTGAGCTATTTCCTACGATCACCTTAACTGTGTATAAAAGATGAATTCTCAATAAAAGAGGTCTATCGGGCTTCGGGACCTTTCGCAAAACGTTAATCATACAACGAAGGTGTTTTTAAACATGTATTGTCATCGCTCGTTATTTTAAATTCGTAGAATTTGTCATAATATCGGAGAAAATAATACTATGAACACAAAAAAAAGCTCATAAATTAATCATAATTTTACAATAGTTCAGAAAAACCATCGACTGACGCCTGTCAGTCACAGGAACACACATTTAATATTCATAAATCGACATGTCGCGTCATACTCATAAATAAATTAGAAATTCATAAAAAAAAAACTGATTGGACCACCCCTAGCTTTACATGCGGTATTCATATACTCATCACGATCATTTCTATTTTCGAATACATTTATAAAACCTCCTTTTTTACGAAACGAAACCTTATTGGAACGACACACTATTCAGTATTTGAATTTTCGAACGCAACCATACCTTTGCCAATACGAAAATAAATTCTCTATGAAATAAAAAAATATATTTTATTTTTCTCTATAGGTCTGTGGGCCACGTGCCATGATATCGTAATTTTACATCCAGACGACAATTCCTCGATTTGCATTGAGATATGATTCGGAAATGACTGATCATATATTTTGTTTTTTTATATCGTTGTTAAATTGTGTTATTGGCTATTGATATTTCTTAAATTTATTTTTATTGGTTGCGAGATTTACGACCAATTGAAATGACAATAAAGAAAGTTTGAACAATTTGTAAACATTACTGTTTACAAATTGTTCAAATGATCAGTCAAATCACAGTAACATTACTGTTACTGTGATTTATAGGTTGATCGGGGAAAGAAATAAAATTAAAATGTGAAAATTGATGAAAAAGCAAGGCAAAGCGAAAATTTTCTCATAAAACTAGTGAGAAATAAGTTCAAAGCAAAAAGAAGTCCTGGTGACCATTTAGCACAATCCCATCCTCCATGCCTGGGAAAGCACGTTAGCCGTTGCTCCTGGTTGTCAAAGTAGATCTTTGACAGTATAGTACCTAGTCAGAGGCCCGAAAGTCTGACAAGCAGTCTTACCAAGAGGAATCGTCTTATCCAGTAACTGGGTTTGGGAGGTCAGATAGGAAGTCGCTCCGTGTGTCAGCTGCATAACGTTAGACTGGAAGCTGTCCCCGAAATAATTGGGAAAAGGCTAGGCAGATGATGTCGGAGTACGTACGGCAAAACTTTGCCCCTAAGATCCCCGTCACAACACAGTTTCTTTATTCAAAGTCTTTAGTACTTTAGATCCCTCAAACTTCATCATACACTTAAATAAGAATGCAAATACCTTCACGATACACATAATTAAAGTGACAGCCCACAGCCATGAATCAAAGACAAGCCATTGATGAGCAGCCGATCAAATGGCAATTTTAATCAATTTAATTGCCCCGCATCAATGGCCGCCACTTAGTAAACATTGAGACAATTATGTACAGTCCTTTCACGATTAATTAACCTCTGATGCAGCAACTCTACAGCAACCTAACATAAAATCATGCCTAATAGTACACCCACATTTCGCCAGTTATGTTTAAGTCCCATGTAATATGGGGCGAGCCTATTGCCACAAATCTACACTCCGTGGCTGATACTGAGAAATTCCTGATGAAAAAACTCGATAACACTTTTCCCAACCCGAGAAGCGAACCCAGGACCTCATGTTCAGCAGTCGGACAGCTTGCGATCATATATCAACGAAGCAGTCCACCGACAGCAACCTTAACGTTAAGAGAATCAAGATCAATGTGATTATGACAGATTTGTTAGGCACAGCAACCAGCCAGCAAGACAGCCACGTAACCTAATACCATTATTATCTGGATAGCCCTTTCCCAACTACGGTCGGTTGGGGTCGGCTTCGAGTCTAACCGGACGCAGTTGAATACCATTTTACATGGACATGAAACAAAATTTAAAAAAAAAATGTCCCGAGAGCAAAATATTTTTTTAACTTTCTTCTCCCCACCTCTAGGAACTCAATAAAAAAGTCCCATGAAAATCCGACCACTGCAAACTTCGTTCCACCTTTTTGTCTAATTGCACTCGACTGTATAGTAAACATTGAGACAATTATGTACATTTTATAGGCACTTTATCACGCTGGCCATCAAGGATATATGCCTTATAAAAATAAAATGTAAGGAGGCGTAATATCCACATTTTTTAACGCACGCTTTTACACGGCCCCTGTGGAATACGTAACATTCCTCTGTGTACTGAAAATGCTTATTAATTTCCGTTTTAAAATACTCTCTTGTTGGGTAAATAGTTACCAAAGAAAAAAGTTTATTTTTGACGATAATTTAACTACTTTTTAGTTGAAGAGACTGATTATATGTACTAATAGGCGTGGAATCGGTTAGAGCCGTTCACAATAAAGTGAGTGAATAGTCCGACGCGGTTTTGAATCGTATCTTCCGTCCGAATGATGTCTTTTCGCTTTTATTATATGGACTTAAAGCTTTTTCTGACTGGGCGGTCCCTAGATCATATTTTAAAATGTAACTAAAAATTAAGCATACCCACTATAATTTTAAAATGAACTCATATTACTGGCTGCAATAAAATTAATATAATCAATAAACCTGCCGTTCTTATTCACTTAATTCCTTCTCTATTCACTACAACAACAAATTACAATCGAAAGAAAAAATAACTCAATTTAGCACACCATAAACAACACATTACTTAAAGAATACCTCTCCAATTATCTATGGTCTATCAATGTTACGGGTGCGTTCGGAATCCACTACCGGTGCGGGGCGTTGTAGGCTTTTAGCTAAAAATGCGCCGGTTCTGAGGGCATCCCTCCTATGTTAATGGTCACTGGTAGATTCCTGTGCGTACGGCAAACGCTAATTTAAACTGGATGCTACGCTGTACAGGGGAACGGTATTGTGGTTTTTTATTTTGCAAGAATTCTTTTAGGGGGTTTTCTTATTTTGTTCTCTTCTCGTCACGAACTGATTACAGTTCGTATTCAAGAAGCTGGTCAAGCAACATTAATTATCTGCCGGATAGAAGGATTTAATGTGAAAATAATAATTTTACGAAGAAGTATAGAAGATGGCATCAATAAAACACACAACTGAAAGTTTAAAACTAAAAAAACAAAACTCACAAATTAAAAAAGACATCCAAAATCTACTAAAGCACACAACGTGTGTACTTAAAAAATCCATACCTACAAAAAAAACTGCAAAATCTTGTCTATTAACGCACCACCATCCAACCTCACCTGTGCGTATACACGTCAATATTTTATTTATCGATGCTCGGTATCTGCGATATCGACTCTTCGATACGGCGGTGCCAGCCAGGTAAATGAGGCCCCGAGACACCTCCGCTGCCCCCTGTGCAACGTGATTTACGGACTACTCCCCCTAAGCCCACGGCTGAATAAAAGTATTCATTATCTAAAGCACTAGACTTAAAAGTGCGCGGTTTAGATTAATTTAATCTTGCGGCGTCTTGAAGGATTTGTGAGCTTGGTAGCCAGCTTTCGAAGTGAAATTATTTTAATGAAAATTGGCATCTTCATTTAGAACTTCAGTTACTATTATCTGCACGCGAAGCATGACCACCGTAGAAACGGGTTTCTTTGACGGAAGAATCGACAAAATGACAGATTGTGTCGACAAAATGACAGATTTCTTTTCACAATCTGTAATATGAAGTAACATAATCAGAGAGAAGAAGTGTTCTTCTAATACTATTCGGGTTTTCGTTTAATTAAAACACCTTTCAGAGTTCCTGAGTATAACTATAGGTATTTTAATGGCAAATGGCACCATAGAGTTAGCGAAAAGAAGCATTTTAAGGTTTGATAAAAACGAACTCTGACAAATACAGTTCATTATCTGCCTGCGTCCATAATTTGCCCGTAACAGCTTAATCAAACCTTCAAATATCTTTATATTCTCACCAAAATGGACTGATATCTGAATCTGTAGGCTTCTATGCAATCCACCATCTTCAAGAGTCCAAATTCCAAGGCAAATCTCCCCAATATATCGATCAGCCCACAATAATCTCGTCACCACATTCGTCCATGTTCGGCTTGCAGCCTTGCACCCAGCTCTATGTAAATGCGCGGAGATCTATGCGCGCGCGCCGGTGCCGCAGATTTATTGCATAATTGACTTCCGGCGGGAGAGCCGCCATCGCGCCGTCATGACAACCGAGTACCGGCACACTTATGAATTGCCTAACAGTTATATTGGTTGGTTTTAATGGTCTCCTTGGATTTTAACTAAGGTTTTGTATTTAGTTAGTTGATGGATTTTCTCGGTTACTTCAAGCCTCGTTGATCTAGTGGTCCCGGGTTTGATTCCCGGGTCATGCAAAGTGTTATTAGGTTTTTGCATCAGAAATTTCTCAGTAGCAGCCACGGAATCTGGATTTGAGCCCGGTTGATGGCAATAGGCTCGCCCCCTATTACATGGGACTTAAACTTAACTGGCGAAATGTGGGTGTACCAATGGGTACACCTCTGCCTAATTCTTCGGTGATCACAAGCGTGATGATGATGTTATTCAGAGGGCTAGGCAAAAGAAGCTCTTTTTTTTTGCTTCGGGGGAAACCTTCAAAAGTGGGATTCTGTGGGACACATCACATTTAATGATTTATTCAAAATTATAAGTTAGGAGTTATTCTTCGTTGGTTCGGAGTTTCTTTTTAGAAGATCTATGATCAGTAATTCCGGATTAATAAAAGTTTGCCTCTATACATACGACAATAACGTCAGGCAGCCCACTTCCTTCAGTCAGCCTTCTTCTATGCCATAATCAGGTACTTACCAAGTACTGCCGAGTCCACTGACGGTCTGCCACTTTTCACCCTTATGCCCTAAGTAATAAGGTTGAAAAGGACGGTCGACTGTCAGTGACCTCGGTAGTACCTCGGTAGTACTTCGATATAAGAACATAATTCTAATGTACTTACATCGAAGGTACCTTTTACAAGATTTTCCCTCGTCTCGCCTAGTTCCCTCCCAGCAGACATGCGTACACGCAAGTGCCGTAAGTTCATAACAGCGCCCGACAGGTTGATAGGTCGTCGCTCACGTTATGAGCTGCACTATAACGCTTTCTCACAAATGACGCGAGACTTGTTACTTGGAACTAGGCTTTCATTTCCCATATTAGCATGCGTGCGGTTTAGTTACAAGCAAACATTTACTCTAAAATGGATCTGAGGTATGAGCGGCTGCTGAGCATGAGGTCCCGGGCTCGATCCCCGGGTCGGGCAATTTGTTATTGGGTGTTTCCATCAGGAATTCCTCAGCAGCCACGGAGCCACGGAGTCTGGATTTGTAGCCGGTTGATAGCAATAGGCTCACCCCCTATTACATGGGACTTAAAAAACATAACTGGCGAAATGTGGGTGTACCATTGGGTACACCTCTGCCCAACCCTTTGGGGATTACCGGCGTGATGTAATGTTGTATGTGTAAGCAAGATTCAAAGTTATGAAAATTGGGTTTAGCTTTGTTATAAACCGTCGCTAACTAACTTTAAAAAATAAAGGGTACTCTCAATTCTTTATTCGTTGCAATCTTTTCGTTAGTACAAAAGGTTCCTTTTTGCTCCTCTTTCTAACTCTTTCTTACTTGCTGGACGCTAATAATTTTCCAAATGGTTTGCTTTGAGTAGTAAGTAGATATGATTCATTCTGGAATACTAACTGTGTTAGTTAATTGCATCAGTTGATCAGGTGGAGATTCATAGACGACTCTGCCTGGAATGTATGTGTGGTGTTGTTCCACAAACGATGGGACACATAACATCGTGTCTTGTCTGTCCTGTTGCCTGTACATTACACGAGCTGATGGACGCTACTGAAAGTGCCAAACTCATCGCTAAATGGGCTGATTCAATATAGGTTGCCATCGACACGCTAAAAAGAGTATAAGTACCAACGTAATTACTTCAATTGCTATGTCTAAAAGTCAAAGGCATACTAAACTATTTACCTCACTCCACATTTATATACAAATTACCGTCTTTACATGCAGACACTCAGTACATAGTGCGTACAATGGCTTGACGTCGGCGCGTACGCAGCGGGTGTCGCCACAAAGAGCACGCGACAACATACGACAGGCTACTGGGAGACCAACCTCTATGTATACTACAGGCTGTATAGAACCTTTACCAATACCATGTAATAAAACCATAAAAAAATGACAGCTGTCATTTCGACAGTTGCAAACTGGCGGGAATATGAATACATTTGGACAGTAATTTGTCTATGGTTGTAGGGATCTATTTTCGCGAATACGTAAAGTTTTAATCACAATATATGCACGGTGCATGCACAATGGTTCAACTCGTACCGTCGGCGTCGTACGCAGCGGGTGTCGCCACAAAGCGTTGTCGCGACGACAGCCGACAGGCTACCGAGAGCCGACACAGACTATGAATACTTAGTACCTATAGGGTATTATAGCACTTTGTTTGTGCGCCGCCCGGCACTAGATTTTTAATATAGGCTATGTATCTTTGGCGTAATTGTATTGGTATCTTTTAGGTGCAAGTATTCTATCAGACCATGATGAACTTTGATAAAGTGCAGCATGGTTCTTTTGACTCTTGAATGACATCGTCAGGAGGCCGCTATTGTTAAACATTTGTGAAATTGTCTATGGACATTGTAGTAAAAAAACAAGATGGCGGCGTTAATTTCGACTATGGCCACACGCCAAAAGATGGTTCTTTTGGCTACACTATAGATAAAATATTAAATATTAGAGATCAATAAATCAATGTCACGTTACAAAATTCACACATTCACGATATTTATTATTTCGTAGTTTATTTACTAATAATTTATGATATGTTTATTTATTTCTTTGTAAACATCTATTATACATATTTAAATACCTTTTTCACCATCACCAATGATTCAACACATAATGCTGTTTCACATCTGTAACCTCTCTAATCCAGGTCCAGTTGAAAACCAGCGTCAGGCACTAGTTGCCCGGCATTTTGCTGAACTGGGCCTATTTGGCGCAGCCGTGAGGCACACAGTGTTATTTTTTTTTGTTTTGTTTGTTTAGTTTTAAGTTTTTATTTTTTGTCTTATATTATTTTTGTTTTATATTGCGTGCACTTGTGGCGTGTGCCAAATAAATGTATTTTCTTTCTTTCTTTCTTTCAAAAATCGTGTAAAAAATAATTGTTAATTTCGAACAAATTAGACAAGGTCACACATTCCATTACCCTTTTCAAATCCCTTAACACATTACACACCCGACCACAAAAAAATACACACTTACAAATACACTAACTGATTTAAAAAAAAACACACAACAAGTACCAACATACAAACACTAAACGACCAAAAAGGCCGGCCCACACCGCGCGCCGTATATTGTTCAACAAACCCATCTTATCAGATCGAACACATTTGATACCTCCTCATTCACGAGCCGACATCAATCCGATCAGTAATCTAAATGAGATTGACGCTCAATCAAACTACAATTAATTAGGGAGCACACAATGCGAACCGGTGGGCTGTATGTTGAATGACGAAGAACGGAACATTCGCGACGATATTAAAAACTGACCGGCTGTTATCTATGGTGATCTGGATGAGATCGGATCTGTCAAACGATAATTAATTAGGGAATATACTATGCATCATGTTTGCTGATGCTTGATGGTGGGAATCGCGAAGGGCCTATAAATGATAAAAGGGGAAATCACTCAAACAATAAAATTGATGATTAGATTGTCGCCAAATTGGATGAGAACCACACTATTAGGGCACAGGATGATGTTCTCATTAACAAAGCGCGGCACATTGGCAAAGAAAGACTACTGAATGATCAAGCTCGGGATATTTTAGATCTAAATATAATTAAAATATATATGACAAACAGAACATGAACAGCACGTCAAGCTACCCGTAACTGTCAAATTTTCCCAATCTACCTTGAATCTAATGCTCTTGCGATAAAGTTAAAAATCTATTAAAGAAATTTGACAGTTTGTAGTAGCTTGATGTGCTGGCTGGCGTCTGTACCTATAAATTAAACTGTAGATACTTGTGTCAAAAAGTAAACCGAAATAATAATGCAGACAAAGACAAAATAGAAATTACCATAAAATCTAAACCTACCCTAAATTGCACGTTAAAGTTTGAACGGAACATTGAGTACAACTACAACAACTTCATAAAATTACCCAAAGATTGATGATTACAATCAAAACCCAATTAATTAGTGAAACTACACAATGTAGAAACTTCAGGCCGAAGACGAACCGCCGCCAGGGTAAACAGATCGGGCCATTCAGGGATACCTTAGTGCATCACTCGCAATCAGAATGAGGCTCACTAGTCACCATTGAAGCGCAAGAATTATTAGGTGAATAAAACATGATGAAACCATCGCGTTTTATTTACCAAAATTCAGCTAAATTACTTTAAAACTCTAAAGTAATTAAGCTTTTACGTAGATAGGAATTGACTGAAATTATTTTGAAATTATTTAGTAAAAAAATATGATTTATTATAACGCCATTTTGAACAGTCAACCAAAAACCGAAGCTAGTTATTAATTTTCTCGGAGCGTCCTCAACGGAATGAATTTTCGAACTTTGCCCCATTTCATATATCAGTATTTTCAGTGCTTTTCAATCAATTCTGCAAAAAAACACATTCATATTGTTCTAGAGACGATGCTGAAAATCGGCACTCGTCATAGAGACGCGGAAATCTTCACAATATAGCAATCGGTACCATATCGATTTGGTATCGGTACTATTTAAAATCGCCAAAACATATTATGAATGGTGCGACGTACCTATCGGCTAATCAGCGACGGTCAGTATCGGGCATCGGCTATCGCGCTCGCATAAAGATTCAGCGGATAGCCGCCGTATCTCAGATGATAGCTGAGATAAATGGAAGCGCGCGCAGCCGAAATACGGCCGGGGATTGAACAAAAAGGCGTGTGCGCAGGATGGTCGTATGCGAGGTGAAGCATGCAAAAATGGTTTAAGGGTTTTGACCAGATTTTCTGCTTGAAATATCTAGATAGATAGATAAAGCTGGTGTTCCTTGTCTCGGCTTTGATCCATGTTTGCAGGGTCTATCAACACCTTCTGCATTCAGCCAGTCCTCCCCAGCTTAGCAAGTGTGGAAGAGTAGGTACCTACATATGTGTAAGTTGGTAACAGTTTAGTGGAACCATTTCAAATCTAGACGTTACAATTAAATTTGCAAGACAATGTTTGGCTGTCAGAAACGTGTCACAGCATGCATGATGCAGCCAATGTGATTATGGGGGTCGACAGCGGAAATGATAAATAATGGTGCATTCCACCAATGAAATTGAAAGCGACCAGCACATTAAACTCCACTCAAGAGCTGTCAAAATCATTATCGCTACGAAAACTTGACACTGACAGTTATGTCAGAATAGTCCACAGCGGCACCAGAGAAAATTAAAAAAATAGACGCCGAGAGCTCTTGAGCGAGCCCTTATAAAATAAAATACCTTTAAAATATTTTAATGCTCATGTTCCCTCTCTGAGAGTACCATCCCGGCGGTGTCCTTAAAGGCTAGTGTGACACTGTTATTTAGTATCGAACCGGTAGCACACGCCTGTCGCGGCGGATATAAATACAAGCTAAATCTGACGACAAACTGCAAGGACCAGGGATAAAAATGTTTCGGACAAGATTATGTTATCGTGGTTATTATAGCGTTGTGTGTAGGGATTTTTGAGGTCTAATGGCGTGATTATTTTCGTAAGTTGTTAATGGCTAAGATGACGAGATGTTCGATTTGTCTCCGAAACATCGCTTCTTCATAAGTGATGCATCTCGTCTCATGTTCATCATTTTGATCATCACTGATCACGTTTTATAAGCCACTCTGACGCAAACGCAATAATTGCTCTATCAAACGCATATAATTCAAACCTCGCTACCGTTTTATAAAATTGTATAAAGATGTTTTGGCGCGTGGCCTAAATTGAAAATAATACCATAATCTTGGTTTTTCAATACTATTTCACAAATGTTTACCAACAACGCCCTTCTGACAATATGATTCCGGCGTTAAAAAATAATTATCGCTATAAATTAAATAAGTTGATTAATTTTGTAACAGAGGCCCTAGCTCGAGCGCGCGATGTAAACGTTACGTAAATACGTCGACTTTAAAATTAAAAATACTCATTTTACATATAATATTTTCATAATTAAAAAAAATATTTTTATCTATGGATGATACTGATTGTGCTTGTTGCAAACAATTTAACTTAAATGCTATAGGATAGTTGTATTATCGACTCAAAAATCGACGTATTTACGTTAGGTTTTTTTAATAGAAAAAAAAAGCGTAAATGTAAAAATTATGAACAAAAAGACCGATTATTGCAGTGTAACGGAAGAGCCGATGTTTCAGCAGAGTAGTCTGGGCTTAAATAAAAATAAGATTGAAAACATTATTGTTACTGAAATCGAAAATGCCGCTAACGAACAGTGAACTTGCTTTGTTTTAAATTAATTAATTAAACTTTATATTAGACTACAGTCCATAGTTTTGTTAGTATGTCTTAAGTCTATGCTTAAAATGAGCAATTTCAAACGAAATTAAGTTTTAAGACAAATTTTATTCAAGAAAGTAGTCATATGTGTGAAGTAGTCTCATAAGTGTGTAACAACAAGTCCATGTTCATGCTATAATTTAATGGATGACTAGTTACGCCTAATACTTACGTGAACCATTTAGCCTGAAGGGGTCGGCTGGTCGCATGATTTATAGCACTACGTAACAGTTCATGCAAAGCGGAGATTGCAGCCTAAGCTGGTCATTGTTGGCAATACCGCAGGCAAGAGAGCACGAGGCCAGTCGCCAACACGATAGTCCGACTAAGTAGAAGAAGCTACGTCCTTAAGCTCAGCAGCTGGTGATAGCAACTTTGGACCGGCGTCGATGGAGGCAGATTCTCCGTTAAAAGAGGTCGAGTGACCACGATCCTCAGTAATGAGGGACCGATTGAAGAAGAAGAACAGTTCAGATTATGACATTTGTTGAGCACAAATCATTCTTATTTCGTAATCAGCTTAAAATGTTCCCATTGGTGGGACAAGGCCTTGTCTCTGTAAGTAGAATTGGATTGATATCCTTCACTCATGCCGCAAGCGGGTATTAGGTGTCACGTGTCTTCAAAATGGTCCTGGGACAAGCCAGTTACCTCATGATTTTTGTTTTACTTCGGGATTTTGAGTTGTAAATAGCGATAGCACTGACAGCCTAGTGGTATGACTGTCGGACTACCAAGTCATAGTTCTCAAGTTCCTACCCAACACACGCACCTCTGATTTTTCGGATTCATGTGCATATTGTTTAATTAAATCGTGAGAAAACTAGCATGCCTGAGAGATATTTCTCGACGGCATGTATATAAAGTCAAGTCAGTGGCATAAAAACACACAGGTTAGGCAGTAAACACACGAGAAAGAAAGTTGTAAATTATAATACTCATTCCAAATCATTCCGCCGTTTACGTTCATTCATTCTCAACCTTAGCTTACAAGCAAATGAACAAAGAGTTTAAAAATACCGTTTTAATTATTTCCAATAAAAAACCAAGAAGTATTGTTTTAATTTCGACTTCCCCAACAAATTAAAGTTAGGTATGTACTTCAAACCGTTCCAGTCGAGTAATCTGACTACATTTTATTGCTGCTTTTATTTTAGCACAAAACTGAACGAAGCTTTAAAGCTCATATTGTACCAGGCAACAAAAACCAGCCATTTATACCATTTCGGACCTTGCTTGTCGAAAATAAAGTAGGATGTCGCTTGTACAGAGAATCAGAAGGACTTTTAGAGCCCCAACGGTTTACAAATTAAGGACTCTAATGGGGTATTTAAAAAAATGTTTAATTGCATTGCGAAAGAATAGTGTGGACTACAGTTTTGTATTTCGAACATATTATTTTAGTACTTTTATAGAATGTTGTATTACGGCAAATAGTTTCTCTTCCCTAACAAATAGGCGTTCGCTAAATAAGATTCGGCTCTAAAGGTTCAGTCATATCAGCAGTGCAGACTTTGACAGATGTTTCAGTAAATTATCTGTCAGAGTCCGCCGCGCTTCGGTCCGAAGCCGCATACGCAATCTGCCCGCACCGATTTGACCAAACCTTAATTCCCCCACTCTGTCATATGTACGAATACGCAGCGTTAACGTGACGCTTAAGCGGCATCAACGCCACATTTATTTCGACAGTCACATTTATACGCGACGCTTCCTCAACGTCTAAGCACAGCCAGTCAACGCCAGATGTGGTTAGATAACCTCTTGGAACAATGACTATGCGACGCAAGCCAACGTTCACTCGGCGCCGTCGCAGCGTCCACGCAAGTTGACCAACCTAACGCCTTAGTCGGCCATAGATGTAAAGGTATCTGCTGCATGGGCTCATAGAATCCCCTACTGTCAGCAACTGTCATCAGATGACGCCTAGTCTTTTCCAACTATGTTGGGGTCGGCTTCTAGTCTAACCGAGTGCAGCTGAATACCAGTATTTTACATGGAACGACTGCCTATCTGACCCCCTTGATAAGACTGGTTGTCAAACTTTCGGGCCAATGACTACCTGTAACGACTGTCAAAGATCTACAAATGACAGCCGCGACTAACGGTTTAACGTGCTTTCCGAAGCACGGAGGAAACATTGTATGTAATGGGTGGTCAGCCATCCACAGACAAACCTAGGCAAGCACGGCTTAACCAAAAGATTGATCCGAGCGGCTGTTATTATTTAGCCGTCTGACTGCCAACTGTCAGCAACTGTCTACTACAGTTGCTGATAATTTAGATACGAGCTCCCCACTGTCAGCAACTGTCGACTACAGTTGCTGATAATTTAGCTACGAGCTCCCCACTGTCAGCAACTGTCGACTACAGTTGTTGATAATTTAGCTACGAGCTCCCCACTGTCAGCAACTGTCGACTACAGTTGTTGATAATTTAGCTACGAGCTCTCCACTGTCAGCAACTGATAATTTAGCTAAATTATAACAGCCGGTACTAATCTACTATTAAAAATACAGAAAATTAAGTTAATGAGGCACATCACCTGACCTCCCATCGTCTGTCCCCCCAGTCCGTGATCAATGATCGCTGATCGTACAGGAAGGGACAGCGGGAACAAAAAGGTGCCGATCCGATCTATACTTATTTGTAGCGGAAAGCTAACCCGCTCTCTGCCGCCGCTGATTGTTCCTTATCTAGTGCAGGCCACTTTAATTCGAAATAACAAGGGTTACATATGTTTAAGTAGATGTTAATAGGTTGGTTTTTTTGTTTTTGTTTCGATGTGGTTACGAATTTTAGGGATTTTGCTTGTGTTTTTTTACATCAATCTGGTAAGTATAAGGCCATGCCAGTTCCATCATATCCTGCGAAGATGCGCGTTGAACTCGTCAGCTTTGAAGTCAAAAAGATCCTGAGCCTATCTAAGCTTATGAAACTCTCATTCTACATCCGCATTGTCAATTTACGTAAATAAATAAAAATGTGCTTTTTTACAGGATAAAGCACTCACAAGTTTATCAAATGCTTTCAGCAAAAACACATTAGCAGTTGTAGCACCAAATTTTACAATTATTTATATGAACAATAACTACACACACAAACCATTCTCAATTACTAACCAACGCAAATAAATTAATTACAACCAATAGCACAACACACCTACTTAATCAGCTGCTAAGTATTAATCCCCGATTAAAGCCATTAGCAATGAAATGTGGAATATTTTGTCCAAATAGAGCCCAGCGGGTCAAAGGATAGTGCCTGGCCAATAAATCATGGAATGCTTGGAATAGTCCTCGGCAGTCGTGCCCTGCTAAGTAATTAGCGATAGAACTAATTAAACCTCGGTTTGGTTGGCGAAGGGAAGGTTGCACTGGTTTCAACTGAGATCAAAGATTGTTGTGTGCGGTGCGATTGTATTGAGATTCGTGGGCTGTGTGATCAAATATTGGATTTGTTTGTTTTTTTTTTTATTTGAGTATATAATTTGGTTTATAACCTTGTGCTAATGCTATGATTTTTCGTCCTTCCGTTTTAAATTACCTAAACACTTCTTCTTGTGTTTTCAGGACCAACTTTATTCTACGACTAAAAATATAAACACGGTCATTGGTTGCTGAAACTTGACAAAAATCTGTAATTTTATAATCATCCTCAACATAAGTCCAGTCGTTAAAGTCGTGGTTTTTTTATTATCACTAAACTATTTTGTTTATGTAAAAAATCTCTAAGGTAGATTTCCCGGGTCGTATTTTGGGTTGCTAAACTAGTTGTGTATTTGTTATTCCTAATTACTAAAATTACTTGTCCTGACTCAAGGAAAGCCTGTTTAAGTAAATAGAACTTATCTTTCTAACAGGTTCCCAAAAATTTCAGAGGCAAAATAAATGAACCGACTCTACATTCTATTTCCAACCTCTCTCCCTTCATTATAGGGTTGAAATCAGACTGTAATCAAGAAATTAACTTAGGGGTTAGATAAAATGTTCCATAAAAGGCATACAAATGTCGCAGGAACTGTAATGTCGGTATAAAGTACTGTATCGGACGGTCGCAGTCGAAATGTTAGCGGAACTAACTCGACTAATAGATACGGACTTGCTAGTGCCATACTTACCTTCATTTATAGCTGCGATTAGTCTACGGGTATTTTTAATACAATACTTTGAGCACACAGGAAGATATCCTGTTATCAGCATTTTTGCATCGATTCCTATACCCTGCCTCGTCAGTCTAGTGACCAGGTCCGGCAAAGTGTTGTTTGGTTTTTTTCATCAGTAGCGTGGTGCTTGGAACTGTGCCGGTTGATGACATTAAGGTCACTCCTTATTAAAAGGGCTTTAAACATAACTGGCTAAGTGTTATTGTACCTCCTACCTGTTCTAGTAATAGGTAGAGGTACCTGTTAGTGTACCTCTGCCTAATACTAGAACAATTACAGGCATGATGTTATTTGATGTGTTATTTCATGATTTTAATTACCTTTTCCTGAGTTCTGTTAATGACTATGTTTCATTCTTCCGTTGAGTAGAAACCTTCTGTCGGGAACTAAGTGGTTTGATTGAGAATTTCACTCTAACACGCACATAGGGACATTTAACTCGACACAAAGGCGCAAAATTACAATTGGAATTTCTATCAACCATTTATGCACCTCCCATAATCAAATATTCGTGCGCGCCCTTCTCCCACGCAAATACTATACGAACCTTTAAAAAACTAACCTCATTTCCTGTCAAGACCTATGAATCAACAGGCCGCTTACTGCTTACACTTGAAAAAAAAAGTAAAAAGCTATTTATGTATAAAGAGTTCCATATTCAAATTGTGGCGCGATTAGCGTTCAAGATGGCGACGCGGCCGATTTTTGTCCGGTGATACAAAATTTCAATTTCCTGTTTTAGTTATCGCACCTCAGTGATCTAAGTTTGACAAATAAGTTCATTTTGACGAGTCGCCCGGTGACGGAGCGGGTGATTTATCATTTTAAATGATCGTATCCAGTAGCTGCCATACTGGAAATCCGATAAAATGTCGAGTATCACGAACGGACAGTCACTATCTTTTTGTTGTGGGTTAAGCATAAGCTTATTCAGTTAAAAATTGGTCCTTTAAATCTACAATGATGTCTCAACAATATTTCTTCCAATGTGAGCTTATCAATCTTCGTCAAGCTGTGACATTTTGGACCATGAATAAAAACTTATGAGTTCCCAAAAAGATCTTAAAACTTTAACGATCACTGAATCCGTCTACCACCATAGCAAACAAAAGAAACTTTAGCTTCAGTTTCGTCTTTAGATGTAGCTTGTACTTAAATATTATTTACTTTTAAAATCTGTTATTTTCTTTAAGGGCGCAATTTGTAGTCTAAAGTCTACCATTACGGCACCAAACACTACGTTTTGCACCTCAACGTTATGCCACTGTAACTTTACGTCTCAAAGCGACCCAATGACATTACGAAAACCGTCAGGAGCGCGCTCTGACGTGCAACAAGTCATTTCCCTTCGGCGAAGCAACAAAAGCGAGCCACCGACTCCCCAACCACTATTACCGTCATGGGGTTACTTAAAATTCAAATAAAGCGAAAAAGCCGCCTTTACTTGGTCGGGCCGCGTCGAAATAGCGAAATAATTGCGACGTTGGCTCTTAAATCTGTGAGCGCGTCATTTGTTTATTAAGGGTCCGAGCCGCAGGGCCTTTTAGCATAAATACTGTGGCAGCAGTAGACAGTCGACCGCGCCTACATAAACTGAGAAAACAGACCTAAACTAAGTTTATGCGAGTTACAAGTGGACCGACGACGTTGTCGGAAGCGTTCGCCGAAATGAAGTGGTAGAAGGATGGTGCTTGAGCGTGTTCTGCGTAATTTGCAATTGTTTTAAAATGCCAGAGAGTTACTCTTACACCTGTTTTCGAGGATACAGTAGTCGACTGATTTGTAATGAATGACTAAGAGAAACTACTTCTTTGAAAACGGTAATAAACCACGTGTTTGATTTGTTTAAACCTGAGATTTTTAAATAGAATGACAAATAAATATTCGCTAACAATATTTGCTTAAAAATGTGAAATCAAGAATGAACATATTAAGTACTGGTTTTAATAGTGATTGAAGAACAGCGTATTATGAAAAAAGTTTAATCAGGGGGACCTTTTTAGTAAATCCGCTCATGAAGATGATTTACAGCACAAAGTAAATGGCATAATTGTTTATCACCATAAAGGAAAATGCTCAGAAACAAAAAGAAATCACTGCCTCGATGCAAGTCGGCGGTACCAGGCGGACATACGCGTAGAGTAGTGGCCGGTGCGGCGCTGTCATCGCGTGCGCGCGCACACATAAATCCGACGACGACATTCTTTGCGGCCACCGCCGCCGCCGATATGCGCTCCTGGTACACACAGCGACGGAACGGAGTTTGGTTTTGAAATTGTTACATTATGGTAGCTTCATAAAGGCATCTGTAACAAGGAAAACGCACCATATACAGTAGTTTATCAGGTATCTTGATAATACATATTTACATGTACATGGACTCACATGATTCTGATTCCGAACACCAGTAACGTCGAGTGAATAGGTAGTAGGTACATGTAGTTTGGTCTTTACAGCCAAAATTATTTAGGTTATTGAAATACTATGATGATGTAATTCGTATGATAATGACGACTCAGTTTGTGCTCTCCTTATGTTAATACATAAGTTCGTCTTAAAATTCAAACGCCTTCAAAGAATCCCACTTACCCTTTGAGCGTCACGATATTAATATTGAATCGTGTAATAAATTTATATCGTTTAATAATCACCAAATGAGCGGTTGGCGTAATAATATAAATCTGTGGGCCCGCGCAAGTTGCAGTAACAATCAAATTTAATGTGCATCACTATGTGATGCGCGAGGGCACCCACGCTTCGCCCACGGTGCGTACGGTGACCATGCTTATTGAATAGCAATAATGTGAATTTATTAAGATGATGCATACGTGCGAGAGGAGGCAGACAAAAGGGCATCAATAACTAAAGGTTCATACACACGGGCTGGCTTTAATTCTTTCGCGAATGTCTTGGATTCCAAACATTCGTCTACATTTGAAATCAGATAATTTAACGAAGCACAAGTTATGCCTTCAATTGAAACTCATATCACCAGTCAAGATTAGGTAAAACGCTCTTAACTTAAGAAAACGAACTGAGCTGATGATGGCTCTTGATGATGAAGACGAAACCAACATCTATCTAAATACGGCAAGGAAGTGGAGGAAGTGGGTAGATATTTTCATAAAAAGGAAAACATTTGGAAATAACGTGGCCTGGCTTGTTCTTATCCAGTGTGGTGAGAAAAACTTATCATGCTACAGCCCTTGAATGTCAAACCTACGGCGGGACTTATCCCGCAACTCACTGTTCGGATACAACCCCTAACATCCCAGGCACGATTTTTCCAGCCAATCAATAAAACGATCGGGCAGCGAACGAAACAATCGTAGTTATTTAATATCTTGCAGTTTCGCAATCTATGACCTTACTACGTAAATGAATTAGAAATATGAATGACTAATCATCATAGTTAGGATGCACTGTAAGCTGTATTCAATCCATCATCTTGTTCTTTGCAATTTTAGAGAAACCTTCTCGGCGTTTGTTACAGTTTTCATTTCAGGTTTTTTTATTGGCTGACTCTGAAAATGGCTTCGGGCTTCGCCGGGGTCACGCAACACTATTGTTTCAACAGAAGCTTTAACAGATAGATCTACTGTGACAGAAGGTGTTAGCATATTCCATTCTACTTCTTCTTCTTTCGCTCTTCTCTTCTTCTCGGGAATGCAACCTTAACTTTTTACACTTGCACTTTTCTGATCATCACGACAGCAAATGGAACGAAGGAATAATCATTATTCTCACTGTATGTAGTGACTACAGTCAATAAAAATACTAATACGGTTTTAGCTTAGCTGAGAGCTTGGTCAATGAGTCTTGGGCTTGGTTCGCTGATTGAATATCTAACTTCATTGACCTGCCTTACCTGGTAGCTTACCTTAGTACTTTATTTTAAACCTTCATCATCCACATCCCGACTTCATCCAATACTGGGCAAAAAGTCTTTATTTTCTTGTGTAAATTCCCTCACTCCTGTGCCACCTATTCCTTACCACCTTACGGAAAAATACCATTGCCACAAAGCCTTGAAAACTGTTCAATGTTTATCGTCTACTAAGAGTGGAATAAAAAATAGTGCTCCTATTATTTTTAGTAGTTTCAACAATTCTGTCAATGTTTACTAACCTTGCACTTACGTCGTACACACAATCAACTTACTGCAGGCTTCATTCAGGACTTATTGCACGTTTCGCACATTCCATGCTATATTTTTTTTCTAATTGTTTCCGGTGAAGATTGACGCTGATGACACTTGCCAAGGAATTACTCACGAAGATGGAAGGCTATACCTGTTAGGGTACTGCTAGATACTAAGACGGTGCTAGGAAGTAGGAAATTAAAATCGGTAGATCTGAGAAAAAGTTGGTCCTCATTTAGAAAACTTGCTGTAATTTTGGTATATAATTAAAAGTCTACAAATAAAAGTAGTAGAAGAATAACAACAGACGGGAAGAATAACACACAAGGGTATTATTTCAATACAAACGATTCGAAATGAGTTAGTTTGAATTCCAAAATCAAACCAATTTTGTGTAACGTTCGCTCTTTATCTTCTCAATGTCAATCTTGTAACAAAACCTTCGTAATTTTGTGTAAGTACAATAAAGAAAATGGTCTTAAAATGTTCTATTAAACATATCTTCTGCTGCTTCTATCCTTTTCTATGTCTCCTTTTGTTGACCCCGAAGCAACTGTTTTTAAGGGTACATCGTCGGTTTTGTGACAAGGCATTGTACAAGCAGTTTGACGTCTTTATATCAGGGACAAAGTTAGTCTTCCGACCTCTTTCTTTTTCGTGTGGTTGGGGCCTATCCTGTTTTGTTTTTTTTTAGTTTTATGCCGCCCATGGGCCTCTGACTTGGCTTTATATGCCGTCGAGAAATATCTCTCAGGCATTGGCTTGGCAGGCTAGTTTGGTTTCCTCACAATGTTTTTCCTTCACCGAAGCAAGTGATAAGTATGCGCATGAATCCGAAAAATCAGAGGTACGTGTCTAGTATTCGAGCTGGAAACCTCAGTCTGCCAAAGGTCACACCACTAGGCTATCACTGCCTAGTCTTCCTATAATAATGCAAGAACACAACAACACTGCTTTTCGGAAGAAATAGTCATCAAGCCGGCACTTCCCGAACAAATTCCAAAAGTGACAATACCAATGGTAGACTGGAAAGAATACATTTTATTATTGTCCAGGGATTTAAGCTGTGCCCGAACACCTTACCTCAGCATTTGGTACCAAGTAAAACTCATGAAAAAAGCGTAAAACTAACAAATTGCATCGTAAGAAGGCTTTCGATGTGTTCTGAGAATGCACTGAAGTATTTTATGACAAACTGATGTCGGTACATAACTTTCAACATTTGTATGTTGCCGTTTATTTGTTCATAAATAAATACTTGGGACTGCAAATGGTTTTCACTATATTCTATGTTGGTATTTATGTTTAACATCTTTGGAGGGTACATGAACAACCAGTCAACCAGACAGCCAATAGGCAACCAGTCTTACCAAAAGGTATCGTATTACCCAGTACAAACTGGGTTGTGGAGGTCAGATAGGCAGTCGCTCCATGTAAAATGCTGGTATTCAGCTGCATCCGGTTAGACTGGAAGCTGACCCCAATTTAGTTGGGAAAAGGCTAGGCAGATGATGAGAGGGTACATAAGATCAAGCGCGATGGCCTCAGACTTTGTTATCATTCCAATGGATCTGACTTCAGCTTGTCTAGACATCAACGATCTGAGGGCCTAAACAAAGTGACATTGTGTATGCGATAACGATGCTAGAAGAGTCAAAAATATATTGGATTGACATTAACCATTTGATTGCTTGGTTGGTCTAGCGGCCACAAGCGTGACTGCCGAGCATGGAGGCCAGTGCTCGATTCGCGGGTCTGCCAAGTTGCCAACGAGCTATTGGGTTTTTTCATCAGGAATTTTCCAGCAACGGAGTCTGGATTTGCGCCCGATCGATGGCAATAGGCTCGTCCCCTATTACATAGGCCTTAAAAACGCGAACTGCGAACTGTGGGTTTACCTACTATTAGGCACACCTCTGCCTGCCTAAGCCTTCGGGGATTACAGGCGTGATGTCATCTTATGTTATGTATGTGACATTAGCCACAGAAATACTTACGTCAATCTATGTTGAAGGTGCTTATATCCTTGGAGGTGGTGGAACGTGAGAGGGAGAGAGCCTCACGTGCCAGCCGCCGCGGGAGACGCCCTGGGCGTCGGGGCCACGTGGTGGGTAAAAAAAAAGGTGCTTGAAGTTTTGACAAGACTTGAAGCTACTTGTCAAGACCTTCTGGTCGACTCACAGATATTGAATAGACGTGCCGATTACCCAGTACAGTTACTCTGGCTCATCGAGCCTTGCCCCCTTCCTCCCTTTTTGGCAGAGTGCCACCGAATTACCCACTCCGCTGTCGTGCTGAATACGTGATCTAGCAAAGCGATATTGAGCTAAAACTCTACACAGTTAGACCCCAATATCGATATTTATCATCTTAATCAACATCCCACAAAAATATTTACAAAAACCTCCAAGTTCATCAACCCCCCTACAACGTTCATCAACATCAAACCACACACGGCGAAGCGTGAGGGTTGGGACTTGGGATCTACGCTTCGATCGTACAGCGCCATCTCTTGGCAGGGCGGGGCTACTCACGAGAGATGACGTCAACGCCTCAGGCGCGCGCTGATTGAGCGATGAACTTTGCTGAGCCGCGTCGATCATATCATGTATTATTATTAGCTACAGTTTATACGGAGGATTATCCATTCAGATTTTTGTAGACAGGATGTTGATTATTAGTTAGAGCAATCGATGTGGGAGGTTAATCAATGAGTCGAGGTGAACGATGTGTAGAATGATGAGGTGAAATATTGATGTTTGTTGACTATAATAATTTATATTTACTTACGCTAGTCAATCGACATTTTGGGATGCTTATCCCAAATCGTCCTCGGGCAAAAACTGTATTTTCGATAATCTCGGAAAATATTGAAGAGGTAGATGAAGTAGGTAGGTAAATTATTTCCGCGCATGACAGTAGGTAGCGACAAAAATTGTGGTTAGTTACAAGATCGTCCCTGCCCACTTTGAGAACTTCACACACGACTCCACAAAAAGTCAGTTAGATTCTTCACGGTTCATTACCTCCTTACAGCTTAAGTAGGTACCCACACTACTATTCAAGGTTATCTTCTACTGAACTAACATCATTACGCCTGTAATCCCAGAATGGTTAAGCAGAGGTGTACCCTACAGTAACAGTGTAGTAGAAACATTCAGACTCCGGGCTACTACTGAAAACTTCCTAACGAATAACCCAATAACACTCGGAATCGGACCTAAAACCACATGCTCAGCAAAAGCGACCACTAGACCAACAAAAACAACACAACAAAGAACATTTTCTGAACTATAAAAAAAAATCCTTCATAAGATATCCCTGAGCATCCTGTACATGGAGGCCGTTACAACATCGTTCGCAAGCACTTATTAATAACGAAGAAAGCTGCACCGAATCTCTTGATCGACAAACAATGGGTGTGCTCGGATACCCGCAAAGCCAAAGCAAATATTATTTATTATAATATTCAGCTTTTACAAAATACATCGAACGTTTAAAAATACGACACGGTAAGAAAGATGGTCGGCGTCTGTTGTCGGAATGTGGGTGGTGACAATTTCACGGAAGTTCGGTTTTTGAATTTGGCGCGGGAAGTTAAATGCAGGTGCTAAAAACATTTCTTTTTTTTTCAGTAGTTTGTTTATGAGAATTAAAAAGAAAGCAGTTCTGAGTCAAATTGCTTAAAGAAGGACGGTTTTTCTTGTAAACGTGTCTATAGACTTAGGTAATAACAATCAAAATTGAGTTAGCCCTTCCGTTTGGTATAAGTATTCTACTCTTTGGTTGGCCCAGAATTTGGCTACAAGAATATGTATGTCGCCTTCAGTAGTGGCCATCAGGTTCCTGTACCTAATAAGTAAACAACAGAATATGATATTAAATACCTAAACCAATCGTTTGGGACCAATACCAAATTAAGCAATTAGGTAAGCTCTCGGACAAAACCATCTTTGAGTAAAGGAAAGGCGGTAGGTAAGTAGGGATATAATATTCTCCATGTACTTCGGCATAGCCGTCCGTTACAGCTAGTTCCATCATTGTTTTTTTCTTGCTCGGTGATTACACAGATCGGTTGTTTGATTTTAACCTTTTTCTTTTAGTTTTAGGGCATTTCCCCAAAACACGCAGATTCTCGCTAGATGTGTCCCTACACAGTATCGGTTACCGATTTACAAGATCCGAGACCTATAATTTCAAGCCTTGTAAAATACTGACAGCTTCATCTTTGCTGGATGGAGAACTAAAACCAACAAGCCTATCTTAAATCGTAGTAAGAACATCTCAACTTGCGCTAAGCGAAGGGATTTATTTATAAAAATCCCTCTTCAATGCCTTATTGAATAATCGACGAACCATAGATGGGAGATACGGCCTCTCCCGACGCAAATTAATATTTTGCATCGGCGAATTAATATAATTAGCCGTAATTATTATTCAGTTTTGTGCGTTGCTTTATGAACGAGGTTGATGCATGGGAAAAACGTTTTTGTTTGATTTTTTGGGACAGGAAATGTTTCCCGTTGTAAACATTTTTGAAAGTAGTAGTAGGTCATTAATTTACTTTGATGTTTTCGTTGAAAAATTAAAATCGTAGATCTAAGTAAGTACATGATAATTTTTCATCTATAAAAATAATTGGTTTTAATTTATTTTTGTAGACTTAGCCGCGTTGCCAGCATTGCATTCCTATGGTTAATACAGATTAAACTTTTAGCATACCTAGCCTGGCAAGAAATACAGGATTTTTGGCTGCAAACTTTTACTTTGCTATCAATGAAAAATAAAACTGTTGTTGTCAATCAAAAAATACACAAACAAAAGGCACACTGCTATAAATGGCAAAACAGCGCCATCTGTGAATACAGAGTATTAACCGAACTGTAAATCAGAAACGTTCCATTCCTTGGCTAAGGAATTAATAAACACCTTCCGAAATGTAATTTCACTTTTAATTGAAAACAGTGATAAATGAGGTTAACGATACAAATACCAATAACATTGGAAATTAAAAGAAAATTGTCTTAATAATACCCATAAAAAATCACACGTATCATTGACACGTCTTGTAACGGAACGACATCCTTATGTCAACGCAAACAAAACTATGTCAAAATTAATTCTAAATTTCGTGTAAAAACAACAACAAAATCACACAACAATTTATGTGCAGCAATCCATGTGCTCCTTTAATTTGTTTATATAATAAAGAAACGTCGTGATGGCTGAAAAGTAAGTTTTTTCACGTAATTACGCTATCACAAAATCCATGTCAACATTGTATGGTTATCGAAGAAAGAGCATATCGAGGAATAAATGAGTTGTTTTGGTGAAAAAACGATTACACGGTTACTTTTTCAAATCTAGTAACAACATTTGCGAAATGAGAAACATGTTTTTGAAAGGTCATAGGGTTCAATTAGGAGAAGTATTCATTGCTTCCTAGTCGCTCATTTTGACAATGTACAAGCGAATTAGACGAATCGAGTAATGTCAGGCACATAACAGTAACAACCGAATCGTTTTGGTGTTAACTAGATGCTGACATAATTCCTTTTCTGAGGAAGTTTAGGAACCTGTACAGGTTTCATTTGGTTAGGCAAGTAATTTTTATGTTTCCAAGCTCATTTTTGTGAGATGGAGAGTTTTGAGGCTGATAATAATTCTTCTGTTGCTTTTCTTACATTTTTCTACATTAAGGAATCACTTTTGACATCCTTTTGTGGAAATATGAAAAAAAACTGCCACATTTCAAATCACATAGCCATGTTATACATCATAAATAATGGATGAGCATTACATAAGACAATGTTATTGCTTAATCTGTTAAGATTTTTCTCTCATTGGTTCTAATTTTGCCAAGCTTTGTTACTAGAGCTACATTATGCTCAAAACATGCAGAACAACTTTTACTTTAGTCAAGGAACAGCATCATTTTGAAGCTTGAATGGTGGATTAATTAACGGCAAAATAGCTTAACAAAAAAAGTACTAAACTTTCTTTTGGTTAAGCTATTTTGCAAATTAACTAAATATGTAATATACTATCTTAATAACCTTATACTTCAAAAAGAACAAAAATATATATTCCCACTGCTGGGAAACAAACCTTCTCTCTGGTAAGATAGTAAGATGGTACTTATAAAGTAATGTAAAATGAACACAAGCATTCATGATGTGTTCCATATTTAAAAGCTTATTCTATTCTTATCTAATCTTCTTAGCGTGTTGATGGCAAAATCATAGACAATAAAACATTTTTTTTTCAAAAGGCTAACATTCTCTTTTTTTTTACCCATAGGTCTAGTGATTCCAGTCCCAGTGAGACAGCCAGTACGCCAAGGCATGATGACAAGCAGGCCGGCAACTGGTGGGACACTTGGATATCTTCAGCTAAGACCAAGGTGAGTGGTCTATAGTACAATTATTTGTTTAATTTGTACACAAACAGCAAAATAAATAGGACACAAGTATAAATCAGTATGTAGGTATTACTATGTCTTATATTGGGTGGAAGTGACACTGTTGCACGAATGCTTACTACATATTCAGTACATCAGTCTGATATTTTTTTTTAATATGCCATTCCATACGTCGTTGTGTAGGTATTGCACTTTTACAGGAACAGCAGATTTTTTTTTAAATTACCGATGTAAGACTTACATGTGGTTACTGGTAGAAAAAAACTTATCTGTGGTACTGGTAGTATATGTGGTGTTGTGTGGTTGTGTTCAGGATGATGTACAGTCACAAACACCAATATGTAGACACTTTCCTAAATTAAAAAGCAATTTTCGCGAAAAATAACGATTGTAACTTGGAGATTTTTCACAAAAATATGAGTACCAGAATACTATGTTCGTAACAACATGAAATTTTAATCAGAACAATAGGAGAAAAACACTTATACAAGGTGTTAAGTGTTTACATATTGGTGCTCGTGACTGTACTGAATATGTGGTAAGTGTTGGGGGGTCGGTGGCCATTCCACCCGGTAAATACTTTAAGACTATATTGCCTGTCAGGACAAACTCTCATTTTATCTTAATTCTATTAATGTTTTACTCATGTTTTGTTGCAAGAAATGTCTAAGTGAAAAGTTTGTATTTTGCAATACTGCACTTGAAATGAGGAATACCGCACAGTAAGAACTTGCAGCCTAACATTAAATCACTAATATTTTACAAATTGATTGTCTAGGTACAACTTCATTCTTTGTCTACGGTAACTTCATAATTTTTATTTTAATATTATTTATTAATTAAATAATTATATTATTATATTTTTGCAAAAGTATGCAGTAATTTTCTTTGTTAAGACAAAGAAAATGAATGAGATAGAAAACATATTTTTCTTTGATACTTTTTTAATGAAAACCATGCAATCGTATCATAAACATTACTCATAGATAATTTTTATACCATTCCTTTGTGTTTTTATAGGAAGTAAACGTTGCCTTGTGTTAAGTTTATTTAGCTCAGAATAGAGGTACAAATTACGTCTTTATTCATATCAATTAATTGTTAGGTTTCAGTAAGATTTTAAAAAAAATCTGTTTTGTTATATGTGATACAACAAGGTGACCCATATTTAAGACTCAATATAATGTACAAAATGTGAACTACCATGAGAAATTTTTCAATAGCAGCCATGGAGACAGGATTTGTGCCCAGTTGATGGCAATACGCTCGCCCCCTATTACATGGGATTTAAACATATCTGGTGAAATTTGGGTGTCCTACTTAGTACACCTCTGCCAAATCCCCGAATTACAGGTGCGATGATGATGTTGTGCATCCATACTGTAGGGATTGCTGGTTTCAATAAAAAAACTCAACCTATTGCAGTCTAGTGCTGGACGTAGGCCTCTCCCAACCCAAGCTGTGCCACAACAGCCTGCCCTATGCCTTTTGTGTCCAGTCTGGGGATGCACATTCTTTTAGGGTTACTAATAACATAGTAATTGTTATAATAACTGCGTTCTTGAAGGGGTAGGCGGTACAGGCAGTGTTACACGTAGTACACACACAATACTTCACTATTTATATTTGTCCTTGTAAGACTAAAAGGAGGCTATCGTATAGTTGTTTTGGTTATTCTTCATCTTGTCTTCTTAAAGTTTCGATACTATGGCATGCAGTAATACCATCATTAGTCATTCTCTTTATGAAAATTGTTCTTAACTTCCAATCCATCTTGAACCTATTAAGAGGTACAGACGCCAGCACATCAAGCTACTACAATCTGTCAAATTTCCTTAATACATTTTCAACTTTATTGCTATAGTATTAGGTTCACGCTTGATTTGGAAAATTTTACAGGTTCGTGTAGGTTGATGTCCTGACGTCTACATCAAATTGCAAATACAAAGTAGTAAACATCTTTCATTAATATGCTTGTATTTGCTCAAGTGTTCTCTAAGAATAATTTTTTTTTTGCCCATCTGGGCAGAAAAATTATTTGTAGATTTCATGACGAAGTATCTTCTAAACTAAAACCCTATTAATTTATGTAAATACAGAAAAAATAACAAACAATTAGTATAGTAGCTTAGTGACAAAAAGTTAATATTTATTTTTACTGAGATAGTTTAGCTATCAATAGTGTTATTGATAACAAGGAAGAAGTTTTATCTTTCCAATTAAAAATTAAAGGGGTTGGTCACATCGACAACTTGGAGGGGTTGTCGCTGTCATCCTGATTGTGATTCATGATTGCTGTTTGCAATGATAAATATCTTTATTTGTCTTTTGAATGATGCATAAACTTTTGCCTTCTCACTTCATTGTCAATAAAATGACAAGGACAGATATAAACACTTGTTGAAAAACTAACTGTTAAAACCGCGCTAAGTGGCTTTTTGTCATATCTCTTTTGATCGTGCATATCAGTCATTGAAAGGTCCTTGATCAATACAGGATGTGTACTGATATGTTAATCATTCAATTGAACCTTAAAAGGACAAACGATAGTGGCGCCATCTTCAAAAATATTCGCCCAATACAAAACCTTCCAGTTACTGATTGTATGATGAGGAAAATGTGGATATAAAGTGCTTCACGCAATTTGATGATAGATAAGTATTTGTTTATGTATGAAACTGTTGTTTTTATGTTAGCGATATTTTAGACTTGAGTGGTAAATATTCAGACCGTTATATTATAAAGCCTTTTGTGGTTGCAAGCAGTAACCATAACATTTCTAAACAATAATTGTGATTAGTATTGGATGTAGCATGAATTGTGACGTACTATACTAAGTGTATGCCGAATATTACAGTTGTCACCCCGTCACCCGGTATGTACATCATCAGTGGTGTCCAACATAATTTTATGGAGGGCCAAGTTTAGTATTTTTGTAACCGTGCCCTGGGCCAAAAAAAAAAACAAGCTTCGCTGGACTAGACTACGAGTACGACGATGCGGTCTGCATTCGCGGGTAGTTGAGGTGGGGCGGGGGTAAGTTGATATGGCGCGGGAATAACTGACTTAGGGACATTTTAAACAATGTTCGCGCAATATTTATTGATGTCTTGTAAAGTTTTAAATAGCTCGCGTTCCGAGTGAAAAACCTATGCGGGCCGGTAGCCGTATATTGGACAGGCCTGTACTACATAGGTACTTCACATAATGGCATAAAAAAATAAATACATGAAACCTTTTTGGTCGGAATTATTCGCCATGACTAACTGTCCCGTATCTAATCGGGCCTCGTTCGACCGTTTAGCGAATAAAGAAACTGTTTATAGTATGACTACTTTAAGTGTGCAGTTCAAGGTGGCGCTGCTTGTCATGAAAATGTTCATCGTTACGTGAAACTTGGTACATTTATTTTAGTTCCGTGTTTTCCCGCCTGCAGAGATAAGTCGGTTGAAGTTTATATGGCTACGCCATGTCAGACATGTACCTATAATACCCACTTAAAGAATGCGTCCAAATTAGCCTGGGCAATGAATGATTGTGGTTGGAAAAGTTGAAAGCAGAAAATCTGACTTATGAACTTTGTTTGGACTAGTTAGAAGATAAACATATTAAAAGTCCTGACCCCTCCGAGGTGAGCCCGAGGGATGGGAGGGCAAAGAAGGTCCTGTTTTTTGGTTTTTTGCTTATATCTCCAAAACGATGCATCGTATTAAATTTTGTTGTACTACATAATAAAACATCATAAAATTCTCTACAACGTTGCTTTTTAATTTTTTTATCTATCTCTTATCGTTGAATTGGTATGAGCTCCGAAAAACGAACAATTTTTAAAAATTTGTCCAATTTTCTGTCCCGTTCGTCTTCGTTTTTGGTTTGCATCTCGAAAACGGTGTGTCGCATGAATACTTGTTGTACTACACAATGAAATCTGATAAAATTCTCTACAACTTTGCAATTTTTTTTTTTTTTTTTCTTTCGTTTTTTTTTTTTTTTTGGAGATTGATAAAAAGTGTGGCAAACAAAGTTGTAGAGAATTTTATGAGGTTTTATTATGTAGTACAACAAAATTTTATACGACGCATCGTTTTCGAGATATAAGCAAAAAACCAAAAAACGGGACCTTCTTTGCCCCCCCATCCCTCGGGCTCACCTCGGAGGGGTCAGGACTTTTAATATGTTTATCTTCTAACTAGTCCAAACAAAGTTCATAAGTCAGATTTTCTGCTTTCGACTTTTCCAACCACACACCCTTTTTGAGCACTCATTTACCAGACTAAATGCAAAGTGTTGCGAATGGAAATTATTCTGAAAATCTGCAATACAGCGGAATAAATGTCTGCTGGTGTTTTAAAATATTACACCCTGTTTTGCTCACAGGGGTAGGTTTATTCCAAGGAACACAAGGTGTGTGTAATGAACAAAAAAAACTTACTCATTCAAATATTCAGTTTTTTTTTTAATTAGGTAAAAAATACTAAGATTGTATGTAATTAAATTATCAAAAAGATAAGTTGACTTATCCAATCTTCTTATAGTCTTTACAGACTATTAATAACTTAACATTCGTTTCGGTCGTGGAGATGTTTAAAGTAAAAATCTTACATGAAAAACAGGTATTTAAAAAAAAAACTTGTGAAAAAGTTAGAACTTTGACCCCCAATATCTCCGTAACTAGGAGGTTCCCAGGTATGGCTTTTGGCTTCGTGAAGTGCCTTGTTACACCCTTTATTGTTCGTCATCCCCTGTCGCAACCCCCTTACCAACCATGCCATCTTTCACACGGTCCATCCAACGTTTCTTTGGTCTTCCCCCACTCTTGTAACCATCCAAATTCACTGATACTCCAAACTTTTCTCACGATGTAGCAGTAGTTAAATAAAGTTACATAAAGATATTCTGAAACTTAGGTTCATTTTTCCAAAGAAAAGCCGTTAAATGGTTTATTTTATGAAAGCATAATAAATAATAAGTTGATCAAATTCCAATCTTATATTTCGACAGGCCACCACAGTTATTTATAGCGTTAAGAGGGAACATGGGCTGCTATTTTTCATACAAATGTATTCCCCTTTTTTCTTCCTGTTTTTTTTTTTTTCATAAAATCAAAGGCTACTGTAGGCACATCCCTGTCATTCCTTTTTTTTCAGCAACTAATAAGTAAAGAAAATATGACCCTCCATACATGCGAAACAGCCCCATTTTTACAGCAGTGATTAGAGCAAAGCAACCAGCTAAATTCGAAAAGTTTTGAGCATAAAAGAAATTGATAGGAACCATACATACTCTTTCTGAAAATTTTAATGTCAAAAATAATTGAATCGGCTCAGTTTTCGAGGAGAAAAAAGGGGAATACGAAACGTCGCGTCGATCTCGTATTTTTTTTTGTGATATAATCGATCTGAGCTGCAGCAATCCCTATCACACTCGTAAGGGACAGGCTTGGGCTGCGGGGCTGTTCGAAAGAGATACCGCGGCCTTGAAACACAAAGGGCAAAGAAGGAACATAGATGGGTTTTAGTCAGTAAAAGACTGACACTCCCTCCCACTCCACCCAGAGCGGGGGGGGGGGGGTTATTTGATGACTTCCCATCCAAAGGGGTAGGCTTGACGCAGCGCGAAGGCAATCGTTTCTTCAAATACCAATTTTTTGGCCCTGTTCTCTCTTAAGATAAACTTATTACGACGGTAACATTCAGCCGAATTTTACGAGCAACGCGGTGATTCGGCAACTATCTACATAGGTACTAGAAATTCAGTTTTTACCGTTATGCTCATAAAACCAATATGTTACTGAAATATCGCATGAAACGACTAGCGGGGTCACCGACATCGAGGAAACTGTTTTATACTGAGTCACTTCAGATCAAACATGCGTATCTAGATCTACTGTGTTGCTAATTTTCCAACCAACATGTGAAAATAAACTCTAGCCCCATCCTTATAAGGTGTAATTTTGGTTGTTGGGTAGTGAAAAGAGAAAAAAGGTTGTATTTTTGTGCTGCGTGGCGTAAACAAAGACGGCATTGATGATCAAAAACAAAAACTTGTAATCCTTGGACCGTCAAATGCATTTTAGATTTGCGATTTTTAATTGCATTTTTCTTAATAGTTACTTTCCATACCGACTAGTATTTAATTGTATCTTTTAAAATTGTATTTTCAAAGCCTTCTTATAGTATCGTTGAAAGAATTCGCTGCTTTACACTATTTTTGGGTCAGCCCAATTTGCACGGCCTTTGAATCGAACTCAGGACCTCATGCTCAGCAGTCGCGCTTGCGACCGCTAGACCAACGAAGCAACACGTATTTTTCTTCCTCACTCGCATGTAATAAAAACTGCATGTATTTCATCATGCTAAATAATATCAGCAGCGCGGGCGATCTTTAGGTTAAGCCGTGCTTGCCTAGGTTGGTCCGTGGATGGGTGACCCTGACCACCCATTACATACCGAGTTTCCTCCGTGCCTCGGAAAGCACGTTAAGCCGTTGGTCCCGGCTGACATTTGTAGATATTTGACAGTCGTTACAGGTGGTCAGTGGCCCAAAAAGTCTGACAACCGGTCTTACCAAGGGGTATCGTATTACACAGTACTAATTGGGTTGTGGAGGTCAGATAGGCAGTCGCTCAATGTTAAATACTGGTATTCAGCTGCTTCCGGTTAGACTGGAAGCCGACCCCAACATAGTTAGGAAAAGGCTAGGCAGATGATGATGTACCTATTTCATCATTACAGTATAGTACTTTCACAGTTAATTTACCCCAGACTTGGCATCATTGTCTAAATCACATTGATCTTTATTCCCGTCACAATAAAGTTGCTACTACGAACATAACATAACATCCTGCCTGTAATCCCCGTAGGGTAAGGCAGCGGTGTACCTACATTTCGCCAGTTATATTTAAGTCCCATGTAATAGGGCGAGCCTATTGCCATCAACCGGTCCATTATGTTGACACTAGCTATTAAATTATTTGTGTAAACAAACTCAAGATATTTCAACACAAACCTAAAAATATCTATCGGCGACGCTAAATGATAAAGGTCAGCGTGTTTCAAACATGTGTACACTGTAATGATATTCATTTAATGCATCGCCACCTTGAGAACCCGTTTGAAAGCATTAATTACTAAATACTATTTTAAATTCGATGTTCGATAAACTTGGATATCGTAGAGGATTAGTGATTGCTGTATTTAGAAATCTTGTTTATCTTGGGTCCAAATATAGCTCCTAGGGATACCCCTACGGGGCTGCGGGTCTTTTCGAAAGAGATACCGCGGCCCTGGAACACAAAGGCCAAAAAAGGAACATCTAGGTTTTAGTCAGTAAAAGTCTGACACACTAGGTTATTTGATGATTTCCCATCCAAAAAAAGGGATACTCCTAGGAGCTATATTTGGGCCCAAAATATACAAGATTTTATGAGATATTAGCACTTCGCCCGCGACTTCGTCCACAAAAATTATGATAACTCAGCTAATATGCTAGGTATAAATATAATTTATAGCCTATAGCACCCATGAATAATGTGGTTTTCGCCAGTGGAAGAATTTTTAGAATGGGGTCATTAATAGTCGTTAGTTAGTATCATCTGATTCTCTATTTCAAAATCAAGTCTCATTAAAGTCCCATTATGTGATGGGATCTCAGAAAACGAACCGCCAATAAAGCTGTGACAACGTGGTAACACTTAATATTACCTACTATTACTAAATATTAAACCTTGATCTCAAACAGTGATGGGCGTAACTAGTTATTTATGTAATCTAATTAATAATTGAATTACATAATAATTTGATTAAAATGAAATTTAATTACATATTATTCAATTACATTGTAATTAGATTACTTTGAATGTGCTATGAAATTAATTACAATGTATTTAATTACGAAATAATTTGATTACAATGTAACCTAATTACATAGTATTTAATTATATTTTAAATATAATTGCTCGAGAAAGACCATCAACGAAGTCGAGGGAGGATGACTATTTTAAAATAGATTCAAGTTCGGATTCAGACAACCAGAGCAGTGAACCAAGATCCAAAGCTGAACTTATAGTCACTCATTTTTTGGCAGAAGACAGCAGAGAACTTCAAATATTAAATAATCATAAGGAAATTAAAGAAATATTTTTAAAATTTAATACCCCTCCACATTCTTCTGCACCTGTGGAACGTATGTTTTCGTACGCGACAATGATCAATTGTCCGAAAGCAAACCGTTTGTCAGACGAAATGTTTGAAAAAAGGTCACATTAAAGGTTAATTTAAATTATAAATCAGAAATCTAATTTTTTTTTATCAGCCATTGGTGAAAATTATAACTAATAAAAGATTTAAAACTAAACAATGATTGACAGGTGATAACATTTTTTTTTTGTATAATTATGTGTTTTATTTTCGTATTTGTCAAATAGGGCATTTTTGTAAGAGGTGTCCCAATACTTATATAAATGTGTAATTACATTTTATCAGATTACTTATGTAATCTATTATAATGTAATTAGATTAACTTGCATTTCAATTACTTTGTATTTAATTACAGTATGTACTCATTGCAATTAGTTACTTAAGTAATCTGTTACAAAGTATTTCAATTACTAATTACAATGTAACTGTAATTTGTAATTATTAATCTAAATATTTTTTGCCCATCACTGATCTCAAAGGGAATAGGGTCCCCTAAACCTAAGTGCCCAAGTGGCATAAGGCTAGCATCAAATGTGTAAAATATACTACGACATCTTCATCCACAAAAGTCTTTGAACTTAGACCAAAATATTCTAAACCAGTTTCTAACAAGGTTACGAAAAGGAGAGCCTATTTGTTGCTTGCTGTACAAGTTTTATTAAATACATAATATTTATACAAAAAAAAAACTTGTGTAGCCCACTGCTTATAAAACCATTAACATAAATCAAATACGGGGTGGAGGGCAGTCCCTACTGGGTGAATGCTGACCATGTGCATCCTAGCAAGACTAAGGCTACGGTCCCTGACCTAACTGAAGGACAGGACTATGAATTCCGCGTCATCGCCGTCAACCAGGCCGGCCAATCAGAGCCAAGCGAGCCTTCTGACATCGTCACAGCTAAAGACAGATTCGTTGCTCCTAAGATTCTTACACCGCTTAGAGAGATCGACATTCAGTACATCATTCAGAACACAGATATTTGTCATCGGTAATTTTAAAAAACACTTTTGTAGCTTTTGCACCAAATCAGCCAACACGCAATAGACCCGACCCTCGCCATGGGCTATAGCCAACTCCCTCTTACAGAAAAGCCTGTCCCAACAGTGGGAACGGCTGGTTATACTCTCAGATAAAACCTTTTTTTAGTTTAGTTTTCGCCTAAGCAAAGATTCGTTATACTTACATACATGTTATAATAATCTATGTAGGCCAGAGTTGTAAACAATATGAATTATCTGTGTTATGTGTACATTACTTTATTTTGTGATAATTTATCTTTTAGATAAAACTTTACTTAACTTGAAGTAATAACTGGTGTAGAGCAGATAAAAACTGTGAATTGCGAACTTCATATTTTGTCAACTCGCTAAAAATAAATCGAAATATAGACAACTATTTTTGAGATAGTATCTATACATATAGGCAAAACAATATTCTCTTATCTCATAGATAACAAAATGTAAGCTATAGATATCAATTCATTCACTATTGTTGCACTTTTCCGAGGCTAGCATTATCAATATTGATATACAATAGACGTAAATTGAAAGTCGAAATAGACCTTCTTATCAGATTGATACAGTTCAGATTTGCTCAGTTAATAAGAAATCTTCTACTTATCTTAACGCAGGTTTCCCATCATCAGATGTTAAAGTAGTCTGAAAAAAATCAGTTCCTAAACTATAATGATGAACGATAATATTGTGTAACCACCTGTTGACAACTGGCTTTTAACGCCAGTTTCATTATCTGTACTTCTAATATTATACAGAGAAAGCACGAATTTTCTGTCACACTGCCTATCAACTGTTATTAAACGAGGACATAACCTTAGAAATTATACTGCTACTAAAACAAAACAAAATATTAAAAAAATACTTTAAGCACCGACCGAAATTATCATCATTTCAGTCAAAAGTCGTCCACTGGTGTAGGTACATAGCCTCCCGTAAGCGTCAGTTCTACAATGCGCGAAGCATACAGAAGATTAAATCAATCAATATCTTTATTGTGGATCATAGGTAGATTCCCGCAACCTTAACCAGGGCTTCGGTCCACCTTGGTTCATTACTTGAGTATATTGAACCATACCACTACTACTACCTACTACCACTTGTGCACTATACAGGATGTGACGGACAGCCCTCCACAAACTGATGGGGTGAATTCAGTATATATATAATACTAAAATGACCGGTACAAGAAATTATTTCAGGAATGTTATGGGAATCCAATAAATTTTATTTGTTTTATTTCCTCATACGCAATGTATCGTTGCCGTGGCAAAACGCACGTAGCGAACAGCAAGCGCGACGAATGAATTTTAATTAAAATTTCGATGAACTCTGTAGCTAGGCAGGAAGTGAACAGCTGATTTCACTGGTAGTTCGTTAGAGTATTTCAACATCCATTGTTGGATTTTTTATTTTAGCCGTATTATTTACATAAATGGAGTGCTGCGTACAGGGAATCTAATTTTACATTGAAAAAAAGGAATAGTGACTGAATTAAAAAGAAAAAATCCGGTGGAATATGATTCAAAATAAGGAGCTGAATGCACTCTGTCAGTTTGTGGAGGGCTGTCCCTTACACCCTGTATGTAAAATCTCTAGCGTCGATTAAAAGTTTCAGCTGAAATTGGGTGACATGCCCGAAAAAGGTCAGGAGGCGTCAATACAGCCTGAGCTGACCAATTTGAGGCATGCCTTTATTCAAACGATGTTTTTTGTTGTTTCTAGTCAGCAGAGGTGTATACGATGGTGAAGAAGGACCTGGACGAGATAGGCACCGCGGTGAAGAGCGAGGCCAGCCATGTGTTCAGTACTACGTCCACTGTCATCGGGAAGACCTTCAAGGTATGCATTATTCCGTACCTATGTGTAGTTGATTTTAAATCAAGTATTGCAATACAATGCTAGCAATAGGCCTCTCCCAAGTTGCACCACAACACCACATCAACAGCTACTACCTTGCCGACTTGCGTTTTTTTTTCCAATGCGCTCACTATGCACGCGAGGAAATCAAAAGTCATTTACACAAATTAGGATGTGGATGAGCAACTACAGTACTTTCACAATTTATTATGGGAATGTAGCTTCGCCTTCTTTGTTTTTCTGACATTCAAAAGTGCATGTTATGGTCTAATTGAAATAAATGCTTTGAGTTTGAGCAATTTTCGTCACTTCCATTTGCCAGTCGTTTTAGCTGAGGGAAGAACTGGCAGATCACATCCCAGCAACACATCTGTCTGTTGGTTATACCTTCACCAGTACCAAGTCAAAGACTATTATTTCAAACACAACTTTCTTACTCAAGTAATTCCCATTGTCTACATTTTATCTGAGCGTTCAGATCAAGTCTAATCCTCCAAGTAATCCCTACCAAGGTTGAAACATTTACAATATGACCTCGAAATTTTGTGTATCCAGAAGTGAATAATTTCGGCTATAACTCCTGATGACCAATTTTCTTCATAATACAAATGAATGACAATTTGTTTCACAGTTGGACGTGCCAGAATCGCCAGCAAATGTGATGAAAAAGAGCCTTAGCAGTTTCATTGGTAAGATACTTTGTTAAAACTGTTTCTTTTACTCGACATCAAAACTTTTTTCTTTAGCCTACGAGCCGATGGAATAAGTACCGTATTAAATGATCCAGTGTGTGGCCATATTAAACGCAGCAACATTTTGGAAGGACCTAAACGAAATGCAAAAGTGCAGGTGTCGGGACCCTTCGGCCAATCCAACTGAACTAAAACTGCAGACATTCATTAACATCACGCCTGTAAAGAAGGGTTAGGCAGAGGTGTACCTAATAGTACACCAACATTTCGCCGGTTATGTTTAAGTCCCATGTAATAGGAGGCGAACCTATTGCCATCAACCAGGGACAAATCAGACTCCGTGGCTGCTACTGACAAATTCCAGATGGAAAACAATAACAATTGGCCTGACCCGGGAATCGAACCCAGAACCTCAAGCAGCTGTCCTCGTTCACATTCTTTACTTGTATTATACACATAATGTATTGCTGTTATCCTCCAGGTCAAGTGAGCACAGTACTGAATCCTGAGCCAGATGACGAAGACGACACAGAAGTTATCCTGTCTTCGGGAGACACCACTATGCTGTCTACTTATAAGGTAATATCATTCGTCTTACAAACAACATACGTATGTACAACATACATACGAGTCTTGGCGGCTTAACTACTGACCCCCAAAAGGAACGTGCATTATATTGGCATATGAAGAAGGTCCTGCAGCCACTTGTACGATCAAGAAGTGAAAATTTTAAGCAATTAGGAAACACATTCCTTTCTTACGTGGACGTGTCATCTTTTCGAACTGTAATTTTCATTCAAACACGTAATAGAAAAAATAATAAGGTGCAATAAAAAATAACATATTGTTACTCAGTATGAGGTTTTTTTTATTTGATGACCTATATTATTTACTAGCTGTTGCCCGCGATCTTCATCCGCGTGGAATTATTAAAAAAAAAAAATACTTCCCTATTTGAATCGGAAGGGTTTTATTTTTTTTGCACGGAACCCTAATCATTTTTCTAAAATAAAAGTAGCCTATGTTACTCCTTTTAAAATCAGGTATCGGTTTAGCCGGAGCAAACACATACAAAAATATAAAAGAATGTTTTTTTTGTTATAAGTACCACATATACTTTCATATGCATTCAGTAAAAAACTGTTATTTTGACATTACATATAGACACTTCAATTTTATTTATTTGTACAGATGTTAGCAAAAGAGTACCATGTCCGACAACGATGTCTAATCGTTATCTTTACAAATAATTATTTACAGAAAGAACTAGAGGCCTTACAACGCGTCGACGCCACATTCATAGTCCCGGCCTACAGCCCAGAGTTCGAGGCCTGGCGGGCGAGCCTCGAGACCAACGAGGCCGGACTCATCAGCCTGAACTCTGCAGGCCGACGCCTCGACGCGAACCCCACGCTAAAGGCACAGTACGACAAACTGGTGCCCGATGCTGTGTCACACGATGACTTCTGGGAACGGTGAGTGTCACGTACAGTTTTGGAGGTATGCAGAACAGGTTTAAAGTTCTTCATCCCCCATAGAAAAGGGAGGATCCTCCGACCAGACGGGTATTATTTCTGGTGGGCTACTGCCCGACTGTTGTTGTCGGGTTTTTTTTTATATAGTCTTAAGTTGCGTATAACATTATCTGCGCGATTTGGAATTTGGTGTTAGTTCTTCATTTGTGGCATAGATGGCGTTGTAGTACTTTTTGTACTATGTTGCTGTAGTACTTTTCATAGTGCCGCTACACAGTTGTCTCGAGACCACAGAGACTAGTCTGAAACTGCTGACCATTTGTTGGACGTTAACTCTTCGTTCATTAGGGTTTGTCAGGGCAGCGGATCTATTACATAACGATCGCAGTTATTTATATAAGAAACATGCACAATGTTATAGATGTAAATCTAAGCACAGTAAAATTAAAATTAAAAAAATTATAAATCCCGCTACACAGACCCGATGCCACCCCACGCGTTTTCATTGGTCAAATGGCAAACCGTGGCTTAACGAGAACATTTGGCCACTGACCACTGATGCTTCTTAGACGTCGCGTGGCGTAGCTTGTTTATACCTTTACGTATAGTATATTGCACCGTAAATCGTAGAATCTTTGAATTAACATTTTAAAACTAAAGATATTTATTATCTATTCTTCTCACAGCTACCTGTTCCGCGTGGCGCTGCTACAAGACCGGCTGGCGGCCGCGGCCCGCAAGCAGCCGCAGGAGGAGCCGTCCAGCGACCCCGTGCTCGCGCACCTGCCCATGCAGACGCCCATCGAAACGTTAGTGTTCTAACTTACTTTTGTAACGCGGAGAAGTTTCTAGAGTTATCTAGAAGCCGTTTTGTAAAAAGAAGTAGCGGCCTCCAATTAAACGAACAGGTGATACCGTTCGTTTAATTTTATAAATAAATAGCTAATGCTCACGGTTTCGCCCGCGTGGTGTTAGGGAATTGTCCCACTGGATAAAAAGTATCCTATGTAATAAATAATCCTGGTAATAAACTATTTGTGTCCCAAATTTCATCCAAATCCGTACAGTCGTTTTTGCGTGAAAGAGTAACAATCCATCCATACATCCAACCACCCTCACAAACTTTCGCATTTATAAGGTAGGAAGGCTCAGTACATGCCATGATAGTCTACTGAACGTGATCCGACACGTAGTTAGACGGCTCATCTTTATTGTCCTTAAATACTACTATAAACTGAGAATTACAGAGCACACAAAAATTATACGCTAAAGAAAATAAACAAAACGTAGGCCTAAAATATAACTATCCTATATTTCCAGGAGTCCGAAAAAGGTCCTATCAGGTTTGGAAGAAGAAGACGAAGATAAACCCTTTGAAAAGTCCTTCGAGAAGCCATTCGAAGCACCAGACATGGACAATGTCGTCGCCTGGGAAGACGGTAAGTCTAAATAGAGATGTAGCGTGAAACTTTTATCTACAGGGTCGAATTTAATTAGCTAGCGGTACCCCGCAAACGTGGCGGGTATCGATACATAAATAAGATAAAACGAAACAAAAATCTTTTGGGGTCATTAACAGCAGATAGTATGAACTTGAAGAATGAGTTTGTTTTTTTTTTGTTTGTATTGTTCCCGCAACGTCTGTGAATTTTACACATTTTTTTTTCAACTTAAGACGGAACAGGGCTCCAAACAATTTGAAAAATAGGTATTTCAACAAACTTTTGCCGTCGCGCTGCGTCAAGCCTTCCCCCGTAGAGTGCGATAGGGACAGTTGCAGCTCAGACCGATTATATAACAAAAAATTTGACGAAATCGACGTTTCGTATTCCCCTTTATTCTGATCGATATGATATTAAAATTTTAAGAAAGAGTATGTCTAGGTTCCTTTCAATTTCTTTTATGTTAAAAACTTTGTCTGGTAGACCTCTAATCACGGTCGTAAAATTGGGGCATTTTTTTGTCGATTTTGGAGGATCATATTTTCTTTACTTATTAGTTGATGAAAAAAAGGAAATGACAGAGACAGTCTACAGCAGACCTTGATTTTATGAAAAGAAAACGATTGCTCTGGAGGCATTATTCAGGAAGAAAAAAGGGGAATATAATTATATGGAGAATCGCAGCCCCTGTTCCCTCTTAAACAGCATGAATCAGAAAAGTGTGGTCATTTGATTCAATTTGATGATCCTTGAATATGACCATACATTCTGATACTTGTGTATTTCAAGACAATGAATTAACTACAATCATTGACCCAAATATTCACCAAATCTTTTTTCTTTTTGTTTTATCGTGTTAAGATATCGATATCCGTCACATCTGCAGTTTCGCTAGTTAATTAAACGTAACCTTGTATAATCGATTCTTTGAGCGCCTCAATCGATACTGTTTTCGATTACCTGTAAGCCGAGATCGACTCTAACCGTCCCTATATTGGTCTTTATTATAATGTCTTAATTAATTGTATTTTGGTGAATAAAACCTCTGTATGAATTTTGTTTTTATATTCCTTTATAATGTTATTATGTATTTTTACAAGTAAATATCACTTGGATATGATCGTATAGGATTAATCAGGGTAATCGTCATCAGAAGTATGCAAGGGGTAATCGGAAGAGGTCAATTTCCGGTAACTGGAATTGCAACCTCCCTAGCCAGCATACCCTTGAAGGCGCTCCCTCCCCGGGAGCATTCCTGTAATGTAACAGTTTCGATTCGAAAATTACAGTAATCGAGCGTTACAGTGCGCAAGCTGTAACGCTACACCTTGTAACAATGACTTATTTGTGTACAAAATGAATCTTCGATTGTTACACTACAGCGAATGATACGGCGAGGGAGCGCTAGTACCCCTTGCATTTACTGTTCACAATGACTCTGTTTTACTACGATAGCTTGGTAATATAAATACTTAAATGCAAAAGAAATATTTAGATAATAGACAAAAAAATGCTTTTATTCATTATTCATATTTTCATATAATACATAGATGTAGTGGTTCTTCTATTCAATTATCACCGTTGGCTTCAACCGCAAAGGTTTATCACGAACCAGTGTGAAGTCCAAGAAGTTTTAACCCCAACATTGATCACTTGCATTCAAGAACCACAATTCAAATCACGTTCCAAATAATCGTACCTCTGTACAGAAGACTTCGCCAACGACGTGGAACTCACAGAAGAACAACAAACACTCCTTCTAGAAGAATACGAAAGAGAGATCGCAGGCAAGAAGATGACCAAACAGACATGTTCCCGCGACATTACCAACAACAACACAGACAAAACGACGAGCACAGACAAAAAAAAAACAAAAGCCGCACAAACCAGAGACAAAATGAATAACAAACAGACTAAAAATAAAAATGGCAGGTCACCGAAAAAGGCGCCAAAATCTGACGTTTGTGGAAACAATTTAGTTGAAGATTATTTTGGGGAAAAAGAGGTGAAAGATGATGCTAGCGCTAATTCAGATGAAAGCTGGGAGAAGGAATTCGAAATTGATGACGTTGTTGAACAGAAAGCATGAGACAGTCCGGCCATAGACTAATGTAAGGATAAATATAGTTCGGATGCATTGTGCGGCGCGAAATATTGTGACGTTAAAACTTTTTTGGATCACACAAAAATAGCCATAACTTGATTTATTTAAAATACTTTATAGACATTTGTTAGTGATTTGTTCTACATTGTCTTTATTCTATGTTTACATCATCAGAAAAAACGTTGGTCTTTCAAATCTCAGTCTCATGACGACTGCACACAGTTCCTAATTGACTGACGAGTATACGAAAAGTATGTTATGACTGCCAAGCGATTAAGGCCGATATGTCGTACACACAAAGTTCAATATAGCATTACAGTCACAAGTATCGTGATACGCACAATGTTCCGCGAAGCCAACAGCGCACATTACAAGCTTTTGCGTCGACAGCCTGGCGATATTCGTTATACATCACCTACTTTACGTGTTTTGCGATTGTAGCCTTTAATTATGTTACAATATAACTTCGTTTTGATTGCAACTAGTTTAAAATCTATTGTCAGTTAAAAAGTAACTTATTTCACATAATTACAAAGTTAAAATTGGTGTAAGTTCTATATTTACGTTCTGATTGGCGTCGATGATCGTCGAGTCCTATACGTTTATGTCAGTATATGTAAATATGTAAGGGAATAATTAGGGAGATCAAACAGGGACCTAGGAAATAGCTTAGTTGTACCTAAATGATTGAAATGTCGAGTTTTCATAGTTTCAGACTCATAGAACGAATAAACGTGATCAGCAAATTTAAAATGCGTTCCAAAGCTGTCGGTGTCACCATTCCTATGGAAAATTGACAATAACAACTTTTGAACGCGGTTTAGATGTGAATTTCACCCTAAGTTGAACGAAACTTTTGAATCCTCATTAACCTTTTTAAATGTTGTGCATGTCCAACGAATATAACCAGTCTGTCTATTCCTATAACACGTTAAAGTTGAAGCCATGTTAATTACGATATATAATCAACTGTATACATTGTTATATTGAGCCAGAAATATTTGCAAGAATGATCCCATCTCTCCTTAGGCCCGGTGTTCTCCTCGCCGTTCCACTCGTCTCATCTTTGGTGGAACAAAAATGAGACGACCGGAATTAAGAGAACAGCAAGGTTCGACCAATCACAAGAGACGAGACACACGATGTGGATTCCAACCAATCTGATTGGTCGATTGCCGCACATCTCCTCTTTCCTCCGCTCGTTTCAACTTTAGTATGAAGGCCTAACAATGTGAAATTAGCCTAGCTAACCGTATTCTTCATAATTTTGTTTGCCAACTTCGGTGTGCGAGGGAGAAAGAACTACAGTACACAGCTGTAAATATAGCACATCGATTTTAAAAACAAATCGGTTTTGTAGAGCATTGTCTCTGTCACTCATACATATGATGCTCTCTTTCTAAGGCCGATTTGTCATGTTTCGCCGGTGTACTGTAGAGAACGATTAGTTGACAATATACTTAGTCAATAAATGTTTTGAAAACTTGACGTCAAATTATATTAACGCCGAATTGTAGTTTGAGGACTGACCATGATGTAAAATAGATATATTTTTAGTAATAATACATAGTGTTGTATATAAAAATGGCGATATACTGTTTGGTAAACGTTAAATATTACACCGCACAATATTCAATGACAAGGCTCGATTAACTTAATTTTTTCGTGACACAAAAAAATATTATAGATTGAGTGAGAGCAATGTAACTTTAAGTCTCTTTAAAAAAAACTCGGGTCATCCATACGTTTTTACAGTGTAGGTATTGAACGTATGGAACAGCTGTTTTTTTTAACCAGACGCAAAATTTCATCAGAATCATGTACTCCAGCCGTGGTAAAAATGTCACAATGGCTTCCACTGTATGTTTTACGAGAAGAATTTCTTCATAAAATGTTCTATCAAATTTTTTTCACCAAACACTATGTATTATTTTAGCATAAGTGCACATTTCTCGAGCCAAACCGGCCCCTATCCTATTGCATTTACTTTTACTTCACATTTTCAAAGTATATCACCGAAAAGGTTTTATATCTTTGTCTTTGTATGCGTTTATCCACCTCCTTTATGTACTAACATGGGTTTTTAAGAGTTTATTTGTAACGAATTTATTTTATAGTCATTCCACTATTATGCTGCCTACCTTAAAATATTGGTATATTTGTAAACATCGATGTCAATAATGGAAGAAGTATCTTCACTATTTTTATGAATGTTATTTAAGAGCGTAGGTAGTCAAAGAATTAGAACTTATTTAAATCCTACTTTCTTAATATTTTTCTTTCATTGAATATACTTATTTCTTTATAATTTAAAACATTAAACTAAATTGTTTCCATCAGAGCCAACCAGTTTACTGTCTTACGAATTATTTACAAATTGCTTACAAATCTTGCAAGTGGTACAATAATATATTTGAAGTGTGATATCCCACTAAATAGGTCTCTGAAATAGTTGTAAGTAGATAGTAGTTATAATTTTGTGCGCTGGTAACATCTATGAAAGGGCTGGCCTGGCAAGTGTAACTAGTGTTGCCAGAAATCAATAAAGAACGTTATTCAAATTATCGATAAACATGCTGCCTTATGAGCTTATAAATATTTTTTCATGATAATGAAAACTAAATAGTATTAAAACCGTCTAAATCAATCAATTTTAAATTAAATGGATTTATTCGTAACATTAAAATTTGTATTATAAGCATATAAGCCTGCCATCATCTTGTAAAGCCAAGCCTATTGCTATATAAAATTATTCTATAATATTCGATAGCAAATCTCGATTTTAGGCAACATTAGGCGCAATCGAATGTCTTAGGATCCTTACCCTCGACACCAATTCCTAGTATTATATTTGGAACTCGTAATATAAAAAAATATAAAGTTTGTAAATGTTCCTGTATAGAATGGTCCATGTTAGCTCTTGTTAGGCGCGAATTACACAGAAACGTAAGATGCGGCGCAGGCGTGGAATTTATAAGGAAACGAAAGAACGGCGTGCCCGCGCCGCGCCGCTTGAGTATAATTTACGACATGTCGCCTACATACATTTTGTATGAAAATGTTTTGAAGCGGCATCATGCCGGCGCCGCGCCTTCACCTTACGCCGTTCCTGTGTAATTCGCGCCTTAGATCTCCATTGAAAGTTTATTAGATACTGTGATTAATGTGTTATCTACGAAATGGACGAATGGACATCGAAATCACATCAAAAATATAAAATAGTTTGTCGGGGTTGGGCTTTCTATACAGGGGCCCAAAAAAAACTATGGAATTGGGGTCTTGAAGCATTCATCGTCAGTTAAAATTATAAGTGTATTTTCAAGTGTACTTTAAAACGTTTGGTTTATAAATAAATATTAAAATTAAGTGCAATAAAGTTAACTTACATTTAACTCGACATTTATTTTAAATATATTTAGGTTAAAACTCTCAACTAAATGAGTTGACTCTAGGTATCGTTATGTTTGTGTAAATTATGATTATTATGAATATGAATAAAAGTTATTTAAAAATCGTAGTTGAATTTGGTTTTATTTGTTAATTAAACAAACAGTATTTGTTGGTTCAAGACTTGAATCTAGTTTACAATATTATTTTGCAGCACATCAAGCTACTGCAATCTGTCAAATTTCTTTAATAGATTTTCAACTTTAGCGCTAAAGCATTAGGTTCAAGGTTGATTGGGAAAATTTGACAGTTTCGGGTGGTTTGATGTGCTGGCGTCTGTACCTTAAATTGGACCTAAGTTAGTGGTAAGAATTGTATAGACCACTATACTCGCACTATTACTAATGCAAAGTTTGAGTTATAAATTAACAATAGTTCTTAAAAACCCAGCCATGTGCGTGTCGGGCCACGCACAGTGTAGTGTTCCGTAGTAGCCCATCAAAATATGCGCACACTTCCTACGGTCCGATTTGCCTCCGAACGATAATTTTTATTGTAATAATACAGAAACAAACTTACATTTGCAGTTGAAAAACCTGTGTCATACATTATGTTTAGGAAAATATGTTATCCAAGTACATTTTATAAGTTGGTCGACTATTATTCGTAAACTTATAAAGCCTACTTAGCTCTGATAGTTTTCCTTTTAACTTCGTTATAATATACTACCACCGTGAATTTTTTCACAGACCCAAACACAACCGTTTAGCTGGTAGAGGGGGGGGGGGTCACTTGAGTCTAACAAACTTAAATTAGCACTTTAAAGCTTTATATTTCACAAACAAATCCCTTAATAGAAAAATTATTTCAACTAACTCGCAATATTTTATTAAAGACCTATCCAACGACATCCCACACTATGGGGTACGCGAGAAAAAAAAAACATTTTATTTTACCACTTTGCCGGCGTAACTAATCTGTATACTCATTCCAAATTACAGCTTTCTTGTACTAAGATTCTTTGAGCTAAGCTGCGGGCAGATGGACGGACATGGCGAAACTATAAGGGTTCCTTGTTGACTACGGAACCCTTTTTTTTGGTGTTAGGTACGCAATTGGTTCGAATAATACATTCACCTCAGTTCACACAACACTATCACTACTCCATAAGGGTCGTAAGTGCGAACGAGAAGTCCGATAAAAAAAATTGAAGACCCAAACTTTGCGCTGTAATGGCCCGAGTGTAACACGAAAACGCAAAATTGTAACAAATGTAGAATTGTAGATCGCCACACTGGAGAAAATATTTGGTAGCTTCATCACATCAGTAAGTCAGTTGGCGTTGAGGAAAATTAGGTGCTAGAGCAGCATATGACTCGATTTCTGAAAGACTGATCAAAAGTAAATCAGTAAATGTGACGTCAATCCGCTGCCCGAGAAAGTATGTTGCAATTTAGCCCCACTAGGAATTTCTCTTTTATGCGAGTTAAAATTTTTGTAATACACATATTTGTGTGTACACGTAGTTACTCCGGACAACTACCTGTAGGTCATACGAATATTTGTTCCGTGCGGGAATCGGACACGCAACACAGTAGCCAATCGCTCAACTGCTGCGGTAACCGTGCCGTCAAACGGTAACAGCCTCGGAAGCTCGTAGAAAACAAACTGGTTATTCTGTTGCTGCGGCCATATGGTCTTACTCGAGGAATCTCTACACAGGATCAACGCCAAATACGTATCCATCATTAAAATCATTTTGTTCCAACATAATACAACCATCAGCTTACATGAGCATAGCATTTTTAGCAAAGATGCAAAACTTTTGCGGTTCACTAATCACAGTTTGATCAGCTTTCAGTTATATTTTGCTATCGGAAAAAACATATTTGAGACGCAATAAATAAAACACTCAATATAAAGTCTGCATATATTCAGTGTACTTCTGGCAACAGTATGGTGGAGGGCGGGCTTCCCTGTTGGTGCGGGTAGAAGATTGGCTCGACCGGCCGGTTGAGCGAGCTCGACCCGTCGCCGGCGGTGGGGTACGGGTGGTGGGGGGGCGCGCCCATCCATTGTGGGTACCAGTACAAACCCTGGGAAATAAATATGTTAGTAATCGGTGGCAAATGAAGATTAGACATCTGTGAGTTTCAAGTTCAATAAAAATTACAAGATGGTGTCTCGTCCGCCATAAGTGCATTGCCCAAAACCAAGTAGAAACTCATGAGCAATCCATGCCTTACCTATGTATAGCCTATTTGCAACAGCACCGCTTAGCTGCTTTTTAAACCGAGGCAAGCTCCTATACTTAAATTCCTGTCTACGTAAGAGTTTAGATCATGCAACGTACCTTATTACCAGAACCTTGACAAGTGAATCTATACTCATTGACAGTGAGTGGGTCCAGGTAGCTGATGCCGGCTATCGAGCCGTAGTTAGGCGGGAACATGTACCAGCACCCGTCCAGGGAGTCTGAAAACATCGTATTAATTTTGCACTCATTAAGCACGCAGTAGGAAAGAATATGATCATTCTTCTGCCATTATCCCAGTTTATTTGGGGTAGGCGCAGCTTGTCTCCTTCCATACCTCTCTATTAGTCGCCGTCTCATGGATCACCCCCTTCTTATAACGTTATAACGACCATGCAGTTTAGGTACCTAGTGTCCGAGTTGGTCTTATGAGGAAAGAATCACATAGATTTGAATGTACCTGTCTTATGCACAGATCGTGTAGCTCAATTCCAGGCCCGAAAAACACCAAGAACCGACAAAATGACAGATTGTGTCGACAAAATGCCAGATTTCTTTTCACAATCTGTTATTTTGTCGATTCTTCCGTCAAAGAAACCGGTTTCTACGGTGATCATGCTACGCGTGCAGGAATCAGGTTCTTGTGTATTCTTCGCGTGCTGCCGGTTTCCCTTGGAAACAACCACTCTACTAAGTGTATGGTAACAGAAATTTTATATAGGAAAACATTCCAAAAATAACTAGTTCCTATTCAGAACATAAGGTGCTCAAGGGTTCTTAGAGGGTGGTGATGCAGATGATGAAGAGAAGTGACTAGTACAGAGTACTTACAAGTCATGTTGGAGTCCTCATTTCCCGGCGATTCCGTAGTGGCCTCGAACGCTTCTGTAGTCTGCTCTAAGAACGGAGGAACCGGCGACAGACCGGTGCCCGGGTCACCAGGGATTATGAATGCACCTGCCGATGAATATTGGCTAATCTTGACTAATCTTCGAATGAGGAAGAGGTGACCCACAATCACACATTTTGCTAGTTTATTTATTTATGCCAACATTACATACATTTTACATTTAACAATAAAAGTATACAGGTTAGGGTTCTTATGTAGGTACCAATTACAGGTATACACAACATTCTCTTAAGTACAGTATAGCTATATAATCGTAAAGTTTTAGAAAGAAAATGAAACATAAAATAGAAAACAAGACTTTTGACTTAAACTAAAGAAGAGATTCTTACACTAATAACAATAGTAGTTTATACAAAACTAGCGACCCGCCCCGGCTTCGCACAGGTGCAATATATACATATAAACCTTCCTCTTGAATCATTCTATCTATTGATGAAAACTACATTCAAATCCGTTGCGAAGGTTAAAAGATTCGAGCGTACAAACAGCGGGAGCGACTTTGTTTTATATTACGAAAGACAAAACTTTTTTTACTCTACTACCCCCCGGGCAAATTCTAAGTTTGTTGCACAAAACAGAAGGACTTTCATACAAACTCGCGAGAGCCTTTAGACCTCCATAATCCGGTCCTATCACAAAATCCGTTCTTAGCAAACGTCTACTAACTATTAACTACCTCCCGGCCAAATTCTAAGTTTGCAGCACAAAAAAAGAAAGGACTTTCATACAAACTTGCGAGAGCCCTTAGACCCCCTTAATCCGGCCCTATAGCAAAATCCGTTCTTAGCGAACATCTACTAACTATTAACTATCTCCCGGCCAAAGGACAATGGGCATCGATGTATAGGCATATGCCCCAAGGTCCAATAGCCATAAGATACACATAATTGAAAAGAGCTTTTTACGGAGAACCTTTGCTACTAACACGACTTTTGGCAATTCGTAGTACGTTCGGAGTTATTGAACTAAATGTGTAACTAGTTGGACAACGAAGTTAAGTTTTTCTTGGCATCAATTAAGGTTTTCTAGGTAACCAATAGTAAAAACATATATTCCATTTCATAGAGCTTTTCAAGGAGAACCTTTGCCAGAAACACGACTTTCACCAATTCGTTGTCCGTTCGGAGTTATTGACCTAAATAGGTGACTATTTGAGCACCGAAGTTAAGATTTTCTGGGTGACCAATATCAATAACATATATACCATTGCAGAGAGCTATTCAATGACAACTTTTGGTACTAAGATAACTTTTGCTAATTCGCAGTCCGTTCAGAGTTATTGAACTAAATAGCTGACTAGTTGAACACCGAAGTTAAGATTCTCTTAGCAACCAATAGCCATAAGATATACATCATTAGATAGAGCTTTTTGACTAGAACCTTTGCCAGTTACACGACTTTTCCCAATTCGTATTCCAATCGGAGTTATTGACCTAAATAGGTGACTATTTGAGCACCGAAGTAAAGATTTTCTGGGTAACCAATAGCAATAAGATATACATCAATGTATAGAGCTTTTCAAGGAAAACCTTTGCCATTTAACGACTTTCACCAATTCGTATTCCGTTTGGAGTTATTGACAAAAATAGCTGACTAGTTGGACACCGAAGTTAAAATTTTCTTGGCAACCAATTAAGGTTATCTGGGTTACCAATAGTAATAACATATGATGCATTGCATAGAGCCTTTTAGAGAGAACTTTTGCTACTAGCATCACTTTAGCTAATTCCTATTCCGTTCGGAGTTATTGACATAAATAGGTGACTATTTGAGCAGCGAAGTTAACGTTTTCTGGGAAACCAATAGCAATAAAATATACACCATTGGAGAGAGCTCTTCTATGAGAACTTTTGCTACTAACATAATTGCTAATTCGCAGTCTGTTCGGAGTTATTGACCTAAATAGGTACTAGTTGGACACCGAAGTTAAGATTTTATTTACAACCAATTAAGAGTTTACGGGCAAATAATAGTCATAAGATATACACTATTGGATAGAGCTTTTCAAAGAAAACTTTTGCTACTAGCACCACTTTTGCTAATTCGTAGTCTATTCGGAATTATTGACCTAAATGTGTGTCTAATTGAGCACCGAAGTTAACATTTTCTGGGTAACCAATAGCTATAAGACGTACACCATTCGAAAGAGCTTTCAATTAGAATATTTGCTACTATACAACTTTTGCTAATTCGTAGTCTGTTCGGTTTTATTGATCTAACTAGGTAGTTGATTAGGCACCGAAGTGTAGCTCCTCTCTGACTCTGAATCAAGAAAAGTTGTCAAAGCAAGAAATATTCTTCTTGTTGAGATCAATCCATTGATACATATCTTGACGCTATTGGGCGCTGGGGTTGTGTTAACGATATATCCAAGTTACTGTTACAGTAAGGATTTGCTCCTAAAATTGCATTTTAAGATGTCAATATTTTGAAAATGATGTTTATAGGCTTATAATATGATGTTTGAAACGTACAGTGTTAACGAAAGTTAAAAAATTGACGAAATAACAGTATTTAATCTAACTTAATTTCTCAACATTAGACCTCTGTAGCTCCTCTCTGACTCTGAATCGAGAGAAGTCGCCATAATAAGAAATGTTCTTCTTAAAGAGATCTATACATTGGTATATACCTTAACGCTATTGGACGCCAGGGCAATTCTGCCCATTCTCCTTTCAAGTTTGTAGCACAAAAAATGAAGGAGTTTCATACAAACTTGGGAGAGCCCTTAGACCCCCTTAATCCAGCCCTGTCGCAAAATCCGTTCTTAGCGGACGTCTACTACCTATAAACTACCTCCTTGCCAAATTTCATCTTTATACGTCAAGCGGTTTTCGATATTTCGTGATGAGTGAGAGAGTGAGTGACTTTTCGCTTTTAAATATTAAGATAATTGTTATTTTCCTCGCTAGAGAGCTCCGATAAACGCGTGCAATCGCTGCTTATCATAAAGTGCTATAGGGCGAAGCGCGGCCTTAGAGACGTACTATTAATAGGCTCGCGCCCCCCGGCTGGTACCGCTGCAACCGCTATGTCCCTGCATTTTAAATCTGTAATATCTCCGAAAATATTCATTTAAATTTCATGCTGTAAAAGGCCATATTGATCTATATTACATGCACAATTTATTTAAGGTACTTAATTGGATAAGGATTAATGCTGTATTGCTTAAAATCGCTTTTTTGTAAATAAGCCATTATTTTTTCGTAAGTAAAGGATAAAAAATGGTTATTGTGGGTTATCCCTAAGAGATAGACATATACCATCGCGGACTTTTTTGTAGACCTTTTTAAGGTATACAATACTGTAGTACATTACTTTGATCTATCTCGTAGGATTCAGCCAGCGTTTGCAATGTAAGCGCAAAAAAATGTGTTTATTTACGACCTTACATTAAAAACCTCTAAAATTATCAGTGTTTCTCTACTATATTATGCATGTATTATACATATAAACCTTCCTCTTGAATCACTCTATCTATTAAAAAAAACCGCATCAAAATCCGTTGCGTAGTTTTAAAGATCTAAGCATACATAGGGACAGACAGACAGACAGCGGGAAGCGACTTTGCTTTATACTATGTAGTGATAACCAAATAAAAACGAATAATAAACTAACTATAGCCGTTTAAATATCGGTTCAAATGAGAGCGCAACAGACTTTTGAACTTCGGTAGGGAACAAAAGAACACATCCAAGTCAGGCAATTTAAAATCGAGTTCGTTGTATTGAATGTTATTTAAGTTAACCTAGTTATTTAAGTAATAGGAGCTATATGTAACATGGGGCGAGCTCTGTATAAATCCTGGTCGGTAAACTCAAGAACCATTTTCCCCACCTAGGAATCAAACTCAGGATTTAAAATTTTGCATTAAAACATGGTACAGTCAAGTTACCACAAAATGTCAAAATTCGCCAAATGATTTTTAACCATAAAATGTTAAAAATTAAGTTCAAAATCGAATGACAAAATTTGGCAGTTTGTGGTAAATTGATGCGCTGGCGACTGTTACAGTGGTCTTAATAATATGATGATGTTCATAATCATGACCATGTCCCGTCACGGACTGGCGTTCAAACATTTTAATTAAAGCAAGTTATAATTACGTAGAATCACATAACATAACATCACGCTTGTAATCCCGGAAGGGTTAGGCAGAGGTGTACCTAATAGTACACCCACATTTCGCCAGTTATGTTTAAGTCCCATGTATTAGGGGGCGAACCTATTGCAACCGGGCACAATCCCAGACTCCGTGACTGCTACTGAGAAATTCCTGATGGAAAAACCCAATAACACTGCTCGATCTGGGAATCGAACCTAGGACCTCATGCCCAGCATTTGCGCTTGCGACCTCTAGACCAACGTAGAATCAGTAATAAGAACATACTTTCAACCATCAATTTATGTAATTTGGCCGGATACCGGATAACGGATATTCGGCAAGCTTCGAGGCCGGATGGCCGGATATCCGGCTACCGGATATTCGATCGATTCGGATTGAGTTAACGCTGCCGCACAAGTCTTGTGTGTTCGTAAACGAAGCCAAGCGGAGTCGCTTTTTACCATCAAATACTGAAAATTTTGTATTTATTCACCAACTTTCCACTTTTTAATTTTGAGTACCAAATTATTATCAATAAATTAAAATTTTGCATTTCTAATTACATGGTGTTACAAGCTACTGTCGAACGATTTATCTCGTGTTAATGAGAAATTATTGATTTCTTTCATATTAGGTATCCGGCCAGATAGTGGGTTACTATTTGGTATCCGGCCGGATGGTAAAAATTGGCCGGATAACGGATAGTTACCGGATATCCGTTTCATCTCTAGTTTATATCCTAGAAAAATCTCCCGCGAAACCGGACAAAAAGTTTGATTTTACATTAACAGTGAAGTAGATACATATAACTTACCGCCATAGAAGTTGGTGTAGTTCCACTCGCAGACGTGGTGGTCGCAGTACATGGGAGCATACTTCTCTTTAGTGTAGTAAGTGTGGCCGTTTGGCATCAGCTACAATAACAATCAATCCATATTCATAACATCACCCGTGTATGCTCCAGACAGATAAGCAAGGTATGGGTGGAAGGGACACCGACGTACAAACGGTTATCTCTACATTATTCCGAACCCCCCAAATAGAAATTTTTCTTTGGTAATTTTAAAAATTCGCTGTTCCATACTTTTTGACCGTTAGGTATGGACTTTTATCAAAAAAAGCAAACTTTTTTTAAATTACTAATGAAAAATTTCTTTCAACAAACTAAATACGTGGTCATCGTTTGTGCGTCGATGTCCTTTCCACCCGTATAGCACACCCACATTTTTCATTTTATGTTTAGGGAAGAGAATGTTCTTAAAGTGAAATACAATACCACCGCTCAACCACGGGATTTGACTCATGAGCCTACGATCAGCAGTTGCACTATATACCACTATAACAACGAGTCAATAACACCTACCCCGTCCCTTGAGCCCTGGTTTTGGTCGAAAATACATGTTATATCTCCGCCAATGGTTCTTAACAATCTTAACTCAGTATTACGTCATCATCATTTCAACCGAAAGAAATTCACCTCTGGACATAGGCCACCCCAAAGAGTGACCACATCGACCGTTCCTTTGCGTCAAGCATCTAAAGGATTCCTCATTTTAAAGGATGCAGCCTTCACATCGAGATCATTGGTCCACCTCGTGAGAGATCTTTCAACGCTGCACCTGGCCTTATTTTTCTCCATCTTGTGTCTTCGACTTGTCTCGAAATTATGGGGTCTTTTGCAGCGTGAACCGCTCGGTAAAAGCTGCCTCTAATAGCCTTTGGACTTATCTGACCATCCTGCCAGAGTTCTGCATTGAGCGGGTTTTCCTTCCTCCAGAGTCCAGGCTCAATTTCGTAAGCCTTTCTAGACAATACTTAGATAATAATTACAATACTTACTAGCAAATAATCATAATGCCGGAATCTGATGCCCTCTATGTTGAAGTCTAGTATGAAGGACCCTGAAGTGATCAAGCAGGAAGCAGCAGTCAGCGGCGGCAACTTGTACATCTCTGTGCCGCACTTGACGATAGCCTTCGGAAGAGTGGACACATCACGAATGTGCTGTAGGGTCTTCTTGAAGGGGAACCTTGAAACATAAATAAGGTTTTAGTATTTAAATTATGTGGGAAATGTCTTAAGAAAAAATATTCTTCTTTTAAACAGACTAGTGTTAGATCCTCCTTTTTCAACACGAGAAGGTTCCAGCTAAATGTTTGTAGAATAGCACAGGGCTCAATTTTAGGTCCGCTACTGATGATGATCCTCTAACCGATTTAGGCCACAACGACTGCAATCGATGGCTTTCTAGGGTAGTTTCCGAGACTCAAGTGACCAGATCCAACTAAGAAGATGTGAAAAAAAAACTTATGCATAAGTACTACTTTAACTACCTGAACACACAAATCCCGACATTACACTCCAGTCCATGAACAAAGTTATCCATAGAGAAGACTACATTGGGGTCTTCTTCCAAAAAGTATCGCTTATCGTCCATAAAGTGCACGAATCCCAGGAAGTGGAAGGATCGGCCTTTGCAGAAGGGTGTGGGGCCTCGGCCCATGTTGTAAATGTCGCTGTAGATCTCCGAGATAAAGATGTACACGTTCCTGCCGCAGTAAAACTCTGGAAGAAGTCTTTCGGCGATCAATTAGGTGTTTGGTGAAGGAAATTAGCTTGTTCATAGATACAGACAGAGTACCTTATTTAACCAAGCCGCACTAGACCCGCGTGGTGGATTGTGATCTTATAACCCAATCCTACTCACCGAGATGAGGCCTGTGACCTAGCAGTGTGAACGTTATGGGCTGATCACGCTAGTAAAATAAAGATGTGGCGTAGCAGTAGACGCACACATAATACTGCTAAGTAATAGCCGGGCTGACTTCTACTTGTAGATTCTGACAAGCTCTCTTTAAAACATTACCGTTCCTTAGTGCTCCATCGTATTTGGCTAAAAACTACTGATATTGACCACAACCCAAGCAGTTATGTTGTTCACAGTAAACAAAATGGACCACTGAATAAGCGTTTCATCAAGCAAACCACTAAGAAATATTTTTAAATCTTACCTTGACTCATATAAAACTCGGCAGGCACTGAGCCCCCCGCCGCATAGTTGAAAGTGGCGACTCTCTCTGTCTTTATAGAGTTATGATTGTCATACATCGTAAGCATGTTGTCTATCGCGTCATCTAGTGCTATCAATAATACCTGGAAACAATTGAAGGTATGGTTCATACTCATATTACCGATAGCCTGAAGATGTTCGGGAGGCGGTGTTGATTTGATTCGGTTTATGACATAACTATGACTCCTCGAGTGGCCTACTCAAATAACGTTCAGTGATCTCTGGATAGCAATGCCTCATTCATTGCCAGCGGAGTGTCGTGCGCCCTACTAAGACCGCCGGCTAAGGGCTGATGTTCACCAAAGCAGAGACGAGTGGAGCGTGGTCAAGTCGTGCAAGATTCGACCATTTACAGAAGTGACAAAGAGACGCTATGTGGATTTCAACCAATGTGCTTGGTCGATTACCGCACGTCTTCCTTCCGTACATACATACCTATCTCAGTCTACATAACAGGTTCCTAGGTAGGTACTTTTAGGACGCCAAAATTTACTCGGTTATTTTTAAGTTCGTATGTTCTATTTGGAGTACAGCCCATTTAATTTGAGTTAAGAGCGCATAAACAAGCAAGCGGATCTTGAATATACATTGGAAAAACAAGTGCCTTTCGGCTTCGTTAAGGGTCTTTTTACACCCTTTATTTAGTTTTCACTATGTTGTACCTATTACATGCTTACCTTTAGTTCCTTTACATGCATGTGAATGAATCTCGCCAGGTGGTCTGTCGCTATGTGGACATGCTCGTTGATTATGTACTGAAATAATGTCACAATTATTAACAACATCTATCTATATATATATAAATCTCGTGTCGCATTCCTCCGAAGCGGCTTGACCGATTTTATGATTTTTTTTATGTATATTTGATAGATATGAGAATAGGGTCGTAAAGTATATTTCACACCGGTAGGTGATTGGGGGGAGATTTTTGTAAAAATGGTGCATTGCAACGCATGGCGGGCACAGCTAGTTACATTATAACATCACTCCTTGTAAGCAGTATACTTCTGCCTACCATACACTATAGTAAAAGTCCCATGTAGATAATAAGGGATGTCGGGTGAGCCTATTGCCATCAACTGGGCACAAATCCAGACTCAATTCGAAAAATCCAAAATACTTTGCTCGACCTGGCAATCGAGCCCAGGACCTATTCCCGGATCTATTAGACTAACGGGGCAAATTAATAAAGTACCCTAAAATTCACGGTATCAAACAAAAAAGATTGATACCGGTCCCAGATCTCTTCATGGCTTCGGAAAGGCTAGCGGCGCGGCGTTTCGCCCATACAACCGTACCTATTCCCCTGTTTTCTCTCTGGAAAATAAAACTAGATCAAATATTTTTAACTATGTAATTTATATCCATGCCTCCCAAGCCTCTATGTTTCGGTATTTTCCATATTTACCCGACTACGGCGAAGCCAAAAGGAAGGGTTATGATTTTAGCAGTCTATGTATGTATGTATGTACGTTTGTATTTACGTATGTTCCTCCGTAGCGCCTAAACTATTCATCCGATTTTGATGAATTAAGTGCCAATGGATTCGTTTTTATGGCTCGGGTAACAGAGGCTACATTTTAACCGACTTCCACAATAGAAGAAATCGATTTTACCTTGTAAACTCCGAATTTAATTAGAGCGTGATTTTTCAGTAGTCGAGTTTGTTCGTCATTTTTTTTTTTGGATGGGAAATCATCAAATAACCCCCCCCCCCCCCCCCGCGCCGATCACTAACCATCTGCTTAACATTTTAATCGCAGCGTTTAAATCTAAAGCTACAAGTTCCTTCCCTGCCATCTATCTAGGTTATCGGAAATGGCGAACCGCCAACATAGTTACTTTTTTAATATCACCAAAACGCCATAATATAGCCAGCAATCCTTGAACTAAATTAAAAATCTTGTAACGTTTTCTGAAACTTCATTTTACAGTAGGTATTCCGTTTCCTATACAGGGAGGGGACCGTCAACCTCACTACATTCCACGTGGTTATTTAATTTTGTTGTTGTGAGCATCCCTTATTATTTTGTAACCAAAGTTAGATTACCAATAAAGATCAGTGTACTGAACAACAACTGAGTGTTATTTTAGAATTTCAATCACGTCCGACGAATATGAAAATGAAAATTACCTCCCTCCGCCGGCAGATATTACACGGCCTATTTCGATTACCAGTCGGTTTAGTTTTTTTTTTCATTTGGTAACCAAATTCTTGAGGAAGGCTTCTAGGCCATTTAACATCACGCTACGACGTGCTACGACCCTAAGGCTGCGTTTCCACCAGAGATGAGCGAGAATGCGCGCGAAACTAACCAATATTATCGCTTGTTTTTCACAGCTTAAGCTATTCTAGCTATATGATTGGTTAGTTTCACACACATCCCTCGCAACACAACCGCAAACGTAGTTTAAGGAGACGAGCAAATAGAAAAACACGGAAACCGCGAGGCACAGCTGGTAACAGCATTCCATCTCCTAAAGGCCATTACCTGATCAGGAGCTCGTTTAATCTTCAACATCTCAATCTGGTAGTGAGCCAGGAAGTCCAGCTTCTCCGTGGGATCGTGGCCGTAGATCTCGTACGCGTCTATCACCATGGCTAGGGTGAGGTTCTCGCTGGGGGATTGGCAGCATGGGTGGTTCGCTATTATGTACGAATGCTGGAAATGTGAAAAGGTTTTTACTCGATTTGACGCCTAAGTATTATTGCAGTGTTAGTTTTTTAAGATTCAGCGCTCGGTGGATCGTTGAAAATCAACACGCTTTTTTTTAGGCACTCGTTTACGCCTAGTGTTGATGACAAGGCAAGTAGGTAGGTAGGTACAGTTAACAACGAAAGTTAATTTCTTGGAAAATTCTGCTTCCGAAACTGGCTATATGGCATAACTGATCTTTTATATCTCAGGCAAGGGAGTTAGTGGAGCTCGTGGCTAAAGAATAACAGCCGCTCGACTCGATCTTTACGTTAAGCCGGGCTTGCCTGGGATGATCCGTGGATCGCTGACCAAAAGTGCCTTTGCCCTTGCCCGAAAATCTGACAACCAGTCATACCAAGGGGTATTGTATTACCCAGTACTAACTGGGTCGTGGAGATCAGATAGACTGGCGCTCCATTTAAAATGATCGTATTCAGCTGGATCTGGTTAAGCTGGAAGCCGACCCCAACATACTTGGGTCGAGGCTAGGCAGGTGATGAGGAGAGCTACTGGTAGTCAGCCCCATGTGTGAATACCCCTGGTCTACATTGAGAATCTCAGTGCCCTTGTCCAGTTAGGGATAATGTAAGCCTTGTACGCACGACCAATCAAGCTATGTATAACCAGTATAAGCTCACCTTTCATTATGCTGAAAGTCTATACAAGGCGAAGTCAAATTATAATGGTTTTGTATGTGTCTTACCATGCCACATGTGTACTACAGAGTCAACATAAATTAGGTAGCGAAACTCCGCAGACACGCAATGGTGGGGATTGTTATCTTAAAACAATTAAGTACGGTCGCCAGGGCACCAAGTTACCACAAACTGTCACGGATGATTTTAGACCATAAAATATTGAAAGTTAAGTTCAAAATCTAATGCGAAAATTTGACAGTTTGTGGTAACTTGATATGCTGGTGTCCATAAAGTTAGACAGATACTTACATTGAACGTAAAGAAACATGATGGAAATAGAACAAGTACCAATAACACTCCACCAGGGCGGGCCATAACGCCGACTGTCAAACCACAGAACATAACAAAGCGAAAGACAATTAAAACGCCAACTAATTGATTGCCAATCAACAGTTAACTGCCAGATTGTACGACGCTACTGTTACATTTTTTTATGACTCAATTTGGTTAGTATTTGACTAACTACATCTTTTTTTTTTATTGGTACCTAATAGGCTACCTAGATTTTTAAGTAACTACCTACTTAGGTACAAAGCTACTTAATTAGAGGAAGGTAAGTATTTCTTCTTTCGGATAGCAGTGGTGGCCCATTGGTGGCAGCTCCAACCTACGAACAGTAAGTCGTGGGTTCGAACCCAGGCAGGCGCATTACGTTGTGTAATTTATTTCATCACCACTGCTCTCAAAACGGTGAAGGAAAACATCGTGAGAAATCGTCCTAGAACCAAAAATTCGATGACATGTGACATCTACCAACCCGCACTGGGCCCGCGTGGTGGATTATAGCCCATTCCCTTTCATAGAGAGGAGGCCGTGGTCCCAGCTGTGGGAACATTATAGGCTGATTATGCTAAGTACATATTTCTTCCTTGACTTATTGCCGGGATCTAAATTAAGTCATTGAAGTTTAACACTCGTATATATAAAAGTCAAAGTGAGTTGAGTAAAAGTAATTATTTACGACACGATTTTTATCCTGTAGTTTAGTTATTGCTTGAAGTTAGAACTGTCAAAAGTTATAATTCTTAGCTTTGCTTTCTTTGACGGTTCTTACTGCGTTTAAATTCTTGCCTATTGCATTAAAATGTTTGCATAAGTAATTATTTAAACTCAAGTAATTACTTTAACTTAACTAACGGATATTAGACTTGTGCAAAGCTGAAATAGTGATTGAATGGGATTAAATGAACTTAGATGATTGTATTGATGATTTTAATGATTATAACTCTGTAAAGCCACATTTGTTACTTATTTATTTATTTAAAATAGGTACGCCAACAATACACACATTTTACATTTAACAATAAAAATATACAGGTTAGGGTGCCTCTTCTTAAGTAGGCACCAATTATAGGTGTACGCAACATTCTCTGGAATACAATATACCTAGCTATATAATCGTGAAGTTATAGAAATAAAATGTAACATAAAATAGAAGCAAGACATCTTTGACTTAAAATAAAGAAGAGAGGTCGCGAATGTTTTGAATGTCGAGTGCCACAATACATTCAAGGTATCACCATTGTAGAGTTTGACTAGTTCGCTGGTCAAATATTCAAATCGAAAACTAGGGTTAGAGGTGTTTCTAGGAGATTGGTTCTTGGAGAAAACCGTAACTACTTAGGGAAGAGTGAAAGACTATGGAAGAAACCTTTGCCAAGCCGTAATTATCGTTTATCTTGCAAGGTATAATGAGCAAGCCAAAATGGAAATTGGCGAGCCATATTAGCGTCGAAGACTATTGGGGTTGGTAAAAAATTAGCGAACTGTTCGGAGTTAAGGTAAGCTGTGTGCCTAAAGCGCTGGACACACAGAAAAGACGTAAGACGAGGACGGGGCGCAGACAAATGTCTCTTCCGCTTCCCTTTCATACAAAATGTATAGAAGCGTCGTGACGCAAAACATATAGAAAAGACAGGGCACGGACACGACGCTTACTCGTCTGCGCCCTGTTGTAAAAACATATAGAAAGGACATTGCAAGGCCGCGAGCGGACGAAGGGCGGGCGAGAACGGGGGTGCCGGCAGGGTGGGGCTTATTTACTTTTTGAAAACGATCTGGATAAATATGTAGATCCTCCATTATTTTAACAAATCTATTGTCTTCATTGCTTCGCCATACCGGATGTACCCAGTAACGTCTAACCCTCTGCATATTAGCGAGATACACCAGGTGCTAACACATCTTCGGAAGAAGACATGTTATCGTGTCAAATCGGACGGCTGAATGAAGTTGGTTGAAAACCGTCATCTTTCGCGGCGCCCAGCGTCACGTCCGTGCCTCGTCTTTTCTGTATGTTTTAAAAACTCGCGACGTCGCCCCTTCTGCGCCCTGTCCGCGGCCCATCCTCGTCTTACGTTTTTTCTGTGTGTCCAGCGCCTAAACCTGCGCAGCTATATCATCAAACCCCATCGATCTAAAACAGGTAGGAGCATCTGTTGCTCTTTGACCTAGTAATATTATATGAACCCATTTGTTGCGTATTAAAGATTTATTCCTCTTTGCAGGCACTGAATTACTTAAAGCGATATATATGCACGTCCACACCTAATGAGTGCATTAATATTGGCAAATATAGATCAGCTGATCAGCCCCAATTAAAAGTTTTGCTGAAGTATCAGTTTCCATTCCTAGTTACAATTAATATGCTAATTAACACTATTTCTTTAGTCATATTTCACACCCTAAGTATTTCATCAAGACTATTAAAACTACTGCATAAAATATAGCCCCTGTCCCCTAAATCATAACAGTAGGTATTCTTTTAGACAGGTGTATCATTGTGAACCAGACGTTCCAGCAGAAATTAACATTCCTTCCCTGAGAAACGTTGGCGTGTAGTCGATGTATCGATCGACTCACCGCGCACATCCCCTGCGCCGCGGGGAGAAACCACCCCACAGTGAGAGCCGCCGTGTCGAGCAGCCATTGTACCTAAGAATACGGCTTTAAAAATGATAAAACCTAACAAAAATCAAACGTGAAACATCGAAAACGGCCGTGTAAAAAAACATTGGAGTAGAAACTATTGAAAATTCCAAAGTTTCTCCAGAAACAATGAGTAAAGTAACGTAAATTCGGGGAAAAAATGGCTGCTCCAAATACCAAAGGCACGTTCAGACAATAATGTAATAAAAATTAACTTAGAGTAGTGTAAAGAAGTCTTCCAAAATAGTGTTAAGAATTAAATAAAAATATATTAAAATTAGTACGTGAAAATCAGTAGTGAAAAAAATATATTTAATGTTATTATTAAAAATCAATGTCTTCCCGTTGATGTCAATTTTAAATTTTAATTGAAGAAAAAAAGAAAAGCGATAATTCGACAATAATAAAATTAAAACCCTAATAAAATAAGTAGGGCTAAAGTCTGAGGGCTTATACAGCTTAAATAAAAACTGCAAGGAGGTTGAAACCCAGCTTCAAGATGCATCATCTAGCCAAGTTCAAGTTGCCTCCCCTGAGGAATGTCCTGGACGTGACCATGCAGACGGTTCGCCAGCAGATACCGGAGAAGCCCGGCGCGCCCCCGCGTCCTCCGCAAAATGTCAGGTTTGCGAACCTAGGTGAGTCTTCACAAGGTCAGTAACTTAATCAATACACTTTAGACTTATTATTCTTAAAAGAAGCCAATCATGATGACTGCTGTTGACTAACATAGCATGAAAACTTGATTATTACGGAATTTCCAAATCCTAATTCGAATCAATATAACCAAATCAAAAATGAAAACTTTCAGTCAAATCAGTTACCTTGATAGCTTTTCTTGAGATTCAACATATTTCGATGATAAATAAGAAACGAAACAAAACATAGACATATTCCTCTGGATAAACTTCCAGACAATATGGGTGAAAGCTGCGAACTTTCAACTATGAACGAGACAACGTCACCAAGCTACCAGTCCACGAATCCGACTAACCCGTTCTTAAGTGGAGCCCTGCAGGCCGAGGACACATTCACCAGCTATCAGAACACGTATCCCCAACAAGATGGGGTAGCTCCTAGGTAATACAAGCCTCTCTTATAAACTTCAACAATAAAAAACTAGAAATCAGAGGTAGATAACATGTCACTTGTGGTTTCAGGACTCAGAGCATGCAAAGCGTAGATTTTTACGCTTCATCTGAAGAAGGCGGTGGTTTTGAGGAAGGTGGAGGCCCTCCTGGCGCGAAGATCAATGAGTACCAAGCAGCTTGGAACGTCACCAATGCTATTCAGGTACTTTTAACAAAATAATGAAGTAAGTTCATAACTCTACCGAAACTGTAGCTAAAGATGATTGTTCTCCTTCCAGGGTATGTTCGTAGTATCCCTGCCGTTCGCTGTCCTACAAGGCGGTTACTGGGCGATCGCTGCGATGATTGGCATTGCCCACATTTGCTGCTACACCGGTAAGATCCTCGTCGAATGCCTGTACGAAGACGACCCCGTGTCAGGCCAACGCGTCAGAGTCCGCGACTCTTATGTCAGCATCGCTAAAGAATGCTTCGGCAGAAAATATGGCGCAAGAATCGTCAATCTCGCTCAAATTATTGAACTCCTCATGACATGTATTCTATACGTCGTTGTGTGCGGCGATCTCATGATTGGAACCTTCCCTGACGGCGCCATTGACGCACGGTCCTGGATGATGTTAACAGGCATATTCCTTTTGCCCTTGGCTTTCCTAAAGTCACTGAAAAGCGTCAGTATGCTGTCCTTCTGGTGCACCATGAGTCACCTGATCATTAACGCTATTGTCCTGGGCTATTGTCTCCTCAACATCGGTGATTGGGGCTGGTCTAAGGTAAAATGGACTTTGGATTTTGAAAATTTCCCAATAAGTTTGGGAGTCATCGTTTTCTCGTACACCTCGCAGATATTTTTGCCAACGTTAGAAGGTAATATGGAGGATCGCTCCAAATTCGAATGGATGCTAGATTGGTCACATATCGCAGCTGCCGCATTTAAATCCATATTTGGATATTTATGTTTTTTGACCTTCCAGAACGATACCCAGCAAGTTATCACGAATAACCTGCGTTCAGCTGGGTTCAAAGGTCTTGTAAACTTTTTCCTGGTCGTGAAGGCGGTACTGAGTTACCCTCTGCCTTACTATGCGGCTTGCGATCTGCTCGAGCGTGCTCTATTTAGAGGCAAACCTAAGACATTTTTCCCTGTAATTTATGCGCTAGATGGAGAATTGAAAGTGTGGGGACTTGCATGGAGACTGGGCGTGATAATGTTAACAATTTTGATGGCAATATTTATCCCCCACTTTGCTATTCTGATGGGTTTCATCGGTAGCTTCACGGGAACCATGTTGAGCTTCATCTGGCCAGCGTACTTCCACCTTAAATTGAAAGGCAATACGCTGGAAACCACTAGGATTGCATATGATTACTTTATAATATGTCTTGGTGTTCTCTTTGGAGTCATCGGCATGTACGACTCTGGTTCAGCTCTGATCAAGGCGTTCAAGATAGGTTTGCCGTTCTAATTTCTCTTAATATTAGACTCATTGTTGAACTATTTTTAGACTTATGCATACATCGTAAATTATACTTTGTCGCTATAACTAAGCGACTGAATGTTGAATGCAAGATTTATGTACCTAGACCGATGTATTGATAAGTTTTGTATCTTAGGTCTGTTTAGCACATGGGCAAATAGGTTTTGTTAGTGAATCTTACTTTCTTCGAATAGTGACAATAATAATGTATAAGAGGACGATCGCCTTTTGCCTTCGTTACTTCGTTTTACTCCAGATGTTTATGTATATAGTTATAATTGTCTAGCTAACTCTACAAATAAATTATATAATGTTAATCCAATGGCTTCCAATGAAAATATTTTATGTTTTTGAATATGTAACAACGAAGTCTTCCATTGATGATGATGCTATAGAAAAGGCATCATTATTTGCTTGTACGTATAAATATCAAAAACATATTTGGATAATATTTACATTAATCTTAGGTATTGTACCGTAGTAAAATGATTGAGGTTCCAGTTAGTTCTTATTTACTCCGATTTTGAAATAAATAACAAATCTGTTATATTGAACATGTTTAATTTTACACAAAAACGTGTTTTTAATAATTTTGATTGGGTTTAGTCATACCGAAAGATCTATTTACAAACTTATACAATTTATTTAATAATAAGAATGCTGGTGAAGTATGCTAAGCTATAATTCTGACGAGTATATATCCGAATGTCTTCCATTTTCTAAATACAATTGTTGTTGATTATATTAATAGAGTATGTACTAAAATTATACATGTTGATTAGACTAGTTGGTTACGTTACTTGAAGATATTGTGAGAATATGTGATTATTGTGATACCAACGTTTTGAAACTTTATATTAGATATACAGGTGATTCCGAAAAATAAAATTATTGACGATATAATAGCTAGAAAATTAAACATTGGACAATAATAATATACCTACCTAAATTAGGAGATAGAGGTAAGCAAGAATCAGTCAAAGATAAAGAAAAGCGGCTAATGAAACATTTTATAAAGCTGCAGGCTACATACATACATAATTAGCTTATAACAGTCCCACTGCTGCGACAAAGGCCTCCTCTCTTTTAGAGGGAGAGGGCGCAAGCTATCGACCATCAATGATTTTAGATGAAGATAATAAAGCACAAATCTCTCACAAAATAAGGAACGTACAAGTTGGCACTACACTCTCGAATATGTCACATATAGCTTTATGCAAAAGGATTTAAAATAAACACACAAACAAATAAACAGATTGATAAACTAATAAAAATGAATATGGATATATTGACTTTATGAAAATAACTCCTAGGTTAGTCTAAGAAATCCACCATCTGTATATCTAGCATAAGTATTTGGGCTTCCAAGATTTCGGCGGTAAAAACTATATGAATAAAAATAAAGATGCTTGTCTTCCATTACGCCTAATTGTTTAGTTTCATTAAAGTATCCAAGCTTATATCCATATGAATATTAGAAATGTATCCAAGTGCAATAATGTTGTATAAATATACTTAATAATATGTATTGTGATGAAATGAACAGTTCTAGGTGTGTATTTTAAATAATATAAAATGTTATTCGATATTCGTTTTATTTCTTTTATTACAATAATTCTAAATCCTCTTTGAAGCGATAGATGGATATCAAAGGACCGATTACATTGCCCTGTGGAACCCCGTTATGTTGTTTCTACCTCGATACTATAATTTTACATCAGACGTACCTTCGATCTGCTTGTAATCTTGAAAAAAACTTTTGAGATCTAAAGGCATTTCCTTTTCTTTTAATATGCTATAATGTTTGTTAAATAACAAAATAGATTGTATCAAAAGCTTTATCAAAAGTCCAAGAAAGAAAGAAGAGACGAATAATTATTTTCAAAAATTATTTGAACCTTCAGAATCACAATAGGAGAGGATTACCTTTATCTATAGACACATACTAGTTTTGATCTTATTTTTAAGATCTAATTCCATAAACATACGACCATATTCTGGCTGCATTAGACCAGGTAACCGATTTTACTCAATAAAATTTAATTTTGTTTAACCAAGCACTCAAATATTTTCCTCTCAATAAAATAGTATCAAGGTCAATCAAAATGATAAGGTAGCCATTAAAATTGCCAATTTGTTTAATTGTTCCCGCGCTCGCTACCCGATCAGTCGCCATGTTTACAAGATGGACGCGCGCATTCACGCGTGCGTGCTGTTTCTATTATGTACCCTTCTACAGATAACCGTAAGTATTCGTTAAAAAATTATAGTGTCAATGCTAATCACACTTTAAGCAAACAAATTTAAATAATTATTTATATTATAAGGCGGAACTGAGGGTTTTGACAAACAAAGTAACATTCTATCACCCAAAAGGATGATGGATAGCCAAACATGTATTGGATTCACATAAGTCAATCTAGTACATTTGTAATTTCCTCCATAATCATCATAATCATATTGCTTTTCCATCGAAAAGCTTATAATTATCGATCTCGTTGAAAGTCTTTATAGAAAAATAAAATGCTGGAAACGATTGCCACTTCTTGTCTGTGCCCTCTCAGTCAGTTGTGGAGGTACCACGGTGGGCGCCACTAAAATAATTAATTCCATTTCTAGAAATTAATGCAAGATTTTAATCGAAATAGAGCTAAGACTTATAAAACGATGTTAGTGACACAGTACCTTTAGCGCCTTTGAAACTAGATTGACCATACTTGGCCTTGCTTATCGGCTACATTTTGTTTCTTTTTATGACAAAGACAGCTTATTCTTTGTCATTTTAAAAAACAACCATTTCCAACTGAGAAACAATGACATAAGTAATTAGTTGATTTATTATTTTGACTATCCCTTCGTCTGCCTAGCGACCGTACAACATACGACACCACCCATGCTGCAATGAAGGCAACGAGAATCTTACCCTCGCCATGATCATAGACGCGTTCGAGATCTATGGCCACGACCCCACAGACAAGCTGGACAACCTGTGGCTCTACCAGAACGAGATGTTGAGGATCAAGACTGCTGAAGACCAGGTACCACAACATCACTCCTGTAATATCCAAAGGGTTGGGCAGAGGTGTATCTAACTAATAGTACAAACACATTTCGCAAGTAATGTTTAAATCCCATATAATAGGGGCTGGTCTATTGCCATCAACCGGACACAAATCCAGACTCCGTGGCTGCTCCTGTGAAATTCCTAATGGAAAAACCCAATAACACTCTGCCCGACCTGGGAATAGAACCCAGGACCTCATACTCAGTAGTTTCCACTTGTGCTTACTACACCGACGAGGCAGGTACTGACGTACTAGCACTGAAACAAAAGATTATATTTATACGAAATACTGATATTTTGTTTTAGTTCTTGTACCTGCCTATACCCACCTACCTATACGGGGTCTCCAATCCGCCCGCGTATCGGCAAGTGTAGAGCGGGACGCCCCTCAGTTAGAATGACCGGTGACCTGAAAATGGTGGATGGATCAGACTATGATGTGAAAGGTGGAGGATAGGGTGACTTGCCGCAGCTTAGGAAAGGCGAAAGTCCAGCATTGAACCACGATAGGTTAAGTTGATTGAGTGAATACTCTATAGAGCTATAAAAGACAAGCTCATACAGTGGTCAAAAGATTGGCCAGTCAGCAATGTTGTTAACTAGGCTAGCTGACTGGTAAGGTAGGACGTAGATGCTTTCTACAGTCCTTCACTGAGGTCCTCTAAATACACCCGTTTTTGCAACTCTGTTCTACGCAAATTGCATATTAATGTAACTGACAAAAGTTTTGAATTTTGTTTCCTAGTACCTTATCAACGAGAGAGTCCACATAGCAACAGATCATTTAGGTCGTTTTGTTAGACTACATATACAAGAACTCAAGGTAAGTCCAAAAATGGTTTACTAACTTCCTAACAAACGACACAAAAACACAAGTTCTATAGCTAAGCTTACAAAGGTCCACAAGCACAGGTAATGGCTACTGATGGGGCAATTATCCAACTACCATTTTTCCAAAATCTGTTGAAGCAGTTAGCTATTAATAAAAAAAATAAAGGACAGTCTCCTAAGAACGTTTTCTTTTAGCTACAACGGTTAAGGTAAAACCTATCCATTATGGACAATTAACCTACTAGACTTGAGTCATACCTTTTGAAAATGCAACACTCAATAGGTCCTGCTGATCACATTAGATGACGTCATAGACAACATGCTAACGATGTATGAAAACCACAACGCGCTGGCTGCTGAACGAAAAGCCACTTATACTGGAGGCCCAGTGCCTATGGAGTTTTATAGCAGCCAAGGTAATGTGTTCCTTAATTATTTCAACATTGAGACACTATATAATAGTGGCTAAATGGCCTCTGTACATCCCCTTCGATCTAGCCATGACAAGTCATCCTTCATCCTTCGAAAACCTCAAATAGTCTTACCAAGGGGAATCGTATTACACAGTACTAACTGGGTTGTGGAGGTCATATAGCCAGTCGCTCATTGTCGCTTCATCTAGCATGACATGAGCCGAGGCTTTCGATTGAATACCTCATCATCTGCCTAGCCTTTTCCCAACTATGTCGGGGTCAGCTTCCAGTCTCAGCGGATACAGCTGAATACCAGTTTTTACATGGACCTCCACAACCGACAGACTTTCGGAACAATCCACTAACAATTCGACGATTCCGATTGACTATCTACAAATACCATAAAACTTGAGCCAAAAGAGTTTGTCACACTTCTCAAATCGATACATCGAAAGCTATTACTCGTGCAAAGCTCTGTTGTCCAAACAATGTACGTCTTTATCTATTTTGAACATCGTCTACAACATTTTGTAGACTATGATCAAAGTACATATTATATTATTCAAATATTCGTATTGGATCTTTCTCCTACAGAATTCTACTGCGGCAAAAACGTGTACATATTCATCTCAGAGCTCTACAGCGATATCTACAATATGGGCAGAGGGGTGGCTCCCTACTGCAGGGACCGATCCTTCGTGTTTCTGGGATTCCTGCACTTCCACGACGAATCCAAGTATTATTTACTGGACGACCCGAGTATCTCCTTCCCGACTGACAACTACCTGCATGGTTTGGAGTGCCATATAGGTATTTGTGTATACAGGTTAGTCCACAACATATTCAGAAATGTCACCTATGTGAGAATCATACGTGCCCTTGAACTTGGAATTTAATGTAAAATAATGAGGTGAGCAACAATGAGTACAGTCTCCATAACAGTCATGACTTCCTTACGACGAATAGACCAAAATTTATAAACATCTTGGCCTGGCCTTGGTTTCTTAAATTAACACCTTAACATTGCTTCAAAACATGTTGCATCTAGAAAATGTTTTGATGTAATTGATATTGATAGATTCCCGCTCTAAAGGTTCCCCTTCAAGAAACTTACGCAACAAGTTCGTGACGTGACCATGCTGCCGAAGGCTATCGTAAAGTGTGGCACAGAAATGTACAAGCTACCACCGCTGTCTGCCGCCTCCTGCATCATCACGTCAGGGTCCTTCATACTGGACTTCAATATAGAGGGCATACGGTACCGGCATTACGACTACCTGTTGGTAAGTAAGTAAGTTACCTAGTGGTTTTATCAAGGCTGTGATACCTTGATACTCCATACTTGATGGCAAGATCTTTAAAACTGGAGGGACATAGTTTTCATAGCTTCATCATACAATTTATTAAATAAATATATTGAATCATTTCAATTTTAGTGGGTTTTGACTCAGGAATTACATGAGCTCATATCAAAGTTTTATGATTCGGAGACAGTGTCTCTTCAGGAAGAGAATTACAACCCAAGTGACAGACTAGACTAGAGAATGGACCGTATCAAACAAGTCCATTCATTTCTAGGTAGATCGACTTGATCACTCTCTCCGCAGACTTTAAATGCATTTGCTTTGCAGACTATACCCAACGGTAACACGTACTACACCAAAGAGGCACTGTCTCCGTTGATCTGCGACCATCATGTCTGTGAGTGGAACTACACTAACCATTATGGAGGTAAGCTTAGTTCTTCTTCTTTTGGTGTCTCTCCAACTTATGGCACAATTATACTTGGTCGTGTAAAGGAGTAGGTACATCTGTCTTCGGACAATATTGTCTGGTTTCATAATTTGACTTCATTCAAACTACTCGCAGTGTAATAAATGCATCGGGTGCCAGAATTCGAGTTAAATCATTCAAACACCCGAATATGGTCTAACGACCAAGTAGTTATTGCGCCATTATGTAGGTTGACCATCAACTCCGAATACTTCTTCCTCCTCGCCGGTGCAAGGAACAGCCCAGCAGCACTCGTGTAAGCAGGATCTTATTACAAGTTAAATCATCATGGTCTTTCTGCCGTTATCCTGATTTACTCAAAGTCAATATGTCTGTTTCTTCGTATCTCTCAAACATGTCCTCTTTGTTCTCATGTTATCTGCCTCGTTGGTCTAGTGGACGAAAATACTGAGAATGATGTCCTGGGTTAGATTCCCAGGTCGGCCAAAGTGTTATTGTGTTTTTCATCAGGAATTTCTCAGTAGCAGCCACGGAGTCTCGATTTGTGTTTGTAACAGAAGAAACGTGGGTGGCACTCCACTCCCAGATTGATCTCGATGCCGTCTACTTTATATGCATCGACAAGATGGTCAAACGCGATCAAGGAGGATCTTGGAGGCTCAATATACTGGTTCACACTGCAGAAGGCACCAATACTTGGAGATGAGTGGCGTCGTATGGAGTACCGATCCTTAAAAATTTGAGGGAATGACGAAAAGAGAGAGAGAGAAAATTGCCAGATTTTTTCTCTGTAAATACCTATATTTTCAAGATATTTAACACACACGTGGCGCTACGACAATTAATGAAAACACTGCTAATACTAGTTCATAGATATATAAAAACAAACTAAATAGCATAAAACTGTTAACGAAATACAACACCATTATACATATAAATAGTGCTTTACTAACCTTAAATATAATTTGCACTGATTCGAGCCTGGAAATAAACTATGAGGAACAAATTTGGCAAAGGTAATAGCGAGTAGGCAACATAGTTTAGTGTTTAGACAGATACGGGGGTCATTAACCCGTCACATCATGTAGAAAATTCTGAAAATAGAAAATAATGTCCTGTGACTAAACTACTGGATATATTCGAATTCATTTTTGTATGCAAACTGGAAACGTCATGAACGCCATACGCAGTCAAAGAGATTTAAAGCACATATAGAGAGGACATTGGGAATATTGTCATACAATAATTTTCATCCTGAATATTTTCGATTTTGACACACGAATGCTGCCTGACAAGCGGGCGTATGACAGAGATGACACTAGACAGAATGAATTGTTACTAAGTAGTAACAAGTTTTGGATTACGATTTTCTTCGTCATGACCCGTCTATAGCTCGGAAATATTGAAATGTCTTTGTGTCATAAATGCGACCTGACAAGGCGACGTATCGCACTGGACTGATCGACTTGTTACTAATTTGTAACAGGTTTTGGAATTGTCAGTTTCTTGGTCTTGTCCCGTCTATAGCTAGTTATATTTGAATGTCTTTGTACGCAGTTTAATTTATTGTCGTATTGTCGGTGTCACCCTGTATATTATTAAGAATTCTAAAATTAAATCTTTTCCTTTTATGCCAGGTCCTTTCCTGATCCCTGGTGACCCGGGGTCCGGTATCGACCCCGTGCCGCCATACGTCGAGCCGACGCCAAAACCAGATCCAGAAGATGACAACATTACTGTGCCGTGTAAGATTCTACCGAACTAGAGGCTCCGTTGTGATCTGTACGATATTTTGTTATATAATTTCGGGATCTTAGTTCCGTACTGCATTTGTCCGTATGTAATTTGACTGCGTGTGATCCCAACTTTTTAGTGTAAAATATCGTGCAAGGTAACTGCCGAGTGAACGGCTGTAGGTTAAGTTTTTGTGAAAATTCCAATTTTGCTCTAATACCTCTGTAACTACAACGAGGCTATGCAAATCTGGGCCGCGCATTACCTCGACGAGGATATGTCCTAAGGCTAAACTATTCTTTTTTTTTCAAGTAGTTTCATATTTTAATTTTCCTGGTTAATAAAGGCCATCCGGACCCTATGAATATGAAACTCGTCAATATGGCCATCATCATCACTAGCCCACTGCTACTACTGCTGGACGTAACCTTACAGCTGCTACCTATCGCTCTGTCCTTGTGGTCCTTACGGTGTCAAATATTACTTATATTGCAGATATACTGGACGGGTGCTTCTTTTTGTACCCGCCAAACTACGGCTCGATCGCGGGCAAGAGTTACCTGGACATGATCAACCTCCACGACGACAGGTTCACCTGCAACTCTGGTGGAGGTGCCAATAAGGTAGTCTTTGCAATATCTGAAATCACCGACAGTAAACCGTACCTTGTAATCGTTCAAAAACTGTTCAGCACGGTTAAGACTACAGAAAGAATAGCACGACTATTTTTACCAGACTTCGAAACGCTGACTTTGATCTAAATGTATTTGTGTCCGCGTAATTTTCACAAACACCAATAAGCTCGTTACGAAACAGAGGCCACTAAGTTCACTTAATAAATATGTAATTTGTCCAGGGTCTCTACTGGTATCCTCAATGGATGGGCGCGACGCCCCACCACCCGTATCCTAGGCTGGGTGACGAAAAGGAATTCCAACATTTCGAACCACCAGGAGACTACTACCCGCACCAGCAAGGATACGACAGGGACGAACAGGATGACGAATAATATATTTCTTACAATTACAACTTTTTTTATTGTTAAGCCTCACATTCTTACCCGACCAAAAGCCTTAAAAGAAGGGTTATGATTTTAACATTTTTATGTTCCACAGCAGCACCTTAAGTACTGAGCCGATTAGGATGAAAGAGGTGTCAATCGATTCTTTGTTATGGTCCGGGTGACATAGAGGCAACATATTATGCAAACAGAATCAATATGACGGATGTTAGGTACAATTTCGGTGACCTCTACAGCCTCTACTTCTTTGGTCACCGAAATTATTTTTATTCTTTCCTATTGAGTGGGGCGAAATGATGAATGAAAGTGTCGGATTTTCTTAACAAATTCAAGGGTTTTATATTTTTTGCACAGAACCCTAATTATTTTTCTTGAATAAAAGCAGCCTAAGTTAGATTTTATAACATCAGCTATATGCCCGTAAGAGTCCAATCAAAATCGGTCCAGCCGTGTCGCAGATTAGCCGAAACAAACACAACAAAAATTGATAAAAAATGTATTTTCGTTTTAAGTTCTGTATATATTTTCTTATACATTCAGTAAAAAGCTATTATTTTGATATTACAAACAGACACTTCAATTTTATTTATTTGTATAGATGTACCTATGTTTTATAAATAAATGTATAATATATACAACTATTCTCAACACTTAAATATAACTCTCCAGAAACCTGCGCTCAATAGCGCTTCCGCGGGGCAGAACGCAAAACGCGGGTGTTCCAGCCTTCAACTCAAAATACTTCCTCACTAATAAGTCACCTAGATTCTTCGATGGATCAATCACATGAGGCATTTGATCATAACCTTCAAAGTAAACGTTAATTTTCGAACAACTGTACTTATTGTCTTGATCCCAAGGAGCTGGGAAGAGCTGTTCTAATTGATTTATCAGAGGCACGTTTTCAGGGCAGTTCCTTACGAAATCCGTCATTTGGTACTCTGGATATAAGAATAATATTGGCCACCTTAATATACCGTCTTCAATATGTACTATCGCGTCCTGCATCCCTGGTAAACTAGGCTCTAACTTTGATAGATCTAAGTCATCATCGTCATCACATTTCAAGACTTTAATTCCTCGCTCTATGATTGCTTTGATTACTAACTCTTTTTGTTCACCCTCCTTGGCATTCTTTCTCTCTTTCTTTCTTTGATCGCGTTCCTGTTCTAACTTCTTCTTTTTCGCGGTGTTGAGGAGGTCTATAATCTCTTGATCTTTTTTTTCGCCTTCTAATAGTTTTTGACAGTGTTCAATGCAGGTGTCGTATTTTGCAACTGCGAGGGCTGCCTTGGCTGCGCGTACCCGTGCCTTGGTGTGGTTAGGGTTGAAAGTTAAGGCTTTCTCGCTGTCAAATAGGGCTGATCTGTAGTTCTTTAGATGCCAATGTGATGCTGCTCTATTATTGTACAGACTTGCATTGACGTCTGCATCATTACATCTCTGTTTGATGCCTTCAGTGTACCTGGAAACAAATATAAGCGATACTATTATTTTGGTACGTACTTTCGTTGTTTCAAATAGTAATTCAAAGAGACACTCAAACTGGTAACAGTTTTGTTTGCAATGTGAAAACGAAAGCAAATCATCATCTGCCTAGCCAATTTGCAATTAGCCTAATTTTGAAATTTGTTGAAACCATAAATTAACAAGTGGATTTGAAATGGTGTAATTTTTTTTCGCCAGGGCTGCGGGACTGTTCGAAAGAGATACCGCGGCCCTGGAACACAAAGGGCAAAGAAGGAACATGGATGGGTTTTAGTCAGTAAAAGGTTATTTGATGATTTGCCATCCGCAAAAAAATAAAAAAAATGGTGTAATTTTAGTAAACAAACTTCAATTAATAACCACAAAACCCTGTTAAAATTATCCAAGCAACATAAATTAACTCACCCTAAAATAGCCATCCTATAGTTTTTATGTTTGAAATTGAAGTTTCCATCCTCTTTGTAGTTGCCGGCCAGTTCCACCGGTGTATTCTCTTCAGGATCATACTTCAGCTTAGCCAGGCCTTCAGCCAGAGGGGACAGGGCACCATTTTCCGGTGTTGACTTCATGAAGAATGGATGCTTGTCCATTTCCTCCTGCAAACATAGTGATTTATTTTGGTTAATAAAAATGTACCTACTTATGCTTATTTCTAAATTTATTGTTCTTGAAATAATAAAGGGCACAGAACTTCCAAGTTGAGTGTTTCCTCTTCATACACAAACAATATTGCTCTTTATTGTGTAAGTAGATTAAACAATTATTAAGTCATCATTAAAACATCAGTAAAAACGGGATATTTACCATGTTTTCTATTTATTTTGAGTTCCCGCTATTTCGGCACTGTAAAATTATTAAGTTTGTGTTCATTTGTCTTTAATATTTTTAGGGATTATAACAAAAACAAAATACTTTTTCTTTGCCACTATCTGGTGTAACAGTAGAAGGCTTGTTTTTTTTTAAATACAGAATTAAAGGTATTTGTGCGGACTGCCTGAATTTAGTAGTAGTGTTTTATCCTAAGAAGCTAACGTTTAAGATTTTACCTCCCACCTGTCCTCGGGCCATCCTTCAGTGTATCTCTTCTTCTCTAAGCTATCAATAAACTCGTCCAGCTCCCTGTCCAGTTTCTGAGCCAGGGCGATTCTCTCCTCTTCTGTAATCGGCTGTTTTGCCTCTTTTGGCGACTCTTCGGCCATAACTAGAGTAGCTCTTTACGTTTTTACACTAAATAATAGGCAAACTAGTTTTGTAATAACACAATTATTTATTTATGAATGATTTTATAAATCTTTTAAAAAATAATCTCTTTATTTAGTATGTTCAGCATGGTCACTGACAGTCACTGTCACTCTGGTATAATAAATATAACAGTCTATGGATCACTGTATGTGTCAAATCAGGGCTGCCAAGAGACATTTTTAAATTATTAATTTTGTATAATTTCAATGTTTTTGAAATTATACAAAATTAAATGTAAGGATACATACAAACAGTGTTTAATTTTTTAAACATACACAAAAATGATTAATCACGTCAACTTACCTACGTTATTTTTTTATTCGGTACTCACAGGTGATGTATACTTAAAGAATAGCACCAATTAAAACTTCAAACGTTCGTGAAGTTACTTTCTTTTATGACTTGCAATTTATAATAAAAAAAAGAGATAGGACATTTTAGTATGGACTTTGGTGTCGTGGGCGTGAAGTGGCGTCGGATGAAGGGACCTGCTTTACTAATTTGATAATTTAATATTGTAACACTAACTATACCCAATAACAAATCGACATAATTATGGAGAAAAAAGTAATTTTGACACTTAGGTATATTACCCATATTATTTTAAGGAGGTATTATAATATTTTTGTTTTTGTTATTTATATGCAGATTATTAGAAAAATAAAATATATTTATATTACAGGTATTTATTAAAGCACACATAACAACATAACATTAACTTAATTGATAGGGTCCCGGGAGGTCTAAAATATGCATCCAGGTTTTCCTTTGAGGTTATAAGTATAAAGTGTAGTGCAAAGTTTTCATTCCGAAATACCAGTAAACATAACATTTTAATGCGATTACAACAAATATTTTATACAAGACTCAATCGTCTAATTAGTCCACCACATTCCATCCAATGTATAACGGATGAAGAAACACGAATTACAACTAGTAAAAGCATTGGCTAATTATGCGAAATGTAATGCATTGAGAAACTTAGGCAGTAAGATTGGCTAATGGATAAAACTCTACAAAACTATTCTGTTTTAGCCATTTTTGATTTTATTAAATGTTTGTCACACACTTTTAGTTTTATCCCCTCCATTTGAATACCCAAACATCAATTCTGCAGAGCAAACGGAAAAGAGCATGGAAAGGCCATGGTCCCCACACCCCAACGAAATTCTTATTTTTTTTGCTTAAATTATTATTTCACTATTTTAAGTAATCGTTGATTTATGTTAACCGGACACAAATTATCACTGTCAGAACGAAGTTTCTTATTTTTTTTTAAATGCTTGGTCACCCTATTAGAAAGAGACAAAGGGCTCTATTATAAATATTTCTCTCGTCACGTTTTTCTGGTAGAGTGCTCAGTCCAGTTTATTTTACTAAGTCCACGGAGCTACTGGCATGGATGGAAGCACTTTATTATACTAAGTCCATGGCTACTAGCGAGACCGCATTATGATTTCCACCAGCCACGGGCGGTTACTGCAAAACCACTGAAGCGCTAATGACGCGCAGATACTTACATCGTACTTTACATAGAACGAACCATATAGTAGTGTGTGCAGTGGAACGAACGCACGTAAAAATACTGTGTAGGTTGATACATCATGTGCATGACAGTATATTCGATATATTTAATATATTCTGCTATCCGTGCTGATTCCAACAGCAAGAACAAAACGTAAAGCTCTGGCCACACTGAGGTATTTGTTTAATCGTAGCCAGTTCTTTTTAAAGTGCTACAAAGCTTCGTGCAGTTAGAAACCTTTAAATGAAATAACCTGCGCTCAAATTAAATAATATTATAATTTATTTAAACAGAAAGCCGCAAAAAAAGAATACAAACTTATATCACCAACTAGACAATATAATTACGTCTAATACAGTTCACCCTTATGCCATTTTTGTATGTATTCACATTTGCGAGCTTCACGTTTTTTAAAGTATTCCGGAAAGTGAGCTTTTTCCAGGGGATGCCAAAAATCAAGCACCCAATCTGGAGGCGTAACGACACGTTCAAACGCTGTACCACCCGCTACACCAACAGAATGAGGGACTGGAAAGAAGCAGATTGTGAACATAAATATTACTATGTTAGTTTGTTTTTCTTCCTCAGAACTTGAATACAACTTACCGTGTTTATCAAGTTTTACTTACATTTATTCGGAGGCAACGGAGACGCTTTTAAGAAAAGTTCGTGTTCTCCCGTCCACAGTAAACGACGTTGCTCTTTTGGATCTTTAACGCACTTATGTTTGTCAAATTCGCTCCTCAAAATAACTTGATGATATCGTACGACTTGTCTAAAAGAAGTGGATGTTAGTTCACAATTATTCAGCATTCACGTGAAATCACGTGGGATTCATGTCATCTCAACACCATTACTTATGCTTACCTGGCTACGTAATATGCTTCGAGATTTCTCAAAGCTTTCTTATAAAGGGTGCACACTTTTTGAGAATGAGTACGTAATTCGGGTGCAAACGGCATTTTTACTTGTAGCCTTTTTAAGTTTGTTTAATTTCAATAGACCAGAATTCTATGCACCAAAACGGAGTGTCACATTCGTTGTCATAAATTAATTTTAAAAAATGCATGCCAGACAGTTTCAATAGTTCAAAAGTGGTTGAAACTTTTATCTCACACACTAGTTTCATGAAAAGTCAAATAATTTCAAATTTTTACACGATTACTTAGCTTAGTTTGCTCAATGTTTGGACACATCTTAACGCGAGCATTGCTCTAAAGAAACCGAAAGTCTTAAATGCCTAAAAAAAAGCTGATGAAAAATTGGACTCCTATCGAGTATAAGTTTAGTTTTTTTTTACTCTTTACTCTTATCAAAAATTGTCATTGTCATTGCTGTCATGTGTCAATGTATGTCAAACGTCAAAATCAAAAACACTTATTTTGTTGCGAAGCGAAGCGTGAGCGTGACTTCGTGTAGCGTCCTCCAGTGTCTGAATATTTTAAGATTTTCATAAGTTTACTTCTAGTAATTACAACAATGGGCCTTTAGGAATAATAATCACATAAATGTAGTTTATTGCGTATCACAGAATTTGATTATTATCCCCTCAACTTGTCTAAATTGCCCTTGAAAGCGGCAATATCGGAACACCGGTAACAGTTTCTGATGGTATTCGTAACAAAATAAAAAACATGTCGGACGCTTGGGAAGAGATCCAAGCTGTTAAAAGTAAAAGAAACAGCCTGCGCGAGAAGCTAGAGAAACGTAAAAAAGAACGGCAGAATATCTTGAGTTCTAATTTGGTTGGCGAGAAGTCCGAAGGTTCGCCCGGGGGCGGGAAGGAACGCTCAGTGGCCAGCCCGTCTACACTGAAGCATGAAGGTACCTATATAATCAGTGCAACTTGTTTTTAATTAGAAAGTGGTTAAAAGAAAAGAACACTACTACTTCTAAACAAAAATACAATTACTATTAAACACACGACTACTTCTTTAAGAACTGAATGGACGGACTAAATATTTGGAAGCTATTTGAAACACATCAGCTAACATGGTTCACATGGGATGGGAGTAAATTCTTTGTTTTTGCCCTGACCCCAAGTAACAGGGACAGGCATAATATTAACCAAGAAAAGTGATTCCAGGAATGCAAGAGAAACCCAAACTGCTGGTACCGTCCGCCTCACTAGAGGTGCGCCTCCTGCAAGTACTGTCAGACATGCAGCTGCAGTTGCCTTCCACCGCCAGTGCGTTACTGCCCGGCCTCGGGGATGTTGATGCGGGAATAGTTGCGAGCTTACTGCAGAAGTTTGCCACACAGAAACTAATAACGTAAGCTTTTTACCTGACTGCAACGAAACCCAAAAGGAGGGTTATTGTATTAGCTCCAATTTTAGTTAACTTAAAAAAGTATAATTACCACAAATATCTGGTAGTAAAATAAAATGTTAATCAATTTGGACCAATTTTCTTGTAATTTCTTGGAAATCCATTGCTCCTCAAGATTTATTTGATTCTTTTGAACAGTCAGAGGAGCAATGCTTGTATATTTAAGAAAATTCGGATTCTAATCTTAGTTTTTTTATATACCTACATATAAAGGGTGTAAACAGACCCTTAACGAAGCCGAAAGGCACTTGTTCTGCCTGTCATTGCCATAATTTTTTTGTTCTGGACCATACCTGGGAACCTTCTAGTTACGGAGATATTGGAGGTCAAAGTTCCGATTTTTTCACAAGTTTTTTTTTTTGTACTTCTTTTTAAGGTTTTAACTTAACTTTAATTACCTCCATGACCCGTTTACTATTCAAAGCACCCATCAGCACCATTTTTTGAGTGCATTACATTGAGTTTTACCATAAAAAGTGATTTTTCACCCCAAAAAAAAAAGTCATTTCTCAGCAATAATTTTTGCGTAGGGTGACTTAGTTTGATGTACAGAATGCTTGGTTGACGGCTTTGTGAAGGGTCTGTTTACACCCTGTATTTGAAATAAAGTATGTTGAATATTTGCTGAGATGAGATTGCAACTATATTATGTACTTTTTAGTGGAATTTGAGCTTCTGATGAACATAAAACTTATTGGTAGTTATTTTATTGCACCTCCTTTTTATTTCCTTCAGCATAACAGAACGAACTGAAAGCACAACAGATGCAAGCATAGAGGTTGTGAGCGCCGAGTCTGTGAGACTAGCCGCCGTGTTAGCAGCACTCATGGAGGAACAGACTTCTGGTAGCAAGAGGAAAGGTTTGTGCAGGTCTTACTTGTCCACCACCATATATTACCAGAAGGAACATTTAGAATGTGATTCAAAAAATTTTGTACACTAAAGAATATCAAGTCTCATGCACAATGATCGCTGGGCAAAGTCTCCATGCTCATCATGCATGTTAGATGGTCGGTGCTTCCGAGGCCGGCCCAGAAAGAGATGGCAGGACGACCAGGACATATACTGTGTGCTGGTTAAAGTAGCGCAGGACAAGAGCTTTTAAAGACTTGGGGAAGGACTTTGCCCAGCAGTGGGACAGTTTAGGCTAAAGAAAAAGGACTATCTTTAGCAATCTAACAAAAGAGTTCAGGGACTGCACCATCACCTCTTATAACAGTATTACTTTAAGGTGGATGCGACAGAGTAGTCCACGAAATTCAAGTTTTCTTACGTTTTATCCAATTTGCAGCTCAGTGTCAGGCTGTATGTTGATTAAACTACGATTTTCGACCGTAATTTTAATGATTATCATTTCGTAAACCCATATTTGTTTTGGTACAACCACTGACCTGCAAAAAAAAATGTAAGAAAATTTGAATTTTGCAGGCTACCCTGTTGTTTCCCCCTTAATATGACGTCAGTGTGGGAAAGAGATGGAGCTATACAGGCCTTCTAGCTCCCTGATATCTTGAAGTAATGAAGTTATGGTCAATTTTAATTAATTCATTTAAAAAATAACAGGTGACAGCAAAACAGAAGAGGCTGCAAATCCTAAAGTATCTAAAACTGCTGCAGATGAGAAGAAAACCGCTAAAAACGACACAGATTTAATGGTAGGTATATACTTAGTACATAGCCAATATACTTTATAGTAATCATACTACAAGGCAAAAAAAAAAACAATAAAAGAGTAGTTTTGTGGCAAACCTTTGTTATGTAACTTTACTGTCAACAGTTTCTGATAATAGAAAGAAAAAAAAAATTTTTTTTTTTAATAATTTTCAGTTTCCTTTTTTGTTTGTTTTTATTAGCTGTAAGTCCTCCATGTACTAAAATAAATAAATAAATAAAATAATGCATTAAGGAGTGACCATATTCATCGACGTGGAATAGGCTTGAGCCGGTTGGTGAAAGCTTTATGACCATGCATTAACATCTTGTATGAACTGGAAAATGGCACGTGCGCAGCAGTGCATTTTAAAATTACGCGTAGATACGCTCCGGTAAACTACTGATCTAAGTTAGGTTCGGACCACAACGAGACGCGACTAGACACCGCGCTGATGCAAATTTTGATTTTATTTATTTATTTAAATGCGACAAATGTACTGATACCCGTGATCGGCCCAACCCGATTCCGCGGTGTGAAGCGTGGTCACTCTCTAGTCTCTCAGTAAATAATACCTACATTATGAGCGAAATTTCAACAGGTCTTGTCCAAATAACGCAAGTATTTCTTCTTTTTCAAAATATTCCTATCCATTGCAGTCATTACTGGCAATGCCTTCTAGCAGAGAGAAGGCAGTGAAGAGAGTTGGTGAGGAGATCATGGATCTGCTCAGCAAGCCCACTGCCAAGGAGAAGTCGCTGGCTGACAAGTTCAAGAGCCAAGGAGGTTTGTATTTTCAAGAACATTAATACTCAAAGATAGCCTCTCAAGGCGCGTTTTGCATTTGATGCGGCCACAACGACGACTATGACCGGGAACAGCTGGTGCCTCCCCGTGCGTGTTTGACCTGCCATTATATTTTCCTTAATTCAGGTTTGGCCTCCATGCAGGTCGTGGTCGTGGCCGTAAAAGTATCAAGTGCGTGGCTACTCTAAGACGGTCATCTTTCTGCACATAGTCTGCAACACTATGTGGCTTTTAAAAGCGACAACACCAATATGACTTAGGTTTTCCAATGACCTATATATCATTTAGTCTACCATTCTATAATATTTTGCCTTTCTATATCACTGCACGTGTATGACAAATTGACAGATCAACAAAAGAAATTGTCATTTTGTCGATTCTTCCGTCGACAAAACCCGTTTCTACGGTGGTCATGCTCCGCGTGCTGGTCATGTATACGACTTCTTTCGTCCAGGCGCCCAAGTAATGGAGTTCTGTCCCCACGGCACTCGCGCGGAATGCATGCGAGCCTTCACGACGAGCAAGACCGAGGAGGGCGGCGACCAATCCTATGCCTGCAAGAAGCTGCACTTCAAGAAGATCATACAGAGCCACACCGACGAGTCGCTCGGCGACTGCTCCTTTCTCAATACCTGCTTCCACATGGACAGCTGCAAGTAAGTACTACTTATTGGCCCGAAGGCACCTAAGAAGCCGGTTCCTGCCTGCTTCGGAAACAAGGCTGTCTAAGTTGTGCCTACAAGTAGTCATCTGCCGACTAATCATACGCCTGCACGTAGCCGCATTTCAAAAGTAGCATGGATCAATCCACTCAGCTACCGTGTTGAAGTGTTCTAATTAGCCGAAAGGATCTGATCGGATACTACGACAAGCGAACGGAGCCGATTGCGCATCGCAGCATACTTTCGGCTACGATCTCGTGTCACGGAACACGCCCGTAGTCAAGCTGCTGTTGTAATGTAGACTTTAAATACTGTGTCCACGATTTAATATCGTTTAAAGATTGTTAAATCCGTTCCGATCCGATGCGATGCGTGCCGTTTGATGGAAATCATCCATTAACGAAAAACAAAAATAAACACACAGCATTCAATATTGAATCATTAAACTTATTTTCAGAGTTTGATTGCGCAATTTATAAGAATTTACTTTTTCAGATATGTGCATTACGAAGTGGACAACTCAGACCCGAATGCGAACGCACCAAAACTGGCCGACACTGTTATCAAGGGAGCACATAATGGTAAGCCAAGTTTATTGGAATGGAGCCTTACTTTCTAAGCCGGAGGGAGGTTTTTACTATGAAAAGAAAAGTTAGCTTCATCTCGTTAATGTAATAGAAACAAGAAGGCAAGAACTATCACACTTTTCGACCATTGCTCTGAAGGAAAACATCATGAGGAAACCGGCAGATCCTGGAAACAAAAGTAGTATATGTGACATCCAATGACCCGCACGTGGCCTGCGCTGGCCTGTGTTCTAGCCCTGAAAACGTTGCAGGCTGCGCATGCGCATGCTATTTACTGAGTCTGAACTTTTACTTCTTCACTTTAATTTCTTACCGATTCGTTGTTTGTTTGAACTGTTGTGACACGGGTGGCGCAGTGGTGGGATTGGCTTCTGCGCTGCGTGTCGTGGGTTCGATACCCGCACGGAACAAATATTTTTATAGCCTACAGGTAGTTGTTCCGGGTCTGGCTGTTAGTGTATGTTATTTTAAATGATTGTTTATAAACTCAACCAAGAAAAAGAAAAAACGTACTCTTTACATAGTTTTATGTTTCCTTTTATCTCATCAGGAACGAGTGCAGCGGCCAAACCGGACGGTGTGCTAACTCTAACGCCGCCGCAGTGGATACAGTGCGACCTCAGATATCTGGACATGACGTTCTTAGGTCAGTATGACTAACTTATCTATTATCTCCGTCCAGTGAGCATTCACAATCTCGCACTAGTTAGTGTAAGTATTTCATTCCAGTGGTGGGATCCATTTCCACTGCACTGCAACAATATATCTTTTCAATTCAGTTCTTGCTTCTCCTCTTTCTTTTTGGTGATCCGACAGAGAACCTGAGTTGTCGACATAGCTCACAGAATAAGTAAGCTGAAGTAGCAATAGGTCGGTCATATTAGCCGTAAAACCGATGAACATTGGGGTAGACGTGTTCTTGAGTGGAGACCGCGAATCGGCGAACGTAAGGTGGGACGCCCTCAGAGTCGGTGGAGTGACGATGTTCGCGTGTTCGTGTTGTTGTGTGTGTGGCTGGTAGGAACTGGATGAGAGTTGCTGAGAATCGAGTTGAGTGGCGTGTGATTAAGAAGGCCTACGTCCAGCAGTGGATTGCTGAAGGCTGTTGATGATGGACTGCTTCTGAAACTCATCGATCCAGTTGCTGGCATGGTATCATAGAACAAGATAAAAATACCGACTAGATTATAGGGCCGTCGTCCAATACACCGTGACTTTTTACAAAAAGTTTTTAGTCGTCTTACAAAGGTGGTACACTCAATGTGCCCGACATAAAATAGTTCTAGGCGCGATTTTTTTTTTTACCTACCTAATAGCTACAAAGAAAAATTATAAATTATTAAAATCTCATAAATACCTAGTAGCCATTAGATGAAGTGGGCTGCCGTTGTAAGACGACTAAAAAGTCACGGTGTATAAACGCTCTGAAACAGCCAATTTCGAATAAATTATGTAGGACACACAACTTTGATTCCTATTGATGGTCTATCTATATCTATACCATAAAATCTGAACTTATTCTTCTCAGGCAAGTTCGCGGTAATAATGGCGGACCCACCGTGGGACATTCACATGGAGCTCCCGTACGGCACCATGTCGGACGACGAGATGAGGTGTCTCGGCGTGCCGCAGCTACAGGACAGCGGGCTCATCTTCCTCTGGGTCACTGGCAGGTACAACACCCCCTTTAGGGACACTATCTTGTTTGAGTAATTGCAGGACCTGAAGTACGTCCGCACTAATCCCGAAGAATGGTAACCGTGGGACGATCACATGGAACTTGTAATTAATATTTATGTGCTTTGTAGTTCCCAATTCAGGTGGATAATCTTTTTCATAATCTTGTGTCATACAGGGTGTAAACGGACCCTTCACTTAGCCGTCAACCAAGCATAATGTACATAAAACTAAGTAACTTTACGCAAAAAAAATTGCTGGGATTTTTTTTTTTTTGTGGTGAAAAATCACGTTTGACGAGGACTCAATATAACGCACTCAGAACATTGTGCTGATGGATGTATTGAATAGTACGGCGGTCGTGGAGGTGTTTAAAGTAAAATTCTTGTTTTCAAATAATGTATTTAAAAAAAAACTTGTGAAAAAGTTGGAACTTTGACCCCCAATATTTCCGTAACTAGAAGGTTTCCAGGTATGGTCCAGAACAAAAAAATTATCGCATTGACGGGGAGAAAAAGTGCCTTTCGGCTTCGTTAAGGGTCTTTTTACACCGTTTATACTCACCGAGACGTTTTGCTTGAGAGTTTGTTGCTCCACTTCTTCCAAACACTAGGAATCTAAAAGTTCACATTATAGGGGGCTATTTTCTGTATCTTTTACTTTTAAAATTGCTGTCATTTTCACCTTCTTTCTTTCTTCACACAGACAGCTCTTGAACGCGGGTTAGATGCTAGGATCGCGTTCAGTTTCATTTGACTATGTAACCCCCAGAGCAATGGAGTTGGGCCGCGAGTGCCTCAAGCTATGGGGCTACGAGCGAGTGGACGAACTGATCTGGGTGAAGACCAACCAGCTGCAGCGCATCATACGCACCGGGCGCACGGGGCACTGGCTCAACCACGGGAAAGAACACTGCTTGGTAAGTTATCGCGGTAGCATACAATTTGTACTGAAATAGCTCCGTCTGGTAACAAAAAGATAGGGTAAGACTGATTGTCAGAGTTTCGGGCCACTGACTACCTGTAACGACTGTCAAAGATCTTCAAATGACAGCCATACAAATTGAAGTTTACTTAAGCCCAATCCAGAAGCCATGTCGACGGCGCGTTCACCAAATCGGAAAGGGTCCGCAAGGACTGTTGCCTGCCGGGGCTGCGGGACTGTTCGAAAGAGATACCGCGGCCCTGGAATACAAAGAGTCAAGAAGGAACATGGATGGGTTTTAGTCAATACAACTCTGACACTCCCTTCTGGTCCGCCCACAGCGGGCCCAAATCGAGAAGTTTGACATCGAGTGACAAAAATTCGCAGTAGGCCTACTGCACTGTCTGCCCGGGAAAAAAAATTAAATGGTTTTATGTCGTCACCAGTCTACAGCAGTTCACTACTGATCATAGGCTTCCCCAAAGTGTATTTAGACCCGTCCTGTACTTTTCGCATCCATCTGATTCATCATCATCTGCCAAGCCTTTTCCCTACTACGCTGGGATCGGCTTCCAGTATAACCGGATATAGCTGAACACTAGTATTTTACATAAAGCGACTGCCTATCTAACCACTACAATTCAGTTACTAGGAAAGGGTAACACGGTATCCCTTGGTAAGACAGGTTGCATCCTGCTGAACGCGACCGAAATTCTCACCATAATGGTTATGCTCTCAGCAGAGGACCTATCATAACTATGGTAGTTTCTCCATGTACCCTTGGGAAAAATGCGTTTATGTTTTCAAAATACAAAATTGTTTTCTCCAGGTGGGCATGAAGGGTAGCCCAGAGAACCTGAACCGTGGCCTGGACTGTGACGTCATCGTGGCCGAGGTGCGTGCCACCTCGCACAAACCTGACGAGATCTATGGCATTATTGGTGAGGAAGCTTGCATAGACCCACTTGTACTACAAATGACTGAATGCGTTTTACGCTCAACATTTTTTAAACATGATCATGGTACTGTCAACTCCCACGATTGACAGAAATAGAGCAATATTTTGAATTTGTGTAAAAGCGGGTCCACATCTGCGCTCTTGCACGAACTGTGCGTTTCGCTTGCATCCTAGTAACATAGTATGAACACCTTTGGACATGTTCGCGAGATGCTCGTGCGCTTCGAATGTGACGAGTCATAGCCATTCGCGTAGCGCTTACGCAGGTGTGGACGCAAAACCTATTAATTTCTGCTTTGTGATTAAACTGGCCTTGAAATACAGCTATAAGCATGTTTTTTTCTAAAAATCACACTGAAGTTAACTTTTGCAATTTTTCCCTTTTTTTTCTATTGAAAATTTGAAAGCAATTTTGATTACAATACTTTTTTTACATTTCCAGAGAGACTCAGTCCAGGCACAAGAAAAATAGAATTGTTTGGAAGACCACACAATGTTCAACCGAATTGGTAAGTATAGTCTTTCCCCTGCTGTTCTTTTCTCATTAATTCTGAAGCAAGTACCAAAAGTTCTCTGAAACTTGTTGAGCAATGATGATCTTACTTTATCAGAAATTGCAGTGTTTGGGAATAGTGTGGCGGGCTTCTCCCAATTGTAACTTGTTCCTAGCTGCTTGCCAGAAGTTTCTTCACACTCCTTCAACAATATATTGTTACCGAAAACCTCTACCTGCGTTTTACCTAACCTAATGGCGCGATTTCGCGAGATCGTTAGCCCTAATTCGGGGTTTCGAATGACTACTCGAATTCGGACCCGACGCATTTGGACATCGCAATGGAATACGTGCTAGCTTGAAATAAAGTCGAGTACCGAAGTGAAGCCAAATTGGCGTTGGGTATCTGAATGACGATGGTACCCGAAACGATGAAACCGAACGAGATTGTCCGTAGACGGGCATTCTCGACCCCACATATACACTTGGTCGTTCGCCCGAATTCCATAGTCAATCGACTTCGGGCGAATGACCAAGTGTAATTGGGCCATAACAACTCTTTGTTTCAGGATAACCCTAGGCAACCAAGTGGACGGCGTCCGACTCGTAGACCCGGACCTGATCGGCGCCTTCAAGAAGCGCTACCCCGACGGGAACTGCATGGCGCCGCCGCCCCCCGACCCCGGCCTCTCCTAGTTCACTCAGTATTTAGTACTTAACTATTAGTCGTATAGTCTCCAAGACTACAGTGCTGCAAGGATCTTTTGGCGCATGAATGATGGTGTCAGGATTGCGGTTGATATTTGTAAAATTTACTGTGGGAAAAATAAGATGGCGGAGTTAGTCCCGATAATGGCCCCGCGCCAACCGATCCATATACAACTATACAGGGTGAATTTTTCAAGTGGGAGTGGATGGCCTAATCCGAAACTATGAGGAATAGCGAAAAATACTGAAAGGATTCTCGAGCCCGGTTTTGATGAAAACTAAAACTGCATCATTAGATCTTTAAAAAATCAATAGGCCTAGCCAGTAACCGAACTTTGCTAAAACCGAAAACGAAATTTTGTTAAAAAGTCACACTATTATTACACCATTCGATAGTGTCACTAATTAGGTTCAAATTCTGGAAAGTAATAACATATGTCAAACGTACGAAAACTCTTAAATTTTATGTTGCTTCATATTTTAAATGAATGCCCTTGATTGATGACACCCGCAGCGCAGTCGATCTTCACAACATTATGTTCTAATTTCAATTTTATTGCCTCCCTGTGGTTAAAGGCCACAGTAAAAAAAGATCGATAGAAGAAAACACAATTGAAATTAGAACCTACTAATGAGTTGACGCCAATAGTGATCAACGTTTCGTTGATTACTAATAACTGTTTGCATACTGTCACTTTGCCGTATGTCCTTATTTCTCAGAACTTGATCCTTATTAGCGACACTATCGAATGCTGTAATAATACAGTAGGTATGTGTTTTTTTTCCGATAACAATGGGTTCGCGAATCCTGGCTAGAAATACCTATCGATTTTTCAAAAATCTAATGATACAGTTTTAGTTTTCATCAAAATCGGGCTCGAAACTACTTTGAGTATTTTTCTCTATTTCCTCATAGTTTCGGATTTCGCCATCCACGCCCACTTAAAAAATTCACCCTGTATAGTGCTGCATTGAAACTTGTTGTGCCTCCAGCTCGTTTTTTAATGGCTTATGTAGTAGATAATATTACAGCGGTTTGAAGCCCTTTTGAATAACTTGTTCAATCGAAGGTCTGTTTGTCTCCCTATAGTTCATCATTTAGGTCCACACTTACTAAATACGCTAAGGGCGGTTTCAGATAAGCGTATTTTCGGCACGCAGCGCCTGCCGGCGCGTATTCGCGCGCCTTTTGCCACACACGCAACTCGTACGAGCGTGGACGCGCTTATAAGCTCGTTTAGCGCGAGCCTCGACAGATACTAACATACTATTGCAACTGACTAAACCCATCGGTTCGAGCGAACACGCTGGAATAAGCGCACGTGTAAGCCGATACGAACTTATAAGCGCATAAAAATATGCTAGTCTGAAACTGCCCTAAACTTATTTAAATCATCATTCTGTCTCTGTCATCTTCAAACGATTGACAAAACAGAACGTTCTATTTAATTAGCGCTTTTATCTATTTTACGTTTTTATATGATTTGTGGTGCAAATGGGCCTTAATATCATAAAATTCCTTTCTGCAAGATATGCTAAGGGAGCGTTCAAGTATTACGTAACGCAATTTTTGAAGATTTTCGACTATCCCTTCCCCCAACGATTTTAATTCCCTAGCTTGTTTATTTTTTTAAACATGTTAAGTAACGCGTTCTTGAATCCCCCCTCCCGCCCCTATAACGCATAGTAACGTTTTAGAAGACCCCTCCCCTCCCCCAAATTGCGTTACGTAATGCTTGAACGCCCCCTAAGGACTCATTTACGGAGACGCGGCGCGCTGTGCGGCGCGGCCCGTTTTCAATTCAAACATAACGATGGAGAGCGTTTACGGAGAAGCGATTTTTTAAATCGCGTTTGCTAGAAATGCAGCGTTGGCCGCAGATGACACCGCCGCGTGACGCGGCGTTCAACGCGGCGTCACACGCGCAAAAACGAACATATGGCAGATGACAGCGCCGCGTCGGACGCGGCGTTCAACGCGGCCTCACACGCGCAAATAATCAGAATATTCGAATTAGAGATCGATTTTTAAAATAAATCGACAAGCCTATCGTGCGGGGTACGTTGAACGTGGCATACGTTCTACTATACGCCCCAGTGTTGCCCGCCGCGGGCAACGCTTACACGCTACACGCTCCGCCGCGGCCGCCTGCCATATGTTTGTGTTTGGGCGTGTGATAACGTAGGCCGCTGCACGCGCCGCCTCTCCGAAAAAACGCAACGCCCCGTGCGACGCTCCGCGCAACGCGCTGCCCGACGCGCCGCGTCTCCGTAAATGAGCACTACTACAAAGAACTTTTGACACTACTACAAGCAGATGACAAAATTATGAATACTAGAAATCCAATTGTACATAATTGTAAATATAGTGTAAATAAATAAAAAAACCTTGAATATAAAATGTATACTTTTATTACCACACACGGCACAATTTTATGCAGTCACTATACAATTTGTAGCATTTGGGAAGTTTCGTCTAGTCTTCTCGTCGCATATTCCACAGAGCCTATAAGATCTTCAATCAGTGCGTCCTGTCCGTTATGAATATGGTGTCCGATACGGACCATGGTCCCATGGAGTGACAGCGATCGTTCAGTTGTGATTGCGGCACGTACTGGCCTAGCAACTGCCGTGTGTTTCCTTTTATGGTCAGAATATTAATTCGCGGAAGAATTTCCTACACTGACCTCTGTCATAACTTGTCTCGGTCGTTCGCAAATAAACGTATTGCCGTCGCGCTCGTCACTCACTCTCGAACCAACATGGGTTGATAAATCTTAGGGGCCGTCTCCACGAGCGAAAGAATCGCGGCGATATTATCGTCGTGCCACGCTTCTCCCGCTCGTGTAGACGGCCCCTAAGGATTTCATAAAGAAGAGACATCACAAAATGTTTTTAGCAGCAATAGGCACAAAGTTTACTGTACGAAATTCTTGGTGGTCCGCGACGGGACATTAGTACAGTAGCGTTGGTAATTGACTCCGTAACAATTTATGACGTAACGTGGGTGCGCTCACTGTACAGCTTGTCCATAATTTCTAAAGCTCGCTCAGCGAGCTATTCATAGAGCTATGCTTGGAATTTTTCTGAGGGATCGAATTCGGAACGAGGTGAACATGATTGCCGCGGCACATAGGTCGTAGAATAAGCAAGCTGAACTGGCAATAGGCCAGCCATAGACGTAGAACTGAGTCCGTTAGGGTAAGCGTGTTCTTGAGCGAAGGCCGTGAATCGGCAAAAGTAAGGTAGGACGCCTTCAGGCTAGGTGGAGCGACGATCTTCGCAGGGTAGCAGCTGAGTGACAGTTGCCGAGAATATTGATTGGAGAGGCCTACTATGTCAGCAGTAGACTGCTGTAGACTGATGATGATGACTATACAATTTGATTCAATAGAAACTATTCGCTTGCGCGTTCCGCCGTCCGGTCGGCGACATTGGACGCGCTGGGCTGAAGAAACTACGAGTAATGGGAGATTGCCTCTCTCGATTTAAGCTGAAACAACCCGAAACATCATTTTATTCATATCGTTATCAAATATTACACGTTTATTAATCAAACAAGCTACTTAGTATAAGTAGTACAAGCAAAAAAGATCTCCACTACACTGTCAATACAATTTTTACTATATCCATAACTATAACAACGTATAACTTCTTAAGCTTTTATGAGGCGCAGTTGACCACTTTTTTTTAAATCGATAAAAAAAAAACTTTTACATACCCTGGATTAGGTTTCGAAAACATATTACTAGTCCTAGAGATGTCATTCTTCATAATATTATTGGGCGCCGTACTGTCAAAAAACAGGATTTTTTTGTAAACACTGGTTTTGATATTTATGTAGAAAGGTAGTCAAATATGAATGCGCAAGATTTATTTAAAAAAAATATTCATACGCGTGTGCAGCTTTACAATAGGATGAACATTTCTCTAGATTACATTGGCTAAAATACTACTGAAAGCTTTATGTATGTGGCTGAAACTCACAGAGGGCCAGCAACAGACTGTCGATCATATGTCTAATGGTTTTGGGTCATCGTTACTTTTATTGTATTGGCCACATAATATTAATGGCTACCTGGTACGCACGACGATCAATCAAGCTATACAAAACCAGTTTATACGAATCTCTCTTTGTACGAGAAACCTATACAAAGCGAGGCCATGATATACTGGAAATGAATAGGTTGATGTGACGCCGTGTGTACAGTAGGGTGGTATGGCGTGATCTTAGTTTACCAATACAGGATGGAAACTATCAGTGGGGCAGTAAGAGGAACGACCTTAACCGTTGTTGCTGCACGAAAATGGTTTTAATCTACAATGTTTCGTGAAATTTAGATCCCCATTCAGATTTAAAAAAAATATATAAAATTTGCAAGAAAATGGTCATTTTATATTTTATAAAAAAACTTCTATTGGACCAACCATCGTTGTAGTACTAAAAAAGGCAGTAATTGCAAAAAACTTTTCCTAAGCAGAAATTGTAAAATGTTCATAATCAAATTGTATGTTAAAAGTTTTTTTGCAATTTCTGACTTTTGGGGTTTTTTAGGGTTGGCTACGCACAACTAGGTAGTAATATTATTGTCATTATTTACCTGACTTTATCATAAAACAAGCCGGTTTTGTCTGTAACCATACTATCACGTCTTCTTCTTTGTAACTGTAATTAAAAAAAACAATGAGGACCGCACAAAAGGAGGCTTGTAACTGGCTGACAGGAAGGAGGCCCTGAACTCGTAGATTACAACTAAGTAGGTTGAAAATAGTGGTTACCTATTTGTAGAAGACTCCTTACGCAATTTAAGATTTGGTGCATTTTTTTTAAATATCCTTGTTCCGTAAGACTCGTACTGCTTAACCTTTCGTGTGCCGGAACGCAGATCTACGCGAGACACAATGACTTTTTAATTGTGTCTGGATACTCGGCATACGAGTGGTTAATTACAGAACGGTAACCGGTTGCCAAACACAATGTATAAGATGATGACGATGTTTTACCTTGATGCTGTTGAGCAAGTCACCCTGTGTGGCCAGCGGTCGCTCGTCGGAGCGCACTGAAGGGGCGCGGCGGGGTACGGGCGCGTCTCGAGTGGCGCCTAACGAAGCCGCGCCCAAGGACCCGTCGCGACACATACCAACTTTAAAATTCAAAATTTTAATAAGGCCGTAATCGCCAACGTTTAGGCAGAGGCGTAGATACCTATAAGAAACCTACATTTCACGGGTTTGACGCAGATTGTGCACTTCGCAAAATGTGCACTTGACACAAAATGTGCACTTCGCAAAATGTCCACTTCGCAAAATAGCACTTCTCAAAATGAGCAGGTTTTGCCTAACATTTTGAAACAAACTATCAACTATTTGATTGTCTCAATACATGCACTTTGAGTAGTGCTTATTTTGTGAAGTGTTCATCTTGATAAGTACTAATTTTGAGAAGTGCTATTTTGAGAAGTGCATATTTTGCGAAGTGCACATTTTGCGAAGTGCACATTTTGCGTCAAGTGCACATTTTGCGAAGTGCACATTCTGCGTCAAACCCCATTTCACCAGGGCCACAAATCCTGGCTAATGCGAGGCAAATTAGGTGGTATTCTGTATGTGGAATAGTCACTGATGGCGATGCAAGTAATGGCATATCTTGGATGTGTTGTCATCACAAAGACAATACTGCCCTCCTAACTAATACATATTTCACATTTCCATAATTCCAACTGTACTCCTAACATAGGTACGGTGGAAGTATGATTGGAGTTATGGTTGTCTTAGTTTGGGGTGCAGAATATTGAAATGTCTTATATGCTAGGTATAACGCCAGCACCCATATTCCTTCAAACCGTAAGTAGGTAAGATGGTGATAGTAGGCACTTCCGTCTAAAACCTCCGAATCCAAACAAAACACCTGAGATCTTAGTAAAGGTATAAGCTCTCGAAATAAAATGATATCATCATCATCTGCCTAGCCTTTTCCCAACCATGTTGTCGGCTTCCAGTCTAACCGGATGCGGCTGAATACTCGAAATAAAATGATAATTTAAAACAAAACAATTTAATTTTTCTTTACTAACTTCTAAATCACATTGGCCTGGAAATTGTTAGCAATATCCATTATCCAGTTTAAGATTATTTACCAAGCTGAGTATAATACGGGGTGTAAACAGACCCTTCACGAAGCCGTCAACCAAGCATTCTGTACATCAAACTAAGTAACCTTACGCAAAAATTTTTGCTGGGAAACGATTTTTTTTTTTGGGGTGAAATATCACTTTTTACGGTAAAACTCAAAATAACGCACTCAAAACATTGTGCTGATGGATGGATTGAATAGTACGGGGGTCGTGGAGGTGTTTAAAGAAAAGTTACAACATTAAAACCTTTTATTTTAAAAAAAAGTTGTGAAAAAGTTGGAACTTTGACCCCTAATATCTCCGTAACTAGAAGGTTCCCAGGTATGGTCTAGAACAAAAAAATGATCGCCATGATGGGGAGAATAAGTGCCTTTCGGCTTCGTTAAGGGTCTTTTTACACCCTTTATAATATATGTTGATGACATAATAAATAGTTGATCTGCAACACCGTAACATTTTCAAGAAAAATTGCATTAATGTCATAGATATAAGACCACAGTATAACTTAGTGGATACAATATGTAAATTAAGTAACATCTACAAGCATCTTGCAAATCATTGAAGATAATAATTACTATATTATCTGGTTGCAAAAGTCAATTCGAATTAAATATCAAAGCTGTTCTTATGTACATAAAAAAGCACTTCATTTTAATATATATTCTATCGCAGAAACTAACTCATCTAAAACTGAACATTGAGGTAATATTATCTATTTAACTAAATCATACATAACAGAATGGTAACTAAGCTGCATCCTTCATTTTTGTGTTTGTGTTAGCATCTGCAGCAGGTTCCTGCTCTTTTTTAGCTTCCAATTCTTTTGTCTCAAGTTTATAAAGTTGTTTCCTCATTTGAGCTGGTCCTGCAAAGATAGCTGGCGTTTTCTTAGTCTCCGGTATATATACTTCATAAGTCTTGAAATATTTTAGTACATTTCTTACATCCTCCTCTTTCAGTTTATACTCTAGAGCTATTTTCGAGGCTGTTACTTCATTAGGATTTGCTTGATGTGCAGCTATAAAGTTTATTGCATCGCGAAGAGTGGTTCGGCCATAAGTCACTCTTTCTGGCTCTTTGAACCCAAAATCATACTCCTCTGGCACTTTACGGTCTTGAGGTAAAGGTCGCCTACTCCTGTTGTCAGCTTTCTTCTCCCGGGTAACGTCAACTTCAGGCCTCCCAAGTGAGGTTACATAAACATCTTTCAATCTTTTATCAAGCCCTTCATCTTTTTTATCTAATTTCTCGTCAATATCAGGTTCTGCTTCGAGAGTTCGCTTTAAATCTTCTATATTGTGAGGATACCTCGGCGCCGGAGTCGGCTTTTCCTTAGAAATCACGCGATGAGCGCGATTTTCGATATTAAACGATTTAATCGGTCTCAAAGCTTTGGACACTAAGGCACCCATCTCAGGTGGCAATAGCACAATATTCAATACTTAAATTAGCACAGTTCACTTGGTAAACATCGTTTCTACCATTATTTTTACGAGTTGCATTGCATCATAATAAAAGAGGTTATTTTCTAGTTTGACATTCACTATTTTACTCAAGACAGATTTGACAGTTCTCTATTCAAAAGAACATCTTATTCTTACTAAGTTGCCAGCTATTTTTCTTATATCTATGGTTGCAGTCATGGACAGAGAACCATGGATTAGCTGTATTACTATTACCCGTACTAACTTAACAACCCTCTGTGCCGTTAGTATAGATAGTTGTGTTGTGGACAGTTATCGTTAATAATATTGAGAATGCTATAGTTTAGACGGGGTATATTTTCCACAGAAATAATCCCTGGGTCCATACTTTAGCTTGCTTACGCGAAGGAGATACAGTGTAAGTGTGTCCTTGTCTCATTGTTATTTATTATTTCATCATCATCATCATCATTTCACCCGAAAGACGTCCACTGCTGGACATAGGCCTCCCCCAAGTGTCGCCACATTTATTATTTAGTGCAACCTTATTCCTACGGTAATAAGGATCACTTTGATTTTGACAATGATGCAAGAGGCAAAATAACTCTGAAAAGACTGTTGTATCAACCAACCACGTCAATCGGTAAAAATATACGTATAACCTCTCGAAATCTCGAAAAAATATATTTTAGAAACAACGTGAAACGAAACGTTTTCAGAAAACTGGGATGACTTTATGCGAGATGCTGCACATTACGATGATAAAGAGTAAATAGCTACGAAGATGTCCCCGACTTCATTGGAAGACAGAAATAATTTTGGTGCTGCAAAAACTCGCCAGGTTCTAGAATTTAGAGGACAAATAATGTTGAAGTACTCACGCTTTAGTCTTGACAAGACATCTTTCAATCCTGTTTTGCCAGTATCTTTTATTACGAACTTCTCACTAGGAGAAGGTGTGTTCGTAGCTCGAGACTGTTCGTTGCCCATCCGGGCTCGTGGACTCGGACTACGTCCAAGTCTCCGTCGGGTTTGTGGTCCCGTCGTCACTCCCGTCACAGTTTTAGGTGCTACAATTTAATTAACGGCTTATTCAAGCTATTTTAATACTAAACCTTATCTGTTTCATAAATTTAAATCAAACTACGTCTGAACTGAACTCAAGACTGATTTAAGGCAAATTTCACCAATCAAACTAAACGCGATCAGCACATTTTAATCAGTGTATATTGATACTGATAGCTTCCCGTTGACATTCCCGCTGATCGTGCTCAGTTATATTAGTGTACTGTGCAGTCTGATCTTAAAAATATAGAGAAGTTTGTATATCAACTGAAATAACGTAGATTAAACTTGGCACCTGGGGGATTGTGCGTATTTGAACGGTCGAATGATGGAGCGGCGTGTGCTTTGTTCCCTACAGGTGAACTCAAAAAAGGTGGACTTTGTTGCCGAACTCCAGGAGTTACCGTTAAAGATGCCTTCAGCTGTTTTTCTCGTTCGTTATTATAAATACTGGTTCGCATTAAGTAATTCTAAAATAAACATAATTTATTTTTTATCTACTTTATACGTTAAGGGTCTTTTTACACCCTTTATGTAGTAGTTACAACATGGAATAATTATTTTATAATGAGAGAAAAAATGCTAATAATTTCTACAAAAAATCTTTACCCGAGCTTCGTTAACGCTTTTTATTACTGGAGCTTGGCTTGTACGGTAAGTTGTGATAGGTGCGTAAGTGCGGAAACTCTTTGCCACTTGTTCCTGAAATTGTGAAAAGTAAACTTTACAAGAATTGAATAACAAAAGTAAATAGTATAAGGACCTAATAAATAGGAATCATAGTAGGTTTGAAGTAGTACTTACCTTAATGCCAGGTATGGAAATATCCCTTGGCGACTGCGAACGCATTGGAGAGGTTCCAAAAACTGAACGCCCAGCTCTGGGGTCGCCGGCACCGCTACTACGACGCGACGCAGTAGTGAGTGAGTCATTCTGGTCTCTAGAGTAAATATAAAAAAATCTAGTAAATATTCACAGTTAAGAGACAAAAAGCAAGTTAGTTGTAGGATGATTTTTGTTAGGCTAATGAATGTCAGATGATTGAAAATTTATAGGAAAAGATTTACACACCCACTATACAGTGTCTTTTGAGGGCTGTTGTGCAAACCATTCGTTTTCACGCGCCAGTCACACTCCTTCTCCGTCGTCTTGTTAGCATCTACGTCAAAACAAATTCAAGTTATAAATTAGCATTATTTGGTCAGTTTTTAAGATATTTACTCATTATTTATTATTTATTTATTCACTCATATTAATATTATTTGAAAAGAAAAAAATATACAAACCCAATCTAATAAACTGCATAAGCCTGTACCATTACATGATTTAGGAGCTGAGCTTGCGCAACGCACCGCCACCGACATCCATAAACACTCATAAATATTTTCGAAACATGACTGACACCACAAGCAGCCTGCGCCTCTCACGGATTGGCAATCAGCATCGTCGGTTTCTCTGGTAAGGAAGCTAACTTTTGTTTCACAACAAGAGTCGCGTTGTGCCATTGTCGTAGTAGGCGTTACGATACACTCCCTTGCGGCGTCCTCATGATCTGATTTACTTTCGTAGTCTGGACGTAAAACGAAAAACACAACTTTTGATGCCCGTCTTCAATACTTTGTGCCATATCCATATTTAAAATAACACTGTTTATCATTTAAACTCGATTTGAAACTGACGGTGCGTTGCGTAAAGCTTTGCTGTAAGAAAAGCCAACAGTATCTACAAACAGTGTTACTTTAAACGAATTACAACAATAAAGTGTAGTGTTACGTAAGTGCAGTTAAAAGAGAGTATAGATAAAGTTAACCAAGAAAATAACACTGTTTGAATATTTAACTATACCCGCGTACATACATGTTAAATAAGCAAATAAAGTAGGGTCCACTGCGCCATGTTATCATGTTTTACAAACTCAAAACATAGTTTGTTAACATAAAATGTTTGCCGCGACGAACGGATACCATGTTTTGTTAAAAAATTGTCGCTGGGGACCCGACTTTAGCCTGACCTCAACTTAGCTTTTCACAGTCCATCTGGATGCGGAAGAAACAACATTTTGAGGTACAGCTTTATAGACGCTCTTGTATATCGGTGAAACGGTCAAAGGCAAAAAATAATGTAAATAATTATTTTTATAACCTTCTTTTATCCTTGAGTTCTGTTGCCTTATTGGGACCGCATCCGATCGTACGTGTTTGTGGATTGGAGGAGCCGGTGAAGGCGATTTAGTGAAGACCTCGAGTCGCTCCTTCATAATCTGTTCAGCAACAGAATAAACGCCGAACTCGTGCAACGGCATCTTCTCAGTGTCCTGGTAAGTACGTTTCCTGTCAAACACTTTATTAATTTCAATTTTTATTAGCTAACTCCCACTATCAGTTCAATTTTAAGCAGCAAATATCCGTCACGTTTAAGAATTGAAAGAAATCTCACCATGAGGACTACCGAAAGCGGATTTCGATTGTAATCAACTATCAATGAAATCTTCACCTGTTTACCTATAAAGATTCCCCTGCTTAATCAGCCACGGTTCAAGCTGCTCCAGCCAACCCTTTAAGAAGAATTCAAATTTTATTTTATTCAGATTTTATTACGGCAAATATAGAAACTACCATGAGCCCATTTCATAACTATTACAGTTCTTACCTGCTGGTGTCCTATAACGGATCCCGGTCTGCAGATCCTCATCCAGGCTATAGCTTCGTGAGCAGTCATCCGGTAATGTTTGATCAAGTAACAACCAATCAACGAGCCTGTGCGCCCTAGACCTGCCTGAACAAGTTCTTCGTCAGAAACAGAAAAAAAAGGAACAGGTCTAAAAAGATTTCTCTCAAACAGACTAAATTCGTAACCTTGCAATGCACGGCGAGTGCGCAGCTAGCTTCCTCACTAATTTGGAGGAATTTGAATAAAATATGACGCGGTGGACAGGAGCCGTCAGGAAAGAATAAATCGTAGTGAATTATACCAACACTATTGAATCTGCAAAGAAAACAACATTCCAAAATTTTAATCTTTAGGACGCATGTGCGTGTTTGTTAATTGGAAATAAAAGACTTTCTTACACGTTTCCGTCATACAGTCTTTTATTTAATCGGATGACTATTTTAACGTTATTTTTCAGGAAGTAATTTATATACATTTCAGGTGGATGGAATAAAGATACGCTGTAGTCAACTGGTCCAATGAATGCGAGAAATTTACCTGGAAATATTCAAGCAAAACTAGTAAACGAAGATTTAACAAGCGTAAAGTAATCTTATCCTTAATTTCCATTATTTATTTCTAAACAAATTGCATACATTTTTAAATATTCCTTATATAAAAACATTTTTAAAATATAAAAAAACGTAGCGCACCGGTATCAGGAATCCTTTATTTTTTAATGAGAATATTTGCATATAGAATCCTATATATATTTGTAATCACGTTCTCTAAATCGGCTTTAACAATTTCCATGAATATGGGTTTACGGGAGCAACAATCGATCTAGAAAAATCATATCTGGGAAAATTCATTTTCTCTATTTGCACCCGAGCGGAGCGCGGTTGCCCAGGGTACTTTATTGTTATGTACCCAACTGTTAAGCAATTGTCAAATGAACGGACACCTTACCAGGTACAATCCAGTTTAAATCACCTCCCTGAATTTTATCAAGTCTGTCATATTCCTCATAATTAAAATCCTGAAAGTTGAAGAAACCCAACTCTCGAGCTTTTCTGATAGCTTGGAGGCAGTCCATCAGAGATATCGTGTAGGTCGATTCACCTTGCGTTGCGTCTTGGAAAGGTCTATAAAATGGTGAATAAGTCAGTAGGTATATTTTAACAAGTAACATTTAAAAAAACTCCGACTACAAATTGTATTATGTACCTAGTGTATTTGTAATTTCCTTTTAATTTCATTCATTTTGATACCCTACTCGATAGGATTGAAAAAATATTAACGACTTACAATTATTTAGCGACAAAATTCGCAATTTTCTAAAATCTATATAAAAACACTTGGTTTTTGTTACGAATCTAATGATACCTTAATCTTCGAAATCCATTTAGTCTTTAGGAACATACGAGGTAATAAGTTTACAAATAAACATACAAGATACGCGCGAAAAATATAAACCTTCCTTGGCAGTCGGGTAAAAATACTTTTTGTAATGATCAATCAATGATTAATAAATGCTTCGTCATGATGGGACAAAAGTAAGAAACTACTTGATTAAAAGTTTACTGTACCTGTAACATTGCCCGTGAGCCATCAGAGGCTTCAAAGCATCTCTTGGTGTTAAACTTAAATACAGCACTCCGTAACATCCTAGTAGAAATGCTGAGTTTGCCTTCTTTTTGGGATCAATTGAAGTGTAATGTACAATAGTTTGCTTGTTTAGATACTGTTTCAGTTTATCATTTAGTAATCTACAGTATTTATACACACAACCAAGATTTAAAGGTCCAAAATCTGAATAATAGTTTTCGTACACAAGTTCGTTGTCTATACAAAAATATTGTGTATCAGCCGTATTTTTAAGTACTTTGCCTTGCCTAACTGTCGCAAAATATAAAACATTTTTTATATATTCTGCCGTAAACAATATATCAGAGCTTCGATTCATCGTTGCAATAACAATGATACGTAACTTAATTGATAGTACATCTTCAATAAAGTAATATAATCATTTAAAACTACAATACACAGTTTTGTAAATAAGACACTAAAACGTTACGATTTCACAAACACAAACATATTTTTAAACAAAATTAACAAAAAAATATAATTCAGTTATAAAAATCAAATGACACTGTGTCCTTGGCACTCTTTTGTTTTAAACTTGCCACCGGACAATGCGTTTCGCAGTCATTTGTAAGTTGCCAGTGTCAATATTTAGTTTCTACTTTATAAATTCCTTGGGTCCATTTTAACTTTCAACCCACTGACTGCACTGCTTTATTGAAGCCATAGGTAAAAGAAAAATAGATTGAAGCTAGTAAACCTTGGTACGTTATAGTTTTAGATTTGAAAAGATTATTGCAAGCCTAAAAAATTTTTCTGTAATATCACAACCAAAAATGATTTTGACAGCTCTAGTCTTTTTCCGGTACGCAAGGTAAATTGTCAAACGCTCTGTGTTAGCTTTCTCTGAATCTTGATATATTTTCGCAATCTTTAATCCTGTAGTAACTACGTTTGTTTAAAAATAATGTCGGAGTGTCTCTCAATGTGTTCTATTTGGTATTTCAGGTCGTCTAATCACAAAAAACCATGGCTGAAGTCGAAGTGTAAGTACTTTTTGTTTTCGTCAATGTTCGCCTCTAACTCTTCATTTCTATGACTTCACTGTCTTTGTTATTGATAAAGAACGTATTTACCACATTAAAGTAGTTCTTAAATCGCAATTTATTGCAAAGATGAAAAGTAAACATGTTGTCAACATAACCTTCAAAACATGATCCAAACTTGCTATAAGTTGACTTTCATCGTGTTCCCACTCGTACCCCTCATCCAAACTAGTCGATATCCCAGTAAACTAGCCCGAAAGCCTTAAATTAGTGTTTATAAATGTTATTTCATGATGGAAGAAGTTATAACTTAAGTTTGCTTACAGTGAAGTACCCCCGAACCCCGTCCTGAGCGGTGGAGCGATGGACGTGAACACAGCCCTGCAGGAGGTACTGAAGACCGCCCTCATTCATGGAGGACTCGTCCACGGACTCCACGAGGCCGCCAAGGTTCTTGACAAGTCAGTAAACTTTGCACAATGTTACTATAATAAAGTTACTCTTTCAGTTGTTAATTTTTAATGGCACTGAAATGTATGCCAAGCAAGCCAAGTATGAATGCTGTTTAGATGGCTAAGCAGTTTGTTTTGTTGTGACCTCCATGGGGATCAATAACCTAAAGCCCCCAAGTAACCTTATAAACTACTCTCAAAGGGGTGAAAGAAAACGTTTTTGGGGAATCGGGAAGTGTTAGTACCAACCTTTTACAACAAGCGAAGCATGACCACATTGGAAACGGGTTTTGTCGACTAGGATTCTTTGAATTTCCACATCACTAGCAATATCTAGGTCTGTGTCTCCAAAGAAACTTGTGTCTATGAGTCATCCAATGTTTGGGAAGAAGCGATGTCGAATTGTATAAAAATAACGTTGTCTATTCTCAGTAGCATAGAGATAGAACTGGTCATGCGTGCTGAGAGGAGGCCTGTGACCCTGCAGTAGGAATGAGATAGGTTGATTATACTTCTGCTAACCCTAAGACCGTGCATTGGATGTACAACCAATATTCACAAAGTGTGGGGCTGTTCTAGTCCTGTGCTTTGTGGAAATATCTCGCACTTGAGTTTTGCGGGATAACCTCCGATGCAGATAGAGACGCACATTCATAGTACCACACTGTTTTAGTTATCAACATTGTGGCCTCCCATATGTGCCACATTTTACATCTAAAATTCTGCCTATAAAATTCCCACTGCTGGGAGATAAGCCTCCTCTCTGTTATAGGGAGTGGGCCCCAATCCTCTATATGTGCCCAGTGTGGCATAATGAAATTGGACTTGGAACAGGGTATTTCCTTTTACTTAAATTGCTTATTTTGTCCACAAAAGGAGGCAAGCAGTCCTGTGTGTACTGGCTGAGAACTGTGATGAGGCTGCATACAAGAAGCTCGTCCAGGCTCTCTGCAATGAGCACCAGATCCCACTCGTCAAGGTAAATAATTATGGATAGTAAAATAATATTAACTGATGGTCATATTTCGCATTTCATTGGTGTGCTTGCAAGACGGCGTAAGAGCAGTTTGTAAATACATACAGTACATGTATATGCTATCTCTGGATTTTATAAGAGGAAGGAAAAAATGAATATCTTGGCCGTTATTTAAATATGTATACTTGTAAAGTACTTACTAACTTGTTTGCAACTTCTCTGTATCTTATCAAAAAAAGAAATTGCAGATACACGGTCTTGCACATGCACCCACAGTTAACTGTAGCTTTCATTACTAATGTCACTAATACTTGCAAGCGGTAAAGAATTAATAACTAAGCTTTCCTGCTTATAGTTATAGCAGCCCAATCAGATTGCTTAACCCTTAACCACCTGACCCCTATATCAGTTACGTAACCACCTGCGCGCGGTCACAGTGACCGCATCGGATACACATGAATTTTCTTAGGATGTTAAGGTTTTATTATAAGAATAAATTAATAATAGTCTTTAATATATATAAAATTATTTATTTAAGTGAAAAAAGAAACAATAACAAAACATGTTCTTCTCATAAATGTGAACAATTAAATTGCTGGCACATTTCAACTAAAAATATAATTATGCTTACATTATGAGATCTATCAACATAGGAACAAAATATTATATCAAATTTGGTATTTCTTTAAAGAATCTAATAATATTCTAATGACATAAAAAAAATAAAGTATTAAAAAAATCAAAACTTCGAGAAAATTGCAGGAGGTAAAGTTTTACAATTTTTCACGACAATGTTTGCAAATTTTGTTAGAACATTCCACACAGATTGGTTTTTTACAAATAAAACACAGATGAAATGTTTTTCGTTTCTTCTTGGGATCGCAAGTTGAACACGTTTTGCGTGTTTCAAGATGATTTCGTTGTTTACCTCCATTTTTACGCTAAAATAATAAACACGAATGTAATACAGAATAATCACATAACTACCTGCATGCGGTCACCATGACCGCTAGCAAAATATTTTTACTCACCCAAGCCAAACGCGCGCACGTGTATCCTTGCCGAGCGTACACGCGACACTAAACCGCCAACAGAAAAGGTACACAGACGCACACTAACACGCGATAACGGATTTCGACGAAATTCAAATTCAAAAAGTCGTTGCGGTCACCATGACCGCTGGCAGGTGGTTAAGGGTTAAATATTACCTTTAATTGCTTAGCTTGATTCACTAGTAAAGCAATATTGCGCTCCGCACGAGCGAGCCCGGTTTATTGCCGGTCCCGCCTAAGGAGCGCAGACTAAACCGTGTGCCCCTATGGTGACTCTCACCCTGACGAGTCAACTTTCCTAGCACCCGAACATTTAAACATCAATTTTCTTTTATTTTAACCCATAAATAGCATGCAGTTATACTTAGTCATGTCGTAGTAGAATTGGAAAATAAACTCACAGAAATCAAGTCAAAATAAATGATAGAGTTGGATGTCAATCTATTCAAAATTAATCACTACTCTACAAGCAAAAAGGGTGGTGATCTAAAAGAACACTTGTAACAGAGTATGACTGCATTAACTGCTTCTGTTTTTGCGTCATCGCATTATGTACTTGCAATCAGTCTTCATCACAAAAATCACGTTTTTGTATATCACAGGTGGACAACAACAAGAAGCTCGGTGAATGGGCGGGTCTCTGCAAAATCGACAAGGACGGCAAGGCCAGGAAGATTGTCGGCTGCTCGTGCGTGGTTATCAAGGTATGGTCTAACTAAAAAACTTACTGTACAGCATAGGTAACAGGATTCCTACCTACAACGAGTTTTTATGATTGACTGTCTGCATGATCCAAATAAATATTGGAACATTTTAGAAAAACATGTCAGCACACTTGCATATTCTCATATTTGTGACTTAGTGACAGATAATGTAAACGTTTAATCACTAAAGACACTTTACTATTCTTCAAGAGCTGAAAAACTGTCTATGGAACTAATTATCTGTTCCCCACATTCACATAGCGCTCAGCACGGACACTACCAGCATACATCGTTGCTAGTGACGAAATAACAGCGCAACATCAAATCGAGTGACCCTATGGTGCCGCGCCACTTGCACAGGCAACTTTCCTATCACTCGTACAAACATACCTCTGCTTTCCATAAAGGATAGTAGAGGACAGCCTTGATAAAACTGTACTTAAAACAGGCAGGGTTTTGGGCTTGTATGGACTCTGGTGCAATCCCTGTTGCCAAGAGGCTCTTACCCTTATAATTGGAGATTGGAATAGGCAGAGTACATAATTATATGGAAGAACATAAATCCCTCCCTCCATCTAAAACCACAGAATATTTTAATTCAGTAACAAAAATGTTGAACTAGAGAGGTATTTGTTCACGTGTTGCATTGCATATTCCTTAATTTGAATATACTCGACCTTTTCCAATATCTGATAATAAAATGTGTGGATAGACCTAAAGAATTCCCACCACACTTCATTCCGACTATGTAAGTTAAAAGTGTCATAAATTATTTACGAAACTTTTTGTTTGTTGTCAACAGGACTTCGGTGAGGAGACGCCCGCGCTTGACGTACTCAAAGACTACCTGAAGTCTTCGAGTTAGTCATCCACCTAGAGTTTAAGTTAAACAATAAAAAAGTGCAAAAAACGTCCATTGCTTTCATTTCCGCCGAAGATTCCTTGGGGTTTTTTAGTTACTGACAGAAATAAAAGGTACCTTATACCTGATTTTAAAAAAAACGTGATAATGCAAATTAAAGTTTATTTCATTCTAAGAAAATAAATAAGAACATAATTTTATTATTAATTATTTACTAAACATCTAGAACTTGAATACTCACGAAAACGGTGCTTGAATCAATTGGTTATACAAAGTTATACACATATTTTTGCGAACTGATCGCAGATTTCCTTATGCATCGGCCACTGCTGAACTTGACATTCCCTGCAAAAACAAAGATTATAATCATTCAAATCTTTCAGTACTGCTAGCTAGTGCAAAACCTCGTTGAATGATGTGTGGCTGACTCTGGCTTGCCCACCATCACGGATTTCAATTTTGATAACACAAAAAATTAGTCGCTAATTAGTCGAAATTTGTCGCCAAATATCAGAATTTGTCGCTCACTGGTTCAAAAGATATAAGGGTTTATAGGTGGCCGATCTGGAGAGAGTCTCCCCAGCTTGGCCACATTTATATCTCAAAAACTAGGGCACCTAGGGAAGATCTGTTTTCTCCCATATTTAGTCGCCAATTAGTCGGAATCAGTCGCCAAATATCAGAATCTGTCGGTCACTTGTTCAAAACTTATAAGGGTTTATATGTGGCCGATCTGGAGACACTCTCCCCAGCTTGGCCACATTTAGATCTCAAAAACTAGGGCACCTAGCGAAGATCTGTTTTCTCCCATATTTAGTCGCCAATTAGTCGGAATTAGTCGCCAAGTCACAGATTTAGTCGGTGTATAATTAAAAAGATATTAAAGAATCAATTTCCCCATACAGTGGTACAAGCAAGTACAAAATACTTTAAGTAGTTTCTAGAAAGTATCTATGACGTCTTATGGAGGAACGTTTGTTTCGAAATATATAAATTTAAACTTATTCTATGATTTCAACCCACCAAATAAAAGCTGTATTCATTACCTATAAACAGATCTACAATAAATAAGTAATTATTTATCGAACACAATGTGCACTTAGTCGCTGGCAGATAGATCGCTGCGCTCCTTTTCATTTACGGTAAGTTAGAAAGAGATAGATGCGCGTGTACCACAGACGAGCTACTTACAACGAGTTGTCCGTGACGTAAGTTATAGTCAGCCAGTTTAAAGTGGGACTTATTTTGAATAGTTAGGAACTCGAGTGTTTTATATATTTTTCCTTATAGGTATATCTGTGTAAAGCAACATTAACAAAAAACATAAACAGAGGAAGCCTTTGGATAACTTTGAAATGATACGCTTAGTGTGCATTGATATTTAAAAAGGAAATTTTAAATCAATGTTAGTGTGTTAAACTCTGAACGCAAAAAAATAAAGTAAGTAAAATAATCTAGGTTATTAGGTACCTAATTTGAAAAATGCCCTTTGATGAGATATTTTTATTCCAAAAATAGCTATTTACCTAGATAAATCTCACATTCGTACATAGCTTTGTTTAAGTAGTAGTGCTGCGGCTGACCTACGTAAACATGGCTACGTATTAATAAATTCTGTATCTATTTACGAAGCTTAAAATTCCACTCAAATTACATAGAATCCTACTTGGTAATTTGAGTGGAATTTTAAGTTTCGTATTTCGCTATTACTGTTTGTTTTTTATTATTATAAAATCGATCTCGCCTGATGGAAAGCGATAGGCAGATGAGAACTAGGATGGAACGAGCTTACCCAGGTGCTTGTTAAGGCAAGGTTAACCCGAGCGCACGTAGGCATTATCGCTTACCCCAGCCCGCGCAAAGAGACTCGATACGTAACAAATTACGCTGCGCGGAAAGCAGAGTAGAACAATGCAGTAAATCAACTTGAATTGATAAGTATACGTTCATTTTGTTTTGTTTTTCTAGGAAGTATTGGTTATACATAGATTAGGAACCTACGTACTGTATGAACTTAAACCTAATTACTAATAATTAAAAATAAGTTCTTAGGTAGACTTATTTATTTTTGTGAATAAGGTAAATTTAAAATCTGATTGACACTAAGATCATGAATACGGGTATGATTCAAACCTACACGCCGCGCGCCATTCGATTTTTCATAAGGGTGCGAAATCTTCGTGTCCTGGTATAAAACATGAAGCAGTAGGTAGGCACACTTTCTTTAGGCGAATATTGTATTACAATTCTTGAATTATTAATTATTTAATTAATGAAATAATATCAATAGTATAATTCAAGAAGGGTTAGAGGTACCTATAAATGGTTATTTTGTGTAAAATATAATATGAAGCGTCGCCCGCCTAGCCTTTTCCCAACTGTATTGGGGTCGGCTTCCAGTCTTAACCGGATGCAGCTGAATACCAGTATTTTACATGGAGCGATTGCCTATCAGACCTCCACAACCCAGTTAGTACTGGGTAATACGATACCCCTTGGTAAGACTGGTTGTTAGACTTTTTTGGGCCACTGACTACCTAACGACTGTCAAAGATCTACAAATGACACCCGGGACCACCGGCTTAACGTCCTTTCCGAGGCACGGAGGAAACTCGGTATGTGATGGGTAGTCACCCATCCATAGACCAACCTAGGCAAGCACGGCTTAACCTAAAGATCGACCCGAGCGGCTGTTATTATTTAGCCACGAGCTCCTCGCGTGGGTTGTTAATAAATAAATAAAACGTTTTGTTTTGTTTTTAGTCAAATAGTTACACTTACTAATAAAAGTAAACACTTTCCAAAATCAAAACATTTATTGAAATAAGTGTTTTGATTTAAGTACGCCAGTTACAGGCACTTTTGAACTGTCGAAACAAAGATAACAATAAAATGAAGCTACAGTCCCAGTCAAAAGGCATAATAACTGTGAAAGAACTGTAGTTGCCCATTCCAAAGCTACCGAAAATTATAAATAATATTTGTACGAAATGGTCATACTGTCACATTTCTACACTACGGCCACAGAATACACAATAGTACAGAAGATTCAAAATTCAAATGCGAAATCATAAATAGCGGTCGCGGTCGTGACGGTGGCGAAATGAAGAATGTAGCTGTCGGTGACGTGTTGTCGAGTCGGTAGGTATCGATAGGCATCGGTGTTGGTTTCAAGCAGGGTTGTCCAATGAAGAAACATTCATTGATTTTTTTATTGAGAGATATAATATATACTAGTATAGTGACCCGCGCAACTTCATCTGCGTCGTATAAGAGAAAGAGCCAAAGCAATAAATTTTCCCCGTTTTTGTAACATTTTTCATGTTCCGCTCCTATTGGTCATAACGTGATGTTATATACCCTATAGCACTCAGGGATAATATACCTTTCAAACAGTGAAAGAGTTTTCAAAATCGGATCAGTAGTAGGTACCGGAGAATATCCCTAACATCCAAATTCACAAACTTTATCTCTTCATAATATTAGTACAGATAGGTATCCTACATCTTTGACTAAGTAGGTCTCATTATCTGTAAGTACAATAAGTTTAAGGTAATAAATCATTTTATATTTCGACATCAGAAGTTTTATTATTCTAACCTAAATTAAGATAAAATAAAAACTCAACATCCGTCCTTACAAACTCTACATAAACAACACAACACTCACAATCACCTCAAAATACACACACATACACAACACACATCAAACCACCTTTTTGGAAATTCATTTTTATAAAATAATTTGATTTGATTTATTATTTCTGTACATAAAAAGCGATTTACTGAAATGTCTAACCGCTCATAACTCTGGGAAGAGAACTGTGACCTGAAATACAAGCTCCGCCTAGCTCAAGCGCAGTCGATCATATTTATTGGTTATGCTTAATTCTAACTGCATTTAAATACCTACTGTTCAACATGTTATATTTCTAAGGAGCAATAAATAAACTTATTAAACCTTAATAAAATAATTACCATTAATGCTCATATTAGGTATCTAAATATTTACATCTTTGATTAAAGATTATTAGGTAGGTATTTTTTGTAACGTATTGTAGTGTTTTTCAAGCAATGGGTTGATACTTACAATACGTTTTCAACGTTTAAGTATTTTAAACGTTTTGCTAAAGGTACGATAATTTTAACTTATTTTATTATTCTAACGTAAATTAGAGCTTAACATTGTAAACTGGTAAAACAGTTGCATGCGACTGTACAACTTGACACCAAATAGACCAAGAGCAAGGTTTAATGTTTTCAAATAAGTTTAAGCCACTCTAACCAAGTAATTTAAAACATAAAAACATGTATTTAATTGAGAATTTGTCTCTCTCGGACATTTTTAAGGACTTTAGACCGATAAAACTAGAAGTATATTACACATATTAATAGAAATATTTTTTCTTGGCAATTTTTCGTGAACTCTTTGATCTAGCTCTTGGACTATACCTTAATAATTGGACTCATTGTATCTTCTAAACTAAGACCCGACTAAATCTGTGACTTGGCGACTAATTCCGACTAATTGGCGACTAAATATGGGAGAAAACAGATCTTCGCTAGGTGCCCTAGTTTTTGAGATCTAAATGTGGCCAAGCTGGGGAGAGTGTCTCCAGATCGGCCACATATAAACCCTTATAAGTTTTGAACCAGTGACCGACAGATTCTGATATTTGGCGACTGATTCCGACTAATTGGCGACTAAATATGGGAGAAAACAGATCTTCCCTAGGTGCCCTACTTTTTGAGATATAAATGTGGCCAAGCTGGGGAGACTCTCTCCAGATCGGCCACCTATAAACCCTTATATCTTTTGAACCAGTGAGCGACAAATTCTGATATTTGGCGACAAATTTCGACTAATTAGCGACTAATTTTTTGTGTTATCAAAATTGAAATCCGTGATGGTGGGCAAGCCAGAGTCAGCCACACTTGAATGATTACAGTAATTAAAGTGAATTTATCTTAGAACTCGAAAGCCGCGCTTTTTTCCCAAGTACCCTAGGCAGAAAATATAATAAAATCACGTGTTTAAGTATCTGTCACTAATTACCAGTCACCCTATTAGAGCGTCGCTTGCTGCTAATTTGGCAATCTGGATTTCTTATCTCACTAAGGGCACTCACCTGCCACAATACCACTCAGTCTTACATCTCGAGCACTTCTTAGTGGCCTTATCCCCGCACTTGGCACACTTAGCGCCGCCGCTGTCCAACGCTAGTGCTGCATCACTGGTGTACGACTCGAGGAGCCGCTTGGCAATTTCTCGCGACTCGTCAGAACCGTCCATGTGAAACGACTCTAGTTGGGCTTTCGCGAGAGATTTCGTTCGCTTGTGCACTTGTTTTAGGTAAGCGTCTTTGATCTGTGGTTGTGAAGAAATAGGTTATAAGGTTTTTAGCGTTTGTGAGCCAGTATCACAGTTTATGAATTTGTGATTCTGCACTGAGTTTTAGAAACAGTAATAGTACAGCATTGTTCTTTTGGCGCCTGAACTTCATTGTCAGGAGGGCACTATTGCTAAAAATATATTCCGTATAGTCCGTGGAAATTGTATTGAAAATAAAAAACAAGATCGCAGCGTTCGTTCCGACTATGCCCACGCGCCAATAGAACAATGTAGAGCTCTAGCATCAACCCTGTCACTCCTATCTGGGTGAAAGTCTTTCTGAAACTTATTCCCCTATAAACAATAGGATTACATCATGCCTGTTTTTTCCGACGGGATATGCAAAGGAGAAGAGTTAGGTTGCGTTTCCACCAGAGATGTACGAGTACGCGTAGCGAGGAATGTCTTTGAACCACCAATAGAATCACTTCATTTACCTAGCCTCGCTCAGCGCAGCCTTGTGGAAACGGCTCGGCGGAGCAAGGTTTTTGTCATACAAAACAAAGGAAGGGTGTGCCAGAAAAAATAGCATTCAGTCTGAAACTAGCCCGCTACACATCCTCGCACCGCTCGGCGGCCTAGCACATCTCTGGTGGAAATGCTCACCTAGCTCTAACAAAATGATCAAATCACCTGTGGCACGACTTCAATCAGCGTACACCCCGGGTTCTTGACACCATTGGTGCGGCTGTGAAGGCTGGAGTAGTCCCCCACGGCTAGCCGGCACAGAAACATCTTCAGGTCGCCCAGCGGCGGGATCTGGTCCAGCATTTGCTCCGTCATCTTACCTTGTAACTAGGTGATGCAGAAATTATGTATTACAGAAAGTATTTAGAAAACAGTAATCTATTGTGCTCCATAAAAATGGGGCAAAATTGCTAAAGATTTTGTAACTTGTGGCAGTGACCCCGTTAGAACTGTGTAGAAAGTCAAACCTGGTGATGGTAACGCTTACACCGGAGCTAAGGCTAAAAATACCAAGAATACACCCCTGAAAGCGACGGTAGTGGCGTTGTGGTTGACAATTAACCCCGCAAGTGACAATAAATTTGTTTAATTTCGAGAAAAAAATACGTCTAATCGCTCTGTTAGTAACTAATGTCGTCTGTGGTCGCCGTTCGACCGTAGCAGCAAAGTCGTCATCTACGGAAATATTTTAATATTTTTAGGTACCTATAGTGTCGTTGCGGTCTCCCTATCGCGGTTGGGCGACTGTCGAAGCGGTCCGCCGCACCGCCATTTTCAAAATAGTACCTTATTGATATTAGGTATGGTAGCTTTTACATACTGTCTTACGGGACTCTTCAGCACATTTTAGATCTTACCCTACAGAAAGCGTTGCGGCGACACTCATCGATGGTGTAGTAGTGTGCGAGACGCGGCTCCAACAACAGTTGTCGCACACACAGCCACAGTTGCACCTCCGTGCGATGCATCTGAGCCAAGTCTTCAGCGGACGGCTTGCTCCAGCGACCAACTGTACATGGTAACCACGTCTTTGTTTTTAATGGCGAATTTCACAGCACATCTGAAGCTCATTATGTGCTGATCGCGTTCGTTTCAATCGTGAAATCGGCCGTAAAACAGATGTCTCAGGGCGTCCGCTAAAACTCGCGCAGTATGAGTAGCGTTAAAAGGCGCGTGCGGCGGGTTTTCTAAGGATATTTTGACCGTAGGCACCCGCTCCGTGCAACCACGCAAGTTATAGTAGAGTTTGTAATTAAATAAATTTTACCCTATAAATGCTCTGTTGTAAAACGCGGCCTTACAATTAAAAACCTGCAGGTCATCTTTATCATTCCTTTTCATCCAGGGCTCGTGCATGAGCAGATGCGCCAATAGAGAGGGCACGTCGTGCGTCTTGTACAGGTTGGTGGCGATTGACGGCCCTGAGCCGCCCACCTCCATGTGTTCTGCTATGTAGCTGGAAGGAGACGGGCTAGTTAAAGGTGTGGTGGAGCTTGTAGCAAAATAACTACAGCTGCACAGGTTTCAAGGTTAAGCAATCCTTGATGAGGTCGGTCCGTGGATGGGTGATGCATCCCAGCACAAACACCGAGTGGGAGTTCCCACCGTACCTCGGAAAGCAAGCTAAGCTGTTGGTTCTGACTGTCATTTGTTAATCTTTTACAGACGTCAGGGGTAGTCATGCAGAAGCCAAAAATTCAAACAAACAATTTCGCTATAGTGTGTAACCCAGTAATTGCGTTGTGAAGGTCAGATAGGCAGTCATATCATGATTGCAAAATACTAGTATTTAGTTGCATCTGATGAGACTGGAAGCCGACCCCGATGTAGTTCAGAAAAGGCTAGGCAAATGATGAGTCAGTATCTTACCGCACGACGGAAATACATCTCATGCTGATGTCGAATTGAAGATCGCGTTTCTGTCTGTTTAACTCGTCGATGGCTGTCTCACTTTCTAGTTCCTTAGTGGTCAAGGGCTTCAGGTAGTCGTTACTGCGACAAAAATACTAGTTAGTACCTTTTGCTATATTTACGAGAAACCACATGAGAACAGCTAAGTTTAACCAAGAGTCTTACTAAGAACAAAACCTTAGGCTGGTCGTTAGATCTACAAACGCTACCCTCTGACCGCTTTGACTTACGAAGTAACGACATTTATTTGTCTTGCGATTGCAGTTAGACAGTGGCTTGACAGTAACAGAAATAACGCTTACCCAAATCACGCGGTGGCAAGTAATGTTTATAGAGTTCGGTCTTAAGACCGGTTCCAAAGGGAACGAGTGGGTTAACAAATCACATTGGTAGAAATCTAAATCGCGTCTCTCGTCAAAGCACAAAAAAATATCCACAAGGAGAAAGTAAAAAATAGTCTGAACCAAAAACCAATATCGTTCGTATTTGTGATTCACACCTACTTGATGAGAGTTAACAGCGCAGTAAGCTGATCGATGGCACTGTGCGCTGTCTTCGTGGATCAGCACTGTCTCCAGCAGACCCACGACCGCTACCTCGTGATGCAGCTGGAAATAGACTTACTTTATGAGGGCCAAAAGCGCAGTGAGCTGGTCGACAGCATAGTGCAGCAAGTCCACCACCACCTCGCTGATGCACTCTGCGCCGTCCTCGTGGAACAGCACCGTCTCCAGCAGACCCACGGCCGCTGCCTCGTGGTACAGCTGGAAATACGACGCAGATCAGAAGAGCCCAGGGGCCAGATATGTTACATAAGGCCTTTAAAGGAGTAACACACTGCTTGAATGGTTAGGCAGTGGTGTAGCCGAAATAGGAACATCCAATTATTCAGAAAGCCAAAGATCGGGGCTGCTATGGAAACCTCCCGCGGGACCTTGACTGAGCAGCGTTAGCGACCACTAGATATGACGAATGAATGATCTCTACATTTGCTAGGCTACGAAAAGAATAATCTGTCAGACAAAAAGTCAGATTTCCTAAGTGTTTAATACATCTTACCACCATATAAACGCCAAAAGTGTTTTCAGGCGCAGGCTCCAATTTAATTATTTGTGGATATATCTTTATGCGCCATACTTGGATACATATGGCTTCGTAAACCAACACTGGAAGCTGAAAAATTTCAAAGATAAGTTAATGAAAGTGCAAGTCCTGATGTCCAGACAAGACGTTTATGCCCGCGTAATATTGAAGTAACAAACCACCTCATCTTGATTCTGGAGGGACTCAACTGTCAAAAACAAGATAACCCAGGCAGTTCTTGCCTATGGTCTACTAAAGTAAAATCTAGGATGTTGATTTACCTTCCCAGAAGAAATGAGAATTTCTTTCGTAAGTTCCTCTTGCATCGAAGAAGCTTCCAAGACTGCTTGTTGATTTAATTTTTGTAATCTCAGGTGCCATTCCACCCATCTAGAAAGATAATGATGTTTTTAAAATAAATCAATTACGAGTGGGACGAATTTCTAAGGAAGTTTGAACTTATGAAATTTCTTGAAACTCTCATCAAGTTACCCCTGATGTCCAATGGATTCCATACGGGATGGCTCCATGCTGTCGACAAATAAATCGAGCTCTCCTGGATTTAAAGCACTAAGTTGAGGATCTTTTTCAACCATTTTGTCTAATGCTATGTATTTTTTTAATAGAATATTAGATTGTGTTGCATCAAACAAATCAAGCGTTTTTCTCTTTTTGTTTGTAACTATGGAAACGTTGGTTCAATAGAATTTCAAAAATGTGCGCCACCGGAAGTCGTCAAAAAAGTTGAGACCGTTTCGACTTCATAGTTAAATAACTAAATACTTAATTTTCAAAAACAATAATTTCAGTTCCAAAATTAATGTAGCTTCGAGTGCGATATAATACGCAACTAGAGTTAGCTTTACGGAAAATTACAAATACAGCGCCATAATTAAGGTTGTTGGTGAAATAATAACAGAATAATTTATTATAAACACCAGTTTGTGCTTTTGGCGGTCTAGGTAGTGTGTGAAGTTTTGACAATGAAATGAACAAACCTCAGTGTTACCGTACGAAAAAACCAAATAAAATGGCGACTGGCGGAAGTCTGTATTCTGTCTTTCTTTTGATAATTTGACACACGTGCCGCGTGGAGTTTTGCCCCGCAGGTTGTTAAAAAATAATATATTTATTAGTTTTTAAGTGTTAAAATAGGTCGTAATATCATAAGGAATATAATTACAGTGTTAGTAATATAAAATGTTTTGTGAATTTCGTGAAAAGTGTTGATAAACTGCATGGGTAGGATGGTGACATGCCGCCACACCAACGATCCTTGTTTTTTTTACATGAATTCAAGCTTTTGTGGGATGAGAATGATTGAATTATACCGTTTCGTAATTCATTTGTTCTAAACGCGCTCGTTTTCTAGATTATTTACATTAAAATTAGTAAGTTCGTGCAACACGACCTAACCTCTTAGTCAATACGAGTGTGGCAAGGCATCGAAACTGTCCAAAAACTATTACTATTTTGTTTCCTGTTGTGGTTACTGGACCTTCATCGTCATTTTCAGGCGTTCCTACATCATAATGTAAAATAATAGTAGTGATTCTCATTTTTGGTGCTATTTCTTTGTAGCATGTTGGTATGTAAATATTCTTCAGCACACGGGAAACCCTCAATAAATTACTATCTTGAGGACTACATTACAAATTAAAACAATGAGGCAGTTTAAAATATATAGGAGTCTAGCTTATTTTGTCATTCAATGTGATGATACAACCACCACTCCACTAGTCATCATTGGACCTGTATTTCATTCAAAATACCTCTTTATTACTTAGGCCTGCTTCTTCCTATCCATCTATTATTCAAAGAGTATTGCTACAAGCAATATTTTATGAAAACATTTACAGTAACCTTGCATTTTTCCTTATTCATTCTCTAATAAGTTTATTCTATTTCAGCACGATGGTTGCAACTACAGATAAGAAGGCTGCGGCCGAGAAGAAGCCAGTGAAGGGCAAGGAGGACAGCAAGAAGCTGCCTGCCGTCCCAGAGTCAGTGCTCAAGCACAGGAAGAGGAGGGAAGCACTCCGCACCCGCCGTCTACAGGTAAACAAAATAACCTAGAAATTTTAATGTGTATTTCGCAATGAATTGTATTTTTTGTAAAAAGTTTTGGACAGCTAAACAAAGACAATGTTGCTATAATAAATCTAAGTGGTACTGATTTTAAAAATTAGCATTTTTTTTGTAAAATAAGGTAATTCAGAATCAAAATTCAGCCAAGTAATTTTTTAAATTTGTTTTTTCTTATGTAGTTTCCCAACAGTATAGGAATTTGTTTGATATCTTAAAGTTTTAAGTACTTATTAACATAAAATTTTTACCAAAATACCTAATTGAAAAATGAACTATAGAAACATTTTTCATGATGATCCTAACACTTAAAGGCATAGTTCATCTGACTAAGATGCTGTTAACTTTCTTAACTGATTAAAACATCTACCACTCTGCATCACTACATTTAATTACAGACAATTTAAAACATACATTTTTACTACCAGGTTACCCTCAAGAGGCGTTCAGTGGCCGTCAAGAAGCGTAAGGAAATCTTCAAGAGGGCTGAACAGTATGTTAAGGAATACCGCATCAGGGAGCGAGATGAGATCAGGCTGGCCAGACAGGTGAGTCATTTATTGTTGTGTAGAGCTATCTCAGATTTGGTAGAAACAAATTGTTGTTGAAGTTCTAACATTATGTAAGTAATTTTTGGCAGTTTTAACATTTTGATTTTTGACGCCGTTTGCTAGGGAATTGGAAGACACGTTGTTTCAGTCAATCACAGAAACAAGCCACTTTGTCTAATTTGAAGTGAACACAAATTATAAAATGGCATTGTACCATGACATGGTGTAATTATGCAGTTTTTTAAATTAGAACTTCAACAACGAAATTTTATTTGCCAAAACAAGGCCAAAACTTTCAGTCGATGTAACTGGGCTTTATAATAACATTCATTATCAGTTAAATAAAATAAAATACCTAAAGGTATTTAAATCCAGATATTGTTGTAAATCTTGTAACCTGGTTCTGCAATGTTTGGATGTCCTGTAATACTTTATTTTTGATGATTTGTCTGTTTTGACCACTGAAGAGAGCCTTTCAGGAAGGACTCCCTATAACTGACTTTGTAACTACATTTTGATTGAAAAGAGTGTCCTTGCCCATTCTTCTCCATAGAGATCTACACCTTCGAATGGGCAACTACAGTACTTTCACAAGTTATTATGCCTTATGTCTGTGACTGTAGCATAGCTACACTCTTTGTTTTTTTTGTGATTTTCAAAAGTGCCTGTAATGGTCTAATTGAAATAAATGCTTTGAGTTTGACTACTAACTGAACGACAGGAAAGATTCCCTTGAGTCTTTCCTGTCATTGGTTTCTTATAAAACATGTGACCATGACTTTACCATGTATTTTTATTGCAGGCTCGCAACCGCGGCAACTACTACGTTCCCGGAGAAGCGAAACTCGCTTTCGTCATCCGTATCCGTGGTATCAACCAGGTTTCACCCAAGGTAAATATCATTTAAAATGGTTGTGTATTTTACTGGACGATGACCTTGAGACACTGAGATTCCCTTTTGAGTCTCAGTGCCACAAGTATTGCCGTATCATATAAAATGTACTTTAAATAGATATCACACATGGAGTATTTGCATCTGTGTGGAGATTACTATATTTTCTTATATTGGTTTTCTGCTGAATTATACATATACCTAAAAATAATACTTGTGTTTTGCCTATTAGGTGGACTTTTCTCACTCTCAAGACTCGTCGCACAACAAATTTAATTCTTTTTTATGTCTGACAGGTACGCAAAGTCCTGCAGCTATTCAGACTGCGCCAGATCAACAACGGAGTGTTCATCCGTCTGAACAAGGCCACCGTCAACATGCTGCGTATTGCTGAGCCCTACATCGCGTGGGGATACCCCAACCTTAAGAGCGTCAGGGAGGTCAGTATTTGAGATGACTCCCTACCTATCATTTACAGGCCATCACTGAACACCGCGATATTGTGCCAAAGAAATATCAACATTACGGTAGTTAAAAAAAATGTCAATTAACTACTGGTTATCCTTGCGGACATGTCTGTGCTGGCTCTTATTGGATAGCTGAATTTTTCTTACCACATCAAATGATGAAGATCATACACAAGCAAAATGTGTTTAAATTTAATTTGTTTGGAGATGGTTTGAAAGTTAATTAATCATCATTTTGTCAGCTAAAAGTTGTTCACTGCTGGTTTATCTAACAGGGAGGCGTGCTAGTTATCTTTTGGAATATCTATTGAGCATTGCTGTGCTTTCTCACTTGCAAAAGTAGTTCCTATTTTTTAACCAGCCAACTCCTAAAAAAGGAGGTTATTCTTTTCCCCTTTCAATTATAACTCATATCTAAGCAATAAATCCTCTTTCGCAGCTGGTTTACAAGCGCGGTTTCGCCAAGGTGAACGGACAGCGCGTGCCGATCGCGTCCAACACAATCGTCGAGCAGAAGCTTGGCAAACAGAACATCATCTGTGTGGAGGACCTCATCCACGAGATCTTCAGCGTCGGAGAGAAGTTCAAGGTGGGATTCATAGTTTTTTAAACATAGGCATAACAAATTATAGACATCCATGCTAGATCTTACACGAATCATTAAATTAAAACCTTTCATTCACCAATTGGACATTTTTACGGAGGCTTTTGCAACCATCCCTATCTAAGTAAATATTGTCACAGTTCTAAAGTTTGAAAATTCCTTGTACATGTTGCTAGCAACATTGTCAACCAATGAAAAATAAAGCACGAAACGAAACGTACAGTCTACTGCGCGTCAATGGTACCAATTTGATAACACTGAAGATGGTTTTCTTAGTTCAGTATCAACCACTAATTTGTTGACAGTCCGCAGCAACCTAAAAGTTTTGTATCTTTTGTGTAACTTGGCCTTTAAAAATGGTTCTTTTGTTTACAGTACGCCAGCAACTTCCTCTGGCCATTCAAGCTCAACAACCCCACCGGAGGTTGGCGCAAGAAGACCATCCACTACGTCGACGGAGGTGACTTCGGAAACCGTGAGGACAAGATCAACGAACTCCTGAGGAGAATGGTCTAATAATAAACATAGATTATAATTATTATGAGTTTTTTTTTTCCATTTCCCTGTAAATAACCTTGATCTTGAGAGAAACGCCTGTGAATTGTGATACCCACTGGCCACTGCATTTCCGTTTACGATAATTCCCTTACCCGATTTCTGAACTATTAACATTACTCAAGTTCTTTGCGAAACAAATAGTTTCGGCCGAAGTACTCCGTATCACTTACGGACATAAGTTAAGGGTCAATTTATACTAGCGCAGAGTCGAAGCGCATCGAAGCGTCTATCCAAAACTGAACATAACAAATTCAACCTTAACTCCACAGCGTAACGCACACATTACTTCGAAGATTTTGAAATGACGCGCGCATTCTTCGGTATTCCCGCATGATCTGCGCGTGAACAACGCTGATTGGTGCGCGCGCATTCTCGCGTATCCATGCGCCCACTAGCGAACCTACGCGTCATCAGTCGGAAATTGGCCTGTGTAATAGCACTGCTGTTGATGCCCATTACTACTAGTAAAATAGTGCGCGCGTATTCGTGCGCCTTCGCTTTAGTGGTAAAGAATTTGACGCTTCGATGCGCTTCGACTCTGCGCTAGTATAAATTGACCCTAAGGACCGGAACTGAAAACAATTGGGACAGTTGACCCTATGTCCTATGAGTTTTCAAAATTCATTATTCTGAAATTAGTAAGCAGTGTTAATTCCGAAGTTACAAGCTACTTTCGTATGGGCCCGTACTTCGTTGACGGAGAGAGTAGCTCCTGGGGCGGTTTTATTCAGTTAGATAGGATAGAAAATAAAATGAGTTGGTTGAAAAGCATAGAATAACAATTTATTAGATCACAGTTTTGATTACCTTTACATTACTTATTAAAATCATCATACGAAAATATATGTGCCTAGTTAGGTAATTGTTTTTTTTTAATTTAAAAACAGGTCTTCTAAATAGGTAAAACTCCAATAACATTTCTCTCAAATTGTTGAATGAGTGGTTCTATCTCTTCTTCTGAGGAGCCTGTTATACATTTTCTTACTGCTTTTTGTAGATTCTGTAACACAGAAAAAAAGATTTAAAAAAAACTGAGCCAGCATAAAATTAGGTTATTATTTTGACTTTTATGAATTAAAACTTAGGTATTAATTTAGGTTGTAACCGGTCACAGAAGAGAAAAGGATACTTAATAAAGTAGTAGGTATTCCAATCAAATAGTTATAATATGATATAAAAAAAACTGGAGATTCCCAAATGAGCTACTTCCTAATTTTTGTTGCTATCAGTACTTATTACTATAAATTATATGATTGTCAAAGTCAAACTTACTTCAACTGTAGAATAAGATGAAAGATTGATGAATTCCTTTCCTGGAGCAAAATTGGCAAAAACACAGTAAATCAAATCGGACAAGAAGTTCCTTATATTCAATACAATTCTTATATTTGTACTTGATAACTTAAGCAATGGATTAGAAAAACTATCATTGTATATTTCAATTTTAACTTTTTCAATGCCAATTACAAATATTAAGTTGCTTTTTGACTTCAAAAAGTCCTCTGAAGTGAACTGTTGAAGAAAATAATTGACTTTTTTGGAAGTCAAGTGTTTGGTTAGATCCTTATTTCTGAATGCTTCTTGGTATTTATCTGGTAATCTCACATACATATGCCATTCCTTCTCTGATGACTTGTGTCTTAATGAGTCATCAAATTCGAATAAATTCCCATACTGGTTCACTGCACTTTGCAATATCAGTTTTTCTAAAGGCTCTTCCAGATTTTTCAAGCATTGTTGACTATTCAAATTTAAGTTAAATTTGATAAAATGTTCAGAGAGCAGAGTAACATGCTTTCTATAGAGGATGGTCCATATTTTCTGCTTAGTATCCAATGCCCCTGGTATATTAGTCATGATTTTAATATTCACATTCATTTCCATGAAGTCAAGATATTTATTTTTCAATGGCATTAAGAAACACAATTTCTTCAGTTCTGCAACTTTTATACTAGTTGTTTTTATAACTTTGGTAGTTGTTGTTAATGTTAGATGGACTCTCAAGTCTCCTACTGAGTTGGATAATACATCCCCAAGTTTATGCTCCGTAGTGGTGGAGATTTTGATTAAGAAAAAGAAAGATTCTTTATCAAAGTATTTGCTGACATGGTCTGTAAGAATAGCTTTGCTATTCTCTGAGATAGCATCTTCATAATTCTCATAAACTATCACCTTATGGCTTATAATACTATCCATTATATCCTGCCTATTAGAAAGTGACAAAGCAGTAATATAATCCTTTTCTTTACTTAAGGTTTTAATGATTGTATCATTCTTTTTTACTTCATCAAAAATTTTATGCAAATATTCTGAGTTATTTAGAACTTTTTCTGCAGGACAATACTCGTTGGTGGACTCTTGTTTCAAATATGATCCAGAATCATCTATAGCAAATTTGTATATGAGATCCATGAATGTTGTACAGATTATTTGATCTCCAGACTTTGTGAAGTCTTTCACATGTTTGACAAAGAATTGAGTGAATTTTATGTCTTGAGACATTACGTTTTCTGCTTTCCACATAGATTTGCCATCTGTGTATATCATAGAATCTGTTAAGGTTAAGAATTTGTGAATAGGAATGTTTAAATGGATAATCTGAGGATTATTAAAGTCTTTTAAAGGCAGTCTTATTATTGTCCCTATAGTAAGACCAATTATTACGTTAATTTCTCCTGATTCAATAACTTGCATGCCACTAATCTCAGATGGGCATGAGTAAAGCTTGACCAGTGACACTTGTTCTTCAGTCATTTTAGAACTAAATAAACAACCATATATATTTAGTTTTTCAAAAGTTACAATTATTAAACTGCATTTGTTTCTGATGTTCAAATCCTCTGCTTTGAAAAAATGTTTTAGGTTTTCCACATGATTTTCTGTGAGTGGATGGACCTTTAAAATATATTTGTCTTGTAGTTGTATTATTGGTAAATGTTCTTCATAAATCAGTATTACATTTTTCACTAATGAAAACTCAGTGTTAACTTTGTGAAGACTTAAGAAGTATGAATTGGCTTCGTATTTCAAACATAGGGCGTGGTCTTCTTCATAGAGCGTACTGGCCACTATACCGAGCTCTCTAGGTTGAAAACTGTATTTTAAACTCTTTGGACCGACACTTTTTAACTTTACAGAAGTTGTGTGTATGTTCCTACTGCAATCCAGGCAGACCAAATAGTTACCAGATATTACCACGTCGTGTATTTGAAATTTAGGTGACAATGTTATCACAGGAGTCTCGAATTCTAGATTCTCATACACGAATATTTGAAATTGATTCCAAAGTATTAGTGTATTGTTCGAAGAATTGCAAACTATATTCAAGTTGCTGAGCACTTTTTGGTCACATTTGAAACATCGTTTTGCAACTTCGTTATCATAGCTGATATCCATTTTTAAGCACAAATTGTTTAAAAATACAATGTAAATAAATAATCCATTGATGACACTAGTTGCAAACTCGCGGGAAGTAAATCTTAATCTTGACTTTGACATTTCAGTTCGGAAATCAATTCTTTATGGCGAAGTAATTATTTCTGGATGTTTTATAGTTTTTTGTATAATTTATTTATATTAAAATTGTATACTGAATTAACGATTGACAAAACAGCTAATTATAAATATAAACTAAACTAAACATGATTCCATATCGAGTGGTTTTGCTACTCCATAACAGATGGCGCTGCTTGAGAGTGTTTAAAATTTCGTTATAATAATTATAACGATACTGCTAATAATTACAGCAGCGTACAGCAGTCATTGTGCCGATAGTCGTGTGGGCCAATGGCTTAATAGCCAACAGCCTCGACCAACATCTGAGGAGGCTCTCGCTTGGCAGCTGGATCAAGGGCTTGATTCAGAAAGCAGTACTTCTGGACACGGTGCGTATCGTTAGGAGGTTCCTCTCTTAAGAGTCCTGACCACCGGTAGCTCGGACCCTGTTCCCGATGCTGGTGGGCTTCTATTTTTATATTTTTAAATGATTTTTAATTAGAATATAAAAATGTATTTAATGTATGTATGTATGTATAAAAATAAATTAAGGTAATAACGATAAAATAAATAATTTCTTATTTCATTTTATAATTAATTAATTAATTAGTAAATCCGGGACCTTCACTTTATAATTTTATAATTTTTGAAAACAACTATGTAATTTAATGTTATATTAAGTGAATGTATTGGGTATAAGCTAAAATAAAACAAAATACTTAAACATCATTCTTTACTCCACGAAACAAAATGTAAGTACACAGTGGTAATAGGAAGAATTACAATTTATTATGAATTATTACATAAATGATAACAAATAAAGAAATTATTTTAATTTACATAACAGTGCTCTTTAATTTTAAAATTGATAAACGGTTCGAAAGTGCCAAACAAGTTTTTCAATTATTTAAGAAATAGCTCAATTTGACTTGGTGATTGATTTCGGATGACGATTTCTCCAGTCAAGTACAAAAAACGTCGTAACTATTTCGTCAGTATACAAAATTATTTTATTTCTCTAAAGCTGTGACGTTTCAATGGACCAGACACCGCGACAACAAGGATCACGAGGCCGCGTCTTAACCAAAGCGATTAATCTCGCGATACGTGATCGTCGCGTTCATGTGTGGCGAAACCAAAAGCGTGCCAAAAGGGAAAAACAACCTTTTGTTTCTCCCAGCAAATGATCGCGACGATCATGTCCGTAGAAATGTCACCGCATAAAAATAGAAATTGTCATTGTGTTTTCTTTCCAGAAGTTTTAATTATACCACAGGATTCAATTTCCAACGAAGTATGTTGCTGGCTTGCGGTATTAAGTATGAAATGAAACGAGGAATGAGGTAAATAGACGTCTTAATTTAGATTATTTACAAAGAAACGCCTTAAATCTGCGGACAAATTGCAGTTTTCTACCGTTCGGTACATTTTTTGTATTTATCTATTGTGGTTTGAGTATAATTTTACCACGAAGATTTTTACAACTTCATAAGATTATTTTATTTAGATTATATTATAAGAACATACTTCGTGCAATTTCGTCACTCAAGGAGTTTTTATTCACACGGGGTAGTGAATGAATGGAGTGATATTCATTGGATGCTGCCAAGCCACTACTAAATCATTTCACAGGTTATTTATGACTTGCTATTATGTTGATTAATCTGAGGTTTACATTTAAAAGAATCCCCTGTAAAACATTTTTTTTTACACAAACCTCAGGTTATAGCAATAAATAAAATGAGGAAGGAGAGTGCACAGATTTCGAGTGCGCTTTTTATTGGCCTGTTTGTTATCCCTCCATTTGTTACTTCTCTATGATAATTTACAAACTTTATGGGAATTCATGGATCACGCTTACAATATCAAGAATTACAAATTAAACTTTAAGTACTTAATGTAATAAAAAACTGGAGTAAGAGATAGATGTCGAATACTAGAATAACTTTAGAAAAAAAACTAAATATTAGGCAAGTGAATAGTAATTTTATAAGTATTATGTACAAGCCACAATAAATATTAATTAAATACTTAATTTTCGGGAACCCGTTATGGTGTTTCCACAGTTAAAACTAATTGGCACACTTTCACATTGAATCACTAGCAAAACTATACCTAACTAATTAAAAACTAAGGAGGTTTTATTCTTTTAATCTAAAAACAGTATGAAACCTTTTTGTGAGAAACGATATAATTTTCGTTCTAAAATTATTATTTACAATATTGATATGTGTCTTTATTGCGGTGGATGTGAAATATTTTACGTTTTTCTTATTAAAAAATATTCATTTTGAATTACAAAAATCACTGGTTGAGCTGAAAATTATTCTCTATAAATGCTTAAATTAACACTAGTTTTAATTCTAGGCTATATGTACAGATTCTCACAATCATGAGTATTATAATTGCACTTTATTTGTATGCGGGTCGCCTCTAACGAAGATCATCATAAAAATAAATACGCAATCTCCTTGCAATCTCTTATACGCACATTTATTATGGCAGTTTTTTTCAGGTGATAATATCATTAGTAACCTTGGTGTAGGATTAGCACCTTTGCCTTGGTACTACAGTACACTCAGTATATTTTGGCAACGCTACAGTCAAATGCAAAGGTTAATGTCAAATTCAGTACTTTTAAGAGTTCCACAGCCGCCCCGGGCATAGTCTATGGAACAGTGTCCGCAAGAGATTTGTTCTCATTGCGCATGTTTCCGTGCTGCAGAGACCGACGTCATCGCCGCCACGCATGTGTTACTTCTTGATGTCGGGGTCCATTTTTGTTTTGTCCATCGATGATGACACCATACCACTTTGAGGATATAACTTGTCTAAATGCTTGAGTGACTCGTTAAGGAAATTCTGGAACAAACATATTAAGATACGGTTAGAATTATTAAAATAGACATTTAAAATTATTGTACATATTTGGGGGAAGATCGACTGGCCAAGAATCGATTTATAATTGCGCGAAAAATATGTGTAGCTGTTTTGAAATGACTTGTTTGATCGTGTGGGCGTTAACGACTTTTAGTAATCATCATTATGTCAATGAAAATCAATCGATATTGATGTTTACCACCGATTAGTTAAGTTCATACAAGAAACATAGTATTGCTGATGAATGAAAACGTACTGTAGTTTAGAACATTTTACTAGCGCGCACTTAGCACTCTATTAACTAATCAATCCGTGGTCCAACCACTCAACATAAAGCCGTATACACACCTGTATGGCAGTCAGCGCGGCGACAATGGCAGGTCCCCCGAAGCCGTGCGAGATGAGCGAGAAGTGCGTTAGGTGGCGCTGTATCGCCGGCTCCAGGAGATGCGGGGGCCGGGTGTTGCACAGCGGCGAGCGGTCCTGGTTCAAGAGGTCCATCAGCTCCTTTATTACCTGTAGAAATAAATTGGATTAATTAGGATTACTAAAAGTGAAATGGCAAACAAAATAATTTCTTTTAAGAATCTACCAATCACATTGGTTTAAATCTACATTGCGTCTCTGGTCTCTTCCTTGACTGGTCGAAGACCTTTTTAGGTTTTTTCCGGAAACGAGTGCTGTAATAAACTACACGGCATAGAACTACGAAGCTCTGGCAGCAGCTTAAACCTTTGGATAAATGCTTCTTCTGCTATCGTAAATTGCGATGAATTGGCTTTTCGACAACCAGATACAGTTGGAACTTGGAATGTAGCGTTTATTGCAGCTAGGGGGCGCGAGGCACTCAGCGAGCGCCCGCGCGGGTAACTCTGTCTCACACATGTAGCCAAAGTAACCACTGTATCATAGTTACCTGTTTAGTGGCCTGCAGCAAGTCCCTCCTACGCCGCGAGTCATGCTCAGCGTACTGTCGCGCGAGGTACTCGGCGAGCGCCCGCGCGGGGAACTCTGTCTCACACACGTAACCGAAGTCGCGGGCTAGGTGCACTGCTTCAGCTGTTAAGGAAAATAGTAATTAGAAGGCTTACAGAGATGTAGACAAGATGAATAACCTAATTATTGGAGTCTATTGGGTTGGCTGTGAAACGTTTGAAAGCAGTTTACAAGGAGGCAGTAATTAGGACGCTACTGACAATTGTATCGATAACGTTAGGGAGTGACCACACTTCGACACGGGATTGGCTTAAGCCGTTCAGAAAGAGCTTAATGTCCACACGAAGTCATCCGTTTCGTTTTGGGCTGGACGATGCGACCAGAAATCGCGCAGAACGAAATGTGTCAAATGTTATTGACTCAACCATTCATTCTGTGGTCGCTATCTTAATCGATAAGTACAAATTAAAATGATTTGGATACCTTCATTACTAAGTACACTTTTTTGTAATCAAAACTTATTGATGATAGAATAACACACACAAAAAAACATTAAAAGATACAGTACAATTTGTAACTGGAGATCCTGGCATAAGATTACATTACAATTTGACCTCCTTACATAACTTTGCTTACGTATAATTATCAATGATAAATATAATCAGTTCTAAGCTGATTTATAAACCCAATAGGCAAATCGGCCCATTAATAAAAGACCGCAAATTACTAGTTAAGGGGCTTACAAATCACTATTTGCTCTAATTAATACAATTTGTCCAAGTGTCTGTAATAAATCTACAAGTATTTTAATAGTGCCTTCTGAAGACTGTAACACTATTCTGGTGCTATTAAAATTATACGGAATAACATAGAATTTAAACATCAAATGCTTTTGGATATTTACCGTTAGATATTTCTCTTAAACGTTAAACCTATTACAGTCAGTGCCCTGCATTGCTGGACTCATCCTTATTCTTATTTTTTATTGTACACAAAAAGTACCTCCGATTGTTACAATATTACAGTTTGTGAACAAAGGCGAGTTTAATGCGGAAATGAATTTTCTGACAGCAAGTACAGTTCGCGTCACGTAAAAAGAACTCTGACCGCTCAAATAAACTTTCTCAATTTTTGTTATTCTAGCCTTTTCCAAAGTACTAAGTAGCTAGTAAAGTACCTATTACGATTCTACAATGAAACAATTATACTTATATTATAAAACAATAGCTTAGTACTTTAGGACGAGACAGTACAACGTGTATAACGTGCGCAAATACATCCCCTCCACTGTCGCTCAGCGTTCTTTTGACATGACGGGACTTATAACAGTGCGATAGTGCGATTTGCAACAGAGGTTAGGTAGGTAATAAGCGCACAAAAAGTTACAAATCAAAAGAGGGGGTTCAAATAATGCATGGCACTGACTCGATCTTCCTAAATTAGTGTATTGGTAATAGAAGTAGAGCTTACCTTCTACCAAAGACGTGAGGAGTGTTACGTTAGCAGCTTTCCGTCTCCCCGCCGGCAAGTTCAGACCAATCTTTTCCAATTTCTCACGGAGTAATCTCCCGCCATTTTTGCTCTTCGCTCTGAAAAAATAAATCATTTTAACTTTCTTGTAATTAAGAACTCTAATTGACTATCATAGGTAGTTACAGAGGTGAAGCAAGGTTAGGGAGGGGGAAATTAGAGCGAAAAAAACGGCCTTTGCAACGTTGAGCGCTATTACGTGATTTAGCGCGCGAAATTTCAGTCCAAATTGTGCCCTGCTTAATAAAGAAAAAATGTAGAAGAATTCCTACGCTTATTAATTAATTAATATATTATTTCAATCGGTATTTGATCTACACATTGACTCTGCTGTATCAAATTGCAAGTCAGTGCGTAAAAAAATTAAGTAGCCACTTTATTGTTGGTACGGTCACATGTCAGTCAATAGTACTGCTACTGACCGCTAGATGGAGCTACCGATAACCTATCGATTACCGTCAAAATTGTAGTTCGTGATTGACGCATAGAAAGTTGAAGAATTGAAGTAGTTGGGCAATTAACTTTTTTTCTTATTGCTACGGAATAGGGCTGGTTATCGAAAGCTTTGTATCTCGTGGGAGGTAAAAGATAGTTTGGTTGTTACGTTCGGCATTTAAAAATGGCTACCAGTATTAACCGCTGTGAAATAAAAGCTCGTTATCGAAATTGTTTTCGATCAAGTTTGATGAAGTTTATGAATAAAGTTCAAGAATGCGAGTTTGCTCGTTGTGTTATGATTTATTGAATACTGCTGGCTGATTGGCGTTTTTAGTTTTTGACAGGCTGTTGACAATAATTTGAATAGGAGCCGAAATAGATAGTTCTACGTCAATTTTTTTAAGTTTAGTGTTCCGTGTCAATGTTTTTTTACAGCCTATTCAATAATTTAATAATACCCGAAAATAATGCGTTAAGTATCTAAATTTTGGACAGATTATTCTCATTGATTGCCAAAACTGTAGCTACGGTCAGCAACAGAAGTCGATTGGTACTTTATCTACATTAATAATCATCAGACACGGAAAATAATACCATCTCATTACTTGCTAAAAGCGAATCTTATTTTTATTGAAATATGTCCTAGCCGTTCAAATAAAAAAAAAATAACACTTGTTTAAAAAAAATTCAGATCAAGTGTTCATTCCTGAGTTTTTCTCTAAACTTACCCAACTCACTTATTTTAAGATAAACCTAAAAAGTCAAAATAAAATCTGTGATCCAACAAAAATAACAAAATTCGTCTCGTTTGATTGAAATAGGCCTAATTTTGTGTAACGACGTGTTCGGGCCCCCTCGGTAGCGCGCTGGTATGCGAACGAATTCCTAACAAATTGTTATTAGTAGTTTGTGAATTTTCATAGTAGCTATAGACTTCTAAACATTTAACTTATGTTGTTTTCCTCAGCTTGAAGTTGCATGAATGCTAGTTACTTAGCAGAATATTGATACGATATCGTATTTTAATTCTTTACTTTCATCATAAATCTTACTTTAGTGCAACAGTGGTTATGTGGATTTAATCAAGAGATTAATCTACAATCTGAAAAATACTTAATTATTCCGAGTTCGAAACCAACTGACCGAATAAAATCAACATTTCAAGAAAATATCAATTTAATTGGTCAACAGGAAGCCGCAAAGCTCTCGGTACAGACTCAGTGATCACTGACCAATGATTTTACTATTTCTCATTACACAATGGTTGAGGTGAAAATAATCACAAATGTAATTAGACAGCACCGTTATTCGAGTTTAATATTTTCACACGTTCGTTTAGACAAGTACAAAAGAAGCGAGAATCATCCGCACAGCTAACGAGCCAAACAATGAATTTGAATTTTTGAATTTAGAATCAATGGAAAACTAAATCGAATGAATCGACAGATTGGTAAACTAATGGGCATCGAATATCGAGTATGTATCGAATACCCAAGTGTCCGATTAAAGAGATTATCAATCAGGTACACGTCTTTGATTCAAGTACGATAATTATGACGAAAAGATACCGTTGGCCGATTTCCCACATGTGTTATTTGCTTCGACTCTTTACAAGCGTCATATCAAATTGACATCGATTTAAACATTTGAGTAATCGATATTTTTTAAGCTTTTACTGACTGCAAAGAAATTCCGATTGAATGTGACCGCGTATCGTTGAATGCAAGATCATTTCATCTCCAATTACCGAATCGAGCATATCGATATGAAAAATAATAAAAATAACTCTCGTATCGTAAAGCGGCGGATCCATTAATAATACGCGATTGATTAAATCAAAATGGCGTTTCTACTTACGACACAATGAGTTTTTTGAATTTGGAAATAATGGCGTCTGCGGCATAGGTGTGTTTTGACAGCATTTCTTTTGTGGAAAGAAGCTTCGGATATGAAACTTTTACGAGTGATTAATTTCATTTAGATTTTGTTTTGAAATGGACACACTTACATTTTTTTAAGCAGTAGGTTGGCACCTAGATAAGATGTTTATATTATAGCTTATTGATGTGTGACAAATAGCGCCAGCTATTTATTTTTTAATAGGTACCAATTTCTTTTGTTGAAAATACAAAATGCAAACACTTATTTTATCTGGAAGTGACAAATATTTTTACAGAAACACCTGCATTTATCGCTACAAGATGAATGAAACATTGTAGGCAATTTAAATTACTTTAGATGCGTAAATTTACACGCTTTTAAATATGTAAACTAGTCCTCCGCTCCAGTCTGTCGTCTCCGCTCTTAGTTTCGCTAAAATTTATTTATTATTAATGTAATTACCATGTAAGGAGACACCGAGTTGAGAATGTGAAATATTCAAGTCAATGTAAACTGCCAGCTGCCGGCTTCCCGCCATTATTCGGTGTTGCCATCGTATAAATTATTTTCTAAAGCCGCAATGTTGACTGCATAGCCTTTTGACAACCAACCATCGGCACGTAATGACGGCAATTACGGCGACGATGATGCGCTGTTTATTGCGTTCTAAATTTAATAAAACAAGTGGCCAGTGACAGGTATGTATTACATCAAATGCACCTTTTTGAAATCAGAGAAAACTTTTTTTAGTCTCATCAAACCATTTAATTGCACTTTTTCAACAATGCCCTAATTTAAATCTTAGCATTACGGCGATCACGTACAAACTAGGATGTGCTTAAATGACCTCATAAGTTGGATAGGTAGTCATTACGGCTTCCTTTTGTGGAATAATTGGATTTTTTATTAAATCATGACCGGACAGTTTTTTTGCTGAAACTTACGAGCTTTTGGCAGGCACTTCACACTCCGTGCTTGAATCCTACTAAAATACAACTTACGTGTAAGACAGCGAGGGGTAAAAAAAGTTCATTATTTTGTCAAGTGTCAAAAGAAATTTGCGTCCCAATAAACAGGTTTACGCGTGAGATTTTTCAAAAAAAAGGTTCATTAGAAAAGAAAAAACAGGTAGCAAAAACGTAACCAGCTACTTTTAACGTAACGGTGTATGTGTAGCAAGATATGATCACAATAAGATATCTAGAAGTAATACCCGATAATTATATTCAATAAACATATAAAGGAAATGGCGATCCGATGCCAGCCCACATTCAACCACGAGGCAACAAAAAGTGCTGAGCGTAATTTGAGCAGTATTTACGGGTTCCGTAATTTAAATAAACTAGTTACTTGAATATTCAATTACATGGTTTTTTACGCTTTTGGTCGATTATGTAGACAGTTTAAAATTGTCGTGTTTCTTAATTTTATTGAGTAATGTTAATTTTATGAGGTAAAGTGCAGTGGAACTAAAACAATTTGAAAAGGTGAGCTTTTGCTGAGCAAAAAAAAACAGTATTTAAATGTCTTTATATTTTGTTCTGAATTCGTCCCATAATCACCGAATCTTTGACAGCACTACATAATTATTTGTATGGATGCAATCATAATTAAATCAACAACTGGGCCATAACTTTCCTTTAAGTGCCATGGTTTGATGATAACGAAGAATATAGATACTAAGGGCTAGTATCGACCGCCATAGTACCCTAAATATCTTAATAACCGCTAACCAAAACGGTCCGATATTAAAAGTCAAACATGTCTTTATCGCTCGCCGCAAACTGTACAGTGTTGCCAGAGCAAAAAACGTAATAAATAACCAACCGCACTAGCGGAACAAGAGCATGCGTTTAAGTTCAATATTATGATCGGGACTCGGGTGGCGGGTGATGTGAATTTGTCTTGTAATTGCCTAATATTTATTATGCATACAGTAATTATTGTTTTAATTAACTTATAGTGGATCATCAAACATACGCAGCTGTAGGTGGTACAATAATTATATCTTTTTTTTTGGGAAAGCATTTACCGTTTGTAAAATGTCAATTTAAGTGCGGGTGGTATACGTCTGATAAAAATAGTTAACATTAAAAAAAAAAAGACGTATTCATATTAAATACTTTCAGCACTCAATGATTTTTTGTTTTGTTGATTGACCACTTATTACATAAACTCATACAAATGGATTATAGAATCCTTGAAGATTAGGCTACTTAGCTTTTTCGCACCCCTAGAATATTTTATAGTTTTGTGAAAGCTTTTAGAAGACCACTGCTGGCCCTAGACTATATAAAGAAAGATCAAGACTATATATACTAGACCAGGGAGAGTATAGACTCCATATCCAGATCCACTATGCTCTTGTCTCCTTAATGATAAGTCGGTACTCCCGGGGGCTTTAATATCCTTACCTTCGCAGCACTCCACCAAGTAGAGACGCATTCAGGCACTCAGGGGGTGATAGTCTCCTCTGAACCTCTGCCACGGTCACCTTGTACTTGCTGGTGGAGGACAGGAGTGACAGTCGACCAGGTACTGAGCAGAACACGTCGTTCGGCGCACAGGACCCCGTGCCGCCGAGGCCATCGCGGCCTTTCATTGCTGTAAAGAAGGATGCGTTTAGAAGAGGTGTTGCATGAAGTTAATCTTACTAATCTTACTAATATTATAAAGAGGAAAGATTTGAATTTTTGTGTGTGTGTATTTTTGTAATGAATAAACTCAAAAACAACTGTGCCGATTTCAAAAAAAATTTCACCTACTTTATCCCTGAGTAACATAGGCTACATTTATTACTAGAAAAAAATAGGGGGGAGGGGAAAATAAATGTCCACCCGTGCGAAGCCGGGACGGACCGCTAGTGTTAAATAAAAGAGAAGTTAAACATATTTTCTGTGCCTATTGGCGAACGTTATTTAGTCACCATGAGTCTCTCTTCGAGAGTAGATCGCTTTGTGTGCTTAGTTCTGAATTACGGGATAAGTCCAATATGAAACAAGGCCTAACCAAACCCAAATATTTCAAGATTTGCGCCACAATCTATCAATCAATCGATATTTATTTTAAATCAAGTTGTCTTTTACATCAAACAAGACGAAGAAGCGAAGTTAATACCTAACACAGAAATTGTAAACTTAACTTATGAAGTAATCCTTTTAGGGTAAGGTTTGTCATAGTACACTTATGTCATAGTATCTTAGACGGATTACTAGCCTTGACAGTCTTCAAATGAAGTAGCACTTAATAAATAATACCTACAGCTACGAGATTTATATTGATGACTTTGTAACATATGTATCGATTACATCCTGCATTAAGATTTCCAACAGGAAATTGTATTTGGCCAAGTATTTGTATTTCTTTCATTATCAATAGTGGCGGGTTAAATTTTGCTTTACTGTTTGAAGAATAGATAATGCGAACAGAATTGTAATGGGCCATCGTTATTTTTATTCAATGTGTCATTTTACCATACGAAAAAAGATTGCCAATTAATGCTCACATAATATCATAAGGAATTTACTTTAGATAGGTACTAGAATAAGTTGACAAGTAAACAGAACATCGACATTTCGCTTAATCACAATTTCTTCGCCATATAAGCAAAAAATATCGGGACAAGAAAAAAAATACAATCGTTACAAATACATTGAACATACAGCCATACAAAAATTGGAGTGATTACAAAATCCGCGGCTTCAAATATCAACAATAGGGCCTCTAACAATCATCGCCACGCCCCAAACATGAGCGCAGCGTGATCTCTATTCTTATTATAATATTTCTATATGGCAACCCTAATACAATAAACATTAGTATGTCATTATGTTGGCACCATACTGGCTATTTAACACCCCGCGTTTTTGCACAAAAAGTTAAAGGTGCGCACGCTTATTACTGGCCAATTATGTTTTTGAAAAAAACCGACGAAGTGTGGGACTTGTACTCGTAAACTGTCGTTTCTTAGTAGCTACTTAAATGTGTTTTCTGATATTTTTTATTGAAAAATAAAATTATGTTAAAAGTGCATAATTATGGACATTTAAAATCATTTGAATAAATCTTCATTAGAAAGTGTGACAGTAGTTTTAGTTATATTGCTATTTTGTTCAGCGAACCTACACATACTTAAAAGCAATTATAAAATAATTTTGTTTTTAAATTAAAAGAAAAGTTAAATATCAGATAACTGTTTATTATTTTTATTCAAATTAAAAACAACATTCAGCAAAGACTTTTAAATTCAAAAATCAAAGAGTCATTTCCCAAATCGAACGCTACCTATTCAAATATCGATTGATTGATCGAAACTTTTATTTATTTGATATTGATTCATTCGTCCGATGAATGAGGCGGATTTTTTTTACAATCTACTTAGAAAAATCGATACACCTACTTGATAAGTGCGGTATGAAGTCTAATTACAGTTTTATCTTATGCGGGTCATCTTAGAACCGTATAACAATAAAATATTTGATATGTTAATAATGTGTAGTTCTTTTATCTGATGTTCGCAATTTAAATTACATATGGAGGTATGGCTGGAGAATTAAGTGAATAATTTTACGCGTTTAATCTTTGGTTATCGGCAATAAATTGAGGAAATTAAAGACCAGATGGTTCTTATCAAGGAAACTTATTGAGTCGTTTGTGTTAACGAAATTATGTTTGTGTTACATTTACATTTACACATACAATTTAGTTAAATCATTTGCTGGAAAATAAAACCGTTCTGGTTGTATAATAAGTTAATTTAAGAAAAAAACCAGTGAAGAATAAATGTGGGTACCTACACTACACAACGGACGCAATCTTTCAGCTAGATATTGATAAACCACATGCTGTGAAAGTTATTAAAATGATGTGACGACACTAATCAAGTAGGTAATCACTGAAATAACAGTATTTTTTAATATGTAAAGAAAGTAAAGAAACACTTACTTTTTAATAGTGGAAGGTCAGTCATGAACCCCGTGGTGTCATCCATGCCAGCGTTCTAAAAAAAAAAAAAAAAATGTCAAAGAAATGTGTCAATTTCGCGCCTGAATCTGAAATGAATCCGCAACGTTATTTTAATTTTAACGTTATTTTTGAAGTTGAGGCTCTAGAATCTTGGCTAACTTTGAAGATGTAAAAGGAACAAGTTTTATTAATCATACCTACTTAATTTTGATGTTGCAATAAATTATTATCTTCAGCGTCCTTAATGTATCGATATTATAAGAAGGCAAAATATGAACTTTCCGACATTCCACGCTAGAGTAGCGCATTTTAATTTAGTACGCTTATTATTAAATTCCATTGGACTGGGCGCACATATTTCTTAGATATTGGATGTCTATCAAAATATCGACGACGCGAGGGTGAAATTTTAAACAAATAATTGGCATTTTTATATTTCTCGGACCCATAAATAGCTCTTTTAGTAAGTAATATAATGTGTGGACTTTTTCCTGTTGCACAAAATATTTATGTAAAATAATATTGACCGAGGTCGAATTCTTGGCATATTCCAGTCCATTGCATACGCTTTTAATTCTAAAGAAAAGTCCTTCTTCCGGGACGCTGCTACTGGCCACCTACGAGTATGGATGGTTTCCCCCTCTCTAGAGTTTATTAGCCAGCACCCCAATAGCATTTAGTACCTACCTAACTCACTTACAATCACAATGAGAGATGGAAACAGTTGTCTGCTCAACAACGTAAATGACCCCATGAATATTGTTGAACTAGCTTACGCCCTCGCCTTCGCTCGCGTGGAGTTCGGAAATTGCTCCCGGAAGTAGGTACATACTTCCGGTATAAAAACCAGACCATAATCTTTCAATTTACATGCAGATCCTTTCTGCCGTTTTGGCATCCATCTGGATGTTATCTCAATCACGATTAATAGTAAATAAGATTGTTGGTATTAGGATTCTGAGTCGGTGACGAAATTACCCTGCAGGCACTGCACTATGTTTCTATAAATATGCTTACCGGCGTTTCTTCAGCGGAATGCAGCGCATGGTGTAGCGCCAACTCATGCTGTTCCCGAGCGCCGTAGTCTGCCCGCCGCTCGCCACCGCCATAGCTGAAACCTCCGTGTGACAACTACGCAAAAAAGTACAGAATTGGATTAGTGATGAGGTTATTGTACTAAGGAAAACTCAGTTCAGTTTCAGTCCGGTTCACATTAGGCATGATCGAAGTCTTACCAAGTTACCTACAGGGTTGTGAGGCAGTAGCTCCACGCAAAATACTGGTAAAGCGGCAAGCAGCCAACTCCATCATAGTTGAGAAATAACAGGGCTAATGATAGGTGATCGGGATTAGCCGGAAGCTTTGAGTGTTTGACAACACCGAAACCGAAAGAATTGGTTCGGTTATTTTGGAGGTACAGACGCCAGCACATCAAGATGCTACAATCTGTCTTTCTTTAATAGATTTTCAACTTTATCGCTAAAGCATTAAGTTCAAGGTTGATTGAGAAAATTTGACAGTTTCGGGTAGTTTGTCTTACAATGGTGCAGATAAACACAATCCCTTACCCGAAATGAATTCTACATCACCTTGTATCGACAAATTAAGAGTCCAAATACCAATTGCCAATGATTATTGCAGCAAGACACTTTGCTCTAATGCAATAAAGCTTTAACAAATAATTTCTAAAATATTTGCGAAAGTTTTTCATAAATTGCCATTCAATAGCGTATAATGTCATCGAGTCTTCCTGCCCTCGATCGGCCAGCATTGTATCGAATGGCCCGCTCTTGCAAACCGGACCATTACCAGCGGCTAATCTACCAAAGTGATCCCATCCCTAACGTTTGCGAGAGCCTATTGTTGGCTGAAAAATATTGTTGTCGTGCAACGGTAAAAAAAACTAGACTCGCGAGTTCGAATTTCGAACGAAGCTTTGAGTGAGGCTATTTTATTGAAAAAGGCGTTTTATTACTTTTTTGTCACCAATAAAGTAAATTAAGTTACGTTTTCAAGTTTTGGTTTTATTAATAAATTGAAACAATAAAAAACTTGTTGCCATACACGTTGAGTTTTTCGTGTAACGGAAGTTCTGTCTCTTAATTGGCTCAATGACTGTAAAAAGTCAAAGAAACATTTTTGATCAATTGACTGTTTGGGGACAATCAAGATAAAGTGCCTACCTATCTATGAAAATAAAATAAGTAATGTCAGACGATTAAAAAGTTTAAAATGTTTGTAAATATTTATTTATTTTATTTGACCCCGTTGTAATATTTTTTACATTGACTACAATGACAATTTATGAGGATTACGAAAAGTATTTTAGCATGACATCTGTTGCGAAGGAATGAGGAAAATGTAGTGAGAAAAAGGTTGAGTATGAAGGAGGCTATAAGAGTAGAGAAAACCAAAGAAACGATGGATGGACTGTGTGAAGGATGATATGGCTAGAAAGGAGGTGACTGCTGAGATGACGAGTAATAGAGAAACCAAATAAATTGGGACAAGGGCAGGAGAATGATTATGGAGTTTGTTATCAGTCAATAATTCGATATTATAAAATACCTAAATATTTGTTTCAAAATATTCGTAATAGGTTTGAATCCCGAAATTTTGCTGATTCACGCGCGAAAAACAGTACAGTCAGGTCTAAAAATAAGTGCCAAAACAATGTTTTAAAAATGAAATCAAACAATTTTACAAACTATTTAAACGCAAGTTTATTTTATTATTTTATGTTTAAGTAGATTTTTAGACACAGTAGGTACCGAGAAGGATCGAATCGGCGGAAAATTACTATAATATTAATAACATAATCATGTTATACCCGCGAAGGGTAAACTATGCGGAGATTCTTTCGCGAGGGGTGACTAGGGTGGAAGGGGGAAACGCATAGTTTCTTACTACATGGTGGTGCATATCGATCTATTTAGTAGGGTGTATTCGTAGGTTAGGATGAGTTAATTGACCGTTTGATTAGGTTGTGTAGGAAACTTGTTCAAAAGATTTTCCTTCGATAAACTTTGTTTTTCAAGGTTGAAATCAATTTCAAAGGTACACACGGCGGCACATGAAGCTTTACATTTCCAGCATAACTTGGCCTCGCTTTATATAGATTTCCTGTACAATGAGAGATCCGCATTAACTGGTTGTGTATAGCTTGATTGGCCGTCGTGCGTACATTACTCGCGTAGATAGCCCATGTGAACAATAAGTCTGGAAAAGATTATCACTTGATTTAGCAAGAAATACAAGGTCATTTGGGCGGTAGACACGTATTGTATACTTAAGTTTATGCCGGGATTCCTCGTCGTCGAAGCAGGGCTATGATTTGACAACGCTGAGGATAGAATAGCCAGTAAAAGCATTCAATAGACAAGTGTTATTTATGTAAATGAAGTCACTAGACTTATGTTTTCCTTTGATATATTTGGTTAGACGAGCTCGCTGGCTTAAAGTATGAGCACCTATTTCGATGGAACCTGGTCCTTGAGATCTTGGTTCTGTGGTACTTACGTGGTGCGCATGTATGTCGTGGTGGTCCCTGTGGTGACGAAGGTGCGCGTGCGGCTCGTGATGCGCGTGGTGGCGCGGGAGTAGCTGCTGAGGCGCGTAGTGCTGCGCATACTCTGCACCCCCGCCACTCCCACCGCCATATTCCATGCCATGGCTCTGCTGCAAGGAAGAAGAGTGGTAGATTTGGTGGCAAAGGGGTTTAAATACGGGTGAGATTGGGTCCTACCGTACACTTCGCAGGATCTGAAGCTAGAATAGTCGTACAGTTGTCGAGGATAATCATAGATATACAAGAGGATAATACAGAAAACTTAGTTAAGCGTAATATCCCCCCCCCCCTCCAGCCGTAGTCCATGTCTCTACCACAGATGGAAGGAGATTGGTTGATTTGGAGACAAGGAGGTTTTGTTTTACAGGTGTTGGCTGAAGCTTAAATCTAATCAGTCCATTTAATACCATTGCTTTTGAACATTGCAAGAGTGGAGTTTGTGCTCGAGAATCATTTCAGTTGTAAAAACAAAATGAGCAGTTCACTGACAGTGCTTACTGCTTCGGCTTATTAATGATGCGGCAGCTTTGTATATGTTGATAAAGGTTCCACTCAGTTTTAAAGGCTTTCGATGAAAACAGATGAGAACTTGTGTAGTTTAGGCAAGGTTTTGTTCTTATGAAGTTTAATGCCCGCTTTTTCAACTCCCCTTCTTTATTCATCTAGCAAACTCACCTGTTGTTGATGATGAGGGCTGGCGGGGTGCGGCGCGGGGGCGAAGGGGGGCGGGAAGTAGGGCGGCTGGAAGTCTGCCAGCGAGGGCTGCGCGCCTCCGCGGAACCCGCCGCCGCCGAGACCCAGCCCGCCGCTGCCCAGCCGCTCCTGTGCGGCAAAACAAATGAACGGTTAGAAATATGATACCAAAAAATCGACGCCGTAGAAGCCCTGAAGTGAAAATAGCGAGACGAACTAGATGTTTTCATGAGAAATTGGTCTACAACAGCCGTGAGAAATGGAAGTGTAGTAGCAGCCTAACAGTGGGACTGTAAGGGATGATATCATAAATAGATGATAAGAGAAAGCTCATTTTAACGTTTTAGGCATAATGATGATGTTTGATTGCAAGGATTTACGGTAGATGAAAGTATAGCCTGCTGTTCAAGGTTATATTTTTGAAGAATTTGCAGTAATAAAAAGCTCTTGAAAGGTATAAAAGAGAACGATGGTTCCTAAACTCAAAGTTGAGGTAACGCGTTCGCAGACTCCACTACTATATATTTCTATACTACGTCTATACTAAACTAAGGTGTAAAAAGAACTGGTAATTTTAAACCACAGTGTTGCAATCGAAATAAATTAAGTCTTTAATTCGACACATGCAACATTGTAACAACTAAATAACTTCACCTTACACCTGATACTCTTAATAGCGTTGAAAGCCATCATTCACGATGACGCGATCCAATCAGAATACAGTAATTAAAGCTACTAATTATCGAATCACTCGATATAACACTGGCAAGACTGGCAATTTATACCAACTAAATGATGCTATTGTATGAAATAAATTGGAGGATTAAGTTGTTCCTCCGTCGAATGCTAAGCGGAAAGATAATGATATATTTGAGAAAGCTTCATTTGTAGATCTTTGACAGTCGTTACAGGTAGTTAGTGGCCCGAAAGTCTGATAAGTCTTACCAAAGGGTATCAAAGTATTAACTAGTATCTGGGTTGTAGAGGTCAGACAGGCAGACGCTCCTTTTAAAATACTGGTATCCGGTTAGACTGGAAACCAAAAAAGCTTGGCAGATGATGATGTATAGAATTGATTGGAGGATAAGGATGACGTACGCTAAGCCAAAAGAATGATGATACATTTGAGAAAGTTGTTAATACACCTTTTGAAACTCAAATGACGGATGAAATTGCTACTGATAAATGTGTAATCAATCATATTTTGTGAGGTGGCAACAGGTACCTACTTTATGATGTTAAAAGTTAACTGATTGACTTTAATTAAAAATGGTCGAAGTACAAGTTTCTTTGGGGTACGAGACTAAAAAAAAAATTGGCTCACGCTGCGCATATTTATTTAAATAGAAAAAAATCGTCGCTTTCAGACCTGACTTTCGTTCTTTCTTTATTCTTGCTTTGTCACAAAACACTAGTCAAAAGTAAAGAAGCTGTCAATGCAGGATAAGGCAATTGATCAGAGGCAATAGGAGCCCAGTAAGGAAGAATCTAGAATATTCATGATTCAAATGTAACTACCTACCTACACCACAGTTTTACAAATAATTATGATGAATGCTAACTGTATAGTGAGACTTTTATTTATTGCCTGTTCACTAAACTCAAGTGTTGACTGACACATACATAGCTGTATAAACTGCAGTTCTTCAGTTATTTTACCTCTCAACAGCATTACATCAACCTTGGATATAGCTCTTACTCGTGATTTGGGGAGAAGAAGCACAACATCGAGGGAAGAGAAAGTAATGGGAGAAAGCCTGTGCCCAGGTTTGGGACAATTTAGGCAAAACATTAGCACTCTTATTGTTGTTGTACCTTGTTATGTTATGTTTTTCCTACTTTTCCGCTATTCTTTTCTGATTAATTTCGTTGCGGGATCCAAGACAGTTAAATTGTTTCTCTGGGAAGTCTGGGACTTCATTACGGACGTCGAGCTTCATTGTCTTGGCGTTTTTCTGGTGGTCGCCACTGTTGATTCTGGCTTTCCAGAGTTGCTGTGGTTTTGGAATAGAGTGGCGGGCTTGTCCAAAGAAAAAAACTTTATTGTGACAAAAATAAAGATCAAGTCAGAGGTAAAAAATTGTGAAAGGATTTTCGCAGTCATAAGCTATTTTCTACATCGTACCGTTCTCTATGGAAGACGGCCCCAACATCAGTAACGTCAATGAAAAATTCGGTTAGATTACAATAAGCGAATAGACGCAGACAATGATGACCTTATATGATTACATGATACACGCAATATGTGAATTAGCACTTCTGTCTTTGATATAAGAATGTGAGGTGTATAATCATTTTAAAGTATACCCATTGGATGGTAATCAATTTGTTGTAACGTAATGAATTGAGCTAAATTTGATTCTAATGATATCTTGATTCATATGTCTGAAATGCGGATATCGAATTATCCAGTGTGATATCGACGAAGGCATGTTTTGCCAGATAGGATTTCACCAGAAAAACTTATCCATCTGGGATTCTAAGCTGTATTCAAAGCATAAGTCGACTAAGATGAAATATGATTGGCTGTCCATATTCTGGTCAACCAATCGCAACACTTGAATGAGATTTGACACCAAGTTAACCGATTAGAGACTTGATTAGGCCTTTAGAAATTGTAGTTAACTATTCCATCATTGAGATTGTGTTCCGAATGAAGTCTATCTAGCGAGAGTTAAGAATTATAAACTGTTTAACTTTCTAATATTATACTACAGTAATTTAATCTAATACTAATCTTTAATGTAAACATTATTAAAGTTAGGCCAAATTCTTAATGACTTTCAAGATATTCAATCTCGGTGCTGAGTATTCACTACTTAATTACGCTAACGATCATCTAAAACGGTCAACAGAGCGGCCATCTTTATTTTGCTGCCATAAAAGTACATATCTCATGCATGCTGTACTAGAGATGTAGCCATTAAACTGCATTAAAAAGTTTGTCAAGGTATTCCAATTTCAAATCTCTAGTGAGTAGCCCATTCGGTTGAAATTATATTCAATATAATGTAGATCAATTACAAAACTTACGGTATCTGTATCGAGTTACGGCATTGGACACCTAATCGATTACTTTCGATCTAGTTTTTATTTATTATCTGTTTTAATTTATGCACCTTGTTACCGGATGTGGTGAAAACTCGTCGAGATGTGATGACATAGGTGCTACGATACTTAATTGTTGATATCAAGTAGTAGCAGAGCAAGAAATGTATGTTGAAAATATTTTTTAGTGGTGATAAAATTAGATTAATTGGTCTACATTCATCATAGTTTAAGGTGAGTATAAAAACTGATCAATGGGCATCAGTGATCATTCAAGTTATAGCTTCAGGGAATAGTTTAATTGACTAATTTGTTGGTAACATAAAACGATCTGTCATCAGCCTCACACTCTTTCTTTTATGGAATTTTAGTCGACAAAAGTCAGTACCAACATTAAAATTATTTGTCTTTGGAGCGTGTTTTTTTCAAACAAACCGATCGTAGTAATAGTCTAGGTAGGCGCTACTCTAGTGGCAATATTACTCTACTAGCCCACTGCCTCAAGCTGAAAAGAGTTATCTTCATGTCTCGTCTTTGCCAGTCGTTTGGTAGTTTAAAATTCTTTCCTTTACTGTCGTAAATAGTTCTATGATAGCCTTTTATCCTATCTTGAGAATTAAATCAATAACGATACCTACTTATTATATTCTGCTATAATACTACTACCGCTACACACGGTTCCTAAAGTCTATTGGAGTTTTCCTGTATTGTCTTTTAAAACACTTTAAAGTCTAAGTTTTTCATCCAACTGTCCTGTCAAATTACTACTGGATCAAAATTCTACAAAAATAAGCAGTACTGTTGTGCTCTTCTACCTTTACCTACATATTTTTCTGTAGGTAATGCGTGTTTTGTGTAGGTACCTAAACAAATAAACAAGTCTTGCAGTTTTAAGATTGTGTTGCTATCGATACCTGCGCGGGCGCTCGTGTGAGTCGTGTCGCAAGTGTTCTGAATTTGTTCACTTGATTTATGCGCGTAACCACGCAACGCTCCTTGTGAATTTAATTTGATTAGAGCATTATATTATAAACTTGTCCACTAAATTAAGTAGGTTTTCTACACGATGAGACATCGGCACGATTTCGCTTAGCCAGTGTCCTGCATTGATTTGATGTTTTTTTGGAAGCTCGCGCTTAATTCATCATACCTTTTGTAACGCTATGAAATTTGACCGCAAAAAAATCACGGAGAGCCTCTTTGGTTCTTCTAGTACTCATTATGACAATTGACAAATTCAAGGTTTCACTATTTATTAGGTAACAACCTAAACGCCTCAACGGTTCCCAAATGATACTTATCGAAAAAACCGATTGGGAAATTCAAAGACAATCTTGATAAAACAAAAATAAATACGTTCTTAATATTGTCTATGCGTGGAGGTGAAAGGCGGTATTGTTTACCCAGGTCGTGGGGTCAACGCGTGTTGGGTGACTCGCAGATGGAGACACTGCCCATTATTTAGGAAGCCATGATAGACATACCTATAAAAATGGCGGCATGATAAATTGACAGATATACGCGCGGGTAACTGTACTTTCAACTGTCAAAATAAGAAGTTTTTGATGATGTATGTTGTTAATATTTCGAGATAAATATGCGAAATGATGTTTGAATTTCTATTGTTTGGTTGTGTCAAATAAAAAATAAACCTATTGCTTTTTGATGCCAATAGCACCTTATTTTTTTCGACAATAATTTCATCGCTATGGCCAATTTCTTTTTCTTTAACATCGTCGCCTCAATTATTGGGAAAACGCTCGTTTTTGGTTTAAAAAAAACTACTTAGATAGGAATTGCTGGCACTACAAATGTATCGATTAATTAGTCGAAGATACAGTTTTTCTTTGACTGCAGTTTGAGATAAACCGTTTCCTTTGTTTAACTCGGAAACTAGACATAAAATGTAACTTGGTTGAAGTGAAACAAAGGATATGTCAGTAGTTCAGTACGACTCAACCCTAGCTAAAACTAAACATGCAAACAAGCAAAGGAAACCTAACATTCATCCCAATCTCGATTAGAATATCGATACCCAATCTAATCGAATGTATTTACTGTTACATATCGGAAACTCGCCATCAATCAATGGCGGAATGTGTATTAGATGTACGTCTCTATTCGAATGCAATAATAAATCGATTCGAATGTATGTCTCATTAACATACCGAGTAGACTCGTGCAATTAGACATTGTTTAGAAGTATTCGATTATTAATCATTGACTCGTTATTGTGAAACAATATGGGGAAAGTTGAAGGGTATGCTTTGATGTTTCGGCAAAATAGGCTGGAAACTATTAATGACATTGGTGATTTTCGTTGTCGTTGTCCAACGCGAGAGATATCGACGACTGGGTATTTGGTGGTGACTATCAGTAGCGAAGGGTCAATTTTTGTAAGAGGTTAGTCGGAGTACATATCTTTAATGTTATTTTTATTATTTGTCTATAAAGGGTGTAAAAGTACCCTTAACGTAGCCGAAAGGCACTTGCTCTACCCGTCATTGCGATCACTTTTTTGTTCCAGACCACACCTGGGAACCTTCTAATTACGGAGATATTGGGGGTCAAAGTTCCAACTTTGTCACAAGTTTTTTTTTAAATACCTGTTTTTAATGTAAAGTTTTTACTTTAAACACCTCCACGTCGCCCGTACTATTCAATCCATCCATCAGCACAATGTTTTAAGTGCGTTACATTTGGTCCTACCGTAAAACGTGATTATTCACCCCAAAAAAAAATTCGTAACTTATTTTGATGTACAGAATGCTTGGTTACCGGTTTCGTGAAGGGTCCGTTTAGACCTTGTAGAATACTGACTGAACCTTCGCCACTGCTGATTATTATTTTAATCTTACTTCAGTTATCATCAGCCTAGCCTTTTTCCAACAATGTTGGGGTCGGCTTTCAGTCTAACCGGATGCAGCTGAGCACCAGTATTTTACATAGAGCGACTGCCAATCTGACCTCCACAATACAGTAAGTAATGGGTAATGCGATACTTGGTAAGACTTGTGCTACTGGCTACCTGTAACGTCTGTCAAAGATCTACAAATGACAGCCGGGTCCAACGGCTTTAAGTGGCAAGCGCTGCTTAACATTAGAGATGCGGCCGATACTATTTAGCCACGAGCTCCTCAATCCTCTTTAATCTTACTAACAGTGTGGGAAAGAAATGCAGGATGTTCTTTCTATCTCTTTCTCTTTTTCACACTGTAGTAAAATAGAAGTAATGTTATAAGACATGCTGGTACAGTCCCTGGACTGGACAAGCCTACTCAAATCTGTGTGGTTCTTTCCACAAAATACTATACTAATATCTTAGACACTCACTAATCTGCATGGTCCTCATGTCCTCATATGACATTACCAAGATTAGGTACATGTCTGGACTGAACTTTAAAAGAGACTGCGACCTCTGCGTATGTTTCGGTGTTGGAAACACCCACCCCATCTAGTTTTAAAGATTATTTGTTTTGACATGTACACACGGCAACACATCCAGCTATACATTTCCAGTATAACATGGCCTCGCTTTGTATAGATTTCCCGTACAATGAGAGATCCGCATAAACTGGTTTTGTATAGTTTGATTGATCTCCGTGCGTACTTCTTACCCAACAGTATTTTTACAAGTAATTTACAAAATGAATATCATTTTTCATTGAGTTAGTGTTGTATGGCTTGTGTCATGCTGACAGAAAACTGGGGCTATGTCACCTAGCATGTTGCGGGCGAAACCGTAGAATAAAGCTAGTCTCCTATAAATAACTAATAAAGTACCGAAATATCTTCATTTAATGATGACAGGTTATTTGATCAATGACTGTAAAATGAATATTTTATTTTTTAAGTTCATTAAAAAGTTATTTTTAAGTTTACCGTTAACTGTCTACTTATGTATGGTGTTTAGTTTCAACACCTTTTATTTTACTACGATAATAAATTTGAACGGAATGATAAAAATGTATTTAAATTATGCCGATGTTTGTTTGATACGAGTAACAAAAATAAAAAACAAGAATATAACTTTGCGAAAATATCGCAATGTTATCGCCAATAAAAACACTGATAACAAAAATTACAACAAATAATACGACAGAAGTAGAACTAGAACCACAATTTCGCGTTTTCACAACAAGTCTTCGGTAGTATAGTGGTAAGTATCCCCGCCTGTCACGCGGGAGACCGGGGTTCGATTCCCCGCCGGAGAGAATCTTTTTGCATTTTTAAATTAAGTTTTTTAACTAATTTTAAGGTTTTTTTATTACCTGCACCTCGATCACACTGGATAGATCCACGTACGCCAGCGCCGAAGCTTTTGATACACTTCACAGAAAAAACTGATTCTTTACGAATCGAACTTTTGAGCACTTCAATGTTCCTGCTTACATGTTCTCCATGGTAATCCTTCTTTGGGGACATGAGGTATTTAGGATAACATTTTTGATATTTAAGTTGCTTTGTAAATTTGGAGATTTCTTTGGATGTTTTATTACACTGTGAAATGTAAAATTAGGGAAAAATGTAACCTACATTATTTAAACTAAACCGATATTTGTAAATTTAGATTATGTGTTATTTATATGTGCAGCGCGCGGATAATTTATAACTTTGGTAGGTATCATAAATTTTAATGAATCAATGTTTTTGCATAACAGGAATGCAATTAAGAAAATTAATTATTTATTCATTTAAATCATTAATCAACTAAAACGAAGATTAGCGTCGGATTATCACGACAATTATGAATTAGTCGTACGCGGCTAAAATCGATTTATTGCCATAATAGTGAGGTGAAAGCGAATGTCAAAAAACCGATATGTAAATGTTCAAGTATCGGTAATAATTACCGGTCCCTTAAAAGGCGGGAGATTCCGGCTACAATCGGTTAGTGATTGCTTTTTAAATTGCTGCCTTGCGCGCCGGCTCGATGACCGAATACCGACTACTGGATGGTTTTTTTTTGTTTATTACCGAGTGGCGGATTTATGTCGATAGTTTGTCGAATCACGTGCTAGCCTATTAAAGTTGGAAACGAGATGCAATCTCCGCTTAATAGTACATCACAGAAGCATACATGAACGGTGACGTCATTAGTCTATGAAAGAGTATACACAATGTTTTAATAGCTGTTTCAAAGCTGCAATTTATTTTGTTAGGAACCTACGTATGGGGCGGGTACAGGTACTCTTAGAATCTCGATTTAATAATACAGTGCACCGGTAAAAAACTAGGCCTGAGCTATAAAACTTATTTGAACACCTGGTGGTATTAGCGATACAAAAGTCAGTATCATTAAATTGTATCTAGATAAAAAGTGTGACTAATGATATTTTAATGAAACATATTAATCAATCGGTCGGCCGACGATTGCGAAAGTAAAAACAGAAGATAAACAATGCCGCGCTGCCTATACACAAACTATTGCTAAACGATCTAAAGTTATTACGGTTAATCTACTCCATCGACGCACTATTAATGAAATATTTAATAACCAGTAATATTTTTTGTAATTAATTTTAGTCAATTAAGTTTATCGACTAATTACGTCGATACGCGCTCGTGCCCATCACTAAATTTAATATCTTTTGCAAATAAAATCGATTAAACCAATTCAGCACGCTGTATAAAATAATTATTGTTAAATAGAGAAACTAGTAGTTGATGAACTTTTTTACTACATAACGGGAAGTTAGTTATAACCCGACATTACGATTATTTTTACTAACTACGTTTACGATTTTTTAATTAACAAACCGATTTGTAATTAACTCTTATTAATGAAATAATAACAATATGATTTCAGATACTGACTTTGATTGTGTTTAAAGTTTATTTCACAATAATCGATTGGCTATCGGATTTATAATCGATGTTTCGGTAAAACCGTAAAGCTGGGTTTACGATCGCGCGCGTCGCGTGCTCGGTACAGACTGCCGGAGGGCGGTCGTTCCGCCCTCGGGGTAACCATGTGCTCTCGGCCTTACGATTGATATTCGATCTATAGAACCCTTTTTTTAATGTTTGACGGGTACTATTTGCACTATTGGTCTGAGTGTGAGTTTTCCGTGAGACTTTCTCGCGACAAATCTTGTAATTTCAGAGCTACTGAAGAGATCGAATGCTAAAGATTTAATTGTTTGAATTATTTGTAGTTAGGCACTGAAAGGTGTGATTATACTATTGTCTTCTGTAATGGGGGACCTCTATATTGTATTATTATAGCTACTTCCGTGAAAAAGTCTTTAAGTAAATCTTACAAAAGTCAAAATAAATCGAATGAAAACCTGTTCCTATACCTAGAACTTAACCTAATTCAATAAACACTAACAACACTTGAATTGAATTCAAAACCCCAAAAAAGCTGAAAAATAAAACACAACCAAAACTCGATCAAATCTCACGCAAACTCGACAACTTTGCAAAAACCGATGGTACCACCGCGCCCCACCAGAGATCGCTAATTAGTAGGCACTAGCCAGCAACGCGAGCGCGCGATTGGTGATCACTGGAGTGTGCAGCGAGCCTTACTTATGTACTTGTACTTAATGGGTTTATTAATGCTAATGTTGTATTTGTTCGGGTGGCAAAAGAATGAGAGGGTTTTTTTTTGGTTTGTAGAGGTGTAAAAAGGTTGAGGATTTGCTTGAAGGATTTATTTTCGGTTCAAATTAAATAATTGTCTATTGATATCAACAAGCCCTCTAACCAGACGTATCAGCTCCACTGCTGGGACGTTTGGTTAGAGTACATTAAATACTGATTATGTTCTATATAATAAATCATGAGTTGGCGGTGAAGAAAGGTGGAAAAGCATTCGAAAATATTAGCCAATTTAAAGTTAATTCTGCATATTCTACCTGTGGTTCAAGTTTACTTTCTATGATTCTGGCCAAAAGCATATCTTGATGAATGAATGACTTAATATCTCTGAGTATTTTTTTCTCATAATTTGCATTAACTTTATATGTATTAATCAAGTCTAAAACCGAAAAGTCGAGTAACCATTTTCAGTCACCCTAAAATTTCTAATAACCGATTCTACCATTTTCAAATAATTGAATCATTTTCACATTTTTCATTTGGCAACACCTCCGATATTTCCCCTTTCGAGCGGAATCGAAGTGACGTTCGTTCATATCCGCTGAGGACCGCCCTGTCTCCTCATGCCTTGCGGCTATTTACTACATGCGTAACTTCGTAAAGCTGGGATAATAATACTGGCTGGTTTAGTGTGACTAGAACTAGTTTTTTTTTTCAAAATTATCCTTTTCAATGCTTTGCCCAGCAGTGAGACATGTAGGGTGTAAAAAGACCCTTGCATCCTTGCAGGCACTTGTTCTTCCCGTCCGTCCGTATTTTGATTGTTTTTTTTTTAATAAAAATCCTATCGATAGGTTATGGCACAGTTTGTAGCTTAAGTTTTATTAAGTAAGTCATATTATAACTTGTCTCAGTTACGGTTACTGTAAGCCTGTGTCATCCCACAGCTGGGCAAAGGCCTCTCCCCATGAATTCCAAGTCCTTCGATCCAGGGTCAATGTGGACCACTGGTCATTGGTTCTGTCCAGCTCGTCACGGACTCTCATTTGTGTCAGTGGTGTCTGTTAAAGTTGATTGCGGTGAGGCTGGTTTCAGTTTGTTACTTGAAGACCTATTTTTGGTTTTCAATCCAGTAACTTAGTTTGCATTGTGCCAAGCCTCTTTGTTGTAAGGCAATGTTAACTAAGAATGTAGTTTCCGTATAAACCTCAGTTTTATCACATTGCTACGTATGTGTTGCGTGAGATTTTTTATTTACCAATATCTAAGCACGTTATTTATATTAGAAAGTTCCACAGTTTTAATACTTCGAGCTTTCAAAGCGAGCCCGGAGAATAAAAGTGATTTTATTAAATAAAATCTAAATCATGTAAGTACTTTACTGTAAGCACGAATACCCAATTACTTCTAAACACAATGAAAATGTCGAACGAATAGAAAAAATAATAAAAATGCATTGTGCTAAAAGTAGTTTTTGAATAAAGAACGTACGCCGATTGGCTGTATCGCCTCAGGCAAGATGGCGGGGTGCCGAATGTTGCCAGCCTCTCGGCCGGAAATATGGATTCTGTTTGTCTAATGACCTTCCTAATTCGAATTTGTTCTTTCGATTTTCGAATAAAGCGTGTCAAAAGATTGCAAGTGAAAAAAATACATTAATGAGCATTGTAAAAATAAATTATAATGACAAAAGTAATGGAGTAGCTTTCGTTTTGTTAATTGCATTTTTTATGTCTTGCTGAGATTTTTCGGTGATTCAGAGAATCACTATGAATAATGTACGAAGTTTTCAGCTTTCTTCCTGGCTTTGGTTTTAAGCACAGAGCTTTCGGGTTATCAAGTGTTCTTTAGGATTTTTTTTTGTAATGAATGAAACTAAAAGTAACCATTGAAGAAGAGTTTTCAAACTCCGAAATAGAATCACAGGTCATCGCAAACAGTCTGTCTCTAAATTTAAGAAAGAATGATAAAGAAAGGAAGAAACTTTAACATCAAAGATAGCTTTAAAACAGGACGCAACCTATTTATTAAATAATGTAATTAAAATAACATAACAGCAAAAGGGCACGATCAAAATAACGCGGTAAATCAACCAGCGAGGAAATAAAGCGCGTTCTTAACAAAATATTTTTCGGTTCACAAAAAAGGTCTTAATTACGAAATTTTCGAAAAAGGAACGCAATAAAGAAAGTAAAAAGGCGCGCGGCACATACTGGCAGTCTGGCAACCGTTATGTTCTTGGAAGTACGTGATTGATTCTGCGCGCCCGCCCATTGTGGTCAGCTGACTCTGATGGCTGTGCGTGGGCAAGCCTGGCCCACGGAATGTGGCTTAGGCATTAGGAACAAGCGTTGAATTAACACTTTCGTGGAGAATCACGACGGGAGTAACAGCTTTTGACGTGTCAATTGCATTCATGATGTTTTTCTGTCCTGTTGTGGATCAACAACAAACGGTTCTTCTGTCACTTTTGAAAAAGACTGACACATTTTCAGCTCGGCTGTATCTTTTCAAGTATGATACGTGTAATAAACAGAGAGCATCATCATCATTTATACATCATCAATTTAATCTGCTATCAAAAAGCTCTCTTTTGATTTTATTTGAGCGGAATTTACATAAAGTATCGCAACAGCAGCACGGTTGTAAAACTTGTAATAAATAAATAAAATAAAAATATTTAACTGTCAGGCATCAAGGCCCATAGGGTGTTAGTATTACATCTTGCTTTGAAACTATATTAGTACTATGCAGGAATACTAAAAAGAAAAAAGATAATCACAGGAAGGTTTGTTGCCAAAATATAGCTTGGTAATGAATGTTCTGAAAAATTTGAATTGTTCAAAAAAATTGAAAGATGAGGATGAAATCTCATGATGAAATGTCGGTTTCATTACTGGGTAGGGTAGGTACAGTCAGACAGAATCATCATCATCATCTTGCTAGCCTTTTCTCAACTATGTTGGGGTCGGCTTCCAGTCTTACGGTAAGAAGCTGAATACCAGTATTTTTCACGGAGAGCCTGCTTATCTGACCTCCACAACCCAGTTACTACTGGGACACACAGACAGACAGTAAAGTCAGACAGAATATTGAAACAAATTAATAAAATCAAAAATCGAATCATCGCCTTCAATCTTATTGTGCACTATATTATATTCAAATCAAATCCTAAAAAACTGCGAGTGACCCAATCAAAGGTTTATACAACCAAATTATTCAGCACACGACAAAATCTCCTATGATCTTTACGCCCGTGGTTTTAAAGATGAAATTGCATGTGACATCCAGTTTCCTGATTGTAATCTATCTCGGTTTGTGCATTGAGTAATGTTGACAAGCAGGCTGATTTGGGAGCAACTTTCTATAAGTATAAACAAGTATGGCTTGTATGTATGTATGTGTATGAGGAATACGTAACGACTGTCGAAATTTGTACGAGGTGCCACTGAGGTACCACTAAAAGTTGGGACTTAGGACATATTGATGACGAACTTCTCTAAAAATGTATGTTACTTTACTTATATTTGGTCAAAATTGGGCTGATCTAACTAGTAGCGACTACTAGATCTTAGATCTACTTTTAGTTTCAGTGTTTCTACTCTAAAATATCTAATAAAAAATCTGAACTATCTTCCAGTGAATATCCTATTAATCAGAAAAGTTCTCAAGCAAGGACAAATTGACAGAAAAGTTGAAATTACAGAATATTTCTTATTCTGACATTATTTAATCGACGACCTCAGTACCTCAAGTTTTACAAAAAGCTTGAAATACAAGTTGTTTTTTTTGAGAAAATTTCTTCTCCTGGTCTACCAATCAGAGACCTCTTTCCTTCATCGTTTACAAAAATGTCCCCAAGTCCAAACTCTCTATCAAAAGTCGTAGCAATTACGCCACATGCGTGGTGCCAATTAAATGATAAAACGGGTGTGACAAACAAACCGACAAACAATGCGGACCGAGCCGATTAGATTTACAGCTCTTGATTTATATATGAGATGATAAAATTTGGGAGTTGTGTAATTGATCAGCTGTGGACGAAGCAATAGGATTTATTTATTCTAGACATGGCGAGTAATAGAGAAGTATGGAAGAAGAAGACATGCTGCGTCAATCCCAAACAGATTGGAATCATCATCTGCCTTTTCCCAACTATATTGGGGTTGGCTTCCAGTCTAACCGGATGCAGCTGATACCATTTTACATGGAGCGACTGCCTATCTGACCTCCACAACCCAGTTAGTACTGAGTAATACGATACCCCTTGGTAAGACTGATTGTCAGACTTTTTGGGCCACTGATTACCTAACGACTGTCAAAGATCTACAAATGACACCCGGGACCAACGGCTTAACAACATGCTTTCCGAGGCACGGAGGAAACTCGGTATGTAATCGGTGGTCACCCATCCACAGACCAACCTAGGCAAGCACGGCTTAACCTAAAGATCGACCCGAGCGGCTGTTATTATTTAGCCACGAAGCGAGCTCCTCCAAATAGATTGGGATAAGGGCAGGAGAATGATGGATCAACTGAATTAGAGCTTCAGTGGATCGCGAATCCCGATCGGTTCAGAGGCTGGAGAAATGCAGTGGACTTTTCAGTCCAGTCTTTTTTAGATGTCCTAGATTCTGGGTAAGAGTGATCATGGAGAAGAGAAAAGGTTGTACTAAAATATCGGAAGTGATATCTACCCAACCGAAGGCAAAAGGCACTGGAGCAGACATCCAAACCAATAGTACAAATGCGGAACCAACAGAAGAGACATGTAAAATATTTTGTTGCAAAGTTTATTAAAATGTTGCTTGATCTAAGGGAGAATCTAGTTTCGGTGCTAATCGAATGTAGCGCTCTGTATTAAATTTTAGGTCTTCAGAAAGAGGTAGAAGAAACGACGCTATAAGAAGGCAATTGTGGCAGACTAATATTCAGCACCTGTGGATTAGCTCTGTCTAGACTGCTTCTGTATTAGGGCACTAAATTGGATGGCTGTAAACTTTTATTAGTGGAGCGAACTTGCGAAGTATTTCCGGTTTAAATTCACTTTTAACTTATATTAGGAGGTACAGATGGATTATACAGAAGCTTTTAACACATAAGTACATTCACATTGCATGAGCATGATATACCTATAATATTCCCGTGGCTGGGTCACAGGCCTCCCTCAACAAGAGGGAGTGAGCCGTAATCCACCACACAGGCCCAGTTGGGCTGGTGGATGTCCCTAGTCTACATTTTAATTCATTCACGTTAAAGACCACCTATAAAAATAGTCTATGGAATTAATTAGTCTATGGAAACTTTTTCTTAGTTTGAACAGCTAACCATAGATACTTTGTGAGCCTGTATTTAACTGTAAAATATTTGCCAGTATTTAGTCAGTGAGTCACTGAACACCTGTGTTGAGTCGCCGAATTTATGGCGGCCGTAGAAAGCGTCAAAGTTTTGTTCGCGACTTTTTCCTTAAATTCTTAATGACTAATTGTTCCGAGAGCTTTATTATGTCATGTGGGCTTGAACTGAACGCTTTTATTTTTACATAGATCAAACCAGAGGCCATCTGATGAAAGGGAATTAGGGCAAAAATGAGCCATCTGGATGTGTTCGTTTGAGCTTATTTTTTCTAACATTTTCCGCAGATACGCCGGTTTCGTGGCGGCAGTAAATCTTTAAAAAAAATAGCAAAATGAAAAGTAGCTTTTTTTGGATGGGAAATCATCAAATGACCCCTCCGCTCTGGGCGGAGTGGAAGAGAGTGTCAGACTTTTACTGACTAAAACCCATCCATGTTCCTTCTTTGCCCTTTGTGTTCCAGGGCCGCAGTATCTCTTTCGAACAGTCCCGCAGCCCTGGCAGGATGAAAAGTAGATTAAAGCTAAAATATACCTTTTAAAAATATACTTAGTAAGGAAAGCTTAGATTCATCATCATCATCCTCCTTAGATTCATCACCTTCCGGCCCTTCCGATCCCATTCTACTTGGGGTCGGCGCAACACGTTTTCTTATTCCGTTCTCCCCTGTCAGACGTCACGTCATCATTTACACTTATATTATTAAACGTTGAAAACATAAATTAATTTGGAGAAAAATTGCGTAAAAAAAAATAGTTAGGTACTCAAAATACTAATGTCAGTAATGACCTAGTTTTAATTAGCATCTCAAATTAATGTATAGTTACCCAATAATTATAAAAAGACGCAATTACGAAACATATCTTTTCACTGATCAACAATTTATCTAGTTATTGCCAAAATTCTGCAACTGAGCGAGTTCTTTAGCAAACAGGATACATTAGTGGGTAATTAACAAATATACGTCTTTTTAGAAAACATTGACAAACTTGATCAACTCGTTGATGTGAAATCGTTTATCGAGACAGTTGTGATGGACAGTTATTTACTTGGATTGAATTAATTAGCAGTTTTTGGCAATAATTCGAGTTGTTTTTGCTGTGTATGTCGCAAAATGTTGCAATAAAATCATTGATGGACTAGATTTTTCTATCATCCGTCACGTCAAAAAAGGCGTATTAAAATAAAGGCTCGTTCTAACTAACGCACAAATAGAGATGCTTTTACGGCTTTTTTTTACTTTTCTTTTTGCCTCATTGTGAAACTTGTCGAAATCGATTTGTTGTAAGAAACTTGCCAATTTAACTTATTAAGGCTTAACTCAGATGTTAAATAAAGCAATGCAAAATTAATTCCCAAATTACGATGAAAAGGGAACTAGTGTGAACAACTTTTACCAAAGATTCGCACCCCAGTATTTAATAGAAATAATGTTTTTTTTTTAATAATGTTTCAGATATTAATGTGCCAAGTAACATTATTTTGTGCAAGCCAAGGCGTATTTTCTGAAGGCAGTATTTACCACGAAGAACAAACATTATTGAATGAATGCAGATGAGACTAAATGATCCTAAGGTCACCAGTTCAAACAATTGCATGCGATTTTTTTATTCAATTTGATTAATCGAATATCGCGTTCGTATAATGAAATAAACCTATTGCATTCTAGACAACGCGTGGGTGGAACATAAATTATACATCGGGCAACACTTGTGCGATTCTCGCCCAACAATCACTGGATACTTTTTGCCTTGCATGCTAACAATGTCAAGAATGTATGTAGAAATAATTTATTCGGTATAGTAATCATATAATAGTGACTTGTATTGGAAAAGTAGAGGGGGCTAGTATAGCTAGATGCAGGGAACAACTAGTAGGACAGGTCCATACAAAATATGGTATTTTCAGCAAAGTTTCTGCCGATATAAATGTTTGTTTGCAATACATTCTGAATATTTTTTACATCTCATATACCTACACTAAACAATCCGTACCTATTTGTCCGGACATGTCCAACTATTTGGCTAGACTTATTGACAAATTGGGTTTTCTTAGGTTTGAGTCACATGTCCGGCTTTTTTTCAGGACTTTTAATCTCCGAAATGGTAACCCTATCTAAGATTCAGTAGCCGTTGCATCACCTTTTCCTGTACTGAATCACCTGCCAGTCCACATACTAAAAAAAGTACATTACAGCCTCCAAGTAGGTTCTAATAGCTTAATGTATTTGTTATCGGTTATCACCTATTTATCTAAAAAACAATAAATAAAAACGCGGCCGTTGCTAACGATGGCGCGCGAAGATCCCAATCGTTTGACAGATTGACGTTTGAGTGACAGCTGTCATTCTATTTAGTAGCAGACTTTGTATTTAGCCTTTTTGGTTTAGCTCTACTTTGGAAAACTTGAATTTGTGGTTCGGTTTTTGAAGTTAAGACCTTTTCGGGTGCGCTCCAGAGATGTGAATTTGGTATTTCTGAATTCTGGTGCTGAATAACTCGAGCCATTCTTTCTAGGACAGACCGAAAATGAGGTGAAGTGATGGCGATCCGGTGCAGTGCTTTTATACCAATGTGTGCTATCTTAAAGCTTACATTTTTTTCTGGAAATTATTAAATTCAGAAATAAGATTATTTCCTTTACATTTCCTGCTACATCTTTTTTGACATTTGGCTCATGCTAAAATTAGTCTACCGGCGAGCTTTCTAGCTCTATTGCAAAAACGTGTGGACTAAGTAATAGCTAATGAGAGAGCTATATTCATCAATACTTCTGCAACTTATCTGTGTACTGCATAAATCTATCAACGCTTTAAAAAACACAATAGGTGTGTTCCAAAGGTATGTTATTGTTGACCGCTCGGATGGCGTGTGGCAACCATCAACCACTACCAGCCACTACTGACCACTCATTATTCAGTCACATAAGTAATAGGTACGCGGGAGTTCACTGTCTTGAGAATGATGACGTTTGTCATTTGTTTGAGGTTTTTTGATGATGTCATCAAAGTTTGTAATAGTGCAGAAGCAATACGATAATTATGTCAGAATGAATTTTTCAGTATGATGCCGAAGAGTAAAGAATTCTGTTCACTGAATTTTTAGTTCTCCCCTAAGTACCATATGAATTTATAGTTCGTTTAGTATCCTAATCGACTGCAAAAATCTTTAAAGTTTTAGATGATTAGATAGTTTTGAAAATAGAAGTAAACTTTTTGGATTTAACGGTTATCTTAAATGCAGCCAATAGTTGCAACACTTAAGTCCCAAAACCTGCCAGTCATATCCTATCCGTTTCTTTACGAAACTGATTCTATCACAAATTAGTCTTATTTTCCCACTTCTAACATTGTAGAAATAAAATGTATAATGTTTTCAGACGAAAAAACCCCAACTACCCAATTAAGTTTACAGTAAACATAATTTAAATCGCATAAACAAGATTAGCGGTTTTTTCTCTTTTTATTTTTTGGCAACATTGAACATTACTGGCCGCTGGACCTAATTGAACTTTCGAGCAGAACTAAGTATAGCTGTTTCTAGGAACACTGAGTTGTCTAATCATTGGAAATTACTAGTTCTACGTGTTGCCAATATGTTGGGGGCAATGCTGGTCACACCACACGTTACTTTGATTGGTGTTTTTTAACGTCTACCGAAGCATTTACGAATGATTCATCAGAGTCATCCTATGACTGTCCTAAATTTTAAAAGAAATTATGTCATGGAAAAGTATGATAACTTCAAGTATTTGGACTAGTACAGCTACACACCGAGAGTCCTTTAACAATGATCCTGCACATAGGTTCTACACTAGTTTAAAATTTTTTTTTGTTCATAAGATACAACCTGTTGAATTTGTTTTGTGACTACCTTCTAATAACTAAAATGAAAGTCAAATATTTTTAACACGTCAATTTTTTTTACAAAACCCACAAGAAGTTTTATCTTAACCTGGTTAAGTAATACGTACGAAGTGTGATTTCGAAGGATCTGAATTGAAGGATGGCCGATACAGGTCCACAAAGTTATTTACTTTGTACACAAAGTCGGAGGTCTAACATTCATTAGCTATCAAATTGACTGTCGAAAATATCTAGTAGCTTACCTGTTGTGAAACGTTCTACATAACTAAGCCAGAGGTGCGGGCGTGGGCGTCATACAAGTGAAGTGATACTACTCACGACCAACGTAGCAGGGACTGTGCTAAAACAAGACTTATTATTTTTGTAATACTATTTACGGCTGTCAAATAAGCTTCATTAGTAAATGGTGAACGGGAATAAGAGAAAAATTAGCATTTGTTATGTTGGCAACATTGGCGAAGTGTCAACGAGGGATCATTTGTGATTAGTGGAAAATGGTAGGCGGGAATAGGAGAAAACAAAACTTAGCGTTTGTTATGTTGGCAACATTGGTGAGGTGTCTACGAGCCGTTATTTTGTAAACGCTAGAAAAAAGATATGTAAAGGGAATGAGGTTCCAAGTTCAAATTGGACTTCAAATTGGAACCAATACTGGCAGTTTATAAAAAACCTAATCAATAATCAGTGTGGAAGGGACATTGAGGCATAAACGGTTACCACGTATTCAGTTGTTCCCGTCATTCTAAGCCCCTACACAATGAAATTTTTCACCGGCAATTAAAAAAAAATTGATCTGTTCCATAATCCATATATTTTAACCGTGCGGTATTGCACTTTTGTAGGAAACTGCAAATCTTTTGCAGCAGGGGTTCGAATTGATGTACTGAATAAGTGGTCCAGTCTGTATGTATTATACTGGATTTTACTATAATACCCACTTACATACATTTGTGAAGAGATACCAACATAGAGTTCCCTCAATTTCTGACAGGGTTAAAGATTCCGAGTACCTAGTCGTTTTACTCTCTAAATCCAGATGAATCTTTTCTTACTAGACAGTCATGTAATTAGCTATGACAATTGGACACACCTCAACGTACAGCCTCGGAGATATGTACTAATTCTATTGTCACACATCCCAGTCACCATATTCCTCAGTGCATTGGTCTATCAAACACATTCACTAATATTGAGGCAGACGGCCAAATAATACATGTCATTGTGAGTCTAAACTAGACTCAACAAAAAATCTAGATCCAGACACACAGTCTATCATGAAGTCTAGACCGTAATGATGTCATTATTCTAATAGATAGATCTGATATGGATTCATTATAATTTGGTATTATTTCTGTTTTTATTGATACTCGGGATCTAGTCAATAAAGCTGTAAGGAGGTATAGAGATGTAGAATTAATTGTCTATCGTATTAAAATAATTACTTGAGTATTGAGTGTAAGTATATCCCTAGACATAGCTGCGCTCGGGGCTCTGCTCGCGTGATAAATTCTTAATAATTTACCCGCGAAGAACGCACGGAATAACTAGACTAGGTACTAAGTAACGAGGAAGCCAAAGGATTTATTTAACAACTAGCTTCTGCCCGCGACTTCGTACGCGGATCCTGTTGCTTATGCCAGCGACAACGGGGTCGTCAAAATCGAAGATCTGAAACGTCTGATGTCGAATTCTAAGAGCCCGGGGACGGGAAAACAACGGGATGCGCGAGACGATTCGAGACGTTCCAGATCTTTCATTTTTGTAAGTCAGAAGTCGATGCGTAGATACGCTTGGAACTCAAGCGTAATTCTCTATCCGTGAACGTCTCCGATTCGCGAGACAATGCATGACGTTCACGATCAGCGGTCAGTCGCGCATCATGTTCTTCACAGTTCTCTAGAGACCTGGATGTAGATGCGTAAATACGCTGAGAACGCAGGCGTGCTTCGTTATCCAAGAGGAAGAGAAGAGAAGAGAGGAAGAGGTTTCCACGGAGCGAGTGGCAGCCTGATGTTCTCGAACAGCATCAAGTCTCTCCTGACGTTCTTCGGTAGATTCTTGGGTTCTTATGATCCTCAATCTTTTAGCTCCTTTGGAACATTGGGAAAGATTTGACCTCTTTCTAGGCATGGTTATAGTTTTATTGTGAAGATACCTGATCAATTAAAATCTAAGTGACTGCTCCCCTGCGTTACCGGGTAGGCTACCGCGTCACGAAGATAAGTGGAAAAAGTCTAAAACACTCAAATAACATAAGCCCGAAGGCATATTTATTCGATAAAGTAAAAAAATAAATAGGAGTTTTGTCCAGTAGAGTCAAATTTTCAATGATATACCGTCGTCATCGAATATCAGTCCTAAACTGTTACCGCCTTCACCGCGTGGAGATACTCCCAGCTTATGTTATTTTATAATTATACGTGAAATTAGTGAAAGCTTTGATTTCCACATCAGATGTTTCTGATCTTCGATTTTTATAAGTCAACAGGAAAAGCCCATCAGACCGAACAACTTTTGCTAAGACGTCATTCCTATATGTGTTATGGTGTAGCTGGGCTCTTGGAGTTCCACAACAGGTGTTCCAGATCTTCGATTTTTATAAGTCAACAGAGAGTGCTCATCAGATTGAACAATTTTTGCTAAGACTTCATTCCTATATGTGTTATGGTGTAGCTGGGCTCTTGGAGTTCCACAATAGGTGTTCCAGAACTTCGATTTTTGTAAATCAACAGAGAGTGCTCATCAGATTGAACAATGTTTGCTAAGACGTCATTCCTATATGTGTTATTGTGTAGCTGGGCTCTTGGAGTTCCACAACAGGTGTTCCAGATCTTCGATTTTTATAAATCAACAGAGAGTGGTCATCAGATTGAACAATTTTTGCTAAGACGTCATTCCTATATGTGTTATGGGGTGGGCTCTTGGAGTTCCACAACAGGTGTTCCAGATCTTCGATTTTATAAGTCAACCGAGAGTGCTCATCAGATTGAACAATGTTTGCTAAGACGTCATTCCTACATGTGTTATGGTGTAGCTGGGCTCTTGGAGTTCCACAACAGGTGTTCCAGATCTTCGATTTTTATAAATCAACAGAGAGTGGTCATCAGATTGAACAATTTTTGCTAAGACGTCATTCCTATATATGTTAAAGTGTTGCTGGACTCTTGGAGTTCCACATCAGGTGTTCCAGATCTTCAAATTTATTCTCTCAGCAGAAAATGCTCATCACGTGGAACAATTTTTGTTATGGTACCATTTTTGTATCTCTTATAGTTTAGCTATTCTATTGCGGTTCTGCATCAGGTGTTCAAGTTTCCAAGATAAATTATAGCCTATATGTTGCCCAGACTTAATACCTACACAACAAAAAAAAAATCTTTCAAATCCGTCTAGTAGTTCCGAAGATTAGCGTGTACAAACAAACAGACAAACAGACAAACAGACAAACAGACAAACAGATAAACAGACAAACAGACAGAATTTTTTTTTTGGATTCGTGCTCTATTACTGTTTCTAAACCCCCCTCAATTTTTTTTTTTTAAATATCTTCAATGTACAGACACAGTTTTTTTACTGTCTTATTATATGTATAGATGAAAAAGAGATCGAAAAGCTGCTACAGAAATTACTCAGGAGTCGGAGGGAAACTTGCAGATCTTCAATAGAAAATAGAATTCAGTCTCTTCTGTTTTAAATACGAAAATTGTGAATTACACTGTGAAAAAATTATGACAAGAGAAATTCCAAACAACACAAAATTACAAAAAAATACAAATTCTGTAAGATTACGTTATATTGAGAAGTGAAGACTTGTTAGCTTAACACATCCTATACTATACACCCTTCCTTTATAGACGAGGGTTTTCTATAAAGGGTGTAACAAGAACCTTGACGAAGCCGAAAGGCACTTGTTCTCCCCGTCAAATCGACAATTTTTTGTTCTAGACCATACCTGGGAACCTTCTAGTTACGGAGATGTTGGGGGTCAAAGTTTCAACTTTTTCACAAGTTTTTTTGAAATACTTGTTTTTAATCTAAGATTTTTATATTAAACACCTCCACGATCCCCGTACTATTCAATCCATCCATCAGCACAATGTTTTGAGTACGTTAATTGAGTCCTACCGTAAAACGTGATTTTTCACCCCAAAAAAAAGTCGTTTCCCAGCTTTTTTGCGTAAAGTTACTTAGTTTGATGTACAAAAAGCTTGGTTGAAAGGTTCGTGAAGGGTCCGTTTACACCTCTATGTGCAAATTCCACTTCCCAGAACCTCCACCAACACTAAAACGCCACAGTATTTCAACAATCCCAACACGACATATCAATCGCTCGCACTTGAACAAGGCTCATTGTATTCTGGTTTCTCAAAGCAAAAAGTCAGCCGTCAACCGGCCAAGCTGACACATTTACTCGTGCTAAAGGTGAAAGAACTCCGAAAGCTACTATAAACAATATATCAAATGAGACACGCGGTTGAAATGGATGGGGTTTTAATGTGCTAGTCCGTATAGATGGTATAGGTGGTAGAGTTCGCACTTTTGCGTCTCATGACGAGGAAGATAGTGGCGGAGGTGCTAATTTTGAGTGTTTGGATTGCGTTAAGTGTGGACAAACAGTTAGAAATTAATTAAGTGGATATGTTTTTAAGACCTTAGCTGGGTGACGACGCGACACGTAGATGTGATGACTAACAACAACGCACTGTTTATTTAGATTTTTAACTCCATTCCTTGAACCGAAACCTTGAAAATCCAGTGAGCTTCTATTAGTGACTATTGTAGTATGTTTAAGTGGAATAGCTTTATATTTTTACGGGAATTGTCAATGATTGAATAGGTACCTAGAAAAACGAACACCTCTGAACTTAGATATAAAATGTTTGAACATCTTGTTAATCTAGATTTCAATTAGAATGATGTCTGATTACCGGCTACGTATTTATATCGACAATAAAAGAGCAGTTAACTTTATATCCTGATTGTAAATTAAACCTGACTGTATACGTTCAGTAGCAATCGCAATTTGCAGCCTATTTCAAATTGCACTCCGTTTTTCTATTAGGAAATTCTCAATAGCAGCTCATCGTCTTGAATGGGCACGGTTGGCAATAGGGGGTCCTATTACACGGGACTTGAACCAAACTAGCGAAATGGTGGAGGTTCTGCACACGTTTAGCGAAGTCTTCAGTGAAATTTTTGCTATTTTAAACCTTATTTGAACTACCGAAGAAATAGACCTAAACACACCCAACATTCCACAATTCCAATCTATTTCTCCGAACAACAAATTTTCATCTAACCGTTGCAGCAAATAATAATTGCATGTTGAGCTGTCATTACCCTAAAGGCCGTCACTTACTGTCCATAAAGGCTGTAGGTCATAATTGGAGGCTTTAAGAGCCCATAATGTTCAATTTGCTAATACTTCATCTAGCCTTATAACCTTACGAGCAGGGATGCACCACTTTTGCATTTGTATCGATAATTTAGATCGATCTGGATCGCAAATACGATACGATCGTATCGAATGACTTCGATTTGATTATCAAATTATCGAAGAAAGGAAGAGATGACGAGTAATAGAGAAGTAGGGAAGAAGAAGACATGCTGCGCCGAACACCAAATAAATTGGGATGAGGGCAGGATATTATGATGTTACGATATCGTCTTCTTGGATGTACAATGTGCATTAACCCCTCCAAGAGTTAAGAAAAAAACAGTAATTCTTTTGTAATCCTTTTATATCCTTGTTATCTATACTAATATTATAAAGAGGAAACCTTTGTATTTTTGTATTTTTGTATGTTTGTATTGAATAGGCTCAAAAACTACTGGACCGATTTCAAAATTTCTTTTACCATTACTTAGAGGGATTCTTCCGAATCCGTATAGGCTATATTTTATCCCGGAAAATAGATAGGATTTTTCGTGGTAGTGAAAATTGTGGAGTAAGGCGTCGAAAAAACTGCCGTACGTTAACGATTCTCGCGAACGCTGCCTAAATGGTTAGAGATGTATGGTTGACTTCTATAGAAAAGTGGCCTAAAAAGTCCTATAAAAACATACATACAAAACAAAATTTTTTTTTCAGACATCTTAATAAATAAATGTCCACCCGTGCGAAGCCGGGGCGGGTCGCTAGTCCTTTTATAAATATATCCTCCTTATGTTTTATTTTGACCAATCATGCAATTTAGAATAATGTGTCGTACAATCCATTCATTCCAATTCCTGTACTTTTGTATCAATCCAAGCATTTGACGTTTTCGTTTGTATCGACCCAAAGTATCGTTGAATCCCGTGTTTTTGTATCGATAGTTACTGTAAAGTATCGTGCATCACTTCTTAGGAGACTATAACCTCAGGATCTATAACCTCTTTGACCCAGTTGTGTCACCTCTGACTTGGTCAGTTAGCTCTTGACATATGATTCTTATTCTTGGTTGCTTCAAGTGTGTATTTGACATAGATAGTTGACTATTGTGAGTGTTAAGAAAATAAGTTTGGATGTGCTTTGTGGCTTGTTTAGTAAGGCTTATCTGATTGAACAATCAAGTCTTCTTTGGACGTGATCAAGGTTTGTATTGTGAAAATGAAAAGAACCATAGATCAAACCTTGAGGAAAAAGTGCTTAATAAGAAGTAAACGGTTTTGATGAAGAAATTGATGCCACATTTTTATATCCTGTTTTTTACCTTTACAACGCGACTGTAAAGCAAAGTTATCGTTCAAGATAGTTCCACAACGTTTTTGAAGAGGACATGTAACAACTGACATTTTATATAGCTTCCATCCGCAGCAGCTTTGCAGCCAATTCCAATAGCATAATGAAAAAGCTTCTACCACCAAAAGCTCAAGCAAATCGAGTTCTCTTACATTCCTATACGTACCTATACATTATTGAATATACCTCAGTATATTCAACGCGTGCTAGGGTCGGGCGAGCCAGCACGTGTCACGTCATCAGCGGCAAGTGCATCAGACTACAGTTATAATATGTTTTGTGTTTGCCGCGGGCCAGCAACAAAAAAAAAAGACGGGAGTGTCTATGCTTCTTATATGGCGTGAAATTGATTAACAGTTGCATGTTTTTGTCTATGATTATTCTGTAGACTTTTATAAGCTTTTCCTATTATTAACTCATTTTTATCGTTTTCTGACTAAAAGTAAGAAAACTTGGTATTGAAAGACATAAAGACGACTGTTGGCGACGTTAATGGAGAAATGTTTCCTAATAGGTATGACAATGTGGCGCTCAGAAAATCTCTCTTGTTAGAAACGTTTAGAACGATGCTGCAGCAGCTACTTCGCACCTATTAATATGTTTTATCTGGTAAAGCTAGTCGTGTGGTGCCAAAAGGTGATTGATGATGATTTTGGGTTACTTGGGTTCCCAAATGAGCTGAAACAAGGTCCTAGGGAATCATGACTAAACAAGAAAGGATAGTTATGAATATTATCCACAAATTTTTCCTCATCGAACGCATAGAGATTGCGATTATTTCCACTCAGCGACTCCATTGTGGTGCACTAACGGCATTTGGGTGACCATTGTCGAAATTAGTCGACTATTGTCGGAATTAGTCGAGTATTGTCGGAATTTCGGTCTTATCGCGTTCGCTATCGAATCATGACGAATTTTATACGCTTTGATGTAAACGAGACGGCGTTTTGTGAATTATTTCTGCTTCGTTAAAGAATAGGTTGGCTTGTGCAGTCTAGCTTGAGATAATGCATTTATACAAAGAGGTGGTGGTCTTGAAAGGTTTTAATAGTCAGGGATTATACAGGGTGACTACCAGTGACCTCTCTGATCAAGTTACTAGCTACTCGTTTCATTCATAATAACTTGGCTTCTGAACTCAGAAATCAATTTAACGTAGACATCCATTCCTATTGATACTTTAGTCCGATTGATAGATTGAAAAGATCCAACAAATAATATCTACAATCTGCAAAGGACGAAACTCTTAGCAGTCTATTTCATAAAGTTAATAATAAAGCTAATAGCCAACAGGTGACTACGGCTGCTCGCAGCAAGGAACTATGTTTTCGTGATCCGCGCATTTCTTATGGCTGAGAACTTAAATGCGATTATTGCAGATGGACACACGCCCCTCATAAAGCAACCAATACAATTAATGAAGGAATTCATTCAGCATCAACTAATAAATTCATAAGCCGCTTTTTTGAAGCTTAACTTTGACAATGGACATCCGATAACATTTACTTAAAAGACGCTTGACATAATTGGCTTCTAAATGTTAATCGAGAAACAGGTGTCCATATTTCTGAATATTAATTTGCTGTATAATATTTCAGTAGAGATATTAATGTCATTGCAAAATTTTGTAGTTTCTTCTTAATTTGCTAGTTAGTAAGGGTCATTTTCATTCGTCATGTCTGTTGAAAACTTTACATCTACATTACTTACATCGTTTCCATGCTCATCATTCCCGTTGATGCTGTAATCACCTTCATTGTTGTTCAGAATCTTATCGGCAGCACCATCCATTCTTATATCATTACCATCCTTCATGGTAAACTCATTCCCGTCAGTGGGTACAGAACCTACTTCGTTCAAGTCAGTACCAACGTGCCCGTTTGTTTTGTATTCTATATCGTTACTACACTGCCTCATTTCGAGCCTTACTTTACTCGATTCTTTATCGATTATCATGTTCGATTGTACGATCTTATCGATATCATAGTTGTCCGCGAAAGTTTTCGTTTTCCTTTTTAGAATTTGAGGCGATTCTATTTTGTCGATTACATTGTTGTTGTTACCGAATTTTAGGTGGTCATCGGTTGTGTTAATTTTCTTGTTGTCTTCGTAATCGATTTGTATTTTCTTCCTTTTTAAGTTGAAGTTCTCGTTGAATATGTCGTCGACGGAGAGATCTCGGTCAGTCATGTCTGGCAGGTTGATTCCGTTCATTTTAGTCATCGTGGCGAATGTTCCGCGTTTCTAATTGGTCACATTGTGGACAGCGGCTGGGGGTTATCTTGTGCCATTGTCGGTTTAACGCGGCGTAAATCATCGACAGATCATTATCTATCGGCCGAAATGACCGCTATAACCGGCCAGTGTACTAGGACCTCTAATTTCAGTACACCAAGTATACACAAATCGATTTGTACAAGTTCTATATACGCTGGCGTTATTGTATTGTTACCGCCTCACGTTGAGCAACTATCGTGAACTTTTACACGATTATTGTACCGCCATTATATTTCGTATGAGAATTCTATTTTCTTAGATCGGTGATTTTCTTTTGTTCCGCTCTTCTGTATGTGTCTGTCTCTGTCTTACATCAAATAATGTTATTGTTTACTTGCCCCGTTATTATTGATGGTATAGGAAATTGCCTGACCAATATGTGATTACCTCCGGGCAGATTGGTTTACTCAATTCTCTTGCTGTTAATAACTTCATCAATTGGTATCTAACAAAAAATCTCTTAACTTATAATTTAAAGTCGCACTGTCACTTAATCATAAAAAGTTAAACCAAAAAGTTCGAACACTCAAAGACAACAAACAACAAACTGCAGACACCGAATAAAAACAAAAAAAAAACAAAACACAATCACTGTCAAAAAATTTAAAAAGTTTCCGAATTCGAAATTCCAAAAGTTTAATTTCGTATGTTGGCGCGTGTTTGGAGCCCACGTGAGCAGTCGGTCGCGGCCCGCGGCTATCACATGTAGTGCCCGCGCGACGTACACCGTTCCGCGATAAAGACGGGGAGTGCCGGTCCCACAGACCACCGTAACTATGCAGATCAAGAAATACATTAACATTTAATAACTGATGATGAATTGGTTGGCGACGAGCGGGCGTAAAATAATCGTGTGCATAATTGAATTGCGTCAATCGGTTTAGTAGATTATTTTTAGTTGCTACATTTAAATAATTTTGCATAACCATAATCTACACCTAGGTAGATAATTGTTATATGCGACGATGGTATAAAGTTCTACTTTAGCTATATAACATGTTAGATTATGTTATTTTCATAGAAACATAAAAAATGGGTCTAATGCCACTTGTGAGCCATGACGGATTCGGTACTGAGTCACATTTATCAGTCAGATTGAATTAGCTAATTAATCGATTAAACACTGTTAATTGAATATTGCATACTTATTAGATGCTTCTTCACTACAATTTGGACAGATAGATAGAAAGAGAGGGTGTGAGAGTAAGCAAGACGACGATTTCCAATTCCGTATCAAACAAAAGTCTGTCGCCCTGCCAGTATGTAGCCTCTACGCATCGCTGAAGCGAAATAATAACCGCATAGACTAGATGAAAAATTAGATTTGACAGCATCGTTACAGAATCATTATCTGTTTCATTCTTTTTTTAAGTAACTTGCATTTTTGCCAGTCATGAAAAACACCGTCGCAATATTTTATCTGTTTTCCTTACATATACTGTGCAAAAAGTTCCTTCTCGCTCTTCGGCGAATGTGTATCATTGTTCCTCTCATATCAGGTTTGATTGTGAGGTGATCATGAGTTTGTGTGTGTGTGTACTGCGTAGGTACCTGTGCGTGTGTGTGTGCGTGAAATGATTTGCGTCTACGCGCGTAGATAGAAGTTACGCATTTTTGATGACATGTCAAGGGGAGCTTAGAAAGTTTTTTTTTAAATGGCGAATAGTTTTGTAAGTTTTGGGAGTGTTTTCAGTCAGCTCATTAGTTTTATTGGATGGAAAGTAATATTATATCGAAAGCGAATATAAATATGCTATGAGATCCTTTTGAAAATCTATGCATAGGTAAGATTGAAGCACAAGTACTTAGGTACCTCAGTCATGAGATTCTTTTGAAAATGTGTGCATAAGTAGGTAAGATTGAAAAAGCACAAGTACTTAGGTAGGTACCTAAGTGTCAAACCTGCTTGGTTCGATTTTAAGAAAATGAACCAAAATTGCAAATAGGCAGGTACCTATGTTTTTAACATACTCCAAAAATCATACCTAAGTCATTGATACTTGCTGCGGGACTGTTCGAAAGAGATACCGTGGCCCTGGAACACAAAGGGCAATGAAGGAACATGGATGGGTTTCGTCAGTAAGAGTCTGACAGTCCCTCCCACTCCACCCAGAGCGGGAGAAGTCATTTGATGATTTCCCATCCGTAAAAAAAAAAGTCATTGATACTTAGGTAGGTAAGTAGATTTCCTCGATTCTCATCCAGTGAGTTTCGGGTGTAAAGCAGAGCTTTCGAGTTAATTTCACTTATGAAAAAGCAAAGCATTAACGCCTCTTTAGTTAAATAAACTGTGCATGACCATAGACTCACTCCCTGTAGCCCTGTACAAGCCTGTATGTTGTAGATTGTACTATCAAGGCGTTTTCTCGACGGGCGGCATGCAAGCATTGTTTTATTATCGTTGTTAGTCGTTAGCTGCAGAGATATAATCACTACAGCAGTTACTATCGGTTCGTAGACTAACGGATTGATTTACTTCTTATCAATTAGGAACTTTCTCTTTGGAGGAAGCTGCAGTGCATTAATATTTTTTTCAAAATCATAAGTCATTTATTCAAATCAACATCTGCTTAGGCTTTTCCCAACTATGTTGGGGTCGGCTTCCAGTCTAACCGGATGCAGCTGAATACCAGTATTTTACATGTAGCCACTGCCTATCTGACCGAACCCAGTTAGTACTGGGTAACGATAACCTTTGGTAAGACTGGCTGTCAGACTTTTTGGGCCACTGACTACCTGTAATGACTGTCAAAAATTTACAAACGACAGCCAGGACCGGACGGCTTTACGTGCTTTCCGAGCCACGGAGGTAACTCGGTGTGTAATGGGTGGTCACCCGTCCACAGACCATCCTAGGCAAGCACGGCTTAACCTTAAGATCTAGCAAGAGCGGCTGTTGTTATTTATTCAAATAAGGCTGATAATATAATCAGGACTTCTTGAACGTCAATGTTTACAAGAGACAGTCCCCAAAACGCCCCCGTCTATATTTAATATCATAACTAACTGTAATTTTCAGTTCTTTCAGAGGAGGGACCGCGTATCAAATCAAAGCAAATAATTTATTCGCATAATATACGTAGAAATGTGGTATATAAATGTTACATTACATATTATTATTATAACAGTAAGGATCCTCATATGAACAATTCCTGGTATACGAAACATAAGATAAAAGCTTATAATAACAAAAAAAATGGGTGACATAACTATACATAGGTACTCCTTTTCATTTTATACTAACTTAACAAATTGCACTAGAATAGGAATAAAGTGATCGGAGCCTTGGGAGCCTCTCAGCTAGATGGACCGAAAACGTCGAACCTTGGTGCTTGCAACAGCGCCGAAATATCGGGAACTCAACAGAAACAGCAAACATGGTATATATCCTGTATCTAGAGTTAGTGATAACCTTGAAAAGGTGATGGATCAGACGGAAAGTGGAGGACAGGGCGTTGTGGCACAGCTTTGGGAGAAGTCTTAGTTCAGCATTGGCCTTTTAACCATGATATATATAAGAGATCTTCTTGCTTCACCCTGAAATTATTTTCGGGTCGGTGCGAGCAGAAAATACCCAGAACTACGTGGTTTGTTATGCTGTTCTTTAAATCAAATATTTTACCCCGGTATGCAAGATGCTGTTACGAGAGAAAAAGAATTCTTCTTCATAGCGTGTCGATGGCAATCTAAATTGTGTCAGCCCAGAACTGAGCTAGTAGTTTGGCACTTTCGGTAGCGTTCATCAGTTCCTGTAGTGAACAAACAACAGGAGACGCAGGACACGATATTAAGTGCCCCATTGTTTGTGGAACAGCACCACATTTACACTCCAGGGCAGAGTCATTAATGAATCTCCACCTGAGCCAATTTTGCTTGCTGCGAACAACCTGTGCCCGGTGTCTATTTAAAGATTACTAGGTTTGCCATGGTCCTCCCTCAGCAGGTGGAACGGATGGGTTAGGTAAGGATGTACTACTAATAAGAAATTACCTACCCAGTACAATGAGCAGGTCCCCTACAAGTAGGTCTACCCATAGACTGACCAATCGTTGATTAGTTGTCGATGGTTTAAACTGTACAACTAGCGCGATGGCGATGACAAGCATTTGACGAGCGCTAAACTTGTAATTATCTCAGACGAGAGCTAATTATCTTCTACTAATGCCTACCTAGTTCGCCGAACGTACATCGATAATTGCTTTTCTTTTATGCTATCGTAAGTAATATTGTTCTGTGAAGCTGGTAAAATGGCAGATAGGAATGCGAATTATGAAATGAATGCCGCCGACATGACATAAAAAAAGTAGCTTGAAATAGCTTGAATAAGATGTTTTTAAGTTAAACTAATGATTTAGTTATAGCCTTAGTGGTTTAAAAAACGTAAAAGATAATCGACATTACTGAATTCATCAAATCAGCAGATCGAGGAGTATCTAAAATTACACTGATGGAAAAACCAACCCCAATCATTTCTCGGTCCATCAGGTTTAAAACTAAAAAGCACTAGGTATATTTTAACAACTAGTGTGAATCAATAATAAGTAATTATTACAAGATTTATCACACGATTAAAACCCACACTCGAAAATGAATTATCGCTAATTCATTCGAGACATCACTTTATAAAAGTAACAACATAATGTTTAAAGGAAATAAATCATAAACACCTAACTAACGGAACAGTTATAACACCTTCTGCTGCCCACGTATCGTTGCCCATCCTTACTTCATTTTTGTTCCCAGGGAAATAACATGGTCAGTTTCAAGTAGCCATGTCTCTTCACTAAAGAAAACCAATTTAACCAGACATGCGGCGAAAAAAGGAACTATTTTTTAAATTTTGAATTTGACATTTCGTTGACGTTTGACTTAGCGAGCAGCGCCATCGAGAACTGCTAAGATAAACTTGTCAATTCTGGGTTAAGCAGTGAGTGGGCGCATCGCAGAGGTCACAGCACTAGTTCGTCGACATGTCAACGAGACAACACTTCATGTGTCAATGGTCCGAGCACGATCGAGCACGGACAATGAAGCGTTGATTTGAAACTTGTTAATTGCTTTTTATGATTACTGCGTGATGATTATGCAGAATCTAGGTTGGTTTAAAAAAAACTTACGAGTTTGTGGTCCCGCAGTCGAATAAAGTACAAACAGGAATAAAACAATATATCGAAATATGATACAAATGATGAGAACTCAATGGCAGGCCTTTTAATAATGAAATATCAGTAAAGTACAAGATTCTGATTTGAAACTTTCCAAATAATATAATAAGTTCAGACATCTAGTGGCAAGTAGCGTAACTAAGTGAACAGCTTGTTGGCTACGTATTTCAATAGTTCTACGGTTTTGTAATAGATGGCGCTGCGGATTTATTTTTAAATCCTGTCTATGTACTAGTTATCGAGACATTATCATTTTTAAATTATTTATTAATTATTTATTCCTAGCTATGCAAGTGCATTAAATGTCTACATTATTATTATCACGTATATTAAGCAATTATTACAGAACGGATTATTTCAAATAAGGCATAGTAGCGCCATCTAGCATCGAATAGCATAAATAAAAAGTTTTAATTAGTAAACACTTACCCAGGTGGCGTTGCTATCGTTGGACACAGTTTGAAAAGTAGGAACACACCGAAAAGTCATTTTTCGCTAATATCACAAAATTGGTCAGTATTTTTTTACAAATAAACTTCTTCTCACAGCTTACCTAGAACAAAACAAAACACTTACTTAGTGATGCAGATTACAAATTGATATTTTAGTCGTAAAGTACCTAAAGGGTGTAAAAAGACCCTTAACGAAGCCGAAGGGTACTTGTTCTCCTCGTTATTGCGATATTTTTTTTGTTCTAGACCATACCTGGGAACCTTTTAGTTACGGAGATATTGGGGGTTTCCAACTTTTTCACAAGTTTTTTTTTTAAATACATGTTTCTAATGTAATTTTTTTACTTTAAACACCTTCACGACCCCCGTATTATTCAATCCATCCATCAGCACAATGTTTTGAGTCCGTTATATTGAGTTTTACCGTAAAACGTAATTTTTCACCCCAAAAAAAAAAGTTGTTTCCCAGCAATAATTTTTGCGTAAAGTTACTTAGTTTGATGTACAGAATGCTTGGTTGACGGCTTCGTGAAGGGTCTGTTTACACCCCGTATTATTGCAAAAAATCTATAGATTTATTACCTATAAAGGGTGTAACAAGACCTTTAACGAAGCTGAAAGGCACTGTTTTCCCCGTCATTGCGATCATTTTTTTGTTCTAGACCATACCTTCTGGGAACCGTCTAGTTACTTTATCACAAGTTTTTTTTTAATACATATTTTTAATGTAAGTTTTTTAATTTAAACACCTCCACAACCCTCGTACTATTCAATCCATCCATCAGCACAGTGTTTTAAGTGCGTTACATTGAGTCTTACTTTAAAACACGATTTTTCACCCCAAAAAAAAAAGTCGTTTCCCAGCAATAATATTTGCGTAAAGGTACTTAGTTTGATGTACATAATGCTTGGTTGACGGCTTCGTGAAGTGCCTGTTTACACCCTGTATAGAGAGATTTTAAGTAAATCAACAAAGGTGTCATAAGTCCTGATTAATGCGAGACATGTTCGTTATCGTGTAATCAATATAATCTAACGATACATGATTAAATGCGAAAGACTAACACTGATCATAAAATACAAAAGAATCTGCAATAACTAGAAGACTAACATCCCGAATAAGGTAAACGTTTTAAAAAGGCTCTATTGATTTATAGATAACTGACTTATGACGGGATAATTGTAGCCAATCATCATCGCGCGTCGATCAACGTTACTGGAGCGATCATAATTTAGATTGGTATATGATTGGTGGGTATAATTTTATAGCGATTTAGGCGTAGGGGTACAAAAGATGTAACGTGTTCTGTCTAGCGGGTTAGAGACGTCAGAAAACTGGTCTAAATTCCGAAGGATTTTTTGTAAGGTTTTTGAATTTTTAGGATAGTTTTTTTTAAATATAATTGTTTCTGGCTGCTATTCCTAGTCTTAATATAATTGTGGACTTATGACGTGATACTATAGATAGCACAAAAATGGTTGAGGATTATCCATAACAGTCGTTTTGACGGACAATTATTTCAAGCCATTTCAAAATATCCTTTAAAACATTAAAGCACATCCGGTCCATAATCAACTAAACAAAAATTCATTTTATTCTTTACACCTAAAATTAAATAGTCGACATCATAAAAATAATAGCCCACAGTTAATATTGACAGGTAATTTTAAGTTGTACGCAATCATTAAGCACAGATTTGAAGTGAAGATTTCTAGGTAGAGTGCGGCCGGCCCGTGCCATGCCCGCGGCGGTGCGGTCAGCTCCAGCATTTTTTAAACAGCCAAAAAAACAACATAAAAAGTTGCCAGATTCAAAACCCTACTCTGTATTAAAGCGGTTAGGTCGACTATTCGATAACAGAGGTCGCTTCTTTCAACTAACCTTTTTTGTGAGTACCAGACATCAAGAATTTTATGCCTCATTGTAGCGCGCACTAAGTTATCATTATGTTGGTATTTTTTGCGTGTTTCGGAAAGATTAATTAGTGTATTTGCGGAATGTAGCTCAACGTTTTGTTGGATAGATTTATTTGTGATATGTACTTAATGCATTATTAAATGTGTTAGTACAATAATTATGTCTATGCAACTTGCTAACTATTGTTTAAAGTTTCTCTTGCGTAATAACGGACTTTGTGCTCCAAATTTCTTGTTGGCCTGAAACAATTGGGAATTGACGAAGGCTATGTTTGTTAGTAACGAAGCAACATGGATGCTAATATAACGCTATTGTTACCTACCTTCTTTATTGAAGTAGTTCAAAGTTCTAAATTCTGACCAGAGTGTTCTTTTTGGGAAGGGAAATATGACTTGAAGAATCTGAAACAGTCCTCAGCTTGATTTGGATTTATATCAAAAAGCAAGGGCTAACGGGGAATCGCACCTGATCTAAAAGAGATCCCATGTCTCTGTGACAAAATAACTTAATTGTCATGTTTGACACTTTTTAATACTCAGGTATCGGGTATTATTTTTTCATATACCCGGGTACCCGGTTATGTAAATACCATCTTGTGCAACCAAGTGTGCAACAAATTCGGAAATTTTAGTACAAGGTCCAAAAAAAATTGTTATTCGCGGTCTTTTTGGACTGAGAAGACGATGTCGATGGCACTTCTTTTACGCACGTAAAGTTCTGTTTTTCTTATCTTTTGGGCATATTGGTGTATCCGTTTTGCCTACGAAAACAATTTTTTGCCGAATTCCCGGGTAGAAAACCCTATTTGATACGTTAGACTTCAAAGTTGGTCCCATTTAAGTTTAAAAAAAAACTAATTCTATCCCTAAGAGAATTATAGGGGTAATGTCGTCAACACCCAGTTAGCTTTTGCAAGAAGATTAAGTACGATTTTGTTCTCCGTTTCCTGTGACCTTTTAATATTTATATTTCAATGTATTTTTTTGGTATTTTTTAATGATATGTTAAATAATCCGCAGGTTCTGTCTCCCAAGCAGAAAACTTCGTAATCTACAGAACAATAGCACGTAAAAGTACTCACTTTTATTTGTGTTTCTCGAAACTTTCAGTTTTGAATGGAGGATCATTTATTTTGGTAATTCTGTTCTTCTTTGTAATTTAGGTACGTCCGTTTTTTTTTAAGTTATTTCAAGTAAAGTAAAATAAAAGCAAAATTGCGTTCTTTACATAGGTCGTCGAGTAGATGAGTTTTTCAATCCTAAATAAAGCCATAGATTAAAAAAAAAAAAAACAAAAAAAATGTTGTGAACGAGAGTTTGGGACCTAATTTTGAGCTGCTGGATTTCAAGCTTTTACACGAGCACCTAAAAATATTCGATGAGTGGTTAACAATACCAACATTAGGTAGGATACAAGTTGTTGCAAGTGTGAATCCGAGGCATTCCGAGGGTAATCGTTGATAATGACGCATTTCCTTCATAAAAACTATTAAAGCATTAAAATTTTTACTTTCGATACTTTCAATACAGGTAGTCACTAAAGGAGAAAAAAAACAAATTAATTGTATCAGTTCTTCCCTTTACAAATGAATTTGGACTTAATTGCTTTCTTTTACAGATTAAATTACATTCCTCCCATGTAAGAACGTAAAACGGAAGTCCAAATTATAAAATAACTGAAATTAAAACGTCTTATATCGCTGCAATAATTTTGAGAAAAATACATTCTGTTTTAATCCAGATAGTGTTCAAAATTGTTTATTACTTTCTGAAGCGTATTTGGAAATGGTAGCGCGGTTCTTTTCAACATTCCATCTGTTCTCTTTTTAAATTCTGCTGTTTTTAAATTGCCAGCGTTTTGTTTTTGTTGCACAAGTCGTGTCAGTAGATGAAATTCTTTGGTTTGAAAAATTATAAACTTTGGAATTAAAATAACATTTTTTATTTAGGCTATGCTGCACCTTCTGCATGAGAATGAATGGTGAGAGGAACTTAATTATTAATAAATATACAGAATAGGTATTATTAAAGGTAAGTATGTAATAATAAGAGGGTTAATGAAAAATATACAGTAGAATGGTATTTTTTTACTCAATTTCACAAATAGTTCTTTCTAGATAGCGAGTTACCTATTTCCCGCCCGTATCCGGAAAATCTCTTTGATTTATAGGTACCTACTTAGATGTTATAGCGATTTATTCCTGATCATTAATGTTTTGGTGCCAGTGTATTTGTGGAGTAATACTTTTTTATAATTTATTTGTTTTGTTATGTATTATATAAAATTTGGTAGAGGACAAAATACACTTCCTTTTAAATCATTAATTGAATCCACCCAACACACAGCCAGTCATAACCACAGATAATCCCAAAACAGATTAACAAATTCCACGCTCGAATATCGAAAGAGGTTGATTCAAAAAGTTTATATTCCGTCCGGTTGTCGCGCGGCGGCTACGGGGCGTGGCGCTATGATCGATGCCCCGCACTCACACTGTCCTGCCAGTACAAGAGATTGATTTGAAAATAGAACTGACTGACAGGTTGTTGGGTTAGGAGGAAACTGATTTCTTGTTATTTTACTGAGAATTGAAGCGTCATAGAGGTCACTTCCTTTGTTTAGGCTAGCGCTATGGGTAGGTTCCTTGATAAAGAATGGGCCTATTGCTTACCTAGTATTACTTAAAAAATAATTCATCAAGTAAGCTAATACAAGAAAGCTTTCCGAACCTTCTAAATTCGTTTTTTTTTTGTGAAAGTAGGAGAAATAGAACCGCATAACTCAATCAATAAATTCAGTTCTTTTTTATTTTTTTCTCAGATTTTCACCGTGTGCTATTTACTTCTTACTTTTTTTCCGTTCAGCCAGGCGTTTTGTAAGAAGGTTCGGTGTAACAAGTTGCTAATGAAGGAAGCTGTGGTCTTGCATTTGTTTTAGTTTTGTCTGACGTTGAGTTATGAGCTCCAAAACAATTATGTTCCGTGTCAGTGTCCTTTGTTAACAACAGAAGGTGGGTAGACGTGGTTTGTTCTGTTGCAGGAAAATAGGAGGCAGGATATAATATGATGAGAGGGTTTTTTATGTTTGTTTGTGGAAGGAAAGGGTCTTTGTTTCAAAGTTTTACTGAAATCTGACTATTGAGCTATTCAGAATACTTAGATTAAAACTGATATACTAGGAGGGGTACCTTCTAGAGTAGAAATAGAATAGGTACAGTGGCATGCCTAGGGGCCAACAATACGGCAAGCCCCTAGGGCAAGCAGACCTCATGGAGCCCTAACATCATGAAGAATAGTAAGCTGTAAGGACACGCCAAGCTTTTGGGCTTGTATTCATACAAGCCTAAAAGTACCGTCACTAAATAGGTAAGTATATTCTCTTGTGGGATTTTACCTGAATTTTCCAGTGAATTTCATCGCAAAGAGAAATTCCATAGCTTTTGCGATTTTGCTAATGGTACATTCACATTATCATGCCACACGACACACTAGCCAAAAAACCAATCCGTGCACACATCGCAAAAAGAAACAAACGAAAAAATTCCAAATCCGAATTCAAAAATTCAAACCGTGAACATCGCAAGAGCTTTCAACTTCGTAATTCGAAACTTGTTCGTTAACCTTCAATTACGCGTTACGCGCGGTTCGTGTAAAGTAATAAAATCGGAGGCGCTAGCACGAGCGCGCGGTGTAAACGTACCGTAAATACAGACGATTCAAAATCGAAAATTTTCACTATTACTTTGCCTTTAGCATAATTTTTGACAAAAAACAATCACCCATAGATTTAAATAAATTATATTTAAAATGAAACGGACAAGTTTCAGTCGGAACTAGTTTCTCGCAGGAGGTCCAATATTTATGGGTAAGTAAGTTAAATATCTATGGGCGCTAGGTACTAATATCGCTTCATCATCTGCCTAGCCTTTTCCCAACTTTATTGGACCAAAATCCAATGGATTAGTATTTTCGATTAAAAAATCTTTCTTATTTACGTTACGCTTACACCGCGCACTCGTGTTAGTGCTTCGGTCGTGACTCGGGCACGCGTTCGGGTTCAGCCGCGTAACACGGTAATGACTTTTTTTGTTCTGGCAATGATTTTATGGGTAGGCGTTTCCTATATCGTGGAATATTGGAGCGGTTAATTGGTGTTTTTAGACGGTTTAGATTGAGGTCGTATTGGTGATTAATGTTTCTCTTTGAAGGGTAGAAATAGGTTTGTTTTGGTTGATGGGGATGGTGAAATCAATCATGTCTAGTCTAAATAAAAAATAGGTTTTCTGTGTGGCATAGACTGCACTAAGTTATGGAATCAGGCGTTATTTGGTGGAAATTCATGTCACTAAAATACTATGTAAAACTATTTTGTTTTAATTTCGCCAAGAATAGATGCAGGTTTGGATGGGTCCGCACCCACCCGACCCGCTTAGACTCGACCCGAAGAATAATACCAGATTTGAAACTACCAATTCAGTAACATTTGTACAGTTAGGCAAAGTGATATTTTAATTCTAAACAACTGATTATATTTAATATTTTGTTATGATACATCATTTATCCTGGTAGTAGTTAAAAAAATCAGCTTTATAAAGATAGACTACATCGCACCGGTTTTCTGACTAATTTAGTCAATCATGGTTTTTCTTATATTTTAGGAGTTAGTACCTACTTGTTAACCTTATAATTATAATCACGTATAAAGACTGATTCAATATATACCACCGTGCCATTAGCATAAGATTGTAATGATAATTAACAATAATCTGTGATTTTTACTACAAAGTACAAAGCGTCCATATCTACTATAAAAAGGATAAGTAGGTACTTACTTGTTTAATTATTGATTTATTTATCCAAACATTATTTATATTCTACACTCTGTGGTGAAAGTGTAAAATCGTCACTTTTCTGTCTGACTATACATCAACGTTTTTACGCCTATCAAAACAGAAATATCCAGGTATTATTCTTCGGGTCGAGTCTAAGCGGGTCGAGTGGGTGCGGACCCGTTTGGAGTTTGGATGCAGTTCATGCAGAATGTAAAAAAAAATCCTCAAAAGGAAAACACTTATTTTAAATAGTGCACATTGTGAGGAATGCAGTAATTCTCCAAATTATTAATACACCTCTTATGAAAAAAAATCATTGGGTAAAACAGTAAAACATATTATTACTTATTTGTTAAAAAGAGAAAATTCTAAAACACTAAGTTATGAGTGACTTACGAGTAAGCTCTAAGCTCAGTTATAGCTTTTAAATTGGGTAATGATTTTAAAATGATAAGTGGGTTTTCTACTTTAGTAATAACAATTTGAAATTCAATTACTCTATGGTATTCCGAGATTGTTTATTTTTATTGCTGTTTTAAGGCTTCTCTCGAGTGGCGCCATAATACTGGGTCAGGCTTGGCCCTTCACCTTTTACGTCATCTAGTCTACCTAGCGAGGTTAGGGTTAACATCCGTCTGGATTTGTCAACTAGTCCTGCCTTGTCATTTGTCTGGACAATTTCTTTTATAAAATGAAAAAAAATCAAGTAAGTATAGGTGTCCGGCATTTTTTTGCAAGTGTTCGGCTTTTTGTCAGGACTTTACTTTCAAATTATTAACCCTTAGCCAGGCCATCATTCGTATTTTCGTCCGAAATTTTGGTCAAAGCATTATTTTTCGTGGAAACGAGACAGGACGGCCTGAGGGCAGTTTTGTCGTCGGTATTCAGAATATTAAGCAAAAATCTCTACTAAATGCTATTTTGACTGCAGAAAAGAACAGATCACACCGTATTACCTATAAGCGTTATCGAAAAATGGTAGCTGTAATAAAGTAATAAAATTAATAGCTTGACCCCAGGTCGTGACCACTGACCGGTTGCAGCCTCCCGCGTAATACCGGGAATGATTATTTTTTAACTGGCAACACCGCTCACGAACTGGTAAGTAATGATTTTAAAGGAGGCGTGTTTTCTTTATTGAGGCAAAGAATTAGAATGTTGGCAAATCCAATAGAAGTATTAATTAGAAGAAGTAGCTTGTGAAAAGTTAATCAGCCTTTTTTGTGACTTTAAAAAAAAAGAAAAGAGTTTCGATATGTTAGTGGGCGTTTTCGTAGCAACCTGTCACCGTTTGTATAATTTGCATAGAATGTGTTGTGAGTGTGTGACCTTCGTCTTATTGCCAGTTTAATGACTCTAGAAGATTTTGTTGTAATAATCCTCAAAACTAAACGGGACGAGCTGGACAGAACCAACGACCAGTGGCCCACATTAGCCCTGGATCGAAACAACTGGAAGTCATGGGGAGTGCCTCTGCCCAGCAGTGGGATGACGCAGGCTAGCAGTATCAGTAATCCTCAAAACTGAAATGTAATGAAAGAGAAAAAAAGTACATGTGAGACGGAGATACATATAGTCTATTATTATAATTGATGGTTGTAATCCGCCGGTGTTCGAATAATTTAAAAAGATAATGTTGATCGCCTGAACTTGAATGATTGGTGTAAAATAGGATTCGTATTACCTAGTGACTGGGATGTGGAGGTCAGATAGACAGTCGCTCCATGTAAAATCCCAACAGGTTGGATAAAGAGTATCGCGGGCCACAGGCAACCAGGTTTTTTTTTTTTCGGGTGGGTTGGGTCTTACTTGCTCAGTGGTTGGAATAAGGCTGCCCATCATGATGACTTAATAAAATACTTTATCTTTATAACTCTCTTTTCTATTCAAATAGTTTGGTAAAGAGAACACGTGCATATAGTCAATCATATACTAATAATTGTATAATTATTTAGTTAATATATAAAGCCATTAAAACAAAATATTTACAGCCCATCACAGCATGTAATAGCTTGTAGCCTTAAGCTTGAAATCAATTGTTTCAAGGTTTACTCATTATTTATTTTAATTACTAGGTACATAGGTATGATAGACGGTTTTAGCTAATGTATTGTGTAAGTATGTAAAATGTGTCTGGTATGCTGGTAAATGTCAAGTGCAAACGATTAAATTTGACAGCTATAACGTATTGATGACCTGTCAAACTGACAGGGCGATACGACTGACCTGTCTATTTTGGACATATCGACCTGTCATCTTATATTTAGAAGTCTTCCAAAAGGAGGATTGTGGCACTTACAGCTGCATCTGTTAGTATACAGAGATACAATAGGTACCTATTGTCCTCACAGTGAGACATGACATCATCATCTTCCTCATCCCTTTCTATTTGGGGTCGTCGCAACACGTTTTCTTCTCCCTTTCTCCCCTGTCAGACGTCACGGCTTCATTGAGTCCTTTCTCTTTCATATGATTCCGGGACAATTATTTCGACTAGTATTAATTTAATTAATTTCAAATAAATAGGTAGCCATCTTTGAATAGGATTTCCATCGCATTATAAAAATCTTAAAAGTCCTATTATTTTTCAACAGCACATCGTCATTTCAAGAAATTCTACCTTAATTTGGCCAATTTATTAATTTGTACTTACAATAGTGGCCAGTGTCAAAATTTCAAAAAGGAATAAAAGAAAGCCGTAAAATGAGGTTTTATTCAACCCAAATATAATGTGAGGCGCATTTGGCATTTCGAAGAAAGCTGTTTTTCGTTCTTTAGAACAATAAAGGTATTATTTGTGGCTACGTGATAGCCAGCACAGTGGTCCGGCCTTTAGTGTAGTATAATTATGTTCACTTTTTAATAATCAGGTACAAATGCATTGTTTCAAGTTTTATCGTCGAAAGTAGCGCTGTAATGTCCTTTTTTATTACGTAATAGCCATTTCTTTCTTTGATTTCTTTTTTGAAGAATTAAGTATTTATTATTCAATAAGATTTTTTTTTTAATTATTAAGCGTTTTCCTTTCTTTTTTGTAGCCCAGTTTTAATAAGACCACAGTAACTGAAATAAATACCTGATATTATCTCAAAACTTTTTATTTTTAAATTCAATTATAAGTTCTGTTAATATGATATACATCGCTTTGTTACGCTACGATAATAGTAGAAATTACACAAATCAAAATCGATTTAATAATAAGTAGATAACATTCATAATTAACTACATTTTCGACCTCTATCCGCCATTACCTCGTTAGTAAACAAACAGGCTATTTTAAGATGACATAACTTTTTGGACAGCCGCCATTACACGCCCCCAAAATATTTAGAAAGCCCATAACAATTTTATTTATCTTTGTGGTATGCAAATTGTTAGGTATCCAAGACAATTTTACGCGCAAGAGTTCATTAGGTTGATAGCTGAAATACATTTTTCCTTATTTTATAATTTATTACGTCATTTTTTTTTCCGTAAAGTAGCCCTCTCGAGTTTTAATGGATTTAGAATCTAAATCCATGAGGTACATGCATTAAATTGCCAAATGCCAGAAAATAATGTATAGATGTCCATCGTCTATTATCGTAGAGAGAGTTTATTGGTTTACTTTTTACTTGACACAGTAATAGTTACTTCTTTTAAAATACACTTACCACCAGACTAAAGGCAATGATATTATAAAGAAAGATACGCTACGTTCATTCGTTCGCGTTCAAATATCGTTTCGTTGATACGACTGCGATAGATAATACGGAACGTATGATACAGAAAGAGATAGCTATTGCACTTGATGTACTTAAATTACGACAATTGTCTGAATTTGTCTGCAACAATTTGCGCGTGCTAGTGCGATATCTACCTCTTTTTATTTATAATATCATTGACTAAAGGTCATTTCAGCCAGCAATAACCAAATATTTCTCCTGCGTGCTCACACGCAACGGATTCGCATTCAAAAAAAGAATCGGTTCGAAATGTGAAACATTTAAATTGCACGTTATTGCTACTGTGCACGCGGCGGCCATCGCCCAAATATCCCAACGTTGTAATTATGAACACCGATTTACTCATCCCGATCCGATGTTGCCGCAAATAAAAATCCTTAGCAGACTAATTCGTGGGAGTCAACCCTTGCTTAGCGTGAGAAAGAAACAAAGGGATTACTGGAAAGTAGAAACGAAATAATACCACGAAATTATACCAAAACCATCCAGATAATTGATTCCGATTTTTAAATGAATTATTAGCTCAATAACGCCATTAAAAAGTGCCGATTCCTAAATTAAAATGAGATAATTCGAGCGCGCAACGGATGCGCTTGCTCCCCGCTGTGCGAGGTCGCGCTTCAAAAAAAGAACGCCGTCAACCGAACTGTCAGTACGCGAGACGAAGAATGAGAAATGTTGCCAGTTTTAAAAAAAGCCATAGAATATTCATTCATAAAACCCAAGCCATTCACGTTTAGAAATTAGTTTATTTTAATTACCCGGTGAGTGTATTGTTGTATTAATTATTCTTGCGTCGGTCGTATCCTCGGCCGAGCTGGACAATATATTTTATTGTCTTTATGTACGGTTGTGATTTATACGTCTAGTTAGTAAGTTATTCGAATTTTAATTTAGACGAGTTTTAATGGGGTACGCTTGAATGGATTTTAATTAGAGGAAAACAACCGAACGGCATAGCATGAATAATGTCGGGTATAAATTCCGGTTATGGCTTAGAAAAGCGATTGCCGTGCGCGGCCTGACCTCTGTATTAACCACACAATAGATTTGTATTTGATGTTATAAATGTTCTATTACAAAAAGTGGACGGGGAAAAATTACTAGCACTTTTATAGAATGGTTTGTTGATATACCATAAAGATTTTGAATGTTGTTTGATGGTTAGCAAAAGAAGAACTAGACAGCAACTCGGATTCAAACGTGAAAGAAAGTCTTTCATTTCACAATCGATCAGCTGATAGTCATTCAATATGGCGGCAATCTTAACGATTTAAAGTATAAAGGAGCTCAAACAACAAGAGTTATGTTTCCCGATGCCCATTAAAAATTAAAAATAAAAGCATCGTTCTTCTAGCGACACTACTCAATACTTCATTAATTGCTGTTCACAATTCATTGGTAGTAAATCAAAAAACTTGAAAAACAACGACACGCTCATTTAGTCCCTTGCGGTACACTATTAAAAAAAAAAAGAATTGAAAAAAAGCTTTTATCCTTGCTCTTATTGCCTATTAAAATATAATATCGGCAATGATTATTGAAAAACGAATTTCGAAATAGCCAATTAGTCGAGTATCGAATGTGTCCGATGTAGATTATGGTCGGTCGGTGGGCGGGACCAAAGTGACATGTCGTTAAATCTTTTTGACAATATCTATTACCGAGTGTGACGTAAGCTGTACAACACGATGATACATTGTTTAATCTCATCCGTGCTTTGTTTTCGTGGTCGTGTTTTTAGAGGAGATTAAAATAGATTTGAATTTGAAAGAAGAACAATTAGATGTTGGTACTTTCATAAACGTAAAATGGCGGAAATAAAATGTCAAATAAGATTAAATCTATTTTGTCCTGAAACACTTTAATATTCTTTTTAATATGAAAAGCCACGATCGTTTTATGTTTATTAATTTTGCGGCTTAGTTATTCGATAAAGCATTTGACAATAAAAATAATAAGTAAGAACTGCTCACAAAGCAAAAAAAACTGATTTATTGCAGCCATTTCAGCGGCAACAACATCTAAAAAAACTTTATGGTCGTGCATTCAAATTTTATAAAAAGCTACACGAATTCGTGTGTGGCGTTTCATCAAAATCGCCATTATTTTATATTTGGCATGCAGACAATTGAAGTCCAAATAGTGTTATTCAAAAGCGGACAGGCGGAGCAAAATTAATTATTTTAAAATTACGTTCAGAGACCTTTTCTGCCGCGACGCGAGGTACGGACGGACGTGGTGGTGTGCTGTGAGGAATATCTTGAATATCATGTGCTGTAACTGTTTTTTGTTCCATATTTGATATTCTAGTTTAAATCGTCATGTTCAGTTTTTATTTTAAGTCTACTAGGTACACACGGCAGCACATCAAGCTATACATTACCAGTATATCATGGCCCCGCTTGGTATAGATTTCCCGTACAATTAGAGATCAGCATAAACTGGTTTTGTATAGCTTAATTGGCCGTCGTGCGTACTTGTAATAGCTGCGGCTAATTCATTTTCACAATGTGGCCCTATAGGCCAGCTTGGTTGAAGGTTTAGCATCGATTTTATCATGGACATAATTATTGTGTAAGTAATGTGTAGGTATGGGTAGATACTTAAGGACCTACAATAATACTCTTGTTTAATATAATCAAAATACCTATTTTCTGTAAATCATTAATTAAATAACCAAAAGCTTTATTCAAAACCATTTAAATTGCACCGCTCATTTTATTCAAACCATAGAGGCCACTTTACCAGCCAGTGTGGTATGATCAAACACCGCTTCTGTTCCAAATTCAAAATTCGAAATTAATGGCGGATTTGACAGGAGCTTTATTGTGCGGCTAATTTAAATCTTATCAACGAGCGATGACAGCGTCTTAATGGGATCGCGAACAACGCCATAAAAAATATAATGCCTTTCATTTCGTTTGGAGATTATTTCCTTTTTGATTTTAATTCCCTTTTGTTTATGTGGAAATTAATTTAGTTATTACTTCAATCTGAATAAGATAATGGATTTATTAGATTTTTGGGCACCTACCTTGGTTCTTTAGGGTTCTTGGAACAATTAAAAATAATTTGTTTCAAGTAAATTCTGGTAGAACATCGACACTCACTGGACGCCTGGTGGAGGAAATCGATGTGCAGGTAGACCGCGGCGAACTGATGTGACAATCTACTTAATCTTGTTTTCAAGGCGAACATGGCCAAAAACCGCACAATATAGAGAGGTTTGAAAGGAGAAAGCGGAGGACTTTGCCCAACAGTGGGACACTTGTAGGCCGAAGTCGTCGGAGAGATTTAGCAATCACAGCAACCAAACTTGTTGGAAAAGTAAGACGATAACTCATAAGTTTCAGGACTATTCAAATGAAAAATACATTGAAGGACTCCTTAAGAAAGTTTTAATTTGCATTATTAATTTTATTATAGCGAACAGTTGGCTCAAAAGGGAATACAGAAGGAATATATATATTGTATTCCTACGGAAATGTATACATTTCACTTCAGACTTAACAAGAAAAAACATCATACAGAAACTAACTGGCAGTTTTATGCTTGTCAGGAAACCAAGAAAAAAAAAATGAAATGTTAACCGTCTATGTAGTAAGGATGGGCCGAATCTACCAGACAGTGTTAGTCATGTCGGGTCAGGGTGCGCGCCCAGGCTCGTCTGGCAATCCGACGGCCGCAGACAATAACCATCCGAACTCACGATATGTCGGGATGGATGCCTGTTGCCACGTTTGAATATCGAATTTGTGTCGGATAGTAAAAAAACGGAAATGTGATGTAAAGAAATGTGAACTGAAAATAGAGCTTACATTGTTTGTGGTCAAGTGCAAGCAAATGTTTAATACTACATGTGCGTGTGCAAAACTAAACCAGGATGAAAAATGTTTAATGGTTTTGACCGTTAAAGTTTTATAAAATTAAATATGTAATTAAAATATTGCAGTGAGTAACCATCGTCAAAAAGAAAAAATAAAGTTATGCATAGTGTGTTATGTCGTAAGTATTAGAAGTGCTAGTCAAACGACATAAGTCATTAAAGTGATTTTGTAGAACCCAAATTGTTCGCGGCGCGTGTGCGAACAAAATAATTTTCGTTTTGAAAATCTATGACTTCCTTCAGAGTGGATTCAACAGTCTGATTTTAGCAGATGGATGGGTATTGAATGGTGTTAAAAATATTAACGAAGGATTTAACCATCAGTCAAGTTCGGTCTTGGTAAAAAATAAGGACAAATAAAACTGTCTAAGTTGCTATTAATTAACTATAATCAACAGTGAAAAATTTTGTCACGAAAATAGGATTCGATTTTAAAATTACTTGGTCTATAAAGATGAGTGATCATAAATTTGATTTAGCACAGAAAAAAGGTAAATTTAGAAGAGCCTTTTAGATAATATTAAAACTAATAGATTTAAAATAATGTTAATCTTTATTTTTATCACTTTGGAACCGACGGCGCCGGCAGGTCGTTCGTTGGGTCTCATAGGTCACAATTTTACTCCTCTGGGTCAGTTTCTCCATTGTGACACAAGCCGAAAATATTTTTTTGATCTTCGAGCGCGGTTTCAAGAAAAGTTATTGCGCTTTGATTATAACTTATTTTAAAATACTAATTGTAATCTGCGTAGCTTGGGATACAAAGTTAAAAGCTGAATTTCCACTTGTGAGAATCCATGGAGAGGAAATTGGTCATTACTTAGAAAATTGCTGTGATTTGTCACTGCTTATTTTAAGTACGTACTCTAGGTTACTCACCTACTGTTGCTTTAGCTAAACCTGTATGAAGTGTTAATGAATTATGCAAATGTTGCTTCTTAAAAAAATAACAACTTTAAGAATTACAGTGCTGAACGCTCGATGTAAAATACTGGTATTCAGCTGCATCCGGTTAGACTGCAAGCCGATCCCAACATAATTGGGAAAAGGCTAGGCAGGTACTTAATGACTGGCATGTGGAAAAAAGTTTTGTTTAGCGATCAACAACGAAAGTGGGATAAGTCCAAAATCGCTGTTTTATAACTTAATAACAAAACAGATTATTTAATTATTGTTGTCTCCTATGCTTAGATATTTGTTAGTTTTATAACAAAAGTCTACTTTAACTTAGTTTTTCTTAAATTTTCTAAAGTATTTAAAGTTTTTTCTTTTAAATAAAATTTATAAAAACAAACCACTTTTTATAGAGAAGAGCTACAAAAGATTGACTCACGTGTAATTTTTGTCGAGGACCGCCAATTATAAGTTTAAAGTATAACTTAGAGAAGAACTCGGGCTATTTAATTATATCCTTTGATGGAATGCTTTAAATGTAGCAACGACGGCCGCTCTCACAAAGTTCGGTTTTATTTTTAAAATAACTTTAATTGTGGTTTGTCGTTTGCTCCATTTAAAATGTTTCTCGTTTATAATTACGTGTTTATTGTAACTTGGAATGTTTGACTTGACTGTTTATTTAAATGGTTTATGCAAATTACAATGCAATTTATAGTAATTAATATTGATAGCAATTTGTAATGAATAATGGAATTATATTTATTATTTTTTAATATTCAAGGTTTGGTTTTATGCGTTTAACCCGTCCACTGCTACGCCGCTATGGATTGTATTCCGTTTAATCAAATCGAATGCAAAAATTATTTAGGTTTATTATTAGAAGAAAACAAACAATTAGTACACACTTATAAAAGGAATAAACACTAACACGTTTTTTTTATAGATTTAGCGACGGCTCATCACATGTCACAAATAATACTGAATTAAACAAACATTAAGTAGATACCTAACTAAACCACCACAATCACTGACTTAGACTAAATAGTAGTTAAGCAGTTAGCTATTTGAACTTAGAATCTAAATACACCAACTTATTAAACCAGTAAACAATCATGGTGCAATCCATCACAAGCCGTAACAAGATGCTGGCTTCATCTCGCTGTAACACAAGCATATAAGATAGATACATCCATACCTCACGATGGCACTGCATATATAGGTTCATACCGCACGCTATATCTATACTAAGGCAAACATATCACAGCACAATATGTCTAACACTAGAACGCAAGTTCTATCATATCTCCAAAACTAATTCTAGTATCGCACTTCGCTTTGTACATCGCTATCGATTCGGTAAGCGCCCGAGGCGACGCGCGTAGATCACAGAATCACGCGTATGAAATGTAATAATAATCGACCATCCCGCGGGCTTATCTGTAAACGACTGCAGGCGAAAAGGTTTTAGCTGGGGGCGAAACACCGTGCGTAGCTCGAGGCTCCGCCCCAGGGAACGCCATTGGCTAAAAAGCGGTAGCGGGCCTCGACCGCGCCTCCCTATTGGCTACCCGGTAGCCGCCGGTGGGGGTACCGTGTCGCATCCACCGACAATATTTTGACGTTTTTTTACCGGCGCGGTGGCATTTCTCGTCGCGGCGATTAATTGTAATTCTTTATGGCTATTGTAGGGTTAAGTGAGCAGTTATACGTGACGTTTGTGTTCCATGTTTGAATAGCTCGTTTGTAGTGGAAACGTCCGTTGTGTCAGATTTGCGCGGGCGCACCGTTTTGTTCGCTTTTTGCTGCTGTTTGTGTAGGCTCTGTGTCAGCGTGTTTGAATTCGTTGCGCTAAGTTTCTATATTTTTGTTGGTTTTGTTAATACCACCTGTTTACTTTATGTTTCTTTCAAAAGTTCTTTTTGGTGCAAAGTTTACTTACATCAATAGAAAAACTGTTTTGCAATATCCTTTTCTTCAAAAACTTCTTTCAATAGAATTTTTCAATGGGTGCAAGAAGAAGCCTTTTATAAGAAAAACTGTAATAAAAAAATACCTTTTTCAACAACCAACCCAAAAAGCACATCACAAAATAAGAAACAACACAAAATATTGATAAGTAGGTACACTACAGCAGAGCTACGAGGTCTTGATAGAACAGTACAGTGAAAACATAGGAAGGAGGTAGTTATTAATATATTCCGAGCACCTCCTTTCATACATTGGACGCATCTTACTATGTTTATCTTGGAAAAGTGTGGGGAACGGATTTCGGGTTTTCCTGTTGAGGGGTGAACCCCAAAGGGGAGAAGAACCTCTTCTTATGAATACATTGTTCCCTAACAATGTAAGGAAGAATAAAATTAGAAAGGGACTTAGTTTGTATAAGGATAATGTATTTGATATTATGTTTTAATGTAGAAATGGAATTATATGCCACATACCTATGTGTAATATAACGGAAGCCTTAGCGTTAATATTTTAAGTTTTTAACGTAGCTTCGATATCTGAAAATGGTTTCACTTATAGGGCCCATGATAAGGTTTTACTATTCCCCATTTGCAACAAACTAAACTAGGTCTGAAGCATAAGTTGTAATTTTTATTTATCCTACTTATTTTTATGTCCGGCGGAAACAAGGAATCTTGGGTTTAATGCGTATTTTTAGACATAGTTTTAAATCGTATAGTTTTCTTTAAGAAAGCCCTTTGACATTTTTAACCTTAGTTATTTCCTTTTCTTTTACAGCATTAGAAGCTTCCAATGGCAGGCAGATTACCTACACCTCATTCTAAAATGAGGAAGTAACAGTTTCCAAAAACAATAATTTACAAAAAACCGGCAACACCCCTGAGCATAATTCAAATTAAAGTAAAGAAAAACATTCAAATGACAGCTGTCAAACCATTGTGTGGTCCCACCTCTTGCGTTGTGGTGGCGACATTGTCAATTTTTCGGGTTTGCCATCGCGAATAATTCGGATAATTTGTGATAATTAATTTCTTGTGGAAACGCACGCCTACCCGTGGGTTTAATAACCACCCCGAGGTGTTGGACATTTGGTCGGCGCGGAAATGTTTTCAGAAACTCTCATTATATCGAAAGTTTGCAAAATATGCCCCTTCTGCAGGTTACAAAAGATAATGACGCATTTATTTGATGTGAATAGCTAATTTATTTAATTAGGTATGTTGTTAATAATAATATGGAGCATCGGAGCCGTATATGAAAAGAAATTATAATTTCAACATGATTAAGGGATATTTTCATAAAGGGATAAAATGTAGATTCCCCATTTTCTGTAGTCATGGTAAAATGTTATTTTTAATTTGTACCTCCTTATTTGTACTCGACGTCATTGCTATTCCTACTCACCCATTTTCTCCCAAACTCGCCAATCACACATTGACCTATTGTGCCTGACCCACAAGTTATACTTCTTCGTTTAGCAGCATTACTAAACACAAGAACTAATTCAGTCCAAACAAAAAAGTTACAATAATAGGAGTCAACGAGACATACCTTTAGGCATTACAGAAGTCTACAAACAAACACAATACCACACAAAAGAATTAAAGAAAAAAGACTAAAAACTTCTGACAAAAAAATGGCCTCACACATTATCAGCTCATTAATGTCTAATTCACCGCGGCGACCCGACCCATGGGTCATCAATTAAAAATTACAAAACTGTCAGTTGAATTTGATAAATTCACATTTTCTTACTTATGTCGTTTTGTTTTAGCCGACCGATCTATTAGTCACGCGCCATCCCGTTAGAAATTTTCGAATTTAGAATTACAATTCAGTAACGGTACTTTTTTGTTGTTCGAATTCGGAAAGTTGGAAATTAAATTAGGAATTAGATTGTCATTTGTATTTTTTTTTATAGGTCGCCATTTTTTATCATTAGCGTTTCGTAACGCATTTCTGGATTTATGGCGTGTTAAAAAGTTTTGTTTTTGTTGGCTTTGTTCCTACGTAGATTTAGTTGAGATTAATCAAATGCAGCTTCTAAAATTACTTATATTGAAGGCCATATTATAACATTTAACAAACTATGCACAAAACATCAAATAAATCTTAAATCGTTAACAATAAATCACATTTTTTACAAACTAAAATTCAAAACTTCAAATCCTTTTCTGATTAATCATCGATTCAATTTCGATCGGAATGTAGACGATGTTAATACTAGCAACTATCTAAAAATAAACAAAATCAACACTAGATCACCCGTCTGTAATGATTTTGAAGAATTCCTTCAATCTAGTGTATAATTTGGTAAAAATTCGAAATATTCGGAGACTCGTGTCCACTGCAATTACTCGGGTATTCGGGGACGAGGCACGCGAGGTGCACCTCTATTACTCGGATATCATGTGATACTCACTATTAGGGCCTGGATACTAATGCTAATGTCATGTAATTGTGATACATCGTAACTACCCAGGTACCTTATTTGGTGCTTTTTTGAGTTGTTTCTAACATCTGCTTCTTCAGTCGGGTCATTGTTGTCCCAGCAACTATTTTGACCTTTTATAATGTCTGACTTTGGTGTTCGCTTTTTGAAAAAATTACATTATTTTTGTGTTTAAATTAAGTAATTAGATCTCTTTCCCTTACCTACATCCTATTAAAAGGATGTGTATTTTGTGAATTGTTTCATGATTGTGATCAAAACATTTAGTGGCATTATTTGGGTATGGATTACTGATTACTAGCTTTAAGCCCCTTGTAAGATCTTTTAACATTACGGAATGCAAAAAAAGAATATGAATAATATTGCCTTATTTTTCTTCTTTCATTATTCCCAATGCTTGATTCATCAATGAAAGACCATGTCTTATATCATCATAATAATGTTAACATTAAACTTGCAATCTTTCGAAGTACGAAGGTTTAAACGCAAATCACCGTTTATGGAATACTAGTTAATATGATCTGTGACATTTGCTCGTCTCCTGGTGTGAATGGCGTTGGCAGTTCAGGGCCAAGGTGACGCATCATATCGTCGTTCTCAGAAAATAGCACTCGTTAATAATAATCTATCATTAATGATGAGTGATTTACCTGTAGGTATCATCTTTTACATTGATAAACGCCAGGAAAACTCGAGACTGTTCTTTGTCTTATTATACAAGGTATAAGCGGACCCTTCACAAAGCCGTCAACCAAACATTCTGTACATCATAGTACGCAAAAGCGCGCGTAGTCTATGCAAAAATTATTGCTGGAAAACTACTTTTTTTAGAGGTGAAAAATCACGTTTCACGTCAGGACTTAATGTAACGCACCCAAAAATTGTGCTGCTGGATGTATTGAATAGTACGGGGTCGTGGAGGTTTTATAGTAAAGTTATAACATTAAAAACAAAAAAAATATTAAAAAGTTGGAACTTTGACCCCCAACATCTCCTTAACTTAAAGGTTCCCACCCAGGTATAGTTAAGAACAAAAAAATATCGCAATGACGGGGAAAACAAGTGTCTTTCGTCTTCGTCAAGGGTATGTTTACACCTATTATTAACCTTCCTATTAAAATCTGAATTCTAAGTGGTTTCATAGGTCCACTAGAAGGTCACTTTTCTTTATTTATCCGGTAACCACAATAGTGAATTTTGGTAATGGTTGATTTTACATTTAAAGGTTTTTAGTTATAATTGCAGCTTAGTTCATACTTAATAACAACCTGCTAGAACTCAAAAATAGTTATTAAACCTATCCTAAACTCAAAAGGACCTCAAAGGTCAGAAAATCAATAAAAATCCACAAAAACAATAGGAACCTCTTATAATTGAGGTCGGATAAGTCACAAAACGTTTTATAATTGCGCCTCTTTGGGCCACACCTGTAATTGAGCTAAACATAGTCATTGGCTGTATTTTATGGCCAAAACAATAAATATATTGTTTGTGGAAACTTCAGTTTTTGTGCATAGTATTGCGCCTTCGAATTTCAAACTGTAGAGATGTTGTATTGGTTTCAAAATGTTTTGATCACACAATGTGTGGCATTGATAAAAATGAAACGCTCACAATATTGTTCTGGATCTATAATCTAATCTAGATTGTTTAAAATGGCCAATTCATCGCTGTTACATTCGCCTGAGTCGTTAAAAAAAGTTTGCACTCCAGCCTTATGCACAATCTAGGGCTAGACTTAGCAAGACCCGTCACCCGGAGGAAGAAGCATGGAAGAGGTTACCAGTGTAAAAATGCCGAGTGGTGTAAAAGACAAAGGTTTTTCAGGACCACAGACTACATAAAATAAGAGCTAAACAAAGGCTCATTCAAACATCATTCTGTCTATCAAATTCAATGATAGATGGAAAGGCAATGATGTCACAAAATTAATAAGACATCGTGCTAGCAAATCGTCTGCTTTATTATTACTACAAGAACTTTTCCCTCGGGCGAGTTTCACAACTTGGGCGGGAATCCAAACAGCTGAAACGTCAAGTTTTTTTCTTTTTCCACAGATCATGCAGGCAATTTTCGAGTGCTGTGGTGGCCAGTGATAATGGTTCGGCAAGGAGTCCTAGGTGCGTTACTTTGTGTTATTTATTTCATCATCACTGCTCTCAGTGAAGGAAAACATCGTGAGGAAACCGTCATGTCATATTACAAAAAAATCAAAGACATGTGAAATATGCCCGCACTGTGCCTCCATTGTAGATTACAGCCCTCTCTCTCCCATAGAGATGAGGCCTGTGTCCCAACAGTGGGAACATTATGGCCTGATTATGCTAAGCGAGCAATTTCTAAAAGGGTTTTAATACGAACATCAATACAAACTGCCAGATATGAGTCTGATAAGAAAGATAAGAATCATCATAACGCTACAGTCCTGTCACAGTTATATTTCCTTTGACAACTGCAACTCAACAGCTACCTTATTGCATTGACTATAAAGTTCACTGTAATTTTGACAGAAGCGTCAGTGGAAGCAAACCAAAAGCAACCTTACAGTAACGAGAATAAATATCACAATGATTTTGACAGTGATGCCAAAACAGAAAACAACTGCGAATGGACTGTAACTTCTGAAAGTCTATTAACATATAAATCCACTAACATTTTATTGGAACGGTCCATAATTATGTTGGAAAATTATAATTTTTATGTTATTAAAATTTTATGTACCTATCAAATTAAAGGTTGCGTTGAACTATGTCGGGTCATCGTGTTTATGTAGATTAGTCGACCACGTGGGCTCGCGACATCAGTGAGAGAGCACCCTATACTTAGAGGAACATTAAAATGCCGCGTTTTTTGTGAACATAATGAGGTTAGGTTGTGATTTTGGGTGTTAGTGTGTTTCGGCATTATTATGGTGTATTATCGCGTTTGTTTTCTGATTTGGGAGGTTCCATTACAGATATGAACATGTGCAGTGAAGATAGGTAAAGTATTAGTCCAAAAATTACAATTTCAGGAATGGAAGAGCTTCATCTGCATAACCCTCAGAGGAAAGCGTGCGTAATGATATCAACATCTGCTGCCTTTTCCCAACTATATTGGGGTCGGCTTCCAGTCTAACCGGATGCAGTTGAATACCAGTATTTTACAAGGAGCGACTGCCTATCTGACCTCCACAATCCAGTTAGTACTGGGTAATACGATACCGTTTTGTAAAACTGGTTGTCTGACTTAAAAACTACTGCCTACCTGTAACGACTGACAAAGATCTACAAATGACAGCCGGGACCAATGGCTATGTGTATGTGTAATTGAGCCCACCCACCCAAGCAGCCGACAGGTCAATTGAACGCATTTTCCTAACAGCTGACGATACTCCACCACTGTCCCGATACTAAAGTAGACGAGAGGCAACATTGATGACGTGTGCTATTCTACTCGAGCCTCGCAAGTAGCCAATGATATTATAAATAAAAAGAGGTAGATATCGCACTAGCGAGTGCAAATTGTTGCAGACAAATTCAGACAATTGTCGTAATTTAAGTACTTCAAGCGCAATAGCTATCTCTTTCTGTATCATACGTTCCGTATTATCTATCGCTGGCGTAACAACGCAACGATATTTGAACGCCGCTCAGTATTTAAATTAAATTAAAATTATAAATTGTTTATTTCTTAACCAAATCAAGACAGCAAGTTGATGATTGGAACCTCCTTTTAAGTAAAAATGCCTGTATTAGGAGACTCCGCTCTTCCATAGCAAGATAATTTTACATAATAGAACATACAACAGAATAAACATAATAGAAAAAATAAATGAAGTAGGGCCTAACACGCTTCCTTGTGGTACGTATGTCAGTATGAACGCTATCTTTCTTTATAATATCATTGCAAGTAGCCTATAATAATAAGAGCTATTTTACATAGTTTGACTAACACGAGTCAAGTTCTAAAACAAGAATAAATAATAAGTACAACACAAAACCAACTCTCTCCTACCAACGAAACATCATGATCACCATATTGTATTTACAAATTACAAAAATTACATCTATCAATCAAAATTTACTTTTTACTAAAACGATCCGGCCATTTTAGTCTCAAACAACAAAACAATCGACTAACACGAAACTAAATTATTATAATTCGACTAAAGGATCACTTCACTAATCTGATAATCGCCTGATTGACTTTAACCTTTCATATTTTGATTGTAGGTACAAAAAATTTGATGCACGACTGCAGTTGGTACTTATAAGTTTTTTAGCTGATTTTGGTTTGATTTATTTGGTGATAAGATTATAATGCAGTAAATTATCTTCTTCCGTTGAGATAATACCTAAGTACTTGTAGATTTAGTCACATTTGGAGTCAGTATTGCGACAGATTTAGAGGGTCAAGATTTTTGTCTATGAAAGCTTGAATCACAAATTCTAGAGTTTAGGACCTATCAAAATGATAATATAGGGTCTAACTTTTTAAACACGAAATATTTCAAGAGTAACTTCTATAGGTCGTAAAGTCACCATAGCAACGAAAAAAAAAAAATTTCTGAATGTTTTTATTTTTACGAAATTATTATAGTTCTAAATATTCTTGCGACATTTTGCATAAAACCTTTACAAACTTTAAACTTACTTACTTTTACTTTTTTAAACTTTTTTTTTACTTTTTAAACCTTTAGCCAGTATTTATTTTGTGGGTCAAGTAATTTTAATTTATTTATTTTTTATAAAAATACACTTAGATAAAAAAAATTTTTTCGTTGCTATGGTGACTTTACGACCTATAGAAGTTACTCTTGAAATATTTCGTGTTTAAAAAGTTAGACCTTATATTGTAAATATAATAATATTAATATTTCTAGGAAGGGGTTCGTCCTAATCGCAAAGAATGGGGCAAGATAGGTCTGAACTGAACCCTCACCGAGTCATTCCCCTGCGTCACTCCCTTTAGCAGACGGTGAAAGGTTTCTACGAAATTGCTTACCGATGCTGCTAGAAATATGATTCTTGGTAATGGCAGCAGCAATACAAGGAGTTTGTAATGTGATTGGTAAGCCAAGTTACAACAACATCAAACCACTATAAGAGTTATGAGCCACTGCCTGGTAACGACCGCGTCTTTCGAAAATGGTGCAAATCCAACAACAGTTAGTTTACTTTGGGTAAATTATTTCATCACCACTACTCTCAAAACGATGAAGAAAACATTAAGGAAACTGGCTTGTACTAGTACCAAAGAAATTCAAATATTTACGAGCGATAGACGGGACAAGACGAAGAAAATCGTTATCCGATACTTCTTACTACTTAGTAACAAAGCGGTCTCCCTAGTGTCATAGGCCCGCTCGTCAGGTAGCATTCGGCTCGGGATCAAAATTTTTGTATGAAAATATTTCCAATGTCCGCTCTAGAAGTCTTTTAACCTTTTGACCGCCGTTGTCACATGTACGTGACAAGCCAGCGCGTGTTCTGTACGCCAAATGACACATATGCGACAAAATGGTAGGTGAAATTGTGGCGTGGAGGCCACGCGCGTCCCTTTATGATCTGGCGGTCAAAAGGTCAGATCTCTTTGCCTAGTACCAAAAGTTCGAAGACGTGACATCCACTAGAGCCGCGTGCTGGATTACAGCCTATTCTCTTTCACAGAGAGGAGCCCTGTGTCCCAGAAGTGACAACATTATAGGCATCCCTCATCATAGTCGAGTGCAATTAGACAATAAGTTGGAACGAATTTTATAGTGCTCGGATTTACATGGGACGTTTTTACTGAGTTTCCGAGAAGAAAGTTTAAAAAAAAAACCTCCTTTTGAATTTTTTTTTTTTCGTTTACGAGTAACTTGAAATTCGACGAATTTATATTTTGGCGTAATGGTGTGACATGTGTGCATCCATTAAACGCCAATTTGGTCTGTTTTGTTTGTCCATTGATGTCGATGAAATGCATATTTCAAGTAGTTTTTTAAATTTCCGATTTTCTTCAATTATTTCCAAAATACCGAATTTAACTTTCTCACAGAAAATTAAGCATAAAAATGTTCAAGAAAACTACATTTTTATCACGAGTGAGGTAACTAAAAATTAATTCGTAAATATCAGAATCCGACCACTGTAAAGTTCGTGCCACCTCATGAGTAATTCCAGTCTAATTGCACTCGGCTAACAGCATATTCATATTATGCTAAACCACGACATGGACGACATTCCATCTCCTCACCATAAGTCACGACCAACACTTGAACCTAAAAAAACCAACGCAATAAACGTTCAATCTACAAAATACTATAATATATTTACAATTACGTTCCATTTAGAACAATTTAATCCGTCGTGGTAAAGTTTCGGCCCCGGATCGGGACGATTTGGCCCGATCTCTAAGACAATATAATTTGACTGATTGATTGCACCGCCATCTTGGATGCTTGGACGCACGCAAGTCCCCAGAATTTAGAATTTCGAAAATTTCAAAGTAATTGTTGTTTAATGTGCGAGAAAAGTGGGTTTAAATGGCTACAAAACAGCAATACTGTTAAGACAATAATGCTTTGTTGTTCTTTGCTTCTCAGATCTTTCTTTTTAATTTCTTATCAAGAATCTTCTAAATCATCTCATCTAAGTCTACGGGCGCCTGCCGGATTTTTTCCAGGGATGTGCACCTTCAGTTCAATGAAAACTGCTCGAAATTTTTGGACACCACCTCGGATATGTTACATTCAAGGAGTAACCTAGCGAGCTTGAAACACCACCGAATTTGATAGGGTTTCTTTTGTCCTAGAAATACGGCTAATTCTGCCTATTGATAAAGAAAAGCTTATGTACGCAAAGGACATGAGATGTCTAATCGCGCTCGAATGTATTAGGATAGTCTCGGAAAAATTAGGTTTGTTCATAGAATAGGAGTACGAACGAACGAAGTGACCTCGAAAATGTTTGCTTTCCGCCTCGGATTGGTTACTCTGTAGTCTATAGTAACCCTCTCCCTACCTACGGCCCTGACGATAGGAGACGCGAGGGTAAGCGCCCCGTGCATGCTCAGTGTTTACAGGAAAAGATTAAGGAGGACATGAACTTTACTTACTCGCATGCGGACTTTATAGACACAATTAAAAAGTCATTGTGTCTCGCGTAGTCTGTCGACTAGACTGTCTACATTCCGGCACACGAAAGGTTAAGTGTACGTTTTTATTTACACACTAAGCTAATAAAAAGAAATCTTAACCTTTCTATGTATTTTCTTTTGCGACAGGGGCTGCAAGTGCACCGCCTTGCACCCTGCTGCCGGCGCTCATGTCTAGGTCATCTATTCTGCGTCTACCGACCGCTTTATTGAGTCCTCCGCCTTGTTCCATCAAAGGCACATTAAGCGTCCACAAAGTCCTAACAATATCCCACAGGTTATTTGCTTTAAAATAACCATAATCCACGTAGGTATTACGATACTAATTGAACCAATACGTGATCAACCTTCAGAATATTTCATTTAAATTAATACCTTCGCGGGGACTCATTAAAGCGGTCGGTCTTTAAGTAAAATACTTACCTAATCTACAAATTCTTTAAAAAAATATAATATTTTTAATAGGGTTACATCGCGATTTTAGGACAATTTAGTGTTTTCTATTGAATATGCATATTCTAGACATAAAATGATTCATTCTTAATTCAGTAGGCAGCTCTCACAAACCACAGACTTGTAAATAAAAAAAAAAAAAACGAAATCTCATTTTAGAGAATTCGTAATGTTGAAATATGGCCGCAATTTGGCCACATTCATCCCCAAAAAGTGATTTATTGCGTTCCACGATCACTCATATAAGCTGCGGTCTACATTATCCTCTGATTTATAAGGGATACAATACGGCGAATTTACTACCAAATTCTTATAATAGAATAATTGGGCCAAATCTGTGTTCCCTGAAAAGAGAGTTTATATATATTATGGCAAAATTATAATTCTTATTGTGTGGGTAAAAAAACCTAACGTAAACTTCTTGCAAAATGCTTGTTGTTACTAATTACCGCTGTTTTTATTTTCTCTTCGATGTTTTATTTATTATTTTATTTTATTTATATGGGACATTAAACAGTGCTTACGGGATATCCTCCGTGATTGGCCATTATTTTGAGCTCCCGTAAGTGACAGTATAAGTTTCGTTTTAAACCGTGTAAGCTTAAAACAATATTTTATTAAACTGTAAGTTATGTGCGTGTAAATAAAAGAAAGAAAGCATCTTAGATGATATGAAAATTAAATGACAATAAAACTTTGCTTAAGTACAAGGAAGACTAGGGTTGTGCATCATCTCATCATAGAGCACATTGCGTGGCTTACCCCCAAATCGATTATGGTAATTCGATATTCGAATCGGAACAGGTGCGTCGAGCGTCAAGAGTAACCACGGAGAGTGGTTGGAATGGGTCGGATAATGAATTCATGTTGAAACTTTAATATGGAGGCAGAATAAGATTTTATTATTATAATTATTAAATACGCTCGAGGATGTGTATGACGAAGCGGAAAACCTACTCTTTCGGAGAATTCCAACTCACCTAACACTAGTTTATGGAATTTTTTACACCTTAAGATAATATTATGAAACTTTTATCCATAAATCATGAAAAAGAAATTAAGTGAACGAAGCTTTTAGCATTGTAAATTCACAAAAGATAAGGTAAAGAAGCAATGCGATACAGAAAATGACACCCAATTAAATAGGCGTTAGCTAAGCATGTGGGCCGTATCATTTAGTCCACATTGCTATAGTAAACTACGTGTTAGTCTTTACAATACTTTTCCTGCGATCCTCATTCAAATGAAAAATTCCTTTGATTCAAAAAGACATCATAATAAAATAAAATAACACATCAAAGGACCTAAAATCATTTTAAATCGCGAATCGAATGTGATTTCAAGCATCGATTCCCTTCGATTCGCGCCCTCGCATCGCTTGCGTGCCGCAAATCGCATCACGCAGATATAAGTTTTGAAAGCGTTCGAATATTCAAAATTCAAATTGAACTGGCAGGTGGCGCGTGCTCTATGCATTTATTTTGCTTATGGCCGCGAAAAATTAACAATACTGCCGATTTTTTATGCTCAAAAGGAAAATTGTTGTTTTTTTCATATTGTTACATGAGTAATTAAAGAGTTTTCTTTTTCAGAATGTCAATTTGTTTTATGATCAAATTATTTTTACTTAACATCACGCATGCTATCCCCGAAGGGTTAGGCAGAGGTGTAATTATATTGTTACCTAATAGTACCTTCACCCATATTTCACTAGTTATTCACCAGTTGAAGTCCCATGTAATAGGGAGTAAGCCTATTGCCATCAACCGGGCACAAATCCAGAATCCGTGGCTGCTACTGAACACAAATTCCTGATGAAAAAACCTAATAACACACAAATTATTTTTAGTTTACAAAAATGCTCTTAATTCTTATTTCAGCTTTTTGTTGCAGGAACACGAAATGTTTTGAGGAAAAAGGTCCTAGGTAGGTACCTTACTTACATTGCAAGAAATAACAGCTATTTGTCTTATTGAGTTGGTTTGAGTCTGTTTCGTGTGAAAAAAAGGATTTTTTTTCCCCACCCATAGACATATCATAGACAATAGCTTACCAAAACACATTGATCAGATGACTGGTTAAGTACCTCACCCTAATAACTCCTCACAAATTCAGTTACTTTTTGTACAAAAACACACGTGCATAAAAATTAAAGATGGAATCCATCAAGTACTTAGTTACCGTATCATAGCGCAGTACCACTCAGGGTGGCGTACAATACGCCCTCGTAACGCCACGCGGCGCCCATTATCGGCCACGAATAAAAAACAGTGGCCCATTGTGGGCCACGCGTCGACACTCGATACCTCTACTTTATTAATTTTGACAGGTCCTTGCATTAGCTTGTTAGTTCTGGGCGTAATTATCGTGGGTTTTGAATTCACTCGTAGAAAGAAAATATGTTTTTTTACGAGAATGCACTCCTTGCATTTCACATCACCCAGAGAGCCTAGAGTAAGTAATATTCTATCAGCGAAAACATAACATAACATCACGCTAGTACTCCCCGAAGTGTGAGGTCTATACCTAATAGAACACCTGCATATTTCGCCTGCTACGTTTAAGTCCCATGTAGTAGGGGCAAGCCTATTACCATCAACTGGGCAAAAATCCAGACGGCGTGGCTGCAACTACAAAATTCCTCATGGAAAACTCAATAACACTTTGCCCGACCTGGAAATCGAATCTAGGACCTCATGCTTAACAGTCGCACTTGCGACCTCTAGATCAACGAAGCAGTCAGCGATAACTATGATGGAAAAGTCAAAAATATTGACTGACATAAGCTATCGAAAAGTTTAAATGTCAATCTTTTTGACGGTCGTTGTCGAAATACGAAACGCTTCGCTTTGCTTTGTCTACCCCTCTGGACTACTCTGGACAAGTTAGTCACAAAACAATAATAGGTATGAGGTTATGACCTACAGTTAGAGACCAAAAGGGCGTCTTCAAAAGCTGGAAAAGTACAACCTTTAAAAATGAAGGTAACTTAGTTACAATTTTTCATACACGGTAACAATAAAAATCGCATTATAAAGTAATTATTCCTTGCAGATGTCTTTAAAGTGTTCTGTAAAGTCTTAAACAGAATAATTTAATATTTTACCGGTAAACATTCTAGATACAACTGCTGATAACTTAATTGAAATCGCTTCAGGACTTACATAAACTGTCAACGACAAAATAAAAACGACTATAAAGGACGCATTATGCTAAAGTAGGCGGTAGATTATATTCTAGCTAGGTGTGTCAATATAGTTGGTATGAAAGGTCCCACCAAAAAATAATGATTAGATTAGGTAGAGCCTATGGAGCTTTACATGATGTTGCTGAATTAGGTTGTATGTTTCAGCATTATATAGTTAAACCTCATAGGCACACTACTAGGGGAAATAACAAGGCTGCATGTCACGAGCCGACTTTGATTCCATGTCAATCAATTAAAAAAAAAACATTATTTCCCTAATCAGTCAGCCTCTTTAAAAACAAACCCCTTGCTAACACGTTGGCGCGCAAAGACAAAAACTGCATGTCGTGAAGCGTGTTTAATCCCCTACTGATGAATTAAAAAAAACATATTTCCGTTATAAACCAGCCTTTTTCTAAACAAAAGCATTCTATTTCCAAACCCAGTCTGCATGCCACGAGCCGACTTTGATTCCCTGTCACTCAATAAAAAAAAACATGTTTCCCTAATCAGCCAGCCTCCTTGAAACAAAAGCTAACTCGTAGGTGCGCAAAGACAAAGGCTGCATGTCGCGCGGCGCTTGCTCCCCGCGGCGCGCCCGCTGCGCGCATGCTCCCGCGCACGACTCCCGCCGACGCCCGCGCATGGTGCAATCACACGGGCTCTAATTGATTGACGAATGGATTGGTGAAGGAGTTAAGGAAATGTGTTTGGTTTGAGCATGACGTATTTTGTCAATGGGATGAACTGCTTTGATTGGGGGGAGTGATGGTGTGGTAAGAACACCTGCCGACCGCGTTAGCATAGGATTCATTGACGAATGGATTGATAACGCAAAGGTGTAAGGAATTGCTTTAGTGGGGGATGAGTGATTTTGTCAACATGCAGATTTGCTTTGATTAAATTTGACAGCTGACGCCCGCGCAATGATACGGACTAATTGATTGACGCATGGATTGATGGAGACATTGTGATTGGTTTCAGGAATGATTTCGTCAACAGGAAAGTTTTATTTGGTTGGACGGTAGAGGTGATGAGAATTATGCAAGAAGAAGACATGCTGCACCAATCCCAAACAAATTGGGATAAGGGTATCGGAATGATAATGGATGCTGTGATCAGAATTGCTGGTGAAGAGCTCTTTAACAGCTTAACTTATTCCAGGCTGTTCTGGGACTGCTTTATACCCAAAATCGCTGCCCAAAGTCAAGGAAGTGAGGAAGACAGCCGTTATAAAAAGAGAGAACCAGCAAATTAATTTTTGATAATTACCCCTAAAGAAAACCAGTGAGAAACAATTGTTTGGAAAACAGAAATCCATGAACACATTGCCCTTTTAACTAAAAGCATAATAACTTCAGTAAACTGTAACAAAAAAGCAAACACGGTACTTCTACATCAAGTTAAATAAAACTCCCAACTGAAACATTAAAACCGAACCTTCCTACAGAAACCACAATATTGTTCAGTCCTACGGACTTTATCGTATCAACCATTGTTTTCTCATAAACCAACTTCCAACCGAATCTTACATTTTCATCTACACTAAAAACATTATTATTACGTCTCAAATAAATCGTTGGATATGACACAAGGGGTACCAAATAGGCGCTTTACAGTGCCCACTCTGCTATCCCGTCATTACTCATATTAGATTTGTGGGTCCCCGATAAAAAACCCAGATAGGGTGATTATAGCCGGGCCTTCGTATAATTTTGGGGTCTGTGACGGTGATCCCCTTTTGTTATTTTTTGCTAGTTTATTAAAAGAATAGTTCTTTTTTGTGTTGTTGTTGTTTAGACTTTGTGGCGCAGCGCAGTGGTGTGGTGATTGATTTTTGTGATTTACTTTCTTTTGACATTTTAGCTAGGATTTTTTCAAGCAGTCTTGATTTTCACCATATTGCTTTTCGCTCATCGCTGCGCTACTGAATCTTTATGACATTTAAAATATTGATATTATTAATTCAATCTTTAATGGAAAATTATGTCTTACTTCCCAGGAGTGGTTTGAATCTGACTGATAACAAGTTGCTGTAGTAAAACTACAGAACACTACCTGCTACGATCCTTACACATACCTACTCCTAATAAGTGAAATAAAGAAGAAAAAGGTTATTGTATGGCGGAACTAAGTCACAAAGATATATAACATTACAATTGATAATAATTAACAAGATTCAACTCTAGACCACTAAAACCAAGGGTGCAAAAATATCCCAAAAAAAAAACAAAACAATAATTTAAACGAGCAACACTACACATCTCACCTACATACAGAACAAAGACAAAACAGACCCATCAAACAATATCCGAGGCCAAAAAAAGAAGCACATCATGCTTTAAAAAAAAAAGAAAAAAAAAAGAGTCTTTTCATGAGCGCAGTCCGGTGAAATTGTGTATGGGCGGCGTGGCGGCGTGGCGGGTCATTCATCGTGACAGCCCGCGGCTCTGGTACCTACTGGCCGTACCTACACTATTGCACGGGTAGAGGGGCTACGAGGTCGAGGTAGTATGGGACTGGTTTTAGTAGTAAGTACACCCAACTTGGCAGAAATGTTTTTTTTTTTAAACTTCATATACAAGAGTGGTACATAGGCTGTTTAATGCCACAAGGCATTCTCTACCAGTCAACCTTTGGGCCAAATAGGACAGCATTGTGATATAGTACAAAAAATAAATAAGAAAAATACCATTTTGTGTTTTATAAACCCATCCGACATACAATAGTGCGGTGAGGTACAAAACGTGACCCACTTATTGGACTGTCCTCAGTGGCCTGTCTAGGGGCCAACAATACGGCAAGCCCCTAGGGCAAGCAGACTGTTCAGAAACCCTAATATCATGAAGAGTTATAAGGCAACCACTGCTCTTTTGAGGATCTGATGAACGCCATTACGCCAATGACGCTCGTAGTTGATATGTTTTTCAAGAAAATACCACAATTAAAACTAGACCAGAAAGTCCACAATCCACTCAACTCATTGCCACCCTACACCCAGCTATTACCTTTCTCAGTACAAGTAGAATATAAACTGTATCTGTGCTATTTACTTAAATATATAATCGGTGGACTATTGTGAAATTACCCGGAGTACATTATGTACTATGTTATCGTAAATAGACCACCGGCGTGTCTAACTAATGACTACGACAGAAGGAGATATAGTGGCGCTAAACGGTCTGTACAAAGTGTCTGGCAGCGTTGTAGGATACTAATACCACAGATAATAAATAATTCTAATACTGAATATGTTTACTTTGACATCATTTTGTCTTTTGACATTGCAATTGTTAGCTTTGACTAACTAAGGTATAATCTAATCGATATCTTCATAACATGGCTAAAATATGCACTTTTCTAACATGTATCTCGAGTCAAAGCTTTAAATTAAAAAGATGTTTCGAGTGAGCAAAATGTGGGTGTACTAAGGGAACCTACTCCCTCTGCCTAACCCTTCGGGGATTACAAGCGTGATGTTATGTCATTTCGAGTGAGAGTATAAACAGCTAGATCTAGCAACCCATCACTGATTACTCGAAGCTTAAAGAAGTGGATCTAGATAAAGTTAAATTTGTAAAATTGCAAAAACCGAGAAACAGATTAGGTACTACAATACATAATAGGTGCGTAATATTTGTATGCACGTTTTATGAAAACCTTGGTCTGTTTATACACTTTCTTTAAACTACGCAAGAAGTAAAACCTAGAGGATTGTATTTTGTTTGCATTAGTTCTTGATATTCGTTTGCTTAGTATGTGTTGGTGAAATTACTGTACCTATCAATATCGATCATTAGTCACATCACAAGTAATAGGGTGTTTGCCTGAAAAAATCTATTTAGTCCTTCAGTTAGATTATCAAAAATTGGACACGTATTTTTTATTTTGTCATTTAAACGAAAAATTACCACGATACAGCGCGTTGAAATCTCGCGTGACGTCACAATTTGTTTTACTTTTTACTGTCCAGTGACGTCACAAGCCCCCTCTCTTGAACTTTGATGCGCTGCACGGTGGTTCCGCCTTAGGTCATAAATGCAAAAGTTTCATCATCAATTACCCCCAATTTAATTATCTATAAAGATTTACCGATAAACAAGCTACCCTAAAGTATGAAAATGTCACCCATTTTACCTAATTATCACTTATTTTTCTACCTTCGAAGTGAACACATCATTACGTTGCGCTCGCCTTATCAGTAACTCATTAGCACTACTATTTGTGTAACTGTGAATTCTCAGAATTGCATTATTTTAGAGTGGTGTTTGTGACATGGATTTCCAAGATCAAGGTATGTTAATACTAATTAATTATATTTTTAAGTTTTATTTTACTTATTATGACGTATTTTTACGTGCTACGCCACACAGTATTTCTACCAAATAAGTATCTTATAGTTGACTTCACATAGACCTACAAAAAATTGCGACCATAATCGAATACTCTCACATATCTTATATTAAAGATTGCACTGTCTATTTTGAAAATATAAATGGTTGTTTTGCGCCCTTTTGCTCATTTAGTTGCTATATAGCCTCTACGACTGCGTAGGCTCTGTTGTAGCACGGTCTACGATACATACGTAAATTATTAATTTTTTTTTTTCAGATACTTTGATTAAATGTTCTTTCTCAAGGACGCATTTCTTTGAGATTTGGTCTGCCATAAATGGAACTGTTCCTCTGAAACATCAATACGTGTTGGAAACTATTCTAGCTTCACTGGATGAGGTCGAAAATGTAGACATTAGGAACTTAGATAGTAAGATACTCAATTTATGTAAAAGTCTTGATAGATTTTGGAAAATTGTCTCTAGAAGTAAATCAAAATTTTTGCAAAAGTACTCAGATTGGTTAAATGAAATTGAATGTGTCGAATTAGTAAGGGGTAATGAGAAGTGCACTCAAGAAAACGCGAACCAGCCCAGACCATCTTGCGAACGCGGAGCGTTATGTCGAGGCAGGTTTTAGATTGATTAAGAATTTAGTTTAAATTGAAATTAGATTGGTTGTTGTAGTTATTTAACTTATTTGTGGTTATGATGACGTTTGTAAATAAATTGTAGTTTTAGTTTTCTTGCCTTTTGTTGTACATAATATATATAATATATATAATATATAAAAGAATACATATTTAATGATAACCCCTTCATGAACAGCGTTAATATCATATTCAGATGTATTTCCGAACGAGTGACAATAAATCTCAAATATTGACTATTTAAATTTATATTAAACAGTACATATTGTACAGTTTATTGTATATAATGTATTAAATTATGTAAATAAAGCATTAATGTACATTAGTGAAGTATTTATTATTATTTACCCTTCAGAAAAATCCCATTTAACAAATTAAATAAAGTAAGGTATTTATGACCGCGCTTGTAGGGCACGTGAACCACCGTGCGCTGTATCGTCGTCATTTTTTGATTATGTGACAAAAGAAAAAATACGTGTCCAACATTTTTTGGTGATCTAACTGACGGACTAAATATTTTTGTTTTTTTTTCGATGTCGTCAAATAGCCTATTATTAGGTACAACAGTTTAGTTCACTTATTCACAAGTTCTAAGCAGACGAACAATGTTCCATGTGATGTGCCCCACCTGCTGGAGAGCAAGGCCTATTGAATGGCAGCCTCGTTGCATACAATACGTAATTATTGGCCTATTGTGGACTAGTGATGTGTTTATTATGTAGCTAGACCGATAAATCACATGTAGAAGTGTTGTGAAAGAAATAACGTTATTTATAGTCGCTTCGTAATTTGTCTTGTTTTGGTTTGAATCTTCAGCCACGCAGTATTGGGGAACACGGAATCAGATTTTTGGGGATATACATATAGATCTTAATTAATTTAAAACTAACACAATTAATAAACATTTCACATTAATGTTTGTTTTTTAGCCGCTGGTATTTTTTTTTTTTTTTTTTAAATTTCAAATAATATAAGAAATAATAAATAAATAACTACTGTATTATTATATTATATCGTGTTTTGGCTCAGCCAGGAATTTTATTCAGCGAGATGCCCCAGGAATTAGAGCATTCTATGAGACACAGTAAAAACAACCTTCACTTATTTTTGTGAATGGCTTCTGGCAGTTCAACCTAGGAGGTTATCGTCTGCTTAACCGGACTATCCTGTGGGTGCCTAGAGTGTAAGGCCTCCAGCCAGGGCAAACAACCTACACTTGTAACCAACACCTTTTATTGTTTTTTCATAGGCCAAAATCCATATCTCTAGGGGTGCACCAACTACCATAGTGCTTGACTAAAAAAACTGACTAATTATCTATGAACGCTACACTATATTGACTATTGACAGGTTAGATCGGCCTAGCTCTAGACTCTAGAGTATGATCGTATAACATGACATCATAAACTGAATCGAAACAATGTAGTCATGTTCTATTTCCTCAGAATTACTTATCTGTGGACCTCACGACTTTTTCTGAGAACATAATTACAGCTAGCGAAAGGTGTGTGCTTAAGGTACACTTCTGCGTAATCTTTCGAGGAAATACAGGGTGACTGGGAAACTCGACCTGTTCCTTGAAAGGGATTCTAATGGTCGTTAGCAACAAATTAAGTCCGAGTAAATTAAGGGGTCAATATTGGATGGTTACTGAGCTGTGTAGGTTCTTCGACTTAAAGTTTTGTGACTTGTTATCAAAAAGAAGAAGAAAGAAAGAAAATACAATTACTTGGGACAAGTGCACACAGTAAAAACTAAAAAAAAAAATGAAAACTAAAAAAAAAAAAACTTAAACCAAAACAAAAAATAAAATAATGTGACACTGTGTCCCTCACGGCTGCGCCAAATAGGCCCAGTTTAGCAAAATGCCGGACACAATTATCAAAAACAAGTAATTATGAAAAAACTACTCCACTCTAAAAAAAATATTGATACTTCTTTGAGAGCTGAAAAATGAGTGATCATTGAGTGTATAGACGTGATGTTTTGTTATGTTATATTAACAGCTAGTTAGGAGTTTTCCTCACAAATGAGCCCATGTAAAGGCACCGGACGTTTACACAGCGTAGACTCGGCGTAGCAGATGCTACACAGCTGCGTAGGGACAGGGTTGGCGTTATTCCGATGTATGAAAAGCGTTGCGCGTAGTAGGCGTAGGCGTTAGTCGGACGATTCGACAGCTTTTTCAACGTTTTTTAGACATTTGACTAAAAAGCAGTGATAGCCTAGTGGTGTGACCGTCGGACTACCAAGTGATAGGTCTCAAGAACCCAAGACATGACACGCACCTCTGATTTTTCGACTTCACGTGCGTATTGTATATTTATCACTTGCTTCGGTGAAGGAAAACATCGGAAACCAGCATGCCTGAGAGAGGTATATAAAGCCAAGTCAGAGGCCCTAGGGCGGCATAAAAACTCTGACACCAGGTTACGCACGATAAAGAAGAAGACATTTGACTAACGCTACGCTGGACGAACGTTTAAGAGGTGAAAGTTTTGACCTCCAAGGCAGATATGATCTCAAGATGTTACAAGACCCCATAACGCTCACCTTGACAAAAAAACCGAATGTTTTTCAGAGCAGCAAGTATAACGTGTGGTGCGTACTGACGCGGGCGCTCCGTGATGCCTGCGGGCGCTCCGCTTGCGTTCTGCCACTTCGGTAACTGTATGCCACGGGCGGGCACAGAGTGGCGCAGGTGGGAGAGTCTGCTGAAGAATGTAACTAGTAGATGGCCATTTGATGTCTTTTTGTTGTATTGCCTTTGCCCCTGCTAAGCTCGACTTCTGTCGGGCAGTGTTATGGAGTTTTTTATCGGGAATTTCTCTGTAGCAGGACGGAAATCGTTAGTTCATGGTGCTACCCCTTGCCATGGGTCCAACCGACTTAGCCGGAATTACAGTGGCGTGTCTAGGGGCCAACAATACGGCAAGTCCACAATTCAAGCAGACTGTTCAGAAGCCCTAACATCATGAAGAGCGGTAAGTTATAATGGCAAGCTGAAGTTTTAGGCTTGTATGAAAGTACCGCCACTAGGCTGAAACTATTGAACGCCTCCTCCAACGATCCTTGCATGTTGGATATTCCTTTACCTTCGTAGCACCGCCCCAAGTAACATGGAACAAGATGATGATGAAGAGGCAGAATCTACCAGAATGTCACCTGAAACGATCCTTAGGAACATACTGACGCCAGCACATCAAGCTACTACAATCTGTCAAATTTCTTAAATAGATTTTCAACTTTATCGCTGAAGCATTAAGTTCAAGGTTGATTGGGAAAATTTGACAATTTCAGGTAGCATAATGTGCTATGGCGTCTGTACTACCGCACTCACTGACGGTCGACCACTTTCCAACCTTAATACTCAGAGAATAAGGGTCAAAAATGGTCGTCGTATTCCTTCGTCCACTTTCAATCAAATCGTCTTTTAGTCTAAATCCTTAATCTTTGCCCAGAGCTCGCTTCACTAAGACAAATACTTTACTAGTGCTCAATATTCCACAACCCTTAATCCCAAAGCAATAGAGTTCAAAATCGTGTATTGCCTCGATAGTATTACTGCTGTTAAGTGCTATAGGCGTGATTTGAATGGCAGGTGCACGATGAACGCATGTATCTGTGCGAAATGTCTTTATGTATTATAGTATATGAGTAGGTGAGTTATATGTAGTGGAAGTAATGTGTTCTGGAGTCATTTGTAAAGCTTAAGAGAATAGGAAACTATTTTGAAACAAGTGGGGAAACTTTGTCATTACAGCCGAGGCTGAATTCACGTGAATTCAGTGATATGGAGCCGAGAACTACAGTGAAAAATGTCCACGTGATTCAAACGACGTTTTTCAATACGAAGAAAAAAGTATTTTTGACATTAATCTTTATGAAAGTATGATTTAATTTGATTTTTCAGAAAACTAAAAAAAGACAGAAAGATAAAAGAAGAAGAGAGGTCACTAACGTTTCTTACTTTCAGTTAATGTGCCAGTGTCTTCGTAAACATATACTTACTCGAATTTTGTTCTCTCCGAACATTCGCTCAACATATCCATACAAACTCTAAAATTAATTTAGTTATAGCTACAGACCAATTTGTCATACATTTCCCTCTATATTATCGCTTTTATTTTAATTTATTCACCCTTCAGTGTCACCCGAAACGAAACTTTATAAACAGTCGCTTAAAACACGACATGATAAAGAACTCATTTACACGCTGAGTTAACCGCGAAATGGAACGTAAAAAGAACCTATGTTCACAAAGTTAAATTGACAGTTCCAAAGTTGATTGTCATTGAATTTTGCTCTTTAGAACACTAAATATAAAAACCCCATTGCATTATTTTCGTGGTCAATGTAATGTGGTAATATCTATAAAACATGGGCAATTTGAACAAATGTCGTCCGAGGCTGAATGTAATTGAGCTGTCAGATTTTGGAGGGAAACAATCGTTTTGAATTCCGAATTGTAATTAGAATTATTGTGGTCTGCGCTGTGGTCACGCTTTTTATCATTTAGTAACACGTTCAAAGGTCTTTATATAAATTTTAAAAGGCTTTCTGTCCATCTTCTGGAGTTCTAGGACCAATATGAAAACAAGATGTTTATTCTCGAATACATTTAAAAGTTTGAGAGGCAAAGTAGCTAAAGTTTGTGCGTAGTTTTTCACAACATTTCTAGCTTGTTTTCGTGCTAAAAAGTCAACAAACTCTCTAAGTTAAACGGGAAATTCGCTCGAATAAAAATATCGACGTTAGAGGACCAATTCAATCATATTTTCAAATATATTTGAATATAGGATGAAATATCGAATCCTGATAAATCGCTTTACCTTGAATTTTGACACACAAGTGCCGTAAAAGAGCAAAGTTCACTATTTTTTTTTAAAACCAACAAAAAATCCTCAATTAAAATAGTCTGGTAGTAACAAGAACGTGGCATTTAATATAGATGATAAATGTTTAGAATATTAATTCTGCGTTTGTAATGAAGCTATCTTTGACGCACCCCACCCGAGGGTCCAACTCATTTCGCGCCTAATTTGAGGTCGATTAAAAACAAATTTCTATCAGAGTGCATTCAGCTTTTTAAATAGTGCTGTGACTAACGTCGATTGCGGAGTATGAAAGCTGGTGATTTTTTTCAGGAATGATTTATGCGTTTTGAAAGAAAATTTAACTGTGGTTTAATTAAATGAAATCAGAATAGAAAGTAACTTTCGTTAGAGTAATGGTTAGTCTTCCGATTTTTTTAAATCTTTTAAAGTACCATCGACATATTCGCAAATTTTCTGAGTAAGCATTGCTGCAAGTTTTGTTGCGGTTTAAACTTTTTTATTTATTTAAAATTAATGTACAAAAGTGGTAAGTACATAGGCGGACTTAATGCCACAAGGCATTCTCGGCCAGTCAATCTTTGGGTCAAATAGGACAGCATTGTGATAGAGTACAAAAATAATAATAAGAAAGATACCATTTTGTTAACATAAATAGGTACATACTAATACACATATTTACAAATAAAGTGAAATGAACTAATTAATATATATTATAACACATACAAATAGTCCAAAATACGAGAAACCTTATAATAATTACTATGACTACTAATGACTAGGTTGTGAGCAATTTAGTCTGATTTCAAAAAGTACTTCCGAACTGTTCTTTTGAAAGCCATTTTGCTTTCAGCTTTTTTAATGCCAAGGTTTATCAATCAAGTTTCACAGAATTTTAAACATTTGTGCGGTTACAAACGTCAGTTTTATCGATAACTAGTCCTGTGACCTGTCCCTACCCTCCCCCTAGCGTTCACTTGTGTCCCTGCACATATTGAGTTCGCCTTTGATCTCCGCTAGAGCTGTCATCGTCCAAACACCACAGACAATCACGCTCGGTTACTAACACGGTGGTGACTTTCTGCGTTTTTAGCAGCCATTAAGTGGCTATCTATAGGGTGACTGGTAATTAGTGACCGATACTTAAAAACACGTGATTGTACTCATGATAACAAACAACTTGCCCAAAGAACATTTTTTTTAATACTCATTCACTTTTATCACAATAACACAACAGTGGAGCATTACGGAATGGGGTTGCGAGCCACGCGGTGCTCTGGCTGCCCACTGTTCCACGGTACGATAGTAATGAGACAGAGCGGCGACACGCGGCTAACAGCTGATAGGTCAAAGGCGCGCTCGCGAATTTCATACGGCCCGCTGTTGTGTTATAAAAGTGAATGAGTGGGGTGAAAAATCAAGTTTAGGGTAGAACTCAATGTAACGCACTCAAAACATTGTGCTGATGGATGGATTATATAGTACGGGGGACGTGGAGGTGTTTAAAGTTAAAATCTTACATTAAAAACATGTATTTAAAAAAAAAACTTGTGAAAAAGTTGGAACTTTGACCTCCAATATCTCCGTAACTAGAAGGCTCCCAGATATGGTCTAGAAAAATAAAGTGATCACAATGACGGGGAAAACAAATGCCTCTCGGCTTCGTTAAGGGTCTTTTAACACCCTTTAAATACACCTTTGCGAGACATTACCCATGTGTTTCGGACAATCCAATTCTTACGAACCTTGAATTGAACATGACATTATCGGTGATGATAAAAAGTTTGTTCAATCATGTTATGAGTCAATTGTCAACACACACGCACTATGAGCTACGCCCCTCAGCCCCGTTTGCATCAATTAACATATTGGACTCGCGCCTTTGATCTCGCACTAGTGCTGTCATCGTCCACACACGACAGGGACCAACATGACAAAGTGGTGGCTTTCTGAAATTGGGTCTTTTGGACCTTGTGGATGTTTTTTTTTTACTATACGAACTTTCATCTTTGCTCTTTAAATTACTCTGAATAAAATATCTGTTTAAATATGGAACAGACTGGCAAGAGATAGAGCGAAATGGAGCAGGCTTTCACCGCCAGAGCGGTCCTTACAAAACACACAATAACCAATTAAGATGTAATGCTAACAAACTAGAATAAGCATAAATACTAAAATAACAAATGTAAAACCTGTGTAAGGAATAAAAAAAGCTATAATTATTATATTATTATGTTTAAATATGACACCTAGACACTACGCAAAAAAAAACCTTACAATTTTGAAAATAATTAAGAGACTATAAATAGATTTTTTTTTGTATATTTTAACCCCTAATTGGTTGTGTGACTTTTTATAGGTTCATCCAGCCAGCGCATCTATGAAAGCTTAGAACTTTTTCAATCCTTAATTATACGCGCTGAAGTTCCTGTTAAGTTCATAAAACACGTGTATTTCGTATTTTATTTATAAGACCAGGGTGTCACGCAGCCCGTTCATGTAACTTTTTAGGCTCGCTGCGCGACCAATTAAAGATGAGTGAAAATACAAAGAACTTCGTACAACCAAACCAATTAGTTCGTGACCTTTTTCGCTCTTGAAGCAACAAACCATTAAATCAGTTTACTTAGTTAAGCAACTAAAATACCAAAGAGTTTCCACGTAACAATCACTTAGTCAAGAATGCAGCCGCATCATTAGGCCCTCAGAAACAATACGATCCCTACAATTGACATCGATCCAGAGCACTGATGAGGAGCGTATCACGAACTCGTGATCCCGGTTCACACGTCACATCGCCAACACATGCAGCATACATCAGCCTTCTCTAATTACAAACCCTAAGGCTAAACCCAGTAAAAAACTCACGAATATGACGAAAAAATCTCACGATTGAAACAATCCTTACCGTTTATGGCGGGAATTTTACGAAACGTCAAATTAAAAGTTCGAATTTGGAATTTTTCCGTTGCGTTCGCGAAGTTGGTTGTATTTAGTGCGGCCCTTGGGGTAGTCGTGTGGCTAGATCATGACCGCCGGGGGGACACCGCAATGGGGCACAATTAGGTTGCTGCAGTTGGCAGCACCCACTCATCTCGGTAATGTTGTATGCCTGCTGTGTGTAATTTCTGAAAGTGTACCGTGCAGGTTGTTTATATTGTTACTGCTTTTAATTTTAGTTACTGCTTTTAATTTTATTGAGTAAAAATGGTATGTTAAGCCTATTTACGTTCCGGGGCTACGGGACAGTTCGAAAGAGATACCGCGGCCCTGGAACACAAAGGGCTAAGAAAGAACATGGATGGCTTTTAGTCAGTATTTAAGTCTGACACCCCTGAGCGGGAGGGTCACATCCGAAAAAAAAGCCCGTTTACGTTCAGAAAAATACATTCTTGGTTTATTTAAGCGCCAAATAACTTAAGTGATGTTAAGTGAAACGAAAAAATGTAGCATGAAAAAAAGATGAACTCATTATTAATTACTTGAAAAAAAAGGCCAGGGTCTATTAACATTCATCTATAAAAAAAAAAACAAAAGAATTAACCTAGAAATTAGAAATCACGTACGTGCAATAACACAGTCCCGCTTCTCAACCGCCCCTAGCTATCACAGCCTCACAGGTGACAACTCCAAAAGTAACAACTCAATGTCCTTAGTACTGAAGTTTCCGTTTATTTTCGCTAAGCACGTTCACTCGCACGGTTACTGGCGCAACTTCAGAAAGTTTGCAGTAAACGGAGCACAACTGTCTCGGGGAAGATGCACCTGTTTGGAACTCTGGTCGTGCCATAGAAGTATTAGTTGGTACTTCAGTGCTTGGAATTACACGGTGTGCCTGTCTAAGTTAGAGATTCCAAACATTTCCGGGATTTTATTGGATGCTTGGATTTTCAATTTTCTTCTTCACGTGTCGATTACACTCAAAGGACCATGGGCAATTTTCTATGAACCCTGAACAATTTTCTATGAAACCTGGACAATTGAATTTTATTTCGAATAGCGTTATAATGTCGACTTCACTTCATACTAAGACCTGAACTAAGTCGGCGGAGAACAGTTTTTTTTTTTGTCTTTTTATGTATTTTGCCAAATATTTTACCTAATCAATCAATAATTTTTTGGCAGGCATCAAAATACACAAAATAGATTTATACAATAATAAACTAATACTCAAACTAATAACAAATTGTGTAAAAATGATGCGACTTTGAATTTGGATACTAAACCAGACAAAACATAATAAAAATCGTATCCATATTCATATAGCAATCTAAATGAATATATGTGGCCACAGTTTTAGCGGTTTCAGTGGCGTCGTTCAATTCCTGTAACGCGCAGACACAGGACTCGCCGGGCACGATATTATAATGGTATTAACCAGTTTATAAGTTAACTCTGGTGCGCGCTTTGTCTTATACATAAGCCAGTACATACGTACCTACACAGAAAGGTGTGCGTCTCGCGAGGCGTGGCTAGCTTCCTCGCGGCAAGGCATTACAGCCAGTGGTTAAGGCGATATAACTGCCTCGCAATGTAATGTAGGCTACATAGTCTTATAGCGAGGTATAATCGGATTATGCTCGTTGGAATTTGACAGCTGAATAGGTTCTGTGAAAAGGTTATTTTTACAAGATGTGTTTCCGAGAAACTTTCAGGGCGTATTTGATTGCCGGAAGGGGTGATCTAAACAAAAAATGTATTTGTAATGTGTTTTTTTCTAATTGTAATCTTCGAAAAACTATCGGAATCGGTTATCGTGGTTTGGACATGTGATGAATGTAGTGAGGAAAATGTTGAGTGTGAATGAAGGCTATAAGAGTAGAGAAAGACCAAAGAAACGATGGATGGACTGTGTGAAGAATATGGGTAGAAAAGAGGTGTCTGCTGAGATGACGAGTAATAGAGAAGTATGGAAGAAGAAGACATGCTGCGCCGACCCCAAATGAATTGGGATAAGGGCAAGAGAATGATGATGCTGACATGTGTTAAGGAAGTTATTCAAATTAAATAATAATGTAGGGCAAACGTAGGGCAGATAGGTCACAGCTTTTTCACAGCTTAAAATCTTACTTAATAGTGCTCTTCATAATGTTGGCTCAAGGTAGGGTTAGATGGGCTGCGGGACTGTTCGATAGAGATACCGCGGTCCTGCAACACAAAGGGCAAAGAAGGAACATGGATGGGTTTTAGTCAGTACGAGTCTGACACTCACTTCCACTCCGCCCAGAGCGGGAGGGGTCATAAGACTTTAAAAAAGAAAAAAACATCAGTTCTGTATGCAAATGAACGTCATTTGGTTGATAACAGACGATATTTGATGATTTCCCATCCGAAAAAAAAGGTAGGGTTTGATTATGTCATCTTCTTGCCAAGTAGACTAAAGTTTTAATCGCATGTCATTACATAATCACAATATTTTATCGTCACTCTAATCTACCAGTGATTGAGGATAAATAAACCTCAATAATTACATAATAGCGATAATTTAAATAATATATAATAGTCGAACGGAACTTCGTGACTATAATATTGCGATATGTCATATAACCAACAATATTATTATTTTATATCGACGATAACCCATTATTAGGTACGACAAACTTAAGCATGCATTTCTATAAACCCTTATTTACTGGAACTTAAGACTGATTATCGCCTGAAATAATGGTAGAATGTGAAGTAGTGATTATGTACCAAAGAGGTTTTGTTAGTTTATCGGATAAATAATAGCAACTGAGCAAGGCATTATTGCAGTGTTCCTTTGCCGTGTAATTTTCCTATTTAAGGGGTTGTGATTAAACCAATATTGTTTTAAACAAATTAGATATTGTTAAGGCTAATGCTCGTTTTTATTCACTGAATGAATGCACACTATTGTTGTATTAAAAAATTAAGTAATGCGTAATAATATTTAAGTGACGCTTATTGTTAGTGGAAACAGGTTTTAATGTAAGACACGGTACAAGTTTATTAAATAAGATTTTCTGATCTACTACCAGAATTTTGAGTTCAAAGTTCATAATAATTAAGGAACCAAGTCTTGATCTTTGATAATTTCCACAAACTTTAGTGTTTTGAGTTAGAACTCTTAATACTAAAACAATGAGAAAGTTTGTTTCAGTACTTTCCGTAGCAGAGGTAGGTAAATTACAAAGTTTTCTTACAAATGCGGATTTAAATAGTTACTTTGAAATGTGGCTAAAAATAGACTTTACCTACTAAAATCTAAGAGAAGAGACATTTCAATTTTTTTTTTTCTTTAGCCTTTATAAAGGAGAAAGGCTCGGATCCATTCTGTCCTTGGCCCAGGTGTTATAATTAAATCAAAGCAAGCTTTATTGAGACAGGATTTATTAATATGTCTTCATTGAAAATTTGGCGGAATTTGGCAATTCAGGAATCGAATTATATGTAATATAGTAAACGTCAGCGTAACGAAGGAAACCAACGAGTATCATTTTTTAGGATTCCATAGTCAAATTGCAAACGAAACCAATATAATTTTAAAAAATAAATGGGTTAAGAGATATTTTCTGTTACACCGCAGATATAACTTGCTTTTTGCGGTATTTAATCAATACTGTGCGTGCGTAAATATTCATCCCATGGACCTATCACTGTATGTGCACTTGGCGTATTTTTTTACTTATTACTGTACCGTCGCGCGTCCCTGTCCCTTCCACCCCGTATAATTTAAAGGAACTCGATTCGCAATTTTCAGTCGATTATTAAGTACTAGTCACTCGATTTCCATACACATTCTAAGGTTTTTCTATGCATTCTGGATTGCTAAGTATTTAATCGATAATTTTGTTTAACACTTTAATGCAAACACTTTTCTCGCTTCCTAGATTGTAAAATGCAGATTTGCCTTGAAAAAAAATAACGGTTTTTTGGTACATAGTTCAACTAGTTAATGAGCTGAGCCCAGAAACGCCATCATCCTTTAAAACATACTGAGTGTACAATAAATAGTATATTATGTCTTTTTCAAACAATTTGAAAAAAATTTTTCATTCAATGGCTGTTATAGCTTACATGGTTCATATGGCGTGGGTTAAAATCAGAACTAACTCAGTCATATTGTTTTCTCAATCCCATTTCATGAAACACCAAATATTTATATGTTTACCAAAAACGCTCCTCAGACAAAATTATTCAAGCGTCAAAATACCCTTGTAGTATAACACTTTATGTCAGTAATTTGATGAGTACTATTATCATATAACACGTAAGTATAGACAAATAAAATGACAAACAAAACTTAACCCTCAAAATGCGACACTTCGCACTGGCAACCAATAATTAAAATAACGCGAAGCATTGTGCAGCAATTTTAATTCGAATTTCGAATGTAACAGATCTGCAGTGAACGGAGCGAATGAATGAGTGAATGAATGATTGTTATTTAAGCGGGAGTCGCTATTGATCGGTAACAATGCCCTCGGTACTGAGGGACTGTATAAAGTTGAGTAGACTTTTGATATTTTAGAGAAGGGTTTTGTTATTGTTTAAAAGTTGGTATGTTTTAGTTTTTAACTTTTTGATTTTAGTATAACATAGTAGCGGTTTTTAAAGAAACGGTTAGAGATCGAAGCTTTTGCCATTAAAAGGTGTTTCTAGAGAGACACTTCTTCTAGCAACATAAAAGTTACATATACATAAAATAATTCTTAATATCGAATGTTTGAACATCCACTAAATACAAAAAAAACCTGTTTTCGCCATAAGAGTAAAACAAAAATTTAAATAACGTATTATACCACTGTATTCAATTCCCCTTCCAAAGACTATGGTTTAGCAAAGGGTTGCTCAACCCTTTCCCTTTCGGCAGCCATTACAATACACTTCACTTTGGGTACGTTCCAACCTCCTTTACTAACTGATCGCCTGGTACTTTTGTCGCAATTTCGTAGCAATCGTAGCGATTTCGTAGCTTCGAATTTTTGTTTCGTAGCGTAAATCTGGAGTATCATCGCGCTTGGTAGACGTTTATTGGCAAGGATAGGATAATCGAACTTTGAGTGGACTTTGGTATATACACCGTGACTTTTTAGTCGTCTTACAACGGCAGCCCACTTCATGTATCCAAAGACTACGACATATTCATAAACAATAAATAAGTATTTATGAGATTTTAATAATTTAAAAATAAAAATATTATTCAGTATTATGATGCATGACGTAGTTAAAACCCTGTTGCGAGCGATGATCTACTGGACTCGACCTCTGGGTAAGTATGTTCTCCCGTTTGACCCGTAAACATCATTAACAGGATGTTTCATAATTTTATTCTAATGTATTAGGTAGGTAAAAAAAAAAAATATCGCGCCTAGAGCTATTTTATGCCGGGTACTTTGAGTGGACCACCTTTGTAAGACGACTAAAAAGTCACGGTGTATAATATAGTCCTCCTTACCGATTTCGGTAACGGCGACCCTTTAGTGCTATTTCTTTCCCTTATATGACTGGTCGGAATTTGCTCTATTTGGTATATAGTAAGTAGGTAAGGTAAAAAAAGTAGCCTTATGCTCGTCTAAATTATTATTAATCGGAACTTAAATAAATTCCTAAATAGGAATTTCGAAAAAAAAATATATTCGAATTTTAAAATTCTCGACGATGACAACCTATCAGCAGTATCAGCGCGCTTTTATTTAGACATTTATTTATGTTGCGCCTAGTGTTAGTGAAAACATGCGATAGAGTAATAAAATGAACCTCAAATGAGTTACAAAAAAAAATCTTTTTGGTCATCGTCAGCTAGCCTCGTTGCCAACCTGACCACCCCGAACCTGACTAGCTCATCTTTTCAAAAGGTTGTCAAATAAAGGGTGTAAATAGACCCTTAACGAAGCCGAAAGGCAATTGTTCTCCCCGTCTTTGCGATCATATTTTTGTTCTAGACCATACCTGGGAACCTTCTAGTTGCGCGCGGAGATATTTGGGGTCAAAGTTCCAACTTTTTCACATTTTTTTTTTTTAATTCATGTTTTTAATGTATGATTTTTACTTTGAACACCTCCACGACCCCCGTACTATTCAATCCATCCATCAGCTCAATATTTAGAGTGCGTTTCATTGAATCCTACCGCAAAACGTGAATTTTGGCCCCAAAAAAAACGTCGTTTCCCAGCAATAAATTTTTGCGTTAAGTTACTTAGTTTGATGTACATAATGTTTGGTTGACGGCTTAGTGAAGGGTCCGTTTACACCCTGTATAGTCCTCCTTACCAATTTCGGTAACGGCGACCCTTTAATGCTATTTATTTTCTTGCGTGACTGGCTGGATTTTGCTCTATTTGGTATATTGTAAGTAGGTAAGGTAACAAAAGTAACCTTATGCTCGTCTTAATTAACATTAATCGGAACTTAAATAAATTCCTAAATTTAAAAAAAAAAATTGAAAATTCTCGGCGCTGACAAACTATCAGCGCGCTTTTATTTAGGCATTTATTTATGTTGCGCCTAGTGTTAGTGAAAACGTGCGATAGAATAATAAAATGAACCTCAAATGAGTTACAAAAAAAAAACTTTTTGGTCATCATCAGTTAGCCTCGTTGCCAACCTAACCACCCCGAACCTGGCTAGCTCGTCTTTTCAACAGGACGTCAAATATAGTGTCATACTGTTCCTCGGCAACCCAGTCTTTCTCTGTCTTGTAACCGACTGGGTCTTCACTAAGAAAGAAAACTACACTGCCGATGCCGTTTATAATAATCACGAAACAAACCCATATACTCCAATTTAAAATGACCAACATATAACTCACCGAAGTTTGTCCCGTTTACAAGTCGGGCCACGAACAAGTGCACACTCATTTTACTTTTATTTTTATAAGAAATATGATTGTGTAGCGAGCGCGCGGCCAGCCCGGGGCGCGGATATTTTCAAAATAATAATTAAGCGGATACATTTATTATGCCGCACGAATATGTAATGTGCTCCGAGATCACAAAACACATGGTGTTTGATCGTTACAACTTTGTTTTTTCATTGGAGTTTTTCGTGTTTGTTATGTGAAATATGTGAAACGTTTTTGTAATTGAAAAATTGTATGGTGGTGGTAATTTAGGTGGTTTAGTTTGTTGGGTTTGAATCAGTAGTAGCTTAAAGTAAAAAATACAACACTGCTGGAGAGTAATACTAAAATTCACTGAAAGAAAACTGCTGGCACTGCTGGTTGACGAATATTTGGTACTATAATTACTGTATTCTGAACGTTCTTGTGAAAACTGAACGCGATCACCACATGATAACCGAGTCAATATTCCATAACAATAATGACACTGACAGCTCTTAAACTCGGTTTGGATAAGTTGTTTGGAGTTTGTTTCATGAAATATTGTGAAATTCTCTCTTAATCACTGAACATACAGGAAACAAGTATACGTCTGCATGTTTCAATTTATATTAAACGCGCTATCTACAAGTCCAGCCTACAATTATTTCATTAAGATTACTCGTTAATCCATGTCCCGCTGATATACGACGTCGTTTACCAACGGCTTCATTAATTCCTCTTCCTTCTATTACTTCTCCAAGTTTTATTTGCCATAAACTTAATAATTACTAGTGGCACTAAACTCAAGCCTTAAGCTATTGGTAAGATACTCGGTTTGCGTAGCATGACTGGGACAAGACAAATAATTTAAATGAAAAAAATACAGGGTGGAGGGGATACCGAAGCACAAACGATTACCACGTATTCAGTACACCATTCTGAACCCCCACATAGAAATTTTACATCGGTTATTCAGACCGTGTAAGTATTACAGTTTTGTAGGAAACAGCTGTTTTTTTGACAGCGGTGTCCTTTCCACCCTGTTTTTTATGGCATTTTGTAACTACATATAGCATAATATGCTAAAGCAATTGTTTTTTGCATTTTTTTCTTTTTGTTTTAAATGAACTAACGATTCACAAATAGCAATCGTAGCTAAAATCATAATTCAGCTTGTTTTAATTGATCCGACTCTCTCCGGCTCTACTTCAAATATTTAGCCTGACACATGATAACGTTCCCTCAGTTGGGACACAGGCCTCCTCTCAGTGTGAGGGAGTAGGCCGTGGTCCACCACACAAGCCCAGTAGATACCTACATCCCTACAGGTAGGAAGATGTCACATGTACTCGAATTTTTGGTTCTAAGGTTTTCCTATGATATGATATGTTTTCTCGCGATGTTCTCCTTCACCGTTTTGAGAGCAGTGGTGATGAAATAAATTAAACAAGTAAAATGACCTAACTATTATTGTCGTTATTATAAACTATTCCATACCAAAAATAATCCTAACCAAAACGAACCTACGAATTAATGAGCCCACCCCCTGTACGCGATCTAAGCCGTCAGCGTACAGGGTGCGTTCATTACTGCACCGCGGCAGCTGCGCGCGTCGCCCGCGGCTCGGATTCCGCGCCCGCGCCGCTCCACCGTATCGCACCGGACACGGTATGCTACGGCTATGGGCGTATGGTAATTCTGTGAAAGGGATTTTTAATTCTGTAGGTATATGATGGGTTATGGTTGGTATCCGTTTTTTTAGTAGTTCAAATCGTGAACAAATGGTAAATAAGTGTATATTTGTTTGGTGTGATAATATTCTTAACTTTTAATAGTCGTAAGATCCTCGAAGATTTCATGTTTTAATCCAAAAAAAATATTAACGATAAATGCTAATTTCAGATAAAGCAGAAATAAAACTCAATAAACTATTATTCAAATCAATATTAATATTTACTTACTTTTAATTAAATTGTGACTGCATATTACTGCACCTAAGTGTACGGCCATTTTGAATTGAATGTCAAATGAGCAGTTTTTCAGTACTGAAATGGAAAATAATAAATGCAAATGGTTTTTTTACTAAAAACATACAGACAAACTGGAAACATATAAGCAGTTTCCTGCATTAACATCTACCAAAAGAAAATATGATAAAAACAAATACCAACACTGCCTCCGGCCATTACTGAATTCATTCGCAACAGCGATGTATTTTTGAATCGAAAATAATCCAGGTGTTAAGTTTAAACAAAATGTGAATCATTATATTTCGGCATTTTGGTTTTTTATAGGTTCCTTACTCTACAATAAAGCTTTTAAATTTGCGATTATCCCAAGTTTAGTTATACTCGTACAGACAGTTTTTCCATTAGATAATGATTAAAGTTATAAACGACTAGCGGCCGGTCCCGGCTTTGCACGGGTGGACATTTATTTTTAAACATTTTGGAATAAAATATAGCCTATATTACTCAGGGATAATATAGCTTTCTAATGGTGAAAAATTTTTTGGAATCGGCACAGTTGTTTTTGAGTTTATTCATTACAAACATACACACACACAAAAATACAAATCTTTCCTCTTTATAGTATTAGTAAGATATGAGCGTGTTACTTTAATCACTAACACATAGGTATTGTATTGTATAACGGGCTGGTGTCCGCAATTCCACTTCAAAGCACGTGCGGAACACATAGGCAAGCATCATAAAAGGAAAATTCAAGTTCTTCAGCAACGGAAGATTTTGGGTAGTATCCAAGTAGACACTTTGATTAATAAGCTACCTGACCTTAGTAAGAAACCACAGCATTGTATTTCGTACTACAACATTTTTTTTCAACATTGCCCAAACTAGGAATTTCTCCTGTACCGTGGGTGTGTTTACAAACATTTAAACTCACATACACAAACAGCCAGACCTGGAACAACTACCTGTAGGCCATACAAATATTTGTTACATCATTATATCTTTAAAGCAAGTGACAAAACAAGCGTTCCTCACTTACTTAAACCAAGAGCTTCTCATGCATATGATGTAAGTCTTCAAAAAGCAATCGGTATTTGTAACCATGGCAACGGCGTCGTAAGCATGAAACATCATTGCCTCGCCTATTACGAACCCTCAGCAGCTCATCCCAACCGTAGCATTGCCCAAACGGGCACAAACACACCTTGATGATCTTCTACCAACCACCCACAACACCATGGACCCTCGTGACAAACAAAAAGAACTATAACACCACTTAATAAAGTGCATTTTGAAGTGAGCGGAGGGTCTGTGGAAAGTGGTAGCGGCCTAAGGCGATTTTGCATGCCTCTTGCACGCAGAAATGAAAACTCCATGTCGGAGTAACTAAGTTGTTGTCAAATTGATTTTAGACACGCCTTTGTGCAAGTAAGCTGTGAAGTTTGTTAGATAGACTTAAAAAAAAAAACTGCACATCATCTAGATGTGCAGTTTTTTTTTTTAAGTTTTGTCAAATTAGTATTTGGTTTGGTTGATTGGGACATTGAACTCAAACTCAAACCATTTATTTCAATTAGACCATTACAGGCACTTTTGAATGTTACAAAAACAAAGAAAGCGAAGCATAAGTCACAAGGCATAATAAGTTGAGAAAGTACTGTAGTTGCCCATTCTAAGGGGTAGATCTCTATGGAGAAGAATGGGCAAGAAACTCCATGGACACTCGTTTCAATCAGAATATTGTTACAAAATCTTGGTTACATCATTCATTTGGAGACTAGAACCATCCCAAATCATCATTCTCCTGCCCGTATCCCAATTTATTTGGTGTCGGCCCAGCATGTCTTCTTCTTCCATACTTCTCTATTACTCGTCATCTCCTCAGACACCTCCTTTCTTTCCTAAATTCAGGTATTTAAAAGTTTTGCTTATTCACACGGGTGAGCACGATTAATGTCGTCTTCATATTGTGCGTCTCAGATGTTTGTATAGCCAGTAATAGAGTTAGTATCCGCGAATAGAACAGCTGATTGCTATCAGATAATTAAGCTCTAGTCCCTCGCAGTTCCTACAATTAACAGAGAATATTCAAACAATAAATTGAAACAGCCAAGGGGTACCGTATTACCGAGTACTAACTGGGTTGTGGAGGTCAGATAGGCAGTCGCTCCATGTAAAATACTGGTATTCAGCTGCATCCGGTTAGACTGGAAGCCGACCCCAATATAGATGGGAAAAGGCTAGGCAGATGATGAATTGAAACAGCGAATTATTTGACAGCTACTTACGACGTTCCTAACTTTGAGAATGCACTATCTAGAATAATCTCTGCTCCTGAAGGGTTGGGCAGAGGTATACCTAATAGTACACCCACATTTCGCCAGTTATGTTTAAGTTCCATGTAATAGGGGGCGAATCTATTTCCATTAACCTGGCGTGAATCCAGGCTTAGTGGCTGCTATAAAGAAATTCCTGATGGAAAAACCCAATAACACTTTGCCCGACCTGGCAATCGAACCCAGGACCTCATGCTTAGCAGTCGCGCTTACTACCACTAGACAAACAAGGCATTCCTTTTGACCACTTATACAAACCACCTTTGACATTTACAACCGCATCATTACCCTACATGCAAGACCTGCATTTCACACCCACTCCACCTAGCTCCTCATCAATCATGAACACTTCACTCGCACCGTTTAGTCACGGCCAGTTGCGCCAGCGCCGCTAGGGGGCGCTATCTCATCATCAGCTACAAATTGGACAGTTTATCGCGCAATTTGATTTTAATGTGATCAGATAACATCGTCAATTGTAGGGGAAGATAGTGTTTGTGGAGTCAGTTAGGGTCACTTTGATGTATAAATTGAATTTAAAGATGGAATGTTTGTTACTGGCTGAAAATCGGGGTGACGGGCCACCAGATGTTTAGTCTACATTTAAAACAAGAGCATTCCAAATTGAAACATCTCGGAGGCAAAATTGAAACGTCACATACGTCAAATACATTGAATTGGCCCTAGCGATAGATTAGTCCTATAGACCGACCGCTTTAATGAGTCCTCCGCCTCAAAGGCACATTGAACCTCTACAATTAAAGTCTTAATAATATCCCACAGGATCTTTAAAATAACCATAATCCACGTAGGTATTACGATACAAATTGAACCAATACATGATCAACCTTCAGAATATTCCATTTAAATTGATACGAATATACGGGGTGTAAACGGACCCTTCATGAAGCCGTCAACCAAGCCTTCTTTCTGTACATCAAACTAAGTAACTTTACGCAAAAAATTATGCTGGGAAACAATTTTTTTTTTGGGGTCAAAAATCACGTTTTACGGTAGGACTCAATCTAACGCACTCAGAACATTGTCCTGGTGGATGGATTGAATAGCACGGGGGTCGTGGATGTGTTTAAAGTAAAAATCTTACTTTAAAAACATGTATTTAAAAAAAAACTTGTGAAAAAGTTGGAACTTTGACCCCCAATATCTCCGTAACTAGAAGGTTCCCAGGTATGGTCTAGAACAAAAAATATATCGCATTGACGGGGGAGAACAAGTGACTTTCGGCTTCGTTAAGGGTCTTTTTACACCCTTTAGAATATTCCATTAATAATCGCATAATAAACGGTCTTGGTACCAAAACATTTAATATGATCGATGACAAGTTACATAGGCACATAGTATGACCACTCTAAGTGTGCAGTTCAAAAATTTTCATCAATATGTCAAACTTGGTACATTCATTTTTCTGCAAAGTTAAGTTGGTTGAAGTGTATTCGACACTTGTCTACAAAATGACAGTTGACTAATAGACCAACACTTCGTGTGCTAAGCCTCGGAAGGTGATAATCGTTAACACGATCAACTCTGTAAATAGATTTAAGCAAAAAGTTCTGGCGTATAGTTTTAAATTCATTAGCGAGCAGGCTGGTAATGAAAAGTAATGGAGGGACGTTAACATTCAATTCTAAGAAACTGTGTTGGCAAAAAGGTGTTATACGAAAACAGCTGTCAAGAGGCCATTACGTAGAAAGTGTTGAAGCTCTTGCGCAACCTTTGTCCGCGGATTGATTCGGATTTTATTAACAACTAGCTGTTCCCGGCATGCGTTGCAATGCACCTTTTTCCTATCCTACCCACCTATCCTACCTACCCTACCTACCTACTTACCTACCCTTCTCTACCTACCTACCTACCTACCCTACCTATCCTACCTACCCTACCTACGCTAACTACCCTACCTACCCTACCTTGAATTTTTCTCGCCGTAAAAACCATCATTGAACTCCAAAGAACATTTAAAAAAAAAAATTGGCCAAATTGGTCCAGGCGTTGTTGAGTTATGCGCTTACCAACACATTTTGCGATTCATTTTTATATTATAGAAGATTTCAGGGGTTTTAATTTTTTGCACGGAACCCTAATCCTTTTTTTTAATAAAAGCTGTAGTTACTCCTTATAACTTCAGCTATCTGCTAGTAAAATTCCCGTCAAAACCGGTGCAGCCGTTTCGGAGATTAGCCGGACAGACAAAATTTTTGTTATAAGTACCGTGTATACTTTCCATTTTTGTTTCTTCAATGTATGTTGTGTATCCATTTTTTTTTTGGGGAGAAAAATCACTTTTTACGGTAAAACTCAAAGTAACCGATATTTCGACGCTGTTGCAAGCGCCATCGGGGGTTGACTGGAGAATGTGGATGGATGGAAAATAAATTGCTAAAAGCACAGCGTCGAAATATCGGGAGCTCAAAATAATGAACAATCACGGAAGATATCCCGTAAGTGACGGTATAAGTTTAGTTGTAAACCGTGAAAGCTTAAAACAGTGTTCATATTTAATGGTTTTCTTTACTATAAGGTCACAGATAGTTACTGAATAAAACTTATTAAAGAAAAGAAAGAAAAAATATTTATTTGTCGCAGGGACATGACGTGCATCATACAAAATAACAAAAAAAAAATACAATAAACATAGGTAGGTACAACGCATAACAAATATTTATAATGTGAACAGGACGGGACAAAAAAAAAGAAATACGTTAACATCTTGCACGTCCTGACTGCGACAAGCAGGTTACCACTCAGCATGATGCTGTACTATGGGGAGCCCACAGCACAACGCTGGTTTTCAGTCTAGTATTAAAGTCTTTTCACCCACTCGGACACATTATTTCTCTATCCGTAAGACAACGCATTCCACCCCGGGTCCCCGGCTCGTGTCACGAACTTATTGATTCGTCTGGGGTAGCTCGTCCCGCTCTCCGGGGAAGCTCTCCGATTTGTGGTTGAATAGATTCCTTGCATTATTTGTGTAGTTATGTAATTAGATTAGGTTTTCGATGACAATTTTGTTTTTGTAACTATTTTTGTGGAAGATGTTCTTGGATACTAAGGTGTGTTTTCTTTAAGTTAACCCGTTGGTACCGACTGACATTTATAGATCTTTGACAGTCGTTACAGGTAGTCAGTGGCCCGAAAGACTAACAACCAGTCTTACTAAGGGGTATCGTATTACCCAGTACTAACTGGGTTGTAAAGGTCAAATAAGCAGTCGCTCCATGTGAAATACTGGTATTCAGCTGCATCCGATTTGACTGGAACCCGACCCCAACATAGTTGGGAAAAGGCTAGGCAGATGATGAAAGTGTATTTTCTGTCCTGATCCATTATGTATTTAGTAGATGCATATAACCTAATGTCACATGGTAAGTACCAGACTCTTTATAATGCTCTTTTCAGCTGCAAATATTCTTCCATTTACAGCAGAAATAACTCGAAAAACTTAAACACTTTTCCACCAAACAATTTCCTTCCCAGCAACACAGTAAATATAAACATAAATAAACGTAGTACAAATAACAGTAACGAACTCAGAATAAAGTGTATTTCCTTCACAAGTCAACAGGGAGGCGCCCGTGTAAATTGCTATATCCGGTCGGCCGGTCCATTTCCGCCAATAAAGCCCACTTCCGGTGGCGCTGCCCGCCAGGTGGCAGCACTATTTAGTTTGTTCCGTCGCTTCCGCTGAAGAAATAAGGTTTTCAGTCGGTAAATGTGATTTTACGGCAGTTTGACCGATGTGTCGACGAGGCCCGTTTGCAGGCAAACTTTAATATAGTGCCGTAGTTTTATTTTAGTTTGATATTTATTTTCAGGCGACCATTTGTGTTGAATTTGAAAATAACAGATTTTAACAGACTACGGCTACAAGGCTACGGTCTAATTCTTACCTTCACATATCAATTGAGGTTTTGCGGTAACTGTCATGTACTCGAGGACACTTTCTGAATCATGACAAATCCTGGAAAACCTGAGTTAAGATGTCCTTAAAGTAGGCATAGAGCAGTACATCGGTAAGTTCAATAAGGAACGGTACTCTTTGCTGGTCAACGTCCAACATTATGTATCACTCCACCTAGGATTTTCATCTTCTATCTATACATATAATAAGACAGTAAAAATCTGTACATTGAATATATTTAAAAAAAAAAAATTGAGGGGTGTTTAGAAACAGAAATAAGTAGAGCACGAATCCAAAAATAAAAATCTGTCTGTTTGTCTGTTTGTCTGTTTGTTTGTACACGCTAATCTTCGGAACTGCTAGACGGATTTGAAAGATTTTTTTTTGTTGTATAGGTATTAAGTCTGGGCAACATATAGGCTATAATTTATCTTGGAAACTTGAACACCTGATGCAGAACCGCAATAGAATAGCTAAACTATAAGAGATACAAAAATGGTACCATGGCAAAAATTGTTCCATGTGATGAGCATTTTCTGCTGAGACAATAAATTTGAAGATCTGGAACACCTGATGTGGAAATCAAAGAGTCCAGCTACACTATAACATATATAGGAATGACGTCTTAGCAAAAATTGTTCAATCTGATGACCACTCTCTTTTGATTTATAAAAATCGAAGATCTGGAGCACCTGTTGTTGAACTCCAAGAGTCAGATCAGGTATCTTCACAATAAAACTATAACCATGCCTAGAAAGAGGTCAAATCTTTCCCAATGTTCCAAAGGAGCTAAAAGATTGAGGATCATAAGATCCCAAGAATCTACCGAAGAACGTCAGGAGAGACTTGATGCTGTTGGAGAACATCAGGCTGCAACTTGCTCCGTGGAAACCTCTTCCTCTCTTCTCTTCTCTTCTCTTCCTCTTGGATAACGAAGCACGCCTGCGTTCTCAGCGTATTTACGCATCTACATCCAGGTCTCTAGAGAACTGTGAAGAATATGATGCGCGACTGACCGCTGATCGTGAACGTCATGCATTGTCTCGCGAATCGGAGACGTTCACGGATAGAGAATTACGCTTGAGTTCCAAGCGTATCTACGCATCGACTTCTAGGTCTCTAGAGACAAGTGGGGAACGTGATGCGCAACTGACCACTGATCGTGAACGTCACGCATTGTCTCGCGAGTCGGAGACGTTCACGGCTAGAGAATTACGCTTGAGTTCCAAGCGTATCTACGCATCGACTTACAAAAATGAAAGATATGGAACGTCTCGAATCGTCTCGCGCATCCCGTTGTTTTCCCGTCCCCGGGCTCTTAGAATTCGACATCAGACGTTTCAGATCTTCAATTTTGACGACCCCGTTGTTGCTGGCATAAGCAACAGGATCCGCGTACGAAGTCGCGGGCAGAAGCTAGTTATTAATAAATGTGAAATTTTCGATGGATGGATGTTTGTTAGCCAATCACGCCAGAACAGCTGAACGGATCTGGATGAAGGCACAGAGATAGACTATAGTCTGGAATAGCACATGGGCTATTTTTTTCTCTCACACACACATAAAAATTTCCACGCGAACGAAGTCGCAGGCTACAGATAGTTAGATATAAACGGGTATATCTGTATAGTTGTTAGCCAGATTCATGGCTTATTTCTTTGTACTTTGCTTTAGTGGGAAGGTTAAATTAAATTTGGTAGAGAAACTCCTTAAACTAACGATATCGATACAACCGGCTTCATTTTTCTTTTTTTGCACTGAGCAAGTTTGCGCACTAGCCTGTTGTGGAGCTATAAGTTGCGTGCGGGTTAGGGTGGAGCACGCTTGCCTAGAAGAAACGGCGTTCCTTGGGCCAAAAGAAGATCACCATCATATTTTACGTCTTATCACCTTTGATATACGTCGGATATGTCAGGATTTATTCCGTTAGGCTCGTACATCATGTGGGCAGGCGATGAGTTTCGTGCTATGAAAACACACTGGGTGCGATACACTGTTTCTAGCAAAACTAACAAATTCCTTGAGATTACAACTTAACACAATAACACGGGGCACAGTGAATCGGCTACGATTCCAAGACGTCTCAACTCCGCCGCGACCAGACATTGACTGTCGCCCTCGCCTCGAGCTGGACATCAGGGCTCTGTAGAAGCACGCTGTGGTGACAGACTTGTAAGTAGGTTGCGTGATGTCACCACCGGCGCACTACCGATTCATTTCATGTCCATACTAACGACCGGATCCGACATATAAGTAACTATAATTTGATCCTGTGTATAAAGTTCCACTCACCTGCCATCCGTTAGGCTCCAGGGCCAGAAATGTCATCGAACGATCCGCACATAGGTATGTAGAGCCTTATTACCCTTATCACTGAGTTCTCCGGTCATCACCATATAGTTAGCACCATGTAAGCACAGCACAGGTATCGTTCTGAAAGTCTGGTCCACGGTACACGGTCATCACTTTCTATTGTCAAAGTTTTAATGTTCAGTAAAAAGTTTTTATGTTTGTGAAACTTCTTGTACAGTTACGGCAGTGGCTGAAACAAAAGATGAAAGTAAAATATACTGGATGGAAATTTTCAACCTCACCTAAAAATGACAGATCAACAAAAGAAAACTGTCATTTTGTCGATTCTTGAATAGAATAGAATATATTTATTGTAAAACATGAGTATACATCAAACAATATGTGCAAGGTCTTAAAAATAATAGGCAGATCTGCATGTTTTGCCATTAATGGCGTACAATAATAACATTTTTTTTTTTGGTCTAAAAAAAAAACCAAAAAATTTGTATTTGACTCTACACAGTAAAATAAAAAGAATAACTTAATCCTAAATAAAAATAAAAATTAGGGAGAATATATTACATATGCCAAAATTTCATACATAACTGCGAAAAAATGTCGTAATTGTGAAAACTGATAAAAAGTCCTAGTCTCCTAGTCTTGCGTCGACAAAACCCGTTTCTACGGTGGTCATGCTACGTGCTGGAGGGAAAGTACTCTAAATACTGGAGATGGCAAATTTTACTCAAAGGAAACATTCCTTTATTTTTTTAAAGAAACAAATCTACATTTAAAGATTTTCGAAAATTCGCTTGCCACACTCGAGAATCGAACCGACTAAAATTCAAAAACTAGCATTCTGTACTTTTACGACTTCAATCGATAGAGTCAATCATATGGATCAAATCTCTCTAACCAATATGATAAATTAAATTAAAGAAAACCATGAAATCTAAACTTATAAATTCAGTGGGATAAGATAATAACAATTAATTAACAAATAAAGGGTGTAAAAAGACCCTTAACGAAGCCGAAAGGTACTTGTTCTCCTCGTCGTTGTGATCATTTTTTTGTTCTGGACCATACCTGGGAACCTTCTAGTTACGGAGATATTGGGGGTCAAAGTTCCAATTTTTTCACAAGTTTTTTTTTTAATACTACTTTTTAAGGTTCTAACTTTACTCCAATTACCTCCATGGTCCGTTTACTATTCAAAGCATCCATCAGCAATAAGTTTTGAGCGCATTATATTGGGTTTTACCGTAAAATGTGATTTTTGACCCCAAAAAAAAATTAAGTTTCCCAGCAAAATTTTTTGCGTAAAGTTACTTAGTTTGATGTACGGAATACTTGGTTGACGGCTTGGTGAAGGGTCTGTTTACACCCCGTATACTACTAACTATAATATTTATTTCAATACATTTCATAAAATAATCGTCAACATCATTCCATCGCAAAAATATCCTTATAGCATTGTTACTACCAGTGGCGAAGGTTCCATACAACCCGATTCCTACCGGCTTCCCTTTGAAATATGGCACAGTCAGTATTCTATAGACAAATAATATAATAAAGAAAGAAAGAAAGAAGAAATATTTATTTGTCGCAGGTACATGCCGTCCATCATACAAAATGACAAAAAAATACATTAAACATACAACGCATAACAAATATTTATAAATTCAACAGGACGGGACAAAAAAAAGAAAAAAATACGTTAACATCTTGCACGTCGTGACTGCGACAAGCAGGTTACCACTCAGCAGATATCTCAGTGATCATCACATTAAAGATAATTATGTACTCCAGCTGACCTCTCACAAAAATTGACCCTTCGCTACTGGTAACTACTAAGAAAACAACGGTAAAGATACAACATAATATAGAAAATAAACAGTTAGTCTTTAGGTCCTATAATGACCTAGGAACTACCCTGAAAGTAACTGCAGCACCACAGGATGACTGGAAACAAACCGAAGTTAACAAACCCCCAGTTAAAACTGTTTAACCAGTCCACAGCTCAGTTCTTATTTGACTAGAGTTTAGTTAATTCGCTGTTTATAAAGGCTACAGTAATGCGTATAAAGTTCTGTTAAAGTTACAATACTACTCCGTCCCTTTCGTATTTACTGAAATATGACGTCATAAAAACGGTGAAAATGTGAAAAGCCGTAAGTGATATTCAGCGACCTAACTATTTGCAACCTTTGGCCCAAAGAAGAAGGATGAAAATTCAACAACACGCTATACGACACATGCTTTAAACCGTCGACTGGGTAGTTCTTCTGAAACTTTCAATATGATTACGTAACGTAAGTCCGTTCAGTTTTAGTTTATTTGAATAAACGTTGGTAGGTACTCCGTAAAGAGGGAAATTATGAATGAGTAACATTCGTACATGAAGCTGTGTTTTCTGTGAGGGTTTCACAGAGAATAATAACATATAACATCTCGCAAATCTTTCCTCGAAGGGACACCCCCGCCCCCTCCCTATTGTCCCCTATTGGGAGTGACTTTATTAGCACGAATCATCATCATCATTTTCCACAGCCCAACTTCACCCACTGCTGGGTATAGGCCTCTCTTTGTTTGTGCCAAGCTCCACGGTCTACGAATACAGATTCCGAACTACTACTGAGGAATTCAGTAAAGGAAAACCCAATAACAGATTGCCTGATCTAAGAATTTAATCAGGACCTAATGCCCAGCAGAAACATTTGCGACCAATGAGGCAGTCTTAATTAAAATATACTTTTAATAAAGATAAGTATTGTGAGTAGTGAGTACCTAAGAAGACAAGTAAGAAGTAGTAATAGGTACCTTTCATTGTCACATAAAAGAAAAAAAACATGGTTGGTTACATTCATCATCTGCCTAGCCTTTTCCCAATTATATTAGGGACAGCTTCCAGTCTAAACGGTTGCATCTGAATACCAGTATTTTAAATGGAGCGACTGCCTATGTGACCTCCACAACCCAGATAGTACTGGGTAATACGATATCCCTTGGTAAGGCTGGTTGTCAGAATTTCGGGCTACGACTACCTGTAACGACTGTCAAAGATCTGCAAATGACAGCCGGGACCAACGGTTTAACATAGTCGATTATATTGTTCAACAAAAATAACTTCACGAGTATGTAATACAAGAAAATGTGACAACATTTTCCCCTTTGATAAATAGAAAAAATCCAGTAACATTTTCTTGAATAAACAAGTAGGTAGCAATACTTTTAACGAACGGACAAACATGTCGGTAGCCTCGAAGTCTAACCACCCCCCGAGCTTTACCGTTGAAATGATATGGACGTTGTAGTAACAAACTTTTATATATAATAAGGGCCATGTTACGTTTGTAACTTGCGGATTATATTCTGATTTAAATTATGGTAATATGGGACGGTTTTTTTTTTCTATAAATAGCGCTTTTACGTGACCGACTGGGAAGTAAGAGGTACTAGATTACCAGAAGATGGTTAGGTAGATTTTTTTTTTAATTTTAAGGCATCTCGCAGTTCAACTAATAGAGCTAGGTAGATTTCCTGAATCGTGTTTTATGGCAAAGGGTTTTGAAAACAGAGCTAGAAATTAATATTTAGATAAACAGTAGGCTTTATAGTCTAGTTTATATCAGTCCATTTCATTGAAATATTATTAAATGTGTAAAAAAAATTTAGGAAGTACACAATACAATGTCTTTATTTTATCGCGTCACAAAGGTCCACATAGTTGTAATAAATATAATGTAAGAATAACATTTTAACAAAATGGATAATATATTTTGTCCCTTTTTGAGAGACTGGCGTCCATAAAAAGGATACCCTGTGTAGTATCTACACTACTTCCATATGTCAATAGCCAGTAATGATTAAGCTGTAGAGGCGAGTCAAATAAAACGTTGCAGCATTTAAGTAACTTACTGATATGCAAACAATCGTATGATATCACTAACTAGACCAACGTACACATTAAAAGATCTTCCACTGAAAAAACAACTGAAAATCGAATCACGAAAACACCACATCCTCAAGCAGCCCTACATAATTTTTCTTCAAAGAAACAAATTCGTAAGTACCGGGAAAGTTTTTAAGAAAAATAATTACAATGGCGTCCACCCCCTTTCAGCGCGGGGAGGGGAGGGGAGGGGTCGAGACCCTTTGTGCGTTGAATTTTCTTAAATAATTACGCTTCTTTTATTTTGCCAAATATTTGTGTAACAAGATTATGGTCCGCGATGATTACCTTTTGGCTTTACTTATTGTTATTTTTCCGTTAATTTGCGTGTTGTTCCGTTTATTATGTAAGGCTTTTTTTGGAGGTCTTTCATTATAAAAACGACAGACATACTTATCACGTATATCTGACAACCACCAAGAGTATCGTGAAACCGTGTTACTGAGTTGTAGGCCAGATAAACCGTCGCTCCATGTCAAATACTGGTATTCAGCTGCATTCGATTAGACTGGACACTGCCCCCATTTTAGTTGGAAAAAGGCTAGGCTACAGGATGAGATATAGTATGCTTATACGCGTAAAAGACTATCCAATTTGAATGTTTGGTCAATGGTGAATAATGGCATAATAAATCTTCGGTCTTGGTAACAAAACATTTAATATGATCGATGACTAGTTACAGGCATGTAGTTGTACCTATCTATCTGTGCAGGGTAAAAGCCTCGTCTTATACAGAAAAGGAACGACCATGTAGCACCACTCATGCTGCCTGCATATTTTCCTACGATTTCACATGAACATCTTTTACTAACTTGCCCGAATGATGGTAAAAAATGGCTGATCGTAAACGCACTTGCATAAAAAGACTTCAGTTGTTCCATACACCCAATTCATAAAAATACTATTAATCTCACCGTAAAAACGACTAACGGTTTACAGCTTTTAATTATAAAATCACGCTAAAACCAGCTTATTTTCACTAACCAAAATCATTCACTGATTTTCCAAAAAACGTCAACGTAACACACAGCCAAAAGTCCCATAATGAATAACCACGCAACTGCAAAAAACAAAACAAGAACAATATAAAATAAAGATCGGTATTTATAAAATAAAAGATGGCGTCGGCCGACGCGCTATGGCCGTGTTTCAGGACGGCCCGGCTGAAACTAACGGAGCGGCGGGCTGAAACAAATGCAGTACCTATAACTAGGTACATACACCCAATTTTATCGATAATATAGCTTTTATTTGAAATTCTGACATAATTCGTTTATGCTTCGGTAATTTAATTTTATTTGATGAGTGGCTTTTTCAGTTTTACGGTAAGCTTCGGGTCAATATAAACGCGATAAATGTGAGTTTTTAGTTCACACGTTTCTAGTAAAAAGGTAGAGTTTCAAGTTTGTCAATACATATAATATTTTAATAAGTTTATTTGGCACATTGAGCAGTAAGTACCGTAGCGACTGAAAACTACTGTTCCTACTCTTAAAATGACTAATGAGAACGACTAACTTTTTCATGTGTTTTTTTCTGCTCTAACTAACATTTTGATCCATTTAAATGTTATTCTTTAAATAAATTATATAATGACCTATCGAGACCTTATTAAACCTGCTCCTACTTAAGTATCTTAGATGTTTTTAATTTTAGGAAAAAGGCTTAATTTTAGGAACTTCTCTGAAATGTAATATTTAATTACAGCTCGATTCAAGTCTCGATCGGGCAATTGGCAAACTTTCGAAAAATCTTTTTGAGAGAGATGCGTGAATATGCTATCAATTAAAAATGAAACGTCGAATAACAAAATAATTAAATTGGACAGGTATTTATATGATTGTATACTTACGAACATGTTTTTATTATTTAAAGCGTGTCCAACGAGCTGTAGGCTAAAATAACCACTACAATGGCCCTTGGCCCTCACACCGTCAAAAGGCGACGCGGAAGACCTCGCAGAAGGTGGGACGAGCAGGCCAAACCAGTGACCCGTGTTCCACATTAGCCCTGGATCGATAAAACTGAAAGCCATGGGGAGAGCTTTGTCCAGCAGTGGGATGTTGTGTGGGAATTATTAAGTAGTCTTCGCGTGTTTATTCCCCAGAATCCGTTCAATCCACTTTCTTTACAAATTCTTTATATTTAGACAGACACTGGCCTTTTTATATAAAAAGTACTAAGGGAAGCATCACAATCTCTTAATTATTTAACTTTACATAACCTTGTTACATAACCAAATTGCTTGTACGAGAAAAATGTATAACTATATATCTTCATGTACAGGAAAATATAGAGATCTTGGTAAAAGAACTCTCACTTCAATGTGTGCGTGGAATAAATATAAAAAAGATTCTTGTATTTTGGTCCAAAAAGTTTCTATTGTAGGTAACTGTATAGAACACACACATTGACAATTTCACCGCGTACTTACTTACACATGGGGTTTTGTGAAGTTTTTCTTTGTGAATTCAAGTGTGTGAGTGAAAATGGCACACTTGCGTAAGATTTTCCGTGTAAGTACGATGTTTGGAGGGTGTGATTGTGTATGTGTGCGTGCCCCGCAGCCCCGCCCCGAGCTATGAGCGCCCTCGGTGTCGCCGGCGGCGACGGCGACCGACAACAGATGGGTAACTGCACTTCTTAGATAAATTTCGCAAGATTTGTGCACAAAATAAATATAAAAGAAAAAAAAGGTAAAATCTTCGTGGTAAATGTCATTGAAAAAGCAAAAAAGTTATTGAATTTACAAAAAGGCTGCCAAAATACATCAAAATGAACAATTCTGAATTGTTCACGAAACCAATATGAAAACACGTACAATGTACGCGTATGTAACTGTTTATTTACACAAAATAGCTCCCAGGCACAAGCAACAGGTGCTGCGTGTCATTATTTTTTGAAAGAGTAAAATATGAATAAGGACTCACCAAACAATCAAAACGCACAAAATATAATTTGCATTTATTTTCCTGGCAAGAGGATATCGGTGTGTTTATATCTTTAAAATAATAACATCCACACTGATGTTCAAGTCAATCAAACGTTTTAAAAAAGTATGAACAAAAATAATAGTTACCACTTCAGCTCTAGTTACGTCTTTTTGTGGCAGCTGCGTCATCGTTTACAGTAGACATAGGGCGGGCTACTGTTCACAGCCTGCGGCCTTCCTGACCAATCACAGTGCTCCGAGCTATATTCCTCTCCCTTTCTCTCCTATCGATACCCGCATCCGGCCATCCTTGTTACTTCCCCCGGCGAAAATCCTAGCAATATGAAATTATTTCTCAATTACCAACTTTAAGTAAAGAACAATAAAGCTCACAATCGTTCAAACAAAACGCGCCGCTTCAGGCGTTTTGCACCCATAATAATGTTTATTTGATATCGAGCGTCAGGCAGGCGACGATTTTCAAGTTCAGATTTCCCATTCGAACGATTGTGAACCTTATTCCTCAAGCCGTTAAATCTAGACGATCGAAACGATCCCATGAATTGTATTTACGTGTGCAATGCTGGCATTTTCATTGTTACAATACTCAGGAGAGTTTGAGAGAAAATATTTCCGACTTTAAGCGCTAAGTTCAAAGTTGAAAATTCGTTGTAAGTTTTGGGGAGTTACAAAGTTCTGGAGTTGGGTAAGTGTAACGCCCAAGGCAAAAGCTATTTGCGATGACAATTTTGCGAGCGTCGGCGAACGAAATATGCCTTTTATTCGTACTAGAGTCGGGATTAAGGCTCTAAAACGGAATTGCTGTCAGAGGGAGCTTTGTTGAAATTTGCGAACTACACCTACACGTTCACAGTTACATCTCTTTGCAGGGAGCGCGATGTTTTGGTTGCGTTTAAAAATCCTGCAGGTTTATGGAGGAATGTTTTGTTTTTATAGTTGTATGAAAATGGAATGATAGCTTTACTGTTCATACTGACATTCTTGACGTTGAGTGTCGAGCGTTTATCATGTTTTCATGGTCTTTAGTTGTTAGTCGATTTGGGTCATCAGCATCATCATCATATCAGCCCGGAATCATCCACTTCCCGGTTCTGTGCGTCCCTTATCCAGATGTTTCCCACGATTTTGACGATATCGTCGATTTGATAGCAGTATTGAATGATCAAGAATGGAATTCGAGAAAATAGTTTCAGGCCATCTGTCTATCTCAAGTGAAGCGTGTAATGAATAGAAAAAGTAACAGCTTAACAGATTTCATAAGTTTGGCGGTTATTTTGAGCCTAAATAGGTTTAGGATCAAGACAATCGATGACTGTATCGGTTCTTATCGATTCTGTCTAGAATTCTGGCAGTTTCCAAGTGACTTAAGTTTAACTTAAGCGGTTGTTATGTAGACAGAATTATGCTTTAGTGGAGTAGTTTATATAATTGCCGTTTGGTACATGGTAGGTACTTTAAGCTTTTATTTTTTTTACGACGATGATTTTATGAGTCCCGTTTTTATCTTTGCAATTTAATGCTTTCTTACACATAGATTTCTCTAAATCCCGGACTGTTTTAAGCTTATTGTCCTGTCTAGAATTGAAAGGAATTCTAAATTCTGTAATGCAAAACGAGACAGGACAATAAGCTAATCGTGGGTAAGTGACCCACGCTATTCTCATAAGAATAGCATGGGTCACTTACCCACGACCTTCTAGATGGGTTGCGAACGTCATGCGTAGCAGTTCTCGCGGCTCATCCATCAAGGCGACAGGCTCACGGCGGTATTTTTTAATGGGTGCAAGCCCCACATAACCAAACCGTCTCCCCGGTGCGGTATGTATGCGTTAGGCAGTTGTCACCGCTTAAAAAAAAAGAAAAAAAAGGGCTACGACCTTAAACAGGAGGCTGAGCCAAAAGGCAAACGCCAGGATGTTGTGGCCCAGCTTGCATGAGACTTATGTCCAGCTGTGGACTGCGAGAGGCTAAGGAGATAAAGAACTCTATCTCTTGCCCATGCACATATTTGTCACTTAAGTCTTCCTTACTTCTTGCTGAAAAATCCCTATTCAAAAACTGACTCTGTAACACAAGTCTGCATATTCGCTATACTTCAACTTTCTTGTGAGTAACATACAGAGGCTAGAGAATAAGTCCACGCGAATAAAACGAAAAAAATGAAAGTATGAAACGCTTCTCCTCCTCGCAAGTTATAACATATTAGGTACATGTGTACTGACAAAAACGGATGTGGTGTCAGAAATAAGGTATTTTTTTTATTTTTCTTGAATACTTGGGTGCAGATGTGTATGTGAAGTAGCAATCTACTTGGTTTCTGGTTATTCGTATTGATCCAAGTGGAACTTAGTCGGACACCTATAGGCACATTACATATTTTCTAATCATTTCGATAATTACAGATATTTATATAGGTTCGTCGACTTTAATGTTTTTATTTTTAATTTAAGGCGTCTGGTTGTCGCCACATTGAATTTTGATTACTGTCATACCTTTAGTGACACTTGCAAGTTTAAATAAAATCGATTGACGTAAGAATCGTCAAAATCGGCCCTCTGACAAACATACATACATTTAAAGACTGATAAACATATTACCCTCCTCAGACGGATAAAAAGGAAGGTAGTTACCTTATTTTTTCTTCCTTTACTTATGTAGGTCTGTAGAAAGATCCTTTACCTACTACCTACGTGGAGATAAATGGTCAGTGGCCGAAGTGGAAATAGAAAGTATAGTAATAGTAGATACTTAAGTAACCGCAAAATAAACCTAAAGCTCTCTCAGTTGTCTACAAAGAGGTCTATCACAGTACTCGGAAACGCTGACATCTAATCAGTATGGAAATCAGGAAAGACAGTTAGGTACATTAAAAATAAGGAAACTCCGCAAACGAAAACCGAAGAAAAACAAAAAAGAAAGAAAAAGGAAAATTAATAAACCTGTCGCTGGCAGACCTGAAGATTTCAAATAATATTATAATGACAAGCCACGTCACTCTTATTTCTTACGAGTTAAGGTGCAATTTCCTTTGCATCCCCTAAAGTTATACAGATTTCTTTCAGAGCAATGTTTCGTTTCTATTAAGGATTCGTACAAACATCCTCCCCTTGAGAAAAAAAATATAATTTGCAATAACAAGTCCGTTTTGATTCGGCCTCCCTTCTGTATACTTTGAACTAAGGTAAACCGATGCATAATGTAGATATAGATCGAGGTATATGATGGGTATTGTCTTTTTTACGATGCTGTTTTTAAGAGGGGAAATCTGAACTGTAGGGTGAATTTAAATCTACACGGAGTTTGTTACTTTACATCCACTGCATAGACAATAGGTGAATCGAAAATTGCTTTATGGATTTCTGTTGTATGAAAAACAGTTTTATAAAATTAAGTAATTCATTCGATTAAGGCAGTAATAAGCACATTTTGAGCGTAAATAAAAAATTACATGAGACAGTCGCCCAAAACGCCCGCACTTCTCCACTTCCTGTGTTTTAACTTTTATTATCATTGCGTTACCAAATGTTTTCGCTACTTACCTTGTTAAATCTCTCTCTCTTCAAGTCTTTAAGCGTAAGCTGAAGAAACATTACATCAACTCGATTATAACTTAACTGTAATAGCGCGTCGATCAAATCTCAGGCCATGGCATGCTAAGATAGACCCCAGAGGTCTAATTGTGTGCTTTGTAGTGTAAGGAACTTGTAATTTTTAAAATAAATTAATAAGTTGAGCAAAAGATGAATTGAAAAGACACTATAGGACATAGATACCTACATTCACCCTTGTTAAACTGCACAAAAACTTACATTTACTTCAAGAAAAAAAAAACTTGATGCAATTCCTATTTCAAAATTGGCATTAGCCACTCGATTCGCCACACCCCTAATAATTCGCTACGCACCTATTTTGCTACAAAACGCATTAGACTGACAACCTGCACACTTTACCACGAGGATTTCGATTACATGCTCGTTTTTACCATCTTATAGTTAAAGAAATGAATTGGGTATCATAAGAAAAATGTCAGGTGATTTATGGAAAAAAGTTTAATCCAATTTTTATTCGATAGGCCTTCTAGCCTGGCTTACTTTGGGCTGATCATCGGCGAAATAAAGCAGTAAAGGCGACTGCGACTTTGTGATGTACAGGAGAAAATATTTTCCAAGTTTGTTAATTTTATTAAATTAGGTAGTTTTGCAAGTGAATATATTTTATACTTTTATTTGCATTTATGTAACATTTATAACTGAAATTGCTTTTGCCCCCGGCTTCGCTCGCGTTAATATAGATGTAGATAATCTGCTTGTAATAAAATAGTTCAATCATGAATTCATGATTCGTTATTGTTGTTTTCCTCGGGAACAGCAATTTTTTTTTCTGGATGAAAGGTACCCTATGTCCGTTTCTGTACACCTGACAACATATATGCAAAATTGCAGGATATTCGTTTCAGTGGTTTAGGCATGATAAGGTAACAAACAAATAAACTTACTTTCGCATTTATAATATAAGTATGGATAACGTTCATTATTAACGTAAGCTGCTGAAAAAATGCAAAGAAATGCAGCATTTTTATTTTCCTTTTAACCAAATACAGCCTTTTTAACTCTTTAAAACCTTCATCAGAACGATTACACTTCAAAACGATAATAACATAAAAATAACACTCGGTAGCTTAAACCTTTCGCACAAATAATTAATTTCATGCTCGATCTATCGATTCGATTCGATTCAGGCTGAATGAGCATAATATCTTCGCCAATAAAAAAAAACGATTGTCTGTGCGTGGGTGTGTATTTTGTCAATATTCAAGAATGGAGTGTGTTTAGTTTTGCATTTTTTTGCTATAAAAGAAGGATCTTTTTGCAATGTTGTTCATTGTGGTAGGTTAAGAGGTTCATTGTTAACTTTTGTGAAGCAAAGCGTGACGAATGTAAAGGGCTGCTCCATCATAACACAGGCTCTTCACATTTGGGATTTTTTTCTTCTTTTCGTGGGTCTGCAAGTTTTGTTGAAATCACATCACGAACTTGGTAGGTAGAAGATATTCGAAAATAAAATCGGAAAGAGGACAGGAAGCGTGAAATATGCAGTTTCAGTTCTATCTACACAGTAAAGAGTAAAAATGAGAAAACTGAAAGAACCTCATTGATAAAAAAATGTTGCTTTTCAGGCGACTACAAACTTGAGCAAGAAAATTCGTGCTTCATTAAAAACCTTAATGAAACACTACTCATCATTTGGACTAAATTCTTTATAGAGCCATTTCTATCTGCAAGAATTAAAAAAAAACTACGAAATCTTTAGTTTCCTCCACGGAGAACAGACGACGGCGCAAGTCGCGTCGCTTCTCCGTTAAATTATTCAGCAGTCATTAGTCGTGCCTTTGCGCGCTGCGTACACAGCATTGTTCGGCCGGCCTCCTGTCTTGTATGGTGCCCTGGTACTTGGAGAAAGCAAACAGTATGATACCTACTGTTAGTATAATGAGTGGATTCGTAGCCAGATGTTATGATTTTGGGGATGTAAATATTGTTAATGATTATGAAATTCATTGACAGTTTGTCATAAGTACTAATCGAGATGTGAAAATTCTTCAAACATCTAGCTAGGGTGGTTGAGTAATGGATTTCCTTGTTTGAAGCCATATTGTTAGGCTGCCTTTTAATTTATAACAACAGCCACACGGGTCAATCTTGAAGGTTTAGCAGCGCTTGCCAAGTTTGGCCCGTGGACGGGTGACTTCGAATTTCCTCCATGCTTTGGAAATGACAGCCGGGACCAACAGCTAAGCGTGCTTAGCTGTTGGTCCCGGCTGTCATTTGTAGATCTTTGGCAGTCGTTACAGGTAGTCAGTAGCCCGAAAGAAAACCCAATAACACTTGGCCCGATCTGGGAATCGAGGGATCTTACGCAGTACGCTCAGCCAAATGTTGTCATCAATTCATATATTTCTGTCAAAAACATCGGATCCTATAACCCGATTACAAATTTTAAATTAAAAACATCCAAACAACAATAAATTAATAAGAAATCATCATAATAAAAATCATCTAATGTCATTACCATATTTAAATACAAAAAGGCAAAGACACGACTGCAAGGAGCCGCGCATCCGTGTCGCGGCTGCGTTAACATCGCCATAACGGCACAAATTGATTTGTGCGAGCCTGATCGCGCGAGGTTATAATTTTCGCGCCACGCTGAGCGCGAAGCCACGCTGTGCCGCCAACATTACAGATATGTAGACTTGTTTGCTGAAGCAATAGATTCTGTTGCAACGATAAAAATATGTAAGTGTAAGTGGTATTTTTGTGGTGTTTATTATTTTGGTTTCTTTAAATGTTAATTTTCTTGAGGTAACTATTCAGAATTTAAAAAATGCTATTTTCCATGATCATGAATTCCCGTGCTGAAGTTTTGAAGAATAAATATCAATATTTAATTTCTCAGTTTCCTAATAATATGACCCAGTGTTGAAATATGAAAAATATCTCTAAATAATATGTTCCCAGTCCTTTGAGCCTCGGTCGTCATTAAAATTTGCTTTCACGGCTTGCTTCAATAGGTATCGTAAAAACAAACAAAACAACAATCTAAATATAAAAAGAGCACTTAATTTAATTACCAACTCGTTACATTCACAGGCATTATAGGATACCCCATTTGCCCTTTGTGCGGATCAAAAGCTACAGACGGCAGACCCTACTGGTCCTGTTTGTGACGTCACTTTGTGAGCTTATGACCCCTAGTCGGGCGTGTTCGCTTCACGACAGCTATTGTTAAAACGTTTGCCAAACGTGTGTAGAGGTAAATGTGGGAAGCGAGTGTTTTGAATTTGGTAATGACCATTATTATAATTAATATGCCACTTTGATGTGTTTCCCAAACCTGACAAACCTTATGTTGTCTAGAGTCGTTATCTAAAATCACAGCAACCGACCATACCATGCAAAATATTCGAAGAATTGATAACAGAAGGTCTTTATAAAAGAAAGTGTCATTATATCAACGATTACAATGACAAAAATATTATGTCAATTCAAATATCCAATTTATTTTTGACATTTCTGAACGAATAGCTGATAGTAGCTGAAAGCTGAAAAATTGAAAGTCGTCGCAAAAAAACGAAACACTAAGATATTGATTACCATTCGGCCAGGCCCTCAGGTTACCTTTCAAACTAAATCGTGAAGAACCCGTTCTATTGTATGTGTGCAATCTCAGTTGGAGCTTCCAAATAAATAAATAACTTCCCTGTTCCTAAAATGATTATCAGCCATTTTAGGGCGATCGCCTGACAAATCTAGGTATATTTCCTCGCTGATATGTTAAAGTAGCCACATTATACCGCTGGCGGGCCGCATGCTGGGCCCCGCGACTGATATATACGTCCGCGACACGACAACACTTCCACAACTAAAGGTCTAACCATAACGATAGATTTTGTAAGGAAGAAAGTTGTGAAAAAAGAAGAAATCTTGACGGTAAAGAAAAAAGTTTGGAACAAAAGGGGAAGCTGTCTTGTCACATCTGAAACCAAAGTAATCAATGAAGTCTAACCTGACAGCAATCCACTGCAACTAACACGATTGGTTTTTGGTTGACTGTCAAATCTAATACCCGTTTCTGAAACACCTTTCGACGTGTGAAAATTAAACGCAAGTCAAACGAGTCAAACGGTTCTTGAAACTGGGCAGCTCTATTGTTAAACTTGACTTGACAAAATATAAGTAGCCGATCCAGTACGTACCTAACAGGAATTTGGCAACGATGGCAGTTCATCTTTTCTAGTCGCTGGTACTTTTTGGATTAGGTAATTGGGCCTACTAGGTGACAACGTTTAGATTAGATCTTCAAATGTGCATTAGCGAACCACTGCAAATATAAACGTTTACCATGAAAAACAAGACATCCATTCCAGGGAGTAATAAAACAAGCAACAGTTAATAATTGACGATGTTGCGTGTACGCAGTAATTTTTTCACAGTTCTCACTAGTATGTAACATCCATCTCATTTGACAAGACGGGTAAATACATGATTGTCACTGCAAATGAATGCCTTTTGTAGTTTAAACATTTTGTAGTTTTCGAAGTTGGCCAAATAATATTTACTTTAAAAACTTGAATCTACCTACCATAGGTACATATGTAACCGATCAGAAGTAACACTTTGGAAGATAATATAAGAATTAAGTATGACTTTTAGTTTAAAATTGGTGGCTATTTTGGCATTTCACGAAACATTTTTTCATAATATTTTCCTTCTTTTCTAAAATACCTCGCTTTTATTTAAATCAAGCTTTCTTGAAAAACGTACATTTTCCGCGATGTCTCAATTTTCACTGTCTTAGCAATAACGTATTTATGAAATAAACTGACAATTAGTATGTACGGAGCCTAATACCGCCATCTTGTTATTCAATTACATGGCGGGAACACTCGTAAAGTTGTAGCTTTTTGTGTCTCATCACGAGGTATAACATCAGTCTTGAGCCCTGATCGCCTTATACAGTTTATTGAGAGCAATGAAAATTCGTAAGTTACAACACTTTTATGACCAATGAAAACTTTTTAAATGTAAGAAGTACCTATACTAAATAAGGAGAAATACAGTAACTTTTCTAGATATAACAAATGCTATTACTCACCTAAGTCTAATTTCAAGTACTTTTTCAAAACCACCTAAAAGAATTGTAACCTTCGTAGTCTTTCTAGATTATTTTAAACTCTAGGTATACCACTTTCCTCTTTTAATAGTTCCCAGTAAATCAGCCTACCGTAATGACCTCAATCTCGCTAAACTGTCTTCAAACTACCACAGCTAGAACCTGAATTCGTAGAAATCTTAAGACGGTGAAATGTCATTAAAGTAACGTCTTGATACCTTGAAGTCGTCCGTCAGAAAACTAAGAGCCACTGTTTTCCAAGGCTTAGATCTGACCTCACATAGTAACAACGTCAGAATTCGGAGAAAATGTGATGTCTTCTTTGAAATCAAAGCTATGACTCAACAAGGCGTTGAAATGAAAGAGGGGAAGACTACCTTTCAAGTTGTAATTGCTATTTGGCATTAGATTGTAGCCTTCAGGAATGTTCAAGGACCTTAAGGCCTAGAGAAAGTAACATTATAATTATGAGCAATAGATAACGATGAGGGAAATTTCAAATATAACATAAGCTACGGAAAATAAATTTAACAGCTCACAGTTTAGGATCCATTAATATTAAAAATATTTTTTTACCATTGCCACTCGAAAAAGGGCATTTTATTCATCGATAACAGTGAATAAAACGCTCTTTTACTCACTGAGTGAATAAAGACTTTTTGAATTTGGAACAAGCACGAATTATGAACAAAAAATAAGTGAAACGTGCCAACAAGAATATAGGTATCACAAAATTTCGAAAATTGTTCTAATTTCACTAAAAAAAAATTAATGTTTATATTCCTTTGTATGTTTATATTCCTTTGTTCTCTTATTACCGATAATATAATAAAATGTGGTAAATACTCATCTGCCTAGACTTATCCCAACTTTATTGGGGTCGGCTTCCAGTCTAATCAGATGCAGCTGAATATCAGTATTTTACTTGGAGCGACTGCCTATCTGACCTTCACAACCCAGTTAGTACTGAGTGGGCTATACGGTATCCCTTGGTAAGACTGGTAGTCAGACTTTTGGGTCACTGACTTCCTGTAACAACTGTCAAGGAAATGTAAATGACAGCCGGGACCAACGGCTTTACGTACTTTCCGAGGCACGGAGGAAACTCGGTATGCAATGAATTAGTGGTCACCCATCCACAGACCGACCTTAGAAAGCGCGGCTTAACCTTAAAGATCGACCCGAGTGGCTGTTATTATTATTAACCCACCAGAAATATAAATACTATAAGTACTTCTATTTATTTTCTCGCAGTCAATGGTAAAAAGCAGAGTACACAACTCGTGAAAAAAAAATTCATCTCGGTTCTTGTATCCCTCGCTTCGCTCAGGATTCTACTCTAGAATCCCTTGCTACGCTCGGGATTCTACTCTAGAATCCTTCGCTGCTCTCGGGATCCAATTTAGTCCCTCGAATTAAATTCCCTTTTTTTTCACTTGTTGTATAATCTACTATTTATCTGTGGTGTAAGGCAACTGGGCTTATCCCAGATGTAAACGTCCTTTTGGGCCTATTGGCCTTGCTATGTTCTGTCTCCTGCTTGTTAAGGAGGAAAGTGGAATCTTATTCTCAAAAAAAATGGACTTATCAGGTACCGATTGATTAGCCCATTTGATAGCTACTACAAAAGACTTCTTGCATATCACAGGACGATCAATATTCGACCTGTCTTTAAAGCCTAAGGAGCATTGGTGAAGAGCAAGACGCAAAAAGGACCGTACGTTCTTTTTTTGAATTTCTTGGAAAACCTTATTCAATTTGTCAATACCAACCGTGACATCTTTTTTTGTCCCTACTATCCATATATCTTAGTACCCCATCAAACAATATATCAACATGTTTTTAACATTTTGTCCATGGCCAGACACATGTACTGCGCACGCTACCGGCCCACGCTGCGCGCATGTTCGGTGCACAGAATAATTGAATTCCTGCCATTATAGTTATAATGTTCGTATTAATTTAGCTGGAGCCATGAAATATACAGGTGTTTGCCAAGTAGGCTTTATAAAGAATTAATTTGTGGTGGAGAAGTGGCTGATTAATATGTCTGGGGTCGGATGGTAATGGATTTATTTTGTGTTTAAATAGAGTGTTAATTTTGAATGTTACAAGATGGTGGATGCGAAGCAATACAATTATGGAACAGTTACATAGCAGGTTACAAATATAATCAACCTACCTGACATGATCCACACATAAACCATTTGGAAACAGATTATTTTCAATTTATATCAAATAGTTAACATCATTTTTTTTTCCAAGAAACGCTTCCATTCAAATGATCCATTCATTTCCATTAATCGCCGTTCCCATGTGAATGATTTCACACACCATTTGACAGTTAATTTTCAGTAAACACCGCCATCTGTCGACTGTGTACCAGTCGTAAGTGATGAGTAAAAAACTACAACATGAATTATTTAACGGTGCAACTTTTGTTACATCACTATCAAGTCATCGATATTGCACGGGATTGCGACAGCATCGTAGAATTCAACCCGATTTTTTAAAATTATTTCTTCTTCTGGTGTTTTTCCAATTAGTAAATAATTCTGCTAAAATAATTTGTTTTCCAATTACTAAGCCTTGAATTTGGCAACACAGACGAAGCGAAAAGATTGCGTACTTATAAAGGCCAAAAAATAGTTTAACTGGCTTCAAAAATTTACAATTCCATGAGTATGAGCTCTTCATCGAATACGCATGCCAAAATTAGAAAATACACAGACTCACCACATAAATAAAACATCGATTATACCAGCACATCCCTGCTCGTAGTTCTCCAAACGTTGACAGATGGCGCGCCGCCGGCGATACGCGGCCGCGCCATCATATCCATATATTTGACACACACTAGCATCATACGCTAATTCATAAATCTGTAACGATCATTGTCTAAAAGGAAATAAGGGTGAATTTTGATTGGAACTTGATTGATTGGTAAAACATACACAAGAGATGACTAGGAGTTTTGTTTTGGAAGATTTTGATGATGGGGCTGCGGTTGCATGATAGTGTGACGTCATCAAAGAGATGATTAATGCTCTTGCCTATTTAGTTGAGACGTATGATTGGACACTCAAGTGTGGAATGAAAGAAAAAGCCAATCTGTAGCTGGAATCACATAACGAAACTTATGTGACATCTACAAAAACATAACAATCAGAATAGGAAGAGAAGATATACTTGGTGATTTAATAAAGAATTTTGCAAAAATATATTTATGCAGGTATTATTAATTGCTAGCAGTTTCAGAAAAGAAACAGATACATTTTTGCAAAGATGAGCCCGACGACCTTACGACATAGCAGAGCACCTTACCACCTTACGAGAACAATAACCATGACCAAACAATTAAGTCCAGTCAGTTAATGAATTTCCAAATGTAACCACTAGTGATGTTTAAACAACGTCACCCCCCGTCACTGAGGTGCACTTCGAGGGTGACAGCCCGATAGGAGGGTGATCGCGGTGATTATACACGTACCGATAAAACGCGTTATGCATGACCAACGCAGGTTTTATGGAGAAAGTAAATGTTTTAAAAATAAAGGTCGATTATAATGTAGAAAGGAGGCATATTTGGAGTTGGTGGCAATCTTCAGTGATCGCAGAGGCACCAGAAAGAGAAAAAAAGAAGATTCATCAAGAAAGGAAAGCACGCTACAATAAGGTATGAATAAAATACAGAAGCAAGGACAGAATAGCTACGCCTATAAGAAGAGAGAAAAAACAAATTAGAGGTTTGGAACTGGTACAGTAGGAAAGTCAGACAACCGTGTCCTTTTACTGCAATCTCTAATCTATACTAATACTAATATACTAATACTAATACTAATCTATAATATAAAAATGAATCGCAAAATGTGTTGGTAAGCGCATAACTCAACAACGCCTGGACCAATTTGGCCAATTTTTTTTTTAAATGTTCGTTGGAGTTCAAGGATGGTTTTTACGGCGAGAAAAATTCGAATAATTGCCGGAAAAACCCTTAAAACAGCCAACCAAGGTACAGCCAAGGTAGGGTAAGTAGGGTAGGTAGGATAGGTAGGGTAGGTAGGGTAGGTAGGTAGGGTAGGTAGGGTAGGTAGGGTAGGTAGGGTAGGTAGGGTAGGTAGGGTAGGTAGGGTAGGTAGGGTAGGTAGGGTAGGTAAGGTAGGTAGGGTAGGTAAGTAGGTAGGTAGGTAGGTAGAGAAGGGTAGGTAAGTAGGTAGGTAGGGTAGGTAGGGTAGGTAGGATAGGTAGGGTACGTAGGGTAGGTAGGGTAGGTAAGTAGGTAGGTAGGTAGGTAGGTAGGTAGAGAAGGGTAGGTAAGTAGGTAGGTAGGGTAGGTAGGGTAGGTAGGATAGGTAGGATAGGTAGGTAGGATAGGAAAAAGGTGCATTGCAACGCATGCCGGGAACAGCTAGTATATAATATTATAAAGCTGCAGAGTTTGTTTGTTTGTTTGTTTGTTTGAACGCGCTAATCTCTGGAACTACTGGTCCGATTTGAATGATTCTTTCAGTGTTGGGTAGTCCATTTATCGAGGAAGGCTATAGGCTATATATCATCACGCTACGACCAATAGGAGCGTAGCAGCAATGAAAAATGTTGCAAAAACGGGGAAAATTGTATTTTTAATAACTTGACGCGGACGAAGGTCGCGGGGAACAGCTAGTCATTCTATAAATCTCTAATGCTTGTTTTGAAACAATAATTAGAAATTGGCAACATATAGAATTAAAGACCAAGAGGAATATTTTTGGTTTCTGCTGCTTTCATACCTCATCACCACATCCCCAATTATTTATTCAAGACATTGCAAATTGTCGATGGTGCGGCATTGCGACCCCACAGGTCATTGTTTTAGAACAACACTACAAAAGAGGTCTTAATCACTGCGCTGCGGAGAACACAGCTTTCCGAATATTCTAACATGTGTTGCTTAATGCTCATGAGTCTTTCAAGGGTTTTGCTTGTTTGGAAGGGAATGACAAAGATTTCATCGGGAAAAAAATGGAATTCGCTTCTTCCATGAAGTTTTCAGCCTCTATTACTCGTTAAACGGAGTAAGGAGGTCCTGCAGCATCTACCAGTTCATCCTGACAGGCAGCACCAACAATAATGCCAAGAGGATGCTCTTTCTCGCACATAGAAAAACGTTCGATCGATATAAGCTTTTCCGTAGCTTATGTCAATCCAATTCAATTTTGACGCCGCCATCTTCGTTATTAAATCGCTGATAGAATGTCACTTTGTCTATGCCCTAAGCAGTCCTGTTCCTGCCTACAACTGATTCAATGTATTGAAAATTCAATCATTTATTTACTCATCAAATACTCTCTATTTGCATCAACTAATTACATTAATACATAACATAATCGACCTATTTTTAATACAGAAGCGTTACGACCGCATCAATATGTCGAAATAAAATTCGAAATTCAAAATAAGAGCGGTCGGTAGCGGCGGCGGCTCTCGACGGGACGCCGGGTTCCCGCCGCGCGCTTAACAAGCATGTTGCTTGTAGTCGGTATGTTGGCACTACTGCTGCACCAAGATACCACTGTTAAGTTGCCGGATTGAGACGTTCGCTCGTTGAATTGTTTAATTAATTAGGGATAAAGATGTCTTTTTCATACAGCCGCTGTGTACCAGTCAGTAGGATGATAAAGAAGTAAGTAATCGTGATCTTGAAGTGGCTTTAATTTGACCCTAGTTTTCCTACCAGTTGGATGCGTATCGTGGTAGAGTCATCTAAGGCGATGTCCTTTGATAAAACTTGCCCATAGATAAGCGAATCATATTACAGACGTAGGCCAACTTTCACCTTTATATAAAGCAAGGAACACACATTCCAACTTAAGGATTAACAGTACATAATATACTACCATCAAAGGCTAAAACTAAATCGTGCTGCAGCCCCTTGTATTGTGCCATTAGGTAATGAAGGATCGCTATAATCCCTGCTTCATAGAAACGCAGTCGCGTTCAGTTTGAGTAAATAACCGCGGGCTAAACCGAACGCACTCGCCAAATTGGGGAGATTTGAATTTCGAATTAAGATTTTTTTTTGGAAAGGATTAATGGCTTGTCTGTAACATCGGTTTATGGAGGACAGGATTTCTGTACTTGTTTGGTAATTTTGGAAAACTGCATAAATTACCCTGACAGACAGAAGGCTTATCAGTACCAGCAGTGTACATAACATCATAAGGCTCATTGAGCCTCCGTGATGGATAACCTCTCTCACGGGCAGAAATATCAAGTCCTACAAGTCAAAACATTATAAGGCTGATTAGATTATATGCAGAGTAAAATAATAATTTGCGTGGGATCAATCCAAATCTGTATAATGCATCACAAGGTCTATTTTCCAAGAATTCTAACTTCAAAAAACCTAAAAACTTTTAAAACGTCACGCGCGTCTACTTTCGTCAATTGTTCTTGCCAAACTCCAGCTGCGTTGCAACCGTTTCCAGTCTTCGGATTCGAAAAAAGAATAGGTTTTATTTTTAATTGGAACATATTCGGATATTGGTACGTCAGCCAGTGTTGGGTTCTTTATAGTGTCGAGGGGACCGTATAGCCTGGGGCTATTTGGTTTAGAACTCGTATTGGAATAAGACAATCTGCCCCCTGTAATAACTTTGCTACAATGAGCGGGAGTTCGGATACTAGTTACCGTTTATGAACTATTGTTGTCAGGAAAGAGGATTGTATCTAAACCATAGAGCACCAACGCTTAAATTTCGTGGATTGCGTCTTTAGATCCATAACTCCCTCCATTCACGGTGCACAGATATACAAAGCAAATTCTGTAATAAAATTAACTTCATAGCTACCTTTCTGAATAAATATTTCCTTCCAAGTTAAACAGTAAGTGGTGTCTCCGATTTTGTAAAACAATCCTCGTTAACGAAGTTACCTACTTTTAGTGAATATTCAAAAGAAACAAACCATTAAACTTGTAATTGCGATTGTTTTACGAGACCTTCTAATTGCTAGGCTTTCAAATTAGTATTTGGATAGTGAAGAACTTTAAGTGGCAAGCCAATCTTTGTTAGCATACCAAGATTTATTCAGTTAGGCAAACGAGCAGCACCGTCTTCCGTGGCTTTCGTCGATAATTGGCAAAATCAATCTTCATATTACAATATAATTAGGTAAAATTCTTGTTATTTATGTCAATTCTGCTGAAAGTTGGACTTACTAATATGCGTTCAAAGATTTATTTAATTTCCACCTATCAGACAGAAAACATAACGATAACATAAACTTATCAGAAATAATAGACTGGTCCTATGATCCAGCACACTTCAGTCTTGAGCGAGTGGGGCAATAAATAGCCCATTACTCGCTAGCCCCACAATAGGCGAGGCCAGAAGCAAATCAGCAAGCGGCCGGTACCAGGCGCCCAGATATACAAGGTAGTAGAGGTGAAGCGGGGGGGCGGGGGGCGGGGAGGCGATCCGTCAACGGCTTGCGGCGGTCACGACGACCGACGACCTAAGCCGACGGACACACCGATTGCGGAGCAAAAAAGCGATAGCTTTTTTGGCAAAATATTCTAGATCAAGACTTAGCAATAATATGACAGTTCTGTTATTTGGACTTTTTTGCGAAAACATGAATTCTACTAGATTTTGGGATCGAGACTAGGTAAAGATATGTGATACATACTCATAATAAGAGGCCTACAAAAGAAAACACAAGCAATCGTAACTTCCGTTTCCTCTCTTTATGCACAGCTTTACAGGCTGAAAGTAATTATGCATACGAAAAGTTATTTTGGTCCTTAGAAACCGACGTAACAATTCTATCATTTTACATATTCATCAATAGTTCTACATCAGGGATTTATTTTCTAAAGATATTATGCTCGTATCACCATTTATCATCATCATCAGTCCATTGCAGTCTTCTGCTGGACACAGGCCTCTCCAATCGCATATCATTTAACATTTGACTTGATCCTCATTTACTTTTTTCCAGCTGATACAAATTCCTTTAAAACTATTTCCCTATGCAAATAATAATAAAAGCTCTGTCACGTAAAAACAATAAATTGAAAATCTTATTGCTCACATAAACCAGTGTGTACGCACCCGCTTCGGGCGCGCGACTGCCCGCTCGCGTGCCAGTAATTGCCCAGCGTTCCTTTTTTGAATAACTATCACGACTTTTTCGCTCCAAATACTCTTTTCTTTAGCTTTTGGTTGTTCAAGGTATTCCACGCATGCAGCCAGGCGGACGCGTTCGGATATTTCAGGCATTTTGCGTGTAATCAGCGTGGTTATGGGTGTTCCTTTACCTCGTTCCCTGTTTAAGGGCTTTTTGAGAGTGGAAACGTCCTTAAGTTTCTTTTTTCTCTTTGGGAGATAATACTTTGTATGATCTTTTGTTTCGTGTGAATTTTGATGATGGAACTGATTCTGTTTGGAACACCTAAGGTTTTTTAATTGAGAAATTATAGCATCTTTTTCAAGGGCTTCCACAGTCAAAGCAACTTTTTTTCTATTTGCATCTTGGACTTTTTGCTACGGAATGTTAATTTTATTTACATAGACAACAGTGTGATTGTAATTTATAGATTACACAAAATCAAACCGGTTTTGCCAATAAAGCACCTACATTTCACCAGTAATGTTTAAATTCCGTAACTGTTGTTTATGTTACGGGTCTATTGCCATCGACAGAGGACTGAGAAATTCCTAATGTAAAAAAGGAGAGATTGTCTATTAAAGACCTTTGATAAACACAAAACTAACATTTTTCACCAAAAAGGTTTACATTGTTAAATTTTCAAGCACCAAGGAGTTTGTGCTCAGTCTAAATTCAAACTGTTGCTATCCTTCGAGATATTATTATGAAAGTAAACATTATGGAATCTTTGTTATTGTTTAGTTTGTGTTTAGTTTAGCCAGTGAGGTGAACTTTGAGGTTTCCTTCTCAAATAACAAGCTGTTAACATAGAATTCGCGGAATTCAGACTAATTGGGATATCTTCGTGTACCAGCTTAAAGTTCATTCAAACTGTGTTCCCGGCCCCTTACCGTACTCTGAAAGATACTATACTGAAAATATTGTTGACCCCTAAGATATGGCCCAAGAGTGGGACACCAGACAGGCAAAAAAAAAAGATACAGGCCAAGTCTAGTATAGGGGACAGGGTTGAATTGAACCTATTCTATTTGTCTATCTAATGCTAAAAAAATTAAGAACTTCAATCTGTACACAGTGTACACACACAGTGTGTTTAATGTACTGGAACTTTCCGGTAACATTTTTTCTTTTTTTAAATTGTCTATGTGTCAGTGTCCATCGATCCGCAATTTGCCCGTAACGGTGTGACTGAGCCTTTATACTTTTAAGTTTCGATTCCTTGGTCAGTAAGATTATTCAGTTGTTAGTTATAGAACTTACCTAGTTTACAAGTGGGTAGTATTATTTGAGATATCCAAAACCTCGTACAAAATAAACAGTGTTCAGTTTTAGCTTCACCAGTAGATTTTATAGTCTCATCGTTTTCTATTTAAAACTTTTCACGAAAGCTGGACATCTATTTTGATGTTGGGTAATTTTTAGAAGTTCCTATGGTAATATGATGTCCTACCCATTTCTGAAATTAATAATTTCTTCACAAATATTATTTCACAAAGTTTACAGGAATATTTTAAAAGGAGGCTAATAATTACTCATCAAAGAGCTTAGCCACCTACGCTAAGACGACAATATTAATTTAAACAAATTCCTTCCTACCATTCGTGTAATGAAAACAAATATTTGATCTTCTAATTTTAAAATAAAAGAGAATAATGTTCGTTATAAGAACATTTTTATTAATTAAAATTCGAGATGATATTCTAATTCACTTTGGGCGAATACATCCCCTTTGAAGATCAAAGAAAGATTAGCTGTTGTCCAAATAATATTACTGTTTAATTTTTAGAGAGGGGACAAATTTAACTATCGATAAAATCGAGCGTAATTTTTTTGGTTAAGAATATTTACTCACTTCCCATAAAAATCGATTCTCTAATCGATTTTTAAATAACTTGGGGTCTGGAATCAATTAGGAACTCTATTTCACACAATAACTTTTGTTCATTAAAGATTTGTTAGCTCAAATTCGATATTCTAATATTATTTACCAAAAAAAAAAGTTTTCTTATTGCATTTAAAATTGCGAATTGTCAAAGCTGCCTTAGTTCGCTATCACAGCGATACAAAGACATCACTATCCTACTTAAAAAACAAAATCAGTATGGCAGGGCGCGGTGACCCCTAGCTAATCGGACGATAAGCCCTATAAGGGGTCCTCGAGCTAATAACAGATTTTGAGGGCAATTAATATACAGCTTTTTACTCCATTAGTTTTTTGTATATGTCATTCAGGCTTACCTACATCTTTTTGTGAAGGGGGAGCATAGAGCTCTTAGTTCTTACTTACGCTATCCCGTCGATGAACAAACCTGTAAGATTTTGAAACTTGCAATGTAATTAGTTGAAATAAAATGGGATTTGTTCATAATAGTTCCGTTGATTTTCTACCTACACCATTAAAATTAATTTAATAACACGATTTTTTATACCGTTTTATCTCTTAGATTTTTGTGCCTTCTATTATAAGATAAGATACTGTCAATAGCGCATGTCTTTGACACTTTGACAGTCGTTCATTACAGGTAGTCAGCGGCCTGAAAGTCTGACAACCAGTCTTACCAAGGAGTATCGTATTACCCACTACTAACGGCAGTCGCTCCATGTAAAATACAGGTATTCAGCTGCATCCGGTTAGACTGGAAGCCGACCCCAACATAGTTCGGGAAGGCTAGGCAGATGAAGATGACTATCCATAGCGACCATAGCATAGGCGAAGGTATAATGTTCCCAATTCATGGACATCTCTACAAAAAGGAATGGTCCGTAATCGATCTCGGGTACCCAGTGCAGTTTTGTATGGTTGGGCTCTCCGATATTGCGATCTAAGCAAAATACTTCGAATATATCTTCTTAAAATTTAAGCAATAGTTTATTTTTTTTAAATGGATGCGTAATGCGTATGCCCGAACCACACACCTCCTTAATTAAAAACAATAAAGATGTGAGTAATTACTAGCGTAAAGGGTTCAACAATGGTGCGCGGGTGACAATAGAACCTGCCAACCCTAGTAACACCCTAATACGTTAGAATCGAAAATTGTGCCAATTTTGACCGATGTGGTGTTCAGAAAAAAGAAGAAGCAGGTACCTAGTTTGCAGTGGGCGGATCAAGGCTGCGTATGATGATGATGTGATCCAGGAAGGATTTGGTGTTACATCTTATCACTTAGGGCATCAAGGTGAAAAGTTGAAGACCGTCAGTAATAATCCCCGTTTTCGCTAATATAATAATCGACACCTAAAGGAACTTATACACAAAATAAAACCACACTGTTGGATTTTCAACGATTGACACGATATTTAAAAAAAACGTATTATTTTAGTGCCACACTAGGAATTTCTCCTGAATAGTGGGTGCGTTTACAAATATTTAAACACAACTATTTGAAACAACGACCTGTAGGCCATACAAATATTTTTCCAGTGCGGGAATCGAACCCGCGACACGCAGCGCTGCAGCCTCACAATCGCTCAGTCACTGCGCCAACCGTGCTGTCGTGCTTGTTGGTTGAGAAAACGGGTAAAAGATAAATCTGAAATGATTCTGAAACTCCTTTCTTTACCGAATTCTCATTCTAATCATTACTCAAAAAAAAAACAATTGAATATCTAATCACCCCTCAAAACCCCAGTGGTGACAATAGCATGACCCTACGTCTGCCACCCCAGTACGTCGGTACTCATAATTGTGCCAATCTAGCGCCACAGCGGTGGCCTTAACGTGATTATGTATATCTGTGGTTCAATCGATTGTCATGCGTTTAGTTAGGGGTGGAAACGTGTAATTAAGGGTTTTTTTTTTGGAGCAAGTACTTTTTGTTTTGTTATAATGATACAGTTATTAAAAATGTTTTACAACGGAAAACGGCTTGACGTAAAAAATGGAGCTTGGTCTTCTGATCATTAAAAGCATAGTTCGTTGATGTCTTTTTCACTACACTATATTGAAAGTATTATTTTTTCATCTTAAAAGAAGAGGTTTATTCTTATAGTTGTGTTGTAAAACTAAGTCTACATACATAAAGTAACAAGATGCATAGAAAATAGGAAGGTCTCCATTACTTTTCTTTAACGCTAAAAGTTAAGGTTATCAAAAATTATAAATTAATTTTGTCAATGGTCACAATGTATCGTCCTGTGATAAACTTAGACGATACAAAGAGTTCTTCATTTATCAAATTCAAGCCACCACATGAAAACTTAATCGTAACGCCGTAGAGAAGCAACTCATCACCACTGACAGCTATTTATACAGCCAATAGAGACAAAGCATAGAGAAAGCCGGCGTGTAATAACTGCTTATAAATCATCTGTTATCTATGACATATCGACAGTCGACGTATCGACGGCACGCCACTAAAACTTAGCGCGTGGGCTAGTGAGATGTTGGGCCAAGGTTTATGTGAGAGGGAAATAGTGATGGGGTGGGGCCGTATTTTCTTGATAAGCATCGACGTTATTAATTAGGACAGTACGCCGACGTAGTATTTTCTTGTCTTTTTCAAGAATAAATGGTCGCTTAACAGAGGCGTAGTCTTGCAAATTATGAAAGACTAGCTTATACCCGCGGTTTAGCCCGCGTGGAGTTCGGTAATTGTCCCACGGGATCAAAATACCGGGATAAAAAGTACCGTACGTGTTAATCAAGATTATAACTTATCTGTGTACTAAATTTCATCAAAATCTGGTCAGTAGCTTTTGCGTAAAACAGTCACAAACATCCATCCATCTATCCATTCTCACAAACTTTAGGAAAGTTATTGCAAAAACCAGCTGGTATTTCATCTAGTCTGGTTTTGGGTCTAGAAAATCAAGTTTCTATTATTCAGCAAATGCTTAGAGTGCTGCTATAATTAACTTAGTAAAACTAAACAACGTGATCTATCCAGAGAAGTTACGATACACCACTCTTAGGCGCGAATTACACAGAAACGGCGTACGGTGAAGGCGCGGCGTAGGCATGATGCCGCTTCAAAACGTTTTCATACAAAATGTACGTAGGCGACGTGTCGTGACACTCAAGCGGCGCGGCGCAGGCACGCCGTTCTTTCGTTTCCTTATAAATTCCACGCCTGCGCTGCACCTTACGCCTACGCCGTTTCTATGTAATTCTCTAAGTAAGTCTCAGCAAAGCTCTGGTAGGTACCAGGACATTCTCATACAATACGCGGTCACTTTGACTGGTCCTGCACATTACCTGGACTGCAAATGATGATGATACCCTGGATTAGATAAAGTAAACTTTTCAAATTCTTACAAATGCTTACTCCTCCAAACAACACATACTCTTCTAACCACAATTACGTCACTCCGCCCGCACCTCGCCGGACAGCGCACGCGCCGCTCTAATAACTATAACCGAGACACGATTACGAGCACCACAATCGACACACACCGTTACTCGATCCTTATCTCTTGTAAGACAATTAGCATAGTTGATGTGAGGGCTGGGTACATTGGCTGCTTCGGGTGACTTCGGATTAGTTCGGAGTGCTTCGGTTTGCTTCGGGTTTGCAGCATTGTTGCAGTGATTTGAGCATACGATCAATACACGCCGTTAGCTGATCCTTATCTATACAATATACTACAATATTAGCATAGTTGAAGTGAGTACGGGTTTTTGAAGATTCGAAGCATTGTATTTTGGTGGCAATTTGGCAACGAAACTTTCATTGATATTAATTCCACCGAGAACAATTTTCTATTTGAAACTTTCATCAGTTTGAACTCTTATGGACGGAAAAAACTTTTATTAAACACAGATACAGCGAGAGATACAAACGACAGTAAAACAGACATGCAGGGGAGCAGAAAGAACATTAGCATTTCGCATAGGCATATTGCCTTACCTTGATGGGATCATTAGAAATATAGTGCAATAAGTACCTACAAAATCTTTTTCTTGCTAAGAATCACTCAATTCCAGTTCAGTGGTACAGTTGAACCAAATCAATTTTTTCTCCGACTGCCAGCAGAAGCACCTTTACCTTCTATTAACAGAAGCGTTTCTTCGAAGCAGCTCGTGGACACAGGCACTAACAGTGCGTTAAATCTCAAACCTGTGTTATTAGAGCTCCGCTTATCTAAATGCCGCCAAGCCGTGCGACGGGAAGACATCGTTTAATTTCGATGCCATTATGCCATTCATTGGACGTCTTATTTCTATGCGATCTTAGATCGGGGAAAATTCTAACTTTATCAAATTCTTGACTTACTGACTGAATAGACTGTTTTTAAAAGCCATTGTGGCCGCCATGTTTATGGCCCGCAGCTTCCAAATCTAATAAGAAGGAGAAAAATTCGTAAGGAAAGATGAAAACTAAAAGATTGTGGCTATTGCTTATCCACTGACCCATGTTCTCCTATGAGAAGTGGCCTTTTGTCCGAAATTATAACTGTTCTATGAATGTGAGCCTGATAAGTAAAAAAAATAAAAGTAAGTAAAATCTTTTTTTCGTCATTGGATAAGATTTTACAATGTAGGTAGAGTACCTGAAGAATTTGTGTGCAGGCGCTAGCACATCAAGCTTCTCCAATCTGGCAAATTTCTTTAACAGATTTTCAACTTTATTGCTTTAGCATTAGGTCCAAATTTGATTGGGAAAATTTGACAGTTTAGGGTAGCTTGATGTAGCTCGTCTGCACAAGTCTTGCTGATTATCATCAGCAAGAAGAAGAAGAAGGTGATCATGCTTTTTCACTCTGACACAGGGGAGATTCATAGATGATTCTGCTCTGAAGTTTAAATGTGGTGTTGCCCCACGAACGATGGGACACTTGATATCATACCCTGCCAGTCCTGTAGTTTGAACATCACAGGAGCTGAACTCGGCCCCAAATGTTGGACTGAATCAACTTAAATTGTCATCGACACGCTAAGAAGAAGACTCTGATACAGTAAAAGTTATTACTGCGTCTGAGTGTTTTATTACTACATTATTACAGGTAAGTAGTAGTACGGCGCATTACAAAAGTAGATCCGTAAAATATTAAACTGAAACGGTTTCCCCCAACGAAACACTGCGCAATTACGCAATCGACAAAATAACTACATCCACAGAGCACAGAACTACTAATTTCCCGCCAAAATTACACCTTTACCATAGACAAGTGCATGAAACGTCATATTATTTTGATTTGCACGTCAAAGGCACGGGCAATTGTCTTTTATTCCTATGCATATTTAATATATGATTAGATAATTAGATAGCAGGACCACCTTCGATTTGCAATAAATTACTGGCTGATAATCAGAGAATATTATAAGCTATTATGGTGGAGGACATCGTCGTTGACTTACCTACATTACGTGAAGTGCGTCAAGTTATAGCGATAAAACTTGACTTGAGATTTTAAATTTGAAAATCATATTGAAATCTGGTTGTTAATGGAAAAACGTTGTTGTTTAAGCTGCCACGAAATCTACTTTAAATGCAGAATGTTTATGCCGAATTTAAAATATTTGATAGATCTTTAGAAGTTAAAAAAAATACTGGCCTTAGTTGCATGGTGGCGTTATTCCTGAAAAACACCTACGTTAACTTTCTTCTCTGATTAAGAAAGAGCCTTTTCGCACAATTGTGTTTTTTTTTATATTGCCGTTTCTAGAAAGTAGAAATTAATTTAAAATAGGGAAGTTCTGACGTCATATCCTAGCGTAACATAAACCTACAACTACCCAGGTCAATGATTACGACCAAGTACGACCTATCATTACCGTACTACGTAGGCGGGGCGGGGGGTCAAACGGTGACAAACTACCTTCCCGCGTAATTTACCTGACAGCGTAATAGACACACGCACAGATTATACAATTTGCATACATTATTATGCAAGCCGTGCATCATTGCAAAGGCAGTTGTTTATAAGGTTTGCCTGTTATTATGAATTAAAATTGTTTTTAATGTGTTTGGAATCTATTATTGTTCATTATTGTACCTTCATAGTCAGTTGGATGAAAATCGAAAATATTGCTCAAATTTTTCTTTCTTTGGCGTATTCTTCTAAATATTTCATCATTGAGGATTGAGCTGCGCACTTATCTTAAAAGAATTCGTTTAATGAGAGTTCATCCTTCCATCTTGATGATCTTGTGACCGTATCAGTTATCGGAGTTCGCGTAGCTGAATTTGGGCTAATAGGTAATTACACTAAGAAGAAGACGAGACTTCAGGAAGTAAATGTCTTAAAAATGTACGTACACCAAACAAGAGCGTAAAATCTTCACCTACGCAGCTACGCACAAAAAATGTGGAGTAGAGGTCAAATCTATGACTTTAATAACACACTCCTAATGGCTATTACAACGCCCATAAGAGAAAGCAGCCTCATTAAATAATAAAAATATTATTACTCGCTCGTGGCGTCGATTAAATCGATGACTGGCATTATTCGACAAACTTTCGAAGGCCATGTTCGCAACTCAACACATTAAAAAAAAAATATTAAAAAAAGAATTTGGCGCCACGACACTCACGAGTCAAAGAGGCCGCGGTGCCACAACCGTTCAGAAACGCACTCAATAAATTACGACGCCTAATCACTCTTAATTGGGATGTGTCGTGACCCAACTTAACCTCAGGTCGACAAATAAGAACAAAATAATGCAAACATAATGATACGTGCTGGCTGAACGTTACAACTTTTAATTTTCGAACGTTAAGCCCGACGTTCGTGAACTGTAATTATCGTCTTTTCCGAACTTAAGTATAAGGATAGAGATATTAATAGTCTGTGGTGTTTGCTTTTTTCTTTGATTTATATATTTTTATAGATTCGGTGAAATTAGTGGTTTGTTACAGTTTTTGTTGTGCCGCTAATGGTTATAAATGTGTGACCGTAATAAAAATAATAGATATTTAAGGACGAGGCTCTAATGTCTAGAGGTTCAAATGCGTGTGGTCATGGTAGTTGGGTGTCACTACGTAAGGCGCCAGTGATAGGGTTAAAACAAACACATTTTTTTTTTCTTATGCGTCGTTTGTTCTTCAGGATAAGTCAAAAATATGGAAATAACTAAAGAAGGTGTAAAATAAGCCTAATCACCAGGTTTATTTGTTTAAACTTCAAGGACAATCACATGAGCCAAACAAAGGGTTTGGAAGGAGGGTTTTCAGTCTGTGGAATTTACTGCCGGCTTCTCTATTTCCCGATCATTATAATCTGGATCTCTTCAAAGTTCGAGTAATCGGTTTCTTCTAGGCAAGTGTGGCTATTCTAGGCCGCATCATCGCATCGCTTCAAATCAGGCGAGTTGCGGGCAAACGCAAGCCAATTTACTGTAAAAACGTATGGAAAAAATCGCTGTGTTATTTTTGAGTTCTGAAATAAAATTGTTAAATAAGAGGGAAGTATTATCCTCATGAACTACTTACATCCTTGAAGTTTAGACAGTAAACTCTTGACTATTGCGATTTCTGCTCATTACAGTGACATAGCAGGTTCGACTTTTCAACAACATTTATTCCGATAAAAATGAATATTTCAAAAAATCAACGCGCAGTGGATATTACCGCCAAAGCCAAAATAATCTATAACCCGCCCCTTACACGATGACAAGAAAAAAAAGTTCCTTAACCACAGACCATAGACAAACATAAATCACCAAATTATACACCATCCAAAGACAATAAATCATTTAACATATTCCATAGAGTAGATAATGTCACGATTTGCATCGCTTTCGTATCGCTAATTGAGCAATTCCATAGATAAATAGATAAAACACGGGTACACCCTAAATTATGCGTATTATTTGCATATTATTATTATAACTGTGGGGTGACATATTATTACTGTACACGAAAACAACAGAAGAACAAGTTTGCAAAACCATTGAATTCGCTGTGGGCCAATACTTGCCCCGCTATTGCATCACAAATAATGGAATTCAAGAGTGTGTTTTTTCGCGAACAGGTTATCATTGCCAGCCCAAATACAGTTACCCTGGAGGCCTTAGCCAAAGTTTATCAGCGATAAGGTAAGATAGGTCAAAAATATACGAGACTGACATAAGCTGCCTGGTATCCCCGAAGTGTTAGGCAGAGGTGTACCTAATACACCCACATTTCGCCAAATATGTTTAACTCCCATGTTATAGGAGGCGAGCCTTTTGCCATCAACCGTGCAAAATTCAGACTCCGTGGCTGCTATTGAGAAATTCCTGACGGGAAAAACCATTAACTTTGCCTGATCTGAGGAATCCAGGGCCTCATGCTCAGCAGTCGCGCTTGCGGCCACTAGACCAACGAGTCAGTTTTAAGCTCTCGAAAAGGACCTCTTGAAAATCGTTGTAGAAATACTTCCTAAATCCTTTGAAAGTGATTGCCACTTGTCTGGAGCCTTCCTGTAGCGTCCATACCCAGAAGGATACCGTAAAACACCACATGGATACTAGTTTATCCAGTTCATGAGGTCTGATTGAACAGCCTACACTAGATTGACTCGGTAACTCAAATAAAAGGCCTTCATGTGGTTACAAAAAACCCATAAGCTGAATTACTGCGCTTTACCTGCACAATACTCCAAAAGCACAAGCGAAATACAACCCCAACTACATCACCTTACAATTCAAAGTCCTTCAACCCACTCACCTAATACAGTTTCTCCGTGTAACCACTCTCCCCAGAGGGCGCTACAGTCGCACGGGGACATTTATGCAGATCTTGTGTAATGACGTCACATTGATGACGCAGGATCGCATGCGCAAGATAAACCGATAAATATTAGTTATGCATAAAGTTATGGAGTTATGGGACCTCTTTTTAGGGATAAGAGGGGTGGCGAATCGGGTTTGGGGTTATGGTAATGTGTCTACTTTAATAGACAAGGCCTTTATTCAAAATCGATGTTCGGTCAAGTATCTCCACAGCGAAATTCGGAATTCATAAAAATCTCTGCTGTTTCTGGGTTTTTAATCAAGAATCTTGACTTATCTTTTGCTCACAAGAGTGTTCTAGAATAAAGGGCCCAGATTATCAACTTAGTGTTGCCGACTATTTTTTTAATAAAAAATCGAAATTCAAAATGGATATAAGTCCCGTCTTGTCAAAGAATGCTGACCGGCAGTGGAGGGGATGTGTTTGCGCACGTTATGCAGTCGTGTTCCAAAGTACTAACTAAGCTATTGTTTTATAATATAAGTATAATTGTTTCATTGTAGAATCGTAATAGGTACTTTATTAGCTACTTAGTACTTTGGAAAAGGCTAGAATAACAAAAATTGAGAAAGTTTATTTGAGCGGTCAGCGTTCTTTTTACGTGACGCGAACTGAACTTGTTGTTCTCAAATGACGACTGTTTTTTGTTTCCCATTTTGTTCAGATTCCAGAATGTTTTTCTCAGAACGACTGGCTTAGGAAACCTATGAAAACTTTACCGAAGCGTTGCTCAAAGCTTTTTCGAATTTGAAAAGCACCTCGAAGAATTTTACCATTTTATATTTACTTACTACACACACGTCAAACCCACAGAAGTCCAAAACTCTCACACAGAGAAAATAATACCACCCATTTCACAATAACTGCATATAATTTAGCCCACGTAGGGTGCTAACAGGCTTATATCAGCAGAATTTGTCCTGCAGTCCCCTGAGAGGCGCAGTCTTGGGAAACGGCCAGAATACGCGATCGCCCTGATCGCCCTCGCTGAGAACAAAAATCAACAAGGGTTTTGTGAGCCGTGTTGTTCATTTTTGGGTGGCAGCGATGTGGGTAAAGTTAGATGCGGTATACGTGTGGAACTCCTAGAGAACATGGTATGTCTGATTTAAGATCACCTGGATCTGGATGCCTTTAGGTTTTCTTAGACTAGGAAGGAGAAGGAGAGAGTTGAATGGCACGAGAGTTGATTGTTTGAGTTGGGTGCATTCAAAGACGGGTGGAAAATCCGTTGATAGTCTACCTATGACGTGCTTTAGCAGATTAAAAAATAAAAAACCTTTAAAAGTACCACTGAACAAAATGTTATCTGACATTGTAGTATATGTTCGCGCTGCATCATGAACATCACTGAATTTGATCATCATCGACATAGACTTTATTTCCATTTCAACTTAACAGTGCCACCGAACTGTGCTCAACTAAACTGCCGCATCCACCATCCACCCCGCCTTCACTCTAATCCTCCTGAGCGCCGAATGTCAAGCGTCACTCAATATACGAGTAGAAAGCTGTTGACGTACAGGATTACGAGAGGACACTCTGCTATATGAATATCTGTATTTGTTGTTCGAGAATATTAACTGCGAACTGAGTTTATGTGTGAAAATCAATAAGTTTGTCACAGTAGTGTTCCAGAACTATTTGACTATTAGGAGTTTATAATGGGGAAACCTGAAAACGATTCCTGAATTCGGCTGAAAGAAGCAAATATAAACAACCGACCTGCCCTAGACCATAGTGACGATGGCGAAAGAGTCGGAGAGAGTTTGACGCTTGACTAAAAGGACCATCTAGCATTTGCAACAAACATGTGTGGAATCTTTTGTCCAACACTGGGATCAACAGCCTAGACATAAAGTCCCTATGAGATGATCATCTGTATACATGGTCTGCTCTCAGTCTTTGACACATGCTTTAGAGGCAGCTGTCAGCTGACTGAAAGTTTGGTGCATGACATCACTCTAAAATTCACAGTTTAACGTAGACCTGTACCAATGCGGATTCTGACAGCCACGACTTCAAAAGACGGTTAAATTAACAATGAACGTACAGAAATTAAAATTCTAGAAAGATAGGGCAAAAGAGTGCTAGTAGTGCTTTGCTGGTAACAAGGGAACATCTTATGTGAATACAAAGCATATCACAAAAATACTTAACTTTACTCCCCCATACTGTCAAAATTTAATATACAACCGACCTTATTAGGGTTAGTACTTATTAGCTTACCACCCTATCTTGATGAAGTACCCTCAGCCTCAAGTGCGGGTTAATAAAGGGCGCATTACTGTGTAAACACGGTCACGTGGCCTCCCGCTGGCGGTCACGTGACTGCCACAGACTAGATAGAGGTCTCTCGCGCCAGATATTATCTGTGACTGGTTTCGCGCGCTTTTTCCTGTCAAATTTGGCAGTTCTGTTTTTGATGGACTTTGGTTTTTGGTTGTGTGTGGTTCTTTGCAGGGTCTTTCGATTCATTGAACGTCTACTATTAGAGCGTGAATGGTCTCGGGTACCAAAACGGAGGTCTTTTTTTACTTGCTAAACGATCCACAAGTACTTAACACCTATGTCAAAGCTATGTGCTGCTAACACATTGTGTCAGGCTGGGAATTTGTCCTGAAAAGCTCCCGATTACGTCAGTATTAAAACCAATCAAACCAGTGAAATAGGGACCTGTCCATTGAATAAAAAAATCTATGTCATATTGCTAAGATGCGACCTTCCCTGAAGCAACAACCAATCCTGTCGAAACAAATGACAGCAGATAAATAAAGAAATTAAAAAGAAAGTGAAGCGTTCATAAAATCTGCTAACTTCAGTAACTACACTCTTAATACACCAATTAATTGTTCAAAATAATGAGAGTAATTACAAATAAAACATTTAAATATACTCGTTATCGTGTTACGACGATGATTGGGGCTTTTGACCGATTTTTAACCACCATTTAGTGAACTGCTCCAGGCGCCATCTTGTCATGTGTGATAAAACATAATCCATAATGGTTTAGTTAAATGTTTAATTACAGTTGTTCTAAGCGATTAATCACTCTATAGATTGAGTTTTCATCTAAAAAGGTCAAACGATTTGAAAGTAAATAATAGGTATGTCTTGCCAAATATGACTGTACCTACTTATAATGTAGAGGTACTAAATCTTATTGAATTAAGTATACGTTTGTGTACACGCATTTCTATTATTTATACCTCTCCCACAGATTTCGTAAGGGACATAGGAAATCCACTTTCGTCGGACAAATTATAAGTATCTTGACTTGTGGACCTGGCTCCTCTCCAAGAGTATGTGAGCCATAATCCTCCACACAGCCCAGTGCGGGTTGATAGACATCACTTGTCTTCGAACTTATGGTTCTAGAACATTACGGTCTCCTCACGATGATTTCCTTCACTTGTTTTTGAGAGCAGTGGTGATGAAATAAATAACAAAAAGTAATTTAATCAAGCCTGTCTGGCTAACTCACCAGTAGTCGTACTCGCCCTGTCCGCGTTGCCTATAAAGTAAATTAGGTACAGCTACAGAGAGTAGACTGAACCAGACCATGGCAAGCCCGCCACACTAAGTACTCCCAAACCATTGCAACTCCTGAAAGCCAGAATCAACAGTGGCGACCACCAGAAAAGCGCCGAGACAATGAAGCTCGACGAAGTCCCAGAGAAACAATTTTTACTGTCTTGGATCCCGCAACAAAATTAATCAGGAAAGAATAGCGGAGGAGCAGGAAAAACATAATTTCCATATCAGCAGGAGACAGAACAAAACAAGGCCAATAGGCACAAAGGGACGTTTACAACTGGGATAGGTAAACCCAGTTGCCTAGCACCACGGATAAATATTATCATTAATGGGTCCTAAGTTGTGAGCTAATATTTGATTCCAATAATAGGTATGGCAAAAACGCTTGAACGCATTGCTCTAGTTTCTACAATGTCCGTATACTAAAAAACTCCGGATGTAACCTTTACACTATCCAACATATTATCGCGTTCATTCTGCCAAAGACCAGATGTAGAACATTGACAAAAAGGCGAGGCAACAAGCTTGAAGTAAAATAATTGTTCTTGTGACTTGTGCGAAATAGGGCAACACAGTGATCCACCTGACCACCAGACCATAGCAGTGAAGAACAATCCTGCAAGTTACAGTGTTGGACCGAAAGTCCGAAACTACCCAGGTACTGTCACCATCAGCCGATCATGCAAGCAAGACTCTTTACTACCAAGTTTTACATAAGAATAGCATCTCAAAACGCATTTATGAGGTACTAATGATAACCTTACTGGTGAAGTAAGTTCAATCTAAATGTCACATCATTTAGTTATGGAAATATCTACGCATCAATGCGCGTACTGTCGGAGAAACTGCTTATTAAGTAGGTATATCTTAAGTTCCCTCCGTGGGTGTTAATTATACATGTTACTTGGACTATCAGCTGCTTCTCAAACAATAATAACCTTATAAATATGTGTATATTATGTCTATGCTCCAGTGATTATGCGGTTGGACGAACGTCATGGCGAACCGAGTGTGATTCTTACGAAGAGAAAATCGCAGAAGAATTTTCCGATCAAGAAATCACGCGTAGTACGCAAAACAAAGAATTGAACTTTGAATGTCCCACGGCAAATCAAATGACTAAGCCTTTCCTCATAGCAGGCAGCAAAAAAAGAGTTTCATCAAAACAAAAAATTTGCTCACTACCAATTTCGAAATTTACGTTAACCATCTTGAATTAATCAAATAAATCACATTCTGACCTGTCTTGTAAATATGAATGCACTTTATCAATCATCTACTTTATCTCATTTCCTTTTTCCACAAAAAGAAAACCCACTTTCCCGCCAATCCGTCATGTTGTCTGACCTGTCACTGTCAAATGCGCGCGCACTTGACGCCGCACCCGGCCGCCCGCGGGCAATGGCAAGCATTTGAATAACATGGATAGCTATTACACGATACTAGTGGATTATAATGTGTATCCTTCAATCCGTGATGTAGCAAGATGGTGCTAAAGCTGAGTTGAATGTGTTATCATTTTATTAGCAGCTAGTTGAGTTTTTTTGTATCTATGGTTAATGACCATCCATACTAATAAATACTATAAATAATACTTTTTATCCCGGAAGTACGTTCCCAGGGGATGGCTTTCGACCTCCATGCAGGTAGCATCTTCTTTTCCTGTGTTTTAGTTTAGCTCTGAATCAATTCCTAGTCATCAACAAAAAAAAAGAAAACTAATTTCTCTGACTTTACGTTTTATTGACTAATTTAAAGTTGCGTCTAGGGTTATATGTATATGAACATAATAAATTTCTAAACGAGTTCTAAGTATTTGAATTCAGACACCAATTTAATATCCATGGCTTACCTAGATTCCAAGCTAACGTCTACTTATATTTCTTGCATATCATATCATTACATACTTTATCCAAAGTATATATTACTGTAAACCTCAAGAAGAATCACATGCAAATTACATCTAATATACCAAGTTTATCCTTTATCATTAGCAAGCTATGTGATATAAAACTTTATCGCAATATTTCCCTAATCATAGTACTTATGCGATAAACCCAATCATACATAAAACGCGAGCATAAAATTATGGGACATATCTCACATATAACAATAACGACTTAAAGACACGCACGTCCGTCCATCGCGGCGGGCGAGATCATAATGCGCAATAATAATTCTAAATTCAAAACTGAAGAAGTTACGATGGCCGGTCGCGCACGGGCCGGTGTTGCCAGTTATATAATTAGAAAATGAAAGGGTGGCGCGCACGCAGCCCGCGGCTCGACCACTACTATCGCTCACCATCGAGCCTGCTCCCGCTAGTGTTGTGACAACGATTTATTGTCGATTTTCTATAATCTCTGATAGCGATGAATTTAATGTTTTCCTTATTGTGGGGCGGTAATTGTGGCTATTTCATATAATGTATTACAGAAGTAAATATTTCATTTGAGCTATAAATATAAAACTGTAATGATACCAACCTAATTCCTCCCTCTGGACACAAAAAGATATTTACACCTTCGACTTCCTGGTAAAAAGCAGAGTAGAAGAAAAACATGCGGCAGGAAAGTTTAGCTCACACATATTGGATGAAAGATTCGTCACGACTCACGCCACAGAAAATAACAATATGGCAAATAAACTCAATTATGAGAACTGCCCAAAACTTGTTCAACTTACTAAAGATTGCAAGCACAACTCATATTTCTATCACCAAATATTTTCCAGCCTGAAAGACACCTATGAAAGCAGTTTGTATACTGAAGATGAGCTAACCTAAGCCATCATACCACTAATCTCAAAATCCTCAATTGACAAAAAATATCGATACTCCACAATAGTCAGCACTAGTATAAAAATATCCTCCCCACCCCGGAGGGCAAATGGCAACATTCTTTATTTTCGAATATTAATAAGGAGCGTGCAACATTACACCGTATTTCACATTGGGTAACATCATTACCTTCTATCTCTTTCACTCCACTTCTAAGTCTATATAGCTAAACTCTTCTAATGTTCGAATTTCATATAATGACGACCTTTTCGGTGCAAGATGGTAGATCAACGGAGATTTATCTAAGTTCTATAACGACTTATGTATATGCATATGTTTATAGGCTGCATGTAATTACTACCTTTGCCCGATAACTCATTCAGTAAAGGAAAACTGTAATGAGAGTACATTAGGTAGGTAGGTGTATCTTTATAGTAATAAAGTTGCTTTACATATAATATTATGTACTTTAAGTACTTCGCATTAAAATAATGGTTGGTATTTTGATCAGAGATACTGACAATTAATTTACCAGAGGATAAAATATTTTGTCAAAATACACACTACCCTTCCGGAATAAATCCTACACTATTCAATGAACAAGCTATACATATAAAAATTCATATTTGTATATTTGTCACGTTCTCGAAAAAGGCTCTAACGATTTTGATGAGAGTTGCAATATAGGGTACAAATCTTGCTCATTTAATAGTATAGGATTAGGAGCTCGCACTTGTTCTTTCTCAATGCCCAATTCATTCATGACTTAGATTCCTATGACTAGTTTCATCATCATCATCATCTGCCAAGCCATTTCCCAACTATATTGGGGTCGGCTTCCATTCTAACCAGGTGCAGCTGAATACCAGTATTTTACATGGATCTCTTCATGTAAAATACTAGCATTCAGCTACATCTACATCTGTTTATCATCTCCTGGTAACTTTATCCGGTTTATCTGGCCGATAATTTCATTCAAATCCTTACTATAGTATTATAAATGCTAAAGTAAGTTTGTTTGTTTGTTTGTTACCTTTTCATGCCTAAACCACTGAACCGATCACCCTGAAATTCTGCATAAACGTTGTCAAGTTTACAGAAACGGACATAGGGTACCTTTCATCCCGAAAAAAAGTTCTGTTCCCGAGGAAAACAACAATAACGTTCTTATGATAGTAGATGGCGCCACGTGTCTTTCGAATCATGATTGAATTATATTACTACAAGCAGTGTACAACCGGAATTGATTGTCAAATTCTAAATTAACGAGAGCAAAAGCTAGTTCTTAATAATTTCTTAAGTTATCTGGTAGCTAAACTCATGCCCACCTTTCTCTAGTCAAAAATAAAATAATTCCCTAACATTAACAAACAGATTTCCGAATAAATAAGTAATTAAAAATGAAGTGATTCTAGAGAAGGATTGAGTCATAAGAGTGCTATAAAGGTGGTCGGCTAACGAGGTACAAGACACACAGCGCGCCGCGTTATATGACGCCTAATGTGCGCCTGCGCATAGGGGCAGAAATGTTCGCACAGCCAAAGAAATGAGTGGAATTGGATGGTCAGGATGTGATTGAGCTTTGAATGTAAAAAATATAAAGATAACATCATGACTGTAATCCCCGAAGGATTAGGCAGAGGTGGACCAATTTATACTCAATACGAAGCACAGAATACACAATAGTACAAGTAGCTATGTTATGGGGGGAGGGAGCGAGGTATTGACATCAACCGGGCACAAATCCAGACTTGGTAACTACCAGTAGCGAAGGGTTAATTTTTTCAAGAGGTAAGCCGGAGTACATTTATCTTTAATGTGATTTTATTATTTGTCTATGGAATACTCATTGTGTCCGTTTTCAAAAGAAAGCCGAAAGGAATCGAGTTGTATGGAACCTTCGCCACTGGTAGCTACTACTGTGAAATTCCTGATGTATAAACTCAAAACCATTTTGACCGACCTGGGAACCGAACCCAGAAATCGTGCTCTGCAGAAGCGCATGCAACAACTAGACAGTAAAAAAAATATTATGTTAAGTACCTAAAATACTTACTCGGTATTCTGTCAGTCGTCACGACCAAAGCTCATGTACCAGTTTGCACATTTTTTCAGTCTTCGGAACGATACACACGCACGCACAGTATTTGCTAATCGTTTGTTTAGTGGTCGCAAGCGCGACTGCTGAGCATGAGGTCCTCGTTTCGATTCCCGAATCGGGCAAAGTGTTATTGAGTTTTTCTATCGGGAATTTTTCAATAGTAGCCACGAAGTCTGAATGTATGCCCAGTTGATGGCAATAGCCTCGCCCCATATTCCATGGGACTTAAACATAACTGACGAAATGTGGGTGTACTATTAGGTACACCTCTGCCTAACCCTTCGGGGATTACAGGCCTGATGTTATTTTTTATGTTATTCCTAATTCTTCGTGTCATTTCTCTCGGCCGCCACTACACAGCAATGTTACCGCAATCAAGGCACGTAGAATACAACACACACTAAACTCCTGATTGCCACTGTCTTAGCGAGCTGAACAGACAGGCCTTCGACCCCTGGCGGCCGTAAACGGAACTGTTAACTCTTATTACGTGTCATTGAGATGATAGGTGGAATCTTCACAATAGCGGAAGTGGGCGAATCATCGTAGGAATAGCTTTTTAACAGGTGTTTGTTGTTAAGTCATTTTCACTTGTAGGGGCATTTTTTTCGGATGGGGAATCAGCTCTGGGCGGAGTGGAAGAGAGTGTCCGACTTTTACTGACTAAAACCCATCCATGTTCCTTCTTTGCCCTTTGTGTTCCAGGGCCGCGGTATCTCTTTCGAACAGTCCCGCAGCCCCGGCAGGCAACTTGTAGGGGTCTAATGGTGGTTCGGAAATAGGCTGTAGTCGTAAGAAAGGCTGTTTACATGATAAATGATGTTTATTTTGCAAATAGGTTTTTACAAACACTTTTACATGTCGTCAAATATAAGGGGTGGAAGGAAATGATTTTTTGCGGTTGAAATAAAGAAAGAAAAAGTATTTATTGGACTCACACAAGACAAACAATAAAAATATGAAAAACTAAAAAAAAAACTAAAGGACCATGGGGGATTTTGTATGGACTACGTCCGCTTAAAAAAATCCAGAAATAGTACATTTTGATATAAGTGGGGAAACTCTGTTATTGCATTTGAGGTGGAATTAACACCCGAACTACAGGCGAGGGTGTTATGGAGCCGAGAACTGCAGTAACATATCCCCACGCATATTAAACGACGTTTTTCAATACACTTTCGAAGAAATAAAATATTAAAAAGGAAAGTATTACATATTGTTAGGAATTATTATGAAACTATGATGTAATTTGCTTTTTTCCGCTCTTTGCTTTCGCCAGGTTGAAGAAGAAGCAAAATTATGATGCCGCTAAGACAGCCTAATATGAAAAATAGAAAATTCAAATATTTTTGAATTTAGAACTCACATAAATGTATTTTTTTTTGTTTTAAATAATCATGTTTATCTATGACATTCTATTTATAAACACAATTTAAATACACAAAAAATATTTACGCCATAAAGACGCATAATATCTCTTTGCCGAGATTAACAAAAAAAGAATCACCATAGCTTTAGCGGCATTGAACCCATTTGGACTTAGAATAAGTTTAGTTTTCTGTGGAATTTTTTATTTCCGCACGTGGGCGGAAAAATATTAAAAATCCACACGTGTGAAATACATTGCATGTTGAACCTAATCGTAGTGCTTAAAAACTTTCTAGAATCCTTTTCAACACTTTTTAGTCCGTCCATTATCCCACAGCTATCATAACTAGAGTCTAGATTCCCTGCCAATCTGTACGACATTAGCATACCTATGAAAACGGTATCATTCCATGTCGGCTGCTACAATCTTATTGTCAAGTTGATACTGATGTCATTAAGATACCGATCAAATTCGTGGCATTACCGGCAGCCCCGGGGAGGACTCACTAACATCAATGTTGGGGACACCATGAGCTGATGGGGTCCTGAGATTTTCCAGAAAAAAGAAATTGATAAGTCATATAAATATTGTACCATGTTGTTTGAAGTTCATAAGTGAAAATTCTAGATTTGTGCCCGGCAATAGGCTCGCCCCCTATTACATAGAACTTAAAGGTAACAGATGAAATGTGGGTATTCTACTCGTATTAGGTACACCTCTGCCTCGCCCTTCGAGGATTACAGTCGTGATGATGTTATGTTATGTTTTATGAAATGTTAAGCAGTCCTACTGCTAAACATTTCTTTTCTAGAGAAAAGGAATAGGAAGAAGAAAAAAACTTAATGAAATCAACGCATAGTTTTTCAGATATTATAATCTGTCAATTTATATTGAAAGACAAAATTAACAAAGTACTTAGTAATTTTTTTGTTCACACCATATTTATTTTCAAGAATATAACTAGTGTTGAAAATCTACAAATTTCGGTAGCCCAGACTAATCATAACCAGAGCTTATAAATCCGTGGTCAAGACTAGCCATGGTCACCACAGTGGACTACCGAAAACCGTTGCGTGTCGCGTGACAAGTGGTCAAGTCGCACCAGTTTCCTATGGGAAACAGACTGACCCCCTCCCCTTGCACCCCGCACCCATCACGCCCTGGCTTTAACACGATACCTGACGAATTGCAACCATGCACCGCCGGAATGCGTTAATCAGTCCTAAAACAGGCTGTATGTTACACCGACGTGCAACATACCTTTCGTTTGGCCGTAAAGGAAGAAAGTTTTGGGGTCCCTCCCCCTGTCTGCTTGAAGTCTGTTAAGCACATACTAATTCCAAATATGAGGTTTTGGAGGCTAAATATCTGACCACAACCAAAGCAACGATATCGAAATAAGGGATTTTTTTTGCGATAAGGATGATTTATTGATCACTGTTGACTTCATTACTTAGGGGTCGCCCAAAGCCTCCATTCTATCCGCAGTGACGCTGAAAAATATAGAGTAAATTAATACATCTTCGTACAAACGGCAAATAACTACTGGAATCTTCGAACCATTCCAAAGTGAAAGAGCACTGTAGAATCGTAACAATCCTACAACGATCATCCCACCCCACCCATTACACAACGGTGTAACAGTCGTCCTCTAAAACTCGCAATTACGAGTTCGGGGCTATCATTTGTGTGCTAGGTGCGTCTCTCGTCTCTGCCCGCTCAGTCGTGACTCTCCCGCGATACTCTACACGATTCCCGAACTTATTTGACGCAAACCTTTGATGTGGGTGATGCTGGCGCCACAATTTTGAGAAACTCCTAATTTTCCTTAGGATTTAAGATAAATGTATGTTTGTAAGATATGGTTTGTTGAGCTGTTGCCGCCCTTTCAACTTAGGATGAAGGCAAAGCTGCCTTGAATGTTTAAATTATAATGCCCTAGTCACGATTGTTTAACTTGGTGATCGTTTGGGTTTTCAGAAGTGAACGTTTGTAGGCTGAAATTATCAATATTTCAGATAGGAGACTAGCAGTGGATCGCAAAATTGGCACAATTATCTACCTAACTCCATATTAAAAACATTGATATGACTTGATTCTATAGAGATAGCCCTAAAGCTAAGCGTTACATTTGAGGCCCGACCAAATTGGTTTTCTACCAATCGAAAAGATCGATTGAACGTCACATCACATACCATCACGCCTGTAATCCCCGTAGGGTTAGGCAGCGGTGTACCTACACAATATTACACCTACATTTCGGCAGTATGTTTAAATCCCATGTAATAGGGGCCATCAACCGGGCACGAATCCAGACCCCGTGGCTGCTACTGAAAAATTCCCAATAGCACTTCGCCCGACCCAGGAATCAAATCCAGTACCTCATGCTCAACAGTCGCACCAGTGAGCCCCGACCACCGAGGCAGTCCGATCGATTGAGTAGAATCATAATCATCATTCTCACTTCCTTGAAAATAATACTAGACTGAGCTCAAACTTGTTCATTGTGCACATTGAGATTTGTATTCACTTACGAAAGTATTTGTAAATTCTTTCGGACATTCAACCTCTTTCAGTAGAAGCCTGTTTACACTTCGTAAGAAACTGCATGATGATGATGATGCACGTTTCATGTTCAGCTCAATGGAAAGGAAACCTGAAACTGAAACTTCATAGAGCTTCGATCTTTTTGGTCGACCATTGAAATTAGGGACCGAACACTTTCTTTCTAGTAGAAAGTTACCTAGGAACTTACCTAGGTAACTTTGAACATAGTTTTTGGCAGTAGACGTAGTACTCAGATGGTATTTGCAATACCTAAGCAGTGATAGCTTAGTGGTGTGACCGTCGGCCTGCCAAGTCATAGGTCTCGAGTTGGATTCAAGCCCAAGACACACACCTCTGATTTTTCGTCCGTTTTGTATAACTATCACTTGCTTCAGTGAAGGAAAACATCGTGAGGAAACCAAACCAGCATACCTGAGAGATATTTCTCGACGGCATGTAAAGCCAAGTCAGAGGTTTAAAAACTCTTTGTGTAAAAACTCTGACACCAGGTTAGGCACAATAGCCAAAAAAAAGTCTAGCAATGATAGTGGCAATAGTAGGTAGGGATTATGTTAAAACTGCTACTTCTTCTAATTCTTCGTGTCGCTGGCACGACAACTTTTATATTTTGTTAGGTAGCCCAAAACATCGCCACTTCCACCGCGTCGTCGGTGGCAGCGCAAAGGTCACCACGTCTGCATGTACTGCTAGTGATAGTAGCAGAAAAGTGCAGAATTGCAGCCACATTGACCTCGACGCTGCCTCCAACCACGCCGTGGTCGTGGGGAACTTTTGGGCCAGCGAAACGAAAAAGAAAAACAGCTGGTAGGTATGTTGTTTGTCTCAAGTTTCAGCTGCTCCTATCTGCGCTCGAAAATAAAAACAAAAGCAGAAATCATTCATAAAACCATCGAACGATGCACATTCCCCACAACGACATAACAATAACATCTTGATAGCGAGCTTTCCAAAATGACCAACAACTAATGACTAATATATAAATTATACAAACGCTATCTATATCTTAGATATAATGACAGACTTTAAACTGAGGAGCTTCGAATAATATCGACAAGCAGATCGTATCGAAGCCCTGACTCATAGCGTAATGATAGGTTTGCTAACTTCCCCGCTATTTATTAGGCACAGTTCTTATTCGGTGAATTTTATAATGTTTGGACTGAACGATTCTTTGAATTTATTTACAACTGATCATTTTTGACGGTCGAACTATTCATTAACGAATTATAAGATAGATACGATTCCTAATTTGTGTTTCTTGGGTTTAACGATTGACGACCTGACGACTAGGTGGAGTTTGACTTCGGATTAAAAATACATTGGTATCTAAATAAAAATATTAGCTATCTAAGTCCTTTGTTTCCACTTTAATAATATTTTCCATTAGCTTTAAGTTTCGTTTAGCAAGATCATATTTAGTTTGCTACTTCATAATAGATGACACTGTACCAGTGACTTTGAGTGGCTGGTAGCGACATCAGTTGACGAGTAGCATGTGTTATCCAAAACTTTTACGGTTTTATACTAGATGGCACTCTTTCACACCGTCAATAAACTCTCTTAGTGAAAAAAGAAATCAAATTAAACTTAACAGTTTTTAAAAGTTTTACTTTTGTAAAATAATTACCTACCTAAAATAATTCAATTCTGTTTCAGACAGTAATGGCAACCTTAATTTTGCAAATTGCAACATCACAGGGCAAACTTCAAAGTTGACAAATCGGCGTTTTTGAAGAAATCGCTTGTCATTCATTCAATACAGAAAAGTTTATTTGAAATCACAAAACAAAAATGGCTTTACTCGATTATTGCAAATTAAGTGAGAAAATTAACTTGAAGCCCGTTGACGCACTTGCTTCATTCCAAAATGACATCGTTGGGTACAGTGACAACTTCATAAACAGTACCCAACTCGCGACGCCGCCTTTCGCTAACGTAAGTAAAGGTTATAATGGCTTTAATACCTTAAACGTAGTCTCAAACTCGTGAATAACTGTGTGATTGTCGTCTTTACAGCCTATAGAAACCCTTGCGCAGTTCAACCAGCACGATGAGACTGGCAAAGCGATCAAAATCCAGTTCGACCACGGTACGACTACTCTTGGCTTCCGTTACCAGGTAAGACTGTCATGTTTCTATGTATTTTACTAATAAACTATTAAGAGTTACTACAAACTGTCATGACTGATGATTCTCCAAAATACGAAAGTCACTGTTTCAGTCTAGAAATAGCTGCCCAGTAAAATCCCTATAATCATTTTTCTAGCTATGACTAGTAAATTAAGTCATAGACTCTTTTCATAAGCAGCCTCCAGTGTCTATAATTTAGAACTCTTTTGTATTCATCAAAATAAGAAAATGTAGTTTAAAGTAACTGAAACTTTTTAGTCAATTAGTCCTTTTTTGTTGCAGACTCTTGAAATGCCTTCAATTATCTTGTAAACTTAATACTTTGTCTTCATGGTAATGTCTAGTCATTCACCATTATAAACATTCTATGCAACATACAGGGTGGAGTACTCCTGGCTGTGGACTCCCGTGCTACCGGTGGTCAGTTCATTGGATCGCAGTCCATGAAGAAGATTGTTGAGATCAATGACTACTTACTTGGTAAGTCCATTTCCAACCAGTTTTTATTCAAATCTGAGCAATTTCACAAAAAACCTAACAAAGTTTGCATCCTGTAGGCAATCTTTTGTAGTAAACAACAACTTATTGTCGGGCCTACGCTGGCTGACCCCCCATATTTAAGTATAAATGCTGTAACCATGATTGTATTGTATTACCAAATGATTTGAAAAGATTAACCATGGAGTTTCTTGCCGGTTCTTCTCCATAGGAAACGACCAACCCGAACCATGCACTTTTTTGTCGATGTTTTATAAGTGCCCATCTGGGCCTATATGAAATAAAATATTTTGATTTTGATTCCCAACATGCCAACCCCTTCAGAGATGTAAACATTTCCTTCCACCATCTTTGTAATTATTGCAACTGTAACGTACATAATTTCTCACTTTATTTCTTCCCAGGAACACTGGCTGGAGGTGCCGCTGACTGTGTGTACTGGGACCGCGTGCTGGCCAAGCAGTGCCGCCTGTATGAGCTTCGCAACAGGGAGCGCATCTCAGTCGCCGCCGCCAGCAAGCTGATGGCAAATATGGTGTACAACTACAAGGGTATGGGGCTCAGCATGGGAATGATGTTGGCGGGTGTTGATAAGAGGGTGAGTTCATTGTTAATTATTTTGCCGTTACTTTAATTCTACATTCCACAGCATAGCAATAATGAAATTAATAAATAAAAAATTAATAAAATAAATAAATAAATAAAAAATTACTGAGCTGTAAATTGGTGAAGGGTAACTTAACTGCAATTTTGATGAAGATAGGCAAGACAATAACATTTCTGTCTATCTTTTTTGTCACTCCTCAATAGTTTTTTGAAACAATTTTTGCTTTTAGCTTCACAGAACACATTTGTGTGTTCAGTTTCTGTTCGAATTTGGGTTATATTCTTTTTTTTTTTCAAGTAAAGGTCTCATTGCTGGACAAAGGTTTCCACCATTACCTTCCACTCTTCTCCATGCGGTTTATAAGATTAGATCACAAAATAATAATAAAACTGATGTTGATAACCACTGTTTGACAGAAAATCTGACAATTTATTTGCCACCCGAAAACATTAAGTTCCATACTAATTCTAAATTCTTGCAGGGAGCTCAACTATACTACGTGGACTCGGAAGGCACGCGCACGCCCGGCAAGGTGTTCTCCGTGGGCTCCGGTTCCGTGTACGCGTTCGGTGTGCTCGACAGCGGCTACAGCTGGGACCTGTCCGATAAGGACGCGCAAGGTAAAGAGCTAACATACATTTATTTTCTAAGGATCGCACAAATTGAGAACCTGCTGTCAGGCTTTATCGGCTTATTGAATCACTACAATTTTCATCGTTAATGACGGATGCAAAGCTAGAGACGGTCACCGAAATAGTCGCCGTCGATCGGCCGCAGCCTAGATGCAGCTTTGGACCAAAACAGAAAACTCACTACCATACCATGTATAAATGCCATGCACAAATACCATACCATGTATAAATGCCATGGATAATATTTAGATCTAATTATCCTAAAATTTGTCTCTTTTGAGAGGGTCAAAACAGGCTGAGCAAAATCTAAGGTATATTTTGTCGCCCAGTTATGATGGGTCAGCCTGATCTGATACGTTAGTCCGCCTGATGTGTGAGCACCCTTGCGTCCCTACCAAATTACTCGCCCGTGAACGGTTTCGATGGATGGACTAGTGTCCACTCCAAGTCCAACACGCGTGTTTTGCGTTCGGGTGGAGTGAAAGTCCTTACTAATACGTCACCCTCTACTTGCAGAGCTAGGCCGCCGCGCCATCTACCACGCGACGCACCGCGACGCGTACTCGGGCGGCATCGTGCGCGTCTACCACATCAGCGAGAAGGGCTGGGTCAACATCTCCAACGAAGACTGCTCCGACCTGCACTACAAGTATGCTGCAGAGAAGGGCAATGCTGACGCTTAGGTTTATGGTTTTATTGTAATAAAAGTTTTGCTATTTGTATGAGGTTGTTTTTATTTACGCCACATAACATGCCTTACGCTTGTAATCTCGAAGGGCCAGACTTGTGTCTCTGTGTAGAGGGTTACCACGTGTTCAGTCCATCGTTCCGAACTCCCCCATCCCCCACATAGAAATTATTCATTGGCAATTTAAAAAAAACGTTTGTTACCTACAAAAGTGTAATACCTACATAAATAAAATGTAAAGAACGGCTATTTTTTTTAATTGCCAATGTAAAATTTCTAGGTGCAGGCATTCGGAATGTTGTTCGGTAACGGCTTTTTACCGTATATTTCGTTATATACATTATAGTTTGACGCTAGGCGAGGCATCGGGTTCTGTACACTTTCGCGGTGAAAAGGTTATAGAAAAAAAAAACGGTAAAATTAGCACAACCCTATATTTATTTTGAAACTTAGATAACAACAAAAAAGTGTCCTAAATGACTAGTATAATACTTATTTCAAACTTAAATGCCTTACAAACGGAACAACAAATTTATAAAAGTTTAAGGCCGGTGCACACCTTACTAAGCGCAGTGCAGCGCAATTTTCTCTGCCAAACAAATATCAACATTGTTTCTCTTGAAATACAGTCGAAAATAGATAACAGTATCCGCGTTGATACTCTTTGGGATTGATGGAAGTTTACCTTTACTTATTTTCAACTTTTTTTCAATCGGCGCAATGTTGACATTTGTTGGCCAGCTGCCAGCTGCTTTGGCTTTTAGGCCCAATTTATATTGGTCAAGTGTTTAGCGAAAGTAAAGTAGACAGAGACAGTGGTGTAAACCGATCGGACAGTAGCGAGTCAACAGTCACTGTCTAGGTTTTCGCCACTCGCCACTGTCCTTGACCAATGTAAATCGGGCCTTAGTCTTCTCTCTATGGCATCTAACACTATAGCCCGGTCAAAATAGACATTCAAGGTTACAATCATTCGCATATAGTTGAAAATTTAATCAAACAGGACCACAATAGATTGTGGATTAGGCTTACCGGGGTAACCAGTAGTGTTGTAATCACGTTATAAAAAAAGCGCGATGTACGCAGACGGCCAATCAAGCTTTACAAAACCAGTTTATGCGGATCTCTCATTGTATAGGAAAACTATACAAAGCGAGGCCAAGTTATACTGGAAATGTAGAGCTTCATGTGCCGCCGTGTGTACACTACCTCACCGGTGGCGTGGAAACGTGTGCATAATATGAAGAACACAACTTTTTGAATCATTATACCTTAGAAATTATATTATAAAAATGTTGATTCTTAGGAAAAAAAAGTGTTAAAACAATTTTTAATCTACAATTCTTGTTATAAAATATTTTTATGATACCATTACCCCATTTTTGCGAACATTGACGTTATTTTTTTTTTGCAGATTTGGGATCGGCGGGGACTTGTGACGTTTCATTTGTAATGGTGTTCCTAACACACGTTCCAATTTTTAGCTCTATGCGAATTATTGTAACAATACCCCTATTTTTTGAGCTAACTTGACTGAACTACTATGTGTCCTTCTTTTCTGGTTCTTTCTCTTTTATTTGTATGGTCACTTCATCAGCCGTTTCTTCTAGCTCCCAATCTTTGAGCGGTACTTCCGTTAGTTTGTAGAACTTGCCGTGTTTCCCTATACCTGGGTAGAACAGAAGTAGAACTTTAATAGAGGCATGTTTCGGGTGCAGTCGTCGCATAACACGAGCCTTATATGACTTATGTCAGTGATATAAGGTTAAAATTGCAGTGATTAACGTGCACTCGTGAAACAAGTGTCAAATTATTTAAAATAAGTAGTGGTTAGTAATCTTTCAGGGTACAAAGAATACATTGTATATAATCTATTTCAGGGTGTAAAAGTAAGAAGAGAAAGGAAGAGACCAACTCAAAAAAAAAAATACTGCCCTATAAAAATCACGAAAAACATGTTTTCTGTTTTCTTTCTATGATCTGGTTATTTTAAACTTTAACCCAACACAAAATTGATCATTATCAATTTATTGACTATGGTAGTATGGTCTGACCATTTTCTACTTTATACCAACAAGGCAACAATTGACTGTGAATATCCCACAAACCTGCTTCGAACTTCTTGACACCTTCCTTCATATCTTCAATCGCGTTCCCCAGTAAACTAGACATGATGGCCTCGTCTCTCATACTATCCTCACTATTGGGATTCAGCTGCGAGTTGATCGCCGCCATTTTGTCCATAATTAGGGCGTTTTCGGGGAATTTCACCAAACTTTTGGCTAGTTTAATTGATTCGCCTAGAGCTGAAATTTAAGGATGTTTTGTTTAGATGTGTATCCCTTCCACTCCGCATTTACTCGAAATAAATACACAGGACTTCGTGAAACAAGGTTTGCCAAGGATTCAGTAAAACATGATGCGTACAAAAATGAAATACCTAAGGTTGAACTGCTGATTTTGAAAGCCATTGTCACATACGTGACAAGCAAGCGCGTGCCCTGTACGATAAACAACACAGTGACAAAATGGTAGGTAAAATTGTGGCTTGCCGTGAAGGGCGCGTGCGTTTATGCTCTGGCGTTCAAAAAGGTTAAATAACCGATGAAAAATTTCAGTGCTGGTAGGTCTAAAACCATCACTTAATCCATGGTAAAATTTGAATCCCAAAGGCTGTATGACCGTGTATTCTTTTAGAAAAAATAGCGAATGAAAAACGGACACTGTTATTGGACCACTCCATGGTTGAATGTCTGCTCCAATTTGTTATTTTTGGCACATTTCAAAGACAAATCATAACTTTCTCCTTACCAGTGCCCGTCGAAGTAAGTTTACACGCCAACCCCAGTCGATTGGCGTCTACTCCCGAGATCAGTCGGCCGGTGATGAGCAGGTCCAGCGCAGGCGACAGGCCAATCAAGCTAGTCAGTTTGCGAGCGCCGAATAGAGACTGTGGGACTCCTGTAAATTGTATTAATAACCACCCATTTAGTGACAAATCAACACATTTTCAGAATGAATATTGTTATTAATAGTCATTGGGATTTCCGTGTCTTACGTCATTATTCCACAAGAAACGGTTATTGAAGGAAGGCTGACGAAGAGCGCCCATGCAGGCTGAAGGAAGATCGATCGAAATAATTAAGCCTTTAGGATGTAATTTGAACAACAAGATGGTATTGTAGTGTGATGTCTCCGGTCACCATTAGTGTTAGGCAGAGGTGTGCCTAATAGTACATCCACATTTCGCCAGTTATGTTTTAAGTCCATGTAATAGGGGGGAGCCTGTGGCCATCAACCGAGCAGAAATCCAGACTCCGTAGCTACTACACAGAAATTCCTAATGGATAAACCCAATAACATTTTGCCCGACCCGGGAATCGAACACAAGACCTCATGCTCAGCAGTCGCGCTTGCGACCACTAGACCAACAAGGCAGTCGTTTTGCTAAGTGTTGCGCAACTGTATCTGGCTAATTGTGCTCGAAAGGAAACCAAGAAAATTCGGCGACTCAAGCGACGTTTAAATCATCAGGCTAAAGTACTTGTTTGATGATAGTAACTAGATCTAAGTACACAAGTACATAATTCTGATGACATACCAAACCTTCTGCCGAGACAGCCCATCACCGCCGTATCCTCAATGACCCGCAGATCACAAGACAGGGCGAGCTCAAAGCCCTCCGCCACTGCATACCCTGACACCGCTGCAATTGTGATCTTGTCGCAGAGAGGACGGCGTTCGAGGCGCCTCTGAGAAATAAAGGCACAAATAAACTTGTGGGTATTTTAACACTATTAAGCTTTGGTCACATTGAGGTGTGGACACACGCGGGTGCGCGCGTAAATTGTTTTAAAGATTAAGAAGTGACTCGATTATTCGCGTCAGTTCGCGCCGTACATCTCTGACAGTCGTTACAGGTAGTCACTGACCCGAAAGTCAGACAGCCAGTCTTACCAAGGGTTATCGTACTCAGTAGGTACTAACTAACGGGATTGTGGAGGTCAGATAGGCAGTCGCTCCGTGTAAAATACTAGTATTCAGCTGCATCCGGTTAGACTGAAAGTCGACCCCAACATAATTGGGAAAACGCTAGACAGATGATGATCACACGTGGGTTTCGCATTTAGTTTGGCCAGAGCTTTACTTTGTTTCTGATTGTGATATACGCGATAACTGCACATTCTGCATCATGTGAGCGAATAATTATATCGTACCTATCATGTTAATGTCTCTGCATCACTCAAAGATCTTGAGTTTTGAGTTATAGGCGACATGGATATCAGAAGACATAGTTGTCCAGCCCCTAAATTATATAACACACTCACATCATCTAATCGCAATCCGACTTTACATTTACAAGACAGTTCTTATCCTAATCCATTGCTTCATATTTTCAAAAATTCGGCTGCGCGACGGCGCAAGTACCGCAATGAATATTTTTGAATTGCCAAACTATAGGCACTTAAATTGCAAGTCATACAAGTGTATTAGTCACGCAAGCAGGCTGCTGGGTTGGTACTGAGGGTCTAAAATGGCCGCTTTAGCAGAATCATAATACGATAATAATATGAATTACGTTATAATTCGTTAAATGGTCCCAGTGACAATTCATAAATATTAACGGCGGGCGTCAGTGACCATTTTAACAATTGGAACTGGTCAGACAAAATAAGAGACGTCGACACGAGAAGCAATAGTTCTCCTAGTAGAATAGGTATACCTAATATAGGTATTCAGCCTTCACCTCTGCTCTGTCCTTTCAAATATTAGCTCATAATGCTAACGACGTTGACCACGCATACTTTTATCTCTACAAAGCAATGATACCAATATAGACAAAAACCCTAATCCTCCTATCATTTAAAAAGCTAATCTATTGAGTATTTAACCGCGAGTCAAGGTTTTATCAACCAAATTCCATTTGTATATTTTATACTGGCTCTTTCCTCCGGATTTACCATCGCAGTTTTTTTTTAATTTATTAGAGAAATCAAACAGTGACTGTGACACATTAAATTTAAATTTTAAAAAAAACAAGTATGAGCAAATGTGTTACCAACAAAATTTTCCACAGAATACATAGAAGCATAAGCTTTACAAACCATGCAAATTTGAACCTACAAACTACAAAAAGGACTATGCAGAGGACGGAAATTATTTAAAATATGAACTAACTACTGGAATAAAAAGCATAATATTGTATGTCCTAACCTAGGCCTAGGTCATCCCTACCTCTGTCCCATTGAAATTCGTTCAGCTAATAAGGCGTCAATAGACAGACAAAATTAGTTTAACATTTTTTATAGTATTATCGTGTACCTATACAACACTTAAAACGAGAGGGCCTTGTTATCAGCCTAATATTAGGCTAGGCCCGCTAAATGAAGTTGTTATCACAATATCATCAATGTGTGACCATTGCAGTCGATAAAATAAATGATAACAACAGGACCAACTGTTTCGTGACATGGTAACACTCATTATCATTGCGTTGCCATAGCTTGAAGCAGTTTTTCCTGTTGGCTATTTTTAAACACAGTTATCAAATATTCCAGTTATTCCCCCAGTACGCTGCAAAACACTGTTGTGGTAACAGTCAACAGCCATGGCAAATAAATTAAAAATTCTTTTGTATAATCCTGTGCGAAAAGTGATCACATATACCTTAAGCAGCTTTATTATTACAAATGAAAATCCAGACATTGAAGTTCATGACAATTTACCGCTCCGTGCTCGCCTCATATTATACGTGGTTCTTTTGTGGAATGGAATAATTTATTACTCTCAGACATCATTTCGAGCCGTCCGTAACACCCTTCAAAGGGCATAAGCTACTTGTGACAAAGGGGTTGGGTGGAAGGTAAACACGCTCAAGGAGCAGAGTGCCGGCAAGATGGTTAGATGTGATCAAGAAGGCTGTTGGAGACAGCTTGTACCGAGGGGTCCACACCGAAGAAAACTACATAACATGGAGATGTGTTGTTTGTGGCCACACACATTTACATTAAGGGAATGATGAAGAAGAGAATAGAGAAACTTCGTGTACAATTTCATACAGCAAATTAATGTTTAGAATTGAACTGTTTTCTTACCGCAGCATCCTTCATGTTTTGGTATCCTTCCTTGCCTATTTCATACATGTTGAAGCCAGAACAAAATGTTCCACCTTCTCCGTTGATGACCAGGACTTTGGAATCGTTGTCTTTATCAAAGGCATCTATGGCTGCAGCCATTTCTCTTAGAGTGGGGACATCAAGGCTGTTACGTGAAGTTTGGCGGTCTATGTTCAGTGTCATTATTGGTCCAAATTTTTCAACTACGATATCTGCAAGTGATTTTTTTAGTGTTAATTAGTAACATAATCATTATTTATCTCAACAGCAAGATTACAGTCACAGGATTAAATAAGCACAACCTTGGGTAAAGAATGGCATCTGAGGTAGGAGTGTTTTGAAATACAGATTATTGTGGATAGGTTGTGTTTTAATTGAAATAAAAATGTAGATATGCAAAACATGTTTTTTATTTTTAAAGTTAGTCTGTAGGTCAGTCTTTTAAGTGTTTCGCATTTGAAATATTATATTTCAGAAGGGAAAACAAATATTAGTAGTTAAGAGTCCCTACAGACTGCAGACTTTCTATCGGCCGATAATTTAGTCAGGTTGGGTTGCTAGCGCGCACACTAGGTGAACTATATGGTTGGGTTGGTGATGAGTGTGCAAACCAGACCAACAGTCTGTTGACTGCGCCCGACGGCCCGAACAATTTGCTAGTTAGTACTAACGTCCGATTCGGCCGATTAAACCAACGGCAAATGCGCGCGCGGTATAACAGCGCCATACTGATCTAGCACTTGGCCGATAGTTCAGTTTGAGGGCAATTGACCCATCAAATTGATTTATCTGCCGATACCGAAATGTTTTAATATGCCCACTAGCATGCATGTTTTTACTGATTAAGAGCCAGCCTATCGGCCGATAAAAGGTCTGCAATCTGCGGGTACTCTAAGAATTAATGGGGCTATCTTTACTGAACTTAACAAATATATAATAAAAAATATAAATAAATGAAATATATTGTGTGCAGATGCTCAATGAAGAAGTATGGAAGAAGAAGACACGCTACGCTGACCCCAAATAAATTGATAAGGGCAGGAGAATGATGATGTTGATTATGAGATGCCCAAGTACTGATAAAGAGTACTTATATTTTATTTAAACATAATATAACTAGAACTTATATTGCTAATAATGTTTTTTTAAGAATAGAGCGTTTTTTAACCTTACTTTTCTTTTTTATCTCTATTTTCTCCGGTTCTTTTTGTTGTACTTCTTCCGCTTTTTTTTCATTTGCAGCGGGTTTAGCATCACTGGAAGTAAATCGCACGGCATACCGTTTTATAGGTAAATTAGTGGCAGTAAACAATCTGTTCAAAATAGCTCTCATTTCTTCAGCAATTCAAATAAAAACAAGGATTTTCAAACAAGCTTAGGTTATATCGTGAAATGTCAGTTGTCATAAGTTGACATTAACAGTAACACTGATACTGACTAACTGACATTTGTCGATTTGCCGGTTGATTGACAGGGCAGCGTTCGGAATTATTGAAGTGAAGATTCCGTTTGCTCTTATCACCAGCAGCGCATAGAGACTATATCGTGTACTTTGGAACTATAATTAAAGTAATGAACTAAATAAAAAAGTAATTAATAAAAAGTATCACGACTTGCTTGAAAATTCAAAAAAACGCACGCACAAGTTTCTTCGGCAAGTGCTAGCCAAAGTTTGTAAAAGTGGCAACATTCAGATTGAAATGTCAAAAACAACAAAATCATCCTCTTGTTGGTTGAATTTTCTCGACAAATTCTCATAGTACACGTGTACCTACAATTTAATGTTAATAATTTCATCATTAGTATCTATTTATGGGCAAACGATCGCTGAGTGTTGTTGTTTAAGTATTGTGGAAATCCCTAGCAACCTGTTTTCTTTTTAACCCAGTTGTTTGTGTTTACATTCTAGAAAGGAGCCAAAAAAACTAAAAATGTCCGAATTTAGGGATTGGTACAACAGTGTACCGTTTTTTACACGGTATTGGCTGACTCTGACTATGGTGTTTAGTATTTTGGGCCGGTTCGGACTGTTAAACTATTATTACTTAGTGCTCGACTTCTACCCCATTATCAACCAGTTCCAGGTAAGATATTAAATTAATTGTGTTTAGTTATGTAGATTCTTCTATCTGTCCCTACAGAATTACTAGATTATTCCAGGGTTTGTTTATTGCACCATGAAGAACAAAATTTCATTGAAAAAACTTCTACAAACCTCTACTGCTACTAAGACTACAAATCCCTTGAACTGTATCACAATAATATCATAACTCTTATTTATCTAAAATACATCCCTTACCATAATCATGCAAAAAAGTTCCAACAAAGTTATCATAAATTTAATTTCAATAAGGTATAAAACTATCTTGCTAGCTAAACCAACAACTTTAACGACTTTTCGCCATCAGCATGTATATGTCACAGTCATAACTACTTTTGACCTGTGAAAACTATTTTAACAATAATTAACATTTACTTAGAAACTTATTAGGTTGTTAGCCTCTTTTTGTGACCCTTTGCAAAACATTATGTTGTAGTAATTCTAGGACTAGATAATTACGACATTCTGAAACAATATATTTTAAATGGAAAAAACACATTTTAACATAATAAGGATTTTGACTGACACCAGTCAAAAGTGTTTTTGACCAATTAATAGTTTTGACTGTAACATATACATATATGTATCACATTTCACTGCAGTAAATAAACATGGTAGATATTTAAAGCTGTATGCCACTGAAGGTGCCTTATCAAAAAATCATAACAAGTAATTATTTGCTGATAAAACTGAACTAAGTAGAATAAGACTATTGAGACAAGGCTGCATTCCATCTACATAGTGCAGAAATTCCATTTTAATACTAGAGGATTTGAAGTCCTGTGGCCAGAGCTCACTAGGCCAAACAGTTTTAAAGTCTAAGTGTGAACCATTTATGGTTGAAATTCGCTGTTTAGATTTATCATTGAAACCAAGAGTGATTTAGAAGTAAAATTTTTAATAATTCATGATTATAGTTCAATGTTGTGAACAAAATATATCATAAGAAGAAAATCACCACTGTAGAAACGGGTTTTGTCGATGGAAGAATCAACAAAATGACAGATTTCTTTTGTTGATCTGTCATTTTGTTGATTCTTCCGTGGGGAACAATGGGACACAGGCAGCTATCAGTTGTCCCAACTACCCACCTGATAATAAAATATCTAAACAAGCTGAAATAGCATTTATTGGCCTCCATTATTCTCCTGCTTCTTTTAGAAGGCATGTTATCAAAATGTTGTTTCTTTATCAATTTAACAACTATTGTTGTTAGAAAACTTGGGAGAAATAGCCTATCTGCGGCTGTAAAGCCTCAGATTAATGTTTAGTTAATTTTATCAGCTTTCTGATGCTGATACACGTTCAACGCCACGGAATAAAATACGGAAAACGGAACGTACTGGTGTCGCCCAACATTGTCCGACATGGCGTTGAACGTGTTAAATGAAATGCAATAGTTACTAAATTTAACTACATATAATTCAGAAACTTTTTCCCACTAAAGTTACACCTATCAAGGAAATCAGTAAAACTATCATTCTACTCCACATACAATGATTTTTTCCTCATTCCACAGATATGGAGACCGCTGACAGCGCTATTCTTCTACCCGATCAGTCCAAGCACCGGGTTCCACTTCCTCATCAATTGCTACTTCCTGTACAACTACTCACAAAGACTTGAGACAGGCATGTTTGCCGGCAAGCCTGCCGACTACTTCTACATGTTGCTGTTCAACTGGGCTTGCTGTGTGATTATTGGGCTGCTTGTTAGTTTGCCGGTGAGTATTTGGAATAATGGAAGCCCTTGCGCTGGTTCACCTTCTCGCCATGCAGCATAATACGGCAGCCAAACATGTCGCTTGTTTGCGAGAATAATGACATAACTCGAAAAAGAAGAAATACATACAGGACAGCGTTTTTAGTTAGACTAAAAATATTTTCATTGTATTGGCAATTTTTATAGATCCTTTATCAAAAGACGATGTTACGTATTTCGTTACTTAATTTAATATTTTATTTCGTTAAATTTAAATTCAACCATAAACAACATGGAAAAATCAAAATTTTTGAGTTATGTCATTATTCTCGCAAACAAGCGATGTGCTAGAAGAAGCTTTAACTAATTATTATTATTATTTCCTATTCCAGATCCTGATGGACCCAATGGTCCTGTCAGTGCTGTACGTGTGGTGTCAGCTCAACAAGGACGTGATCGTATCGTTCTGGTTCGGCACCAGGTTCAAGGCGATGTATCTGCCCTGGGTGCTGCTGGCTTTCAACCTCGTTATTAGCGGGGGGTGAGTTTGTCTAAAACTTATTCAAAGCAACCAATCTAGGGAACACACGATACCACGTCGCACTGCGGTGTACCGATGTGATGTTTCTTGGAAAGATTACGACGTCCATCGTAAAAAATCACGACGCTATATCCAAGCAGTAAGCAAGCGTTTTTAACATCAATTAACCAGCCTATTTAGAATTTAAAGTTCTTTTAAAGGCGTACAAGAGTGTCAAAAGATGCTTTTTATCTTTTTAAGAGGCATTTTTGAGTTTTAATACAGTTTGAGCTGTACAAAATCTGTATTAGGGGATCAGCGTAAGATAATATATTATGCATGCACGAGCATAAGCCCTCCAAATTATGCTCGAGAAAACGCATTGTCGACGCTCAATTGCAATATCGCATTAATCAGTAGGACAAGGTTAACTTAATGTTTTATTTTAATTGTTTTAAATGACGCTTTAGCATCCAAATATAAATAAGGTTATCGTAAATAACGTGGGCCGGTGGGCGATAGTGTCGCAACGACGTCAAGACTCGTAAATAATACATTTTAATTACAGTAGTCTCCCTATCTCGAGTGGCCACGTACGAGTGACGATGACACGTCATTGTTGTGTCGTGTAAAGTTAGTCACTAAAAGCACTTTGACGCTAAACGCATTTAAAACATCGTTCTATAAATTGGCAATCATTACACGATGATCGACAGGATAGCCCTCCACAAATTGATGGGGTCTTCTTCTTAGCGTGTCGATGGCAATCTAAATTGTGTCGGTCGGCCCAGAACTGAGCTACTAATTTGGCGCTTTCGGTTGCGGCCATCAGTTCCTGTAGTGAACAAACAACAGGGCACGCAGGCAATTGATGGGGTGAATTCAGTATATCATACTAAGTGACCGGTACAACAAATTATTTCAGGACTGTTATGAGAATCCAATGATTTGTTTTATTTCCTCATAAGCAATGTATTGTTACTGTGCCAAAACGCACGTAGCGAACGGCAAGCACGACGACGAGTTCGATGAACTCTGTAGCTAGGCAGGAAGTGGAAAGCTGATTTCACGCGTCGTTCGTTAGAGCATTTCGACATCCATTGTTGGATTTTTGTTTTTAGCCGTATTATTTACATAAATGATTTTTGTAGAAAAACCAGTGATCGGAAAAGGCGTGAAACCTTCCCGACGATGTGCCCGTGTATAAAATCATTGTTCTTTATTGCAGAGGTGTGATGGAGCTGATTGGCATCCTCATCGGTCACCTGGCGTTCTTCCTGCTGTTCAAATACCCGCAGGAGTTCGGCGGCCCCGCGCTACTCACGCCGCCTAACTTCATGTAAGTATAAGTATAAAATTATACGTAAGACAAAGTCAAATAAAATAATTGATGGAACCTCACAGATCGGATTATTGACCCTTATTTCTAGTGACGATATAATTTTAACATAAATTATCATTTTTAAACTCATCACAGGAACCTAGATAATCAGCCTCCATATTTATCTATAATGACTTGTATTTATGGATTTAATTAACCAAAAATGTTGTCTGTGAAGTTCGCTTTTAATTCGAACACTGGTTTAAGCTTTCACGATTTAAAACTCAAAAACAAGCAAGGGAGCTCAAAATCCTAACTAATATTATAAATGCGAAAGTAAGTTTGTTTGTTTGTTAACTTTTCCCGCTTAAACCACTGAACCGATCCTCCTGAAATTTTGAATATACGTTGTTAGGTGTACAGAAACGGACAAAGGGTATCTTTCATCCCGAAAAAAGTACTGTTCATAATAGATGACGCCACGTGTCTTTCGAATCACGATTGAATTATATTATTACAAGCAGAGTACAACCGGAATTGATTGTCAAATTCTGAATTAACGCGAGCGAAGCCACGGGCAAAAGCTAGTTATTAATAATCACGAAAGATATCCCGTAAGTGACAGTATAAGTTCGCTAATAATTTAATTGTATCTGTTTTCATGAACAAATTGATTCGTGACATCGTTTTAACCGCCGTAAAATAAGATAAACGCATCCGGTTTAGACGGATATTAAACTATGTCACAGAATATATCTTAACCCATCATTCAGTTAACCTAATCATGCATACTTTTCTATCTCCAGAAAACAGTTATTCCCCGACACAAGATACGTCGGCGGTTTCGGCACGGCACCCCAAGCTCGTGTGCCCACGAGGCCTGCCGGCGGGACTGTGTTCGGTGGTCACAACTGGGGCCGCGGACAAGCGCTCGGAGGCAACTGATCAAAACAACGTTTCAGTGAGAGACTTTGATGTTAGTTCTACACGGTGTTCCGATTTTCAAGATGTGATTGTGGTGTTACTAGTGACAGTTTATTAGGCAATGTGTATACAGCTTGTTTTTATTTTTGTTTATGATTGTTTTTTACCTCTTGATTTTACAGTACATTGAACTTTATTTTCGTTGTAATAAGGTTTAAGTTAGAGGTAAAATGACTGTGGTAGGATTGTAGTACACCTATGATCACAACTTGAGAACTAGGTATGCAAAAGAATGTTTAGGTACTATAAAGTTATAGTTTGGATGATTTTTTTCTGGTGTTTGATATAAACTTTATAGTGGATTTCTGTAATACTGGTTGAATTGGATTTGTGCTCATTGAATTGTGTTTGTAAGGCAATGTAAAGACTCATACTGGGCGCTCTTATTTGTCCATTGGCCAAAAATAAATTACATCGAAATATAAAACTTTTATACTCATTTGGAAACTAGTATGTGTTTGCAATTTAATTTTACCTGACTGCCTCAGGAAAGGTAATATTTTGTTTTATAAGGTTGGCAACACATTAAGAGACGCCTTGGTGTTGTCTATGGCTACTTTAAAATCAGTCTGGCTAGGCTTTTGCCTGTTTCTCATTTATTTCCTGGCGTGTAGTCATTTTAATTGGTCAATGGATTATTATGAAGCCAACAGTATGAACAGGTTTCGTTTCTGCCTTGATCATGACTGTGAAAAGGATTTAACTATTTTTAGCGAAAAACGAATAATTATTGTAATAGGTCGAATAAAGTCATGCTGAATGCTATATTTACATAAGTTTTACAACACATGTGAGTTTTATTTACAATCAAACAAAAGCAGTAGCAGAATGTCAAATAAAGAAAATACACCTTTGTTACTCAGAACGAAGAGTTGGGAGGCTAGAGGTTAGGGCCAGGGGGGTCTATCGTGTCCAATAAAACCGTTAGTTCTCTAGATAAAAATATCCACTAGTTTCTTCCTATGAAAAAAAAGTTACTACTCACCTAAAAGAAAGAGGTTGTGATCGAGAACCTGACTCCATGCAATATTGTCTCGAAACTTTTGACCAACACATGCTAGATTTTGCTAAGTTTGATGAAGGCCTATGTTCAGGCTTGAGGGAATTATGTAGCTGGCTAAAATTATCTGATTACTTTTATTAGGTAAAGATTTAACTTGTTTGGATTCTCAGAAATACACATTGACGGTACGTACGGTGATATAAATATGTGAATATAGCATTTGCAATTTATTAAACAATACATTACCACGAAAGTAATAACATCGTGTCGTGGACAGTGTATGTTTTACTGGAATGTTAATTACTATTTCTTTTTTCAATTAAGGGAGGTGACCATAGATACCGATACAAAAAGCGTTATGTCCATGCAGATAAAAGCGAATATATATTTTCGCCTGCGCAGGCGACGCGATCACTCGCTGTCGTTGCACGGACATGATTAGCTCTTTCTGGCCAGCTCAAGCGCGCTTCGCTTCGAGACGTGTGGTCAGGTCATGAAATCACTCCCTAATTCAACAAACAAGTGCATTACTTACCATATACTATTATTATTGATCAACGAATCAAGTTGAAAATGGGAAGCTGTGTGTGCGAATCTCGGAAACTACTGAGTCGATTATGAAACATCATCTGTGAAAATTAAATAACGATTTCTAAGTATTGTCTATGGAATGCGTTGAACATAATAAACGATGGTACATCTTGCAGTAAGTCCTGTTTCCCATTTTGGACTTTTAGATTTAATTTACTTACCTTTTATTTTTCAATTTATGTTTATTAGTTTAACTCCACTAGAACCTTGCATTTATTTTGAGGTTAATAAAAGACTAATTTAAATATAGTATACCTAAAGGGGCGTAATCCGCCAAGACCTCAAAAGGCGCAGTCCCAACCAGTAAGTCGTTTAGGTATTTCTTAATGCCAAAGGCGCTTTTAGTAGTTTGATCATCTAAGTCGATAGCCATAATGTATTACAACGAACGACAACTTACACCTGTTTCTATACGTTTTACTATACGAGGTGTAACATAACAAGTGCAAGACCTCCGTGGTCTCTAAACTGTACAACTTTTGTTCTACGAGATGTTGTAATTCGCAAAAAAAAAAAGACTTTGTATAGGAGTTGCCAAAAAAGAAAACAAACTGTGAAAGCACTTACCTACCGCTTCACACACGAAAATTAACGCTCGGATCAATGGCTATAGGCTCGCTCCATACCTGCAGGGCGCACACACCCAGTGTCGCATCTATACGAACAACTCCTTTTTCTGTTCTGGGGTTGGTTTCCAGTATAACTAAATATATCAAGAGTAGATACACGCATTCATTAGGTACTGTAATACATTTATTTATTTAAAATATAAATACCTAAGCTTTGTTATATTGACGAAGACGTGATCGATCTACGATATCAAGACAAACTTTATTATATTTGTATAACAAAATTGCTTTAACAATAAAAAAATTGCCGTTTAAAATTGTGTTTTTACTTTTGCTAGTCCTAGTGTTGAATACCTACATAATCTACCTTTGTCAACATTCCGCCATCATCAATCCATTTACCAAGTCATCATTCTCCTGCCCTTATTCAAATGTATTTAGTCCGTCCACATTCATGCTCCAAAACTTTCATCATTCCTCCGCATCACATGTCAGTATGTTTCTACACTACTTTGCAGTGCCACTTTGAGACTTCCTCTTTGGGTCAGTTTCCACCAAGCAGAAGAATCCTCGCTCATCCTGGAGAACGTGCGAGACGCTTAATGTCTGCGTCGAATTTTATACTTAAGTCAATACTTATACAGTTCTTTTGTCAGTGACATGATGACATCATATAAGTGCGCGAGGATTTTTCCGCTTGGTGGAAACTGACCCTTTCTCATTTGTTATCCTATCCTTTTGCGGGAAACGCCTAGCATAATCAATCAGCACATAATATACCTGCTGCTGCTAAGACAGAGCTCCTCTGTGAGAGGGAGTAGCCTGTCACCCATGGTATGGTGGACGACATGTCTTCAAAAGTTTTCATTGACCATTTTAAGAGCAGAAGTGATGAAATAAATTACTCAAAGTCATCATCATCATCATCTGCCTAGCCTTTTCCCAACTACATTAAGGTCGGCTTCGAGTCTAACCGGATAAATAAATTGCTCAAAATAACATGACGATATTGTTGCCATCGAGAGAATATCCTGGATGAGGCTGGCACAAGAACGTGGAACTAAGCGCAAGCAAAGAGAGGCCCAGCAGTGGGTGAAGTCAGGCTGTGCATGATGAACATGGCCTACCTGAGTTCCGAGCCCGGTGTGACCCCGAAATCGGGACCGTTAGACCATCACTGTTCCACATCCATTCAATCCATTCCCAACTTCATTTACGAAGTACAAAGGTTGAAAATAAAAAACCACCCAACTAAATTAACGCAATTCACTATATTACACAACTATACAATAACACATCAATGCTTCTCTTCCTTCTTGTCAGCGGGGCCGTGCTCCTTCTCCCACAGGGCGATGAACTCCTTCTTGCGTTGTTCACGGCGTTTGAAGTACTCGGGGTAGTGGGCCTTCTCTAGAGGGTGCCAGTAGTCGATGACCCAGTCCGGGGGAGTTACCACTCGCTCGTGGGCCACGCCTCCCATGCTTGTTGCGACTGGGGAGAGAGGATTAGTTGGGATTAATATACGTAGCTTGTGGGGTTGAGGTAGGAATCGAAAGAAGTTGCATTGAGTTCGATTATGGACGTTTTGGATCACAACATCATCGCCTGTAATCCCAGAAAGGTTAGGCTGAGGTGTACCTAATAGTACACCCATATTTCGCCAGTTATGTTCAAGTCCCATTTAATAAGAGGCGACCGGACACAAATCCAGACTCCTTGTTTGCTACGGAGAAATTCCAGGTTGGGCAGTGTTATTGGGTTTTGATGAAAAAACCCAATAACACTGCCCAACCTGGGAATCGAACCTACGACCCCATGATCAGCAGTCGCGCTTGCGACCACTAGAGTAACCACCAGCTAATAATGTCAATAAGGCCTCGCAGCTTGGATACAGGGCTCCTCTCTGCTGTGTTCGAACCAGGGTTGTTGCGAACATCAGCATCAGCATCAGCATCCGCTGATCTTCAGCATCATTTTCAACATCAGCATCAGCATCCGCATTGATCGATGCTGATTATTAATGCTGAAGTTCGAGTCGTGACATGACCGCAGAGAGGATTATACTTATCACGTGTAGTTTTTGCCTGCAACTTTGACCAATTAAAAGATCGTCTGCGGGGATTGTGATTGCAAACAAACACAAACTTGTCTCATTACGTTAATTCGTCATTACGCGTGAAAATTTTTGTTTTTTTTTTCCGTAAACTGTTGAGTGTTATCCGTTGAAAAGTGGAATATGGACGTATTTTAAATTAAGGAGTCAAGGAACTGCAAGCTGCAATTTATGTAACAAAGATTATTCACGCAAAGAGGGTACTAATACGGACTGATTTTACTTTTTCCCTGTTTTTTTAAGAAAATAATTAAAATCAGCATCAGCATCAGCATCAGCATCCGCTGATGTCAATGGTAAAAGATCAGCATCAGCATCAGCATCCGCTGATGTGAAAAAAATATGCATCAGCAACAACCCTGGTTCGAACTCATTGCATACAAGTCGTAAGGCTAGGCCGACAACCAAGCATTAAGCAAACTAAGTAACTTTACGCAAAAATTATTGCTGGGAAACGAGTTTTTTTTTTTGGGTAAAAAATTACGCTTTACGGTAGAACTCAATGTAACGCACTCAAAACATTGTGCTGATGGTTATATTGAATAGTACGGGGGTCGTAGAGGTGTTTAAAGTAAAAATCTTACATTAAAAACATGTACTTATTTTTTTTTTAAGTTGTAAAAAGTTGAAACCCCAAATATCTCTGTAACTAGAAGGTTCTCAGGTATAGTCTAGAACAAAAAAAATGATCGCAATGACGGGGAGAACAAATGCCTTTCGGTTTCGCTAAGGGTCTTGTTACACCCTTTATTCTAGTTAAATTGAGCAACGAGGACTAGGCTATTGTAAAATTACTGCCAACAAGGCAAGCAAGGCATGCATTATTCAATAAGATGCTGCAATATTATGACCGCAGTTAAATATTCACTGCAACAAAGTAAGACATTTTGCATTTATTTAAGAGCTTTATTAATGATATATTTTAAACAATAAATACAAGGCGCAGTCTGAAAGAAAAGTCCAGGAAATAAAATTATAATTATAAACAACAGTCTTGAAGCATTTTCATTACCTTAGAATTGCTTCTTTTCGTATAATTTATTTTTTGCAGTTGTACAATGGTGTCAGACACACAACCCCTCCATTCAGGGTTTGAATAAAGTAGATTCCAGAACTACGAGTGGGAAATCATCAAAAACCGAAGTTATAGCGAATGCTGAACTTACTTTATTGGTATTGAAGTCTTTTTACCAAAACACCTTTGTTTACATGTTAGTTAGAAGCAAAATTAGTGCAGTGCGTTACAGTGAAGCAAGGCACTTAATCTTTTGACCGCCAGAGCATAAACGCACGCGCGTTTTCACCTACCATTTTGTCACATATTTGTGTCGTTTGGAGTACAGAGCACGCGCTTGCTTGTCACTAATGTATACTATATTAAAATTGAAAGAAAAAGCTAACTTTGGATGAAGGAGGTAATCCTCTGAACTACTTGGCGATGGAAAACTTATATTATAACTAAGTAACATAGGATATGTTAGTGTGCATTACCCCACCAAAATAATGTCGGAAATAGTCATTTAAATGTTATAGATAAGTAGTTGCCCAGCTTCTATAATTGTTGTGCATATTTTTAAATTTGTTGCACTTATAGTTTATTAGTTATTTCACAAAAACATTTCCTAACATTCACTAACACATAAAGCTGTCAGCAGTAGCTAGTGGTAAATAAAAACACAACTTACAAGCTCTAGGAATAGGATGCTGAACTAAGAACAGTTCCTGCTCTCCTGCCTTCAGCAGCTCTACAGCTTTGATCATGTCATTCTCCTTGGCATTCTTGTCGAACCTATCCCGGAGGAGAACAGCCTGGTAGCGGTATACATTGCTGGAATATAGAGAATGGCTTGTTATGTTTTTGGTCATAGTCCTTTTTTAAAATGAAAATTGTTTCAGTAAAATCCATATTGAATCATTACAATGGGTTGAAGTAACTACAACTTATTGTACAACACTAACTTAAGACATAAGTCTAGTGGTTGCAAGCTCGACTGCTGAGCAGGTCGTGGGTTCGATTCCCAACTCGAGCAAAGTCTTATTGGGTTTTTCCATCGGGAATTTCTCAGTAGCATTCATGGAGTCTGGACTTGTGCCCGGTTGATGGCTATAGGTTCGCCTCCTTAAACATAACTCATGAAATGTGTGTGTACTATTAGGTACACCTCTGCCTAACCCTTCTGGGATTATAGGCTTGATGTTTTATTTTTATTACACAACCCTTTCAATCAAATCTGCCTATTGTAGTCCTCTGCTGGACATATGCCTTTCCAACGCTGTGCCACAACATCTTGTCCTCTGCCTTCCACATCCAGTCTGGATGTCATCATCCCACATGGAATATTTTTCTATCCATTGTCTAGGAACATACTCAAAGAATCACAGAGTACAATCAGTTAGGACATGGATTCACTACGGAGTAAGAAATCTACACACAATTACTGTTGTGAAAGCTGCTTTCTGAATCAGACCACTTATGGATGATAAATTTTCTAGTTTCTTATTCAATTCCCAGTCCCCAGTACTATTAATGTTAATAAACAAATTAACAAGATTACTCTAAAAATGGTATGGAAAATTGGGATCAGAGGTAAATTAAAATTGAACGATAACAGTAGCGGATTGGCTAAATAAATGATGTCAACTAATTCAATTAAGTACATGAAAAAGTTATCAAATTCTATTTATTTTTGTTTTGTACACCTACTAACTACTAAATAAATACTCTCTAAAATAACTTAAGATTTTTCTAAATATGTTTGAGCAAGATTTGAGATAAATAAACTCAATTTAACAAACAAACTAATTTAAAGTGCAATAGTTTTTAAGTTTAAAAATTGTCTATTAAAACAATAATTTAAAATAACCTTGTATGTACGAACACTTGAAAAAGACTTCTGGTGTAGGATTTTCTCAAGGAAAGGATATAAAAATAAAAAGGTATCTGAAAAAAGGTAACAATTGTGGTTATGTTTGCAAGAATTACGTAATGAGAAAAACAAAAGAGAATAAAGGGTTTTTATTGATTTAAGTATATAGGTGATCTTACCGTCTATCGTAATACGCCTCCAAATTGCGTAAAGCCCTTTTGTAAAGCGAGCAAACCTTTTGCGAATGTGTTTTTATCCCAAGTAATGGAACGTTCGCCATTTTCGTTGTTTTGCTACAATGACAGCTGTCAATTATTGTCAATGTCTTTAATCCACAAACTTGAAGCCAATTTTTTTATTAACTGCTGTCTATGGTTAACCAAGGAAACTCCAACATAGGCTTGTGCATGGCTAGATAGCAAAGTTTCTTTACTTCTTGATGAATATACTTCTCAATATTACTACTACTTCACCTACCAAGAACATTGTAACCGCAATGTTTTTATTAGCTACATAAAATTCGTTGAACAATAACAGTAAAGCCTTGGACCGTGGACGTCAAAGATTCGTTCACATCTGTTACAAGGCCGCATGCAAACCACCTCACATGCAACAACTAACTGCTGTATTTTAACGCATCCGCTTAATAAATTGTCACTTGAAAATTGCAAACGATTTATGCTGAAGGTTTTTCGTAATTTATGTTATGGTTGCAACCATTGCAACATCTTTTGTCCTATTTGTCATTGACTTTTCTGATTGGTATACAAATTCATTGTCATACAATAGCTACGCGTTCCATGCACGTAGCAAAACCTCACATTTAAAGAGAGGGTAAATGTTTTCACCTTTGATTAAAATAAATGCAGAATAAAGTATTCTGCCCACTACACCGTACCATACCATGACCGTGCTATGAACCTATGAGGCAAAAAAAAATTCTTTGTATTGTAAAGTATGAGACTACGCCCACTAGACGGTTCGGTCACCGACCAACACCGTCGCGTGCCATGCACATAGCGTATCGGCACCAGCTAAATGACGAAACGGACTAGTGAGCATATCTTTCAATCCAAAGAATATGGGGTTTAGCCGCGTATGATCAGCGTTATAAACGGGTATTATACGCTGTTGATACGTTCTAGTGGGCATAGTAGTCCGTGTCACAAAAGATTGGCACGGTCATGATTACTCATAATATGGTACGGTGTAGTGGGCAGACTCCTTATAACAGTTCTCGTCTCGAGTAACCATTGTGTTCATTTCTAGGGTTCCGTAACTCAAAAGGAAAAAACGGAACCCTTATAGGATCACTTGCGTGTCTGTCTATCTGTCCGTATGTCACCGCCAATTACTCCGAAACTACTGGACCGACTGAGTTGAAATTTGGTATACATATGTGAGTCGGTGACCCAAAGATGGACGTGTAACGTACATTAATGAATTTTAAACATGGGAGCCACTTTTAGGGGGTAAATTAGAAAATAAAAAAAAAGTTTTGCAAACTATATCGTGTTACATATCAAATGAAAGGGCTTATTGTGACCATCTCAATTTTTTTTAAATAATTTTAAGATAAAAAGTACTTCGTTTCAAATAAAAATAGGAGCGTCAATGACCCCCATCTAGTCTACTATCTAATTAATGTTATCTTTATATTATTATCGTTTTTTTTTTATGAATTAAGGTGTTCTTTTCAAGTGACAGTCGACAGATCGAAGAAATTATTTGAAACGCATTGTATGTCAATTTACACTCAACAGCAAAACTAAATTTGTTTTTTTTAGTATGTTAAAGAAAAACAAAGTTAATGCTTAGGTTTCACGAAAATCTCGCATATCTCTCAAAAATATCAAATCTGATTCAAATGAAATTTTCGTTGAACGTTCTTTATACGTTCTCCAAACCCACATTCTTCAGTATTTTCCTCCTCTTACTAAAAAAATGAGAAATAAAGGCTTTAGAAGCGAATATTTCATCAACAATTCACTTAAAAAAAATATTTTAGGAACCTCATAATATCTCATTTTTCAAGAGGCATCGATAGACATCACTCACAGCCCTAAAAATACCCATCATGGAATGTGATGACTGATTCTACAATCTTTGACTGTAACTTGAGTCATTTGAAACTTGTAATACCCACCAAGTCTTCCTGCCTATACATAAGGAGACCCGCTTGACCTACAGACCTGTCTTACGAAACGCAAGTCTTAATACGCAATAGTCAATAGATACGTGAATTCAAACGGCTAAGTGCAGTTGAGCAAACTTACTTAACTTACTAATGGGCCGCCTGGTGAGCTATACGAAGGTCAGCTTTCGTGTCCTCGGGCAGCGTTGGAAAACTATATGCTGAACTGGTGGCGAGCCAAGAAATCAGCATCGTGACATTAGCTTGGCACAAAGAGATTTAAAAGAGCGGACATTGGGAACTCTCTATTTTCATATAATAATTTTGATCCCGAAGTTTTTCGATGTTGACACACGAACGCCATCTGACAAACGGGCGTATGACACAAGACAGAACGATTTGTTACTAAACTTGTAACAAGTATTGGATTACGATTTTTTTGTCTTGTCCCGTCTATCGGTCGTAAATATTTGAACGTCTTTGGCTTGGCACGATCTACGAATGCACGATTAGTGGCCCAACCGAAAATCCGTAGGTAATGATGTTCAATCTGTGCCATGTTATTTAATCCTATTTGGTATTTCCGATATAGGGCTCTTCATTGGGACTGTTGCTCTGTTGGTGACTGATGTTGAAAAAGCTGGCAGGCTTACTGGCCTGAGTTTTTCTGTCATGAATTCCATAGTTGCTTTCTGGAGTCGTGCCGGAAAGAAGACCCTCCCCCTATGGTATATGGATTGCACTAAGAACTACACCTGTCTACCTCATAGAGAATATTCGCCAGATGGCGGTATCTCCTTGAACTTTTATTAATCTGATTATTTAATGTAGTGATAGCATTTTTGTTGTGAAAGAAAACGAGATTTCAGTCGTGCTCGTCAGCTCGTGGCAACATTAAGTAAAAAATACGAAAATACATTCTACAAAACTATTTATATTTTTAAGTAGGTAGCCAGAATGCATCTACATAAGTGATAGTAATAAATTGTGACTATTAAATTAACAGTTCTGCTGCTACTCGATGGCCTCTACGGCGCCATCGCAATCATACAGGCCTTGAAGAAGATTATATTGTGATAAATATATACAGGTGCAAGTTCCAGAGAACTTTGTAGAAAATAATGTAGGTACCGTACCTAACGATGTAATTAAACACAATTTGTATGGATTCATTAGAAGTCGGTTAAAATACGATAAAATAATGTAATGACAGGATCATATACAAATGCATGAGTTGTCTACTCATGCATTTGTAAATGATCCTGTCATTAGGCACTTTAATACAAAAATACAAAAAAGCTTTCAACTCCAATAAAATAATTGAGCCTGCGATATAATGAAAAGTCAAGCTTTACGTCAATAAGCATCAATTTAACACCACGGAAGTAAAAAAATCAATAAATAAAAAATGGAACATCAAAACAACCTTTTATTGCGACGTACCCAGCAATCGGAACACTAACGATTGAATTATTGCAATAAAATTCTATCAAAATGCAATCACGAAAAAATGTACCGACACGATTAAATCGGGGTCAAAGAAAGTTAGGGAAACCGCCGCGACGAGATGACCAATCGATGAGAACCGGTCGCGACGCTCGACCAATCAGAGAAATCGCGCCATCCTTTTGAAAATGGGACACTGATCCCAGTTCATGGTTCCGAAAGAGGTTTTTTAAGGACAAAAGAGCTGTAATTTCTTGCTAGGTTTTATATGTAGCATTTGCGTATATTTCGACTAGATCGACTGGCTCGCTCAGTAAACATCGCGTACATTGTCGTAACTATCTCAGTGTTGAAGCGACACTCGGTGCGGTGGGTACGGCCATCGCACGATTTTTAAATTTCGAATAAACTTTTTTTTTTGTTTTCTAAACTTTAGTGTTAACGTCAGTGAAATAATCAAATCAAATTGATCAATCAGTGAAAAATCGATAGTGGAAAATTCGTCGCTTGGCTCCTGTTGGAATTTCCTTTGCTCTCCAGCTCTCCGTATTTCAGGTTTGTTTTTTTAAATTTAGTTTTATAATATTTTAGATAAGTATCAAGTACCACATTCTTTCTAAACTTTAGTTTTAACAAAAAAGATTAAGTAGAAAATAATAGGAAAAAATATTCAAATAAAAGGTGTTCTCGATGTTACCACAGTTAACCTCGTGGATGAAAGCTGCTCTTGGTTCCTATACAATACTAGGTTTAACACTCATGCAGCATAGGACACAATAGGGAATTAAAGTGGCCTCCTAATTCTGACCAGTGCAGTAGTGGTTAATCGGGGGGGACCGACCTTATTACTAATATTTACATGATTTAGGAAAAACGAATATTTGAACATTTTGAAATTAGGAACTGTGTGTTAAGACCAGTGTGTTCTTTCGTATCGATGGTACCTACGCCTTATCAAATTAATTAGGCCCATGTTAGATTTGGGTATTTACCTCATACCTATCTGTATGCTAGCCAAGATCAAAATATCCAAATGAAAGAGGAAATCATTAATTGAGATTTTTTACACGTTCTATGAACTATCAGAACTTTAAGGACTGCATACCAATTGGGAGAGATATTTAAATGCTTTTTTTAAATAAAATTTCGATTTTAAGCTCATGATTGTGATTGTCATTGTGGATTGTGTGTGCATCCCGAAAACATCAACTCGACCATGCATGGCCATCGAATCACGTGAGTCGTGGTAGAACGTGGCCCGAACACCACCACGCCTGGAACACAAAGCAGTGGACCAACTTCATTAAAATTTTCACCAAGTGGTCCAAAGGGTTAAGGTTAAGGGGTATTTGGGCAAATTATTACAAGTATTATAGATACAGTATAACGAGATTTCATCGTGTCGTAACTGATTGCCCGCACAGACCTTCGAAGTTCGAAATAAAATTAAAGCGTACGTAAGTAAACTTGATGTAAAAGTGAGCGATCAAGGTTTACCAGTTGCGGTACCTACGAAAAGCGCGCCTAAAGTAGGTTGACCCTTATAGGAAAGTTCAGTCAAAGCTTTTAAAAAGTTAACTTCCTGATCGATGGTATTTTGTTTCTCAATCGTTTCTTACCTTTTTGGTGAAATGGCCTTTATTCATGCCCTTTGGGTCCCACTGCCTCTGCTACATTTGGCAAATTGGCCCTCCTTACAAAAGGAGTTTTTCGCAGTGTCAGACTTCCCTATCTAATAAATGCGTAACGTTCATTTTATTTTTCAAAAGCATAGTTAGCACAACCATCATCAGCATGATCAATTAAATATCCACGCACTAATTCATTTAAAAACGGAACACTTCAATTGAAAAGCGCATCGCCAGAAAAAAACAAATTCGTATTCTATCATCAAATTCAGCCAGTGTGCAGCAAACCATGTCTTAAAAAGAGTAACAAAAACAAAACTGCTGTTCTGATTTTTGTAAAAACTAGGTCCAGATGCATCTGATTGTTAAAACTCGAGGCTCGAGAGTGAAACCTCTTTCACTAGTTTACTTTCATCCGTGGGAGCTGCTTTTATATCATTTTTATTGTGTTTAAATAGCTAGTTATTTTGGTCAACAACTAAACATAGTTTTAGTTTTATAGAAAGTAGACACAATGCAGAAGTTTTTAGTCTAGATTCCTATTTATTTACTTAGGTCTGTCTTCGCAACAGTCTAGTTATGGATGGCTTGATCCTTGGAAAAATCACCAGAATAATATGGGAATGATAGGCTTTTGACCTACATCAACTAAGAGAACCTGTACCATACCATGAGGACCAGATTTGAAACTCTCAGAGACAGATGCATCACTTTATGATGCGAAATTACCTATGAAATGAAAAAGAAGATTTTTTACAAAATCTTTTGAACTACGTGCATGCAGGTGTACCTAAGTAGTCTGTTTTATATCAAGCTCTGTTTATGTTTTTTTGATAAAATGATTAATGATAAACATCATAGAGAATGTTGTTGTTGAAGTCGTTTTTTTCGAGCTTTTGCTCAACAAAATGGTAATAACCTTGCTTGCTTAATCACAGAACGAGATTGCACAAAATATTGTCAACTAATTTCTTGTTAGTACATAATTAAACCGAATTTAATAGGTAGCAATGATTATACTAATTTAAACTGTCAAATGCTATGCAATTTGTCATTGAATGTTGCTCAATTTTATGCTCATGCGCCAAAACGGTGAACTCCAAGGCTTGTAATGGAAAACTGCTCTTGCCCAATGATATTAGCGTAATAGTGTTGATGGTATGTGTCAACAATGTGTTATACGAGGACCAGAAAATCTTGACACGCGGTGGGAAAGAAATGAACTAAACCGAAAATGTTATGGATTTGACACGTTTATGACATTTGCCTTTACTAGTAGCGCCACCATGAGCGGTCAGGATATAATGGATTGGAGACATGTGAAGAACAATTTATTTGTTCTGTTCTAAGGCTTAGAATAATAGGTATGTCTGTTTGCTAAGTGTATCCGGTGATTGTTACTTGGTACCTTTCGCAGACGTGTCAACAGACCGGCCAGCATTTCGAAGGTGGCTCCACTTCTCATTCTAGTTTAGTCATGGTATTTCTTTACATCTGAGATCACTGCAGCTCCATCAATCTCCGCAATCTGCCTATTATGAGATGCATGTTTTAAACAATTAAACCAATTAATTTCAGAGGCCAGCACATCAAGCTACTGCTTGGTGTGCTGGCGTCTGTACGTACAAGTTTCAGATTGAAGTAACAATCTGTCAAATTTCTTTAATAGATCTTCAACTTTAGCGCAAAAGCAATGCAAGGTTGATTGGGAAATTTTGTCAGTTTCGGGTAACTTGATGTGCTGGTGTCTGTACCTGTTACCTTTATGAAGTTAAGATTACATGGTCAGATTATGAAAATGTGACGCAGAGCTTAATTGTGAATTTGGTAATTTGGCCCCATTAAAGGCTTACACGTATCACGAGTCAGTTCCTTGTGAGAAACGGTAACGTACCTAATTTGATTGTGTAATAATAATTAGGATTCTACTTTTCGTTGATGTGGCATATTCTCTCAAACCACAATGACTTTTTGTTACTGGTAACATTAAATATTAATAATTATGTCAAAAATAATAGGGTAAAGTTCATAATAGCCGTCCGTGTTTTTTTTATTGTACTTAAATTAATTTATTAAATTAAGTAAAGCCGTTTCTTTCATCAATCTACTTTCCAAAATGAAAATATTACGTTGATTAGAGATTACATTATTCACACCTACAAGCTTTGCACAAAAGACTTTCACGACAATTTCATATCTTACATAACACCTAGCACTCCAAAATGTTGTTTTTTTTTTAATAAAAACAATGAAGTAACGTCCATTATGACAACGAAATTTTTTTTATAAAAAAAGGCATAGAAAGTCTGCCATTAGCACTGCAGTTGTCGGGAAAAACGATAAAATCGACCTAAGTCGGTTAGTCGGTGAATATTTACGTAACTGCAGCTACTCAAAGGGTGTTTCGCAAAACATTTGGTGTTCACTACCTGTTAGGTTCTAGTACCTTCGATTATATTACGTGACACATAATAAGAGATTGCAGAAATGTGTAGTTAGTAAATTACTAGAAGCAGTTGTTTAATGATAGGGATTCAGTTTCTATGGTAATTGAATAATTACTTTTGTTAATTTAATTACCATTAACAAGCCGATACTACTCGTTATTCTTTTTAACAGTATCTCCTTTACTATAAGCGGTCTCGTGATATGTATTAATGAATAAGTAAAGCAAAATAGTTAAATATGAATAAATACTTTATTATTGTCTGTAGATTCCAGCCCCAGAATAACACCTTAAAATATGAGATAAGCTGATACAATTATTATGATACTTTATCTGATGAATTGGTAAAATGCGAAAAAAGTAGTACCAAAAAAGAAAAAGTGTTGAGCATTTTATTTTTCTCCCAAATCAGTTTCAAGACGTCAATGGAAGGTACTTCATAGGCGAAAGCCAGTATTTACCGTGTGAACCTAGGTGTAGCAATTTATTGCTTTAACCCAACGTGTTAGTATCTAGACAGCGTTGTAGACGCGCTGATGTTAGATACTTGGCGTAAAGTACTGACAAAGTAGAGGCAGCGCGGATAAATTCAAGAATTAACAGCCTTCCGGGATTCTATGTAGAGAAAATGCGTGTTTTAGAATAGATATTGCTGTTTGAAAGATTTATTGCAACACTAGAATTTTAGCTTTAATTTGGCTTTTAATTTATTTTTGTGTACATTAACGATCTGCGAAGTAGAACAAAATTATTTGGTGACCAATTAGACAGATAATGAGAGAAACCTACCATATTTTGCTAATAAAAATCTTGGTCTTTGTCTTTTAAATTCGGTTCTAATTGAAAAGAATTTCACACAATTACGAATAGAATTTCGCTTATATTGTTTTATTTGGTCCGTTAAACCTACTTTTTAAGATTCTTAACTGCGTCACTGCAATTGTTTTTGGTGCAACATACTGGCGGGTATAAGCTTTACCATGCGTCTTTATATTCCCAATCGGCGAAGTAGATCAGTATGTTATTTGGTGGCCAACATTATTTAGCTTCATCAGTTTTTTTGTTTATGAAACCCACTTGGTTTAGATTCAGAACTGCATTTTTTTTCGGTGCAACATACTAGCGGATACAAGTTCCATGCGTCCTCCATGTTCATACGTGTGCAGTAGTTCAGTTAAAATGACTGAGTCACTGTCCCCATTCTGCTCTACTGGCCAAGACTTTCACTGCGTGCTTGTTTAAGATGTTGCTTTAAGACGAATCTCGGAGTTTTTATTGATAGTTGCAAAACGCGAGTCGTGATTTCAAACGACTTTTGGATTAAATGCCAAAAATGAGGCTCATAATCACATGGTCCATTTTTTCGGTCAGAATTGACAAATCACTCACAAAGTATGTTTAGTGATTTTCGTTGTTGCATTATTTTGAACAGTGAATAGAATATGAACAGTGAGTTTGGTTTTGTCATTGCTGAATAAATAGAATTCCAAATAGAGAAATGAGTTTGAGTGTATTGTGTTCCGCCGTTTGGGGCCTGTAGCAATAATGAGTTGTGTGATTGTGTGCAGTCTAAATAAGTGTTCACAATAAGTCAATAACACGGTGCATTCTAATGACTATAATGGTTTTTAAACACGTCTGCCCTATAGTTCTGTTAATGTACTAACTACTAACTAGTGTTTATATGTATTATTACAAAAAAATAGGATTGTAAGATCTGTAAATAAAATATTTGATTGATTGATTGATTATGATAGTAGGTGCTTCCAAGGGAAATTTATTGTCGTTTATCGGGCACAGTTCCAATTGTTAGTCATGAACCCGGAACCTGAGGATAACACTCAGGAATACTACATCTTTAGCAATAGTGAAGATACTGAAGATAGTAGGTAATTATACGGTATCGGCCTGAGCTGGTCAGAAGGTCATTATGTCCTTGCAACAAAAGCAAAAAAAGACGTAATTCGTCTCATTTAAGTTTGGATGACGCGACTCGACGTCACAATGTGGTGATTAGTAATCGGCTCAAGATGATTCCGCGTCGATAAGTGTGGTCATTCTCTTAATCAGTAATCACAGCAACAGAACTGAACATCAATTCTGTGACTTTAACTATGTCACCCATAAAATCATCTCGCAACTCACGAAATCATTTCAAAGTCAATGCCAAGCAATCAGGAACTCATCATCACCAAATAACAGAAGTTACAAACAAATCATTTTATTTATGAGTTTTCCTGACAGATGCTGTTAACTACACATTGTTTTATATAATTGGCTCCCTACATGGAAGGTAATGTGTTTAGCACGGCATGACAAAAGGGCGGACATGTAAATAAATGGATTAGTACCTGTGACTATGCTGCTACGGTTAATATGTGGATCACGTAGCTGAAAAATGTTAGTTCTGTTTAATAGTTGGTGAACGTTCCACGTGTACGATTGAGAATAGGTTTTTGTTGGTTGATACAAAACCTATGATAGTTTTTTATTTTCTTTGTCAAAGATACTTATTAAAAAAAAAACTAGTTATCTTTGTGAACATGACGTAACGAACGTGAAATTTCCTTCTGAAATAATAAAAAAAAGTTTTAAGCGAGACAAAATTATGTCCAATCACTTACGCGAAAAAACGTTCCTTATTGGCAGCACGCAGCTCCACCATCTGCCATACTGGGGGTTTCCATACGGGTGATAATGCAAGGGAGCGCTAAGGAACCCAAAACAGGTATAATGTCCCACGGGACGTCGCGATTCGGCACTAACGGGACCCAGCCAAGTGCATCGACCGCGAGCTCCACTTTCCAAACATAGGTTACTTTTTTTTTCACAAAAAGTCTCCTCTGTAACGAGCTTTTTCTTTAACGAGGAAACTGCAGGAAATAAAAATGTCATGGTAAAGTTTCCAGGCTTACTTTTAAATGCTACCTATGAGTCAATAAATCTGCATCGTTTTATTCTAGAACAAATGATACTTAATTTTATTTGGTGGCTGATAATTGGTGAGTGCTCCTTAAAAGTTAGGAGCTGTTACTGTCAACGTAGCGTCTTTATTTGTAGGGACTACTTGGATTTTGAAATGACGTCAATCTAAGGAAAACAAATTATCAACACATGAATAGACTCGACACAGAACTTTGAGTAATGTTTGACACAGAAGTTAGTTAAAGACGATCAAAACTTTTAAGGTTTATAATATAATGCTATATAACTATTTTTCGATTTCTTAGGTAAATCTGGAAAAAACAATGTGCAGCATTTCGGCCTACCTTGCCTGTCCCCAAGTACCTATGTTGGCGTCGGCTGTTAATTTAAAGATCATAAAATATTTACCATTTTTTAAGCAATCTCGATAATAGTAAGACGCTAAGTAATTAAATATCCACATAGATACAATAGATGAACTTAGGAACTGTAGCATAGAGTAATGAATGGGTGTGGTGCAGTGTACTTAGTGAGCTAATAGGATTCGTAATGACTGTCTACACTCTGTTGTTTAAACGCCGGAGTACTATGGATCTTATATCCTGGAGCTAAAGGGTTTCAAACTTCTTTCTATCCATATATTCTATCATAAGTTATCCAACCATTTGTAAAGTTAGAAAAATTATGATTGATTAAAAATTCACAAAATGGCGAACTGAAACACAATGCATTATTAAAATACGGGTAAAAGACCCAATTATCTGTCAACAATATTGATTCTTATTTTATTAATCCTCTCGAAACTCAAGTTACTTAATATCATCTCTCTCTTTTTCAAATGAATATAATAATATGTAGTCTTCCGATATCCGATATTCCAATAACTAACATGGACTAGGCTGTTTACCTATGCATGGCTCATTCATTTTCATATATTCTATGACGATGCTATAGGAAAATGGGAAGAAAATGCAGATAAAAACAAATAACTTATGTGCTCTATGCATCTCCTTGATTCCTTTTCTCAGCTAATATTTCCGTGATTTCATGGTCTTAAGAAGATTACTTCTCAGTGTGCCAATGTATGGATTTGAATTAAATATTAGGATTATAATATAATACATATAAATTTCTATTGGTAAGGATATTTTTTTCAGCATTAATTCGATAAATAGGTAGTCGCGAGACCTTTAACACCAATCTTTGCAAGAAAAAGCCATCTTTTCTTTACGGAATAGCCGATAGTGAAATAAAAATAATTTGATGCGTGGGAATTAGAAGCTGCTGGTTATTGTACGATTGTAACTAAAGACGCTGATATGTCTTCCCCGACACATTACACAGTGGGTGAATGTTACAAAAACCATACTCCACATTACAGAAACACCGACAAGACAAGCTTATGTTTACATAACGCTGTTACAAACACACATTATGCAATATTACAAAAAAAAACTTGAACACTACCAATAATATTTTTATTCGCATTATCTATTGAATATAAATATGAGTGCATGAGATATGGCTGCGTTTATTGTTTTTACGCTACATTATTTGTACTAATAAATGTTGTTGCTTGAGGATTTTTTGAATTTATGGCTATCGATTGGGGTATGAATGGTTGTTACATGCTTTTTTAGTAGCTTGTAAGCTCAGGTGCTTGTCTCAGTTGTAAACATGTTATTTAAAAAATTGGGTGGATAGTTGCCGTGTTTGACAATTTATGGAACTGCACTTTTTAAATAAAACAACGAATTTTATGAAAGTAAAAGTATGAATTATAAGATGGACATTCTATGGACGCTGTATTTTTATTGCAGTGTCATGTCATAGCTCATCGGATGGCTCACAGTGAGGGGGTAGGGAGGGGGTAATGAAGTTGATTTAATGAATCGCTGCTCGTAACTCTAGGATTATGCTATGATTGTTATTCCTATTGTTCATTGAGTCAAGAGCTCAAGACGTACTTCTATAAAAGGTTTATGGCTTTGCGGTGAAATATGAAAGTAGTTTAGTATCAGACTTTTTTAATGGTATCTATGATGATTGGTCAACATAACACATTGGTCCAAATAAACAAAATATGAGCTGCTTGACCTCTAGCGGTTAAATTTAAATTAATTTCTGTTCGCCATGTTTACCACACATAGGTGCAGACAGGGCAATACCCTACATATAAAAATACCATTATAAAGGTACTTTATTCCGTGAATCACGGAGGGCTTGCCGTATGTCGCAATATTTCGGGAGCTAACGGTGAGGACCGGGTGCATCGACCGAGCACAGCCAGTACGACTTGGCCTACGTTTATCGTGTGACGTGCCGACAACAGTGGTGTTCACCCTTGAATTATTGAAAATGTGATCGGATGGACGGTAATTGATGCGTTTACCTATTTGTAGTTTAGTGAGCGTTGTTTTTGCGCTGCTTTTTATTACTTTTTACGGTTTTCACTTATAAATTCAACACTTAACTAGTAATTAAAAAAATAACTGCAATTAATCTAGATTGAGAACGATTGTTAATTAAAATAAAATAAAATAATTATCTTCAGTGAGAATTTATGATCGAAAATAGAAGAAATAATAACAACTGATCACAATTATGTTTCACTTTAAAAAGTGCGCACTTTTAAATAGTTTTGAGATAAGCCCGCAAGCCGTGGGTTAGCAACCAGTCAGCAACTGCGCTTTGTTGTTGTTCTGTAATTGCTGCTAATCACAACTTTGAGTGATGCATTTTGCTCTAGCATAAAAACTACAGATTGAGAGTTTTAAAACAAGTTGCGTAGGTACGTATTAAATAAAAGGTTGCACAAAGAAACACAATAAGTATTATTAAACTGTAAAATATGATTTACTTTCTGTCTTCTGTACTACGAAACAAGTATCTAAAATAATATCAAGTGTATAAGATGTTGCGTGATCTCAAGTTTAAATGAACTCGGATAGTCATGTTGCGTTGACCTGAATAAGTATAACGAGCATGCGAAACAATTATCGTGCATAATATGTATGTAAGTATGTAATGATCACGTTAACTCAGGAACATGTAAAAATAATCATTCCACTATTCAATGTATGTTTAATTAGCAAGAGGAATGCGGTTTGAAGTTTACTTATTATTTAATACCTTTGCTGATGTAAGACATGCTAACGAGATTGGCTTTACCGACTTTAAGATTTTAAAACTTTAGTTAGTTCCTTATTTAAAAAGTAGGTATTATTACTATCAGCCTGATAAATTCCACTGCTAGGTAAATTGGAAGAGGCCCAGTAACTTCCAGAAGTTATAAATATTGGAAATCTATGATAATAGAATACCCGATTTACCGATTTAATTGTGTGCAGTAAGCATTAATTAATTATTATATTAGGCATCTGAGTCAACTTGTGTTAACAGTTTTTGGAAACAATAGAAAATCTTTGATTGTATCAGCGTGGTACTTAACTGTTGCATCAATTTGGGTCCCATTCCCATCAAATCAGTCCGGTGCACTTAAGATTAAGCAACCTGTCAGTACAATGTGCGATGGGATCTTAAAACCCAATTTGATATACATGTGTGCCAGTGGCGAAAGGTCCATACAACTCGATTCCTACCGGATTCCCTTTGAAAAATGGCACATTCAGTATTCTATAGACAAATAATATAATCACATTAAAGATATATACTTACTCTGGTTTACCTCTTACAAAAATTGACCCTTCGCTACTGATGTCTACTGTGTTCAGCAATAAAGATGTGATTTGTTTCGTTACTTCGATGTTAGATAAACGTAGACTAAAGTTTCAAGTCTAAGCAATGTCAGAGATACAAGGAAAAAAACAAAGGTTATAAAAACGGATAGAAATAAACTGAAACGTTTCGAAACATATAAGACGTAGGTAAATGTAAAAGCACATATTTTTATATTTTAAATATAAAATTTACGGCAGGAAACTCTTATCCTGTGATCACGGCTAAGTACATTGTCATGTCTTTTATAAGTCTACTTCGGACAGCCTATAAACGAAAACAAAGCAAAATAAACCATAAAGGACACAGTTTACGGTCTAATACAGCTTGAAAAATTTAAAACAATGACGTTAGACATGAGTAGGTACGCAATACGTTTGTTGACTCCAAATGGGTTTATTGATAATAACGATACAACAGTCACTGGCATATCAAACAGTGCTTTATATCTCGATAAAGACATGGAAATATACTCTAACTTACAGGATGACAATTGGGTCTTTCACCCTACTGATATTTAAAGTTTGACAGATAGTCGTCAATGTAACCATTGCAAAAAATATTACCAATGTGTGTAAAATTTGGAGCCTATTATTTAAAGAAAAATAAACTGAAGTGTTAAATAAAAATGCACTTCTGCTTATTGGATGTTGCAAACTGTAACTGGCTATCTTAAGTTGCTGGCCATCTTAAGTCTTGTGAAATAAGTGTATTGCAACAATACTGATGCGACATCGCTAAAAGCAACATGAAGCAATAATCAGCTGTTGCGCTTGGTCTACCGACCCTTATAAAGTCCATTGCTGTGTTTAACTGGCGTTGACGATGGCGTTCGCTTATTTACAAAGCGATGGATGTTTTTAAAGTAGGCCGGGGTCGACTAGCCTAAAGTAGAGGCAATGTCAAGTATTTAGTAGGTCTGCTGTCGATTTTGGTCCATACATATGTGAATTCGTTAGCTATAATATAGAATACATAAGAACTTGTGAAAAAAAGCTTCTTTTTTTTTGTTACAAAGTAACGCTGTCTTGTCTTAATCAAGGCGGCCATAGTTGCGTTGATTGGTGACTGAGAGGTCGTTAGGTTAATCCAATTCACCTAAGTAGCTTAATTAGAGGTTCTGTACCTAGTTTGATTAATTTATTCGAAGTCCATGTGCATTACTATTTTTTTAATCACTTTCCATTTTTATTTTTTAAACTCTATTTTTAATCGGAACATCATAGACCATAAACTAAGTATGTTTGTACACTCACCAACAAAATAAATTGCAGCAAAAAAAATACTGCACCAAGTTTTGACAGATGCAAAATGCCGCGTTCTCATTTCATGATAAACACAAATAAAATCACGACGTTGTAATAGACTAACTAAAGGGGAAAGTAGCTAGTGAAAGTTTAGTTTTAGCAAACCAGTCTGAAGGTCAGTGATGACGCCGACCGCGAACGGAATAGAAAATTTAATGCCATGGAATTTAGCGTCATTCATAATAGGCATTAGATGGTTTAAAATATTTAAAAAACGAAATTTACGGTCGGATTGCTTTTGATGCTACGGACGGCAAATGTGATGTCTACACGATAATTGAAGAATAAATTTTATTGTTAGTCATACGCCTACTTACTTCGATGATTCGCTCATCTTTGATCCTAGCAATGACAGGCAAATAATGAACGGGTAAATGAAGTGGTTTCAATATTGCACTTACTCGTTTGGAGTGTACTAGTAATAGCTAGTTAATTATTACTCACCATAATTGTATAAAAGTATCACGTAAACATAGCTATTTATAAACTTACCAACACAGTTGTCTTCACCTTGTAACCCATTGGTATGTTAGAGCTGAAAATAAAATCTTGTTTATAGTTTAAGCTAAAGAACTCTACTCATAAACCGAGGCAACAGACACACTAGTGTTTCTATAGGAACACCTTAGGGGTACGATTATTTTTCCGTAAGTTCGTTGCTATTCAAAATAATTTTGAAAGTTTTATAAGATTACTGTAATCTCAGAGACTGGACATAAGTCCATACGTGGCTAGGTCAAATGTGATATAAAGGTCAGCTTACTTTCATCTTTATAAAAAGGACTACTTAGGTAGGGTAATTTTTAAGAAATCAAGTCAAGTTAGTTTTTAATATAGAAACAGTTCCCAATTTCTTTGGTATTAGGCTATATTATTCATATTAGGCTCTCATCTTTCTGCTGGACAAAAGTCTCATCACAAGTGTGTAATCCTCTTTACAAGCCTCACGAATGATTTGAATTAAGAAAGCTACTCACGTGTTCTCTTCAACTTTATCCATTCTTTACGCATTCAGTTAAACTGGGCTTGTAGACCATCTAAAAACTTATTAGTTGTAACTAAGTCAAGTGCACTACAAGAATTGTAGTTATGTAATGTAAATAGAAGCCAGTTTGGCGCGTCAATGTTTAACTATGGCGTGCCTAGTTGTCGCGTGTGTCTAAGTTTTTTTTTAGCTTTGAAAGCAAACATTTTTTTCAAGAGTTTTTAATTCCAATGAATAAACTAAGCAATTATTTGTTTAGAATATTGATTGAGGTAAATAAAAGTTTGAAGATACGAGTGAATAATGAATAACTTATTCACCAAATACGATCCGGCTCGAAGGACCAAATTTTTAAGAGTAGAAATATAATTGGTCCTTCGATACGGTCGTTGCATAAACTTATGAACCTGTGTGCAAAAACAAGCCAGAATTTTACTTTTTTTGGATTTTTCATGTATGTGCCTGCATGGAGCCTTGACCACACGTCAGTAGAATATTGACAATCACTTACAAAATAATTGTACACGTTGCAAAAAGTGCATCAACGTTTTTCAACACATTGAATCCAATTTAAAAAAGGTTTCGGATATCGTGATTATGATATAATAATTTCGTAAAATTGATAGAAGTAGGTAAATGAGTAATGCTAATGATTGTGAACTGGATTTCAATTCGGTCAAGAGCATAATCGACGTACTAGGGTTTGATGTCTATTCAGTCAGGTGGGTCGACAATCGGTGACGAGGAGCTACCTAGTCTTGAACCCTTTCTACAACGCTATGTGGGAATTACTTTTGTTTAACTTATATGTATAAATATACTTTATATTATATACTTATAAACACATGCTTCGCGTGTAATACCGACGAAAGGAAGGAAATGTTAAGTCTGACACGAGATATTTTTATTGAACTCTTTTCCCAGACCTGGCTTTGGTAGGTTTTCTTGATTGTAACATAGACAATTGACTCTTGCTTCCTTCGATTTTTAGTATAGGTACATAAACTACTTGTAATCGTCATACGAGGTTTTAAGCCCATCTTTCTTTATTTGTTCCTGAACCTAACCGTGATTCCCGTATTCTATTAGCAACCCTATCAGTATAATTATGCTAGGCCATACATCGTGCTGCTAGTTACTCCTGTCCACAAGACAGTTTAATTTTGTAATCAGTCAGTCTGAATTCTTGATTGGTTAACATTATTTCAAGTAGTGGAATAATTAAAATCAGGAGCTGGCGTTCAATGTTGAGTGATAAATTATATAATCTAGCGGGTACCTACAATTAAGAGATAAACTACAACCTACTTTTAGAAGTATTTAGCAAAACTTTACATTTGCGTGTCTACACACATCACAGCCCACTGAGCAACTTCGAAGGTCGCACAATTTAATATTTGCATTGAACATAATTATTAGATTTTATGCTAAACAGATTGGGGCCTTATATTGATTTATGAATAGTAAATTAAGCCGCCTTATGTACTTACTATGAAACATGTGGAACGTTGAAGCTTCATTGAAGGGATCTTTCCGCATCCATTAACCTGACCTGCCTTTTGACTAATTTAAAATTTTCTTTGATCCAGATAAGCCAAAATGGCGACATCAGTGCTGCAACCCGAAGATTGCCGAAGGGAGCATGAACCGAAGCATGAGATCATCGAAGCGCCGAGGTTGACTGACGATGAGCGAATGTACATCCTTGAAGCTAAGGAGCGGGAGACTGGTGAACTGCCTCCAGAACTCAGAGAAAGGGCCAGAACAGAGCTGAGAGAAGAACCAGCGTTAAGAGAACAGGCTTTGGCACAAATGAGACACTTTATTGAGAAACATCCTGCAATCAAGAAATGTAGAACTGGTAAGAAAACATCTCCAGTACTAAAATCTTTTTGTGAAAGGTCTCACTCGGTAAAATGTTTGTAAGGTTCAAAATAATTTGACCCATCAAAAAAGTTCACGGTTCTATAGTGAAGGCCCCGCCGCGCCTTGTTATTAGTTAAGGTTCCACATGCGCCATTGATTGCACACATTTCTTTGTCCATCGACACTGCAACAACTCATTTTAAAACAATAAGTTCAAATTACGTGCAGTCGAAGTAGACTAAGGTAGACGGATGCACACACTGTGATCCTAAATTGTTCCCGTCGTAAAATACTTATAGCATCCTGCATCAAAAATTCCTTCATACTGACAGTTTGTTCAGGTTCTTGACCCCAATTTAAGAAAACAATAAACTTTAAGGTAAATTAGACCTTAAGCCCAGATGATACAAATCACTTGTGATTCAGATCACGTGGTATGTAAATATTGTATCCGTTACTTCATAGTGAAGCCCTTCGAGTGCAGCTCTCGAATACACAATGATTATAGTAACCATCGTGTTCTAGGATGCAGGGCGGGTGTGCCAGATGGCCCAATTTTAGATGACATGCCTTGGATCCATTATAATTTAATACACGGTCTAAGGCATAAACTTATACCAAGGATTGTTGGGTGAACGTCTCTTCTACCGTGTATAGCTATATCAAAAATCACACACTGACAGAATACTTAGCAATTATGACACTAGATCCCGTAGGTTTTGGGAACCCAAATATTCAGTGTTAGTGGGTTTTGAAATTTCCAGAGTGTGATTGCATTGAATAGGGTGTACTAACGATCCGGGAACTCCCCCGTCCGTGGATTGTGAAGGTTTAAAGGTCACCATTAGTACGATTACCGTCGTCATATAAATAAGTTTACCTATTTAGTCAAGTCAAACCATAACCAACCTTCTGTCCACAGATTCGCCGTTCCTCCTCCGCTTCCTCCGGACGAAGAAATACTCCATCCCTCAAGCCTGTTCGATGCTGGAGCGGTACCTCACCATTCGGGAGATGTACCCTCAATGGTTCCAGAAGCTAGACCCCTTGGACCCCAAGATTGCTGCAGTGATTGATGCAGGGTACCTGGTGCCTTTGCCGAAGAGGGACGCTGAGGGAAGGCGAGTGGTGCTGTCTTGTATGGGTAAGTTAGGTGTAGCGCTTGAAGCTGCTTTATTGTAAGTTTTGTGGGTGTGGTCTAGCTAGGTAATCAGTTTTGTTTCCCTTATAAGTCATGGTTTGTACAGTAATGTGCGGTTTCCTAGAAATCGGATGATATTCTGAGATATTTGCGCATTGCCGACTTCACTGTAACAAACATGACTCTTACCAAGTGATTGTAATTAACATCTAAGCTTATGATGTTCTCCCAGTTAAAAGTCAGCATTTAAAATTCTGAAAAGAAAGGGTCTTAAGACTTTCGATGCTTGATGGAATGGTAACCTGTTTATTTTCAAAACTGTCCCCTTTACCAAGCAGAAAACAGACCTTGCCGCACTAGGCCGAAGAAGAGTCTTAACCCACACTATTGAGAGACTAAGCGGGTCAAGTTAATTAAGCTGTCACGGACTATCGGTCAAAAGCATAATTTTTCATTAAATTCTATCTGAAATGAAATAAGAGTTCTCTTATTAATATGTATAAGATTACTCTTAATCCACTAACCAGTGTTCCAAAATACTAAAGCAATCTTTATCCTGCAGGTCGTTTCGACCCCCATCAGTTCGACAATTGCGTGATGGCCCGCGTCCACTCCATGATCGTAGAACTGCTGCTGGATGAGCCAAGGTCACAGCTGCTGGGATACACCCATGTGAATGACGAGGCTGGCATGCAGATGCCTCACGTCAGTCTGTGGTCCCTCACTGATGTTAGGGTCATGCTTAATTGTATACAGGTGAGTGTTTCCATTTCATGGGATATTTTGAATTAATTTTGTTCAATTATGACTTAGGCTAAAAACAGAGACGAAACTTTGCGTAAACTTACATTTCTAACAAAATACAATCAAAATACACCAAATGCAGAAGTATTAAGTTGAGGCTAACTATTGTCTCTATATTTTACCCTTAGAGTGTTGCATTGATGGTTTTAATCATTATTATTCCATTCCTGCACATTTTATACTCTCTCGAATCATTTTACCTAAACCGAAACATAGCAGAAAATTGCAAAAAAAAACTGAGTTTATTTGAATTTCGCGGCCTGCTTTAGAACATGTTCATAAACAACCTGGTGTTTATTTTTCAGAACTCAACGCCGATGAGGCACAAGTGCACCCACTTTGTGAACATTCCAAGCTACGGAGTCAAGTTCTTCGAGTTCGCTGTATCCCTGCTCAGCGATAAACTGAAGGATCGTGTGATGGTAATTTCAACACGTTTTTATTAAAGTCTAGCAAAAGCACGCATTTCTTTTGACCACTCAATCCTTCAATTAAATACAATACAGCTTCAAATACAATAAAACCCTTCATTACAATTCCTTCTCATAGAACTCGAGACTTTTTAATATTATAACATATCACATAAAAAAAACGTTTCCCAGTAGTACAGTCAGAAACAAAAGGGATAGTTATGGGACTCGAAATGACATTAACCGTAACATAATTTTTATTGAAACTGATAAAAACTGAATGTAAAATGATTATTTATTTAATTGGCTGTCATAATAAGGCTGATATAAAAAAAATACTTAATCTTTTTCTGAAACTGATAGATGCTACCAAAAAAATCCTAGACCTTCTCAATTTATTTAATTCCTTTTTTAGAAAAATCTATTGCTTTCATGACAAATTATTTTTAAAATGAAGTACTCGAATGTTAGTAATTCTTTTCATATAATAAACAAAATAGGATTGCTATGCAAATGTATTATAAGCATGATAAAGGTGTTTTTTAAGACACCATCGTGAATTATTTGACGATGATGAAACAAATATAGTAATGTTTCGTATTTTCTCGTCCTAAAATCTTTATACAGAAGAAACATACTACTTCAGATTTTATGGATGATGGATGGTATCGTGGAGGTTGTCTGTCTAAATTGTTGGTCTGTGTTGTCTATGGTGGTTTAAAAAAAATGTGTACCATAAAGTATTATGTAGATTCAAATTTTTTCTATCTTCTAAATTTATTTATCTCTGTTCACAGTTCCACCGAACTAGCGATGATTTGATGAAGCACGTGGATCCTGCAATTTTGCCGAAAGAATACGGAGGCACCGTTCCTCTTAGAGACATGATTGAAGAACTGAAACGCAATCTTTTGAAGCGAAGAGATGATTTGCTGTCGTTAGACTCTATGTCGGTAGACTTACACGCGCTGGAGAAGAACGATTTAACTCAAGACATTCACTCGACAGCAGGGTCCTTCAGGAAACTAGAATTAGATTAAGAATGTTGTTGGGAGTTGAAAGTTTAGAGTCTTAAATAAATCATTATTGTTTTTAACTAAATGAAGTGATACTTCTCCAATTATTTGGAAGTTTGCTGGGCAATTTTTGATCTAAATGAATAGCTTAGAGATATTTTTTTAATTAACATGTACGTTTTCAATACTTGCTTTGCTTTCAGGATAAATTAAGGTATGTAATTAATTTGTAGTTAATTAATCATTTTGTGATGGCTATTGTTATTAAAATTATCAAATGTTAGTACTCAATAGAATAAAATATGTAACTGTATGCAAATAGATCTCATTCACTGTTTAGGTAAGCATTTAGTAAAAAAAACTATACACAATAATAAAATATATGCTTGTGAAGTTATATAATCTTGCTGAGACTACATTTATGGCAGATCACACTATAATTAATTCTGTAGGCCTACATTTATTTTTATTTAGTACCTAACTATTATAGAGAGCTTGTGGCAGCCGTCGGTGGTGTCACGTTACCATTCTTAACGGAAGGTTCTGAAAAATATTGTCATTGCCATCTGTTGCAATGTGTGTTTATCGATTAGATTTCTCGTATATTTAAGATAACTGCCAACATGACAAACTGACTGCTGCATTAAATTAATCACCTTTTGTAATGTAAAAGGGCTATTTTGTAATATCGCTTCTAAATAATAATTCTGTAATCATTCATCATCGGTTTTATAAGTCATCCGAAATATTTTGGGTACAGTGTATATTATAAGATGTAAAAATAAAATAAATTTTTAATATTACTGCAGATTTTTTTTATTTTCCTGATCCAACGCAGAAAGCAAAAAGACAAATTGAATTTATTCATTGAATAATTTTACAAACAGCGGCGATTTAGATAGATAAACTTTTCTACCAAATTTGACTTTGTGGTGCGGATTCCATATTATAAAAACACTACACTATTAATATGTTTTATGTGGATTTCTGCTTATTGTAGTTTACAACCCAGAACTTAAGTACATACCAGTTATGTACCCGATTGTACTTGTATGTAGCCCGACCATAAAATTCACCATAGACAATTTCCATAAACGAAAAAGCGCAGAGCTCATAGACAACTTCCCAATATCATAGAGTCTAGACGGCCTTGAATTGCGAGCGATATGATGCCAACTTCGCTGTAGTTTTTCCCGCAGTTTGGCGTCCACATAGATTGATAAAAAAATTATTAGCACGAATTTTCTATGTATTTAGATCAATAGGACATTTTTCAACCCCTATGATTTGTTTTCCAGTGACATTTTCATAAAACTATAATGCTATAACAGTGAACAGTTTGTTTGAGTTGTTATATTGTGGTGGATTTTGTAAACATCGGGACGTGAACGCAGGCCCACGTCTATGAATTCTTGTACGTATTCTAGCCATTATAGTTTTTAGTTGTCTGTTTATGTGTAATCAAGATGCAAATTCGATATATTTTGGTATAATTTGGTGCAGTAAAGGTGGATTAACCTCTTATGTTTGTGTTGTTTGCTTGGTCGTAAAAACTGGGTCTGCCATAATCTAGCATAATTTGATTGTTGTATAAACCACGAGCACAGCAACAGGGTAGGGTAAATATCACGATCGTGATGATATTTCTCTCAGAAAACTAAAAGTTATGACTTAATATGGTCGACACGTCATGTTTTATGATTCTAAACATCATATTGGTGTTGTTTTGAGGACGATGGTCGTATATTTTTCTCGATCGCTCACAATCAATAAAGATTTCGGTGATAAGCCGTCAGAATCATGTTAGGTCAAGAACAGATAGTACAATGTGGGCAAAAGCTGTTTGTATACAGCTAATGATGTTAGTGGATGCACATTATGGTCATGACCAACTTCTTTCTCAATCAATATGTCACACTATGCAGCTTACTTGGTAAACATTGTTGGAACAACGTTTTCTGACTAAAGCTTGAACAGTTTTTTGACGTAAGTGCCCCACATGTTAGACATAGGACTGCAACAACTCTCACATTCCAGATCCTTCTACATACTTACACTGGTATTCTGATCATCTGGTTAGCATTATCCCTTTTTGAATGCCTTGACCTACTTTTTGAGTAAAACTTATGCTTTAAATGTGTTGAAAGCATGAAGTATTGACAATGGGGCCCTATCTGTGGCATTTCTTGTTTCTGTTCCAATTTTTGCCACTGGAAAGCAAACATGTCAATTGTTTATTCCACAATGCTTTGCCACCACCACTTTTGTTTGCTTCTTCATTCATATCAATGATACATCTTTTCAAATTACTTTCACACAGTAGATGATCATGTTAACTGTGGCATCAGTTGTCTTTTGTGGTCCTCTAAAGTGCAGGTGAAGGGACTCTTTGGAGAGTCAAGCAAGTGGGCCATGTTCTGGTTGGGAAGATCCTTTGGACAGTTTGTATGCACATTGAATGTCGGAAGGATCCTTAATTCCTCATTCTGGCAAAAATGTGTTTACTTCAGCTTACCTACTACCTATCTTTGTGGACAAATCATCTGGTCAAAGACAACATTTGAGCATAGACATCATGGTATGGCACTGTAACAGGTGGGTATAATCTCCCTGCAGCAGGATCACCTGATGAACATGAACATGACTGGTGAAATGTGGATGTACCATACATTTCCATTCACCGCCACGTTCTGGGCTTGCATGATGTTTTACAGCCCATTACCCTTCCAAAGAGAGGAGGCCTGTGTCCAAGCAGTTGTTATATAGCCCGTTCATGCTTCACCTCTGCTTAGCTTAAAATAGAAAACATGTGTGTTATCTTCTACTACAAAGCAATAGTGTTTAAATTAAGGAACTTGTTGTAATGGCATACTTTACTTAAATATTTAAACAATGCTATTTCCTAATTTTGAAGGCATGTCGATTGTCGTTATCCACACTTAGTATAATAGCCATAATTAGGGCCTGTAATAACTGTTAAAAATGATTTTACGGAAACTTGTGTATCATCATCATTCTCTTGCCCTTATTCCAATGAGGTTGGAGCAGCTTTTTTTCATTCATACATCTCTATTTCGCATCATCCCTGCAGTCACTTTCTTTCCAGCCATATCTCCACATAGTCCATCCATTATTTCTTGGTACTTTCCTTCTCTTATAGCCATCCACATTTATACTCAAACTACATCTACCAGTATACCTGAACTAAATTTTACTGTATAACCTATCGTACATTTCTTATTTTATATTTGGTTATAAGGAAAAGTATTTCATACTCAGTATGAAACTTATTTGATAATTTCAACAAAAACACTTTTTTGTGGTTTGAATGTTCCATACCTATTTTTAACTGACTTTTTGGGAACTATGTAACCTATATAATCAGATTCCATAAAGAAACAAGGAAAATAAATTACTAAGCCTTGATTACGATATGATAAAGCTTAGAAATGTGCTCTTGTGGCTTACTGCTCCTGTCTCAATAACAAGGACTGTGCCCCAGCAGAGAGAATTCTATTACATTTTTCAACAGTACACAAACGGGTCAAATAGTTTTTACCAAAAAGCAAGATATTTGAAATTTGGATAAATCTCCTTAGTTATAAAGTTATAAAAACCAAGTTTCACATACCTAGCTAATGTAATGGTGATGAAAATAAATTTTGTCGAATACAGTGAGAGAGAAGATCTAAGAAAAGATGGATAGATTGTGTAAGAGATGATATCAAAGAAAAATGAGTGAATCTTTGAAAGGGGTGTGCATTTTAACATAAACAAGAAAACAATTTGTTGTGCGTAACATGGGTCAGGGCAGGATGATGATGAATAATTCAGAACTATAGGCAATTCAAAACTGCCTTAGCAAATGTTTAAATTGAAATAAAACATTTGAGTTTGAAATATTTATGCTGTTTGTTCAAATTTTGCTAAAGCATGACTGTAGTGTCCTTGAAAGAAAATTCATTGTCTTATTGCTAAAGTAGTAAAGTTGGAAATAGCTAAACCAAATGATTTAGTTAACACATTCATGTCTTGAACACATATGCCATCCCACCATACATATTGCAAGTGAGAAGTGGACCTTCCAGGTGGGTTCCCGGCACTGAAGGTGTTAAAACAAAACAACTAGATTAGTATTTTTCAATCCCTTTCTAGAAAATACTTCTTTTTCTATTTATTTTAATAACTGCATAGTTAGGTCCTACAATCGAGGAGCTCGTGGCTAAATAATAACAGCCGCTCGGTTCGATCTTTAGGTTACGCCGTGCTTGCCTAGGTTGGTCTGTGGATGGGTGACCACCCCATACATACCGATTTTCCTCCGTGCCTCGGAAAGCACGTTGAGCCATTGGTCTCGGGGGTCATTTGTAAATCTTTGACAGTCATTAGGTGTCAGTGACCCAAAGGTCTGACAACCAGTCTTACCAAGGGATATCATATTACCCAGTACTAACTGGGTTGTGGAGGTCAGATAGACATTCGCTCCATGTAAAATACTGGTATTCAGCTGCATCCAGTTAGACTGGAAGCCAACCCCAATATAGTTGGGAAAAGGCTAGGCAGATGATGAGTTAGGTCATACAATGTCACCAAATTTAAAATCATACAGATACTATGTTACCTTTCATTTTTCTTAAGGCAAGTAACAACAGCTACATGGGTCAGTCAAAGATTAAGGTCTTTTAGTCACAGTTGATCTGTGGGATAATGACCATCTATTATACCTTAAGTGCCTCAGAAAGGACAGCATGAAGAGGTATTCTATTGGTACTGGATTATACCCATTAATTGGGATGTGATATGTGAGTCAGATCGAGGTAGTTGCTCCAATTAAAATACTGGTAAGCATCCATATAGACTGGAAGCTGATCCCAACATGCTTGGCAGATGATGGAAGTACCTATTGTCTAAATCTTTCATCCCGAAGGTCACTAACTTACTTGTATGTGCTGCATATTGCAATTGGGTATAACCTTCATTACATTAAATTGTATGTTAGTGTCAAATATCTAATTGTTTTTGAACTTATCATCTATTTGGTTTTAAAGCGTGTATAGAGATTTCAAAAGTTCTTGTATTTTGGATCAATTGTTAAATAAGTTAGATCAATAATTAGGCCGTGTGAATTAAGTAGGATAGGATCGGACAGACCCAGATACTCTTATAATTCAGCTAAACTTACTCATATTTCTTCTCATCTTCCAGATTGGCAGCATGGCGGAAATAGTGTACCCGCAAGGCTGCCGTCCAATCACCGATGACCTCGGTCCAGATGAACTTGTGAGGAGACTTAAGGTATGTCTACAATCTTCTTCATTCATTGTTAGCCTCTTTGGTGGGTGGAGAAGGTGGAGGTTTAGAGGTATTAAGAAACATGGTGGAAAATTCCTTACAGAAAGACAGAAAATTGTGATTATTTAGCAAAAAACCTTAAAAATTAAACAAAACAAATTAAACTAACAATGCCAAAAGAGCCTCAGCTGCAGCAACACAAGGTGTACCTCCTGACGTCAGCTGCAGTCCAAGAGTGCAATGCGTTCGAAAACATAAACAAACACAACTATCCTCAATTGAAATCAATGAACCAGACGGGTGTTGTGTCTGGTGGGCTACTGCCCGACGGTTGCTGTCGGGTTGCTGTATATTATATCATAATCTCGCGGATAACTGCTTGCGTAGTGCAAGGATATGCGTGACGTCAGGTATGACACGTAGTTCATATCTGGCGTCGTAGATGCCGCCGTACTTCTGGGATTCTGTATGATGTGATTAATAATAGTCTTGACTGTTTTCCGTAGGTTTTCTTTTGCTTATTTTATTCTTGAATTTCTTACGTTATTGCAATTTGTAGGTCAGTGTCAGACTTTTTGTTGAACAAAACATGTTTCGCGACCGTCACAAATATGGCTTTACGGAGTTATAATCATTAAAATCATCAATACAACCCTTTAAGTTCGTTTTATCCCATTGAATGAGTTTTTCATGAAATAGTCAATAATTATACAACCTGCAAATTTCAAAAATTGCAAATTGCAAAAATCGTAAGAAAGTTTGAATTTTGCGGGCTACCCTGGTGCTTCCACCTTAAGCGTAATGCGTATGAATGTGTAGGTTTGGTTTGTGTTCCCACTGCTGGAACACAAACCTCCTCTTTGTGAGAGGGAGGGAGTAGATCGTGATCCACAACGCGGGCCCCATGCGGTCTGGTCAATGGACATGTTTTGATATTATGATGCGTTCTCCTTCTTTGTTCTATTCTTATTAATACATCGTTATTAAAAATCTTGAGATGAAAAAGATGCCTGCGAATAAGGTTTCGTAGTTATGTAATTATTGTTTGCAACAATAATGAAATAACTTGAAAAATAAGAAATACAGGTCAGCGTTTTTTTAAAATTTGACTTAAAAATATTTTCATTATATTGCCAATTTTTTTCCGATGGAAACCTTTTATCAAAAGATGAAAGGTTTATTTTACGTATTTCGTTATATTATGTAATACTTACTTTCGTTGATACAATGCAACTACAAACAACATCGAAAAATTAACATTTTTAAGCTAAGTCATCTTTGCCGCAACGTAAACGAGCGACGTGTGGAGAGCTCTCAAGGAACGTGCCAGTGTCCATAAACATCCTGATATAACAATCAAAGTCCTTAAACAAAGCTAAAACTCTGTCAAAACATAAAACTTGACATTCGTAATAAGTACGATAAATCTTATCAGTCATTGCCTTTTCAGCAGAATGAGGACAATAGAGTTATTAGGGCTCAAGTTATAACTTTATAACGATACTGGCTGCTGCCCCCGACCTTCGTTCGTGTGAAAGTAGAAAAAAAAAACATTACTTGGCTTTGAATCAGATTTTGTTAACAAGTGTTTTAATTTTTTGCACGGAACACTAATTATTTTTATAAAATAAAAGTAGACCTTATAACATCAGGTATCTGCCAGTCAAAGTCCTGTCAAAATCGGTCCAGCATTTTAGGAGATTAGCCGGAACAAACTGACAGACAAAAATGAAAAAAATATGTTTTTGTTAATTAGTGTCATTTAAATTCTCATTAGCATTCAGTAAAAAGCTGTTATTTTGATATTACAAATCGACACTTAAATTATATTTATTTGTAAAGATTATGGATATTTTTATTGGCGTTATATAATTTAGGATATTATAGTAAGTAGTACTTATATTATGAGACTATCTCAATCCGGAAGTCGGCGATTATCGATAATCGAAAGAAGTGAGTTAGAGATGGGCAGGGTTACCATAAAGATACATTAAAAATACAAATAGGTATTGACGTTAAGCCATACTTAAAATAAGTGCGAGTCGGACTCGCGCATGAAGGGTTCCGTACCATCGTAGTAGGCCCCCTTTAATTTTTAATTTATTTTTATTATTTGTTGTTATAGCTTTCTAATAGGTTTTCCTGTAATCTATAGGCAAATAACTATTTTTTGTATTTTTTTCAAAATTTTCGGCTCTGTATTTTCGGAGATAAGGGGAGAATAGTCAACTTTCGCCTATTTTCTTAAAGTACTTCAAAACTATTATCTTAAAATTATAAAACAATATTTGAGATGCTAATAATGAGCCCTTTAATTTGATATTTAACACGATGTAGTTTGAAAACTTTTTTTTTTCGTTTTCTAATTTACCCCTTAAAAGTGGCCCCCATGTTTAAAATTCATTAATTGACGTTACAAGTCCGTTCACCGACTTACACATGTGTACCAAATTTCAACTCAATCGGTCCAGTAGTTTCAGACAGACAGACACGCGAGTGATCCTATAAGGGGTTCCGTTTTTTCCTTTCGACGTACGGAACCCTAAAAAGTTAGCAACCGGAGGGGGCTTTAGTATGGCTTCAAACTTGAACTAGGTTTGGCATCAATCGTATCCTTTAGAAAGCGGAAGCCGGGCTTGTCATTAAAAAGCCTTTTGTCTGTCAACCCTGTCTGTTGTTGGACCTCTGTATTCAGTCACGTCAAATGCACTGACGAGCTTTGCGGCCTATTTGGTCCTTTGAAGCTTTATCTGTTTGTGCCATCTATTTTGTAGGGTTTTTGGTAAACAATGCTGGTATACTTGATTACTTTGTGCTTTTGAATGTTAATTTTACTGCTATACAGTACCCGAATTTTGTAACACACTTAGAAGGTGACGATTCCTTTTATTCTGTTTGTTTATCAAGATTTACATATTATGGAAAATTACTGTTTTAATTGATATGTTACAACTAAAAGCCGAAGTAAGGTTACACTTAGTTGTAGCCGGCTATACCTAGGTGCGGCCGGTAACAGTTTGTTATTATGCAACCAATTTGGATGTAGCACGTTTGCCGTTTGGTCACAGTTCTAACCTAACCTAAGCCATTTGGTCGGTGTGTCCTAGCAATAAAAAGGATTCCGGCCGCACCTAGGTATAGCTGGCTAAAACTAGGTGTAACCTTACCTAGCCGGCTAGAACTAGGTGTAACCCTACTTCGGCTTTTAGCCGTAAGCCCGTAAAAGATTAATTATTTATCTGATCCTGATTAATTTAATACTATCAATTCGTCCGAGGTTCATGCATTACGGATAAGTGTCATTTCATTATTAACTTAAGAGAAGTTATGAGCCATTATCTCATGTGACCGCGTGGGCTTTCCCACTGATTATTTGGTAAAAATATTTCATACAATGGACTTTTTTTTTTGTCCTTACCTGCCCAGTCTCTTTTGAGTTGGGCAGCCTTTTGAGCCACGTCAGCTATATTTGTTTTGGAGCGCAATGCGCAGCGCGAATGGAATAAGCGCTGGTAATTGATTTCTTCTATGTACACGCCTGTTAGCACCAGGGTCATCTTTCGGTTTTGATATCGATCTAAATCGGTCCAGCGGTATCGGAGATTAGCCGGAGCAAACAGGCACAGACAGACAGATAACAATTTAAAAAAATGTTTTTTTTCGTGTTAAGTACTGCTTAGACTTTCATATGCATGCAGTAAAAAGCTGTTATTTTGCTGTTAATTAAATTACAAACAGGCACTTCAATTTTATTTATTTATATAGATAGTTCTAGTAGGTAAGTAAAATTTCATTTGTTTAAACATGGTGTACATGATACATTGCATGCAATGCAACATAATAATGAGATACAGAAAAGTTGTAACATGTTCAGCCGCACAAATTGGTAGGAAGGGATGGTGCATAAACCGTTATAATATTCATAAAAAAAAAAATTATAGAAATTATGTAGGTACTTATTATTGAATCATCATTATTCATTAAAGATTAGGTATCAAAATACAAATACAATTCAGCAAGCATATTTTTTGATAAAATTAAATGTCAAAGTAGTCATTAAATTAATTAGTCAATAAAAATATGAACTCTGTTCAACTTTATGCGATAATACATAATTGTGAGCGAAGCTGCGGGCAAAAGCTAGTCTTGATAATATATTCTAACTAACTTAGAAACTAAACTTGATTTCGCGCTACCGTTACACGATACAATTAATTATGTTCTTACTAGGTTATCAATGTTATCATACTTGTTAAAAGCGAATTAAAGAGCGCGTTAAAAGAGACTTACGAGTACGGTAATAATACCGTACTCGTAAGTCTCACGCCACGCGCTTTCGTCACTGATTTATTTATTCATAGTCATAAAATGCTTCAGCATTGTCGCTATTCCTTAGGAATGCCACGTTGCCCAATTAGGGTTGTCACGACGATTCCCGATGTCCACCACTTGCTAGCCACCACTGGTGGACAGCGACATAATTTTTTTAAATAATTCTCACCATCCACCATATGGTGGATTAAATTAAATCAATTAAAAATTATTCCCCTAGCTGTTGAATGTTCATATCGTTGTAAAGAATAGCAGAATTAAACTGCGGAAACAAAAGCTAGAACTTTCTTCAAACATCTTATTTATGAATCTGGCAATTCTTGGAATGAGACACTTATTTGTTCCAATGAGTTTTTTTTGTTCGGCTGAATTGTCATACTCCTGGGCAAAGGCCTCCCTCCATTCCTTCCACTTTTCTCGATATTGCGCCTCTTCTCGGCAATTAACGAGAAAACCATCCAAGGCGTCCCGCCATCTCCTAACTGACTGCGACCCCCTCTAACTGTCTCAGGGCTCCAGTTTTGCGAGCCAATGGGTTTTATATTAATTAAATGTCGATAGCATGTACGAATATATTTATCGTGAAGAGCTTTTATAGTTGCGATACCTGAAACTTTGTAGTCTAGATTTTGTATAAGGCTATATTTTATCAGAGGACTGCCTTGAAAGTTAGCGCTTTGATAAGAAATATATTGGATACTTTAATGACCTTTTATACCAGGTTATCTCCTTTGTTACGGTTAACTTCTTAAGGCCGATAACTCCATACAAATTCTGTTTCAGCTAAAACCTGGTAGGTTGATGGAGCAAAAACTAAGACTTAAATAAAATAAACAATATTTTTTAATTGACTTGGCGATCATCGTGCCGATAGTCGTATCAGCCCATGGCTTAATTGCCAAGAGCCTCGACCAATACCTGAGGAGGCTCTCGTTAGGCAGCTGGATCAAGGGGTTGATTCAGAAAGCGATACTCCTGGATACGGCTCGTATTGTTAGGAGGTTCCTCTCTCTGAAGCCCTAACCGGCGATAGCTTGGACCCTGTTCCTGATACCGGTGGGCTACAATTTTTACATTTTTAAATGTTTTTTATATTGTTTTTATTTCAAGGAATATTTAAAAATGTATTAGATTTGAATACAAATGAATAAAGGATTTAAATAAGAAATTCATTGCTATCAGTTACGATAGGCGAAGCGGCCTTTGGTTTTCCAGCCCTTCTGGTGTTCCCCAATATTTTAAAAGAAACCATATCTTTGGATTATACTTATTACCACTCTATGCATTCCGTAGCCTACATTTGTTTTGACCAGGGCTCAGATAAACATGACCTATAAATATGGCCTACTTTCACGACCCAGGTATCGGGCGGAAAATCCATAGACTAAAATAGTCTTCCCTGTATGAATTTATTTTATTCAATCAACAGTAAGTGTCGAAGGATGGCTACGTCAAAGCTCAATCATCAGTACTCCATCATCTGCTTACCCTTTTACTAACTATGTTGGAGTTGGCTTCCAGTCTTACCGGATGCAGCTCAATACCAGTATTTTACATGGAAATATCAAGACCCTTAGCGGACCCGAAAGGTACTTGTTCTCCCCGTTATTGCGATATTTTTTTTGTTCTAGACCATACCTGGGAACTTTCCAGTTACGGAGATATTGGGGGTCAAAGTTCCAACTTTTTCACAAGTTTTTTTTTAATACATGTTTTAAATGTAAGATTTTTACTTTGAACATCTCCACGATCCCTGTACTATTCAATCCGTCTATCAGCACAATGTTTTGAGTGCGTTACATTGCGAAAAATTTAAATTGCAAAAATAAATAATTTCCCAGCAATAATTTTTGCGTAAAGTTACTTAGTTTGATGTACATTACATATTCTACATAATGCTTGGTTGACGGCTTCGTGAAAGGTCCCTTTACACCCTGTATGTACGACAGGTAATGAGTTGAACCAACAACGCAGTCGATGTTGTTAAAAAGTAAAAAATGAAAGCGAGTATCATTAAGACTGTTATGCAATTACGGTTCAGGGCTTACTGTTTTTGCACTAACTAAGTAAAGATTGCGAAAGCTCACTATCACAACGTACAGACGCCAACACATCAGGCTACTACAATCTGTCAAATTTCTTCAATAGATTTTCAACTTTATCTCTAAAGCATTAGGTTCAAGGTTGATTGGGAAAAATTGACAGTTTCGGGTAGCTCGATATGCTGGCGTCTGTACAATGTAATAAAGCTCTCTGTGTGACAGATATCGGATGGCTTGAGTTATTCGCTGTAGTACGCGATGAACAGGTGTCCAGTGATGCAACCACGCAGTATCGCATCGCAATTTATACATGTACGAACGAACGTCGCAACGACGACGGCAGTCTGTGAGAAATCGATATTGTTTCCCTTTTAATTCGTTCGTTTTATATCTGGGTTTGATGATTTAGATATCACTTGTATGCTATTGGCCTGTTTTTTAGACATCTGGATTTAAGGAATCCAGGTGATTGATAATGATATAGAAACTGGTCTACAATAAGTTATTTATAACCCGAGTTGTCATATCATTAGCGCCCTTCTTCAAAGGCACAACTAAGACGTCTTAATTTACACCAATTGTACAACGTGTAACAGAAAGGGTATAAGTAGGCATATGAAAGGATATGCTGCAGACCATCAAACTGAACAACTTCCTCCATGGGTCCTCGTCCGAAATTATCAGCTGTCCCATACATTTGGGTCGAGTAGGTATTGAAATTTAGTATGAGACTAGCTTCTGCCCGCGACTTCGTACGCGGATCCTGTTGCTTATGCCAGCGATAACGGGGTCGTCAAAATCGAAGATCTGAAACGTCTGATGTCGAATTCTAAGAGCCCGGGGACGGGAAACCAACGGGATGCGCGAGACGATTCGAGACGTTCCATATCTTTCATTTTTGTAAGTCAGAAGTCGATGCGTAGATACGCTTGGAACTCAAGAGCAATTCTCTATCCGTGAACGTCTCCGACTCGCGAGACAATGCGTGACGCTCACGATCAGCGGTCAGTCGCGCATCACGTTCCCCACTTGTCTCTAGAGACCTAGAAGTCGACGCGTAGATACGCTTGGAACTCAAGCGTAATTTTCTATCCTTGAACGTCTCCGATTCGCGAGGCAATGCATGGACTTGCACGATCAGCGGTCAGTCGTGCATCACGTTCCGCACTTGTCTCTAGATACCTCGAAGTCGATGTGTATACACGCTGAGAACTCAAGCGTAATTTTCTTTCCGTGAACGTCTCGCGAGACAATGCATGACGTTCACGATCAGCGGTCAGTCGTGCATCATATTCTTCACAGTAGATGCGTAAATACCCTGAGAACGCAGGCGTGCTTCGCAATCCGAAGAGGTTTCCACGGAGCGAGTTGCAGCCTGATGTTCCGAACAGCATCAAGTCTCTCCTGACGTTCTTCGGTAGATTCTTGGGATCTTATGATCCTCAATCTTTTAGCTCCTTTGAAACATTGGGAAAGATTTGACCTCTTTCTAGGCATGGTTATAGTTTTATTGTGAAGATACCTGATCAATTAAAATCTCAGTGACTGTTCCCCTGCGTCACCGGGTAGGCTACCGTGTCACGAAGATAAGTGGAAAAGGAAATTAAACACTCAAATAACATAAGCCCGAAGGCATATTTATTCGATAAAATAAAAAAATAAATGGGAGTTTTGTCCAGTAGAGTCAAATTTTCAATGACCGCCTTCACCGCGTGGAGGTACTCCCAGCTTATGTTATTTTATAATTATACAGTTAAATTAGTGTTAGCTTTGATTTCCACATCAGATGTTTCTGATCTTCGATTTTTATAAGTCAACAGGAAATGCCCAGCAGACCGAACAACTTTTGCTAAGACGTCATTCCTATATGTGTTATGGTGTAGCTGGGCTCTTGGAGTTCCACAACAGGTGTTCCAGATCTTTGATTTTTATAAATCAACAGAGAGTGCTCATCAGATTGAACAATTTTTGCTAAGACGTCATTCCTATATGTGTTATGGTGTAGCTGGGCTCTTGGAGTTCCACAACAGGTGTTCCAGATCTTCGATTTTTATAAATCAACAGAGAGTGCTCATCAGATTGAACAATGTTTGCTAAGACGTCATTCCTATATGTGTTATGGTGTAGCTGGGCTCTTGGAGTTCCACAACAGGTGTTCCAGATCTTCGATTTTTATAAATCAACAGAGAGTGCTCATCAGATTGAAAAATTTTTGCTAAGATGTTATTCATATATGTGTTATGGTGTAGCTGGGCTCTTGGAGTTCCACAACAGGTGTTCCAGATCTTCGATTTTTATAAATCAACAGAGAGTGCTCATCAGATTGAAAAATTTTTGCTAAGACGTCATTCCTATATATGTTATAGTGTAGCTGGGCTCTTGGAGTTCCACATCAGGTGTTCCAGATCTTCAAATTTATTCTCTCAACAGAAAATGCTCATCACGTGGAACAATTTTTGCTATGGTACTATTTTTGTATCTCTTATAGTTTAGCTGGTCTATTGCGGTTCTGCATCAGGTGTTCAAGTTTCCAAGATAAATTATAGCCTATATGTTGCCCAGACTCAATACCTATACAACAAAAAAAAGATCTTTCAAATCCGTCCAGTAGTTCCGAAGATTAGCGTGTACAAACAAACAGACAAACAGACAGAATTTTTTTTTTGGATTCGTTTTCTATTACTGTTTCTAAACCACACCCAATTTTTTTTTTTTTAATATCTTCAATGTACAGACACAGTTTTTTTACTGTTTTATTATATGTATATGAGATAGCAGATTTTTTTTTTACATTAACGGTATTGGACCCAAGAAGAAAGTTGTTCAGTTTGATGGTCTGCAGCATATCCTTTCATATGCCTATACCCTTTCTGTTACACGTTGTATATTGTTGGACAATGCCACGTGGAAGTTGGCGCATTCCTGGCTTATATGGGGATTCCAAACGTTATTAAGAAACGCACTGATGTTAATTGAAATTAACATATTTTTAACAATTACTTTTTAGTGACAGAGGCAAACAAAACATTAACAATAGATTGAAGATTATAAAAACACGTTTCTTTATTGGAAAAGGTCGTTAAAACCCTTCGGTCGATAAGCTGTAGGTACCAAACGAAGGCCTATCTAATCCAATGCCTAGTCATCTACAAAGTTGCGCCATAGTCCGCCATATCACCCGTCTCCAGTCCTCCAAGCACGTTGCTTCATAAATCGATTGTAAGCCCTCTCCTGATCCCTACAGTGTACTAGACGATTTGTTATCAAGAATTTATTTCACCATGCAGGTTTTAAATGTTTTATTCTCTCGCTATACGATGCAGGAAGGTTCTAGATATAATGTGTACTTATTGAGTTTAATAAACCTTTTTTGTTTACTCATCAATGACTGATTAAGACCAGCCAATTTTAACAGATATTTTTTGGGAGGAGCTCGTGGCTTAATAATAACAACCGCTCATTTAAGTTAAGTCGTGCTTGCCTAGGTTGGTTTGTGGATGGGTGACCATCCATTACGTACCGAGTTTCCTCCGTGTCTCGGAAAGCACTTTAAGCCGTTGGTCCCGGGTTTCATTTGTATATCTTTGAAAAATCGTTAGGTAGTCAGTGACCCAAAAAGTGTGACAGCCAGTCTTTCCAAGGGGTATCGTGTTATCGTAGTAGTCGCTCCTTGTTAAATACTGGTATTCAGCTGCATCCGGTTAGACTGGAAGCCGACCCCAATACAGTTGGGAAAAGGCTAGGCAGATGATGATGATTGGTCCTAAGCATAACTCCTAGTGTTGTCGTTTTTTTATATTTTTATGTGGATATTGTTTTTATGACATGACGTTTGACACGGTGCTGCAGATAAACAATAAGGGTATTAAACGTGTCTGCCACATGCGGCTTTGGGTTAAACGGAAATCTGCTTGTAATATGTAAAAGACTAGCACTTTGCCCGCGACTTCGTCCGCGTAATAAGATTTTCCATACAAACAAAATTCCCCCTTTTCACCCCCTTAAAGGTTAAATTTCCAAAAACTCCTTCTTAGTGCTCCCCTACATTATAATAGGAAGCCGTGTATAAAATTTCACATTCCTAGCCCCAGTAGTTTCGGCTGTACGTTGATATGTCAGTCAGTCAGTTCTCCTTTTATATATATAGACTAGCTTATGCCCGCGGCTTCGCCCGCGTGGAGTTCGGGAATTGCCCACGGGATCTTACTTCTGGGAGACTAAAATCGACTGCGAGAATAAAAAGTTTCATAGAAAATTCAACACCCCATTTCACCCTCTTAGGGGTGGAATTTCGAAAAACCCTTTCTTAGTGAATACCTAATCTTTACAAAGAATACACGCTCCAAATTTCGTGTCTCTAGAACTAGTGGATTGGGCTTTGCGTTGATATATCAGTCAGCCAATCACGACATTGAATTTTTAAATTGGGGGATGATTTTGGAAAAACTGTGATACACGTATCTCATAATTTTATCTGAATAGTATGTACACAAATTGTCAAGTCAATCGACTGCGAGAATAAAAAGTTTCATAGAAAATTCAACACCCCATTTCACCCTCTTAGGGGTGGAATTTCGAAAAACCCTTTCTTAGTGGATACTTACCCTTCACAAAGAATACACCCTCCAAATTTCATGTCTTTAGGACCAGCGGTTTGGGCTGTGCGTTGATGTATCAGTCAGCCAGTCGACATTGAATTCTTAAATTGGGGGATGATTTTGGAAAAACTGTGATACATGTATCTCATAATTTTATTTGAAGAGTATGTACACAAATTGTCAAGTCAATCGACTGCGAGAATAAAAAGTTTCATAGAAAATTCAACACCCCATTTCACCCTCTTAGGGGTGGAATTTCGAAAAACCCTTTCTTAGTGAATACCTACTTTTTACAAAGAATACACGCTCCAAATTTCATGTCTCTAGAACCAGCGGATTGGGCTTTGCGTTGATATATCAGTCAGCCAATCACGACATTGAATTTTTAAATTGGGGGATGATTTTGGAAAAACTGTGATACACGTATCTCATAATTTTATCTGAATAGTATGTACACAAATTTTCAAGTCAATCGACTGCGAGAATAAAAAGTTTCATAGAAAATTCAACACCCCATTTCACCCTCTTAGGGGTGGAATTTCGAAAAACCCTTTCTTAGTGGATACTTACCCTTCACAAAGAATACACCCTCCAAATTTCATGTCTCTAGGACCAGCGGTTTGGGCTGTGCGTTGATATCTCAGTCAGTCAGTCAGTCAGGACTTTGAATTTTATATGTATAGATAAACGCTTCTCTTAATTTTCTCTCGAATCAGGTTTTTGGTCCTTTCTGTATTTAGCGTAACACCCTAAGGGACTAAAATTTGGACGTATTCGGCGCTATTCGGAAACCTTCGTCTCTAGAGGTTATCGCTTTACCGTTTGTTGTTGTTTGTCGTTCAGAAACGTGAACATTTCTATATAATTTGTTTGCATTTAGCACGCCAACTTCGTCGGGCTGGCATAATTGGAACGGAGCAAGTATTTTTGCTTTTGTTCGACTTTGTGCATTCACGACAGTTAGTTTGTCGTCTCTTATATCAACTTTCACAACATCCTGTTGACGTCCGCTTTCTGACTTAGGGACTAGATAGTCACATACAGGGTGACTGGTAATTAGTGACCGATACTTAAACACATGATTGTACTCATGATAACAAACAACTCCCCCAAAGAAACATTTATTTTTTATACTCTTTCACTTTAATTACAATCACGGCATACGGCACGTGGCGTCTGGCTTGTGAGCTGCGCGGGTGCTCTGCCTACCCACTGTGGCACGGTACCATAGTAATGAGACTCAACGGCGGCACGCGGCTAACAGCTGATTAGTCACAGGCGCGCGCTCGCGAATTTCATACGGCTGTTGTGATATTGGGATAAATGTGAACGAGTAAGTATAAAACAAATGTTTCTTTGGGAAAGTTGTTTGTTATCATGAGTAAAATCACGTGTTTAAGTATCGGTCACTAATTACCAGTCACCCCATATATGGGGTAGCTTCGTGTTCTTTGAAACTGTGTAGTTAGATGGAGAGAAGGTGAATCGAAGGGAATTGACACGTGTGAGTCGTGTGACTAACCTCTTTGTTTTCACTTAGTTAACTTGACCTTAATCATCCTCAATTCCTCCATTGTCCTTCTACGGAAAATCAAGTCCTTTCCAATCTAAAGCTGCTAATGAAATACAATATTGTTAAGAGCAGCGTAACATTATATTGACCTACTTACTTTACAGGTATAACAAGTACTCCTGAACTCCGCAGTTATTGATTTTACGTCGAAAGCTGATATTTGTTGATTGGTATACTACGTACATAGTTTATTTGCCGTACCTCCGGTGCAATATTGATCCTGGTTCACGGAATGGCGCGAGGACGAGTATTACAACGTTCTACGTAGAATATAAAAGCTTTCAGGCTGCCTCCGTGCGCGATTTCTCAGAAAACTAAGACGTAAATTACAGTAAACATTTTATTTAATACTAGCTGTTTGCTCGCGACCTTCGTCCGCGTGAAATTATTATAAAAATATTACTTCCCTATTTGAATCGGATTTTGTTAACAATTTCAAGGGTTTAATTTTTTTTGCACGGAACCCTAATCCTTTTTCTAATATAAAAGTAGCCCTTACTGCTTATAACATCAGCTATCTGCCAGTAAAAGTCCCGTCAAAATCGGTCCAGCCGTTTCGGAGATTAGCCGGAACAAAGAGACAAAAATTCATAAAAATGTTTTTTATTATAATACCGTATATACTTTTTTTTGCTAATACAAACAGACACTTAAATTTTATTGATGTGTTTAAATAATGAACTCTTCTTTTCGTCGCATAAATGATTAAATAAATAGAAAAATATTAATTCTGTTTGAAGCACTTTAATATTTTCTTTTTGGCACGTCCTACAAAGCTCGTGTGGCTTAATCCCACTGCTGATACAATCAAATTAAGATTGCATCAGAAGTGGGATTAAGACACGGAGCTCAGGAGTGGGATACAATTCCAGTTATAATATGAAATTGTCTCGTTCACCAGATAGGGGATTAGAGCTAATTAGGAAATTGATATCAATTATCAGATTGTTTTAATAATAGTATTACATCAGCATCACACCACATGTTAAAAAACACAAAAGCATGAAGGTTGGTTGAAGACTGTTGGTTGGCAGTACTTTGTTATCCATGTCGAATCTTAAGCGCAGGCCACACCGCTACAAAGGGCAAAGAAAGAACATGGATGGGTTTTAGTCAGTAAAAGTCTGACACTCCCTCCCACTCCGCCCAGAGGGGGGGGGGGTTATTTGATGATTTCCCATCCAACAAAAAAAAAGTCGAGCGACGCGAACGACGCCCTTTTCATACTTTGTTCGTATCTTTCGATAGTTCGCGGTTTGAACCAAAGTATGAAAATCGTTTCACCTCGAAACGACGCGGATCGTTCGCGTCGCTCACCCGCCCGCCTGCTGGCGGTGTGGCCTGCGCTTTATACTTGGCATCTCATTGCGGATTGACTGACTGGTAGACCAAAGTGACTATCATGTTTACCATACATAAACTCATACCTTTTTCCCATGGGGGTAGGCAGAAACCACAGAAAACATCTTTACTTTTCACGATCACGTCGCCATACATCTGGTCATACACGCATGCCAGTTGCCAGTACTAAGCACCTGACCTTTCTGAAGAACCTAACCAATAAGGTCAGTGTATGTCCTTACATACACTGACCTATGTATCTATGTTTGACCGTATGCACGTGAAAATAAGGAGTATGTAAAGATGAGTTCTGTGGTTGTGGGAGGGGTACGCCCTAGAAAGCCAGGGCGTACCCACCCTCCCGGCGTTTCAACTCACATTTGCCTTGTAAATACCTTTTGTTAGTCGCCTGTCGCTCATCCTCTCCTCATGACCAAAGCATCTAAGCATACTCTAAAATTTTTGTCACTAGCACTACATCCTTTAAGCCGCAACGTTCTCGTAGAAGCCCATTCCTCAATTTATCATTCAGAGTTACACCACACATCGTAGGGAACGCATTTCCACAGCATTAATCTACTTATCTTAACATATTTACCAAGCATTGATTAATACGTTGTGTTCAATCATAACACAATATTTTATAGGACTAGGTATAAGAGTGGTTTCAGTACTTTCATACCAATATCATGAAGAATCTTATACAAACATATTTTCACTTTCGGATTGACTAATAAATTAATATGGCTATCTTTTTACCAAGAAATAATTAAAACGTTGTGTGTATTTAATACCGACATTTTAATAAACGTCTAACCACGTGGAGTTAAATAAAGCCAAACATCTGCTCATCCCGCAAGGTGTGAGACTCAAGGAAACGGGTTCCTTTCAAATGTTAGCAGGCGGCGGACGCCGGGGCTATCTAGTTGTCACCTTTTATGTTTTATCGCCATCCGATCGGATCTGTGCGTTTAATGAGGGCTTTGTGTAATAGATCCACGAGGTGGCAGCACTTTTCCGTAAGGTCTAATCGTCGTCAAAATTTATGAGCGAGATAGATAGTTTACGATATTTTTTTGATTTAATTACTAGCTAAGCCCGCGGCTTCGCCCGAAGTTCGGCAACCGTCTCACCAGGATAAAAAGTTTCCCTTGTCTTATTACAGGTTATAAACTATCTATGTGCCAAATTTCATCCAAATTCGTTGAGTAGTTTTTCAGTGAAAGAATAACAAACATTCATCCATCCTCACAAACTTTCGCATTTATAATATTACTAGCGTCCCGCCCCGGCTTCGCACGGCTGCAATATACATATAAACCTTCCTCTTGAATCACTCTATCTATTAACGCATCAAAATCCGTTGCGTAGTTTTAAAAATCTAAGCATACATAGGGACAGACAGACAGCGGGAAGCGACTTTGCTTTATACTATGTAGTGAAGTAGAATTAGTAGTCCTATTTTAAAGCATTAACAGTGCAGTGTCTGTGTGCAAATAAAACAGGCAGGTATAAGTTCCCCTTGGTGGAAGCACCAGGGTAGACCGCAAAATTTCTTACGGTTTTTGCAATTTGCAGGTCCAGCGTCAGGTTGTATGTTGATTAAAATATCATTCGCGATTCTGTGAATCTCACAAGTGAACACTTCAATGTAACGAGCACATGTGTAAAGCAGTGGCGAAGGTTCCATACAACTCGATTCCTACCGGCTTCCCTTTGAGGAATGGCTCAGTCAGTATTCTATAGACAAATGTCAAATAATGTCAATATGACAAATAATGTAATTACATAAAGGGTGTAAAAAGACCCTTAACGAAGCCGAAAGGCACTTGTTCTCCTCGTCATTGTGATCATTTTTTTGTTCTGGACCATACCTGGGAACCTTCTGGTTACGGAGATATTGGGGGTCAAAGTTCCAATTTTTTCACAAGTTTTTTTTTAAATACTACTTTGTAAGGTTCTAACTTTACTCCAATTACCTCCATGGTCCGTTTCCTATTCAAAACATCCATCAGCAATACGTTTTGAGCGCATTATATTGAGTTTTACCGTAAAATGTGATTTTTGACCCCAAAAAAAAATTTCGTTTCCCAGCAAAAAATTTTGCGTAAAGTTACTTAGTTTGATGTACAGAATGCTTGGTTGACGGCTTGGTGAAGGGTCTGTTTACACCCCGTATAATATATACTCCGGCTTACCTCTTACAAAAATTGACTCTCCGCTACTGGTGTATAGTACCTAGTAGCTCTCTGTAAACCTACTTACTATACAGCGTAGTGTTACTGCTCATCCAGGTTGAATAACAGGAAGAGACGTGACTTTAAATATGAACTACTTACTTAGAACATTCCTCATGTCGACATTTCACGTTCAATGCAATACTGAGATGTCAAAAGCTATTCAGAAACTAATACGTCCCATCGTAAAATATAAGAAATTCACATTTCTTTCACAAACGCCAATAACATGCTGGATCGTGACACGCGAGTGATATATCTCGTAAAAGATCACAGAACACTTCAAACTAATATGTATTCAATCACTTCGCAAAAAGTACTGAATTAGCGTAAAACGACAACTCGAATGTATTTTAGTAACACAGTAAAGTGCCAAAATAAACATGTGTTATTTTTAACACGGTGCTGAAAGAATAACTGTCGCATAACATGGACATGCATACATATGTATTTGTAAATTGTTGCTGGTGACCTAATTTTTTTATTATTATTGTGTAATTTTCGCATGTCGAGCTCGTGGCTAAATAATAACAGCAGCTCGGGTCGATCTTTAGGTTAAGCTGTGCTTCCCTAGGATGGTCTGTGGATGGGTGACCACCCATTACATACCGGGTTTCGTTAAGCGGTTGGTCCCGGGTGTCATTTGTAGATTTATGACAGTCGTTAGGTAGTCAGTGGCCCAAAAAGTCTGACAACCAGTCTTACTAAGGGGTATCGTATTATCCAGTACTAACTGTGTTGTGGAGGTCAGATAGGCAGTCGCTCCATGTAAAATACTGGTTTTCAGCTGCATCCGGTTAGACTGGAAGCCGACCCCAATATAATTGGGGAAAGGCTAGGCAGATGATGTGTAATGTCGCATCAGTTTCCGGTTGCTATTAATAACTGAATCGCTCTTAATATTGATTTTATAGACGAGGGGTATGCGTAATTTTCGCGATAGTAATCTGATACATAATTATTCCGACGTAAAAACAGATTTTTACAAGCTTTTATTTATTTATTTAAGATTTTTGCTTAGCACGATAGGTTCTGCTGTCTCTGCCTCGTTAGTCTAGTGGTGGCAACCTTTACTACTGAGCATGAGGTTCTGGATTCGATTCCCGGATCGGATAAACCGATAAACTGATATTGGGTTTTTCCACCATGAATTACTCAGTAGCAGCCAGGAGTTTTTAGGTACAGCTCTCCCAAACTCTTCAGGAATTACAGGCGTGATGTTATCCTTACAGGAAGTACTAATATTATAAATGCGAAATTAAGTTTGTTTGTTTGTTACCTTTTTACGCCTAAACCACTGAACCGACCATCCTGAATTTTTGCATATACGTTGTCAGGTGTACAGAAATAGACATAGGATACCTTTCATCCCGATAAAAAGAACTGTACCCGAGGAAAACAACAATAACGTTCTTATGATAACAGATGGCGCCACGAGTCTTTCAAATCATGATTCAATTATATTATTACAAGCAGAGAACAACCCGAATTGATTGTAAAATTCTAAATTAACGCGAGCGAAGCCGCGGGCAAATGCTAGTGCACGATAAGTTCGTTGAGTTCTAAGTAAATAAAATATTTCTATCATCCGAGGACCAAAATTAAATAATGTATTTGATGTTATACCTGCCTCATTTAAAAAGAAAACTATGGCGTCGTTATGTTCGATCGTTCGATCATGACGTTATACATAGAGTAGTACACTATGTAACTGCTTGTTAGAACATTTATAGTGTATTGTGTGAACCAACAGCCACGTAGGAGAAAATTAAGGCACGTGATTTCTGAGAAACTACAACGTGCTGAGGATCTGGTTTGAGATTCTCGTGAAAATTATGGCCCCATTTCTTCGATATATTATTGAAGTATGTCCTTACCTTATGTTATGGGACTAGAATCAATTCTATTTCCGTGTAGTTTGACGTCCAAAAGTGCCTTTTAATGGCGTATTGCGATAAATATATAAAGAAAATCATTTTATTTCGGACAACTAAATGATCCATACATTGTTAGTAACAGATTTGCACTTAAAACAGTGTTAGTAACTTAACTAAAGATGAATTGATGGGAGGACGGACCACCTATAGCTGTTAATAGCCATAATATAGTTATTATCTATTAGGTCAACGAAATACTAGGGTATAAGTCGTCTCACAAATTGCCTTATAATGGTGGAGGAAGTATCGCCTTCAGGATGCTATTGTGACTGCTCAGGAGCGAGGCCGTTTTCTTGCGGATGATGGCATGAAACCCATCGGTATGGGTTTCCGCGAACATTGCAGAGGCACTACAAAAACTAGGCAATCGCAACAGCATCCTAAAAACATTTGTACTGGACGCGCAGGCTTCGGCAACTTAGGAACGCAATCCAAAGAGGTTACAAACTTATTTCCTATGTATATAGTTTCCAAACATAATATTATTATGTCATGGCCAAGGTCATGTAATCATGTTTTACTTTTTCGTAGACTAAATATTTGCCTTCATGTACACTGTACAGTCACATAAACTTGATTGGACTATTCCTGCTCGCAGTGCCGGGCCGCATAAAACACTTAAAAACTTTCTCTTCCTTGGTCCTTTTTTTTGTTTAATTCCTATTTTTTTTTTCTGTTTTATTTACTTTTAATATTGTGTAGATTTAAGTTTTTTATTTGTTGTGTGCACTTGTGGCATGTGCTAAATAAATATGTTATCTTTCTTTCTTTCTTTCTATTGGTCGAAAAAGGGTGGTCAAACATCTGTGATCATTAATAGAGCCTGAGAGTTTTTGTAAAACAATATATAATAATGTAAATAAGGTCGCATATTTTTGTTTTGTTTTACTACTATTGTACTGCTATACCAAAAGTAGTAAGAGAAGTAAACAGATGTGGACATCGTGTGCACGGTATTTTGTTTTTAAATAAAAATGAGTAGATTCAGTTTAGTTCAATACATAATTTCAAAACAATTAGCTCCGACTCGCCATTGTCTTGAAACTTTAAAACATTACGCGTTAAGGTTTTCCTCTATAAATGAGTTACTAAAACTCACTGAAAAACACGAATATTATTGTAACACATCTGTAAATACGAATAAAATCTCTAAACAAACTTATACAAAATTCTGTTACCGTGGTTAGAATTTCCATTTCGTCGTCTGTTAAATTTCTTTGAGAGAAACATAATAAAACTAAAAGCAATTTGTTGCGAAAGGTCATGGAGAGTGGCTGTAAATAGAAGGGCCGAGCCTCTAGCATTATGTTGACGTCGACAGCTCAGTAAAAACTGGTTGCTAACCTGCTTTTACTCGTATAAAATGAAGTTTATTTTTATTTAATTGAGAAATGCTTAGCCACATCACGTACAGTCGGTACAGTACACGTCACGCAGGAAAAAATCTTAACATGACAATTAAGGTGCAAATTACACAGAAACGGCGTAAGGTGAAGGTGCGACGCAGGCATGATGCCGCTTCAAAACATTTTTATACAAAATGTACGTAGGCGACGTGTCGTGAATCACACTTACGCCGTTTCTGTATGTCTCTGAGTGTCTCTGAGTCTGTTTCTGTGTGTTTCGCGCCTTAGGCGCAAATTACACAGAAACGGCGTAAGGCGCAGCGCGGGCATGGAATTTATAAGGAAACGAAAGAACGGCGTGCCTGTCCCGCGCCGCTTGAGTGTAATTCACGACACGTCGCCTACGTACATTTTGTATGAAGACGTTTTGAAGCGGCATCATGCCTGCGCCGCGCCTTCGCCGTACGCCTTTTCTGTATAACTCGCGCCTAAGGCACACATAGCTTTTTCCACAATATACTTTTATTACTACCCTAAAGGACGAAGAAGTTTTATCTAAATATTTGCCACTAGCTTTTGCTCGCGGCTTCACTCCCGTTATGTACGGAAATTAACCCACAGGAATGTTTTAAATGTAGCCTATGACACTCGGGGATAATGCAGCTTCTTGTAAGTGAAAGAAATTCCGGAATCTGATCAACAGTTCCGAAGATTACTCCCTATACATTTACAAACTTTCAAAATAAACTTACAACAAAACAATACCTCTTTAAAATACAAGTATAAATAGATGTAGAAAGATAAACACGCATAACGTAGAGATTATCATGGATATTTCCCAGTTAGATGCATTGATTAATAAAATCTATGCTGCAAAAAAACCTGTTAGTCAAAGCAAAATGTAATCCTATCCTGAAACCAGTGAAGCACCATACGGTACGCGGCGTTTCTAATCTGCGGTAGAACTATTACAGTCCTTTCCGATGCTAAACATGATGAAAAATTTGATCCTTATCCTTTACCTTTCATATTCGCGAGCTTCTATATGGCGAGAAAGCAGGTGTCTGATGATATGACGAGTAGGTAATAGAGAAGTATGGAAGAAGACATGCTGCGCCGACCCCAAATAAATTGGGATAAGGGCAGCTTTGAGCTTTTAACTTGTGTAAACAAAATTAAATGTTAAATTTAAAAAAATCCCAACGAAAAAATAAAAGATGAAAGATAAATACCCACTTTAATCCACCATATCAAGTAAATGGCTGCACCGATTTTGATAAAACGTACCACGTACGAACCATCGCCAAGAAACTAGTTTTCAAATAAAAAAACTGCATCCAAATTGGTTCACTCGTTTAAAAGCTACCGTGCCAGAGAGACACACACACACTGTGGTCAAACTTATAACACCCCTATTTTTGCGACGGGGGTTAAAAAAGCTTGCTCATGAACTCCCTACGTTCGTACACTGTAAATAAAAGTTTTTGATCAATCCTATACAATGCAGAAAGTCGCAAACTCACGCTACATAAAGACATGATTTTTTCACAAGGGGCAAGGCACATAAAGAACACCAACTGCTACAATCCTTTCATACTCCTTTTGCTTAGTCCCCGTTCATTTATCTGACCAATCCTCATCTTCATGCCCTTGTCCCATGTTAATTAAGGTCGGCGTAACACTTTTTTTTCTTCCATTCTCCTATGTCAACCGTCACGCTATCATTTACTCCTTTGTCTTTCATATCATTCCTCACACAATCTAACCCATCGTTTCCTTGGTCTTCCTCTCCTTCTTCATCCATCAACATTTTTATTCATCACTCTTTTAGTCACACGCGATTCGTACCTCTTCATAACATGTCCATGCCAAAACAGTCGATTCCCTTTCAAATTTTCTGTAACTGGCGCGACTTTCAAACTAATATACTCATTCGTTACTTTATTCATTTTTGTCACATCACAAATCCACCTCAACATTCGCAACATCTGATCAATCCTAATACCCTTAAAACAGTTGAAAACTTACTTTACATACGAGTCCGTCTAACTATGTTATGTAAGTGAAAACGTGAAACTACGGTTAACTAACATGTCGTACATGTACTTGCGCATTGTGTACTACCTACCTACTATTAATAGTCCCAACTTGTAATCAATGCGAACGGTTAATACAACAGGTGTTGCGATTTCCACAAACGACATTACCTATACTAGTATACCACTCAATAGACAGAGCTCAGAAGGATCACACGATTATTTATTTATATATTTAAACTTCATGTACAAAGGGGTACATAGGCGGACTTAATGCCACAAGACATTCTCTACCAGTCAACTACCGAACACCAACTGCTACAATCCTTATATGATATACTCCTTTTGCTTAGTATAGTAATAATCTTTGGGTCAAATAGGACAGCTATCTTACTATACTCTATCTATACTCTATCACAATGATAGAGTACAAAAAAATAAATAAGAAAAATACCACTTTCTAAGTGTGCTGAATTAAAGAATATGGCCGTGTGTGTTAGATTTTTCATCAGTAGTCCAGAATTCTTTACCACGAGCACTAAATACACTAAACACAACCAACACCTTGGCAGTCGGGTAAAAACAACACCACACCTGTTTTGCCGCGAACGGTTCGGCAGGGGTCCAGAGGTAGACTTATAGTATACCCACGTATGACCAGTTATGTGCAAGTCCTGTGTGATAGGGATCAAGCCATCAACTGAATTCCTAATTGTAATAAACTCATAAATATTTTGACCGACAAGGGTATCGTACCGTGGATCAAATGCTTAGCACTACCATTAGGCAGTCTAAATAAAGTTAAAACCGTTATTGTCTTTAATTCTTTATCGTCTCAGCCCGAAATCAAACCCCTGTTGGGTAGGCAATGTTTCTTCATTCTTTCTTTACTGCCAGTCTCCACTAATGTTTCGTCCTGGTGTTTCCAAGAGTAAGATGTCTTCAGCAAAACGCCTCTTCAGATACTCTGGGTTTCTTATTTTATGCTATGCAAACTTATTTCGATCTTAACCAGTGCTTTTTGGTTTTTTGCTTTTTTTTTATTCTAGGGGTAGTTGAGTTTGTCTAGCGGTTGCGAAAAAGGCAATTCGATGACGGCTAATTTTATAATATTTCTTGCTAAGCCCACGGATCCGTAGTAACTCTTGTTCTACATTAACCTTCTGAACGTTATAATTCTGTGGTGTTATTGTTTACCCATTTTACTACTATGAAAGGAAGTATTCAGCGTATTTTGTTTGAAGCAATAAAGGACACATTGAAAAATCCTGAAATTTATTTGAACGCGAACCTGAAGACCGTCGAGGAAACCGTTCCTCACTATTTAATATCTGTGACTCGAGAAAAGGCTCTGAGTGCAACTGTACAAGTGTGCAAACTTACTGCGACGACATTATAGGAAACGTGTGCAGTACTAATAGCAATATCCCCTCTTATGTCCGTTTTGTATGGTTCACTTGCTTTTATTGGACTGCTAGAGTAGGAAGGGATGGTTCACACGACCACACATCAAGCTATACATATTCAGTATAACCTGACCTCGCTTTGTATGAGCTTTCCGTACAATGAGAGATCCGCTTAATTTGGTTTTGCATAGCTTGCTTGGTCGCCGTGCGTACACTCGTTTGGGTCGATATGATTCGGTATAGCCGGGCGGTTAACGGTTGTGGAAAGACGTTCGGTTTGGTTAAAATTGTGCCGAGCCGACTCGAACATGATTCAGTGGCATTATGCCGAACGCGGCGTAGTTTGTCAATCGGCTCGAGCTGAATAAAAGCCTTATATAATTATGTATTTATCGATATTTGCGTCAGACCGACTTTGTTGTTCAACAAATCATGCTGAATCGAATGTCAAAACGTCAACCTGAAAAAATGCATTACACCCCATAAGGGGGATGCGCCAGGGTAGCCCGCGAAATTCAAATTTTCTTACGTTTTTCTCGTATGTATTTACAGAATTCTAGCCATCAAAAACTTCAGTACAAAATCTAAGTTCATTTAATCCCATTGAATGACTTTTTGATGAAACAGTTACGGTCGCGAATCATATTTTGTTCAACATACAGCCTGACACTTGCCTGCAAATTGCAAAAAACATGAAAAATAAAAAAAGCGGGTTACCCTGATGCTTCCCCAGGATTGAATATCAGAGTATTTCTAACTTGTGACGTTTGAAAGCTCTGGGATTTTGCTTGTCAGGATGTTTGATTGCGTTATTACGTAGTTTTTTTATCGATTACTCGGGAACGCCCCGGGACTTCGTTATAACTCATAAGTCGTCGTCCCGGGTTTTTATGATCCCGCGGGGATTTAGAAATGCCTCGTTATGATATCAAAGGAATGTTGGAAGCAAGTATCATATTTTTACCAGGAGGAGGATTAGTACCAGGTTTATAGATTATGCGTCTTTTCGAAATTATTAGAGGAGCTCGTGGCTACATAATAACAGCCGCTCGGGTCGATCTTTAGGTTAAGCTGTGCTTGCCTAGGTTGGTCTGTGGATGGGTGACCACCCATTACATACCGAGTTTCCTCCGTGCCTCGGAAAGCACGTAAAGCCGTTGGTCCCGGCTGTCATTTGTAGATCTTTGACAGTCGTTACATGTAGTCAGTGGCCCAAAAAGTCTTGACTACCCGTCTTACCACGGGGTATCGTATTGTGCAGTACTAACTAGGTTGTGGAGGCCAAATAGGCAGTCGCTCCATGTAAAATACTGGTATTCAGCTGCATCCGGTTAGACTGGAAGCCGACCCCAACATAATTGGGAAAAGGCTAGGCAGATGATGATACGTCTTTTTGAAATGTAGGTATACTATGCATAAGTACACCTCTACCTAACCCTTCGCGGATTACAGGTCTGAAGCTTTGTTATAAATGTCTTTTATTAAATAGGAATACAGTACATGATGTCTCTATTCGTGATATGATGAATAATAGGATAGTTCTCGCTTTTCAGACCACGTACAAAAGCAACTGCCCCAAATTACTGCCTTTTTCAGAACTCCATACATACATAATTATATGCAGCCGCAAATTCCGGCTTTTCAGAATTCGTTGAAAAACTCCGCTTTGGCATAGCTGCCATTTTTCCTAGCCTTGGAATTAAATTGGCACCAAGTTATAGTCATAAAACAAAACTTCTGTTTAATTGAATCTACATAGTTACCTATATTGCAGTTTAATCTTGAGTTTTTGCCTTGAATTGTTGATAAATCCTAAGATTTACTAAGAAATCGTAGGTTTAACCACTGCTCTGTGTTCTTTATATAGGGTGACTGGTAATTAGTGACCGATACTTAAACACGTGATTGTACTCATGATAACAAAAAACTTTCCCAAAGAAACATTTTTATACATAGACTTTTATCACAATAACACAACAGCCGTATGAAATTCGCACGCGCGCGCCTGTGACCTATCAGCTGTTAGCCGTTTAAAAAAAATGTTTCTTTGGGAAAGTGGTTTGTTATCATGCGTACAATCACGTGTTTAAGTATCGGTCACTAATTACCAGTCACCCTATTTATAGTAAGAAAATGAAGGAAGATTTTAACTTTGAAATTGCTCAAGTATGAAAATGAGATTCCTATTCACCTTGAATTAAAGGTCATAATTGTGAATCAATTGTGATCGGTTGTTAGCGCCTTTCTTTTATGACCAATGTAACCAGTTTCGTTATTAATTTACTCAACTTTGCTTGTTCATTACTTTGATATGAACTGTTGATATTGCTAAGCTGTTTCGTATGATAAAGCTGCAATACATTATCAATTTATCAGTTATATTATAACTTAATTTCCGCGTCATATTTAAACCCTTTTAATATTTGGTTTGGTTTAGACGATTACGATCATACCTACACCAAGAAAATCATCATGATCATGTAAAACCCAAGTCTTGGTTAAGCTTGTATGTATTTTATGTACACATTGCAGAATAACACCCGTATCTATAGACATATTAAAGTAAACACCACAGTTTAAGTAATTACTTATGCAAACATTTTTATGCAATAGATAAGAATTTAAATGAGGTAAAACGTCAAAGAAAGCAAAGCTAAGAATAACACTAAAAACTTTTGACAGTTCTAACATCAAGCAATTACTAAACTGCAAAATAAAAATCGGATCTTAAATAATTACCATGGGAGGAATTGGGGGAGGCCTTTGCCCAGCAGTGGGACAGTACAGGCAATTGCCTGTACTGTCCCACTGCAAAAAAAAAAATTACCTCCTTTTACTCAAGTAATCACTTTGACTTGTTCATAGATACGGGCGTAAGAATACTTCGCAGAATACGGATTTTAATAGAGTACTAACTCTGTTAAAATCCGTATTTTATGTGGATAAAAGCCTCGACCTACGTGTCAAAACAGATTCATCGAGTGAATGCACTCATCCGGCCAGACCAAAATGACGCAAGTTCACCGGATTTTGCGTATTCGCCTATCTATCGAATTTCGTCTGTTCCTATGGTTGATTGGCGTTAGGCTGAGCTTAATCCAAGGCTAAACCTTTGTGCCCCGTGCCGTGCCTTGGGGCAATAGGCTCGCCTCTTCTATCGAGTTTTGATGACGTCATTCGTAAACTATGGGTGTTCCGTGTAGTAGGATAAGATAACATACATCTTTGGGGATAGATTGGTTCATCGTAAACTTATGTGTCATTGTCATGTTTGATAGTATCACTATGAATAGTATTATTAAGGATTTTCCTGCTTTGGTCTTCATCAATCATCATCTGCCAAGCCTTTTCCCAACTATGTTGGGGTCGGCTTCCAGTCTAACCGGATGCAGTATATTACATGAAGCGACTGACTATCTGACCTCCACAACCCAGTTAGTACTGGGTAATACGATACCCCTTGGTAAGACTGGTTGTCAGACTTGCTTCTCGGTTGGTTGGTTGGTTTGGTCTTCATCAATCTCGTGTCTTTATCCCATTTTATTTGGGGTCGGCGCATCATGTATTCTTCTTCCATACTTCTCTATTTGTCGTCTTCTCAGGAGTAGTTCCATTTCTAGCCTTATCATCTGGTTTTTCTGCTTTCTCAGTCATAAAACTAAATAATTATGTGAGATATATTGCATGTAATTTCAGTTGCCATCTAAATATAGAGTGAGATAAATTAATTCCGACGAGATCAAAATATTCGTAATTGTATGTGCAGTGGTATCAGTGATTTATTTATAAAGAAACGTCAACTCTGGGTGTGTAGTGTGTGTGTTTGGGAGAGAGGTTTGTGTAACTTGTAATTTTAATCAATCGATCAAATACTTTGATAGCATATTGTGCGTAATAAGAGGGCTCGTGGCTAAGGGACCTCGCGCACTACCCGGCCACGACCACGACTTTCGGCCGCGGAAGCTTCGACCAGGAAGAAAGTTTGATCGCATGACTGACCAGTTTGGTTCGAGATAACCGTGGTCGTGGCCGTGTAGTGGGCGAGATCAATGCTGATAGCATTCCTGCTCTGTTTCTCGCTCTAGCAAATGAGGGTTCTGATCAACAGAAAAGGATAGGAGTATGGAAAAGTGCGATTCCGTGTTGCCAGATGACGTTCAACCCTAGATGACCGTGAGGATCGTTCGACCTATAAGGCCCCGACAACCGCAACAGCCTCAGGCGATGAGACTTCACTGAGGGGACTGGCGCGCTTGTCACTTATTTCCGTTGCGTGAGTACCATCGTCGCATGACTCGTGGCATGCCAGACGTCAGACCAATTTCTTTCATTTGTTTTCTACGCAGGCGCTATCGCAAGACGGTGTGTTTTTGAGCGTGTAGTTTGTGGCCAAACGGTAGAGGCTTGAACACGGTAAAAATAAATTGAGCATAACAATGATTCGTGATGGATCTGTCCACCTTTTAACAGTACCCAGTGGCGTATTCAGCTGCTGCAGGTCAGAGAAGACTATCTAAAAAGTAGTGCCTGCTAAAACTCGAAGGTCTATTTTTACTATCGGGTAATTAATGCAATGTTTAAAGCTACGCATGTTACTTGAGTCGAGTACAATCCCCACACGGTTAAGCAGTTAAGCTACTTCTTCCGTTGTTATTCCGGAGATCGGTGACGTTTCGAACAGGCGTAACTAAAGTCCATTTGTATTTTGAAATTATAAAGTGGCTAGTCAAACAATCATCATCATCTTGCCCTTGTCGCCCTTGGGGTCGGCGCAACACGTTAAACACCTTGGGACACCCGAATTGAGACGGATAAACCACCAGCAACAGCTTTTCCAAGTAAGGTTGATTTTAGGCAGGCGACCGACTGTAAAACCTTAGCTAAAAAGCCATGGTAAAACATAACATCACGCCTGTAGTCTCCGAAAGGCTAGGCAGAGGTGTACCTTATAGTAGGTCCACATTTCGCCAGTTATGTTTAAGTCCCATGTAATAGGGGGAGGATCTTTTTCCACCAACCGGACACAAATCCAAACTCCGTGGCTTCTCGATCAAGGAGGCAGTCAGTCAGGCAGTCTTGGTAAAATGTTAGGTGAAAATGAGATGGCTAGAAAAACAAAACAAAAAGTAATTATTTACGGTACAAACCTCTTTCATTAAACTGCTACTAGTTAGTCTCTGACCCCAATATAGTCGGCAAAGGGCTGGGATAATGACAACGTCAGTGGTGCGAGCTAGCTGACTTTGCGATCACAAATCCGCTCGACGTAGTGACTGGTAATGCTTCTATAATAAGACAGACCTTTGTCCAACACTAGGCTAATCTGTAATCTCTGTCTCTGTTTAATAATTCAATCTGGCGATTGGCTGGATAATAGGATTGGTCCTTTTGACGAAACTAAGGGCGCAACGGCTTTCAAGAACTCTGTAATATTCCATACTCTCTGGCAATATTCCATAGCAATGATGACAGTGGCAGCTCTTGAACGCGGCTTATAGTACGACCCCTTTAAGTGTGCAGTTCAAGGTGGCGCTGTTTGTCAGGAAAAAATGCATCAATATGTCAAACTTGGTACATTTATTTTAGTTTTGCATTTTCCCGCTTGCACAGATAAGTTGGGACTATAGACGAGCTGATCGCGGACAATTTATCGTTCATTACTAAAATCTTCTCTATTTTACTTAACACGAAAATAATAAAGACAAGGAATAAGACAGCTGTCAAATGCTTGTTATTTTTTGTGACATATTTAGAAGTGTCGTTCCAAACGTCAGTTTGAGTTACACCTAGTTTCACAAACCTAATTTCTGTTTATCTATTTGTTCGTAACGCAAAATTTTTGCATTTATTAGTGTCCAAAATAATCAGAGCAGTAATCAGTATTTTAATACTTTTTGCAATAGTCAATCTCTAAAATAATCATACATAAATAGGAGGAGGAGGAGCTCGTGGCTTAGTAATAACAGCCGCTCGGGTCGATCTTTAGGTTAAGCCGTGCTTGCCTAGGTTGGCCTGTGGATGGGTGACCACCCATTACATACCGAGTTTCCTCCGTGCCTCGGAAAGCACGTTAAGCCGTTGGTCCCAGCTGTCATTTTGTAGATCTTTGACAGTCGTTACAGGTAGTCAGTGGCCCAAAAAGTCTGACAACCAGTCTCACCAAAGGATATCGTATTACCCAGTACTAACTGGGTTGTGGAGGTCAGATAGGCAATCGCTCCGTGTAAAATACTGGTATTCACCTGCATCCGGTTAGACTGGAACCCTACCCCAATATAGTTGGGAAACGGCTAGGCAGATGATGAGTGTCCAAAATAATCAGAACAGTTATCAGTATTTTAATACTTTTTGCACTAGTCAACCTCTAAAATAATCAGAATAGTAATCTGTAATTATCACAATCACAAAAATATTCATTTTTTTTCGGTTTCCATGGCTAGCCCACATTGTTAGGTCACATTAGAGTGGTCTGGAATCTAGATGTAATCTCCGAACAAATTGTTCTATTGTCTACATGACACCTGGCCTAGATTGGGTCTACGCGATGGGACGGAATGCTGCAGTAAATAGTGTTAAGCCCATCTCAGTCGAGGTGATTACTGGGTTTTATTTAGGTCATCGGAGCATTTGTTGTGTTTGGGATGGATTCTGGTTGAAAGAAGTATTTATGTATGCATTTGAATCTTTGTGAAGGTTCACGTCTCTGATATCTGGCAAAGCAACCAAGGTTGGTGTTGCATTTATTTGGACAACGTCCTAAACAACACTGCAAGACGCTCCCCTAACGGGTCAAGTCAGCATTTACTTATGAGCCCTTTTGCACTCTTGTCCTTGGAAAATCTATTTGCTAAAGGCCAGTGACTTGCGTGTCTTATCTATCTAAGCAGGTGGAAATAATCTTGCTAAATAAGCTTAGGTTTATTATTTAAAGGGAAGCGAAATTCAATCAAAACAGTATTGACGTAGGTATACCGAGTTTTTCTAAGCTCCCAAACACCTGCAGTAAACTAGAAACACCCACCACCTCCTTTTATAGCAGTACTAGGTAATTATCCGACGGGATCGTACTACCGGGATAAAAAGTATCCTAAGTGTTAATCCAGGTCATAAAGTACCTGTGTGGGAAATTTCACCCAAATCCGGTCAACCGTTTTTACGTGAAAGAGGAACAAATACACACATCCTCTCACAATTTCGCATAATTTATAATAGTATAGTAAGATTATTGTAAGTTTGCTTCAGTGTTACAAAATTATGGAGCTTTACAGAACGAGGAAAGCTTGTGGTAACCCCACTGATACATCAGCCCGATCGTGATCAGCATGACGCAATTCTCATCTTCATTTTTCTTTCGCAGGTCCTAGCACACACATTACAAGGTCTCGGCCAAGATGAGGGCATGTACCAGCAGTACATTCCCCTGGCTCTACACCTGGCCGACGAGTTCTTCCTTACACACCCCTCCAGAGATGTCCAGCTGCTCATTGCGTGCTGCATCGCTGATGTGCTCCGGGTGTATGCCCCGGAGGCTCCTTATAAAGATCAGGAACAGGTGAGCTTTTATTACCTTTGCTCTTTTTACCATGTGAAGGTAGCTGGAAATGGTATAAGTTGGGAGCTGTTAAGGGAAGCCCAAGGCCGGGAACTCTGCTTGCAATGGATGAGACCTACAGTCCTATCACACCTAAGCTACTACCTACAGTCAACCTACTCAGGTTCGAAAGAAAAGAGTCATGACGAAAGAGGTTTTACTAAGTTACTTCACAGATCGATAGTATGTGTTTGACAGGTTCAGGGACTCTGAGGAGTTTCATTGTCGGGAGCGCTTTTTGACTTTTCTTCTCAAAAAGCTCATAGTCTACGGTTTTGAAAAGAAAATTATAAATGAAAAACTTAAGGTGAGTATACACTACAACATTTTCTGGAGCATTTCTGTGTAATGTAACGTTCTTACGAATGGTACAATACAGGCAAAAGCTCAGGTTCCAAAGCATTTCCATGTAATGTAACGTTCCTGCGAATGCTCGGCGTTATGTTACGGGTAAATGCTTACAGCGAGTGTGCATTTACCAACATTTCGTTGTACCTTGCGTTCATTCTTCGTTCGTTTGTGGCTCGAAGAAATGTTACACCAATACGCTCGACGAAATGTTACACCAATACGCTCGTTGGTTTGTAACAAAGAGGCGAGCGTGCTCGACGTTTAGTTCGTAAAAGGATGATACACTAGAACATATCATAGAGCGGCTCGTTGTTCTGTTACAAGTAAATGTTGTAGTCTATACTCACCTTTAGGCTTTCATGTAACTATACAAAAAAAAGTATTTTGACTTGAAAGAACTTCAAACATTTTTAACAAACTTCAGCAGGTGATGTTTTGTTTATCTTCGTCTTTTATCCGTATGAAATATTTATATAATAGCCATACTTACCAACAAGCTTATCGACCAATAATTACTTTTTAATAGAACGATTCGGTAAGAGCTATTACCTATCGCAACATTAATGACATGGAAGCCAAAATCAATACATTGTAAATTAATATGAAGTAGCAACAGGTTATTAAAACATTTACGTAAGTAACTACTTACAATTTTATAAGCTAGCGAAACTACAGATGTGATAAATACGATTTTCTGTAACAACTCATGCATATTCAATGCAAATAAATTATTTCTATTCTATTCTAAACATATAATTTATTTAACAATTTATGTACACAGTAAATATAGAAAAGAAGAAAGAAAATACTAATACAGAGAAAGAAAATACTAATACAAAAGAAGAAAAAAAATATTAATACTAAATACAGAAAATAGTACAAAGGTGATGCTTATTTCTAAAGAAATCTCTTCCAGCATACCTGCGAAAGGAATGATGTCAAGTCTAAATCATAATTTCAGTTACTTGCAAATCTTGCAATGATGAGTTTTGAATTTGGTTTTTGTTTTATCGTCGTTGCAATAATTATAATGGGTGCAAAAAGACCCTTAACGAAGCCGAGAAGCAATTATTCTCCCAGTCATTGTGATCATTTTTTTCTTCTGAGTTTTTTTTTCCATACATGGACATACATACTCACGGATATATTGTATATCAAAGTTCCAAGTTTTTCTTACGTTTTTTTTTTAAATACAATTATATTGTACTACCATGCGTCTGTCAGCACGTTTTGGGTGCTTTCATTGAGTACCACCGTAAACTTTGACTTTTCATCCAAAAAAAGTCGTTTCCCAGCAATAATTTTTACGTAGAGTAACTTGTTTGATGTACAGAATGCTTGATTGACGGCCGGTGAAGGGTCTTTTTACACCTTGTAATATCCATAACGTCTGCCGAGTTCCGCTAGCTAATTAATTTAAACCCTGTAAAGTGCAATGTAAGAACAACAATTTTTTTCTTATTCTTATACTTTATTGCGCACAAAAAAAATATACATACAAATATACATAATAATGTAGCTAATGGGCTTATGTACTTATGTTTTTCATCGTACACACAACATGATGTCGTCGGTATTCCTTGATTTTTATTCACGTTCATGAATATGGACGCTGTGCTCGGGAAACCTTTTAACACGACTAAAGGAAAAACTTTCCAAGTTTAATTGGATATCGCGAGTTAGTGCTCAAACTTTTATATGTACTTACCAGGCATGTATTTAGTATGAGTTTCTAACCGTAAGTATTTGAACCGTTGTAAGCTCTGCATGAAGTGAATTAAGGCCAGATGGTATTTCCCATGTAAAAAGCACCCTCATTACATGGGAATTAACATCTGGTCTATTCCCATTACTTGCTACTGAGAAATTCGTACTGGAAATTCCCTTGAAACCAATTATTTAAAACCGGGGGACTGCCCCCCGGTTGGAGTATAAAAATGCCAACCATGACTTACTCCGAAAAAGGGGTGGTTTTATTCATTTTCATGTATAGCTTCGTCTTTGTCACACACTGGAATAAATGATGACATTAAAACGTCATATTACGGCACCAGGACCCCATACTTATAGCTGTACAAGGTTATTTTGGCGCGCGACCAAAATCGTAACTAACGCCGCCATCTTGTTTTACAATTAATTCCACAAAATGTGTATCAACAGCGTCATCGACATTTGAGCGCCAAAAGATTCTTTATCATCACAATCATTCATTTCTTCTGCCATCAAAAATGAACCTCCAAAAAGAGCCTTTATGTCATTCTAAATAAAGGCTGTTTCTAAACGTTCTCCATAATTCAGATTCGCACAACGTTGTGAATCAGAAACTAAAAGCATTCGCGGAATGCACGAGCGTTCCGTCTGTGCGCGCAGTTTTGACTGAATCGATTGTGCAACCACTCAAGTGTCTAATTTGTCAATGCGGATTATGTCAGTTGGAAGATGATATGGATAGAGTATGTGCTGAATTCACTGTCGCGATATATTGCTGCTTTGAATACGGCTTTAGTAATTGCATTTTATGATACGCTGGCACAATATCTCGCCTGTATCCCTCGAAGGGAAAGATCGGTCTATTGGACAGCCATTTTTCTTCAGACTGCCTCCTTGGGTGCTGAAGCACGGTTCGGGAGTGTTATTGGGTTTTTCCTTTTTACACAAGTCTGGATCGTATGTCTGGTTGATGCCAATAAACTGGACCCTATTACATAGCCCTTAAGACTGATGTAATGCAAGGTTAAACTTAGATCCCTCCATAACCCGCTAATACTCGGTTTGCAACACGGATGACGGATGCATAGAACGGATTGCTGTTCGCAGGATGTTGTTAATGTTATCAACTCATAATCGGATTGATCCGCTCGTCATCGTGTAGTAGGTTGTTGATATTGAAGTTTATAGGTACCTACTACAAAACGTAATCCGTCTAAGTAGCTTTGTTTTTGTTATGCTGTATTCTTCTGTCATTATTATGCTTCTAATGTTGAAAAAAAATATGATCATAGAGACGCGCGGTATGGATGGACCTCCCTCGTGGTAAATCGACGATCTGATGATGGTTGCAGGAAACCACTGGATGCGGCATAGCATCGGCCCTTGTGGCGATTCTCTATACATAGATTTCCATAACCTTAAAGTGCCCCTTCTAGTAGTTGCAAGCGCTACTGATGAGGCGATCAGGAATTTCTCGAGCAGTTCCAAGTAGGGTTTTGTGACCTGTATATGGCAATAGGTTCGCCGTCTATGACACAATAACACAACAGCGGAGCTTTACGGAGCTGACTTGCTATCCGCGCGGGTGCTCTACCTATCCACTGTCGCACGGTACGATAGTTATGAGACAGAACGGCGTCATGCGGCTAACAGCTGATAGGTCACAGGCGCGCGAAATGAATACGGCCCGCTGTTGTGTATTGTAATAAAATTAATGAGTATTAAAAAAATATATTTCTTTGGGAAAGTTGTTTGTTATCATGAGTAAAATCACGTGTTTAAGTATCGGTCACTAATACCAGTCACCCCATATATTTTTGCGGTACGACGCAGCAGTACATTTCGCGTCTGCATGATTGAGAAAGTCGTGGAGTATTTTAGAGTGAAGACCGACTGGCCCTGAGGGTCGAAAGGTTGTAATCAGGCCACAACATCAACATTAAATCGTTCGTGGTACGAGTTCCAATCCACCATCTACAGAACTTCTTGAAAGAGGACGTGGCCGAAAGGTGTCGTGTACCTGCGTTTCCGAGGACGGTTACGCGACACTACGCAGCGAAACACGACGCCGACAATACGTGTATAGTTATAGTTTAATTTATTATTGTACTAGCGACCCGCCCCGGCTTCGCACGGGTGCAATATATACATATAAACCTTCCTCTTGAATCATTCTATCTATTGCTGAAAACTACATTCAAGTCCTTTGCGTAGGTTAAAAGATTTAAGCGTACAAACAGCGGGAGCGACTTTGTTTTATATTACGAAAGACAAAACTTTTTTTACTCTACTACCTCCCGGCCAAATTCTAAGTTTGTAGCACAAAAAAGAAGGACTTTTATACAAACTCGCGAGAGCCTTTAGACCTCCTTAATCCGGTCCTATCACAAAATCCGAAATTTTTAGCGAACATCTACTAACTATCAACTACCTCCTGGCCAAATTTCAAGTTTGTAGCACAAAAAATGGAAGGAGTTTCATACAAACTTGCGAGAGCCCTTAGACTCCCTTAAGGCCAGGATTCTCAGAATCTACCTATTTTTGAATCAACACTAACCAATCAAATGTTGTTTATTTTGATCTGATAAAAAAATGTGTTGTAGTTTAATAAACGATCTTAATTATTCTACGGTTCAAAACACGATATGTAAAACTTCACCCGATCATAAAAAATCGATAAGATGTTAAAATTTTTGATCCTTTTTCAATTCTTACTTAAAGTAGACCAAATGTTTACTCCCGAAAAACATGTCAAAAAATAGCCAATGATGTTTAGAATAATATTCTATGGTTACTTTTTCTCAAAAAGTGTTTTATTGTTTAACATGATTTATTATATAACAAAACGGCCCGCGCGCTTCGCTACAGTAGCCCGCCGGGCGTCACCGAGGTAGGACCTGTGTCGCTTTTGCTTGCTCGCTGCGTTCCCCGCTAATCGATCGATATATTTACGAATTATTTTTATTTTCCGTGTTTAGTATATTAGTTTTAAAAATCAGTTTATAATATTGTTGTAAGTTCTTCTAGTATTAACATTAATAGTTAGAATAGGTAAGATATTAGTTTAAGTTGTAGTAAAATAATTATAGTAGTTTAAATACACAAAATGGGGAATAAAAACACTAAAAGGAAAAAAATGACCAGGATTCAACTAAGGAAGCTCAAAAACGAAATAAAGTTTGATTATTATTTTTCTGTGAATTTATAAGTACCTACTTGTAAAAGTCGACGCGACCGAGCAATATTATAGTTCTATAAATAATTAGATAGGTACCTACTTGCTTTCGTCACAGTGGTGCTAGCAGTAGCAGGTATGCACGATGACATGACATGCTATAATTTCCAGTATAAGCTGACTTCTCATTGTACGAAAAGCCTATACAATGCAATACCCAACTACCTACCTACTTAATACCGACCACCTATCTACCAACTACCTATTACCTACCTACCTACCACCTACCTACCTATGTACCTATTCTAATGAGTTTTATCTGAATGTATTTCTTCCAAAGTACATACGTAATAATAAATAACTAGCTTATGACCGCGACTTCGTACGAGTGTACTATAACTTACTTATACAACAAACCAAACAAATACATGAAAGGTGAAAACCAAAGCTACAGAATACCGAATCTCCCATCAAAATCCCTCCAATAGTTTACAAACCAGACAGAAATTCCAAAAACCAAATCGTACCCAATCGTACGAGAGAAACCTAAACCCTCGAACGAAACCCCCGAAATATTGACATGAATTCCGTAAAACGGAGATTACCTACTGTTACAATTTTATACTGTGACACAATATTTTCGCCCAGCGGGGTCAGCGAGTTCATTTGAAATGGGCGATCGCGCGACTTGCTGCGCGTGGAGGTAAATATCGCTAAATGCCTACTGCGCCGAAATATCCTGGCCTTAATCCAGCCCTGTCGCAAAATCCGTTCTTAGCGGACGTCTACTACCTATAAACTACCTCCTTGCCAAATTTCATCTTTATACGTCAAGCGGTTTTCGATCACCTTCTTCTGCGAAGCAGTCATGCTAGCGAAGGAGGTGGCGGGACGTGAGAGGGAGAGAATCTCACGTCCCAGCCGCCGCGGGCGACGCACCGGGCGTCGGGGGCCACGTGGTGGCTCCTGGCCACCGTAGGCGCGGGCCTGTGGACGGTGAGTAATGGGTTAGCTCACCGTCCGTCCGTCTTATGACGACAGGCTGTGTCGACGGCGCGTTCGTGTTCCACGCGCGCCTCAAAGAGATGTCAGCAATCAGGAAGGGGCCCGCAAGGGCCGATGCCTGCCGGGGCTGCGGGACTGTTCGAAAGAGATACCGTGGCCCTGGAACACAAAGGGCAATGAAGGAACATGGATGGGTTTTAGTCAGTAAGAGTCTGACACTCCCTCCCACTCCACCCAGAGCGGGAGAAGTCATTTGATGATTTCCCATCCGTAAAAAAAAAAAAGCGGTTTTCGATATTTCGTGATGAGTGAGAGAGTGAGTGACTTTTCGCTTTTATATATTAAGATAATTGTTATTTTCCTCGCTAGAGAGCTCCGATAAACGCGTGCGATCGCTGCTAATCATAAAGTGCTATAGGGCGAAGCGCGGTCTTCGACGCACTATTGATAGGCTCGCGGCCCCCGGCCGGTACAGCCGCAACCGCTATGTCCCTGCATTTTAAATCTGTAATATCTTCGAAAATATTCATTTAAATTACATGCTGTAAAAGGCCATATTGATCTATATTACATGCACAACGTATTTAAGGTACTTAATTGGATAAGGATTAATGCTGTATTGCTTAAAATCGCTTTTTTGTAAGTAAGCCATTATTTTCTCGTAAGTAAAGGATAAAAAATGGTTATTGTGGGTTATCCGTAAGAGATAGACATATACCATCGCGGACTTTTTTGTAGACCTTTTTAAGGTGTATAATACTGTAGGACATTATTTTGATCTATCTCGTAGGGTTCAGCCAGCGTTTGCAATGTAAGCGCAAAAAAATGTGTTCATTTACGACCTTACATTAAAAACCTCTAAAATTATCAGTGTTTCTCTACTATATTATGCATGTATTATACATATAAACCTTCCTCTTGAATCACTCTATCTATTAAAAAATACCGCATCAAAATCCGTTGCGTAGTTTTAAAGATCTAAGGATACATAGGGACAGACAGACAGCGGGAAGCGACTTTGCTTTATACTATGTAGTGATAAGATTTTGTGTATTTTATCTATGTGCTTTAGTTCCCTGATCTACTATACATACAAATAAATAAAATTGAAGTGTTTGTTTGTAATATCAAAATCTACGGCACTTATAACAAAAACACATTTTTTTCAATTTTTGTCTGTCGATCTTTCTGTCTGTCTGTTTGTTCCGGCTAATCTCCGAAACGGCTGGACCGATTTTGTCGGGACTTTTGCTGGTAGATAGCTGATGTTATAAGGTCTAACAAATGCTACTTTTGTTTTAGAATAAGAATTAGGGTTCCGTGAAAAAAAAACCCTTAAAATTGGTAATAAAATCCGATTCAAAAAGGGATCGCATATTTTTATAACGCGAACAAAGGTTGCGGGCAACAGCTTGCAAAATAATAAAATTATTTTTATAGGAAGACCTCTGTCCCACATTCGGGGAAATACAAGCTCATTATCATAAAGGGTGTAAAAAGACCCTTAACGAAGCCGAAAGGCACTTGTTCTCCTCGTCATTGTGATAATTTTTTTGTTCTGGACCATACCTGGGAACCTTCTAGTTACGGAGATATTGGGGGTCAAAGATCCTATTTTTTCACTAGTTTTTTTTAAATACTACTTTTTAAGGTTCTAACTTTACTCCAATTACCTCCATGGTCCGTTTGCTATTCAAAGCATCCATCAGCAATACGTTTTGAGCGCATTATATTGAGTTTTACCATAAAATTTGATTTTTTACCCCAAAAAAAAATTTCGTTTCCCAGCAAAATTTTTTGCGTAAAGTTACTTAGTTTGATGTACAGAATGCTTGGTTGACGGCTTGGTGAAGGGTTTGTTTACACCCCGTATAATGTTTATGTAATCATCCTTCTTTCTCTATCAACAGGTAAAGACAATATTCCTGTTCCTGATAAACCAGTTGCAAGGTCTACGCGACCCGAAGGACCCGGCGTTCAAGCGCTACTTCTACCTACTGGAGAACCTGGCGTACGTGAAGTCTTTCAACATGTGCTTCGAGTTGGAAGACTGCCAGGAGATCTTCTGCGCACTCTTCTCGCTTATGTTCAAGATTGTCAAGTGAGTATCTTTCTTTTATATTAATCTAGCGGCCCGTCCCGGCTTCGCACGGGTGGACATTTATTTTCCCCTCCCCCCTATTTCTTTAATAAATATAGCCTATGTTACTCAGGGATAATGTAGCATTCTAATGTTGAAAGAATTTTTGAAATCGGCACAGTAGTTTTTGAGTTTATTTATTACAAACGTGCACACACACACACAAAAATACAAATCTTTCCTATGTATAATATTAGTGTAGATGGGCCTACTCTTGACCTCAATCTAGTCCTGAGGACAGTTCTAGAACGTTCTGTAATGGGATAAGAAGAATGATTGTTTATTTAAATGTAGTACAGTTAATTCTTTGTATTACCTGACCCTGGTACTAAGAAGCCTCCAACTAAGATGTCCTCTTCTTAGTAACAGGGGTCGGCGAAGGAAGGGTCAGGTAACGCGTATTCAGCCTATAATGTTCCCACTGCTGGGACACAGGCCTCCTCTATATGAGAGGTGGGTTGTAATATAATCCACCAAGCGGGCCCAGTGCAGGTTGGTAGATGCCACATGTTATCGATTTATAGTTCTAGGACATGCCGGATTCCTCACGATGTTTTCCTTTTCGTTTTGAAAACTGTGGTGATGAAATCAATTACGTTATAGTAATGCGCTTAGGCCGGCCCAGAAAGAGGTGGCGAGACGATCTGGACGCGAACCGCGAGAGCTAGTTCGAGGAGGCACGGGAAAAGAGCACATGAAAGGAATTGGGGGGGGCCTTTACCCAGCAGTGGGACAGTACAGGCTACTAACAAAAAAAAAATGCGCTTTTGGGTTCGAACCCACGACCTGCATTACGTAAGTTGGGACCGCTACCACTGCTCAAAGCAGGGTACTGACTGCGTTGCGATGAACTTACGAAGTATGTTCGTTTTGAGATGCACTTTACTAGAAATGAAAACTATTAATCCTCACGCGAAATGTTCAACGCGACTCGAAGGACCAGTGTAAACTTACTTATACTCGAGGTTGTCTAGTTTTATTCGAAAGGATGTGCTAATGTGAATGTCGTATCTATTAGTAGCAGGTTGAGTTCCTAGTGTTCTTAATATTTTAAAGGCTAACTACCGAATCATCCATATTATTATTGATTGAACTAGCGGTTAGAATAAACAGAGGTGTATTTTAGAGGCCTAATGTTTTTGCGATTTCTTTGCCATAAAAGTATGTAATTTTAACGTATAAAGGGTGTAAAAAGACCCTTAACGAAGCTGAAAGGTACTTGTTCTCGCCGTCATTGCGATCATTTTTTTGTTCTAGACCATACCTGCCTACCCTACCTTCTAGTTACGGAGATATTGGGGGTCAAAGTTCCAACTTTTTCACAAGTTTTTTTTAAATACATGTTTCTAATGTAAGATTTTTACTTTAAACACCTTTACGACCCCCGTACTATTCAACCCACCCATCAGCACAATGTTTTGAATGAGTTACATTGAATTTTACCATAAAACGTGATTTTTCACCCAAAAAAAAAAGTTGTTTCCCAGCAATAATTTTTGCGTAAACTAACTTAGTTTGATGTACAGAATGCTTCGTTGACGGCTTCGTGAAGGGTCTGTTTACACCCAGTATACGCCCAGAACTATTTTAGGATTCCGATTTTGGTTATTTTCAGATAGTTTATATCGATTTGCGATGCTTTTATGACAGTACTACTTCTTGTTTCGTTTTCCAATCAATGGGCATATATGGGTTACTACTTCTTACGATTTCCACAGTGAACAACAAGGATTTATATCAGTTACACGCATCAATTAGTGTAGGCAGTATTTCTGTTTGCCATGCTTTCCACATAAGTACCTAGTCTTTTTAATTAGTGATAAGAATTTAAAATTAAATACGTTATCATTGCTTGCTTTCCAGTTAAAACACTGAACACATCGCACGTTCCAAACTGTGTCACAATTAATCCAAGTTTTATTTGAACAACTTACAATCAATACAATGTTTTCAGTGTTTGTCTAATACCCTCTTGACCTTCGGCCGAGCCCGTAAAATTAATAAAAAAAGTAATATTTATTTCCTAACTGAAAGGCTTTTGTTTTAATAACGGTTATACAGGGGGAGGAATTGAGGATTATTGATAAAATCTTTCCCGAAATTGCAACCTTTTTCGTAATTTTCCAAGAGTTTCACAAAAGTTGATATCGCGTTAAGATATAATTGTTAAGCCGGCGTTACTTTACGGAAATCCATGACTTTAAAATATGTTATTGAAAAATATTGAGTTTCATTCCGCGAAAAAAGATCCAGGCATGAATGCAGGATACAGCACAGCCATCCCGACCACAAAAATATGCACATATAGGAAAAGCTATAGTAATTAGCATGCCATGCACCCAAACCTATACTCGACAGGTGTTTCGCCCCTCCACGGGGCATCCTCAGGAAATGTCGACCCGACGACAGCTTGGGCGCAATCCCTAATTACAGACAAGGACCCAGGCCACCAAAGCGGAGACGAGTAGAGCGGAGAGAAGTGCCAGAAACTTATTAATTATCAGTCAATAATCTTCAGTCTTTGCTTGGTGGAAACCGGCCCTAAAAGGCTTCAAAATCCACATGAATTTCTGACGTTATATATCTTCTTACATTAATTTGTTTGTCACTATACACCGTGACTTTTTAGTCGTCTTACAACGGCAGCCCACTTCATGTATCCAATGACTACTAAACATTCATAAAAAAAATAGGTATTTATGAGATTTTAATAATTCAAAAATAAAAATATTATTCAATATTATGTATGGACGCATGACGTAGTTAGTAGTAACACCCTGTTGCGAGCGATGATCTACTGGACTTGAGCGCTTGGTAGGTATGTTCTCCCGTTTGACAAGGAAACATCATTAACAGGATGTTTCTAATTTAATTCTAATGTATTATTTATTTTTCTTTGTACCTATTATGGTAGGTAAAAAAAAAATCGCGACTAGAGCTATTTTATGTCGGGTACATTGAGTGGACCAGCATGCCTGAGAGATATTTCTTGACGGCATGTAAAGCCAAGTCAGAGGCCCATGGGCGGCATAGAAACTCTGACACCAGGTTACGAACTAACCACACGATAAAGAAGAAGAAGAAGTGGACCACCTTTGTAAGACGACTAAAAAGTCACGGTGTAGTACAAACCCACCCTATCCACAAACTACAGTGAGCTGAATCGATCCTCATTCGCAGAACAAGACCTTTATCCCAGAGCTTGTTCACTACAAGCGAATTCTAAGAACATTCCTTTTCAACGTAATAAGGTTTTCATGCGAAAATGGCGGCTCTGAAGTTTTACTCTTGAGAATTTAATACGGGTTGTTGGGTGGAAATGCAAGAATGTACTGCTTTTTATGCTATGTTTTAGTGGGCAGGGTTTTATATTATGCAAATATGATAATAAAAAATAGGGTAAGACTAAATCAAGTAATGTTTGCCGGTGCATTTTACGTAGTAACTGTATTTGTTTGGTACTAGTGAGTTATTGACCCGTCTATATTTCGCGCGTTTACAATGCACCGATGTTAAGTCATGTCAATACTTCCAAATTACTTCACGATATAAATATGAGTTAAAAGACACGTTAATGTTTTAACCTTCCTGAAAAAAATCTCTTCATAATAAAATACAAAGACAGACATTAAATGGGACACTACTTTAAAATATTTGTGAACAATATAATATTCAGGGTGTAAGGGATATCGACGCACAAACGGTCACCACGTATACAGTACATCATTACGAACCCCGGAATAATGTATTGAATACGCGGATTTTCATCAGTAATTAAACAAAAAATTGCTGTTACATTTAGACCGTGTAGGTATTGAACTTTTGTAGGAATCAGCTGATTTCTTTCAACGGTTTGATGTACTCAACATGTGTTAACGGTCGATGTCCCTTCTCTGGGCCCCACACATAAAAATTTTTCATCGCTTATTAAAAAAAATCAGCTGTTTTTTTTTAATAAGCGATAAAAAATTTCAATGTGGGGGGAGGGGGCTCATAATGTTTTACTGAAGACGTGGTAACCGTTTTAGCGTCGGTGTGCCTTCCACCCAGTACAGTAAGAGCTATGCAAGTTCGACTATGTTCCACCAACTGCCTTTTTTTTTCTAACCTCCCTATCTCTCCTCAGCACGGAACACTCAACAAAAGTCAAGTCCTTCATGCTGGACGTCCTCTGTCCCCTCATCACGGAGTCGGACGTGGTCTCCAATGAGCTCTTGAACGTTATCCTGATGAACCTCGTGGAGCCTAACAAGAGGGAACATAAGTACGCGTACTCGTTGGCTAAGGAGCTGATCATCAAGACTAGTGAGACGCTTGAACCTTATATACAGGCGGTGAGTACCTAGCTTAATATTAGTAGTACTAGTAGTTGTTTGGACTGCCTCGTTGGTCTGGTGGTCGCAAGCTCGACTGCTGAGCATGAGGTACTGGGTTCGATTCCCGGGTCGGGTAAGTTGTTACTGGGTTTCCCATCAGGAATTTCTCAGTAGCAGCTACGTACTTTGGAATTGTGGTTCGCTCCCTATTACATGCGACTTAAGTATAACTGGCGAAATGTGGGTGCACTATTAGGTGCTCCTCTGCCTAACCCTTTGGGGATTACAGGCGTGATGTTATGTTATGTTACGATGCACGTGTGTCACTTACTTGATCTCTCTCTCTTGTCACGTTCATACATACTGATGAATCTTGTGGAACCCAACAAGTGAGGTCATAATTATGCCAAGGAGCTCATCAATGAGTAATCTTGTAAGCGGTTTGAATATTGCAATGTTTGCCTAACACTCCACCTCCAGCGGTGTGTTATGTCACCCATCCACAGACCAACCTAGGCAAGCACGGCTTAACCTAAAGATCGACCCGAGTGGTTGTTATTATTTAGCCACGAAATCCTCATTTTACATTTTAGACACCCGACCTCCAAATATAGACATTCATAGTTATGTAAATTGCTTAAACGATTGAATGCGCAGTCGTTGCTCCATATAACTGCATCACGTTTAGGTGCGTGAATATCACGTGTATACATAATGCTGAGGTACGGACGCTTGCAATCATGACGTTCCCCTATTTTCTAAACTATTTAAATGCAGGTGTCTGTCGCAGCTTACAGTACATGACCATAAAAATTGCATATCGATGTTTAGCTAACAATAGCGTGCAAGTTAAATATGACAAGTTTTCCAAAAAAAATATCTTATGATAAATTTCAGACATACTCATTATTATTTTTAAACCTTGCCCCACACTAGGACTTTCTCCTGTATCGTGGGTGCGTTTACAAACATTTAAACTCACATACACAAATTGCCAGGCCCGGAAAAACTACCTGTAGGCCATACAAATATTTGTTCCGTGCGGGTAGGGCTGCCATCCGTCCGGGTTTCCCCGGATTTGTCCTAGTTTGAAGAGCGTCCGGGGGCCGTCCGGCAGGGGTTTTTAAAAAGTGTCCGGGTGAAACCCGGACTCTTTTGTTGTCAGGGGAAACCCATTATTTTATAAGCGATAAATTGAAATTCAAGAGGCACGGCAAAATAGTCACTGAAAGTACTCCATGGTCGATCTGACGTCGAAAAAACAGTCCTATTCCTCAAGGAAATTAACATCGAAATCGATGACACGAAGTGGATTGACGAATGGACAAACTTAAAATCTTATAGAATGAACCTTACTGACGGCGATAAGCTTTTAAGCGCAAACCAGCTGTGGCTGAATTTTTTTAAAACACCTAACGCCCATTTATATTCTGATCTGCTTAAAATTGCACGGTATTATTTTTGTATACCAGCTCACAATGAGAACGTAGACAGAATGTTTTTCAGGGGGGCGTAGCTACCGCCGTATCAGCCGTATCAATTATACGGGGCCCCCGAGTAACAAGGGCCCCCGACGAGGAAACAAAAACAAAATCTTCTCACAACCTCAAATATTCTTCTTGATAAAAGATAAATTGAAAATATAACCTAACACAGTCTAAAAAGCTCCAATTTTTTGAGCTCGCTTCGCTCGCTCTTTGCTGACGGCTTCACCAATCGCTGTTCAAAAAACACCAATTTTTCGAGCTCGCTTCGCTCGCTTTTCGATAAACACTTATACCCTTTCAGGATGCTGTCATTTTCTAGCTCTTCATTGAAGTCTTAACCTTCATGATCGCAGTTACAAGTTTTTTTGTCTCACTTTGCTCGCTTACACATTCTCTTAGTAAAATGAAGGACAGCTAAAGCGATGCAAGTCAGGATTCTATTTTCTTAGTTTTGCTAAAATAATTTGTTGATTTTCTCTTCTTTTTGGGCTTCGCCCCACTCGGGGTTCAAAGGGCCCCCAAAAAATTTGATACGGGGCCCTACTAGGACTATCTATGCCACTGATGTTTTCGCTAGTCACGCAGCAATGGACGAAAGAAACAAACTCGCTAAACATACACACGGTTTCTTCTCTGATCAAAATCAAGTATAATTTCAAGGACCCGAGTTGTTCCGACTTTTACAAATTCTTGTTGGAAAAGAAATATATTTTAGCGAAAATTGGGAAGACTGAAAAATACCAAAATAAGTAAAAATATAAGTAAGTACGAAAAATACAACGAAGTTTTTATTTTTGTTGCAAAAAATATTTTTTCAGAGGTGTCCGGGGAAAAAACCATATTTCGCCCTAATGTCCGGGATTTTTGCCGTGTTTATCCGGGATCGGCAATTTAGGTGATGGCAGCCCTACGTGCGGGGATCGAACCCGCGGCACGCAGCGCAACGGCCAACCGCCAAACGTGCCGACACGCGCGTTTTGTATTTTGATGCGCAAAATGTTGCGCGCGTGTAAGCGCGTAAGTCAATACGAGATCGTATGCCCAAAATAATACGCTAGTCTGACACCGCTCCAAATCCTGATGTGCCTTATTTACACCTGGATATTGTAACTATGATGTTATTAACTTACATGTGGACGTTACATCCCACTTCATTACATACCACGCAATCCCTTGCGACTTACACCCACGTAAATTCAAGATGGAGGGCGTAATATGACGTTTTCTAATATGAGAGTCGCCCTTATAAAAATAGATTACTCTAATTTAGTGTTCAAGCTAATAATAGGCTTGCGTGTTGATATGGTGTGATGATTAAATAATTAGATCTATTTGTAGTATTAGTAGTTTATACAGTCGCAAAATCAATATCGTGTATCTTATAACAAATTCGGTGAGCCACAAATTCATCACACATTTCCGTTTAAATGTGATTGGATTTTATTGGCGACTAGCTTTTGCTCGCAACTTCGCTTCCGTTATGTACTGAATGTACTCACGGAATCGTTTTAAATGCACTCGGGAATAATGTAGCTTCCCGTTAGTGAAATTTTCGGAATCGGATCAGTAGTTCTGAAGATTACACCCTACATACAAACTTACAAACATATTTTACCTCTTTATAATATTACTATAGATAGATTTAAATTCTAGTGAGTTTCAATTATTTATTCGTCAAATTTAAAGTGTCACTTCTTCACGTAATATTAATTTCTCTTTGTCTTTCACAGTTCTTCAACCACGTGCTCATTCTCGGCAAAGAAGAGAAGAATCTTCTCATATACTCAAAAGTGTACGAGCTTATCTACGAGTTATATCAATGCTGCCCCGCCATCCTGCTCTCCGTGCTACCTCAGTTAGAATGCAAGCTCAAATCCGCACAGTTCCCGGAGAGACTCAGCGGCGTCGCCTTACTTGCTAGAATGTTCTCCGAACCGGGATCAGAGCTAGCGAAACAGTACCCAGCACTATGGAGGGCCTTCCTCGGCAGATTCAACGATATATCAGTGCCAATCAGAATCAAATGCGTGCAATACTGCATGCATTTCTTAGTACACCACCCAGACTTGAGAAATGATATAACAGACACTTTGAAACTTAGGCAACACGATGCTCATGAACAAGTACGTTACGAAGTTGTAATGGCTATCATAGCGACCGCTCAAAGAGACTTCCAAGCCGTCGCCGAATCAGAAGACCTCCTACACTTCGTCCGCGAAAGAACGCTCGACAAGAAATTCAAAATTCGAAAAGAGGCTATGTCCGGTCTGGCCCTAATCTACAAAAAGTTTCTCACAGAAGAGAGCGTACCTGCCGCTACAGAGAGGGCAGTCCAATGGATCAAAGATAAGATCCTTCATGGATACTACATGACTGCTTTGGAAGACAGACTGCTGGTAGAACGTCTCCTAAACACTTCCCTCGTTCCATACACATTGCCAGCCCCAATTCGTATGAAGAAGCTCTTCTATTTAATGTCAAACGTTGATGACAACGCGACGAAAGCGTTCATAGAATTACAAAAGCACCAGTTGGTCGTACGACGTACGGTTGGTGAATGGATCGAGCTTCACCGAAAACCGCCCACGCCGGCCGTGCAAAAGGAAATGATAGCTAAAGTGCTGCATATAAGTTCGAAGTTCTTACCGGAGTCGGTGAAGTCTCAGGAGTTCTTGAACAAGTTCTCTCACCATATGAAACAGGCTCCAGAGCTGTTGCAAGGAATGGAGACCATTTTGAATCCTAATGTCAGCTGTGAAGTCTGCGTTCGTACTACTGTGAGTATTTATTTATTAGTAACACTTTGTCGGTAACTTTGTCTGCCCTATTTTCGATACCCCGAGGGAAATCCGGCCTTATTGTCTAGGTCATAAAGAAAACCTTTGTTGTGCAATATTTCAGCTTTCTAGGTCCAAGGGTTTGGGCTAGGCATTGAAGGATAAATCAGTGAGTTAGTTCTTTTCAGGTTCCGACCTTACAAGGAAAATGGGACCCTAGATAATCTCCCATTCTTCCCCGTCTGTCACAGAGGTTTTTCTCGGTATCTATGCAACTTAGGAATTAGTTGTGTGATAATCGGTTGTCACTGTATTGAAATAAAGCATTTATTTATTTAGTTTCCGGAATGTACAAAGTAATGGGTAGTAATAGTGACCTACGAATGTGATTAGCGTAATGTAATTAGGTAGCGCTAAACCGACAAGTGACCTAGTATGAGTGGTGACCCACTAACCTGTGATGCTACAGGTGGGTTCTTTCTGATTCAGTTACTATTGATATTGCTAATGCCCCTTTTAACAGAAATATCTTCTTCAACCTTTGGCCATCCAATGCTGAGAGTAGTCTCTTCCAAATCTCTCCACTTATGACGGTATCATGGCTATCCAGTTTCTTCCGGACACTTTAATCAGATCGCCTCTGAAATCTCTTTAATGTAATGGGCGTCGTTTAAGATGATTTAATTAAATGTGGAATGTGTTAAAATGGGTGGCTTTCTTTTAAAGAATGGTTGTTTTGATCCGGATGTTATAACATCATGATTCTGAAGACATACACAATTCTCGGGTATCAGGCAGATAATGGATGTAAAAAAACACTCTTCACGAACCCAAGAGTCATTTATTCTTATGTTTTTACACGGGATCACACCTGGGAATTTTCTGGGTATGGTAAATATTGAAGGTTCGAAGTTCAAATATTCTTTCCGTGTTTTTTTTTTTTTAAACCCGTGCCTAATCTTCCCGTCCGCAGTGCAATAAATACTCATTTCTTATTTCGCTTTCCAGTCAAGCGTCCTGAAGAAGCTCGGCCAGCCAGTCATGACGAACCTATACTACAACACAGTGAAGATGTTGCTGGAGCGGGTGAGCTCAGTGATGATCGACCACGACTCGCTGCTCATACTCGTCGGCTACGTGGAGGGCACCGTGAAGGGGACCGACGGCTCAATGGCGGAGGAGTGCGGTATGTTTACAAGGATAAATCAAATGAATTGGTAAAACTTCACAGACATAAGGGGTCGTCATCTTCCGAGTCTTTTCCCAACTATAAAGGGTGTAACAAGACCCTTAACGAAGCCGAATGGCACTTGTTCTCCCCGTCCTGGCGATAATTTTTTTGTTCTAGACCATACATGGGAACCTTCTAGTTACGGAGATATTGGCGGTCAAAATTCCAACTTTTTCACAAGTTTTTTTTTAAATACATGTTTTTAATGTAAGAACTTTACTTTAAACACCTCTACGACCCGCTTACTATTCAATCCATCCATCAGCACAATGTTTAAGTGCGTTACATTGAGTCGTTTCCCAGCAATATTTTTTGCGTAAAGTTGCTTTAGTTTGATGTCCAGAATGCCTGGTTAGCGGCTTCGTGAAGGGTCCGTTTGCACCCTTTCTATGGGTCGACGTTCAGTCATTCTAGATGCATCCATATACTAGTATGAGTTCGTACTGACTGTCAGACTTTCAGGATTCTAAGTAATGATCTATGAATGAAAGCCAAGCCGAAAAGCTTTACATAATTTCCGAGTAATTTCGAGTCTCAGAATGTAGTGTCTGTTCCCCATCGCCGACCTCAGTAAACGAAGCTTAACCCACAAGCTTTCAAATGTAATTGTGTTTATCATATGGCAAATTAAACGCGTACCGAATAAGCAACAGAAATCTTCCATTATTCCACAGGCATAGACGAGAAGAAAGCAGCGGAGCGCGGTCTCAAGCTCCTCGTGATGCTGTCGTTCGTGTTCCCGTCGCACTTCCTGCACGAAGACATCCTGAACCGGCTGACGTCGCTGCTGGAGCTGGACGACGAGTCGGTCGCGCCGCACATACTCGCCGCGCTCACCTTCCTAGGCAAATACCGGCCGCTCAGTGAGTGTAACGTTGTTGTGTTTTTTAGTAGTTCTAGAGTGCATTGTGTCGTGAGCAGTGGCGAAGGTTCCTACCGGATTCCCTTTGAAAAATGGTACAGTCAGTATTTTGTAGACAAATAGCTGACCCGCGCAACTTCGTCTGCGTCACTTAGGGGTATGAAAAATAGATAGTAGCCGATTCTCAGACCTACTGAATATGCATATAAAATTTCATAAAAATCGGTCAATCCGTTTCGGAGGAGTATGGTAACTAACATTGTGACACGAGAATTTTATATATAAGATAATATAATCACATTAAAGATATGTACTCCGGCTTACCTCTTACAAAAATTGACCTTTCGCTACTGGTCGTGAGGGATGCTTCCAGGGAAATACCATCGTTATACCTAGGCCCAGAAGGAGATGGCGGGATGAGCTGGACTATTTCGCAAAGGATTGGCCTACAATCGCACTAGATCGCGAAATGTGGAAGTAGGGAAGGGAGGCCTTTGCCCTGCAGTGGGACAATATAGGCTTATAATATAAAATACCTTTGTCAGTCGCTAAGTAGCTTTGCTGTCTTCGGCAGCATCTACAAGATGGCAGTACTACTGATATTCGCGTACCCGAGCTATTTGAATTAAAAAATTAAATACCAATACATTTAAAAAAGAAATTTTCTTCACAGGTGAAGCGTGCCCTGCACTATTCCCGCGACTGATTACGCTGTGTAAAGCGTACGCTGAGGTCGGCACACCGAAACAAGCAAAGAATGCTGTCAGGTAAGATCTTCGATGAAGTCCTTTCTGTCATTGAAACAACCATGGTCCAGGGACTGTTCCACCACCTCTTGTAGCAGCATTATTTCATTCTACTTACTGCAACTCTACTATCAGAGGTGGAGTTTGAACCCTCTTTTTTTCTAAGTGGTAAGTGCGGTTTTCGTTCGGGTTCCGTACCCGAAGGCCAACCAACGGGGCCCTATTACTTAGCCTCTGCTGTCCGTCCGTCCGTCTGTCTGTCAGCGGGCTGTAACTCATGATCCGTAATAGGTAGACAGTTGAAATTTTCAAAGATTACGTATTTCTGTTGCCGCTATAACAACAAATATAAAATTAAAAGGGGTTACGGCCCCTACTACGATGGTGCAGAACCTTTCATGCGCGAGTCTGACTTGCACTTGGCCGATCGTTTCAAATTCAAGACTAACGTTTGATAGACCATACCTTGAATGGAATCGAGTTTGCTTTCATAATGCGTCTTCTGCCTCTACTCATCTACCAATCTAATTAAAATTGTTACGCTTCCTCAGATGCCTATTCGTGAACGTACCAGAACAAAGGACGCAGATCTTCACAGAGATCCTGGACACTCTGAAGGCGACTCTCTCCCCCCACTCGGAACATTACCGCACGGCCATCGTGACGCTCGGACACATAGCACACAACCTGCCCGACAGCTTCGCCGTGCACATCAAGAATATTGTCTCTAGGAAGGTAAGATACTCCTTCCAAAATGACCGCTTTTTTTTTTTTCCTAAATGGCATCTCGCAGTTCAACCTAGGAGGCTGGCGATTGCTTAACCGGACTATCCTGTGGGTGCCTTGAGTGTAAGGCCTCTAGCCAGGGCAAATAAAACTTACAAACTAAGCGACTACACGCTCGCGGGCACCCCCTGTGGGGTACGAGCCTCGGCTTAGGGCGTCGCTGGGGGAGGGCAGCAAAGGGACAGGCTGGATCTGAGTGGCTAAAATGACCGCTATAACTATGAGATATAAGTAGGTATTCGCTTCAAAAGTTGCCTATTCATTATTCGAAATGGAAGTAGAAAATGAGGAAGTGTAAAATGTACACTGTACAATCAGAGATTGGGTAGTCAATAGGAAAGTAGGAATATAGTGAACGGGCGTTTTCAGTCTACTGTATGAGGCTATGGGCAATAATACTGCGACTACTGATTTTGTAAGATGCGTAGTATTTTTCCCGACATTGTTTATAATTATGGGAATAAAATGCATATTATTTATGGGAGAAGAAAACGTGTTGCACTGACCCCAAATTGAATGACAAGGGCAGGAAGATGATGAAATTCACATTATTTTTAGAGTCCATATTTAGCAACGCTAAACTACTGTTTACATCAATTTGCCAAAAACACAATTGCAACAAGTTTAATTCATCCTCAGATCGTAAAAGAGCTGCTAGTCCGCGAGGGCGGGTCCAGCACGCCGGTGCCGGACGAGGCGTGGTGCGGCGAGGAGCAGCTGCCCGAGGAGACGCGCTGCAAGCTGGAGGGGCTCAAGTGCATGGCGCGCTGGCTGCTGGGCCTCAAGAAGGACGAGCTGTCCGCGCAGAAGACCTTCCGGATGCTCAACGCGTTTATAGTGCACAAGGGAGACTTGCTACAGGTAATCTTAAAAGTGATACAAACCACGAGAGTCACACAGTTGACTACGTAAAGGGTGTAAATAGACCCTTAACGAAGCCGAACGGCACTTGTTCTCCCAGTCATTGCGAATTTTTTTTTCTTCTGGACTATACCGGGAACCTTCTAGTTACGGAGATATTGGTGGTCAAAGTTCCAAGTTTTTCACAAGTTTTTTTAAATATTAGTTTTTAAGGTTATAACTTTTCTTTAAATACCTCTAAACTATTCAATGCATCCATCAGCACAATGTTTTGAGTGTGTTATAATGAGTTTTACCGTAAAACGTGATTGTTCACCCCAAAAAAAAGTCGTTTCTCCGCAATAATTTTTGCGTAGGGTTACTTAGTTTGATGTATATAATGCTTGGTTGACGACTTCTTGAAGGGTCCGTTTACACCTTGTATTGTGCTGCAATAATGTTGTCAAAACTTAGTTACAGATGTAACTCCTGGCATTGACCTGCATTTGACAACAAATGTAATTAAAGTAGTAATCGAGGTTTTTATGATTTAAAATTAATTTACTACAAACAAGCTCAATAACCCTTCAAAAATATTTTTCTATAATGTGTTGAGATGTGACTATCCATCCATGTGAAATCCATCACAATGTCCTGGAAATGAACATTAACTGATTCTTAGTCTTTTGAATAACATAATGAAATTAGAGACTTACCTCTATTTACATTGATCTTCTATTTCAGCAAAACCGCCTATCAAAAGCGGAGATGGCTCACCTGCGGCTGGCCGCGGGCGCCGCCATGCTGAAGATCTGCGAACAGAAGGGAGTCGGAGATCAGTTCACTGCCGAGCAGTTCTACAACTTGTCGCATTTGATGATTGTGAGTATCCATTGCTGAACACAGTTTGTATCCCATAATATCGAATGAGCAATATTTGTAATCACGTTCTCGAAAACGGCTCTAACGATTTCGATGAAAGTTGTAATATAAGCGTTTACGAAAGTGAACGTCGGTGGCGAAAAATCGATTTCTCTATTTTGAGTAGAGCAGAACTCGGTTGTCCAGGTATTTTTTATGATATGATAGAACTCTTGAAAATTGATATGGTACAGTGAAGTTACTATACTGAAAAATGCTTTAGATATTGGTAGACTCAGCCAAAAAACAAATAATTTTCATTTTTTTTCTTTTTCAGGATGACGTACCTCAAGTCAGAGAAGCTTTTGCCACGAAACTACACAAGGGATTGTCAAAGGTAATATATTTCATAAAATAGATATGTATAGATAGTTTAGATATACACCGTGACTTTTTAGTCGTGTTACAAAGGTGGTCCACTCAATGTGCCCGACATAAATAGTTCTAGGCGCGAATTTTTTTTTACCTACCGTAATAGGTACAAAGAAAAATAAATAAACATTAGAAAAAATTATGAAACATCCTGTTAATGATGTTTACGTGTCAAACGGGAGAATATACCTACCCAGCGCTCGAGTCCAGTAGATTATCGCTCACAACAGGATGTTTTAACTAAGTCATGCGGCATAATATTGAATAATATTTTATTTTTAAATGATTAAAATCTCAAAAATGCCTATTTTTTTTTATGAATGCTGAGTAGTCATTGTATACATGATGTGGGCTGCCGTTGTAAGACGACTAAAAAGTCACGGTGTATATAGTTTTAATTTACGCATTTGCTCAGGTTTTGTAAACATGATTAATACTGGTATTGGCCAAGTCGACATTTGCATCTGTGTGCGCCGCTTGTTATTATTTATTTTATTATTTAAGTACACACAGTAGACAACACAGGAAAATAACATATAATATTTGAGTACATAGGTACTGCTAATTTCTTAAGAAATTTCTGCCAGCAGTCCTGCGGAAGAAGAAATGAATAACACTCTTTTTTTCGGGCAGTCGTGTAAAAAGAAATGTAGACGAGGAAGAGCACGACAAGAAGCTGTCGTTAAGATCAGCTAAAGGGTGTAAAAAGACCCTTAACGAAGCCGAAAGGCACTTATTCTCCCTGTCATTGCGATATTTTTTTTTTGTTTTGGACCATACCTGGGAACCTTCTGGATACGGAGATATTGGAGGTCAAAGTTCCAGTTTTTTCACAAGTTTTTTTTTAAATACTACTTTATAAGGTTTTAACTTTACTTTCCTCCATGACCCGTTTACTATTCAAAGCATCCATCAGCACCAAGTTTTGAGTGCGTTACATTGAGTTTTACCGTAAAACGTGATTTTTCACCCCAAAAAAAAAAGTTGTTTCCCAGCAATAATTTTTGCGTAGGGTGACTTAGTTTGATGAATATAATGCCTGGTTGACGGCTTCGTGAAGGGTCTGTTTGCACCCTGTATATCATCCATACTAAATAATTTATAGATCGATTTTACCTTAGAATGAAATGAAACGAGTGACAGATGGAAAGGAACAGTGACACTGACAGCTATCTACAACTGACACCTGTCTACAACTGACACATCGTCAACATACACAACAACGAACGAAATACCAAAATACCGGCATTAAAAAAAGTAAATTAAATAAATGTGAAAAAGGCGAGACGTGGGCGCAGCGGCGTCGCAGCCAAGTTATTATCGTATCGTCAATCGTAGCCGATTCCGTGCCTAGCAAGCTAGATATTGACATTTCACAAATCTGTTTCCCAGGGCATCCCCAACAAGTGCCTCCCGCTGGACTTCATGGGCATGTACGCGCTGGCCGGGCGCGAGCCCGAGCGGCGCATGCGCAGCGCCGTGCGCCAGTACATGCTGGCCGACGTGGTGCGGCGCCGCGAGTACGTGCGCAACATCACTGTGGGCACTAAAGGTAACCTATGTACGTGAGCACGGGTAAGCGGCCCGAGCCTGCCACTATGTATACACACGGGCTGATGTAGAAGGCACTTGAAGGCGCATTTCTCCTCAAATCATACTTGCAACTGTGAAATATTACTTATTTCATATATTACTAGCTTCTGTCTGAGTATATTCAACTATTTACACATTGTCTTCATAAATTATTGAAGTTTAGTTGAAAATGGACAAAAAAAAACTAAACTAAAAAAAACCGTTTAGTACTTTTTGCATTGAAGTGTAGCAAACATCTATCCATACATCCGTCCTCACATAATTTCGCGTTTATAATATTAAGTATGAAGTAAGATTAAGTAAGGCAGGTTCCGAAATACTATGTACGTATGTAACAACATAAAATTATAATCAATACAGTAGGAGAAAATCGCTTTTAAAAGTTGCCAAGTGTATACATACTGGTACTCGTGGCTTTACTAACACTCATTATTACACAATAGATATACATAACATCACGCATGTAACCCTCGAAAGGGTAGGGGGAGGCGGCCTATATCCAAATGTCACTATTTAATTTTGAAACGTATGTAGTCTAAGGTGCAACTATTGCCATCAATTGGGTACGAATCCGAACTCAGGGTTGCTACTGAGAAATTCCTGGTGGAATCACCCGATAAAACTAACCTAAGTATCAAACTCAAGGTCTCATATTCTCGTATTCTTCTCAACAAACCCTTTCATTTGATACCCATATCATGGAATTCATAAAAAATAACTAGTCCGCCATATTGGAATTAGAATGACGTCACTTAGCTAACCATGCATCTCCATGTATATGAAAAATTTCGGCTCATTCGGAATCTGGGGAGTGGGTCTTCTTCTTTATCATAGTTACAGGTGAAGTAAATAAAAGCATGTTATAAACACATGTTTAACTGATGTTTTGACACCTTTAGCGCCTAGGCCACATGTTCGCTCTCGTCTAAGGCAGTCAATGGCGATCAAAAGCTATGCCCGAGAAATCTACAATATGTTAAAAATACTCTGTCTGATCCTTGAGGCTATTATTAGGTATCGATATTAGATTCTATTTATGTAATCCTTAATGAATAACAAGTTAAAAAAAAACACACCAATAAACATAAAATAAAATGTAACTAAAATGAGGAAACGTACCTGGCAACAAAGGGGCGCGGGCGGCGACACTCCGTTCGCTTCTGGGTTGTGACGTCATAAACAAACTATTGACGATCGAACATACTAATGCCGAAGATGGTGTTGTCACGATTTGGTAGTCATATGGTGGTAATTTGGACACAAAAATCATGCATTTCATTCATATGTTTACTTTATTGAATATTTTATTTTTCGTATTTTATTTGGTAATGTTATTGGTACACCTATATGCCCCTTTCGGATCGGACTGGTATTTTTAAACATATTGTATATGTTGACTGTTACTTAACATATGTTTTTTATCTGGACAGTGGAGCGCGCCGTGTCGCAGTTGCCGCACATCTTGCCGGACTACATGCTGGTGTTCGCGGTTCCCATACTCACGCACGACCCCGCCTTCACTGCTTACGACAACGTTGCGCAACTCAAGGTATGTCAGCTGTAGACATCCATGAATCCATCCCAAAATATGCGCGTAGCACGCTCAAATATGTTCTATGTATGTATGAATTTTTTACAGAGTTGTGTGTGGCATTAGAGTAGTAATGCAGAGTAGGGTGTAACTACAGACACACGAGATATTTCATCTTTGTTTTTGAGATGGCAACGAATCTACGTTGTCGCTTGTATTGCAGATGGACACGGGTGATGGTAACCACTCACCATCATGCTACCCGTTCGCCTAGATAGTAACCTAATCTGGCGACCTGTCGGCTTGATTGCCATTTAATAACATTCAAGAAATTGTTACTCCATGATGTCCAGAATATTTTAACATGCATACATAAAATCACGCCTTTTTCTTATGGGGGTAGACAGGACGCCACCGCTACTATCTTAACATCTCCTAACAATGACTAATATTTGAACAATCCTATTTTAATTCTCAGGTCGTAAAGAACTGCCTGTGGTTCATCCTGGAGCCGCTGATCACTCGCAACGACTTCTACTGCTACGGCTTCTACAAGAGCCTGGTGGAGCGCATGAAGACGCACAAGGATGCGCTCAATGAGACGGATGACGCCGTCAACTATGTAAGAATATTATTTATTCTTAACCCCCGACGCAAAAAGAGCGGTGTTATAAGTTTGACCGCTATGTGTGTCTGTCTTTGGCACCGTAGCTCTAAAACGAGTGAACCGATTTGGATGCGTATTTTTAGTTATGGTTCTCGGCCAGTACTTTATGTGACGAAAATCCTCCTAAACTTGGTTTTAAATTGACCTTAGAGCGAATTTTAAAAACGAAGCTTAACACTTGCGCTGCCCAGCACCCCGCGTAATATGGACTTTGGACTCATATGCTGGGTGCTGGGCAGCGAAAGTGTTAACGCGCCCAGCACATCTAAACTGTTAATATCAGCATTGTTATCAAATACTGGAATGGACAGCTCTGGGACGCATTGAGATGTAGTAATCACTTTCGCGTTCAGTACGTACGAACGTACTACGTAAAGTTTTCTGTTATTTGGGTAGGGTTTTGAGATCAGAGCTTTGAAGCCATCTTGCTGACATTTGACAACACCTAACGTTTTTGTGTGTAGTTTTTTTATTATGGTCTCCATTTTAGAATGAGACCAATTGGGCAATCTGAAACATACCTTAAGTTGATTCAAACATAACTATTCAGTGTCTAGTAAAATATGACTAGAAGGAACTTATTAAGGATTCAATTCCATTGGGTTCGATTCCCAGATCGGGCTAAGTGTTATTCCATCAGGAATTTCTCAGTAGCAGCCTCGGAGTCTGGATTCTTTGCCTGGTTGATAGCAATAGGCTCGCCCCTTAGAGGCTTAAACATAACTGGCGAAATGTGGGTGTACTATTAGGTACACCTCTGCCTAAACCTTCGGGATTACAGGCATGATGTTTATGTTCTTAATTCCTCTTTCCTCAACAGAAACTGTGGGCCGTATGCGACCTGGCCATGTCAGTGATCTGGGCGCGGTCGCAGAGCTTCGAGCTGCGCGACTTCCCGTCGGACGCGCGCATCCCTCGCATGTACTTCGCGCCGCAGTCGGAGTACTTCGTCAACACTCGTGTGTTCCTGCCGCCAGAGTTACAGGTCAGTATTGTGGTTTTCTAAGTATTTCTTTCTGTAGCAATTCGGAGTCAGGACTTGGACTTGGTAGACGGCAATAGGCTTGCCCTCTTACACGGGATTTCAGTTTATCTGGTGAAACGTAGGTGTAATACAGGAAAACTTCTGCCTAATCTTTCGGGGATTACAGACTTGATTTAGTGTCAGTTACTTCTTTTCAAAAATCTTTTGAATTGCACCTAGAGATTGCAAACCGGGCCCGACCGGGCCGGACCCGGCCGGGCCCGGTGCCCTTTTCGACATCCACCGGGCCCGGTATGAATGGCCGGGACCGGTGGATGTCTAAAAGGGCACCGGGCCGACAGTTGTTACAAGTAGAGATGGTATCCGGGCCCGGTTTCATCCCGGCAATCTCTAATTGCACCACACCCGAAAGACGATGAAGGCGTTAACGCCGTGCAGAAGCTGCGTGAATGCATTATGCTGTGTTGTATCGAAAAGTCACCGAGACATGAAGAAAGCGACTTTATTATAAAAATGGCCACAGTGCCCAGTAGTCCAGCAATGCCAGAAACAAAGGCGCCCTAAATTTCTGGGTGCAAGAGTGATCATTGGACGTGTTTGATTTTGGGTTTTTACTACTACTATCATCTATTTAAAGTAATTTTAGTATGTCACATATACGTGACAAGCAAGCGCGTGTCCTCTACGCTAAACGACACAAATATGTGACAAAATGGTAGGTAAAATTGAGGCTTTGCGTGGAGGGCACGCGTGTGCGTTTATGCTCTGGCGTTCAAAAGCAAAGCCACGGTTGCAGAACCGTCAGCTATGTATAAATCTTTGACCTAGACGAAAGTTTGACCTCAACTGGTCAAACTCGCAAACATAAAGGGTGTAAATAGACCCTTAACGAAGCCGAAAGGCACTTGTTCTCTCGGTTATTGCGATCATTTTTTGTTCTGGACCATACCTGGGAACCTTCTAGTTACAGAGATATTGGAGGCCAAAGTTCAAATTTTTTCACAAGTTTTTTTAATAAAACCACTTTTTAAGTTTTTAACTACGTTAGGTTTTACTAATCAAAGTATCCATCAGCTCTAAGTTTTGAGTGCGTAACATTGAGTTTTACCGTAAAAAGTGATTTTTCACCCCAAAAAAAAAGTCGTTTCCCAGCAATAATTTTTGTGTAGAGTTACTTAGTTTGATGTACAGAATGTTTGGTTGACGGCTTCGTGAAGGATCCGTTTACACCTTGTATAAAACTTACTAAACAAACCTTTTCTCCCCACAGTTCCAGCCCAAGAGGCCGGCGGCCGGTGAAGGTAACAACCCGCGCGGCAAGAAGCGCCTGCGCGCGCTGCCCGAGCGGGAGAACGCTAACGATGTTGAGGTAAGCACGGACTTCATGGTCATAACGATCATATTGGCATATGCTTGGTTTTGTGTTGATATACTGCTTGGTTTGTGTGGTTCATGGTGTTTATTTGAATCTATCCAGAAAAAGGGGTCAAAAATGTTTTTTTTTTAAATTCAATAAATAGGCTATTTGGCAACATCAGAAAAAAAAACAAAAATATGTAGTCTGTCAGTTAGATCACCAAAAAATGTTGGACACGTATTTTTTCTTTTGTCATATAATCAAAAAATGACGACGATACAGTGCAGCAAAGTTCAAGAGAGAAGGCTTGTAACGTCACTGGACAGGAATGTAACAGAAATTGTGACGTCACGCGAGATTTCAACGCGGTGTATCGTGGTCATTTTTCGTTTACATGACAAAAGAAAAAAACGTGTCCAATATTTTTTGATAATGTAACAGACGGACTAAATAGATTTTTTCGGTCAAATACCCTATTAAATTTAGAATACATCATGACTGATGAGACATGTAAAGCTAGAAAGTTAACTTGCAAACGAGTGTACGGAATCGTTTGTTCTCAGCTTATATACGCACAATTTGACGTTATGAGACTGAAATACTGACCATAGGGTCTCAATTCAAAAAGAAAACTTTTTGCACTATGTTTCGTCTGATCAACCTGTAGGGCTGTTGGGTTCAAATATACACTTCGTAATACTAACCCCAAGTTCAAACCAAAGCGATTGGTTGCACGAATACACATTCGTCGCGTTCATATTCGGTCGCGCCTTCTTTCAGCGAGTATGCGTTCGGTTTCGCCGAACAATATGAAAGCGACGATCGTGTGTAGCCTCGACCATACCTTTGGTGTCCTAAAGCTACATTACTAATACATATAGGGTGTATGGGACAGCCCTCCGCAGACTGATAGGGTGAATTCAGTAAATCATATTAAGATGATTAGGTACAAGAAATTATTTCTGGGATGTTACGCGAATCCAATAAACTTGATTTGTTTTATTTCCTCATACGCAATGTATCGTTACTGTGGCAAAACGCATGTAGCGAACGGCAAGCGCGACGACGTGTTCGATGAGCTCTGTAGCTAGGAAGGAAGTGAACAGCTGATTTCATGCGTCGTTCGTTTGAGTATTTCAACATCCATTGTTGGTTTATTGATTTTAGCCGTATTATGTACATAAATGGGGCATTGCGTACAGAGAATATAATTTGACATTGAAATAATGGATTAGATAGTGGAAAAAAAAGGAATATTTTCCTGAGAAAAATTCCAGTGTAATATGATTCAAAGTAAGGAGCTGAACGCACCCTGTCAGTTTGCGGAGGGCTGTCCTTTACACCCTGTATACACAATTTTAATATTATTTGTCGCTTGTATTTACCTCGCTAACACATCACCCGTCAAAAGCTTGAACTAAATAGTATATATGTATTTACTTTGTACAATGTTTTCCAAGCATACTTTGGGACGCGGTATTGACGTCAAGGTAAACCCATTAGAACATAGTATTTTAAATATCTCATTAATGATTACTGATGTAAGTATTTATTACTGAAATTATTCATTCATGCACATCACATCATTCCAATGGTAATACCTGTTTTCTAAGTCTGTTTGCATGAAGCCCTATTTTTTTTAAATGTCATTCTTGAGAAAATCACGAGCCTATAATGTTCCCACTGCTGGACAAAGGCGTCCCCTCTATGAGAGGCAGGAACGACAATATTTATATAGTTTTTCTGCTGTTTCTTGAGTGACCTACGCAAACTCTGCGTAAACTGAGTGTTTACTACAAGTATGGTGGTTATACGATGTTGGACAAACGTCTGCATTGAATAAAAGTTAATGTGATGAACAGGCCTTTTTTTTCGGATGGGAATTTATCAAATGACCCCTCCCGCTCTAGGCCGAGTGAAAGGGAGTGTCAGACTCGTACTGACTAAAATCCATCCATGTTCCTTCTTTGCCCTTTGCGTGTCAGGGCCGCGGTATCTATTTCGAAGAGTCCCGCAGCCCCGGCAAGATGAACAGGCCTTAAAAACAGTTATTTTAATTTGATATCCCTTTTCATTTCCATTAAGTTTCGCAATTCATTTTTTCTCTTAGAATCTGATATGACCACTAAACCGTTCTTCTCATTTTCTCCAGCCCTCAGAAGCATCAGATACACAGATACAACTGCCCGGCATAGACACCCCCCCGGAAACGGAACTAGAAGAGCCTCAAGCGAAGCGCACGGTCAGTGACTGAGAACGACCTTCCGCTGGACCGTCTAGGCCCAGCGAGTAAGTACCACATAGCGATAGATAACGTGACGAACAGTGTTTATGTCGTCATGATAACAATGTACTCGAATGACAGGCGCTGTCAGCTGTCAGATTTATATGACAGATGATTTTGACATTTGAATGTCATTGTCGTATGAAAAACTTTTTGTCGAGTTTGTATGAATTTTGGATGATAAACTGTAAGTAACTGCAGTTGTATGGCTTTTATAAATAAGCTGTCGAATTTGTATGACAATTGAAAATATGCTGTCAATTGATCTTTTGTTGGGTGTCTTGAATTTTGGGATTTCTTCAAAATTATTTTGTTTTTTATTTTCTTGTTTGTATGGGAGAGAGTTAGGTTAGTTAGATATAACGAACATTTCAGATATAATTGTATCAAAATAAGTACGCGTTTTACAATATCTATAACAAAATGTATAGATATTGATGTCGGAATGTATTTTTACGGTAAATAGAACTATGAGGTCTATAAGCCGAACAAGGAACGCGTATTTCAAATAAATCCTTTAGCACCCCACAGTAATTATAACTATTAATGAATTACATTTTGTATAAAGTTTCAATAATTAGTAATTAACACTTCGTCACGGATATCTATCGGCAATGTTGGCACTTTAATATTGTACACAACTCATAAAAATATACAAATCTCATACAAGAAGTTGGTTGGACGATTTATTATATCGAGAATACTGAAAAGAGGTGGCAGTTGCATTGACCTCTCATACAAGAAAATAAAATAAAGTAGTCTATGGCTACGTTAATTTTTAAATCTTGACTCTTGTTTGTTTAGAATTTACATCAAAACTCTTGAGCAGCATCTTACAGCTCTTTATTTCTGTTTTTGGTCAATTAACTGCTAGCTTTTACGTCTAAACTCATGGATATTTTCATGATTCTAAATGTTATTTTCCGTCGCATTTTTGGGATAAACCAAAAAAATATCAAGAATATTTAGTGTGGCAACATTGATCGAAGCTAAAAATATCTATGAGTTCAGACTAAAAAATCTAGGACAAAACTCAGTCATGTATTTATAAGCTTAACCCTATGAAGACTGGCTACTAGTATGTACTCCTAACTATTGAACGAATGAGTGAATGGAAGTATTTCATTCATTCACTGAATGTACGTTACTTCGGTAACTTAATTTTGTCTAAACTGTCGTTCTATGTTGGTCTTGGCATGAGATAAATAAATGAGAAAGTAAAGAGATTTGTTATTTTAAGTTTTCTTAGTAAATATGTCTTTTCTTGTGACTTAACTGGCCTTTTCGAATCCATTTTATGTTCTTTGCACGGGTGGACATTTATTTTTTAAACATTTTGGGATAAAATATAGCCTATGTTATTCAGGGATAATGTGAAATCGGCACAGTAGTTTTTGAGTTAATGCATTACAAACATACACACACACAAAAATACAAATCTTTCCTCTTTATAATATTAGTAAGATGATCATCCAAAATAAGGAAATTTGCCATTCAATTAGTCGATGCTGGCATCTGAACATTCTTCTATTTTTAACCGACTTCAAAAAAGGAGGAGAGGTTATCAATTCGTCGGAAACTTTTTTTTCTAATAGCGATTTTTCTACCAACAGACTTGCCGCAGTCCACCAACTTTGGCACTGAAGTTGGTCTCAAACATTGGTGTTTATCTTTGAAACCAACTTCAGTGTCAATTTCTTAATTTTCTGTAAGTTAGCGTTTAATACTCAAGCTGTCTAAAATCCCTCTCTTCTAAAATATCTGATGCCACGACCATTGGACGATAAATCGAAAACATTAATATGAAAATGTAAATAATCAGATGTTTATGAATTATGTTCGACAACGGACTAAAATTAGACGAGAATGTTTGATAAATCACGAGAATTACGTCATCTATTCACGTTGACATGTGCTTAAGATAATAAATTCATATTTTTGATCAATAAGTTTCATGAGCGAAGCCTGATTAACATATTTAGCTCCTAAACCGAGTTAATGGAGTTTCTATAAAAGCAGCCCAACAGTTGCAAGACTGTATTAGTTCAATATACGTCGCTAAGAACGCGACCCGTCGCGTCGAAGCATTTCTAAGGCCCGACTGCACCACAATCACAATAGTTAATGCGTGTAACATCATCATCATTATCATCAGCCTAGCCTTTTCCCAACTATGTTGGGGTCGGCTTCCAGTCTAATCGGATGCAGCTGAATACCAGTGTTTTACTTGGAGCGACTGCCTATCTGACCTCCACAACCCAGTTAGTACTGGGTAATACGATATCCCTTGGTAAGACTGGTTCAGACTTTTTGGGCCACTGACTACCTGTAACGACTGTCAAAGATCTACAAATGACAGCCAGGACCATCGGCTTAACGTGCTTTCCGAGGCACGGAGGAAACTCGGTATGCAATGGGTGGTCACTCATCCACAGACCAACCTAGGCAAGCTCGGCTCAACCTAAAGATCGACCCGAGCGGCTGTTATTATTTAGCCACGAGCTCTTCGTGTAACGCTAAACATTTATACACATCATATCACAGATACGTGTACCGAATAGTGATGAGACAGTGCCCTCAGCTGATAGCTTCGTAACTGTAAAACCCCCTGAACAGTTATACACTTAGGTACCAACCAAGGGCACTGTCTGCCCTGTCCCGGCACTGACCACTGACCCATACAATTTTGCAGCGTGCTTTGTTCAAATAATTACTACTAATGTAAATATCCTCAACATCTATGAACATTCGTGATTAAATGTTTTTAAATCAGTGTAAAAATGTGATATACTAATATATCAACTTCTCTCCGGTTCCGCATAATTAACTCCCGAAAAGTGAGCACCTCGCTTCAGGACCAGCGCTGCTGCAGATGATCCCGCTCTTGCATGAGCACCTCAAGTCTCCTGCTTGAGGCGCTCGGTGGCCTAGCTCAGCCACTCGCGGTCTTGATTCATGCATTCGCGTTCTCTCTTCACCTTGGTCAGTGCATACACCATGTTGTCCAAATCGAAGTAATGCGCCTCGTGAATGAGCAGGTCGATGTAGGGGAAGTCGGCGGGCAGTAGCAGCGTCTTGTTTCGCAAGAAGTTGAAGATGTGGCGGAACATACCACCGTCGCGATCGATGAAGTAGTGCTGCTTGAGCGTGTCCAGCACGGTGGGGATCGTACCGTTGAACTTCTTGGCGAACCGCGTCTCCGAATAGGCAGTGAGAGTTTCCAAAGACGAGGTACTGATGTTGCCCGCCTACGTCAATGTGGACCGGGGCGTTATACTTGGTGGTCGGAGCCACTCGCAGTATTCCCACTATCAGCTTCTTCTCCATAGGATCTTCCTCGGGTTGAGGGCTTTCTGGCTTCACGGGCCGCGTCTTTCTCGTGTACGGGTGGAACGTAATAACTGCAGCGGTGGAAGATCGGATCTTCGAGAGGGCACGGTCGCGTGCGTACCTCTCGGCAGGCCAAGCGCACTCCGCAGTTTAGGTATGAAGCTACAAGCACGTGGCGAGTCCGTTCGGATGGACTGCGCCGATCGGTCGGTCGGGCAAAGTGTTTTTGGGTTTTTCCGTCAGGAATTTCTCAGTAGCAGCCAGAGCAGTCTGGATTTATACCCGTTTGCAATAGGCAATAGGCAATAGGCTCGCCCCCTTATTACATGGACTGAGGAAATGTTGGTGTACTATTTAGGTACACTTCTCTGACGTTATGTTATTTAATTAAATCATCATTTTGTATCTGTCACCTTTAACGTATTGTCAGGAACAGAACGATCTTTTGGAAACGTTTCACACAAAACGCGTTTAGTGATTTGTGGTGCAAGTGGGCCTAAGTAAAAATAAGATAAGCCATGTTAAGACAAATTCACCCGGAGTAAATATCTTCGTACGCTATCGAATAGGGCACAATGTAAATCGGGCAGAGCATAATGATTAACTTTATAAAACGCATTGGTAAATCGTGCAATTAATTCAATCGAATTATTTTACATTTATACCTAAATTGGACATAAGTATTCGAAAATGAGAGGTTACTACTGCTATATGCAATATACCTAAGTGTTTGTGTATATTATCGTTATTTATTGCTAGGTTTCATAATAAATTGCTCAATGTTCATTTCCTACGGCCTTCGCATAATATTTACTGCTTCATACATATAAAACTAATATTTTAGTTTATCATAAAATATTTTTTATTTCGTCAAGAATTTAATTTACATTATTTTACACGTTTCGTTCTTTGTGCTTAGACTTCGCACATTTTATTGACTGGATGCCGAGTCCAATCCGACTTGACTCACAGTAAAACATTGAAAAGTGTGCTTTATATCGTGTAGCTACGGCAGAATTTTCAACATGGTAAGAAATGCCACTTCTTTTAAGTAAATGTTGAAAATTCTACCGTCAGTAACATGGCATAAAGCTCACTTTTCACACTCGGCGTCGAGTCAGTGTAATTTCTTTAATAGTATACATAGATACTTGGGTAATATCTTCGAAAGGACGGCCGCGAAAGTTGGCGGTGAACTCTAAAATGTGACTGTTGTTGAAATTCGAAGTCGGTAGGTTCAAATATCTCTTTATAAGGCCTATTTACAGTACATTATCAGTATTCTGAAAATCAAGTTAAGTGCTTATTATAAAACATGCACCTCTGGTTTTGCAATGAACTATAGGACAAACGTACGATGACCAAACAAGCTATGCAAAACCAAGCTTAGCAAAATAAAGCTTATCTCTCATTGTAACGGAAGCTGATACAAAACGAGGTCAGGTTGTACGAAACAGGGCGATAGTTGGAGTTATTTGCAGTAAAAAATATCTATGTGGCAGAGTCCTAACTTGATCTCCTTAAAAGTTATGACTACTTGAGTGTTTTTTTAAGAAAATACCAAAATGTTTACTAAATAAGCGATTATAGTAAAATGGGTACTTATTTTAAAACATAAAATGGCGTTTAGTTGCTTTTATGACTGAGTACCATGATTTATGAGTATTGGCACTTTATTCAATATCTTTTAAATCTCACAAAATATATATTTGTAACTTCAAAACCTCACTGAAAATAAAAAAAATACTTACAAAAAATTACCCTGAAAACCCGAACTATCGTCCTGTTTCGTTTGATCCACGATTTTTACCCACCCTGTATATGGTATAGCTTGATGTCACCGTGTGTACTAGCTGTCACTCAAGTGTAAATAGGTCTTCAGGATATTACTGGCCTTTCAGACTCCACTGTCACACAAAACCGCAGCCAGGCTAAATAAATAAAAAATTGGTCTTAAAAAAACCTTGATTGGACATCTCCAGGATCGAAAAAAATTACGATCTACGAATAGAGATAATGAGTCTGTATTATAGAGTTTAATCAATAAGTTTTAATATCTTAATGTTTGTTTTATCGTTGTTTTTAGTTATAATTTCATTTCGGCTGGTCGATGAGCGTATCCTTATTATTTTTTTTTAGTTATATGAAGTATTGTAAAGTTTGGACCTCAATTGGGGACCCCACGAATGTTGACTGCAGTTCTTTGTAATGTTGGATGGACATATTCGGTTAGTCTGTGGTCATCGTAGCGGCTAATTTTAAGGTTATTATTATGTGTGTTGTCGATATTTTGACCCGTTTCTGAGATACGACTGAGAAAAACACGTTTTGTAAATCAAACAAATACTAAAATTATGTAATATTAAGCTAATTAATATTCGGGAACTTGTTTCTTGTGGACGCAAAACTTAATCAGATGTTTTGGACAATTTTATGCCTATTTCTAATTATATAAATGATCGTGCGACGTATCTCAGATACTGGCCTCTAACTTTAGGTACTCGTCAACTAAACTAATTTAATTTCTCGTGATATTATTCTAAATATCAATGTAGGTTTTTAACGGGGATTAAACCCTGTAGTTTCACAAGCACTGTTATTTCGATAAGTCGAGATCAGTAAGGTCACAGATTTTTAAATACATACACTGTATGATCTGACGGTAAATACATTATAAGGTTTATTATATAGATTATTTATTCTAAGTAATGACATCGCTACCATTTGTTTCATTAGTATCTACTATAGGGTTCCCCTGCCCCGCTCCGATGTCCAGAACACTCGTACAAGACCGGCATTAAGTAATAAACTTTTTTTTATTGATAAACATTTGATTTAAGGTGTACCAAAAAAAGGAAATATTAGCGACACAGCGCTCGCTCCACTGTCGCAGTGATTCTCTGTAGTTATGTATTAAAAATAAATAATAAACACATTTCTTGGTAGTTTTACATTTTATTCCATTTGGTTTTAATTACCTTGTCACAACCTTTGTGCTTAGAGGATTAGTTCATTCGTTTATTGTCTGTGGTTCGACCGCGTAGTTTTACTAGTAGGACCAAGGGTATTTTTCTTTTCGCTGGTTCTATCAATCGGAGCATGGACAAATAAAGTTCTATCTATAGTACTTAGGGCAACTTTGTTTACCCGTGGTTCTATTGAAACTAAAGTGAGTGTTGAACCTCTTTGCATGTATACGTCATTCAGGAAAATGTTTTAGATGAAAAATTAAATTGTTAATGCACCTAAAAGAAGTAAATAAACCTTGGAGTAAATAAAACCGAAAAATAATAGTTTTCATAAAAGCTTGTCGCGTAAACAGAAAAGGCAATAAAAAAACTATACGCGACAAGCTTTTCTTCTTTTATGTGTATTTTTATAAATGATTAAAAAGGTTTTTTAATTATCAATTTTATTTTTTCATTTAATCGTTTTCCTGAATTTACATGCAAAGAGGTTAAATACTCACTTTAGTTTTAATAGAACCACGGGTAAAGAAAGTTGCCCTTAGTCCTATTGATAGAACTTGATTTGTCCATGCTCCGATTGATAGAACCTCCGAAAAGAAAAATATCCTTGGCCCTACTAGTAGAACTACGCGGTCGAACCACGGACAATAAACGAGTTCATTGTTCATTCACTGATAACAATAAATAGACATACTTTTATCTTAATTTAGTTTTTCATTTATTATAAAACCCAAAGACGCATATTTATACAAAAATTTATTGAGGGCCATTCAATATAAATATTGAATTATGGTAATTCCGGTACACTGGTACAGCAACGAGTCGACAAATTAATATGTGGTAATTTAAACATTGCGTAAAGACATCCAAAATTGTATTTGGCAAACTACTCAGGAAAAATACACAGTAAAAAAATCTTTACGTACTTTTAAATAGAACTCATTTTAAATAGGCGAACAGATCGTTGAAACGATTTAGACTCATAAAAAATATCTTTCATCACTCATTTTCAAGAATAGCATTTTTCTGCTAATGTCAAATAGTTTGTAGCACAGTGAAGCAAGTAATATAAGTATTCTGAATACATAAAGCTTGGTTAAATAACTAATAATAATGATAAATAGATGAGATTTTATAAACCTTCAATATTTAAATATCTTATTGATACAACAATTATCCCTTTGTACTTCAAAAATACTGGTAAGTACAAGTATCAATATTTCGAAAATAAATATTTTAACATCCTAATTATTTGACACATTACAAATTCTCCCTTATTCTACTAATTGCTTTCTAAGTTATCCAAAAAAGTAAAATGTAACTTTCAAGCATTTTTGGGAAGGTTAAGAAGAAATAATAATAGATCTCAATACACAAGTATTTTTCTTTTCGAAACAACTTTTTGGCAGCTTCTGAACTGTACGCCCAGACTCATACATTCACCTCAGAACGTCCAAGGAGGTAGCAATAACTTTTTTAACCCTTTAAGCGCCGACGCCGTAATATTACGGGCTCTGAAAACAGTGCCCGAATCGCCACACACGTATATTTACGTTATTTCATTGAAAAAGTTCTCATACTGCACAAACTCCATATAAAATGTGTCAATTTTAAGATGTAGGGTATAATCTTTATTGTTATGGACATTTTTCAATGTTTTGAATGATAAATACCGTGAATTTTGAGGTTCAAATACTTTGTCATCACTGTCTCCCTACCTGTATCGCCAATCCACGTAATTTTACGAGTACTAGGGATGGGGCGAATTCGGAAAATACTTAATAGGTTGTCTAAGAATAAACAAGGCACTATATAAAATACTGTCACTATTTGCAATGAAAGTGGGTACTTTCATTACAAAATATCCATAGTATTACTCTGATACAAGTATCTGTACACAATAAAATGTATTTAAGTTTAAAAAATATTTAATTTTTACGACAAAAATATAGAAATCTCATAACGCAGAACCTCACTAGTGCAGACAGTCGCCGGTCGCCGTCACCGTAATATTACGTGCTGCCAAGAAGATTCAAGGTTAAATCGCGCGGTATTGTCAGTTGCCTCAGCGCCGTCACCGTGAAATCACGGGAAAGCATTACCGCTAAGTGCAACTAGTGTTGTAGGCCTTTTTGATCAGAGACAAAGTGATCCACGAAATGAATACTTAGCGTCTTTAATAGCTTTTGAACTGGAAACTGGGCTCGGAAATCCAAGAAATCCAGAAGTTTACATGAAGATATTAAATTTAATACGACATGCTCGTGGAGAATCCTCGCAAACAGAAGAACGAACAACGTGCCTATCTCCCGAGTACTGATTTTGTAACTACAGAAGCACGTTTAATTTTATTTTTTTAATTGATTCAAACTGAATAATGTTAGATTATTAAGTAAGTAAATAAAACATTGATTTAATTTCCGACTTTTAGTTTTGTTAATAAATAAAGAATTTATGCATCGATATTAAGTATTCCCAACACTATTCCAACTTATACCTAAAGTGACGTAGCGCTGGAGGTAAGTCAAAGGTATTAAATCTTGGCGGTTAAAGGGTTAAGGGAATGTGCACCTTACACCTTACTATTTACAAACTCCAATACAATAACAAAGCGAAATAAGGCCTGGTCTACACAAACACAGGCTCAGTCTTCTTCCAATACTTTTGAATCTCTTCTAAGCTTTTGCCTTTCGTCTCTGGCACCCAAAGCACGGTGTAGACGACCCCGAATAAGGTCACCGCTGCGAAGCTATAGAACACGACGAACGCTCCGAACTGATTGGCTATTGGCGTGTAGAAGAGTACGGTCATTGAACTGCAAAAGAACGAGAACGCCATCGAAGCTCCCGCCATTCGCGCCCGCACCTGTGGATAGATGGTGAGTGTTTGTTATTATTGTTATGTAAGTGGACACCCTCGCCCCACACCCAGAACAGAAGGCGACGCAGCGACCTCATAGAAGATGGCGGGACGAGCTGGACAAAACAAACGACCAGTGGTCCACATTAGCCCTGGATCGAAAGAACTGAAAGCCATGGGAGAGGCCTTGCCCAGCAGTGGGATGTCTAACGGTAAGCGGATGTGCGGTACCATTCTTCAGAGAGTGACCACACGAATCGGCTTACGCCGCGCCGCTCAGGAAGAGCTTTAAGTCCATGCAATAAAAGCAAAAATTACATGTTTCATGTAATTCGTTCTTTCGTTCGGACGACGCGACTCGATACCGCGTCGGATTAATTTGGATTTCATATAGATTAGGTATGCATAATAATGAGTAATCTATCACTCGTCAACGCCCACTTATTGGCATATGTAACAACTTTAAACAAATACACATAACTCAATCTGCTAACGAGCCGAAAACTTTTTAAACACTGTAAAAAGGCCACCTGTATAAAAAAAAAAATTACTTCTGGAGTTGCCATGGCCAATGTATACGTATTCTAAAGCAGTAATGTAAGAAAATGATTGATTTAAAATATTAACAATAGCTACCTGATAATATTGATATTTTACATCAGTTATGTGTTAGTTCTTTGTGTTGAAACTAGTTTTTTAATCTGGTTTCCTCGAAGTTTAACGTATCTTTTATTTCTTGCAAAAAAAGAATACTTATTGTTTTTTAAAATCAGCTGATTTGAATACCTACCTAGCTTTCGGTTTTTTTTGACAACGACTAAAAATAAGTAGGTCACGAGTCAGATGAAAAATGAAATCAATCCAATCAAATCAAATCTTCTGATAGTGAAGCGACACGGTTTGTCACAAACTCTAATGAAAGAATAAGGTATTTCTTTCGCTACTGGTTGCAAAACGGATTGTAATAGACTAAATAAAACAGTCATGCTGCTCGTTGGCAAGAGCAGTAAATGCAGAACTTTCCTAATACACACGAAGAATGGAAGAAGTGCAAAAATGCATTTTTGCGTATAACGATTTCACAAAATCTCACCTGAAATGTGAACACCTCAGCCATTATAACCATAGGTACGGGGGCCAGGCCAGCGCCATAGGCCAGTATGCACACACACACGGCCACTACTGGAAGCCAGCTCGCCACGCCAGTACCAAGGAGGAAACACGTCGCTAAGGTCGTCATACATATTGACACGACCAGGGAGCTGCAGGCTAGAGGGATCTGGAAAGAGAAGAATAGTTTTTGGATCAATTCTCGCTGGTTCTGCTTAGAGTCTTTTCACAGATATTTTAGCTTTGACAGCAACCCAGCAGTCACCTTATTGCAACGACGAAAGGATCACTTTGATTTTGATAGTGATTTCATCATCATCTGCCTAGCCTTTTCCCAACTATATTGGGGTCGGCTTCCAATCTAACCGGATGCAGCTGAATACCAGTATTTTACATGGAGCGACTGCCTATCTGACCACCACAACCCAGTTAGTATTGGGTAATACGATACCTCTTGGTAAGACTGGTTGTCAGTCTTTTTGGGCCACTGACTGTACCTAACGACTGACAGTGATTTCAAATCAGAGGTCAAATAACTGCGGCTCGAAAATTAGTGCTGAAAAGATTTCCTCAATTTAGTATTTTGATTAACCTATAATCAAAATACTAGAAAGCTTTTCAGTACTCTGGACTGAATTTAAGGCCTAGATTCTGTTTCTCACGTTGAAGTAACCTGAGATTTATTAACAAAAAAAAAAAAAATATATTTGGACATCAGTAGACGCTGGCTACTGCTGCCTATGATGCATACGGCTAGCGTACTTTGGGCAGTACGTCATGATGCCAACTGAACTATGACCTAGTGGTACTGGCTCATGCAGTCTCAAGAAAATAAAAAGCTTGCTTATACACGGGCATCCGTGTTTTTACTGTTCTGTATGTATAAATACTGCCCACAAATATAATTAAACTCAACAATACCGTAATAAATCATATAAAATGTGACACACTATTGAAGCAGCGTTTCCGACGGTACATTTTCATCAGAAGTAAATTAGTCTTGGTTTAATATTAGACATGTGTGCATTTATTTAAATACTCGCAAAATACACATGGACAACAATATAGAGAACCTTTAATTCGAAAATTTAATTCAAAGTTCCAAATAGTGCATAAAAATGGTGCCGAAATTATTTCATTTACTTTTATTGATTGTGTTGTGTAAAGGCTTTATCGCCAACAGCCTCAAACTTAAACAAGTTTTTATATTCAGTCGACACAACATACGGTATCCGTTGCATTACGATCTAGGCAGATATTCACCAAAGCCCTGGCCCATACTAACGGGTGAACCGGGACTCCTGACTCCGAAAGGAGCGCAGCTAGAAGGATATATGGGAGAATATTTCGCAGAATGGTTCAAAAAGGAAGAGTTTCTTCCTGAAGGGTGTCCCGATGAAAATACAGTGTTTGTGTACGCCAATGTTGTGAGTAGAACCATAGCAACCGCCAGAGCTTTCGTTGACTCAGCGTTCAAAAGTTGCAATATGACTGTACATCACAAAAACATTGCAGAAAAAGATCCCCTGTTTTATGTTTCCATATACAACACCACCGAAGCCTTTAAAGATATAGTGATCAAAGAAATTAATAGAAAATTACAAAATAATTCTAAACTAATGACCGCATTTACGGAAATGAATAAAATATTGGAAATTGAAGGATCAGAAGTTTGCAAGCAGGATGGAATATGTGACTTGACGAAAGCTCCTAACACAATATTGTATGAGGTCGGTCGAGGGGTACGAGTCGAAGGACCGTTGAGCATAGCAGGCCTAGTTATGGACGCATTTCTAATGAGTTACTACGATGGCAGGCCGATACAAGACATCGCATGGGGGCAAATAACAACACCAGAAAAATGGAAACTATTGATTGAACCAATACGACAAGAGCAAAGCATAGTTTATAGAACAGCAGTGGCTGAAGACGCCGCGGCGCCATTAGTGAAATATTTAACTAAAACATTCAAGAACTATGACAAAATGCCAAAGTTAATGTTATTAGTTGGTCATGATACTAATATGATCGCTCTTGCGACTGCTTTGGGTTTTCAACCGATCAACGACTTACCAAATCAATATGAGGAATTCCCTATAGGCGGGAAATTTGTATTTCAAAAGTGGGCAGATAGTAAAGCTGAATATTTGAAAGTGGAATATGTGTACCCAAGTTGGTCACAGTTGAGAGATGGGTCAAAATACTCTTTGGAGAGTCCTCCGCAAAGAGTTGTGATGCGATTGAACTGGTGCAACACAGATGAGAAAGGCTTTTGTCCTTGGAAAGACTTCGTCGATAAACTTTAGGTGTCTGTTGGTATGTATGATGATACTCTTATATTAATAAATATAGTGAGAAACGTGGCAACATTATGTAAAATTACGGCTTTGACACTCAACCCCAATGTTTTCCCTTCGCGCCTCAAACTTTGCTACACGCCTCGGCACATAATACGAAGGCAATTGATTAGTGAAACAGCTATAAAATCTATGGAAGGACGTTAAAGAATTGCAAACTTTTTAACATGGCATTAGTATATTGTTTGTAGGAAAATCTTGTCAATGTCAACCTCAAGTAGAAGGAGTACTCAATCTTCCACCGGCCCTTATTCCAATTTATTTGGGGCATGATGTGTTCTTACTGCTTCTCTGTTACCTAGTATTCCTCTCAGTAGGCACCTCTTTAGACCTCTTAAGTCTTCCACTACCCCCACTTATTGTTGCTTCGGTCCTCTTTATCACCTGCCGTAAGTACAACCGATTTCAATAAAATTTTCAGTAAATGCGCATCGTCATTTTTAGCGATTCACTACATTTTTAGGATTATTCTTAGGGTTGAACCTTATCTGTCAGCACGGAATCGCATTTTTTCATTCTCCTATCCCTTTCTGTCGCTCAGAACCACCATTTGCTAGAGCGAGAAACAGAGCGGGAGTGCTATGGCATCGCCGATGCGCTCAGCAGTACGCTCGTTTCAAATTCTACTCATTCAAGTAACAGCTATCTCTGTTCTGATCCAAACGAGACAAAAGCATGATTATTGATTCTAGCCATTGTTAGATAAATCATGCCCTTATGTTTAATAGGAATGTGGAGGTCACAGATTGTATCCGTGACCTGCCTCTTTATGAGAAGTATACATGGTCAGTTCATAATGCTGTTGGAAGGGTACTTACTAATTCCTATTCTCTAACTTTATCACAACATCACTAGGTACCTACATTTATTACAAAACCAAGTCCCCCGCTGCGTCTGTCTGACTGAACGCGATAAACTCAAAAACTACTGAACCACATTTTTATACGGTTCGCACTAATGAACGGAGTGATTCATGAGGCAGATTTAAGTCAAAATAGCGCCCGTGACGTAAGACACTACTTTATCCCCTTGGTGCATAATATAGGTACTATTTCAGGATTGTAGTTACATTACACCCAATTTACGACAGTTAACCTAGGAAGCTAGGTTTTGCAGATTACCATGTACGAAATCTAGATAGGTAGGCCAGTTATGGACCCCATTGATGGTGCTGTTGTTAGTAGATTGCACCCGTACGCATCCGGCGTGGGTCGCTAGTTTATCTTATTATCCGGCCGCATCCAGTTTGTTGTTATCTGTTTGTTCCACACCCACGATTACAATATCAAAACTAATTTAGTCACGTTACATCAATACATGTGAGTAGATCTATTTAAATACTCGTAAAATAATCAAACGCAAAAAAATATGTTAATTAATTTCGTGCATCAAAAGTGATGATGAGCAAAATGGTGTCGAAATTGGTATTTTTGCTGATATTGATCGTGTTGTGTAAAAGCTATTTCGCGAAAAACCTCAAATTAAAACAAGTTTTTATATTGAGCCGACATAACATGCGGTATGGGATAGGCAGACAACTACATAGATATTCACCGAAGCCTTGGCCCTCTCAGGGTGGCCCGACAGGGCTCCTGTCGCCAAAAGGAGCGCAGCTAGAAGGATACATGGGCGAATATTTCGCAGAATGGTTTAAACAGGAAGAGATTTTTCCTGAAGGCTGTCCCGGTGAAGATACAGTGTATGTGTACGCCAACACGAAGAGCAGAACAAAAGCGACCGCGAGAGCTTTCGTTGATACAGCTTTCAAAACTTGCAACGTGACAGTACATCACAAAAACACTACAAAGGCAGATCCCCTTTTTAAAGTTGCCATACGCAACACCACCGAAGCTTACAAAGATATGGTGATCAAAGAAATTAATAGGAAATTACGAAATAATACCAAACTAAAGGCAGTTTATTCTGAATTGAATAAAATATTGGACATTGAAGGATCAGACGTTTGTAAGCAGGATGGAATATGCGACTTGACTGCAGCCAATGACACAGTACTGTATCAGGTCAACAAGTTTGTGGCGATTCACGGGCCGTTTTCCATAGCACACTTAGTTGTGGACGCATTCATTTCGAATTACTACAACGGCATGCCGATAGAAGACATTGCATGGGGACAAATAACAACACCAGAGAAATGGAATCTATTGACTGAAATTGGACGACAAAATCAAGACATAAGATACTCAACCGTAGCTGAAGATGTCGCAGCACCACTAATGGAGTATTTAACGAACACATTTAAGGACTATGACAACAAACCAAAGATAATGCTGTTAGTTGGCCATGATAATAATATTAACACTATTGTGACTTCTATGGGCTTTCAATCGATCGACTTACCGAATCAGTACGAATCCATGCCGATTGGCGGGAAGTTGGTGTTTCAAAGATGGACAGATGATGAAAATGGTTTTTTGAAAGTAGAATTTGTATACCCAAGTTGGTCACAGTTAAGAGATGGCTCAAAATATTCTTTGGAGAGTCCTCCGCAAAGAGTTGTGATGCGATTGAACTGGTGCAACACTGATGAGCAAGGATTTTGTCCTTGGCAAGAGTTCGTTAATAAACTTAAGGTTTTATCCCCTATTTGACCTCCGTAAGGTTGAGTTTCTCTAACTTATACTTAGAAACAGTATTCTAAGTACTAACTTCTACGCTTCTAACTTCAGAAACGAATATCTGTTTGTCTATTTTGTTTTAGTTTTAAGCTGTTTTCTTGTCTTATTGCCAGTAAACACACTTTTGTTTCCTTATTTTTTTTACTAACTTATGCACCAGGTGTGAACGTGTTAATTTTACACAACAACAACATTTTTTTTTTTTAAATGTAATGTGTTCTGAACACAAAGTAATAAAAAAATTGCAGTTTGCATTTGTTGGGCTCGTGTTATAGTGTGCGTGTGTGTTCTAATGAGTGTACGTGTGTTCTTGTGAGTGTACGTGTGTATGACTAAACGAAACTAAAAATAAAACTTCTATTAGTTTTTCATTCAGACCTGTTATTAATATAACAGGTCTGAATGAATGTATAATAATAATAACGTGAGTACAGCAGTCATTGTGCCGATAGTCGTGTCCGCCAATGGCTTAATTGTCAAGAGCCCCGACCAACACCTGAGGAGGCTCGCGCTTGGCAGCTGGATCAAGGGCTGGATTCAGAAAGCGGTACTCCTGGACACGGTGCGTATTGTTAGGAGGTTCCTCTCTCAAGAGCCCTGACCACCGGCAGCTCGGACCCTGTTCCCAGTGCTGGTGGGCTACTTTTTTATATTTTTAAATGTTTTTATATTGTTTTATATGAGAATATTTAAAAATGTAAATAGTATGTGTTAGAATGAATAAAGGAAATAATGTAATATAATAATGTATCTATAATAATTAATTACTCCTCGATACGGCCCGCAATGTGAGGCGGTTCCTGTCTCTGGGGCCCTAACTTCCAGTAGCTTGGACCCTGCTCCTGACACCGGTGGACCACTATTTTTATAATATGATTTTTTAAGAATGAATGTGCAGGCAGGACAAATAAAGGAATTAATAAGTCTTGAATATCTAGTTCCGCCTGAATTAAAACTTATAAATAGTTTATCGCTCCGACGACCTCGTCAAGGCTCTTGAATTCGATGACGCGGGAGGCTTGTTACCCGTGGCTATGACGGTACTTTGTAGGTAAGGTAGCCTATGCACCGTGACTTTTTAGTCGTCTTACAAAGGATCCACTCAATGTGCCCGACATGAAATAGCTCTACGCGCGTTTTTTTTTTTACCTACCATAATAGGTACAAAGAAAAATAAATAAAACATTAGAAAAAAATATGAAATATCCTGTTGAATGATGTTTACGTGTCAAACGGGAGAATATACCTACCCAGCGCTCTAGTCCAGTAGAACATCTCTCACAACAGGGTGTTTTAACTACGTCATAATACTGAATAATATTTTTATTTTTAAATTATTAAAATCTCATAAATACCTTCTTTTATGAATGTTTAGTAGTCTTTGGATACATGAACTGGGCTGCCGTTGTAAGACATCTCAAAAGTCACGGTGTATATTTGCTATATATACACCTTTCAATTGATGATTGTGTTACTGGTAGAAGCGGCCAGTCTTGGTGAAGTGAAAATATTTCTCGCGCAGGAATTAAACATGGGATACTCTGAATGATGGCGCACTAGATGCAAACCATAGAAATATAAAATTATATCTACTTATGCTGCTAACAGATAAGTAAGACGGCTATCTTAAATTCTTGATACAATTATGGCTAACTAGGTGCAGCATAAATGTTCTACTTATTCCAGGGCTGCGGGACTGTTCGAAAGTGATACCGGGGCCCTGGAACATAAAGGGCAAAGAAGGAACATGGATGGGTTTTAGTCAGTACAAGTCTCACACTCCCTTCCACTCCGCCCAGAGCGCGAGGGTCATTTGATGAATTCCCACCCTAAAAAAAAAATTACGTACTTATTGAAATCGCGTACCGAAACGAACAAATAAGAAATCTACTTACACGGTGGATGAAAAATGTTGTTACCAATTTCCACTGTGCCCAGATATGTGGACACGCACCATTATTTTAATGACCTAGTCCGACTGGTTTCTTGTAAATTTGTCACCACGACTATGCGTAGTTAATAGTATCTTCTATCTTCTTCTATAATAATATAATAAAACTGAAGAGCTTGTTTTTTTGTTTGAACGCGCTAATTCTGGTACTGCCATTCGGGTTTGAATTTATTTTTGCATTTTATATCCCAATTCTTAAGGAAGGTAACATGTAAGGTTTAACATGACGACCCTCGGGAGCTGATCAAAATCTCATAAGGAACGCAAACCAAAAACGAAGTAATAGCGCGGGCACGCGATGCGAGGCGCTGGGTCGGGCGCCAAAGGCGGGTGAAACCACTAGTGTTTAAAATAAAATGTCACGGTATTTAAACAACATAGCGCCGTATCGTAACTCGTACCGTACGAAATTTATCAAAAAATAAACTAGTTTCGATCAATCAATTGCCATGAGTAGTTCTCGTAAAATATTTAAACACAAAAATAAATTTAGATAACGCTTAATTCGGACATTTAACAAAAAAGTTAGCTACAGTGATAAAACCAAATATAATGATGTCGAAATCAGTTACTTTGCTTTTGTTGATTGTGTTGTGTAAAGGCTTTGTCGCCAATACCTTGAAACTGAAACAAGTGTTTATATTGAGTCGACATAACATACGGTATCCGTTAGGAAAAGAACTACCAAGATATTCATCGAAGCACTGGCCCCAACCAGGCGGCCGGCCGGGATTCCTGACTCCGAAAGGAGTGCAGATGGAAGGATACATGGGCGAATATTTCGCAGAATGGTTCAAAAGGGAAGAGTTTCTTCCTGAAGGATGTCCCGATGAAGATACAGTGTATGTGTATGCCAACACGGCCAGCAGAACCAAGGCGACCGCGAAATCCTTCATTGACTCAGTGTTCAAAAATTGTAACGTGACTGTACATCACAAAAACACTACAACGGCAGATCCACTTTTTAAACCTGTCATACACAACACCACTGAAGCATATAAATATATGGTGTTTAAAGAAATAATCAGGAAAACGCAAAATAATCATAAACTGAACGCAGCATTTTTGGAATTGAACAAACTATTGGATATTGGAGGATCAGACATTTGCAAGCAGGATGGAATATGTGACTTGACTGGGGATTATAATACGATTTCGTATAAGGTCGGTGAAGAAGTGTGGGTCTTGGGGCCTCTGTTCATAGGAATCTCATCAATGGACTCGTTTACTATGAGTTACTACGACGGCATGCCGATGCAAGATGTCGCTTGGGGACAAATAACAACACCGGAAAAATGGAAAGTCTTGACAGAAATAGGGCGACAGGACCATTACATTAGATATACAACAGTGGCCGATGACATCGCGGCACCATTAATGGAGTACATAACTAAAACATTTAAGAATTATGACGAAATGCCAAAGTTAATGTTGGTGGTGGGCCATGATTACAACATGAACTCTATTGCGACTTCCATGGGTTTTCAATCGATGGAATTACCAAATCAGTATGAGAAATTCCCTATTAGTGGCAAATTTGTCTTTCAAAGGTGGACAGATGGTGAAAATGATTTTTTGAAAGTAGAATATGTGTACCCAAGTTGGTCCCAGTTGAGAGACGGGTCAAAATATTCCTTAGAGAGTCCTCCACAAAGAGTAGTGATGCGATTAAACTGGTGCAACACTGATGAAACAGGATTTTGCCCTTGGCAAGAGTTCGTTTATAAACTTTAGATCGATGAGACGTGAATTTTGTCCTAAAAAATGGTTAAATGTCAATGTTCTTATACTTTGGCCGTGACCCTTTATCGGGTCAGCGCTTAATTATGCCGCGAGACCTCGTAAAGATAATTCATTATTGTATCTGCTGTTATTGAATTCTTGCAGTTAGTAACTTCAGATGGGGTGTCCTTCTTATAAAATGTGATTTACTTTTTCGTGCATATATGACACTATTGATTTCAGTTTGTTTCTGTAGTCGTATAAGTGTTGAAGTTATCATTGCTTACTAGCTCAAACCAGATGCATTTGTTAAGTACGTTCTACACAGTGCCTTGTTTTATACAAGGTGCAGTTTTGCATCCTCGTCAAAATTCAGGAGGTTGTCACAAAAGACATAAATAATCAATTTAAATTACGGTACCTGGTCAATAATTAATAAAGCTGCTGTTTTAAATTGTTTAAATTTGACAGTATTTCAGAAAAACACGAATACTTTCGTGTTTACATTTCAACAATACAAACAGAATCACTATATGTCGATCATCGACACAATCGCGATATGTCGCCGTGTGCGTAAGTGACGACGATCTGTGCGAGGCGCCGCCGCTGACCGATTTCCGTAAATAAGAAAAAAAAAACCCTACCCATTTTATTATTGATTCGGGTCGAGAATCATTAGCATGTATACCTCCTTGAATTTGCACCTTGTATATACTTGCGTGCAAAAAAATCGACCCACCCCTTTATGTATTTGAGAGACGATGTCTCAAAAATTTTAATCTATACTAATATATAATATTATAAAGCTGCAGTGTTTGTTTGTTTGTTTGAATGCGCTAATCTCTGGAACTGCTGGTCCGATTTGAATGATGCTTTCAATGTTGGGTAGTCCATTTATCGAGGAAGGCTATAGGCTATATATCTTCTCGCTACGACCAATAGGAGCGTAGCAGCAATGAAAAATGTTGCAAAAACGGGGAAAATTGTATTTTTAATAACTTGACGCGGACGAAGGTCGCGGGGAACAGCTAGTGTATAATAGAGAGCAAAAAAGAGAGGACCTTCGACACTTTAACTGATAGTATAATTAGCCTTAACCCTTGGGGTATATTACTATTGCGTAGCTATTCACAAACGCTTCGATTCGGAAAGTCGTATGTCTATCTCGCTCGCTTTCGTAATGCCAAAGAAAGATAGACATACGACTTGTCGAATCGAAATCGAATCGAAGCGTTTGTGAATAGCTATGCTGTTGCATATTACAGTGTGTTAAAAATAGTAACAAGGAGTAAGAGATAATATTACTAGTAGCTTAAAGCATAGGAATAACTCCGAAATATAAAAAGAGGAATCAGTTGTCAAGTTTTGCACATCAGATTTTTGTCGTGATTTATATTATTAAACTTATATAGTTAGTTATACATATAGTAAAAGATGATCATATTCATGACTACTGTTAACCGTACTCCCTTATACAAGGTGTAAACAGACCCTTCACGAAGCCGTCAACCAAGCATTCTGTACATCAAACTAATAGCCGAGTGCAATTAGACAAAAAATACTCAAAAGGTGGAACGAAGTTTATAGTGGTCGGATTTTCATGGGACTTTTTTTATTGAGTTCCTAGAGGTGTAGAGAAGAAAGTTAAAAAAATAAATTTCGCCGCTCGCAAGTTAGAAGGTTCCCAGGTATGGTCTAGAACAAAAAAAATATCGCACAAGAGAACAAGTGCCTTTCGGCTTCGTTAAGGGTCTTTTTACACCCTTTAAGTAGTACACACACATGTGGTGAACACATAGATTAAAACTTCTTGTAAATAGTGTAAATAATTTTCCATAGCCATAAATTGTGACTGATTAAAAAAAAAAACGAATAAAAACTCTTTTATTGGCAGTCATAAATTTTCTTCGCTTTGTGTAGTAATTAGTATTACAATGCACGAGTGTAACAATGTAGCACACGCTAAACAGTTTTTAGCGTGTGCTAAATTGATGCATTTATGCATAATTAGGCTCTGGCTAAATGTTAAAAGCCGCACGAGTCTATCTTAAAGGTTAAGCAAGGCTTGCCGGGGTGTAAGGCTGATCCGGGGGTACCGCACGATCTCCCGCGAGGCGGCGAGCCTCCTAGCCGGATTGCCGCCATGGGATCTGGAGGCGATAGTCCTCGCGCGCCTGCATGAATGGCGCGCGGGGGCACTACGTCGGGGGGAAACTCCGCTGCCGCGGCAAATCACCGCTCAGCGGACAGACCTCCGACGCGATCTCATGGCGACATGGAGACAGCGACTGTCGCAACCCAGTGCAGGGCACGCCACAATAGTGGCGATAAGTCCCCTCTTTGAGGAGTGGCTAGAGAGGCGCCACGGCGCCCTCACCTTCCGCCTGACGCAGGTCCTCACCGGACACGGTTGTTTCGGGAGGTTCCTGCACCGAATCGGGCGGGAGGAAACGCCCGGGTGTTATCATTGTGAGGATCGTCCGGAGGACACGGTGGCGCACACCGTGGAGGTCTGCCCCGCTTGGGCGGAGCTCCGCCGTGTCCTCGTAGCGGCGATCGGCGGCGGCGACCTCTCGCTCCCGGCCCTGGTTCAGGCCATGGTCCGGAGCGAGAGGGAATGGGAAGCCGTCACCTCCTTCTGCGAAGCAGTCATGCTAGCGAAGGAGGTGGCGGGACGTGAGAGGGAGAGAATCTCACGTCCCAGCCGCCGCGGGCGAAGCACCGGGCGTCGGGGGCCACGTGGTGGCTCCCGGCCACCGTAGGCGCTGGCCTGTGGACGGTGAGTAATGGGTTAGCTCACCGTCCGTCCGTCTTATGACGACAGGCCGTGTCGACGGCGCGTACGTGTTCCACGCGCGCCTCAAAGAGATGTCAGCAACCAAGAAGGGGCCCGCAAGGGCCGATGCCTGCCGGGGCTGCGGGACTGTTCGAAAGAGATACCGTGGCCCTGGAACACAAAGGGCAATGAAGGAACATGGATGGGTTTTAGTCAGTAAGAGTCTGACACTCCCTCCCACTCCACCCAGAGCGGGAGAAGTCATTTGACGATTTCCCACCCGAAAAAAAAAAAAAAAAAAAAAAAAAAGGCTTGCCGGGGTTGATCCGTGGTTGGATGACTGCATCCATTACATACCGAGACCTCTCCGAGTCTCTACAAGGACTGCAGCTGTCATTTCTAGATCTTTGACAGTTGATAGGGTAGGGGTACTCAGAAACCCGAAAGTCTGACAACCAGTCAAACCAGAACTCAGTAACTGTGATGTGGAGGGCAGATAGGCAGCCGACTACATATAAAATACTAGGTGTTGCCCGTGACTTCGTTTGCGTGGAAAAATGAGTAATTGTGAGGAAAAAAAAACCTATGTGCTATTCCAGACTATAATCTACTTCTGTGCCAAATTTTATCCAGATGCGTTCAGCCGTTTTGGCGTGATTGAGTAACAAACATCCGTCTATCCATCAACCAATCAATCTTCGTAGACTGGTATTTCAGCTGCACCCGCTTATAGCTTAAGCCGATCCCAATATATTTGGGAAAAGGCTGAACAGTTGATGATTACAGTATTTAAGTATCTGACCTTGCGCCCGAACTTCTCAATGGAAACTGTAGTGAAGAAGGAACCAGCCAGTTGCAAGGAGCCCACGGCTAGTGCGAGCGTGTTAGGGCTCCACTCGGTGCCTGCGCGGTGGAACACGTCGGCTGCGTAGTTCATGAGGGCGAAGCACCCGGAGAGTGTCTGCATCGCCATCAGGATCAGCGTCATCCGGAGCGCCGCAAATGTCGTGCGGTCGCGGACTGAGGAGATGGTTTTAGATTAATAATATAATTTGTTGGAATGTGTACTAACTGAAAGTTATCATCTTAACACTTGAAAGTGACTGCTTCTGGGTCACTGCTGTTAGGGGAAACGTATGTGGAAAATAACTGTTTGATCGTTCATAGACATGCCTTTCTGACGGTGAGACATGTATTTGCGTAGGTTTAATTCTTACAGCCGTATCTATAAACAAGTTAAAGTGATTACTTGAGTAAAAGTAATCATTTGAGAAACGATTTTATTCTGTAGTTTAGTAATTGCTTGAAGTTAGAACTGTCAAAAGTTAGAACTCAGATTTGCTTTCTTTGACGGTTCTTACTTCGTTTAAATTCTTGTATATTGCATAAAAATGTTTGCATAAGTAATTACTTTAACTTGAGTAGAGATCAGATACGGGTGTTAAAGCTAGATATTGTGAATAAAACTAAGCAAACACTCTTCTTTACTATCTGAATAATTATGCAAATATCGTAAACTGCCAACAACGCACTATTAACTGAACAATCTTAGTAGGTGTTAATTGTAATAAGTACAGTTTATTTGCTCACTAAATACCTGTCTACTTAATTATATAACAAGTATATTCAGTTTTATTACATAAAACAAAAGTTTAATTAGGTATTGTGCATTATACAGGGTGCAAACGGACCCTTCACGAAGCCGTCAACCAAGCAGTATGTAAATCAAACAAAGTAACATTACGCAAAAATTATTGCTGGGAAACGACTTTTTTTTGGGGTGAAAAATCACGTTTTACGGTAGAACTCAATGTAACGCACACAAAACATTATGCTGATGGATGAATTGAATAGTACCCGGGTCGTGGAGGTGTTTAAAGTAAAAATCTTATATTTAAAAAAAAACTTGTAAAAAAGTTGGAACTTTGACCCCCAATATCTCCGCAACTAGAAGGTTCCCAGGTATGATCTAGAACAAAAAAATGATCGCAATGACGGGGAGAACAAGCCTTAATTTCGTTAAGGTTCTTTTTACACCCTTTATATTACGGAACTACAATAGTTTCATTACCTACTATGGGATTGTGTCATTAAGATTGATAACAGGACTCGTTCTTTGTTTAATTAAAACGTGATTAGGTTAATTAACTATTGTTAATAGAGGCTTTCTTTTAATTACGGTATATTTTGTAGTTACCTTCTAGATTACCAGGATTTTCAACTTTGTTTTAAGATTATCTAGGTTTTCTGCTGACTTAGATACAAGGGTTTTAACCTCGCTAACTAATCTCTACGTGGTTTCGAGTATCTACGACTATTTACTTATATTTTAATAAGTGATAGTAGAGGAGCTGGTGGCTTAATAATAACAGCCGCTCGGGTTGATCCGTGGATGGGTGACCACCTCTTACATACCGAGTTTTACTGGAAAGCACGTTAAGCCGTTGGTCACAGCTGTCATTGGTAGATTTTTTTTTAATTCTAGACCATACCTGGGAACTTTCTAGTTACGGAGATATTGGGGGTCACAAGTTTTTTTCTAAATACAAGTTTTGATTGTTATAACTTTAGTTTAAATACCTTCACGATCCTCCTACTATTCAATGCATACATCAGCACAAAGTTAGGAGTGAATCATACATCGAGTCCTACCGTAAAACGTGATTATTCACCCCAAAAAAAAATCGTTTCCCAGCAATAATTTTTGCGTAGAGTTATTTAGTGTGATGTGCAGAATGCTTTGTTGACGGGTGGTTGACGGCTTCGTGAAGGGTCGGTTTACACCTTGTATTGACTGTTGATGAATGTTCGTACTTTACCCACACTGAGCAGTGACAGCCGGGTGGTCTCCTCAAACTGGCGCTGTTCCTCCTTCAGCTTCAACACCTCCTCGACCACTACCTTGTGGTTTGGGCTCAGGGTCCTCAACCAGGATATTGTATTTACAGCTTTCTGGAACAGGAAATAAGGTCCATATTAACTCTACTGTAGGTTAATCGTGAAGTTTTCTGTCCGCTATTGAGCTCTTACGAAGTTCAGAGAAAATTGGACAGTAAAAAGTACCATAACTTATCCGAGACATTGTGCTAATAGTTTCGAGCTCGCTTCGCTCGCTCTTGAATTGTGAATCTTCAAGCTTTTATTTATAGGTCGCTAAAGCTCCATCTTTATGAATGGTCGAAAGAAAATCTAAGCTCGCTGCACATTATTGTTTTCTTTTTGTAAGTCACTACCAGACTACCGGTAAGAAAGATTTAATCTTATTATTTTTTTGTAAAATTGTGGAGCGGCAAACCATGTTGGCCTGGGGCGCCAAATCTTAAAACACGCCACGGTTACCTGTACCTACAGGCGTGCGGGAAGGATAAATACCACAATTTAATATTTTCATTGTAATGTTAAAATTAAACTAAACCGTTGTTCTATATCTATTATATTCTTTATTCGTTTAAACACATATTATTTAAATTTTTAAATATTCTAATATAAAACAATATAAAAAAAAACATTTAAAAATATAAAAAATAGTAGGCCACTCCAGCACTGGGAACAGGGTCCGAGCTGCCGGTGGTCAGGGCTCTTGAGAGAGGAACCTCCTAACAATACGCGCCGTGTCCAGGAGTACCGCTTTCTGAATAAAGTTCTATATTTCTATTATATTTTCTGTTGAATCAGTTTCTATTCGATAAAAAGTCTCAGAAAACAAAGCACCTTTAAGTACCAGAATAAATTCTTGTCAGAAAACAAAAACATACCAACCTTCTCCTCCCCGATCTTCAACAAATAGTTTGGCGACTCCGGCATGAAACAGAAGACGAACACGTGCGCGCACGCAACGGCCAGGTACACCGCCTGGTTCACGCGATACGAGACCAACATGCCGACAGCGTAGACGAAGATTACACCTAAAAAACGAAAAGAAAATCGATGAAAATCGTAAGTCGTTCGTCCCCTACTACATGGGACTTAAGCATAACTGGTGAAATGTGGGTGTAGGTACCAGTAGTGGAGGGTCAATTTTTGTAAGAGGTAAGCCGGAGTACATATCTTTTATGTGATTATATAATTTGTCTATAGAATACTTACTGACTGTGCCATTTTTCAAAGGGAAGCCGTTAGGAATAGAATTGTATAGAACCTTCGCAACTGGTAGGTACTATTGGTACACCTCTGCCTAACCCTTCAGGGATTACACATGTGGTGTTACGATATGAAAAAAAAACTTGTCAATGTCCTTTCTTAGATGCAAATAATAATTCATCATGGATTCGTTATGTGATTCCCTCTACGTCCATTGTAGGCCACTTACATTTAAAACGTACTGACTATATCCGAAGTAGGCATGCTGCGGTTAGAATAATGTATTAAAAATGCTACCGATTCCTTGGAAGTACAAAAAAGTAGTCAAAGCGCGAAAGTAGACGTCGAGCTACGAAATCGTTTTGACCACGCAAGAGGAAATTATAAATGGCTGACTATGGGAACACCATGTTTGTGGGTAGATTGTGTGTTGTGATCGCTATTATGATGCATTCGTCATTCGTATCGGTATCGTAAAAATAAAAAGACATAGCATTGCATCTCTAATAGATACATACCCAATTGCAGGCAAAGATCGCTAAAGATATGCAAACTGTACCTTCAAAAATCTCGACAATACGACACTGAGTACCATATCCCTATTTTTTTGTTTCTTTAAATATCTTTTATGTACCAGTCCAAAAATTGCACACCGCAACTTTACAGAAAAATCAAAATGGCGATGAAGAAACAGCCAGCTTGCAAAGAGAACAAAGTACAAAATCCTTTACCTAATTTACACACAGTCATGTTCATAGACCCCAGGGCTCCTCTAAGGGTGTCATCAGAGATCTCCTTCACGTAGACCGGCACGACTACGAAGCAGCCGCCGGCAGCCAGACCTGCTATGGCCCTGGCAGCTATGAGGGTCGACGGCATGATCGCGGTCAGCTTTATTGTCCAGGATATCTGGAATTTGAAAGGAGATTGTTTATTTCATGTGTGTGAGTTAAGGTCAGGCTTTCCGATACGAGATATTTATAGGTTTTGTTATAGGATCTACAGCTATAGGCTAGTAAATGTACTGGTAGCATGTTTGCTTATGCTTGAGGACGTAGTTATAATGTAAGTTAGGTAGTGTTATGCATACAATAAATTATTATAGTTTAACCAAACTAAAAAACACGCTTTAGTTTGGCGTCATTTTATTTCTCGTATTCTTAGCAAACCCTTTCATTTGATTCTCATATCATGGGAATGGATAAAATAAGTGATAACCGCCATCTTTGAGAGTCCGCCGTATTGAATTTAGAATGACGCCACTTAGCTAACTACGCATTGTCATCTAAACTAAATATGAATGCAAAATTTCAATTCAATCAGAAACCGAAAAGTGGGTCAAATTTAACTTCTAAGATTTTGTTACATAGTTACAGGTGAAAGTAATAAAAGCTTGTTAAAAAGGACTAAGTTAATTTAATCACATGTTGTTATGGCAACGTGGGATCATGCCCATTCTTCCCCGATATTCAGCTACCTTCATTTATAGAATATGGTTCAAATAATTTTTGTACACTTTATAAACCTTTTTGTGATTTAGCATATAAAGCGTGAAAATTAAAGGGTACAGCAGATTAGTATAAACGCACTCCTGCAGTAATTATACAGGTATTTACCTATCATATACCTAACTAAATTCATTAATGATAATTATACTAGAAACGAGAGCCTCCAAGCATGTGACCTTCGAAGCAACCTAATCCACATCAACGAGTTTGTTGTAGGTACACACAACAGTAATTAGTATGTAAAATAAATATTATCTCCTAACTACTTCGTAAGACTTAAGATCTACTTATTTACTTTGACACAATATGTGCAAAGATTTGGGTGCTGCGTCATAAGGAGCTGTTTGTTGAAACGTGGAAAAACAGTTTGCTTATCGATGCTACGTTATAACATCACGTAAGTCAGAAACAGTAACTTTACAGGAGATTGTTAAAACTGCATTATTATACCAAGGTAATGGTACATTATCATTTTATAATTTGTGTTCACTTCAAATTAAATAGAGACGTTGCTTAATTTTGATTGCCTGAAAAACCTCAAACGTCATTATCATTACGTCTACCGATTCTCTAACAAACTGCATCAAAATATTGAAACCGCCAAAAATTGCCTTACGTCGTGTTGGAACTTAAACGTCGTTATGCGAAAAACATCCTTGTAGCTCACTTAGGTAAATAAACAATATTGATGATGAGGATCTAACCTTATTTATTTCCACGAAACTATGTAGTCGCGATGTGTAGGCATACTTATATGGCAACTGCAAAATGACGCTGCACCTAAATGAGCCGGACGCCTAATTAGCAGCGTGTTTTTAGCAAGTGTTATTAATACTACGTCGAGCTGGGAAACTCTATGGTAAATCTGAAGTTTCCTCCTATAAATGGTGAAAGTGAAAACGGCACTAAGTATCACCATGCTTGTACAGATTCTGAAAAGCAGAGGGGAGGATACTGCACGTGGTTTTGGGGTAGGACTTGCAAAAACATATCCAGGGCCAGAAAAACTGTTGCACACTAACACTGCGGGTAAATTCAAAAGCATAGGGTTTCACAATAGCTAAAAATACTTACGCAAGACAGAAAAGACACAAGAATCACGCAGATCTTCCGTCCAAACCGATCGGACGAGTAACTGAAGAACGGTATCCCACATATAGCTGCCAGTGGTAGTGCCGCCGCCATCCACGAGATGTCGTTGTCCGTCAGCGGCGCCTGCGCAGGGGTAGCGTCAGACTTTAGCAGCGGCCCCATGGGGGACAGCCAGCCTATCTGGATGCCGTATGTGAAGGTTGGGATGGTTGCTGGAATTATACAAAGGGAGCTATTGTTAGTTATTGGTGTGTATTAAGTAAAGAAATTTAAAAGACTAATAGAGCCCGGGGCTGCGGGACTGTTCGAAAGAGATACCGTGGCCCTGGAACACAAAGGGCAATGAAGGAACATGGATGGGTTTTAGTCAGTAAGAGTCTGACACTCCCTCCCACTCCACCCAGAGCGGGAGAAGTCATTTGATGATTTCCCATCCGTAAAAAAAAAAAAGGCTAATAGAGTGGACATTAGGAATATTTTCATACAAATTTTTGTTCCCAAATATTGTCGATTTTGATACACGAATGCTACCTGACAAGCGAGCGTATGACCCTAGACAGAACGATTTGTTACTAAGTAGTAACAAGTATTGGATTACGATTTTCATCGTCTTGTCCCGTCTATCGTTCGTAAATATTTGAATGTCTTTGGTATTAAGAGAGTCCGCGAGTGTTTATTTTATTTGATTGTGTTTGGGTAGTGAGAGGGAGAGGAAGGCCAAAGAAAATACGGATGGATTGTGTGAGGAATGAGAAAGGAGTAAATGATGCCGTGACACCTGACAGGGGTGAATGGAAGAAGAAAACGTGTTGCGCCCCTAAATAGAATGGAACAAGGGCAGGAAGATGATGATTGTGTTTGAATGGCTTACAGCAAACAATATAAAAGTTATAGCGATCTAATCAACGACAAGCCATTTACAACTTTACAAGCTTTCACTGAACTAAGCATAATATCCAGTACAGTTTTTGGATAAGACTATACTAATTACGAGTATATCGCTAAGCAGCTTGCAAACAAATCGGTAGAGGGGTGTTCGTTCATTACAATTTTAACTAAGCTTTGAATGAGCGAAACATATAGGAATAGGCTATAACTATGAGAACATCGAAAAAAAAAAAATTGTCCGTCATCGTCAGTTAGATCACCAAAAAATGTTGGACACGTATTTTTTCTTTTATCACATAATCAAAAAAATACGACGATACAGCGCATCAAAGGTCAAGAGAGGGGGCTTGTGAGGTCCACTGGCTAGTAAAAAGTAACAGAAATTGTGACATCACGCGAGATTTCAACGATTTCAACGCGCTGTATCGTGGTCATTTTTCGTTTACAAATACATGACAAAAGAAAAATACCTGTCCAATATTTTTTGATAATCTAACTGACGGACTAAATATTTTTTTTCAGTCAAATAAATTAAGGAGCACGAAGAAGATTTCTCAAGCGGGAGTGTCGAGGTGGAACATTCAAGGACAGTTTTGAAAGAAGTTCAGGACATTAAATCCTTGATTGTGCTATTTTCACCAGGAACCGTCACATATATTTTCAAAGCTTTTCCGAGTGTTTACTGACGGCTTTCCTATGTATTCTGCGAAACTTGGACTCTTGGGCAGTCGTCCGCCAAGCCTGACTGACTAAATCTTTTGACTATGGTTATTTTGAAAGATGAAATTTAGAAAATTTGTAATTTAATTATTTTTCTTTGACATTTGTAATGCGATATAGAAAATTCTTGATTTAGTGCTTTTTTTTTGACATTGGAATTTAATTATTTTGTTTTTACAATCACTGTTATTGTCACATTTGCATGCCGAATTTAGTAGGCGGAATATTATTGTGTATGTTATAAAATCTGTAAAATACCATATTTCATTTACCTAATCTATGATATCCATGTATACCTATGTCGCGTAAATTGAAAATGCAAGTACCTATGTATTCATATGTACATAAGAGAAGTGCAAATTAACCATTTTACAAGTAAGTACACATGCAATGGGACTTCGGCTTCGGTGATGTTTTTTTACGTATTCGAGTTTTTTGTGTGTTTGTGTGTCTTTAATATTCTTTTCCTTTTATTCATTTCTCTAACACATTATTTACATTTTTAAATATTTCTATACAATTTAAAGTAATATAAAAAAAAAAACATTTAAAAGTATAAAAATAGTAGGTAGCCCACCGGCATCTGGAATAGGGTCCGAGCTACCAGTAGTCAGGGCTCTTGAGAAAGGAACCTCCTAACAATACGCGCCGTGCCCAGCGTGCTTCAAATAATATTCTTTATTATTTTGTTTAACCCTTAAACGGGCAGAACGATCCGGGAATCGCAAAATAATGCCAAATTGGCACAAGTATTATTGGTAGAAAATTTTTTTTTTTTTTTTTTTTTTTGTCTTTTGAATATTTAATGAGTGATTGATAAAAGTCTTTAAATAACCTTTGTACAACAATAGAATACCTACCAGGAACACTTTATTTAATGAATGAGCTGAAAAATATGGTGGGAAAACTATTCCCTTTGCCTTATTAAGGGTTAATGAATATGGTTTCAGTGAATATTTAGATGTGTTTATGGTTTAGGTGTTTCAGTATTATTGTTTTGTTTAATGATGGTCTGCTTAGTATCTTTAAATTGTTCATAGATTATATTATAGGAGATTTATGTATAGATATCTATGTTAGGCGCGAATTACACAGAAATGGCGTAAGGCGTAAGGCGCAGCGCGGGCATGGAATTTATAAGGAAACGAAAGAACGGCGTGCCTGCGCCGCGCCGATTGAGTGTAATTCACGACACGTCGCCTACGTACATTTTGTATGAAAACGTTTTGAAGCGGCATCATGCCTGCGTCGCGCCTTCGCCGTACGCCTTTTCTGTATTATTCGCGCCTTAGATAGGTACGTATTCATGTTGTTCATTTTAATGTACCTAACTTATGTAAAAAATGATTTTGAATGCTATTATTATGGCGAAATGTTTCCTGCTCTATAACATTTTTATGACATCCTGTATTACATACCACATTTTATGCAAATAAATACTTACTTACTTTACACCGACAAATAGGTATGGCTAGACAGAAAAAATAAGCGCATTATAGTAGCTATGTATCTAGATGTTGATCTTAATTCAGGATACCTTAGAAGGTCAACATCTGCCTAGCCTTTTCCCAACTATATTGGGGTCGGCTTCCAGTCTAACCGGATGCAGCTGAATACCAGTATTCTACATGGAGCGAGTGCCTATCTGTCCTCCACAACCCAGTTAGTACTGGGTAATACGATACCCCTTGGTAAGACTGGTTCTCACACTTTTTGGCCACTGACTACCTAACGACTGTCAAAGATCTTCAAATGACACCCGGGACCAAGTGCTTTACGTGCTTACCGAGGCACGGAGGAAACTCAGTATGTTTGGGTATAGACTATCCAAAAATTATTTTCTGTAGTTATAAACAAAATTCTGCCTCGTTGGTCTTGTAGTCGTAGGCGTGACTGCTGAGCATGAGGTCCTGGGTTCGATTGCCGGGTCGGGCAAAGTGTTACTGGGTTTTTATAAGGAATTTCTCAGGAGTAGCCACGGAGTCTGAATTTGTGCCCAGATGATGGAAATAGGTTCGCCTCCTCTTACATGGGACTTAAACATAACTGGCGAAACGAGGATATATCTACTCTAAGGTACACCTCTGCCTATCCCATCGGGGATTACAGACGTGATGTTATCAACAAACAGTATTCCAAAAACGTAAACCATTTTCAGCAGAACTGTCCAAACACTAACTTTATTAAGATAAATTAGGTACTAGGAAAACGTCCGTACAGTCACGAGCACCAATATGTAAACACTTAACAACTTTTAAAAGTGTTTTTCTCCTACTGTTCTGATTAAAATTTCATGTTGTTACGAACATAGTATTTTGGAACTCATATTTTTATGAAAAAGATCCTATCTCCAAGTTACAATCGTTATTTCTCGCGAAAATTGCTTTTAAATTTAAGTGAATATTATGTAACCAAAGAGATTTAAAAGACATATAGAGAGGACATTGGGAATATTGCCATACAATAATTTTCATCCTAAATATTTTCGATTTTGACACACGAATGCTACCTGACAAGCGGGCGTATGACACAGATGACACTAGACAGAACGAATTGTTACTAAGTAGTAACAAGTTTTGGATTACGATTTTCTTCGTCATGACCCGTCTATAGCTAGGAAATATTTAAATGTCTTTGTGTCCTATGAATGCGACCTGACAAGGCGACGTATCGCACTGGACTGATCGACTTGTTACTAACGTGTAACAGGTTTTGGAATTGTTATTTTCTTGGTCTTGTCCCGTCTATAGCTAGTTATGTTTGAATGTCTTTGTATGTAACAGTCAAAACTGTTAATCAGTCAAAACCACTTTTGACTGGTGTCAGTCAAAATCCTTATTAGGTTAAAATGCGTTTTCTCCATTAAAAATATGTTGTTTCAGAGCGTTGTAATTACCTAGTCCTGATTACTACAACATAATGTTTTGCAAAGGGTCACAAAAAAAAAACCTAACAACCTAATAAGTTTCTAGGTAAATGTTAGTTTTTGTTAAAATAGTTTCACCGGTCAAAAGTAGTTTTGACTGATTAACAGTTTTAACTGTGACATACAGGGTGTAAACGGACCCTTCACGAACCAAGCATTCTGTACATCAAACTAAGTAACTCTACGCAAAAAATATTGCTGGGGAACGACTCTTTTGTTTTGGTGAAAAATAACCTTTTACGGTAAAACTCAATGTTACGCACACAAAACTTAGTGCTGATAGATGCTTTGAATAGTAAACGGGTCATGGAGTTAATTAAAGTAAAGTTAAAACCTTAAAAAGTGTTATTAAAAAAAAACTTATGAAAAAATTGGAACTTTGACCTCCAATATCTCCGTAACTAAAAGGTTCCCAGGTATGGTCCAGAACAAAAAAATGACCGCAATGACGGGGAGAACAAGTGCCTTTCGGCTTCGTTAAGGGTCTTTTTACACCCTTTATACACATATTGGTGCTCGTGACTGTACATTCAATGTACGTAATATCTGAAAATATGATGCGATGTTGCGAACTTTGCACCTATGAGTCAACATTGTGACTTGCCGTTTCCAGTTTCACGAAATACCTCTAATACATGATGATGCAAATACATTCATAATTTTAAATTGTTTATTTATTCTGTTAATGTAATAACGGAGCGGTGTTTAATGGCTATAATTACGTTATTTAGAAAATGCTTGAAGTTTTCAGGGTTTTTTTCAGTGTTTAGTTGGAGGTCATGTTTACCTATTGACGTTTACGAGTGATAATTACGATTTTAATGAACAACGATTTTAATAAGCCTTCTACCATTTACCTGCTTTTGTAGAGAATTTCAGATGGTTTTATTGTTAGTCGGGTTTTATTTCAGTATTTTAAATGAAACTAGATACTGTAAGACACCGTTAGAGGCATATACGGGGTGGAAGTGACACCTATGCGAAAACGGTTACCACGTATTCAGTACCTACATCAATCTGAGTCTACATAGAAATTTTTCATCGGTTATTAAAAAAAACTGCTTTTTCATACAAAAGCGCAATACCTACACGGTCAAAATGTATGGAACAACAGATTTTTTTTTATAACCGATTAAAATTTTCTATGTGTGGGGGGGGGGGGGCTAACCGTTTTCGCGTCGGTGCCTTCCACCCAGTTTTGAAAGCAAAGAACCTCAACCGATATAGAAAAATGATTGCGTAAAACGTAGTTTATCCTCTGGCTTCGTTTTGTACAAAGACATTCAAATATTTACGAGCAATAGACGGGACAACACAAAGAAAATCGTAATCCAATACTTGTTACTACTTAGTAACAAATCATTCTGTCTAGTGTCATACGCCCGCTTGTCAGGTAGTGTATTCGTGTCAAAAACGAAATTGTTCGGGATCAAAATTTTTGTATGAAAATATTCTCAATATCCGCTCTATAAGTCTTTTGAATCTCTTTGGTTTTGTACTACAATTCTTTAATTCGTTTTCGTTCGTTTGTTGCTATATTAAGATCTAAAGTTTATTGAACCATACCCAAACATTGCGTATGCAAGCCGCAAGCCAATCGGCATAACTGCGTGCAATCCGTGCAAATAATTACAAGTCCGTATTAATAAATCACGCTCATTTGAAATTCCCTCATACGTTTCGTTTCATTACGTAGGTACCGAGAGATGAGAACTAATATAACATCATCATCATCATATCAGCCCGGAATCACCCACTGCTGGGTACAGGCCTCCCCTTTTTTCTGCCACACTTCTCGCTTCTGTGCGTCCCGTATCCAGGTGTTTACCACGACTTTGACAATATCGTCAACCCAACAAGCTTTAGGGAGGATTTCTTTGGCCACCACTCAGTCAAAGGCTTGCTCCATCGGCCATCTCCGCGTCTAGCCTGGTGTCCTGCCCAGTTCCACTTGAGGCGCACCGCCCGGTCCCCGACTTTCGTCCGACGGCGGATTTCGGTGTTACGAACTCGATCTAAGAGGGTTATGCTGAGCATGGCTCGCTCCATGGCCCTTTGTGCTATGGTGGACAGTCTCCTTTGTGAGCGTCCATGTCTCGGCACCGTAGGTTATTGTTGGCAGGACACATTGGTTGAAAAGGCGGGTTTTTAGGTATAACATGATGCCTGTAATCCCCGAAGGGTTAGCCAGACTTTACCCTTATTTCGCTAGTAATAAATGTGGGGCAAGCCTATAGCCATCAACCGGACACAAATCTAGACTATGAGGCTGCAACTGAGAAAATCTTAATGGAAACACCCAATAACATTACCCGACCTGGGAATAGAACCCAGGACGTCATGCACAGCAGTCGCGAGAACTGACGTGACATGGTTAATTATGATTGGTTTCAGAACCAATTACAAGAGTAGGTTTTTAATATGGGCTTTGATTATGATCCATAATCAGTGCTATTTTACGCTTTTCTGAAATCTTTGAACGCTGGTAGAGGGCTAAAAAATGTATTTTTTTTGTGTTCTTTAGGAGCAACTTTCCGGACCAAAATAGATTCGAAAAAAAAAATACGCAATATAATAATGTTATAATGACAGTTTTGTAAATATTACAAGGTAATAAATATTTCCGAGTTTTGTCATTTTGTTTACCAGCTAACTAAAGGTGCTGAAATAGGTACTACATTGTTCTCAGAATAATAGAAAGTTCTACAATAGGATGTGCTGTTATCAAATACGTGAGATAGTTTCATGTTTTCTCAGACAGTTAACACTGCGATTGTGTCAGTTATTTGCTGACGCTACATTCTTGCCCTTCGCTAACATCAGTGATGTGCTGAATTGTTGAGGAGCTCTGCTCGGGTGACAATAGAGAAAAGTAATTTTCCCAGATATGTGACCCAGCTAGATCCATTTTTCGCCCCCGTAAACCCCTATATTGCAACTTTCGGTTGGAGTATGGGTAGCCTTATGCTGAGGTCAAACGAGCTTAATTTTTTGAGCTGTGAGTCGCGTAATTTACGCTGCATTCGGTTTCATACTCTAAAATTTTTCTAAGTCCTCGCTCCATAGCGCCCCTAGAAAAAATTTCTTAAATTAAATTGACGTTAGGTTAGGTTACTTTAAACCCTGCAGACAGTCTCTACAGACTAACGACAGTCTCTACGGGCTACATCGACTTTTTTATAGTGCCCCGTTTCGTAATCACTGATCCAACTTTCATCGAAATCGTTAGGAGTCGTTTTCGTGATTATAACTATTGCTCATTTAATAGATGGAAAGATGGATTTCAACTCTGATTTCATTCAGTAGGTACACGAATTTGCTTAGATGCTATGCAACACTTTACATAGCGCATCTAACTGCATTTAAAATGCAGTCCGGCTGCATAAAATCGACCTACTCTTCACAACAAATTAATATTGTTCCAACAGCATCAACCGGCCTGCACTTGACCGCTTTAATTCTGACTTTGTAAGCAATGTTACACAAATATTAGCATCAAAGGGTACGTCAGCGAACGTGACGGACATTAACATCAAGTTAAGACATTCTTCAAACCGAACTATCCGTAATAATTTAATTAATACACCCTTGAAAAGTACTCACCTACTAAAGCAGTGAAAATCTGCCGTTTCGCACTACTTTCGTTTTTTCCCCGGTCCATATTGGCTGAATGAATACGTTCTCTGAATCCAAAATTGAAAAAAAAAACAAAAGTCGTGTGTAGGTTATTTTTTAACAAGACACTTCACTAAAAATAGACTCATGACAAAAACAACAATTCTCCTTATCACTTTTCGTAGTTCGCGGTTTACGTTTTCATTTAAAATGTCAAAAAAAATCGCGATTATTTCATTGCGCTTGCGACTCAACTGACGTCTGTCAAACGACTACTTTTTATAACCTATAATCATCAACATGTGTGTACCTACTAGCTAACAGTTATGCAAACACAATGTTATGTCATACTCTTCAGTTTTCCTTAAATGATTCTTATCATTCAGTGATAGAGTTTAAATTTATATGAAATGCATTTTATCAACGGCTTGTGGGGTTTTGGCGGTGTACCGGCTGACCGATTTCGTTGACCGTTCTTTAGCAATTAGGCAAGCGAATTAAGACCTTGAAAATTAAGTCTTAAAGTCTATTATGTATCGTCGTGTGGGGGTTGCCTAAACATGGTGTTCGTACATTCAGTCATTGGGTTTCCCTGCGGATTCAAAGAAAGCATCAATGATTCCGTACTGATATGAAGTAGTGCCGCATTTGTAGTTGAGTCTTCATTGAAATCAACGGGTATTTTTCCTGTTACAAATGGTCTTGTTATTGGAATTAATTTGCCCGTTCTGGGAACATGGGCGCCTTCTAGAATCTTCAGAAAATTACACAGACGAAGATTTACTTGAAAGGTGAGCATTTTATAATACTTTCTGAAATGTGATTGATTATTTTTTTAAATTACAAAATGGGCCTGCTCTTGACCTCGATCACGCCTGACGGAAAGCGGTAGATGAGGTCTATGATGGAACGAACGTGCCCAGAAGATGCCTGTTCACTCTTGCTTTGAAGGTAGACGGGTTAAATATAGGAGGGAACACAGATACACAGAGAGTTCCACACTTTGGCTGTGCGCACAATAAACGTGGAGGAGAAGAAATGACTATGGGAAGTGAATTCCACATTTATTTAACTAAACACAAACAGACACACACACACACATACAGGACACAGGTTGGCCGAAGCAAGCACCTTTTCAAATGGAGATTCATAATGACTCTGCCCTGGAGTGTAAATGTGGTGCTGCCCCACAAACGATGGGACACTTGATATCGTGTCCTGCCTGTCCTGTTGCTTTCGCATCACAGGAGCATCATGATGGACGCTACTGAAAGATCCAAACGCGTCGCCAAATGGGCTGACTCAATTTTAATTGTCATCACATCGACACGCAAAGAAGAAGATTTAACCAAAAGGAGCGTTTTCCCGCACTAGGTATTTCTCGTATTTATAAAGCCAAATCTTTTATCGTTCAACCTAACTAGGGACATTAATATCCTTATTACTTACTTAGTTACCAAATACCTATGTAATGGAAATCGAACCCACAAAACAGCGTACAATGCCGCTGGGATTCGCACAGGCGCTGTGCCAACCGTAAGTACCGTTTTTCCTTGACGCATAGCTAACTGAGAGGCATGTATGTCTATGGATATCCACACAAATAAAAGCTAACTACTAGTACTACTACTCCTCCAAAGACTGCCTCGTTGGTATAGCGGTCGCACAAGCGCTACTGCGATCTCGAGGTCTTACGTTTGATTCCTAGGTCAGGCAAAGTGTTATTGGGTTATTCCAGCAGATATTTCCCAGTAGCAGTCCCGAGTCCGGATTTGTGTCCGATTGATGGCAATAGGTTCGGCCTTAATTACATGGAACTTAAAAACAACATGGGTCGTGTTAAAGACAGTGCCCTGTACTGCAGCAGGAAGCAAGCCTATAGGAATTTGCACCTTATGTAACATCAGTTAAGACCAATTACGGTCGAGTGCGACGTAACTGTTACTGCATGCATGGCCAGAATGCAATGTATGGAGTACATGCCTATATGCTACAAACAACTAGTTTGGTTTATTAGATACACGGCTGTTGTGGCATGCGGTAGTAAATCCTCCTCATCCTCAGGAGATGTTCATAAATCATTATCATCATAATCCACATCCTAACTTCATCCACTGCTGGGCCTCTCTTTGCTTGTGACAAGCTCCACGTTCTTGTGCCAGCCTCATCCAGGATATTCCCGTGATGGCAACTATATCGTCTGCCCATCTCGCCCTCCGACGACCAACACTTCTCTTTTCAGTGTTAACTTTATAACTAGGGAATCCAATCCGGCAAATGCGGGATCCCGCGATTGCGGGTGATCCCAATACATGCTCATTTTAATAAGTGCTCATTTTGAAAAGTGCTATTTTGAGAAGTGCACATTTTGCGAAGTGCACATTTTGCGTCAAACCCTGCTTAGGTATGGCTCCAGCGCGCAACGTGACTATCTCAATTAAATATTGACAAGAGAGGTTTAATACTTATCTAAGGATGTGGTTAGCACATTGAGAATGCAAATAACATATCATAAAAAGATGTTCTTACCCTATATGTAAAGTGTTTCTACAACGTACATAAGAGATATAAAATATTGAAATTTGAAAAGAACTGTTTTGCACCCGCGACGATTGCATTTGCAAGAGTTTTTGAGTTGTTGGGTTTGATTCCCGGGTAGGTGAAATTGGGTTTTTGATTATGAATTTCTCCACAGCAGCCACAGAGTCTGGATTTGTGCGCCCGATTGATGGCAATAGGCTTGCCTCCTATTGCATGGGACTTAAAACACTGGGAAATTGTCCTTCTGGCTGTCCCGTTGGAGATTACAGACGTGATATTATGATGTTATTTAGGATAGGAACCTTAAATCCTTAACCTGACCATGGACAATCTGATGAATGCCTTGACAACTTGAAAACCCGGTGAAGGAGGCCGTCTAGGTGTAGTGTAGTGTACTATTCATCATCATCAACATGATATCAGCCCGGAATCACCCACTGCTGGAAATAGGCCTCCCCTTTCTTACGCCGCACTTCCCGGTTCTGTGCGTCCCTTATCCTTATGCGACCTGGTTGTTGGTCTGCCAACATTCCTATTTTTCCTTTTAAGACTAAATGCACGATTCTGTTACGGGAATGTATCCTTTATTACATTAGTCAAAAGATATGTAATCAGTCGTGCTTCCGATCAGGTTCGATGTCCCACGCTGCCTGCAGGTCGCTCTTCAGTTTCTCGGGTATTTCTGGATTAACGCCCGTATGTATAATTTCTGGGGGCTCTCCCTGTGGATGGGGTTGGTCAATCTCCTGGATCGCTTCGATCACCTCGCCAGTCGTCTTGTACGATACTATCGTTGATTTTACGAAATCTCTGTAAAATGATTATCAGGTTAGTTTGATTTGTCGTCATCATTTGTCCAGCGAAGTATCTTGGGGTCGGCTACCTCGATGCACCTGAATACCAGTTTTACATGCAGCTACTGCCGATCTGACGTCGTCCACCCAGTTATTGGGTAACACGAAGCCTCTTAGCAAGATTAGTTGGTCTGGTTGTCAGACTAAGCCGTACTAGTGGGTATGACTACCCGTTAAAACTATCAAACATCTCTTAATGACATGCTTTACATGCTTTCTATCTAATCGTGTAAGCGGTTAGGGGTTAGGGAAGATCTGTCTACAAGATGTCCATCTACAGAATAATGATGATGATGATGGAGCGGTAGCTCACCTGAAGTAGAAAGCCTTGACGAAGACCGCGGGCTGGTACTCATGGCCGCAGCGTTCGGGCCCGAAGCTCATGATGCCCATGAGTCTGTTCTGTTGCACGGCGGGGGCGCCTGCGTCGAACTGAGAGCAAAGAGTGGAGTGAACGAGATATACTGTACCTAAAACTTCTCGTGCTTGAGTTCGTTCGCTGGACAAAAGCACATTTAAGCTGCTGTACCTACCTACAATTATTTCACAGTTATTGTATTGTATTGTATTGTATAACGGGCTGGTTTCCGCAACTCCACGTCAAAGCGCGTATTTTTTTAATTTTTTTATATATATATTTCACAGTTATTTTTGATATTTAAAACAATTGCAACTACGGTGGGACTGGTGAAGTTACTGGTGGGATGCTTCTTGGGTTGGTATCGGAGGTAAAATAAATTTTGAATGGACTGTATGCGAGTTTCAGACAAATTAACCATATTTTAGCGACTTAGGGCGCGTTCCCAGTATGACGTGACGACAGATTATCGTGTCGTTTATCGGCTTGTGTATTTGAATGTGGTTCACATACAGGACGACACGATAAACTGTCGGCCACGACTTTTACCAACTAAAAACCAACGATAAATTAATCATCACGTCCAAATGGCAACGCGCCCTGAGGTAGGGACTATTTATTTATGCTTTCTTGTTTCTAAATCGATACTACTATAAGCCCTATAGGTAAATACTACTATCGCATTTCTGTTCTCAAGGATAAATTATTATGCTCATAGGCTAGATCTTGGAAACGTACCAACTTATATTTTTCTTACATTACGTAAAGTAATTTACCGCTAGTTCAGGGGCGTAGCTACGGCCGCCGTATCAGCCGTATCAATTATACGGGGCCCCCGAGTAACAAGGGCCCCTGATGAGGAATAAAATCACAAAATCTTCGCACAATATTAAATATTCTTCTTGATAAAAGATAAAATGAAAATATAACTTAACACTGTCCAAAAAGCTCCAGTTTTTGAGATCGCTTCGCTTACTTTTTGATGAAGACTTTACCAATCACGGTCCAGAAAGCACCATTATTTTTCGAACTCGCTTGGCTCGCTTGTCGATGAAAACTTAAACCCTTTTAGAATGCTCTAATTTTCTATCTTCTTGATGCAAGTCAGGATGCTATTTTCTCTTAGTTTTGCAAAAATCATTTGTTTGTTTTTCTCCTCTTTTTGGGCTTCGCCGCACTCGGGTTCAAAGGGCCCCAAAAAAAATTGATACGGGGCCCTACCAGAACTAGCTACACCACTGCGCTAGTTATACAAACAATGACGTTATAGACAAGATTTTAATCTCGGCATTTGTTGAGACTGCTCAGAGCAATAAGAGTCAATGATGCGTTTTATACGATTGTTATCGATGCTTTAATAAGTTACGCGAAAAATTTGTTCTCTATTTTTAGCATGTATCTAGTGAGGTCAAGATATCTAGTAAAACCTGGTCCTATATACCAGTGTCTTGTTCAATTAAGGTACAAATTGTTTTGTCGTCTATATTATACGACTTTTTTAAAACGTTTCGATAGATGGCGACTGGCGACATGCCGCCTTTTGTCTTTTTCATAGCAACTAGTCTGACTTGGTCTGTCATTGCGATTGGGTACCTTTGCCGCTGCGGTCTGCGGTCTGCAGATATCATTAGGCTTTTTCCAACTATGTTGGGCTCGGCCTACGGTCTTAACGGAGGCATCTGAATACCAGTGTTATACACCGTGACTTTTTAGTCGTCTTACAAAGGTGGTCCACTCAATGTGCCCGACATAAAATAGTTCTAGGTGCGATTTTTTTTTTACCTACCGTAATAGGTACAAAGAAAAATAAATAAACATTAGAACAAATTATGAAACATCCTGTTAATGATGTTTACATGTCAAACGGGAGAATATACCTATCCAGCGCTCGAGTCCAGTAGATTATCGCTCACAACAGGGTGTTTTAACTTCGTCATGCGTCATAATCTATACATATAATAAAATCGTAAAAATCCAATTGGATGTTCCGACTTGGCGCTAAAACTACTGCATAGATCCTGTTCAAATTTTGCACAAATATTCCTTATAGGCTTCTTCACAACTTAGGCTATATATTATCACGCTACTCGCTTAAGGGGGTGAGCAATATTGCATTATGTCAGTATCCTTCATTTGTTTGACGTTTCAGTCATGACAAGCACCAGAACGGCTATTTAAAACTTATGTCAACAGAGAAAACAGCCTAGCGGGTTCTTGAACGTTCTGTAAGCTACGGGTTGCAAGTTCAAACCCCACTATTACTTTCACTTTTTGTAATTTGTTTGAATATTTTTTGATGCTTTTAGATTTCCATTTTGTTTTTGTATTGACATCGTTTGCATTTCCGTTTTTCTCCTTTTTTCTTTAAACTTTTCTCCAAAAATAATAGAGAAGTATGGAAGAAGATGACATGCTGCGCCGACCCCGAAAAAATTGAGATAACGGCAGGAGAATGATGATGATGATTTCTACAATAAGTTCTTGCTTTACTAGAAGTCTGTTTCCTTCTCGATTTGCAAAATATCAGTAATCAATCGCAGTTTGGAATTTTATTTTGGAATTTTATTGTTCTTTTATAGATTGGTATAGTGTTCAGAAGCGAGCATGAGGTCCTGGGTTAGATTCCCGGCCGTCGGGCAATGTGTTATTGAGTTTTTCCACTAGCAAATTCTAGCAACTACGAAGTCTGGTTTTGTGCCCGGTTGATGGTGTATCGCCACTATAAAAAGTACTACAGCAACATATTACAAAAATTACTACAGCGCCATCTATGACGCAGGACATGAACTAAACATCGAAATACGTCTAAATTCTGCCTGGGTCAAATAAATCGCCCAAATAAAGTTATCCGCGATTTAAGACTTTATAGAAGTACCCGACAACAACTGTTGGGCAGTAGCCCACCAGACATTACACGGTCGGACTATCCTCCCTTTTCTATGGGGGATGAAGAACTTTACAACCTGTTCTTTATACCCTAAAATGGCAATAGGCTCGCTAAATATTTCATGGGAGTTAAACATAACTGACAAAATGTGGGTGTACTACTAGGTACTATATATACTCATCTGTTTTCTTATTAAAATATATGTATTAAAAAACAGATAGGTAATTTTATAACAAACACGACGGTATAACGTTTTGTTTTTTTAATTAGCCTATTCTGTCCCACTGCTGAACAAAGGCTTTCCCCATTTCCTTTCCAACTCTCCCGGTGTTTTGCCTTCTCTGGCCAATCAGTCAGGAACGAGTCCAAATCGTCAAACCAGCGTTTGTTGGGCCTGTCTCATGACAGTCTTCAGGTACCTACTGTATGACTATTCTGGCCCATCTGTCCTGACCCATTCTGGAAATGTGACCCGCTCAGTCCCATATGAACCTCTTACACTTATCGCCAACATCGGCGATGCCTGTCTTGGAGCGTATTGTGGTGTTGCGTATTCAATCGGTGATTTTGATGTTTAAAATCCATCGCTCTTTGGCAAACCTTGAATTTGGACTTTTCAGCTGCCGTTAAAGATCATGTCTGGGTACCATAGGTTAGGATAGGCAGGATACACAGGTCGACAAGTTTACACTTAAATGAGATTCGAAAGTATAACGTTGTCTAAGTAAAAACGGTCAAGCCTAGCGTCTGTCGCAGTTTTAAATTTTCCTAACTTTATGTTTAGGCAACCCATTCGTTATAATTTTTAAGTAACGTTTTTTAGCCTTTATTGTCCCACTGCTGGGCAAAAACCTCCCCCATTGCCTTCCATTCTTCTCTCCGTGCGGTTTTCTTCGTCCAATCTGTCCGAAACGCTTCTAAGTCACTCGCAGTCAGTTCGCTTCACCAGCGTTTTCTAGACCTCCCTCGGCGACGACGCCCGTCTTCTGGCATCCACTGCGTGACGACTCTGGCCCACCGGTCCTGATGCATTCTACAGACGTGGCCCGCCCAATCCCACTCCAAACTAGCAGTCTTATCGCCCATATCAGCGATTCCAGTTTTTGAGCGTATTGTGGTATTGCGAATTCTGTCGCTGAGCTTAATACCCAATACGCTACGTTCCATCGCCCTTTGGCCAACCTTGAGTTTGGACTTTTGCTTTTGGGTAAGGATGGGCAGAATGCACATGTCGATGAGATTGCGCTTCAGGGATAAAGGTGGTCACCCTTCATCAGCGACTTCATGGACCAGTACCTCTTCCAGGCGTTCTCGACTCGGCAACTCTCAAACTCAAATGTACTCATCGACGTAGTGAATTTCTAGCCCATCTACCTCAACCCTACTTTTTACGCTATTGGTGATGACTTTAGTCTTTTTTATGTATATTCAACATATTTTTCATTCGGTGAACAGTTGGGGGGGGTCTGTATTAGGCATTTTTTCTATACTAAGCAGGCTTTATTTACAATTGTGGAGTGAAGAGAAATAACGAAAATAACTAATAACTGAGATAATAACTGTTTCACTCGCGGCACGTCTTTAACGTGACGTCGTTTACACGTCCACGTCTTTTAGATGTGGCTGCACTAGCATTTTAACTTCGGAGCAAAATATTAAAAAAATAAAAGCAAAAATATATAAAAGCGAAAGGTCACTCACTCACTCACTCATCACGAAATATCGAAAACCGCTTGACGTAAAAAGATGAAATGAGGCAGGGAGGTAGTTTATAGTTAGTAGACGTCCGCTAAGAACGGATTTTGCGACAGGGCCGGATTAAGGGGATCTCAGGGCTCTCGCAAGTTTGTATGAAAGTCCTTCATTTTTTGTGCTACAAGCTTGAAATTTGGCAGGGAGGTAGTAAATAGTCAGTAAAATTTTGCGGCAGGGCCGGATTAAGGAGGTCTAAGGGCTCTCGCAAAAAGTCTCTTAATGTTTTAAATCAAAAGCAAAATCTCACGACATCTCACCAAGGGGAGAGGGTTGAAAAATCGCCAAAATTGCCTCACGTAATTAATGGACGCCCCCTAACCCAAGTATCTCCTTGCTTAAAAGGTGATCTCCAAATCATTTGTGTGATAACTTTATGAACCTAATTGAAATAAACATTCTTTTTTTTTAACACTTTTCTCGACCCGGGAATCGATCCCAGGACCTCATGCTTAGTAGTCGCTCTTGCGACCACTCGAGGCAGTCTTACACATACATTTTCCACGCAAACGAAGTCGCGGGCAACAGCTAGTATTTAATAATATTTTAATTTTTAAATTATTAAAATCTCATAAATACCTATTTTTTTTTTATGAATGCTTAATAGTCATTGGATACATGAAGTGGGCTGCCGTTGTAAGATGACTAAAAAGTCACGGTGTATATGGAGCGACTGCTTATCTGACCTCCACAACCCAGTTAGTACTGGGTAATACGATAACCCTTAGTAAGACTGGTTGTCAGACTTTCGGGCCACTGACAACCTGTAACGACTGTCAAAGATCTGCAAATTACAGCCGGGACCAAAGGCTTAACGGGCTTTCAGAGGCACGGAGGAAGCTCGGTATGTAATGGGTGTTCCATCCACGGACCAACCTAGGTAAGAGCGGCATAACCTTAAGATAGACCCGAGCGGCTGTTATTATTTAGCCACGAGCTCCTCTCGGACTTTGGCATCGTACTTAAATATCTGTCAAATTCCGCTGTCCGCAGCTAGTCCGGTCATCCCGGTTTGAACGCGTCTATACAGAAAAATGAAGTAACAAAGCCATACCAAGCAGGCATCCCTGGTGCCATTCCTCAGTGAAGCACAGAAAAAGTCGGGAGTGAACTGGAAGCCGTTGACGAGCTGGTAGGCGTCCATGCAGTAGCTCTGCGAGCGCACCTTCAGACGAGCCGTCATCAGGTCGGGAGTGTGCTCCCTGAACGACGTATCGGTGCCCTACACGTGTTGAAAAATAAGTTAAGTAATTAGGCGCTACTTTGCGGGAATCCACTATCATTATTTGCCTAGCCTTTTCCCAACTATGTTAGGGTCGGCGTCCAGTCTAACCGGATTCAGCTGAATACCAGTATTTTACATGGAGCGACTCCACAACCCAGATACTGGGTAATACTTGTTGCCAAATTTCGGGCCCCTTACTACCTGTAACTTTGCGGAAATCCATGACAGTTATATGTTATGCAGCACCGCACTGCCGCCCGCTAAAACACCTTCCTCATGCGCATATTACTGCGAGCTGCAGGTCTTTGCAGGCTTCCATTATCACAGTCTGGATCTTGTTAAGCCGAATTAAAACAAAATATTCTGTATCGTTAAGTCCCATCGGACGTGAATCAATTGCCATCAATTGAACCGTAAATGGAAAGACTTAATAACCATATGCTGGCTGTTGTGCTTGCAAACAGTATACCATTGTGTACACCGATTGATCTCCATAGAAGAAAACAAAGTGTCAACGTCTAACAATGTACAGACTCCAGAGCATCAAGCCACTACAATCTCTCTTTCTTTTTAATAGATTTTCAAATTTATCCCATAAAGCATTTGGTTCAAGATTGATAGGGAAAATTTGAAATTTTCGGGTGGTTTGATGTGCTGGCGCCTGTACATACGATGTCCTTAAACTATGATCACCACGTCTAATCGAATAGCGATTAGACTCTAGATTTGGTCGTGACAATGCTGAAGGATGTACATTACCCTGGTAGTCCCCCACCCTGTGACCACGATGAAGCTCTGCGCGAACGGTTCCTTGATACCCTCGTAGATCTTTAGGTGGCTCACATGTCTATGGAAGTCTAGAACAAACAGTTTCTCTATATCGTACCTCAGTCAAGAATGTAGTACCTACTTAAATTTATTATGTCAGATAATTTACATTTCATCACCAATTACTCAACTATCTTCTTCAATTCTGCAATCTAAGACCGGCTACAGTGATTCACCAACCGTCGTTGGTGCGTAGCCTAGGACCTGCACATTGCTCGACCATCAGTTTCTAGCATTCAATGCTCTTCTAAACATTTTTTCACAAACTCCATCAGCCCCATCAGAAAGCCCTTGACCCTGTTTTTCATTCAATTACAATAAAACGTACTTTACACCCGACAAAAAGTTTAAAATAAGCTAGCTAAGAACTACTGACCTAGATTCTCAGAAAGTTTCAACAGCGCCACATCAGCATGAGGTACCGGCTCTTCTTCAAACTTGGGGTGCCGGACAGCTCCTGCCACGTCGACTAGAGTACCTCCTTCATGAGGCCGGGCACTACCCACGCGGACTTTCACGTACTGGCCCAGAGTTTTGAGAGGGGATACACTGAGGACGCTGTGGGAGACAACTCTTATTAGCTCATTATCGGCCTAGCCTTTTCCCGACACTGTGTAGAGGTCGGGTTTCTGACTAACCGGGTTTCAGATGCGGCTGAATCTAAGTATTTTACAAGTGACTGCCTCTCTGACCTCCACAACCCGCTTATTGGGTAGCACCGCAGCACGATAACCCTTGGTAATTTAGCCGACAAGTATTTTTTTGCTTAAATTCTTAAAAGTCGTAACTCATAACGTAAAAGTTTGGCAACGCATCGCCACCACAGTCTTTGGTATAACAGTTGCTTATTCGTGTAGTTGACAGTAACTGAAAAGACATGGGACAGTTCTATCTACAGATTTGTAACAACCTCAAGATGAGTCGCTTCCAACGGACGTCATCTAGCTACAGCGAATTGCATAAGGTTTAAATTGTTTTGTGTTTGTTTCATGCATGTGTTCGGATAGCTCCGGTCCAAATCTGCGACAAATCGATCGGACCATGTCTTCAAAGATGCAGAAGTAGAAGATTTGGCACAGTGTAATCTCATTCAGAATTGTCTCACATTGTTTACCGATCACAAACTTTGTTACTTACTAATTCAAGCAATGAGCTGCAGTGACCACCCAGTTAATATCGACAATGGTGCCCGCACACCACAACCGTCCATTTATAATGATGGCCGCCATATACGGAAAGTTCTTCGTATCCGTGGCGTTACCCCCTCGGATCCTTAGGTTGGTCTTCGGGTCCGTGATGAAGATCTGGTGTTCATTCTTGATCCGAAGACTCTGTTTGTTGTGGTGTCCACTGCGACGCATGTCGTCGTATATATTTGGCTCATATCCGCCAAAGTTTCTCATTTTGAGGTCTTTGAAAACATAATAACGTTACGGTTTGATCACAAGCTAAGAAAGCAAGTAATCTAGTATTTCTTCGCTTGGAAATAAAGTCGAAAGGCGACCTAACAGTACCCACTGTTAGGTCTCTGGTACTTTATTTCCTCATCATTCAAATGAATCGTGACAGGGGTAACCTTGTTGATCTAGTAGTCCCAAACACAACTGCTGAATAGGTATGAGATCTTGGATTCGGAGTCAAGAATTTCCCAGTCCTGGGTCCGATTTCCAAGTCACGTTTAGTGTTATTGGGTTTTTCCATCAGGAATTTCTCAGTAGCGGCTTCGGAGTCTGGATTTGTTCCCAGTTGATGGCAATAGGCTCGCCCCCCTATACAAGACACTAAAATATAACAGGCATGGCGTGTAATGAGGGTGTACTATAAGGTAAATCTCTGCCTAACACTTTGGGGATTTCAGAAGGGATATTTGTTATCTTAGGAGACACAGAAACGGCGTGAGGCGTAAGGTGCGCGCAGGCGTGGAATTTATAAGGAAACGAAAGAACAGCGTGCCTGCTCCGCGCCGCTTGAGTGTAATTTAAACACGTCGCCTACGTACATTTTGTATGAATATGTTTTGAAGCGGCATCTTGCCTGCGTCGCGCCTTCACCTTACGCTATGATTCTGCGATTTCCGCCTACTCCCGTGAGAAGGTGTAGGTTTATTTACGTGCGATTGTTCGCACGGCGACCAATCAAGTTATGCAAAACCAGTTTTTGCGGATCTCTCATTGTACAGGAAATCTATACAAGGCGAAGCCATGTTATACTAGAAATATATAACTTGATATGTCGCTGTGTGTACGTATGCCGTTGATACTGGCTTAGTTGACTATTTAGCAGGGACAGAAAGTTTGTTACTGTTAGTATACCTAATCCCTTGCTGAGCAAAGGCCTCTCCTCATGACTTTCAGCTCTTGCGATCCTGGGCTAATGTGGGCCACTGGTCATTGGTTTTATCCAGCTTGTCCCGCCATCTTCTAAGAGGTCTGGTTATTTTGGCCTACAGATCGATGACAGATTTTTACGACAAAATAAAACTTACCAACGGATTTATAACTTCTAACTCCATAATTTCTAGTGCAACTTAAAGTTAATATTACCAAGTACAAATTATTCCACATCTTACAACTATTAAGGTGTGTATAACACGTGTATGTAGTACATGGTAGGTATGTATGTGATATGAATTTTATTGTTTTGGAGTTATTATTTATTGCTGCTTTTCCTATTGCTTTTTTATTTATTTATGTTTTTATTCTGAATTGTGAAATGTTTGGCTGGAGTAGGTACCTACCGGATGCCAATATAATTTATGTTACCCATTGCTAATTTTAATTTTCTTACAGACTTCAAAAATGGAGGAGGAAGTTATAACTAATTCGTCGAGAATCGTATTTTTCATACGTATAAACCGATTTCTCCAAGAATATTGCCGACAAAAAGGGCACTCGGCGCATACATAACTTCCTCATTTTTTTAAGGCGGTTAAAAATTAATACTATATTAACAGCAGCACGGATCGATTAAGGTTAATCAACGCTTGCTGAGTCGGTTCGTGGATGGGTTGGGTGATCATCCATTGCGTACCGAGTTCCCTTCGAATCTCTGACTTCAGAAAGTGCGATAAAGGCCTCTACCTTAAAGGCACAGTCTAGAAAAAATTGACAGACTGTCTAAATAATAATTTTTTTTTTTTCTTATGTTTTCACTTACTTTTGTGAATGCTGGTTAACCTATAATTGGCGACTGTGTAAGTCTAAGACTAAAACCTATTAGTCTGGTAAATGAGTGCTCAAAAGGGGTATGTGGTTGGAAAAGTCGAAAGCAGAAAATCTGACTTATGAACTTTGTTTGGACTAGTTAGAAGATAAACATATTAAAAGTCCTGACCCCTCCGAGGTGAGCCCGAGGGATGGGGGGGCAAAGAAGGTCCCGTTTTTTGGTTTTTTGCTTATATCTCGAAAACGATGCGTCGTATAAAATTTTGTTGTACTACATAATAAAACCTCATAAAATTCTCTACAACTTTGTTTGTCACACTTTTTATCAATCTGCAAAAAAAAAAAAAAAAAGAAAAAAAAAAATATAGCAAAGTTGTAGAGAATTTTATCAGATTTCATTGTGTAGTACAACAAGTATTCGTGCGACACACCGTTTTCGAGATGCAAACCAAAAACTAAGACGAACGGGACAGAGAATTGGACAAATTTTTAAAAATTGTTCGTTTTTTTGGAGCTCATACCAATTCAACGATAAGAGATAGATAAAAAATTTGAAACGCAACGTTGTAGAGAATTTTATGATGTTTTATTATGTAGTACAACAAAATTTAATACGATGCATCGTTTTGGAGATATAAGCAAAAAAACAAAAAACGGGACATTCTTTGCCCCGCCATCCCTCGGGCTCACCTCGGAGGGGTCAGGACTTTTAATATGTTTATCTTCTAACTAGTCCAAACAAAGTTCATAAGTCAGATTTTCTACTTTCAACTTTTCCTACCACAATCATTCATTGCCCAGGCTATATGTATAATTATAATATGTTGTACACACAAGCTGTTGGTGAACCTATATTAATAAATAAATAAATATGTATTCGCAAAATGTTTTTTTGACAAATGTTGGTCGTTGGTCCCACTGTCATTTGAAGATCCTTATCAGTCGTTACGTGCCAAAGACATTCAAAAATTTACGAGCGATAGACGGGACAAGACGAAAAAAATCGTAATCCATTACTTACTACTACTTAGTAAAAAATTGTTCTGTTTAGGGTCATGACTTATGATACGCCCGCTTGTCAGGTAACATTCGTGTGTCAAAATCGAAAATATTCGGGATCAAAATTGTTGTATGAAAATACTCCCAATGTCCGCTCTATAAGCGTTTTAAATCTCTTTGTTACGTGCAAAGGAAAATAATATATCCAGTTAGACTGAAAACCGACCCCAACATCGGGAAAACTAGCTGTATGATGTGATGATGGGGTTTTTTAAAAGTAAATTGGGTAATTTTAAATAAAACACAAAGATCATTTGATATAAATTATTTTTTTAACGTCATTTAGACATCTTAATCTAATAATACCAAAATACTAAACATTATTAATTCGTCATAATATCACAATCGGTAGTCGGGAGGCACATATCACGACCTTCCTGCGCAGTCGATAATGTACGTAAGTTTCATGAATTTAAGGTACAAAATCGGTGTGCAGAAAGATTGGTTGTTACAGAATTATAATGTACAGAAAATTCATTGTTCTGTGTCATTGTCACTTAGCTCTTAATGAATTTTCTGTACATTTTGGTTGGTTGTAAAAACTTGTCGAATTGAGGAGTTCTCATACTTCACAAAACCTTTGTAATTAATTGAATACCTAAATATAATAATAGCCTTATTTCATAAAAAAAAAATAAAAAAATTGTTTTTATTTTTTTTAAACGGAAAAAAACAGCAAAGAGAAACATAACTAGCTGTAATTATTGTTACAAGATCTTTTTTTATTACATTCACAATCATCTGAGGAATCAATAAAAATAATAAAAAACCTCAAACGATACAACGGAAGATTTAAAAATTCCTCTCCGTAAAGCAGTGTTCTCACGAGGCAAGTCAGTTGGGCAACTTTTAGTTGATCAAAACTACAATATAAATATAGGCTAAAAAGGAGATCGTGATGAATATGAATGTTGATGGATGAAGGCCAAAGAATAGATGGATGGAATGTGTGAGGAATGGTATGAAAGGAAAAAGAAGTGAATGATACCGTGACGGATGATAGGGGAGAATGGAAGAAAATAACGTGTTGCGCCGACCCCAAATAACATAGGACAAGGGCAGGAAGATGAAGACGACAGAAGAGAAAGAAAAGGTGCATGGATTGTTTAACGAATGATGATAATATCTAGAAAAGTGGTATAGTCTGTAACTTTATATAGGGGACGGAATAAAAGAAAAAAAACATACGTTAAAGTGAGAGTAAAGTGGTAGGCTGAAGAATAAGATATTCTGTAATGGATAGGCTTAAGTGAGTAACATTTAAAGTCTTCCCGAACAGTTGATCAAGTAAAATGTAACACAATTACGCACAAAAAGTCAGTTTTTTCTTTTATTACTCTCGTCAACGAAACTCAAGTCGATCGATTTAAATCGCCTCGTGAGAACACCGCTTTATTGACAAAAGTGGTCTTAGTCATACAAAAAAAAAAAAAACATTCCAAGGCTTCATAATCGCACAGGCAAGGCATGTGTTCTTCCTATTTTTTAGACCTTTTTTTGCTATGACTCAGGTATGAACCTGACCCTGGCAGTTAAACACAACATTCCACAGACAATCTGTAATTTTTTGAAAACAAATTAATAAGCTAAAGGAAACGGACACAATGGTGAGGCCTGCAACAAAAGTTGGTATTGAACTTTCGTAGTTTATTTACCGCGATCTCTTAAGTTGGCAAACATGAGGTTTGTAAAAAAATATGTTCCACATTAATCATTTAAGTCTCAGTGTAGCCAACATAAATAGCTAGCGGTAAAATAAATGTGTAAGGAGTATACTTTTTATCTGAATAGTTACTAAAATTTTTTGAGATTTCGCATAGAGATTCTGTATTTTAATGTTATATCGAATTAAGTTTAAAAAACCCCGCTGTCCGTTGCAGACTGTACCCAAGTCAATCTAATGGAATATGCGATTTTTGAAGAAAAATAAAGTCACATGAGATCCTTCTTAAATGGACGATGGGAAGTGCCAAATTAAACTTATACTACATGCACAATATCAAAGTCAATTTTATTTCGAATGTCAATATAAAGTCCTTGCTCAGTTTACTTCTAACATAAACCTTATGCAAATGAGAATAAAGGTCACTGCATTGCAAAATCAGAGGGATAAAATAACAATGAAAGGAAATTGAATCCCCTCAATCCGACAAGTCTCCAACATCACTTATAATCTACTCATCTCTTTCCCATTCTCCATATCTTCTCTTCTAGCTTTCCTCTTCTCTTTCTTCCTACTATCTTCTAGAAGGGCGTATATTTCTTCCACAGACTTGTCTTTAGTCTCTGGCACCCACATGACGGTGTAGAAGGTGCCGAGGAAGCAGACCATGGAGAACATTATGAAGACCCAGTGGATGCCCAGGAGTTTGAGGAGCGGGTCGTAGGCCTTCGTTTGGAGGAAGTCGCTGAGAGCGTCCACGGAGCTGACGAAGGAGGTCACCATGCCACGATGCTGGAAATGATAAAGTTTTATTAGTTGGTTGGGCTTTAAGACTGAAATATTCGGCTGCAGTCTTCGATTTAAGAACCTTATTGCAATATGGAGTATTCTTTCGTCAGTGGTTCAACCAGAAGGCTTTTTGTCAGCTTATCCAGTTGCTGCAGTTAGCCAATCTCTGAACTATTTCCTTCTGGTTTAGTTTAGTTCCTCCAGTCTTCAAGAAAAAATAAAAAGACTATCAGTGATAAAGAACCAAACAAATAGGCACGACTCAGAACCATTTTGTTGCGACTAGCCTGTATCATCCCACTGCTGGACAAAAGCCTCTTCCCATGACTTCTCTTTAAACCCATGACTAGTGTGGAACATTGCAATGGTTACTGGTTATGTTTAACACATCCCGTCGTCTTTTACGAGGTCTGAGCTTGGATGACGGTTCCTACCAGAACCACTAGGTATTCATCATTGTATTTACAGTTCTTTGAAATAAATCTTCTAAACTAGTATCTGACTAATTTAATCAGCATTGCTTACCTGGAAACTAAACAGCTCCGAAGTAATAACATAGGGCACAGGCTGGTACCCTGCAGCATCAGCGAAGATGCACAGACACATGGCCATCACCGGCAGCCAACCGGGCAGCCAGATGCCTGACGAGGTTATATAGAACCACGCTCCTAACGCCAGCATTGAGATTCCAGTCGCCAGGGAGGTTCCGGCTAGCAGCCACTGGAATGGAAGAAAGAAAAAGTTGTTTTAGTGTATCCAGTCCGGTACTTTAAGTACATAATTTTGTCCGAAATTCGAAGAAACGTGACCAAGATCAATCCGCACTGCGCCCGCGTGGTAATTAATATCCGACTCTTGATCTTAGAGTGGAGCACAGAATAAATAACAGTACTAACGGTGGAGGCTTGTGTGAACGTTATAGTCCGATGATGCTGTGTTAGATGTGTGTCGACATCCCTGGGATATGGTCAACAGAAGTTAGACGGGGGTTCTGGAAAGCACGGAACTCCATGTGAGTGTCGTGGTTTTAATGAGGATAGGGTCCTAAAATACCCGGTCTTATCCCCAAAGGCCCGGACGCCTTTAGAAGGCGAGATTCCCCGAAATAAACTGTCTACAAAATGCACACGAACAACCCAGTACGTAATGCATTCTTAGAATCATTTGTAGTGCGTCGCGATGCCACAACAGAATGATACAAAAAATGCCTCCTCCGATTTCATATCCGTCTACCAAGCGTCGTTATGCCTCCAATGTGTATACTCGGCAGTGAGTGGTTTGTGGATTACGCAACACATGGTACACAATGGTAACGTGCGAAACTTCACATCCGAATCAGCCTTTAATTTCTCTACTGCTAAGGCGCAGGCGTCCGGGCTGTTGGGGCATATCCGGGTGGGTCTTGAGGTGAAGACCCAATGAGGCAGTTCAGTCGACAAGAACCGACAAAATCCTTAGTTTCCCCACAAAAACAGAACAAAGCATGATACACATGATGAGAAGATGGCGGGACGCCTTGGCAACATCAAGAAAAGTGGAAGGAATGGGGGGGAGGCTTTGCCCAGGAGTGGGACAAATCAGGTTGACCAAAAAAAAAAAATGATGCACAGATATAGCTATTCAAAATATTTGTCTCACCTTTCTCCCAGTCTGCTCCACAATACAACTCGCCACAATACTGCCAAGCAGCTGTATAGCCCCCACCACGATCGTCTGCTTGTTCGGTGACAGCTTCAGACTGATGGACTCCGAAGCCTGTTCGAAGATGGAACCAGCATACATGAGGACTACCAGGTAACCGCACGTCTCTTGTGACAGCATCACGTTGAGGGAGATTCGGAACGCTTTGAAGGTCGTTTTGTCTTGGACTGAAAAGATATTACGGATTGGTTAGTTTTCGTCTGACAAGCACGTTAAACTGCTGGTCCTGGCTATTATTTGTAGGTCTTTGACTTAATACGAAAAAACGTATTGATATTCCTGACGGTATAGCTGTCTCAAATCACAGACGTGGTCGTAGTGTCTCCAGGCCTCGGAAAGTACGATAAGCCGTTGGCTCTGGGTGTCATTTGTAGGTCTTTGACAGTCACTACGGGTTGCTAGAATCCCGAAAGTCTGGCAAAGGGTCTGGTTAAGGGTACCGTGTTACCCAGTAACTGGGTTGCGGAGGTAAGATGGGCAGCAGCTCTCCATTTTAAATACTGGTATTCAGCTGCCTCCGGTTAGACTGAATACCGATCCCAACATACTTAGGAAAAGGCTAGACAGATGAGTTTTTATGGGGCAGATCTATGAAAAATGATACAAAGATGTATTGAGGATTTACATGATGATGGTCGTGGGGTGAGAAAGTTCATAAAACCATTTGGTGATAAGTCGGGGCTAAGATAGTGTAGCGTCTAGAAAGATATTTTGGGTAACTCTTGTTTATTTTAAACCATAATTGAATACCACAATATTGCAGCATAATAAATCTGGGTAAGTCCCAAAGTTCGTCTTCAAACCGATTACCTACTTGAGACAGATACAAAAGTTTTGACCTCTGCACCTTCCAAGAAATTATCGTACGCATAGAATATTGTTTTTGTTATAACTCGTTTTGGGTATTTTTTGCCCAGACGTATTATATTCTTGGAACCCAAACTGGATTTTTATAACGTATTTTCTAAGCACGTGTCTCACGTATAAAGAGACTGTCTGTCTACCTGTACATCCATTTGTGCGAGTATAACCCAAAAAAAGCTTGTCCAAATTGCATTGTTTACTTGATTCGCAGATTGTTGTCTGGCTACATTTTGTACAAAACAGAGAAGCAAAATATCGGCATATCCTAAACCCAGAAAATTTAAGACACTAGCTTCTGCCCGCGGCTTCGCCCGCGTGGAGTTCGGTTATTGCCCCACGGGATCGTACAGGAATAAAAAGTATCCTATGTGTTAATCCAGGTTACAAACTATCTGCCAAACATCCAAATCCGTTCAGTAGTTTTTGCGTGAAAGTGTAACAAACATCCATCCATACATCAATCCATCCTCACAAACTTTCGCATTTATATTAGCAGTAAGACGTGACATCCACCAACCTGACCAATTGCGTGGTGGATTACGACCAGCTCTCTCTCAGAGAGCAGGGCTAAGTCCCAGCAGTGGCAACATTATAATCTGATGAGGTGTAATAAGTTCTTATGAGTCCGTGCCTCGGAAAGCACGTAAAGCCGTTGATCCCGGCTGTCATTTGCAGATCTTTGACAGTCGTTACAGCTAGTCAGAGGCCCGAAAGTCTGACAACCAGTCTTAGCAAAGGGGTATCGTGGTACCCAGTACTAACTGGGTTGTAGAGGTCAGATAGGCAGTCGCCCGATGTAAAATTCTGGTATTCAGCTGAATCCGGTTAAACTGGAAGCCGCCGACTCCAACATAATTGGGAAAAGGCTAGGCAGATGATGGTGAAGTTCTCATGCCACGCAAGTTAAGGTTGATTTTAAGGTTATTTTGTATTCAAAATCTTCCTTGGGACAAAATGGTGCAGGCAGATCCAGAAAACAAAACAAGTAAAGAATAAAAAATAATAAGTTGCATAAAACTGGTTTCTAAGAGCAATTAACATAAATTCTAAGTTGATTCCAAGGAAGTTTTTCCTCTGATTTTTTTTTCCTATTTGCAGTGAAGCTTCGGAAGAAAGGAACTCGTTGTTAACTAGGTATAAAATATTATTTATTATCTAGGTAAAACATATTCTTGGTAAAGAGCGACGGAAAATCCCTATCGCGGTCAGGCTGTGATACCATACAGGTTTTAAACGGCTGCTCATAATTTTGACAGGACCGATAGAATAAAAAAAACATGTTTATGCTGTTGTAAAGCTACGCTTCATAGTCTCGGCTTTTTTATCGATTCTTGTTTGTGGCTCAGTCTAGACAAAGCTTAATTTTTAAATCGCCTAGGCCGTGTCATCTCTTCACATCAGGCGAGTTGTGGCCCAACGGAAGCCTATTTAGCATCCAAAAATGGCTTCGAAAATAATACTTTGTCTCGTCTTCTTAGCGTGTCGATGGCATTCCAAATTGAGTAGACCCAGAACTTGGCTACGAGTTTGGCGCCTTCAGTAGCGTCTGACAGTTCTTGTATAGAGCAAACAACAGGATACGCAGGACGCGATATTAACTGCCCACCGTTTGTGGAATAACTGGTCTTATAAGGCCTTATAGGTCTCTAAATGGGCCTAATCGGATCAAGCCACCTTACTACTAATATACGGGGTGTAAACAGACCATTCACCAAGCCGTCAACCAAGCATTCTGTACATCAAACTAAGTAACTTTACGCAAAAATTTTTGCGAAAATTTTTTTTGGGGGCAAAAATCACATTTTACGGTAAAACTCAATATAATGCGCTCAAAACCTTTTGCTGATGGATGCTTTGAATAGTAAACGGACCAGAGAGGTAATTGGAGTAAAGTTAGAACCTTAAAAAGTAGTATTTAAAAAAAAACTTGTGAAAAAATTGGAACTTTGACCCCCGATATCTCCGTAACTAGAAGGTTCCCAGGTATGGTCCAGAACAAAAAAGTGATCCCAATGATGGGCAGAATATGTGGTTTTCGTTTTCGTTAAGGGTCTTTTTACACCCTTTATGTGAAAGTTTGGATGGATGGATGTTTGTTACTTAATCACGCCAGAACGGCTGAACGGATCTGGATGAAATTTTTCTCACACAAACACATCAAAATTTCCACGCGAAGTCGAGGGCAACAGCTAGTCTTACTACTATTATAAATGCGAAAGTTTGTGAGGATGGATTGATGGATGTTTGTTACTCTTCGCAAAAACTACAGAACGGATTTGGATGAAATTTGGCACATATACAGGGTGTAAACAGACCCTTCACGAAGCCGTCAACCAAGCATTCCGTACACAAACTAAGTAACTTAACGCAAAAATTATTGCTGGGAAACGACTTTTTTTTTTGGGGTGAAAAATTACGTTTTACGGTAAAACTCAATGTAACGCACTCAAAACATTGTGCTGGTGCATGGATTGAATAGTACGGGGGTCGTGAAGGTGTTTAAAGTAAAAATCTTACATACGAAACATGTATTTAAAAAAAAACTTGTGAAAAAGTTGGAACTTTGACCCCCAATATCTCCGTAACTAGAAGGTTCCCAGGTATGGTCTAGAACAAAAAAATTATTGCAATGACGAGGAGAACAAGTACCTTTCGGGTTCGTTAAGGGTCTTTTTACACCCTTTATAGTCTATTGCCAGGATTAACACATAGGGTACTTTATATCCCGGTAGCACGATCCAGTGGGATAATTATCGAATTCCACGCGGGCGAAGCTGCGGGCATAAACTAGTGCTATAAAATGTTGTTATTTTTTTTGCACGAACAGACAAGTTTTATAAATGGAACATCGCAAAAGCTTCTACCGTTTAAAAAACTGGTTGTGAACCATGCATAAAAATAATGGTGTTTTTTTATTATTTTGAACAAAATTGGATCGAGAATTTTATAGAAAGATGACAAAATGATAAAGCATTGAGTTTTTTTCGCCGGCAACATTATTATGTAAAAAAGTAAATAACTTAGGGCAAAAGCGATAGGCTTACAAATAAACTAGTTTAGGCATGTGAAGGCGCTTTCTCACCGGGAGCATTCGCTTGTAATATAACATTTCAATGAGTGAGGAGAACAGAGAATCCGTAAAAAAAAAAAATTGCATTAGTGCGCAACCTGCAACGATACAATTTGTAACAATCACTTGTTTCTGTACTAAATCGAATCTTGGATTATTACATTACAGGCGAATGCTCCACCTCCATACATTAACATTTTTCCAAAACGATTGAATTGTTTATTTCGTGTTATAGTGCACCGCATTTTTGTCACATATTTGTGACGTTAGCGTACAGGGCACGTGCTTGCTTGTCACGTATATGTGACAATGACATTCAAAACGTTAAAAAAAGCTCAATTAAAACCTAGTTTTAGGCTGTAGCTAAACGTTTAGAAAAACCATTATATGACAAAAGTCTTCAGAGGTATCCTAAGATATGCCTAAAAATTATAATCCATAATTATTAGACACTCAAGCAGTTTAATATTTCTCTTTCCTTCCTTAAAATCGAAAAATGTACGATGAGTTTTCCGATCCTTACATAATCGATAACTACTTATTAATAAGTACCTACCTAATATCCATCATAATAACCTATCTTGTTACCAAGTAAACGCCAGGGAAAAGCCCGGTTATTAAATAAACCAGTTGCAGAAACCGTTTTAAAGTTATGTGCATATGTCTTGGAATAAAATGATATATTGCGATGTTTGTATGAAATATAATGCTGATTTAAAGGAAGACTGATGAGCACCACCAGGGTGCCAATTGGGACCATTATTCCTAAACATATCTGTCTGTACGTTTGTCACAGGGATATATCTCAGTAAAGTTAGGAGTTGGTCAGATGATATTTTTGTTGTAATCTTTATTGCTAAACATACTGTATCTGTCTGCACGTCTGTCACAGGGATCTATCTCAGTAACGGTAGTAGTTGGTTGGATATTTAGGTTGTAATTTTAATTTTAGGTTTAATTTTTTTCTATGTTATGTCTCATAAGTCGGTCGTTTCTTGGTAGCTCGTTTGTGATTTTAGTATTTAAGTTATTTGTCTATCCCTGGTCCGATCTCCAGTTGCAACTATAGGTTCAAGGTGTCGCAACTATAGGTGGTTCGTAAATACACCCCCATTATGGCCTCTATGAAGGACTGCCTACAATTTTCTCGTCACCTGTCTGTCCGTCACAAAAGTAATAAAACTATTCAGTGGTTTTCCCAAACTGTGTCTGGTGGGTAATCTATCTGAACATTCAAAGTATCTTGTACTTGGCCCCGACTGCTTCAAAAGGATAATCCCAGAGGTCATAGATAAAGTGACATTCTATCAGCAAAGACGATGATTGAAAAAAAAACTTATTGGATGGTTATCACTGGCGAAATGTGGGTGTTCTATTAGAGAGATACACCTTTGTCTAACCCGTCGGGGATTACAGGCGTAATATTGTGTATGTATTGGATTGTCATAAGAGTTGAAAGTCGAAGAAAAAATTAAATTTAAATTAAAAAACCCCCAACGAAAAAATTAAAAGATGAAAGATAAATACCCACTTTCATCCCCCATATCTAGTAAATGGCTGCACCGATTTTGATAAAACGTACCTAAAACCATCGCCAATAAACTAGCTTTCAAATAAAAAAAACTGCATCCAAATCGGTTCACTCGTTTTAGAGCTACGGTGCCAGAGACAGACGCACACACACATTGTGGTCAAACTTATAACACCCCTCTTTTTGCGTCAGGGGTTACAAAGAAACGATTTGACAGCGATTGTTACTTGTTTGACCCCTCAGCTGCTATGTTTGTTTCTACCTTTCATTTGTTTTAAATTTTTCGCCACAACTTACACACTTTTGCGTTTACTGATTACCCCTTCATTTATAACCCAGCAGTACTTGTCTCCTTATTCAGTAACTAACTGATGATCAACCGGTTGCTATTAAGCCTCGCTTTATTTAGCTGGCTCGCGATGAAATATTATGCGGGCACGCACGAGTTATAAATTGATACAAGCTTGGTTGGAGTATGTGAATGCACCCTTTTGGAATTATTCGAGTGTGCCTTGATTGGTATCAGGTTTTGAGAGTACAGGATGTTGGTAGCAAAACATTTTGTTACGAGAACTTGCGTCATTTGTATCTTTGCACCTTGTTCTTTCTTTATCGTGTGGTTAGTGCCTAACCTGGTGTCAGAGATTCTATACCGCCCATGGGCCTCTGAATTGGCTTTACATGCCGTCGAGAAATATCTCTCAGGCCTGCTGGTTTCTTCACGATGTTTTCCTTCACCGAAGCAAGTGATAATTATACATTACGCACAAGAATTCGAAAAATCAGAGGTGCGTGTCTTGGGTTCGAACTCGAGACCTATGAATTTCAGCTTGTTGTAGGAGCTCGACTGCATAAACGTAGCATTCATCGATTTTTTCACTAATCAGAATGTTAGGTTATTTAAAAGGCCATCATCGTCATCCACAGCCTGACAACGAAGCCTATAGCTTCTCTTTGCTTTTGCCAACCTCCAAGTTCTTGTGACAGCCTCATCCAGGATATACCCGCGATGGCAACAATGTCGTCTGCCCATCTTGCCGCCAGCGAAGCCCAAAAGGAGGTTGATTCAGAGATAGGTATACCTACCTATTCAAATCTATGAAATACCTCCTTAAATCACTGCCGAAGTCGTATTCAGCTGTAGAGTCCGACTTGCGGCATTTCAAGCAATTGTAAAATACAATCATTACATATTTGGAGCTTGAATTAAAAGCAGATAAATCCCGAGTTGATAAGCCTTTCAAATACCGAGAATTATTGAGTCAGATTAATCAACATTATCTTTCTGTCCCAAGATTTTCTCGGACAGGTTTACAAATCGAGAACTAAACGGTTTCCAACAGCCATGTTGTCACAAAAAGAGGTTTCAATATAAGTGCAGCCTGTGTTTCCGTCGCGTGCCATAGCTCATTACACTTGACGGTAAATATATCTGCACGAGTGAGAGCATTTCTTGGAACCCGGGGACAGGATCTGACGTCAGCTGGGTACCGGCTTGGATAAGTTATTGGGAAATTTTATTGATATTTTGGTTTGTTTTAAAAATTTTAGCATGATTCGTCTTTTTGGGACCCTGATCTAACTTCACTGCAGAATATTATGTAAAGACAAGTATGTATGTTCTCTTCGAATCTAGCACAGTTGAACTTACTAGTTTTTAAGTAAATTAACGTAAAATAATTGCTCGAAACCGCTTAATGGCATACTGTTTGTAGCATTACAGCAAATATCTATCGTTTACAGCTATGAGGTTCGTATGAACTGGGCCACCATTGCTCTTAATAGACAGTTTTATCATTTATCTTTTGAGAGTATTCATTTTTCGATCCTCGTATCATCATCTGCCTAGCCTTTTCCCAACTATTTTGGGGTCCGCTTCCATTCTAACCGTATGCAACTGAATACCAGTATTTTACATGGAGCGACTACCTATCTGAACTTCACATCCCAGTTAGTAAGTACTGGGTAATACGATACTTCTTAGTAAGATAGGTTGTCAGACTGTCAGGCCACTGATTTCCTGTAACGACTGTCAAAGATCTACAATTGACAGCCGGGACCTATTTAGCCACGAGCTCCTCGATTTTACGATTCTCATATAGTATGGTTAAATCAATCTTACATGATGCGAGCTTCACAGTTGGAGGGGCTTCCATAAGTTATAAGAGATTCAACAAATCTGCAGATAGTGTCCATGACGAGGGTTTTGCGTCATCTAAATATTATTTTCCCTCTGACTTAACATTGTTGGTGAACGTATCTTTCATAATTGTTGTGAAAGATGTATTGTCGTTAGTTGACGTAGACGGGGAACTTTTTGTGGTTTTGCTCATTTCTTGGGATGCAATTATATCCTCGCAAATGTCTTGTGGTTGCAGGTGACTACTTACTTAATCTTCTAAATATGACGTAAGTGGTGTGTCAGAAAGAGTTTGGAGTTAATGCCGTAGCCCGAGTTTTTCAGGGTTGGGAATCGGGGCAGAATTGAATGCTACTCATTCAAAAGTGAAAAATAGCGCTGTAATTCTGATAGTCTCGACTGAATTTTTCGTTTAGGCAGACCATCTCCACGGAGGCTAGCCTAGATCGTAGAAGATATTGCAGTACACTTAGTGTGTGCGTAAACAACCATGGAGTTTCTTGCCGGTTCTTCTCCATAGGAAACGACCAACCCGAACCGTGCATCTTTTTGTCGACGTTTTATAAGTGCCCATATAGGCATGTAAAATAAAAAAAATTGATTTCGATTTTTTTAAACACAGGCGCAATCCCTCACTGTCCGATGAGATGGCGAGCAGCCATGACCAGGGAGGGACAGATCAGGTGCAACGACTAGGGTTTTGTGAAGAGGACAGTCTCCCATCGACTGCTGAAAGTAAAGCTTAACCTCGGAAATCTATCTAATCCCCGGGCCGTTGGTACTCAGCTTTAGTTTTGTTCAAACGTTATGGCGGCTCGGAAGTTAGCTGCGAGTGACAGTTTGCGCATTATACAGTCAAAACGATGCGCCCTCTGCGCCCCGCTGATACCTAAAATTGTGTTCTACGCGGCTTTACGTTAGACGTTCCAAGCCGCGATATAGTTTGTACCGTTATACCTGCGCAGACCGTCACTTGCAGCTAACAACCGAGCCGCCATAAAATTTGAACAGAGCTATATGAGTCACTCCATCCCAGTTTACGGTTTCCGTGGTCATTACGGATTACACACTATCGTCTCGGCAGTAGTAATTAACATAATTAGGACATCTGGCTAGAAGCGCAGATGGCTGATGGAGCAAGGCTTTGACCAAGTGGTGGCCAAGGTTTGGCCAAAGAAATCAGGGACGTCCTAAAGCTTTTTGGGTTGACGATATCGTCAAAGTCGTGGGAAAAACCTGGATAAGGGACGCACAGAAATGGGAAGTGTGGCAGAAAAAAGGGGAGGCCTATACCCAGCAGTTGGTGATTCCGGGCTGATTTGATGATAGATGATGCTGTGGTAATTAAGGATTCTGTATCAAGCAAGAACTGCTTACCTATACTCTTCCAGGTGGCTTTCTTCATGCTCCTGGCGTGTTCCTCCTCTCTCTCTAGCTGCTGTATAGCTTCCTCCAGGTCTTTGTCGTCGGTGGTGGTGTTCCGGAGCCAGGCTAGTGCTGCACGAGCTTCCTGTAAGAACATCAACAATTTTCGTTTAAACTAGCTTTTTACCGAACAGCTTCTGCCACGTGATGGTCGAAAATTATCCCACAGGAACTTAATAGCGGATTAAAAAGAATCTTTTGTCTTAACACAAGTCATGGTCAGTCTGTGATCCTTTAATCAAATTTCGTTCTACTTATGAGTATATGAGTGTGAAAAAGTAACATACAGGCAGACAGACAGATTTTTTGTCTCGTTTATAATATTAGGATGGATTTTTAATATATTTCTTTCTTCTGTCTTGTTGGTCTAGTGGTCGCAAGCACGACTGCTGAGCATGAGGTCCTGGGTTCGATTCCCGGGTCTAATAATTGAGAATCCCGGTAACAATGTAAGTTTATTTATTAAATACATGATTTTAATGTAAGATTTTTACTTTCAACACCTCCACGACCCCCATACTATTCAATCCATCCATCAGCACAATGTTTTGAGTACGTTACATTGATTCCTACCGTAAAACGTAATTTTTTATCCCAAAAAAAAGTCGTTTCCCAGCAATACTTTTTGCGTAAGTTAGTTTGATGTACAGAATGCTTGGTTGACGGCTTCGTGAAGGGTCTGTTTACACCCTATATGTACCTATATGATGAATAAGAGGCAACGAAAGTAATATTTGAAAGGATTTGAAGTTTTATCTTTTATTTCATACATTGCTCAACGGTTTTTATGGCCTATAAAAGATGAAAACATAAATTGAAATAAACTCTATACAGTTAGCAAACGACTTTAGAGAACGAATTATTTTTATGGCAAAACTTGGATACTAAATTATTGATGGACGAGTAATTGCAAGGTAGATGTATTTTTAATATCTTTTAATATACAGTCTGTGGTTTGTAAATCGCTCTAAAAGGAGGTAAAATCTAACGTTATACTCTATATAATAATATACTCTTATAACTCTTAGGTACCTACATAATATCAGTTTCATCTATATGGGAATCCACACGTGTACACTCGGCGGCACACCAAGTTCTATATAACCAGTATAACCTGACTCCGCTTTGTATGAGATTCCCCTTCGATGAGAGATCAACTTAATTTGGTTTTCGTAGCTTGATTGGCCGCAGTGCGTACTACCTACATTATTTTGTAAAACACGTTTTTTTCTGGTATTTATCATAACATAACATCAGGCTTGTATTTTCCTGCTGGGTTAGATAGAGGTGTACCTGTCTATACTAATATTATAAATAATTTGTTTGTAAGTTTGTATGTAAGAGGAAATCTTCGGAACCACTGATGCGATTCCGACCCAATAAAAAATTCTATGTGGGGGGCTCAGAATGATGTACTGAATACGTGGTATTCAGTACATCGTCGTACAGTAACACCGTTTTCGTGTCGGTGTCCCTTCCACCCATGGGCGTACCCACGGTGGGGCAGGTGGGGCACTTGCCCCGCCCTGATCTCTGACCCGAAGCTCAGAATTTTTAGACAAAATTAATGTAATGACAAATTAAATATTCATTTGAGTAGGTACTTTAACATTTTTCACATTAAAATAAAAACTTGATTAAGGTCAACAATGACAGAAAACGGTTTTGTCGGCCTCTGCATGATGAGTGCATAGAAAGAGGGTTCTGGAACGAAATTTTAGCTAGATTTAGCCAGAACCCTCGCAGGTTATTATAGAAATGGTGCAGTGCAGTCAATAAATCGTATCAGTCAGTAAATAAAAAGCATTTTTAAATTCCTACTACTTAGTTTATTTACTTCTGCCCCAACCCTTAGAAGATGCTGGGTACGCTCATGATTCCACCCCGTATGAACCAGACGATCGCGTATTCGCGAGACTGATCGCTTTAATTGGGATGCAAAGCAAGGATAATATACATATAATTAAGGCTTTACAGTGGCGCCTCTTTTCCCATCAAATAACACTTTAAAGAACAACTTTTCCATGTTTTACAAGCAGTAATTAGCACCTGGTCTTTCCCCTGCTCACTCGTGCAGGGGAAAGTGGCTCCGCTGGGAAATACCACTTCTTTACCTCGTCCGGGTCAGCTCTGTGACTTGACGGAAGATAGCTTAGGTACTACTGCGCTTACTGACGGTCGACCACTTTTGAACCTTATAACTCAAGGAATAAGGGCGAAAAGTGGTTGACCGTCAGTGCACTCGGTAGTACATGCTGATTGTCAAATTACTGATAATTTGATCCACTTTACAGAATGACTTTAAAATGAAGTAAGTAAGTACTTTGATACTGAGATTATGACATGTGACACAGGCAAAATGTGCCTAAATCTTCGAAGATACCAGGCAATGTCATCAGTTATGTTTTTTTTTTAAACCCCACTCAATAGTAGGCGTGCCTATTGCCATCAACCGGACACAAATTCAGACTCCGTGCTGTTAAAACCTCAATAACACTGTCCGACTTGAGAATTGACCCTAGGACCTCATGTTCAGCAATAGGACTTACGACCACTAGCTAGACACATAACATAACATCACGCCTGTAATCCCAGAAGGGTTAGGCAGAGGTGAACCTTACAGTACACCCACATTTCGCCAGTTATGTTTTAAGTCCCATGTAATAGGGGGCGAGCCTATTGCCATCAACAGGGCACAAACCGTGGCTGTTACTGAGCAACTCCTGACGGAAAAACCCAATAACACTTTGCCCGACCTGGGAATCGAACTCAGGACCGAACTCAGCAATCGCGCTTACGATCACTAGACCAATGAGGCAGTCATAATACTGAATATGTTAAGTTTAACAGTCCCAACTGTATACTCCGTGGCTGCTACTGAGAAATTCCTGATTGAAAAACCCAATAACACCCACACACATAAATAAGACCCTTACCTTAATCTTCCCCTGCTTAACCAAGAACACAGGCGTCTCCGGCATAGCGATGAAAGCGACGAGAAAGATGGCCGGCACAGAAGTGCACAGCCACAGCACCGCGTCGAAGGAGAGCAGGTCGCCTGCCACGTAGACCACGAGGTAGCCCAGGTTCTGCGACAGGATGAACAGCGAGCCCAGAGCTCCCCGGATGTTGTCTGAGGCGATCTGTGGAGAGGATGGGGCGTTAGTTTGACTTAGATGACTTTCACGGTTAAATAGAAAAAAAAAAAACGATTAAAAACGATTCAATTTAAGAAATTTTGTTTGATTTAACCACGATGTTATTATACATAGCCGCTAGCTAAACCGGCGAGACCAAAGAACAGACCTAGACAATGTTCCTACGGGGTGTAAACAGACCCTTCACCAAGCCGTCAACCAAGCATTCTGTACATCAAACTAAGTAACTTTACGCAAAAATTTTTGCTGGGAAACGAAATTTTTTTTTGGGGTCAAAAATCACATTTTACGGTAAAACTCAATATAATGCGCTCAAAACTTATTGCTGATGGATGCTTTGAATAGTAAACGGACCATGGAGGTAATTGGAGTAAAGTTAGAACCTTAAAAAGTAGTATTTAAAAAAAAACTTGTGAAAAAATTGGAACTTTGACCCCCAATATCTCCGTAACTAGAAGGTTCCCAGGTATGGTCCAGAACAAAAAAATGATCACAATGACGAGGAGAACAAGTGCCTTTCGGCTTCGTTAAGGGTCTTTTTACACCCTTTATACACAAATGTTTGTCTGTCTATTTGGCCGATATGACCACATCAATATTAACTATGCGACGACTCATTCGAACTTGCGGATGATTCGTCGCCTTCCAATTTTCAAAGGGTAACGTTTCATCCGCAGATGAAATATTTTGCGGATGAGTAGTCACCTAAGTCGTTAGTTTTTGTGGAGCTATTGTATTTTACATAACATAACATCACGTCTGTAATCCCCTAAGGTTTAGCAGAGGTGTACCTAATGGTACACCCACATTTCGCCAGTTATGTTTAAGTCCCATGTAATAGGGGGCGAGTCTATTGTCATCAACTGGGCACGAATCCAGACTCCGTGGCTGTTACTAAGATATTCCTGATAGAAAATCGCACTAATACTTTGCTCGACCCGGGAATAGAACCAACAGGACCTCATCATCCACTAGATCAACGAGGCAGTTAGAGATTTAAATTAGTTAAATTTAAATCTTACTTGAGGGTTAATTGCCTAACAAACTCACAATCCTAATGCTATTTCTTTTAATAAATCAAATATTTATTCATTGTGTCATTTAAGTAGGCGAGTAAGTAGACGAATATCAAACAAAAAATAATTTTCCAAGTCGGTTCAGGCGTCTTCGAGTAATCGGTGATCGATCATACATAAAAAAAAGATTCCGACGAATTGAGAACCTCTCCTCCTTTTTTGAAGTCTGTTAAAAAGTTTAGTTATTTGTGGTGCAAGCAGGCCTAAGTTTTAATAAACACGTGAGGAGATGGCAAAACCACAGTTAAACCTGTGTTTCACCTATAACTGTCAGTATTAAGGTAACCATTGACGCGGGATAAACTTTCCTCGGACGTCACACCAAGGAAATAATATAAACTAATTAGGTATTCCCAAACACACCCACAACAAAAGTATGACATTTACCTTTCTTCTGATATCACGGGAAAAACTCCCCGTTTACCAAGATTTTAATTTACGTACGACTGAAATACTATGACGTGCAAAACTATTGGAAATTAAAATGAATGATTAATGTATCTTACTGCAAACACGTAGTAAAACTGATTAATTTCAGGTAAACAATAGTAGGGTATTCCTAAAAGTGTTTACGTAGATAAATCTACCATTGTTCTTCATTACCTAATAAATTAAAGTATTACTCAGCTGTTTTTGAGTTCTAGTGCATGAATGTGAAATTTGCCAGTCATCGGTCTCTCATCAAAAAACTGACGTACGTACTATAGACCGACCGCTTTAATGAGTCCTCGCGAAGGTATCAAATTAAATGGAATATTCTGAAGGTCGATCACGTATTGGTTCAATTAGTATCGTAATACCTACGTGGATTATGGTTATTTTAAAGCAAATAACCTGTGGGATATTGTTAGGACTTTGTGGACGCTTAATGTGCCTTTGATGGGGCAAGGCGGAGGACTCATTAAAGCGGTCGGTCTATAGTTAAGAATCTACGACGACGATACCGGACAACCCCAGACATTTCGTTCAAGGGTCGAGTAAGAAAATATCACGTTATAGTATTAGGTTCACTAAATACTTACGAGCCGGCAGAGAATAGTTTTTTTTTGTGGTTAACTAGTATAACTGCTCCGTGTTTAAAAAACACGGAGCAAAGTTTTATAAGGGGTTTTTATTTTTAGTACACATAACTCGACATAACATCACGCCTGTAATCCCCGAAGGGTTAAGCAGAGGTGTACCTAATAGTACACCCACATTTCGCCACTTATGGTTAAGTCCCATGTAAAAGGGGGCGAGCCTATTGCCATCAACCGGGCGCAAATCCCAATGACACTTTGCCCGGCCCGGGAGTCGTGCTTGCGACCACAAGACCAACAAGGCAATCGGTTTATTTTTAGTAGGTAATGTTCTGACAAATCATTTTGTAGCTAGTTATCCATGAAAACACAGTAATAATATCTTTGGCAATCAATGTCATCGGAAACAGTTTTTGAGAGAGCCGTACTCCGTTACTACAACCGTTTTTTTTTTTTTTTAATCCGCCTATTCTGTCCCACTGCTGGGCAAAGGCCTCCCTCATTTTTTTCCGGCTATCCCGGTGTTTTGCCTGCTCTGGCCAATCAGTCAGGAACGAGTCCAAATCGTCACGCCAGCGTTTCTTGGGCTTGCCTCGGTGACGACGACCGTCTTCAGGCACCCACTGTGTGACGATTCTGGCCCATCTGTCCTGACTCATCCTAGAAATGTGACCCGCCCGGTCCCATTTTAACCTCGCAGACTTATCGCCAACATCGGCGTTTTTGTATAGTAGGTGTTTTTTTGCACCTACTAATACACAGGCATACGGGGTGTAAACAGACCCTTCACGAAGCCGTCAACCAAGCATTCTGTACATCAAACTAAGTAACTTTACGCAAAAATTATTGCTGGGAAACGACTTTTTTTTTTGGGGTGAAAAATTACGTTTTACGGTAAAACTCAATGTAACGGACTCAAAACATTGTGCTGATGGATGGATTGAATAATACGGGGGTCGTGAAGGTGTTTAAAGTAAAAAAATTACATTAGAAACATGTATTTCAAAAAAAACTTGTGAAAAAGTTAGAACTTTGACCCCCTATCTATCTCCGTAACTAGAAGGTTCCCAGGTATGGTCCAGAACAAAAAAAATGATCACAATGACGAGGAGAACAAGTGCCTTTCGGCTTCGTTAAGGGTCTTTTTACACCCTTTATACACATATGTTTATCCCAGGGTAATGCGTACTACTTACCTCTTTCAAATATAACGGTATGACGACATAGCAGCCCGCGCACGCCAGCCCGGCCACCGCTCGCGACGCGATCAGCGCCCACGGCGCCAGGGAGCACAGGGTTATGGTCCAGCTTATCTGTGGAGTAAGGGTTCATTAGTGATGCTGCCGAAATTGTATCAGTTACAAAGGAAACGCCTTAACAACGAATCTTGTGGGTTATTTTTGGTGAAGGTTACGGAACATCTCGCCATTTTTGTTTTGTTTAAACTAGTTTTTACCCGCGGCTTCGTTTGCGTTAAGGTCAGAAATTATCCCACTGGAATACTTAAATATACACTTCGGGATACTGTAGCTTTCCATTAGTGAAAGAATTTTCGCAATCGGATCTGCAGTTCTGGAGATTACCCCCTACATACAAACTTACAAACAAAAACATGTTTATAATATTAGTATTGATATAACAAGATTTCAATTCCCACACCGCGAAAACAGGATCTTACAAGCTAGATCTGCTTGATAGGTAAACAATAATCTTGTTTGAATTTTGTCAAGCAAAACTATTTACATGGGATCTGTGATCTATTTTTTAGCAGCATCCTTTCATGATCAGCAGTGGACGTTTGCAATCTAGAGATTCAACGGTGACAAATTATGAATATCTCGTAGAAGCTCATCAAAAACATCATCAGGGGGCCTAAAATGGTCGCTATAGGAGAATTATAATAGGATAATAATATAAATTACTTTATAATTTTATTCGTAAAATGGTCACAAAGTGACAATTCCTAATATGAACTGCGTTTCTGATCAATTTAAGAATTTTAACATGACTCATATTTGTTCTTGTAATTTCACATTTTGCAATGATGTTCTAAGAATATGATAATTTATTTTGATATTTATTAATTTATTCTAAATCTTTTGCGTATTTAACTTTTGACTTCGTTTGTTTAATTCAATAATGTTTCTAATGCAATTCTAATGTATTTCTGCCATTGTAGGTTTAAGTAATATTTTATGTGTTTGTATTTTTATCTATTTTTTTTTCATATGGGTCTCAGACCTGAAATAAATTAAATTGGTTTATTTATATTATAATCCTATTATGATTTTGCTAAAGCAGCCATTTTGGACAGGTACCTAACCGTAAATGATTACACAATACATACGTCTGTACCTAGTAATTATTTAAATTGATTGCTTAAAACAGTTGATCAAAGTGATCTAACCCAAAACAACAGATCAGTTCCAATAATCGTCAATTGATACAGCTGCTAGTAAACAATAGCTTTATACTGCTCTGTAACTATACGAACTGGTAACTACTAGGAAATATATTTTCTACCACATGTGGTTACAACCGCTTCATCTGTTTGCTTTGTTTATAAGCCAATGGCGCTTGATTAAATACAATAATGTTAAATGCCATTATTCCCCTCTCTCCGCACGAAAAATACGCGCTTTAACGTGGAGTTGCGGCCAGCCCGTTATACGATACAATACTCTCTGTTCGGTAGACTTCATCATCTGCCTAGCCTTTTCCCTACTTTTATTGGGGTCGACTTCCAGTCTAACCGGATGCAGCTGAATACCAGTATTTTACATGAAGCGACTGCCTGTCTGACTTCCACAACACAGTAAGACAAGACCCAGCTAGTAATATGACTGTTCGGTAAAAGCTTATCAAAATTTTATCACGACGACGGCGACGTTTAAATCTACAGCAAATTGGCAATTTCAGACCATTTTTTTTTACTTCACCCGTCTCTACCAATTTCTCCTGTATCGTGGGTGTATTTACAAACATTTAAACCCATATACACAAACAGCCTGACCCGGAACAACTACCTGTAGGTCATACAAATAATTCGTTTCATGCGGGAATCAACCCAGCGACACGCAGTGCAGCAGCCAATCGCTCAGTCACTTTCAACCGTGCCGTTAATTTCATTCAGGTTGGAACTTCAGTCGGTATTGTGTCTATAATAATAATATAAATGGTCAAACGAACTTCTAGAAACTTACAACAAGCATCAACGCAGTCAATAGCGTAGTTAACTTCCTTCCCCACCGATCAGCGAGGTCTCCAACCATGAAGCCGCAGAATATGGGGGGCAAGAAGGTGATAGCTGCCATCCAGGAGATGGTCTCGTCGCTGATCGGCTCCGGGGCTGGCCCGTCCGGCGACTGCAGGATGGGGGTCATCGGGGACTGCCAGCCCATCAGCATGCCGAAGTTTAGGGCTGGGATTGTGACTGGAACAAAGGAGAAAGAGTTTTAGAATATTTGAAATTCAAATGGAGACATGGAAATCTTGTCCAATATTAATTTTACCACTTAGCAACCCAATTGTGAATCGCACACACGTACACCGCCCGACCGCGCGGAAGAGTGGCGCGGCGAAGCGGATTGCGTCCGCGCGGGGCGGTTTACGTATGTACATCAAAGGATTACAAATACAAGCCAAAGCGACGTGAGATCCGCTTCATCGCTAGGCAGCGCGGACGCACAATGCCGTGAAACTGTGATTTTGACAGTGAGGCAAGTAAAACGTACGCTAACTTTGAAAGGACTGGTATTTATATTCTTGTGGCCGTAACAGCCACACACAGTACAGATCAAACGGATCTGATGGCAGATCTGTCGTTGTATGACTCAAGTGTGTGTGAACATACATAAAATATTTAAAATCCATACATTTTGACCGTATCGGTTTTGCTGTATTTGTGTATTTTTAGGTTCAGGAGAATGATGTACTGTGAACAGTGTACAGAGTACGTGGTAACCATTTGTGAATAGGGGTGATGGTAAGTGGTAAGTAGTGGTAGCAGCTTGGAAACAGGCTTACCAATGGGTTACCAGACTTAACGTCCTTAGAAATATGTAATTAATTTAAATAACTTGCCATTGACGCACGTGCCACTACCTATCAACATAATACATTATAATTGCTTAGCACTTATTAAACTGTTATAGATTAATGTATATAGAACAGGTATTACATATTATATAAATCATGCTGAATCATTTATATTGATTTATAGAACATTTATGATTATATATCCTGACGATAATGACTCCACAGCAGCCTTATTGTAATAATTGCATGCTGACAACTTGATTCGCACGTAGTTTCTAGATTCATTCATTGTAACCGCGTAAGTTAAATTGACACTTAAAAAGTTCTGCCTATGAGATTTTTTGCCTGATTAAATATGCTCATGGTATGGTAAGGTTTAGTTTTTTTTTCCTATTTGGCGCAGCCGTGAGGCACACAATATTGTCTCATTTTTTTCTGTTTAATTTACGTTTAATATTGTGTAGATTTAAGTTTTTTATTTTATTTTTATTTGTTTGTTGTGTGCATTTGTGGCATGTGCCAAATAAATATGTTTTCTTTCTTACTTTTCTTTTAGTGGGAAGAATAATCAAGTTTTTTAAGAGTACTCTTTCATAGAAAACCTTATGACTAGATCATAGGAAATCTTACAAGTCGCAGACATTATTCTTACTGTTTTCGTAATTGTTTTCTTCTACTTAGAACGGTACAATACTTACTACAGAGTTACTATGTTATTTATGCCTACCATTTTAATTCTATTGCTCGCCATCATTCTTTTGAAAGTTGAAGTTGATCGATGTTTTTTTCCGGAAAACTTATTTCCTTCTAGACTTAATGGCAAGGTATACTCTACCAATCAATCTTAAATAAATGTGATCTTGATGAAGCATTTATTAAAGGTACCGTCACGAACAGCAATATGTATTATGTTACAGTCAAAACTGTTAATCGGTCAAAACTACTTTTGACTGGTATTAATCAGCCAAAACTACTTTTGACCGGTAAAACTAACAATAACTAACATTTACTTAGAAACTTATTAGGTCAGCAATTTTCGCGAGAAATAACTATTGTAATTTGGAGATAGGATCTTTTTCACAAAAATGTGAGTTCCAGAATACTATATTCGTAACAATATGAAATTTTAATCAGAACAGTAGGAGAAAAGCACTTTTAAAAGTTGTTAAGTGTTTAAATATTGGTGCTCGTGACTGTACACTAGGTACTCCCTCCTGACACCTTAAGTTTGTCACAGTTCACATTACTAAACAAGTTAACAATAACATCTGTCTAATTACACGAATACGTGTGTGAAAACAATAATGTTTACATAGAAAGTAACGTACGGTGCCTCGTGCAGCATTAGCGTCTGTATCAACAAACTATTAATCACATCATAGCCTTAGCCTTGCCTAGCCTTTTCCGAACTATGTTGGGGTCGGCTCACAGTTGCAGCCGGAACGACTGCCTATCTGACCTCCACAACTCAGTTAGTACTTGGTAATATGATACCCGTTGGTAAGGCTGGTTGTCAGACTTTCGGGCCACTGACTACCTGTAAAGACTGTCAAAGATCCGACCGACAAATGATAGCCGGGACCAACGGCAGAACGTGCTTTCCGAGGCACGGAGGAAACTCGGTATGTAATGGGTGGTCACCCATCTACGGACCAACCTAGGCAAGCGTGGCTTAACCTAAAGATCGACCCGAGCGGCTGGTATTATTTAGCCACGAGCTTCACAATCTTACTTAATTATTTCATAATCAGTGTTTGTTAAATTAATAGAGGATTATAAGGGTTGAAAACGAAGTTATCGTATTATTAGTGACCTCCAAGAGTGACAGGACCCTGGCAGCCCTGTTATCAATCTAGCTGAGTGGCCGATTTCTGCCAGAGTATGAAATATTTTCATAATTATAGAAGAAGACAGACAGTTGGGCACTAAAAAAGGTGGACAATAATCTACAAAAATACAAGGTATAAATGAACCCTTCACGAAGCCGTCAACTAAGTATTCTGTACATCAAATTAAGTAACTGTACGCAATTATTTTTGCTGGGAAACTAATTTTTTTTTGGGTGACAAATCACGTTTTAGGTAGGGCTCAATGAAACTCACCCAAAATATTGTGCTGATGGATGCATTTAATAGCACAGGGATCAAGGAGGTAGTTAAAGAAAACTATAACCTTAAAAACTTGTATTTTGACTTGTATTTTCACCTCCAATATCTCTGTAACTAGAAGGTTCTCAAATGTGTTCCAGAACCAAAAATGATCGCAGTGACGGGGATAGCAAGTGCCTTTTGGCTTCCTTAAAGATCTTTTTACACTACAATAGTTAGCGCAACAACCCCCAATTCCACCTGCTGAAAATCTCCCAACTAGACATGAGTTGCCATGGCTGACCTGAAAGTCTTTAAATAGACTCCGGAACCAGGTTGGTCGCAGCAAAGAAAACCTGCTCAGGTGGAGATTCATTAATGACTCTGCCCTGGAGTGTAAATGTGGTGCTGTTCTCCAAATAGGTTGCTCAGTTCTGGGCTGACACTATTTAGATTGCCATCGACACGCTAAGAAGAAAAAGAAGAACCGCCAATGCATCTGTCGAGTGTGAAGATTATCAAGCTCTCTTAAAAAGCAGGCTAAGCTATCTTTAAAATCAGGCACGATGTATAAGTTTCACACATAGTCAAGTGTAGTTTGCCTATGAATATTCATGATTTTGAAAGCATGCATTCTACTGGTGCAAGTTAATAAAGTGTTCAAGCATTCGATTACATCTGTTTAAGTCCGTGTAATCATTAATAGTCCATAAGTAGAATACATTATGTATATGATAATGCTGGTACTACCTAATTAGTGATCGATTAAGAAATATTAGAGCTGTATTATATTGTATTAACGACAGCTACCTACACGTTTTCGTCCTCGCAAAATAAGAGTATTGCAGCCTCCTTTTGACTATTTGGTATATTAATTACCTACGACCCGCCCCGGCTTCGCACGGGTGCAATGTGGAGTGATAAACCTTCCTCTTGAATCACTATCTATTGCTGAAAACTGCATTAAAATCTGTTGCGTAGTTTAAAAGATCTAAGCGTACAGACAGCGGGAGCGACTGTGTTTTATACCATGTAAAGTTGTGTTCAACAACATGCCTACTAAACATAGTTATTTGAGTTACTCCTTTAAGGGGATCTGTCGCAAAATCACCACTTCTCAAAATAACGAGAGGTAGCAAAATGTCCCTTTCGCAAAATGTCCCCTTCCCAGACATGGGTTGATACGACTATCGGCACAATGATCGATTAGCATGATCGCGTGATTGTTTACGGGACGGTAGTTGCGAGGGGATCTTACGTCAAATTCCCACTGTTCATCCGGATAAAAATATTGTACTAATCGCCGTGTGAATGTGACCTTACCCCCTTTGAATTTGAGGTACAATTCGACGAGAATTGTCAAAAGTATAGGAGACTACGAGTATACACCACGAGATGCATCGCGTGCAAAAGTTAGTCTTAAGCCAATAATTAAGCTAACAGGTGCATTGTGAATTCCGAACAGCAATTGCTTTACCAGCTAAGCTGTTAGTATAAGCTAACTATGTAATTCGCTAAACTTATAAATATTAGTGCTACTTTCAATAATAATGAGTGTAGCTTGCAATGTCGTGCACCTGGTAGCGACAAGTATCTAAAATTGTATGTAAGAATATTTTTGCGACTGAATGAAATCAGGCTAGGAGACACAGTCCTGAACATCGAATCTGTCGAAGGTTTACAGAAGAGACTTGAAAATGTATGCATGTAATTATGTTACGCTAGCAATATCCGTGATATGACGATACAAAGAAGCCGTTTTAATTTTTGTATGAGGATTTGTGTACATGTTACGGCTAAAAGCCGGAATAAGGTTACACCTAGTTCTAGCCGGCTATAACTACTAAACACTTTGTTATAATGCAACCAATTTGGATGTAGCGCTCGCCGGCCGCTGCGCTCGCTCAGCTCGCGCGCGTTTGGTCACATTTCTAACCTAACCCATTTGGTAGGTGTGTCCTAGCAATGAAAAGGACAGTTACAGGCCGCACTTAGGTATAGCCGGCTAGAACTAGGTGTAACCTTACTTCGGCTGTTAGCCGTAACATACATACTAAATCTAAACTCCGTACATCCTTGTTTGAAACATAATGTGGAAGGGAATTCGAATATTGTATTCAGATTTGGAATTTTGTATCGGATGCTGTGAGCAAACACTCTAAGGCTAAGACATTTAAATACATATTGCCTTTTCTCATTAAAAAAAAACATTGCCCCACACTAGGATTTCTACCTGTATCGTGGGTGCGTTTACAAAAATTTAAACTCACAAATATAATCAGCCAAAACTACGTGTAGGTCATACAAATATTTGTTCCGTGCTGGTATCGAACCCGCGACACGCAGCACAACAGCCAGTCGCTCGGCCACTGCGCCAACCGTGCCGAGAGCACTGATCAAAACACAGATTTTCTAAAACACTGATCAAGTAACTGATCAGTAATAAAATCCAATGCCTACTTTTGTGAGAATGATAAGTTGACGAAAGAGGAGCTCGTAGCTAAATAATAACAGCCGCTCGGGTCGATCTTTAGGTTAAGCCGCGCTTGCCTAGGTTGGTCTGTGGATGGGTGACCACCCATTACATACCGAGTTTCCTCCGTGTCTTGGAAAGCACGTTAAGCCGTTGGTCCCGGGTGTCGTTAGGTAGTCAGTGGCCCAAAAAGTTTGATAACCAGTCTTACCAGGGGGTATCGTATTACCCAGTACTAACTGGGTCAGATAGGCAGTCGCTCCATGTAAAATAAAAATACTGGTATTAAGCTGCATCCGGTTAGACTGGAAGCCGACCCCAATATAGTTAGGAAAAGGCTAGGCAGATGATGATAGGTTGACGAAATAAATATAGCTACTAAAATGAAGTAGGCATAAGACAATAGGCTTTCAAGAAACCTTGTAACATTTTCATATTCTAAACTAATCCTAACCAGCTAAACAAACACATTACTGATCGAAGAAGGAATAAATTACATTCCATATCAGAAAGTACAATAGAAAATAGCGGACATTGATAAAAAGCTAATAAAATTTAACGACGACTATGTTTCGGGCTGACTGACGTATGTATCGTATTGTTTGTGGACAGATTTGCATAATTCTATATTGTCTTTGGAAGGTACTTTGACTGGGCCAATATATGAGAGAGCCTAGATAAATATGGCCATCTTTCGAAGCGTCTTGCAAACAGCGAATGACATTCAACTATGTTTGAAATAAAATAAAGAGAGAAAGTAAAATATGGATTTCATTTATATTTCAATAAAAAGGAAAAAAATAATGGCGAGTCACTGGCACTCAACGAATTTTAAAAAGCTAAAAAAAAGTGTGTGTAGCCACACTTAAAAAATATTTTCAAGGCACACATAAAAAACAAGAAAAAAAAAACAAAATATTTAATTTGATTCTAAATTATTATAATCACTGCAATTAATTGCATTAATTTAATGATATTTCAGAAATATCAAATCTAAAGGGTGTAAAAAGACCCTTAACGAAAACGAAAACCACATATTCTGCCCATCATTGGGATCATTTTTTTCTTCTAGATAATACCTGGGAACCTTCTAGTTACGGAGATATTAGAGGTCAAAGTTCCAATTTTTTCACAAGATTTTTTTTCTTTTACTTAACTTTCCGTCCGTTACTATTCAAAGCATCCATCAGTACTAAGTTTTGAGTGCGTAACATTGAGTTTTACCGTAAAACATTATTTTTCACCCCAAAAAAAAAAGTCGTTTCCCAGCAATATTTTTTGCGTAGAGTTACTTAGTTTGATGTACAGAATGCTTGGTTGACGGGTCAGTGAAGGGTCCGTACTTAGTGGTAATCAGACTTTTTTGACTTTTGCATTCATCTTTATCGTTGATAAAATATTTCTTTGTCCAAGTTCCAAGATCTTCGTTTTCTAGATGTTGCTTATGAGGAGGATTTAGGGATTTTATGGTGTTGCTATACCAAGAGATATTGCGGCAACTTGAATGCCATGGAGCCAATTAAAGACAGGGGGAAATAATGCTAGCTCGCAAAAATTCTATGCACTGATCGGTAAGTAGTTCTAGAAAGTACCCCAAAGTACACATAAAACATTTCAGCTTTCTCAGGGAGGGCAACGCATTTGCCATGTCTCTTGTACTGCAAATGACCATAGCCAACGGAGTACGCAAGTTGAAGTGGCAGTGGGCTGGCCATGTCTGTCGAATGCCCGTTGGCAAGTGGAATAACGAGTCCCGGTGTTGAGACCGCGCATTTTCAGGCGTAGAATTAGACGCTTTCCAGTTAGGTCCACCTCAAATAGGTGCAGCTTGGGTAAGGCCTTTGTCCAGCAATGGATTGTGATAGGCCCAGTTAATAGACGGTGATGTCCAGTTGGGTATATCATTAGCAACATGTATGACAGATTTTAGTTGTAGTGCCAAACGAAAATAGAAATTCACGTTATTCTTCAGCCATGCAGCTAGTTAACAGTTGCAGTCAATTATTTCAATTAACGCATAAAGATAAGCCTTTACTGCATTTTTTAATTTGATTAACGTGAAAGCCTTTTACAGTTGATTGGACCTGCGGCGTCGGTGAAGGTTATGAGTTGATTAACTGATTTTTAATTAATGTCAGCTCAGTTGTTATAGGTAGTTTATATAAACATCAAGTTTTGATGTAAATCTTCAAATCTTTTTGGCTGGGCATCTTTCGGGAAGCTGTGCATTATGGTAAGTGTCAAGACGACAGTCTTTGACCAGTGGGGGGTGCCATTGATGATATATTTCGCCGAAAGATGGTCGCTCACAAAGGGCCTTATTCGCTCACAAAGATCCTTATATGACCATAAAAAAGGCAATGCAGATGGCTATACTTGAAGTGAACGAATCAGAAATCGTCATCATCTGCTTAGCCTTTTCCCAACTATGTTGGGGTCGGCTTCCAGTCTAACCGGATGTAACTAAATACCAGTATTTTACATGGAACGACTGCCTATCTGACCTTCACTACCCAGTTAGTACTGGGTAATACGATATTATTGGATGAACGAATCAGAAATGTGGGTGTTCATAAGAGAACCAGGGTTTACCATGTAGCAACAGAGCCTAAAGCTTTCTCCTTCTCACAGAAGAAGAGGCCTGTGTCCCAGCATTTGAACGTTATGGACTTCTTCTGAGCGTGTTGGTGGCAACCTAAATTGAATCAGCCCAGAATTTGGCGACTAATTTGGCGACTAATTAGCGTCCATCAGCTCCTGTGATGTGACAAGCAACGGACAGGCAAGACACCATATCAAGTGTCCCATCGTTTGTGGATCAATACCACATTTACACTCCAGGGTAGAGTCATCTATGAATCTCCACCTGAACAGGTTTACCATGCTTCGGCCAAACTGTGTTCGGAGTCTATTTAAAGACTTCCAGGTCGGCCATGGCAGCTCTTGTATTATGGGCTGATAAATGCTTATTGCGAGTCCAGGCACGGAATAAAACTCATTTAAGTCAGTAGGTAATTGTGACGAATGATAAATTGTTTAAAAAATCCACTAAATTAGACGCACGACTGCCTAAAACATCAGTATATCATTCGATCTAATCAAAGCAAGTTTGTCTGCCGTATCCGTCCGTCACTGAATATAAATTAGGGCTCCTTGCTATGGCAGCCGTGAGGAGCATCCTGATGGTGTTGCCTAATGAAACATGCAGACGGTTGACCTAGTGAAATCTTATTTGAGAGGCATTGTGGGATGGTTGACTGGTTGTTTGTTATAGGTGTTTATGTAATCAGGTCCGGTTGGAAAAAAGTTGTAGTTTTTTAGACAGTTATAAATGTTTTATCGACCAGCTTTATCACCATATGGTTGAGTGTTACTTCATAATTGTACGTCATAAGGCGACTACACAAGTCGCTTACAAAGCTTTCGTATGACTACAACGACTTCAATGGGATTGAATATCATAATATTTCACATTTTTTTAAAGCTTAAGTTTGTCAATACATTTTTGACTTTTCCATCATGGTTATAATCGTTACTAGAATGTGCTTTTTGTTTTTTCTATGTTGGAAAAGTGTTGCTGAGAGTTGTTGTTGAAAGATTGCGGAAGGTAATTCCGCAATCGAGGGCACAACCTTTTTTTTCCGGCTGAGAAAATGCCTACCTCATACCACACCGACCGGGGGGCGGCGTACTTATGTGGGGCTCGACTCCGCCGTCTTTGCCAACTTCCGGTTGCATGACGTTCGTGACTCCTCAGAGATGGCTTTTACCTCCTCCTCCACCTTTGTGATGTTCAATCCCTCGACCCACATGAGCTCGTGCAATGCGGACGTTAGTATCCCTAGACTACCGCCTGCTGGCTCTAGTTAAGGCGGCATTAAGGTGGCGTATGCCAGAAGAAAGGGTAGACCTACGGGGTGTAAACAGACCCTTCACCAAGCCGTCAACCAAGCATTCTGTACATCAAACTAAGTAACTTTACGCAAAAATTTTTGCTGGGTATAGAAATTTTTTTTTTGGGGTCAAAAATCACATTTTACGGTAAAACTCAATATAATGCGCTCAAAACTTATTGCTGATGGATGCTTTGAATAGTAAACGGACCATGGAGGTAATTGGAGTAAAGTTAGAACCTTAAAAAGTAGTATTTAAAAAAAAACTTGTGAAAAAATTGGAGCTTTGATCCCCAATATCTCCGTAACTAGAAGGTTCCCAGGTATGGTCCAGAACAAAAAAATGATCACAATGACGAGTAGAACAAGTGCCTTTCGGCTTCGTTAAGGGTCTTTTTACACCCTTTATACCCAGCAGTAAGTGATTCCGCGTTGATATGATGATGATAATGAAGGTGGCGTGATGCCGCCTGAGTCCACCCATCGTCCTGCGGCGGATTGTTCCGCGAGGGAGTCTCCCTCCCCGACCCGCTACTTTAGCTTGTTTTTATATTTGTAATTTAATTTCAATAACGCATTTACACGTTTCGCTTGCATGAATCATTTCGTTTCAAGAATTTCGATAAAATTTACTTCCAGGTCAAAAGGTTATCGATGCAAACTTTGGAATTGACTTACGACGTAAAATCCTGAAAGTGGGTCACTTTTTTTTAATATTATTACAAACACGAGTAACATAGGTGTTTCATTATTTTAATGTATTCATTCGTCAATATTTGTCATAAATAGAATGAATAAACATACAAACTGTGGTCTACCGCAGATAATGCAATCAATTTTATTTTCACGTTTCAAGTTTTCATTAGTACATAATGTTGTACCAGGTGCAGATGTTTCAAATTTAGGTTTATTATGTTCCAATACTGTAAACAGAAGGTATTTGTTCTAGACTATACAAGGTCGCATTAAAATAGATGGACAAATTTTAACACAGCGTTCATTACGTCTAACCAAAGACATCCAAGCAAAAAAAACACTGATTTAAGTGATTTTATTTTGAACTAAAATAATAAATTGCCGACACTCTAGAATCTGCGTGATGGATTATGGCTGACAGAGAAGAGGAGTTCCCAGCATTCATCATTCACCTGCCCTTATCCCAATTTATTTGGGAATGGCGCAGCATGTCTTCAAAACTCAAAGCATTTATTTCAATTAGACCATTACAGGCACTTTTGAATGTCACAAAAAAACAAAGAGCGAAGCTACAGTCATAGACCTAAGGCATAATAACTTGTGAAAGAACTGTAGTTGCCCATTCCAAGGCGTAGATCTCTATGGAGAAGAATGGGCTGCTTCTTTTATAGTCGTCTCCTTTCTAGCCATATCATCCTTCACATAGACTATCCATCGTTTCTTATGTCTTCCTCTTCTCTTATACCACCACACCACATTCATACTCAAAACTTTCCTCGCGACATTTTCCTCATGCCTCCAAATCAAATGCCCAACCACGACAATCGACTACACTACAACTTTTCAATCACCGACGCTACTTTTAGAACCCTCTCTTTTCCCAGCAGTGGTAACATTATATTGTCATCCACGTTCTTGGAGAAGGTCAATGCTTATCAGTGACCATTAATGGTCTGAAGAGATGCTCATGATAAGAAGCCTCGATCATAAATTGAGTACGACGTAACCGTTCTCACAGAAGTGTGTAAACAAAATGATCTGAGGCGTGATTATCACTTATGTGTTAAGTTTATGAGTACTCCAAGTGAGTACTTATAAATCATTGCAGTCAATCAGGATATATAATGCAAATTCAAGTAGCTTCTCAAGATTATTTAATAACCATTAATTTTTTTTAGCTACCTTCGACTAAGCATTTTATTATATATCTATTTATATATTTTATTATATAACTATTTTATTATATATATCGAATAGCTAGGTAGACTTCCCAAACCATTTCTAAGATATTGCTTCATCATCTGCCTAGCCTTTTCCCAATTATTTTGGGGTCGGCTTCCAGTCTAACCGGATGCAGCTGAGAATCAGTATTTTACATGGAGTGACTGCCTATCTGACCTCCACAACCCAGAACTGGGTAATACGATACCCCTTGGTAAGACTGGTTGTCAGACTTTCGGGCCACTGACTACCTGTAACGATTGTCAAAGATGTACAAATGACAACCAGGGCCAAAGGCTTAACGTGCTTTCCGAGGCACGGAGATATTTCGAAGATATTGCTTCACCAGGCACAAACATTCTAGGAAGGTAGCTATTGCTTCAGATAAATTCTACAAGCGGATTTAAAACGAATTACATTGCTGCTATTTTATTTAGGTTGAATGAACATGATGGGTAGACGACATTGTTGCCATCGCGGGAATATCCTGGATGAGGCTGGCTCAAGAACGTGGAGCTTGGCACAAGCAAAGAGAGGCCTATACCCAGCAGTGGGTGAAGTTGAGCTGTAGATGATGATGATAATGATTTATGAACATCTCCTGAGGAGGGACGAATCACGTGTCGAGTATAGGTTTGGGTGCATGGCATGCAAATTTTTACTTTATCTGTGCGTATTATTGCGGGCGGATGGGGTGCTGCATCCAAGCCTGCATCTTTTTATTTATTTATTTATAGATAGGAGAACCAACAGCTATGACAAATGAATAACAATTATATAGGCAACACAGAGCCAATTACAGGTTCCCACGAGTAAACACAGAAAAGATAGTAGAGATCTTAGGATCACTAGCTAACAAGCACGATACAAATAAAATAAGAGTAATTAGAATAAGATACAATAAGCACTATAAACACTCAGACACCAGGTTAAGCATTAATGACACGAGGAAAAAGAAAAAAAAACACTACACGCTTTTAAAAAAGTTAGCATTGTTAGCAATTTCGCGGAAGTAACGTCATGAATTTGATTCCATAACTTATCTGAAGTCCTAAACTAAAAGTATAGATCAGGTCCTACTTCTTATATGATAGGTGGAATATTTTTAGATCGTCACCGTGTAAATTGACGTGTCAGTATACAAATAAGTGCAGACACGAGATAGCATAAATTGAGATATTAGATTTAAAACAATTGAAACCATCAATGAACGGAGTCAATGATGTCTGCGATCTGATGTTTTTATGTGAGTTTATATTCAGTGTTATATCTGATAAGCAAAAGTCAGCATCTACATAGTAATTTATAGATTTATATTTTTATATATATTTTTTTTTACTAGCTATTGCCCGCGACCTTTGTCCGCGTGAAATTATTATAAAAATATTACTTAACTATTTGAATCGGATTTTGTTAACAATTTCAAAGTTTTTTTTTTTTGCGCGGATCCCTAAACTTTTTCTAAAATAAAAGTTACTCTTTCTAACATCATCTATCTACCAGTAAAAGTTCCGTCAAATTCGGTTCATCTGTTTCGGAGATTAGCCGGAACAAAAATACAAAAAAAAAAGATTGTTTATTGTAAGCTTATAAGTACCGTGTATACTTTCATAATGCATTCAGCAAAAAGCTATTATTTTGAAATTACAAACTGACACTTCAATTTCATTTATTTGTATAGATGTTCACTTCAGTCTAAAAAGTTTAATGTGACTGTTTAGTCTAGTAATAGGAATAGTTTAATTGGATTTTTTGCTAGATTTGGCACGTTTTACCTTTAGGTAGGCGAGACAAGAAAAAATTAAATGTTGGTCTCTCAGCAGATGCGGAAACTAACTTCATATTTAAACACAGTACCTCACAACACAACAAGATCGCAAGTTCACACAAAAAATATCGATGTCTCAGTTAATAAACACTGGCAAGTAGTTGAGAGATGAGTTGTTGCCAATCAAGATGGCCGGTTCGATCAAGTCTAACAAGGTCAGTCAGATTTGTGGCGGGTTTCAAGCGCTGACTTTATCTTGTGTTGCTGACTCTGACGTTAGGGTAAGGACACATGAGGGCAAGAGTTACCTAATGAAATTAATAGTGGATATAAAAGTTTATCTATATATATAAAAGGAGAACTGACTGACTGACATATCAACGTACAGCCGAAACTACTGGGGCTAGGAATGTGAAATTTTATACACGGCTTCCTATTATAATGTAGGGGAGCACTAAGAAGGGGTTTTTGGAAATTTAACCTTTAAGGGGGTGAAAAGGGGGAATTTTGTTTGTATGGAAAATGTACGTAACCCACGCGGACGAAGTCGCGGGCAAAGTGCTAGTATTTCATAAATGTATAGTATCCACATGAATGATGTAACCAAGATTTTGTAACAATATTTTGATTGAAAAGAGTGTCCATGGAGTTTCTTGCCCATTCTTCTCCATAGAGATCTACGCCTTGGAATGGGCAACTACAGTTCTTTCACAAGTTATTATGCCTTGTGACTGTGACTGTAGCTTCGCTCTTTGTTTTTTTTCTGTGACTTTCAAAACTGCCTGTAATGGTCTAATTGAAATAAATGCTTTGAGTTTGAGTTTATGTGATTTATGGTGTGTGTTTTTCGCGACTATTCTAAAATAGTCGGCAATGTTGATGAGTAATTCCCGTATATACTTATCAGTGGCGAAAGTTCGATAGAACTCGATTCCTACCGGCTTCCCTTTGAAAAATTGCACAGTCAGTATTCTATAGACAAATAATATACCTAATCACATTAAAGATCTGTACTCCAGCTTACCTCTCACAAAAATTGACCCTTCGCTACTGGTACTTATTTCAAAACATTCGCAGTCACATCTCTGCTTTGTCAAAAATACTCTCCTCTAAAAATATGTGATGTGGACTTATTGTGCCATGGTTGTCACTTGTTTGCCTGAGAGATATTTCATGCTGTGCCCACCCCAAATAAATTGGGATAAGGGCAGGAATATAATGATTATAACAGTAACAGTTCTTAATTTTAAGATGTATAATGATTTACTATATATTTTTATTAGTTTATATATCTTAATATTATGTATTTATTTAAGTATATATTAATATTTACTTATATGTGTATTTATATATAATATTTTAGGTTAAGTTAGGTAAGGCACATAAACACATTCTCTTCCTTTTCTCACACACTATTGTCTACATTTCTTTTTCATTTCTCCTTTTGCAGGTCTGCTGGCAGAAATTTCTTAAGAAATAAGCAGTACCTATGTACTCATACATAATGTTATTTTCCTGTGTTGTCTACTGTGTGTTCATAAATAGTGAAATAAATAAATAAATAAATGAATTTTCCTAGTAGGTGTAGCGATCATATCAGAAGTAACGTGCACGTTCTCCTTCTACAAAATAGAGGATAAAACTAATATCATAAATGCTGATTTGCCTTAAGCAATTGAAGAAAATGAGGTTAATTAGGATAATGAAAAAATAATGTGTTTGGCACATGTTTTCCTCAGTTAAACAACGAAGAAATGATTCTGATTTCTTTAATTTTCAACCGAAGGACAAACAAAATTATGGAACAAGGTAAACTAAAACTGTTATGGGTACTCCCGAGTCCACTGAGGGTCGACCACTTTTCAACCTTATTACTTAGAGTATAAGGGTGATAATTGACAGACCGTCAGTAAAAAGGAAAAAGCAATGTACTTAAACCGAGTCCCGGTTTAAGTACATTGCTTTTTCCTTGTTATAATTTACCTTCCTGAATCCTGCAAGTTACAGGATGATAATATCTTTGTTTATAATATTGTGCGCTAGCGCAATATTGTGTGACGTAGGTACATAAATAAATGCCCACTTCCGCAGCCTATAGGTTTCTATGACATAATGATTTGCTAGACATGTAAACCGCGTTTACGAGCTGGCAGTGTGTTGAACGCGATATAGAATAAGAATAAAATTACTTATTTGCGGTAAACGTATTCCAAACTGATATGTTCAATTTGGAATACGTTTACCTCAAATATTATTTATGAATGTACTGATAAAATTCGCCCATTAGGTGCAATCAAATATAATGTTGGTTATAGGATAATATATATAATATATATAAACATATATATATTTATATAATACAATATCTGTACGAATTATCGAATCACCAATACGTGATCCATTTCCCAGAGAGACACTGTGCGCATACCTTTAGAATAGCGTTCAAGAAGATCATGGTTATCTGTGCTCCGTTGATTAGAACCCACGCTATATTAATTAGTGCAGCTTCTAAGACGACTGGTAATCATTCATTAAAAACAAAATGTTTGTTGTGGCTTCTTATCGTTGCTTTGTTGCTTGCGAATTAAGTTTTTTATGAAGAATTTCATAAAAAACCGGCCTAGTGCGAATCGGACTTGCGCATGAAGGGTTCCGTACCATTGTAGAAGGGGGGGGGGGGAACCCCCTTTATCTATATTTCAAGAATATACATTCTGTGAAAATTTCAACTGTCTACTTATTACAGATCATGAGATCAGCCCGCTGTCAGACAGACGGACGGACAGTGGAGCCTTAGTAATAGGGTCCTGTTGGTTACCCTTCAGGTTCGGAACCCTATATAGAAAAAGTTGACTTGTGGTTTGCCAATAATTTCTGATAAGAAAAACTTTTAATCGGCTTCCAAAAAGGGGGATGTTTCCTGAAACGGATGTATTGGTGGTCAGAGAAAGTGGCTAAGGATACTCAAATTATCATCACAAAGTAGAGAGGCTTGTGAATCAGATTTATGTAGACCCGTATCATCATCATAATCTTCCTGTCCTTGTCCTATTCTACTAGGGGTCGGCGCAACACATTTTCTTCTTCCCTCCCCCCCTGTCAAACGTCACGACATCATTTACTCCTATCTCTTTCATATAATTCCCCACACAATCCATCCATCTTTTCTTTGACCTTCCTCTCCCGCTCCATCCATAAACATTCATGTCTATCACTTTTTTAGTCACATGCGTTTCGGAGGTAAACCTGTACAAAGATTGAAAGATTATGTCCATAAATGGACCGTAAGACCGTAACTTGAAGAGATTGTTTTAACGGATACTCGTTATGTTTACACATTCTTAACCTTTTAGCCGAGGTTATGGGGTCAGAAAGGTCTATCTAACAAAGAGAAAATGTGTCAAAGCTAGCAGGACCGTCGACGTAGTTTTATTGACCAGTCTGTGGAATTTACTGCCGGATTCTCTGTGCTGATAAGTATAATCTGGATCTATTCAAAGTTCGAGTGAATCGGTTATTTCTAGGCAAGCGTGCTCCAGCCTAGGCCGCGTCATCGCTTCACATCAGGCGAGTTGTGGCCCAACGCAAGTCCATATAGTATTAAAAAAAAAACTTTTGAAACATAAAAATAGTAATGGGCAACATTAGGGGCCTGCGCAGACGAGAGAGTTTAGTCCGTCGACTACGCCAAAAATGTTCATGTTTCTATTTCGTTCACGATGGGGAAGTCTCTCGTCTGCGCAGGCCCTTATGGATAACATTCAGCCTAACTGGGACAATTTCAGGTAAGATCTGGTGAAATAGCTGAGGAATGAGAATGGCCAGGCTCTCATTGACTAGAACTAACTTAACAGGACGTGGGAAACAGATTGCTGATGACAAAGGATAAACTGTCGAGCGGGAGTGTACCAGGAGTTCAGAAAGCCAAGAGAAGTGCAATCACTCCCAAGGACTGTTCGAAAGAGATACCACGGCCCTGGAACACAAAGGGCAAAGAAGGAACATGGATGGGTTTTAGTCAGTAAAAGTCTGACACTCCCTCCCACTCCACCCAGAGTGGGAGGAGTTATTTGATGATTTCCCATCCCTAAAAAAAGCGTTTACAAAACGGTAGACGATTTTGGCGATACATCATCAAATTCATCTTCAATTGTTTGTTGGCCATCCCATATGCATTGGCCACCAACATTTGCGATAGTTAGATAGTAATTGACCAGGCTCGCATGAACTTGCATAACCTCGTGGATGTCACCGCGCCTGCGTGTGGGACAGTCGGAACCAGTTCCAAAGCTTTCGAGAACGATAGTGACTCATGCGCAGGTTTTGCAACACTTTGTGTAGGTACTGTTGTGATGTGGGAGGTAATTATTGTATTGAATATGTAAGTATTGCCTGCGGAGAGAACAAAGGGACACATGGCAATCGCTTTCAAACGTTTTGCAATTCTACAAAGACTTAATAGAACAATAGGAGTGATTTGAGCTTATTGATTATATCAAGGAGCTCGTGGCTAAATAATAACAGCCACTCGGATCGTTCTTCAGGTTAAGTCGCGCTTGGCTCGGTTAGTCCGTGGATGGGTTACCACCCGAGTTTGTTAACCAATCAAAATAAAAAAGAATAAAAAACCGGCCAAGTGCTAGTCGGACTGACGCATGAAGGGTTCCGTACTTCAGTACAATCGTTTTTTGTTGTTATAATAGCGGTAACAGAAAAACACATTCTGTGAAACTTTCAACTGTCTACCTATTACGGATCATGAAATACAGCCCACTGACAGACAGACGGACGGACGGACAGCGGAGGCTTAGTAATAACCTAATAATTTCCCAAGTCCTGTATTTTGAAACCAGAAGCTCAAAAATCAGGACTTGGAACATTATCTTTCTACTCACTCCTACTCATATTTGTTTTTTCTCAACAATAAGTAATTTAATTAGAAGCGACGCGCGCGCATCATCATCTTATCTGTCACTCATTAGTAATTATCGCAAATTAAACTGAAATGTCAAATGTCAGACGTCAACGTCATTCTTTCATGATTACGTCACATTTTATGTTTGTTGCGTCATAAAGTAATTACCGTTACTGTGATTTACCGTTGCATTATATTGACTTATGTTCAGGGTCCATCGGTCTATTCAGCTGAAAATATTGTGAAGTAAAACCAAGCGTGCGATATTTGTTTTGATATTTATAAGGCTACAACCTGGTGGGAATTTCCATCGGCCATCTTTCATTTAAAAAAAAAACTCTATTTAACTTCCTTATGAAGTAAGAATGCCATGTTTTGTCTGTCTGTTTTGTTTGTTCCGGCTAATCTCCGGAACAGTTGGACCGATTTTGACGGGACATTCACTGGCAGATAGCTGATGTTATAAGAAGTAACTTAGTCTACTTAGGTTTTATTTTAGAAAAAGATTTAGGGTTCCGTGCAAAAAAATTAAGACCCTTGATATTGTGAACAATATCCGATTCAAATAGGGGAGTCACATTTTCGTCATAATTTCACTCGGACGAAGATCGAAGGTCGATTCCAGGTTAAAGTTATCGCAAAATTAAAAAAAAAACTGTCGTTCTGTTACTACAAATCTTATGGCAACCCCAGTAATCTAATATTTCACGTTTTAAAACCGTAAAGTACCAATAGTATACCATTTAATAGGCTTAAGATATTACATAACAAAACAGGCATGTCCCACGTGGAGCCGTAGTAAAAAGAGAAAGTTTGTCTGAGTGATCTTATCTCAAGAACTACAAACCCAATTCGAGTAATACTCTGGCCATTGAATAGATCATTACAATCTTAGCTGCTTGTAACGTTACCAATCAATGGGAGTATCAACCTATAGCTACAATTAAATAACACAGTGCAATCAATGAATCTTACGTAATAATGGGTAAGTAATTGAAGTTATGTCATTCAAAGAGGGTAAGTACCGAGTTCACTGACGGCCGATCACTTTTCAACCTTAATACTTAGGCCCTAAGTAACTTTTCACCCTTATAATAAGGCTACGGTCCTAAGTCTTAGGTCCTTTTTATTCGGATGGGAAATCATCAAATGACCCACCCGCTCTGGGCGGAGTGGAAGGGAGTGTCAGACTTTTACGGACTAAAACCCATCCATGTTCCTTCTTGGCCCTTTGTGTTCCAGGGCCGCGGTATCTCTTTCGAACAGTCCCGCAGCCCCGGCAAAGTCTTAGGTCCTTAGCCTTATTATAAGGGTGAATAGTGGCAGACCGTCAGCGAACTCTGTAGTACTTAAGATAACTCGACGCAATCCCTGCCCAAACGTCCAAATTCTTTGTCTCGAACTTATTAACGAAAATCCCTACAAAATTTTGGGAATTCTTTGTCTCGTAATCGGAGAGAAACCTTATTAACGAAAATCACTACAAAATTATGGGAATTATTTTGTCTCGTAACAGGAGAATAACCTTTTTAAGGAAAGTCAATACAAAAATGTACCGAATAAAAGGAGGTACACGATTTGTAATTTCTGCATGCTACCATGTTTCATAGTAAGTAAACGCAAGTTTATGTAGGTAACTACTAATCAGATTTTTTTTTTTAATCGGGTGCCTAAAAATTCTATATCTGTGGACAATAGTAACAATGAATGGCTGAATTTTCGAAGCCTCTCAACAGGATGTGTCCTCTGTCTCATTCGGTAAAGTAACACACTTCAGTCCATTAAACTGACATTGATTATATTTGACACAAACAAAGCCAAGAAAAGCCAATTAATGACAATCCGCTTACGTTTGTAAACAACAGCAAAACAATAACGTGCACGTGGCTGAGTGTCATTAAGTGTCACGATATTACTGCATTACATCAAATCGTGGGACTTTTTTATCGTAACCGAATCTTAACAACAATGCTATAGGCGCCGAAGATACCGACTTGCCTAGTTTGAAGCCAGTGAAAGCAACATGAAACAAAAATTATATTAAAAAAGAGATTTCAATCTAAACAATAAAGATTTTATCCAACTCTGTGCATCTCACGGCTGCGCCAAATAGGCCCCGCTCAGAAAAATGCCGGACAACTAGTGCCTGACAGTAGTTTTCAACTGGACCAGGAAAACCCATTTCTAATCTGTTAGGCATTAACATTTTTATCAATTTTAGTAACGTAGGAGATGACAGGATTAAAATTAAATAGCTGGTATTTCGGAAATACAATCAAGACTCGAGATTGGCCATCCGAAATCTTTATGTCGAGATTGGCCATTCAAGATCTCGAAATACAACTGGTGCGATCGAGATTTTCCCGATTCACCAATTATTTTTTATTTTTTTAATTATAATTTTTCGAGTTCTTTTATCAAAATAACTATCAAAAACCCCAATTTCATTTTGTATGCATCTCCAAGAAACTTTATCACAATCGCATCAGACGCAGCAAATGCTACCTACATACATACCAACATAACATACTATACGTATGTACCTACATACTGATGGAATGTGACGAGTAATCAGAATGTGGGTTGTTATTGCCGAGCCTATGTCAATACAGCTGATCATATCTTTAGGTACAATGTTGCTCTGAATGTTGCCGAAACATTTGACTAAGCACGGGTGCCCAATTTAACATACTTTGTACCTAAACACAGATATTGCATTATTAGCGCTGCACGCTGTAAGTAAGAATATAGGGTGGAAGGGATACCGACACACAAATGGCTACCACATATCCAATTCATAATTCTGATGAAAAATTTCGATTCTTCAATCGATTCGATTTTTTAATCGGCAATATAAAAAAAACAGGTGTTCCATACATTTTGACCGTATAGGTATTGCACTTTTGTAGGAAAGAGCTGTTTAAAAAAAAAGTGCGGGCTTCGGAATGATGAATACGTGGTATTCGGTTGTGCGTCGGTGTCCCTTCCACCACCCCGTATACAAATGGCTTTTTTACGTATGGCATTGCTTTCTATTAGTACTTTTGTGAATTTAGTTTTCAAGAGCTGTCATTATCGTCATATTGTGTTATGGAATTGACACTGACAGCTCGAGATCACGGTTCGGTTGACCGCGTTTTGTTTCTTCAGTAAAATTCGCACTAATGAAGGTTGTGAAGTAGAAATTATTTAAAAAAGATATTTCATGTTTTATCTGTCAAAACGAGCAGATACCTACCTATAAAGAGCAGCTTAACTGCATGATATTTTTCACTATTCACGATGTTGAAACATAGCCAAAGAATTTCACACCCAAAGAATGTTCATTTATCTTTTATGTACAGACGCCAACACATCAAGCTACCCGAAACTGTCAAATTTTCCCAATCAACCTTGAACCTAATGCTTTAACCATAAAGTTGAAAATGTATTGATTGTAATAGCTTGATAGTCTGTAAAAAAAAGGCATAAAACTCACCCATGGTGGCCATAAGGAACTGGTTGACGACTCCGCCATGTTTGAGGCGCGCGACCCACCGCACCGGAAGTACCCCGAGCATGTCGCGCGCGCGCCGCTGCGCTACTTCCGGTATCGCGTGTGTGCGCGCCGCTTATGCGGGCATGGTCCGGGGAACGGATTCTGTAAAAATAAAACAAAGATATTTGAAATACTCCGACAAAATTAAAGAAATATATCTACCTATTTAGCACAGTCTAAAATACACGATAACATATTCTCTCAAATAATAGAAACAGGAATGTGTGCGTTTTTTTTTTTTACGGATGGGAAATCATCAAATGACTTCTCCCGCTCTGGGTGGAGTGGGAGGGAGTGTCAGACTCTTACCGACTAAAACCCATCCATGTTCCTTCATTGCCCTTTGTCTAGGGCCACGGTATCTCTTTCGAATAGTCCCGCAGCCCCGGCAGGCATCGGCCCTTGCGGGCGCCTTCCTGGTTGCTGACATCTCTTTGAGGCGCGCGTGGAACACGAACGCGCCGTCGACACGGCCTGTCGTCATAAGACGGACGGACGGTGAGCTAACCCATTACTCACCGTCCACAGGCCCGCGCCTACGGTGGCCGGGAGCCACCACGTGGCCCCCGACGCCCGGTGCGTCGCCCGCGGCAGCTGGGACGTGAGATTCTCTCCCTCTCACGTCCCGCCACCTCATGCATGGCATGGCATGACTGCCTCGCAGAAGGAGGTGACGGCTTCCCATTCCCTCTCGCTCCGGACCATGGCCTGAACCAGGGCCGGGCGCGAGAGGTCGCCGCCGCCGATCGCCGCTACGAGGACACGGCGGAGCTCCGCCCAAGCGGGGCAGACCTCCACGGTGTGCGCCACCGTGTCCTCCGGACGATCCTCACAATGATAGCACCCGGGCGTTTCCTCCCGCCCGATTCGGTGCAGGAACCTCCCGAAACAACCGTGTCCGGTGAGGACCTGCGTCAGGCGGAAGGTGAGGGCGCCGTGGCGCCTCTCTAGCCACTCCTCAAAGAGGGGACTTATCGCCAGTATTGTGGCGTGCCCTAGAAATGTGTGCCTCACGGCCACGCCAAATAGGCGCAAACCAGCAAAAATGCTAGATAACAAGTTCTTGATGCTGGGTTACAACTGGACCAGAATTCAGTTTTTTTATTTTAGAGTGGATGTAAAGGTCCTAAAAAATACAATAATTATAAAAAATTAAAAATGCATAACGAGACTTGAATAAAGAGCCATAATTATGAAAGACTAGCTTATGCCCGCGGCTTCTCCCGCGTGGAGTTCATTACTTGTCCCAAGGGATCATACTACCGGGATAAAAAGTATGCTATGAATTAATCTAGGTTATAAACCATCTGTGTGCCATATTTCATCCAAATCCGTTCAGTAGTTTTCGCCAACCATCCCGTCCAACCATTCATCCTCACAAACTTTCTATTTATAATGTTAAGCATTCCTTAGTTTTCTATCAAGTACTACTAATAATATCCATTGGCATTGGCATTCAGTCCGCCTCTGTATATTAGTATTAAATATCAAGGTTGGTTTTCAGTTTCAGTCTACCAGAAAACGAGGCCTGAAAATTCATTTAGAGATAGATAATTCGGCCATTCTCAGTTTTCAAATAATCAATAAGAAAATGTCGTGTAGTGGTTTGTCCCAGCAATTATCACGCCACTGATTTTGAACAATATGGCGGTGATATTGAGCAACGCCAGTACAACACTAACAATTAAAACAAAACTCAAATAGATGACTAAGTTGATAATTTTCCACTTCCTGCGACCATAATGGCTAACCAAAATTAAATTAGCGAGCGGTCAGTGGACCGTCACAATTAGACCATTAAAACAATGTGCTCATTGTTTTACAGTACTTATCTACTGAATCATTTGTACCTCGTGTGTGGAATTTGTCAATGTTATGTTAAACACGTTTTCAACTACAGGTGGTTTTAGAAAGGGCTTTGAATTATTTGGCCTGCGTAAGTTACGCCATTTTGTTTTATTTTCAAAATAACGGCCATGCATTATTCTTGTATTAACCAATAGCTGGCATCTATACAAATATGTATTGTATGGGACAAAATCTTCTAAACCGTCACGTTTCCGAGATATAAGCCATCGAAGTTACAATCTTGGCCAGCAGCGAAACTTTGATAGCTTATATTTAGGAAATGTGACGTTGTAGAAGATTTTGTCAGAGATCATACTTGTTTGTTTTGATCCCAGCTTTTGATTGATGCAGGTATTATGCGTGGCCAATAAAATCAAAGTTGTGATGCCATCAGGAATAGATTTTAACTTTGATAGCTTATATCTTGGAAATGTGACGCTATAGAAGATTTTGTCTCATTCAAAAATTGTTTGTACTGATACAGCTATTGATTTATGCCTGGGCGCTATTTTGAAAATAAATAAAAATGGCGGAAGTTAGGCAAGCCACGCTTCATACAAAAACCATCCACCCCCTTTGTAAACCGACCTTGCATTGACTGACACACGAAACTTTTATTATGTTATGCAAGTCAATGGAACGAGTCCAGTGACGGTGGACCTCTGACTGGAACAGTGCAGTGATTTACGAAGTATGGTGCTACTAAAATTTCAGACACGCAGAAAATCTAGCAACGTGTATAGGTTACATGTTTAAAGTCCACTAAGATAGAAAAAAACTGTGTGTGACTTTCGGAGATGAGATAAGGGCCTCGTATTTGCGTCTGATAAGACTAACCTCTTTGTGTCTATTTCTAGAACTGTCTATGGGTAACAAAGTATACCAAGTACGCAAGCAACTATCTTTATCTTGTCAACTTAGCGACCAGAAAAGTCGTGATTACATACCGCAGCTGCCAAAGGAAGTAGGCAGTAATGTGGTATATTATATACAAGGGTAAAATCCTTGCTAAGCCAATTTGATCAAGGTTTTACCGCGTCAGCACACCATTCACTTGGAGTTAACGCATTATACTTTATGAAGCGATTGAGTTAACAATGTCAAGCTGTTGGAAACTGGATGTTGAAGGGATTAAGAATCTGTCAAAAGTAGAATCTATCAAATATAGAATCTGTCAAATATAGAATCTGTCATATGTAGAATCTGTCATATGTAGACTATGATGTCAAAAGTAGAATCTGTCAAATGTCGACTAAACGATTAATAGTTTAGAGAGTTTTATCATATTTAATTCATGTGACAAAGTAGAGGACTTTAACAAAGTGACATACTTCAGCAATAAAGATGATGGAAAAGTCAATAATAATAAAATAAAATTTAAAATTTAAAAAACTTCCAACGAAAAAAATAAAAGATGAAAGATAAATACCCACTTTCATCCCCCAAATCTAGTAAATGGCTGCACCGATTTTGATAAAACGTATTAAAGAACCATTGCCAAGAAACTAGCTTTCAAATAAAAAAAACTGCATCCAAATCGGTTCACTCGTTTAAGAGCTACGGTGCCAAAGACAGACACACACACATTGCGGTCAAACTTATAACACCCCTATTTTTGCGTCGGGGGTTAATAATAGTACTGCATTGGCAAAAGCTATCGAAAAGGCATACGATATCTTGACGAAAGACGTCATAGAAATACGAAACATTTGGAAAGCGATTTTAGGAAGGTTTCATACTACAGAAAAACAGAAGATCAGTATTTTCTATGGAATTGTGGTTTTGAAGTTAAAAATAGATTTTATATAGGTTTAATTAGAAGCTGACCGCAAACTTCTAGGAAAAACTAAAGAATATGATATTTTACGAAGAACAATGAAATACATTCAAATACAATGGTTCTGGAGCAGATAAAGTAACACACAGAGCCACAGACACACGGCGCACAAAAAAAAACAATCGTAAGCAATACGACATAGAGTTCCATCTATTTGAGAACTAAGAAATAACAAAAAAAATTATAGGGAGATGAAACGAAAACGCGAAAAATAGACCACGTTCTTCTCCGTATAGTACTGTAGATAATGTACTACTATTTTTGAATGCTGGATTATGGATTCGGTTCGTTTTGCAAGCGACCCTATAATATTGTGGGTCGGCCCTACATTTACAAGTTAGAATACAGCTTGCCAGCTATACCTAAGTTCTATGTCTATCCTCGCGTGACAGACCTGACCACTGTCAGGTCTGTCATTATCTACGTGAGCTCCTAAGAAATGCCTGCCGGGGCTGCATGACTGTTCGAAAGAGATACCGCGGCCCTGGAACAAAAAGGGCAAAGAAGGAACATGGATGGGTTTTATTCAGTAAAAGTTTGACACTCCCTCCCACTCCACCCAGAGCGGGAGGAGTTATCTGATGATTTCCCATCCCAAAAAAAAAAACCACTCAAACGACCTGACGAAAATGTGGATTTAGCCACCATTCAGCTTTACATTACGGGCAGGATCCCCACAAACATCTTGCATTAAATCCAGAATCTATTGACGCGTGAATCACATAACACAATGTTCAGTTCGATTAACGTTTAAGTCAATATGAGCACGTGTCAACATATTCGTCTGAGCGTGCAGTCAATGTCACAGGTCATGTCAGATTATATCATAGTGTAGATTGTACTGGATCTTGTGGTCTATCAGTTGTTAGACACATGCTAGATTTATCTTACTGAAGGGTAGGAGGGGGGGGGGGTATGCTTTGAAGCAAAACAAATACGTTTATTTGTTCCCTTCGTCTGTTGTTCCCCTGGTATATGATGCGGTGGTATGAGGGACATTTCGTAAGAACAGTCTTGATTTGATTATGATTAAATAGCACAGAAAGAAACTGGATAGCCATGATAAAACTGCCAAAAGTGGAGCGATTTGGAAAAGACCTACACTCATCATAGGGGCCAAAGGTTGAAGAAGAGAGAGAAGAGATGAGAGCACAGGTTTACGTGGATGCATTCAGATTTCGGGTAACACGTGGTTGAGGCTCATGCAGACCAAGGAAGCGTGGCACAAAAGAGGGGAGACCTATATACTCAGCAGTGATGTTGAGCTAAGAATGAAGGTTAGAAACGAAGAACGGATTGTGGTAAAAGTAAATTACTTTTGACCAAGATCACAGGAAACTAACCTAAACAGATGAGGATCTTGGGCAAGTTGGTACTGTACTGGTTTGGAAGGTTGCTACTGATGGTTATCATAAACTTTAAGATTTCCGCAACGTCAAAGACTTTGCTGATAACGTTGCAAAGCTTAAAACAAAGTATAAATGAAACTAAAAGTAGTCTAAAACGTTGAGTCACAATTGACTTCAGAAACAGTTGAATTACATTTAAAAGCGTATATAAACGTCATAGCTACCAACAAAATTACAACACATATGTATCTATGCGTAATGTCACAATCGCGCGTCCCAAACAAATGTCACACGCCCGCGCGTGTCACAAATCAATGTCAATCATTGTTCCAGCATTCCTCAGTGAGCAGTATGTCATCATGGAGGTTTTCTCATCATTTGGTCACAGCATGCCGCAGCCGGCTAGATGAGAGATAACAGCTTTATTTTAAGTAGCTCTATGACATGCGTTTATCACGTAGTGTGTAGTGTTTGTCTCATCTTAGAATGTCGTCAATTGTGCTGTGACGTCTGCTTTCTGCTCGGAGTTTTTTGGTCAAAGTTGGATATGTTAGTCACATGAAAGAACAGCATACCAAAGCTCTCGACTACATTTAGAAAACAATTGATTGCTGTCGCTGTTGATGAAATCGGCAAGATGGCATCATTATGATCACTAGTGTTTGTCTCTGATATGGGCATGGATTGGAATTTACTTATATACAAGTTGTAATGGACATTGTGAAAAAAAAAATTACTACGGGTTCAGTATCCGGGGCTGCGGGACTGTTCGAAAGAGATACCGCGGCCCTGGAACACAAAGGGCAAAGAAGGGACATGGATGGGTTTTAGTCAGTAACACTCTGACACTCCCTCCCACTCCACCCAGAGCGGGAGGAGTTATTTTATGATTTCCCAACCTTAAAAAAAAAGAGTTCAGTATAGAGATTTTGGATAAGTCGAAAATAAATGAATTTTTACATGAAGAGTCTATTTGTAATTTCTAAATAACATATTTTTACTGAATGCATATGATCGCGGACAGCTACCAGTTAAAAATAAATGAGCAGTTCTATACATTTATTGTGTTGGTAATTTAGTATGGAACAGCTGATTCGTTTTTTATAATCGACGAAATATTTCTGAGCTAATCATTGTCTTGAGCATTTTTCAGTGAGCAGTGAGTCATGGAGGTTTCTCATCATTTGCGCAAAGCATGCTAGATAACAGCTTGTTTTGGTCGTTAATCATAAGTAGTTCTGTGACATGCATATATCACGTAATGTGTAGTGTGAGTCTGTGACGTAACAAAGATAGAAATGTATACATGGTGGATTTTATTCTTAATAACTGAAAAAACAGCAATGTATTTTTTTTTAATTGCAAAATAAGAAACTGATCCGGCCGACCACTTTTTCTTAAATAAATGAAAGTTACGCTACGGGGTGTAGAATTACACTCCGTAGCGTAATACCTGTGCTGAATAATTCATCATATCATTTTGGATTGCGTGTCGATGTCCCTCTTACCACGATGCTATAGCTACATGATCGTGGAACCCCTCTTATATGGGCAGCCTCTTCAAGAGTGAAAATTAAAACTGCACAATTCGGTCCAAAATAGATGTTCATTGTCTTCAAGATGCACGTCTTATTGAGATTGAGAATTCGACATCAACGATTCCATAATATTAATATATTCATGGATTCACTAACTGGTAATCAACGTCCATTGCCCGTTCTATGAGAAAAATACCAGTAAAGCATAAAAAACCAACCTGTATAGCAGTCGCGAAGGGTCAATTTTTGTAAGAGGTAAGCCGGAGTACATATCTTTAATGTGATTATATTATTTGTCTATAGAATACTGACTGTGCCATTTTTCAAAGCCAAGCCGGTAGGAATGGAGTTGTATGGAATCTTCGCCACTGGTGTATAGTCTGACGTTTGATGAAACTAAAACTTTATTAAATTTAGTTTACCTAGATTAAAGGTATATTTAAACAGTAGTCTCACAAGTGTTAAATAATAAGTAGTGTTATAATAACAATGGAAATATTTATATTATCTTTATGGAGCGTGCGTCTACATAAACATGATAAGTCACGCTGCATATGTGACATTGACTTTGAATGCATGATTGCACTCTATGGCTATGACGATTTTTGTAGGTAGGATCTTTAGTTTTCGGTACATCCTATCATCATCTGCGTAGCCTTTTCCCAACTATATTGGGGTCGGCTTCCAGTCTACCCAGATGCAGCTGAATATCAGTATTGTACATGAAGCGACTGCCTATCTGACCTCATACGTAATACAATACCCCTTTGTAACTGGTTGTCAGACTTTCGGGCCACTGACTACGTCAAAGATTTAGAAAATTAAATGAGAGCCGGGACCAACGTCTTAACTTGCTTTCCGAGGCAAGGAAACTCGGGATGATAATGATGGTCATCCGCGCACCAACCTCAGCAAGCACGGCTTAACCTTGAAGTTCGACCCCTGTGGCTGTTATTATTTAGCTACGAGCTCCTCGGTACATCTTGTATGTATGGATATTGATTGGCGAATTATAATGTGAGATTACAAAACAAAGGAGGCCACTGCATTAACTTTTGGGTTTAAAAAAGTGAAACCTTATTACCTAGGTGTACCATGACTGTACACCTAGGTAATAAGGTTTCTCTTTTTTCTCTCACTAATTTATGCATATAGGGTGACTGGCAATTAGTGACCGATACTTAAATTGTGTTATTTGTTGTGTTATTGTGATAAAAGTGAATGAGTATTAAAAAAATATATTTCTTTGGGAAAGTTGTTTGTTATCATGAGTACAAACACGTGTTTAAGTATCGGTCACTAATTACCAGTCACCCTATATATTTCAGCTAAAAGCCGAAGTAAGGTTACACTTAGTTCTGGCCGGCTAAGTAAGGTTACACCCAGTTCTAGCCGGATATACCTAGGTGCGGCCGGTAACTATCCTTTTTATTGCTAGGACACACCGACTAATGGATCAGGTTAGAACTGTGACCAAACACGCGCGAGCCGGCAAGCGCCACATCCAAATTGTTTGCATTATAACAAACTTTTACCGGCCGCACCTAGGTATAGCCGGCTAGAACTAGGTGTAACCTTACTTCGAATTTTAGCCGTAACAAATACACTCGGCCAAATTCAGAAGTGATTCCCACGTATTTTATTACTACGTGCAACTTCGTTGATTGCTGAGATAAGACCTATTTCATGATAGCAAGGCGTCCAAAATACTATGCTCAAGGCAACATAAAATTCATCATCAGACATCTTTCGGCATGATGATGATAGCTAGGTGTTCCTAACGATTTTAAACCTGTATCAAGAAGCAATACTTACTATACATGGTGTAAACGGAGCCTTCACGAAGCCGTCAACCAAGCATTCTGTACATCAAACTAAGTAACTTAACGCAAAAATTTTTGCTGGGAAACTACTTCTTTTTTTGGGGTGAAAAATCACTTTTTACGGTAGGACTCAATGTTACGTACTCAACACATTGTGCTGATGGATGGATTGAATAGTAGGCGGGTCGTGGGGGTGTTTAAATTAAAAATCTTACTTTAACAACATGTATTTAAAAAAAAACTTGTGAAAATGTTGGAACTTTGACCCCCAAGATCTCCGTAACTAGAAGGTTCCCAGGTATGGTCTAGAACAAAAAAAATGATCGCATTGACGGGGAAAACAAGTGCCTTTCGGCTTCGTTAAGGGGCTTTTTACACCCTTTATAAGTTTAATACTCGTAAAAAGTTTTTAATTCAGTTTTGAAAATGGCTGACATCCTGACTGACATCAATACGTTACTACAAGTTTCAGGTCAGAATTTGCGTTTTATTGACACGACTATCAGAATGAGGAAGGTAAAATATTCCATAAACTATAATAATATTTTAAATGAAGGTACGCCATAGACTATCTAAGCTGGTAATATTAATTTGTTGTTTTTCCTCCTACCTAAAAAATTATAAATGGTGGTAAGACTGGCAAGGCGATTATGAGTATTGCGAATTGTTAATTGTTATTGAATTACCAGTAAAAACTAATAAATTGATCGTTTCTAGCGCGTACATTTTTTACTAAAACTATGTGATTGATGGTCTTAAAATCACTGACAAGGATAATAGGTAAATGATGAACGGAATTCAAAATGAAGGTTGAGTGACTTTAGTCCTGCAATTAGACAGAAAAGGAGTTTTTCAGATGGCCTGGCGATTCAGGAAAAAATATTGATTAAAATTGATTGACCATTTTACGAATTGCAACGTAATTCATATTATTATCTCTTTTATGATTCTGCTAAAGATGCCATTTTACGCCCCCTGTTAACTTATATTACGGGAGGAGAGGGAGTGCCTGTACTATAATCCTTATAAGCAACCCAACCATGCATGGCACCATTGAAAGTATTCAATAACCAAAAACAAAAGGACATGAAATAATATATCGGTTACACCCATCGTCCATATTTAGTAGCCCTCTCGATACGGTCATAATCGATTGAGAACTATTTAATGAATGCGCGAGTATATTGATCGTATCGACTGATTTATTTCTTGTTAAGTGACGACAGTTTTTATTTTTGTATGTCTCTGTTCATTTGTTTTTATGTATGTTTGGCTGCATGTATAAATATTGTTTTTTAACTGTTTTCTTAGTTTGTTTTAGGCTTTTATATATAAGTTTATGTATTGTTTTTTTTTTATAAGTATTCCAACATTGTGAACACTGAAAATACTTATATCGCTGTCTAATAATGTGGAAGCGTATACTTTTTCTGGTTTAACTATATGTTAAAGTAGCGGCTATTTAATGTACTTACCTAATAAACACAATAATATGATAGCCTTGTATATGAAAACTGTCCTAGAATAAATATAATAGAAACACGTGCCGACGAAATGTGCGTGACAAAGACCATCAACAAAAGGCTCTATCATGCACTCATTCATTAATTTATATCATAGCAGAACTTTAACGTGGCTGCGCCCGCGTCTATGTCTAAAATTAGCACACGGGAAGGTACCTCTGGAGTATCAGTTCATTTTTAAATCATGTATGAAATTCTGGGTGCCCTCTTGTTACATCTTCATGCTTCGTTTGATCTATACATAAAGGGTGTAAAAAGACCCTTAACGAAGCCGAAAGGCACTTGTTCTCCTCGTCATTGTGATCATTTTTTTGTTCTGAATGTGGTATGATTTCGTTTGCTAAATTGATGTATTATGGAGATATTGGGGGTCAAAGTTCCAATTTTTTCACAAGTTTTTTTTAAACACCATTTTTAAAGGTTTTAATTTTACTTTAATTAACACGATGACCCGTTTACTATTGAAAGCATGCATCAGCACTAAGTTTTAAGTGCGTTACATTGAGTTTTACCGTAAAACGACATTTTTCACCCCAAAAAAAAAGTAGTTTCCCAGCGATAATTTTTGCGTAAAATTACTTAGTTTGATGTACTGAATGCTTGGTTGACGGCTTCGTGAAGGGTCTATTTACACCCTGTATAAGGTACAAATAACAAAACAAAAAAATGTAGTAACACTAGTGTTTAAGATGTTTTACTAACAAATTGGATTTTATGATCTGCGATTAAATGATTTGATTCAAAACATTTTTTTTTCATATTATCTGTCTTTCTGTTTGTATCGGCTAATATCCGAAACTGCTGGACATATTTTGACGAGACTTTTACTGGTTGTCGTAAGGGGAGTGACTTAGGCTACGATTATTTTAGAAAAAGGATTAGGGTTCGGCGATTGAAATAGGGACGTAATATTTTTATAATAATAATTTCAAGCGGAGGAACGTCGCGGGGCACAGCTAGTTGTTATCTTACCTTGAACAATCTAATTTATGAGTGTTATCAGTAACGGTCTTATCTCGGTGGCAAGTAGATGATTAAGAGACAGTTAACATTTTATCTTGTGTACAGATACAGCTTCCCAATTATCTCAAAGATAAGGGTTACAATACCTATAGTAAGATGATGGGTGATCATCATCTGCCTAGCCTTTTCCCAACTATATTGGGGTCGGCTTCCAGTCTAACCGGATGTAGCTGAATACCAATATTTTACATGGAGCGACTGCCTATCTGATGTCCACAACCCAGTTAGTACTGGGTAATACGATACCCCTTGGTAAGACTGGTTGTTAGACTTTTTGGGCCACTGACTACCTAACGACTGTCAAAGGTCTACAAATGACAGCCGGGATCAACGGCTTAAACGTGCTTTCCGAGGCACGGAGGAAACTCTGTATATAATGGATGGCCACCCATCCACAGACCAATCTAGGCAAGCACGGCTTAACCGAGCTCCTCTATAATAAGACGATAAAAGTACCTTCGTATACGTTAGAGATTTATCATCAAAATTAAATGGAAAATGTCGTGTAAAAGCGTTATTTTTAATCAATTTACAAATAATTTTAAACGCCAGTCCCGTGGCAGATACGTGCATAAAGCGTGCCAATAGGAAGGTGATATACAGGGTGGATTTGGTCAACTAGAGTGTGGATATAAAATACTCAACGGATTCACGAAGACGATTTCGGAGATTTTTGTTACATGGCAGGAATCTTTTTTTCGCATTTTTTTATGAGCTGCACAGGACTGACTGTCGACGTGGCGACGCTTGCAGGGGGGGGGAGGGGGTTAGGCCTATGTCCGACAATTGACGTTTTAAGGTGATGTAAGTAAGTTTAGTTTATATTGAAGTTAATGTATGAATTATTTTTAGTATATGTTTTATTAACATTCTTTTGCGGACTATCGCAATAAGGTTTGCTGTCAGAAAACTCAATTTTGGGTTAAGCGAGCCCTTACTTGTACATATGCAGTAATGTTGTAATAATATCTAAGTAAATTATGCGTAGGTACGATAAAGAATAAGGATTTCCTATAGTTCCAGATTTGGCCATTCACAGGATGTTCTAAAAACTCGCCCTGTATACTAAGGATGTTCTAAAAACTCGCCCTGTAAACTAAGGATGTTCTAAAATCTCGCTAAGTCTCGTGTCACCGGCCCCCACGTTGTCTGACCGTGTCTACAGAACGTTGGCATACGGTACTATTGTATCTAATTACTTCTCAGAAAAAAAGATGGAACAGGGAAGTGTATTTTTACATCTGTCTCGCGTGGAAAGTTAGTGTATTTTAGTTCCAGCGACGTCATCATGACATAAGTCGCATAGTTTAAACGGGACTGGGCTGACCTCGAATGACAATGAGTTGCTGTGGACCAAAATAACTGCTGGGGAAGTGGGTATGTGGAGCCCTGGAACAGCCAGACGTGTTGGCGTCAAGGTGGACCTTGTAAGCAGAAGAAGATGACGGGAATAAATGTAGGAAACCAGAAGAGGATGAGTTTAGCTTTCATCATCAGACGACCCGCAGAAGGTGTGGACATCTTCCAAAATTAGCTTTGAACCGTGAGAGATATTATAGTTGAAAGTTCTTTACAAAATAAAATAAGAATTCGCCATGAAAAGACAGATGTGTTAAAATTAAAGCGATTGCCATTTTGCGTTTTCGCGGAAGTAGACTGCAAGCATCTGACAAACTCTGTGAGCACTGTAAAACAGTTGTTTCAATTTTGGTGTACAATAAAGTATATTCTATTCTACCAGTTTTGTATGCTGATGACATTGCCAAACACTTTGTTTGGGCTCAGTATGCTGATGACGTTGCCAAACACTTTGTTTGGGCTCATTTAATAAAGTTTGCCATTATTCACCTGGCTGTGTTTTATTATTTAAAAGTACGCATGTAAAGATGGTAACTTGAAGTTATCCCATTTCTCAACCGTACCATGTAGACTAATGAACAGTACATACAACTGTATGGGACTAATGACTTGCCGACAAACCGCATTCAAGTCTGTGACAACTTGGAAAAGTTGTCCAAGCAACTAGAAGCTTATACTAAGTTAAAGTTATTTCTGTATTTCCTGTACTAAACGCATAGGTCTGATTACTATTTTTTATAATACTTTTTATACTATTTTTGCCTTTAGTATGGAGTCTTTTAACGTGCACATCTTTCTACATCGTTCTTACATAATGTAACCAAGATTTTGTAACAATATTCTGATTTAAAAATGTGTCCAAGGAGTTTCTTGTCCGTTCTTCTCCATAAAGATCTACGCTTTGGAATGGGGAACTACAGTACTTTCACAGGTTTTATGCCTTGTGTCTGGGACTGTAGCTACATTTAATTGTTGTCTTTGTTTCGATAATTCAAAAGTGCCTGTAACTGGCCTACTTGAAATAAATGCATTGATTTATTTATTTGATTGATTTATTTATTTAAGTTTCAGTTAACATTTTTAGACTCATTAAAACTACAACCTGCACTAATTAATGTATGAACATTATTTTTTCGCCTTGCAAGGCAGCACATAGTGCGACATAACTTTTTTATAACACCATGCATTTTACCAATGTGTCACAAATAAACATATTTGAATTTGAATTTCATTTTGATTTTTTACTTCAGCAAAGTACGAGTATAACTCTATTTGCATTTAAATATCATGAAAAAATTGTAAAATTATTCGTGAACCAAAATAAAATACCTAGCGAAAAACAAATGGACAGCAAAAGATAAAAAGAAACATAGCAGAGATGCCCTCGCCTGTCACTCATAATTAAGAGTGTTAAATAAACCAAAGCAGTTAATGGCGAATTTGGTTTTTGCAGTAATTAAAACGAAGACTAGGATTCAATTCTGTGCACAAATAGTTTATTTTGTCACACACATCACAACATGCATTTGCTGTCATAAGTTGACAGACTCGTCTCACAATCAATTTTGTTGATTTTCTTCATCTATGTATTTTTATATCTCTTTATTTTGTTTGTATGTATGTATATATGTATTTATTATTATATTTTTTTTTTCAGAAATTTTCTGTACTTTTGCACCTACTGTTTTGTCTCTGCATCACCCTAAGGTAGACTGGTAGAAAATGCTCAAGGCATTAAGTCCGCCTTTGTACATTATGTGCATAAAGTTTAATAAATAAATAAATAAGTATAACAAAATAATTATATTCTTATTTTTAAAGTAACTTCGGGCAGAAGTGTTGATATGGCAAGAAAGGAGGTGTCTGATGAGATGACGAGTAATAGAGAAGTATGGAAGAAGAAGACATGCTGCGCCGACCCCAAATAAATTGGGAAAAGGGTGGGAGAATGATGATGAGTATGATTTCGAGGATAAGTGGGGTAATTTGTGTTACACTACTTACGTATTTATGGACATTTCTTTAAGCCCGTTTTTAGGTTTTGATTACGTTTAACACAGATTAGGTTAACATGTATTTTTAAATAAGATAAATTAAATACATTGAAAACGCTACTCAAGAAGCATTCATTCTTCATTCCAAGTTATTGGAATGTCTGCCCATCCTCTCTTTTTAGGGTCATGTGCATAAAGGGTGCGACAATTTTGAATTACGATCTAGTTACGATCGAAGCATAAAAAGTTAACCACATTAAAAAAATCGGCCAACTGCGAGTAGGACTCGCACATGAAGGGTTCTGTTCCACATATTTGTTTTTTGATGATCGCATTATACTCGTAGTTATACTAGTTAGAAGTTTGTATGTATTGCTCGTTTAAAGTTAGAGCAAAATCGCCGAAAAAATGTTTATATGTATGAGGACCCCATCAAATTTTTATCTTTATTGTATTGTCTTTGTTTTTTGTTAAAGCGACCATTAAAAAACATTCCGTGAACAAGTATCTACCTCTATTACGGTTCATAAGATACAGCCCTGTGACAGACCGTCGGACAGACAGCAGAGCCTTAGGAATAGGGTCCCGTTGGCGACGGAACCCTAACAACTAAACGGGTTATTGCTAGCTTTATAAGCTTATTAAACCATAAGCTAGCAACAGGTTTAATCGAAAAAAACAGCGCGGGAAGAATTCTCTCGAAACAGGTGTTACCTGGTTTTTTTTTAAAATAAAAACACGGATTCCTTTCTGAGAGTTTGAATGCTTTAAATTTTGCTTTGTGAATATTATAAAAGGCCCCTTTTGTGGGGCGTCTGACTATGACAATAAAAGTCTGCCATGGAGGTCTAAGAAACTGGAATAAGCTGGGGTTGTACCAAAGACAATAAGACATCTATACTATATAATAAAATATTGTAACAGGCCGTAAAAATAAATAAATATAAATTATATTATAAATTGTAATAGTCTGTACATTGAAAATATTGAAAAAAATAAATTATATGGGGGTCTTTATTAGAACAACAAAAGCCAAAACAAAAGTATTTTGAATGTTTGTCTTTCTGTCTATATGTTTGCATCACGCAAAAACCACTGCATGGATTTGAACGCAGTTTTCACCGCTCTACTGCTTAAAATATGGGCTTCATTAGATATAGTTTTGAACCCGATAGGTGGCACTGTGCGAAGTAAGGGCGGGTCGCTAGTTTTAAATAAACTTACGATAGACCAACGTAAACAAAATCGTCATCTACTTGCAAACTGTTTGGGTCAAACTGGGCAATGTAATTTTAACCGACTACGGCGAAGCCAAAAGAAGGGTAATGCTGCTTTAAAGCGTCACTGAGACATTTGATCATATTTTTTCTTCAGAAAATCTCTTTTTTATGTCTTAAATACCTTTGTGCTGTACAATGTCATCGGTTTGGCTCCGACATGCATTGTTGAATTGAAATTGTAACCTAGTCTCCTTGACGTCGGGGAAACCGGAGCCGAATCGTTGTCAAGCAAGGCGATCGTACAATAGTGTTTGCGAGAGAAACTTCAATCAAAATGCTATCAAGCATGAGAAACTTCTAGTTTATGCGATTTCTGTGTTGCTATGGTGTGTTGACTAAAGATGGTGTTTTATGGTGGCCATTTTGGGGACTATGTTTTGAAACCATCATCATTCTCTTAGCCATATCCCAATTTATTTGGGGTCGGCGCAGCATGTCTTCTTCATCCATACTTCTCTATTTCTCGTTATCTCAGCAGTCACCTCCTTTGTAGCCATATCATCTTTCACACAGTCCATCCATCGTTTCTTTGGTCTTCCTCTACTCTTATAGCCATCTACATTCATAATCAACATTCTCCTCACTACATTTTCCTCATTCCTCCACATCACATGTCCATACCACGACAACCGATTACTACACAACTTTTCAGTCACGCATCTTTCAGACTACCTCTTAAGTACTCATTCCTTATTTTATACAATTGCGTTTTCGCGTATCCAAAACGGTTACCACGTATTCAGTATATCATTCTGACCCCCCACATAGAAATTTTTCATTGGTTAATAAAATATTAAGTTCAAAATCGAATGATACTTTGGTGACTGTACGTATTATGACTATCCATCGAGTGTTACTGGAAATATGCGAAGGGAAAACTTCCGACATGATATTGAGACGCCATTCAACCAGACCACAGATCTATGACAACTCTCATGCACTGTCTTCTTTATTTGGGCCAAAGACAGTTTATCCATAGGTAAAACTTCTAGATTTTAATTAATACCATGATGAAATGACAAATACAGGGTGGCAGCAAACACTTATTCAGTGCATCATGCTGAAACCTCCACATAAAAATTTGTTCATCAGTAATTTAAAACAAGAACTGTTTCTTACAAAAGTGCAATACCTACACGGTCACAATGTATGGAACAGCTGATTTTTAATACGTGTAGAAGAGATTGAGTTATATTTGTGTATTGGCCAATGACGTTATCAACTACGTAGGCTACTAAAAACTTACACAAATGCTCATTTAATCAGACAATACCTACTCATGATAAAGTTGTCATTACGTAACTACATACGTTTTGGGATAACAGTTCTTAAAATATCTGTTATTCAAACATTTTTATAGATAGAACAGACTATGTATAAATAGCATACGGGTGGTTAACCCAATAAGCTCAAAATATGTCCTCAAACATTACGCAGCCGCTATCGTGTTAATTATTTTGTTTTTCGGACATCCCTAGATGGTTTCCGAGCTGTTGCTTTGCAAGCAATGACTAATAGGTACCTATGACTTATCAGGCTTGAACTACGCAGGTAACTGAACTGACACTGAAGTCAAAGGCTTCCAGAGGAGTAACTATTTAGTAATTTGTAGAAGGAGGAATGTGAACAAGCACTGAATGATGAGAAGCTAACGTTTATTATAAACCTATACACCGTGACTTTTTGGTCGTCTTACAAAGATGGTCCACTTAATGTACCCGACATAAAATGGCTCTAGGCGTGTTTTTTTTTTTAACTACCATAATAGGTACAAAGAAAAATAAATAATACGTTAGATTAAAATTATAAAACATCCTACTACTTACCTATTTTTTTTTTATGAATGCTTAGTAGTCATTGGATACATGAAATGGGCTGCCGTTGTAAGACGACTAAAAAGTCACGGTGTATAAAAAAAAACTGTATCTTATATGCTAAGAAGATCAGTTCTAGAACATAATTACTCATAATAATTATCTTGTCCGATACAGATACATTGATTTAATTAAAATGTATATAACTGTAATGTGAGTAAGTATACAAAGCTCGTGCCACAATTATCCAAACGCTTATCATGTCTGAACGTAGTTTGTAAACCTTGACATTTTTCAATGAGTTCGTTCCGTAGAACTACTGCTATCATATCATTCCTTCTGGGTAACACAGAAACGTACTAAGTATAGTTAATTACCTATTGAACATGTTCTAATTGATTGCATTAATTATGGTAATTCGGACGTTCGAAAACAAGTGTTTTGGAAAATTACTGTTCCAAAAATCCCTTAATTATTTAGGAGGTCAGTTTTAGTTTTTTCATTCATTCCAATTACGAAGGGACATGGACTAAATAAATAGGAGAAGCTCCTGGCTAAATAATAACAGCCGCACGGGTCAGTCTGTGGATTGGTGACCATCATTACATACCGTACGGACCAACGCCTTAAACTGCGCTAAGACGTTGGTCCCGGCTGTCATTTGTAGATCTTTGCCCGTCGTTACAGGTAGTCGTAGCCCGAATGTCTGAAAACGAGTCTTACCAAGGGGTACAATATTACCCAATAATAACAAGGTTGTGGAGGTCAGATAGGCAGTCGCTCCATGTAGAATACCGGTATTCAGCTGCATCCGGTAAGATTGGAAGCCGACCCCAATAAATTTGGGAAAAGGCTAGGCAGATGAGATGATGGAATAAATAAACAAAGGCTGAATCGTCTGAAAGATGACAATAATAAGACTAGAAATACGAGATGTATTGAGAAGACAGGAAGATATTGCAATCATCTAAAGCGTTCCCACTGATGGGACACAAAGCCCGTAATCCACCACGCAACCCCAGAGCGGTACTCCGAGCGGTAAGCCCAAGTACATTTTGTAAAGGACAGGACAACTATGACACGTAATACCCATCAATTTAATTCATTCTATCCTTATTGTGGTTTGTCCGCTGATCTATAAAAATAAAAATTTGTTTGTTTGTTCGTATTTTATGCGCTGCCATACCGTTCATCCGATTACGATAAAACTTCGTCAAATTATTGCTTGCGCTTGCGCGAACATTATAGGCATAGTAGATACAATCTATCTACGCGGGCAAAACCGCGGACCGGGCGCAAGCTAGTCGACCAATTTTTTTTTTCTCTGTGGTCTATAATTACGTCACTCTTCCCTCACGTCTATGGCACGTTCCAAGAGACCACAAACAAGAAATGTCAGTTTTTTTTGCTGATGACTTCAGTTAGGTACAAATTGTTGTTAGTAATACGAGTTGTTTCCGTGTACCAGCGGCCCATTCCGTGCGCTATTGAATTCATTGCATTTTTAACTGCTTTTTGTATTAATTAACAAGCGGGCAATATAAGTGGCAGTCGCTTTCAAACCGTTTCGTATTCAGCAGAATTGACAGAGGGTTTCGGTTTGCGGATGGGTGACCACTCACTACATATAAAGTTTCCTCCGTACCTCGAAAAGCATGTTAAGCCGTTAGTTTCGGCTGCATTTGTAGACCTTTGACAGTACCTAGTAACAGGTAGTCAGTGGCCTGATAGTCTGACAACCAGTTTTACCAACATGTATCGTATTACCCGGAACAACTGGGTAGTGGAGGTCAGATAGGCAGTCGCTCCATGTAAAATACTGGTATCAGCTGCATCCGGTTTGACTGGAAGCCGACCCAACATAGTTGGGAAAAGGCTAGGATGATGATGATGGCAATTGTGTGTCAATCCAAGCTGATAGAGTGTCATTATGTCACTTTATGCCCTCAGAACTTTAATTTACCTTGTTAAAGATTTTATTAAGGGCAATGAAAATAAAAATTGTGGTAACAGGCCAATAAATGTTACATGATGCAAATAATTGCCAGTTAAACTATGTTCGTTAGTTATTTTTATAGGTAGTCATATTTTTCTTATTGTAATATAACTGAGTTTAGTTTGTTTTTGAATCGGATTTTTTAAAGAATTTTAAAGGTTTTATTTTCGTTGCACGGAACCCTAATACTTTTTCATAATAAAAGTAGCCTAAGTTACTCCTTATAGCCGTAAAAATCGGTCCAGCCGTTTCGGGGATAAGCCCGAACAAACAGACAGACAGAAAGACAGAGAGAAATTTAAAAAAAAAGTTTTTTTGTGATAAGTACCGTATTTACTTTCATTTGTAGTCAGTAAAAAGCTGTTATTTTGAAATTACAAACAGACACTTTAATGGCATTTATGTTAAAAGTTTTAGATATAGATAAGTACGTTGAATGTGTTTTTTTATCCACACCGTCTTAAAATAGAAGACGTAATCATAATCAGTTTTTATGTTTTTTTTTTAAATAAATTAGGCTGGCTGGTTTAATGGTTTATTAATAAATTGATAGTCTTTAAAGTTGTTTTCCGTTTAGCTAGGTACTATAGTAGAATTTAATAGATATTGAAATGGGTTAGAATTTATTTATTTATATTGAAATGCGAGTTTGTAATATATTATGATGGGTAACTAGAAAAATTAAATAAACAAACTTTACGAGGTACCTACTCGTAAAGTTCATTTAATTTTTCTATTTTATGTATGTACATAGAATATTTTTATATTCCACTTATATTGAATTGCTTTTTGTACGTACAAATTCAATTTATAATTTATGTTTTTTTTTACAAGGTATATGTATGCATGTAGTAAAACTAAATCAAATAAAAGTTTATTTATCTAAAAAACAAATCGGTTTCATGCAACACATTGAAAATTGTTTTTATTTATGATTTTTACAAGTAGGATCTATATTACATTTAGAAATTTTTCAACTACGCAAATTAGATTGATTAGATTGTATTTTACCTATGTGTCACAAATAAACTTATTTGAATTTGAATTTGAATTAGATGCCAAATTTTTCGCCATCGTGAATAAATTAATCAATAGAACTAAATTAAAAAGAAAAAACTTTGTTAAATATTGACTATGAACCCGTGTTCAAAAATTTTAACCAAAAACTTACACATAAACGGCATAGTTACGATACGACAGATTTACTGTAGGGTTATATAAATGTATGTATATCAACACCCGATAAAAATACTCGCTTATAAGGAAGAATATTCCATAAATTTTTTACACGTGCTAACTTTGACGTTACACAGTTCATAACACTGTTGAACAACCCATTCAATTAATCAATGTCATTTATGACAGCAATGTTGTGAACGCACAAAAAACTACAAGTGCTTTGATCGACCGCACACCATTTTTTGAAGGCAATATCATTCAAAAATATACAACAACACCTTGTATTAATCAACGTTTTATTCTTCATATATTACAATTAATCTCGTCTTTTTTTTTAAGTCGGTTCAAAAGTATTAATGACCGTAATCCATTCGGCCTTTTATTTACCCTCAACATCATCATCGTCTGCCTAGCCTTTCCCAACTATGTTGGGGTCGGCTTCCAGTCTAACCGGATGCAGCTGTATACCAGTATTTTACATGGAGCGACTGCCTATCTGATCTCCACAATCCAGTTAGTACAGGGTAATACGATACCCCTTGGTATAGCTGGTTGTCGACTTTCCACTGACTACCTGTAAAACTGTCAAAGATCTTCAAATGGCAGCCGGAACCAACGGCTTAACGTGCTTTCCGAGGTACGTCGGTTAAAAAGTATGAATAAACATAACCCATTCACCATTTACTCTCATTTAAAATTTGGGGTGGAGCACATCTTCTTTAAACATAATCTATTCAGGCTTCTAACCTCATCCCAATTTTTTGGGATCGAGCAATATCTCATTTTAAACATCTTTATCAGCTAACATCACCGTAGTCACTCCTTCACTAGTCATATCATCTTTCACACACACAATACTCCATCGTTTGTTTTTTCATTCGTATATTTTACAATCAAAATCGTCCAGACGCCATTTTTTTTAATGAATGGATGGTATAACCAGCTTAAAAAATTCCCATGCTGGGTCACAGGCGTCCTTTTCTGTGAAAAAGAATGGGTCGTAATACACCACGCTGGCAATGTCTTTGAATATTTGGTTTTAAGTCATGGCGGTTTCCTGATGTTTTTCTGCACAGTTTTAAGAGCAGAATAACAAATAATGAATGGATGTTAATAAAAATACAACGTTAAACGTTTAAATTCTACAAACATGTGGTTGCACTACTATCTGTTTGAGATTCTTCATTAAAGGCGCTCTCTATTCAAGCAACGAATAAAACTGATTTATAATGACAACGTTGAAATGTAGTACAAGCGTTCACTTACGATTTCACTAAGGGTTCACGAATGATCCGGTTGTTATGCGCACATTTACACTTTATTTTAAAGTTTCTTAAGTTTTAAATTTAAAAATCACTGTTATTTTTGGATCACAGAATATTTTCGGTCACTTTGTAAAATTACTTTTCTAATATCACTTTTTAACACTTTTACAGAAATTATGATTAATTTTAAGTACCTTTTCAAGTGTAAATAAAGATTCAATATTAATTTATTCCGAATTAAAACTCTTTTACCAAAATCTTGTAAAATAAGTACGATTTTATCACAATATTAGGTTTGAAGATTGTTAAGTACTAGCCACACAACACTTTAAAGTATCACAAAAATAAACAACGTTATCTAAAAACTGAGATTCGATATTTAAAGTTTAAAATTAAAAAGATTCCGCTTCCCGTTACTGAGTTCGATATTTAAAACACGGCAGCGGAGTACGTGCGTCCGTCACGAACATTCTCCACGCACTGAGCCCAACGCTGCGTTCAGTTGCTTTTAAAGTTTTAACCAAAGCAATGTAAACAAATAAAGGAAAAACTTAAGTATGTAAGGCAAAAGCTCGCACATGTATATGAGGATTAATTACATATAATAAACGCCTACGGGAATACGTGGCGATTATTTGATGGGAGTAAATAATAAAGGTGGTTTTACTTTTGCCAAATTAAAAGTTAATGCGTTTCTTGTGCGCTGAGCTGATTAAGTTAATTATTTTAGTTAATTTGTGCAATTAAGTTAAATCTACCCACTTTTAATAGCTCATTAGTTAAAGGCAGGTTATTTTTAATTATAACCAAGAAAGTTTACGTTTGGATAAATAATCTGTTTCCCCTTTCTCGCAAGGGAAAACGAGAGTTCCCCAGGGTTTGATACTAGGTCCGGTTTTAATTGATCATCAACGTTTTTGTTTCTATTGGATGGTAATTCCCAATGTTTTGTTACTCACCGTTTCACCACTCCTTGACTTTGCTAAAAATGGGAGAGGTGATTCCTGTCACTGACGACAATTAATCAAGGTTATTGGTTATTCCACAATTAATGTTTCGTTAGCCTTCTTGGCTAAGATGAATAATTTTCGAGACAATTTTAGGAGGTAAGTTTTTAAACTGTCATGGTCACTAAAATTATCATTAACTCTAGAGACGAGATATTTACCATGTTAACTGTTAGGTTTGAGTTCCTTTTTGTTTTTCGGCGCTTTTTCTGTTTTTACACAGCTGGACCACTGGATTCCAAGCTCGCACGTTCACGCGCAGGTACGCGAGCGGACACAGTGAGTTTCGTGTGTCGGGAACAGAATCGAGTTGCGAGTGACAGTGGTAGCGGTTCTGAGTGCAAAAAACGAACAAGAAAGAGGGTAGACCGATTTGTCTGCTCATAAACACCCACCCGCAATAACTTCAGTTTATCCGTGATCATGGTGCCTGCAACAGCGCCGAAATATCGGGAACTCAAACCTAACAGTAAACATGGTCAATATCTCGTCTCTAGAGTTAATGATAATTTTAGGATGCTCCGTAATAAATACAGGGTGGCAGCGACACCGACGCACAAACAGGTATGTGACTTCCACATAGTTCATCGGTTATTAAAAAAAAAAAAACCGTTGTTCCATACATTTTGACCGTGTTGATAGGTTCCCTATCCATTTGCATAAAATTTTAAGACCTAATATGACTTTGCATACTTTTGTTTAACCTAATTATATTTTCGCATAACATTACTTACGCATAACAGCTTACGCATAGTTTTTTTAAGCATAATTTCTCTACTCATAATAATGATAAAGCATAACATTTTAAAGCATACATTAATTTACGCATAATGATATTAAAACATATTTTTATAGGCATAACAAGTACACAAAATAATAACTAACTCGTAAAATGTTAGACACTAATACTTATTTTTAAAAAGCAGAACCATCTTATCGCCGAAAGTTCACAGTCAGAGTCGTCTTTTGGTATACATTTCATTTCGATAGTCATTAAACGGCAGAAAATCAATCAATCAAAACATTGATCACTATAAAACATTTGATTGTGAACCATTTTATGTGGTTTTTATTTGCCTATAAGAAGCAAGCAAACAAGCATACACCATGCACAGCATGCAAGCAAGCATGCAGCATGCAAGCGAGCATGCAGCATGTAAGCAAGCATGCAAGCAAGCATGCAGCATGCAAGCAAGTATGCAGCATGCAACATGCAGCAGGCATGCAAGCAAGCACGGACGTAGCTATAGCTTTGACAAGGGGGGGGTCCCCAAAGTAAAAAAAACAGAGCTCTAACGCCAATTAAATCTATCATTGCGACTATAACACGCAAGTATAGTCGCCGGTAATCTATAATAAAGGGTGTAAAAAGACCCTTAACGAAAACGAAAACCACATATTGTGCCCATCATTGGGATCATTTTTTTCTTCTAGACAATTCCTGGGAAACCACAGGTTCTGGAGATATTGAACGTCAAAGTTCCAATATTTTCACAACTTTTTTTTAAAAAACAACTTTTTAAGGTTTTAACTTTACTTTAATTAACTCCATGACCCGTTTACTTTTCAAAGCATCCATCAACACTAAGTTTTGAGTGCGTAACATTGAGTTTTAACATAAAAAGCGATTTTTCACCCAAAAAAAAAAAGTCGTTTCCCAGCAATATTTTTTGCGTAGAGTGACTTAGTTTGATGTACAGAATGCTTGGTTGACGGCTTCGTGAAGGGTCCGTTTACACCCTGTATTTAACTTAGGTTACTCTAAGTAGGTGCCTTTAAATAAAAACTTATATGTAATGTATGTATTGCGATATATATTTATTCAAAAGTAAGATAGTTGAAACTTTAAAGTAATAAATTTAGTCTTTTACGTTTTATTGCTAACTGATTAATAATTTCTTCGGAATCAAGTTGCACCGCCGTAAGATGAATATAAATGGGGGGGGTCCGGACCCCCAAAACCCCCCCCTTATATACGTCCGTGCAAGCAAGTATGCAGCACGCAACATGCAGCAGGCATGGTTTCTGTCACAGCTCCGGCGCTGCGGGGCTCCGGCGGTCCCACGCGAGCTTATCGTCGCAGATGTGTTTTACGCTCACCACCGCAGCTTCGGCTTGCTGGCCGGCTAAGCCGGCCAGCCTCAGCCGCGGCAGCGAGCGTTAAAACCACCTGCTCCTCAGCTCGCGGGCCCCCTCGCCCCTCCGCGCCTACGCGGGATTAAATTACACTCTAGGCGGGAATGGGGCCGGATCTTGCGGAACACCAGTTTGGTTTCCGCAAGGGGCGCTCGACGGTGGACGCCATCATGCGCGTGCGAGCCCTCACGACGGGGGACGCGGTGTCCCGGGGTGGGGTCGTCTTGGCGGTGTCGCTCGACATCGCCAACGCCTTCAACTCCATGCCCTGGAGCTGCATTAGGGAGGCACTCCGGTATCACCGGGTGCCCACCTACCTCCGTCGTGTAGTCGGGGACTACCTGTCTGACAGGTATGTCATCTACCCTGGTCCCAACGGAGAATGGAACCGGCGAGAGATGTCGTGCGGTGTTCCGCAGGGGTCGGTTCTAGGGCCGCCCTTGTGGAACATCGGTTACGACTGGGTGCTGCGCGCCGACCTCCCTAGCGGCGTCAGCGTAGTCTGTTACGCTGACGACACGCTGGTACTGGCACAAGGGAGGTCGCACGAGGCGGCGGCCGAACTGATGACACGCGGGGTTGCGATAGTCGTTGAGAGGATCCGGCAATTGGGTCTCGAGGTGGCCTTGCACAAGTCCGAGGCCATGAGCTTTCATAGGCCTCGGAATGCGCCACCGTCGGGATCCACGCTGACGGTAGGAGGGGTTCCCATCGGCGTCGAGTCGACTTTGAAGTACCTAGGACTCGTCCTCGACAGCCGGTGGAACTTCGTTGAGCACTTCCGACGTTTGGCTCCCAAACTGGAACGGGCCGGGGCTGCCTTCAAGCGGCTCTTGCCCAACCTGAGGGGTCCAAACGCCTCCTGCCGTAGGCTCTACGCGGGGGTCGTGCGGTCCATGGCCCTTTACGGGGCCCCGGTGTGGGCGCGTTCAATTAAGCGGCGTGCCGCGCACTACCTGAACGCGCCCCAAAAGGTCGTAGCCGTAAGGCTGATCCGGGGGTACCGCACGATCTCCCGCGAGGCGGCGAGCCTCCTAGCCGGATTGCCGCCATGGGATCTGGAGGCGATAGTCCTCGCGCGCCTGCATGAATGGCGCGCGGGGGCACTACGTCGGGGGGAAACTCCGCTGCCGCGGCAAATCACCGCTCAGCGGACAGACCTCCGACGCGATCTCATGGCGACATGGAGACAGCGACTGTCGCAACCCAGTGCAGGGCACGCCACAATAGTGGCGATAAGTCCCCTCTTTGAGGAGTGGCTAGAGAGGCGCCACGGCGCCCTCACCTTCCGCCTGACGCAGGTCCTCACCGGACACGGTTGTTTCGGGAGGTTCCTGCACCGAATCGGGCGGGAGGAAACGCCCGGGTGTTATCATTGTGAGGATCGTCCGGAGGACACGGTGGCGCACACCGTGGAGGTCTGCCCCGCTTGGGCGGAGCTCCGCCGTGTCCTCGTAGCGGCGATCGGCGGCGGCGACCTCTCGCTCCCGGCCCTGGTTCAGGCCATGGTCCGGAGCGAGAGGGAATGGGAAGCCGTCACCTCCTTCTGCGAAGCAGTCATGCTAGCGAAGGAGGTGGCGGGACGTGAGAGGGAGAGAATCTCACGTCCCAGCCGCCGCGGGCGAAGCACCGGGCGTCGGGGGCCACGTGGTGGCTCCCGGCCACCGTAGGCGCGGGCCTGTGGACGGTGAGTAATGGGTTAGCTCACCGTCCGTCCGTCTTATGACGACAGGCCGTGTCGACGGCGCGTTCGTGTTCCACGCGCGCCTCAAAGAGATGTCAGCAACCAAGAAGGGGCCCGCAAGGGCCGATGCCTGCCGGGGCTGCGGGACTGTTCGAAAGAGATACCGTGGCCCTGGAACACAAAGGGCAATGAAGGAACATGGATGGGTTTTAGTCAGTAAGAGTCTGACACTCCCTCCCACTCCACCCAGAGCGGGAGAAGTCATTTGATGATTTCCCATCCGTAAAAAAAAAAAAAAAAAAAAAAAAAAAAAGGGGTAGGGCAGACAAGACTACGTGGAGTCGGTTTTGCAGCGATTCGATTCTGTCACTCATTTTTGTAGCACTACATATTGAATTTTCAAGACAATATTTTAATTTTAATTACGCTAATAGTCAGTATGCCTAGTAACATTTTGCGAATTCAATTTTTGCCAACACAAATTAGTCTACAAGATAAATATGCCAACATAAACTGTATGCCAAAAAAAAATATGGCAAAGTATTATTATGCCAAAACAAATTAGTCTCCAAGATAATTATGCCAACATAAACTGTATGCCAAAAAAAAATATGGCTGAGTATTATTATGGCAAAACAAAGTATGCCAAAATTGTTATGCCAAAGTATATTAGGAAAAAGAATATTATGCAAATAGAAGGGATCCCTGTTGATATTGCACTTTTGTAGGAAACAGTTGTTTTTTTAAAATTACTGATAAAAAAAAATTATGGGGTTTCAGAATGATGTCATACTGTCTTTGGTCCAAAAAAAAGAGGACAGTGCATAAGAGTTGTCATGGATCTGTGGTCTGGTTGAATGACGTCTCAATTATCATGTCACAAGTTTCCCCTTTGCATAATTCCAGTGACACTCGATGGATAGTCATAATACGAAGTCACCAGCGCATCAAGTTACCACAAACTGTCAAATTTACCCATTCAATTTCGAACTTTACCATCAACATTTTATGGTTTAAAATCTTTTGGAAAAAATTGACAGTTTGTGGTAACTTGATGGCGACTGTACAAGCATAATCACGTTATATCGTTCCCATTGCTGGGACACAGTCCCACGAATGTCAAATGCCTTCGATTTTTTGGTTCTTTGATACTCCTGACGATGTTTTTCCTTCACTGTTTTAAGAGTACTGGTGACGAAATGAACAGACTGATGAAAAAATGTGACACAATAGAAGGTAAAAAGCAGGAATAGGTTGAGTTTCTTACACCCTATATTTAAAACTAATGCCTACAGTAATTACTATGCCTGACAAAGACGTAAATCATGAAGTGTACAGAGCAAATATTGTTGCAATAGTTTAGTCAGAGCAGGTAAAGAAAGCGACATATTCCTATGAATTGAGTCATGCAACTGTTCATGTTTATTTACATGGATATCTAAGGGATTAAGCTGAAGTTCTGCGAAGGAGATCATTCTGCTTTCACATGTCAGGTTAATGGTAAGAAGCTAGGGACCTTTCATCCCGATGAAAAGCACTATTCCCGAGGAAAACAACAATAACGTTCTTAAGATAATAGATGGCGCCACGTGTGTTTTGAATCATGATTGAATTATATTATTATAGAAACTTTAGTAGTGTGTTAAAAGTTTAATTGTCAAATTATAAATTAACGCGAGCGAAGCCGCGGGTAAAAGCTATTCTTATCATAAATGCGAAAGTTTGTGATGGATGGATGGATGTTTGTTACTCTTTCACGCGAAAACTACTGAACGGATTTGGATGAAATTTGGCCCATAGATATTTATAACCTGAATCAGCATATAGGATACTATTTATCCCGGTAGCATGATCCCGTAGGTCAGATACCGAACTTCACGTGGGCGAAGCCGCGGCTATTAGCTAGTTTGCTTGTAAAAGTTAATTGTCTTAAGTACTATCTAGTACTTGTTGCTATTTGTAAAAGGTCGTCTTTTCTGTTTTAGTGAAATTGTGATGGAATGTTTGGGGAATATTGTTAAGTTTGCAATTTGCCATAAGCTCCAACTGTTTTTTTTTCGTAGTAGAACTAAAACAATTTTATCAATCGCTTGTGACCAAAGAGTGATGAATATATGTTGAGGGAGAGTAAGACCAAGGAAACGATGGATGGATTGTGTGAGGAATGTTATGAAAGAAAAAGGAGTAAATGACATCGTGACGGTTGACAGAGGAGAATGGGAGAAAAAAACGTGTTGCGCCGACCCCAAGTAACATGGCATGATGACAGGAAGATGATGATTAAAACTGAAACAATTTGATTTTGGGAAATAGTATTGGGGCAACACAGTACCTACGGTGACCGTTAGAGCAAACTTAATGTTTGAGCTAACATTTTTCCAGTGTTTTTCAGCCAGATTGTGTTATAAGTGGGTTCCCTATATGAGTTCGAAATACTATTCTGCGAAAATTGTTACATCGATGACTATGTTACATAGAACAAACGTCGAAGAAACAAGGGTTCGATGTAAGGTTATCGATATTAAGAAGCATCGAAGAAAAAAGGCGTAGTTAAAACATAACGTCGCATTATCAAAGCATCGATGTATAGTCATCGATGTAACAATTTTCGCAGAATAGTATTTCGAACACATATAGGGAACCCGTTATAAGTACTTATTAGGGTAGCTGGAACCTCTAGTTTTTGCACGTCTTATTCGTCTTTTAGTTGTTTGTATCTGTCAAATATTATATGTTTTATGACCAACTATGTTTATTACATTATTGTGTTTAAAATGTATCACATGAATATTTGAACAAACAATATTTTTACGTAAAACTCACGATTTTAGGAAAAACACCATTGATTTATATTGTTGTCTCAATGCTGGTGGAATATTAATGTAACTAATTTTGTTTAAAAAGAAGTTTTATGGTATACAAACAACCATTTAGACAAAGTATAATATACTTAGGTATTATCTTCATATCAAAAGTGATTGCTGTGACGTCAACTTCGACTACATATTTCATCAAATATTGTTTTGATTGTGGGTTTCATTAGCACCAAAATGAATTTTTTAGTCAACTTAGCCTACACATGAATGCATTAAGTCCCATAATCTTTACTCGCGAATATTCTTCTTTGGGTTCCATAATTATTTAAAAAAAAACAAAGGAATCTCAGAATCTCAAATCAAATTGTAATGAGAAGAACCTACAAAATAAACATTTACACTCGTATCTATCAACAAGTCAAAGTGATTACTTGAGTAAAAGTAATTATTTAAAATACGATTTTTATTCTGTAGTTTAGTAATTGCTTGAAGTTAGAACTTTCAAAAGTTAGAACTCTTAGCTTTGCTTTCTTTGACGGTTCTAACTTCATTCAAATTCTTGTCTATTGCATAAAAATGGTTGCATAAGAATAACCCAAACTCAAATAATTACTTTAACTTGACTATAAAAACGGGAGTTAGTCACTTCCTCATAGTGAAACAAAAATAATCGATTTACCAACCATATCAACATCCAACATAGATATAACAGACTCTACAAGAAGCACGTATAGTTAATCATCGCAAATTAATGATTCCAACAGCATTCCATCTGTAACCACATGACCTTATTATGATAATCAGTTCGTAGAACCGAATACTTCCCGAATCATTTAGGGCGAGTCGCGATGACTCAGATGATCGTACAATTTGTACACACGACGACATTTCAAGTTATAGTACACTAGCTGTTCCCCGCGACCTTCGTCTGCGTGAAATTATTATAAAAATACTATTTTCCCCGTTTTTGTAACATTTTTCATTGATGCTCCGCTCGTATTGGTCGTACTCTCGTCGTCGTCACTGTTTTACAGCCTATAGCCTTCCTCGATAAATGGGCTATCTAACACTACAATAATTTTTCAATCCGAACCAGTAGTTCAAGAGATTAGCGCGTTCAACCAAACAAACTCTTCAGCTTTCAGCAGTTTCGTCAATATAAGCCATATTCGTTTGCCTAGAAGAAGACCAAAGAAACGATGGATGGACTATGTACAGGATGGTATGGCTACAAAGGAGGTGACTGCTGAAATGACGAGTAATGGAGAAGCATGGAAGAAGAAAACATGCTGCGCCGATCCGATATAAATTGGGATAAGGGCTGGAGAATGATGATGATGACTACGGTTAGTATTAGTCATGATTTCTTTAAAATTAGAGTTCAGAATATACTGGAAATGCATAACTTGATTGTGGTCCTGTGAAGTCTACAGAATACGAATGACGAATGTACAGGAGAGGACAATGGCATAGTAATTGTTTCCGTTTTACTACCAAAATAGTCATAAAGTTTGTCTAAATGGTGTGTGACACGAGTTAGGTCAAATTTGGGTTGTTTTAGTTCAGTGTTTGTTTTAGATGACCTTGCTGTTTCATCATCCTCTGCTCTTGTTGCGTGGGGTGTCGGCATAACGCGTTTTTTTTTGTCTTGTATTTGGGGTTACTGTTACCTGGGGTCGGCGTAACACGTTTTTGTCCTTTCAATATCTCCTGTCAGCTGTCACGCCATCATTAACTTGTTTTTGTGTCATAATTATCACTCCTCGCGCAATCCATCCATTTTATTTTAATTTTAAATAAGCGATTCCTACGGCTAATTTAATTAACCTCCACCATCTGTGATTTTGGCATAACTGGAATAACATGTTGGCTTTTGCTTCTCACTTTTGTTGCTCTGTCTTCGGTGTCTATTTTGGGTATGTTCAATTCTTTCTAAGAGCAGCTGGTGAGTATATTGTCATTGCGATTTATATGTTATACCTAACAGTTAGGTGTTACTTTTTCTAAATAGTCACGAACCGAGTGTCTGACATCTGCAGCCGCGCCGGTAAATAGTTCCCTACACGCCGATAGATGTCGCTGTGCATTGACGTCACGTTTCTGAATCGCGGTGTTAAGATTCTCCGCGACCGAATGACCCCCATCGGTTTCTATAATGCAGTTATCGCTTCTCGGCCTTTTGGCTAAGATCAAAGTGTAGTATCTGTTCTTTTCAGCTTAATATCTGAAAGTTCCCTCACTGAGGGACCAGTATATTAATCTGATTTTTGTAAGCTGACGGGATGTTCGGGGCTCGCTCCACTCCCGTCGCGGGTCGGCCCGGCATTGCAGTGCCGCCGGGATCGGCCCACATAATACTTTAAAAACTAGGGAAATTAATCTCGAGGCAAGAATGTCAATTCCGGCTCTCTTGCCTGAGATATCTTGATTCAGATATCCGGAATCGAGATTTCGCTAATTAAAATGAATTAGCGAAGTCGCGATGGGTTTGACGCAGAATGTGTATTGTGCACTTGACGCAAAATGAGCACTTCTCAAAATAGAACTTCTCAAAATGAGCACTTATCAAAATGAGCAATTCTCAAAATAAGCACTACTCAAAATGAGTGTAAATTTTATCACAAATGGGTCAAAATAAAAACCATTTGCATAGGTACTATATATTTTTTAAATTATTTAGCTTGATTTTTAGAACGATAACAGTAGTTTCTTTGTTAAAAGTAATGACGTTCAGGAGAAGTTTGATTATGTATTTTCAGTACAATGTTTGTACACAAATTTAAAAAAAGAAAGTATGTATTGGGACGATCATATAATTGATAGTTTATTTCAAAATGAAACCATAAACAAAAAGATATCCAATTTGATAAAAAATATATAACAAACTTTTAGTTATTAGAAAATAATGATGTTACAGTGCCAATCTTCATGAAAAAGATTATTTTCTTGTGATTATTATTGATAGTGCTTAGTAATTATTTAAATATATTTTTATAGGTAGACTTAAAACTATTTACGAAGTAATTAATTGCTATCTTTGTTAAATTTTTCGACTGTTTTTTTTTAATTACTACATTTGGTAGGTTAGTATTTGCTGGTGAATAATCAGTTGTTTAATCTTTTTACGCTATTTTTGATAATATAGAGTAGGAGATTTGTCAAGGTTATCATAGCTGGCCTACCTGTTTAGTTATTTTTTTATACTTACATATAGTTATGCCATTTTAGTTTTCAATTTTTTTAAGAAAAAAGAGCATAATTATATGAATATAGCATTTAATATACTTCCCAATTTTCCTATTTTTGAGTATATTTAATTTTTGTAAAGAGAACTGAATCGTAAAAAGATGATCGAAAAAAAGTAAGCAAATGGTTTTTATTTTGACCCATTGTGATAAAATTTACACTCATTTTGAGTAGTGCTTATTTTGAGAATTGCTCATTTTGAGAAGTGCTATTTTGAGAAGTGCTCATTTTGCGTCAAGTGCACATTCTGCGTCAAACCCATCGCGACTTCGCTAATTCATTTTAATTAGCGAAATCTCGATTCCGGATATCTGAATCAAGATATCTCAGGCAAGAGAGCCGGAATGGACATTCTTGCCTCGAGATTTATTTCCCTAGTTTCAAGGTATTATGAGGGCCGATCCCGGCGGCACTGCAATGCCGGGCCGACCCGCGACGGGAGTGGAGCGAGCCCCGAACATCCCGTCAGCTTACAAAAATCAGATTAATATACTGGTCCCTCAGTGAGGGAACTTTCAGATATTAAGCTGAAAAGAACAGATACTACACTTTGATCTTAGCCAAAAGGCCGAGAAGCGATAACTACACCATAGAAACCGAGGGGGGTCATTCGGTCGCGGAGAATCTTAACACCGCGATTCAGAAACGTGACGTCATTGGCACAGCGCCATCTATCAGCGTTTAGGGAACTATTTACTGGCCGCGGCTGCAGACATACAGTTCGTGACTATTCAAGAGAAACAGTAACACCTTGTTAGGCGTAACATGTGAATCGCAATAACAAAATACTAATTCACTAGCTCGGATAAAAAAGAATTGAACACACCCATAAGAAGATAAAGCCACACCAGTGAGAAGCAAACGTCTATCGCTGATTTTTCAACAGTTACAGACTTTACCGTCTTTGATTTTTTTTTGTTACCAATGTCCCTAGTAAATATTTTGTGCTAGAAAACATTGTGAAGAAACTGCCATGTCTAAGCTAGAACCAAATGTGTTGTCCAAACCTGTAGATACAGGTAACTGGTGTTTGCTAATGTCGCTTATGCCTGGCTGGAGGCCTTACACTCAAGGAATAGTCCGGTTAAGCAGACGACAACCTCCTATATGATCTGCGATCGCAAAATAAAACATTCTCGTCCAGTCGACCATGACAAAATGTAAGTCATCAGTTTGAAATGTTTTGTCATCCGTCTAATAAAAACTTTTCTTGTAGGAACTGCTTTGGGTAGCGGCATTGTAATAATAATCATATTACCATTGCATATTATTCTTCCTTCCTTTCCCATTTGCATGATTTCCTCTTGATAAACAAGAAGTGTGAATTAAATTTGTACCTTAACCTCGAAGACTGATGACAGGTAATCCTTGACTTCAAAATAATCCTCGTACGTGATGGATGACTTGAGTTGTTGTGTGTTGACAAAAGACTAATCAAAGAGTTCATAACCCGTTCTTCTACATAGGAAATCTACGCTTCTTCACGCACTCTAGGAACGCAGAAAGTTGGAAGTTGCCCGTTGGTAACTATCACCTATTCAGCAAATTGGATGACATTCTGAACATTCTGGACGCTCACACAGGTGGCTTTGTACAGATTCAGAGTACCTAGCACAGAAAGCTATGGAGCGTTCCATACTCGGCAAAAAACTATTAGACAAAGATCCAAACGAAATCTGGAGTCGTACGAAGTGTTCGATATTGGAAATCGCGTTATGGAACTCAATGGAGTTAGGCAGGACACCTGCAGGTGGAGTAAAGCTGTGAACGAGTGGCGTCCAAGGACTAGAATGGGAAGTGTTGGTCGTCTGGCGGCGAGATGGGCCGACGACATTGTTGCCATCGTGGGAATATTCTGGATGAGGTTGGCATAAGAACGTGGAGCTTGGCACAAGCAAAAAGAGGTCGATAGCCAGCATTGTATTGGGTGAAGTCGAAATGATGAATGAATTAATGAACAAATAACCTTTCTGATAATACAAATTGCAACGTAAATGGCTGACCATTTGGGTTCCGATTGTTGGATTCAAATCCAAACCAATATTAGAAAAGCGACAATAACTCCATCTGTCTATGTTATTTTTTCATGCATAACGGCTGAATGGATTTCGATAAATTTTGCGCAGAGGTAGGATAGGATGTTTTCTTTTTATTCGTAGTCGACTCCGTCGGATAATTTCTAGCTTTTACGTGGGCGAAGTAGCAGCTTTGAGTATGAGCGTGGATGGCTTTAAGAGTAGAGGAAGACCAAAGAAACGATGGTTAGACTGTGTGAAGGATGATATGACTAGAAAGGAGCAGACTGCTGAGATGAGGAATAGAGAAGTATGGAGGAAGAAGACATGCTGCGCCGACCCCAAAAAAATTGGGAAAAGGGCAGGAGAATGATGATGAGGACGTGGACAAGGGTCGGTAAATTTAAGTATTCCAACTGAGGAATACTTAAATTTAAATGCATTGAGTTTACGATGCTAGGGAATTCTTAGACATTATAAATTAACTTTCGCCTTTTCGGCAAATAGTTGTTGCTTTAATTCTTTTAAAATTATCTTATCTAGACTATGGAAACATTGCTGAGGATTCACTGATTAGTAATTGCTGAAATACTGTCAGTCAAGTTAATCCAAGTGTCAGCCTTGTTGAGGCGGGGTAAAAGAGAGTAGGTACACAGTAGTTTATTCTGAGTAAATATTATGGCACATTGTGAGATTATCGTTTATTTTTTTTAATGATATTTATTATTCGGAAATACGAACACAGCTCTGAATAGTTTATTGAAATTGATGCAGCTTGATTCCGATTTTGAAATTCCAAAGGATTAGATTCAATAGATAATGATTAAAAAAATGTAACTACGCCATGCTGGATTGCTGTTCACAACCACTGGAAAATACAGTGCCATACCATCGTAGTAGGGTAGGAGTCGAGTCCCCTTTAATTTTTAATTACGGATCATGAGATACAGCCCGCTGACAGACAGACGGACGGACAGCGGAGGCTTCGTTACAGGGTCCTGTTGGTTACCCTTCGGGTACGGAACCCTAACAACTGTAAACAGATAAGACAAAGTGGCTTCAAATTAGCGATTAAGAAACACTTGCATACTGATGCCGTCAACACTTACCTAAATTACCTGTAGCATGAACTTGTGAGAACAACAATGACGCAAGTTAATAAAGTGGCAAGCACTTCTTATAGGGCAGCGTCATTGACATTTTGATATTATGTAACTAGTGATGGAGTAGTTAGGTACTTCATCATCCATTCATCGTGCAATATTTTGTGTAGAAAACGTGTCTCGTGAGCCACTCTCGTGATTATCATCCATTGTGTATAGGATCATTCAGTATATAAGTATGTTATCGGAAAAGTATGTTATCCGTCATTGTATACAATTGTATGAACGTCATTGTATGCAATGTGTACAATTCCTAAAATAGACAGGAAATCAATGATATATTTTGTAGTATGGACTTTTCCTAGGAAAGCTATACATTTCTTAAAAACCGATGGGAAATGTATTATATTTCCTGAAGTTCTTAAGTACAGCAGGGATCTGCAGCGGGGTGACTACACACAGTCGAGGGCGTGCGAGAGCTATCCTACTCCTACTTTTTATGTTACCCTATTGTATTGTATAACCGGCTGGTGTCCTCAACTCCACGTCGTGGACAAGTGTGTTACCCTAATACACTACACACCACACCAACATAAGCAAGGCATTGCGGCAAAGAAAACGTACTATGCAAGAGCGAGCGAAGCGAGCTCGGGACTTGGGCCAATCCGACTCCAGTCAGGTTAGATTCGGAGGGGGACGCCATCCCCTTCGTGTTAGGTTACTTTAAACCCTGCAGACATAAATCTACGTCGACTACGCCTTATAACAACATATTGATATTTACCTGGACGTTCGATTTTATTCATGTTTTATTTATTTTATTCACAGAGAGCACTCATTTTTATACATTTCCTAGTATAATCTCGGATTTGCATACAATTCCTAGGAAATATATACATTTCACATTAATGTGTGTTTTAAAGAATCTTTGAAACATTATTTTATATATTTCCTAAGAAGGCTCGGAATTGAATATATTTCCTAGGAACTGTGTGTTTTCCGGTAACATATACACAATCCCGTGTGCCGTATTTCATCCATCCTTCAGGAGTTTTGCGTTGAAGAGTGTCAAACATCGTCACAAACATTCGCTTTTATGTTATTAGTAGTAAAGTTTGAAGTTGATTGCTGTCACTTGAAAGAGTTTTGAAGTGTATATTACACTTGGTGGACATAACGTCACGCTTGTAATCCCAGAAGGTTATGCAGGGTTAAACATAATAGTACACCACATTTCGCCAGAAGTGGTGAGCCTATTGCCATAAAACGGGCACAAATCCAGACTCCGTGGCTGCTACTGAGAAATTCCTGAAGGTAAAACCCAATAACGATTTGCCTGACCCGGGAATTGAACCCTGGTCGTCACGCTCCGCAGTCGCGATTGCGACCACGACCACCAGACTAGAAAAATACGCCTTTTAAAATGTTGCTAGCGTCAGTCTGCAGAAAAATGTTTTGTGATTAGGCACTATAATGACTCATAGAGCCTGTTCATTCAGCCTCTACCATCGGTTACAGCTACCACTAGCAGCATTATCAGCCTGCAATGTACCTACCTACCTGTTCGGGGACATCACCAACAGGGTGATGTCACATTTCTTTGAATTTAGGTTCGAGGGTTATCCCGGTTTCCTCACGATGGTTTTTGAGAGCATAACATTACATCACGCCTGTAATCCCGGAAGGGTTAGGCAGTTCCGTGTTATAGGGAGCTAGCCTATTGTCACCACAACCGGCCACAGATCCAGAATTCGTGGCTGCTATCGAGAAATTCCTGATGTAAAAACCCAATACCACTTTGCCCGATCCAGGAATCGACCCAGGACCTCTTGCTCAGTAGTCACGCTTGCGACCACTAGACCCACGAGACAGTAAATTTTGAGAGGTGATGAAACATTTGCACAGTGCCTACCTTTGGTTTGAACCTGTGACTTGTAAGTCGCAGCTAGTTTTACTTACGAACCATTGCTCCTTAACTCTTCAAAATAGCAAAACGTTGAATTTACAAAGAAAAATAAAAAATAGAAACAAACATTCTTTTAATAACTGTTTATTATTAACAAGTCTTTATCTTATAATATAATTAAGTATTATTTTATAATTATTATCATTATCACATATTTACAATTTATTATTCATTATACGCTTTCAAAACGCACCATCACGACGGCTTTCCGTTAGGGAGCCGGTCAGAGTTATTTATAAAATATTATTAACTAAAGTGACTAACGCCATCTAGTGAGGGAAGGTATGATTTAAATTATTGTCATTTGTTTTGTTTGGCGGCGCCACTGGCGCCAGTACAAGCAGCGCCTCTGTCGGGAGATTATGGTACTATTAATTAGGTCAAATTGTGTCGGTTTAAAACATCTTCTTTTCATTTATATCTTTTCATTTATATCTTTTCATTTATATTAATGTAAAAGAATGATTTCAATAGTTTGATATAAATATCAAAAGTGTGTAATTCGTTTTCGCCAAATAAAACATATTTTTGAAATCAGTATCAATTAGAATTCACTGATACATTATTTATTTAAAACTTTTAAATAATTTGCACCATTCTCCTACAATGGTTTCACTATTGTCCATCACAACACTGGTGGCGTTTTTAAGAACTAAAATCCCTTTTAGGATTACCTTTACACAAGGCATAATATCAATAAACATTATTTACATTATTTTAACAATTATATTACAGAGAATAATTGTTAATTACTAATAATTATGCAATATCATGGCTCGTTATTTATAATTAAAAATATTATTCACAATCTATACAAATAAATAAAATTGAAGTGTTTGTTTGTAAATAAGATAACAGCTGTTTATTGAATGCATATATGAGAATAAACTACTAATAACAAAAACACGTTTTTTTTAATTTTTGTGTGCCTGTCTGTCCGTTTGTTCCGGCTAATCTCCGAAACGGCTGAACCGATTTTGACGGGATTTTTACTGGAAAATAGCTGATGTTATAAAAAGTAACTAAGGCTACTTTTATTTTAAAATAAGAATTAGGGTTCCGTGCAAAAAAAATTAAAACCCTTGAAATTGGAAACAAAATCTAATTCAGAGCGAATTTTTTTTATAATAATTTCAGGCGAACGAAGGTCGCGGGTACGTAAAAGAATTAAAAATACAGCCAACCTGTATTTTAAAGAAAAAAGTGATAGGGAATAGTATCAATATAGGATCAGTCAGACTGATAAGGACAAGCTATAGACATATTGCGGACATAACACTGACAAATTCTTTAATACAGTCAGATACTAAGGTAGTCGGTGTCCGGTTTGACCAAAAATCTAAAAGAATATAAGTCTCTAATGGGTGTAAAGAGACCCTTAACGAAGCCGATAGGCACTTGTTCTGCCCGTCATTGCAATCTTATTCATCATTATTAATTTTGTTTTGGACCATACTTGGGAACCTTCTAATTACGGAAATATTGAAGGTCAAACTTTTTTACAAGTTTTTTTTTAAATACTAGTTTTTAATGTAAAATAAATAAAATAATAATAATATATTTATACTTTAAATACCTCCATGAAACCGGTAATAGTCAATGCATCCGTCAGCACAATGTTTTGAGTGCATACGTTGACTTTTACCGTTTTCCAGCAATATTTTTTTACTTAGGGTTTCTTAGTTGCTACTTGGTTGACGGCTTAGTGTAGGGTCCATTTACACCTTTTTACTACAGATACTATTGATTCAGTCCAGGTAAGGAAACTTCTCAAAGAAATCGTAACAATAATGTAGTAAAAGATTTTTCTTCAATTAAATGACGTTCTGATCTTTCATGTTCTCCATTAGCTATTGGAGTCATTATCATCAATATCATCATGATTGATCATTATGGATGTAAGTTATGATTCATTCTTGCTATGACGTCTTTGAGTTTCCATTGAAATATTTTATAGCGTCATGGAAATGATGTCATGTCAAGATTGACATTTTGTTACATTCAAATCAAAGAATAAAATCGTTCGACGTGGAACGCTAGATACAATTTTCAGTATGAGTGAGTGAGACGACACTATTCAAATGTCGTTTTCAACGGTAACGAAATAGGAATTTAAACATTTTTTAGCGCGGTATGCGAAATCTAATGATATAAATCTTGGATTCAAATATTAAATAACTCCATGACATACTACACAACCCTGATATATGTTGTAGGGTTGTTTGTTTACAAAACATTATACATATTTATTTGAATAATTTCCCTATTGAAACGTTTATAACATTGAAATATTTTATTGTTATATTAATATTGTTCTTTAAATTGACATTTTATAAATGTCCTTCAAAAACGTAGTTTAAGAATACGGAAGGCATAATATTATAATTATTCATACTATTATTTATAACTTTAAATAACTTATTTGGAACTTACAACATTATATTAATTCATAATTATATTTTCATTTCATTCATTCTTCAGATGATTGTAGGACACAATAATAATGTTCTATAACATAATTCGAAAACACACAAAAGGTAGACACTTTTAAGCATTGGCACAAACAAACATGCACAACCAACCATCTTTCAAAGTATATTAACATCTTGAAACGCTTGAACGACTTATGCCTATTTTCACTACCGCTAAGCGGTGCCTAAATGTAACCAACGGTGAAAATGCAACAGAGTAATTTATTAAGGCATTACTTTGAGATGTGTTACTGAAAACAGGTATTACAAAATGAATTCAGCTCATTTTAAACCAATATTGTGATGTATATAAAAACAGCTCACGTATGATCGAGATACGCACAGTTGAGACTTTTCTTGTCGAACTAACTATTAAATGACTCCTAAGAAAAGTTTAAAACGCTCAACTCAACATTAAAATCTGATAACCAAAATACAATGGGGTTTTTTATTCAAAGCTTCGCCGCGAGAGAGCGCTGTGTGTCAATGTCACTTGACGGCCATCTTTAATGAAAAGCGACCAATCGGCAAATGGCAAGTAAAAAGACAATAGCTAGCGCCATCTTGTGGCCTTTTTAGGAACTCAATGACAGTTGAATGAAAGTAACAAACACACAGCGCCATCTATGCGGAACTAATTCGTAGGTTGTCTTTCTTATTGTAAAAACATTCCGACACTAGGTCTAATCTCGCTTGACAATCAATATACACAGATCACAAAAGTATCACGTAAAAGGACAGCAATTTTACTACAGACAGCGGCAATTTAGATGAACCTGAACGGAAATTAAGAACACTATGATTTAGACCGACTTGTCAGTGGCAGAAACGACAACCTAAAATCAACCGTGTTGTTATGAACACAAGGATTACTGTATCTTTGACAGTGATGCAAAACCAAAATCAACTGTGAAAGGGAGGACTATATCCCATTTATGACATTTGTGGAAACCGCACGCAACAAATGTACGACACAACAGACGTTAAAATACACTCAGTGTATTCAAATGTCACTCTCATACAGTAAAATACATAAATTAAATTAAAACATAAAATACCAATAATAATAAGTATAAATAACTTGACGAAATAATCACAACATTAAATTAAAACAATATTGCCCAAAGATATCTGTAGTATATTTGGGCTCACATCAAACGACTGGATACAAAGAGTCATGGACAAAACGGGCGTAAGTCCAACAGAATCTAAATATATCTCAAATCACAGCTCATAATAAGTTCTGCAATTTATACTATTTTAACAAGCAAATTAAAAATATTGTAATTTGCTGTATTTTGAATAACATTTGACTACAACAGTCATTCTTTTTAAAGCAGATCATGTTGAATTAATTGTGCTAAAGCAATCATTAATCCAAAGTAGACCAACGAAGTCCTACAATCGACTAAGAACTGTTAGGTTTGCGTAACGGAACCCTCTTGTTAAACTGGGTTTATTATTAATTTACATATTAAGTCAAATCTTTGGCAAAATACATAAAAAGCCAACATATTTCAGATGCCTCTATATCTGTTCTCCGGCGCATTAGATAATTGTTGTTTTAGAAAGAAGTGAAGTTCTAATTACAAGCTACTATTAGAAATGTATTGCAATTATATTGGTCTTACGCCCAGATTTCATAGAAAATTGCCCATTGTTCTTTTACCTTCTCATAGAGCGTTATACGAGGATGATCACAGGGGTAGACTGAAGACATGATAGCCTCAGCTTCCACAACAATATTAGCAGATTTTTGGTGTTTCTAAAGATTATTTACAACCGAATATTTTTAACTGCAAATGGTTTTAACTGCAAGTAAGATTACTGTTAATGTAATTTTACTAAACAAAGATAAGTTGTTAATAAATCACAATGTAAATGCTAAACAAATCTACGAAAATCCAGGTATTGTGGCAACTTCTGAGAGGTCTTTGTCCAGATAGGACTACGACAGATTAAAACTAAACCCTACATCAACAACTTAAGGTACAGACTCGATCCTGCTGTCTTCTTTCTTGACCTTACCTGAGAGCTTAGAGTATATTTCATCGATGGTTTTCTGTCTGGTCTCAGGGAAGTAGATGACGGTGTAGAAGCACGCAATGAAGCAAACGATGGCGAAGAAGAGAAAGGTCCAATGGATGCCGATGAGCTCACAGAGGATAGTGAACCATTTCGTCTGGACGAAGTTGCTCATTTTCGCGCAGACGTTCGCGAAGGCGGAAACGGTGCCACGGAGCTGGAAAATGAGAAGGTTTTATTAGTTCTTGCAACTGGCGTGCGTGTATGCCCAGATATGTACGTGAACGACGCAAACGGAGTACTTAAGGGTCGTAGCAAGTGGCGTTCTGTAATTTCAGCCTCCTCCATGGGCGAGTTTATGAATGTATTTAAGGAGGTATGTTTAGTTTTGAAGTTGCCGTAGAAAGAGCTTTTTTTTGGCGTCGCGTTTAATGGCCAATGTTATTTCAGTCAGGTTGAATGTGGTAAGGAATATCTTTAAGGCTACAGTAATATGGTGTTGGTACATGGTTAACTGATGTGCTTTGTGGTTAGAAGTATCAAGCATTAGTTGTAACAGTGAATGGACCATTCTGGACCATAATGTTTATACAGTCGTAATTAGAACTGTTAATGACGATGTAACTTAATCTAGCAACGCATATTCAGGGTGATTTTTTCAAGAGAGCGTAGATGGCCAAACCTGAAACTTTGCGGAATAGCGAAAAATGCTCTAAGAAGTCTCGGGCCCGATTTTGATGAAAACTATCATCATAAAATTTTCGAAAAACCAATATAGAGGAGTCGAACCCGTTGATTTTAGAAAAAAAAAACACATACTGTGTTATAGCACCATCCAAAAGCGTCGCTATTATGGATCAAATTCTGGGAAGTAATGAACTACACAATAACTAACTAAACACTACTGTTATAAGATTACCTACTGTAGATTATATCAGAGCAATAAGACGTTGAAGAGAGATTCCAAAATCTTACGACTAGATTGATACGGATAAAATCTATAAAGAAAATAAAATTTTAACCAACCTGGAAAGTAAACAGATCCGTAATAATAATATAGGAGATAGGCTGGAACCCTGCAGCATCAGCGAAGATGCACAGACACATGGCCAATACGGGCAGCCAGCCGGGCAGCCAGATGCCTGACGAGGTCATGTAGAACCATGCGGAGAGGATCACCATGCCCACGCCGACCGCGAATGATGTTGTTACTAGGAGAAGCTGGAATGTACAAAAAAAAAATTAAAGAATGTGATCGGGTGACATGATTTTTTTAACGGAAGACATTTCGCCTTCGATTCTGTACAACCTAAGGAAGTCTAACAGTTAGTTTCTTTTTGACTGGAACCCCATCTCCTTTTTCCACGCTGTGCAGATAATGTACTAGAGGTTGTGAGGGTTAATATTGGGCAAACAATTCTGACCCCAGTTTATTCTTAGTTTTTACCTGAACTTTCGCAAATCGAGATTAAGTCTAATAATCTTTTGACCTAAGAAAGATATTCCTGACTGAGACCAGCTAAGTAGAAACAATAAACTTACTAAAGAAACAGAAAAATGTACCCTCACTTTAAGCCAATTTTCTCAAAAAGAAGTGGTGTCTATAGATTCCTAACAGCTTTTTGGAGCCGATGGACACTAAAGCGAAAACAAGAGTCTCATACCTTTCTGCCAGTCTTCTCAACAAAGCAAGTAGCGACTACAGAACCAAGTAGCTGCACAACCCCAATCAGCATGACTTGCTTGTTGGGACTGAGTTTCAGGCTGATGGAATCCGCAGCTCGCTCGAACACGAAGCCGGCGTAGATCAGCACGATGAGGTAGCCATCGAATTGCTGCGTTATCTTGATTATGAGCGTTATGATGAAGGCTTTGAAGGTTGGTTTGTCTTGCACTGTGGAGGAAATAGAAGAGGATTATATTGAGTATCATAATATAGGAACTAAATGCTGTCATTTGCAGACCCTTATCAGTCGTTACAGGTAGTCAGTGACACGAAGGTCTGACAACCAGTCTTACCAAAGGGTTTCGTATTACTCAGTACTAACTGGGTTGTGGAGGTCAGATAGGCAGGCGCTCCATGAAAAATATTTGTAATCAGCTGCATCCGGTTAGACTGGAAGCCATCCCCAATATAGTTGGGAGAAGGCTAGGCAGATGATGATGAATGTAGGAGCTGAGGTTGTGCATTCAAAATTAATCAAGATCAATATCTGCCGTTTCATTGGTTTTACGTGAGGCTTCTCGAGTATTAGGACCGGGGTTAGCAGATTTCTGGCCATTATTGTTACGCGTGAATACGTTTTGATCGTTTCATTTGGTTGTTTTGTCTCGCTCTGGCCCAGTACCAAACAATACTTTATTCTTATTCTTATTCTTATTCTTTATTGCACACAAAAACAACAAAAATATATATACAAATTGCAATAACATAGCTTATGTACAATGGCGAGCTTAACCCAGAATTGGGGGTTGCAAATGAGGAACTTACGAAACGGTACAGAGTAATTAAAAGATCGACTATAAGATCGGAAAAGCATGCCTCTTGAGTATCTCATACTGCCAGGGCACTTATTTAATTAAATTTAATAGAATATTAAATTGTCGACTTGTCTTATCAGAGGGTCAAAAAAACACTGCGTAAGCAAGGAACGAAAATTCGTCAACTTATGGACAAATGAAAAAAAAATATTATAGCGGTACGAAGAATAGGGTGTAAAGTTCTTCATCCTCCGTAGAAAAGGGAGGATCCTCCGACCAGACGAGTGTTGGGTCTGGTGGGCTACTGCCCGACAGTTGTTGTCGGGTTTTTCTATATAGTCTTAAGTTGCGGATAACTTTAACTGCGCCATTTAGAACTTTGATTATTTCTTCATATTTGTCATAGATTTAGCTACAGTGTAGTAAGTACTTACGAATAATCTTCCAGACGGACTGTGGATCAGCTTGCGTCTGCTTATCAACCCTCACGATGCTCTCAATATCTTGTTCCACGCCGCGATCCATCACAGTGACACCTCGGAGCCATGCGAGCACTGTCTTGGCTTCCTGTAACGTGAACATTTTCAGGGTTAGTTAATCGTATTGTTCGGTAATAATTTTCGCACAAATCTTGGGCGAAGCGCGCGAAATTCAAATTTTCTTACGTTTTTTTGCAATTTACAAGTCAGTTTCAGCCTGTACCTAACTAAAATAATCTCAATAACAAATTATGATTCGCGATCGTAACACGTATGTGGTTAGAGAATTTGAATGAGTTTTTCATGAAATGCTCCTTAAATGGGATTAAATGAACTTAGAGAGGTGTATTGATGATTTTAATGATTATAACTCTGTAAAGCCATATTTGTTACGGTCGCGAATCATATTTTGTTCAACACACAGACGGACACTGACCGAAAAAATTGCAAAAAATAGGTGTTTCCGCCTTACCGCGGTGCACGCTGTGCACGGGCACGCGGCGCATTTTAGCTGCGTGGATTCATTTGTTTGAGAACGTGGGTCTACGTTTCCACAGCAGTACACACTACACACCCACAACAATTCGTGTATAGCGTGTACCGCGTGCACAGCATGCACGGCGGTGTCAGTGTTGAGCTCTGTGAGCGCCTTATTCGAGCAAGCCACGCATGTACTAATGACGTCATTTGATGCATAGCATGTCTGTGGTTTGCAGTGGACACAATCACATACATTTTCTTGCAAAGTGAAGCTTAACACACGTGCGTAGCCTATCCGTGCGCCGCGGTGTGTTTGTGCCTTAAGGTTGCCTTGCTACCAGAAATATACGAAATAGCTAAGCTACAAGACTATGTTTCTTTGTCTACCAGAGCTAAGTAATATTATATGTATAGTAAGAAAAGTGTATAAATGTGCTATAAAAAGGCGCTTTGCGGTGGCTTATGGTACATAGTTGATGTACTTCATGTAATAATTCATTTCGTAAACTGCATCGATAAGATTATCGATATTACTATTGTTGGAATAATGCTCTTTACGTAGTGTTTTATTAACATAAGAACAAACAATAACGCTATAATTCTTACGGAAATGAATTAATATGAAATTATATGACAATAAAATGGATTCTAGTTTCCGATTTACCTAGGAAGAGGTTGATGCAAAGTGATTTTTTATTAGTTATTGTTCTAACTAATAAAAAATCACTAACCGCGACCTTGGTCTCCGCGAAATTATTAGGTAAATACCTTTAAAAATATTGCTTGATATTTGAATCGGATTTTGTTAACAATTTCATGGGTTGTATTTTTTTTACACGGAACCTTAGCCTTTTTTCTAAAATAGAAGTAGCTTAAGTTACTCCCTAAAACATCAGCTATCAGCCAGTTAAAATCCCGTCCCGTCAAAATGGGTCCGGCCGTGTCGGAGATTAGCCGGAACAAACAGACAGACCAACAAAAATAAAGGTTTTTTGTTATAAGTACCGTATTTACTTTCATAGGCATTCAGTAAAAAGCTGTTATTTTGAAATTACAAACAGATAATTCAATTTTATTTATTCTATAGATTTTAATATTATTATATTCTAATGGAATTGATATTCCAAGTTAACCTTGATAAAATGGTGTTTTACTAGTAAATAGATATTAAAAAATCCAGCTATCTTCTTTTTGCATGTCATTGTGGTCTGTTTACATTTTTATTCGTGTTAAAAAGATCGCATAACGGTTCCTTTCATTAATATATTTATCTTTTTCTTTATTTCATTTTGTACAAATTAATAGTAACGGTATGATTGTCCTCCATATTTCTTGGTCTACTTTTGTTTATCAGTATCAAGACAGGTGTGTTATTGGAAAGAAAGATGGTGGCTTTGAGTTTGTTTTTGACTGAATCTTAGGTAATCATTACACACATAGCTTACGGTCTATTCTCGCTTCCAAAGACCAAGAGCACGCACGACGATCAATCAAGCTATACAAAACCAAATTAAGCTGATCTCTCATTGGACGGTAAGCTCATAAAAAGCGAGGTCAGGTTATACTAGATAGGTATACCTTGATATGTCACCGTATGTACTATTTAGTAATCCTTGTGTAAATTTGCAGATTTTTTTAATATGCTAAATAGGCATGCGTTTGGCCGCAACTCGCCTAATGTGAACCGATGACGCGGCCTAGGGTGAAGCACGTTTAACTAGACGATATCGATTCAATCGAACTTTATTTACTTAGTTTATAATGATCAGGAAACAGAAGCCGGCAGTGTATTCCACAGGCTGGCGGTTCGTACAATAATGCGGAAGCATAGCGCTTCCTTGCACGTTCCCGTCCCGTCCCCTCATATTACATTGGCTTTTTCAATGAAATAGCCTTTCAAAACGGGTCATGGCGGTATTTAAAGTAAAGTTTTAATCTCACAAAATAGTATTAAAAAAAAAAAAAAATGAAAAAGTTGGAACTTTGACCCCCAATATCTCCGTAACTGGAAGGTTCCCAGGTATGGTCTAGAACAAAAAAATGATCGCGATGACGGGGAGAACAAGTGCCTTTCGGCTTCGTTAAGGGTCTTTTTACACCCTTTATTAGCCTTTTTCCAATGGGCAGGCAGACAGTACAGAAAGACGATTCTTACATACTAACGCGTACGCAGATTGCGTTTACTACGTACCTGACCTTTCCAAACAAAATTACCTTATAATCACAATCAAAATACATAGAATACTTACATCAACTTTCCCCTGCTTAACCAGATACTCAGGAGTCTCCGGCATGGCGAGGAAGATGAACAAGGTCACAGTTGGAACCAGCAGACCGAGCCACAGCATCGTCTTCACGCTCAGCATGTCTGCGCAGACGTAGCTCATCAGGTAGCCGATGTTCCTGGAAGGTGAAACAAATGAAAATTGTAGAGGAATCGAGTTTTGAATTTTTGGGAGCAGGCTTCATCATCTGCCTAGCCTTTTCCCAACTATATTGGGGTCGGCTCCCAGTCTAACCGGATGCAGCTGAATACTAGTATTTCACATGGAGCGACTGCCTATTTGACCTCCACAACCCATTAGTTCTGGGTAATATGATACTCCATGGTAAGACTGGTTGTCAGACTTTTTGGGCCACTGACTATCTAACTACTTCTACTACTATCTTGTTGGGAGCAGGGTTGTTGTCTCATAAACAAATAGTATCTTTTATTTTGAGTGGCAAAATCCTCATGGATACCTTCCGTCTGGGGCAAGCGGAGGGTTATGTCGGACTCTAACCGACTAAAAGTAAAAACCCACTGTGCCTACTACTACCATGTGTCAGGGGCCCGGGAGATTCAAGTACATTCGCGCGCACCCCCGACTGGTATCAGCCCATAATTTCCGGCGGACCTCATCACTAAGTGCGGCCAGCGACCGCACGTTCTACATGGGGGCGCACAGGAACCACTGCGGTACCATCTCTTTGGGGCTGGTCGGACAACGTCACAGCCCTAAGTTCGCCACCCGCAGGCAACTTATGGCAACCAATTTGGATGAAGCGTTTGATCACAGTTCTAATCTAACCTAACCTAATCCATTTGGTCGGTGTCCTAGCAATAAAAAGGATAGTTACCGGCCGCACCTAGGTATAGCTGGCTAGAACTAGGTATAACCTTACTTCGGCTTTTAGCCGTAACATATATAAAAATCAATATAATAATATAAGATCTCGAACAAAGTCCCTGCAATCTAATGATTATTCTAAAAGCGCTGCGCAGAGGTCGTTACGTAACGGAACAATCTGGTCAAGTCTGTTCGTTGAACTATGCATAATTATGTACTTATTTAACGTATCTTTATTAAATCATCACGAAGTAACCCCCATAGATATGGAATATCGGTTTTATATTCTATGGGAATACATAGGTGCTAGTATCTGGTGTTTTCGCTGCGCAGTAAATGCGTGCGTGATTGATAAAATGAAGCGATGTGTTCATCATCTGCCTGCCTTTTGTTGTTCGGTTTCCAGTCTAACCGGATGCAGCTGAATACCAGTATTTTACATGGCGCGACTACCTATCTGACCTCCATAACTCAGTTAGTACCGAATAATACGAATTATGATACCTTTTGGTAAGACTAGTTGTGAGACTTTCGGGCCACTGACCACTTGTAACGACTGGCAAAGATCTACAATTGACAGCCGGGACCAACGGCTTAACGTGCTTTCCAAAGCACGGAAGAAACTCGGTATATAATAGACCACGGAGTACACGTACATACCGAGTTTCTTCCGAGACCAACCCAGGCAAGCGCGGCTTTACCTGAATATTGATCCGAGTGGCTGTTATTATTAGCCACGAGCACCAGAAGGTTCCCAGGTATGGTGTCAAAATATCACAATGACGGATAGAACAAGTACCTTCCGGCATCGTTAAGGTTGTATTTACACCCTTTATAAAAGCGCAGTCAGCCTTTGTCGCATTCCACGCTGAAGTCAGTAACGGCACCACCTAACTTCCGCAACACAGTAATAGATAACAATGGTCCTAAGTCCAATTGGCTTCTGACTTTCAAGTTACTTCCTATCGGTGGCATTTGTGTCTTTTAGTTTAGTCAATGCAGGAAGACCAAAGAAACGATGGATGGATTGTGTCAGGAATGATATGAAAGATAAAAGAGTAAATGATAGCGTGGCGGTTGACAAAGGAGAATGGAAGAAAAAAACGTGTTGCGCCGACCCCAAGTAACATGGGATAAGGGCAGGAAGATGATGAGTTTAGTCAATGCACCAATACAACAGCTTCACGTGATGTCCCAACCAACCACAAACTTAGGTATGGGAGAACATTTATGCTTCTGGCAACTACAGTTCCTTGAATTCCTTCACAGATATTATGCCTTATGGCTGGGATTGAAGCTTCATTTTTTTGTTTTTGACACTGGTCTATTTGAGTTTGCTTTGAGTTTGTGCACCATTTTTGCTTGGAACTGATTCACTTCCTCGTTGGTCTAGTGGATAAGAATATTTCAGCTGAGCATGAGGTCCTGTGTTCGATTCCTAGGTCGTGCAAACTGTCATGGGGTTTTTTCAGAAGCAGCTCGGAATGCTATGCTTTACTTGGAACATAAAATATCCTGTGACTTATGATAGACTTCCATAGTCCCATACAAACGGCAGGACCACCATTAAAATACAAACAATCATTTCAACAACGATGGATAGATTGATGTAATACCTACTCTTTGTTATGTAAATCATACAAATACATATTTTATATAATAATTTATTATTATTATTATAAATGTATAATTATGAAGGATTACAACCTGATTTGTTATCGTAGGTTACGCAACTAATGGCCCGGGAAAACACGGCAACAAGTGAGTCATGTGACGAATTAATTTAATATACAGCAAATAAGTTTTCCTTTGATAGATATTTGTTATTGATCAAGAGTGCTTCATCTATTATTAGATATAAATTATTGTATAATATGTTTGTTTATTTTCTAGCTAGCACTTCGCCCGCCACTTCTTCCGCAAAAAGTGATATTTCGGCTAATATGCATGATATAAAAATAATTTTAGCCTATAGCACCTACTAATAATATTTAGAATTGGATTATTAGTTCCGGAAATTACCCCCTACATACACACTTACAAACAAATACCTCTTTATGATATTAGTATAGATCTATCGCGGGATCATCGGGAACCCTATAATACCCCGTCCTCTTATGGACTAGTGTCGAAATGAGCAATACGAGATGTTCGGTATTTTCACCGAACACCTTATTTGCACTATCGGCGTGACGCGTTAACATAATTAACCGACTTCATTCTATTACTTCGTATTTTATATTATACTAGCTGTTGCCCGCGACTTCGTTCGCGTGGAAATTTTGGTATGTATGTGTAAGACCGCCTCGAGTGGTTGCAAGCGTGACTACTAAGTATGAGGTCCTGGGATCGATTCCCGGGTCGGGCAAAGTGTTAAAAAAAAGAATGTTTATTTCAATTAGATACATAAAGTTATGACACACATGATTTGGAGATCACCTTTTAAGCAAGGAGATGCTTGGGTTAGGGGGCGTCCATTAATTACGTGAGGCAATTTTGGCGATTTTTCAACCTTTATCCCTGAAGCACAATCTCATCGACATGTGCATTCTGCCCATCCTAACCGAGTTGCAAAAGTCCAAACTCAAGGTTGGCCAAAGGGCGATGGAACGTAGCGTATTTGTATTTATTAAGCTCAGCGACAGAATTCGCAATACCACAATACGCTCAAAAACTGGAATCGCTGATGTGGGCGATAAGATTGCTAGTTTGGAGTGGGATTGGGCGGGCTACGTCTGTAGAATGCATCAGGACCGGTGGGCCAGAGTCGTCACGCAGTGGGTGCCAGAAGACGGGCGTCGTCGCCGAGGGAGGTCTAGAAAACGCTGGTGTGACGACTTAGAAGCGTTTGTGACAGATTGGACGAAGAAAACCGCACGGAGAGAAGAATGGAAGGCAATGGGGGAGGTTTTTGCCCAGCAGTGGGACAATAAAGGCTAAAAAAAAAGATTACATAAAAATTATAACGAATGGGTTGCCTTATCATTAAGTCAAGAATATTTAAAACTGCGACAGACGCTAGGCTTGACCGCTTTTACTTAGACAACGTTATACTTTCCAATCACATTTAAGCGTAAACTTGTCAACCTGTGTATCCTGCCTATCCTAACCTATGGTACCCAGACATGATCTTTGACGGAGGCTGAAAAGTCCAAACTCAAGGTTTGCCAAAGAGCGATGGATTTTAAACATCAAAATCACCGATTGAATACGCAACACCACAATGCGCTCCAAGACAGGCATCGCCGATGTTGGCGATAAGTGTAAGAGGTTCAAATGGGACTGAGCGGGTCACATTTCCAGAATGGGTCAGGACAGATGGGCCAGAATGGTCATACAGTAGGTACCTGAAGACTGTCATCGTCACCGAGGCAGACCCAACAAACGCTGGTGTGACGATTTGGACTCGTTCCTGACTGATTGGCCAGAGAAGGCAAAACACCGGGAGAGTTGGAAAGGAAATGGGGAAAGCCTTTGTCCAGCAGTGGGACAGAATAGGCTAATGAAAAAAACAAAACGTTATACCATCGTGTTTGTTATAAAATTTCCTATCTGTTTTTTAATACATATTTTAATGAGAAAACAGATGAGTGTATATAGTACCTAGTAGTACACCCACATTTTGTCAGTTATGTTTAACTCCCATGAAATATTTAGCGAGCCTATTGCCATTTTGTATAAAGAACAGGTTGTAAGGTTCTTCATCCCCCATAGAAAAGGGAGGATAGTCCGACCAGACGGGTGTAATGACTGGTGGGCTATAACTGCCCAACAGTTGTTGTCGGGTGCTTCTATATAGTCTTAAGTCGCGGATAACTTTATTTGGGCGATTTATTTGATCCAGGCAGAATTTAGACGTATTTCGATGTTTAGTTCATCACCTGCGTCATAGATGGCGCTGTAGTACTTTTTGTTATATGTTGCTGTAGTACTTTTTATAGTGCCGATACACCATCAACCGGGCACAAAACCAGACTTCGTAGTTGCTACTGAGAATTTGCTGGTGGAAAAACTCAATAACACATTGCCCGACCGGGAATCTAACCCAGGACCTCATGCTCGCTTCTGAACACTATACCAATCTATAAAAGAACAATAAAATTCCAAAATAAAATTCCAAACTGCGATTGATTATTGATATTTTGCAAATCGAGAAGGAAACAGAATTCTAGTAAAGCAAGAACTTTTTATAGAAATCATCATCATCATTCTCCTGCCGTTATCCCAATTTTTCGGGGTCGGCGCAGCATGTCATCTTCTTCCATACTATTATCCATTCTATTACTTTTTGGAGAAACGTTTGAAGAAAAAAGGAGAAAAACGGAAATGCAAACGATGTCAATACAAAAAAAAAAATGGAAATCTAAAAGCATCAAAAAAATATTCAAACAAATTACAAAAAGTGAAAGTAATAGTGGGGGTTTGAACTTGCGACCCGTAGTTTACAGAACGTTCAAGAACCCGCCGCTAGGCTGTTTTCTCTGTTGACATAAGCTTTAAATAGCCATTCTGGTGCTTGACATGACTGAAACGTCAAACAAATGAAGGATACTGACATAATGCATTATTGCTCACCCCCTTAAGCGAGTAGCGTGATAATACATAGCCTAACATGTGAAGAAGCCTGTAAGGAATATTTGTGCAAAATTTGAACAGGATCTATGCAGTAGTTTTTGAGCCAAGTCGGAACATAAAATTGGATTTTTACGATTTTATTATATGTATAGATTCAGTCTACCGCGTTAGCCGGGGGATGCCGGGGGTATTCAAACATTTTAGTACCATCAACATTTTATTAACATTAAGAACATTGTAAGTGTGAGACAATAAAAATAGTGGTCAACATAACCATTAGTTTCTACTCTATAACTCTCTCACTCTCTGCCACATCTGTGTTCCCTCCCTCATTTAACCCGACTGCCTTCAAAGCAAATATGAACAGGCATCTTCTGGGCACGCTCGTTCCATCATAGACCTCATCTATCGCTTTCCATCAGGCATGATCGAGGTCAAGAACACGCCCATTTCGTAATAAAAAAATAATAACACCCAACACCTCGCTTCGTACCCCGGCACGAGAAAAATCTGGCCAAAAATAACTCTTCAGCATGCTTCACTATGTGCAGGCTATTTTCATGGCACCCTGAATAGGTTAATATGGGAAAAGATGAGCAGATGATGACTAGCAGTAGTGATCTGACTTTTAATAGTTATAAAGTAAACTTACCTATTCAAAATAAGTAGAGATCCCAGCGCTCCTCTGAGGTCAATATCACTGATTTCCTTCAGGTATATAGGCAGGACAATGTAGCAAGACGAGCAGGGGATACCAGCGACTGCTCGAGCCAGGATCAGGGCCCATGGCTCCAGGCAAAACAGCTTGATCTGCCAGTAGATCTGTGGATAGGAGGAAATACTTGTCATTCATAATTTCATACTAATATTCTCATAACATCACACATGTAATCCCCGAAGGACTAAGAAGAAAGTCCCATGTAATAATGGGCAACTCTATTGTCATCAATCGGACATAAATCGAAACACCGTAGAAATTATTGATAGAAAAGCCCAATACTACTTTTCCCTACCTAAGAATCGAACCCAGCATCATTATGCTCAACAGTACCGCTTGCGACAACTACACCAGCATGATAGCTAATGAAATAAATGCGAAAGGCTGTCTGTTACCTAGGTTACTTGTTCGTCCCAGTGCTACGTTCTTGTGGTATGATTTCCGATATGCACGAGCACAAAACCGGGTCCGTTTCATCATCCACAGCCCGACTTCACCCACTGCTGGGTATAGGCCTCTCTTTGTTTGTGCCAAGCTCCATGGTCTTGTGCCAGCCTCATCCAGGATATTCCCGCCATGGCAACAATGTCGTATGCCCATCTCGCCACCGGACGACCAACACTTCTCTTTCCATTTCTTGGACGCCACTAGGTCACAGCTTTACTCCACCTGCCATCACCACGCCTTGCCATATGTCCTGCCCAACTCCATTTGAGTTCCATAACGCGATTTCCAAAATCGAAGACCTTCGTAAGTCTCCGGATTTCGACGTTTGGAACTCGGTCTATTAGTTTTATGCCGAGCATGGAACGCTCCATGGCTCTCTGTGATACTCTAAGTCTGTACACAGCCTCCTGTGAGAGCGTCCACGTCTCAGCACCATATGTCATGGTGGGCAGGACACACTGATTATAGAGACGGGTCTTCAGGCAGTGTGGAATACAGATCGATATTCACCTAGTTTCGCTAGCCAATTTTTATCTGAACCATTAAAAGGTGAATGGATAGGAAAGGGCTAACTAGTCATGAGATGATCACTAATAGAGAAGTATGACAGAAGAAGATATGCGCCGAGCCTAAATAAATTTGGACAAAGCCAACAGCATGATGATAATGAGAAGGTAGATTGATAAACATAAGTATGGCAATTTAGACTATAAAGGGTGTAACAAGACTCTTAACGAAGCCGAAAGTCACTTGTTCTCCTCGTCATTGTGATCATTTTTTCTAGGAAAAAATACTTGGGAAATGTTTTTAATGTAAGATTCTTACTTTAAACACCTCCACGACCCCCGTACTATTCAATTCAACCATCAGCACAATGTTTTGATTGTGTTACATTGAGTCCTACCGTAAAACGTGTTTTTTTAGCCCAAAAAAAAAGTCGTTTCCCAGCAGTAATTTTTGCGTTAAGTTACTTGGTTTGATATACATAATGCTTGGTTGACGGCTTCGTGAAGGGTCCGTTTACACCCTTTCATTCAATAATAATAATAAGTAATAATAATCATCATTTTCATCATTTCAGCCAAACGACGTCCACTGCTGGACGTAGGCCTCCCCTTAGTGTCGCCACATTGACCGGTCCCGTGTGTCTCGCAACCAGCGGATCCCCGCAACCTTCATCGGCCATCCGTCCTACGTGCAAAGTGCCCTGCCCATTGTCACTTAAGTTTGGGTATTCTTCGGGCTACAGTCGGTAACCTTGGTTCTCTTGCGGATGTCTTCATTTCTGATTCGATCACGCAAGGAAACTCTGTGCTTAGCCTAAGTAATATTACCTAAGAATAAAAAGATGAACTGTCTTAGTTTTTTGCCAATACAATTATGTCACTTATAAATTACGTGCGTATCGCTATTGTTCTCAATATTACGTATTAACGAGTTAACCTATTGTTTGAGCGATAGATACTAATGTTGTCAATTTTCTGTTATTATTAGTTTTGAAGAATGGAACCAATTGTGTCAAAAGTGATTTAATCCCACATTGAAAATAATATCATGAATGATGTAAGGTTTTTGACGCAATACTTCTTATCTAGCGTATTCAATAATCTGCTTAATATTGATACTGAGGGGTTCGCAGTTAAATAATGTTTTTATTTATTTGTCGAACAGGTTGATATTCAAGCTTTAGCAACGTTTGCTGAGGTCTGAAACCCGAAAGTCTAATAGCCGGGCTGACTATCGTATTACCCAGTAACTGGGGTGTGTGGGCCAAGAGCAGTTGCTTCATGTAAAACTAGCTGTTGCCCGCGACTTCGTTCACGTGGTAATTTTGATAAGTATGAGTGAGGAAAAAAAAGAAATATAAACAACTACAGCCGGTAAAGTAGGTAGCAGCGCAATTTTTATGTTAAGAAACAATCATTGAAAGCCAACTTTTATTAGCAGTACTGATTAATGAAGAACTTCGAGTATTTTTTTTTCTTTATAAAATTCTCAATAATGACGATAAATTACTTTCATCGAAACTTACAGAACAAAAAAACACGCTGTGAAGAAGAAAATGGTTAAAGAATAACAAAGCAAATGACTAGCCAGGCTTAAAAAAGCACACACAATAACAACGGAACAGGCACCCAAGAGATGAAAGACAAAAAGTAGTTAACACAAGAAATGGAACAATACCACAAATCTGCGGAAGGAAGGAAGCTACTGAGTTCAATACTCCATACTTTTTTCTGCACCTCACTTTACGCTTGAAGAGACCTGAATGGACGCCACCCATTATCTATTTGTAAACAAGAAGATTTTATTTAAGAAAACGATCATCTGATTTTACTTTTCCGCGTTTGGATCTATGAAAGGCCTTTGACAGTGTTACCTATGACTTTTTTTAACTAGGTATGAAAATAAGAGCGCATGTTCTTTATTTTATGCGTGCGTAAGCCAAGACGGTGATATTTTACAGGGTAATAAGTATTTTTATGAATTGCTATTATTTCAGATTCATTAGTTTACAATGTATGGTAATTCGATTTCGCACCATCATGTTTATATTTTATTTTATTTCTAACTATAAAACCAGACATTAAAGTTTTAAGGTTTTGTTTATGTAGTTTTAATGTATTTATGTGGTTGACATACATTTCATAAATGGTGTCTTAGGTCATCATGTACAGCCTGCACTTGAACCGTTTATTTTCCAAATTAGCTTAAATTAATAACAATTAAATAAAATGAACCAACTTTTTTAATGAATCAATATTTTTTTTTTTTTTTAATATTTTTTAGATTATTTTAGTGAAAGTTTGCTATACAAAAAATATATAATTTAGGAAGTAACTTATGCTATAAGGAATTAATAATTTTGTATTTATCTGTGGAGGCTTGTATTTAGCAATTTAGTTATATATTTTTGTTATTATAATGTTATTAGTCTGTAAGCTTTCCTAAAATGTAAAAATAAATCATCTACCTTTTCCCTACCATTTTGGGGTCGGTTCCAGTCTTACCAGAAACAACTGAATACCAGTATTTTACTTGGCGCGACTGCCTTCTCCTGGCTTGACTTCCATAACCCAGTTATTGGGAAACACGAAAGATACCTTCTGAGACTTTCGGGGTTAAGAGTTTCCGTAAATATTCAAACAAAATACTCGTAGTTATTCTGCGATTGTTTTATTTTGTTAGTTTTACATTCTTAAACAAAAATAGAATTAATTTGACATATCAAATGCAGTTTATTGAGGTAAATGTTGGAGATTCAGGTCAGGTAGGTACTATTTTGAGTCACTTACATAACAATTGGATATGTCAAGGTGAATTAAAAATAATAATACAATAAAATTATCAGTTTATTTCTAGACTCGGAAGCCTCGGACTCGGAAGCCTCGGACTCGGAAGCCTCGGACTCGGAAGTTTTTGAAAGAATTGACTTAAGTCCTTATGGCTTCCGAGTCTAGATTTTTAATAGGGACTTGTCCGGTTCACTCGTGACTGGTACCAAAGTATCAAAACTAGATAGACTGGATTAATACATATTTTGTTTTATTATTTCTAACCTGCTCAACGGCTGGAGATAAATAAAAATAATATAATAGTTTAAAAAAACAAAAAACACGCTTTAGAGTGACCTCATTTCATTCTTTGAACTTCATTTGATACCCATTTCTTGGGAATGCATAAAAATAACTAGTCTGCCATCTTCGGGAGTCCGCCATATTGGATTTAGAATCTTCTAGGGATCTTGAGGACAATCGTTTAAGTATCGTGCAATAATTACCAGTCACCCTATATGCTAGATAACGACACCACTTGCGCACGGCTTACTAGCCTATACATTTTAGAAATAGGGATGTATGTTAAAAAAGCACCCAAACCTGTTCACTAAAGTAATAGAAAACAAAAAGTTTCTCTCTAGAGATCCCACCAAACTGGCCATAACAAGATGTAGCAGCACTCTCTTCCAAAACAATTGCTATAGCATGTCGGTCAAAATCTTCAATAAAATACCGAAACAAATCAGTGAACTACCAATTAATTATTTCAAAAAGAAACTGAAGAAATGGCTCTTTAAAAACGTGTTCTATACAATTAATGAGTTTTTGACTTATAAACCCATTTGTAATGGTTAAGTAGCTTATATACCTATTTTATTGATGTTATCTAGTTCGTTCTAAACGAGTATTTTTAATTCTGAAATAATGGCCTCAAGTCTGCTATTACAATAGTGTCAGAATGGTCCATCATTGATTTCATAATTGTTGATTTTGACAAGTTTGGTAATCTACTATTATAATGGCGTCATTGTGACTTTCCAATGGTTAACCACTGACACTCCATTGAAAGAAATGGCATAGAATGGTAATCTCGTACCTAATGACAAATGAATGACTGACTTAGGCGGTAATCTGCTAATTAATGTTTTTTGCTATTTACGAACTTCTTACTACTTCAGATTGCTTATAACACTAATAAATAATATGTAAAAATATATATAAATGAAATCTGGCAAGAATAAATGTTCTAGCAGTAGTTTTTCGAAAATCATTTCTACGAACGGGTTTTATAATAATGGCACAATTCTATTAGGAGCCCATTGACCGGCCAATGATCGACCATTATGAATTTAGCAGATTACGAACTTTTAGCAAAAGGACAATGGGATCGTGTTGGAATGACGAATTTATAAAATAGCAGACTTGGGCCCCAGGACTCCACCAAATGAGAGAGGAGACCAGCGGATATGTGCGAAGCGGGGAAGAGAGGAGATGCGTAAGAGCTACACAGGCACTAGTCCACAGGCCAATTGCGGAGGCTGGCCTAACAATTACGAGATATCTCCTCTCCTGTCTGCTCAACCGTTTCCACTAAAGCTAAGCGGAGAAGAGAAGTGTAAATAACTAAATTCACCTCCTTTCCTCTAGTCTCGTCTCCGCTTCGGAAGAGTCCGGCCCAGAGGCTATGAACGGGGCCTAAGTTCATCAGCTTAGTCCAAACTACCATCGATTGGAAAAACCTAGTGCAGATTAGAAGCTTACATCATTTCTTTATTATCAACATTATATAAGTAGAATCGTTCTGCTAAGTTGATGTAATATATATCTATAAATATTAGGCATAAATTAAAGTTTGTTTGTTTGTCTGTGTGACCGCATTTTTCTTCTAAATTACTCATCAAATATTGAAGCGGTTTTCACCGTAATTCAGAATACGACGCATTCTGTATCTACAACTGTTAATTGCCTGTTTGGTTTAATAACCGCAAGTACTACTGTTGAGCATGAGGTCCTGGGTTCGATTGCCAAATTTAGCAAAGTGTTATTGGGTTTTTCCATCAGGAATTTCTTAGTATCAGCCATGGTGCCTGGATTAGTACCCTGGCAATAGTCTCGCCTCCTGTTACATGGGACTTCAAACATAACTGGCGAAATGTAGGTGTAGTATTAAGTGCACCTCTGCCTAACCCTTCGATAATTATAGGTGTGTGACATTGTGATTGGTATAAATCTTGATGTTTTATCAAATCGTTATATCCATGTGAAGCAGGGGTGGGACGCTAGCTTGATGATTATGCTAATGACCAAAATAAAGAGTATAACAAACGAAGCCTTAACGAAGCCGAAAGGCACTTGTTCTCCCCGTCATTGCGATTTTTTTTTGTTTTATTCCATACCTGGGATCCTTTGTTATTGTAATAATTCTAAGATTTTAATGTTACAAACTTTAAGTTTTTTTTAAATATCACTTCAAAGGTTTAAACTTTACTTTAATTAACTCCATGACCCGTTTACTAGTCAAAGCATCCATCAGCACTAAGTTTTGAGTGCGTAACATTGAGTTCTACCGTAAAACGTGATTTTTCACCCCAAAAAAAAAGTCGTTTCGCAGCAATAATTTTTATGTCGGGTTACTTAGTTTGATGTACAGAATGCCTAGTTAACGGCTTCTTGAAGAGTCCGTTTACACCCTGTATATACTTAATATTTTTATTTTGTAGTTGCATATATTAAGTTGATATTCAACTTCGTCCAATGCATGTCATTGCACTTCAAGTATCGAGTTCAAGAGAAAATAAGCTAATTTTAGAATCCTATATTTACCTGATTGTTTGTATTTACTACGTGTTTCTATATTTACGATTGTACCATGTTCACCCGCATTATTAGACGCATTTTTACAATGTGTTTTTCTAGTTGTTCGTACGTTCAACGTAACCTTCGAGGCATTCTTCATAAGTGATTATGGGCTATTGACAAAGGGTCTAATTGCACGTCAATGCTGTCAAATTATGAGCATTTCCTTTGTATATAGCTTTTCTTATCCTGCAGTGTGATGCACTTAGTAGTAACATAGTACACCCACATTTCTGTTATGTTTAAGTCCCATGTAAAAGGGAGCCTATTGCCATCAACCCGGTACAAATCCGGGCTCTGTGGCTGGTACTGAGAAATTCCTAACGGAAAAACTCAATAACTCTTTGTCCGACCTGGAAATCGATCCAGGACCTCATGCACAGCATTTGCGCTTGCGACCACTAGACCAACGAGGCGATTGATTCCCTAGATCGAAATAACAGGAAGTCATGGAGACAGGCCTTTGCCTAGCAGTGGAATGATCTAGGTTAACAGTAATAGATAATACTGACAGGAGAAGTAAATGAAAGATTTTAATATGAAGCAGACAGTCATGAAAACAGTGAATGACCGAAATATTAGAGTTCAAGTAATAACTATACAGTGTGGAACGGGGTGTTAAAAAAACAACTGTTCCATATATTTTTACCGTGATGTTCTGCATTTTTGTAGGAAACAGCTGGTCTTTTTTAATAACCGATGAAAAATTTGTATGTGAGGGCTCAGAATAATGTACTGAATACGTGGTAACCGTTTGTGCGTCGATGTCCCTTACACCCGTATAGTGTAGAGCAGCGTGTAAGGGACACCGACGCACCAACGGTTAACACGTATTCAGTACATTATTTTGAACCCTATCGAAATTTATCATCGGAAATTTAAAAAAAAACCAGCTGCTCCAAACAATTTGACCGTGTAGGTATTGCACTTTTGTAGGAAACATCCGATTTTTTTAGCTGGTTCAGAAAGATGTACTGAATACGTGGTAACAGTTTGTGCGTCGATGTCTCCCACCCTGTATAACTCACTTTCAATCACAAGCCAAAGTATTTTGAAAAATTAATCCTAATCCATTGCATCACAAGTTTGAAAAAATCGTAGTATTCGAATAATAATAATCATTGTGAGTATGTTACTTTAGCAATTACCGAAATCTTTTAGACGTTAAACATAAATAAAATTGGGCCCCATTTTATTAAAATCGAACAACCTGGTGTAGAATAGAAGAACAGCTTTTTTATGATGTGAATTTTTTTGATTGAGTCAAAGTGCGTATCTATCTGCCTCGGGCTCAGATAATTGTCAGTTTTAAACCAAACATGGAATTATTAAGTGACTATAAAAGGCTCACTTGATGATGCAATGTTTCTTTCCTACCTAATGGGTGTAAAAGTCCCTTAACGAAGCCGGAAGGCACTAGTTCTCCCCGTAGTTTTTGTTCTAGATCATACCTGGGAACTTTCTAGTTACGGAGATATTGGGGGTCAAAGTTCAAATATTTTTGCAAGTTTTTTCTTGAATACCTACTAGTTTTTAATGTTACAAACTTTACTTTAAATAGCTCCACGACCCCCGTATTATTCATGCATGCATCCATCAGCATAATGTTTTGAGTGCGTTACATAGAGTCCTACCGTAAAACGAGATTTTTCACCCCAAAAAAAAAGTCGTTTCCCAGCAATAATTTTAGCGTAATGTTACTACTTAGTTTGATGTACAGAATGCTTGGTTGACGGCTTAGTGAAGGGTGTGTTTACACCTTGTATGTTGGAGTTGGCTTCCGGTCTAACCGGGTGCAGCTGAGTGCCAGTATTTTACGTGGAACGACTGTCTATCTCACTTTCACAACCAGGTACTGGGCCACACAAGACTGGTTGTCAGACTGACTACCCGTTACGACTGCCAAAGACCTAAAAATGGCAGCCAGTACCCAACTTAACGAGCTTTCTGACGCACGGAAGGAGTATCGGTATGTATATCGGATGATCCCATCCACAGACCGGCCTTGGCAGCCGTTACTAACCTTGAAAATGGACCCGTGCGGCTGTTATTATAAAGCTACGACTCCACGAGCCTCAATGATGCTTGTTGTTGTAAGTAAGTTGTACCTGTATGTTTATAATAATATTTTTCTTTCATAAAAGATATGCATAAACCTGTTTAACGCCGCCATTATTCGTAGACTTTGTGTTTCTCACGTAATTGATATTGTTATTCAAATTGTGAGCAATAAAACTATTGTTGATAACACTAATGAGATAGCTGAGTGGGTTGAACTTATGGGATATATAAAAGATTGTTATTATTAGCTTATTAGAAGGATGTTTTAATGTTGCTGAAAATTATAGACGATGTAGGTAGCTTTTTTTTTGGTTCACGGTGTGAAACCTTCAAAACGCGAATGCTGAGCATAAGGTCCTGGGTTCGATTCACAGTTCTGGAAAAGTGTTATTGGGCTTTTCCATCAGGAAAGTGTCAGTAGCAGCCGCGGGGTCTAGATTCCTGCCCAGTTATACAGGGTGTAAACAGACCCTTCACGAAGCCGTCAACCAAGCATTCAGTACATCAAACTAAGTAACTTTACGCAAAAATTATTGCTGGGAAACGACTTTTTTTTTGGGGTGAAAAATCACTTTTTACGTTAAAACTCAATATAACGGACTCAAAACATTGTGCTGATGGATGGATTGAATAGTACGGGGGTCGTGAAGGTGATCAAAGTAAGAATCTTACAGTAGAAACATTTATTTAAAAAAAAACTTGTCAAAAAGTTGGAACTTTGACCCCCAATATCTCCGAAACTAGAAGGTTCCCAGGTATGGTGTAGAACAAAAAAATGATCGCAATGACGGGGAGAACAAGTGCCTTTCGGCTTCGTTAAGGGTCTTTTTACACCCTTTAGATGGCAATATAGGCTCGCCTCCTAAAACATAACTGGCGAAATGTGGGTGTACGAATAATAGGTACACGTCTGCCTAACTTTTTGAAGATTACAGGCGTGATGTTATGTTAGGTATATTATATTGATCCACTCAGCACAATATAAATCACTGATTCTCCCAATAAAGAATGAGTGATGAGACTACTGATAAAGGATTTAGAAGATTTGTCCAAATTATTGGACAATCTCCAAAGCCATCTTATCAGTCTTATATACATTAGTAAAGTCTTATGTATTGGCATCCACTGATTCTCCCAACTAAGATATGAGTGATGATATCATGAGACTGTTACGGGATGAACAAGATCTGTCCAATAGTTTGAAGTATTAGTTACAAGCTTTTGCCCGCGGCTTCACTCGCGTTAATTTAGAATTTGACAATCAATTTGGGTTGTACTTTGCTTGTAATTCAATTATGATGCGAAAGGCACGTGGCGCCATCTATGAACATAATAACGTTATTGTTGTTTTCCTCGGGAACAGTACTTTTTTTCGGGATGAAAGGTACCCTATGTCCGTTTCTGTACACCTGACAACGTATATGCAAAATTTCAGGATGATTGGTTCAGTGGTTTAGGCGTGAAAGGGGAACAAACAAACTTACTTTCGCATTTATAATAAGTACTAGCTGACTCGCGCAACTTCGTCTGCGTCACTTAGGGGTATGAAAAATAGATAGTAGCCGATTCTCAGACCTACTGAATATGCATATAAAATTTCATAAAAATCGGTCAAGCCGTTTCGGACGAGTATTGTAGCTAACATTGTGACACGAGAATTTTATATATAAGATTAAGTAAGGATTGGCATCCACTGATTCTCCAATAAAAAATGAGTGATGGGATCATCAGACTGCTAGGGATTAACGAGATTTCTCCAATAATGTGAAGAGGTAGGTATTGGGTTCTACTGATTCTTCCAATCTTCTAAATATTATCACGATGGGAAGGAATGGGATAATCACATGTTCTTTTTCACGTTTTTTTTACGTGTTTTAATCACGCGTTTTTTGACGTGTAAATTATAATATTTTTTACCAATAATGAATTAAATCAAAATGTGCGACGACGCAAAAACCCGAGTGAGCGGATTTGTGTCGATAAAAACCGTTTTTTTTTCAATCATATTCAAAAACTATGTCGTGTTTTTATTAATAATTAAAATACACGTGATGTTGGGAGGAGGGAGGGGGGGTAGAGTATCAAAGAGGCTAAAAAACCTCACGTGATGGCCCAAAAGGGACTAAGGAGATTTGCCCAATAAATGTGAAGTTTTAGGTAACAGGCCATCCATAAATTACATCACGTTAGGGGGGAGGGTGGACAAAGTGAGCATTGTGTGACAAGGGGTGGGGAGGGTTCCTTAATTTCGTGACATCACATTTAAAAATATTTCCAACTGTCGTAGGCTTCCGTTGCCAAGTGTCAAAAACGGAACCCTTGTAGATTCGTCCTGTCCGTCCGTCTGTCTTCTGTCCATCGGTATTTTACTATGCCCGACACTGGGAATCGAACCTAGGACCTCATGCTCAGTAGTCGCGCTTGCGACCACTAGACCAAGGAGGCAGTCATTTTCATTCTTTCTCTTTATGAGAAGTATCTTTTGTCCGATTTTCGCCTGAAAACGCCTCACGTGCGTAAAAATTTGCAACACAAAGATAAGGTAGGTACTTACTAAAATGAGTAGGAAATTACAATAACTAATTGGTCGGCGGAGAAAAACTGTAATCGTACCTAGTACTGTGACCATATCCGTGAATAATGGGAGATTATTTTACACACAGATGAAGGCAAGGAAACCGAGTTCAATGTCAGTGTTGCCACCCTATTGTATTATTGGATTAACTACAGAACATCTCCTAAATATGACACTTTTTCTCCCGAAAAAATATCTTAATAAAAAAATATTTATTACACTATCCAACCTTTCGGCTTTGTCGTTATTGGGTAAAACAAATATAAGTTCTCTTTACTCGTGGGAGCTCGTGGCTAAATAATAACAGCCGCTCGGGTCGATCTTTAGGTTAAGCCGTGCTTGCCTAAGTTGGTCTGTGGATGAGTGACCGCCCATTACATAGGTACCGAGTTTCCTCCGTGCCTCGGAAAGCACGTTAAGCCATTCGTCCCGTAGCCAGTGTCTGACAATCAGTCTTACCAAGGGGTATCGTATTATCCAGTACTAACTGGGTTGTGGAGGTCAGATAGGCAGTCGCTCCATGTAGAATACTGGTATTCAGCCGCATCCAGTGCGATTGGAAGCCGACCCCAATATAGTTGGGAAAAGGCTAGGATGAAATATAAGTTCACTTTACAAAGTTTTGTAAAAAACCTAATCTTGAAAAGCACTGATTGTTAAAGATTTTTGCAATCTTGAGTGGTGTTAGTTATTCATTTCAATCACGAAAATCTTCTTTACTTTTATTAATTATATTATATTTTATAATTAATTATAATTTTATATATAATATTTTGACATTATTACCAAAAATTTTCCAAATACAATTATGTACGTACTAACACTAGTGTTTTAAGATGTGTATGTATTACTAACAAAATGGATTTTATGATCTGATAAAAATAAATGATTTGATTTGATTTGATTTGATTGATTAAACTGAAGCTAGAATAGATACAAAAAAAAACACTTTCTACATTTAATAGATCCTGTGTCTAGAATTTGCAAATTATAGTTAACTTGAATGTAGGTAATTGTTTTAATTTGTTCTAGCCTATTATTAACTTCTTGCCGTCTCACAAACGTGTGTGGAAAAACCAACCTATTAATAAAATGTATTTATTTTATGCGCAAAATACGTGGGTATGAACTTTTATTACTTTTAACCGACGTTTAAAAAAAGAGGTGGTTATGTATTCAGCCAGCGTATTTTTTTTAAGTTATACGTGCGAGATTATTCCATGATTACGATTGTTTTTGTATGGTTCTCGCGAGGCAGGGAAGTTTGCAGTTAGTGTTCTCAAAAGGCTGACTGTCTCAAGATAAGAGGCAGTCGTTTCGTTATTCTTCAACATGTTTCAACTGGAATTTTTTCAGTAATTTTTCAGTAGAAAGAAAGAAAGAAAGAAAAAATATTTATTGGGCACATGCCACAAGTGCAAAAAAAAAAGAGATAATATTATGTGTCTCACGGCTGCGCCAAATAGGCCCAGTTCAGCAAACTGCCGAGCAGCTAGTGCCCGCCGCTGGTTTTCAACTGGACCCGAGATAGTGATGTGTAATAAATAGCTTGTATTGTTGACTTCTCCATTATGGATATCGCTGTTAAATATCACTATTCAAAGCTCTTAGGATAAGCCTGCAAATCATCATCTGCCTGCCTTTTTCCAACTTTATGGAGGTCGGCTTCCAGTCTTACCGGATGCAGCTGAATACTAAACCATAAGCCACCAGAAGCAGGATAAGCCTGCAAATGGTCATCAATGTTGGTTCTAGTGCCGTAACCAGAGTTTTGTTTCAACTCAATTTAGGAATGTGTGATTGTGCATGACGCTGTCTTTTGCCCGGACCTTTAGTGACCAGCACGCGTAGTATAACCACCGTAGAAACGGGTTTTGTCGACGGAAGAATCGACAAAATTACAGCTCAACAAAAGAAATCTGTCAATTTGTCGATTCCGATGACAAAACCCGTTTCTACGGTGGACATGCTACGCGTGCTGGTTGGTGTACGTGGGCAAGAGACAGTTTTTGTGGAGTCTGGGTGGATTGTTATGTTAACTAGAGATTATGTTACACACAGATGCCTATCATTTGCTTTTCTTAAAGAAGATTTATGAATCAATTCAAGCCCTAATTCAAGAAATCATTATTAGCCTACAGCAGTCCACTGCTGGACACAGGGCTCCTCAATCGCGCGCCTCTCAACTCGTTTCTCAGCAACTCTCATCCAGTTGCTACCAGCCACCCTGCGAAGATTGTCGCTCCTCCGAGCCTGAAGGCGTGCTACCTTACGCTTGCTGATTCGCGGTCTCCACTCAAGAATACGCCTACCACAACGGTCATTGGTTCTACGGGTAATTTGGCCGGCTAATTGCCACTTCAGCTTACTTATTCTGTGAGCTATGTTGACAACTCTGGTTCTATGTCGGACCACCTCATTCCGAATGCGATCCTCCGTTCCATAGCTTGCTGAGCGACCTTGAATATATGGACCAGCCGTACCGTGGGTGTCTACTTTTCGGCCCCATAAGTCATAACAGGCAGGCCGCACTGGTTGAAGACCTTAGTCTTTAGAAGACGGGACGAGAAGACCCGACGAAGTTTCCCAAAACTCAAGAAATCCGGCAACCGGGTCACAATTTCAGTCATGTTCCAAAGGCTTTTGAAGGGAATTCCCAATTATTTGTTGTACACGATAATTGCGTTATTTACGTTATCACACGCAAAATATGCGTGTGATATAACGCAATAAATGCAATTGAACGGTAAAAATGAATGGCATTGCCATTGAAGTGCATTACACAATTACTCCACCAGTTCAACTCATTCGGCTGCCTTCAACTTGATTCCAATTCAAAGCATCGGATGCATTTAATTACCTGATTAGTTTTACCGTTCAGAAATTAACAGGTTTGTGTGCAAACTCCACTTTCTTATCGAGAACCGTATAATTTTGTTTCATTAATGTTATTGCGCCTTATCAAATGCATTCTGAATTAATGGGACTGCTGTTACTGATAACGTAGGTGAGTTTTATAATCTAGTAATTAGTAATTTGTCAAGGTGCACTAGTTGCGGTTTGTCATGTGTTCGACTTTTTGTGTAAGCATTGGATGTGGTTAATTGTTCGTGTTCTTCTTTCTTTATCGTGTGGTTAGTGCCTAACCTGGTGTCCGACTTTTTATGCCACCCATGGGCCTTATGAACGTGCGTTATGAATGACAGCATCATTTTAGGTTGAACATACAGATCCTGTTTTAGTGATTCTGCTGGAGCCACTTGTGTCCTACGGATCCAACCCTCTCGTAAAGGGGATAGGTAATACACAATTCCTTGTTAAGACCAATCGTACTGCACGGATCAGAATGTCGGGCCATAAAGAAGATGGACGAAAAAAGATCTCGGACTTTCTATAATGATTATGATGACTGGTTGGCAGACCTTATGCTTAAAAAATAAAAGAAAAACCATTACTCACAATAAGCGATAGCGTAGTAACCAGCGTCATGAGCTTCCGGCCATACCGATCAGTGAGCCACCCCATAGGCGCGCCGAAGATGATGGCCGTGATGTAAGTTACGGAGGCCATCCATGATATGTCGGAGCTGGTGTAGGGCTCTGGCGAGGGACCGTCGTCGGACTGCAGGACTGATATCATGGGGGACAGCCATCCTTGGACCATGCCAAAACTTAGCAGCGGTATCGTTACTGTGGACAAGGGAAAAATTGTTTAAGTTAGTGGAGGTCTCATCACCATCTTGGGTCCAGTTGAAATCTGCGTGCTTCGGGCACTAGCTGCTCGGCAATTTGGTGAACTGGGCCTGTTTGGCGCAGCCGTGAGACACACAATATTGTCTCTTTTTTTTTCTGTTAATTTACTTTTTATATTGTGCAGGCTTAAGTTTTTTATTTGTTTGGTGTGTGCACTTGTGGCATGGCCAAATAAATATGTTTTCTTTCTTTCTTTTCATCATCTGCCTAGCCTTTTCCCAACTTTCACTTTTCTCAGCTTCAAGTGTAACCGCATGCAAATTAATACTTGTGTTTTAAATGGAACGCCTGCCGACTTGACTACCCGTACTAACTGGGTTGTTGGGGACAACTCTACCAACCCAAATACTTGGTAATACGATATCCCTTGATAAGACTGGTTGTCAGACTTCCGGGTCACTTATTATCAACCTGTAACTCAATTCTCTCAAGTCAATGATGTACATATGACAACCGGGACCAACGGCTTTCTGAGGTACGGAGGAGTCAATATGTAATGAAAGGTCACCCATCCACGTATCACACTTGGCAAGCTCTGCTTAACCTTAAATATCGACCCGTGTAGCTGTTACCTATTATTTAGCCACGAGATCAACTCGGGATCCTCAAGAGTTGTGAACTATCAAGAGGTATATGATTTTATCGCCTGTTTTAACTTCGAGGGGGAACCTTTGACGCAGCAACCAACAGATTTAGTAATGGCGGGGAGCGTTCTCTTAATAAGTTGATTGTGAATTATGAGAGCACACATCTTGGAGAAAGCAGTTCTTGTAACGTTGTCTGTATTTGGCTTCTTGTTTATTTAAATTGATTGTTATTTGTGTAAAATCTGTAACGGTTTAGCTATGTCAGGTGGCCAGTTCCTGGTGACCACCTACCTGTGACTACCTCACCAAATCTTACTGATTTAGATTTTGAGCATCTTCGTGAAATTGCAAAGCATGGAAGAAATCATTACTCAGATAGTCAACAGTGGCGAAGGTTCCATACAAGTCGATTCCTACCGACTTTCTTTGAAAACGGGCAAAATTATTATTCCATAGACAAATAATAAAATCACATTAAACTTATGTACACCGGCTTACCTATTAAAAAAATTAGCCCTCCGCTACTGTAATCTATTCATAACTATAATTTCAAGAGATAAGTTTAAATATTAAAATAAGCTTAAACCAAGTTCAAGTAGATAGAATAAAACTAAGAAAATAATAAACATGCTTGTTTATTTTTGTTATGAATAGAGCGGGAATTCACATCAGTTTCATTATAGAAGGTCACGCGAGGTTGCAGTCTGTCACCACATAGAAAATAATAGTAGTTCCAGTACAACCTTAAATATATAGGGTGACTGGTTTTTAGTGACCGATACTTAAACACGTGAATGTTTCTTTTCTTTTCTTTTCTTGAAAAAATGTTTCTTTGGGACTTTCATGTGTACCTACTACACATGATAACAAACAATGTTCCCAAAGAAACATTTTTTTTAAACGGCTAACAGCTGATAGGTCACAGGCGCGCGCGTGTGAAAATCATACGGCTGTTGTGTTATTGTGATAAAAGTCTGTGTATAACAAAAAAAATCATTAATTAACATTATCGGTCACTAATTACCAGTTACCCTATAAAGGGTGTAAAAAGACCCTTAACGAAGCCGAAAGGCACTTGTTCTCCCCGTCATTGCGATATTTTTTTTGTTGCAGACCACACCTGGGAACCTTTTAGTTACGGAGATATTGGAGGTCAAAGTTCAAATAATTTTCACAAGTTTTAAAAAAAATACTACTTTTTAAGGTTTTAACTTTACTTCAGTTACCTCCATGACCCTTTTACTATTCAAAGCATCCATCAGCACTTCGTTTTGAGTGCGTAACATTGAGTTTTACCGTAAAACGTGATTTTTCACCTCAAAAAAAAATATCCCAGCAATAATTTTTGCGTAGAGTTACTTAGTTTGATGTTTGACGTGTTTGACGTGAAGGGTCCGTTTACACCCTGTATACTAAGTTTCATGAATATCGGTTGCTTATGTAAGAAACAAAGCCTCTGTACTTCTCCTTCTGTGCCTAGCATATATGTACAAAACCTTTAATAATAATTACATAACACTATATTTATCCAGTTTTATTATAACATCACTATAATTAATGCTGTTTCGAACCACGACGCCGGCGCAATTGGTTATTTATAAGTTTTTTTATTTGGTTTCCAGGAGATTAGAGACCAAGGTAATTACTAGTTGTGTGTGAGTCATACCTACTAGAATTAATTTAGTTATTCGTAGTCAGAATCAACATGTTTACGTTTGCTTCGACCGGTATTTCGACAAATAAAACAATACCCAGAAGAAGGGAGTCTTCGCCAAGGGAGGCCTAAAAAACGCTGGAGTGATGGCTTTTTTACGAGATTTTCCGGAGAAAATTGCACTTTAGAAAAAGCGGAAGGCTATGGCCAAAGACATTCAAATATAACTAGCTATAGACGGGACAAGACCAAGAAACTGACAATTCCAAAACCTGTTACAAATTAGTAACAAGTCGATCAGTCTAGTGCGATACGTCGCCTTGTCAGGTCGCATTCATGACACAAAGACACTCAAATATTTCCGAGCTATAGACGGGTCATGACGAAGAAAATCGTAATCCAAAACTTGTTACTACTTAGTAACAATTCGTTCTGTCTAGTGTCATCTGCGTCATACGCCCGCTTGTCAGGTAGCATTCATGTGTCAAAATCGAAAATATTCAGGATGAAAATTATTGTATGAAAATATTCCCAATGTCCTCTCTATATGTGTTTTAAATCTCTTTGGCTATGGCATACCTTTAATCAGCAATAAGACTCATCATCAACTACCTAGCCTTTTCCCAACTATGTTGGGATCGGCTTCCAGTCTAACCGGATGCAGCTGAATACCTGTATTTTACATGGAGGGACTGCCTATCTGACCTCCACAACCCAGGTCGTACTGGGTAATACGATACCCCTTGGTAAGACTGGTTGTCGAGATTTTTTGGGCCACTGACTACCTGTAACGACTGTCAAAGATCTACAAATGACAGCCGGGACCAACGGCTTAACGTGCTTTCCGAGGCACGGAGGAAACTCGGTATGTAATGGGCGGTCACCCATCCATGGACCAACCTAGGCAAGCGCGGCTTAACCTTAAGATCGGGCGGCTGTTATTATTTAGCCACGAGCTCCACAGCAGTAAGACTATACAAGTAAAATTAAAAAAGAGAATGTTGGGTAAGCGCGACTGCTGAGCATGAGGTCCTGGGTTCGATTCCCGGGTCGCGCAATTGTTATTGGATTTTTCTATCAGGAGTCTCTCAGTAGCAGCTACGGAGTCTGGATTTGTGCCCAGTTGATGGCAATAGGCTCGCCCCCTATAACATGGGAATTAAAACATAACAGGCGAAATGTGGGTGTACTATTAGGTACACCTCTGCCTGACACTTCAGGGATTAGAGGCGTGATGGTAAGTTATGTTATAATGCTGGGTCGGAACCATATCTTACTATTGTGAGACTATCACTAGTGAGTCGGTTTTTCTATCAGTACTAGATTCTGCTTTGATGTGATATGATGATGAAAAGTCTAAATTTCGAACATTCAATTATAGACCTTTACGAATGTACCAGCGAATTCACTGACGGAAAAGCACTGTTCAACTTTATTAATTCAGGCATAAGGGTGAAAATCGGTAGACCCTCAGTGAACTCTGTAGTACAAAACGCTAGCGCATCGATCTACCCGAGACTGTCAAATTTTCTCAATCAACCTTGAACCTAATGCTTTAGCGATAAAGTTGAAAATCTATTCAAGAAATTTGACAGATTGTAGTAGCTGGTGTTGCTGGCGCCTGTACAGTCACGAGCACCAAAACTACACTAAATTTAAAAGCAATTTTCGGGAGAAATAACGATTGTAACTTGGAAATATGATCTTTTTCATAAAAATATGACATTGACAATTGACAACATGAAATTTTTATCAGAACACAGTAGGAGAAAAACACTTTTTAAAATTGTTAAGTGTCAATCAATCAATCAAACTTTATTTGTGAACATAGGTTTTACAATAAAGGTCTCATGTATACAATTTAGTCGAGCTCTATGTCCTACCAATGAAATTGGTGCACAAATCTATTCATTTTTTTTGTAATAAGTCTGAAACAATAAAAAGTCAAGTTCGAGTAATTAATGTCAAAAAAATTAAATCAAAAGACGAACAAAATTCCACTTTATCATAAATTGTAAATAATGTCAATTAATGGAACTGTTATTAGGCATTTAATCAATTATAATTTATTGTTACATGCATGGTAAGGTGTTTACATATTGATGCTCGTGACTGTACCTAGGTAGATAATTCTCGCATCAGATAATCCTAACACATCAGCATAACACAGGAAATGTAGTGCAGCCTCGAAATAGATACATACATACCTACAATACATATGTAGTACATAGCTTGGCTACAGTTCAAGTTCAATGCTGATGCTTACGTAGATATCGCACGAAGTAAGAATATTGTTGTTGAAGTCGTAGACTATGACAAAAAAGAATACTTCGTGCTAATTTTTCATCATCAGTTATCTATGACTGGTTTCGAAAATCGATAGGACGTTGGCAAACCTTGAGTTTGGATTTTTGGATGTTAATCAAAGATAAAACATAACTCATACTTATTTCTGTAAGTTGGTTTTACAAAACACTTTTACATGTCATTATTTTATGTTTTAAAACTAGATGGGGCCGGTGGTTCGTACCTGACTACTCTGAGAAGAAACATCCGAAATAAACTCAGAGGTCACTGTCTCTTTTAAAGTCCAGACATTGGTCAAGTCATTTGAGGATCATGCAGGTTAATGAGATGGTCTTTTAATACATACACAGGTTATAAACTATCTGTGTGCCAAATTTCATCCAAATCCGATCAGTAGTTTTTACGTGTCAGACTGACAAACATCAATTCTCACAAACTTTCGCATTTGTTATAGTAGTAAGATATGATATGATAAGATAAGATAGTATAAGATTAATCAATTATGATTTAGAAAGTGCTTGTCTGTTTGGTACGGTTTCCTTGGAAACAGTTGAACCAATTTTGATGAGTAAGTAAATAAGTAGTGCATTTGAGAAAGGAAATAAGGATACCTAGTATACCAAAAAGGTTAAAATGAGAATTAAATAGTGAAAATAGTGTTGAAATCGTGATAAATAAAAGTGATTTCGGATTTACAGCACAAACAATACCTTTTTTTCAGAAGTTTGGATGAGATAATCCGTAATCCACACAAACGATGACGCAGAAAAAACGCTACTTTTGAATCATATCGACATTTTAGAAGAGCAACTTCTAAAACGTCAAAATGAGTGCTAATTTAATTACTACAAAACTAGCTTACAGAATAATCATTTATTTTTTAGGGGTTTTACGTGGAGGTAAAAGCCCGTCAAATATAAACGGCCATTTTTAATCACTACCTACTTCAAAAATACAGGTTCATAATGCTTAATTACGTCGATTAAAACTTAAAAAAAGACACAAAAAATATGAATTAGATTGCAACATGACTTTTATAAAATTAAAAAAAAATGAACCACACAATTTTTTGTATCTGTGGCCATGTTTTTAAATTATTCTTTTTAAACAAAGAACTCCATGGCTACGAGGACATTTTGGCGCTCGAATGAAGTTGTAATGTTTTCTAGGTTCAAACGTTTAATTATGATGAAATTTTGCACAGTTTTTCTACATACGCCAGAGAAGGTTTCTGAATACAAAAAGCTATTGAAATGCATATCGGGCACAACTAGTAGTCTATAAAATGAATGTCGAACTATAAAAGGTGTAAACGGACCCTTCACAAAGCTGCTAACCAAGCATTCTGTACATCAGACTAAGTAACTCTACGCAAAAAATATTGCTGGGAAACGACTTTTATTTTGTGGTGAAAAATCATGTTTTACGGTATATAACCGAATGTAACGCACTCAAAACATTGTCCTGATGGATGCATAAAATAGTACAGGGGTCATGGCAGGTTTTAAAGTAAAGTCCCTTACAAGTTTTTTTTAAGTACCTTTTTAATGCTGTAAACATTAAAAGCTTGTATTTACGAAAAAAAACTTGTGAAAATTCTGGAATTTAGACCTCCAACATCTCCGTAACTAGAACGTTCCTAGATCATCATCATCTGCCTAGCCTTTTCCCAACTACATATGTGAGGGTCAGCTTCCAGTCTAACTGGATGCAGTTGAATACCAATATTTTACATAGAGCGGCTGCCTATCTGACCTCCACACCCCAGTTAGTACTGGTTGTCAGACTTTTTGGGCCAATGACTACCTGTAACGACTGTCAAAGATCTACAAATGACAGCCGGGTCCAACGGCTTAACGTGCTTCCCGAGGCATGGAGGAAGCTCGGTATGTAGTGGGTGGTAACCCATCCACAGACCAACCTAGGCAAGCACGGCTTAACCTAAAGATCGATCCGAGCGGCTGTTATTATTTACCCACGAGCTCCTCCGAGCGGCTTTTTTAATTTTTAGAACGTTCCCAGATATGATCCAGAATAAAAAAAAAATCGCAATGACGGGGAGAACAAGTGCCTTTAGGCTTCGTTAAGGCACTTTTTACACCCATTACGTACGTCCGCTCACAGGCTAATGCAAGCAGCTGCTTAGCCAGTACCCTATCTACACGTAGTAAGTTCAAACTATTTTAGTCCCATCTTGTTTCAATCGGCCGATTATTTTCAAAGCTAAAAATAAACTAAGAAACCTAGGAATGCTGTACACAACCTGACACATCCAATACGGACTGGAAATGCTGCACAACCTGATATTAATGAATGGAGAGGTAATTACGACAGCTCGTCGAAGAAACGATGTTTGAACACAATTCATTGATACTGGTTAATTGGTTATATAAAGGGTGTAAAAAGACCCTTAACGAAGCCGAAAGGCACTTGTTCTCCCCGTCATTGCGATCAGTTTTTTGTTCTAGACCATACCTGGGAACCTTCTAGTTACGGAGATATTGGGGGTCAAAGTTCCAACTTTTTCACATTTTTTTTTTTAAATACATGATTTTAATGTAAGATTTTTACTTTAAACACTTCCACGACCCCCCGTACTATTCAATCCATCCATCGGCACAATGTTTTGAGTACGTAACATTGAGTCCTACCGTAAAACGTAATTTTTTACCCCAAAAAGTCGTTTCCCAGCAAAAAAAATTGCGTAAAGTTACTTAGTTTGATGTGCAGAATGCTTGGTTAACGGCTTCGTGAAGGGTCTGTTTACATCCTGTATAATACTAGCGGCCCGTCCCGGCTTTGCACGGGTGGACATTTATTTTTTAAACATTTTGGGATAAAATATAGATAGCCTATGTCACTCAGGGATAATGTAGTTTCTAATGGTGAAAAAATTTTTGAAATCGGCACAGTAGTTTTTGAGTTTATTCATTACAAACATACAAATGCTGCACAACCTGATATTAATGAATGGAGAGGTAATTACGACAGCTCGTCGAAGAAACGATGTTTGAACACAATTCATTGATACTGGTTAATTGGTTATATATAATATACCTAGTGTTATAGTCATTAAAAATGTGTAGATAATTATTGAGGTTAAGTTGTATTTGAATGTAGGCCACAAGGCTCGATAATTTGAATTACAATAATTGCTACAGATACCTGGGTATGAATGTGGATGGGTATAAGAGTAGAGGAAGACCAAAGAAACCATGGATGGAGTGTGTGAAGGGTGATATGGCAAGAAAGGAGGTGTCTGATGAGTTGCAGAGTAATAGAGAAGTTTGTCATGCTGCGCTGACCCCAAATAAATTGGGATAAGGGCAGGAGAATGATGATGACCTAGCAACATTTCCACCAGGAATTTCTCAGTAGTAATCCGGAGGGAAGTCTGGATTTGTGCCCAGGTGGTGGCGAAATGTGGGTGTACTATCGGGTATAATTTGCACGTCTGTCTAACTCTTCGAAGATTACAGGCGTGATGTGAATTTAGGAACACTATCATTACGTACGTAGACTTTCAACAAAAACAATTATTTACTACATTTATTTTTTGTGTGTTTTTTATAAGGTGTTTTAACCGGATTAAGAAAACGAAAATCGAAATCATTTATATGCGTAAATAAGGTACAGAAGGTACTTAAAAATATGTAGAATCAACTCGAAACTCAGTAACAACAATTGATCAACCATGTGAATAAGACTTATCTTCAAACCTGTATTTTGTACTAAAATTACCTGTCTGTGTGACAAAAAAGAAAAAGGTGACTACAACTTGTTTGATATGTGATAATGTGACCCCATGTCATTTCAATTAGTGCAATCAATTCTATTTATTGAAAATTCGTACTATAAACGACCCACAAAAAATGAACCTAATGGAAGAATAATAAACATGTTATGTAGAACCTGCTAGTGCTATCTCGAGATAAATCTAAGAAACCATTTATGGTTTTATTTCAATCAATCACTACTAAAGATATGAGAGACAAACCGATGTTCGTATTTCGGTATTCAGTACATCACACATTCTGGACCCTCACATAGAAATTTTTCATCTGTAATTTTTTTTAAATCAGGTAGGTATTCCATACATTTTGACCGTGTAGATATTGCAGTTTTTTAGGAAACAGCGGTTTTTGTTAATGATCAACGAAAAATTTCTATGTGGGTTCAAAATGATGTACGGAATACGTGGGAAGCGTGGTAGCTTATTCACAAGGTTCCAGGCTACCCATCTGTGGAAAATAATGATCGTTTTTATTTAACATTTGATTAGACTTCTAGAAACTGGGAGCAGCGACATTTGTCTTTCCGTCATCCGAGTGCTTTTTAAAAAGCAGGTTTCTGAAAGTACATAATCCGTTTAAGAATTCATCATCTGCCTAGTCATTTCCCAACTATTTTGGGGTCTTACTGGATGCAGCTATCTGACCTCCACAACCAAGTTAGTACTGGGTAATACGATACTCCTTGGTAACACTGGTTGCTAGGCTTTCGGGCCACTGACTATCTGTATCGATTGTCAAAGAACTACAAATAACAGCAGGGACCAACGTCATAACGTGCTTTTCGAGGCACAGAGGAAACTCGATATTTAATGGATGGTCACCCATCCATGGACCAACATAGGTAAGCGCTGCTTAACCTTGAGGATGGACCCGTGCGGCTTTTGTCGTTAACTGCAGCATTGTCAAACAGACATGATACAGTCAACAGCATAATTTTACCATTTTGAAAATAATTAGGGTCATTCGTGTAATGTACCATTAACTTCGTAGTCGGATCCTGTAGTAAATAATGAGTTAATGAAGATTATAATTAGGTAAATACTGCCGTTGAAACGGGTAGAAATTGTCAGAGAGCACGAACGTTAAGCTGATTTAGGACTAGTAGTGACACGCGATTTTACGATAAAGTACAATAGTTGAATGGGATTTAATGGTGTAGTATGGTCTAACTACGGTGCATTATTGACCGTTAATAGGGTATAATCATTATAACAGACTGTAATGTACCAGCTGCTAGGAGCTCGTGGCTAAATAATAACAGCCGCTCGGGTCGATCTTCAGGTTTAGCCGTGCTTGCCTGAATTGGTCTGTGAATCGTACCACCCATTATATACCGAGTTTCGTCCGTGCCTCGGAAAGCACGATAAGCCTTTGGTCCCGGGTGTCATTTGTAGATCTTTGACAGTCGTTAGGTGGTCAGTAGCCCAAAAAAAGTCTGACAACTAGTCTTACCAAGGGGTATCGTATTATCCAGTACTGACTGGGCTGTGGGGGTCAGATAGGAGTCAGTCACTCCGTGTAAAATACTGGTATTCAGCTGCATCCGCTTAGACTGGAAGCCGACCCCAATGTAGTTGGGAAAAGGTTAGGCAGATGAATGTACCGGCTGCTGAATTTTGATGGCTGTTAGATTAGGAGACGATCAAAGAAATGTTGGATGGACATTGGACTGCGTGAAAGATGATTCAGTCTCACGCAGCAGCCGGCATTCAAAATTCGAAAATGCTAGGCAGATATATGTATTATCTCAACATGAATGATGTAACCAAGATCTTGTAAAAATATTTTGATTGAAAAGAGTGTCCATGGAGTTTCTTGCCCATTCTTTTCCATAGAGATCTACGCTTTGGAATGGGCAATCACAGTACTTTCACAAGTTATTATACCTTGTGTCTGGGACTGTAGCTTCGCCTTCTTTGTTTTTCTGACATTCAAAAGTGCCTGTTATGGTCTAATTGAAATAAATGCTTTGAGTTTGATAAAGATGAATTATTTCAAAATATATAATAATTTTTGCACACCACTGTGGTAGCGCAGAAAAGACACCAATTTGACCCTCGATGACCGACTACGTCTTATTTAGCTTTGCAATAATGAACCTGTTATCAATTTTCACATCTACTTATTCCTTCATTTATAAGGAAGTGTCAATGCACACTGTAATACGACTGTTTTACTTAAATGTGACAGATATCACCAAAGAAAGATAATAATGGACTACATCTGAATTTTTATTTGAATTTTACACGCGTAAAGATGGTGTTACTAAATAGAGTGAAAATTATGCACAGCATAGTATAATCAGCCAGTAAAGTTCCTGGGACACATCTCACAAACCTCTTCTCTGTTATAAGGAGTGGGTCATATCATAATCTTCGCAGACCCAGTACGGATGGTGGATATCGCATATATTCAAGAAAAAAGAAGAAGAGAATGTCGTATGGACATGACGTGCATACTAAATGACGAAAATAAATATATATACAATAAACATGCTTGCACGTCGCGACTACGACCAGCAGGCTGTGCTATGGGGAGCCCACAGCACAGCGTTGGTTTGTAGTGGTCACCCGAGAAAAACGTACGGAAGCCAAGACAGCATAAATATTTGGAATAAATAAGAAAATAAAATAAAACGTTACTTGTATTATAATATAGAACAACCAATAAGACTTTAGATAAACTTTTTGATTCATGTAAATGACGATTCCCTCACTATGTTTTCCTTCACCATTTTGGGGGCAGTGGATACGAATAAACTACACAAAGGAAAGAGCCTACTTGGACTCAAACCCAGAACCTACATCACGTAATCCGAGGCCGTTACAACTAGGCTATAAACATCATGACTATTCGCACAAAATTATGCGCTCGCGTAATGACGTCATACTACAAAACCCAAACTTCAGAATTTGGTTGATAAGGTAACAGGTTCCTGCGTATCAATACCTGTTATGATATATTTTGGGATGGTGACTATTCTGTGCTTGGGACTAACTCGTTTCAATGTTTCGTACTGGCTGCATATTCTTTAATCGTTGGTCAATTCCATTTTCGAAATTGGGAACTTTGGCCGTAGTGTTTTTTGATCCTCAATCTATATTTTTAAGATGATTGATTATACTCCTTTGTCTTCCTATCCGTCTTCTTTGTAATAGTCATTGATTGACAAGTTTTTCACTAGTTTTCTCGACTAAAAATGCTTTTTTTGTTGCAATCCTACCTGTAGTATTGTCATTTTGAGTACCTACCTAATAGTGTACGAAATTGGTCTCTTATCGGGATAAATGCAATGTGAATAGTTTGTGTCGAGGTAAATATACGAGGTGTAAACAGACTCTTCACGAAGTCGTTAACCAAGCATTCTGTACATCAAACTAAGTAACCCTACATAAAAATTATTGCTGGGAAACGACTTTTTTTTTTGGGGTGAAAAATAACCTTTTACGGTAAAACTCAATGTAACGGGGTCAAAACATTGTGCTTATGGATGCATTGAATAGTAAACGGGTCATGGTGGTATTTAAAGTAAAGTTATAACCTGCAAAATTTGAATTAAAAAAAAAACTTGTGAAAAAATTGGAACTTTGACCCCCGATATCTCCGTAACTAGAAGGTTCCCAGGTATGGTCTAGAACACAAAAATGATCGCAATAGCGGGGAGAACAAGTGCCTTTCGGCTTCGTTAAGGGTCTATTTACACCCTTTATATTAGTTATATAAGAGGATAGTATGGCTGACGACTCAGGATGTACCGAATAGTAGAGGTTATTCTAACTAATGTATCTCAAGCGTAGTTCTTTCTACATAGACGTAACGCGGGAAGAGAAAAGAGAAAACAAAAATACGCAGTATCAAGACTTTGGCAAAGCGAGAGACCAAGGTTAATAACCCCGGACGTCTGTCCAAATATTATATTATATTATACATATTAATGACACGGTACCAAGAATTTGAAGAATTTGTTATAAAAAAGAACTATCTATCGTTATCAACGACTTTCACTCAATAGGAGATTGTACGCCGTATGGCCGTATTAAGACCTTATGCGAAGAAGTTTGGAGACGTCGCCATTTAATCTTAGACGAAAACCTGTTAATTGGTGACCTGGATTGTAAAATTGGAGTCTTGTTAAAGATTTTCGCTTTTTTTTTGCTCGAACTCGTGATGATTTTGATTTTGTCTGGCCAGACGTGTTGAAATTATCTGTTCTGTACAAGCTCCAGCTGGCAAAGCATGGTAAGTATCAAACCCTTAGAATCAGAATCAGAACTTGTTTATTTGCTTTGAATGTAGGTATAGGTATAAGATGTGATCGGCTACAGTCTACCTTACGGCGTGCAAATTATTACATAAATTAAAATATCAATACAAACAAAATAATGTCAACAAAACATAACAGAAATTAAAGTGAAGTCAATTAATAATATTATAGTCAGGTAAGTACATAAGTCTTACATGGTCAAATTACCCTGTACGAGAACATTCTTGAATCGAGAAAAACTGGAATACAACGCACTAGGCATCGTACCTGACGTCATACAAAACCTACATCGACCTAGCAGAGTTATCCATAGATGCAATATAAATTGACAATACTTACCTACATGGACGCTCACACAGGAGGCTGTGTACAGACTCAGTGTAGCACAGAGAGCCATGGAGCGTTACAGGCTCGGCATAAAACTGGGTGACCTAGTTCGAAACGTAGAAATCCGGAGACGTACGAAGGTCTTCGATATTGGAAGTTGCGTTATGGAACTCAAAAAGAGTTCGTTATGACACCTAGCAAGGCGCGTTGATGGCAGGTGGAGTAAAGTTGTGACCGAGTGGCGTCCAAGGACTGGAAAGAGAAGTGTTGGTCGTCCGGCGGGCGGCAAGATGGGCAGACGAAATTGTTGCCATCGCGGGAATACTCTGGATGTGGCTGGCACAAGAACGTTGAGTTTGGCATAGCAAAGAGAGACCTATATACAGCAGTGGGTGAAGTCCACCTATGGATGATGATGATGATGACCTACATGGTGCAGTAAGAATCATGGTCACCGCAATTAAGTTTCGAGTTACTTGCGGGAATGTCCCCTCACTCCACTGAATCCTTAGCAGAAGAAAACTGGTATCTTCTTCGGATTTAGCCAAAGACGGCAAAATAAGACAGAGAGAGAAGATGAATCTTACTTCCCGGGAGACTTAATGCCCTGCCCTGGTACACAAACTTAGGATTAACATAACATCACGCCTGTAATCCCCGAAAGGTTAGGCAGAGGTGTACCTAATAATGCATCCACATTTCGCTCAATAGAGGACAAGCACATAGCAGAACAAATATTTGAAAAAAAAACTTCTTCATAACAAATATTATACTACGAATAACAAAACAAGTTCACGTTATTTATTACAGTTATTAGCAAAGAATTAGCCAAACAAAACGATTTAAAAATAACGTATGTTGTACATAAGTCAACCTAGTAATACATAAATTGCCTTCAAAATGTTTTTTTTTTCAAATTCTAATGAAGCAATTAGGCATGGAATTTTCTAGAAAGAGATCTAGAGTACTTCAAAATAAATGATGATGGATGACGCACAGCAGATGTGACATCTGGAGGACGATGACCTTCATGTATGTATGCAACACCACGCCTGTAATCTCCCAAAGGTTAAGCAGAGAGAGGTGTAACCGTGTAAACTATTAGTACAACCCCATTTCGCCGGTTATGTTTATGTGTTACGTAATAAAATCGTATAGAATTTCAATATCTAGTTTTTGATGAAATGACACTAAAAAACAAACAACACTCATATAATTAAGTAAGGCGAAGAATCGGAGTCAAGCATTCTTTGAACTTTGAACGTTCAATTATAAAATGCAGTCCCCCAAAATACCTGGCTTTAACCATTCCCTATTGTAGAGAATATTTTTGGCTGGCAGCTAAACCAAATCTAGGGTTGGATGCAGAATGCAACACCGCAGGAGGGTAAACCTATTAAAATATGGAGCAGAAGGAGCGACAAATTATAATGCAATATACAACCCATACCTTCGGACGTCCGGAGGAGCTCGTGGCTAAATAATAACAGCCGCTCAGGTCGATCTTCAGGTTAAGCCGTGCTTGCCTAGGTTGGTCTGTGGATGGGTGACCACCAATTACATACCGAGTTTCCTCCGTGTCTCGAAAAGCACGTTAAGCCGTTGGTCCCGGGTGTCATTTGTAGATCTTTGAAAGTCCTTAGGTAGTCAGTGGCCCAAAAAGTCTGACAACCAGTCTTACCAAGGGCTAACGTATTACCCAGTACTAACTGGGTTGTGGAGGTCAGATAGGCAGTCGCTCAATGTAAAATACTGATATTCAGCTGCATCCGGTTAGACTGGAAGCCGACCCCAATACAGTTGGGAAAAGACTAGGCAGATGATGATGACCTTCGTACGTCCGGCGTTACTGAGGTAGTTAGCCTCACTACTACCTTGAAAAGAAGAACGAAAGAAGAGTCGCTATGCCAATGAGGCAGTCACAACAAATTGCAAAGTTGGCAAATTAACACAAATTGGACTTTGACTTTGCTAAAAAGGCTGAAACATTCGTACACCGTATTCTTATTGGCTTAACGGTCGTATTTGTAAATTAAACAAGTGTGGGCAAGTTTTTCATATGTATAAAGTTTACGTTCTCGTGAGTCGCTTACTTTACTCACCAATGTAAAAATAAATCTAAGCTCGTTCTCTGAACATTGCCTAGAGCCTAGCAGCACTCAAAACATCGCCAGTTCACCATGTTCAAGGCGAAGAGCTTCATAAAAACAACCATAGATCTTCCGTAATCTACAAGATTTGCATAGGAATCAATCTCATTTATAGAATCATTTAAATGCTCCATAAGGTCGTAGGCCTTACTTCCGGAAGCATCACAGTCCATTTACTAGAACAGCCATAAAATGGATCCTATGGTATTTAATCAAGATTCTTCAAATTATTAAATGGAACCTTGTATGATGGAAGTTACCGTAATTGCTCAACCATGAACTCAGTTGAACTTGAACTTAGTTTGTGTTTTGCTGGCAATTAAAACCACGTGTAATTTTACTTAATGCGAGTGTTGCTTGCGAAAACGAAACGAAACGATATCAGTATGTTGCGGGTCTGCCTCGTTCTTGTTCTCAGTAGCATCAGTGGTTTGTGCCCGGTTGATGGTAATAGGCTCACTCCCTATTACCTGGGACTTAAAAACATAATTGGCGCGATGTGGGTGTCCTGTTAGGTACACCTCTACCTAAGCCTTCGGGGATTACAGATGATTATCGGTAAGTTGTATTGTGACTGCCATCTCTTCTCGTCTTACCAAGGCGAATCGCTGTCCAGTAACTGGATTGTGGAGTCAGTCATAGGTAGTTAAGTAATTTATTCAAGACAATTTTTCGCTCCACTAGTGTTCAGCTTCATTCAGCTAGACTGGAAATCCGTCTTCCGTATAGGTTTGGGAAGCAGATGATGATAAATAAGGAAGTTTGTAGTCTTGGCAATTAGATTTAATGACATTTTGAAACAAAAACTTATGCTCACGTAATTTATATTATTCCGTCGAGTAGGTATTCTTTATTACTTCATTAATGTTTCATTTATGTACTGAGAATATCTTAATGTATTATTATTTAATAACAAACGTTCAAAACAAAACGCAGTCGAGCAAAGCAACGGGTTTTTCCATATTTTGTAGAATCACCCAATTTTTATTAGGTATCATCGTCTGCCTAGCCTTCTATGTTAAGGGGTTTTGGCTTCCGCACTTAGTCCTTAAAGTGGTCCATTTTGCGTGAGCTATGGTGGCCGTTACTCCAACCAGCCCACCTGGGATCCAGAAGCAGATCAAACTTCCCGGTCTTCTCAGGACATCCGCAAGGGATCTTGGTGTTCCAAGAGTCTTCTCGCGGATCTGGGTGATGCCGGGGCACTCGAGGAGTACGTGCACCACCGTTTCCTCCATGCACGCTCTGCAAAGGGGACTGTCAGTGATACCTAGGGTGTGGAAGTGTTTGTTCAGTGAGCAGTGTCCAGTGATGGTCCCCGCCACCAGTCGCAGGCTATCTCTGTCCAGGCGCTGAAGGCGCTTGGTCAGCTTCCTATCCAGGGATGGCATAGCTTCCTTGGATTGCCTACACCCTGGTGTCGAGGTCTACCATTTCTCCGCTTCTGATTGAGTGTGATCATTTTAACAACTTCTTAGCTGTTTTAAAGGAATGGGCACAATGGGCTCGGGTCCATAGGCTTTTGTGCTGGATCCCCTTCTGGCGAGTTCATCAGCTGCATATTTTCCAAGTGATCCACCGTATCCTTTGATACATTGGAGTGTCACCGTGTTGCGGTTTAGTATCGTAACTCGTTCTAGGGCATTACGGCAGTCTAGTATTAGTCTCGACGTGATCTGATTCCTCTTTAAGGATTGAAGAACTGAGGTACTGTCGGAAAGTATACGAATATGGGTATCCGTAACTTCCCTGACCTCTACGGCGTGTGCCGCTTGGTTAATACCTACACACTCTGCTTGATAGACAGAATTGGGCATTCCCAGGGGTCTGGATATTTTGATTCTTAGGTCGCAGAAAACTCCGACACCTGTCCCGTCGTCGGTTTTTGATCCATGAGTCAATTAAAATGTTAACGATAACCATTTCTACAATTATATAGCGGTAAAAGCTGTTAATTATCAATAACTCAGTTTTGGTTCTGTCATTATGATAAGGCAAATTCTAAAATCAATTAATAATCTTTTCTGTCAAATGATAATAATCAACTAGCTAAGTAATGAATGACCTCACCTCTAGGTTCCCCTATTTTAGAAGAAAGTTTTTCATCTTTCATCGATGAAAAAATCAATAAATTTAATGATATTTCGGATAGACTCTCCAAAATTAATTTTCATTCAGTATTCACCCTTATCAGATATTGCTGTTTTGGTCCAAAATTTTATGTATTTTCTCCGTTGTTCTCCCTCTCTGGAAGAAACCACAACTTTTAGACCATTCTTAATGTGGCCCTGGACGACCGAGCGTGGCTGCAAGCCACTCTACCAATTCGTTTTAGTAGCCTCGGCGTCCGCAAAATTTCTAGTGTAAGCTTACCGGCGTTCCTGTTCTCTGTCCACAGCACTGAAGAGCCAAACAGGATAATCTTAACTCCCTCCCTGGTTGACTCGGTAGTGCCGTGCCTGACCGACGCAGAGGACGCCTGGAAAGTGGCTTTCTCGGCGACGACGCCCGTCTTCTGGCATCCACTGAGTGACACTCTGGCCCATCGGTCCTGATGCATTCTACAGACATGGCCCGCCCACTCCTACTTCAACCCAGCACTCTTATTGCCCACGTCCGCGAGTCCAGTCTTTGAGCGTATTGTGGTATTGCGAATTCTGTCGCTGAGCTTTAGCTTTATTTGTCTAACAATAACGCAGAATTGTAAAACAAAGTAAACATAAGAAAAAATTAAAAATAAGTCAAACGAAATTGGCCGAAATTGGTATCGGTGATAGTTACTGGATAAGACGACACTTATCGGTAAGACTTTCAGGTTTCGGAATACCCAAAACCATTGTCAAAGCTCTACAAAAGACAGTCGGTACCAACGGAAGAACAGCCTCGGTAAGTAATCGATGGCCTCTCATTCAAGGATAGGAAGTAACCAATAAATCTAAAAAAGCCTGCCTAGGTACATTTTAAAAACACCTCATTATCTGCCTAGCCTTTTCCCAATTATGTTGAGGTCGGCTTCCAGTTTAACCAGTTGCAGCTGAATATTAGTATTTTACATGGAGCGACTGCCTAACTGACCTCCACATCCCAGTTGGTACTGGGTAATACGATACCCCTTGCTAAGACTGGTTGTCAGACTTTCGGGCCACTGACTACCTGTAACGACTATCAAATATCTACAAATGACAGCCAGGACCAACGGGCTTTCCGCGGCACGGAGGAAACTCGGTATGTAACAGGTGGTCACCCATCCACGGATCAACCTAGGCAAGACCGGCATGACCTGAAAATGGGCCCGTACGGCAGATATTATTTAGCCACGAGCTCTTCCGATATTTTAATTACACCTGTTAACTTAAAATCAATAGTAGGTAGATTCAAGGTAATGTACGTGAACCTGTTATCAGTTAGCACGTGTTTAATGATCCGTTAATAGGAAATGTGGGCGATGAGACTTTTTGAAAATTAGGTATTTGAAGAATCTATCGCTGTCGCTCTGCGAGCGGTCGGTTCCGGCCGCCCTATCCATGTGTTATACCGCATTTACACAATCGTGTTCGCCATTCGCCTCGTCACTCGACGAACATTCGACGAAACATTCGTAAACGAGTGCCGTCACGAACTAATGTTCAGACATTCGCGGGGTGAATTATTTTAACAGGAGGACGTGAAAATAATGGCGGCATGCGCGCTACATCTATGGAGTTTATACAATTAATGTAAAACAGCGAAATATTTGACAGCTATTTGCGACGTTGCCCACTTTCTGTATAAACGTTCTTAAGTACTTCTTTTCTTTGTCCACAAAAACTGTATTCTTTGGTTTTCCACAGTATTATACAATATTCGTCGCATAATACAGTTGTGGGCGCGAAAACAGGCCAGCCTGAAGTGAACTGTAACACTGAAAGATTCATGAAAATTCATAAGTATTTTACGATTTACTTGTGCACTTATCTAACCATATTGTTTGGTTAGCATTTAAGCAGAATTTATGATTTTTAACTTTACTTTAATTACCTCCAAGACCCGTTTACTATTCAAAGCATCCATCAGCAACAAGTTTTGAGTGCGTTATATTGAGTTTTACCGTAAAACATGATTTTTCACCCTAAAAAAAGAAGTCATTTCCCAGCAATAATTTTTGCGTAGGGTGACTTTGATGTACATAATGCTTGATGACGGCTTCGTGAAGAGTCCGTTTAGACCCTGTATAATATGTTTTTAATGTGATTATGTAATTATGTTTTTTTTTAAGTTATAAAAAAACATAATTTTACAAACAAGTGTAAAAATATGTTTAATATTAGTGGCGGGTCGAGTTTGAGTTTACCAATATTTGCTATATAGTGTACTGGTGCAGTCATAATAACGTCATCCTCGGGTATTCCTAAAATTCAATGAAATTAAAATATTATTTATAGAGTAGTTAAGTGACCACACTATAATATTGATTGAATAGTCATAAGCGTGCAGACTTTATCAGATGCCGATTCCCAATTTAAATGATTTTTGATGATGATGATGATGATGTATTTCTAAGTATTGTTCTAATTTAAGAATTTCTAAATCTCTCTCTCTCTCTCTTGGCATGTAACTGTTTTTTGTCCCTGACATCATCTGCCTAGCCTTTTCCCAACTATATTGGGGTCGGCTTTCAGTCTAACCGGATACAGCTGAATACCAGTATTTTATATGGAGCGACTGCCTGTCTGACCTCCACAACCCAGTTAGTACTGGGTAATACGAAACAGGGGTAAGAGATCAGAATAACCCTCGGTTATTTTATCAGTACATGGAAGTTTAATAACTAACTTTACGCAAAAGAAGTGGTTCGGTATTTTGAGATCACCTTATTTAGGAGATATAGAACTGAGAATGGGCTTTATGATATAATCATAGCTCCTACGGGATTTCCTATTGACAATAATGCAAGGTGTAACTTAATAAACTCAAGACCCCCCGTGTGGTCTCTCGGACCCTGAAACCGAACAACTTTTGTTCACGAGTTCTTGAAATTGGCAAAAAAATGGACTTTGTATAGGAACTGACGCGATCAGCTGATCAACATGTATGATAAAACTAAAAAAATATATATGAATTTCCAAAACTCCTAGAACAAAAGTTTTTCAGTTTAATGGTCTGACAGACCACACCAGAGGTCTTGCGGTCTTGGATTCCAAATCCTTCTTACTGTGTTATCGTGAAAGTCAAGTGATGAATTTTGATGATGATGATGTACGGGTTTACAAATATAATTAACATGTAATTAGTACTCGGTTATTTGGTTATTAAAAACAAATTAATCGATATCTGAAGGTATGTAGTAAATAATTATTGATGTCTTCTGAAACCAATAGGTAAATTACATAATATTTTTTATGTGACAAGCCCGCCACACTACTCCCAAACCACTGCAACTCCTGAAAGCCAGAATCAACAGTGGCGACCACCAGAAAAGCTTCGAGACAATGAAACTCGACGAAGTACCAGAGAAAGAATTTAACTGTCTTGGATCCCGCAACGAAATTAATCAGAAAAGAATAGTGGAGGAGTAGGAAAAACACAATTACATGATAGTCAAATGTACGTCTTAGTTATTTTTTATAGTCAATTTTCCAATTAATAGAAAATACCAGTGTTTTGCAGTCTATACTTACATATGCTAACCTAAAAAGAAGTAAGTTTCTCGTTTTTGTAAGAGGGTCAGAGACAATCACAGAGAGCTAAAAGAAAGAGAATATAATTATTTAATTTCACTGAACATGACGCACAAAGAATAAACTAAAGGACTCAAACAAAAAAATAAAGCAACAAGTGATACCTACGCCTCGTACGCAGTACGCAGTAGTATGGTGATCTCTTATTTTCGAGTTCGGTCGGTTTTACAATGTTATTACGGAGAGGACAGCGTAGGCCCGACAACAAGTTGATACTTTAATTTCGCGGCAAAAGATCAGCAATGGCTACTGTTTACATTTATTTTTACAAACAAACAATTTAAACGCACCATCCGTCGGACACGAATTGTTGAAAAATTAACTAAAATGTAAACAAATAACTTGCAATGAATGACTATAAAACAAAAAATGCTTCTTTGAATAAAAAATTAAATATTTATCAAAAGAAACGCCAACTATAATAAACAAAATATTATCGATTCGGCTATTTCCTGCATGGAGCAATACGTCAAGCGAGATACGGCCAAACGTAAGCCTATTTAGTATTTAATAAAAAACCGTGTAGGCCAGTGTAGGTAAGTTTTGAATTAGGAACATCATCATTTCAGGCCAGAATCACCATTCTGAAATGGAATGCGTTCAAAAAACACTCCAAAGAGTACGTAGTCATTAAACCCAGTGCAATCTATATTGCCCATTTGCGGCAGTTAGTTTCAGTTGTTTTGTTCGTGCCTCGGAATTGTTCCGGCTGTCATTTGTAAATCTTTGACAGTCGTTACAGTCAAGTCTGACAACCAGTATTACCAAGGGGTATCGTGATCGCATTACACAGTACCAACTGGGTTATGGAGGTCAGATAGGCAGTCGCTCCATGTAAAATACTGGTATTTAGCTGCATCCGTTAAGACTGGAAGCTGAGCCCAAAAAAGGTTGAGTTTCACAGTTATTTTTAGCTCTGATGTTGCATCATTGTAAAAATGATCCTTAATGACGTTGCAGTAAGGTTGCTCCCTGGGTTGAAAGGACTTTACAATATTTTTCTAGGTGGCAAGTTGTATGCACAATTTCCGAAACAAAAATTATCGAAGACAAGTGATGCTGCCGATCACTGGCCGTTGAGAAATCATTCAAACGATCACGTCAGTTTACCCCGTATGACAATTTAAATTGGTTAACTAATTTATTTGTGTTGATTTTCGTTCCAAAAACCAGGTGTTAGTCATGTATGGGCCATTCTTTATAGATTTGCCAAGCGAGAAACAATACGCTTTAATTTTCCAAGATTAAAACAATTTTGACGTTCAAAAATGCTTGCTAATGCTTATCCATCTGTCTTGTTTCACAAATATTGTAGGTAAGATTTAATTACCATAGTTAATTAATGTTACAAAGAATGTATCGCGGGCACAGTAGGAAACGACAACGCGGCAGGCTCAGAAGGAGATGGAGGGGTGAGCTGCACTCATTTTTAAAGTATTGGCCTACAATCGCGAAAAGTGGAAAGAGAGAAAGGAGGTCTTTGACCTGGTGCGGGAGAACAGGTCAGAGTATCACTTTAGGGGCGGTTTGATAGCAACATCACCACCTGCCAAGCCTTTTCTCTCTTTACTGTAGGCTCATAATAATAAAACAAACACATAGACCTCCTTTTTGACTTTGCCACAGTCTAAAAAGGCTGCATGGTTAAAAACTTACCCAGCAAAAGCAAAGTTTAAAAAAAAACATCTTACCATAAAACGACAATTAAGTATTCAGCTACCCGCGTTTAGAATTCAAAATTTTTAGTTTCTATTTCAAGACAAGGCACTTAATTCTTTTTTATGTTTTTTTTTTACATGAATACATCGAATTAGTATTCTTTAAAAGTAGACATGCATACGAAATGTAAATTCACTAAAATGTCAATTGAATTTTAATCTTGCATGATTTTGGTGTGATTATGACACGGCTAAATAATAATAAAATGGCGACGTCATCAGAATTATTTTATAAAATATAAGTAAAAAAATGTCACCCCAAATAAATTGGGATAAGGGCAATAATTTTTTTTGAATATTTTAAATTAAGTAGGTAGATATTTTTTTTGTTATTTTAAAAGTAACCTAATCACCATCACACACGGCAACATATTGATTGCTAATATTGTAAATTTGGTTTCAGTACCTACTTAAAATAAACACAATTTAAAATAAAAACGGACAAAACGACACTTTCTAGAATAAAATAAATAATTAAATGGTACTCACTAATAATTGCAAAAAGATATTGATTTATCCGCGTCCCATTAGTCCACGTTAGTCTCGTTATTAAGAAATTCATTTTTTTTTAAAACACACTGTCCGCCACAAGTAAAAACGCATACAGCCAAACTCGATGGTGGCTCCGAACGAACTGCCTCTTGCGTACGACCGCATCCACAACAATTCAATCGTTTATTTACACTATACGTTCCAAACTTGATTTTGATACAATTATTTGTAAACTTCATCGTAAGTTTGCTTATTTTAAACGTAAATAAATAAGATTTTTGGTCATCTGTTGTTTTTTTTTGTTATAAAATGGCATCATTTTTGTTTTGGCGGGAGATGATAAGTATTTTGCTATATTGCAAATAGATCATAAGCAGTCTTCTTTGTAGATTTACGCATTTATGAGGCAGATAAGACGATTCTTAATTTAAAATTGTTAAAAAACACGTGATGAATCGGTAGTTTTTTTTTTAAAGAATATCTTTGCAAAGTCTTGTTCACTTTGTGATGCAAAACGTCAACCTTGCCCAACGAATTAGTAATCCAGTTTTATTTATGTGTTTAAATAATTAATTTTATTCTATACAAATTAAGATGTTAATAGTTAGCATGGGAATCTTTTTTTCGTCCTTGAATATTTTGTGTTGGAATTAGTAATCATTTGAAGTTTAGGACCGTTTGTCCTTTTATGAATTTGAAAGTTCGTTATTGTGTATTTTAATCGATAAGCATTAATAATTGGGGTATCGTTTCGAATTCTAAACAGTCAGATGTTTTCAAAAATGCTTAGATACTTATTTCACTTTTTAATCTATGTTTTACCAAGTAACTTTTTCTATTTTCGAAAATAAATTCGTTGTAGTTGAAAAATACGGTAAAGAACGGTTCTAACACCCGTGAGAAAATCAAGGCATAGGTATCTAGGCACAGACGCCAGCACATCAAGCTACCTGAAACTGTCACATTTCCCAATCACCCTTGAACCTAAAACTTTAGCAATAAAGTTGAAAATCTATTAAAGAAACATTGACATTGTAGTAGCTTGATGTGCGCCGTACTTGCAAATCATTGATCACTCCATGGCATCAATAAATAAAATGGTGACATTCAGGACAATCTTTTAAGGTTCGTTCAAACAGGTCTGGAAAAATTGCTGACCCGCCTGCGCACAACGGACTCTCAGATAATTCGAGGTGTAAGCGACACCGACGCACAAAAGGTCACCACGTGTGCAGTACATCATTCTGAATGCCCCACATAGAAATGTTCCTTCGTTAATTACCATTTTGACCGTCTAGGTACCTATTGCACTTTTGTAGGTAGCAGCTGTTTTTTAAATTACCGCTGAATAACCATGTGAATTTCAGAATAAGAATAATTTATTTGCTTAAAATACAGATGTTACCTAGTATAGTTGTGAAAATTGTTGTTTTGGGCACGAACCATATTTCGCCTGTTTAGGTCATGCAAATATTATTTTACATTATCATATAATGCGTATTTAAGTGAAATTTTACAAATATTTCCTTCAGGTAAAATAATTATTAATCTTGACACATTTGCACATATAAAACTAAAACGCGGAAATAACTAGATCCCACGATACAGGGTATCCTAGTGAGGGGTCTAGCGTTACTTTATTGCGCTATATCTTTATTTAAATAAATTCTAAATTCTGATGTTGATTTCAATGTTAATTTATTTTATTTTAAATCGGACTGTATGGATCAAGTTATCCGAAATAAATTATTATTATAATCCTTTATTTATTTCTGTACAAATATAATTACATTTTTAAATATTCCTTAGAAAAAACAATATAAAAAACATTTAAAAATATAAAAAATTGTAGCCCACCGGTATCGGGAACAGGGTCCAAGCTGCCGGCGGTCAGGGCTCCAGATAGAGGAACCTCCTAACAATACGAGCCGTGTCCAGGAGTACCGCTTTCTGAATCAAGCCCTTGATCCAGCTGCCTAACGAGAGCCTCCTCAGATGTTGGTCGAAGCTCTTGGCAATTAAGCCATGGGCTGATACAACTATCGGCACAATGATCGCTGAGTCCACATCCCACAAGTCGACAACCTCGTGAGCCAAATCAAGATACTTGATTTGCTTATCTTCCTCGGCTTTCACGAGGTTCTCATCATGTGGGACCGTTATGTCAACAATCATTGCGCGCCGCTCTGATCGATCCACCACCACTATATCAGGCTTATTGGCTACAATAGTCCTGTCAGTGATGATGGATCGATCCCAGTACAATGTGACACAGCCATTTTCGAGAACTGGGTCGGGCACATACTTATAGTGCGGCACTTCCGATTCCACAAGGTTGTATTTCAGAGCAAGTTGCTGATGAATAATCCTGGCTACAAGGTTGTGTCTATGCAAGTACTCTCCCTTAGCCAGACGAGAACACCCGGAGATAATGTGACGGATTGATTCGCCTGGACGGTGGCATGCCCGACATATGTCAACCGTACCGTCCTTCACAATAAATCTCCGGTAGTTATTCGTCATCATAACTTCATCCATAATTGCACAGACAAAGCCTTCGGTTTCTCCAAAGAGATCCCCGGAACGTAGCCAGGCTACGGACGCTGATAGGTCTACATCGGGCCCATGCAGGGCCCGGAAAAAGCGTCCGTGAAGCTCCTTACTCTGCCATACTTCCCTGCGGTCGTTAGTATCAAGCACTACTGGTTTGCGCCAGTTCTCTTTAGCCAAGGAGAGAGGGGTGAGGCCCTTGTCCACCGCGACTACATCTCGATGCATACCCACGTCGGCTTCTAGGAAATATTCCCTAAGACTGCATATCTCGCGATTGTGGAGAGTCTTAGCGTTTAAAAAGCCTCGACCCCCACACCTCCGCGGGATATACAGTCTCATAACCGAAGAACGCGGGTGATGCATTCGATATGTCGTCAACAGTGTACGGACCCTCCTATACAGGGCGTCTAGTTCTGTTTGAGTCCATTTGAGTATGCCGAAAGAGTACATCAAAACCGGCATGACCCAACCGTTGAAGGCACGCACCTTATTTCCGCTTGATAAAAGACTATTAAATACTTTTTTCAGGCGGCCAAAGAAACGTTCCTTCAACGATTGCTTCATGTAAGCGACATTGATGCCCAGCGCTTCCGACATACCCAAATACTTATAAGTTTCGGTTGCTGAAAGAGATCTAAGATTTATGGAATCCGAGAGCTGGGTTCTCACAGATTCCACAATCTCCCCTCGCTTTACATGCATGACCGCACATTTGTCCACACCAAATTCCATCCTGATGGCGCTACTGAAAGTTTCAGTTACCTTCAGTAGCTCCATCAGTTGCAAATCGTTGGGGGCAAAGAGTTATTATTATTATTATTTCTAGTTCTTCTCTCGAGGAGAGTACAAAAACCCTACCCACGGGCCGGAGCCAAGTTTGTAGGGGGAATTTAAATGGAGAATGAGGATGATATTGTAGAAGAAGTAAGGAATTTCCGGGTGATGCGACAGGTGTTAAGAATTGTGGCTTTTTGGAGCAGCTGAAGTGTGTGGGGAGGCATGTGTAAAGTATTAAGGCTTTGCATAAGAGATTTTGGTATTATACCGGTGGAAGAGAGCACTATAGGGACGATGTGGACGGTTTGTGCTTCCCACTGGGTTTTTATTTCTATGGCGAGGTCTTGATATTTACTAAGCTTTTCAGATATTAGATGTAGTTTGAATGTTGTGTGAGTTTGGGATAGCTATATCTATTAGGTTGTTCATTAGTTTGAGTGTTCCTATTGTGTAGGTTGAGTGGCGTAAGTTTCTTATCCTGTTCCGTTACATGTTTTTGTAGTGATGAATTCTCTGATTTGTTATGGAAGTATGCTCTGAGTGAAAGTATCTGTTTGTTGTGTAAATTAGATAGATAGATATACAATCTATCAATCCTCTTCCACCTTCTTGACGTGGTAGGGTGAGTCGCTGTATGCTTGATTTTGGGTGGTGTTTTCTGTGTTTTGTTAGAGTTGTATTTATAGTGCGTTGTAATTTTCTGATATCCGTTTTTGACCAGCGTATTATTCCAAAGGAGTATGTGAGTATAGGTATTGCGAATGTGTTGATGGCTTTGACGGTGTTTTTAGAGTTAAGGTTGGTTTTCAAGATGAGGTTAAGGCGATGTGAGAACTTTTTGAGCAGTTCTTGTTTTATCATTTTATGTTGTATCTGTCTGCACTGGTTGAACCCTAGGTATTTATAAGTACTTTGTTCATCCATTGGCTCTATCGATTCACCTGACCCGAGTACGTAACTATTATTTTGGACTTTTCCTTTTACAACTGACAAAATTTTGCACTTATCTACTCCAAATGACATGCAAATATCATCAGAAAATTGCTGAGTTGTGTCAGCTAGCTGGAAAAGTTCGTTTTTGTCAGCTGAGTATAATTTTATGTCATCCATATACATAAGGTGTGTTAGTGTATAATCTGTGTCATTGGTTGCTAGTTTGAGTCCTCCGTCTGTTTTATCTAATAAGTGTGAGAGTGGATTGAGTGCCATGCAAAACCACAGCGGACTTAGAGCGTCTCCTTGAAAGATTCCACGTTTTATACGGATTGGTTCAGTAGCTACATTCGAGGAGGATGAATTAATTTTTAGGACTGTTTGCCAATTCTGCATGGAAATTTCTAAGAAGTGTTTCAATATTGGGTGAATTTTGTACAAATTTAAAACGTGTAATAACCAGCTGTGCGGTACTGAGTCGAAGGCCTTTTGGTAATCAATTATTATTATTATTATTATTATTTTCTATCTTTTTTTTGTGATGGCCCAGAGGTTAAGGCCTCGCCTCTCATGCATGAGGTTGTGGGTTCAAATCCGGGCAAGTACCAATGTGACTTTTTCAATTCATATGTACTTTCTAAGTTTATCTTGGACATCACAGACATCAGTGAAGGAAAACATCGTGAGGAAACCTGGACTTATTTAATATAAGTCTGAAATCGCCAACCCGTCTTGAGCAAGCGTGGTGATCAATGCTCGTGCCTTCTCTGTATGAGAAGAGGCCTTTGCCCAGCAGTGGGACAGTAACAGGCTGGTATTATTATATCTTTTATTTGTTGTGCCATCAAAATGTGTCCAAATAAATTATTATCTTATTAGTTATATACATTCTTGTAAACTGTAGAAACAATCATGTACGATATAGACACGCGTGCCGTTAACCGTTTGTGCGTCGGAGTTTTATTCCACCCTATAAAGGGTGTAAAAAGACCTTTAACGAAGCCGAAAGGCACTTGTTCTCCCCGTCATTGCGATCATTTTTTTGTTCTAAACCATACCTGGGAACCTTCTAGTCACGGAGATATTGGAGGTCAAAGTTCCAATTTTTTCATAAGTTTTTTTTAAATACCACTTTTAAAGGTTTTAACTTTACTTTAATGAACTCCATGACCCGTTTACTATTCAAAGCATCCATTATAAGCACTAAGTTTTGAGTGCGTTACATTGAGTTTCACCGTAAAACGTGATATTTCACCCCAAAAAAAAAGTCGTTTCCCAGCAATAATTTTTGCGTAGAGTCACTTAGTTTGATGTACAGAATGCTTGGTTAACGGCTTCGTGAAGGGTCTGTTTACACCTTGTATAGTATGTAATATACTAAAGTATCTATTAGTGCTCGGTGTGTAATCTGTCCGTAGCTTTAATCGTGCAGAATGTCAATATTGTAATTTAAAATATTATAATTTGTTCGCTGTTACCAAATATTTTATAGCTAATTCATTGTATTCTGCAGAATAAAATACATAGATTGATCAGCTGTTTTGCGAGTCACGTGCGCAGTAAAAACCGGCGCGAGAAAGCTGACTTCTCATTTATAAATAAATAAATAATGAGGTCCCGCCCAAAACATTTATAATGCAAAATTGCACAAAAAAAGTCTTGTCTGAGATTAGTCGGTTGTTTAGAGACGAATTTAGGTACCTACAAATCAGCAGCGCGGGCCGGTTCGAGCGAGGTTTGGGCTGGACATGGATTGGGACGGCGAGACGACCCTCGACGGCGAGGACGGCAGTCTGTATTTGTGTCTACGAATATAATTAACCCATAAGGCGCGAATCAAACAGAAAAGGCGTAAGGTGAAGGGGCGGCGCAGGCACAGCGCAGGCGTGGAATTTATAAGGAAAAGAAAGAACGGCGTTCCTGCACCGCGCCGCTTGAGTGTAATTCACGACACGTCCCGTACATTTTGTATGAAAACGTTTTGAAGCGGCATCATGCCTGCGCTGCGCCGCGCCTTCACCTTACGCCGTTTCTGTGTAATTCGCGCCTTAGGGGTCCTACATTCGTACTACACCTATGTCAGAACGTAAGTGTAAGTAATCATGTTCTCATCGCAATTCATAAGTATTATTAATGATTGTAGATATCATTCACACAAATCTAAGCGATGTCTTTGCTACCCGATGACTAACGAAGCACGAAGTCTACGAGGTTTTAGGATTGCCTTTATAAATATTATGGGAACGGAACCTGAATCCTACTTACTAACGTACCTACATACCTGAAATAAATTAAAATGTGTACACTATAAATGTAAAATTAAAACTTCGCCGTAAACATTCCTCCATCGAGATACGGTATAATTGTGTGATTAGGCAACTGAGTAAATTAATGTTTTTCTGTATAGATATAAATTATAAAGCAATTAAAATACTTTCTGCCTCGTTGCTCTGGGTTCCCTACTTGAAATCGAATAACTCTTACTCGAAAACGTTAACTCGATAGTACTTGAAATCGATAAATTTTGAGCGCGACAGTTCACAACTTCGATGCATCAAAATCTCGAATAACTATAAGCTCGAATCATCGGCAGCGCGAAGGCCTTTTATCTTGAAACATCTTTCTCGACTGTGTGAAGGATGACCTTATCCCTATTATATATTTGTGGTCGGCGCAGCACGTCTTCTTCTTCCATATTTCTCTATTACTCGTCATCTCAGCAGTCACCTCCGTCGTCAGGTCGAAGGAGTGGTCGCAAGCGCTAAAGCTGAGTATAAGGTCTATAGTTCGATTCCCCCAGGTCAGTGATAGTGGGTATCTCTATCAGGAATTTCTCAGTAGCAGCCACGGAGTCTGAATTTGAGCCCGGTTGAAAGTCATTACATGGGACTTAATGATAACTGGCAAAAAGTGGGTGTAGTTCAAAGACATTCCAATATTTACGGGCGATAGACGGGACAAGACGAAGAAAATCATAATCCAATACTTGTTACTACTTAGTAACAAATCGTTCTGCCTAGTGTCATACGCCCGCTTGTCTGGTAGCATTCGTTTGACAAAATCGAAAATGTTCGGGATTAAAATTGTTGTATGAAAATATTCCCAATGTCCGCTCTATAAGTCTTTTAAATCTCTTTGGTTTAGTTACTACAAGTACCTACACTTCTGTCTAATCCTTCAGGGATTAGGCGTGATGTCAATACTTTCTTACCTGAACAAATCTTGAGATTGTGAATGAAATTAGCAGATGTCACGTCATAAAAATCGTGGCTTTTTCTAAATTATCTCACGAGCCGGCGTGACCAAACTTCTTGGCGAATCGAGACTGCCCAATTTATTATAAGGTTTTGTGACCTCATTTCTGCACGAGCGTCACATACCAGTCATTATTATGCAGCAGAAACTGGTTTTCTTCTTACCTTGTCGATGACAATCTAGAGTTATCCATAAATTAAGTCGCCCAAGAATTTGGATACGTGTTTGTCACACGTTCAGTAGAGTCCATCAGTTCCTGTAATGAACAAATAATACGACACTCTTGTGTTTCACCATTAGAATACTACATTATCTCTGAGTAACATAGGCACCCGTGCGAAGCCGGGACGGGCCGCTAGTATTATAATAAATTGGCCTCTTAGGGGTGAAACAGAGCGCGCTGCCGATCGCATCGCCGTTGCTGCCGCGTGATAGCATTCCTGCTGTTTCTCGCTCTAGCAAATGACGGTTCTGAGCGTCAAAAAAGAACAGGAGAATAGAAAAGTGTGGTTCCGTGCTACCAGATGATGTTCAACCCTTATTAAGGAGGAAGCGCCAGGGTAGTGCGCGAAATTCAAATTATCTTACGTTTTTTGCAATTTGCAGGTCACTGTCAGGCTGTTTGTTGAACAAAACATGATTCACGACCGTAACACAGAATTATAATAACTAAAATCATCAATACAACCTTCTAAGTTCATCGATTGTTATTGAATGAAAAGGTGAACATGAACATGACATGAACTGACTACGAAAAAGTGACTTTCGCAGGCTACACTATCGGTTCCCTCTTAAGTTGAAACTCCATACTGCGCTAGGCCAGCTCAATGTCAGTGTTACCACCGACGACTTGCAGCCTACTGTACAGTCAATTACAGTCCTGCCGCAGTTATTTTACCAATGGTAGAACTGCAGTAGCAATTCAACAACGTTAAGGTTTTATCGTAAGTATCCAACAAAATAGACCACCATCATTTTGACAGTGATGCACAAACAAGGGTTGAACCGAATTTTTCCTTGCTCCTATACTTTTCTGTCGCTCAGAACCGTCATTTGCAAGAGCGAGAAAGAGCTAGCCACCGAGCGCATCCTTGATGCTGCCGCGACCGATAGCACTGCCGCTGTTTCTGTGCTAGTCTACCAATTGCAACCCACTGCTGGACATAGGCCTCTCCCAACCTGCTACACAAGTTCCTGCACCCTGCCTTCCGCATCCGTTCTAGGGTCGACGGTCCATCTGGGAGGCGGGCGTCACCGAGGCTACGCTTGCCAATACGCGGTCTAACCTCCAGCCCTCATATTCACTAACACTTCGGTTCGAGAACTCATGTGTCTATCTTTTTTTGGCATTACGAAAGCGAGGGAGATAGCCATACGACTTCCCGAATCGAAGCATTTGTGAATGGGGCAGGTCTCGTATGCTCCATCGGTTTTCTGACAATCATGGCTAGCCCACAGCCACTCCAGCTCACTTACTCTGCAAGCTATATCGGTATCTCCAGTTTTAAGGCTCATTTGAGAGAAGAATGAAAGTCAAAAATGTGCTCATTTCATTTATTCGCAGCACCGTCTTACAACTATAATATTACATTTTATTTACATAACAGTATAATCTATGAAAATACAAATATTTTATTAAAAATAATATTATTATTTTATATCATGTGCTTCGGTTGTGTTGTCTTTAAAAATAGCTATAGTTTGTACATGGACCTTTTGGCGCGTAACAGAATCAAAACAGATGCGGCCATCTTGTTTTTCACAAATACCAAGATGGCCTCATCGATAATGTCATAAGAGCGCCAAAAGGTGCATGCAGTATTGTAGAAGATAAAATTAATATACAGAGTGAGTTTTTAAACAAGAATCTTTATGGCAGTTGTATACAAAACTCCTTGTTTACAAGTCATTCTGTATAGTCACTCATTGATGCCCTCGGCGTTGCTTTATGGGAGCTTGTCAGCACATAGCTCTTTCATGATAGCTGGCAGCGACCTTATTCATCTGCCTGCCTTTCCCCAACTATGTTGGAGTCGGCTTTCAGTCTAACCGGATGCAGCTGAATACCAGTATTTTACATGGAGCGACTGCATAATACGATATCCTTTGGTAAGACTGGTTGTCAGACTTGGGCTTCTGTCTACTTGTAACGACTGTCAAAGATCTACAAATGACAGCTGCGGCCAAAGGCTTAACGTGCTTTCCGAGGCATAGAGGAAACTCGGTGGGTGTGCTATAATGATCACCCATCCACGGACCGATCTGGGCAAGCATAGCTCGACGTTGAAAATTGACCGTGCGGTTGTTATTATAAGAATAATCCATTTTTTCACCAGGGTTAGATTCGTATGTATATCTTGTGCACACCAAAAAAGATGCCACACAATGGCCAGCGCCGCGGGCAAAAATTGAGTATATTAATTATGTAAGATTTTCTTATTTGTATTGTACATTTTATTGGAAGCTGTGGTTTAGAATAGACGCTATGTTCCAGCCTTATGCTAACTTACTTATGCGAGGCCACTTTTACAAAGACTTGTGTGCAATACAATAATTGCACGTGTTAAAATTTAGCTACCTACGTAATCTACACTCGCTAACACATATAATATAAGAACCGTCGAAAAAAACTGGAATCCATGTTTTTTTTTTAAATATTTTTCTTTTTTTTTTAATATTACTGTACCATGCTGAACAGGCTTTTGGCCTCGTATAGGACCAATGTAGTTTAATGTATGTCACTTTTGTTTAATTTATTTTTATTGTTTTCTATTTATTTAATTTTGTTTTTATTGTTTTCTCCCGTGCGAGTCAAATAATTTTTTTTTTCTTTCTTTCTCGATAGCCTCTAATGCCCGTTATCTAAATCACTAAGCCACACGTAAGCAGTAATTTGCCCAGCAGTGGGACAAAAGATAGGTTAACAATAAATGCACTAATTGACATTCGACGCTTAGCAAAGCACCGACAGTTAAAATATAAATAGTGCACTAACATTTAACCAACTACTTACACCAACTACAAATGAATGGTCATTTAGGTACTGCTATTTATTGGTGAAAACGGACTTTACGCATGACAAAACTATTACTTCAGCAAGTGTGAACTGTCGCAGTCCGCATAGTTTGCCACCAGAGGCCTTAGCACGAGAGCGTGGAACGTAGGAACGTCGGTTTTAAAATCAAAAAAACATTAGTTCATAGAGAATACTAGCTTTTGCTGCGGCTTCGCTCCCGTTTTGTACGTAAATTAACCCACGGGAACGTTTTAAATGTAGCCTATGACACTTGGAGATAATGTAGCTTCCTGTAAGTGAAAGAATTTTCGGAATCGAATTAGTAGTTTCGAAGACTACCCCCTACATGTACACAAATTTTACTTCTTTTATAATATTCAGAATAGATTTCATAATTTTAAGAATTTATTCATACTTATGGATGTTACTGATTGTGCTTGTTGCAATCAATTTAACTAAAATGATATACCTACAGGGTGTAAACAGACCCTTCACGAAGCCGTCAACCAAGCATTATGTACATCAAACTAAGTAACTTTATGCAAAAATTATTGCTGGGAAACGACTTTTCGTTTGCGGAGAAAAATCACATTTTACGGTAGGACTCAATGTAACGCACTCAAAACATTGTGCTGATGGATGGATTGAATGGTACTAGGGTCGTGGAGGTGTTTAAAGTAAAAATCATACATTAAAAACATGTAAGTATTTAAAAAAAAAACTTGTGTAAAAGTTCGAACTTTGACCCCCAATATCTCCGTAACTAGAAGATTCCCAGATATGGTCTAGAACAAAAAAATCATCGCAATGACGGGGAGAACAAGTGCCTTTCGGCTTCGTTAAGCGTCTTGTTACGCCCTTTAGAGAATTGTATTTTCGATTAAAAAATCGACGTATTCACGTTACGTATACACCGAGCTCTCGTGCTAGGGCCTCGGAATGTCAAACGCGTTACATGAACCTATCCAATATAACGAGAATAATTGTTTATTTTTTTGTGGTCGAACGAAACTTTCCTAAAGGACAGACCGGAAACAGGAAATATCGTAAACGAAGGTTTTGTGCAAAAGATAGCTAAAAACAAAAGTGGGTGGACTTGTACAAAGCGTTGCTAAGCTAAAATTAAAATGTTCGAAAGTGAACGCGAGGAACTTCAATGTCAACGAAAAGCGATTTACTTATGCAATTTCATGGGTAATTTTTTTTTTAAGAATAAGACTCATAACGACTTGTATGTCTATTTATAAATAAGTAAGTGTGATGTCATTTGTCATTTATTCCGTTACAAGAAAAAAGCAATAATGTAAAATAGAGCTTTATACTTTTTCAGTAGCCGTTCTAAAAGAGGTCATAGAATAAAGCGCAGGCAACACCGCCAGCTAGCGAGTGAGCGAGCCGGGCGAGGAATCGTTTCACCTCTTTTCATACTTTGGTTCACACCGCGAACTACCGAAAGAGCCGAAATGAAATATGAAAAGAGGCTCGCCCGGCTCGCTCGCTAACCGTCGGTAGAGGGACCGTCCTCTTAGCCCTTTTTATGGCAGTGTAAGCTAAAAAGCAAAGCATTTACATATGTTATTGTATCTATCCAATAGATAACGATATTTAAATAGTTAATATTTATAGAAAAAAACTTTACAATTCAATGTATTATCTTAAAAACTAATAAATAAAAAATAATATTTTATCAGCTATTAAATTATAAAATTTATAAAAATTCTTAGGATTCAAATATTTTGTAGTCTGTGTCCATCCACAGTTCATTACATAAAAACTCTTTTGTATATTTGTTATAGCATTCTGTTACATACCGTTAAATGTTGCCATTTAAAGGACTATAAAATGATCTCGTGTTTGAAACTCCTTGTTAGATGTTTGTGTGGCAACACTATCGAGTTGAGGAGGATCGTTTCGGCTGGCACCACTACGCCTGCACCTGTTAATAAAAATAATGGTTAATTAGACCTCATCATCTTGTGTTGGCTTCCAGTTTAACCGGATGCAGCTGAATACCAGTATTTTAAATGGAGCGACTAACTATCTGACGTCCACAATCTAGTTAGTACTGGATAATACGATATCTACGATATCCGATAATGTGTTATCAGGTCAGTATATAAATTTTCGAAAACAAGAAGTTACTTTTTTAGATATTAGTTTGTACCCTATCACAATACTGTTGTAACCCAAAGGTTGACTGGTAGAGAATGCCTTGTGGCATTAAATACGTCTATGTAGCACTATGGTACATGAAGTTTAAATAAATAGTATGCCTTCGAAGACTGGTTGTCAGACTTTCGGAACACTGACTACATGTTACCACTGCCGAAGATCTACAAATGACAGCTGGGATCAACGTCTTAAATAACATTCCGAGGCACGGGGAAAACTCTATATTTAATGGATGGTCACCCATCCACGCACCGAACTAGGCAATCGTGGCTTTACCTTGAAGATCGACCCGTGCGGCTATTATTATTTAGTGACGAGCTCTTCAAATTAATTTCGTCTTGTTTGTGAAATATGAGGTTTTTTGTCGGTTACATATTTTGTTTGTTTATCTGCTTTAAAAACATCAAACGTTCAAAACCGTTTATAAAAAACAAACTTCAGAAATTTTAAACAAATATTCAAATACAATAAGAACACAGAAAGTGTGTCATCTCTTTGTGCAACAATACAACGACGAAAAATATGCCTACCTCATTTTTTTTAGGTTTTGGGAAATCAAAATCAATTACATACGTGTCGTTTGTAGTCTTTTACGACCTTTTTATTGCAAACGGTCATTACTGTTTGGCGTTTCAGTGCGAGGACCTAGGCAAGCGCTGCTTAACCTTGAAGATCGACCCGTGCGACTGATATTATTTAGCCACGACTGGCCACAAGCTCCTTGTGTGGTAGAGATGGACTTACCCAATATAGTGATGGATGGATTGAGTCTCCCATCGGTGTTGAATAGCGGAGTGTTGTCCATCTTGGCAAACGGCTTGTTTGGGTCCGGGTCAGAAGGAGTGCCCTCGACTCTGGACCATTCTCCTACTGATGCTTCTTGACCCACTGAACAAAATAACAATAGTTAAGTCTTCATTTAACAGTTTATTTGACAATGATACAGGTTCTTACACATGTAAAGTCAACCCCAAAAAGATGTAAACACGGACTAGGAACCATTTCATTGTCTACAACCATTATATACATAGGCCGGATACATAATAATACAAACACCCTGTTGCCAAAAGTAGGTACACAGACTGACAATATCATACGACTTGCAACGATTGACATGTCTTGAACTTCGTTTGATAGAAGAACAAAAACTTTATTTCTGTCCTTTTCATTTCATGCGTGACGTCAGTGATTTGTTTTTTGTTGAACTTGAAATATATATAATCTAACGAATGATGCTTAGCTCTTTAGGCGTAAGGTGACGGCGCGGCGGAGGTGCAGTGCAGGCGTGGAAAGTATAACGAAAAAAAAGAACGGCTTGCCTGCGCCGCGCCGCTTGAGCGTAATTCACGACAGCTCGCCTAGGTATATTTTGTATGAAAACGTTTTGAAGCGGCATCATGCCTGCACCGCGCCGTCACCTTACGCCGTTTCTGTATAATTCGCGCCAAAGGTGGGCACGCTTTTACTCATGGGGGTAGGAAGAACCCACAGAACGCCACCTGCTACGATCCTTACATACTCCTTTTGCCGCGTCCACGTTCATACGTAGATTATTCTGTTAATTATTCCAGCAATCAGGTTTATAATTATTTTATCAGGCCTGGTACGTCGGTCTTGTATCAGCATGATGTAAGATTACTAGTTATTATTGAGTTTTACACCGGGTTGTGTTTTTAAATAAGAGCCAGTTTAAGCCACTAAACATCCGAAACTACGACCAACTAGCGTAACATCCATTCAAGCCATTGTTTTAATATCTTGTTAAATATTATGGAACGCAAATAAAGAGTAAATGAGGGTAAATTATATACCTCTGCCTAAATCATCAGGAAATCCAGTATTTTCCAACGGAAAACAAATGGAACTCAATTACAACCTGACCTGACTTTTAACCTGAGTGTTTTCAGTAAAAGTGAACTTACCAACAGAATACATGACGAGAGCATGTTCGTTTACTGTAGCGTTATTGAGGACGATGGACTCCTTGATCCGGACGCCTGCCTTGATCGTCACTCCTGCGCCGATCGACACGTTCGGCCCAATCTGTGTGGAAAAGACATTTTTGAACGAGTGTACTATCGTTTAGCTGAAGTTATGACCAGAAAGCTTAGTGACATTCGGTCAGTGGTAACGTTGATGACCAAGTCAAAAACTACTTTGTTGAATGGTTAAATTAAATTCACTGGCGAAACCGCAGATGTGATGTGATTGATATCTTTGCCAAACTACTTGGCAGTATATGATTAGGTATAAATGAGACAAAAGATGTAGTATAGTCTGGTTATAATTATCCAAAGGTGCATCTTATATACTAACGACTACGTGACGATAACAGACAGTAGAAACATTTAATAGATATTGAACGTGCGATAAAGAACATAAGATTGCGATGTAGATTGTAGATACAGCACAAAGATATTGTACTGTAACAGTACACCCCCCTTTAAAAGAAAAAATAAATAAATATTATGGTAATAGTGTTTACAATATAAATTTGATCTAGACCTTACTAGTTATTTGCTGATGTATATAAATAATAATGCTATTGTACGCGGTGGAATTTGATGACGCCTGTTGTGGTGTTATTTGCTGACGTCTGTAATTTTGACTTAGCTGTTGCACGAGTGTTTATTATTTTTTATAGACGTACTACTGGCTTTACTTTACGTCCCGATCGTGTAGTGTACGTGTGTGAATGTCTGTCGTAATCCTTTGAATCTGGCACGTAGTTTGATTCGTCATTGATCATGAATGCTGGTTTCAATCTATCAATTGATATCACTGTCTCTTTATCTCTAATTCTAATGCAAAATGTTTTATCTGTTTTACTAATTACTGGGTAGGGTCCCTCATACGGCGGTGTCAGGGCTTTCTTCATTCTATCACACCGAACAAATACGTGTGACCATTCTTTGAGTTCGGGATGCACAAATATAGCTTGGTTATGGTTTTTTCTTTTCGGAATTGATGTCATTTGTGTGATGTCCTTTTGAATTTGTTTTACAAATTCTTCGTACGTTGATAACTGTGCTGCTGATGACTCAAAAAATCCTCCAGGGAGTCGTATTGGCGTTCCATATGTCATCTCTGCTGAACTATAACCTGTGTCTTCTCGCAAGCTACTCCGCAACCCGAGTAAAACTGTTGGGATTTCCTTTAACCAATTTTCGTTGGATTCTCTTGTCATTAACGCTACCTTTAAAGTTCTATGAAATCTCTCTATCATTCCATTGGATTGCGGATGATAAGGTGTTGTCCTAATTTTATGTATTCCCAAAAATTGTGAGAGTGACTCAAATATTCTTGATTCAAACTGTCGGCCTTGATCCGTAGTAATGCGCAATGGACATCCAAAACGAGTAATCCATCCTTCGAAAAGTGTCTTGGCTACTGTTTCTGAAGTTATATCTTCTACCGGAAATATTTCGGGCCATGACGTACAACGATCTATGATCGTGATTAAATATCTCTTCCCTTGTGAAATCGGAAGTGGTCCGACGATGTCAATATGTAAATGTTCAAAACGTTGCGCTGTCATAAATGTACCAGGAGGTGATATCGTATGTCGTTGTATTTTTGATTTTTGGCAGGCTATACATGATCTACACCAATTATTGATATCTTTGTTCATATACGGCCATAAATACCTTTGGGTTATCATTTTTCTCGTAGTTCTTTTTCCTGGATGGCTCATACCATGAATGGTATCGAAAATTTGTTTGCGAAAATGCTTTGGTAAGTAGGGGCGGCTTTTTCCAGTAGACGTGTCGCAGGTGATGTTTATTGTGGAACCCGGAAGCGTAATGTTTTTGAATTTTAATCTTTTATTGTCATGTAATTTACTTAGTTCATTATCTGTTGATTGACATTTTTCCAATTCAGCGTAATCGATAGGTGATGGCACGTATATTTCCTCTATTCGAGATAAGGCATCGGCGGTAATATTGTCACGTCCGTTTATGTGTTGGATGTTGGTACTGTATTGTGAAATGAAATCTAACTGCCGGACCCGTCGCGGTGTATCGTTTGATGATGGTTTTTGGGAGAATGCGTATGTCAAAGGTCGGTGATCCGTAAATATTGTAAATTCTCTTCCCTCGATTAATCTGTGAAAATGTTTGACGGCCATGTATATTCCTAACAGCTCTCTGTCAAACGTAGAATATTTTTGTTGAGTTTCGCTCAATTTTTGTGAAAAAAAACCTAATGGTTCCCAATTGCGTCCGGATTTTTGTTGTAAAACTCCACCAACGCAAGTAGCACTAGCGTCAGTCATGAGCGCTAGTGATGCGTTGCGGGAAGGATGCGCTGTTAATACTGCGTTTTTCATGCTTTCCTTGCATTTTTCGTAAGCTTTGTCTGCTTCCGTTGTCCAAGGAACAGGTGAATTATCGTTCTTTTTTGAACCATGTAGATATTCGTTTAAAATTCTTTGATTTTCCGCTGCGCGTGGAATATTACTTCTGTAGAAATTGACCATGCCCAAAAATCTTCTTAATTCTTGAATTGTTTTCGGTTTGGGAAATTCCATGATTGCTTTGTAATTTTCTTCGGTAGGTTGTATTCCTTGGCCCGTTATATGATAACCTAAGAAATCTATTTCCCTTCTGAGAAATTCGCATTTTTCGAGATTAATGGTTATTCCATTCTCGTGTAAACGTTTGAAAACCGTTTCTAAATGCTGAAAATGCAAATCTTCGTTGTCCGATGCGATGAGACAGTCGTCTACATAAATAAATACGAAATTTAAATCTCTAAATAAGGAATCCATGAATCGTTGAAATGTTTGTGCCGCATTGCGTAATCCGAAAGGCATTCTTAAGTACTCAAAAAGTCCGAAAGGTGTGATGATGGCTGTTTTCTCTATATCTTTAACAGGAATACAGTGGTATGCTTTGCGTATATCTATCTTGCTTAGTATCTTCTTATTTTCTAATATGTATGTAAAGTCAGTTAATCTTGGTAGTGGGTATTTGTCCGGTACTGTTGTGCTATTGAGCATTCGATAGTCTCCGCACGGTCTCCATTCGCCGTTTTTCTTTTTTACCATATGTAATGGGCTATCTGACGGTCGGCAAATTCCGAGTTCTATCATATTTTGAAATTCCTTTTTGGCTATGTCGTATTTTTCTGGAGGTAATGGTCTTGCCCGAGCTGCGACGGGTGGTCCTGTAGTGATAATGTGGTGTTCAATCTTATGTTTGGGCGCATTGCGTAGAGAGGACTCTTTCGTGATGTCTTCGTATTTGTTTAAAAGTTGCGTAATACGTGGATTCGTTCCCACTGCGATAGTACGAATTGTTTGCTGTGTCGCTTTTTCTGAAGTTACATGCGTTGTCAGCCCTGTAACTCTGTCGATAAGTTTGCGACCTGCTATGTCGACTAATAGTTTATAGTGCTCTAGAAAATCTGCTCCAATTATTGGTTGTGTAACATCGGCGATTATAAAATTCCATCTATAACATCGTTGTAGTCCTAAATCCAAGGTAAGCGTCTTCTCGCCGTAAGTCCTAATTTTAGTCCCATTTGCAGCGTATAGTGTGTATTGTTCATTTTGTAAAATTGAATATCTCTGTTGCTTGCTAATGACTGAGATATTTGCGCCCGTGTCAATCAAAAACTTCATACCACTTTTTCGGTCGGTAATGGTGAGGCGATTGGATGGGTGGATTGCACAGAGTTTCGCCGTTGTCTGTGCTCTTATTCGTTTCCCTGGTTCCGTACGTAAGTCATTGGTTTCCAACCGCATGGTTTAATGCAGTTCCTTGCATATTTTCCGAATCTTTCGTGGTAGTAACAAAATCGATTTGCTCCTCTATAGTTTGTTCTCGGCCTCATAACCGGGAATTGTTGACGTTTCTTGAAATGATTGTGCGTGTTGGGTCGATAGCCAAATTGACCTTGCTGAATTGCGTCAATATCTATCTGTAATTTTGCTAGCTGGGTTAAAATGCATGCTGTATTGTTGTCGCTTGAAGTGTCGTTGCTAACAGCTGATATTTCGGTTACTTTTGAATTCATTATTACTTTGTCTGCAATTTGGCTCAGTTTGTCAATTTCCATGTCTTCCGTAACTGCTAGAACCGTAGTAACTGATGTTGGTAAAAGCCTGAACCATAGTAGTTTAATTGTTTCGTCACTGATTTTTCCTCTCCCGAGGACTCGCATTTGACGTAATAACTGCGAAGGTTTTTGATCACCGAGTTCTGTCTCTGATATTAATTTTTGAAACTGTCGCTGTTCTGTTTCTTCGTAACAATCAATTAAACGTTCCTTGATGTTTTTGTATTTATCTGTAGTCGGTGGTGAAGTGATTAGGTCACTAACCTGTAGTATTTCTTCCTTGGATAACTTTGCTATTACTGTACAGTATTTGTATTCGTCTCCTTGCTTCTGTGGTGCTAATATGGCTTCTAGTTGCGTGAACCATAATCTTGGTTGGTCTTTCCAAAATTCCGGAATGCGGGATAAAACCGAGGTGCCAGCAGCTACTCCAAGTGTTCCTTGCTGATTTATGTTCGCCTTGCACGGTGATTGTGCCATGTTTCTTGCTGCGTATTCGTTCGTCGGGGTCACCAATTTGCCAAACTACTTGGCAGTATATGATTAGGTATAAATGAGACAAAAGATGTAGTATAGTCTGGTTATAATTATCCAAAGGTGCATCTTATATACTAACGACTACGTGACGATAACAGACAGTAGAAACATTTAATAGATGTTGAACGTGCGATAAAGAACATAAGATTGCGATGTAGATTGTAGATACAGCACAAAGATATTGTACTGTAACAATATCTAACGAAAATAAACGAAAAATAAATTTGAAGAACTACAACTGACTACGGGGTCAACGTACATGGTACGTTAGTTCTTCAAATGTGTAGTCATTTGAAATTATGAGTTTAGAAAAAAAAAAAGTTGGTTTTATCGTTATTAGATACCACGTCTCCGGAGTTTCTCTAGCTAATTTAATTTGACCCCATACATTTCTGACGTGTTATTGTTATGTCCATCCCATGTATCACTTACCACGGCAGTAGAGTCAACATTAGCAGTAGGGTGTACGAAGACATCGGCCAGTATAGTGCAGGGTGTGGGCCTAGCCTCGCGGTCTCGATGTAGCTCCAAGTAGTGGCGGTTTGCGTAGATCGCGGAGCCAGCTGTCTTCACTTGAGACCACCAGTTTGTTATCTGAGTAGATAAAATAAATTAATGCCTTCTAAATTAATTCCTGAAAGGTTTAATGGCGTTCGTATAGTCCTCGCACTTTATTGATTAAAATAAAAAGGAGGAGCTCATGGCTAAATAATAACAACCGCTCGGGTCGATCTTTAGGTTAAGCCGTGCTTGCCTAGGTTGGTCTGTGGATGGGTGGGTGACCACCCATTACATACCGAGTGTCCTTCGTACCTTGGATAGCACGTTAAGCCGTTGGTCCCGGGTGTCATTTGTAGATCTTTGACAGTCATAAGGTAGTCAGTGGCCCAAAAATTCTGACAACCAGTCTTACCAAGGTGTATCGTATTACCCAGTACTAACTGGGTTGTGGAGGTCAGATAGTCAGTCGCTCTATGTAAAATACTGGTATTCAGCTGAATCCGGTTAGACTGGAAGCCGACCCCAATATAGTTGGGAAAAGGCTAGGCAGATGATGACTTTATTGATTTAAAATGTTATGTAAAGAATGCCTCAAACTCGTCTCATCTGCGACCAATGTGAAATGCGTTTGTCAAAAAAGGTAACTGCAAAATTTTGGTCAGATACCTACAGTTTATGGTCTATGGTAGAGGTAACATGATTGTAACGTACTCACTTGCATAGCATATAATTTATTGGTTCCTGCCAGCTGCATCAGCACATCTTGCTCAAAAGACATGTATCCAGGGTGGGGACTGGTCTGGCCGTTACCACTAAAACACAAACAGATCATTTTAGAATAATTAACTATATTAAAAGAAAACTAAAATTACAGTGTTTCGTGTTTATTCAGGAACACTCTCTATGTATTTTGTCTCTGGTTTGGGGCCACTGTAATATTTTTCGCGATAGTTTTTTTTATAGTTTTGCCTGTTCGGGGTCCTGAGTTCGATGCCCAGATCGGAAAAAGTGTTATTGGGTTTTTCCACCAGATATTTCTCAGTAGTAGCTACGGAGTCTGGATTTGTGCCCCGTTGTTGAGAAGGCTCGCCCCCTATTACAAGGGACTTACAAATAACTGGCTAAATATGGGTTACCATTAGATACAGCTCTGCCTAATAATTGAGGATTACAGGCGTTATGTTATGTTACCTGTAGAACCCATCCTGCTTCTTCTGGAACGATTCAGCCATAGTCTGGAACACCTGCAGCGAGCACATGTACACGCCGCAGTTGATGAGCGTGGACACATAGCTGTTGGGCTTCTCCACGTAGTGGGTGACCGACTTCGTGGCTGGCTCCCGGACCATGCAGCCGTAGTGGACTGACTGCTGTCGGGTCGCTTCCGTGCCCATTATTGTTACCTGTGAGAAATTGAACAAACATAGAACATACTAGCCTTGCTTTACGTTAGGTTTGCATGACATATCATTTGACATTTGTGAGTAGGTGGTTGGAAAATAATATTATGCAGTTCATATCAAGTCTCGTGATGCAATCGTTGGTGCGAAAAACATTAATTTGTTTGAATAGGTGTAATAAAAATATTCTGTGAATATCAATGAGCCACAAAGGTTAACTTACAATGGATATGTTAAGGCTAAAAGCCGAAGTAAGGTTACACTTAGTTCTAGCCGGCTTTACCTAAGTGCGGCGGGTAACAGTTTGTTATAATGCAACCAATTTGGAGGTAGCGCTCGCCGGCCACTGCCGCGGCACCGCTCGCTGCGCTCGCTCGGCTTGCGCGCGTTTGGTCCCAGTTCTAACCTAACCTAACTTAATCCATTTGGTCAGTGTGACCTACCAATAAAAAGGATAGTTACCGGCCGCAAATAGGTTTAGCCGGCTAAAACTAGGTGTAACCTTACTTAATCGGCTAGAACTAGGTGTATACATAAATACACAAAGAACATGAAATCCATTTTCTGGAACAAGGTTAGTGTTTAGATAGGCTTATTGATTAAGTTAATAAAGTTCATTTTCGAATGAAACACTTCTGTCTGTACTTGAGTATGTTTAAGTTTGCTGTACAGATCTCAGCCTTATTGATCTGTCCTCTAGTTTAAAGGTATCAATAAGAAAGAAAGAAAGAAAAAAAAAAGTAAAGTAAAGTAACAAAAAGAAGAAAAGTAAGAAAGAAGAAGAAGAAAATAGAAGAAGAAAAAAAAAGTGTATTCAATCTTACCAAAGCATCAGCCCTCTCCTCATGGAAATGCAATAGCTCCTTGAGAGGGAAGTCAGCACATACATCTCCGTTCAGCAAGAAGAATGCTGAAGGGTTGCCAGCTCGGACTTGATCCCTGAAGTGATAGAGACCACCACCAGTGCCCAGGGGAGTGAACTCTTGTAGGTATCTGTAATTTGAAAGAGAGCACATGAGATCTTGACTTTAAAACCTTAAAGATCCGAGTAATATTGTAAATACATAGTACCTGAGCGACCAAGTTCTGCTCGCATAAAAATCGAGAAAACGAATTTTCTTTCATACAAACCTTCTCTTGAAAATAGCGAACACAACAAAAAACAACCAGCCAAATCAGTTGAGTCATCCTGAAGTGATGCTCCGTCATACATGATTTTCGTATATTTATAGGGTGACTGGTAATTAGTGACCGATAATTAAACATGTGATTGTACTTATGATAGCAAACAACTTTCCCAAAGAAGCTAATAACACAACAGCCGTGTGGATTCCACTCGCGCGCTCCTCTGACCTATTAGCTGTTAGCCGCGTGACGCCGTTTTGTCTCATTACTATCGTACCATGCAACAGGCAGAGCACCCTCGCGGCTCGCAAATTCATAAGGCTGTTGTGTTATTAGAATAAAAGTGAATGAGTAATAAAAAAATGGTTCTTTGGTAGTTGTTTGTTATCATGAGTACAATCACGTGTTTAAGTATCAGTGACTAATTACCGATCACCCTATATATTTTATTTTAATGCAAAAGTAACTCAGTCTGTATACCTGTCTTGTATTCCACACATGTAGAAGACAATTGGCTGGGTTAGGACATACAATACTTTCATCCCCATAGTATGTTCCTTGGGACAATTTCTTACCTCAATGGAGGCAAAAACAAATAAAATCTTAAAAAGTATAAAACATGATATTCACCTAATAATAATATGATATTCCTTCTGCATATCATTGACAAACTGTGCCATTGTGTTGGTGGTATAAGCTCCAATGATGAGGATCTCCTTGCAAGCCTCCAGCTTGGCACAGGCCTCCACATGGTGCTGGATCAGAGGGAGCCCTGCTATCGGAAACAGGGGCTTTGGTGTGTCTAGAGAGAGAGGGCGGAAGCGGGTGCCTGAAAACGGAAAGATTACACATTTTTACCATTACGTAAGAGAAAAAGGGAACTTCGACACATCATTTATATAAGTGTCGAATCTGCCTTGAGCAAGCATGGTGATCAATTTGAGATGAGGCCTTTGCCCTGCCATGGAACAGTAATCTTCTTCTTAGCCCAAAACTCAGCCATGCAAACCCCGCTCACTGATGCAGTAAGTAGATCATCAAGAGCGCAGGTGAGAGAGCATGCGGTGCAATATGGAACGTTGGTCATTGTCTGTGGGAAGACGCCGCATACACACTTGAGGTCTGAGCTGTCAATGAACCAGAAATAAGCTAGTATTATAGCAATATTGTAAGGAATTGCGTAAAAGATATTTTTTCAAACATCAAATATTCTTTTGTATTGCATTCAATGATTCAACATCATCATTCTGTTGTCCAAACCTCAATTAATTCTTACAATAGAAAGACACAGACATTCTCTAGGACATGAAGATTAATGCCAAGAATACTTATCAGTAATTGATATACTTTAATTTAAGGAAAAATTCGGGGGTAAGGTTTAGAATCGCGTCCTCCGAATTGGGAGGTGTGGGAGGTGGGAGGGGGAGGGGGGGGAGTTGTAGTGTCACCCCCCTCTTCCCCCCTCTGCCGGAGGCGAATAGTTTTTTTTTTATGAATTTTTAAAAACTCAATTTGGTGTTATGTTTGCTTAATTTTTAAATTAAATTTTTGACATTATAAACCTGATTTACAGGGGAGAGAGTTGAGTTAGTTGTTGCCAGTCAACGTGGCGAAGTCGAGGGAAGCCCGGTCGCCGGAGCCCCGCTTCGCGGGGCTCCTACTTCTGAATGGTTTACAAAAAAAATAACCACGAAGGGGATGGCGGGGTCTAATCGCTCGCTTCGCTCGCTCACTCGACCCCGCCATCCCCTTCTAACCTAACCTGTCCAAGTCGGGGTGCCCCAGGTCCCGAGCTCGCTTCGCTCGCTCTTGCACTTAATGAAACACGAAACACACTTTAATTTATAAACATAATTTATAGCTTCCACCATTTTAAAAAAAGTGTCTTTTCGATATTTCATTCAAAAACATATTATATTTATTACGCATTTTGAGATGATTTTGACAGATGTAACGTCAAAAACGTTAGACTTTAGTTAAATATTCATTCTGTTTCACGTTTAGTTAGTGATTTACCAATATTATTAGAAAATAATTTTAAATATTTCCGGCAGCTAAAATCGCATGGGGGCGCTTCAGATAAACCCCCTTGACCCCCCCAAAGTGACAGAATCCTCGAATTCAGAGGACGCGATTCTAAACCCAACCCAAATTCGGAGATTGTTAGATAATAAGAAAAACTAAGACATGTCATAATGGAACTTTAGTGTTAGCCGTTATTGATCATAGATCCTTATCAAACAATATCGACTTGAGACCATATCTATGTACTTTAAAGTAGTTATAAGTATCAATACACTTCATGCAGAATATATGGCAGAATATATGGCAGAATATTGTTATTTTATTTACATAACCTTCACACTCAGAAAAATTGTCTTCTAAAGACAAATAGAAACTTTCACATAATTAGTAGCTATACTAATTAAGTAAAGGTAGTTTCTAAATATAATATAATTACATATAATACGTATTTATATGTTTTATTACAATTTATTGATAAGAAAAGCCGGTGACGTCGACGCGGATGTAAAAAATCTTACCTTTTTGCGGTCCTCCAATAAGTATGACAGCTTTCAACATTGTAAACACTTTTCAACCTTTTAAATGAAGATTAAAATCCTTTATAGCTTACTTGTAATTATCTATTTATTAGTTTACAACAATCAAGACGTTTTTTAGGCGTACACAAAAACACGTCAGTCTGTTTTTAAATGTCAAGTGGGTTGTCAAAGTTAATTGACAATGACAGTCATTTTAAGCAGGGCGAACAAGGTATTTGAGTTTAAAAAAAGTTTTGTTTTGTATTTTTCTCATTTATTATTTGTATTTTACAAGCTTTTGCCTTTTGTACCCAATATATCTATTTTTATAGGGCGAATTTAAAAATTTACCGCGATCGTAGTTGATCCGTCAACAAAACAACTAGTCTGTCGTCAGTCATGGTCTGCAAAACTGCCTCTGAACGTTTTAAATGTCTGTCACCGACCTATAAAAGAAGTTGAAAGTGGCACAATCAAATCCACTACTCCACCACCACCATGGGCGTACCCAGCATTTTTTAAGGGGTCGAGCAGAAATAAATAAACTAAATAGTAGGAAATTAAAAATTCTTGGTATTTACTGACTGATACGTTTTATTGACTGCAATACACTTTATTTCAATAATAAGCGAGGGTTCTGGCTAAATCGAGCTAAAATTTCTTTTTCAAATGTACTACTCTGTCAAGAAAGTACCGGGAAAGTTATTTTATCGCCTTCAAAGTATGCTCCTTCAAAAACGATACACTTACGCCAACGAATAATCCTATCATCAAAATATTTTTAAAAGTTTTTTCCAGAATTGAGTTCAGTTCTCGCTGCGAATTCTCCTTTATGTCTTCCACCGAATGAAAACGGGTGCCACGAAGTGGTAATTTGAGTTTAGGAAAAAGAAAGAAGTCGGCTGGAACTACATCTGGTGAATAAGGTGGTTGCTCGATGGTATTTGTTAAGTTTTAGGTAAAAAATTTCACGAATATTTAATTTTGTCATTATATTAATTTTGACTAAAAAATCTTAGCTTCGGGTCAGGGTGGGGCAAGTGCCCCACCTGACCCACCCTGGATACGCCCATGACCACCACTACCACTGTCTTCTTAGAGGTCACTCAATGAATGATAAATTCCCATAGATCTAATCTAATCCTAATGAATGAGTAGAAAGTGAGAAACCTAAAGACAAAAAGTGACAAAGATATTTTACGTGCTACGTGGTCAAATAAAAAAACAGTAAGTAGATGTATAGACTCGTTCGACAAACTTGAACACTTTTAAGGTAGGTACCTACGACATAGAAACCTACTACGGTTAGTGACCACAAATTCACTTCATGTCGGCCTGTCCGTCCATTCGTAGTGAAATGTATTGTTGTGCCAGCACTGCATGTCAAGCACAATGACAACTTAAACAGACGCGTGTCGTAAGTTACGTCCACTATAAAATCGATAACGTATCGAGCGTCATAATAGTGGACAGTATCGAATGCCTAAGTAGGTGTATTGAGTCCGGAAGCAGATGCAGATGGAGACAATGTTTTTGAGTGTTCGGTCATTCAAATCAAATCAAATAATTTATTCGTAAAGTATGGGTTAGTAGGTGATATATATAAATGTTAAATTACATAATATAACAGTAAGAATCCTCATATTGACCATTTCTGGTATACGAAAAATAAAATAAAAGCTTATAACAAAGAAACGAATGGGTGACATATTCATCGCTTTGTTTTTCTAACTTTTTGCTGATTAGGTAGCTTAAAACAGAAAAGATCTCTACCTACTAATTCACAAACTAACAAAAAATAATTTGATAAACCTATAGGTTTTAGTCTATGATATAGACCAAAACTATGACTTAGACCTGTGCTATTATCCCGCTCATAGAATAGACTCTATCCTATAAGTGGGATAATAGCACAGGTCTAAGTATATTAAATTGATGATAAAACCCAAAACCTACCTAGGTTTTAAGTTTTATTCCTGTGCTTAGGCAATATCTAATGCAGGCGCTACAAACAGGATTGCCGTGCGGCTGTCGCATTACGCCCCGTTCACGACCTCTGGCAATGCCGCTCGCGTCAAGCGACAAGCGTGGGTCACTCTGGTTTCCTTAGCGCGAGTACTGTCGCTTCACAAATCGCGTCTCGATGATTCATGGCATGCTCTCATCAACTTTCATTTATTTACTCGGCCACCGTCGCTGTAACGGGTAGCTCGTATCAGGAGGTTGGATCCGGACCTGAAAGAACTGTCGCATTGTTGAACTCATGTTCTACTTACGTTCCCTAGGAAATGCAAATCAACACCACTCATTCATCAGCACTCATTTGGTAAATTAGATACACCTGACATGAACCGTGTAAGGGCACAGCAATTTTCCAAATCAAATATAAATCCGTGATTTCTGGCAAAATCTGGATAGCAAATCTGTTCAGTAAAACCTAATGGATCATGTTTGCCCTTTACGTAGATTACAAATTATTATCCTCTAATAATCCGGTAAATTGTTGTGAACATAAACATGTTTTAGCCATTGTAGGCGTAATCCCTTGAGCCCTCGGTTGCTATGGACAACCAGAATCAAATAAGCCCTGAATATAAATGGTGTGGATTTCAAAACGAGTTGATAGGTTGTAAACATCTGTCTTTATTATCTAAAATGGAACGGTAGTTAATTAAAGTATAATGGGTGTAAAAATACCCTTAACGAACCCGAGAAGCACCCTGTTCTTTCCGTCATTTCGATCATTTTTATGTTCTGGGCCATACCTGGGAACCTTCTAGTTACGGACACATTGAAGGTCAAAGTTCCAACTTTATCACACGGTTTTTTTGTACTACCTAGTTTTAAATGTTAGAATTACTTTAAAAACCGCACTGTATAATGCATCCATCTTCAGCACAATGTTTTGAGAGTGTTACATTGCGTCTTACGGGAAAACGTGATTTTTCACCCCAAAAAAAAATGCTTGGTTGACGGCTTTGTGATACAAGGTTGATTGTCTAGCGATACTTCCCAGGTGTGTTAGGTAGGTATAGAAACTATTCAAATGGTTCCGCTGGACAAGGGGTCCTAGGGGCGGTAAAAAGATCGTCTACGTCTGCATCTTGACTTCGTAGGTTCTTCGTAAGTTGTAGTATGCTCTGACGTCATCCGCACGTAGGTATAGCAAGAGCTAAATCGGAACGGAGTGAATTGGAAATTCAAACGCTAGATACCGTAACATAGGGACAGGGAGTGACCACGTCAACCGACGCGGAATCGGCTTCAGCCCTTCAGCCGATCAGAAAGAGCTTTACGAGTATGTCCGTCTCGAGGACTCTCCCTAGTTTTATTAGGTAGTCTCTGAAAAAAGATAAACAAGGTGGAAGGAACACCGACGTTGAAACGGTTACCAAGTATTCAGTACACCATACTGAACCCCGCCACAGAAATGTTTCTTCGGTAATTTAAAAAAAATGGCTGTTCCAAACATTTTGACCGTGTATTGCAAAATTAATTTAATAACTGACGAAAAATTTCTATGTAGGGGGGTTCAGAATAATGTACCTGCCTATTGAATACCGTTTAGTCCACTCTCGGCCCCTCGACTCCCAAAAAATAATGTGTCCACTGGAACCCTAACTATAGTTTATTCTGGACCCTTGGGGGTCAAGAGTGGATTTTATTTTCCAGCCAAGTTTTAGTTTCCTCTCGACCCCCAAAGTACAGTTACCTACGATGATAAATCATCAGTCTACCATGTTTTAGCCTCGGTGTCCCTTCTTCCTCCATTTCTGTATAATCTACTTCCTTATGATTCTATAATATACAAATTATCTAGCAAGTACAGGAGTCCTGAAATCTGAACAGCCCACTGTTAAAATCCGATCAAACCCACAAAGCGAGATAGATAATCCTCTGATTTGGCAAGTTCACTAGATAGTCTTTTGTTTCATTTTCTATAGAAACTCGGGAGTGATTCAAACGATAGAGACTGAATGCACGTACCGTACCAAGAAATACATTTTGATATAGGTTACTTTCCATTACTACATACATTGCTCTTTCAACAATTCGCCAAACCCCGATTATCATAACAAAACGCGCAATGGAATGCAAAATTCTAGTTAAAACGATGCTGTCGTTTTTAAAACAGTGTGTCGTGGTGTAGAGTTGTTTAATTACGTAGAATGCTCTTGTTTCTAAATTCCACGTGGCAGCAGAGTCACCAAATTGGCACTCATTAAGACGTAACTGAGTTTCAACCGTGTGTGTCTGTCTAATTGTTTCAGGGAGGTATCTGAACAGATTGCCAGTGTGGAGCCACTCTGCAGGATATGCTCCACCTCGTGTCATGCCCATCCTGCAAAACCAGTTGCACCTACCAAGATTTAATTGAAGCAAATGTTAGAGCTGTGCAGGTGGCTACATACTGATCTAACACAATTTGAGTTCATCGACACGTAAAGAAGAAGGGAGTATCTGCCTAGTTTGTGGAGCTCGTGATTTTGTTATGAGCATTCCTATTGCAATTGCGTTTTCTGTGGGTTTGAATTTTAACCTAGACCACAATCTGCTTAATCTTCACACGTTTTTTTTTAAATCCATGTTTGAAACTTTACTTTAAATACATCCATGGCCCCTCTGCACCCCCTGTGCTATCCAATGCATTTATAAGCATATTGTTAAGTGCGTTTCATTGAGCGCTACCGACTACCGTAAAAAGAAACAGTCGTTTCCCTGCAATATTTTTTGCGTAGTGTTACTCAGTTAGATGTACAGATTGCTTGGTTGACGGTTTTGTGATGGGTCCTTTTACACCCTGTAGAAACTGATAGCTCTTAAGTCAGCTGTGGCAGAAGTTAACGGTCAATGCACGTTTGTTGCCACAAATTGAATATTAATAGTTAAGGGGGTGCCTCTTCAGTTCCATGAAAACAGCTCGACCATTTTTTGCACCCCAACTCGGATATGTTAGATCGAGAAAGAGTAATTTTGTTGATTGTTTTGTTGTTTTTTGTTATCAATCGAAAAAAATAGGATGCAAGAGCGAGCTTGAAAATTTTAGCATCCTCCTCGAACTTGATGGGTTTTCTTTTGCTCTTTATTATAGAAATAGGGCTAATTGCCTATTTATAAAGAAAAGCTTACAAACGAATAATTTAGGATATTCTCGGATAAATTAGGCGATAAGCGAAGCGAGCTCGAAAATTTTTGCTTTCCGCTTCGGATAGATTGGTTTCTCTATAGTTATCCAAGATTTCGCACCCTCCCCCTGCCTAAAGCCGCAACGATGGAAGACACGAGGCGTAAGCAACCTGTGCATGATTTGTTCATAGGAAAAGAGTAGAGGAGGACACTAAATTGATTGACAAGGTGGACAACTTGGACAGAAACCAAGACGCCTTAAGTTTTAATTAACATAGTACCTAACATATTATAAAAATCTAAATCCTTTCTATGTTGGGTGACTGGTAATTAGTGCCCGATACTTAAATACGTGATTGCACTCATGTTAACAAACAACTTTCCCAAAGTTTTTTATTATAATCATTCACTTTTATCACAATAACACAATAGCCGTATGAAATTCGCGCGCGCGCGCGCCTTTATCCTATCAGCTGTTAGCCGCGTGACGCTGATCAGTCTCATTACTATCGTACCGCAAACTTTCCCGACAAGGGGGTGCAAGTGCACCCCCTTGCACCCTGCTGCCGGCGCCCATGTAATAGGTACATACTGCGAACCCCAGATATGGCTGGCGAAGCGATACCATGCTTTGTAGGTAAATCTATTGTCAAACTAACTAGTAAGAGACATTATCAGTTCAATACAACGCCAAATATTTATGCTCACAAAATGCTATTCACCACAGACCTACTATTGGAAATGTCCGATGCAACGGGCATTTTCAATATGCCAGCACTGATGTATCGAACTATTCATGTTTCAAACAATTATAGTCCACATTGGACATTTCAGAGCATTTCATCACTAGGTATATCGGTAGGTAAACTGAAGCTTCGCAAATATGGTATTCATGCGGTTGAACTTGGGAATTGTAAATGCGGGCTGAAGGTACATATGGGTACACATTAGTAGGTACGTTTTCTGGACGATCCAATCGATTGGTATAATTATGGGTTGACTCAACTCAACTCAAAGCATTTATTTCAATTAGACCATAACAGACACTTTTGAATGTCAGAAAAACAAAGAACGCGAAGCTACAGTCCCAGACATAAGGCATAATTCCAAAGCGTAGATCTTTATGGAGAAGAATGGGCAAGAAACTCCATGGACACTCTTTTCAATCAAAATATTTTTTCAAGATCTTGGTTACATCATTCATGTTGAGATAATACATATTATGTGAGAACGATTTAGAAAAACATGCTCATTAAGAGCGTCCAGAGTAAAATATTAGATCAACAATTTAAAAACAACGTAGTTAAAATAAACCGTGGTAGCTAAGAGATGACCAGTCTGACCAACTGACAGCGCCCGTTCACGAACATGACGCATGGATCAGCACCATTCAACTCAACCATTTTGAAGGGAACTAAATGATCCGACACACCCGCCACCATCAGCGAGACATTTGAGTCAGCAAGACATTCGTTGATTTGGTGTAAGTATAGTAGGAAGGTATACATCAAATGTCTCGCTCTCTTATAATATCATTATGGGGAATACAGTGAAATTGAACACTTTCATGCAAATATTTACATAATATGTCTAATGAAAATGTTTAATCCGAGTAGTTCGCAGAATTATGATAGGTAGCACGAAGTAGATATACACATATGGTTGAATTATGTAGGGTGAACATGTAGAAATTCAAAAAGTCCTGACAGCTTGCTTTTTAACCTGTGCCTTTATCTGTCTTTTTTGACAGTATTTGCATAACTTTTTATTTTTCATCTTATAAGGTTGAAAAGTGGTCGACCCTCATTGAGCGCGGTAGTACAGTATCACCACTTTAAGTTTGCAGTCGAAGGTGGCGCTGCTTGTCAAAAAAAATGCTTCGATATGTCTAACTTCGTACAATTAATTTAATTCCATGTTTTCCCGCTTGTACAGCTAAGTTGGTTGAAGTGTAGATATTTTACTGAAGTAGCTATCAGTGACTAGGCAGTCAGTAATTGGTCCGTATCGGTTTCTAAGTAAGAGTACTCCAATCTTGGCCGCATCATCGCTTCACGTCAGGCGAGTTGCGGCCAAGCACAAGCCCATTTAACCTTTTTACCGCCATTGTCACATATACGTGACAAGCAAGCGCGTGCCCTGTACGCCAAACGACATAAATATGTGACAAAATGGTAGGTGAAACTGTGGCGTGGTAACACGCGAGTGTGTTTATGCTCTGGCGATCAAAACGTTAATGAAAAAAAAACCCGAACCTTTTGTTCGGACAAATCCCAGACGGGGTTTGCAAAAAGACGGATAAATCCGGAAGGATGGTAACCCTAGTTCTGCGAAAATTCTTAATTAGAAATACTGGAATTGCTGGAAATGGATCTGTTCAAAATCGATTTAGAGAAAACTTGTGTTACTTAGTTACTAATTGGAGTTAGTTATAACCTTCATTAGCAAGCTGACTGTGAATACTTACATTGGCTATGTTTGAAAAGCATAAAAAAATTGCTGTTAAAAAATCATTCACTTCTTATCCTTTCATGTCATTCCTAATACAATCCGCCTTTTCTTTGAATCATTTGATATTAGTGCCTCGGAAAGCACGTCATCCGTTGGTACCGGCTGTCATTTGTAGATCTTTGACAGTCGTAACAGGTAGTCAGTGGCCTGAAAGTCTGACAACCAGTCTTAGGGGTATCGTATTACCTAGTACTAACTAGATTGTGGAGGTCAGATAGGCAGTCGCTCCATGTAAAATACCGGTATTCAGCTGCAACCGGTTAGATTGAAAGCCAACGCCAACATAGTTGGGAAAAGGCTAGGTAGATGCTGAATTGATACCAGTAAAGTTAGCGAATTCATGTCGCAACTATGTATTTAAAAGCCGCCGTCGCGTCGAAAATCGAACCAAAAGTATTGATAAAACAATGAGGTCTATTAACATTTCGGGTGCGTCCAAGGTGACCGTACTCCGGACTGGCTGCGGACAGTCCGGAGTTACGTCGCATCTACGCCGTAGCACGTAGCACCGGCAACGAATGAAAATGACTGACCATTTATTGGAAGCTAGGCTAAGTTCAGTAAGAGTTTGATAGTCTTTTTCTTTTTACGCTGTCTCATTTTTTTACTTTTTTTTTTTCAAGTATTTACTATCAAGATAATTAAAGAATTTAATGGAACAAAGATAACAAGACCCTTTGAGAAGAGCCCATACATTCAGGGTTCCGTACCCGAAGGGTAACCAACGGGACCCCTTACTAAGCCTCCGCTATCCGTCAGTCCGTCTGTCTGTCAGTGGGCTGTTTCTCCTGATCCGTAATAGGTAGACAGTTGAAATTTTCACAGAATATGTATTTCTGTTGCCGCTATATCATAAGCATAATCAGCCTATAATGTTCCCACTGCTGGGCCACAGACCTCTCTATGAGAGGGAATGGGCTATAATCCACAACGCGGGCAATGAGCAACTACAGTACTTTCACAAGCTATTAAGCCTTGTGTCTGTGACTGAAGCTTCGCTTTCTTTGTTTTTCGTGACATTCAAAGGTGCCTGTAATGGTCTAATTGAAATAAATGCTTTGAGTTTGAGTTTGAATAACAACAAATAATAGAAATTAATTAAAAATTAAAGGGGGCTCCCCTACTGCGATGGTACGGGGTATTTTCACTACCTTACTCGCACTTGGCTGGTTTTTTAATGCACGAGTCCGACTCGCACTTGGCCGGTTTTTTAATGCACGAGTCCGACTCGCACTTGGCCGGTTTTTGGATGCACGAGTCCGACTCGCACTTGGCCGGTCTTTTGATGCACGAGTCCGACTCGCACTTGGCCAGTTTTTTGATGCACGAGTCCGACTCGCACTTGGCCGGTCTTTTGATGCACGAGTCCGACTCGCACTTGGCCAGTTTTTGGATGCACGAGTCCGACTCGCACTTGGCCGGTCTTTTGATGCACGAGTCCGACTCGCACTTGGCCAGTTTTTTGATGCACGAGTCCGACTCGCACTTGGCCGGTCTTTTGATGCACGAGTCCGACTCGCACTTGGCCAGTTTTTGGATGCACGAGTCCGACTCGCACTTGGCCGGTTTTTGGATGCACGAGTCCGACTCGCACTTGGCCGGTTTTTGGATGCACGAGTCCGACTCGCACTTGGCCGGTTTTTGGATGCACGAGTCCGACTCGCACTTGGCCGGTCTTTTGATGCACGAGTCCGACTCGCACTTGGCCAGTTTTTGGATGCACGAGTCCGACTCGCACTTGGCCGGTTTTTGGATGCACGAGTCCGACTCGCACTTGGCCGGTTTTTTAATGCACGAGTCCGACTCGCACTTGGCCGGTTTTTTAATGCTCGTCTGGGGTCGTGATTCTAAGTAGCGACTGAAGTACCTACCCTACGTAGCAATTTACAAATTATTAGATACTTGTAAGTCATAAAAAGAAGTTTCTACGAATAGGATTTGTTAAACTTAATATTTTTATTTGACTTTGATGCAATTTTGAAGTAGAATTTAAAGTTGAAGCCGCATCAGAAGATCTAAATTTATTTATTTTCAGAGGACACTTAATGAGCTGTAATTTTATAAAAAATCTGTTTGTATTTTTAGCTATAATATAGGTAACTAGTGAGTATTTAGATATTGTGAGACAAGCCATAAGTTTTAAACCTCTGAGTCTGTTTCTAGAAAAGAGGTGAGAATCTACAAACGACTGAGCAGATTTGCTTGAAACATAGCTAAGAACTCTCACTACTATAGTTAAGACACCTTTCAAACAAAAAAAACTTTATCAAAATCGGTTCATCCGTTTCGCAGCTATGATGACACAGACAGACTCACAGATACACACTTCAAACTTATAAAACCCCTCTTTTTTGGTCGGGGGTTGAACAGTATTTGATTTACAAAATAATAATTTCATATTTCGTTTTTTTTTTAAACCGTACACCAGGTACGAAGGGCAAAGGTGTGAATATAACAAAACAAACATACCTCAAGGTCCCAGTGGCCCTCACACAGTGTAACGCCGTGCAGTAAATCAACTCTTTACTGCACTCGATTGAACCGAGGAAAGCGCAACAGACGACAAAATGAAATTATAAACTTGTTCGTTCCTACTTTGTAGAAACCTCGGGACAGTCTAGATTGTTGCGAGGGGTGGCAGGTTGGGGTGCGGGACTGTTCGAAAGAGATACCGCGGCCCTGGAACAAAAGGGCAAAGAAGGAACATGGATGGGTTTTAGTCAGTAAAAGTCTGACACTCCATTCCACTCCGCCTAGAGCAGGGGGGGGGGGGGGGTCATTTGAAGATTTCCCATCCGAAAAAAAAGGGGTTGAGAAAATGACGGAGACAACATAAGATAACATCACGCCTTGTAATCCCCGAAGGGTTAGGCAGAGGTGTACCTAATAGTACACCCACATTTCGCCAGTTATGTTTAAGTCCCATGTTTAGTGGACGAGCCTATTGTCATCTACCGGGCACAAATCCAGACTATATGGCTGCCACTGAGAAATTTCTGATGGAAAAACCCAATAACACTTTTCCCGGCTCGGGACTCGAATCTAGGACCTCATGCTCAGCAGTCGCGATTGCGACCTCTAGACCAACGAGTCGGCAGTATTTTACTAATAAATGGGCAGAAATTTTCGTGGAATTATTTAATACGGCTTAATTTATCTTTCGTTTGTAAATTCTTCATTGATTTTGACAACGAATGTTATATTGCCAGCATTTCAAACAGCATGATTTCCTTACAATCATTATCATTTTGTTCAAATATTCAGAATATTCGTTTGCCGTAACTTCGTTGTTACATACCGTGCTAATGAAGCCTCGCTCACAACCTCGGGTGATACAATTTGTGTCAAGCAGCACGCGTGCGGCATTTGTTTCTTTCGCGTGTTTACCATCACTCCGCCAGTTACGTCGCTGTTATTCATGACATGCTTTGAACTATTTCTTTCACTTGTTTTGTCCACTGTCTCTGTCGCAAGACCCGTGACGCTGAGGCATCTGTACCACCAACCGCCAACAAGAAAGTGTCATCATCTGCCTAGCCTGGAGTCGGCTTCCAGTCTAACCGGATGCAGCTGAATACCAGTATTTTACATGGAGCGACTGCTTATCTGACCTCCACAACCCAGTTAGTACTGGGTAATGCGATAACCTTTGTTAAGACTGGTCTTCAGACTTTTGGGCCACTGACTACCTGTAACAACTACAAATGACAAAGATCAAAGATCTATAAATTTCAGCCGGGACACTTAACATGCTTTCCGAGGCACGAAGGAAACTCGGTATGTAATGGGCGGTTACCCATCCACGGACCAACCTAGGCAAGCGCCGCTTAAGTTGAAGATGGACCCAAACGGGTGTTATTATTTAACCACGAGCTCCCGGAGAAAGCGACCATATATCGATTATTTTTACGGTCAAAATACGTACAAAATATTGTAGGTCCTGTGTCTAAGTGTATAAGAAATACGTACATACATATTAATAGGTTGATCGCCAACTGTTCACATGATAGTCCGGTTGAGCAGTTTTGTAACCTTATCGAGTTGAACTGCCAGTGACTCTACTTAAAAAAAAACCGACTGCGAGGACACTGTTGAAGAAACACCTCGTTTTTAGTCACTGGCTCTTCTCGGTTCTCGCTGATTGCGGGTGGTGACTGACGCCTAGAGCGTGTATTTCGTGGCCAAGAGTTAGTACAAAAATGTAAGATTATAGGTACGATGCCATAACGTGGGCTTTGAATTTTATTACGTCATAAAATTCCTGAACATTCGACCGTTCATTATTAGATCGTGAACGAGGAACAAAGAACGGACAGGACCGTGAAAACTTTCGTGATATTGATTTTGGCAAAATCAAGCAAATTAGTAGCGTAAAACGCGTGAAAAACGTTTTGTATGTACAGTCGATCTTTAGGAAACATAACAGCCATTTTGGCTGTTGCATGAGGTCCTAGGTTATTGGGCTTTTCCATTAGAAATTCAGCAGCATTATGGAGTCTGTGTCCACTTGATGTCTTTAGGCTCGCCCCATATCAAACGGGACTTAAATTTGATGAATGTGTAGTGATTTTATAAAATCAACTTTGCTTAGCCCCTTAGGAAAAACAGGTGTGATGTAATGTGTTTTTATTTTATAAATCACACTATTATAAACGCAAAAGTAATTTTGTTTGTAACTTTTTCTATACCGGCTGAATGAATTTCGATGTTTGATATATAGGGAGCCCATGACATGTATTAGGACAAGCTGTATCCCAGTAATACGGTCTCGTGGGATCCCTTCCACACATGGCCGAAACCGCGGTGAAAAGCTAGTAAATTAATATCTCCGTCTACTGCCAACCCTGAGTCTATAACAAAGTAGAGGAACTTGTTTGTTATTGAACCACAGAAAAGTAAAAAGAGGTGGGAGTAACGAAGGACCATGAAAATTTATCGACAACTAAACTTGCAATAAATTCTACTAACTTCGTCAATGAGTTTGTTTTCTTTTCAAGCAGTTATTTCTGACTAGTTGCACTTTATCTTTATTGTCAGACATTGTACACGTGGAACCTCTGGACAAGCTGTACTCAGAAAGCCACCAATGCTCTTCGAGTTCAATATAACAATGCATACAGTATGCTGCTGGGGCTGTCACGCTTCTGCAGTGCGTCAGGAATGTTTGCTGATGCACACACTGATAGCTTCCCAGCGATCAGACATAAGCGTGCCGCGTCGCTACTGCAGAGGGTCCGGAGCAGCTGGAACAGTCTCCTGAACGTCATTGCGGGGTGATTACCCGTGCTCGCAAGCTTGCATTCGTGCGACTACGAGTGACAGCGAAAACAGGTCGTGTGCTCACCTCATGTCCCTGAATCGTTCTAGGGACAACAAAGCACAACTTGTTACAGATCTCCACACAATCATATGAGTTTTTACACAGATCGTAACTAGAAAAAGTACATCTAGACTTCAAAGAGATCTTGTTATATTTTTTCTGAAGTCGGGATAAAAAGTAAACGATGTGATAGGAAAATTCACAATGTTGAAAAAAAGATTAAAATTACCCACGTAAGTTATTATTTTTACTATTGCCAAATCCATTTTCATTTAGAGCTGTATTTCCTGATTTAAAACCCTATGGAGGCACCGCAGACTTTGTCAACGTACAATGAGCTACCATGGCAATAAATAAATGCCCTTTGTGAAGATGTTTCCAATATGATATTACCTTTTTTGTTGCCTGTAATGTCCTGAATGTCGGGCAAAGGCCACTTGCTCAATGCGGGTTTGGCGATTTCAGACTCAATGGTGCCTAAGTGTAGAAACTAGTAAAGCGGGGAATTCACTTCTCAGAGATGCCCGAGGGCAAGTCTGCAGACATGCCCGCCGGACCTCGTTACTACAGGTCCGTGCAATGTTTGCTAGTGTAGGACCGTCGCAGTCAGTCTGGCAGACTTGCCCGTTGCTCGTCCGTGCGATCTCATTTCGTCTGCGCGGGCACATGACCTTACAGACATGTCCGTACGTGAATGCTCATCGCGGGCCGCCTGCGTAATGTTAGGACACACTTTAGAAATACCTTTTTAAAAAAAACGATTATCGAAGGTTAATTAATTATATTTAGTGAAAGGCACAATTACAGTATTAAAAGAGGAAATTTGGTTAATATTCTGACTTGCGACCTATCCGGAAGGAGTCTCAACCCGAACTGGCGCTATTGTCTGACCAATGCACTAAGTCTAGAAAGGAATGATGATGCGGTGCTGACTAAGCACTTAAGGGTGCATCCTAGGGATGTAACAACCCCCCCTTTAAGAGGAACTTTACGGTTTTCATGGAAAGTTACGAATTTATTCTTAACCTTGGAAGAGGAATTGTTTCCGGTTCCGGATCGTTATCTAAGGTGCTATCGTTCTGTAATTTAGGTTTTGTTTTGCAGCCAGAATATTTTCCAAACTTCTTACAAAGTTTATAACTAATAAAAATTAAAATTAAGATTAATACAAGGTAAGTCAAAAGTGGATAGTGAGAACTATATTCAATTAGGTTAGGGCTAGGATTATTTATAATTTTATCAACATCTGACAACATTTGGTTGTTGATAACGCTAGGTAGTTTTTCTAAGTCTATGTTTGACAATTTAGATGCTAACAATTTGGGCTTTGATATGTTAAACTTTTCCAGATTACAACAGGCTTCATTAATTAGATTAAAATCGGAAACTATAGTTTTAACATTTATGTCTATGTTGCTTTTTCCAAACAGTTGTTTATTTCTACAATAAGCCGTACAATTAGGTCGAATATTAAGTATACCAGTACCTAATATTTTGAACTCTATTAAATCAGAGTTACACTGGACAGAAAGTTTAGAAGGTTCAGATTGAACAAATATCCATTTGTTTCCTTGCAATTCTTGCCAAATATCTATCTGACCATACATTAATTTAGTTTGACAGTATATAGGTATTTCTGTAACAATTTTTGTTAGTATATCAGTTTCACAGGTTGGTGTTTCTTGAATTGAGCGTGTGTCAGTATCATCACAAATATAAACTCTGTTTACAGGCTCAGTACAGGATTTTAGATTACTTATACAGGTGTATGTTAGTTTATCTTTACTAATGCCAACATAATTACAAGATGGTACAATCATAGCATAGGAGTTTGGTTTGTCCATGTTGTGCGGTATAGGTACTGAAATAGCTTTAAATAGATCTAACTCAAAAGAGTTTACAAGGGGAATTTTGATTACAAAGACTAACTTATTGTTTACAAAATAACATGATATCTTTGATATATCGATCAAAGCATGAATAGTATCTAAATCTAAGTCTAAAGGTAATTCTTCATAATTAGGTAATTTTCTAACATTACTTGTTAGTTCATTATAAAACTGATTTGGTGTCATGACCGATGGGTGAAGAGTATTAGTTTTAGCGAATAACATTGCATTTACAAGGTCGTCTAATTTAAATGACAGAGTAAGTAGACAAGATGATAGTTCAGTGTAGACATCGTTCATCTTTGATTTTATGTATAGCTTATCAGATAAAATTGACAGATTATTAAAAGTATTAGATAGTTTAATAATAGCGTCATTCAAACGGCCTTCATTTGTGGTTATAGTTTCAAGAGTTTTGTTGTAACGGGAAAGAGCCGTACTTGTTACAAGAATGTTATCTTTTAAAATGGACGCTAACTTAATATTGTTATTGTTTAGGGTTTGAATGGCGTTATTATATCTTATGGCATCGTCTTCATCCATTGTGCCAATGACTTGTTTGAAAAGAGAGCCAACTCCTGCTAACCAAGCGGATCTCTTTTCTCGCCCAGATGTTAAATGAGATATGGCACTGTAGTCTTTCCGAATATCGATAAGTCGCAAAACCAGAGGCTGTAGTATATTTGTACATTCAGATTCTTTAAGTATTGTATTTTGTTGACACAAAAGCGTAGAAGCTTTTAATGCGTTGTTTATATTATCTATATGGGGTTTTATATATGTAATGTCAATAGGTACAAGTAAATGAATATGATCTCTAGTCTGTTTCATGATTCCTATTGAGTCGAAGTATATGCCAGGGCTTTCAGTGACTTGTTCGATGATATCAGATGTTGCAAGGGACAGGAATGTAGATATTCTGAAATATATTAGACAAAATATTTAACTAATGTTATTTTGTTATGTGTTAAAACTAGGTTTATTAGATTAAGGTAAAAAAAATAATAATAATAAAATAAAAGTAGTAAGTATTAAAATAAAAACTAAATATTAGTTATTTCCGCCAGCTTTAATTCGTCATAGTGATACTTGACGTGACGGCGATTAACGAGAAGGGTCAACGTATTGTTGCCATTAATTTTGATTACTTTATGTGGACCTTTCCAGATAGGCGAAAGAGCTTTATTTTGCCGCGGATGGTGTTTGATATATACCATATCGCCTGTTTTGTATTTCATAGGTCTGGTTCTTCTATCATAATAGTCTTTAGAGGTGATTTTAGATTTAAGGATGTTTTCTACGGCTTTCTCTCTAGAGAGTTTCATTCTTTGTTGGAGTATACGGACATAACTAGGATATGTAGGTTCTAATGCTGTATCATAAATAGAAGTGGGTATAAATGGTTTGCAACCGAATAATAATTCGTATGGTGTATAATTTGTGGTGCAATGGACTGTGGTATTGTAGGTTAACATTGCCGTGTAAACGTATCTCGGCCAATCATTTTGGTTGTCATCAACGAAAGATTTTAAATATTCTTTTAGAGTCGCATGACTTCTTTCTAAAGCACCTTGAGTTTGTGGATGATAGGGGCTGGACCATAACTGTTTGATTTTCAGAAAGGTACAGGTTTGTTTAAATAGTTCTGCTGTAAAATTTGTTCCCTGATCTGTAAGGATAGTCTTGGGGATGCCAAATTGGGATATAAAATGGATTAAACATTCAGCGGTTTCTTCTGCCGTAGCATTTCGGATAGGATAACCTGTTGAAAATTTTGTGAGGTCATCCTGAATGGTTAAAATAAACCTGAGCTTGGCCGTACCTGATTCAGGCAATGGTCCGACGATGTCAAGTGACACGCGTTGAAAAGGTTGTGTAGATGTCGTTGTGATCTGCATAGGGGCTCGATTGGTTCTACGCAGGGCTTTGTTGGTTTGACATAGTTTACATTTACGGACATAGTCTTCGACATCTCTGCGCATATTCCGCCAATAATATTTTTCCTGAATTCGACTTAACATTCTATTTGAGCCTAAATGACCTGATATGGGAATGTCGTGGTTCTCCTTTAAAATTTTAATTATTTCATTTGGAGAAGGATAAATTATAGTATTTTTGAAAATATGGACAGTGATCGAAGTATTGTGAAACAAGTAAGTAATTATATTATGAATTTTCATAAAACTATGTGAATCAAATGGGTTACAAAAGTCTGTTATGCCGAATTCAGTGGTGTTTTTATTAATTAATTCATGTTTTACATTTTTGAGGCTCTTAAAAATATCCTCATAGATGCACTGATCGAAGTGATGGACTTTTACAAAAAGTAAGTAAAATTTCACATTATTATTTTCGAAAGAGACAAAGGAATGTAATGTCCTTTCTTTTTCAAGGATATCTTTTGGTTCCGAAAGTTTATCGATAACTTCCGAAATATAGGGATTAGACTCATCAAGGTCAATGGAAGTTGGTATAATAATAGTTTTTAATTTTGTTTTTAATAAAGTTTCACTATGTTCGTGAATAATAGTATCAAATTGATTAAGTTTATCATTTATTTTTTTCAGGCATTTAGAGTAAGTATCGTCGTCGTTCTGGACTTCAGGTGGAGTTGGGATATCAAAATCTTCAGGGAGTTCAAAGTCATCATCGGGTAACTCAATATTTTCAGGTAAGTCAAGAAAGTCAGGTAAGTCGGGAATTTCAGGTAGTCCTGGACTTTCAGGATTAACAGGAGGGATTTCAGGCTGCTGAAGAGGAGGTGGAACACTCATAGGTGGTGGTACTTTGTCGGTAAGTACGTGAGCTGTGTCTGGTGATCGAATGGATTGCACAGGGTAACGAGAAAGAGCATCAGCGTTACTATTGATCTTACCCTTTTTATATTCAATTTCATAATCGTATTCCTCGAGTTTTAATCTCCATCTAACTAGCTTGGAGCCTGGTTCTTTGCAATTGAATAGCCACCTTAGTGGTTTATGATCAGTTACAATTTTAAATTTGTAACCATAAAGGTATGGGCGAAATATTTTTGTTCCAAAAATAATAGCCAGACATTCTTTTTCAGTTACGCTGTAATTAGTTTCAGCTTTATTTAATGTTCGTGAGGCAAAAGCAATTGGGCGGTCTTTTCCCACCTCACCTTGAGAGAGAATCGCTGAAATAGCGTAATTTGACGCATCACATGTCAGGATGAAAGGTTTAGTAAAGTCGGGGTATATCAAGACGGGTGCTGAGATTAACTTATTTTTTAATGTTTCAAAAGCAAGTTGTTGACTATTAGTCCAATCAAACGGTACATCCTTTTTTAACAAGGATGTTAGAGGTTTAGCTAGTTTGGAAAAATCCTGTAGGAAGCGACGATAGTAAGACACCAAACCTAGGAATGATTTTACGTCTTTTGGACATTTTGGGATAGGGAAATCACTTACAGCTTTTATTTTCTCGGGGTTAGGTTTTAAGCCTGTTTCACTAATAGTGTGGCCAAGATAAGTTACTTCTTTGCGAAGAAACTCACATTTGTCCGGTTGCAATTTGAGGTTGAATTTTCTCAATCTCTCAAATGTGTGGGATAATTTCTGGACATGGGATGTAAGATCATAGGAGTATATTACTATATCGTCTAAATAAACATAGCAATGAATACCTTGCAGGCCTGACAGGACTGTGTTCATGAGCCTCTGAAAGGTTGCTGGGGCATTTTTGAGACCAAATGGCATTCTGATAAATTCGTAGTGACCTTCGGGTACACTAAACGCAGTTTTAGGGACATCTTCAGCTGAAATTTCTATTTGGTGGAAACCGGATGCTAAATCGAGAGTTGTGAAGTATTTACTCTTACCTAGCTGGTCTAGGATCTCGTTAATTTGGGGAATTGGATAGCTCTCACCAATAGTGATGTCGTTGAGCTTGCGATAGTCAATCACTATGCGCCATTTCTTTTTTCCTGAGGCATCAACTTTTTTGGGCACTATCCAAATGGGGGATGACCATGGAGAGGTAGATGGTTTAATTATATTTTGTTCCAGCATTTTACTAATCTGGGTTCTGACCTCGTCTTTATGAATTTCTGGAAATCTATAAGATTTTACATTTACAGGTTGAGAGGAGCTTGTTTTGATTTCGTGCTTGATGGCACTAGTTGAAGTGAGTTCATCATCAGGAAGGTAGAATATGTCTGCATATTGACTACAGATGTCATAAAGAACTTCAGACTCTTCAGAGTTTAAATGGGAAGTTCGTAGCTGTTTAAGGACCTCGTTTGTTCTCTCATAACAATTGGTGTTAGGTTGAGATAAGCATATTTCATTTTTAGTTATCGGTATTAAAGTTAAAGAAAGGTTAGGGTTTATTGAAATAGGTTTTTCGGATACGTTCAGGATCGATACATTTATTCGATTATTACTTTTTATTTTCACGATCGAATTAGCTATTAACAATTTATCGGAAATATGTTGGTCTAAGATTATACCTTCCTTAACTTCTGGATTTTTCACTGAACATTCTATGATGGTTTCGGTTCGTGGTTCTATTATGTAAGACGGATGGTTGAATGACAACTTTATATGATGGTGTGCGATTTCCAGCGTACCTGAATCGTAATTTATTCGGCAGCCGCTTTTAATGAATAGGTCATTACCTATAATACCATCATATGGAAAGCTTAAGTTATCAAAGAGGTGGAATTTGTGTAATACTATGAATCCAGGGGATAGACTTAAGTCCAGGGTAAGGTCACCGTGACTCGTAATCGGGTCTTTTGAGTCAATACCTTTTATTTTGACAATGTCAACCCCTAATTCAGGGATTTTGGATAGACATGATTTCTTTAAGATACACAAGGATGCTCCAGTATCTATCAAAAGGGTAAGTGGTTCCTTGCTGACGGATGACCGGGCGACGATATAGGGTAAGTATGTTTTTAGATTAGTATTTATTTCGTATACTTTATAATCGTCCTTTTTTTCTTTTTCAGGGATACACATGGATTTAAGAGGATTGGAAATGTCTTCAGTTTGGGGCTGGTTACCCTGTCGCGTGACATTATGAGAGCTGCCAGTTTGGGGCTGGTTACCCTGTCGTATAGCTCTAGGGAGAATGTCTTCAGTTTGGGGCTGGTTACCCTGTCGCGTGACATTATGAGAGCTGCCATTTTGGGGCTGGTTACCCTGTCGTATAGCTCTAGAAGATAAATGGTTCTTGGATAATATAGGATTAATGGCGTCGTCTTTTAAAGTTCGTCTCGTGCGACACCCTATCGAGACGTTTAGTAATTTAAATTGTCCTGATCAGATTCTAAATCATTTATAGGGGAGTTTTCTTCGTCGTTCACGAAGTTAACATGAGGATTCTTAGGCTTAGAAGAATATTGTTGCGCGGGAGAATTGAATTTGTTGTTATATTTTTTATTATTATATTCGCGCAATTTACATTCGGCTAAAGTATGACCTTCCTTCTTGCAGTATCTGCATACCGACGAATCTCTAGAGGAAGAAGGTTGACTGTTATAATTATTAGGTAGATGTGGCTTAGGTGAAGGTCTATTATTATCTTTCTTATAATGAACATTTTGTTTGTATGCATATTGCTGAATCTTTTCTTCAGAGATTGCATAGTTGACAGCCTCGTTCAAGTTTTTGGGATCTCTACATCTTACAATGTTTGCAATACGAGGATGTAACCCTATGTTAAAAGTATGAAGCGCTAAATCCTCCATCGCAGCCACTCTACCAACAAGTTCACTTTTCTTGGTATTGGAAATTGTTACTTCTGTAAGTAACTTGGATAAGCAAGTTTCGACTCGCAGGTGAAATTGGCTGACCGTCTCCTGGTTAGTTTGATGACACTCTTGAAGCTCGGTAAGTAAATGGGCATAGTGCTTTCTCTCACCGAATTGGTTTTTCAAAAATTCTTTGAGAGAAGGCCAGTTGTCAAAGTCCTTGATGGAACATGCGCTTTGCGCTTTGCCATCTAGTTGGCTGATAATATATCTGAAGACAATGTCTTCCTGAGATGAAGATGATAAGGATATCGCATTATCGCAATTTACTAGGAAAGCATTTAATTTTTCTCTAGAACCATCGAATGGCTTAATAAATTTTAAGATAACACTAAGGGGTATTTCCTCATCTCTTAACTCTTTAAGTTCTTTCTTTGAATCTGCTTTAGTCATTTTATGTAACTAAAATAGCTTGCTGTGGAATAAAATACAATAACTATGGTCTCTAGATTTAAACTTTTGCCAACTGGTTCTACACGGCTTATCAGTATTCCGAGTACTAAGTAACCGAATACGTGTGCGAAGGATGATTAAACTACGGTCTGGACACACACAGTGTTATATCAACAAATAAGAAGTAACAGGAATATTAAGTTACTAATATGATTTCTTAATAAGGCAAATCTATAAATAGAATTAAAATTAAGAGCACTGAACTGACTCACAGGACACAAAAACACTTCATTTTGCGGGAACACGGAGGACGTCTGATCCTGGTCGATGCTGGATACGAGCAGGTCCGTAGAATGCGCTTGCAGCGCGCTGCTGAGTACCACTGCACAGAAGACAGGTGACGACTTGGATAAACCTCAAAAGGGCTCTGGATTTGGCCTCTTTTGAGCTGGAGTTAGCCTCTCGTAGGCCACTGGAGTTGGCCTATTTCAGCCAGGATTGGCCTCTCTTAGGCCGCAGATAGGTCGCGTTGAGTTCGGGTCACAGGATGATGAAGCACACAAGATACACTTGGCACAAGGACACTTTCACTGGATTACACTTCGCGAGACGTTCCACGGGATATAATATCCCTTGCCGCTGCCACCAATGTTAGGACACACTTTAGAAATACCTTTTTAAAAAAAACGATTATCGAAGGTTAATTAATTATATTTAGTGAAAGGCACAATTACAGTATTAAAAGAGGAAATTTGGTTAATATTCTGACTTGCGACCTATCCGGAAGGAGTCTCAACCCGAACTGGCGCTATTGTCTGACCAATGCACTAAGTCTAGAAAGGAATGATGATGCGGTGCTGACTAAGCACTTAAGGGTGCATCCTAGGGATGTAACAGTAAGAAGCGGATCAAATAAGACACGGGCCACCACGACTTGTTATTATTTATTACCTTAAATTCATTATTATCAAAATAAGTGAATTTTGCGTAAAATTTAAGCAACAAGACTTACCTACTTCCATTTCTAAGCCATCAGCCAATCGCGTAGATTATGTCCTAATCCCAAAATCCGTCCTTTCAAAACACATAAAAAAGGGCCCACATTCAACAGGGCTACCTCTAAAAACAGCTGGCAAAAATAAACAAACAAAACGCACCCTTGACATTTGCTGGACCCAACCATCCAATGAAGACCCGTAATAATTTATGCGGGTACCCATTAAAGAGCAATTTAGTGGTCCGTGGGGGGAAGGGGAGGTCGAGTTAAAGTGGACGGTAAGTGGCACTGCCGTTTGCTAACTTGATTGTGGGAAGGAACGCTTTGGAATCATGTTTGCCTGGTACCGTTCGTTAATAACTGAACTAATATTACTGAGTGGTTTCTTGGGAAGTTGTTTATTTGGGTGTATTTAGACTAGTATTTGTTCCTTTTATGGCAGTTTTGATGGCAAAAGGCTCCTCCCCTAACTTCAACATAACTGGCGAAATGTGAGTGTGATACCTCTGCCTAACTCTTTGGGGATTACAGGCGTGATGTTATGTTATGTTATAACTAGCATATTCCCGCGGCTTCACCCGTGTGGAGTTCGATAATTGTCCCACGGGATCATACTACCGGGATATAAAATATCCTATGTGTTAATCCAGGCTATAAAGTAATATGTGTGCTATTCGGTAGTTTTAGCGTGAAAGAGTAACAAACATCCATACAGCCAGACATCCACACATCCTCACAAACTTTCGCCTTTATAATATTACTAGCGGCCCGTCCCGGCTTCGCACGGGTGGACATTCATGTTCCCCTAATTCCCCCCCACCCCCACATTTTTCTAGTAATAAATTTGCCTATGTTACTCAGTAATAATGTAGCATTTTAATGGTAAAAAAAAAATTGAAATCGGCACAGTGGTTTTTGAGTTTATTCATTACAAAAATACACACACACACAAAAATCCAAATCTTTCCTCTTTATAATATTAGTGTTGATAGTAGGAAAGCCTGAAGCCGTCTACTGCTGATGACACATTTGAGGGCGGGGTTCATCTCTGCACTTGGAAAAGATTTGACACTTTTTTTTTCGGATGGTAAGTCAACAAATGACCCGTCCCGCTCTGTGTGGAGCGGAAGGGAGTGGCAGACTTGTACTGACTAAAACCCATACATGTTCCTTCTTAGCCCTTTGTGTTCCAGGGCTGCGGTATCTCTTTCGAACAGTCCCGCAACCCAAGATTTGACACCCTGACTAAAACCCATCCATGTTCCTTCTTTGCCCTTTGTGTTCCAGGGCCACGGTATCTCTTTCGAACAGTCCCGCAGTCCCGGCAGGCATCGGCCCTTCCTGTTGCTGACATCTCTGTGAGGCGTGGAACACGAACACGACGTCGACACGGCCTGTCGTCGTAAGACGGACGGACGGTGAGCTAGCCCATTACTCACCGTCCACAGACCCGCGAAGATTTGACACCTGTGAAATCAATTAATTAATTGTTTTTAGGGACCGGTGCCAACAAAACGCAAACCCATTCTAAGTACTGCAACTTTTATAAGCTGCATTCACAGCATAATAAAGCAGATTCTTATAAAGTTTATCCTTGCTAAGTCCACCACCACCGACGCTGCTTAATCCTAGATTTAAAGGTGTGCTGATCGTAAAGTCGACTCTAATCCTACTGGAATTATATTTACTTACTAGAAAGCTACGGACTAAAATAATATAGTGCTCAGGGCTTGTATTGCATTTTAGATTAAGCTCCACAACTCAACTACCAAGCTGGAAAAATGTATCAGACGCTCCACTCCAAAGGCTTCTAAAAATACAGAGTGTAAACACACCCTTCACGAAGCCGTCAACCAAATATTATGTACACCAAACTAAGTAACTTTACGCAAAAATTATTGCTGGAAACGACTTTTTTTTTTTGGGGTGAAAAATCACGTTTTACGGTAGGACTCAATGTAACGCATTCAAAACATTGTGCTGATGGATGGATTGAATAGTACGGGGGTCGTGGAAGTGTTTAAAGTAAAGTTCTTACATTAAAAACAAGTTTTAAAAAAACTTGTGAAACAGTTGGAACTTTGACCCCAATATCTCCGTAACTAGAAGGTTCCCAGGTATTTTCTAGAAAAAAAAAAGATCGCAATGACGTGGAGAACGGCCTTTCGGCTTCGTTAAGGGTCTTGTTACGGCCCTTTATAGAATAGAATAGAATTTGATTCTGCAAATATGGGTAATTCTCAATAGTCGTTATAAAATATCAAAGGTCAGCCATATTTTACGTTTCGGAATAAAAACAAACAAACATTTACATTATTTATGAAACATATACTTACATTTCCAAGACCAGATCAATTAATTTTCAATAACTATTTTTTTGTAGGTGTGTATGAATGAAAATGAAAACGAAAATCGCGTTTCTTACATTTTCTGCAGCCAACAGCGTTCTTTTATACAGCTTTGAAGGATGTCTGTTAATATAAGCATCGTGTCCCACTGCTGGGCAAAGACCTCCAATTTCTCCTTCCATACCTCTCTATCCTGTGCGATCTCTGGCCGTGTTAGTCCCGCAAACATGATCGGATATGAGACATTAATTATTTCAGCTCTTTTTTGGGGTTCCGTACCCGAAGGGTAACCAACGGAACCCTATTACTAAGCCTCCGCTGTTCGTCCGTCTGTCTGTCAGCGGGCTGTATCTCATGATCCGTAATAGGTAGACAGTTGAAATTTTCACAGAATGTGTATTTCTGTTGCCGCTATAACAATAAAAGCCTTAATGCGCGAGTCCGACTCGCATTTGTTTCTGTTAGATGACAACGCATCTACGATACCTTTAATATTACAGATTCCCATCATCATCATTCTCTTGCCGTTATCCCGATTCATTTGGGGCCGGCTTAGCATGTCTTCTTCTTCCATACTTCTCTATTACTCGTCATCTCAATAGACACCTCCTTTCTTGCCATATCAATTATCATTCTTTACACAGTCCATTTATCGTTTTTTTGGTCTTCCTCGACTCATATATTGCAGATTCCCATAGACCACGGTAACCTGGTAAATACCTACCATGAAGTGGCTTGTCCGTTAGTTTTGCCACCCAATCAAATAAAACCAACATGACTTTCAAATTTGCCTCCCATCCATCTCCTAACCCCATCTACATCAACACACTCTCAAACTAATACAGAAACCAATGACTTTCAAGTTTCCATCCCTTTGCAAAGATTAATAACGTTTCAAACTAATATTTAATGGTACCACTAAGTGACCAAACTGTGGCAAGTACATAAAGCAGTGACTTTAACTTAACTCTTTGGTCGGTTCACTTTAAGCCAGTCGCCAGTAGCAAGTAGCAAGTTTAATCTCGAGCGCTGGACTCGACTGGATGTCGGTTACGCTGTTCCTGTCATTTATTTATGGGGTGTTGTAAAATAGACTTAGAGTTATTTATTTATTTGGTACACCAACAGCAATACATACTAAGAATTAAATTCAAACAATAAAATAACATAAAGTGCTGGTATGTATGCCTATTATAGGTATACGCAGCATTCACCACGAGACAACAACATAATGTTCTCAGATCTTAATAATAAAGTAAAATACAATTTGAATATAATATAAAATTTACTTAGAGTTTCAATGTAATAAGGTGTGAGTGAGACAGAAGTGGTTTATAATGTCTGTCTCTCTCTGACATAAAACAAAAGATGGTGATTTTTCTCTAGTCAGTAATGGACGTGTTCTAGTAAAATAAATGTTTCTATGAAGATTAAGCATTATTTCTGGTATATTTCCAGTCAGAAAAGCTGTTAACAATAAACGACGTCATTGAATTGTAAACTCCTTTTTGTTAAAAATATCGATTGTGACACTTGCACCAGAAATTGCTAAACGAATTTATAAAATGGTCGTATTTTTGACAATGTTTTGAAGATGAAACAGGGAAACATGTGCGTTAAAAAGTATTTAGTGGTTGGCGGTGCAAAATTCTTAAAGATGGAACTAATTAATAAAATGCACTAGAATACTGCTTGTTTTCTCTAGAACAGTCCTGGAAAAGATGCACTGTATTGAAATAGACCACCAATTTAGTACCTAAGTAATAGGACTGAGTTTCTAACCGTATTCAGCGAACGGCACTGCAATCAAAACGCTATTTGTGTGGCAATCTAGCACTGGACTGGATCACTGGACTGGAAGTGCTACTGGCATAATGTCAACGGCCATTAACTTAACGTTGACTTGGCAACGTAAATGGATGTCCCCTGTTCATGTAATGCGCTTCTATTGTAACTTAGCGTGAACTGACAAACATATTAATGATGTGTCATTGTTAGGGTGGTCATGAAGTAGGCAACTGTTGTGTGCAACTTTAAAGTTGCTGTATGCGGAATGCGGAAGGCAGGGTGCTGTAGCATAGCTCGGATGAGGACTGTGTCCGGCTGTGTATAGGCTGAGTTGAATGATTTTGAATAGAAGTCTGAGAGCGCCAATCCACCATGAGCAAGCGTACTGATCAATGCTCGTGCTATCTCTCTATGTAAATACTCTATGTAAATTTTGCCCCGTGAATAATATAATTGCGTGCAGTGCGGTACAGGACCATAGGACTGCCAAGTCCATAGGTCTCGAGTTCGAACCCAAGACACGCACCTCTGATGTTTCGGATTCATGTGCGTAGGTATTGTATAATTGTCACTTGCTTGCTGAAGGAAAACATCGTGAAGAAACCAGCATGCCTGAGAGATATTCTCTACAGCGTGTGAGCAAAGAGCCAATTCAGAGGCCCACGAAAAAGCCGAACTTATATGTGTATATGTGTGAGTTATGTGTGTTATAGTTGTGTGTGTGTGCTATGTGTGTTTAAGTGTATATTAAGTAAGAACTGACAGACAGACTATGAATAGATTGAATCTGAAGATATTACAAAATCCAAAAATATAGCAATCTCTGAAATCCAAACAAAGGAACATCTCAATGAAAAGGCAACGTTAAAACCTGATATAAATCAAACCGTCGCGTCTATTCTACGTCTAGACAAGCTAGACAACTATAAGTCTAGACAGAAATAGTTCTTTTGGAAATAGTCAAAGCGAGGGGTACGGGTCCCCTAAGTGGGTAGGTACACTAGCTTGGACACGTTTTTGGAGTACTGTCGAACAAGCTGTTTGGTGTACAGGTACGTTTGCAAAGTTGAATGGAGTCGAGTGTCGGAAATCTAACAGTGCAGTTTTCAAACATAGAAGGGATGCACTCTGTTGGATTTTCTTCGCTCGGCTTAAGGCGTCAGAGTAGCCCGCGGAATCTTCATAAGTTTTTAGCAATTTGCAGGTCATGATTTTTTTAATGAAATAATCACTCAATGAGATTACATGAACTAAAAGGGGTTGCATTGATGAATTTAATGCTTATGATTATGTAAATACATATGTGTTACGGTCGTGAATCATATTTTGTTCTTAATACAGCCTGACACTTACCCGAAAATTGCAAGAAAACCTAAGAAATTTTGAATTTTGCGCTTTCACCTTAACAACAATTTATTTAGTGCATAACATAAAACATCACACTTGTTTACCCCTGAGGGCTGGCCTACAGTATTTAATGAAATAAATATGAGCGTGATAGAAAATACAGGGTGTAAAAAGACCCTTCACGAAGCCGTTAACCAAGCATTCTGTACATCAAACTACGTAACCCTACACAAAAATTATTGCTGGGAAACGAATTTTTTGAAAAATAACCTTTTACGGTAAAACTCAATGTAACGCATATAAAACATTTTGCTTATGGATGCATTGAATAGTAAACGGGTCATGGAGGTATTTAAAGTAAAGTTATATCCTTAAAAATTAGTATTCAAAAAAAACTTGTGAAAAATTGGAACTTTGATTCCGTAACTAGAAGGTTCCCAGGTATGGTCTAGAACAAAAAAAATATCGCAATAGCGGGGAGAACAAGTGCCTTTCGGCTTCGTTAAGGGTCTATTTACACCCTTTATATGACGACTCAAAACTAATAACATTGTTTAAAAGTAGTTGCAAGTTGGCTCCCTGTATACCAAACAGGTTGTTCGACTGTACCCATTTTACCTTTCATTTCTGTGAATTTATGAAGCAAATGAATTTAAAAAATACCTTAGCTACGAATTGGAAACGGGTTTAGATTCGTTATTTTTGTAACAGCGTTTTATAATAGAGGTTCTATTTTAATATTTAACTAGCTGACACGAGAGACGTGGTCCTGGCTGAATCAAATCAATTTGTTTGTTTTCATAAAACATATTAAATAAAGTTAACCAAATCGATCCAGCCATTGTGTGAGATGCTCTTGCGAATAAATCAGGGTTGTTGCTGATGCATGTTGATGTTTTTCACATCAGCGAATGCTGATGCTGATCTTTTATCATTGACATCAGCGGATGCTGATGCTGATGCTGATTATAATTATATTCTTAAAAAAACAGGGAAAGGTAAAATCAGTCCGTATTAGTACGCTCTTTGCGTGAATAATCCTTGTTACATTAGTTGCAGTTTGCAGTTTCTTGACTCCTTAATTTAAAATACGCCCATATTCCACTTTTCAACGGATAACACTCGACAGTTAACGGAAAAAATAACAAAAACTTTCACGTGTAATGACGAATTAACGTAATGACACAAGTTTATGTTTGTTTGCAATCACAATCCCCGCAGACGATCTTTTAATTGGTCAAAGTCGCAGGCAAAAACTACACGTGATATAATCCTCTCTGCGGTCATGTCACGACTCGAACTTCAGCATTAATAATCAGCATTAATAATCAGCATCGATCAATGCGGATGCTGATGCTGATGCTGATGTTGAAAATGATGCTGAAGATCAGCGGATGCTGATGCTGATGCTGATGTTCGCAACAACCCTGATATAAATATATGTAGAATCAGTTTCAGATTTCTTAGTAGTGTTCCTGAGAATGGATTTTGTGCCTAAGGACTAAATATAACTGCTGAAATGTGTGTAGACATTACACCGTTACCCACCCCTACAAAACTGTTGTGATGCTTTTTTTTAGTAGCCTTTTATGTCCCACTGGTGGGCATAATTATGCCTCCCCCATATCTTTCCTGGTACGCTTCTCCAGCACCTCCTCGAACCAGCCTTCGTGATGCGCGTCGAGATCATCTCACCATCTCTTTCTAGGCCGTCGTCCATTTTCTTTTTCCATCCATCCTCAGGCACTCATCGTGTTGAGGCCTTTTCCCAGCGGTCATAATGCGTACGGCTCACGTGATGTTACTCAATGTTTTTTTTTTCCATAATAATATAGGTCCCGTCACGTAAAAAGAACGCTGACCGCTCAAACAAACTTTCTCAATTTTTTTTATTCCAGCCTTTTCCAAAGTACTAAGTAGCTATACACAATTATACTTATATTATAAAACAATAGCTTAGTACTTTAGGACGTGACTGTATAACGTGCGCAAACACATCCCCTCCACTGTCACTCAGCGTTCTTTTTACGTGACGGAACCATACCTGAGCAGTAATAAGTTCGTTGTTGACTAAGGAAATCTTTTAGTGGTCATGTTTGTAAACAGCCTAACATGACTTGGCTAAACATGAAATGAAAAGCCACATTATGGTTATAATTTTGGATTAATAATTATAGTTGTATTTATTTATTTTTGATTCACATTGGTTCTCTTTAAAATAAGTAAGTATTGGTAGATCCAAAAATATTTCTGAAATGTTGGGTTTACAATGTAATTTATCAAGAATCATTTATTTGCTTAAAAATAGGTGTTACTAGATGTACAAATGGTGGTTTAGGCACAAACCATATTTTGCTTCTTTAGGGCTACAAATATCATTTTACATTAATAAATACCTAATGGGTATTTTTGTGATATAATAGCCAATAAGGTTGTAAAGCTAACTAATCCTAAATAATTATAAAAATAGTAGGTACCTTAAAATATTTTACACATACAACTATAAGATTTTTAAAAAGGAGCTGACGGAGTTTAGAACAAATGTACTTTGAAATAAAGGGCGTAAAATGACCCTTAACGAAAACGAAAACCACATATTCTGCCCATCATTGGGATCATTTTTTTCTTCTAGAGAATACCTGGGAAACCACAGGTTCTGGAGATATTGAAGGTCAAAGTTCCAATTTTTTCACAAGTTTTTTTTTTTTAAACACTTTTTAAGGTCTTAACTTTACTTTAATTAACTCTATGACCCGTTTATTTTTCGAAGCATCCATCAGCACTAAGTTTTGAGTGCGTAACATTGAGTTTTAACGAAAAACGTGATTTTTCACCCCAAAAAAAAAAATCGTTTCCCAGCAATAATTTTTGCGTAGAGTTACTTAGTTTGATGTACAGAATGGCTGGTTGACGGCTTCGTGAAGGGTCCGTTTACACCCTGTATAGCAAATAGTATCTCATCCTGCATTCCGTTCAGTTTATATACAGATATGAATATTACAACCATTTTAACTAGTAATGATTGTACGTAAACTTATCTCACCAATATTAACTTTATCAAAATAGATTGTCAGCACCACGGACAACTTGTGAGTAAAGTCTTTATTACTTCAATAGTTTCATAGTACCCAAGAATTCATGCACTTTTGTAAACAACAAGGTGCTACGTCAAATCTAAGTCCCTGATAGGTCTAAAGACCGTTAACTTCATCATAAAAATGTTTAACAGGTTACAGAAACCTCCTCCGTCGTGTTACAAAACCAGTGGCACGGAACACCAATTAGATTTACGACTGTACCTCTGAGTACCGCTTGAGAACAGGGTGGTTACCATGACGTCTTAAAGAAGTATTGTTTTAATGTCACTTCAGTGTGGGATAGAGACAGAGCTATGGAGGGCGTCTAGCGCCATCTCTTTCCCACTCTGGAATAAGATTAACACAATACTGCTTTAAAACGTCATGGTAGGCCACCTGAACTACCCTCCCATTTTATACCCTTTTAATGCCCTTGAGGACTACCCATTGTATATCAAAAGATTATCAAAACAATTAAAGTCAGGTTTTGTGAAATTGAGTTTAGAATTGGCTGCCGAAGATTTAGGCCGCCCCGGCTTCGCAAGGGCGCAATTAACTAATGAAGAAAATGAGAAGTGCGTCTACCAAAAAAAACTTGGGGCAATTGATTTTTATTTATTTTGATGTTGTGTGACCGTCGGACTGCCAAGTTACAGGTAGTCCATTGAAATGTTACATTTTTAAGGCCTTACCTTGCGTTTTTTAGAGGACGCAATTTTATTTTTTTGATGTGTAGGGGGGGTCAGTGTAAAGCTATAACCAAGTTTGTGGGGTCGCCACCCTTGCCCCACTGCCGCCATCTTGAAAATAGGGGTTGAAATGGTTATTACGATTTATCTCTTAAACTATTTATCTGATAAAAAAATTTGTCAACATTTTTTGTTGCAAATTGAATTTTCTACAATTTTGGTCCAGTACCTTTTTGTCGTAGAATTATAAATAAAAAAGTTATAAGCGAAAATGTTCAGAAATTCGAGAAAAAAATTGTATTTTTCGATATAACTTTATTTTTATCATTTTACGAAAAAATGATATCAGACCATTATGTAGATCGTTTTTTAAGGAATAACTTTTATAAGCAACATTTTTTAATTAAGTCAATAGCTAAGGTTTTACAGCGCTCCGAAGTGAGTATTATTTTTCAGTACTCTTAACTATACATAATTATATTATACGTGTGTACTAATAATGTGACATCAGTTATTTTTTTTATTTTGTTATTATAATTTTTTAATTATTAATTTTGCAATATTATTAATCATTAATTATTGACTCTTTTCCACTCCATTACAGAATTTTACAATTATTGATTTTTAAAATAATTTTAAAGGAGAATGTCAGTTTTACAAGGGGTGCTGGTCCAAGTGTGTTGCAGATATGAATTGTACTTTAAATGACAGGTCTCTACCAGTACAACATTTTTTATTACGGTAGCAAAAAAATATATCCCAGAGGAATTGACATATTTGCATTTGTATTTACATGAAAAACCACCATGCCTGAGAGATATTTCTCGACGGCATTTAAAGCCATGGGCGGTATAAAAACTCACTGATACCAGGTAAGGCACTAAACAAACAAAAAAATAATAATAACGCTTATAGCTTAGCTTATTATTTAGGTACGTGGCAAAAACCTCAACAATAGAGTTGCATTTGAAAGAATTTCAGGGGATTTAAAACAACTGCAAGATTTTCCGCTACTGTCGGAAGACGTTTTAATAATATTCGTATACAGCAAGCATGTCCGCCATGGCATTTATAAGTCTATCGCGATACTGACCAATTGAACGACATCATTTCAACCTAAAGACGTCCACTGCTGAACATAGGCCTCCCCCAAGTGTCGCAACATTGACCGGTCCCATGCGACTCCCATCCAGCGGATCCCCGCAACCTTCACCGGGTCATCGGTCCACCTAATGGGAGGCCTTCCAACGCAACATCTTCCGGTTCGCGGTCGCCACTCCAAAATTTTTCGGCCCCATCGGCCATCCGTTCTGCGAGCAATGTGCCCTGCCCACTGCCACTTAAGTTTGGCAATTCTTCGGGCTACGTCGGTAAACTTGGTTCTTTTGCGGATGTCCTCATTTCTGATTTGATCACGCAAGGAAACACCGAGCATAGGCTTCTCCATTGCCCTTTGGGTGGCTAAGCCTCCTGATAAGGCCCATTGTGAGCGACCACGTTTCGGTCTCGTATGTAATTACTGGCAACACATACTGGTCATATACTTTCTTCTTGAGACCCTACGGTAACTTGGACGAGAAGATAAGATAAGATAGCAGCTTCCCGAACGCTGCTCAGCCGAGTTGGATACGCCGATTGACCTCTTTCTCGAAGTTAGACCTATCTAACTGGAACGTTTGTTCCAGATAGACATAATCGTCTACAACTTCGAGTGTAGAGTCTCCGACCTTGTTAGGAGTGGGTGTTACATGGGCACTCAACATGACTTTGTTTTTGTCCATGTCCATTTTAAGACCCACTCTTTCGGAAGCTCTACTGATGTCATCGAGCATTGTACTGAGGTCCTCCATGGTCTCAGCCGTGACCACTATATCGTCGGCAAACCGAAGGTGAGAGATGTACTCGCCGTTGATGCCACTCCCGTGCCAGAACCTTGAAGACATCCTCCAGTGCAGCGGTGAACAGTTTCGAAGATATGACGTCTCCCTGTCTCACACCTCACTGCAGAAGAATAGGTTCCAAGGTCTAGTCCTGAAGTCGGACTGACATGGTGGCGTTTTTGTACAAACACTTCAACACCTCGATGTACCGATAGTCGATTTGGCACCGTTGGAGAGACTGTAGTACAGCCCAAGTCTCGATCGAATCGAAGGCTTTCTCGTAATCCACAAACGCTAAACAGAGAGGCAGGTACGCTTCGGTCTTATGTATAACCTGCCGCAGCGTATGTATGTGGTATACGGTGCTTAAGCCTTTTCGGAATCTGGCTTGTTCGGGAGGTTGAAAATCGGCTGTTTGGCGGATACGAACCTGCCATCGTCGGTCTTCAGTTTCGTGAACTAGCTCTGCCCAGTAGCCAGAGCTCTCGCAAATACCTTGAAGCCTATGTACCGCTCAATTGCGTCTTGAATACGCTCGGTATTAAAGCGGTGGAGGTCGCTTTTCAAGGATTTAGAGATCCGTCTATTGGGCTGCCGGTATTTCCACGCCTTGTCTGAAGACTGCAAGATTATCTCACGCCGCTCTTCCATGAGCTTGAGAGTATGATCAGAGAGTTTTTTTTTCTTATGTGCACGACGTGAATACTAGGCAGAAATACCCATTTGAAGTTGGCTGGCTATTATTCGCATTATTGCTCGAAAGCTTTAGCTTTTCGAGGAAGTGACCTTGATGACGTTGCTCGAAAGCTGCGCTGACGTTCATTTCGGGGTCACCAGTTTGGGGGTTCTTCATCCTCCATAGAAAAGGGAGGATCCTTCGACCAGACGGGTGTTGTGTCTGGTGGGCTACTGCCCGACAGTTGTTGTCGGGTTCTTCTATAATAGTCTTAAGTCGCGGATAACTTTACTTGCGCGATGTAGAATTTTGATGTATTTCGACGTTTAGTTCATCCTCTGGTCATAGATAGCGCTGTAGTACTTTTTTTTATATTTTGCTATAGTACTTTTTGTAGTGCCGCTACAGTTTTTCACGCTTTTTAAAATATAAATACAAATGCAAAAATGTCGATTCCTCTGGGATATTTTTTTTTGCTGCCATAACAAAAAATGTTGTACTCGGTGACACCTATCATTTAAGGTATAATGTACATCTGCAACACACTTGGACCGAAACTGACAATGACCTTTGATGGCCGTTACTGAGAATACTGTCCAGGTAGAAAATACTCACGTGACCATGAGGGAACAAAAGAACATCTGCCTGCTATTATTATTATTATTTCTAACCTCTCTTATTGTATGAATAGCTGATGATATTGTGTTGAAGTTGTCGTTCAACTTATATCTTTCAGTTGTGCTACATATTTCTCTATATTTTTTTTTTTTCTCTATATTTTTCTCTGTATTTTATCCTGTTTTTAATTGTGAAGACGATTTCGAATGATTTTAGACACGATTTTAACTTTAGTGAAAACTATTTTTTTTTATTAGCATTTAGAATTTTTAAGCGTGCTTTTTTCTATTATTCCATCATGAGTGATTGTTTTATTTGTAAAAAACCTTCAGGTGAAAATAAAATAAGAACTGTGAAGGCAAAAGGTGTAAATACTTTATTAGATCGAGCTGTAGCAAAAAATGATGAGGCTAACGAACAATTTTTACGAACTATTTCGGAAGTAACTGTACATATTGCGTGTTATTGTTATTACGTGGACAATCGAACCGATAATGTTGTTCGTCGTCGCAGCAGCAGCTCCAGTAGTTTATCTTCAGTTTCAGAAGCTCCAGAGCCAGACTTTGATTTTGTGAACAATTGCTTCATCTGTGCCAAAGCGGTTCAGGATCCAAATAATTAAAAAAAGTAAAAAGTTACAAAAGTAAAAAAAAAAAAAAAAGTTATTCCTTAAAAAACGATCTACATAATGGTTTGATATCATTTTTTCGTAAAATGATTTAAAAAAAGTTATATCGAAAAATACATTTTTTTTTCTCGAATTTCTGAACATTTTCGCTTATAACTTTTTTATTTATAATTCTACGACAAAAAGATACTGGATCAAAATTGTAGAGAATTCAATTTGCAACAAAAAATGTTGACAATTTTTTTTTATCAGATAAATAGTTTAAGAGATAAATCGTAATAACCATATCAACCCCTATTTTCAAGATGGCGGCCGTGGGGCAAGGGTGGCGACCCCACAAATTTGATTTTAGCTTTACACTGACCACCCCTACACATCAAAAAAATAAAATTGCGTCCTCTAAAAAACGCAACCCCAAATGTAACTTTTCAATGGACTAAGGTCTCGAGTTCGAACCTAAGACACGCACTCTGATTTTTCGGATTCATGTGCGAATGTATAATTGTCACTTGCTTCGGGGAAGGAAAACATAGTGAGGAAACCAAAACCAGCATGCCTGAGAGATACTCCTCGACGGCATGTAAAGCCAAGTCAGAGGCCCATGGGCGGCATAAAAACTCTAACACCAGGTTAGGCACTAACCACACGAAAAAGAAATGAAGAAATAAAGGGTGTAAAAAGACCCTTAACGAAGCCGAAAGGCACTTGTTCTCCCCATCATTGCGATCATTTTATTTGATCATACCTGGGAACCTTTTAGTTACGGAGATATTGGAGGTCAAAGTTCCAATTTTTTCATAAGTTTTTTTTTTTAATACCACTTTTAAAGGGTTTTTTTCTTTAATTAACTCGATGACCCGTTTACTATTCAAAGCATCCATCATCACTAAGTTTTGAGTGCGTTACATTGAGTTTTTCCGTAAAACGTGATTTTTCACCCCAAAAGTCGTTTCCCAGCAATAATTTTTGCGTAGAGTAACTTAGTTTGATGTACTGAAAGCTTGGTTGGGACACACTACACCTGGGTCGCACCATACTTTTTTGTTTGAAAATGCGTTGCGCTGCGTTCTAATGTGCGCTTAGCTTAAAAAGTCCTCAAACAAACAATGGAGGTGTTATTTTTCTTGTCCAGTCCAAAGTATTTTATTTAAATTACTTTCGGCTGGTTTTTCAATTTAGCAGTCGACCTTGCTACGTTCGGCTTTTGATTCATATCAAAGGAATGGCTTTGACATTTTCACAGATTAAAACACTTTCAAAACTGCTCCAAGTTACTCGTTCGATAAAAGAGTTTTGACATTTTTTTTTTTTTTTTGTATCTGCAATCAGTCTTGAGTACTCGGTTCACTAATGTTTCAACTAAACTCCTTTGACAAATTTTAAGTTTACAACCAACGTTTCATCTACTATTTATTTCACAAACAACTTTTTCCGCAGATTTTTCACTCACTTTACAAGCATTCATTTGGCAAACGCTTCGCTTTACAAATGTTTCACATGATATTTTAATCAATTACACATTTTTCGTGTAATATTTTGATTCTTTTGGCAAAATCACGTTCAACCTAAATATCATTTTATAATAAATTTTCTAAACCACTCAGAAAGTGATCGTGAGAGTTATCATCTGCCTAGCCTTTTCCCAACTATATGAGAGTCGGCTTCCAGTCTAACCGGATGCAGCGGAATACCAGTATTTTACATGGAGCTACTGCCTGTCTGACCTCCACAACCCAGTTAGTACTAGGTAATACGATACCTCTTGGTAAGACCGGTTGTCAATCTTTTTGGGCCACTGACTTCCTGTAACGACTGTCAAAGATCTACAAATGACAGCCGGGACCAACGGCTTAACGTGCTTTCCGAGGCACGGAGGAAACTCGGTATGTAATGGGTGGCAAGCATGGCTTAACCTAAAGATCGGTCCGAGCGGTTGTTATTATTTAGCCAAGAGCTCCTGCCTCCTGTTCCTGCTACAGCTCCCCCAAAGCTGCAAAAATATTATTTGTAGCCCGTTAAAAAATATGACTTATTTTAAACACACGTTTTTTGTACACGAGAGGAAGAAAAAAAAGATAGAGCAATAGTGAACATCGCAATGAAGCCTAGAACCAAAAATTGACACCAACCCACACTGGTGTGCCGCGTGGTGTATAAATCCTTCATAGAGAGAACAATAATTATCACTTGCTTCGGTGAAGGTAAACATCGTGAGAAAACCAGCATGTCTGAGAGATATTTCTTGACGGCACGTAAAGCCAAGTCAGAGGCCCATAAAAAGGCGGCATAAAAACTCTGACACCAGGTTAGGCACTAACCACACAATAAAGAAAGATAGAGAAGGTATGTGACCCAGTAGTTTCAATCGAACATTACAGCCTCATTATAATGAAAACTAATCGACCAAAAAATACATGCATTAATTATTATTATTTATCAAAAGTTTACAATTCTTTCACTGAAAAACTATTCCCCACAAAACCGTTTTCACGGTTTGTCTATGGCATCGGAACAAAAAGTAGGTAATAAAAGTTTATTACTTAGTGCGGGCACTTAATTTATAGCATTTGTAAACCACTGATTTTTACACCCATTTAGTCAATCATTATTTATTGTAGTCATAGCATAATGAAATGGTCCTTTATTATCATTACTTTGGTCCTTTTTCGAGGAGTTGGACCTCAGACCGAGTATGGCGACAGATTCTGAGTACGTGAATGTGACCCAACTATATCGTACTTGATATGACATTTTTATGTCCGAAATAAATAAAGGAATATGGTATTGGACCCAACATAGTCCAAGATTCATCAAGTCTTTAATAAAAATAGGTTAATCAACTTTGATTCTTTGAGAGGTGCATAAGAGACTTCTCTCTCTATGTGCTAACGACAGTTTCCTATTGGTAATGACAAATAAGTGTGACAACTGTAAGCTGTAATCGCCCAAAAGTTCGGGCGGAGGTGCACAGATGGTTCACCCACATCATCAGTAGGGACGAGCAATTGCTATCAAAATGTAAAATATACGGATAGGCAGTCGCTCTTTGTAAAATACTTGTTTTCAGCTGCATCCGATACGACTGGAAGCCGACGTAGTTGTTAGTAAGTAGTTGGGAAATAGGCTAGGCAGATGATGAATTGCCTTTAACACAAATCAACTGCTACTGAGGAATTACTACCCGTTCTTCTCCATAGAGATCTACACTTTGCAATGGGCATCTACAGTACTGGCACAGTTTTATGCCTTGTGACTGGGACTATAGCTACATTTCATTGTTGTCTTTGTTTCGACAGTTCAAAAGTGCCGTTAACTGGCCTACTTTAAATAAATAATTTGATTTTGATTCCTGATGAAAATACTCAACACTATGCCCGACCTGGAAAAGGCCTTTTTTTCGGATGAAAAATCATCAAATGACCCCTCCCGTTTGGGCGGAGTGGGAGGGAGTTTCAGACTCGTACTGACTAAAACGCATCCAGATTCCTTCTTTGCCCTTTGTGTTCCAGGGCCGCGGTATCTCTTTCGAACAGTCCCGCAGCCCGGCAGGCATCGGCCCTTGCGGATCCCTTCTTTTCTGCTAGGCATGAGGTCCTGAGACCTGGAAATGGCCTCAGGACCTCGTACTCAGCAACAGCCCTTGAGATCAACGAGGTACGTTACTTTGTGTATTTTCTTTCGGTCGATTATTATAAAATTGCTGTTAAAAACTCAACAAGCTCAAGCGTTACGCACCAAGAAAATTAGCCTTGGTTTAAGGGTCTTAACACCTCAGTCAGAACTCAAAGGCATCTCAAGAGGGGAACTTGCAAAGAGAATTGTTTAATACGGTATAATCACTGCGAAAATTGCCCGCAATTACTGTACGCACGACGGGCAATCAAGCTATACAACAACCAGTTTATGCGAATCTCTTATTGTATAGGAAATCTATACAAAGCGAGGCAAAGTTATATTGGACAGCTTCATGTGCCGCCGAGTGTACAGGTAGTAATAATTTAGAAAAACCAAAAAGCAAAATCGAAGGAAGGAAAAATCTTTATGGCCGATCACAAATCTGAAGTTATCACGTAAAATAAAACGCTATGAAAGAGAAAACATTACTATCATGTCATTAACACTAAAAACTGGATATTTACCATGTTTGCTATTTATTTTGTGTTCTTATATCGTGTATTACCGCCTCGTCGGTCTAGTGGTCGCAAGGGCAATTGCTGAGCATGAGGTTCTAGGTTCGATTCCCAGGTCGGGAAAGTGTTATTGGGTCTTTCCGTGAGGAATTTCTCAGTAGTAGCCACGGAGTCTGGGTATGTGCCCGGTTGATGGCAATAGACTCGCGGGGCTTAAATATAACTAGCGAAATTTAGGTGTAACATTAGGTACCTCTACCTAACCCTTCGGACTACAGGCGCTATGTTATGTAAAGTATGTATACCGGGAACTCAAAATAAATAGTAAACATGGTAAATATCCCGTTTCTAGTGTTAATGATAGTGTTAGTGATCATGTCAGTTTTAAAACTATACACTACAACGTTGCACGTTGCACGTTTGTAGTAAAGTGCCTGGCCGACTTCGAATCCATGACCGATGACAGGTAACAATTATACTCAATACTCAAGTCTTTATTGCATTCCATATGTAACATAGATGGTGTAACAGGTAAAAGTACAATATGGACCCTGTCGGGCACAGCAACGTTAGGAGAGAGGACTCAGTAGCAATTCAATAGTATTAATATAAATTATTAGATGATTAGATGTGTTGTAATTGGGTGAAGATAATTATTATGTTATTATTAAAAGTATTTTCATTAGTAATTATTTAATTATATTAGGTATTTATAAAGGGTGTAAATAGACCCTTAACGAAAACGAAAACCACATATTCTGCCCATCATTGGGATAATTTTTTTCTTCTAGACAATACCTGGGAAACCACAGGTTCTGGAGATATTGAAGGTCAAAGTTTCAATTTTTTCACAAGTTTTTTTTTTTAAACCACTTTTTACTTTAATTAACTCCATGACCCGTTTACTTTTCAAAGCATCCATCAGCACTAAGTTTTGAGTGCGTAACATTGAGTTTTAACGTAAAACGTGATTTTTCACCCCAAAAAAAAAAGTCGTTTCCCAGCAATAATTTTTGCGTAGTGTTACTTAGTTTGATGTACAGAATGCTTGGTTGACGGCTTCGTGAAGGGTCCGTTTACACCCTGTATATTCACATTTTTCTATTTTCATATTTATATTTGGTTTATTGCATTCCATATTATATATTTCGTAAAATTTGGTGTATAAGAGAGCGGATAAGTTTATTATATTATAAATACCTTATATTGAAAACATTACTTCCTTCTGGGTCAGTCGGGTAAGAAAGAGCATTTCCACCGCTAACCAGTTCACCGAAACAGCCTGTAAACACAGTCTACATTTAACGGAACTCGAAGACGGGCCCAAATAATTGAACTAATTGAATTTACCGGGTCCCAGAGCTGTTTAGCATTTTAATTGATATATTTTGTTAACTGAGAGTGTGCGGGGCAAAGTAATTTTGTCTTTGATTGTGTTGTTGCTCTTTTAAGGAAAGACTTTGAAAGTGTTTGGGACATTGAAAGGTTGTTTTATTTTACATTCTATTAACAACATTAAGAACTTAACATCACGCCTGTGATTCTTGAAGGCTTCGACAGAGGTGTAGCTTAGTATTCCTTAACCTATATTATTATAATTGACTTAAACACACAATAAATAACAACAGTAAACTTTAACTATTAAACACTCGTATGCCGCCTATACAGACACAATTAAAAAGTCATTGTGTCTCGTGTAGATCTACGTTCCGGCACACGAAAGGTTAATACTTAATTCCACCAGCTCCTAGAGACCCCTGGCAACAGTACATGCACTGCGGACAGGTGCCCCATTTTTTTTATGGGAAATCATCAAATGACTCCCCTCCCCCCCCCGGCTCTGGGCGGAGTGGAAGTGAGTGTCAGACCTTTACTGACTAAAACCCATCCATGTTCCTTCTTTGCCCTTTGTGTTCCAGGGCCGCGGTATCTCTTTCGAACAGTCCCGGACAGGTGCCCCCTTAGTCCCCTTAGGTGGTCTTTAGTCTTGATAGCAACAATGCTCAGAAGACCGTGCTATAGTGCCCTCACATTTCACCAGTTAAGTTTAAGTATCACGTAATACGGGGCGAGCCTATTGCCATCAACCGCGCCAGTTAAAACTCCTTGGCTGCTTCTGAAAAAATATTTGATGAAAATACCCTCTAACGCTATGCTAAATCTGTGTATACAACACCTCATGCTCAATAGAAATTGCACTTGCGACCACTTACTAGACTAAAGATGCCGCAAGTATTTTAATTAAAAACTATTCTAACGGCCAATGGCTTTATGGCCAAGAGCCTCGACAACCATCTTTCGAAGCTCTCCTTAGGCGGTTGGATCAAGGGCCTGATTCAGAAGGCAGTACTCCTCGATACGGCTCGCATTGTGAGGAGGTTCCTTTCTCTGGCGCCCTAACCACCGGTAGCTTGGAGCCTGCTCCCGACATCGGCGGACCAATATTTTTTATATTTTTAAATTTTTTATATGTTTTTTTTTAAAGAAATAATTAGAAATGTAAAAAATGTGCAGATAAATAAATAAAGGATAGAAATAACAGATTATTTATTACAATAATACCTTTAGTAAATTACAAAGCTCCAATCTGGCTATTTACATGTTACATCCACACCAATTTCAGCTTCCCGAAAGCATACGTCAAAAAAGCTTTAGACACAAATCCAACATGGCGGCTAAATCTCGTTGACATAAAGCCTGGACAGCCGTCATGTGTGATTTAGCGGCTAGAATACACGCCTGACCTTTTGGACTATTGGCTTAAACCGGAAAAAAGGATTTGAGTAAATCCGAGCCCCTAGCACAAACGCACGACGTAAATATAAAATTCAACGGAGCTTTGAATGAAAATACCGTTTGTTGCCCGTGGTACTTACTACCAGTAGTATCACGGGTAAAAAAAACCCATAGAACTAAAAAAAATATTAATGTTTATTATAAGTTAATATGTGGAGATTATGATTGTTGATCTTATGTACCAAGCCTGAGTGTAATACTACTGGATCGCTTGGTAGTTCGACAGGTTTTTTTTTACCCGTGGTACTACTGGTAGCAACTAACAAAAAATAGATGTCATGCCGTCCGTCGGTATGTTACGATCTTGGATCAGCCAAGTACCTACCAGCTGCAAGTGTTGTAAGCTTTTGAGTGATGAGCCAAGAGACTCATCGATAACGACTCCCTTGTCAAAGCCAAGCTCCAAAGGCCTTCAACATCGCCGCAAAGAACTATTTTTTGTTTTTTTTTCAAAATTTTGGGCCCTGTAATTTCGGAGTTAAGCGGTCAATTATCACCTATTTTCTTAAATAACTTAAGATTATAAAAAAGTATATATATGGGGTGTAAACAGACCCTTCACGAAGCCGTCAACCAAGCATTCTGTACATCAAACTAAGTAACTTTACGCAAATTTTTTTGCTGGGAAACGACTTTTTTTTTTGGGGTCAAAAATCACGTTTGACTGTAGGACTCAATATAACGCACTCAGTACATTGTGCTGATGGATGGATTGAATAGTGCGGGGGTCGTGGAGTTGTTTAAAGTATAAATCTTACATTAAAAACATGTATTTAAAAAAAAACTTGTGAAAAAGTTGGAAGTTTGACCCCCAATATCTCCGTAACTAGAAGGTTCCCAGGTATGGTCTAGAACAAAAAAATGATCGCATTGACGGGGAGAGCAAATGCCTTTCGGCTTCGTTAAGGGTATTTTTATACCCTTTATTTGAGATGCTCACAATGAGTCCTTTCTTTTGATATGTAACACGAAATAGTTTGCAAAACTTTTTTTTTTCATTTTCTAATTTACCCCTTATTTTTATTTATATACAATTACTATTCTGTAGTGTTATGGTTTAGAATTTTGCGACAACACAGAATTTAGGTATGACTTAGGTAGTCGTGTGTTTGTTCTAGACCCACCGTTCTTTCGCTCGAATACTAATTGACAATGGAGCATGTCACATCGAGTTGGTTGTATAGAATATTGCAATGTGGAACAGAATAAAATTATTATGTTCTGGTATAAAGGTTTTGGGTGCTGGCCCTGCAGTCTCGACATTAGATAGCGACTAAAATCGGTCGCTAAGTCATATCGTTGTCAAATTTCTTTAATGGATTTTCTACTTTATTTCGAAAGGATAAGGTTGAAAATCTATTAAAGAAATTTGACATCGATTACACTTAACGACCGATTTTTGTCGTTATCTAATGTCGAGACTGCAGGGCCAGGTGTACAGTTTAGTAGTAACAGATCCCTTAAAAATGTTGCGTTAATCAGACAATCATCATTTATTGTCTCTCATTCGTTATCTTTTTAACCGACTTTAAAAAAAGGAGGTTATGTATTCGGCCAGCATATTTTTTTTTTTTTACAAATATTGAAACGTCTGAACACGAAATGAGGAAATGAAACAAAAAAAAAACTTTCTTTCAAGTGAACGTCTGATATCAGTTGCAGTAATATAGAAAACTTTTTTGCAAAAAATAAAACCGACTTCAAAAACACAAAAAAGTGAAAAATAACTTAGCTTCTGAAGTCGGTGACTTTTGTTTGTTTGATTCAGTTTTTCTGTCACCGACTTCTGAAGCTAAGTTATTTTTTAACTTTTTTGTGTTTTTGAAGTCGGTTTTATTTTTTGCAAAAAGTTTTTAATTTTTCCATTTTTAGTTGTAATACAATTAATATTTGCTATACATTTATTTTAAATTGTCAACAAAAACAAACAAATCTGGTTGTAGTACAACCAGATTTGTTCAGAGCATATAGGCGTGAGTTATGTCATGGTGTTGTGTAAACAACAAATATCCAAGCGATTGCAGCAATCACGACAGATTTGCTGTCTATTATTGAAGAGTTCCATTATATCTCCGAAGATCAGCATCAGATCTTCACCAAATTTAAACAGGACCACCGCGAAACAATATCCGTCCAAACAAAAAAAGAATAATCCAAATTGGTTCACAATTGGCGAAGAAATCGCTGAACATACACAAAAAAAAAACTGACGACTTGATAACCTCCTCCTTTTGGAAGTCGGTTAAAAAAAGTTGTAAATTTTATAAAGTCTGAATTGAACATAATGGAACAATTACGTATTCTCTTAATGAGCTTAAAATTAATACAAGAGTCATGTAAAATTAACAGAGTAGTATATAACGCGGCGCTAATACATTATATAATAAAACAAAGCCAGTAAGAGTGCTGGTAATGTATTTATCTCGTGGTAGACCGGTCGGTCCGTGAGGGTGTGTGTCGGGACTTACGGAGAAAGTAAACGGTGAACTTGCTGTACTCCTATCATCTATTGTGATGTATTACTATTTTGTTTCTAGTGCCTGTGGTTAAATTATAACAGCTGCTCGGGTCGATCTTTAGGTTAAGCCGTGCTTGCCTAGATTGGTCTGTGGATGGGTGACCATCCCTGAGATATCTAGTTTCCTCCGTGCCTCGGAAAGCACGTTAAGCACGGCTGATGGCAATCGGCTCGCCCCCTATAAAATGGGACTTAAAATATAACTGGCATAATGTGGGTGTACCATTAGGTACAATTGCCAGATGACTTGTACCGACAGCTAACGGTTTGTTTTTGCAAGTAGATTATGTATTTTTTATTACTACCGCGTTGGGTTAATGGTCGTAAGTGCGATTGCTGAGCATGAGGTCCTGGGTTCGATTCCCAGGGCAAAGTATTTTTGGGTTTCTCAGTAGCATGTACGGGTAAATTGACGGGTGATAAGCTGTTTGATGTGCATTTAAAAATAAGTCATTTAAAATTATAAGAGCATGATTTTTTTCTTTTTCATCCGTATGTCCCTAACACAACATAAACTTTGACTTTACCTTTTTAAATATCACTGGGTTTGGAACAACCCATTAGCACTTCATCCTCATTAATATTTCAGGGCAAACGTTTTTCAATTAAGACCTTTACGGTAACATTGTATTTCTTTTATCCAAAGAAAGGAAAAGCTAAATGTTTTGTATTTGAAGGCGAAAAAGAGATGCTTTTAGCATTAATATTTACGACGCATGATATATGTATGACAGACGTGTTCTTGTAAAGATACGTCTATACTAAAAGCTCAAAATCTGTGTCGAAGTTCCCTATACAGGGTGTAAGGGACAGCCCTCCACAAAATGACAATAAAAAAAAAAAAAACGGTGGAATATGATTCACAATAAGGAGCTAAATGCAGGGTGCATTTAGCTCCTTATTGTGAATCATATACCACCGTTTTTTTTTCACTTAATATTCCTTTATTTCAATTAAAATAACATTCTCTGTAAGCAGTACTCCATTTATAAAGGGTGTAAAAAGACCCTTAACGAAGCCGAAAGGTACTTGTTCTCCCCGTCATTGCGATATTTTTTTTGTTCTACACCATACCTGGGAACCTTCTAGTTACGGAGATATTGGGGGTCAAAGTCCCGACTTTTCACAAGTTTTGTTTTAAATACATGTTTTTAAAGAAAGATTTTTACTTTAATCACCTCCACGACCCCCCTACTATTCAATCCATCTATCAGCACAATGTTCTGAGTGATATACATTGAGTCCTACCGTAACACGTGATTTTTCACCCAAAAAAAAAAGTCGTTTCCCAGTAATTTTTTTTGCGTAAGGTTACTTAGTTTGATGTACAGAATGGTATGTACAATTGGTTGACGGCTTTGTGAAGGGTCCGTTTACACCCTGTATAAACAATACGGCTAAAATCAAAAATCCAACAATGGATGTTGAAATACTCTAACGAACGACGCGTGAAATCAGATGTTCACTTCTTGCTTAGCTACAGAGTTCATCGAACTCATCGTCGCGCTTGCCGTTCTATGTATGAACGTGATATTGTATGAACGTGGACGAACCAAAAGTTGTATGTGAGGGTCGTAGCTGTTGGCGATCTATGGTTTCTGCCTTCGCCCATGAGAAAATGAAAAATGCCGATTTCTTATGGCCGTATTTTTGATGGCCGAAAATTCCATTCTGATTTCAGATTTAAACACACCTTTACCTTTTTTAACAATATGAGTCGAAAGCGTCAAAATGTCGTGGGCGTATTGTTAAAAAATAAAAGCTTATCCGTGGAAGATTTCTGAATTTTCTTGGAGTTAACGTCATGTGAAAAAGTAATAATAAACGCGTGAATTGTCACGGATTTTATTGACTTCGTTAAAAGTTGTGATCATATACCATCGCTCCTGAGAAGTGCCGAAGTGACTTTCTATCAGCAATATACATGATGAAAAAGTTTCCTATTATCTTTTTTTTTTAAAGTCATTTCGAAAATATTCTCTGACAACTTTTTAGACCTATGTATCCTGCTTATGCGTATGAAGTTTCATTAAAATCGATGGAGTCATTTCGAAAAAAAAGGACTTGAAAGTTTGTATGAAATGCCATAAGTCGTAAACGCTCATAATCCATCAACATTAAACTCGTACATGAAGTTTCGTATCCGTTGAGGAGTTTTAAAATTCCTCCTGTATCGTGGGTGCGTTTACAAACATTTAAACTCACATACACAAACAGCCAGACCCGGAACAACTACCTGTAGGCCATACAAATATTTGTTCCGTGCGGGAATCGAATTCGCGACACGCAGCGCAGCAGTCAATCGCTCAGCCACTGCGCCAACCGCGCCGAAAATTGGTCCGATGATCTAACTTGTATTTTGTACGGTTTGTGATTTGTATGCGAAAAAATACCTTCACGTTAATCATAACTAAAAATAATAAACGGCCTACCCATTTATTATTTTCTGTAGACAGGAAAATAAATTCAAATTTTTCCTTATAAATGTCACCCCAAATCGTTTAATATTTTTTATTTGTCCTCATTTCAAATAACAATGTTTTTGGCGTCGACATATTCTTAGAACTTCATAATCTGAAAAAAAACTGGAACGTGCCAGAGAAGTAATGAAACGAAAATACAATTTAGCATTTATTTCTATTTTCGGTAACTATGGCTCACAAAATTCGCAAGGAAATCCAGATTTTTGAGCCTTTGTAATGTTTATGCTCCAAAGAACCTACGCAAAGGTTCTTAAGCATAAAATAATACACAACCAATTTATCATGAAAATTGGTAAACATGAGCATAATCAGCTTCTAAAATTCCAACTGTTGGGACATAGGCCTCCTCTCTGTGAGAAGGAGTGGGCTGTAATCCACCACGCGGGCCAAGTGTGGTTTGGTAGATGACATTCATCATCATCATCATCTGCCTAACCTTTTCCCAACTATGTTGGGGCGGCTTCCAGTCTAACCGGGTGCAACTGGATACCAGTATTTTACATGGAGCGACTGCCTATCTGAGCTCCACAACCTAGTAAGTACTGGGTAATACTGGTAAGACTGGTTGTCAGACTTTCGGGCCACTGACTATGTCTTTGAATTTTTCGTACTAGGACATGATTTCCTCACGATGTTTTTCTTTCACCGTTTTGAGTTTTTTGTTTTAGGTATGGCCACTCGCAGTTCAACTTGTGAGAGCTGTGGTGTGAAAATAAATAACACAAAGTAACGCGCCCGGGTTTGAAACCATTACCCACAATCTACAACTTGTAAGTCGTGGGTAACACTGACCTGCCTGCAGCTGCCAAATTATGTAAATGTAAATTAATTACGTAGGAACCTTAACCTTAGGCAATAAGATTAACTTTTAATTTAATAATTCACTGTCAAAAATGAAAGTACATACGTAATCATATTATGAAATACCAGGACGACATAGGTACCTAAGATATTCATATGACTATAAAGCGGTAGATCGACTCTTCCCGTGACCAGAGGGCTGCTCTATTTTTTGGCCAAAGAACTAGCATTGCCACCCAATGTGCCAATATCGCCTTATAATTCTTTTCAGCTTTTTATTCATGCACATTTTTATTATTATTTTAAGTCGGCTTATAGTTTGTAATTTATATATCTATCTAATTTACTAGTTAATAGTAAAATTTACTAACAAACAACAGATACGGCGGTAAATACATTAGTGCAAACACAACTTTTAATTTAATATTCACTGCTAACAATAAACATACATACCAATCATATTACAAAGTACTAGGAGCACATAGACCCCTAAGGTATTCACATGACTAGCAACTATTTGCGCACTCCCTGTACCTATAGCTCCATGTGTGGGCTCGGTCGGGACAGTTTCCAGCAAATTGCGAACGTAATTATTAGTTGCACATAGTTCGGTCGTATGTGAGTTGTCGGTGCTCAGGACGGGGCAGTCATAGAATAAGTCAATTGTTTAGAAGCGAAAACTAGTGAACTTTGAACTTGAATTTCCCTAGATCGCTGAGGTCCGTCCTTGGATGGGTGGCCATCCCTTACATATCATAGGAAAAAATACCATATTTGAGAATATAAGTTACACCGAAATATTTCCATTAGAATTTTTTTTTTTGTATTGTATTATAAAAACTTTAAAATTCGTTCCTTTGATTTAAGGTTTTCGCGTTTTAGCCATTTCCCTCCAACCTTTCCACTGTCGATATAGAGTTTGCTCCATACCTTGGAAAGGACTTTAAGCCGTTGGTCCCGGCTGACCTTTGTGGAATCTTTGACCTGTAACGACAGGAGTCAGTAGCCCAAAAATCTGACAACCAGGCAATACCCAGTAAAGGTAGGAGGTGTTGAGGAGGCCGGATAGGCAATCGCTCCATGTAAAATACTAGTATTCAGCTGGATCCGTTTAGACTGGAAGCCGACCCCAACATAATTGAGAAAAAGGCAAGGCAGATGATGCGTCTTCAAACATTGCAGTATAGGCGTCGCGAAAACTTGAAGAAGTTCTTCTCCAAATGCAGCCTTACCTACCTTCTTAAGGGTGTAAAGAGACCCTTGACGAAGCCAAAAGGCACTTGGTCTCCCCGTCAATGCGATCATTTTTTTGTTCTAGACCATGCCTGGGAACCTTCTAGTTACGGAGATACTGGGGGTCAAAGTTCCAACTTTTTCACAAGTTTTTTTTTTAAATACATGTTTTTAATGTAAAATTTTTACTTTAAACACCTCCAAGAGCCCCGTACTATTCAATCCATCCATCAGCACAATGTTCTGAGTGCGTTACATTGAGTCCAACCGTAAAACGTGCTTTTTTTTTTCACCTCAAAAAAAAAAGTTTCCCAGCAATTTTTTTTATTATATACAGAATGCTTGGTTGACGGCTTCGTGAAGGGTCTGTATACGTGTGTTCGCTTCTACACATTCTCAACCTATGGCACAACTAGGCAAGTAAACAGGGGTATATAATTATCAGTCGAGTTTGAAACTAACTAAGTTCATTGTTTGTGTAAAGGTTATTGGCTGTTTGTTTGGTTTGTCTTTAGTTATTGGGGCTTCTGATGAAGTTGCGAGTGGTACTTAGGTATATAGGGTGTAAAAGGACCCTTCACGAAGCCGCCAACCAAGCGTTATGTACATCAAACTAAGAAACTATGCAAAAATTTTAAGAAACGTTTTTTTTTTGGGGTGAAAAATCACGTTTTATTGTAGGACTCAATGTAACGCACTCAAAACATTGTGCTGATGGATGGATTGAATAGCACAGGGGTCGTGAAAGTGGTTTAACTAAAGTCCTTACATTTTAACAGGTATTTAAAAAAAAACTTGTGAAAAAATTGGAACTTTCTCCTCCAATATCTCCGTAATTAGACGGTTCCCAGGTATAAAAAAATTACCGCAATAACGGGGAGATCAAGTGCCTTTCCGCTTCGTTAAGGGCCTTGTTACACCCTTTATACATAATTAACATAATATCACGCCTGTAATCCCCGAAGGGTTAGGCAGAGGTGTACCTACCCAAATATAACACACCCGCATTTCGCCAGTAATGTTTAAGTTCCATGTAATAGAGAGTGAGCCTCTTGCCATTAACCGGAAACAAATTAATACTCCGTGGCTGCTACTGAGAAATTCTTGATGGAAAAACCCAATAACACTTTGCCCGACCCGGGAATTGAACCTAGGACTTCACGCTCACCAGTGGCGCTTGGGACTCTCGACCAACGAGGCAGTGACTTAGGTATATGGTGAAGGAAATATGAATAAAATACATGTCGCATATGTCAGGATTTATTTCGTTAGGCTCCTATATCACGTGGGCAGACGATGGGTTTCGTGCTATGAAAGCACACTGGGTGCGATACACTGTTTCTAGCAAAACTAACGAAGTACTTGAGATTACAACTTAACGCAACTACACGGGACATAGTGAATCGAGTACCAGTCCAAGACGTCTCAACTCCGCCGCGATCAGACACTGAATGTCGCCCTCGCCTCGAGCTGAACATCAGGGCTCTGTATAAGCACGCTGTGTTGTGGGTAGATAGTGGTAAATAAGTCGCGTGATGTCACCACAGCACACAGGCGCGCTTTCCAATTCATTTTATGTCCTTATTAACGACCGGATCCGACATGCATATTTTTTTTTTAAATCTGCTCTTTCGAGTATTGCCATAAAAAACTCTTCACCACTCTTTTTCTTTTAGTTTTCTGGTTTGGTTTTCGGTAGCTTTTATATCAATTCAATACATGTTTGACATTTATTTCATAGTTATCGCTGAAAGTCTACTTACGTTTGTCTATGCCCTCCGGTACCCTAACGACGACGGGACGTTTTGATTTCTTATTAAAATGGCTCAATAGTCGGTACACCATCATCATCTGCCTAGCCTTTTTCCAACTACATTGGGGTCGGCTTTTAGTCTAACCGGATACAGCCGAATACCAGTATTTTACATGGAGCACGGCCTATCTGACCTCCACAACCCGGTTAGTACTGGGTAATACGATACCCCTTGGTAAGACGGGTTGTCAGACTTTTTGGGCCACTGACTACCTAACGACTATCAGAGATCTACAAATGACACCAGGGACCAACGGCTTAACGTGCTTTCCGAGGCACGGAGGAAACTCGGTATGTAATGGGTGGTCACCCATCCACAGACCGACCTAGGCAAGCACGGCTTAACCTAAAGATCGACCCGAGCGGCTGTCATTATTTAGCCACGAGCTCCTCCGGTCGTTTTCATAGTAGGTACATCATACTTCCATATTTAGTACCAATAAACTTCATTGATCTTCATTAACCAAGTAAATCTACTCGAGTTATGAATGTTCTAACGGTTTCCAAGATGGCGGCGTAATGTGACGTTAAACAGAAAATATAAGAAGTAATAGCCAAGAAAATAATACTTTGTGGAATGAGAAAATTCCATTAGCTCCCACGGAGTGCAGTGGTTAAGGAATTGTGAAGGTCAATGCTTGGCCTTGTTTCGTGTTCCTTGTAAATGGTTTTAATATTATTGTTAGGTATAAAATTGCTAGTTTTTTATCAACATAAAAGGTGTAACAAGACCCTTAACGAAGCCGAAAGGCCCTTGTTCTCCCCGTCATTGCAATAATTTTTTTTCTAGACCAAACCTGGGAACCTTTTAGTTACGGAGGTATTGGGGGTCGAAGTTCAATTTTTTTTCATTTCGAAGTTTTTTTAAATGCTTGTTTTTAATGTAAGCTTTGTAAATTTTTTATTTTAAATGTTAGTACCTAACAGTACGTGGAACGAAAGAGTGAGCCATGTTGCACTTCGAAGATCTGACGACGGAATTTATACCTACGCCTCGCTAAGCAAACCATGTACTTATTTTCTCCTGTGGATGTTGTTCGGACTTGCGGTGTAAACAAAAAGTGAAGTTACTCGATTTCAAAACTGAAATTTTTTGTTTCACGTTTAATATTATCTTTAGACTTTATCCATATCTTCTGGTGATAATAAATTAATTGTATTATTATATTATAAGCCTATATTGTCCCACTGCAGGGCAAAGGCCTCCCTTCCCTCCTTCCACATTTCGCGATTTAGTGCGATTGTAGGCCAATCCTTTGCGAAAGAGTCCAGCTCATCCCGCCATCTCCTTCTGGGCCTGTCGCGTTGTCGTTTCCTGCTATTTGGTATCCACTGAGTGGTAATTTTTGCCCATTGCGCCTCCGACATGCCGCAGATGTGACCAGCCCAGTTCCACTTCAACCTAGCAGCTGTAAGGCCAGCATCAGCTATTTGAGTTTTGGAGCGAAGTATGGAGTTTCTGATGCAGTCCGTAAGTTTGACACCCAGTACACTTCGTTCCATAGCTCGTTGGCAGACCCCAAGTGCGGACTTCTGACGTTTCGTAAGCGACCACGAAATAATTGTGCTTGTCGTAAAATGCTACAAAATTACAAAAACTTAAGTATTGTTTATGTCACGTTTTTTTGTTATGGTCTGCGATGACAGTGGTCCATTAAAAATGACATGCAAGAACACAAAACAGAGAAACACAAGAACACCGACATTTTTGGTATCAAGAGCAGCTGGTGGGACCTCGGAGACCCAAGGCCACAAGAAAAACAATTAATTCTATTCACAAATAAAACATGACACCACTTCTCACCCTTTCTTGTGTGCCTTCAACCACACTACTAATACAATCTCTTTGTACGCATTAAAATTAATTGTCTCTGGGCACCTGTCCTACAGTCGCCGATTAGCGAGAAGCAACTAAAAACAAGTTTGTTATAAGACAGAGTTTGTGCCAGAGCGGTGTGAACAGTCCAAAATCAGCTATTAATACGGGGTGTAAACGGACCCTTCACGAAGCCGTCAACCAAGTATTCCGTACATCAAACTAAGTAACCCTACGCAAAAATGAATGCTGGGAAACGGCTAAAAAACACTGTTTACAGTAGTACTCAATGTAACGCTCACAACATTTTGTGCTGATGGATGCATTGAATAATACAAGGGTAATGGAGATATTTAAGTTTTGTAACATTAAAATCTGTATTTAAAAAAAAGACTCGTGAAACATTTGGAACTTCCTCCGTAACTAGAAGGTTCACAGAATGCCATGGACCAGAACAGAAAAAAAAAAATTGCAATGATGGAAAGAACAATAATTAATGCCTCTCGGGTGTATTTAATCCTTTACAAGACCCTTAACGAAGCCGAAAGGCACTTGTTATCCCCGTTATTGCGATAATTTTTTTGTTTGAGACCATACCTCTGTTCCAACTTTTTCACAAGTTTTTTTTTAAATACATGTTGTTAAAGTAAGATTTTACTTTAAACACCTCCATGACCCCAGTACTATTCAATCCTTCCATCAGCACAATGTTTTGAGTGCGTTACATTGAGTTCTACCGTAAAACGTGATTTTTCACCCCAAAAAAAATCGTCGTTTCCCAGCAATAATTTTTGCGTAAAGTTACTTAGTTTGATGTGCAAAATGCTTGGTTGACGGCTTCGGGAAGGGTCCGTTTACACCCTGTATGTAGTGTTATCTCTTTTACTGCACGGGTAGCATGATCACCGTAGAAACAGGTTTGTCGACAAAAGAATCAACAAAATGATGGATCAACAAAAGAAATGTCATTTTGTCGATACTTCCGTCGACAAAACCCGTTTCTACGGTGGTAATGCTACGCGTGCTGTAACATGATATTCTATGCTTTCTTTTGCAAGAAAACATTCGATGGCAAGTCGTTTCCTCGTCGGTAGTCGGACTGATGCCCTAGATGGCGATAGCGATCCTCAGTACCCTTTGTGTTAATCATTAATTATGAAGCAAGGGATGACGGAGGTAGTTTTCTTTCAGTGGCTGTTGAATTTTGACGCGTTTTTGGGCCTTTTCACGCAGTGTCGCAGAATTTTGAGTAGATGTTTCAAATCGTTAAACCTTTCAAGACGTTCAAAGACGTCAGTCTAGCGCCAAAAGACCCGTGTTTAGAGTGAAAGAGGATTCTTTTCCTTTTGCACATGAATCGTACTGGCAGGGTGTTGGTAAAAATTTGTGGGCATATTTCTTGAAATTGATATGAATGAAATAAATACCGGCCAGTGCGTGTCGGATTTAATTCGTGTTCATTTTTTATTTTATTTTATTACTTTTTGACATAGCGGCAACAGAAATACACAAATTCTGTGAAAATTTCAACTGTCTATCTATTACGGATCATGAGATTCAGCCTGCTGACAGACAGACGGACAGACGGACGGACGGACGGACAATGGAGGCTTAGTGATAGGGTCCCATTGGTAACCCTTTGGAGTTGACCCCGACTTTGCACAAACGCCAAAAGATGTCTGTAACTGACCTTGACAAAAGACTATCTGTCACAGTTCCAAGGTCAAAGCTCAATCTTTTTGCCGTCCCATTTCACCTTCCATTCATGTCAATTTCCTTTACAGTTAATGACAAGAGTTATTAGCGGACACGACATTTCCCGAATCAACCCGAAGCCGGTATTTTGATTAATTATAGGCCTTCTGACATAATTAATTACTCTGTTCCTTCGATTTTACGTAATAAAAGTCATGTTTCTTTGTATAATGTAGGTTTGTTTAAAGCTGAAGGTAATTTGATCATGTTGATTTGTTTTAGAGTTTAAAATTACTGTGTGAATGTACCTAATCAGGATTCTATTTATCTTTTTTTTTTTTTCTACTTTTCTTTTTCTTTTCTATTTATCTTTTTTTTTTTCTATTTATCTTTTTTCTTCTTCTTCCTTTATCGCGTTAGTGCCTAACCTGTGCTCAATGTTTTGAATGCGTTACATTGAGTTTTACCGTAAAGGTTTTTCACCCCAAAAAAAAAAGTCGTTTCCCCTCAATAATTTTTGTGTAGTGTTACTTAGTTTGATGTACATCATTCTTGGTTAACGGCTTCGTGAAGGGTCTATTTACACCCTGTGTATTTTAATGTGTTTGCTATAAACACGCAAAACTAAAATACAATTTACTAGAAACAGATGACATACAAATAGATGTAAATACATTTGAACTTGAAACTTAAACTGCAAACCACGTTATTTACCGCTCAAAATACTGAAAGGGTTTACGTGGTACACTCAGAACTTTAACACAATCATGTTAAATGCATGAATTAGTTCGAAAATGTGGGATGTTCGTAGATAATTAAATGTTATTCATGATGTGTTTCAGTGAATTTAATGTTGGAATCACAAATCAAATCAAATCAAAATATGTTATTTCACATAGGCCTAGATGGGCATTTATAAAACGTCGACAAAAGGTGCACGGTTCGGGTTGGTCGTTTCCTATGGAGAAGAACCGGCAAGAAACTCCATGGTTACTCTTTTCAAATCATTTGGTATTACAATATTAACATGGTTACAGCATTTGTATCATAAGTATGGGGGGACAGCGTAGGCCCGACAATAAGTCGTTGTTTACTTCAAAAGATGTACCTAAAAAAAAGCACCTTCTAGTTGGAGATCAAAGTTGGAGGGGTCAAAGCTCCAACTTTTTTTTTTAAATTTATTTTTTAATGTTAAAAATTTACTTTAAATACCTCCAGGGGGCCCGTACTATTCAATGCACCCATCAGAACTATGTTTTGAGTGCGTTTCATTGAGTCCTACCGTATAAAGTGATTTTTACCTCAAAAAAGTCTGGCGTTTCCCAGCAATAATTTTTCCGTAGGGTTACTTAGTTTGGTGTTCAGAATGCTTGGTGAACGACTTCGTGAAGGGTCCGTTTACAGCTTGTGTAAAAGTGGTCACAACATCCACAATACATCCAATAATACATTAAACAAAGCAGTATTAACCCTTAATACAATTTGACGCCCCACAGTAAAATTGCACGTCAAGTCAACGTATACGTCGAAACTTCGCAGTAACTACCATTTGAAATAGGTATCCAGATAAATGCCAAGGACGCCGTCATACTTGACATTTGTAGTGCCTGGAAGCATGCACCGGCAGCCCGTTCGCAATAGCTTCGGGCACTATCGGCGATGTTCGGGTCAAGTCGGGTTTTCAGAGAATTTGATGTTTGAATGCGGCGTAGTATAACTGTGGTAGTACTGCGCTTGTATTTCGTGGAAATTTTTCGCGATAATTTTGAATTTGAGGGTTTTACTCTGTTTGTAATAATTTAATTCAATCATGATTCGAAAGACACGTGGCGCTATCTAGTATCATAACAACGTTATTCTTGCTTTCCTCGGGAACAGTACTTTTTTTCGAGATGAAAAGTACTCTATGTCCGTCTCTAGACACCTGACAAAGTATATGCAAAATTTCAGGATGATCGGTTTAGTAGTTTAGGCGTGAAAATGTAACAAACAAACTTACTTTCGCATTTATAATATTAGTGAGGATGGAAAAAAATTAACGCGAGCTTAGCCGCGGGCAAAAGCTATTAAAAAAATAAACTACCAAAACAAGGCAACCTATTCTAACCAAGAATGTTATTAACTAATGAAAGAGGAACGGTATGAAGACGTCAAAATAACTATCAAATATCTATAAAATATAGGAACCTCGAACTCAGCTTTTCATTTCCTCGTACAATAGTGAAGGCCCACACAAACATTCATAACAAAGCGGGCCTGATTTCATTATTCTCACCACAAATATTATCGGTGTATCCATAGAGCATTGAGACAATAGACATCATCATCTGCCTAGCCTTTTCCCAACTATGTTGGGGTCGGCTTCCAGTCTAACCGGATGCAGCTGAATACCAGTATTTTACATAGAGCGACTGCCTGTCTGACCTCCACAACCCAGTTAGTACTGGGTAATACGATACCCCGTGGTAAGTCTGGTTGTCAGACTTTTGGGCCACTCACTACCTGTAACGACTGTCAAAGATCTACAAATGACAGCCGGGACCAACGGCTTTACGTGTTTTCCGAGGCACGAAGGAAACTCGGTATGTAATGGGTGGTCACCCATCTACAGATCAACCTAGGCAAGCACGGCTTAACCTAAAGATCGACCCGAGTGGCTGTTATTAGCCTCGAGCTCCTCCATTGAGACAATAGATATGCCCATTTATTTAACACTACAAGCAAAGAGTACAGAGGCGGCCTATTTCTGCCGCTCTCTGTTCTTGGCATGGGTAATACAATAATACGGAAAGACAACATCATCATAATCATCATCCACAGCCTGAATTCACCCACTGCTGGGTGCAGGCCTCTCTTTTCTTGTGCCTATCTCCACGTTCCTGTGCCAGCCTCATTCAAGTTTTTCCCCCAGACAGCATAGTGGTTCTCAAACTCAAAATCAAAGCATTTTTTTCAATTAGACCATTACAGGCATTTTTGAATGTTATAAACAAAAGAATGAAGCTACAGTCCCAGTCACAAGGCATAATAATTTGTGAAAGTACTGTAGTTGCCCATTCCAAAGCGTAGATCTCTATGGAAAAGAATGGGCAAGAAAATCTATGGACACTCTTTTTAATAAAAATATTTTTTAAGATCTCGGTTACATCATTCATGTTAAGAATATACCTATAATATATACAAGCTGTAAATGGAAGCCGTCAACCAAGTTTTCTGTACATCAAACTAAGTAACCCTACGCTAAAATTATTTCTGGGAAACTACTTTAGTACCTACTATGACTTTTGTAAATTCGTGAAAAATTATTAGACTTCCCATTCAAATTGACGCGAGCAGCTGATCATTTACTAAGAAACGAGTTTTTTTTTGTTGTTGTAATTTCCCAAAAGTCACAGAATAAAAGTTATTAAATGTGATATAAACAAGGTACCAGTAAGATATTGTTAGTGTTTTTTCAATACGGCGCGGTTGGCTCAGTGGCTGAGCGAATGACTGCTGCGCTGCGTGTCGCGGGTTTCATTCCCGGAACAAGTATTTGTATGGCCTACAGGTAGGCTGTTGGTGTATGTGAGTTTAAATGTTTGTAAATGCACTCACGATACAGGAGAATTCCTAGTGCCCTAGCAACGTTTAAAAAAATAAATAAAAAATAACCCAAAGTAACTTCCTCTTCAGTCATATTAATTGATCTTTTTAAGTCGAAAAATGACTATTTCCATCTTTCCTTATCTATCGCTTAAACGCTCTATGGGAAATACTGAACACAATTGTGATGAATTCATCAAATCTAAGCAGGCACACAATCAACTCGGTGTAACACAATAGTGTTGGGAAAATTTCGGGAAAAGTGACTTGAATAAATGCTTCGTGGAAAGCGGTAGCGATCAATTTTTTTTTTTTTTCTTTTTTAAAAAACCCACACTAGGAACTTCTCCTGTATCGTGGGTGCGTTTACAAACATTTAAAACTCACATACACAAACAGCCAGACCCGGAGCAACTACCTGTAGATCATACAAATATTTGTTCCGTGCGGGGATCGAACCCGCGACACGCAGCTCAGCAGCCAATCACTCAGCCACTGTGCCAACCGTGTCGTCAAATCGTATTACGACCAAAGTACGGCGTAGTTCATTTTGTACGTACTATATCCTATTCCTAAATTTGTATTTAAATGGGCAATACTTGTATCTATGTTACGGCTAAAGATGGGTGTGAATATAAAGTTAAGATTAGCCGGCTAAACTTAACATAACCTTTTTTTTTTTCGAAGTGTCTAGTGATCCGCTAATCGGATTAATAAAATTTTCATGAGTTAGTCGTCCGAAAAGAAAAGAAGTCAGGAAGTCCTAAAGGGACCGGTAACACAGTTATCGGACTACCGAAAAAGATCAAGCTAGACAATAAAGGAAACAAAATATTACCATTAAAAAAAATCTATCATCGACCAATGCAGAACGTGTATGTACTTATGTAGAAAGATGCTGATTTTCTTGCTGATTTAAAAAAAAAATCAGTTTTAGCGGATGAATTTTTTTTTTTTTTGCTAGCCTACATGGTTTCCCACTGCTGGGCAAAGGCCTCCCCTTTCTCCTTCCATACCTCTCTATCTTGTGCGATCTCCGGCCATGTTATCCCTGCAAACCTGATCAGTTCGTCACGCCACCTTCGCCGCGGTCGACCTCGACGACGCTGTCCTTCCTCGGGCGTCCAGTGTGTGACTATCTTTGCCCATCTCTCCGGGTGAATAATTTTGAATAATTAATTTAATTATAATTTTTTATTTGATTTAAATATTATAATATTTAACTATGCTCGTGACTGTACTATAAATACACCTCTGCCTAACCTTTCGTAAACAAACAAGCGTGAAGGTAAGTTACGTATCTATTACAATAACAATCGTTATATTGGTACGGCAACCTTTCCATTGGCTCATCCGCTATCCTGTTTGCCAATTCATCTCGTAGGTAAAGAACAAACTAGAACGTGGATACATATTTGAAATGGAATTTCAATTTCCTGAATGAAATGTTCATTGTATTTCAACATCAAATATGGCAAATATGGGTATTGAATGTTGATGAAAATACTCATATTTGCAAACAAATAGCGTTTATACCAAAGAGATTTAAAAGACTTAAAGAGCGGACATTGAGAATATTTTCGTACAAAAATTTTGATGTCGGACATTTTCGATTTTGACACACGAATGCTACCTGACAAGCGAGCGTGTGACACTAGACAGAGCGACTTGTTACTAAGTAGTAATAAGTATTGGATCACGATTTTCTTCGTCTTGTCCCGTCTATCGCTCGTAAATATATGAATGTCTTTGGTCCACTAATCTTGAGTCCAGTAAAGACCAGCTTATAGGATTATTGAGGTCGTAAGCACGACTGCTGAGCATGACGTCCTGCATTCGATTCCCAGGTCGGGTAAAGTGTTATTGGGTTTTTCTTTCAGTAATTTCTCGGTAGCAGCCACGGAGTATGGATTTGCGCCCGGTTGATGGCAATAGGCTCGGACCCTATTACATGGGACTTAAAAATAACTGGCGAAATGTGGTTGTACACACGGCGGCTCATGAAGCTGTACATTTCCAGTATAACTTGGCCTTGCTTTGTTTAGATTTCCTATTCACTGAGAGATCCGCATAAACGGAATTATTATGATTCAGCAAATGGATCGAGTCACTTGTCATATATTATACGGGGTGGAAGGGACACCAACCTGAAAACGTTTACCACGTGTTCAGTTTATCATTCTGAACGCAATTTTTCATAGGTTATTTAAAAAAAACAGTTGTTTCCTACAAAAGTGCAATACCACGGTCAAAATGTACGGAACAGCTACTTTTTTTTATTTATTAACCGATGAAAAATTTCTGTGTGGTGTGAATACCAGTATTTTACATGGAGCAACTGCCTAACTGACCTCCACAACCCAGTTAGCACTGGGTTATTACTCAGATAAAGTCTGACTCCTTGTGACGAATGTCAAAGATCTTCACATGACAACCGGGACCAACGGCTTAATGTGCTTTTCGAGGCACGGAGGAAACTCGGTATGTAATGGGTGGTCACCCATCCACAGACCAACCTTGACCTAAAGATCAACCCGAGCGGCTGTTATTATTAAAAGAGTGTATTATTTTTAAAATTTCCACAAATTAATTAGAAATAGTTTGTTGACGTGAACTCTCCCGAAGTCGTAAGAAACACATTGCAGGGAAACCCACTCGTTCGTGGTAAGCTCTCTTACACGTGTTGTCTAATAGAATAGTGAACAGAAACGCCTACTCTAAAAGTAATATTGAGGATCAAGGCTAGGGGTAGGTTACATTTGTTGTTAAAGCAAGTTTGCCTTTTTAGGGTTCCGTAGCCGAATGGAAAAATACGGAAGCCTTATTGATTCGTCATGTCTGTCTGTCTGTTCGTCCGTATGTATGTAGGACTACACAGTTGAAATTTTGAATGTAGATGTATTCTGTGAACTGTTTTACGATTTAGATACAAAAATAAAAGATTAAGGGGGAGCTCCCCATTCATGGAACTCAAACTAAAAAAAAAACATCAAACCTACACGTGCCGGGTGTCTATAGATGGGTCTTTAAAAATGACATATTGTGATGTTTCTAAAACCATTTTTCTCAAAGTCAATCGTTTGAAAGATAGACAGTTCCAAAGTGGTAAAATGTGTGTGTCCCCCCTCTTTAATTTCTAAAGGAAGAGGAGGAAAATTCAGAGACAATGTAGGATTGCAGAACGAAAAAAAATTTCAACAAAAATTGGTTGGAATAAGATTTGACGTTTAGTTTTTGAGATATGGGACGTTTTCACCAAATTGCAGCAGTATGAAAAACAAATTTAGTTTTGCTGTTGAATGAAATACAATACAACATATGAATGAGCCATATTATATTCTTTGGTGCTACGGAACCCCACTTGGCCTGTTTTTCAGAATTAGGTAAGTCTTTTCTTTCTTTTCTGTTTACTTATGTCATGTGCCAAACATAATTATTTTCTAAAATAAACATTATCTTTTTTTTTCTTATTTTTCATAACGTTATTGTTGTTTACAACAACATTTTTTTACCTATGTTTACACAATATAATGATTTGAGTTTTACTTCGGCTTGGATTTTTATGTTACGTTACGACGGTCAATTATTCCGTATGCATTTAAAATATATAGAACGCACGTTAAGCCGTTGGTCCAGGTAGTGAGTGGTCCGAAAGTCTGACAACCAGTATTATCCAGGGGTATCGTATTTCCCAGTTCTAACTGGGTTGTGGAGGTCAGATAGGCAGTCGCTCCATGTAAAATACTGATATTCAGCTGCATCCGGTTAGACTGGAAGCCGACCCCAATATAGTTGGGAAAAGGTAAGATAGGCAGTCGCATGGTGCGACTGCCTATCTTACCTCCACAACCCAATTAGTGCTGGGTCATTACCCAAACAAAGTCTGTCTTTTGGGCAACTGACTACCTGTAACGACTGTCAAAGATCTTCACATGAAAGCCGGGACTAACGGCTTAACGTGCTTTCCGAGGCAAGGAGGAAACTCGGTATGTAGTGGTTGGTCAACCATCCACGGACCAAGACGCAAGCGCGGCTTAACTTGAAGATCAACCCGAGCGACAGTTATTATTTAGTCACGCACTCCTCAGCCTTGCGACCAGCTAAATGTAGATGATTTATATGCATATTGGAGAGCTGTTTTTTTATGCTACCCCAGTATCTGCTGGAACAAAAAGTTGTAAATAATGCGCAAAACCTCGTTTGACAAAGCTTAATTGCTTGTCAAAGTATGCAGAACATTGTAAAAATAAAAGAAATATTACCGTATTCTTCAGTTTATGATTGTGTCACCTTTCCGCTGCGTTTGGGCCATCCAAGGCCATATAAGGCTCGAATTACACAGAAACGGCGTAAGGTGAAGGCGCGGCGCAAGCATGATACCGCTTCGAAACGTTTTCAAACAAAATATACGTAGGCGACGTGTCGTGAATTACACTCAAGCGGCGCAGCGCAGGCACGCCGTTCTTTCGTTTCCTTATAAATTCCACGCCTGCGCCGCCCCGTCACCTTACGCCTTTTCTGTGTAATTCGCGCCTAAGGTTGGCTTTTTGATCCAACAATGGTGTCGTTTGTCCATCATGTAAAGCGAGAACATCCGGAATCTTTTTTTATTAATTTTTTTCGGATGGGAAATCATCAAATGACCCCCATCCCGCTCTGGGCGGAGTGGAAGGGAGTGTCAGACTCGTATTGACTAAAACCCATCCATGTTCCTTCTTAGCCCTTTGTGTTCCAGGGCCGCGGTATCTCTTTCGAACAGTCCCGCAACCCGCCAGGCACATCCGGACCCTTCTAATATTTATTGATGTCAGCGTCTTTAATGGATTTCGTATGATTTAGCGACCGCTTTTACGGGTCAATGTTATGGCTGATTTAATATTTTTGCGCTGCTCTTTTCTTTTGAATGATGTGTGTCTGTGTTTTTTATGCTTAAAATCTAGATAAGTAGTTGGGGTCGACTTTCATTCTAACTAGATGCAGTTGAATACCAGTATACATGAAGCGTCTGCCTATCTGACCTTCACCAACCAGTTACTGGGTAACAAAATTCCTCTTGGTAAGACTCGTTGTGAGACAAAATAACTGTAGTCTGGTTGTCAACAATACTATCTCTGCCTAGTTTTTTCCCAACTATGTTGGGGTTGGCTTCCAGTCTAACCGGATATAGCTGAATACCATTACATGGAGCGACTGCCTATCTGACCTCCACAGCCCAGTTAGTACTTAGAATACCTCTTGGTCAGAATGGATGGCAGACTTTTTTGGACCAATGACTACCTGTTACGACTGTCAAATAAATATCTACAATTGACAGCCAGGACCAACGGCTTAATGTGCTTTCCGAAGCACGGAGGGATCTCGGTATGTAATGGGTGGTCACCCATCCACGGACCAACCTAGGCAAGCGTGGCTTAACCCGAGCGGCTGCTATTATCGAGCCACGAGCTCCTTCTACTCCGCCAATACTGTACCTACTCCTACCAATTAAAAACAAAATATTCAAAAACGAACTCTCGTTAAAATTCAACAAACCGTTGAACGTAAAAAGATTTCAATATCACACATATTACTAACATCGACAATTTTCAAAACATTTTTCGTTTCATTATTTCTTGGAAAGAGACAACTCGTAAATAACGAGAGCAGTATTTTACACAATTGTCACGACGATTTTGATCCATATTTCGTTGGTGTACGGTTGCTGGTGGGTTACTGCTTGATTTGCTGAGAACAATACGATAAAATAACAGGCCTATTGTAAAAACTCAGTGTCCTTTTTGCCTGAATATTTGGCTGTTGACAAATTAATAAGTTAATTGGGTTTACACTTTTACTTTATTTTTGGCAGTTTTACACGAATACTGTCTGTATTGCAACGATTTTTAAAAATATCTTAAGAAAAAGCATGTTTTTCTAATGAGAACTTTAAATATTTTTTTATGAATGTGAATTCTACGGCAGTATTCATAAACGCCAGTAAGGCATTACTTAGCAAGTACTAACATATCTGCTATATGAGAAACCGCAATTCAGATTATCCTTACAATGCAAACAAAATACGAGTAAAAACACAGTTTTAATTACTTCAAAAACATATCCATTAAAAGGAAATTCGACGTTAAAAGGATTTCGTGAACGTGCGCCGTGAAAATTTAATTTGTACTCTTTTGAAAGCAGCGCCTGGGGTCAATGCACACGTATAAGCGTCGCTTCAATTTGAGCCGCTCAAAACTCTTTTTGTGAAAAACTTAATCAGCCACCACCAGCTAGCGAGCAAGCCGGGCGAGTATCGTTTCACCTCTTTTCATATTTCGATTCGCATCGCGATCTATCAAAAGTGCCGAACCGAATATGAAAAGAGGATGGAGGAGGGGATGCTGATGCCGTGCAGTGCATAAACGTACAGTCGCCGTTACATCAAGTTACCACAAACTGTCAAATTTCTCCAAATGATTTTAAACCATAAAACGTCGATGGTTAAGTTCAAAATCGAATGAGAAAATTTGACAGTTTGTAGTAACGCCATCAGGGGTCTGTCAGATGCTTACGTCAGTAAAGTCTAACAGACCCCTCCCCAAGGAGATATTCATGAGGATTTCCACCCGCAAAAAAAAAGGCTTGAGCTGATCCAGTTACAAGCTTACGGTGGATTTAGGCATAGTTGACAGCAAATTGATGAAGTAAGGTGATACTGATTCCATGCAGCCCTTGTACGTTAGGGTCTGTGGCGTGCCTAGAAGCCAACAATAGGTAAGCCCTTAGGTCAAGCAGACTGTTCAGAAGCCCTAACATCATATAATGAAGAGTAGTAGGTTATATTGACAAGCGAAGCTTTTAGGCTTCTATGAAAGTCATCATCATCTGGCCTAGCCTTTTCCAAAGTATATTGAGGTCGGCTTCCAGTCTAACCGGATGTAGCTGAATAGTGAATACCAGTATTTTACATGGAGCTACTGCCTATCTGACCTCCACAACCCAATTAGTACTGCAAGCCTGCAGTTAGGCTTGTATGAAAGTACTGCCCCTAAATGTAAGTGTGCAGTAACCTCGATTCTGCGCCGTACCGTATGCCGTAATCTATGCACATAAGTGAATTTTAATTACTTCTCGTCTACATGTATGTATGTCGATTTGATTGGTTTTAAAAACTGAAAAGAAATTCTTTTTCGTACTTTACTTGTTTAGTAAATAACCGGAGCACGGATCTTTACGTATTTGGATGTTGTTTCCTAACTTGTAAAGAAAGATAAGAATGATTATACGAAAGAAAAAGGAGCAAAATGGGAGTGTGACGGTTGACAGGGGAGAATGGAAGAAAAAAACCGTGTTTCGCCAACCCCAAGTAACATGGGACAAGGACAGGAAGATGATGATAATGATGATCTTTCCTGACATATAAAATCTTATTGAAGCATTGCCTTACAATGTGGCAACGCCGCCATGTCTCTTGAGCACATTAAATACCAGTTGACAGCGTTAAGGAGGACTTTTTCGATGATATGTTTTAGGTTGTTGTAAGTTTAGGTTATTTTATTATTACAGAAATAAAGTGAAGGGAGATTTAAACAATAAAAGTTGTTTTTAAAATAATTAGTAATCATTATTTAAGAGTACCAGGAAGGATATGAGGAAGGCCTTTGCGCAGCGTCTGCAGTGGGACATACAAGGCCATTAAAAAAAAAAAAAAGTTATACATGGTCCTAAAAAATAAGAAGGAAACGCTTCTAAGAACGACATATAAGTACAAAGTTATTATGCGGATTAAACGGATCACATGTTTTGTTTTACTTATATTTCAACAAGATGCATAGAAAAATACGTTATAATATTACACAATCTTGTCACTCTTTTGTCGAGAATTGCGCCCTAGACCACAACATTCTATAATTAAAAAATCTATAAGTACCTAAATTAATTTGTTCAGTGCGTAAAATATTTGTTTCCAAAATAATTACGCTTTCATTTGAAAAGCATTGACATTAAAATTAAAATACAAGTAATAAGACACTCGCTCATTACTTTTAATAAAGGGTTTCTTTGTTAATTAGGGACGTTTTCCCAATGTCGTTGTACTGTGCATCATTATTAAAAACGGCTAAAGTTTTCCCAAACAGTCCATTTTGAAGTATTAAGGGTCACCTCCCAAGGTCGGTCCGTGGATGGGTACCCTTTTTTGCCTGTGTACCCTTGGCTGTTCCCTTGATGGTACAGAGGAAGAACCGGAGCAAGACAAGGGAACAGCCAAGAGTACTCAGGAAAAAAAGGGGATGGGTGACCATCCATTACATAGCGAGGTTTCCTCCTTCCCTCGGAAAGCATGTTTTTTTTTTCCAGTATTAAATAGGCCTTCTCTTGACCTAAACCTAGGTCTAAGGACAGAGATGAGGTCGACGATGGAATGAGCTAACCCACAAGAAGCCTATTATCTCGCGACTTAAATAGATTGGGGTCCTATGAACTTGGACATTAGGCTGTCATTTGTAGATCTTAGGCTGTCATTACAGGTAGTTAGTGGCTCGAAATTCTACTTACCAATCTTACCGAGGGGTAGCGTATAACTCAGTACTAACTGGGTTGTGATGGTCGGATAGGCAGTCGCTCCATGTAAAATATTGGTATGTAGCTGCACCCGATTAGAATGGAAGCTGACCCCAACGGAGTTTGGAAAAAGGCTAGGCAGCTGATGAAAAAATCATTCGGCAAAAATGTTCTGAGAAGTGGTGACCTCGATTTAAAAGTCTTAAGTCCGGTATACCTGTCATTGTGTAAGAGGGTTGAGGAAGACAATTATGTAGTCTCTCGCCATGTAATCCTGGTATTTATCGTCCAGTTACTAAACTGAAAACCGAAAATGCGGTGGAATTTTGAAAAAAAAACACACACAACGGACAGGTTTTTTTTTTACATATTGTATATTGGCAGATAACAGTGAAGATGAAAAGACCCCGCAAGAAACCAGCTAAGTAAACGGCTAGCATTTTCAATTTATAAAAAAAAACGACTTTCAATATTTAATGAAAAGTTGTTAGTTTACATCAAAGCAGAATGTGTAGTAGGCGCGTAATTAGATGTTAAATAAGATTAATATTCAATCAGAGCTCGACTCAAGTTTAATTAGAAAAACACCGAATATTACGAATTATTGCTAGGGTTGTCACTTTGATACAGCCAACAAAAATATCCGAAAGACAAAACTTTGATTTGTTTTCTCGGCAGTCATCATCATCATCTTTCTACCCTTGTCCTATGTTACTTGGGGTTGGGGTCCTCTGTCAATCGTCACGCTGTCATTTACTCCTTTTTCTTTCATACCCTCCTTCCCTTCTACACTACTAAGCCGCACCACTGGTGGTGACGTGGGTAATTTTTTTTCCCTTCTGCACGGTCCAGTGCTAGTACCGTAGGTATTTGTAAAATATATTTATATGTGTGCTTAGTAGTGTGGAAGGGAACGCATATATATGTATTTTACAAATACCTACGGTACCACTGGACCAGTAGTGCAGAAGGGAAAAAAAAATATCCACGACACCACCAGTGGTGCGGCTTAGTAGTGTAGAAGGGAAGGAGGGCTTTCATATCATTCCTCACACAATCCATCTATCGATTGTTGAGTATATTACTTAGAAACACAGTTAGTAATCTAATTTAATGTTTGTTTCACAAAGGTACTGTGTTTTGAAATTAGCATCTTTTTCATTAATATTTGCATGCCAATTTTATGGCGAAATGTGTCATTGCACAACATATTATTTTAACCATGGTTTGTACCACATTTACTGCAAATAAATAATTTTGACTTTGAGTTGGTCTTCCTCTCTCACTCTCTCAATCCATCAATATTTCTCGGCAGACATTATGAGCGTGAAATCTGTGGCCAAGAAGCAAACGCGTAACGCAGATGAAATGTTTTTTGCTTTGCTAAACTTGAAAAATCATGAGATATGTATTTCATTTCTCGCGGGTGAGTATATGACGAAATATAAGAAAAACATTATAAATTACCTATATTGGTCCTTATTTTGTTTAGAAAATCCTAAAGACCTAACTTTCTGCGACTGCGAAGAAAACAAATGAAAGTAGTAGCAGTATCTCGTGGCTAAATAATAACAGCAGATTTTCAAGGTTAAGCAGCGCACGCCAAGGTCGGTCAATGGATCGGTGATTATCCATTCATACCAAGTTTCCTGTATGCGTCGCCGTTCTTCCCAGCTGTTATTTCTAGATCTTTGACAGTCGTTACAGGTAGTCATTAGCCCGAAAGTCTGACAACCAGTCTTGCCAAAGGGTATCGTATTAACCAGTACTAAGTTTGTTGTGGAGGTCATATAGGCAGTCACTCCTTGTAAAATACTGGTGTTCAGCTGCATCCTATTACACTCGAAGCCGAGCCCAATATTATGTAGTTGGGAATAAGCTAGACAAACGAGTACTTAGTAACAAAAGGTTATATGAAGCTTGCCGCAAGGCGCAAATTACCTCGGCGAGTCTTACTCCGCTGAAACATCAGAAACTGCACCGTCCCGCCGTTTCAAGGGGGTTACACATAAGTTTGTTAGATATAAAATTACTTAGTCGTGCTGTTAGTAACTCTAAACTAAACAGCAGTAAATTGATCACCTCGTTAGACGCTACAACGTTAACTTAATGATGCAAGCAGTCAGTAGACTGGCATACAATCTTGCTTGTGATTTTATAACATTATTCGCTTGTAGTTTCTTATTTAAATTTTATCAAGGCCTCATTTACGGAGACGCAGCGCGTTGTGCGGCGCGGCCCGCTTTCAATTCAAACATTATGGCGATGTAGAGCGTTTACAGAAAAGCGATTTTTCGCGCGTTTGCTTGAAATGCAGCGTAGCCCGCAGACGACACCGCCGTGGTCAACGCGGCGGTGCACGCGGAGTCACAAGCGAGCCTATTGCCATCAACCGGGTGCAAATCCGGACTCCATGGCTGCTGCTAAGAAATTCGTGATCATAAAACCCAATATCACTTTGCCCGAGAATCTGGTCTGAGGTCCTGGGAATCGAAGCCTGGACCTGCTCAGCAGTCGAGCTTGCAATCACTAGACCAACGAATTGCTCATTTTCATGGTTGATTACAATGTTTAGGCTAACAATTTTGTGTTGTCTCGTTAGCTGCCTATAAATATTTTTATTTCGTCTGACAACCCTAAATTACGAATGCCGTTGAACTTCCAACACCGCGTTAACTTTATAAAGAAGTATATTTTCTTTAGAAAACGTGAAAGGTCGAAAATCTTTACGGCATATGAAAACTTCTTGGTAATAAGCAATCGAAGTTCTTTCAATGTATTCGTAAATACTTTAATTTAAATAAGTTTTATATGAATAAGCCAATTTATAAATTAATTGCTTGTTTTCGGAAAATAAACTGAAGCTTAAAAATATTTAAGATTCAAAGCGATTCGGGTCGGTAGCAATTTAAATTAATGAGTCTTGTGAGATTTTTTTTTCTCTTTTTTTGATTGGCAACACTGCAATTTGTTTTTTAGCTGACTGCCTCGGTGGTCTAGTGATCGCAAGCACTACTAGCGTAAGATCTTAGATTGGATTTCCAGGTAGAGCAAAATATATTAATGGGTTTTCATCATGAATTTCTCAGTAGCATTTGTCAGCCTGGATCTGTACCTGGTTGATGTCAATAGGATTGCCCCCTATACAATGACGTACGTGATCATAACTAGCGAAATATGGGTGTTCTAAAGGGTGTAACAAGACCCGTAACGAAGCCGAAAGGCACTTGTTCTCCCAGTCATTGCGATCTTTTTTTTGTTCTCGACCATACCTGGGAACCTTCTAGTTACGGAGATTTTGGGGGCCAAAGTTCCAACTTTTTCACAAGTATTTTTTTTTAATACCTATTTTTAACGTAAGATTTTTACTTTAAACACCTCCTTGACCCCCTTACTATTCAATCCATCCATGAGCACAATGTTTTGAGTCCGTTACATTGAGTCCTACCGTTAAACGTGATTTTTCACGCAAAAAAAAAAGTCATTTCCCAGCAATCCTTTTGCGTAAAGTTACTTAGTTGTCTTGTTACACCCTGTATATGAACACCTCTACCTAACCCTTCGGGGATAACAGGCGTCATGCTATTTTAAGTCGCCGAATAAAGGGAAAAAATATAGTGTTTGAACATGTGAGATTGGTGTTTACCAACGCTGACTGTGCTCGCTGGTCCGGGAGCGGGGATATGTAGTCCTAGTGGAAAATAAATGTTTGTTTTAGATAAATCGCTGCAGTTTGTCGTGGCTATGGAAGTGAAAATGTCTCCGGATCGAAACATCCTATTAGCAACTCGTCCTTTGAGCAAAAACTGGTCTTAAAAACAAAGGAATTGGAGTTGTAGTCATACTTTGGGGGTATGGAGGGCAGGGTGTAATAAGTTCTTCAACCCCCATAGAAAAGGGAGGATCCTCAGACCAGACGGGTGTTATGTCTGGGCTACTGCCCGACAGCTGTTCTTCTATACATAGTCTAAAGTCGCGGATAACTTTACTTACGCGATGTAGGATTTAGGTCCAATTCGATGTTTAGTTCATCGTCTGTGTCATAGATGGCGCTGAAGTACTTTTTGTTATAAATTGCTATAGTACTCTTTGTAGTGCCGCTACAATACTACACATACATGTACAGTTTTTTTAAAGGACTAAATAAATTAATGATCTGTTCGAGACAATAAACTAAATCAAATGAAATTAGGCGACCCGAGGTAGGCGGATGGCGTATATCTTACTATTTGGTTCTGAGAAAAAAATATTTACGCCGTAAAGACGCAATAAAAAAAAAATCACCGCCAACTACAGGCATTGAACCAATTTGGACTTAGTATAATAATTATAGTTATCTGTGGTTTTATTTCCGCACACGTTGTGATAAATGAAAAAATATCCACGCGTGTGAAATATATTGCATATTGAACCTAATAATTTATTATAGTAGTGCGATAAGAACCAGTTTTCGAGGAAGTGTATTGAAAAAGATTTACCTAATGACATAAAACAAGGATATTAAGTATCAAATCTTGCGCGGGTAATCCGACGCCAACTAGTTTGCTTCTAGAAATGAAAAAATTCTAACAATTTTCTTCGTTAAAGTCTTGATGATGCTTAAACACACAGAGTAGAAATATTCAGTATCCCAGTAGGTATTTTTTTCCACCAAAAAGGTAATACAAGGATATGTAACAGCCTTACCTTATTGGACTGCCTAGTTAGTCTAGTGGTTCACCAGCGCGACTGCTGAACATGAGGTCCTGGGTTCGATTCCTAGGTCGGGCAAAGTGCTATTGGTTTTCACATCAGGAATTTCTCCGTAGCAGCCATGGAGTCTGGGTTTGTGCCTGATTGATGGCAATAGGCTGACCCCCTCTTACATGGGACTTAAATGTAATTGGCAAAGTGTGGGTGTAGGTACACCTCGGCCTAATCCTTCGGGGATCGCAGGCATGATGTTACGGGTATGACTTACCTTATTGGTGCCGTTCTTCAGAAAGTTCAGGTACGGAGCACTAACTCAGTAACAGAATAGATGAAAGGGAATCGTCTGTCTTGGTATGGACATGTGATGAGAAGGGATGAATCGCATGGTACTAAAAGAGTGACGAATATAAATGTTGGTGGACATAAATGATAGCGGGATGGTAACATGGGACAAGGGCAGGAAGATGATGATGATGAAATTAATTACACAAAGTAAATAACATTTTTTTTTTTTTTAGCCTGTTTGATTGTCCCACTGCTGAGCAAAGGCCTCCCCTTTCTCCTTCCAAACCTCTCTGTCCTGAGCGATATCTGGCCATGTTCGCCCCGCAAATGAGATCAGATCATCACACTACCTTCGCCGCGGTCTACCTCGACGGCGATTTCCTCCGACAGGCGTCCAGTGGGTGACGATCGTTGCCCATCTCTCCGGGCGCATTCCAGCCCACTCCCACTTCAGCTTGGCTGTTTTTTCTCCAACATCTGCAATTTGAGTAATGGAGCGCAGCAAATAACATAGCACAGTTTAACCTTAATAATCTCTTTTTACATCTGTGGTCAAACTGCATCTTTTTGCTCTACGTCCGAAGTACACCGACGCGGAGGTCGCCGTGAAAATAAACGTTAATTTTTATGAATCCTTTTTATTTGATGCGCTTCATGAAGTAGGCTACATGTGTCGTTTGACAACTATGTCAACGGTTATGAAGATCTGCTATTAAAATGCATGTTCTTTTTAGGGTTGCGTGGCCAAATGACAATGCCTGTCTGTGTCCGGATTGCATTTTACTCTGAGACTATATCGATGAAAAATGGAAAGATATACATATATATATATATATATATATATATATATATATATATATATATATTCTGTGCACCGTTAAAGAACGAGTTAGGGAAAATAAGCACACACAATAACTAGGGGTGGCATTGGCCATACAAGTAATGGAAAACAACCGCAAATAACTTTTAATACACTTTCTCAAAAACTGGTTCTTATCGCACTACGATTCGGTTCAACAATGCAATGTATTTCACACGCGTGTTTTTTTATACTAATTCTAAGTAACTAAACTTATACTAAATCCAAATGGGTTCAATGACTATAATCGGCGGTGTTTTTTTTTTTAAATCTCGGCAAAGAGATATGCGATTAATATTTTTTGAGTATTTAAATTGTGTTCCCAAAGAGAATATCATAGATAAACTCGGGAAGCTCGGGTGTTAATTCCGCCTCAAATGCAATAACAAAGTTTACCCACTTATATCAAAATGTACTATTGTTTTTCCGAGAAATATTACGAAATCCTAACTTTTTTGCGATTGATAAAATCGATACCTATTATGCAAGCTTAAAAATTGATTCCAACTGAGAAATCCTTCTATGTATGGTCCGACACGAACTTGGCAACTTTTTAATACAAAAACAATAGAATATCTAACTACAGAACAGGTGAGTTGGTGACATTATCTTGAGAAACCAACTTCAGGTAACATAAGGTACGGTTTATCGTGTAGTCGCGTAATAAGGATTCTATACCTAGTCACCTTGAAAATAAATACAGAACCCACGGCATAATAAAACATCGACAAGGGAACCCTAAAACAGAAATTTCGCGCGGCAATTAATTCTTAAACACTTGGTAATTATCCCAATTACTTAATTTACGTTTTCGCAAACAGTTTTTAATTTCAGAGAAGTGTAGCTGCCATGTTGTGATGAAATTTAATGGAGTTTTTGTGGTTACTTAGTAATGGGAGAATCAAGTTTAAAAAAATTGCTTGAAAATTCATTCGTTCGCGTGAAATTATTATAAAAATATTGCTTCCCATTTTGAATCGGATTTTGTTACCAATTTCAAGGGTTTTAATTTTTTTGCACGGAACCCTAATTATTTTCTGAAATAAAAGTAGCTTAAGTTAGGCCTTATAATATCTGATGTCTGCCAGTAAAAGTCCCGTCAAAATCGGTCTAGCCATTTCGGTGATTAGCCGGAACAAACAGACACACAGACAAAAATTTAAACAAATTTGTTGATATAATTTTGTACGTATAAAATATTGTACTAAAAAAACAAGATGGCGGTGTTGTACAGTTTTACTATAAAAAACATTATTTAAAAAACGCAAGGTTTATTATTTTATGTTTTTCATTCGTCGGGAAGTAAGTTATTTTTCTATTGCCAGGAAACAAAATAACTTGGTTATACTAGCGGATAAAAAAATAACTAAAAAATAAACTCTGGCAGCTAATACAATTTCCAACGACCACGTGTTTTATAAAAACCAACCTAGCACTTCATTTTTAAAGTTGATTATTATCAACGCTATGTTATGTTGATAATTACTTACCTATTAAATTAACAAATATTTTGAGGGTGCTTCAAGATATTATGGAAAAATATTTAGGTTTTTATTTCTGCAAACACCAGATCTAGGCTTGCTTGCGCAATGCAGCATCGCCCGCAACAACAGAGGACGAGCCTATGGCCAATAATCGGGCTTAAATTCACACAACGGTCTGTTACGGAGAAATCCCTTACTGAAAATCCAAATAACATTTTGCCCGACCTGAGAACCAAACCCAGAACTTTAAGCTCAGCTTGAGTATTAAACGTTATGCAAAATACTTAGTTTTCATTTCGTGAAAAAAAAATGTATTTATATATATATAAGGAGTATAGGTTTGGGTGCATGGCAGCTAATTTCTTTATTTGTCTCTTTACAAATTTTATACATTTTAAAATATTCCTTAAACAAACAATACAGGGTGTAAACGGACCCTTCACGAAGCCGTCAACCAAGCATTATTAACATCAAACTAATTAACTTTACGCAAAAATTATTGCTGTGAAACGATTTTTTTTTTGGGGTGAAAAATCACGTGTTACGGTTGAACTTAATGTAACGCACTCAAAATAATGTGCTGATGGATGGATTGAATAGTACGGGGGTCGTGGAAGTGTTTAAAGTACAAATATTACATTAAAAACAAGTACTTCAAAAAAAAAAGTTAGAACTTTGACCCCCAATATCTCCGTAACTAGAAGATTCCTAGGTATGGTCTAGAACAAAAAAAATATCGCAATGACGACGAGAACAAGTGTCTTTCGGCTTCGTTAAGGGTCTTTATACACCCTTTATAAAAACATTCAAAAATATGTAAAAAAAATACTAGCCCACCGGTATCAAACAGCTAAGGGCCCAAGCTACTGGCGGTCAGGGCTCCAGAGAGAGGAACCTCCTAACAATACGAGCCGTGTTCAGGAGTACCGCTTTCTGAATCAAGCATGCTAATTCTTGTGACCTCGTGTTCGTGGCGGCACCAACTGTATTCTCAGTGTATTTGCAGATCGGTGGGATTCCCCGATGTTGCGGAGGTGGATGCGGCTCCACGCTGAATTTTGGTTGTATATTTTCATCTATGTCTGTAACCTACTACACTAGAAGTTAAGTAAAATTGTTACTAACCCTATGGACTCCGGTCTGAAATATTTTTTTTCTATTCTTTTATATTTTATTGTTGCTTTTCCTGCTTGTGCATGTTTTTGCGGGCGGGATGGCTGCTTTCTGCATCCAAGCTTGGATCTTTTTTCGCGAAACCAAAACTAAATATTTTGCATGAAATTAATGTCATAGATTCCCGCAAAGTAACGCCTGATTCTATTAACTTATCCAACTCATTCAATACAAAAAAATTAAACCATGAAATGCAATAATCATATCATTTTCACACTTTACAGGATACTTACGACCTTCCAAGAGTATTTTCAACATACTTGAAACACAAAATGTAAAAGAAAATTCTTCTAACAAAATAACCTTATGAAATCCTCAGTCAGGCAGGGTTTGGGGTTCCAATCCTTCTTCAAAGAAAAGTTATTACCAATGAGATACTGCTCCTGCATTACGAAGTTCTTCAGACAATAGTTCAATGCAGGGGCGTGCCGTCCATAGAGGCAATTAGGCCTAGCCTACCTTATCAATCCTATCATAAACGCCAACTCAAGTGCAATTATTATACCTTTGTAATAAAAATTATTTTAAAAGTTAAAACTCCTGTTATAACACTTATAGCAACTTGTCGCGCCCGTGTGACGTAACACTAACACAATACTGTGAGCTAACCTCGCGTCGTCAATTGTAAGGCGAAATCGGTTGTAGAGTATTTTTGATTCATAAATTTACGCACACTGGTGCATATTTTCGTGTGTATAAACGGCACACATGTCTAGATTATAGGCGTGTCTCCCGGGACAGGAGACGGCCTGTGATTGGTTAAATAGATTAACATGAATGAAGATCAGAGTTGCCATTTGTAGAAATTAAACCGAAATTCCGGCGAATTCGAGAAACAGACTACACACAAACACGATAGTTTTCTTAATGACTACTATAACCAGTTAAAAAAATAGGGTGGTATTTTTGAATTTATACCTAAAAAATAGCAAAAGGCCTATAAAAATAATTAAAAACTATATGAATTTTATTTTTCGCTTTGATTTTCGGGGAGTTTTTAAAATAAGTATGACAAGCACGTGCTGTCAGACTCAGTATTATCCGGCAAAATTTTGTTAACAGATTTTACATATGATTTAGGTATGACAATGATGCAATTTAATTTGGAAGTGTTTTTTTTAACAAATTACGAATTAATTTTTTCCTAGTCACGCCATTATTATTTCATGTGACAAGCAAATTTAAATGCGATTTTGAATGTTATCATATCTTACCAAGTTAAACCTTATCAGTTATTCGTTTTGAAACGAACATTAATGTAAATATTATATGTTGTTTAGTATTTGTTTATTTACTTAAAAATGGTGTTCTGTTGTGATACTTGCGCAGAAAATGTGTGTTTGTTAGAAGTTAAAAGCAGTAAGTTTTCGCAAATATCGTTTAATGATAAGATTCTTGTGGTGTCGAAAGGTAGATGTACACCTGAATTACGAGAATTAATCCAAAAATCTGATAATTCAGCTCGTACCCGCCATTTCAAACCTCAAAATTATGCAACATTCAGCTGGCTATGTCACGGTAATATTATAATACAGTAATGTAACTCGGCCGCATGATAGAAATAAATGCCTACAGCCGCGCGGTACGTAAACATGCGTTAGGGCTACCCGTCTCCAGCATTTTAATTACATTTGCCTACTTTCTGTTTCTATTTAGTTTTGTGATTGTAAATATCCTTTTTATATAAATAAATGAAATACTTTGTATATTGAATAGGAAGTGTTCAATAAAATGCGTGTTGTTTTTTGATTGGTAGATTTAATTAAAAAAACATGTTTTTGTTTGAAAAACAAATCGGGCTTATAAATTTGCGACCGAAAAATATTTGCGCCTCGACTGAGTCGAACGAAATGCTTTATTGTTAAATTTTAAAGTATAATAAATCCGCATTCTTATACAAAGCTTAATTAAAAATTGTTTTGGGAAACATGGACAAGGTGGAGAAAATGGAATATCTTTTACTTGGTTATAGATACCTGCAGCTACTTTACAATTTACATGTTTGGTCTTAAGTGAATTTCGGAATATTTCCTCCATTTTTTCTATATATTCCACAAAATCATCGTTGGGTACAATCAAAAAAGCGTTATTGACGAATTCATACAACCAAAAACAGCACAATATTTCCTACTCGTCATATTAACTGATTTTTAGAGAAAAAATCGCGCGGTTATTGTTAAAAAAACAACACACCGTCCGTTCGACACTGCGGTACAGCCGTGACTGTCTGCACCGCGAGCGCACCCCACGATCGAGGCGCGTAGGTATAGCTCGCGTTTCGTCCGTTTGTATGAAGTTGGAGTACTGTATTATAATATTACCGTGGCTATGTGGTTGTATACACACAAATAAATTATTTTGTTTTCCGTGCATTTTGTTTAATACTTCCAGTAAGTGGAGTGAGGGGTACATTGATTTGCATAATTTTCATTCCTCGGCAAAAAAGCATGACCTATCAGAAAAACATCTAGAGGCTTGCTTAAAGTTAAATACATTTGGTAAATCACGTATTGAAACTAGTATTAACGGCCAGTTAAGGTTAGATATAGAAAAGCATAATTCTAAAGTAGATAGGAATAGAAATATTTTTCAAAGACTGATCGATGTTGTATGCTTTCTGGGAAAACAAGAATTAGCTTTTCGCGGCCACGATGAATCACCATCATCACTGAATAGAGGTAATTATTTAGAAACAGTAGATTTATTAGCAAAGTATGATGGAGCTTTAGAAACCCACTTACAAAATGCAAGTACCGCATTCACGGGCATGTCGAACAGAACGCAAAATGATTTGATCTCGAGCGTTGCATCTGTGATGACTGATTACGTTAGAGACGAAATTAAAAAGTCCGATTATGTTGCTGTCATGGTGGATGAAACACCGGACATAAGCGGCCGAGAACAATTAGTTCTGATTTTAAGATATTTTCGTGATTCCGAAGTAGTGGATCGATTTATTAAATACGTAGATGTCAGCGCGGATCGCACCGCTGTAGCTTTAAGTTCTCTAATTTTGGAAACTTTAGGAGATTTAGATTGTCATTCTAAATTAATTGCACAAACTTATGACGGGGCAGCAGTATTATCATCTCAAATTAACGGCGTGCAGGCATTGGTGAGGCAAAAATGTCCGCAAGCTATGTATGTTTGGTGTTAGTATCATTTTTATTTAACATGAAAGAATTTGAATTTATTTTTTTTAAAAAACATTCGCGGATATTTTTGCTGAAACCGATATTTTATACGATATCATACAGAAAAAAACTTGTGACATCGCGTATTGTGTTAAAAAGATAAAACAATTCGAGTCATTTTTAGCTCGTTACAGAGACAGGTTCGAGATCAATTATGATGCAACTGCCCTCATAACCGGACCACCCAAAAGAAAGCGCAATGTCGATGATGTAAAAATACACTATCGGCGAATTTTTACCGAAATAATTGATAATGTACTCAGCGAATTAAGAAATCGTTATCTGAATATTAAAAATTTGAAATTCTTTGAGTTACTTTCTTGTGAGAATTTTAGTAAATATAGTGAACAATTCCCTGAAAAGGAAATCAGAGAGTTCACTAATACATATCAGGCAAATTTTAATTTTGATAGATTAAAAAACGAATTGCGCTGTATTTATAGATCGCCTGAATTTGCGAATTGTAGCATATACAGTATCATTCAAAATTTGTATAAAAGTAATTTAGATAAAGTTTTTTCAGAAGTTTTACGTTTGGCGAAGTTTATTGTTACTATCCCAGCAAGCAGCGCATCGGCAGAACGTTCATTTTCGTCCTTAAAACGAATCCACACCTATCTAAGAAACACACAAAGTCAGCAACGACTCACAAATCTATCTTTAATTTTCTATAGAGAAAGAATTAATGGTCGAACTACGACGCAAGACTAATTTTTATGACGAGGTCTTAAAATCATATTTGAAAAAAAACGGTAGGCGCGCAGATTTAACTTATAAATGAGTTGATTTTTTCACTGATTTAAAACCCGTAATTAATTTATTAAATATATTTATACATGCGAATCACATGAAATAGGGCCTTAACAGGCCGCTTCGGATATCTTGCAAGTGACGTGTTCTGTAACTATCACCCACCCACTTGGATTAGATATTTGAGGTGGCCGAATCTTTCTTCTGTTTGCATCGTCAGAAAATAGTGATTTGAACCTTGAATAAAGTGGTGAGTTCTTGTATTTATAACTTTTGTTTTTACAGGCTGATTTTCAATTTTTTTTTTTTTTTTTTTCATTTTCAATTTTTTTTTTCTTTTTTTTTTTTGGTTACCGATACCCGCGATATATGTGCGTGGCGGTGGCCTACCCTCCGTGGTGAACCACTGCACGCCACTGGTTCAATGAGATTGTTTGAAGCCACATTTCCTTTATCAGCTCTCGACGGTAAGTTACTGCGGTTTTGAATGGCGTCCTGATATCTTTGAACTTCGATGGACGCAGAGTTCTGGTGGTCGCGTTGCATTCCTTTGTGTTAGTACAAATTAACACTGAATTGAAGATCGCCATTTTGTTTTTTCATTTTAGAATACGGTACGTTTTGTTGTTGATTCTTCTTTCAAAGTTTTCGACCGGCTAATTCATTCAATACCTATATGATTAAATTGAATTACTACGATATGGTTAACCAACGTTCAGCAGTAACACTTAACCAAACATCGCCTTTACCACTACGTAATAAAGGTGATGATACTGTGAGGTTGTCTGAACCAGCAGCGAGATACTATGCACTCCATACTAGTTCCTGCTAAATAATAATGACCGCGCAAACCCGTAGGCCGTAGCTTGTCGCTCGTAGCACAGTGCGCTACGGCGTAGCTCTTCACGTAGCAGTGCTACGATCACGTGATCTTGCTATCCAAGTTTTCTTTGATGCATTAATACCCGGTAGATTTGGAATATTATACATGAAGCAGTTCTTCATCTAGTTGATATATTATACTAAATCACTTAATTTAATAGCTACATAAAATCACACCTGTAATCCCCGAAGGGATAGGCAGAGGTGTGATTAATAGTACACCCACATTTCGCCAGTAATGTTTAAGCTCCATTTAAAAGGGGGCGGGCCTATTGCCGTCAACCGAGCACAAATCCCAAGACTCCGTGACTGCCACTGAGAAATTCCTGATGGAAAAACCCAATAACACTTTACCCAACCCGGAAATCGAACCCAGGACCTCATGCTCAGCAGTCGCGCTTGCGACCACTCGTCCAACGAAGCAGTCAAGGCAACGAGTTAATTTAATAGTATTTAAATATCTAACAAAAACCGAACAAGTCCATGAAAAGCCTCCAGCAATATAAAATACAAAATTTAACCAAAGAACAAAGAGTTTATCATAATAATATCAAAACAAAGAGTTTCAACATGTAAATAACAACTTTTCTCTGCGTATCACGTTACTGGTGACTGACGTGTAATAAGTATTAAATAATACCGACCGAATACCCAAGCCTTAATTAAATAATAATTACGATACTATACCTCTGGCAGTTTCGTTAAAATAATTAGATGTATAGCTATGGGAGGCGAGCTTGTGCTATACAGGGTGTAAGGGACAGCCCTCCACAAACTGATGGGGTGAATTCAGTATCATACTAAGATGACCGGTACAAGAAATTATTTCAGGAATGTTATGGGAATCCAATAAATTTGATTTGTTTTATTTCATCATACGCAATGTATCGTTACCGTGGAAAACGCACGCAGCGAACGGCAAGCGCGACGACTAGTTCGATGAACTCTGTAGCTAGGCAGGAAGTGAACAGCTGATTTCATTAGACACGCGTCGTTCGTTAGAGTATTTCAACATACATTGTTGGATTTTTTATTTTAGCCGTATTATTTACATAAATAGTGTTACAGCTAAATTAGACCGATTTTAGATTTTCCATTCCAATTTTTTTAAAGACATTTTGAAAAGTTCTCTGACAACTTTTTAGACTTATGTATTCTGCTTATGCGTGTGAAGTTTCATTAAAATCGGTTTAGTCATTTCGAAAAAAAGGACTTGAAAGTTTGTATGAAATACCGTAAGTCGTTAACGCTCTTAACATAACGCCTATTTTTCCATAAAGGTAGATATGGATATGGTTAATTGCATGTTTTTATTTTTAATGGTGTTCTGTGGTTTCTGCTTACCACCCTTAGGAAAAAGGCGGGGTTTATGAATGTTTAACCTTCATGTAAAACGATTTTGCTTCTGTCTGTTTTTTATTTTATTTTGGGACAAGCCCTTCACACTATTCCCAAACCACTGTAACTCCTGAATGCCAGAAGCAACAGTCCACCACCAGAAAACCGCCGAAACAATGAAGCTAGACTAAATCCTAGAGAAACAATTTAACTGTCTTGGATCCCGCAACGATATTAATCAGAAAAGTATAGCTGAGGAGTAGGACAACCATAATTTCCATTTCCCTCTATATCAGCTGGAGACAGAACGAAAATGTGTTCTGTCTGCTTCTAAAAAGGCAAATAACAATTTGGAAATTCAAAATCAAGGTACCTAAGTAAAATGTTATACCTGATGTCAAAGTTTATTTTACCTGGTCTCGACGCTTACCCGACCCTGACGCCCCAATTAAATAATAATTACGGCGTGACCCTTTACAACTGTTTCAAGTTACGTTGGGCATGTGGGAAAGATAAGTTACTTTCGTATAGAAAATTAGGACCTTCTATCAAACAGAGGTCTTCGTGTCTTAATAATAACAGCCGCTCGGGTCGATGTTTAGGTTAAGCCGTGCTTGCCTAGTTTGGTCTGTGGATGGGTGACCACCCATTACATACCGAGTTTCCTCCGTGCCTCGGAAAGCACGTTAAGCCGTTGGTCCCGGACTCCCGGCTGTCATTTACAGATCTTTGACAAACGTTGACCTTAAAATATTGTAAGTTTAATTTACAAGAAATATATAGTTTATCTATTATTAGCCCCGCGACCTCGGCCGTGTGGAATTTATTTGTTTAATCACTCGACTTTATATTTTTAACTAATAAAATAGCCTGAGTTACTCCTCCTCCTCCTGTCAAAATCGGTCCAGCCGTTTCGGAGATTAGCCAGAAAAGACAGAAAAAAAAAATTAAAAAAGTTTTTTTTGTTAATGTACCATAAAAAGTTTCACATGCATTCAGTAAAAAGCTGTTATTTTGAAATTATAAACAGACACTTTAATTTTATTTATTTGTTTAGACGTCAGAGGGTTAGCAACGTCAGATAAGACTAATAGTCAGTTCCCTCTTATTACTACAAGCCTTTTAATTAACCACTTCCAAATCTGACAAATTAATACTACGTCTCATAACATTTCTTGACAACTAAATTACAATTTATTTTGGCATATAAACCCTATATTTAAGGGTGAGTATCCTATCCAGGTAGGGTTACCATACGTTCGGATTTTATCTTACCTTGTAATTTGTTCAGACTCATGTATTTGGGGGGATTTCTTTTGTACCTGAAAAAAAACAAAGATTAAGAGCGAGTTTCAGCACTGAAATTGAACGCGATCAGTATATGTATGTTATCAGCGTTTAAGAGCTGGCACTGTCAATCTATACTTCTTTACATTGTATAAAACAAAGTCGCTCTCGCTGTTTGTACGCTTAGATCTTTTAAACTACGCAACGGATTTTAATGCAGGTTTTAGCAATAGATAGATTGATTCAAGAGGAAGGTTTATATGTATATTGCACCCGTGCGAAGAAGGGGCGGATCGCTAGTAAATTTGTTTGTAAGTTTGTATATAGGGGCTAATCTCCGCAACTATCGATCCAATTCAAAAAAATCTTTCACTGGCAGAAAGGTACATTATTCGTGAGTGCTTTAGGCTATAAATTATTATATTTACATCATGATCGAGCTATCACAATTTTGTGGACGAAATGCTAGTATTCTATAGCAATGATGACAGCTCTTGAATTTGCCCTGAGCTCTTATTGGTAAAATTCGCCCTGCAAAGTAAAAGAGCCGGACTTTTTTTAAAGGAATTTGGAAATTGCCTGATGGTTACCCTAAGTCCAGGGTTATTTATGGCTAATTGTCGCAGTCACGTAAGGGGAAGCGTAAAAAGAAATATACCGCACATTACGTGTCGCTTTTTATTGTTTTTTCGCCTCTTTATCGGAGGCCATTTTGTTTATGAGGCTGCTACAGCCGCGGCGGTTTTGTCTGAATTGATGTTAACTTGTTGATAATTTATAAAAATGGTCGTTGTTGAGCTAATATATGGCATTGTAAGGATATAAGTAACTGTCTACTAATTTCCTAATTTACTGTAGGCTGATTTTAAGTTTGGTGACAATAAATGGCTATAATGCCCGATATTAATTATAGATGTTTTTATTTGAAGAATTCATTTGAGTTCCTGGTTTTCAGTTTCACCCGATAAAAGTTTTTAAACCCGATAACTTGTTGAAACAAGTCGTAACAGGCAATACAGTTGTGTTGCTAATTGAATCACGTTCTTATGTGTGGCATGTTGCCTTGTCGTACGTTTTTTGTTTTTAGAACATGGGCTTTCAAAATATTGCACAAGGCTATTGTTACATTGAGTTTTGATTGGAGTCTATAGACAGAGTTATACGCGATCGGATAATCTACGAGAATTTCCATATGATTGAAGTATAAGCATAATCAGCCTATAATGTTCCCACTGCTGGGACACAGGCCTCCTCTCTATGAGAGGGAATGGGCTATAATCCACCACGCGAGCCCAGTGCTGGTTGGTAGATGTCACACGTCTTCGAATTTTTGGTTCTAGGACATGCCGGTTTCCTCACGATGTTTTCCTTCACCCTTTTTGAGAGCAGTGGTGATGAAATAAATTACACAAAGTGCGCCTGCCTGGGTTCGAACACACGACGTACTGTTCGTAACCGCCACCACTGGGTCACTAGTATAAATACTCCCTGCATCAAATGGAGATATAGCTCCAATTTCGGCGAGAACTTAATTTGACATAACATTATGTTCTGACATCGACAGGCGGGGTCCTTTGAAGGCGAGCATAGTCATCAACCGGCTACAAATTAAAACTCCGGGCAGCAGCCACTTCTCAGCAGTAATTGAGAATTTCCTAATCGACATAAAATAACATCACGCCTGTAATCCCCGAAGAGTTAGGCAGAGGTTTACCTAATAGTACACCCACATTTCGTCAGTTATGTTTAAGTCCCATGTTATGGGGGTGAGCCTATTGCCATCAACCGGGCACAATTCTGGAGTCCGTGGCTGCTACTCAGAAATTCCTGATGGAAAAACCTCATAACACTTTGACCGAGCTGGGAATCGTACTTCATGCCCAGCAGTGGCGTTTGCGACCATTAGACCAAAGAGGCAGGCAGTCCAAATAGAAAAACCCTATAATTCCTTACCTGGAATTTACCTGGGAATCAAGCTCGGTCGTACTTACGTCAACCAAACGAACGAGGCAATCAACAAGGTAAACATAGAACAGCTGTGGAGTTTTTCCCCTTTGCGCTGTCCGTCTGATCCGATAGGTGTTCGCAGCTGGGATAAAAGAGTGCGCGTTTGTAACAAAACGGCTTTGAGGTCAATTTTTTTAGCTTTGTGCCGTGGAAAGGTGTCAAGTCACTGAAGAGTACAGGTTGTGGGTAGTAAAATTGTTTGCCAGCTTTTGTTTACAAATTCGAATTCAAAATAATGTTACGTCGTCGGTTGCTTTACGAGAACATTCTAGATTAGGTGTGAGTCTCGAATGTTCCAGTAAGGACCTATCTTGAAGATTAGAGTCTAGAATGTTCCACAATAGAACTGTATAGAAGATTCGAGAAAGTTGTGGAACTTTCTTGGAGGACAATGTTCTACTGTAGAGCTTTAGAACGGATCTCAGCGATGAAAGGAACGAAACGCTACAGCAGGCTCAGCAAAATGACTCAGACATCAAACCGATCTTCGAGTGGAACAAAGCTGGTGCTCTTAAACCCAAGTGGAGTAACGTGGCATCATCATAGCGTATACAGTTCACTGCTGCAGATAGCTTCTACAATAACATGCTATTTAGCTCATCACCACTCACTCTTATCCATCCATTATCCCGACACAATTACCTATATTGATTTCGAAAATATGTGACCAAAGCGGTCACATAAAAAAACAATCTCAATATAATATTACACACCCATCGATAGCAGAGTAGACATATAGTATTAACATACAGTATTTCAACTAGGAGCAAATGCTGGGAATCGGATCACACATACATTTTTTTTTACACTTAAGAAACTTGCCTTGGATTGGGCAGACCAAGTCTGCTGGATACCGGCATAGCTGTGGGCCCGCATATCACAAAACTGGAGCCCTGAGATAGGTAGACGGGATCGCGGGGGGGCCGAAGAGAAGATGGCGGGACGCCTTGGATGACTTTCTCATTTATGTGCAAGAAGAGGCTCAATATAAAAAAAAGTGGAACGAATGGGGGAGGCCTTTGCATAGGAGTGGGTCAGATCAGGCTAAAAAAAAAAAAGTTGCATTTGGCCGCTACTGGCCTGATGTGAAGCGATGATGCGGCTTGGGGTGGAGCACGCTTGTCTAGAAGAAACTGATTCACTCGACCTTTGAAGAGATAGACGTCTAAAATAATACGTTTCTCGTATGAGGACCTCGTGTTATTTTAAACTTTCTTTTATTTTTTATTGTACTAGCGACCATATTAATACAATTTTTGTGAACATTTAAAGTGTCTAGCTATTACGGTTCAAAAGATACAGCCCTGTGACAGACGGACGGAAGGACAGCACAGCTTAGTTATAAGGTCTCTTTGAGTACGGAACCTAATTTGCCAAACTTCTTGGCAGTATATGATTAGGTATAAATGAGACAAAAGATGTAGTATAGTCTGGTTATAATTATCCAAAGGTGCATCTTATATACTAACGACTACGTGACGATAACAGACAGTAGAAACATTTAATAGATATTGAACGTGCGATAAAGAACATAAGATTGCGATGTAGATTGTAGATACAGCACAAAGATATTGTACTGTAACAGTACACCCCCCTTTAAAAGAAAAAAATAAATATTATGGTAATAGTGTTTACAATATAAATTTGATCTAGACCTTACTAGTTATTTGCTGATGTATATAAATAATAATGCTATTGTACGCGGTGGAATTTGATGACGCCTGTTGTGGTGTTATTTGCTGACGTCTGTAATTTTGACTTAGCTGTTGCACGAGTGTTTATTATTTTTTATAGACGTACTACTGGCTTTACTTTACGTCCCGATCGTGTAGTGTACGTGTGTGAATGTCTGTCGTAATCCTTTGAATCTGGCACGTAGTTTGATTCGTCATTGATCATGAATGCTGGTCTCAATCTATCAATTGATATCACTGTCTCTTTATCCCTAATTCTAATGCAAAATGTTTTATCTGTTTTACTAATTACTGGGTAGGGTCCCTCATACGGCGGTGTCAGGGCTTTCCTCATTCTATCACACCGAACAAATACGTGTGAGCATTCTTTGAGTTCGGGATGCACAAATATAGCTTGGTTATGGTTTTTTCTTTTCGGAATTGATGTCATTTGTGTGATGTCCTTTTGAATTTGTTTTACAAATTCTTCGTACGTTGATAACTGTGCTGCTGATGACTCAAAAAATCCTCCAGGGAGTCGTATTGGCGTTCCGTATGTCATCTCTGCTGAACTATAACCTGTGTCTTCTCGCAAGCTACTCCGCAACCCGAGTAAAACTGTTGGGATTTCTTTTAACCAATTTTCGTTGGATTTTCTTGTCATTAACGCTACCTTTAAAGTTCTATGAAATCTCTCTATCATTCCATTGGATTGCGGATGATAAGGTGTTGTCCTAATTTTATGTATTCCCAAAAATTGTGAGAGTGACTCAAATATTCTTGATTCAAACTGTCGGCCTTGATCCGTAGTAATGCGCAATGGACATCCAAAACGAGTAATCCATCCTTCGAAAAGTGTCTTGGCTACTGTTTCTGAAGTTATATCTTCTACCGGAAATATTTCGGGCCATGACGTACAACGATCTATGATTGTGATTAAATATCTCTTCCCTTGTGAAATCGGAAGTGGTCCGACGATGTCAATATGTAAATGTTCAAAACGTTGCGCTGTCATAAACGTACCAGGAGGTGATATCGTATGTCGTTGTATTTTTGATTTTTGGCAGGCTATACATGATCTACACCAATTATTGATATCTTTGTTCATATACGGCCATAAATACCTTTGGGTTATCATTTTTCTCGTAGTTCTTTTTCCTGGATGGCTCATACCATGAATGGTATCGAAAATTTGTTTGCGAAAATGCTTTGGTAAGTAGGGGCGGCTTTTTCCAGTAGACGTGTCGCAGGTGATGTTTATTGTGGAACCCGGAAGCGTAATGTTTTTGAATTTTAATCTTTTATTGTCATGTAATTTACTTAGTTCATTATCTGTTGATTGACATTTTTCCAATTCAGCGTAATCGATAGGTGATGGCACGTATATTTCCTCTATTCGAGATAAGGCATCGGCGGTAATATTGTCACGTCCGTTTATGTGTTGGATGTTGGTACTGTATTGTGAAATGAAATCTAACTGCCGGACCCGTCGCGGTGTATCGTTTGATGATGGTTTTTGGGAGAATGCGTATGTCAAAGGTCGGTGATCCGTAAATATTGTAAATTCTCTTCCCTCGATTAATCTGTGAAAATGTTTGACGGCCATGTATATTCCTAACAGCTCTCTGTCAAACGTAGAATATTTTTGTTGAGTTTCGCTCAATTTTTGTGAAAAAAAACCTAATGGTTCCCAATTGCGTCCGGATTTTTGTTGTAAAACTCCACCAACGCAAGTAGCACTAGCGTCGGTCATGAGCGCTAGTGATGCGTTGCGGGAAGGATGCGCTGTTAATACTGCGTTTTTCATGCTTTCCTTGCATTTTTCGTAAGCTTTGTCTGCTTCCGTTGTCCAAGGAACAGGTGAATTATCGTTCTTTTTTGAACCATGTAGATATTCGTTTAAAATTCTTTGATTTTCCGCTGCGCGTGGAATATTACTTCTGTAGAAATTGACCATGCCCAAAAATCTTCTTAATTCTTGAATTGTTTTCGGTTTGGGAAATTCCATGATTGCTTTGTAATTTTATTCGGTAGGTTGTATTCCTTGGCTCGTTATATGATAACCTAAGAAATCTATTTCCCTTCTGAGAAATTCGCATTTTTCGAGATTAATGGTTATTCCATTCTCGTGTAAACGTTTGAAAACCGTTTCTAAATGCTGATAATGCAAATCTTCGTTGTCCGATGCGATGAGACAGTCGTCTACATATATAAATACGAAATTTAAATCTCTAAATAAGGAATCCATGAATCGTTGAAATGTTTGTGCCGCATTGCGTAATCCGAAAGGCATTCTTAAGTACTCAAAAAGTCCGAAAGGTGTGATGATGGCTGTTTTCTCTATATCTTTAACAGGAATACAGTGGTATGCTTTGCGTATATCTATCTTGCTTAGTATCTTCTTATTTTCTAATATGTATGTAAAGTCAGTTAATCTTGGTAGTGGGTATTTGTCCGGTACTGTTGTGCTATTGAGCATTCGATAGTCTCCGCACGGTCTCCATTCGCCATTTTTCTTTTTTACCATATGTAATGGGCTTGCCCATGGGCTATCTGACGGTCGGCAAATTCCGAGTTCTATCATATTTTGAAATTCCTTTTTGGCTATGTCGTATTTTTCTGGAGGTAATGGTCTTGCCCGAGCTGCGACGGGTGGTCCTGTAGTGATAATGTGGTGTTCAATCTTATGTTTGGGCGCATTGCGTAGAGAGGACTCTTTCGTGATGTCTTCGTAGGTATTTGCTTAAAAGTTGCGTAATACGTGGATTCGTTCCCACTGCGATAGTACGAATTGTTTGCTGTGTCGCTTTTTCCGAAGTTACATGCGTTGTCAGCTCTGTAACTCTGTCGATAAGTTTGCGACCTGCTATGTCGACTAATAGTTTATAGTGCTCTAGAAAATCTGCTCCAATTATTGGTTGTGTAACATCGGCGATTATAAAATTCCAACTATAACATCGTTGTAGTCCTAAATCCAAGGTAAGCGTCTTCTCGCCGTAAGTCCTAATTTTAGTCCCATTTGCAGCGTATAGTGTGTATTGTTCATTTTGTAAAATTGAATATCTCTGTTGCTTGCTAATGACTGAGATATTTGCGCCCGTGTCAATCAAAAACTTCATACCACTTCTTCGGTCGGTAATGGTGAGGCGATTGGATGGGTGGATTGCACAGAGTTTCGCCGTTGTCTGTGCTCTTATTCGTTTCCCTGGTTCCGTACGTAAGTCATTGGTTTCCAACCGCATGGTTTAATGCAGTTCCTTGCATATTTTCCGAATCTTTCGTGGTAGTAACAAAATCGATTTGCTCCTCTATAGTTTGTTCTCGGCCTCATAACCGGGAATTGTTGACGTTTCTTGAAATGACTGTGCGTGTTGGGTCGATAGCCATATTGACCTTGCTGAATTGCGTCAATATCTATCTGTAATTTTGCCAGCTGGGTTAAAATGCATGCTGTATTGTTGTCGCTTGAAGTGTCGTTGCTAACAGCTGATATTTCGGTTACTTTTGAATTCATTATTACTTTGTCTGCAATTTGGCTCAGTTTGTCAATTTCCATGTCTTCCGTAACTGCTAGAACCGTAGTAACTGATGTTGGTAAAAGCCTGAACCATAGTAGTTTAATTGTTTCGTCACTGATTTTTCCTCTCCCGAGGACTCGCATTTGACGTAATAACTGCGAAGGTTTTTGATCACCGAGTTCTGACTCTGATATTAATTTTTGAAACTGTCGCTGTTCTGTTTCTTCGTAACAATCAATTAAACGTTCCTTGATGTTTTCGTATTTATCTGTAGTCGGTGGTGAAGTGATTAGGTCACTAACCTGTAGTATTTCTTCCTTGGATAACTTTGCTATTACTGCACAGTATTTGCATTCGTCTCCTTGCTTCTGTGGTGCTAATATGGCTTCTAGTTGCGTGAACCATAATCTTGGTTGGTCTTTCCAAAATTCCGGAATGCGGGATAAAACCGAGGTGCCAGCAGCTACTTCAAGTGTTCCTTGCTGATTTATGTTCGCCTTGCACGGTGATTGTGCCATGTTTCTTGCTGCGTATTCGTTCGTCGGGGTCACCAATTTGCCAAACTTCTTGGCAGTATATGATTAGGTATAAATGAGACAAAAGATGTAGTATAGTCTGGTTATAATTATCCAAAGGTGCATCTTATATACTAACGACTACGTGACGATAACAGACAGTAGAAACATTTAATAGATATTGAACGTGCGATAAAGAACATAAGATTGCGATGTAGATTGTAGATACAGCACAAAGATATTGTACTGTAACACCTAACAATGGTCGAGTTGGTTTACTGGCTATCTTTATACTGTGCCAAAACTGAACAAGGCTATTGACATTTATCGAAATAATAAAAAAGATAAAGCCTGTAATAATCAAAAAATATTGGATGTGTCACCCGGTTATCGGAGTGCGTAAAAACTGATACACATTTTATCTAGGGCAGATGTATTTCGCAACTTTTCTGAATGATTTCTTACAGCCTTGAAACCTTTTCTGTTTAGACTCACTATAGAAAACAATTTCCTGCAAACTGTGCTGTGAAACTCACTACTAAGAGTAACAAGAGCAGTGGTATTGGTCCCGACTTATGATTCATAGATTTTGGGGTCGAACCCAAGCAGTCACTTTCATCATCATCAACATCGCTTCGCCAACTGCTGGCTTTCTTTAAAAAAAACCTTGCCCCCCACACTAGGGATTCCTCCTGTATCGTGGGTGCGTTTACAAACATTCAAACTCACATATACAAACAGCCAGACTCGGACTCGAACAACTACCTCTAAACCATACAAATATTTGTTCCGTGCGGGAATCGAACCCGCGACACGCAGCGCAGCAGTCAATCGCTCTGCCTCTGCGCCAACCGCGCCGTCTTTGCTTGTGCCTAGCTCCATGTTCTTGTGCCAGCCTCATCCAGGATATTCCCGCGATGGCAACAATGTCGTCTGCCCAACTCATCTCAGCAGTCAGTTCAGGTTCTGTAAATTATTTTATCACCACTGCTCTCAAAAAGGTGAAAGAAAACATTATGAGGAAATTCGGCATGTGCCCGAACCAAAAATTCGAACACATGTTGCCTCGCTACCGGCGTGCGTGTATAACCAGATGTATGTATGTGGACGAGGCACAAAGAGTATGTAAGGATCGTAGCAGGTCGACGGCGCGTTCGTGTTCCAAGCGCGCCTATAAGAGATGTCAGCAACAAGGAAGGCGTCCGCAAGGGCCGATGGCTGCCGGGCTCCGGGACTTTTCGAAAGAGATACCGCGGCCCTGGAACACAAAGGGCAAAAAAGGAACATGGATAGGTTTTAGTCAGTACGAGTCTGACACTCCCTTCCATTCCGCCCAGAGCGGTAGGAGTTATTTGATGATTTCCCATCCGAAAAAAAAAACCCAAAATGTAACTTAGGACGGCAAAGGACCCTGGCCATTGCCCTGCAGTTGAAATACAAATGTACGTTATGTATCATTTTCAAAGTCACGATCTCAACATTTTAAAGTTAAAATTAAACCACATTTTATACCAAGCCAGCATAAAACTACTGTAAAGCTGCAAAGTGCATACTCGTGTCACGATTCAGAGCAATTTAGCTGAGTTTAGCTATAAATATAAAAACTAGAGTAATACCACCCGACCCCGAAGTGGCTTAGTGACGGATATAAATGACTGCAATAGCTCTTACATTGGAGGACAAAGATACTTAGTTTCCGGGAGCAAAAAGACACTTTAGCGGATCCAAGAGTCACTTGTTCATTGCCATATCTATTCAGTATCTCGGGAACCTTCTAGTTACGGAGATATTGAAAAAAAGGTCAAAGTTTCAACGTTTTTTTTACGAAAACCGAAAGCACACAGCGCCAAAATATTGGGAACTCAAAACAAATAGTCATCATCCGCCTAGCCTTTTCCCAACTACATATATTGGGGTCGGCTTCCAGTCTAACCGGATGCAGCTGAATACCAGTATTTTACATGGAGCGACTGCCTATCTGACCTCCACAACCCAGTTAGTACTGTGTAATACGATACCCCTTAGTAAGACTGGTTGTCAGACTTTTTGGGCCGCTGACTACCTAACGACTGTTAAAGATCTACAAATGACACCCGGGATAACGGCTTAACGTGCTTTCCGAGGCACGGAGAAAACTCGGTATGTAATAGGTGGTCACCCATCCACAGACCAACCTAGGCAAGCACGGCTTTACCTAAAGATCGACCCAAGCGGCTGTTATTATTTAGTCACGAGCTCCTCCAAAACATATAGTAAACGTGGTAAATGGCCCGTTTTCAGTTGTACATCTCTGCTTAACCCTTGATAATGAAGTCTGATGTTATGAAGATGCTATGATAGGTTAGGTAAGTATTTTCTACAAGAAATAAAGAGAAAAGAAAACTAAAAAGAGTCCTAAAAGAACGGCTCAAGTTACCTCTATAAACTTCGAGTATCAGTGTAATAAAAGAGTCATAATTTTGGACTCTAATTTGGTTCAGAGCCTATTCCACGGTATCGACCACCTATTGGTTCTGGCTATACATCTATACGTTACCACTTTATTACCTGGACGACCTAAAAACGTAAAATTTACGGTTAAGTTACGTTCGTATTGAAAATCATGAGACTGTTCACCTGGATTGAAATTTAGAAGCTCCCAGTTTACTTAAATATAATTTAAATGATATAGTGTTGCGTACATATTGCAAAAATATGATGAATGATGTTGTTTCAATAAATATTCACTTACTTACGACAGAGTAACCGCGCGACAAAGAAATAAGCAATAGAAAGAAAGAAAAAATATTTATTTGTCACAGGGACATGACGTGCATCATACAAAATGACAAAAAAATACAATAAACATACAACGCATAACAAATATTTATAAATTCAACAGGACGGGACATAAAAGAAAAAAAAACGTTAACAGCTTGCACGTCGTGGCTGCGACAAGCAGGTTACCACTCAGCATTACGCTGTGCAATGGGGGGCCCACAGCTCAGCTCTGGCTTTCCGTTTCACCCGTGAAAAAACGTACGGAAGTCAAGGCAGCATAAATATTTTCTACATGAATATGAAAATAAAATCAACAGTACTTGGGTTTGTAATATAAAACAACTACCTATAAGAAATATAATAAACACTACAAAAAATATACATCTATGAAAAAAAAAAACCGTGCCACGAGTTACAGTGGCGAGTAGCGAGCACCTGGACTGTGACTGTTGACTCGCTAAGCACTTGACCAACGTAAAACGGTCTTAGGCCACTCCACCAAAGCGAAGACCTGCAAACTGCAGAGGAGGGGATACACTGCCGGCCAAAAGTTTGAGACCACCTACATCAAAGAAGTAAAATGAAATAAAACTCTAAATAGAAAGCAAGAGGTTTAATTATTAATTATAATACTTATTTACTAATACAAATACATCAAGAAGAAAAAGAAAAAAAAAGAAAAATATCAACCTTATACATTAAAATGCCGCACAAATTTTAAACAGATTTTTCGTCAAAAAACCCTCCCTTGCATTTTATTACTTTTTTCACTAGTCTCGGCATGCGATCAATCAATTTGTCGATTGTATCTTGTCAAATATTGTTCCAGCTTTCTTGAAAAGCCTTCCACATGTCTTCTTGCGAGGAGGGACAACAACTGCGCACATTTCTATCAAGCTCTTCCCACAAAAGCTCAGTTGTGTTGAGATACGGGCTCTGAGGTGGCCACACCATGTTTTTTAACACCACTTCTGTCTCTTTATGTTCTAAATAACCCCTGCATAATTTTGAACTGTGTTTTGGATCATTATCTTGTTGGAAAAAAAATCCATTTCCAATTAATCTTAAACCAGACGGAACGGCATTTTGCTGTAGTATTCGTTTATGCTGCTCCTTTTTCATGATTCCTTCGACTCGTACCAAATCTCCGGTTCCATGGCCCGAGAAACATCCCCAGACCATAATGGAACCACCAGTATGCTTAACTGTTGACACCACACAGTCTGGCATCATCTTTTCCTCGGCGCTACATCGAACAAAAATTCGTTGTTTTGATCCAAATAATTCAAATATGGATTCACCTGACCAAACAATTTTTTTAAAGTCTTCTTCAGTCCAATCTCGATGGGTAAGGGCCCACTGGATCCGTCTCTTTTTATTTTGTGGCCTTAGTAGTGGTTTTCGAACGGCGACGCGGCCAAATAACATAGCATCTTTCAATCGTCTTTTTACTGCAGTCAATGTCAAGGTTTAGACCGGGATTTTTTCACTTCTGCGTGAATTTCTGGTGCTGTTAGGCGTCTATTCTGCTTGCTGGTAACGACAATGAAATTATCCTCGCTAGAAGTGGTAGTTCGTGGCCTTCCCGATCGCAAACGATCTTGATTACTACCAGTCTCCCTGTATCGGGTTATTGTGTTATGAACACAAGTCTTCGACAACTTATAGTCCGGTCCTTTTAGACATAAAAATAGTGATCAAATAAAGAAAATTCCGACAGAGCCAAATCTTCGTAGAGACCTTAGGTTTACCACAAGGAATAAAGTGTCAAAAGTCCCCATCAGTCCCATGTGAGCTTAGGGACTTATTCGGGGCCCAAGGTCAAAATTTTAGGTTTTTTGGATTTTTCTCGAAAACGGTAAGTTTTATCGAAGAATTACTTCAGAGCAAAGTTGTAGGTCTTAAAATTTTCTATAAAAATGGTCCCTATGATTTTTTCTCTAAGTCCCACTATTTCCCAGATATTGCGCTTGTAAGAATCACGTTCTACATAATATGCACACATTTCCACACCACCTGTGAGCTAGTGTACTCGGCGCGTTTTTTTTAACGTGGTATCCCCGGTAGGCCTATTCCACGAACCTTTATGACGTTATTTTCAGGAACAATAATTATTTAATAGTATGAAGATTATTGATATGGGTTACTGAGTTTAACTGTCGTTCTAACTTTTTTTTATTACTTTAATCTGACTCATACTCTTCATATTCAACTTCAACAATCATGTTTTCTTCAATTTCTTCTTGTTCTCCTTCTTCTCCTTCCTGTTGATGAACGCTTAGAAATTGTTCAAATGAAGATGAATCAGTTGTCTCTTCATCAAAATCAGATGAATCTTCCTCTCTTGTATTTAATTGAAGATTTGAGCAAGAGACACCTTGGCAATTGGTACACGCTGGAGAACACTGCAACCCTACTTTTTTACAGCCACATTTGGCACTACAACCTTTCTTGCAATTGCAAAAAATAGTGTTAAGAAGTTTTTCTGGAGCAGGGGGCAGTAAAGTTCGAATCGGTTCCAAAGTATTATTTATCAATTTCCAACCCCAGTCTTCAGGGTTCAGTTCATTGCCTTGCCATGTCTGAACTTGATAGTATACTCGAAACAAATGTTGAGTAGCAGATGCCGATGTTGGAGGAAGACAAGACAGCTGTACTTGCTTTTTGTTTCGTGTATTTTTTACAAATGTTAAATATCTGTACGTATCTATGCAATCATTTTTTTTTGGAGCTCCATAAACCGCAAGAAGAAACCGAATTCCTTTAGTAATTAGTATTTGAGGTGAAGAATTAATTTCTGTAAATACTTTTGCGCAGTCAATCAAATCATTTTTTTCAAATAATTTTAATACTGAATTTTTGCCCCTTCTAAACATTGCTGACGTAGTATCGCATCCGGTTATCGCGTGTAAAAATAAAATAAAGTTTTAGCATTTTGGATAAGCTGATAAACTTTTAGAAGAATATATTTCTGTCCGTTGCTGCGCCTTCCCAGGTTTTAAAAAGTAAATAATTTTATCAGATGGAGTCCTTGCAGTGAGTAGTACTAATAAATCAACATCTTCACACACTACAATAGTTGTATTTCTTGCATTAAATTGTTCTATTGCTGTGCATTTTTTTTTAAATATTAATCAGCACTAACTTCAATAGTAGACAATTGTAATAAATACGTATAGTCACTCGAACTGCTCATTCAATACTAAAAGAAGCAGGTATACGTGAACGACACCACATGGACAAAAGAATAGGCAGAGTTTTTCAAGGCCAGATGTTATTCAAGTAGAGGGGATTCGGTAAGGGACCGGCGGTCATTTTAGAGTAAATTTTCTTAGAATAGTATAATGTATACATAAAAGAGACACGAGTAGGCATTTTTGCTTGCTTGAGTACCTAAATATGTATATACGTGGCATATGTGTGCATACTATGTAGAACATGATTCTTACAAGCGCAATATCTGGGAAATAGTGGGTCTTAGAGAAAAAATCATAGGGACCATTTTTATAGAGAATTTTAAGATCTACAACTTTGCTCTGAAGTACTTTTTCGATAAAACTTACCGTTTTCGAGAAAAATCCAAAAAACCTAAAATTTTGACCTTGGGCCCCGAATAAGTCCCTAAGCTCACATGGGACTGATGGGGACTTTTGACACTTTATTCCTTGTGGTAAACCTAAGGTCTCTACGAAGATTTGGCTCTGTCGGAATTTTCTTTATTTCAATTGTCTAAAATGACCGGACTATTAAGTTGAGAGGCAATCGCACGTTCAGATTTACCTTCGTTGTGTAAAACAACTATGGCAGAACGAGTTTCACTGCTAATTTAGCGCACTTTTCCCATTTTAACATGTCTTACTGTAACAACGACGAGCTCAGACTAACTAAGATAGAGAAAAATTTTACTCCATGAAAATTCAGGTAATAATCATGTTTTATGAAGCTAAAATAATCCTGAATTTCGGTTAACGCGAAACAAAACCAAAATAATTAGTAATGAGTAGCACATAAAATTATTACAATGACTCTACCACCTGGTCCTTGCGCGGCATTCATTGATTTTTTGAAATAATGGACCTTTATAGGATGATAACTTAAAAATATACAGAAATAATGTCTCTTAGAAATTCTTTAATAACAATAGAATACCTAGGTGTTCAAATTAGCTCTTTATCATGTGTACTTTTAAAATTTTTTGTTGGTGACAGAGATTTTTACAAGTGGTCTCAAACTTTTGGCCGGCAGTGTATGTGCAAAGCTCATAGCACACCGCACCGCTCACCGCACGCCGCTAACAGCTCACCGCCAACCGCACGCCGCACACGGTAGCTAAACTGCGCGTGAGTAGCCTGCACAAACATCTCTGCTCCGGTCTAGGCAGTACGCATCTCCACACAGTTTCGGTGAATACACCCTAGGTCGTAAGCTCGCTTTGAAGACGCTTAGTAAACAAGAGAGGTCGTAAACGGAGTGTGAGTATACACTAATGGCAGCCAGCAACTCACTGTCTGGCGAACTGTTCGGTTCAACAACCCATGAGCTATTTTCACACAAATATTTTGTTACTTCAGAAGTTTTCTTATTTAAATATGTAGGATCCGGTCGTTCGTACGGACATAAAATGAGTCGGCAATCACGCCAGTGGACAGTGGTGACACCACAGAGTGCTTCTACAGAGCCCTGATGTTCAGCTCGAGGCGAGGGCGACATTCAATGTCGATCGCGGCGGAGTTGAGACGTCTTGGAACTGTACCCGATTCATTGTGCCCCGTGTTATTGTGTTCAAGTTGCAATCTCAAGTAATCCGTTAGTTATGCTAGTGCTTGTATTTTCATAGCACGAAACCCATCGTCTGCCCACATGATGAACGAGCCTGACGGAATAAATCCTGAAAATCCGACAAATATATATTTAATTTATAATTATGAACATTTGATAAACATTTATTCATTTTGAAGTTTAAATCATAACTTATACATAAATACTTATGTCATCAAAGAAATATTGGATCCAAGTCGAACTGTGAACAAAATCGAAACGTTAACATAAACGGCCTGTGTAAACAGGCTGACGAATTGTTACTGACGGCATTATTTGATCGCGACTCAGTGTAACTCGTAATTCTTAAACAATCATAGGGAGAAATTGACTTTTGTATAAAGCTGAGTTGGAGAAATAATGTTGTTAGAAAATGTAGCTCCAAATCGGTGTTATTGTTTGACTAAAGTATTATTGAAGTCTATAAGCAAAGTTTTTCTTAAATGGTCAACGGTATCAAGATAAACCAATAGAATCCTTACTAATATTATAAATGCCAAAGTAAGTTTGTTTGTTACCTTTTCACACCTAAACCACTGAGCCGATCATCCTGAAATTTTGCATATGTTTTTAAAGGTGTACAGAAACGGACATAGGGTGCCTTTCATTCCGAAATTTCATGCCAACTATTTTCGTCATATTTCAACCAATTCACAAAAACCTTGACAAATTATATACTCATCTATTGATAAAAACCGCATGAAAATCCGTTCAGTCGTTTTTGAGTTTATCACGAACAGACAGACAGACAAACGCGGCGGAGGACTTTGTTTTATAATATGTAGTGATGATTGGTAATTCGGTGCATTCCTTGAAATGGGTGATCATCATCATCATCATCCACAGCCCGACTTCAGCCTCTGCTGGGTATAGGCGTCTCTTTGCTTGTGCCAAGCTCCACGTTCTTGTGCCAGCATCATCCAGGATATTCCCACGTTGGCAACAATGTCGTCTGTCCATCTTGCTGGGTTATACTAGACCTAATTTGCAATAATTTTGACCCCGATAATTTGGGGTCCAAATTGGACATAAGCCTGCAATGTTCGTCACGTCTAATGACTGTGAGGTCTTATGACTTATAATGGGAGGTTCCTATAATATGTGTGTAATAGATTCCCGTCATTTAGCCTTTTCCCAAATTTATTGGAGTCGGCTTCCAGTCTTTCCGGATTCAGCTGATTATTACCAGTATTTTACATGGAGCGACTGCCTAACTGACTTCCACAACCCAGTTAGTATACTGGGTAATGCAGTACCCCTTGGTAAGACTGGTTGTCGGACTTTCGGAACACTGACTACCTGTAACGACTGTCAAAGATCTACAATTGACAGCGGGGACCAACGCATAACGTGCTTTCCGAGTCACGGAGGGAACTCGGTATGTAATGATGGTCACCCATCTACAGACCGACCATGGCAAGCGTGACTTAACTTTGAAGATCGGCCCGTGCGGCTGTTATTATTAAGCCATGAGCTTCTTTATAGATTCCCATGATGACGAAATGTACCAACAAAAAATAAAAACCCAGTTTTCACGGATAGGGTGACGTGTATTTAATGTGTGTGTGTGTTAAGTCACATGAGATGTAATACTGCCTAGATACAGTACTGTGATGTTATGATACATTACAACATTCTGAGTATATTAATGAGCGTAACAAGAACTAATGTTATGAAAAGTCAAGGTGAGTGTTACGAAAACATGGCGTCTGAGGAAAAAGGTCATTAAATACGTCACTGGATACTTAATGACGATTAATGTTTTTACTTACGCTTAATTGTTACTAAGGTCTGGGTCACAACTGTTGTTTTCATTTGAGGAAGGAGCTCGTGGCTAAATAATAACAGCCGCTCGGGTCGATCTTTGCGCTTGCCTACGTTGGTCCGTGGATTTTCCTCCGTGCCTCGGAAAGCACGTTAAGCCGTTGGTCCCGGCTGTCATATGTAGATCTTTGACAGTTGTTATAGGTAGTCGGTGGCCCGAAAGTCTGATAACCACTTACCAAGGGGAAAAGTATTACCCAGTACTTACTGGGTTGTGGAGGTCAAATAGGCCGTCGCTCCATGTTAAATATATTCCGCTGGTTCCGCTGGTTGCCGGTTAGACTGGAAGCTAATCCCAGGAAGGCAGATGATGATTCTGACATGGATCTCGGCCCATCATCAACATCTACAGCCGGCTTCACTCATTCTTGGGAATAGGCCTCTGTTTATTTGGCTGTTCTTGATTTCGATGAAAACTTGACTAATATCCACGATGCTTTAACTTTTAGGTCGCTTCGTTCGCTCTTTCTTACTGAAGACTTAACAATTGCGAGCAACGATCGAGGTTACTCAATTTTCTATATCGTTTACTCTCTCTTACATTCTCTTAATAAAATCAAAGACAGCAAGGCAGGATGCTATTTTATTTATTTTGCTCATTTGTTTTGAGCTTCGCCGCACTCGGGTCATTTTTTTTTTATACAGGACCCTATAAATACCAGCTTCGCCACTTGTAGCTACGGAGCACCGCCTTTACAATCGTATAGCTAACGGCAGTAAATCTGTCACCCCTTTTCATTCTTCATGTCGCATATGACGCCTCAAGGATCTCGAAGGGTGGGGCAAAGGAATATCTGAGGATGATGTCAAAAGCACCCCATGGCAATTGAACATGACATGTGCACTTAAAAGATATTGCGGTCGCTTCTTTTTCTTTGTGTCGCTGGCACGACAGTATTTTTTATTTTGTCGGCCCAAAACTTGTCCATTCACACCCTGCTGCTATTCTGTCGGGGTAGCCCCATTGAGTCTGTTCTAAACGAAAATATTTGTAATTTAAAAAAATATATATAAAGGGTGTAAAAAGATCCTTAACGGAGCCAAAAGGCGTTTTTCTCCCCATCATTGCAATATTTTTTTTGTTCTGAACCATACCTGGGAACCTTCTAGTTACGGAGATATTGGAGGTCAAAGTTCCAATTTTTTCACAAGAGATTTTTTAAATACCACTTTTAAAGGTTTAAATTTTACTTTCATTACCTCCATGACCCGTTTACTATTCAAAGCATCCATCAGCACTAAGTTTTGAGTGCGTTACATTGAGTTTTACCGTAAAACGTGATTTTCCACCCAAAAAAAAAAGTCATTTGCCAGCAATAATTTTTGCGTAGAGTTACTTAGTTTGATGTACTGAATGCTTGATTGACGGCTTTGTGAAGGGTATGTTTACACCTTGTATTATCAATATTTTCTTTATTCATTTATTTTACAAATATTTCTTAAAACAACATAAAAAAGAGTGGTCCGCCGGTATCGGGAGCAGGGTTCAAGTTAGTGGTGTTTAGAGCTTCAGAGACAAGAACCTCCTCATAATGCGAGCCTGCTGAATCAGGCCCTTGATACAACCACCCAATGAGAGCCTCGAAAGATGATCATATCAATATTAATATTGGATGGGCTGCGGATGATAAGAAACTTTACACCCAATTCCTTATACCTTTATAGTACCTAATTTCACGAAGTTATGTGATTTTTAAGGTTAGGCCGTGGGCATAATCACCAAAAAAATAACAATATCGTATCCATCCCGAATGGTAGTACGTCCTAAGATCAAACAAAGACCACGAAATTAAATATTTCCAGCGTCAACAACAAAATGTCCTCAAAATAACGAGATTTGTACCCCGCTGCGATTTATGTTTTGTACAAAAAAACTAGGTGAGAGAGAAAATAAAACGAATGACCATTGTGAAGGAAAGTTGCGACGTTATCGCTCGTAGACATTCTAATTTTGTAGCTACAATGGCTTGAATCTGATAGCATTTCAGACTGAGGAGATTCTTTGTATTTACACATTTTTTTTCTACAAATAGTTGTGTGCTTTCAATATGGGAGAAATACATTAATTTATGTCTATGCATAAACTCACGCCTTTATCCAATGCGAGCAGGCAGAGACTAAGGTATGTGCTTGAAACTAATCATCACATAAATCACATACATGATACATATCTGATTACAGCAATTAAGACAGACTTGCTGTTTATTATTGCTGAAGAGTTCCATTGTATATCTCTGGAGATCAGCATCAAATCTTCAGCAATAAACGGGAAAAACCGCAAAGCAATATTCTTCCAAACAAAAAAGAATCATCCAAATCGGTTCACAATTGGCCAAGATATCGCTGAGCATACACACAAAAAAACAGACGTATTGATAACCTCTTCCTTTTGGAAGTCGGTTGGAAATTGTTGATCGCTGATCGTTCACACTGCCCGCGAGAACTCCCTAACCCTAACCCCTAACTAGTTAGTGGTACACACTAACAACCAACTCGTTTGTAGTTACCTACTAGCTTTACTTACTCTTGGCTAATTGTCGGCGGTGGGTCAGCTGCCTAAACAACAATGAAAATGAAGCCAAAAGCAAAATAATTCAACGTTTCCTGTGCCTTCAATCACACCATCCACTATACCTTTCAGCCTATTCCTACCTACCTTACCTACTTTACCTACCTTACCTACCTTACCTACCTTACCTACCTTACCTACCTTACCTACCTTACCTACCTTACCTACCTTACCTACCTTACCTACCTTACCTACCTTACCTACCTTACCTACCTTACCTACCTTACCTACCTTACCTACCTTACCTACCTTACCTACCTTACCTACCTTACCTACCTTACCTACCTTACCTACCTTACCTACCTTACCTACCTTACCTACCTTACCTACCTTACCTACCTTACCTACCTTACCTACCTTACCTACCTTACCTACCTTACCTACCTTACCTACCTTACCTACCTTACCTACCTTACCTACCTTACCTACCTTACCTATCTTACCTACCTTACCTACCTTACCTACCTTACCTACCTTACCTACCTTACCTACCTTACCTACCTTACCTACATTACCTACCTTACCTACCTTACCTACCTTACCTACCTTACCTACCTTACCTTTCAACATATTGCTCGGTTTCTACCTGGTGACCGAAATCATCATCTTCCTGCCCTTGTCCCATTCTACTTGGGGTCGGCGCAACACGTTTTCTTCTTCCATTCTCCCCTGTCAGACGTCACGGCATCATTTACTCCTTTCTCTTTCAAATCATTTCTCACACAATCCATTCATCTTTTCTTTGGCCTTCCTCTCCCTCTCCATCCATCAACATTAATATCCATCACTTTTTAGTCACATGCGTTTCATCCCTCGTCATTACATATCCATACCAAGATAGATGACTTCCATTCTTCCAACTTCCTTTCCTACCTGCACCCGTAGCATGACCACCGTAGAAACGGGTTTCTTTGATGGAAAAATCGACAAAATGACAGATTGTGTTGACAAAATGACAGATTGTGTGGACAAAATGACAGATTCCTTTCGCAATCTGTCACTTTGTCGATTCTTCCGTCAAAGAAACCCGTTTCTACGGTGGTCATGCTACGCGTGCTGGTGACCTAAAAAGAGTATATATTATAGTAGAACTTCCATGACCTGCAAACGAGTCCTTTCATAAAGTACGCTGCTACTGGTATTACTAAATAATTTGAATTTGTATGGTTTTTAATCTACTTTGGCCGACTTGCATTACGCTGCCCTGCTTACCTGCTACACTTTGACCCAGTTTCCGTAATATGAACTAAGAATAGTAAATCCGATGCAATATAAAATCTCGGGGAGAAAAATGAAGTTACATCAATTTGTAAGAACAATGAGGTTCTAATGGAAAGATGTCATATTCAGAGAGAGGTTAGCGAGCAATTTTTGTTCTTTCTCAATATTGTTGATGAAGTTTTGCTCGCGGCTTCGCCTGCATGCTGGTCGTACGAACGTTATAACTGGAAAAAAAATATCTTAATACAATTTTAGATGCCTATGGAATTAGTGCTACCGACGTATTTGACATTAGTGATGTACATCTTTGGGTAAGCTCACCCAGAGTCGTCAATGTCGTCACAAAATCTTCCTTCAGACGATCAGAAAGAGCTTTTTGTTTATGGTGAATCCCCGAATTCGGATATAATCGCCCAGTTACCGCATGCGGGCATTAATTTTTCTAAATGCGCCTATGCACTTAGTAAAGTGCATAGGCGCATTTAGAAAAATTAAAAGATAATCAATTGTTTTTGAATCGACCAAAGCTACGTTAGAAAAGAACACATTTCTAAACTTGGAAAATCGAGCATCGATGAGTAAGATAAACCCAGTCAATAACAAACGATAATTTCTCAAGGGAAAACTAGATAAATCACTTAGATCGCCCTTGAAAAATCTCTCGTTCCTGAAAAGTAAAGGAAAGTTAGGTTAAAAGTTAATACTTGAAGAAAATATTTGTTTTCTTGGCAACGGTTGGGGAAACTCCTCCAGGGAAATAAAAAGGCTCGAATCCAGGATATCGATTTTAATGTCACTATCTGCTAGAGTTAGAACGGTTAATTCTTTTTCAAAACACTTTCACGAAAACTGGTTCTTATCGCACTACGATTACGTTCAACATGATTTTTAATTTTTTTCCGCATACGTGCGGAAATATAAATTTCCACAGATATAACTATACGATTATACTTATACTAAGTCCGACTAAAGTCGGCGGTGTTTGTTTTTTTTTTAAATCTCGGCAAAGAGACAATATGCGTCTTTACGGCGTAAATATTTTTTGAGTATTTAAATTGTGTTTATAAATAGAATATCATAGAAAAACATGTTTATTTTAACCAAAAATTAACTTTTATGAACCAATTAACATTAATTTGTTATCTAAATTCAAAAATATTTTAATTTTCTATTCTTCATATTAGGCTGTTTAGCGGCGTCATACCTTTGCTTCTTCTTCAACCTGGCGAAAGCAAAGCGCGGAAAAGAAACACATGAAATCATAGTTTCCTAATAATTAATGACAAAAATACTTTCCGTTTTAATGGAATTACGTGGGGAATTGCTTACTGCATTTCTCGAATTTCCTAAGTGGTCTCGGAATTGTATATTATTAACTTCATTCATCCTATATCTGTGGTTCGAAAGTGGAATAGTAATTAAATTCTAGAATCATACTTTCAAAACAAATGACTACGCTTTTTAACGGTCATTTCACTAAAATTCAACGTGATTTTTGCGGAATAGTGCTGTTGAGGTCCGTAAACCTGAACGGACAGATTGCGGGCCGGCGCTACACCGGACACCAGACACCGGACCTACTTTAGTACATTACACATTATCTGTCAGCAGAATCCGGTGTCCGAAATCAGTCCGAACCGGATTGGCCGTACCTTATCAGTTCACCCCGATTTGCAATCAATCTTGTGGTGGCGGCCTCGACTTGCGAGCAGTAAATCGTGGGTTTGAACCCAGGCAGGCGCATGACTTTGTGTGATTTATTTCATCACCACTACGCTCAAAACGGTGAAGGAAAACATCGTCAGAAAACCGGCGTGTCCTAGAACCAAAAATTCGAAGACATGTGACATCTACCAACCCGCACTGGGCCCGCGTGGTGGATTATAGCCCATTCCCTCTCGTGGAGAGGAGGCCAGTAGTCCCAGCAGTGGGAACATTATAGGCTGTTTATGCTTATACTACCTCCGGTACTATAATAAAGAGTGTAACTAGACCCTTAACGAAGCCGAAAGACACTTGTTCTCCCTGTAATTGCCATCATTTTTTTGTTCTAGATCATTCCTGGGAACCTCTTATTTACGGAGATATTGGGGCTCAAACTTCCAACATTTTCACAAGTTTTTAAAATCAGAAATCAGTTTTTTCGTAGTTAACTTCATAAAAATTCCTCAGCTACGTTATCAATTCATTTAACGCTAAAAGCTTTTAAAAGCATGCCCAAAATATATTGACAACATAATTAAATCCCGCATTCTTTATATTGATAGATCGTTACATTAACTTTAGTCTTTTTTTGTGAAAAAAATACATTCCACCAACTAAAGTATTTCCCCAAAAGTGATTGATGACAATGTCAACAAAACTATGGTAGTGACGTGTGAAAATACTGGAGGCTTTACTGACAAATATTTCAGGACCTGTCTTGGCTTTCAAGCTGTAGGATTTCACGGTTCATCTTGTACTGGTTGTACGTATATTATTTATGTTCTTGGAGTCTTTTGTGTCAATTTTCAAATGACCCGTCTTAGGATTCAAGCTTCAAGGATTTCAAGTTTCAACTTATATTGGATGTTCGCACTTGAAGTACGGAACAGACAAATATTTCATGACCTGTCTTAGCATTACAGTTGTTGGTATTTAGGTTCAACTTATACTGGTTTTCAGCATCTCTGACCTTGAGATTTCCCTGGAGCTGGGTACTTACGTAGTATAAATAGAGCTACTCCGGGGTCACGGTGCTACGGTCAATGACTTCGCTTAGATGGTACCGGGAGGGGTGCTATCTATTATTAAGCGATATTTACTTTTGTCGATGTTTTGAAGAGTTCTTTGCTTGTTTTTGTATGCGTTGTTTAGAAAATTCGCGAGAGTTAGATAAACAGAAAATGCCGTATTTTCGCGAAAATAGGTACCATTTATTATACATAGAAGTGATCAAATAATTCCCAATCAAACCATCATCTGCTTACCTTTTTGTGAATACCAGTATTTTACATGGAGCAACTGCCTCTATCTGACCTCCACAACCCATTTCATCCACAGCCCGACTTCACCCACTGCTGGGTATAGGCCTCTCTTTGCTTGTGCCAAGCTCCACGGTCTTGTGCCAGCCTCATCCAGGATATTCCAGCCATGGCAACAATGTCGTCTGCCCATCTCGCCTATATCGCATACTGGATAATACGATACCCCTCGGTAAGATTGGTTAACAGACTTTCAGGCCACTCACAACTTGTAACGACTGTCAAAGCTCTACAAATGACAGCCGGAACCAATGGTTTAACGTGCTTTCCGAGGTACGGAGGAAACTCGGTATGTTATGGGTGGCACGGCTTAACTTAAAGATCGGCCCGAGCGGCTGTTATCATTTAACCACGAGCTCCTCAATCAACCCTCAAGGTTTAATGTGGCAATGTTACAGATAAAATACAATTTAAGAGCTGCCACTTGATCCCAAAACTATTGTTCAGAATAACGTACAGATGAATTTCGGATGCCGGCTGGCGGATGGGCCGGACATATTAGCCGTAGGACCGATGATCGTTGGGGTAGACGTGTTCTTGAGTGAAAACCGCGAATCGGCAATCGTTCGGTGTGACGGCCTCAGTCTCGGTGAAGCGACGATCTTCGCAGGGTGGCTGGTATCAACTGTATGAGAGTTGTCGAGAATCGAGTTCAGTGGCGTGCAATTGAAGAGGCCTATGTACAGCAGTGGACTGCTGTAGGCTGTAGGATGATGATCTACTCCGGAGAACGGGGCACAGGTATGAAAAATAAAATCGCATCGTGCAATATCAAGAATCGCACCTGACGTCACGGCTGGGCGCGTCACCTTCGAAACAAAAGAGGTTTTCAATGAAAAGTCTTGTCTTCAATAGCTCCTTTGTCTTCCTGAATCCGGCTCTGTAATTATGAGCCACAATACAACAAAACTGTCTCGTTAAAAACATCTATGAATGCTCTCATTTGTTTATGCCTTTTGCTGAAGATAGAAGGTTCAATTTTGCGCGAATTCTGTGGGTTTTATCTGACTTGGTTTGATGACGATTGTGGACTCAAAAGATTGTTTAATTTAAAAAATAAAATAAATATAAGAAAAGAGTAAAGGTATTTTCATAATCTTATTCTGTTTTTCTTCTTTATTTTGATTTGCTTTGCTTTGAAATTGATTGCAATTTGTAGTCAATTCTTTTGCGTTGATTTAATTTTCTTGTAATGATGATTAAGATGGAGCTGAGCAGCTCGCCATCGCTCGTCGCGGTTGGCGCTTGCCAAGGTCTATTCGTGGATGGGTGATCATATAAAGGGTGTAAAAAGACCCTTAACGAAAACGAAAACCACATATTCGGCCCATCATTGGGATCATTTTTTTGTTCTGGACCATACCTGGGAACCTTCTAGTTACGGAGATATTGGGGGTCAAAGTTCCAATTTTTTCACAAGTTTTTTTTTAAATACTACTTTTTAAGGTTCTAACTTTACTCCAATTACCTCCATGGTCCGTTAACTATTCAAAGCATCCATCAGCAATAAGTTTTTAGCGCATTATATTGATTTTTACCGTAAAATGTGATTTTTGACCCCAAAAAAAAATTTCGTTTCCCAGCAAAAATTTTTGCGTATAGTTACTTAGTTTGATGTACAGAATGCTTGGTTGACGGCTTGGTGAAGGGTCTGTTTACACCCCGTATTACATACCGAGTCCCGGCTGTCATTTGTAGACCGTTGAGAGTCGTTACAGTTAAAGTCAGATAGCCAGTCTTCACAAGAAGTATCGCTCTTATACAATACTGCGAAACAAATTTCGACGATCGACAGGCTTATTCCAACCCACTCCGGAGTAAAGGCCTCTTCCGTTTTTTGTGCCATTCTTCCAGTTCTGCGCGAGCATCCATGTAGCTGTTGATCTTCCAACCCTTGTGTCGACGTGCCTGTTTTTTTTTTAATTTCGCCCCACACCATCAAGTTCTCCTGTATCATCGGTGCGTTTACAAACATTTAAACAAACATACACAAACAGCCAGACCCGGAACAACTACCTGTAGGTCATACAAGTATTCGTTCCGTGCGGGAATCAACTAACGACACGCAACGCAGCAGCCAGTCGCTCAGCCACTGCGCCAACCGTGCCGGGTTCAATTCGTACTAATTAACTTAGAGAGCTTCATCATCTGCCTAGCCTTTTTCCAACTATAATAGGGTCGGCTTCCAGTCTAACCGGATGTAGCTGAATACCGGTATTTTACATGGAGGGACTGCCTATCTGACCTCCACAACCCAGTTAGTACTGAATAATACGATACCCCGTGGTAAGACTGGTTGTCAGACTTTTTGGGCCACTGACTACCTAACGACTGCCGAAGATCTACAAATGACCCAGGACCAACGGCTTAACGTGCTTTCCGAGAACGGAGGAAACTCGGTATGTATAGGTGGTTGACCACCCACAGACCAATCTAGGCAAGTACGACTTAACCTAAAGATTGACCCGAGCGGCTGTTATTATTAAGACACGAGCTCCTGTAGTAGACTATACAAGAAACCTAAAACCTCTATTTATTCACCAAATCCTCCCTACCTCCCACATGACAAATTTACCTCATTAAACTTAATTAGTGTTCTCAGAAAATACGCAGAGCCAAAACACATTACCTAATTAGTTTTCGTGACAATACCTACATATATTAAAACAAAAGAAATAAAGACGTTGTTCATTTGTTTTCTATTTTAGGAGGTTACCGAGTGGATACCGAATAAAACAATATACAAAAACATGGATAATACGAAACAAAAAGAAATTGTAGCGTTATTTTTCTTGTTTTGTTGTAAATATATTATTATCTTCTACTTACTTATTTAGATATCTAAGGGTTGAACTTTTGTGTTTTTTTTTCAGCTGGCGTGCTTTGACTCCTGCTAAGTTGTGCCTTAATTTGTCTTTAATCTGCTACAGCCTAATAGCCGAGTTTTATAAAGAAGAAAGAAAGAAAGAAAAATATGGTTTCCCAATAAGATTATGTATAAATACAGGGTGTAAACGGACCCTTCACGAAGCCGTCAATCAAGCATTATGTACATCAAACTAAGTAACTTTACACAAAAATTATTGCTGGGAAACGATTTTTTTTTGGGTGAAAAATTACGTTTTACGGTAGGACTCAATGCAACGCGCTCAAAACATTGTGCTGATGGATGGATTGAATGGTGCGGGGTCATGGAGGTGTTCAAAGTAAAAATCATACATTAAAGTCAGGTATTTATAAAAAAACTTGTGAAAAAGTTGGAACTTTGACTCCCAATAATAATATCTCCGTAACTAGAAGGTATGGTCTAGAACAAAAAAAAAGATCGTAATGACGGGAGAGAACAAGTGCCTTTCGGCTTCGTTAAGGGTCTTTTTACACCCTTTATAATTATATTACCCATTATTTCGGTTGAAAAAATTTATGATATCAGCTTTGCTACCCTGGCTATTGCACGAAATAACAACATACTAAACGCAAGCAATCTCTAAAGAATTCTGTAGCACTTTTCAATATCTGTCTGCCTGTGCAAGAAGTTCATTAAATCGGTGCATTTGTTTATACACCAACAACAATGCATTAAATTAGTTCCCTCTGAAGTTATATCACCGGGGCTGTCTTTCTTTATCGTGTGGTTACTGCATAACCTCATGATGACGAATGGGTTCTTTTCCGTTGTATCTAACCTGGTGTCAGAGTTTTTGTGCTGCCCATGGGCCTCTGACTTGGCTTTACATGTCGTCAAGAAATTTCTCTCAGGCATGCTGGTTCTGCGGGACTGTTCGAAAGAGTTACCGCGGCCCTGGAACACAAAGGGAAAAGAAGGAACATGGATTGGTTATAGTCAGTAAGTCTGACACTCCCTTCCGCTCTGCCCAGAGCGGGAGGGGTCATTTGATGATTTCCCATCCGAGAAAAAAGGGTATGCTGGTTTCCTCACGATGTTTTCCTTCACCGAAGCAAGTGATAATAATTATACAAGATTGTATAATTGTATAATTATTATACAATGCACATGAATTCAAAAAATCAGAGGTGCGTGCCTTGGGTTCGAACTCGAAACCTATGAACCCCGAAGCACCTATGATCACCGTGCAAAATGTAAGTATACCTTACCGTAACCATTATCGTATCATGTTGAATTTTATTACAATAGTCCTCTTCAGATATCTACTCCATATACAGCGAGATTAAGATCAGTTCGAACACGGTCGTTATTACGTATCGAATAGAATGAGCTTTGGGTAGTGATCCGAATTCTGATTCTATACCAAAGGCCTTACCTTGATATAGTAATTCTATTTTCGCGAATGTGTTTCGAGTATCGAGTGTTATTGTTGTGTGGTAGATTTTATGGAAATATGGTTAGGATTGCATTGAAAATTATCGCACTGGAACGTTCTCCTGAGGTAGAAAGAGTCCTATGTCGTAACCCAAGTCATGGTTTATACGTGCGCCAATTTAACCCAACCCGTGGTAAAAAATCTGCTGTTTCCTACAAAAGAGCCTCATCATCTGCCTTACCTTTTCTCAACTTTGTTGGGGTCTTACCGGGATGCAGCTGAATACCTGTATTTTACGTGGAGACCACCTCCAGAACCCAGTTAGTACTGTGTAATACGATAAGACTGATTGTCAGACTTTCGGGTCACTGACTGACTACCTATAACGACTGTCGAAGATCTACAAATGACAACCGGAACCAACGGCTTAACGTGCTTTCCGAGGCACGGAGGAAACTCGGTATGTAATGATACCCATCCACAGACTAACCTTGGCATGCGTGGCTTAACCTTGAAGATCGACCCGTGCGGCTGTTATTATTTAACCACGAGCTTCCCCCAAGTCATGTTTCCTACAAAAGTGAAAAAAACAAAAAAAATGAAAACACACGGTGAAAATGCCGATGAAAAATTTCTATGTGGGTTCGAAATGATGTACTGAATACGTAGTAACCGTTTGTGCGACCATGTTCCTACCACCCTGTAATAAATACGCATTATAGAAGTTAATTAAAAAACTATTCACCAAAACTTAACCAAATTAATATGGAACTAACCCTGACATAAACCCTTTCAAAAAAAAAAACAAAAGAACGAAATTAGCCGACGTGGTTCAGAATTATCGTTGAACATACAACTCCTCCTTTTGGAAGTCCGTTACAAAGAATTTACCATCTTTCTTCGGCACATTTTCTAAAGCACAACTTTCTTTACCTACCCTTAAGGAAGGGTAGCTCTTTACGTCTCTCTAATACAAGTGAAACCGTACGCTCAGACCAATCGGTCGGAAAAGTAGTGGCCCAGTGAAAGCTTCAATAACTTACGGAAAATGCTTTATCTACTTGTATCTTTTAGATACGTTGCTTTCAAAAGGTTCAAGGTTTTATACTTTCTTTCAGAATTTACGAGTACATTAGTTAATAGCCGATTTCTTTTATATTCAGACTGTCTGTTGGTGAGAATGTTTTAAAGAGTGTACTAGAAAGGTACTTGACCAACATGGCGGTCAAGCGTAAACTTTTTGAAACAGATGTCATTTGTTTCGCGAATCAACATATAAGGATAATTTCCATGAAATGGCTCGCATCGCATCAGATAGGAACGGATTTTAAAATCTTTAAACGATATTAAATCGTGTACACAGTATTTAAAGTCTACATTACCAAGCCGCGCACATCAGCATGACGACGGGCGTCTTCGATGACGTGCGATCGGCTCCGTTCGCCTGTCGTCGTATGTAAGACGTCCTCCCTTCTGGCTTTTGATCTGCCAGTACTCCTTCAGCCATCCTTGGCTTCTATCTCGCATCGTTTCCAGTAAAAAAACATAAACAACCCTTAAAAATAGGTAAGTTACTATACTTACCTACACCTTACTCATATTGAGAAACAGACATAAAAATGTCTCCTGACGTCACAGCAGAAATAAGAACCATAACGAAGCCATAATTTTGTATGAATGGTCTCAATTACGAGCGTTCCCACCACGCTGTGCTATCATCAAAATCATATAAAATTTTATGAGCATATCTGCGGGAGATGGCTTTGACATTTGGAAGTAAACAAGCTATTGAGTTATTGGTATTAGTGTCACCACAGGACCGGTTATTAACTCGTTTGTAGGTACACCAACTAAATGTACCCTGAAATTGCAGACGGACGAAACTTATAGATACAAGGTGCATACAATTAAGAAACTTGCAAAAATTATTGCTGGGAAACGATTTTTTTTTTTGGGTGAAATATCACGTTATAGGATAGAACTCAATGTAACGCACTCAAAACATTGTGCTGAGTGATGCATTTAATAGTAAGGGAGGTCATGGAGGTATTTTAAGCAAAGTCATAACATTAAAACCTTGAATAAAAAAATAATGAAAAAGTTGGAACTTTGACTCCCAATATCTCCACCACTTTAAGAGTTTCTTTGTAGAAACACGATTTTTTTATGTTCTATCTTTACTTTAAATATCTCCCTGACCCCCTACTATTCAATGCACCCATCAGCATTATGTATTCAGTGCGTGCTACCGTAAAACATTTTTCACCCCAAAAAAGTTACTTAGTTTGATGTACAGAACGCTTGGTTGACCGCTTCGTGAAGGGTGCGTTTACACCTTGTAGGTACACCTCCATCAGACTCTTCACGCCTACACAGGCGTGATGTAAATTGTTCGGATTATTGCAATGCGCATACAACAGCGAATCTGCAAGGTGTATTTCGGTTGAATGATGATGTAAGGTGTGAAAATAATAAACAAAAAACTTCAGTTTATCATATTTTATTTTGCAACTATTATAATCACATAAATAGTTTAAAAATCACCAAAAACATCGAACGAACGTATACAAAGTAATCTACATCAACTACACGGATTTATATGATTTATGTGAAACACAACAACTTGTATTTATTTAGTTTACAGAAGAAATGTTCAGACTTTGAGAATATTTATACAAAATACGTGGGAAGCCGACGATCTTAGTACTAAAAATACTGTACAGAAAAAATAGCAGTAGGACAACTTGGTTCAATTTTCGAAATAAATTATAAGTTTTAAATTGTATCTACACAATTTTATGTTACAATTTATTTGCCTTGATAACTATAACCAAACTTAAAATAATAAAAAAATATATATACATATAGAAAAGAAGAAAAGCACTTAAGGGCGTTAAAAAATTCGTCTACATCGTTGTCAACAGGAATAGTGGATGGCAATACTGATTATTTGACCAAAAAATAGGCCAGCCCCCGGTCATGGGAAGAGTCGACCAACCGCTTGGCGGGCCAAGACTAGGTGGGCACTCGGACCCCATGGCTATAGTTTTTCAACCCCAAACGGCTAAAACACATAGTTACCAATGAGGTTATTGTATTTGCGCCGGTTTTCAACACCTAGCAGCCGCCCCCGCACAGCTCGCCGTTGAGATGGTGCATGGGAGTCGACACATGTTGCATCCCACACCAATGGTCTAACCAAATGTTATATTGTCAAGTTACACATAGGAAGGTAGGTTCATAAAAGAAAAACTACCATTCTAAATTCAAAATCGTCAAACACATTTTCTTGTAGAAAAATACATTTAGTACAAAGCTACCAGAAGGAAACAAAAGCTCCTACCTCCGACCTTAAAAGTAACCAAGAAAGTTGTCTTATTGTATTCTCTATACTGTGTCCAAAAAGTCGAGGACAGGTGGCAGCTTCCATTAGGGAAGTAACGAGCTTCCTGTAGCATGTAGACATGTATACTTCTACGCATAGCAGTGTATAGCACTAAGACCATCAGTAACCACGCCAGGAAATATAGAAAAGTTACTTAGTTTAAATTAATTTAACACATTTAAAGTGAATTTGTGCATCTTGGTGGATCTTAAACCCCTCTTTACGAAAGAATGCGGTTTTTTCGCAAACTGATATTCTGGAGTCTGGGATCATTTTAATGACTAACTAGGTGCAGTCGCCAGCGTATTAAATTACCACAAGCTGTCAGATTTTCTCATTCGATTTTGAACTTAATCTTCAACATTTTATGGTTTGAAATCGTTTGGAGAAATTTGACAGTTTGTGGTAACTTGAAGGGAAATTCAGCGACTAAAGACCCCACAAGTCGATCAAAATCGTTAATATACATAATGTACAATCTCAACATGAGTGATGTAACCAAGATTTTGTAACAATATTCTCATTTAAAAGAGTATCCATGGAGTTTCTTGCCCATTCTTCTCCATAGAGATCTACGCTTTGGAATGGGCAACAACAGTACTTTCACAAGTTATTATGCCTTGTGACTGGGACTGTAGCTTCACTTAATTGTTGTCTTTGTTTCGACAATTCAAAAGTGCCTGTAACTGGCCTACTTGAAATAAATGCTTTGATTTTAATCATCGACTTGAGGGGTGAATCTGCTACACGTTTTATTTAACCCTCACCCTACCAACCCATTTTAACCCTTGCATTCACCAGTCTGAAGTTGTTTTATTCACTAAAAGAGGGGTTTTCAGATGTCTTCATGATAAAATGCACAATTACACCATTATCACAACAAGAAACACACGTGTATGTCTACACGTGTAGACACACGCTCCCACTACTATAGGTACTTTTAAAGCTCGATCTCCCTTCGAGGGAACATTAGGGTTTGTGCGAATTTTACTCAAAATTCTATTGGGGTTGTTGCGTAGTTGACAAGTCTAGGACCCACGTTACCCCTGGGTCGAAAAAACTGGAAGTCATGGGGAAAGGCCTTTGCCCAGCAGTGGGACGACGCAGGCTAACAGTATCAGTAATATAAATACTCTTCACGTCTGCGGAATTTCTCTAGCTAATTTAATTTGACCCTGTCTAAGTAAGAAAACACCGAGGTTTAGTACACGCAGTAAGCAAGCGTGGTAGTTAATGTCTTAAATTAATCCTACTCAGAGAAACTAGAGAAGGAACTTCCAGAGTTATTTGTACTGCGGCACAAGATCTGTTGGTCTTTGTGTAGGTGTTTTTAAATCCGTATCATCATCATCATCATTCTCCTGCCGTTATCCCAATTTATTTGGGGTCGGCGCAGCATGTCGTCTTCTTCCATACTTCTCTATTACTCGTCATCTCAGCAGTCACCTCCTTTCTAGCCATACCATTCTTCATCCATCGTTTCTAAATTTTTAAATTCATTTTTAAATCCGTATCACTATTTGTAATAAAAAATGTTTACTTTTTCTCTTTTATGCATTTATATAAGGTGAAAAAAATACTGTAAACGGTATATCTTTTCAAAGAATTCGAACACTCCACAGAGGTACAGACAGACCACAAAGTAATAAGAAAACAATAATAACCACAGAAAGGAAAGAAAATAAAAAGGTTGCAGAAAGATAATTAAAAATCTCTTACAAATAGAATCATACATTATTTAATACTCTCTTACTTCGCAATTCATTCACGCGAGAAAATGAAAATCTTGAACACAAAAAGAAAAGCGTAGTAACCACATTTACTCATTCACTGCTCCACAAACATTGGTTCAATTCATTCATTCTTTTACCCCGCCTCTTTATCTCTTACATTCATTCAACATTCACTTGTGGTTTGCGTTCGTTGTGATTTCATTCAGATGGGTATTTTAATGAATTCTTTTACATAACATCATGCCTGTAATCCCCGAAGGGTCAGGCAGAGGTGTACCTAATAGTACACCCACATTTCGCCAGTTATGTTTAAGTCCCATGTAGTAGGGTGCGAGCCTATTGCCATCAAGCGGGCATAAATCCAGACTCAGTGGCTGCTACTGAGAAAGTCTTGATAGAAAAACTTAATAAGGCTTTGCCCAGACTGGGAATCGAACCCAAGACCTCATGCTCAGCAGTCGCGTTTGCGACCACTAGACCAACGACCAACATAATCAAAAAAAATTAATAGTTTGTTTTACATTAATGTTCCATGTTTTGTGATGCCTACTTTAGGTAAGAAAGGAAAGCCTACCCTATCCTTAAGCCGATATTTATAATCGTTACTTAGCACGTACTTTGACTTGTTCCCCTGTCAACCTTGCATCTGTATTTTGACAGTGACAGGAACAGCGCAAAGTCAAAAGACATGCTAAGTAACGTTTACAAATCTCACGCTCAGTCAGCAATTCAAAGAATTATGTAGGTAGCTAATTGCCGTACTCCAATTTCAAAACACCCAAAAAGTTCTAATTACGCTCACAATTTTCGATTCTCAAGATTTCCCCGATCCCAAGCCCAAGGCTGTTTACTCAGTAATTAAAAAAAAATCTCAGTTCCAACGAAGAATTTATAAATTGTGCCTCCTACCTACTATTTACTTCTAATTACGTTCGGTGTGGGTTTCGAGAAGACTTAATTTACTCCTGCGTTTAATATTTCACTGTTTCTCCTTTTGTGAAATTTGAGCTACGGGTAAGAGTATGATTAAAAACATTTTCTGGCTAGCTTCTGTTTTATGGGACATTCTCGACGTATTTCTGCATTAGTGAGTGACTTACTTATACGGTGGAGTATTATGGTATGTCAGTTACTAATTAGGTATTATTTCTCGTTTAATTTGTGAATAATTCTTTGGCTTGGCAGCATTTCAATTCCAAGTGGAAATTTATACAGGGTGGGTAAAAAATCGTGGATCAAACGAAACAGAGCGATAGTTGGGGTAATTTGCAGTAAAAATATGTCTGTGGCAGAGTCCTAACTTGATTTCCTTCAAAGTTATGACTACTTGAGTGTTTTTTTTAAGAAAATACCAAATTTTTTCCTTTTTTTTTGTTGAGTTGATTCTAGGAAATGTATCATCACTACTTGAGTGTTTTTTTTAAGAAAATACCAAAAAAAAACTTTTTTTTGTTTAGTTGATTCTAGGAAAAAGTGCTTTTATGTCAGTGTCACCATAATTTATGAGTATTGGGACTTTATTCAATATCTTTTAAGTGTAACGAAAATTTTTTTGTAACCTCAGAACCTCACTGAAAAAAAAATACTACCAAAAATGACCCTGATAACCCCAACAATCGCCCTGTTTCGTTTGATCCACGATTTTTATCCACCCTGTATAAAAAAACTGACTAGCGCGACTTTTTTTTCTTCTTAGTTGAATTTGTAAATGATACTGTTATAACGAATGGCAAAATTAGTCGCCATTTTTGTTATTTAGCTACATCTGGTTAGACTGCACCCGGACCCCAATTATCATCATTCTCCTGCCCTTATCCCAATTAATTTGGGGTCTCTTCTTCTTTCATACTTTACTTTAGTCATCTTCTATGTAGTCACCCATTTTCTAGTCACCTCATCTTTCACACATTCCATCCATCGTTTCTTTGGTCTTCCCCTTCCTACACTTATGTATAGCTATCCCATCGGAAACCCCCAGATCCCAACATATGTATTCAGGAAAAGATTAAGCAGATGATCATGATACCATGGTTGGTATAGTTGCTGCCAGTTAAGATCGCAATGGCGGTCGTTGACCCACCTACATTTATTAAAGTTCTTAACTTTGAAATTCAAAAATAAGCCTATTCACGTCTTGAATCTTCAACATTTTTTCTAATGAAAAACGATACATGGTTCATTTGTTTTGGTTCGTACGAAGAAATATTATGGAAAGAGCAATGACCGCTATTGCGCTATTAATTGGCAGCAACTATAGTCATTTTTTTGTTATTGAAGTTTCAACATAAATTACGTTGTCTCTTAAAAATAAATCAGCATTTTCAGTTAAAAATTCGCACAAACCCCAAAACCATTTGTTTCCTATCTAAATACTTAGAAACTCTCTCGGAGGCAAATGTTGAAAACTAAAAGATAGTTTTAAATAAGTTCTAAGTACTAACAAAGTTACAGGTAAAGAACTAAGACACTAAACCATAGACTAGTTACAAAGAAGACACTTTTTTTTGTTTTACAAAAAGTTTTAGAAGACATTTTTTATTTTGTGCCAGTGAAAAATTTTGTTACGTCTTCATTATTTCATTATAAAACACGAAATAATACGAAAGACCGGTACGTATTTCACACTTGTTTTAAAAGTTTCTAAAATAAAGGCATTTTTAATGCGTCACGAAATAAAATCACGTCACCACAGAATTTTGGTACAAAACATGTTAAAACTGATTTTTTAGTTCCCCGTTCTGTGACGTCACCTGGATTGAAATAGGGTACGCTGTACATTGTACAAGGCCAAAAAAAAAGAGGCTGAAAACAAAATAATGTCATACAGAAAGTTTCCTTAGAAAAACCGTTCAAACTTTGGCCTTCTTTCTAGAACAATCGAGCAAGAAATACGATTGTAGCTGCCGAAATGGCAATGCATTTGCAATCTAGTGCTGCATGGTTGTTTTGACGTGTGGATTTAATGCCGCGATCTTAGTTCTAGAGACATTTTTTCACAAATGTTTACCCATGTTTGTTCATGTAATCCCAGCGCCAGTAGAACCATGTTGCACTAGATTACACTTATTTTCTGGTGCACAGACGATTTGGAATACAATACAGAAAGATAAAACTTCAACTGTATTGAATAGAAAATAAGATTAGATTTGAATTTGAATCAAGCATCACGTTTAAACATCGCTCTATAAAACGACCTTAACTCTTGAATAAATAAAAACTTTTACGTAGTAATAAAAGGAAAGTATTTTGATGAAAGAGCTTAACGAAGCATAAAGTACCGATAAACAAGACTACCGCTGCGCAAATTGTTGAAATTGACGCAACGGGACGTAATTGGTGCATTCACCACACGCTAATGGATTGATCAAAGAAACTATACAAGGAGAAGTCCCCTGTTGTTAACCTTCAAATAATAAATACATTAATACAAGTGGTAATAATATTCCATTGGCACAAATAAAAAAAACAGGGTAAAAAAACAACTCTCGTCATTTCAAAAGTCGTAGAAAGTTTCGTATAGAAAAATATAATTAGTATTCTAATAGTAACACGTAGCTTAACATTAACTTACGCTATGTATAGACAAGCGCGTGAATTTTTATTTTTTATATGAATATTATTAATACTGATTTTTGCCACAGTATAAAAAAGTACAGAAGATCCAGTATATTTGCTGATATATTTTTCTTTATTGTGTGGTGTCAATTAATGAAGCAGCAAGACACATTTACTTACATTTTGTTCACTGTTTTATTCCTTTGTCAATATATTCGATTTCCATCGTTAGGTAAATGTAATAAAGTCCTCAGAGGTAACGAAACCAGTATTAGCTGGTCTGTAATTCCATTCAAGTACCCTACCACGATAGGCCAAATCAAATTCAAAGTATTGCAACCGATTTTTAGGGTATACAGCAATTTCTATGCTTCTTTATTAGGGCAGTACATATACTGGAACTACTGTACCTTTTTACACTGTGCACCCCGAGCGCGTTCCAGGAAAATTTTACATTGAAAATATAGCTCTTCGCCACAGGAGCCTGCTCGCGGGGTACCTTATAACTAAAGCTCGAAGTTCTAATATTATTTGTAGGGATAGACGACAAAGTTTGCTGCATCACTTCAAATAATATGAGGTGCTTGAAGCTTACAGGAACGGCCAAACTAACAATCTTTATTTCTTTATCGTGTGGTTGTTACCTAACCTGGTGTCAGAGTTTTTATGGGCCTCTGACTTGGCTTTACTTGGCGTCGAGAAATATCTCTCAGGCATGCTGGTTTGATGTTTTCCTTCACCGAAGCAAGTGATAATTATAGAATACGCACATGAATCCGAAAAATCAGAGGTGTTTGTCTTGGGTTCGAACTCGAGACCTGTGACTTAGCAGACCGAAGGTCACACCACTAGACTATCACTGCAATGAACTAACAATGAAAAAGCATTACTACCCGTTTTTACTAACACCCAGCGCCCAAAGCCTGAATGTTATTGAACTGTTGAAATTACAATTCTCGTCACTGAGGTGAGGGTTGAAAATCCAACGAAGGCCCTTTACTAAGGTGGACGCACCAGGGTAGCCCGCGGAATTAAAATTTTCTTACTTTTTTTTTGCAATTTTTTTTTGCCGGTCAGTATCAGTATAACAAAATATGATTCGCGACCGTAACACGTATGTATTTACAGAACGATAATCATTGAAATCATCAATACAACCCTCTAAGTTAATTTAATCCAATTTATGTTAGCAAAATGGTATTTTTCTTATTTATTTTTTTGTACTCTATCACTATGCTGTTCTATTTGACCCGTAGGTTGACTGGTAGAGAATGTCTTGTGGCATTAAGTCCACCTATGTACCACTTTTGTTCATGAAGTTTAAATAAATAAATTACTATTTCATGAACAATTCATTCAAAATGGCGTCATTCAAGAAAATTTGAATTTCGCGGCTACCCAGGAGTTTTCACCTTTTTTTTTCGCATGGGAAATCATCAAATGACCCTACACCTTAAGGCAATCATTTTGTGTTAGAGCAAACGAGCATAAGTCTAGAATAAACTGTCATCAAAGGCTAAAGTTGTAAAAAATATTTTCCAGTAAAAAATTAACACAGAAATATCCGTCGTTGCCATGAAAAAAATATTCTCTCGAGGCGACAGCAATTTTCTCAATAAACAGACAACAAACCAACTAATCTAGACCAAGGTCTATATAAATAAAAATAGAATAACTTACTACACACGGTTTATTCCCGTGGTTTTGCTGGTGTTTTCACAGGAACAGTGAATTTATTTGGGTTAAAAAATATCCTATATCACTCAAGAATAATGTAGTTTTCTATCTTCGAAATATTTTTTAATCGGGTTCGTATTTCCTGAGATAACCTGTTACAAACAAACATCGACAGTGGACATTTTAATATTATTATACTTAGTTACCTATTGTATTAATCAATAATTTTGTGGCACCGAGTTGCGGTATCAGACATATCTCTATTAAACCCACTATAGATTTAAAAAAAAAAATGTAATAGTTTTTTTTAACAATAGAATTTAAAAGAAAATGTGTTAAGAGACATTAAATATGCTATCGAATATTCAACTTTAGCCAGTGAAAAAAAAAAAACCAGTTTCCTTCAACAAAGAGCCTCGTATAACGATAGCTAAGATCTAAGCTGATATTCTCGTCAGCCTGGCCGCTCCCCAACAAGTCTTAGGCACTATAACTCATGTTTCAAGTTCATACTTCATCCAATTAGTCACGGTCAGCCATCACTTCTAAGTATTGGTTACAAATAGCACGTTAATGGCGGCTATTAACAAGCAAAGATGGAGCAGTCACTGTGGATGTTTTACTGGGAGGGGCCTGTCTTCAATGTATTGATTAAATACATGTTACCTTTGATGTTATGAAAGTACTGGGGTAGCTTGTGTTTTGTCAAAAGGATCTAAAAGTCAATGAGATGAATCAAAATCTTATCTTTTGTGAAGAGATATAAATTCAGTATCAAAAAAGGACTGAAATCTCATGGTATATATGTATATTTTTTTAATTTTGAAGTAATAACTAATAAATATTCTGAGTCATGTTTAATATTTATGTTAGTCTGTAAGGTATATGTATCTATGGGCCAAAGTTGCGTTGAGTAGGCTTTTACCAAAATAAGTCAATGGAAACTATTCAGAGTTCCGAAAATAAAATACCAATTAAAACACTTAAATGGAACTGGGCGGGGCATGTCTGCCGCATCCGGACAAACTGTGGGCCAAAATAGTAGGAAGCTGGTGCCCTGACTCAGTGAGGAGATGGCGAGACAAACTAGACAGGTTCCGTCAGAACTGGAAGGGAGACGCGCGGGTTCGCGAGAAATGGAAGGAGTGGAGGGGAGGCCTTTGCCCAGGAGTGGGACATAGATATGCGAGAAAAAAAAAACCCAACACTAACCACAGTACTTATTGGACAGCAAAGTCACCCAAATAACAAGTAGCTCAGTAAAGCATTACATCAGACGCTCCATTCTCTATTCATCTGGAACTCAAACATACTAAGTAATTGCTCGAAACACGAGTCGTGAGTAAACACTAATCATAACAAGTACTCTAATGGAAAATTCTCATTATGTTAACGATATTATACATATTTAGATACACATTTATATGAACAACATTTACTACTCTATCATAACATAAAGGTCTTTGAATTTTTGAATCAATATTTGGTTTGGAATTAGCTGTGAGTCGTAACTTAAGTCTCTCTTTCGATAAAAATAGTCTCCTTTTATCCGTCAAAGCTCTATTTATATTCAAATAAAGATAGATCTGTTTAATATTCCCTGACTATACTGAAGTCATCAATTATACATTTACAAAGTGAGACCAAAGTTAAGTTTTCCCTTGACGAAAGCAAGCCAACGATATTTATTAAATAAATAAGTTATCTAAATATTAAAGGACAATTAAGATCCTCTTGGGAATTCTATTGAAAGATTTTATGTAAATGATAAAGTTTATACTGACCAAAAACCTATACGACAAAATGAAGATGACATAGAACCAACATACACTAAAGATATGAATTCCAATGATATTACTAAACATTCAAAATTGTTAAAACTACACACTTAAACTTAGTTTAACACGATTAACCGTAAGAAGGGTTTTGTAACAAATTCTTTATAGTTTGTACAAATAGTATGGCTGACGAAAGCCGAAATTGTCTTTGACAATTAGTAGGAGTTACAAATCATTCGAATGTTAACGGCCACTTAAGTTTGATCATTAATTATTCTAACAGTTATTTCAAGAGCTTCAATAATGAATTTTCCTACGAGAAATTCTCTGAATTAATTTACGACTTCATTTATAAAAATAACGATCCAATTAAAAATGTAGATAATGATAAAATTGATGGTGATTGTAACAAAAGAAGAAATAATTATAGAAAAGACGCAGGTGGCCTGAAAAGTTTGAGCGAAAAAGAACGTGGTGTGAATACAGTAAACAATATAACAGCATTATAATGTCGGACAACGAAAAGCGCGCAAAAATATATCAAGTTACGAAATAATGACGAAACCTTGTTATAAGAATTAATGGATGGAGTACAATAAATCTGAAGGCTGATTTATATGAGTTTCTCGAATGTCTTGTGTATGGGAATATTGATGTCCGATCTTGAAAGCAAGCCATTGTTACCAACCCATATTCAATCGACCTTGAACAGACATTTTTCTTACTAAATAAGAATATTTTTCGCGAAAATCAACGCTCTTTTCAAGAACCCTCTCAAGCTACTTTACCACGAATATTTTTCATAAATTATTCCTCGTGATATACTTTTGACGTAAACGATTGAGGAAAAACCAGTTATTTTCGTGGTAACAATAAGGGATTTGCGAAAGTTAAATGTAATTATGCTGAATAAAGAATTCTGGATCGTGTTCAGAAAATTGAAAAGTCAAAGAGTCTTTTAAGAATTTCGTGGAAAATGGCGACATGCAATGGAGAATTTGTAATAAAGATGATATGAAAACTCCAGTGACAAAGCAGGGTTAGTTTACTTAAAGCGCTTATCGTATACTAAACAAAATTAACCTTAACATTATACCCAGTCAAAAATCAATTAAAAACAATCTAGACATTAAAGTTAAAAGGAAGAATCCTCTATACATCAACAATTAGAAAAACATCTATTGATTCATAAGATACCAGGAGCCCAGAAGCTTACAGTACGTGTAAATTCTCGCAAGATTTGGATTTGGAAATGTCGTTTATGCAGATCTTCTGTAGAAGCTCTCGGGCGATGCTTAGCGATATGTGCGTACGAGAGCTCGCAAGTTTGGGCTGCTTTGCTTCCTAAAACAAAATAATTAATCTGAAACATCTTTCAAAATACAAAGACTTTGAGCAAATGTTTTCTTTCAATTTGGAGGAAACACAAATTCTTCTGTTTGATCTCGAAGTTGGATCCCATTTTTATCCGAGCTCTTTTATCTTTGCATTGGCAACAATTACGCAAATATTCAGACATGATACATGCGATCTTGTTTTTGTTTCTACCTTTTAAGGAACATTGAGTATCTTTTCACTCTGAAGGTTTATACATTTTCTCATTATTTTTTCTCACTGCCTTGTTTTATTGAAGACAAAAATGTTATACATTTTTCAGTACTTGAACTCCAAATTGCTAAGGTATTCTTACTAATGCCTTGATTTGCTATTCAAGATCTGAATTATTTGTTTCGGCATAGTCAATTTCTGTGTTCTTGTATTTCATTTGAATATTTACAATTTCTGAGTAACACAAAGTATGATTGAGTGACATGTAATCAATATTTGAAACTAGACGGAGAATACGTTTTGTATCGTAGGTATCGTCGTGTCAATCATTGAGTGAAGTTATTACTACAATTAATGGAACTTCTCTAGTATATTCCAATGCGCTAATGACAGTACTTACAAATTATAAGAGCTCATCAGTGAAAATAGTACATTGCCTATATCAATTTTAAGTTTTGAGGTAACATTAATCGTCGTTCTTTCAAATTTGTCCCAATTTTTTATAAGAAACAGTGCAATTCAGTTTCTATAATTTTATCACTTTTATATGAAAATAAATAGTTCAAATTACAGTCTCTATTACTTTGACGACATGTGCTGATCTTCAAATGTCGCAGATCATTTCGCAATTATTTCACTTTTGTTTTGTCCACAGCACCGCGATCTTTATATTTATTACAATATGGTTGATGTTGGGTTGCAGACTGACAAGTCTATCGAAATTACAGAGATCTTTATTCTCGTGACATTAAGATCGATAATGGGTTGCTGCTATATGAGGTTACTGTGAAAGAGTTGTAACATGTCCCCTGACATGTGTCAGTGACGTACCTGCTTCCCAACTTTCTTGGCATGCTTCTTATCCCTGCTCTCCTTCAGCCGGATCTGCTTGAGGATCCCGACCAGCAGCTCGTCCACATTGTGCTGGATCCCTGATGAGGTCTCTATGAACTTGCAGTCTCGCGATGTGGCTAGGCCTTTGCCCTCTGTATACCAAAATGGACGGTGATTAGAGTGGAAAAAATAATATATTAGGCAGAGTTGTACAGTCACCAAATTTTCTCATTCGATTTTGACCTTAGCATCACCATTTTGAGGTTTAAAATCATTTGGAGAAATTTGGCGGTTTGTGGAAACTTCATGCGCTAGCAACTGTACGTTTAGTCCACCCACATTTCAACAGTTATGTTTAAATCCTCTGTAATGAGGGGCGAACCTATTGCCATCAACCGGGCACAACTCGAGATCCTCGACAATTACCTAATGAAAACACCCAATAACACTGCCCGATCTTGAAATGGAATCAAGACCCACAGGTCTGCAGCGCTTGCAACCGAGACAAGCGGACATTTAGGTTACCACAAAATGAATTAATTAAAGAAGAAAGAAAGAAAATACATTTATTTGGGACATGCCGCAAGTGCACACAATATAATACAAAAATAATATAAGACAAAAAAAACTTAAAACTAAACAAAAAATTTAACACTATGTGCCTCACGGCTGCGCCAAATAGGCCCAGTTCAGCAAAATGGCGGGCAACTAGTGCGTGACGCTGGTTTTTAAAACCTACTTGTCTTTGTAATTCGCTGTGACCAGTTAACATTGCCTCGGTAATCATTTGTACCAAGTGTTTCACTGACCTATTCCCGAATTGCTCGTTAACTAATCAACTATTTGTATTGTATAAACACAGGCTAATAAGTGATTCAATTACTCCGTTTAATCACTAAAATTATCTTGCTCTACGCGACAGCAAATACAGGGTTATATTTTTTAATAAAGATTTTAAGATCCACTGTTTGAAATGTAAAAGATGACTTAACTCCCAGGAGTAAACCTCAGAGTTCTTAGGTCGAGATCTACAAACGTTGGTTAGCAAGTAAGCACACACTTTGGCTTAGCGTTTCACCTGTAACTTTCACATAACTGTCAAACTACAAGTGACAGTGGCGGGAATATACCAAAATACGTTCAAAGTCGACACTACGAAGCCGCTAACCAAGCATTGTGGGTCAAACTAAGTAACTTTGCACAAAAATTATAGCTGAGAAACGATTTTCTTTTTTGGTGTGAAAAATCACGGTTTACGTTAGGACTCGTTGTAACGCACTCAAAACACTGTGCTGATGGATACATTGAATAGTTCAGCGGTCATGGAGGTATTTAAAGTAAAGTAATAAAATTTTAAAAAATTGTATTAAAAAAAATGGTGGAACTTTAACTTCCAATAATATCTCCGTTACTAGAAGCTTCCCAGGTATAATCCAGAACAAAAAAAAAGATCGCAATGACGGGGAGAACAAGTGCATTTCGGCTTCGTGAAGGGTGTTTTTAAATAGATATGCTAAGACACAGCCCTAAATTTAAAATTAAGTAAAGGTATGTTAAAATCAAGATTAAGGAGTTTATTTCTCGGTAAGGATTCAGCCGTTACCGAGAAATAAATTCACATGTTATAGTATTAAAGTTTTGTATTAGTTTTAAGGTCAGTTTACTAAATTATTTGTATGTAAAAACAAGCGCTTCTCGCCATCAAACTAAAAAGTTTGGCAAGTAAATTGTAGATTAAAAAAAATATACGTTTGTGAAAAAAAAAACCCATTATAAATCTCGGCCTCAGAATCCTTAGCCCTATTTACTTACCATTAGTAGAAACCTGCCTAGCTCGAGCCAGGTCAGCTTTATTCCCGACCAGCACGACAGTCCTCTCCACTGTGAACTGCTCCCTGGCGAGGTAAGCCAGTAGTTCTGCTGAGCGGGTGAACGAACTCTTGGCTACCACGGAGTAGACCACCACGCAGGCGTGGGGTTCGTAGGTTGAGAGGCAGTTCTCCACCTGTGTTGGGGGTTGGACAGAATTAGTTTGGGGAGTACATTTGTCAGAATATGTTTGTTCTAGGGATCGCGTCCAAGAAATGGAAAAAGAAGTGTTGGTCGTACGGCGGCGAGATGGGCAGACGACATTGTTGCCATGGCGGGAATATCCTGGATGAGGCTGGCACAAGACCGTTGAGCTTGGCACAAACAAAGAGAGGCCTATACCCAGCAGTGAGTGAAGTCGGGCTGTGGATGATGATGATGAGGGATCGTTACTCAACAGCAGAGGTAAAATAGTTGCCGATTAAAAAATCTGACTTTTGTTTTTCCTTATTGGCAAAACTTTACATTGGATTTTTCTTCAAAACATAGACACAAAATATTATTCAACGAGCTGTGAGGCTGTGACAGAGCAAGAAGAGCTCTGTAGACACTAATCGGATCATCGTTGCCCAATTTTCTGAACTACGTTAGTTATCCTGCGCTCCAATAGAATAATAGGTGATAATGCGCAATCTTTTACGTTCTTTCAACTTATGAGAAAGATTTTTTCAATTAATTTAATTTATTAATTAAAAACTTATTTTAGTGTTGGATAGCCCATTTATCGAGAAAGGTTAAAGGACATACGCTACGACCAATAGGGGCGGAGTATCAATGAGAAATGTTGCAAAAAAGAGAAAAATCTATAGTAATAATCCTAATAGTACACCTACATTTCGCCAGTTATGTTTTAAGTTCCATGTAATAGGGGGCGAGCCTATTGCTATAAACCGGGCACACATTCAGTCTTGGCTGCTACTGAGAATTTCCTAATGAAAAACCCAATAACTCTTTGCCCGACCCGGAAATTGAACCTAGGACCTTATGCTCAGCAGTCGCGCTTGCGACCGACCAGCGAGTGACAGTTGAAGTGTTTTGTCATTGGCACTCTATCGCAGCGAAGGTTTCTTTTAGTTTAGTTTTTTTTAATGGTTTTTTAGTTTTTTTTTTTAGTTTTAGTCTCAACTTGACAAACCTAGTGTTGAATACTGACTCTTTCATAAAATAGATGTAAACTAACCGACATCTCAGTACTAGGATGATCAATGAATATCATTTCGGACTCCTCCCCGTCCAGTAACACGGACACTGACTTCTCACCAAATTCGTCATCTGAAACAATGTCATATTTGAGTACTAAGGAAATAACACTTTATTTCAATTATGATAAGGTTAGGTTTAGTTTTAACACCAAAATATTCAAACACAAGTGATATATTATATGGGGTTATGTGATTACGAGTATTATGATTTATAAGATTAACCACGGGCCTGTTTCAAAATTTCTGAATAAAATCAGAAATAAACACAAAAATTTAAGTTATCAGAAAGATCAATAATTCAGATTTCATTCAGAATTCGTGAAATAAGCCACAAGTACCTATAATTTCACACACATATTCGAAAAAATACACAATTTATGAATCACTAACTACTTTGCTAGGAAAATGTGTTCATTCGCAACAATGCTATAAAAAAACAATAAACTATGACAACTACATGAAAAACCATAAACATGAATAGATTTTTGAAGGTCATAAGATTTTGAAAAGCATAATTTAGAAAGCAGGCAGCCATGCTAAAAGTTGTGCCGCAAATGTGCTGCAGTGAAATAGCCCACAACTGCATTTTCATGCAGTGATCAACCAGGGTTGTTAAAAGCGGCCAACAATCAATATGTAAAATAAACCTTTGAAAATACAAACACCATAAAGATGTGATATACTAATAAACGTAGCGTGAGCTTTAAGGTTGCGTCTCGTTCCGTCTCGACTAGTCCTCACTTATCCCGCGAAGCAAGTACAGGTAGGTACCTTTAAAGTAGTTCATCTACTTACTGATAATTTGGTGGTTTTATTCTAAACCGTAACTAGTATTTCTAGTGAACACCACTAAAAGTGTTCACGTGGGGTTTAAAAACTAATACTCCTTACACTGATTCGTATAAAAAGTTCAGAGTATTGTTTCTGCATTGTGTCTGTGTTTTAACACAACAATTCAGTGGTAGAATCATAGGTTTTAGTTTAGACATACATAATAAGGCTACCATTTTGGAAAGCGTAAGAAAAACGCGAAGGCTTTCACGTAATCTACGAAGTACAATCTTTTCGTTACGGGATATCTTCCGTGATTGTTCATTTTTTTGAGCTCCCGGTATTTCGACAATCACGGAAGATATCCCGTTAGTGACAGTATAAGTTTAAACGATACTAAATCGTGTACCCAGTGTTTAAAGTCTTTATTACCAAGCCGCACACAACAGCTTGAACTCGGGCATCTTCCGCGACACGCGATCGTAGTCGAAAGTATGCTGCGATCGCAAGCGACGGCACGGAGCCGTTCGTGTGCATCGACATCCTGCCGGACGCGATCGCTGCATCCGTCCGTATCCTTTCCGATCCGATGCGATGCGAGCGTTTGGTGGAAATCATCCTTAATACTACGCGGATCATAGAAGTTTACACCAAAGTTTAAGTTTATGCATTCCTAAACTACATATTAATTCTATTGCGAAGAAACTTTCACAACTTGTCGGGCTCACGCAATGTACCAGGAATGCAATCTCGGGCAACTGTTATTAATTTTATTAAATACAAAATATCAAAACATTTAAACAGCTAACGAATTTCAAAATTTACCCAAACATAATATTTATAATCCGTTAATCAGCTAATGAATAAATTTCATAGAATGTTTACCTAATTAGTAGATATAATATTAATATCAGTTAAAATTTTGAATGGGGCACGGTATTAATTTTTGGCAAACATTTTCATGACTTCGTAAAACCTTTTCATATGAAAAGCATTCTCGGTTCTTTATATTGAACGAAACGATTTTAATATTGAACTACATATATTATAAAAAAATTCTTATAATTTTTTTGTCCATTTCAGGCTGGCTTACCGAAATTATTAGACATTCTATCCGAAATAACGATGATAGTACAAAAAGTACTATACCAACATAGTACAAAAAGTACTACAGCGCCATCTATGACACGAAGCAAGAACCAACACAACAATTTTCAATTGCGCTATTAAAGTTATCCGCGACTTAAGACTTAGTAATATCTACGTGTTTTCATATCATGAAGAGGCGTTTGTGGCTAAATAACAACAGCCGCTCGGGTCGATCTTCAAGTTAAGCCTCGCTTGCCTAAGTTGGTCCGCGGATGGGTGCCCACCCATTACATACCGAGTTTCCTCCGTGCATCGGAAAGCACGTTAAACCCTTGGTCCCGGCTGTCATTTATAGATCTTTGACAGTCGTTATAGGTAGTCATTGGTCCTAAAATCTGATAACCAGTCTTACTAAGGGGTATCGTATTACCCAGTACTAACTGGGTTGTAGAGATCAGATAGACAGTCGCTCTATGTAAAATAATGGTATTCAGCTGAATCCGGTAAGACAGGAAGGCGATCCCAACATAGTTGGGAAAAGGCTAGGCAGATGATGACGTGTCTTCATATTGCAATGCCTAAGGAACATTGAAATTTAATACACTCAAGCAACAACTCATAAAGGTTCTAACTTTTAACTCTATGACGTATGAACATCAAAGGCACATTCAGAAGTTATGGCTGGTGGAGGGTACTCTTAGTTCCGAAGTCGTATAACGCTTGCAATTTACGACCATTCACCATGTCGTAGAATTTATGTCAACTTAAGTACTTAATATAACTATTTCGCTAGTAAAAGCTTGTGTAAAATGGGACTGTAAAGTATAAGGTGGTACTACCTAAAGTTCATTCAAATATTTGTTTCCAGATCTTTTTATTTTAAATTAAAGAAATATCAACTTTGAGCTAGTAAAATAAGACACATTTGTTCTAGTATAGTTGCAGAGTAAACTGAGCCTTCTGTGTAGGAAGGTTTTGAAGATTTTTTAACGACATACGTTTATTTTTTGTTTTATTAAGTAGTAGCGGCCCGTCCCGGCTTCGCACGGGTGGACATTTATTTTCCCCTAATTCCCCCCTCACCCCGTAATTTTTTCTAGTAATAAATATAGCCTATGTTACTCAGGGTGAATGTAGCTTTCTAATGGTTAAAAAATTTTTGAAATCGGCACAGTAGTTTTTGAGTTTATTCATTACAAACATACACACATATACAAAAATACAAATCTTTCCTCTTTATAATATTAGTGTAGATGTAGATTAAGCAAAACATGTATGGGTAATAAAATTGTGTATTATTAATTTGATAATGCATAATTTTTTCTCAATAAATATCTCAACCAAAATGTTGTAAGTACTTTAATCTCCTAGTCTGTCGTATATTCGAATAAAAATCAAACTTCTGAAATTAGATTTATCAAAAACTTTCACATAATTTCATACGACACCCGCGGGCTATGTGGCAGACTTGTAAACTTATTTGACAGATATTAATGTGTCTTTTTCGTGATTTTGTTCGAGCGTACTTACATTTTTTTTTCAGGGTAATCTTTATGAAATCTCATCATCATCCGGCTAGCCTTTTCATATATTCTCCCGTTTGACACGCATTTATTTATTTTTCTTTGCACCTATAACGGTTGGTAAAAAAAAAAAATCGTGCCTAGAACTATTTTATGTCGGGCACATCGAGTGGACCTTTGTAAGACGACTAAAAAGTCACGGTGTATATGTTGGAGTGGGCTTCCAGTCTAACCGAGTGCCGCTGAAACCAGTTTCTGACATGGAGCGACTACCTATCTGACCTCCATAACGCAGTTTCTGGGTAGGTACCATGATACTTCTTGGAAAGACTGTTTGCCACGCTGCTTTGAGTGGAAATACTCTTAAAAAATTTAAAAGCAATATCGCTGAAAAACCACTTTAAAAAAATGCAATATGTGATGTGTTATTTATTTACTTACATACTTTACATCGCCCTGTAAGTATTTCCAGCTATCTACACTTTTACAATCTATAAATAAACGATGTATTTGACGTCCGAATGAATGTGCTCAGCATGTAATTGGATAAAATGCCCCCCGAGGTGCTGTCACCATTATTCGTAAAGTGGTGCCTTTGAGAGAGGATGGGGAAAAGGTCGACGCACAGATAAAGGCACAGCACTCGATCACCAGCGCCTCGCACACTATGATGCTATCTTCTATTTAATTACTAAGACAAAGATAACATGGCCAATAATAAATTGAACAAGGGCGATTATGTAGTGGCTTGCTACTGATATACAAGGTGTAAACGAACCCTTCACGGAAGCCGTCAACCAAGCATTTGTAAATCAAACAAAGAAACTCAACGCAAAAAAAAATACAAAAAAATCATTAATTTAGTCTACATTTATTGAAGACTTGACTCATCGGCCCAGAAAGCTAGACTTTTTCGAGCTCGCTTCGCGCGCTTTTCAATGAAAGCCTTTTTTATCTGTGCGAGCCACGATCGCGGTTAAAATATGACAAATTGCTTGACCACCAAGGAACGCAGAAACGATACGGTGTCCGATATTCTGTATTATGTTGTTCATTTTACCAATCTATTAAAAGGGTCATGGTAGGCCATTGGACCTTTATAGTCTGATATGATAAATGATGAGTGTATGATGAATTACATTAGATAATTAATGACTTCCTAGCCGTGGCCGAGGTCATTGCTCCTCAAACACAAGAAAACAGAAATATCCAACTACTTCATGCTACCCTAGTACTATAATGGGTGTAAAAGTACCCATAACGACGGCGGAAGGCACTTGTTCTCTCCGTCATTGCGATATTTTTTTTTATTCTTGGCCATACCTTCAAGTTACGGAGATATTGGGGGTCAAAGTTCCACTTTTTTCACACCTCTTTTTTTTTGTAAAAGTTTTTAATGTTATAACTTTACTTTAAATATCTCCACGACCCCCGTACTATTCAATGCATTCACCAGTATAATGTTTGAAGTGTGTTACATTGAGTCCTACCGTAAAAAATGATTTTTCACCCCAAAAAAAAAAGTCGTTTCTCAACAATCATTTTTGCATAGAGTTACTTAGTTTGATGTACAGAATGCTTGGTTGCACCTTCGTCAAGGGTCCGTTTACACCTTGTTTTATTATAAACGAGAAAGTTTGTAAGATGGATGTTTGATATGGATGTTTGTTACTCTTTCACGCAAAAACTACAGAACGGATTTTGATGAAACTTCACATTACTATAGCTAGCTCAAACATCAAAATAACCCATAAGATGTATATAAATAACTACTAGCAATATTGTGAAAAAAAAACATACATGCGAGCTCTAACGCATATGTACGTGCTTAAAATCCCACATAGACTAACATATACCATTCCAACAATGTTAGTTAACAGGAAGAAGTATAAAACTCTTTTGTCGAAAGAGACTGGATCCTGCAACACAGGGTATCCTAGTGCAGGATCCAGTGTCACATCTTATTGTAACACTTCTATGAAACAATACATAGGGTGACTGGTAATTAGTGACCGATACTTAAACACGTGATTGTACTCATGAGTCATGATAACAAACGACTTTCCCAAAGTATTTTTTTTTATATACTCTTTCACTTTTATCACAATACCTCAACAGCCGTATAAAACTCGCCTTTGACCTATCAGCTGTTAGCCGCGTGACGTCGTTCTGTCTCATTACTATCGTACCGTGCAACAGTGGGTAGGGAGAGCACCCACAATCACGTATTTAAGTATCGGTCACTAATTACCAGTCACCCAAAAATTATATATTTTTAAGTCGGTGAAAATGAGTTACGGGTGAAGCCGCGGGCGGCGGCTAGATTAGAAATAGCATAACAATTTTAACGGCAATATTAACACGGTTCCTCTTAATTAATGCTAAGTCTACATGTCAACACAACACACAAACGCAGACAGCGGAGTGTAAAGGCAAGGACACACTATAATAAAGGGTGACATACACTTACCGCATTTAGCTTCACCAGACGCAAGCAGCAAAAAGAAGTTATGTTATTTACAGAAGAGCTAGCAGCCACGTGTGCTCATAGTAACGTTGCTATTGATTGTAGATGAGAGCAGATTTTCGTTTCGAATAATACGGTAATATTACTGGCCTTTCTCGGGGAGTTAGGGTGGATCGAATAGAATCTCCCACCCGCACGCAAAATACGCGCTTTGACGTGGGGTTGCCACCAGCCCGTTATTCAATACAATACGATACAATACAATACGGTAATATTAATATAACATAACATCACGTCTGTTATCCCCGAAGTGTTAGGCAGAGGTGTACCATTTCGCCAGTTATTTATATATTTATTTAATTACAACGGTTGTGTTTACAACCAATTACCTAAAGTAACTAAAATTATAAAAAAATAAAAGAGACAATTATAACACATGTTAAAATATACAAAATAAAAAAGTAAAGCGAAATTTTAAATGAAAACATAAACAAAAGAAGGTTAACAACAGGTATGTTGTTCCATGTAATAGGGGGCGAGCCTATTGCCATCAACCGGGCACAAATCTACGTGGTTGCTACTTAAAAGTTCCTGATGGAAAAACCCAATAACAATTTGCTCGACCCGGGAATCGAACCCAGGACCGGACCTCATGCTCAGCAGTCGCGCTTGCGACCACTAGACCAACGAGGCAGTCCAAATTCATCGGTATAACTAGTACTTTCTTGTAAGAACAAGTTCAATAAATCATTTCCTTATTTCAACCATGTCATTGCTAAAAATATTTTTTTTTGTCTGAAGAATCCCTAATGGATTGGTTTCCCTCTCATCTGTGCAAAGATAAGATCGCGTTCATATGGAAACTTTTTACGAGACTTTCTTTACGTTGCAGTTGTTTTAAAAAGAAGTTCACTGTTTGCTCCACAATGCTAAGAGTTCAAAAGTGGAACAAATACCATTCAAACAGACGCCCACGTCTTTGTGTACGTGGGCTTATGACGTGGGACTCAAACCCACTAATGTTGATTATTTTTTGGCCTGAAAATCGTTAATCCAAATCGACAGCATCAGGCATCATAATCTGCCTATCCTTTTCCCGACAATGTTGGGGTCGGTTTTCAGTCTAACCGGATGCAGCTGAATACCAGTATTTTACATAGAGCGACTGCCTATCTGACCACCACAATCCAGTTAGTACTGGGTATTACTATACCCCTTGGTGAGACTGGTTGCCAGACTTTTTGGGCCACTGACTACCTGTAATGACTGTCAAAGATCTACAAATGACAGCCGGGACCAACAGCTTAACGTGCTTTCCGAGGCACGGAGGAAACTGGGTATGTAATGGGTGGTCACCCATCCATAGACCAACCTAGGCAAGCAATACTGAACCTTAAGGTCGAACCGAGCGGCTGTTGTTATTTAGCCACGAGCTCCTCCAATCAAATCGACATCATCAGGCATGAAACAAAAATGTTTAAAACAAGTATATCGTGCCAACGAACGGGCAAAGTATATAATAGTAATACAGAAAATATTGTTGTAAAACCTCAGTCCATTAAATATCAGGGTCATTCTAAGCTATAAAGGGTGTGAAAGACCCTTAACGAAGCCGAAAGGTACCTGTTCTCCCTGACCTTGCAATATTTTTTTTGTTCTAGACTATACCTGGGAACCTTCTAGTTACGGAGATATTGGAGATCAAAGTTCCATTTTTTTCACAAGTTTTTTTTTTTAAATACAACTTTTTAAGGTTTTAACTTTACCTTAATTACCTCCATGACCCGTTTACTATTCAAAGCATCCATCAGCACCAAGTTTTGAGTGCGTTACATTGAGTTTTAACGTAAATCGTGATTTGTCACCACGAAAAAAAAAGTCGGTTAGGGTTCCTTAGTTTGATGTACTTAATGCTTAGTTGCTGGCTTCGTGAAGGGTCTGTTAACACCCTGTATATTATATTCAATACAAAAGGTTACTGACCCCATGACCTGACTTACTAATAAACTAGCTTTCATTAAATTCCAGCAATACTAAATTTATTTATTTTATGTTAATCTAAATTAATTCTCTGCAGAATTTATAAGACATTTCATTAATAAAGAAAAGCCTAGAAAACAATGTGTATATAAGTGCCTATTTTTTAGTAGAACGTAGCTTACGATCCATACTTCCAAACTACATAGTATACTATATGAAAGTAATACTATATGATGAGATGGCGAGTAATAGAGAAGTATGAAAGAAGAAGACATGCTGCACCGACCCCAAATGAATTGGGATAAGGGCAGGAAAATTATTATGAAAATATATGTATATGCTCACTATATATATGACCTTTTTACGACTTATCGACTAAACTAAATCGGAAAATAAGCACATAGGAAAACATGACATGAGTCATGACTAGGACGTAGGGTTGTGCGCTCCTGCGGGATTATTTCCTGACCTCAACGTGAAGCTGCGGGCAACCACGAGCTTTGGTATAACCCCGAGCAGCCGGGGCTTCGGTTCCGATTAGAGTTTATTACCTCCTAGTAAACAAACTCTAATTTTATTTACAAGCTGAGGTACTAATATTCCCAAAACATTTATCTCAAAAACCTTTTGCTTGGTAAAGACAGAATTTATTAGAATTCGATTTCATTGGCTATTCAATTAGGCGTGGTACTACGAATCTAATTACATTTTGTAAATACAAGCAAATTAATTTGGATGTCTAAGATAGAAAATCGAACTTATTTGTAAATATTTGTCGAGGTTAAGAATACTATTTAAATTGGTTTTAGATTTTGTGTGTTCTCTCAAAGATTTTGAATTAACGTACTGAATATAGGCGAATTTTCTCTCTCTTCATCCAAACATGCTAGTCACAGATCGGTCGATCCGGCTCGAAGGACCACGTTTGAAATTGATATTCAATAATACTTCTGTGATACCAGACGCATTGTAGATGCGTAGCTTTCTTTAAAGTAAGACAAAATGTCTTGACATACACACACCTTCGATAAGAGCTACACTACTACAGAATAAAGATGGAGACGAGTTGACAAATAAAGGTTTTAATCGATTTTAATCTTTGATCACACTAGTTTTAAAGGTTTTTTTCTATCACTCACACTCGCAGTCAACAGAACACTTTTTAGTATCCCAAAGTGAAGGACCTACAAGCTTTAACTGTCAATTTGATTGAGGGAGGTGGAGTTAATAGTGGTGGAAACGTCTTACAATAAAGGTGTAAGCGAGAACATTTTACGCCCAACGTAAACAAACGAAGTAGGCAACAGACAATTTGCAATTAGCGAGACAATTAGAATTTCATTAATTAGCCCTGAAATCGAAACTGGTAGTCTGTTCTTTGTTTAATTAGCTGATCTCAATTAAAGTATAAAGTAAGGAACAAATTTAGTATGATAAAATTAATTTAAGTGTAATTATTCTGTTGATGTTTTATTTGTGTAAAGAAATGATTAACTAAATCTGCTCTCATCGTCATCGTACCTAAGTAAAGCTTATACATAACCAGCCAGCTACGTAAATAATAATAATTTACAAAAACTTCTTTTTAATCAAATAATTAATCATTCGTTATAATTAATCCATTTAAATATAGGGTGACTGTTAATTAGTGACCGATACTTAAACACGTGATTGTAGGTACTCATGATAACAAACAACTTTCCCAAAGAAACATTTTTTTTCACACATATTCACTATCACAATAACACAACAGCCGTATGAAATTCGCGCGCGCGCGCCTTTGACCTATCAGCTGTTAGCCGCGAGACGCCATTTTGTCTCATTACTATCGTACCGTGCAGCAGTAAGTAGGCAGAGCACCCGTGCGGCTAGCGCACCCGCAAATTTTATTATCATCGTTTAAGTATCGGTCACTTATAACCAGTCACCCTATATACCTACTTATAGAGCCTACTTGTTTTGTAAAAAGGATAATCATGTAGATAAAGTACAGCAATGATGAAAAAAAAATAAGGCACCCTGGTGGATGCCACCGATTCCTTTGCTATTAAATAAAATAGGTATCACTCCAAAAACAAGAATATCAACAAAAAACCGGTATATTATAAAGATATCAATTTAAAAAGAACTACAATATAAAAATAATAAGGTATGTTATTAGTTGGTTCACTGCGTTAACTTTTTCTTTTCGAAAACAAAGGAAAATGGCAAACGCAGGAACTTTATGTACTATATAGCAAAAGTTGTACTCAGACTTCAGAATAATAACTACCCATAATATTCTGAAGTCTTAGTACAACTTTTGCGTAAATTAATATTACGTAATGTTGTAAGCCTCTCGGAGTAGGTTTTAACTAAGAAAACTATAGTTATTATGATGCTTTTCAGACGGGTGGAAATCCTACTTATGAACCTGCAAAGAATAATTGCTTTTAACCTAATTAAACTGGATAATACCCGGTAAGTATTCATTCCGTTGGAAGGCAACGTCGTTGCACTTACTGATTGTGTCTCTACTATTCCAAGAAATACTGTAATTTACAAATTATTAGCGTATTACTCGTATAATCGTAACATATATTATAATGTTATTTTCCTGTGTTGTCTACTGTGTGTACATAAATAGTAAAATAAATAAATAAATAAATAATATCCGGGATGTGTGTGTAAGTTTATTTCTTAAGGAAAGGGATTTTCTAAAAAAATAAATTAAATTGAAATGTCTGTTTGTATTTTTAAAATAACAGATTTTATTGAACGCATATAAAAGTGTAAACGGTACTATAACAAGAAAAAAAAATCTGAAAACCAATTTTGACGGGACTTTTACTTACGGATAGCTGATGTTATAGGTTTAACTTAGGCTAATTTTATTTCAGAACAAGAATTAGGGTTCCGTGCAAAAAAAATAAACTCCCTATAATTTCACGCGGAAGAAATTCGCGGGTAACAGCTGGTCGGTAAAGATATTAAACAGGCCTGTCCTTTAGAAACATAAACAATATAATTTACTAACAACAAATTATTCTCGTGGACCCATTTGTATAAAAGGTCGCAAACGATTCTTTCACAAATGGATAAGGAAATAACTAAGTAATACATTTAAAAGTTTTCACCAAAATGGCTGACTTGGGTCGCAGTGAACTTAATTTACGGCAGATTTTATTGTTCTTTTACTTTTTCTTGTAAAGTATTTTATTGTTGAAGTGAGAAATTCAATTCGAGCGAATATTGGAATTTTTAAGAGAATTATTGAAATAAACGTGGCCTACTAAGAGACCTCACGCACTACCGGGCGCAATTTTGGTCGCAGAAGCTACGGCCAAACTGCGGCCAAGTTGGCAGCCGCCACGATTGGTTTATATTTGACCTTTCGGATTATCCGATAGTAGTGTTTTAAAGTACTTTCTTTACCTTCTTTCATTCCAATCACCCATCATCTAAAAGTAATGTAAGGTCTAGCAAGGGATCATACACTACAACGGTACATTATAGGCTGATAAAGCTCTCACAGTAAATTCAGATAGAGATTCTACACGATTCGACTGATATTTACTAAACTTACTACATTAAACTAAGGTTAAAATGAGGTTCAAACTACCTTTAGACCGCACCATGAAATTAAACTCTAAGTTAATTAACGCACGCCATTATAACAATTACCAATATGCTGTGGTTACCCCGTACCTCCGCAAATTAAAGGTCTAGTACTAACAATTATGCCGTAATCACTCAATTATCCGAAGTACGCCGACCGTAACCGAAGACGGCCGAAGGTATGTCGGGTCATTACGGAAAGTCGACACCTTCCACGAGTATTGGCGGTTTGAGGATGTCACATAATGTGGTTAGAACAATGACGTAATATACATAGACGCGTCATGCATGAACATCACGGAACTCGAAAACAGCGTAAATACTATCGGTAGCTAGATAGCTACATAGACGCAAGAAGAAAGGGAAAGAAAATTAAATGTCATCTACGGAATTCCTGTTGTTAGAGAGAGATAATTATATTTATTTAATTACGTTGTCATTCTGTGGTGCATGCGTATTGGCCTAGCGCGTGAGTTGCCTCAGGTTTCAGCCGCCATCATGCAGAAGGCATCAAAAAATAAAATAAAATATATTTTTCTTGATACTTACGCATAAAATGATACTTTTTTATTTTTCACAGTTGCAGTAATTTTCAAATTTCCTAAAGACACAGGATCGCATTTTTTTTTTTTGGTGTTTGATGAAGTTATTCACACAAGTTATTTTAATGTCACATACAGCCGCGGCACTGGTTGGTACGCGACTAAATGGAGGTCCGGTAATTACCTTGAATTCATGTTGCCACTACAGAGCGCGGGCAACGTATCTATAGTTAATATGTAATTGGGTTAGAATTTAAACTTGTATGCTTGGTGTTAAAACATATTATTGTTTGAATGATGTTTTTTGGAACCGTATTTTAGGTCAGGCGATATTTGGTTTTCCCCTCAGGAATTTGTGAGATTCTAGATTTGTTCACGGAATGGCAAGGCCTTGCCCCCCTCCCCCCCGTACTACACGTAAACCTCTGTTTTACCCTTTGGGGATTACAGACGTGATATTTATGTCACGTAACAATCACAATTTGTCACTTTTGAATTCAAAATTCAAGACTTTAATACCACATACAGAAACAGATTATATCTCCATCCTAGTCTATCTACGCGTGACATAGAACTAAAACCATTAATGTGTAATCACTCTCGTTATCACAATATTAGTGAACGTGATTCTAGGCCGAGCCTGTCGATAGCACGTCCTTTCCGGCAGTGACGCAGACGTGTCATATCCGGTATTGTGCCTGTCAAAACATGGTTCAACGTGTTGATACAATTGTACTACAGGATTTTATGGTGGAAGTGCCATGGTAGCCCGCGAAATTCAAATTTTGTTATGAATGAGGCAACCGGCAGAGCTGTCTAGGTCCACGTAAGAATGTCCTATGCGTTACACGTACGTAACCTGCACAAAACATTTTAATATTATATTGTCAATAAAGAAGAAAGATTTGTATTTTTGTATGTTTGTAACGAATAAACTCAAAAACTACTGGACCTATTTTATAATTATTTTCACTAACAGAAAGCTAAATTATCAGGAAGTAACATAGGCTATAAATTGTATTTATATCATGCAAATTAGCCAACCTATCACAATTTTTGCGGACGAAGTCGCGGGTGAAGTGCTAGTGTTACATACAAGGTGGCGACGACAATACGACACTAAACGAAACACTGGTAATACTAGTTCATAGGTTTATTTTAAACTATCAAACAAAGCCTAAAATGTTCTAACATACTAAATAGCATAAAATTGTTAACGAAATAGAACACTACTTATAAATATTGTTTACTAACCTAAGGTATGATTTGCACTAATTCGCATCTAAAAATAAAAAAAGGAACGAATTTGGCAAAAGTTTTTGAAGTAGCGAGTTGGCAACATTTTTTTGGTGTTTAAGAAAATGCTGAAAATAGAAAATAATGCCCTGTGACTAAACTACTGGATAAATTCGATTGAATTTTTGTATGCATACTAGGAACGTCATGAGGTATACGCAGTTTAATTTATTGTCGTATTGTCGGATACAAACACTATAAAGGGTGGCGACCCTTTATAGTGCTTGTATATATATCCAGATGGAAAAACCCAAAGTCTGTAGGTGACTGTCAATTTATGAAATACTCTTTATATGTCATCCAGGGTCGTCACCCAACATTTTATCGAAAGCATCTCAAGAAAAACCCACCAAAAACATTTATTTACTCACTAAAACACGTACGACATATCCTAAAGAAGCTGTATTTCGACCGCACTTAACCCAAAAACCTTACGGACCAAACGTAGGTACAGTCAGGAGAACCAATATGTACGACACTTACAAATCAATATTTCTGATTCTGATTGTGATTCTGATTCTAATATAAAAAAAAAAAAAAATTGTGTGAAAATTCTTTCATTAATGAGAACCTCCATTATTCCCAAGTGTCAAAAGATATATTTAAAAAAATTGGACGCTGCCATGGGATAATTTCCGACCATAACACGTGCCACGCCGCGGGCACTAGTATCATAATAATATTTGAGTTCCAAAATACTATGTTAACAACCACTTAAAATTTCAAACAATACAGTAAAAAAACCACTTTAAAAAAATTGCCACATACAGATGCTCGCGTCTGTACAGCCAACATCATAAATTTTTCAACAGAAAACGGCTTAATGGTGGTACTCACAAAAACCACTTACTAAACACTTATAGTTGATAAAAGGAGGATAAAATCAGTTATTTGGCCTATTTAGAGGCTCTCAGAGGCTTTTGTATGAGTGAAAAGCCTCTGATAAGACCTGAAAGTGTTGATTATTTATGTCTATTTTCATTAAGTGAAAGGAAACTAAAATGGCCGCCGGGCACTATTGGTTTGATGGAGTAGATTAGGGTCTTGTTTATTGAAAGTGTTCGAGAAGGTAATTTTAATTATGTAGTTATGAAAGTGTTTGTGGTTTTGAGTAAATTCTGGCTAAAATTATGTTTGGAAAGGATATTTTCCTTATTAAACATAACTTACGTCATGATAAAGGAAATTCTTATTCGTTTCTTAAAGCTCTCTGCGAAGAATATTGAAAAAGATAGCTTCTCTTTCTACACATTTTTGTTTTGTAATGACAAATTATCATGTGGATGTTCACGTGGTATTTTTTTAGGATATTACAGGGCTATACGTATATGTATAGAGGGCTGCCTTACACCCGTAAGGGACAGCCCTTTGCAGACTGATGGGGTGAATTCAGAATATCATACTAAGATGAATGGGAATCCAGTAAACAACAATGATTATTTTGTTTTATTTCCTCATACGCAATGTATCGTTACCGTGACAAAACGCACGTAGCGAACGGCAATCGCTACGACGAGTTTGATGAACTCTGTAGCTAGGCAGGAAGTGAACAGCTGATTTCACGCGTCATTCGCTAGAGTATTTCAACATCCATTGTTAGTTTTTTGATATTAGCCGTATTATTTACTTAAATGGAGTGCTGCGTACAGAGAATGTGATTTAACATTGAAATAAAGGAATAGTACCTACCTGAAAAAAATATAAAAAAAGGAAAATTCCGGTGGAATAAGATTCAAAATAAGGAGCTCAACGCACCCTGTCAGTTTACGGAGGACTGTCCCTTACACCGTGTATTATTACGCTAAATCGTCAAACTTACTTGAAACACTGCCACTCCATATCCACCACGACAATGACTTCCAAATATTGAAAATAAAGACTGGTATTGTTTGTCATTAAATTAATTAATTTAACATAAATAACAATAGAAGCGGATATGACGCGCCACATCTAGGCATCTAGGGCACACGGGCGTGCGTTTGACAGCTACTGTCACCGACATCGACACCCATAATATATGGCCGTAATGACGGCACACTAATAAGGCCAACTATGGTTTTGACGTATTTGAGCTACATTTGTATTTCGTGTATTTACTATATTAAGTAGGTGACTGCTTCGTTGGTTTAGTTCGCTAGCGTTACCTTAATTCCGATTGATGCCATGATCACAACAATGTAATTACTTATTTTATAAAGGGTGTAAATAGACCCTTAACGAAGCCGAAAGGCACTTATTCTCCCCGCTATTGCGATCATTTTTTTGTTCTAGACCATTGCTGGGAACCTTCTAGTTACAGAGTTATTGGGGGTCAAAGATCCAACTTTTTCACGTTGAAGTTTTTTTTTAAATACAAATTTTTAATGTTATTAATTTACTTTAAATACCTCCATGACCCGTTTACTATTCAATGCACCGATAAGCACAATGTTTTGAATGCGTTTCATTGAGTTTTACCGTAAAAGGTTATTTTTCACCCCAAAAAAAAGTCGTTTCCCGTCAAAAAATTTTGTGTACGGTTACTTAGTTTGATGTGCAGAATGCTTGGTTAACGGCTTCGTGAAGAGTCTGTTTACACCCTGTATTCATTATTAAAGCAACAATAGTAGTAGATATGACGTCGCACGTCATATCTACGGCGCACGTTATGCGTCTGACAGCTGTCACCGGCACTCGTATTATATGGCCGCAATGACGACACGCTAATAAGGCCAACGCTGATTTTGACATATTTGATCTACATTTCGTGGATATACTATAATATTGAGCTAGTGTCGTTGTCATAGCTTTTTGTATTTTTAAATAAGTAAAGAAAATTTTTAGTAATTAATTTTTTATATAAAACTGTCAGATTTCGAACTCATTTTTATGTGAAACTTAGAAGGATAACATAACATCACGCCTGTAATCTCCGAAGGGTTAGACAGAGGTGTATCTAATAGCATACAATTTCGCCTGTTATGTTTAAGTCCCATGTAATAGGGGACGAGCCTATTGCACAAATCCAGACTCTGCACTGACTGCTAATTCCATAGCAATTTGCTCGACCCAGCAATCGAACTCAGGACCTCAAGCTCAGCAGTCGCGATTGCGACCACTAGACCAACGAGGCAGTCAAGCAGGTCAGTCAGGAAGTATAACATCATGCCTATAAACCTTGAAAAGTCAGGAACAGGTGTACCTATAGTACCTAGGCTCACATTTTGCCAGTTATGTTTAGGTCTTACACAAAAATGGGCAAGCCTTTTGCCATCAACCGGGTCCTAATCTAGATTTCAGGCTACTACCGATAAAGTACTGATGGAAATCCCGAAAAGTAGTTCTTAAAACGTAGTAACTAATACCTACAGATAAAAATTAGGTGTTACCAAGTAAATACTACTATTTCTTGGTTCATTATAGTTTGGCATTAGTATAACGGACTACTATTTGCATAAAGCATCATAATAACCAGTTTTCTAATGACAAGTAGTATAAAATAATAGCCTTCGTTCCTTAAATTATGTTCAATATCATCGTCTATAAATAATATTACAATAACGTATTATTTCAGTAAAGTGGTTAAAAAGTACCGATAATAATAATTTTCTGGAAAGTTACACAAAAGAAATAGAAAAGATATACCTACATACATAGAAACTAAAATACAAATACTAATTAATGCTTTGAAAAGAAAAGAAGTAGATAAATATTTTAAAATGTATTACAAACCATTTTTATTTTTGCTACTGTCCCTCTTATCTAAAACAAAATATCAGTTAGTTAACTATTTCATTCTATAGAGATTTTATAATAATAAAAATATTTTTTTAAAGGGCGAATTTCTCCAATGAAAGTGATCGCGATCACCTCACCTTAACCGCGTTCGAAGACAGTGACAGCTTTTGCACGCGGCTAAGATATGTTGAACGAGTTCAGTTTCAATGTGAAACCGGCCCTAAATCGCTAGGAATTTCAAAGATTCATGCTAAAAATGCTGGCTCATGCTTTGGAGTTTGGAAATTCGCACATGCTACTCTTATTTTCAAAGCGATTCCTATTTTTCATGCTGGCTTAATAATTTTGATTCAGGATTGAAAACTGATAATGAAATATTTTCTTTTCGAGTGTTTTGGACTGGTACAGTGTTGCAAGGATAAAAAAAAAAATAAGACAAAAAAAAATGAAAATGTAATTAAAAACTTTCTCAACTAATTTTTGGGGCATAAAACCAAACAATTAAAAGGAAATTGAATATCTCAAAAGGTTCGGGAAACATCTGAACAATGTTATGTACGGGCCAGAGTACCAGGGCTACATAAACCGCAGGAACTATATCGTACAAAACAAAAAAGGGAGGAAAAGTTCGGGAGTGTTCGAGAATGTTCGTGAATGTTCGGAATGAATGGCTCACCTAAACTGGCGTCGTATGTATTCATGTATTCTGATGTCATAAATTGTGACACTAGAGCTGTCTTTCCCACGCCGGCGTCGCCAAGTAACACCACCCTGTATTTTGGTATCTGTAACAAAAAATATGATAAATATTTTATCTATATCCATTAGGAATATAAAATGGTAGAAAATATATATAATCATTAGGAATATGAAATGGTGGAAACGGGGGAGATCATAAAAAAGACCAACGGGTTAACTTGATGGCCGAGGCACGCTATCATACTACCAACGTCCAAACTCCAGGTTGGTACTGAGAAATTCCTAATGCAGAAACCATGTAACATGTCGTTATGGATGGTCTGAAGACAGAAAGTCTGCAATGAATGTCAGATAGGCAGTCACACAAATACCACCACGTAATCCCCGAAGAGTTAGGCACAGGTGTACCCATGTCTCGTAATGACAAGGGAGAATGGAAGCAGAAAACGTGTTGCGCCGACACCAAATAGAATGGGACAAGGGCAAGAAGATGATGACGTTGACGAGGTACATCAATTCAAAAGAACATAAAACTGGCATTCTAGAAAACCAGTAGGACATTTTATAAATTAAAAATATTACTCTCAAATATTTTTCCAAAAAAACATTTTGATAAAAGCACGTTATATTTCATTCATTTGTCAAACAATACGTTTGATGGAATCACTCTGTTCGATACCGTTACACAATCAAACCAATTTCAATTAGGTTAATGGATCAATTTAATAATGAAGCTGTTTCGTGTACAGCAATCCAACAAATAAAAGTGATCAAAGTATAAAGCGTTAGAGCTATTAATTTTGCGGAAAAGAGAGATGGAAATATTCTGTATACACCATCCCTTTTTGCAGCAGGACGTTCATGTGTAACACATCATCGCGCCTCAAAAAGATGTCAGCAAAAGGAAGGGGCCCGCAAAGGCCGATGCCTGCCGGGGCTGCGGGACTGTTCGAAAGAGATACCGCGGCCCTGGAAAACAAAGGGCAAAGAAAGAACATGGATGGGTTTTAGTCAGTAAAAGTCTGACACTCCCTCCCACTCCACCCAGAGCGGGGGGAAAAAAAATCATTATTACAATCCTATTCCTGCTATTGTTTTACAGCCATCGACTTACTACGCACTGTCTAAGCCACTTTTAAAAAAACAACATCATCCTCTGCCTAGCCGTTTCTCAAATAATATGTTGGGGTCGGCTTTCAGTTTAACCGGATGCAGCTGAATACCAGTATTTTACATGGAGCGACTGTCTAACTGACCTCCATAACCCAGTTAATTTTGGGTAACACGATACTCCTTGGTAAGACCTTCGGGCCATTGACTACCTGAAGTCTACAAATGACAGCCGGGACCAACGGCTTAACGTGCTTTCCGAGACACGGAGGAAGCTCGGTATGTAATGGGTGGTCTCCCTTCCACGGACCAACCTAGGTGAGCGCGGCTTAACCGAACGATCGACCGGGACGGCTATTATTATTTAGCCACGAGCTCTTCCACATATTAGATACACATATTGGATATTATGTTCCTAGGGCCACAGCTTAATAACCGGGATGTGAAGGTCAGATAGGCAGCCACTCTATGTTAAATACTGCTATTCTGTTGCACCAACTTGGCACATGATAAGTGCCAAGAAGTGGATATAAAAGGGGGTTGAAGTTGTGTGTTTGATTTAGCGATAAAATTCGATGGGGGCAAAATCTAGTTTTGGGCTAATAAATTGACATAGCGGTACTGTTTTAAGCTTTCACGGTTTACAACTAAACTTATACTGTCACTTACGGGATCTCATTCCCGCATTCTCCAATCAACCCGCATTCAACAGCGTCGAAATATCGGGAGCTCAAAATAATAACCAATCACGAAGATATCCCGTAAGTGACAGTATAAGTTTTGACATAGCGTTGTGACATAACTACACTACAGGGAGTAGTCATATCCAGCCGTTTGATATATTATATGTATGTTTCTGTGTGTACGATGATATGGCTAGAAAGGAGGTGACTGCTGAGATGACGAGTAACAGAAAATATGGGAGACGATATGCTGCACCGACTACAATATTTTTTTTCTTTTCGTGTGGTTAGTTCCTAACCTGGTGTCAGAGGGTTTATGCCACCCGTGAGCCTCTGACTTGGCTTTACATGCCGTCGAGAAATATTTCTCAGGCATGCTGGTTTCCTCACGATGTTTTCCTTCTCCGAAGCAAGTGATAATTATACAGCAAATGTATGCAAAAAATCAGACCCCAAATAAATCGAGTTAAGGGCAGGAGAATGATGATCTCACACGATCCTATGTTACAACGAATTTGTGGACTAAGAATTTGAATATTTTATTTATTTATTTAAACTGCATGTACAAAAGTGGTACATAGGTGGACTTAATGCCACAAGGCATTCTTTACCAATCAACCTTTGGGTCAAATAGGACAGCATTGTGAAAGGTACAAAAAAAAAAAATAAGAAAAATACCATTTTGTTAACATAAATTGATATACATAAATAGGTACATACTAATACACATATTTACAAATAAAATGAAATGAACTAATATATATTATAATTACTATGACTACTAATGACTAGCTTGTGAGCAATTTAAATGTTGAATTTACTAAAAAGAATACCTAAAATCTAAAGGCAGGTTTTTATCAATTCTAAAAGCGCAAGAACTAATTTCACTTTTTATTTTCATAATAATTCTTACCAGATTTCTAAACAGGAGAATAAATGGGCCTTTTTCTTCAATATAAATTTAAATTAGCTTCTTCGCTGAGATGGAAATAAGTGTCAAATAATTTTGGCACGTAAAGCTACGGATTATGATAGAAATTCGCTTGAAAAGGGTTGGCGGCATGTATATTGGATTTACGTTGTGTTCGTATAAGGAATTATGATGTTATATTGTTTGATGTCGTTATTAGCTTTGGTATAATGCAAGAAATTGTGTGAATATTTGTTTTCTTATTAAATAGCTAGTATTTTCAACTAATAGGCTATTTCACAACATCGAAAAAATATATATTTAGTCCATCAGTTAGATCACCAAAAAATGTTGGACACGTATTTTTCCTTTTATCACATAATCAAAAAATGACGACGATACAGCGCATCAAAGTTCAAAGGGCTTGTGACGTCAATGGACAGTAAAAAGTAACAGAAATTATGACGTTACGCGAGATTTCAACGCGCTGTATCGTGGTGATTTTTCGTTTACATAACAAAAGAAAAAATACGTGTCCAACATACGTGTAGAATATTTTCTTTACAGTTTCCAGTGATGGATGGGTATTACAACAATGCATAAACCAAATCTAATAATGTGTTTGTAATTGTTATCTTATTTATTTATTCTATAAATATTCCTGCATTTATTATTACGTAGCGTCTACTGTTATTCAATTTAACGCTACGAAAGACTCAATAAAATCCACTTTACACAAATATTTACTACATAACTTGTTTCAAGGAACTTTATGCTACTTTAACCTAGAAAACAGCTCACTGCTATTTCTTTGCTACGCCACGGTTACACTTTTGTTGCTACGCAGACGCTACGCTTCGTAGAACTTGGCTACGCAGACTACGCTTCGTAGAACTTGGCTACGCAATGAACGGTACAACATTTAGTGGTGCAACAGCCACACTGCTACGGCGGCAAATACATAAGTGTTTTTTTCTCATATATAACTAACATATTTTTAGGAGTATGAAGAACAGGGTGTAAAGTATGTGCTTAGAATACCTTGGTTCAAACGAGACATCCGATATTTGAAGAAAAGAGAAAACCCTTAGCATACATGATTTAGGTATAAAAAATGCTCACCGGATCCATTTCATCCTCATCAGGAGTGTCGAGGCTGGCGGAGTCCACGGGCCGGTACCCCGAGCAGCAGGAGCCATCAAACGGAGACCGGTCTGATGCTCTGAGGACAGAGAGACAAAGATATATCAATGTTAGATGAAAAAATGAAAATGATTTATTGTTTTTGAAAAGTTTTTCTTACAAACAAGTGATTGGAGTTTCTTTTTAGGCGTCTAAAGCCTGTGTTAGGAGACTCCACTCTTCTATAAACTTATTAACATTAACAAACTTGTTTTTTTTTTTAGATGTGTTTAATTTGACTGGGAAAAGATACTGAATTACAAATAGCTAAACAGAATACAGAGTAGTATGGAAAATGCTGCTAAACTGGGATACTTAGGATAATACAAGATGTAAACGGACCCTTCACGAAGCCGTCACGGAAGCATTCTGTACTTACATCAAACTAAGTAAAAATGATTACAATGATAGGGAGAACAAGTGATTTTCGACTTCGTTAAGGGTATTTTTACACCCATTATATCAAACCAAAATTATTATCTTACTCTGGTTGCCTACAAAGAACCAACTCTCAAACCGAGAAAAAAGAAACTATTTTATCTTGACATTTCAAAGTATGTAGTTCCCATTGTTTTTTCCCATGAGTACTACACTATTTTAAAGTGTCCCTTATTTAACCTAACATCCAGCACGTATATTCCCTTTTTTTCCGATGGGAAAGTGGTCCCGCTCTGGGCGGAGTGGAAGGGAGAGTCAGACTCGTACTGGCTAAAACCCATCCATGTTCCTTCTTTGCCCTTTGTGTTCCAGGGCCGCGGTATCTCTTTCGAACAGTCCCGCAGCCCACGTATATTCCTTTACTTGGCAATAATAATATCAACAATGTCAGGAAACTTCTCCTATCAAAACCAAGATACACATGAACTTTAAAACCCAGTGAACCGCGAACGGATAAACAACATGACGCAAAGCGACGCGTTAGTTTGACGCACACAAACAACTAATCACGTGCCGGTAATCCTTACACATGAGTGAGGATGTAATAGAGAACGAGTTGATTGCCTTTTATTGTTACATCAATGATGCAATAAAATAAATTAAAACCAAATATTAAATTTAAGACTCATATGAATTTATTAGTACTCAATAAAATAAAATTATGATCTATATTGTAAATACCACAAAAGCCATTTTACTATTTTAATTTGATATAATTATCATAAAATATGTTTTTTTTTTAAACTAAACGCGCCTTCGTCCTCTCTCCTATTACCTATTAATTTAACTTTGCTGTGCCCGACAGGGTCCATAATTGATTCAATTTTATTTTATTTTAGTTTTAACATACCAACTGTTTTATTTTAACATTATGGAATGCAATAAAGTATTGAGTATTGAGTATCATTGGTTAAAATAAAAACCCGGCTGAGCAATGATGCTTGACGCATTTTAATTTTAAACCGACTTTTAGAAGGGTAGTTAGTCTGAACGGCCCACATCGAACGGACCACGGGCCGTTCAGCCGTAAGAAAAAAATGTCTACGTCCCAAAGGACCGGTGTCAAAAACTTGTAAACAAATGCAATGTTATAAATACTTTAAGTACATTCGGGTGCAAAGGTTATAAAGTTGAAATAATAGATTTAAATGGTTATGTGAGAATTAATATTAGAATTATTATTTTGTGTGATGATCTGATCTCGTTTGCGAGGCGAACATGGCCAGATATCGCACAGGACAGAGAGGTTTGGAAGGAGAAAGGGGAGGCCTTTGCTCAGCAGTGGGACACTCAAACAGGCTAAAAAAAAAAAAAAACTGATGAGGTAAGCTCCTACTTATTTATGACAGCCTGGTATACGTTATAGGCGTGAGTAGTTTTCTTGAATTAAAGCAAAATTAATGTTAGGAGCTCCTACTTATTTATGACAGCCTGGTACTTTATAGGCGTGAGTAGTTTTCTTGAATTAAAGCAAAATTAATGTTAGAAGCTCCTTCTTATTTATGACAGCCTGGTACTTTAGACACGAGATGTATTCTATACTGACGCTTACTGGACCAACGAAAAGCTTTTTATTGTATGCGACTGTCCCTTTAAACTTATTTTGACACCGGTCCTTTCGAACGTAGACATTTTTTTCTTACGGCTGAACGGCCCGTGGTCCGTTCGATGTGGGCCGTTCAGACTAACTACCCTTTTAGAAATGGAGGAGGTATGTATTCCACGGTCATCTTTTTTTTTCATGTATGCTCACCGATTAGGTACTCCGAGGTTATTGAGCCGATTTACGAGATTCATTTTTTCATTTGGAAGAGGCACGCAGTGGTCCCTTGACAAGAAGTTGTGTTATACTACAACTAAAAAGTGTAAAATACAAACATTTTGCAAAAACGACTCCCAAAAAAACGCTAAAAAAGTCTAAAATAACTTTACTTTCGGAAGTTGTTGGCAAAAAAGTCAATGAAACACACAAAGTCACCGACTTTCGAAAGTAAAGTCATTTAAGACATTTTTTAGTGTTTGTTTGGAAATTGTTTTTTTTTTTGCCAATTTTTTTTTTTGATATTTACTTTCGTGACCTTTTCTTGCTTCGGAAAGCACGTCATGTTACCAGTTAAATTATAGAACGTGAGCCTATTGATATCAACTGAGCACAAAGCCAGACTCCGGTCTTCTGAGAAAACCCTTTATCTATTGATACTTTTCCTGACCTGAGAATTGCACCCAGGACCATAAAAACTAATATTTTATTTTATTTGTTATCAAATTTTCTTTATTTGAATGATAATTTATTAGCAGGTTTTATCACTTGCTTTTCGGTGAAGGAAAACATCGTGAGGAAACCAGCATGCCTGAGAGATATTTCTTGACGGCATGTAAAGCCAAGTCAGAGGCCCATGGGCGGCATAAAAACTCTGACACCAGGTTACGAACTAACCACACGATAAAGAAAGAAGAAGAAAGAAGCAGGTTTTATCTTTAAAAATTTCTAGACTGTGTAAAGGGTAATTGGTATCTTGAAACACAAGGCTTACGTTGATAACACCATGTTCTATGTTGATCTATTGCTGCAATCACTAATCTGGCCATCAAAGGGGTACTAGAATCAATATTAGCTCTTGGACGTGCGATGTAGCGGGCTATTGGATTTGTATGCATAGAAGCTGTTTTCACTACAAAATTTGTGTAGGTATACAACGTGTAACAGAAAGGGTATAGTCATATGAAAGGATATGCTGCAAAATATCAGATGTCCCATACATTTGGGTCGAGTAGGTATTGAAATTTTGTATGGTACAGCTGATATTTTTTTCGCATTTACGATATTGGACCCATGGAGGAAGTTGTTCAGTTTGATGGTCTGCAGCATATCCTTTCATACGACTATACCCTTTCTGTTACACGTTGTATATGTGGGTATCAACGTTAGTCATTTCGAGGTAGAATGCAGAAAGGTTGCAATGAATTATTGATTTTATCAGTGAAAGATTTTCAGCAATTGATGGATACTGCTAAAGGGGATCGATTGTGTTGGTATGGGCATGTGATGAGGAGGGACGAATCGCAGGTGAGTAAAAGAGTGATGAATTGAATGTTGGTCGATGGAAAGGGAGAGGAAGACCAAAAAAAGATGGAAGGTTTGTGTGCGGAATGATATGAAGGAAAAAGGAGTAATAATATGAGCTGGACTCTTTCTCAAAGGATTGGCCTACAATGGCACTAGATCGTGAAAAGTGGAAAGAGGGAAGAGAGGCCTTTGCCCTGCAGTGGCACAATATAGGCTTATAATAAAAAAGTCTCGATGTGTCCATTCATGAAATACAATAAAGTTACAGCTAGTAAGTACATCATTTACAGCATAAATTACACTGTGAACATACAATATTTTCCCAGTTATTCCAAATTCCAACTTTTAACCAAATCAGCCTGTTAAATTTGCCTAATGGAATAACTTTATAATATTCAGTGTTACCTTAAAGTCTCGCGGCTGAAGTATCCAGGCTCAGGCCGATCTTTATTTCATACAAAATATTTCTTACAAAGTTTTACCGAGTTCAGGTACTATGTGTGAAGTCATACTAAGCTGCTGTGTGACATAAATGTGTCGTTAAGGCACAAGGTGTAAAGTTCCTCATCCCCAGTTGAAAAGGGAGGATACTCCTACACACATACACACACTCACACGCACACATACATACATCCAAACAAACAAACACACACGCACGCTAATAGGAGAAGGAGGAGGCGTGATATAACTTGGCCACCTCTCTTCAACCGATAGCCTAGACCTGAATCCTCCAGCAGCATGCTAAGAGGATTCAAGGCTAAGCAGCTGTTCTTTTATTATGCTCTATTATTATATCTTTACAAATAAAATAAAAAACAATATAAAAAAACATTTAAAAATATAAAAAAATTGTAGCCCACCGGTATCGGGTACAGGGTCCAAGCTACCGGCGGCCAGGGCTTCAGAGAGAGGAACCTCCTGACAATACGAGCCGTGGCCAGGAGTACCGCTTTCTGAATCAATCTTTGTTCTTATTATTATTAAAAAGTTAAAAAAAAATGGTTTAAAAAAAAAACTTTATTTTTTTTGCTTAAAGTGACCAACCTCGTAGTCAGGCGAGAACTTTTTAAAACAGATTTCATTTGTTTCGCGAATCGACGTAGCGGGAATCGACGAGGAAATGATTTGAAATTATTATTACGTGAAGAAAAGAATGCTCAATATGGTGTTCACTAGAAACACTAATTAGGGTTAAGAATAAAACCACCAAATGATCAGTAAGTAGATGAACTACTATCAGGGTACGTGCACTCGCTGCCTGGGATAAGTGAGGACTAGTCGAGACGGAACGAGACGCAACCTTAAAGCTCACGCTACGTTTATTATAAATCACATCAGGTCTTGTGGAAATTTCCATGCAGGCAGAACCGCGTGATATAACAGATACCAACTGTAGGTCCCAAGAATATCATCCTTTTAGAACTAAGTTTTAGACATAAAACAGACTCCAACTTCGAATAGGTGTTCTGAAACATTATTTTGAGAAACATGAATAATTCTGAAGTTAACCAAACTCGATATGTTTCACGTTGTTAGTGTTATTCAGTTTATTTTCATATTTATGAACAATATCCGTTGAGAATGTTTTGTGAATATAACTTTATTAATTGTTTTGAAGTGTGTCGTGATGGCCCAGAGGTAAAGGCCTCGCCTCTCATGCATGAGGTTGTGGGTTCAAATCCGGGCAAGTACCAATGTGACTTTTTCAATTCATATGTACTTTCTAAGTTTATCTTGGACATCGCAGACATCGGTGAAGGAAAACATCGTGAGGAAACCTGGACTTATAATTAATATAAGTCTGAAATCGCCAACCCGTCTTGAGCAAGCGTGGTGATCAATGCTCGTGCCTTTTCTGTATGAGAAGAGGCCTTTGCCCAGCGGTGGGACAGTAACAGGCTGGTATTATTATTATTTAATTGTTTTGTCAATTTCTGTTTCCCTAATGGGTTTTTTGTCATACAGCGTGACCAAGGTGTGCAGCATGTATCAGGAGGAGCAAGTGGCTAAATAATAACAGCCGCTCGGTTCGATCTTCAGGTTAAGCCGCGCTTGCTTAGGTTGGTCCGTGGATGGTTCTCCGTGTCATCAGAAAGCCGTATTTGTAGATCTTTGACAGTCGTTACAGTGGCCCGAAACTCTAACAACCAGTCTTACCAAAGGGTTTTGTATTACCCCGTACTAACTGGGTTGTGGAGGTTAGAAATATCTCAGTAGCAGGCACGGAGTCAGGATTTGTGCCCGGTTGATGGCAATAGGCTCGCCCGCTATTACATGAAACTTAAACATAACTGTCGAAATAGCGGTATTCTATTAGGAACACCCACATTATGTATACATTAGGTACAGCCTAACCCTTCGGGGATTGCAGCCCTGACGTAATATTAAATAAACAGTACCCGCAATAACCACTACATAACTACCCAAAGCTCCCCAAGATTACCAATTACCGATAAACAATTATCCTAACATTTTCCACGTATTCTCGAACACTTAGGTAACATTCCTTTTAGGATATCAGATACAGCTGTAGAATTATTGTGTTAGACACTGAATCTAATTCAATTAGAGACGCTTACATCTAGTTCAGGTTAGTTAATTTGTATTTCAACTAATTCTGGGGCGAGCCGCCGGGTACTCAGATGAATACGATTATTATACAAGGTGTAACATAATAATCAAAAGACCTCCCGTGTGGTCTCTCGGACCATGATATTGAACAACGTTTGTTCTACGAGGTCTTGTAATTTGCAAAAAAAATGGACTTTCATAATGAGGAGTAACAGATCAAAGTGTATTAACTCCACCCACCATAATAAAAATAGTACAAACGGATTTTTTATCTATTTCAAATTTTATTTTTTATGTATGTGATATATGGATTACAGATTTATTTGCTGAATTGACTGCTAATAAACCCTATTATAGAAAAAAGTTGTTTGTTTGTGTGCTCTCTTTAAAGTATTATGGATTATGCCTGTATCTTAAAAGTTACATTGATGGAGTTAAAACACTTCGATCTGTTACTCTATGGTCAATTAAAAAACAGTTATGAATTTCCATAAGTTATTTAATCATTATAGTTTCATTATTTATTTATTATAGTTTCATTTAATGGTTTCTGTAATTTCACATTTTGTAATTAAATGATAATTTATTTTGACATTTATTAATTTAATTTATTCAAAATCGATTGTGCACTGTATTGTAATTCTGACATTTAGGTTTTAGCGATAATTTATGTTTGTATTTGTATTTCTATTTTTGTTTTTATATGGGTCTCAGACCTGAAATAAATGAAATTATTATTATTATTATAGAACAAAAGTTGTTCAGTTTCATGGTCTGAGACACCACACGAGAGGTCTTACGTTTATTATGTTACAACCTGTATACCTGTAAAGTCTATTCAAGTCCGTGTGTTATATCCGCTTTAACAAATATCAACCTAGGTTGGTGTTAATTAAGTTGATTTCAGAATTACTAGTACTAGTGGTTTTTTTTAATTTTTGAGGTTGAAACACAAGCTAAACTCAGTGGGTGTTAAATATAACATTCATCATCATCTGCCTAGCCTTTTCCAAACTATATTGGGGTCGGCTTCCAGTCTAACCGAATGCAGCTGAATACCAGTGTTTTACATGGAGCGACTGCCTATCAGACCTCCACAACCCAGTAATATTAAATATATAACATTATTCATCATAATTATTCATTATTTTTATTCATTTTATTTTATTATTCTGTAAACTTCAATGTGAAAATAAATACCTACTATCTTGTGTGTGTGCATCTAGAGATCCTGAAGTGTTCACAAACAGTTTATTTTATTTTATTCAGTTTAGGATAGTTCCAACGAACCATTTGATGTTCACAAAATATCTTCAAAGCAAATAACCTTGACTTCATAGAACAATATTCCCGAGAAATATTTCCTCAAAGACGTCTATTTCGCGAGTCACGAGTCAATGAACCATGAAAGCGTCAGTCAAGGCAAGTCTTTGCGTAAGGTAGATGACTATATGAAACTTGTAGGGGACACATTTCAGAGTTCCGTAGTCAATGGTATCAATGCTGAATAATCATCACGGATAGGAACAGAAAAAAAATGAACTGGTCAAGTAACCTCTACCTTTTTTTGAAGTTGGTAGAAAAAGTACCGCCAGTCTCTTGTGACGGATAAATGTAGAAGAAATCAAAAGGTGCCAACGGGAACGAACTCTAAGCCGTCTATCTGTCTATCACAGAGCCTGCAATGGTTAAAGACTTTTCACACAAGTTCTAGCCTCTCTCATGATAGAACTTCACAAGGTGTAAACTGACCCTTCACGAAGCCGTCAACCAAGCATTCTGTATTTCAAAATAAGAATCGTCACGCAAAAATTGTTGCTGGGAAACGACTTTTTTTTGGGGAGAAAAAACACGTTTTACGTGAAACTTAATGTAACGAACTCAAACGATTGTGCTGATGGATGCATTGAATAGCAAACTGGTTCTGGAGGTAATTAAAGTAAAATAACAACCTTAAAAACTAGTATTTAAAAAAAAACTTGTGAAAAAGTTGAAACTTTGACCTCCAATATCTGCGTAACTAGAATGTTCCCAGGTACGGTACAGAACAAAAAAAAAATGATCGCAATGACGGGGAGCAAAAGTACTGTTCGGCTTCGTAAGGGTTTATTTACACCCTTTAGGCAAAAGATACTTAGTGAACCATCGATTTCATACACTTTCTGGGGCGCGGTGGTAAACTCCGGGCTACTACTGAGAAATACTAAATAGAAATCCCCAATAATACTTCCTTAGCGGCTGCGCTTACCACCACGAGATCAACGGAGTATTTGCTCCTGATCTATCTCCTGTCGTGGTTTGCCGTGTAGTCGGACTGAATAAGCTACGAGAGAGTGCATTTGTATTTACGGACACACACTACCGAAAACGATCAGGAGGACCATAATTACTGAACCGTTAGTACCTACCCAAATCCAAGTCGCACTTGCCCACTTTATTTCATAAAAGGCTCCTCATTTATGAATAGTGCCGTACCATGGTTTATGCTCGATCGATCACCTTCTTACCTCCCTAACTATTAGCATTCGCGACATTTTGAAGGTAAATGAACTGGCCTGGTTTACGCGGCACCTTTTAGCTTTTAGGCAAGTCGTTTGTTATTGCTTATCTTTCAGGTGCCATAGATTAGTTTTGTAGGCTAGGTTGGATTTGATTTTAGCTTTTTAAGGTGAAATATTATTCGCCAGACTAGACCAGCTGTTGAACATGGACGTTGCGAAAGAAATTGTAGATGGTGGTGTAGTTTCATACAACTCGATTCTTACCGGCTTCCCTTTGGAAACTGGCACAATCAGTATTATCATCTGCCTAGCCTAGCCTTTTACCAACTATGTTGGGGTCGGCTTACAGTCTCACCGGATGCAGCTAAATACCCGTCTTTTACATGGAGCGACTACCTATCTGAACTCCACAACCCAGTTGGTACTGGGTGAAGTGGGAAAAGGCTATGCAGATGATGACATCTGGTACATGTTCACCAGTGGGCATTGTAGGGTGTCATCATCATCTGCCTAGCCTTTTTCCAACTATGTTGGGGTCGGCTCTCAGTCTTGCCGGATGCAGCTGAATACCAGTATTTTACATGGAGCGACTGCCTATCTGTCGAGTTAGTACTGGGAAATACGATACCCCTTGATAAGACTGGTTGTCAGACTTTTTGGGCCACTGACTACCAAACGACTTCTAAGATCTACAAATGACAGCCGGGACCAACGTATTAACGTGCTTTCTGAAGCACGGAGCAAACTCGGAATGTAATGGGTGGTCACCCTTCCATAGGCAAGTGATCTAAGCGGCCGTTATTAGTTAGCCACGAGCTCTTCTGTTTCCCTAAAAATCTGTTTATCTAAAAAACAATAATGGTATCGGTGTTATTATTCTTTACTGAAAGGGCTTCATGCCATAAGAGGTCATTTATAAATAGGCTCATAAAACAGCACAGGTTGCGAAAAAAAAAGGCCTGTAGTCAGGCATACCTAAATAATTAATAAGGCATTCAGGCGGAAACACTGAATCGGTTTTTATTTTTAACTGACACGGTTTAGAATGCCATTTAAAAATGAGACTTTTAAAACACGTTACAACGTTATTTTTCATATCACTGATTTTCAGTGCGTTTACTATATTAGAGGTAAAGCTATGAGGTCAAATGGTTTTGTTTATATTTCAAACTCAAACTCAAAGCATTTATTTCAATTAGACCTTAACAGGCAATTTTGGATGGCAGAAAAATAAAGAATCCGAAGCTACAGTCACAGACACAAGGCATAATAACTTGTGAAAGTACTGTAGTTGCCCATTAAAAAGCGTAGATCTCTATGGAGAAGAAAAAAAACTAAGAGATTGAATCTCTACAATGCAAAGATATTTTTACAATCTTCTGCAGCTTCCACAATAACTTCACATGGTAATCAATTAGTTTGCCCCTATGGTTGTGGAGCAGGACCAGCATTGAGCCAAGCATTTCTATCATCAATGTAATCCCGTTTTATACAAGATTTAAAATCATTCAACAAGTTCTCTTGAATCAAGATTTAAATCGATTTCGAGTTAATTCGTTATTATAGTAGACTAGCTTTTGCCCGCGGCTTCGCTCGCGTTACTTTAGAATTTGACAATCAACTTGGGTTGTACTCTGCTTGTAATTCAATTATGATTCCAAAGACACGTGGCGCCATCTATGAACATAATAACGTTATTGTTGTTTTCCTCGGGAACAGTGCTTTTTTTCGGGATGAAAGGTGTCCTATGTCCGTTTCTGTACACCTGACAACGTATGATCGTTTCAGTGGTTTAGGCGTGAAAAGGTAACAAACAAACTCACTTTCGCATTTATAATATTAGTAAGGACACCTATTCGTAAAGTAGACGAGAAATTATGAAAGACAACGGGGTAGTAAGAGTGTGGAATGATATCCCAATCAACAAAATGACCGCTACAAGTGCAGCCCATAACCTTGGAGATCGATCGATACGGTCTATTTTAATATTTTAATAGCTATAACTTGGATATCTTTAGTATGTCTAGAGGAGCTCGTGGCTTAATAATAACAGCCGCTCGGGGCGATCTTTAGGTTAAGTCGTGTTTCCTCCGTGCCTCGAAAAGCATGCTCCGTGCTCGGTTAAGCCGTTGATCCCGGGTGTCATTTGTAAATCTTTGACAGTCGGTAAGTTGACAGTGGGTCAAAAAGTCTGACAACCAGTCTTACTAAGGGATATCGTAGTACCCAGTACTAACTCGGTTGTGGAGGTCAGATAGGAGTCGCTCCATGTAAAATACTGGTATTTAGCTGCATCTGGTTAGACTGGAAGCTGACCCCAATATAGTTGGGAAAAGGCTAGGCAGATGATGTACTTGGATGTCTGTTTGACATACACTAGATGACACATAAATAAAAGCACGCTGTTGGATTATACTCCAAAAAGTTTCTAGAACTAGTTTTGGACTGCCTCATTGGTCTAGTGGTCGCAATCGCGACTACTGAGGATGAGGTCTTGAGTTCGATTCCCGGGTCGGAAAATTGTTATTGGGTTTTTCCGTCAGGAATTTCTCAGAAGCAGCCACGGAGCCTGGATTTGTGCCCGGTTGATGGCAATAGGCTCGCCCCCTATTACATGGAACATAAACATAACTGGTGAAATGTGGGTATTCTCTATGTACTATTAAGTACATCTCTGCCTAACCCTTCGGGGATTACAGGCGTGATGTTATAGTATGTTAATTTTCTAGATGACATTAAATTCACAAGTAACTATGCTAGATACTTGTAAAACGCCAATCGATCTCTTAAATGTTATAATCACATTTATAAGTACGAAACTAATATTAATTATTTCATTATGTAAGAGTAGACGTTTTCTCATTTAAACATAGCTACACAAGAGCGTAAATAACATTCCTTCTTACCAGTTTATTTTTCAGATTAGTCAGCTAATGAAAGGGAGAAAAACCCTTCTCAGAAATGAGAACTGATTTTCTAGCAAAAGCTAATGAAATCTTAAACCGATTGGGTTTCAATTGAGTACCTCCAAGATTAGTTTTCTTTAGAAACTTCTATAGAAAATGTGAAGTGAAGGCAAACATAGTTATTGGCCAATTAGAGCATTTATTTTGTTGGGTAATTTGATATTGGATTTCTCGTGGGCTTTGGTGTAAATAAAACTATTGATATTGGTATTTATGTTTTATTTTTAGCAGCGTTTTAATCCAGAAGACCTTATCTTAATTTGTTATAGACCGAGTACTGAATTATCACAATACCATAGACGATAGGTTATGTATGACAGTTTTAAATCTGCATGCAAAACCGAGGTCCATAGAGAACACATACGAAACTGCAAGCCTGTCGGTTGACTCATTTGCAAGCATGGCATCACCAGCAACACACGACAATTAGGTTGCTCTATTGGGTTTATTATTTATTATAAAAAATAGAAAACAACTGAGAACTGTGAGCTGTGCGTGCGACGCGCAGACATGACCAAGCGGACAAATATCTATTGCAATATTCTCTAAGTTGTATGTACAGGCCAGGGTAACTGTACAGTTTTCTGTAACACACGTTCATGAACGCCTACACAGTTTGACTGTTCAGGCAAAACTTCACATGCATAACCAATCGTTTATGGCCGGCTTTATAAACCACGCCGAAACAAGAGCTTGCTTTCAGAGCGATTCGTATTTCTAAGACTTCAAACAGTGTTGCTATAAAATATTCAGTCATTTATGTCAATTCAGCACAGGTTTGTCATATTTCAATTAACTTTAGGTAAAGCTGAAACAATGTCACTTAGGTGCCCTAGCGAGGGTGCGAGAATCCGCTGACTGCTGGCAGTGCAGCACCAGTCCCTATTGCAATTCTGCGAAAAGCCTAGCCCAGCAGCAGTCTAAGTATGTCTTAAGACGAGATCAAATTATGATAATAATGATAATACATATCTACTAGATGACGTTTCCCATGACCCAGGGGCTGGATTTTACCTTGGGCAAAGGCAATAATTGCCATACAGCGTGGCAATGCCGTCAGACTCTTGGGCACATTACCGGTTGACAGCGTTGAGGAGTTTTTTGGTGCTATGTTTTAGGTTGTTGAAAGTTTAGTAAATGTATAAAGTTATTTAAATAAATAAAATACATATTCACTTAGTTTCCAAACATCCCCTAATAAAAATATATTCAGCTCAACATTGAAACGTCGCATAGTCTATTGAATTTGTTCCGTTTCATACAAGCAATAACACTTTAAACCGCTAGCTACAGATACAAATAGTAAGAACTAGTGCACATTCCTACAATATACTTTTGTGCCTCGTTCACGACCTCGGGCGATGTGACTGGTATTAAGCGATAAATGCATGCGTTAGTTGTTTCCTTCGCGTGAGTAGGTATTGTAATCGCATCACAATTTGCGTCGCGGTGACTCGGACTCGGATGATTCACCTCTGCCAGACATTTTGTGTGGTGGAAACCCACCGCCAGACACCTTTAAAGTATGATAAAATGTAATTGAACTTACGTTATTTTGGTATGACGAAAATTCACTCAATATTTAACCATCGAAGTAACATAAAAAAGTCACGTTTTTTATTATGAGGTAACATAGCAGCTATTAAACACAACTTGGTTACCTAATATCTGCCAAAGCCACCACAACCGACTTTTCATAATATCCAATTACCTATAGTAAAGTACTTCTACAGAAAAAGTTTCAGCTTTTATAAAATGAGGTCTGTCGTTCATAAGCTATTTCTTTCATTTGTTTCCTCCGCAGTCCGTCGCGCAAGACGCGCGTCGTTTGATCGCATAGCTCGTGGCCAAGCAGTTAAACCACGAAGCACTCCACAAGCAATTCACTACATTTTTATTCCATTAGGGTTTGTAACTTAAAAGCGAAAAGCCTTACATGCTTGTTTTTGAAATTGAAAATGCATTACTAGGCTATTAACGTGTCGGTCAGATACGAGTCTTATGTTCTCCGTAGATGGAAATGACTTTAGTTAAAACGGTTGTAGGTTTATCGTCGTGTCGGCGAAACATTCTGTAGCTGGAAAAGCCTGTCGTCGAAAGTGAGATGAAAGGTTCTGTCGGCGAAATGTCCGTAGGTGACTCTGATGGGGAAACGGAAATAAATGAATCATCCTGTCGACGAACAATCCAATGGCAAATTGGTCTTAGGAGTACGGTTGCGGAATCGTTTCATGAGTGTACTGTATAATTATCACTTGTTTCGGTGAAAGAAAACATCATGAGGAAACCAAACCAAGTCAGAGGCCCATGGGCGGCATAAAAACTTTGACACCAGGTTAGGCACTAACCATACGATAAATAAAAGAAAGGAGGTTCTTTAACGAATTAAAGAAGTCATTTATATGCATTATTTTTCGTCATGTTATTTTGTTCTTTAGTCAGGTAATAGTTCTTTAATTGTCGTTTTTGAAAACAAGGGTTCTTTTTCTAAAATATCTGACATATTATAATAACCGATGGAACTAAACCAAAGGGTCTAGGAAACTGGCAGTCGTTTTCAAAACTTTTCGAATTTCTATACTGGTAATAGTCAAAAATCATTATACCATCATAAATGCGAAAGTTTTTAAGGATGGATAAATGGATGTACGGATGTTTGTTACCCTTTCATGCAAAAACTACAGAACGGATTTGGATGAAATTTGGCACACATATAATTTATAACCTGAATTAACTCATAAAAAGACATTCAATTATTGACGGGACAAAACGAAGAAAATTGTAATCCAATACTTGTTACTACTTAGTAACAAATCGTTGTCTAGTGTCATATGCCCGCTTGTGAGGTAGCATTCGTGTGTCAAAATCAAAAATGTTCGGGATCAAAATTTTCGTGTGAAATATTCCCAATGTCCACTCTATAAATCTTTGAAATCTCTTTGCTCATAAGATAATTTTTGTCCCGGTAGTGTGATCCTGTCGGACAATCCCGAGCCCCACACGGGCGATACCGCGGGCATAAGCCAGTTATATAAACCAATCTTTGCCTTTTCATAGAATATCACTCCGTTTTAAAATTCAGAATTCATTTATTAATTCGCCAAACTAATTTCCGAGCCACCTCGTCGATCAAACGAAGTTCAAAATCAAAGTCAACGCCCACTTCAGAATAATTACTTCAGCTGTAATTATAATAATGAACAATTCAGGTGAATCTTCTAATAAATCTGAATTTCTTGTAAACTATTCGGAATAAGCCAAGATTTACCGATTTATCTGATGAGTGATCGCTTACAAAGCATAGTTTCTATTTCACAATAGTTTTGACATAATAATGGATTGATCGAGAAAACTGAGAGGAATCGATATTTAAACGATCATATGTGAGTTAGCGACAGTAACATTTTTTACAAAACTTGATTATTTTACTGGCTGAAAATAAATTCCTGTTTGGTCCAGTGTTATGAGTGGTATGAAGTCTTGGGTCGATTCCGAGCTCGGGAAAAATATTTTTGGAGTTTTTCCATCATGATTTTTTCAGTAACAGCAGTGTTTATTTGTACTCAATTGTATGCTCAATGGCAATAGGCTCGCCCCTAATAGTTGGGAAATTATGCCCAGATGTTATGCCCAGCAATTCTTTATCAAGTTGGCGGTCCAATTGGTCGGTAGCCTTCTAGTAACTAATAAGGACGCAATCGTGAGAGCAGTTCATCTGGAGGACAAACTTTAACATTCCTTTGGTTTATGTTACCTTGGTACTACTTGGCTTGCTTCAACAAATAACTTAGGCTATTGGGACAAGCCGGCCACACTATTCCCAAACCATTGCAACTCTTGAAAGACAGAATCAACAGAGGCGACCACCAGAAAAGCGCCGAGACAGTAAACGCTCGACTAAACAATTTAACTGTCATGGATCCCGCAACGAAATGAATCAAAAAGTGTAGCACACTCCATATCAGCAAGAGACAGAACACAACAAGGCAAATAGGCACAAAGGGACGTTTACAACTGGGATAAGCCCAATTTGCCTAGCACCACGGATTAATATTATCATTAGTATGAATGGGTCCTAAGTTGTGAGCTGTTGTACGGGGTGTTTTCGGTAATTAATAAAAAAATCAGGTGTTCCATACATTTTAACCGTGTAAGTATTGCACTTTTGTAGGAAACAGCTGTTTTTTTTAATAATCTATGAAAAATGTATATGTCGGGGGGCTCAGAATGATGTACTGAATACGTGGTAACCGTTTTCGCGTCGGTGTCCCTTCCACCCCGTATTTGATGCGTATTTAGTCTGAACGGCCCGTAACGAAAAATGGTTTACGTTCCAAAAGACCGGTGATAAAAATTTGTAAACAAATTCAATATCATAATAGTTATGGCAATAATAACTGGGTTGTGGAGGTCAGATAGGCAGTCGCTCCATGTAAAATACTGATATTCAGCTGCGTCCGGTTAGATTGTTACAACATAGTTGGGAAAAGGCTAGGCAGATGATGATGAATTGGTATGGCAAAAATGCTTGAACACACTAGTTTCTACAAGGTCCGTATAGTAAATAACTCCGGATGTAACCTTACACTATCCAACATAATATTGCGTTCATTCTGCTAAAGACCATAAAGAGGAAATAACTTGGGTTAACTAAAAACAGGCAACGTATATATACAAGAAACTAATTACATAATTAACAAACACCTACACCCAAGATCAAATGGGTACATTACCAGCAAAACCACACGTTTCCTTCCTGACCACAGAGCTGAGCGAGTAATGACTCCGTTCAGCTCGTAACAATACAGTCCTTTCAGTTATTTTCCCTCTGATATAAACCTTATTTCAACGAGCATAAAGCTCACTGTAAAATCAGAGGAAACTGAAATGACAGTCACTACCTTCGAAGCTTAATACGGAAGTGTCAAACTCATAAATTGTTCCAGTGTGAGAAAGAGATAGAGCTACACAAGACGTGTAGCGCCATCCCTTTTTCTTACTCCAGAATAATGACCGGTGAACGAAGAACAACCGGTCTAACGTACACTCTTACTGAATGAATGACTCCAGTTTGAGTTTCGAACTCCTTGTCCATTGTGCAAGTTTGAATTGTGTTCAGGTGTGAATTGTTTTAAAGGAAATTGAAGGTTGTGACCCAATTAAGAAGGTCTGTATTGGGGTGGAGTCCATAAACTTCCAGGGTAGGACGGTGTTTGGTTAGAACCTTTTAGTACAATACGAAAATAAGTACTTCCTCATATTTTGATGATAAATTCAACTACAACGGTTTTTTTTTATCAATCTTTATACTACTTCTGCCTCGTTGGTCTAAAGTTCGAAAGTACTGTTGTTTTGTAAAAGAATACTGGGTTCAATTCCTAGGTCTGGTAAAGTGTTATTGGGTTTTTCCAAAATAAATTTCTAGCACGTTAAGCCGTTGGTACCGGGTGTCATTTATAGATCTTTGACAGTCGTTAGGTAGTCAGTGGCCCAAAAAAGTCTGACTACCACTTGTCAAGGGGTATCGTATTACCCAGTACTAACTGGGTTGTGGAAGTCAGACAGGCATTCGCTCCATGTAAAATACCGGTAATCAGCTGCATCCGGTTAGACTGGAAGCCGACCCTAATATAGTTGGGAAAAGGCTAAGCAGATGATGGCTCTTTTAGTCAGATGCCATTCGTCCCTCCTCATCGCATGTCCATACCAAGACAGTCTTTTGGATCAAGTCTATTAGTACGTTAATAGTCCTGCATGATGGACTTCATTATGTAGTCCATACACTCCTCATAGTATAAGACAGTCTGCTCAGTGACCGCACGTTAATCAGTGAGGGGTGCGAACGAGGAAGTAGGTCGCGGGTAGGGGTGGCGCACTAACAAAGTATTTATTTATCATAATTTATCCTAGCTATTTGTAGTTTGTAAATACCTTACATCTTCTTAGCCATCTATCTATACAGGGTGTAAGGGACAGCCCTCCACAGCCTCATGGGGTGAATTCAGTATATCATAATAAGATGACCGGTGCAAGAAATTATTTCAGGAATGTAATGGGAATCCAATAAATTTGATTTGTTTTATTTCTTCATACGTGATGTATCGTTAACGTGGCAAAATACACGTTGAAAACGGCAAGCGCGACGACGAGTTCGATGGACTCTGTAGCTAGGCAGGAAGTGAACCGCGGATTTCACGCGTTAGAGTATTACAACATCCATTGTTCGTTTTTTGATTTTAGCCGTATTATTTACATAAGTGGAGTGCTGCGTACAGGGAATGTAATTTAACATAAAAATATAGGAATAGCAACTGAAAAAATGATTTAAAAAAAATGAAAATTTTCCGGAGAAAAATTCCGGTGAAATATGATTCAAAGTAAGGTACTGAATGCATCCTGTTAGTTTGTGGAGGGCAGTCTCTTACGGCTGTTTTAATAAAAATGAATTACCACACGTATGACGGAGCATCACTTTAGGACAGCGCGACCGATTGGGCTTATTTTTTTGTTATGTTCGTAATTGTCACGACAAGGTTTGTATGAAAGAAATACATTTTGATACTTCAAATTCAAATTCTTCTTTAGTAAATCTCACCCGTACGAAGTGAATAAGGGGTTTTTGCGTCAAAATTCTCGGTAACAGCCATGGAGAACACAACAGTGACAAGTCCAAATTAGTGTCCGGCTGATAAGCTCGCCCCTTTGTCATGACGCTTAATAACAACTGCCGAAATATACTATGAGGTACACGTCTGCTTAACCGTTCAGGAATTACAGGTTTGATGTTATATTGCGATCGGCTTCTTACCGATCAGCGGTACATCTACTCAAACGTTTATCGGCGTTACGGCCATAGGCGATTCTCACACGACACCGCTCATCCGCGCGGACGGTCGATAAAGCGGAACTCACGTCGCACTCGCTTGTATGAAATCCGTTGGTGCCAAATACCGCCTGACCGCGCGGACGGGCGGCACACCGCCACATACTTACAAAAACATACTATAATTCGCCCCGACCGCCCGACCTTAGTAACTCCATTGCATTTCGACTAATCTGATTCTGTGTCGGATCACCTCATTCCGGGTAAGATACAGCTATCTTACCCGGAATCTTACCAGTGTCAACCCTGCAGCGGTCACGCCACACGGTAATCAGTTACAAATCTCTTTTAATCTGATTAGCCACCGTCTGTTCTGTGTGGGTGACTACTTGCATTGTCTTTGGCTTGCCTCGTCATGGCGTGATGTGGTATCGTAAATCTGCTACTGGAGTGGATTTATTTGCTGATGGCTTTTCCCGCGGCTTCACCCGTGTAGTAATTATAACAGAGGATCGTATTGCCGGGGTAAAAAGTATCATCATTCATCTCGACTTCACTCAGTGCTGGGTATAGGCCTTTCTTTGCTTGTGCCAAACGTTATTGTGCCAGCGTCCTCCAGGATATTCCCGCGATGGCAACAATCTCGTCTGTCAATGTCACCGCCGGACGACCAACACTACTCTTTCCAGTGCCTGTACGCCACTCGGTCGCAGCTTTACTCCACTCCACCTGCCACCACCGTGCCTTGCTTGTTAAAGTATACTAGGTCCTAAATCAGGTGCCACTTGTGTACCAGTTTTCATCAACTGTTTAGGCGTTAAAAACAACAGACAGACTGACAGAGTTACTTTCACAATACTCCGTTTTAATTTATTTCCCCTCTGATTTCAGCCAACACTAACACAAGCATGGTTTCCATATTATAGTATACTAGCGTCCCGCCCCGGCTTCGCACGGCTGCAATATACATATAAACCTTCCTCTTGAATCACTCTATCTATGAAAAAAAACCGCATCAAAATCCGTTGCGTAGTTTTAAAGATCTAAGCATACATAGGGACAGACAGACAGACAGCGGAAAGCGACTTTGCTTTATACTATGTAGTGAAGGAAAAAATGAGAGTTCCCATTGAGAAATATAAATTCTGTCCACTCTTACTCTTAATTATTGAAATTTTAAACGCAAAATTTTGCTAGTGCCTTCTCTGCTTACCCCTTCTTTTATCAAATGAAGTAACCTCGTGGTCCTAAGTATTCATTACAAAGAAATAGCTTTACTAAAACCGTGGTATAATCCATGAAATCACCGTCGTTAGTAAGAATGTTTTCCTTCACCGGAAGTAAGTCCTGATAGTTTCAAACACGCGACCGCACGATTGCCGACTGCGGTGTACTTCAAGATCCCCAGACTTAAGTTATTTCAGCAAAGGGTAAAATATTGAGACGAAATGCAGTTCTATTATTTTTATTTTATTTTATTGAGCTGAAATTTCGCACACATGTTTAATTAAGATGACAATACATGGTTAGCTAAGTGACGTTATTAAATCCAATATTGTGGACTCCTAAAGATGGCGAACTGATTATTTTTTATGATTTCTCATTATATGGGTATCAAATGAATGAATGCTGAGAAGAATTTGAGAAACCGCGTTTTTAGTACTTTTTAATTATTATTTACAGTACAATTTCAGAAATAAGTTATTAAACTATTATGGCCACTAACATTATCATTTACACTAGAAAGGGGATATAAACATACAGTAAACATGGTAAATATCCCGTTTATAGTGTTAATGATAATTTCAGAAATGTTTACCAACATACCAACGTGCCTCTTTGTCAATAGAGGCTGTTGATATTTATACTTATGTATGAAGCTCCATGGAGTATTATTCACGATGTCAAACGTACGCATGGCGCATGCAAACATGTCCCGGATAAACTTCACGCCGTCGCGTCGTGCTTGGTATAGCCGATGGCTACGCCTGGCGCACGGTTTGGATGAACATAAATTGGAATAGGCAGATTGATTTACGGTCAATAATCCAGACGCATACGTTAATTAAACATGCCACCGGAGTAGCTAGAGTTAGGTTGTTTAACTGGTCAGGTACTTATTTATTTATGTACATACAAAACACATATACAGGAAATAATATACAGACAAAAGAGCAAAAAGGTACCGCTTATTTAACAACACTTCTAGTTTTCCTCGTATTGTTATTATAATTGCTACTCAATTACATCTGGAATAGAATAGAATATTCTTTATTCTGTACATCATAGAAATAACATTTATTAAAGTAGACATTTCACATAGGGTGACACAATGGACGGTCTAACAGAATCAGACATAATAGTATTCGATGAATAACTCGGCAAAGGAATATTTTATTACTCTTCTAATCTTGGAAATATTCACGACACGGGTCTTCTATAACTATTTTTGAACAAAGCATGTATACACCGTGACTTTTTAGTCGTCTTACAACGTCAGCCCACTTCATGTATCCAATGACTACTAAACATTCATTAAAAAAAGGTATTTATGAGATTTTATTAATTAAAAAAATAACATTTAGTGTTACGAAGCATGACGTCGTTGAAACACCCTGTTGCGAGCGTAGATCTACTGGACTCGAGCCCTGGGTAGGTATGTTCTCCCGTTTGACACGTAAACATCACTAACAGGATGTTTTATAATTTTATTCTAATGTATTATTTATTTTAATTATGGTATGTAAAAAAAAACATGCCTAGATCTATTTTATGTACATTGCGTGGATCACCTTTGTAAGACGACAAAAAAGTCACGGTGTAAGATCAGCTGAAGTAAGTATAAGAAATCTAACTACCTAGCCCGATCACTGATGATAATTTATGAGCTCTTATGAACTAAACCATCTGAACAAAATCGCCTCTCTTTCTGGCTAGTCACTGAAATAAACAAAAGCTGGCGCAGGCCCGGGCAGAAACGAGTCGTGAGTAGGAGCTATATAAGTTCTTTTTCAACCGTAGCTTTTAATCTCATTGTCAATTTTTTTTCTATTTTTTGGTCTCAACTCTGGACTAGTGTATAACTTTGTCAGATTAAATTTTCTAGGTGGGTTTATTTAATTAAAATCAGTTTCAGGTGTTTCAACTTTTCTCTGTATTATAACTCGTTAAATAAAGGCTGTCGCACATTTTGAAGAGCCGATTCGTCTGCAAAAATGCCCCTAAGTCATTTTCGAACTTTTGGAAAATTATTTGTTGCCAACATAACAATAAGTTTGGCTCTTTATAAAGTCAGTTTGATATAGATTTGAATCAGCTGACTATATTAACTATCACATACTAAAAAACATGGGATTTTGAATTGAAATGAGATGCGTTGCGGCTTGATACGACTGTTAGTCTCGCGGTCGGAAGCACAAGTGCTGAGTATGAGGTCCTGATTCCCAGCATGCCTCAAAAAGCACTATAAGTCGTTGTTTCTGCCCCAGTTCGCGGGCGTGTCGGACTGCCGTCAAAACGCGTAAAAGAATGAGATATTCCACTTGTGTTTGCGTTCACACTTGTACGTTATACAGGGTGAATTTTTCAAGTGGCCGTGAAAAAACAAATCCGAAACTATGATGAGGAATCAAACTCAAACTCAAACCCAAAGCATTTATTTCAATTAGACCATTACAGGCACTTTTGAATAAAAACAAAGAACGAAGCTACAGTCACAGACACAAGGCATAATAACTTGTGAAAGTACTGTAGTTGCCCATTCCAAGGCGTAGATCTCTATGGAGAAGAATGGGCACGAAACTCCATGGACACTCTTTTCAATTAAAATATTGCTACAAAATCTTTCATGTGGAGACAATACATTTATGTGAGAACGATGTATAATGAAGTGTAAGCTAAGAGCGAATAGCGAAATATACTCAAATATAATATTGCGAAGGAATTTCAGTGATAGTTTTTGAGATTGGCCAGTTTCACCGAAATTCAGTCGCTAGGATAGAATTATAATTGTCTTCAAGTCTTACCTGCTATTAGTAGAATTGACCGAGGTATTGGATCGACTCCGACGATTGCAGATGGAGTCACCACAGTTGACCACACCGCCCTTGGTGGTGATGCTGAAGGTCCGCAGACGGTACAGGTCGTCCGACACGCGAGGGTTGTACGGCTTCTCTGGCAGCGAGCACACGCGGGGACGGGAGTGTTCTACCACTGTGAAAGAAGGAGAAAAATGTTGAGTAAAACTACAGGGTGGATCAAAGATATCGGAGAGAATGAGGACTTTAGAGCTCATCGATATAACCCTGACGTAAGTATGTTACGCGATTGACATCTGTCAAAAAATTGTTTGAAAGTTAAAATAAAGAACACTTTAAAGATTTTTGTGCATTAAACCTCAGCTTCCAGATCATCATCTGCCTATAAGCCTCCCAGTTAGCTTTCAGTCTAACCGTTTGCAGATGAATACTAGTATTTTACATGGAGCGCTTGCCTATTTGACCTCCACAACCCATTTAGTACTGGGTAATATGATACCCCTTGGTAAGACTGGTTGTTAGACTTTCAGTCTACAAATGATAGCTGGGGCCAACAGCTTAACGGGTTTTCCGTGGTACCGTGGAAACTTGGTATGTATGGCGGCAGCGCCTTATAACAAGATTTTGATAATCAGTCTACCGCCGCGTAAAGCGCCACCACTAACGATAACTACCCACCACTTTAGAAATTAATCCAGCGCGAGGTATTAATAAACTATAGGCGAATCGTCCATAAGGTATTTCATACATAGTTGAAATATCCAAAATCTTAAAAAAACATTAGATTCGTTAAATCGTTCATTAGTGCGATTTATTTTAATTTAATCACTTTTTCAGGGCACTTTTCCTGTTGATAGCGATGTGGACGAATTTTTTGACGCCCTGTAACCGTTTTGATACTTGTACATTTTTATTTTTTCTTACTATTATAGATTTGTAGTTTGTATATAATTTAATCAAAACAAGTAAATAAAACAGTACTTGAGTCGACCAATATGCGTTATGAACTTGTGTGAATAACCCGTAGTTATCTCAGAATAGTTAGAACACGCCGCGCGCCGTCGACACGGCCTGTCGTTATAACACGGCCGGATGGCGAGCTAGCCCATTACTCACTGTCCACAGGCCTGTGCCTACGGTGGCCGGGAGCCACCACGTGGCCCCGACGCCCGGGGCTTCTCCAGCGGCGGCTGGGACATGAGGTTCTTTCCCTCTTCGTTACTATTTCAGTCTTCATAAATTAAGTCCCGTTTCATAAACAACTGTTTTTTGTACGGTACAGTCAGCCCCCAAAGTTGCAAGGAAACTTCTTGTTGATGTTGCTATTTTTTACCTCTCTCTAGCACATTAAGGTTTGTTACGAGAGAGCTCAATTTAGAATTCTTACAGAAAGTACTAGGAGAACAGAAAGCCCAGGGTCTTTCTTTGAAATTTGCACCACTTTTTACGAAAATAGTTACTCGTATGTTTTTTTGAGTATGTCTCCGTTTCTAGCATAGCAACAGGGTGCGCCAAAGTTCACCTAAATTTTCAACTCCGATAATTGGAAATCCGAAAATGTTCTTCCTAACATTTTTCATCATAACAATCACAATTCCTAACTACTCTGTCTCTAATTTTATAATTCCGAAGCATTCAACTTCATAATGTCAGTAGCAATAAACATCTGTTATACTTTTATTTGTTTTCCTATATTTTCTCAACATAACCATCTTTTACACTATTATTCAAAGGGTATCATTTAAGCTATCGCCAATTTAATTAGTTTTGTGTTTCTTAAATAATAGGGTTTGCCCTCAAAATAGTAGATTTGTCACCAAAATGTAGACACCAAACAATATAAAATCAATTCCACAATAAATAACCTAAAATCATGGAGATATAGGGTCTAGTACCAAATAAATGTTTTTGTATGTATTATAATAGGTTTGTAATCGATTTATTTGATGACAGATCTACCATTCTGAGCACAAAGCTATTATTTAAGGAATAAAACTATTATTATAAGAACGAAGTTATGTTCATCTAATGCACTACATTTTTATTGGTAATCCATCTCTTATTTTAAACATATGTATATTAACATTAATTTGATAATTCATACCTGGGAACACTTTTTGTTTATCTGAGAACGAAAATATTTCGTGACGATATAAATTTAGGTGACAAATATAAATTTTGGTGACAAGAAATATAGTTCCCTTATTCAAAGTCATATATTTTTTGTTTAAATTTCTTTGTTTAAACTTAGAAAAATTTAGCCAAAAATGTGTTATTTTTGCAAACCGTTTATTTTCTCGATTCTATCGTATAAAACACGTAAATGTAAGAATAAAAGTTTCTTGGTGTTTTATGTCTCCGACTAACCGCTTGTCGTAAAAACGATGTGGAAGGGATCCATAGGTTAGGTTAGGTTAGAACTGTGACCAACTACGCGCGAGCCGAGCGAGCGGAGCGAGCGGTGCCGCGGCAGCGGCCGGCGAGCGCTACTTCGAAATTGGTTGCGAAATTTTTCTAAGTTTTTTTTTCATAGTGCCCCCAAGACGACACTCTGACCTGTACTAATGTTTAGGGATAAAAGCGTTATGATAAAAAACAGTAGGAGTTTAAATATATTTACATTAATGATATTATTAATTACAATTTTCGGAAACATGAGTGTTATGAACATCGCCGGTAGCACTACAAATAGTATGAATGATAACTTTAGGATGAAAAATTTTAGGAAGAGTGATCATTCGGATTACAAATCGTTAGGAAAAACAATTTCGGGAAAAGAACTTTAGGTGAGCCAATATGGACCCATAGCAACAACATCGTTCTTATATTACCAGCTGTCCCGAATCTCTATAATAATTCGTTTTCTAAAGCTTTGTCACTGAGGCTTTTGAAGTAATTTCATGAAGGTTTTCTCTCTTTTCATACCAAATTAATAGAATAGGTATAATATTCTTTTGTGTGAGTATTCGACGCCTCTTTGTGAAAGTTAATTTGTTTACGTGTCTTGCCTCTATTTTATCTCGTCTTTTCTATTTATGAGAGAGATTCAATAAACTGTCTTGGTCTAGCCATGGGGTGTCTAGGCTACTGTATTGACCCTCCAAAAAGGTTACATTGAAAAAAAAATATTGATGCAAAGTGATAACGGGTTTTGTCGACAGAAGAATCGACAAAATGACAGATATCTCTTGTTGATCTGTAATTTTGTCGATTCTTCCGTCGATAAAACCCGTTTCTACGGTAGTCATGCTACGCGTGCAGAGGATAGGGTCGACGATATCGTCAAAATCGCAGGAAACACCTGGATAAGGGACGCACAGAACCGGGAAGTGTGGCAGAAGAAAGGGGAAGCCTATGCCCAGCAGTGGGTGATTCCGGGCTAATGATGATGATGATCAGAGGATCGCCCCGTTTCATACATCCATACGTACATACATAAACTCATGCCTTTTTCTAAAGAGGCTAGCCTGCTACTAAGATTACGTACTTGTTTGTCTCGTCCACATTCGTACATTTGTTACATAGAACTTAAACATAACTCAAGAAACTATGATAGATGGATATATGGATATGATACATGTACTCGTACGTCTCTTTTCAGCTTAATCCCTCCACGCGTTTTTGAGAAAAAAAGGGTCTTGACAGACGGACAACAAAGTGATAGTAAGGGTTCCGTTTTTGCCGACTGAGGTACGGAATCCTAAATAAAAAACTGTCAAACTTCTTATTTTAAGCTTCATGTAATCGGATAACAAAGTTTTCAAAAACTTAACATTAATTACAAGAACAGTATTCTTCGCTAATATTATTTTGAAGTACCAAAACCAAACATTATGATACTTGAACCACGTATAAGTTAGTTAATTTAATTATACCTAACTTCAGTACACGCGTGTACTTTCGGAAGATGGAAGATACCTATCGTCAACAAAACTTTCCAATTTCATGTGGGAGTAATATAATAATATTATCCATTCAATTATGAAAGTATGTACCTTGAAGTTAGGCACGTGTCTAGTGAAAGGCTCCTCCCCCACATCGGTAATTAAAAACAAAACAGTTGTTCCATAGATTTTGACCGTGTAGGTATTGCAGTTTTGTGGGAAACAGCTGTTTTTTTAACAACCGACGACAATTTTCTATGTGGCCAGAATTATGTACAGAATACTTTTTTTAATTTTTTTTTTAATTCCGAAATGGACTTGCTCTTGACCTCGATCACGCCTGATGGAAAGCGGTAGATGAGGTCAATGATGGAACGAGCGTGCCCAGAAGATGCGATGCCCGTTTTAGCGTCGGTGTCTCTTCCACCGTGTATAGACTCGATGTGTTGTGTCAGAGACTCAGAGTCGAATAGCATTAGTACAGAGTCGGGGCATGACTAAAATTTTACTTAACAAATTGATCTTTGTGGTGTCAAACTGCGACTGGCTCTCGGAAAGTATCGACGATAATAAGTGTTTGCATAAGGTGCATGTAAGAGTGGTCGCTTCCAGAGTCCCATCTGATAAGTGCGTATCGTTAATTTTGAAACAAGTTCAGAACAGTCGATTGAACCATTTGCGATATTAAAGAAATTGTATACACCATTATGGCCATTATGGCATTATTATGGCCTATTTACTTCTTACATAACTAACAGAAGAGACTGCCTCGTTGGTTTAGTGATAGCAGGCACGACTGCTGAGCATGAGGTCCTGGGTTCAATTCCCGGGTTGGGCAAATTGTTATTGGGTTTTGCCATCAGGAATTTCTCAGTAGCAGCCATGGAGTCTGGTTTTGTGCCCGGTTGATGGCAATAGGCTCGACTCCTATTACATGGGACATAAACATAACTGGCGAAATGTGGGTGTAGTGTCAGGTACACCTCTGCCTAACCCTTCGGGGATTACAGGCGTGATGATGTTATGAACAATAAAGGTGGATAGCTTAAAAGTATTTCAATATCCGGACAGACCTATTGAGGTTTTTGTGATGTTTCTGTTTATATTTTGTTTTGTTCTTTAATTAATAAAAATAAAATAAAATACCTCTACGTTTACAAAATCCTATCTGATGCATCAATGCGTTTTAACTCGAAATCAGTGTCAACGGACCGTTACGATTCTGTGACACCATAATTTATTTTTCGTAAAGTCACAGCGAAGCATTTCACGCACGATTTAACAGAAAAAGTACTAGGGATATATGGGTCCTCTTAAAAAACGTGGTCGTTTTTCACTTAGTATTTGAAGAAGCAATCAGTGATTTGCTACGACCACGTAGCAGTCGTAGAATTGATGTCGGCTACGACGGAGCGGCTACGCAATTTGTTCTTGTTTTCATTAGGTTTGTTTTCCCGCGAGTCTGCAATGGTTATAGGGTAATCAGTAAGGTTGGTAGAAGAGCTAGTTTGCTCTCAGACATACCTTATTATGTATCGTCAATCTAAACAACTGCTAGTACATCATCTTTTCCCAATGCAGTTGTACTGAAATTGTCAAAGTCGCAGTTGGATTGACCGCATTAGGCCTACACGTAGGCCGCTACGCCGTAGCACGGACCTACACCGTAGCTGCTACGCAATTCTTGTATTATTTTATAATTTTTACCCGACTGCCAAGGAAGGGTTATGTTTGTCGCGTGTATGTTGTGTTCTTTGTAAATTTCTATATTACCTCGTATCTTCCAAACGGCTGGATGGATTTCGACAGTTAAGGTATCGTTATATTCGTCTTAAAAACCCAAGTATCCTTAGACAGGTGTTTGAAAAAAAAACAAAATGGCGAATTTTAGACGTGTCATAACCAAACCTATCGAATAGGGTATCAAAATAAAGGAAATTAAAAGGGGATTAACCAGAAATATATATATTTAAATGATTTGTTTAAATTTAATTAGGAATAAAATAATAATAATCATATTTGCAGTCGGGTTTTTGCTTTTTCTAATTATGTAACTTGTTATGTATTCGTTTTACTCTAACGAAACCACAAAATTGAAATAATGTTCAAAGAAAACACACTACACAGGCGGGCGGGTCACAAGTAATTTACAAGAAAAACAGTAGCTAGTCTTAAATCACTGCTTACAATCTCAGTGAAGGCATTCCATCATAATGTTTTATTGATGACTGCCGAAAATAGCCGAGAATAGCCGAATGGCCCCGAAAGTACTGGAATTTAGTTGGTACTTCTGTCTTGAATGACCAAGTTATTTATTATGTTGAACGTAGTAAGAACAAACAGGCTTAATGATGAAGACGGCACGTTATTATGTACATACAAGTGGACATTTTGAGTAGATTATTATGGGTAGAGAATGGTGATGTTGCTTTATGACATTCAAAGATAATAGTTGGGAATGTAATATAATTTAATAGGTAGCACTGTAAAATCAACGATTAATAAATTTGATAAACGCCTCCATTTTCCTGAAGGGTAACATTACAGTCAGATCCAAAAACATGTAAACACGGACAAGGAACTTCTTATCTACAACTATTGTTACATAATTGTGTAGGTAAACAGTGTTAAGAAAAAACAAAATCAACAATTCATTTCACCAACATCTTCCACACAGGCCAGTTACGTAATAAATAATATAAACACCCTATGACCAAAACAAGATACAACAGACTGACAATGTCATACGACTTGCAACGACTGACATGTCTCAAAATTCGTTTAATAGAAGATCAACAGCTTTATTTCTGTCCTTTTCATTTCATGCATGACGTCAGACACGTGTCATTTGTGTTTTGTTGAATTTGAAATACATACAATCTGACGAATGATGTTTTTTTTTATGTCCTTTCATGGTGGTCACTCACCGGGAGCATTGGAACAATGGCAACAGAATGGAAGAAATTAACTTTTTAGCATCCTAACTAATATTATAAATGAGAAAGTAAGTTTGTTTGTTTGTTACCTTTTCACGCCCAAGCCACTGAACCTATCATCCTAAAAATGTCCATAGACGTTGTCAGGTGTACAGAAACGGACATAGGGTACCTTTCATCCCGAAAAAAATTACTATTCCCGAGGAAAACTTCAATTACGCTCTTATGATAATAGATGGCGCCACGTGTCTTTCGAATCACGATTGAGTTATATTATTACAAGCAGAGTACAACCCGAATTAATTTTCAAATTCTAAATTAACGCGAGTAAAGCCACGGGCCAAAGCTAGTTTAGTAATAAATAGAGTAGCCTACGCCGCTCGTAGAGTTGGAATGTAACATATCGTGCGTGAAGAGGTGCAACTTGACGCACGACGTGTCACAATGCAACTCTTACGTCTCTCTGTGAGATGATTGCTCTTGTATCACCACGAACTATACAAGATGTAAACGGACCCTTCACGAAACCGTCAACCAAGCATTCTGTACATCAAACTAAGTAACTCTACGCAAAAAACATTGCTAGGAAACGACTTTTTTGTGATGACAAATCACATTTTACGGTAGTACTCAATGTAACGCACTCAAAACATTGTGCTGATGGGTGCATTGAAAAGTAAGGGTTTCCATAAAGTAAAGTTATAACATTAATAACTTGTATTTAAAAAACCACTTGTGAAAAAGTTGAAACTATGACCGCCAATATCTCCGTAACTAGAAGGTTCCCAGGTATGGTCCCCAACAAAAAAAAATATCGCAATGACGGGAAGAACAAGTGCCTTTCGGCTTCGTTAAGGATACTTTTTCACCTATTATGATACGTTCAAACAAATTAGTCTAGATTTGCTTTTGATTATTTTAACTATTCATTGGTAAAACGTAACATGAAATGTTAGGGGTGTTACAAACTTTTTCAAGCACATCGGTTCGATATTTTTTCAACGGCAATCCCGACACAATGTAGCCACGGCATAATTATAAACACCTTTAATCGCCTCTTGCCCATCGATCATCCCCTATAGCCAAATCATGTTCCAGTGGACTCGGCAGGTTTCCAACTAAGCCAAGCTGCTTTCGAGCCTGTTCGGCAAAATACGAGCTTAGCCGACCGGGTTTTTCCCGAACGTTTAATAACATATTCGATCTTGCTACCCGGCTGTCGCGAACCTTGTCGGATCGGAACATACATATGCGTAGCGCTAACGGACATAGATATACCAAGATAACGTAAGTATCATGATTAGCATGAAAACTAAGCGTGCCATTTTTTGACAACCCAGTTAGACGTCATCAGCGCTATTTAGTTACTACAAATAGACTCGTTTTTTGAAATGTCTAGAATTAAGATCTTGAGTTGCAACGTCGACATTGTTTTAAAAAAATTAGCCTGCTGCGACAGTGGCCACGTTAAGCATAAAATGCTTAAGCTTAGCACGTGAAGTAGGTTATGATAAATCATAATAATCATAAATCTTTACATCAGAAATTACAGGCGCTAATATATGCACAATCTTAAATAGAGAAAGGTTTCTGAAGTAGGAAGGTCCTGAGGTACAGATCACCTCTCCGGCTTAGATAGAACATTTTATTTATAGCAATTTAAGTCAAGATTGTAGAGTTAAAATTGTAAATAAGTAAAAGAGTACTTCACATTAATGATATGAAAGAAGAAGGATCAGAATTCACCCACGTCCTACAACAAAGAGACGGATCTCAAAAAAAAAAATGGGTGTAAAAATGGTATACTTCCAAACCTCATCCTTACAGTCCAAAATATAAAAAATGCTACGAAAATAGTAATTTTTATTGCTAATTTTTGTGCTCTTGTGTTATCTAGGTATCTATATCTGTAGTAGCGCCCCCTACATTTCACATTACGGTTCACCCATCTATACAAGGCATTGAATGTTATATAATTAATAGGTTCAGTGCATTTGATAGCAAGTTTCATATGTTAATGACGTAATGTCTTGACGGCTCCATTGTGATGCTAATCTTGTTCAATGCATGAATGCTCCATTTGCTTTGATAGATTTGCTTTGATTGGAGGCAAGTAACCGTACCGTGATTAGTCTCAAATACAAGTGAGCTGCAATTTGGGCTTATAAGATCTTATCAAAATTATTTTGATTAGAAGATGGGTAGGATTTTAGTGAGGGACGAAACATGCGTCGATACTCTTGCGCCATCACATCTTCCAAGCTCATCGTGCTGGGTATTTAGTCTTACAGGCCCAAATCAAGTGGCCCGCGGGCCACTCGACCGTATCGAAAAATTGTTTACGTGCAAAAGGACCGGTGATAAAATGATGTCAAAATAAATTCAAAGGGACAGTCGCATACATTGTGATAGTCGCATACTTTATGAATTTTTGCGGTTCCGTATAAAAATGCCAAATGATTTCAATTAGCCTTTTAAAATAATTTATAATCAATGTACGGCCCACGTGGTCGTGGTTTTAAACCGTTTTAAACCAATTTAAAACCGGTTTTAAACCACGGATTTTGGTTTAAAACGGTTTATTTACAACTATAGTCGTGACTGTACTACATTTATATTATTTAATGAACTCGTAGGTGTAACAACAAGATATAATTTATTATTTCATCATCCAACTAAGAAAATTCTCGAGACTTTGGTTTTCCCTAAGAATTTCATTTATAAAAAATAAATATACTTTATGTAGGTACTTACCAATGTTTCTTTATCATAAATGTCTACCCACGTGAAACACATTACATTAACTCAATGGTAGAAAAACAATGATTTTATGATAACCTACTTTGTCATTACTTTGTTTGGTTTCCGAACAGAAAATAAATGGGGACGAGTTGGTAGGTTGTTAAATTGTTATGTTTTATTTTCCTCATGCATATTTTTAAATTTTTCTTAAAAAAACATATTATTATAAAAATATAGTAAATAGTAGTCCGCCGGTATCGGGAACAGGGTCCAATCTGGAGCCCTGCACGCGTAGCATGACCACCGTAGAAACGGGTTTCTTTGACGGAAGAATCGACAATATGACAGATTGTGAAAATAAATCTGTCAGAATCGAACCCAGGACCTTTTTACGGATGGGAAATCATCAAATGACTTGTCCCGCTCTGGGTGGAGTGGGAGGGAGTGTCAGACTCTTACTGACTAAAACCCATCCATGTTCCTTCTTTGCTCTTTGTGTTCCAGGGCCACGGTATCTCGTTCGAACAGTCTCGCAGCCCCGGCAGGCATCGGCCCTTGCGGGCCCCTTCCGATTAGCTACAGTTTACAGTCTTTAGTTACAATTGGTATTACTTATTGACCTTTCTCCGAGATTGAGTTTAGATGGACGATGTGTTTATCCGAGTACCTGATAACAGGAAATAGACCTATCAATATTAGGTACCATATTGGGCCATGTTTCATGTATCTTATCTACATTTATTGCCATAAACGGAACAAACAACGTCGATCGGAAGTATTGAGATATTTCATTTCCTGTGTTCATTTCCCTTATATCTTGCTGACAGTTTTCGGAAATGGACTATTGAAAACTGGCGAAGGTACTTATTTATTTGTCGGATATGTCAGGATTTATTCCGTAAGGCTGTGCATCATGTGTGCAGACGATGGGTTTCGTGCTATGAAGACACACTGGGTGCGATATACTCTAGCAAAGTTAACGAATTACTTGAGATTACAACTTAACACAATAACACGGGGCACAATGAATCGGGTACAGTTCCATCCAACTCCGCCGCGATCAGACATTGACTGTCGCCCTCGCCTCGAGCTGAACATCAGGGCTCTGTATAAACACGCTGGTGGTGTAGGTAGACTGGTAGGTCGCATCATGTCAACAGAGCCCACTGGCGTATTTGCCGATTCATTTTATGTCCGTACTAACGACCGAATCAGACATATTGATAAAAGTTACTGCACATACCTTTTTTTTTTGTTCACGGGGGGAAACCTTCAAAAGGCGACCGGTCTTTAGGGATAAGACCGGGTAGTGTGGGATTTCTGCCTCACTAAAACCACCCCGGTGGTCACCATCCGCACATGGGAGGAGGCACCGTTTCCTCTTAAAATACCTGTCTCTATGCAACGACTTTTGTTATGAAGTTATTCAAAATAAGGCTACGAAGACGTATGATCATCATGACAATTGCCTCTCTCTGTCCATCATCACTATGGCGACCTTTATAAAATTGCAATATTGCTGACATATTAATGTATGTAAAAAAAAACTAGTAGTACTGTGTCTGACTGCCTCGTTGGTCTAGTGGTTGCAAGCGCGACTACTGAGCATGAGGTCCTGTGTTCAATTTCCGGATCGGGCACTGTTATTGGATTTTTCCATCATGAATTTCGTAATTAATTAGCAGCCACGGAGTCAGGATTTGTGCACGGTTGATAGTAACAGGCTCGCCCCCTGTTACATGGGAATTAAACGTAACTGGCGAAATGTGGGTGTACTTGTTAGTAGTCCACCTCTGCTTAACCCTTTGGGGGTTACAAGGCATAATGCTATCTTTTGGAGTACTGTATCAGCCAACAAAAATTGCCTTTATAACGGCCTAAACAGAAATAAACAAAAAAGCAAATATTAATATCAAGTTAATTAATCCTACCTTTGAAACACCTACATACCATCCCACGACAACTGTTTTTCAAGCATATTATCCTTACTAATATTATAAATGCGAAACTAAGTTTGTTTGTTTGTTACCTTTTCACGCTTAAACCACTGAACCAATCATCTTGAAATTTTGCATACACGTTGTCAGGTGCACAGAAACGGACATAGGGTACCTTTTATCCTAAAAAAAGTAGTGTTCCCGAGGAAAACAACAATAACGTTCTTATGATAACAGATCGCGCCGTATCTTTCGAATCATGATTGAATTATTACAGGCAGAGTACAACCCGAATTGATTGATAACTTCTAAATTAACGCAAGCGAAGCCGCGGGAAAAAGCTAGTGAAGAATAAATTAAAACAAAAGAAATATTAATTTACTTTTTTCTTAGAACGTCTTTGTTTCACAGCCAATCTGTCGGATTGATCTCAGAGGGTTCAAGAGGGCTGAATGGTAGTAATTATGATGTTATTAGCTTGTTGTGAAAATGACGAGCGGAATAATTTTAATGAGATGTTTTTTTTTCTATTTAATAAAATCATACAGGGTGTAAACAGACCCTTCACGAAGCCGTCAACCAAGCATTCTGTACATCAAACTAAGTAACTTTACGCAAAAATTATTGCTGGGAAACGACTTTTTTTTTTGGGGTGAAAAATCAAGTTTTACGGTAAAACTCAATTTAACGCATTCAAAACATTGTGCTGATGGATGGATTGAATAGTACGGGGGTCGTGACGGTGTTTAAAGTAAAAATCTTACATTAAAAACATGTAATTGAAAAAAAACTTTAACAGTTGGAACTTTGACCCCCAATATCTCCGTAACTAGAAGGTTCCCAGGTATGGTCTAGAACAAAAAAATGATCGCAATGACGGGGCGAACAAGTGCCTTTCGGCTTCGTTAAGGGTCTTTTTACACCCTTTATTTGTGTGACAGCCATGCCTTGGAAAGTACGTTAAGCTGTTGGTCGCGGCTGCCATTTGTAGATCTTTGAAAGTCGTTACATGTAGACAAAAGCTTAAAAAATTTACCACCAGTCTTACCAAGGGGTATCGTATTACCCAGTGCTAACTGGGTTGTGGAGGTCAAATAAGCAGTCGCTCCATATAAAATACTGGTATTCAGATGTATCCGGTTAGACTGGAAGCTGACCCCAACATAGTTGGGAAAAGCTAAGGCAGATGATGGAGTTATTCTTGCTCAATCTTATTTAAATTGATGTAAAATATGTGTAGATGACGGATATATCATGGTTCCTTAAAGCCTGTATAACATAATACCACGCCTGTTATCCCCGCGTTATATTTAAGGCCCATATAATTGAGGGCGAGCCTATCGCCATCAACAGGACGAATCCAGACTCTGGCCGGGCTGCGACTGAGAAATCCTTGATGAAAAAATCCAATAACACTTTGACCGACTTGTCTGTATTTAAAGCTAAATTTTCAAAATTAAAATGTATTGTCTAACTAAAGACTGACGAATTCTAAGATAATATTCAGTAACGACTTATTCAAACACTAAACTTTAAAACCCAGCAATCAATTTTTGCATTTTAATAACAATAGCTCTAATGCCCATTGAATAAATTCAATCAATATCTTCAGGGAGTATGAATGGATTACGGCAGGAATCGAACACGACTGGGTCTTCGTAATCTGTGGCTGATTGTACCTACAGTGCTTTCATAGTTCATCTCTGGTTTTGCGTCACTGCGACATTGATCTTTATTTTTATAATGATAAGGTCGCTGTTAGGTTACTGCTACAAACAGATCTGTAAAAATCACAGTGATCTTAATTTTCGTCTACTTAAATAAGTTTGTAATTCATTTCACAAACTAACTATACACTGTGACTTTTTAGTCGTCTTACAACAGCCACTTCATGTATCCAATGACTACTAAGCATTCATAAAAATAAAACAGGTATTTATGAGATTTTAATAATTTAAAAATAAAAATATTATTCAATATTATGACGCATGACGTAGTTAAAACACCCCGTTGTGAGCGATAATCTACTGGGCTCGAGCGCTGAGCGCTATATTCTCTTGTTTGACACGAAAACATCATTAACAGGATGTTTCATATTTTTTTCTAATGTTTATTTATTTTTCTTTGTACCTATTACGGTAGGTAAAAAAAAATCACGCCTACAACTATTTTATGTCAAGCACATTGAGTAGACCACCTTTGTAAGACGACTAAAAAGTCACGGTGTATACAGAAACAAATTAAAACGATAAAAAAACCTAAAGTAATTAACCTAACAATAAACTAAAAAACGGCGATAAAAACTTTTCCTCAACGCTGTCAACTGGTAATGTGCCCAAGAGACTGGGGGCGTTGCCCCTTTGCATGGCAACACTTAGAGCCGAACCGGAGACGAGACGAGAAGATAGGAGATGTGTTTTAACCACCAATAGAATATCGTTATTTACACTTCTCGTCTCCGCTTAGGTTTAGTGGAAACGGTTGATCAGAGAGGAGAGATGTCTCGTCAGGGTCAATACACACCCAAGGGCAGCATGCATAATATTGTTTAGAAGTCTCGGCTCATGACGTCTCGCGGCGCTCGAGCGGCCGCGCGTCCTCAAACGAAAATATGCATTTCCTAATCGAGATAAAGTATAGAAGGCTTAACATTCAAACTGCGCTGACCGCTGCCACTTCAGTGTGAATTGACCCTAATTGATTAGACCAGCGGAGACGAGGAGTCGTAAGCGGCATGCAGTGAGCGGTGTGTTATGTGCGGTGAGCGGTGTGTTGTTTGCGGTGAGCGGTGTGTTGTGTGCGGTGAGCGGTGTGTTGTGTGAGGTGAGCGGTGTCCTGTGAGCGGCGTGCCGCTTTGCACATCTTCACACAGCTTCGATGGATACACCCGAGCTCTTACGAATCTTCTTTCATCTCCGCTTCGCACGTCTCCGCTCGTCTAAGCTTTGGTGGAGTCCAGACCAAAACGAAAAATACGAGTCTCGAGCCCGATTTAGATGAGAACTAAAACTGCATCATTAGATTTTTGTAAAATCAATATTCCTAGCCAGGAATCGAACCCGTTGATTAAGAAAAAAAATACACACTGTGTTATACACCATTCGATAGTCTCGCTAATTGGGATCAAATTGGGAAGTAATGACATGCGGCAAACTAACGGCGACCACTGGACCAACGAAGCAGTCTTAATAATATTATCTTTATCATAACTGCAATACCATATTACTTAGTTTTAATATAGTCTTGGAAAGAGCGCAGAAAAGTAAGGAGAGAACCCATCAAAGCCGCGAGCTTAAAACATTTATTCCAACATTTTTCTTGAACATAATATTAAAATCCAATGTCACTACAATCCAGGTCTGATAAAATCGGCCAAGTGCGAGCCGGACTCGCGCATGGAGAGTTCCATACCATCGTAGTAGCCCCCTTTAATTTTTAATTTTTATTAAGTTTTTTTTTGAGCGGCAACAAAAATACACATTCTGTGAAATTTTCAACTGTCTAACTATTATCGATCATGAGACACAGCCCGCTGACAGACAGACAGATGGACGGACGGACAGCGAAGGTTCATCATAGGGTCCCTTATTTGGTGACCCTTCGAGTACAGAACCCTAAAAAAGCACTGCAGGCTTAGTGCTGATCCTATTTCTACATAAAAATCTAATAGCAGACTGCTATCACCTGCAAATTTTTAATATTGTCAATCTGCTCGTTCAATTTATTTTTCAGCCTGTCAGTATTTATTTAATACTAGCTTTTACCAGCAGCTTCGCCTACGTGGTGTTCCAAAATCCTCCTACTGGAGCTCATGGCTAAATAATAACAGCCACACGGGTCAATATTCACGGATAAGCCGCGCTTGCCAAGGGCGGCCCGTGGATGTGTGAAAGATCTACAAATGACAGCCGAGACCAACGGAATTAATTAGCGGAAGCATAACAATTTGATATTTCCTAGAAAAGTTAAAAGAAACTTGGATAATTGTTTTATATTTAAGTACCTAAGTGATTTTATTAAGGGAAAGTTTCAGGGGGGATATGCTAAATAATTTAGTTTTTCTAGGTAAATACTTTGTTTAAACTGTTTTAGTTATTATTTTTACAAAAAATCAATCGATATCCCTCATCGCTGTTGTTTTTGTGATTGTTTTTACTCTTCATCACATTTTATTATAACGAAATTCTGTAAAAAAAAAGTCTGATTAAAATATATTACATTGTTGTTTTTTTGTTTATTATATTGTATCTCCACCATTTTAATCACCATTTTTTAAATTTATTTAAACAGCTTAGAATTTAAAAGGAAAATAAGGGGGAAAAGTGGAATAAACCAAAATGAAAAGGGGAATTTTAGGATTTTTTTTTATATTAGGGTTCAGTTTTCCCCCTGAAGGAAAACTGAAAAAATCTCTCAGGGGGGAATAGTGGAATAACTCAAAATGAAAAGGGGACTTTCTGGTTTTTTTTTACATTAGGGTCCAGTTTTCCCCCCTGAGGGGGATTCTCTCTGGGGGGAATAGTGGAATAAGCCGGCTTAACGTGCTTTCCGAGGCACGGAGGAAACTCGGTACTTAATGGATGGTCACCCATCCATAGACCAACCTATGCAAGCACGGCTTAACCTAAAGATCGACCCGAGCGGCTGTTATTATTTAGCCACGAGCTAATAAAGAATATTCTGTTCTATTATATTCTTATCCAGGTCATGGTCTCCCGTGTGCCATTTAACATTATCGAAACCCATTCAGCCGTTGAGTCATGAAAAGATAAGAAAATCAGACATACAGACAGAGAGATTATTACTTTCGCATTTATAATGTTATATGGATTTTCTCAAAGAGCTGTCTAGACATTTATGACAGAGCAAGTTATTAATGTTTCAATAAACGTAAATATTTACGCATATAAACTTATTTTATTGGCAAATAATCCGTAGTCAGAGATAGAAAAATCTAATCCAAATATGAAATAAGTAAAGAAAATTGATTTCATAATTTTTGTGGGGTTGGGAAAGCGCGACAGAGTAAGAGAAAATCGTTTTTGACAAAACTGAAATAAACTTCAAATCTAAGATATTAAATTCAGATTTTTGATGGGATTATGTAATGTTGCCTTGCTTTTTCCCGACTTTCTGGTCGTCTTTCGGTTTTTTCTGATGCAGCTTAATTCATCATCGTCATCTCCATCTCTCTCTCTTCTTCTTCATCTTTATCTCTTCTCTCTCTCTCTCTCTCTCTCTCTCTTCTTTGTTCCATGTTACTTTTTTCTTCTTCCATTCTCCCATGTGAACCGTCACACAATCATACACATTTTCTTTCATACAAGTCATCCATCGTTTCGTTTTTGATGCAGCTGAATTGTACCAGAATTTACATGAAACGCCTATCTGATCTCTTCAATCCAAGTAATGGGTAAAATGAAACCCTTTGTCTCTAGAAAGGCTTCAATTATGTTAGTCTTGTAAAAGTAATATCAGATTTTTAAAAGCAAAGACGTTTTCTCAAGGTCTATTTTTACTTTGCTATGAAAAACCTTTGTAATATGAAACTGCTTTCGGACTTTTGTACTAATTTTTTTTTTAAACAGGTTTACTATTTTCGTGTTGTAAGTATTGATGGTTTGACAGCATGGTTGGCGCAGTGGCTGAGCGATTGGCTGCTGCGCTGTGTGTCAGGGGTTCGATTTCCACAAATATTTGTATGGCCTACAGGTAGTTGTTCCGGGTCTGGCTGTTTGTATATGTGAGTTTAAATGTTTATAAACGCACCCACGATACATGAGAAATTTCAGTGTGGGGCAATGTTTTCTTTAAAAAAAAAGTAGTAAAAAAATCGTTTAAAAAGAATTACGGAATAATGGGACGGAGCATACATTTGTGCCTGATAAATATCGAACTGTACCCGCTACTTCATAATAGGGCTTTAAATAAAACTAGCCAAACGGATGCACTAAACCCCTTCATCGAATCTCTATTGATTTTATACTCCACCATTCATATTAAAGAAAATATCTCGACTTGGAATGTGAACTCGGCTATCATTGTGCCGATTGACGTTACGGCCAAGACCCTCGACGAACATCTGTTGAGACTCTCGCTAAGCTGTTGAACCAAGGACCTGATGCAGAAGGCAGTACTCCTCGATTCGTCCCGCATTGGAGGAGGTTCCTGTGTCTGGAGCCCTAATTACCGTAAGCTTGGACCCTACTCCCGATACCGGTGGACTACTTTAAAAAAAATGTTTTTTCCTATGTTTTTTTTTAGTTTAAAATTGTTATGAATGTGCAAAAAGGGCAAATAAAAGAAAAAAATACTTTTTAAGTCAAGTTCATAAAACTTACACCGCTTCATCTCATTTCAAAAGCGTATAAAAAAAATAAGCAAACTAAGTAAAAGTTACACAAGAAAGTCTACAAAGTTACAGTTAAGTTATAGTTAAGTTAAATGATTGGAAAACTTCGGTTTCAAAGTATCACAGCGCTTAACAATTTTAAAGGGTACAGTCACAAGCACCAATATGACACTTCTTTATTTTTTTATAACGAAATGGGCGTGCTCTTGACCTCGATTACGCGTGATAGAAAGCGATATTTGAGGTCTATGATGGAACGAGCGTGCCCAGAAGATGCCTATTCACTCTTGCTTTGAAGGCAGTCCTGTTAAATGAGGGAGTGAACACAGATGCCGCGAGAAAGTTCCACACTTTGGCTGTACGCATAATAAACGTAGAGGAGAAGCGCTTAGTACGAGTCGTGGACCAAGTGTGGATGGTACGCCGCAGTACATCTTCTAGTCCGGTGGTAAAAAGGTGGCTCACTTTCCAAAATTTTTGCGAGAAATAACGATTGTTACTTGGATATAGGATCTTTTTTATAAAAATATGACTTCCAGAATACTACGTTCGTAACAACATGAAATTTTAATCAGAACAGTAGGAGAAAAACGATTTTAAGTTGTTGTTAAGTTTTTACATATTGGTGCTCGTGACTGTACTTCCAATCAAATTGTAAAGTGGGCTGTTAAGTTATCCACTTAAGTTGTAACACAGCACGGCTATTGTTTAGCTTAGGAAGCGTTTAGTTCCGTAGAAGTAAGGCTTGGGGTCGCCACTATGTTTTAAAGCTATATTTAAGTTATTTAGCTTTGGGATTATGATGGCAAATAAAATTGTGGTAATTATTTGCCTTGACTAGTGATTTAGGAGCAACGTTATACAAACTGTAGTAGATTATTGGTGATAAACTTAATATATCATAAACTTTATATACAAAATAATCTATTACTACAGTACTGTCAAATTATTGATTAATCCTTACTAATGTAATAAATGCGAAAGTAAGTTTGTTTGTTACCTCTTCACGCCTAAACCACTGAACCGATCATCCTGAAATTTTGCATAAACGTTGTCAGGTGTACAGAAACGGACACTTTTCATCCACTTTTCAACGGTTACTTTTCATCCCGAAAAATAGTACTCTGTAAGTGTAAATGTAACATTGTCATTGTAAGTGTTACATTTTTTTACCTTGAAAACGCATTTTGACTCAGTGTACTTAATGGCAGGTTCAGTATATTTTCTGTACGAGATTTTTTTTAAAGATTTTAATCGCTACCAAGTACGAGAATTTCAATACTTTAGTTTACTTTTTTTTTTCTACCCACAAGCAAAACAAGAAGGTTACCACTTAGCATGATGCTGCAAATCAGCATCATCAGACTGCGACAAGAAGGTTACCAACCTTCTTGTCGTGCAAGCTGTCAACTTGTGTTGTATTTATAAACATTTTTAAGTTTATTGTTTTTTTTTTTGTAAATTTTCATGCACATCATGTCTGCGACAATTTTTTTTTCTTCTTTATTTTCATTGTTGTGGTATGTATGGTGCAATTTTTCTCATTTCAAAAGGAAACACGCTACATCGATATACAAATAACTGCAAGTTACACAGTACTCCTTCCTCTTCAAACTGTAAAGTTAAACTTTTACAAGGCTTCACACGTTTATTACGTACACCGTACAGCGTCCTATGTAAACACAACTCCCGGTATACGAAGACAGATTACCCTGGAACTTGCTCGCATGCGTTCATGCGCCGAAGTTCGTTCAAACAGAACTTAGCTCATTTAGATTGCTCGCAGTTAAATGCATCGTGTGCGTTACTATTTTAGCGTCGTATTTAGAATTATGTTGGCATGTTTTGAATTAATTCATGCATAGTCATCATGAATCGGCAGACCTCGTAGAAGATGGCGGGACGACCTGGACAAAACCAACGACCAGTGGCCCACATTAGACCTGGATTGAAACAACTGAAAGTCATGGGGAGCCTTTGCCCAGCAGTGGGATGATGCAGGCTAACAGTATCAGTATAGTCATCTAAGGAGCTCGTTGCTAAATAATAACAGCCGTACTGGTCGATCTTCAAGGTTAAGCTGCGCTTGACAAGGTCGGTGTGTGGATGGGTGACCATCATTACGTACCGGGTTACCTCGTTTCTCGGAAAGCACGTTAAGCCGTTGGTCCCAGCTGTCATTTGTAGATCTTTGACACTCGTTACAGGTAGTCAGTGGGCCTAAAGTCTGACAACTAATCTTACCAAGAGGTATCGTATTACCCAGTACTAATTGGGTTGTGGAGGTCAGATAGGCAGTCGCTCCATGTAAAATACTGGTATTCAGCTGCATCCGGTTAGACTGGAAGCCGACCCCAACATAGTTGAGAAAAGGCTAGATGACTATGTTTTAATCCTACTACAAAAACCTCGAATTACCTGGGACACAATACCGACTCAACACGCTTTTACAACGGATTACTGTCACCCTCAGTATATGATATTTTTAGAGGCAGTTTTATTTCGCACCTGAACCCGTAATAACGAGTAATGGCCGCGCTAACAGACTTCGCCTGGGGACGACTTGTTGCACGTCGAGTCGAGAACGACGTGTGATAAATATGAGAAAAACACGGGATTTTAGACTGTGTGGATTTCAATCTGTGCGAATTTTGCACAGTGTTTTGGGGTGCAAATTATGTGCACGATTTAAAAAGAAACAATAGGCTATTTGACAACAACGAAAAAAATATAAATATATTTAGTCCGTCAATTAGATCACCAAAAAATGTTGGACATATTCTTTTTTTCATTTTCTTTTGTCACATATTCAAAAAATTACGACGATACAGAGCGCATCAAATTTCAAGAGAGAGAGCTTGTGCCGTCAATAAACAGTAAAAAGTAACAGAAATTGTGACGTCACGCGAGATTTCAACGCGCTGTATCGTTGTCATTTTTCGTTTACATGACAAAAGAAAAAATACGTGTCCAATATTCTTTGATAATCTAACTGACGGACTAAACAGATTTTTTGATAATCTAACTGACGGACTAAACAGATTTTTTCCGGGAAAATACCCTATTACTTAACCTATCTTAATTTCGGACATTATTATGATACTTTTAGAGACAAAAACGAAAATACTTAACAAAACATCAAGGCTATATTTCGCGCTTGAACCCGTAGTAACGAATAATGGCCACGCTAACAGACTTCACCTGGGGACGACTTGTTGCGCGTCGTGTCATGAACGACGACGTGTGATAAATATGAGAAAAGTACCGGCTGATTTGAGGTTGTGTTGATTTCAATCTGTGTGGATTTTGTGCTGTGTAAATAGAAACAGTTAGGAAAATGTTGTGAGGAAAGTTTTGAGCGTATGGAACTCAAATGGAGTTGGGCAGGACACATGGCAAGGCGTGGTGATGGCAGGTGGAGTAAAGCTGTGACGGAGTGGCGTCCAAGAAATGGAAAGAGAAGTGTTGGTCGTCCGGCGGCGAGATGGGCAGACGATATTGTTGCCATGGCGGGAATATCCTGGATGAGGCTGGCACAAGACCGTGGAGCTTGGCACAAACAAAGAGAGGCCTATACCCAGCAGTGGGTGAAGTCGGGCAGTGGATGATGATGATGATGAAGTTTTGAGTATGAATGTGGATGGGTATAAGAGTAGAGGAAGACCAAAGAAACGATAGATAAACTGTGTGAAGGATGATATGGCAAGAATGGATGTGTCTGATGAGATGACGAGTAATAGAGAAGTATGGAGGAAGACGCCATGCTGCGCCGATCCTAAATGAATTGGGATAAGGGCAAGAGAACGATGAAATCGAAACAGTTACTAATTTAGTTTCTGACTAAATTATGGTTACTTATTTATTTAAACTTCATTTACAATAGTGGTAAATATGCGGACTTAATGCCACAAGGCATTCTCTACCAGTCTACCTTTGGGTTAAATAAGAAAACATTGTAATAGGGTACAAAATAAATATCTAAAGAATTAATTTCTTATTTTTGTTTTTTTGGTTATGACTGGTAATGGACAAAGACTGACACAGTCTAGAAAGAGACTAATAAAGGAAAATGAAAAATATCTGTAAAATGATGAATTGCAAAACTGCACAGTTTCATTCTCCACAGTACTATTTAAACTGTAGCTATGTTTAAAAAATAAACTTGAACTTTACAACCCGTTGCTTTCCAAATTAAAAGGTCCTGGTGCTACTAGGAATGTTGCAATTACAATCTGTGTTAATAGAAAATTCTAACAAGCGCTTTGTTTTTATATACTTGTTTTACACTGCAATAAAGCAATATACATACAATCTTTGCAATATAAGTTTTTAAACTGTCATGGTCACTAACATTATCATTAACACTAGAGACAGGATATTTACCACGTTTACTGTTAGGTTTGAGTTCTTTTTTTATTTAAAATTTTTCCCAACGAGTCACACTGTGACATGTTACAGTGTGACTCGTTGGGAACAATCCATATTATGCTATTTGTTTGATATTTAGTAACTGCGCCCGCTACCGAGCCCGCGAGTTAACGTGAACAAGCCAATAACCCAATTCTGGGTTAAGCTCGCCATTGTACATAAGCTATGTTATTGCAATTTGTATGTATATTTTTTGTTTTTTTTGTGTGCAATAAAGAATAAGAATAAGATTAACAAGCCCTTAATGTGAACCTTGAAGATGTTCCCGCATGCCCTGCTAGCTACGCCCAATTACAGTATTACGATGTGTTTTTAGCTTTAAAATGGAAGAGAAACAACTAAGAAACGTGACATTGGGCTTGTTGAGGTAAATAATGTATGTAGTTATTTCTTCAAAATTCACATTAACGAAAGAACATCACTATGGTACTACTAATTGGGTTCTGATTGGTGCAGCAGTTCATCTGTGGTTTTTTTAACGTTTAAAATAAATGCCTTAAAACTCTATGACTTACTTCTGAATCCCTATGGTACCAAGGTTTGATTCGACATTACAACAACACAATATAACCTCGTCACGACATTTTCACGACTAGTCAGAGCGCTTTTTTTTTTTTTTTACGGATGTGAAATCATCAAATGATTTCTCCCGCTCTGGGTGGAGTGGGAGGGAGTGTCAGACTCTTACTGACTAAAACCCATCCATGTTCCTTCATTGCCCTTTGTGTTCCAGGGCCACGGTATCTCTTTCGAACAGTCCCGCAGCCCCGAACCAGCATGCCTGAGAGATATTTCTCGACGGCATGTAGAGCCATGACCCCATGGGTGGTATTAAAACTCTGACACCGGTTTAGTCAGAGTGCTTATAAGTACAAAATTAACAAACCAATTTTGCATTTTAATTATCTAGCTACAATCACATAACTCTAAATACACAAAAGGAAATGACGTCAGAAAGACGAAACTTTACCGCAGAATATCCATTTCTCAATAATTTTCCGAAACATCAACACAAATGTATTAGTAACGAGATTCGGTAAATCTGTAATCCAATTTGAATCTTAAAGCGGATTGATATTGATTTACATTGGTGAATGGGTCCGATTTACATTAAGATATTCTTATCAAGTCGAATTTGTTTGTACATTTTGGTATTATTATGATAAGTTATGAAAAGCTGATTATAAATATCTAACCAGAGCTGCCTGTCTCGTTGATATTGCTATAGTGGTCAAAAAGGGAATTGTTGAGGAAAAGATTTCAGGTTCGATCTCCAAGTCAGGTAAAATGTTATTGGGTTTATCCAACTAGAATTTACAATTGTTTACAAACTAGCTTATGCCCGCGGCTTCGCCCGCGTGAGTTCGATAATTGTCCCACGGGGTCATATTACCGGGATAAAAAGTGTTTTAATCCAGGTTATAAACTATCTGTGTGTCAAATTTCATCCAAATCCGTTCTGTAGTTTTTGCGTGAAAGAGAAAAAAAACATCTATCCATCCTCACAAACTTTCGCTTTTATATTATTAGGTATAGTTATTTACAAACTATAAACGAACTTAAAATCGTAAAAATATTCACATACAGAAAAGGAGAAAAGCAAAAGGCGTCAAAACCTCGTCCACATCGAAGTCGACAAGAATAGTAGTACCCTTTATACACATTTTTAATTATTATTTTATGTTTGTTTATAATTTGTAAATACTCATTAAAATAAAAACATTTAGTGCATATTTACGGCAAAAGTGAAAATATTATCATTATCTAAATAATTAAACAATACCCAGCTAGATAGAAAATAAAACTAGAATTTTAGTTAGCAGTCAGCGTCTAGTTTCCTACCAGGAAATGTGGTTGAAGCGGAACTATTGAGTATTAGGTTTTATTTGTACAAAGTCGAGCAAAGAGTTATTGGATTTTCCTAATGGGAAATATTTAGCCGCAGTTTCTGCGTTATGTCCGTTTTATGACAAATGACTCGCTTCCTATTCCATATATTTTTATGGGACTTGAAACATGATGTTTGGCTCTTACATAATTCATCTAATACGTAATAGGGACCTAGAGGAGCTCGTGGCTAAATAATATCAGCCACTCTGATCGATCTTTAGGTTAAGCCGTGCTTGCCTAGGTTGGTCTGTGGATGAGTGACCACCCTTTACATTCCGAGTTTCCTCCGTGCCTCGGAAAGCACGTAAAGCCTTTGGCCCCGGCTGTCATTTCTAGATCTTTGACAGTCGTTACAGGTAGTCAGAGGCCCAAAAAGTCTGACAACCAGTCTTACCAAGGGGTATCGTATTACCTACTACTAACTGGGTTGTGGAGGTCAGATAGGCAGCTGTCCATGTAAAATACTGGTATTCAGCTGCATCCGGTTCTACTGGAAGCCGACCCTAACATAGTTGGGAAAAGGCTAGACAGATGACGTAATAGTGACGTACCTACTGTAAAATAAAACGGAACCCTCTGTCACATGACAGTCATAGTTTTATCTCTTTTCAGCATGAATGATTCACATATCCTTGTCTCACTCACACTGCTTTGCTGATAAATGCTGTTACAAAATTTTATGCAAAAATATTCGACCAAAAACATTGAAACCCTCATTTTCTATCGTCCTTGGGATACATTTTATTCTTCAAGTCAAAGCGGTTTAAATCTAATAGAAAATTAACGAAACCCGCATTAAGGATAAAAGTGAATAATTAATCAGTTCGAATCAATGCGTACCCTCATCAAAATTATATCGGTGCGTCACAGGCAGCACTCGTCGATCGATTAAACGGCAAGAGTTAGTTAAAGGTACCAAAGTACTCACCAGGTAGCTCCAAAAAGTTGGACGTCCTCCGCTGTCGACCCCTCATAGTGTTCTGAAAGTTCAGCGGCCCAATGTCTTCCACAGAGTCGCAGTTTGACATGGTAGATTCCCTCGAACCTCGTCTACTCGCCAAGTACGCCAAACCGCCTTTCATGGACCCTCTACGCATTGGAGAACATGGTCTGCTGATGCTGGTGGATCGCGTGTGAGGAGTATCATCCGTCATGTCTGTCAAATCTGATGTCGATTTTCGACATATCTTCGAGGAAATCGTAGTACACTCATCGTCAACGTCATGAAGGATCGCAGAAGGTGTTCCAGGCATCGCGTCTGTTGAGTCATCAGTGTGACTGGACACTATACTCGGTGACGTCACCATCCTCGGTGAGCTTACTGTGGAAGTAGAACTGTATAGTTTCCTCGTGTGCTTAGGGGAGACGTAACCAGGGTTCGTGTGTATGTGCACAGGAGGCGGTTTTGGCGACCTGGACTTCTCCCGACGACTATGCTTAAGGGACGCGGTATACTGCAGGCTGGTTCTGTCCACGCAAGGACTGGACCGTCCTGATGGGGACTTTTGGGGGAAGTTGAAGTGCCTTGGGGACATTGGGGATCTGTGCCCATGGGCTATAGGCGACTTTGGGGGTTGGTTATGCTTGTCATAGCTGCAGCCAGATTGAGGGGTATAGTAGCCTGATGAAGAAGTGCTGGATGCAATGGAAGGACTTTTCTGGGGGAATATGAAGTGGCGAGGACTTTTTGGAGTGTGTGGTTTGGGAGAAAGAGGTGGATAACCTCCGGGGCTGTTGACAGCCATCTCGATCACTTGAACTTTCACTTGGGCACCATTTCACTGGTCATCTGGAAAGATAAAAAAATAGATGTTATTATTAAGCTTTGGTGGAAACAAACGTATTTCTATCGAATATAATATTTTTATACCATTATATCGATTTTCATTCATTCTTATTATATAGGTACCATTTCAAATATTTATTAAGAGAAAAAATACTTTTTCATCGTATATCGAATAAAATAATACAGATATGATATACGTAACATAGACTATGGTGTTCAGCCACGTGAATCAACTTTTACTTATTTTCGATGATATTCGAAAAACCGCGAAAAGGTGGAATGTACGAGTACATTTTAAATACATCATATAAGGTCCCTTTAAAGTTTTTGAGGAGTATTTGAAACAGGATCGATTGGCACCAAAAAAAAATGGGAGAAATTGCTATTTTCTTGCTCACTGTATTTTTTTTTTAATTATATGATGGCCGACCTGGGAATTTTTGATCCCCATATCAAAAATTCCCAGGTCGGCCAAAGTGTTATTGAGTTTTTCCATCACGAATTTTTCAGTAGCAGCCACTTTCAAGTAAAATTATAGATAGTCTCTTAAAATCATTTTCGTGTATCTGCAACGATTAGGATAGTTCCCTTTAGTGCCCCGCTGAAAGTTTCCATCCATATTTAATTACCAGACACTTTCTCTAAATAAACCAAAATAGAGAACCCAAACTTAAAACATCGCATACGCGCCCCGTACCCGTGTGTGAAATGGAACATAAACCTTAAACACGAACATACACGCACCGTCCCCGTGTGTCCGTCAATATAAACAGAAGTTGCCTGTCAAACCGGACCGAACCGTATTCAAACTTGTCCGGCCCGTCTCCGGGAATTACGACGAAACTTCCGAAGGGACTCGACGGTTGAAATAAAACTTATTTCAAAGACAAAGTTGGTAAGATCATTGTTTTTTGTTTTGTATCTTTTTTCTGTTTTAAGCTGAGTTATTTGTTTTGTGAAAAATTGTAAGGAGATTTTTTTCTTGAGTTTTTTGTAACTTTTTTTTTTGTATGCGAATAGCTAAAAGTAGAGGAAATAAAAACCGGCCAATTGCGAGTCGGACTCACGCATGAAGGTTTCCGTACCATCGTTTTAGGAGAGTCCCCTTTTTTAATTTATTTCCAGTTTTATTATTTGTTGTTACAGCGGCAACAGAAATACACATTCTGTAAAAATTTCAACCGTCTACCTATTACGGATCATAAGATTCAGCCCGCTGACAGACAGACGGACGGACAGACGGACAGCCAAGACTTAGTAATAGGGTCCCGATGGCTACTATTGGGTACAAAACCCTAAAAAATGACGGATGGGCTGTGTGAAAAATGGTCATGGCCAAAAAAGGGGGGGGGGAGTGGTTACTGAGATGATGTCTACGAAAATTACGCCAGGAAGAAGACATACTGCGCCAACCAAAAATTAATAAGCATAATTGCATGAGAACCGAAAGATGTCCACTGCTGGACATAGGCCTCCCTCAAGTGTCGCCACATTGACCCGTCCCGTCTGTCTCGCATCCAGCGGATCCCCGCAACATCCACCGGATCATCGGTCCACCTAGTGGGAGGCCTTCCAGCGCAACGTCTTCCGGTTTGCGGCCGCCACTCCAGAACGTTTCGGCCCCATCGGCCATCCTTTCTGCGAGCAATGTGCCCTGCCCACTGCCACTTAAGTTTGGCAATTCTTCGGGCTACGTCGGTACCCTTGGTTCTAGATGAGTTATGTTAAAGCCTCTCAAGAATTGATTTACCGTCTTATGTAATAAATAATAACGTTTATTCTCCATTGTAGCAAGACTGAAAGCAAATCTGATATTTAGACACGCATGATGGATAAACCGATTTGATGGATTAGGCTAATAAACATAATCCGACATTTTATTAAAGTAGAAAGCTCATTATTCTTTTTTGAAATCTTTATCTTAAGATGGATTACGACTTAGTAAACAAAAGCATTAAAATACTGAAAAAATATTGTTCAGAATTAACGACTGAAATTCAAGAAATTTTGGTACCTACAAGCAATTCTGGCTGGCAAGTAACCTCATAGAAGATGGCAGGACGATCTGGACAAAATCAGCGACCAGTGGTTTACATTGGCCTTGGATCGAAACATCTGGCAGTCATGGACGGAGCCCTTTGCCCAGCAGTGGTATGATGCTACCAGTAACAGTAACAAACAATTCTTGCCTGTGTGTCTGTCTATCTGTCTGTCTGTCTCTGTATAACGCTTTATGTCACACGGGTAGATTATGGGCTGGGTTGATCTCACGGGAGCTAGCGCCATTTCTGAGTATCCCCATGCTCAGCAGTGCACGACTGCTGAGCATGGGCCCTGCTTGCTGCCCTGCCCTAGATTCGATTCGCGGGTAAAAAGTGATATTGGGTTTTTCCATCAGGAATTTCTCAGTAGTAGCCCGGAGTTTGGAAGTTGATGGTATGATACCCTCGTGCCTCGGTGAGCACGTAAAGCCGTTGGTCCAGCGCCTGATCTCTCTCCGGTCGTGTCGAACTGCCGTCACATCGGACTATAAGAGTGAGGTGTGCCTGCGCACACACTTGTGCACTATAATACGTATTACGTCCTGCGCCGATGGCTAATCTCCGCTGAGACCAAAACGGTCAAGAGGGTCTATACAATGTGTAAACGGACCTTTCACGAAGCCGTCAACTAAGCATTCTGTACATCAAACTAAGTAACTGTGCGCAAAAAATATTGCCGGGAAATGATTCTTTTTATATGATATTAGGAAATAGAAAGAGTTTATTTACACCCTTTATAATTCCTAATATCAACGTGGATGATACCGCAGGTAAAAGCCAGTAGGAAATAATGTTTGTTCTGCACTGTATAATGATTAAAAACACAACCTTACTAATTCTATTACCCATAGTACATTCCAGTAACAGTAAACCCACAGCAGTCTCTAGTTTGCCTCATCCTGATTAAATAAACGTCAGCTGTCGAGTGTTGCAGCTAATCTACGTGATAATCCCCGCACATGCGACGCGACCGGCCGCTCGCACGTCTCGGCCGTTAATGCCATTAATACGGTCACTATACACCCCACCACCGAGTAGTACGAGACAGTTATCGTAAATACCCACATAAATGTTTGCTGTATTCGAGTTTTATGATGTTCTTTTTGTGTGTATGCTAAGTTGTCTAAGCATATTATTATAGAGGTACGAAGAACATGGTTGAAAACTTCTTAATTGCCGATTAAAAAAAAAAATTAAAGCTCCTCTACAATGGTACAGAATCCTTCACGAGGCCAAAAGCGTTAATGTAAAGCAACCACGTGACCTACCATCATAGATTTTGGGACATTTTAAGCCCCCAATAATGTTTAACAGTGAACCAGCTAAGAAATATTTCCTTTTCAGCAACTTTTATTGTGACAAGGCACACGCCCTAGTTGACCATTGACCAGTATCAGAGATCTTGACATCCGTTTATGTTTACGAGTGTGACGACTGTCATTACTTTACGCTAGATTAAACTTGGAATTTACTACGTCTTATGTCCAAGTGTAGTCTTAGGGTTGGCGAAAGTTGGTTCGGAATTCGGCCTTGGAAAAAAAAAAAATAAACATCTCAGGGCTGAATCACGGGCTAATAGTACACCCACATTTCACCAGTTATGATAAAGTCCCATGTAATAGGGGGCGATAGGGGGCCAATCGCCTGGGTACAGGTCCAGACTCCATAGCTGCTACTGATGGAAAAGCTTTGTCCGACCTGGGAATCGAACCCAGGACCTCTTGTTCAGCAGTCGTGCTTGCGACCACTAGACCAACGAGGTAGTATAATTTTAATTTGATTAATAAATTTGACACAAGTGAAACTTATGCAAAATCTACAAATTACTCATCAATAACTTCTACAGATAAACGTACCATGACCCCATTCTCGTGCAAACTATAAGAACTTAGTTATTTTAGCATAGTCAATATCAAATATTTGCAGAATCCTTTGCAAATAGCAAAACCCTTTATAATATTATTACGTACATTTAGCACGAAAACATACACGAAGTTTGGTTTCGGCCAAAACTAAAATGTTGGGATCGGCTGGTTTTGGCCTTCGGCTATCAGCAAAATATTGACTTAGAGGCAAGCACTAGCAATATTTGCACTCGCAGTAAACTAGCGATTTTAATTTCACGCTTCATCCATAATGTTGGGAAAACGTTATTTTCTAGTTGTCGCATCAGAAATAACCTTTAACGGATAGTGTGAGGTATTTACTAATATATTTTGGGTTATATGTGTTATACAACAAAACAGTCAGCCTACGTTTTGATGAAAATAAACCCTCACATGAAAAATATCACTTCGCTATTTGAATCGGATTCTATTAACAATTTCAAAAAGTCCCGTCCAAATCGGTCCGGCTGTTTCGGAGACTAGGCGGAACAAACAGACAAACAGACAGATAGACAGACAAACCGATAGATAAACAAAAATTTTAAAAAGTTTTTGTGTTATTATTCTTATTTATGTATTTAATAAGTGCCTCTACATATAAAAAGCGATATCTACTCAAGGTCCTTTAAAAAGCAACTAAAAAGTTTCCTGTTGATTAAGTGTCTTTATGCTGTTGAAGATCTGTAACGAAATTCCTATATTGTATTTTATTGTTGTATTTATGAATTATTGTAATATTTTAACGTGTTTTTGTTTTCTTCTTTTCTCCTTGTGTAATTTTTATTTTTTATGTAATTTCAGATACAATCTAGTTCACGAATAAATGACTATTATACATTCAGTAAAAAGCTATTATTTCAAAGTTACAAACAGACACTCCAATTATATTTATTTGTTTGTATAGAAGATACACAAGCCACGATACATCCAAAAAGAACCAACTCTATCCAATCCAGATTTCGTCGATACTCGTTACCCTGGCGGCGCAAAAAACAACATGACAAACCAAAAATGAAGTTGCCGAGGCGCTGATAGAATCCTCTGGTCGGATTTGTACGGCTGTAGAGAGTTCAGCTCAGCTTTCATATTTTTTGTAACCGGCCAGGTGCGACTCGACTTTTATGTAATAAAATATGGTGTGCACACGAATGGTTCCGTAGCTCTGTACAATATTTATTTAACACTAAAATCGGCGATTAAACTCGTTTCTTGTATGAGGGCCCTTTAATTTTTATTGACTTATTTTATTTTTATTTATTGTTGCTGTAGTGGCCAGTTATACACGTAATATGAAAAAAAATTGTGTCGATGACAGTTCAAATTGAGTCAGTCCAAAATTTGGCGACGAGTTTGGCACTTTCATTAGCGTCTATCAGCTCCTGTGATGTGCAGGACAGGCAAGATATCAAGTGTCCCATCGGTTTGTAAACAACATCATATTTACACTCCAATGCAGAGTCATCTATCTCCACCTGACTGAATTTTTCTTGCTTCAGCCATTCTATGTCCGGAGTTTATTTAAAGACTTCCAGGTCAGCCATGGCAACTGGTGTACAGGTGGGAGATTTTCAGCAAGTGGCACAAATGGGTTGGGTAGGGAAACAGTTGCTCGTCACAGCTTCAGTCTTTTCTTAGAGCGTTCGCCAATGAGCGGGGGGCAAACACTTTAAAAACTGATCAAAAGATGCAGCCCTGTGACAGACGAACAGACAGCGGAGCCTTAATAATACGGTCCCGTTGGCACCCTTTGGAAACGGAACCCCAAAAGCTCTACCAGTATAGTTGGTTTAGATGCAAATGCAATTGGACAGCCATAAGCCTTGTCGATCCGCTCCCTTTTATGTGAACAGTTCGCATGGCTGGTTGTGTAAATGTCTCGGTGAATTAGTTTTTCTGCATTCTGGTTTCGCTGATGGATAGGTAGACTTAGGCTTTATGGTATACAAAAATTGGGCGTAGATGAATAAGAATAAGAAATTTTATTTGCTAAAACAAGTGTATACATACAGAATTAAAATAACCAGGGTGTAAGCGGACCCTTCACGAAACCGTTTACCAAGCATTCTGTTCATCAAACTAAGTAACTCTACGCAAAAATTATTGCTCGGAAACGACTTTTTTGTTTTGGGGTGAAAAATCACGTTTTACGGTAAAACTCAATGTTACCCACTCAAAACTTAGTGCTGATGAATGCTTTGAATAGTAAACGGGTCATGAGTTAATAAAAGTAAAGTTAAAACCTTAAAAAGTGTTTTTTTTTTTAACTTGTGAAAAAATTGGAACTTTGAAAATTGTAACTAGAAGGTTCTCGACCCCCGTCATGACGGGGAGAACAAGTGTCTTTCGGCTTCGTTAAGGGTCTTTTTACACCCTTTATACACGTATATTCTGTGACATTATCATGAATAGCATGTCTTATCCACTCCTAATTTGTAGTCCTTCTCTATTGTGTTTAGGTTAACGGCTTCATGAAGGGTCTGTTTACACCCGGTATTATAATATCACTTATATCATTACTAGTTTACACTTTGATCACCAAAGCCGACAATGTTAATTGGTCATGATTGAGCCAGTTCACTAATTGCCTACATAACGTGTGGTAATACACAATACACATAATAAGGTTTAATATGATTTCATTAAGATGTTGAGTAAGGAAGGGATTTGGGTAATTAGGTAATTAAAAGGGTTCCTTTGAGGCCATCATTGGGTTTAGAAATCTTTGGAGAAGAGAAGAAAAGAAATTAGTTTGCTATTATTCTGTATATGTAAATGGACCCTTCACGAAGCCGTTAACCAAGCATTCTGCACATCAAACTAAGTAATTTCATGCAAAAATTATTGCTGTGAAATGACTTTTTTTTTGGGGTGAAAAATCAGTTTACATTAGGACTCACTGTAACGCATTAAAAACATTGTGCTTATGGATGGATTGAATAGTACGGGGGTCGTGGAGGTATTTAAAGTAAAGTTCATAGATTAAATACATGTATTTAAAAAAAAACTTGTGAAAAAGTTTGGTCCCCAATATTTCCGTAACTAGAAGATTCCCAGGTATAGTCTAGAACAAAAAAATGATTGCAATGACGGAGAGAACAAGTGCCTCTCGGCTTCGTTAAGGGTCTTTTTACACCCTTTATGAGAAAAGATGGATGGATTGTGTGGGGAATGAGTAAATGATGCCGTGACGTCTGACAGGGGAGAATGGAAGAAGAAAACGTGTTGAGGTCAGGAAGATGATGATGATTCTGTTTATCCCAGTGAATGTTAGGCTACCTCAGTCATTAGCTGCTGGAGATGTCGTTAAAAGCGTATCGTATTTGTGTAACAACATTTAACAGAACTGACATAAGTGTTTCGCTATTTCCATTATATACATCTGCGTTTAATTTTCCATCCTATGGTGGCTGTACACTCTCGGCTGAGAACTCTCTTTATGTCTCGCAAAGAACCGACTCGGGACGGAGAGCAAGCGAGGAAAAAGAGACTAGATGAGCGGTACTATGTACACTCTCGCACTCACCTCGTCCTGACTCGGAGTGTTTAGACGAGAGAAGGTACTGCCACCATAAGCTTGGGTCTAGTTTTGAGCGGACTTAAAACTAACATAACATAATCACGCCTGTAATTCCCAAAGGGTACGGCGTAGGTGTACCTAACAAGTAACATTTCGCCAGTTATGTTTAAGTCCCATGTAATAAATAGGGAGCGAGTCTATAGCCATCAGCCGGGCACAAATCCAGACTCCATGGCTGCTACTGAGAAATTATTGATGGGAAAACCCAATAACACTTTGCCCGACCGAGGAATTGAACCCAGGACTTCATGTACACCAGTCACGCTTGCAACCGAGGCAGTAAAACTAAATATGACAACATGCAGTTTTGCATAACATTTATAGTCTGAGAAATATTGATCGGACAATATCCGGGCGGGACAAAAAACTAGCAATTTCCGGAGAAATCCAGACTGATGGTAACCCTAGGCACAGCTAACGTTTCTCATTTGCACGTTAAGTCTAAACTAAACGATGGAAACTAAAGTTGTTAGCATCGATTCTTGGAACAAGAAATTGATATCGTTCCGAAGGCTTATATTTCAGACTTTATAATGATGGCTCAACTATCTACAAAGAACCTCTGAAGCCTGTTTACACGGAGAGGGTTTATCGCCCGGTTTGTGATGAAAAAGTGCTTGCGAGTCAAATAAAAGTATAAATAAAAAAAAACATATTTTAATATTATATCATACGGGTCGCGACAGGCAATATCATTCTTGAGATAAATTCTTTCAGTGTAATTAATACTGATAACGGGATATTTAAATATTAATATTAGTTTCTGAATCACTTCCATATTTGTTTCTATCAATGAAAACTTATACACTAGTGTTAGTAACATTTATTCTAAACTGCGTGAGGCACACCGATCCTGGGGAATGTCTACTTGACTGCCAGCAGTCGTATCCATCGCCCTAAGATCGGAGAGTCCCACCTATCAGCCAACGTTCTAAGAATAGTGTTGGGGCTGGCGTGAACGCGGCATAGCAGAGATGCGCATCTCTTGCGCATAATTTGATGGCGCGGTTGGCGCAGTGGCTGAGCGATTGGCTGCTGCGCTGCGTGACGCGGGTTCGATTCCGGCACGGAACAAATATTTGTATGATCTTCAAGTAGTTGTTCCGGGTTTGGCTGTTTGTATATGTGAGTTTTAAATGTTTGTAAACGCAACGTTTTTTTTTAAAAAAAAAGAAAAAGTAATGGTTGAAAAACTATCAACGTCCGCGTTGGGAAACATGCCGGACGCGCTGCAAAAACACGGCAGCCCCATCAACACCCGGAACGTGTTGTTATATTGTGTGCGCAGGCCACTATATGCCCTTTGCGTAAAGTTCACCCACAGGCAGCATTTACCTTGTTTACATTTTAACAACAGCCGCTCGGATCGATCTTTAGGTTAAGCCGCTTGCCTAGGTTGGTCTGTGGATGGGTGACCACCCATTACATACCGAGTTTCCTCAGTGCCTCGGAAAGCACGTTAAGCCGTTGGTCCCGGCTGTCATTTGTAGATCTTTGACAGTCGTTGCAGGTAGTCGGTGGCCCAAAAAGTCTGACAACCAGTCTTACCAAGGGGTATCGTATTACCTAGTACTAACTGGGTTGTGGAGGTCAGATAAGCAGTCGCTCCATGTAAAATACTGGTATTCGGCTGCATCCGGTTAGACTGGAAGCCGACCCCAACATAGTTGGGAAAAGGCTAGGCAGATGATGGCATTTTGTTTCGAGTTCCAACAAATAGTTAACATGGTAAATATAACGATTTCAGTGTTATTGATAGTGTTAGTAACCATGTTAAAAACTTAAAATTCTTTCGGTGTAAATGAGCTTTTATGCTCACAGTCAACCTGTGAGCTGAAAGCTCATATCGACGATGATTCATTTACACTTAAACTTAAAACAGCAAAAACATTAATGCACATCACACTTTGTACAGACGACAGCAATCAGGCTACTACAATCTGTTAAATGTCTTAAATAGATTTTCAACTTTATCGCTAAAGCATTAGGTTCAAGGTTGATTAGAAAAATTTGACAGTTTCGGGTAGCTTGATGTGATGGCGTCTGTACGAAAAAAGAGTGACTAATTATTTTAATACTAGCTGTTCCCCGCGACCTTCGTCCGCGTCAAGTTATTAAAAATACAATTTTCCCCGTTTTTGCAACATTTTTCATTGCTGCTACGCTCCTATTGGTCGTAGCGTGATGATATATAGCCTTTAGCCTTCCTCGATAAATGGACTACCCAACACTGAAAGAATCATTCAAATCGGATCAGTAGTTCCAGAGATTAGCGCGTTCAAACAAACAAACAAACAAACAAACAAACAAGCAAACAAACCCTGCAGCTTTATAATATTAGTATAGATAAAGTATAGATGGGTAGTCCCAGTTTTATCTAAAATTTAATATTTTTGAATTCCCGCTTCTGGCTTACTGGGGCAGTACTGGAGGTCAACACTTGCAACAAGTGGATGTGGGTGTCCATTTCACCCACGACTTTGAAAGGTTGGAAACACTCGCCTACGCTTAAATAATATTAAAGCTTGGTGTTGAAATCCAAGGATAACACAATAATTTACTTTTGGCTATGATTTTTTTTCATGCGGTTTATTTAGGTTGTAATCTTGATATTCAAATTTTTTTTACACATTTGGGTTACTACACTGATCGTCATAAAAAAATTGGTTGGTTAAATTACGAGTTTGCGCTGTTGTTGTTTTAAATAAACTTTTACTAAAATGAAAAGAAAAAAATTTGGGTTATCTATCAAAATTGAACTTCTTTTGGGTCCGTGCTATTAACCGTTGAGGAGTTCTCTCATGAGGAGGCGATTCCGGCTGCAGGATCAAGTCATGTCTGTCATAAAAATGTATTGTCACCTAAAACAAAGGTGTGTGCAAAATTTCAGCTCAATCGGTTGGGGGGAACTGGTTTGAAATTCGGTTGCAAGATTTGAACAATACTAACAAACTAACAAGGCAAATTAAATAAAAGCTTGTAATTATAATAAAAAATGTGGATGTATCGATTTTTGACGGCCACAGTAGTTCGATATTAGAAATCTCCTGACATTTGCAAAAAAAAAAAGAATAACTTATGTTTATTATCGTCACTTGCACTGGTTTCCTAAAAAAAAATCCTTATGCCAGAAGTCCGGAAAAATGACAGAGCCAGACAAAGTCCACACTAAGGAGCTCGAAAATATTTCCGATAAAATCCGGACGTATATTAACCCTATGTATAGGTCCCGTCACGTAAAAAGAAAGCTGACCGCCCAAATAAACTTTCTCAATTTTTTGTATTTCAGCCTTTTCCAAAGTACTAAGTAGCTAGTAAAGTACCTATTAAGGAGTCTACACACCAAACCCGCCGACCCGCCGACACAGCCCGGCGGCTTGGTGTCGGCGACCCAAACCCAAAGCAAAGAAAATCAAAGCAAAGTCGCCGACACCAAGCCGCCGGGCTGTGTCGGCGGGTCGGCGGGTTTGGTGTGTAGACTCCTTTACGATGATACAATGAAACAATTATACTTATATTATAAAACAATAGCTTAGTACTTTAGGACGCGCCTGAATAACGAGCGCAAACACATCCCCTCCATTGTCGCTCAGCGTTCTTTTTACGTGACGGGACTTATGTACCAGGACATTCTCAAATTCACTGGCGAAATTTTTCAGACAGCCCTCTTTTCTTAATAAGCACACACTACAACCAAAGTACCAAAACCTCTTCGAAAATCTAAGGCGTATATAACACACAGTACATGACGTATGGCTTATATAACACATAGTTTAGCGGCCATAAACGTCAGTCAGAGATTATAATAGTCCCCAAGCGACCATTAGTTACTCCAATTGCCAACATGGAGAATTATAAAACGTGGTTACATAGATTGAACGCAGGTTTTGTTGCGTGTTATATTTTTCCTTTATTTTCGAATTGTAGATAAAAGAGTGAGGTTTTATTGTGTTTTGCCGGGAGGGGTGCCCTAAAAGGATATATACTGACCTTATTGTGTGGACCTTTGAGGTTACATTGGGTGTAGATACTAATATGTTTTCTCTTCTTATTTCAATATGTGTTATATTTATTTTTGTTTTATTCGTTGTAATTTTTTTTTTGTCGTATCAGACCGTGGCCTAACTTGGGTCCTATCAGAATATCAGCAGTGTGACTGCCAGGTCGGGCAAAGTGTTATTGGGTTTTTCCATCAGGAATTTCTCAGTAGCAGCTACAGAGTCTGGACTGGTGTCCAGTTGATGACGTGGGGCTTAAACAAAACTGGTGAAATACGGGTGTACTATTAGGTACACCTCTGCGTAACCCTTCGGGGATTACAGGCGTGATATTATGTTAATGATGCAAATGAGCGTTGGCATATGCCATTAAAAAGCTTGAAGTGAAGTTAAGATACCTCATACCCTTCTGCCGATCCCCTCGACACCCAACAGTGTAACAGGTTATTGTCACACGAAACGGCAGACCCTTAAACCGACATTGTCCTTTGTGAAGGTTTTACAACTCGAAAATAAAAGGAGCGATACTCTGAGTCTGGATTTGTGCCCGGTTGATGGCAATAGGCTCGCCCCCTATTAAATGGTACTTAAACATAACTGGTGAAATGCGGGTGTACTATTAGGTACACCTCTGTGTAACCCTTCGGAGATTACAGGCGTGATGTTATGTTAATGATGCAAATGAGCGTTGCCATATGCCATTTAAAAGCTTGAAATGAAGTTAAGATACAACCTACCAGTAGCGAAGGGTCGATTTTTGTAAGAGGTAAGCAGGAGTACATATCTTTAATGTGATTATATTATTTGTCTATAGAATACTGACTGTGCCATTTTTCAAAGGGAAGCCAGTAGAAACCGAGTTGTATGGAATCTTCGCCACTACCTTCTACCCCCCTGCCGCTCCCCTCGACATCCAACAGTGTAACAGGTTAATGTCACACGAAACGGCAGACCCTTAAACCGACATTGTCCTTTGCAAAGGTTTTACAACTCGAAAATAAAGGAAGCCATATTGTTTACATCGTCAGCCCATACAATACATTTATTATACAATTTTTATCACCGGTCTGTTTACGGCTGAGGCCTGAAATCACTAACATATAGTAGGAAGATACAAAAGGGTCACTATGGAAATATTACAAGAATGAAAAGCCATGGAACACTTGAGTTTGGCTGTAGCTATTAAATATCGAGCTTAACAAAGAGACTGTATTAGAGGTAAAGGATGATGTCCACCAAACGGTTCGCATCTTATCGGACATAATATAAACTTTGAGAACAATAATCTGCCTAGCCTTTTCCCAACTATGTTGGGATCGCCTTCCAGTCTAACCGGATGCTGCTGAATACCAGTATTTTACATGGAGCGACTACCTATCTGACCACCACAACACAACCCGGTTACTACTAGGTAACACGATACCCCTTGGTAAAATTGGTTGTCAGACTTTTTGAGCCACTGACTACCTGTAACGACTGTCAAAGATTAACAAATGACAGCCGGGACCAACGGCTTAATGGGCTTTCCGAGGCACGGAGGAAACTCGGTATGTAATGGGTGGTCACCCATCTACAGACCAACCTAGGCAAGCACAGCGTAACCTAAAGATTGATCCGAGTGGCTGTAATTATTAAGCACGAGTTCTCCAAGTTTACAATTGACATTAAATTCGTTTTTGTTTGTTTTCCCAATGTGACACGAAAAATACTAGCCAACCTTCTGGACCTCCCTATACTACATCAAAAGGACCAGTTTTGTCTATCCATCGTAACCGGACCGGCTGAAGGCCAAAGGGTGTCTCGTAATTTGTCCTCCGCGTCGCGTCGTTACTTTTCAATGGAGTCACCCACATCAAAGTAATCGGCGACTATTCAGCTGCCTTGACGTAAATATGTGTAAGTCAATATGGATTGATATCATTTGTGAGATGAGGTTAAGTTGTACATGTGTGGGTGTGACAAGATCTGGGAATGATATTGTTACTTTGTGTGAAAAGGTTTTAAGGGGATAATCTTCAGATGAAATGGATTGGTGGTAGAAACTTGTTAAAGAGGAATGCCAGGTCGCCATAGTGATTTAGGCCCTGAGTGCCCACATGTAAGACGGGGTATTTATTGATAAAAGAAAATTATTGAAAAAACTCAGTTTCCAACTTGTAAGGTTTTTTTTTTAATGTTTGTTTTTGTTTGATTGGCGCATTATGTAGATCATTGAATTTATTGTATTATGTATTGTAAGTCGATTGTAAGGGCCTAGGTTGGTCTGTGGATGGGTGACCGCCCATTACATACCGAGTTTTGTTCGTGCCTCGGAAAGCACGTTAAGCCGTTGGTCCCGGCTGTCATCTGAAGATTTTTGACAGTCGTTACAGTGGCCCAAAAAGTCTGACAACCAGTCTTGCCAAGACTCTGCGTTGGTCATACTATATTGATGGTGATATAATTTGATGTATCAATAAACCAGCTGGCAGACGTCAGATGCATCACCGAGGCGACGTGACTACTTATAACTTATAATTTATTGACGAACTATCTGCAAGTAGTACGTGAATTCTGTACCTACGTGTATCACAAGTTATGAGCAAAATGGGGTAGCAAAATACATTGATCACCGCTTTGCTTTACTGTGTGTTAAACATTAATACTATATTACTACTAGCCGTTGACGCCGTGGCCAAGCGATTGACTGATGCGCTGCGTGTCGCGGGTTCGATTCCCGCACGGAACAAATATTTGTATGGCCTACAGGTATTTGTTCCGGGTCTAGCTAAGTGTGTAACTATGTGAGTTTAAATATTTGCAAACGCACCCACGATACAGGAGAAATTCCTGGGTATACTTTAAAAATCAAATGGCCATTTTTTTTTGTCAATCTGACTTATCCCACTCCTGGGCAAAGGTCTCCCCCCATTCCTTCCACTTTTTTTTTGTCACTTTTCTCAAATTGTCATTAAAGAATAAAAAGTCAAAACTGTGAATTAAGCTTCATTGTAAAAATTGCTTGCATTTAATATTTCACATTTTCAATAATAACTTTCACACAGCTTCCCATCTCTCTTTTGTACTCGTTTCAATTGGCAATATTCGAATGACCGCACTTAATTACTATCTCTCATGGTGCATGAAAACAGTGAAATATTGAGTATGAGTATCTTTATTATTTACACACAAAGCAATTCAGGATTTTAAACGAAATTAAAAAGCGTTACAAAATACTGATATTCGATTGGAAAATTCGACGTAACGAATTTAATCCATTGCTTTAATTAATAATAAATTCCTGTTTTGAAATGCTATGAAATTTTGCACCTTGGTAAAACATTACTCTTACTACGTTACTGTTACTCTTAGCCTCTGTCATCCCACTGCTGGGCAAAGGCCTCTCCCCATGACCTCCAAATCTTTCGATCCAGGGCTAATGTGAACCACTGGTTGTTATTTATTATTATTATTTATTTATTTATTTACCACCAATTATAACACCATTACAGACTCGTCCAATACGATGCTATAAGACATACAATATGTTTAAAAACAAACAATATAAACACACAAAATAGAAAAACATACAAAATAGAATTACATTCAAAATAAAATAAGTAAGATTACACCCAGTAAAAATAATAATACCTAAATTAATTGAACATGACAATGTTTACAGTTGCACACCTCTTTCAATTATGATTCTATAGAGCTCGTTCCGCCATCTCCTGCGACGTTTACCGCAACGCCTTCTGGCCCACAGCTCGTAGGGTATACCTAATTACTACCACGTAAATTTAATAAACTTTTATGTTGCTCATAAAATTAAACGTTGTTTCCATATCCCACAATTCTGTCGAAATTGAAGTAAGCCTTAAAGTAAATCAGCTACTTCTGTAATTTGGCCCATCGTAGTCTGTGGTAAGCAAATTATTGAGTCGTATATAGTTTTATGAGGAGCTCGTGGCTAAATTATAACAGCCGCTAGGGTTGATCTTCGATTGGTCCGTGAATATGTGACCACCCATTACATACAAAGTTTCCTCCATGCCTCGGAAAGCACGTTAAGCCGTTGGTCCTTACTGCCATTTGTAGATCTTTGACAGTCGTTATAGGTACTCAATGGCCCAAAAAGTCTGACAACCAGTTTTACCAAGGGGTATCGTGTTACCTAGTAGTAACCGGGTTGTGTTGTGGTGGTCAGGTAGGCAGTCGCTCCATGTAAAATCATCTTCAAATAATTTCACCTTTATCCACAAACAAAATAAATGAGGTTGTACACCATTTTCATTTTCCGAAATAAAAACAGAATACTAAATACTTCCTACCTGGTCTCCACTAAAGCGAAACCGATAACTAGATTAGAATCAGATATTGCTGCATCAAAGAACCTTTGATCACAAATGAATGCAGGCAATACTGGGAATCAGTTACTCGGATAGAGTACCTACAGGCTTATTGAGAACCACGGGACTGTTCCGATAAGTACTTGTTGATAGCAAATGGATGACTGAATTGAATATCGACAAACTGCAATATCTAGCAGGATTAATGAAAGACATTGAAATGCGGATAATTTACTTTTTACTAAGCAAGATGGCAGTTATAATAATAATATCAGCAAGAGCCTCGACGACCATCTTTCGAGGCTCTCCTTAGGCGGTTGGATCAAGGGCCTGATTCAGAAGACAGTACTCCTCGATACGGCTCGCATTGTGAGGAGGTTCCTGTCTCTGGAGCCCTAACCACCGGTAGGTTGGACCCTGCTCCCGACACCGGCGGACCACTATTTTTTATATTTTTAAATCGGCTTCGGTGAAGGAAAAACATCGTGAGGAACCCAGCATGCCTGAGAGATATTTCTCGACGGCATGTTAAGCCAAGTCAAAGGCCCATTGGGCGGCATAAACCTCTGACACCAGGTTAGGCACTAATCACCCGATAGAGAAGAAACATATTACTGTCCCACTGCTGGGCAAAGGCCTCTTCTCAAACAGAGAAGGCACGAGCATTGATCACCATGATTGCTCAAGAGGGGTTGGCGATTTCAGACTTAATACTAATTACGCAGAGTTGTCGACATAGCTCTCAGAATAAGTAAGATGAAGTGGCAATAGACCAGACATATTAGCCGTAGAACGGATGACCGTTGGGGTAGACGTTTTCTTGAATGGAGACCGCGAATCGGCAAAAGTAAGGTGGGACGCCCTCAGGCTCGGTGGAGTGGCCGTCTTCACAAGGTGGCTGGTAGCAACTAGATGAGAGTTGCTGAGTATTGAGTTGAGTGGCGTGCGATTGAGGAGGCCTAGGTCCAGCAGTGACGCTTCGCCGTATCTCAGCTCGTCCAATGATAGAATCGGGATGGGATTTAAATTGTGTAATTCCCAAGCACACTCCAAATGGATCTTGACTAAAAACAAGAATATCTGACTCAACATTGATATCAAATCTTTCTGTTTTCTATCGTGATTTATGACCGAGCAATAATGATATTTCTACAAGGATTAGCACTGTAGTAGGAGTGAAAATGAAAATGTCGAAGGAGTGAAATAATATTAAAAGTGGAATAGAGACTGGAATAGTTTTAAGCTAGACACAGGCTAAGTAAAGTTATAAATTCTGGGGTCCTAAAATGGTTGCTCTACCAGAATCATAATAGGATAATAATATGAATTACGTTTTTTAAGCTTCCATTTTAGGCCCCCTGGTCTATTGTTAGTTTTTTTTACGCTTATAGCTCAGAAACGCCTAGACTAATTTATGTAGTTGGCTACAAGAAGGCTACTTAATATCATTTTCACACATATACGGACAGCTAGTTTAAGACGACGTAGGTCTATACCTGCTCTCTTTCTTTCCATTTGTTTTCTTTTTTTTTTTAAACGTTGCCCCACACTAGGAATTTCTTCTGTATTGTGGGTTCCAACATTCAAAATCACATACACAAACAGCCAGACCCGGAACAACTACTTGTATGCCATGCAAATATTTGTTCCGTGAGGGAATCGACAGCCACTGTGCCAACCGTGTCATCAAAAACTCAAAAAGTTTTCATTCATACTCAACAATATCTGACTGAGCCTATCAACCAAAGACTAATTTAATTAACACTAAAATTCAGCCACATTCCTCCGTCAACCAACCATCCTTTCCACCATGTGACACTTTCGTCCTTCAATATATAAATAGCTACACCGAACACCCCATCCTTCCCTCGGGCGCCATATGGGAAGTGTGCTAAGGGATTACGTCAAGGGTAGGTTGGGAACATGTGTCCTTGAACTGGGAACTCGGAATGTAGGAGCAATTGCTTTAAATGAAAGTGAAGTTGGTCATAGGTCGGGGTGAATAGAAATAACCCGGAATAGCTTAGTTTTTGTCGCCATTAGGTAAAAGGATAATATGTTACCTATAGATATTTCTATATACCAATGGCTTACTGGTAGGTTTGAAGTGTCAGTCGTGACTGCATGGATTGCCACCTCTATTTTCACTCAAAAATCTCATCTCAATCAATCACAATCAAACACTGTTTTAAGCTTCCACGGTTAAACTTATACTGTCACTTAAGGGATATCTTCCAACCAAACCGCGATCATGGCGCTTGCAACAGCGTCGAAATATCGGGAGCTCAATATAATGAACAATCACGGAAGATATCCCATAAGTGACAGTGTAAGTTCAGAAATCCTCAGTTTATCGTGTTATCATCATTCTTCTGCCCTTATCCCAATTTATTTATAGGCGTCGGTAGCATGTCCTCTTCTTCTCCCATACTTCTATATTACTCGTCATCTCAGCAGTCACTGTTCTCTAACCATATCATCCTTCACACAGTCCATCCATCGTTTCTTTGGTCTTATTCTAATCTTATAGTATAAAAGTAATATCCTCCCTACATTTTCCTCATTAATCGTGTTATCTTGTATACTAATTACAGATAATATAACCGAAACCTTCAAAACACGCACGATCTGACAGCGGCACTGAAAGTGTTAAGTATTCGACATAGAACTACTGCCATTTGATCAGCACATCCAGTTAGGATTCCACACTTTTGTTTACACATAACCAGTGTCTTATATAGGGTGACTGGTAATTAGTGACCGATACTTATACACGTGATTGTATTCACGACAACAAACAACTTTCCTAAAGAAAAAAATATATTTTTTATAGTCTCATTTTTATCACAATATGAAATTGACGCGCGTGCACCTGTGACCTATCAGCTGTTAGCTGCGTGACACCATTTTTTCTCATTACTATCGATAGTACCGTGCAACAGTGGGTAGGCAGAGTCACGCGGCTAACAGATGATAGGTCACAGGCGCGTACGCACGAATTTCATACGACTGTTGTGTTATCGTGATAACATTGAATGAGTACCTATAAAAAAATGTTTCTTTGTGAAAATTGTTTGTTATGATGAGTACAATGACGTGTTTAAGTATCGGTCACTAATTACCAGTCACCCTATATACTTTTGTGCCAACCGAGAGCGGCGATCATCGAGTTCTGCTGGTAAGAAAACGATCCCGTACAATGTAGCAAAAAACTGACATAAAAACAAATGACTTACGCTTAAAAACGAAAAGAAAACAATCTAAGATCGACAAAAACAAATACTATCAAACGTAACCTCAACCTCAATTAACATTTTACGAGCATAAACAAAAATAAACGAAGCGTTTAGCTACAAAAACAAAAGATAAACGTCTACTATCTATTTCAAAAACACAGAGTTTCTTATTCTTAAAACACAGATCAAAAATTGGTTTTAAAAACTTTTCTCGTACGTAAAGTAAGCATTTTATGCATTTTGTAGACGTAAGAGTAGAGTGGCTACGCCACAGCAATATGTGTGCATTGCACTTGACTGTGAGAGCGAATGGGGCACGCTGAAAGGTAATAGGGGTCAGGGCTGCTCACATCTGTCTATTTTCATTGAAAGCTCGCTTTTATGAGGCTGCAAATCTTGTGAACGTTATTGGCGGTGTCCAAATAAATTTTGGTGTTACACCTTGGGGAGTGAACAGACATTTTTAGTGATTTTACCAAGAACTCCATTGTCCTCTATCAAACGTTACGCTATCGTTCTGTTTCTTATTAAGGCAAAATGGTTACTTTTTATTTATATTTGCAACCTATCAAAACGCTCTTCTATTAGACCCAAATGTTGACTTAGGCGCGTCGCTCACTGGTAAGTCGAGGCGACGTCGCGTCAGCGGCGGTGCGGCGTCGCACCACGGGCGAAGATAGGTCTCTGCGTAGAGTCGAGGCGCAGGCGGCTATGCTTCCTTCACATTTTACGTAATTCATTCACCATGTCGTCGTCAGAAGACGAAGACGTACTCCCACTGATACAAGTTCTTAATTTAAATAGAAGAAGAATTCAAAATCGTCGCGCATATTTAAAACGTCTAAACGCAGCTACGCACGAAACCAAATGACAAAATGGCGGTGGAGTCGTGGCTTGGGCACACTTGAGCGCCCCTCCTGCGCCTGCACCTCGCCTCCGCCCCGCCTTCACCTCGCCTCCGCCCCGCCTTCACCTCGCCCGCGCCGCAACTCTTGTGTATGAGCGCACTGCCATTCATTTGTAAAGAAAACTTTGTTGCGGCGTGCCTCTTAACCGCCCGCGCCTCAACTGCACCTCGACTGTTAATCGTGTGAGCGACGCTCCTTATACAGAATGCATTGTGACATTTAGTCCACCTATGTGACACTACTGTAAATAAATATTAAATCTTACGACTTATCTTTCTAATTTTATAAATGCGAAAGTTTGTGAGGATGAATGGATGTTTGTTACTCTTTTACGCAAAAACTACTGAACAGATTTAGATGTAATTTAGCACACAGATAGTTTATAACCTGGATTAGTACAAAGGATACTTTTTACCCGTGTAGTATGATCCCGTGGGACAATTATCGAACTCCACACGGGCGAAGCCGCAGGCATAACCTGGTAAATAAATAAGTATAGTATAAATGTGTAATAACTGAATATCGAAACATTGTAGTCTTGTGATTCGACTGAGATTACATTATTGTATCCTCAGGGGATGGGACTATTTTTGGTGAACCTTTTGTGGAGGGCTGATGTCAAAATATTACAATGAACGTTATTGTTAGGGAAGCCGGGAAGACCTGGTAATTTTATAGCCTGTCTATTTCAATCAGGCTATTTTTAGTTTTAAACTGTTGTCTATAGATACCAGTGGTGAAGGTTTTGTAGAACTCGATACCTACCGGCTTCCCTTTTGAAAACTGGCAAAGTCAGTATTCTATAGACAAATAATATTATCACATTAAAGATATGTACACCGGCTTACCTCTTACAGAAATGTACCCTTCGCTACTGGTGTCTATAGAGAAACATCACCACTTTAGTATGGGCAGTGCCCATTATATACTGCATCCAAATTCCCTACATATTCTCCAGCGATTTAAAAAAAAAACAAAAAAATATATATATTCTATTTTATTTGTTTAAAAATCATTTAAAAATATCTTTATTGACATACATAAATTTCGTTTCACTACCACTTCCTGTTTTCTCTGCCTTATAAAGGGTTAAAGTGTTGCTTTCGGTGACTTTATTTAAATACTGAATGTTACTTAATTGTCGAAAATGCATAGTTTTTGAGTTTTAGAGCACAAAGTGAAAAAAGTCCCAAAATTTAGCAGTTTATCGCGTGGTGCGCAGCGAGCACAAGTTTTTCGAAGTTGCAAATTTGGATTCACATCACCCTAACTGATCTATACAACATAATTATCAAAAATGAAGAACTTTTTTTTTTTAAAACGTTTGTCCCGCACTAGAAATTTTTCATGTATCGTGTGTGCTTTTACAAACATTTAAACTCACATACACAAACAGCCAGACCCGAAACAACTACCTGCAGGCCATACAAATATTTTGTTCCCGTGTGGAAATCGAACCCGCGACACATAGCGCAGCAGCTAATCGCTGTGCATGTCAATCTCACAATTATATTTGTATTACTTAAAAAGCTGCAAAGGTACCAAACCTCGAATCATAATTATGTATGCAGTACCAAAACACCAAAACACCAAAACATTCGTTCTCCCTTGAGATTCTCCGTAAAAGCTAGTTTATGGTCCCTGCTATTTTTAGCGGCAGCCCTGAGATGAGACATCAGGCGTACCGCGCAATACATCGAACTGTCACAAGTGCCATCTTGCTATATGTACTGAAGTACATACCTACCAATGCATAAACTTCAATTTGTGAGGCGTGTGTCACATGATCGGTATGAATCGACACAGCCATCCACAGCAATAAATGTGTTTGGGAGAGGGCCGTTCGGCTTAACTCGAATTGTGCCGAACCGAATACGAGTCAGCAATTGTAGATGCCGAACGGCATGAGACAAATGAAAACGGAATATGTAGTAGAAGGCGTTGTTATTCTGCAGGTACTGCCCAATCGAATGTGATAACCCAGAGAAATGTGCGGCACCCCTACTCCATCCAACTGTCATAAGAGCTATCTTGCTATATATTTACGTACCTAGCTACAAATACTGCCTGTATTTTTACTCGCATAAACTTCAATTTGTTTCGAATATGCTTCGAAGAGTAGTTGATTCAGTTTCATATCGAAAGCTAGTAAACTACTTTAAAACTTAGAACGAGAGCTGGGAAAAATGGAGTTCTGTTGGCATTTTTTTGCAGTTGGAAGGCTACGAAAATATCATAATCAGCTAATCATTTTTCCTCTGCAGAGACACAGGTATCTTCTCCGTGAGAGAGAGTGGTTTTGAGAAGGGTGGTAATTAAATCAATTAGGTACCTTTAGTATCATTATCTGCCTCATCTGCCTAGCCTTTTCCCAACTATATTGGGGACGGCTTCCAGTCTAACCGGATGCAGCTGAATACCAGTATTTTACATGGAGCGACTGCCTATCTGACCTCCAACTACCAAGTTAGTACTGGGTAATACGATACCCCTTGGTAAGCCTGGTTGTCAGACTTTTTGGGCCAATGACTACCTGTAACGACAGCCAAAGATTTACAAATGACAGCCGGGACCAACGGCTTAACGTGCTTTCCGAGGCACGAAGGAAACTCGGTGTGTAATGGGTGGTCACCCATCCACAGTCCAACCTAGGCAAGCACGGCTTAACCTACAGATCGACTCGAGCGGCTGTTATTATTTAGCCACGAGCTCGTCCTTTAATATACATATGCTTTATAATATAAAGGGTGTAAAAAGACCCTTAATAATAATAATAATACCAGCCTGTTACTGTCCCACTGCTGGGCAAAGGCCTCTTCTCATACAGAGAAGGCCCTTAACGAAGCCAAAAGGCCCTTGTTCTCCCCGTCAATGCGATCATTTTTTTGTTCTAGACCATACCTGGGAACCGTCTAGTAACGGAGATATTGGGGGGTCAAAGTTCCAAATTTTCACAAGTTTTTCGTAAAATGTGATTTTTCATCCCAAAAAAAGTCATTTCCCAGCAATTTTTTTGCGTAAAGTTACTTTGTTTGATGTACAGAATGCTTGGTTGACGGCTTCGTGAAGAGTCCCATGACCTACGATACGTAACCACTGCTCCGAACAATTGTGCAGAAATGACTGCTGTAAAACAAGTTAGTAACTCTAAATCAAAATAATTTATAATCTCTTCACAAACATTACTTATTACGTTTATAGAGCTTATAGTTACGGTTACCACAAAAGTTTGTGAGTGACTGGTGTCTGCACTGGGAAAACCTGTATAGCAGATCACCAGGGTTCCCCCACACTGTATTTAGATTACGTAATAACCTCTTCGGATATTTCTGGATTCCTGTGTAATCCGCCGTCACAAGACAAGATTACTCACGGCAACGTTGATGCTATCGGCTTCTCGTGGCACGTACGCAAACATATCGGTGTGATATTTAGAAATGCACCAACCACAACATTGCATTAAGGTTGAATTCTGTTAAATATCAACTCGGAATCCCATCCGTAACGAAATGTCACATTTAATCACATTCTTCGCATCACATGACCTAAATACTCCAAATGCCAGACCAATCTACATTACATCACGGCTGTAATCCTCAAAGGGTTAGGCAGTTGTTTAAGTTCCATATAATGGGGGCAAGTCTATAGCCATCAAGCGGGTGCAAATCCAGACTCTATGGCTGCTACTGAGAAATTCCTAATGAAAAAAAAACCAGTCAAGTGCGAGTCGGACTCGCGCATGAAGGGTTCCGTACTAGAGATTGCAAACCGGGCCCGGCCGGGTCCGGCCCGGCCGGGTCCGGCCCGGCCGGGCCCGGTGGATGTAGAAAAGGGCCCGGGCCCGGTTTGCAATCTCTACTTGTAACGACTGTCGGCCCGGTGCCCTTTTAGACATCCACCGGGCCCGGCCATTCATACCGGGCCCGGTGGATGTCTAAAAGGGCACCGGGCCCGGCCGGGCCGGGCCCGGTTTGCAATCTCTATTCCGTACCTTCGTAGTAGGGGAGCCCCCTTTAATTTTTTTTATTATAGCGGCAGCAAAAATACACATTCTGTGAAAATTTCAACATTCTACCTATTACGGATCATGAGATACAGCCCGCTGACAGACAGACTGACGGACGGACAGCGGAGGCTTAGTAACAGGGTCTCTTTGCCCAACCTGGGGCTCGAATCTATAACCTCGTGCTCAGCAGTCGCGCTTGCAACCATTAGACCAACGTGGCAATGTGGTGATTTCTGCTAAATATCAACAAATGTCACTCCGAAAGCCCACCCCGTAACGAAATGTCACATTTAATCACATTCCCCACATCACAAGTTTGACCTAAATACTCCAAATGCCAGACCAATATAAAGTCATAATAAAAGATACTCTGGCCCTTTTAAACGTTACGAAATTCCTGTCAATAGTGTCAACTGGTGGGTCAGCAAGTTGCAGAATAATCTGTCAATATGGGAGTCTATAAATCAGGGGAGATGGATGGGTATAATACGAGTAACGTAAGCGGAAAGAATGTTGGGTAAAGGTGTGGGCACATGGAGATATTTTGAAGAACTGATAATTCTGAAGATGCAGTAGTGTTATAACAGGTAGTACATAACTTTAGGTAAGCTTGAATGTACATACATGCATGGACGATCGGGATATTAAGTACTGTCCTGATGTACGCAAAGGTAAAAATAACAAGGTATTTAGTCTATCAGTTTTATTCTAATATATGATGATAATATTGTAACACCCAATGATTTGAAAAGAGTAACCATGGAGTTTCTTGCCGGTTCTTCTCCATAGGAAACGACCAACCCGAACCGTGAACCTTTTTGTCAACGTTTTATAAGAGCCCATCTGGGCCTATGTGAAATTGATATTTTTTTTAAAACTTGTGGAAAAATTGGAACTTTGACCCCCAATTACTCCGTAACTACAAGGTTCCCAGGTATGGTATAGAACAAAAAAATAATCACAATAGCGGGGAGAACAAGGGCATTTCGGCTTCGTTAAGGGTCTTTTTACACCCTTTATAGTAAGGTTTATCTATCAAGATACAGTCAATGAACTGCATAATATCTCCTTACTATACTCAAGCCCTAACATCTCAGAAGCGTTGCGTAAAACAGCACGAATGTAGTGATTGATCGAAATCGACGCGTTCCACCGACCATACAGTATAGATGCGTGAAGTTTATTTATGTTCAATACAGTTCGGTGCTGGCAACATTTTGATCCGTTTATAGCGAGGTAAGATTTATTGAGCGTCATATTGTTGGTATGTATGTGATTGCAATAGATGGATGTGATTTTAAGAAGTTTAAAAGATTTTTTTGTCAAAAAATACAGCCGAATAGAGAACCTCATCCTTTTTTTTAAATCGTTTAAAAAGTATCTGCTATTGAGTTCCACAAAGTGTTTAAATCATATAAGTTTTTAAACGGTCACTTACATAATAGATAGATACGAAACCATATTTTATCTATAATGTGTAACGTAAAACGTAACGAATGTAACGTAACGTTTTTATAAATGTTACGTTTAACATGTTCTAATATTTGTTTGGCAGTCTACGGCGAAACATGTCAGATCATAACCCTTTTTATAAGACCTTAATGAACCATGTTTTAACACAAATAAAAACCATTATATTCAATTCTTTAATTATTCTGTTCTGCCTACATCTCGAATATTTAGAAAAAATCTTATTTTTATTACATCAAGCTTGCCTTGGGACACAAATCTTCAAACCCATTTGTTTTCATCCATCGATTCGCATAGTTCGGCCGTAGCTGATAACCTTCTACAAAATCATCTACCCAATCCAAAACAATACTATTGTTAGAGCCAGATTCATAGCCTTAGGTAGGTCGGCGATCGCATTCAGTTCACTCCTTCATCATTCACTAGTTCAAGGGTTCGTTCATGAACTTCTGACAGTTCAAGATCGAATTGAAGTTCGTGCTTCTCTTGTTTTGTAAGTCAATGATCGAAGTAGTGGTAAGGTATTGTTATTACAACCTTGAAATGCTAATATTTTGATATAATATCTGTCAGTTGGTGGTATGAACTGTTTGATATGCTAATATAATACATATATAGTGATTCGTGATTATGATCTGTGGGATGTCATTCTTGTAGCAGAATTGATGAAACACTGAGGAAACATCATCGTTTGCAAAATTTTGCGTTTTTTTTACAAGTAGGTAAATAGTTAGTGTCTGTCCAACAGATAGTGGGACCATGTCACATTATAGGTTGATTATGCCAAAAGTTAGCAGTTACAATGACAATGCCATTTTTTTTGTAATCCTATTGAGTGTCCCACTGCTGGGCAAAGGCCTAATTCTCCTTCCAAACCCCTCTACCCTGTGCTGGCCATGTTTGCCCCGCACACGAGATCAGATCGTCACACCACCTTCGCCTCTGTCTACCTCGACGGCGATTTCCTCCGACAGGCGTCCATTATTTTGACAATTTAAAAACATTCATTACGTTGTTCAAATTGTCGGACAGACAAATTTTCCAAACGTTTATGAAGCAATGTATAAGGAATTTCCTACAAAATCCTTTGGAATGTGATAGAAACTATGTTACAGCTGGAATTTAATCGCAGGCCTTATGCTAGTTAAAAAAGTGGACGGAGGGAAGGGAGGCTTTGCCCTGCAGTGGAACAATATACAGGGTGAATTTTCCAAGTGGGCGTGGATGACCCAAATCCGAAACTATGAGGAATAGCGAAAAATACTCAAAGGAGTCTCGAACCCGATTTTGATGAAAACTAAAACTGCATCATTAGAATTTTGAAAAATTAATAGGGAACGCTAATAGGGATCAAATTCTGGGAAGTAATGACATACGGCAAACTAAAAATTATGTTAGTTACTCAATATAGAATTTCTCAGTAGCATCTTGAAGTCAGAATTTGTGCCCGGCTAGACCAGGCTAGACCTGTATTACATGGAACTTAATCATAACTGACTAAATGCGTCTGAATTATACACCTCTAACTACCCTCTCGGGTAATAAAAGCGTGATATTATAAGTTGAGGAGCTCGTAGCTAAACAATAACAGCCGCTCGGGTCGATATTTAGGTTAAGCCGTGCTTTAATAATTTGGTCCGTGGATGGGTGATCACCCATTACATACCAAGCTTCCTCCGTACCTCGAAAAGCACGTTAGGCGTACGTTGGTTTTGGCTGTCATTTTTAGATCCTTGGCAGTCGTTACAGGCTGTCAGTGGCCTGAGAGTCTGACAACCAGTCTTACTAAGGAGTATCGTATTACCCAGTACTAACTGGGTTGTGGAGGTCAGATAGGCAGTCGCTCCATGTTAAATACCGGTATTCAGCTGCATCCAACAAGACGACGACCCTAACTTAGTTGGGAAAATAGCTTTCATTCAGGCGTGATCGAGAAAAAAAGAAAAGGCTAGGCAGGTGATGGATAGCAACAGGCTAAATCCTTATTACATGGAACTTAATCATAACTGACTAAACGTGTCTGAATTATACGCCTCAAACTGCTCTTTCGGGTAATAAAATCGTGATTTTATAGGTTGAATTTTCTTTACAAAAACAGTAAGTCATAGAGTAAGTCTTCAGACTTTTCTTCACAGTTTTATTTCATTTCTTAACTTAAGCGTCTAGCTCAACAGTTTGTAAACAGAATCTTCAGACTCGCTCTCGTAAACTGGCAACATCAACTACCAACCGAACGGCGAAAAGAAAAAGAAAAAAGTGTGACGTCACTCGCTAAAATCTCAACAAGGAATGCTAACATTTGCTCAATTAGACATTTCTCTTTCTGTTTAACGAAGGCATTACTTTCCTTCCTTGAATGTTATGAAATTTATTTTGTTTGTGTAGCCAAGTTTGTAGAAGAAATGCTTTCATTGTGTTGGTACTTCATATTTGCCGTAGTGTTTTTCTGACGTTTGTTTTTCTTATTATGTTGTATTTTTGGAGTTAGTAATAATTGTTTTGTATGCATTTGTTATTCATTATGATATAGTAAACTAGCTGTTGCCCGTGACTCCGTGCGCGTGGAAATTTCGTCGTGTACGTGTGACAAAAAAAAGGATATAATCTATCTCCTTGCCAAATTTAATTACGATACGATTAGCCAATTATTCCAATTTACTTTATAGATAGATCCCGAAATATGAAAAAAATCCACACTTACACGAGCTCGGCTACCGCATTCTCAATTTCTGGCCACGACAATGATTTGTGACACTTCTTTGTCTGAAATTATGTTTCCATTTGAATAAATACTAGAAAAATGGCGGCGAGAATGTTCTCGAGGTTATGTCGATCGTTTCAAGTGACAGATTCGATTTATTGTGACCCCAAAACTATTATACGTAAATCGAGGTGAAAGGAATTTATTGGACAAACACGGACCTTGTTTTCTGAAAATAGATTTTGATACCTATTACATATCCGAGATGATTTATTTTCTTAATAATCTCAGCGACTTACGTTGTTTTAAAAATATAATATCCAAAAGGAGAGCAGCGGTGGCCCAGTGGTGGCCCCGCCTTACGAAGTCAGAAATAATTATTTGTAATAATGTAGTTTTACATAGTATGGTGTTATGGGTTTTCGAGTCTTACCAAGGGATATCGTATTACCCAGTACTAACTGGGTTGTGGAGGTCCGACAGGCAGTCGCTCCATGTAAAATACGGGTATTCAGCTGCATCCGGTTAGACTGGAAGCCGACCCCAATATTGTTGGGAAAAAGCTAGGCAGATGATGGTGTTATGGGTTTGTTTAACCACAACTTATGGTATACAAATATTCGCTCTAAAGTCACTCTTAAATAAATTAAATAAGTAGTACAATTATTTTATGATTTTTGATTTACCTTTACTTTAAAATCAATCTAAAAATTAAGTACTTATAAGTAAGTTAACTAGTTCTTGAATTCTTACGAGCAGTAAGTTGTGGGTACGAACCCAGGCAGGCGCATAATACTTTGTGTAATTTATTTCATTACCTCTGCTCTCAAAACGGTGAACGAAAACATCGTGAGGAAACCGGCATGTCTTAGACCCAAAAAATTCGAAGACATGTGACATCTACCAACCCCCACTGGGCCCGCGTGGTGGATTACAGCCCATTCCCTCTCATAGAGAGGAGGCCTGTGCCCCAGCAGTGAGAACATTATAAGTTGATTATGCTGTATCCAAAGGGATCAAAATTACCCTATTAATAAACCTACACCCTTAGTTCGTCTGTCCGTCTTTCTGTGGATGTTCACTGACTGCATCTCCGGTCAAAGAGTTTTTTTTTTGTGTAATTGGGGATTTGGGACATTTGCGCGAAATAACAAATGCGCGCACTATACATGGGAACCTTCTAGTTACGAAGATATTAGGGGTCAAAGTTACAACTTTATCTACTCTATACATATACACGTTTTTCTTTAAATACACATTTTTAATGTTATAGCTTTATTTTAAATACCTCTACGACTCCCGTCGTATTCAATGTAACCTTTAGCACAATGTTTTCAGGGCATTACATTAAGTCCTACCAAAAAAAGTAATTTTTCAGCCTAAAAAAAAGTCGTTTCCCAGCAATCATTTTTGCGTAGAGTTACTTAGTTTGATTTACAGAATGCGTGGTTCACGACTTTGTGAAGGGTCTGTTTACACCTTGTATGTATTTTTTTTAACGATTCGATAATAGCAGATTGAAAGCCAATAACAAAGTCAATTATTAAATCCACTCCCATTAGTGCTCATTCACACTAATCCGTCAAAGACGATTCGTGTTTTTTGACGAATCGTCTTTTTTCACGAAACGTTATTTTGATTTGTATGGGCGGCTATACATTTTAATTGCCTGTGTTCAAACTATTACGGAATCGTGAAAAATGACGGATACGTCTTAAATGACATTTCTTCTTTTTAAAAACCTTCAGTTTTAAATCACGAATCGTTATGACGGATTAGTGTGAATGAGCACTTACATTGTTTGCTGATGGATGGACGAAGATTTTATTGGTATGTCAGAAGTACTGCGAGAGGAATTTATGAAAGTGTTGTTAACCTTCTTTTTTATGTTTCCACTTCAAATTTGTTACTGTAATTGGTTGTAAACACAACCGTTGTAATCAAATAAATAAATAACTTTCAAATCCTCTTATTTCAAAACTCCTCAACATTTTTTCTCATTCTCTGCAACAACTCCGGTTACTATGCTCTCAAGTCATTTTATTTCTGAACTGCATAAACTATTTAAAAAGAACTTCTTGAACTACTTTATTCCTAGTACTTTCATTCAAAGTTATATTTCTAAAGTCACTTGAAATGGCGAAGTTTGACTGTATACGAGTGGAACTATTAAAAGTTTAAAATGTCACTTGTTCAGTCATGTTGAAACATGTGTTAGTAGGTACAGCACGATTTGGAGAAGTTTTCGTAAGGCGTAGAAGTTGAGAAATTAAAAAGAATAAGTATAATATAATACCAGCCTATTACTGTCCCACTGCTGAGCAAAGGCCTCTTCTCGTACAGAGAAGGCACGAGCATTGATCACCACGCTTGCTCAAGACGGGTTAGCGATTTCAGACTTATATTAATTATAAGTCCAGGTTTCCTCACGATGTTTTCCTTCACCGATGTCTGTGATGTTCAAGATAAACTTAGAAAGTACATATGAATTGAAAAAGTCACATTGGTACTTGCCCGGATTTGAACCCACAACCTCATGCATGAAAGGCGATGCCTTAACCTCTGGGCCATCACAACATAAAAAATAATAAGATTTTAAGATATTTTTACATAGTTGAACTTATACGGGATATCTTCCGTGTTCGAATTTCACAAGCCACGTATTTTGTCAACGGACAAACATTACATACCAAGGCTGACAAGAGAAGCAATTGAAATAGCAAAACACAAAAATTTCAATCGAGGCTAGGGTTTCAAATTGTCAAGTGCGTGGAATCGAGTTTTAAGTATGCTCAAAAGCAACAGCGTTAAAAGGGCTCCACAAAACCTAGCGATACTGTGAGTGTGTTTTGCCATGACTTTGTATCGAGTTCCAGTTGTACGCGCATCCCACGATCCTGGCGCTTGCAACAGCGTCGAAATATCGGAAGCTCAGAATAAATGGTAATCACGGAAGATATCCCGTAGTGACAGTGTTAGTTTAGTTATTAACTGGGTATTTTTAGTTGTTTCTGCGATTGGTTGTAAGAGCCATGATTAAAGCTGCCTAAATAAAGATACGGTAACGGTTCGATCCTGTTCGAGGTTAGGTTGTTACCCATCAAACAGAAACTCCAGTTTACGAGATACAATTAAAGCAATAGTTTTGAGATAGCGGCAACCATAGTTATCGATAACCCCAGGGCATTTATGCCACCTTTAAAAGTTGATTGTTTTTGTATACCAACTTAACCAAAAAGGTAAACTTGAACAAACTGCAACACCACCAAGGAGGAGCATCTCTTTTGAACGATCTCATTCAACCTCGCTACTTTCTTCCTCTTACGTCAAACTCTCCTCCCCCTTCCCCGCTCTCTACCCCCTACTTGTATCTCATCAAAGCCAATAGGCTGTGAACTTTTTATTGACGTTAATACAGTCAAGAGGAAAATTATGTTAGCAATTTTCACAAACGTTTTCTTGTAAGCTGAGTTTCGATTTTTATTCGTGTGTCTGAAGTATGTGAGCGAAACTGTTGTTCATTTAGCACACATAATTCAGCAAATGATTATTCAAAAAAATATTATGAGTTGTTCCTCATAATATGCTACCTACTGTTTTTATATTTTTTAATGTATTTTTTTATTTTACTTTAAATTGTATAGAAATATTTAAAAATGTAAATAATATGTGTTAAAAAGAATAAAGGAAATAATACGGGAGCGAAGCTGCAGGCACAAGAGAGTTAGTAAGTAAGACCAAATAAAACAAAAGTTTTATACACCACTATTTTTTAATCAGTACAAAAAAAATATTAAATATTTTTTTTTTTTTCATTTTTATATTTTTGAATTTATTTTACTTTGTATTCGTTTTGAATCGTAAAGCATAAAGATACGTTTTAGTTAACTACAATTAAGAATATGATTAATGAATACTACTATTAATAGCCTGTACAATATTTCCATAAATTGAGTGAAATTTTGGGATATAAACAAACGCTAATAACTTTGCTGTTTATGAATATTATTTATGGAAACTTTACATATATAATAACAAGACCTTCTACAGAAGCCCTTTAAGTATTTGTACTGATTAAAAATTTGTGGTGTATAATATCTGTCTGCTCTTGACTGTACCCCTAACGTTTTATCGTTGCAACAAAGTGTCGTGTTCGGGGACTCTTTGTTAATCTTTATTATGAAGTAGTCATTTCCAGTACCAAACCAATTTATTCGGTTGATAGCACATTGAGTATCAGATCAAGACTAAAACACTGGTAGGACTAACAAAGGCAATCTAACTACTATTATAAAAATGTGAAAGTTTGGATGAATGGATGGATGTTTGTTACTCAAGCACGCCAGAACGGCTGAACGGATCTAGATGAAAATTGGCACAGTGATAGATTATAGTCTGGAATAGTATATAGGCAACTTTTTACTTTTTTTCTCTCACATTAACACAAAATTTCCACGCGTACGAAGTCGCGGGCAACAGCTAGTCTTTTTTATAACTTAAATCTACCTGCATATCTATTGCACAAATTGATATGAAGTCCTGGATTCGATTCGATTACAAGGTCAGACAGTATTGCTTAGGCAATCCATCTGTAATACCTTCGTTGGTCTAGTACTCGCAAGCGCGACTGCTGAGCATGAGTTCCTGGGTTCGCGTCCCAGGTCGGGCAAAGTGTAACTTGGTTTTTCCATTAGGAATTTCTCAGTAGCAGCCACGGAATCTGAATTTGTACCCGGTTGATGACAATTAGCTCGCCCCCTATTACATGCGACTTAAACATAACTGGCGAAATATGGGTGTACGATATGATATGTACACCTCTAGCTAACCCTTCGGGGATCAAGGCGTGATAACATAATATTTATAAACGACCCAAAATAATGATAAAAAACCTAACAAAACAAACCTTCCTTCAACATGAGTAGACATAGACTCATAGTCCCTCCGATAAAAGCCAGTATTAGTCACCCAGTCTAAAATTAGTCTAAGGCAGGGTGAGGTCCATTAATGTATTCCACCTTACTCTAATAACGCCTACGGCCAACCCTGGTTCTTTAGCCGAGGGTAATTGAAAGACCGACTTATTTGCACCCTTTTATCCGAAGTCTGTCTGTTAAGAGACTAATTTTGGCTTAAATTAATATTGAATCAATGTAATTGGTAAAGTTTTTGTGTTTTCCTGCGTAAATTGGATCCTCTTATAACTTCCACAGATGATTTATATTAAGTTTTATTATAAGTATTGAAAGAAAGAAAGAAAACATATTTATTTGGCACATGCCACAAGTGCACCCAACAAACAAATAAAATAAAAATAAAAAAACTTAAATCTACACAATATAAAACGTAAATTAAAAAGAAAAAAAAAGAAAAGAAAAAAAGAGTATTCTGGTTGGTAATTTAATCACATTGAAAATTTGATCGCGTTCATATCTTAATTTCACTGGAACCGGTTTTTAAGCTCATAGATACAAGAATGCAGATAGCACGTAGCACAGATGACGGACTACAAAACCAATTTTATTAATAAAACTACAGGTGCCTTAATAAAAAATAAGCAAGGTTATACATAATAGTGGCGAAGGTTCCATACAACTCGATTCCTACCGAATAATGGCACAGTCAGTATTCTATAGACAAATAATATAATCAGATTAAAGATATGTACTTCGGCTTACCTGTTACAAAAATTGACTCTTCGCTACTTTTATTATTATTATGAGCCTGTTGTGTCCCACTGCAGGGCAAAGGCCTCCCTTCCCTCTTTCCATTTATGTCTGTCTTTGGCTCTTTGGGCCCAATCCTTTTTACAAGAGTCCAGCTCGTCACGCCATCTCCTTCTGGGCCTACCGCGTCGCCGGGTTCTGTTGTTCGGAACCCAATCTGTTGCCACTTTGGCCCAATTTTTATGCGACATGCGGCAGATGTGGCCTGCCCAGTTCCATTTTAATTTGGCGCTACTGATACATACTTCGCTACTGATACATAATATATCTTTTGGTGCGTGGTGAAATGCAGAACAACAACGTCATTCAACCGCCAAAAGGCACTTGTAGCACTGTACTGTAAAATGTCTTTGAAAATCAACAAAGTATGGAAACCTCAAGCAAACTTCTTTCATCGACATCATCATTCATCCTTCTTCTTCCATACTTCTCTATCACTCTTCATCTCAGCAGTCACCTCCTTTCTATCCATATTATCCTTCACACCGGCCATCCCTCGTTTCATTAGTATTCCCCTACTCTTATAGCCATCCACAATCATACTTTCTTTCTTTATTATATCAAAAGACAAAGTAGCCTCAAGTTTACTTCATTCAGTAATTCATAAGAATCGGTTGATTCCAAATTACATCATTCACGTCGTTTTCGTTTCTCGACTCCCGAGCTGTCGCCAAGTGCCAAACTTTTATATTAGGTGCGAGCATGATTTACTTGTCAATTTAGGCTTATTGGCTTTCCGTGGGTGGCTTTTGATTCATATTTTATTAAACTTATACTGTCACTTACGGGATATCTTCCGTGATTGTTCATTATTTTGGGCTCCCGATATTTCGACGCTGCGCTGTTGCAAGCGCCATGATCGCGGGTTGACTGGAGAATGCGGATGGATGGAAAATAAATTGTTAAGAGCAGACAAATCTGTCTACAAAAATCGGGAGCTATATATCCCGTAAGTGACAGTATAAGTTTAGTTGTAAACCGTGAAAGCTTAAAACAGTCATATTTTATTGGTCAAAGGTTGATATAAGGTACTAGTCATTCTCCTACTTCAAGAATTAAAGGTTTGACAGAACCCGGAAACCAGTCTCAACAGGAATCGGGAATAAGAGATATTGTGTTACAAGTAACTGGATTCTTGAACGTTGCGGTTTTTTTTAACGTTGTCCCACACTAGGAATTTCTCCTTTATCGTGGGTGCGTTCACAAACATTTAAAACTCACATACACAAACAGCCAGACCCAGAACAACCTGTAGATCATACAAATATTTGTTCCGTGCGGGATCGAACCCGCGACACGCAGCGCAGCAGCCAATCGCTCAGCCACGGTTTACAAGAAGTTGTAGTGACAATAATTTAAAAGAGTATGCTTAGATGGTTGGTCATGTGACTGGCAACGCCGGGAGAGCACGCCCTAGAAGGACATACACGGTACATGACCTTTTTGGTGAAGTTCTTCAGAAAGGTCAAGTGCGTAGTACCCGCCACCGGCGCGCGTGTATGACCCGATGTATGGACATCATCATCTGCCTAGCCTTTTCCCAACCATGTTAGGGCCGGCTTCCAGTCTAACCGGATACAGCTGAATACCAGTATTTTATATGGAGCGACTGCCTACCTAACCTCCACAATCCAGTGAGTACTAGGTAATACGATACCCCATGGTCAGACTGGTTGTCAAACTTTTTAGGCCACTGACTAGCTAACGACTGTCAAAGATCTACAAATGACAGTAGGGACCAACGGCTTAACATACTTTCCGAGGCACGGAGGAAACTCGGTATGTAATGGGTGGTCACCCATCCACAGACCACCCTAGGCAAGTACGGCTTAACCTTAAGATCGATCCGAGAGGCTGTTATCATTTAGCCACGAGCTCCTCGACGTATGGACATGGACGAGGCTAAAGAAGTATGTAAGGAACGTAGCAGGTGGCGTTCTGTGTTTTCTGGCTACCCCCATGGGAAAACGGCGTGAGTTTATGTATGTGTACGCAATCGCCATGGTGAATTCAGTAGTATCAGATCATAACATAGTTGGGGAACTGTCGGGCAGTAGCTCATTAAATACAACACTCGTGTGGTCGCAGGATCCTCCCTTGCCTATGGGGGATGAAGAGCTTTACACCCTGTTCTTCATACCCCTACACATTTATTTTGTCTAAGACGAATACTAATACTAAGACGACGAATTCTGATACTAGATGAATACTAGGGCGGACGTAATGCCCAAGGCATTAAGCCCGCTTTTGTACATTATATGCATTAAGTTTTAATAAATAAATAAATAACAAATACCACAAAACATGGTCACTTTTCATCTTATAAAATCACTTTCACAACCCACTTACGACACAAAACCCTCCAATTTTCCCAGAATTATATTTATACCTGCTTCCATAATAGCTTTTCATGAACCCCAAGGGGGTTGAGGGTCCGTTCTGTGAGCAAACAGGAACTACGCCAATTCTCCTGACAGTCTACCTTGATCGTCGCCATGGCACCCAAGGGATGTACGGTTGCTCTATCAGTAAGTAAATACTAAAATAGGTACGCGGTGGAGTATGAATGGATAATGTAGAGCGCTTGTGGAGATTTTTTAATTATTTATTGGTGACATTTTTTTTTCATTTTTATTGGTGATTTTTTTTTCAATTTTGTGAAATGCATGTTTGCCGACACTAATTTCAAGTAGAACAATAAAAGCCCAATAACAATAAAAGCTCCGTGCACCTAAAATCATCATAAAAACTGTACTTGAAGATTCAGAAAGAGAGATAGGCACATAGAGTAGTTATTGTAAGGATTGGATGTGTTGTTTTGTGAATTTAGACGGCATTTAGACGATTCAACTTGAATAATTATTGAAATGAATCATATTTGTACAACATACATTTTTGACGCACGCCTAAACTGTCGCATCTCTAACATTTTTTAATCTAATTTCAACCTTATTGTTCATTTTATTGTACCTTATTGTTTTTTTTTATTGTTCTTGTGTTTTTTTTTTCGTTTTTTATTTTATTTTCTTATTTTTTCTTTTCTTTACAACGTGCCAGAGTTAATTCCTTCATGACCACATAGGTTAAAGTCTCTACAGTACCTACAGCTTGTCTTATTCATACTCCGCGTCGTTATTGTAATTGTAATAATAACAAGATCGGAAAGTTTTTCTACCTACACAGGACAGGATACTAATATTCGTTATGTTATTATTGTAATAATGTGAAATAGCTATTCATTACGTAATGGACATATCCAATATGTTGTTACATCGGGTTCTTAGAAACCAAAATGGATACAAAGTTGTATGTAGAGGTAACTAAGGAGTTCTACACACGTCTAATCGGTCGATGCGATACGGTAAAGCCGGGCAGCGTACTGGAATATTTATGTAGATTTACATAACATGACGGAGGAGCTCGTGGCTCAATAATAACAGCCGCTCGGGTCGAACTTTAGGTTAAGCCGTCCTTGCCTAAGTTGCTCTGTGGATGGGTGACCACCCATTACTTACAGAGTTTCCTCCGTGCCTCGGAAAGCACGTTAAGCCGTTGGTCCCGGTTGTCATTTGTAGATCTTTGACAGTCGTTAGGTAGTCAGTGGCCCAAAAAGTCTGACAACCAGACTTACCAAGGGGTATCGTATTAGCGAGTACTAACTGGGTTGTGGAGGTCTGATAGGCAGTCGCTCCATGTAAAATACTGGTACTCAGCTGCATCCGGTTAGACTTGAAGCCGACCCCAATATAATTGGGAAAAGGCTAGGCAGATGAAATGACATAACATTACGTCTGTATTTCCTCGAAGGGCTAGGCAGAGGTATAGGTACCATAGTAGAGGCGAGCCTGTTGACATCAACCGGGCACAAATGTTAACTCCGAGCTACTAATAAGAAGTTCCTAACGGCAAAAAACAAAAAAAGCTTTGCTCGACCTGGGAATCAAACCCATGACCTCATGATCAGCAGTAGCATTTGCGGCCACTGGACATTCGAGGAAAAACTTGTATCGTGCAGAGACGCCTCGAACATGATTCACCAATGTTAGATGTCGATGGAGCTTGCCTATGCGCATGAGCCGAATGAAAACCGAATAGTTGGTACCGGCGGTAAGCTTAAAAAAAATCAGGGAAAAGATGTTTTCAAGGGAGGATCACGACCCTCAGTAGCAAATAGCAACTTTATTAGTTATTGACCAGGTACCGTAATTTATATTGATTATTATTTATGTCTTGTGACAACCTCCTGAATTTTGACGAGGATGCAAAACTCCACCTTGTCGAAGCAACAATATTGTACCCAGGCCTATGTAATATACAGGTGTAAACGGACCCTTCACGAAGCCGTCAAACAAGCATTATCTACATCAAACTAAGTCACTCTACGCAAAAATTATTGCTGGGAAACGACTTTTTCTTTTGGGGTGAAAAATTACGTTTTACGGTAAAACTCAATGTAACGCACTCAAAACTCAAAAATGATCATAATGATGGGGAGAACAAGTGCCTTTCGGCTTCGTTAAGGGTCTTTTTACACCCTTTATATACAACTTGATTTGAAAAGAGGGTCCATGGAGTTTCTTGCCAATTCTTCTCCATGAGATCTACTATCTTTGAATAGGCAACTACAATCCATTCACAGTAATTATGCCTGTGGCGGGACTGTAGACCAGGTAGCTTATTTTTGACTATGCAAAAGTGCCTGTCACGGGTCTATTTGAAATAAATGCTTTGAGTTTGAGTTTTGAGTTGACTAACGAGGAGTACGACTTGAGGAGGGAGGGAGCTTCAACAAAATGCTACCAAAATATGCCGAATCTACCAAATGTGTAGCGCGCCTAATATTGGTTAATCAATAAGTCATGTTTGCAGACAAATGAAAAAGGGTCGAGTTTCAATTAATTTTACTTTTCAATAGGAATCTTATGTAATTCTTGAATATTCTGGGTCCTAATTTATTTTCGATCCTCAGTTTCAAAGAGTTTCATAATAACTTTTAATACTAGGCTTTCAGCCTTACCAGATGCTGGTGTATACCAGTAATGTTACATGGAGCGATTGCCTGACTGACCTCCACAAACCATTTTCTGGGTAACACGATAGATTCTCAGAAAGAGCCTTGCTTAAAGGCCTTAAGTCCACTGCGGGACTGTTCGAAAGAGATACCGTGGCCCTGGAACACAAAGGGCAATGAAGGAACATGGATGGGTTTTAGTCAGTAAGAGTCTGACACTCCCTCCCACTCCACCCAGAGCGGGAGAAGTCATTTGATGATTTCCCATCCGTAAAAAAAAGGCCTTAAGTCCAGCAGTAGGCTGTGAGAGGATGGGTATTTAGTCTGAACGGCCCAAATTGAATGGCCCACGGGCCGTTCGACCGTAAGGAAAAATGATAAGCTTTTTCCTTTAAATACGATTCCTCACAGTAGGAGTTTCTCGTGTATAGGTGCATTTAGAAATATTTAAACTCACATACACAAATAGCCAGACCTGGAACAACTACCTGTAGGCCATAAAAATATTTGTTCCGTGCGGGGATCGAACCCGCACGGAACAAATATTCAGCAATCGCTCAGCCACTGCGCCAACCGTGCCGTCAAAAAGAAAATTGAGGAAATCGGCTTTTAGTTATTTAGGTAGTAGCTTAATTAGGTAATAAGTATCCATTACTACCTCACAAGTCACAAGCGCGACCGCTGAGCTTGAGGTCTTAAGTTTGATTACTCGGACGGGCAAAGTGTTACTGGGTTTTTCTTTTAGGAAATTCTCAGTAGTACCCCGATGTTTGGATATGTGCCCGGTTGATGGTAATAGGTTCATGAGACCTAAACATACCTGGCAAATTTCGGGTGTAGATATTATTAGGTATGAACATCATCATCAATAGCCCGACTTCACCCACTGCTGTGCATAGGCCTCTCTCTGCTCGTGCCAAGCTCAGTTCGTATGTACACGTCTGCCTCCCTTCGGGGATTACAAACGTGATATTATATATTGACTGGTAATTAGTGACCGATACATAAACACGTGGTTGTACTCAGGATAACAAACAACTTTCCCAAAGAAACATTTTCTTTAAACGGCTAACAGCTGATAGATCACAGGCGCGCGCGTGCGAATTTCATACGGCTGTTGTCTTATTATGATAAAAGTGTGTATAAAAAAAATGTTTCTTAGGGAAAGTTGTTTGTTATCATGACTACAATCACGTGTTTAAGTATCGGTCACTAATTACCATCATCTGCCTAGCCAACTATATTGGGGTCGGCTTCCAGTCTAACCGGATGCAGCTGAATACCAGTATTTTACATGGAGCGACTGCCTGTCGGACCTCCACAACCCAGTTAGTACTGGGTAATACGATACCCTTGGTAAGACTGGTTGTCAGACTTTTTGGGCCACTGACTAACATCTTAACGTGCTTTCCGAGGCACAGAGAAAACTCGGCATGTAATGGGTGGTCACCCATCCACAGACCAACCTAGGCAAGCACGGCTTAACCTAAAGATCGACCCGAGCGGCTGATATTATTTAGCCACGAGCTCCTCATCGGTCACTAATTACCAGTCACCCTTTATTGTTATGTTACGCAATCCTATAATTAAGTATACACTCTGTCAGCACTAAACACGGAACACAAGTCCGTATTAGCGTAAGTGTTTTGTTTTTCAATGTTCCAGTAAACGGTAAGTAACAAGATAAAACTAGGGTTAGTACTTAGTAGATACATTCATTACGGTAATGGTCTCAGTAAGGGACTGCCTAGCAAAGTGAGTACTTCATTAAACAAGGTTCATAATTAACATCTTATTTGATTGATGAAAGACATGGAAGCATAAAGAAACTTTAAAGGAATGTATGTTCAGACAGGTCACATTTAAGTACGCGATGCAATCAACCAGCCTTTTTAGACCAATAGGAACGAAAAAAATGAAAAAAAAGACCCAGGAAGGTAAAGTTTTCAAGTGTTTATAGCGGCTGGGCGCTGCAATCAGGAATAGTCCTTAGTGCTCATTTACGGAGACGCGTCGCGTCGGGCGGTGCGTAGCGCGGGGCGTCGCGCGGCGCGTTGCGCGTTTTTTCCGTTTACGGAGAGGCGGCGCGTGCAGGTCCCGCGTTATCACACGCCCAAACACAAACATATGGCAATGTACGATGTTGTTTACGGAGACGCGGGGCGTGCACAGCCGCGGCGCGTGCACAGCCGCGGCGAACGCCATGGGCGACGCGGCGGTATTATCTGCCATTATGTTCGTATTTGCGCGTTTGCGCGTGTGACGCGCCGCGTCTCCGTAAATGACCACTTACGGTGGTCAGACGCAAGTTTGGATGACTGTTCCTATTTCTTTATTTGTTGGAACTTACTTACATTATGTAACAACTAAATGTACAGATGAATGCAATAAACAGTTTGAGTTTGAAATGTATGGAACAGCTAATTATTTTTCACGATTAAGGACTTCTAATAACTTAAACATTTACTTGCTGTTTTCAAGAATGTTAAAAACTTTTCGAACCATTGTAGCCTAATTAGTAAAAGTATGACGGAAAGCATTGTTCGAAGTCTTGTTCGTACTGAAATTAAAATGCCAAAAATTCTTATGTAAGCAGTACTTTAAAAGTTTTCAGCTTAACAATAAGGTATTTCTGTGTAATTTTGATATTATGTTAATTCTTATCTGAAGGAATCCTGACCACAACAATGTTAGAAGGTTATTTAATTTAAGCAATTTAGGCACAGTAAATTTCTACCTTATTAAAAGTTTAGGGTGGAAACACTAGGGCCATGGGGTCCGAGTGTCCACCTAGTATTTCGGAAAATCGGCAGGCGGTTGGTTGACTCTTCACGTGACCGGAGGGCGGGCCTATTTTTGGCCAAAGAATCAGCATTGCCATCCAACATGGCAATGCTGCCAGCCTTCAGGGCACTTTTTCTTTTGACAGCGATTTGGACGAATTTTTGACGCCCTGTAACCGTTTTGATACTCGTACATATTTTTATAGTACGTACGTAGTTTGTACATAATGTAAATATTCAGAATAAATCCCTATTAAAAGTTAAATAAACTATAATCACGCATAAACGGCTGAACAGATATGTAATAAATGTGGTACACAGTAAGATTAAACCATGCAAGTGCTTGTGTAACTCACTCACATAATCTTTTATTTAGTTCGACAACATTCTGCAGACCGTCCGTTTCACACACCTTTAACGAGCTTTAAGGCGTCTGGCAGAAATTCCCGTCAACGGGAAGTGTCCGGCAGTGTTGATTACTAAGTTTTTATAATATTCTCTGCAACATATGTATATGACACCGTAAAATTGTAAAAACCGTTAGATCATAATCTATCTCGCGAGATTGTAATCTGTCGAAATATTGTGAACCGTAACATACAGCTTCCAATTTAACGCATTCCTTTTCGGTAGATTATAATCTATGGAAGTGAAACCGTTAAATTGTGAAATGGCATGCGACGAAACGCACCGCGCGCGCTGATTGGTTGAACGTCATGGTTGTCATTTATTTGTTGTTATAGCTAATTACATAAACCAATTGTAACCAATAAACATGTATAAAAATCAACACTCGATAGTATTATTTTGCTACGGGTTTGTTCGAAAGAGATACCGCGGCCCTGGAACACAAAGGGCAAAGAAGGAACATGGATGGGTTTAAGTCAGTAAAAGTCTGATACTCCCTCCCACTCCACCCAGAGCGGGGGGGTTATTTGATGACTACCCATCCAAAAAAAAAATGTACTAACGCAACTTTAGCACCTGATATCTAAAAAATTACATCGCGTTGGCACAAGTTACCAGGCATGCATACTTTCACAGTACACTACTCTAAAAAAAGTAAGATCTGGCGCCGCTGGGATCTTGGACCAATAGTTTTAATCACGTCGCAGGGCACATCGGCCGAAGCCGTGAGCGAGGCCTGAATATTCTCAAGTAAAAAACCAATTTTTGGGTCCGTCAAAAATCAAGCTCTTGCCAGCAGAGAGATAAGAAGTTCTAAAAACAAACCAACCTCATTAAGTAGGAGAGTACATCATTTATTTAGTGGGTAGTAACGCGGACGCATAAATTTCGCCCGTATCGCCAAGCGAACTTATCTACTGATAAAATTATCGATTATTGCCGACGCGTGAAAACCAACTTTATGTATTTCGGACGCTTCCAGGAGAAGCATAAAAACTGTAGTATGTATATGACTGATCATTTCTTTGCTTACTTTTTTGAGGGCGTGGCTACAGGAGTGTGCAGGGCAGGTGATGTGCCCGTGACAATTTACAATTGACGCAAAAACGCATGTTTTTCGTCTTCTATTGCCATGTTATATTATTTTGATTTTCAAAAAATCTGAATATGGCCTATTCAATACATGGTGAGAGCAGCGGTGGCCCAGTGGTGGCGGCCTTGACTTACGAGCAGTAAGTCGTGGGTTCGAACCCAGACAGGCGCATCACTTTGTGTAATTTATATCTTCACGAACTGCTCTCAAAACGGTGAAAGAAAACATCGTGAGGAAACCGGCATATCCTAGAACGAAAAATTCGAAGACATGTAACATCTACCAACCCGCACTGGGCCAGCGTGGTGGATTATAGCCCATACCCTCTCCTGGAGAGGAGGCTTAAGTCCCAGCAGTGGGAACATTATAGGCAGAGTATGCTATGCCTACATGGTGTAATAGTGACACAAACTTCTACCATTCAGTACATCATTCTAGAGACAAATCAGCACTGAAATTATACATTGAATATGACAAAAAATCCTTGTTAAAAGTTTATATCACAGTGTCCCCTAAAATTGTGTAAGAAACTGCCTTGACTGACTAGTGGTTTAATCCACCTTAACATCGCTTGTCTAATAGATTCAGCTGAGTAGTTTTAACCAACAATGCATCTTAAATGATAATGATGATTTACGAATCACTCCGTTTACTGAATGCCAGCTTGATCAAACTGATCAAGTGCCAGATTAGCAAATCGCCTGTCAAATCTTACGTCTGCAGTTTGTGTTTGATCTACATCTATGAAAATATTTAAAAATAGCAGCGAATAGTAACACCAATCACATTTGCAAATCAATATTAGATTACCAACAGAATTTGAACAGGTACCAGGCTTTTTTTTACGGATGGGAAATCATCAAATGACTCCTCCCGCTCTGGGTGAAGTGGGAGGGAGTGTCAGACTCTTACTGACTAAAACCCATCCATGTTCCTTCTTTGCCCTTTGTGTTCCAGGGCCGCGGTATCTCTTTCGAACAGTCCCGCAGCCCCGGCAGGGACAGGTACCAGGCTTACAGAAAACTGGAGAAGGTGTTTCTTTAAACGATGATCCCTGAAACTTTGACTCAGTTATCTAGAACAAACTTACAAAGAATACTTTGATACATAATAAAAGCATTGTTCGGAGCTCTCAAAGTGTCAAACAAGAATCCGAACAAAATTAAGTACTTGTTTGCAACATAAAAACCGGCCAATTGCGAGTCGTACTCACACGCACACCAAACGGGTTCCGTACGGGTTCCGTAGCACCAAACAATATTATAGAAATATTTTGAAGGCTCAATTATATGTTGTATGGTTATTACATTCAACAGCAAAACTAAATTTGTTTTCATAGTATGTTAATGAAAAACAAAGTTACTGCGGCAGTTTGATGAAAAAGTCCCATATCTTTTTTTTTTTTTTACGGATTGGAAATCGTAATCTCCCGCTCTGGGTGGAGCGGGAGCGAGTGTCAGACTCTTACTGACTAAAACCCATCCATGTTCCTTCTTTGCCCTTTGTGTTCCAGGGCCCCGGTATCTCTTTCGAACAGTCCCGCAGCCCCGGCAGGAAGTCCCATATCTCAAAAACTAAACATCAAATCTTGTTCAAACCAATTTTCGTTGCAAGTTTTTTTTACGTTCTACAATTCTATTTTTTTTCACAATTTTCCTCCTCTTACTTTAGAAATTAGAGGGGAATTTTTCAAACCCGATTTATTTTACGAATTTCCTTTAAAATTCTGCGCATTATGATAGAAAATTATGTTACGCAATTAGAGTGCGGGGCTAATATCTACAAAGCTATTTTAAAATGAACACTCCCCCACCCACCCTTCGCACCATATTACTTGGGACTTAAACATACCACTTAAACATAACTTGGGTAATGTGGGTGTCCTTATTAGGATCAACTCTGCCTAACCCTTTCGGAAATTACAGGTTGATCTTATGTTATGCTGAAATTAATCTTAGGTTTTGTTTTCGGTGGAAATAAAAATGAACACATAACATAACATCACGCCAGTAATCCCCGAAGCGTAAAGCAGAGGTGTGCCTAATAGTACACCCACATTTCGCCAGTTATGTTTAAGGCCCATGTAAAAGGGAACGAGCCTATTGCCATCAACCGGGCACAAATTCAGACTCCGTGAATAAACATGAAAAAACCCATTACCACTTTGCCCGACCCGGCAATTGAACCCATGACCTCAAGCTCAGCAGTCGCGCTTACGGCCACTAGACCAATAAGGCAGCCAGTAAAAAAAAATAACTTTTTAAATAAGTTTTTAAACTCTCATGGTTACTAACATTATATCATTAACTCTAGAAACGGGATATTTACCATGTTTACTGTTTGTGTTGAGTTCCCGATTTGTTTTTTTTTTGTTTTTGTCTGCTCATAAACACCCACCCGCAATAACTTCAGTTTATCCGTGATCATGGTGCTTGCAACAGCCGAAATATTGGACAACAACACAAACAGTAAACATGGTAAATATCCCGTTTCTAGAACTTTTTAAATATTCGACTATTAAATAGTGTGTCACACCACTTTCCCAGAATTCCCACTAACCAAACTAAATAATCTCTCACAAGCTATCATTGTTCCTAACCCGTTTACAAGATGGCGTCGAAGCGTCTTAGAACAATGTTCAAGTAATTAACATCGTTGTAATCACGAGCGGTGCCGTTCAGGTGGAATTATACTCACTTTGATGTTCTACGACTTGACTAACACAACACTACTTAGTACCGGGAAGAGTATACATACAGGGTGTAAACGGACCCTTCACGAAGCCGTCAACCAAGCATTCTGTACACCAAACTAAGTAAGTTTACGCAAAAATTATTGATGATTGGATAGTACGGGGGTCGTGGAGGTGTTTGAAGTAAAAGTCTTACATTAAAAAGAAGTATTAAAAAAAAACTTGTGAAAAAGTTGGAACTTTCACACTCAATATCTCCGCAACTAGAAGGTTCCCAGGTATGGTCTAGAACAAAAAAAATGATCGCAATGACGGGGAGAACAAGCGCCTTTTTTTTTTTTTTTTTTTTTTTTACGGATGGGAAATCATCAAATGACTTCTCCCGCTCTGGGTGGAGTGGGAGGGAGTGTCAGACTCTTACTGACTAAAACCCATCCATGTTCCTTCATTGCCCTTTGTGTTCCAGGGCCACGGTATCTCTTTCGAACAGTCCCGCAGCCCCGGCAGGCATCGGCCCTTGCGGGCCCCTTCTTGGTTGCTGACATCTCTTTGAGGCGCGCGTGGAACACGAACGCGCCGTCGACACGGCCTGTCGTCATAAGACGGACGGACGGTGAGCTAACCCATTACTCACCGTCCACAGGCCCGCGCCTACGGTGGCCGGGAGCCACCACGTGGCCCCCGACGCCCGGTGCTTCGCCCGCGGCGGCTGGGACGTGAGATTCTCTCCCTCTCACGTCCCGCCACCTCCTTCGCTAGCATGACTGCTTCGCAGAAGGAGGTGACGGCTTCCCATTCCCTCTCGCTCCGGACCATGGCCTGAACCAGGGCCGGGAGCGAGAGGTCGCCGCCGCCGATCGCCGCTACGAGGACACGGCGGAGCTCCGCCCAAGCGGGGCAGACCTCCACGGTGTGCGCCACCGTGTCCTCCGGACGATCCTCACAATGATAACACCCGGGCGTTTCCTCCCGCCCGATTCGGTGCAGGAACCTCCCGAAACAACCGTGTCCGGTGAGGACCTGCGTCAGGCGGAAGGTGAGGGCGCCGTGGCGCCTCTCTAGCCACTCCTCAAAGAGGGGACTTATCGCCACTATTGTGGCGTGCCCTGCACTGGGTTGCGACAGTCGCTGTCTCCATGTCGCCATGAGATCGCGTCGGAGGTCTGTCCGCTGAGCGGTGATTTGCCGCGGCAGCGGAGTTTCCCCCCGACGTAGTGCCCCCGCGCGCCATTCATGCAGGCGCGCGAGGACTATCGCCTCCAGATCCCATGGCGGCAATCCGGCTAGGAGGCTCGCCGCCTCGCGGGAGATCGTGCGGTACCCCCGGATCAGCCTTACGGCTACGACCTTTTGGGGCGCGTTCAGGTAGTGCGCGGCACGCCGCTTAATTGAACGCGCCCACACCGGGGCCCCGTAAAGGGCCATGGACCGCACGACCCCCGCGTAGAGCCTACGGCAGGAGGCGTTTGGACCCCTCAGGTTGGGCAAGAGCCGCTTGAAGGCAGCCCCGGCCCGTTCCAGTTTGGGAGCCAAACGTCGGAAGTGCTCAACGAAGTTCCACCGGCTGTCGAGGACGAGTCCTAGGTACTTCAAAGTCGACTCGACGCCGATGGGAACCCCTCCTACCGTCAGCGTGGATCCCGACGGTGGCGCATTCCGAGGCCTATGAAAGCTCATGGCCTCGGACTTGTGCAAGGCCACCTCGAGACCCAATTGCCGGATCCTCTCAACGACTATCGCAACCCCGCGTGTCATCAGTTCGGCCGCCGCCTCGTGCGACCTCCCTTGTGCCAGTACCAGCGTGTCGTCAGCGTAACAGACTACGCTGACGCCGCTAGGGAGGTCGGCGCGCAGCACCCAGTCGTAACCGATGTTCCACAAGGGCGGCCCTAGAACCGACCCCTGTGGAACACCGCACGACATCTCTCGCCGGTTCCATTCTCCGTTGGGACCAGGGTAGATGACATACCTGTCAGACAGGTAGTCCCCGACTACACGACGGAGGTAGGTGGGCACCCGGTGATACCGGAGTGCCTCCCTAATGCAGCTCCAGGGCATGGAGTTGAAGGCGTTGGCGATGTCGAGCGACACCGCCAAGACGACCCCACCCCGGGACACCGCGTCCCCCGTCGTGAGGGCTCGCACGCGCATGATGGCGTCCACCGTCGAGCGCCCCTTGCGGAAACCAAACTGGTGTTCCGCAAGATCCGGCCCCATTCCCGCAAGGTGCCCGGCGAGGCGGTTTGCAATGACTCTTTCAAAGAGCTTGCCCACCTCGTCGAGCAACACAATGGGCCGATATGCGGACGGAGAGTCCGCAGGGCGCCCTGGCTTCCGTATGAGGACCAGCTTGCCCGTCTTCCAACGAAGCGGGAACTGGCCTCTCTCCAAGCATGCGCTTAGGAGCCCTTCCAGTCGGGACCCGAGAGCCTCAGAGGCCAGGACCCAGGCTTTGCCAGGTAAGCCATCGGGTCCCGGGGCGGCAGTTTTGGCCTTAAGCCTGCCTACCGCCACTCTCAGGTCTACCCCAGTCACCTCCGGAACGTCGTCATCGTCGTCGCTGTGGTCCGCTTCCGGCACCGCAAGCGGCGGAGCCATAGGCGGGGGAGTATGCTCCCCTCGCGAAGGGAACAGAGCGCTCACCACGTCCTCCACGAGCTCAGGCCGGAGACTCTGCGTCAGCGGGGGGGCCCAGGTGCGGAGTTTGTCCCGCACCATCTTATAAGGGCGCCCCCACGGATCTCCGTCGAGAGTCCCCAGCATCTCCTCGCGGGCCAGATCCTTGGCCCGCTGGACAGCCTCTTGGAGGGCGGTCTTCGCTGCTCTGTAACCCTCGTACAGCTCCGCCTCGATGGCTGCCGCATCCGGAGGGCGGATGCGGAGCCTGCGATGCCTGGTGTACAGGTGGCGCGCGGCGACGCACGCCTCGCGCAGAGTCGTAAGCTCTCGCGACCACCAGTACACCTGACGCCGGGCGCTTCCTGGCCGGACTCGGGGCATTGCCACGTCGCATATGTCGGACATGGCCTCCTGGAACCAACCCGCCTCGTTGTTTACGTCGGCAGGCCTGTCCGGTGATGTCACCCAGGCCTGCACGATCGCGGCTTCCAGGAGGGAGAACAAGCGCCTTTCGGCTTCGTTAAGAATCTTGTTACACCCTTCATACTGGAGCAAATCTTAAAGGCTAGTTGCAGATATGAGCAGCTCGCAAATAAAATAAAATAAAATATTTTCAAAATTGGAAAAGCACTTCTCCTATGCCACCTCTGCCTAGTCTTTCCCTTACTATGTTGGTAGGCTTCCAGTCTAACCGATTGCAGCTGTTTACCAGTATTTTACATAGAGCGACTGCCTATCTGACCTCCAAAATCTAGTTACTGGGTTATACGATACCCTTTGGTAAGACTGGTTGGCAGACTTCCGGGCCACTGACTAGGTATCTGTTACGACTGTCAAAGGTCTACAAATGAAAGCCGGAGCCGACGCGGACGGCTAAACGTGCTTTCTGAGGCACGGAGTGAACTCGGTATGGAATGATGGTCACCCATCCAGGGCCCAACCTCGGCAGACACTGCTGAACCTTGAAGATTGACCCGTGCAGCTGTTATTTAGCCACGAGCCACTGCTGTCCCTGTAATACTTGAAAGTATAAAATTGCTTAAGTTTCGGAAGTCAGCGTCTTTTGTTTGTTTGATTCCCTTTTTTCCACTGAGTTATCCTATACTATCTATTAAAGGTTCGCGCACATTATGTCGGGCTGCAGCGGGTCGGGTCGCAGCGCAAAAATCCGCTCAAATCACTCGTATGTATTTTATGTGAACTACCGCACACTATGCCCGGGTGCAACCCGTCACTAATGTGCTAAGTAAGCATTTGGGCTGCGCTGCGGCCCGCTCCGTCTCGCTGCGGCCCGACATAATGTGCGCGAACCTTTAGTGAGCAATATTTGTATATTTTTATGTACATATTTTAATCACGTTCTCAAAAGCGGCTCTAACGATTTCGCTAAAAGTTGCAGACGAAAAATCGATCTAGCTAGGTCTCATATCTGGGAAACTTCGTTTTTTCTATTTTCACCCAAGCAGAGCTCGGTCGCCAAGTTAAAAATAAACGATAAACAAATTAACGTACCGTACTTTATAACGAACTTAAAAACATGACCGTATTAAATAACCGTTCGAGAATTTGCGATATTTTAAAATATTTTTCAGCAGACCAGGTATGTCGGTTACGTTGGTTCATAATAAACAGGATTATCAATTCAATAAGGATCAATTTGGCGCGGGGATTTTTATTTCTCTTTTTCGAAGTTAAATGCTCAAGCTGTGTTTTTAACATTACGGCCAGTTTTTGAATAGACAATTGAAAACATGACTTAATGACCATTGAATGACTATTTCATGAAAAAGTCTTTATTATTATTATTTACTAGCTTCTGCCCGCGACTTCGTACGCGGATCCTGTTGCTTATGCCAGCGACAACGGGGTCGTCAAAATCGAAGATCTGAAACGTCTGATGTCGAATTCTAAGAGCCCGGGGACGGGAAAACAACGGCATGCGCGAGACGATTCGAGACGATCCATATCTTTCATTTTTGTAAGTCAGAAGTCGATGCGTAGATACGCTTGGAACTCAAGTTTAATTCTCTATCCGTGAACGTCTCCGACTCGCGAGACAATGCGTGACGTTCACGATCAATGGTCAGTCGCGCATCACGTTCCTCACTTGTCTCTAGAGACCTAGAAGTCGATGCGTAGATACGCTTGGAACTCAAGCGTAATTCTCTATCCGTGAACGTCTCCGATTCGCTAGACAATGCATGACGTTCACGATCAGCGGTCAGTCGCGCATCATATTCTTCACAGTTCTCTAGAGACCTGGATGTAGATGCGTAAATACGCTGAGAACGCAGGTGTGCTTCGTTATCCAAGAGGAAGAGAAGAGAAGAGAGGAAGAGGTTTCCACGGAGCGAGTTGCAGCCTGATATTCTCGAACAACATCAAGTCTCTCCTGACGTTCTTCGGTAGATTCTTGGGATCTTATGATCCTCAATCTTTTAGCTCCTTTGGAACATTGGGAAAGATTTCACCTCTTTCTAGGCATGGTTATAGTTTTATTGTGAAGATACCTGATCAATTAAAATCTAAGTGACTGCTCCCCTGCGTTACCGGGTAGGCTACCGTGTCACGAAGATAAGTGGAAAAAGTCTAAAACACTCAAATAACATAAGCCCGAAGGCATATTTATTCGATAAAATAAAAAATAAATAGAAGTTTTGTCGAGTAGAGTCAAATTTTCAATGATATACCGTCGTCATCGAATATCAGTCCTAAACTGTTACCGCCTTCACCGCGTGGAGGTACTCCCAGCTTATGTTATTTTATAATTATACAGTGAAATTAGTGATAGCTTTGATTTCCACATCAGATGTTTCTGATCTTCGATTTTTATAAGTCAACAGGAAATGCCCATCAAACCGAACAACTTTTGCTAAGACGTCATTCCTATATGTGTTATGGTGTAGCTGGGCTCTTGGAGTTCCACAACAGGTGTTCCAGATCTTCGATTTTTATAAGTCAACAGAGAGTGCTCATCAGATTGAACAACTTTTGCTAAGACTTCATTCCTATATGTGTTATGGTGTAGCTGGGCTCTTGGAGTTCCACAATAGGTGTTCCAGAACTTCGATTTTTATAAATCAACATAGAGTGCTCATCAGATTGAACAATTTTTGCTAAGACGTCATTCCTATATATGTTATAGTGTAGCTGGGCTCTTGGAGTTCCACATCAGGAGTTCCAGATCTTCAAATTTATTCTCTCAGCAGAAAATGCTCATCACGTGGAACAATTTTTGCTATGGTACCATTTTTGTACCTCTTATAGTTTAGCTATTCTATTGCGGTTCTGCATCAGGTGTTCAAGTTTCCAAGATAAATTATAGCCTATATGTTGCCCAGACTTAATACCTATACAACAACAAAAAAATCTTTCAAATCCGTCTAGTAGTTCCGAAGATTAGCGTGTACAAACAAACAGACAAACAGATAAACAGACAAACAGACAGAATTTTTTTTTTGGATTCGTGCTCTATTACTGTTTCTAAACCCCCCTCAATTTTTTTTTTTTAATATATTCAATGTACAGACACAGTTTTTTACTGTCTTATTATATGTATATAGATATAGATTTTCAATTGTCGGATAACAGAAATGGACCTGTCCGAGGCCACCACCAACGCCTTCGAGGTGGCAGAGTTTTGGGTAAAACAAATTTAATTTTTTAAAGGGAAAATCATCGACACGACGAAGAAGACAGAAATCCATAGTGTTAGTAACATACCTTATACCTAGTGTTAGTACATAATAACAATGAGTTTGATTTTGAGAAGCATTTTGCACAGAAGATATTGCACATAAGATTTTTACTTGGTCATCTTCTCCCCAAATTCCTCAGAAAAGGGGAAAACACACTCTCGGCCATTGCTTTTAAGATGCTGTTACCACTGGCCCGGGTTCTAGTTGCCAGCGACGCTATTTTCTTCCGTACGATTGCGTGGAAGCCGTCAGTACGATTAAATGGGGTTAAATGAGCTTACAGAGTTGTAATGTTGATTTTAATTATTATAACTGTGTAAAGTCATATTTGTTAATGCCGCAAATTATATTTTAATCAACATACAAGAAACCACTGAAATGTAAATTGCAAAAAAAAACGTTAAAATAAAAAAAAATCGCGGGCTACCCAGGCGCTTCGCCCTTAACATATTCCTTAAATTCAAAAGTACTTTTGTTATTTAAGCAATAATTTTGGATTTCAAGAAACCTCATTGAGTAAGACTTTAGTATAATTGAACATGTATAATGAATATGAATAGTCCATGAATAGTTCATGGTCCGTTAAGGAGTGATAAAGTACAAATAGACTAACTTATTTTCGCCTCTTTAAGTTTGACTGCCTCGTTGGTCTAGTAGTCGCAAGCACGACTGCTTAGCATGAGGTCCTGGGTTCGATTCCCAGATCGGGCAGTGATATTGGCTTTCCTATCAGAAATTTCTCAGTAGCAGTCACGGAGTTTGGATTTGTGTTCGGTTGGTGGCAATGGGCTCCCTATTAAATTGGACTTAAATATAACTGGCAAAGTGTGGGTGTACAGTCATGAGCACCAATATGTATAGACTTTCCTAAATTTAAAAGCAATTTTCGCGATAAATAACGATTGTAACTTAGAGATAGGATCTTTTTCATAAAAATATGAGTTCCAGAATACTATGTTCGTAACAACATGAAATTTTAATCAGAACAGTAGGAGAAAACACTTTTAAAAGTTGTTAAGTGCTTACTTATTGGTGCTCGTGACTGTACGGTTAGGTACACCACTGCCTAACCCTTCGGGAATTAAAGGCGTGATGTTATGCTTAAGCTTTACTATAAAGGGTGTAAAAAGACCCTTAACGAAGCCGAAAGGTACTTGTTCTCCCCGTCATTGCCATCATTTTTTTGTTCTAGACCATACCTGGGAACCTTCTAGTTACGGAGATATTGGCGGTCAAAGTTCCAAATTTTTTACATTTTTTTTTTAAATACATGTTTCTATGTGTAAGATTTTTACTTTAAACACCTTCACGACCTCCGTGCTATTCAATCCATCCATCAGCACAATGTTTTGAGTGCATTACTTTGAGTTTCACTGTAAAATGTGATTTTTCACCCCAAAAAAAAATGTTGTTTCCCAGCAATAATTTTTGCGTAGAGTTACTTAGTTTGATGTACAGAATGCTTGGTTGACGGCTTCGTGAAGGGTCTGTTTACACCTTGTATGTACGTTGTTGCGTAGTGTTTGGAGCAAAATCGTCTGGGGACTACGCCAAAAATAAATTGTTCCCTCGTAATATTTTCGGCCGACGCTCAACGTGTAGGCGTAAATAATTATTCTAAATCCGGAAACAAAGATCGATTAAAACAAACGTGATACAAAGCAGTGATCCAACAAAATTAGATGCTACTAAAATATATGGGTTAATGTTTTGGAGAATCCCAAGTTAGAAGGACTGCCTGGAAAACATGGGTTTCGTGGATTAAGGGGTTAGCGGCCGCTTTTCGAAATACTTGAAGGGACACACGGTTTAAAGAAAGAAAAAGTATTTATTTGCCTTGCTCAGGACAAAACAAAATGGTTTAATCTATACTAATATTTTAAGAAATAAATTTTGTAAGTTTGTAATTTGTTTGTGTTGTTTGTAAGTTTGTATGTAGGGGGTTATCTCCGGAACATGATCCAATTCTATAAATTCTTTCACTTGCAGAAAGCTACATTATTCGTGGATGCTATAGCCTGTAAATATAATTTAGGTATAGGTCCCGTCACGTAAAAAGAACGCTGACCGCTCTAAGAAACTTTCTAAAAAAAATTTATTCCAGCCTTTTCCAAAGTACTAAGTAGCTAGTAAAGTACTAATTACTGTTCTACAATGAAACAGTTATACGTATATTATAAAACAATAGCTTAGTACTTAAGGACGCGGCTGTATAACATGCGCAAACTCCACTGTCGCTCAGCGTTCTTTTTACGTGACGGGACTTATAAGTTAGCCCGAGGTATCACAATTTTTGAGGACATAGTCCCGGGTGAAGTGCTAGTTAACGATAAAACAAAACTATATAAAAAGTTAACATAAGAAAAAAATAAGACAAACTAAAAAGGTGGAGTACGAAATCAAAAGGCCCCCCTATCTCAGCATGGTTGCAGATACGAGTGGTTTTTACATCGCTCTATGAAAACAGTAACGTCTATGGAAGCATTTTAATACTAGCATGCATAATTATACAGCGCGTACTAGAAAAGGTGTGGTCATACCGTCAGGTGCATGCCTGACACACGCTGAGCTGGACTCCCATTTGGTGCAACCTTGAGACGCAAAGCGCACCTTGTATACTCGTCATTTGATTTGAAGTGTGTCATGGTGGTATTAGTATAGTGACACCATGACATACTCTTTCGTAAATATGTTTTTCTTTTTGTAAATTGGCGCCTTTTTTTATATCGTTATATAGTCGTGTAATTTTTATTATTGAATTGTGCTTCTGTGTGTTGTGCTATGTCTTTTGTGTGCAAATAAATGATTAATCTATCTATTTATCTATCTTATGTACCTAAATATGCCACCAAAAAACGCCGTTGTTTTCGCCGTTTTTACTCGATCTGAATAATGGCAATACAAAAACTTACGAACCCTTTGTGTGCGAGGCCGAATCTCGATGGGCCGGTATTTTCGTTTTCGAGGTTCTATTTCATCTGTTTGAATAGTTCATGGTAACACGTGGAACGGTTTATTGTCATGCATTCGAATTTTAAAACAATTGAATGCCATTCAAATATGGCGTCGTGTTTCTGTTATTGACTATTGGTTGGCGGGCAGTAATTCGTCGGTTTTTGATTTGTGTTATATTTTAGACTAAAAAATATGAGATGCTGCCAATAAATATTATTTTTTGGTTGTGAAAACTAAATTTACGCATACAATTGTTATGTAGTTGTTTGTAGGTACTATCTACGATTTCCTGAAAAATGTAAATTAAGTTCTGTACATGGATAGGTAGTAGGTAAGTATTGACGATTGAAGTAATTGAATTGAATTTCAGACATTTTAATAATTACAATTGCATTTACAACAACTCAATGTGAACTTTAAGGCGTTCGTGGTGCGAATACCAACGTGTTATCTGCACCTCGTCTTGGAAGTGGACTTTCGGCTTCAAGGAGTGGTGTTCCGTCACTTCCACGGGCAAGTGCCTCATGAACGCACAGTGACATAGTGCACAAGTGAAGTGTTACTAACATAACCTTATACTGGCACTTACGGGATATCTTTCGTGATTTTACATTATTTTGAGCTCCTTATATTTTGACGCTGTTGCAAGCGCCATGATCGCGGGTTGACAATATAAGTTTAGTTGTAAACCGTGAAAGCTTAAGGCGAGGTTAACCCGAGCGCCGTATGCATTAATCGCATACCCCAGCCCCCGGACGGAGAGGCGATACGTAACAAATTACGCGACGCGGGAATCGCGCGGGCTACGCGGACTGTTCAATGAGTTCATGACCTCGAGTAGCGCGTTACAAAGTAGAGCAATGCAGTAAATCAACTTGAATTGATAAGTATACGTTTGTTTTGTTAGAAAGTGTGTTGTTTTATTTTTCTAGAAAGTACCTTTTGGTTACAGATAGATTAGGTACCTACGTATTGTATAAACTTGAAAATAATGACTAATAACTAAAAATAAGTAGGTATAAGTACTTATTTATTTTTGTGAGTAACGTAAATTTAAAATCTGACTGACACTAAGATCATGAATACGGGTTCAAAACAACACGCCGCGCGCCATTCGGTTTTTCATAAGGGTGCGAAATCTTCGTGTCCTGGTATAAAACATCAAGCAGTAGGTAGGCACACTAACTTTAGTCAGGAGAATATTGTGTTACAATTCTTTAATTAATTATAGAAATAATATCAATATTGTAATTCAAGAAGGGTTAGAGGTAGGTATAAGTCCCGTCACGTAAAAAGAACGCAGAGCGACAGTGGAGGGGATATGTTTGCGCACGTTATACAGCCGCGTCCTTAAGTACTAACTACTGTTTTATATTATAAGTATAACTGTTTCATTGTAGAATAGTAATAGGTACTTTACTAGCTACTTAGTACTTTAGAAGAGGCTGGAATAAAAAAAAATTAGAAAGATTATTTGAGCGGTCAGCCTTCTTTTTAACCGACTTCCGAAAGGAGGAGGTTATCAAATCGTCTGAATGTTTTTCTTTTACGTGACGGGACCTATACCTATGAATGGTTATTTTGAGTCAAATATAATATGAAGTGCGGGTTGTTAATAAATAAATAAAACGTTTTTTGTTTGTTTTTAAATCAAATGAATTTGCTAATAAAAGTAAACACTTTTCAAAATCAATCACAACATTTATTTCAAGTAGGCCTGTTTCAGGCACTTTTAAATTGTCAACCTTGATAACATCATTCCTGTTGAGATTCCTGTGTGAACGTATAATATGCTGCTGAACTTAGCCGCCCCGCAAGAGTTGTTAACCGAACCGAAACCGTTTTATCTACGAATTCTAGTTTTTCTAGTTACTAGTTTTTTTCTATTAAGCATTTATAAATAGAACTAGGACAAAATATAATAGCGGCATCAAATTTTGGCACAATTTGTAAAAGAAAACTGTCCAGAAGTCTGAATATAACGTCTGTAGGAAAGTAATTGTGATCGAATCAGAGAAGTGTGACAATGTAGAAAATGTCAATATAAATGTTGCTGCAACCACCGGCATTATAGCTGCTGGTGTTGGATTTGCGCAATTTGAGGAGATACTTTCTGCTATGGATGAGCCGGTGTTTTCAAAAAAATTTATACACATCTACAAGATTTTGTATATGAAAATTGGGAGAAAACTGCAGCAGAATCCATGGAAAGGGCTGCCAAACGTGAGAAGCAGCCATTGCTGACGGTCGGATGAAAAATGGATTGGCTCTCATAGACGTGTATGTTGATGGAGCTTGGGGATTAAGATCTTATGGTAATAATTATAGATCATTTTCAGGGACAGCAGCAATCATAGGAAAACAATTCGGAGAAGTGCTTTATATGGGAGTGAAAAACAAATACTGTCTGGTTTGTGCTAGAGCTCAAAAACAAGGACTCGCGCCTAAAGATCACGCATGTTATAAAAATTATAACGGATCCTCTAGTGCCATGGAAGCTGACATAATTACTGAAGGCTTTAAATCATCAGTTGAAATGTATGGTTTAATATATGCAAGAATGATTGGAGATGGAGCCTCAGCTACTTATAATAAAGTGTTGGAAGCAAAATCCTATGACCACCTAAACTATACCGTAGAAAAATTGAATGCAGAAATCATATCCTACGAAACTTCTGTAATAAATTGCGAGCTATTGTAAAAGAGACAAAATATCCAGTAAAAGATAGAAAAACACTTACAAATGTGAAAGTAATGAGCATGCGAAAAGTTATTGTAAAATCAATAAAATTTCACAAAAATGCAGGAAATTCAAAAAACGTTGCTATACATTTGCTGCATAAAGATATCACTAATTCGGCGGCGCATGCTTACGGTGATCATCGACTTTGTTATGATTATAACTGCTCAAAAGAAAAAAATCTTAATAACAGTACATCGAGAGAAATTCAAAACTCCACTTTCTTCTTTCGGATCAATGCTATCATCGCTACTGTAGCGGGTAAAGCATGAAGTCTCATTGAAGATGTAGACACAAATGTAGTAGAACGGTTTAATAGCGTTATAAAATACTTGGAAGCAGTCCTAGAGGAAAGGTGAAAGAAATTGAGAAGAAGAGGTCACTAAAAAGAAAATTGAACAGAAGTACCTTCAAATCTTCTTTTTTTTTGTGGGATGATCTCCATCCCACAAAAAAAAATAACAAGATTTGAAGGTACTTCTACACAGCACAACTATGGGCCTACAAGTTCAGCTCCCGATATGAGTCCAGATCAATTAGAAAAAGCCAAGGAAGATTTCCTCAACAATTTAAATGTCTTGACAAATGATAGGCAAAATATTGGAAGAAGCATTGTCCTACAAAGGGATTGCAGTGATTGGATAGAATTGAGAAAAAATATAATAACAGCATCAAATTTTGGCACAATTTGTAATACAAAACCGTACAGAAATACTGCACCAACAGTAAAAAAATTAAGATATAAAAAAATATATCTCACATTTTGTCAGTGGCTCATGGCGTGGAAAATGAAAAACAGGCGCTACAGCAACTGGACCGACAAGAAAATATGGTGATCGAGCCCTGTGGCCTTTTTATTGACGAAAAATACCCATTTATTGGTGCTACACCCGACGGTATACTTGGAAAGGACACAATAGTAGAAATTAAATGTCCAATAACGGCATTTAAAAGGAATAGATGCTGCTATTAAGGAAAATAAAATCCAAATATTTAAAGACGACAAAAAAATGAATCCCCGAATCATAAACAAAAAAAGTTATTGGTATTACCAAGTGCAGGGTCAACTCCATGCAGCAGGAAGAAACCAATTGGTTAACGTCTGTATAGCCAAACTAGCCAAATAGTTTAATTTATTTATTTAAAAGCTTTTCATAATTTGATACAGTGTTTTTAGTAAGGGGGTTGATTCTGCGCAAAAACGAGCTTGAACCTAAACGTTAACGAAAATTAAAAATAATATTTGTACGAAATGGGCATACTGTCACATTTCTACACTGTGGCCGCAGAATAAATAATAGTATAAGTACAGAAGATTCACTCCGCAAAATCATAAATAGCGACTTTTGTCGTGACACAATAAAGTGCAATTCAGACCGCACAGCGCTAGTTACCTATAGTTATATTCACCTACAAGCTGCCTCTCTTTCTATCGCGTAACTCTTATCTTATGTACAATATTACCGTGTATGTACCTTCTGACTACGTTGCCTATTAGGTACTGTACTTTAAATGTTGTGGACAATTGACGTTTCAAATAAACCTAGGCTCGGTGCTTACTTTAGTATGTAGTATGTAGATCAGAGAACTGATTTATTTTACAATGTCTTTACGGGTTAGGTACTTGAACCTAAGAAGATGAGCATACGGCATACGTTATTGTACACCTACATTTTGTATGAAATGAAATATCTCTTTTAGGTGGATAGGTAGGTAGGTAAATGCGTATCAAATCTGGAATGACTTGACAAACAACGCGAGGCTGACCGCGCGGCCCTACTGAATAAGTCCGTCCAGACGGACCCGCAGTAGTACTTGTATCTTCATACCTAAACTGCGGAGTTCGTCTGGCCTGCCATGGCACGAGTGTGCTGCCCGTATTAGATGGTAAAGACGAGACCTACACAATCGTTGCATAAGTACACCATGATAATATTATTTATTGTGGTACCTAATGCGTAATAATGATACTTGTCTTACTTCTAAATGAATGCCTAAATATTATTGCACTGTTGAAAATTCAACTCCCACGTAGAAAATTCTCGCTTTTATTTGGGCATTTATTTAGGAGTAAGATAAATGAAAACGGACATACTTATCAGTAGTAAATAACAAATATTATAAGCTTAGATATACAAATGCTGCTATACATATTGAGATTATATTATGGCTTTATATAATATAATATAATGTAGGTAAATAATAATAATATTATCAAAGCATCCTTATGACATCCGATGACAAGTTTTTATTTTTTCTAGTTTTGCCCATTTTTTCGACAAAATTAATAATTAAGTACCTAAATAAACCAACTATAACTATATGAAAACTAAAAATAAAGGTTATTTTTTACAAAGTATTTTTGGCTCAGCTCGTAACAGAACTTAGCGGGGCGGTGCCGGTGGCGGGATCGCAAAATTGACACACGTCCTTCCTCCAACGCGTTCCGCTCGGGACTAAAGGACGCGTTGCGAGCGAATGAAATGATGAAAACAGTTGGGGTTGGAATTGATGGTATACGTATTTTCATATTTCAAATGATGGTGACCGCTGCATGTCACATTTTTTACAACCTTTATTATGGTATAAGTTTTATTGTTCAACATCTAATATAACTCAAATGAAACAATAAATTAGATCTTAATTTAGACTTGTCTTTGCGATTTAATTGGATGCAGTAAAGTGCAAGTAATCGTGTATCGGACGTCCGTGACATCTAGATCGAAGTGTGAAATATGTAATATGTTTTTTTCAGAATTTAAATCCGTGCTATCTACGAGTAAAACACAATATAAAAGGCCGTTTATCAGGGTAACCTCGCCTTAAAACAGTGTTTGTTACTAACATAGTTTTAAGATTCAACGAAAGAGCTTTGTAGGTTGCTATTTACTGGCCGGCTATTATTTTAGTCAATCGACATGCAAAGAAGCGGAAGGGTCTATTTACTTGAATTTTATCATATTTAGTCTGTAAGGTCTATGGACCAAAGTTGCCTGAAAAAAATAATATGTTAATACGATACACCTTGCTACCAGTGCTGTTGATTACAATCTACTCCGTATTGTCCCATGAGATATCAACTGCTAAAAGTCGCTCATCATCATATGCCTAGCCTTTTCCCAACTATATGGGGATCGGCTTCCAGTCTAACCGGTTGCAGCTGATAACCATTATTACATGGAGCGACTGCCTATCTGACCTCCACAACCCAGTTAGTACTGGGTAATACGATACCACTTGGTAAGACTGGTTGTCAGACTTTTTGGGCCACTGACTACCTAACGACTGTCAAAGGTCTACAAATGACAGCCGGGACCAACGGCTTAACGTGCTTTCCGAGGCACGGAGCAAACTCGGTACGTATTGGGTGGCCACCCATCCATAGATCAACCTAGGCAAGCACGGCTTAACCTAATGATCGACCCGAGCTGCTATTACTATTTAGCCACGAGCTCCTCAACTGCTAAAAGTCGCTCGAACAAGTACATAATTTGATTAAACAGTCAAATTGATTGTCTGTAACATTTCGTAGTTATGTAGGGGCCCTTTTGAATTAACCCTTTACGGACCCTAGTTGACCTCGTCCTGCCATATCGACCCGGCCATCCGTTGCTAAATAATTTCGCTGTATAGCTATGTCGTATTTTATGTGTACAACACGGATAGGTCAATTTTGATGGATCGTGGAGTAATATGGAGCGGTTTTAGGCTTAAGGGTGCGCTCAAATTGTTTTTTTTTTTTTTCAATATTTTTTCTCAAATACAGGAGGAGCTTGTGACTAAATATTTACAGCCATACGGGCCGATATTCAAGGTTAAGCCGCGCTGGATGATGCAGGTCCATGGATGGGACCATCTATGATATATTGCGCTCCGTGCATCGCGCAATCAAAGTTATCCTCTATACGAAATTTAAGTCACCGTAAAATTGTAAGTACCGTTATATTATAGTCCATCTCGCGAGATTGATAAAGATTGTGAACCGTAACATACTGCTTACAATTTAACGCATTATTTTTCGGTAGATTATAATCTACCGAATTTTTTCTTAAAAGAACGGCCAATATCGTGAAAATTTCAATACTCGACCCAAATGAATGGGACGGCTGATTTTTTTTATGTTTTTTCCCTATTGAAAATGGGCACACCTTTTTGATACACACTGTATCCTATAATAAGTTATTGTTTTTGGATTTATCCTTCATTATTTTGACAACTCAAGTACCACTCGACTTAATTAAATGATAATAAAAGGTAAATCTAAACAAAAGATAACAACTGAGCATTCCTGCTCTTATTGGGGAAGCGGCAAGAACATTCCTGGAGCACCCAGTGCTCTCGAATCGAGCAACTATGGCGCAAACGGCTCTTCACCTTGCGAAGGGTCTTTAATGAGCATTTGTGGGTCTTCGATGATACTTTTGGGGCAAAGGGCGCCTGCAGTGTCAGAGGGCACTTGACCGGGTCGTGGGTGTTTGGGTTTTTTTTTGTGTAATGTACTTGCACTTAGCCCGCGACTTCATCCACAAAAATTATATAGCTCGTTACTTCCTTACTATTGCTGAAAAAATGATTAAAATCGGTCCAGCAGCTTCGGAGCTTGTTCGATACAAACAAACAAAAAAATCTTTCCTCTTTATACTATTAAGTATTTAGATATACATATTGATGTAGTGAATTAAATGACCTACGGTTAAATGGCGGCTGTCACGAAGCCATTTTTTGCCTCTCATGCATTCCTGACGATATTAATGAGAGAGCCAAATCTCAATCATTAATATCGTCAGGAATGCATCATCTGCCTAGCCTTTTCCCAACTATGTTGAGGTGGGCTTCCAGTCTAACCGCAGCTGAATACCAGTATTTTACATGGAGCGACTGCCTATCGAACCTCCACAAACAAGTTAGTACTGGGTAATACGATACCCTTTGGTAAGACTGGTTAAGCAGTGATAGCCTAGTGGTGTGACCGTCGGACTGCCAAGTCATAGGTCTCGAGTTCGAACCCAAGGCACGCACCTCTGATTTTTTGGATTCATGTGCGTAAAGTATAATTATCACTTGCCTTTCTGTGAAGGAAAACATCGTGAGGAAACCAGCATGCCTGAGAGATATTTCTTGGCGGCATATAAAGCCAAGTCAGAGGCCCATGGGCGGCATAAAAACTGTGACACCAGGTTACGAACTAACCACACGATAAAGAAAGAGACTGGTTGTCAGACGAACGACTGTCAAATATCTACGAATGACAGCCGGGACCAACGGCTTAACATGCTTTCCGAGGTACGGAAGAAACTCGGTATGTAATGGGTAGTCAACCATCCACGGACCAACCAAGGCAAAAGCGGCTTAACCTACAGATCGACACGTGCGGCTGTTCTTATTTAGCCACGAGCATACAAAAAAAAACATTTCTGTGATCCTCGAATGCAAATTCTTTATTTCGAAGCCAATATTGTTAATAGCATTGTGAAAATAACAACAGAAATAAAATATTGAAATCTAGTTGGACAGAGTAATATGCTACGGAACACAATTATTTTATTCCATTGAATAGGATATTACAAAATAATTCTCCAGTATTTTCTACACTATTTCTGTTGCATTCTTTATCGTTGCCGTCAGTCTTTTGTTTTCAATATTATATTATTTTTTTGATAGGAAGAAGAGCGTTTTTCAATTGTTTTGTGAGTTTGAGTCATCGTGGTGAACGATTAGTCAGCTAGACTCTTCGTTACCTAGTGCTAGCTGTCTGGGGCGGATGGTGACCACCATACACTATGTGTGCCCACGACCTTCGTTCGCGTGAAATTGTTAACAATGTTAAGGTTTTTAATTTTTTTGCACGGAACCCGAATCCTTTTTCCAAAATAAAAGTAGTCTTAGTTACTCCTTATAATATCAGCTATCCGCCAGTAAAAGTCCCGTCAAAATAGGTCCCGCCGTTTCAGAGATTAGCCGGAACAAACAGACATAAAAAAAAAATTGTTGTAAGTGCCATATTATAATGTACTTTCATAATTATGCATTCAATAAAAAGCTGTATTTTTGAAATTACAAAAAGACACTTGACTTTTATTTATTTGTATAGATTTCACTACATTTTCTAGCTAAACCAATGAAATGTTACTAAAATATATTCTCAGACAACAAGGTCTGTGTTTGTCCAATAAACACCTTTCACCTCGATTTACGTATAATAGTTTTGGGGTCACAATAAATCGAATCTGTCACTTGAAACGATCGACATAACCTCGAGAACATTCACTCATTCATCATTGTCGTGTCCAGAAATTGAGAATGTTGACGGTACAGTCACGAGCACAAATACACTATATACACTTAACAATTTTTAAAACTGTTTTTCTCCTACTGTTCTGATTAAAATTTCATTTTGTTACGAACATAGTTTTCTGAAACTCATATTTTTATGAAAAAGATCCTATCTCAAAGTTACAATCGTTATTTTTCGCGAAAATTGATTTTAAATTTAGGAAAGTGTTTACATATTGGTGCTCATGACTGTACCGCTACTTGTGTAAGTGTGGTTTCACGCCGCAGCGCAGGCGCAACTCTTGCAGCAGTTGCAGATTTGCATCACATAAGTTACTTTACAGCAATTTTGTGAAGAAATTCTGTTTGAACTAAATTAAGTTTTACCGCAAGATGTTAGAGTTGTTTCTGTCTCAATACAAGCTTAAAAGTTTCAATACAAGCTTAATGGTTAATAACATAACATAACATCACGCCCGTAATCCCCGAAGGATTAAGCAGAGGTGTACTTAATAGTACACCCACATTTCGCCAGTTATGTTTAAGTACCATGTAATCGGGGGCGTGACTATTGTCATAAACCGGACACAAATCCAGACTCTGTGGCTGCTACTGAGATATTTCTGATGGAAAAGACCAACAACACATTGCTCGACCCGGGAATCGAACCCAGGACCTCATGCTCAGCAACCGCGCTTGCGAACACTCGACCAACGAAGCAGTCAATAGTTAATAAGTCAGAATTTATTTTCTTTTTTTTTAACTTTTTTCTCTCTCTGTCTATATACTGGAACTAGAGCATCATAGGAATAAGTATTGTATTGTTAGCCCATCTGCCGGGGCTGCGGGACTGTTCAAAAGAGAACCCGCGGCCCTGAAACACAAAAGGTAAAGATGGAACATAGATGGGTTTTAATCAGTACAAGTCTGATACTCCCTTCTACTCCGCCCAGAGCGGGAGGGGTCATTTGATGAATACGCACATGAATACCCCATTGGAAAGACTAGCATGCATTGCAGCTAAATAGACCTATTATTATTTCCTGGAATGAAGAACTCATGCTGTACCAACCCCAAATAAATTGGGATAAGGACAAGAGCACGATGATTTTATCCTACAGAAAACACAGTACAGTTCTAATGTAGTGTAGCACTATTATACGCATCTGTACCAACAGCATTTATGTTCAAAGGTAAAGCCATTTGTTCCACACCGCTACGCAGCTACGCGGAACATTTGCGGTAGTCAATTACGTGCTACGAGCTACGCTGCTACGAGGTATGTGATGCTACGAGGCTTCGCTACGAGCTATGTAAGCGGGATCATGCGGCAAACATTAATTCCACATGGTTATGTGATATGTGTTTGTATTCCAGTTTTGTGGCATTTTGATTAACTGCGCTTTGTAGTTTGGAACTAGTTTTGTATTATGCAGTTGTAGTAGAGGTTTGGTACAACAAAAACGATTTTAAATGTTGTTCAAGGGACAAGAACAGATGGTGATGTTAAATTGGAATCCTCTGGAACTGTGACTTATGAAAGAAAGATGATTATAATGTCATGATGGATCACCACCTTTCGCAATGTTGGTTTGTGTTTGGACAAACGAATAGACAAAACTGATAAATATTACTCGAAGCATTTGTTACTATAACGCATTTAATACATCATTCTCTTTCGGTCAATCTTTTGAAGATGACAGGGGCAGAATCATCATCTGCCTAGCCTTTTGCCAGCTATATTGTTGTCGCCTTTCAGTCTAAACAGATGCAGCTGAATACCATTATTTTATATGGAACGACTACCTATTTGACCTCCACAACACAGGGGACGGAAGACTGGTTGTCCAACTTTCGGGCCACTAACTACCTGTAACGAAACTCGGCATGGAGGAAACTCGGTATGTAATGGGTTGACACCCATCCACGGACCTGAAAATCGACCAGAGTGGCTGTTATAATTAAGCCACGAGCTCTTCACAGAAAGAATTATTTCAAATACGTTTAGCGTTAAATGAATTTAGTGATTTGTTGGCCAAATGGGTCTAATTTTATGTCTTCTGATCTTCCTTTAGAATTACCCCTTATTACGTGGCATGGTTAAATGTGGGCGTACTATTAGGTACACCTCAGCCTAACCCTTTGGGGTTACAGGCATGACGTTATGTATGCGTTTATGTATGTAAGTAAGTATAAATATGGATTTCATTTTAGAAAAATGCGCTTACCGATGTTTTTTTTTTCTTTATTTTACTAGAGAGGGTTTTAATCTAGACAGATTGAAACAAATCATCTTATGATGTTAAATATAATTAATCTACTTCTGCGATTAATACCACAAGTTACGAGCCTGTACACCATCCTGGCTGCTTCCGATGCAGGGGCAGCCAGAAGGCTGTTACACCCCCCAGTCTCGCAGATAACAGTTCTCGTCTCTCCGACTCGTTCCGAACACACTCCATGATTATACAGGGTGTAAACGGACCCTTCACGAAGCCGTCAACCAAGCATTCTGTACATCAAACTAAGTAACTCTACGCAAAAATTATTGCTCCACACCCCTTTTCTTTTTTTTTTGGGTGAAAAATCACGTTTTACGGTAAAACTCAATGTTACGCTCTCAAAAATTAGTGCTGATGGATGCTTTGAATAGTAAACGGATCATGGAGTTAATTAAACTAAAATTAAAACCTTAAAAAGTTGTTTAAAAAAAAAACTTGTGAAAAAATTGGAACTTTGACATCAAATATCTCCGTAACTAGAAGGTTCCCAGGTATGGTCTAGAAAAAAAAATGATCGCAATGACGGGGAGAACAAGTGCCTTTCGGCTTCGTTTAGGGTCTTTTTACACCCTTTATGTACCGATATAGTTTAATGTCAGCGAACTGTGTTCAACTCGCAAATAGGAACGTTTTAATGAATACAGATTACAATATCGATCAGCATGTCATTAAAACTGGGGGAGGTTTGAAAAGGAATTATTCATAGCGACGCTTTGAAAGCAAAAGGGTAATCTGTTAATATGTATGGATAACAGTGTATTTTAGTCATACATGAAATAAGCTGATAAAAAATAAAAGGTGGATAAAAATCAATTAAAACACGAGCCTATTGCCGTCAATCGGGCACAAATCTACACTCTGAGGATGCTATTGAGAAATTTCTGATGGAAAAACCCAATGACTCTGAACTCGACCTGGAATCGAAACCAAGAGCCCACGCTCAGCAGTCGCGCTTGCGACCAATAGATCAACGAGGCACTCATGCTTACTTATACGGGGTGTAAACAGACCCTTCACGAAGCCGTCAACCAAGCATTCTGTACAGCAAACTAAGTAACTTTACGCAAAAATTATTGCTGGGATACGACTTTTTTTTTGGGGTGAAAAATTACGTTTTACCGTAAAACTCAATTTAACGGGCTCAAAACATTGTGCTGATGGATGGATTGAATAATACGGGGGTCGTGAAGGTGTTTAATGTAAAAAAAAATCATTAGAAACATGTATTTTAAAAAAAACTTGTGAAAAAGTTGGAACTTTGACCCTCAATATCTCCGTAACTAGAAGGTTCCCAGGTATGGTCTAGAACAAAAAAATCATCGCAATAACGGGGAGAACAAGTACCCTTCGGCTTCGTTAAGGGTCTTTTTACACCCTTTATTATAAATGTTCTGTATGTCGGTTACCTTTTCTCGCCTGACTGAACAGGTTTTGATGTTTGGCATACCTATGGATGGACCATGACCTGGCACAAGGACAAGGTTATTTTTATTGCGGCAGTACGATCCCATGAGATTATTTCGAAACATCACGCGGGATGCCGAGAGCAATTTTAATAAAGTGTCGGGTAATTTGACGTGCATCATTTTATTTTATTTATTACGAACAAAAAAACAGTTACATGTTAAAGTTTAAAATTATGAGTCGTAACATAGCTAAAGATATAATCCACACGGAATGATAATTATGTTTTATAAAGTTTGAATTAATTAATAAATTTTATAAGTATTAAGATTGTGGTAAAAGAATATTTATAGAAATTATTTTCTTTATTTATTTTTATACATAATAATGTTTTTCATTTTTATATATTCCTATATAAAATACTATAAAAAACATTTTAAAATATAAAAAATGGTAGCCCACCAGCACTGGGAACAGGGTCCAAGCTGCCGGTGGTCAGGGCTCTTGAGAGAGGAACCTCCTAACGATACGCGCAGTGTCCAGAAGTACTGCTTTCTGAATCAAGCAATAGGTATTTAGAGAAATCATTATTAAGATTAACCCACCTGTACAACCTACCACCTGCACCTTTTTATGCTATTTATCTCCCTGTAATAACTGTAGCACGCCACGCAGTTGGTCCCGGCTGTCATTGACAGTCATTAAAGTTAGTCAGTGACACTCTCGTCTCGACGACCAGCCTTACCAAGGGGTATCGTATTAGCCAGTACTAACTGGATTGTTGAGGTCAGATGGACAGTCGCTTTATGTAAAACACTGGTATTCAGCTACATCCGGGTAGACTGGAAGCCGACCCCAACATAGTTGGGAAAAAGCTAGGCAGATGATAATGAATACCTACGTATATCCAAGCCACACTTCTTAGTTTTCAATAGAAATTGCAATACAAAGATATATAAAATCCAAAATTCGTTCATTTTTTGGAACTTTCGCCAAAAAACCATCTAAAAGGGTAACATTTTTTTTTTTTTTAAACGGTGCCCCAAACCAGGATTTTCTCCTATATCGTGGGTGCGTTTACAAACATTTAAACTCACATACACAAACAGCCAGACCCGGAACAACTACCTGTAGGTCATACAAATATTTGTTCCGTGCGGGAATCGAACCTGCGCCACGCACCGCACCAGACATTCGCTCAGCCACTGCGCCAACCGCGCCGTCAATTATTCAGGTAGCGACCATTGCTTTAATTACATATGCAGAGTTTTTGACAACAACAACGTTCTTTTTGTGAAATTAGCATATCAAGAGGAATTCAAACAACGTATGTGCTTTTAAATGAAAATCATTTATTCATGCGGGCTTCAGTGTGACATTTATATACAGTCATACATATACGGGGTGTAAACAGACTCTTCACCAAGCCGTCAACCAAGCATTCTGTACATCAAACTAAGTAACTTTACGCAAAAATTTTTGCTGGGAAACGAAATTTTTTTTTGGGGTCAAATATTACATTTTACGGTAAAACTCGATATAATGCGCTCAAAACTTATTGCTGATGGATGCTTTGAATAGTAAACGGACCATGGAGGTAATTGGAGTAAAGTTAGAACCTTAAAAAGTAGTATTTAAAAAAAAACTTGTGAAAAAATTGGAACTTTGACCCCCAATATCTCCGTAACTAGAAGGTTCCCAGGTATGGTCCAGAACAAAAAAATGATCACAATGATGAGGAGAACAAGTGCCTTTCGGCTTCGTTAAGGGTCTTTTTACACCCTTTATACATTTAGCAAAATTCAAAAGCAATTCTCGTTCAGAAATTATTGTAACCTTTGAGAGATACTTACGGGATATGTGTTGTGATTGTTCATTATTTTGAGGTCCCGATATTTCGACGCTGTTGCAAGCGCCATGATCGCAGGTTAACTGCGGAATCCGGGTGGATGGAAAATAAATTGTTAAGAGCAGACAAATCTGTCTACCCTCTTTATTTGTCTTTTGCTACGCGCACTATTGGAACTCGACAGTCTCGGCAACACACACTCACAGTATCACCAGGTTTTGTGGAGTCCTTATTACGATGCCGACTGCTACTTATGAGCTTACTCAAAACTGGATTCCACGAACTATCACGGAAGATATCCCGTAAGTGACAGTATAAGTTTAGTTGTAAACCGTGAAAGCGTAAACAGCTTCACAATAGTATGGTCTCATGCATGAGGTTGTGGGTTCAAATCCGGGCAAGTACCAATGTGACTTTTTCAATTCATATGTAATTTCTAAGTTTATCTTGGACATCACAGACATCGGTGAAGGAAAACATCGTGAGGGAACCTGGACTTATAAAATTAATAAAAGTCTGAAATCGCCAACCCGTCTTGAGCAAGCGTGGTGATCAATGCTCGTGCCTTCTCTGTATGAGAAGAGGCCTTTGCCCAGCAGTGGGACAGTAATAGGCTGGTATTATAATAGTATGGTTGCAAAATGCTATGATTATAATAACATAAAATTACAGACTAAGAAAATTTGTTTTAATGGCAATTTACAGATTTAGGCATCATTCAAAAAAGTCACTAACATAACATAGCATCACGCCTGTAATCTCCGAAGGGTTAGGCAGAGGTGTACCTTATTGTACAGCCACATTTCGCCAGTTATGTTTAAGTCACTAAAAACCCAATATCACTGCCCGACCTGGGAATCGAACCCAGGACCTCATTACTAGACCTTCGAGGCAAGTATGTTTTCAGCGTCATAATTTGATTACTGTGCTTAGATGGTCACTATAACATTATCATCACTTGTAGGCTGTATGAGTGGGTGTCTGTGTCCATCCCACTGTCAAAATTATATTTATTTATCTTATGACGCCCACGATAACAGGATGGGGAATCCTTTGTGCAAAACATGACATTTTCGTCCGTTTCCTTAAATTAAGGTCTGTTTCACCACCTACGTAGAAATTCTGGTTAAATTATCTAGTATAGAGTTCATAATACTGATAGACAGGCTCAATGTTTTTTTTTAAGCAGTACAATAAAATCATAGAGGGTCCGCAAGGGTCGATGCCTGCCGGGGCTGCGGGACTGTTCGAAAGATATACCGCGGCCCTGGAACACAAAGGGCAAAGAAGGAACATGGATGCGTTTTAGTCAGTAAAAGTCTGACACTCCCTCCCACTCCGAGCTTAAAAGGGGTTATTTGATAATTTCCCATCCGAAAAAAAAAAAATGCAAACAAATGAACCTCGGAGCTCACATGTCCAACCCCTTCATGCTTATACGTAGCAGTAGACATATATGTTCTCGAGGCATGCATAATCAGCCTATAATGTTCCCACTGCTGGGACATAGGCCCCCTCTTTGTGAGAGGGAATGGGCTGTAATCCACCACGCGGGCCCAGTGAGGGTTGGTAGATGTCACATGACTTCGAATTTTTGGTTCTGGGACATGCCGGTTTCCTCACGATGTTTTCCTTCACCGGTGGTAATGAAATAAATTACCCAAAGTAATGCGTCTGTCTGGGTTCGAACCCACGACTTACTGCACGTAAGTCGTGGCCGCTACTACTGGGCCACCACTGCTCCCCGCGTCGCCGCCCCCGTTATCGCTATTCTCAAGGAGTCCTATACTATAGGCACCAGTAGCGAAGAGCCAATTTTTTTAAGAAGTAAGCCGGAGTACATAATTATCTTTAATGTGATTATTATGTCTATAGAATACTGACTGTGCTGTTTTTCAAAGGGAATCCGGTAGAAATGGAGTTGTATGGAACCTTCGCCACTGATTGCCACCTATAAAGTTAGGGACTAACATGAGACATTTAAAAAAGGACTATGACAGATAACCAATTCCATCTAAAGCCACACATTCCAACAGTCACTATAAATGTATAGGCACGATATTAGCCCAATAAATCTCGTCACCTGGCGGAACGCTACTGGTAGATAACGTATTGCAATATGTCACAACTGTTAGATATGTATTGCAATATGTCCAGCCTCCGCAACACTGCACGTGCAAACTGACGGCTGGACGGTATAGAAATAATAATAAATAATAATAATACCAGCCTATTACTGTCCCACTGCTGGGCAAAGGCCTCTTCTCATACAGAGAAGGCACGAGCATTGATCACCACGCTTGCTCAAGACGGGTTGGCGATTTCAGACTTATATTAATTATAAGTCCAGGTTTCCTCACGATGTTTTCCTTCACCGATGTCTGTGATGTCCAAGATAAACTTAGAAAGTACATATGAATTGAAAAAGTCACATTGGTACTTGCCCGGATTTGAACACACAACCTCAAGCATGAGAGGCGAGGCCTTAACCTCTGGGCCATCACAACATTGTTATAGAAATAATGTACAGTCAATCTGGGTAACTTTGACAGATAAGGGCGATATTTTATACTATATTTAAAAAATTTACGCCTATCACTCGAGTGTTTTTTATTTTATCAGTGCTCTCGTATTACTTTCCATCTATAGAAATTCACAGAAAGTTTATAAAACATACCAATATAGTAGAAAATCTCAATTCTGTGCCCTGTCAAAGGTACCTTCATAAAATGGGTAACTTTGACACACACAGAGCCATGCATAAAAAAGTAGTAATAAGTATTATTTTTATCAATCTGGGTAACATTGCAAATCTAAAATAAACATTTATGAATAGTGTTGGCTTCATGCAAAAAAATAATCAAAACTAGTTCATGGTCCCGCTGTCAAAGTTACCCGAATGAATCAAAGTTACCCAGATTGACTGTAATAATATTGGTTAAAATTATTTTAGAATAATTATAATTATAATTTAGTTGGGAAATATTGTCTTTAAAAAAAAACATGACGCGGGCGTCAATGTGACACTACGAGCTTGAGAAAGACCCACGACACGAGCGCGCTCTTCTCTTGTTAATTAAAAAATATCTTAGAAATTAAATTTGACTCTTTCCCGGTTTCCGATTGAGCTGAAAGTTTGTATACATTTTTAGTTTGGATGACAATGCATGGTTAGCTAAGTGACGTCATTCTAAATCCAATATGGCGGACTCCCAATTATGACGGACTAGTTATTTTTTTATGCATTTCCATGATATGGGCATCAATTGAAAGGGTATTAAAACTATAATATTTTATTTACTCGTAGCATGCTCTAAACAAATTCTTTCAATTGTTTCTCAAGAAGAATGTCAGTTGAGCGTAGAAACATTTCGGATTACGGGTCTAGAAAGACCCCGCATCCCACCTAACCAAAGCGAACGGTCACACCAATACGCGATCGTCGCGTACAAATATCATTAATTTGTTCGGAAAACCTAAGGCCTTTTGTCAGCGCGACTTCGCGTTCGATTTCACCGAGCAAAATGAAAGAGCTACAAAACGAAATGCAATGGATGGTCCCCCCATCCACATTCTGAGCTAGAGTTCTTTGCTTAACACTGAAGATCGACTCGTAAGGTTGTTATTACTTAGTCAAGAGCCCCTAGAAATGTATGCAACGTGTTTTGTACAACGTAAACTTTACCATAACCAAACTGTGTCAACAGCTGGTGACAACGTAAACTTTACCTTCGAGTTTCCTCACAAAGCGTATCATTACGTTCCGTGTAACAGTACCTTGTACGTTTTACCTCAGTATGCTTGTCATTGACGTCACTACAACCTGTGGCTCTTACCCCGAATTTTAGAGGGAGACGAAGCGAGTAAGTACTTACCGTAGAGTAAGATAACTGAATGGAAGTGGAACTCACTTCCCTTTGTGTGGGCGCTTATGCTGCCGAAATTGTCACGTTTTTGTCGGGCGTTTAGCACATTTAGTTTTAGTAATATACTCATATTACTCATCCTATCCTCACTAATATTATAAATGCGAAAGTAAGTTTGTTTGTTTGTTTGTTTGTTACCTTTTCACGCCTAAACCACTGAACCGATCATCCTGAAATTTTGCATATACGTTGTCAGGTGTACAGAAACGGACATAGGATACCTTTCATTCCGAAAATAAGTACTGTTGCCAAGGCAAACAACAATAACGTTCTTATGATAATAGACGGCGCCACGTGTCTTTCGAATTATGATTGAATTATGTTATTATAGAAACTATAGTAGTGTGTTGAGAGTATTTTTTTCTAAATTAAAGCGAGCGAAGTTATAAGCAAAAGCTAGTACTGTTATACAGGTATACCGCCGTAGTACCCATGTTTAAGAATATTGTATGTGTAAACATTTTGACGTACAGACGCCAGCACACCAAGCTACTACAATCTGTCATTTTTTAATAGATTTTCAACATTATCGCTAAAGCATTAGGTGCAAGGTTGACTGGGACATTTTGATAGTTTCGGGTAGCTTTCTATGCTGGTATCTGTACATGAAAGTATACTCTATCTATGTACATGTATGAGTGACTAAGATGACGCCCTACCACTTTTAAGGTTGGATATCTTCGGAAGGTAAATAAAAGTGACTGCATGGGCCAGTTATGGAGTTAGTGCGTCAACAACATACTATTATAATTTTTAATGAAAACAAATAATTTAGTAAGTCGATTATTAGGCACATTTTATGTACAAAATTTCAGTTATGAGGCGCAAATTCACAAACCACAATATGAACTAAAATTATGAACTTTTAAGTATGTTCAACTTAGTCAGAATTGTAAATTACACTCAGGTACTGCTTGGTAGAGATGGGTAACTAGCCGAAATTTCAATAGCTTAGCTAGCCGGTTATTTGTGGTGGAATAGCCAGCTAGCTAGCCAGCTATTTTGGCTACTTGGCTATTGAACAATAACGACTAGCGCTCGCTAGCGGCGCAGCGGCGTAGCTAGGTGGACTACAGAATTGAATGAATAACGATCAACTGTCCTGCAATTCGAGTTCGATCCTCGCCGCGGCAACAAGTCTAAATGTGAATAATAAGTTAGGTAATGTCTTGATTTCGTTTTTCATTTACTTTTTATTTAATTTATTATCTTTTGAAAAGAAATGACTTCCCATCGTAGGTCGTACGTATTATTATTGTAAGAAAACGAAAATCAACAGTGCACACAGTTAAGTTAGCTATCGGCTACTCGGCTACTCCAGCTAGCCGGCTACCGAAAACCGGGACGGCTGCAAAACGAAGTAGTTATATTATACTCTGTGGCTACTATCCGCTATGCCGTATTCTAGCTAGCCAGTAGCCAATAGCTAGTTATAGTGTTGACGGATATCGTAACCGTGGCTATTTTGTGAATAGCCGTTATTTAGCTAGTTATGGCTATAGCTACCCATCACTACTGCTTGGAGCCCCTAAAAGCGTTCGTAACTGGAATCATGCTTCCATAAGTACTTATTCTTTGTAAGTACAGGTAGGTAGGTACTCGTACTAAAGAACACGACAGAAATGCAGGGAGAGAATTTACTTTCGCTTCAAAGCTAATCGGGCGTTGACTACAAAAATAACGACGTTCCGCGTTTTTCCTTGGATAAATTACTTTTCACAGGGTTTTTTTTTAATTACTCTTACAACTCCTTTGATGTATTTTAACATAAAGTGACCTTTTGGTCTTCTACTCATAAATCTTCCAATAAATGGTTGATTTATGAAAGATCGTTCCGTGTCCTTGAGCCCAGGTACGAACGCAATGTTATAAGAAATATTTTTCCCATCCATTAACAAATGAAAGGGATGGACCACACCCCAGGACATACTCTGACTTTATTGGTGATTTTCTTAGAAAAGGTTTGCTGCGTAGTACGCGCAACCGAAGTGTGTATACACCGTGACTTTTAGTCGTCTTACAAAGGTGGTCCACTCAGTGTGCCCGACATAAAATAGTTCTAGGCGCGTTTTTTTTTTTACCAACCTTAATAGGTACAAAGAAAAATAAATAAACATTAGAAAAAAATTTGAAACATCCTGTTAATGATGTTTACGGGTCAAACGGGAGAATATACCTACCCAGCGCTCGAGTCCAGTAGATTATCGCTCACAACAGGGTGTTTTAACTACGTCATGTGTCATAATATTGAATTATATTTTTATTTTTAAATTATTAAAATCTCATAAATACCTATTATTTTTTATGAATGCTTAGTAGTTATTGGATACATAAAGTGGGCTGCCGTTGTAAGACGACTAAAAAGTCACGGTGTATAGCCAGATGTATGAACGTTGTCGGAGCAAAAGGAGTACCTTATTCAGGGTGTAAACGGATCCTTCACGAAGCCGTCAACCAAGCATTTTGTACATCTAACAAGTAACACTAAGCAAAAATTGTTGCTGGGAAACGACTTTTTATTTTGGGGTGAAAAATCACGTTTCACGGTAGGACTCAATATAACGCACTCAAAACATTGTGCTGGTGGATAGATTGAAGAGTACGGAGGTCGTTACAGGAGGTGTTTACACTAAAAATCTTACATTAAAAACATGTATTTAAAAAAAACTTGGAACTTTGACCCCCAATATCTCTGTAACAAGAAGGTTCCTAGGTATGGTCTAGAACAAAAAAATTATCGCAATAACGAGGAGAGCAGGTGCCTTTCAGCTTCGTGAAGGGTCTTGTTATACCCTTTATGTAAGTAAGAAGTATGGAATCGTTCAATGGTTTGTACGTATCACCACGAAAAGCGTAATTTTGTGTACGCATGTCATAATGCCATAAGTTTTCACCTATTTCTACATCAGCTCCGATTTCTCAGTTCCTAAGCCAACGATTAACTTGCAATGAGATTTTTGCAATCTGTTGAACGTAAGTAACTACGCTAAGAAATACGCGCGACAGAAATTTAAAAAGCTTCCTTTATGTCAAACTGTGCTTTATTTTGTGTTTTCAAATAGCAATCTTCTGCCATTTTATATTCAAATGGCACTCAATATAAAAACAATACATAAATTTAGCAAACGAAATCATACCACATTCATCATCTGCCTAGTCTTTTCCCAACTATGTTGGGGTCAGCTTCCAGTGTAACCGGATGCAGCTGAATACCAGTATTTTACATGGAGCGACTGCCTATCTGACCTCCACAACCCAGTTAGTACAGGGTAAATACCTCTTTGTAAGACTGGTTGCCAGTCTTTTTGGGCCACTGACTACCTAACGACTGTCAAAGATCTACAAACAACATCCGGGACCAACGGCTTCACGTGCTTTCCGAGGCACGGAGGAACCTCGGTATGTATTGGGTGGTCACCCATCCACAGACCAACCTACACAAACACGGCTTAACCTTAAGATCGACCCGAGCGGCTGTTAATATTTAGCCACGAGCTCCTCCTAATCATACCACAATATTGGAGAAAATAAATAGATACTTAATTTCCATAAAAGTTGTATAAAGAGACGATCACTCAAACATGACAGGCTCTCTAGGCTTAAGCCTCGTATCTCTGACGAGCTATTATTAAAATATCTATAGTAAACAGAACAGATAATGTGATATGCAATAAGCTTCGTAAATCTACCTTTTAACATAGTTTCATGTGAGCTGGCAACACCGTGTTTCAAAAAAGCATGATCAACTAGTCTCTAACTTTAACTGTTTTTACCTAACTTGCAATGGCAATGGACCATGGCCATATTAGCCGTAGAACCGATGGCCGTTGGGGTAGACGTGTTCTTGAGTGGAGACCCCGAATTGGCAAGCGTAAGGTGGGACGCCCTCAGGCTCGGTGGAGCGACGATCTTCGTAAGGTGGCTGATAGCAACTGGATGAGAGTTGCTGAGAATCGAGTTAAGTGGCGTGCGATTGAAGAGGCCTATGTCTAGATGTGGACTGTTGTTGGCTGATGATGAGCTAACTTTGTACCCTGTGGTCCTGGAGCTTTTAAAGGTGTACGGCCAAAGCCAACTCAGTGTCACCATCAATCCACGTACGAACCCAGGCAAGCGCGGTTTAACCCTAAGATCGACCCGAGCGGCTGTTATTATTTAGTCACGAGCTCATCCAAGCTATACGGTGACTGTATATACCCATTTTCCTTTAGAAAGAGCTGTGACTGTATACTTCATACTGTAAACTTATTTAGGTACTAAGTACATAACATTTCATGAATCATACTCCAAATCACACTTCCCGCTAGACTTTCTCCCGTAAACATTTGATTAGGCGAAATACTTTGTAAACCACACAATCCATGCAACTATTTAAGTACTAACACAAACTACTTACGTCAAAGTTTACGTCAATTGCAATAAAATCGGTAAATATAGCCGTTCGATTGCTATTACTGGACGTTTATGAAAGGCTATTAACGAACAATCGTACTGATTTGGGTGGGAAAAGTAAACAGCTGACGAATTTTAGTTGTAGACTTAATATGTTGAAATGCAATGCAATATTGAATATAAAGGGTGTAAAAAGACCCTTAACGAAGCCGAAAGGTACTTGTTCTCCCAGTCATTGCGATCATTTTTTTGTTCTAGACCATACCTGGGAACCTTCTAGTTACGGAGATATTGGGGGTCAAAGTTCCAACTTTTTCACAAGTTTTTTTTCAAATACATGTTTCTAATGTAAGATTTTACTTTAAACACCTTCACGACTTGACGACGACGATTGAATAGTACGGGGCTATTCAATCCATCCATCAGCACAATGTTTTGAGTGCGTTACATTGAGTTTTACTGTAAAATGTGATTTTTCACCCCAAAAAAAAAAGTCGTTTCCCAGCAATAATTTTTGCGTAAAGTTACTTAGTTTGATGTACAGAATGCTTGGTTCACGGCTTCGTGAAGGGTCTATTTACACCCCGTATATCTTTAGGGCACGCTCATTTCATTATAGACCACATCCATAGCTTTCTATCAGGTGAGATCCAGATCAAGAGCAGTCCTATTAAGCAATTAAAAAATCAACAAAAGTACGTGTAACTATAAGTATTTTGTGGTGCGGGTCCCGACTCTCACCATTTCGAGACTTATGAAGGGGGAATTTTGGCCGCAGGGTGTCGTATATCGGTGTGTTCGCGGAAGGCTACACAACACCTCGACTCGGCGCAATACGTCGCCGACCCAACTTACTTAATAGTTTTTAACGGACTTCTGAAACGTTAAATATAAGTCAGTTTTTTTTGTGTTTATGTTCAGTGATATCTTTGCCAATTTGTTAATTGATTTCGATGATTCTATTTAGTAAATATTTTTAGTATGTACAAGTTTATTATTTAATTTATAAGACCATTTCGTGTATTCCTACCTTCGTTGACTGAAAATGAAGTGATTAATAAATAAATATGGAAACACGACACGTTTCAGGTTCCAAATCAAGGTTACCAAGATTTTATAAACTCAGTTTTTTTTTGGGATATACTGAACCTTGGAAATATTGGATTTTATCTATATTTTTATCTTGCTAATATTATAAAGAGGAAAGATTTGTATTTGTGTGTGTATGTTTGTAATGAATAAACTCAAAAACTATATTGGAAAGCTACATTATCCCTGAGTAATATAGGCTATATTTTATCCCAAAATGTTAAAAAAATAAATGTCCACCCGTGCAAAGCCGGGACGGGCCGCTAGTATTATATAATTTAACACTATTTGTAAATGGTTTTTTTTGTTTTACATTTTTCTATTGTAAATAACAAAAAAATTGAAATCTTAAATATACCGTATCTATAATTCTAATAACTCACAAATAAAATGAAATAAAACAAACAAACGAGTCAAATCAAGTGCTATCAGCAGAAGCTACCGTATAAAATTGGCTACAATACCTCCCAGTTCCGTCACAATTTATCGGATCAAAGAATTTCCATTAATCAATGACAGCCCCGCGTGGGTGTCATTCTACTAAAAGGCGAACATTAAACTATGACAGGCATCCATTATTTACGTTTAATATAAAATAATATTTCAGCTTCCTTATACCAAGTAATTTTGAGATAGCAATGTAGCCTTTTCGAGGAGCTCGTGGGTAAATAATAACAGCCGTTTGGGTCGATCTTTAGGTTAAGACGTGCTTGCTTACGTTGGTCTGTGGATGGGTAACCACCCATTACATACCAAGTTTCCTCCGTGCGGAAAGCACGTTAAGCCGTTAGTCCCGGCTGTCATTTGTAGATCTTGGACAGTCGTTAGGTAGTCAGTGGACCAAAAAGTCTGACAATCAGTCTTACCAAGGGGTATCGTATAACCCAGTAACTGAGTTGTGGAGGTCAGATAGGCAGTCGCTTGATGTTTAATACTGATATTCAGCTGCATCCGGTTAACTGGAAGCCGACCCCAATATAGTAGGGAAAAGGCTAGGCAGATGATGGTTAATAAAAATATTGGTATTCAGCTGCATCTGGCTAGAGTTAAACTGAAAGCCGATCAATCACAAAAAAAATGTTACAACCTGTCTCGTCACAGCACAAACTAAACTACGACTCATTTTAATCAAGAGCAATCTGTTAAAATTCCTGAACATTGTCATGTCACACTGCGCTGTAAGCCAACAGGTATAATCCTTTATTACGCCCACGTGTGACGTGTCAGGAAGAACAACGTAGTATTGCTCAAACGGCGTAGTTTCACTCAATTGGCGTAGTATTTATAACTGGCAACTTTATTGCCGTACTGTGCTTGTAACAGCCTTATTTTACCGTCGTAATTACAACCTGGTAATTAATCTTGATTAAGCTGCAAAACGTTACGGACAAACATATGGTTATTTCTTGCCGTTTCTTTTAATACGGACAAGCCAGCCACACTGTTCCAAAAAACCTATCCTAAAAGTCAAACTCAACAGTGGCGATCAACAAACCGTTTCTTCTTTAGACATCCGTAAATAGAAGAGAAAACGAGGACGGGTCCTTTTTAAATAAAAGGTGTAAAAAGACCCTTAACGAAGTCGAAAGGCACTTATTCTCCCCGTCAATGCGATCATTTTTTTTGTTCTAGACCATACCTGAGAACCTTCTAGTTACGGAGATATTGGGGGTCAAAGTTCCGACTTTTTCACAAGTTTTTTTTTAAATACATGTTTTTAAAGTAAGATTTTTACTTTAATCACCTCCACGACCCCCCTACTATTCAATCCATCTATCAGCACATTGTTCTGAGTGATATACATCGAGTCCTACCGTAACACGTGATTTTTCACCCCAAAAAAAAGTCGTTTCCCAGCAATAATTTTTGCGTAAAGTTACTTAGTTCGATGTATAGAATGCTTGGTTGACGGCTTCGTGAAGGGTCCGTTTACACCCTGTATACCTACGACGTTTAAACCCAACTGCACACTTAATGTCGCAATAAATGCAACCGATTTAGATTTAAGCGGACATGACGAATCTATAAGGTTTCCGTTTTTTGCCATTCGGCTACGGAAGCCTAAAAATTTTGTAAAAACGGGGAAAGTAGTATTTTTATAGGCGATGGTTGCCGGTAACAGCTAGTATTAAAATAATAATAGAAGTTACCGCTCATATCTGATCAAAAGTTCTCTTTTCAAAATTCACTCTAACGACGAAGTCCCAAAAATTACCCCCCCCCCCCCCCTACCCCTTATTACCCCTTATTATATTGAACAAAGCCTGTCAGAGATTATGAGTGATGTTGCCAACAATATAAAATGGCTAATTGGTTACCTAATTAGTAGCATTACGTCGGCAGGCAACAAGGGGTGCACCTCTAGCCGCCATGATCGGGATTGAATCAGTAATTACTCGTTGAATCGCTCAAAATGGTGAATTTGAGAGACTGGCAATAAAATTAGGGAGGCGGGAAAATGTATCGATGTTTTTTGTTACCTGTGGTTTTTTGTCGATTCTCTACTGATGCAAACAAAGTAAGTTTGTTTGTAGTCATCTTCTATAGTACTATACAAATAAATAAAAATTGAAGTGTCTGTTTGTAATTTCAAAATAACACAACTGATTGCATATGAAAGTAAATATGGTACTTATAAAAAAACCTTTTTTTTTTTGTCTGTCTATTTGTTCCGGCTAATCTCCGAAACGGCGGGACCGATTTTGGCGTGATTTTACTGGCAGATAGCTGATGATGTAAGGACTAACTTAAGCTACTTAAAAGTAGCATACGTTAGACTTTTTTTTTAGAAGAAAGATTAGGGTTCCGAGCAAAAACTATGAAAACCCTTGAAATTGGTAACAAAATCCGACTCAAATAGGAAAGTAACATTTTATTTTTGAAGGTCGTGGGCAAAGCTAGTTTATTATAAATTGCACCGTCTCCGAGATCAAGTGACCGCGGCGCTGCCAACAATGATGTCGCCGTGGAATTGGTTTTGAAACCCATTACCATTGTCGTTCCAGCGACACAAAGACGGAGGTAATTGCAATGTAATTATAATCAATCAAGTATGTTCTATGTACACAATTACACATGCATTGACCATGACATGATTGCTATATAATAGTAAATATTTAAGAACATATGTAGTTCACTGACCGCATTTGCTTAACCTATAATACAAATTAATCTTGATAATAGATTTAGATCACTGGGCCACTCGGTAACCTACATATATCAGGTGGAAAGGTATAGATAAATGCCAGTTGGCTTTAGATTCTGATGAAGGTAGTACGTATTGATAATGATGAAAAAATAATTGTAAAAAAAATGTGATTAATTAGGTAAAGTAGTATTTATAGTAAACAAGATGACGACCGCGGCTTCGCACGCGTATTGTTTTTTTTTTAATTAATTGTACTATGTCTATAACCTTCGTGCGAATGCAAGCAATAAGCTGACCAAGTTTTATCGCAATAGGATGAACGGTATGGCAGCGCATAAAATACGAACAAACAAACAAACATTATTTTTTACTACAACCTTTTTGTTACGTTTGTATATTTGTTTGGATCAAATCTTGCAACTAAATTTTAAAACAGTCATCCCCAACCGATTGACCTGAAAGCATGTATATGTACACGTTTAGTTTAGATGACAATGCATGGTTAGCTAAGTGACGTCATTCTAAATCCAATATGGTGGACTTCCAAACATGATGGACTAGTTATTTTTTATGCACCACCTGATGATATGGGTATCAATTAAAACAGTTTGATGAGAAGAATACGAAAAAAAAAATTACTTCACACCTATATTTAAAAGCTTGTTTAAAAAATATATTATTTTTCTATTATATTTCTATTATTTATTATTTTTATTTTTTTAGTATAAGCTTGTTACATAAGAAGATTAAGTACAGTTTTTCAAGGTCTTCATGTGAGAACGGTACTAATAAATAAGAAGAATTTTGCGTTCAAAAATCGTATTACTATTTGTGACGGCTGCAGTTCTTAGATCTAAAACAGTCGTTACCTACGGGTAGTTAGAACCCCGAATGTCTGCCAAGCTGTATTTCCAAGCCGTTCTGTGTTACCCAATTGCTGCAACTAAAATACTGGTATTCAGCTGCATTCAGGTAGTCTGGAAGCCAAGTCCAACTTAGAAAAGGCTAGCAACAATGAAGCTCGATATTTCGTTCAAAAAACTTCGATATTTGAAGTAAAAGGACGTCCTTACTCCGAGTTAATTTACTTTACAAGGGTGTCAAAACGTCTGTTCTGTACCACTTCGACTCGTTTCGCAGGGAAGTACCTTCTCTTTGTCTTATTAACAGATTAAATATTAAAATACATGCCTTTTGAAGGCCGCTGACTGAGGTGGCTTATTTCTTAGTTATTCTCTCTGGTTTATTTAAAAAAAATAAAAGTTATAAGTAGTTTGTTAATATAGGTCCGCTTATTGTTGCAAGGTTTTTCAGTAGTAGTCCGGAGTCTGGTTTTGTGCCCAGTTGATGGCAATAGGCTCCCAAATTCAATATCATCATCTGCCTAGTCTTTTCCCAACTAAGTTGGGGTCAGCTTCCAGTCTAACTGGATGCAGCTGAATACCAGTATTTTACATAGAGCGGCTGCCTATCGACCTCCAAAACCCAGTTAGTACTGGGTAATACGATACCCCTTGGTAATACTGGTTGTCGTACTTTCGGGCCACTGATTACTTGTAACGACTGTGAAAGATCTATAAATGAAAACTGAGACCAACAGCTTTACGTGGTTTCCGAGGCACGGAGGAAACTCGGTATGTAATGGGTGGTCACCCATTCACAGACCAATCTAGGCAAGCACGGCCAGGCCTAAAGATCGACCCGAGAGGCTGTTATTATTTATCCACGAGCTCCTCATTTGTGGTATACGCGAGTTGCAATTTCAACCGCTAGGATCCGTAAGTTAAATAGTAACTATCCAGCCATAACATAAAGTTACGAAGTTGTGGTGTAGTTATTATACTTATGTAGTTAAATATCAAACATTTACTTTAATGTGTTACAAGATGGAGCCGATGTTGGTTAAACTAATAGTAAAAAGAATATTATTTCTTTTACATTTTCTGTTCTTGCTGTACAAAAATTTAGTTAGTTGTTAGTAAGTTTTAGTAGTTAGTTGTTTTTAACTTTTATATATACTTATGTATAGAAGTAATACCGCGGACCGAAGCCGGTTTTACATAGCGCAGCGTTACCTCTGCATTTTAACCTTTTTTCTTTTTCATAAAATCGTCGTTCACGAATGTCAATTTATAATTATTCCTTATTTCTTCTTTTCCTATGTTCATTTATTATTTATTCTTTAATTAAAATATTATATAAAGTGGAGTTGCCTTTTTTATTCAATTTAACTCCACAATATGTGAAACTGGGTATTGCCCGCGGTTTTGCCCACGTGGAGGATGAAGTTGTCCCAGAGGAACGGAGTACCCGGATAACCGAATAGTCCTGATCATTTTCTGTCTCTGTGCCCATCCAAATCTGTTTAGCTCTTAAGCCGTGAAAAGACATCACACGTGAAAGGCAGACATACAACATGACCGACAGAGTATTACTTTCTCATACACAATATCAGTATGTATTTGTAAAGGTAAGGGTTCATACGCACTATGCGGGTAGCCGCATTGCGGCTAGCCGTCCGGCTGACCGCAAGCACAATTATGTACGTAATATTCATTTCTATGCGCACTGCGATGCGGCTACCCGCAGACCGCTCCGGTCGCTCGGAGGGCTGCGGCCCGAGTGACGGCCAGCCGGACGGTTGCTATACGCACTGTGCGGTTCAGTCTGCGGCTGCCCGCCATTGAGTGAGTGTGTGCACGTGGTACGTATAATATTGCAAAATGCTTGCTCTCATCTCGTGTTTTGCAAATAAGGATGCACCCAGTACTTCTTTCTTTGTTTTTTCTTCATTACGTAACGTGTGTAAATGTAGTAAATAGCTGCAACTTCTTCCACGTCCATCTTTGAAATGGATCGACACGACCGCAAATCGCAACGGTTCTTCAACCGCACGTTGCGGCTGCCCGCGATCCGGCTGGCCGCATTCGCAACCGCATCCTGCGGTCAGGCGCGCGGGTAGCCGTAATGCGGCTACCCGCATAGTGCGTATGAACCCTAAGGAAGTATTATTCATATTATTTTCTTCACAAGAGCATAAGTAAATAGAGTTGCTTTTCCTAAAATATATATGTAGAATATTCCTGTTCCTTCTGCACCTAAAGGGCAAAAGATAAAAGGGATATATTTTAGGAAATCTTGTTCCCTCTAACGGCCGTTTTCAATAACTTACTAACAGTTAACGGAACGTTGCTGTCTCAGATAGACAGATAAAGAAACATTAACTGTAACTGCTGTTTCTATAGCTTTATTGTCAAACGTCTATCTGACGCAAACGGTAGGTAGCACCTGTAACCGCTAGTAAGCGCATCCCTCCGAAGCGTTTCGTTTATAATTTACAATTTTCATCATATTTCCTAAACTAATTAATTTATGGACTTAAATCCTTTTGAGTTATTGTTTTTAAATATAAACCTATCGTCTTCTTTTCTTTATCGTGTGGTTAGTTCGTAACCTGGTGTCAGAGTTTTTATGCCGCCCATGGGCCTCTGACTTGGCTTTACATGCCGTCGAGAAATATCTCTCAGGCATGCTGGTTTCCTCACGATGTTTTCCTTCACCGAAAAGCAAGTGATAATTATACTATACGCACATGAATCCGAAAAATCAGAGGTGCGTACCTTGGGTTCGAACTCGAGACCTATGACTTGGCAGTCCGACGGTCACACCACTAGGCTATCACTGCTTGTAACCTATCGTTTGACTCTATCACATAAAATATCTGCACTAATTAAAATTCATATTTTCAAGTTATCATCATCTGCCTAGCCTTTTCCCAACTATATTGGGGTCGGCTTCCAGTCTAACCGGATGCAGCTGAATACCACTATTTTACATGGAGCGACTGCCTATCAGACCTCCACAACCCAGTTAGTACTGGGTAATACGATACCCCTTGGTAAGACTGGTTGTCAGATTTTTTGGGCCACTGACTACCTAACGACTGTCAAAGATCTACAAATGACACCCGGGACCAATAGCTTAACGTGCTTTCCGAGGCACGGAGGAAACTCGGTATGTAATGGGTGGTCACCCATCCACAGACCAACCTAGGCAAGTATTTTTCTTCACATTTTCAAGTTACGTAATTATAAATTCGTATTTCGCCGAGAAAAATTACCAATGTACAGACGCAAGCACATCAAACTACTACGATTGTAGTAGCTTGATTTGTGAAGTTGAAAATCTATTAAAGAAATTTGACAGATTTGTCAAATCTCTTTAATAGACATTCAACTTTAACGCTAAGAAACTAGGTTCAAGGTTGATTGGGAAAATTTGACAGTTTCGGGTAGTTTGATGTGCTAGCGTCTGAACATTACTAATTATTACTAAACCCCACTCCCACTATCTCAACTTTCCTACATGACTCAGAGATAGCACGTCTTATCTAGATATTTCCGGCAATGGATATTTCGTGGAAGCACTCAATATTATTGGAATATTCTGTGCGGAAATCATAATATAATGGTTCAGTTATCTGCGACATAGAGGGGCTCGTGGCAAAATAATAACAGCCGCTCGGGTCGATCTTCAGGTTAAGCCGCGCTTGCCTAGGTTGGTCCGTGGATGGGTGACCACCAATTTCATACCGAGTTTCGTCCGTGTCTCGGAAAGTTGATACCTGCCGTCATTTGTAGACCTTTGACAGTCGTTACAAGTAGTCAGGGGCCCGAAAGTCTGACAACCAATTTTACCAAGGGTATCTTATCAACCAGTACTAACTGGGTTGTGGAGGTCAGATAGGCAGTCGCTCCATGTGAAATACTGGTATTCAGCTGCATACGGTTATACTGGAAGCCAATCCAAACAGGCTGGGTATATGATGGTCAATCGGCTTCTCTGTTTCTCGATCATTATAATCTAGATCTCTTCAAAGTTCCAGTGAATTGGTATCTTCTAAGCAAGCGTGCTCCACCCTAGGCCGCATCATTGCTGCACATCAGGCGAGTTGCAGCCAAACGCTAGCCTATTCATTGCAAAAAAACAGCGAAAGTATAGAAGTTATAAATAGAAATTCATTGTGCAGCATTTGAGACCGGCAACACAATGGGAGATAGTCAATTATCCAATTGGCAACAATACATCCTCGGGACATAACTGCAGGAATCTACCGATCCGAATAACTCATTGTATCCGCAATTGAGAAACGTCAGTTATATATTCTTACTTCTTTTAAATATACATATAAAAGTTTCTAAAGTGAGTAATGGCTGCGGAACTGTTCGAAAGAGATACCGCGGCCCTGGAACACAAAGGGCAAAGAAGGAACATGGATGGGTTTTAGTCAGTAAAAGTCTGACACTCCCTCCCACCCCACCCAGAGCGGGGGGGTTTATTTGATTATTTCCCATCCCAAAAAAAAAAAGCATCGAGTAATAGAGAAGAATGGAAGGAGAAGACAATGTGCTGCGCCGACCCCAAATAAATTGGGATTAGGGCAGGAGAATGCTGATGATGATGATTAATAAAAGTTGCTGTCTGTGTTGCCGCTTATTTCTTCTAAACTTCATAACTGATTGTGATTGGGTTTCACCAGGATTTCAAACATTTATGCCGAAAGGTTACGAGTGATGGTCCATGTCCAGTCGCTCTATGTAAAATACTATAGCTGCATTTGGTTAGACTGGAAGCCGACCCCAATATGGTTGGGAAAAGGCTAGGCAGATGATGGTAGGTGGATACGGTACGACATACAATATAAAACTTACGTATGATGAAGAAATGTCATTGTTTTGTCAAGACGTGAAAACCGCACGTATCAGTGGTGGGTCAATAGTTAAAATGATATAGTTTAAAAAAAAACTTGAAAATACGCTTTAGAATGACGTCATTTTATTCCCTAGCCCGCCTATTTTTGGGAATCCACCATATTGGATTAAAGAATGACATCACTTAGCTAACCATGCATTGTCATCGAAACTAAAAATGTATGCAAAATTTCAGCTCAATCGGAAACCGGGAAGTAGGTCAAATTTAATTTCTAAGATTTTTTACTTAGCTGCGGGTGAAGTTAATAAAAGCGTGTTAATTTGTTGTTAAGCACTAATCAATATTCCAATGACACGGCTCTTCTGATCTCGACAATGAAAGGCACGACTTCTCTGGTTTGAAACTCTGAAAGGAACATCTCCTGGTGTCGCTGACACGCGTCCTGTCTACCTGCAGGAGGATTAAACTACTTACGAAAACGCCAAGATCCCAGTAGGATCACATCCCAAAATGACAACTTTGTCAAAAGTACCAAAGTTGACATTTTGGAAAGTGAAAATCATCATCTCGGTAGCCTTTTCCCAACTATTTTGGGGTCGGCTTCCATTATAGCCGGATGCAGCTGAATACCAGTATTTTACATGGAGCTACTGACTATCTGACCTCCACAACCCAGTTAGTACTGGGTAAAACGATACCCCTTGGTAAGACTGGTTGTCAGACTTTTCGGGCCACTGACTACCTGTAACGACTGTCAATGATCTACAAATGACAGCCGGGACCAACGGCTTAACGTGCTTTCCGAGGCACGGAGGAAACTCGGTATGTAATGGGTGGTCACCCATCCACAGACCAACCTAGGCAAGTATTTTTCTTCACATTTTCAAGTTACGTAATTATAAATTCGTATTTCGCCGAGAAAAATTACCAATGTACAGACGCAAGCACATCAAACTACTACGATTGTAGTAGCTTGATTTGTGAAGTTGAAAATCTATTAAAGAAATTTGACAGATTTGTCAAATCTCTTTAATAGACATTCAACTTTAACGCTAAGAAACTAGGTTCAAGGTTGATTGGGAAAATTTGACAGTTTCGGGTAGTTTGATGTGCTAGCGTCTGAACATTACTAATTATTACTAAACCCCACTCCCACTATCTCAACTTTCCTACATGACTCAGAGATAGCACGTCTTATCTAGATATTTCCGGCAATGGATATTTCGTGGAAGCACTCAATATTATTGGAATATTCTGTGCGGAAATCATAATATAATGGTTCAGTTATCTGCGACATAGAGGGGCTCGTGGCAAAATAATAACAGCCGCTCGGGTCGATCTTCAGGTTAAGCCGCGCTTGCCTAGGTTGGTCCGTGGATGGGTGACCACCAATTTCATACCGAGTTTCGTCCGTGTCTCGGAAAGTTGATACCTGCCGTCATTTGTAGACCTTTGACAGTCGTTACAAGTAGTCAGGGGCCCGAAAGTCTGACAACCAATTTTACCAAGGGTATCTTATCAACCAGTACTAACTGGGTTGTGGAGGTCAGATAGGCAGTCGCTCCATGTGAAATACTGGTATTCAGCTGCATACGGTTATACTGGAAGCCAATCCAAACAGGCTGGGTATATGATGGTCAATCGGCTTCTCTGTTTCTCGATCATTATAATCTAGATCTCTTCAAAGTTCCAGTGAATTGGTATCTTCTAAGCAAGCGTGCTCCACCCTAGGCCGCATCATTGCTGCACATCAGGCGAGTTGCAGCCAAACGCTAGCCTATTCATTGCAAAAAAACAGCGAAAGTATAGAAGTTATAAATAGAAATTCATTGTGCAGCATTTGAGACCGGCAACACAATGGGAGATAGTCAATTATCCAATTGGCAACAATACATCCTCGGGACATAACTGCAGGAATCTACCGATCCGAATAACTCATTGTATCCGCAATTGAGAAACGTCAGTTATATATTCTTACTTCTTTTAAATATACATATAAAAGTTTCTAAAGTGAGTAATGGCTGCGGAACTGTTCGAAAGAGATACCGCGGCCCTGGAACACAAAGGGCAAAGAAGGAACATGGATGGGTTTTAGTCAGTAAAAGTCTGACACTCCCTCCCACCCCACCCAGAGCGGGGGGGTTTATTTGATTATTTCCCATCCCAAAAAAAAAAAGCATCGAGTAATAGAGAAGAATGGAAGGAGAAGACAATGTGCTGCGCCGACCCCAAATAAATTGGGATTAGGGCAGGAGAATGCTGATGATGATGATTAATAAAAGTTGCTGTCTGTGTTGCCGCTTATTTCTTCTAAACTTCATAACTGATTGTGATTGGGTTTCACCAGGATTTCAAACATTTATGCCGAAAGGTTACGAGTGATGGTCCATGTCCAGTCGCTCTATGTAAAATACTATAGCTGCATTTGGTTAGACTGGAAGCCGACCCCAATATGGTTGGGAAAAGGCTAGGCAGATGATGGTAGGTGGATACGGTACGACATACAATATAAAACTTACGTATGATGAAGAAATGTCATTGTTTTGTCAAGACGTGAAAACCGCACGTATCAGTGGTGGGTCAATAGTTAAAATGATATAGTTTAAAAAAAAACTTGAAAATACGCTTTAGAATGACGTCATTTTATTCCCTAGCCCGCCTATTTTTGGGAATCCACCATATTGGATTAAAGAATGACATCACTTAGCTAACCATGCATTGTCATCGAAACTAAAAATGTATGCAAAATTTCAGCTCAATCGGAAACCGGGAAGTAGGTCAAATTTAATTTCTAAGATTTTTTACTTAGCTGCGGGTGAAGTTAATAAAAGCGTGTTAATTTGTTGTTAAGCACTAATCAATATTCCAATGACACGGCTCTTCTGATCTCGACAATGAAAGGCACGACTTCTCTGGTTTGAAACTCTGAAAGGAACATCTCCTGGTGTCGCTGACACGCGTCCTGTCTACCTGCAGGAGGATTAAACTACTTACGAAAACGCCAAGATCCCAGTAGGATCACATCCCAAAATGACAACTTTGTCAAAAGTACCAAAGTTGACATTTTGGAAAGTGAAAATCATCATCTCGGTAGCCTTTTCCCAACTATTTTGGGGTCGGCTTCCATTATAGCCGGATGCAGCTGAATACCAGTATTTTACATGGAGCTACTGACTATCTGACCTCCACAACCCAGTTAGTACTGGGTAAAACGATACCCCTTGGTAAGACTGGTTGTCAGACTTTTCGGGCCACTGACTACCTGTAACGACTGTCAATGATCTACAAATGACAGCCGGGACCAACGGCTTAACGTGCTTTCCGAGGCACGGAGGAAACTCGGTATGTAATGGGTGGTCACCCATCCACAGACCAACCTAGGCAAGTATTTTTCTTCACATTTTCAAGTTACGTAATTATAAATTCGTATTTCGCCGAGAAAAATTACCAATGTACAGACGCAAGCACATCAAACTACTACGATTGTAGTAGCTTGATTTGTGAAGTTGAAAATCTATTAAAGAAATTTGACAGATTTGTCAAATCTCTTTAATAGACATTCAACTTTAACGCTAAGAAACTAGGTTCAAGGTTGATTGGGAAAATTTGACAGTTTCGGGTAGTTTGATGTGCTAGCGTCTGAACATTACTAATTATTACTAAACCCCACTCCCACTATCTCAACTTTCCTACATGACTCAGAGATAGCACGTCTTATCTAGATATTTCCGGCAATGGATATTTCGTGGAAGCACTCAATATTATTGGAATATTCTGTGCGGAAATCATAATATAATGGTTCAGTTATCTGCGACATAGAGGGGCTCGTGGCAAAATAATAACAGCCGCTCGGGTCGATCTTCAGGTTAAGCCGCGCTTGCCTAGGTTGGTCCGTGGATGGGTGACCACCAATTTCATACCGAGTTTCGTCCGTGTCTCGGAAAGTTGATACCTGCCGTCATTTGTAGACCTTTGACAGTCGTTACAAGTAGTCAGGGGCCCGAAAGTCTGACAACCAATTTTACCAAGGGTATCTTATCAACCAGTACTAACTGGGTTGTGGAGGTCAGATAGGCAGTCGCTCCATGTGAAATACTGGTATTCAGCTGCATACGGTTATACTGGAAGCCAATCCAAACAGGCTGGGTATATGATGGTCAATCGGCTTCTCTGTTTCTCGATCATTATAATCTAGATCTCTTCAAAGTTCCAGTGAATTGGTATCTTCTAAGCAAGCGTGCTCCACCCTAGGCCGCATCATTGCTGCACATCAGGCGAGTTGCAGCCAAACGCTAGCCTATTCATTGCAAAAAAACAGCGAAAGTATAGAAGTTATAAATAGAAATTCATTGTGCAGCATTTGAGACCGGCAACACAATGGGAGATAGTCAATTATCCAATTGGCAACAATACATCCTCGGGACATAACTGCAGGAATCTACCGATCCGAATAACTCATTGTATCCGCAATTGAGAAACGTCAGTTATATATTCTTACTTCTTTTAAATATACATATAAAAGTTTCTAAAGTGAGTAATGGCTGCGGAACTGTTCCAAAGAGATACTGCGGCCCTGGAACACAAAGGGCAAAGAAGGAACATGGATGGGTTTTAGTCAGTAAAAGTCTGACACTCCCTCCCACCCCACCCAGAGCGGGGGGGTTTATTTGATTATTTCCCATCCCAAAAAAAAAAGCATCGAGTAATAGAGAAGAATGGAAGGAGAAGACAATGTGCTGCGCCGACCCCCAATAAATTTGGATCAGGGCAGGAGAATGCTGATGATGATGATTAATAAAACTTGCTGTCTGTGTTGCCGCTTATTTCTTCTAAACTTCATAACTGATTGTGATTGGGTTTCACCAGGATTTAGAACATTTATGCCGAAAGGTTTACGAGTGATGGTCCATGTCCAGTCGCTCCATGTAAAATACTGGTATTCATTTTGCATACATTTTTAGTTTGGGTGATAATCATGGTTAGCCAAGTGACGCCATTCTAAATCCAATATGACTGATTCCCAAAGATGTTGGACTAGTTATTTCTTATGCATTCCCATGATATGGATATCAAATAAAATGGTTTGCTGAGAAAATGCGAGAAATAAAATGACGTCAGTCTAAAGCCGTAAGTCGTAAGTTTTAACTATCGACCCACCACTGATACGTACGGTTTTCACGTCTTGACAAAATAATGACATTTCTTCATCATACGTAAGTTTTATGTTGTATGTCGTACCGTATCCATCTACCATCATCTGCCTAGCCTTTTCCCAACTAAGTTGGGGTCATCTTCCAGTCTAACCGGATGCAGCTGAGTACCAGTATTTTACATGGAGCGACTGCCTATCGACCTCTACAACCCAGTAAGTACTGGTTAATACGATACCCCTTGGTAAGACTGGTTGTCAGACTTTTCGGGCCACTGACTACCTGTAACGACTGTCAATGATCTACAAATGACACGGAGGAAACTCGGTATGTAATAGGCGGTCACCCATCTACAGACCAACCTAGGCAAGCACGGCTTAACCTAAAGATCGACCCGAGCGGCTGTTATTATTTAGCCACGAGCTCCTCTAGGAAAGTGAAAATCAATGGAGCAAAAATTAAATAAACGTGAGTTCTTTCTACGAAAAACGAAAAGGATCTATACCCTTTTCTTCGAAATACCTCACATTTATTTTTTTCTAGGAAATGTGGTAAGTTAGCTCAGCCTGTTTACCTGTATTGTTCCATATTTCAAAATAAATGAACCCTAGATCGTATGAGTCTACGAGATTTATAAGAGGGGGGACATTGGGAATTTTCATTTATTTTTAATTTATTTATTCACAAACAATTTTCATCATGTCTGAACATAATACACGTTACAATTATTATTAATATTACTTACTACAATTAAAAAGTAGTAGTAGTATTAATATTTTCATCCAAAAAATTTGATCCCGAACATTTTCGGTTTTGACACACGAATGCTACCTGACAAGAGGGGCGGAAAGGCACATTAAGCATCCACAAAGTCCTAACAATATTCCACAGGTTATTTGCTTTTGTAACAACGAGGCGCACGCGCTTTCTTGGGTACGAGTGAATTTGCGAGGACTCGTTAAAGCTTAGCTTATCCCGATATAATCATATTGAAAAAATATCGCAAGTTTTTATAATAAGAAACATATTACAAAACTCTAATTGAAAACTCTTCGAAAGCTCTAAAAAGCTGTAAGTCTATGTAAGTAGGTTTTCTAGTTACACAGTTTAGACACGTTTCACTTTAGTTCTGAATAATAAATGAGGCTAATGTTCTTACCAATAAAATAATAGAGTGGCAACATTGACGTGTTTTTTTTTTCACGGAAACAAGAAGTTTCACCCCCGTCGTTCTTGAAACTAGGGGGCCTACCATGACGTCTTAAAGCAGGAGTAGTTCCAGTGGGCGAAAGAGATGGCGCTAGACGACCTGTATAGCTGTCTCTTTCTCACACTGGAGTTATTTCTGCTTTAAGAAGTCGTAGTACTCAACATTTTCCTCACTAAATTTTCCACATTCCTCTGCATCACATGTCCATACCACGATAACCGATTACCACACAACTTTTCAGTCACCGGCGCCACTTTCAGACTTCGTCTTATGTACTCATTCCTTATTTTATCCATTCGCGTTGTTTTATCCATCCGTTTAGGAATTACTAACAAAAAGGGAAAAAGAAACGGACATACATACAAGTCAAATATAAAGGGTGTAAAAAGACCCTTAACGAAAACGAAAACCACATATTCTGCCCATCATTGGGAGCATTTTTTTGTTCTGGACCATACCTGGGAACCTACTAGTTACGGAGATACTGGAGGTCAAAGTTCCAATTTTTTCACAAGTTTTTTTTAAAATAGGTACTACTTTTTAAGGTTTTAATTTTACTTTAATTACCTCCATGACCCGTTTACTATTCAAAGCATCCATCAGCACCATGTTTTGAGTGCGTTACATTGAGTTTTACCGTAAAAAGTAATTTTTCACCCCAAAAAAAAAAGTCGTTTCCCAGCAAAAAATTTTGCTTAGGGTGACTTAGTTTGATGTACATAATGCTTGGTTGACGGCTTCATGAGGTCCGTTTACACCCTGTATAACCCTCCTTGGTTTCGCTGCAGTCGGGTGAAAACTAAGCACTCACTACTACATCTTTGTCAAAAGCTACACGCACTCAGATAGGCTACTTAACTTAAAAACCTTTCATACATCCACTCTCGCATCGACAAGTGTTGTAACAACATAGTGTGCCAATATTTGACTGGTTCGAGCGTAAACAAACAGGTATTACGAGCCTGCCAGGGGAGCTTTTCTATTGGTTGTTACGTTACGAGTGTCTATGGCATAAAACCCCCAGTTTTTAATTGAACAAGACCATAGTATATTCAGCCTATAATGTTCCCATACTCATAAGACGGAGAGGAGCTCGTGGCTAAATAATAACAGCCGCTAGGCTCAATTTCCAGGTTAAACCACTCTTGCCTAGGTTGGTCTGTGGATGGATGACCACCCATTATATACCCAGTTTCCTCCGTGCCTCGGAAAGAATGTTAAGCCGTTGGTCGCGGCTGTCATTTGTAGATCTTTGACAGTCGTTACTGCTAGTTATGAGTGGCCAGCTGCATCCGGTTAGACTTGAAACCGACCCCAATATAGTTGGGAAAAGGCTACGCAGATGATGAATGCCCCCAATGCTCAGGTTAAGCCGCGCTTGCCTAGGTTGGTCCGTGGATGGGTGACGACTCATTACATACGTGTCTCGGGAAGCACGTTTAGCTTTTGGTCGCGGCTGTCATATGTAAATCTTTGACAGCCGTAACTGCTAGACATAAGTGGCCAGAAAGTCTAACAATCAGTCTTACCAAAGGATATCTTATTACCAAGTACTAACTAGGTTGTGGAGGTCAGATAGGCAGTCCATGTAAAATACTGGTATTCAACTGCATCCTGTAAGACTGGCAGCCGACCCAAACTTAGGAAAAGGCTAGGCAGATGATGACTCATACGGTAGAGAGAGTGGGCTGAATCCACCACGCGGGCCCAAAAGACCAAAGTATTTTTAAACCAAAAACTGATCTCTCACGGAATAAACAAGCGGTAAAACAGTTTCACGAAATAAATTGGAAAACGCAATCACATGTCGACTGCAGATTTCGAGGGCGATTGCTGTTAACTTTCCCTAAAAATTAAAAAACTGGAGATAGAAAAGAAAAGAAAGGAAAGAGTATTTATTAGACTCACACAGAACAAAACAAAAAAAAATGGTTGAATTAACAATAAAACAAAAATTTAATTTAAAAAAGTCATCATCTGCCTAGCCTTTTCCCTACTATATAGGGGTCGGCTTCCAGTCTAACCGGATGCAGCTGAATACCAGTATTTTACATGGAGCGACTGCCTATCAGACCTCCACAACCCAGTTAGTACTGGGTAATACGATACCCCTTGGTAAGACTGGTTGTCAGACTTTTTGGGCCACTGACTACCTAACGACTGTCAAAGATCTACAAATGACTCCCGGGACCAACGGCTTAACGTGCTTTCCGAGGCACGGACGAAACTCGGTATGTAATGGGTGGTCACCCACCCACAGACCAACCTAGGAAAGCACGGCTTAACCTAAAGATCGATCGATTAATTAAAAAAAGTAAACATAAGAAAAAGATAAATCAAATGTAATTGATCCTGTACGAGGCCAAAAGGCCCCTATCTCAGCATAGGCTGAGATAGGGGTGGTCGCAAGCGTGACAGCTGAGCATGAGGACCTGGATTCGATTCCCCGGTCGGCCTAAGTGTAATTGAGTTTTTTTATCAGTATTTCTCAATAGCAGCCCCGTAGTCTGGATTTATATCCGGTTGATGACAATAGGCTCGCCCTTTTACATTAGACTTAAAACATAACTGGCGAAATGTGGGTGTACTGTTAAGTACACGTCTGCCTAACCCTTCGGGGATTACAGGCGTGATGTTATGTTAATATGTGCTTCAATCCTTCATAATTTCGCTATAAATCTCTCTATATCCGTTTCGTAAAAAAGACAAAAGACATAGATCGTAATAGTCTGTAATCTGTATACTGTGTTTACGAATTTGTTTCTTATTACACAAATCGGATTGAGTGTCAAAGCGAAAATAGTTTAAGTAATTGGATGGATAGAACCTGCGTCCCTTTGAAGGATGTAGTTGGCTTAATGATCGCCACCCTGTAAACCATTTTTTTTTGTTTCGGATGGGAAATCATCAAATGACCCCTCCCGGTCTGGGCGGAGTGGAAGGGAGTGTCAGACTTTTACTGACTAACCCATCCATGTTCCTTCTTTGCCCTTTGTGTTCCAGGGCCGCGGTATCTCTTTCGAACAGTTCCGCAGCACCCTTTATACCTTCATAAAAAAAAAACTAGAACTTATTTCGCCCTCCTACGATAAAACGGATAGGTAAGTGAAAAACGCGGACGCGACAAAATGCAACCGTGTAGAAAGTGTTCAGCGCTATTAACCTTTCGTTATACGTTTCCATATCTTTAGGAACACCTGTGGCTCTTGCACACAACGGAGAACAAAGTTTTTGATTATCTTTGCATTTTGTTTTTATTAGAATATAAGACCTTCAAGTGAAGTGCTAACTTGATGGCGCAACGTTCTTCAGAACACAAACTTATGCACTTCTGGGGGATAACTGGACGCAAACAAGCAATAACATATGGCAGCTGTGTCAGTTACACAGCTGCCATTTTGAGAAAAAAACATTTGAAATTTTATTGAATACGAGCTTTTCGTCGCAAATTCGTTTCGGCAAAATTTCAGGATGATCGATTTTATTTATTGACTAAGCGTATGTAATGTTCCTATTTATCTAAAATTGTAATGACATGTTTACCTAACTGACATATTAATGTATTTTAAATTGAATTATTATGTATTTTAAATTAAATTATTATGTATTTAAATAGAATTTTTATTTTTTAATGAAATCTATTGACATGCCACCTTAATTGTAATTGCTTGTTTATGTTAAATTTGTCCGCCATATATTGGCAAAACATAGTGCACATATTTTAGACAATATACTATCTGTAACCATACCTATGTTTAACAAAATAAATGATTGATTGATTGATATTATTTATAACTGAGATCAATAGTATATGGAATAGCACAAAGATAAAATTTCCACGTGAACGAAGTCGCAGGCAACATCTAGTATTTATATAATGTTAAAAATGACACTACAAGTGATTTGACTAAAGATTTTTCTTTGAGATAGACAGATATTCCCGGAAACAAAGTATTCATACTGCAATTCGGTCACATTTTTCCCGTAAAAGGCATTCAGTTCCCCCCCTGTAGTATATTTATTGTCCTTTCCTGAAACCTACTACAGTCTCGTTCAGTTCCGACAAGAGTAACAACACGCTAATCCATTTTCCCTGAGTTTTATAGCTTGTGTTGAACATAAAATGTTCCATCGATTGATTGCCGACTACTTAGATAATAAGTACACTTTTCCTTGTCTATGTTTATTATTCTCTCTAGCCATTTTTTTTGTAGTAAATGACCATGGGATTGTGTGAAGACATAGACAATACATAGAGTAAGGTTATGGCCGAATGGTGGTCAAGGTCCAAATTCGTTTTACGTCGGTATCATAACAGCCGCATGGGTTTTATTGCAATGGTCCGCGGATGGGTGACCATCCATTAAGTCATAAGTCATTTATTTCTTAACAAAATTCATTGTGTAGAAAATAACATAAAATTAGATTAATAAGAATTAGAAAGTAATAATCAAAGATATAAAAAAAAAACAATAACAAATTTTTACAATAATAAAATTAATGGTCATTTAATCAAAAATATATAATGCCAAAAGATGAAAATAATAAAATTAATAGTCACTTAATTACCTAATAACGCATAAAAATAAATAAAAAAACTCAATTATTATCATTACATGCCGAGTTTCCTACGTGCCTCAGAAATCACGTTAAGTCGTTTGTCACAGCAGTCATTTGTAGATATTTGGCAGTCGTTACAGGTAGTCAGAGACCCGAAAGTCTGACAACCCCAGACTGATAATCTTATTATCTCGAACTAACTGAGTTGTGGAGGTCAGATGGCAGTCGCTCCATCTAAAATACAAAGGTAAGGCAGGCAGATGATGATCAACAAACTAGACAAAGGCATCCGGGACTGCGGTGAAGTATGACAGAAAGGAATGCCTAGGAGTGTCCGACTCCTGGGTGAAATGACATTGATAATGGTGAAAATGATCTTGCCTAATTATTAACCTGCTGCTATTTTTTAAACCTTTCATTCCCATCGAACGATACACAATGAATTTTGTACGTAGATACCGCAATCACTAGATTTGACAAAACAAATTGTATTAGTGCGAGTGAAATATCCCGAATCAGTATCAAAACACGTCAGTTGCTCGGTGATCCTTAAATGTATATCAAAATAGCTCGCGTTTTTTACCTTTTGGTAGGTTTGGTACTTTTTTGGTTGGTGCCACTGCTGGGCAAAGGTCTCCCCCGTAACCTTCCACTCTTCTTTCTGTGAGATTTTTAATTTTTATGCATATAAAACTACCACAAAACTAAAAAAAAACTGATTGCTGTTGTTTTTAATCGATTTTTTTTTTGTTTCTTTGCGTATCCTGCTTGATATTGAGCTTTTTTTAAAATATCCAATACTGTACCTAGACTTCTAAGACATTTACAATATCTTGCTGCCTAACTTCGTAATAATGTCCTCCATCTACGTTAATAAATAGACCCAAAAAGGGGTCCATCCTAAACAAAAGATATTAAACGTAGTTCAAATCAAACAATATCAATTTCTATCCTCCATTGACAATCTTTTGTTCAGAAACAAAAAATATTAATTAGTAGGTAAGAAGCAAAAATGTATGTCAAAATAGAAGAAGGTGGTCTATCAAAATAAGGTACTTATGTCCAAAAAAAAAAACTAAATATCGGAATAAAGATAATCATCAGCACTAGTCATCATCATTATTATTTTTAGGGGTATGCCCCTAAAAATAATAATATAAAAATAAATGGGTGAACTTGCAAAGCTAAAATAAAAAATAAAAAAATTTACTCGTATTAAATCATGATTAACATCAAACAAAATATACATTGATAAATATTGAACGAAAAATTTTCATCTACCCTTGTGTTTCACTTTTTATCTTTACGTATTATTTTCAATTCTCAGCTTCTGACTCATGTTGCCATCCAAAAATCAACAGGTACCCTCAGAAAACACGATAAAATCAAAAACAGATGACTAAAACTAGACTTACCGATAAGAAAATCCAATAAACAGCAATAAAAATTCACAATAAACACAGTTATTTCACACAATATTTATGTTTCATACACAATAATGTTTTTTCGTAAACACGGGAACGCGAGACACGACCGTTCAGTGCTGCGGTCCGGGACCGACTGGCTGGACGGGGGAGAAAATCGTGCGGACTTGTGGAGCCAAGAAAATTATGAAGCAAAAACATAAAGGAAACACGGCTCCTTTTGATTTTCAAGCTAGGGCCATTGATAACCGCCGCGTGTCCTTTGACGTGAACAGAAGGCGAGATATCAATCTTTTTGAGGCTACAGCAACGAATTTATCCATTTTTTGTTTCTATTTGTTCAATTGTGAGCCATTTCAATACAATGTTTGTTATTTGTGGGGAAATGAACGCTGTTCATTGCAATCGAATGCTAATATTGATGTTGTTTTGTTTATTTGCTGTTTCATTTGTTTTTCCAGTGAGTTTATGTTTATTGTGGAAGGAATATCTTTGTTATGACGATTATCCCGATGTGAGGAGCAAAATGAATGTATTGTACCTACTTATGGTTGATATGAATGAATAGAGTGAATGATAACGCGCTGACAGGGGAGAATCGAGGGGGAAAGCATAATTTCCGTCGATCACGGAACTTGAACAGGCAGAGATTCTAAGATATGATTTTTAACCGACTTCTAAAAAAGGAGGAGGTAATGTGTTCCACTATTTTCCAGCTATTTTTTTTTATGTTCATGTATGTTCACCGATTTCTCCGTGATTACTGGTCCGATTTAGATGCTTTTTCACTTGGTGAAGGAAGGTTGCGCGGTGGTCCCATATACATTTTATTTATTTTGCTTCGGTACTTTATGCGTTATACTCTATAATATTCGTTTTTTCTTCTTCGTCCATATGGATGATGTGCTAAAAACTTATAACACTACAACTAAAAGAGTAAACAAAAAAACTTTGTTGCAAAAAAAATAACCGACTTCACTCCGCTTTTTGGTGTTTTTTTTTTTTGAAGTCCTTTTAGTTTTTGCTCACAAAAGTTTTTTTTGTTTTATGGAGATTATCTCAAGATGTGAAAAACTAAATGGCTAATTTACAGCACTTAACTGGTTTAGAAATTCAGCACTGTCTAAATGCTGATTTTTATATACTTACGCCATTGAAACCTTACCCATTTCCCATGGGGGTACGCAGAAACCATAACGTCACCTGCTACGATCCTACAATACTGCTTTTGCATCGACCACGTTCTTTCTTTATCGAAAGAATCAAAGTGTCGAAAGTTTTTATGCCACCCATGGGCCTCTGACTTGGCTTTACCGTCTTGCCGTCAGAATCTCTCAGGCATGCTAGTTTCCTCACGATGTTTTCCATCACCGAAGCAAGTGATAATTATACAATACGCACTTGAATCTGAAAAGTCAGAGGTGCGTGTCTTGGTTTTGAACTTGGCAGTCCGACGATCACACCACTAGGCTATAGGTACCGCGTTCATACATGTATCATGTATCTGGTCATACACGCAAGCCAGTTGCCAGCACTACTCACCAAGCTCTATGCTAATTTTAGTCACAATACAAATGAGTTTTGTTTTTTAGATGAAATAGTAACTCCTAAGCTTTTGAGTCTAAAGGCTTAGATTGTCTACTCAATCAAAAGTTTGGACACAATACACAACCTTCAATTAAATAAAGTGCTCGCTCAGTAAATAACTAAAGATTGTGTCCGAAAAAATTCAAAGTTTTCGAGACAGATGTAGCAATAAAGATGAAGATAACAATAATTCGAAACTTTGACTGAAAGTATGAATTGTAATAAAACAATAAAATTTTGATTTTTCTATCCTTTAAGCAGTTTTATCTATTAATCGGATCCATTTGAGTGAATGACGTTATTTTGGATTGCGGTTTAAAAGTACCTACCACAGAAGGAAGGCCAACAGGCCTTCCTTCTGTGGTATGCTTCCAGGGAAGCTTTCAGGAATTGCAGTGGTTAGAACATAAAAGGTGTAAAAATAATCTTGACACAATCGAGAGGTTCTTGTTCTCCCGTCATTGAAATATTTTTTTTGTTCTACTAGGTCATACCTGGGAACTTCTAGTTACGGAGATATTGAAGGTCAAACTTCCAATTTTTCGATGTTTTTAAGGACAAGTTTTAAATGGTATAACTTTACTTTAAATACTTCCATGACCTCTATACTATTCAATGGATCCATCAGCACAATGTTTCGAGTGCGTTACATTGAGCGCTACCGTAAATCCTGATTTTTCACACCAAAAAAAAAGTAGATATCCAGCAATAGTTTTTGCACAGCGATACTTGGTTTGATGTACATAATGCTTGGTTGAGGGCTTCGTGAAGGGTCCGTTTACACCCTGTATAGTTAGTTTACAAAGTTTTTTAAATTTATCAGAAAAGAACAGTTTTCCTGATCTAAGTGAGTTTCATCCAGGTTTAACCTCTTTATTTTGTAGTTTATGTACCCTTAGTGAAATCCAAGTGCTCATCGAAGTGCTCATCGAATCGAAGGCCGACTTAACCTTGCTCTTGACCGATTTTCTGTTCCAATATTTTCTCAAGGATATTTGGGATTACATCTCAGTAATCTGCGTTGACGTTGATGATACGAATGAATGGTTGGAATTTATTTAGTGTTGATAATGTAATGTTAATATGTTTTGTTACATTTACGACGAATCAATCTATCAAAATCGCTCTTGCCGCAATGTAAATATTTATCCGGTATAAATAGCTACTCACTTGGTATAATCGTCGCCCTTTCTGTATAATTTTCGACCGCCTTAGTATTTTATTCAGTTAATTAAAATTTAAAATTCTAACTTAGATTAATTATTTCCCACTTTAAGCAGGTCATTTCACTTATTCTTAGTAATACTTTTTCGTAAAAATAGTTTATCGCCGCTCTGTTAAGTATAAAAACATCCCATTATTTTATTCACCCGATTAATAACTTCCCTTTAAAAAAACTCTTGAATTAAAAAAAATCGGGTTGTTATTAATTTGAGTGTATAATAGAACTAAAAAGAAACGAAACTTATTCCAGTGCCATAGTAACATAATAACACCGCGCTAGTTTGTAAATTCAGAATTTTGAAATAAATGTAACCACCGCTACTCTGCAACGTTGAAAAGAAAACGAGATGTTTTCAGAATATTTTTATATTATGATGAAAGCGGATACGAACGGGCTTAACTAGCTACGTAGAGTTGCATCTTGGTAGCTGGTTTCATATTAATATAACATCACGCCTGTAATCCCCGAAGCGTTAGGCAGAGGTGTACTTAATAGTACACCCACATTTCGCCAGTTATGTTTAAGTCCCGTGTAATAGGGGTCGAGCCTGTTGCCATCAACTGGGCAAATTCAGATCCCGTGGCTGTTACTGAGAAATTCCTGATGGAAAAACCCAATGACACTTTGCCCGACCCGGGAATCGAACCCAGGACCTCGTGCTTGCGATCACTAGACCAACGAGGCAGTCAGTTTCATATTTATTTAAACTGAATCATAGGGCTTGTAAGGATTTAAAGGATTCCATTTGTTCATAGTTAGATTGTATGGACTATATTTCAGTTGACTGTCAAATTAGATTTTTTTTTGCTTTGAAATCAATAAATAGTCTGGTCATGGGCGTACCCACGGTGGGACAAGGTGGGGCACTTGCCCCACCCTGCTCTCTGACCCGAAGTTAAGAATTTTTAGGAAAAATTAATATAAAGACAAAATAAATATTCATTTGGGTACTTTAACATTTTTCACATTAAAATAAAAACTTGGTTAAGGTTAACAATGACAGAAAACCGTCTTGTCGGCCTCTGTATGATGAGTGTGCATAGAAAAATGGGTTCTGGAAGCACAACATACATTTGAAAACGAAATTTTAGCTAGGAACGCTCGCAGGTTATTATTGTAATAAGGTGTAGTGCAGTCAAAAAATATGAGTCAATAAATAAAAAGCATTTTTAATTTCCTAGCACTTAGTTTATTTACTTCTGCCCCACACCTTAAAAAATGCTGGGTACGCCCATGAGTCTGGTCATTGAGTTGGTAACTTAGTGACGTCACAGGTAGCTATTCGCATACAAAATCAATGGGGAAACGCGTTTCGACAGATCAAAAAGAATATTTCAATTGATTGGTGGTAAAGAACAATGCTTGCGTCCAGGCCGGAAGCAAGCATGTTCTTGCATCAGACAATTTCGACAGAATGCGGCTCGGTCGAATTCGGGATCGGATCGAACATCCGAGACTGGATGTTGTGGTTAAGCCCAAAACATCAAACAATAGAAATGGCATATCGAGAGTATGATTCAATATAAACTTAGTTTAGGTGCCCGACTCGTGAATATTTACCAGAACTTTCAGCAACTTTTTATTATTTTTCTTTATTGCACACAAAATTAAAAGATATACAAACAAAATCACAACATATAGCTTGTGTACAACGGCGAGCTTAACCCAGAATTGGGTTTTCTTACAGCAAATCTTACTTTGATTGCGAGATTTGCAGAAGAGATATACCTACGTGCACAAACAGTACATTTAAAACATACACTGTACATTTTTTTTCTTCTTCGCGAGTGGATTACAATTCAAATTGAGTGAATTGATTCAGCTCAAAATTTGGCGACGAGTTTGCCCCTTTCAGTAGCGTCCATCAGCTCCTGTGATGTGCAAACCAACAGGACAGGCAGGACATGCTATCAAATGTCCCATCGTTTGTGGGGCAGCACATTTACACTCCAGGGCAGAGTCATCTTACTTAACCACCGAACTTTCAGTATCCGCTACCCAAGTAAAACGCACTTCTTTATTTCTTACTAGCGGCCCGTCCCGGCTTTGCACGGGTGGACATTTATTTTTTAAACATTTTGGGATAAAATATAGCCTATGTTACTCAGGGATAATGTAGCTTTCTTATGGTGAAATAATTTTTGAAATCGGCACAGTAGTATTTGAGTTTATTCATTACAAACATACACACACACAAAAATACAAATCTTTCCTCTTTATAATATTATTATTAGTTAGTAAGATATAAGGTCCCATTAAAATAGATGGACAAACTTTTAGAAATCATTCAGACTACCAAAGTAAGGAGAATATTGTAGAAAAAAAAAGAAAAACGCATTAGATACTTACAAGAAAAAAATCAGCTAACGAAAACACAGTAAAAATGTTAGTCAACTGTAAGTTACTATGGTTAAATACAGAATGATATTAATAGAACTGACTGGGTACCTACTTACGAGAACGCGCGCGGCGGGGCGCGAGTGCAAGTACCTACCACAATGTATGTGTTTATTGTAAAGTGCCGTCAATTTATTATTTTAGGTCAAAATAAAATCACTTTAATCAGTGTTTTTTTTGCTTGGATATCTTTGGTTAGACGTACTGAACGCTGTTAAAATTTGTCCATCCATTTTAATGGGACCTTATATTCACCAAACATCACAAAACCGGATTCCATTCAATTTCTTTCACCTTGCACTGCATCACAGTAGCTACGTTCCTACGTAGGTATTTCCGAACCGGAAGCAATACCAATGCCAGCGCTGTAAGTACCTAGACCTACCTACTTTAATTTTCAGTCGGACGATTCGGAATTGAGATCGTAGGTAGTGAAGTTCAGTAGGTAATAAAGTGAAGCTCGAACGCATCCTTTAGAAAGAAGCAATTTGCTGTGAGCCGGTCAATTGGTGAAGCCGTTTTAATTTTGTCTAACCATCTACCTACGTGTACCTACCTGCTGAAATGATTGTCTTAGGTAGACCGAATGATGAAATTTTCAAAGAAAAATAAATAAATATATCATAACACGACGAACTGGATGTCTTCCTTGAGAATTGGAAAGAAGTACGTGCCCTTTGGAAGGAATGGAGGGAGGCCTTTGCCCAGCAGTGGGACAATATGGGCTAGCTATAATAATAATAATCATAACATCACGCCTGAAATCCCCGAAGGGTAAGGCAGAGGTGAGTGCACTGCACCCAACATTTCGCCAGTTCTATTTAAGTCCCATGTAATAGGGGCAAAAATGTTATATGTATTTCATTAGAATTCACATTATTGTCTAATAATGTAATATTACATTTGCGTGCCCTAAAAAGACAAAATATGGTTTGTGCCTAAACCACCAATTTTAACAACTTGTCACACCTATATTTTAAGCAAATAAATAATACTTGATGCATTTTATGAATCATTTAATATTAATTATTTTTAATTAAGAATAAATTATTCTTAATTATTATTGGTTATTGTAGCACGTAGTGACTTTTTTAATGATAACGTACAAAACTGGAGCGTGAGACCTACCTACTTACTTACCTACGACCTACTTATCTACCTACCCGCTACCGGCAACGTCGACGGCATATACCTTAAAATTCAGTCACACAGTCACAAAAACCGTTCCTGGTAATATCAGACATCCAAATTCTTATCAACATCTGCCGAGCCTTTTCCCGACTATGTTGGTTTCGGCTTCCAGTCTCAACCAGATGCAGCTAAATACCACTGCGACTGCCTATCTGACCTCCACGGCCCAGTTAGTACTAGGTAGGTAATACGATACCCCTTGGTAACACTGGTTTTCAAACTTTCGGGCAACTGACCACCTGTAACGACAGTCAAAGATCTACAAATGACAGCCGGGACCAACGGCTTAACGTGGTTTCCGAGACACGAAGGAAACTCGGTATGTAATGGGTGGTCACCTATCCACGGACCAACCAAGGCAAGCACGGCTTAACCTGAACATCGACCCGAGCAGCTGTTATTATTGCCACGAGCTTCATATTCTTATACGGGGTGTAAACAAAGGCGGATTAAACGTTGAGAGCGTCATAGGCAGGCATCTCATCGGCGCCCCTATACAGGGTGTAAACGAACTCTTCACGAAGCCGTCAACCAAGCAAAAAAAAATTGTGAAAAAATTAGAACTTTGGCCTCCAATATCTCCGTAACTAGAAGGTTCCCAGGTATGGTCCAGAACAAAAAAAATATCGCAATGACGGGTAGAACAAGTGCCTTTCGGCTTCGTTATGGGTCTTTTTAAAATTTTTTCACAAGTTTATTTTAAATACTCCTTTTTGAGGTTTTATCTTTACTTTAATTGCCTCCATGACCCGTTTACTATTCAAAGCATCCATCAGCACCAAGTTTTGAGTGCGTTAAATTGAATTTTACCGTAAAACGTGATTTTTCACCCCAAAAAAAACTTCGTTTCGTTTAATTTTTGCCTAGGGTGACTTAGTTTGATGTACATAATGCTTGGTTGATGGCTTCGTGAAGGGTCCGTTTACACCCTGTAGATAGTGGCCTAGGTGCCTGCCGCAAGCGCGGAAGGTCCCGGATTTCTTTCTCGGTCGGGCAAATTTGGGAAACGAACGTCGTCGTGAATTGTCTGGCGCTTTTATTCATTTTAAGAATTGATTAATACTTGGTGAATAAAAAAAATCAAGTTACGAATTATTTATTTAAACACTGATACAGGGTTAAATTTTCAACACGGTCTGAATTTTTATGTATACTTAAAGTGAACTTAAAAGCACTCTTGAAACTTAAAGTTAGATATAATTTGAAATAATTGAATTGTTTGCAGAAATTATTTAAAGTAAAAATTAAATTATAATGGTATGTATGTAAAATTAAGCAGCTTTTTCGCTCGCCTTTGAAGTTGCTAATTTTGATTTACTTGTTACAGCTTAAATGGCAAACTAAAAAAAAAAAAAAAAATTCGGCGCCCTCATTTTTGTTTAGCGAAATTGACAATAACATCGTCATAGTTTAAAGATCGCAATAAGTTTGATTCTATGTTAAGTATTGCTAACGAATTTAATCTGATAACTGTCATAGTTGAGCGAAGATAATTTTTCACTCTCTTTAGACAGGAAAAGCTCCGCTGACCACTGCAATTGCTGACTGCCGCCGATACACACATTCTTAAAGCTATGTCAACGTTTGGATAAATTGATTCAAGTTCTTCATTTCTCAGAACCTTTAAAATTGCGTTGGTTGTTCGGGGCAGTTTTCCATCTCGAGCTACCATTGTTAGATAAGAACGCAGGATACATTCATCCACATAACACTTTTCTAAGTCACAGGAATACATTGTTACTAACGTACTTGCTCAATTTTGAACTTCTTCAGTGCTCAAATTGGTCAACTTGTTTAAAAATGAAAATTGACTGAAAAAATACTGTATGATTCTCGTCTCTTTTGAAGTTCAACCACAAGTCTGTCTATAACTCACTCTGAAGGTTTCCCGACCAGATAGTGACGAAGTAATATATTCTTCTTATTAATTTTATGCTCTACCTATTAAATATTTTTTCTTTATTTTACAATTCCGCCCGTGCGCCCCTTTGTGCCCTTGCGCCCCTAGGCACATGCCTAGTTTGCCTTAAGGATAATCCGCCTCTGGGTGTAAACAGACCCTTCACCAAGCCGTCAGCCAAGCATTCTGTACATCTAACTAAGTAACTTTACGCAAAAATTATTGCTGGGAAACAATTTTTTTTTTAGGGTGAAAAATCACTTTTTACGGTAAAACTCAATGTAGCGCACTCCAAACATTGTGCTGATGGATGGATTGAATAGTATGAGGGTCGTGAAAGTGTTTAAGAAAAAATCTTACATTAGAAACATGTATTTAAAAAAAAACTTGTGAAAAAGTTGAAACTTTGACCCCCAATATCTCCGAAACTAGAAGGTTCCCAGGTATGGTCTAAAACAAAAAAATGATCGCAATGACGGGGAGAACAAGTACCTTTCGGCTTCGTTAAGGGTCTTTTTACACCCTTTATAGAAACTTAATAACGTACTAAGTAGTATATTACTTACCTGCCTACCTACTTGCATTGATCTTGAGTTTTAGTAGTCTCAGCAACTATGGTTACAAGTTACATAGAAACCTAGGTATAATAAGTAGCGCCCTGATGAAAACTTGATGAATCTCAACAGGGTTTAGTCATAGTAATAATATCTACAGTAGTGTATCTTCAAACAAACGGTCGGAACGCGAGGCATACCTACACGCCTCGAGTTTGGTATACACTCGGTACGCAAGACGTTGCGAATGCGCCGCACTGACGAACAATCGTTGTGATGGTTTTGTAAGCAGTAAGCATGGGCGTACCCGCGGTGGGGCAGGGTGGGGCACTTGCCCCAGCCTGCTCTCTGACCCGAAGCTAAGAATTTTTAGGCAAAATTAATAAATTGACAAAATTCAATATTCATTTGGGTGCTTCAACATTTTTCATATTAAAATAAAAACTTGGTTGAAGTCGACAATGACAGAAAACTGCCTTGTCGGCCTCTGTATGATGAGTGTGCATAGAAAGAGGGTTCTGGAAGCACAACATACATTTGAAATCGAAATTTTAGTTAGATTTAGACAGAACCCTCCCAGGTTATTATTGAAATAAGGTGTATAGTCAGTAAATAAAAAGCATTTTTTATTTCCTACTACTTATTTTTTTATTTCTGCCCCACCCCTTAAAAAATGCTGGGTACGCCCATGGCAGTAAGCGTGCGATTTGTGAATATTTGATTGAAATAAGAACAAGTATTTACTAAATTTACGGTAAAGAGTTAGAATAGACCATATTGTACTGTCTGGTTGCTTGAACTCTTCAATAACGCATCCAGAGATAACATTTTTTAAATTACCTGGAAACTCCGAAAGGTAAGACTATAAAATAATTAAATATACCTACTAGTAGATACGTAATTTATTTATTTTTTAATATGTAAGTATTTCGCTTTTCCACCGAGTAAAATACCTGGATTAATTTAATAAATAAGTGGATAGGGTGAAGAAAGTGACACAAGAGTGATTTAGGTACCTACGCTCGCGTAAAAAAAATGTCTCGAGTTTATAATTTTTGTTAAATCTACTTATCAAAAGACACAACTTGTATTTCTTATTGAACACTTACAACTAATTTCATTATTTTAAATAAAAAATATCTTATTTACAATCACAAAATTAGAAAGAAACTCAACTAGTAGATGAAATTAAAATGACCTAATGATGAATGATGATGATGATGATGAATGAATGAGATGTAGGCGTGCCAGCCCTATCGCTTGCGAACGTACCGCCCGGCTGTAGGTAATTATTTCAAGGACAAGGTCGAGTCACAATACTGTATATATTTATACTGTGGTTTAGCTTTACCGACCAACTGATTAAATACTGGCCAACTACCCTCAAGAGTTTGCGGTTAACTTATTTGTTAAAGACGAGATATTGAATGAAGACTTTAGGTTTAAGTAGGTACTTGGCTTTAGCTAAAATAGCTACCTACATAAGCAGTATCGAGGAAACACGGTTGCAGAAATTAATGAAATGAAATAATATAAAGCCAAATTATGCATGTTTAATTCATTAAAATCTAGTGCTTAATTATTACAATACTAGCTATTTTAACCCGAGATTTCTCTTGCGTTAATTTCGAATTTTGTCTTTGTGTAATTGTAGGCTATTGTCCATCAGTGTACCTACCTACTAAACGCTGTTTCAGCGTGAAGGAGTAATAATTATAAACTCAAAGCATTTATTTCAATTAGACCATTACAGGCACTTTTGAATGTCAAAAAAAAAACAACAAAGAAGGCGAAGCTATAGTCCCAGACATAAGACATAATAACTTATGAAAGTACTGTAGTAGTTCAATCGAAGAAGAAGCTAACTTTTACTTCTTTATTTAACCGAAAGCCGTACATCAGCGGCCAGTGGTAAGGCGATCCTCACACGACACCACTCGTCCGCGCAGTCGAGTTGGGAAGCTGATCTCTCGTCGTATTGACTTGTATGAAGTCCGTTGATGCCTAAGCGAACCACTATACTAATCTTCGGCGCCTCCGCCCGACGAGCCGACCGTGCTTATGCAGGACGTGGCAAAAGGCAAAGATTATACCTGCGCAGGTGAAAACCTAACCCGGTGAACGTTTTACATTTTTTTACAGACCATAAACAGACCAAATACATTTCCTCCACAATTTCCTTAAACCAACTTAAGTTAATGAGCGTCAAACGTGATGCTGTCAAAAGATTTGTACGCTTTACGGCCACCGCGAGAGCCTCTCGAGCGAGTTCAAATTAATGAGTACGTACCTCCACCTGCTTACAGAGCTGTGAAGGTAAGCTAAAATATACGTAGGTAGGTACTTTTTGGAGGGTAGCTTTATGGGGTTATGCTCGTGTTAAAAGAGTAAAAGATGTGCTGATTTTATTTTGACTATAGTCTGTTTTTTAATCCCTGAGACTAAATTGACAAGTAAAAATGGCAAACTGACATAGATTGCAATAGGATTTATGTCAGTTTTGACATTTTCTCTTGTCAATTTAGTCTCAGGGATTAAAAAACAGACATTTGATGTGCCCCGCGAGTACCGCGACCATCGTCCGCGTGAAATTGTTATAAAAATATTACTTCCCTTTTTTAATCGAATTTTGTTACCAATTTCAAGGGTTTTTAATTTTTTTTAGACGGAACCCTAATACCTTTTCTTAAATAAAGCTAGTCTAAGTTACTCCTTATACCAACAGCTAGGGAACTGCCAATAAAAGTCCAGTCAAAATCGATCCAGCCGTTTCGGATAAAGCCGTAACAAACAGATAGAGACAGAAAAATTAAAAAAAATGTTTTTTTTTTAAATACATTTTCAGATGCCTTCAGTAAAATGCTGTTATTTTGATAATACAGACACTTCAATATTATTTATTTGTATAGATACCTATCAGACTTGTAATGTAACTGGTATGAATGAAATGAAACAATGCGTGCAATGAAAATGATCAACTGAAATAAATTTGAATATCGAACAATCAAATCAAGAGTAGGTACACTTATTGGAGCTCGTAGCTAAATAATAACAGCCGTACGGGTCGATCTTCAAGGTTAAGCAGCGCGTGCCAAGGTCGGTCAGTGGATGTTTCACCATCCATTACATACCGAGTTTCTTCCGTGCCTCTGAAAGCACGATACGCCGTTGGTCCCGGCTGTCATTTGCAGATCTTTGACAGTCGTTACAGGAAGACAGTGGCCCAAAAGTCTGACAACCAGTATTCAGCATGAACTGGGTAGTGAAGGTCAGATAGGCAGTCGCTCCATGTAAAAATACTGGTATTCAGCTCTCCAGTTGGGAAAAGGCTAGAAAAGGCTGAAACCGGTACGTACTAGTTGTACGTACCCGGTTGGGTAATGTGGGTGGGTATATGAGTAGAGGAAGACCAAATGGATGGACTGTGTAAAGAATATAGCAAGAAAGGAGGTGTCTGATGAGATGACGAGTAATAGACAAATATGGAAGCAGAGACGCTGCGCCGACCCCAAATGATTTTGGATATGGGCAAGGGAATGATGATGTAGTATTTTGATGCGCTGGTACATGGGAATGGGTAAATGAAAATAAAATACAAATCCACATATTACTTTCTCTTATTATTCATTCACAATTTTCTTAAAAGTAACTTATTACTACATTCATTACATTAGATTAAAATGTACTTAAAAAGGTTGAAAAATGTGATTGCCATATTATATGAGCAACTTTTTGTAAGTACAGTCAGCGCCAAAAATATGTAGTCACTATTATTGCATAATTTTTTTAATATACTAGTTTTTTAGATTGTTAGATTATTATCATTTGTGGGCGCAATGAGAAACCCCATCGGCGAAATAACGAAAAAACCATCCCACAAAACTTTCACCCCCTTTCACCCCTTTGGGGGTGATTTAAAAATATATTTCTTTAGTGCTCGCCGTAGTTATAAAAGGAACACTTGTGCAAAATTTCATGTTTCCAGACCCAACGTTTAAAGTCTTCGCACATTACACAAACTCGACGCAAGTAAAGCGATGAAATGTGAGCTTTATATCGTGTTCTTTACGGTACAATTTTTAAACGAATTATCTATATATTTTACTAAGTATATACATGTATTTAGGGAACAAAATTTTAATTATTCTATCTAGCGTTAAAAAACTAGTGAGTATTGCCATATGGTCCGATTAGGATAGGCCTCCCTATTACTACGAGTGTATTAAAGCGATCATGGATTTTTAGGACGGGCTAAGCATCTACACTGCCGGCCAAAAGTTTGAGACCACCTACATCAAAGAAGTAAAATGAAATAAAACTCTAAATAGAAAGCAAGAAGTTTAATTATTAATTAAAATACTTATTTACTAATACAAATACATCAAGAAAAAGAAAAAAAAAGAAAAATATCAACCATATACATTAAAATGCCGCTCAAATTTTAAACAGATTTTTCTTCAAAAAACCCTCCCTTGCATTTTATTACTTTTTTCACTAGTCTCGGCATGCGATCAATCAATTTGTCGATTGTATCTTGTGAAATATTGTTCCAGCTTTCTTGAAAAGCCTTCCACATGTCTTCTTGCGAGGAGGGACAACAACTGCGCACATTTCTATCAAGCTCTTCCCACAAAAGCTCAGTTGGGTTGAGATACGGGCTCTGAGGTGGCCACACCATGTTTTTTAACACCACTTCTGTCTTTTTATGTTCTAAATAACCCCTGCATAATTTTGAACTGTGTTTTGGATCATTATCTTGTTGGAAAAAAAATCCATTTCCAATTAATCTTAAACCAAACGGAAGCGCATTTTGCTGTAGTATTCGTTTATGCTGCTCCTTTTTCATGATTCCTTCGACTCGTACCAAATCTCCGGTTCCATGGCCCGAGAAACATCCCCAGACCATAATGGAACCACCACTATGCTTAATTGTTGGCACCACACAGTCTGGCATCATCTTTTCCTCGGCGCTACGTCGAACAAAAATTCGTCGTTTTGATCCAAATATTTCAAATATGGATTCACCTGACCAAACAATTTTTCTAAAGTCTTCTTCAGTCCAGTATCGATGGGTAAGGGCCCACTGGATCCGTCTCTTTTTATTTTGTGGACTGAGTAGTGGTTTTCGAACGGCGACGCGGCCAAATAACTTAGCATCTCTCAATCGTCTTTTTACTGCAGTCAATGTCAAGGTTTAGACCGGGATTTTTTCACTTCTGCGTGGATTTCTGGTGCTGTTAGGCGTCTATTCTGCTTGCTGGTAACGACAATGAAATTATCCTCGCTAGAAGTGGTAGCTCGTGGCCTTCCCGATCGCAAACGATCTTGATTACTACCAGTCTCCCTGTATCGGGTTATTGTGTTATGAACACAAGTCTTCGACAACTTAAGTTGAGAGGCAATCGCACGTTCAGATTTGCCTTCGTTGTGCAAAACGACAATGGCAGAACGAGTTTCACTGCTAATTTAGCGCACTTTTCCCATTTTAACATGTCTTACTGTAACAACGACGAGCTCAGACTAACTAAGATAGAGAAAAATTTTACTCCATGAAAATTCAGGTAATAATCATGTTTTAGGAAGCTAAAATAATACTGAATTTCGGTTAACGCGAAACAAAACCAAAATAATTAGTAATGAGTAGTACATAAAATTATTACAATGACTCTACCATCTGGTCCTTGCGCTGCATTCATTGATGTTTTGAGATAATGGACCTTCATAGGATGATAACTTAAAAATATACAGAAATAATGTCTCTTAGAAATTCTTTAATAACAATAGAATACCTAGGTGTTCAAATTAGCTCTTTATCATGTGTACTTTTAAAATATTTTGTTGGTGACAAAGATTTTTACAAGTGGTCTCAAACTTTTGGCCGGCAGTGTATATAATATGCATTTAGCAATAAAGGGTGTAAAAAGACCCTTAACAAAGCCGAGAGGCACGTGTGCTTCCCATCATTGTGATATTTTTTTTTGTAATGGACCATACTTGGGAACCTGGTTTCGGAGATATTGAAGGTCAAAGTTCCAATATTTCCACACGTTTTTATTCTATACAAGTTTTAAATGTTATAACTTTATTTTAAATACCTCCATGAGCCCTGTACTATTCAATCCATCCATCAGCACAATGTTTTGAGTGCGTTACATTGAGTCCTACCGTAAAAGTAATTTTTCACCCCAAAAGTTGTTATCCACCAATATTTTTTGCGCAGTGTTATAGTACGGTTCAAACTTTATGGCGGCTCGAAAGTTAGTTGCGAGTGACGGTCGGCGCATTATACAGTCGAGACGATGCGTCCTCTGCGCCCCGCTGATACCTAAAATTGTATTCTGCGCAGTTTTACGTTAGACATTCCGAGCCAGCATAAAGTTTGAACCGTTATACCTGCGCTGACTGTCACTCGCAGCTAACTTCCGAGCCGCCATAAAGTTTGAACGGAACTATACTTAGTTTGATGTACAAAATGCTTGGTTGACGGCTTCGTGAAGGGTCCCCTTACACCCATTAACTTTATTTCCCTAAGTATTAGTGAAACGTACAAACTTGTTATCCCTTCCTTCCCTTCTACACTACTAAGCCGCACCACTGGTGGTGTCGTGGGGAATTTTTTTTCCCTTCTACACTACTAGTCCAGTGGTACCGTAGGTAATTGTAAAATACATGTATATGCGTTCCCTTCCACACTACTAAGCCGCACCACTGGTAGTGTCGAGGGTATTTTTTTTTCTTTCTGCACTACTGGTCCAGTGGTATCATAGGTATTTGTAAAATAGATATATATGCGTTCAAAAAAAAAAAAAAAAACCGCAATGCCTATAAGTTTATCTAGCATAGATCCAAAATATTTACTTTTTTTTTTTTTTTTCGAATACAAATTAGGTAGTGTAATTAGGGAACGCATATATATGTATTTTACAAATACCTTCGATACCACTGGACCAGTAGTGCAGAAAGGAAAAAAGAATACCCTCGACACTACCAGTGGTGCGGCTTAGTAGTGTGGAAGGGAACGCATATACATGTATTTTACAATTACCTACGGTACCACTGGACTAGTAGTGTAGAAGGGAAAAAAAATTCCCCACGACACCACCAGTGGTGCGGCTTAGTAGTGTAGAAGGGAAGGAAGGCTTGTTATCTACATAAAATCGCCCCTGTGGGGTGTACCTTTAGTACACGCCAGTACACCAGTTATGTTTAAGTCCCAATAAGTAGGGGGCGTGCTTGCTGTATTCTTCTGATATTGTCGTTATTAAAGCGAGTATGTTTTGTCTCAACTTATACCTACATCTTTCATTATACATTTGAGCAAAACTTTCATTAACATGTTGTGTGGGTACCTACTTATTCATGATAAATAAATAAGTAGGGTAGACTTAGCAACTTTCTTTTAAGTTAATGATTGTTGCGTCAGTCTAATATATGAGCTTATATTTCGTATTTATTATTTATATATTTCGGTTGCGATACACAATGTGTAGTTTTGCATCCTCGTCAAAATTCAGAAGGTTGTCATAAAATAATCAGTTTAATTTACGGGATCGGTCAATAATTAAGAAACGTTGCTTTTATTAGTTCTTTAAATTTGACAGTATTTCAGCAGAATCGCCTTCATAACAGAAAAAAAACAGAATAGGTGAGGGAAAGTGGTTTAGGGAATAAGAAATTATCGGATAAACGTTTGATTTTGTTTATTTGTGTGAAAGCGCGGTTATAGGGCGAGGATCAGACGCTGGTGGTTCAAACTTACCGATTTCCGTAAACAAAAAAAAGAAACTTTTTGAATTCTAATATTGATTCGGGTCGAGAATCATTAGCATAGTTACCTCCTTGAATTTGACGAGGATGCAAAACGAAAGCCTGTATAAATCGTCACCAACACAAGTCAGTACTTAAAAATTTTTTTTGCCCAAAGAAATCGATCTTCTTTTTTAAAAAAAATGGCTACAGCGTCACGACATAACTTATTTTTCTAAGTCGTTTAAAAATGACTTAAACTTTTTAAACTTAATTCATTTTACTAGCGACCTCACGGTACTCAATAACACCTATTAAAACTTTAATTGACACTTCATTTCGCTGAATAATATTTATCTAAGTATATAGCAAAACATTAATTTTCAATTTTCTAAGGAGGTATATTTTGTTTACATGCATTTACTTTATATATTAGAATAGAAATTTCTACTAAATGGGCCTTCCATTCACCAATGGTTTTCAAATCTATAAAATTAAACATATAAATGGCGCTGACTGTACCTGTATAAATTTTGTACAATGCATGCACATCACTAGCGGCATTCGCGTCACTATAATGTCAAATATAAGGGTCAAATTACACTGGCGGCGCATTCTTATACGATACTAAAAGATACAGCACCCTAAATATGAAACACTTTCTATCATAATCTTATTTTGGCAATTATATCCATTGCGTTATATATGCTGTCAAAAAAACAAAGTTTTCAAACATGGGAAGCGATGGATTATATTGTATTGTTTCAATATTACAACATAACACACACGCCTGCATTCCCCGAGTAGATAGGTAGAGATGTACCTAACAGTACACTCAAGGAGCCCATCAACTGGGCACAAATCCAGTCTGTGGATGCTACTGAGAAGTTTCTGATGGTATAACCCAATAACACCCTACCCGGCCTGGGAATCGAACCCTGGACCTTATGCTCAGCAGTAGCTTTTACGCCCACTAGATCAACGAGGCTGGGAAAAGGAGAAGGGGATGTCTCAATATAAAAGGAAAATTCCGAGTGTACTACATAAGTAGGGTGTCCTATCGCCAAGACATTTTACTTTTAACAATAAACTTTCTTAGCGCCACATAAGGAACATTTTTGCTTGTCTCACCGCCAGTATAATAAGACTCTTAGTACAAATCTCATACTCCCGGTATGAGGCCAGGTTTTCGGCCCGGCCAGGCTTCTTTGGCGTACTTCTTCTTTTTTGGCTCGCTTGACGGGCCTGCCTCTTCCGGAGCTAGAAAATTAAAATAATGTGTTATTTTTTGTGCAGACTATCTTGATTTTAACACATTTAATTTATACACATTTAAATTTTTTTATGCTTATTAAACAATATTTTATTTATATTTATTCGTTTTTAACTGAGTGGGAAAAAGAACACAAAAATCGCAAAACTGTAACCTTATTGATAAATTCATAATTTAAAATTAATCAAACATTTCCGTAACGTGATTTTTGTTTCTGATAATGTCCTGTTGTGAGCGATGATCTACTCTACTCGAGCGCTGGGTAGGTATATTCTCCCGTTTGACACGTAAACATCATCAACAGGATGTTTCATAATTTTTTCTGTTTATTTATTTTTCTTTGTACCTATTACGGCAGGTAAAAAAAAATCGCCCCTAGAACTATTTTATATCGGGCACATTGAGTGGACCACCTTTGTAAGACGACTAAAATGTCACGGTGTATATCTGGCCATCTGAACTATGTAAGTCAGAAGTAAACATTAATAAATAAAAATAATAACTTGATAGGTAGTTTTACCTGTATGCGGTAGAGGTGGATGTATATTGAGGTGTGGCTCCGGACCTTCCAATTCCACATCAGGTGCAGGATTAGGTAGTGATAGACCCAATCTGAAATCAGAACTTATTATTAGCTAATGGGGCAGAAATCACTTGGCAATCGAGGTAGTCTAAGATGGTTTATTTTATTTATTCAGGGACACTAAACAGCTACAATATGTGTTGGAACAGAGGAAACATAATACAAAATATTAACAATATTGCAGCCCACTACATTATCCGCATATTAACAAAAGAAGATAATAAAATGGTAATGAGTGCCACTAGATAGGTAATAAATTTTAATAAATTAATGATAATTAATTATAGAAATAACAATTAGCAATTATTAAATAATTAAATAAGCCGCATCCGCATTTTTAAGCCGCGTCCTTACCAAAGCGATCGTTTCGGGAACACCAGATCGTCGCATTCATTATGTTCTGCGAATCCGAATATATGGTTGCGCCAACTACCTTACAGTTTTCCAAGAAAATGAGTGACATGAATACGACGATTGCTTTGGTTAGGACGCGAGGTGAATGTGCAGGCATCGTGGCAACCACCATTTTTTTTTTCTTTTTTCATGCTATTTTAGGTACTAGACACTCTTTGGTACGTGTTCAAATAATCGTTAATTTTTTTTATATGGTTTTATTTAACTTGCAATGATTGTATGTTTTTTTGTTTAGGTCAAATCTTGCAACTGAATATTAAACAGTTAACAGATATCCCCAAACGATTGAGCTGAAATTTTGCATACTCGTTTAGTTTGCATAACAATGCAAGGTTAGCTAAGTGACGTCATTCTAAATCCAATATGGCGGAAGTTATTTTTTTTTTGCACCCCCATAATATGGGTATCAATTAAAAGGCTTTGTGGAGAAGAATAAGAGAAAAAAAATGACCTTACACCCATACGTCAGCTTAATTTAAAAAATGATTTTTTCTAAATCTAGAAGCTTTTTGATTTGAATTGCTTGTTCTTGCAATTATGTTAGGGCGAATAGTTATCGTATACGTAGGTACAGACCTGGCTCCAATAAGACTAAGATGTGAGCTAGGCGCCGGCAGGTCCGAGTATAAGTTGCTGCCTCTTGAAATCTCCTGTAGTCTTAGTGAATGGTGGTGATTACCTGCACAAATAAACATTTATTAATTATCCTTTATTCATAGTGTAGCCATCATCATCATTCTCCTACCTTTATCCCAATATAGGGTGACTGGTAATTAGTGACCGATACTTAAACACGTGATTGTACTCATGATAACAAACAACTTTCCCAAAGATTTTTTTTTTTTCATTCTCATTCACTTTTATCACAATAACACAACAGCCGTATGAAATTTGCGCGCACGCCTTTGACCTATCAGCTGTTAGCCGCGTGACGCTGTTCTGTCTCATTACTATCGTACCGTGCGACAGTGGATAGGCAGAGCACCCGCGCGGCTCGCAAGCCCGCTCCGTAAGTTTTAATGTGATAAAAATGAATGAGTATAAAAAAGGATGTTTCTTTGGGAAAGTTGTTTGTTATCATGAGTACAATCACGTGTTTAAGTATCGGTCACTAAGTACCAGTCACCCTATATATGTGGGGGCGCGGATCTGGGCAAATCATTTGCTTGTGGTCAAGATAAGGTTTTATTCTGAACACCATGGCATACATTGATGCAGTCATGGATTATTTCCATCAAGAAGGTTTAGCTGTGATCCATAAAGCTAAATCAGGACCTTAGGTGTTATGATTCTGGTCATCACCGTATTTCATTTTTATACTTACTGTCATCAGCAGTCTGCAACTTCAGTTTCTTAGGCTGACTATTAGGATTTGGCACTATAGTAGACTTCACCAGGTTCCGGAACCTTCCAATAGTCGGGTCTATATCCTCAGGGTTGATGATATCCACCTCTTCATTGAACGACACATTACGCTTCATTTTCTTTGCTATCCCACCAGGCATGGACGCTGATCGTTTTGTGCCAGTGGGAGGCTAAAAAAGCAGGTGTTTAGTAAATAGGTTTTATTCAGACAGTTTGTGATAAAACCTCTTTGGTAAATGAATATACCTTCATGACGTCGCTACCATCTTCAGTTGATATTCCCAACATGGAAATTCTTCTGTTGTGTGCTGTGTTGAATTCCGTTAGATTCTGCAAGTATTTAAAATATTTTTCAAGTTAGTCTACTGAAAGTTAGGGGTCGTCCATTAATCACGTGAGGCTCGAAAGGGGGGGAGGGGGTTCGGAAAAAATCACGAAATATCACTAGCGGAGGCCGGGGGGTTGTAGTGAGATTTTTTTAAAAGTGCGATTTCTAAACCGAAAAGCTTTTCCAGAATTTAATAGAATAAAAATTAATTTTCCAGAATTAAATTAGATTATACATAAGAAGCACACATCATGAGAAGTGGTAGGAATGGGGGGGAGGCCTTTACTTTGGAGCGGGACAATATGGGCAAACATTGAAGTTCGTGTGCTACCTTGACGCTTCCACCTTAATAAAGCTTATTTTATTAAGAAATCTATTCCAGCAGAGGCATGGATACATTTTCAGTGGGCGAAGTCCTAGATATCCCTTGAATTTTAGCCTATTTTAAATTTAATAGTACTTACATCTAATTCAGTTTGTGTTTCAGGCAGACCCAGTAAGGCACCTTCTTGTTCTGTGTTGGGCAAATCCTCCATTATGCCTCTAGAATTGCCTGTAGGGCGCTCTCTGTTTTGCAAAAAATATTAATTTTTATCTATACATATAATTAAAATTGAAGTGTCTGTTTGTAATTTAAAAATAACAGCTTTTTACTGAATGCATATGAAACTATATACGGTGCTTTAACAAAAAAACCTTTTTTTTATATTTTGCGCGGAACAACGGACAGACAGATCTCCGAAATGGATGGACCAATTTTGACTCTGGCAGATAGCTGGTGTTTTAAGGAGTAACTTAGGCTACTTTTATTTTAAAAAAAGCATTATAGTTCCGTGTAAAAAAATAAAACCCTTGTAAAACAATTGATTCAAATTGGGAAGTCAATTTTTTTAATCATATCATGCGGACGAAGATCGCGAAGCAAAGCTAGTAAAGAATTTTTTTTTTCAGACCGATACTTGAACACGTGACTGTACTCATGATAAACAGCTTTCCCAAAGAAACATTTTTTAAAACAGCTAACAGCTAATAGGTCACAGGCGCGCGCGTGCGAATTTCATACGGCTTTCGTGTTATTATGTGTGTATAAAAAAATGTTTCTTTGGGAAAGTTGTTTGTTATCATGGTACAATCACGTGTTTAAGTATCGGTCACTAATTACCAGTCACCCTATATTGTTTGCCATTTAAATGTTTTTCTCGTTCGTTCGTCGTTTCAGTCTTCTGGAAAGCCACCAGAAGACTGAAACGACCTGTTAGTGTTTCTCCTCCTATAAGAAAAACTGATGGATCCTGGGCACGGACGGACCAAGAGAAAGCCGAAACCTTCTCAGAACATCTCTCAAAGGTCTTTATTCCTCATCCATATGAAGGCTCTCCAGTAGATGCCGCAGAAATCACTGACTCACTGAATACTCCTGATAATAAGGAGGATATGCCTTTAAAATTTACAAAGACAGAAGTTGCCAGTATCATAAAAAAATCGGACCCAAAAAAGTCACCAGGATATGACCTTATTACAAACCGCATACTACAAGAACTACCAGTATCTGGCATAATTTTCCTGACGTCATTATTTAACGCCATGACAAGACTGCAGTTCTTTCCCCTGGAGTGGAAGGTTGCGCAAATTATAATGCTACTGAAACCAGACAAACAACCAGAAGAAGCAAAATCATATAGACCCATAAGCCTGCTACCCATCCCATCCAAAATATTTGAATCTCTACTGCTACAACAAACTCTACCTATACTCAAAGAAAAAGGACTAATTCCTGACCATCAGTTTGGGTTCCGCAATAAACATGCCACTGTCGACCAAGTTCACAGACTAGCAAATAAAATCATGGAGTCATTGGAGGCAAAGTCTTACTGTAACAGTGCATTTTTGGACATATCTCAAGCGTTCGACCGCGTTTGGCATGCAGGTCTACTTTTTAAACTAAAAAACGCCTTACCAAATCACCTGTACGGAATACTTAAATCATTTCTACAACAGCGTCACTTCTTTGTTCAAAGTGGGGAAGCGCTGTCTGATCTTTGTCTCATACAGGCAGGAGTTCCACAGGGTAGCGTATTGGGTCCCATACTCTACTTACTGTTTACTGCAGACTTACCGACATCCGAATCACTAACTACTGGAACCTTCGCTGACGATACCGCCATACTAGCCACACATAGCGACCCAAAAATTGCCTCACAAATACTCCAAGAAGGACTAAATGACATATCAGACTGGCTTAAAAAGTGGCGGATTAAAGCCAATGAAACCAAATCAGTCAATGTTACGTTTACTTTAAAAAGAGGATCCTGTCCGCCAGTTACTCTAAATGACATTGAAGTCCCACAAGCAGATCATGTGAGATATCTTGGCTTGCACCTAGACAAAAGAATTACCTGGCAGAAACATATTTTCACTAAGAGGAAGCAACTGGGTATCCAAACACGTAAACTTTACTGGCTCATAGGGAGAAAGTCTCAGCTATCTCTCGAAAACAAAATACTCTTGTACAAGGCAATACTGAAGCCCATCTGGACATATGGGATCCAATTGTGGGGCACCGCATCTCACTCAAATATAGAAATTATACAGAGGTTTCAAAATAAAACTCTGCGCATGATAACAAACGCGCCCTGGTTTGTACCCAACGAACTACTACACCACGACCTACGAATGCCCACTGTGAAGCAGGAAATCGCACGCCATACCAAGTCCTATAAAGAACGAATCCAACAACACCCAAATACTCTGGCTCGGTCACTAATGGACAACCACAACAAAGTGCGTCGATTAAAGCGCAAAATACCCCAAGACCTCATTCAACCACAGTTAGCTTAACTACTGGTAAAACAATGAAGATGTGACACAGGTCACATACTGAGCGAGTCAGCGATAGCACCAACCAACATACTTCTGAATGTCCCACGTAGGAGACAGATTGTTGTAAATAAAGAACATAAAAAAAAAAAAATGTTTTTCAAACAGTTGACTTTCGTCATAAACCCAGTTTTGACCAAAGCATAGATGAGCAGAACAGACATGCAGGAATCAACTAACTATATGGACTGATATCCACATTGGCTCTCCTGCGATTGGTTAAATCTTGAACATCTCCACATGGGTGGAAACCGAGCCATAGAAAACAATAAATATGGCTGCCTTTTTCTGATTGTACAGTCTGGTAAATGTTTCTTACATTTTTTGTACAACATGTGTACCTACATAACATAAATCACACATGTAACCCACAAGGGTTAGACAGAGGTGTACCTGATAGTAAACCCACTTTTCGTCAGTTACCATCAACGGGGCACAAATCCAGGAGCACATATCCATTGCTGTCTACTGAGAAATTCCTGATAGAAAAACCCAAAAACAATTTGCCTGACCCGGGAATTGAACCCAGGTCCTCATGTGTACCTACAATAAGACATAGTAATATATTCTATGTACCTTTCTATCTGATTTTCTTCCTGGAGAAGGAAATAATTTTTATTCTAGTTTAGATAAACTAGAATAAAAATTATTTCAGTTCCTTTATTTATTTTTACACATATTATTTACATTTTTAAATATTCTAATATAAAATAATATAAAAAACATTTAAAAATATAAAAAATAGTAGCCCACCAGCACTGGGAACAGGGTCCGAGCTGCCGGTGGTCAGGGCTCTTGAGAGAGGAACCTCCTAACAATACGCGCCGTGTCCAGGAGTACCGCTTTCTGAATCAAGCCCTTGATCCAGCTGCCAAGCGCGAGCCTCCTCAGATGTTGGTCGAGGCTCTTGGCAATTAAGCCATTGGCGGACACGACTATCGGCACAATGACTGCTGTATTCACGTCCCACATGTCGACAACCTCGCGAGCCAGATCTAGATATTTGAATTGTTTATCTTTCTCTGCTTTCACGAGGTTCTCGTCATGCGGGACCGTTATATCAACAATCATTGCACGACGCTCCAATCGATCTATCACCACAATGTCAGGCTTATTGGCAACAATAGTCCTGTCAGTGACGATAGGTCGATCCCAGTACAACGTGATATTACCATCATCGAGAACTGGGTCGGGCGCATACTTATAGTATGGCACTTCTGATTGCACAAGGTTGTACTTCAAAGCAAGTTGCTGGTGAATAATCCTGGCAACGAGGTTGTGTCTATGCAAGTATTCTCCGTTAGCCAGACGAGAACACCCAGAAATAATGTGTCGGATCGATTCTCCCGGACGGTGGCATGCCCGACATATGTCAACCGTGCCATCCTTCACAATGTATTTCCGGTAGTTATTCGTCATCATAACTTCGTCCATTATTGCACAGACAAAACCTTCGGTTTCTCCAAAGAGGTCACCGAAACGTAGCCAGGATACGGACGCTAAGAAGTCTACATCGGGCCCATGTAGGGCCCGGTAAAAGCGTCCGTGAAGCTCCTTGCCCTGCCATACCTCCTTGCGGTCATTAGTGACTAATACTTTAGGTTTGCGCCAGTTCTCGTTAGCCAGGGAGAGCGGGGTAAGGCCCTTATCTACTGAGATCACATCTCGGTGCATCCCCACGTCGGCTTCTAGGAAGTATTCCCTGAGACTGCATACCTCACGGTTGTGCAGGGTCTTAGCATTTAATTGGTTGTCCATATTACCTTATAATGTAATTTCTTGTAGAAGCTCCAAAGTGGAAATTGGAATCTATAGGCAGCTGCGTCGGCTTGTTTGACTCCAAACGCATTTGTCCAATAAAAGTTCCATGAGCTAAAAAAGTACAATTTTAATCCACACATAAGTTTGATATTCATCCAAACAGTAGTAGGTAGTACGGTAACGGTAGTAGCTATTTTAAGAGGATTTTTGGCACATCAGATACTGCGCGGCTACGTCTACAAGTTGTCGCACGACCGGCCGTAATCTTGAACAAAACTGATCAGCTGACTGCTGACTGGTCCTGCAGCCTAACTTTCTTCTTTGTCAGTTTCTGCGAACCAATTGCAGCCCGTGCGACAAGTCGTCATCGTAGCTGCGTAATGTGTGAGACCCCTCATAGTTCATACTCACTGCTGCCTAAGTCAACCAAGAATGCTCTGTTCAAGTCTTTATGATAAACAAATGCAGCATGCACTCGTGAACAACTAGCATGGTCAATGCAAAAATCATTCATCTGCGGGTTCCGACCAAACAAATAACATTTCTTCTCATCAATCATAAGCTTCTGTATCAATTTGTCGCCCTTTAAAACGTCCAAGTGAAGCCCAGTAGGAGGTTTTCCTGCCCTAAAAGAAAATTGAAATTTATGACCGGCGAACTCAGCCTTCAACGTATGTGTATACGACAAGAACGGAGATATCCCTTACCAATTGGGCACCTCATAGTGATTAGCCATGGCTAATATAAGGGGGTCAGCTGTAATTATACACAGATAATTGGCATTAGGATGTGTATTAATAAATTCAATGCAACGAAAGAACCACAACGCTGTTTAATCGTTGTCAAATTTGACACATTTTAGTTTTTGACATAGACAAATAGAATACTCGTCGCGTTCCCACACACCGATCACAGTTCGCAAGAGTTAAAAATAATACATTATTCTGACGTTTAGTTCGTTCGTATATAAACCAATTATTAGAATAATAAGATATCGCAATGTCTTTCTCATTTCGTTTGCGGTTGTCTTTAATAATATATTTTTGAAGTATTTTCCACATTTCCCAAGCTGAAGTAAAAAAGGTTTCACTTCAAACAACTTATCTGTGCAAGCGAGAAACCTCAGAACTAAAATAAATATAACAGATTTAACATAGGTATTGATGCAAATTTTCTTGACAAGCAAGGACACCTTAAACTGCATACTAGAAACTATAGAATCAAAAATCTATATAGTTTGAATTGTCTCTGAAAAGCTGTCAAAATGCTGTCTTCTGCTGGCTGTGCTGCTGTCTGACGTCTGTCATATTTGTGTCTGACTGTCTGACTGACTGACAGTAATAAAGTGTTCATGAAGGCGACGGGACGCGCTGTAAAATTGTAAACAGCGAAATATTTAGCAATTACTGAAACTCACTACTTTCATGTGATTATTGTGTTAAAAAAAATGGTTTCTAGCGAGGAAGAGCCGGAAGTGAAGACCGGCGACCCATTAACATGGGACGTCGATATGGAGGTTCAATTGTTTTACGCCATGGCTAACCACAAGCCGGTTGGTATAAACAAACATTTTCACATGGCCTGCATTTGGGAGAAGCTTTCCAACTCTATAACCAAAGAGATTTCCACCCAAGATATATGGAAACACATAGGAAGTTTGTACGATTTGAATATGTTAGAAGAGACGGAGCAAATACCGTTTCCGAATCAAGAAATGCCGTTCAGTTTGCCTGAGAGCGAGTTCGGTTCGCTCATGAAACAGAAATGTAAGGAGGCTATATTGGCGGATGATAGTGAAGGTAATAATTATAAGGTGTTCTGAATTTGAAAACTTTTCCGCCAATTCTTGCTATTTGCAGTGGCATGGCCTGCTTGGGCCATCATGTTTACGCTTATAATGCATTAAAATGTTAACATCTAGATGGGAGGAGTCCTTCACCTAAGCCTTCGACACCTAGAAGCAGTTCTAGGGGCACTGCGTCTAAAGATAGTACACCCAAAGGTAGAAATTGTCTATTACCAATTGTATTTTTTTCTTATTGTTGTGGTTTGTGGTGTTTGTAGCTAGTGATGTGGTATAGAAGGATCAATGTTGTTTAATTTAAACTGCTGTGAAAAATGGAATAATTAAATAATTATTTTCTACAGAAAATTACTTTGAATTGAAGATGAGATTAGGATTGACTTCTGAAAATAACCATTCTAAGATGTATTAAGTCATCAAGTTTGTAAATCTCCATAAGATTTTTATTCTCAAATGAAGTCAGTTTAACAACATTTAAGGTCAGTCCTATTCTTACTTTGAATTGTCTTTTCTGCCCCTATAGGCCAAAAAGCGGTAACTCAAAAAACTGTGCATAGCAGGTCTCTTCTATAGTACAAAAATTGAGATATGCATATTTTTCTTAGAAGTTTTGAAAATGTTCTAATGAAGAAAAGACTTTGATCAGGCCATCAGACTTGATGTAAGATGTTTCAAGTTGACAACTACCAAAAAGAAACATTTTACTTTAGTTTTTTTTAAATTGAGGTACTACTTTTTGGTTTACAAGGGCGGCATTATTGTCATCATTTGCATTATTTATAGCAAGTAATATAAATATATTGATACATATTTAACATGCTAGTTACTTGACCAGGCAGCCGCAAAGACAGTGTGAGTGCACTGGCCACTAAGACCCGCAAGGAGAGTGGTAGTTCCCATGCCTCCACTGACACACCCAGCATCAAGTCTGAAAAAGATTATGGTAAGAAAATATTGTCGATGGCATTATATTTATTTGAACAGGAACTTGAAGATTAACATTCCCCATAATCATCATCTTCCTGTCTGTAATATAGTGGCCTAGGTTGGTCTGTGGATGGGTGACCACCCATTACGTACCGAGCTTCTTCCGTGCCTCGGAAAGCACATTAAGCCGTTGGTCCCAGGTGTCATTTGTAGATCTTTGGCAGTCGTTAGGTAGTCAGTAGCCCAAAAGGTCTGACAACCAGTCTTACCTAGGGATATCATATTAAGTACCCAGTTATCTTTTAACTGGGTTGTGGAGGTCAGATAGGTAGTCGCCCCATGTAAAATACTGGTATTCAGCTGCATCCGGTTAAACTGGAAGCCGACCCCAATATAGTTGGGAAAAGGCTAGGCAGATGATGATTGGTGCAACAATTTTTTGTTTGTTTGATTCTTTCCTGTCCACCTTTACACTTCTTGTTTACACTATTGTATATTAGGCTGGTGTCCATAACTCCACATCCAAATTGCGTATTTTGCAAAAACGTTTAGACTATCATTTACTCCTTTTTCATCCTTTGAATGATTCATATTTAAATTTTTTACTATTTTAATTTTTAATATTTTAATTTTTTACTATTTTATTTTTTACGATTTTAATTTTTGTTATTGTTTTTTTCAACCCTTACTGTAGTTTCATCTTTAGAATTTGGAACACTGTCGTCTCCCTCTTGGAGGTGGGCGTTAATAGCTGTGACACAGTTTTTTAACTAATGTAGCTGTATTTAATTTGATTTGATCTGTCTTTTCGTTGGGGTTTCTGTGCCTCTCCATCCATCATAACCATGTTGTAAATATTTTATTGTAGGAGTATTTATTTTATGTTTTTAGACCGCAGAAGAGACTCTCGCGACTCGAACGCGTCTGGTCCTCGAGACAGCTCCAGCAGTAGGAAGTCTACATCGCAGAGGGAGAAAGTGTCGAAATCTAAAGTTAGCTCAGTGGCAGGTAAAGAATGACACTCAAAAATATTTATTAAGGGTTCCCTACCGAAGGTTCACCAACGGGACCCTAGTACTAAGCCTCCGATGTCCGTCCGACCATCCGTCCGTAGACGTGTGTATTTTTGTTGCCACTATAACTAAAATAGACAACTATAAATATAAGAATTGAAGGGGGCTACCCTACTACGATGGTACAGAACTGTTCATGCGCGAGTCCGACTCGCACTTGGTTACTTACGTTAATGCAGGGTTTATTTTCAGGATGGGCTTTAATAAACTGAAAACGGAATATTAGGGCCGATTTTTCAATCATCAGAACAAGTAACTGATTGGACTTTTGATTAAAACATCGCATTATAATGCTTTTTTTTGGCTTCCATCAATTAAAAATGTCTAAAAAAGTATAAAAAGTTTATTATCCATTTAATCAAAATAATCTTCTCCACAGCATGGGACTCCCCTCTGATAGACGAAGATGGCGGATCACGCCGCGGTCGCCGAAGAGCAAATACATCTACGCCCCCAGCCACCACACCGGCGAAGCGTAGGCGCACCTGACAAACGCACAAGCACACATACCGCCACTTCTTCTGACAATCACAGCCTCCAGTCTGGTGGGGCACCCACTCAGGCCGGGGCAGAAGAACCCACGTTGTCAACATGTTTTTCTCATGAATGGTGGTTCTACTCCTGTATACGGACAGTCGTTCCCCCATTCAGGTCGGGGGCGAAGAACCCACGCGGTCAATTTTTTGTTTTCATAAACGGTGGTTCTTCTTGTGTATGTGGGCAGACTTTTTCCGAACTGAATGCATTTTTGAACTTAATTAAAGACTCTGTGGTGATTCTTGCATGTTGTATGATTTGGGATTACTATGTTAGTGTAATCTGTAATAGTTTTAAGGAAATACAAATGATTTGTAATAAAGATTTCAAGTTTTATTTGTTGGATTGTTTGTTGGGGTCTATTTATGTAAGAATCGAAGTGGGGCCAACTCGAGTCGCTGTAATAGTCCATCCATAAAACAGAATGGCTTATATTGCATCGGATATCCAAGGCAATAATACCGATATTGTGCCGACAACACTGATGTCCGTGGCTCCAGCCGGACTATCGATGCCAATCGCTTCTATATTTGGTAAATAATTATTGCCTTCGTAGTTTTCGAGAAAATCGACTTTGAAAGTGTTCCGGCGGTAGTCACGCTCCTTTCAGCAGGAACACCATGAGCGCCGAAAAAGAGGGCATGTTACAACTATACCAAGTATACAAATAATTAGTTCACTTATCTATATATATAAAAGGAGAACTGACTGACTGACATATCAACATACAGCCGAAACTACTGGGGCTAGGAATGTGAAATTTTATACACGGCTTCCTATTATAATGTAGGGGAGCACTAAGAAGGGGTTTTTGGAAATTTAACCTTTAAGGGGGTGAAAAGGGGGAATTTTGTTTGTATGGAAAATGTACGTAAACCACGCGGACGAAGTCGCGGGCAAAGTGCTAGTATAATATGTGATACATTTCGTAAAAAAAAACAGAACTGAAATATTTTTATTTACCGAGAAATCAACGATGATGATTTTCGCGCGCTCGTTCAGCAGGACCATATATACCCTGATTTATTTTGTATTTTTAGTTCTGCTTCATTCCGTAAGGCTACCAATACCGAACCCGCAACCTACCCCAGAATTTCAATGGCTTCACCCAAACGGCTATCTTTTTACGAATTTATTCGGCTTGAGTCTCAATTACATGCAAATTAGAGTTCCACAAATCCACTATGTTATCTGAGTCATATACTTCCAATATCCGCTAACTCCACGCGAAACTTGTTTTCAGTACGAGCAAAAACCAGTTACGTGGTCAATTGAACACTTTTCTAATGCAATGTTAGTGCTTTTATTAGACAATATTATTTTTATTTACAATTAACTCTCTTTTACGTTAATTTAATTGGCTAAAAGCATTTTTTTTGTTGTTTCTGATGGAGTTAGCGGGTTTTGTAATTAATGGTTGGAGTTGGCGGATTTTGGTTCAAACTACATGTGGATTTGGCGGGAATTGTAACTAACCAACATTATATTTAGATACAGGATGTTTTTAAAAAAATACAGTGACTTTTATTACTATTTTATTCAAAATTATTATTAATTTCAAAGAATTACAAAAATAGACGAGAACGAAAAAATAATAGAAAGTTAAACAAATCTATCATTTTCTTCAATTATTTCGCACGCATAGTCATTTTCATCGTTATTTTGATCTTCATTGCTGTCATTAAGAAAAGCCTGCTCAGCACTATAGTAAAAACTTAAATCTGGCAAGTCCCGCCAATTTTCTCCATAATGCTTCTGCAGTAATTTACAAACATCATTCACTTTTTCCTTTTTCATATGTATGCCTACAGGTAGAACGATGGGCGTTATGTTACATACAGATTTGTTTTTTTTGGTAACAAGCTTTTTATCATTTCTTTCGCTCTTGTAATTTTCTTCTCCTTGAATAGAAACATTAGTTTTTCCCTTAAATAACAAAAATCTCTTTGAAATGTTGAAACCGAAATGCCAACTACCTGGTGGTTTAAGAATAGCGTTTGTTTCAGTTTTCCAATCTAGAACAGGTACTTCTTCAGACAAGTGAAATGTTTTCGCATATGGAGTTAAAATGTCAACGTATTCTTGTGGTTTCATGATCACTTCTTTTCTTCGAATATCCTTTTCTATTTTGGCGAAAACTCTATCGGCCGGGAGAAAAGAATGACCGACTATTGGAAATATTATTTCCATCCTTTCTAGATGGGGTGGTGCATTCGAATAAAGCCATTTAGCACACATGCCAATTAAAATTGAGTTTTTGTTCTGCCCCCCACATCCATCTGCAAATAGCCTCATTTTTTTCACATTTTCAGGTATATTTAGGTTTTTTAAAGTATGATAAACTGCACTAGAAATTTCATTTGATCCTTTTGGCCTCTCTGTCTCATACCAATAGTAACTCCGAACGTTTTCAGTTGTCAACTTACTTTTAGAGTTGCCAATCACAACAATGAAATTATAAAAATTAAACTGTCTGCTAAAGTATGCTGATTGATCTGGAAGTTTCGGGAGACAATGGTTTTTCTGGCAGTCAAATGATAATGTCATCACCTGACGGTCGTCTTCCTTCAATAAGGTATAAAAAGCTTTAGCTTTTAAATTATGCACTCTTTTAGTGACCATCAAGGATTGTTTTTCTTCATTAGTCTTAGCCACCTTTATATTCTCCAATAGTTCGGTACAACGGGAACAAACATCAGTCCGAGGGTTTCCAAAACCAATGTTATAATTTAAATTTAGTTCTTTTCTGAAAAAAGATTCCTTAACTTTGTGTTCAGAAGATGCACTGCTATTATAAAGACGCCACATTTTTTTTATATTGAGATCGCTGCTTAGATAAACCCTCTCTGCCGATTTTCCTCGGCAATAATGCGATTCTCTACACTCAAACGACTTTATGAATGAGTTTATGGCTGCCCGTTTACTCTCATTTTTTTGAGATCGGTGATCCCCGCCTCTGCTTTCTTGCGCTAATGCGCCGGCAGACTTATGTGACCTTTGTAAGACTCCCCAAATTCTGTCTTTTTTAATATTCAAAATGGACATAAATGCTGCTTTGCAGACACGTACAGTTTTTTTGTCCGTTTTTTTGTAAAGATTGTATGTTATACTCATATTTTTTAAGCACCGGGTACTGTTTTTAGGTCGATGTCTTTGAACATTTTTCGTCACACAGTACTTCAAAATGAAGTTATCTTGATGCATTTTACTTTTTTTTAAATAAAAGTGCTTATGTATATTCATCAAGTCAAACATTGACAAAGTGCCACACTTCAGACTTTTCGTATTATGTCTACACTTTGGTAAAACAGGCATATCATTAGGCGCGTACCTGGAAAAAATATAAATACCCATTTAAATATTATGGAAGACAATATCACACAAGTTTTTTCTATTTACAAACAAAACAAAGCCTGTATGTAGTATGTTAATTTTTTTTTACATAATTGGTCCTAGTCATCAAACAAATCCGCGACCTCTGGTATATAGACTAGCAACATGGGCCCACCGAGCCGAGCAAATAAAAAATATTGATAAATAATCATATTAATCAGCAATTATTATTAGTCATCTATTGTATCATGTACGCCAATATCCAAAAAATAATGAAAAAAACTACTTATTAAACATTGTTATCTAATGATAACGATGTTTAATAAGTAGTTTATTACATTGAAACCATCTCAATAGGAAACACTCTGTATACCGTGGTATAGCCTACACTAATCATAGTAAACAACGCTACTTTTAACGTACCTTTCTTCCTTCAGTTTATTCTTTTTCCATAAATCTGGCTGACTTATTCGTTTTCTTCCTTTATTAGGAGCAGCTTTTTCCACTTTTTTTGTCAGTTCTTCCATAATTTTAATTAAAATATGCAATTTAAAACACAACAACAATCACAACTTTGTCACTAAATCGCCATCTTGAGTGTCATGGAATGGTGCATCGTGATTGGTCCAAAAAGGACATGGCGGCCATTGGAAGTAATCGTACAGTGGAGATGGCGGATTTTGAAAACAACCATAAACTTTATGTCAAATTTATTAGGGACTTGTCGGTTTTCGCTTACAACGTCATTTGGATGAACGATTGGAAACTCCATAGACTATGTAGAACTATCGACAACCTACTTTTTTCAAAAAGTGGAGTTAGCGGATATTGGAACTATATGACTCCTAATAACACCGGCCTGTTATAATAATCCTACTGTAACGAACGGTTACCGATACTTCATATGATAATTATATTCCGATTGAGTATTCCATTTTATTTACTTACTAGCTGTGCCCCGCGGTTTCACCCGCCGCTTCTGACTTGTTTTATTTTTGCGTACCGTGATGTTATATAGACTTCCTCGATAAATGGGCTACCCAACACTAAAAGAATTTTTGAATTCGAACCAGAAGTTCCTGAGATTAGCGCGTTCAACAAAACAAACTCTTCAGCTTTATAATGTTAGTATAGATTTCCTTTATTTATTTTCTTTACATATTATTTACATTTTAAATATTTTAATTAACAAAAATTATATAAAAAACATTTAAAAATATAAAAAATAGTAGCCCACCGGCATCGGGAACAGGGTCCAGGCTGCCAGTGGTCAGGACTCCAGAGAGAGAAACCACCTCACTATGCGTGCCGTGTCCAGGAGTACTGCTTTCTGAATCAAGCCCTTGACCCAGCCGCGCAATGAGAGTCTCCTAAGGTGTTGGTCGAGGCTCTTTGCTATTAGTCCATTAACCGTAACGACTATCGGTACAATGATTGCAAAGTCCACGTCCCACATGTCGACACCCTCGTGTGCTAAATCAAGATACTTGATTTTTTTATCATTCTCAGCTTTCACGAGATTCTCGTCATGAGGGACAGTGATTTCAACAATCATTGCACGGCGCTCTCGGCGATCTATCACCACAATATCAGGTTTATTTGACGCGACACATTTCCACCGGCACGGGGACCCTGTTCGGGGCCTGTTGGCCTCGAGGTCCCAAGCCCACTGGTGGCCGTCTTCCTCGTCGTAGTGGTGATGGTGTCGACGGCGGGGAGAAAAACTCGTCACTCGAGTTCGACGCAACTGCAGCGACCGGTGATGCAACGCTCACGGATGTGGCTGCGAGGCGGAGCTGAGTGACGAGCCCAGAGATGGTGGGTGTGTCTCTTGTAATTTGGCCCGGCGTCTAGTCAGCATCGGAGACATTGATGTACATACTTTGATGTATATTTTCCAAATACTCAATTAATTGATTTATTTAGGTACTTAATTATATTGAGACTTTTGTTGGCAACAAACCATATGAATCCTTTTCAAAGTTTTACTCGATTCATCCAGCCCTACGTTTCTTATCGTAGTGCTTTAAGATTTTTCTTCTTACAGATTACAAAACATTAGCTAGAAATAGTTGAAAATTCCATAGGCCATGATAAGAAAAAAAAGTTACGATTGACAACCACAGTGACATGTTTACATGTCAAAATTGCTTTGCTCAAAGTTCGTAATTGTTAGGCGAGCCCAAAATTATTATATTTTACTGTATCGTGAGTGTTTTTTTATTTAAACTATGGCGCTACCAACTGCTCAACCCGCCGAAGTTCTTCGAGCATGGCAGAAAGACGACCTTTACGAGAAACAGCTGGCTGAATCTTTATCTAAGTTGATGTCAGCAAGAAACGCTTCCAAGGCAATACCATTATCTTCTGTGATATACAGATCCCTTACAACACTCAAAGACCTTCAAACTCTCGGAGAAGAATACTCCGGTATCGTGCAAGTCGACGAAAGCTATAATAAATTACCATCGTACTACGGCAGACTATTCAGCATCATACTATCAATATTTGGAGAGAACATTACTAGGAATTTACTCCAACACATAGAAAAGCGTGTTGAACAACATCCATCCCTAACTGTAGAAGCACAAAACGTATTTTTAATTTTCCTGAAGACTTTGAGCAGCATAGTCCCTCAGATTCAAAATATTCACAGAGGAGTAGCTTATATGAATGGAGGGCCACTGCAGATAGGTAAAACAGTGACTGGAATAGACTATGTGCATGTTAGGCCGGCTGCCGCAGCTTACTATGCGCATTTAAGACTCCTTGGTATAGTAACTCTGCTACATGCCTTTGTTTCTTGTGGCCAGAGTTTGTACAGAGCAAAAACTCACATGGACCAAATGAGAGAGATCCCAAATGAGGTGGACAGTAGCAAATCTTGTGTGGCCTGCTTGGAAGAAATCCTTCAACCTTGTGTCTTACCCTGTGGTCATATATTTTGTATGAATTGCTCTTATGGGGCACTGGAAAGCTGTGCATTATGCCGCTCACCATTCACTAAAAATTGTGTTGTTCCATTAATGAATTATTTTCCAGAGGGATCATAGACAATATTTTTTTTGTTGAGAATTCAGGCAAAGAGAAACATGTAATGTCAATCTTTATGTAGTTTAAAAGTTAATATTTTGGTAAGGGAAATTAAATGCTTATGCTAGGAAATGTTTAACCAAAGAAGTTACAATGTAACTAAGTGTCATAGGGATTAATGAGGTATTGACAGTTGTTATCTAAATACTGCCTTGTTATATCTATTATCTATTTTTACTTCTGTGATAAAAAAGAATGTGTTATATTAATATACTCGAGATAATTCATGTTATCATGGTGGGTTTGGCTATCAGCATAGTCATGAAAATAAATATATTTTTCCAGTTAAATAAAATCTTTTATTAGATACAATAGTAATAAATTAACATGATAACAATTTCAGGAAAGGAAAAAGCTAATCTATACAAGAGATGGCAAATTATTTCTTAACTAGCATTGTCTATGTTGGCGCTGGGCATACGACTTGCATAAAAAAAAGTATCGCTATCTCCTAAACCAAGTCATGGTCTACCTGTGTATCAAACATCCTTTGCAAAAAAAAAAAGGTTACAGTCTGACAATCAATTCTGCAATTATAATGAGGTGATACAAGGAACTTTTGTACATAGAGATAAATGCATTATATTCAAAGAACCAAAGAGATTTATAAAAAAGATTTTAGATTTATCAAGTTAAAAATAAGGCATTTACAAAGCTATATTTAAGGACACAAGTGTCATTTTAAAATGGTCACAAGTGTTTATTAGGTGCCCTTATCACAAAATGCATTTGAAATATCAATCCCTTAAGGTCATAAAAGAATTATAAAAGTTTAGATACCAATACTTTTATAATTCAGCCCCATGTAAATACAACAATAAGTATGAATATGAAAATATTGTTACACAATTCTGTTATAAAGTGATGTTTGACAATCATTAATGGACGAAGATTCCGTGACTGCCAAACCTACATCATTCCATATGTAAATTGTGCCAAAGCCACCACAACCGACTTTCTATAATAGTCAAGCATTCTGACCTGTAGAAAGGTACTTTTACAGGAAAAATTTCAGGGTTATAAAATGACGTAGGTCTAGCGCTAGCAGTCACGGGATCTCCCTCTATATGACAATCAATTCATACTAAAAATAGGCCACTTGCCAAGCGCAAAGACTGGAAACATCGAGAAGTAAAATATAATAATTTATACAGATAAGCACAGAATATTTAATATAGACATACAACATTATTAGACCTAGAACAACAAATACATAGAACTATTTGTTAAATATTTAAAAAACTTTGTAAGTTAACAAGCTTGGTCAATGCTTGTGTCTTCTCTATATGAGAAGATGCCTTTACTTTGCAGAACATAATAGGCCCATTTTGATTAAAAACTTTTTGAGACTAAAACATCAAAAAGCATGACCACTTAGAAGCCTTGATTACTTTCACAAAGACTGTGAAGATAACAATACCAATCTATTCAAATAATGATCTTACATCTTAGCAGGCTTCTCGCTTATTTCAATTCTAGCATTGCTATCTGACTTTCAAATTTGTGCATGTGCCTTCACAGTGCAAAACACTTAGTGATCACATTCATGTGCCCAAAATAGATCTCCAATTACGTACCATAGATGTTGCGTCATAACGTTGCAATAAAAGACAATGCCCTTTCCCTAATATCGTCTTGCAAGACCGAAAACAATGATCCATGTACTGTTTTTCATGCTGAGGATCAAGATAATTGTCAACTGGATGTTATGACTTAGTTCCTTTTGTGGGTCAATGACTTCGATTGCCATGCCAAAACGCAAAAAAAATGTACCACCCGACGTCTGCTGTTTTATACCTTTCTAACTGACCATTCCATCACCGCAATGCATACTTTAAATTTTCTAGCAACCTACACTTAAAAAATCCTTACAAGCAGAGCATTTGTACATTATAAGATCTAATATAAACATCACAAGTAAGTCACAAACCCAATACTGTTATAAACAATTACTATAAACATTTAATGAGATTTTTGTCAACAATATTATGAAACATATATAACTATTAAACATAGGTTCCTGTCCCACCACCGGGGATTGCCAAAAAGGCGAGTAAAGTTAGCAAAGCAACTAAAACGAGTTGTTTTGTATGACAGAGTATTCGGCAGCCATCCCTGGATAGGAAGCTGACCAAGCGCCTTCTGCGCCTCGACAGAGATAGCCTGCGACTGGTGGCAGGGACCATCACTAGACACTGCTCACTGAACAAACACTTCCACACTCTAGGTATCACTGACAGTCCCCTGTGCAGGGAGGTGGAGGAAACGGTGGCGCACGTACCCCTCGAGTACACCGGCGTAACCCAGATCCGCGAGGAGACTCTTGGAACACCAAGATCCCTTGCGGATGTCTTGAGAAGACCGGAAACTTTGATCTGCTTCTGGAGGGAGGTGGGCTGGTTGGAGTAAAGGCCACCATGGCTCACGTACAATGGTCCACTTTAAGGACTAAGTGCGGAAACCAAATCCCTTAACATAGAACAACCTAGAACATAATATTCTGCAGCGGTGTGACGATGTGAGTGGTCAACTAGTGATCTATTCCTTGTCCCATCCCATGAACCACATACGGCTCAGAACTACTCTGAACTCAGACTCAGAACTACTGTGTCTACTCCATGGGCAGTGAATGAGTTAATATAAGTATCCCTTTTACGGACACAGGACATTCAATCTTTTGTACATTTCTTGAACGAGAAAATCGGCGATAACTTGATGTTTCCTCTTTGGCGTTGGGACAGGTGTTGCTCTTGTTCATTAGAACTATTCAACACGTATTAGCTCAACGTCAAATATTAAAGTTGCGTTTGGTGGAATGACTCCGGGATGGCCTCTAGATCCATATGCAAAGTCTGGAGAGCAGATTAATCTTGCACGCTCACCAACTGACATCTGGAATAAGTGTTATTGTAGGTAAGAAAATATTATTTGCGAATCAGTATCTAAGATAATGTTTAGGTTGAATATAGTTCCCGTCACGTAAAAAGAACGCCGACTGCTCAAATAAACTTTCTCAATTTTTTTTATTCCCGCCTTTTCCAAAGTACTAAGTTGCTAGTAATGTACCTATTACGATTCTACAATGAAACAGTTATACTTATATTATAAAACAATAGCTTCTTACTTTAGGACGCGACTGTATAACATGCGCAAACACATCCCCTCCACCGTCACTCAGCGTTCTTTTTACATGACGGGACTTATACCCGACTTGACTGTATTGTGAGTTTCACGATTGTGAATTTGATTTGATCAGAAGGTCATCTTAGAGTTGAATATTATAGATTTCTTTCACACAGTTGTATTTATGTAGGCTAGATCCTTGATCTAGTGTTTTGTAAGTTAACAGGCTTAGTCAAAGCTTGTTCGTTCGCTATATGAGAAAAATGGGATGTTTTATTATTAGGCCAGTATTTTTATTACTTTTTTTTTTTGAGGGGAGATACTTTAAAAGTCATGACCACATAGAAGCCTTGCTAACAGTCACAGAGACTAGAAATAACAACCAATAAGAGATAGGTGCATGATACCAAGGGCAAGGGCAACAATTAATGAATTTAATATTAAGTATTTACTTACCCTACAAATGCCTTGGTCCCATCCTTGAATAACATCGCCTCTTCCCAGGGTAAATTTAAATGGTTGTCCTCTATCCCTCGAGGAATCAAACTTCTTGCCATCTTCTAGCGTTCCTGTGTAGTGAACAACTACAGTTTGACCAGGTTTTGGGAATGTAGTACCTATAAATAAATTTTAATAATACAAATAAAATAACTGAGGTTATATGATGGGTGGACACAAGTTATTGATAAATTACTTACCATTACCAGGTGTAATAGTTTCTACTTCTACTCCCATGATAGTTTACAATAACTGTGATGCTGGAAATATAGAAAAGTTTGTACTTTTCTGATAAATAAAATTGTTTGCAAAAAAATAACAACACAATCGAAAACGTCAAGGTAATTGTTTTTTTAACATGTTTGTGGTTAATGTATCAAGTTATACAGCCTGAAAGAGACGGGATGAAATTCTCGATATGCCTCTGTAAAAGTTATTGTAGGAACACATGCATGAAAAATGTCCGACGTAATTTCTGCATTGTGTTAACGAGAATACCTAACTTTAATTTTTATTTTGTTTATGGTTCCCCGCACTAACCAATCAAAACGCTTAATTTTATAAACAAGCAAATTGTCTGTCGCTCGCAGGGATTGACACAGAAAACAGTTGAAATTGAATTTTGCGGTGAAAATATAAGTTTTTTAACAAATTTATTCATTTTATCAGTGATATTTTAATATATTTAGGCGTGATTTTTTACTCATCGTGTAAACTTGCTTTTGTGGTTCATATCCATAATTATTTTCTTTAACTGTCCTGAAACCCGTATGGTATGGACATGGAAGTCGACGGGTTCGAAACTATCAGTAATCCATCTGAAGGTGGAAAGTTCTGCAACTTGAAAGCTTTTGTGACGGCTGCCCGTGAATTTGAGGCAACTCATAGTGAGTCTGCTGTGAATTTGATGACACGATATCTTGGGGTAAGTTCAAGTCTTTGTTTACGTTTGAAATTGCTCCATATCTTTAAAAAAACCACATGAATGATGCCTGTTGTTCCTTGTTCCATTACAAACTTAACTAATAAATTCTCCAGAGAAATCTGCCGTAACTTGTTAATAACTTCAAACAAAACAAAAGCCCTGATTGATTATTCTTTTTGTTTCAGCTAATAGCCTCATCATGCGACCTCTCGATATTCTCGCCGGGTCGTTCAGAAGTATGCGCGTTCTTCAGCTCGTTATGGCGCATTATGTGTGACGGACGTGGCCCACACTGGGCCGGCGTGGCGGTGCTTGCGAGGGCGGCTATTGAGCCTAGTGCTAGACATGCTCTGACTCATACTTACAAGTTAGTGAAGTTCTTTATTCAAATATCTGGCGGGCGTGTTAACCAGATGCTTTTGTATCTATCTGAAACACCCATAATGTGCAAGCCTATCTAAGAAGAATCTGTGGCTACAAAAACAAACACCTAACAAGTTTGAACTTGTCTGGTCTACAAGCGAGCTCACATGGACCAACCCAGTGGTTGTTTTGTGTGAAATTTAAATTGTTTGAATTGGGGTATCACAATTATTGGGGGATGCAGAGCTATCTTCAATAGTATAGTATAGCGGGCTGGTTTCCGCAACTCCACGTCAAAGCGCGTATTTTGCGTGCGGGTGGGAGATCTATTCGATCCACCCCAACTCCCCGAGAAAGCCCAGCAGCGCCTTGGTGCTATCTTCAATAAAATGCTGCCTACATGATAGTTCATAACATCACGCCTGTAATCCCCAAAGGTTTTGGCAGAGGTGCACCTAATAGTATGCCCATATTTCGCCAGTTATGATTAAGTCCTATGTAAAAGGGGGCGAGCCTATTGCCATCAACAGAGCAAAAATCCAGACCCAGTGGCTGCTACTGAGAAATTCTTGATGAAAAAACCTAATAGCAATTTGCCGACCCAGGAATTAAACACAAGACCTCTTGCTCAGCAGTCACAATTGCGACCACTAGACCAACAAGGCAGACTCATGATAATAATATTGATTACTAGTGGCCAGTCCTGGCTTTGCACGGCTGGACATTTATTTTTTAAACATTTTGGGATAACATATAGCCTATGTTACTCAGGTATAATGTAGCTTTCTAATGGTGAAAAAATTTTTGAAATAGGCACAGTAGTTTTTGAGTTTATTCATTACATACACACACACAAAAATACAAATCTTTCCTCTTTATAATATTAGTAAGAGTAAGATTAATTTTGTTTCTATATTTTCAGGTTCATGCCGATCCTGGCAAGACTATTGTCTGACTCAATATCTAATGACAAGAAGATAAAACTTCTGTCTGTTATGCAAGTGAGTAATCATGTGTTTAAAAATTAAAAAAACCCACTGAACATATGCTGTCGAACATACCAATGACTTAGGCTAGTTCATAGTTTGCTTAGGTTAGTAGTTGGGCTAGTGCCTAGGAAGAATCTGTATAATACCCTTATAAAAGAAGAAACCAACCAAAGAAAGGGGGTACTGCAGTTCTTATTTTAGAAATAATCACAAAGTTGCTTTCTTTATTCCTAGGGTAGTCAAGATAGCTGGCACCCTGCTGGCCATCTCTATAATTAAAACTAGCTTCTCTGCGTGGTTTTGCCTGTGTGGTACCGTTATAAAAACTAACCTATGTTCATCTGAAATGATGTACCTTTCAGACGGTGAAAGAATTTTTCAAATAGGTGCTGTGGTCCTGGAGATTATCCTTATCATTCACACAAACTCAAAAAATTCATACTCTCTCTTTACGATATCATAGTATTGACTTTTCAGACATGTAAAATCTTTTTCTGTTGCAGGAAATATCCTATGGCATCAAGATCAGCTGGCAAGAGTCCTACTTATCCAACCTGATGAAGCAACTAACAGAATGGATAACTCAGCCAATGGCAGAGACCCAACACCGCACCATTGGGCACAAGTCACTGACTGTATTGGTCAATGTCTGTTATGGAAACCTGCCGGCAATATATGCCTTGATGAGGACTGTTGATACTAAGGATTTTGTTGTACATCTTATTAGTTTGAAGGTATGTGTACCTAGAGTGCATTTTTGTTGATAAAATACATAGCATAACATCATGCCTGTAAACTTCATAGGGTTTGGCAGAGGTGTACCCAATAGTGCACCAACATTTCGCCAGTTATGTGTAAGTCCCATGGATTAGGAGGCGAGTCTATTGCCATCAACCGGGCACAAATCCAGGCTCCGTGGCTGCTACTGAGAAATTCGTAATGGAAAAAATCCAAAAACAATTTGTCTGACGAACCCAGGACCTCATGCTCAGCAGTCGCAATTGTGACCACTAGGCCAATGAGGCAGTTAAAAAAAGGCAAGGCAGTTTTGATAAATTAATAGTCACAATTCTATTTGCACAGCATTTTCTGTCATTATTCTATTACATGTCCTTTAGATCAGCGGCACTCTTAGAGTGTGACCACACTTATCCACTCAGAATCGACTTGATCCGATCATGTATTTGTCGCATTTAGTTTGGTGGGTGTCGAGTCTTGTTGTCCAAACTGATCCGAAGCGAACGGCGACTTTTTATCTTTGATTTGCGTCTATAAGTTTGGTCACTACCTTAGGCCGACTCCACAAAATTGGAGACGTGCGGAAACCAATCACATTGGTTAAAATTTAAATCTCTTGTTTCGCCTCTCCTGTGATTGGTCGAATTTTGTACACCTCTCCTCTCCGCTCCGCTCGTCTCTACTTTGGTGGAGTCCGGGCCTTAGGCTGCTCAGAGGTGTAAGGTGTTATGGAAAACAAGAAAGAGTTTGAAGAGAGTAACCAGAAAGTTAGTGATGTGCTAAAAAGTAGTCTCCTAACAAAACTATCAACTACTACACGTTTTACATTCTTTTGTTTACTTATTTATACCTTATCCCGTTGTAGGATGGCGGCTATGGTGGTGTGGAAGTATGCAGGCTGCTCCTGTGTCTATCTGGTGCGACGAGAGGCGCGGCCGCGACACGACAGCCAGACGTGCATAGCTATCTGTGTTGTACTATGCGCACTTTTAGTAAGGCAGTCAGGTACGCTTTCGTTACAAATAATGTCATTTTTCTAGACGAAAATCAGTTTTGCAGGGCGTTACTAACCTTTGTCGGGGAAATAGTGATTCTCCGATCCGTACGCAAAATACGCGCTTTGGATGAGAATTTGCGGACACCAATACAATACGATAAAACTCGAAAGCTACAGAAAATTACTGCTTGAAAGCCTTTCTTTTTTCAGTAGTCATTTAACATTTTTATCTTATTTTAAAAGCAGTCCTGTGTAAAAAATTCCTGCCAAAATCCATACAAGGACCAAAAAGACAGACATGTCCTCAATCTGTCCAACCATAATACCAATAAGAGTAGAGGAAGACCAAAGAAACGATGTATGGAACGTGTGAAGGATGATATGGCTAGACAGGAGGTGACTGCTCAGATGACAAATAATAGAGAAGTATGGAAGAAGACGACATGCTGCGCCGACCCCAAAGAAATTGGGATTAGGGCAGGAGAATGATGAATGCCAAGCAACCACATTTCCTCAACTTAGAAGAACACTCGCTGCCCGGATACGAACTGCAGTGCCCAATTTGGAAATCTCTAAACCGATTGCGAGCCCAAGTTGGCCGCTGTAGATATAATCTGGCCAAATGGGGTATCCTCGATCCATCCCAAACAGATTGCCAGTGTTTAGACCCTCTGCAGGATATGCTCCACCTCCTGTCCTGCCCATTCTGCACCTATCAAGATTTAATCGAAGCAAATGTTAGAGGTGTGCAGGTGCATACTGGCCACACAATTTGAGTTCATCGACACGTCAAGAAGAAGAAAAGTGTGATTTTTTCATTCTATTTCAGCGAAGGAGACGCGACCCAGTTACTGCACGCATACACGTTTGTCAACGACCTGTGTTCAGACGACAGCTTGCGCGGCTACGTGCTCACCTACCCGAATTTCGTTACTGCGCTCGCCGAGGCCATGAAGGTAACCACGAAAATAAGTTTATGTGGCTTCTATACAAATAAATGAAATTGAAGCGTCTGTTTGTAATTTCTAAATAATACTTTTGTACTGATATAACAAACGAAAAAAAAACTTGTTTGTCTGTTTGTTCCGGTTAATGCCCGAAACGGCTGGATCGATTTTGACATTTTGACGGGACTTTTACTGGCAGGTAGCTGATGTTAAAAGAAGTTACTTAGGCTACTTATATTTTAGAAAGTAATTAAACAAATTCTTTTTTATTGAATTCCACGCGGACGATGTCACGGGGTAACAGCTAATTTGAAGTATAATTCATGCGTCAAAGTTCTGGGCAGACTCGATCTAGCGAGATAATAATCACACTATTTCCAGGATGTGACACAGCTATGTCAGGCAGCGCCGGACGATATGGGTGAACCGGAGAACGCGTCTAATTGCCTTCGAAATGTGCTGAAGTTTCTCACGGTTCTTGTTAGCTTGGGTATGTATTTGATTATCAGTTTTGTTCTTTTTCAGGGTTCCGTACGCTAAAAGAAACGGAACGCGGGCGGGACCCTATTACAAAGCCTCCGCTGTCCGTACGGTCGGTCCGTCTGTCTTTCAGCGGGCTGTATCTCATGATCCGTAATAGGTAGACAGTTGAAATTTTCACAGAATGTGTATTTCTGTTGTTGCTATGATAACAGTATTAAAGGGGGCTCCCCTACTTCGGTGGTACGACGCGAGTCCGACTCGCGCTTGGCCGATTGTTTTAGTAATATTGTATGTCCCATTGCTGGGCAAAGGCCTCCATATCCCCAAATTTTTTTCATAAAAAAATTATTTACTCTTGGGTGACGTGAGTGTGCCAAAATGTGCTATGACAATTTAATAAGTGGTTGCTCACTTCTGGCTAGTTTCTATCGCAGAGTCAATTTCATACATACAGGGTGTAAACAGACCCTTCACGAAGCCGTCAACTAAGCATTCTGTACATCAAACTGAGTAACTTTATGCAAATTTGCTGGGAAACGACTTTTTTTTTTGGGGTGAAAAATGACGTTTTACGGTAGAACTCAACGTAACGCACTCAGAACATTGTGCTGATGGATGGATTGAATAGTACGGGGGTCGTGGAGGTGTTTAAAGTAAAAATCTTACTTTAAAAACATGTATTTAAAAAAAATCTTGTGAAATGTTGGAACTTTGACCGCCAATATCTCCGTAACTAGAAGGTTCCCAGGTATGGTCTAGAACAAAAAAATGATCGCAATAACGGGGAGAACAAGTGCCGTTCGGCTTCATTAAGGGTCTTTTTACACCCTTTATGAGTGCCATTGATCCTCCATCGATCGATTAAACCCTCCAGTGGATCAGAGGGCACACTGCTTTCAGCTTTTATTAGCTTCACCTGTAATTATGTAAAAAATGTTAGAGGTTAAATTTGACCCACTTCCCGGTTTCCGATTGTGCTGAAATTTTGTACTTATATATGTTTTGCTTGGATAACAATGCATGGTTAGCTAAGTGACGTCATTCTAAATCCAATATGGCGGTCTCACAAAGATGGCGGATTAGTTATTTTTTTATGCATTCCCATGATATACAAATGAAAGGGTTTGCTGAGAAGAAAACGAGAAATAAAATGACGTCTGTCTGAAGCGTGTTTAATAGTTTTTTAAACTATGTATAATTATTTCTTCGGATCACCTAAAAAAAGATTCTGTGCTTCTGGGCGGAGATAGGCGGCCTATCTGGACAATGGAGTTCACATAACATTAACTTTTTGACCGCCAGAGCATAAACGCACGCGCGTGCCCTCCACGCCAAGCCACAATTTCACCTACCATTTTGTCACATATTTGTGTCGTTTGGCGAACAGGGCACGCGCTTGCTTGTCACGTAAATGTGACAGTGGCGTTCAAAAGGTTAGTATCATGCTAATGATCACGCATTTGTCAATCTGAAAAGACGAATCAGTTTCATCGCATTCTCAAATACGTATGTGTGAATGTATCACTGTTAATTTCTGTATTTTCAGATCTATACTCGCTTCGTTGTCACCACAGCGCTTTAGTCTGCCTATGTATGAAAGCAAGTCGCGTATGTTTGCCGGAGTCTCTAGAACTATTCGCCGCTATCGTGTCACAATATAGAGGTAACAATATTTCTTTTTATCTTAGTACAAATACTTCTTTGCAAAAAACATACCGACTTCAAAAAAAGAAAAAAGAAAAGTGACGTAAATCAGCCCAGTAATCACGAAGAAATCGGTGCACGAAAAAAAAATACTGGTCGAAACTTAACCTTCTTTTTTAAAGTCTGTTAAAAATGGGAACTTGACACAGTTTTTTTTTTATTGATTTATTTTTAATTACAAAATGGGCCTGCTCTTGACCTCGATCACGCCTGATGGAAAGCGGTAGATGAGGTCTATGATGGAACGAGCGTGCCCCGAAGATGCCTGTTCACTCTTGCTTTGAAGGCAGACAGGTTAAATCGGGATATTAAAAAAGTGTGGATGGTAGGCCGCAGTACATCTGCTAGTCCGGTGGAAAAAGGTGATGGTCACACAGATCCCCTAGTACAGACTACATGATAATGTGCAATTGTGCAGTTCGGTTCAATTTGTTTTGTTATTTTGCTTCCTGTATTTACCTTACCCCATTTAGTACGCCATGCCCTTACCATAGTCAACTGACATTTGGGCTCAAAATGTCAATTCTAAAAAAATGTTGTTTTCTAGATGAGGGTCGTTTACCTCAGGAGTTGATATCAGTGATAAACGACGGATTGCCGGGACTCCTCGTTCCACCTTCATTGGAGCCGGGCAAGGCAGGGCTGCAGTGGGTAAGTTATTATAATTTGACTTAATTAGTTTGTTAGAGGTACGCACGACGGCCAATCAAGCTATACAAAACCAGTTTATGCGGATCTCTCATTGTATAGAAAATCTATACAAAGCGAGACCAAGTTATACTAGAAATGTAAAGCTTCATGTGCCGCCGTGTGTACTAATATCTGATTTGTTCAAGTTTTAGAAATACATGCATGTATCATGTCTTTTTACTTTATTCTAAAAGGAACAGATTTGACGCTCTCTGATCTTGACTGCCTCGTTGGTCTAGTGGTCGCAAGCGCAAATGCTGAGTATGAGGTCCTGGGTTCAATTCCCAGGTCGGGCAGTGTTATTGGGTTTATCCATCAGGGATTTCTCAGTAGCAGCCACGGAGTCTGCATTTGTGCACGGTTGATGACAATAGGCTCGCCCCCTTTTACATGGGATTTAAACATAACTGGCGAAATGTGGGTGTAATATTAGGTACACCTCTGGCTAAATCGCCGGGGATTTCAGGCGTGATGTTTAGTTATGTTATGAATTCAAATCCATATAAATACGTTATAATTTTGAATGGTTTTCCAGAAGCATCTTCAAGGGTAGGCAGGAATGACCTGCTGTGGCCCATACTTACTCCATTATCGCCTCGTTTTGCGAGTATGATGCCCCTTAACTTTTTAACAGGACATTACAAATAAGGTTGATTAAATAATAATAATGTATTGTGAGTACAGCAGTCATTGTGCCGATAGTCGTGTCCGCCAATGGCTTAATTGCCAAGAGCCTCGACCAACACCTGAGGAGGCTCTCGTTAGGCAGCTTGATTCAGAAAGCGGTACTCCTGGACACGGCTCGTATTGTTAGGAGATTCCTCTCTCTGGAGCCCTGTTCCCGATACCGGTGGGCTACTATTTAAAAAAAAATTAAATGTTTTTATATTATTTTTCATTACTCATACTCTGAAAGTAGGTCTGAAGTTGTCTGAGGAGCGGGTTGAAAGTGATACTTTCAGCCCTAGGGAGAATCGCTTTCAACTGACAGCTGCCAAATTATAAAAAAAAACTAGTTCTGTTTTCACATTTCTATTGAACCATGTTCCAACTTTCTATACAGCCACTCAATTACAGTGCGATGTAAAATTGAAATAAAATAAAGTATTAATTAAAGAAAATATTTTTAAATGACTTTATTATAATTTAGTTTCAACTATTTCTTTATAACATAGATTTGGGCAAAATATTTACTATTTTTTCCATGATGAAATTGAAAATGAATGGCTGAATAGCTGGCCGGTCACAGAAAAAAAACAAAATAGGCGGGAAAGCGGCAATCCGATCTTAGTTTGTTTTTTCGAGTTGTAGAGTTTTGTTTATACTTCCGTATAGCAGAGATTTGTATTAACACAATGAGTTCATCTGATTCAGATATGGATTTAACGCCTGATTTCATAAGAAAAGATTATCTGGTGCAATCCAAAAATATTGCTGTGACAGCTGAAGAAAATAGACAAATATCAATGTCCCCAACATTCACCCAAGAATCCCAGGATACAGTAGAAACTCAAGTTTCCCAGAAAATATCAAATATCAACATACCCGGACTAAACCTTTCACTAACTATAACTAATTGTTCGAATTTTACCATAAACTTTAAATAAATATCTCACCAAAGTTGTTGATTTATGTAAATTAAAATTCACTCATTTTTTCTTTAGGTAATTCATGTTTTTATTTTTACTTTCCTTGTATTCGTAATGAAAAGCACAGTGTTTACCTCGGGTTAAAGACTTATTTAGTCCCTCGAACTATTGGCGCCCTCGCTACGCTCGGGTGCCAAATCTCGTCTCGGGACTAAATAAGTTACTTTCACCCCTAGGGTAACAATGTACTATTGTAAAGGAATATTTAAAAATGTAAATCTTATGTATAGAAATGAATAAAGGAAATAATAATGTATTCTTCGTATTATTTTCAGTTGCAAGTAGTCAGCGCTCTCTGCGAGTCCTCAGAAACACAAGAGCGACTGTTGCTAGAAGTGACACCAGATGCTTTCGAAGACACGTTGTACAGCGTACTGGAATATACATCACAGGTACTCTACAAATTACTTTTCATTACTCATACTCTGAAAGTAGGTCTGAAGTTGTCTGAGGAGCGGGTTGAAAGTAATACTTTCAGCCCTAGGGAGAATCGTTTTCAACTGACAGCTGCCAAATTATAAAAAAAAAACTAGTTCTGTTTTCACATTTCTATTGAACCATGTTCCAACTTTCTATACAGCCATTACAAACATTCACCCAATAATCCCAGGATATAGTAGAAACTCAAGTTTCCCAGAAAATATCAAATATCAACATACCCGGACAAAACCTTTCACTAGTTATAACTAATTGTTCTAATTTTACCATAAACTTTAATAAATATCTCACCAAAGTTGTTGATTTATGTAAATTAAAATTCAACATTCTTTAGGTAATTCATGTTTTTATTTTTACTTTCCTTGTATTCGTAATGAAAAGCACAGTGTTTACCTCGGGTTAAAGACTTATTTAGTCCCTCGAACTATTGGCGCCCCCGAGCGTCTCGGGACTAAATAAGTTACTTTCACCCCTAGGGTAACAATGTACTATTAAATCGTGAGAGAAGCCTCTTTATGTGACATCTCGACTTATCTTGTTCAAAAACAGCTTCCACGCGCGGCCGTACTAAAATGTAGTTCCTGGCTAATCTTTTATCCACAGCATGACATTCAAAAGTGCCTGTAATGGTCTAATTGAAATAAATGCTTTGAGTTTGAGTTTGAACTGTTCTCTTGCTTTCATAGCCATTCGTATAATGGGTGTAAAAATACCATTAACGAAGCCAAAAGGCATTTGTTGTCCCCATCATTGTAATATGTTTTTGTTATAGATAGCTAGAGATAGAGATAGTTCTTGGAGGTCAAAGTTCCAAATTTTTCACGTTTTTTTTCTTCTAAATATACGTTTATAATGTTATAAGTTTACTTTAAATACCTCCATGACCCCCGCACTACTTAATGCGTCCGTCAGCACAATGTTATGAGTGCGTTACCTGCGTGCGTCCAATATACTGTATTGCTCACAAAAATTTATACACAGGTTTTTATAATATTGCTAACTAAAGACTGACCGCTTTTATGAGTTCTCAACCGCGGGGTTCAGGGGCGCGGGGGATGACGTCACAGGGGACCGAGCGAGGTGTGGGGCGGGCGCATTGTAGGACAAGAATGCGCCCGCCGCGGGCGAGGACTTATTAGAGCGGTCGGTCTATGGTAGTTGCGCTCGACTTCGCTCGCGTGAATATTTTGATTGGTATGTGTAAGAAAAAAAGGTAGTCTGTGTTATTCTAGACTATAATCTATCTCTGTGCCAAATTTCTTCCAGAGCCGTTCAGCCGTTCTGGCGTGATTGAGTAACAAACATCCATCCATCGAAACTGTCGCATTTATAATAGTGTAGTAAGATTCTATGGGTAAAACGTAATAGTAGCCTAGCAGTCTATTATTCATATTTTTCAGAACGGTGTAGTAGGCGCCGAAGCGTCTCAACAAGCCGTGGTAGTGGGATGTCGCACTGCACTGACATTAGCGCCTCTCGACAGGAATTGGGAATCTGCCCTGGCGCGTATGCTAGCACATCATCAGGTCAGTAAAACGTATGACTTAACCAGTGTATAATGTTCACACTGCTAAGACTCTGCCTGCTCTCTGAGGCGCGAAACACAGAAACGGCGTAAGGTGACGGTGCAGCGCAGGCGTGGAATTTATAAGGAAACGAAAGAACGGCGTGCCTGAGCCGCGCCGCTTGAGTGTATTTCACGAAATGTCGCCTACGTACATTTTGTATGAAAATTTTTTGAAGCGACATCATGCCTGCGCCGCGCCTTCACCTTAACTCGTTTCTGTGTTATTCGCGCCTGAGAGAGAGAGAGAGAGAGTAAGTCTTGATGCACTTCTAAGTCTTGTACTTCTTCTGCTAAGATACCACTATAAAATGTGCAATATATGTAAGAATAATTTCAAAGGCTGGTTGAAAAATTCGCTCCCAAAGAAACTCTAAAAAAAGGCTCACATTATTATCAAAATTTCATGTTTTTACAGGTCAGGAAACTCCTGTGCGTCGGTTTAACAAGCAGTAACGGACCGAGACGGCGACAGATACTGCAACTAGTCAAACATCATTACTTCCCTTGTGATCAGATGAATCAGGTAATTATATATTCTTTTTTTTTAGTAACCTCGTTTCCGACGGAACTTGTCATCGCGCCGAACTAAGGCCTATTTCAGAGCGAGACCGGCGCTGTTTACGTGCGCTGGTCGGGCGTTTCGTTACGTGCAATTTAGGCTTAAGAGTACACAAGTCGGCGGCACGAACTAGTTGGTGGGCGAGTTTAAAATGTACTATCTCCTCCGACATCACGTGCGAAAGGGATAGAAGCTGTGATGAACAGTAAGAAGCTAGTGCGCGTACACATACACACTCCTAACGCTGAGTGACGCTTTACAACGAAAACGAGCGCGCGAAATTTTTTATACCGACCTCTGGGAATATAAATATCATGAAAAATCTTTTGAATGTATCTGCTCAAAATAAAATTATTTGCATTTTTGAACAACTAATCTATCCTGTATGGTAACTATTTTGCAAGTTTCTTTCTTCTTATGGTATATATATCCGCCCAAAGATTCGTTAAAATTAGTGTTGAAAAAAGGAACGTACACCATCAAACAGTGCTGTAATCGTCATTCGTTTGTATGGAAGTATGATCGGCTAGTGTACCCTTAAGCGCAGGCCATACCGCCTGCTAGCGGGCGAGCGAGCGGGCGAACGACGCATCGTTTCACCTCATTTCATGCTTTGGTTCGCATCGCGAACTATCGAAAGAGCCGAATGAAGTGTAAAAAGGGCGTCGTTCGCATCGCTCGCCTGCCCGCCAGCTGGCGGTGTGGCCTGCGCTTTAAATGCGACAACATATATAGCGTGATTGGTAATTAGTGACCGATACTTAAATACGTGATTTTTTAGAAATATTTTTTTTATACTTATTCACTTTTATCACAAAATAAAACTTACGGAGCGGACTTGAGAGTCGCGTGGGTGCTCTGCCTACCCACTGTTGCACGGTTCGATAGTAATGAGACAGAGCGGCGCGGGGCGTCACGCGGCTAACAGCTGATAGGACAAAGACGCGCGCGCGCGAGTTTCATAATTATGGCTGTTGTGTTGGGAAATTTGTTTGTTATCATGAGTACAATCACGTGTATAAAGGGTGTAAATAGACCCTTAACGAAGCCGAAAGGCACTTGTTCTCCCCGTCATTGCGATCATTTTTTTGTTCTAGGCCATACCTGGGAACCTTCTCGTTACGGAGATATTGGGGGTCAAAGTTCCAACTTTTTCACAAGATTTTTTTTTAAAACAACTTTTTAAGGTTTTAACTTCACTATAATTGATTCCTTGATCCGTTTACTATTCAAAGCATCCATCAGCACTAAGTTTTGAGTGCGTTACATTGAGTTTTACCGTAAAACGTGATATTTCACCCCAAAAAAAAAAGTCGTTTCCCAGCAATAATTTTTGCGTAGAGTTACTTAGTTTGATGTATAGAATGCTTGGATGACGGCTTCGTGAAGGGTCTGTTTACACCCTGTATGTATCGGTCACTAATTACCAGTCACCCTACTTAGGTAACAATAGGCTCAAGCTCATTTCCCCTCGATAAGTGTGGAGTGACTTAACGTTGTTCGAGTGAATTTACAAGAAACTAATTGCGACTGAAAAGCTCTTTTCCTTGACTTATTCAGAATCTCGTTTCCATTCGCAGGTGTTCGGCGAATCCGTCCAAGGGCTATCAGAGTCCACGTCCGACGTATCAGTGTCGGCCAGCCCCTCGTGCGCGGAGGGCGCGTGGTGCGCGGCGCGACTTGCGCCTGCGCAGGAACACGCGGTGGACGCACTCGTCGCTACGCTCACTGATAAACTGAGGGACGGGAAGGTAAATGCATTTTTTTTTAAATTATGTCTGCCCAGAATACTAATACTGTCCCCGATGTGATAATTACAGTAAGTCGTGTTACTGGTGTTATGACATTTTTTTACAGGACTGTGATCCTTAAATCAAGTCCTCTAAGAAACATTTTTCTTTTTTTATATTTAAATTATTTACAAAGTTACGATAAGACTTACTGTAATTATGACATCGAGGGCAGAATGTAACTTCAAGTTTAGCATCTTCAGTAATCATTCATGTAGTCAGTGGCCCAAAAAAGTCTGACAGCCAGTCTTACCAAGGGGTATCGTAGTACCCAGTACTAAATGGCTTGTGGAGGTCTGATAGGCAGTCGCTCCGTGTAAATACTGGTATTCAGCTGCATCCGGTTAAGGCTTAGCACGCACTGCGATTAAACACCCGCGTTTAACCGCAGGTCTGAAATCGCAAAAAAATGTAACATAGCTTTCTATACAAGCGCACGCATTTGTGACTTTTTTCAGTGACTGATTTTAAAAACGCAACTTGTTACGTTTTTACCGCGGTTTGAAAACGCGCGGTTTTTTTGTTTCCCATAGTAACAGTACTGTGGCGCACGCACGGCGGTTAGTCGCATTCGGTTTTTATTGTATATTAATTTATCAAAAGTACCAATCGACATTCTTTAGAAATTATATTTATAATTAAAAACTTATCGGGATGTTGTCGCACGTCGTTGTACATTTTGCAAAAGAATCCTTTCAGATGTCTTTGATCTGTTAGTGCATGTACCCAGTACTTATGGCGGCAGCGTTGTTTACGGTTTCTATTTCTTAATTTGAAACCAAAGCCAGAACACACGCTACCCGCCAGAAATCCATGATGGTACTGAAATAAAATTAAGCAAAACGCCAGCCGCAGTGCGTGGTTGCATGCGGTTTTGCGTTTTCAGCTATTCCTAAACCGCTCGCGTTTATTCGCAGTGCGTGCTAAGCCTAAGACTGGAAGCCGACCCCAATATAGTTGGGAAAAGGCTAGGCAGATGATGATGAGTAATCATTCATGTATAAAAAGGTAAATACGAATGCAGAAAGCGTATTTTTTTTTTGACGAATCTCTGAGCAGTATGTCAGCTACATTAGAAGTTATGTTTTTTTTTTTATAGAACAACATAAAAATAATTCTTACGTGTAATGATTTTCAGATATCAGACATCGCGACCTCAAGCGTGATGGAGTTGTATGGTTACAAGATGACGTGTTTAGAACAGAGGCTGCATTCACACTCCGTAGCTTTACAGGTAAGCAAACATTTAAACTAAAAACTACCCAAGTGCGAGTGGGACTCGCGCATGAAGGGTTCCGTACCATCGAAGTAGGGGAGCTCCCTTTAATTTGTTGTTATAGCGGCAACAGAAATACACATTCTTGTGAAAATTTGAACTGCCTACCTATTACGGATTCTGAGATATAGCCCGCTGACAGACAGACGAGGCAGGCTTAGTAATACGGAGGGTAATGGTTACCCTTCCTAAAAATGGAAAGGAAAGTTATGTTAACATTTGCAATGAAGGCATAAAGGAAATGAAGCACTGGAAATTACGAATGAAGACATAAATCTCAACTTTACCGTGATACATATGATTTGTCATTTACCCTTGAATAAGAACCTAAGTTCTAACGCATTGGGGTTCTTATCTTAAGTCTTAGGGCCTTTTTATTGTCATGCGTGTTTGCGCCCGCGTGCAGGCCAGGCACGCATGCGTGCTGCCCGCAACCTATCGTATCACACATGTTTTTATTGTCATACGCGCCACACGCACGCGGCACACGGGCGGAGCGCGGGTGGCTCGCACGGATGCGTGCCGCCCGTGTGCGTGTGGCGAACCTTGACAGTCAGTGTTGTTTTTACAGTCAAGCGGGTCGCACGCAATTAAGTTAACTTTTTTTTTACATTCATTTTGACACTAGTTCTCTTCCTGGCGACACGCACAATACTTTAGTGGCGTGGCGAAAATAATCTGCTCTGCGTGCGGCCCGCAGCAAGCATGCGTGCCTGACCAGCAAGCGGGCGCAAACACGCATGACAATAAAAAGGCCCTTACTTCACCTAATGCTGGGTACAGGGTTGTCTCTGCTTGGGCCAATCTCCACGCTTCTAAACCAATAACGCAACAAATACGTTATGTGCATTTATGTTTATTTTGGTCAAAATGATGCTGTTAGATCGAAAATAAAACACGCGGCTGAACGCTGACCCCTAATGGATAATACAGGTCCAGGCGTAGTTTGGGGGTTAGGATCAGATTTGTGGCAATACACTCGTATGCTTTCTTATTGAGACTGACTTGTAACATGTATTTTTAAGTGTCAAATAAATATTTTTATTTATTTTATACTAGCTGTGCCCGGCATGCGTTGCAATGCACCTTTCCTTACCCTACCTACCTACTTCCCTACCTACCTACCTACCTACCCTGCCTACCTACCCTACCTACCTACCCTACCTACCTACCTACCCTACCTACCTACCCTACCTACCTACCTACCCTACCTACCTACCTACCCTACCTACCTACCTACCCTACCTACCTACCCTACCTACCTACCCTACCTACCTACCTACCCTACCTGCCTACCTACCCTACCTACCTACCTACCCTACCTACCTACCTACCCTACCTACCTACCTACCTACCCTACCTACCTACCTACCCTACCTACCTACCTACCTACCTGCCCTACCTACCTACCTACCTACCTACCCATTCATTTTAACATAATCTTTTTATAATATTATTTATTCATTTCACTTTTTAATTGATTAAAAAAAAATACAGACAAAAGTTTATTCCCCTTTTTAAATAGTTTACACAAAATACATTACTGAACGCATGCATAAATGTCAATCACAGTATTTGACAGGATGACAGGAGGAAAACAAATGTTTGACAGGTACGAAAAAAAGGAACCTAATTAAATGGAAATGATTCATTTTCATAATTATGTATTTGTCAAGTTTTTATTGTTTTTAAAATGTATTCTGCTATTCGGGGCGGAGACAAATCCAACGAAACAGAAACCATGAAAATTGATCCAGCAGATCTCGAGTTATAAGTGTTGTAACAAACCCGTCTTTGTTTTATATATATAGATTCTCCTTTATTCATTAATTAACATACATATTTTAACATTTTAAAATATTTAAAAAAAAAAACATATAGAAAACAAAATAGAATATATTGAAAAATAGTGGTCCGCCGGTATCGGGAGCAGGGTCCAGCTTCCGGTGGTTAGGGCTCCAGAGACAGGAACCTCCTCACAATGCGAGCCGTATCGAGGAGTACTGCCTTCTGAGTCAGGCCCTTGATCCAACCGCCTAAGGAGAGCCTCGAAAGATGGTCGTCGAGGCTCTTGGCCATAAGGCCATTGGCCGTATCGACAATCGGCACAATGATAGCCGAGTTCACATTCCACATGTCGACAACCTCGTGTGCCAAGTCGAGATATTTTATTATTTTGGTCAAAATCATGTTTCCAGGGTGCCAGCGAGCATATGGCGTCACTACAGCATGCGCTCGCGATGCTGCAAGCTACTAATTCCTCTCAACAAGATGTACTGTACACCACACAGATGCAGAATGAAAGGTAAATTATTCTCAGTTGTACTTATTCGCTATTTACACAGTGCAGTGCAGTTTTTGCATGGTAGACCGAATATTATCATCTTATTTTGCTTTTTATAAGTACGTAAAGCGATCGTACTACCTTTGTACGGTTTTAGATATTATAATATTATGATGCCTACAAAATAACATTTTTATTTCCTTTATTCATTTTACATCCACATTTTTGACATTTTTAAATATTAAAAAAAAAACCGTATAAAAAAACATTTAGGTGTCGGGAGCAGGGTCCAAGCTACCGATGGTTAGGGCTCCATAGACAGGAACCTCCTCACAATGCGAGCCCTGTCGAGGATTACTGCCATATGAACATTTATTATTAGCAAATTTTAAAACGATTTTTAATAATAGTCATTAAACTCGTCCGAAGATAAAGAAACTTCATCAGCAATTTAAAAAAAATCTTCTGTGTCATGCAAAAGTCCAATACTACCTACACGGTCAAAATGTATAGAACAGCTGATTAAAAAAAAATTGCCGATGATAAATTTCAATGTGGGGTGTTCAGAATGAATGATGTAAATATGTGGTAATCGTTGGCGCGTCGATGTCCTTCCACTTCGTATTTATTACTGACTGAAGAAACCAAGTAACCGTAATATGTTAACTAATATTATAATTACTACTCAAACTGCTCATCATTAAATAATAAACAGCGTGAATGAATTTCAAACACTAATCGAAAAGTATACATCATGAAGTATAACTGCTATTAACATTAAATTAGCACATCCGACTGCAATTTCTTATTATGTTAACATCACGATTCGTGAATACCTACAATCGCTTGATTTACGGTATAACGTAATAGACTAATGACCGCAATTCTGCTGTTTATCTACTTTTACTATAAATACCGGTCCTGTGTCGAATTTGAACGGTTAATTAGAACCACTGTGTATAAGCATCGGTGGTTTTGTGGTAGAATGCTCGCCTGCCACGCGGGCGGCCCGGGTTCGATTCCCGGCCGATGCAGTATCCTTTTTGTATTTATTTATGAGTTTTTAAAGCAAGATTATACATTTTTTCTTTGTAAAAGTCATAAATATAGTGGTGTTTTATTTCTAGACACAAGAAAACCATAGAGGATTTACATAAACAACTAGAAGATGCAGAAACAACGCTACGAGGTTTCAGGGCGAAGTTAGCCGCTGAGAAACTAGATAAAGAAAATCAGAAGGACAATCTACACAAGGAAATGCGCGCTCAAATGGCGGTATGTATTATAAAAAGTTTTATTGCGACTCCATTTTGCACCCAGAACTAAATATCATAAAATCTAATTATGCAAAATGCCTGAATAACTAATATTCATGTTTTTTTCAGTATCAGTTCCGCATCTTCACTATAAAAATCGGAATCTTTCATTACCCGACTGCCCTAGAAGGAGGATTAAGTTTTTATTCGTGAAAATAACTTCCAAGTTTTATTTATATGTATGAATTTTTCTATTTCAGAGTCTGGAAAGTGAAATGAAAGTCCGCGAAAGAGAATTCGAGGAGCGCCTGAAAGCGGCCGAAGCTGACAATAGGGCAATACAGAAGAAATTAGAACAACAGGTGAGATCTACATAAAGGGTGTAAAAAGACCCTTAACGAAGCCGAAAGGTACTTGTTCTCCCTGTCATTGCGATCATTTTTTTGTTCTAGACCATACCTGGGAACCTTCTAGTTACGGAGATATTGGGGGTCAAAGTTCCAACTTTTTCACAACTTTTTTTTAAAATACATGTTTCTAATGTAAGATTTTTACTTTAAACACCTTCACGATCCCCGTACTATTCAATCCATCCATCAGCACAATGTTTTGAGTGCGTTACATTGAGTTGTACCGTAAAACGTGATTTTTCACCCCAAAAAAAAAAGTTGTTTCCCAGCAATAATTTTTGCGTAAAGTTACTTAGTTTGATGTACAGAATGCTTGGTTGACGGCTTCGTGAAGGGTCTGTTTACACCCTGTATCTATAAAGCTAAAATTAAAAAAGATCATTTACCATAACATTTCGAGTGCTTTTCCGAATAAAAGCATGAAGGAGTTCTGTGTTACGTAAACAAATATTCTATTTGTTCAATGTTATGTATTGTGGTGTAAAAAAAACCCTTAACGAAGCCGAAAGGCACTTGTTCTGTGTTGGGAATCTTCTAGTTACGAAGATACTGGTGTAACTTTAAATATCTCCATGACCTTTGTCTATTAAATGTATACATCAGCACATTGTTTTGATTGCGTTACATTGAGTCCTACCGTGAACCGTGATTTCGTTTCCCAGCAAAATTTTTGCGTAGTTACTTAGTTTGATGTACAGAATGCTTGGTTGACGGCTTCGTGACTTAAGACTTCATGGCTACGCTATAAAACAAGGAACTCTTAAAGTTTTGCTAAGTTCACCAGCACGCATAGCATAACCATCCTAGAATCGAGTTTTGTCGGCGGAAGAATCGACAAAATGACAGGTTTCTTTTGATGACGTCTTTTTGTCGATTCTTCCGTCGACAAAACCCGTTTCTACGGTGGTCATGCTACGCGTGCAGGCTGCTGTTTCCTTGTAACTGCGGTGTATTAAAATAAAACAGTATGTTAACTACTATATTTTTTTCTCACAGACAAGTAAAAACAGCGAACTAGCGGGCGTGCTAATAAAGTTTGAAGAGCGAGTCAAACAACGGGACAAGAAGCTGGAGGAGGCAGCCGGCCACGACGCGGCGCTGCGGAGGGAGGTCGAACAGAGAGATACGGTAATTTCACTCGTTTAGTCGACATTTGACAGATTCTACTTTTGACATCATAGTCTACTTATGACAGATTCTTCATATGACAGATTCTATATTTGACAGATTCTATATTTGATAGATTCTACTTTTGACAGATTCTATATTTGACAGATTTTGAAAAAGTGAGACATGTAAAGGACACCTTGTGGAATCAAAAATAATACTGTTTTATAGTATTCACTATATTATTTATTGATAAGCCTAATTTGTTTTTATAATTAGTATTAAATGTTTGTATGATAATGTGTATGGTAATGTGCCCAAGAGACTGGCGGCGTTGCCACGTTGTATGGCAGCACTTAGCCTCTGGCTCTAGGAGTCACGGGAAGCTTCAAATAGGTGTTTCGAAATTTCCTTAAACAGGCTATGAGCACTCGGACCCCAAGGCCCCAGCGTTTCAACCCCAAACGGCTCGAAAATATAGTTACTACAAAGGTATATTTACGCCGCTTGGGGCTTCTCTGCAGCCACAGCGGCAGCGCCAGCTCAGCACGATGAGCTTGGAAGATGTGATGGCTCAAGAGTAACGACGCGCCTCACACTAAAGGCCTACCCATCTTCCAAAGAAACAACGACATGCCGTTCGGTCTTTTGCCATCGTCGCGTGCCAAGCCATGGCGTTCTAAAACATAGAACATAGTTCTAATAATTTTTAATTAATTATGTATGTAGTTAGTTTAATTATAATTAATAAAATTAATTTCATCCTACATTATTTATTGATACATAGTATTAAATGTTTGTATTTTAGTACTAATATTTTTAGAAACAGTCACAATTAACAAATTAACGTCAACATTATTTTTTAGTCAACATAATTACGTATAAATCACAGTGAAAACAACATAGGTATTTAAACAATCACATTGAAAAAAAAACGAAAAATTATTCTTATTTGTGAGTAAATAAAGATTAAAAATAAGAATTACAGGTTTATATATTTTTTTTTTAATCTTCGACCGATGTTTCACCGCTTTCAAGTTTCTTGACAATTTTGAAATTTTTGCGGTATCGGCGACGATTTCTTCACACAGATTGGAAGAGGCTATTATAATTGAAGGACTCAAACGGGACCATTGCCTCTTATAATTATTACTGAACTCTTGCATTTTATCGGTATGAACAGATTCCATTTTGCCCAAAATCAATTTACGCCCCTCTGAAATGTACTGGGCTGGTAGTAAGGGTAGGATGGCAGCCATTCTTACAATTCGTCTTTCTTCACTAGTCCTATTTACTTTTATTTCTATGGCTTTCTTCCACACAGCTCTTTGATAGTGGTAGTAGCATCCACTTACTTAGTAATACATTTGATTCAAAATAATATAATGATAATATTAGCACTATCATACAAACATTTAATACTAGTTATAAAAACAAACTATGCTTATCAATTAATAATATAGTGAATACTATAAAACAGAATTATTTTTGATTCCACAAGGTGTCCTTTACTTGTCTGACTTTTTCAAAATCTGTCAAATATAGAATTTGTCAAAAGTAGAATCTGGCAAATATAGAATCTGTCAAATATAGAATCTATCATATGTAGAATCTGTCATATGTAGACTATGATGTCAAAAGTAGAATCTGTCAAATGTCGACTAAACGATTTCACTATGTTCCTGGTTCCTGGTTTTATTGACATATTTAACGAGTTTAAAAGAGCTTAGTGAGCTTTTTTAGACCTATTCGACGAACTGGATGTCTTCCTTGAGAATTGGAAAGCAGTAGCTCAGAATGGTGACCACTGGAAGGAATGGAGGGAAGTCTTTGCTCAGCAGTGGGACAATATGGGCTAGCTATAATAATAATTTGAACACATTAATGTAAATTTTAATTTGCACCGGTAGGCTGGTCTGGTGACAAAAACGGGAAACACATCACAATTACTATTTCCGTAATATTTAAGTTTTTTTCAACGCGGTAGAAAATGTTGCCAGAGATAAAAACACACAGGGACTAGTGTGATGACAGCCAGTGCTGTCTGCGTATTTTCTTACATTTTAGTGTTTGCTTATTTTTTTTGGATATTAACTTTGGATTTATTTATGTCGAGAAATGAGAACAAAATCAGGAATTCAGCCAGTCTGTGGAATTCACTGCCGGCATTTCTGTTCCCCGATCCTTATAATCTAGATCTCTTCAAAGTTCGAGTGAATCGTTTTCCTCTAGGCAAGCGTGCCCCACCCTAGGCCGCATCATCGCTTCACATCAGGCGAGTTGCGGCCAAACGCAAGCCTATTTAGTATTTAAAAAAACAGTCGTCGCTCTACAAACTTGCTATATACATGCCGAAATAAGTAGGCGGAATATGCTGAACTATTGTGTACCCGTGTGTGTGTTGTAAAATCTGTAAAATACCATATTTCAAGCAAATAAATGAATCTGAATCTGAATCTATACTAGATGAACCATATCAACAGTAGCCAATTGTAAGCCAACGTCGGGCACTACCTAGTTGCCGCTGTTTGCTGATTTGGGGGGTTACCATGACGTCGTAAATAGTAGATTATACAACAAGTGAAAAAAAAGGGAATTTAATTCGAGGTACTAAGTTGGATCCCGAGAGCAGCGAAGGATTCTAGAGTAGAATCCCGAGCGTAGCAAGGGATTCTAGAGTAGAATCCTGAGCGGAGCGAGGGATACAAGAACCGAGATGATTTTTTTTTTCACGAGTTGTGTACTCTACTTTTTACCATTGACTGCGAGAGAATAAATAGAAGTATAGTATTTATATTTCTCGTGGGTTAATAATACTAACCACTCGGGTCGATCTTAAAGATTAAGCCGGGCTTGCCAAGGTCGTGGATGGGTGACCACTAATTCATTAAATACAGAGTTTCCTCCGTGCCTCAGAAAGTATGTAAAGCCGTTGGGCCGGCTGTCATTTGTAGTTCTTTGACAGTCGTTACAGGAAGTCAGTGGCCCGAAAGTCTGACAACCAGTCTTACCAAGGGGTACCGTATTACGCATCCAGTGCTAACTGGGTTGTGTTCTGGGTCAGATAGGCCAGGAAGGAATAGGCTAGGAATTTTAAAATACTGATATTCAGCTGCATCCGATTAGCCTGGAAGCCGACGCCAATAAACTTGGGACAAGTGTAGGCAGATGAGTATTTATCACATTTGATTATATAATCGGTAATTTAATAAGAGAAAAAAGGATTAATAATATAAACATTAAAAATGTAGGTATAGTGAAATTAGAACAATTTTCGAAATTCAGTTCGTACGTTTTATTTATTTTTTGTTCATAATTCGCGCATGTTCCAAATTCAAAAAGTCTTTATTCACTCAGTGAGTAAAAGAGCGTTTTATTCACTGTTATCGATGAATAAAATGCCCTTTTTCGAGTGGCAATGGTAAAAATAGTATTGTTATATTCTTATTAAGGGATGGAGTGTGATGTCTTTCAACCTTAGCCTATTTGGCGTACCCGTGAGAGACAATAAAAAAAAATAAGTTTTAAGTTTTTTTATATTTTGTTATTTCTGTTTTTATGTTGTATGCACTTGTGGCATGTACTAAATATACATATTTTATTTCTTAACTGGTTTTGAAACCCTATTCAATTAAAATCTCATGTTTCAGATATCTGATTGGTTGTTGTCATTGTGGTCAGCTAATTACAACATTCAGCCATGTTTATTTTACCATTTTTTTTATTTTATTATAAGACAGTTTCTTTTGCAGTGATACATTGTTTGCAGAGGAAAAAACTGACTGCTAAAAAATACAGTTTGATATCACACATTTTATTAAAATTCGATTTTTCCTGCAGACAATAAAACAGCTAGAGAAGACAGTCCTGGAACGAGAGAACCGCCTGTACCAGCTCACGACACAACTAGAAGAAATGAAACGCGTGCAAGAGATGGTGGCCAAGTTGATGAGCAAGAGTACCAACTCCAACAGCGTGGGGAGCTAGCATCAATCGTGAGTAGAATTGTATGCTCTATTTATACAAAGGGTGTAAAAAGACCCTTAACGAAGCCGTTAACCAAGCATTCTGTATATCAAACTAAGTAGGGATGGAATGGTGTGGAGGGATTTTACTGTAGATGGAAACACGTGTACCAGCTGCCGTGATTTGAATTATATTATGCCCTATTGATGGGACATATAGGGATCGGAATGGCATGGTGGGAATATACTGTAGGTGTTATAGAAACGCGTGAACCTACTACTGGGAGTAGAATTATATGCTCTATTTATTGGATTATAGGGATTGTAATAGTGTGGAGGAAATGGTCGCGAAGATGTCGAGCAATAGTGCCACCTCGAACAGAATAGGGAGCTAGCTCCTACTGAGTAGAATTATATGCTCTATGCGTAGGGAAATAGGGTTGCCAATGGTGTGGAAATGAGACCAGCATGGCCATCTAGCACCTGTCGTGAGTAGTCCCCCCATCTTCGACGTGGCCTGCCGCGACCCCGCTTCACTGTCACAGAGCACGAGTTTCCTGCTTTATTGTCCACAGTTTGTTGCATTACGTTACATCTCTTATAAAAGTTAAATCATTTTGTTGCAGATCGTCAATCAAGTCAAAATCGGCGGGACCAGGGATCTCAACGACATTACAACTAGACAATATTTTATACTAATATTATATCCCACATAACGATAGATTTTAATATTATTTTACAAATGTTTTTCATATTGCGTATATGAATGGGCTGAACTATGGAATGTGAACAAATTGATGATGTTTATTGTATAGATCATATTTTAATGTCGGACTAATAAAATTATGAACATGTCGCATGTGTTTTATTTGGACGTACGCCAGATGGTATTTATTGTCAGCAAAAATGGCTTACTTCCCCACTATTTAACTTTTAGTTGTATGAAGAATGGAGTAAAGTACTTCATCCCCCATAGAAAAGGGAGGATCCTCGGACCAGACGAGTATTGTGTCTGGTGGGCTACTGCCCGACAGTTGTTGGTTTTTTTATATATATTATAGTCGTAAGTCTCAGATAACTTTTAAATAAACCAAAACAATATACACCGTGACTTTTAGTCGTCTTACAAAGGTGGCCCGACATAAAATCGTTCTAGGCGCGGTTTTTTTTTTTACCTACCGTAATGTTGTTTACGTGTCAAACAGGAGAATATACAAACCTACCCAGCGCTTGAGTCCAATAGATCATCGCTCACAACAGGGTGTTTTAATATTGAATAATATTTTTATTTTTAAATGATTAAAATCCCATAAATACCTATTTTTTTATGAATGCTTAGTAGTCTTTGGATACATGAAGTGTTTTTTTTATACATATAATATTATCTTGTTACAATTCCTAAGACGACCCACTGACCCTGATTAAAAAACGCCCGAGCAATCGTTCGTAGTCTCGCTAGAAAACAACAAATTCTGAGCAATTCATAGATAAAAATATCTTATCCCATCCTGACCTCTACATACGCCACAATACCCCTATACTAAAACTCTAGACTAGCAAGACCCGCTTATCTCAATACAAGCCTAAAATCGGTGAAAATAAACTTAACATGGCGATAAGAAGGCCGATGACGTCACCAGTGTTCCGTCAGAGTGACCTTGAACTTGGGAGACGTAGCTGTTAGGGACGAGTTACACTACTTCGGAATGCTCAGAAACGTGGCTACGGGATGCTGGATACACAGGACAAGTATATTGTTTAGTCTTAGTTTTAATTATATTATTTAACTAAGTTTATTATATTATACTTATACGTTTATTTATTTATACTTATATACTTAATCTTACTAATATTATAAAGAGGAAAAATTTGTATTTTTGGGTGTATGTTTGTAATGAATAAACTCAAAAAGTACTGTGCCGATTTCAAAATTTTTTTGACCATTGGAAAGCTACATTATCCCTGAGTAACATAGGCTATAATTATTTTATCCCAAAATGTTTAAAAAATAAATGTCCACCCGTGCAAAGCCGGGACGGGCCGCTACTATATAATATTATAAAGCTGAAGAGTTTGTTTGGTTGAACTCGCTAATCTCAGGAACTACAGGTTCGAATTGAAAAATCTTTAAGTGCGGGATAGCCCATTTATCGAGGAAGGCTATATAAAATCACGCTACGACCAGCAAGAAGCGGAGCATCAATGAAAAATGTTGCAAAAACGGGTAAAAATTGTATTTTTATAATATTCGTCTCCGGCGTGCGCTGGTCTTTAGGCTCCTAGCAGCCACTGAGCCACCGACGGTATCGTACCTCAGCGTATCCCCGTTAAGGATTTCTGTTTTTCCAATGGGTTATGGGATCCAGTAAGTACCTTCTCCTTGGGTTGGTTAGGTTTGTTTATTGTTCATAAACGAAAATCAATACATATTCGTATCTTACGTAATGTTTATTTGCATTACAAATGGCAGGCAATGGGTTAAAAGCTTCTTGAAAGCCTCTGCTAATGTTATTATTACATCTGTGATTATTTTAGGTCGGTAGATAGCTACTTAATATAAAACATTGGTAATTTAAGTAGGCAGAAGCTTCTCTATCGGAAATGACAGACAGCCGAAATCACGAAAGTAACTCTGAGACGAATACGAAGACGAAAGACATAGGTAATTTCGTTTTTAAGGCGAAGGGTAACCGACGGGGCCCTATTACTAAGCCTCCGTTGTCCGTCCGTCTGTCTGTCCTTCTCATGATCCGTAATAGATAGACAGTTGCCGCTATAACAACAAATAATAAAAATAAATTAAAAACTCAAGGGGTTCCCCTACTACGATGGTTCGGGACCCTTCACGCGCGAGTCCGACTCTCACTTGGCCGGTTTTTTTTAATATTAGTAGGCATGGAATATGTAGGCAGAAGGTAAGTAGGTATCTTAAAAGAATTGGGTACGAAAATACTTACATATGGACTGTTAAAACCGTGCATAAGTAAAACTGTTAAACGCACAGCTTGTCGTCTATAGACCGACCGCTTTAATGAGTCCTCCGCCTTGTCCCATCAAAGGCACATTAAGCGTCCACAAAATCCTAACAATATCCCACAGGTTATTTGCTTTAAAATAACCATAATCCACGTAGGTTCGATACTAATTGAACCAATACGTGATCAACCTTCAGAATATTTCATTTAAATTGATACCTTCGCGATGACTCATTAAAGCGGTCGGTCTATAAATAGTAGCATTTTTTTGAGAAGGTTACACCCGTATCTATTAACAATTCAAAGTGATTACCGACTTAAGTAAAAGTAATTGCTTAAATAACAACAACACATAACATAACATCACGCCTGTAATCCCCGAAGCGTTTAGGCAGAGGTGTACCTAATAGGTAGATAAGTAATTAATAAACTTAGGATATGATTTTTATTCTGTGTTAAGTGGGTAGTTGCTTGAAGTTAGAACTGTCGAGTTAGAATTCTTAGCTTTGTTTTCTTCGACGGTTCATACTTCGTTGAAATTCTTGTGTATTGCTTAAAAATGGTTGCAGGAATTATTAAAACTTAAGTAGGTAACTACTTTAACTTGACTAAAGTTAAAGTCAGCATCATCATCTGCCTAGCCTTACCCAAATGTTGGGGTCGGCTTCCAGTCTTACCGGATTCAGCTGGTTACCAGTATTTTACACGGAGCTACTGCCTATCTAACCTCCACAACCCAGTTAGTACTGGGTAATACGAAACCCCTTGGAAAGACTGGTTGTCAGACTTTCGGCCACTGACTACCTGCAACGACTGTCAAAGATCTACAAATGACATCCGGGACCAACGGCTTAACGTGCTTTCCGAGGCACGGAGAAAACTCGGTATGCAGTGGGTTTGTATCCATCCACGGACCACCCTTGGCAAGCACGGCTTAACCTAAAGATCGACCCGAGCGGCTGTTATTATTTAGCCACGAGCTCCTCCTCCTTTAACTAAATATAAGGTAGACTTAAATGGGGGTCTGCCTGTTTTAAAAACAAAGGTCTAGCGGTCATTAACTGTAGGTAAGCAATCAAGGAGTTTTAGGTCATTTTTTTTACCCTTAAATCTAAAATACCTCAAACGATGAGTGTGAATCGACCTGTACACGCGAAAACAGACTGCCAGGGGCAGACATTCTCTTTTGCGTTGTACAGTCGCTAGGAAAAATGTTTGCATACATTTTTACATAAGTATTTCTTTAAGCGGAGCTCGTGTCTATTGTTACTTATTATGACTCATGTACATAATATATATTACCTACATTTTTATTGTAATAAAATGAAATGAAAAATTTTCGTTGATATTATAAGTGAAACAAGACATTATGAAAATAACATTTTATAGTCGGTAGGTAAGTATTATTCATCATTAGACAGGAAACTGCCTCACTGGTCTCTTACTACTAGGCGGAAACGTGATGCTGAAGACCTGGGATTGATCCTGGAAGTATTCTTGAATTTTTCCATTGGGCTCCAGTTACAATTTTTGCCCTGTGACTATGAGCAGATTTACGTTTTGTAACTTAGAACCTAACTGGCGAAATATACGCGTAGGTACGTTACCTATTTTAGATAGCCCTTATGTATCGACCAAAAAACACAGGCCTGATTTTTTTGTTCTAAAGGATAGTGGACAGAAATGTATGGGCGGCGCACCCACGGCCGCCACAGCTTAGACTACTTTTGTTTGGAAGGTATCACAGCCATGTTTCTCTGTGCCAAAGCGCATCAAATTCTGTCCCAGGGTTCTCTATTTATTTCAAGTGAAACTTACCGGGCATTATTGAAACAAACCTAACCTAACCTTTTTTTTTACTTTTGAGAATCTTCAATGTATGTTCTAAATACTGTCCTTCTGTTGGGCATAGTTCTCCTCCATAGGTTTGAACACTTTGAACCCTGAAGATCTTTTATACAAAAAAAAGCATTGCTGTTATGTATGAGATTTACTCTGATGTCACAACTCTTTTTATAGCCGCAAATACTCTATGTACTCTTTAAAACTGTCATGTCACTTTATCAACATGATTGGAAACTAAGCTAAAAATTACCCGAATATTTTTTTTTTAATATACTTAACCCTTTTTTCCTCACCAGTACCCATTCACTTTAGTCACCCGAACGCTGTGTCATCTTCAACGTCAGCACCATAGACACAGCTTACGCAGTAGACACGTAGGTCACATCTGGTTGTTCTGAATCTGCCACACCTACGAACTTGACACCATGACCTTCGCAAGGGCGACGGGAAGGTCAGGGTCAATGTGTTTTGGGTTAAAAAGGGTAATTTTTAGACTTTGTTTATAAGTTATTAGAATGGAATAGGTCTTTATTTGCTTAGAATGTAGGTACATAAAAATAAGTTGTTAAATTATATAATAGGATCAAAGTACAGATGCCAGCATATCAAGCTGATACAATCTGTCACTTTACTTTAAGACCAAATCAAGGGTGTAAAATAGGGTGGAGCGTTTTTTTTTTTTTTTGATTTTTGAAATGGCGGATAGCGGGAAAGTTGCATCTTGGTATCAGGTTTAAAACTTATTATGGGGACATTCAAATTAAATTAGTGGAAGTACTGCCCCAAGAACTTTGAAATTTTTTCAAAAAAGGAAAAAACTAGGTCTAGAGAAAAATAAAATAAAAATTCCACGGAGTGTTTTTTAATAAAAATATTACACATAGATGTTTAACAAGATGTGACAAAACTAAAATAAACAAAAAAATATAATAATTAGAATTAGTTCTTACAATATAGGAGTGACAAAATAACAAAATTTATTCAATTTTGTACTCCTTTTTTGTATTGAACGCGGGCATTATACGACACGACTCCAACTTATTTCTAATCCAGCCTTCCCTTCTTACCGGTCCACAGACTGCTGAGCAAGATTCTGTCACTAATTTTATGCATCTTTCGGTTGCTTGAGTGTGACATGGGATCTCGCGAAAAACTGATATAATTTCAGAATCCACTTTATGGTAATCTGCCAAGGCTTCTAAAATCACTTCGGTAGGAATCGTTTTGGTAAGAGGTGGTTCCGTAGGGTTTTCCCAATATATGAGATCTGGAAAATCTTGTGCATCAAAATTGAACTGTGGTAATTTAAATACACGCAAAGGAGTAAAGCCAGTAGAGCGATCACGTATCTTTAAAATTCTTCGAAGGGCAATTTCTCTGATATGTTTTCGATCGTCCGCTAACATGGCAATTAATATATTTTCACAGTGGCCAAAATACCCATTTCGCTGTATCACGGGATCTATCACCTGTTTGAGACTATCTGGCAGGTATCGTGATAGTTTAATTGTATCAAACAAATGTTTGGCTCCATAAATGCAATGCGGCTGAGTTTTAATACGGAACCACATAGGAGCGTAGACTTTTATCACGAACTCCGACAATATTTTCAGATTATCAGATGGGTTTTCGGTCGAAACGTAGAGCCGCAGAATACTGTTTGCCGTAGTAAGCCACCTTGAGTGACATATTTTGCCAGGCTTACGTTTAGCCAAACTTTCGTCACACTGGCCTATATTGATTGCTTGACACATTTCTAAAAGATATAATTGGTCCGTGCTCAGATCGTTACGGGTTTTCGTTATGTCTGGCAAACAACATGTTAAGGCACTGAATGATTTGACTGGTAGGCACTCACAATTATTTAGTGTCTTTCCTATTGGACCACTAAAACTTTTTGGGCCCGTGGTAGAACCGTCTAAATGTTCAAAAAGATGTCTTAAAGTTAGTTCGTTTGCATGCAATTGACATACCAGCCATTGTAGTGGACGTTGCAGCTTGCTTTCAAGCAGTTTTATAATTCCAGCTTTAGCTCCAGTGTGTAGCAGTGTTAGGGTTTGTAAATGAAACCAGATAGGAAGAGTGATGAACTGAATATATTTCGTTCAACTTACTCTGCTTAAGTAATATTTATTACGCGCGAGATAGTCCATGTTCCAACCAACCATGTCCATCTGACCAATCAGCGCTCAGTACTAGTGATGTAGCACACCGTAGCTCCGAGGTATCGTGGGAGAAAAGGACAAGTAGCTGTGCGAGCGAGATGGATGCGCGTAAATATTCCCGTCGCCGGCGCGCGAGTAACAGTGGGAAACAAGTGTTCGTGCGGCGTGCTTGTCGACGCGCGGGCACTCACAGTATCCCCCGCTAAGCGAAGCGTACGGTTGGCTTGCTCACTCTGCCGGCTCGTGTCACGTACGGTTGATGCGGAACGGCAGTACTTGTCGTCGTGGGGTCGTCCTCTGCGAAGATGTATGCAGGCTTGAGTCTGTCTAGCGACACGACTGCCTCCCGTTGCGGTAGCTGAATTTTGAATGCCTTCTCGTATCTTTGCAGAACTGGGTATGGTCCATCGTACGGCGGCGTTAGCGACGGTCGCACAGTATCGTTGCGCATGAAAACATGTGTGCAGGTAGCTAGGTCCTTGTAGATAAATGGCCGAGCCGTGTTTCTAGCGTCGCGCCGTGCCGGTGCGAGTGACGTCATCGTGTGGCTTAGGCGATGTACGAAATCTTCTTCACTCATATTCGTCGTAGGTGCGGGTACGAAGAAATCAGATGGGACGCGTAGTGTAGACCCATACGTCATGAGCGCTGGACTGTAATTATTGTCTTCACGCAGCGCTGTGCGCAGTCCCAGTAGCACTGTAGGTAGTTCTTCGCTCCAGTTAGTTGTTGCGCCCCTTGCCATGAGTGCAGCTTTGAGTGTACGATGCCATCGTTCAATTTGCCCGTTCGCTTGCGGATGGTATGCAGTGGTGCGTATTCTCGTAATGCCAAACCTCTTCATTAGCGAGTCAAACAGTGCGGACTCAAACTGCCTGCCTTGGTCTGTTGAGATACGTAACGGGCATCCAAATCTTGCTATCCAGTTGTCGTACAGTGCTTTGGTGACAACTTCCGCTGTTATTTCACGTACTGGTACAGCTTCAGGCCACTTTGTGAATCTGTCGATCATCGTTACACAATATCGATAGTCGTATGATAGACGGAGAGGACCGACTATGTCGATGTGTACGTGTTCGAAGCGCTGGGACGGTGGAAAATTCCCCAACGGCGTGACGACATGTCGGTGTACTTTGGCTCGTTGACAGCTGATGCAATTCTTGGTCCAGGTGGTGACATCTTTGTTTATTGATGGCCAAAAGAATTTGGATGTCATTTGTTTCCTCGTAGCCCTGATACCGGAATGGCAAAGATCGTGCTGCGCTTTGAATGCTGCGTAACGATATGCCGCTGGTAAGTACGGGCGAGGCGACGTGGTTGAGAACTCGCACGTGATTGGTCGCTGTTTATCCGGTGTGTCGATGTCAACAAACTTCAAGTTTGACCGTGATTTTAATTGTTTCAGCTCTTCATCTAGTTGCTGATCTTGGGACAACTGGTCGTAATCGAGGCATGACTGACAGTTTATCTCTTCTAATCGTGACAGCGCGTCGGCAACTGAGTTGTCCGCTCCTTTCACGTAGACGATGTTTGTGCAAAACTGACTGACGAAATGTAGTTGACGCTCACGTCTCGGCGTGTCACTGCTACTTTGCGGTCTTGAGAGTGCGTATGATAATGGCTTGTGGTCCGTGTAGACGGTGACGTCACAGCCTTCGATGAGTCTTCTAAAATGCTTGACAGCCATGTATATCGCTAACAGCTCGCGATCATACACGCTGTAGCGGCGTTGTGTAGCACTCATAGCTTTGGAATAGAAAGCCAGCGGTTTCCAAACATCCCTCTCACGCTGTTGAAGTACTGCACCGATGCTGTGGTCTGAGGCGTCAGTCATGATGCAGAGCGGGGCGCCGGCGATAGGATGCGTGAGTGTCATAGCTTCCAAAATGCTTTGACGGCACTTTTGAAAAGCTTGTTCAGCGGCCGGTGTCCAGTCAATCGGTGTCTTGTCATTTTTCTTTGAGTTATGCAGATATTTGTTCAGTTCTTTCTGCATGTCAGCTTGATGTGGTAAACAATCCCTGTAGAAGTTTAACATTCCAAGAAAACGACGCAGCTCAATGATAGTCTTCGGTTGAGGGTACTTTGAAATAACTTGCGTGCGCTCTGGTGTTGGTTTTATTCCATTCGTTGTCACTTCATAACCGAGAAAGTTGATTGTCGCCTTTGCAAACTCGCATTTTTCAACGTTGAGCGTAACACCATATTTGTTCAGGCGCTCGAGTATTTGATGCAGAGTGATTTTATGTTTGTCTTCGTCTTCTGTGTATACGAGGATATCATCAACAAAGGAGTAGCAACCTTCTATGCCGCGTAGTACTTCATGCATGAATCGCTGGAAAGTTTGACTTGCGTTGCGTAGACCGAAGGTCATGCAATTGAATTCAAATAGGCCGAAAGGTGTTATGATTGCTGTTTTCTTAGCATCTTCTTTACTAATGGGTATCCTGTAGTAAGCCATTCTGAGGTCCAGTTTTGAAAAGATCTTCTTGCTATGCAGCTGATAAGTGAAATCTTGTAAGCGTGGGATTGGATATCTGTCTGGTAATGTAACAGCAGTTGAGGCGTCTGTAATCACCACAAACTCGCAGGCTTCCATCTTTTTTCTTCACCACGTGGAGAGGACTGGCCCATGGGCTTTTTGAAGGTTGGCAAATTCCCATTTCCATCATTCGCTCGAACTCTTCTTTAGCCGCTTTATACTTATCGGGCGGGAGGGGACGCGCTCGTGCAGAAATGGGCGCTCCCGTTGTCTCAATATGATGTACGACGTCATGTTTTGCAGGGGTTTTCAGTGACATCGGGCGGAGAAGATCTGGATACTGATTTAAAATATCTTGATATATCTGATTCTTGCCGAGCATGTAAACAGCTTCCTGGGTTGATGGCACTTCCACGGCGTTTACTGACAGATCGGTAACTTGGTCGATGAGCTTCTTGTGATGCAGGTCGACCAGCAGTTTGTAGTGTCGGAGAAAGTCTGCACCGAGAATGGATGTTTTCACGTCTGCAATAACGAATTTCCAACGAAAACGTCTTCGGAGGCCGAAATCCAGTTGTAAATCTTTCTCACCATAAGTTTCTATTGAAGAACTGTTTGCAGCGTAAAGTTTGTAGGCGCTTGGTGTATATTTTTTCTTGTGAATCGGAGTGGCGGCCAGAACGGAGATATCAGCACCGGTGTCTACGAGGAAACGATGTGAAGTGTTGCGTTCGTAAACACACAGGCGATTACTTGCCGTTGTAACACCGACGTCCGCCACCGTCGATGTTTCTCTTAGTTTTCCTGTTTCTGTTGGTTCCTTTTTGCACATGGTGACACACAACGTCTTGCTCGGTCACCAAACCTGTAGTGGTATATACATACTCGGTTTGCGTCGTTCTGGTATCTCGCTGACTTGGATCTTGAACGGGAACGAAAAGGACGACGATAACGGTTTCTTCCGCGGTCTCGCAGTTCGGATATTTCCAGTGTCAGCTTTTCTATTTGCTTTGACAGTACTTGTATTTGAGCTGACATAACTTGCTGATTGTCTGCCGAGGTAGACGGTTGAGACGATGAAACTGCTGCGATGTTGCTGCCCTCCGTATATTCCATCATCTTGTCAGCCATTGCGGCTAACATATCAAGTGACGAATCTGTGTTCACTGACAGTACCACACGAACTTGCGCTGGCAGGTGATTTATCCATTCAATTTTTATTCCGTCTTCCGTGATCATATTTCCACCAAGTTCACGCATGCGCCTGAGAAGTTGCGATGGCTTCTGGTTTCCTAACTCCAGACCACTGATGAGGTTCTTGAAGTTTTTAACCTCGGAATCTTCGTAAACGGAGATCAGGCGCTGTTTTAGAGCTGCATATTTTCCACTTTCTGGTGGTTTTACCAAAATATCAGTAAGATGACGCAGATCTGTAGTTTGTAGCTGCCCGAGAACGTAGCGGTATTTATTCTCATCGCTGGTTTTCTGTGGGTCCACGATTGCTTCAAACTGTATGAACCACATACGGGGATATTCACGCCAGAATGGAAGTAGCCGCGACTGCACGGAGATAGCTGCTAGGTCAGAAGGTGCACTAGAACTTGTTTCTGGCTTCGGTTCCATTTTTCAATCTTCACTGTAAGTCGGGGTCACCAAATGTAGCAGTGTTAGGGTTTGTAAATGAAACCAGATAGGAAGAGTGATGAACTGAATATATTTCGTTCAACTTACTCTGCTTAAGTAATATTTATTACGCGCGAGATAGTCCATGTTCCAACCAACCATGTCCATCTGACCAATCAGCGCTCAGTACTAGTGATGTAGCACACCGTAGCTCCGAGGTATCGTGGGAGAAAAGGACAAGTAGCTGTGCGAGCGAGATGGATGCGCGTAAATATTCCCGTCGCCGGCGCGCGAGTAACAGTGGGAAACAAGTGTTCGTGCGGCGTGCTTGTCGACGCGCGGGCACTCACAAGTGTTAACGGCGGTTCCGTCACAACCAATAGCCACTATTTTTGTCAAACAAAATGAGTTTTCCACAAAAAACGAAAATAACTTATTGGTTATTGTTCTAGCATTCCCAGTCTTTAAGGAGATGTGGCCCAAGTACTTGGACCCCGGCTCTTTCAAAATGGTTATATGTTCTTCAACTATGACTCTCCTTCTATCGTCTTCTTGAACTAATGTCTTATCCTTTCTGCCATCAAACGAAATACCAATATTATCTTGAAAGTCAGTCAAACTTTTCTCTATTAAAGATTTTCTTGTCTTCGATCGGACTCGGCGAATTTTGGACCGATCAACAATATTATTCGTGTTTTCATTTGTCACTAAACCAATATCTTGGAGCGTGGCAGAGACTATGGCAGCACCAGCCCTATCAGAAACTCCGAAACGATCCAATGTTCTTGCAACTGCCTCATACGACGTTCCTGGTAGCACTGAGATACTTGGCGTGGATACAATAGAAGATGTCGACGGCATGACATTTATAGTTTCACAGCTTCTTTCAGTAGTTATCTCCGTAGAAGAATTTGATCGTTCAATAGTAGGTTCTTCGTTGATTGTCGCAGTCTGCAAATGTAGGTTTTCGCAAGGTATGCGTTTTGCTTGCCTTTAAATTTTTTTCTCAATCTTCTTGGTAGTTACTAAATCTATTGAGTCAATAATCATTTTTCTTTCTCTTCTTTGATCAGTCAGGAAATCTCTTTCTTGAATCGGTATTTTTCGGTCTTTTTCACACGTACATGTAGCGTAGGACAAACATTTGCAGGAAGCAATGTCAAATAACTTTTTACTGTCGTTTTTGAATTGTTCTACCTTACGTAAATAATTTTCATTATTTTTTCTACCTTGGTAAGGTTTTAAAATTGAGCGGTATTTGTCGTGAAATGCTCTTATCCGAGCTGTTATAGTACGATGCTCTATAATGGGAATAGAAGCTTTCTTCCAAATCGTCTCGATTTCGGTAGCAACAATTGCCGATGTATTTTTGACAAGATCTTGACGTTTTTGTGTACTTTGGGTAAGAAATATGAAGTACCTTATGACATCTTCGTAAGTAGGCAGCATATTCTTGGGTAATTCCCTTCCTGATGTAAACACATATATAGGACACCTATTCCTACTTCTAATGGTTTTTTTGGAAAAATATTTTACATACGTAATGCTTAAACATATTGGCCACTTTTAATAACCCCGCAAAAAAGGAATTCCAAAAAAAATTTTTTTTCATACATTGAGCGCTCCACCCTAGTAAAAAGACTCTTAACGAAGCCGAAATGCACTTGTTCTCCCCATCATTGCGATCATTTTTTTGTTCTGAACCATACCTGAGAACCTTCTAATTACTGAGGTCAAAGTTCCAATTTTTTTCGATTTCGATGACCCGTTTACTATTCAAAGCATCCATCAGCACTAAGTTTTGAGTGCGTTACATTGAGTTTTACCGTAAAATGTGATTTTTCACCCCAAAACAAAATGTCGTTTCCCAGCAAAAATTTTTACGTAAAGTTACTTAGTTTGATGTACAGAATGCTTGGTTGACAGCTTCGTGAAGGGTCCGTTTACACCTTGTATAGCTCTCAGACCGCGCTTTTGAACTTTATAATATTCTTATAAGCCTTTAATTTATGATGGTCAGGAGCTAAAGTTTGGTAGGGTAAACTACTAGGTTTTACTTCTCAAAGATCTGCTTATGCTTTGTTATGAGCAATTAGCTTCTGTTACTGATTGGCAGACTTCATAGCAACTCAAAAGTGCCTGAAATTGGTTAAGTTTGAAATATGGTTCGTTTATAAACAAATATTAATGACTTGAAAGTGAGGCTACTTACATAATTTTTGAGACAGGAGCTGCGGTCTGAACAATCTTTATTCAAACTTATTTAGGTGTAGGTACGATTCCAATTTGAAAAATTTCATTTAGAAGAATCATTTACCGTAATCCAATACTTGTTACTTACTACCTAGTAACAAATCGGTCTGTCTCGTGTCACACAGCCGCTTGTCAGGTCACATTCGTGTGTCCAAAAAATTGTTCGTGATCAAAAATGTTTGTATGAAAATATTGCCTATGTCCGCTCTAGTAAGTCTTTTAATAAGATAGTGGATCGATTGACTTTTTAACATGAAATTACAAACTTACTCTAATCAAAATCATAATTGTAACTTAGGTACCTACTTACTAAAAACAAAAAAGAACACAACATCACGCCTGTAATCCCCGAAGGGTTAGTCAGAGTTGTATCTAATAGTACACCCACATTTCTGTTTAAATCCCTAATAGGGGGCGAGCCTATTACCATCAACCGGGCCCAAATCCAGACTCCGTGGTTGCTACTGATGGAAAAAACCAATAACACTTTGCTCAACCTGGGAATCGAAACCCAGGACCTCATTTTTTTTTTCTCTTTATTTAAGGGGCTTGTTCATTTTGAAGATGTCGCCCAGGACCTCATGCTATGCAGTCGCGCTTGCGATCACTGGACCAACGAGGTAGTACCTACTTAATTTATTTACTTACTTAAAGGTAGGTAATTACAGACACTTCTCTTCATATTCAATTTCAACAAAGAAACTTCGAGCAGAGCTACCTAATCGTGATAAAATAAAACGATTCATCTTATTTTCTCCGTGAAAATGATAAATTGCTTTCGGAACAGAGTAAATTAAAACCTAACTAGGTCCCTGGACTTACGCGAACTCATTTGGTCTGTCTGTTGACAGGACGAACGATTTGTCTAGTTTTTCAGCCTAGGACTGTTTGTTGTTTTAACACCTGCACGCGTAGCATGACCGGACGCTTGCTGCTGTGCTCTGACTCTGCGCGTAGTTCCTCCCTCTGCGCTCTCGTTCATTCGTAGTTCGTTCACTTTCGGCGCTTGCCAGAGACCAAAAAGTCTGACAACCAGTCTTACTAAGGTTTATCGCATTACCCAGTACTAACTGGGTTGTGGAGGTCAGGCAGTCGCTCCATGTAAAGTATTAGTATTCAGCTGCATCCGGTTAGAGTGGAAGCCGACCCCAATATAGTTGGGAATAGGCTAGGCAGATAATGAGGACGTGGCAGGACGATGGTATGTACGCGACTGGCGAGCCCGGCACTGACGTTCAGCTATTGCATCGCTAGGGTCGCTTCAAGACCTTCGGCGTCAGCCAAAAGAAGCCTATTCTGGCCAAAAGTGGACATTTTGATCGAAGTTGGCCGAAGCTGAAACTTTGGCCGGACATTATGACCTATTTACACTATAAACACGTAGAACGAATAATTGGTTAGACATTTTCTAGTATCAAAATAGAATATAATAAATAATATAATCTACTTACAGAATTCTGAAACTGTGACATAGTACTTAGATCCTTTTATCACTTAACTAGAACCAGTACATATGTACAAGCAGTACCTATGTACAGCTGCGGCGCGTGGAAATGACTCAAAGTGCAGGCAGGCACCGGAAATTGTCGTGCAACTGACTGTGAGAGGAACGCTAGGTTATACTGCGATAATGTACTGGTAAATAGCGTTATGTTTTTGGTATATTGAGTAGGTAAAAAGACTTAGTTACTAGCTGTTGCTCGTGATCTTCGTTCGCGTGAAATTATTAAAAAATAAAATATTATTTCGCTTTGAATCATATTTTGTTACCAATTTCAAGGGTTTTCATTTTTTGCACGGAACCCTAATTCTTAATCTAAAATAAAAGTAGCCTTAGTTACTCCTTATAACATCAGCTATTTGCCATTCAAAGTCCCGTCAGAATCGGTTCATCCGTTTCGGAGATTAGCCGGAACAATCAGACAGACAAAAATTGAAAATTTGTTTTTGTTATTAGAGCCGTTCCCTCCGGCCGTTTTCACAACTGTGATTCGCAACCAGTTGCGAATTAAGAATTTTTATTCTTTGTACGCAACCAGTTGTGAATCAAGAAAACTTTTCCTTAACCACAACTTGGTTTCGAACAAAGAATAAAAACTTCGCAAAACTTACATGCGTGCATTCGTTGCGATGAGATCTTTCCTCTCATTCAGATTGCATATGGGCAAATAATTTCTATCCAGTGCCCCACGAGAATTATTCCGGATTTCAGGTCGTTTATTGCCGATTCGATTTCCGCGTCTATTTCTACGTATTCTTTTTTCTTTTTGTTGCTGACTTTTCTTAAATCAAAGCACGTAGACTCTGTGTTTAAAACATCTAGTAAGTGAGCTAGATTTGGTTTTATGTAACCAAATTCTTTTAATTAAAAAAAGATTTGATTCTTTAATTATTTTAATTAAATTTTGGTTTAATAAAAACAAATTCTTTTGGCGTAACTGGTTACGAAACTTAATCATCAGGACGCTTAGTTGTGGTTAAGGAAAAAGCTTTCTTGATTCACAACTGGTTGCGTACAAAGAATAAAAATTCTTAATTCGCAACTGGTTGCGAAACGGCCGAAGGGCGTGTTTGTTCTTATATGCATTCAGTAAAAAGCGTTATTTTGATACTACAAACAGACACTTCAATTTTATTTTTTTGGTTTATGGTTTTTGTTTCATTTGGTATGCGTAGGTACATAGGTCACCCATCATCTTATTCATTGTTTTAAGACTGCCTTTTTCCATTGATATGACATTAGGTACTTACACAACGTAAATAATAACAGCCGCTCTGATCAATCTTCTGGTTAAACTGCGCTTGCCTAGGTTGATCTGTTGATGGGTGACCACCCATTATATATCGAGTTTCCTCCGTTTCTCGGAAATCACGTTAAGCCTTTGGTCCCGGCTGTCATTTGTAGATCTTTGACAGCCGTTACAGGTACCTAGTGGCCAGAAAATCTGACAACCAGTCTTACCAAGGGGTATCGTATTACCAGTACTAACTGGGTTATGGAGGTCAAATATGCAGTCGCTCCATGTAAAATACTGGTATTCAGCTGCATCCTGTAAGAGTTGAAGCCGACCTAGTCTAGGCAGATGATATTTACAAACATCACGCATTTAGGTAGGTATTACTTCGGAGGGTAGATAGTACAGGCCCCGTCACGTAAAAAGAACGCTGAGCGACAGTGGAGCGGGTGTGTTTGCGCACGTTATAAAGGGTGTAAAAAGACCCTTAACGAAGCCGAAAGGCACTTGTTCTCCTCGTCATTGCGATCATTTTTTTCTTCTGGACCATACCTGGGAACCTTCTAGTTACGGAGATATTGGAGTTCAAAGTTCCAATTTTTTTTTTTTAATTCTACTTTTTAAGGTTTTAACTTTACTTTAATTACCTCCATGCCCCGTTTACTATTCAAAGCATCCATCAGCACCAAGTTTTGAGTGCGTTACATTGAGTTTTACCGTAAAAATTGATTTTTCACCCAAAAAAAAAAAATCGTTTCCCAGCAATAATTTTTGCGTAGGGTGACTTAGTTTGATGTACATAATGCTTGGTTGACGGCTTCGTGAAGGGTCCGTTTACACTCTGTATAGTCGCGTCGTAAAGTGCTAAGCTATTGTTTTATAATATAAGTATAATTGTTGCATTTTAGAATCGTAATAGGTCCTTTACTAGCTACTTAGTACTTTGGAAAAGGCTGGAATAAAAAAATATTGAGAAAGTTTGTTTGAGCGGTCAGCGTTCTTTTTACGTGACGGGACTTTATAAGTATACCCTTTATTAGCCGGGACGACTTTGTGTTAAACCGACACAAATCCATACTCACCCTGATGCCTGATGCTGATTGGTTTCATAACTGCCTGGAAATTCCTATTGGAAAAACCCAATAACATTTTGCTTGGCCCTGGTATCGAACCCGGCGTTCCCTCTGCTGCTAAACTTGCGACCATCAGACCAATGAGGCAGCCAGCGCAGCCTCCACTTAAGTTGAGATCATTATGTAAATGTATGGCGAAATAACATCAAAATAGGGAACTGTATATAAGAAAACACGCTTTAGAGTGACGTCATTTCATTTCTCGTATTTCGTGCCCTTTCATTTGATATACATATCATAGGAATGCATAAAAAATAACAAGTCCGCCATCTTTGGGAGTCCGCCATATTGGATTTAGAATGACATCACTTAGCTAATCATGCATTGTCGTCCAAATTAAACATGTATGCAAAATTTCAGCTCAATTGGAAACCGGGAAGTGGGTCAAATTTAACTTCTAAGATTTTTATACATCGTTTTTTTTTGGACAACCTTAGTTGTCCCACTCCTGGGCAAAGGCCTCCCCCCATTCCTTCCACTTTTCCTGTGGATGTGGAGTTGCGGACACCGGGCCGTTATACAATACAATACAGGTGAAGCTAATAAAAGTGTTTTAAAATAAAACCATAAATCATTTATGATATCTATTTATTGATTTCATAGTACAATAGATAAGTCTCGATGAAGTGAGTGAGTTCATCCAATAGTTAGATAACAGTAAGTAAATAAAATTTGCAGCAATAACATACTTAGAAATAGATTGACGCGTGCAGTGTCAGTCAGCGAAACCACAATCTTATATAGAAGAGAGAACGACAGAGGTTACATTAAATTGACTAGCGAAACTATACACCGTGACTTTTTAGTCGTCTTACAAAGGTGATCCACTCAATGTATCCGACATGAAATAGCTCTAGGCGCGATTTTTTTTTGTTACTTACCATAACAGGTACAAAGAAAAATAAATAATACATTAGAATAAAATTATGAAACATCCTGATAATGATGTTTACGTGTCAAACGGGAGAAAATAGCTACCCAGCGCTCGAGTAGAGTAGATCATCGCTCGCAACAGGGTGTTTTAACTACGTCATGCGTCATAATACTGAATAATATTTTTATTTTTAAATTATTAAAATCTCATAAATACCATTTTTTTTATGAATGTGTAGTAGTCATTGAATACATGAAGTGGGCTGCCGTTGTAAGACGACTAAAAAGTCACGGTAAATGATACAGATACACATCATACAGTCACCAGCTCATCAAGTTACCACAAACTGTCAAAATTCTCCTAATGATTGTAAATCATAAAATGTTGATGGTTATTATGGTTAAGTTCAAAATCGAATGAGAAAATTTGACAGTATGTAGTAAGCATGATGTGCTGGCGACTGTACTATCGATATTTAAACGACATAGAACAAAAAAAAAACTCGAAAAAAACCTTACCGATATTTCAAGTACCCAAAAGCGCCTAGTTGACGCTTCCCGTGACCAAGGTGATGCTACCTTGGTCAGAGGCTAGTGTTGCTATACAACGTGGCAACGCCGCCAATCTCTTTGGTACATACATTACTAGGCGACAGCGTTGAGTTTTTTGATGACCTTTTATAGTTTGTTGTACCTAAGTTTAGTTTATTTAATCGTTTTTAATTGTTATAAAAATCTTAAATAACATTTTTATTTTATTTTTTAGATATCGATAATTATCCATCTTCTTTTATAAGTATTTATCTTTCTGTCTGCGGAGTTTCGTTAGCTAAGTTAATTTGTTCCTGTATAATTATTTTTGTATAATAATAAACTAATAAGTTTTTATAAAGGTACTTTCTGTAGGCGCTAGTAGCGAAGGGTCAATTTTTATAAGTAGTAAGTCGGAGTACATATCTTTAATGTGACCATATTATTTGTCTACAGAATACTGACTGTGCCATTTTTCAAAGGGAATCCGGTACGAATCGAGTTGTATGGAACCTTCGCCACTGGTAGGCAGTTTTCATTACCCAGTACCCACTTGATGTTTACTCGAAACAGTGAGTTTTAATCAGTGGTCTACTGAATTATACGGATGTTAAACTTGCCTACTCATTTTTGTATCGATTTACGAAAAGTAGCTACGATACGAACAACGGCACTTGTTTTCAATGTTTTATTTTTTACTAGCCTACATCGTGTCCCACTGCTGGGCAAAGGCTTCCCCTTTCTCCTTCCATACCTCTCTGTTTTGTGCCATTTCTGGCCATTAGTCCCGCAAACATGATCAGATCGTCACGCAATGGTGATTGTACAAAATATTTGTTTGAAATAGACGTGGTTTGATGCGATGCAGAATTATGCCACGCTTAAGTCATACACGCATTATAGCTCAATCGTTGTAAGTTGAAACGCAAAGCACGAACGCCTACCAGAAACTTGCAATTCCGTCGTAGCGGAACCTTAGCGTGACATAGGAGGTCGTAGCCGGCGTTGAAAGCTAAACAATTCCGTCGTAGCGGAGCTGTAGCGCGACGTAGCGGGCGTAGAATGCGAGGCAGTCGCGCACGGATTTTACTTTTTATATTGTATGCGAAAATGTACTAAAGTGAGATATGTATTTAAAGCCATAGTTGTCACTTTGTTCTATAGATATTGTAAGATTGAAATCGTAATGTACATACCCGTAGACCTTGTAGACGTGAATACGTTGAAATATTTAACTAAATAATATATGATTTACCTATACATGAACAAGTTCAATTAATTTTACTTTTACCGACTCTTTTCAAAAAGCTCCGTAGCATTTACCAAGCTATCCAGCTAAAAACGCCTTTAAAACATCGGAAAACGAAAAAAGTCAAGTCAACTGGAAAAGAACCAGTTTTCATTTCAAATAATTAGCATTTTTTTCACATTCTTTATTTCAACTGGTTCAATTCGGCTTGTTGCCGAGTTGGCGACTGATAAGGCTCGGTCCCACCGAGCGAGGAGCGATGAGCGAGGAAACGACTTGCTATCGACTCTCAAATTCTTTTCTCGTTCAAAAATCGCTTGAGTCGCGAGATAGATAAGAGATAATATTAGAAGTTGACAGTCGTTACAGATATTGAGTGACAGTAGTCATTGACAACCAGTCTAACCAAAGAGTTACGTATCACCTAAACCCTAGTACTAACTGGGTTGTGTGAGGCCAGATAGGCAGTTGCTCCGTGTAAAACACTGATTCAGTTGAATTTGGTTAAACTGGAAGCCGACCCCCACATAGTTGGGAAAAGGCAGGTTATGATTAATAGCCGACTGTCCGCATCACAGATATAGAAATACCTAGATACCGCAAGAGAACCCACTTCGCGGGCCCGGCTTAAGCATTTTATGCTTAACGTGGCTACCGTCGCAGCAAGCTAATTTGTTTAAAACATCAACGTTACAACTCAAGAACTTCATTCTAGACATTAAAAGAACAAACACGTATTCTATATTGTATAGTAATTGTTTGTATTGTAACTAAATAGTGCTTATGACGTCAAAAAGTGGGACGCTTGGTCTTCATACGGATCGTGATACTTGCGTTATCTAGGTATATATCTGTGGGTCACACAGCTGCCGCCGCGGCGTGCCGGCGAGGAACAAACAACTCGCTCTAGTTGCTAGCTCTACTCGGTTCCAGCTCATCGCTAGCTCTACTCGCTTCCCGCTCATCGCTAGCTTTACTCGCTTCCCGCTCATCGCTAGCTCCACTCGCATTCCGCTTATCGCTGGTGGTGGGACATGGGCCCAAAGAATTTATATTGAAAGATGTAACTTTATTTTACGTTTTTATTCCATTTTCACCTTTATTGGCATCCTGTTCATTAGTTCGACAAAAGGTCAATATTTCCGCAAAAGATAACAAATCAGTGAAAAAGGAAATTTAATATTTTTATCTGCTCCGGGATGGGTGGATAACGGGAAAATACGTTTTTTTTTATTTTGAAATGCTTTTTTGAAATGATTGCGTTGGTATTCATTTATTAGTATTATTAATATTTATTTAGTTAAAGAATTGGCCTTGTCATAGGGAACTCTCCAGTATGTCTAAATACCTTAGAATGTGTGTAATATCGTAATAAATCATTAATAATATGTATTTCAAAACTCTATGCACCCGAACTTTTTTTTTTAAAAACCTTGCCCCACACTAGGAATTTCCACTGTATCGTGAGTGCGTTTACAAACATTTAAACTCACATACACAAACAGCCAGACCCGGAACAACTATCTTTAGCTCATACAAATATTTGTTCCGTGAGGGAATCGAACCAGCGACGCGCAACGCAGGAGCCAATCGCTCAGTCACTGCGCCAACCGTGCCGCCATACTAAAAGGACTAACACATCAAATCGATTGTATTTTGCACTTGTGTAGCGCTTGTCCTGTGCATTTGGTGTAATTACAAATAGCTTATGAGAATTTGAGCGTTTTTTAGACAATTTTTATTTTAGTTAATTAGAAATACTTCTGCAAGCTTTAGATACTTATGTGATATCTAGTATAATTTGGACAATATTACATTTTGACCGTGTCTATTTGCAAAAGCAACTGCAAGTTGCTCGCTATGTGTAAGATTGCACGTCACTTATGGACGTCAACTTGCTCAGTAAGTATTTCCTGACGTATGCCACAAAAAGTGTTTTAAGGGACTGACCACAGAAATTATCGACATGAATTGGCTTAAGCCGATCACATCTCATCACTTTTCTCTCATTTACAAACCGGAACAAGGCGTTTGACATCATTTTTGCTTCTATTGCATCGAGATACAGCTGTTTTTAGCCCGACCAAGCCGATTCCGTGTCTATAACTGTGGTTACTTCCTACTGCTTACTTAGTTCTCTCACTGACTGACACTACCCACAATAATTAACGTTTACAATATATTAATTAGCTAATAATACTTTGATCTGATCAAATAACAGTCGAACTATGATTATAACACAAATTCAATACTGCTCATTACTAGAACTCATTTTGGCATCGATTTAAAATCTGTTGGTAAGCGAAATTATATAGAGAAATATTATTTTAAGTCTAGAATTGAATTGTATGTAGAGGGGTGCAGTGCGATGCAATGTTACAAGCATAATCAGCCTATATTGTCCCCACTGTTGGGAAACAGGCCTCTCTACGAGGGAGTGGGCTGTTCTCAACCACGCGGGCCCAGTCTGGGTTGGTAGAAATCACATGTCTTCGAATTTTTGGTTCTAGTTCAAGCCGGTTGCCTCACATTGTTTTCCTTCACCGTTTTGAGAGCAATGTTACGAGGCTGACGTACATTTGGGCAGCCCCACCCCATTGCAAAAATCCTCCTACATCATCTTCGTACGTTTTGTAGGGACTATTGAAACTACAGGCAGGCTACAATGCACTTTTTTGTGCACTGCGCTGCGGCTGCGGCTATAATGTGCGCTCAGAATAAGCCCCTTTTGCACCACAACTAACTACTATGAATTTAACGTTAACCTTTTTGACACCAACATTCTGCCTTTATAATCTTCACACGATTAAAAGAAAAACTGGAAACAACATTCTGTTTAAGTCATCTTGTAACGATTAACAGAAACAAAACGTCACCTTTAGCAGTAAACGCATTTATATTTTGTGGTGTAAATGGGCCTGCTTTAGAGTCACTTTTGTGTAGTTTAAGAAACGGGTGTAGCTTTTCTACATCACGTACAACTTAGAAAAAAACCTTAAACTCAAAGCGCATGTAATTTTTCATTTTCAAACAATTTTCGATGAAAGCCTTGTCAATCTCACTAACCTTGCAAACGTAAGTAGTAAACATGTCGACAAAGAAGCTAAATTTCGTATACGGCGTTGCTACACACTTGTTCGTCCGTTCGGCATCAACTATCGATAAAAATCATATTCGGGACCGCTCGGCACAATTCGAGCCAAATATATATCTAATTTTGCGGCCCGACTGTCCCTAATCATACCGATCTGAACATGGTATTTAACACCCCTACTAATGGGCCATTTGAATCTCTTGTAACATTACATCGCACTGCACCTATAAGAGTAGAATCAGAGATATTTCAATAAAAATATAGCGTTGTATTTCAATTACTTCCTAATTAAATATTACGATAATGGTTGAAAAATAACTACATTTAACAACGCCCCGAATCAAACAGCTTAAAACTATGTTTTAAAGTTATTATATTGTAATCACAAAGCGATTGCACCATTGCCTTTTATTTATTTGTATTGCTGAATGTAATTTTATAAAAAATAGTTCTCAACATAAAAACTGTCAAATAATTTCTGGTTGGTTTATATCTGTTAAGACAAATAAAGTCTTTAGGTTCAGTCACACCGGTACGGACATGCTCACAATTGTGAAAACGAGTCTGGACACCGGACTCTAAAAGACAGAATACACGTGATGATGTCAGTGTCCGGTATCCCCAGCCAATTTGTCCGTACTTGTTTGAATTCATGCCTCAAAAACCCCAAATTTAAAGATCTTATTAAAACCGATTTCGACTGTGTTTCAATAAAATATCATATAATTTTCTATATTTATACGGATATTATATTATATTCAGCAATACAAAAAAACTGGTTGCTTAAAAACAAAAACGTTAACAGCGAGAACACCGATAAGGCAAAAATCACAATCTGTGCGTTTTATTTGTGTTACTCGAACGTGCTAGTGTATGCCAACCTTTAACATTTTACACTCGACTCAGGCACACCTTCACATCTAGCTTAAATTGGTACATGGTTCTATTGGCGCGTGGACATCATCGGAACTAACGCCGCCATATTGTATTTTTCAATACAATTTCCACAGACAAATTCACAAGTGTTTTCCAACAGCGTTTTCGTGATAATGTCATGTAAGCGCCAAAAGATCCTTGCAGCACTGTAGAAGTCAACGTCACGCTGACCACCTGGCCACGAGTTACACGATCAAGCGATACGCGTGTTGACCCGGTGGCTGAGGAGAAAACAAGTGAAAAAAAAGATGTTTAGAACACACGTCACCGTGACGCAACTTGCGAGGCGTGTTCCAAAAAACTGCTTTTATTTATTTTTCTTCACAGTCGCTGTCACAACACGCGTGTCGTTCACGCATGATGTTCGTGGTCAAGCGGTAATGACACGTCAAACGTGACGATTTTTTCGATTCGATCACGCTTACGCGACGCTAGCGTAGTGTCAACGCGATGTCAAAGCGACTTAGCAACGCCAGATGCGAAGGCATCCTTATACACATTCAAACAAATGAATTTGTATTATTAAAGTTATTATACATTCGATCGATAGGATTTATACATTTAACTTAAATCATACAAATAAATTACGATAAAAAAAAAAACAATTTTCTTACAAATACGAAATACAATTATTTGTATAACACAAAGTAGGTACAATCACGAAAAATCCGCACCCAATTTATGTCAAAGGAAAAGACGTAAAATCACACATTTAAACAAAAAAATACGATGATACAAAACCGATTTTTACCGACGAACCGCGTATTCGGCTGGAATAATAATCTAATGACGAAAAATAATAATACGTGAGTATGTAATCGAATTTTCCGTATGAATCTAATGTACTTACAATAATTACTTACACAGAAACGTACGAGATAAAACGACGCTTTTGGCACTTAGGTCTTTTCCTTTATTCTTTTGAACAATCTTTTTCGAGCATTGCTTCACTCAACTTTATTATTTGGAACATTTCAACCTACAATGAAGAATCATTTTTCTAGTGGCGTATTATTATTACTTTGTCGTATTATTTTCTCAATAGTACGCCACTAGAATAAATGTTCTTTTATGGTGTAGATTTTGAACACTTGCACATAGAGCTGGATTTGCGCAAGGATTTTGTGCAGGAACATCACACACTTGTTGCTTTAGTTAAAAATCTGTGCGAACGATGGGACTAGATAAGAACATCGTTTCTTGGAGTGCAGACTCTCATAAAAGCATTAAACGATGGCGATTGGTGTTCGTGCACAGAAGTGTCATGAAAACTGAACATAAACCCAGTCGTATGCGCAAGTGCACTAACTGTTCGTTTCTTAGTTTTCTTCATATTTTTAACGCTTCAAAATTCCTTTTATACAAGTGCTTTATCGGAAGAGTGCTTACTTACAAAGGAGGTATTTTATCTATTAAATTATTGCTATATTAGTTACATTTCAATAAAACTTTTTTAATTTCAAACTTTCACTAAGGTAACTAATGCACTAAATCTTACTAGTTTTTCAAAATCTTCACTAATTAGTTTTTAAAACTTTTATTTTCTTTAATAAAATATTTTTAACGTACTATTGGTCTTTAATAAAATTTAATATTAAATACTATTAATACTATAAATGAAGTGACTAGAAACATGCAAAACTTGATGAGAGTGAGCAATTTTATACTTAAAGATCAAATGTTTGGATATTTGTTAAAATAAATGTATTTTACTAATTTTATGGAAATACCAATTCATTTTGCATCATGATTTTATAATCCATGGTGAATTATTTTTCCATACATTCAGTAAAGTACATAAGAAGCATATTATATCATCTAAATGGGAAATATTATATAAATATCTGTACAATTATTTGTCATTTAGAAATTACACTTTACCATCATCATCGTATGCGATTAAAATTAATGATTAAATTATTATTCGAAGTAAATTATTCACATTGCAAAATATTGCAATGGCTTTAAGTGTGGTTCATGCGGACTCGAGTATTTACAGGCCTTGGCCTGGATGCAGCAAAAGTAGGAAAATGACTGGTACTGTGAAGTCCTAATACTTTTATTATTTATTTCTCCAAATATCACTATAAATATTGATGTCGTACGTAAGAAGTTATTATTTAGTTTCAAAAGGTTTTGACCTATCAATCTACTGGGTGAGTTGAAAACTGTTCTAATGACGGTAAACCAAAATTTTAACTTTTAAGCACCTGGTAACTTTAGTTGCAAAACTATTCATTTCGAAATAACAATGTGTTAGCCACACATTAGTTACATGTTAGTTTACTAAAATATCCGGTGGAATAGCTTTAAACTTTCCTCGCAAAATACTCCTAAATTGAACGATAAACAGCTTATAATGTATTATATTTATAGTCCAATTTACTATTTGCATTTCTCGATGAGAGGAGCTAGGGAGAATGGGCTAAAACATATCTTCGAATTTTACGATTCCAGAACAAGGTTTCTTCAAGTTATTTACTACATTTTCCTACAATTGCACAAAAGCCAAGCCATATAGCCTCATCAAAAACAATGACCGCTTTTCAAGACATTTTCGATCAACGAAAATTCTACATTATTCAAGGAAGTGTTCCTCGAGCGAACATGACAATGAATACATGAAAAGGTACCACTAGTTATAACAATTTAACTACTAGATCACAAACTGATTGACTAAAGAACTATTTATCAATTCCTTTAATAGTCGCTAGATGAAATATTGCGTTTTACAAGCTAAATGTTGAGAAGACGCGCACAGTGCATGCTCAGAGGGTACAATGGAAGAATCATGTGTTTGTGCAGAAAATAAGGCAGCATATAGTAAACTTTTAAAATAGATATCAAGTTCCGAATAATTCTTTTTGAGTTTTGAATAGGAATAATAAGAAATCTTTGAGTTTACCGATATGTGTTTGTGTAAAATTACTGCTGTAAATATTGTTTTATACTTATATGTAGTTGGCGTTATTTTTCATTTGAGGTTAAAATTTTAGTGTATACTATGGTATGTTTATATAATAAGAAACTTCGTATGATTGTCTGTTATGGTTCGGCCACACTATTGTACGGCGTATTATTAAACTACTTAAATTATTATTGTTTCAAAAGTAATCATTTATCATACAACCTTTTAATTCTCAGTAGCACTCTAAATTACTTCATTCCAATGAATCAGACCAGAATGAATACATATCCATCTTACCGTAGCTTTCATTAATACTGTCGTTTCCAATGTAAATAATAATACGCCGCTACAATAATGTGGCCGAGTCTTTATCAATGATCCAATACTTTTTATGATATCATGAATGTAGCCAGGATTCTTTTTAAGCACGAAATTCACTTTAGAGAATCACTTAAATAATTTGTTTTTTTTTTAAATTGAGAATTGAGACCACATATTCAATCTCTTAATTCTCTTGCTGTGTGCTTCTTTTGAGGACGAGACGGTAAAGTCAATACCAATTTTATATTTAGAAAAAATTGACAATTATGTAACCATATTTTTGTTCTATGAATAAACGAATGTATGGTTTGATAAAATCCCCGTTCGTTCGTTCTTTGAAAAGTGAAGTTATAGCTGCAAATGGATCTTCTGGCGCGAATCTAAAATCGGAACTAAAGCCGCCATTTTGTTTTTTCAAAATATTTCTCAAATGCGTCTGTCAATGTCATTCGAGCGCCAAAAGATCCTTGTATTAGTGAATAACCATCGTTCTTTTTACTCTTTACAAATTGAAGGTATCCTGACTCCATCCATGATTATGATGACATTAAAACCTGTATATGTATGACGTGGCAGTTGTCGAACGCGTCGGATATGGAGTTAATTGTACTACGGGTTATTTGATTATCACTACACTCTCTCTTCGGGTGCTAGTCCAATTTTGATTTATTATTACCTGGGAACAAAGGTAATAATTTTCTTAGTTTTTCTTTTTGTACTGATAAAATGTATAACAGAGAACAGTGAATCATAACTAGATTAAACGTCAGTAAACGATTGAAAACAATAACAATAGTTTTAGAAACAACATGCAGAAATCTTCTAAAAGATATTGGTAGGTTACTTTATAAAAATTAATTTCAGGCTTAATTCTTCTTTTTTTTCTTTATAGATCCTTGGATCTGAATGCAGATCAAGCACACTTTAGGAAAACTAAGATCAGAGCGAAATCTTAATCATCATTTAGGCGTAAAAAATCTCAATTAAATTTGGCCCTATGATATGTCCTTGGGAACACAGCCTGTTTTATTAAGGTACCAGGGTAACAGAAAATATTACAATTAGTTTTCACATACCTCTCGTCGGAGTCTTCTGGCTCAGAGTTGTCCTCTCCTCGTATTGGTGAGCTGAGAGCAAATACATAAATCATTACAGACATGTTAAGTTTATCAAACGTTATATTCAAATCAATACGTGATGAAAGGAATATATGCATTTAGTTGAAGAAATCAGAAACTTAGGGTGCAACAATTTGTGGAATCCATTAATAAAAAGTGTGATTAAATAAAATGAAGACTTCGAAAAACTATAAAATGATACTATAAAATGTTTATAAAAGTGCTGGCATTTGATGAAAGCTAAAACCCGCCAAAAAGTTCCTACTTATGTTCATAGTTTCAACGGCAGACATATTCTATCATCATTTACACACAAGAACCATCTGACATACATTTAGGCCCGGATTATGCGTCGACCGGATTACAACAAGCCGCAGTTGCAACATGTATGAGAGCAATACGTACTCGTATGTATATCTTGCGATTGTGTCCCGACCGCAAGGCATTGATGCGGGGCTACTACCGGCCTCAAGTAACTTATGTATTCCTGGTACCATTCCACTTGCCGGAATATTGCTGTCGTATTGTCCGGCCAAGCTTTATTTACACTTGAATGATTAATGATATTTGGTTTGCTTTATTTTGTAATCACTAGTTTCCAGTAGTTATTTTCAATACGACTTTTGCAAAGAAAAACATGTTAATGCAAGTTTTGGACCTAAGTTTGGTGTTATTTTATGGTTTTATTGTAATAACATGAATGAGAGCAGTACGTATTATATCTTGTCATTGTGTTCCGATTGCAAGACATTGATACGGGGCTACTACAGGCCTCAGTGACTTATGAATTCCTGGTACCATTCCACTTGTCGCTGTATTGCTGTCGTATTGTCCGGCTAAGCTTTGCACATGAATGAATAATGATATTTAGGCTTGTTTTGTCTGTTTATTTTTCCGAGTCTGTGGATTCTTTTAGTGATTTTTATAGTTCCGTCTAATACGTGCCTGCTTATATGTATATGTCCCGAGTACGTTCGATCGTTCAATCTTTACTCGGGACACGCGCATGAAATGTGGCAAAACACCCTAAATTAAAAAAAATATTGAATACAATTTCATGAATCATGAGGAGCTATGTTTACCTACGATTTTCAAGCTGCACTAAGGAAAATTTACCTAATTATAAACTTTAAACAAAAACGACATTGTGAAGTTTTAAAAGCCTTTCTACTAAATACTACAGTTTTAAAACTATAATACCTTCAGTGGAAGATAAAAACAGACAAAGAGATTCAAGACAGCAATTAATGTTTTTGCAATTAGCCAATAATATCACTGAGAATGGTCAGCATTATTATGCCAAAAATACAATACAATAGACAAAACAGTAGTAACGCTACATCTACACAAATCTCACCAAGAGCACAACTCCTCGTCTTTCCACGTGTCTCAGTCTAGGTTCCCCCCGTTCCGCAACCCCGCCTTGGTCTCCGGGGGCACCTGCTTGCGGAAGCAGTCGTCCAGGAAGGCCGACATCGTCCGGTACAGGTGCCGCTTCACACCGTCCAGGCTGTGGCCCTCATCGGGGTAAATCTGAGGAAAGAAAGAAGGATTAAGCAGTCAGGCTATAATGTACCCCACACTGCTAGTTTACAAAAAGTCACAAAGCCCCCCAGTGCGGCGTATAGGATACGATACAAGAAAAGGTTAGTGATATTAAAATGAAATAAGTCGCCAAGAATACAACTCGAAGCCCCAAGACTATCAGTATCTCCAACACCATTAGGATTTCTGCCGAACTTATTATTAGATAAGCATTGTTTCATTGTTATCCTCTTAGAAAACAGCTTGTGTATCAGTTACTCTTTATTAGAATTGTCTCGAAGTCAGGATTCATTTTTTTTTTTTTTTTCTTTATTTATTTATTCAAAATGTGTATAACAATAACATTTAAAAAGTCTGCCAAACTGCAAAACAGTTTGTCGGCAGTTGTTCTCGTTTCAAAATATCATTCTACACAAATTTCGATTTTTATTAAAAAGTAACGTATAAAATAAGATAAGTGAGTTTACAGACAAAAACTCATTTTACACTTATGGAAAATTGCTATTGTCCATAGATGCAACACTAGCTATGGGCACAATGAGAGGTAGTGTTTTTTAAGAACATTTTTAAGTTGGTCTTTAGATTTAACATGCAGTAACAGCCGAGGGGGTAGTTCATTCATAACGTTCGTTCATTTTAACCTGGTCTTATTGGTAGATTCTTTCTTGTATACAATTTTTCGTCATCTTCTGTTGAAAAATGCTGCCCTAGTACTTTTACAACCACTGTTCTTCCGTTGGCATACGAATGATAACTTTAATTTCTCTCTTACCTGCTGTCGAAACATGCTGCCCTGGTCAGCCAGTGCTCTCGCGAGCGCCATGCTCTGCTGCACATGCACATTATTGTCTGCAGTCCCGTGCACCAAGAGCAGCATCTTGTCGTGCAGGGCTGCTGCTTGCTTGGTGACATCGGCGTCGGCATACCCTCGGTAGTTCCCGGTAGCGTTCGGGAAGCCCATGTAGCGTTCCGCATAGGCGGAGGCTGTTGAAGATTAGAACATAATATTTAATAGCGTCCCGATTTTTCACGAGTGATGACGCGATGTTTTTTATTGAATCTTTGACTATGTGAATATTGTGTTGTGGCGCTTGAATGCATTCGTTAAATTGGATTGAAAAACAAGATGGTGGCTAACCTAAAAATAAACTTAAAAATGACGCCATTTTTTAAGTTTATTGTTAAGTTATTATGTAGATGGTGGCTTTAATTTCCTCTTTTTGTAACTTTCCGTATTTTTTTCTTGCATCGAGGTCATAAAACATCTTGTAGGATAAAAAGTATTGTTTAAAACGAACATAACATCACATACCATAGCCTGTAATCCCCAAAGGGTAAGCAGAGGTGTACCTAATAGTACACCCACATTTCGCCAGTTATGTTTAGGTCCCATGTAATAGAAGGTGGGCCTATTGCCATCAACCGGGCATAAATCCAGACTGCTGATGGAAAAACCCACTAACACTACATGCTCAGCAGTCGTGTTTAAAACTAAACGATATAATACAATGTCGCCCAAGCGCATGTGACCGCCCGTAATTTTCTGAATATTCATGAAGAATTGTCGAAAATAAACTTCAAAAGGGGGGGTCTATCTATAACATTTTTCATGTTATTCAATTTTGAATTTTTTAAGTAGAGTTTGTAGATTTGCTTTCTATTTTTTGACACATCTCCGAAGTTTATGGGTCGATTTGAATTCTGTTTATTATTTCTAAAAGCTTATGAGTTATTTTAACAGGTTAATTAACATTTTTACTAAAAAATATCGACAACGAAAAAAAAAACGGAATCGAAGTCATTTTTTCGGTAAAAAAATGTGTATTTATTTAAAAAAAAACTAGTGTAAGTCCATAAATTATCCCGATAGGACGACTTTTTTAATAATTACTTGTAATCTACTACATAACAGCTACAAATTCTCAGAACATTGTTGATACCTATCTCTAAAGAAAAAACAAGGGCGGGTATAACAAATCATCGCAATCTCCATGTGTGGGCCACTGAAAATCCACATGTCATTAGGGAAACAACTTTCCAGATTCAATTTTCCATAAATGTATGGGCTGGAATGATTGACGATGAACTTATTGCCCCTTTTGTGTTACCAAACAGACTAGATCAACACGCGTTTTTAGATTTTATAGTCAATACGTTGCCGTTGCTTTTGGAGGAAGTACCGCTGGAAACAAGAAGGCAGATGTATCTGCAATTAGATGGAGCTCCAGCACACTTCGCACGACTAGTTCATGATTATTTAAATCAAAATTATCCGTGGTGGATTGGCAGAAGAGGTGCCATTGCTTGGCCGCCACGATCTCCCGACCTTACACCCTTAGATTTTTATCTTTGGGGCTACATGAAACAAAAAGTGTATGCCGTGCCCATCGAAAGCCGCGAGTAATTAACGGCTAGGATTTTTGCTGCTGCTGTGGAAATAAAAGAAAACCGTGAAGAATTACGTCGTACAATCGAAAGTGTTGCCATGAGAGCTTTGGTTTGTTTACAGGAGGGTGGGGGCCATTTCGAAAATCTAATTAATTAAAATTCTTGTATTTTTTATTTTTTTAGTAAAAATCTAGCTATTGCTTGTTTGTTTTTAATTCCATTATCATCCTCATTATTAATTTAACCTTTTAGTACTCACTGCTAAGAGCAACATTCAATTGACTTTCACATTTTCCTAAATTCTTTCTTTTCCTAAATTTGACTCATCAGAGTTTTAGAGTTTTACCTTGGATTTAGTTACAGTTAGGTATCAACAACGTTCTATGAATTTGTGGCTGTTATGTAGTAGCTTACAACTAATGATTAAAAAAGTCGTCCTATCGGGATAATTTATGGACTTACACAAGTTTTTTTTAAATAAATACACATTTTTTTACCGAAAAAATGACTTCTATTCCGTTTTTTTTTTCGTCGGTATATTTTTTAGTAAAAATGTTAATTAACCTGTTAAAATAACTCATAAGCTTTTAGAAATAATAAACAGAATTCATATCGACCCATAAACTTCGGAGATGTGTCAAAAAATAGAAAGCAAATCTACAAACTCTACTTAAAAAGTTCAAAATTGAATAACATGAAAAATGTTACAGATAGACCCCCCCTTTTGAAGTTTATTTTCGACAATTCTTCATGAATATTCAGAAAATTACGGGCGGTCACATGCGCTTGGGCGACATTGTATATATATTTTTTTGTTTTTTTTTTCATTATATGTCATTTATTTTCTATACACAAGTTACTTAATGTACAGTGGAGCACGAACATGAAATTAAATTTGTGAGAGACTGGTGCCTGAAGAAGGACCCTAAATAAATAAATACAATGCTTGTAAAAACAATCATTCAATTCAATTCAATCAATCATCAATTCATATGTACTTTCTAAGTTTATCTTGGACATCACAGACATCGGTGAAGGAAAACATCGTGAGGAAACCTGGACTTATCTATACATATAATAAAATCGTAAAAATCCAATTTTATGTTCCGACTTGGCTCAAAAACTACTGCATAGATCCTGTTCAAATTTTGCACAAATATTCCTTACAGGCTTCTTCACATGTTAGGCTATATATTATCACGCTACTCGCTTAAGGGGGTGAGCAATAATGCATTATGTCAGTATCCTTCATTTGTTTGACGTTTCAGTCATGACAAGCACTAGAATGGCTATTTAAAGCTTATGTCAACAGAGAAAACAGCCTAGCGGGTTCTTGAACGTTCTGTAAGCTACTGGTCGCAAGTTCAAACCCCACTATTACTTTCACTTTCTTGTAATTTGTTTGAATATTTTTTTGATGCTTTTAGATTTCCATATTTTTTTTTTGTATTGACATCGTTTGCATTTCCGTTTTTCTCCTTTTTTCTTCAAACATTTCTCCAAAAAGTAATATAGAAGTATGGAAGAAGATGACATGCTGCGCCGACCCCGAAAAAGTTGGGATAACGGCAGGAGAATGATGATGATGATTTCTGCAAAAAGTTCTTGCTTTACTAGAAGTTTGGAATTTTATTTTGGAATTTTATTGTTCTTTTATAGATTGGTATAGTGTTCAGAAGCGAGCATGAGGTCCTGGGTTGGGCAATGTGTTATTGAGTTTTTCCACCAGCAAATTCTCAGTAGCAACTACGAAGTCTGGTTTTGTGCCCGGTTGATGGTGTATCGGCACTATAAAAAGTACTACAGCAACATATAACAAAAAGTACTACAGCGCCATCTATGACGCAGGTAATGAACTAAACATCGAAATACGTCTAAATTCTGCCTGGGTCAAATAAATCGCCCAAATAAAGTTATCCGCGACTTAAGACTATATAGAAGTACCCGACAACAACTGTTGGGCAGTTATAGCCCACCAGACATTACACCCGTCTGGTCGGACTATCCTCCCTTTTCTATGGGGGATGAAGAACCTTACAACCTGTTCTTTATACAAAATGGCAATAGGCTCGCTCAATATTTCATGGGAGTTAAACATAACTGACAAAATGTGGGTGTACTACTAGGTACTATACATATATACTATACTATACATACTATACACTCATCTGTTTTCTCATTAAAATATGTATTAAAAAACAGATAGGTAATTTTATAACAAACACGATGGTATAACGTTTTGTTTTTTTAATTAGCCTATTCTGTCCCACTGCTGGACAAAGGATTTCCCCATTTCCTTTCCAACTCTCCCGGTGTTTTGCCTTCCCTGGCCAATCAGTCAGGAACGAGTCCAAATCGTCACATCAGCGTTTGCTGGGTCTGCCTCGGTGACGATGACAATCTTCAGGTACCTACTGTATGACCATTCTGGCCCATCTGTCTAGACCCATTCTGGAAATGTGACCCGCTCAGTCCCATTTGAACCTCTTACACTTATCGCCAACATCGGCGATGCCTGTCTTGGAGCGCATTGTGGTGTTGCGTATTCAATCGGTGATTTTGATGTTTAAAATCCATCGCTCTTTGGCAAACCTTGAATTTGGACTTTTCAGCCTCCGTCAAAGATCATGTCTGGGTACCATAGGTTAGGTTAGGCAGGATACACAGGTCGACAAGTTTACGCTTAAATGTGATTGGAAAGTATAACGTTGTCTAAGTAAAAGCGGTCAAGCCTAGCGTCTGTCGCAGTTTTAAATATTCTTGACTTAATGATTAGGCAACCCATTCGTTATAATTTTTATGTAATCTTTTTTTTAGGCTTTATTGTCCCACTGCTGGGCAAAAACCTCCCCCATTGCCTTCCATTCTTCTCTCCGTGCGGTTTTCTTCGTCCAATCTGTCATAAACGCTTCTAAGTCGTCACACCAGCGTTTTCTAGACCTCCCTTGGCGACGACGCCCGTCTTCTGGCACCCACTGCGAGACGACTCTGGCCCACCGGTCCTGATGCATTCTACAGACGTGGCCCGCCCAATCCCACTCCAAACTAGCAATCTTATCGCCCACATCAGCGATTCCAGTTTTTGAGCGTATTGTGGTATTGCGAATTCTGTCGCTGAGCTTAATACCCAATACGCTACGTTCCATCGCCCTTTGGCCAACCTTGAGTTTGGACTTTTGCGACTCGGTCAGGGACCAAGTTTGAGCATTACGGTGCTCAAACTTGGTCCCTGACCGGTTAGGATGGGCAGAATGCACATGTCGATGAGATTGTGCTTCAGGGATAAAGGTAGGTCACCCTTCATCAGCGACTTCATGGACCAGTAGCTCTTCCAGGCGTTCTCGACTCGGCAACTCTCAAACTCAAATGTACTCATCGACGTTATAGTGAATTTCTTGCCCTACCTGAACCCTACTTTTTACGCTATTGGTGATAACTTTAGTTTTTTTTATGTATATTCAACATATTTTTCATTCGGTGAACAGTTGGGGGGGGGCATTTGTATTAGGCATTTTTTCTATACTAAGCAGGCTTTATTTACAATTGTGGAGTGAAGAGAAATAACGAAAATAACTAATAACTGAGATTATAACTGTTTCACTCGCGGCACGTCTTTAACGTTTAGATGTGGCTGCACTAGCATTTTAACTTCAGAGCAAAATATTAAAAAAATATAAGCAAAAATATATAAAAGCGAAAGGTCACTCACTCATCACGAAAATATCGAAACCGCTTGACGTAAACAGATGAAATTAGGCAGGGAGGTAGTTTATAGTAAGTAGACGTCCGCTAAGAACGGATTTTGCGACAGGGCCGGATTAAGGGGGTCTAAGGGCTCTCGCAAGTTTGTATGAAAGTCCTTCATTTTTTGTGCTACAAACTTGAAATTTGGCAGGGAGGTAATAAATAGTCAGTAAAAGTCTGCTAAGAACGGATTTTGCGGCAGGGCTGGATTAAGGAGGTCTAAGGGCTCTCGCAAAAAGTCTCTTAATGTTGTAAATTAAAAGCAAAATCTCACGACATCTCACCAAGGGGAGAGGGGGGGGGTTGAAAAATCGCCAAAATTGCCTCACGTAATTAATGGACGCCCCCTAACCCAAGCATCTCCTTGCTTAAAAGGTGATCTCCAAATCATGTGTGTCATAACTTTATGTATCTAATTGAAATAAACATTCTTTTTTTTAACACTGCCCGACCCGGGAATCGATCCCAGGACCTCATACTTAGTAGCCACGCTTGCGACCACTCGAGGCAGTCTTACACATACATACCAAAATTTCCACGCGAACGAAGTCGCGGGCAACAGCTAGTAATTAATATAAGTCTGAAATCGCCAATCCGTCTTGAGCAAGCGTGGTGATCAATGCTCGTGCCTTCTCTGTATGAGAAGAGGCCTTTGCCCAGCAGTGGGACAGTAACAGGCTGGTATTATTATTTATATTATTATAACTCTGTTTGTTTGCTACCTTTTCACGACTAAACACCTGATCGGATCGTATTGAAATTTGGCGAGGAGATAGATTATATCCTGGGGAAGGACATAGGCTATCTTTTTTTTTCTCACTCATACTCATCAAAATTACCACGCGAACGAAGCCACGGGCAACAGCAAGTAAATAATAAAGGAATTTAAAGAAACTTAAAACAGAAACTATAGCTACAGACCCAGATCAATTTCAATGACTTAAACAGTTGATACTTTCGACTAGGATTTCAGGACAATAAAAGCTAAGTTTAAAGGAAGAAAGAAATAAGTTTTTCAGCTACATTAACTTTAAAAGGTTTTGGGAATAATAAAATTATTTATTCAGGCATTGTGAAGCTGTGGAAGAAAATAAAGTTAGTCCTAAAGAAAAGGCCAGAAAAGGATTTTAAAGTTTTAAACAGACCAGAGTCCAATGGGAATAGGACTTTATTGTAGAAATTATAAGATACATTCGGACAAAGGACAAAGGAGCTCGTGGCTAAATAATAACAGCCGTTCGGGTCGATTTTAAGGTTAAGCCGTGCTTGCCTAGATTGGTCTGTGGATGGGTGACCATCCATTTCAATTCAATTCATTTATTGCAACAAATATGGTAGGTACTTGAAGTTCTTAAATGAAATATTTAGAAACACACATTTGGCTAATATATAGCATGCAATAGTACGAGTTTACACACTTAAGATAACGGATAAATATGTCTATGCTTTAATGTACAAAATTCACAGGGACACTTTTGAAAGAACTCATCTATCGAATAAAAACACTCTCACTCTTTTTCTCTCATTACATACCGAGTTTCCTTCGTGCCTCGGAAAGCACGCTAAGCCGTTGGTCCCGGATCTCATTTGTAGATATTTGACAGTCGTTAGCTAGTCAGTGGCCCAAAAAGTTTGACAACCAATTCAATTCGGAAACTTATGACAAAATCTACAAATGACTAATTTCACTACAATTTCAAAATAATGCTAAACCAGCCTCCAATCCTTTTAATCACCCAAGATTATCCAACCAGTCCCTAGAAAACAAAAGCCTATTCAAATAGATTACGCGAGCAACGCCTGTCATGTACCGCCATTAAAATAACATTAAGGCCCATTAGTATAAGGGCGAAATTACTGTATTTATAACAATTACAGTCGTCCTTCGATTACTATTTGAGTTCCTTTGTTGTCTACCTTCTGATGAGGGGGTTTTGTCGCTGTGTGGTTCGTTTAAACTAAGTGCTTTATGATCGAAGATTTTGGCATAATGAGATTTTATCAAAATAGTAGGTACCTTGTAGGAATCCAGATGAAATACGACTATTTATAGAATATCTTCTTATAATGGGTGTAAAAGTACCCTTTAACAATGCTGAAAGATACTTGTTCTCCCCATCATTGAGATCATTTTTTTGTTCTAGACCATACCGGTGAACCTTCTAGATACGAAGATATTGGAGGTCAAAGTTCCAACCCTGTCGCAAGTTCTTTTAAAGTACAAGTTTTAAATTTTATTAATTTACTTTAAATCCCTCCATGATTCCTGTACTATTCAACGAATCCATCAGCTCAATGTTTTGAGTGCGTTCCATTAAATCCTACTGTGAAACGAAATTTTTCACACCAAAAAATAAGTCGTATCCCAGCAACACTTTTTGCGTAGTTACTTAGTTTGTAGTATGCTTGGTTGACGGTTTCGTGAAGGTAACACGTTGTATAAAATCGAACCCGGAAGATTCTTGTGCTGCCAACGCCGATTCTTCTGTTTTGATGGAATACATTCATTCCTGGTTTCCATCAAAACAGAGATGAGCGAAAAGGAGACGTGCGGGGATCGATCACTCACATTAGTTAAAATCTACATTGCTACTCTCGTCTTCCCTGTGATTGGTTTTTGAATCTTACACGTCCCCTCTCCACTCCATTCGTATCTGTTTTGGTGAAAACCAGTCCTCAGCATGTTGCTAACACCATGGCTGCTAAGAACCTGCAATGCTACACATATATCTATAGCACAGCTTTTTTATACATTTATGACCATAGTACTTTGCGATACCGCAATGGAACTCGTTCAGCGTGCTGGCTAACTCAAGAACCGTTAAGAACCCACCCCTGAAGGTACCAACACAACTATCGCAAAATTCAGTGTACAATGCTCACCATAGTACCGCCAGCGCACGATGGGCGTCAGCGCGATGCCACAATGGAACACGTTCAGCGTGCTGGCTAACGCGAGCGCTGCAAGGAACCCGCCGTGTGCACGCCCCCATACGGCCACGCGGCGCGAATCTATGAAGTGGAGGGAGTCGCGGAGGTACCTGGACGAAAATAAAGGTTAGTATAGAATTGCATACCTACATACATCGTGGAAACACCAGGGGTTATCAAATGGACACTGGTACTACAAGCAAGCTTTTTGCAGTTCCACCATTGTAATTCGAGGCTTTCAAATAATACTCTTTAGATGTCTGGAGGCGATTCCAAAATGCGTTAGTTGAAAACAAACATGGCCAGCTATCACTTATCTACAAGATACATACATATTATTGGAGTCCAAAAGCGCTAAGCACCGACTATAACAGTACACGTACTGGCACAGTTCTATAATTTCTTTTCTAGCTTCTTGCTCGTCAATTTACATCTTTACAGTCATCAATTTATAGATAATTTCTTATTGCAGCTGTAACTTACTCAGCAACCTCCAACTGGTCTTGCAGCTCAACAGTCCCGAGCCGACGATGCAACGCGTGATGAGCACCGAGCCCTCTTCCTCCCGCCCCCCTCGCGTCTACTGAGGCGAGGATAGCTCCCGCTCCAGCAGCCAGCGAGCCCCAGTCGAGGGCCCAGCGCTCTGTGACAAGCTGTGTCCCTGGTGCCCCGTGCCTGTTGGAGAAAATATGGTTTTACCCTCTCTTCCATCCGAGCCACGGATGGGCGAGTGGATTTAAGTTGTATATATTGAAGCAAGGATAGGATTTTATTTCAGTCACAAAATTCTTTGAGGACCAAAATTATGAGCAATTTTACAGATTTCAAGATAAAATAAACGGGAATTTTGATTTGAAAATTACAATAGAGTTTGCTTAAAAATCCGTATTATTTGAGAACAGTAATGACAGTAATAAATCCGTCCATAAATGTCTCTTATTACTTACAAGGAATGTAAAGCATCAGATATATCTTCAGAGTCTATTGTTCAAATGATTTGTAGGATCTCAAGCCATTACGGCTCTTATTACTCTTGTAACAATGACTGTAATGGCGCAGCTATCGGCCAGGAATAGACTAACAGACTTATAAAAAGTAAGTGCGGTTATATTTTACGTTTACAGTTTCATTCTATGGCAGTATTCGAATAATTTTGGTGTTCAGTGGTTTTCTGATCTTCGAATTTGGTTGGGAAGGTCGATAACTGCCAGTGTTCTTTATAGTAAGTATTAGGATCGGAGAATATTTGTAGTAACGGCACTTTTACGTATTCGAAATATATTGTATTTAAGACATCTTCCAAGGAAAATGTTCTCTTACCTTTATCTCGTGTATTTTGCGTCTTCTAAATGTTTTAACGTGATTTTTGTTCATCAAGATGTTTTTACCAAATGCGTGCCCTATACCTAATACCTTTTGATGTTGCTTCATCATCATCATCCGCCTACATCAGTCCACTGCTGGATATAGGCCTCCTCAATCGCACGCCACTCAACTCGATTCTCAGCCACCGTTTTACGCTTACCGATTCGCGGTCTCCACTCAAGAACACGTCTACTCAACGGTCATCGGTTCAAATTCAAATTCAAATTCATTTATTTTTGTGAACATAAGTAAACGGTAGGTGGTATAATATATAAAATTCAGAAACTATCTATGTCCCGCCGTTAGGCATACAAAATGTTTCTCCAATTAAGTACATGAAATTAAATTGTGTCAAAAAAATAAATTAAATTAAAAAAATCAATAAATAACAATGCAATTTGGTTAATTAAATAATTAAAATCATCAAATAACACAGCACAAAAAACAACAAACGATAACATTACATAATTTTATGTCGTCTATGTCAATATTAAAATTGCATGCATTGAATGTCAGAGTTATGTCAATATAAGTAAGATAAGATACATTTTTATTTGTCAAAAACACGTGAAAGTTTACAGTCAGTTGGAACGATTACAAAAAATAAATAAAGTTTCAAAATGTTTTCCCTAGAAAGGCGTACAAATACAATAATAATATAGTTAAAAGTACAAAAATCTTAAAGTTACGTCTAATTGCGAGAAAATGTCTAAATTACATCATTTAAATAGTCGGCAACATTATAGTAGCATTTATTTATTAAAAGTTTCTTCATGCTTCTATTAAAACTATTAATATTCAAATCTTTATATGCCTTTGGTACCTTGTTGTATAGTTTTGGGGCCATACAGAATATACTCTTACCCATGAGAGCTGTTTTTGAACTATGTAAACGAAGAATCCGATTATCACGTTGACTTCTTTCGGAACCATCTGAATACTTCGGAAACAGTTGGGGATTCTTTTTAACAAATAATACTGTTTCTAATATATACAAGGAAGGAAGTGAGAGAATTTGATGTTTCATAAAATATGGTTTGCAACTGTCTGTAATTTTAAGACCAAACATAGCTCTTATGCATCGTTTTTGCTTTCTAAATATAACGTCTTTATATGTAGAGTTTCCCCAGAAAATAATGCCGTATCTAAGGATCGATGCAGCAAGTCCGTGATAGGCAGTAAGCAATGTATCCGTATTTACGATTGGGGCGAGTTTATGCAATGCGTAGGAAGAACTACTAATTTTCTTACTAATTTCTTCAATGTGATCTTTCCAATCAAGTTTTTTGTCGATGGTTAGTCCAAGAAATTTGGCATTACCAACTCTGCAAATGGTGTGATTTTTATAGCTTAAGTTAATGTCATTTTTTACTGGTATTCTTTGGCTAAAATGCAAGATTTGTGTTTTATTTAAATTAATTTTCAGATTGTTATTATCCAACCAGTCAATTATAGAAGCTAAAGCATTATTAATGTCAAGTTCATAGGTGTCAGTTTTCTTACATGCTATTGTGACTGTGCTATCATCTGCAAAAAGAGTAATTGGATGCTCAATAGATCTCGGAAAGTCATTTATATATATGATAAATAATAATGGTCCCAGAACGCTTCCTTGGGGTACACCGAATTTCACTATACGTTCTTGAGAAAAATACGTAGTCGCTTTTTTGGTACGATCTATTCTGGAGATTGCTGTGATTTGCTTTCTATTAGACATGTAGGATTCAATTAATTTAAGAACATTGCCTCTCACTCCATACGAGTCAAGTTTATTAATTAAAATAGTGTGGTCAACGTAGTCAAATGCTTGTGTCATATCGCAAAGCACAGCGCAAGTGGGAGTCCTTTCATCCATCCGTAACATTACAGTGTGTAGAAAATCATAAACCGCCATATTGATTGTCTTATTTTGTCTGAAACCTTTTTGCTCACTACAAAGAATATTATTTTTTTCCATATACGTATATAATTGTTTGTAAATGTATTTTTCAAAAATCTTCGATATAATTGGTATCAGCGCTATTGGTCTATAATTTTCGATTAGGTCTCTGTTTCCTTTCTTAAATAGTGGTTTGACTATTGATGTTTTCATACCATCAGGAAAGGTACCTGTACTGATACATAAATTCACGATGTGACTTAAGTGGCTGCATATTATATCACCAACTGATTTAATTATTTTGGTAGAGACACCGTCATAACCCACGCTGTTAGTATTTTTAAGTTGTTTTATAATGTTTAAGATATCCCACGGTAAACTTGGAGCCATGAAAATTGATTTTTGTCTGTTCATAATGCCTGATGTCACATTTTTTTTCCCGACTTTTGTATAGGGATAACTCTGTCAATGAAATAATTATTGAATTGATTCGCTATTGATTCTGGATTTGTAATTATATTATTATCAACATTAATTTGAAGTAAATTATCCCGAGGTGCATTAAATTTTTTATTATTTATTATTTGCCATGTCGATTTAGTTTTATTCTCAGCTGTTTGGATTTTATAATTATTTTGAGCCCTTTGGGTAAGTCGTATAATTTTTTTAAATAATTTACTGTATTTAATAAAATGAAATTTATTGGTTTCAGACGGTTTACGTCTAAATTTCCATAAGAGATGCCTCTTTTTCTTACTACAAATTTTAATACCACGTGAGATCCATTTAGCTTTTCTGCCTATGTTAATGGTAATAAGTTTACATGGAAAGCAAAGTTTATAAAATAATGTAAACTCCTCCATAAATGAATTATATGCGACATTAGGGTCATCAGTATTATAAACATCAGCAAATGTCAGACTTTCTAGACAGGATCTGTACTTCAAGATATTTTCTTGTGAACAGTCTCTTTGTGTTTTTTTCCAGTATTTACTTTTGCATGATTCATTTACAGGAAATTTTAACAGTTGCGCCGTATGGTCAGATAATGCAAATTCTATCACTTCAGTCCCACATCGATTTTGTAAATTATGTGCGAAATTGTCGATGCAAGTCTGGCTTTTTAATCTAGTAGGCTCATTAATGGCTAATTTCAGGTTGTAATTTAATAACAAACAAGTAAAATCAAGGCATACACTATTCTTTTTCAGGATGTCAATGTTGAAGTCACCAGCTAATATAATGTTGCTATATTTTTTATTACTTACATTTGTTAATAGTTGTTCAAATTTTTCAAAAAACATACTCAAATTTGCAACTTTTGGTACACGATAAATACACACAATTAAGATGTTATACTTCGTCAGTTCTATTCCACAACATTCAAATGTATTAGCTGTTGAAAATTTCGTAACCTCAGGTACCTCTTTCCAAAAATGATCATTTCTGACTAAAATACATGAACCACCTCTTTTACTATTAGTTCTACTAAAACATGAAGCCAAACCGTAGTTTGGGATCAGTAAATGTGTTTCATCGCCCTCTGACATAAAATGTTCCGTAATGCACAAAATATCAACTTTTAATTCCCTATCTATGAGTTCTTCTAAGCAGATTGTAAGCATGTCTGATTTGTTGATCAATCCTGCAATATTCTGATGCATTATTGTTAATTTATCATTAGTCAAGAAAAAAATTCGCTTCTTCTAAGTTAGTCTGTAATTTGTTATTGTTGGTCTGTAATTCGTTATTGTTGTACTCTTGTAAATCCTGAATATAGTCGTTTAGGTCTCTGAAGACGGCGCGAATGCCTTTGTCATTAATTATTCCAGTATTTGTATTATACAGTGAATAGTCATAATATATATTTTTATTGGAATCTAAAATGTATGCATGCTCATGTGTCATTATGTCCAAGTATAACAGGTTGTTGAAGTTTTCAACCCTCCAGTTATGCATATTTACGTAATCTTTACATTTATAGGTAGGCAGACAGATGATTACATTTGTATGAGTTATATTTCGTAGTGTCTCACGGATAAAAACAATCTGGTCGAAGTAATTTTTTGTCACTACAAAGTCTTCTTCACCTATAAGTAGAATACAATAATCTTGTTTTGTGAAAGTGGATAATTTTTCGTTAATTCCTGTAAATAATTGTTTGTTACCTGCATGGGGTGATATGTAATGGCATAATTCAAAATTGCCCTTGATTGTCGATTCAGCAATCGATAAAATTCTATTTTTATTATTGGTACTGATTAGACATATTTTATTTTTTGTTGTTTCTGTTTTAGTTTCTGTTTTAGTGGCCCTCCCTAGTGAGCTATTGTTGTTCTTTTCAATTCCAAAATTAATTTCAGCATCACTATTTGTAGGAGAACTCGTTCTAATCTGTTTAGCAACTGAACTTAGTTTTTGTTCAGGTTTCCGCTTCTGTCGTTTATTCTTGCTGCTTAAACGTACGGATGATGGCGTAGGAGTAAACCTGACTTTTTTGTAGTTTTCTATAACTGTTTTATTGTGCTCTAATTCTGATTTTAAATGTTGATTTTCCTCTAGCAAATTATCTACTTCTTGGTGTACGGATGCTAATTCCATTTTTAAATCATTTATTTGTTTGATGTAATTCTCATTTTCATTTATAGTATTCTCAGGTAGACTCATTCCAGTAGTGTCAAACAGTGAGCTCGAAGAATTATTCAAAGAAACGGTTTTGTTAGTTTTACGGTATGTAATGTAATCAGAATCCATTATTATGAGTTTTTATGTAAATATGAATCACAAAAAGAGATCTCGGCTAATATGGCCAGTTCATTGTCACTTCAGTTTACTTGTTCTGTGAGCTATGTATGTATGTCGAGAACTCTGGTTGTCTTGCTGCCTTATGCCTCTCTTAAAAACTTCTCAGATTTTGAAATGAAAATGAAGAAATTCTATGAATGCCGTAAAAACACATTGAATGAGGTTGTCAATGTCAAAGTAATTGTTGAACTCCAATTTTTGGGAGCGGACCATATTTTTTCTAGTTTCCTAATTCAAAATCAGATTCGGAGATTTAAATCTGAACGTAGTATTGCGAGCTAATCGACTGATTCATAATCAAATGCAGGTCTTAGGCTGCCTTCCCATTGAAGCGGAATGAGGCTGAGGAGCGGAGAAGCGGAGAAATATTAACCAATAGGATTGCATAAAATCTCCGCTCCGCTCCAGTATGCAATCCTATTCTCCGCTCCGCAGCCTCGCTCCGCTTCAATGGACAGGCAGCCTTATACTTGCCTGCCGCCATTCATAAATCCTCACCGTAAGAAATCTCTTATTGCTTTTAAAGAAAAAAAAAAACGTATTTGCACTCACACTTTCAGCACAAGAGGGTACTTAGTAACCTCGTCTTCTCTCAGCCCCGGTGGGAGGAGCAGCCGCACCCTGGCTGCGTGACCACTGGACAGCTGCACCGAGAATGTTCGGGGCGTCGGCAGCGCTATGCCTGCTAGTCTCTCCTGTTATAAAGAAATAGTTGGGTAAGCTGGTTGGTATGACAGGTTAGAATGCTATAATGGGGGTAAAAGTATCCTTAACGAAGCCGAAGGGCACTTGTTCTCCCCGTTATTGCGCGCATTTTTTTGTTTTAGGCCATACCTGAGAACCTTCTAGTTACGGAGATATTGTGTGTCAAAGTTCCAACTTTTTTTTTTATACAAGTTTTTAATATTATAACTTTACTTGAAATACCTCCATGACCCCTGTACTATTCAATGCATCCATCAGCACAATGTTTTGAGTTTGCAACTTGAGTCCTACCGTAAAAAGTGATTTTCCACCCCCAAAAAAAAATTTCGTTTCCCAGCAATAATTTGTACGTAGAGGTACTAAGTTTGATGTACAAAACGCTTGGTTGACGGCTTCGTGAAGGGTCCGTTTACACCTTGTATTACAACATAAACATCTATTTACCCGTCAAAAACGAAATGAATGAAGAATGAAACTACAGTTCTAGTCACAAGTTGTTATGATAACTTGTGATGGTATGTATGATAGTGATGGGTGGCTATAGCCATAACTAGCTAAATAACGGCTATTAACAAAATAGCCACGGTTACGATATCCGTCAACACTATAACTAGCTATTGGCTACTGGCTAGCTAGAATACGGCATAGCGGATAGTTGCCACAGAGTATAATATAACTACTTCGTTTTGGAGCCGTCCCGGTTTTCGGTAGCCGGCTAGCCGGAGTAGCCAAGTAACCGATAGCTGACTTAACTGTGTGCACTGTTTTCGTTTTCTTATAAAAATAATACGTACGACCTACGAGGGGAAGTCATTTCTGTTCAAAAGATTAAAAAGTAAAATAAAAAGTAAATGAAAAACGAAATCAAGACATTACCTAACTTATTATTCACATTTAGACTTGTTGCCGCGGCGATGATCGAACTCGAATCGCAGGACAGTTGATCGTTATTCATTCAATTCCCTAGCCCACCTAGCTACGCCGCGACGCCGCTAGCGAGCGCTAGTCGTTATTGTTCAATAGCCAAGTAGCCAAAATAGCTGGCTAGCTAGCTGGCTATTCCACCAAAAATAACCGGCTAGCTAAGCTATTGAAATTTCGGCTAGTTACCCATCTCTAATGTATGAGTGAAGGAAAACATTGTTAGAACATGGGTACGGGATAAATTAAATACTACCGATTAAACTCTAAATAACATTATTAATTACAAAACACTTAAAACTTAATCACAACTACACTATTGATCACTATTCGCTTAGATATCGCACTTCTAGTTCACTTGGATTCGCTTCGTTGTGTAGCCAAAAGCAGACTGACTGTTCCCGCAAACACGACGGCTATTTATATGCCGACCAATCCTTCGAGAAGGTTCCACAACTTTCAGAAACCTTCTTCACAGTTCTTAGTGGAACATCACCCTTCGAGAAAGTTCCACAAGTTTCTCGAATCTTCTAGACAGCTCCATAGTAGAACATTGTCCGTCGAGTAAGTTGTGGAACTTTCTCGAATCTTCTAGACAGCTCCATAGTAGAACATTGTCCTTCGAGAAAATTGTGGAACTTTCTCAAATCTTCTAGACAGTTCTATAGTGGAACATTCTAGACTCTAATCTTCTAGACAGGTCCTTTCTGGAACATTCGAGACTCGCACCTAATCAAGAATGTTCTCGTAAGGCAATCGACGTAACAATATCATGCTATAAGGAAACCCCGGCAATAAACTTTCTCGTTATATAATCGGCAACAGTCAGTGACTATGTATAAGAGTAATCTTTTCCTGCTTATTTAATGTCTCATTGTTAATCTCAACGGATAAACAAAATCCCTTGAAAATCATAATCCAAGAAAGCTCCAAGATACTGTCGAGATTTCAATCCTATTCTTATGACGCTAAGCTATATAATTCCTTTCTTACAGTGGAGTCTTAACCTTGTATTTGCGAAGTGATGAATGGTCTCTTAACTCTCATACAATTCGCACAATGTGGTAAGAAACTAGGGTTTTATGGATGGTCTGCGTAATTGAGGAAATATTGGGGAAAAGATAATGAGCGAATGATAAGAGGATAGTGTACAAGGGTGTATCTTTGTTTGTGGTTTAATCACGCTGTGTTTATGAGAAATACTATTAAGGTAGGAGCTCGTGGCTAAATAATAACAGCCGCTCCGGTCGATCTTCACGTTAAGCCGCGCTTGCCAATGTTGGCCCGTGGATGGGTGACCCCTATAAGAACGTTAAGCCTTTGGTCCCAGTTGTCATTTGTAGATCTTTGACAGTCGTTACGGGTAGTCATGTGGCCCGAAATTCTGACAACCTGTCTTACCCAGGGGTATCGTATTATTCGGTACTAACTAGGTTGTGGAGGTCAGATAGGCAGTCGCTCCATGTAAAATATTGCTGAATCCGGTAGAACCGGAAGCTGACCCCAACATAGTTGGGAAAAAGCTAGGCAGATGACTACGCATTGACTTGGCGGAGACTATTTCGGTAGATATATGACACAGGAGAGAGTTTCGTCATATTTCCCAGTTCTTATGGCTGGGTTACTTAGTGGATATCTTTACTCCGTGATATAAAATTAATGTCTGGCAGTTTTTGAATTCAAAATTATTCCTAGCACATTGTTTATGTTAAAAGAAGTTTTCGGAGACAAACCATTCAGACATACAAAAAAGATTCCCAGGTCCAGCAGTGTTATTGGGTTTTTCCATCAGGAATATTTCGGTAGCAGCCACGGAGCCTGGCTTTGTGCACGTTTGATGACAATATCCCCCCAATAGGCCCCCATTACATGGGACTTAAACGTAACTGGCGAAATATGGGTGTACCTACTATTTGATACACCTCTGCCTAATCTTTGGGGGATTACAAACGTGATGGTTATGTTAAATTTAATAAGTAATGGAACCAAACAATATCGTTGATGTTTTAAAGCATTGTCCTGTTGCGAAAGATAAAAATCAAAGTATGAATTTCAGCTTTCTGAAGCAAAAAGTTCTTTTGGCCATCGATCCGTGATAAAAGCAAAGATTATCCGGGATAATAGCTGAGCAGGACTATCCTCTTGGTCGATTTCTACCATTTCAACTTTATGTATTCCTAAATAAAATTTCCACAGAAATAACACCGGGACTGTTTACTTATTGTTAAAATTTTATTTGTCTGCTTTTTTGAGTAAATTTATGGGTTTTTAAGGACTGGATGGTTATAAAATGTTGAGCAAACATGTTTAATAAAGTGCGTGAAACAGTTTTATGTTCGTGAATGTTTAAAAAGCAGGCTATAAACTTAATGGTGTTTAAACGTCTGGTGGAAAGTTTTTTAATAACATCATAACATTACGCTTGTTATCTCCGAAGGGTTGGACAGAGGTGTCCCTAATATTACACCCACATTTCGCCAGCTAACAGGGGGCGCGCCTATTGCGATCCATCGGGCACAAATACAGCCTCCGTGTCTGCTACTGAGAAATTCCTGAAGGAAAACCGCAATCATACTTTGTCCGACCTGGGAATCGAACCCAGGACCTCAAGTTTTTTTCAAGTGACATAATAATTATGAGCAGTAGATACACTCGAGCGCATTAATATAACGCAAAGAACTACATATAAGATTCGATAGCAGTTTCAACACAATACTAATAGTGCACTATATCTCCGGACGAACCTATCCTAACTTGTGGTCTAACTGTATTGGGTTCAGTTTTGCACCGCATTCAGGCATGTTGGTCCGTAATGTTGGTCGAGGGTCGCAATGGGAAATCATCAAATGACTCCTCCCGCTCTGGGCGGAGCGGAAGGGAGTGTCAGGCTCGTACTGACTAAAACCCATCCATGTTCCTTCTATGCCCTTTGTGTTCCAGGGCCGTGGTATCTCTTTTGAACAGTCCCGCGGCAGCCAAGTCCAATAGAGCCTGTATTTACTTTCCTGGGCCAAGAATCTTACGGCAAAATAAAACTAAAAAAGGTAATTGCAAATAAGAACCATCTGCTGCGGCTTTGATTAATAACGAATTGCTTACCTTAACAATAGTATTATTCTCCAAATGCGCCACCAGCCTGGGGTCAGGCAGCGCAGTCCTATGCAGGCTGAAGGTGGGCACTCCAGGCCCGAGGCACTCCAGCACGAAGTAGGCTGACGAAGGACTGAAGTGCGCCTCGTGGTACAGGCACGGCAGGTTCTGAGGCACACCATCTGGGGGAAGGGGGGAGAAAGTAAATGGACTCTTGCACGGTGTTGCATTGACATAACTGTCATAAATACTTTACTTAGCAGTAAAGCTGCCTAATCTCTATGATAAAACTCAACGACACGACTGGCTTCTATGTAACTTTATTAAAACGCTTCCGTGCACGATGTGTATTTGCATTTTTTGCGCTCAAACGCAGCGGCAATGCAATAATTTCGGCCTTCGGAAAAATCTTAAGACTATTTGGAAACTGTCGCGAACTGAACAAGAGTCATTCCTGCTGTCGAAGTTGTCGTCGCCGTCGCGTTCGGAATTTAAACCGCAGCAGCGGCGGTGCGGTTGACTATAACAGCAAGTGACGCAACAGCAACGACAGACGCTGAGTACTACCAAAACAATAATTTTGTAGCCTATAGCCCATGTCCATTAAGCACGTTGAGCCGTTGGTCCCGGGTGTCATTTGTAGATCTTTGACAGTCGTTAGGTAAACAGTGGCCCAAAAAGTCCGACAACCAGTCTTAGAGTACTAACTGGGTTGAGGAGGTCAGATAAGCAGTCGCTCCATGTAAAATACTGGTTAGACTGGAAGCCGACCCCAATATAGTTGGGAAAAGGCTAGGCAGATGATGACAGGCCATGTCCATAAACTTCAGGCCTGATGACATTACTCGACGCACTCTTTATCCTGGAATGCTTCTGTATTAAGATAACAGAATGTTCTCTTACCAGGGTACTTCTTCTTCTTCTTCTTGCTGGGCGAGGGCGAGGTGGCAGGGAGCTCCTCGTCCCAGTCACTGTCGCCCCACGTGCTGTCTCCAGAGGAAGCCAGGTTGCCGTAGTACTCCAGGTTTATTGACGGGGATGGCTGACGGAGAAGAATGACGATGTTAATTGTCTTCTTTATCGTGTGGTTAGTGCCTAACTTGGAGTCAGGGTTTTTATGCCGTCCATGGGCCTCTGACTTATAGAGAAATATCTCTCAGAGATGCAGGTTTCTTCACGATATTTTCCTTTATCGAAGCAAGTGATAATTATACAATACGCACTGAATCCGAAAAATCAGAGATGCATTTGTTTGGTTTGAACTCGAGTGCAGTTCAAGGTGGCGCTGCTTGTCCAGAAAAAATGCATGGATATGTCAAACTTAGTTCACTTATGTTAGTTCTATTTTTCCTGCCCGAACAGATAAATTGGTTGAAATCTATTATACATGTCCACCTTAGACAAACTTGAGATATCTCTTGTGCCCATGCCAGTAATAAACAACACAGACGCTTCAACTCGAAACTGACATACATATAAACCTCTTGTGTAGTACTTCCAGGGAAGATCTCCTTCACAAATAGAACTCTACTACTAAGTACTACAATACGAAATCTACAGTTTTATCAATATCAGAAACCAGTGAAGCAAATATTGTTTCAATATAAGCCGCTTCCTCGGACATCAAGTATGTTGGTATACTCAAGATATTTGTGCTCATAATACCCTTCAACTTACTACAGTCCTAGTACCTTTTGACTAGAAAATGGAAAAAACGATCCACGAGGCCCTGAGAGTATTATTTCAACTCTTATCTTAAGATATGTTTGTCAAGAAAGATTATTCTGTTTAAGTTGTTTGCAATATTAGCTCAAATATGATATTTAATACTTATTAGACCACGAATATTGTTGCTTAATTATATTATAGGAATATTTATGAGACGCTTTTATTAGCTTCACTTCCTGTTACTAACTATGTAAAAATCTTGGAAGCTTTTGATCCACTTCTCGGTTCCCGATTGAGCTGAGATTTTGCATTCATGTTTAGTTTAGATAACAATGCATGGTTAGACCTAAGTAACGTCATTCTAAATCCAATATGGCGGACTCCCAAAGATGGCGGACTAGTTATATTTCATGAGTCCCATGATATGGGCATCAAATGAAAGGGTTTGCTGAGAAAAATACGAGAAAACGAGTTTTTAATTCTTTTAATTGTAATATATTATTGTGTAATATTGTTGTGTATTGAAAAGTTATGAATATGGTTTGTAATCAAAGAACGTCTCATGTCTTATTTCTCTTTCCAAAGCATATAAACCTCCTATCTACACATGAGCTACCAGTAACCAGTAGGCACATGAATCGTTATTCTGGAAAGAACCTACAGTAATAACATGCCTACTAGGCAATCATAAACTATAGTTATAGATATTAGTGCACGCAATGTCATATCCTGAATCCGTGTGTCACCAATGTAGCACAGATGTTGGTAAAGGCGTACTTAATATTCTGGCGTTTAGCCACTACACATTGCAACAGATGTAAACGATTAAGCGACTTAGTAATCATTTTAGATGTAATATTAGTACTTCAAACGTGTTTGAGAACCGATTTTCTCCCAAACAACGTAAATTAGGCGTAGCTATAGAATTTTAAACTCTTTCCCTATCTATTCTTATATTATAAAGCTGAAGAGTTTGTTTGGTTGAACGCGCTAATCTCGGGAACTACTGGTTCGAAAAAATTCTGTGCATAAGGTAGGTTTTATAACATCACGATACAACCAAAAGTAGCGGAGCAGCAATGAAAAATGTTGCAAAACGGGGAAAATAGTAATCCTTCTAATATTATAAACCAGTTTTCACCGCTCTTCTGCTAGATTTTTAACTTAACATATAGTCTACATTAGCTATAGTTTTGGACCCGATAGGTGGCGCTGTGCGAAGCAAGGGCGGATCGCTAGTATGAAATAAAAAAATAAAAATCTAAACAACAAAATAAACAAAATATTGTGTCTCACGGCTGCACCAAATAGGAAAGCTCTTTGTTGATTCTGTTCTCCTGGTACACAAGACATCGTAATCGTGTTCATATATATAATTATGGAGATTGAACTGACCTGTGAGTTACATGTGACACAGTACGGTAGTTTCTGCGGGGAGCCCGGCCTCGGCGCCTCGGACGATACTCTGTATAGGTGCTGCTGCCCTGGTTTACCTTCCGGGATACCCATGTAATATCTGAAACAAAGTTTACCAGTCACAATTGGCTCAAAGGACCAGTAACATAAAAAGAAAAAATATAAATAAAAACTATATTTTAAGGATGAAATCAGGTACTTACGTATTTTACTTGAAGTGCATCGTCAAAGTTTCGTACCAGTTCAATGATAGATGCAAATGGGAAAGAAAATATTTGTATGTTTTCAGAGATCACGAAGAAAGAACTGTTCAATCGAGTGGTATGACATTGTATACGCACGAAGTCAAAGGCGACACACAACAAACTAGTGCGATTTAAGAATTAATGAGTAGGAGCATCAAATATCTCATTTTATTTTGTTTATTTAAAAAAAAACGTTGCCCCACACTAGGAATTTGTCCTATATCGTGGGTGCGTTTAAAAACATTTAATTACTCACATATGCTGATTCGCATGATCCCAAGCCAACAACTGGACCACATCAAAGCTCCCATGCGTCAGAGGCAGCGCCCTAGGTCCATGCGAGTTATGTTCTGTCCTCACTATATGACGGAACAAGCCTGCTGGGCCGTCCCTGACTGGGGCCAGGGTCACCAGGGCCCCGCCACCGGCTGACCAGAGGGGGGAGGGGGCTGACTCTACCCAGCCGTCTAACCCTGACGATATTCTGTAGACCTGGGGAAGAATGAAGATGATAAACAGAGAAGAAAAAGAAAATAAATATTGAACGGGTTAGCATTTGTAATTAAAACTTATAATGTTGTTTTCTACTGTGAGTACATAAATATTAAATCAAGAAATTGGAGAAGTATATTTCTGCATTTGAATACCTATTATAGTTATTAAATAATAATTGTACCTTCAGTGAAAACTGATATAAGTGAAAAATCATAGTTTTGAGTAATTTAAGGTTAAAGATTTAAAAAAATCTCGTTATTTTTCTAACGTTCTAAAATAAAAAACAATATGTGGTACGTGTAGATAATATTATAAAGAGCTTGGTTTGAATATATTATTTTGTACGGAATTTAAGTAATTAGTAAAAATAGCCAGTTATATCACCGTACACTAGTTTTCTTTGCTTATTTTTGTGTATTTAAATTTATAATGAAATGAATTATTTTACACATTTAGTTACCGTTTTGTGTGAAATGTTAAAGGCTTGTGTTTTGGCATGTTTTGCCTGCAAATAGTTGTTGTGAGAAAAAGTCGTAAAACTAATATGATCATTTTGATTATCAGCAACCTTTTTTCATTGTTTTATTTAAAATTCCTACGTAAATATTCAATTGTACCCCTAAACACCAATTTTTCTTTCGGTTCGTGTAAGATGTGGTAACTCGAGTCGTATTAAAATACATTTTAGAAATTTAAAAATCGGTTCGGAGCACTTTGGTATGAATCAAAAAGTATTATTTTACACAATAATTTCAATAAAAAATTGCTTACTTATATCAATGTACACAAAAAAATCTCATTCATTTTTAATCTTATAACAACGGGGATAAGATAGAAATTAAGTTAATTTTTTTTTTAATAAGTTTAATCAGAGAATATAAAAACCGATCTGGGTCGACATGTATCACTTTTCACTGAAGGTACAGTTATATCATTACGCCTGTAATCCCCGAAGGGTTAAGCAGAGGGATGCCTAACAGTACACCCATATTTCACCAGTTATGTTTAAGTCCCAAGTAATAGGGGGCGAGCCTAATGCCATCAACCGGAAAATCCATACGCCGTGGCTGCAACTGAGAAATTCCTGATGGAAAAACCCATTAACAATTTGGCCGACCCGGGAATCGAACCCAGGACCTCATGCTCAGCATAAATACTAAATAAATAAATGGGAGAAGTACGTTTCTGCTTTTGTACAACTAATATAATTTTTAATCCCTACGAAAACCTACTTAAATTAATAGCCTTGTCTCAATATTGAATTTATATTTAAAATATCAAGACTAAACGAATACTGCCATCGAATAAATAACAAAGAAAGCCTACATTTCGCAACTTGTGCCGAAACCAGCAAAGATAAAACAAATGTGTTCCAAAGTTAAATAATGTTCTTTTCTTAGTAAGCAACCTTAATTCATGTGAATATTTGATCCGAGACTTTTTAGTCAAGCCGCGAAAAGTTTACATTCTCAAACATTAATAAGAATTTAAAATTACCAAGCAATAAAGTTAGGGACGAAAAATAAAACAAAAGCAGTTGGAAAAGCATTAACAAGTGCGAGTTGGACTCGCGCACCGAGGGTTCCGTATAAACAACATATTTACGATTTTCAGATTTTATCCTTTACATGTGCTGTAAGACATCGCTTCTTGTCAAATTTCATGATTCTAGGTTAAAGGGAAGTACCCTATAGGTTTTGATTCCCTTGAGAAATCGCAAAATATGCGACATAAACGGTCATATCTTTTGATCGCGTTGAATTACAAGTTAGATTTTTTCACCGCTCCAGAGGTAGACCTGAGTATTTGATATTACTTTCAGATTGATACCTCCACGCGTTCTTGAGAAAAAGGGTTTTGACAGACGGGCAGACGAACAACAGAGTGATCCCATAAGGGTTCCGTTTTTGCGACTGAGGTACGGAACCCAAAAATAACATATAACCGCATCCCCCAACCTAACATAACATTTTATTAAGACTTTAAAATTGAAAAGCAACGACAAAACAAAATTCTAGTGCGCCATTTATTAAAAAAAAAACAGTGAAAATATGAAGTTACAATGGAACACAGAATCTTTTTGAATTGTTCCAATTTCAACAATAATGTTCAGGTTGAATATTTTCATGAATATTTCTTCGAAGCCATTCAAAGACGGTTCTTTTATTAAGTCAAACAGTGATACTGCTTTTATCAAGACTTTTTAGTGTAACTGGAAATGGTAGATATTTAATTTTATTGTTTTGTATTGAAGCTGAATGGATAGGTACCTATCTACCGTTTTATACAAAATTATAAAAGAATATGACCAATTCAATGCTATATGGCTTCAGCCTTTTTTTACCCGACTACAAAAAGAGCGTTAAAAAACTGAGAAGCTGAAATGGAGGGTTATTATTTAAATATTCAGATTAGTGATCATTTCATTTGCATAGTTTGGTTAATTAACGTACTTGAAAAATTAATATTTTTATTTACTTTCCGTACAATATTATATACATTCATAATTTAAAATAACCTAAAGTAACTAACTTAACAATAAACTAAAAGCCAATGGCCTTATGATCAAGAGCCTAGACGACCATCTTTCGGGGCTCTCCTTAGGCGGTTGGATTAAGGGCCTGATTAAGAAGGCAGTACTCCTCGATACAGCTCGCATTGTGAGGAGGTTCCTGTCTCTGGAGCCCTAACCACCGGTAGCTTGGACCCTGCTCCCGACAACGGTGGACCACTATTTTTTTGTATTTTTAAATGTTTTTTTTATTTGTTTTTTTTTTTAAGAAATATTTAAAAATGTAAAAAATGTGTAGAATAAATAAATAAAGGAACTAAAAAAGCAAAATAATTAGGCATATCAGCCAAAATATGCTGAACATGGCCTAAAGATGTTCATACCTCTTGACAGTACCACATGGGACTCTTGCAGACGGAGACCACAGACAGGTTCTGCATCCTGGTCAGCCAGACCACGCACACTTCTGTCAGGGACACCCATTGTGCGCTCGTGAAGTAGTAGTCACTGTAATAGAAGGTAATATTTTAGATGTGTTAAGGAAAATGACAATTTAATGTATGGAGATAGAGCTTGTTTTCTTGTAGACGATAACTGACACAGACAAAACAAGTGAACATCAAGTTCCATGTAGAAAATGATGTCAGAAACTAGCTCGAAGATTTAAGACTCTTACAGTTTCTGATTACCTAGTACCTAATCATCTGCCTAGCCTTTTCCCAACTATATTAGGGTCGGCTTCTAGTCTAACCGGACCCAGCTGAATACCAGTATTTTACATGGAGCGACTGCCTATCTGACCTCCACAACCCAGTCAGTACTGGGTAATACGATACTCCTTGGTAAGACTGGTTGTCAGACTTTTTGGGCCACTGACTACCTAACTGCCAAAGATCTACAAATGACACTCGGGCCCAACGGCTTAACGTGCTTTCCGAGGCATGGAGGAAACTCGGTATGTAATGTGGTCGGTATCTAAACATCTACCCGAGCGGCTGTTATTATTAAGCCACCAGCTCCTCCTCGAATACCTAGTACATCTGCAGTAAAATATTGTGTTTATTGTGGTTGGTACAAGAACTTGTATACTGTTTGTTACTCACTAAACTTCTGATAGACAAAGTCCTTTGAAAAACTATCGAAAACGATAGGCACAATTTCCTAGGATTGCTGAACAACCATCACAAAAACCCATGACTAAAAAATACTTACTAAAAGCGCAAGAAATCAAAACGTACCTTCACGAAACTACCGTAAACAATAAAACATAACACGATCGGGGCTCTTTCACCAATAAACTCACAAAGTAAATGAACTTCGATCCAAAATATTGAAGTTTTAATAAGATACCCTCCCACTTTGTATACTTTACGGGGTTCAACACTTTTATCTAGCTCGGTTTATGGTTTACAGCGCTTTAAAGCGGTGGGTTCTGCTTTAGAGTCTTCGTTTTATATGGAGATCTGGTGTCTTTGTTGATTGAAACACTATGAAAAGGGTTCTTTCGAGTATAGTAAAATATTTAGAGCTGTTTTTATAGGAACTGTCATTTAGGTCGCGTACATGGCAACATTGGAGGTAGGTGGTTGCGCGGATACCTACCTACATATGGAAATTAGTTTATTGTTAATTTGGCACGGCGCACCCTCCTCCCCTTCACCTCCTGCACAGCGCCTCTGCTTGTCTATGCAGGAAGCAATGGCCGACGACTGACCAACAAGTCAACATCGCAAAATTACACGCTCTCGATAGATTTACAAAGAGTGGTGAAATTGGTGTGATCTTCTCGTTTTCGTTTGTCTCCGTGTTATATGCCACGCTTCAGGAAGCTGCTATGAGGATCTGAGGTACCTGCACCCCTTCCTTCCAAGCGTATTGTTCTTTTCATTGTGTTCCATATCAGTACGCGTCATTCCGCCATCTTTGCATCGTGCCAATTTCTATTTGATCGAATTATTAGCAAGACCAGCGCAAGGGTGCCCCCTTATTACACCCAGTTAGCTGGATAAGGAGGTGGTTCCTCTTCATCAATAACGGATTTCAAGACTAATTAATGGACAGAATTACTTGTGGTTTTAGATATCATTGTTTTGCAAAGAGTTATTCGACAACCGGTTTTTTTTTATTACTAGGCGAACATAGCATTGCAGATCATTGCAAAGCTGAAATACCTCTTCAAAAAGAGCTCTACACTTACTATGAAGAACAAAAAAAACGACTTCCAAGAACACACAAAAGTGAAAATAACAATTGTTTGTTTAATTGATTTTATTGACACCGACTTCTGATATATCCTACACAAATTATTGTCATATACAAATGTTACTTTTTAACGAGAAGTTATTATGATACCACCAAGTCATCAACATAGATGAAAAAGAAAAAAAACCGTATTAGATAAGATAACCATAAACTACTTTATATGGGACCATGATGGAATACATACACTCCTCCTTTTTTAGAAGTCGGTTAAAAAGCGAGGATGCATAAATTCACCAGTGTGTGGAGCAAGGCCAATAAACTCACAATCCCCAATACCAATGGCCCACCAATGCCAATACCAATGGCCACCAATGGCCCAGATAAGATAAAGATCACAATATGAAGTTCGTTAGAACTAGTTAGTTGGGCTGCGGGACTGTTCGAAAGAGATACCGCGGCCCTGGAACACAAAGGGCAAAGTAGGAACATGGATAGGTTTTAATCAGTAAAAGTCTGACAGTCCCTCCCACTCCACCCAGAGTGGGAGAAGTTATTTGATGTTTTCCCATTCCTCATAAAAAAAAAAAATGTTAGTTAGAACCGCTCCAGTGATGTCCTCAAAGCTTCAAGATTTTACTCTCTCTAAAATATTGGTCTACTTACCCTTCTTCCAGTATAACTTTGGGTGGTGTGAGGTGTCTTGTGCGTATGTGCTTCGGGTCTGCGATGTCGGCGACTGTCAGTGTCGCCGTCGGGTTGTTGGTGCCCGGCTTTGGGTACCTCACGCTTCTGATCTCCGGGTATGTCTGGGTGGAGAGAACGAAGTTTGATATAGAAATCTTATGAAAACAGTCTTTTTGTTTTACTTTGGATGGATGTATCGAGGAAATACAAAAAACAAAAACGAGATATAAAACACAACATAACGTCACACCCGTATTTCACCGAGGGGTTAGACAGAGTTGTACTTATAGTACCTTGGTACACCCACATGTGGCAAGTTCCATGTATTGTGACAGGGGGCGAGCCCATTGCCGTCAATCGACACCAAAGTCAGATTTCGTGCTGCTACTGAAGAATTCCTGATGGAAAAACCAGAAAACACTACCACCTGGGAATCGGACCCAAAAGTTCATGCTTAACTTTAGCCTACTTATTTTGTAGTAATGTCACGCTTGTTTTATCACAAATTAATTGACCGCCAATTCCAAGTGTTTATATAACCAAGTCAGTTATACAAGTCGCCGTAGTGATGTAACTCCCAAATATTTCGGATACGGTCCGATACCGGGACAAATGCGGGGCCTAAGACGGAAGGCGGGCAGGGAATCCACATTCCATTTAGTTGACCAAATTGTCTAAGGTCGGCTTATAGGTCATTTATGTTTAAAGAAGACAGGCAATACTAGCTGTAGGTCTTCCAGAAATAATCGTAACCGCACGGCAGTTTCTTTAAGGAACCCCTTTTTTGCATAACCGAGTCTTCCTTCTTTGTTTGTTCTTTAGAGAACTTAAAGTTCTTAACTTATACTGTCACTTACGGGATTATCTTCCCTGATTGTTTATTATTTTGAGTGCCCGATATTTTGACGTTGTTGCAAGGACCTTGATCGCGGGATGACAATAAACAATCACGGAAGATATCCCATAAGTGGCAGTATAAGTTTAGTTTAAAACCGTGAAAGCGTAAACCAGTGTTCGAGTTCTTAGTTAAGCAAAATAATTTCGTATGCATAGCCATAGGAAAGGTAATATACATTTTGCCGCCGTAAATAAAAAGGTGCATTTGAGGCAAGGGAATATCGCCCTCAGGCTCTCTTCGCAGGATGGCTGGTAGCAACTGGATGAGAATTGCTGAGAATTGAGTTGGGTGGGGTGCGATTAAGGAGGCCTATGTCCAGCAGTGGACTGCTGCAGGCTGATGATGATGAAGTAAGGGAAGAGCCTTTCTAGATTAGGCTTATTTTTCATTACACATTATTCTCAGATACTTTTACTAAAATACAACATAATAGTAACCTTATCAGTCAACACATAACATTCAGATTACCTTGGCAGGATCATCAGTATCCAGTGCCGCTCCATACCAGGGGTACTTCTGTTCATGTACCAGGCTATCGTTGAAGGTCGCGTATAACACCATGTGTCCGTCTGCTGACATCCAGAGCGCAGTCCGTGAGCCCAGAATTTCTTCTGTAACAAAAAAAAACTAGTTTTAACCATAGTCAATTTGTAAGAGACAGTGTGGGTAGATCCACATCATCATCACTTCAGCCGAAAGACGTCAACTGCTGGACATAGACCTCTCCCAAGTGTCGCCATATTGACCGGTCCCGTGCGACTCGCATCCAGCGGATCCCCGCAACCTTCACCAGGTCATCGGTCCACCTAGTGGCAGGCCTTCCAACGCAACGTCATCCGGTTCAACAACATATCTGGTAAAAAACAATCTTGTATTCTGGTAATATATTAGTTTATTTCATTATATTTGTATATATGTATTAGTATGTGCCTATTTATGTATTTCAATTTATGTTAACAAAATGATATTTTTCTTATTTATTTTTTTGTACTCTATCACTATGCTGTCCTATTTGACCCCAAGGTTGACTGGTAGAGAATGCCTTATGGCATTAAGTCCGCCTATGTACCACTTTTGTACATGAAGTTTAAATAAATAAATAAATAAAAAGTTCCCTCACGATCTTTCCTTGACCGTTGGTGGGGTAGCTAAAAAGATGCTTCGAAAATGCGTGTCTCGTTGATCTATTGGACACAAGCGCTATGCTTAGCAGGAGCATGAGGTCCTGGGATCGATTCCCAGGTCGGGTGAAGGATTATTGGATTTTTCTAACAGGAATTTCGCAGGAGTTTGGATTTGTGCTCGGCAGGCGTGATGTTTTGTATGTGTTTATGTAAAAAGATCATTAAAAATAACCAAGTGATGGCCAGATGCAAAATCAATATCATAATAATGTTTTCTGAATTTAAAGTAAAATAATAAAAAAATAAGTGGCATGACATTTTCCTCTTTTCATTTCAACATTGAATATTTATTTCAGCTGAACACTATTGGAAATGACTTTCAAATTAAATATGCGACATATTGACGCAATGTTCAATGCAAACATATTTTACTGAGAACCATTTTTGTTTTAAAAACATGGCACAACATTTTATGTCGACAAAGAGTTATCAATAAAACTTGATACTAAAATATAACGACATCACAATAACATCACTCCTGTAGTCCTTGAAGGGATTGGCAGAGACGTATTGTATACCCTCATTTCGACAGTTATATTTAAGTACCATGTCATAGAGGCGAGCTGATTGCAGTCAGACCGACAAAAAATCAGGTTACTACTGAAAAAAACCACTTTGTTCAACCAAAACTGTCTGGTGGCTTGGGAAACCACTTTAAATAGTTGCCTAAGTAATATTTATAAAATTCAGATTAAATAAAATGATGTAAGTCTAAGTTTTGCTTACAATTTAATACACTTTAAAGGTGTCTGGCAGAGATTATTCACCACACAAAGTTTCTGGCAGTGGAGGAGGTGAATCATCATACACTTTTGTAATATCAAAAAATCACGCTTTATAGTATGCCTATAACTTAGCAGCTATTTAGCACAACTTTGCTACCTGATATCTGCCAAAGCCACCACGACCGACTTTTCATAATATCCAATTATTGTTCTTACTCATTAAGGTACTTACACAGTAAAAGTTTCAGCTTTTCTCAAATGACGTAGAAATGGCGGTTACGGGATCTCCCTCTACTAGAAACCCCACGCTCAACAGTCGAGGAAATAATGTTGTTGACTAAGAGCCTTCGCACACCTCGTTTTTTTAATGCGCTGACGATGCGCGTTTTTGATTAGCGCGTCCTCTGGGCGTTATCAACACATTTTAGCAGATTTTACACGAAAAGTACTAGGATCTTATAGCCTCAAGAATGTCGCCAATAATGACGTATAAGTTAAAAAAAAATATAATTTTCATTATTCTACATTTGCTGGTAGCTCTAATGGTAACGATAGCCTATAACTAATGGAATGATTATCTTGACAAACCGTCTCGTAACGAAGCAGTACATCGCTTGTACGTCAGTACGTACCCAGTGTGAGTGATATTTAACTCAAATAGAGAAGCTGAATCAATCACAAATAAACATTATGTAGGGTGAATATCTACTTATTATATACCTATATATGTAACTAATCAGACGCGTGTGTCAGCGAACCGTCACATCACAGCTGACAGCGGTGCGTCGCTTCTACGTCAGTGCATACCGCAGCGTGCCATGTCATGTGTATACAGGGTGATTTATTTTTAAAATGAAAAATTATACACATCTTGCTGGTCTGACAGAAGAATTTATGCACACTTCTGTTGAGTTGTGGCCACTACTGTCTATTTCATTTGTTAGTGTCCTTGTTGTTTATTTATCCTATTATGATAACAGATTTTCTTATAGTGTTACCTACTTAATTGCTGAATAACATGGTTTCAAATCTTTCGAACAATTCTTCTCTTCTTTTTGTCTCAATGATGGTGATACCGTATCAAAATCTCTCATTAGCACTAGAACGATATATTTACATGTTTATTATTTGTTTCGAGACTCCGTTATTTCGGCACGTTTGCTAGCACCATGGTCTGTGATGAAAAATGGTGGCGCGGTGTTATAAGTAATAAAATCAAAGGTACAAACAAATCCCGTTTTGAGTGCTAATGCTAGTGTTGTCAACCATGTCAGTTTAAAAACTTATATCGCATCAAAATATGTTAAGCAGTTTCGGAGAACAGCGTCGCCACACAGACAGACAAGGAAACCTATTTTAATTTACAATTATGTAATACATAGTTAGCACTTGCTGGTGTAATACACAAATATTGAGACTTCCTGATTTTACATTTAGTACCCACGAAAACGAAAAAAAACGAATCAAAAAGTTCCATCTGTCAACTCTTAACGACACACCTTGTATATTCGCATCTAATAATATCGCGCAGATGTGGTGCAACGTTCGCAGTCTCTACGCGCAGTCATTGACATTAATTACTTAGCCTACATTATAATTACGACGTATATGATACGCCTCGATGATATGTGAGCCTAGTACTTGAAAGATAAATGACTGTTAGATTAATCGATGTCCTATTCCACCAATCTGGTATGGACAAATTGCGGACAGGCTGCGGACACTGGACAGTGACAGATACATGACTTGGTTATTAAAAGGAGGTGTCCGTATTGTCCATGTCCGAAGCCTGTACATCCGCACAGATGTGGTGTAACGGTCGCAGTCTCTACGCGTAGTCATTGTCATTAAATACCTTAGCCAACATTATAATTTACGATGAATGTGATACGCCTAGATAATAATAAAATATGTGAGCCTAGTACTTGAATGGTAAATTACAGTTTGATTTCGGTTTCTGTATTAAGTATGGCCGTTACAAACAACAACAAAAAAAAACTACAAACGTGTGATTTTCAAAATACCAAAAAAAACTGTCCAAGTGTGGTTCTAAATTTGAAAATCCAGAAAGTTTAAAAACTCTAAATTGCGATACACCTATTCCAAACAGCAGATTTCACTTCGAAATTCGAACGTGTCTATGCCTGAATCCTTGATTTACTTAAAAAACAAATGAATTCGCTTTGGAATTGTTTATGGTCACTCGAATAAGGTTGAAAGTGAACTTTACAGAATAGTACTGCAGACCTCATTGGGTTTTAATGGACTACCTAGTTTATTGTCCGAAGTTTTTATCTTAATAAGTTAGAAACCTCTACAGGCCCAAGTAACGGTGTTGGTGAAGAATCGCCAAGTCAATTATTTATGTAAATTGTTCCTTTTGGTACAAACTTTTCCCAAGCTGCGTAAAAGTTTACGCGTTTCTGGTTGCGATAAATACTTTTATAGAGAAGTGAGATAATGTAGGGTTACTTTGATTACGTTCACCTAGCGCTAAATAAAGATATATTATTTTCTTTTTTTTTTTCTCAAAAATAACATAACCCACCACAGAAGTTTACTTTGAGCCATCTCTTTGAGGTAATTCTTTAAATATTTTAAAACTTCAATTAAATTTTTATTTTTCTAGAAGTTAACCTAATTAACACAATTAATAAGTTAATATACGGAGTGGAAGGGACACCGACGCGAAAACGATTACCACGTATTCAGTACACCATTCTGAGGGGGCCACATAGAAATTTTTCTTTATAATAAAAAAAAAATCAACTGTTCCATACATTTTAACCGTGTACGTAATTGCACTTTTATAGGAAATAGCTGTTTTTTTTTAAATTACCGATGAAAAATTAATATGTGGCTGCCTCACAATGCGTGCCGTGTTCAGGAGTACTGCTTTCAGAATCAATCCCCAGAGTCTCCTAAGCTGTTGGTCGAGGCTCTTTTCTATTAGTCCATTAACCGTAACGACTATCGGTACAATGATTGCACAGTCCACGTTCCATATGTCGACAACCTCGTGTACTAAATAAAGATACTTAATACGAAAATGAATGAATACTGGTAACCGTTGTCGCGTCGGTGTCCCTTCCACCCCGTATAGGTGTGATAAGTGCCTAACCTGGTGTCATAGTTTTGCCACCCATGGGCCTTTGGCGTGACTTTGCATGCCGTCGAGAAATATCACTCAGGCATGTTCACGCGTCACTGCTCATACTAAACTAATCTTAAGGCCAGGATACTCAGAATCGACCTATTTTTGAATCAACACCAACCAATCAAATGTTGTTTTTTTTGATCTGATAAAAATATATGCTGTAGTTTAATAAACGATCTTAATTATTCTACGGTTCAAAACACGATATGTAAAACTTCATCCGATCATAAAAAATTGATAAGATGGTAAAATTTTTGATCCTTTTTCAATTCTTACTTAAAGTAGACCAAATATTTACTCCCGAAAAACATGTCAAAAAATAGCCAATGATGTTTAGAATAATATTCTATGATTACTTTTTCTCAAAAAGTGTTTTATTGTTTAACATGGTTTATTATATAACAAAACGGCCCGCGCGCTTCGCTACAGTAGCCCGCCGGGCGTCACCGAGGTAAGACCTGTGTCGCTTTTGCTTGCTCGCTGCGTTCCCCGCTTATCGATCGATATATTTACGAATTATTTGTATTTTCCGTGTTTAGTATATTAGTTTTAAAAATCAGTCTATAATATTGTTGTAGGTTCTTCTAGTATTAACATTAATAGTTAGAATAGGTAAGATATTAGTTTAAGTTGTAGTAAAATAATTATAGTGGTTTAAATACACAAAATGGAATAAAAACACTAAAAGGAAAAAAATGACCAGGATTCAACTAAGGAAGCTTAAAAACGAAATAAAGTTTGATTATTATTTTTCTGTGAATTTATAACTACCTACTCGTAAAAGACGACGCGACCGAGCAATATTATAGTTCTATAAATAATTAGATAGGTACCTACTTGCTTTCGTCACAGTAGTACTAGCAATAACAGGTATGCACGATGACATGACATGCTATAATTTCCAGTATAAGCTGACTTCTCATTGTACGAAAAGCCTATACAATGCAATACCCAACTACCTACCTACTTAATACCGACCATCTATCTACCAACTACCTACCACCTACCTACCTATGTACCTATTCTAATGAGTTTTATCTGAATGTATTTTGTCCAAAGTAATAATAAATAACTAGCTTATATCCGCGACTTCGTAAGCGTGAACTATAACTTACTTATACAACAAACCAAACAAACACATGATAGGTGAAAACCAAAGCTATAGAATACCGAAACTTCCATCAAAATCCCTCCAGTAGTTTACAAACCAAACAGAAATTCCAAAAACCAAATCGTACCCAATCGTACGAGAGAAACCTAAACCCTCGAACGAAACCCCCGAAATATTGACATGAATTCCGTAAAACGGAGATTACCTACTGTTACAATTTTATACTGTGACACAATATTTTCGCCCAGCGGGGTCAGCGAGTTCATTTGAAATGGGCGATCGCGCGACTTGCTGCGCGTGGAGGTAAATAACGATAAATGCCTACTGCACCGAAATATCCTGGCCTTAAGGGTAACTAACAAAAACTTCGAACTAGACCATACCTGGGAACCTTCTAGTTACGGAGATATTGGGGGTCAAAGTTCCAACTTTTTCACAAGTTTTTTTTACATAATTTTAATGTAAGATTTTTACTTTAAACACCTCCACGACTCCCATACTATTCGATCCATCCATCAGCACAATGTTATGAGTATGTTACATTGAGTCCTACCGTAAAACGTGATTTTTTACCCCAAAAAAAAGTTGTTTCCCAGCAATAATTTTTGCGTAAAAGTTACTTAGTTTGATATACGCTTGGGTGACGGCTTCGTGAAGGGTCTGTTTACACCCTGTATAGGGTGACTGGTAATTAGTGACCGATACTTAAACAAGTGATTGTACTCATGATAACAAACAACTTTCCCAAAGAATTTTTTTTTAAACGGCTAACAGCTGATAGGTCACAGGCGCGCGCGTGCGAATTTCATACGGCTGTTGTGTTATTGTAATAAAAGAGTGTGTGTATAAAAAAAAAAAAATTTGGGAAACTTGTTTGTTATCATGAGTACAATCACGTGTTAAAGTATCAGTCACTAATTACCAGTCACCCTATATACAACCCCGGAAGGTACCTACCTACTGTCATAAAATTACATACCCACGCAAGTTTCAGATGGACTATCTGTATACTAAACACTAAGGTGCCTTCATAAATATGTACATTCTAGTACATAAGAGCTCGCCCTCATTAAACCAAGGTATTCTCTTACAGCCAGTATGTAAAAGAATACGCGAGTTCCTTCATTATACTAAAAATGCTATAAAGTTAGCACATACGGTGTACGGTTAGCAAAAAAGATTGCATTGTTCACGCCCTGGTGTAAATGCAAAGGTGTATAATTTCAGACGGTCGTGTTTTTTCCGACGCTACCTCTCGTTAGAACTATGCAGAGATGTTGTAGCGTCGGCATAAAAAGTTCCACTTGAATGGGCCGGTGTTTGCTGAAACGATAGCGTCGGCAAAAAGTTAATTAATATTTGGCCTTTTGTTTGGAAGTGAGGATTAGGGTTAATCTGTAAGTATTGGAAAACCACTTTGCGTGGTAGTGAGGAAAAGTGGTTTTAGTCGTATTTTAAGTACTTATTCACAAACCCATATGGACCTTTTTGTTCAAAATAAATAATTATTTGATTTGATTTTGATTTTAAAATACGATCACATGAAGGCTTACCAATTTTTCTTTGGGCTATAAAAAAATCATCTAGTGCTAGAAACAGCTAAAACGCCTTTTTTAGAGATTTTTTGTTTTGTTTTTGTTTTTACGGCATATTTTTCATAGCGTCACACCGATAGAGGCAAGATATACCGGAATCATCTCTATGGAAATATTTCAGTCGAATTCACATGCAAAGATACACATTCAAATGACAGCTAAAACTACCAGGGTGGTAGCAATACGTGCTCTCAAGTGTTTACACTTGAACTACAAAAACCACCTTTACTGCAACGAAATAAAGGCGCTGCAAAAGTAAAATTGCAACGACATTACGAACGTGTGGTTGACTAGGTACAGAATAAAAAGAACCGGTAGCCGACGGAAACGTGACCGGGACACTAAATTGTAGGTACAGTCCTTTTAGAGTTCTTTACCATTGACAGTTGCAGAGCAACCCTATTGTAATTATAAAAACTGATCGACTTACACAGCCGCCATTTTATTCAAAACCTTCCAGTTCCAAAGGAGATTGCCCGATTTGTAAGGTAAATTGGGTCCCAGTGATAAATTGTTGTGCCCTGAAGATTTTTATTTTAAATAATAGTAAAAACATTGTATTTTTATAATCAGAAACCATTTTTAAATTATTCACCCTGGTTCAAGAGATATCATTGTTTTTCTGTTGTAAAAATCTAGGTTATAATTAGAAATTGACATTGACATTTTCTCCTTATTCTAATTAGGTTAAGTACCTACTTCTACCTATCTACTATACATCATTAGGGGGATGGGATTACGACTCTATTACTTTATGCACATATAAATATAATAGCAGCATAATAAAAAGAAGATAGGTACTCATAGATGGTGTACAATTAACGTTAAAATATGAAAAAATGTATAATTAGTTAACAGTTTCACCATTAGACTTTAATAAAATATAACGTTATTGATAGGTAGTTCATTTCTAAGTACCAAAGGAATTAAATCAAATCAAAACTTGAATAAACCATTTATTCTTCTTAAAATATACCATCCAAGAATTGAGCTGGAGCACTTACATCGTTGAAGCGGCCCCAGCTCAGATACCACAATACTGTCATAGTATGAGCACAACACCCTACTGTACGTTTACCCACTAGACAGTTACAATAATATGCAATGATACTATCTAAAGTATTTGCCCGATTTTCATCTTTACTTATCAATAAATAAGAGTAATAAGTTTTATTACTGACATGGCGGGACTTAATTCTAGCCCTAATTAAATAATTATTTTGACCCAATATTAAGGGCAAATCCTCTTCCAAAATATCACTGCTTACTTCAATATTATAAGTACCATTAGTTCTTATGTGCTCCCCATAATAGGATCTTGCCTGTTTTAATTGGTAGGATCCCAATGCAAATCTTCTTAAATCATCTAAAGTTAATCTAGGAAAATGGTTTAAATGAGGAGCACTGCTGTCTATGTTTTGGAAAACCGTACGTCTCCTATTGATGTTTTCCCTTTGAATAAATTCCCCTAAATAATTCCTGGTATTTAATCTCGCCTGAGCAATATGTAAGTACTCCACAGCATCAGGTCTGTCTTCAATTTTTGGGTGGAATTTATTCAAAAGAGCACAAGCAATTTTAAAATCATCCATAAGGTGTGTTGATGCTCTGTTAAAATATTCTTGTCGAAAGAGTTTGTAGTCTCTTTTAACCCGGCCATTTACTACTTCGACTACCCATCTACACATAGTCACACATCTGGATCTATTCGCTTGGTCAGTTGTCAATTGATGTTCATTTTCCAATAATGACTCGGGCATGTATGTTTTATAATGATACCTTTCCAATTCAGGGATCACATCCCTAAACCCCCTATCCAATATAAATACGTCCCCCTGTCTAAAAAATGAGCGCATTGGACCACTTTCATTACTAAATAGATCACTCATGATTGTTGAGTCATTTTTTGCAATCTAAAATGTATCCATCACAACATGTGATTAAAAACGGTTTAACCAAATTGGCATATTTATGGAGACTATATGTCTGTTTCTGGTATTTGTAGTTACTACTACTCTGTACATAAACATATGTACCATCACATATGACAATGGCAGGTTTAGTATCTGAAGCCATGCTACTATCTCCAAATAGACCTTCAGGAATAGTCCTGTTACGTGAGGCCACATTTTGTATACTTGTATGGTTAACTCCCAAATGCATTGGTACAAAATGTTCTGTTAAACATTCTCTAACAATCTTCATTTTTTTCTCTAATGTAGATCGTGGCAATTGAAAAAGAGTTGCCAGTCTTTGGTTGCTGTCCCCTGTCCTAAGCTTTACAAGAAATATGCTCAATGCAAGGCTAGGTTTTGTAACTTTATTATTTAAAGATGGAATGCTATTTAATAGTTCATTAAATTGCACTTCTGTAAGTCCCAGCCAATAATGGCGTAAATGTGAATCCATGGCTGCAATATCATTAAAATCTAAGGTCCTTTGGGAAGCTCTTTCCAGCATGGAAAATATATCATCGACTTGAAAGCCAGTAAAATCATTTAAAGTGGCATTCAGTTCATCCCACTGATTACTATTTAAGTGGTGATGGCAGATTCTAGCATTTAAGGGTATATATATATTGTACTGCAATAACAACAATTCCTTGATAGTCATAGGCACTAAAAGACGGTCAATATTTTCACATCCTACAAACATGCAGTGACGAGAAGCTGCGGCAACTCGTTTATACTTTTGTGAATTAACTTTAGATTGATGTTGTGGTGCTTGTTGTGGTTGGTGTGTTGGAGCTGGCATTGGAGGTGGTTCAGGCACCCCAGTATCTTCTAAAGAAGGTGAAGTTACATCCATGAAACTGTCAGGTCTGTTTGTATCTTGAACCTCCAAACGTCGTGTTTCCCGAGTTGCTGCTAACCAGCAAGAAATGCACACTCTTTCTAAATGTGAAGCCTAAAATGAAATACAGTTGGTATTAGTGAATATCAGAATATACACCCGAGACTTTGTATGTTGTTGCAAGAATGGTGAAGTGGTCCTTGGTCTAGTGGTCGCAAGTGCGACTGCTGAGCATGAGATCCCGGGTTTGATTCGCAGGTCAGGCAGTGTTACTGGAGTTTTCCGTTAGGAATTTCTCAGTAGCAGCCATGGAGTTTGAATTTGGGCCCGGTTGATGGCAATAGGCTCGCCCCCTATCACATGGGACTTCAACATAACTGGCTAGACTTCTGCCTAACCCTTCGGGGATTATAAGCGTGATTTTATGTTGTTATTACAAAAAATACTGACCAGGTGTGCTAGAGTCCATCTTAAAATCATACTCCGTTGTGGGCAGTCTAACTCAACTCTATGGGTTCTCCGACTTGCAATAGAGATACCACATCCATAACAAATGTTCAAGTGGCCAAATGCAGGTGACATGTCCTCGTGGGATCCAGTTATATTTGATAAGATACGTTCTTGCAACAACAAATAACATTCAATACACAGGATATCATCCAACGCTACCTGAAAAAAAATTATAAAATCATTACTCTTCTATATTTATAACTGTTTCACTGACATTTAATGTTTAAGTATTGTAGGCAGGCAGTTGTATGGTCTATTTACTTAATCTTACTTTCAACACTTTGATGAAATAATTATTATTTAAAAAATATCTTAGTGCATGTTGTCTTAATTTGACATATCGGTGTGTTTTTTTTAAATTACGTTTTGACTGAAAAAGACATGCAAAAATTGTATTTACCTAAAAAAAACTCTCAAGTGTTTTGTTTACTCTAATCATGTCATTTAGAATTTGCACAAAGCAGTTCATTTTTTTTTTATTGCATTGTAAAGTCCACAACATTTTTTAAGCATACGATAAATAACAAGACTTACAGGTGTAGGCATTGTCCAGGTTCGTAAAAGAACTGTCATTTGCTCGTTCAACTCCTCAACTGTATACCGGCGTAAATTAGGTGATAATAAAATCGAACAGTTAATACAGCGTCGGGAACGCTGACGCTGTGTCCGACTTCTAACTGGGGTAGACATGGCTCTGACAATAACGGTTCGGGAGTCCAATATCTCACCAAGGATAGCACTAAGAGTCAAATATCTCACAAAGAACAGCACTAATAAGAGTCAAATATCTCACAAAACGTAATGCACTCGAGGAACTTATTAGCTCAACTCGGTAGTAGCAGAAAAAGCACGTATCGTAAATAATAACTAAGTAAAAGATTACGGAATTCAAAACTCAACGTATCTAAACAAAGCAATCACGCACGTAACGAACCACAGAATAAAGTCTGTGACATGCGCAAGTTAATGTTGCCAGATCAATTTTTTTAAATCTATTACTAAATCGTTATAAATTAATCGATAAAAACTACTTTGTTAATAAAGGGTTTTCTAAATAAATATGGCTGTTATCTTTGTGTCTATTGCTTTTGTGAACATTTATTATCAATCAATGTAGGCCTTATAAGAATTGATGCAACCTATTATTGTCATCGTTCCATCGATTTTACTCGCATCGACTATGAGCAGTTTACTATGAATACTTTACATAAACTCATATTTGGCGTACACCTATCGTTGTTCATTTCAGTTATATATGGTACAATAATACGTATAAAAGGACAGGGATAACATCATTCTACCTCATCGTTTTAAAACAAAATGCTAACACAGTAGCGTTGAAGTTGTCAAATGTTGAGATCTAAATCTAAATGTTGAGATGTAAACTGCCCATAGGTTATATATACTTAATTAAAAATAATTGTTTTTGTATTGTTTAATTATCGTTTTATTTAATCGATTACTCAATTGATTAAAATATGTCATTAGTTCTTTGATACCTGGCAACTTTTTTTTGTATACTAATCAAACCACAGACTACATTGAATCAAACGGATGTCGACGTAAAGTTTAACTATTAATTAACTTTAACTTTATTCCCAGGGTGAAAGAAATTGTATAAAAAATACCCTGTACACAAAAAAATGAACAATATTTTTAGGTCATTATTCCAATCAGGCACACGATAGCACAAAAGGGACCTGCTCTGTGGCAATCTCCTTTAAAATTCTACGTGTGTGCATAAAGTTTGTTAAATTAATAAAACATTTCCATGAGTTTGCCGACCGTACTCGGGTGTTGTAAAGGTCAGAAGCTCTGTTTGCTTTACTCTCTACCATGTATGGTAGCCTGGTAGGTGTATACAAACATGGTAGCGGAAATGTGACTTAAGATTATATTTAACAGGGCAAATGTGGGTAGTAAGTAATCAATGGCGATGCTTGAATGGACGAAGAACAAACGAGGACCAATCTCTTCAAAGTGTCGCGTTTTCAAAATCTCGTTAATCGCTTTCATATGGTTTCTTATTACCATAATGACTTTTTGATTTGATTTGGATAAGCTTTTCGGTCGCCTAAATCTATGCTGTCTATATTTTTGGCTTTTCCATCATCGCTGTATCGTCATTTAAGTTCTAAAACCACGTAACTAAATTTTGGTGGTTTTGACATTTTGATGCCGGTTGCTAGAGAATCGGAAGACGCGTTGTTTCAGCCATTCCGAAACGAGACGTATTTGCAGTGTAGACAAATTATAAAATGGTATTGTAATTGTTTGCATGTACAATTATGCAGTTTTTCACTCCAGTATAGTTAGTTAGTTGTTTTTGACTTAAGTAGTTTTAAAACTTAAGCGACTATATAGAGTCTACATAATGTAGATGTAGATAATGTAAACGCTTCTAGAATGCCACTTTGTCTAGGTCTTCTAGAGCAATTCGCCCCGCTGCCTTATTGCTGATACTTTTACCAGTCTTTAATCAATCAATCATCATCAGTGTACCAAAACCATTGAAATCAAACTGAAAAGACCAATCAGATTTTGGCCCTCGACAAGATGCAGAGATTTCCTCGTTATCAATAAGTATGATACGATATGTTAGTGTTCTGTTGCGAAACTCATAAAATTTTACGGTTTGGTATCTTAGCATTTAGGTATCATCCGAAATCCTAGCTCCTCGCTCCTTGTAAAATACTGGTATTCAGCTGCATCCGGTTAGCTGGAAGCCGACCCTAACATACTTGGAAAAGGCTACACAGATGATGGAAACGAGCGAAGTCGCGGGAAAACATTAAATACTTTGGATACAGAATTCACGCTTGTTTTAAATAAATCTGCATCAGCGTGCTTCATCTGCTTTAGAAAACCTTTCTAGAAGCATTTGGCTATTCACCAGACTTTTTACAAAGGTTTTTCTTTAGAAGATAAACCAAGCTTGCATTAGCGAAGTGTCCCGCGAAATAAAATACACTTGGCTCCTCTAGCCGGCTTTCTAATAGTATTTTAAAGATCAGTAGACTTATGCAGGGTGTAAACGGACCCTTTACGCAAAAATGATTACTGTGAAACGACTTTTTTTTTGGGGTGAAAAATCACGTTTTACGGTATGACTCAATGTAACGCACTCCAAACATTGTACTGATGAATGGATTGAGTAGAACGGGGGCGTGGAGGTGTTTAAAGTAAAGTTCTTACATTACAAACATGTATTTAAAAAAAAAACTTAAGTAAGTAACCCTACGGAAAAATTATTGCTGGCAAACGACTTTTTTTTGGGATGAAAAATCACGTTTTACTCATTGTGCGGAGGGGTGCATTGAATAGTACACCGGTCATGGAGGTATTTAAATTATAAAGTTTTAACATAAAGTATTTAAAATGGTGAAAAGTTTAACCTTCGATATCTCCGTAACTAGAAGGTTCCTAGGTATGGTCCAGAACAAAAACGGGGAGAACAAGTGCCTCTCTGCTTCATTATGGTGTTTATACACCCTTTATAGCTGATTATGCTTATTCTAAAAAAAATACAGACGCACAGCATGATTCACACTACCAACTCTGCTTTTGAATACACAAAACTACGCAATAATTCCCCACAACGGGCCATTATTACATTATCTGTGGCAAACTGGCGTCCATGTTTATTTTACCCCAGTAAGCAGGCTACCAGGCCTACATAGATTGTAGGGAACTATAAATATTGTTTATCAGAGGGATGCCTTGTATAATAGAGTGGAAAATGTGTCTATGGTAGCAAGGGGTTGGGTATTATTATAAAATAGGGTGAATATTATAATCTAGCTGTTGTCTGTGGTTGCATTTGCTTAGCAAGGGAACTACTTTGTGTGCCGAGGTGAAAATAAAGCATTTATACTAATTACCCTATGAGAAAGATTATAATCCAAGAAATTGTCCATCTGTGTTGTTAATATCGACAGTGATATACATTTTTTTTGTGGCCTTGTTTGTCCCACTGCAATGATAATTAAATAAAAGAAAAAAAAACAGAAAAAGAAAGAGGGTAGACCGATTTGTCTGCTTATAAACACCCTCCCGCAATAACTTCAGTATACCCGTGATCATGGTGCTTGCAACAGCGCCGAAATTATCGGGAACGCAAACCAAACAGTAAATATGGTAAATATCCCGTTTCCAGAGTTAATGAAAATGATAATTGATTCTAAACTTAAGCGCCAGGATAGCCCGCAAAATTAAAAAATATCTTAATTTTTTTTGCAATTTAATGATCAGTGCCGGTTTGTATGTTGATTAAAATATGATTCGCGGCCGTAACAAAATATGGCTTAACAGAGTTATAATCATTTAAATCATATATCATACAACCCTCTTACTTAATTTAATCTCATTGAATGACTATTTCAAGAAAAAGTCATTCATTATGATTTGATGATTTTTATTATTATTGCCCAGCCTTCTGGGCACTTTTCCCGTTGACGATTTTTTTGATGCCCTGTAACCTTTTGATACTTGTACATATTTTTTTTTCTTACTTTTATTTATTGTAAATTATTCACTTGTTGTCAATAAAATATGTTATTATTGGAATTTTAAAAACCTACAACGAAAACTTCACGACTCAAATTCTTAATCAAAATCTCAAAATATTTATTAATAATATTATTAATATTTATTTTATTTTTTTAATATTTACGTTTTATATTGTGTAGATTTAAGTTTTTTTTTATTTTATTTTTATTTGTTTGTTGTGTGCACTTGTGGCATGTGCCAAATAAATATGTTTTCTTTCTTTCTTTCTTTCATTCAAAATCTCAATGAATTCAACGCTTAAATTAAATCAACTCCAGAATAGTACTCCAAAGTCCTATAAAGCCTGTCCCTCACTTCATTCCAAGTCTTTCTATTACAAAGTTTAAGGTTCTCGTCATTAAGGTGCGCGCCCACGAGGCTGCTCGATGACATTCCACAGATAAGATTAAGTCGCGTAGACATCTGCTGAATAAATTGTTACAGGGGAAATGATGATGGTTCTGTAGGTCGGAAATAATTTATGGTGAATGAGGAGGATCTTAATTCGCGTGAAACGCGGTTATTTTAGTCAAGATTTGTTTTTATTTATTAAAACGAAAAATGGTGGATTTAATGACTTAGTGTCTAAACACACTATGCCGAAGTTACGCGACCGAAGTTCAGCACAATTACGCCTGCAATGCTATTTGAATTACTGACGACACAATATGCCGAAATTACGTCGCGTCATAGCGTACAGCCTAACTTCGGTCGGGCGTAAGTTCAGCGGCAACTTATTCTGTGAGCACACATTATACGCGACCGAAGTTCGGTTTGATTGCCGACGAAGATCCGGGGGCGGAGGCAGCGGGGAGCCGCCCGCGCCCCGCGTGTCCTTTTTGTGTGTGTTTTGCGTCTGTCTGTCCAACTGTGTAGATAACACGACACGACGCGGAGGCCACGACAGCGCTCGAGACACTGAATACAAACACAAAGTTGCGGAACTGAATTTCTGCCGCGTAAGTTCGGCATTTATGGTGTGTCATATCAGCCGAATAGGTCGAAACGTAAAATCAGCCGCCGAACTTCGGTCGCGTAACTTCGGCATAGTGTGTTTAGACACTTAGACATTTACTGAAGAGTTGTGTGGTAATCGGTTGTCGTGGGTGTGATGCGGAGGAAAGAGGAAAATGTCGTGAGGAAAATTTTGAGTATGAATGTGGATGGTATAAGAGTAGAGGAAGACCAAAGAAACGATGGATGGACTGTGTGAAGGGTGATATGGCAAGAAAGGAGGTGTGTGATGAGATGACGAGTAGTAGAGAAGTCTGGAAAGAAGAAGACATGCTGCGCCGACCGCAAATAAATTGGGATAATGGCAGGAGAATGATGATGAGCCTAAGGGTGGTGTAGAGGCTGGAATGGCAGGTCCAACATAAAAAAGATCGAAATCTCAAAAATAATCTTTTCTTTGAAGTTTTACAATCTGTACCAATGCTAGTGCTGATGATTCATAAAATAATTAAAAGGTACGATAATTTATTATAGAATGAATAAAATAAAGGTAAAAAACAGCAAGTATTTTATCAACAACGAAACGATATTTATAAGCTATTATTTACTTTAGTGACACACACATGAAATAAAATAATAACCATAAAAATATTCACAAGCCAGTTGAATAATTAAAATTGTCAACATAAATCGTGTTTTTAATTATTTTTCAAACACTAAATAAATATTTATATATTTTTTTTTTTTTTTTTTTTTTTTTTAAATAGATATTTATATTTATTTACGTTGTGTGTACATTTGTACTACTAATATGTTATTTTTGAAGTCAGCTATTTATTGTTCCAAAAGGGAGTGTTCTGTTTATTTTCGCCAATTTATGAGAAACTAGCTTTTGCTCACGGCTTTGCTCCCGTTATACAGGGTGGCGCCGACAATACGACAATAAATAAAAACACTGGTAATACTAGTCCATAGGAATATTTTTAAACTATCATATAAATCCTAAAATCGAAATAAAAAATACACTTTTTCAAACAAACTAAATAGCATAAAACTGTTAATGAAATACACACCATTTATATTAATATTGTTTAACTAACCTTAGGTATAATTTGCACTAATTCGCGTCTGGAAATAATATTTAAGGAGCGAATTTGGCAAAGGTTTTTGCAGTAGCCAGTTGGCAACATGTGCTTAGTGCTTATATCAATGCGGGGGTCGTTAACCTATCGGTTCTAGCCTATTAATCTCCATCATGTAGAAAATGCTGAAAATGAAAAATAATGTCCAATGACTTAACTACTGGATATATTCGAATGATTTTTTGTATGCAGACTGGAAACGTCATGAGGTATACACAGTTTAATTTATTGTCGTATTGTCGGCGCCACCCTGTATACCGAAATTGACCCACGGGAACGTTTTTAATTCAGTCTGTGACACTCAGGGATAATGTAGCTTCCCTTTAGTAAAAGATTTTTCATAGGCGGATCAGCAGTTCCGAAGATTACCCCCAACACAACATACAAACAATTTTTTCGTCTTTATAATATTAGAATAGAAGAAGTACAATTCACTTACGAGATAAGTGGAAGAAATGGGGCTGGGGCAACTTTGTCGCAATTTGTTCGGCGCGGTGTCGAATTGCGGCGACCAAACCGAAGCGAAGAAAATTACGTGTTTTTCGCTCTTATTGCATGCCTGGACATAATGGTGTTTCTATGACTTGGCAGTCCGACGGTCACACCACTAGGCTATCTCTGCTATTATTATCATAGGTCTCCTGTTCGAACCCAAGACACGCACCTCTGATTTTTCGGATTCATGTGCGTATTGTATAATTATCACTTGCTTCGGTGAAGGAAAACATCGTGAGGAAACCAGCATGCCTGAGAGATATTTCTCGACGGCATGTAAAGCCAAGTCAGAGGCCCTTGGGCGATATAGAAACTCTGACACCAGGTTAGGCACTAACCACACCGGCCAAGCGCGAGTTGTACTCACACGAACACAGGCTTCCGTAGCACCAAACAATATAATAAAAATATTTTAAAGGCTCATTCATATGTTGTATTGTATTACATTCAACAGCAAAACTAAATTTGTTTTTCATAGTGTGTTAATGAAAAACAAAGTTACTGCTGCAGTTTGATGAAAAATTCCCATTTCTTAAAAACTAAACATCAAATCTTATTCGAACCAATTTTCGTTGAAAGTTTTTTTTACGTTCTACAATCCTAAATTTTTTTCAGAATTTTCCTCCTCTTACTTTAGAAATTAGAGGGGGCAGGACCCATTTTGGAAGTGTCTATCTTTCAAATGATTGACTATGAGAAAAAATGGTTTTAGGAACCTCAATGTCATTTTTAAAGACCTATCTATAGACCCCGCACGTATAGGTTTGATGTTTTTTTTTTTACTTTCAGTTCCATGTATGCGGCTTAATTTTTTTTTTGTATAAAAGTCGTAAAGCGTTTAATAGAATACATCTATCTACCACGTTTCAACTATGTAGTCGTAATAGTTTTGGAATAAAGTCGCTGTGATAAACGAACGGACAGACAGACAGACAGATATGTCGAATCTATAGGGTATAGGGTTCCGTTTTTTGCCATTCGGCTACGGAAACCTAAAAATGGTGTTTCTGACCAGCTTCCTTGCGTGCTCCCGTGGTTCACTCTTTTAATCCTTACACTGTTTTAAGCATTCACGGTTTAATACTAAACTTATACTACAGTCACTTACAGGATACCTTCAGTGATTGTTCAATGATTTTGGCGCTGTTGCAAGCGCCATGATCGCTGGTTGACTGGAGAAAGCGGGTGGATGGAAAATAAATTGTTAGGAGCAGACAAATCTGTCTACCCTCTTTCTTTTGTCTTTTGCTACGCGCACTACTGAAACTCGACACTAAGTCACGGCAAAACACACTCACAGTATCACCAGGTTTTGTGGAATCCTTATGATGCCGGCTGCTACTTTAAGTATACTCAAAAGTGGATTCCACGTACTTGATAATTTGAAGCCATCCTCTCGATTGAAACTTTTATGTTTTCTTATTTCAATTGATTCTCTTGTTAACCTTGGTAAGTAATGTTTGTTCGTTGACAAAATAATTGGCGTGAAATTCGATCCAGAATCACTGGATCGAATTTCACAACCCACGTATTTTGTAAGAAAACGCAAAGAGAAGCACGGAAGATATCACTTAAGTAAGTGATAGTATAAGTCTTTTAATCCTGTTTTACTTATATACAAGGTGTTACATAATTAACGCAACCTCCCATATATTGTGTCTTGGACCATGAAAATGTACAAATTTTGTTCTACGAGTTCTTAAAATTCGCAAAAACAATGAACTTTCTATAGCAATTGACGCGATCTGCTGCTCAATATGTATGGTAAAACAAAAAAAAAAGTAATAAATTTCAAAAGTCACAGAACAAAAGTGGTTTAGCTTCATGGTCTGAGTCATCACACGAGAGTTTGGCGTTTATTAAGTTACACCTTGTATACAAGTCCCATTACTGGAATATTTGTGTAGTTTTTCACGTATAAAACTAACTTAACACACTCCCAAAGGAATTCGAACCCTTTCCGCCTTTTGGAGCCTTTTCACTAAAAAGGCAGAGAAGAACCCTTTTGGCGTGTTTGCGACAAATAACTATGAAATAGTCGAGGAGCTTGGGGAATTTAGTGTGGGCACGCCATTGATGGGTCGTCTTCCTTTTCTATATACTCTTCGTGTTTAATTTTACGGATGGCCGACGTGCCTAGGGCCTATGAATTTTTGCATAACCTTGAGAGCTTCATAAAGAGTGTTTTTAGGACGGTAAGGATAGAAGACAGATTTGGCCTTTTAGGTATATAGGGTGGAAGGGACACTGACGCAGTTTCCTACAAAAGTGTAATACTACTCGGTCAAAATTTATGGCAAGCTGATTAAAAAAAATACCGATGAAAAATTTTTAAGTCGGCTAGAAATTATGAATAAGTACACGACAACTAAAATCATGCTTTCAGTTGTACTGGGAATCATCGTCTGCCTAGCCTTTTCCCAACTATATTGGGGTCGGCCTCCAGTCTAACCGGATGCAACAAGGGTAATACGATACCCCTTGGTAAGACTGGTTGTCAGACTTTTTGGGCCACTGACTACCAAACGACTGTCAAAGATCTACAAATGACACCCGGGACCAACGGCTTAACGTGCTTTCCGAGGCACGGAGGAAACTCGATATGTAATGTGGCTCACCCATCCACAGACCAACCTAGGCAAGCACGGTTTAACCTAAAGATCGACCCGCGCGGCTGTTATTATTTAGCCACGAGCTCCTCATCCTTCAGTTGTACTGGTACTGGTGGTACTGGTACTACAACACGCAAAACACATTATGAAAGTTGTGCCCATAGATGTAGATATACCGAGACAACGCAAGTATCACCATCCGTATGAAAACCAAGCGTGCCATGTTTTCACTACCTACTCTAACGTCATAAGCACTATTTAGTTACTGACCTGTCCGAGGCCACCACCAACGCCGTCGAGGTGGCAGAGTTTTGGATAAAACAAATTTAATTAAAGGGGAAATCATCGACACGACGAAGAAGAAGAATTTACTATACAAAATAGATTATGTTTTTTACATTATCATTAACTCTAGAAACGGGATATTTACCATGTTTACTGTTTGTGTTGAGTACCCGATATTTCGGCACTGTTGCAGGCACCATGATCACGGATAAACTGAAGTTATTGCGGGTGGGTGTTTATGAGCAGACAAATCGGTCTACCCTATTTCTTGAATATCGGGAACTCAACACAAACAGTTAACATGGTAAATATCTCGTTTCTAGAGTTAACGATAATGTTAGTGACCATGACAGTTTAAAAAACTTAGACTACGTTTTTGTTCGTTAAATGTCTAGAGTTGTCACAGCTGTGGGCCCGAATATCCCAAGACTGGAGCCCTGAAACAGCTAGACGGGGTCGCGGTAGACCGAAGTGAAGATGGCGGGACGTCTTGGATGGCTTCCTCGCGAGTTGGCGAGAAGAGGCACACCATCGTGAGAAGTGGAAGGAATGGGGGAGGCCTTTGCTCAGGAGTGGGACAACACAGGCAAACTAAAAAAAAAAAAAAATGTCTAGAGTTAAGTTCTTGAGTTGTAACGTTATTGCTTTAAACTAATTATGTAATGTATGTAATTATATTGCTGCGACGGTAGCCACGTTAAGCATAAAATGCTTAAGCCGGGCATGCCAGGTATATCTTAATCTGTGTTTGTGCCAATTTGACAAGTATTTAAAATATTTCCTCAGATTATTGACAAAAACTAGGCATAGCTCTTGAACAAACAAGGCTAGACTCGCATACAGCGGGAAACTTTCATACATCTGAGCCAAATGTCAAGGTCCTCGTGTGCCTAGGTCAATTAGTGTCGCCGTAAGCCCGGCTGCCGAGAATAGGCCCCTACATCTTTTAGCCGGTCTTGTGGGAGGCGGGTAGTTGGCGGGATATTTGATTTTATTACGCTAGAACACTTTACCCGAGGTTCTAGCAAGAGTGCGCGGTATGCCTGACGTACTACGAACGATTATTGAATCGAAAACACAATCATCTTGTGGCGATGGTTCAATGGGTTTTGGTATTTTTTTTTGCGACTAGCACAATGAGTGTAACCCATAGAATGAATCTTTTTTTAAAATTATGTAAATATTATTTATGTGAAACGAATACCGTAAATACGAGCGATTTAAAATTTGAAAATACCGGGTAAAACGGGATGAGTAGATGCAGCAGGGGTGAAATACGACAAAGCTTTGAAAGGGGTTTGAAAGTTGAATTAATACTAAACTTATACTGTCACTTACGGGATATCTTCTGTGATTGTTCATTGTTAGTTAAGTTCAGTACAAGTTTAGTTGTAAACCGTGAAAGCTTAAAACAGTGTTTGAATTAATACGACAATTATGTTACCAACAAGTACTCTTTTTATTTACTTAATTAATTCAATTATACTCAATTATCAAGTGACCTTGTTGGCAACATACCATATTAATTCAACGTTAAAATCCCTTTCAAAGTTTTGTCTCGATTCACCCCCTTTTTTTTCGGATGGGAAATCATCAAATGACCCCCCCCCCCTCCGCTCTGGGCGGGGTGGAAGGGAGTGTCAGACTTTTACTGACTAAAGCCCATCCATGTTCCTTCTTTGCCCTTTGTGTTCCAGAGCCGCGGTATCTCTTTCGAACAGTCCCGCAGCCCTCGATTCACCCCTGTGTTTCTATTCACCCCGTTTCACCCGGTATTTTCAATTTTAAAATCGTTCGTATTTAAGTTACGCTTACACCGCGCACTCGTGCTTGAGATTCAGGCGATGCCTCTTGCGTCAGCCGACACGTGCGTATGTCACTTGTATTTTTGCTGTGTCGCGTGGTGACCATGCCACGAGTAAACAATTTATTTCAATTGTTTTCTACGAAGTGAAGATGAAGAAGTGTCTTTTGATTATATCTTTTTACTCTGGACGCTCTTAACTTGCACGTCTTTATACATCGTTCCCACATATTACTTCCTGCATAGCTACAGAGTTCATCGAACTCGTTGTCGCGCTTGCCGTTCGCTACGTGCATTTTGCCACGGTAACGATACATTGCGTATGAGGAAATAAAATGAATCATTTTTTTTGGATTCCCATAACATACCTGAAATAATTTCTTGTACCGGTCATCTTAGTATGATAAACTGAATTCACCCCATCAGTTTGTGGAGGGCTGTCCCTTACACCCTGTATGTATAATCTCAACATTAATGATGTAACCAATATTTTGATTTTAAAGAGTGTCCATGGAGTTTCTTGCCCATTCTTCTCCATAGAGATCTACGCTTTGAAATGGGCAACTACAATACTTTCATAAGTTATTATGCCTTGTGACTGTAGCTTCGCTTTCTTTGTTTTTCTGACATTCAAAAGTGCCTATAATGGTCTAGTTGAAATAAATGCTTTGAGTTTGAAGATGTAGTTCGTGGCCAAAGTGTTAGACGGTATATGGTTGTATTATGCTAGAACACTTAGGGAACAGTGTGGGTATGTATTCAGTATCGAATCGTGACTTCGCAAGACTAAGAGAACGTGCTTGGCCATACATCTGCTTTGGTGACCGTTGTGGTGGTTATTTAGCTCGTGGCTAAACAATAACAGCCACTCGGATCAATCTTCAGGTTAAGCCAAGCTTGCCTAGGCTGGTCTGTGGATGGGTGACCACCCCTTACATACCGAGTTTCCTCCGTGCCTCCCGTTTTCGTGTTCCCAGCAATATTTTTTGCGTAGAGTTACTTAGTTTGATGTACAGAATGCTTGGTTGATGGTTTCGTGAAGGGTCCGTTTGCACCTTGTACATAAGAAATTAGAACAGAGAAGAGTTCCCGATATTTTATTTTTATTGCGAGTGATAGAGGTAGCGGTACTGGGTGCAAAAAACGAACAAGACAGAGGCTAGACCGATTTGTCTGCTTATAAACGCCCACCCGTAATAACTTCAGATTATCCGTGATCATGGTGCTTGCAACAGCGCCGAAATATCGGGAACTCAAACCAAACAGTAAACATGGTAAATATCCCGTCTCTAGAGTTAATGAGAATGTTAGTGACCATGAAAGTTTAAAAACTTATAAAAAAACATATTTAAGCACTGTGCATTCTACCCATAAAGATCCCCCACAAATTCAATTCTACAGACCCCTGTAAACTCGAAACCACAAGATGTTCTAATTTTACACCCCAAGGGGAGAAAATGATCGTTTTATACCTTCAGACGGCTTGTAAACGAGCCCCCACCTTTATCTTAATGAGCGCTTGCACTCGGCTCATTTGCGTGCCAGTTGTCAGATTGCGCCAGTTGCCAGTCCGCCACATTCCTTGGCATACCTGCCAGGTTGCCACTAGAGATGCGCTGGAGGGTTGAAACGTGTTTTATGCGAAATTTCGGCAGTTATTTCTGGTTGGAATGGAAGGTCAGGAATTAAGGCTCGGATTCGGAATTAAATGGTTAGCCTGACGTATGGAGAGAAATGAATTCTACCTTTCATTGTGATTCTATCTGTAAACGTTAAATGTTGTACTCAGTGCATCTTTCCGTTATTAATATTTATTTATTTCACTTCAAGGAGGAGCTTGTGGCTAAATAATAACAGCTGCTCGGGTCGATCTTAAGGTTAAGCCGCGCTTGCCTAGGTTGGTTCGTGGACGGGTGACCGCCTATTACATACCGAGTTTTATTCGTGCCTCTGATTTCGTGCCGTTGGTCCATATATATAATTATATATATATATATATATAACGCAAGTATCACGATCCGTATGAAAACCAAGCGTGCCATTTTTTGACTACCTCTTATGACGTCACAAGCACTATTTCTAAGCCGCAATGTAATACGAATGTTTTGTTTTTCTCAAATTTGTACAGATATACAGTTTTTATAATTTATATCAGCACAATTACCCATTCAACATGTTATACACCGATGCAGACTGAGCGCGAAAGTGGCCACTTACGATTTTTGTACGTAAGCTAGGCACGCGAAGCAGCACGCGAAGCAGTTGCTCTTGCGTTATCTAGGTCTATCTATTTCTGTGCCTAGTACTAACTTGTGTGTGGAGGTCAGATAGGCAGTCGCTACATGTAAAATACTGGTATTCAGCCGCATCCGGTTAGACTGGAAGCCGACCACAACATAGAGTAAAGTACAAAGGCGGACTTAATGCTATAGGCAGTATCTACCAGACAACCTTTGGGTGATGCAGAGACAAGCAGTGGTAGGTGTGTATCTGAAAATAATTTGAATTAATACTAAGATAAACTACAAGGACATATAAAATACTATAAATATATATATCAAAATATATATCACCATTTCTTTTCTTCTTTCTTTCTCGTGTGGTAAGTGCCTAACCTGGTGTCAGAATTTTTAGGCCCAAGGGCCTCTGACTTGGCTTCACATGCCATCGAGAAATATCTCTCAGGCATGCTGATTTCCTCACTATGTTTTTCTTCACCGAAGCAAGTGATAATTATACAATTATACAAAGAAAATTCAGAAGTGCATGCCTTGGGTTCGAACTCGAGACCTATGACTTGGCAATCCGACGGCCACACCACTAGGCTATCACTGCTACATCAATGCATAAGACAAGCTGATTAATCACTGTGTTAGTAAACGAATCTTTTAGAAACGGTATATTCAGTTTCTTCCTTGTAGTTCTTACTATTTATTTAACCATTAATGTACTCATAATAGAGAACATAAGGAAATAACATTACAAAACAAAGAGTACAAAGGCACGGCTTATTTCAAAAGGAAAAATCAAAAAAGAAATGTAGACAGTAGTGTGTGAGAACAGGAAGAGAATAACATGGTAATATTATTATTTATTATTTTATTTATAGAAAAGTGAATTTTTTCACACACCCAAATACAACCGTTTAGCTGGTAGAGGGGGGGACACTTGAGTCTAACAAAAATTTGCACTTGAAAGCTTAATATTTCACAAACGAATCCCTTAATCAAAAAATTATCAAACTCACAATATTTTTTAAATACCTATCCAACGACATACCACACTATAGGGTACGCGAGGAAAAAAAAACCCACTTTACGTGTAGTTACAGGAGATACCCTTTTTTTTTTTTTTTTTTTTTTTTTTTTTTTTTTTTTTTTTACGGATGGGTAATCATCAAATTACTTCTCCCGCTCTGGGTGGAGTGGGAGGGAGTGTCAGACTCTTACTGACTAAAACCCATCCATGTTCCTTCATTGCCCTTTGTGTTCCAGGGCCGCGGTATCTCTTTCGAACAGTCCCGCAGCCACAGGAGATACCCTAAAAAATACTTTTCGAGATTTTATTTTACCACTTTGTCGGTATAACTAATCTGTATATTCATGCCAAATTACGGCTTTCTAGTACCTACTAAGAGTCTTTGAGCTAAGCTGCGGACAGACAGACGGACATGGCGAAACTATAAGGGTTCCTTTCCTTGTTGACTACGGAACTCTAAAAATTACAAACGAAATTTGTCCTGTACGAGGCCAAAAGGCCCGTATCTCAGCATGGTGCTGTAACATTAAAAAAAAAGTCGCAGCGCTGGTATTCTGATAGGGCCCAAGATAAATTTAAAAAGTTAAAATAATACATGGTCATTTAACCAAATAACTTTTTTATCCTTTGGGGAAAAGCAGAATTAAAACCACACGGAATAGGACTACGTGGACTAAGAAAGAAACCTAATTAAAATTATTATACTTAACAACAAACTTGTAATACTCAACTCTACTTATCTACATAATATGGTTCCATTTTAAATGCAATGCAAACACAAAAGGAAATGTGTTCCTCTTTTGTTTAGCCTGTCTCTATTGTGGGTATGATTTAATTAGACTCTTTGCAAGAAATAAAAGCTTCTATTGTTCTACTGCAAGACTATAGTATGACCACTTTAAGTTTGCAGTTCAAGGTGGTACGATTATTAGGGTTCCGTAACACAATCGGCCTAAACGGAACCCTTATAGGATCACTTTGTTGTCCTTTGTCTGTCCGTCTGTTTAAGTGTTTATACCCTTTTTCTCAGAAACGTGTGGAGGTATCTAGCTGAAATCAATATCAAATACTCAAATTTGCTACTTCTTGGAGCCATGAAAAAATCAAACTTGAAGGTCAGCGCGATAAAAAGATGTGACCGTTTATGTCGCATATTTTGCGATTTCACAAGAGAATCAAAACTTACAGGGTAGTTCCCGTTGCCCTAGAATCATGAAATTTGACAAGAAGCAATGTCTAACAGCATACGTAAAGGAAAAAATCTGAAAACCGTAAATATGTAGTTTAATAACAAAATACCTAAAAGTTTGTACGGAATCCTCAGTACGCGAGTCCAATTCGCACTTGGCCGGTTTGTTTTAGTTCTGTGTTTTCAACCTGAATTGATTATCAAATTCGAAATTAACGCGAGCAAAACCGCGGGCAAAAGCAAATAAAGAATCCGTATAAAACTATTACGACCAAGTTAGTTCAATAATTAATAAACTATCCAAATTATAAGTTACTAAACACGCACAGAACTTACCTACAAGAAACTTGGTGGACTCGTAAAGTCTCACAAAGTTGGTCTCCTATATGCACTTTGTAAAGAAGACATGCAGTGTGGGGAAACATCGATAATTGATGCGAAAAGTTATGCATCGAGAGAGTGAAAATATAGTCATAATTTTGTATTGGTAACTTTATGCATATACTTAAGCTCTCAGAGTTGAATGATTTTTAAAAAAAAATTAATGATGGACCTAGGATAGATCATGAGTTTCATCTATATTTTGCTTTCGTTCATAAACTTTGACAATGCCAAAAGAATGCGCGGTCACGTGAACGAAGGCGCGGGCACAACTAGTTGACTAATAAGAGCTGAATGTTTTTAAGTATCATTGGTTATATTTCAATAAAATGTGAAATAGAGAATGTTGTGAGTAAAATCGAAAACATGCGTCATTTACCAACCCGCATACCCGCGTGGTGGATTATAGCCCACTCTATTCCATAGAGAGGAGGTCCGTGTCCCAGCAATGGGAATACTAGAGGCTGATTATGCTATGTTTATGCTAGATTCGTAACTCACAAAGTTGGTCTCCTATGTGCACTTTGTAAAGTAGACATGCAGTGTGGGGAAACATCGATAAATGATGCGAAAAGTTTTGCTTCGAGGGAGCGAAAATATAGTCATCATAATAAGGGCTGAATATTTTTAAGTAACATGTTGTGTTGTAAAATTCGAAAACATGTGACCCGACCCGCATTCAAAATAAATGGTGTAAAAAGACCCTTATCGAAGCCGAAAGGTACTTGTTTTCCCCGTCATTTTGATATTTTTTTTGTTCTACACCATACCTTGGAACCTTCTAATTAAGGAGATATTGGGGGTCAAAGTTCAAATTTTTTGACAAGTTATTTTTTAAATACATGTTTCTAATGTAAGATTTTTACTTTAAACACCTTTACAACCCCCGTACTAATCAATCCATCCATCAGCACAATGTTTTGAGTGCGTAACATTGTGTCCTGCCGTAAAATGTGATTTTTCACCCCAAAAAAAAGTTACTTAGTTTGATATACAGAATGCTTGGTAACCTGTATCTATAAATGATGAGAAAACTTCTAGATCGTAGGACTGCCCAAACACCACACTACCTTGTTACAAGTCCTCATCCAAGAAATTCTAACTAAGATATAACCTGATATTACAGAGACGAGATTATCGTATCAGTAAACTGAGATATTCCCGCAACGTAGGGAGAATTAATTAGACATGCATGTCTTCAACCATAATACAACCACATGCAGCTGATGTATGTAGGTATGTGGTATAGAGCAATTTGGTATCATACGTAGGGAGAAGCAGTAATATCTCCTTAATAAAATGATTAAAAAAAAAAAATGATTAAAATCATTAATTTACTGACTAACAGACACTCGTATCTGTAGTCAAGTTAAAGTAATCACTTGAGTTTAAATAATTTCGTATGCAACAATTTTTAAGCAATAAACAAGAATTTAAACGAAGTAAGAACCGTTAGATAAAGCAAAGCTAAGAATTCTAACTTTTGACAGTTCTAACTTCAAGCAATTACTAACTATTATTATAATCAACTTTGCCATACAACGTGGCAACGCCGACAGTCTCTTGGAGACATTACCAGTTGACAGCGTTGAGGAGTATTTTGACGCCATTTTTTAAGTTTATTGTTGAGTTTAGGTTATTTGAATTTATAAATGTATATATTATTGTTACTTTAGTGGTGAATATAAACGTTGATGGATGGAGAGGGAGAGGAAGACGAAAGAAACGTTGGATGGATTGTGTGAGGAATGATATGAAAGATAAAGGAGTAAATGATAGCGTGAGGCCCGGACTCCATCAAAGCGGAGACGAGCGGAGCGGAGAGGAGACGTGCGGACACCGACCAATCACATTAATTTATATCTACATCGTGTCTCTCGTCTCTTCAGTGATTGGTTGAATCTTGCAGATCTCCTCTCCGCTCGTCTCCGCTTTGGTGGGATCCGGGCCTGACGGTTGACAGAGCAGAATGGAAGAAAGGAACGTGTTGCGCCGACCCCAAGTAACATGGGACAAGGGCAGGAAGATGATGATGATGATTGTTACTTTAGTAAAAACATAAAAACAAAAAAAAACTTACAGAACAAAAATCGTATCTTAAGTAATTACTTTTACTGAAGTAGTCATTTTGACTTGTTTAAAGATACGGGTGTTAAACTCTATCTAGAAGACATAGGTAAAGCAAAAAAGCCTAGAATTTAAGCATGATTAGGTACTTTCAGTGCAGTAAAATTTCTCCCCTAAAGGAGTTAAATAGGCGATGAAAGCTTTTTATAAAGTTCGTAATCTTTAGAAATGTGGTAAAATATATTTGCATCACCAGCTCGTGGCTAAATAATAACAGCCGCTCGGGTCGATCATTAGGTTAAGCCGTGCTTGCCTAGGTTGGTCTGCGGATGGGTGACCACCCATTACATACCGAGTTTCCTCCGGGCCTCGGAAAGCACGTTAAGCCGTTGGTCCCGGGTGTCATTTGTAGATCTTTGACAGTCGTTACAGGTAGTCAGTGGCGCTAAAAGTCTGACAACCAGTCTTACCAAGAGGAATCGTATTACCCAGTACTAACTGGGTTGTGGAGGTCCGATAGGCTGTCGCTCAATGTAAAATACTGGTATTCAGTAGCATCCAGTTAGACTGGCAGCCGACCCCAATATAGTTGGGAAAAGGCTAGGCAGATGATGATGGTCTTTTAAACAGTCATAACCTAAGGTTCCTGACAAGTAGCTGATGGGAAATTTAATCGCACACGGCTTCCCATTGAATAAAATGAATCATGGCATTTTGCCAGCAGTCAAAATCAAAGGGTTACAACAAATCCTTCCCAAATATTGGCCAAAAGTTCTCACAAACATAGAACTACCCTCATTTCAATAAAAATAACATTTATCGGAGTTCGTCGAACTGGATACCTACCCTCAAAATTGAATAGAATATTCTCAAGGAACAGACGACAAGCGTTTCCATCGAGTCTTTATTAGAATTACAATATTGCGCTGAATGAGCGTCGGCCATATTGAAAAGCGAATCGTCGATAAATATCGAGTTTCATGGACCACAGCTCAAGAGGCAGTGGTTCAATTTTACATTGATATTGGAAATTGTAGGTTCTCTCATTGCACGAGTTGAGTGGATAGGGCCTGTTTCATTTAGCACCTGCTTGTTATGATTTAGAAATTATCTAGTGGCCCTGCTTTGCAACGTCGGATTGATAAAACATCGAGGTTTTATGATATTTTTTGTTTGTTTAATTACACACATACAACAAAATGGAACTCGTGAGACACGAAAAGTGACAAATTTATAACAGAGCAGATGGTATAACTCTACCAAAACTGAACGCGTACACATGCTCGGCGTCGGGCGTCAACTAAGTTGGGGTCGGCTTCCAGTCTAACCAGATGCAGCTGGATACCAGTATTTTACATGGAGCGACTGACTAGCTGACCTCCACAACCCAGTTAGTACTGGGTAATACGGTACCCTCTGATAAGACTGGATGTCAGACTTTCGGGCCACTGACTACCTGTAACGACTATCATAGACCTACAAATGACAGCCGGGACCAAAGGCCTAACGTGGTTTCCAAGGTACGGAGGGAACTCAGTATGTAATGGGTGGTCTATCCACGGACCAACTTAGACAAGCGCGGCTTACGATCGACCCGAGCGGCTGTTATTATTTAGCCCGAGCTCCTCTTCCTTCCTATTTTTAGTATACTCGTATTTATGTCGATTTACAATATATGAAACGACTGACGACAGTTTAGGAGTCATAAGTTTCTTTACAGAAATAGAATTTAGTAATAAAGCAATATCAAATCAATTTAATACAGTTACAATACAGTTTAATACAATTTTATTTCAAGAGCACCCTGCACTTATCCTACTACTCTACATTTACAGTGACAAAATCGCCTCCGAAAAATTTAAAATTGACTAGCAACACTGGTTTCTCTGTTCCCAAAGACCTCCAGATTTTCCTTTGTGAAAACGAACGGTTATGACGTAAGCGTTATACGGATACGCCTTGCCGACCATGAAATTGAAGTGTCTGTTTGCTGGGAGAAAATATTTGAAAATTTTCGGCGACCATTCTATGGAAGATACGATAAAAGTGAGCGGATAGGCCTTTGTTGTTTGTGGAGATTATGGTGAAAGGAAATTGCTGTTCTTTGTATTGTGATGGAGTCGAGAATTTAATAAAATGATGGAGTCATGTTTTTGGTTAACGGAAAAATATTTAAATGAGCATGAAATCCGTCTCCTAGAGAGGAGCCCTGCGTCCCAGCAGTGGGGACACCATATTCAGCTGATTGCATATGCATGTTAAATCAGAAGGTAATAACGCTAAAAAAATTGATAACTAACGAAGTTGTAATTTTTTTTAATAAATCTAAAATTTTGTAGAAAACCGGAAAAACTTTTGTGGATTAAAAAACATTTACAAGAAAGCTCTTTTTAAGTTTTCAATTTTGTATACAACTTTCTGACGAGTTAAACTTTCGAGTTCCAACAACTTTCGGGTTAAATTCGAACCTTAGAAAAAAGAAGATTTCATTTCATTTTTACTATAATCGTGACGCATAAAAGATCATCATCATCATCATTTCAGCCGAAAGACGACCACTGCTGGACATAGGCCTCCGCCAAGTGTTGGCCCGTCCCGTGCGTCTGGCATCCAGCGGATCCCCGCCACCTTCACCAGGTCATCATAACAGATAAAGCACACAAAAACAACAAATCGGGGGAAATATGCATCACATCTAGGCAAAACGGTCTCGGCAATAAATAAACAACATACCTTCATACAACCAATCCGGAACACCATTGTGGATAGTCCCAGGGATCCCAGATTCTGTCACTCGATAGCCCGTTGAAGACCGAGGAGCAGGCCTGTAGTATATGTCGTAGTCTTTCACGGTGATCAGCCCGTGACCTTTGGGCGTCCAGGTGGCGAGAAGCAGTGAGGGTCCTTCTGTGATCACGCCACCTCCGACCTCGTCTGGTAAATGCGTGAGGGGGTAGGATTCTCTGGGGACAAAAGAGGTGGAATTAGTCTGTTGATCTTCTTTTGTCTTTTAGAACGAGCTGTGCAATATTGTAACACGTTTCTTCTGGCGCTTGCATTTCATAGTCAGGAGGGTAATTTGTGACATTGTCTGTGGATTGCATTGAAAAAACAAGATGGCGGCGTTAGTTCCCACTTTAGCTACGTACCAAAAGAACCATGAAGCACCATACAGTACATTCACAGTCAAACCTCTGAGAGCAGTAACCCAACAGAAGAATAAAGATCACATTTTTTCAACAGACCGGGCATTTGCAGCAACCAAACTGCGACCTAATTTCAACAGAAATAAGGATCACTTTCAATTTAACAGATTGAAGCTTATTATGTATTGAAAATACTGAAAACATTGAATTTAGAACCATAAACAAATCATCCATTCCCGATATTTTTTTGACTGACCACACAAATTCTTATTTTTTAAACAGAGTAGAGCCCGCTTGGGTAGAAGCTTTCTAAGTGTGAAAAATAGCGGTGCCGCTTGACGTTATTTTTGCTAACCCCTTTTCGAATCTAAAAAGCAACGCAAAATAGATAAAAAACACACCGAGCAACGGCAACACATGGTTCCCATGAATGTCCCTAACTGCAAACTTTACCCCAACCTTTCTTAAAGTTACCCCACGCACTTTATTACGTTACCTACATATATTAAAATCCCTGACCTTCCCCAAATAATGACTTTTCCGTGACCCTCCCTAACTATACAGAAAGTGGATATAATGGTTATTTTTGGTAATATTCGCCTTTCTACCAAGTGACGCGGGACTTCGCCGCAAGGCAAGTTTGATAGAAAACCTCCCCCGCTCCATTACCTCTTGAACTGAGCGAAGATATCCGTTTGACGTGAATATAAATGAGTTTGAATGATGGAAAAATGTTTCTGGTTTGGGTTTGTGCATTGTTGCTGAATATTGACGAAAGCAATATGTGGTTGATTGATTTTTGCATAGGTACTTCTGCTTTTATTATAAGCATTTATATAGTGTATTTTAATATTTTTATTCTTTTTAATATTTTCTGTTAATGTCAAATTGTGATTTATAATGTGTTTATTGGTGACTTTTGTAATGTGTATTAATTGTAACCTCTTAATTAATTCTTAATGTTTTTTTTAATGTTTATTTCACATGTATGCATATGGACTGGTTCTGAAATAAATGAATTTAATTTAATTTAATTTATTTAACTTGCCTTATTAGCTAATTAGTATTGTATCGGTCAAATCTTGCAACTGAATTTCAAGCCGTTGTGCTGAAATTTTGCATACACCTTTGGTTCTGGTGACAATACATTTTTATGAGAGCCATGACTTGATCCTGTTGTCAGGATCGCCTCCTCACGAGAGAACTCTTCATCAGTTAATAGCACGGACACGAAACTTTGTCCACGCGTTCAATGTTGATGGAAAACTATTCTTTTTTTTTTTAGTTTAATTTATTTTTGATACCTTCCTTATGATAAAATTTACTATTGTGATAAAGTTAGTGTTCAAATACAAAGTAAGTGCCGTTCATGGGAATTAGGCAAAATTTAAATTAGTGCCTAAATACAGGGTGTAAACGGACCCTTCACGAAGCCGTCAACCAAGCCTTCTGTACATCAAATTAAGTAACTTTACGTAAAAAAATTAACTGGGAAAAAATTTTTTTTTGGGGTCAAAAATCACGTTTTACGGTAGGACTCAATCTAACGCACTCAGAACATTGTGCTGATGGATGGATTGAATAGCACGGGGATCGTGGAGGTGTTTAAAGTAAAAATCTTACTTTAAAAACATGTATTTAAAAAAAACTTGTGAAAAAGTTGGAACTTTGACCCCCAATATCTCCGTAACTAGAAGGTATGGTCTAGAACAAAAAAATGATCGTATAGACGGGGAGAACAAGTACCTTTCGGCTTCGTTAAGGGTCTTTTTACACCCTTTATAATCGCATGTTGGATTTGAAATTAATTAATTTTTTATTCTTGATACCAAGCTGAGAGCAGAAAATCCAATAGTGAGCTTCTATTCAGGTATTCAATTTAGATGTCACCTAGTTTTAGTGAAATACGTGGAACAGACAAAAGACTAATTCATTCAAAAGTATCAGGCCTACAAGGCCTCGGAGAGATTTCATACACGTGTCAGAAAGATAGAAGTCAAGAGAAGCTATTAAGCTTCTTGACTTCTTCTTCTTCTTCTTTCTATTAAGGAAATCCATCCTTCGGTGCTCTTTCTATTTGAATGACTAAAATTCATCAAAAAGTACCAGAGCTACATGTTCACGAAAAGATTCTAATCGCAAGTCAGCAAGATACCTCGCCTGCTCCATTCAAATCCGTGTTTTTCTATTTCAATGACTAATAACCAAAAAGTACCAGGCACCCAAATTTTCAAGGAGATTTAATAATACGCAAGTTCGTAAGCATCCAAGACAAGTTTGATAGAAAACCTCGCCCGCTCCATTACTCCTTGAGCTTGGGTGGCGAACTTCCGTCAGAATATATGAATTTGAATGATGTAAAAATATTTGCTTCGGTACGAGAATGCAATTTGAAATCTGAGTATTGTTGCTGAATTTTGTTTGACTTCGTCTCGGCTTTTTGCAAGGCCTTTTGTGCTTAGTGAAACATGTAACGGTTTAGTAAATAATTGGCACAACATGACGAAGAATCTTACTAATAATATTATAAAGAGGAAAGGTTTGTATTTGTGTGTGTGTGTGTGTGTGTGTGTATGTTTCTAATGAATAAACTCAAAAAATACTTTGCCGATTTCAAAATTTTTTTCACCATTTGAAAGCTACATTATCCCTGAGTAACATGGGCTATATTTTATCCCAAAATGTTTAAAAAATAAATTTCCACCCGTGCAAGGCCGGGACGGGCCGCTAGTTTTTAATAAAATATTAGCACTGGTAATTTCATTCTGAATATTATGAATTCAGCTGTAGGTTGTTTTAAATAAAGGGTTTTGAATTTAAATAATCATATAGAACTAGTAATTTTATTTAAAGTTTCCATGTGGTTCTCATCACAACCGCCCGCGCCGCTTTACATTTAAAATTCCTGGTTCTTAAATCATCATAGGTCATCATCTTCTGCCTAGGTTTTTTAGCAACTATTTTGGAGTATCGTTCCAGTCTGACTGGATGCAGCTGAATATCAGTATTTATCCAGACTTTCTGTCTACCCGTAACGACTGTCAAAGATCTAAACATGACAGCTAGGACACATTTGCGTCGCATACTTTCCGAGGCACGGAGGGGTCTTAGTACGTGATGGATGGCCACCAACCCATCTACGTACCGGCTTTGAGAAGCGTTGCTCAACTTAGAAGATCGACCCGTGTGGCTGTTATTAATTGAGCCACGGTCCCCTTCATAAAGAAACATACTCCTACTAAATAAGTCATACAAAGTACCAGGCTCCCAAGTTCGCGAGGAGCTTCAATAAACAAGCCTGTATCCTCTAGCATCCAAGACATTAGTCACAAAGCCGTGTTTTCCCGCGCAACGGTCGAATATTTTTTTATTTTTCCAACAATGGGCCCAAGGGAAGTGGCTGAAGGGCGAACAAAGGCTTTATTCAGTCGCCTTTGCGTCTCTTTCACTTTTTAAATATACATTACTCGGCCATGTTTTAACACAGCATTGATTTCACGAAAATGTTCAAGAAATGTTAGATAATCTTTGTGAATTAAAATGGATGAATGGATTTTCGTTGCCTTCTAAGTTAAAAATCCTGTCCATTACTAATTTTGGTTTGGCTTTCTGTAGAATTAGCTTTAGGTTTTATAAGAAATAATGTTTTTAAAGTTGATGAAATAATCAGGATCAGTGATTGCTGAAGGTAAACGTTTTTGGGTATTTTTATGCATTTCTGTAAAACTTCTGACTTGTATGACCAAGAATACAGAGTTTGCAATAATATGAAAAAGACAGTTATAGCATGAGGTGGCACCATTCTCGACAAAAATGAGAAATGAGCACCAAATGAGGTTGAAAAATGCGAAAACATGAAATCAGACTTTAAAATATGAAGACTGTTAACATACAAAATCTCTTACGATACACCATCCTGCAAACTGCAAGATTTGTATGTATCCAGACAACACAGTTAATAAATAATCGCAATTTATAACCAACTTTATCTCTATGAAATAGAGTAGAGAATCCTTTACGTGTCTTGGATGTTCAAGCAAAATACCATAGTACGCCGAACGTAGTGTTAAAGGCCCGATTTATGAACATATTAGGTTTTATGCTCGCCTGGTACCTGCGATTACGGCTGGTGTACTGTTATGTTTGTATAGGTACTTCTGAATTTTATTATGTACATACGAGAATGCACAAAACATTTAGATTCAAGTAAGAAAATGGCGATGTAGTGATTTTCTATAATATAAGTAACTTAAGATAAAAGTTAGAGATTTTATTGCTGAGAAGAAAATGTTTTTCAGAGTAGTCTCTAACCATTCTGGTGTTTCTTTCTTTTAACAAGAAAGAATACGCATTTACACCAGGAATAAAGAAGGTCAGAATTTTGAATACAAAGTAATTACTTTACTTTACCATATTAAAAAAACAACATTACCAAACACAAACATTTATAACCCAAACCTTTATTCAACAGAACTTTAGTAATTACCTTCCACAACGCAATACAAATCGGTAAAGAACATCCTTTTACCTATCGACTCAAATCGGATACAAAAAGGCAATTCACAAAACACGAAACCGCGGGCTTTGAAATACTTTTAAAGCATGAAAAAGTTTCTTTTGTTGGGGCATAATGGAGAAGAGAAATAACCAAATACAGACCACGGAGTAGATGGATACAGAAGGACCAAAATAACGATATAAAACAGGCACAATGTTACACTCAAAATTGAAATTGTAGGTATATAATTTCCAATCTCAATACGCGGTCTTTCACGGATGCTTGTTGGGTAATTGGCTCTCTCTAAGAGTCAGACCCGCTATCGCGTGTCAAGATTAGAATTGAGATATATTTTTAATTTTCCTCACAAATGTCAGTCACAGGTGCGCTTGCACTCGCTGTACGTGAAACGTGTCTATGTGTGCGTGCGTTAACTTGCTAAAATAGAACTGGAGTACCTTTGACGGGTAAGATCCGAATGAAATTACCCGAAAAACCACTCGCCGATTGTCCTAAGACCTTAAACAGGTGGCTGGGGCAGGCTGGATGCGAAAGGCATTATGTCCAGCAGTGGACTGCGTCACTACGAGGCTGAGTCGATTGTGGAATAAACCTTCTGTACTTTATATTCTGTGTCCAGACAAAGGGCGGTTAACTTCGATAATCGATTCAAAGTTTAAATCAAATTCGAGCAATCTATTCGGCAGACAATAAGTCTTTGTAGCCATTAGCCGTCAAGTTGTTGTGACAAACTAACCGACTATCAACGAGTTTGGTACCTACTTGTGGGATTAATCATTAGAGTTGAGATTTGTAGGGATCGATTTGGCATCGAGTTGTCTGTTTGTGGTCTGTGGTTTGTGATGAAGTTTATGGCTATTGTCTATGAATAGGCGTTGATGTTTTCGTTAGTACTGGTATTGATTTGTTTCAGGTTTGATGTGGAGGTGACTCGAACAATATCAGAAATAAAGCGAATAGATCAGGGATGGATTATAAGGTAGTAGATAGGTAGTAGGCAGTACGTAGGCAGTAGGTAGGTAGTAAGCTGGTGGGCCGAGTATTAAAAATACAAGGAGGTAGTACCTACTAGGTCGGAAAAATTGCATTGCAACCCATGCCATGTTACATGGTACAGCTAGTTTATTAATAAACCGTAAATCGAATAGCCACTAACTAGACTTACCCAATAACTACAATAATGGCTGAACCGAATAACACTGAAACAATGTCATCATTTACCAAGTTCCCAGAAGGAACAACACGTTCTTTTAAAATAAATCTTGCAGCTAACATAGCACATTGAAAAGCAATTTGTTACTCAGTTTTCAAAGCTCGTTCCTCGGAACAGGGAGTCAATTTTTCACGTTTTTCAATTGTTACCCCGTGCATAATGGTGGCTATTTGTAACTAGGTACCAGGGTTTCATAAATGTAGAAGAGATTTATTGGTTCGCAATATTTTTTATTTATTTATATGTATGTAAAATAAAGGCTGGCGGTTTGTTGATTGAAATTTACGAAAGGAATGACGAAATATTTTAATTTAATTTATCAGGGACTGTTTTAATGATTTCCATATCGCTTTTGTGTGTATTCGAGAATAACTGACTGGTAACTGTTATAATAATTGTTTTTGCTGTAATATCTGTGATTAAAAAAAAACAAATTTACCTGCTACATACCTAACCTTTTTTTAAATTGTTATGAATTAAACTAAAGAATATTGTATGTAGATTATTTGAGAGATCTAGTCGTGACGTTTAGTCTACCAGGATCACAGAACCAGAAAAATGTATGAATTTTTTTCTTTATTAACATAACATCACGCCTGTAATCCCCAAAGGGTTAGGCAGAGGTGTACCTAATTAGTACACCCACATTTCGCCAGTTATGTTTAACCATAAAGTTCGGTACGTACCCCTTCGGGGGTCTGACACATAAACCTCCGCTGGCTTGGTAGATACCCCCGAAGGGGTCTGCGTTTAAGTCATCCGCCATCCTCATTATTTATGTAAATATTTAATATTCTGATTATCAAATACTATGAGTGTGCGTTAATTAAGAGAGTTGGATAAAAAGTTCATATGACATCGCCATTAAAACTTCAGTATTTAGCGCGCAAGTTTCTTAATTTATCCTTATAAAATCCAAGTGCGTAAATACGGTCATCGCCATTTTGACGGCAGTGCCGGCCGAGGCTAAAAATCATAAAAATTGTGGTTTTCGGACATCCAAGCTCCATGTTGAGAATGATTAACTCGTCATTAAATTATGTGACGAATTAATCCATAGTTCAATTTAAATAAGCAGTGGTAACGATGAATTTTGATATCTAAAGTCGAAGTTTCGCGCCAATCGTGCGTGTTTACATTTTTATTTTTCACATTACATCACACAGACGCGAACAGATTCGATAACAAATATGACAAATATCATTCCAAATATTATAAACAACATGAAAATGCCCAGATCTTAGCGTAATTTACTAATACGGGACCAATAACTCGTAATATTCATTACCACTCCTCAATTTGTAATCGAAATAGACGGCATTTTTTTTTTTATTGCTTCGTTTTGTGGATGCGATTATTTCAATCGATTCGTTTTTTGTAAATTTCGATCAAATCGAGAAATTAAATAAAGGAATTTAAGAAATCGATAGATGGAAATTAAAATAATTTTGTTTTAAGCTTAAAATACAATAAATAAATACAATAATATTTTTTAATCTTTATAATGGTAATTTTAATAGTTTTTCGTCCATTATAGGTACTAAAACCGAAACAACAAACAGCACAGACTGATCTATGGCTAAATTCGCGCCATTTTTTTTCAAATAAAAATTTAAGTTATGAACGCATTCGCTGTTCAAATTACATTGTATTTTACTAGATAATTTATAGTATTTTTTTTATATTATATAAATATGCTTTTATTTAACTTCCCGTGTTAGTAAGTATTGGTCAAATCTTGCAACTGAATTTCAAACCAGTTCCCCTATACTGGTTGAACTGAAATTTTGCACATGCCTTTGGTTCTGGTGACAATACATTTTTATGACAAACATTACTATTAGTCTTGCAGACAGGATCGTCTCCTCGCGACAGAACTCCTCAACGGTTAATAGCGCGGACACGAAACTTTGTATACGCTTTTAATTTTGATAGATATAGATGATTTCTTTCATGACTTCATCCTGCAACCAGGATCGTCTTCTCATGAGGGAACTCCTTAACAGTTAATAGCACGGATACGGAAATTTGTATGCACGTTCATATTTGACGAATACTCATGATTTCTATAATGACCTCATCCTGCAGCCAAAATCGCCTTCTCACGAGGGAACTCCTCAATGGTTAATAGCCCAGACACGAAACTTTGTATAGATACGCGTTCAATTTTGATGAATAAACCTAATTTGTATCGTATTTGACCTACAGCTATGACTTCATCCTGCAACCAGGATCGTCTTCTCATGAGGGAACTCCTTAACAGTTAATAGCACGGATACGAAAATTTGTATGCGCGTTCATATTTAACGAATATTCATGACTTCTATAATGACCTCATCCTGCAGCCAAAATCGCCTTCTCACGAGGGAACTCCTCAATCCCCAGACACGAAACTTTGTATAGATACGCGTTCAATTTTGATGAATAAACCTAATTTGTATCGTATTTGACCTACAGCTAGGATTGTCTTTTCATGAGGACACTCCTCAACGGTGAATAGCATAATATAGTGATGCGGTATCAGAAATGTACAGAATACGACAAAATTTAAAATTCCGAAATAAATATTTTATTTTTTTAATGACTTCTTAATTTTATTTTTTATTGTTTTTGGTCGGTTGGGTATAGAATGCCCAGGGGGTGCGCCAAAGTTCACCTAAATTTTCAACTCCGATAATTGGAAATCCGAAAATGTTCTTCCTAACATTTTTCATCCTAACAATCACAATTCCTAACTACTCTGTCTCTAATTTTATAATTCCGAAGCATTCAACTTCATAATGTCAGTAGCAATAAACATCTGTTATACTTTTATTTGTTTTCCTATATTTTCTCAACATAACCATCTTTTACACTATTATTCAAAGTCATATATTTTTTGTTTAGACTTAGAATAATTTAGCCAAAAAAGTGTTATTTTTGCAAAACGTTTATTTTCTCGATTCTATCGTATAAAACACCTAAATGTAAGAATAAAAGTTTCTTGGTGTTTTTTGTCTCCGACTAACCGTTTGTCGTAAAAACGATGTGGAAGGGATCCATAGGTTAGGTTAGGTTAGACCTACTTCGAAATTGGTTGCGAAATTTTTCTAAGTTTTTTTTTCATAGTGCCTCCAAGACGACACTGACCTGTACTTATGTTAAGGGATAAAAGCGTTATGATAAAAAACAGTAGGAGTTTAAATATATTTACATTAATGATATTATTCATTACAATTTTCGGAAACATGAGTGTTATGAACATCGCCGGTAGCACTACAAATAGTATGAATGAAAATTTTAGTATGAAAAATTTTAGGAAGAGTGATCATTAGGATTACAAATCGTTAGGAAGAACAATTTCGGGAAAAGAACTTTAGGCGAGCCAATATGGACCCATGCCCAGGATCTTATATATCTTAGGCACAGTAAAAATTTATTTGGTTCCCAAGATGAATTTTATTTAGTCTACAAAATTGGGTTTAGTTTGGTTGAGTTTGGATTGGTTATTGTGGGATTCACCACTTACAAATACTTCTTTTATCATCCTGTTCTTTCTCAAAAGGGCAAAGGCCTCCCCATGGCATTCCAATTTTCTTTATCTTTTGCCTTCTCCGACTAATACTTTTAATGGTGAATATTTTTTATACTTAATGAGCTTGGCTTAGTTGCAACCCAAAAAACTAGATATGAAATTATATTTCTAAGAAAACTACAAATGCGAGTAGGGCTCTTGCCATGATGGTTCTGTCGCATAGCTGTTCACGGCTTCACTCAAGTGACACGGCCCACGGCCTATAATGGATAACCTGAACTTTGCAGTTGTAAAAGACGTTTTTAGAGTGGATAGTGAACCGCTTTCAAAGAATAAACTAACGTTTCTTTAGGATACGGCTTATGAATTGCCGATTGCGAAATAAAAGACAATAAGTTTGTCGGTCATCGTTACCGAGGCAGGCCCAAGAAACGCTGGCGTGTCGATTTGGACTCGTTCTTGGCTGATTGGCCAGAGAAGGCAAATCACCGACAGAGTAGGACAGGAATGGAAGAGGCTTTTGCTCAACAGTGGTAAAAAATAGGCTAAACAAGAAAAAAAGTTTGTCCTAATCTAACACAATAACCCAACCGACAATACGCTGCCAACAATTTATATATCTTTTGCGGATCAAACAATTTTTTTTTTACCAAGATTCTATATCAAACCTTCCAAAACAAAATTCGCAATAAATGATAATAGTAAATTATTACACTTATAAAGTAAGAATAAATGTGAAATGCGAGCGCATTCCTAATTTAAATTTTGAAACAAAAAAAAAACGCAACCGTGCGTATTTATGTACAATTGAAAATCAATCCATTTCCAGATTTTTTATTTGCTTGAACTCTTAGACTTTATTTCTTGCCAAATCCCACGCCACTAGTTCAACGGAAAGTTAGGAGACTATCTATAAGTTTTTAAAAGAAAGATAATCATCAGAATGTTTATTTAGAAGCAATTTTTTTTTTGTGATTACACATTTCTGTGTTTCTTATCAATTATAAATCTCCTTCTCTTGAAGTCAAACAAAAACATCGAATAATTACTAAATGAAATTATGTAAACAGATAGCTTGAAAAAGTTAATTTAAAATTTAAATATTTTTTTGAAATTATACCAAAGAGTTTTTATTCCGTTTCAACTCTTTTTTTCAAACTTGATTTCAATTCGAGTATCGATTAGGCTGAATCCAACTTTTTAATCGAATGATGAACCTTGGGTTTACGGTCAGCACTAAGACTTTTTAGTTATATTTGTCAAGACTTTGATCGTGTTTTTTATGAAATTATGTATGAATAGTGGTAAAAATAAGAACGCAGATAGTTTGTTACTATCTTTATTTTGCCCTCTTGAGTTTTTTAGCAAACGAGAACTTTTCTATGTACATTATTTCCAGCGCAACTAAGTTACCTATTTTTTGGAAGGGTGTAGCGGTACGTAATTTACACATATTTGGAAATAGACTGACGCCGTTTTACTGATATTAACACGTTATTGGAGATATTAACCATAAACTTATAGTATGAAACAGCTTCCGCGACATGTTTTTCATTAAAAAATCGAATGCTGAAAGTTCACGAAAATTCTTGAATTTCATGACAATTCACATCTCCCCGCCGATTCAGCTGGTGTGTCATGTGTCAAAATCTTGTCGAGCATAGTGGTTAAAGTCCCATATAATAGGGGGCGAGCCTTTGCCATCAACAGGGCACAAATCCAGACTCCGTAGCTGCTACTGAGGAATTCCTGCTGTAAAAACACAATAACACTTTGCCCGACCCGGGAATCGAACTCAGGACCACATGACAACGAGGCAGTCTTTATTAAGTATCTACTTATAACCAACATCTTGCATCCCCCCAACCGAAAATTCGACCCCCTACATTGCCCCATCCTTTTATTCTTCAGAACTCAAGAACAGATGTTCCATTACATAATTCACTGTCTTGTAAGAAAAAAAAATTCAAGGGAGAGCTCGCGAACTCATGAATTGATAATGAATTTTGAAATATTAGAGTTTTATACCGGTAGGCGTGGAGAGCAAGAAGTTCTCTTACACTACGTCCGCGATGTAGTTTCCAAACATGTAAACGAATATATTATGTGGAATAGGAAAAAGGCGTCAGTTTATATATGTATATAACGCTGACGCCTTTTTCCCATGGGGTTAGGTAGAAACCACAGAACGCCACCTGGTACGATCCCTACATACTCCCATATGTGGAATATGATATACGAATATAATGCAGTCCGGGTTACAATAAAAAAAAAACAGTTTTTGAAGGATCTGGAACATTAGCGCGAAAATCATTAGCGCGAAAGACAGTTGCGCTAACCCATTATAGACATATTATGCGCGCATGGACTTTTGGTGCGAACGGACATTTGCGCGCATGGACACTTGCGCGAATGGACTTTTGCGCAAATATCCGTTCGCGCAAAAGTCCATGCGCGCATAATATGTCTTTTCGCGCAAGTGTTTTTTAATAGTACTGTAGTTATTCTGAATGAAGCCAACTTAACGAATATTCGCAAAAAGTTGATATTGGTTTAGGTGAAATCATCATCAGATGGAAACAAGGATTTGAATAGACTATAGATACATTGAGGGAGCGAAGTGAACACCAGTATCGAATGGTGAAAAATTTAACACACCCATCCTGGTTGTGTTAAAATTTTAAGACATGTGAGACAATTTTTGTAAGTACGCTTTTTAGCATTGCGTATGCCGAGAGCACTGAGGGTCGAGTGGTGACGGCCCTGATTTACAAGTTGTAAGGTAGTGGGTTCAAACCCAGACAATCGCACTTCTTTATGAAATTTATTTCATCACTACTGCTCTGAGGATGATTAAGAAACAAGCCGGTGTGTCAGGGCCCAGTCTCTCTCACTGAAATGAGGACTTGTCCCAGCAGCAGTGGGCTGATAATAACGCGAGCGAACCTGAACAGCTCAAAGCTGCTCGTAACCTATAGACTCCTAAAATACTGAAGCGATTTTGATGAAATTTCAAATAGTTGTTCTACATACGCCTGGGAACCTTCCCTGGAGTATTCTGAAAAACAAAACTAAAGAAAAATCTGTAAAAAAAGGCATTACAACATTACACAGCTAGTATTAAAAAAAAACTTTAAAACAAAAGACTGCATATCAAGCTCAATACAGAAAGAAAGAAAACACATTTATTTGGCACATGCCACAGGTGCACACAAAAAACGTAAAAAAAAAACTTAGATCTACACAGTAAAAAACTTAAAATTAAACAGCAAAAAGAGATAATATCGTGTTTCTCACGGCTGCGCCAAATAGGCCCAGTTCAACAAACTGCCGAGCAGCTATCGCCCGACGCTGGTTTTCAACTGGACCTGAGATATCTATTCCTGAGATATTTATTCTTAAAATAAGTCTATTTTCACGATGCTCATCCTTTTTCATAACATTTGGGATTTCAGCGGGGTTAGGAATTACGCTAAGTGCGGAAATACACTGATTTCCACCCTTTTACTAGCAAAATGAAAACCTATAAAAGTGCGGTACTAAGAGTCAGTCTGAAATCGGCGAAATAAAGAAAAATTCAGAAGCTTGACCCTATTGCAAAATTATCTTACACTAGCGGCCCGTCCCGGCTTTGCACGGGTGCCACGGGTGGACATTTTTTTTTAACCTTTATGGGATAAAATATAGCCTATGTTACTCAGGGATAATGTAGCTTTCTAATGGTGAAAAAAATTTTGAAATCGGCACAGTAGTTTTTGAGTTTATTCATTACAAACATACACACACACACACACACACAAAAATTCAAGTCTTTCTTCTTTATAATATTAGTAAGAAGACTATCTTTTTTTACAAAGGTGCCTCAATTCCTTATCATATTCATAATTTAGGACAAAGTTTATCTAACTTAGACAGCCGACAGTATCGTTTAGGATTAGAACTTCAATAACTTGTGTTGTATCTCATTACATGTCTAATCTAGTTTTCGTAATCATCTAAAACTTATTCAATCAATTTCAATAATTTGACTTTTGTTAATAATTTCTATTTTAATCTTTGTTTAGCATTTGAAGTAGGCTTGGTCTAGTGTTAGCTTTTTTGGCTTTTTAATTAGTAATTTCTCAGTAGCAGCCACTGAGTTTGGACTTGTCCCCGGTTGATGGCAATAGGCTCGCCCCCTAATGCATGGGTCTTTACCATAACTGGTGAAATGTGGGTATACTATAGGTACACCTCTGCCTTACTCTTCGGGGATTACAGGCGTGATGTTATGTTATCTATACATATAATAAAATCGTAAAAATCCAATTCGATGTTCCGACTTGGCGCAAAAACTACTGCTTAGATCCTGTTCAAATTTTGCACAAATATTCCTTACAGGCTTCTTCACATGTTAGGCTATATATTATCACGCTACTCGCTTAAGGGGATGAGCAATATTGCAATATGTCAGTATCCTTCATTTGTTTGACGTTTCAGTCATGACAAGCACCAGAACGGCTATTTAAAGCATATGTCAACAGAGAAAACAGCCTAGCGGGTTCTTGAACGTTCTGTAAGCTACGGGTTGCAAGTTCAAACCCCACTATTACTTTCACTTTTTGTAATTTGTTTGAATATTTTTTTGATGCTTTTAGATTTCCATTTTTTTTTTGTATTGACATCGTTTGCATTTCCGTTTTTCTACTTTTTTCTTCAAACGTTTCTCCAAAAAGTAATAGAGAAGTATGGAACAAGATGACATGCTGCGCCGACCCCGAAAAAATTTGGGATAATGGCAGGAGAATGATGATGATGATTTCTACAAAAAGTTCTTGCTTTACTAGAAGTCTGTTTCCTTCTCGATTTGCAAAATATCAATAATCAATCGCAGTTTGGAATTTTATTTTGGAATTTTATTGTTCTTTTATAGATTGGTATAGTGTTCAGAAGCGAGCATGAGGTCCTGGGTTAGATTCCCGGTCGGGCAATGTGTTATTGAGTTTTTCCACCAGCAAATTCTCAGTAGCAACTACGAAGTCTGGTTTTGTGCCCGGTTGATGGTGTATCGCCACTATAAAAAGTACTACAGCAACATATTACAAAAATTACTACAGCGCCATCTATGACGCAGGTGATGAACTAAACATCGATATACGTCTAAATTCTGCCTGGGTCAAATAAATCGACCAAATAAAGTTATCCGCGATTTAAGACTTTATAGAAGTACCCGACAACAACTGTTGGGCAGTAGCCCACCAGACATTACACCCGTCTGGTCGGACTATCCTCCCTTTTCTATGGGGATGAAGAACTTTACAACCTGTTCTTTATACCCCAAAATGGCAATAGGCTCGCTAAATATTTCATGGGAGTTAAACATAACTGACAAAATGTGGGTGTACTACTAGGTACTATATACACTCATCTGTTTTCTCATTAAAATATGTATTAAAAAACAGATAGGTAATTTTATAACAAACACGCTGGTATAACGTTTTGTTTTTTTAATTAGCCTATTCTGTCCCACTGCTGGACAAAGGCTTTAGCCATTTCCTTTCCAACTCTCCCGGTGTTTTGCCTTCTCTGGCCAATCAGTCAGGAACGAGTCCAAATCGTCAAACCAGCGTTTGTTGGGCCTGCCTCGGTGACGATGACAGTCTTCAGGTACCTACTGTATGACTATTCTGGCCCATCTGTCCTGACCCATTCTGGAAATGTGACCCACTCAGTCCCATATGAACCTCTTACACTTATCGCCAACATCGGCGATGCCTATCTTGGAGCGTATTGTGGTGTTGCGTATTCAGTCGGTGATTTTGATGTTTAAAATCCATCGCTCTTTGGCAAACCTTGAATTTGGACTTTTCAGCTGCCGTCAAAGATCATGTCTGGGTACCATATGTTAGGATAGGCAGGATACACAGGTCGACAAGTTTACACTTGAATGAGATTCGAAAGTATAACGTTGTCTAAGTAAAAGCGGTCAAGCCTAGCGTCTGTCGCAGTTTTAAATATTCTTAACTTAATGATTAGGCAACCCATTCGTTATAATTTTTAAGTAATGTTTTTTAGCCTTTATTGTCCCACTGCTGGGCAAAAACCTCCCCCATTGCCTTCCATTCTTCTCTCCGTGCGGTTTTCTTCGTCCAATCTGTCCGAAACGCTTCTAAGTCGTCACACCAGCGTTTTCTAGACCTCCCTCGGCGACGACGCCCGTCTTCTGGCACCCACTGCGTGACGACTCTGGCCCACCGGTCCTGATGCATTCTACAGACGTGGCCCGCCCAATCCCACTCCAAACTAGCAGTCTTATCGCCCACATCAGCGATTCCAGTTTTTGAGCGTATTGTGGTATTGCGAATTCTGTCGCTGAGCTTAATACCCAATACGCTACGTTCCATCGCCCTTTGGCCAACCTTGAGTTTGGACTTTTGCTTTTGGGTAAGGATGGGCAGAATGCACATGTCGATGAGATTGCGCTTCAGGGATAAAGGTGGTCACACTTTTTTTTTTTTATTGATGGTAAATCATCAAATGACTTCTCCCGCTCTGGGTGGAGTGGGAGGGAGTGTCAGACTCTTACTGACTAAAACCCATCCATGTTCCTTCATTGCCCTTTGTGTTCCAGGGCCACGGTATCTCTTTCGAACAGTCCCGCAGCCCCGGCAGGCATCGGCCCTTGCGGGCCCCTTCCTGGTTGCTGACATCTCTTTGAGGCGCGCGTGGAACACGAACGCGCCGTCGACACGGCCTGTCGTCATAAGACGGACGGACGGTGAGCTAACCCATTACTCACCGTCCACAGGCCCGCGCCTACGGTGGCCGGGAGCCACCACGTGGCCCCCGACGCCCGGTGCGTCGCCCGCGGCGGCTGGGACGTGAGATTCTCTCCCTCTCACGTCCCGCCACCTCCTTCGCTAGCATGACTGCTTCGCAGAAGGAGGTGACGGCTTCCCATTCCCTCTCGCTCCGGACCATGGCCTGAACCAGGGCCGGGCGCGAGAGGTCGCCGCCGCCGATCGCCGCTACGAGGACACGGCGGAGCTCCGCCCAAGCGGGGCAGACCTCCACGGTGTGCGCCACCGTGTCCTCCGGACGATCCTCGCAATGATAGCATCCGGGCGTTTCCTCCCGCCCGATTCGGTGCAGGAACCTCCCGAAACAACCGTGTCCGGTGAGGACCTGCGTCAGGCGGAAGGTGAGGGCGCCGTGGCGCCTCTCTAGCCACTCCTCAAAGAGGGGACTTATCGCCACTATTGTGGCGTGCCCTGCACTGGGTTGCGACAGTCGCTGTCTCCATGCCGCCATGAGATCGCGTCAGAGGTCTGTCCGCTGAGCGGTGATTTGCCGCAGCAGCGGAGTTTCCCCCCGACGTAGTGCCCCCGCGCGCCATTCATGCAGGCGCGCGAGGACTATCGCCACCAGATCCCACGGCGGCAATCCGGCTAGGAGGCTCGCCGCCTCGCGGGAGATCGTGCGGTACCCCCGGATCAGCCTTACGGCTACGACCTTTTGGGGCACGTTCAGGTAGTGCGCGGCACGCCGCTTAATTGAACGCGCCCACACTGGGGCCCCGTAAAGGGCCATGGACCGCACGACCCCCGCGTAGCCTTCATCAGCGACTTCATGTACCAGTACCTCTTCCAGGCGTTCTCGACTCGGCAACTCTCAAACTCAAATGTACTCATCGACGTAGTGAATTTCTTGCCCATCTACCTCAACCCTACTTTTTACGCTATTTGTGATGACTTTAGTCTTTTTTATGTATATTCAACATATTTTTCATTCGGTGAACAGTTGGGGGGGGGCGGGGCTGTATTAGGCATTTTTTCTATACTAAGCAGGCTTTATTTACAATTGTGGAGTGAAGAGAAATAACGAAAATAACTAATAACTGAGATAATAACTGTTTCACTCGCGGCACGTCTTTAACGTTTAGATGTGGCTGCACTAGCATTTTAACTTCGGAGCAAAATATTAAAAAAATAAAAGCAAAAATATATAAAAGCGAAAGGTCACTCACTCATCACGAAATATCGAAACCGCTTGACGTAAAAAGATGAAATTAGGCAGAGAGGTAGTTTATAGTTAGTAGACGTCCGCTAAGAACGGATTTTGCGACAGGGCCGGATAAAGGGGGTCTAAGGGCTCTCGCAAGTTTGTATGAAAGTCCTTCATTTTTTGTGCTACAAACTTGAAATTTGGCAGGGAGGTAAAAAATAGTCAGTAAAAGTCTGCTAAGAACGGATTTTGCGGCAGGGCTGGGTTAAGAAGGTCTAAGGGCTCTCGCAAAAAGTCTCTTAATGTTGTAAATTAAAAGCAAAATCTCACATCTCACCAAGGGGAGAGGGGGAGGTTGAAAAATCGCCAAAATTGCCTCACGTAATTAATGGACGCCCCCTAACCCAAGCATCTCCTTGCTTAAAAAGTGATCTCCAAATCATGTGTGTCATAACTTTATGTATCTAATTGAAATAAACATTCTTTTTTTTAACACTTTGCCCGACCCGGGAATCGATCCCAGGACCTCATACTTAGTAGTCACGCTTGCGACTCGAGGTAGTCTTACACATACATACCAAAATTTCCACGCGAACGAAGTCGCGGGCAACAGCTAGTGTAATATGAAGTAAAGAACAAGCAACTCTTTTATTGAAATAAACCAATTGGGGTTTATGGGTGCTAGATGAACAACCGCAGTATCACTTTATCTACAAGTGATTATGTCATGTCATAGGGAGCGAGTCTATTGCCATCAACCGGCCACAAATCCAGACTCCGTGGCTGCTACTGAGAATTATCTGATGAAAAAACTCAATAACACTTTGCCCGACCCGGGAATCAAACCCAGGACCTCATGCTCAGCAGTCGCGATTGACCAACGAGGCAGTCTTTCCACTTCGGTGATTAAGGTAACAGCTTCATAACCGACACGAGATTAAGACGCTAGAATTTTCCCCGAGGTACAAATCGTCACGTATAGTAATTAAAAACATGTTAAAAACAATCTTGTAACACTACCTCTGAACAAACAGTAATTACCAACTTCGATATCACGTCCCCAGCTAATAACTACCCGTTAAACAAAAAGTGAGTCGTCCAAAAAGACTAATAGCACAACAAATTAACGGGAGTTTTAGCGACCTTCAACTTTTGTGAGCTCGTTAGCTCTTTGTTAATTTTGTTTAATAATTAATTATGCCACGATACTGAGACGTGGTGTGTACTGGGTAATGTTTTGGTAAGGGATGGGGCACACTATGGGGCTGTGGTGTTGGACGCACGGGACTGGTCAATGAGACGATACTTGGGGGAGGCCTATGTCCAGCAGTGGTCGTTTTTCGGCTGAAATGATTTCGATGATGATGATGACTGGACACCAAGAGATACTTCAGTACATAATTTGTCAGAATATGACATCGATCGATTGGTGTGGTAACATCCTTAGCTACCGTAGGGTGCGTTAATGTGACTGCTAGTAGGCGTACACTCGTTCTCACATATATGTATTATCTCAACATGAATGATGTAACTAAGATCTTGTAAAAATATTTTGATTGAATAGAGTGTCCATGGAGTTTCTTGCCCATTCTTCTCCATAGAGATCTACGCTTTGGAATGGGCAACTACAGTACTTTCACAAGTTATTATGCCTTGTGTCTGGGACTGTAGCTTCGCCTTCTTAGTTTTTCTGACATTCAAAAGTGCCTGTTATGGTCTAATTGAAATAAATGCTTTGAGTTTGAGTTTGAGTTTTGGGTTTGAGTTTGACATATCGATGTAAATTGTTGACAGCAACGCCACCTTGAACTGCACACTTAAAGTGGTCATACTATAGTTTGAAAGTGACGTGAAGCGCCAAGACGTGAGGCAGTGAGATCCTTCTATTCTAACACAAGTGATATAATTATAACTTTTTGTTCAGAGAAAAGTAAAATTTTAAAAGTACACATAGTGTGCCCGAATCTTTACTTGCGGGACCCAAAATAATTTAACTTTATACGATTTAACGAGGACCAGTCATGCATAAGTAATAGCTTGGCTAGAGAAATAACTTTACTACCCCAGCTGTGGGTACATTGCGATATGTTTTGTTATTTTAATAATCCAACTGCCTCGTTGGTCGAGTGGTCGCAAGACCGACTGCTGAGTATGAGCTCCTGGTAGTGTTTTTGGGTTTGTCCATCAGGAAATTCTCAGTAGCTGCCTCGGAGGATTTGTGCCCGGTTGATGGCAATAGGCTCGCCCCCTATTAGATGGAACTGAAAACATAACTGGCGAAAAATGGGTGCACTGTAGGCACACCACTGCGTAACCCTTCGGGGATTACAGGCGTGGTGTTCTGTTTAATAATTCAGACTCATACTTTCAGCATATGAAACTAAATATATGGGTCGTTGCTACTAATTTATTGAAAGAAGGTAGAAAACATTTTGAAATGGTTACCTACAAAGTTAGTTATTCTACGCTAGCAAACGTAGCGTGTTTTAGGCGGCAATTAGAACAAATGTTTTTCACTATAAATAAATCTATATATATAAAATTCAAAGTCCTGACTGACTGACTGATATATCAACGCACAGCCCAAACCGCTGGTCCTAGAGACATGAAATTTGGAGGGTGTATTCTTTGTGAAGGGTAGGTATCCACTAAGAAAGGGTTTTTCGAAATTCCACCCTTAAGAGGGTGAAATGGGGTGTTGAATTTTCTATGAAACTTTTTATTCTCGCAGTCGATTGACTTGACAATTTGTGTACATACTCTTCAGATAAAATTATGAGATATGTGTATCACAGTTTTTCCAAAATCATCCCCCAATTTAAAAATTCAGTGTCTTGATTGGCTGACTGATATATCAACGCAAAGCCCAAACCGCTGGTTGTAGAGACATGAAATTTGGAGCGTGTATGCTTTGTAAAGAGTAGATATTCACTAAGAAAGGGTTTTTCGAAATTCCACCCCTAAGAGGGTGAAATGGGGTGTTGAATTTTCTTTGAAACTTTTTATTCTCGCAGTCGATTGACTTGACAATTTGTGTACATACTCTTCAGATAAAATTATGAGATACATGTATCACAGTTTTTCCAAAATCAACCCCCAATTTAAAAAAATTATGTCTTGATTGGCTGACTGATATATCAACGCACAGCCCAATCCGCTGGTTCTAGAGACATGAAATTTGGAGCGTGTATTCTTTGTAAAGAGTAGGTATTCACTAAGAAAGGGTTTTTCTAAATTCCACCCCTAAGAGGGTGAAATGGGGTGTTGAATTTTCTATGATTTTTTTTATTCTCGCAGTCGATTGACTTGACAATTTGTGTACATACTCTTCAAATAAAATTATGAGATACATGTATCACAGTTTTTCCAAAATCATCCCCCAATTTAAGAATTCAATGTCGACTGGCTGACTGATACATCAACGCACAGCCCAATCGGCTGGTTCTAGAGACATAAAATTTGGAGGGTGCGTTCTTTGTGAAGAGTAAGTATCCGCTAAGAAACAGTTATTTTTAATTCCACCCCTAAGAGGGTGAAATGGGATGTTTAATATTCTGTGAAACTTTTTATTCTCTGAGTCGATTGACTTGAAAATTTATATACATACTTTTCAATTAAAATTATGAGATACGTGTATCACAGTTTTTTCCAAAATCAAAATCTTCCCCCAACAGAGTCAAATAGGGCTTCGAAGCTCCCGTAGACCGCAGTGTTGCGCGGGGCGTGCGGGGCGCGGGAGTATTTACCTATTAAGTAAGAAGGTAGGATTTTTCTGAGGTAGACGTCTATAAATATGGTTTATTCCACCAATTTTCGCGTTGGCTCGTGATACGCGACATTGATATTAAATATTATGTAAAAGTTTTATTTCTATAAATAGATTCCTAATTAATCATTTGATTTTCGTCACCAGTGTCCAATCTCAAACCAAGGTATCAATATTTCACTTAACAATATGTAAAGTACCTAATAAATAATAAATAATAATAATAATATTTGATATGCGTTGTACCTACCTATGTTTATTGTATTTTTTTTGTTATTTTGTATGATGCACGTCATGTCCCTGCGACAAATAAATTTTTTTTTTTTTTTCTTTCTTTCTTTCTAATTGATATTACTATGAACTAATATTTGCAAGTTATAAGCAACTATATAAAAACCATGTATCTACTATACATACATAGATTACTTATTATCCCAGAAGTAAGATCCCGTGGGCAATTCCCGAACTCCACGCGGGCGAAGCCGCGGGCATAAGCTAGTCAACTTATAATGTGCCTCCGTAAGAGGGACTAGGTCATTATCCACCACATGGGATGGTCGACTTCACGAGTGAGTTTTGGCTCTAAGACGAGCCAGTTTCCTCACAATGATTTCGTTGGCAGCTCGTGGCTAAATAATAACAGCCGCTTGGGTCGATCTTTAGGTTAAGCCGTGCTTGCCTGGGTTGGTCTGTAGATGGGTGACCAACCGTTACATACCGAGTTTCCTCCGTGCCTCGGAAAGCACGTTAAGCCGTTGGTCCCGGGTGTGATTTTTAGATCTTTGAGAGTCGTTAGGTTGTCAGTGGCGGTGTCTTACCAAAGAGTATCGTATTACCCAGTACTAAATGGGTTGTGGAGGTCAGAAAGGCAGTCGCTCCATGTAAAATACTGGTACTCAGCTGCATCCGGTTAGACTGGAAGCTGACCCCAATATAGTTGGGAAAAAGCTAGGCAGATGATGATGATTTCCTTCGTCGTTTGAATCGATAAAATAACTTACACAAAAAACGTGCCAGCCCGAGTCGAAGCCACGATCTGCAACTCGTAATTCAGCTCTTTAACCACTGAGCCTCCAATGCTCAGTCAAATATGAATAGCATTTTTGGCTGCATAATACTGTACTACTACTCTACTACTGCAGTGGTTACTTGTACTTTTATAACTAAGGTGTGCTTCACACAACGTGTTCTGGACCGGTGTCTGCGACCACAATCTGCTGCGGACCGGCGTTTGCTGTGGACCGGTGCCTACGACTACAATCTGTTGTGCAACCCTTTTTTTTCGGATGGGTAATCATCAAATGATCCCGCTCTGGGCGTAGTGGAAGGGAGTGTCAGACTCGTACTGACTAAAACCCATCCATGTTCCTTCTTAGCCCATTGTGTTCCAGGGCCGCGATATCTCTTTCGAAGAGTCCCGCAGCGTTGTGCACCCCTCACTTCGAAGACAAAGGATAAATATTCGCCCTAATCTTCTTAATATATAAAAATTACGGGCCAATATGTTTGTACACGCCAATCTCCGAAACCACCCAACCGATTTTAATGAAATTTTGTGAATGTGTATGGTTTGTTCAGGCTTGAAAGTCGGGATAGGATAAGAACATTTTGGACCCGATAAGGAGCGCCCTGCAAAGGCAGTTTAATATAGAAAATAAATAATGCTAAGTACTCACGTGGTCAATATATCGTACACAGTATACCGTGCGAGGTATGAGTGCGTGTGAATCTTGCGCACGTTTTGAGCAAGCAGCAGGAACCGACGGTCGGCAGACACGGTGAACGAAGCTGGCTCTAGCACCCTCTGAAACAAATGATAAGAGATAAGAGGTAAGTATGGCTTATCACGCGATTTAGTGATCTTACGTAGGTATTAAGGCGGTTAACTCAAATTCACACAGAGCGCGGAGACGCCTCGATGGTCTCGGATTTTGTGCTATGTGAAAAGTCGTAATAAGAACATTTTTGTCCTACGCACAAATAATCGTGGCTAAATATAACAGCCGCTCGGGTCGGTTTTTAGGTTTGGCCGTGCTTGCCTAGGTTGACCTGTGGATGGGTGACCACCCATTCATACCGAGTTTCCTCCGTGCCTCGGAAAGTACGTTAAGCCGTTGGTCCCGGGTTTCATTTGCAGATCTTTGACAGTCGTTAGGTACGGTAGTCAGTGGCCCAAAAAGTCTGACAACCAGTCTTATCAAGGGGTATCGTATTACCCAGTACTAAATGGGTCAGATAGGCAGTCGCTCCATGTAAAATACTGGTATTCAGCTGCATCCGGTTAGCCGACTCCAAAATAGTTGGGAAAAGGCTAGGCAGATGATGACACACAAATAACTATATATCTCGTCATTACCGTTATTTCCAAGTATTGCTGAAAAAAAATCATTTGGCTGTATTAATGAAAAAATATTCAGAATACTAAAACAATATTATAAATGAATATTGATTTAATATAAGAAGTGTTGCAGTGTCAGTTGTCACTGTGTCTTGGTTTTAATAATACGAGTATTTAATAAAACCACGACGCATGGAAAATATCTTAATTATAGTATCCCAACATTCTACGGCTAATTAGTTCTGAAGCTTCAATGATGGCAACTGTGAAACTAATGGTGCTAGCATGGCTAGTCCCAAGTATCGTAATTGGTTGAACATGTGCTTATGTAATTTTAAATTTCAAAATAGCTTGGCCTCATTGGTCAAATTGGGACTTAGCTATGGTCGCGCCATCTACAATGAGATTTTAACAGCCTCACCCATTAACGTATATTTGTAGCGGTTACCCCACAATTTTTTTATGCGTGTCTATGCGAGTACGATATGAGACTCTATTTCTGAACGAATTCTGTGCGTTTTAGAACAAACTTGGCAACAAAAACGTCTTTACAAAGCCCAATAAACTTGCATGATAACAGTTTAAACTCACAGTCCGACAACAAACCATTATCCTACTGTATTCCTTTACACTGTGTCGACATTCACTCGTAATTCGCATGTCACCCGACACGCGATACCCGTATTAGAGGGTAGTCTCGAATTATACGCCATATTCGATACCAGGAAACGAGAACCGATGCCTACGCCTATAAAGAGCATCGTAAAACAGGTATCGATGTTATCAAATTGGTTTCAATCGATTCACGGTCGTATTGTAATATTGTTATGGTATTTATTTGTCTTCAAGGCTGTTTTGGTTTATTACGGTGTTGACTCGTTTGTGTTTATGTCGTCCTGGTATGTTTCTTGCGAGTAATTGCTGATCACGGTTCAAGCGAGAAACGGCTGACTTAGCATTGATTTTGTGATTGATACAGTCAAGGGATTTATTTATGTTCTAAACCCGCACAGGCAAATCCCGCGACGGACGCTTTGATGTTGATTAGGAAGTCACGCGACTATTCACGCCAGTTTGAACATCTCCATCAAAGGTTCTGTTCAAACTTTATAGCGGCTCGGAAGTTAGCTGCAAATGACGGTCTGCGCAGGTATAACGGCTCAAACTATATGAGGGCTCGGAACATCTAACGTAAAGCTGCGCAGAACACGATTTTAAGTATCAACGGGGCGCAGAGGACGCATCGTCTTGACTGTACAATGCGTAGACCGCCACTCGCAGCTAACTTCCGAGCCGCCATACAGTTTGAACAGAACTATAGTTGACACTCGCGGCGTGAGTGAATTTTGTCTTGTCACAAAGTTTTTAAAATATTTAGTATGTATGCATCTTTCTGCTATGGCCCTTCAGATTTTAACTAGAGCGATAGTAGGTGGCTAGGGGAAATAATATTAAATAATTGTGTCATAATCCGTCGACAGTGAGAATTTTTTTTTTGAGAATGGTTTTACTGTCCACCACTAGTGTACAGGCAGGTGGAGGACACCGGGAATCATCGGAGTACAGTAGTTCTTCGACTAAAATTCACCTTTCTGAACCCTGTGCCAGGTTTTTAAGCCAAACCTTGATATAGGCTCCTGACAAGGTTTTCGGCTCTATTTAATCCATAAATTACAAAAATAAAACTGAACTTGCATGAAATGATCGGCCAGATGAGGGAACCTTATGCTGATAGTCCTGATCGGGGGACCGAATCAGTAGGTGATGAAGCAGGCTATAATCATCATCACTAGCAGCATATACAGGGTGTAAGGGACAGCCCTCTACAAACTGACAGGGTGCATTCAGCTCCTTATTTTGAATCATATTCCACCGGAATTATTCTCCGGACTTTTTATTTATTCTTTCAGTTACTATTCTTTTATTTCAATGTACAATTACATTACCTGTACGCAGCACTCCATTTATGTAAATAATACGGCTAAAATCAAAAATCCAATGGATGTTGAAATAATCTAACGAACGACGCGTGAAATCAGCTGTTAACTTCCTGAGAGAGAGAGACCCCACAGAGTTCATCGAACTCGTCATCGCGCTTGCCGGTCGCTACGTGCGTTTTGCAACGGCAACGATACATTGCGTATGGGGAAATAAAACAAATAAAATTTATTGGATTCCCATAACATTCCTGAAATAATTTCTTGTACCGATCATCTTAGTATGATATACTGAATTCACCCCAACAGTTTGTGGAGGGCTGTCTCTTACGCCCTGTATTAATACCTTTGTGGAAATAGGCCTCTTCAATTGCACGCCATTTACATATTTAAATTGATGCTTGGCTTTCTTTCTAACGGAACACTGAAACTGGCTATAAACCTCCTAAATAAGATGAAAAGTAATAAAAAAGAAAAAGTCCTATGACGTCACAGTACCACCTAATAAGGCTCGGCAGGTGCGATTTATTACTGTCAATGGTACAGATGGAATTGAAGCAGAAATCTTCATTAGGGGCCATCTGAGGGAATTTAGCTAACACAAATTTACTACGACAGTAAGAGAATAGATTGGTCTTGGTGTTTTTACGAGGACTCTATTGAATTGTCTGTTTATTTCAGGTATACAGGGTGTAAACAGGCCCTTCACGAAGCCGTCAACCAAGCATTCTGTACTTCAAACTAAGTAACTTTACGCAAAAATGTTTGCTAGGAAACGACTTTTTTTTGGGGTGAAAAATCACGTTTTACGGCAGGACTCAATGTAAGCACTCAAAACATTGTGCTGATGGATGGATTGAATAGTACGGGGGTCGTGGAGGTGTTTAAAGTAAAAATCTTACATTAAAATCATGCATTTACAAAAAAACTTGTGACAAAGTTGGAACTTTAACCCCCAATATCTCCGTAACTAGAAGGTTTCCAGGTATGGTGTAGAACAAAAACATGATCGCAATGACGGGGAAAATAAGTGCCTTTCGTCTTCGTTAGGGGTCTTTTTACACTCTTTATAAAAGTGTGTCTTTACTATGAACACTTTTAACGTGCACATATTGCTACATCGTTCTCACATAATGTACCATCTCAACATGCATGATGTAACCAAGGTTTTGTAACAATATTCTGATTTGAGTGTCCATGGAGTTTCTTGCCCGTTCTTCTCCATAGAGATCTACGCTTTGGAATGGGCAACTACAGTACTTTCACAGTTTTAATGCCTTGTGACTGGGACTGTAGCTACATTTTATTGTTGTCTTTGTTTCGACAGTTCAAAAGTGCATGTAACTGGCCTCCTTGAAATAAATGTTTTGATTTTGTGTGCTTTTTGTTTATTTTTATTGCTTCGAGTTAAACTGACAAGCTCACTAACATTGTTATTAACACTAAAAACGGGATATTTACCATGTTTACTATTTATTTTGAGTTCCCGATATTTCGGCGATGTTACAAGCACCATGATCGTGGATTAAATGAAGTTATTGCGGGTAGGCTGGGTGGGTGTTTATGAGCAGACGAACAAAACAAATAGTATTATTTTTTAGTGTTAATGATAGTGATTCGAGAATGTTCTAAGAAAATCTTGTTTAATCAACTACGACTACATAATATCACGCCTGTTAACCCCGAAGGGTTAGGCAGAGACCTAATAGAACACACACATTTCGCCAGTTATGTTTAAGTCCCAAGTAATAGGTAGGTAGGGGTTCACGGTACGTATAACATGTAAATAAGGTTTCTTAAGTAAAGCAAAGTCAGGTCTTTCCGCGAGTTTCCTAAGAGGTGACTAGGGAATAAGGAGTTATACAGTGGCCAGATAAGAACATTTCAGTGCTTGAGCACAACTTTCTTAACTTAATTTAAGCGTGGTGGCATAGCAACAAGAGTTCGTGGCTTAATACTAACAGCCGCTCGGGTCGATCTTTAGGTTAAGCCGTGCTTGACTAGGTTGGTCTGCGGATGGGTTACCACCCATTCCATACCGAGTTTCCTCCGTGCATCGAATAACACGTTAAGCCGTTGGTCCCGGTTGTCATTTGTAGACCTTTGGCAGTCGTTTGGTAGTCAGTGGCCCAAAAAGTCTGACAACCAGTCTTACCAAGGGGTATCGTATTACCCAGTACTAACTGGGTTGTGGAGGTCAGATAGGCAATTGCTCCATGTAAAATACTGGCATTCAACTGCAGCCGGTTAGACTGGAAGCCGACCCCAATATAGTTGGGAAAAAGGCTAGGCAGATGATGGTGGTGACAGGATTTCAGGTTTTTTTGGCGTTCGAGGTAGAGTCGAGAGTAATTTTGAGAAATTGCGTTGACAATACAAGATGTGCGGCGTTAGTGCCGATTTTAGCCAAGATTTTAACAAAAGATGTTTTTATAGCTATAATCTACTAGTGGACCCGGTAGCGAGCCTTCCTACCACAGACCAAATAAAATAAAATAAATGGTCGGAAATATTTAATTTCAAAGAATAATTACATTATTTACAAACTACAAATCTATAATAGTAATAAAAATATGTACAAGTATCCAAAGAGTTACAGGGCGTCAAAAAATTCGTCCACATCGCTGTCAACAGGAAAAGTGCCCAGAAGGCTGACAGACAGCATTGCCACGGTGGATGGCAATGCAGATTCTTTGGCCAAAAAACAGGTCCGAAAATTAAAAAAAAAGTCTAATTATGTAACAGCACAAAAAAACACTAAAATCAGTCAAGTTTAGGAGAAGAATAACTACGAACACGCACAGCATAAAAAACCTAAAAAGGTATTGTAACGAAGTGAACTGCTTGTCCACGAGAAGGTACACTAAACTTGTGGAAATATTGAAATTTTTGCAAATAAGGCAAGAAAATAAAAAGTTTAATAAAACTTCAAGTTTTTAATGTTCTGTAGCCGGAAAATTTTCAAAAACAAAAGCTAAGAAATACACCCGTGCTGCAATGTATCGCACCGCTCCCCGTGTCAAACTCTCAATATTGAAAATATTCCAACGACACGAAGTAAGTAAAAGTAATTTTCTACTTGGGCATCTCATTACCATTCTTGCTCAACTATTTCTTGACGACACGGGTAAGGGAACGAAATTAAAAATGTTAACAAACTTTCGTCCACGGCTTAGAACCTAAACAAACAGAAAATATTCAATTAGGGACAAACAAGATAAGTTTAAATGTGAAAACCTTAAGTTGGTAGGAAGAGGGGTAAACAGAGATGGAGGCTTTGATTTTTTATGAATTTTTGACGAGGTGTGTCGTGTTCGTTGTTGCTGGGGATAGTAAATACGAAGTAAAATTAATTTATGCAGCGAAACTGTATAGACCTGATAGGTATAAAGGGTGTAAAGGGTGTTTACGAAGCAGAAGGGCACTTGTTCTCCCCGTCATTGCGATATTTTTTTTGTTTTAGACCATACCTGGGAACCTTCTAGTTACGGAGATTTTGGGGTCAAAGTTCCAACTTTTTCACAAGTTGCTTCTAACTATTGTACATGTTTTTAAAGTAAGATTTTTAATTTAAACACCTCCACGACCCCCGTACTATTCAATCCATCCATCAGCACAATGATGTGTTACATTGCGTCCTACCGTAAAAGGTGGTTTTTCACCCCAAAAAAAAAAGTCGTTTCCCAGCAACAATTTTTGCGTAGAGTTACTCAGTTTGATGTACAGAATGCTTGGTTGACAGCTTCGTGAAGACTCCGTTTACACCCTGTATGTCTACGTCCCTCGTCTGTAGCTCGGGTGTGTATTGCGCCTCGAATTCAATACCAAAGTTTCCCCACTTATATCAAAATGTACTATTTACGTTGTTTTATCATGTAAAGGTATCAACAATTCCCATCGAGCCCATGGAGTTAGAAATCTATTTTAATTAAAATAAAGGCTAAGTCTTGCGTAATCCATTTAAGATCAAAGGTTCCAATTAGTATCTCACTTCACAAAAGCCTGCCATCCTTATTAATTTGATAAAACCTGGTTATTAATAGATAACAGCTGTTTTACTTAATGATCAGCTAATAATATAAATCAGACCTTAATTGTCTAATTTCGGATTTCTCTAACAATGGAATATAAATTGTTAATAGGAAAAGCTAATTGGCATGATTATATCTAAAGGGTGTAAAAAGACCCTTAACGAAGCTGAAAGGTACTTGTTCTCCCCGTCATTTCGATCCTTTTTTTGTTCTAGACCATACCTGGGAACCTTCTAGTTACGGAGATATTGGGGGTCAAAGTTCCAACTTTTTCACAAGTTTTTTTTCAAATACATGTTTCTAATGTAAGATTTTTACTTTAAACACCTTCACGACCCCCGTACTATTCAATCCATCCATCAGCACAATGTTTTGAGTGCGTTACATTGAGTTTTACAGTAAAACGTGATTTTTCACCCCAAAAAAAATAGTCGTTTCCCAGCAATAATTTTTGCGTAAAGTTACTTAGTTTGATGTACAGAATGCTTGGTTGACGGCTCGGGTCTGTTTACACCCTGTATAAGGCAGCATCCAAATCGAAGTGATCGTCGCGCAAATACATGACCGTCGAGTCCATTTTGTTGGTCGTGCCGACAGTAAGCTGCCGGAACAAATGAGTGACATTATAAATGAATACGACAGTCGCGTACTCGCGCGACCGATTGCTTTAGTTAGAGTGCGGGGTCCATTCCAAATCATTTTCTTTTCTATAAAAAGTCAGACGTCCTATGGTCCCTTATACCTTCTTTCAGGGTATTTTTAAACACATGTCAATTTTTGATGAAAGTAAGGAAATGACAAGGGATCACAGGGACTAAAATGACCAGATTAAACGGGTTAAAAAGTTTTATATTAACCCCCTTTAAGGATATAGAAGTAACTTTCCGGCTACAACATAGAATTTTCATGGTAATGTTTTACGAATAAAATCGAGTGCCAAAGTGATGGGAAAAGTTTTTTGTTACACAATACTTTGTTGGCATTATGTTTTTGATGATAAAATTGAATAAAATGGAACTCGTGACTAAATAATAACAACCGCTCGGGTCGATCTTAAGGTTAAGCCGCGCTTGCCTAGGTTTGTTCGTGGATGTGTGTCCTCCCATTACATACTGAGTTTCCTCCGTGCCTCAGAAAGCACGTTAAGCCGTTACTCCCGGCTGTCATTTATAGATCTTTCACAGTCGTTACAGGTAGTCAGTGGCCGAAAGTCTGACAACCAGTCTTACCAAGGGGTATATTATACACTTATAAATTAAAATAACCTAAAGTGACTAACTTAACAATAAACCTAAAAAATGGGGACAAAAAACTCCTCCTCAACGCTGTCAATTGGTAATGTCTCCAAGAGACTGGCGGCGTTGCCACGTTGTATGGCATCCCCTTTGGCCAAGGTAAAAGCCAGCCCTTTGGTCACAGGAAGTGTTAACTAAGCTTTTCCAAAAAAAAAAGTGACAGCTTAAGCATAATTATGGAATTCTTAACTTGATGATGGTATTATTTTTCTCGACGTGAAAATACTACCAACTTCTCCTTTTATATATACCTCAAAATTCAGAGGGATTTGAGTCAGGTTAATAGTAAAGTGCTCGCACAAATTACGAATACTTAATTATTAATAAACAGGGAACAGGGAACAGGCGAGGGGTAGAATGGACTGTGTGAAGGATGATATGGCTAGAAAGGAGGTGACTGCTGAGATGACGAATAAAAGAGAAGTATGGAAGCAGAAGACATGCTGCGTCGACCCCAAATAAGCTGGGATAAGGGCAAGAGAATGATGAAACAGGAGAAACGTTGGTGTCCTATAATGCACCTGACCGTTATATTATATGTCCCAAATAAGAATAAAAAGTAAAAAAAGTATGTTCCCAAAAGAGAATATCCCGAAATGGGTCGCATAACACGGTACCAAAGTAATATTCGCTTTAATGAATTTCGCAGTGACTCTCAGCGCCATAATTTACTTCTTCAGTGGTCTGTGAGAGAGGAAAACAGAGGAATAAGTAAAGAAATGTTATCGAGTGGGTGAGTTAGTACTTTAGCTCTGTGAGATATACGGGGTGGAAGGGACAGCGACGCGAAAACGGTTACCACGTATTGTGTACATCATTCTGAGACCGACCATATAGAAATTTTTCATCGGTATATATAATAACCCATGAAAAATTTCTATGTGGTCGGGACAGGTATCGCTGATGTTGGCGATAAGTCTGCGAGGTTAAATGGGACTGGGCGGGTCACATTTCCAGGATGAGTCAGGACAGATGGGCCAGAATCGTCACACTGTGGGTGCCTGAAGACGGTCGTCGTCACCGATGCAGGCCCAAGAAACGCTGGCGTGACGATTTGGACTCGTTCCTGACTGATTGGCTAGAGGAGGCAAAACACCGGGATAGCTGGAAAGAAATGGGGGAGGCTTTTGCTCAGCAGTGGGACAGAATAGGCTGATAAAAAAAAAACCGATGAAAAATTTTCATGTGGGGGACTCAGAATGATGTACAGAATACGTGGTAACCGTTTTCGCGTCGGAGTCCTTTCTACCTTGCATAGACCAGACCACAATTTTAGGTTCATTTTAAGTCAGTTGGTCTAAAAGATCTTCTACTTAATTAAATTCTTTAATTTATTCATTGACTGACAGACAACGAATGGATTGAGCAGCAAGCATGGAAGCATGAAAGCACAATAGTTGCTTCTATAACGGTGTTATGCATAGGTACACTGTTTTAAGCTTTCACGGTTTACAACTAAACTTATACTGTCATTTACGCGATATCTTTCGTGATACTGTGAGTGTGTTTTGCCGTGATTTAGTGTCGAGTTTCAGTAGTGCGTGTAGCAAAAGACAAAGAAAGAAGGTAGACAGATTTGTGTGCTCTTAACTATTTATTTTCCATCCACTCGCATTCTACAGTCAACCCACAGAGTACATTGTAGTCAACCCGCAATCATGGCGCTTGCAACAGCGTCGAAATATCGGGAGCTCAAAATAATGAAAAATCACGGAAGATATCCCGTAAGTGACAGTATAAGTTTTGATGTTGTGCATTGTGGAATGATTTCTTGAAATTCAACCCCAGAAAAGAAGTGATATTGAGGATGAAAGTTCGTAGAGGTTTTTCATTGTTGCCGATAGGAATTCACATTAAGGCTTGTAAATAAATATTTTTGTAGTATTTGTTTAGATTAACCTTCATCTTTCTTTATTAGATTTGCAATGATGGCTTTAAATGATTAATTGGGCTAGCAGTTACGGTTTTAAAGATAAAATAAAAATATAATAAAAATAGCGCAGGTTTAGTTATAAAAGTCACGTTGGTAGCTTTGACCCAAAAAACACAGATTAGATCCCAAAAAGGCGCAGAAAACTACAAAAAACAGAAAATATCACCGGTAAAATAAAACACGGCAAGATTTGCTACAATATTTCCAGAAAGTTTCATTTACATATAAAATTACACTTGCGGAACCACCCATTACACTGGCGAGACGTTTCACTGGCATTTACCCGACAGTGTAATTGTATTGCGACCGGCGCGACCAATGTCTCCGTTTGTTTACGTCTGTCGGTGGGCTGTGAAGTGACAACCCTAGTTGCTAGCTTTCAGCCTTTTGGGCGTGTTTGTTTTAGTTGCGCGTCGTCCACGACCTCAGGTGATGTGACTTTGACGCGATTTGTGACCAAAGCGCGTTTAATTGGTTTTCGTCATGTTACTATTGTGAAGCATGGTTTTTTTGGCTCTTGATGAGGTTGGTGCTATTGATAACATTACAACACGCCTGTTATTCCCTAAGGGTTAGGCAGAGGTGTACCTAATAGTACACCCATATTTTGCAAAGTTTTGTTTACGTCCCTTGTAATAGGGGGCGAGCCTAAAACCATCAACCGGGCACAACTTCAGAGTCCGCGGTCGCTACTTAGAAAATCCAGCTGGAAAAACTCAATAACACCCTGCCCAACCCGCGAATCGAACCCAGCACTTCATGCTCAGCAGGCGCGCTGAAATCACAGGCGTTATGATATGACATACCGTAACACGCGTGTCGCTTGAACGAGTAGCTCGTGGCCAAGCAGTTTAGTTGGCAGGCTAGGGCTGGTCTGACTGTAATTGTTTTCAATTACGAAAGACTTGTTTACGTTGCGATACCTTTTTGCGGTGTCTGTTAATCTTTTTTTGTGTGTGGTAATAATGAATCCGCTGTCCGGATGGGAGGAGGCGGGGAGGGGGGTGAGTGTAATTTTTTGCCGACTCACACTGTAGATCCAGGGACATTCAAATTTATACGAGCGATAGATGGGATAAGACGAAAAAAATCGAACCCACTGCACAGCGCTGGTTTTCAGTGGTCACCCGTGAAAAAACGTACGGAGGTCAAGACAGCATAAATATTTGATTACATGAAATACGAAAATAAAATAAACAGTACTTGGATTTTATAATATAAAACAGCTAAGTATAGGAAATATAATAAACACTACTAAAAATATAAAAGTATGAGCGTAGGCTAAACAAAATAAACATAAATACAAATATTGTGTATTGTGATACTTTGTACCTAGCTCAAGCATCTAATTTTCCTCACACTCATACTCCCAGCATATTAAACAGATCTTCAGACCCAATAGTATTATATTCCCAAAAAAGTAGCTCCAAAAATAAACAGGCCCCCGCCAATACCGCAATATGTTAACTCAATCGGGCGTACGTTGCAAAAATAAGTTTTCCATCGAATACACAAGGAGGCAATGGATCGGAACACCCCCCTTCCACCCCTCTTCACACCCCCTGGAGCCACTTGTTGGCCGGACATCAATTTATTTCGTGGCCCTGCCCCTGACACTTAAGGTATTGAGTGACCTTGCTGTTTTCGTCTACTTTCAGTTCATTGAAAACAGTTTTGTACTGAAATCGATTGTTTTGTTTCTCGATAATTGACTCGTTAAGCTGAAGTGCTGGTTTTGACTTGCTCGCTCGCTTACTTGCTGTTTATTTTTCTTTTGTGTCCGGCTTTTGCTTTTCATGCTGTGTTTAATTTTCTGTTAAGCGCTGAAAATTGAGTTCAAGTTTTTGTTCCTGTCGTTCGATTTCTCGCACAGTTTATATTGAAAAGTAGCGACCTGCGCTTGGTTCGCACAGCGCCACCTATCGGGTCCAAAACTATATCTAATGTACCCTATATTTTAAGTTAAGCATCTAGCAGAAGAGCGGTGAAAACTGCGTTCAAATCGATGCAGTTTTGCGTGATGCGCATGCAATTTTTTTCAATATCTTCAATGTACAGACATCGGCCTGTTATAATTTTATTATATGTAAATAGGTATAGAAATACTAAGTGAAAGACTTTAGTATCGATTATATGCTAACTGTTCAGGTATTGAATTATACAAACACAATATGTAAACTCACGATACATACAAAGGGGTGCATGACATAGTAGACATTCCTGAAAGTTACTGACGACGTATGAATTGCATACAAGACATTCCTGAAGGCTACTGACATATGAATTAGTGTTTGGGTAAGCGATATCAGCCATCACATCTAACTAGATATGATGGCTGATACCAGTACCGCAAGACTGGCTGAGTATTTACCGTATGGAATGTCGTGCCGTGATACTGGGAGAAACCTGTGTCAAACATTTATTTGCAAGAATATAAGGCGTTTCGACGTTACATCCATAATGTTTGGGCCTGGTAAGTGGCCACGTTTATTGCGGCGTCAGAGGCGCTGATCGAATCGTCAGTGGTGCAAGCGAACGGACACCTGAGATACTGAAGCAGGTAAGACTTAGTCTGATCTGAGGAATCGATAATACCCCACTTACCCACGATATTCTATTGGACAGCCTCGTTGGTCGAGTGGTCGCAAGCGCGACTTCTGAGCATGAGGTCCTGAGTTCGATTCTCGGGTCAGGCAAAGTGTTATTGGATTTTTATTTATTAAAACTTTATGCACATAATGCAAGAAAAACACTTTATCAAGGCAGACTTAATGCCTTTCCACCAACCCGTTAATTAATGCTTTACATGGAACTTAAGCATAACTGGCAAAATGTGGGTGTACTATTAGGTACAGTCACGAACACCAATATGTATACCCTTTCCTTAATGTAAAAGCAATTTTCACAAGAAATAACGATTGTAACTTGGAGATAGGATCTTTTTCATAAAAATATGAGTCCCAGAATACTATTTTCGTAACAGCATGAAGTTTTAATCAGAACAGTAGGAGAAAAACACTTTTAAAAGTTGTTTAGTGTTTACATATTGGTGCTAGTGACTGTCCCCCTCTGCCTAACACTTCGGGGATTGTAGGCGTGATGTTAAGTGTGATATTCTATTAATGATTAAATAAATATCTTTACTTACAAATGTCGTGTTCGGCATAAGTGTTTTTGAGCTTTGATTGGCTGCAAACATAAGGCTGATGCCACCGAATGTGTCGCGAAATATGAATTCATCGCCTGAAACAAACAGAAAAAACAAATGTAAAATATCTATAATATTAGGTATAGCATACATTGGCACAACAGTCAACACCAGCGACGTAGTGTTTGTATATAAGTAAATACAACTTGGATTTGACATATTATAATACTGTGACAAATGTGTACGGTGAAGTTTGACAAATGTATTCTTAAAACTATTTTTGGTAAATAAAATTGACAACCCCGAAAGCCTGAAGAAGGGGTATCTTATTACCCAGTACTAACTGTGTTGTGGAGGTCAGATAGGCAGTCGCTCCATGTGAAATACTGGTAACCAGCTGCATCATATAAGACTAGAAGCCGACCCCAGCATAGTTGGGAAAATATTGGGCAGATGATGATGATGTCGTTTACAAAAAACTTTCATGAAAATATCTTTCAAAGATTTGTTAACACTAGCTTATGCCCACAGCTTCGCCCACGGGATCGTACTACCGCGATAAAAAGTATCCTATGTGTTAATCCAGGTTATAAACTATCTGTACGCCAAATTTCATTCAAATCCGGTTAGTAGTTTTTGCGTGAAAGAGTAAACAAACAAACATCCCGCCATCCTCACAAACTTTCGCAATCATAATATTAGTAGGAAGTAGGATTGTTAATACATAAACCAACCCGCATTATACAGCAGTAGGTACCCAAACAATATTCAGAATCTCATTTAAAATAAACATTCCCAGACTCGGCCATTGATCCGAATCGCTGCATAAATTAAGGCAGGATTAACTTCCAGTAAAAAGCACTTCAGTTAACCGCTCATTGTTCCCAGTATTAACCCGACGTTATATTTATTCTGCCCCTTCCTATCTCTGTAGGTATCTCTCTAACTCCTTCGTTAATCGAATTGGTTCAATAAAATATTCAGGGCAATCAAAGTAAGAGGATTATCGAGCAATTTACTTGATGTCGAAGTTTGTATGTTACTGTAACACATTGAGTTAGAATATACTGTGTGTACAGATAGCAAATGAGTTAGGTTTTGAGGCAAGAAAAACACATTAGTTTTTTTTCCAATTTTCTACCAGAAAATAGCCAAACTCTGTATTACTGCCCTCCACCTTCTTCTTAGCGTGTCGATGGTAAATTTTCATTAAATATATTTGGCCAAAAATTCAGCTACGCAAACTGTGCTCGCTGATGCAGTCATAAGATCGTCAAGTGCGCAGTTGTCAGAGCATGCAGCGCAAGATGGAAGGTGGGTCATTATCTGTGGAGACATGCCGCATACACACTTGAGATTTGAGAAGACCATGAACCCTCATATGCACTCCATCCTCCACGTGTATTAGGTCGTCTCGAAGCACTTATAAACACTCAGATGAATTATATCTATGATTGTAATACTCAACATAAAACAGAAAATATGTTTAATAGTGGCTGTTCACTCTCGACCGAGAGCTCTCTCTATATCTCTCCAGAGACATCTGGCAAAAAGCCGGCACGAGACGAAGAGCAAGCGAGCCTACACGATCGCTACTCTATCATTATACACTCTCGTACTCATTGCTTGGGAGTGTCTCGGCGAGAGTGTATCCACTCTGCCATAAAAGTAATAAAAATGTAAAATGACCTTTTGGTTTTAAAATCATAATAAAATTGTAGTTGTACACCACAAAGAACACAAAAAGGACTAACATTACATAGAACTTGTGCACAAGGCGATCTCTTCAGGTGACTGGTCGTCTTAGGGGCGGATTTCCCATTGATACTAAAGTTTATAACAAGTATTAATTAAAATATAAATTAATGAATTATACATATAACGTTAGAAGTCCAGAATACGCACATAATATTTATGTAGGACGCTGTTTTGGGAGACTGAGGACTTACATTTGTTACCCGAGTGTTTTTGTCTAATGTTTTAAGTTAATTGGGTAGGATACTTTTGTGAATGTTATTACAGAAATTGGTTAGGGTAAGTTTATTTTATGTCTTAGCGTAATCTGACGTAGAAAATGCTGCTGTCTGTTTGACTGTATATTATGGAAAAGTTTTGTTTCTTTTATTCTATAATTTTTAGACGAGCTGGACAGAACCAACGACCAGTGGCCCACATTAGCCCTGGATCGAAACAACTGGAAGTCATGGGGAGAGGCCTTTGCCCAGCAGTGTCAGTATCAGTATCAGTATCAGAAAAACAAATCCTTACTAATATTATGAATGAATGAATGAAAAGTAAGTTTGTTTGTTTGTAACCTCTTCACGCCTAAGCCACTGAACCGATCATCTGAAATTTTACAGAAACGGACAAAGGGTACCTTTCATCCCGAAAAAAAAAATTGTTCTCGAGGAAAACAACAATAACGTTCTTATGATGGCGCCACGTGTCTTTCGAATCATGGTTGAATTATATTATTACAAGCAGAGTACAACCCGAATCGATTGTCACATTCTAAATGAACGCGAGCGAACCGCGGGCTAAATCTTGTGTCAAATAAATGATCACTTTGTTTACGGTTTTTTGTTTGGTGAGAATTGTGATTTTTTTTTGTGCGGAGGAGTTCTCATACATTATTATACCGTCAGTATGGACATGTCGGGCGATGTCGAATAATTATGTCGATCTCTTGCCAACTACACTAGTGGGTCTAGTAGACCACCACCAGTCTGGTTGTAGTAAGTGTAGTAACTAGCATGCCTGAGAGATATTTCTCGACGGTATGTAAAGCCAGTCTGCGGCCCATGGGCGCCATAAAAACTCTGACAGCAGGTTAGGCACTAAACTCACGAGAAAGAAAACAAGTTGGTAAGAGATCGTAATGGTCAGGGTGGCGTGAGCCGGGAACCCGCGAGATAGTCCTCATTCGCTGCGAGCGAATAGTCAAACCTAAAAATACTGATGCTCCACGTCAGTGTCACATTATCCAACAATACAACTTCCATAAACCGTATGTAAATAAACGTAAGGTAAACTCTATATAATTACGCAAATTGACACCAACTGAAATTGTCCGTAAATTCAAATCACAACAAGTTGTTCCGGGTCTGGCTGTTTGTGTGTGTAAATTTAAATGTTTTTAAAACGCACCCACGATACAGGAGAAATTCCTAGTGTGGGGCAAAGTTTTATTTAAAAAAAAAAACTGTCATATTTTGACAGCTGATTGTCATTTAATGCAACTGTACTACAATCTTTTACGGCAAAGTTGGCGCAGTGGCTGAGCGACTAGGCTGCTGCACTGCGTGTCGCGGGTTCGATTCCCCGTCGAAACAAATATTTGTATGGCCTACAGGTTGTTCCGGGTCTGGCTGTTTATGTATGTGAGTTTTAAATGTTTGTAAATGCACCCACGACACAGGAGAAATTCCTAGTGTGGGTGAATTAATTACACTAACTACAACGCTTTTGTTAAAATACACTGCAGCAACTAAGTTAATGATGACCTCTAAACTACATGCAGATAAACACATTACACTCCGTGTTCTAACCATAAATTGATTGCACATCTATGTACACAGACACGGTCCGTCGCTATGCATACAACGTACATATACACTGGTACAATGTACGTACATGTACAGTCACGAGCAATGCAATGTATACACTCAGCAAAATTTCAAGGCTCAGGCTTTAAAAATGTTCGTGAAAACGTAAAATGTTAATCAGTATTCAGCAGTCTTTGAATTAGTGTTTACATATTAGTGGTCGTGACTGTACATTGTTGTACAAACAGTTCTGGTAGCTAAATGTGTCGGATAATGGTACTTGAGACATTACCCTAATAGCTTGTCGTACTTAATGGTTCGGGGTGGAATGGAGGGTGTGTATAGGTAGACCACGGTCTATCTGTTGGTTTGTCCTTGACGGGGAAGTTATAAAGCCGGCTTTTAGATTAATTTTTTGAACTTAGCCTTAATTGCCTCACTTATTAATCTAAGTCTAAATTATACATTATTAAAATATCTGTTTAATTGAATAAAACAATATTAAATAAGTTTACAAATTAAAATAACCTAACATAACTAATAATAAACTAAAAATGGCGTCAAAAAACTCCTCAACGCTGTCAACTGATAACGTTCCCAATGACTGGCGGCATTGCCACGTTGCATGGCACCGCTTGGCCTCTGGCTAAGGTAAAAGCCAGCCCTTGGGTCACGGAAAGTGTCAACTAAGCGTTTTGAAATTTCCTTGAAAAGACTGTGACCACTCGGACCCCTCGGCCCCAGAGTTTTAACCCCAAACGGCTCGAGATTATAGTTACCAATAAGCCGCTTGAGGTTCTCCGCAGCCGCAGCGGCAGCGCCAGCTAAGCACGATGAGCTAGGAAGATGGGATAGCGCAAGTACTGCCTCATTGATCTTGAGGTCGCCAGTGCTACTGCTAAGCTCCTGGGTTGGATTCCAAAGACGAGCAAAGTGTTATTGGGTTTTCCATCAGGGGTTTTTCAGTAACTACTCGGAGTTGCATTTTCCTGAAGGATCTAATTGCAGTTTTACATAGGATTTTTCTCTGGGTTGCTAAAGTGCTAATGACGAAATCTTTATTGAAACGCGCACTTCGCTTGGCCTAGAAAGCGAACCCAGGACCCTACTCTCGGCAGTCTCGCTTGCAACCACGGGACCAACGACGTTAACGAAGCGACATAGCAGCAAAGCTACATAGAAACTTGTGTTTATGCTTGTAATAGTTGGTAAATGTACGGCTTAATGGTACTGAAGACATTAGCCGTATCGTTTGTTGCTTGTAAGGGTACTGTCCCACCTCTAGCGGGGAAGCGACAATTGTCTTGTTCACGAAAGGTACAGAAGATTGTAAGTCTGTCAGTAAAAAAGATACATAGTATTACAGTCTGATTTCTTCTCTCTCTTTCGTTCTTTTTTGTCTGCTCGGAGAGTAAGGGTAAATCCGCCAAATTTGAATATGATAAGCTCGTTCATGAGCTCGTTCTTTATAAAAACATATTTTTTTTGGTCTAGTGGTTGTTGCACAATATCATCATCAGCCTGGCCATTTCGTAACTATGTGAGGGTCGGTTTCCAGTCTAACCGGATGCAGCTGAATACCTGTATTTTACATGGAGCGTCTGCCCATCTGACCTTCACAACCCAGAACAAACAGCTTATCGAGGAAGCTCGGTATGTAATAGGTAGTACCCATCCACAGACCAACCTAGGCAAGCGTGGCTTAGAATATTCATCCGAGCGGCTGTTATTATTTAGTTTAATAATGAGTAAAATTTATTTTGAAAGCCGTTCGACGCTGTTTTATATTATGTTACATATTATGTGCAGAATTTCATTTTATTGTAAGAAAAAAATTGGGACAGTAAAAGTGGGTCAAAGTTAATGACATAATTTACTTCATACAGTTTGTAAGTAATTGTTTTCAGACTGCCTCGTTCGTCTAGTGGTCACAATCGCGACCGCTGATCATAAGGTCCTGGATTCTATTCCCTAGTCGGGCAAAGTGTTGTAAAGTTTTTCCTTCAGAATTTCTCAGTAGCAGCCATGGATTCTGAATTTGTGCCCGGTTGATGACAATAAACCTGCTCCCTATTACATGGGACTTAAACATAACTGGTGAAATGTGGGTGTTATATAAGGTACACCTCTGCCTAATCCTTCGGGGATTACAGGCGTGATGTTATGTGTTTTCAGTTGCTAGTTCTACTCGCTTCCCGCTTATCGCTGGTTGCGAGACGGGCGCCACATGGTACTAGAGACATTAGCCGTATCACTAGTCGCTTGTAATGGCTGCCCCAACGTAAAATACTACACGGACGTGATCAATCTGAAACGTGGTGGGGTAGTTAAATGCAGATAGCTATTGGTTAGAAATAGAAACTTGTCACCGGACAAATACAGGGTGTAACAAGACCCTTAACGAAGCCGTCAACCAAGCATCAAACTAAGTAACTTTACGTAAAAATTATTGCTGGGAAACGACATTTTTTTTTGGGGTGAAAAATCACGTTTTATGGTAGGACGCAATAAAATGCACTCAAAATATTGTGCTGTAGACGGATTGAATAGTACATTCTTATATCTTACATTAAAAATATGTGTTTAAAAATAAACTTGTGAAAAAGTTGGAACTTTGACCCCAAATATCTCCGTTACTTGAAGGTCCCAGGTATGGTCTAGAACAAAAAAATTATAGCAATGATGAGGCGAACAAGTGCCTTTTGGCTTCGTTAAGGGTCTTGTTACATCCTTTTTGTCAAGCACAGAAAATAGTTCCGTATCACTACGGCTTTTATCTTCTATCTACATATGTCGATATGTCTAAACAAATAAATAAAATTGAAGTGTCTGTTTGTAATTTCAAAATAACTGTCTTTTGCGAATGCAATTATGTAATACGGTACATATAATAAAATATCGTCTTTCTGTCTGACTGTTTGTTCTAGGCTAATTTTATTATAGAAAAAGGACTCGGGTTCCGTGCAAAATATTTAAAACCCTTGGAATTGTTAACTAAGTCTGATTTAAGTAGGGAAGTTTTTTTATTTTTTTATTAATAATTATTTCATAATTCTATAATAATTCCATGCGGATCAATTTTATTTATTTGTATAGACTAGCGACCCATCTCGGGTTCACAGTGGATTTACGAATGAAGAAAGTGTCGTTAGCAAAAATTTCAATCTTTCACACGAACCTTGTCTTGACAAAAAAAAAGATCAGCCAAATCAGTCTAGCCGTGCTCAAGTGATGCTCCGTCATACACGAGGCTATTGATTTTTATTTAAACATAATTATTAATAACATTACAATACATAAGTTTTAAAATACAAACGAACGAACTGAAGTGTTTTTACAGCCTTTATAGCACACACAATTCAAATGATGAACAAACGTAAATGTTAATTATTGATATCACCAGGCGCTGCGGTTAGCACAGTTCACCGGACGGCCAGCTATCTCAACCACGTCATAGGCACCGATGCCCGGATTTGTAATTAAACCCTAATTACAGCAATCATTCATTAGCATCATATATGTATAATTAATAGAACTATTCATTATAAAGCCCAGTTTACAGAACGATGCGTTCATGTTGTTGGTTACGTGCTTCAGTGCTACGACTGCTACGCTCGGGGCTTGCTACGCATTGCTACGGATGCTACGGTAGGGACTTGCTACGCATTGCTACGGGTGCTACGCCAGGGACTTGCTACGCATTGCTACGGCGCTACGGCAGGGACTTGCTACGCATTGCTACGCCGTAGCTATGTTTTGCTATGATCTGCCGTGTGTTTTAATTTTAGACAATCTTATTCTAATACTTTAACTGAATAAAAAATAAAGCGTGAAGAAGAATTATAGCTGCCTAAAATTATAGTCGATATAAGATGTTGTGATGGCCCAGAGGTTAAGGCCTCGCCTCTCATGCATGAGGTTGTGGGTTCAAATCCGGGCAAGTACCAATGTGACTTTTTCAATTCATATGTACTTTCTAAAGTTTATCTTGGACATCACAGACATCGGTGAAGGAAAACATCGTGAGGAAACCTGGACTTATAATTAATATAAGTCTGAAATCGCCAACCCGTCTTGAGCAAGCGTGGTGATCAATGCTCGTGCCTTCTCTGTTTGAGAAGAGGCCTTTGCCCAGCAGTGGGACAGTAACAGGCTGGTATTATTATTATTATTATAAAATTATAGTCTGTCTTACACCTCAAGTGATAAACAAACATAGGGACATTTATTGGACACCGAAATCATCCCATGTATCTTTTACCGTCACTGACTTTAAAAATAATCGTGGAAACTACATTATGTAGCAGAACAATTTACTCCGCGGTTTGTTCAGTTTCCCGGCTGGCAGGTTATCTCACCGCGTCACGGACACTCGCCGAATGTCCGTGTAATTACTCTCCAGTGTACATCGGCCTCTAGATACACCGAAGCGTAAGGCCCTGTTTACGGCCTCGAGTCATGTGACTTGTGTAACTTTTAACTTCTCTTTATTTTCATCGTGTGTGTACCATCGGGGCGCATTCTAACCGCGTGGCTGCAGACACCGGAATTAGACAGATATTTCAGCACATTATCTGTAAAAGTCCGGTCTCCGATCGCAACTTTATGCAATCGTTTCGGGAACAAGTGACTGTCGCGGGTTTTGTCTGAATGAATGAATTCATAGTACGACTATGTGACAGGGCGCGGCACGACGCGCTCTGGAGTCGCGCCACACACACCAGACATGCTACCCGTGAGACGAGGCGGAGAGGGGTATATGCGTTGCGACGCCGCAGCGGCACCGCTCAGTTGTTTATGTGGCAAAACCTCTGTTCGTCTGACAGCATACATCAACTTCTGAACATAATGACGCCGCGTCGCCGCACCGACCGTGTGCCCATCAACGTGGCGAAATCTCACCGCGCCGCCGCCGCTGCGCACCTAGTGCACAGGCTCTCAGAGGGCACCTTCCGATTTTCCAAATAAATGAGTATCTATGAAAGCAACAAGTCACAACAGCATCCTGAAAACGGTAGCTGAAGATGTACGTGCACCTGTATTGAGGCATTTCGTTCGTCTGGTGATTTCTAGGTAGGTACCTCCCTAGAAATCACCCTATAGGTTATCTTGCCCTATTGGTCCCCCTATTGGTTATCTTGAGGTTATCTTGACGGGGCGGTGTGTCTCAGTACAGGGGCATTATTATTTAAAGAATTAGATGTTTGTCCTTTGTAATTGTGTTTAAGTACTTACTAACAATAGTTTCTAAGTTCTTGTACACTTACCTTTGGATCTAGTTGTCCCAAAATAAATAAAATTTGAATTTGCAACGGTTGCGCATTCACGAGACCGAACGCAATTTGGTAAGGAATCGCCACTGCCCCGCAAGATGCGTCACGGTTTGTCGTGGTATGCTCAAAACAGCTTAGCTTTTTTTTTTTGGGATAGGAAATCATCAAATAACTCCTCCCGCTCTGGGTGGAGTGGGAGGGAGTGTCAGACTTTTACTGACTAAAACCCATCCATGTTCCTTCTTTGCCCTTTGTATTGCAGGGCCGCGGTATCTCTTTCGAACAGTCCCGCAGCCCAAACAGCTTAGCTTGCATTTGTTTTTGTTTTGTAATAAGCGTGTAGCTTGTGGTTCCGACGTAATTCCCTAATTGCGGAAAGGTTCCGGTTAAAGGAAAAAGTAAGGGAAAACGTGATTTCTTTATCGTCCCTAATGAGTAAACGAGGTAAGGGAAGTCACGAGAGATTTTCGTCTCTTCCCCTAATTTGTCGTTTGGTAAATACTTTGGTTAACTATGGATGTTACTGGAGAAGTTTATTTGGAAGAAACTGAACAAACGTGTCGAGTTAAATTTCATATGGGTGTGAATATACATGTCGACACAGGATCAACTTGAGCCGATCACATTTTACCACATTTATTTATTTTATTTACTATTACCACTTACATTTATTTTGAAGCATTTAGTTCGGTACGGTGTCGAGTCAAATCGTACGAACCGAAACGAGATGTGGTTTTGTTATGCGTTGCATGTTAATTGTTTATTTTATTTTTTTGTAATTTTGTATGCACGTCATGTCCCTGCGACAAATAAATATTTTTTCTTTCTTTCCTCTTTCTTTCTTTCTTTCCTCTTTCTTTCTTTCTTTCTTCTTTCTTTCTTTCTTCTTTCCTTCTTTTTCGGTTTACTGCATAGATATACGGCTGTTTCGGACCGACTTAAGCCAAATCCGCGTCTATAAGTGTAGTTGCTTCCTAAGATATACTAGCCATGCCAGTGGCTTCACTTACGTGACAATGTACTCATTTGGCACTGAAAGTAATGGATGAAAGTCGTAGACGTCACAGCATATTAATAAAGAAAAAACGTTTCTTGACGAACGTTTTTTCCCTAAATTAGACCCCAAACCCTCGTGACTAAAATATAACCAATGACCGAACAGAAAGGGCTAAGGTCAGTCCCGAAATAACTTTCAATCGATGTCCTGTAGACTATTTTCAAATCATAAAATACCCTTAAGAGCGTTTACAACTTACGGCATTTCAAACAAACTTTCAAGTCCTTTTTTTTCGAAATGAATGAAGTAATTTTAATGAAACTTCATACGCATAAGCAAGTTACATAGGTCTAAAAATTTATTAAAGAATATTTTCTTGCCCGACTTGGCAACCGAACCCATGACCTCATGCTCAGCAGATGCACTAGCGACCACTAAACTGAGGAGGCTGATAGGGTTACTACCGCATTTATACTATTAGTATGAATAGATTTAAATGAAACCTTTAGAAATCATTTCCCTTTCGAAGAAAACCCGACCGAGATTCAGAATCCATTTCTCGAAGGGTTTCAAGCATCCCTAAGTAAGCAAAGCCTTGTCGACGATGTGCCGAACGTAATATCTGTATGGATAACCTTTCACTACTCCTGGTTTCCTAGTACTCAAAACTGAAAACGGAATTAAGTTAGTTGAAACTAAGGTTGTTGTTTCACGTAGAAATCCGTAAAATGTCAGTGTTTTAGTTAATTTATTAAACAAAGAATTTCTTTGTAGATAGTTCCAAAATACGTAATACGTTAGGAGAAAATATTTTTTTTGTGTTAAAAGTCAATCTAATAAATCTTGAATGATAATTTTATCATCATTCTCTTGCCCTTATCCCAATTCATTTGGGATAAGGGCATGTCTTCTTCTTCCACACTTTTCTATTACTCGTCATCTCATCACACACCTCCTTTCTTACCACGTCATTCTTTAAACAGTCCATCCATCGTTTCTGTGGTCTTCATTAATGATAATTTTATATAGGTTTTAAAAACTTAAAAAACCTTATTGGTTCGTTTTAAATAAATAGTTTCTTAAACTTGTTTACTCTTTCTCTTCTTCATTTACTTTCCACATAGACAGCAATATGACATAAAATCATGAACACCTATCACAAAACTATGAAAACATTATGTCACACTAACCTATAAAATAACCTGTTTAAACTATTCAGCTCCCAGCAGACTGTCCACAAATAGAACCAACACACACAGGCGTCCAACAGCAAAACGGTAATGACTCCAATAAAATATTATTACGCACCTAGTTCCGCCACAAGCGATATTAGTTTATTACACAAAACACGCGAGCCAACCGGCTGAAATCGATTACGGTGTGACAAGCGGTCCCATGCGATGCCAATTTTACGTTATTATCTCACCAATCATTGGTAATTATTCCACAATTTACGAACAAATTATTGGAGGAGCTCGTGGCTAAATAATCGCAGCCGCTTGCCTAGGTTGGCCTGTAGATGGGTGACCACCCATTACATTCCGAGTTTCCTCCGTGCCTCGGAAAGCCCGTTAAGCCGTTGGTCCTGTCTGTCATTTGTAAATCTTTGACAGTTGTTAGGTAGTCAGTGGCCCAAAAAGACTGACAACCAGTCTTACCAAGGGGTATCGTATTAGTTAATTAGTACTGGGTTGTGGAGGTCAGATAGGCAGTCGCTCCATGTAAAATACTGGTATTCAGCTGCATTCGGTTACACTGGAAGCCGACGCCAATATAGTTGGGAAAACGCTAGGCAGATGATTACAATCAAAATTATTTGATTATTTTAATTGATAACGTGTAGACGGCAGATCAGTGGTGGCTAGTGGTTACTGCGCCGACTTACTTGCTAAGGATGTGGGTTCGGCGCTTTACTGTATTTTTTTCAACACCACAGCTCTCCAAACGGTGAAGTAAAACATTGTTAGGAAACCGACATGTTCTAGAACTAGTATCATCATTACCCAATTTAATTGGGGTCGGCGCATCATGTCTTCTTCTTCCATACTTCTCTATTACTCATCATTTCATCAGGAACCTGCTTTCTTGCCATATCATCCTTCACACACACCGTCCATCGTTTCTTTGGTCTTCCTCTACTCTTATACCCATCTACATTCCTACAACCAATGATTCAAAGATTTGTGACATTCACCAACCCATACTGGGCCCAAGTGCTGGGTTACAGCCCACTCCCTCTCACAGGGTCTGTGTCCTGTTCCCAGCAGTGGGAACGTTACAGGCTGGTTATACAATTTAGACGGCTGTTTTAAAATTCGATGCACGTCCCTAATGCCTACGTCGCGTTTGAATTTGGAAGGTGTATTCGGAATTTCGAATATAGAATTTTAGAATATTGCGGTTTTGGTCGAGCTGTCAAAATGGTTCAGTAATCCCAGATGTTGGGTAGTTAAATAAGTTTATACATATTTATGATAAAAGCTTTGGAAGTTAGGTACTCGGTGTGAAATATAGGCCACTAGGTTATATTTAGAAGCAATATAAGTACCTGTGGATATGAAAATGTAGGGAAAAATCGGTTGAAATAGCGGAAGACCTCGATTAAAAAAACTCTTTCTTGTTTTTGGTTTCATTCTCTATGGCCACTTTCAAACGGATTCCACGAACATGCAACTTCTATTTGTTTTATTCGTATACTTATTTATTTCTCATTCAGTACCGACCCATATTTTTTGTTTTACTTTTGCATTTTATTTTTTGTACTCTTATATTTTTGGACTGCCTCCTGGGTTAGTGGTTGCAAGCGCTACTGCTGAGGTTCTTAGTTCGATTCCCAGGTCGGGTAGTGTCATTGTGTTTTTCCATCAGAAATTCAGTAGCTTAAATATACCGGGAGAAATATGGGTTTACTATGCCATAACCGTTCGGGGAAAAAGCTCGCAAGTTCATGTTATATTTTTTCTTCGACATAAATAAATACAAACTTATCGAAATAAAAACAAATAAACATTAATACCTGTACAAAGGTAAGCTCTCACGCCAATTACCCCATACCGATAACTGGGACCCTTCTCATTGGTTGACGGGAAAGTGACTGCTTTTAATATCATTTGCATTTTATACAACATTTGGATGTTAAGTGTTTCAGCTACACTTGTATAGTTAAGTCTCATTTTATTTGAGTAAAGTAATACATACAGGGTGTAAATGGACCCTTCACGAAGCCGTCAACCAAGCATTATGAACATCAAACTTTACGCAAACATTTTTGCTGTGAAACTACTTTTTTTTTGGGGTGATACTGGGATGGGGTGGTACTGGGTAATATGATACCCCTTGGTAAGACTGGTTGTCAGACTTTTTGGGCCACTGACTACCTAACGACTGTCAAAGATCTACAAATGACACCCGGGACCCACGGCTTAACGTGCTTTCCGAGGCACGGAGGAAACTCGGTATGAAATGGGTGGTCACCCATCCACAGACCAATCTAGGCAAGCACGGCTTAACCTAAAGGTCGTCCCGAGCGGCTGTTATTATTTAGCCACGAGCTCCTCCACATATTCATACTTAGTATGCTAACTTTTTTATGTTTTTAAGCTTATCCTTGTAACAAAATAAATACATGCAGATATCATAACTCTGATATATTATCGTGTTTTAGAAAGATAATGAATACATAACATGAACGTAGGTAGACAATCACGCAATGCTGATTTCATGTTGACCTGAAACCCATAATAAAATGTACAAATATAAAAAAAATATATAAAAACCTATTTGTGGAAAGGCAAGAGTGTATGCCTACGAAAAATGTTGATCATAGAAATAATTTAGCCTAAAAACGGTAATAATTGATACTTGGTAACCATAAAATGCCTATCCAACGCGGTAAGTTTATGGGCTTAGCTTATTACTGATTAAACCGACTGGTAATATAATAAAGGTTTATAGCTAGATTCGTCCCTCCTCATCACATGCCCATGCCAAAACAGTCGATGCCCTTTCAACTTTTCTGTAACAGGCGCAACTTTCAAATTTCCAATTTGTAATATACTCGCCTCTAATATATTTGACCCTTAAGTAACATCATCATCATCTGCCTAGCCTTTTCCTTGTCGAACCGGATAAAGCTGAATACCAGTATTTTACATGGAGCGACTGCCACCACAACCCAGTGAGTACTGGGTAATACGATACCCCTTTTTTTCTTTTCTTTTTTGGATGGGAAATCATCAAATAACTCCCCCCCCCCCGCTCTGGGTGGAGTGGGAGGGAGTCAGACTTTTACTGACTAAAACCCATCCATGGTCCTTCTTTGCCCTTTGTGTTCCAGGGCCGCGGTATCTCGTTCGAACAGTCCCGCAGTCTCATATATGGGACCCTTAGGTAACGCTTACCGAAAATACCAAAAATAGCAGCAATAAAAACCTTAAACAAACATGTAACACGCTCATATTATCCCAATCAAGACTATTTCTAAACTCAAACAGTGGTATACACGTAATTCCCATTTCGAACCAAGCCTAATGTTAGAAGCCTTTACTGTGACGATCTGTCACATTGTCACGAACGATTTTACGTCGCTTTCCGTCGTCAAATCTCTACAACGCGTAGCGAATATAAATGTTTAGATTTAAATAATCTCAATATCGATAGCTTTTAGTGGCAAGAATTTTAGTTTGATCTAATTTGTATTTCGATAAAATAGCTGGGACAAGGATATTTTGGCGCGTGGTTAAATCAAACAACAAGTACAACACACGTAGGGTTAGAGAGAATAGACTGGTTCAACCACAGATAAAAAAATATTATGGTAAGAGAACATCTGAGTATTTGGTACCTAAAGTGTTTAACAAAATAGATTTATTATGAGAAAAAGTAAAAGCAAGTAAAGCATCACTTAAGACAAACTTAAAAACTTTATACAGGATAGCTTACATAATTAAATACGTTTTAAATTACTATAAACCATAACAGTATAATATATAAGTATAGTTATGTAAGTAAGGTGGTTCATTGTTATGTAAAAGAGCGCCTCTCGCCATCAAACGTAAAAGTGTGGCGAGTTTAGAATTAAGCAACACCTCTGTACCATAATTTCATTAAATAAATATAAAAAAAACCCTACATCTTTAAATCTATCCATCCACACAAAGTTTCGTATTTATAATAGAAGTAAAATATGCTGAGAACCTGTTCCGGCTCCAGACAAAAATACTCTGCCCATGACTGATAAAACTCTTTTTTTTCATGTGTGCACACTGTCTTAAATCCGACCTTGTGCGAGTGGGATTCGCACATGAAGGGTTCCATACCATCGTAGTAGGGGAACCCCTTTCAATTTTTAATCTATTTTTATTATTTGTTGTTCTAGCGGCAACAGAAATATACATACTGTGAAAATTATAACTGTCTACCTATTACGGAACATGAGATACAATCCGCTGACAGACAGACGGACGGACGGACAGCGAATGTTTAGTAATAGGGTCCCGTTGGTTACCATCCGGGTACGGAAACTAAAAACCAAAACCCCAACTTTCACAGACCTTCTTTCAAACTCGCATATCAAAGGACAGTACCCAACAATCACAGAATCATAGTTGATATCAGCATCAAATGCGGGCAGCTGACAACTCAAACATGGCAGTTTGAAGCTCAAACACTCGTCGTCATTCAGAACTGGGCGATCCATTTACGACTAGATTGAACTTTGAGTTGCAAGTTTTGTGAACGTGAATATTCATTTAGTGCGGGTTCTAGTTTAGTAGGTTAGTTAGTGCTCGTGTATGTGTGTGTGTTTTGTTTAAAAAAATCTTGTACAATATGTTAAGAAAACTTTTCTCCGTGCCTCGGAAAGCATGTTAAGCCGTTGGTCCCGGGTGTCATTTGTAGATCTTTGACAGTCGTTAGGTAGTCAGTGGCCCAAAAACTCTCAAAACCAGTCTTACCAAGGGGTATCGTATTACCTAGTACTAACTGGGTTGTGGAGGTCAGATAGGCAGTCGCTCCATTTAAAATACTGGTATTCAGCTGCATCTGTTAGACTGGAAGCCGACCCCAATATAGTTGGGAAAAGGTTAGGCAGATGATGAATATGTTAAAAAAAACCCTGCCCTTTCCGTGATCCCTTATTAAGTATCGAGATTAAATTCTATTTATGTAATCCTTTTTGGAGAACAAGTAAAAAAGAAACGCCCGATGAAAATGAAATAAAAGGTACTAAAATGAACAAAATTTATAAGGCAACACCCAGGTGCGAGCGCTCGCTTCTCAGGTAAACTTAAAAATACGCTTATTCATTTGATACCAATATCATGGGAATGCATAAAAAATAACTAGTTCGCCATCTTTGAGAGTCCGCCATTTTGGATATAGAATGATGTCACTTAACTGATCAATATCAAAATATATTAGTCACTTAAAAAACCTCGAGAAAAGGTGCACAGTCCGGGTTGGTGGTTTCTTATGGAGAAGAACCGGCAAGAAACTTCAAGAAAACCATGCATTGTCATCCAAACTAAACATGTCTGCAAAATTTCATCTCAATCGGAAACCAGGAAAAGGATCAGCTTAACTTCTAAGATTTTTTTACATAGTATTTATTTTCTTAAGAGCTGTTTTCGCACGATATTTTCAACTCTCCAAAATATGCACAATACTATGCTATGTAGTGTAACTTTACTTTATGAAGATATTAAATACATTAATAAAGTAAAATAACCTAAAGTAACTAACTTAAATTAAAAAATGGCGTCAAAAAACTCCTACTCATCGCTGTCAACTGGTAAAATATACCCAAGAGACTGGCGGCGTTGCCAAGTTGTATGGCAACGCTAAGCCTTTGGCCAAGGTAAAAGCCAGCCCTTGGGTCACGGGAAGTGTCAACTAAGCGATTTGAAATTTCCTTGAAAAGGCTGTGAGCATTCGGACCCCACGGTCCTAGAGTTTCAACATTACATAGTTAGTTAATTATAGGTGAAACTAATAAAACCGTGTTAAAAATCCACCTTAGTTTCTTCGACAACATTATTTTCCTACAACCCATGTACCAGGACGACATGACAGACAAACACGAACACTAATGAAAATGCGTACATCATGTTCATTCCCCTGCAAAATGTTACCCACCCAATCTTGTTCACTAGCTCAGCATTATGCTGGAGAAGTGCCAGAATTTACTCCTATTTCTAGGGACATGTTGCCGACCAATTGACTGTGGAGTTCAAAGACCTTTTTGCTTGGTAATATGAACTCTATTTATAGTCTCATAGAATAGTGTTTGTTTAAGTACTGTCCGAAACAGTGACCTTTATGTTATTAGGCAATAAGGTTATTGTTCGGTTGCTATCACTGATAAGTCTGTCAAACGACATATTGATCTTTATTTTCGTGAAAATAAGGTTGGTGTTCTACTGCAGCTCATCATCGCCTGCCAAACCTTTTGACAACCGTGTTGGGGTTGGCTTCCAGTCTAACCGGATAAAGCTGTATACCTGTATTTTACAAAGAGCGACTGCCTAACTGACTTCCACAACCCAGTTAGTACAGGGTAATACGATAGGTCCCTTAGTAGGACTGGTTGTCAGACTGTCGGGCCACTGACTACCTCTAACGACTGTCAACGATTTACTAATGACAGCCAAAACCGACGGCCTAATGCGCTTTCCGAGACACGGAGGAAACTCTCTATGTGATGGATGGTCACCTATCTACGGACCGACCTAGGCACATGCGGCTTAACCAGAAGATCGACCTGAGAGGCTGTTAATGTTTAGACACGAACTAATGAGGAATGATGTTATGTTGAACGAAATGGTTATTTTTTACCTTATGGACATCTCAAGTCCTCAAGTAATTAGCTTGAAAATGATAAGGTTACACTCATAAAGGGTGTAACAAGATACCGAAGATTCCCGAGAAGCCGAAAGGCACTTGTTCTCCCCGTCATCGCGATATTTTTTTTCTTCTAGACTGTACTAGAACCTTCTAGTTACGGAGATATTAGGGGTCAAAGTTCCAACTTTTTTTTTTAAATACATGTTTTTAATGTAATATTTTTACTTTAAACACCTCCACTATCTCCCTCCTATTTAATCCATCCAGCAGCACAATATTTTGAGTGCGTTACATTGAGTCCTACCGTAAAACGTGATTTTTCACCCCAAAAAAAAAGTCGTTTCCCAGCAATAATTTTTGCGTAAATTTACTTAGTTTGATGTACATAATGCTTGGTTGATGGCTTCGTCAAGGGTACGTTTACACCCTCTACAGCCTTCACAAATGTCAAGTTTTTTCATAATTTCCCAGTTAAATCTTAAGCTAAATAACTATGCAAAACAAAAGAGCATCTGCTATTAAACAACAGCTTAAACTGAATATAAAAACGTCGGCACCAGCTTTGAACAGCGCAGCGACACATAAACAAATTTTATGGAGCATTAAGCATCAGAGCCAATTTATTGAGGCGTTCTTAACCGGTGCCTGCTTTCCTGAAAGCGTTATATTTTCTATTTCGTAACATAACATCACGACCCTCCTGAATCCTTGATATTTTAGGCAGATACAGGGTGTAAACAGACCCTTCACTAAGCCGTCAACCAAGCATTCTGTACATCTTACTAAGTAACTTTACGCAAAAATTATTGCTGGGAAAACACTTTTTTTTTGGTGTGAAAAATCGCGTCTTACGGTAAAACTCAATGTAACGCACTCAAAACATTGTACTGATGGATGGATTGAATAGTACGGAGGTCGTGAAGGTGTTTTAAGTAAAAATCTTACATTAGAAACATGTATTTTAAAAAAAACTTGTGAAAAATTTGGAACTTTGACCCCCAATATCTCCGTAACTAGAAGGTTCCCAGGTATGGTCTATAACAAAAAAATGATCGTAATGACGGGGAGAACAAGTACCTTTCGGCTTCGTTAAGGGTCTTTTTACACCCTTTATGTATCTAATAGTACACCTACATTAAGCCAGTTATGTTTAAGTCTCGTGTAATAGTGGGCGAGTCTATTGCCATCAATCAGACAGAAATTCAGACCCCGTGGCTGCTACTAAGAAATTCCAATAACACATTGCTCGACCCGGGAATCGAACCTAGGATCTCATGCTCAACAGTTCGGGCACAAGTTCAGACTCTGTGGCACCGAGGCTAGATGTCTGCTACGACACTCTCGCCCTCGTCCTGTCTCGGCAAGAGTGTTCAGACACCATAATAATGGTGAGAATTTTATGATAGTGATACATTCAAAACACGATAACATAACATGAGATTTTGGCGCTAAGTTTATTTTGATTAATTTGAAAATTTTTATGTTTATTAAATTAAAATTATTTTCATATTATACCTACCTACCACTGTTTGGCTTGGTTTTACCAAAGGTTGACTGGTAGAAAATGACTATGGCTTAAAGTACGCCTCTATCTATACATACATTGTGCTTGAACTGTTAAATAAATAAATAAGTTGGAATATTTATTTACCCAGGTGTCAGACATATTTGATGGCATCTAATCCCATCTAGGAGTTCAAAAATAAACCTATCCCATGTGTTCTGAATGATATTGTGAGAATGTGAAAAACAAACATTTTTCGCACAAGTTTTCGCTTTGTTTGTCAATCCTTCACAAACAAGAACTTTGCTTTCTCAATATTGCTTCGTCAAATATGGGCTCCTAGTAACTTTTATAAGTTTGTAGTTTTTGGATATTTACTTGCTGGTGGATTTATAGATAGATAGATATCTATATATTCTAAATCCTTCAAACAGCCTTTTTACATGCCTTTTTTTGGCTAAATAAACCAGTTGAAGTTAATTTGTATTGTATTGTATAACGGGCTGGTTTCCGCAACTCCACGTCAAAGCGCGTATTTTGCGAGCGATTGAAGTTAATTTATTTGCATTTGGAATCCTTGATAGTCGGAATCCAATACACTCACACATAAAATACAAGTTATTTTTGACGTATCGTAACTTAACACGAAGCGAGTTATGTTTCGGCGGTCGGAATTTTAGTTAAAAATATTAATTTAATTATAAAAATACAGGATATTAAGCTGATGACTGATGTAAGACTGAACACAATGTAAAGAAAAACAATTCTTTTGAATTTCCGGTAAATGCATAGTTGCAATACTACGTGTGCTGACGGGCGGTGGCTGCATGCTCCGAGTAAACGCGTGTTACGATGAGCTAACTAGCGTGCTTATATTTTTAGTGGCTCAAAATTACTACAACTGTACACCCAGGCTCAAGAGCCTGCGAGTACAGTTGTGGGAATTTTAGGAATCATAAAAAGTTATAAATACGTTATTATAAGAATATCGTTATTGGGTTTTTCCCTCACCAATTTCTCTGTAGCAGCCACGGAGTCTGGATTTGTGACCTATTGATGGCAATAAGCTCGCCCCCTTTTACATGGGAGTTAAACATAACTGGCGAAATATGGCCGTTCTGTTAGGTACTTCTCTGCCTAACTCTTCGGGGATGGCAGGTGTGAAGTTATGTATGTATGTATAAGAATGCGTTCAAAAAAATTTGAATCCGAAAGAAATAAGGACTGACGAGATGCAGCATCACTGTAGTGATGGTTTTCAGACGCTAGGTGACACATACAGCGTGTACAAAAAAAAACCAGCTGTCCCATACCTTTGTGTTAAATAGGTACCTACTGAAGTTTTGTACTGAACATCAGATTTTTTTTTTGCGATTTCAAACTTTAGGTGGTCCCATGGAGAATGTTGTTCAGTTTAATGGTATGAATCACGCCCTAAAATATAACCACACCTCACGAGGGTCACGTTGTATACGAGATGGAAGAGACACCGACGCGAAAACGGTTACCACTATTCAGTACATCATTATTAAAAAGAAAAGCTGTTTACTACAAAAATGCAATACCCACACTGTCAAAAAGTATGGAACAGCAGATTTTTTTTTAAATTACCTATGAAAAATTTCGATGTGGGGGAGGGGGGGGGGTTAGAATGACGTACTGAGTATGTGGTTACCGTTTTCGCGTCGGTGTCTCTTCTATCCTGTATAAATATCTACATAAAATTACACTCAGCATTGAGCATCGAGAGTTTATTTTCCTGCATATCATCTTCGGTTCGTTTAACGTCAGTGAAAACCAGCACTTGTGTTTCTTCATGTTAGGTGGCATAAAATGCAGGAAACATGACTAAGTAATCCAGTGAGCAAAAAGTTTGCTACAAAACACTCAGAAACAGCTACGTTACGTCATAACAAATTCTCCCTTCATTCCCAGCCGCCCTAAAAACCATATAAACCATAGCACATAATGTACTATAATACACACTGCGTACATTTCCGGAGGCGTACTCCGACTCGAGTTAGTGCATATTGGATTAGTTTGCGCCTCGGTTGTTTAACAGCGTGTTTTGTGCCGCCGGGTAATGTATGGATGTATGTTCAATAGAACTTTTGTTTACCTCAATGTTGTGCATATACACCGTGACTTTTTAGTCGTCTTACAAAGGTGGTCCACTCAATGTGCCCGACATAAAATAGTTCAAGGCACGATTTTTTTTTACCTACCTTAATAGGTTCAAAGAAAAATAAATAATCATTAGAAAAAATTATGAAACATCCTGTTAATGATGTTTACTTGTCAAACGGGAGAATAAACATAAACAGCGCTCGAGACCAGTAGATCATCGCTCACAACAGGGTGTTTTAACTACGTCATGCGTATATAGAATAATATTTTTATTTTTAAATTATTAAAATCTCATAAATACCAATTTTTTTATGAATGCTTAGTAGTCATTGGATACATGAAGTGGGCTGCCGTTGTAAGACGACTAAAAAGTCACGGTGTATGTATTATTATGTTATAAGTTTTTAAACTGTCATGGTCACTAACATTATCAAGAATTCTAGAAACGGGATAACCATGTTTACAACCATGTTTGCAACCATGTTTACTGCTGTTTTTTAAAAGTTCGCGAGTAGTCACAGTGAGTTTCATATGTCGGGAACAGAATCGAGTTGCGAGTGACAGTGGTAGCGGTACTGAGTGCAAAAAACGAACAAGAAAGAGGGTAGACCGATTTGTCTGCTCATAAACACCCACCCGCAATAACTTCAGTTTATCCGTGATCATGGTGCTTGCAACAGCGCCGAAATATCGGGAACTCAAACCAAGCAGTAAAGATGGTAAATATCCCGTTTCTAGAGTTAATGATAATATTATTATTATGTTTTTTGCACATGTTTTCCAGCAAAAATAGAGATATTTAAAAGTTAGTTTGTTACTTACAGTGCGCGTTAGAGATAGAGACTTCAAATCGTTTTTTCTATACTTTTGTCTGTCTGTTTGTTCCGGCATTTTGACTGGGCTTTTACTGACTGATAGCTGATGTTATATGGAGTAACTAAAGCTTTTATTTTAGAAAAAGGATTAGGGTTCCGTGAAAAAAATGAAAACCATTCAAATTGTTAACAAAATCCGATTCCAATATTATTATTTTTTACCAATAAATTGGACATTATTTACAAACTACAAATCTATAATAGTAATAAAAATATGTACAAGTGTTAAAACGAATAGGGCGTCAAAAATTCGTCCATATCGCTGTCAATAGGAAAGATGCAAAGAAGGCTGGCAGCATTGTCACGTTGGATGGCAATGCTGATTCTTTTGCCAAAAAATAGGCCCGCCATCTGGTCACTTGAAGAGTCGACCAACCGCTTGGCGATTTCCCGAAATACTCGGACCCGATGTTCCTAGTGTCTTTATTAATTTAATATTTTTATAATAATTTAACGTTGACGAAGGTTAACAACAGCTGGTTTCACCTCAAAACATCCGTAGACTAGCGACAAAAAGGTTAAATTTTTCTTCAAAACACAAATTAATAAGACAAAACAGGAGCAAAACGCACACATAAATATTCCACGAACATGAATTTCATTAAGAAACGAGTATTTTCAATTTAATCCATTGAATAGGTAGTACGTTCAAATACGTGGAAAAATTAACGGGTTTAATTCAATTATAGAGGCAATCGGAAGCGGATGTGGACCTGTATTCAAATGTAAATAAATATTGGAGGATATTATTTGAATGGCTGATTCAAAGTTGGAGTTTTGTTTTGAAGTCGTTATGTTATTGTTGAAGCGTTTTTGATTTAGACTGGACATTTTTGTAAGCCGAAATACAGGTTACTAGTTCGTTTCTTATTGCTAAAATTTTATGTACGAAATCCTGATTTGTTATATAGCATCTATTTATTAACTTTTATAAGTACTTTTTGAGAAAATAAATTGTCATCTGCTATTTCGTACGGCTTCCAGTCTTTACGGATGCAGCTGAATTCTAGTATTCCCGCTCTGGACGGAGTGGAAGGGAGTGTCAAACTCGTACTGACTAAAACCCATCCATATTCCTTCTTTGCCCTTTATGTTCCAGGGCCGCGGTATCTCTTTTGAACAGTCCTGCAGCCCCGACAGTTCCGCAACCCCGGCCTCAGAGTTTCTCGGCGAGAGTATAAGTACATTCACAAAAAAATAAACATACATTTTACTTGAAACATGCAAAATTCGAACTAACGTTGCTATTCCGGACAAAAAAACTAGTCGACAGATTTATTTTTATAAAAAAACAAGTTTGAGCGTGGGTAAGCGAGAGCCGCGTCACGCTCGAACACATTGGCGTCGGCTCAGCGGAGCAAAAGAGGTTACGACGGCAAGACGAAAGAGTCGCTAGACTTTATAGTGGAATTGGGAAATACGCACAGTTACTATTATATTGAAAATATAAGGGGAAATGTACTATATGTAGATAAATAATTATAAGTAGTATTAAACAATCTAATTAATTTAAAAAAAACAATGTTTTTTAAATGAAATAGTTTGTTTATATTAGGACTTAAAATAAAGCGTGTAAGCGAAAGTCACTAAACTTAAACTGAGTTCAGTTCATTTATGATCCTATATCCAACGTTGAAAGGACAGTGGGCAAAATACACCCACGTCCGCCACAGCTTAGACTACTTTTATTTGAAAGGTATCATAGCCATGTTCCTCTGTGCCAAAGCTCATCAAATTCTGTCCCAGGGTTCTCTTTTTATTTCAAATTGAAACTTACCGAGCATTATTGAAACAAACCTAACCTAACCTAACCTAACCTAACCTAAGCCTAACCTAAACCTAACCTTAACATTTTTTTTTTCCACGGCGTGGAAATCCCCGATGGATGTCCTCCGCCATGGAGAGAGCGGAAGGGTCTGTCAGACTCGTACTGACTAAAATCACACCGGTGTTCCCTCGCACACTTGCGCCGGGAGGCAGCGGGATCTAATGCGACTTCCGCTGCCCCGGACTAGTGCCGGCCCGCTTACATCTAGGAGAGGCACGCGTGGAACACTACGCGTCGCCGTCTCGGGTCTAGTGTGATGGGGGGTGACGGATGTCCCTGAATCCATCGCCCCTGGACTTATTTAGGGGGGCCGGAAGAGGGCGTCGTCCGCCCTCTGCCGACGATCTATAGATATATATATATATGTCGCATCCTGACACATAGGACCCTGGCCAGGACGTACTGAGTGACTTACTTAGTGTCAAACAGTTGTGGGCACAGAATGGGATACGGGTAAACTAGAGAAATAGCTCCTTTAACTTGTACACAGTTCATTCTTACAGAGAAAGTAAAAGTAGTAGTAAAAGTAGTAGTTTAAGTAGTAGTTAAAGTAGTCTAAGCTGTGGTGGACGTGGGTGTGCCCCAAAAGTAAAAAAAGATTAGGTTAGGTTAGGTTAAGTTTGTTTCAATAATGATCGGTAAGTTTCGACTTCAAATAAATAGAGAACCCTGGGACAGTATTTGATGCGCTTTGGCACAGAGAAACATGGCTATAATACTTTCCAAACAAAAGTAGTCTAAGCTGTGGCGGACGTGGGTGTGCCCCAAAAGTAAACAAAAGGTTAGGTTAGGTTAGCTTTGTTTCAATAATGATCAACTCAAAATAAATAGAGAACCCTGGGACAGAATTTGATGCGCTTTGGCACAGAGAAACATGGCTGTGATACCTTCCAAACAAAAGTAGTCTAAGCTGTGGCGGACGTGGGTGTGCCCCAAAAGTAAAAAAAGATTAGGTTAGGTTAAGTTTGTTTCAATAATGATCGGTAAGTTTCGACTTCAAATAAATAGAGAACCCTGGTACAGAATTTGATGCGCTTTGGCACAGAGAAACATGGCTGTAATACTTTCCAAACAAAAGTAGTCTAAGCTGTGGCGGACGTGGGTGTGCCCCAAAAGTAAACAAAAGGTTAGGTTAGGTTAGGTTAAGTTTGTTTCAATAATGATCGGTAAGTTTCGACTTCAAATAAATAGAGAATCCTCGGACAGAATTTGATGCGCTTTGGCACAGAGATACATGGCTGTGATACCTTCCAAACAAAAGTAGTCTAAGCTGTGGCGGAAGTGGGTGTGCCCCAAAAGTAAAAAAAAGGTTAGGTTTGTTACAATAATGATCGGTAAGTTTCGACTCGAAATAAATAGAGAACCCTGGAACAGAATTTGATGCGCTTTGGCACAGAGAAACATGGCTGTGATACCATCCAAACAAAAGTAGTCTAAGCTGTGGCGGACGTGGGTGTGCCCCAAAAGTAAAAAAAGATTAGGTTAGGTTAGGTTAAGTTTGTTTCAATAATGATCGGTAAGTTTCGACTTCAAATAAATAGAGAACCCTGGGACAGTATTTGATGCGCTTTGGCACAGAGAAACATGGCTATAATACTTTCCAAACAAAAGTAGTCTAAGCTGTGGCGGACGTGGGTGTGCCCCAAAAGTAAACAAAAGGTTAGGTTAGGTTAGCTTTGTTTCAATAATGATCAACTCAAAATAAATAGAGAACCCTGGGACAGAATTTGATGCGCTTTGGCACAGATAAACATGGCTGTGATACCTTCCAAACAAAAGTAGTCTAAGCTGTGGCGGAAGTGGGTGTGCCCCAAAAGTAAAAAAAGGTTAGGTTTGTTACAATAATGATCGGTAAGTTTCGACTCGAAATAAATAGAGAACCCTGGAACAGAATTTGATGCGCTTTGGCACAGAGAAACATGGCTGTGATACCTTCCAAACAAAAGTAGTCTAAGCTGTGGCGGACGTGGATGTGCCCCAAAAGTAAAAAAAGATTAGGTTAGGTTAGGTTAAGTTTGTTTCAATAATGATCGGTAGTTTCGACTTCAAATAAATAGAGAATCCTCGGACAGAATTTGATGCGCTTTGGCACAGAGATACATGGCTGTGATACCTTCCAAACAAAAGTAGTCTAAGCTGTGGCGGAAGTGGGTGTGCCCCAAAAGTAAAAAAAAGGTTAGGTTTGTTACAATAATGATCGGTAAGTTTCGACTCGAAATAAATAGAGAACCCTGGAACAGAATTTGATGCGCTTTGGCACAGAGAAACATGGCTGTGATACCATCCAAACAAAAGTAGTCTAAGCTGTGGCGGACGTGGGTGTGCCCCAAAAGTAAAAAAAGATTAGGTTAGGTTAGGTTAAGTTTGTTTCAATAATGATCGGTAAGTTTCGACTTCAAATAAATAGAGAACCCTGGGACAGTATTTGATGCGCTTTGGCACAGAGAAACATGGCTATAATACTTTCCAAACAAAAGTAGTCTAAGCTGTGGCGGACGTGGGTGTGCCCCAAAAGTAAACAAAAGGTTAGGTTAGGTTAGCTTTGTTTCAATAACGATCAACTAAAAATAAATAGAGAACCCTGGGACAGAATTTGATGCGCTTTGGCACAGAGAAACATGGCTGTGATACCTTCCAAACAAAAGTAGTCTAAGCTGTGGCGGACGTGGGTGTGCCCCAAAAGTAAAAAAAGATTAGGTTAGGTTAAGTTTGTTTCAATAATGATCGGTAAGTTTCGACTTCAAATAAATAGAGAACCCTGGTACAGAATTTGATGCGCTTTGGCACAGAGAAACATGGCTGTAATACTTTCCAAACAAAAGTAGTCTAAGCTGTGGCGGACGTGGGTGTGCCCCAAAAGTAAACAAAAGGTTAGGTTAGGTTAGGTTTGTTTCAATAATGATCGGTAAGTTTCGACTTCAAATAAATAGAGAACCCTGGGACAGAATTTGATGCGCTTTGGCACAGAGATACATGGCTGTGATACCTTCCAAACAAAAGTACTCTAAGCTGTGGCGGACGTGGGTGTGCCGCCCATACATTTCTGCCCACTATCCTTTTTGGCGAGTTATAAAAACAGAATCAACTTTTCTATCCATTTTGATTGTGTAGAAATTGAATGAAATGGCTGATTTTTTATAGCCGACGTATAATACATACCTAAACTCATGCCTCTTTCCCATATTGCACTGGAAGTTTTTTTATGTTTTATTCGTCATTTATTTTATACATTATATGTTTTACATTTTTAAATATTCCTATACAAAATACTATATAAAAACAGTTAAAATATTAAAAAAATAGTAGCCCACCGGTATCGGGAATAGGGTCCAAGCTACGGCGGTCAGGGCTCCACATAATGTAATTATAATTTATCTATTATTATTTATTTAAAACACATACCACTATCATCACAGGCTTACCTAATATAATAGTAGGTATAGTTATAGTAATAAAAATAAATAATAATAAAAAAATGATTAATAATAATATGTAATGATTATAAAATGATAATAATAATATATAATGTTTTTTTACGTACGCTCCAGAATCCATATCCGCTTTATCTATCGGTGACAGCTGACATAATTATTTGATAAAATCTTGCTCTGTTGATTGCATCCCTAATTAGTCGTAGATGAGTAATTACCGACATACCTATTAATCATCTGCCTAGCCATTTCCCAAATATGTTGGGGTCGGCTTCCAGTCTAACTGGATGCAGCTGAATACCAGTATGTTACGTGGAGCGACTGCCTATCTCATCTCTACAACCCAGTTAGTACTGGGTTATACAATACCCTTGGTATGACTGAACCTACCAACCTGCATAGTGATTGTGAAATTATTTGCCTAGAACTGACTTAAGCTTTGCCCGGTTCCTGAGGGTCGTATTGTGATGTTAAATAGCTTATAACCTTACTAAAGAATTGAACTATCAAATGGAAAAAGAACTTCTCAATTCCGACTGCAAGTTCCAGAGATTATTGAGCTCAAAAAAAAACAAACAAACTCTTTAACTTTAAGTGTATGCTGTTAAACATCACTAATTAGGTAAATCTTGGCTTGATTTGGCAAAGGTACCAAATCACTGCTATTCTGATGTAAAAACTGTAACTGTAACTGTAAAAAAATGTTAAAAATAACTACACTGTAAAGTGTTAATTTATATACAAGGTGTAAGGGACAGCTCTCCACAAGCTGATGGGGTGAATTCAGTATATCGTAGTAAGATGACCGGACCAAGAGATTGTTTCAGGAATGTTATGGGAATCCAATAGATTTGTTTTTTTTTATTTCCTCATACGCAATGTATCGTTGCCGTGGCAAAACACACGTAGCGAACGGCAAGCGCGACGACGAGTTCGATGAACTCTGTAGCTAGGCAGGAAGTGAACAGCTGATTTCACGCGTCGTTCGTTAAAGTATTTCAACATCTATTGTTGAATTTTTGATTTTAGACGAATAATTCACATAAATGGAGTGCTGCGTACAGGGAAAGTTATTTTACATTGAAATAAAGGAATAGTAACTAGCTAGTAAAAAAAAAATTCCAAAAAAAAAACCGGAAAAAAATGCGATGCGATATGATTCAAAATAAGGAGCTGAAAGCTGGAGTGGCTGTCAGTTTGTGAAGGGCTGTCCGTTACACCCTATAAAGGTATTGTATTTATTACAATATGCTTATTTTTTAAATGATAATCAGACTAGTGAAGAACACAGAAAATAAACTAATTAGCCAAGATTGACATCTGTAGGCACCAAGAAGTTACAATAGACTTCGAACCTCGAATATCAGTGGAGATGTCAAAAGGGATTAGTTTGGCTTCTCCCTTTGTTACAACAATAATATTGTGGTCACAAGTTCTGAATTGTGGCCAGACTGTGTTGTAGGCTTATATTTACTTTGAAGGTTTTTTGACTAGTTACAACGATTTTGAACTTAACGGTCAAAATTTTAAGAGCAGCGGTGGCCCAGTGGTAGCGGCCCTGACTTGCGAACAGTAAGTCGTGGGTTCAAACCCAAGCAGGCGCATCACTTTGTGTAATTTATTTCATCACCACTGCTCTCAAAACGGTGAAGGAAAACATCGTGAGGAAACCGGCATGTCGTACCAAAAATTCGAAGACACGTGACATCTACCAACACGCACTGGGCCCGCGTCGTGGATAATAGCCCATTTTCTCTCATAGAGAGGAGGCTGAGTGTCCCAGCAGTGGGAACATTATATGCTAATTATGCTAATGCATCAACATTTTATGGTTTCAAATCATTTGGAGAAATTTGACAGTTTGTGGTAACTTGATGCGCTGGCGACTGTACGCACGAAGGCCAATCAAGCTATACAAAACCAGTTTATGCGGATCTCTCATTGTATAGGAAATCTATAAAAAGTGAGGCCAAGTTATACTGGAAATGTACAGCTTCGTGTGCCGCCGTGTGTACATCGTAGGACTATCAACGCTCAGTTTAGCATTCTTTTTCTTAGCGTGTCGATGATAAGTTGGCGACGAGTTTCGCACTTTCAGTAGCGTCAATCAGCTCCTGTGATGTGTAAGCAATAGGACAGGCAGGACACGATGTCAAGTGTCCCATCGCTTGTGGGGAACCACCACATTTACACTCCAGAGCAGAGTCATCTATGAATGAACAGGTTTTCCTTGCTTCAGTTAACCTGTGTCCGGAGTCTATTCAAAGACTTCCAGGTCAGCCATGGCAAGTCGTGTCCAGGTGGGTTGGGTAGAAAAACACTTCCTCCCAACAGCTTGAGTTTTTCTTTAGAGCATTCAAGAGTGAGCGGAGACAAACACTTTAAAAAACTGTTACGGCTTTTCAGCCTTTGCGGTACGGTCTAGCATTGAAAGTTGAAAATCCCCCAGCGAATTTTTATCTAGGCATTTGTTTAGGTATCGTCTTAAGTTAGTGACAACGAGCATAATTGCCTAAAAACTAAACAAAACAATGCCCACGCGAGTAATTTATAAACATGACTTTACTTACGCGCGTAGGTAGTATGAAATATTAGAAACATAGGCACTATTTCTCTTGGGATCCATTTGTAATCAAGAATGTTATTATTTTAGGCTATTCAGGGCGATCTTAAGACAAGCACTTTAATTGAGTAACACTCTTGTAACCACAGACCACAGTCTAAAATCCATTGCTTTAAACTGCGTAGTTGTGGTAAACTCGTATTTTAAAACGTTAGGAGTATACTAGCGGCTTGCACGTGTATTTTTTTAGACTATATCGTTATAAAACATCACCCTAAGGTAGACTGGTAGAAAATGCCCAAGGCATTAAGTCCGCCTTTGTACATTATGTGCATAAAGTTTAATTAAATAAATAAATTATTATTATAACTATTTTAACAATAACTAACATTTTCTTAGAAACTTATTAGGTTGTTAGGTTTTTTATTGTCACCCTTTGCAAAACATTATGTTGTAGTAATTCTAGGACTAGGTAATTCCAACGTTCTGAAACAACATATTTTAAATGGAAAAAACGCATTTAAATAAAAAGGGTTGGCACCACTGAGCATAAGCCTCGTTTTCAACATCATCATCATCTGCCTAGCCTTTTCCCAACTATATTGGGGTCGGCTTCCAGTCTAACCGGATGCAGCTGAATACCAGTATTTTACATGGAGCGACTGCCTATCTGACCTCCACAACCCAGTTAGCACTGGGTAATACGATACCCCTTGGTAAGACTGGTTGTCAGACTTTTTGGGCCACTGACTACCTAACGACAGTCAAAGATCTACAAATGACACCCGGAACCAACGGCTTAACGTGCTTTCCGAGGCACGGAGGAAACTCGGTATGTAATACTGGTCCCCATCCACAGACCAACCTAGGCAAGCACGGCTTAACCTAAAGATCGACCCGAGCGGCTGTTATTATTAAGCCACGAGCTCCTCGTGTTCAATATGAGAGACCAAAATAAACAGCCAAATCACCATGTTGGCTCACAACGTGTTGGCAATTCCTCTCCATTGGAACCCAAAACACGTGCAAGCCAAAAATATAACCCCAAAAAAAGATTTAAAATTACCATTATAAACCTTTTAAAAATGCTCATTACCTCCATTATAAAATTAGGGTTTCCGACAGAGCGCAGAAAATAGCCTATGTTTAACGGAACCAAGTTGAATAATTAAAAGTGGTTAGCGGCTAAGGGTTGGTTCACGCGCCGTTTACTCGTAGGGTTAAGGGACCTTAGTAGTGAAAAATGCGTGGGATTTCGAAACGCATTGCGTGGAATTTGAGCTTGGTTTAAGAAAGGGTTAAGATTAGAGAGCTTAGGGGTAGGGGACTCAGATACGGTAAGATATATTTGCGATTATATGAACTACGACAGTTTACTATACACGTTGCTTGTTATGGACATATGCAGTAAACATGCCAAGAACAAACGAACTGTGGGCCCGTAAAGCTCAGGATTGGTGCCCTGAAACAGTGACACGGGTCGCGGCAGACCACAAAGGAGATGGCGAGACGAACGGCATGTCTTCCTTGAGAATTGGAAAGAAGTAGCACAGAAGCGTGACCCATGGAAGGAATGAAGGGAGGCCTTTGCCCAGCAGTGGGACAACGTGGGCTGTAAGAATGTACATCCCAGTAGACGCTGCACCTGTCTCGTATCGCCGAACGACGTACGAATCGCTGGTGTTTCGAGCGGATTAGATTGAAAAAGTATTAAAACAGATAAAAGTGTTATGTAAAGAAAGCTATTCTGACACCCAATCAGAGCCTAAATTCCCATGACTTATCTCAAAAACGACTTAAACAGTGTCCTTGAAAACCCCATAATAATCTTCCCTAAAAAGACTTTAAATTATTCCACTGTGTAGCCGAAACAGCCTCAAGGACAATCATTTCACGCTTGCAAAACCACTGATGGGGCTAACAGCTATACTATACTATCTTATAAATATAGATGACGCCAATCCGTTCATTTGTACATATAGATGGAGCCATTTCGAAGGAAATTGATTGAGATGGATCAATCAGGAGGAATCTTCCCCCTTTCTTCCACAATTCCGTTGTTTCGCGTATTTGTTTCAGAATTCATCCTTCTTGCGTTGTCAGAAACGATGGGAACCTCTTTTCTTATTGACAGCTGGCGGATAGAAGGAATGTTGTCTATGGCGTTTGTTTTTTTGGAGCTAAATACTTTTGTGCGTGAGTGTATTTTTTGGAAAAAAGAAGAGTGAATTGTGCGGTTGATAGTGTTAAATGCTACATTGTTATTAATATAACGCCAAGTAAGCATCGTTCCTTAACATCTTTAACACCATAATTAACTCTAGAAACGGGATATTTACCATGTTCGCTGTTTGTGTTGAGTTCCCGATATTTCGGCGCTGTTGCAAGCACCAAGATCACGGATAAAATGAAGTTATGCGGGTGGGTGTTTATGAGCAGACAAACCATGATAGACCAAGTGACCATGACAGTTTAAAAATGTATATCTTTTACATCGATTTAGAGCTTGAAAACAAATGGCGAAAAGGTCATCAGCCTCTTCGATTAGAACTTCGCGAAACCTATTGAGACTCATCAAAAAGTAATAAAATCTCCTCAAAACTATTTGGAAAAAAGCATTAAACTCATTTGCGACTACCCTTGTTTCCCAGATGGTGATAATAAAAAAAGAAGTTGAACGATAAACTAGGATTTACGAGCCAACTATGTTTTACAAATAACTGGCCACTCTAGTCCAGTTAGGGTTGTCAAAAAGGAAAATGGCGGGTGGGTGCACTTGAAACTGATTATCGAAATGCATGCACTGTATTCACGGATGAATATAAATGTTGATGGATGGAGAGGGAGAGGAAGACCAAGGAAACGATGGATGGATTGTGTGTGAGGAATGATATGAAGGAAAAAGGAGCAAAAGATAGCGTGACGGTTGACAGAGGAGAATGGAAGAAACAAACATGTTGCGCCGACCCCAAGTAACATGGGACATGGGCAGGGAGATGATGATGACTGTATACACGGGCCTTCTGTTTTGAATGTCTTTTTTCGGCTGGAGATATTTAACACAATTACTTTGAAGAGACTGTTGGTGCAATAAATTTAGGACTTGATTATAGTAGAAAGTTTCGAATTTGAAGCTAAAACATTGTTTTAGTAACTGAATAGGTAATTCATATTAGTAAGGACTAGTAAGGATTAATGTAAATAAAAGTAAAAGCTTACAAACCTAATCACCAACATTCAAAATTCAAGACACTCCATCATTAAAACAAATGAAGTCCGTGCCAACCCTACTGCCGGAGACCTAGAAAGATAGCAAGTCCGACCGGAGTCGCATCCGGTAGACGCCGCAACATTGGAAATTAGTTAGCGCGGCGAGGTTCCGGGTTTGGTCCCCGGCTTGGTAAAACGTTTAATTATGTTGTTACTGCAGGGGATTGGAATTATGGTTAATAATGTGATAATTATGGTCGGGTTGTTCCTGAGGGTCTACACAAAGTAATTTTCTATCAACCATAATGAAGCATGGCAATAAATATATTGTAAAGTTTTGCATGTCATTTTTTTTTAGGACCAATATGTACATTCGTGCATATCGGTCTTAAAGTCAGTTGAGGTAAGAAGATAAGTATTGCAAATAAATGATCATGATTATGATATAAGTATTTAAACTACATGGTCTCTAACATGAACATGATTATGATTATTATAACGATAGAAAAATCAAAAACGTATCGGACCGAAAAACTTCTGTCATAACCTATAATCTTCGAAGGGTTAGGTAGAGGTGTACCTAATAGTACACCTACATTTCACCAGTTACGTTAAGAGTAACGTTTAAGTCCAATTTCATAAGGGCTAGCGTATTACCATCCACTAGGCACAAATCCTGACGCTGCTACTGAGAAATTCCTGATGGAAAAAACCCGAGAATACTTTTGACCGACCTCGGAATCGAACCCAAGTCCTCCTGTTCCTTAATTTCTGTCATCCCCCATGGCAAGATGGTTGATGTATCTATGTACGCAAAAACAAATTGAAAATAACTGACAACCCTGGTAGAGAGATAGATAGCAGCCGTGAGTGGAACAGATGCACTCGATGGATGGCCAGAACAGTGGGAATTAATTTAATGCTTCCCAACTTAGTTAAGTGGTGCTACCAGCCAGTTGCAAGTAAAAGAGTCATACAAAATAGTTTATGGCTACTTACTAGCCTATAAACTCTTCGTGCGTATCTCTTTTACAAAGTCTATTCTTTCATTAATTTCATTCTCTCTCCGTCTCATTTTATTTCATTTTGTTCATTGTGTCAGTAATAACTGACGTTAATGGGGGTAGAATGAAATTTATTTTTTCTTTAGTTTTATTGACTTAACATAACATCACGCCTGTAATTCCCAAGGTTAGGCAAGGCAAGGGGTAGGTAGAGGCGTACCTTCTAGTACACCCATTTTTTGTCAGTTATGCTTAAGTCCCTTGTTATTGGGGGCGAGCTTTTTGCCATCAACTGGACACAAATCCAGACTCCGTGGCTACTACTGAGAAATGTCTAATGGGAAAACCCAATAATACTTTTCCGACCTGGGAATCGAACCTCATGCTCAGCTCTTGCGACCACTAGGCCAACGAAGCAGTCGCTTAATTGACCTATTTAAAAATACTTGTACTATTGGACTTGTCCTTTGGCTTTTAAGTAGCAATCACAACAGAAAACAAATGAAGATAAAATGTTATTAGTATGTATATTTAGGTTAAGGTATTTATCTATGGGTCTTTGTCACCTGAAAAAAATGTTTTTTTTTTTTTTAATTGTTCAAAACGGTTAAGGTATATAATAGGTGTCACTTACTGTTGATGAAAATGGACAATTTTAAGTATTAAATTGACAAAAAAACTGAAGTTTTGGAAGTAGAGGATTCCTTACTATATACTTATATGACACAGTCACGTGAGCGAAGCCACAGGAGAACTATTGATATAAAAAATCTCAGAAAATATTTTCAAACTTTCTTCAGAGAATCTCGACAAAAAAAAACAGCCAAGGAGTCTTAATACTTGTCGACTAATAGTTGGACTAACAAGACAACATAAACTACTTCACTGTAACCCAGATAGCACACAACAATATGTTTCTTCGAACTAAAAAGTAATAATAGAAAGAATAATCTTTTTATCAGAAATCTCGTAGCACAGTGCTACGCCGTAGCAATATTGCTACGAGCGGTGGCACTTGTTTGTTGACAAAGCCTCGGATACATAGAAAATTGCAGTGGAACATATAAAGAATGGTGACAAATTCTTTAGAAAAAATGCAATATATCTTAAAGCTTGTTCACTTTATTAAATGATAATTGCTACTGAAAACTAAAAATATTACTGCTTCGAAATTCACACACATTTTGCCAAATTCTTTTTTTTTTGTTAAATACAATCAGGAAAACATTGACAACATCAAAATGCTGATCTTTCATATTGACTCTGACAGTACTTGAGCGTCGTATGGGTATGCTGATCGCGTTCAGTTTCTTTGGAGAAATTCGCCCTAGCTAAACCTAAGATGAATGTACAGTTTTGAGCCGTTTTGGGTTGAAAAGCTTTCGTCATGGGACCCGAGTGGGCGTCGACACTTCGAATGACCTTTCTTTGGCCAAAGAATTAGTATTGCCATTCAACGTGGCAATGCTGCCAGTCTTTTGGGCCTGATCCCGGATGACAGCAATATGGAGGAGTACTTTGACGCCAAAGTGCTTTTTTCTTATTGCTGGCGTTGTAAAAACATATGTAAGTACTTAGTTTTACAGCATAAATTAGAATTATAATGAAACCATCAATGAAATTAAATTAAATAGAATAAAATTTACAAAAATGAATGTATTATTACTCAGATGTCCAAAAAGTCAGTCCTCACTTGCTATTAGAAGCTAAAAATCTTTAAAACCAAAGGTGCAATGAGATCAAACAGTTTTACATTCTATGTACGACTTGAATGCATTTCCGTGTAAGAACGTGAAACCACATAAAGTCTCGTACAATGTCAGTAATATATTTTATTCCTTGCCTTTTGTCCAGTTGTAAAATTAGAAACGGGGATATAGAAGTTACGGAAGAGAGGGTAAGGTGGAAGAACCAGGGTAGACCGCGTAGTTAAAATTTTCTTACGTTTTTTGATCTGATCAAAAGGTAAAAAAGAAAGAAAAAAAGAAAAAATATTTATTTGTCGCAGGGACATGACGTGCATACAAACAAAATAAGTTAACAAAATCATAAGCACAACAAATATTATAAATACAACAGGATAGAAACAAAAAAAAACTGTCGTGACAGCGACAAGCAGGTGACACTCAGCATGATGCTGTGCTATAGGGGATCCATTGCACAGCGCTGGTTTTCAGTGGTCACCCGTAAAAGTGTTTCAACATCTGGACAAACCTATTGAGGTTTTTGTGATGTTTCTTTTATATTTTGTTTTGTTCTTTAATTAATAAACAATAAAAAAAAGCATCTAATAAACATCTAAAGCAACCAATTTACCAGCTTTAAATACCACCGGCATATCAAAAAAAAATTTGGCTGGCTGGCCGAAATAATGGTTTGGTTTTCCAGGAAATCCTTACACTAGTATATTCTCTTCAAACCGCAAGCCACATCCAGCTATGCAAGCTCCTCGTGCGTACCAGCCGAAGTAATACGGGCTGCGGTTTTATTGACAATCACTGCGCCAATATTGGTTCCATTGGTTCCGTACGACTGTGGACTTTCCTGTGAGGCCAATAAGTCCCTAATTAAAATGTCTGATGCCGCTTAAATGTCACTAATTTAAATGGAGGGATTGTTGGTGCTGCTGCAATAATGAAGTACGGTAACAGCAATGGAGACTGGAAAGAAGTAATAGAGATTTATTGTTTGATTAGAAAAAAAAACAAGTAAAGTGCGAGTCGGACTCGCGCATGAAGGATTCCGTACCATCGTAATAGGGAGGCCTCCTTTAATTTTTAATTTATGATTTGTTGTTCTAGCGGTAACAGAAATACACATTCTAATACCTATACATTCTGTGAAAATTTCAACTCTCTACCTATTACCGATCATGAGATACAGCCCGCTGATAGACAGACGGACGGACGGGGGATCGGAGGCTTAGTAATAGGGTCCCGTTAGTTACCCTTCGTGTACGAAACCCTAATAATGGTACCTACTAAGCGGCGACATATCTAACTGAGATATTTATTATTCTGAACTTTCGTAGAAAATTATGATGGTATCGAAACAGACTGAGAACCTTCTCTCAAAACCAACAAATTTTGATTTATTCGCATCTATTGTATTTAAATTATGTTCCAATGTATGTACCTGTATGTTTTTCTTTTATGAATGTTACTTGTATGGTGTACATAATAAAGAATATTCTATTCTAGTCCTACCTATATATAACAATTGAAAACAAAACTGAAAAAACAACATTATTTGCTGAGAATATAAAATGACCATTAAATCTAATTTTTACTCATCATCATCTGCCTAGCCTTTTTCCATCTTTCATTCAGTCTAACCAGATGCAGCCGAGTTGCATCTGTGTGAGGTCTCTATTCCGGTTGGCAGTCGGTCAATTTAATCAGCGAATGTTCGACAAGCCTACGTTTTTGGGTCACAACCAACGAACTACCACTTTTTATTTACACATACTTTACTCACTGTTGAAATTATTTTTTTCGAAAGCCAATTATTGTAGCCCCAAAAATAAAAAGTCCTTTCCCAGCAATAATTTTTGCGTAAAGTTACTTAGTTTGATGTACATAATGCTTGGTTGACGGCACCGTGAAGGGTCCGTTTACACCCTGTATACACGTCTATACAACACACATACTCTCAGAACTCTAAATACGAACGCAGCCAACAAATTCAGAGTCGTTTAAAACTCCGTAATTTTCAACTCGACCTTGTTTCAGTAGAAGCTGGTCCGGCTGTATGTACCGTACGAACCTTAGGCTTGGTATGAACGCGCGGAGTAAACGTTCAGTCAAATCAGTACAGACAGATTTCGCACTATATTTATACAGGGTGGAAGGGACATTGACGTACAAACGGTTACCACTTGTTTAGTCATACCGATCATCGAAATTCGTCATCGGTATTTTTTTTTTGACGTGACGACGTCTAATATTTATGAACGCCGGCTACATGCACAAAAAAGGATGACTCATTGTCCCGTTACGCTCATTGTACGCTCTTGCCGCATCTACCTCTCATCCACTCGATTGGCCTATGCGTTGTGTTTTGTTATGACGTTGTCACGTTAAACTATCGTCCGTAAAGCAACTTTACAAGCAACCAATTTTTATTTGGCTCTTTTTTTTTTTTCTCTCACAAAAGTGGCCAAAATGTAAAGAAGAACGGTTTTTTTTCAAATTACCAATGAATGATTGCATTGTAGGTCGGAATAATGTACTGAATACGTGACCGTTTGTGCGTCGAAGTCCCCTTCCATCCCATATTTATATTAATCGTGATTGCCGCAATTCAATTAAAAATGCTTAAGGATAATTATATTTCACCATCAACAGTCTGCAGAAGTCTACTGCTGGAAATAGGCCTCTCCAATCGCACGCCACTCAGCTCGATTCTCGGCAACTCTCATCCAGTTGCTACCAGCTATCCTGCGAAGATCGTCGCTCCACCGAGCCTGAAGGCGTCCCACCTTACGCTTGCCGTTTCGTGGTCTCCACTCATGAACACGCCAACCAACTGTCAACAGTTCTACGGATAATCTTCAATTCAATCATCGTTCGAGTTTACGTCACGATTACGTCACGCATTCGTACTAGGGCCTCCGTATACAGCCGCACAAAAGAGGAACTTAATGTTAAGTGTTGCGGATTATATGCATGAGCGAACGTATGCGGTGCTTGTCAAAAGAATTTTAAGTGAAGCGGAATATACGGCGGTTATGATAGCGTTTGAATTTTGGGTGGTGGATTTAAAATTAAAGCGGGTTTGGATTGTAAGTTCTGGTTAGGAGATGTTGATGGACCGTTTCCTAGTTTAAAAGGATATTGTTCGGCGTCCATACATCGTTCGCCTAAGAACCAACAGAGACGTGCATTTACTTTCTGTGTTCTAAATAATGCATTGATTCGATTAGAACTAAATTAAAATCACAGACAGTTCTGAGAACTGTAAAAAAATCCAAAAGACTTTCGGTATTTGAGGTTATAATTAGGGCAATAGAAACGTAATAATTGCGAGTGACAAAATGACGAGACTGCCGTTCTATCATTACTATCAAATGTCAAAGTGTCATCTGTCAATTCAGTGACTGTCAGTGTCGATATTGCTCGTTTCACATAGCGCTTTCAATCGTTTTATTCTGTTTGTAACTAAAAACCTTATTCAATTCAATTTAAAAAAAATAGTGGCACCAGCACCGGGGAATAAGACGAGGAAGGAAGTGAATAACTTTTTAAACTGTTTTCGAAATTATGAAGTGTCCGTTCTATTGTAATTATTGTAATGTAAATTATAAAAAGACCTAGTAATTATTGCAAAGGTTTCATACGTGCTGATGCATAGGCTATTTCTTACAATATCCTTTCGAATCGAATACAAATTATCACCCTTTTTAACTCACGGCACGTCATAATTCTACGACTCTTTTGCTAACTATAGAGGTATTTAAATCATTACTTCTTTGCTATAGCCAAGAGTAACACCCGCATCTGTAGTAAAGTTAGAGAAATAACTTGAGTCTAAGTAATTACTTATGCAATCATTTTCAGGGGTCCGTAGTCAACAAGGAACCCTTATAGTTTCGCCATGTCCGTCCGTCTGTCCGCTGCTTAGCTTAAAGACTCTTAGTACTAGAAAGCTGTAATTTAGCACGAATATACAGATTAGTCACGCCCTTCAAAGTGGTAAAATATAATCTCGAAAAGTACTTTTTTAGGGTATCTCCTGTAGCAAAGTAAGAACGGTCAAAGAAAGCAAAGCTAATATTTATAACTTTGACAGTTCTAACTTCAGTTTGGTAATTACTAGACTACATAATGGAGTGAAGTTGCGGACACAGCCCGTTATACAATACAATTATACAATACAAACTACATAATAAAAATGGGATCTTAAATATTGACTTTTACTCTCGTAATAACTTTGACTTGTTTATCTATATAAATTGACAAGGTGTTAGGTTTAAAACAAGTAAACTTAAACCTACTAAAAGTCCAATTTAACAATTAGAAAAACCATTTTTACTGTTGCTTTTATCTATTTGAAATCACAAGAAAGTATTCAACCATTTTTTGGAGCATTTAAAAAACTATTTAAAAGCTCTTTTCAATGTTTGTGCAGACAGTCTATAGAGGGTAGTTCGAAGAATACCTCAAACTTTCAAACAAGAGATTTTATTAGGAAAACTGACAATGTTATTTTTACAACGAACGTCTCAAAATTTCTTCTTACCTTAAAATTAACGGCTAACTTGTTGAGTTTTTAGAGAGAGTTCTAAAAAAGTTATAAGAGTTAAAAACAGTTTGAATTTTTTTAAAGTATACCAGGGGCCCAAGTATGCTATTTTTTATAAATTTTTCATTCCAACACGATCCCATTGTCATTTTGCTAAAAGTTCGTAATATGTTAAATTCATAATAGTCCATCATTGGTCGGTCATTGTTATAATGATACCGACGATTAAAAGCAAAGCAATGACGTTCTAATGGTAGGTTACTGATCAAAGGAACTGTCAAAATTTTAGCAGATTACCGCCCAAGTCAGTCATTCATTAGTCATTATGTATGAGGTTACCATTCTATGCCATTTCTTTCAATGGAGTTTCAGAGGTTGATCATTGGAAAGTCATAATGACGCCATTATATTAGTTAAGTAGATTACCAAACTTGTCAAAATCAACAATTATGAAATCAATGATAGGCCATTCTGACACTATTGTAATATCAGACTTGAGGCCCTGGTGGAATCTACGCACAACCGGTTACTACGTATTCAGCACATCAATCTGAACCTCATCGAAAACTTTCATCGGTATTTTTTTTTTTAAATATGCTCTTTCCTACAAAAGTGCTGACCTACACTGCCAAAATGTATGAAACGGCTGATTGTTTTTTTCGGTCGGAATGATGAACTGAATACGTGGCAACCGTTTGTGCCTCGATGTTTCTTCCACCCTGAATATTTTCGGAGTTTTCGGACGTCTTTTATACAAGGTCAAATTCAATTAGCTAGAGAAACTCTGTAGAACTGATGAAGTAACTAGATTACTTGGGGTCTTTGACCAAACAAAATCATTGTTTTTTTTCTTTCCACGTTGTGTAGATATCGATACCTGTATCGATATGTGTGCAGAGTTTCGCTAGGTAATTTATTTTAAATTGATACAACAGCCCTGTATAAACCAAGGTTTAAACACTAAATTAAATAGGCTTACTTGACATTGTTTACTGCTTAAAAACAATAAAGACGAAATATAAAATAAAGTTTATTTTACGTTCGGCCATTACCCAACGTTTACAACCCCTGGTCACGGATATCCTCAAACGTAAACGTCTAATAAATAAACATTTAATTTCTTCGTTTATATTTTCGTTACACGGTAGGGTAATTTTATCGACGTATTAAAGAAAATTACTTATCAAATTGAATATAGGTAGAGGAAATTACGGTAAATGGTGAAATTACTGTTTCTTTTGATCTCTCGAAATCATTTCTTAACAAGGTATTGCTTAAAAGTCTTAGCAAGAAACATCTGTGTGGACGATAATAAGTTTTGATAAGGTCAGGGTGGTATATTCCGTCTATGGGGCATAACCGACTAAAGTCTGTTTTTTAATCCCTGACACTAAATTGACAACTGAAAATGGCAAACTGACATAGATTTCAATAGGATTTATGTAAAAATTCTAATCTAGAATTTTTGATATTAGTTCTTCATTTGTGTCATAGATGGCGCTGTACTTTTTGTACTATGTTGCTGTAGTACTTGTAGTGCCGCTACAAAGCCAATTGCAATACTAAAGCATGACAGTAAGTGACACATGTCAAATCGGTGTCAATGTCAAGTGTATATAAACTATCACTGCGTAGCATTAACAAAAAATGAAAACCTATTCATTTTATAAAGCATCTAAGACGTAGGAAATTAAAGGTAACATGAATTTCAAGATACTTGATCGCCTGTCAACTCCTAGTTTCCCTTTGTGACTTCCAAATACCAATTTAGAAGCTGACACATACACTACAGAAATGACATGTCCCGGGAAATATCTGTCACAACCTACCCACGTCACGATTCACGTGTGTCGTAAATATGTTTACTGCCTTATTTTTTACCTTTTTTAATGCTATTTATTGGTTATGATATAAAACTGTTAGGTTTATTGGATTAGACAAAAAGTTGTTTTTCATTTTATTAGTTTGATCTAGTTATCACTTAGGAAAGCCTTCATATTTTACTAGTTTGATCTAGTTATTACTTGGGAATACCTTCATATTTCTGTCGCCATGTTTTAAAGGGTTGACCACACTTTATCTACATCACGTAATCACATAAAATAAATTTTATGTTTCACATATAATTTATTTTCATAGTTTAAAGAATTTATTAAAATCTTTAGATGATACTGATTGTGCTTTTTGCAAACAACATAACTTAACTAAAACGCTATAGGGTAATAAAATTGTATGTTGGATTCAAAAATTGACGTATTTATGTAACGTTTACACCGCGCGCTCGTGCTAGAGCATCAGTTGTATAATTCATATCTGTATATCTAAACCTAGACCTTTTCCTTGTGCCGACGATAGTAGATTATCAAGCTTCCTGTACCAACGAGACTGAAATCCTAGACTGGCGTACGCTGAATACCATTATTTGTGATGACTCGCAAGTTATTCGTTATTATCTAGGCTAAAAAACGCCTTTGCCCACATTTCGCCGGTTATGTTTAAGTCCCATTTAATAGGCGGCGTGCCTATTGCCATCAACCGTGCACAAATCCAGACGCCATAGCTGCTACTGAGGAGTTCCTAATGGATAAACCTAATAACACTTCGTGGGTGTACTATTGGGTAGACCTCTGCCTAATCCTTCTGGGATTACAGGTATGATGTTAAAAACGCCTTTGCCTAAATCTTCCTGGAACAAACATATGAAAATGCAGGGTATTAGGGACAGCCCTCTACAAATTGGATTCCCATAACATTCCTGAAATAATTTCTTGTACCGGTCATCTTAGTATGATATACTGAATTCGCCCCATCAGTTTGTGGAGGGCTGTCCCTTACACCCTGTTTATACCTGCTTTAATCGTTCTCCTCCGCTATACCGCCTTAATAAAAATACAACAAAAGATCTCATATACAAAGAATTTAATAATAACAAATAAAGAACGGGTCCCATCTGTCAGCAAAGCCGCTAATTTAACCGTCACTTTTCAACATTAATTTGAACGTCAGTTTTGAACATTAATTTTATTTTGGGCTGCGTTACGACAGCCTTTCAAGACAGTACGTTTATTAGCTTTCTTATTACAATTCCTTTTTTTGCTGGTAGGTAAATGGATAATTTGGGAAAAGAATATTAAATAGATTATCTCCATTGGTATGAGAAAAATAATAATATTTTTAGGGTATAAGAGTAAGAAAGACCCGACACTCGTGGCTAAATAATAACAGCAGCTCATCTCTAGGTTAAGCCATGCTTGCCTAGGTTGGTCTGGGTTGGGAGACCGCCCACTACATACCGAGTTTCCTCCGTGCCTCGGAAAGCGCGTTAAGCCGTTGTCATTTGTAGATCTTTGACAGTCGTTAGGTAGTCAGTGACCTAAAACTTCTGACAACCAGTCTTACCAAGGGGTATCGTATTACCCAGTACTAACAGGGTTGTGGAGGTCAGATAGGCAGTCGCTCCATGTAAAATACTGATATTCAGCTGCATCCGGTATTCCAGTTAGACTGGAAGCCGACCCCAATATAGTTGGGAAAAGGCTAGGCAGATGATGATGAGTAGAGAAAGACCAAAGAAACGATGAATGGACTGTGTTAAGGATGATATGGCAAGAAAGGAGGTGTCAGATGAGATGACGAGTAATAGAGAAGTATGGAAAAAGGGCAAGAGAATGATGATGATGAATCATATTTTTACAGCAATGAGCACCACCTTTTTTTTTTTTTTTTTTTTTTTTTTTTTACCGATGGGAAATCATCAAATGACTTCTCCCGCTCTGGGTGGAGTGGGAGGGAGTGTCAGACTCTTACTGACTAAAACCCATCCATGTTCCTTCATTGCCCTTTGTGTTCCAGGGCCACGGTATCTCTTTCGAACAGTCCCGCAGCCCCGGCAGGCATCGGCCCTTGCCCCCCTTATTGGGCCCCTTCCTGGTTGCTGACATCTCTTTGAGGCGCGCGTGGAACACGAACGCGCCGTCGACACGGCCTGTCGTCATAAGACGGACGGACGGTGAGCTAACCCATTACTCACCGTCCACAGGCCCGCGCCTACGGTGGCCGGGTGCCACCACGTGGCCCCCGACGCCCGGTGCGTCGCCCGCGGCGGCTGGGACGAGAGATTCTCTCCCTCTCACGTCCCGCCACCTCCTTCGCTAGCATGACTGCTTCGCAGAAGGAGGTGACGATGAGCATCACCTCTCTTCACCATCTTTCCATTGGGACAGAGAATCATCCTGTTCGAAATGTTGTTCATTAAATTGACGTTTTTACATTAAAAATATGCAATACGTCAAGACCCTATATCTGAAACGAAAATTATCTTCACTTCAAAATTAGACGTAAGTCAAGGGATGTGATTGGCTGTTGGTAATCCAATGAACCAATTACAGGAGGTTATGCAACTGATAGCCAAGTTTTCGTTCGAAAAACTAGACCTATCGGTCGTAAAATATAATTTATCAGTGCCATTTCAATTTTAGACCCATCATGAGTTTGTGGGAACAGCTAAATATGACATTCGTCTGGTAAAATTGACACGACACTTCATTGGACCCACAGAACGGAACGCCGATTTAGGAGCTTCAGAGTCGATAGTATGCATTGTTTTCATGCATACATAAACTCACGCTTTTTACCCATGGGACTAGGCAGAAACTACAGAATTACTCATTCTCGACTACGTTCATACATTTGATCATACACGCCTCACGCAAGCCTGTCGAAATAAAATAAAACCTCTTTCTGTTACCAGCCAAAGGTTGAGTCTTTCGAAAACCGATGCCGACATTGTTCGATCAATAAAAACTCCATTTGTCAAAATCAGTCCAGTAGATTAGACAGACACATTGAGAGCCATACATAGTTAACATGCTAGACGTAAACACTGGCGCGGTCAATTGCCTTCACATGTACGATCATATCATTAATCATATTCTAGTCTTTCTGGGCTCCTAGTAGCGGAATACAAATTATAATGTTTTCAGTACAAGTCTAGGTACATCCAAAGGTTTTTGTATGTCTAGTGATGATTGCCTTTTGCTATAAAAACAAGCTTTAATTAAACTTAGTCCTAATTTATTCGGTAAACAATTTTATTGAAATAGGTCCTGAGTTACCTTTTTACATAAAGTATAATGGACGGCTAAAAGAGTGACCTATACACAGCTGCACACAAGACGACTTATCATTTACTAGACTGATAAGTCGTCTGTGGTAACTCTTTGATTAGACTGACCAGGCTTCCGACTGGTGTTTTCATCATCATCATCATCATCATTTCAGCCGAAAGATGTCCACCGCTGGACATAGGCCTCCTCCAAGCGTCGCCTCCAGCCCCTCCCCCTATTGGGAGGCCTTCCAACACAACGTCTTCCGGTTCGCGGTCGCCACTCCAGAACTTTGCGGCCCCATCGGCCATCCGTTCTGCGAGCAATGTGCCCTGCCCACTGGTGTATACGTACTTTAATTTGAATAGGATGCTAACTTATGCTGAATTTCTTACCACTAGGATGGCCTATCATACCGTAATATTAACCGGACTAAAAAAACAGCAAATATGGTTCTGACCTATAAAAATTGTGTAAGTAAAGCACTCTTCCTAATAATGCAGTCAGTTACTAAAAAAATAAAAAAAAACACTGTTCAGTCACTTAATATTATAACCACCCTCATACGCGAACAAACGCGACCCAATTCGTGCGAGCAAGGCAAACAGACCCTTATTACCATAATCCATAAAGTCCGAGTTGAGGAAAAACATCAACTTCTTAACTTATTCCTTTGTCAAAGGATTTATTTGTTAAACCTGTGTAATTGTAATTTATTTTATTCGCTTTGAGGTTATTTGATGAGAGGGAATTTTAAAAGAGATTCTTGGTTAGAGGGTAAATACCTTAGGCCTTCCTCAAATGGAAAAGTTAAACTGAACAGGCTATTTTGCTTCTGTGTGACCTGACCGTACAAAGTGACAATATGATTTACTTCAAGCAGTGATAGTTGGCTGCGGGAATGGTCGAAAGAGATACCGCGGCCCTGGAACACAAAGGGCAAAGAAGGAACATGGATGGGTTTTAGACAGTAAGAGTCTGACACTCCCTCCCACTCCACCCAGAGCGGGAGGAGTCATTTGGTGATTTCACATCAGTAAAAAAAAAAAAGTAGTGATAGCTTAGTAGCCGACCCCAACATAGTTGGGAAAAGGCTAGGCACATTATGACGGAGCCAAACGAATTTCCAGCCGCCCATGCGGTAGCTTTAAAACCGTATACAAACATGTCACATTCAGTATTGCCACTGGTACTGGCACAAGTTCAAAAAAATTTGTCTCAGGAATGAAATAAAAATGTTTCAGAAAATTGTGCAGTCTGCACGTTGCTTTAGTTCGTTTGCCTTGTTTATAGAGTAGTTCATGTAAATCCTTGCTTCGACTGCATTTTTATAAGCATTTATTAAGTTACGCTTGTTAGAAGCACTCCAGTTTTATTAGTGATTAAATCTACCTGCTTTGAAGTCATGTGCTCGTTACATTTTTTAATGCATAAGTAAACTTATTGAATGAGGAATGAGGAAAATGTCGTGAGGAAAGTTTTGAGTATGAATGTGGATGGATATAAGAGTAGGGGAAGACCAAAGAAACGATGGATGGACTGTGTGAAGGATGATATGGCTAGAAAGGAGGTGTCTGATGAGATGACGAGTAATAGAGAACAATGGTAGAAGACATGCTGCGCCGACCCCAAATAAATTGAAATAAGGGCAGAATCACATTTTTCCATTTCTACTTTCCATTTTCATACAGAAATATTGCCAAATTAATTAAAACAGGTAAATATTTGACAGCTACTTGCGACGTTGCCAACTTTTTGGATAACCGCTCTTAAGTCCCATGTAATAGCGGGTGAGCTAATTGCCATCAACTGGGCACAAGTTTAGACTCCGTGGTTGCTACTGAGAAATTCCTGTTGGAAGAAACCCAATAACACTTTGTTCGACCTGGGAATCGAACCATCGATGCTCAGCAGTTGCACTTGCAACCGTGAGACCAACGAGGTTTTATGTATTATTGTCTTTTCAAACAAAGCATAGCGCTTAATTAACAAAACAATATGAATTTAATTCTTGCACCTCCATAACTAAGTCCACTAAAATAATTTACATCGTCCGGACTCCTAGTTAATGTGTGGCCGACACCGCCATTGTACGGCTTTCAATTTGAAGCCAGCATGGAAGCCGGGCTTCGAAAATAAAGTTGCAGTTTCATTGTTTCCCTGCGGTGTGCGGTATGAATGCATTCATTCGAATGAATGGGAGAGAACGAATGAACGTATGAATGTAATTGTTTTACAAGTCTTTGTGCGCTCGGAATATTATATCGTTCATGTAAAATGGGTGATATTGTGCTGAAAGTTTTTAAACTGATATGGTTACATTAACATTAAACAACTCTTCTTTTTCTTCTTTGCGTGTCGATAGATCAGTATATCATACTAGATGACCGGTAGAAGAACTTATTTTAGGAATGTTATGGGAATCAATCAGTAACTTTGTTTTCTACCAGTACTTTATGCAAAAAATATGTACCTATGCAGACTTGTGACGAATTTACAGATATTTTTTATGCATGTGACGAATACACTTTCAATGTTTGGAGTTTACAAAATGTCACGAATTTACTTTGTGGCGAATGTACAATAACCCACTCAAATAATACCCGACCAGTATATTGCCACCTGCACAGCTCTGTCGTTGGATAACTCAAACTCAAACTCATACTTAACACTGAAAACGAGATATGTTTGTATGTTTACTATTTGTTTTGAGTTCCCGATATTTCGGCGCTGTTGCAAGCATAAACACGGATAAACTGAAGTTATTGTGGGTGGGTGTTTATGAGCAGACAAATCGGTCTACCGTCTTTCTTGTTCGTTTTTTGCGCTCGGTACCGCTACCACTGTCACTCACAACTAAATTCTGTTCTCGGCACACGAAACTCACCGTATCTGCTCGCGAACTTTTTCGGCACTTTTTCGATACTTACACAGTGGAACCCATCCTTCCGGTTGAAGTTAAATTTACTTATATTTACAAAGAGTTAGTAAGTGGTAAATACGGGACATTTACCATGTTTACTATTTGTTTCTTTTTTCAGTGTTAATGATAATATTGTGCTGAAAGTCTAACGCAGTTAAAAGAAGGCGAGATGTTTGGAGACAATTATTTTAATTAACCACTATGCTCGACAAAATTTTGACACATGGCACACCAGCTGAATCGGCGGGGAGATGTGAATTGTCATGAAATTCAAGAATTTTCGTGAACTTTCAGCATTCGATTTTTTAATGAAAAATATGTCGCGGAAGCTGTTTCATACTATAAGTTTATGGTTAATATCTCCAATAACGTGTTGATATCAGTAAAACGGCGTCAGTCTATTTCCAAATATGTGTAAATTACGTACCGCTACACCCTTCCAAAAAATAGGTAACTTAGTTGCGCTGGAAATAATGTACATAGAAAAGTTCTCGTTTGCTAAAAAAACTCAAAAGGGCAAAATAAAGGCAGTAACAAACTATCTGCGTTCTTATTTTTACCATTATTCATACATAATTTTATAAAAAACACGATCAAAGTCTTGACAAATATAACTAAAAAGTCTTAGTGCTGACCGTAAACCCAAGGTTCATCATTCGATTAAAAAGTTGGATTCAGCCTAATCGATACTCGAATTGAAATCAAGTTTGAAAAAAAGAGTTGAAATGGAATAAAAACTCTTTGGTATAATTTCAAAAAAATATTTAAATTTTAAATTAACTTTTTCAAGCTATCTGTTTACATAATTTCATTTAGTAATTTATTATTCGATGTTTTTGGTTGACTTCAAGAGAAGAAGACTTATAAATGATAAGAAACACAGAAATGTGTAATCACAAAAAAAAATTGCTTCTAAATAAACATTCTGATGATTATCTTTCTTTTAAAAACTTATAGATAGTCTCCTAACTTTCCGTTGAACTAGTAGCGTGGGATTTGGCAAGAAATAAAGTCTAACAGTTCAAGCAAATAAAAAATCTGGAAATGGATTGATTTTCAATTGTACATAAATACGCACGGTTGCGTTTTTTTTTTGTTTCAAAATTTAAATTAGGATTGCGCTCGCATTTCACATTTATTCTTACTTTATAAGTGTAATAATTTACTATTATCATTTATTGCGAATTTTGTTTTGAAATATCTGAAGGTTTGATATAGAATATTGGTAAAAAAAAATTGTTTGATCCGCAAAAGATGCAGCGTATTGTCGGTTGGGTTATTGTGTTAGATTAGGACAAACTTTTTTTCTTGTTTAGCCTATTCTTTACCACTGTTGAGCAAAAGCCTCTTCCATTCCTGTCCTACTCTGTCGGTGATTTGCCTTCTCTGGCCAATCAGCCAAGAACGAGTCTAAATCGACACGCCAGCGTTTCTTGGGCCTGCCTCGGTAACGATGACCGACAAACTTATTGTCTTTTATTTCGCAATCGGCAATTCATAGGCCGTATCCTAAAGAAACGTTAGTTTATTCTTTGAAAGCGGTTCACTATCCACTCTAAAAACATCTTTTACAACTGCAAAGTTCAGGTTATCCATCATAGGCCGTGGGCCGTGTCACTTGAGTGAAGCCGTGAATAGCTATGCGACAGAACCCTCATGGCAAGAGCCCTACTCGTATTTGTAGTTTTCTTAGAAATATAATTTCATATCTAGTTGTTTGGGTTGCAACTAAACCAAGCTCATTAAGTATAAAAAATATTCACCATCGGAAAAGGCAAAAGATAAAGCAAATTGGAATGCCATGGGGAGGCCTTTGCCCTTTTGAGAAAGAACAGGATGATAAAACAAGTATTTGTAAGTGGTGAATCCCACAATAACCAATCCAACCTAACACAATTACTCAACCAAACTAAACCCAATTTTGTAGACTAAATAAAATTCATCTTGGGAACCAAATATTTTTTTACTGTGCCTAAGATATATAAGATCCTGGGCATTCTATATCCAACCGACCAACAACAATAAAAAATAAAATTAAGAAGTCATAAAAAAAAATACTTATTTCGGAATTTTTAATTTTGTCGTATTCTGTACATTTCTGATACCGCATCACTATATTATGCTATTCACCGTTGAGGAGTGTCCTCATGAAAAGACAATCCTAGCTGTAGATCAAAAACGATACAAATTAGGTTTATTCATCAAAATTGAACACGTATCTATACAAAGTTTCATGTCTGGGCTATTAACCATTGAGGAGTTCCCTCGTGAGAAGGCGATTTTGGCTGCAGGATGAGGTCATTATAGAAATCATGAATATTCGTCAAATATGAACGCGCATACAAATTTCCGTATCCGTGCTATTAACTGTTAAGGAGTTCCCTCATGAGAAGACGATCCTGGTTGCAGGATGAAGTCATGAAAGAAATTATCTATATCTATCATCTATATCTGTTTCGTGTCCGCGCTATTAACCGTTGAGGAGTTCTGTCGCGAGGAGACGATCCTGTCTGCAAGACTAATAGTAATGTTTGTCATAAAAATGTATTGTCACCAGAACCAAAGGCATGTGCAAAGAACAATGGCATACCCTTATGGGTTCTGGGGACCACACTTAGAGCTCGCGTACATTCGTAAAAATACTCCCAAAAGGTAGGTCTCGGTCAAATTAAGATAAAAGGTAATCACAGCATATTTTTATAATATTGGATTTGGCTAGAATAACACAATTTATAAATACACTTGTCGCGTGGGCAAAATCAGAACTAACGCCGCCATCTTATTTTTTCAATACATTTCACAAACGTTTAGCAACAGCGCTCTCGCCAATCAACCTCAATGGAGCTTCAAAAGATCCATGTAACACTGTAGGATAGACAACTACGTCAGCTGTAATGTCATTCAAAAATATTTTCATTATTATACAATCCAATATACCTTATATTTTATTACAAGTACGTAGCATTTAAGGACTTAGGTATTTAGCCAGTGGAGCCCGCATTTGCACAACCCATCACATTGTCTTATGATTTTGGTCGGCTTATTTTTTAATGGCGCAATTACACTAATCGAAAAACAAACAATAAAGCTGGATGAGTCTGCCCGAAGGCGGACGTACTCGACCGCGTTCATTTACACTTGGTCGTTTGACGAATTCCATGGGCAATCGAATTCGGGCGAACGACGGGGGCAAAAATGAAACATTAATTACAAGTTGGATAAAACATTTATTTTAAGCAGCTTAACATTATAATCTTATAACAACTTCTTCAAGTAAGTGCGCGACCGGCGGCGCGGGCATGCCATCATCATCGGCCTCATCGGCATCATTACCATAATCACTATATGATGCTCCTCGCACATACTAGCAGCAACTGTACTGTTTATGTTTATGGCATTGTTTTAGCCTCTATCATATCTATACACCTTCACTGTACGTTTCTTTTCTTGTATAGTTCACCACGAAACAAATAAAACTGTTAAACTAATAAAATGCACAACTATCCACAACAAAACCACACATCTAGATTTAAATTGATCAAGACAGAGAAGTGACAATGTTTATGACATTTATGACATATTCTGTTTTCATAGATGACATAGCTTTGAATGTTGCCATTTAAGCTAAATTCTCCAAAAAAACGTTACGTACGTACTTTACATTTTTAATATCAGCAGTCACTAATTAATCATTTATTTAGTAACAAGATAATTTAGTATCATAAAACTTGTTGCGAATCTAATAAGAGGCTGACTTAGAAGCAAAGAAAGCATATGTTTCCAAAGATAGGAGGATCCTTACTCAAAATGGCTTAGATTAGATGAGACAAAACAGATAAAATATCGCAGCAATGTAAACGGCTTGTCTTATAATACTAGTAAGCAAACGTCTCATGGTACTCACTATTACTACCAGCAAAATCATTAATTAGTATTATTATAGAAATTCCATTTTCTGTTGAATATGGTAACTCCGTTGCCTCCGTCACTATTTCTACGTTTCGATATTACAAATGATTGCGTTTAGATGTTCAGATTTAGTAAAATATTTGTTTCTTCTTTTTTTACTTTGTGCAGCTTAGTAAAAAAAAGATATTACATGGAAAGAAACGCTCCGTTATTGCTTCATATAATGTACATACTTTCATTGATGAACGCTTCTGAAATTAACTGAGCCCTAAAAAACCAATCTTCTTTCAGCTCAATCAGTATAGGGGAACTGGTTTGAAATTCAGTTGCAAGATTTGACCAATACTTACTAACAAGGGAAGTTAAATAAAAGCATATTTATGTAATATAAAAAAATACTATAAATTATCTAGTAAAATACAATGTAATTTGAACAGCGAATGCGTTCATAACTTAAATTTTTATTTGAAAAAAAATGGCGCGAATTTAGCCATAGATCAGTCTGTGCTGTTTGTTGTTTCGGTTTTAGTACCTATAATGTAACGAAAAACTATTAAAATTACCATTATAAAGCTAAAAAAATATTATTGTATTTATTTATTGTATTTTAAGCTTAAAACAAAATTATTTTAATTTCCATCTATCGATTTCTTAAATTCCTTAATTTAATTTCTCGATTTGATCGAAATTTACAAAAAACGAATCGATTGAAATAATCGCATCGATAAAACGCAGCAATTAAAAAAAAAAATGCCGTCTATTTCGACTACAAATTTAGGAGTGGTAATGAATATTACGAGTTATTATCCCGTATTAGTAAATTACGCTAAGATCTGGGCATTTTCATGTTGTTTATAATATTTGGAATGATATTTGTCCTATTTGTTATCGAATCTGTTCGCGTCTGTGTGATGTAATGTGAAAAATAAAAATGTAAACACGCACGATTGGCGCGAAAATTCGACTTTAGATATCAAAATTCATCGTTACCACTGCTTATTTAAATTGAACTATGGATTAATTCGTCACATAATTTAATGACGAGTTAATCATTCTCAACATAGTGGAGCTTGGATGTCCGAAAACCACAATTTTTATGATTTTTAGCCTCGGCCGGCACTGCCGTCAAAATGGCGATGACCGTATTTACGCACTTGGATTTTATAAGGATAAATTAAGAAACTTGCGCGCTAAATACTGAAGTTTTAATGGCGATGTCATATGAACTTTTTATCCAACTCTCTTAATTAACGCACACTCATAGTATTTGATAATCAGAATATTAAATATTTACATAAATAATGAGGCTGACGGATGACTTAAACGCAGACCCCTTCGGGGGTATCTACCAAGCCGGCGGAGGTTTATGTGTCAGACCCCCGAAGGGGTACGTACCGAACTTTATGGTTAAGACTGGCTATCCACATGTTGTGGGTTCAAATCCGGGTAAGTACTAGGTATATGATGTCATATATGATCTTGGACATCACTGACATCGGTGAAGGAAAACATCGTGAAGAAACCTGGACTTATCTATAAAAATAAATAAAATTGAAGTGTCTGTTTGTAATTTCAAAATAACAGCTTTTTACTGAATGCAAATGAAAGTATAGTACGGTTCTTTTAATTTTTTTTTGTCTGTTTGTTTGTTCCGGCTGGACCGATTTTGACAGGACTTTTACTGGCAGATAGCTTATGTTATAAGGAGTTTTATTTTTTATTTTTGTCTCTCTGTTTGTTCCGGCTAATCTCCGAAACGTCTCCACCAATTTTGACAGGACTTTTACTGGCAGATAGCTTATGTTATAAGGAGTTTTATTTTTTATTTTTATCTGTCGTTTGTTCCGGCTAATCTCCAAAACGGCTCCACCAATTTTGACAGGACTTTTAATGGCAGATAGCTGATGTTATAAGAAGTAATATAGCCTTTTATTTTTGAAAAAAAATAGGGTTGAAATAGGGAAGTAATATTTGTATAATAATTTCACGCGGACGATGTTCGCGGGCAACAGACATTTAAACCTACACCACATTAAGATATATATATTTTTTAATAATCAATAAACACGGAAGATATCCCGTAAGTGACATTATAAGTTTAGTTGTAAACCGTGAAAGCTTAAAACAGTGTTACAAATAGACACTTCAGTTTCATTCTTCTTCTTTGCGTGTCGATAAACTCAAATAATACCCGACCAGTATATTGCCACCTGCACAGCTCTGTCGTTTGCTTCGTTTAAATCCTTGAAGGTGCAGGTGGTTGTGCAGGATGGGCAAGAAAGGAGGTGGGGCATATCCTGCAGAGGGGCTCCACACTGACATTGTGTTTGTGACGGGTCGATGATACCCCATTTAGCCAGATTATTTCTGCAGCGGCCAACCTGGGTCCGCAAACGGTTAAGTGATTTCCAGATTTCCAGTTTCATTTATTTGTGTAGATGTAAAGATAGATACGGATATGACAACTATTTATGCCCACGGCAATAGGTACTCTTCTACTTTATAAGGAAAACAGATGCAAAGTAATGCAAACTAGAATAAATCAGTCTCCCGTCATTTCCTCTCCGACTAGCAATACCTAAAGTGTACGCCTTTCTCGTAAATTGCAAAGGCGAGTGATTGCACACTACTTGCATCCTAGTTTTCTAGTTTCCTGGTAGTCTCAACAGGTTTTCTAGTAAATACAGTTGGGAGAAAAGAGTTTATTTTGGGATTCCGTAGTCAAACAAGACAATATTTGAATTTTGTCATGCTTGTCTGTCTCCATCTATCATCCGTTACATTGTTAAATTGGTTAAGTTATACTAGGTTAAACAAACAAAAATATTATTTGCATATTCCAATAGAATTAATAATTCAATAATTCACTTAGTGGTCATAATAATATATTTTGACAATTAAGTGTTTTTGCAAAGTCATTCCCTACCCTGAACCTATAAATGTTTTGTTAACTTTTGTTAATGAACGTTCAAGTTACTCAAATAGTTTAAACTAAAACTAAACCAAATCCGTTCACCAGTTTAGGAGCTACGATGCCACAGACAGACACAGATACACACGTTTTACTTATGGCACTCCCCATTTTACGTCGGGCTTAATAAAAGATAATCATAATTATTTGGCGTATCTATGTTAGTCCACTAATAGTGTAAATTTCGTATCAACCAACTAAGAGTGAGTTAAAAAAACGTAATGCTAATCTCCTAGGCTCGGTTTTGGACTAATTCCACTTATTTAAGATGAACACATTCTTCTTTTCTTTATCGTGTGGTTAGTGCCTAACCCGGTGTCAGTTTTTATGCCGCCCGTGGGCCTCTGACCTAGCTTTACATGCCGTCGAGAAATATCTCTTAAGCATGCTGGTTTCCTCACGATGTTTTCTTTTACGGAAGCGAATGATAATTATACAATACGCACATGAATCCGAAAAAACAGAGGTGGGTATCTTGGGCTCGAACTCGAGACCTATAACTTGGAAGTCCAACGGTCACACCACTAGACTATCACAGCTGGACACCTTGAGAGGAATATACACAACTTAGGTACAAATTACTAACACATTATCAAATTCAAAACGCTTAGATACAACCAAAGCGTGAACATAACTACAAGTACAACATATTTCGACACGTTAATGAATGTCCAAAGCCTTGGGCAGCAGTCTAGAGTGTCGTTCCACGTGAATAGGCCGAAAAGCTACGGAACCTTGGCCCCGCAGACAAAAGAGAGCTATTTCAGGTTCAGACACAGAGCTGTCACTCGTTTGGAGTCAAGGTTGCTACAGTTGAAATGGACTTCACGTGTTATAGGAAGTTTTATTCTTATTTTTATTTTATCTTATTGTTTGAATGTTTTAATTTTAATTTTTATCGTTTTAAATTTGAATGTTTTATTTATCTTATTTTAACTGTGAATGAATTTTAAATTTTATCTTGATTTTAATAATTGATGGTATTTTATTTTTGTTTTTTTTTTGTATTTGTGACTAATTTTAATTTCACTGTATGGATCATGTTATCTGAATTAAATGAATTTTATTTTATTTTATGCAGGGGCTACACTAACGCTTAACGTCGTTAGTTAACGCGTTATTGGATAATAAATATCGGAGTTGAAAGGTGTGGAATTTCTAAAAATTCTTAGTGGCGGCTTCATTATAAAAAAAACCTAATTTAAAAAAATCATGTTTGTAGCTACAGTATTTTAGGCTCTGCGTTGATAATAGATTCCTTAACACGTTAATATTTAACGGCATTAAGCCTTAGTGTAGCCCTGCCTTATATAAACTTGAAGGGAAAAATATTTTTTTTTTAAAGATTACGTATTCATGTATCCTTATTTTAATAATTCGTATAATATGTATAATTTAGAATGAATTCGTGTTTATTTTTAAAACAATAATCGAATCAACTTATATTGTCACTTACGGGATATCTTCCGTGATTATTAATTATTTTGAGCTTCCGATATTTCGACGCTAATAATAAATAATGCGATTTTTAATAATCACGGAAGATAATAGATTATTATGATTATAGATTTAGTTTTGTTTTAAACCGTGAAAGCTTAAAGCAGTGTTTAAATAATAGAATGTGTCTTTACTAAAGTTAACGTTGTAATAACCGTTAAGTGTATTTCTGTGCGAAATATTATCATCATTCTCCTGCCGTTATCCCAATTTATTTGGGGTCGGCGCAGCATGTCTTCTTCTTCCATACTTCTCTATTACTCGTCATCTCACCCGACTCCTTTTACACACAGTCCATCTATCGTTTAAATGGTCTTTCTCTGCTCTTGTAGCCGTCCACGTACATATTCAAAACTTTCTTCACGACATTTTCCTCATTCCTCCGCATCACATGTCCATACCACGACAACCGATTACCACACAACTTTTCAGTCACCGGCGCCACTTTCGGACTTCCTTTTGTGTACTCTTTTCCTATTTAATCCAGTCCCGTATGCTTGCGAATGAATATTAATTAATCATAACAAAACTATGAAAGAGATCTCGGTTCTATAACCTATTAAATCTGCTTCGTTGTCACTAGTACCATTAACAGTTCCATGATGGAACTACTGATTGTTTTTTTTTATCACTTTTCAAAGATTCAGAAAATAATGGAACTAACGTTGAATTTGTTATCACTAGTTCCATTTTTAAAAGAATATGAAAATAATAGAACTAATGTTGAATTTGATATCACTAGTTCCATTTTTAAAAGAATATGAAAATAATAGAACTAATGTTGAATTTGATATCACTAGTTCCACATTATTATTTTAGGCACTTGTACTTGTACTTGCACTTGCACTTGAGGGAAAGCGGTTTTAGGAAAATTCCGTATGTAAAATCATTTTTTCTTACTATCTTATAAAGCCAGCCTTGGATCAATCAGAACTTAAGAGTATTTCGATGTCAATTTCACGCCACCGATTTTCTTACAGAAAAAAAAAAAGTTCAAAATTGTTTATTTCTTAACAAGATTACAACAATTAGTTTGTGATTGGAACCTTCTTTTAAGCAAACAATGCCTGTATTAGAAGACTCCGCTCTTCCATAATAAAAGAAAGACAAATATTAATAACATGTTTAACCATAAAATTCGGTACGTACCCCTTCGGGGGTCTGACACATAAACCTCCGCCGGCTTGGTAGATACCCCCGAAGGGGTCTGCGTTTAAGTCATCCGTCATCCTCATTATTTATGTAAATATTTAATATTCTGATTATCAAATACTATGACTGTGCGTTAATTAAGAGAGTTGGATAAAAATTTCATATGACATCGCCATTAAAACTTCAGTATTTAGCGCGCAAGTTTCTTAATTTATCCTAATAAAATCCAAGTGCGTAAATACGGTCATCGCCATTTTGACGGCAGTGCCGGCCGAGGCTAAAAATCATAAAAATTGTGGTTTTCGGACATCCAAGCTCCACTATGTTGAGAATGATTAACTCGTCATTAAATTATGTGACGAATTAATCCATAGTTCAATTTAAATAAGCAGTGGTAACGATGAATTTTGATATCTAAAGTCGAATTTTCGCGCCAATCGTGCGTGTTTACATTTTTATTTTTCACATTACATCACACAGACGCGAACAGATTTGATAACAAATATGACAAATATCATTCCAAATATTATAAACAACATGAGAATGCCCAGATCTTAGCGTAATTTACTAATACGGGACCAATAACTCGTAATATTCATTACCACTCCTCAATTTTGTAATCGAAATAGACGGCAATTTTTTTTTTTAATTGCTGCGTTGTATGGATGCGATTATTTCAATCGATTCGTTTTTTGTAAATTTCGATCAAATCGAGAAATTGAATTAAGGAATTTAAGAAATCGATAGATGGAAATTAAAATAATTTTGTTTTAAGCTTAAAATACAATAAATAAATACAACAATATTTTTTAAGCTTTATAATGGTAATTTTAATAGTTTTTCGTACATTATAGGTACTAAAACCGAAACAACAAACATCACAGACTGATCTATGGCTAAATTCGCGCAATTTTTTTTTCAAATAAAAATTTAAGTTATGAACGCATTCGCTGTTCAAATTACATTGTATTTTACTAGATAATTTATAGATTTTTTTTTTATTACATAAATATGCTTTTATTTAACTTCCCGTGTTAGTAAGTATTGGTCAAATCTTGCAACTGAATTTCAAACCAGTTCCCCTATACTGATTGAGCTGAAATTTTGCACATGCCTTTGGTTCTGGTGACAATACATTTTTATGACAAACATTACTAGTCTTGCAGACAGGATCGTCTCCTCGCGACAGAACTCCTCAACGGTCAATAGCGCGGACACGAAACTTTGTATACGCTTTTAATTTTGATAGATGTAGATGATTTCTTTCATGACTTCATCCTGCAACCAGGATCGTCTTCTCATGAGGGAACTCCTTAACAGTTAATAGCACGGATACGGAAATTTGTATGCGCGTTCATATTTGACGAATATTCATGATTTCTATAATAACCTCATCCTGCAGCCAAAATCGCCTTCTCACGAGGGAACTCCTCAATGGTTAATAGCCCAGACACGAAACTTTGTATAAATACGCGTTCAATTTTGATGAATAAACCTAATTTGTATCGTATTTGACCTACAGCTAGGATTGTCTTTTCATGTGGACACTCCTCAACGGTGAGTAGCATAATATTGTGATGCGGTATCAGAAATGTACAGAATTAAAACTACGACAAAATTAAAAACGACAAAATTAAAAATTCCGAAATAAGTTTTTTTTTTAATGAGTTCTTAATTTTATTTTTTATTGTTGGTGGTCAGTTGGATATAGAATGCCCAGGATCTTATATATCTTAGGCACAGTAAAAATTTATTTGGTTCCCAAGATGAATTTTATTTAGTCTACAAAATTGGGTTTAGTTTGGTTGAGTAATTGTGTTCGGATGGATTGGTTATTGTGGGGTTCACCGCTTACAAATACTTCTTTTATCATCCTGTTCTTTCTCAAAAGGGCAAAGGCCTCCCCATGGCATTCCAATTTTCTTTATCTTTTACCTTCTCCGACTAATACTTTTAGTGGTGAATATTTTTTATACTTAATGAGCTTGGTTTAGTTGCAACCCAAAAAACTATATATGAAATTATATTTCTAAGAAAACTACAAATGCGAGTAGGGCTCTTGCCATGAGGGTTCTGTCGCATAGCTGTTCACGGCTTCACTCAAGTGACACGGCCCACGGCCTATGATGGATAACCCGAACTTTGCAGTTGTTAAAGACGTTTTTAGAGTGGATAGTGAACCGCTTTCAAAGAATAAACTAACTTTTCTTTAGGATACGGCCTATGAATTGCCGATTGCGAAATAAAAGACAATAAGTTTGTCGGTCATCGTTACCGAGGCAGGCCCAAGAAACGCTGGCGTGTCAATTTAGACTCGTTCTTGGCTGATTGGCCAAAGAAGGCAAATCACCGACAGAGTAGGACAGGAATGGAAGAGGCTTTTGCTCAACAGTGGTAAAGAATAGGCTAAACAAGAAAAAAAGTTTGTCCTAATCTAACACAATAACCCAACCGACAATACGCTGCCAACAATTTATATATCTTTTGCGGATCAAACAATTTTTTTTTACCAAGATTCTATATCAAACCTTCAGATATTTCAAAACAAAATTCGCAATAAATGATAATAGTAAATTATTACACTTATAAAGTAAGAATAAATGTGAAATGCGAGCGCATTCCTAATTTAAATTTTGAAACAAAAAAAAAAACGCAACCGTGCGTATTTATGTACAATTGAAAATCAATCCATTTCCAGATTTTTTATTTGCTTGAACTGTTAGACTTTATTTCTTGCCAAATCCCACGCTACTAGTTCAACGGAAAGTTAGGAGACTATCTATAAGTTTTTAAAAGAAAGATAATCATCAGAATGTTTATTTAGAAGCAATTTTTTTTTTGTGATTACACATTTCTGTTTTTCTTATCATTTATAAGCCTCCTTCTCTTGAAGTCAACCAAAAACATCGAATAATGACTAAATGAAATTATGTAAACAGATAGCTTGAAAAAGTTAATTTAAAATTTAAATAATTTTTTGAAATTATACCAAAGAGTTTTTATTCTGTTTCAACTCTTTTTTTCAAACTTGATTTCAATTCGAGTATCGATTAGGCTGAATCCAACTTTTTAATCGAATGATGAACCTTGGGTTTACGGTCAGCACTAAGACCTTTTAGTTATATTTGTCAAGACTTTGATCGTGTTTTTTATGAAATTATGTATGAATAATGGTAAAAATAAGAACGCAGATTGTTTGTTACTGTCTTTATTTTGCCCTTTTGAGTTTTTTTAGCAAACGAGAACTTTTCTATGTACATTATTTCCAGCGCAACTAAGTTACCTATTTTTTGGAAGGGTGTAGCGGTACGTAATTTACACATATTTGGAAATGGACTGACGCCGTTTTACTGATATCAACACGTTATTGGAGATATTAACCATAAACTTATAGTATGAAACAGCTTCCGCGACATATTTTTCATTAAAAAATCGAATGCGAAAGTTCACGAAAATTCTTGAATTTCATGACAATTCACATCTCCCCGCCGATTCAGCTGGTGTGTCATGTGTCAAAATCTTGTCGAGCATAGTGGTTAACTATGTAAGTAGAAAAGATTTGCATAATTATAGTTTGTGTGTGTATGTATGTGTTTGTATTTGTGTGTTGTGTGCTTGTATTTGTGTGTTGTGTGCTTGTATGTGTGTGTTGTGTGCTTGTACGTGTGTTTGTGTGCCTGTGTGAGAGTATAGGTAATGTCGTAGGTTTCAAGAGTTCCTCCGTTTCCTCATAAAAGGTAGCAGTGTATTATTTATGTACCTACACGTGCGAAACATATTAGGCTAGATATACACAGTAGGAGGTGTTTGTCACATATTGTCGCTGTGTAAACAAAGCTTAAGAGCTTAACCATGTTGTCGACCCGTAGCCCGCTGACGTGTCACAAAAAGCAATTTATCATTTCCATTAAAAATGAATTTCAATATTTGCCGCTTCGTTATTTTTCATTGCGTCACGCCGTTATATTTACGGCTTTTGAAAAATTATATTATTGGCAGTTTTATTTATTGTGGGATTTCATGGAAATAAATCATTAAAATTGAAGATATTGAAATAAAGAAAAAAATTGAATTGTACCGTTAAATAAAGCTCATTGAGCCGATGTTAAGTGAAAGCAAGAAAGAAAGAAAGAAAACATATTTATTTGTCGCAGGGACATGACGTGCATCATACAAAAGAACAAAAAAAATACAATAAACATAGGTACAACGCATAAGAAATATTTATAATTTGAACAGGACGGGACAAAAAAAAAGAAATACATTAACATCTTGCACGTCGTGCAATTTAAGTGCGATTTTTAGCTATGACACTGAACGCGATCAGCACGTCATCTAAATCACGTTCAAGAGCTGTCAATGTCAATAGTCAACAACAGTGATGCCGCAAAAGACGCTGACTGCTATTGAACCAGTTCAGATGTTCATTTGCTGATTGCTGATTCCATTCAGTTTCATTGGATAAGTGTTTCTAAAGAATTATGTTACATTTGTAAAATCAAATCAGTTTTGTTTTCAATTACTTTTTGTTATTTTTTTAACTTTCTTTTTATCGTCTTACATTTTAATACAACCAGGGTACCAGAGAGTGCACAAACGTACTTCATACCAGTGTAAAATATAAAATTCAATAGAAAGCAACAGCTCCTACAATGAAATTCCAAGTTGGTAGTAATCGACTCTGAAATCTCTCCGGAGCGACGTTCCCGCATCGCTAGTGCTCCTATAAATAATGTACTGCAGTCTTATGAGATCCTGGTACTGGCGCGGTGTGATTAAATGTTTGCTGGCATTTATGTACAGTAGAACAATATTATTATCAGTTATTTACTGAAGGGCAAAGGTAACTTTTCTATGGAAAAACATTATTATCATTAGCATCTTTTGAAGACCACTTCTTTATATGGACATTGTTCATAATGTGGTTATATCCGACCATAATCCGGTCAAAGTTTCTTTATAAATATTTTCAATGTAGTATAATATATTTTGACATCATACAAGGCTCAAAGAATGTATAAAGATCATCCCTGCTTTTCTTCATCTTTGCTTTTTTTTAAGATTTCTTTATTTAACCCGATTAACCCAGAAGGTGCCACCCAGTCTTTTTCAAACCCATGCACGTCGTTAAGTAACTACTTTGTATAATACAGTGTAATACCATCAAAGTAACTTTCTAAGAAATAAACATCTAGAAATAATTCATGCCACCAGTTACTTTCCCGCACCGCTAGTAGTGTTGCTATAAATTAAGTACAGCGGCATTATGAGCTCCTGGTACCAGCGGGGCATGATTAAAGGTTTCATTTTCATACAACCACAAAATTAAACCTTATTAAAAGGTAGAAAAACTATTTTCTTTATTCTTGCACTAAACTAATTTTACTGTTTTTTCATTTGTGAAAGAATACTAACTAACTTTAGAGATAATTATTTTTTTGACGAATTTCGGAAAATCATTTTCATTACCTGAATTAACTAATTAGATTAAGATTTTTTACAAGACCTCTTTCATGAAATGGACAGGAAAACTTATTTTCTGTAGTGAAACCGTTTAGTATTTTTGTAATAGTAGGTAGTACCAACCTAAGCTAAATAGTTAATCACAGCCTTCATTACGAAGGTCGTGTCCAAATCAGAGCTCTGTATACATAATTATTTAATTAATGGACGTAACAGGAATATTAATTCATTCAATTAATCTAATTTGGATGCATGAGAGGACACAGTGTGTCCCACAAATCACAATTTCGTACATATAAATCATAATAAAGCTATTTCGGTCCATTGTATTGAATGTTTTTACAAAGATTTTTGTTAACATGAAGTAGGTATTCATCCTGCTGGGGCTGCGGGACTGTTTGAAAGAGATATCGCGGCCCTGGAACACAAAGGGCAAAGAAGGAACATGGATGGGTTTTAGTCAGTAAAAGTCTGACACTCCCTCCCACTCCACCCAGAGCGGGAGGACTTACTTTATGATTTCCCACCCGTAAAAAAAAAGTAGGTATTCATACTTTTTTTCAACACTTTTTTTGTTTTAATGGCAATTCAATCAAGACCTAAATGGTCCGAAGGTACCACTTAGGCTTGAAAAGGTGTTCTACTCAACACAAAGTATATTTACATAATTCTTTTATTTCAATTAACAGTTTCTAAAAAACCTGTCAAGGGCGAGTCGGACATTTATTTCGAGGTTTCTTGTAAGAGTCTCCTTTTGTTTTACTTACTTTTTAAATGGTAAAGGACATACAATATTTTTTGTGTTTGTCTACAACCATAACATTACATACACGCCTGAAATCCCTGAAGGATTAAACTATGTGTACGTATAGTTAATAGTACACCCACATTTCACCAGTTATGTTTAAATCCAATGTAAAAGAGGACGAGCCTATTGCCAGATTCCAGCCTGCTACTGAGAAATTCTTTATAGAGAAACCTAAAAAAAATTAAAAGCATTTATTTCAATTAGATTATTAGACCATTACAGGCACTTTTGAATGTCCAAACACAAAAAAAAGAAGGCGAAGCTACAGTCCCAATCACAAGGCATGATAACGTGAGAAAGTACTTTAGTTGCCCATTCCAAAGCGTAGATCTCTATGGAGAAGAATAGGTAAGAAACTCCATGGACACTCTTTTAAATAAAATCTTAGTTAGTTACATCATTCATGTTAAGTTTATACATATATGTGAGAACGACTTAGAAAGACGTGCAAGTTAAGAGCGTCCATAGTAACTCGGATAAATGGTAGGTCTAAGCTAAGGCATAGGTTCCCGTCCAGTTGGCACCACTTTGAAGTGGAACTCTGAAAAAACCGCTGAATAATTCCAACGTAAGAAACTTCGTGAAGCCATTAGTGTTAGAAAACAAAAAAAAGTCGAAAAGCTTTTAAAAAAAGAACAGAACTTTGTACCGATCAACGGTTTCTATGAATAAATATTGTGTTTCGGAATTTGAATTCGCTGGGAATAAATGGATGTCGGTCTAGGGACCGCGCCATGCTTTTGTTCCACTATTTGTTTGCTAATATTATGGGTTATTTATTTATTGAGAGTAGGGACTCGTGGTAATAACAGCCTATTGTTCGACCTTCAATTTTAAGAGATTTTCTTTGACATGTCGATTATTGTAGTTTGGCTGTTTGTGTATGTGGGTTTAAATGTTTGTAAACGCTCCCACGATACAGGAGAAATTCCTAGTGTGGGGAAAAGTTTAAAAAAAAAAACAGAAAAGAAAACCTATATAGTTAAATGAGCTTGGACTAGATCTCTGCCACATCGGTAGCGTTGGTAGTGGCTTCGGACAGGTGCAACTGGAATTGCAGGACAGGAGGTGGGTCATCGTCTGCGATGTGGCTCCGCAGTCACATTCTATTTCATCGGAATATCCCCATCGGACTAAGAATACTAATAATCGAATCGAATCGAGACTAATAATCGTATGACGAGTGTCATCGCAGTGTATACGAGTTTTTGATATGAAACATCTAGAGGCGCTCCTTGGCAGTAAAACCGATTCGTATGTCGTGACGGGAACTGGCATGCCGCTGTCGTAGCGCTCTCGCTCGCGATTCTTGTTTGGGACTCAACTGTAAGGAATGAGTCCCGTACAGATATATATTTTTTAAGTGGCATACCTAGATTTACTCTTATCACTAGTCTACCCTTTAAAAAACTTACCTACTAAACACCCCAGTACCACCAAGAGGCACACAACACAGCCATTAATCAAATAAATTAAAAACATAAATGCTCAAGTTTCGAATTCAAACTAAGACTAAAGAAACAACACAAGAGTCGACACTCCTTTGTACTTAAACTTGGCTGGTATTGTACCTATTACAAACTTTTTGCAATTACATTAGCATGAATAAGCAAGGTAATTACTAAGTTTAGCTTGGTGGCGGTACGTGCAGGTGAAATTGTAACGCTGGATGTAATTGTACTGGGGTGCCATGCTGTACCTAAAATAAATTCATTTGGAACCTCACTAAAGAGAACGTATATAATTCAAAAGCGAACTCATTTGTTTTTGAAATGTCATGGCGGATTCTCATGTCGACACAGTTTGAATTTGGAAGTAGCGTTTCAAAAATAACAAACAGTTTGTGATTTGATTATTTGAAAAGAGAACGATGGCAGCATTGGCATCCAACATGGTTCATTACCTTTCCATTTCGTCATAGTTGCATAACTATTTATCATTATTTATTTTATTACATTTATAGATTATTATTTACTTTGTTATATATTTTGTCTTTGTATTTATAAGTTTCTTAGTTTATTGTTTTAAGAATACCATACAAGGTAAATTATTTTTAAAAAGTTGTGTTTTATGTTTTATGTATTCAATTTTCTCTTCTTCTTTTACACACTATGTCTACATCTTTTTTTTATTGTCTCCTTTCGCAGGTATGCTGGAAGAGATTTCTTTAGAAATAAGCATCACCTTTGTACTATTTTCTGTTCCTTTCTTTTTTTCTGTATTTAGTGTGTACATAAATTGTTAAATAAATAAAATAAATGGTAATGCTGCCAGCCTTCTGGGCACTTTTCCTGTTGACAGTGATGTGGACTGATATTTTGACGCCCTGAAACCCTTTTGATACTTGTACATATTTTTAGTCCTATTATAGATTTGTAGTTTGTAAATAATGTAAAGAGAACTAGTCGAACTTTATTTAAGGTGATTGATATCTTCAATGTAATTTAGCACTCGAAATTCAAAATTTTAATTTCAAGTAGAGTTAGACAAGTTTAAGTCAACTTTATGGTAGAACTCCAGGCTAGCCGCGAAATTAAAATTTTCTTACGTTTTTTTGCAATTTGTAGGTAAGTTTCAGGCTATGTTGAACAAAATATGATTCGCGACCGTAACATGAACGTATCATCATCATCATCTGCCTAGCCTTTTCCCAACTATGTTGGGGTCGGCTTCCAGTCTAACCGGATGCAGCTGAATACCAGTATTTTACATGGAGCGACTGCCTATCGGACCTCCACAACCCAGAAGGTACTGGGTAATAAGATAAATGAACATTCGTTGTTGGTTTAAATTTATCTAGAAATACTAATCCCAGTAATTAATAAACCCTTAAAGAATAACAAAATTTGAAGATAACAAAAATAAGACAAAATCTGCATTCGTTCACAACAGCATCTCGCAACTTTTGCCGAAAAACTAATACCGGGAAAGCGAAGAATTTCCCTGTAAATACATTCTTTAAAAGTTTACGTATGAGCCGTTAATGTGTTCCAAGATAAATGGTCTAAAATTACCGGAGATACCGAATTACCGATGTTCATAAATCATGCGAGCAGTAGAGGGTTACACGGACGGCCGATTAAAGTTCGTAATGAATTGTTGGAATTTCGTGAAGGTGCGTATTACAGGGTTCCAGGTATTTGTGTATCTGGCACACGGAGAGTGTGAAAAGCACTAATTACGTAAATATCAACGAAATGGTTTTGCACTTGTTTTCATTATTTTTAACTTTTTTGTCTTCTTCTTAGCGTGTCGATGGCAAAAATTTCAAATATTATGTTTAGCCCAAAACTCAGCCACGCGAACCCCACTCACTGATGCAGTAAGCAGATCATCAAGTGCGCAGGTGGTAGGGCATGCGGTGCAAGATGGAAGGTGGGCCATTGTCTGTGGGGAGACGCCGCATATGCACTTGAGGTCTGAGCCGTCCATGAACCCCCTGCAGAGATTGTCTTTGGTCCGGCCAACTAAAGTCTTTTTTGGAAAATGCCGTGAGGAAAGTTTTGTGTGTGTGGATGGGTATAAGAAAGAGTAGAGTAAGACCAAAGAAACGATGGATGGACTGCGTGAAAGGTGATATGGCTAGAAAGGGGGTGACTGCTGAGATGACAAGTAATAGAGAAATATGGACGAAGAAGACATGTTGCGCCGACCCTCAAATAAATTGAAACAAGCGCAGAAGAATGATGATGATAATGAAAGTTCAGCACATTCATTTACTGAAGACAGGTGATATCCACTTAATCCCTTTCTCCATCTCATGGGGAAGCCTGGTCAGCAGTGGGAACATAAGGCTGACTATACTATATATATATGTCGGATCCGGTCGTTAGTATGGACATAAAATGAATCGCAAGTACGCCGGTGGTGACATCATGTGACCTACTTACAAGTCTAGGGCACCACAGCGTGCTTCTACAGAGCTCTGAGGTTCAGCTCGAGGCGAGGGCAACATTCGATGTCTGATCGCGGCGGAGTTGAGTTGTCTTGGAACTGTATCCGATTCATTGTGCCCCGTGTTATTGTGTTAAGTTGTAATCTCTAGTAATTCGTTAGTTTTGCAGTGTATCGCACCCAGTGTGTTTTCATAGCACGAAACCCAAGATTATGAAACCCATCGTCTGCCCACATGATGTATGAGCCTAACGGAGTAAATCCTGACATATCCGATATATTTATGCTCTATTAACAATTTGAAGATTATGAGATCAATATAAACTCTGTGTGGAACAGCATAATAAACGAAGAAAGCTAAAATTATTCTTTTCATTTAAAGGCGAAAAACACAATTATTTAGATACATTCTAGTTATTCATTTTTCATTATTGTTGCTAGTATCGTTTATCAAATAGGAAATGCCGAGGCCATCTTTAAATAGGTATTGTCTACAAAGTAAGTGATTGAGAAGATCTACTTACTTACAGATAAAATCATCTGATCCATTTTTGTGGAAGAAAACGAATGTTGCGGAATTTTACTTTCTAAATTTTGATGATTTTGAAGTCATCTTTGATATTTATAGAAAAAAATTACATATAAAATCGTTACGCAATCAAGCTAGTTTTCAATCACACTGTATCAATTTATATTTTTTTAAAGGACCGTATGTACATCTATGCTATAAATAACCCGTAAATAAATATTTTTAATTTCAAATCAAACCCGTCGTTTATAATTAATTAATTCATCTTAATACCTTTACAAACAAAAAGACCGGACCTAGGTCGGCTAAACAATACCTAAATTACCTACTTTAATTTTAGGGTAAATACCTCAATTAATTGCTTTTAGGGCAAACGTATTACCTAAAGGTAAATTGTACTCAAACAAATAAAATTAGAGTAACGGTCTAAAGCTACGCCCTACGGTCAGGTTGGTATGATTTTCAAACCTATTGTCAGAGTTTCATGGTTGTTTTCGCAGTAGTAAATGAATTAAATAAACTGTCTATGTGATCTCCACAAACCAGTTAGTACTGGATAAAACGATATCCCTTGATAGGAATAGTTGTCAGACTTTCGGGCCACTGACTACCTTCAACGACTGTCAAAGGTCTACAAATGACTGCCGGGAGCAAAGGCTCAACGTGCTTTCCGAGGTACTGACGTAAGAAACTCGGTATGTAATAGTTGGTCACTAACCCATAGACCAACCTGAGCGACTGTTTGATTGATTATTTAGCTACAAGCTCCTCAAACGGTTTATAGAAATAAAACGATATTTTTAATACGTTCAGCGCTTAACGTATATCAATTTGCTTTCGACGTAATCACTTTCCTGGAGTTTTTAATTTTTTTAATTCACAAAACTGATGTACAATCACAAATGCAATAAAAAAGTTACAAAACAATTCTTCTGATTGACATCTACTAGATGTGAATTTACCATGCATATTTATGTAAAACACTTACTATTTAAAAAAAAAAAACAATTAAACAAAACTTACAAATTGTGAACTTTTCCAAAAATAATGAAAAATTCGAATCGAACTTTATAGTATAAAGAAAAGCAGTACAGAATAACAGATCTAATAACTAATTATTTCCCCGACTGTACATTGTGTAGATTCCAGCGGTCAGCCACGAGGCATAGATCGATTGCATTCTGCGAATTCGACCAGATGAATTGCAACGTCGCGTGAACTTGCGGTCAGTGCACACCAAATGATTAGTTATCGCTATATTCCGATAATTTTGGTACCACTAATCACTGCTCACATGACTAAGACCTAATTCTAGCTACGAAATTAATTAAGTAAATACAGATTTTAGAACTAAGGTTTGTACTCAGTAGGACGAATCGTTAAGGGGGACTGGTGCAGTCGCCAGCGCTTCAGGTTACCACAAACTTCGTCAAATTTTTTCATTCGATTTTGAAACTTAGCCATCAACATTTTATGGTTTAAAATCATTACCTACCTATTACATTATCTACCTATTTTTAATTAAACTGGATTTAGTTCTGCGTAATTTCATTTAAATGCTTCAAACTAATAATCCAACATTATTTGTATATTATGTGGATTAGTTTGAAGTATAATATTTACTAAGGTCCATCGAGGTCATCCAAAACGTATGCTTAGATTAAAAATGAAAACGTGTTATATATAACATCGATAATTTTAAAAAAAGAAACCAGCTGTACCTTACATTTTGACCGTGTAGGTTTTGTAAAAAACAACTGTTTTTTTTTAATAACCGACGAAAAATTTCTATGTACGGGGTTCAGAATGATGTACTGAATCTGAATACGTGAATACCGTTTTAGCGTCGGTGTCCACGTTGTATAATCTCTATATTATCTCTTCTCAAAATCACCACAATTTCTTCGTAAAATAGGAGTTTTTATGTGGGTTGCAGGCCCGAAGACCCCTAAGAAGCCGATTCCATTAAGACAAGGCAGGTTGGTACTAGTAAAAAGAAAGAAAGAAAACACATTTATTTCGCACATGCCACAAGTGCACACAAAAAACAAAAAAACTTAAATCTACACAATATTAAACGTACATTAAAACAGTACACTTCGTAACTAGCCTTTCCAAGTTTAGAAGCACGGTGTCCAAAGAGTGTGACATATTTCTCGTCTGCAGTAAGCAAAAGTTAGAAGAACTAGCAGCAGTCGACAATGTATCTACGTCCGTTTAACAAAATGGGATTTCCCGATAAAGGAAAGGATTTTAGAATATTTGACATTCGCATTTTTCAAGATGTCTCTCCCGTCCTGTTGAAATTATAAATATTTGTTATGCGTTATACCTACCTATGTTTATGTATGTACCTATGTGTATGTATTTTTTTTTTGTTATTTTGTATGATGCACGTCATGTCCCTGCGACAAATGAATATTTTTTCTTTCTTTTTATTTTCTTTCTTTAGCACCGAAAAAATATAATAACAGTATTTCCTTTATACATCTGTCGATTCACACTCAACAGCAAAACTAAGTTTGTATTTCATAGTATGTTAATGAAAAACAAAGTGATTGCTGCAGTTTCATGAAAAAATTCACATCACTTTTGTGTAGCACTTCATAGAAGACACTTGCTCTCCAAAGAAGATTGGTTTATTAGGGCCCAATTAATTTCAGAAGCGTTCATCAATGAAAGTGTGTACATTATATGAAGCAATTACGGGGCGTTTCTTTCCATGTAATATGTTTTTTTTACTAAGCTGCACAAAGTAAAAAAAGAAGAAACAAATATTTTACTAAATCTGAACATCTAAACGCAATCATTTGCAATATCGAAACGTAGAAATAGTGACGGAAACAACGGAGTTACCATATTCAATAGAAAATGGAATTTCTATAATAATACTAATTAATGATTTTGCTGGTAGTAATAGTGAGTACCATGAGAAGTTTGCTAACTAGTATTATAAGACAAGCCGTTTACATTGCTGCGATATTTCATCGGTTTTGTCTCATCTAATCTAAGCCATTTTGAGTAAGACTCCTCCTATCTTTGGAAACACATGCTTTCTTTGCTTCTAAGTCAGCCTCTTATTAGATTCGCAACAAGTTTTATGATACTAAATTATCATGTTACTAAATAAATGATTAATTAGTGACTGCTGATATTAAAAATGTAAAGTACGTGAATTTTGAATAAAATAAAGATAATAAATAATTTATTTCTTATCTTTTTGAATTTTGTGCATTCATCAGTATATTTCTAACAATGTCAGGGTCAAGTGCGTCGTGCAGTTCTGGTGCAGTTTCGTTAGTTTACATAAAAAGACGTCACGGAACTATACTGCTTCGCGCAGGATTATCATAAAAATAATACCTAAATCGAAAAAATATGTAAAGTTAATTATTGTGTATAATATGTTGATCTGTGATATGAAAAAAAGAAATATAATTTATTGTAAATACTGCATTGATTAATCTGTGATAGACCAACTTGGAAAACAACTGAGTAAAATAATAGCTGGTAAGTTAGAATATTATAAAACGTCAATTATTGTGAATAATATACTGATCTGTGATAAATAATAATAAGAAAGTTGATCATTGAAGCTTGTAACTCTGTGATAAAACCCTAGGAATTACAGGATTACGTATTAAAAAAATTTGGACTTGTCTGATTTATTTGATGTAAATTAGAAAATTCGAAGTAAATGATTGTGTGATTGTATACATAAGTGTAAATCTGTGACATCCTTAGTAGAGAATATGTAAATTATTGTGAATAAAACCTTGATTAGTCTGTGCAATGTTTTATTTCTCTCGTTTTGTGTACCGTACTAATATGGAGGCGTATCATTTTATTTTTCCCATTTGTCACCACTGGTGGCAACTGGGAACAAAAAAAGTGGCTATTCCCAATTGCCACCACTGGTGACGCCACCACTGGTGGCAAATGGGACATTTTATGGAAAGAAATCCCATTTGTCACCAGTGGTGGCGTTGACAGTGGGGACAACTGGGAATAACCCAATTAAAATCTAGATGTGTGATTTTGTTGTGGACAGTTATTAGTTTAACAGTTTTATTTGTTTCGTGGTGAACTATACAACAAAAGAAACGTACAGTGAAGGTGTATAGATATGATAGAGGCTAAAACAATGCCATAAACATAAACAGTACAGTTGCTGCTAGTATGTGCAAGGAGCATCATATAATGATTATGGTCATGCCGATGATGATGGCATGCCCGCGCCGCCGGTCGCTCAATTATTTGAAGAAGTTGTTATAAGATTATAATGTTAAGCTGCTTAAAATAAATGTTTTATCCATCTTGTAATTAATGTTTCATTTTTGCCCTAGTCCATGGCGCAATTAATTACCTACACATGGTCCTTCGCGCGAATTCGATTGCCCATGGAATTCGTCAAACGACCAAGTGTAAAAAAACGCCGTCGAGTACGTCCGTCTTCGTGCAGACTCGTCCAGCTTCATTGTTTGTTTTTCGATTAGTGTAATTGCGCCATTAAAGAATAAGCCGACCAAAATCATAAGACAATGTGATAGGTTGTGCAAGTGCGGGCTCCGCAGGCTAAATACCTAGACAGTCCTTAAATTCCACGTACTTGTAATGAAGTATAAAGTATATTGGATGTATAATAATGAAAATATTTTTGAATGACATTACGGCTGACGTAATTGTCTATCCTACAGTGTTACATGGATCTTTTGAAGCTCCATTGAGGTTGACAGGAGAGCGCTCTTGCTAAACATTTGCTAAATGTATTGAAAACTAAGATGGCGGCATTAGTTCTGATTTTGCCCACGCGACAAGTGGGTTTATAAATTATGTTATTCTAGCCAAATCCAATATTATAAAAATATGCTATTATTACCTTTATCTTAATTTGACCGAGACCTATCTTTTGGGAGTATTTTTATGAATGTACGCGAGCTCTAAGTGTGGTCCCCAGATTGCTTAAGCTCTTGCCATTCTTCTTTCAACTGTGTGGTGCCAACAGTCTCGGAGTAAAATAGCGGTGACATACGGACGGACAGTCAGACCGACAGAACGAATCTATAATCGCTCACCATTTCAACACTAAAAGTTAGTAAGTAAAAAGTTCTTCGAAGGTACTAGGAAAGTAGGACTGGTATGGAGGTGTAGTACTTTCAAAAAGGAGGGGAGGGGTGTAGCACTGACAAGTACTAGGAGTAGTGCACTACGTACGCCTGACGTTTCTGTGCCAGGGAAGCAGAGATCTTACGTAGAATACTTGAAAAATCTTGAGGCTGCGATGTGGGGTTGACTTAAAGACTTTTGAGAAAAGTTTTTTGCCGCAGATTTTAAGGGTTTATTCGGTTTGAAAATGTGAGTCCTTTTCACTTTAAGCATTAAAGAAAACCTTTAAATACTTTTAGGGAAATCAGTCCTTACATTTATAGACGATCAGAGACTGCTATTTTTTCTAAAAAAGTTTCTGAAAGTTATAAGTATGATTTATGATTCATTAAACCTTCGTGTGTCGGAACGTAGATCTACGCGAGACACAATGACTTTTTAATTGTGTCTGTTTACTCGACATACGAGTGGTTAATGACTGTCCTGAGGTGTAAACGTGGTGCTGTTCCACAAACGATGGGGCACGTAATATCGTGTCCTGCGTGTCCTGTTGTTTGTCCACTACAGAAACTGACGGACGCTACCGAAAGCGCCATACTAGTAGCTCAGTTCTGGGCCGACACAATTTAGATTGACACACAAGCTAAGAAGAAGATGTATGATTTGTTATATTTCACATAAGCGATGCTAATGTAGGTAACCACAACTAATACATTACGTGGGGCCCGAGTGCGACTCTCCTTTTTATTAAGGAATCTCTTGCCGACTGGTCGACACTTCGCGTTACCACAGGGCTGGCTGTTTTTTGGACAAAGAATTAGCATTGCCATTCAACGTGGCAATGCTGCCAGTGAGCTGGGCACGTTCCCGGATGACAGCGATGTGGTGGAGTACTTGTGACTTACTGTCGTCGTTGTATACTTAGGTATATGTAGGTACTTAGTTTTAGCCTTAATTTAGTCTCCTTTTTTGTAAATATTTAGTTTGTATATTTATTTAAGGTTGTTTATAGTATTTAGCTCATTATTTAACAAAATACATGAATATATTTTCGCTTATACCTAAGTGAAGTAAATGGTTTGACTTCGAATTTTCATGGAAAATATTAATTATTCAGATTTCGTAGAAGGGTACCCGCGGTCACCATAATTACGTTATCGATTCTATGAAATTTAAATACTAGCAACGTCTTGTTAGTAAAAATGTTGATTTCAGTCGCATTTGCATAACATAACATCACGCCTGTAATCCTTACCCTATGGAACTTTTACCCTATGGAACTTTTACGCTATGGAACTTTTACCCTATGGACCTTTTACGCTATGGAACTTTTACCCTATGGAACTTTTACGTTATGGAACTTTTACCCCAAGGACCTTTTACGCTATGGAACTTTTACCCTATGGAACTTTTCGACTAATTTCTCCAATGAGAGGCTGATAGTGTTAATTGTTCCTCAACAATGATGACACAATACACATGAACAGCTCTTGAACGCTTTATTCAAATATATTGTAAGAAAATTCGCCCTTTATTCAAATATATATTGTAACCTAAAAAACGCAACGAATAAAATAAGTAATCAAGCGAATATAAAATGAAGCTGTTAATTAATTTTATTCGGCATTCCACCTCATCCATGTTGATTTCCGTTACTATAGAATTATTCATTTCATTTCGAAAGCATAAATATTTATTGCGTAAACCATTCATTATTAATTCGTTGCGCAAAAAGTTGGCTATATCATACAATTTTTTAATATTTGATTGGCGTACATCCCTACTAAATTATCATCATGATCATGATGGTGATGATTATAATGGCTTCCATTATCATACCATATCATCATCATCTGCCTAGCCTTTTCCCCACTATGTTGGGTTCGGCTTCCAGTCTAACCGTATGCAGCTGAATACCAGTATTTTACATGAGACTACTGCCTATCTAACCTCCACTCCACAGCCCTGCTTCTGGGTATACAACTAGTCTGACCTGGGTATCACTCTTAGGTAAGATCGGTTGTCAGACTTTCGGGCCTCTGACTGGGACCAACGGCTTAACGGGGTTATAATGAATGGATCTAATACAATAATCGGTGTATGTCACCATCAGATACAAACCACATCAACTGTTGAAGATACAAAGGTGTTCCCCAAACATCGCCCTGTTTGCAGAAGCATACGAGGGTGACTGACCAATTTAAATTCCGCCATTAAAATTAAATATCTCCATTACAATTGATTGCTTCGTTGGTCGAGTGGTCGCGCCTGCTGAGCATGAGGTCCTGAGTTCAATTCCCGGGTCGAGCAAAGTGTTACTGGGTTTTTGCATCAGAAATATCTCAGTAGCAACCACGGAGTCTGGATTTGTGCCCGGTTGATGACAATAAACTCGCCCCCTATTACATGGGACTTAAGACATTACTAACCAAATGTGGGTGGACTATTAAGTACACCACTGCCGAACCCTATGGGGATTATGTTACACAATTTATTTTTTTACTAGCTGACCTACGCAACTTCGTCTGCGTCACATAAGAAAGAGACCGGATTAAGGAATATTTTTTTTTCCCATTTTTGCAACATTTTTCATTGATGCTCAGCTCCTTTGGGTCGTAGCGTAATGTTATATGGCCTATAGCCTTCCCCGATAAATGGGCTATCCAGCATTAAAATAATTTTTAATTTCGATCCAGTAGTTCCTGAGATTACCGCGTTCAACCAAACAAACTCTTCAGCTTTATAATATTAGTATAGATTAATCTTTTGTACCTTAAATATGGCCACACTTTTCCAACACGCACATGTATGCAGCACACATACTAGTATGTCAATCTGTCTAGGTGTCAACGATCCATTCACATATTTTTTTCCTTTGGTATCCCTTATAAAATTCCTCTATACTAACCCTATTCATTCCTAAAATATAGGGCATCAATATTATTATAACAAAGGTTCACGAACAAAATACCTAGACACGAGACTTAGTATGCCAGTTTCGACTAAAAAGACGATAAATCTTCGTTTCTTTCTTTGTTATTTTCACAGGACCCTTAGTATTTTCTGTTGTTAGTTTCTTAGAAATCTGTATCGCTAAAGTTTGTTCATAAAACAAATATCGAAGAAACATAAAAAGGCACTTCTTTGTGGACGGTACACTAATATGAAGAAGATATTTGTTTTGTACTTTTTGGAGAATAAGAAATGGATGAAAGGTTACGCTTTGGCTTACGTAAAAGTTTAACCAAAGAGATTTAAAACACATATAGAGAGGACATTGGGAATATTGTCATACAATAATTTTCATCCTGAATATTTTCGATTTTGACACACGAATGCTACCTGACAAGCGGGAGTATGACACAGATGACACTAGACAGAACGAATTGTTACTAAGTAGTAACAAGTTTTGGATTACGATTTTCTTCGTGGTGACCCGTCTATAGCTCGGAAATAGTTGAGTGTCTTTGTGTCATATGAATGCGACCTGACAAGGCGACGTATCGCACTGGACTGATCGACTTGTTACTAATTTGTAACAGGTTTTGGAATTATCAGTTTCTTGGTCTTGTCCCGTCTATAGCTAGTTATATTTGAATGTCTTTGAGTTAAACATTTTGTGAATAAACTAAGGTTTTCCTCAATACTTGAGGTTTCACATACCAAGGGGAAATTGTAAGGTCTCTTTTGATATGAAATATCGCGGTCGCCGCTAACAAAATATTGAAACAACAACAATTTTGTTAAATAAACAGATGAGTTCTAACAGATTTGTTCAACGTAAAATATCAATACGGGCCTAGTACTGATACCTACACTATTCGTTACGTGTGTGTTTGACCAACCAATCAAAAAACACCCTGTATTTTTTAAATCATTGTTGACAGGTTGATCAAGTGAAGTATTAATTGATAAATGCTTTTATAGTATACTTGCGCAGATACGTACGCAAGCGACGGTACGGAGCTGGTACATCCTCACAAAGAAAATTAAAAACATCTACTCACCAGAAATCCACGTCCCATTCCACCGTACAGGCGTCAGCTCCTCCGTCAACAGGTCCTGTATCCTGAGCCTCCTCCCCTTGACCCTGGGCCCTTCATCAGGCGGGGTCAGCAGGACCACTGACGTCACGATCAGCGCCAGCACCGCCACTATGACCAGCAGGGCGATGAGAATCCCGCGCCAGTTGCGCTGGTTCGGACCTCCGACAACCAACTTCTGAAAACAATGGGGATATGTTTAGATGGTTCTAGAGTGTGTGGTAGGTTGGTATTTAGTAATTATAGAACGACGAATATAATTTGACGTTATACAGGGTGCCATTCGACGCACAAAAGGTGACCACGTATTCAGTACATCATTCATATACATAGAAATTTTTCGTCGGTAATCCTTACTTAATATTATAAATGCGAAAGTAAGTTTGTTTGTTTGTTTGTTACCTTTTCACGCCTAAACCACTGAACCGATTATCCTGCAATTTTGCGTATACGTTTTCAGGTGTACAGAAACGGACTTAGGGTAACTTTCATCCCGAAAAAAGTTCTGTTCCCGAGGAAAACAACAATAACTTTCTTTTGATAATAGATGGCGCCACGTGTCTTTCGAATCTTGGTTGAATTATATTATTACAACCCGAATTGATTGTCAAATTCTAAATGAACGCGAGCGAAGCCGCGGGCAAAAGCTAATCAAAAAATAATTCAGTTGTAGATATTGCAATTCTGTAGAAAAACAAAAGTGCATGTTCAAAATGTATGGAACAGCTTTATTCTTTTCATTTATTTTTAAATTACCTACCGATGAAAAAAATACCGAATATGTCCCTCGTCGGTGTCCCTTCCACCCTGTATAAATGTTCACCACTATGTCATCATCTTCCTGCCCTTATCCCATGTTACTTGGGGTCGGCGCAACACGTTTTTTTCTTCCGTTCTCCTCTGTCAACCGTCACGCTATCATTTACTCCTTTATCTTTCATATCATTCCTCACACAATCCATCCATCGTGTCTTTGGTCTTTCTCTCCCTCTCCATTCATCAACGTTTATATTCATCACTCTTTTAGTCACATGCGATTCACCACTATATAATAAACTATATTCTAGCAAATAAAGAGGTCATTCATCATATTTAATGTGCAAAGTACAAGTACGGAATTATTGATCCCCTAACTAAACGGTACCCCTGGGTACACATTAAAGACGAGTAGTAGGCATGTAATGATAGTAGCAAGAGGCGTTCCGTGGTTTCTGCCTATTCCCTTGGGTACAAGCGGAAGTTTATATAAGTAGGTATGGGGTGTAAACGGACCCTTCACGAAGCCGACAACCAAGCTTTATGTACATTAAACTAAGTAACTCTACGCAAAAATTATTGCTGGAAAACGACTTTTTTTTGGGGTGAAAAGTCACGTTTTACAGTAGGACTCAATGCAACACACCCAAAATATTGTGCTGATGGATGGATTGAATAGTACGGGGGTCGTGGAGCTATTTAAAGTTTCAACATTAAAACCTTGTATTTAAAAAAAAACTTGTCGTGGTCGTGGAGGTGTTTAAAGTAAAAATCTTTCTTTAAAAACATGTATTTTAAAAAAAACTTGTGAAAAAGTTGGAACTTTGACCTCCAATATCTCCATAACTAGAAGGTTCCCAGGTATGGTCTAGAACAAAAAAAAATGATCGCAAAGACGGGTAGAACAAGTGCCTTTCGGCTCCGCTAAGGGTCTGTTTACACCCTTTATAAAAGTAATTTGCGGTAATCTACAGTAGTAGTACCTTAACTGATTGGGAATCTACCCTATCTAAGGCTCTTCTCTCTCTAAGCTTAGTAAACAGGAAACCAAAAATTATAGATTTGACATCAATCACAAAAACACCCTAGTACATTTTCGAACAAAGAATCATAACTGTCAAAAAAACCAAAATGGCGGCCACTGACATCGATAAGCCTCGATACGTCATTGCGATTCGTTGATAACTTGGAAAAGGGTTTTATATCGGCCGCTGTAGAACATGATGGATTAGCAGTGTCCAGGAATGATCAGCGGGATAACAGAACCATTTATATGGAGCAATGGACGCTTTGGATTCAGTTGAAGATTTGAGATAAAAAAGTAAGTATTAATATTGGGAAAGTTTTGTAAATACCTAAAGCTTCGAAAGTGATGAATGTCATGTTGGTTGTCGTGAAAAACCAAAGAGATTTAAAAGACTTGTAGAGCGGACTTTGGGAATATTTTCATACAACAATTTTGATCCCGAACATTTTCCATTTTGACACACGAATGCTACCTGACACGCGGGCGTATGACACTAGACAGAACGATTTGTTACTAAGTAGTAACAAGTATTGGGTTACATTTTTTTTGTCAAGTCCCGTCTATCACTCGTAAATATTTGAATGTTTTTGTGAAAAACTAAAGATTCCACATTTTGAAAAGTTATTAAGTAAATTATCTTTGGGAAGGAATATGAGACCAGTCCGCAGACATGAATTTTAACTTTTTTTGCACTTTTCATTTAGCTCACACGCAAACAAGCTAACTTAGTCCTGTCTACAGACAGAAATATGTCTCCATTCAAGTAAATCCCTTATAAGTGTAAGGTATAGTATAACCATTTTAAGAGTGCAGTTCAAGGTGGCGTTGCTTGTCAAGAAAATTTGCATGGACATGTCAAACTTGGTACATTTATTTTAGTTCTGTGTTTTCCTGCCTGCACACATAAGTTTGTTGAAGTATACACCTTACACTTGAAGTTTGACAGCTGGGGTCTAAAGTGCCTGCTAAACAAGTATTTATTTCTTAGCCTCATGGTTGGGAATCGCCGAATACAACGCAATAAGCACTGCCGTTCATCATCCGCTTAGACTTTTCCCACCTATATTGGGGTCGGCTTCCAGTCTAACCGGATGCAGCTAAATACCAGTAGTTTACATGAGCGACTGCCTATCTGACCTCCACAACACAGTTAGTACTGGGTAATAGGAAACCCCTTAGTAAGACTGGTTGTCAGACTTTTTGGGCCACTGACTACCTAACGACTGTCAAAGATCTACAAATGACACCCGGGACCAACGGCTTAACGTGCTTTCCGAGCCACGGAGGAAACACGGTATGTAATGGGTGGTCACCCATCCACAAACCAACCTAGGCAAGCACGATTTAACCTAAAGATCGACCCGAGCGGCTGTTATTTTGAGCTCCTCACTCAATAAGCACTGTCTTTGTTAGTATAAAAAGATACCTTTTACCTACCAGACAGATGACGTGATTATTTTCAGACTTTGACACAAGCGCTGCATTAAAGCCTAGAATATATTGAGCATACAGTAATTATTTTCACGCAGTAAAAGATTATGGAGCAAGAAGGCCATACGTATGAAAATGAAGAGCCTTCAGCAGCTCTAAATTATACGAAAAGAAGTACATAACTATCAAATTACCATATCTCTGTAACGCAGAGATCATTATAATTAACATTACATAACATAACTTCACGCCTGTACTCCTGTAGCCACGAGGAGTTAGGCAAAAATGTACCTAATATACACCGTGACTTTTTAGTCGTCTTACAAAGGTGGTCCACTCAATGTGCCCGACCTAAAATAGTTCTAGGCACGATTTTTTTTTCTTACCAACCATAACAGGTACAAAGAAAAATAAATAAACATTTAAAAAAATATGAAACATCCTGTTAATGATGTTTACGTGTCAAACGGGAGAATATACCTACCCAGCGCTCGAGTCCAGTAGATTATCGCTCACAACAGGGTGTTTTAACTACGTCATGCATCATAATATTGAATAATATTTTTATTTTTAAATTATTAAAATCTCATAAATACCTATTTTTTTTATAAAGGCTTAGTAGTATACACACACACACACATGAAATGGACACATGATATGGGCTGCCGTTGTAAGACGACTAAAAAGTCACGGTGTATAGTATCAGTTATGTTTTAAGCCCCATTTAATAGGGGCGAGCCTATTGTCATCAACTGGACACAAATCCACACGCCGTGGCTGCTACTGAGAAATTTCTTAGGAAAAACTCTAGTAACACTTTGCCTGTACAGTCACGAGCACCAATATGTATACACTTTCCTAAATATAAAAGCAATTTTCGGGAGAAATAACGATTGTAACTTAGAAATAGTAACTTTTTCTTAAAAACTATGGGTTCCAAAATACTATGTTCGTAACAACATGAAATTTTAATCAGAACAGTAGGAGAAGAAACAGTTTTAAAAGTTGTTATGTGTTTACATATTGGTGCTCGTGACTGTACAGATAATCGAATCGACTATCTCATGCCCAGCAATAGGTGGATTCCCAGCGAGTCACACCCAATCTTGTCACAGTGTGACTCGTTGGGTTTAATAAAAACCAGAATAATAAAATTGCAAACAGTGTGACTCGTTGGCAACCCTCCTTGAAAAAAGATTGCAACGAGTCACACTGATCAGTGCGTGACTCGAAGAGAGAAATAAACCCAATGAGACACACTGTGACACGATTGGGTGTGACTCGCTGGGAAACCCACCCAGAAATGTCGCTTGAGAACACCAGACCAATGAAACAGTCTGACAAATTATAATATGCGAAAGAACTTCGTAACCATCAAAATTAACATACTCGTATTTCTGAAACGCAGTGATCATCCATTAATTAAACAAACGAATAATACTCTCACACTGTAAGATATGAGGCGCACTACCATTTCCCCGCCAAAATGTCGGCCATTACACCAAGTTAGTGTTGTACCTACGATAACGGTTTCGTAGGGAGGTACTTATTTAGTTTTTTATGGTTCGCCCATAGACAATTTGTTTTAACGCTACGTTACTTTTAAAAGGCTATCTTGGAGGCAAGGTGGAGCGGGAAACGCACCTGTTAAGTGGGTTGTTTCAGATGAAATATATGTTTTGTTGTTTTTCCAAGATTCTGCCATTTTTTCAGCTTTTACCAAGGTTTTAAGATGACGCGCTCGAGGCTAAATAATAACAGCCGCTCGGGTCGATCTCCAGGTTAAAACGAGCTTGCCTGGATTGGTCCGTGGATGGGTGACCACCCATTACATACCAAGTTTCCTCTGTGCCTCGGAAAGCACGTTAAGCCATTGTTCCCGGTTGTCATTTGTAGAACTTTGAGAGTCGGTACAAGCCAGTGGCCCGAAAGTCTAACAACCAGTATTACCAACGGGTATCGTATTACTTAGTACTAACTGGGTTGTGGAGGTCAGATAGGCAGTCGCTTCATGTAAAATATAGGTATTCAGCTGCATCCGGTTAGACTGGAAGCCGACCCCAACATAGTTGGGAAAAGGCTAGGCAGATGATGATGAACAAGGTTTTAAAATCCCTATACAACATCTCTCATCTAACATCTATCATCATCAGGTGAACGCAGTTTATGCTGAAAATAATATACTCAACAATCCCTCACCCCTGGAAACGACTACGCTGGCGTCTGATCTAGGACTGTTAACACAACAATAAAAGACAAAAGATAAAAGTCTATCTTTCATAAACATTTCTATTTTAAAAACGACAAAATGCTTTGCTTTCGTCATCAATCACAAACAGTACGAAATATGAAGGCGGTGTCGCAAAATGACCACTTCTCAAAATGACTACAAGTAACAAAAGGTCCCTATCTCAAACGGGCATTAATTCCTTTCATCAGTAAAAAAACTGGTCAAGAACCATGAGGTGTATAACACAGAGAGGTACTGTATTTCCTGTGCGTGTCGCAATTAAAATAGTTATCTTTCGTTCTTTACTTGACATTGACAGAGACCACTTAGGATGTTGTTATGCCCACTTTGACCAACTTCTAAAACACAAGTGACACAGTTAATCCACTCTTTATGTGTCAATCAGTTTGATACCTGTACTTAATCACTTGACCTCGTACCAGGAGGACATGAGAGTATAAGAGTTAAGATCTAAGTTTGTAGTAGGTAACTTAGGTTTTATATCCCGGTGTAAACCTTAGCGAACTTCTTACGAATTACAGAATAGGGAAAGATGGAAATTGAAGTCTGGCGGATAATCCTTTGAGCTTTTCAATTAAACTTCTAAATGGTTTCTGATTAGATTAAATTGATTGTAAACGAAGGTCAAAAGGATTAGGATTTTGTGTGGAGTAAAAAACTTGATGCTTGCACTAAAAGAACATAAAAATATGATTTTATATATTTGTGGATTAGAATTGGATATTTAAGGGGAGTTTTCGATAAGTCCCATGTAATAGAGAGCGCACATATTGCCATCAATCGGGCGCAAATCTATACTCCGTGGCTGCTACTGAGAAATTTCTGATGGAAAAACCCAATAACAATTTGCCCGACCCGGGATTCGAACCCAGGACCTCATTCTCAGCAGTCGCGATTGCAACCACTCGACCAACGAGGAAGTCCACACAATTTATATTAAACCAAAAATGCTTCTGCAAATTCGAGATTGAAATTTCACGAGAAATAACGATTGTAACTTGGAGATAGGATTTTTTTCATAAAAATATGAATCCCAGAATAACTTTTGTTCGTAACAAAATGATATTTTAATCAGAGCAGTAGAAGAAAACCACTTTTAAAAGTTGTTAAGTGTTTACATATTGGTGTCCGTGACTTTATACTGATACTGATACTGATACTGCCAGCCTGCGTCATCCCACTGCTGGGCAAAGGCCTCTCCCCATGACTTCCAGTTGTTTCGATCCAGGGCTAATGTGGGCCACTGATCGTTGGTTCTGTCCAGCTCGTCCCACCATCTTCTACGAGGTCTGCCGCGACGCCAAAATAACCACTTTCTGGAGCCCTGACACAGCCTGAAGACTGTATACATTCCAAGAAAAATTTTGAGCTCTAAGTAAGATATTGCCAGCCTCAAAAATACTATCCGTGCAAGCAAGGGAAGCGCTAAAAATACGTCCGGATGATACTTTAATCTTTTCAATTAAACTTCTTAAGGGTTTTCGGATTAAAGCGCGTAATCTGTGGGATGATTGTGAGAAGATTGAGTGTCTTACAAGTTGATTCTTTGTCTCTTCCTTTCTCACTTAAAATGGAGGTTTTACTGTTTTTATTGGTTGATCTATAATAGCCTATAGTCCTTGGTCGGGAAAAATACTGGTGTTATCTATCTACACATATAATAAAATTGTAACAGGCCGATGTCTGTACAAAGAAGATATCGGAAAAAAAATATATATGGGGGTCTATATTCTAATACTTTTTTTTTTGTTCCTCTAGGAACACAAGCCAAAACAACAGTTTTTAGAATTTTTGTCTGTCTGACTTTTTGTCTGTATGTTTGTACGTGCATCACGCAAAAATTACTACATGGATTTGAACGCAGAAAAGTAGAAGGATCAGAAAAATAGGTACAAAGGTGATTTCCCAAGTGTTCAGGTGTTTCTTCACGAAGAAATACTAGCCCAAAGTTTCACTAATTCTGTAGCTATCTAAAATCTAGATTACAGCTTCCACTCTGCTTATCTCAAGCGGTAACGGCGGGAACATTAAACGTCATTAAGACGTTACGTCATAGTTATGACGTTATAAGACGTCGTTAGCTACACCACATGTACGAGTATTCAGTGTGAGGAAAATTGCTGTAATGACTCGTCTACACAATTGCCCATGTTGGCTTAATGTAACAGCGAATAGGAAAGATGGAACGGCATGAAGATATTATATCTATCGTTAAAGAGGACTGCAAGACAATTTAAAAAAAATATCATTTGGTAATATTTATTAATTTTAAAAGCTACGAATAGAATAATTAAAAATAAATATTTATAGGAATTGGAAGAGGCCTTTGCCCAGCAGTAGGATAACACAGGCACACTAAAAAAATAGTTACAAATAAAAGACAGTTTAAAACCATTCTTATATGTCTCAACGCGCACGCAAACTTACTCAAAATTCGTGTAAGAGAGAAACTAGAGGGACACCACCAGCCCGATATACAATACTGGGTTGTTGTGTTATAGGTAACTCATGAGGGGAGGGACATAACCCCTGTCTCTCTAAATATATAAAAGCAGCATGTGACACTCACACGCCATAATGTCCAAAATTCCAAACAACTATTACAAACTACTTCCATAACTTTTAAAAATCTTATCCACGTAAAGCGCTTGGAGCTTCCTCACTATTATTTCAAAGTGTGGGATATGTCTCATCCTTCCTTATGGCCATAAGGAGGGGGATATGGATAAATTATACCAGGCGAGCAGCATCGGGGTAATTTTTCTTTAGCTTCCAAGCTTGAAACTTTTCTTGAGATATTTACTAAATTACGGGTATAAGCGGGTAACGAGATCGGCTAATGGGTATCTCTGAGTCCCTGGTGTCTTGTGTGCAAATTAGGTACTTTATCTACCTATAGTTGTGTGCCTTCTGACTTCGTTCATCTATACTTATAATGAAATTGTAACAGGCCGATGTATTCATTGAAGATATTGAAAAATATATATAGAGAGGGATCTTTATTAGAGCAACAGTATGAATTTGTGCTGCCTAAGCCTTCGCGGATAAGATGTAAGCTTTACAACTTAGTTTTTATAAACCACAGATCCTATTTCATCCACATAACACCTAAACCACCCACTTAGCCCACTATACCTGTCACCTGACAATCCACAGCCACGTAACCACGTAGGTAGGTATAAAAACATCCATGCTAAGCTGATTACTAGCAAAAACATCACATATCCAATCTTTGTGGAACTTATCCGTACAGCGTGGCTGTTCCAATCCGTATTTACTTTATTATATTAGTAGGCTTTCGAGTGTTGTATAGGCAAATTGTTGTTATGACTTGATTGTATGTATCTATCATATGTATATCTTCAGCTTAAGCCGCGCTTGCCTGGTTCGGTTGGATCATTGACCACCATTACATATCAAGTTTCCTACGTGCCTCGGAAAGCACTTTAAGCTGTTGGTCCCGGCTGCCATTTGTAGACCTTTGACAGTCGTTACAGGTTGTCCGTAGCCCAAAAGCCTGACAACTAGTCTTTCCTAGGGGTATCGTACTACCCAGTACTAACTGGGTTGTGGAGGTCAGATAGGAAGTCGCTACATATAAAATACTGGTATTCTGCGGCATCCAGTAACACTGGAAGCTGACCCCAACATAGTTGGTAAAAGGCTAGGCCTATGATGAGTAGGCTAATACACTAACTTCTTCTTCTCGGATCAATGATTCAGATTTTTACCGACAAGTATGCAGCGACCTGAACAGCTCTGTCGTTTGCCTCATTCAAGTCCTGGAGGGTGTAATTAGTTGTGCACGACCGCAGGGGAGAAGGCGTGACATAAAGGTGGGGCCAGACCTGGCGAATGCGCCGCGTGCGGTTACAGCTTACATTTGGTGCGCCGCTCTAGTGCAACCCTAGCAAAGCTCGAGAACTATGAGCCTCAGTTGTTTATTTATTTGCTTCCGAAGATGTCGGACCATACGACTGCCGTTAGCATAATTGGGCGGGGCGAGAGAGGTGCATCGCGGGCGGCACGCGCGCACCTCCTGTGCCGCTCGAGTACGGCGCGTAGCTTGCGCGCGAGCGGCGCGCGTACGGCGCAGGGGCTGCGTACGAACATGAAATGCACGCGCGCAGTTCGCAAGCGGCTCGCGGGCAGCGCATTCGCCAGGTCTGGACGCACCTTTATCGTGTGTTTGGCTTCAAACTCATTACACTAAGTCAATATGTTAACTATGTCCTAGTGTCGGTGATATTCAATTCCAATTGATGTTGACAATATTAATATTCATTCGGCTTTGATTAGCAGCCTTAATTGATTTCAGCTGTGTCCACTTCACTGTAATCGTTATCATACCTTAATTAAATATACTAAATAGTAGGTTATTAACTGATTATGATTCCATTTTGTGATAAGTACAATATGATCTAAAAAAAATTGTAATAGACAATAATTTGTAGTAGTAACAAAATATGCATTACCTACTTATTAGTGTAGAATATGGTTTGTGCACACTACCAACTTTTACATCTGGTAACACTAACACCGGTATATTATGCAAATAAATGATTGTATTCCAACTTGTAAACTGTTTTTTTCGGATTGGTAATCATCAAATTTTAATGATCCCTCCCGCTCTGGTTTGAGTGGAAGAGAGTGTCTGACTTTTACTGACTAAAACCCATTCATGTTCCTTCTGAGCCCTTTGTATTCCACGGCCGAGGTATCTCTTTCAAACAGTCCCGCAGCCCCGGCAGGCGGAACCCTTCCTGGTTCTTTCGCGGTGGAACACGAACGCGCCGTCGACACAGCCTGTCGTCACAAGACGGCCGCTCTTTTTTTTTACTTTTTTGCGTTTCATAACATCCGTTACTAGAAAAACAGAAACCAACATTAAGACGCCTAGTTTTTTTCCACTAGCCAAAAAACCTTCGCTAATAGCATGATCACGCAGAAAATATCTCATACATTTTTAATACCCAAGAAACTTCCTTAATTTCAAATCAATAGAACCCCACGGGCTCCTAGCTTGGTTATAAAATTTAGCGTAGTCACGTTGCTGTAATAACGGTTTTCAGCGTCGATGTAAAATGATCAATTGCTTTGGACAGCGGTCCGGCACGTACAACGCGGTCGCACGTACGCGGCGGGTACCTATTCACGTACCTAGGCGTTTACAGGGTTAGCTGTCACGTGATAGTGGAAACAGAAGGCAAGCGATTAGTGATTCAAAAAAAGAATAGGACGAAAAGACCTCTTCTCCATAACCACTCTGGAACAGCTGTATTGTTTATCGGTGTCCGCCGCAACTCAGCGTCCAAAGCGCGTATTTTGCGTACGTGTGATAGTCTCGTTAGCATGAGGTCCTGGGTCCGATTCCCAGGTCGGGCAAGGTATTATTGAGTTTTTCGATTAGAAATTTCTCAGTAGCAGCCATGAAGTCTGGATTTGTGCCCACTCGATGGCATTAGGCTCGCCCTCTATTACATGGGACTTAAACATAATCCGGTTCCGTACATACCATCGTGGTAGGCGAGCTCCCTTTAATTTTTTAATAATTAATTTACGCTTCACGTCCGTCTTTGGGTCACCGACTTACTTATGTGTACCAAATTTCAACTCAATTGAATTTCAAACCAGTTCCCCCCAACCGATTGAGCTGAAATTTTGCACACACCTTTGGTTCTGGTTACAATACTTTTTTATTAAAGGCATGTGTTGCACCAGCGGCCAGAATCATCTTCTCACGACAGAACTCCTCAACGGTTAAAAACCAGGACACACAATTTTGTATAGGTATGCGTTCAATTTTGATAGACAATCCTAATTTTGCTCTTTACATTTTAAAAAAGGAGCTCGTGGCTAAATAATAACAGTCGCTCGGGTCGATCTTTAGGTCAAGCTGTGCTTGCCTAGGTTGGTCTGGATGGGTGACCACCCAATACATACCGAGTTTCCTCCGTGCCTCGGAAAGCACGTTAAGCCGTTGGTCCCGGGTGTCATTTGTAGATCTTTGACAGTCGTTAGGTAGTCAGTGGCCCAAAATGTCTGACAACCAGTCTTACCAAGGGGTATCGTATTACCCAGTACTAACTGGGTTGTGGAGGTCAGATAGGCAGTCGCTCCATGTAAAATACTGGTATTCAGCTGCATCCGGTTAGACTGGAAGCCGACCCCAATATAGTTGGGACTAGGGAGATGATGACATTTAAAAAAAAAGCCTGATTAAAAAAAAAGGCAGTTTATTAAATTTTTCCTCGAGTATGCCTTCTTTTCTTACCTACCTATTCTACAAGACTACCAGGGCAATAGATTTAGGGATAATAGCAAGTAATCTGTAACGTGAATCTAGGTTCAAAGAGAGTGATGAGCCTGAGATGGCTAAAATATGTACCAGGGCGATATGAATGGATAGGCTGATTTATTTCGAAGGATGGATGAAAGATGACCCCCTATTTGTAAGAGAATATATGTATGGTCATATTATCAAATTATTCATAATTTTTGGATGATGTACGGCTTACAGTACAACAGTTCATACTAATTATGTTTAGTTTATAAAATGATGCCAAATGACTGCCTCTTTGGTCTAGTGGTCGCAATCGCGACTGCTGAGCACGAGGTCTTGGAGTCGTTTTCCGGGTCGGCAAAGTGTTACTGGGTTTTTCCATCACGAATTTCTCAGTTGCAGCCGCGGAGTCTGGATTTACACCCAGTTGATGGCAATAGGCTCGCCCACTATTACATGGAACTAAGACACCTTTTGACCGCCATAGCATAAATGCACGCGCGTGCCCTCCACGCCAAGCCAGAATGTCACGTATATGTGACTATGGCGGTCAAAAGGTTAACTGGCGAAACGTGGGTGTACAATCAGGTACACCTTGCCTAACTCTTCGGGAATAACAGGCGTGATGTTACGATTTATGTTTATAAAAAATATATTATTAAACGTTTGTGTTTTATAGGATCGCCCTTCTTTTATCTTATTTTTTTTGTAATTAGCTTCTCTGGCTAAAACTGCATGGTTACAGAAAGTAGGAACTTCAACCTGGCCTTTGGGAAATTAAGTCTTTTCCCCTAACACTTAGGCTGTGCACCGCTACGTGGAAACTGGCGGCAAAATTCCGTATTAGTTGAATGGTCTAGCTAGAATCTTGTTTCACAGATAAACTTTACAAATATTTTATGGTATAAAATGGATAAATGGTAAAACCTTCAGTTACACGTTGTTAGCTACTGATATCTTATTATATGTTGTGGCATTAAAACGAGACAATTCTGTAAGATCAGCAATTTTGATACAAGTGGGGAAACTTTGTCATTGCAGCTGAGGCGGAATTCACAATTCAGTTACGAAAGAAAATAAAATAATGAAAAATATTTTTATCTTTAATCGTTATGAAACTATGATTTAATTTGTTTTTTTCCCCGCGCTGGTATGAAGCCGCAAAAAATTCAAATTTACTTAAATTTTTGCCAGTTAGAAAATTTAAACCAGTTTTCGAGGAAAAAAAGTATTGAAAAATCATTTTCGTTTTACCCAAAAAAGACGACTCCTACAACACCAAACATCAGTCAATTCGACTCAACATTCCCAAATGACTTCCTGGTCCTTTCGACCCCCATTACGAAGACAAAAGCCCCCATTCCTAACTCCAGGTGTCATGTAACTGAATCGATCCAATCACCTCTTAGGGACGGTCGACTGACGATTATCTGGCAAATTGTTCGAGCATAGATACATACCAGGGTATCAGAGACTTGTAGAGATAAGGTTCTTGTTGGGGTGTGTTTGAAGGTGTGGCAAGTTTCCACAACTATTTAGAAGGTTTGTGTTGCATCTTTAAGATACAGGGTAAATGTTGTGAGTAAAGGCTGGTACCTCTACGTTAGTAAGTCAGGTTTTTGAAAAATGCTATAACATTTAGCTTGGATAATGTCAATTTACGTTTGATTTTTATGATGATGCCAATGGATGCAGTTTTCGTATAAGAATTGTAAAAAAATCTGGACCAACTGAAGGCAATGAGGAAAAGCCACAAATCCTCAAAAATTCTTTCTTTCTGAGCTCGCATCTCAAATATTAGCCCGGTTTAATAGCGCAGTTTAACATACTTCAGCCAGTTGTTATGTTTCTGAAATAAAAAGTCATTAACAGGACACAATTCCGAAATTGAAAGAAAGAAATTATATATTTGGCACAAGCCAAATTGAGTTATAGGTACCTAAAAACTTCCTAGGGAAGAACTTTTACTTTACTTTACGGAACTAACTACGATATAATAACATTTTCCATTGGTTCAAGCTGTATTGATAATACCAGGGTATCATATAGTCCCAGGCAGCTCAAATTGAGTTATAGGTACCTAAGAACTTCCTAGGGAAGACCTTTTACTTTACTTTACGGAACTAACTATGATATAATAACATTTTCCAGTGGTTCAAGCTGTATTGATAATACTAGGGTATCATATAGTCCCAAGCAGCTCAAATTGAGTTATAGGTACCCAAGAACTTCCTAGGGAAGACCTTTTACTTTACTTTACGGAACTAACTACGATATAATAACATTTTCCAGTGGTTCAAGCTGTATTGATAATACCAGGGTATCATATAGTCCCAAGCAGCTCAAGGCTGCTTTCTCACACAGATAATGAACAACTATTAATTATTATGCTAGCTCACTCCTCGTTAGCGGTTCCGAACCATTAGGTTAAGGCTTCACGAGGTTTTCCTTTGCCGTAAGTAAGGCTAAGATTAATTACAAGAAAGAAACTTTGGATACTAAGAATATCTGGTTTTGAATTTGCTTAGTGAGCAGAAAGTTTTCAGGCCGAAATTACTTCAGATCATCAAATCGTCATTATCAATGACATTTGAAGTACTTTCAGCCCAGTGATATGAAGAAGTCTATACTTAGCAGTCCACTGCTGGACTCATTCCTCTCGAATCATCATCATTTTCATCTAAAAAACGCAAAGTGCGAAGAAAATGATTGAAGTTCATTTTCTTTACATTCCAACTTTAAATAAAAGTTTGTACGCAGATAAGTTTATCATATTATTTAAGAACATAGACATTTTTATATGTTTTTCTGTATTTTTTTCCCCTAAGTTTTAGAATCCTTATTTTTCGGGATAAGCCCTTATATTTAAAACAATTTCTTTGAAAGTTATAAAAAAAAATTGTTTCAGAGCCTCCTAACAAGCCCTTTTATTTGTTATATCACACTGTAAAACTAGTAAAACCTTTTTTGTTATTTTTCTCGATCTTCCCCAAGAGTGACCTCAATTTTCAAAATTCAGTTCTTTACGTTAAATTACCGTTTCTGGGTCACATAAATGCATAATGTGTTCTAAATTTCAACTTCATCGCTCCAGTAGATTCAGAGCAAAATAGATAGCCACACGAGGGTTCCGTCTCATATAAGAGTTCTGTTTTTCATTACGGAACCCTAAAAAGGCATCTTAATTTTCCTGACTTCATCTAATGTTAATTGGGGTCGGCGCAACACGTTTTTTTCCTCCATTCTGAGTCAAAGGTAACGCTGTCATTTACTTATTTGCTTAGTGTTAGTCCTTCACGCTGTACCCGCTTTTTATTGACATAACCATACATAATAAAGATCCAGATACCCAATTACCTACCCATAACCATATCGAATCGTCACCCCTAAACATAACACGAAAAACGAAATCAGTCTCAATAGGCCGTAACTGACTCCCTGGCCTTAATAGCCACTCTGGGCGTTAATGGGCCGTTATCTTAACAAGTGCCTACTCGGGTGACAACCTATTACATCCCTTCGGTTTATCTTGCCCTGGTCCTTAGAGTTGAGAGGCAAATGTGAAAGATTTTGTATCAAAAGGCCCGATCTAATGAGGGATTGTATCTTGTTTCAAAAGTTTTTCGGGCTTGAAAATTATATCTTTTACGTACGGTTTCTTTTTTTAAGAATTTCTACAGACAGCATAAAATAGAGATGTTACTGCGATACAAGATACTAGGAGTTCATAAGTTAGAGAAGTTCGTGACTTAGTTTGATGTTTTTGGAACAAAAACTCTGAACTTAATTTAACTTAGATTAGATTAGGAAACTTGAAACAATAACATTTCTGTTTGAAAGTTCTGTAGATTACAAATCTAGTTCTTTAAAGTTTTCCTTTAAAAATTAAGGTAACTATGCCAAAAGTACGCTACAATTGTACCAGAGCACCAGACCAATGAACTCAGAGCCTGTAGCTAACAAGCTATATCACGGAGATTCAGAGATTTAATTACTTAACTGCTGCGCGCAAAACTCAAGGGATATGAATTAATAACTGTCCGTAACTAAACCTATATGGAGTATCCTGTACTACAGCTAAGTGATGGAATCATTTATTCATACAGAGTAGCAAGAATGATCTTGTAATACAAATTACTTAGAAACTCATATAGCAACATACTGGAAGCAGGGATTTTCAATTCAGTGCATATCCAAGGTTAAAATGGTAATTCTGTTAATCATAGAAGACTTCAAGCAAATGTTGCTTCGCTTAATACAAATTAGTCCCAAAAAACGAGACAATTCTACGTATATAAGATCAGCTATACATTTTGATACAAGTGGGGAAACTTTTTCATTGCAGCTGAGGCGGAATTCACAATTCACTTACTAAGAGGAAAGATTTGCATTTTTGTGTGTGTGTATGTTTGTAATGAATAAACTCAAAAACTACTCTGCCGATTTCAATTTTTTTTTTACCATTATAAAGCTACATTATCCCTGAGTAACATAGGCTATATTTTATCCCAAAATGTTTAAAAAATAAATGTCCGGCCGTGCAAAGCCGAGACGGGTCGCTAGTACTATTATTAAGAGGAAAAATTTGTATTTTTGCAAACTCCTTTCTGGTTTACCTAAAGACAGAACACAAGGACACTGTGAACACTGAGCATATTTAGGTTCTCAAACATCAAAATTTGAAACTTAATTGATTCCGGTAGTAACAGAAATTACGAATTGCATAAACCACTTCCATGGTTTAGAAAAGATAAGGAAAGATAGCCACTTAACAAACCGCTACCATTTCGTTTTACTACCAGGAGACCATAAAAGATTGAGAGCATAAAATCAGTTTATCCTTTACCAAAACGCACCACTTCCTTATGAAAATAAACAGACAGCGACTTCCCTTCTAACGATAAACATTTACCGAAGCCTTAAGTAATTTAACGTTGTTAAGCAATACAGAGCAATACGTACAAAAGTTGGTTATAGCACCGATTTCTACGTGGCATCGTAAAGGAAACACTATAGCTCGTTCGCAGGGCAATTTCCCCCAATCTACCGTTCTAGTATCGCTGTTGACACAAACATTGGTTACGAGATGAAAACATCCTGCGAGTTTTGACGCCCTGGTACACCTATGAACAGTTTAGTAGTGGACAAGCGTTATTTTTATTACTACACAATTATTATTTGACATACATTTTGAATTCTGGCAAAAATAGCCGTTTCGGTATAACATCTTTTTTATTATATTTGGTCCTGGGGTACGCATTTCTTTTTTGAACATGACGTAAGATATTCAAACGCTCGTTCACGGATGCTTCACCTCCAATAAAAGACCCCAAAGCGTAACAATTCTTCGAAATAATATGATTATGAGTGCGGAAGTGAGCATATCTGTCTGTATGGCAGGTTTTGTCGGTGATACGACCGACTTGAATGTATTCGCAGAGCGTAGGTTTATCGGAAAAGGAACAAGGATTTGAACCGGAAAAATTATACGCAAAGAAAGATGCGGGGCGTGGGGGCTTACACAATTGCTAGACCGTAACATTACAAAAAGTACCAAATAGGACTCAATCTCAAAGCATTTATTGAATGTCAAAAACAAAAAGATGAAGCTACACTCCCTGTCACAAAATATAATAACTTGTGAAAGTACCATCCCAAAGCGAAGATCACTTTGACCCTCCCCAAACACCATCCATCTTCATATTGACACCAAACACAGGCGACCACTAACCGTAACCGTAGGGCAGCTAAAATGCACACTTCCGCCAATTTATCCAATTCACGTGACTAAAGAAAATAAATAGACTATGATTATCCGTATGTTAGGCCGGTTGGTTTACTAGTCGCAAGCGCGACTGTTGGGCATGAGGTCCTGAGTGCGATTTCCTAAATGGGAAGTCTTATTAGGTTTTTCTCTTAGGAATTTCTATCCCAGGAGCTCGTAGCTAAATAAAAACAGGCACTCGGGTCGATCTTTAGGTTAAGCTGTGCTTGCCTAGGTTGGTCTGGGGATGGGTGACCACCCATTACATACCGAGTTTCGCCTCGGCAAGCACGTAAAGCCGTCCCGGCTGTCATTTGTAGATCTTTGACATTCGTTGCCCGTCGTGGCCCAAAAAGACTGACAATCAGTCTTACCAAGGGGTATCGTATTACCTAGTACTAACTGGGTTGTGGAGGTCAGATAGGCATGTAATGTCGCTCCATGTAAAATACTGGTATTCAGCTGCATCCGGTTAGACTGGAAGCCGACCACAACGTAGTTGGGAAAAGGCTAGCAGATGATGAAGAAAATTTGAATTTTACGGGCTACCCAGGCGCTTCTTCCTTAAACGAAATGTGGCTGTTCACCTCTGCCTAACCCTTCGATAATTACATGCGTGATGTTATGTCAAGTGCCGGTTCTATCGCGTCTTAGGTCTACAACTACATTGCCTAATCGAAACAAACTATATAACCTTTCGTTTTCCTTTTGTAATTTCGTTTAATTGTGAAACAGTAGCTATGAATATGTGGGTGTTACTGTTCGTCCTGTGTGCCTTTGGAGTATATGGAAAGCTGATCGAAGATGCCGATGAGGGGTCCTCGGGTATGTCGACTTTTTTTTTATAGAAAAAGAGGAATTGAAGATAAGTTAGAAAAGAGTAAAAAAAAAATTGACGGAGTCTGGATTTGTACCTGGTTCATGGCAATAGGCTCGCCCCCTTTTACATGAGACTTAAGAGCGTTAATGACTTACGGCATTTCATACAAACTTTCAAGTCCTTTTTTTTCGAAATGACTGCACCGATTTTAATGAAACTTCATACGCATAAGCAGGATGGATACATAAGTCTAAAAAATTGTCAAAGAACTTTTCGCTGTAACCTATTTTCCGAAAATGTTCTTTGATAACTTTTTAGACCTATGTATCTTGCAAGCGTATAAAGTTTTATTAAAATCGTTTCAGTCATTTCGAAAAAAAAGGACTTGAAAGTTTGTATGAAATGCCGTAAGTCGTAAACGCTCTTAAACATAACTGGTGAAATGTGGATGTACTATTAGGTTTATGTATTTCAATTTATGTTAATAAAATGATATTTTTCTTGTTTATTTTTTTGTACTCTATCACTATGCTGTCCTATTTGACCCCAAGGTTGACTGGTAGAGAATGCCTTGTGGCATTAAGTCCGCCTATGTACCACTTTTGTACATGAAGTTTAAATAAATAAATAAATAAATACACCTCTGCGTAACTCTTCGGGGATTATAGACGAGATGTTATGTTATCTAAAGCAATCACAAATGGCGATAGACGGCGGCGACCTCTCACGTCCGGCCCTGGTTCAAGCCATGGTCCGGAGCGAGAGGGAAGCCGTCACCTCCTTCTGCGAAGCAGTCATGCTAGCGAAGGAGACGGCGGGACGTGAGAGGGAATGGATCTCACGTCCCAGCCGCCGCGGGAGACGCCCCGGGCATCCCGGCCACCTTAGGCGCGGGCCTGTGGACGGTCAGTAATGGGCTAGCTCACCGTCCGTCCATCTTATGACGACAGGCCGTGTCGACGGCGTGTTCGTGTTCCACGCGCGCCTCAAAGAGATGTCAGTAAAAAGGAAGGGGCCCGCAAGAGCCGATGCCTGCCGGGGCTGCGGGACTATTCGAAAGAGATACCGCGGCCCTGGAACACAAAGGGCAAAGAAGGAACATGGATGGGTTTTAGTCAGTAAAAGTCTGACACTCCCTTCCACTCCGCCCATTTCCGGGTCATTTGATGATTTCCCAACCAAAAACAATTGCAAATGGTAACAGAATTATTTTAAGAAAGGCTTTGATTATTGGTTTCAATTTGCGTGTGTTTTATGTTTATAAATCTGTTGTAAGCAAAAGCATTGTTGAATTTTAAATATCGTGACGTAATTTCATGTTAGGATTAAAGGCACTTGCACGGACGGGTGACGTGAAGGTAACGCAAATTGTTATGTACGAAACGAGTAGTTTCAAACTTAAAACCCGCCATATTTAATGTTACTCTAGCTGTTGCCGGCGACTTTCGTCCGCGTGAAATTATTATAAAAAATTTACTTCCCTGTTTGAATCGGATTTTATTAACAATTTCGAGAGTTTTAATGTTTTTGCACGGAATCCGATTACTTTTTCTAAAATAAAAGCCTAAACCCTAAGTTACTGCTTATAACATCAGCTATCTGCCAGTAAAACTCCTGTCAAAATCGGTCCAGCCGTTTCGGAGATAAGCCGGAAAAAACAGACAGACAGACAGACCAACATACAAACAAAAAATATTATTAGTACTGTATACATTTCATAATTTATGCATTCAGTCAAAGTTGTTATTATGAAATTACAAAAAAACACTTCAATTTGATTTATTTGTATAGATGCATAGATTTGCTTCGCATAAACTCGTACGTGCTAGTTTCAGAGGCCTCCTTTCTATAAGAAATTAATTAAGGAGTATGCCGTTATCGACACTAGCATATGGCAGGTCGCTTTTTCGCACACATCCTCCAAAAGAAGGAAGTATTTTGCCTGAGGATCATACATGGTGTAAACAGACCCTTCACGAATCCGACAACCAAGCATTCTGTACATCAAACTAAGTAACTTTACGTAAAAATTATTGCTGGGAAACGACTTTTTTTTTGGGGTAAAATCATGTTTTACGGTAGAACTCAATGTAACGTACTCAAAGCATTGTGCTGATGGATGGATTGAGTAGTAAACGGGTCATGGAGTTAATTAAAGAAAAATTAAAACCTTCAAAAGTGGTTTTTTAGTTTTTTTTTTCACTTTGACCTCCAATATCTCCGTAACTAAAAGTTTCCCAGGTATGGTCTATAACAAAAAAATGATTGCAATGACGGGGAGAACAAATGCCTTTCGGCTTCGTTAAGGGTCTTTTTACACCCTTTATATTAGCCCTTAAAACATCTAATATTGCTCCCATAAAGTATTATAAGATTCTAGAATCTTGTAATACTTCAGTCAATAATATCGGCTAGCTCAGGTACCGTGTTTAGCTGCACAATGTCGCAGAAAGTTTGCAATAACATAACGTATTGTGAAAACAAACGCTAGATTTTAACGTCGCCTCATATTTGTTTTGTTTCTTTGTTGAGGTTAGTCGCAAGTATCCGACTGGATTCAATTTTTTGTGGTCTATCTTGACTTTGGGGACTACCGATCTGTACTAAGCTTTATGGTAGGGATGCAACGATAATCGTAAACCGCAGGTTATCGTAAGTTTTGACGATCATCCGTATCGTAAAAAGTATTACGGGGCACATGACGTTGAACCAATCAGCGCGCGAGGTGCGTTCCGTCGCATGCCATTTTACAATTTCACGGTTTCACTTCGATAGATTATAACCTAACGGTTTTTACAATTTGACCTTGACAGATATAAGAAAAAGACTGAAACCAGATAATTTAAAAAAATTATGTTTTCTTAATAAGAATCTAAAAGAAATTGATTTTAATTATAACATTTAGGCGGTAAATTATCTTTAAAATTTAAATAAATGTAGATTTTACTGAATTGTTTTGTTTTATTAAATGCAAATAAAATAATCGTAATGCATTCGTTATAGTATTCGCTATTAAGATGCATTCGTCATTCGTATCGGTATCGTAATAGACATTGTTGCATCCCTACTTTTTGTTAATATTTAAACATTTCGGTTAATATTTTTTGCGCCCTTTATTAGTTGTGGTACTTCCCTTATATGAAAAATATTTTCAAATGATTTCTGTTCCTTAATTTAAATTCTAATAGAGATTATATGGATATTGCGACAAATGTGCATATATAAAAAAATCCGCTTTATTATATGACGTAATTTTGCAGCTATTTAGAACACCTTTGTTACCAGATATGTGCCAAATCCACTACGGCCGACTATTTATAATAGGTATCGAATTATTGTACTATTTTTTTTCCTAGCCTGCACTGTTCCACTCCTGGGTAATGGCCTCCCTCCACTCTTTCCTTTTTCTTGTATTCTAAAGAGTTTATAAAAAAGAATAAATATTCATTAAGCCGCGTTGACACGATGAGAGTATGCTCGGACCGAGTGGACTCGTAAACCTACTCGGATGCAACTCGTATTGTGGCAACCCATAATCCGAGCACACTCGAATGGATTGGTGTGGGTTGCCACAATACGAGTAGCGTTCGAGTAGGTATCCGAGTTCACTCGGTCCGAGCATACTCTGATCGTGTCAACGCGTCTATATAAATGGCTGTCGAAACTCATTCTTCAAAGAGAACTTTAGAACTTGTAAGGTAGTCAAAAACTTTCTAAAGACTGACGAGTTCTCACAATGCTCTAGTTTATAACATTTAAAACAACTTGTGATTGATGGATAGAACTGAAGACGATGCTCGTCTTAAAGGGTTAACTTTTAAAATTACTCTCTTTTTGTTTTAAGTTTGAACAGATCTTTATTGATAGCTTAAATGAAGACTTGATTTATCTTGAATATTTTTTTTTGGAACGAATACTTGCTGGTTTAAGACACTATCTTTTGCTCGCGGCTTCGCTCACGTTATGCACAGAAATTGACCAACGGGAACATTTTAAATGTAGCCTATCAGACTTCGGAATAATGTAGCTTCCCGTTAGTGTAAGAATTTTCGGAATCGGATCAGTAGAACCTATCGGTTGCCCCCTACATGTAAACTTACAAACAAATAAGCATAAGCATAATCAGCCAATAATATTCCCAGTGCTGGGACACACGGCCTCCTCTCTATGGGAGGGAATGGGCCCAGTGCGGGTTGGTAGTTGTCACATGTCTCAAAAACGGTGAAGGAAAACATCGTGAGGAAACCGGCATGAAACCAAAAATTCGAAGACATGTGACATCTACCATCTACAAACAAATACCTCTTTATAATATTAGAATAGATTTGTTTGAATAAGCTTTCAGACAATCCAGATTCAGTAGTTATGCTCCGTTCACGAACTCAGGAAAACTGCGTGAAGCGACAGTGTCACTTGTTTCCTTCGCGTCGCAAATCGCGTCACGGTACTTCGATTTGTTTTCTACACGGTCGCTGTCAAAACACACGTAACGCATGTAGCTCGTGGCCAAACACTAACAAGTAAACGAAAAGAGGTAGCACTAAAACATCGACATTGAATCCAAAGTTAGTCTTAATCAAAAGAAAAATAGTGTCCCCAAAACTAAAAATTACACACACAAATAATATAATTCGCAACTTTCAGACACTCCACTCCAAATTGCGGTCAAACTTTGGTGCAAAACTTTATTTGGGGGCGAAAAAAATTCGGTGAATTTCGCCACTTATTTGCTCGGTTTTACCACTTTAGGGAGAATCCGAAGCGTTTATCAAACAATGTACTCGGGAGTTTTCGGTTTTACGAACAGCTGTTGCGACCGCGTTTAATGTGGAGTTAAGAAAACTACTGCTTTTGTGTTCTGCGACCCGCGTATTTTTTTATGATTCGGTGTAAATGTTAGACTAAATGAAATTGTTGAACAGTGATGATGTGTCGTTTTTTGCGCGGGTTTGTAGTTTTCGGAGGCTACAATGTTTGAGAACAAAGTGAAATTGTAATTGGAGATACAAAACTATGTTTTAAACGTTTGGTTCGTCTTTGATACATTCACTGAGTATGATTTTTTAATGTCTTTTTATCACGTGGTTTTTTCATTGGTCCTTCGAGTAGAATACTCAAAACTTATATCGTATAGTTACTCTTTGAGTTTCAATATTGTTCCAGTCCTTTTCCCATTTAATACTCTGTAATTATCCTCCGATGAAACCGAAAATTCGCTCTAACATTCTGTGTTATCCCATTATGTGAACGCTCATTGCTCCACACAACCGACTTAGGCAATCACCGGTACACGAGTAATCTATTTAGGTGCCCAATTTACTCCTGTGTGAGTATGGGCGCCTAGTACCAAAGGTACATTTAGCTTCTATAGATGTGACGAACAGATTTCAACTGTGATTTTCTGAATTAAGTACGTGTGTTTAATTACGAATAATGGAGTGAGTGAGTGAGAGGTACGATTTGAAAGAGATAGCGTGAATTCCCGAATTCATGTTCTAAACATGTTTTATAACACATTTGCTCGTAAAGGGTCTCTTATTTCACCAATTTCAATACTGTAATGTATCTCATTACGTACTTGTGCGTTATTGTAATGTAAAACGCACGATTTATCAAGATGTTCCGTCTAAAACGAACGGTACTTTTTTAAATCTTAGCAAAGAGTTTTTATGTCAGAAAAGTGGTCAACATTTTATGAATAAATAAGTTTATACTTTGGGAGATAAAATATAATAAATAAACATTTAATTCTTTAAATTAATTAATTTTGCCAATAAATTACAACCATTTATCTGGAACAAAAATATTAATTTACTTTATTAGTAATACTGGCTGTTTTTTGTGCCTTTGCCTTTAAAAAAAGCGCTGATGCGCGCGCATCGCTAATTTGTGAACAAGTAAAAATTATTCCGCGCGCATTTTCTTTGACAAGTGATTAAAGATTTATTCGTTTAAGAAAGTCCGAGTTTTATTTATTTCCTCGCAAATATGGTATAAAACGTCGTATGACATACGTGCGCTTTGATAATTACAGCCTCTGCTTTCTTGTAGCCCTCGCCTACGGCTCGTGCTAGCAATATCGCCTCGGCTGTAATTTTCAACTTACCGCACTTATATCATAATGTACTATTTTGGCACTGCTAGAAAGAACCCACTACTTACTACCCACTACTGTTTATAGAAGCGGTCAAACCTGTACGGACAGATTGCGGACCGACTGCGGACCGGCTGCGGATACTGACAGATATCTCAGTTAGGTACTACATTGTTTGTCAGAGTCTGGTGCACAGAATACAAAATTATCAGCAAGTTAAGACTAACTTGCGGATAATTATGTATTCTGTAATATGGGAACTGCTCTCTGGGCGTCGCCCATAATAATCTATGAGATAATTATACGTATAGGTACGTGTTCATTAATTATCACCTTTAGGTCACATTCCACAGTTGCTGTAAGAAAGAAAGAAAATAAATTTATTTGGCACGTGCCACAAGTGCAGCCAATATAAAAAAAAAACTTAAAACTAAACAAAAACATTAACACTGTGTGCCTCACGGCTGCGCCAAATGGGCCCAGTTCAGCAAAATGCCGCCGCAACTAGTGCCTGACGCTGGTTTTCAACTGGACCTGGATTAGAGAGGTTACGGATGTAAAACAGTTTCATGTGTTGTATCAATGGTGAGGGTGAAAAAGGTTTTTAAATATGTATAATAAATGTGTTATGTCCTTAGTCAATCAAGTCAACATACAAAAATGAAAGTGACCAAGTTGCTTTACACCTTTTTTTTTACGGATGGGAAATCATCAAATGATTTCTCCCGCTCTGGGTGGAGTGGGAGGGAGTGTCAGACTCTTACTGACTAAAACCCATCCATGTTCCTTCATTGCCCTTTGTGTTCCAGGGCCACGGTATCTCTTTCGAACAGTCCCGCAGCCCCGGCTGCTTTAGTCACCTTGATTCGCCTGGACTAATCTAAGACCCACCCCTGCATAACTTTCGTGCTATAGTTTCAGTCTTATCAAATCTGATAGTTGTTTGGCCTAACTCCGACTGGGCTAACAGATAGAAGACCCTCTACTAAGTCTAAGATGAAGTTGAAACTCATCGATTATCATAACTCTCGAGCTCCCAAATCCTTAGACTAACAGTTGCGGCTGGGGGGACCGATAGCGGTAAGGCAAATATATTATTTTAGGTTAGGTTAGAGTCGGATGCAGTTTTAGACGTGACGAAATATATTTATGGACCGAAAAATTGAAATGTGATTTTAGCGTTCGATACCATTCTTTGTAGATCTTTTACAGTAGTTACCGGTAGTCCGTGACCCGAAAAGTCTGACAACCAGTTTCACCAAGGGGTTATCGTATTATCCAGTAGGTATAAGTCCCGTCACGTAAAAATAACGCTGAACGACAGTGGAGGGGATGTGTTTGCGCACGTTATACAGTCGCGTCCTAAACTTATGTTATAAAACAATAACTTAATACTATAATTGTTTCATTGTAGAATCGTAATAGGTACTTTACTAGCTACTTAGTACTTTGGAAAAGGCTGGAATTAAAAATATTGAGAAAGTTTTTTTGAGCGGTCAGCGTTCTTTTTACGTGACGGGACCTATACTAACTGGGTTGTGAAGGTCAGATAGACAGTCGGTTCATGTAAATACTGATATTCAGCTGCATCCGGTTAAACTGGAAGCCGACCCCAACATAGTTGGGATACAGATAGATAGATGATGATGATTATCAGCAGGGTGCACAAATAATGCAGAGGCAGCTCGTCTCCCATCAATTGGGTGCTACTTACTATGGCTGAAAAACCGTGGTATTTTACACCATGGCCATATCTTACGGGTACACCATGCGTATAGGATCCCTTAAAGCTATTTGGCGAAGCTTCACAAGCAAGAAGGGTATCATTTTGTAGCAATCCGTAAATGTGTATGAATCAATAAGTAAAGCAGCTGATCGAAGTCTTCATGTCGTATAGTTGCTTGGGGTTCCAAAAATCTTTTTATTTTTTATTATTTCTATTTTTTGTGTGAGTAGCAAAACTACACACGCATGACGTCTGTGAAGTTTCACCAATTAATTATAAGAGGTATCTTGTAGAACATTTATGTAGTTCTAGCCTGAAGTACCAAGGCTGTAGTAACAGTAGAAGGTCGTTAGTTTCAAGGCCTTGATGAACAATTGTGTATAGCATGTTACTCATAATAATTAATGTACCTAGTTTTAGGTTTCAGTCATTGTGTAAGTTTGTCCGACTATCGAACAATAATAGACATAAATTTGTCTCGGGCAAGTTAGTTATGATATACAGGGTGTAAACGACCCCTTCACGAAGCCGTCAAACAAGCATTCTGTACATCCAACTAAGTAACTCTACGCAAAAATTATTGCTGGGAAACGATTTTTTTTTTGGGGTCAAAAATCACATTTTACTGTAAAACTCAATATAATGCGCTCAAAACTTATTGCTGATGGATGCTTTGAACAGTAGATGGGCCATGGAGGTAATTGAAGTAAAGTTAGAACCTTAAAAATTAGTAAATAAAAAAAAACATGTGAAAAAATTGGAACTTTGACCCCCAATATCTCCGTAACTAGAAGGTTCCCAGGTATGGTCCAGAACAAAAAAATGATCACAATGATGAGGAGAACAAGTGCCTTTCGGCTTCGTTAAGGGTCTATTTACACCCTTTATTAAAAACATTTTCGATTAATTTACCAGATATTTTCATGCCTGTGATCACCGAAGGGTTAGGCAGAGGTGTAACCTTAGTACACCCACAATTTGCCAGTTATGTCTAAGTCATATGAAATATGGGGCGATCCTATTGCCATTAACCGGTCATAAATTCTGCTGCAAAAAAATTCCTGGAGAAAAACTCACTAACACTGTACCCAACGTAGGCATCAAACCCAAGACCTCATGCTCAGCAACAGTTCTTGCGAAAGCTACACGCAGTTATATAGTTGTGAGAAAAGCGAACGAAATTTTTAAAGTATTGTTTTTCATTTACTCGTGGCTAAATAATAATAGCCGCTCGGGTCGATCTTTAGGTTAAGCCGTGCTTGCCTAGGTTGGTCTGTGGATGGGTGACCAAGTATTACATACCGAGTTTCCTCCGTGCCTCAGAAAGCACGTTAAGCCGTTGGTACCCGGTTTCATTTGTTGATCTTTGACAGTCGTTAGGTAGTCAGTGGCCCAAAAAGTCTGACAACCAGTCTTACCAAGGGATTTCGTATTACACAGTACTAACTGGGTTGTGGAGGTCAGATAGGCAGACGCTCCCTGTAAAATACTGGTATTTAGCTGCATCAGGTTAGACTGGAAGCCGACCCCAATATAATTGGGAAAAGGCTAGGCAGATGATGTTTTTCATTTGTATATTGCGCTAAATGCGGGTCCAATGTAAATGGTTGTAGCATGCGGGTCTTTTAACCACGAATAAAATGTAGGATATTTATTGATTGGTCATGGAGTTATTTATTTATGCTTCATGTACAATCAGTTATGGTATTCATGTACAATCATAAGCGGAATAAATGCCGCAAGGCATTCTCTACCAATCAACCTTTGGGTTAAATAGGAAAACATAGTGAAACATATTGAATTGTGGTTGTGTGTGCATGTTTCTGGAGGACCTGACTGTAGTTTTCTGACTTTTAAACTCTTGTGTTGTATGATCCCTTGGTACAATTTTGCGGGAGTATTTTGTTTTTTGCTGCGATAGTAATATTTCTTAAATTTCGACGAGTACCTTACTTACATCATGATGTGTATTGTTATTTTCCTTCTAAGAATTGTATTTGCGGAAGACAATTTATGTAGCCCGTGTCGTCCAAGTGCAGGCCACAGATGAAATTATCTTAGCATAGTGGATATTCAAATTATAACAGTGAATGCCCGTATCACAATGAACCTAAAAATACCGCATAGAAATGTATGATTTATTACACGAGCAAAAATGTAGGTAGGCCCAGGTTTCATACCCACCTCCAACCATAGATACAGTCCTTTTTATAAACGACCTATTTTTCTAATGTACCTCTTCATAAATCTCTGGACCTCTACCTGCCGAGTCCGATTATCTCAACGCAATATTATGGAACAAAAATTCACGGAACTATAAATCTTGTAGTATTGTTATAAGGGTTAGTTTTGCTAGAGCTGTTAAAACAGATGGGGCTAAAATTATATCACGGTTGTTTTTTATTATTAAACGGTTTTATTTAGCTCACCCCGTTTGTTTTATTTATTATTCTTGGGTCAAATTTAGTAATTCAAATTTCACCCTCTTCCTGTCAACCGATTAATCTGAAATTTTGTATACACTTTGGATTTTGGTGACAATACAATTATGTTTATTCATTATCTTTATAAATTCAAGATGGCCGCCGCTACAAAATGGCGGATAATTTATGTTTTATTAATCCCATCAATATGGATATCAAATGAAAGGGCTCAACAAGCAGAATACAATATACTATAAAAAATTGAAATACAAGATGGCGGCCGCTACAAAATGGCGGATAACGTAGGTTTTATCGATCCCATCAATATGGGTATCAAATGAAAGTGCTCAACAAGCAGAATACAATATACTATAAAAAATTGAAATACAAGATGGCGGCCGCTACAAAATGGCGGATAACGTAGGTTTTATCGATCCCATCAATATGGGTATCAAATGAAAGTGCTCAACCAGTATAATACAATGTACTATATAAAATTAAAATCCAAGATGGCGGCCTCTACAAAATGGCGGATAACTTAGGTTTTATCAATCCCATCAACATGGGTATCAAATGAAAGGTCTCAACAAGTAGAATACAATTTACTATGCAAAATTGAAATCTAAGATGGCCGCCGCTACCAAATGGCTGATAACAATTTTTTATCAATCCCACCAATTAAAGTTATTACGAGACCAAATTAATAGGTGCTACGCAAAGGATGCGGTTAAAGTCTGCTCACTAACAGGAGTTGCAGCTAGATTAATAAATGGAGCTACGATACACAGTACTTTAAAATTGCCTGTACAGAAAGACGGTCGCATAACAGGTATGTCACCACTGTCCGGAAACTATTTGCGAATAATGAGGCAACAATGGCATCAGACAGAATTTTTGACTGTCGACGAGATTTCCATGGTGTCTTATCAAATGTTATGCATGATGGACGCTCGATTAAAGCAAATTAAGAACTGTGAAAATGAGTTTTTTGGAGGAGTAAACGTATTACTTTTCGGTGATCTTTTACAACTGCCTCCTATAAAACGATCAGGAACACCTGTTTTCAAACAGCCAAAACATCTCCAACCAGCTACACATCTCTGGCGTTTATTCACGCTGTGTGAATTAACTGAAAATATGCGTCAGCAAGGTGACCAGACTTTTATTGATATTTTGAATGCTTTGAGAGTCGGTGAGCTAACAACCCAACATTTTAGTATTTTAATGGGAAGACTTCTTCAAGACACGAGTGATGAGTTTGCAATAGACAAAGCGTTAAGGGTATACCCCACAAATCAACAAGTTAACGACCACAACTCTGCTGTATTGAATTTGTACAGAAATAATGGTGCTCGCATTTACAAAATAAAAGCGCAGGATCAGCTAGTACACGCCACACGAAATGCAGACAATGTGGATATAGCTACTATAATACCAGCTGATATCAACAAAACTGGGGGTTTACCAGCGGAACTGCAAATATTTGTGGGGGCAAAAGTCATGCTACGGTCCAATATTGACGTTTCAAAGGGATTAGTAAATGGCGCTATAGGCTACATCAACGAAATCGTTTGGCCTCAATTTCGTCGAACTCAGATGTATGCAACAGATGTACCTTCCGTCCGAATTGATTTCGCAAGAGACGGAGTACATCTTATACACCCGAAAGCCATACAGTTTCCAGCTAAGTACAATTACGGGACGGCTGAAAGAAGAATGTTGCCTTTAATACTATCATGGGCTTCTACAATACATAAAATGCAGGGCAGCACTGTGGATCACGCAGTCGTATACTTAGGTGCGAAACTGTTTGAAGAAGGTCAAGCCTACGTGGCTCTTAGTAGAGTAAGATCTTTGCAGGGACTACGTATAGAGGAGTTGGACTGCAATAAACTAACGGGCAAGAAACCTTGCAATAATGAAGCACTAAATGAATTAAACAGAATGCGAAATAAAAACTAAAAACTAGAAAATAAAAATAGGTAAAAAAACTTTTTAAGTTAAACGGTTTTATGTTAAACATACATTGCAATGTTTAAGATAAATGTACTAAAAACCAAAAAATAATAAAATAGATACAGTCGTGGGAATTATAAACATATGCATAGACTAGCTAGACTAAAATAAAACCGTGGGGCACGTCAATTGTCTACAATCGTTGATTAAAATGTTTGTTTTGTAATGTTACACTATAATTAGGCAGTTGTTCAACCGACAACGATGGACGTGTGATAAGTAGGGCTAGAATGTGGAAACAAGCTAGCAAGCTCGATTATAAGCGAGTTTTAGGGTTTCATAGTGGTGAGCGAGTAGTACTTTTATCATATGTTTTGTCGATTAAAGACAAACTACGAGCAGTGAAACGATTCCTCGCCAGCCAGCAGTGTGAATGTCCAACGATAAACTAGTTGAAACATCTCTTTTATTTACATGGAGTGTATAACTATTGGAATTTCCATGAGCAAGAAAATAGTAAGTAATTTCCTCACCGTCTGCGGGCCAACTGCCTATTTTAACGACGAATTAAACGATTCTTCTATCGCACATTAAGTCGATAATTTGTAGACAATTGACGTGCCCCACGGTTTTATTTTAGTCTAGTCTATGCATTTGTTTATAATTCCCACGACTGTATCTATTTTATTATTTTTTGGTTTTTAGTACATTTATCTTAAACATTGCAATGTATGTTTAACATAAAACCGTTTAACTTAAAAAGTTTTTTTACCTATTTTTTTAATGAACTACTTCATTATAAAACAACTGTGATATAATTTGTAATGTTGGACAAAATGCCATTGACCACAATAAAGGGTCAAATTGCAATAGTTTTAGTAGTTTGGTAGTTAACACCGAATTTTGCAATTTGCAATCATCACCAAACGATTAGCAGGACCCAAACTCCACCCAAAATAGTTGGATACTTTGGAGTCGAATTTTCAAAAGGTACCAGGAGCCCATATCAATAAATAGCTCTCGTAGAAGGATTAGAATTTTAAGTATAGTTTTAGCTTGAGTTTTGGGAGATATGATCACGTCTTTATTTTAATTGGTTCTTCAATGGTAACTATAATGGTATATAGAAAATCTTAAAAAAAAGGTATAAATTATACCTTTTTTTTAAGATTTTCTATAAATGATTCTTATTCCCATTACATACTTCTATTATAACTATGATCAGCAGAAACCTTGGCCAAACTTATCGCAGTTGAAATTAATCTTAATTTTCGAAACGTTCCAGCTAGTGATTATCGGTTGAAGTCAAAGTTATATGCATCACTTATCGTCATCGTTATTCTAAGTGTTACCATTGAAGAACCAATTAAAATAAAGACGTGATCATATCTCCCAAAACTCAAGCTAAAACTATACTTAAAATTCTAATCCTTCTACGAGAGCTATAATTGGCGTAAGATTAAGGTTTTTCCCAAATTATTTTGTATGGCAATCTGGCATTACAAAAAAAAACACTAATATATTCTTCTTCCTACCAGGCGACCATGACTTGGACGATAGTATGGAGAAGATTGGCGCAGCCGTGACACAGGTGTACTCACACCCGTACGCCGCCTCCATAAACAAAAACGACACCTACTTCTGCAGCGCCGTCGTACTCAACAAATACTGGCTACTGACCCTGTCCAAATGCTTTGATTCGTAAGTCTCTTTTATCTCTTTTTAAAAAAATTCGGAACCAAAGAATCACAATCACTTTAATGGTGACGACTACCAGGCGATCATTAAGGCCTGGGAGCACATCAGAATATATTGGACCTCTATATTGCAGCCTTTTTTTTTTTCAAAGCCGTTTCGCATATCCATAGCACTTTGCAAAGGGTTTTTCATAAGATTTTTTCGTACCTTACGTCAGTCCATACATTTATCTGTGGAGAGAACACACTCTGACAGTCTGATAACAAGACAATGATTTCAAGTAACTCGAAATATAATAAGAGCTTATTGTCTATCTTAATATTATTAGCAGTAAATTCATCTTAAACCACAATAACGTTATCAATACCAGTTAATGATATCTAATCTCTATTATGTAGCTGAGCTAATTACTGACAGGTATTGTATTGTATCGACAATACGAATACTATTTTCAATGTTCATGTATTTTGTTTTGTATTGTATTGATATAATATGGTTTCAATTTTTTTTTTCGTTTATTTTACTTCTATAGCTCATAAACTGTCGAAATTTTCCATAAAATGTGGTGGTAAGACCAACAGTATTGGAATCTGTTTAAAATAATAGTTTAGAATTAGTTCATTACTTTATACTATGGCAGCAAGTACCAAGACGCCAGAGAACAGTAATAGAGTCTGAAAGTGATAGTGAAGTTTTTAGCAAAATACGCAAAATCCAACATTTTCAATCGACGCTATCCATGGTCTTCTGCGACTTTAGTGCTTGTTGCAATAGTATGAATTGAGTACTTATTTATTTCATACACAGTCCAACTTAGGCAAGTGCGGGTTAACTTGAAGATTGATCCGAGTGGTTGTTATTATTATTTAGTCACGAACTCCTCCATTTATTTGTGAGTATAATTTGACATACTTATATTACAATTCCGTTGGACTTAGGTTCGTCATTTTGACCATCATTCTTTGGCATCATTTTTGACAAAGATGGTCGATAGGTACCCTATTCTAGCTTAAAAAATAAAGGGTAGATTTCATCCGAGTCAATGAAGCGAATTTCTCTAGAATTCGAGAAAATCTACTATGCTTAATATTCGACCTGTTTCTCATGAAATAGCTACCGTCAGGTTGGTTGGGAAATTTTAATTAAATATTGGTTTGGAACGCATCTGGTTCACTTCGGTACAATTATTTGGGCAAAGGTCAGTAGGACGCCCAAGTTTTTAGTGGATTGAAATTCGTAAATTAAATGGCGGAGTGCAAAGGGCAAAGTGATAACGGAGTTTGAAATTACGCCCGGTTTATGACCCCCTGGTACTTAAATATCTAGCGAAATGACGGTGTACTTAGGGCGTGGACCCATGTCTACGGTACGGCACCGGCCACCGTGTCACGGCACGACGCCGCTACCGGGAGACGACAAGCGTCGTGCCGCGGCACGGTGCCGTGAACGGTGCCCCGCGGGCACAAGGCAGCAACCATCGTGCAGTTTTTGTGCAGATATGGACCGCGAAAGACACGCGTGAGATTCTGCTCCTATTACTAAGGCGACGAATGAAGAAAAAACTGAATCAAAGAAAATATTGGGTGAATCCATATCTTTCTATAATGAACCATGATGGAAGTCATTTTGAGAGGAAATATGAAGCGCTCAATATATGTGGTGATGAAAAATTTTACGAATATTTTAGAATGTCTTTCCATCCCTCTGTTTTCAATTTTTTATCCTTATAATTCTCCTTTGTCTTGTCCCAGAGAACGGGACGCTTCCACTAGTGAAATTAAAAAGTCGACATCTAAATTGTCAGCCATTATTATTCATTAGTTAACACGTGCGAACTAAACAACAACAAAACATTAACTACCGCTCACCGTCTCGTCGTCGCGGCGTCGTCGTGCCGTTACACGGTGGCCGGTGCCGTACCCTAGACATGGGTCCACGCCCATAGTGGCGGTACTTTCATATAAGCCTACAAGTTTGGGTTGCCCTAAATAACCTCCTACTCTGCATGATGTTCTGGTTTCTGAATAGCCTGCTTGCTTGCCTTGCGGCTTGCCGTATTGTCGGTCCCTATTACGCCACTCCGTACTGTACACCTGTCTTCCCTTCGGGGAATACAATGCCTGCTGCTGTGTGTGTATGGTGTACTAGGATTTCAGAACGTGTCTGCCAAACATAACTAAACCCGTAAGATAATTTGAGGTTTTTAGTTAATGGAAATTCGTAAACTAAATGGCGGAGGGCAAAGGGCAAAAGGCAAAGTGATATCGGAGTTTCGAATCGTGCCCCGTTTATGGCAATAGGCTCATCCCCTGTTACATGACACTTATCTCGCAAACTGAGGGTGAGTGTACAGTCACGAGCACAAACATGTATACAATTCGTAACTTTTGAAATATTACATGGGACTTAAACATTCGAGGGCAGTCCCCGAAGTACCCGGCTTCTTCTTCCGTATTGATTGTAATTGTATGTTGTTACGAACATAATATTTTGGAACCCATATATTACTCGCATGAAATAGGTCTTATCTCGTAGTTATAATCATTATTCCACGAGGAAATCCCTTTTAAATTTTGCTTAGTGTGTACATACAGCCAAGAAGCCAAGTCAACCAAGCATTCTGTACATCGAACTAAGTAACTTTATGCAAAAAAATTGCTGGGAAACGACTTTTTTTTGGGGTGAAAAATCCCGTGTTACGGTAGGAGTCAATGTAACGCACTCAGAACATTGTGCTGATGGATGGATCGAATAGTACGGGGCTCTTGGAGGTGTTTAAAGTAAACTTCTTACTTAAAAAACATGTATTTAAAAAAAAACTTGTGAAAAAGTTGGAACTATGGAACTTTGCCCCCAATATCTCCGTAACTAGCAGGTTCCCAGGTATGGTCTAGAACAAAAAAAATATCGCATTGACGTCCCAGAACAAGTGCCTTTCGGCTTCGTTAAGGGTCTTTTTACACCCTTTATGAGTGCACGGGGCTGTACTGTATATCTGTCTGTCTACCCTCCAGGCAATTCACAGGCCTTATGTTATAGGTACTAAGATTCCAGAATGCGTCGTAGAGTAGTCTCTGACGTATTCTGGAATCCTAATAGCATAAGGAAGGATAATGTAGACTGTGTAATTGGTTGTACCATTGTTATTAAGGCCAATTGAATTGTACCTGCCCACAGGGCAAGTCCGGACCTGAGCAAATAAGCCCGTTTGACAAAACAAATATGTACCTACATACCATATAATAATATGTACCATAGAGCCGTTGAGAGAGGCGCTTTGGTGGCCGTTGCGTTGACAACATCTATCTGCTATACTTATAAAACCGTTGGACCTGAACTCCTGACTGACTATTAATGCATAGCTCTAACCACTGGACGGGTCACGGGTCGGGCTAAAAGGGTCTTGGTCAAAATGGTCGTAAGTTCAACATAATTTAAATACATATATCACAAATCATTAGGTATTATCAGTAATTCAATTCATATAAAGACAAAATAAAAAAGTTTAAGTACCGTATATATACATTCAGTAAAAAGCTATTATTTTGATATTACAAACAGACACTTCAATTTTATTTATTTGTATAGATTTGGGTTACTGAAGACCTGGCGATTCCGTGCACTGTAGTATCTATCTGCATATCTAGCTATAGGACTGATGATAAAAAGAGAGTACTTAGTCTGTTCCTAAGGCCTTTTGTCAGATGGGTGGCTAATTAATGTTTTAGATCTAAAAGGGTTAAAAACAAGAAAAAGCTTTTAACATTTCCTAATGTACGTTACTTTATTAAAATACTAGCGGCCCGTACCGGCTTCGCACGGGTGCACATTTATTTTCCCCTAATTCCCCCCCCCCCCATTTGTTTTTCCAGTAATAAATATAGCCTATGTTACTCAGGGTGAATCTAGCTTTCTAATGGTGAAAAAAATTTTGAAATCGGCACAGTAGTTTTTGAGTTTATTCATTACAAACATACACACACACACACAAAAATACAAATCTTTCCTCTTTATAATATTAGTAAGATAAGTGTACCTATCATCTATTTACAGATGTACCTACTTGCTCAATTCAGTGACGATACACGCTGATAAGAGCCATATAAGAGGGGAAAAAACTTTACCAGACACATAATGTATTACATAATGTTTATTCTGTTGTTTTCAACCTTAATTCTTGTCAAAACAGTTATATATAAAACCATAAAATGTCAGCGTTGCTTGAAAACAAATATAATCTAAATATCTCATTTTAAATTATGATATTTGAAGCTCTGAAAGTGTCTTTAGAGGTTATAGAATTTCTATTTGTATCCATATTAATATTATAAATACGAAATTATCGGCGCCAAACTCGTAGACAAATTCAGGGCCAACTCAATTTAAATTATCATCGCTCAGAAGAAAAATGCGAAAGTAACTGTCTGACCCTCGATCTGACTGTCTGACCTTGTCACGCCTTAAGGATTTAGGATATAGGACATAGGATATTATTTATCGCAGTACTAGTTAGGTCCCGTGGGATAATTTCCAACCTCCACGCAAGCGAAGCATCGGCAAAGTACTAGGAGACTATAAAATCTAAAGACACGCTTCATCCCACCATTTCAACAAATGATCGTACAATTATTTCAAGGACTCTCAATAAATGGCAATCTAAACAACCAATTATAGCGTTTATCGCGTAGCTGTTAATGCACAAATTAGGGATACTGTTTACGTTAAATTAAGACAAGATTACGAAACCCTTAGTCGATGGCAAATACTCATTCATTCAGCAAACACCCCAAGGATTATATTTCCATCTCGCTCTAACATCCAAAATTTTATAGGAGAGAACGAGATGAACATATTTGACTCATTCAAATTACGCATTGCGTTGGCTGTATAGCCTTTTGCCTTTGCCTTATGATAAACAAATGTTTGCAAATCCACCTCGTCTATTATGTGCTGAAAAGGTTTTAGCTTGAATGTTTACTTTTATTCGCCATTTAAAAAAACGTTAATGGATATTACAGGCTCCTTTGTTGCGTAATAAGTATTTGTTAAATCCATATTAAACATTACTACAATAGTTTGAAATACTTTTACAAATACAGGGTGTAAACGGACCCCTCACGAAGCCGTCAACCAAGCATTCTGTACATCAAACTACGTAACGCAAAAATTATTGCTGGGAAACGACTTTTTTTTTGGGTGAAAAATCACGTTTTACGGTAAAACTCAATGTTACGGATGCTGCTGATGGATGCTTTGAATAGTAATAGGGTCATGGAGTTAAATAAAGTAAAGTTAAAACCTTAGAAAGTGGTTTAAAAAAAACCTTGTGAAAAAATTGGAACTTTGACCTCAAATATGTCCGTAACTAGAAGGTCCTAGGTATGGTCCAGAACATAAAAAATGATCGCAATGACGGGAAGAAAAAGTGCCTTTCGGCTTCGTTAAGGGTCTTTTTACACCCTTTATAGTAAATTTTTTTTTTCGATGGTCAATTATTTTTATATTTATTTTGGGAACGTGTTAATTTATTCTAATAAATCCTTTACTAGGTACAGTGTACAAGGTGTTGCCCGTGACTTTCGTTTGCGTGAAATTATTATCAAAAAATATTTGCCCTTTTTGAATCGGATTTTGATAACAATTTCAAGAGTTTTAATTTTTTTGCACAGAACCCTAATTATTTTTCTAAAATAAAAGTTCATTAGACCTTATAATATCAGCTATCTGCCAGTATTAGTCCCATAAAAATCTGTGAAGCAGTTTTGGAGATTAGCCGGAACAAACAGACAGAGAAAAAAAAAATGTTATAAGTACTGTTTATACTTTCATATGCATTCAGTAAACAGCTGTTATTTTTAAATTACAAACGGATACTTCAATTTTATTTATTTGTATGGATTTCACATAGTGAGCTGCTCTATTCCGTCAGGCTATCATACCCGCAACCTCACCCAGAATACAATGGCTCCACCCAAACGGCCATCTTACGAATTTATTCGGCTTGAGTTTCAATGACATGCAAATCAGAGTCCCACATCTTCTATGTTATCTAATAACACCGGCCTGTTATAATAATCCTACTTTAACGTAGAAGGTCTTGCCATATACAGTGTGTTGGAGAACGGTACTTTAAGGGCATATTATACGGGGTGGAAGGGACACCGAAGCGAAAACGTTTACCACGTATTCAGTACATCATTCTGAGCCCCCTCCCTCAGAGGTTTTTTTAAAAAAAATCACATATTTCCTACAAAAGTAGGTACAATACCTACACTGTCAAAATGTATGGAACTGCTGATTTATTTTTTGCAGCAGAATGATGTACTGCATACGTGGTAACCGTTTTCGCGTCGGTGTCCCTTCGACCCCGTATAGTTATTTCTATCGACAAATGCACTTTTATGAATACTCCTGACCTAACACCCCGCAAATGCCATCTTATTTTTTAAATCGACTGAAAGAGAAGTATGTTCAATAAAGTGCTAATATCTTTGTATCTAATACTAGCGACCCGCCCCGGCTTCGCACGGGTGGACATTTATTTTTTAAGCTCTCTGAAAAATATCTTTTGAATGGATTGTCCGATTGGAATAAAATAAAAAGTAATTTACTTTTACTTTTACTTTTTATTTTATTCCAATCGGACGATTGGAATAAAATAAAAAGTAATTTATAGCTATTGAAACAATCTTGCTCAATAAATAGTTTATTTGGATAAGGATTAGTATTTGACGATAATATGATCAATAAACATAGGCTAATAATTTTAATTACTTTTATTCTATGGAAAAGTGGTTATAATGGCTAAAATATAAATGTTTGGTTTATACTATCGCGGACTTTTTTGTAGGCATTATTGAGTTCTACAACTTTTCTATAGAAGTCAACCATACATCTCTAACCATTTAGGCAGCGTTCGCGAGAATCGTTAACGTACGGCAGTTTTTTCGACGCCTTACTCCACAATTTTCACTACCACGAAAAATCCTATCTATTTTCCGGGATAAAATATAGCCTATACGGATTCGGAAGAATCCCTCTAAGTAATGGTAAAAGAAATTTTGAAATCGGTCCAGTAGTTTTTGAGCCTATTCAATACAAACATACAAAAATACAAAGGTTTCCTCTTTATAATATTAGTATAGATAACAGACGTGCAGCTAAACGTTGAGGCTATTGAATAACCTTTTTTTAAAATACTTTTGATTAAATATCAAAAACTACACAAAAAACAGGGGTTATTTTTGCACTGCAATATTTTTTTTTATTATTTGTGTCAAATTTCGTAATTTCATACGTGTGCTCTTTTTGCTTATTATTCTGGAAAAAAATTGTAGATTTTCAAACGCCTTGGCGTTTTTATTTGGACTAAAACAAAATAATTATGTTACTGTAAATGTCACATTTCATTTGGTGCTTCTCCAATTATAAGGTTGAACGAAAACTCGGGAATTCCTCCTTCACCAAAAAGTTACAGTCAAACTTAATAATACACTCAAAAGCACAACCTCATACTCGAGGTTGTGCTTTTGAGTGTATTTTTCCCCACCTCCGGGAAATCACGACCCAATTCTTCGTAACTAAAGAATAAAACCAAATCGAATGAATAAGTGCTTGTCAACAAGCATCACTTTTCGGAAATAGAAAACCTTCTTCTATCTTATAATCCGACTACCGCCAAAAACGTCTGACGATACATAAATCATCTTATTTTACTATGTTACTAAACATCGGGGTTTATGTGGGGATCCGCTAATATCCAAGTCGGTTTATGTAAGAGGCCCTTAATATCCTCGGAAGGACCAACAATGTGGGAAAGATACGCAGTGGTCCTTTTATACGGAAAGTAAACGATGTAGGGTCACCGATGTTGTGTTGTAGTTTTATTTATGGTACTAGGTTAGCAGAAAATGGAAGGGATTTTCAAAATGTTAGAAGTTGTGAAACTAGAATTTTGAAAAAGGAATCATAGGAAATAATGAACTCGCTGTGAATGTGACTACGAGTACCTAGTTAAATTTTATTAATTAGAAACCCCAATTTCAAATAAGTAGCTAATCAATTCAACCTTTGTGCTGCAATGGACTGCAGTAGCCAGAGTTGACTGATTGAATTCACAACGACAATCAATTTAGCCTTAAACACTATTAACAATTTGAAAAAGATCTCACAAATTATACTTTCTAGCTTCATAATAAAATTCTCTACATGTATGCTAAGCAATACCTGTAGTCCAAAAAAACCTTTAAATGGCAACCCTAAGTGAATACCCAAATCTTTGCCAGGCCAACCCTCTGGGCTTCTCACCAGGCTCCCATACCTGACAAGTAGTAATAGGTAGGATAAAATTGGAAAAAGGGAGCTATACGAACGTGATGTCCAAGGTAAACCCTTAATGGTAGATGTAGTAATAGCTGCTTTATTATTTATGGAAGCCTGGTATTACGGGTGGACATGATAAGCTGACAACATAATGCGTTAATAGTGGGTGTAATTTGTTTGAAAGTTTTCTGAGTTATTATGTTTGTTTGTGTCATTTATTATCTCTGTGTGTTTATCTACAATAGAAAAAGAATACCTAATAGGCACACATTTTAGGTATTTAATAAGACTCAATAACAAATACAGGGTCGGACACCGACGCACATACGTATCCCACATATCATTATTTTCATCGCAAATTAAAAAAAAAAAAACAGATGTATAATCAGCCTATCACGTTCTCACTGTTGGAACACAGGTCTCTTTTCTGTGTCTGTCAGTGGGCCATAATCTACCACGCGTGTTCAATGTGGGTTTGTGGTATTTCCATGTCTTTGAATGTTTGGTTCTAAGACATGCCGCTATCCTCCCAATGTTTACCTTCATCGTTTTTGTGTAGTAGTAACAATTCGTGTAATTGCTTGGGTCCGAACCCACGATCTTCGACACACAAGTCAGAGTCGTTACCACTAGACCACCACTGCTGTTAATTTAAGTTACAAAATTTTCTGAAAACTGGCTAAGAAGGAATATCATTGAACAATGAACAGTATCTTACCATTGATTTCTAAACTCACTACTTAATTTGCCGTTCATTTAAAAGATGTATTATCACATCCAGCCTAACTTGTATGATAATACCCTTAATTTAGACAAATTCTAGACCAATTTTTTAAATTCCCATCCATCTCAACACCCATTAAATCCCAACCCAAAATCCGCACTTTCGCTACCCCATTGTTCTCCATAATTTATGTAAAACCTCATTCTTTTGTTTCCAGGAAAATCATAACGTCGTACGTGACGCACAAGAATCTCGGCAATTACTCAGTGAGGGTAGGCAGCTCATACAACAACAAGGCTGGGGCTCTCCATAAGGTAAAGTTTACTTTTAGGGTCTACGCAGACGTTGCACTAATTGTCAGTCGGACAGAAATGACCGCTGAAATTAATCCTGTCTATTGGATGAACAGCGTTTATTTTTTCATCGTTTAGCTGTTCCAAATTGTCCGTGTCTGTACGGCGAACAAAATAGTTCATCGTCTGAGCAACGCCTTATTGATTTAACATTATATCACGGCTGCAATTCTTGAACAGGTAGGCAGAGGTGTATAAACATAGCTGGCGAAATATAAGAGCCTGTTGCCGTTAAGTCTAGATTCTAGGCAGCTACTGAGAAATATCTGATGGAAAAACCCTTTGCCCGACCTAGGAATTAAACCCATGACCTCATGCTTAGCTGTAGCGGTTTGCGACCACTGACCAACAAAGACTTGTTTACTTTTACATACATAAGCAGCTAACAGAATTGATCGAGTTCGTTGACGAATGAGCGTTGTTTTTACCTGTTTTTTCCGTGTTTTTGCTGTTGTATGGGAATTTAGACAAGGAAATTGTGTTTATTTGGAAGTTGGGTAAAAGAGTGTAAGTTATTGTCAAAGTAAATGTATCTTCACAAGAATCTCGTTAGAAAATAGCAAGTCTTTGTTGTGATACATAGAAAATTTTGAAGACTGCCGTTTATCAAAGATGCCATTTAAAATATTCATTGCATAAAGGCTATCCTATTTATAGTTCTGAAAAACAACTAGGTAGTACTCAGACGAAACCTAAATTCAAAATTCTGAAATACCTAACCTACTAATCCAAATTGATTTTGAGCATTTTAGCTGACCGTATTGAGCTTACTAATATTAACATTCCTAACAAGCTCCCGATCTAACTTCCAAGTTCCAACACAATAATTATATTATGAAAGGACCCTTACTGTTGCCGGCCGATAAAATGTCGCACCACTAATTTATCGTAGGGCTGTCATTTCATTATCTTTTTCCACTTAACTGAGTTTTACGCGATTTTCCTTGTTGATCCTCCTCGTTCCCTCTGTTTGCCTAGTACAGCTATATACTTGTATAACTTCTGAGGAAAGATAATTAAGTGAAATATGATTATAATTGATGCTTTTCAAATTGCCTTTTGTTTCAACGTCTTTTTCAAATTAAAATGTCGTTTGAAACGGTTTTTACGGCATAAATTGATAAAAGGCTAAATAAAATAAGCTATCTATAATGGCCGGATAATGATTTTTTGGTATGAAAGTAACTACCCATTGTCCTTCTCATTTATTTTTTACGTTCGGCAGTATAACTGATATAGTTTATAAACAAAATTGGTGACAATATAGATTTCATCTGTAAAAGATAGTGATTAGTTACTACTTCGCGCCGCCGTCTACACTATTCTTGCTACCTTTAAATATTCATTTACAAGAGCAAAGTGACATTTGAAGTCGTTCAAAAATACTTCTGGTACTCCTAAAACAAATTAAGCCCAAAGGAAATATAATCTCCGGTATACCATCAGCAAAAACAAAAGCATTCACAGTGATGTGATAACAAACATCAGATTACTCCCAAAACCAAAAGGTAATAAGGGCATCATGAAAACGTAGTAACGTAACCAAATGAGAGGTGATATCAGACGTTTTTATTTCGAGCGTAAAATCTTTACTGCGACACCAGAGGGGCTGGTAATGAGTCAGTTACCGACTCCGTTTATTGTCGTTCGGCGTACGAGCATCTTTGGATGCGTGAATTTGGTTAAAAAGGCTCTAAAAACGAGGATTGTGAGGTAAAAACTTCAATTTGGAACGGCGTAATGGGACTCTTTTTGTTTGAGCTTACGTTTGCGGGCTAAATTTACAGATGCGTTGATTATCATCAGCATATTTCGCCTAGCTATATTGCTGGGATTTGCATGTCTATAAAACTGGCTTTTTGATAGTAGTCATTCTTTTTTTTAAGTGTGACAAATATCTCTTGACTGCGATCAAAAGCGAGTTTTATGCTGTAGTGACAGAGAGTGAATTTCGGTCAATGTGTTGACAACTTAATTATGGAAAAAGCAAACAAGAAAAAATAAAACAACAGTTTTCAACCAAGCTTATTTCTAAATTAAAGAAGAGTGATTAATGTGGACTGCTAATTAATTACTAAGCTCTATAAGTAACATCGAAGCAGGTCAAATAAAAAACTATAAATAAACCCACAATAACTAAAACGAAAGTCATGTACTAGGAGAACAGATGGCGTCAGCAGGTTCCATTCGAGCACTGTTCATATTTTATTTACGTATGGCCCGTCGCGTCTGCGTAGTACGGACACTGATCCGGCTGGAAAGCGCGGTGATTAAACTTTTAGTACTTGTGTTCTGATTGGATAGTTTGTTGACCTGTCTATTTTGTCGTATTCATTTTTTTGCAGAGAAACTTCACAGGTTGTTGACATTTAACTTCGTTTATTGAAGAACGCATGCTCAAGTTGATTTTCTTCATAGACGGTACCCTAACTTGGTCATCGATGTCAAAGCTTTTCATGTGACAGTTTGAGTACTAAAAGATACAATTTTATGGAGCGACCGCCATATTGACTCGCAACACTCAAAGTCATCATCAATGGCGCCATTGTTGCAGCCACTACTGAGTGTAGGATTCTTCTCTTCATTGTCATGCCTCCCTAGTCTATGCTGATTAGCAATAACCAGAGTACAGACGCCAGCACATCAACCTACCCGAAACTGTCAAATTTTCCCAATCAATCTTGAACATATACAAGGTGTAAACAGTCCCTTCACGAAGCCGTCAACCAAGCATTCTATACATCAAACTAAGTTACTCTACGCAAAAATTATTGCTGGGAAACGACTTTTTTTTTTGGGGTGAAAATTTACGTTTTACGGTAAAACTCAATGTAACGCACTCAAAACTTAGTGCTGATGGATGCTTTGAATAATAAAGGGTCATGAAGGTAATTAAAGTAAAGTTAAAACCTTTAAAAATGGTATTTAAAAAAAACTTGTGAAAAAATTGGAACTTTGACCTTCAATATCTCCGTAACTTGAAGGTACCCAGGTATTGTTCAGAACAAAAAAATGATCGCAATGACGGGGAGAACAAGTGCCTTTCGGCTTCGTTAAGGGTCTTTTTACACCCTTTATTATGACTATTAATGAAAGACAGATTGTAGTAGCTTGATTTACCTAGATAAATAGGTTCTTGAAATTCGAAACGCCTGGCCGTACACACACATATTACATATTTTAAAGATATAAGGTACAGTCACGAGTACCAATATGTTTACACTTTCCTAAATTTAAATGAAATTTTCGCGAGAAATAACGATTGTAACTTGGAGATAGGACCTTTTTCATAAAAATATGAGTTCCAAAATATTATGCTCGTAACAACATGAAATTTTAATCAGAACAGTAGTAGAAAAACACTTTTAAAAATTGTTAAGTGTTTACATATTGGTGCTCGTGACTGTACTATGTATCAAACCAATATGTAATGAAATCTTCATCAAACGGTAACAATTTCTAATAATATGGGTAAGAGTTTCGAGGAATTGAAGGAACTATTTACTACATACTAACTCTTCGAATTAAAGTTTTACTACCCGACTCAAACTACCTAATTGTCTTGCCAGCTGTTCTCCGGAAATAAAAAAAAAACCTAATTTAAGTAGTTGTTTTTTCTGGGTGTCTGAAAAAAAAAAGATTTTTGTACCTCTAAATTTGGCCTTGCAAAAATTCACTTTAATTTTCTTTTCTTTGACACCGCATTTACTTACGCGATAATAGCGTAATATTTCCGAAAAAAAGTACAATGAACGCTTACGTAAGCCATCTGCAATTATTCGGGTTTGAAAAACACGTAACACACGTGTTTTTAACCCCCGACGCAAAAAGAAGGGTGTTGTAAGTTTGACCGCAATGTGTGTGTGTTTGTCTGTCTCTGGCACCGTAGCTCTTAAACGAGTGAACCGATTTGGATGCAGTTTTTTTTTTTATTTGAAAGCTAGTTTCTTGGCGACGGTTCTTAGATACGTTTTATCAAAAACGGTGCAACCATTTACTAGATATGGGGGATGAAATGATTTTTAATTTAATTTTTATGTTGTTTTTGTTCATTGCGTAGCTACTTAAGAGATGAACAACCTGAACACACGAATCCGTTTGACGGGACGCAGGTACACGATGAGATTATCGAGTTCTAACTTAAGTACGATAGGCCGGTCAAGTACCACAGTCTCTAACATTTTCACATTTTCAATACAAAACTTATGCCACATTATAATCGTTTAATTCCAGATAAAAATGATGATCAACAACTTCGACCTTCAAGTGACAGCAGTCAAGCTGGAAGTTCCAATGGAGTTCAGCTCTCAAGTGCAGAGCGTCAGACTACCAGAGGCTGACGACAATATCACCCTCGGATACTTAGCCTCCATCATCGCATGGACTCCTGATGGGGTGGGTATCTTTACTAACAAGACTTAAATATGAAATTGGTACTTTGGTTCTGGTAGCCAGAATCGCCTCCGAACGAGAGAACTCCTCAACGGTTAAAAGCATAGCCCATTCTTCTCCATAGAGATCTACACATTAGAATGGGCAACTACAGTACTTTCACAAGTTATTGTGCCTTGTGGCTGTAGCTTCGCTTTCTTTGTTTCTCTGATATTCAAAAGTGCCTGTAATGGTCTAATTGAAATAAATGCTTCGAATTTGAGCACGGCAACTTTATATTCGGGTTTAATGTTGATAATAAAACAATATTTTTTTTAAATAAAATCTTTGTTAAAAAAAAACTAGGCGCTTAATGGGTTTTGCCAGCAAGAACTAGTCCTATTATTTATTCATTGTAACAACTATAAACCACAGTTGTCACTATTATTCAAAGTAGATAAGTGTTAGGTACTAGGCCTTCATAAATATCAGAAAGTCATAAAGATTTCACCTTTGAAATACGAGATCACGAGTCTAAAGATTGTGAGACCAACCATTTATATTGTGACGTCATATAAAAAATATGTGAAGAAAAAGGCTGGACGTCGAACAATGGTGGGGAAAATGCTTGGCATGTATGAATTTCCGCACAATGTGCAATGTGGCTTAGTTTTTTATGTTTTAAGAAATGAAAAATTTATTTTTTTTAGACGAAAGGGAGAAGAATTTAAGGCCTTGTTATTGTGCCACTTGAGGGCAAAGGCCATAACGACTGTTCAACTTTGTCTCCAAGATATGACCACAAGCCAATCAATTGAATTAGAAGGACTGCCGAATTGTTTCATAACCGATAATCTTGCATTAAGCATGGACGCTCTTAATGTGTATGTCTTTCTACAACGTTCTCACATATATGTATTATCTCAACATGAATGTTATAACCAAGATCTTGTAAAAATATTTTGATTGAAAAGAGTGTCCATAGAGTTTCTTGCCCATTCTTCTCCATAGAGATCTACGCTTTGGAATGGGCAACTACAGTACTTCCACAAGTTATTATGCCTTGTGTCTGGGACTGTAGCTTCGCCTTTTTTGTTTTTCTGACATTCAAAAGTGCCTGTTATGGTCTAATTGAAATAAATGCTTTGAGTTTGAGTTTAAGTTTGAGTTTAAGTATTCGAAAAGAGAATAAAATTATTCCTGAAGTTAAATAATCCTTTTCTTTTGTTTCCACAGCATATGCGGTTAGTAAACGTCCCGATGATTGATCCAGAAATATGCGAGTTTGACACAAAGATGTTACCAGGGCACTATGTTTGCGTAGGAGGTGTACAGGATCCTAACAGACACTTCTGCAGGGTATGTTATATTGTTTTTTTCTTTCACCTTCTTCTTCTTATTTAGAACTAGCGACCCGCTTTTGCTTCGCACAGCGCCACCTATCGGGTCCAAAACTATATCTAATGTATCCCATATAAATGTTAAGTTAAGCATCTAGTAGTAGAGCGGTGAAAACTACGTTAAAATCCAGTGTTTTTGCGTGATTCGCGTACAAACATACAGACCGATAGACAGACAAAAATTCTAAAAACTGTTGTTTAGGCTTCTGTTGCTCTTATAAAGACCCCATATATATATTTTTTTCAATATCTTCAATGTATAGACATCGGCCTGTTACAATTTTTTTTATGTATAGATAGATAAATGTCAACTGCAACTGTACGGGAATATTGACACACGTGCAAAATCAGTTGCATTTATGTAACTTTTTTGTAACCATATTGCAAGCAAAGGCTCTTTGCCACTTGGCCACGAACAGCCTCACGAGTCAACAGAACACACGCGCGTTTCACGTGTCGCAAGTCGCGTCACAATTGTATCATCTGAGGTCGTGAAAGGGGCGTTAGACGTCCGATACGAAATTACAGAAAGTAGCTAATTACACGACACTTCGGTGTACAGGTTCTTCGATTCATGTCACAAAATGAGGTAATTACGAGCCAATTAATTATATTATGTAAATGATACGCCTAATCGAAAAACAAACCCCTTCATCCCCCTCTTACAAAAGCAATAGGAAGCAGGAAGGCGACATTAGGAAACAATTTCGCGGGAATCGAAACAATTCCCAACTTTGCCAAAAGTAAACAAAGAATTTGAACATCAAACAGTAATTATAAGAAAGGTTGGAACTGGGTCACGAAATACAGGAAAATCGATACTTCAAGAACATTCTTAATCGAAAATTAATGTTTTCTCCAAGTTAATCTTAATCAGATTAATGGCTTTGGAAAGTAAATGTTTTGGGAAGGCATTAGCTTTGGGAGACTTTTCACTACCAGGTAGGTCATACAAATAATTGTTTCGTGCGGGAATCAAACCCGCGACGTGCAGCGCAGCAGCCTATCGCTCGGACAATATACCAACCGTGCCATTTATCCCACAATGATTGAAGCAAACAAATATTTTCCACTATACAATTCTACTCATTCTACCAGGACTACAAAGTTATACAGAGTAACTATTTAAAGATTAGATTTGACGTTAGTAATTCATAGACTTCTAGAGGTTCTCAATTCTCTTTTCAAAATCACATTCAATCAATTTTTTCCTTTGTTTTTTTTTTCTTTTTCAAAAGTGTCTCGTCCAAACTCTTCCAACCTCATTGGTCTATTTAATCCTACGTAATAAAACGAATTCGAAAGTCTATTTATTTTACTCAATCCCGAGTAAGGACCGATAAATTTCGCCATAAGGCATCCCCCGTCAAGGGTCTCTATCAGGGGAAAACACGTTATTTTTTATCCTGTACTTGAATGTCGGTCCCTTGGGGTAAAGAGTGAAATATGATGGCTTTTTTTTGTTTGCCAATCGCTTGACGGCCCGATAATTTTATCAGTGTTGATAGGCACTTGAGAAAACTAGGTCTATTAGAAGTTAATAAATCAATGTCTATTTTGTATTTTAAGGGAAAACTGCTTTGTATTTTCTGGGAAACGGCGTCATCGACGACTTTAATATCAACTTTTTTGTTCACATGAGTGAGACTTACAATCTTTTGTGCATTTCTTGAGCATCAAAATCGTTGGCAGTCGGGACGGACGCCTTAAGCCTGTGGCGCAGGCCACACAGAAAGAAGTAAGACGCGGACGGGGCGCAGACATATGTCTCTTCCGCGACCCTTTCATACAAAATGTATAGAAGCATCGTGACGCAAAACATATAGAAAAGACAGGGCGCGGACACGACGCTTCTATATATTTGACATTTGACATATGTCTGCGCCCCGTTCGCGTCTTACGTCTTTTCAGTGTGGCTTGCGCTTTAAGGTTTCAAAAAAGTATCCAAAAACAATGTCTTTATTTATACAAACAAACCATTTAAAAAAGATGCAAAAATACATAGCTGATTACTGTATCCTCCGTTCCATCGTATCAACAGCTCCATTCTATCATAGGTCGAGCAGAGATACGGCGAAGAGTCACCGTTATAGGGTTGAAATTCCACGGACTCGAACAAAGCGCTATGCTTCCACATTTATTGTGAGAACCGCCAGTCTGTGGCTACTCCGTTTGGCATGAGGAATGCACTGCCGGCTACTCTGTTTCCCGATCGGTACCTATAATCTCTTCAAAGTCTTATAGGCAAGTGTGCTCCACCCTAGGCCGCATCATCGCTTCACATAAGGCCAGTTGCGGGTAAAGACAAGCCTATTTAGTAGTATAAAGAAAAACCTTCGGTCCGAATATCGCTTATTCATGTAAACACCCTATGTAACTTACACAGCAGTCGTGCTAGTGACTGCTAGAAATACAAAAATGGTATTTTTCTTATTTATTTTTTTGTATTATATCACAATGCTGTCCTATTTAACCCAAAGGTTGACTGGTAGAGAATGCCTTGTGGCATTAAGTCCGCCTATGTACCATTTTTGTACATGAAGTTTAAATAAATAAAAATAAATAAATAAAAATACCTTGCTGATTATAACTATCCCGTTTCGAATATCGCTCAGCATTAACGGGTAAAGCAAACATCATTACTTTTGGTGTTAATAGCCACAATAAAATTAAACGAACTCGATATACCCGCGGAAGCACAAACATATAAATCATCTGGATCGTTCCGCTACATTGTTTTATGAGATCATTTGTAAATGTCATTGTGACGAAGAATAAAAATAAATGGGGATAAAACATGCAGTTATTTATGTAGTCGCGATCTGAGGGATAGCGATATTTTGTGTTTGATGATCTTTTTTGTACCTGATGGGTATTTCACTGAATAAATCGATTTAGTCCGTCTCGTTAGATTATCAAAAAATTTAACATATTTTTTGTTTTGTCATGTAAAAGAAAAACGACCACGATCACACGATGTCACAAGCCCCTAAAGTTCTTATTGAACTTTGATGCGCTGTATCGTCGTAATTTTAGATTATGTGACAAAAGAGCAAATACGTGTCCAACATTTTTTGATGATCTAACTGACGTTTTTGTTTTTTTTCGATGTTATCAAATAGCCTATTGGTGTTAATGCTTCCAAGCATCATCTTCCTAGCCTTTTCCCAACTATGTCGGGGTCGGCTTCCAGTCTAACTGGATGCAGCTGAATACCAGTATTTGACATAAAGCGACTGTCTATATTACCTCCACAACCCAGTTAGAACAGGGTAATACGATACCTCTTGGTAAGAATGGTTGTTAGACTTTTGGGCCACTGCCTACCTGTAACGGCTGTCAATGATCTACAATTGTCAGCCGGGACCGAGTTTTATGATTTTAGCAGTCTTTGTATGTTTGTATTTACGTATGTTCCTCCGTAGCGCCTAAACTATTCATCCGACTTTGATGAATAAGATGTCAATCGATTAGTTATTATGTCCGGGGTAACATAGGCTACATTTTAACCGACTTCAACAATAGGAGGAGTCGATTTTACCTTGTAAACCCCGAATTTAATTAGAGCTTGATTTTTCAGTAGCCGGGTTTTTTAGTTGTAGTATTATAGCTAGCCCATATTGTCCCACTGCTGGGAAAAGGCCTCCCTCCATTCCTTCCAAAGGTCACGATTCTGTGCTACTTCTTTCCAATTCTCAAGAAAGACATCCAGTTCGTCCCGCCATCTCCTTCGTGGTCTGCCGCGACCCCGTGCCACTGTTTCAGGGCACTAATCCTGAGCTTTTCGGGCCGACAGTTTTGTTTTCACATTCTTGTTAGTTTAATAAAATCATTGACAACCAAACACTTGTTTTACAGAGAGACAACGGCGGCGCTGTCATCCAAAATAACACCCTGGTAGCTATATCCTCCTTCATCAACTCCTGCGCCCTCTACACGAAGACACATGCCTTCCCCAAAATTGCCAGCTTAGTCCGGTGGCTGGACTCCGTTATCTGGGACGAGCTCATCAAACCATCGACCACAGAACCATCAACAACCACGGAAGAATCATCAACGACAAAAATTGCGACAAACTCAACCAGCAGGGAACCGGAGATCAGACCGTACTACGGGGACGCCGGAAAATACATGTTAACTTTACCTTACGACCCAATTAATGTGCCCTTGGAACCAGCTGAAGACAATTCTGTGTTACCAGGAATGAGTCTTTATGAGTCGTACTTGCACAGTATTATCAGGGCCAGGACTTCAACCACTGAGGCAGTCAGTGTTGATCAAAAGACGGACAGCACTAAGGTCACCAAGCCAGTGATGATTTCCCAAAATAAATACGCACGGATGCCGACGAAATATGACCGGTATGATTATAATTACTTAGGGGATTAAGTTGACTTTAATTAATGTTTTTGGAGTACACGTGGTCCTACCACGAACGCGCTGAGTGGACGTAACGTAAATTCGATTTTTAAGTGAAAAATACTCGTTTGACACACGAAATTTCTCACTAAAATATAATAATTTTCGATTCAATCATTGCGCGTTCGTGTAAGGTAGGGCTCCCTGTTTTAAAAAAAAGTTCTGCTTTATAAAGCGGTATAATACTGAACATTTAAGAAATAGTCATTCATTGCATTCTTTGTAAAATTTCATTTGTTTTTCTTTTTTGTAGCGTCTGGTTTTAACGTGTACCAGAGGAATGGATAAAAGACACAGGATGTTAATCTGCATTCTTGCCATATTTACGGAGACAACAACTTCTAAAACAGCTGTTCAAACCTAATTAAGTCACGGAATATGAATGTGTAATATCAGTGAATTGTAAATAAATTAATAAATGGATATCAATAAAATTAGACACTCAATAATAAATGTATATTAAGTTCTAAATAACTGTCATTACCTTTTATTACTCACTCGCAAAAAATTGTGAAGATGCAGAACCCTTTCCATCATCGATATGTCACTCAAATCAACCTCTTCTAACTAATGGCAGCCTAGTACTTCTGCAAGATGGAGCTTCATACATCAATGTGTCCTCGTGGGATTGGAGCCATTTCCACATATTCTGGCTGTGGATCAATATTTTAATATCGTAGATGTTTATTTGCGCTCGCTACCAAGAGTCCCAGGTGTATAGCTCTCATTAATCAGGGTATAACTAGCCCGCGGCTTCGCTTGCCAAAACTGACATTTTAGTTTGTGTATTTTGAGGAAAATGATGTTCAGGACTTCAAGCGTGAAGCTCATGCGTGTTTGAAGTTGAGAGTACTAGCACATGTACTGAAAAATAAATCGTCCATTGTTTATGATTGGCCTCAGGTCCATTAATATAATGGTGCGAAATACTAGGAAAAGTAAAGACGTAACAATGTTTAACGATGCCTTGCTGTGCCTGACGAAACGATGTTTTCTTCAGTCAAATGTTTTGGGATGATACACAACGCCAGGTGACTTCTATATTCTACATAATTATGTGATCCTGGTATTTTTAGGTAGACCATACACCAAAGGCCTAACTTCTCCCGGTTGAGCTACAACGGTCTATCTAATTACAGTAATTTCTATTTACATCCTTCCCTGAAATATGTAACAGGATAACCATTTTTCTTGAAAATATTTCCATTACCTAACTACCCACCATCCCGCCCACTTGTCAAACAAACCAACTAACTTGGTAACCTTAAGAAATAACATTTTTACTGACAATAAAATAACATAGGCAATCAATTACATTCAAAATGAAGGTGGCAAAGACGGCTTATTGGCCACTAAAAAACCTATGAACGTCTGCCGTTGGACTGTCGGCCAAAATAACCACAACTCCCTGACACAGCCAGATGGCGGGACGAGCTGGATAAAACCAACGACCAGTGAGTAGACCACATTAGCCCCGGATCGAATAGATTAAGTCAAGGGGAGAGACCTTTAGCTCACCGTCCGTCCGTCTTATGACGACAGGCCGTGTCGACGGCGCGTTCGTGCTCCACGCGCGCCTGCGCGGGTCCGCAAGGGCCGATGCCTGCCGGGGCTGCGGGACTGTTCGAAATAGATACCGCGGCCCTGGAACACAAAGGGCAAAGAAGGAACTTGGATGGGTTTTAGTCAGTAAAAGTCTGACACTCCCTCCCAGTCCACCCAGAGCGGGGGGGGAGGGGGGGGTTATTTGATGATTTCCAAGCTTGAATGAGATATTCAGGAGGACGCTGTCTGTAAACGTCTGAAATTGTATCGAAAAAACAAGATGGCGGTGCATATATCCGACAACCATCCACCAAAACAACAATGTATACTTCAAAGGTTCCAAAACAACAGGTTGAGTAATCAGAATCCTTGAAGCCGAATAAAGATACTGCATATTAATACGAAATACCGCTTTTTTTATAACCCTTTACTATCCCACTGCTGGGCAAAGGTCTCCCCCAAGTCCTTCCTTGTGTTCTTTTGCCGGCCTCCTCGAACCGGCGCCCCTCGCGGTAAGCCTCCAGATCGTTCTAGCCACCTCTTTCTGGGTCGAAATACCCCTTACCTACACAAATACAGAAAGTTTTCTTTTGTTCATAAATGTACAAAATAAAAATTTAAAGCAAGGAAATTACATTCATAACAATCTTTTTTTACCAGTCCTGCTAACAGCGAGTTTTTGCAATGAAAGCTATAATCTTAAAATTCCCCCACCTAGGTAAATGTAAGTACACAGCCACAAAACAATATGCATTTAGTATAGAGATAATGGTAAGCTCATTAACATTTAGTATAACGCGCCGCTGCTCAATTGGCCCTGGTCCAAACATTGTACCAACGCTTATATTTGTCAATTAAAATAAACAGTGTGGCTAGTATTTTACTGATATCTTTATAGGTTCTCATCTCCTGGTAATGTTTGGTGTTATATTCGCAGCTATGATAGTTACGTGATGACCTTAAAGCCGCTTATATTTGTCAATTCGAATAAACAGTGTGGCTAGTATTTTACTGATATCTTTATAGGTTCTCATCTCCTGGTAGTTTTTGGTGTTATATTCGTAGCTATGATAGTTATTTGTTAGTACGTGATGACCTTAAAGCCGCTTATATTTTGTCAATTAAAATAAACAGTGTGGCTAGTATTTTACTGATATCTTTATAGGTTCTCATCTCCTGGTAGTGTTTGGTGCTATATTCGTAGCTATGACAGTTATTAGTTACGTGATGACGTTAAAGCTAGACCACCACAATGTCGTCAATGGCGTTCTGAGATGTGCGCTTTGTGCTCGGAGTTTTTCGGCCAAAGTTGAATATACTAGCAACCTGAGAGCACATGAAAGAGCAGCACACCTAAGTTCTCGACAACCACTCTAGAAAGCCATTGAATACAGTCGCTGTGGGCAAAATCGGCTAGATGGCATCCTCAGGGATGATTGGAAACCGAAGAGTTTCGGCAATCGATATTTACTTAAGCGGAAGGAAGGCGGGTATTTCGCAGTTATCTTTGAGCCAAAGATTTACATCGATATCTCTAAAATACTATAATGAGTATCCACGATGAGAAAAAAGATAAAGATAGAAGTAGTATGATGGAACTGTTCACTGTGCTGATGCTCTGACCGCCTACAGAGAGCCGTAGTCTACAATCAAGACGGCCAAACCCAATAAGAAAGCCAATCCACACTAGGTTAAACCTAATTAAACCTGAACACGAGTTTCCGTAGGTGACCTGGAAGTCTATAAAGAAGTAAATAGACTCCGGACACAGGTTGGCCTAAGCAAGGCACACCTGTTCAGGTGGAGATTCATAGATGACTCTGCTTTGGAGTGTAAATGTGGTGTTGTCCCACAAACGATGGGACATTTGATATCGTATCCTGCCTGTCCTGTTATTTGCACATCACAGGAGCCTCCTGACTCCGACTCCTCGCCGAATTTTGGGCTTACCCAGACTAGGTTAAATCACATTGACGATGAACTAAAATCATCCTAAATAATCATCAGCCTAGCCCTTTCCCAACTAGGTTGGGGTCGGCTTCCAGTCTAATCGGATGCAACTAAATGGCAGCAGTAGATACTGCTGCCATTTAGTTGCATCCGATTATATCTTCTTCTATCTTCTAATATATAAAATTCTCGTGTCACAGTTTTCGTTCCCATACTCCTCCGAAACGGCTTGACCGATTTTGATGAAATTTTATATGCATATTCAGTAGGTCTGAGAATCGGCTACTATCTATTTTTCATACCCCTAAGTGACGCAGACGAAGTTGCGCGGGTCAGCTAGTATTATATATGGAGCGACTGCCTTATCTCCACTGCCCAGTCACTGGACAACACAAATTATAACTACCACGATTCAGGTATTCAATTATTGGTTAGTAGTTTATTTCCGTACCTGCAAGTTTTAATCTCACAGAAAAATTATTCCACCAGAATAACATGAATACCGCAGCCATGTTACTGTACCAACACAACAACGCAGTGTTTATTTAATATTACAGCATTTACGGCGAGCCAAAAGGTCAAAATATTTCCACAAACATGTTTACTTTATTAGCAGTGGCCATCAATTATTCACGAATCGGCTCTGCAATGGACATATTAATAAAGGACTCCGTTTGAACCCCGCCAGGTCAACGAATTAGGTTAATGTTTAGTTTGCAATTATTCATTGTTAGTTTGTGTTGCTCTTTTACGTTCATGTTAGCCTAGTAGTTGAGGTGGAAAGGGGAGCTCTTTGGGTGTGATTCTTAAAGAAGAGCTGCACCCTTGTCAATGAATAAAGAAACGATTACAAGGGAAATGAAAAAAAAAAACGTTAAGGAATTTCTATCAAGTCGATATGTCACAGATTCTCAGAGTGGTCACCCTGTGTCGAAACCTGAGAGAGCTGATTAGATGCATAGTCCCGAATAAAAACGTATAAGCTAATATTACACAATCACATACTCAAGCCCGCTTGCACCAAAACAAATCACTTAATTAATACATTTAAGCGCTAAACTTATTAAATATATCATTTCATTTATGCAATCCAGTTGGGAGTTGACAGAGAGAGATGTTTTAAATATGACTAGCCGATAAAAATATTTACGACAAAAACCTTTTTCGCCAACTTGTTCACCACCAGCTGATCTACGACGAGAACTGCATTGGTGGAATGCAAGTGAACTTTACCATACTAGAGCTTTTTCCCATAAAGAGCAGAAAATACTAAAAGCATTGTATTTCAACAATAACTATTTATTTATTTATTTAAACTTCATGTACAAAAGTGGTACATAGGCGGACTTAATGCCACAAGGCACACACAGGCAGGAACTATTGTGATGAAAACAGAATGACTAGTTTGTCATGCTTTCTATTTATTAACAAAATGAATTCATTCGTACCGTTTCAAAAGCTTTCATTGATCCAATCTAGAATATTTTATCAAAGCGGGAAGCTAAATTGTTTCGGAGTATTTTAGTAGTACGTACCTACTACTTATTTTTACAGACTTGATTATTACATGTTCGTTGTATAATCCAGTCGACATGTCGTATCCAGAGGTAGCTGGAAAGTATTCCGAAGTTAATGGAACCCTAACAGGTGTTTGGGGTAGACTAGGAATACTATCCTAAGTTTTATCCTAAGTCGTGAAATACGAGGTTTTCAACATGTGGAATGTGAACTCGGGTATCATTCTGCCGATTGCCGTAACGGAAAATGAGCTTATAGCCAAGAGCCTCGACGCACATCTTTCGAGGCTTTCCTTAGGCGGTTAGATCAAGGGTCTGATTCAGAAGGCAATACGCCTCCTTAATACACAATGTGCTTAGTTTAAGAGATAGGTTTTTGTCCCCCCCCTCTCCCTCCCAAGTTAGCACGGGGTCCTCGAGGTCGAAAACTTAGGATAGTCTTCATAGTGTACCCCCAACCTGTTAGAGTTCCATTTACTTCGGAATACCTACTTTCCAGGTCAAAGTACATAAATGCTAGAATATGAAGCTTTTTACACACAACATTACCGACTACGTAAAATAACATCACACCTGTTTTTCCTCGAATTTCATATACAGAGATGCACCTGGGTACACCACAGTAGGTACACCCACATTTCGCCAGTCATGTTTAAATCACATAGTTATAAAAGGAGGCCTATTCGCCATCAACCGTGCTCGAAACCAGATGCCACGCCGCCCGTACTGATACTGAGAGAATTTCTAATGGAAGAACACAATAACTCTTCTCCTGATCTGGGAGTCGAACCCAGGATTTGCTCAGCAGCAGCGCTTGCGACCTCAAGACCAAAGAGACATCTTTTGCCTGTTTTTAATGTCAACGAACTGCGTGATTGACGCAAAAAAAAAGTTCAACAAATAATTATTTGTTTGAAAGGAAACATCAAATTAAAACTTATTAACAATCTTTTCAATTTCCTTTCCTTTTCTTGACCTTTTCCTTTCCAAATTGTCGTTTACAACGAAAGAGTTTTTTTTCCAGTTTTTCTTCAAAACAAAATAATAATTGAAAAAGTCAACGGCCGTGATGCGGAAACTCGTTATATCGAATTATTTTACGGTAAAAACCCCTTTAACTTTCATTTCCATCCCTTTTTAGGAAAACTGATTGATAAAGACTTTAAAAGACAGGCTATGTTTTTTTGACGGGAAATCGATCAAAAGGACCCCTATTGATATAAACCTAGGGGATGAAGAAGAATCTGTTATTGGGGCTTAAATTCGCATTTCCAATGGTTTTACCTAGTTTACAAATAGGTAATTCTTTGCAATAATTAATTAAAAAGGAAATATCCCAACTAGGATCAAAACCAGGATCTGAAGTTGTTTTTTTCTCCACTTTATGCAGAATTTGGATGAAATTTTGCACACAGATAGTTTATAACCTGGATTAACACAAAGGATACTTTTTATCCCGTGAGACAATTATCGAACTTCACGCGGGCAAAGCCGCGGGCATAATCTACTTATTCTCTATATTCACGACAAAGAACGAAACAAAACACTATGGAACTTCTACCAACTCATCGATTAATACACCGATACGGTACCCACATTCGAACTTACACCATACGTCACAAATTCGAGCATACGTCACAACTTCGCCAGAGTATTTATCACGAAGTTCCCCGAAGTTTACCGAAGAGATGACGTGTCGAAACGGAAAATATACCGCCTATTTACGAGAGAGTAAAGTTATTTTCTGATCTTGTGGAAAACAGATGAAGCGGCTTATAGAAGTTGTCGAGGTCAGTTGAAGGTCACGGTTAATAGGGGCAGCTATGGTGATATTTGGTTGTCTTTGTTTTCAGGAGCGACAGACCAATGTGTAATTCGATGGTAAAGAGGTGGGATTGATGAATTTCAAATAACACTAGAGCAGCGGTGGCCCAGTGTTGGCGGCCCCGACTTACGAGTAAGTCGTGGATTCGATTCCAGGTAGGCGTATTATTTGTGTAATTTATTTCTTCACCAATGCTCTATGCGCAATGAGCGAAAAACCAAAAATTCGAAGAAAAGTGACATCTATCACTATGCTTTGCGTATAACACTGCCCCAAGGGTTAGGCAGAGATGTGGAACTGGCGCACATTTCGCTAATTCCATTTAAGGGGGACAGTCTTTTAACCTCAACCGGTCACAAGTCTAGACTCCGGACCACTACTGCGAAATCCATAATGGGTAATCCGGCCAAAAACAAAACAATTATCAAACAAAAAAGTGATCGCAATTGTTTCTATTAATAATAAAAGGCGGTCGCCAATCCGTCTCAACATTCTTTTGAAAGAAAATAATACTTTAGTCGGCTTTCACGACACCCACGCCTCGGGTCGAAAAGAACAATATTCACTAATCATTATTAAGTAGAAAAACAGCTAAAACATGATTCTACTACGAAACTTTATTTTAAGACAAAGATGTTCAAGTTTTCAATTCGTTATAGACTTGAAATACTTGAACAAGTCTTCTAATAGTTAAGCTTGTTTAACATAATTCTCGTCTTGTATTTAAGCGTTTGAGCTTCTTTCTAACTTTGTTTTGAGAATTATAGGCTTTGAAGTAAGTTTAAAATGTTTGGTGTTTCTCCTTTATAGTTTAGGGAACAATATAGCTAGGGAAAGACTAACTTCCAATTACTGAAGAGTAATTCAATCTGTTGACCAAGTGTGATCATTGGCTATTGTTCTTTCCCTGAACTGATCACGATGTTTACGACCCCAGATAGGTAGTCTAAAACATCGGTGGAAAGAAACTTCTTTTCACCCTGGGCTCCTGGTACAAGCGGAAGGCAATTAAAAGAAAATATATGCAGAAAACCGAAAATGACCGAAAAACAGAAAATGTTGGGTATTTTTTCATCATGCCTGTCAACAATCAACTGTGGTGGTGATTCCTATAAAATCAGAACACGTACACACAGAAGTTTGCTCTATCAATAAATAAGGCCTTGAATTCCCAGAAGTTCAGTTTGGGGATCCCAAAGCGACTATGAACTTCTCACTCAGTGGATACCGACAGACAAAACTGCTGGCAGACCAACAGCCGCTAGGGGTGGATGATATTCAGTAGATCGCGGGTCAGCCTGGTACAGATTTGCGCAGACCAAGGAAGAAGGAAGATCTTCATCCTGTAGTGGACAAGGCTGCCAACGCTGATGATGAGAACTCCAGTTAGAGTTTGAGTCAATGATCCACATTATATTGGGGTCGGCTTCCAGTCTAACCGGATGCAGCTGAATACCAGTAATAGCGACAATAATAATAATAATAGCGACTGCCTATCTGACCTCCACAACCCAGTTAGTACTGGGTAATACGATACCCCTTGGTAAGACTGGTTGTCAGACTTTTTGGGCCACTGACTACCTAACAACTGTCAAAGATCTATAAATGACACCCGGGACCAACGGCTTAACGTGCTTTCTGAGGCACGGAGGAAGCTCGGTATGTAATGGGTGGTCACCCATCCACAGACCAACCTAGGCAAGCACGTCTTAACCTAAAGATCGACCCGAGCGGCTGTTATTTTTAAGCAACGAGCTCCTCCATTTCACAGAATAAGGCAATTGATACATTGCTAAATCACAAATCAAATTACCATACCTTATCTTTTCCTTCCCGAATTTCCTGGCTGCCTGTTACCCTGGTATTACTTGAAGCTATCTATTACCCAATCTACATAATTAAAGGTGATTGGCATAATCATCAAACAAGTCACGGAATTCCAATGATCATTAACCCAAGTCATGTACCAGGAAAGCATAGATGAACTGTAAAACTGCCTAGAGTTAATTTGGATCCAAATTCCGGAATTGCGTTTATTCCAGATCCGGATTTAAATTGGACATTTGGAGAGGATTTAATGCCCAACACTAATAGAGTTTCACTTCTCTATGGGTTATTTTATGGGCTTCGAATATTAATTGCTTTTAAGATAGGAAGATAAAATACTGATTTTCGACCGTAATTTAGATCTGATCCCAAGATATTGGGATGGACTGTGGTGTAGTCATGTATACTGCAACATCAACTACGTGACTACGTTTTCATCAATACTACGTGACACCTAAAGTAATGTCTAACATAATACGGGGTGTAAACGGACCCTTCACGAAGCCGTCAACCAAGCATTATGTACATCAAACTAAGTCACCCTACGCAAAAATTATTGCTGGGAACCGACTTTTTTTTTGGGGAAAAAAAACGTTTTACGGTAAAACTCAATGTAACGCACTCAAAACTTGGTGCTGATGGATGCTTTGAATAGTAAACGTGTCCTGAAGGTAATTGTAGGAGCGCTGACGCAGTATTTTTGTATTCGTCGTACGCGCAGCGCTCGGCGACTCCAGTTCGCCCGTAACCGCCAATAGCTATAGACGCGCTCTCAAATTAAGCGGTAACATTGTAAATCTGTCTTAAAGTAAAGTTATACACAAGTTCCGCCGAGTATTATTTCTCTCCGTACACACACCTAAAGACTCACAAACACGCACCCTAAAATTGGTGACCCCGACGTGATCTAAAAGTGCGCAGTGATTTTTTGTGTGTACGTGATTGAGAACGGGCAACTCATTAACATCAGCGGTCTATAGCGCGGAACTCTCAAAATTGCTCAAGAAAAATAGCAGCAGCGTGAGTAGCAGTCTATAGTAGAAGACAAGATGGCAGCCGACGAGTACTCCCTCTCACCAGTCTCCATTACCGACACAGTCGAAGATTTTAGCTGAGGACACCACAATGTCCCCCAAATCCTAGACAAGGGCTCGACTATGTTCGCCGTGGGCTGCACACCATGTTGCCGTGGGCCACGTGTTATGTTCGCCGTGGGCCGCACGCCATGTAGCTGTGAGCCACGTGCTATGTTCGCCTTGGGCCGCACGCCATGTTCGCCGTGGGCCATTATGCCAAGTGTTATGTCGCCATGTCGTGTAATTGGTTATGAGAAGATGTATTACATCAAAATGTGAGGTGAAGATGGGTTAGTTTATAAGTCTGCCATTGTATCCGATCACTAAATCCATTCAAAGTAAATTTTGTAAAAAAAACCGATGGTAATGTAAAATCTGCTTGTACCCTTTTGTAATAACAGCGTGATATTAAAACTTAAAACTTGCAAACCATAACATTTGTTTAAAGCGCACATTATGAGTGGCGCAATCGCGCACCTGCAAGATATCTGGTTACGACATTGTTTATTGAAATTAATTGATGTATCAGCAAATTGTTTGTGACTTGTAGTACTGTTGGACATAGATGTATTCGTTCATGTTATTATTGATTTAAAGGAATTATTTTGTAAAAAACCTCTTGTTTTTTAAAAAAAAGGGAGGAATAGTGTAGGAGCGCTGACGCAGTATTTTTGTATTCGTCGTACGCGCAGCGCTCGGCGACTCCAGTTCGCCCGTAACCGCCAATAGCTATAGACGCGCTCTCAAATTAAGCGGTAACATTGTAAATCTGTCTTAAAGTAAAGTTATACACAAGTTCCGCCGAGTATTATTTCTCTCCGTACACACACCTAAAGACTCACACACACGCACACTAAATAATTAAAGAAAAGATAAAACCTCAAAAAGTAGTATTTAAAAAAAAAACTTGTGAAAAAATTGGAACTTTGACCTCCAATATCTCAGTAACTAGAAGGTTCCCAGGTATGGTTTAGAACAAAAAAATGATCGCAGTAGCGGGGAGAACAAGTGCCTTACGGCTTCGTTAAGGGTCTATTTACACCCTTTATGTATTTTGACCGCTCAGATAAGTTTCTAAAGTCGCAATTACAACAGTACTATAAATAATATTAGTAGTGGAAATGCGGAGGTGGAAAAACTCGTGGCTAAACAATAACAGCCGATCGGGTCGATCTTTAGGTTATGCCGTGCTTGCCTAGGTTGGTCTGATGGGTAACCACACATTGCATACCGAGTTTCCTCCGTGCCTCGGAAAGCACGTTAAGCCGTTGGTCCCGGGTGTCATTTGTAGATCTTTGACAGTCGTTAGGTAGTCAGTGGCCCAAAAAGTCTGACAACCAATCTTACTATTACCCAGTACTAACCGGGTTGTGGAGGTCAGATAGACAGTCGCTCCATGTTAAATACTGGTATTCAGCTGCATCCGGTTAGACTGGAATCTGATCCCAACATAGTTGGGAAAAGGCTAGGCAGATGATGAGTAGTGGAAATGCGCATTATTATAGCAAGTATGATTAAACGCGTAAATGTAGTCGATTCTTACCGAACTTCTGGGTGCCGTGCGTGAGGTCACAAATGCGTAGTTAGTTACAGAAAAAAGAGGTCCTATTCTTGACTGCCGGTAGTGGTTTTCGAGTACCCAATACAATCTATCCGCGATTGTGCTCATTTGAGGTGATAGATGAAGTTAATGCTTTTTGTTCAGTCTATCTATGCCCTAAGACCTCCACAGTTCACATGTGTGCAGAGTTTAGACTCACATCTTTTTGTTGTTTTTTTTTTGTTTAAATAAAACATTGCCCCACACTAGGAATTTCTCCTGTATCTTGGGTGCGTTTACAAACATTTAAACTCACATACACAAACAGACAGACCCGGAACAACTACCTGTAGGCCATACAAATATTTGTTCCATGCGGCGATTTAACCCGCGACACGCAGCGCAGCAGTCAATCGCTCAGCCACTGCGCCAACTGGGCTGTCACATACCAACATATTTAAGCATAATCAGCAATGTTCCCAGTGCTGGGACAAAGGTCTCCTCTCTGCGACCATTATCCACCAGGGCCAAAGACATTCAAATATAACTAAAGTTGCTGCCAGTTAAGATGGCAATGGCGGTCATTGACCCACCTACATTTATTAAAGTTCTTAACTTTGAAATCCACAAATAAGCCTGTTCATGTCTTGAATCGTCATCTATCGTGATCTTCAACATCTTTTCTAATGAAAAACGATACATGGTTCATTTGTTTTGGTTCGTACGAAGAGATATTATGGAAAGACTAGCAATGACCGCTATTGCCATCTTAACTGGCAGCAACTATAGCTATAGACGGGACAAGACCAAGAAACTGACAATTCCAAAACCTGTTACAAATTAGTAACAAGTCGATCAGTCTAGTGCGATACGTCGCCTTGTCAGGTCGCATTCATATGTCACAAAGACACTCAAATATTTCCGAGCTATAGACGGGTCATGACGAAGAAAATCGTAATCCAAAACTTGTTACTACTTAGTAATAATTTGTTCTGTCTAGTGTCATCTGTGTCATGCGCCCGCTTGTCAGGCAGCAGTCGTGTGTCAAAATCGAAAATATTTAGGATGAAAATTATTGTATGACAATATTCCCAATGTCCTCTCTATATGTGTTTTAAATCTCTTTGACCAGGGCCGAATATAGTTCGGTAGATGTCACATGTTTTTCGATTTTTGGATTCTACGACATGACGGTTTCCTCGAAATATTTTCTTTTTGTTAGCTGTTTTTAGAGCAAATTCTTCAACATCACGATATCAGCACGAGATCTCTGTCTGTTTGTCTGTTTGTCTGTTTGTTTGTACACGCTAATCTTCGGAACTACTGGACGGATTTTTGTTGTATAGGTATTAAGTCTGGGCAACATATAGGCTATAATTTATCTTGGAAACTTGAACACCTGATGCAGAACCGCAATAGAATAGCTAAACTATAAGAGATACAAAAATGGTACCATAGCAAAAATTGTTCCACGTGATGAGCATTTTCTGCTGAGAGAATAAATTTGAAGATCTGGAACACCCGATGTGGAACTCCAAGAGTCCAGCTACACTATAAAATATATAGGAATGACGTCTTAGCAAAAATTGTTCAATCTGATGACCACTCTCTGTTGATTTATAAAAATCGAAGATCTGGAACACCTGTTGTGGAACTCCAAGAGCCCAGCTACACCATAACACATATAGGAATGACGTCTTAGCAAACATTGTTCAATCTGATGAGCACTCTCTGTTGACTTATAAAATCGAAGATCTGGAACACCTATTGTGGAACTCCAAGAGCCCAGCTACACCATAACACATATATAAATGAAGTCTTAGCAAAAATTGTTCAATCTGATGAGCACTCTCTGTTGAGTTATAAAAATCGAAGATGTGGAACACCTGTTGTGGAACTCCAAGAGCCCAGCTACACCATAACACATATAGGAATGACGTCTTAGCAAAAGTTGTTCGGTCTGATGGGCATTTCCTGTTGACTTATAAAAATCGAAGATCAGAAACATCTGATGTGGAAATCAAAGCTATCACTAATTTCACTGTATAATTATAAAATAACATAAGCTGGGAGTACCTCCACGCGGTGAAGGCGGTAACAGTTTAGGACTGATATTCGATGACGACGCCGACGGTATATCATTGAAAATTTGACTCTACTGGACAAAACTCCTATTTATTTTTTTATTTTATCGAATAAATATGCCTTCGGGCTTATGTTATTTGAGTGTTTTAGACTTTTTCCACTTATCTTCGTAGCCTACCCGGTAACGCAGGGGAGCAGTCACTTAGATTTTAATTGAGCAGGTATCTTCACAATAAAACTATAACCATGCCTAGAAAGAGGTCAAATCTTTCCCAATGTTTCAAAGGAGCTAAAAGATTGAGGATCATAAGATCCCAAGAATCTACCGAAGAACGTCAGGAGAGACTTGATGCTGTTCGAGAACATCAGGCTGCAACTCGCTCTGTGGAAACCTCTTCCTCTCTTCTCTTCTCTTCCTCTTGGATAACGAAGCACGCCTGCGTTCTCAGCGTATTTACGCATCTACATCCAGGTCTCTAGAGAACTGTGAAGAATATGATGCGCGACTGACCGCTGATCGTGAACGTCATGCGTTGTCTCGCAAATCGGAGACGTTCACGGATAGAGAATTACGCTTGAGTTCCAAGCGTATCTACGCATCGACTTCTGACTTACAAAAATGAAAGATATGGAACGTCTCGAATCGTCTCGCGCATCCCGTTGTTTTCCCGTCCCCGGGCTCTTAGAATTCGACATCAGACGTTTCAGATCTTCGATTTTGACGACCCCGTTGTCGCTGGCATAAGCAACAGGATCCGCGTACGAAGTCGCGGGCAGAAGCTAGTATATAATAAAGTATAAGTACATAAGTATGTACTTAGAATCTAAAACGACATGTCCCCTAATATTCCTGCCTGAATAATCCAAGGCCCTAAAAACCGCCATAAAACGCCCTATCCCATGTAAATTTGAAGGATAGCGACCCTAAACCAATATGGTGGCCTACAATCCTAACGTACGTTTGAAATTACTCGATATGCAAATTAGGAGACCCTGGGAGCCTCGATCTGACGGTATTAGGTATTCAGTGTATTGATATCGACTTAGTATTGAGATGGGGTGAGCAGGGATCGAGGTTTTGTGGCCTTTTTTGTAGGTGGATGTGGGTAAAGTTTAGCCGGGATGGGATAGAGCAAATCCAATATGCTCTGTACTGTGTGAGCTTTTTGTGTTGGTAAAATGAAGTTATTGGTAACTTGCTGTATGGTCTCGCGGCAAGATTTCAGAGTACTTTAAAATGTTTTAGAAGATGCAGACGCAGAACGGGTATGTTCATCCATTTTTGTCTGTTACAAGTGTACCTACTTTACAAATAAACAAATCGAACTTCCTTACATGGCGTAATAACCATAACCAAATAAGCTATACCGAGATGTCCTTAAGAGAAGCGCCAGAGTAGCGTTTTTTGCAATTTGCAGGACAGTGTCAGGCTGTTTGTTGAAGAAAATATGATTCGCTCCCGTAACACGAATGTTTGTATTTAAAGAATTGTAATCATTAAAATCACCATTACACCATTTTATTTTACTTTTTTGGATGGGAAATCATCAAATAACCCCCCCCCCCCCCCCACTTTGGGCGGAGTGGCAGGGAGTGTCAGACTTTTACTGACTAAATCCATCCTTGTTCCTTCTTTGCCCTTTGTGTTCCAGGGCCGCGGTATCTCTTTCGAACAGTCCCGCAGCCCCGGCAGGCATCACTAATACACCTTTGTGTTCTTTTAATCCCATTAAATGACTTTTTCGTGAAAAAAATATTCTTCTGCTCCCACTTCTAACTACTGTAATTCTCACATCAGCAAGATTTGTCACCAAACCGTTATACTTCACACTTAGGACATGCTTTATTAATATTTCCTTTTAGACACTAGCTTGCACGTGTTTTCTCGTAGTAATAACAAGAATTTGTGTAGTTTACTACCACTAAAAAACCCGACTACTGAAAAATCACCTCTAATAAAACTTCTATTTTTGAAGTCGGTTAAAATGTAGCCTATGTTACCCGGGCCATAATAACAAATCGATTGACACCTTATTCATCAAAATCGGATGTATAGTTTAGCCGTTACGAAAGAACATACGTAAATACAAACATATATACATAGACTGCTAAATTCATAAACCTTCCTTTTGGCTTCGCCGCAGTCGGGTAAAAATATAGATAGACTGACATTAAAGAACATGGCGATGGGAACAACGGCTAAACACAATTTCAGAGTACTAGGCAAACAGAAATGAGAAGAAGGATTATTAAACGCTATACGTTGTCAATGTAAGCCCATTGTTATTTAAGGATAAAAGATTACTTGGTTTAGTATGTAGATGGAGGCGGCGTGGGTGCCGGAAAATTTCGAACAAGGGATTAAGTATGTATGTTGGATTAAAACCTTATTTGTCGTAATAGAGTCCTATGTCATTGTGAGTCAAGAAGACAGCGAATATTTGGCGAATTTCGATCGTACCAAAACGGCTGCATGAATATTTTGGCTCTTGAATTGACAAAGACGCGCTGTAGAAACACATTTGTGTTTTTATTACAAGCTTTTATTTAACTTGATATGTTTGTTCATTTAAAAGGAAGATCGAAGAAACGATGGATGGATTGTGTGAGGAACGATATGAAAGATAAAGGAGTAAATGATAGCGTGACGGTTGACAGAGGAGAATGGAAGAATAAACGTGTTGCGCCGACCCCAAGTAACATGGGACAAGGGTAGGAAGATGATGATGTTTGTTTATTTACGTCAAATCTTGCAAGAGAATTTTAAGACAGTTATCCCCAACCGATTCAGCTGAATTTTTTCATACACGTTCAGTTCCGATGACAATGCATAGTTAGTTACTAACTGAAGTAATTCCAAACAGACTCCCAAATATGGTGACCTAGTTATTTTTATGCAACCCCATGATATGGGTATCAACTAAAAGGGTTTGCAGAAAAGATTACGAAAAAAAATGACGTCACATCTATCTTAACACAGCTTGTTTTTTAACTATTGCACAAATATAAACTGAAGTTCCAGAGTATACGTTCTTTTTTTTCCTCCAAGCAGTTTATATATAAATATTTTGCTTTGAAAGGTAAAGAAAAAGAAATTACAGGAAAACTGTCTAGTAGGTCATCATTCTCTTGCCTTTATCCCAATTTATTTGGGGTCGTCTTCTTCCATACGTCTCTATTACTCGTCATCTCATCACACACCTCCTTTCTTGCCATATCATCCTTCACACGGTCCATCCATCGTTTCTTTGGTCTTCCTCTACTCTTATACCCATCCACATTCACACTCAAAACTTTACTCACGACATTTTCCTCATGCCAAAAATTATCATGTCTCTATCAATCTAATTACGTAATAAACTGGCAATGCCATTTTTCCCATTTTATTTGACAGCTCAACAACATTCATTGCGTTACTTACCACGAGTTGCTGAGCACACAATTTTTCGAACAAAGACAGCGATGGATTAAGAATTTCCTTCAAAACTCTTCGAATTGTGATTGAAAGTGTGTTTCGCAATTGGGGTTTAGGTTCAGAAATCAAAAGACCGGCCAAGTGCGACTCGTACGCACACAGGATTCCGTAGCACCAAACAATATAAGAAAAATATTTTGAAGGCTCATTCATATGTTGTATTGTATTTTATTCAACAGCAAAACTTAATTTGTTTTTCATAGTATGTTAATGAAAAACAAAGTTACGTCTGCAGTTTGATGAAAAAGTCCCATATTTCAAAAACTAAACATCAAATCTTATTCAAACCACAACGAAAACTTCGTTGAAAGTTTTTTATGTTCTAAAATCCTAAATTTTTTCAGAATTTCCTCGTATTACTTTAGAAATTAGAAGGGGGGGGGGGGACACATTTTACCGCTTAGGAAGTGTCTATCTTTCTAACGATTGACTTTGAGAAAACCTATCTATAGACACCCCGCACGTAAAAGTAGGATGAAAAAAAAAATTTTGTTTCAGTTCCATGTATGGGGAGCCCCCCTTAATCTTTTTTTTTATAAAAATCATAAAGCGGTTTACAGATTACATCTACCAACCAAGTTTCAACTGTGTACTTGTGTAGTCCTAATAGTTTCGGAATAAAGTGGCTGTGACATACAGACGGACAGACAGACAAACATGACGAATCTATAAGGGTTCCATTTTTTGAGATTCCGCTACGGAATCCTAAAAAGAAACAAACAGACACATTTCTGTATACATTGTATGGATAAACCCAAAACATAATATATTTTCTATATTCCTTCGTATATTTTTGCGTCGGAATTTCTCGCACACATTTCCTCAACGGCATGGCTTCAGCATTACTTACAGGGTGACAGATTGGTATTATTTTGATATAAAAAATATATCCTTACATCTTTTTCGTTTCTTTTTTATTTTTCCTTATGAGTATACTTCCTTTTAGTTAGTTACGGCCTATCGATAACGAGTAACCCAATAAACTTTTCGTGAGAGGACATAATATTATATATTTTATACAGGGTGTAAACAGACCCTTCACAAAGCCCTCTACCAAGCATTATGTACATCAAAATAAGTCACCCTACGCAAAAATTATTGCTGGAGAACGACTTTTTTTTTGGGGTGAAAAATCACGTTTTACGGTAAAACTTAATGTAACACACTCAAAACATTGTGCTGATGGATGCTTCGAATAGTAAACGGGTCATAGAGTTAATTAAAGTAAAGTTAAAACCTTTAAAAGTTGTATTTTAAAAAAACTTGTGAAAAAGTCGGAACTTTGACCCCCAATATCTCCGAAACTAGAAGGTTCCCAGACTTCCCAGGTATGGTCTAGAACAAAAAAATGATCACAATGACGAGGAGAACAAGTACCTTTCGACTTCGTTAAGGGTCTTTTTACACCCTTTATAGTAACATCAGGAATTTCTTAGTCGATGATGTTGTTGATGACAAAAGGCTCGCCCCCTATAACATGGGACTTAAACACAACTAGCGAAACGTGGGTGTCCATTAAGTACACCTCTGCCTAACTCTACGGGGATAAAAGGCGTAATGCTATTTAGTAACTGCCTCGTTTTTAAAGTGACTGCTGAACATGGGATGTTTGAATTCCTAGGTCCAGCTTCTTAAAAAATAATAATAATGTCGACATGTGGAATGTGAACTCGGCTATCATTGTGCCGATTGTCGTGACGGCCAATGGCCCTATAGCCAAGAGCCTCGACGACCATCTTTCGAGGCTCTCCTTAGGCGGTTGGATCAAGGGCCTGATTCAGAAGGCAGCACTCCTCGATACGGCTCGCAATGTGAGGAGGTTCCTGTCTCTGGAGCCCTAACCACCAGCAGCTTGGACCCTGCTCCCGACACCGGCGGGCCACTATTTTTTATATTTTTAAATGTTTTTTATATGGTTTTTTATAACTGAATAAAGGAAATAATAATATAGAAAACTCGACGGTTTCTCAAGTTTTAAGAACCGTGCGAAGCAGGGGCTGATAAACTCCTCTAAACCAAATTATTCGGGGTTTATGTCTTCTTCTTTCAGACTCATCTATTAGTCGACATCACTCATCATAACTCAGCAGCATGGTAACTGCCAGGTTGGTCTCGTGGTCGCAAGCGCGACTGCTGAGCGTGAGGTCCTAGGTTCGATTCCTGGCCCGGGGAAAGTGCTATTGGGTTTTTGCCATTAGAAATTTCTCAGTAGTAGCCCGTAGTTTGGAAATTGGCGGTATGATACGTGCTTCGGAAAACACGTTACGCCATTGGCCCTGCGCCTGATCTCTCTCCGGTCGTGTCAGATTGCCGTCCCATCGGACTATGAGAGTAAAGGATCAGAGAGTGCACCTGTGTCTGCGCACACGCCTGCACTATAATATCTCCCGCGCCGATCACAAAACACCGCTAGGATTGGCCCCACCGTGACCGAAAACGGTAAGGAGGATTATATATTGGTCGTCATCGTTAGGTAGGTACAACAATCATAATCGCGTTGAATTCTTCAGTGAAACCGCGCTATCTTCTAATGCGAAAACCATTAAATGTAAAAAGCCATTAACGCCATTACCATCATACATAACAAAGCTTTAACATTGCGTTCGGATGTTATTAATTTCCGCAAACGTTGCTGCGAACGTTAGGGTTGGCAAAAGTTTTGGAAACATATTGTTGTTAAATATGGTTTTAAACTTAGGGCCCTAGCACACGTCGACGTTTTGACGCGCGTTTTGTAAACACGCTTCTACTATCGCAGCTATTGCGCGCTAGTCGCATTTGAAACGCGCTATAGAGGCGAAGTGAACGCGTGTCAACAACATCGCTACTGTATCGACGCAACCGCGCGATTGCTCTCTCGACGGAATCCATCTTAAAAATTCCAATCTTAGAGCGTTCATAGACAGTTTTTTTTATTGGGACAACCCCGCCACACTATTAACCCCATTCCCAAACCACTGCAACTCCTGAAAGCCAGAATCAACAGTGGCGACCACCAGAAAAGCGCCGAGACAATGAAGCGCGACGAAGACCCAGAGAAACAATTTCAATGTCTTGAATCCCGCAACGAAATTAATCAGAAAAGAACAGTGGATTAGTAGGAAAAACATAATCTCTTGTTTTACAGACAATCAGTCGGTCTGTGAAAGAGGAAATTATGTTTTACGAAACAGAATTATTCTGTAGCAATACTGAATCCAGATCCGCTGGATGCGAGTCTCACGGGACCTGCCAATGTGCCGACACTTGGGGGAGGCCTATGCCTATGTCTAAGCAGTGGAAGTCTTTCGGCTGAAATGATGATGATGATACTGAATCGCGTTTACATCGCGACTGAAATGCGTCAGTATCGCGATGGTAGTCATACAGACTCGTTGTTGCGGGGCCGCGGTCAAAAAGTCGCCGTGGGTGAAGACCCCTTAAGACTTTTTACTTCGAAGCAGCTTTTAGCTTTGGTAGTCTTTGTTTGTTCCATTAATTTTGATGAACGATTATAACAATAATAACTTGTGTATATATCTTTATATATATATATCTTTATCTTGATTTGGCTCACGAGGTTGTCGACTTGTGGGATGTGGACTCAGCGATCATTGTGCCGATAGTTGTATCAGCCCATGGCTTAGTTGCCAAGAGCTTCGACCAACATCTGAGGAGGCTCTCGTTAGGCAGCTGGATCAAGGGCTTGATTCAGAAAGCGGTACTCCTGGACACGGCTCATATTGTTAGGAGGTTCCTCTCTTTGGAGCCCTGACCGCCGGTAGCTTGGACACTGTTCCCGATACCGGTAGGCTATAATTTTTTATATTTTTAAATGTTTTTTATATTGTTTTTTCTAAGGAATATTTAAAAATGTAATTGTATTTGTATAGGAATAAATAAAGGAAACAATAACTTGTGTTGCTTTTTCGTTTTATTTCTGCTTTTGTTTGTACATATTTAAATAGAGATTAGAAAATTTTGCTTAATCATATTGAAACTCTATCATTCAGCATATTGTCTTTTATTTACAACATGTCTGTGGCATAAATAATTTTCTTAATAACACATAACATCACGCCTGTTATCTGTAATGGGTTAGGCAGCGGTGTACCTAATAGTATAATCAATCACATTTCGTCAGTTACGTTTAATAATGATGTAATAGGGGGCAAGCCTTTTCTATCAAATGCACGCTAATCAGACTCCGTTTTGCTACTGAAAAAGTGATGGAAAAACCCAATAACACTTTGCCTGGCCTGAGCATTGCAACCAGGACGTCATACCCAGCAGGAGCAATCCCTGCGACAAACGAGGTAGTCTTGTAAAATAAGCAAATAATCCTAAACACTTCTGTGTCAGCCCTAACTATGAGTAATTGCATGCTACTAGCAGGTATTTCTAATATCCATTCATTACTACATTCAATTAAATGTTATTTGCTGCATAATCGTATAAGCTCATAAAGGTATTGTAACTTGTGTTTATGACTGACAAACCCTACTTCTCTTTGGATATGATCGCCTGGTACGACGGAGTTTGTTGACGTCGTGTAAGTTTTTTATTAACATAACATCGAGCTTGCAAGCCCCGGGTTATAACTTATCTAATGGCCAATAAACAATATTAATTATTTATTTATTATATAATATTAATTATATATAATATTTTTCTTTAAATAATTTAACACTGTATTTGTAATTTTTTTTCTTGTTACATCTTCACCTATCAGACTAGGCATTCGCAAACAGTTACCTATTTGATACTTTACTTTGTCGTTTCGCGACTTTCTCGCGATTTCCCATAGAAAAGTTTAAACATCGACTAGAAGGAGTTCGAAGTTAACTCGCTCTCGTACACCTTTAAGTTCAACACCGTCCGTTGAAGTTGGCTCTGGTTCCAAGTGACGTCGTTGTAAGTTCCTTAATATACTTACTGGCTGAGTTAGACGGCTTCCAAAGTGCAGGGCAAAGACTTGGATATAAGCTTGTGTGAAGTTCAGTATTAGAAAAGCCGAAAGTAAATGAAAGATTTATTTTATTACATACATAAACTCACGGCTTTATCTCATGAGCGTAGGCAGGAGAGACAGAATACTCCTTTTGTTTTATCCACTTTTATACAATTGGTCTTAAACACGCACCAGTTGCTACCAAGAAGACCTAAGTATGGCCTACTAGGACGTCCCCCTCCCAGGATTTCCGCTAAACTAAATAATAATAGTAAAAAAAGAAGTAAGTAACAAGCGAAGAAAGTAGGTAGGTAGTAAGAAGGAAGTAAGTAGTAGTAAGTGTGTGCGCAGACATAGATGCACTCTCTGTTCCTTAACTCTAACATCCGATGGGACGGCAATCCGACACGACTGGAGAGAGATCGGCTTAATGTGCTTTCCAAGGCATGCGGTTATCATACCGCCAACTTCCAAATTTCGGGCTACTACTGAGTTTCAAATTGAAAAAACCCAATAGCAATTTTTGTCCAACCCGGGACTCGAACCCAGGACTGCGGCGCTCAGCAGTCGCGCTTGCGACCACGAGACCAACGGAGCAGTCAATAATGAAGAAAGTAAAAAAATAATCTGGTAACCAATAACAGTTTCCATAACACCACTATTTTGTAACCTTGACAACATAATAACATCAGTGATTATGTCATGAGGTTCCCATAAAAAACGACAAACCACACCATAAAACTTCCCGATCTACTAAGGCAACATGAAGCGAAGCAGCGAAACTAAACCGCGAAGGATAAGGGTAAATAAAGCCTCGGCTAGACGAGGGAAATCTTTCTTCCACTTACTGTTGAGAAAATGTTCATGCGAGAAATTTTCCAGGCGATTTTAAGCGTTTCATGGTTTTAATTAACACACTGAGTCGTGAAATATAAACTTGCCAACGATTAATTCTTCTGAAACTTGAAAGGTTTCGTCTTCTGAAACCTGAAAGGTTTAGATTTGACAATTCGAAATGCGACTTTTTTTAATTTTGTGTATCGAGGCAAGTCACACAATTCGATATGCTAGTCTCACATACTCGCTCCACCCTTTACAGGTGCCAATATCTTATCTCCTTTCAATAATCGACTTATTCGCGTAAAGAAACTCTCCTAGTGTAAACGAGGCTTTAGGATTTATCCGCATACGTGTCTCACCCGCGACGGATTTACACAAAACCTCTTACCACCGCATGTCAGCCTAGTACTTGGAAAAACTATTTCCCCCGACGTAGGGTGAAATCCCTTCGTATTCTATTTTATTTATGATCCTCGCGTGTTTCAAAAGATAAGAAGGCTAATTGATACTTTATCTTTTACATCTTTCTTTGAATATTATGGTTATGAAAGGATTTTATTGTTTTAGTTTACGAAATTGACTTGCACGAACGTTGAGAGCCAGGTACAATTTAGTACTGTTTTATTTGCAGTTCACATTTAAAGTAGCTAGCTAAGAGGTAGTAAAGGTTAAGTTTTACCATGAACAATAGCAAAACAATTTATCCATGAATATTTGATTGTCAGACTTATGTAAAGATACAGGTTCTTGAGTAAAGCAAATATAATAGCGAAAACCGAGCAACTCAAAGTTGAGGACATTACTATGCGTACTAAAACTAATGAAATACCTGATGGTTGAACTGAAGCCACTATAAGATCTAATCTCGTAAGTTTTAAACACTTACCACGGAACACACATTAATAGAATTTTCTGAAAAAATTAAATATGTATGCCTTCTATAAATGTACACAACTCATTAACAAAATACTAGCTCTCTTAACAAAACCCAGTAATTACTTAGTAAACACAATACAGACAACATCAATAGGAATTGCAGGGTACCACTTGATGAAGACAATAACATTGACACTATTTCTTTCCTATTCTAGTCTGAAGTGTCGACGCTAGTGTATGGCCAGAGGACTAGCGAGAAGCTGACAACATATTTTTGACTGCAATCAATTGGTCGTACGGCACATATTTCAGTGCCCCGATCCCCGGTTCCCGGATCCCGAAGAGTAAAATATTGTTGTGTTTTTCTACCATATAATTTTAGTAGCAGAAATTTATACTCCATTGATGGCAATACGCTCGCTCCCTTTTAAATGGGACGAGAACCTAACATACAATAGAAGTATATGGAAAGAAGGATATACTAAAGGGCTACACCTCTGCCTAACTCTTCGGAAATAAAAGGTAACAGGACTTTATAATTGTCAGTTTGTCTATTAGCACAGTTTTCTTCAGTTCAACACGAGTACAGAATTTAGACCTACAGCTATTGGTATATTGTGAGTATTGAAAAAAAAAGATGACTGTGTTCAAAGATCCCTTGCACAGCTCACAATGATGTCAACATTTCGTTTTAATGAAAAGTGTTAACTATGGTGGCTCTAGAAGCGCCCGCCTACTCATCTCTGTGGTGTCTTGTGGAAATGTCAGTGAACGGGCCATATTCTTCGTATCATCATCATCATTCTCCTGCCCTTATCCCAATTTATTTGGGGTCGGCGTACTTCTTCCGTTCTTCTCTATTACTCGTTATCTCAGCAGTCACCTCCTTTCTAGCCATATCATTCTTCACACAGTATATCCATCGTTTCTTTAGTCTCTCTCTACTAGCCATCAAACTAGCTACTAGCCATCAAGCTAGATTAGCCATTTATACTCAAAAAATTTACATTCATTCGGATTCATTTCTGCCTCACATGTCCATACCACGATAAACGATGTATACTATTTATTAATGTCCTGACATATTCTTCATATATTTTGTGCAAATCACTAGCTTTTTTTTTTGCTAGACTACCTGGTGTCCCACTGCTGGGCAAAGGCCTTCCCTTTCTCCTTCCATACCTCTCTATATTGTGCGATGTCCGGCCATGTTAGCCCCGCAAACATGATCAGATCGTCACGCCACCTTCGGCGCGGTCGACCTCGACGACGCTGTTCTTCCTCAGGCGTCCAGTGTGTGACTATCTTTGCCCATCTCTCCGGGTGCATCCGTGCCACGTGGCCTGCCCACTAACCACTAATCACTAGCTTATTCATTTATAATTACGAGTATTTCCTTCAGCTTTATTTAAGTCACACTTGATCGGATATTTTCGCTAACTACCAGACCGATGAAGCATAACATCTGCACTATATTACCCAGCCTTGGAATAACAAAAGTTGTTCAAAGAAATGTGCCAACATTTTTCCGTTGAATTTTAAAACAATCATTCTTCGCTGTCAGTACTACGTTTAGCATATTCTAGAGCTCCACAGTAATTGTTGGCTGTCAGTCAGAATATCTATTTGCATTATTTAACGAGCGAGTAGCTCGATGCCTTTTGCACTAATAGTAGGTATTATTTTGTAAACTATTGTTGAAGAAATGCTTATCACATCCAATTTTAAAAATGCTACTCATAAAGGGTGTAAAAAGACCCTTAACGAAGCCGAAAGGCACTTGTTCTCCCCGTCATTGCGATTATTTTTTTGTTCTAAACCGCACCTGGGGCACCTTCTAGTTACAGAGATATTGGGGGTCAAAGTTACAACTTTTTCACAACTTTTTTTTTAAAATACATGATTTTAATGTAAGATTTTTACTTTAAACACCTCCACGACCCCCGTAATATTCAATCTATCTATCAGCACAATGTTTTGAGTACGTTACATTGAGTCTTACCGTAAAACGTGATTTTTACCCCATCAATATTTTTTGCGTAAAGTTACTTGGTTTGATGTACTGAATGCTTGGTTAACGGCTTCGTGAAGGGTCTGTTTACACCCGGTATTTGAAGTTTCCCTTTCATCCATGCATTTTTCTAACTCCAAAAAATACATAGCTCCTGGTAGCAGTAAATCAAACTATCACATCACATCAAGCGGAGGTGTTCCTATGGATCACCTAGTTATTCCTGATGTACAAAACCCAATAACATTTTCCTCCATCTGAGAATCGAACCAAAGTCCTCATCATGCTCAGCCTGATTCGATTGGTTATGGACTATAATAAGCTTCGGGACTGTAGCTTCATCTCCAAAATTGTCTGTAATGGTCTAATTGAAATAAATATTTTGAGTTTGAATTTATGGAATTCGGACAAACGACCAAGTATAAATGAACGAGTTCGAGTACGGCCCGTCATCGGACAAAGTCGTCAAGGCTTCATCGTTTTGGATTTCGGAGACTACTCGTAGTCGTTAGCTCGTATTCCATTGCGATAACCAGTGTAATAAATGCATGAATTCACACAAAGTCATTCGACCACCCGAATACGGACTAACATAATCTGCCTAGCCTATTCCCAACTATGTTGGGGCCAGCTTCCAGTTTAAACGGATGCAGGTGAGTACCAGTATTTTACACGAACCGTCTGCCTATCTGATCTTCATAACTCCGTTAGTACTTGGTAATACGATATCCCTTGGTAAGACTGGTTATCAGAATTTCGAGCCACTGACTGTAACGACCGTCAAAGATCTACAAATGACAGGCGGGACCAACGGCTCGACGGGCTTTCTTCACGGAGGAAACTCGGTATGTAATGCGTGATCACCCATTCACGGACCAACCTAGGCAAGCGCGGTTTAACTTGAAGATCGAACCGAGCGGCTGTTATTAATTAGCAGGAGCTTCTAAGGTGTAATTATGAAGTTAAAGAAAAACAATGGAAGACTGCTATTTTATTCAAAACCCTTGAAACCAAACTCGCTGTTACTAGGGCCCCATAAAGCAGAAGCACTCTCTACTGCTCTGTAATTGGGAGCCGTCGGACTGAAACCAATTAGAAGTAACCATTTATTGATAGTGCCTTGTTTGTGTCTTTTTATTCTGTTCGTGTGAGGTAATAGGACGTTTCTGCAGTGTTGGTGAAGAATTGAGTGGAATCGAAGTGGGGTTAATTGAAGAGGAGATTCTTTTTAACAGGGGGGTTACCATGACGTCTTAAAGAAGTATTGTTTAAATGTCCGCGCCAGTGTGAGAAAGAGACGGATATATACAACGTGTACGGGACAGCCCTCCACAAACTGATGGGGTGAATTCAAAATATCATAAAAAGATGACTGGTGGAAGAAATGATTTCAGGAATGTTATAGGAATCCAATAAATTTGATTTGTTTTATTTCCTCATACGTAATGTATCGTTAACGTGGCAAAACCCACGTAGCGAACGGCAAGCGCGACGACTAGTTCGATGAACTCTGTAGCTAGGCAGAAAGTGAACAGCTGATTTCACGCGTCCTTCGTTAGAGTATTTCAACATCCATTGTTGGATTTTTTATTTTAGCCGTATAATTTGCATAAATGGATGATATTGATAATACTGGGTAATGCGGTACCCCTTGGTAAGACTGGCTGTCTGACTTTCGGATCACTGACTATTAAACCACTGTCAAAGATCTACAATTGACAGCCGGGACCAACGGCTAAACGTTAGCCGTGCTTTCCGAGGCACGGCGGAAACTCGGTATATAACGGGTGGTCACCCTTCCACGGACCAACCTAGCCAAGTGCGGTTGTTCAAAATTACTATCCTACACCAAAAACCATTCCTAAAATTTAATTATAAATCATATTGAATATTTAATCGTAGGACCAAATAAATCTACTCATTAATCTCTTTATCTTATTGTCTGCAGTGCCTCTGGCATGTTTGCAGAAGCGGGCATTGATGGCTTTCACGCCATCATGCGCAAGCGATGTGCCTCCATCATGCGCAGGGTACGCGTCAGCCCCAACAGCATCCTGAAAACTATAGCTAACAGGAGGGACAGTCCTATACTGGGGCATTGGATGCGCCTACATGCCACTGTGGCGCATAATTAATAATTGTATTGTTTTAGTTCTTCGGGTAGATATAAGTACTAACACTAGTTTTTAAGTTGTGTATTGTAATAACCAAATGGACTTAGTCTGAATAAAAATCTTTATCTTATCTTATTAATAATTTCCGACGTTAATAATGATTTTGCGGACGTCAAAATTCCGTGTTTGCCAAAATTTCATTAAGTACATTATAAGCCAAGCGTGGTCTTGGCAGCTCATTGGCAGAGAAATTTTGTCGCCAAAGCTTTTTGAAAGCTCTGTATAACATCCGTTAATTGCGTGGTTACTCATTTATTAAAAAAAAATTATTAAAAAAGATGTACTTTGTATAGTACTCTTGCCATTTTAATTGCTACACGTTAAGAAACCACAAAGTCTTTTTTTTTAGTAACTAGAATTTATTCGGAGTATTTGTCAAATAAGATAATCATTAAACTGGTCATTGGACTGGACTCCGGACTGACAACGGACTTTGACAGTAAATTATCTGTCAAAGGAGCTTATGGCTAAATAATAACAGCCGCTCGGATAAATCTTCAGGTTTAGCCATGCTTGCCTAGGTAGGTCTGTGGATTAGTGACCACCCATTACATACCGCGTTTCCTCCATGCCTCGGCAAGCACGTTAAACTGTTGGTCCCAGCTGTCATTTGTAGTAATTTGACAGTCGTTTCAGGTAATCAGTGGCCCGAAAGTCTGACAACCAGTCTTTTTAAGGGGGGTCAATAACCAGTACTAAGTCAGATAGGCTCCATGTAAAATACTGGTATTCAGCTGCATCCGGTTAGACTGGAAGTCGCAACATGGTGGGGCTAGACAGGTGATGATCTGTCAAAGATCAGTACGCAGAGTTTGGCTGCGTTTGGTTTGATCGCACCTTAAAACAGCTAGGAGGATGATTATACCTACAACAATGGACGATAGTTGAACGAAAAGCCGATACAAAAAGCCACCTTAGTCACATTATAACAAAAAAAATTAAGGCTCAATGTAAATTGCAAACCCATTTGCAGCCTTATCCCCTTAATATAAGAATCTACACCACAAGGGAACACTAATAGGAAAATAACGAGAAACCACTGAGCGAACGAGAGCTGAGCTCTTTCAAAATTAAAACCATTCATTCGCATTTAGAGGAAGACCCCAAGCTTATCTATGAATTAAAAAACGACAGAATTTATGCACAATAATATCTTCTTTAGAAAACTCGTCATAAAGAATGGAAATAGGTAGGTAAGGAAAATTGTGCTTTATTTTTTTTTTGAGTTAACTTTTCTTATACAGGGTGTAAACAGACCCTTCACGAAGCCGTCAACCAAGCATTCTGTACATCAAACTAAGTTAGTGTACGCAAAAAATATTGCTGGGAAACGACATTTTTTTTTTGGGGTGAAAAATCACGTTTTACAGTAAAACTCGATCAATGTAACGCATTCTAAACATTGTGCTGATGGATGGGTTGAATAGTACAGGGGTTGTGAAGGTGTTTAAAGTAAAAATCATTAGAAACATGTATTAAAAAAAAAACTTGTGAAAAAGTTGGAACTTTGACCCCCAATACCTCCATAACTAGAAGGTTCCCAGGTATGGTCTAGAACAAAAAAATGATCGCAATGATGGGGAGAACAAGTACCTTTCGGCTTCGTTAAGGATCTTTTTACACCCTTTAGATAAGTGATTGGTAAAGTAGTATACCAACACGAAATAAAAGACAATCTGAAGATTCTCAAGACCTGTTAAAAAAATAGTTGCAGGTGACGCCGTTACCATGACGCTTTAAAGCAGTATTGTTGTTTCTAACGTGGGAGAGAGATGGCACTAGACGTCCTGTATAGCTTCGTCTCTTTCTCACACTGGAAGGACATTTAAATAATACTGTTTTAAGATGTCATGCCCCCCCCCCCCCCCCTATGAGACTGACAAAAGCTACCGAAAAGTTTCCGTCTATCCTGTTGCAATTCGTTGTAGAAACACAAAAAGCTTTGAAAGCGATTTCCACTTGTGTTGACTTTCAGGGTGCATATTTAACAAAACATGTCCATTTTTTTTGTACTCTATCACTATGCTGTCCTATTTGACCCCAAGGTTGACTGGTAGAGAATGCCTTGTGGCATTAAGTCCGCCTATGTACCACTTTTCTACATGAAGTTTAAATAAATAAATAAATTGTTTCTTCGTTTCCACTCAATATTTTCATTTAAAATTATAAAACCTTTATCATAAAACTATATTACACAGGTTTCATAACTGCACATCTTTCTTAAAAGTAATCCTTTAGAAATTAATATCCCCTGGAGAGAAACCTGCTATAAAAGGTACTTAGTCTTTTCTTATGCCACAGGTAATTAAAACCTCATTCTACAATAATAAAAATGTGTCAATTATACCATTTCTGCAGCGTGGCACCCCTAACAAGCTTGAGCGTTCAGGGCTGGCAGCAATTAATTATGTTCGAATAAACAAGGTAGGAGAACTAGCATGCCCTAGAGCAAAAAATCGAAGGCATGTGACTTCCAGCCAATCGCACTTTGCTCGTGGTAGATTAAAACTCAATGACCATGGACCACCAGCATCTGGCTAGCCTTTTCACAACTATGTTGGGATCGGCTACCAATCTAACCGGATGTATGGACTGTGAACGGATGTGTGATCAGATGAGAACGTCATGTTCCAAAATATGGGTTACCTTCCACTAAACATAACTGTGTTCATCTTTAAGTATAAATATTGTAGATGTATCTTTTTATTCAAATGCCTGCCTACAAAAAACATAATTTCCCGATCGAGAACACGGTAAAATCCAAATATATAAAAGCGAAAGGTCACTCACTCACTCATCACGAAATATCGAAAACCGCTTGACGTGTAAAGATGAAATTTGGAAGGGAGGTAGTTTATAGGTAGTAGACGTCCGCTAAGAACGGATTTTGCGACAGGGCCGGATTAAGGAGGTCTAAGCAAGCGCGATTACTAACCATGAGGACCTGGGAGGTCCTCATGGTTAGTAATCGCGCTTGCGACCACTTGACCAACGACGCAGTCTCACACATACACACCAAAATTTCCACGCGAACGAAGTCGCGGGCAACAGCTAGCAATTTATAAATTCAACCGTAGTTGTCCTCGCCAACCCTGCCGATCGTCGAGGGTTGCCAAGAATTCATTACGAGCTCATTAAGAACGAGAAGTTGCCAGCTCACTACAATAGCGCATTAGTCGACGAACGCGCAAAAGAGCGCTGGAAATCCTTTTACCACACCGTTTTTGTATGAAACTGTTAGTTTCTTTCCAAACTGAATTGGTTTTCTTTAATTAATTTAATTTTTGCTGGGTGTTAGGTTTCTTTTGCGGATTTAAAGATCTTTTAAGAGACTTATTCTGAATTTTTGTGTGTTAATTTGGCGAATTCTTGAAGAAGGGGGTAAAGGAGGTTTATTGTCATTTGTGTATTTTAACGAGCCACTTAAGAAAAAATAAAAGTGGAATACAGAAATAATATTTTGTGCAATAGACTCAACAGGAAAGAAAATCAGGATTTGTGCTCGGTTGATTGCAATAGGCTCTCGCCTATATCATGGAACTTAATCATTACTGGCAAAATGTGTCTCTGCTTCACCTCTGCCTTTGGGGTAACAGGCGTGATGGTCATGTAAAAATCTCATTGTTATTTTATCTTTTCGTTTCATCGCTAAAAAAAAAATACAAAGGCACGTTCTATTTTTAACGTATTTATTAATATAAAATATTTATAGAAAAGGGTATAAAGGTGCTCCAAAAATATAAAGGTATTTTACTACCCTTCGGTATGAACATTTCCAAAAAGACCAGTAACTAAAAAAGAGGATCAAATATTATTTTTATGTACTAAATTTGAATTGAGTATATCAAAACATAATAATATAATTATCATGTTACCTTGAATGCAGTTTATTTATAATTTATTCGTAGATCAAACTAATATAGACGCAATAATAAATCTCATCATCATCTGCCCAGCCTTTTCCCAACTATGTTGGGGTCGGCTTCCAGTCTAACCGGATGCAGCTAAATACCAGTATTTTACATGGAGTTTTGTCTCGTAAACTAGTATATTTGAAAAAACCGCTCGCTAGGGGCACCCCCTGTGTGGTCCGAACCTCGGCTGAGAGCGTCATTGAGGGGAGGGCAGCTAGGGACAGGCTGGGTCGTATTATTATTATTTGGGGAATTTAAAGCTACAGTGAAAAGTGGCAGACCATCAGTCAAATCAAATCAAATAATTATTTATTTTGAACAACAAGGTCCATATGGGTTAGTGAATAAGTACATAAGAAGAAAAGAGAAGAAGTTAGTGGTAAGAATTTGGTGATTAAATTACATTAATTAAAATTTATTCCTCAATCAATAAATTAATAATTCCATCATGTCAACAATTTTATTTTACTAGTTTTAGTCAGCACCCTAATGTGATGACTCACGATAGAGCAGTCAAAGAAGGAGCACGGTCCATACAAAATTAACCCACGTACTACAGTAACAAGAAGTATCTCAAAAAAATGATAAAAATAGGTTTAAAAAGATGGCATTCTTCCAAACTCCATCCTTACAGTCTAGCATATAAAAAAAATGCTATGAAAATTCGTTCAGGGGCAGTCATATCTGCGATTGATATATTACAATATTAAGAAATACTTGGCTAACTTGATTTGACTTCAATTATTGAGTTCCATCATCGAACTTTTTTTTCTTTTTTTTCCCAAATATTTTTGTTGTTTCCCTGCAATAATTTTGCGGTGAAGTTACTTAGTTTGATGCGCAGAATGTTTGGTTGCATCGGCATCGTGAAGGGTCCGTTTACACCCTGAATTCGTTGCAGATATGACTGCCCTTGAACGAATTTTCATAGCATTTTTTTATATGTTAGACTGTAAGGAGTTTAGAAGTATGCCATCTTTTTAGACCCATTTTTATCATTTTTTGAGATACTTCTCGATGGTGTAGGACGTGGGTTAATTTTGATCCTTCTTCTTTGTCCGCAATAACCGCCAGAATGCCATTGCTGCTAGCACGAACTCTGCTCAATAAGGAGGGGACTTTTTTGCGTAGAATAGCTGCGAATCCGTCTGTAAGAGCCTCCATGAACATGGCAGATGCGCTGCAGAAACGTGGGAGCCGCAGTCACGTCAGTGCACTCGGTAGTACATTATTATCTATCAGAATCAGACAAGGGCAGGAAGTTTCCGCAGACTGTCCGTACCGGTTTGACTAAACCTTTAGTCTTGTTTTATCTATACTAATATTATAAAGCTGAAGAGTTTGTTTTGGTTGAACGCGCTTATCTCAGGAAGTACTGGTTGGAATTGAAAAAAATCTTTTAGTGTTGGATAGTCCATTTATCAAGGAAGGTTATAGGCTATATAACATTACGCTACGACCAATAGGAGCGGAGCAGCAATGAAAAATGTTGCAAAAACGGGGAAAATTGTATTTTTAATACCTATCGCGGGGAACAGCTAGTTTGTTCACAAGAACACGTAACGAATGGTTGGATGGAGCTGCCAATCGTCGATCATCATCATCTGCCTAGGCTTTTGCCATGTATGTTGGGGTCAGCTTGCAGTCTAACCTGCATTTGCAGCTGGAAACTAGTCACTAGCTTTTATGGAATTACTGCCTATTTGGTGGCCGACCATGAGGCCTTAATGCAGTATTGTCTTAGGGTTTCCAGTGTGGGAGAGAGATGGCGCTACACGTCCTCTATAGCTCCGTCTCTTTCCCACACTGGAGTGACATTAAAACAATACTGCTTTATGAGCGTTTATACAGAAAGTGGGCAACGTCGCAGATAGAAAGAAAGAAAGAAAGAAAACATATTTATTTGGCATATGCCACAAGTGCACACAACAAACAAATAAAAATAAAATAAAAAACTGAAATCTACACAATATAAAACGTAAATTAAACAGAAAAAAAAGATAGCTGTCAAAAATTTCGCTGTTTTGATTAATTTGGCTATATTACTGTATGGAAATAAGAAGTATAGCTTATTAACCACTATGCTCGACAAGATTTTGACACATGACACACCAGCTGAATCGGCGGGGAGATGTGAATTGTCATGAAATTCAAGAATTTTCGTGAACTTTCAGCATTCGATTTTTTAAGGAAAAATATGTCGCGGAAGCTGTTTCATACTATAAGTTTATGGTTAATATCTCCAATAACGTGTTGATATCAGTAAAACGGCGTCAGTCTATTTCCAAATATGTGTAAATTACGTACCGCTACACCCTTCCAAAAAATAGGTAACTTAGTTGCGCTGGAAATAATGTACATAGAAAAGTTCTCGTTTGCTAAAAAAACTCAAAAGGGCAAAATAAAGACAGTAACAAACTATCTGCGTTCTTATTTTTACCATTATTCATACATAATTTCATAAAAAACACGATCAAAGTCTTGACAAATATAACTAAAAAGTCTTAGTGCTGACCGTAAACCCAAGGTTCATCATTCGATTAAAAAGTTGGATTCAGCCTAATCGATACTCGAATTGAAATCAAGTTTGAAAAAAAGAGTTGAAACGGAATAAAAACTCTTTGGTATAATTTCAAAAAATTATTTAAATTTTAAATTAACTTTTTCAAGCTATCTGTTTACATAATTTCATTTAGTAATTATCCGATGTTTTTGGTTGACTTCAAGCGAAGGAGATTTATAAATGATAAGAAACACAGAAATGTGTAATAACAAAAAAAAATTGCTTCTAAATAAACATTCTGATGATTATCTTTCTTTTAAAAACTTATAGATAGTCTCCTAACTTTCCGTTGAACTAGTAGCGTGGGATTTGGCAAGAAATAAAGTCTAACAGTTCAAGCAAATAAAAAATCTGGAAATGGATTGATTTTCAATTGTACATAAATACGCACGGTTGCGTTTTTTTTTGTTTCAAAATTTAAATTAGGAATGCGCTCGCATTTCACATTTATTCTTTCTTTATAAGTGTAATAATTTACTATTATCATTTATTGCGAATTTTGTTTTGAAATATCCGAAGGTTTGATATAGAATCTTGGTAAAAAAAAATTGTTTGATCCGCAAAAGAAATTGTTGACAGCGTATTGTCGGTTGGGTTATTGTGTTAGATTAGGACAAACTTTTTTCTTGTTTAGCCTATTCTTTACTACTGTTGAGCAAAAGCCTCTTCCATTCCTGTCCTACTCTGTCAGTGATTTGCCTTCTCTGGCCAATCAGCCAAGAACGAGTCCAAATCCACACGCCAGCGTTTCTTGGGCCTGCCTCGGTAACGATGACCGACAAACTTATTGTCTTTTATTTCGCAATCGGAAATTCATAAGCCGTATCCTAAAGAAACGTTAGTTTATTCTTTGAAAGCGGTTCACTATCCACTCTAAAAACGTCTTTTACAACTGCAAAGTTCAGGTTATTCATCATAGGCCGTGGGCTGTGTCACTTGAGTGAAGCCGTGAACAGCTATGCGACAGAACCCTCATGGCAAGAGCCCTACTCGCATTTGTAGTTTTCTTAGAAATATAATTTCATATCTAGTCTTTCGGTTGCAACTAAACCAAGCTCATTAAGTATAAAAATATTGACTATTAAAAGTATTAGTCGGAGAAGGCAAAAGATTAAAAAATGCCATGGGGAGGCCTTTGCCCCGCAGTGAGAAAGAATAGGATGATAACAGAAGTATTTGTAAATGGTGAATCCCACAATAACCAATCCAACCTAACACAATTAGTCAACCAAACTAAACCCAATTTTGTAGACTAAATAAAATTCATCTTGGGAATCAAATAAATTTTTACTGTGCCTAAGATGTATAAGATCCTGGGCATTCTATATCCAACCGATACGATACAAATTAGGTTTATTCATCAAAATTGAACGCGTATCTATACAAAGTTTCGTGTCTGGGCTATTAACCATTGAGGAGTTCCCTCGTGAGAAGGCGATTTTGGCTGCAGGATGAGGTCATTAGAATAGAATAGAATAGAAAATTTTTATTGGAGCGCGTGGAGCCGCATCCACCTCCGCAGCATCGGGGAATCCCATCGATCTGCAAATACACTGAGAATACTGTTGGTGCCGCCGCGAACACGAGTCATCAGGGATGCACATCTACTCCTAATAATGGCGGCAAAACCATCAATATTATTATCTGCAAACATCCCCGACGCACTACAACGCCACGGCAGCCGTAGCAGTACTCTCAGTGCATTATTATATTGAACGCGTAGGTCGCTGTATGTCCGCTGAGTGAAGTTGACCCACAGGCTGCACGTGTAGAAGGACTGACAGTAAGCTTTGAAAAGCGTTACTTTAACTATAGAAATCATGAATATTCGTCAAATATGAACGCGCATACAAATTTCCGTATCCGTGCTATTAACTGTTAAGGAGTTCCCTCATGAGAAGACGATCCTGGTTGCAGGATGAAGTCATGAAAGAAATCATTTATATCTATCAAAATTAAAAGAGTATACAAAGTTTCGTTTCCGCGCTATTAACCGTTGAGGAGTTCTGTCGTGAGGAGACGATCCTGTCTGCAAGACTAATAGTAATGTTTGTCATAAAAATGTATTGTCACCAGAACCAAAGGCATGTGCAAAATTTCAGCTCAATCAGTATATGGGGAACTGGTTTGAAATTCAGCTGCAAGATTTGACCAATACTTACTAACACGGGAAGTTAAATAAAAGCATATTTATATAATATAAAAAAATACTATAAATTATCTAGTAAAATACAATGTAATTTGAACAGCGAATGCGTTCATAACTTAAATTTTTATTTGAAAAAAAATAGCGCGAATTTAGCCATAGATGAGTCTGCGCTGTTTGTTGTTTCGGTTTTAGTACCTATAATGTACGAAAAACTATTAAAATTACCATTATAAAGCTTAAAAAATATTATTGTATTTATTTATTGTATTTTAAGCTTAAAACAAAATTATTTTAATTTCCATCTATCGATTTCTTAAATTCCTTAATTTAATTTCTCGATTTCATCGAAATTTACAAAAAACGAATCGATTGAAATAATCGCATCCACAAAAAGCAGCAATTAAAAAAAAAAATTGCCGTCTATTTCGATTACAAATTGAGGAGTGGTAATGAATATTATTACGAGTTATTGGTCCCGTATTAGTAAATTACGCTAAGGTCTGGGCATTTTCAAGTTGTTTGTAATATTTGGAATGATATTTGTCATATTTGTTATCGAATCTGTTCGCGTCTGTGTGATGTAATGAGAAAAATAAAAATGTAAACACGCACGATTGGCGCGAAACTTCGACTTTTTTTTTTTTTTTTTACGGATGGGAAATCATCAAATGACTTCTCCCGGTCTGGGTGGAGTGGGAGGGAGTATCAGACTTTTACTGACTATAACCCATCCATGTTCCTTCTTTGCCCTTTGTGTTCCAGGGCCGCGGTATCTCTTTCGAACGGCCCTTGCGGGCCCCTTCCTGGTTGCTGACATCTCTTTGAGGCGCGCGTGGAACCCGAACGCGCCGTTGACACGGCCTGTCGTCATAAGACGGACGGACGGTGAGCTAACCCATTACTCACCGTCCACAGGCCCGCGAGGTCTCTCCCCTTGACTTCATCAACGGATCGAACATGGTAGCCCCTCTGACCTCCACAAATCAGGAATTCGCTTATTCAGCTATCAATCTCAAAAATCTATTGCCGCCATTTAAAATTAACCTCCTAAAAAAAAATCTGTCATTTTGTCGACACAATCTGTCATTTTGTCGATTCTTCCGTCAACGAAACTCGTTTCTACGGTGGTCATGGTACGCGTGCTGGTATTCTTCAAATTCATTTATTTGTTAGAATATGGTATAAATAAAAATCTATCAACCTATCATATTCTCCAGCCAAAAGACCAAAAACACATCTGTATTCCCGATGTATAAAATATTGGGGTTTCGGCGTTTCCACCAGTTTTTTGTCAAAACTGGAGCAATCAAAACACCGTTATTTAAGGGTTAGAAAAAAGTTATCGTTATATAACAGTCCCACGTTTTGTATCGTGATATAGATGGAGAGATTTTGTTGGAAAAGGGGTCAAAGTACTAGATACTGTTATTTATTAGATGGAGTATTTTAGAAGACTTACCAGATTTAGTTTTCGTATTTTGATATTGTATTTTTACCTTATATTGTGAATTTTAAGCCTATTTTAAAAGGTCTTTACAATAATTTTCTTCTAGTACCTACTCAAAGCAAAGAAAATAACAAGAAATCGTATCAACGATTTCTTAACCAAACAGACACTATACAGGGTGTTAACGGACCCTTCACGAAGCCGTCAACCAAGCATTCTGTACATCAAGCTAAGTAACTTTACGCAAAAATTATTGCTGGGAAACGATTTTTTTTTCTGGGGTGAAAAATCACGTTTTACGGTAGCACTCAATGTAACGCACTCAAAACATTGTGCTGATGGGTGGATTGAATAGTACTGGGGGGGTCTAAAGTAAAAATCATAAATTAAAAACATGTATTTAAAAAAAAAACTTGTGAAAAAGTTGGAATTTTGACCCCCAATACCTCCGTAACTAGAAGGTTCCCAGGTATGGTCTAGAACAAAAAAATGATCGCAATGATGAGGAGAACAAGTGCCTTTCAGCTTCGTTAAGGGTCTTGTTACACACTTTATAAGCAAAAGCTATCTTGGAAATCACTAAATTAATTAATTACAATGATACAATGAATAATTACAATGATGACTAAATTAATTATAATGATTTAGAAAACACGCTTTAAGGTGACGTCATATGATACCCATATCAAGGAAATGCATAAAAATAACTAGACCGCCATATTGGATTTAGAATGACGTCACTTAGCTAACCATACATTGTCATACAAACTAAACGTGAATGCAAAATTTCAGCTCAATCGTAAACCGGGAAGGGGGTCGTATCTAAGTGCTAAGATTTTTGTTACAGGTGAAGCTATTTAAAGCGTGTAACAAAAAAGTTACATGTTTCCGTTTAAAAAAGAAGAAACTATCCCGACGCATAATCAAAAAGTCCAAAACTTCAGAAAACCACGCCGGATTCTTGCAACACCTCTTCTATTTCTTACATAAATAAATAATATTTACCTAATTCTACCATTGCCGTACTGAAACATCTATAGAACGTGATAGAACGCCTTCTTGCAATCTACCTGCTTGGATTCCGAACTCATGCATCTATTCATTCATGCATGCCTGGTGAATACAAATACGCATCCGGCTTTCTTATACTTGTAGTTGTAGGACCAGTACATTGGTTATTAGGAGTATTGCTACCTCTTATTATTAGAGTATTAATTAAAAAAGAAAAATTACAGACTAAATAGTATAGGAGTAATTTTAGGTTCAATTAATATGAATCTTACTGCCCTTTCTGTTTATGCTCCGCTTTATTATTGTGATACACGTGCTACTTTCCTACTATATTTTCAGAAATATGTAATCCGCTCGTTAAAAATGAAACACTGGCTGCATACGTTGGCAAATTCACAAACAAAATATCATCCGAAAAAATCTACAGCATCCGATTCCTTTTCTTTGTTTACAGTGAAAAATTTGCTTCGAATAAAACCCCAACTGGGAAATAAAGCTATATTTTTCGAATATATTTCGGTCATGTACCAAAAAAATCGTAAAAACGCAGTTAGAACGAAAATATGGCAAAATAAAAACGCACCAGTGACTGCTACCAGTATACTTTTAATTGACGTATTTTCAAACTTGGAACACGACGCTGCTTTAGGAAAAAGGATTTAAAAAAAAGGTTTTAAGAGTTCATAAATGTTCGATTGACTTTTGATTTGGATTTTATTCGGAGAGGGATTAATTTGAAACTTTATTGAAAGCACAGGAAATAAAATGAATAAGGAACGACGAGTATGTCCCCAACTACCGACAAAAATCATTTTAACTCATATTTTTCCTATTCTGAGTACGAAAGTAATAATAGGCTCAGGTAATCCAATCATTGATATCACTTTTGTTAAAACAATTATGTTTCTAAACTTGAGTTTCTGCCAAAAACAGTGTCAATAAAAAGTCAACCAGTCTCATATTTTTATCAAAACGAGCGGCTTCCTTACTAATCTGAAATACATCTGTAATGCCCAATTTATCACGAATTCCTTCACAAATTAAAAACAATTTTAAAAGCAAAAACCATTATTTACATTCAAAATTGGAATACTGCCCAACAAATGGCGATGGAGCAATACGGTACGATTTGAACTCAAAACCGCATTACACACATGACATACCAGGAACTAGCTGACGGGTTAATCTAACTTTAAATAATACAGAAACTGCAGTGTTCCCGCAATATCAAGTTAATATTACTGTACTATATGATAATGAGGTAATTTTCTAGCTTAGAGTACGCAGATAGAATAAGAACGTGATCAGGTACGGTGAAAACCGCGTAGTTAAGAACGAATTATAGAGCTTGTCATGGACGCAAGTATCACGAAGCGTATGAAAACCAACCGTGCCATTTTTGATTACCTACTATGAGTATGACGTCATGAGCACTATTTAGGTACTACCCAAAATAGACTACGTTTTTGTTCTTTAAATGTCTAGAATTTAAATTCTTGAGTTGTGAAGTTGTTGTTAAGTATTAAATACTTAAGCCGGGCACGCGAAGTGGGTGCTTTTGCGTTATCTAATTATATGTATACCTATAACCTATGTGATCTCGTTTGATAATATTTACAATTTATTGAGCCCGTCCATTAAAAACACTGTTAGTTTACATTCAACGACAAACGAATTAACAACTTTATGTAATTACCCATATTAGCAAACTAGCTGTTGCCCGCGACTTCGTTCGCGTGGAAATTTTGGTATGTATGTGTAAGACTGCCTCGAATGGTCGCAAGCGCGACTACTAAGCATGAGGTCCTGGGATCGATTCCCGGGTCGGGCAAAGTGTTAAAAAAAAGAATGTTTATTTCAATTAGGTACATAAAGTTATGACACACATACACACACACACCCTCTCCCCTTGTTGAGATGTCGTGAGATTTTGCTTTTGATTTACAACATTTTGCGAGAGCCCTTAGACCCCCTTAATCCGGCCCTGTCGCAAAATCCGTTCTAAGCGGACGTCTACTAACTATAAACTACCTTCCTGCCTAATTTCATCTTTTTACGCCAAGCGGTTTCGATATTTCGTGATGAGTGAGTGAGTGAGTGACCTTTCGCTTTTATATATTTTTGCTTTTATTTTTTTAATATTTTGCTCCGAAGTTAAAATGCTAGTGCAGCCACATCTAAACGTTAAAGACGTGCAGCGAGTGGAACAGTTATTATCTCAGTTATTAGTTATTTTCGTTATTTCTCTTCACTCCACAATTGTAAATAAAGCCTGCTTAGTATAGAAAAAATGCCTAATACAGCCCCCCCCCCCCCCAACTGTTCACCGAATGAAAAATATGTTGAATATACATAAAAAAGACTAAAGTCATCACCAATTATAGCGTAAAAAGTAGCTCAACCCTACTTTTAGATTGTAGATGGGCAAGAAATTCACTACGTCGATGAGTATGGAAGAGCTACTGGTCCATGAAGTCGCTGATGAAGGGTGACCTACCTTTATCCCTGAAGCGTAATCTCATCGACATGTGCATTCTGCCCATCCTAACCGGTCAGGGACCAAGTTTGAGCACCGTAATGCTCCCTGACCGAGTCGCAAAAGTCCAAACTTAAGGTTGGCCAAAGGGCGATGGAACGTAGCGTATTGGGTATTAAGCTCAGCGACAGAATTCGCAATACTACAATACGCTTAAAAACTGGAATCGCTGATGTGGGTGATAAGACTGCTAGTTTGGAATGGGATTGGGCGGGCCACGTCTGTAGAATGCATCAGGACCGGTGGGCCAGAGTCGTCACGCAGTGGGTGCCAGAAGACGGGCGTCGTCGCCGAGGGAGGTCTACAAAACGCTGGTGTGACGACTTAGAAGCGTTTGTGACAGATTGGACGAAGAAAACCGCACGGAGAGAAGAATGGAAGGCAATGGGGGAGGTTTTTGCCCAGCAGTGGGACAATAAAGGCAGAAAAAAAAAATTAAATAAAAATTATAACGAATGGGTTGCCTAATCATTAAGTCAAGAATATTTAAAACTGCGACAGACGCTAGGCTTGACCTCTTTTACTTAGACAACGTTATACTTTCCAATCTCATTTAAGCGTAAACTTGTCGACCTGTGTATCCTGCCTATCCTAACCCGAATGGTACCCAGACTTGATCTTTGACGCAGGCTGAAAAGTCCAAACTCAAGGTTTGCCAAAGAGCGATGGATTTTAAACATCAAAATCACCGATTGAATACGCTACACCACAATACGCTCCAAGACAGGCATCGCCGATGTTGGCGATAAGTGTAAGAGGTTCAAATGGGACTGAGCGGGTCACATTTCCAGAATGGGTCAGGACAGATGGGCCAGAATGGTCATACAGTAGGTACCTGAGGACTGTCATCGTCACCGAGGCGGGCCCAACAAATGCTGGTTAGACGATTTGGACTCGTTCCTGACTGATTGGCCCAGAGAAGGTAAAACACTGGGAGAGTTGGAAAGGAAATGGGGAAAGCCTTTGTCCAGCAGTGGGACAGAATAGGCTACTTAAAAAAACAAAACGTTATATCGTGTTTGTTATAAAATGACCTATCTGTTTTTTAATACATATTTTAATAACAGTACACCCACATTTTGTCAGTTATGTTTAACTCCCATGAAATATTTAGCGAGCCTATTGCCATTTTGGGGTATAAAGAACAGGTTGTAAAGTTCATCCCCCATAGAAAAGGGAGGATGGTCCGACCAGACGGCTGTAATGTCTGGTGGGCTATAACTGCCCAACAGTTGTTTGTCGGGTACTTCTATATTGTCTTATGTCGCGGATAACTTTATTTGGGCGATTTATTTGACCCAGGCAGAATTTAGACGTATTTCGATGTTTAGTTCATCACCTGCGTCATAGATGGCGCTGTAGTACTTTTTGTTATATGTTGCTGTAGTATGTTTTTATAGTGCCGATACACCATCAATTGGGCACAAAACCAGACTTCGTAGTTGCTACTGAGAATTTGCTGGTGGAAAAACTCAATAACACATTGCCCGACCGGGAATCTAAGTCAGGACCTCATGCTCGTTTCTGAACTCTATACCAATCTATAAAAGAACAATAAAATTCCAAAATAAAATTCCAAACTGCGATTGATTGTTGATATTTTGCAAATCGAGAAGGAAACAGACTTTTAGTAAAGCAAGAACTTTTTGTAGAAATCATCATCATCATTCTCCTGCCGTTATCCCAATTTTTTCGGGGTCGGCGCAGCATGTCATCTTCTTCCATACTTCTCTATTACTTTTTGGAGAAACATTTGAAGAAAAAAGGAGAAAAACGGAAATGCAAACGATGTCAATACAAAAAAAAATGGGAATCTAAAAGCATCAAAAAAATATTCAAACAAATTACAAAAAGTGAAAGTAATTATAGTGGGGTTTGAACTTGCGACCCGTAGCTTACGGAACGTTCAAGAACCCGCTAGGCTGTTTTCTCTGTTGACATAAGCTTTAAATAGCCGTTCTGGTGCTTGTCATGACTGAAACGTCAAACAAATGAAGGATACTGACATAATGCAATATTGCTCACCCCTTTAAGCGAGTAGCGTGATAATATATAGCCTAACATGTGAAGAAGCCTGTAAGGAATATTTGTGCAAAATTTGAACAGGATCTATGCAGTAGTTTTTGCGCCAAGTCGGAACATCGAATTGGATTTTTACGATTTTATTATATGTATAGATAAATGATACATCCATGACGTTTCGACAATACAACAAATTCGCAATTTCACAATTTGACGGTTTAATTTCGATAGATTATAATCTACCGAAAAGTAATGCGTTAAATTGTAAGCAGTATGCCACGGTTCACAATCTTTTGACAGTTTAAGATCTCGCGACATAGATTATAATCTAACGGTATTTAGAATTTTACGGTGACATATACATCTGCGCCTAGTACAGTTACAGCATTTTGTGTGATAAGATGTTTTAACCGTTATAAAATAACTAGTAAAAAATGCCCAAGGCAATTAAGTCCGCCTATTTAAGGTTAAAAAGTTGTATCAGATGTTCTGGAGGCGGTTTTGTACCTGAAAATAAACTTTTTTTCTAGGCCGAGCGAGGTTTAGCCTAGACATAGACGAGCAATGTACCAGTAATGGTAAACTAAACATGTTGCAGCTACAACTTGTGGTACGTTGTAAAAGGTAAGCGCGAAACAAAATTGTATATGTATAAGAATTGTTTTTAAACTTCTATGTATAAGAATCCTTCTTAATCGTGTTTTTTTTTATTTTTTTTATTTAACTACTCCCACTATATTATTACACGCCAAACCGGCGAAACCAAAGAACAGACCTAGACAATGTTACTATACACAAATGTGTGTCTGTCTATTTGGCCGATATGACCACATCAATATTAACTATGCGACGACTCATTCGAACTTGCGGATGATTCGTCGCCTTCCAATTTTCATAGGGTAACGTTTCATCCGCAGATGAAATATTTTGCGGATGAGCAGTCTCCTCAGTCGCCTCAGGTAACCCTGGATCCTGCTAATCCTAGCATTAAAAACCACAAAGACAGCTCGTTCTTTTGAAATACCTTATTACCGCAAATAAAAACTCCAGGTACTATGTCAAAATGCACATAATTATTTACGCTAAAGGCCTGCGCAGACAAGAAGCTGTTGTCGGTCTTAAAGTGTTCGTGATGCCTATGTGCTGATTGATCAGAACTTGCAGATCATTCACTCAAGTAACAGGACAACACATCCGTATTCTCTGGACGGTTAGACTGAGGTGTACCCATACAGGGTCAAGTTTAAATAGCTAGGGAAACTCAGCCGACTTGACTGGTATATCTAAACACGATAAAACAAAAACAAAGATTTCATGCTTTTTTGGAGTCAATGATCGTAGATAGTTCAGTTACTCATTGACGCCAAAAGAAAAGTCGGAATTTTGTTTTTTTTTAATTATGTGTAGATATCGATCTCTGCCACATCTGCGGAGTTTCACTAGTATAGTAGACCCTCATTTCACCAGTTTTGATTCAGTATTTTATTGCTCTAAGCACTAAAGTCTCTTGTCTGCGAAAGCCTTAAAGTAAAACCTTCGGTACCATACCTCGTCGTCGAATGCGTCGGGGTCCGCCATGTTTGTTAACTGTCACTCACTACGTCACCGATGCACTGCGCACACGCACTCGACTTACGTCACATACAACGGATCATTGTATTCGCACCACACTTATGTTCCTGGAACAATGGAAAGATTGTGTTAGAATGCTGAATATAAATATAGTACTTTTGTAAGATACCAGTTATTATTATATTAAAAAAGAAGTAATATTGGCACAGTATGTCTGTGGCATTTTTAACCTTTCGTGTGCCGGAACGCAGATCTACACGAGACACAATAACTTTTTAATTGTGTCTATAAAGGGTGTAAATAGACCCTTAACGAAGCCAAAAGGCACTTGTTCTCCCCGTCATTGCGATATTTTTTTTGTTCTAGACCATACCTGGGAACCTTCTAGTTACGGAGATATTGGAGGTTAAAGTTCCAATTTTTCCACAAGTTTTTTTTTTTAATACCACTTTTAAAGGTTTTAACTTTACTTTAATTAACTCCATGACCCGTTTACTATTCAAAGCATCCATCAGCACTAAGTTGTGAGTGCGTTACATTGAGCTTTACCGTAAAACGTGATTTTTGACCCCAAAAAAAAAATCGTTTCCCAGCAATAATTTTTGCGTAGAGTTACGTAGTTTGATGTACAGAATGCTTGGTTGACGGCTTCGTGAAGGGTCTGTTTACACCTTGTATACTCGGCATACGAGTGGTTAATATGACGGTTTTACCAGTATTTTTTACAAACTTTCGTATATTTTATTACTTAATCATCGCTTACTCTCGATTTCGACTGAACTATACAGGCTGTGCCTTTTAAGCGGAACAACATGGAGAAATCTGAATCCGTAAGACAGTAACATAAATTTTGTATGCCTTTCATGGCATACAAAAATTGGTAAAAAAAAATTGAAAATAAGTATGCCAAAATTATTTTTCCTAAAAAAAGAGCTAAAGTGTCCCGGAATCTCTCATAGATTCTGTTTTCCCCTAGTTGTCTCAATCAAAATAATCACTCTGTATAAACTAATAGAAAATGATTGCTATCAACATACATACGTTTTCCGCAATCACAAATGACATTCTACGCCAGCCGTCTAAAATGTCTACAACTGAGCAAATTAACGTTATGATAAAAAAAAAAACCGTGACTGTTTTAATATACAGCAAATAGAAAAAAGAACATATAAATGAAGTTAGTCATTTAATAAAATTTACTGCGATCTTTGTTAAAGAAAATTCTATTCTTTCACCACCCGACACGGTTGCTTTTTCATGAACCTAAGTATTAAAAATATTTACGTCGCACAAATTGATGTTTATTAACATTTTCTTTCATTTTGACTTTGGCGATAATATAAAACTTAATCAAAGAACCTTTTATTTGTACTGAGTTTCCTTTTATATATTTGTGTCCACATATTTTAGCCTTTTCTCGCCTATATTGGGGTCGGCTTCCAGTCTCACCGGATGCAGCTGAATACCAGTATTTTACATAGAGCGACTGCCCGCGTATCTGACCTACACAACCCAATAGACCTAATTAAGGATCATCATCATGTTCAGGAACATTTTAAGACATTCTTGATATCGAAACTAGGTTTTTTTTTCGACTCGTAATAAGTAACTGCCCATAACCTACGCGTTTGTGCGACACGCGTTTTTCAATAGTGACTGCCGAGAAAATATCTATGGTAATTGCTTAGAGCATGCCACAAGTCTTCATCTTGACGCGAAGGAAACAATGGCGACGGCAACTGTGAAACTAATGGCGCTAGCATAGCTAGTTCCAAGCATTGTCATTGGTTGAAAATCTGGTAATGTCCTTTTATATTTCAAAATAGCTTGACCTCATTGGTTAGATTGATACCTAGCTTTAATATGATCGCGCCATCTACAATAAGCTATTTACGGCCTTGCCAAGTTTTGCTTTGCGCCCAAAAAAAAAGTTCTACTACAGTTATTTACCTCTATCTGCCTTGTTTACATCTAACTTTTGCACTGAATGGAAATATTTTACTAATTGTATGTAATTTATCCAAGCAAAAATTGCAATTACATTATTATAATAATATTATTTTAGTGAAATTAGTACTTGACAAATAAGTGTTTCTTTGACACTATCGGCATTATCGAGGACGATACGTTTTGAGTTTGAATTCCGTATCACCAAAAACACGCGACACAAAACAATAAATCGAAAAAAATGTGATGTATTAGAAAATTGATTATAAACCAAATTGTTTTTTATGGTCCATTCTAATTAATTAAAAAAAAAAAAAGTTTTGTCCTACTTGCATATTCCCTATTGAAGCTCTCGTATCGCTTGACGTAAGTGGCATCTCCCGAGGACGTGAATGCGGCATAAAGAAAATGTACACTTCCTTAGTTAAAAACCAAGAACCCTTTCATAAATAGAAACTGTTTCTTTTAACTTGGTAATCCGTTTTTCAAAGCTAAATACAATTTGTAAAAGATGAAGAAATTAACGAAGGGTTTAAATTATATCAAAGGGAAGGGGGTAGATCTCGTCAAGTGGCCGTTTTTCTTTTAATTTGTACCATCGCTTAGTGGGACAAAATGGCCGCTAATTTGAAACACGCTTTTATTTCTTATTGTAATTTGATTCAGTATTTAAGAAGATCTGTCGCAAAATTTAAATGTTTTTTTACTTGTTTCTAGATATTTTACAGTTTATGCCTAAACTAGCTGTTTCCCGCGACCTTCGTCCGCGTAAAATTATCAAAAAGACAATTTTCCCCGTTTTTGCAACATTTTTCATTGCTGCTCCGCTCCTATTAGTTGTAGCGTGATGTTTTATATAGCCTTCCTCGATAAATGGGCAATCCAACATTAAAAGATGTATTCAATTCGAACCAGTAGTGCCCGAGTTTACCGCGTTCAACCAAACAAACAAACTCTTCACCTTTATATTTTATAAGTATAGATAAATGCTCTTCTTTTTTGAAGCGTTATGCTTTTTTTTTACTGAAGGAGGGTATTTTGCATATTAAAAAATAAAAGAATGAAAATCAGCCAGTTAACTAGAAGACTGAGAAATGAAACTAAAAGCTTTCAAGGTGACACTCATAAGATACAGACGAATTATTATGCTCGGCGTCTGAAAACAACTCAACACAAAAAGAAATCAAGAGCGCGTAAATTGTACTGATCAAAGGCCCTAACTAAGTAACTATACGACGATTTTTTAATCGAAAATACAATTATCTATTTATAGATAGGAGAACCAACAGCTATGACAAATGAATAACAATTGTATAGGCAACACAGAGCCAATTACAGGTCCTCACGAGTAAACACAGAAAAGATAGTAGAAATCTTAGGATCACTAGATAACAAGCACGATAAAATAAAATAAAAGTAATTAGAATAAGATACGTCCATAGTTATTTAGTTAAATTGTTTGCAATAAGTACAATCAGTATCATCTATAGATATGAATAAATTCTTAAAATTATGAAAATATTATTAGTGAAACAAGTATTTTTAATTTTAAAATCGACGCATTTACATTACGTTTACTCCACGCTCTCGTGCTAGGTCTTCAGTGCCCTTGCCATGAGTTTGTAAAAAACTGTCCTCGATATCGAAAACTATCGGATATACTTCTCGTGTCGTAAAACAGTCGACGAATATGAAAGAGACAGGGCGATAGTATTCGATAACGAATAATACATTTCAAACTCATGGTAAGCCCACTGTTGAAGGAATTGCCAAACACACCACACTTGCGTTTCACTTTGACGTATCGTTAACTGTCGTTCCAGAAACCGAGTTTTAACCTACTTAACAACACAATATCCACACATACGTCCATTAAAACATAAAATTTTAACGACCAATCAAAACGCTGCTCTTAAGCCACAACCTCAAACAAATGAGGACAAAATTAATTTAAGAGTTTGCGCAAAGCTGAGGATTATGAACAAAGAAATTTAATTAAAAAGACTTAAGAATACCTATCGTTAAGCATGCCAGTTGTGGCCCGTGTTTAATGGGGTTTTGTTAGTAATTTATGTGCCCAACTGTACTATTTTTACTAGGTTCATTGTTACGTTTTTGTATAAATGTGGTTCGTTTATACAAAAATATATTTGTGTGAAATACGCCGTTGTTTTCCTATGATATTATAGCTAAGCCAAAGTAAAAAGATAAAATTTTAGTAAATCAGTATGACTTTTAGACAACTGCTTTTAGGCGCGCTAGAAAATGTATTTAGAGCTAAAAAATTAACCTGTCTAGACTTGGTTGTTTACTTTTTTTTGCGTTAAACCCGTTTAGTTCTGTTCCACATTACACTTATGGTGCAAGTGGGCCTTAGTTTTGATCAAGTCAAAACTATGCGTAGGTTAGGCTACAATACTATGGCTTTCGTGAGACTACAAGTCATTGTATTATTAGGAAGAAATAAGGTTGTACGTAGCACGTACGTTAGAATGGAAAAAAGTGACGACTTCTAATTGTCTCTGGTAGGGTGTCGGTGGTCGGTGGTCGGGTGATTTATATTCTATTTGGTGTACTTACTAGCTATGGTCGTTTAAGTTAGTTTCAGTGATTAATATTTTGTTCCTAAATTAGAATAAATGGTTGTGTTCATTATTTTGTGTATCTTGTTGCCTGTTTTTAAACATCTTCGCTTCTGTTTGCTAAAAGTATATAATCCTTTCCACATTTATAAACCTCTCATTCCATCTTCATAAATAGATATAAACCATACGCAGAATACCAAAGAGATTTAAAAGACTTATAGAGCGGACATTGGGAATATTTTCATGCAAAAAAAAAAATGTTGACCCCGAAAATGTAACCTGACAAGACGGGCGTATGTATATAACACAAAGGGCATAGAAGGAACATGGATGGGTTTTAGTCAGTAAAAGTCTGACACTCCCTCCCACTCCACCCAGAGCGGGAGGAGTTATTTGATGATTTCCCATCAGTAAAAAAAGAGGGGCGTATGGCCCTAGATAGAACGATTTGTTACTAAGTAGTAACAAGTATTGGATTACGATTTTTTCGTCTTGTCCCGTCTATCATTCGTAAATATTTGATTGCTTTGCAGAATACAAATGTCAAAAAGCGGAATAAAAAAAAGCAAAAGCATTATGTTTTATGTTTTCCCTAAATTCCGCAATCGAGTCAACAACTGCCAAACCGCCAATAATCGCAAATTGACCCTAAAATGACAGCAAACACTTACCGCCATACACGACAGATCATTAGAGCAATAACTGTCACGAGTACATGACAACCAATCATTTGCCTCGATGATGACGTGATTGCAAATTACTAGATAAGCCATAATAACCTAGCCGTCGGTACTGATTGTAACGATCAAATTAGCTGATGAAAATTATTGGTTGGCGGCTGTCAAACGGTTTGAGGACACCCTGTATAATAGTAAACACCCTGTATAATTAAATTGTGAACGGATTTAAAATTGGTTACCAGGTCGAGCAATTTGCTCGACCTGGTAACCAATTTTAAATCCGGAGTTTTTTAAATCCGTTGTGAGGTTTTTCCATCAGGATACTCTCAGTAGTCCAGGGTTTGGTTTTGTGCCGGATTGATAGTATGGGACATGGGTCTCTAATATAACTGATAAAGTGATTGTCAGAATTATTTTTATTTAAACACTAGCTGTATACGTTGCAATGCAATTTTTTCTACCTAGTGCTACCTCCTTGTATTTTTACTACTCGGCCCACCTGCCTACTACCTACCTACCTACCACCTACCTACCACCTACCTACCACCTTATAAACCATCTCTGACCTATGTAGAACAACTATGCAAAATTTCATCAAAATCTGTCAAGCCGTTTCTGAGTTTTAGCGAGACTAACGAACAGCAATTGATTTTTAAATATACGGGGTGTAAACAGACCCTTCACGAAGCCGTCAACCAAGCATTCTGAACATCAAACATCAAACTTTACGCAAAAATTATTGCTGGGAAACGACTTTTTTTTTTGGGGTGAAATATTACGTTTTACGGTAAAACTCAATGTAACGCACTCAAAACATTGTGCTGATGGATGAATTGAATAATACGGGGGTCGTGAAGGTGTTTAAAGTAAAAGTCTTACATAAGAAACCAGTACTTCAAAAAAAACTTGTGAAAAAGTTGGAACTTTGACCCCCAATATCTCCGTAACTAGAAGGTTCCCAGGTACGGTCTAGAACAAAAAAATGATCGCAATGACGGGGAGAACAAGTACTTTTCGGCTTCGTTAAGGGTCTGTTTACACCCTTTATAGATAGATAGATGGCAGAAAATGCCTATAGCATTAAGTCCACTTCTGTACTCTGCAGTAGCGAAGGCTCAATTTTGTAAGAGCTAAGCCGGACTACATATCTTTAACGTGATTATTTTATTTGTCTATAGAATACTACTCTGCCGTTTTTCAAAGGGAAGCCGGTAGGAATCGAGTTGTACTCTGTACTTTGAAGTGTTAAAGTCCCGTTATGGAAAATCTAGTTAAGGTCCAAAGCAACAGTTATTACGTCGAGACTTGAATGAAGTATCTCTCTTATCACAAGTGATACTTGATCATCGATAACAAGGGGAGAGGACCCCTTGTTCTGCCGAGAATTGTGCTCAGATTTTATAGAAATTACCCTGATGATGAACACACACTTAAGTTTTAACTTGTTACCTGGGTAAAGAATAAAGAAAAATCGGCCCAAGTGCAAGTCGGATTCGCGCACACGGGGTCCGTAGTATCAAAAAATAATAATAACTAGACATCGGATCACAATGTACTATCAAAATGCCAAAATATGCACTAAAAAAGGCCGAAATATGCACATTCAAAATGCTATTTATTATTTCGATTATTTCCACATAATAATACAAAAAATCACGTTTTAAAATCTTACTTAAAAAAATATACGCGTCGACTTGAGAAACGTTTTCTTTTTTTCGTCGATATCATTATCTGCCTAGCCTTTTCCCAACTATATTGGGCTCGACTTCCAGTCTAACAGGATGCGGCTGAATACCAGTATTTTACATGGAGCGACTGCCTATCTGACCTCCACAACCCAGTTAGTACTGCGTAATACGATACCCCTTGGTAAGACTGGTTGTCAGACTTTTTGGGCCACTGACTACCCAACGACTGTCAAAGATCTACAAATGACACCCGGGACCAACGGCTTAACGTGCTTTCCGAGGCACGGAGGAAACTCGGTATGTCTGTGGATGGGTGGTCACCCATCCACAGACCAACCTAGGCAAGCACGGTTTAACCTAAAGATCGACCCGAGCGGCTGTTATTATTAAGCCACGATAAAAATGTTGAATTCATACAGTAAGAATAAGAAACTTTTATTTGTATACGTAGCTCATCTCACGCGGTGTGCGAGATGTAGTTAGATTCTCTATGTAACCTACAGAGATTTCAAATGTAACAAGAGGAACTAGCAAAACTACTAAATTATAATACGTAGGTACATTGGCCAACTAGAAAGCCATACAACTTCACTTGCAGAGGAAGTTTAGAGCTATTCATCAAGCACTTGACGGCTTGACAGGCTTTCAATACAAGCAGCGAGGCCATTCCTCACAGTCAACACAACCTTTAGTGCTTTACGTTTCTGATGTCCTGGTACCAGCTCTTGGAAATCCCAAAATAAATTGGTTTTTTTTTAGTTACAAAAACTTCCTTGAACCTGCGTCGAAATTGAACTTTTCCCGGATTTATTAAGAAAATATTAGCTTAAACCAGTTCATCGTCTGTGACCTTAATATAGGTCACCTTCAAAACAACACATCCTCGAACACGAATGAAGTTCAAAAGACCGATTTATCACAATATTGAAGGGTTGACAGGTTCCAAAACAAGGTCCCCCCCTCCCTCCTTCGCGTCCTTCGCAGACAGATAACGCGTATTGTGCCATATTCTTAGTTTTCTTATATCCTAGTACTTCGATCAGGCCAAGGTACTACAGATAAATATCAGTTTTGATCAGGAACAAGAACACAAATCACGATGCGTCCAGGCAAGATACAGCAAAACACATAAATGCAAATATTAAGCTATTTTCGTATAAATCAAATTTCTCCTGACACGAAACCATGTTCTAAGCTGTCTGTACTCCTCTACTGCACAAAGGTGCTTCAAACTCTAAACTGTATGGCTAACTTCTCTCCAATATTCCTTTCTTTCAACTATGTTCAAAGCGTAAAGTCAATTCAATTCCCCACTATCTCGATATAAGATATTATCTCCGAACACGGATGCTAGTTGGAAAACTATTAGCTCGAGCAAAGTTGCCTAAAAACCACCTCCTATCGACTATAGTCTCCTAGTACTAGAGTTCAATTTAGCCTGTAATAAGTGCAGCGAATAATGTGCCAAGTATATGAAATAATATCGGTTCAGAGACTTTTCAGTGTGCTTTCGAAGTCAAGTTGGTGTTTTTTATGAATATTAAAGAATCTAAAACTGCACTGGAGTGGAATTTGGTGCAGCCGTTCGCGATTTTAAAACTTTATCAAGACTTTAATGGAAAAAGGTAGTTGATTTTATATTATACAGTTCTCGTGCTCAAACTCAAATTGTACTCTAGTCATGAAAAATGCATCGCCTGCTAAAGCCTTCTCATGTAATAACGTATGTGAACGATGTTATTAGCTTTGTTTCAGAAAGGGCAATGTACTTGTGCCTCTCTTTTTGCAGTTTTTCATAAGTTGCAGTGCGCGGTAAGGTGGAGTAGCGTGGTTAGGTTGTATGCAATCGTCATCATCATTATACAGGGTGTAAACAGACCCTTCACGAAGCTGTCAACCAAGCATTCTGTACATCAAACTAAGTAGCCAAAGGCAAAAATTTTTGTTGGGAAACGACTTTTTTTTTGGGTGAAAAATCACGTTTTACGGTAAAACTCAATGTAACGCACTCAAAACTTGGTGCTGATGGATGCTTTGAATAGTAAACGGGTCATGTATTTAATTAAAGTAAAGTTAAAACCTTTAAAAGTGGTATTTAAAAAAAAACTTGTGAAAAAATTGGAACTTTGACCTCCAATATCTCCGTAACTAGAAGGTCCAGGTACGGTCTACAACAAAAAAATTATCGCATTGACGGGGAGAACAAATGCCTTTCGGCTTCGTTAAGGGTCTTTTTACACCTTATATTTCTTTCTAATCCCTTTTTATTCGGAACTCTTCTTTTTATAAGAATTTTATTTAACCTGCCGTGTAATTAGGTACTTAGTTATTAGTATGTATTGATCAAATCTTGCAACTGCATTTCAAACCAGTTCCCCTCAACCGATTGATCTGAAATTTTGCACACAGCTTTGGTTCGGGTGACAATACATTTTTATGACAGACATGACGATCCTGTAGCCAGAATCGACTCCTCGCAAGAGAACTCTTCAACGGTTAATAGCACGGACATAAAACTGTGTATATGCGTTCAGTATTGATAGAGACCTAAACCGAAATCCTTCTTTCACTTTAATAAAAGTGTGTTTAAAAAACAGTTTAATTTATTCTATACTTTCCTTATTACTCGTCATCTCAGCAGTCTACCCCTTTCTAGCCATATCACTAGATTAAGGTCAAGAGTAGGCTCATCCATACTAATCCATACTAATATTTTAAATGCGAAAGTAACTCTGTTTGTTTGTTTGTTTGCTACCTTTTCACGACTAAACAGCTGATCGGATCATAATGAAATTTGGCGAGGAGATAGATTATATCCTGGGGAAGGACATAGGCTATCTTTTTTTCCCTCAATCATAGTCATCAAAATTACCATGCGAACGAAGTCGCGGGCAACCGCTGGTTTAATATAATATATACGGGGTGTAAACAGACCCTTCACCAAGCCGTCAACCAAGCATTCTGTACATCAAACTAAGTAACTTTACAAAAAATTTTGCTGGGAAACGAAATTTTTTTTGGGGTCAAAAATCACATTTTACGGTAAAACTCAATATAATGCGCTCAAAACTTATTGCTGATGGATTTTTTGAATAGTAAACGGACCATGGAGGTAATTGGAGTAAAGTTAGAACCTTAAAAAGTAGTATTTAAAAAAAAACTTGTGAAAAAATTGGAACTTTGACCCCCAATATCTCCGTAACTAGAAGGTTCCCAGGTATGGTCCAGAACAAAAAAATGATCACCATGACGAGGAGAACAAGTGCCTTTCGGCTTCGTTAAGGGTCTTTTTACACCCTTTATAATATATTTATCATCTTTCACACAGTCCATTCATCCTTCCTTTTGTTCTACCCTATCCTTGTTCAAGAACTCAATATAACGATACCATATTACTGCTATATCGATATCATACTCCTTCTAAAAAACACGCAGGTGGATACAAATTGCTTGCAAATCAAAAAGTTTCTTAAGTTATATACTCCTGTTACGAAGTCTTGCTGCTTAAAAACGGCACGACATTTAGTTGTACTGTCTCAGAACTTAATATAACTTGGAAAAACTTGTTTCCGAAGATATTAAAACCTTTTCCGTGACTCTACGAGCTGTGTTCAAATGGGGGAAATAAGGAATATGAATTTCTCATACTTTTTCTGTCAGTAGTACTAGGAGCGCATAGTTCAGTACCGGCTCAATGTTAATTCTACTTCTATTCTACTTTTGCTCTAATTCATAAAGCTAACATCTACTAAGCTTTTCGTGGTTCGTAAATGGACAAGGAAAATAGGACTCAATGAATATGGGCAAAATTGCCTTAGCGACCAATAGCGTTAAGATATACAGGGTGTAAACGGACCCTTCACGAAGCCGTCAACCAAGCATTATGTACAATCAAACTAAGTAACTTTACGTAAAAATTTTTGCTGGGAAACGTTATTTTTTCGGGGTGAAAAATCACGTTAAAAACATGTATTTAAAAAAAAACTTGTGAAAAAGTTGGAACTTTGACCCCCAATATCTCCGTAACTAGAAGGTTCCCAGGTATTGTCTAGAACAAAAAAATAATCGCATTGACGGGCGGGGGAGAACAAGTGCCTTTCGGCTTCGTTACGGGTCTTTTTACACCCTTTATACCAATGGATAGATCTCTTTAAGAAGAACATTTATTGTTATGGCGACTAATCTCGATTCAGAGTCAGAGAGGAGCAAAAGAAAAGTCTGTTTCTTTCTGGGAGTACTCCTTAAAAACGATAAAAACATGTAGCATCAAAATATACTTTACATATTATGTGACTTAAGGGCCCATAGACAATTATTTATACGGACAACGTACAGCATCTTTAGCATCATATCAGATTATTTGAGTTGGGCAGGATATCAAAGGGAGCTCCCTTTTGATATCCCCCCTACCCCGCACACACGATTTGTTTTTGATTTTGCAATGTATTTTGTGGTCCCAGACCCAGACTGGCCTTAAATACAGGGTGTAAACGGACCCTTCACGAAACCGTCAACCAAGCATTCTGAACATCAAACTAAGTAACTTTACGCAAAAAAATTTGCTGGGAAACGACCTTTTTTTTAGGGTGAGAAATCAAGTTTTACGGTTAGTCTCAATGTAACGCACTCAGAACATTGTGCTGATGGATTGAAAAGTACGGGGTTCGTGGAGGTGTTTAAAGTCTCACTTTAAATAAAAATATTTAAAAAAAAACTTGTGAAAAAGTTGGAACTTTAACCCCCAATATCTCCGTAACTAGAAGGTTCCCAGGTATGGTCTAGAACAAAAAAAAAATCGCATTGACCGGGAGAACAAGTGCGTTTCGGCTTCGTTAAGGGTCTTTTTTACACCCTTTATGTAACTCATAATGCTGTTTGCACATGATACCGTTATAAAGAGTTGAATATAATCGTAAACAGTGTAGGAAATCGCAACTTCACGACGACGTCAACTTTACACCGTAATAATTTCAACTTGAACAAAAAGTTTTGCAAAAGCAGCTGGTGCGAGTCTCTGTGTAACGTCCTTTCTTTATTATTTATGCCCCACTATTCTCCCAGTAAAGAGACCTGATTCCCAGCATTGGTAACATTAGAGGTGATTACGCTGTCAGTTTAAAGCCTGTCTTTCTTTTTTGGTATTTGGTTCAGCTAAAATCATGGTTGTTGTGGAAAAATCTACGCCAGAGGACTAGGAGGTGAAGAACCTTTATATTGACGGGAACATTTCTTAATTCAAAGGAAATTGCTAAAATTGCTCGATGTTACTAATAAGTCTATAATTGTAAACACTTATAAATTAAAATAACCTTAAGTAACTGTTGAAATTAGAAAATTGAACCCTAGTGTACCGACTCATATTATAATGAGTATATATTACTTCATAGATACTTACCATAACCTAAGACTATCTGTCATTCTGTTCCGAGTCTTTGATCTAAAATAAAACTACGTTTCTAAAAACTAAACTGTTTTTGCTAATTAAAAATAACAGTAACTAACTTAAAAGAAACTACAAAATGGCTATTTTTATGACGTCATTCGAAAAGGAAAACCTTAAGAAAAAAAATCACATGAAAATGCCCAGGAATTACATAACATAACATGACGCCTTGTAATCCACGACGGGTTAGGCAGAGGTGTACCTAACAGTACACCCACATTTCGCCACTTATGTTTAAGTCCCATGTAATAGGGGCGAGCCTATTGCCATCGACTAGCAAAACAAACAAATCTAAATATGCTACTGAGAAATTCCTAATGGAAATACACAATTACACTTTGCCCGACCCGGGAATCGAACCCATCATCTCATGCTCAGCAGTCGCGCTTGTAACCTAACTAGACCACCGACAAATGAATGTAACAAATTCCTGCTGCGTAACCAATCGACGAAAACCGTGAAATATAGCTGCGCATGAGTCTATGCACATAAAAGCGGTCATAAGTGAGCTAATAACCCATTAAACTGTTGTTGTGGCAATAAACACGAACCCTCGCGTCCAGATTTGGAACAAACTGTTGTTCCGAATCGGGATTCGAGCCCGGAACTCTACGCTTATAAGCTTGGCAAGCAGCCACGCTGTCATTTGAGTCTTCAACTATTGACAAGATCAAAGACAATGTGTTTTTATAACTCGCACACATTACATAAAAGCTTTACGAAGAAACACTAAATTAAAATGTGAATGACTTGTCTTGCTAAAGAGGTAACGTCAGAGGGTGGTCGTCCCCCTCCTTATCCTTAAGGGCCCACTCGAAGTCCTTTGAAGATTTCCCTTCGAAAACAAAGGCTTCCTTCCAAATTCATCTTTATTTTTCTATTAATAAACGAACCACCCGAAATAGGCATACAATCAACGGTCGAAAACAAATGGAAACCGAACAGAGGTACTAGGCTAGCATAACGCCACAAGAACATAATATCGAACAGGTACAAAGCGTCCTTCACAATACACGAACTAGACAAAAGACAGTTGCGAAATGAATTCCCCTCATCACGGACCGCAGTTTGGTGCCACAAACTTGCTGTTCGATCACAATAGACCTGAACTTCTGCTGCCCTCATTATACGAACGACATTGTTCGAGAGTTCGGAACACCGAGGACTGGCCATAGTAACTTGTTAATAAAGTTTGGCGATGTGTAAACAATTAAAAAGTTTTGTTTTATAAGACGCAACATTTGGTTGGTCCAGAAAGAAGCATTAAGTAAAACACTGGCAAGAAAAACAGCGCTTCTCCTCCACGTTTATTATGCGCACAGCCAAGATGTGGAACTCTCTGCCGCATCTGTGTTCCCTCCCACATTTAACCCGTCTGCCTTCAAAGCAAGAGTGAACAGGCATCTTCGGGGCACGCTCGTTCCATCATAGACCTCATCTACCGCTTTCCATCAGGCGTGATCGAGGTCAAGAGCAGGCCCATTTTGTAATAAAAAATAAATTAAAAAACACCCTAGGTAATTATGTCGTTTAGTAAGATTCCATGACGAAGATTAGATAAGATAAGATAAGATTTTTTATTTGCGTGAAATATGGTATGTATGTACATGATGGTCTTATAAATAAAAAGGTTTCTCATATTTCGCTGACTTCTTTCAGCATGCAAACTTAAAATAAAATTAAAATACTTAACACAATGTACTCGTAGGTAACTAGTTAAAAATTTAAAAAACATTTAAGAAACATTAAATTAATATTATCTTTGACAATAATATTATATCAGAATTAAAAATACTCGTGTAGGATAATGTTATAAAATTAGAAAAAAATAACAAAGACAGAAGACTAGATAACATCAATAAAATAGGAACATAAGCTACTTAACCATTAGAAATAGGTTTATGAGTCAAAAACTCATTAATTCTGGGTTAAGCTCGCCATTGTACATAAGCTATGTTATTGCAATTTGTATGTATATTTTTGCTGTTTTGTGTGCAATAAAGAATAAGAATAATTGTATAGAACACGTTATTAAAGAGCCATTTCTTCAGTTTCTTTTTGAAATAATTAATTGGTAGCGATTGGTGAAAGTCTGTCCGAATCATCATCGTCATCTGCCTTGCCTTATTCCCAACCATTTTAAAGTCAGTTTCCAATCTAATCCGAGTCAGCTGAATACCAGTGTCACAGAGAGCCTATCTTACCTCCCCAACCCAGTTGTTGCATCCACCACGACCCTTGGTAAGGCTGGTTATAAGAATTTCCGGGTTCCGACAAAAAAAAAAAGAGAAATTTTTGTGTTAAATGAATCATTTTTGAACATTGTCGTGACAAAAGAGCTCGTGGCTAAATTATAACAGCCGCTCGGATCGATCTTTAGATTAAGCCGTGCTTGCCTAGGTTGGTCTGTCACTACATACCGAGTTTCCTCCGTGCCTCGGAAAGCACGTTAAGCCGTTGGCCCCGGCTGTCATTTGTAGATCTTTGTCAGTCGTTACAGGTAGTCAGTGGCCTTAAAAGTCCGACAACAAGTGGTATCAAGGGGTATCGTATTACCTAGTGCTAACTGGGTTGTGGAGGTCAGATAGGCAGTCGCTCCATGTAAAATACTGGTATTCAGCTGCATCAGGTTAGACTGGAAACCGACCCCAACATAGTTGGGAAGAGGCTAGGCAGATGATGTCGTAACAAAAGACAAGACGCGGTACAACATACTATTCCTAACTTTTCTTTATTTAAACAAAAAGGGGTATTCAACCTCTTTCCATAATAGACCCTCAATTTTATTTCCGAGTTCATCCCCTATAAACATCTATCGAAATACTCGAACTACCCTACATTCTCACATCGTAATTACGTCACTGCTTCGACTACGGACTTGTCAACTATGTCCTAATGAAGACGGGTTACTTATATGGGGCGAAAAGTCGTAAATGCAGGGGTATCCGACATTAGGACGGGTTGTTTACCGATTACGTTGCGAGTAATCTTTGTTGGTCGTCTATTGCTTTGACGTTATCGGTAGGAAACTTGAGGGTTACGACTTTCTGATAGTTCTTGTAACGGTCATAAGAAAGCTTAGGTGCTTACAATGTGGGTTTAACAAGAATCTTTATTTTAACATGTAACAGTGTACACAATTCTTGGTGATATAAGTCGATATTTAGGTACATTATATACAAACTACAAATCTATGATAGGAAGAAAAAATAAAAATGTACAAGTATCAAAACGGTTACAGGGCGTCAAAAAATTCATCCACATCGCTATCAACAGGACAAGTGCCCAGAAGGCTGGCAGCATGCTGATTCTTTGGCCAAAAAATAGGCCCGCCCTCTGGTCACGTGAAGAGTCGACCAACCGCTTGGCGATTTCCCGAAATACTAGGTGGGCACTCGGACCCCATGGCCCTAGTGTTTCAACCCCAAACGGCTCAAACACATAACTACCAATTCAATTATTGTACTTGCGCTGTTTGTTTAACAAGTGAATATTTACTGAAACCTGTTCGATACGTCGTTAGCTCAACTGAAACAGTCTGAAATCCTCAACCGACGGACAGTAATGCTCGCAAACGAAAAAATTAGACGCTCGTGCATTCTAGAGCACGCGCGAGAAGTCGCTTATGTCTGCGTCGAATTTTATTCTTAAACGGAATACAAATACCGTCCTTTATTCAGTGACATCAAAAAAGTGGGTAAGGATTTTTCCACTTGTTGGAAACAGAAAAAAAAACCCTTGTATACCATGATTTCTAGACTCAACGGTTTGGGCTGTCGGTCAGTAAAGTTTTCGCATTTTCATCAGTGTCTGTTTCTAATATAACTTACCAGGACGTCATAATCACTAGAGCAGTGAGGCAATGAATAGCTAAAACTGTATGATTGAAGTTGAAAGATGAGCTCTAAAATTAATAGTTACTAATCCATCACGAATTCACGATCCTCGCGAAATGGGGCTATCTATACAATACTTTTTTTTAAATAAAAATCCAGGCCGTTTTCTCCTTATAACCTTGATCGCTTTAATAATGAACGATGTTGGCACAGCGTGATTTATCGACGTGAAGACACCGCGAATATGTCTATAAGAAGCTCCTAACAGCCTATGTTTGCCTGGTACAAAGTGATCGGTTTTGATGACGTTCATAACGATGTGGTCTATTGCGTATTGACCAATAATAAATAATAATAACGTACAAAAGTTACTACTCCTTATAAACAATGTGTAATTTTTTAGTAAATTAATCTGTAAATTACAGTTTTTATTCATGGTTCCCTGGTGTAATATCACTACGACTACTAGGTTATCAGCAGACTAGAAGAGTCTACTGCCCATCTTATTATTTGCCTTGAACCATAAATCAGCAAATCGCCAATTCATCCAGAGCACAAAATAGTATTACAATAGTCTTTTCCGCAATGCTGCATATTCCCACAAACATTTACACGTTTGCAGCCAAACATATAAGTAAACAACCAGCTCAAAATAGCTTACAATCTATCCGGTCATTGTAAATCACATTGTCAAAACAATCAACATCGTTTCTCCACTTAAACCATTAAACAGTAGTTTGGAACACAAACGACTGTGATAATCGAATGGGAACGAACAAGGAGCTGCGAATGTTCTTCGTTCACTCAACCCATTCATTTTATGGGTGCGTTTTATTTGAGGGTAGTTTTTGAACGATGTTTCAGTGTTCTTGATAGAGTTATCGAATATGCGTCCAAGCCTTTTCTACAAGATACCGCGGCCCTGGAACACAAAGGGCAAAGAAGGAACATAGATGGGTTTTAGTCAGTAAGAGTCTCCTCCACTCCACCACTCCCTCCCACTCCACCCAGAGCGGGAGGATTTATTTGATTACTTCCCATCATTTGATCATCAGTCATTTGATGATTTTTACTAGTGCCGATCAGTTCTTTCAGTAAGATTCCAACATTTCCAACTTGTCCCTTCATATTCACTGTGGTCTGCCGCTATGTCACCTATCCTTAATGGGATTCCCCCCACTCGTGGATCTTTTTGTCCATTTCTCATGGATTTTACCCAGAAAGCTGCTAAGTTTAAGTAGGATTGGGTGAGTCCTACATATGAATGAGTCCTACATAATAAATCTTTTCGAGAACTATCCATAAAGTTTTTTAACCGACTTCTAAAAAAAGAAGTGGTTATGTATTCCACCAGCATCTTTTTTTTTCTTCGTATTTTCCTCTTAAACTTAGAGACAATAGCTAGTAAGAAAATAATCTGTAAACAAATTGGAACCTTATATCCAAAATTACACAATAGCCAAAAAAAAAAATTCAAAAATCAACAATCCATTGCTGAATAACTGTCATTCCGTTCTACTGAACCTTTACCGTTGTATATTAAGGGTGTTTCCACACAGACGCGATAACTCGGCATATCACGTCGTATCGTGACATATCACGGATGTGTGTAAGATCGCGCTTTCATATAAATTGGACTAGGAATAGAAAACACGTCGCGCGTTGGAATGTCCGTTTGGAGGTATCTTTATTTGTACATAAATAGAATATACTTTACTGTACACCAAAAATAAAGGGTGTAAAAAGACCCTTAACGAAGCCGAAAGGCCCTTGTTCTCCCCGTCAATGCGATCATTTTTTTGTTCTAGACCATAGCTGGGAACCTTCTAGTTACGGAGATATTGAGGGTCAAACTTCAAATTTTTTCACAAGTTTTTTTTTTTTTAAATACATGTTTTTAAAGTAAGATTTTTACTTTAAACACCTCCACTATCCCCGTACTATTAAATCCATCCATCAGCACAATGTTCTGAGTGCGTTACATTGAGTTCTACCATAAAACGTGATTTTTCACCCCAAAATAAAAGTCGTTTCCCAGCAAAATTTTTTGTGTAAAGTTACTTAGTTTGATGTACAAAATGCTTGGTTGACGGCTTTGTGAAGGGTCCGTGTACACCCTATATGGCTTCAACATCGGTTTTATCGCTGATAGCTTACTTGTAGTAGTTCTTCGCAGCTGAATATGCTTTTGGTATAATTCCCGTCAAGTAAAAAGAACGCTGAGCGACAGTGGAGGGGATGAGTTTGCGCACGTTATACAGTCGCGGTCTAAAGTACTAAGCCATTGTTTTATAATATTAGTATAATTGTTTCATTGTAGAATCGTAATAGGCACTTTACTAGCTACTTAGTACTTTGGAAAAGGCTGGAATAAAAATAATTGAGAAAGTTTATTTGAGCGGTCAGCGTTCTTTTTACGTGACGGTACCTATACAATCATGTTAGAGTCTTATGCCCCATTTTCACCAACACTAGGTAATACTAAAATTAATGCCTAAATTAAAGAACACTGTTGGGTTTCAAAGCCTTCGCGCCTTTTTCCGTCAAAAATTGATCGTTCCAACAGATCAATAATATAGGGTGGAAGGGACAACGACGCATTCAGAAACCCATTGTTTAAAACAAAAACTTCTGTTTCCTACGAAAGTGCAATACGTACACAATGAGGAATGAGGTGTATTTTTTTTAATTTCCAATTAATAGTGTCTATGTTCGGTATGTTGTATGCGATGTTCCTTTCACCTTGTATTTAGGCATTCATACAGGGTGTAAACGGACCCTCCACGAAGCCGTCAACCAAGCATTCTGTACATCAAACTAAGTAACTGTACGCAAAAAATTTTGCTAGGAAATGACTTGTTTTTTTGGGTGAATAATCACGTTTTACGGTAAAACTCAATGTTACGCTTTCAAAACTTAGTGCTGATGGATGTTTTGAATAGTAAACGGGTCATGGAGTTAAATAAAGTAAAGTTAAAACCTTGAAAAGTGGTTTAAAAAAAACTCAAGGAAGTTCAGTTAATTTGGCATAAGTATTCAACTACTTTATGTCAGAGTTATATAAGGTATTTTGAACATAAGAGACAGCTGACCTTTACAATGAGAATGAATAGCATTGAGAAATAGAGATTGATTTATTTTTCTCTCTCAGAAGATTGATCACAAAGTCTAGATTAATATTGACGGGGACGATTAAGGTACGGAAACTTTTGGTTTACGAAGACATCTAAATGTTTGATTCACTTACACTATCTGAACCCTTATACAGGGTGTAAAAAGACCCTTAACGAAGCCGAATGGCACTTGTTCTCCCCGTCATTGCGATAATTTTTTTGTTCTGGACCATACCTTCTAGTTACGGAGATATTTGACGTCAAAGTTCAAATTTTTTCACATTTTTTTTTAAACCACTTTTTGAGGTATTAATTTTAGTTTAATTAACTCCATGACCCGTTTCCCAAAGCATTCATCAGCACTGAGTTTTGAGTGCGGAACGTAAAGTTTAACCTTAAAACATGATTTTTCACCCCAAAAAAAAAGTCGTTTCCCAGCAATAGTTTTTGCGTAGAGTAATACTTAGTTTGATGTACAGAATGCTTGGTTGACGGCTTCATGAGGGGTCCATTTACACCCTGTATACTCGCGCATTTGAAGCGCCATGATCGGGGGTGACTAGAGAATGCGGGCGGATGGTTATTAAATTGTTAGGTGCTGACAAATCTGTCTACCCTCTTTCTTAGTCTTTTGCAACGCGCACTACTGGAACTCGATACAAAATCACGGCAAAACACACTCATAGTATTACTAGGTTTTGTGGAGTCCTTATTACGACGCCAGCTGTTACTTTTGAGCTTACTCAAAACTGGATTCCACGTACTTGACCATTTGAAACCCTACTCTCTCTCTCTCTTTAAATAAAACTAGCGGCCCGTCCCGACTTCGCACGGGTGGACATTTATTTTCCCCTAATTCCCCCTCCCCCTAATTTTTTCTAGTAATAAATATAGCCTATGTTACTCAGGGATAATGTGGCATTCTAATGGTGAAAGAATTTTTGAAATCAGTCCAGTAGTTTTTGACTTTATTCACAACACACAAAAATACAAATCTTACCTCTTTACAATATCACTAAGATAATTTGATTACTTAGTTGATCAATACAAAATCAAGGCAAATATTCGAATCTACGCACAGGATCACCGTTTCAACCTATTTTCCCGAACAAAATCCAACAGTTTCCTTAGAAACCAGTCTTTACAATTAATTGGGGTAAAACCTAAACGAAGGTGCGTTTAGGTTTTACCCCAACCTCATAATAACCGTACAAAACGCTAATTAAATTCAAATTTCCTCCACGAGAGTGTTAATCCACCGCCGTGCAAGTTAACAGCCCACCAGCCCACCGTACTTCCGCACTTAGTGGCCGGAATTGGGTGCACTTATCTTGGCACGGAGTGTACCAAGTTTTACACTGCAACCAAGTCGGCTGTGAGCATTAAATTAAGAGACTGCGCGCACTAGCGATTTTAAGTTGGCCGACAGTTTGATCGGTCAGAGGATCAGTATAGAGTTATATGACAGTGTGCGCACTTGAAGATTAATAGTTGTACGACCGAACTATCTTTTTACGATTGCGACTGAACTATCAGCCAACTTAAATCGATAGTGCGCGCAGGCTCTAAACCATTATCAGGTGGTAATTTGTTCTTTGAAACATGGTAGGGAAATTAAAGGGATTTTTTTATGTTTTATTATGATGGATCCTGTGGTACAGCGAGTATACCGAGTTTGTCTCTGCGACAAACTAGAAAGATGGGTTTGGATAGGATTTTTATAGGGGGGAGAGGCAACGGGTGCAATTGACCCCCCCCCCTCCCCTAGGCTTCGACAAAACCGAGTCACAAACTCAAAATTACATGTTCATTTTCGTATGGAAATCCGCAATGTATGTCCTGCGTCGTGGGGCCGGCAGAGAGGTCGGTCAGACTCCTACTGATTAAAACCACACAACCAATCTAGTACCTACTATCAATCTAGTACTGTCAATCTAGTACTGTCAATCGTACACTATTGATCCTTGTAGAATCCCAAATCTAAGCAATATCTAGTCCAAAACCTTTTTATATAAGAACTCAGCTAATACATTACCTAACATCACGCCTATCATCTCCGAAAGATTAGGCAGAGGAGTACTTAATAATGCATTTCAAATTTTGCCAGTTACGTTTCCAAAACTCAAATTGCCGATGTAGGTCACACGGCAGGCTAAAGTAACCACACAATGGGTCCCAAACAGCAGCAAACGGCAACGCGGCAGGCCCAGAAGGAGATGGCGGGACGAACTCGACTTTTTCAAAAGGATTGGCAAACAAAAACACTGGATAGGGATAAGTGGAAAGAGGGAAGGGAGGCCTTTGCCCTACAGTGGGACACAAATGGCTGATAATAATAATAATAAAGTTTAGTCCCATGTAAAATGAGGCGAGCCTATTGCCACCAACCGGGCACAAATCCAGACTCCGTGGTTGCTTCTGAGAAATTCCTTATAGAAAACTCCAGTAACGATTTTCCCGACCCGGCAATCTAACCCAGGACCTCATGCTCAGCAGTCGTGCTTGCCACTAGTATACCAACGAGGCAGTCACTCAGCTGATACATAACACCTAAAACGAACCACGAAGATGAATGATGTAACCAAGATTTTGCAACAATATTTTGATTGAAAAGAGTGTCCATGGAGTTTCTTGCCCATTCTTCTCCATAGAGATCTACGCATATTGGAATGGGCAACTACAGTACTTTCACAAGTTATTATGCCTTGTGTCTGTGAATGTAGCTTCGCTCTTTGTTTTTTCTCTGACTTTCAAAAGTGCATGTAATGGTCTTATTGAAATAAATGCTTTGAGTTTGAGTTTGAGTTTTGAGTTTGAAGGCCCTGTCATATTACTCACAAGGAAACGCTGAAAAATCCACCCCCATTCTAGTTTCCATACTCGGGTGGACTCGAGAAAACGAGCGTGAAAATAATGATATTATAATAAAATGGACTTTATAACAAGAGGCTACTGGACGGCTAGGAAATTATATTATAAATTCTAAAGCAGGTAACTTTGCCTGTTTGTATGTCGGTTAGCTTATAGATTCCGATTTTTATCACACATGGACCATGATTAGGGAAACATATCATTATTTTTACCACACAGCTGAGAAACAGCTGGACCGATTTGACAGGACTTTTACTAACGAATAGTTTATGTTATAAGGAATAACTTAGGCTCCTTTTATTTTAGAAAAGGGATTAGGGATCCGTACAAAAAAATTAAAACCCTTGAAATTGTTAACAAAATCCCATTCAAATAGGGAACTAGTACTTTTATAATTATGTCACGCGAACGAAGACGCGGACGCGGACGAAGGGCACAGCTAGTATCAAATAAGACTCGCCCCTATTATATGAGACTGGAAAATGTTGGTCTACTAATAGGTAACTGCCTAACCCTTCAGGGATTACAAGTGTTATGTTATCAATACTAAAAAAAAACCGAGAAATTGTGTAGCACAACACCAATTTGTAGAATTTCAAAGACATTTGTATCAATTAGTAACAAACTAATTACCAACAGCATTCTGTAAAACAATAATTGCAAGCTATAAACAAAGCTACACGAACAATACTGTCGTCTAACCAACTGCACCTTTTGTTCACCTGTAATTATCAAGATCTATTGCGTATACATTTTTATTAACAACATTTACTAATGAAGAAAAGCTCGGGGCTAAATAATAACAGCCGCTTGGGTCAATCTCTAGGCTAAGCCGAGCTTATCTAGGTTGGTCCGTAGATGGGTGACCACCTATTACACCCACACTGAGTTTCCTCCGTGCTTCGGAAACCACTTGTTGACGTTGATCCCGGCTGTCATTTGTAAATCTTTGACAGTCGTTATTAGGTAGTCAGTAGCCCGAAAGTCTGACAATCAGTCTTACCAAGGGTATCGTATTAGCCAGTACTAACTGGGTTGTGGAGGTCAGATATAAACAGTCGTTCCATATAAAGTAATGGTATTCAGCTGCATCCGGTTAGACTGGAACCTGACCACAACATAGTTGGAAAAGGCTAGGCAGATGATGACTAATGAACAAAATAAAAAGAGCGCTTAGCAACTTTTACTTAAAAATATAAAAAAAACCTACTTAAACCTTATTCTGGGTATTACGAATACAGAAAAACTTCAGCCAAAACAGTCAAGCCATTCTCAACTGAGGATCCTTCAAACGTGTGGCAATTGATTTTTATTTCTACAGGGTGAAAACAGACCCTTCACGAAGCCGTGAACCAAGCATTCTGTACATCAAACTAAGTCACCCTACGCAAAAGTTATTGCTGGAAAACGTTTTTTTTTTTTGGGGTGAAAAATCATGTTTTTCGGTAAAACTCAATGTAACGCACTCAAAACTTGGTGCTGATGGATGCTTTGAATGGTAAACGGGTCATGGAGGTAATTAAAGTAAAGTTAAAACCTTAAATTAGTATTTTTTTTTTAAACTTGTGAAAAAATCGGAACTTTGACCACCAATATCTCCGTAAATAGAAAGTTCCTAGGTATGGTCCAGAACAAAAAAAGGATCACAATGACGGGGAAAACAAATGCCTTTCGGCTTGGTTAAGGGTCTTTTTACACCCTTTATAGATTCCATCCCCACAAGGCATGTTTATCTATCATTTAGAGATATATTCATTTGTGGTTTTAGTACTAATTATAGAATGTTTGGTTTTATAATTATTATAGCTTGTGTCAATGTTAATCGAGCGTTTAAATGGAGATTCCGCAAGCTTCTACACACATTAATGTTACAAGACCTCCTGCTAAGATATTTTGCTTGGTTGTAAATCTAAATGATAACAATATCTTGGGAAACTGCTGTTGGTGAGTTTTTTTTAATAAATGGTTCTTCTTTCTTCTTTGCTTGTTGTTGGACTCAAATAATACCCGACCAGTATATAGCCACCTGCACAGCTCTTTCTTTGGCTTCTATTAAATCCTGGAAGGTGCAGACTGCAGGTGGCTGTGCAGGATGGCCAAGAAAGGAGGTGGGACATATCCTGCAGATGGGCCCCAAACTGGTATTGCATTTGGACGGGTCGATGATACCTTATTCGGCCAGATTATTTCTACAGCGGCCAACCTAGGCCCGGAAACGGTTAGGAGATTTTCGGATTGCCCACTGCAGTTCCTGTCCAGAAGGAAAATGTTCTGCTGGATTGATGGAGTTAGGAGGGGTGGGATGTCTCTCCCTCCACAATTCACATCTTTCATCTGATGTATTGGAATTCATGAAGAGACAGGCGACCATTTATTTGAAAGTCAGTTGATTCCTGTTGCAGAGACAAAGACAAGGGTAAGAGACTGCTAGAAGAGAGCTGACTCCTAGAAGAATAGACAAAGAGGGGAACCAAACATAACATCATCAGTGAATGTTACCCAAGTTTTGTAGATGGTCTGTTCTTCTTCTCCTTATCGCTAGTACGACAATGTTTAAATTTTGTTAGCCCAGAACTTCGCCACTTCGACCACGTCGTCGGTGGCAGCGCAAAGATCACTTCAGCTGCATATTTCGGCTAAGAGGGCAGGATAGGAGGTGGAGCATAGTTTGTGACACAGCTCCACAACCATCCCCAGCTGCTGTTTCATTGCGGTAGTCCCACTTAACGAGGTTGGAGTAACATCTTGCCACTTGAGTCCGGAGACCGAGGGTCTGTTAGAAGGTATCAATCACTCATTGGGAAATTCGTCGAAGACGGTACCTACACTCTCAGATAAGGTTATCTTAAATACGTTTTTGTGCACCCAAGCGGAACTTAACAGATAAAGTTACGTTACACTCCAACTCATTTATTGTATTGTACTCATTTATTAATACAGACTAGACGGTTAACTTACTGAGTGAGTATTGAATATAAGATATTATATTGAACAAGCCGCGTGCCCAACTGCCCCATACGAATTCCCATCCGCAAAAATGGCGAATTACCAGATAAAATTTCAACTCCGTTTGAACACTTGTTGAGGTGAAATCCCATTCCAGTCTTTTGAAAAATTGCATGCTTCTGGACCTAGCAATGGCAGTGCGTTGTCTGAGAGTCATCATCATCAGTCTACAACTATCCACTGCTGGACATAGGGCTCTTCAATCGCACGCCACTCAACTCGACTCGTGGCAACTTTCATCCAGTTGCCACCATCCCAACCCTGCGAAGATCGTCGTTCCACCGAGCCTGACGGCGTCCCATCTTATGCTTACCAATTCGCGGTCTCCACTCAAGAACACGTCTACCCCAACGGCTATCGGTTCTACGGCTAACATGGCCACCCCAGTGCCACTTCAGTTTACTTATTCTGTGAGAGTGAATGAAGGAATTTAAGATTTACATCAAGTAAATTACCTCAATAATAGCCATATTATAGTAGAGTACCTACAATATTATTGCATAACCTACCTCATAATTATGCTTACATGGGCATATTTTACTGAACTCGCCCATAAAACTTTCATAAATATAAATAGTGTACCACGTATACAATAAATAAAAAATAAAACGACCTTATCAAAGTCAATATGAAACCTAACCTAAATATTAAATGTAGCCTTAAAACATGCTATTCTGAACTCAGCTCTACCACAAAATATTCCGCTACCATTCAAGTGCCTATAAAAACCGTAATTAATAATATTAAATCTTCTCATTAGTTGTGTTCCCACCTGCGTTTTCATTTCTACGCGAAATAACTAACAAAATAAATCCTTTTTTAAGCAAAAGAAACCTTAAAGTGAGGTAACAGAGTTACGTTTTGTGTGTAACAAACAGCCAGGGTCGAATTAAAGCACGCTAATTAATAATTTGTTTTCGTCGACAGAGGAAAAAACCTGATTGTGTTGTGTTGGCTTTGGGAATGTTTGAACCAATTTTTAGCTGAAAATTTTGCTGTTTCTTGCACTCGTCAGCATTCTCCTCCGCTTATCCCAATTATCTTATCTTACTAATATTATAAAGAGGAAAGATTTGTATTTTTGTTTGTGTGTTTGTATGTTTGTAATGAATAAACTCAAAAACTACTGTGTCGATTTCAAAAATTTTTTTAACCATTAGAAAGCTACATTATCCCTGAGTAACATAGGCTATATTTTATCCCAAAATGTTTAAAAAATAAATGTCCACCCGTGCAAAGCCGGGACGGGCCACTAGTTTATTATATTTTTATTTATTTGTGGTCATTGCAGCATGTCTTCTTCTTCCACACTTCTTTATTACTCGTCTTCTCAGCAGTCACCTATATATCATCCTTCACACAGTCTATTCATCGTTTCTTTGGTCTTTCTCTACTCTTATCAGTTAGTTCGACGCATCGAAGATATAGTACAGAGATTCATGGGCGTACTCATGGGTGGGGCAGGGTGGGGCACTTGCCCCAGCCTCTGCTCTCTGACCCGAAGCTAAGAATTTTTAGGCAAAATTAATATAATGACAAAATTAAATATTCATTTGGGTACTTTAACATTTTTCACATTAAAATAAAAACTTGGTTAAGATCAACAATGACCGAAAAATGTCTTGTCGGCTTCTGTATGATGAGTGTGCAAAGAAAGAGGGTTCTGAAAGCACAAAACGAAATGTTTGCAGAACCCTCGCAGGTTATTATTAAAATAAGGTGTAGTGCAGTCAATAAAATGTATCAGTCAGTAAATAAAAAGCATTTTTAATTTCCTACTACTTAGTTTATTTACTTCTGCCCCACCCCTTAAAAAATGCTGGGTACGCCCATGCAGAGATTGACAGGTATTTTTTTATGATCTAATGGGAATTGATTAAGGTTTTATTTACTGATCAGAGAGAACAGATAACTGACTCGCATTTAATAAATGGCGTGATGACCTATAAACGAATATGGAACAACTGGATGAGATTCACACAGACCAGGGTAGCATAGGTGCCAAAGATGATGATGGCCAGGTGTTGATTTGAAATTAGACGTTCAAAACTTGGTACTGGCACAAAATACAATGACTACTTCGGTTTAAAGACATTTATTTCTCAAAGAACAAATTACAATTCACTTACACAACTATATTCTATCTCTCTACCAATTTTCAGGTACAAAAAGCCAAGGTTTTCATATAAACTTGCGAGAGCCCTTAGTCCAGGCTGTCATAAAATTCTTTCTTAGCGTATGTCTCATATTCATAAATTCTAGACTTGCTAAATTTCAGGTCGGTAGTACATAAAAAATCAAAACTTTTAAACACACTCGCGAGAATACTAAGACCTCTTTAATCCGGCCCTGTCGCAAAATCCATTCTTAGTGCACGTCTACTAACTATTAACTACCTCCCGGCCAAATTTAGTAGCACAAAAAATGAAGGACTTTCATACAAACTTGCGAGAGCCCTTAGACCTCCTTAATCCGGTCCTGTCGCAAAATCCGTTCTTAGCGGACGTCTACTAACTATAAACTACCTCCCTGCAAAATTTCATCTTTATACGTCAAGCGGTTTTCGATATTTCGTGATGAGTGAGTGAGTGACCTTTCGCTTTTATATTTTTAGATAGATTAGAAGAAGAAGATAAATGAAACTGAAGTGTCTGTTTGTAATTTCAAATTAACAGCTTTTTACAAAATTCATATGAAAATATATACGGCCCTTATAGCAAAAACACATTTTATTTTGTTTTTCGTCTGTCTGTCTATCGGTCTGTTTGTTCCCAAAATCGGTCCAGCCGTTTTGGAGGTAGCCAATCTCCGAAACAGCTGGACCGATTTTGACAGGACTTTTACTGGCGAATAGCTTATGTTATAAGGAATAACTTAGGCTCCTTTTATTTTAGAAAAGGGATTAGGGATCCGTACAAAAAAAATTAAAACCCTTGAAATTGTCAAAAAATCCGATTTAAATAGGGAACTATAGTTGCTGCCAGTTAAGATGGCAATGGCGGTCATTGACCCACCTACATTTATTAAAGTTCTTAACTTTGAAATCCACAAATAAGCCTGTTCATGTCTTGAATCGTCATCTATCGTGATCTTCAACATCTTTTCTAATGAAAAACGATGCATGGTTCATTTGTTTTGGTTCGTACGAAGAGATATTATGGAAAGAGCAATGACCGCTATTGCCATCTTAACTGGCAGCAACTATAGTACTTTTATAATTATGTCACGCGAACGGAGATCGCGGGGCACAGCTAGTATCAAAATAAGACTCGCCCCTATTATATGAGACTGCAAAATGTTGGTCTACTAATATGTATACCTCTGCCTTACCCTTCAGGGATTACAAGTATGATGTTATCAATACTAAAAAAAATACCGAGAAATTTTGTAGCACAACACCATTTTGTAGAATTTCAAAGACATTTGTATCAATTAGTAACAATCTAATTACCAACAGCATTCTGTAAAACAATAATTGCAAGCTACAAACAAAGCTACACGAACAATACTGTCGTCTAACAAACTGCAGCTTTTGTACAAGAGCCAATTGAGTAATTATCAAGATCTATTGTGTATAAATTTTTATTAATAACATTTACTAATGAAGAAAAGCTCGGGGCTAAATATTAACAGCCGCTCGGGTCGATCTCTAGGCTAAGCCGAGATTATCTAGGTTGGTCCGTAGATGGGTGACCACCTATTACACACCGAGTTTCCTCCGTGCTTCGAAAACCACGAGTTGCCGTTGATCCCGGCTGTCATTTGAAAATCTTTCACAGTCGTTATAGGTAGTCCGTAGCCCGAAAGTCTGACAATCAGTCTTAACAAGGGTATCGTATTAGCCAGTACTAACTGGGTTGTGGAAGTCAGATATACACCGTGACTTTTTAGTGGTCTTACAAAGGTGGTCCACTCAACTTGTCCGACATAAAATAGTTATAGGCGCGATTTTTTTTTTTTTACCTACCGTAATAGGTACAAAGAAAAAAATAAATAAACATTAGAAAAAATTATGAAACATTCTGTTAATGATGTTTACGGGTCAAACGGGAGAATATACCTACCCAGCGCTCGAGTCCAGTAGATCATCGCTCACTACAGAGTGTTTTAACTACGTAGTAGACTGGAAGCTGACCACAACATAGTTGGAAAAGGCTAGGCAGATGATGACTAATGAACAAAATAAGAAGAGCGCTTAGCAACTTTTGCTTAAAAATATAAAAAAAACCTACTTAGGTAAACCTTATTCTGGGTATTACGAATACAAAAAAACTTCAGCCAAATCAGTCAAGCCATTCTCAAGTGAGGTTCCTTCAAACGTGTGGCAATTGATTTTTATTTATACAGGGTGAAAACAGACCCTTCACGAAGCCGTGAACCAAGCATTCTGTACATCAAACTAAGTCACCCTACGCAAAAATTATTGCTGGAAAACGTTTTTTTTTTTTGGGGTGAAAAATCACGTTTTACGGTAAAACTCAATGTAACGCACTCAAAACTTGGTGCTGATGGATGCTTTGAATGGTAAACGGGTCATGGAGGTAATTAAAGTAAAGTTCAAACCTTAAATTAGTATTTTTTTTTTAAACTTGTGAAAAAATCGGAACTTTGACCACCAATATCTCCGTAAATAGAAAGTTCCTAGGTATGCTCCAGAACAAAAAAAGGATCACAATGACGGGGAAAACAAATGCCTTTCGGCTTGGTTAAGGGTCTTTTTACACCCTTTATAGATTCCATCCCCACAAGGCATATTTATCTCTCATTTAGAGATATATTCATTTGTGGTTTTAGGACTAATTATAGAATGTTTGGATTTATAATTATTATAGCTTGTGTCAATGTTAATTGAGCGTTTAAATGGAGATTCCCAAAGCTTCTACACATATTTGTGTTACAAGTCAATAGTTAAAGACCCCCTGCTAAGATATTTTGCCTAGTTGTAAATCTAAAAGATAACAATATCTTGGGAAACTGCTGTTGGTGAGTTTTTTTTAATAAATGGTTTTTCTTTTATTCTTTGCTTGTTGATGGTCTCAAGCCACCTGCACAGCTCTTTCTTTGGCTTCGTTTAAATCCTGGAAGGTGCAGACTGCAGGTGGCTGTGCAGGATGGCCAAGAAAGGAGGTGGAGCATATCCTGCAAATGGGCTCCAAACTGGTATTGTATTTGGACGGGTCGATGATACCTTATTCGGCCAGATTATTTCTACAGCGGCCAACCTAGGCCCGGAAACGGTTAGGAGATTTTCGGATTGCCCACTGCACTTCCTGTCCAGAAGAAAAATGTTCTGCTGGATTGATGGAGTTAGGAGGGGTGGGATGTCTGTCCCTCCACAATTCACATCTTTCATCTGATGTATTGGAATTCATGAAGAGACAGGCGATCATTTATTTGAAAGTCAGCTGATTTCTGTTGCAGAGACAAAGACAAGGGTAAGAGACTGCTAGCTGACTACAAGAAGAATAGACAAAGAGGGGAACGAAACATTACATCATCAGTGAATGTTACCCAAGTTTTGTTGATGGTCTGTTCTTCATCTCCTTGTCCTTCGCCACTTCGACCGCGTCGTCGGTGGCAGCGCAAACATCACTTCAGCTGCATGTTTCGGCTAAGAGGGCAGGATAGGAGGTGGAGCATAGTTTGTGACACAGCTCCACAACCATCCCCAGCTGCTGTTTCATTGCGGTAGTCCCACTTAACGAAGTTGGAGTTACATCTTCGAACTTGAGTCCAGAGACCGAGGGTCTGTTAAAAGGTATCAATGACACTTTGGGAAATTCGTCGAAGATGGTACCTACACTCTCAGATAAGGTTGGAAGTTTACCAGTAATATCAACCAAATAAATACCTTTATGTGCACCCAAGCGGAACTTAACTGATAAAGTTACGTTACACTCCAACTCATTTATTGTATTGTACTCATTTATTAATACAGACTAGACGGTTAAGTTACTGAGTGAGTATTGAATATAAGATATTATATTGAACAAGCTGCGTGTCCAACTGCCCGATACGAATCCCATTCGCAAAAATGGCGAATTACCAGATAAAATTTCAACTCCGTTTGAACACCTGTGGAGGTGAATTCCCAAATATCCTTCCACTCTTTTGAAAAATTTCATGCTTCTGGACCTTGCAATGGCAGTGCGTTGTCTGAGAGTCATCATCATCAGCCCACAACTATCCACTGCTGGAGATAGGTCTCTTCAATCGCACGCCACTCGACTCGTGGCAACTTGCATCCAGTTGCCACCAACCCAACCCTGCGAAGATCGTCGTTCCACCGAGCCTGACGGCGTCCCATCTTACTCTTACCGATTCGCGGTCTCCACTCAAGAACACGTCTACCCCAACGGCTATCGGTTCTACGGCTAACATGGCCACCCCAGTGCCACTTCAGTTTACTTATTCTGTGAGCTGCCTCTGAGAGTGAATGAAGGAATTTAAGATTTTCATCAAGTAAATTACCTCAATAATAGCCATATTATAGTAGAGTACCTACAATATTATTGCATAACCAACCTCATAATTATGCTTATATGTTACATAAGGCATATTTTACTGAACTAGCCCATAAAACTTTCATAAATATCGTCGGTGTAGTGCGAGAAGTCACTAAGTGACATTTTTAGCCAAAATGAGTTAATGATGTCAAAGTGTTTAAAACCCATAATCTACCTTATAAAAAGGTAAAATACAGTTTTTTCTTTAGTATTTTAGATAATACGAGAATGTCAGAACTACATAACTACTTGTTAAGGCAAAACACCAGCTTGCGAAAATTAACTAAGGGCAATTGAGTAATTTATGTCAATTTTTCTTACTGACTTCTTCTCAATGACTTCCCTGCTCATTAAAGTTACTTAGTTACTTTTCGTATTCAATGTATTCGACGAGAACCCCTGTAACGTCACTTGGGTATTTCTTGCAGACCAAACGCTTTAAATGAAATGCAATTCTGTAGTCCGGTAAAAGTCACCAACAGATCTTAAGTAATTTATAAATCAAGGTAATCGCGTATTTTTCGGTCTTTACATTCAAAAAATCTAACTAAAGTTAGTTTTATTTTAAAATACAAAAGGGGTTTAGGTAAAAGTTGCCTGTTAAAGAAGAAAGAGCGATTTATATTATAAATAGTGTACCACGTATACAATAAATAAAAAATAAAACGACCTTATCAAAGTCAATATGAAACCTAACCTAAATATTAAATGTAGCCTTAAAACATGCTATTCTGAACCTAGCTCTACCACAAATATTCCGCTACCATTCAAGTGCCTATAAAAACCGTAATTAATAATATTAAATCTTCTCATTAGTTGTGTTCCCACCTGCGTTTTCATTTCTACGCGAAATAACTAACAAAATAAATCCTTTTTTAAGCAAAAGAAACCTTAAAGTGAGGTAACAGAGTTACGTTTTGTGTGTAACAAACTGCCAGGGTCGAATTAAAGCACGCTAATTAATAATTTGTTTTCGTCGACAGAGGAAAAAACCTGATTGTGTTGTGTTGGCTTTGGGAATGTTTGAACCAATTTTTAGCTGAAAATTTTGCTGTTTCTTGCACTCGTCAGCATTCTCCTACGCTTATCCCAATTATCTTATCTTACTAATATTATAAAGAGGAAAGATTTGTATTTTTGTGTGTGTGTTTGTATGTTTGTAATGAATAAACTCAAAAACTACTGTGTCGATTTCAAAAATTTTTTCACCGTTAGAAAGCTACATTATCCCTGATTAACTTAAGCTATATTTTATCCCAAAATGTTCAAAAAATATATGTCCACCCGTGCAAAGCCGGGACGGGCCACTAGTTTATTATATTTTTATTTATTTGTGGTCATTGCAACATGTCTTCTTCTACCACACTTCTTTATTACTCGTCTTCTCAGCAGTCACTTATTTATCATCCTTCACACAGTCTATTCATCGTTTCTTTGGTCTTTCTCTACTCTTATCAGTTAGTTCGACGCATCGAAGATATAGTACAGAGATTCATGGGCGTACTCATGGGTGGGGCAGGGTGGGGTACTTGCCCCAGCCCCTGCTCTCTGACCCGAAGCTAAGAATTTTTAGGCAAAATTAATATAATGACAAAATTAAATATTCATTTGGGTACTTTAACATTTTTCACATTAAAATAAAAACTTGGTTAAGATCAACAATGACCGAAAAATGTCTTGTCGGCTTCTGTATGATGAGTGTGCAAAGAAAGAGGGTTCTGAAAGCACAAAACGAAATGTTTGCAGAACCCTCGCAGGTTATTATTAAAATAAGGTGTAGTGCAGTCAATAAAATGTATCAGTCAGTAAATAAAAAGCATTTTTAATTTCCTACTACTTAGTTTATTTACTTCTGCCCCACCCCTTAAAAAATGCTGGGTACGCCCATGCAGAGATTGACAGGTATTTTTTTATGATCTAATGGGAATTGATTAAGGTTTTATTTACTGATCAGAGAGAACAGATAACTGACTCGCATTTAATAAATGGCGTGATGACCTATAAACGAATATGGAACAACTGGATGAGATTCACACAGACCAGGGTAGCATAGGTGCCAAAGATGATGATGGCCAGGTGTTGATTTGAAATTAGACGTTCAAAACTTGGTACTGGCACAAAATACAATGACTACTTCGGTTTAAAGACATTTATTTCTCAAAGAACAAATTACAATTCACTTAAAAAGAAACTTAACATAATTAACAAAAGGTTGTAGTTTACATTACTATTTCCAAGACATCCAAGAAACTGAACACCATACTTTCATTTATAATATAGTAAGTATAAATAAAATATAAAACAGTTCACGCTATACTTATGTTTCTTATACAAAAAGCTAAACTTTTGTGTCTAATAAAGGGTGTAAAAAAACCCTTAACGAAGCCGAAAGGCACTTGTTGTCCCCGTCATTGCGATATTTTTTTTGTTCTAGACCATAGCTGGGAACGTTCTAGTTACGGAGATATTAGGGGTCAAAGTTCCAACTTTTTCACAAGTTTTTTTTTAAATAGATGATTAAATTTTAATGTGCGATTTCTACTTTAAACACCTCCACGACCCCCATACTATTCAATCCATCCATCAGCACAATGTTTTGAGTACGTTACATTGAGTCCTACCGTAAAACGTGATTTTTTACCCCATAAAAAAAGTCGTTTCCCAGCAATAATTTTTGCGCTAAGTTACTTAGTTTGATGTACAGAATGCTTGGTTGACGGCTTCGTGAAGGGTCTGTTTACACCCTGTATATAATTCCTTAGGCCTTTTTAAAATGTTGGTATGCTTGTAGACTTTCTGACTTTTTTTTTGTAATTTATTGTATACCCGAATGCCTTCATACTGTATAGTTTTTCTTCCGTGCAGGATTCTCAATCTTAAGACTTTTAGGTCGTCGTAATTACGGGTATTATATCTATGAGTCTTTTGTGTTAAAGAAATATTTGTGAGTATGTTGGTCTTAAGGGTCTTAAGGAAGGAGAGGAGCTCGTGGCTAAATAATAACAGCCGCTCGGGTCGATCTTTAGGTTAAGCCGTGCTTGCCTAGGTTGGTCTGTGGATAGACATGTGACACCCATTGCATACCGAGTTTCCTCCGTGCCTCGGAAAGCACGTTAAGCCGTTGGTCCCGGGTGTCATTTGTAGATCTTTGTCAGTTGTTAGGTAGTCATTGGTCCAAAAAGTCTGACAACCAGTCTGACCAAGGGATATCGTATTACCCAGTAGTCAGTACTAACTGGGTTTTGGAGGGCAGATAGACAGTCGCTCCATGTAAAATACTGGTATTCAGCTGCATCCGGTTAAACTAGAAGCCGACCGCAATATAGTTGGGAAAAGGCTGGGCTGATGATGTTGGTCTTCAGGATCTTTCGGATAGTCATGCATCATCATCTGCCTAGCCTTTTCCCAACTATATTGGATATCCCTTGGTAGGACTGGTTGTCAGACTTTTTGGACCACTGACTACCTAACGACTGTCAAAGATCTACAAATGAAACCCGGGACCAACGGCTTAACGTGCTTTCCGAGGCACGGAGGAAACTCGGTATGCAATGGGTGTCACATGTCCATCCACAGTCCAACCTAGGCAAGCACGGCTTATCCTAAAGATCGACCCGAGCGGCTGTTATTATTTAGCCACGAGCTCCAAATGTATGGTATGTATACAATTGTTGTACTTAAATATCTTTCTTATGTGCTCGTGTGCCTTTCAAAATCTTCGGTTGGCATCGAGCCTATCTTCCGACTTGTTCTCGTACGTATATGACAGTTTCATATCTTTGTACAATCAATTTTAAAATGTTTTTGAGTAGAATTTTGTAAGGTTGATCTGGCTATCTACATCGTCACAAGATAACATTTCAGTTTCAATGTAAAATAATAATAATATAATAATAAATCGTTTATTTATAAAAAGGGGCACATTTACAATAAAATATCTTAACAATTAAAATATAGCACATTTGCTTATTTGCCTGAACTAGGTTGAATCTGTGTTTCAGGCTACAAGATGCGTAAATACCTACTTAAAATAAATAAATTAACATTGCAAAAAATTAAAGTAAAGAAAACTTATAAAATTAAAATTGAAAACAGCGTATTTGCAGTTTATTTGCAGACAACAAGTAGATCTTCTATCTGTGCATAAGACATGGGTAGTATAAAGGTAATTATAGATTTTTTACAGCTAAAATAATTTAACTTATATACGTATAAATACTGAGTTTTCTATTTACTCTATTGTACAGAAATGATGAAATGGTTGTGACATAACACTAACAAAACAGTAAAATCGAATGATAGACCTATCTGCATCTGTATCAGTAGGCTCATACATTCGAGTCAAGTCGGTTTTAAATGTTTGTATGGGACATATGGCCCAGAAAGAGGTGGCGAGATGACCTGGGGGGTTACTATAACGTCTTAAAGCAGGAGTTATTCCAGTGTGGGAAAGAGACAGAGCTATACAGGTCGTCATGGTAACCCACCTGGACGCGCACTGCGATGGCTGGTTCGAGGTAGGGCACGAAGAGAGACCTAGAACGGAACGCTTTGAGTACCTTGTTCCTAGAGGTAAACCTTGTCGCTCATCATCATCTCTTCTCCTTCGTTTCCCTCCTCACTCCTCAAGTCGGTATGAAGGATCATTTACTGTTCGTGCTGTGCACCTTTGGAATGCACTTTCACATTCCTTGCGGGATAGCCCTTCGTTAGAAGTGTTCAGGAAAGGAATAAAGGAACATTTCCTGTCGAAATGATCAATATGTAGGCAAATAGGATTCTATACGCATTGTATTGTGTATATAATTATATTGTATGTATTACGTGTATTATACTGTATGTTAGTTTAGTTTATAAAATTAATTAATTTAAGTAATGAGATGTTCTGTTCTTCTTTCTTCTTCTTCTTTATCGTGTGGTTAGTTCGTAACCTGGTGTCAGAGTTTTTAGGCCGCCCATGGGCCTCTGACTTGGCTTTACATGCCGTCAAGAAATATCTCTCAGGCATGCTCGTTTCCTCACGATGTTCTTCTGTTAATGCACATAGGTATATCCTCTTATGCAAATTTCGCAATCGAAATTTGGTTTGCTCTAAGAAAACCCAATTCTGGGTTAAGCTCGCCATTGTACATAAGCTATGTTATTGCAATTTGTATGTATATTTTTTGTTGTTTTGTGTGCAATAAAAATAAGAATAAGAATAGAAAGATATGGTGGTGGCCTTTGCCCAGCAGTCGGTCATTAACGGCTAATTGGTCCCAAAGACAAAATGGTACAGTTTGATGGTCTCATCATCATTATCTGACTACAGGAGTCCATTGCTGGATATAGGCCTCTTCAATCGCTCGCCATTCTACTCATTCTCGGCGTAAGGTGGAGGGTGTCCCACCTTACGCTTACTAATACGCGGTCTCCTCTCAAGAACACGTCTACCCCAACTGTCACTCTTCCACACCTACAATTAATATGACCACGCGTTTCTGCTACACGCTGTATCGTGTACAAATCTTTGGTCCCAATGACCAACATTTGTGCCCAATAAAAAAAAGTAACACAAATTCCATGACCCGCCGAGATTCAATTAGGTTTCAGGTGCAGACCGTCGCGTGTTCCAATCCATTGTTTTTGAATAATTGAGGCGTAACCTGTGAGAAAATCGACCATTACTGTGGTTTGTCCAAGAAATGAACTGGTTTAAATAAACTATCGCGATTTGTTCAGGATTACTCTGTTGAGGGTTTTCGGAAATACTTATATGGAGTGCCTAATTTTTCATAGAAATAATACAAGGTGTAAAAAGACCCTTCACGAAGCCGTCAACCGAGCATTCTGTACATCAAACTAAGTAACTCTACGTAAAAATTATTGCTGGGAAACGACTTTTTTTTTGGGGTGAAAAATCACGTTTTACGGTAAAACTGAATGTAACGCACTCAACAATTAGTGCGGATGGATGCTTTGAATAATAAATGGGTCATGAAGTTAATTAAAGTAAAGTTAAATCCTGAAAAGTGGTATTAAAAAAAAAACTTGTGAAAAAATTGGAACTTTGACCTCCAATATCTCCGTAACTAAAAGGTTCCTAGGTATGGTCCAGAACAAAAAAGTGATCACAATGACGGGGAGAACAAATGTCTTTCGGCTTCGTTAAGGGTACACCCTATATTTTGATTTTGATATTGATTTTGAAAATGAAAATCTTATCATGTAAAATAAAATAGCCTTCCACTTACCATTCACGAAACCGTAAAAACCTTAAACAATATCGTTTCCCCAAGGGTCCAGCTCCCAAAATAAATCACACACAAACTTCCGAATCGGCCCATCTGCCTCCCCTACATAATAGCCAAGAAGAGCTTTGTCCGCATAACGTTACTCCTTTAAGATGGGTCTCGCACAAATCATAAATATTTGCTACGGAACCCACTTTACATAATCCGATGCTCAAGTCGATAGATCACACAGCGATTTTGAATACATTAAAGGAAAATGGAGACTAAAATATCATAATAGGGTATATTTTGTTGGTTTCAGCAAATAGACGGTTTTGTGTCTTCGTTTTGTCCTGTTTTGGGGTCTGGGGTATTTCCATAAAATGTCCGCACAATTTTTTGGCAAATTGTTTATCCTGACAATAGCTGCCTTATTTTTACGAGGATACGGTTTACTATAATTTTGCCAGACTTGTCAGTGGCCACAATCCACCTACAACCAGCAACCTTATTGTGACGAAAATAAGGATCACAGTGATTTTGACAGCAGTAGTAAAATAACCATGAAAGACCTCTACTTCATGGCAACACTTCAGACATAGTCAGCTCTCAAAGAAGTTTTAGCTAAAAATAAAGAAAAAAAACCATTTCTAAAGAAGGTTACACGTGCGCCGTAGCCTCTTTGCTACGCCGTAGCTGACCCACTACGCCGTAGCGATCCCGCTTCTCTTGCTACGACGTCGTAGCACAAAAGCTAAGTACTACGCGTTGGGTTCTTTTATTTGAACTTTTTGTTGCCATTCTTTGCAAAAGATTTTGATTTTGGCTTTTACGATTAGTATCAGATATAACATCACGCCTGTAATCCTGGAAGGGTTAGGCAGAGGTGTAGGTACCTAATTATACATTTTAAGTCCCATGTAATAAGGGGCGAGCCTAATACCATCAATCGGGCACAAATCCTGGCTGTTACTGAGAAATTCCTGATGGAAAAACCCAATAAAACTTTGCCCGACCCGGGAATCGAACCCAGGACCTCATGCTCAGCAGTGGCGCTTGACGACCACTCGACCAACGAGGCCGTATCAGATATTTCTCCTAATTATAGTTTCCCCTAAATTATGGTGTAGCATTTTGCACCACGAAACGGAAAAAAAAATCACCGATAAAAAAAAAACACCAATATCAAAAAATCACCACAAAAATCTTTCTTTAACATCAATTCTTAACACGAGATTCTAAGGAATTAAATAAAGTAAATACGAAAGAATATCGGTGTTTAAGCCTAATTCATTCAGATTATTTAGGTAGATAAACTATATCTTGGTTGAATCACGTTAATCCGCGCGTGCGTGCTTCTACAAAAGATTATAAACACGAACTTCGTGTGATATTTTCATAAAAATATAATTTATTTGTAAATAGGTGTTTAGGTAATATCACAAATGACCTAAAAATATGTTGGAAATTATTTAGAACGATCTTTGTACCTAATTACCTAATTTTCACAAATCAGATTCTGCCTTCAGTAGCTCCGATTACGTATAATATACGTTTGAAAAACAAATAAATCTGTTAAGTTTTTTCAAAAAAGTGTTTTAATAAATAAATATAATACATTTAAAAGAAACGATTCGAAGACCAAAGAAACGATGGATGGATTGTGTGAGGAATGATATGAAAGATAAAGGAGTAAATGATAGCGTGACGGTTGACAGAGGAGAATGGAAGAAAAAAACGCGTTGCGCCGACCCCTAGTAACATGGGACAAGGGCAGGAAGATGATGACTATTATAAATTAAAATAACCTAAAGTAACGAACTTAAAAAAATGGCATCTTTGATGCCATTTTTTATACTCCTCAACCACCACGTCGTATGGCAACGCCGTTTTTTAAGGTTTTTTATTTACCACCATATTCTCAAACTCAAACTCAAAGCATTTATTTCAATTAGACCATTACAGGCACTTTTGAATGTCACAAAAAAACAAAGAGCGAAACTACAGTCACAGACACAAGGCATAATAACTTGTGAAAGTACTGTAGTTGCCCATTCCAAGGCGTAGATCTCTATGCAGAAGAATGGGCAAGAAACTCCATGGACACTCTTTTCAATCAAAATATTGTTACAAAACGTCGTCAGAATAAATTAATCAAAATTAATCAATAAAGTACATAATATATCCTTACAAGACTACCCTGTTCACCCTTGTGTGACCGTTGCGTAAGGCCAAATGTTTCTTGAAGGTCAATTAGTTAAACTTTCAATAATAACAAAACGTAAATATATTCGTTTATCGACTTATTTATCTAATGGCGGCTAGAACGAAGGGCTCCATTGACATTAGGTTCAATGACCTTTAATAACAACTCTTTCTATTTAAAGGTATACCTACATGTGTTAGCACTGCACTGGATCAGTTCCGTCTCCACGCATTCCTGGACTTAAACGTTTAACGTTCCAGTACCATTTTAGGTCAATGCCCCTTTAGGCTTCGGATATGTTAAAACATCACGATTTCTGTGCTATTTTATTTGCTAAATATGTGTGTATTATAATGGGTGTAAAAAGACTCTAAACGAAGCCGAAAGACACTTGTTCTCCCCGTCATTCCGTACATTTTGTTGGTTCTAGACTATACATGGGCACCTTTTAGTTACGGAGATATTAAAGGTCAAAGTTCGAACTTTTGGGCTGCGGGACTGTTCGAAAGAGATACCGCGGCCCTGGAACACAAAGGGCAAAGAAGGAACATGGGTGAGTTTTAGTCAGTAAAAGTCTGACACTCCCTCCCACTCCACCCAGAGCGGGAGGAGTTATTTGATGATATCCCATCCTTAAAAAAAAAAAAGTTCCAACTTTTCCACATTTTTTTTTAAGTTTAATTTTTTAATGTTATAACTTTACTTTAAATATTTCCATGACCCCTGTACTGTTTAATGCATCCAACAGCACAATTTTTTGAGTTGAGTCCAACTGTAAACCGTGATTTTTCAGAAATATTTTTTGTAGAGGTACTTAGTTTGATGTACAGAATGCTTGATCGTCGGCTTCGTGAACGGTCCGTTTACACCCTGTATACGACGTCAAGTCAATATATCAATCCATAGTGTTTAGAAGATCAAAACGGTCACACTTATAGTAATTTACGAGCTGTTGCCCGCGACTTCATTCGCGTGGAAATTTTGGTGTGTATTTGTTCTTAGCAAACGTCTACTAACTATTAACTACCTCCCTGCCAAATTTCAAGTTTGCAGCACAAAAAATGAAGAACTTTCATACGAACTTGCTAGAGCCCTTAGACCTCCTTAATCCGGCCCTGTCGCAAAATCCGTTCTTAACTGACGTCTACAAACTATAAACTACCTCCCTGCCAAATTTCATCTTTATACGTCAAGCGGTTTTCGATATTTCGTGATGAGTGAGTGAGTGACCTTTCGCTTTTATATATTTAGATTCCCACAAAACGGCACGTGACAAATATAAAGGAGTCGAGGCGCATCTTCGACGGAGACACCATGGCTTGTCTGCGTGGAATGTAAGTACATAATGTATACAATGTAAGTACACACACAGAGTCTTTGATCGCCAGTAACTCGCTAGCAATGTTGAAATCACAGATTTTAATAGCCCGTTTGTCCGTAACTATGTTGAAATCTTTGTGTGGACGTGATATTTTGACATAGCCGTCGATCAAAGTCGCATCGTGTGTACAGTCACTAACTGAAATACCTTACACTTATGCAAGTTTTGAAAGCAATTTACTCCTAAAGCAATAGCATACTTTGCTGAAATCCAGATTACGAAAACAGTTGTACATAAAGGGTGTAAACCGACCCTTCACGAAGCCGTCAACCAAGCATTATGTACATCAAACTAAGTAACTTTACGCAAAAAATATTGCTGGGAAACGACTTTTTTTATTGGGGTGAAAATTCACGTTTTACGGTAGAACTCAATGTAACGCACTCAAAACTTGGTGCTGATGGATGCATTGAATAGTAAACGGGTCATGGAGGTATTTAAAGTACAGTTATAACCTTAAAAAATTGTATTTAAAAAAAAACTTGAAAAAGTTGGAACTTTGACCTCCAATATCTCCGTAACTAGAAGGTTCCCAGGTATGGTCTAGAACAAAAAAATTATCGCAACAGCGGGGAGAAAAAGTGCATTTCGGCTTCGTTAAGGGTCTATTTACACCCTGTATGTTATAAAAAAACATATTCACGCAACCACGCTATTATGAAAAAAGGGTTTTCTCAAAATTGCAATCGTTGTTTAGCTGAAAATCGCTTTTAAATCGCTTATATCTGGAATTACTAAAGTAAAAGTAGTTTGACATCACTAAATAAGTACCTAAGCCCTCAAATGAATGTAGACTTCTCTTTGAAACCCACGGCCAGTAATATGGTGGTCTATTTCCAACCGAGCCTACATTGCTTCTCATAGCGATTTACAAAGGGAATATTAAATGAAAGCCGCTATAACGTCAACTATTCAGTTCTAGAATTAACGTTAGTGGAAAGCGTGGGTACCAGGAGATAAGACGGAGGGGAAGTTGATACGTGAACAGTGGCGTGCCTAGAGGCCGACAATACGGCAAGCCCATAAGGCAAGCAGACTGTTCAGAAACCCTAACATCATGAAGAGTAGAAGGTCATAAGGGCAAGCCAAGCTTTCAGACTTGTATGAAAGTACCGCCACTAACGTGAACGTGTACTCCATTAAAAAAAACTGTGAACCCTGACTGTTCACAGTTTTTTTTTCACGGTATTTATATAGGGTGGAACGGACAGTACGGACACCGACGCACGAACGGTTACCATGTATTCAGTACAACATTTCGATTAGTACATCATTTAGAAAGTTTTCATCGGTAATTTAAAAAAAAACAGCTATTCCTTTTGACCGTGTTTGCACTTTTGTAGGAATAAGCTGTTTGTGTTTTTTTATAATTTTTATATACGACAAAGCAAATGCAAAAAGCAATGATTATAGGGCGTAACAAAACGTTGTTAAGTACTGAGTTTTAACAATACTGGAACTCGTTAAAAACGATAATATGATTTATTTTTAACCGACTTCCAAAAGGAGTATGTTCACCGATTTCTCGAAGACGCCTGAACCGATTTGGAAAATTCTGTTTTTGTTTGAAAGAGTATACTCCCAAGTTGGTCCCATAGAAATATTGTCATGATCTGATCATGAACTTCGGAGATATGGAACGGAACTCTTCAATAATAGATAGTAAACTTTTCATGATTGCTGCAATCACTTGAATGTTTATTGTTTACACAACATCATAACATAACACCACGCCTGTATGCTCTGAGGGGGTGGGTATGTTAAGTTCCATTTTATTGGGGATAAGCCTACTATCATGAAATGTATACTATTGTTAACAATGTAAAATAAATGAATAGCAAATATTTGTATAGGATATTACAACTAAAAATGGAAAAATAAAAAGTTTTTTTATTTTTCCATATTTAGTTGCTAAAGTTATTTTTCACTTTTTAGTGTTTTTGAAGTCGGTTTTTTTTAATTATTTATAATGAATCGTCGCATATGTCAGGATTTATTCCGTTTTTTGGGTTTCGTGCTATGAAAACACACTGCGTGCGATATACTTTTTCTAGCAAAACTAACGAATAACTTGAGATTACAACTTAACACGATAACACAGGGCACAATGAATCGGGTACAGTTCCAAGACGTCTCAACTCTGCCGCGATCAGACACTGACTGTCGCCCTCGCCTCGAGCTGAACATCAGGGCTCCGTAGAAACACGCTGTGGTATGTGGTAGATTATTAAGTAGGTCGCGACATGTCACCAATGCTCACTGTGCGTGTCGGCCGGATCCGACAAATATTTACCACTTAAAATCACTTGATTTTCTAATATTATAATAAAAAATAAGGTAGCGCCATTAAGTATTTCCCCAAGGTAGCGATTAAATCGTGGAGATCAACTAAATATCCCAGAAAAAAAACTTGTATCAAACAAAAAAATACGATAACAGCATTTACTGTTGAACAATGAAAGCTTTTAACTTCTATTTTAAGACGTATTACATAAATAAACGCCGGCCGACATCCATAAACAATCTATCAAATTAAATACGAAAACGTCTGAATTTTCCGAAATAAAAATGGAGAAGTTTTTATAAAAAATCCTAATGGTTTTCTTGAATTTACGATAGAAATCCATTTTGTACTACAACGGGTGATTCTATTAATTCAATAAAAACGATAAACGTTGAATCTACACGTCATCTACGTTTTACGTAGCAATCGTTTTTAGAATATTTTTATGAGAATTTTATTTGTTGAATTCTTGTGATGTTTGTGTGTTATTCGAAGCTGTGTTTTAAGAGCTATCGTGATTTGTTTTCCAAGAATGATTATCTATGGTAATCACGGGGATTTATTTCCGCAGTTATTGACTGCTCGTTGGTCTAGTGGATACGATTCCCAGGTTGGGCAAAGTGTTATTGGAATTTTCCGTGAGGAATTTCTCAGTAGCAGCTACGGAGTCTGGATTTGTGCCCGGTTGGTGGCAGTAGGCTCACCCCGTATTACATGGAACTTAAAATTACATAACTGGCGAAAAGTTGGTGTACTACTAGGTACACCTCTGCCTAACCCTTTGGGGACTACCGGCGTGATGTTATGTTATGTTTCCTAAGGAATGAAGAAGTTAGTGATCTTTAGCTAACAACAAACAACCCCACGGAACGCTTGAAGATTAAGCTACGGTTCGAAAAGACAGTCCGTGGATGGGTAACCGTTCATTACATTTCGAGACCCCTTCGTGCCTGGAAAAGCACGTTAAGCCGCTTGTACAGGCTCTCTTAAGAGGCAACAGGGCCTGCGAAGAATTTGAAAAACAGGTATTTCAAGAAACTATTGCCCTCGCGCTGCGTCAAGCCTGCCCCCGTAGAGTGCGATGAAACAACTGCAGCTCAGACCGATTTTAACACAAAAATGTTTTCGAGATCGACGTTTTGTATTTCCCCTTTTTCTTCTCTAAAACTGGGCCGATTCAATTATTTTTGACATTAAAATCTTAAAAAAGAGTATGTCTACGTTCCTATCAATTTCTTTTATAAAAAAAACTTGTCGAATTTGTCTGGTAGACCTCTAATCATGGCCGTAAAAGTGGGGCATTTTTTGTCATTTTTGGAGGGTCATATTTTCTTTACTCCAAACTGAGTCCAAACTCCACTTTTTTCTTTTTCTTTTTTTTTTGTCTTTTTTTACGTGACTACAGTAGACCTTGATTTTATGAAAAAAAAATGATTACTCTAGAGGCATTATTCAGAAAGAAAAAAGGGGAATACATTTGGATGGAAAATGGCAGCCCCTGCTCCCTCTTAAGTACAGTTGACAGTTGCTACGGGTAGTTTGATGCACGGAAGTCTGACAACCAGTCTCACCAAGGAGTATGTGTTATCCATTAACTGGGTCGTGGAGGTGGCAACTGCTAGTGTTTAGCCTGAAAACGGACCTTAACGTAAATAGGAAAAAACTCCCTTACTCAAAACAAAGACCAAATTAATGAGCTAATCTATTTCAGTAGCCATCGCTATTTATGTACACTTGCGTAAACCTATGTACCCAAAGAACAAGCATGACTTGAATTAATTGAATATTTTACGTATGCAAAGCAGATCTAACGCGAACAGGGAGAATTAATCGAATGGAGTGATACATCTGGAAGTCATCCCTTTCAACTGTGGTGAATACGAAGGTAGACATTCTTTACCAAGCTCCGTAATTTCGGGAGGCAACGAGCACGTCTGTAATGGTAAGTTGATACTAATGACTATGTTAGATCAAAAAAAGTTAGCTAGTGAAACGCTACAGAAAAAAAATAGTATTGAAAGATAATAATAACGACCAGTGGTCCACATTGGTTCTGGATCGAAGAATTTGGAAGTCATGGAGGAGGCCTTTGTCCAGCAGTGGGATGATACAGGCTAGCAGTATCAGTAAGATAATAATAACATGGTATGGACACATGATGCGGAGGAATGAAGAAAATGTAGTGATTAAAAAATGAATGCAGATGGCTATAAGAGTAGAGGAAGACCAAAGAAACGATGAATGGACTTTGTGAAGGATGATATGGCTAGAAAGGAGGTGACTACTGAGATAAAAAGTAATAGAGAAGTATGGAAAAAGAAGACATGCTGCGCCGTCCCCAAAAAAACTGGGGTAAGAGCAGGAGAATGATGATAACAGAATAATCTCAAGTGATTTTTTGTGGCCAACGACCGCAGCAGGCTTTCAGAGTGGGGACTCTATCCGCCCACCGAGTGACCTCAGAAAAGACGGCGGCACGGTGGCCACGTGCTGCCGTGCACACTTGCACAGCAAGGTTCAGGGGAGACCTCTTTACAATGTCCCCAGGGATGTGCCTTAACAGTCGTAGCACAGAGGGGGCTCCGGACAGGTCTTTTAAGAGGAAAAGGCGCCTCCTCCCATGTGCGGATGGTGATCACTAGTGTTCGGATATTCGGATGCATATTTACCTAAAGTTTGAGTGTTGACTAGTATGGAGTGCGGGCTCGAGTATTTTAATATTTGTTGTAAGCCCAGTCATATTTTATTTTATTTGAACATTCAGCTGCAAAATTTGAATTCAGTTTTGTAGCAGCAAAATTTAAAGTTGTAGTTACGCGTTTCCACAAATTTCTTGCCTAGATTAAAACAGAATAGGAATATTTATTTTTCTTAGGAATACTACAATTTATGCACATTAAATTTTTTTATAAAATTCCGCGAAATCGTGAAAAAAAAAATATTTTAAGAAGCCGCTTCCACACTTTTGCACCCTTTGCCAGGAAAAAATGTAGTTTAGGTAAATATGCATCCGAATATCCGGTCCCTAGTGATCACCGAGACAAAGACCGGTCGTCTTTTGAAGGTCTCCCCCATGAACAAACAAAAAAAAGATGGGTATAGAGAGAGTGAAATACTTGTAGTGTTAAGCTTAACTATTAAGTCACGTGAGCCGCATGCATAACGACCGCTGGGCAAAGGTTTCAACACGATGGATGCCTGACGATGGACGGCGCCGCCGAGGCCGGCCTAGAAAGAGGTGGCGAGATGATCTAGCGCGCATCACGAAGGCTGGTTCGAAGTGGCGCAGGAGATGAGTACCTGGAAGGATATGGGGAAGGCCTTTGCCCAGCAGTGGGCCATTCAAAGCTATTGAAAAAAAAAAAAAATTCGTTCTGCGGAGTTTTGTTAGCTAATTTAATTTGATCTTACAGAGTTATTAGTACCCACTTAGTTCAGTAACACATTTTATTGATCCTATAGACTCCTGCAACACCAATGCTTTGTCATTCAACTGTCATGGTCACTAACACTCTCATTAACATTGAAAACGAGATATTTACCATGTTACTGTTTGTTTTGAGTTTCCGATATTTCGGCGCTGTTGCAAGCACCATGATCTCGGGTAAACTGAAGTTATTGGGTATTTATGAGCAGACAAATCGGTCTACCCTCTTTCTTGTTCTTTTCATCATGGTGCTTGCAATATCGGGAACTTAAAACATGGTAAATATCCCGTTTTCAGTGTTAATGTTAAGATGAAAAGTCTCATTTCCTTAAATCGAAACATATTAACGAAATAGAAGAAATACCTAGTAATAGTAGATTAATGATTTTCGACAAAGCTTTGATATTCTAAATAAGACTATAAAATAAACAACACGAAAAAAAAACTAACTATTAAAACATAATAATTATTAAACATTTGAAAAATATAATGGCTCTGAAAATTCTGCACTAAATCACAATGCATGAATTATTCAAACACCGTCCCTTTCTAACCTAAACAACGCGTCTATTGCCGTATCCCTCACACGCACTGTGAAAACGGAATGGCGTTTATATTCTAGAATGTTCCAGACACGTTTTATAGGATGAAATATGGTTTAATAACATTAAAAGTTTAGTCGTTAGCGAAGTCAAAACTCTAGTTATTTGCATTCATTTTTAGGATTAATTAGAAGTAATTTTGAATCTAAATGAGATGTCATTAATACTAATCTGTTTAAATTAATCGGTGATTTTTTATTTAGCATTGCTATGATCAACAAGTTTGGAATGCTTAATTACGTACATAAAGCAGTTCACGCCTTTTTCCCATGAGGGTAAGCAGAAACCATGCACCTCCATGTAAAATATTGGTATTCAGCTGCATCCGGTTAGACTGGAAGCCGATCGAAATATAGTTGGGAAAAGGCTAGGCAGATGATGGTAGGCAGAGACCACAGAACGCCACCTGCTACGATCCTTACATACTCCTGACGCCTCCTCCACCTTATCCTTCTGATCACACACGCACCCTGGTGGTAGCGAGTATTACCTCCCAACCTTTCTGAAGAACCACACCAAGAAGGTCAGTGTGTCCTTCTAGGACGTTGCCACTCACTGCCTTTTTTTGGATGGGAAATCACCAAATGAACCCTCCCGCTCTGGGCGGAGCAAAAGGGAGAGTCAGACTTGTAGTGACTAAAACCCATCCATGTTCCTTCTGAGCCCTTTGTTTTCCAGGGCCGCGGTATCTTTTTCGAACAGTCCCGCAGCCCGCAACTCGCTGCCTTGTAAGTACCTTTTGTTAGTCGCCTTTCACTCTTCCTCTCCACATAACCAAACGATGGAAGCATACTCTTTTCAATTCTCGTCAATACATATTCTTTATAATAATTACAATTATTAATTTTGCGATCCACGGAAAGACTAAAGCTGTGGCGAGGTAGTGCATCCTTACCTAACCCATTTGTTCCACCTGCCGAAAATCTCCCACCTGGACACGAGTTGCCATGGCTGACCTGGAAGTCTTTAAATAGACTCCGGACCCAGGTTGGTCGCAGCAAGGAAAACCTGCTCAGGTGGAGATTCATTGATGACTCTGCCCTGGAGTGTAAATGTGTTGCTGTTCCACAAACAATGGGGCACTTAATATCGTGTCCTGCGTGCCCTGTTGTTTGTTCACTACAGGAACTGATGGACGCAACCGAAAGCGCCAAACTAGTAGCTCAGTTCTGGGCCGACACAATTTAGATTGCCATCGACACGCTAAGAAGAAGAATTTTGATGACAATAATAATCATGTTTTTACTTATTTGTCAAAACACACACCTTCTTCGACTGAAAATACTGATATTCAGCTGCATCCGGTTAAGACTGGAAGCCGACCCCAATATAGTTGGGAAAAGGCTAGGCAGATGATGATGACACATCTTCGCCCAGAACTTAGCTATGAGTTTCGTGCTGTATCCAGCTTTCATCAATTCCTGTAGGGTACACGCAGGACACAATATCACGTGTCCTCTTGAAAAAATAGCGTATGTACCGTGAGATACCACAAGGTATGTATTTCATATCAAAAGAAATGTGTAACAAAAAAACATAATATCCTTACGTTATTTTTCTTTAAAACTCATCATCTGCTTAGCCTTTTCCCAACTATGTTCGGGTCGGCTTCCAGTCTAACCGGTTGCAGCTTTTTTTTTTTACTTAGCCTATATAAATATACAGGGTGTAAACGGACCCTTCACGAAGCCGTCAACCAAGCATCAAAGTAAGTCACCCTACGCAAAAATTATTGCTGGGAAACGAGTTTTTCTTTTTGGGGTGAAAAAACATATTTTACGGTAAATCTCAATGTAACGCACTCAAAACTTGGTGCTGATGGATGCTTTGAATAGTAAACGGGTCATTGAGGTAATTCAAGTAAAGTTAAAACCTTAAAAAGTAGTATTTAAAAAAAAACTTGTGAAAAAATTGGAACTTTGACCTCCAATATCTCCGTAACTAGAAGGTTCCCAGATATGGTCTAGAACAAAAAAGTGATCGCAATTACGGGGAGAACAAGGTGCCTTTCGGCTTCGTTAAGGGTCTATTTACACCATTTAGATAAATAAAAGTGCACTAATGGATTTCAATACTCGGCTTGGCGCCGAGAAGTTAGTACAATAATATTGTAATTAATTCCGACCTCGTTGGTCTAGTGGTCGCAAACAGGACTGCTGAACATGGGGTCCCGGGTTCGGTTCCCAGGTTGGGCAAAGTGTTATTGGGTTTTTCCATCAGAAATTTCTCAGTAGCAGCCCCGGAGTCTAGATTTGTGACCGGTTGATGGAAATAGGCTCGCCCCGTATTACATGGGACTTGAAAATCATAACTGGCAAAATGTAATGTGTGGGAGATGCGGTGATGTTATGTTAATTCCGAACCTACTATTGGGTCAATGGATCCCCTAGCCACAAAAGATCACTATACAACTTAAGGTCACACACAGCACCAATGATATTATAAATAAAAAAAATCATTACATGTCGCACTAACGCGCGAAAATTGTTACAGACAAATTCAGACAATTGTCGTAATTTAAGTACTTCAAGCGCAATAGCTATCTCTTTCAGTATCATACGTTCCGTATTATCTATCGCAGTCGCAACAACGCAACGATATTTTACGCCGCTCAGTATGAACGTAGCGTATCTTCTTTATAATATCATTGCACAGTACACACTACCACCCACCCCTTCATGATAGCAACTGTCTCCATTTTTTTTAATGTTTGCCTATTCTATCCCACTCTTGTGCAAAGACCTCCCCATACCCCCCGGCCGATCAGGAACGAATCAGTCCCCCATATATTATTCCAAAATTAATTAACGATAGTCTATATCAGCGCGTTTCATCGCTTCAACTCGATCTATAGGCCCGATCTACACCTTCAAAACACATCAGTTTCTTGACTAAGACACATTACAGTTTTACGTAGGATTAACTACACCCGGGATCTTGATAAACTTGTCTAGACACCGCGTTATACTTGTTTCTTGATTGATTAGAACATGTATAGCGTGTGAAAGGTTTTGTGTTGGTAAAACAAAGGTTTCGAGGAGCTCGTAGCTGAATAATAACAGCCACTCGGCTCGATCTTTAGATTTAGCCGTGCTTGCATAGGTTGGTCTGTGGATAGGTGACCACCCATTACTGAGTTTCCTCCGTGCCTCGGAAAGCATCTTAAGCCATTGGTCCCGGGTGTCATTTGTAGATCTTTGACAGTCAGTAAGTAGTCCGAGGCCAAAAAAGTCTGACAACCAGTCTTACCAAGGGGAATCGTATTACCCAGTACTAACAGGATTGTGGAGGTCAGATAGACAGTTGATCCATTTAAAATACTGTTATTCAGCTGCATCCGGTTAGACTGGAAGCCGACCCCGACATAGTTAGGAAAAGGCTAGGCAGATGATGAAAAGGAAGGTTTCAAGAAGGAAAATCGATTCATTGGAGGTCGATGATTCATTATTTCGCGTGAAATTACAGCTGTGTTTTCCAAAGGGTTAGATAGACGTGGGTCGCCCGGCGGCAAGATGGCAGTCGACATAATTGCTATCGGTGTAAAAACCTAGATGAGACAGGCACAGGAACGTGGAGATTGGCACAAGAAAGGGCTATACCCAGCAGTGGGTGAATTCAGGCTGTGTATGGCGATGATGAGGTCGACGAAAAAAACCTAACATAACATAAAGGGTGTAAAAAGACCCTTAACGAAGCCGAAAGGCACTTGTTCTCCTCGTCATTGTGATCATTTTTTTGTTCTGTACCATACCTGGGAACCTTCTAGTTACGGAGATATTGGGGGTCAAAGTTCCAATTTTTTCACAAGTTTTTTTTTAAATACTACTTTACTTTTAAGGTTCTAACTTTACTTCAATTACCTCCATGGTCCGTTTACTATTCAAAGTATCCATCAGCAATAAGTTTTGAGCGCATTATATTGAGTTTTACCGTAAAATGGGATTTTTGACCCCAAAAAAAAAAATCGTTTCCCAGCAAAAATTTTGGCGTAAAGTTACTTAGTTTGATGTACAGAATGCTTGGTTGACGGCTTGGTGAAGGGTCTGTTTACACCCCGTATATTTATTTAATTTGACCACTGACCACTGGTTAGTACAAAAACAAACTTATCAACTAAGTGTTACTATTCATTAATTAAGTACACATAATTATTTTTAACCCCTGCCGCACGAGCAACCGGACAGCTTGTCTCAATACTGGTGCATCGTGCTGTTCAGCGAGAGTTTTCAAAATACCGTTGCGGCTAGCCCTCATTCTGCTTATTAAGGATGCAGTCTTTTTCCTTATAGCAGAATAAAATTCGTCAGTTCGTGCTGCAGCAAACATGCTTGACGCACTGCAGAACCTGGGCCACCTCAACAGCACCCTGAAGCCATTTTAAAGTACACCTACTTAGTCCGTACTTTTTTTTTTCGAAAGGAGATATCCTCATTGAGGATTTAAATTTATAATTTTTTGAAGTTGGCAGTTGAATTAAAAACAGTTAAATAAAACTAACCAACTTCTTTAGTTAGTCAATAATTTGAGAGTACCTACTATAGTGTTCGATTTTTGTTTTTTTTTTTTTTTGAGTAGGAAGTAACTGTAGTAGAAGAAAGGCCAGGGCGGAAGCCTGCTTGTTCAGGAGGTTGATGTTTATCTAATTCACCGGATATACGATTTTCTATTATTTTTATGAAAGTTTTATAAATGTGTGATATGAGACTAATGGGCCTATAATTATTAATATCTGACTTATCACCCTTTTTGTGGAGCAGAATGATATTTGAGTGACAAAAATCTTTAGGGAAACTACCGGACTGCAGAATGCTGTTAAAGAGCTTGGTGATGTATGGGAGGAGGATAGGTTCGCCTATTTTTAAAGACTCTGTGCTGATGCCATCTTCGCCACATGACCTATTGTTTTTCAGTTTGGTGAGTGCTACGTGGACTTCGTGTCCAGTTATAGGTGGTATATTGTCAGAACAACAGTAGTCGGGTATTGAGGATGGTTGAATGTCGTCGGAGTACAGGGATTCATAAAATTTCGTGCAGATATCTAATATTTTTGATCTATTCATATGTTTGTTACCGTTGTCGTCTTTTAAATATGTGATCCAGGACTTGTGATTTGAAATACCTTGTTTTGCTATTTTCAGGGAGCAGTTATTTTCTAGAGCATCTTGGACCAGTCTGTTATTGTAATTTCTAATATCTGTTCTAATACTACGTTTAACTTCTTTATCTTTAAGTCTGTACTGTAAGTCTCTGTTTGCACACAAATTCTGTCTCTCTTCTATTAATTTTACAGTTTCGTCTGATAGTTTTTTGCTTTTACGTTTTATTTGCGTTACTGCTCTGCTGGCTTTAGTTAAACTTTTTATTATTTCGTCGTGTTGTTGTTGGACATCTTTTTCTTCGATCTCTGAATCAAGCATATCAAAACTATTTCTAAGCTCTAGTTTGAACTGTTTACTACCTAGTATAAGTGATTGTTTATTTAATTTTCTTATTTGGTTTTTCATATATTTTTGCCGGTTGATTTTGGTGTCGAGTTTAATTATTGCGCGAATGGACTTTCATGGAATACGCTTTCTACTACAGACCACCTACATACAGTCAATCAAATAATAGAAAAATACCAAGAATACAAACTTCCACTACACCTAGCTTTTGTCGACTACTCCAAAGCCTTCGACAGCATTACACATACAGCCATTTTTAACGCTTTAAGCAACCAAAACATCGATCCCACTTACATACATCTACTACGCAACATATATAGAAATAGTACAGCCGCAATAAAATTACAAACCACAGGTTCAAAATTCAAAATAGAGAAAGGAGTCAAACAGGGCGACCCGCTGTCTCCTAAACTGTTCACCAGTACCCTCGAAGAAATCTTCAGGAAGTTGGCAGCCGATTGGAGGGAAAGAGGCATTGTTCTCGGCGAGACGAGACTGTCAAATCTACGTTTCGCCGACGACATTGTTCTCTTCGCATCCTCAGCCACAGAACTTCAGCTTATGCTTCAAGATCTAAGCGATACAAGCCTTGAGGTTGGACTGAAGATGAATATGTCGAAGACCAAAGTTATGTGCAATGAAAGACCTAAAATAATAAAAGTAGACGGGGAGATAATACAACATGTCCAGGAATACCTGTACTTGGGCCAAGTAGTCTCTTTCCAGGCGAGGCAAGACAAAGAAGTCGCAAGACGGACCGAAAACGCCTGGAAGAGCTACTGGTCCATGAAGGAACTATTTAAGGGTGAGTTGCCTATGGCACTGAAACGTAAACTTATGGACATGTGTATTCTCCCCGTCTTAACCTATGGCGCACAGACTTGGTCTTTGACTAACATCCAGAAGTCCAAACTCAAGGTTTGCCAACGAGCAATGGAGCGCAGTATACTAGGTGTTAAATTAACAGATCGTGTTCGAAACACAATATTGCGCTCCAAAACAAATATAGCTGACGTGGCTCAAAAGGCTGCCCAACTCAAATGGGACTGGGCAGGTCATGTCTGCCGCATGCCGGACAAACTGTGGGCCAAAATAGCAGGAAACTGGTGCCCTGACACAGTGAGGCGGGGTCGCGGCAGGCCACGAAGGAGATGGCGGGACGAACTGGACAAGTTCCGTCCGAACTGGAAAGAGGACGCGCGGGTTCGCGAGAAGTGGAAGCTTATGCAAAAAGGAATAAATATTTTTGTATTTATTTTTGGAGGCTAGTTATTAGCAATTCAGGTATATATTTTGTTATTATAATGTTATTAAACAAAACACTTTTTTTGCTTTCCTAAAATGTAAAAAAATAAATTAATATACAGTATATTGAAATGATAACTATTCTATGTACATTATATAAAGACTACAAATAGAACTAAAATAATGATAAAAAGACTAAAAGTACCTATATACATAATATACAACGACGACAATTGGACACGTAGGCGTCAAAGCACATCTCCGCATCGCTGCATCTGGAAACGTGCCCAGAAGACTGGCGGCATTGCCACTCTGGATGGCAATGCTAATTCTAATTTTTAAATAATAGATCTGACTGGTGAGAATTTAAACCTCACTGTCCCTACCACTAGGGAATCAGATACAGGACGTCACCCTCAGCATCGGCAACCACCATCGACCATCGAGGCAATCGGCAAAATTAAACAAGAGTAATGCAAGAGGTGTACAGTACACCCACACTTCGTCAGACGGCCCTAATAAATAAAATCAAAAAATAAAGAAGAAGGATCAAAATTAACCCACGTCCTACAGCAATGAGAAGTATCTTAAAAAAATGATAAAAATGGGTATAAAAAGATGGCATACTTCCGAACTCCATCCTTACAGGTCTAACATATAAAAAAATGCTATGAAAATTTGTTCAGGGGCAGTCATATCTGCAATGAATTCAGGGTGTAAACGGACCCTTCACGATGCCGTCAACCAAACATTCTGCACATCAAATTAAGTAACTTCACCGCAAAATTATTGCAGGGAAACAACTTAATTATTTGGAAAAAAAAATAAACGATGATGGAACTCAATAATTGAAGTCAAATCAAGATAGCCATGTATTTCTCAATATTGTAATAAAGGGTGTAAAAAGACCCTTAACGAAGCCGAAAGGCACTTGTTCTCCTCGTCATTGTGATCATTTTTTTGTTCTGGACCATACCTGGGAACCTTCTAGTTACGGAGATATTGGGGGTCAAAGTTCCAATTTTTTCACAAGTTTTTTTTTTAAATACTACTTTTTAAGGTTCTAACTTTACTCCAATCACCTCCATGGTCCGTTTGCTATTCAAAGCATGCATCAGCAATAAGTTTTGAGCGCATTATATTGAGTTTTACCGTAAAATGTGATTTTTGACCCCAAAAAAAAATTTCGTTTCCCAGCAAAAATTTTTGCGTAAAGTTACTTAGTTTGATGTACAGAATGCTTGGTTGACGGCTTGGTGAAGGGTCTGTTTACACCCCGTATATCCATCGTAGTTATTACTGCCCCTGAACGAATTTTTCCTAGTAATTTTTTTTTATGCTAGACTGTAAGGATGGAGTTTGGAAGTATGCCATCTTTTTAAACCCATTTTTATTATTTTTAATATAAGGCTTACATCAAAATCCTATATAAACCAAATCTTATTATCTAACCTCACAAATGCGTAGGTTCCTCAAGTGTCCCTCAAATTTGTTTGTTAGCACAATTTACGAGGTTCCAAGAGGCTGTGACGACCTATTTACTGACGATGACTTGCCCCAACCGGCCCCTATTGAGAATTACGTCTATTGTGTATTAGTGACTATCTTCAGGGGACCTTCTCTATTATTATACGTGTGTATGTACGTATATGAATGTGTATTGTAATCAGTAGGTAAGGGCCTCCTGGGCTGCGGGACTGTTCGAAAGAGATACCGCGGTCCTGGAACACAAAGGGCAAAGAAGGAACATGGATGGGTTTAGTCAGTACGAGTGTGACACTCCCTCCCACTCCACCCAGAGCGGGAGAAGTTATATCCCACCCATAAAAAAAAGGATAAAAATAATGATATGTTTCCCTAATCATGGTTTGCCTATGTGATAAAAATCGAAATCTATAAGGTAACCTCCTCTCTCTCTGCCACTATGTTATTACAGGGTAAATCTATTTATAAAGATGGTTCTAAGACAAGTAAAGTAATGTATTTTGTCAAAGGTAGAACTTATATCAAAGCATCCATCAGCACCAAGTTTTGAGTGCGTTACATAGAGTTTTACCGAAAAACGTGATTTTTCACCCCAAAAAAAAGTCGTTTCCCAGCAATAATTTTTGTGTAGGGTGACTTAGTTTGATGTACATAATGCTTGGTTGACGGCTTCGTGAAGGGTCTGTTTACACCCTGTATTAAACATTGCTTCTCCTCGTCAAGAAAATTCAACCATATTGAGCAGAGTCCTCACTGAATGGTAGCCGAACCACGGTAAGAGATTGGCAGACCAATTGCCATAAGATAGAAAACCTCGAGTAAGATCTAGATACGCCTCAATTAATGGTTGTAAAAACACCCTTAGCGAAACCGAAAGGCACTGTTCTCCCCGTAATTTAGATAATTTTTGTTCTTGCATACCTAGGAACCTTCAAGTTATTGGAGGTAAAGTTAGTATTTAAGTAAAGTTCCAACTTTACTTAAATACTAGTTTTTAAGGTTATAACTTTTTTTTTTTTTTACGGATGGGGAACCATCACATGACTTCTCCCGCTCTGGGTGGAGTGGGAGGGAGTGTCAGACTCTTACTGACTAAAACCCATCCATGTTCCATCTTTGCCCTTTGTGTTCCAGGGCCACGGTATCTCTTTCGAACAGTCCCGCAGCAAGGTTATAACTTTACTTTAAACATCTGTTTACTATTCAATGCTTCATTTCATTATCAACATAATGGTTTGAATGCGTTACATTAAATGTTACCGTAGAACGTGAAATTTCGCCCCAAAAAAAAGTCATTTCTCAGCAATATTTTTTGCGTAGGGTTACTTAGTTTGATGAACAGAATGCTTGGTTGACGGCTTCGTGAAGTAACCGTTTACGCCTTGTTTACCCGGGCGTATCTGCAGCAGTGTTCAGAAAAAGATTGTCAATTAAAGAAATATAACTTGCTTAACTTCTAAAGAATAGCTACGGACATTTTCTGTGTTTTAATACAAATCATGTCTCATTTCATTTTTACATACATATAAAATAAACACCTACGTAGGTCCGTACGAAGCAAAGAATTAAACGAAACTTGAACAAGCTTTTAAAATATAGTTTTAAAATAAAACTATCTTTAACAGTACTCTCACATGTCGCTTGAATTTCGTGTTAACTCATCTGTGAAGACGTTTCTTTGTACTATGAAAATATACTGAAGACGTGCTTGTTGCTATACACCGACCGCTTTAATAAGTCCTCCGCCATGCCCCATCAAAAGCACATTAAGCGTCCACAACGTCCTAACAATATCCACAGGTTATTTGCTTTAAAATAACCATAATCCACGTAGGTATTAGGATACAAATTGAACCAATACGTGATTAACCTTCAGAATATTCCATTTAAATTGATTCCTTTGCGAGGACTCATTAAAGCGGTCGGTCTATAGTTGCTTGCAAGTTTTCGTTCCATTTGTGGTTCTTAGACATGTAAAGTAGTGTATTTTTTTGTCTAAGGTAGCATTTAGGGTTCCCTACCATACTGCTAAAAACAGTATTATACTGTTTTTCGTTCGTTAATACTTTTTACTGTTCTATAGAAAAAAAGTATACAAAATACTGTTTTTTATGTCCGCACTCCGCTGGTATCCGGAGCCATACGTAAATTGTGGAGAGGCTTATGAATATTTTAATAATGATAATAAATTGTTAAATTGTGCAAGAAGCTCTAAAAAATTGTTTTTAAAACGTCAAAATATTAAAATACTGTTTTCTTTTGTAATATACGGTTCATTTTATTTCTCAGATCTTAATATACTTCATTTCTCGTACAAAAAGTTGGGAACCCTAGTAGCATTACACCGTAGAACTTATATCCTAAGCAGAACGCAGGCAAACACTTCACTTTGTAATTTATTTCATCACCGCTGCTCTCAAAACGGTGAAGGAAAACATCGAGAGGAAACCGGCAGGCGTACTGGGCCTAGGATTTGATCCTGGATTATTGCCCTCCCCCTCACACAGAGAGGAGGCCTGTTTCCGAGCAGTGGACATTTTATTAGCTGATTATGCTATAGATTAACTAATACACACAGAGGACAGGCAGTCGCACCATATAAAGGGTGTAAAAAGACCCTTAACGAAAACGAAAACCACATATTCTGCCCATCATTGGGATCATTTTTTTCTTCTAGGCAATACCTGGGAAACCACAGGTTCTAGAGATATTGAAGGTCAAAGTTCCAATTTTTTCACAAGATTTTTTAAAAAAAAAACACTTTTTAAGATTTTAACTTTACTTTTATTAACTCCATGACCCATTAACTATTCAAAGCATCCATCAGCACTAAGTTTTGAGTGCGTCACATTGAGTTTTACCGTGAAACGTGATTTTTCATACCAAAAAAAAAAGTCATTTCCCAGCAATAATTTTTGCGTAGAGTTACTTAGTTTGATGCACAGAATGCTTGGTTGACGGCTTCGTGAAGGATCTGTTTACACCCTGTATGCATCCGGTTACGCTGTAAGCCGACCCCAACATAGTTAGGAAAAGGCTGGGCAGATGATGATGCTATAAGCTAACAAAGGAATTCAGGAAATCAATATCCCTGCAAATAATCCTTAAGCCAATTCTTACGGGGATCAGCAATTCTTAGAGGGTATCATTTAAGCTATCACCAATTTAATTAGTTTTGTGTTTCTTAAATAATAGGGTTTGTCCTCAAAATAGTAGATCTGTCACCAAAATGTAGTCACCAAACAATGCAAAATCAGTTCCACAATAAATCACCTAAAATCCTGAGATATAAGGTCTAGTACCAAATAAATGTTTTTGTATGTATTATAATAGGTGTGTCCTAATAAGTATTTAAGCAAACTAATTTAAAGAGATCACCAATAAATCATATTATGTTACTAGAAAATTGCATTAAACATTAATTAACTAACCTAACCTAACCTAACCCAACACTGAAAGAATCATTCAAATCGGACCAGTAGTTCCAGAGATTAGCGCGTTCAAACAAACAAACAAACAAACAAACCCTGCAGCTTTGGGATCGATAATCGATTTATTTGGTGACAGATCTACCATTCTGAGCACAGAGCTATTATTTAAGTAACAAAACTGTTATTATAAGAACGAAGTTTATATTCATGTAATGCAATATAATTTTATTGGTTATCGATCTCTTATTTTACACATATATTAACATTAATTTGATAATTCATACCTGGGAACAATTTTTGTTTATCTGAGAACGAAAATATTTCGTGGCGATAGATCTATTTATTAGGTGATACAACTTGATGACAAATATAAATTTTGGTGATAGAAAATATAGTTCCCATTCTTAGAATAGCGACGACGGTCAAATTTAATAAAAAACAGTTACAACCAAAAGGCCCAAGTGGACCATGAAAAAGAAATATTGTTCATTTTATGAACCACGACGTTCCGAAACGAACGTAATAAAAATATAGCTTACGTTTGTTCGTCATTATTATATTAGTTTAGGAGACAGCGAGATTGAATAATCTATCATCAGTGAGCAAGTCAAGAGGAGCTCGTGGCTAAATAATAACAGCCGCTCGGGTCGATCTTTAGGTTAAGCCGTGCTTAACTAGGTTGGTCTGTGGATGGGTGACCACCCATTACATACCGAGTTTCCTCCGTGCCTCGGAAAGCACGTTAAGCCGTTGGTCCCGGGTGTCATTTGTAGATCTTTGACAGTCGTGAGGTAGTCAGTGGCCCAAAAAGTCTGACAACTAGTCTTACCAATGGGTATCGTATTACCCAGTACTAACTGGGTTGTTGAGGTCAGATAGGCAGTCGCTCCAGTTAGACTGGAAGCCAACCCGAATATAGTTGGGAAAAGGCTAGGCAGATGATGATCAGTCGCAGCAATGCTTTGCTATCATCATCTTCACTCATCACTGCACTTGTCCTATATGATTTTGGGTCGGCGAAACACAGTTTTTCCTTACCATTTCCCTTATCAACTAATTAGGCCTGAGAATTAGCACTTTTGGAATGTCAAATACTACATGACAGTCCCATAAATTGCACGTCCGTCGCCACTTCCTAGTTTTTAACGGAGGAGAGAAAAATCCTCTCTAATCGCTCGTCATCCAACTGCCACTAGACACGCAGCGATGATAGTCATTTCAGCTTTTAAACCCCTTTATTTTACTTGGGGCTTATAAGTGTTTAAAATAACATATATTTTCTGGGAGCTAAAACTGTTAGACCTTTTAAGTCACTACTAGTAGTATTCTGATTTAGGTGGCCTTGGGAAGTCGAGACGAAACCTATTTATATACCGTCGAGACGGTCAGTTAGGCGGTCAATATTAAGTATAACATATTCTCAAGAGGATCTTAAGAAAAAATTTAGTACAGGTCCAGTGTCATTTCACATTTATTGGGGTAGAAACAAAATTTTCGCAAAAAAAAAATATTGGAAATAATTTAAATACTCCTAAGATTAAGTAAAAATGTCACAAGATAAAACGTATCAAAAATTTTGCTGACACCAAAAAGGATGTATCTAGAACTCCTTACACTCACTGGCTCCCGGCCTAACCAAAGCCTATTTCCCGCATTACAGCCACAATTCACATATGTTTTATTATTACAATAAACTTATTTCGTATTACAGTAATCGTAGCTGAAGTGACTCAAAAGGCTGCGCAACTTAAATGGGAGGCTTGTCATATTCGTCTTATGCCGATAAAGAACTGGTGCCCTGGTACTGTGACGGCCCGTTCACGACCTTATGCAGTAATTTTTGCGTAAAGTTACTTAGTTTGATATACAGAAATAATGCTTGGTTCACGGCTTCGTTCTTGTTACACTCTTCATAGAAAAACCCGCCAACAACTGTCAGGCAGTAGCCCACCAGAAACAACGCCCGTCTGGTTGGAGGATCCCCCCCTTTTCTATGTGGGATGAAGAACTTTACACCCTGTTCTTAATACCCCTATACATGAATCCTTCGCGTCGCGTCAACACAACATCTGTCATTTGGTTTCTGCAGTTACCGCAGCAACAAGCGACTCTCTTGAGCGTGTAGTTCTTAGCTAATCGGAAAAGCTACGAACGCACTGACAGGTGGCTCGCTTAGCTCCTAGAGCCTGGCAAGTAGCGAAGTGAAACGAACGTTCTAGTATTTTTTTGCACCAGTGGCCCTAGCGAACAAGCGCAAGTGGTGTAAACGTAACGAAGATACGCCTCCCAGAGCAGCCACTGTATATCCTAACAAGTAACCAGATATTAGGAGCGTTTATCCAAAAAGTTGGCAACTTCGCAAATAGCTGTCAAATATGTACCTGTTTTAATTAATTTGACAATATTACTGTATGGGAATAAGACATATAGTTAAGAGCGTTACTCCAGAGCGGCCCACGTCGTACCACAGAAAAGCCTCGGCCAGCATTTAGCGCTCTGGTGCGATTCCGCGCCGATTATACAGTATTACTAAATAATTCATAGTAAAATAAACGTTGTTTTTTTTTCAATAGCCTTGAATGTCCCACTGCTGGGTAAAGGCCTCCCCCTTATCCTTCCAGGTACTCTTCTCCTGCGCCACCTCGAACCAGCCTTCGTGATGCACGTCTAGATCATCTCGCCACCTCTTTCTAGGCCGGCCTAGGCGGCGCCGTCCATCCTCAGGCATCCATCGTGTTGAAATCTTTGCCCAGCGGTCGTCGCTCACAACATTTATTTGATAGATAATCGAACATCGAAAGAAATTGGGACTGCAGAATATAGAACAATAGACAAAGAAGTCAAAAGAAGCATTAGGAAAGATCTGAGAAATCTTAAGACGCATTTAGTTAAAACAGCTCTAGAAAAACAAAGGTACTTAAACATGGAGTAACTAAATTAAAAGCTTGGATCAACAGTCTAGTAGATGCTGCAGGATTAAGACATTATAGCAGAGAAAAAATCCTGGAAATTGCTACCAAGTTCTATAAAATGTTATTTTCAGATAACCCAGAACCCACTATAACTACAGAATACCATCTTTCAGATTCCGTTTCCCCTATTACTGGGTATGAAGTATCAATTTGCCCGACCTGGAAATCGAACCCGGGACCCCATGTTCAGCAGTCGGGCTTGCGACCACTAGACCAACGAGGCAGAAATATACATACATAAAGTCACGCTGTTCCTCCATGGGATATGCAAATTCTACAGAACACCCCTACTACGAACCTTACATACTCCTTTTGCTTTGTACAGTTCTAACTTCCGGTCATGCTCGCACGCCGCCCGCCGGTTGCGAGTGCTTCGCACCAGAAGTCTGCGATCGATCTCGCATGACATTCTGGCTCGACAGTCTCGCCTGCGTTTCTCGCTTCGCATTCTCAGCTACAATTCTCGCAAAGACATTCTCACCTTCCGAGTCCTCGGCGATCGAGCAACAGTCCTAGCGTAAACGAGCCTATTTAGCGGGTTTGGATACAATTTGGCACACAGATAGTTTTGTAAACCGTGGAACGGTTTCTGAAGTTCACGCAGACGAAGTCTCGGGCAGAAACTAGTTCATAATATAAGTATGGAAGCATAGATGTGACGCCTGTCTATTCGTAGCTCTATTCCTGTGCTCGTCTCTCGCTGAAACTTTCATAGAATATTCAAAGGGCACTACACGCGGCACTTCGACTGGAGGCAGAAACTTCGGTAACGCATCCAAGATATTCTTAATGAGTTTTATTCAAATAGGTTTATTGTTGTAGCTACTTCTAACTCTGTGGAGAAACTTGTTGTTTGGTATAGAGCACGTAGTAAATTATTGCTAATTTTCTGAGTCCAGGTTTGCTTGGCTACGCGGCACATGCTCAAGCGAATTGCAAGCATATGAATTGCTTAGAATATGTGGGTTCCACGAAAATGGAGACGTGTGGAGATGGGCGAAGCAGAGGGGAGAGGAAATGCTTACGAGCTAGGGAAGTATCCACCGAATACATATCTCCGCTTCTCTCGTCTCGTGTCCGCTTAAGTACAGTGCGGATCTTACTGCGACGCGATTTTCAATGTTTCGGAACATTGAAAATGCTCAAGTGAACTAAACTAATAAAATACGCTGAGGTCGTGGACGGGGTGTTTTATCTTTAATCGCAGGTTCTTCCCCCGAAAAGGCCTAAATCTAAGCGTTTCCCCAAAAATGGACTTCTAATAACAAATACAGAATAAACTCGGTGCATTATTTAAAACATAGTTAAAAACTCTTTATTTTTAAAACAAACGTTTAAAAATTTAAATGAAAGCAATGTGCGCTCTGGTGTGCCTAATGCCGAGTCTACATCGTGGGCTAAGCGCTTATTTACAAGTGTAATCCTAGCTTTATGAATATGAAGACTTGGTAGCTTACTCTGCATTACTGCTCGGTCACAAAGTAGGGTGTACCAAACTGGATCTGAAATTAGGTCATATGGAAATGTGGTAAGATTTTTCGCTGTTATTACTGAATCATCATCATCTGCCTAGCCTTTTCCCAACTATATTGGGATCGGCTTCCAGTCTAACCGGATGCAGCTGAATACCAGCATTTTACATAGAGCGACTGCCTATCGGACCTCCACAACCCAGTTAGTACTGGGTAATACGATACCCCCTGGTAAGACTGGTTGTCAGACTTTTGGGCTACTGACTACCTTACGACTGTCAAAGATATACAAATGACAGCTGGGACCAACGGGTTAACGTGCTTTCCGAGGCACGGACGAAACTCGGTGTGAAGTGGATGGTCACCCATTCACGTACCAACCTAGGCAAGCACGGCTTAACCTAAAGAACAACCCGAGCGGCTGTTATTATTAAGCCACGAGCTCCTCGATGTTATTACTGAAATGGTTGAAAAATAGGACAGTTGACATAATCACAAAAAAGGCGTAGGTAATATTTCTCATGAACAGTTGAGGACAGCCAATAATTCAAAAGTGGAGCCTTTTGTAAGAGACCTAACACTCAGCATTGGGTGGCCAAAGGTTAAAGAAGAAGAAGAAGAATAATAACATCCGTGGGGATGTTATTATTCTTCTTGCTGGGACAAAGCCATTCTCTTTGTGAGAAGGGACTGGGCCATTGTGCGACAGTTACGGGTCCGGGTTGGGAGATTATGGTGGTTGTCGCAAGTCTTTATTTTTTGGTAGGTATCAGTTTCTCACGATATTTTCTTTCGCCGTTTCGACTCGCTGATCCGTATCTCCTTCTTAAATAAGTAAAACCTATTAAAATGTTTTAATTGCAGCACTCACATAAAATCTCTAATAAACACATTCACGAGTTCAAATACCACTTGACCGATTTAACGACATAATCAAATCAAAAATGGAACGCAAAGGAAAATGCTCCAAGCCCGATGACGTTTGAGTACAGCTGGCTTAATTACATCTCCGTCGAATTTATGGCAGCCTGGTAGCAACAGGGTGGAGAGAGGTCGTTCTTCACACGCCGAGTTTCCCCACAGGAAGCAATTACGCTCGCACACCGTACACGAGAACGCTTTGAGCTTTGAGATCTCATAATTTCTGCCACCCTGGTACTTGTGTTTCTTTTTACGAACTACCTTCTAACTTCACGCTGCTTGTTGTGCAGTATACGAAAAAAAAGGGCTGATGTGTAATAAAGGTTTGCAGGAAACATAACAAATTGTCCAGCTTGTTGGTCTGAATCTCCATCTACTTAGTGTTGCACTTATTCTGTCACACCTGTGTATTATTTATATCGACTAGTAGGTATTACTTTTTTACCTACAGTCTTTTCACCAGGGGTAGGACAGTTCCATATATCGACAGATTTGGGGTAATTTCTTTCAAAATGCGACATCTGTTTTTTGCATCCAAAACAATTAGTTACATTATGTCACCACAGATGGCGAAACCGGCGACACCATCGATCCTGATATAATTTGTGACTCAAAACTTAATAAATGAAATATAATTTCATTACCTAATCATTTTATTTAACACGTATTATAATTATTTGCAAATATTTATGTAGATTACAATCTGCGTAATAATTACAATAGCAACACATTGAATTATTGATTTGGTAATGATTGTCAAATGTCAAATTGTCAGGACAAAATTCAAATAATATGGCGACTGTACCCTGCGCTTGCGCTTGTTTGTAGTTTTCATTCAGTGTTTGTGCCTTTCTTCGTGAAATTAATCCGCCGATCCGCGTTGTGTTGAGTCCGGACAGGACTCCGTAGTGAAGTGTACGAATTATTTTGAAAACCCAAGTATTAATGTGCTCATATAGTTGGACTTGTTCAACAAACCGGATTTTGTCTGGCAAAATCACATATCATGGTGCGGATGAAATTAAAGCAGAGGCGCAAGCTTATAAAATAAACACAAGATAAATAAATAAGTTTTTTATAAAATAAAAGTTGTTTTTTTATGTATCCACTGTGTACCTTTTGAAATTGATGCTTCCTTACTATTTTACTTGTTTTTTTAATTTGATAAAGTTTTACTATGATTTTGTTACTTAGTAAAGAGAAAAAGTAAAATGATGTAAAACTTTATCAACTTCAAAAACAAGTAAAATAGTGAGGAAGCTTAAAGTATAGGTGCACTAATGCATAAGTAGTACCTATAGCTAGTTATAGCTATATATGTCGCAAGTTTGTGGATGCAAATAATAGATGGCGCTATTTATCCGATCAATTGACATTAGCAGTCTTCAAAAAATTGTGCGAGCGGGCTCTCTATACCCGTTATATTAATTTACTCTATGCTTTTCACAGTAATTTTATATCTTACTAGCTGACCGGACCCCGGCATGCGTTGCAATGCACTTTTCCCTACCTCCTACTACCCAACTACCTACCTACTTAATACCTACCACCTACCTATCACCTACCTACCAACTACCTCCCACCTACCTGCCGCCTTCCTACCACCTACCCACCACCTACCCACCACCTACCTACCACCTACCTACCACCTACCTACCACCGACCTACCAACTATCTACCTACCACCCACCTACGTCCTACCTACCACCTACCAACCTACCACCTACCTACCTACCACCTACCAACCTACCACCTACCTACCTACCTACCTACTACCTACTTAAATTTTTCTTTCATAACAACCTTCTCCTGACAATAACAATCACAACAAAAAAAGAATTAGCAAAATCGGTCCAGCCGTTCACGCGTGGTGGCGTGACCAAGGGAAATAGGGATTCATTTTTATATACATGGTGTAAATGGACCCTTCACGAAGCCGTCAACCAAGCATTCTGTACAATGTACATCAAACTAAGTAACTTTACGCAAAAATTTTTGCTGGGAAACAACTTTGATTTTTGGGGTGAAACATCACGTTTTACGGTAAAACTCAATGTTACGCACTCAAAACTTAGTGCTGATGGATGCTTTGAATAGTAAACGGGTCATGGAGTTACTTAAAGTAAAGTTAAAACCTTAAAAAGTGGTTTTAAAAAATAAACTTGTGAAAAAATTGGAACTTTGATCCCAATATCTCCGAAATTAGAAGGTTCCCAGGTATGGTCTAGAAAAAAAAAATATCGCAATGATGGGGAGAACGGCACTTGCCTTTCGGCTTCGTTAAGGGTCTTTTTACACCCTTTATATAGATAGCAACGGAAATAAAGTGTGCTTTTGTGAAATTGAGCAACGAAAATAAAGTTTAATTTTGATTGTAATGTATAATCATAGATAAAATAACTAGGATGACCGTAACATGAGTTTTGACAAGCAGCGTCAAAAGCATCGACATCAACTTGTGCTTGTTGTATGAATCCTACTGTTTAGTTTATTTAGTCTATACGCGGCGTACAATAACAACGTGAAAACTCAAATCTTGTTTTGGTATATAATGGGTGTAAAAAGACCCTTAACGAAACCAAAAGGCAATTGTTCTCTCCATCATTGCGATATTTTTTTCGTTCTAGACCATACCTAGGAACCTTCTAGTTACGGAGACATTGGGGGTCAAAGTTCCAACTTTTTCCCAACTTTTATTTTAAATACATGTTTTTAATGTAAGATTTTTACTCTGAACATCTTCACGACCCCTGTACTATTTAAATCCGTCCATCAGCACAATGTTTTGAGTGCGTTACATTACGTCCTACCGTAAAACGTGATTTTTCACCCCAAAAAAAAAGTTTCCCAGCAATATTTTTTGTGTAAAGTTACTTAGTTTGATGTACATAATGTTTGGTTGACGGCTTCGTGAAGGGTCCGTTTACACCCTGTAGATTGGAAGCCATAAATATTGTTTTCAAACGAATAATCAGCCATACAAAATGTGCTAGTTTTATACAGGAGAATTTTCATTTTCGTTGGTTTTTTTTTCACGGAATTCTTTCTCACTTACGAAGGAAGCGTTAAAATTCATTAAAAATACATCACTCGAACTCTTGTCTGCACACATTGGAATCATCAGGGCTTTAAAAACTAAAGTATTTTACTGTTTCATTAAATTGACAGACACACATAACAATATTTTAAGTGTTTCATTTATGTGTAATATTAAAGATGGTGCCTTTTGTATTCCGAGAACCATTTTTTTTTCAAATTTTTAAAGGTTTTTTATCATTTGAGCCTGTGTGACTGAACGACAAAATATATTTCCTAAGTTTACTAAGTAAAAAAAATATTCAAAGGCCGATTTCTCGGAAACGGTGCGTCGCCGTCGTTCGACCATGTTTTTCGGACAGTAAATGGTTTCTATAGACCGGAACCCGGAAATTTCGAAAAAAAAAACTAAAAAAAACCCTCGTCGTAAAATAGATTTCAAGATTATTTTAAAATCCTATTCGATCAAGAATTTTAATACAACCGTACAATGTGATTCGTGGATAATGTGGAAAAACTGGTGAATGAAAGCGAACGGATGAAAAATCACTGCCTGTTTTCAATTAGGAAATACTCAAATGAACTTTTAATGCCTAAATATTATTGCACTTTAGACTTTGAACTCTCGACGCTGGGGCGAGCGTTGAAAATGTTTTCCATAGCTTAAAGGTTAAGTACCTAAACGAGAAAAAGAATACTCCCACGGTGTAGATTAAAATTAACGCTTTTTTAATATTAATACAGCTACCTATTTGAAACAAATGGTTTTGGTTAACATATACCAATCACTCGAAGAAAATTTCTTAATTAAAAAACGTGTAAGCATAATATACCGGACTAGCTTATGCCCGCGGCTTCGCCCGCGTGGAGTTCGGGAATTGCCCACGGGATCTTACTTCTGGGATAATAAGTAATCTATGTATGTATAGTACATACATAGATTTACATGTACTTGCTTATAACTTGCAAACATTCGTTCATAGTAATATCAATTAAATTACATTTGAACGTGAAATATGATACCTTGGTTTGAGATTGGACACCGGTGACAACAATCAAATGATTAATTAGGAATCTATTTATAGATATTAAACTTTTATATAATATTTAATATGAACGTCGCGTATCACGATCCAACGCGAACATCTGTGGAATAAACCATATTTACAGACGTCTACCTCAGAAAAATCCTACCTACTAACTTAATAGGTAAATACTCCCGCGCCCCGCACTACGCGCCTTGCGACCGTCTACGTAAGCTTCGAAGCCCGATTTGACTCTGTTGGGGGATGATTTTGATTTTGGAAAAAACTGTGATACACGTATCTCATAATTTTAACTGAAAAGTATGGATACAAATTTACAAGTCAATCGACTCGGAGAATAAAAAGTTTCACAGAATATTCAACACCCCATTTCACCCGCTTAAGGGTGGAATTTTAAAAAACTGTGATACACGTATCTCATAATTTTAACTGAAAAGTATGGATACAAATTTACAAGTCAATCGACTCGGAGAATAAAAAGTTTCGCCAGAATATTCAACACCCCATTTCACCCTCTTAAGGGTGGAATTTTAAAAAACTGTTTCTTAGCAGATACTTACTCTTCACAAAGAATGCACACTCTAAATTTCATGTCTCTAGAACCAGCGCATTGGGCTGTGCGTTGATATATCAGTCAGCCAGTCAAGACATTGAATTTTTAAATTGGGGGATGATTTTGGAAAAACTGTGATACGGGTAGTTCTTCGAAACCCGATTCCTCGTCTGATTCATATGGCCAAAATTTTATTTCACTTTCAGCTCTGTAACACATGTTCATATGAAAATAGGTATACGATATAACATAATATATGTTATATGGTATACCTATTTTCTACCTATTATATTTATTACCTATTTAAATTTTGGCCATATGAATCAGTCGCAGAATCAAATTTTGAAGAACTACCCATACACGTATCTCATAATTTTATCTGAAGAGTATGTTACACAAATTGTCAAGTCAATCGAATGTGAGAATAAAAAGTTTCATAGAGAATTCAACACCCCATTTCACCCTCCTAAGGGTGAAATTTTGAAAAACCCTTTCTTAATGAATATTTACTCTTCACAAAGAATACACGCTCCAAATTTCATGTCTCTAGAACCAGCGGATTGGGCTGTGCGTTAATATATCAGTCAACCAATCAAGTCATTGAATTTTTAAATTAGGGGATGATTTTGGAAAAACTGTGATACACGTATCTTATAATTTTATCTGAAGAGTATGTGCACACATTGTCAAGTCAATCGACTGCGAGAATAAAAAGTTTCATAGAAAATTCAACACCCCATTTCACCCTCTTAGGGGTGGAATTTCGAAAAACCCTTTCTTAGTGGATACCTACTCTTTACAAAGAATACACCCTCCAAATTTCATGTCTCTAGGGCCAGCGGTTTGGGCTGTGCGTTGATATCTCAGTCAGTCAGTCAGTCAGGACTTTGAATTTTATATGTATAGATTTCAAACTTTTATTGATAGGAACTCCGATTTAAAAAATATATATAACAGCGTAATAATTATTTATTTGGATGCTTATTAGGTTTTAAAACAAAACAAATCAGAAACCAAAACAGTTTTCGCTCTAAAATACAGCCATCACGCTGTAAAGGCACAGCCCATAGACCACTTGTTCGCAGCAAGAAGAAAACGCTACCATAAATAATAAATGAGAAACTCACCTGGTTTCGCCCTCACAACAACAGTGTGAAAACAGCCTATTTTTAATAATATCCCAGTTTCACTACCGTATCCTGTGCACTCTCACAACCTACTTTCATTTCATGAATGGAACACGAAACAGATCTCAATTCAACTGCCACCTGTCAAATATTTGAGAATAGAATATTGTTTTATTGATGTTGTGTGAGGTTATTGTGGACTTGGTGTTCGATTTTAATTCGATTGTTGGGTTGTAGCAATCGATTACTCAGGCCGAGTGGCAAGGCCGAGCTCCCGCGGCCGACTGAAGCGCGCTCGGGCAAGCTCCCGATTCCCGGTGGTCTCACAGCGCGGGGTTGCCAATGTTGGGAATTTGTTTCGCGTAATTAATGTATGTTTTGCAGACATTACTTTCATTATTAATTGTAACGTTTAGATTACTCTGACTACTATTAAGAAATAGACGTAATCTTTAAGAGGCCGAAGAGGTACATCATAATTGAAATGATCTTTCATGTTGTGCATTAATACTTATAGAAATACAGTAATTTTACTCTAAAATCAATACGACCTCTTAAGATACAATCGTTATTTCACTAGACAGCAACTTTCTTAGTCTTAAACGTGAGGAAGTAACTAATGTGTTTGTGAGTAATACCTATGCCTGGTTAAGAGTTCTGGACTGTAAGATTCGAAAATAACGAAGCGCTTGGGAGCGAAGTTAAGAACGTGCAGTATAGAGTCTCGCGCATCCCCGCGCGTCCTCGAACGTGATTTGTGTGACCAGTAGCGGGGCAGCATTGCGGACAATTTATGTGTGAGGAGCGGTCATAGCACATAGCACGCGAGCGCACCTGTCAATATGAACTTTGGCTAAAGAACAGACAACTCAATTTCCTCTATTTAATTAGAAAATTGGAAATTGATGCGCTCCCTCAGGTATAAGTCATACTTTAAATCCAATTTCGGACGATACTGATATATTGTGTTGTGATGCTAGATGATTCTCCCCATATTCAGGGTAATTCTCCCCTGTTAGCCTCGTGACCCCGAATCCTTTGTGCGATCCACAAACTGCTCGCATGCCTTCAATGTTCTACTGTTTTCCGTCACGGTCGCTCTCGTGTTACCCTCATATTTCCGTCTCGCTCACTCGCTTGAAGTTGTTAAACAAATGAAGTGTATTAACCTGGTTTGTATGGCCGCTTTTATGTACAGTGATTGTTGTAAAGTAAATTAATTTAGTAACAGGCCTTTGGGGTTTTAGTACTGAACATTGTGGATCGCTACACAGGAGTCTTTGGGGTCGCCTCGGCTGGGGTAGCATCATAGCCTGAAAAATTAAAAACATAAAAAACAGCCGCCAAAAAAATTAAATATAATCAATATACAATGAAACTGGGAAACCGTAGGTACCTAATCCACAATGCGGGTCTAAGATCTTAAAGATTGTGCACGCTATTTATAAAACAATTTCTTTTGGTGCTTCTTTGTTCTGGATACTTAGGCAATGCTCACACAGTGCCGCACGTCCGCGCCGTCGGGCGGAGGCGGCGAAGCGGATCTATCCGTAGGCAGTGCGCCGCGCGGAGGGCGGGTGAGCGCCGGTGGTCCGCGCGGTGGAGCGAAGCCGTGTGAAACTCACCAACGATTTCATACAAGCCAATGCGACGTGGGATCCGCTTCACCGCCCGACCGCGCGGATAAGCGGTGACCAGTGTTAACTGGCTAACAGTGTGTTCGACATAAGTGATACCCGGCACATTTTTTTTATTTCGAAGAAAAATCAATCGCAGTTTCAAGTAGAGAGCCTTTTTACCTAATCGACAACAGATTCCGTATGTACTTCGTTTTCAGAAAAACGCACTTCTCTCGCCATTATATGCCGCACTTGCGGCGCGCCACTATAACTGTGTTCCTGTGCTAGCAAGCATCCAAAGAGACCTAAACCATCGGACAATCAAGCTGCGAAGTATTTGTAGAAGTAAAAGACATTCTTGACGAAGTAGATCAAGCAATAAAGGGTGTAAATAGACCCTTAACGAAGCCGAAAGGCAGTTTTTTTTCCCGTCATTGCGATAATTTTTTTGTTCTAGACCATACCTGGGAACCTTCTAGTTATGGAGATATTGGGGGTCAAAGTTCCAACTTTTTCACAAGTTTTTTTTTTAAATACAAGGTTTTAATGTTGAAACTTTACTTAAAATAGCTCCACGACCCCCGTACTATTCAAAACATCCACCTGCACAATGTTTTAATTGCGATACTTTGAGTTTTACCGTAAAACGTGATTTTTCACCCCCAAAAAAAAAAGTCGTTTCCCAGCAATATTTTTTGCGTAGGGTTACTTAGTTTTTTGTACAGAATGCTTGGTTTTGACGGCTTCGTGAAGGGTCTGTTTACACCGTGTATTTAGCCCAGACTCCAGCGGCTTAGAAAGGACGTTCGAAGTAAACGTAACTTCAACGAGGACTGCCGATGCTAACTGGTTGCAAGTGTTCGGGAGTTCATAGAGCCTATGAAGTGTCTGGTGAACTTCAACCTATCAAAAGATAAATTTGGACGTCATTTCGCAAAAAGTAGTAGAAAATGCCTCAAAGATGGCAGGCGATTCAATCATCATTAACATTGAGTCTAGTGCATGCGTGTGGAATCCTTTTGAGAAGCAATATGTGTTGGCTCTAGAGAAAGTACAAAAAGCATTCCTCAGATTTCTTTACAAGCACATGTACGGGTTTTATCCCTTCATGTATCCCACAAAATTTCTGTTGGGTTGCTTAAGTTTCAACTCTCTAGAAGTAAGACGGTCCCGGGATCAGATAACTGTAATATTTAAAATTATTAGAGGGATTATCGATGATCCTGATCTGCACAATGAAATCTGCAATCTTTTTGTCCCAGACAATTACTGTCGTGGCAGAAAACACCGGTTACTGGCTGTTCCAAGTAGCCGTACTATTGCACACTCCAAGTCACCCATTCCTCGGACAGTAGCCGCTATTAACGCTCTCCTGGACTCAAACACAAGTCTTGATATGTTTGCGGATGAATGGAAGGTGATACTGTCAGAATGTTTGATTATCTGTGAGAAGAATGCATGACTGGGTTAAATAAATTAAATGTTAAATAGTGTAATTGGCTTCGGCCGTTCTATTTAAAATAAATAAATAAAATTTTCGAACGCATTAATTTTTTCCTGGACGCTCTTTTCGTATTAATGTTCAACTATCTGCATCGTAGCTGTAAGCTTTTGGAAGAAATAACATAAAATAGTGTACCTACATCTATACTTATATTATAAAGCTGAAGAGTTTGTTTGGTTGAACGCGCTAATCTCAGGAACTGCTGGTTCGAATTGAAAAAAATTGTGATGGACAGCCTATTTATCGAGGAAGGCTATAGGCTATATATTATGACGCTAAAAAATTAGGTGGGTGAGCAATTTTGCATTATGTCCATATTCCTCAACCGTTTGACAGCTTGTCATTCTTGTCAACTGTCATGGCGTGCATAAGAATAGAACAGCTATTTTAGACCATTAGTCACCGCAGTAAGTAGCCCGAAGGTGTTAGCGGCTGCCCTGTGAATAGTGGTTGGCAAGTTCGAGCCTCGGCAAAATTATTTTCTTTTTGTATTTATTTAGATTTTTAGTGCTATAAGATTTCAAAAAGTCGTGATGGCCCAGAGGTTAAGGCCTCGCCTCTCATGCATGAGGTTGTGGGTTCAAATCCGGCAAGTACCAATGTGACTTTTTCAATTCATATGTACTTTCTAAGTTTATCTTGGACATCACAGACATCGGTGAAGGAAAACATCGTGAGGAAACCTGGACTTATAATTAATATAAGTCTGAAATCGCCAACCCGTCTTGAGCAAGCGTGGTGATCAATGCTCGTGCCTTCTCTGTATGAGAAGAGGCCTTTGCCCAGCAGTGGGACAGTAACAGGCTGGTATTATTTATTTATTTATTTTAAGATTTCAAAAATAATAACCATGGTGCGCAAGTTCGATCCCTAGACGATTTTCACTTTTTGTAAATAGGCATGTTGATTTTTTTTAAAGCTTTCCAAATCATTACCAAATAGTTTTATCTTACTCTTATAATATTTTAAAGAGGAAAGATTTGTATTTTTGTGTGAGTGTGTGTGTGTGTGTATGTTTGTAATGAATAAACTCAAAAACTTCTGCGCCGATTTCAAAAAATTTTTCACCATTTGAAAGCTACATGAGTAACATGGGCTATATTTATTGCTAGAAAAGATAAGGAATCCTTACCAAAGGTGTAAAAAAAATGCCATAAAACATCTTACGTCGCATGCGCTGCGGAAACTATTGATGATAGAACAAAAGTATGTTCTACAATATTAAAGAACATATCAATAACTAAAAAAACAAACAAAAAACTTCGCTATACTATATGTATAACTATTATCGTTATGTCACAATAACCACTTTTTACATTTTAAAAGTTGATAGAAATACCGACCAAAATTAGACCATGTTATTCTACTTCTGTTTAAATCCACATCCAAATAAATCATATTGTTTTCAAGACTGTTTCAATTCATGTAGATTACTTTTTGGATTGTTCAAATCGGCTATTCCAATCAATAGATAGATTACACAGATTTGAAGGTCGTATCATTATTCAAATTCAAATTATTTATTAAATTATTCAAAAAATTATTACGAACATTATTATCATAATAAAAAAAAATATTATTCTTTATTCATTTAATCATCTTATTTATCATTTTTAAAAAACCTATTAAAAAGAAATAGTGGTCCGTCCGCCGGTGTCGGGAGCAGGGTCCAAGCTACAGGTGGTTATTATTATGAAGATTTCTTTAAATGATTCCTTGATTCATTCAGTAACCATATTAATTAAAAAAGGAATAATTATTTTTTTCAAAAGGAATCATGATATATGTATAAATAACATTTGTTAATATTTTAATCTAAAGTAATATAAAAAAAAAACATTAAAAACAAACAATCATCAAAAGAATCATGACTTCATTTATTCATTCATTCATTTCATTTTGCTAATTTTTTTTTTAAAACAAATATTGAAAAAAATCATTTAAACATTAACACGCCACACAAAACTTACCCTTTTTGTAACATAAAATACAAGTGTATGGAGAAGCCATAAATAATGATTGAGGTTTATCGTGTGCGTTTTGCTTATGCGGCTGTGACATCTTGGTATATAAATCTATTTCTTCCAATAATGGTCTTGTATCAAAGCTGTAGATATGAGGTATGGGATCGTGTTCGATCTTAGAAGGCAGCCAATCTGGTGGCCGACTTGAATTTATCAACGCTGAGGTATTCAAATGTTCTGGTAATTGCAGAATCAGTAGCCAGAAAATTACTGAAACAGGAGGTATGGTTATAAAATTAAAACACACATACGAGTACATGCCCAAAATTTGGGTCTACTGTTAGGTACACCTCTGCCTAACCCGCCCAGGATTGATGTTATCTATATACATCTATACAAATATATAAAAATGAAGCGTCTGTTTGTAATTTCAAAATGACAGCTTTTTACTGAATGCATATGAAAGTATATTTAGGTACGGTACTTATAACAAAAAATCTTTTTTTTAATTTTTGTCAGCGTGCCTTTTACTGGTAAATAGCTGATGTTATAAGGAGTAACTTAGGCTATTTTCATTTTAGACAAAGAATTAAGGTTCGGTGCAAAAAAAATTATCACCCTTGAATTTTCTAACAAAATTCGATTCAAAGAGGGATATAATTTCATGCGGAAAAAGGTCGTGGGCACGGCTAAAGTCTGTTTTTAATCTCGGAGACTACATTGACAAGTACAAATGGCAAACTGACATAGATTTCAATAGCATTTAAGTCAGTTTTGACATTTACACTTGTCAATTTAGTCTCCGAGATTAAAAAACAGACTATAGTGAGTTATATAAGAAGAAAAGAGATAGAGATAGTGCCCCTGTGTTTGTGCACACTCTTGTGCACTATAATATTTCTTGCTTCGATGGTTAGTCTCCACTAAGATTGGCGCCATGACCGAAAACGGTGGGAAGGATTAGGTACTATAGCAATTACAGCGTAGTAAGGTGTGGTCAGGTTTTGTACAGACTATCAAACTGAACCACTTTTTCATGGGACCCTAAAACTATTAAATATGACCAGAACCACAACTGTATTTGTTCCATCCTCACGCGGATCGGCATCGCGTGAATATTGGCATCAATGCACTCCTAATCAGCGTCGCATAACCTCTGGATATGCTATTAAATTAGCTGCTGCTTACCACAAAGAGAGCCGACTGCCGATGCCAGTAACTGCAGTAAATTGTACTAGAGCAACAGTTCTGCCGACAGGTTATGTAGCTACGAAAAAGTGTATAGAAAGGACATGGCCAGTTTCTGCCTAGTTACTCAGTGGCATGTACATTAATATACGCCTAATTATAAATAAATAAAAATAGAAATAAAAATTACTAAACTATTTACATTTTCGTACAACTTCAGAAAAAATATTTGAACGTTAATAGTTGTTTTCCGTTCCCGGCGTATCGAGATAGCGCGCCATTTTGGATAAGCGTTCCATTTTTTTATTTTTTTTACGGATGGGCAATCATCTAATGACTTCTCCCGCTCTGGGTGGAGTGGGAGGGAGTGTCAGACTCTTACTGACTAAAACCCATCCATGTTCCTTCATTGCCCTTTGTGTTCCAGGGCCACGGTATCTCTTTCGAACAGTCCCGCAGCATAAGCGTTCCATCCGAGTAATATTAAAAAAAATTCTTACTATAAAATATTTATTCAGTATCGAAATCATAATAAAAACATATTTTGTAAATTACTCGAGTGGTATGATTTTTTTTTTTAAATAACTTTTTTCTTGTAACAACGTAACACAACGAAATGACAGGTTCGACCATCGGTCGAGATCCGCCATTTCGTCATGTCATTTTCGTTTGATATCTCGCAACTTGCGCGTACTAGACCGAGAGATGACAGGATTTTTCATAACGATCACGGATACGAATATGAATTTTTAGATGCTAGGCAGAGTGCCCTAAGTAAATTGGCCATCCGCTTTCGCACTTGCGTGAACTGTGTGTGTATCTCATAATTGGCAGTTTTGTATCACCCACCGTTGAGTATAGCCTAAGCTGCACCCTTTTGTGACATGTTTTCCTGGTATGTGTGAATAGTCAATGAATAAAATATATCAAACTTACGTGAAAACAAATTCATAACTCACACACATACTATTTTAAATGGCTCACAAGTCAAAGTATTTATTGAATTGATTTCAGTATTGTTTTAATGATTAAGGCAATTATATTTCCATGTTCCTTAATCGCTTTATAATTTACTATTATCAACTTATAGCGATAGAAGAGTTTAACCGAATGCTTTAATTGATTATTTATGCCTAGTTATAAGTAACTAGCTTTTTTTTTTTTTACCGATGGGGAATCATCAAATGACTTCTCCCGCTCTGGGTGGAGTGGGAGGGAGTGTCAGACTCTTACTGACTAAAACCCATCCATGTTCCTTCATTGCCCTTTGTGATCCAGGGCCACGGTATCTCTTTCGAACAGTCCCGCAGCAATAAGTAACTAGCTGACGCGCGTGATAGCATATCCTTATGTGTCAAATATGACAACCTCAACCTCATAATTAGCAGTCGCGCTTTCTACCACTAGACCAACGAGTTAACAATATTTTAATTAAAATTAATAATTTCTTCTTATTGTTATCCGTCAGTATGATTTTCAGCCCGTGGCTAATATAATATTGATTATAGCTTAAAAAACAATTAAAAGAGACATAGAATTTAAATTGAATGGTTAATGAAGTATAGGAAATATCATCCTTTAAAAATCTTCTAATTTCTATTTCATGGTTTTTATAATTTCTCAGTTCATCTAGCAATGTGACCGTCTCGGTTAAAAAGATTTGACTAGGAAAACTCCGTGCAACTATGAATTTAGTAACATGTAAGGCGATTTATTATATATTGCTCACTTACTCGTATAAAGAGGTCCTGGCTAAATAATAACAGTCGCACAAAAAAAAAGAAAAATATATACCGAGTTTCCTCAATGTCTCGGAAAGCACTTTAAGCCGCTGGTCCCGGCTGTCATTTATAGATCTTTGACAGTCGTTACACCTAAGCAGTGGCCCGAAACTCTGACAACTATGCTTACTAAGTATTAACTAGATTGTGGAGGTCAGATAGGCAGTCGCTCCATGTAAAATACTAGAATTCAGCTGCATCCGGTTAAACTGGACGTCGACCCCAACATAGTTGGGAAAACGGTTAGGCAGATAATGAATATTTAACTTTGTAGCTATTCCCTTTCATTTACTTCTATAATTCGCAAAAAGCAGACAACTTCATACACTGTTTAAGCTTTCAAGGTTTACAACTAAACTTATACTTCACTTACGGGATATCTTCCGTGATTGTTCATTATTTTGAGCTCCCGATATTTCGACAAAATGCGTGGCTTGGAAAATCACTGGATCGAATTTCACAAGCCACGTATTTTGTCAACCGACAAACATTACTTACCAAGGCTGACAAGAGAAGCAATTGAAATAAGAAAACACAAAAATTTCAATCGAGAGGATGCCTTCATATTGTCAAGTACGTGGAATCCAGTTTTGAGTAAGCTCAAAAGTAGCAGACGGCATCATAATAAGGACTCCACAAAACCTGGTGATACTGTGAGTGTGTTTTGCCGTGACTTAGTGTCGAATTCCAGTAGTGCGCGTAGCAAAAGACAAAGAAAGAGGGTAGACAGATTTGTCTGCTCTAAACAATTTATTTTCCGTCTACCCGCATCCTCCAGTCAACCCACGATAATGGCGTCGAAATATCGGGAGCTCAAAATAATGAACAATCACGGAACATATCCCGTAAGTAACAGTATAAGTTGCAAAATGATTACTAGCCGCTTCTGTTGTCCCAAAGCAGGGCTAAAGCTTCCCTTTCCATTTTCCACTCAAGTCGATCCTGACGTAGTATGGACTAATTCCGCTTATAACCCATCAAGCTCGCCCCTTTATTTTGTGATACCTATGGATGTTTTCAAGGACCCATATTGTGGAGGTATTAGCCCACAACATGAGTCTCAGCGAAGGATCAACATGGGTCAAAGCAGGCAGTAGAAAAATAAACTTACTTCAAAAAAGAACACTCCGATGTTATGTGATGCTTTAATACACTTGATAAATAAGAGAACACACACTAACCTAAAATGTTTTGCACTGGTTTATGACATCTTCTGGTGCTCTGCTGATAGGAAATCTTATCAGGATCTTGTCTGTTCTCTCTTTCTATTCTTTTCAATGCCTAATGTTAAACTGACCGATATATTCTGATCTATTACAGTCATTTGCTGGTTACTGACACAGAATCCTCCTGTATATTTGCAAGCCCTAAACCATGCAGAGAAATCTGGATCTGGTACTGGTTCTGGTGGTACTGGCTCTCTTAGGTTCGAACCAAATCACGAGTACAAGTACGGAACACCACCAAGAAGGAAACACAAGACAAAAATTGTTCGTCTGGGATCATTATTATACATACCACTTGAACTGGCAGCCGCTGAATCACAAAATGGATCCCGTACTTGTTTACACCAACAACAAACTGGAACGAACGGGAGAGCCGGGATGAACGAAAGGAAGTATGCAACGGTAGCAGAAAACTATCGTGAAACTAAAAAGCCATGGAGTGAAAAAAAAAACACCCTTCTTGTACGACAATACCGAAAAATGGAAAACAAAAAGCAACAACTGATCACCGTAAAAAGAGCAAGACTTAAAAAAAAACAACGACAAAATCGGAAAGGCCTAGGTGGTCGGACTAAAAAAACAAATAACCACCCTTGTTGTACGACTAAAACAACGACAAGTCCGAAAACAGGAAGAAAAAGCACTGGATACCGTAAAACGAGCACGACTACAACAACGAGAGCACCAGAAACAACAACAACAGAACAATGGGACTGGTGGAGGCCTAAATACTTCAAGGTACCTATCTGGGAAGACTGGGAATGGGTGGGGCCCTAAAAATGTTTACCTCGGGGAAAAAAATCGTGGTCACCTGTTTGCCCCGAAATAGTATGTTTTTAAAATATTTATTAAAGAATTTTTTTTCTTGCATTAAGTTTAAAACATCATAAAGGGATGGTTGTAACAATCGATGGATGTCCAAAAATCTAAAGACATGAATACGACGTTTAATACTCGTGAATTTGAGTGCAAGCAGTAGAATATAATAATTTACTTTAAAATCTTAATTTTTATTATTATTTTAGTTTATTTGTAGTCTGTATATAATGTACAGTCGAACCATTTATTTGATTTACACTTTAGATGTGTGGGTGATAGTTATGCACACAAACACTAAATGAAACGAGAGAGCTCGGTTTTTATTAGTGTGTGCGTATGGCACATCAATTACCGTATACCAATATATAGTCATCATTCATTTATGTCACTGAAGGATATATAATATTTTGCATGATGTTACTGTAACCTTGGCACAATGGCTATCGTCTTTGGTCAGTGAACGAGAAGCAGTAAGTTCAAATCATGTATGCAGCAATATATTCTTTTACTTTTTGTATTCATTTTTTTTAAAACATTACTTTCAGTAGAATTTATAATGATTTGATCCCGCTCATGGTTGTGTAATGAAGTTTACAACGTTTGAGACAAACACGAACGGTTTAGAAAATAACTACCTATCGACAATTTAAAAAATGTTGTTTTCACACACCTTCATTTAAAAAAAATGAGCGTTTGTCAGTCATACATTCTACATTACATTTCTGCCGCACTTTTAAAGGATTAGGTCTGATAAGGACAGAAGACGGTTGACATGTTAAGCGGGCATTCCGAAACTTTGGACACTGTGAACCCGTATTATTTTACACAAACTTCAACATCGATTATCTTGAAAGTTACAAACGTAACCTCACGCCCGTATCCCACGGGGGGAGGCAGAAACTAAAAACGAAAGATTTTTTTTTTTTTTTTTTTTAATGTTGCCCCACGCTAGGAATTTCTCCTGTATCGTGGGTAGGGTTCCCAACCATACTGCTAAAAACAGTATTATACTGTTTTTCGTTCGTTAATACTTTTTACTGTTCTATAAAAAAAAAGTATACAAAGTACTGTTTTTATGTCCGCACTCCGCTGGTATCCATAGCCATACGTAAATTGTGGAGAGGCTTATGAATATTTTAAAAATGATAATAAATTGTTAAATTGTGCAAGAAGCTCCAAAAAATATGTTTTTAAAACGTCAAAAAATTAAAATACTGTTTTCTTTTGTAATATAGTGTTCATTTTATTTATCCGATCTTAATATACTTCATTTCTCGTATAAAAAGTTGGGAACCCTAATCGTGGGTGCGTTTACAAACATTTAAACTCACATACACAAACAGCCAGAATGCCAGCTGGTAAAACCTTGTTCTCTATGTTAAGTTGCTTGCAATTTTATCAGGGCTCGTGGACTCGTCCCGAATCGTTAAGCAACGATTGCCCAGGTCGGTTCGTGGATGTGATCCATTACACACTAACACCCCTCCTGAGTTGAAGTCCAACAGTGCATTAATACTTAGGCATACATTCAGGTTTAATTTAGTGTTTAAAAAAAGAGCACAAAGTATCGGTTTCGCATCGACGTGATGTTCACGCTCGCATACCTTATGGTCTTTTTATACAGGGTGTAAACAGACCCTTCACGAAGCCGTCAACCAAGCATTATGTACATCAAACTAAGTAACTTTACGCAAAAATTATTGCTGGGAAACGACTTTTTTTTTGGGGTGAAAAATCATGTTTTACGGTAAAACTCAATGTAACGCACTCAAAACATTGTGCTGATGGATGGATTGAATAGTACGGGGGTCGTGAAGGTGTTTAAAGTTAAAATCTTACATTAGAAACATGTATTTAAAAAAAAACTTGTGAAAATGTTGGAACTTTGACCCCCAATATCTCCGTAACTAGAAGGTTCCCAGGTATGGCGTAGAACAAAAAAATGATCGCAATGACGGGGAGAACAAGTACCTTTCGGCTTCGTTAAGGGTCTTTTTACACCCTTTATGGACAAACCGTCGAACGCTGCCGATCAATTTGTCGTGAACCTAGGGTGGAGTCCTTATACGTACCTAGGTATTTACACACATTTTCTTATAACTATCGATTTCTTGAAGGCTACAACGTTAGGTACGTTAAATGCATCACGCTAATTTTCTTAAATGCATCACGTCTCGCCACCTGTCCACCTGTCACACCCTGTTCTCCTGGTACCCCTGCCTACTAGTCCCTTGCGTATTAACATATAAATTAGTCTGTCAATGAAATCCAAGAAGCTTAACCGCTTGTTCACGAGCTACACGTTCAAGCTGCACGCGTGTGACGACAGCCACAGCGGAATATATTTTTTTTTTCAATAGCCTTGAATGTCCCACTGCTGGGCAAAGGCCTCCCCCATATCCTTCCAGGTACTCTTCTCCTGCGCCACCTCGAACCAGCCTTCGTGATGCGCGTCTAGATCATCTCGCCACCTCTTTCTAGGCTGGCCTTGGCGGCGCCGTCCATCGTCAGGCATTCATCGTGTTGAAACCTTTTCCCAGCGGTCGTTATTCATGCGGCTCACGTGAAATAATAAAATAATTAATGAAAAATATTGCTAAGGGTTGGACCTCGTCTAGCAGCAAGGAATCGCATTTTTCCATGTTCCTTTCCTTTTCTGTCTCTCAGAACCGTCATTTGCAAGAGCGAGAAACAGAGCGGGAGTGCTATAGCACGCGCTAGATAATGTTCAATCCTAAGGGAGCATACCACAAGTCATCAGACTCACGCGAAGGAAGAAACTGACACTGACACGCGCGAGTCGCTTCACCCAAGTTGCATTACCTGAGGACGTGAATAGGCCGTAGCTTCATATATTTATTTTGGAACTGACGAATGACTATTACATTGACTTAAATGAACCTCCAAAATCAATTCAAAAACTTGCAAACACACACTTAGGTACTTTTACTCCAAAGTGCTAATTCTAGGTCAAATCTCAGGCAAATGAATCTAAACATAATAGGGAATATGCAAGAAATACAAAACTTTTATTATTTCTTAAAAATGCCTTGTATTGGTCCATAAAAACATTGTGGTACACTTGTTTAATTTTCTAATACAACACTTACTTTACAATTTAATATTTCATGTAGCGTGTTTTTGGTGAAACGGAACGCAAACTCAAAACGCATCGCCCCTCGATAACGCCGGTAGTGACGTCAAATACCATGTGTCAAAGAAACACTTTTATTTGAAAAGTACTTAAAGTTTCACTAAGATTTTATTATAATATTGTTATTGCAATGTTTACTTGAATAAAGGACATGCAATTTGCCAAATTAATATATTAAGGGTAAAAAATTAGATGTAAACAAGGCAGATAGGGGTAAATGACGTCACGTAACATGACATGAATGGCCGCGACAGTCACGGACGTTTGAACTGTCGTAGAAAATTGTAGGAGTTTAATTTATTTTTTGAGCGACAAGCAGTAGTTGAACTTAACTTTTAATCATTTTCTTGGGTTGATAGTATTGTATTTTATTGATTTAAGTGAAGAAAAAATGACATGTATATTCCCTATTATAAAAGTTCAGAAGGATTCTTCCCGGAACGAATGTGCTACCAAACGTTTTCATTTAAATCTGTTCCTATTTGACCACTACTAACAGTATCGCAGGAATCTAATAGAGTTTATTCAGAATTTATATTCATACTATCTACCCACGGCCACAAAAAGTAGCACCAGGATGCAACATCTGCCTAGTGCCCCTTACAGGGTGTAAACAGACCCTTCACGAAGCCGTTAACCAAGCATTCTGTAAATCAAACTAAGTAACTTCACGAAAAAATTATTGCTGGGAAACGACTTTTTTTTTGGGGGTGAAAAATCACGTTTTACATTAGGACTCAATGTAACTCATTCAAAACATTGTGCTGATGGATGGATTGAATAGTACGGGGGTCGTGAAGGTGTTTAAAGTAAAGTTCTAACATTAAAAAAGTGTATTTAAAAAAATGTTGTGAGAAAGTATATCTCAATATCTCCCGGGTATGTTCTAGAACAAAAAAAAACAATTGCAATGACGGGGAGAATAAGTGCCTTTCGGCTTCGTTAAGGGTCTTTTTACACTTTATAGTCCAAAAGCATTGCACGTCACTAAAAAGTACCCAGGGATCGGACAATTATTGTGAACTAGCACTTCAACCGCGACTTCGTCCGCAAAAATTGTGATAGTTCGGTTAATATGCATAATACAAATATAATTTATAGCCTATGTTTCTTCCTGATAACTTAGCTTTCTATTGTTGAAAAAATGGTTAAAATTGTTAAAGTACTTTCGTAGCTTATTTGTTACAAACATACAAACATACAAATCTTTCTTCTTTATAATATTAGTGTAGACATTGGACAATGGTCTATGTATGCCTGACTCTTGGGCAGAGAGTTACTTGTCACATTTATAATAATTGGACTGACTTAAACTTAAACTTTATAGTTAACTATTGGCTTATGTTCCTATTTTATTTTATTGGTGATGTTATCAGAGTCTTTGTTATTTTTTTCTATTTTTATTACTTTATCCTACACACGAGTATTTTAAATTCAGATATTATTGTCAAAGACAGTATTTAATTTTTCTTAAATGTTTTGTAAAATTTGTAACTAGGTACATATATACCTAAATTACGAATACCTACATTGTGTTAGGTATTTTAATTTAATTTTAAGTTTGAGTTTGCAGGCTGAATAAAGTTAGTGAAATATGTAAAACTTTTTATTTATACGACATAACATTACATTACAACTCTTTTCTTTGTTTTACGCTTGATTAGTTGTTTCTTAAATTGCAGAATGGATTGGAAATTATCAAATGACCCCTCCCGCTCTGGGCGGAGCGATGTTCCTTCTTTGCCCTTTGTGTTCCAGGGCCGCGGTATCTCTTTCGAACAGTCCCGCAGCCCCGGCAGGCATCGGCCCTTGCGGGGCCCCTTCCTGTTGCTGACATCTCTTTGAGGCTCGCGTGGAATACGAACGCGCCGTCGACACGGCAATATTGACATAAGCATGTTTTCAAAATGTAATCCGAAGTTTTATGATTTTGTCAAAAATCCTATTTCTTTCTTTGTGAAAAACTTAATTTACCTATTCACGGGGCAAGCAATACAAATAGTAGGGATGAGATTTTAGCATGAGAGGGCATTTTCACAGCGCTTGATTGAATAGTCCCTTCAGAGTCCATCCATCATCCGAGTATCGGCGTAGAGGGTTATTCAGCCGTATTTCTGTATTAATGCTACAGATATCCCCTTTTTACGCCGTAAATAAAATCTTCGTACTGATTGGAACGAACGTTTTGGGCGCGTAAAGATTTTTATACGTTTTTTTTAATACTTAAACATCAGTATATGTGAGGCAGAGGTGTTCCTAACAAGTACACCCACACTTCGCCATTTTTGAATAGAGGCGAGCCTATTGGCATCAACCCGACACAAATTCAGACTCCATGGCTGCTACGTTTGGAATTCTTGATGGAAAAACCCAATAACCCTTTGCCCGACCCGGGAGTCGAACCCAGGTCCTAATGCTCAGAAGTGGCTTGAACCACTAGACCAACGACGCAGTTTTTTAGTACTTGTCTATGCATTATGGCTAGGACAAGGTTGCAAGACGTTATTAATGCGCAATTAAACTCCTTAATTCAATGATTCAATTTATAAAAATATGTTTATCAATTCATTATGTACTTTCTAAGTTTATCTTGGACATCACAGACATCGGTGAAGGAAAACATCGTGAGGAAACCTGGACTTATAATTAATATAAGTCTGAAATCGCCAACCCGTCTTGAGCATGCGTCAATGCTCGTGCCTTCTCTGCATGAGAAGAGGCCTTTGCCCAGCAGTGGGACAGTAACAGGCTGGTATTTTTTTTTTATGTTTATCAAGTGACTGAAAATTCTCATTCAAGTTTAGATAGCCGCTAGATTTTTAGATAGTCGCTGAACTTTCTGTGTTTCACGAAGCGATCCGTACCATTTTAAATAATCACTTGGGTATGAAACGTGTTGCCGCTCGGCTAGTCCCAAAAGACCTGAATTTTCTCCAAATACTCAATCGCATAAGAGTCGCTGAGGACATGCTAGAACGAGTCAATTCGGACCCAACATTCATTAAACGCATTGTTACAGGTGACGAGACGTGGGTTTACGAGTTTGACAGGCAAACTAGTCAACAAGCTTCGGAGTGGCGCCTTCCAACTGAACCGAAACCGAAAAAACCACGCCAAAGTCGATCAAAACTAAAACTCATGTTGACCGTTTTTTTTACTATCACGGTGTTGTGCACTCGAAATTCTTGCCGGAAGGTCAAACAGTTAATAGAGAATATTATTTGAGCGTTCTGCGGCGTTGAAGAGAGCAAATTCGACGAAAAGGCCAGATTTGTGGAAAGAAAATTCTTGGATTTTGCACCACAATAATGCGCCATCGCACAAGGCCATCATAGTGATGGAATTTTTGACCAAATACTGTAGAGCAACCACCTTATTCACCAGATATGGCTCCAGCCGACTTCTTTCTTTTTCCTAAACTCAAATTACCACTTCGTGGTACCCGTTTTCATTCGGTAGAAGAGATAAAGGAGAATTCGCGGCGAGAACTGAACTCAATTCCGGAAAAAGCGTTAAAAAATGTTTTGATGATTGGATTATTCGTTAGTGTAATTGTTTGTAGCATACTTTGATGGCGATAAAATTGCTTTGATAATTTCCCGGTACTTTCTTGACAGACTAGTTTGTTCATTAAAATATGATTCACGGCCCGTGACGAATATGGCTTTACAGAGTTATAATAATCATTAAAATCATCAATACCTACAACACCTTTAAGTTAATTTAATCCCATTCAGTGACTATTTTTCAGGAAAAAGTCATTCAATAGGTTTCAATGTTACGGGTGCGAATCATATTTTAATCAATCAATATAAAACCCGATACCGACGTGTAAATTGTGTAAACTTAAGAAAATTTCGGCTCGCTCGCTCGCGCGCCACCTGGCGGTGTGGCCTGTGCTTAACTTAAGACCATAATTATAGAAAAACCCGACCACAACAACCATCAGACACAACACCCATCTGGTCGTAAGATCCTCCTTTTTCTATGGAGTATTGAGGAACTTTTACACCCTGTTATAATGAATAAAACAATCGTTAACCTTATAAATGTCGCTTCCCGCCTCCCAACGCGCTAAATATCAACTTAAAAAAACGGTCACAAACATCGTGTTTCATCAACAAACAGAGTTTTTTGTTCACTTGTGTTTAATTTTGCGTGTTTCAATTTCACTATTAGGACCGGAAAATAAAAACCTTGCTTATATTGAATTGGTGTAAACAAATTAAAGAGATCAAGTTGTGAATCAGCCTTGATAATTATCACAAAGAAAATAATTATCTTGATAATTTCGAAACCTGCAAGACATTTAAAAATGGAGGTGTTGACAATAGTATAGATGTACACGGATCTTTTGACACGTGGCAGTAGCCGAAACAAACGTCACTGTTTTATTTTTTTAACACCACTATCTACAGGCACTTTCACAAATCTTCACAAACCGCGCTCTCCTGTCAATTTTACCATGCACCACTGCATTACAATCCCGCCAAGAAAAGCCAAACAATCGTGAAGAAATGTTCCTGAAATGTAATTTTCAATTTTGCACTGCCAATCACGGTGGCCTTGTGTTTGCTTTTAATTCACTGCACAGAAAACTCTGAACCAATCAATTCTATAGCGAATCAATCGTTAACAGGCGGCTGATCAATCAATCTCAGGCCATATTGTGGCGGTATCGAAGAGATCGCATATTCGGCCGCCATTTTGTAAGTTCTGGCGGGAATTCTGGATCGCACTTTACGCGCCATTTGTTCTGAGGACAATCGGATGCGTTCATAGAAATACTGGACTATTAATTTTTTATCCAAGATAAAGTACCTAATAATCTACTCTTAATTTTGTCAAGACCCAAATCATAACGTTTCAAAGATCAAAGTAAATTATAACCCAAAATGGTTTTTTGAAATTTGAATCTGTTATAGGTACTAATAAATTAATTATTGTCTCAACATTGCAGCTGCTCGTCAAGACCTTTTGACCTCTAAAGCCGACAATAAAAGGTGTAAAAAAAACTCTTAACGAAGCCGAAAGGCACTTGTTCTCCACGTCATTGTTTCGCCATAATCTTTTTGTACTGGACCATACCTGTGGGGACCGTTACGGAGATATTGGAGGACAAAGTTAAAAAAAATTCACAAGTTTATTTTAAATAAGTACTAGATTTTAAGGTAATAACCTTACTTGAATTACCTCCATAACCCGCTTACTATTCAAAGCATCCATCAGCACAATGTTTTGAGGGTGCTATATTGAGTTTTACCGTAAAACGTGATTTTTCACCGCAAAAAAAAACTTGTTTCCCAGCAATAATTTTTGCGTAGGGTTACTTATTTTGATGTACATAGGTAATGCTTGGCTGAAGGCTTCGTGAAGGGTCCGTTTACACCCTGTATTTATAAAGTTACTTTCCATCACGCAGGCTTTCGATCAATTTGCACTTCCTACTTTCGAATATCCACTTGACTTTGAACTAGTTGGTTAAAATTAACTCCAATGAAATAGGCAAACCTAGGAAATTCTTTTATTTATTTATTTATTTAAACTTCATATACAAAAGTGGTACATAGGCGGACTTAATGCCACAAGGCATTCTCTACCAGTCAACCTTTGGGTCAAATAGGACAGCATTGTGATAGAGCACAAAAAAAATATATAAGAAAAATAGCAATTTGTTAACATAAATTGATATACATAAAACACACATCTTACACACCACACACACACATCACACACCTTATACATCTTTTCTAGAGAAACTGAGAAGGGACAAACGCCTCTTCTCAATTTCTCATCAACAACATTAAAAATATTGTCGTAAGTATGAATTTGCCCTTAGCATGACTCGTATCTACTTATCAAATATCCTATTCACTATCTCTTAGGAAAGTAAAGTACATGTACATACCTTTTTTTTTTTTTTTTTTTACGGATGGGAAATCATCAAATGACTTCTCCCGCTCTGGGTGGAGTGGGAGGGAGTGTCAGACTCTTACTGACTAAAACCCATCCATGTTCCTTCATTGCCCTTTGTGTTCCAGGGCCACGGTATCTCTTTCGAACAGTCCCGCAGCCCCGGCAGGCATCGGCCCTTGCGGGCCCCTTCTTGGTTGCTGACATCTCTTTGAGGCGCGCGTGGAACACGAACGCGCCGTCGACACGGCCTGTCGTCATAAGACGGACGGACGGTGAGCTAACCCATTACTCACCGTCCACAGGCCCGCGCCTACGGTGGCCGGGAGCCACCACGTGGCCCCCGACGCCCGGTGCTACGCCCGCGGCGGCTGGGACGTGAGATTCTCTCCCTCTCACGTCCCGCCACCTCCTTCGCTAGCATGACTGCTTCGCAGAAGGAGGTGACGGCTTCCCATTCCCTCTCGCTCCGGACCATGGCCTGAACCAGGGCCGGGAGCGAGAGGTCGCCGCCGCCGATCGCCGCTACGAGGACACAGCGGAGCTCCGCCCAAGCGGGGCAGACCTCCACGGTGTGCGCCACCGTGTCCTCCGGACGATCCTCACAATGATAACACCCGGGCGTTTCCTCCCGCTCGATTCGGTGCAGGAACCTCCCGAAACAACCGTGTCCGGTAAGGACCTGCGTCAGGCGGAAGGTGAGGGCGCCGTGGCGCCTCTCTAGCCACTCCTCAAAGAGGGGACTTATCGCCACTATTGTGGCGTGCCCTGCACTGGGTTGCGACAGTCGCTGTCTCCATGTCGCCATGAGATCGCGTCGGAGGTCTGTCCGCTGAGCGGTGATTTGCCGCGGCAGCGGAGTTTCCCCCCGACGTAGTGCCCCCGCGCGCCATTCATGCAGGCGCGCGAGGACTATCGCCTCCAGATCCCATGGCGGCAATCCGGCTAGGAGGCTCGCCGCCTCGCGGGAGATCGTGCGGTACCCCCGGATCAGCCTTACGGCTACGACCTTTTGGGGCGCGTTCAGGTACATGTACATACCTTCAGGTGACTTAACATTATGTAACTAACGAAAACGGAAATGTTTGAAAATGGAATGGTATGTTGAGAAGGTACCTTGTACGCCGTATGGTCAATCAGACTCCCAGTTATAAGTCGCCATTTAGGGCTACCTACCATAACCACACCTCATCGCAGTGACAGCGTGCAGGCTTGCAGAGATACATGTGAAAAGCGACGCAGAAACTCAAACTCAAAACATTTATTTCAATTAGATCAGAAAAGGCACTTTCAATGACCGTCTGACTCGTGTGACTTGCGAAACATGTACGTACTTAATTATAAAGGCGCTTCCTCACCGGGCGCATTCGCATGTAATGTTATAAATCTGAGATTCGATTTGGCACTCGCGGTGAGAGAGCATTCACCAGATGTAGCAATCCGAAATTCGATTTTGTATAGAAACAATCTTTACAGTGCGCAACCTGCAATGATACAATTTGTGAAAATGACATTGTAACGTTATGCTAAATCTATGCGTACCTACTGCAATTACATTACTTGCGAATGCAGTGAGGGAGCGCCTTTATATGATTACAGAAATTTCCATTGTCTCACCGTAGGGGGCGAGCCTATTGTCACCAACCAGGCACAAATCTAGACTCCGTGACAATTTGTTCAATAAAATAAAAACTATAATTATTATATTATGTAGTAAACATAGTATATGGGTGTTTCTCAGCTATTTGGAAATTCGTCAAATTTTATAAAATTTTGAGAATGTTTGTTAATAAAATGGAGGGCAATAGTAAATTAAACATATATCTTAAAAAGCCCGCTCATTTTCCTCTTGGTTTTGTGACCACCCATCCAAGGGAATGTTTTTTGGACAAAAACAAGTATTCTTGTTTATTATAAACGTATTCTTGTTTAATATAAACGTATTCTTGTTTAATATATGTATTAAAACAAAATTTACTTATTATAGTGACTTTTCACATTTGTGTTCATCATCATCATCATTGCACCCGAAAGACGTCCACTGCTGGAGATAGGCCTCCCTCAAGTGTCGGCACATTGACCGGTCCCAAGCGTCTCGCATCCAGCGGATCCCTACAACCTTCACCAGGTCTTCGGTCCACCTAGTGGAAGGCCTTCCAACGTAACGTCTTCCGGTTCGCGGTCGCTACTCCAGAACTTTTCGGCCCCATCGGCCATCCGTTCTGCGAGCAATGTGTCCTGCCCACCGCCACTTAAGTTTGGCAATTTTTCGGGTTACGTCGGTAACCTTGGTTCTCTTACGGATGTCTTCATTTCTGATTCGATCACGCATGGAAAGCATAGCCCTCTCCATTGTCCTTTGGGTGACTTTAAGCCTTCTGATGAGACCCATTGTGAGCGACCACGTCGGTCCCGTATGTAATCACTGGCAACACACACTGGTCATAGAGTTTCGTCTTGAGACACTGCGGTAAGTTGGTCGAGAAGGTACCCGAACTTCGAACTTTATCTCGTTTTTATGTCGTTAGCCGTAAGTCATAGCAAATCCAGTTACAAGATGGTCCACGCTTACCCACGCTGGCGGAGTCGCAGCCATTGCTCATTTGTTACTGGCCGAAGTGAAATATAGCTAGATAGTCTTGCTGACAAAGCAGGTCTTGCTAGAACAGTGAGCCGGGGCGATGAAGTCAATTTATCGGTTAATCCCATTTTATTACTTTTTCATTAAATCAATTGTCATTCAAGGGGACATGAATTTAGAGTTGAGAGAGGTTGCATTGATTAATTCTTATTCTTTATTGTACACAAAATAAAAATAAAATATACATACAAATTGCAATAATGTAGCTTATGTACAATGGCGAGCTTAACCCAGAATTGGGTTTTCTTACAGAAAACCAAATTTCGGTTGCAAAATTTGGTTTGCTAGAGGATATATCTACGTGCATTAACAGTACATTTTATTACCTACTTAAATTAGTTAATTTTATAAATTTAACTACGTACGCATACAATATAATATCCGTAATTCATACAATATATATACAATATAATGCCTATCGAATCCTATTTACCTACATATTTATCATTTCGACAGGAAATGTTCCTTTATTCCTTTCTTGAACACTTGAAACGAAGTTACGATTACGTTACGTTACGAAGGATTATTTTGTTAAAACATACCTGTTACGGTCATGAATCATATTTTGTACAACATTGAACTGCAAACTGCAAAAAACATAAGAAAATTTGATTTGCAGCAATATCAATCATGAATTCGTTTCTTAAGAATAGTTATGACTACTCTGTATACCAACTATAATCTGTGGGTGCCATTTATAATGTCAAAATTGTGCTGGCTGTCACACTATCTGTCACTCAGTTGGATTATTTCTTAAATTGTCTATGCTCAACATTATTTTCAATTTAATGAATTATTTATTTACACAAAATTAAAGAACAGTACAAAATAAGCGATAAAACTGTTTCAAAATGCACAGCATTTTTTAAGGCCACTGAAAATATTTTTACTTTCACGAGTCATTGATCAAATAAACCATAAACAATTTACGGGAAAATAACTTATTTACTTCAAAACAACTAGCGTTACTTTATACAATAAAATAAATAAAACATGATGTAATAACCAATTAAGAATAACGATTCAAGAAAGTAACATTAGCCTTGTGTTGGCTAAAGAGTACTTTTATCAAAACTGGATTGACCGGAACGCACATTAAAAAGCTGTCAGTGACTGTCAGTGGTGCCACCATGACAGTAGAAATCATTATCTCTATTGTGACGCCACGTCCGTTGCGTCGTAGTTGCCTCCATTTTGTACGCTCGTCTCTTGTCTATAATTTGGAATAGTAGATCGTCTTTATGGGCATGGTCCGTAGATAATTTTTACTCTTTGGATACCTTAATGTATTGTGGTCTCTGATTACTAAACTGTCAAAACAATGCATTTCTTTAATGTTTATAATATTTTTTCCAGGTGTAACTGGTTGGATAATAATGCGCGTCTATTGAAATGGATACGTGGTCCGATCTCTGCCGCTGTTGTTTGTCTGCCAATTCCGAAGTGTCACTCCTAGATTCGGAACAGAATGTAAATGAGAAGTTTCTTGAAATAACTACAATCGAGGTGTGTAAAATTTCCCATTATAATACTTAATCTTGGAACAAATGATTTATAATAAGTTAATTTCGCTTTAATGTCATGAATGTATGTCAGTTTGTAAATTATTGACATGGAACATAACCTCACTTTATGTTGAGAGTCGCCGCGAAAATGTATTGATTGCAAGCGATTTTCGACGTAATTGTATTTGCATAACAGAGGTAGAAGGTCGATTTTGCTTTGACGGTTTATTCTAAGGAAGAATCTAATAAAGGCGGCAAAACCGTCGCCGATAACCAAGCTACGGTTTTAATATTATTATTTATAAATAACATGCCATTGATCTCCCAAACACAGCGAGATTTAATATCATAGACTTGTAACAATGGTATTGAGGCGGAAATTAAGATAAAACAACCACTAGTAGAAAAACCATCATAATTATGAAATTCCAGAACTCAAGTTTTGAGTAAAAAAGTCCATAATAATACAGCTATATGGTATCTCACACAACTTAACAGTGCGGTGACATACTTCTTCTTATATATTCTTTAAGTATGTCTGACTGATTAGAAATAAACATTGCTTTATGTTACTCTATAATTTTTCTGGACAACAATACAGTAATTTCTATCTATCCTTAGCATATTCCAATAAGATAACATAATCTTGACAACTTGAGGAATGCTTTTATGAAACATTTTTGCAAGAGGAACAATTAGACTGACATGTCAAGACATCAATGACACTGTGGCGATACAAATAGTTTTCCTTGCCCACAACATAGGATGCCTCTTTTTTTTAAGGATGGGAAATCATCAAATAACTCCTCCCGCTCTGGGTGGAGTGGGAGGGAGTGTCAGACTTTTACTGACTAAAACCCATCCATGTTCCTTCTTTGCCCTTTGTGTTCCAGGGCCACCGCGGCCCTCTCTCCCATCTCTTTCAAACAGTCCCGCAGCCCCACATAGGATGCCTTGCCTGATTAATAAGATTGTGGGTTTGAAGCCGAATTCCAATGTAATTCATTTGTACTTTCTAAGTTTATGTTACACATCACTGACATCTGTAGGGGATAGCCAATCGGCTTTTAGCGAGTGTTTAATACTTGTGTATTCTCTCTAGGACCAGAGCCCTTTGCCTTTCTTATTTCTTTTTTTTTTCGGTTGGGATATCATCAAATAGCCCCCTCCACTCTGGGCGGAGTGGAAGGTATTGCCAGACTTTTACTGACTAAAACCCATCCATGTTCCTTCTTTGCTCTTTGTGTTTCAGGGTCGCGGTATCTCTTTCGAAGAGTCGCTGGCATTATTAATGATATCCCCATTATTTTTTTTGTTTGCCCTTCAATTCTGAAGCATTTTCAACAATCCACCTCACTTTGCTTGTAATACAATTGAGGTGTTTGAGAAGCCTATGGGTAGCAGGTAGCAGCGTGTGGATATAGGTTGCTTAAAGTCTGGTTACACCTACCCTTCATCCACAAATTAATAATTTTACCATTAAATGGTAGTTTCTCTTCATCTTGTCAAATGAAGTATCAATATACGTATATGACGGCACGATATATAAAGTCTTAATTAGATTTTTAACCCCCGACGCAAAGAGAGGGGTATTAGGTAGTCAGTGCCCCAAAAAAGTCTGACAACCAGTCTTACCAAGGGGTATCGTATTACCCAGTACGAACTGGGTTGTGGAGGTCTGATAGGCAGTCGCTCCATGTAAAATACGGGTATTCAGCTGCATCTGGTTAAGACTGGAAGCCGACCCCAATATAGTTGGGAAAAGGCTAGGCAGATGATGAAGTATAAAGTGGAACTGCTGTACATTCTGTCTGTACAATGACATTTTTGCACCAATCAATAAGTTTACCATCAGCCAACTGTAGCAGTGTAAATATGCAACACAAATACTTAATTAAATTCCCTGAACACAAGAAACCAATCAATACTGAATCGCTACAACCACATACAATATAGAATAAGATTGTCTATGAATTAAAGTTTTACAAAGATCCCTCTTTTTCCCTAAAAGTGTAGTCAGAGGAGAGGGCCAGTTGTTTAATAGCACAAGGTTAGTTCGCTTAGATAGACATCATGGGTATTTAGCCTTTTGAACGCTTTTGTCACATATACGTGACAAGCAAGCGCATGCCCTGTACGCCAAACGACACAAAATGGTAGGCGAAGTTGTGACTTGGCGTGGAGGGCACGCACGTGCGTTTATAATCAGGGGCATGGGGATTAATATAATACTAATTTCATGCTCCTGTCCCATTATCACCCCTCTGTGTCCCACTGTTGAACAAAGGCTTCCTCCCCCGTCCTCTTTCGACTTCTCTCTAACTGCCCTGTAGGGTCCTTCCCTCCCTTGGGCTGCAACTTATCTTGGTCTGTTGCTGTTTGAGCCACTTGCTACTGGGTCCCACTGCAGAAGGAATGAAACAGTATATTATTTTTAATAGTGACTAAACCGAAATGTTTGTTGTTATCAGTTATAACTGAATTTTAAACAAGTATGTGTCACAATCGAGTCCAACTGTACAGTACAAAGAAAAGATATACAATTCTACAGCCTTATACAAATTAAAAAATTCTTTACACAATCATTAGTTAGATGAACATTTCTGCAAGATCAGTAACACCAAGGCATTGCTGGCCACTCTTGTGGAGGTGGGGTGCATCGATTGATCTATTTTACACCGGAACGCAAAATACGCGCCTTTGCGTACACCAGCCCGATGTATAATACAATACAAAACAGTCAACATCTATATGCTCATCTTGAAGTAATTTTCTGTTCAATTCCAGGTCAAAGAAGACGATGGTCTACCACAGAAGCTGTGCACAGATTGTTATGCTATCATGAACTCCGCGTACCAGTTCCGTAAACAGTGCATCAAAATGGACAATGAACTACGTTTACAGCTCAATGCTGTATTAGACATATCTAAAAGTGATAATCTCTCTAAATATGACCCTAGCGGTGATGACGACGACATTGGGAATGATCCCATGAAGCAACTTGAAGCTATCATTAAACAAGAGCCTAATGATAGTGACGATGATTACTATTATGTCTTGGTTATTGATGACCCCAAAGATAAAGATAAGGACGAACATACTGAAGTGACCAACATTAAACAAGAAGTCTATGAAGAAGATATTGCAGCAGCAGAGGCTGAAACTACAACGACTTACACACAACAACCAACTCAAAGCTCTCAGAGTCAGTTTGAAGACTCAATTGAATCCTTCCTCATGTCCAATACCAAAGTCTCAGCCAATGTACCAGCAACTATCTTAGAAAATGAGGAAGAAAGCCAGGAAACTGACGATCTAGATGGAGCCATGAACATAGATGAAACGCAGGACAGCATGAGTCAAGATCAAAACTATGCAGAAATGGAAGATGTACAAGACAGTGAAAACATTGAAACTATTACTTCCAGTGTTATCAAAGAACTGCCAAATTCGAAAAACTTCATCAAAATATTGACCACAACAGACTCTGATGGCACTATTTTGTTGAAAGGTAATGACAGGATCCAATATTTGACTGATTCTCAGCTAGTCACAAATGAAGATGAGGATGGAGACGCATTGTCTCAAGAAGTGATATTCTGTGAAGGTGATGACTCTTCTCAGTTCCAAATCCTGAAATACGATGGCTCTGAATTGGTTATTGAGTATGCTGATGATAGCCAAATAGCTACAGTACTACAACAAGAGGATGGAACATTCTTATGTGATTGTGGAGAGCAATTTGAAGACTTGGCCGATTATGAGAAGCATCAGTACAAGCACAATCCAGCTGGAGAACATTTATGCAACTTGTGCGGTAAAGGATTTGAGTCTGCAGAGATTCTTACTGGACACATGTTACTTCACAGCAGTACGGGTCTCTTAATCACTTGTCCGTTCTGCAACCAGCTTATAAGACGTAACGCTTTGACGCAGCATATCAAGTATGGTCACAACAACATCAAACCGCGCTGCAATATTTGTTTCAAAACATTTGCCAATCCCAACAACTTAAAACGTCACATGATGATTCACAGCGGCGTCAGAGAATTCGAATGTGACATCTGTTTCAAGAGATTCCACCAGAAAATCACAATGCAAACACATAGGTTAACACACATGAACCCATTTTCGTGCAACCAATGCGACCAGTCATTTGAGAATAAGACTGCATTGGCCAATCACAAAGAATCTGAAGACTGTTCCAAGTCTAAAGTGATTAAGGTGAAAGAAGAATTGATGAAGACAGTCAAGCAAGAAATTACCACGAATCTTGGTAAATTGCTTGGTTACGCTTGTTCACTGTGCAAGAAGATGTTTTCAGTGGAGTCCGCTCTAGAGCAGCATATCGAGAGCACACACATAGTTGATCCAACAGAATTGCTATGTTCGGAATGTGGTGAAGTGCTGCCATCTAAGAAAGACATGCAAACTCACATATTGACGCATAAGAACTTAAAAGTAAAGAATGCAAAGAGGTTTGAATGCAGCATTTGTGGTAAAGGGTGTTCAAGCCAAGCTATGTTGCTGATGCATGAGCGAGTACATACAAATGAGAGGCCTTTCCCATGCCAACTATGTTCTTTACGTTTCAAAACAAAAACTCATTTACGGACTCATCAGCTGACTCATACACGGGAGAAGAAATTTGGTTGCTCAGTTTGTATGAAGTTCTTTGCCCTCAAAGGGAACTTGGTTGTTCATCTTAGGACACATACAGGGGAGCGTCCATATGTGTGCTCAATTTGCGGAGAAGCTTTCATAGACTCGAAATACTTGAAGAAACATAAACTAAAGAAACACTCTATAGATAATGTGCCGTGGAATCAGTACTAAGAACTGTTCTTGTATCAAATATAGTGATGTAACTTAAATCTAGTCTAAATTGTCATACCAGTGTAGCAGAAAGTTAAAGCCGTGTTAACACGATCAGAGTATGCTCGGTCCGAGTGGACTCGGATACCTACTCAGACGCAACTCGTATTGTGGCAACCCATTCCAACCCATCTGAGTGCGCTCGGATTATGGGTTGCCACAATACGAGTTGCGTCCAAGTAGGTAACCGAGCATACTCTCATTGTGCAATAATACTGTGAAAAACTTTTAGTATGAAAACAACTCGGAATTCGTGAATGAAATCTACTAAGTATATTCTAATAAAAATAAGTTGTTACCATGTCAACTAAATTGACCTAAACAACTTATTTTGTCATGAATTTCAGACTTTCTCCCATACTTAAAGTTAAACTCTTGGTAACATTGACCCTCATATTACCTTACTACAACAGATTTTCCTGAATATTTAAATTAATGATATGTAATACTCATCACTTTAAGAACCATAGTCTAGCTCTTATACGAAGTGTCGTAGTATTTAATGTAGTAACACTACATATGTGCAGGTATAACATAATTTATAATCTTGCAAGGGTGGACGCAGATGAATTTTAACAACTACATAATCATCTGTTTAAAACCTGTAACATGGTTGTGGAGGTCAGATAGGTAGTCCATCCATCTAAATATGTACTGGTATTCACCTGCTTCCAGTTAGACTGGCAAGAAAGCCCATCTTAGTAGGGTAAAGGCTAAGTGGATGAAGAAGCATCTATTTACATTAACTATGTTATTTTTTAAGGAGCTCGTAGCGAAATAATGACAGCCGCTCGGGTTGATCTTTAGGTTAAGCCGTGCTTGCCTAGGTCGGTCTGTGGTTGGGTGACCACCCATTACATACCGAGTTTCCTCCGTGCCTCGGAAAGCACGTTAAGCCGTTGGTCCCGGCTGTCATTTGTACATCTTTGACAGTCGTTACAGGTAGTCAGTAGCCCAAATAGTCTGACAACCGGTCTTACCAAGGGGTATCGTATTACCCAGTACTAACTGGGTTGTGGAGGTCAGATAGGCAGTCGCTCCACGTAAAATACTGGTATTCAGCTGCATCCGATCAGACTGGAAGGCGACCCCAACATAGTTGGGAAAAGGCTAGGCAGATGATGGTTGTTATTTTTTAAGCACACTATTTTTTGTCCGATATTTCGTACCACAGTAAAGTTAATACCGGTTACGTTCTTAGGTACTTACACGCCCTGTAACCTAACCAATTCATACAAAACAAGTGTACATATTACTTGATATTACGGCACTGCAGCCTGGTAACAATTTGGACTACTTTTTTGTCATTGTCTATATTTGAAAATGCCTTTGTAGATATTAATTTTAGAGTCCATGCCAAAAGTCTATTATAATAATTGATTTAAAATAAATAAGTAATTACTTATGTTTAGTATAGACTAAAGTGGGTTCTGAACTCTATTACATATGTTTTAGCCAGCGCTGTTGACACTGCACCAATCGTTACAGGTAGTGACTGTATGCCAACCAGTCTTACCAAGGGGTATCGTAGTACCCAGTACTAACTGGGTTGTGGAGGTCAGATAGGCAGTCGCTCCATGTAGCATACTAATATTCAGCTGCATCCGGTTAGGCCGATCCCAATACAGTTGCGAAAAAAGGCTAGGCAGATAATATTAATGTTCTAGATACTAATAAATTATTATTATTTTGATGCAACAAATCGTTTTATCAATTAAAAAGTAAACTAGTTATTTGTATATTTCTTGAAGTTTGATTATAAAAACGTAACAACATTTAAAAATAGTAGCCCACCGGTATCGGAAACAGGGTCCAAACTACCGGCACTGAAGGCTCCAGAGAGGAACCTCTCTGCCTAACCTTTTAGGGATTACAGGCGTCATGTTATGTGTGGTAGATCTATACTTTGCTATTTTAGAATTCTAACAATCCGAACAGTGTCAGATAGTACCTCTTTCTGAATCTAGCCTTTGATCCAACTGCCTAACGAGAACCTCGTGTTGGCTACATGGGCGTACCCACGGTGGGGTAGGGTGGGGCACTTGCCCCAGCCTGCACTCTGACCCGAAGCTCAGAATTTTTAGGCAAAATTAATATAATGACAATTAAATATTCATTTGGGTACTTTAACATTTTTCAAATTAAAAAATACTTGGTTAAGGTCAACAATGCCAGAAAACTGTCTTGTCGGCCTCTGTATGATGAGTGTGCATAGAAAGAGTGTTCTGGAAACACAACATACATTTGAAAACGAAATTTTAGCTAGATTTAGCCAGAAGCCTCGCAGGTTATTATTGAAATAAGGTGTAGTGCAGTCAATAAAACGTAAAGCAAACAGTAAATGAAAAGCATTTTCAATTTCCTATTACTAAGTTTATTTACTTCTGCCCCACCCCTTAAAAAATGCTGGGTACGCCCACGGTTGACTACCTATCATTGTCTTAACTCATTGGAAAAGAACAGTGCTTGGTTTGATGTATTCTATAGCTCGTAGGCAGAACTCCACTTTTATCAATACTACCCTCGAATAAGGCTTTTCAAATTGCACTGGAAGTCTCAAAACAGTCCTATTTTTTTTTGTTATTATATTACACATGCGGCAACAAACATGTATCAATGCAGTGTATAATTTATTAAGGTTTTCTTTAAACTATTCAATCACATGTACATTATTGTGTTCAGTTTATTTTTTAGATAGGCCAAGACAAGACTTATTAACTACGTAAGTCATTGCTGTCAGCCACAGTCATGACAAAATGAACACATACTGTGCCGAAGACGACTTACGAGCCCTACGACTGGTTTATATGAAAACGACAATGTCGCCTCTATTAAAAAGCACCTTAAATACAGTGTGGAAGTCCCTATCGACGCACAAACGGTACCACGTATTCAATACATCATTCTGAACACCCTCCTCCCCCCACTATTTTTTTAATCTGTTTCCTACATAAGTGCAATAACTACACAGTCAAAATTTATAGAATTGCAGATTTGTTTTTAAATTACGGGAGAAAAAACCTTTTTTTTTTTTAATGACTTTCTAAATGCGTGGTAAACGTGTGCGTTGGTGTCCTTTCGGGTTTGACGCAGAATGTGCACAAAGAAACTACTGTTATCGTGCTAAAAATCGTGCAAAATAATTTAAAAAAAATAGTAAGCAAACGTTTGTTATTTTGACCCATTGTGATAAAATTCACACTCATTTTGAATAGTGCTCGTTTTGATAAGTGCTATTTTGAGACGTGCTATTTTGCGAAGTGCAAATTCTGCGTCAAACCCGTCCTTTCCACCGTGTATAGTTACTTAGAAACTAATGAGTCGCTGCGGTCTGTCGTTGCGATTGGTCCGCTTTGCTGGTGCAGTTTGCAGTTGTAGTCGCCTTTGGAGTTGTACCTAATTGTATTTGTAATTATAAGTCTGAAAAGATTAACTTCAGATGAATTGCCTTTTGTATATTCCTGGAATGTATGCCAAATAAGGTTTTTATGTTAATAAAACTTAGGTGGCCTTAAAATAAAAAAGGTTTATGTATGTATGGTTCTAAAATGTACATATATAGAAGTTTATATTTCACTTAAAAAGTCTACTGTCAAACATTAGGCGTCACTGTTGAAATTGTAAAAAACACATGTTTAAATTGATTGATTTCAATTCGATTTTAAATAAGTTAGTTTAATTTATCACGTGAACTTGTAAGTGTAATTATTTAATTTGTAAATAGTGAGTTATAAGCAGGGATCGGATATTCGGATGCATATTCACCTAAAGTTTAAGTGTTGACAAGTATAGAGCGCGCGTCAGTACGGAAAAAGTCCCGGTTTATTCAAATGAATTGTCATATTTACCATTTTGTCCTACACGAATATTCAGCAGCAAAATTTAAATCGTATAATTTTGTACTTTTACGTGTTATTTTCAACAAATTTCTTACCTGGTTTTAAATAGATTTTAAATAGATTTTAAATATTTACTAAGCTTATGAGTACTACATTTTATACACACTGTATTATTTCTAAAATACCGCGATCCCGAGAAAAATTGGCATTTTAAGAACCCGCTTCCATACTTTCGTACCTTAGGCCGGGAAAAAACGTACTTTAGGTAAATATGCATCCGAATATCCGATCACTAGAAGGCATTCTGTTCGTAAATTTAACGTTGTAAAGATTGGCGGCTACATAGAGGTACCAAAACAACTACAGTGTATGTTTCCTTTTATATATCTTCTCTAAATACGTTTGTTTGAATGTTTAATATGGTTAACAAACTATTTTCGAACTAATCACATTATGCTAGAAAGATATTCAGTCTTGTTCGATTTTTTTTTCAAGTATTTGTTTTGAACAAAAAACTTATGTAGCTGTTTTGGTAACTACAATAAAATAAATAAGTAATGGAAACATACAATTAAGTGCGTCAAACTGAACGAAGTGTAGAATGTATTCATTATTATCAATAATTATCATGTATAAAGGTTATTTTATTTATATCGTTTGACTGTGTCTAGAAAAACGGTTTACTTGTTTTAGGATCGATGTTTCTTATGGCTTGAAAATAAACGCTACTAAAGTCACTAATTAAAATACATATACTACCATTGCGACATCCTTACGATCTCGCAATGCTTATCATTTGGTTAGATACGAAACGCTACATACCGACCGCTTTAATGAGTCCTCCGCCTTGCCCCATCAAAGGCACATTAAGCGTCCACAATATTCCACAGGTTATTTGCTTTAAAATAACCATAATCCACGTAGGTATTACGATACAAATTGAACCAATACGTGATCAACCTTCAGAATATTCCATTTAAATTGATACCTGCGCGAGGACTCATTAAAGCGGTCGGCCTATAGTTTATCTTACTAACGACTATAAACAGGTCAAGTTCATACCTCCAATAAGATCAGCGCAACCACACATGGAGTTTCAAAATTCTTTCAAACATTACAACATGCCCGAGTGCCTTAGGATGCATGGCGTCAATAATTGACGATACGAATGCGGACGAAGCAGCGGGCAGAACCTAGACAAATTAATAATATCAATAAATAAATATATATACACCGTGACTTTTTAGTCGTATTATATAATAAATAATATTATATCGTTGTCGCAAGCCAATTCAAACACAACCTAAAATTTTCATGAGGTACCCCTTTTCTGAAAGGTGCAAAAAGTAAATGAGGTCAAAACTCGAGGTTTCACAATAAAGAAAAGGTCTTCAGAAACCTCATTTTATTTTAGATATGAAAAACTGTATGATTGTAGCCGCCGATCCTTATTATGAAGAAAAAACAGCTTTACAGCGATATGGTTGGTTTTTTTTAAGAAATTGTACAAAATGATCCTATGAGCCAGTTTTAATAAATGTGGGGTTTGTTAACTCGACACCTTTTTGTTTGAATCTAAGAAACTTTGAAGCGAATAAAAGGAATATCAATTTTGTGTGTATTTTATTTTTGTATATTTATAATTGGAAACGAGTTATTCTATTGTTGGTTCACACATAAAGGGTGTAAATAGACCCTTAACGAAACCGATAGGCACTTGTTCTCCCCGCTACTGCGATCATTTTTTTGTTCTAGACCATACCTGGGAACCTTCTAGTTACGGAGTTATTGGGGGTCAAAATTCCAACTTTTTCACAAGTTTTTTTTTTAATACAAATTTTTAATATTATAACTTTACTTTAAATACCTCCATGACCCGTTTACTATACAATGCATCTATAAGCATAATGTTTTGAATGCGTTTCATTGGGTTTCACCGTAAAAGGTTCTTTTTCACCCCAAAAAAAAAGTCGTTTCCCAGTAATTTTTTAATTTTGTTTGATATACAGAATGCTTGGTTAACGGCTTCGTGAAGGGTCTGTTTACACCCTGTATAATTATAACACATCTCATCTCCGCTTTATGTGTAATTCGGGCGGAAACAGGACAATAAAGTACCTAACCGCCATTTTAGTTAGTTACTTTTACAAACTATAGGCTGAATTCACAATTGTTTGAGAACTTTTCAAAAACTCAAAATCAAAATGTGGTCCCTCAATGGTCTCTTGTCGTAACGAGAAGTTATTATTATATCGAGAAAATTGACGAAGAAGAAAAAACACGTATTATTGAAGATAACTCAGTACCCAAGTACCACTGAAAAATCTGTGTACATACATAAATGAAAAATAAAAAGAATACAATACATGATCTCCTTTTATACAAGTTTAAAAAGTGAAACCTATCTAAAAGTAGGGAATAGCAAAAAGCCAACGTCACGCGGTGTTCCCAGGCGGTCACCCATCCAAGTACTGACCGCGCCCGATGTTGCTTAACTTCGGTGATCGGACGAGAACCGGTGTATTCAACGTAGTATGGACGTTGGCGACTGCTGTATTGAAATTATCAATCATTCTCCAACTTCTCGTAAACAATGACGTCATATTCAGATTCAAACTGAGGCGCTCTAATAGAAAACGACGGGACGTACAGCGTTACGATGCGCGACGATCATAGGTCTGTTTATCTATAACTTGAGAAATGATCCAGGACATCGTAAGATTATTCTGGCAAAATACTTTAAAGATGTTACCGTGGAGTTTTTTGTCCGTTCTTCTCCACGAAGACCTAGGTTTGCGAATGGACGTAGGACTTGATAGGTAATTTAACGTTACCTATAAATAGCTGACAAGCCTAATTGAAATAAATGAATAGTGTTGTCAAAACCCTTTTCCCTACATACCTTTTTAGAGATATTGTCTTACATAGCAATAAACAACCACCTCGGCCCGCTTGCACCACGAATCGCTAAACAACGCGTTTAACGTAGAACGCATTTAAAACATCGTTCTGTTTCTATCAATCGTTTAAAGATGACTGAGACAGAATGATGATGAGGATGACGAACTGATCTTTTATCAGTTTGCCTAATTTGACTTGTCACCGCACCTTGTCCATATTAGCGACAACGATTGGTTCGATCGAGATTTGCTACTCGCGATCTACCCCGACATCTTTTTCTCAAGTACCAGGAACACGAAAATACGAAGGAGTTTCGTATACGCAGGCGATAGTCCAAACTATTACCCCGTGACATGTTGCCAACAAACTGCGCAAACACCAGGCACTCATAAGTTTCCAGGAGGCGTGATATCAGTTTTCTTCAAACATGACAAGGGAAAATAGAAATGGTAAGTGACACTGTATTGTACAGTACCTGTTTAACCCAGTTAATAAATCAATTGACGACAGCAATTGAGTAATTTATTTAATTATCCCCATTTTCACTAACCGGACACAAAATCAAATTTAATTAAACTTTGTCCGAGACGGGAATCGAACCCAGCATGGGCGGCAGGTGTGGCAAAAGTAAAGAAACTCGATATGTAAGTAGGAACTAGAGATTGGCCGTTTGTTTCACATTCGGTAATAATACCGAAATTACGCTGCTTATAAGTACCGAATTTCGCGATTCGGCTTCGGACACAACATTCCGCAGCTTGTTCCAAAAAAAGGCGAGACGGTTTTGGCAAAATCTTGACAGAACTTGGTTTGTCAAGTTTATTTTGCACTTTCAGAATCCTCTTGTTATCATGCTGAAGCTGACAAGCGGGTTCTCTGTCATTGTCGTGGATAGGAGGTTATGGGAAATATGGCATAGCGGGAGAGACGTTTGCCCAGCAGTAGGACAATACAGGTTAAAAAAAAAACGTTACAGGCGCTGTTTGTAATCATTCTTATCATAATTAAGTGCAAGTTTCTTTTGTTTGTGTTAGTATAATGTTTAAATTGGCCTGTGTGCTTACAGTTACAAGCGAGTCATTTTTTTTCATTTCGAGTGTAATTTTGTATTTTCCTAAATTCATAATTTTGTTTACTGCTAGGGGCTTGCCCTAACACTCGTACGCCCACGGATAAACACAGTTGCTTCTGAATTTGGCCACATGCCTTTGTTTTGTTGATTGTAATGATTGATAGGTTCGAGATTGGAAGTACCGCAATCGTTCCGTTTTACCCCGACGTCCTTTTCTCAAGTCTCAGGGACACATGAACTTGAAGGAGTTTCGTTTACAACTAGCGTCGTACGATCCGCGATTGTGCGTATTCCGTTACTATTTACCCCGTCACATGTAGCCCACAAACTAAGCTAATACCAGGCAATCATATCGTTCCTGGCGGCGTGACTTCAGTTTTCGTACAACTTGATTTTTTTCCAAGGGGTAAACAGACAAGTTTTTTAGCATAGTAGTGGTAAGGTGTAAACTGAGTTATTAGTTATTTTAAAAGAAGTAATTTTTAATTTATACCCGCATTGCCGGGCATAAAATTAGTTAAAAAAACCGATCGACGACCCTAGCAGTTTATAAATACACACAAGAAATACTCACTTATATCAGAGACAAAAACTATGCAATAGGTCTCCTGCTCGACATGACTAAAGCCTACGACAAAGTATCACACTCGATCCTATTAACGAAATTAAATGGAGTTGGCATCAGGGGAGACGCACTTGACTGGTTAAAATCGTATCTCGCTGATAGGAAACAATATGTACAGATAGAACACCTAGATGACGACACGTGCGAGTTACAAAACGTGCGCTCCGATATACTGACCACAAACTGGTCTATTCCACAAGGTAGTGTAATAGGATGTATACTTTTCCTTATATACATTAACGACCTGCCAAAAATATGTGACCATCTATGTGTGCTGTTCGCTGATGACATTTCAGTACTCTTTAAAAGCCCTACTAACAACCTACAATATAACTCTCAAATTATTGAAACTTTTAACCTAATAAAATATTGGCTTCAGAATCACAATCTCGAAGTAAACAATAAAAAAACTAAAATCATACAATTTAAACCCTACCAAAAACAAAAAATTAACTTAAAAAATATAACAAACACTATACAAATTGAAGAAGTTGAAGAATTCAAATTACTAGGTATAACATTAGACTCTCATTTAAATTGGAAAAAACATGTCGAAAAAACTAAAATAAAACTGTCACAATTTTCATATGGACTTAGTGTGCTAAAATCAAATACAAAAATTCACTGCGCCCTTTCTGCATACTACGCATATGCCTACGCATGGCTACGCTATGGTATCATCATGTGGGGACACAGTGTAGATGCGAATGATTTATTTATTGCACAAAAGAAATGCATGCGAATATTATACCAAATAAAACCAAGAGATAGCTGCAAACCACACTTTATCAAAGAAAAAATGTTAACTCTGCCCTCCATGTATATATTAGAAACAGCCACTTTTGTAAAGAAAAATATAAAACTATTTAATTTCGATAAGAACGAACGCCGCAAAACCAAGTTAATACTACCAGCACCTAGACTACAAATGTACAAAAATAGCCCAGAATATCGAAGCATACAGATCTATACATATAATAAAACAGTAAAAAAACTGTGTCTGTACATTGAAGATATTAAAAAAAAAAAAAATTGGGTGTGGTTTAGAAACAGTAATAGAGAACGAATCCAAAAAAAAAAATCTGTCTGTTTGTCTGTTTGTCTGTTTGTCTGTTTGTCTGTTTGTTTGTACACGCTAATCTTCGGAACTACTGGACGGATTTGAAAGATCTTTTTTTTGTTGTATAGGTATTGAGTCTGGGCAACATATAGGCTATAATTTATCTTGGAAACTTGAACAACTGATGCAGAACCGCAATAGACCAGCTAAACTATAAGAGATACAAAAATAGTACCATAGCAAAAATTGTTCCACGTGATGAGCATTTTCTGTTGAGAGAATAAATTTGAAGATCTGGAACACCTGATGTGGAACTCCAAGAGCCCAGCTACACTATAACATATATAGGAATGACGTCTTAGCAAAAATTTTTCAATCTGATGAGCACTCTCTGTTGATTTATAAAAATCGAAGATCTGGAACACCTGTTGTGGAACTCCAAGAGCCCAGCTACACCATAACACATATAGGAATGACGTCTTAGCAAAAATTGTTCAATCTGATGAGCACTCTCTGTTGATTTATAAAAATCAAAGATCTGGAACACCTGTTGTGGAACTCCAAGAGCCCAGCTACACCATAACACATATAGGAATGACGTCTTAGCAAAAGTTGTTCGGTCTGCTGGGCATTTCCTGTTGACTTATAAAAATCGAAGATCAGAAACATCTGATGTGGAAATCAAAGCTAACTAATTTAACTGTATAATTATAAAATAACATAACCTGGGAGTACCTCCACGCGGTGAAGGCGGTCATTGAAAATTTGACTCTACTGGACAAAACTCCCATTTATTTTTTTACTAGCTTATGCCCGCGGCTTCGCCCGCATAGAGTTCGGTAATGTCCCTCGGGATCGCACTATCGGAATAAAAAGTATCCTATATGTTATTCTGATATATAAGCTATAGTACTGCCAAGTTTCATCAAAATCCATCCAGTAGTTATAGCGTGAAAGAGTAACAAACATCCACACATACATACTCACAAACTTTCACATCTATACATATAATAAAACAGTAAAAAAACTGTGTCTGTACATAGAAGATATTAAAAAAAAAAAATTGGGTGTGGTTTAGAAACAGTAATAGAGCACGAATCCAAAAAAAAAATTCTGTCTGTTTGTCTGTTTGTCTGTTTGTCTGTTTGTCTGTTTGTTTGTACACGCTAATCTTCGGAACTACTGGACGGATTTGAAAGATCTTTTTTTTGTTGTATAGGTATTGAGTCTGGGCAACATATAGGCTATAATTTATCTTGGAAACTTGAACACCTGATGCAGAACCGCAATAGACCAGCTAAACTATAAGAGATACAAAAATAGTACCATAGCAAAAATTGTTCCACGTGATGAGCATTTTCTGTTGAGAGAATAAATTTGAAGATCTGGAACACCTGATGTGGAACTCCAAGAGCCCAGCTACACTATAACATATATAGGAATGACGTCTTAGCAAACATTTTTCAATCTGATGAGCACTCTCTGTTGATTTATAAAAATCGAAGATCTGGAACACCTGTTGTGGAACTCCAAGAGCCCAGCTACACCATAACACATATAGGAATGACGTCTTAGCAAAAATTGTTCAATCTGATGAGCACTCTCTGTTGATTTATAAAAATCAAAGATCTGGAACACCTGTTGTGGAACTCCAAGAGCCCAGCTACACCATAACACATATAGGAATGACGTCTTAGCAAAAGTTGTTCGGTCTGCTGGGCATTTCCTGTTGACTTATAAAAATCGAAGATCAGAAACATCTGATGTAGAAATCAAAGCTAACACTAATTTAACTGTATAATTATAAAATAACATAAGCTGGGAGTACCTCCACGCGGTGAAGGCGGTCATTGAAAATTTGACTCTACTGGACAAAACTCCCATTTATTTTTTTATTTTATCGAATAAATATGCCTTCGGGCTTATGTTATTTGAGTGTTTAATTTCCTTTTACACTTTTCTTCGTGACACGGTAGCCTACCCGGTGACGCAGGGGAACAGTCACTTAGATTTTAACTGATCAGGTATCTTCACAATAAAACTATAACCATGCCTAGAAAGAGGTCAAATCTTTCCCAATGTTTCAAAGGAGCTAAAAGATTGAGGATCATAAGATCCCAAGAATCTACCGAAGAACGTCAGGAGAGACTTGATGCTGTTCGGAACATCAGGCTGCAACTCGGTCCGTGGAAACCTCTTCGGATCGCGAAGCACACCTGCGTTCTCAGGGTATTTACGCATCTACTGTGAAGACTATGATGCACGACTGACCGCTGATCGTGAACGTCATGCATTGTCTCGCGAGTCGTAGACGTTCACGGAAAGAAAATTACGCTTGAGTTCTCAGCGTGTATACACATCGACTTCGAGGTATCTAGAGACGAGTGCGGAACGTGATGCACGACTGACCGCGGATCGTGCAAGTCCATGCATTGTCTCGCGAATCGGAGACGTTCAAGGATAGAAAATTACGCTTGAGTTCCAAGCGTATCTACGCGTCGACTTCTAGGTCTCTAGAGACAAGTGGGGAACGTGATGCGCGACTGACCGCTGATCGTGAGCGTCACGCATTGTCTCGCGAGTCGGAGACGTTCACGGATAGAGAATTGCTCTTGAGTTCCAAGCGTATCTACGCATCGACTTCTGACTTACAAAAATGAAAGATATGGAACGTCTCGAATCGTCTCGCGCATCCCGTTGTTTTCCCGTCCCCGGGCTCTTAGAATTCGACATCAGACGTTTCAGATCTTCGATTTTGACGACCCCGTTATCGCTGGCATAAGCAACAGGATCCGCGTACGAAGTCGCGGGCAGAAGCTAGTTTATAATATTAGTAGGATTTTATCGAATAAATATGCCTTCGGGCTTATGTTATTTGAGTGTTTAATTTCCTTTTCCACTTATCTTCGTGACACGGTAGCCTACCCGGTGACGCAGGGGAACAGTCACTTAGATTTTAATTGATCAGGTATCTTCACAATAAAACTATAACCATGCCTAGAAAGAGGTCAAATCTTTCCCAATGTTTCAAAGGAGCTAAAAGATTGAGGATCATAACATCCCAAGAATCTACCGAAGAACGTCAGGAGAGACTTGATGCTGTTCGGAACATCAGGCTGCAACTCGCTCCGTGGAAACCTCTTCGGATCGCGAAGCACGCCTGCGTTCTCAGGGTATTTACGCATCTACTGTGAAGAATATGATGCACGACTGACCGCTGATCGTGAACGTCATGCATTGTCTCGCGAGTCGGAGACGTTCACGGAAAGAAAATTACGCTTGAGTTCTCAGCGTGTATACACATCGACTTCGAGGTATCTAGAGACAAGTGCGGAACGTGATGCACGACTGACCGCTGATCGTGCAAGTCCATGCATTGTCTCGCGAATCGGAGACGTTCAAGGATAGAAGATTACGCTTGAGTTCCAAGCGTATCTACGCGTCGACTTCTAGGTCTCTAGAGACAAGTGGGGAACGTGATGCGCGACTGACCGCTGATCGTGAGCGTCACGCATTGCCTCGCGAGTCGGAGACGTTCACGGATAGAGAATTGCTCTTGAGTTCCAAGCGTATCTACGCATCGACTTCTGACTTACAAAAATGAAAGATATGGAACGTCTCGAATCGTCTCGCGCATCCCGTTGTTTTCCCGTCCCCGGGCTCCTAGAATTCGACATCAGACGTTTCAGATCTTCGATTTTGACGACCCTGTTATCGCTGGCATAAGCAACAGGATCCGCGTACGAAGTCGCGGGCAGAAGCTAGTATATAATAAATTGCCTGAAAATATACGGTCCACGAGAACACTATGTGTATTTAAAGCTAGGCTAAAGTCATTGCTCCTAGAAATATGTTATTACAGTATCCAAGAATTTATGGAAGATAAAATGTTTAAATAGAGTTCAAATATATATATTTTTGTGTTAATTTTAATATTGGTTATTTTATGTATAAAGCTAGATTTAAGTTTAATGAATATAATATTTTAATGTGAAAGTTATGTATACTGTTATGTGATTTTAGATTATATATTATTATTTTAGCTTAAGTTATGTTGCTGCGCCCTAACAGGGTCGTGTACTCACTAGTTTTAAGCCTAGCGTGTGAAATTGGTTGTGTACATTGTGCATTAAATAAATAAATAAATAAATAAATAAAACCCTCAATAGAAGTTTGCTTGACGGGTATCAAACCCAGGACCACGCGGTCAGAGAGAGTTTCAACAGTAGTTGATCACTAGTCGGACTTAGTCGTTATAGAGCTACTTTACTAGTTTTGTATCTCATCACTATAACTCATCAGCTGTTGTCAGTCGGTCGGTAGAAAAGAAAATAATGATGGAGACACAAAGATTATAATTATTTGACCTACATACATATTTTTCTGCCTCGTTTTGTAACATGTCTGTTTGTAACGAAGTTAATCTGAGCTGTCAAAGACTTTCTTTGGTGGGACACCAGTATCCCACTTGACAAAGAAGTACTAGGGTCACATGACTTGGAAGTGTTTCATCGGAGTGGAGTGATGACTTCGCGTCTAGCGTGAGCGCTCGATGCGGACTGCGACCGCGCGATTATGTGGCCAGCCACTCGTGCTCATATTGCCGGTCCTTTGACTCGTACTCAAAAAACCGACAAAATAGGGAGCGGTGGACACGACGAGAAGCATGACGTGCGGCATGACGAGTAATGCTCGCTACTTCCCATGCCACTCATCGAGTGTGTGGCAGACCCATTAGGGTGTTGAATGAATGTATTGCTGTCTCATGTATCGACAAACGAATCACTCTCACTCGCTTTTTTTGGACTTCTCCTTTCTTTATGAAATTCTCCTTGAATCAAGGCGGTTATCGTTCCATTCACCAACCGATATTTATCTTACTATCGGATGGCCACCAAAGTAATCGGGAAAACACAATACAATACAAAACAAGTAAATCGAAACACTAGTTCCCGAGTTAAAAGCGCACAGATAGAGGAAACAGAAGAAGTTTCGTTTGAATTCTCGCGTGCAACCGTGCAACTAGAGTGGCCATGGCAAAATCACCCTGACACAATTCGTTTAAACAACTTTGTATACCAGGCAATCATAACAGTGTAAAGTTTAAATATTGTCATGCACAAAGAAGGACACTACTGAGCTGCGTCCCAATCCACCCCGTCAGATTCTTCCGTGGACTTTACAGATACTAGGCTCACATAAACAAAGGCAAAGGCGGTTGATTAAACATTCTTCAACAATGGCCAATGAAAGAAAAATGGTTTTCTTTATAAATAACCGATGAATGAAACTAGGGCTTACAAAGACAATCATTTTGTTAACAGTTAGATTAGAACTATAAATAATTAATACCTAGCTGTTTAATTTTATACTGATTACTATACAGGGCTCCTTTTTATAAGTTAAACACAAAAAATACGCAATCAATAATTAGTGGGCTTAAACGACATTAATGTTTTACATAACATACCACGCCTGCAATTTCCTTTTAGGACTAGGTAACTGGGCAGAGGTGTTTTTTGTATACTAACCTTTGGACACGGTTGTCCTAAAATAAAGAATTTTGAATTTACTTTAAATACCTCCACGACCCCCGTAACGTAGTACGTAGTATTATATTATCTGTGCCCGTACTATTCAATCCATCCATCAGCACAATATTTTGAGTGGCGCCATATTGAATTCTACCGTAAAACGTGATTTTTCACCCCCAAAAAAAAGTTTCCCAGCAATATTTTCTGGATAGAGTTACTTATTTTGATGTACAGAACGCTTAGTGAAGGGTCCGTATTACGCCTCGTATGCTCTAATCTAATAAATAGAAATAAACTAACGCCTCAAAACTAATAGTAAAATTATTCTTAATTCCTATTTATCTAACAAGTATTACAAATGAATTAAATGAACCTGTGTGTGACCTCTCACAGTGAGGCTGTGATTGAAGTGTTGATCCCGACTCCGTGCAATACTTTTGTATGACGACGGATCCGACTCTTCCGGACGGATTTGCCCCGTCATATTTCGCTGCAGAAACGGCAAGTACTAGGCGAACATGAGAAGTTAGGATATGAAAAGTCGTAGTTGTGGCGCGCCGGTTGATAAGAGATCGCGGGACAACAAATACATAATTACACTCAAACAAAGAAAATGAATAATCATAATATTTATATTATGAAAAATGGCGAGTAAATTAATCGGAAACAAGAATATATTAATGAAGAAGAAAAGTACTCACCTAGCGACATCTATCAAGGATCAAGCTAAACGAGATACAGTTTGTACTTTGGTACTGCCAGAAGTGAAACAATTTATTTCCAACCAGCCGATTCTAAATAAAACTTCGTAGTGGATTTGTTGCAGTGCTTAATCACTAGAGGGCGCTTTGTGTAACTTTGTTAGTAGTATGATTTTGTAAGAAGAACGGCGACCAAGATTATGCGACCACCAGTAATACGCTCTAGTTTTATCGCGGGTGCTAAAAATACAGATAAATAAAAAGAAAAGTGAGTAAGTTTTGCATGATCGTTGAACGTCTAATATAGTTGATTTGATTTCCCATCCTTAAAAAAAAAAAAAGGAGGAAGCGTTGGTGGGCGCGAATTTCAAATTTCCTGACGTTTGATGATTTCATAAAATTAAAATTACAAAAAATAAATACTGCTTCTTTAGAAGTTTAGTAGGTAATATAATAAAAATATTTATTTCACTGTAACATTGCACTGTAAGTATAGGTACATTCTAGATTATAAATTTTACTTTTGTCAAACTATAAGCGCAATTATACGCATAGACTCTATACCTCAAACTAGGTCTACCCTGTAGCCAGTTGTATTGAATTTTTTAAGTACCTAATTATTCTTTACAGTACTAAATTGAATTTATCAATCAACAACATACACGGCTGACATGACCTGAAAAAACGTAAGAAAATTGTAATTTCGCTTACTAGCTACCTCACCCTTTTTCGACATACAAGGGACAAGACGAAAAAATCATAATCCAATACTTGTTACTTAGTAACAAATCTGTCTGTCTAGACTCTAGTGGCATACGCCCGTCTGTCAGGTAGCATTTGTGTGTCGAAATCGAAAATGTTCAGGATCAAACTTTTTGTATGAAAATATTCCCAATATATATCTTGGGCATGTCTGCCGTGACATGTCAGCTGTGGGCCAAAATAACCACTATGTGGAGCCCTGACACAGCCAGAAGGCGACGCGGGACGAGCTGGACAAAACTAACGACAAGTGGTCCACATTGGCTCTAGATCGAAGAATTTGGAAGTCATGGAGAGAGGCCTTTGCCCAGCAGTGGGATGAGACAGGCTAACAGGATCAGTATATTCCCAAATGTCTTTGGGATTATACAATTTGAGCTTATTGGTAAGACGTTTACATTTTCGTTGATAGCTGGAATCATGATATTATGTTGGATCAGGGTAAGGCTCCACAGGCCACATCTTTATAGCACAGAATCGCATATTTTCTTACTCCTATTTTTTTCTGTCGCTCAGAACTGTCACTTGCTAGAGCGAGATACAGAGCGGGAGTGCATCAGCAAATGCGATTTAGTGCTGATAGATGTGGTTCAACCCTAAAAGATTCTGCTTCTTCAAACTTGTAGACCGTACCGGATCAAAGCCGAACTGGCCATATACGGGGCGGAAAGGACACCGACGCGAAAACGCTTACCACGTATTCATTACATCAGATTCATCGGTTAAAAAGGGCGCACCATCATGTTAGCAGGTAAACTCATTAAAAAATAAAAAGTAAAAAAATATCGCTGGCTATAACGTAAAACATAGAATTCATTACAAAACTGCGAACGTGCAATATTAAACGTATTCATTCAAACTTATAGACACACAATCATACATTTATGTGTTTAAATGCATGATGTGTTCGTGTGTAAGCATTGTCCTCCGTTCACGTCTTCAAGGGATGCGACTTGCGTCAAGTCAAGAGAGACACGAATATAGATGCAAAACGGGTTTTAAACGTTTTAAACCATTTGGTTTTAAACCGTCTTTTTGGTTTAAAACGATTTAAAACCACAATTAGCGGTTTTGTTGTTTGTTGTTTTTGGGTTTTGTTTTTATTGTGTGCACTTGTGGCATGTGCCAAATAAATGTATTTTCTTCTTCTTCTTTTTTCTTCTCTCTCCTCATACCCTACGTTACGTTTTTGGTAGCAAAATAAAAATACGGCATTGCCGTTACGTTTTAATAAACACGCATTTCATGATTGTTTTCAGTCTGTCTAATCCTAAAAAGTAGTATAAGTATGATATATGACTTCACATATATTAATGAAAATGCTAAATGATTTAACATTAGCCTTTTAAAATAATTTATAATCAATGTACGGACCACGTGGTCGTGGTTTTAAACCGTTTTAAACCAATTTAAAACCGGTTTTAAACCACGGATTTTGGTTTAAAACGGTTTATTTACAACTATAGACACGCAACATGTTTCCATCGCGTCGCAGTGCCTTCATGTCTTGCTCTAAGCAACTTGTTTCATTTGTTTTTCGTCGCAACACACGTGTCATTTGAGATCTTTGACAGTCGTTAGGTAGTCAGTGGCCCAAAAGTCTGACAGCCAGTCTTACCAAGGGGTATCGTATTACCCATTACTAACTGGGTTGTGGAGGTCTGATAGGCAGTCGCTCCATGTAAAATACTGGTACTCAGCTGCGTCCGGTTAAGACTGGAAGCCGACCCCAATATAGTTGGGAAAAGGCTAGGCAGATGATGACACGTGTCATTTGAGCTTGTAGCTCGTGGCTAAGCACTAAGCAGTAAGTGATACAAGTACAGTCGCGAGCACCAATATGTAAACACTTAACAACTTTTTAAAGTGTTTTTCTCCAACTGTTCTGATTAAAATGTCATGTTATTACGAACATAGTATTCTGGAACTCATATTTTTATGAAAAAGATCCTATCTCCAAGTTACAATCGTTATTTCTCGCGAAAATTGCTTTTAAATTTTGGAAAGTGTATACATATTGGTGCTCGTGACTGTACATGTGTGTGTATTCATACACTTACGTATAGCTGTGTGTTTGGTACATACATACAACATACAATGCACGGGACGATGTCGATGCGGCGCGCACTGGCGGGCCGACGCGCCTCCGGTGAATCATTGGGTAATGTACCGATACGGTGATCGAACGATCTTGATAGTTGACATTAAAACATAAAGAATGCTTGATGAGTTTGATTTGAGATACTCAATGCTGAGAGGAATTGTATGCAATGGAAGAGATCATCCCTCATTTTTTTTATAAATCCATTCCCAACAGTAGGCTTTTTTTCCGTATTCTGGGAGCGTTTACAAACATTTAAACTCACTTAGGTACACAGACAGACCCGGAACAATGTAGGCCACACAAATATTTGTACCGAGCGGGAATCGAACCCGCGACACGCAGCGCAGCACCCAATCACTCAGCTATTGCGCCAACCGTGCCGTAAATATGTATTGATAGGATACGGTTTAGAGAAGGACAAGAATATAGGTAGTCGCCTGAAGAGCTGAGGAGTATAACAAATTACCTATTAATTTTAATGTAAAGGTAAGGAAATGAGACAGTCATAAATATTTATTTTAAAACTATCATCTATTTTGAATGTGGCTTTGGACGACCGAGCTTGGACACAAGCTTCTCTTCCCATTCGTATGGGAGGACTCGGCGTCCGCAAAATTTCTAGTATTAGTCTACCGGCTTTTATATCCTCGGTCCACGGCACTGAGAAATTAATCAGGAATATCCTGGCTTCCACACTGATTGATTTTGACGTGCCGTGCTTCTCCGAGGCTATCAATGCCTGGAAACTCGCTTGCCCGAATTCTGAAGAACCCGACCATCCATTTTCCCAGAGACGGTGGGACGAGCCGCTCTGCAGAATAGTTCAGAACAATTTACTGAACACGTCTGTCACTACTGCAGAGCGTGCGCGTCTGCTGGCTGTGGGTGAGTGGGAGTCGGGTCTTTGGCTTCAAGCACTACCGTCGTCGAGCATAGGCACATTACTCGACGACACTACTTTCCGCCTTGCTGCTTCTCTACGCCTAGGCGCTCCATGTTGTTCTCCTCATAGCTGTCACTGTGGTGAAGTTGTCAACAACCTTGAACACCACGGCCTGTCATGCAGTCGAAGTGCAGGCCGTTTTGCACGGCACGCGAACTTAAATGACATCATCCGACGAGCTCTTGTCACCGTCGGCGTTCCAGCTTTATAAGAACCCAATGGTTTGGTACGCGACGATGGCAAGAGACCGGACGGCATGTCTTTGTTTCCATGGAAGATGGGTAAGCCCTTAGTGTGGGACGCAACATGTGTCGATACACTTGCGCCATCCCATCTTCCTAGCTCGTCGTGCTGTGCTGGGGCTGCCGCTGCGGCTGCAGAGAACCTCAAGCGGCGTAAATATAGTAACCTTATTGGTAACTATATTTTCGAGCCGTTTGGGGTTGAAACTCTAGGACCGTGGGGTCCGAGTGCTCACAGCCTTTTTAAGGAAATATCAAATCGCTTAGTTGACACTTCCCGTGACCCAAGGGCTGGCTTTTACTTTGGCCAAAGGCTTAGCGTTGCCATACAACGTGGCAACGCCGCCAGTCTCTTGGGTACATTACCAGTTGACAGCGTTGAGGAGGAGTTTTTTGACGCCATTTTTTAAGTTAGTTAGTTAGTTAGTTACTTTAGTTTATTTTAATTTATTAAAGTACATTAAAATGAACAACATAGGTACGTACCTGTCTAACTTAGATATATATGCATAAATCTCCTCTAATATAATCTATGAATAAAGCTTTTAAAACTTATCTACTTATTTTATGAAATTAAAAATTAACTAATTACTTATTTTTTTATTAATTCACTCATTAACTTTTATGTCGCATAGTCAGGCATGCTAAAGTAAATAATTTTGGTAGTCTGTTGCCAGAGAATTAAATCGATTTCTGTGTGTTGAATGTACCCCAAACTGCTCAAAAGTCGCCTTCTCCACACACAAGTATTCTCTTGCTGCCAACACGGGTCAGGCTAGTCCTTCAGTTGAAGACAAACTCGTCCTGCCACAAATAATAAATGCAAAGTATCAACTAAGTGCAGTCGCAGTAGACACAAGGTGAGTGGCACAGGCGCTCGCTGCTTTGTTCCCGGGCAGGCCGCGCTCCGTATCGCATGTAAACTGTATACCGAATACAAAGTATGTGTGTAGTATAGTATAGTTTGAGTTATTGACTACAGTCATATTGTACGATATGGGGTGATAAGATACTGTAACTGGCTTTGCTATTTGTCTGGAAAGGTTACAATCTCATAAACGAAACCTCTTTCTTTTTTTTTCGTAAGAAGGCGAGACATTCGGGCGCAAACAAGACAGCTATGTCTCATTCCTATAGCGTCATCTCATTCAGTATGTATTCGTCATAATTATTCTGCGGCCCCTTAGCCAATATCGCCGGGTTAAAGGCAAAACCAACTATTTAGTCCAAAAAAGTCAATGTAAAATTTTCCGTAAGGGCGTTTACAAAGTTTGCAATTAAAATTAAGTCCTTAGTAATAAAATTATATCAGTCGCAAATATATGAGCGTGTTCTATAATTATCTTAGTTTCTAACAGTTACATACTAAACACAAAAAATAACTTAATTTGTTCAAAAAATAAATAAATTAACATTAACCCCCTCTTTTAGTTGGTTTTGCTTTTCTAGTACAAATACGAGCATATCTGAAAAAGAAATGGTCCTGTATCTCACAGACTTGGCATTTACGTGAGTTAAAGTATTGTCTTGATAACTTGCTAGTAAGGCTGATTTTAGGACCATTCGTTTTGAAATAATTTAAAAAATACGAAAAAATAGTTGGTTTTGCCTTTCTATTTCATAAGACATGTCTTCGAATGTAGAATGCAAAATTGTACTAACATTATAAGTTACTGATTTGTATTGCTTAAATCATTCAAATTGTGTATTACTAGCCAGTATCAGCCAGTACAAGAAAACATTCAGAAAGTAAAACTGACAGGTCACAAGAAGAAGCATTTATTTTATTGATATTTTACTTTGTATGAACATAAAAGTTTCGTAATCTAAACAAACAATAATTGGCCTTTAAAAATTAATTTAAAAAAAAAATCACTTAGTCATCCGAGTTCTCCGGGTCCTCTGATTCTTCAGAAACCGTAACATCAGGTAGACGATCCACTTTTTGGCCATCAGCTCTCAAACTTTGGAACCATCCATGATATTCGTCAGGAATGACTCCTCTTTCACAAAGTTTCAATAGATCGGCTTTTTGGCTTTTGAAATGCATAATAGTTCTATAAATAACGGGGACAGTATCTGTGGAAAACATGGTCGTTTGTGGCTTGTGGTGGTGGTTCAGTGACAACTTTTTGGACTGGCTTGACTTTGCGTGCTTTGACTGGAGTCTGCCGCTCTTAGCTTGCACTTTAACATCGTTCTTACATAAATGTGTAGTCTCCACATGAATGATGTAACCAAGATTTTGTAACAATATTTTGATTGAAAAGAGTGTCCATGGAGTTTCTGCATAGAGATCTGCGCCTTGGAATGGCCAACCACAGTACTTTCACAAGTTATTATGCCTTGTGTCTATGTCTGTAGCTTTGCTTTCTTTGTTTTTTGTTACATTCAAAAGTGCCTGTAATGGTCTAATTGAAAAAAATGCTTTGAGTTTGAGTCGAAAATCGCTTCGCTGGAGAGCTAGACAAGGAACAACCTCCCGAGCAAGCAGGCTTCCGTCCCGGACTTTCTGCCACCAACGGAGAGAGAAGAGAATACACTATGTCCGAGAATATAATGTACCTGGGCCAAGTAATCTCCTTCCAGGAGAGACAAGACAAAGAAGTTGCAAGACGCACGGAAAACGCCTGGAAGAGCTACTGGTCAATGAAAGAGCTATTCAAGGGCGATTTACCCATCCCCTTAAAACTTAAGCTAGTAGAGATGTGTATTCTCCCCATACTGACATATGGTGCACAGACTTGGTCATTGACTAACATCCAGAAGTCCAAACTCAAGGTTTGCCAACGGGCAATGGAGCGCAGCATACTTAACGTTAAACTTACCGATCGAATAAGGAATACCACACTGCGCTCCAGAACTAAAAATGCTGACGTCGCTCAAAAAGCTGCTAAACTGAAATGGGACTGGGCAGGCCGTGTCTGACGGATGCCGGAAAAGCTGTGGGCCCGCATAGGTATCACAAAACTGGAGCCCTGAGACAGCTAGACGGGGTCGCGGCAGACCGAGGAGAAGATGGCGGGACGCCTTGGATGGCTGCCTCGTTAATTGGCTAGAAGAGGCACAACATCGAGAAAAGTGGAAGGAATGGGGGGAGACCTTTGTCCAGGAATGGGACAATTCAGGCTGAAGAAGTTTTGGCATATCTGAGATTTTACGGTTGTTTATAGAAAAAATACTGCTTTGAATTTGATCTCTTTGTAGTTCGTTTTCTATTAAGAAAAAGTCCGACAACCAGTCTTACCAAGGGGTATCGTATTACCCAGTACTAACTGGGTTGTGGAGGTCTGATAGGCAGTCGCTCCATGTAAAATACTGGTATTCAGCTGCATCTGGTTAAGACTGGAAGCCGACCCCAATATAGTTGGGAAACGGCTAGGCAGATGATGTAGTTCGTTTTCTATAAAGCGCAGTTGTTTTAGTTGGTTTTACTTCTATTAAGTTCAAAATCATGTTTTCTTTACAGTATAGCTTTGAGCCGAAAAATGCACTGTATGACCTCGTCGTTCGCTGCGCAAGATTCGACTCAATCCCCGTAAAGCCCTCGCGCTGCTGTTGTCGCCCTCCCGCGACAGCGGCAGCGCGGGGAAGTACCGACTATAATAATTTAATCGGTTTTGCTTCTAGGCAATTCGCTAAAAAGAAACCGAAATACCGAATGCCAAAATCGACTATATTTATTTAGTTTGAATGTTCAAGAACAAAAAGGTGCTAATCCAATATATTATTTTTTACCACTAGTGATCAAGACATTCCTTTGACATTATTGTAGGACTAAAAACCACTAAAAACGTTTGGTATTTTTTGCATCTATATTTCGAAATATTCCAGACAAATTATTACGAATTATAGGTTTTTAATTCTCAAAAAATACACTATTAACTATATAACCGGTTTTTACATTCGATAACTCGGGAACGGTAAGTCCTGCGGTTTAGTTGGTTTTACCATTAGATAGAGAATAAAATACCGATTCGAATGATATATTAAAGTGAAAAACTGCAAAAATCATAGATAGTCGGTTTTGCCTTTAACCCGGCGATATGTTTGTAGTCGGCGCAGCTTGTTTACTTCTGCCATACCTACTTTCCTTGTATACACATGTTACTTTTTTCTACAATTAAACGCTAGCCTAGTTTGGTAGTATAGCAGTGTAGCATATGCTTTCCGACGCACTGAGGGATGTCGGTATGTAGATGGACACGCATCCACAAACTGACTTCCTTCAAGGTAAAGCAACGCTTATCGATCGACTCGTGCTACTGTCATTACTTTATAATAGTGACTCGATTATTAAAGAAAAAAAAATTATAAAATGTAAAGTATCAAGAATGTGCAGTCGTAGTAGGCACGCGGTGAGTGGCGCTGGCGCGGCTGCTTTGTTCCCGCGCTGGCGGGGACGCGCTCCGCCCGCCGCGCCGGTGTCACAGGGCTGCTACATACAAATTAAATAATATATATGATACAGAATTATTGTTTTAGGCGCAGTACGGTTAATTGGTGGAGTCATTAAAATATTTCGTTTAGATACTTTAAATAATATCACAAGCGTTTCATTATACTCGTTAATCTATTCTTAAAAAAAGTTATTGTAAAAACTAACAGACATAATTAAGAAAACTTTTTTATTAGATTGCAAAAAAAGTTGAATTATTAGTTTATTTATTTCAACTTTTAAAAACATTTATTAGAGGTTGCATGGATTGAGATTACACAACAAAAAAGAAAGAAAAAGAAGTTATCAAATTAAACACTTATTAAATAAATAATACAGCCAGCCCTACCACAACCGGGGCGGGCCGATAACAATATCGCTGAGTGCGCGCGTCGACTCGCGCCATGCTCGCGCCGAGCGAGTGTCCGCCGCCTAATTTACTCCTACCGCGTTCTGCCGCCCTGGTACCCGCGGCACGACAGCGCTCGCTTTCTTGCCTTCGGTGCGGAAAAACACGCCTCGCGTGTTTCTGAAAGTGCGAGCGGTATCGGAGGCGCTTCGATGCCTATTGCCGTAAGGTAAAGTCTGTAGGTATGTCAAGTGTGACACTTTTTTTTTTTTTCTCTCTTTATTTAAGGGGCTTGTTCAATTTGAAGATGTCGCCCCTGTAATACAAATGACAAAAATAAATTCGTTAATTCACTTAAACTATTCTATTTTTAATGGCCATTTGAGCGACCCTGTACAGATAGATGTCTGGCCTCCTTCGACAAAGGGAAGGACAAAATGCTGTTACACCAGCCCACATCTGAGGGAATCAAATTAATTTTACATTTTAAAAGAATTCTAAGGGCTTCGTTCCGGACACACTCCATCAATATGTGGTAAACATCTTCTACCACATCGCACTCACTGCAGTTCGATGAAACAACCTTGCCCATCATAAAAGCGAACTAAGTGTGACACTTACCAATAGCTTTTACCTATAGTATAAGCAGAGTGGTTCTTTTAGCTCTTGAATGGAATGTCAAGAGGGCAAAAATCACACAATCAAAATTAAGATGGCGGTTAGTACAAACTATGACCACGCGTCGAAATAACCATGTAACACTATTATCTACGAAGCAAGAATTTTCCGGAACTACCTAATGCAGTTTCAAATACAGCATTGCATTATTTACTGAAAAGCGCACTGAATGGAACTAGTATGAAACTACAAGTATCTATCCAATTTGCGATTTCTTTTCTGACAATAGGTCTTCGATATCGGTTCCAAGTTCCAAGTCCCAACTCTAGTAGTTACGGCGATATTTTGTTGTTTAGCTAGTTTGAGGTTGACAAAATATGACCAGTGTTTGTTAACTTCACACCATTTTCCGAATTACTGGAACATTTAATATGACATTAGCACCATAGTTTTTACCAGCTTTGTTCTCGTGAAATTATCCCTTTTTACTAATTTCAAGGGTTTTAATTAGGGATGCAACGATATGTCTATTACGATACCGATACGAATGACGAATGCAGGGCTGCCAGTAGATATTTTTAAATTATTCGGAAATGTTTCTGAAATTATACAAAATTGAATGTCAGGATACACACAGGGCTTAATTTTTTTAAACATACACAATAAAGATTAATCACGTAAACTTACAAATTTAACTTACTTTTACCTATGTTATTTATTTATTTATTATGTTTTCACAGGCTTAACGCGCATCCATATGGTAACTCAAAAAATATCACCATAGAAAACTCAGATAATAGAATTTAGGCTTTCCGTATCCAATTATACATGAGGGTCCAGGATACAAAGAGAAGAATCAGTAACCAAATTATACAGTTTTTGTATCCAATTATACAATCTGGTAGCCCTGGACGAATTCATCATAATAGCGAATACGATAACGAATTCATTACGATTATTTTATTTACATTTAATAAAACAAGACAATTGAGTAAAACCAACATTTATTTAAATTTTAAAGACAGTTTACCACCTAAATATCTTAATTAAAATGAATTTGTTTTAAATTCTTATAAATAAAACATTTAAAAAAATAATTATATGGTTTCAGTCTATTTCTTATATCCGTCTGGATTAAACCAGCTGTGGAACACAATCTTTCCAAGTCTACATACAGTAGCTGATTTGATGGAAAAATACTAATGGCCCAATTTTTTCAAGTTTATATAAGTCAAAATATGAAAGATGGCTGTGATTAGTGTTGCCAGCGCAAACATCGATGCTGTCTTGCATTCCTTTTCAAGAAAAAAAATTAAGTACATCAAACTAGTTTTAATTAAGAATCGTTATAAATCGTAATAATTTTTACGATACGGATGATCGTCAAAAATTACGATAACCTGCGATTCTATTCTATTCTATTAAAATATTTGGTTTCCGCACTTAGTCCTTAAAGTGGACCATTGTACGTGAGCCATGCTGGCCGTTACTCCAACCAGCCCACCTCCCTCCAGAAGCAGATCAAACCTCCCAGTCTTCTCAGGACATCCGCAAGGGACCTTGGTGTTCCAAGAGTCTCCTCGCGGATCATAACTGCGATTTACGATTATCGGCATCGGTATCGTTGCATCCCTAGTTTTATTTTTTTTGCACTGAACCCTAATAATTTTTCTAAAATAAAAGTAGCCTAAGCTAGACCTTATAACATCAGCTGTCTGTCAGTAATAGTCCCGTCAGAATGACATGTGTTTAGAATATTTATTACTTTTTTTATTATTCAAATTACATTGTTACAAAGCATTTTACCAACACAAACCTTCGCGGGTTTAACAGCGGTATGGTATGCTATGTATTTCTTCTAGCTCTGGATGTCACTACTTTTTTTTTGCATCCTGCCGCCTGCCGATTGTAAGGAAATGATCTGCCTTCAGAAAGAATTATTGATGATTACATCATGACGCTTTAGGAAAACTGACTCAGAACATAATATTTCCACGGGAAACTGCTATCCGCCTTTTTTACATGCTTGCCCAAAAAGAGCAATGTTTTATTTTTACCACAATCCGCTACCCAAATAAGTTTACGGACTATCTACTTTGTCATACTTCTGTGAGCCTACCAGTCAGTACCTTGGGTTTTTAACTTTTTATAGCCTAGTCAAACGCACAGTCCTTTTTATATAGCCTGTGCGTTTGACTAAAACGCACAGTCTACCCATAGGCCATCTTACCCAAACTACCAAGACATCATGAAATATACAGAGTCAAAGCTAAGACCCGCGGTCACTAATTAGGTGAGTTTGTAGGCGTGAATTTTTTAATTAAATGCTTAAAGTAAGCCGCAGGCTGTGGGTCGGATTTAGGTCAAAGGATGTTGGCAAGAATCATTTTTATCGAGGTCTGTCTGTATTATGTAGGTCGAAGCTGAATAGGCGGATTGATGGTCAACTATTTCTGATTTAGTAGCATTCATTTATTAAAACATAGGGTCATCATCTGCCTTGCCTTTTCCCAACTATGTTGGGGTCGGCTTCCAGTCTAACCGGATGCAGCTGAATACCAGTATTTTACATGGAGCGACTGCCTATCGGACCTCCACAACCCAGTTAGTACTGGGTAATACGATACCCCTTGGTAAGACTGGTTGTCAGACTTTTTGGGCTACTGACTACCTAACGACTGTCAAAGATCTACAAATGACAGCCGGGACCAACGGCTTAACGTGCTTTCCGAGGCACGGAGGAAACTCGGTATGAAATGGGTGGTCACCCATCCACGGACCAACCTAGGCAAGCACGGCTTAACCAAAAGATCGACCCGAGCGGCTCTTATTATTATAAGCCACGAGCTCCTCTCTCTGTTATGAAACATAGGGTAAGAAAATATTATGTAAATAAAAGTTTCATAATAGCAAACCTTTTAGAATGTGTCTCCCTCTTGCGATTTCGCCGGAAGCCATAGTGGAGGTATAAATATAGGATGGCAAAAAGTTAGGTACACTATTGTGTTACTCAGCGATACAAAAAAATCGTCAATACACTAGTTCCCTTCTCGGTCAGGGTTTAGAGACTTTCCTCGGGTAGTGATCAAATGAAAGTTGATAGGTATAAGAGAAAATCAACGTTCTAATAATTTCAAACACAGTTCATTTGCCTTTTGCCTGAAATTCAAACAGCTTCAAGGTATTCAGTGCGTTTGACATCAACTTTGACAGCTGACAGACAGGCCTGTCCGACCGTGTTTCTCATTAATATCTAAAACTGAGGATACAGAGCTTTGAGAAATAGATACGAGGCAGAAATTGATCACTAGTTACCAATTGATATAATTATACATGATGATGAAATTGAGTAACCTCATTCAATTGCTACAGAAATGAATGATGCTGAAAGTTATTTATTCCTTCTCGTAAATATGGGGCAGATGGGCAATACCTAGCTCTTGGCGCCAGCGTTTTAACGGGACCTTAACGTTTATTTTTACGCTGAGGTCATAGCAGAGGATCATAACTGGAAATTCCTTCCTGTCTTCTCGATACCAAAAATTGTTTCACTTTTGACTGCAAAATTTGCATAATAAAAAAAATGTCTTCTTGCAACGGTGCAGTGGGCTGACTCTTCAAAAAAAGCAAATAATTAACAAATAACTCCAACTTTTACTTAACAAAATTATGATCAAATACCAGGCATCCAGACTGCGCTAGGAGTACTGAACTCAGTTGGTACAGAAAAACTGTCGAGTGGCGAGATGAAATATATCTGGTGGACGGGCTTCCGCGTCAGATAAGCCGCGGGCGTGGGGTGGGAGGTTGTGGAGAAGGGAGGGAGTAGCGATCAAACCGCGGCACTGCCTGGCTCGGCCAGTTAAGTAGGTGTCGGTAGGGATGGGACATTTTTTTGTCATACATTTCAGGGCATCGATGTGCAATATAATGAAGTTTGCGCTTACACAATTAATATAAACTAACATTTACAGTTCCTACTAGTTGCTCGTATGGTGAACATCGTCTATTTAATGCAGTTAATTTTGAAACGATAAGTAAACCTGTGAACGCGACCCAAACTCAAACCTACTAAATTGTAACATGGAAAATTCTAAATTAATCTCATTCTTACTTCCAAGTTAAATTGTTCAGGCGGCTTACTGCTTACCATAATAGACCCAGTCAAGGTGCAATGTCATGGGCCAAAGTTACAATTAAATAAGAATAATTTACTCTTTAGAAAAGTACATTCAATGAATTGATTCCTGAAATTCACACTAGGATTCCTTGTGTCGTGAGTTCCAGGCTCCTTCATTCCGTTTACATTTTTATTTTTGCACAATAATACAGGGTGTAAACGGACCCTTCACGAAGACGTCAACCAAGCATTATGTACATCAAACTAAGTCACCCTACGCAAAAATTATTGCTGGGAAACGACTTTTTTTTTTGGGTGAAACATAACGTTTTACGGTAAAACTCAATGTAATGGAAGCTTTGAATATTAAACGGGTCATGGAGGTAACTAAAGTAAAGATAAAACTTTGAAAAGTAGTATTAAAAAAATACTTGTGAAAAATTGGAACTTTGACCTCCAATATCTAGAAGGTTCCTCCCAGGTATGGTCCAGAACAAAAAAATGATCGTAATAACGGGGAGAACAAGTGCCTTTCGGCTTCGTTAAGGGTCTTTTTACACCCTTTATATTCATTAGATAAGTACAATCAATTTCTAAACCTAATCTAATCTACTCGTAATCTAAAAAAGAAAACAGTAGATAAGTAAATAAAAAATAATTAAATTAAATAGCACTAATTATATCGACAACTGTCACCATGCCTACTCGTCTGCGAAGCGTGTTGGCGCGGCACTATGAAAGGTCCGCGTAATAGCGACGACGCGCCGATTGTATCGCATGATCTACATCTGTGTCCTGTCAACTCCTGCCATCCCGGTACTGATGTGATATCAGTCACAGTGCCTGCCTCTCATTATGTTGTCACAATGTAGGTCTGGTCACGGTAATATTATAATACAGTACTCCAACTTCATACAAACGGACGAAACGCGAGCTATACCTACGCGCCTCGATCGTGGGGTGCGCTCGCGGTGCAGACAGTCACGGCTGTACCGCAGTGTCGAACGGACGGTGTGTTGTTTTTTTAACAATAACCGCGCGATTTTTTTCTCTAAAAATCAGTTAGTATATTTTTTGTGGGTATCTTCTTAAGCGTTGTTTGGAGAAACATGATGATTGTCATGCTTTGAAATCGTATGTGAAACCCGATCAAAAAAGCCACAATTTCAGCTCACAGAGTCGGTATTTAAGGTACCGGGACTACAGTAAGATTAATTCGCGAACTTTTTTGATTGTACCCAACGATGATTTTGTGGAATATATAGAAAAAATGGAGGAAATATTCCGAAATTCACTTAAAACCAAACATGTAAATTGTAAAGTAGCTGCAGGAATCTATAACCAAGTAAAAGATATTCCATTTTCTCCACCTTGTCCATGTTTCCCAAAACAATTTTTAATTAAGCTTTATGTTTATAAGAATGCGGATTTATTATACTTTAAAATTTAACAATAAAGCATTTCGTACGACTCGCAAATTTATAAGCCCGATTTGTTTTTCAAACAAAAACATGTTTTTTTAATTAAATCTACGAATCAAAAAACAACACGTATATTTATTGAACACTTCCTATTCAATATACAAAGTCTTTCATTTATTTATATAAAAAGGATATTTACAATCACAAAACTAAATAGAAACAGAAAGTAGGCAAATGTAATTAAAATGCTGGGGACGGGCAGCCCTAACGCATGTTTACGTACCGCGCGGCTGTAGGCATTTATTTCTATCATGCGGCCGAGTTACATTACTGTATTATATTATTACCGTGGTCTGGTCAAGTCTAGAAGGTACCTTATTAGTGCTACTGCTACCTAACCTAGTGATTATCGGTTACAAGTGTTACTGTTGAACACGTGTCACGGTTAAGACGCGGACGGGGCGCAGACATATGTCAAATGTAAAGAAGCGTCGTGTCCGCGCCCTGTCTTTTCTATATGTTTTGCGTCACGCACGACGCTTCGATACATTTTGTATGAAAGGGGCGTCCCTTTCATGACATTATGTCTGCGCCCCGTCCGCGTCTTACGTCTTTTCTGTGTGGCCTGCGCTTTAGATTTCGATGTCAGTCGTGTTTTTGTGATTTCCCGTCAATAATTTCTCAGTAGCAGCCCCAAGTCGAGTTTAATGACAGAAATAGCGCTTGCACTTTTGACAAACTGGCAAATTATAATAGTGTTACTGAATTTAGGTAGCATCTATTACATAATAGATGTATAATAATTATTTATGTATCACTACCGTACCTTAAGCCCAATTTAATTTTACGGCTAAATCGATAAACGTCGAAATGAAAAATAAAACATGGCCATGGTAATTTATATTCCCGTTTTTTACATTAAAATTTTTAATTGACACTCTAGTCCAAGAGCAGCATTGCATCTATTGATTTTTTTTTTTCAATTGTCGTTAGAGACAAGTGTACGAGGGTCTTCTGGCGCGTGGCCGAAATCGGAACTAAAACCGCCTTTATACTTTTTCAACAGATCTTACAAAACAAGTTCACAAATATTTACCCATTACCAAGACCAACAGCGGCAGCGCCCCACTACGTTAGTTAGTTGAGTGCCAAAAGATCTTAGTAATACTCAGTCTGTTGATAGTTGTAAGTCAATCATTCGCACATTCATAGTTTTAAGGCGCGTTATAAAATGACAAATGCCTTTGGTCCCAGTTCAGTTGCAAGTCAGTCGAAAGTCAGTCGTTATTTAGCAAATGCCAATACTTTGTTCTTGGATTTGTTGCATCGCCTTTATACCAGGATCGCACGACACGTGAGGGGTAACGAAATAACTACGATAATCGTGGATTTTTTTAAAGCGAGAACAAGCAGCGCCATCTTTCGACTAGTAGGACATGCATGGGCCTTCAGTATAACACTGCCTTCAGCTGTTCAGCGTGACGTTTCATGTTGCTAAAGCGTTAAACAATAATAAGGTAAAATAATGGCATTCGGTACGTTGAATACATTACAAAATTTTCCTCGTTTTGTAACGCCCACCTACTGATAATTTAGTTTTCCTGCATTTCCACAGCTTCACTTCTTTCAGCGTAGAATCTGAATCGCACACATTCCACAGACGCTTCCTTCATAATGTTTATGTGCATCTAGTATTATTTTATCTCGATGAATCAGCAGGTCCATTCAGGAGGTGGATTGGTTTTATTCCACACCTCCACTTACATGTTGTCCTAGTAAATCGGGCTACGAAAGAAGTCACAATATGTCACCGATACGCTGGTGCCGAGCGAGGGAATAAATAGCATGCTATTTTCAACATCTCTCACTCTATTTAATTTAAGCTATTGAAAAGGGACAGAGTAAAATTGACCGATCAGAAATTATAGAGAGGAAGTGCCTACAAGTGTGTACCCGTGTATTGCTTTGCATTTCATGGAAACGCGCATGAATACGCGTTTTCGAGTTTCTTTAGGAACAATTGTACTAGGAACACATAGGCTACGCTGTACTACATGAGTACATGTTTGTATACCGAGAGGCTGCCTGTCAAATGTTCTGAGAAGCCTACTATGACTCATGTTTTCTTAGTAGTCGTTCAATGGAGCAAAGTCAAAACAACGTAACTCCGTCCTTTGACTTTTATTTTGTTGCATGAGTTTTTTAGATTTTACATTATTATTGCACGGTACAAAATAATGAAGCCTCCTGCATAACCATGTTGTCTTAGTACTCATTCAATGAAGTAAAATCAAAACCACGTAAGTCAGTTGGTCCAGCCAGCCAGTGAGTCCTCTATACCGCAAACTCCGGCGCAGCTCTCTTCACCAATCACCAGCCTACGGCGGCGGCGACGCGGCGTGGGCGGGACTTGCCGGCGACAAAATATAAGCCTCCTGTTATAATATGTTCCCTTAGTAATCATGATGAGAGTAAAATCAAAACCTCGTAACTCCGTCTTGCCTGCCTATTTTTACCGGTATATCAGTATGTTTGAGTCCCCTACTGCAATATGTTTTCCTAGTACTCATTCAACGAATTCAAATCGAAACCAGCTGAGCCCATGTGGAGCGGGCGGATTCACGCGCGACCGAAATTATTGACAACTACTAACTAAACCTATATTAATTCTATGTTTTCAAATGCCTATTTGTTTTGAATTGTAAAATAATTCGCAGTGTGATTTTTTTAAAGAAATCAAATAATAATTATATGAATCGGTCCGAATAGACCGCAAGCAAGCATGCATTACAATATTACAACGCCTATGATTTTTAATTTTTTTCCCCGCTCATTTTGCGACTTATGAGCAAAGGAGGCTATAGCGCAGCGGTTAACAGGTAGAGCGCCGTTGTGACTCTTGTGAGTCAGCAGGAGCCGAGACGAATCATGACCTGCTGATATAATATGATAATAAGACATGCGTGCCTATTTGGCATTTACCAATTCTATATACAAGTACTATCGTAGGGGCCAACCAAAGGTTTCCTCTTAAATAAACTGTTTCTTCAGGAAAGTCAGAATAAAATATAATATTCCAGAATGTTTGTGCTTGTTTTGGGAACCATCCCATCACTCTTAGAAAACTAACGCCATCTGTTATCTAATAGCTGTACTAGAATCCGATCTCCGATAAACTCTATGGAAGAAACCCATCGTGTTATGCGAGCCTAGTACAAATTCGTTCAATGAAGCAACATCGATTCTTACTCAATCTAGGTGATCAATATGATTTTAATTCGATTCTTGTTAAAAACACCTGAGTTAATCATTGTTTTGTTTGCAAAAAGGTAAATAATATGTATTTCATTTATTTCAGTCTACATACATTATTTCTTTTAATCTTAATTCATTTATTTTGTCGAGCTAGCTGAGTAGACCCATCACGTAATCTGAGATCAGCTGTAGTTAAACTAAACCCTTGTTAAGTAGTTCGATCGATCAATCGATCAAAATCAATAAAAAAAAGAATGATCAAAAATCATGGCTAACGTGTTCATCAAATTCACAGGGCAGCATAGAACCGAAGAATATTTTCTTAACCCAACCAAAATGCCAACTTTTGGCAGTGAAAAAAAACTCGTTTCAGACTGACTCATTCAAAAATATAGCATATGAGAGTGCAATAAAGGTTATTTTCATTTGGAATTACTTAAAAGGGGAAGGTCACAAACTTGTAAGTGAGTGCCGAGACAGGCGCGCGCGCAACCGGTGGTCTTGCCGCGTCGCACGCAGCTCTTCTTATTTTATGTGCGCCTAGTAACATGCGCACATTTCGCGCAAGAGTGCGGGCTCGTGCGCATCAGATTGGGGCGAAATGCGCGCGCAGCCCGTCAACCCTGCTATTTTGAAACATCAGAAGTTTATCTTGAGGTTAAAACGTTTTGATCTGTATGTTTTAGAGCATAAGGTTTAATTTAAAGTAAAATTGTTCACATGAAATGTTTACAATATGTCAGAGTTGTGGTGGTTGTCTCGATGCGCGTGCGCTTGGCCGCGCTTGCGAGTTGCGCGCATGTCAGTTGAAGCAGGCAACAGGCACGCAGCCCACGGCGACAGCGCAGCGGCGCGATCGGACCGGGCGCGGGCGGGTTGTGATCGACGGGCAATGCTACGGGTCGATTTAATTAATTAAAGTTGCAATTTGTTTCCAAAATTAATTAAACTATCAAAAACTTTAAAATTTAAGATATCATGTTTAGCCGGATGTAATGTAGAACTAAGGAAATATCCAAATTCCAAACGTAATTTTCTAGCTGACTGCGGCGAAGCCCAAAAGGAGGGTGGGTTATGTTTTTTTGACCTATGTATGTATGTCAGTTTCTATGTTCCCTCGTAACTTCTAAACGGATGGACGGATTTGGATAAATTATACGTCGTTAGATTCGTCTTGGTAGCGCGAGTGTCGCTGGCTACATTTAAATAAAAAAATGGCGGATAACGGTTTCAATTTTTTTTTTCTTTTCATACCATCGAGTGGGGTATCAAAATGAAGGGGTTTAAAAGGTGATCACAGAAATATAAACAACTTATACATATTATGTTTAAAAGTTATTCGAAGTGACAGATCGTATAAAAAGGGAGAAAATCGTATCCAGGGCGTCCCACGGCTATGCCACACAGACGGACCTTAAATCCTTACTAATATTATAATGTGAAAGTAAGTTTGTTTGTTACCTTTTCACGCCTAAACCACTGTACCAATCATTCTGAAATTATGCATATACGTCGTCAGGTGTACAGATATGGACATTGGGTACCTTTCATCCCGAAAAAAAGTACTATTCCCGAGGAAAACAACAATAACGTTCTTATGATAGTAGATGGTGCCACGTGTCTTTCGAATCATGATTGAATTATATTATAACAAGCAGAGTAAAACTCATATTTGTAGTCAAATTCTAAATTAACGCGAGCGAAGCCGCGGGCGAAAGCTAGTATTGTATATAGGAAGTTTCACTGAAAGAAGACTTAATTTTGTTTTTTTTTTTAAATAGAACTGCGTTCAAAGATTTTTAAATAATCACTTGCCTAAACCGGGAATCGAACCCGCCAATAATGTGGGAAAAAAAACATGTATTTTATAATAACGGTCGAAAGGGTTAAAAAGGATTATTTTTTCCTCGATAATATACCATCTGAAATAAAAGGAAGACCCATTTTATGTAAAATTTTCTTCAGTAAAATAAATGAAGTATAGACAAACTGAACTAAGACGCACCTATATTTCAAACATTCACCACGCAAAGATAAGCAAATCAAGCCTTTTAAAATAAATAATATTTTTCCTTCCGTATGGTATAGCCGTGGCACGCCCCGTATACTAAAAAAAAAATTAAATCGTCTACGAAATCTTCCAAGTTACTAAACTAAAAAGCTAGAAATAAAAAAGTAGTTGAAAAAACTAAAAAACCCGACTGAAAAAAAAGAAAAGCATAAAACAAGCACATTTTTAATCAAACAAAAGTTGGAAGCAGGCGGGGTGCATTCCATTTTCATAATTTTATATTCAAATGGCTATAAAAACTACTTTTTTTAATGGAATACGCGCGAAAAAGTTTTTTAACCCTTCGTTGCCATAAAGTAAAAAAAAATAAAGGTCACTTTGCCACTTGTAATTTTCTATGCTATGGTAATCTGTTAAAAAAAACAATTAAATTAATTTTAGGCAGTAATTGCATTCGTTGGTTTTTTTATCGTTACTAAATCTTACTTACTCGTAGTTTATCGATTATATATTTTTTTTTAATGTTGAAAGTTTTCCTAGAATCGTTTCTAGGCTTCAATACAAAGTTATTGTTTTTTAAAATTAAAATTGAGTACGAGTACTTGGATGGAAGAAGTAGGGGAAAGCCTTTGCCCAGTAGTAGAATAACAACGGTTAAAAAAAAACCGGCCAAGTGCGTGTTAAACCTACTCACAAGCACAAAGGTTCCGTAGCACCACATACTCATATTTTTACTTTGGGTAAGTTATAATTTTACTTTAGGTAAGTAATAATAATTTCCTATTAGAAAAAATATAAAAATATTTTGAGGACTCATTCATGTTGTTTCATAAGTCATTTGATGATTTACCATACGAAAAAAAAAAAAAAAAATGTTTTTATTGTATTACATTCAACAGCAAAAATAAATTTGTTTTTCATAGTATGTTGTAGTATGAAAAACAAAATTACTGCTGCAGTTTGATGAAAAAGTCCCATATCTCAAAAACTAAATATCAAATCTTATTCAAACCAATTCTCAAAATCAATGACAACAGACAGACAGACATAAAGACGGACAGCCAAAAGTAATCTATAAGGGTCCCGTTTTTTGCCATTTGGCTACGGAACCCTAAAAATGGTTCGAACCAATAGCGATAATAGATACAGTTCTCCACAATATTTAAACTTTTGTTTGATAGGAAACTAAGCTGAACTGGTTGGTATTATTTCACTATACTTACGGCGATACTAGATGGACTATTTTATTGCTGGTTTTATATAAGAAAAAAAAAACACAAAAATGGCAATACCTACATAACACTACCAGCTTTGCCATCATAAGATTATACTAGTCCACTAATTAGATGTCGAGGTCGATAGCTTTGCGCATACAGCACTCTGCAACACTTACCTATTAGTATTAAACTATTTACTACAACGCGCGGTAATAATCTAATTGAATCGCGCCAGACAATAAACACATCCACACCATATGACCATACATATAACAGGTCGGAGTGCAGACGGGGCCAGCGATACAACTCGCGACGGGCCGTTTTATCGCGTTGAAGAGTAGAAGTTATCTATCGAACAATAGCCGCGTGCGTTATCTAGAAGGACGGCTAAGTGCGAGCATTATCGCGGGCGCCCGCGGCCGACGATCGGCCCGATTGTTTTGCGGGCAATTAGCGTCGGGCCCGTCTGAGCGCACGTGCCGCTCCCGGCGCCCGGCCCGCGCCAGTACACCGCGCGCGCTGTCCGCGAGCGGCCGCCCCGGTGGGTCCTTGTCGCTCGGCTCCTCGCACGCCGCGAACTACGCACGGGACGCTGCCCGACGGCACGCATCCAACACTTTTTTTGGTTCGCTATTTTTTTCTTTGCAACCCCTGGACTGACACCTGTTTGATCGACTTAGAACTGTTTACTAACAAAGGCCTATTGGAAATTTTGGACTTTTGAATTTAATTTAATGGACCCATTTCCGGGATAAATAAAAATAAACAAAACTTTGCATCTAATAGAAGAGTTACACTTCGACCTCTTCCAGAAGACCAATCAACGAAAACGAACACCGTTGTAATCAGCAATAGTAAAAGGGCGAGCGATATCCTTCCGCGGTCCGATCGCCGCCCGCCGGGAAAAGTTTTCCTCTGTACAGAGTCCTATAGGTCGATGCGAACTTCGCAGTCAAAAGTTCGCGTTCGCGAAGTTATACGCACGAGTCTCGGGAACTTTTCAGTTCGACAACTTTCCACGAAAACAATTCCCGAACTGTTCCCCAGAACACTTCAAGTTGCGTACTGTCCTAATGGAAAACTGGAAAGAGTACAGAGACGATGTATTGTGACTTTGTGATCAGTTCAAAGATTAATTTTACTGTGATTTACAATTCGGAGCATGAACTCTAAAGTGTAGTGCTAATTAGAACTTATTAAACATGGCAGCAGCAATGATAAGTGACCGGGGACTCCGTAAGAAGTTAACGCAAGAAGCTATTCCGGAGAAAACTCCGCGGAAACCTTCAAAGCGTAAATCAACAGCCGGCAGCTCGAAGGCTGATAAGAAAAATGAGCAAAACAATAACAAAAGGGCGAAAGTACAGACGGGGGATCCGAAATTAGACTTATTCGCGACATATCAGCCGTGGGTCATACAGACGTACGGGGATCTAGCTAAAACCAAGACGATTACTTTGAAGAAGTATGGTCGGATTCTCCGTACGCTCAGAGGTGAAGAATGTAACAGTTCGGACAGTTCTAAATTCCGCTTCTGGGTAAAAGCAAAAGGTTTCCATGTGGGGAAGCCTCCTGGTTACGACGCGAAGCCGGCCGACGGCATCGTGTGCCGATACAGCGTGGGTGACGCCGAAAGGTGTACTGCAGTCGAGGGTCAACAAGACGTTTACAGCGGATCCCAAAATGACCCGCCGCTGTACATTCCGACCCCGCCGGTTAAGGTGAGCGACCCATCATTTTTTAAGGGTTAACAAGGTTATTTAAGGATAGTATGGATTCTACATTTATAGGACATGCCCTTCCCGTATACTATGCTTTATATTAATTTAATTTCACTTGATTGGATTTTTATTAAAACAAAAAACATATAAGACAGGTAATGCAACCTGCCTTATTTTATAATAGAAGCATTTATAAAGTCTTCTCTAAATAGCTGGAATTATAAAATGTATTTGTCTCGCGCGGTTTCAAAGATTGCTACCGCTCCGGCAAGTGGCGCGGCGGCGGCGGGCGGTAAAACTTTTGCTGTTTGATTCATAAACAAGAACAGGTGATTTTAGTTTCTAATATACTAAGGAAACATAAGTTACCAAGATACTTCATCAACTTCATGATGAACTCAACTTTTAGCGGCATTTGTTATGAAAAACGTCCAGAAAATCGTACTTAATCGTGTTTTAAGTTTGAAACCTATTTTAAAATTAGGGATTAAAGGATGATGAATTGATGATGCTTTAATTAGTTAGCGCGTCGCGTTCAAAAGATAGCCAAGACCAAGAGTTACAAAACAAGAATTAAACTGAAGTTTAATTTATTTAATTTTAACTATGGGGTCTAATTTGAGCACAGGCCAAGATTGAAAAGTATTATTGTTTTTATAAGACAGATTTTCTCTATAAATGGAATATATATATTTATAATATATATATAATAAACCTGATTGGAGAAGAGGATAAGAACTTGTATGTACATGTACCTAATTATAGTATGTGAAGTTCCTGGACACAAATTGAACATCGACATTTCGAACGCACATCGTGTGGAAATTGCTGCTGTTATTCATCATAAACAAGAACAGGTGATTTTCGTTTCTAATATACCAAGGTAACATAATCTTGTAAGATACTTCACTGACAATCGCGGCAACGCGATGTTCAAATCAAATCGCTTGCTTGCTTTATTTTGCAGTGAACTTGAAAATAAGTTTGCATGTTACTGAACATGCTATTCTATTTATTATTTACCAACAACTTTGGAGTCATTGACCTATCATCACCATTTGTGATATAAAGATTGATAAGACTAGAAGATGGGGATCATCGATTGGATGAACTTGAAGAAAAGTAGAACAAGCAAGATCAAAGAACAGGTGATCTGTGCCACCTCTGTACTAGGTTCGCATAATTTTGTAAGAGGTGTGATTATAATTAAATGCACAACTCATTGAAGCGACAAGATTATCATGCGGGTTTTCGATGATTACGTGATGTGACGACCCCGCCCCCAAGTCTGGCCTATAGCTGCTGCGAGGTTGGGCTTTTCAATGCAGGTTGTTGGGACCTGTTGGGATTCTTCTATATTTTTTCCCGACTGTGCGACGCAAAGGAGGGTAATGTGTTTATCAGCCTATGTATGTTTGTTCCTTTTTGGCGCTCTAGGGACCAAACGCGTGGGCCGATTTTGATGATTTTAACGTCAATCGATTTGTATTAACCTTGCGGGTGTCACTAAAGAAATGACAGCTATCAACATTTTATATGGCGACAACCAGGCGCCATATTGTGATAAAGAAAAATATGAAAGTCGAAGAACTATGTTAAGTGCGGTATTATTGAATAGGTAATTGAAAATCATCTTTAGGTTTCTCATATTATTTTTCATTTCAAATGACCATTTAGGATCTATAACGCTTTAAAGTTGGTTATTCTAAATTGTATTAAAAAGGAAGGCGGAGCTCGTGGCTAAATAATAACAGCTGCTCGGGCGATCTTTAGGTTAAGCCGTGCTTGCCTAGGTTGGTCTGTGGATGGGTAACCCATTACATACCGAGTTTCCTCCGTGCCTCGGAAAACACGTAAAGCCGTTGGTCCCGGCTGTCATTTGTAGATCTTTGACAGTCGTTAGAGGTAGTCAGTGGCCCAAAAAGTCTGACAACCAGTCTTACCAAGGGGTATCGTATTACCCAGTAGTAACTGGGTTGTGGAGGTCAGATAGGCAGTCGCTCCATGTAAAATACTGGTACTCAGCTGAATCCGGTTAGACTGGAAGCCGACCCCAATATAGTTGGGAAAGGGCTAGGCAGATGATGATTCTAAATTGTATAAAAAAGTGAAAAAAAAAAGGAGCGAGTACTCCGTACTCGCGGTAGTGATAAAAGGGTCACCGGGTTCGATTTGTCGCCTGAACAAAAATAATATGGTTTTCAATCTAACGATAGTTTTGTCAAATGATTTTGTGTAGGTACCTATGTAAATTGTGTTCGTATGTATCACTTGCTTCGGTGAAGGAATACATCGTGAGGAAACCAGCATGCCTGAGAGATATTTCTCGACGGCATGTGAAGCCAAGTCAGAGGCCCATGCGCGGCATAACAACTCAGACACCAGGTTAGGCACTAACCACACAAGAAAGAAGATGTATTCCCTGCAGCGATAGGTAGCGCCTGTTATGTTAGGAGCCATGTTATTGAGGGCGAGCCTTATGTTGCCTTGCCCTTTTCCATCAAATGGGGCACAAGAAATTTAGATGCTAGTCCCCCCCCCCCGCCCCTCCATGGTCAGCAGTCGCGTTTGCAACCAGCTAGACCTACACTGCATCATCATCATCTTCCTGCCCTTGTCGTTACTTGGGGTCGGCGCAACACGTTTTCTTCTTCCATTCTCCCCTGTCAGACGTCACGTCATCATTTACTCCTTTCTCTTTCATATCATTCCTCACACAATCCATCCATCTTTTCTGTGGCCTCCCCTCTGCCTCTCCATCCGACAATTCATGCAGCTGTACTTTTTTTTTTTTTTTTCTTAGCCTCTATTATCGTATGGGCCTTTGCCCTGCAGTTGTACTTTACAAAAAAAAAATATGATTCACAACAACATGTTGTCAAAAGAGCAACATTACATAGAACTCTGATCTCAAACCCAACATCGATCGTAAACTGCGTCTCGTGTGTCACTCGATAATTTACACGGACATTGTTAATTAAGAAGCCAATCAATGGCTTATCGTAAACGAAACGCATGCACAATGGGACCACGTTAATAGATTTTAGATTTTCATGCGGACTTCTAATTAAAATGAAGAAGTATACACTTTGGCTCATGGCTAAATAATAACAGCCGCTCGGATCAATCTTTACGTTAAGTTAGGCAGGATGGGTGACAACATATTACATACGAAACGCTTTAAAAGCGATCGTTACTTGCCTAGGCCTGTGCGTTTGCGGCGAGAGGTTCTCCGTCAAGCTTCCAGGACCACATTCAGTCAGATCTTCGCTATGTAAGTCTTGTACGTTGCCTCTGCCATTCTGACCACCTGATTCAAACAACTGTACCTTGACTCCACAAACTAGGCTTTCATAAAATCATAACGAGTACCATTCGTTATAAGAAGTATTATAGCAGCACAGTTATACGCAACTCCTAGTTTCCCTTGCGCGCCGGGTGTTCAGACGTGCCGGGCGGGCCGCGCTCATTTATTATTAGCGGCCCAGCCTGCCTCATGTTTATTAAAGAGTCAGCTATCCCGCGAGCCTGGTCTCACCTGAACTCACTGCGGCCCAGAGATCCTCGTATTATTAATATTTTGTTCGGATATCTTGTTATTACGAGTTTAAACTAAGTCTAACTTAAACACAATTAAAATAGCATAGAGAAGAGTAAAAACTAGTTAAGTACAATAGGTACCTACCCGACTCCTTGGTATGGAATGATTTTTTCGGTGTTCTAGATTTTAGGTGGAACATCCTCTCTGTCATTTAGTCATGGCTGTGTGACAGCCCTTTTTCAAAAGCCCAATACAGGGTTAAGAAATCGTGGATCAAACGAAACAGGGCGTTAGTTGGGGTTATCAGGGTCATTTTTTGGTAGACATTTTTTTTTCAGTGGGCGTTCTGAAGTTGCAAATAGTTTTTCGTGAGACTTAAAAGATATTGAATAAAGTGCCAATACTCATAAATCATGGTACACACTGTCATAAAAGCACTTTTGTAGTGATGATACTTTTCCTAGAACCAACTAAATACCACTAATTGCCTATTTAGTAAAAAAATTGGTATTTTCTAAAAAAACACTCAAGTAGTCATAACTTTTAAGTACATCAAGTTAGGACTCTGCCTCAGAGATATGTTTTACTGCAAATAACTCCAACTATCGCTCTGTTTCGTTTGATCCTCGATTTTTTACCCACCCTATATAGTATTTTGATAAGTTGGGAAACTTTACTATTGCATTCGAGGCAGAAATAACATCCGAGCCGCAGGCCAGGTTGTAATGGAGCCGAGAACTGCAGTAAGAAATGCCCACGTGTATCAAACGACGTTTTTCAATACAATTTCGAAGAAATAAAATAATAGAACGAAAAGTATTTTGGTCATGAACTATTAAGAAACTATGATTCTATTTGAGTTTTTTTCCGCGCTTTCCTTTTGCCAGGTTGAAGAAGAAGCAAAGGTATGAAGCTGCTAAACAGACTAATATGAAATATTTTTGAATTTAGAACACAAATAATTGTTAATTTTTTCATAAAAGTAAATATTTTTTTTAAATAATCATGTTTATGTTGATATTCTAGTTTATAAACACAATATAAATATTCAAAAAATATATAAAATAATAAAATAAAAATATATAAAATAGAAAAAAATATATATTTATAAGTACCTAAATGATAAATGAAAAAAATCCACGTGTGTGAAATACATTGCATGTTGAACCTAATCGTAGTGTGATAAGAACCAGTTTTCGAGGAAGGATATTGAAAAGTCATTTACAGTATGACCACAATAAGCGTACAGTTCAAAGGAGCGCTGCTTGTCAAGGAAAAATGCATCGATATGTCAAACTTGGTACATTTATTTTAGTTCTCTGTTTTCCCGCGTGCACAGATAAGTTGGTTAATGTGTATGTTCGGGTAGGTATACTATTTGTACAGAGCACGGAGGTACGGTATCCAAAGCCAGTATTCGTAGCTTCAATAGCGAAGGCTAGTCTATGCAAAACCGGTGCGTTGCAGGCTTGTGGGACGTTTCACCTATATCCACACATGACAATACGGACGCGGTGTGAAATTCTAAACAAACGTTCGCATTCAATTTATATTCGCCAGGCGCTCCGGGCGTACGTTTTAGCAAAAACGCCGAGAACAATGGACGTGGACGCGAGTGGCCGCGACCACACATAGGAGGCACCGGCGATAAGTGAGCGATAACAACGATCGATTCGTTTCTGCTTGTTCGACTTGATCGCGTGAACCTCCTGTCGCTTCATGTCGCCTTGATCATTCGTAGCGCTGATCGATCAATTGTCGCGATTGCGATGACATCTTTTTGGGATCAGTCAGTCATGTTCGATGTCTTGTTGAATATTTTACGAATTTCATTTCTCCCCCGACTTAGTCGACGATGAAGAACCATCATCCTATGGCACTCGATAATAGTGAGTAGTCATCGGCGAGAGTCTTTTTTAAATCAGAGGAGTACTTTAAAAGGAGGTACTCATCTGATTACCTCCATATTACCTCCTATATACAAACTTGACATTAGTGCAGATAAAATCGTAGCGATCAATAAGTAGACTACAGTTTTTTTTTTAGTATAGGTAACACTGAAGAATTAGCAAAAAACTGTAATCTTGATGAGAACTGGGAAACTAATGCAGTTTTTCCGTATTTTAGAACGAAATCACAATGCTGTCGGTAAATAAAATGTGTAGGTAGCCAACCAGAAAAATAAGGGGAATTTTCAGAAATCAAGCATGCACTCTTCCTACGCACCGCTCCAACACACGGTACCTATAGACAAAGGTTTTTTTTTCATACCCAACGGAACTGCACAACAAACAATTGATTTACATTTCGTTTCATTTAAGTGCTATAAATGAATAACGAATATGCACAATGAGAAATCGAGAATACACGAGTAAGCATCATTCCACGTTCGCAATAAAAGAAAAATCGCTCATAATTTCAGATTTTCATTCTGTAAATATCAATGTTCAGCGAGTTCAGCAGATTATGAACTTTTGTTGTCTCCAAAACAAAATAAGTAGGTAAGTACTGTAAGTAGGTACTTACTACTTAAAGAGACTTTGTTTTCTGAACACTGCAGATCGCCTTCGGTGGACATTTTCTGCGAGACTGGCTGCGGAGTACGGACATTGGACTTTTGGGAGAAATTACAGTACATTTTCTGTCAAAGTCACCGAGTCCGCAGACCGGTCCGCTCTCCAGACCACTTCTTTAGAAGGTATTTTTAACCGACTTCTAAACGGAACGGACGTATTCGGCCGTCAATTTTCTTATTCGGTGGTAAAAAATTCAATGAAACACACAAAAGTAAAGTAATTTTTCACAATTTGAGTGTTTTTTTAAAGCAAAATAATTTTTTATTTGAATTACAGCCAACAGCAGTAGGTCTCAGTAGTCAGTAGGTAGGTAGGTAGGTAGGTAGTCAGTAGGTCAGCAGTAGGTAGTAGGTGGGTTTTCTATGTGGCCGCATTGGCCACATAGAAAAGAACTGTCTAGCGAAGAGTCGAAATTCAAATGCAGTTCCAAAAAGTTTTTAGCCCAAAAATATAAAAATGGCCGCGCCGCATTGCCAGCATTAATAAAACAAAGCGGTGGTATAATTCATCAGGCAATCGGGGCTTGACACACTTGATTAAAATGAATGCTGGGCAAACCGACCAACTCTGAGCCAACCTCGTTTTTACCTGCCCGGAATTAAACGCTTATTAGTAAGCTGGAATGGGGACCTTTTAAATTCCTATAATTTATGGCTTTCCTAAACCTTTTGCTAATAAGATTAAGCCTATGTCTTCTGTGGCGGTTATTGCTTGATTTCTGTATAGAACTGCAAAAGAAGTATAATAAAAAGAAGTTTCGAATAGTAAAACATGAATATTTTTTTAAATCCGTACTTCATTTACGATATTCCATTTTCGAAAAATCCTCATATCACAGTCACGTAACACGTCGAAAAAAAAGTAAAATAAAAAAAAAACGTCAAGCAATGGCGGACGGAGTCTTCGTTCGCCGTGGTGTGCAGCAATTAAATTATTCCGCATCATAACACCGACGCGGCCGGGGTTGGCTGAGGCACATGCTGCGAATCGCTTACCTATGCTTTATAAAAAAAAAAACGAGAAATGACCATGAGTCCATGGCCTCCTGACGGATTTGTGTTTCGGGGGTTGTGTACACAATGGTTGTGAATGGTGTCAGGTGTGTAATGGCACATTTTTATGGTTCCCTATCCATTTGCATAAAATTGTAAGACCTAATATAACTTGGCATACTTTTGTTTAACCTAATTATATTTTCGCATAACATTATTTACGCATAACAGTTTACTCATAATTTTTTTAAGCATAATTACTCTAATCATAATAATGATTAAGCATAACATTCTAAAGCATACATTTATTTACGCATAATGATATTAAAACATATTTCTATAGGCATAACAAAACGCAAAATAATAATTAACTCCCTAAAATTTATTTCCCTGTAAGAAGCAAGCAAACAAGAATACACCATGCACAGCATGCTGATGCAAGCAAGCATGCAGCATGCAAGCGAGTATGCAGCATGCAAGCAAGCATACAGCATGCAAGCAAGCATGCAGCATGCAAGCAAGCATGCAGCATGCAAGCGAGTATGCAGCATGCAAGCAAGCATACAGCAAGCAAGCATGCAGCATGCAAGCAAGTATGCAGCATGCAAGCGAGCATGCAACATGCAACAGGCATGGTTTCTGTCACGGCTCCGGCGCTGCGGGGCTCCAGCGGTCCCACGCGAGCTTATCGTCGCAGATGTGTTTTACGCTCACCACCGCAGCTTCGGCTTGCTGGCCGGCTAAGCCGGCCAGCCTCAGCCGCGGCGGCGAGCGTTAAAACCACCTGCTCCTCAGCTCACGGGCCCCCTCGCCCCTTCGCGCCTACGCGGGCTTAAATTACACTCTAGGGGTAGGGCAGACAAGACTACGTGGAGTTGGTTTTGCAGCGTTTCGATTCTGTCACTAACTTTTGTAGCACAACATATTGAATTTTTAAGACAATTTTTAATTTTAATTACGCTAATAGTCAGTATACTTAGTAACATTTTGTGAATGCAATTTTTGCCAATACAAATTAGTCTACAAGATAATTATGCCAACATAAACTGTATGCCAAAAAAAAAATATAGCAAAGTATTATTATGCCAAAACAAATTAGTCTACAAGATAATTATGCCAAAATAAACAGTATGCCAAAAAAAAATGGCAAAGTATTATTATGGTAAAAAAAATTATACCAAAACAGTTATGCCAAAGTATATTAGGAAAAAACACATTATGCAAAAAGAAGGGATCCCCATTTTTATTACGAACGCTTTTGTACTAACGTTTTTGGTAAACTGATCGTTCCTAAAGAATTTTATCAAATTTTACTGTTTCTGCTACTTCAAACCTAAAGAGTTTCCTGCTTTAAAATACTTTCTGAGATAGCATAAATCATAAATATATTATTTTGGCTCGGTGCTTGAATGACATTGTTAAGAGGGTGCTGTTGCTAAACATTTGTAAAATAATTGACAGTGAAAATGGTATTTAAAAAAACCAGACAGTGGCTTTCTTTCAATTAAGGCCACGCGCCGAAAAGTCCTTGTGCAGCTATATTCATGACATGGTGGGAACTTGAAGACTCTTTTACTCATAATTATACTCCAGAACAAAAACACTGTCAGTTTTACCAACTCAACAACAAGAAACTTCTCACTCAGTATTAGCTGCTCCTTCCAAATTCAAATGCAGATGCGACCTCCTTGCAGTCTGCATTTTGAAACAAATGCCGTCTCTGACCACTTACTTGAAATAGGTGGTTAGTACCTCTGTACCCCTTCTGTATCCCTAGTACTTCTTATGTAGGTACTCTATTTTCCCCACAAGGGACTAGTACAGAAAATACGAAAATACACTGCAGAGCCAAATAAGCGAAACAGTACTACAGCCTTCATCTGAAAATTACGTCAGTGAAAACTAGTTTTGTGTTCTAGAAACTTCTGGAACAACTGACCAACTCTAGTTATGAGGTGATCATAGAACGAAGTTAGGGAGGGTGTCGGATGCTCCTGATGCTGCAATTCACGTCTTAATTGGTGCACTGCATGGCAGTATGTGTACAACTTTTAAGCTGACGCGGACGTAAAATATGTTTGAAGTTGTTTGTTGAGGGGATGGGGGGAGTAGGATACAGAAAAGCAGAATATTTTTATAATCTATGGTTTCTGCAAGGACTTCAAAACGACAAAAGATGAACTTCAATGTTTCCGGACAACTTGAAAATGAGCATGTGGTATAAAATAATAATCGTTAAGGAACACTTAATCAGTCTAAATTATTTTATACCTTGTAATAATTTTAAAAGGTCCATAATCGTTATCACAGTAGCGCTTGCGTCTCATTTCGCCACGCATTGAGCTACGGTAATTGGTGCTACGCTAGTACGCTACAGTTGTAGCGCTTACTTTATGCCAGTATTGCCAGTACGCCTACGCCTACGAGCTATGATTGCGAGGTGACCATGCAATCGACAATCTCAAAATGTATGGGGAAGCTTTCTTTTTGTGATTATTCCAAGTATTTACTTTTTTTTTTCACTTTATCTGTCAAAAAAGCCATAGGTAATCGTATTTGTCTAGAATAAAATTGATACCAGATAACGACACAACGACAGTTGCATTTTCAACCCTAGCACGCTCGGAATTGAAGTTATATTCCAACAATGCAATATTTAGGCATTAATTTTGATTTGGCTTAGTCAAAACGGGCATAAGTCTTGAATCCATACAATAAAAGACCCTTAACCATGGCTGCCATTCTTACATAAATCGCTCCATCAATCCCCTTTCAAACTAATATTAACATTACACCACAAAATATCCACCAATTACAGACCGGACCGGATCGCACTACGGCACGTGGCCAACAAAGGGTCATCACAAGCCCTGCCATTGTAAGAATGACCCTACGAAACGCACTCAATAAGTGCGCTAACCCCCTTAACTGAGAACCGGTTATTTAAGAACCTTTTCAACATTGTGCATTGCAATTAATAAGTTTACTGAAAGCACAAGCTGGGTAAGACAAAATACCCTAGGTTGGTCTGTGGATGGGTGACCTCCCATTACATACCGAGTTTCCTCCATGCCTCGGAAAGCACGTAAAGCCGTTGGTCCCGGCTGGCATTTGTAGATCTTTGACAATCGTTACAGGTAGTCACTGGCCCAAAAAGTTTGACAACCCCCCATAGTTGGGAAAAGGCTAGGCAAATGATGAATTGAAATAATTTAACCCCTAATTTACAAATGCACCCTTTAGAAATATATGTTTAAGTCAGTGCGTCAAAACTCAATGCGTGGTTAATTTTAAACATGATCCGCAATCGTTCAAGGTAAGTCAAGCCGTTCTACTTTTAATCGGTTCGGCAATGGTACATACGAATCTCATTGAGTCAAGAGTCAAGAGCTGATAAAACGACACTTCTTCAGTTATCATCATCTCCTAGAGCCTTTTCCCAGCTATGTTGGAGTCGGCTTCCAGTCTAACTGGATGCAGTTGAATACCAGTATTTACATGAAGCGACTGCCTGTCTGACCTCCATAGCCCAGTTAGTACTGGGTAATACGACACCCCTTGCTAACAGTCATCTCACACGATATGCAACAACTTTGATCCCGTTAACTCTCACCCACACAATCTCCCAGAATTTCGGACACCGCTGCACAAAACTGAAACCCTGGTCAAGAACCGAGAACTGTATAATCCGGCCGACCCGGACCATTGTAAAAATTACGCCATAAATCCGGAGCGAGCGCCGACGACGGCCCGCCGCGGCCCGCCTCGTAAATTATACACAGGGCTGGCCCACGGTCTGTAGATATGGAATACCTATATTGTAGTAGCTAGGTTTTGTATAGGGGTTTGTGTAGTGTTTCATGGTTTCTTTTAAGGCGTGGCTATAGTCGGAAAAAAGCTGCCATTTTGCTTTTTCTAACTATAAACTCGAAACGATTAAACTATTTATTTGTCGGCCGTCCAAAATTGCGGTGGATTGAAGAAATGGTCAAAATCCTGGGAAACACTTGTATGAGGGACGCACAGAATCCAGAAGTATTTCAGAAGAAAGGGGAGGTCTATACCACAACCATAGACCAGGTATTTTTGAATTGACAAAGTAGGTTTCATTTATGCAAAAAGATGAAGATACAGTCCCAGTCACAAGGCATAATAACTGTGAAAGAACTGTAGTTCCCCATTATTTTAAAGCGCAGGATCTCTATAGAGAATGGGCAAGAAATCCATGGACACTTTAACAAAAATCAACACAATTTCCAGTTTCACAAATATACAATGTCGCCCATGCGCATGTGACCGCCCGTAATTTTCGGAATATTCATGAAGAAATGTCGAAAATAAACTTCAAAAGGGGTCTATCTTTAACATTTTTCATGTTATTTAATTTTTATTTTTTTAAGTAGAGTTTGTAGATTTACTTTCTATTTTTTGACACATCTCCGAAGTTTATGAGTCGATTTGGATTCTGTTTATTATTTCTAAAAGCTTATGAGTTATTTTAACAGGTTAAATAAATATAATTAGTTAAATAATACGAAAAAAAAACGGAATCGAAGTCTTTTTTTCGGCTGATCCCTGCTGTCATTTGTAGATCTTTCACAGACGTTACAGGTAGTCGGTGGCCCGACAGTCTGACAACCAGTCTTACTAAGCTAAGGGGTACCGTATTACCCAGTACTACCTGGGTTGTGGAGGTCAGATAGGCAGTCGCTCCATATAAAATACTGGTATGCTGCAGCTGCATACGGTCCGACCTCAATAAATTTGAGAAAAGGCTAGCCAGATGATGAATGAATTGGCGAGGTCATCAAATCAACTTTGTACATTCTATTGTGACTAGTTTTTCTTTTTCACTTCAACCTTATACGCTCTGATTCCATCAAGTTAAATTGTTTAACAGTTGTTTTTTGGATGGGAAATCATCAAATAAACCCCCCTTGGGCGGAGTGGGATGGAGTGTCAGGCTTTTACTGACTAAAACCCATCCCTGTTCCTTCTTTGCCCTTTGTGTCGCGGTATCTCTTTCGAACAGTCCCGCAGCCCCGGCAGGCATCGGCCCTTGCGGGCCCCTTCCTTTTGCTGACATCTCTTTGAGGCGCGCGTGGAACACGAACGCGCCGTCGACACGGCCTGTCGTCATAAGACGGACGGACGGTGAGCTAGCCCATTACTCCACAGGCCCGAAACAGTTGATCCTCACAAGGCATTAAACCACTCATACCCAACTACACAACATCCATGACCCACGACAGTTCCCGGGACTTTAGCCTAATCTAAACATAGTGTTACCTCTCCGAAACTACAGCAGATAAATCAATTTGTCGGATGTAACAACCCTAGACGAAGGCGCGAGGTGGCGTCGGGTGCGACTTCACAAAGGCGCGCCGAAAATATATATATAGCGATAGATAGTGCTGTTCCTAGTGTTTGTTACGTGTTGACTGGTACGGGGTAGGCAGGAAGCCTGGTGGGCTGAGGCTTGTTATACTCGTAGCTTAGTTATGAAGGGATTTTTGAAATGGATGTAGGAAGACTATTGCGAAAGATTTTTTTGGACGAACTAGCACTTTGCCCGCGACTTCGTCCGCGTGGGTTACGTACTTTCCTCTAAAAAATTCGATTCCCTCTTTTCACCCCCTTAAAGGTTAAATTTCCAAAAACCCCTTCTTAGTGCTCCCCTACATTATAATAGGAAGCCGTGTATAAAATTTCACATTCCTAGCCCCAGTAGTTTCGGCTGTACGTTGATATGTCAGTCAGTCAGTTCTCCTTTTATATATATAGATATATATAATATATAATAATATATAGAAGATTGTTCTTCGGATGCTTTCGCGCGGGACCTTGCGTTGTGTCCTTTCGTCCGCCCACCTGATGGGCTGTCTGCCTCATTACCAATACGGTCCGCAGCTTTTAGTCTCTTTCTTCACATTATTCATTTAGGTAATGTGGTTTTTGGTGACTATGGTTTTGATCTAGCTTGTAGGTAGCCGTGAGCGCCCGGGTCCGGCAATGATTTATAAGTTTCTCCATAGTAGCTTGGTCTGAATTTGTGTCCAGTTTTTTGTTTAGTTTGTGAGGGATACACAAATATATGGGAATTAATCATAACTGGCGAATTAGGGTATACTATCGATACCGCTAAGGCGCTAACCCTCGGAGACAATCTGGCGTGGCATGTCTATGTTTTTTTGTTGAGTACTAGAATAGTTTATTTTTTACACACCAGTACCTTCATCATTCCATCTATTCAGTTGCCCAACCACTAACCAGAACTCCTTCAAAATTTCGAAGCTCGATGTACGCAAATAGTGATCATGAATGATTAACGTACCCCTAATTTCTATCAATGATTCAGTCATTTCAATTTAATAGTGTTGCTATGCTACAGACTACGCGGGGTTAGATCCAGTACAGGAGACGTTTGGATCGATTGGCAATTTTAACTTCATTAGGCTTCTTTAGCTTCAAGGAGTCCTGTTCAGGCTGTTTCTTTATTTGCAGTGCGGTTAGTGCCTAATTATTAGGCTTATTTACCATCATCATTCTCCTGCCCTTATTCCAATTTATTTGGGGTCGGTGCAGCATGTCTTCTTCGTCCATACTTCTTCATTACTCGTCACGTCATTAGACGAACCTCCTTTCGAGCCATATCATCCTTCACACAGCCCATCTGTCGTTCCTATGGCGGATAATGCTTATTTTATAATTGCTAAGCAGGTTAGGAAACAACAAATGAATGTGCTTATTTAATTTATAACTTTTTTTACATTTCTAAATTGAGAATTCGAATTTCGGATAGAAAGACCAAAAAAACGCACAAAATCTAGTCGCAAAAAAGTTTCATGTCAAAAATCTAGCGGCAAAAATAATTGTTCTCATTTCAAAATATTTTATCTGCAGCCAGTTTCTACACTCTATGCGGAATAACTTTCGTTGCGGTTTAAAACTCTTGATTTTGTAATCCTACAGGTGGAATCTACCATCGTACTTACTATGTCGGCACAAATTATTTGAAAATAGATCATGCAACGGTAGAAAAATAAACCAGTCAGTATATTGATGGCTGGTTGACCGGATGCAACGAGAGTCCGGCCCGGATATCCTATCTACCAAATAAATTGTGTTGAAAATGTCTAGTTTCTATAAGGACTAAAATTTATACTTTTGGCAGTGTTCGTATTTTTTATCGGGCTTGGTGTTCACAACTCCACGTCCGAAGCGCGTATTTTGCGTGTTTTTGGAATACGACTTTATCATCCCCTACCAGGGCAGCAGAAGTAGCTAGAATATCTCTCCCGCAAACTCCCGAGACGCAAAAAGAGTTGCAAGTAAGAAGTAGCTGCAGCTCATAACGCGGACTTAATGTAACTTATTTGTGTTTACTTTTAGTACTGCGCTAGTCTTTATCCGACTACATAACTTTACACACTGATGTTGGGTTTTGAAAATCTGAAAAATATTATTAGAATAAGTAGTTTTTTTTCCTTTTTTCGTCACTTCACAAACACACACAGTCACACATACACAAACTCGTACCTACAACTGAAACAACTATCACTAGACTGTACTTTTCCAATATTTGTCCCTTTCGGGAATCAAATTCACGAAAGTCCAATCACTCAATCACTACCCGTGTCGCCGTTTTGCTACTTGAAAAATTTCAATACGTTATCTGTAGTGATGTCCTATTTTCGGAACACAGTAAAATTACTCGTTACCCCTAAGTTTGGAACTCTAAAATGTGTGTAGTTCTACGGACTATCCTTTAAAATACAGCGCGGGCTCATTATAATTCTCTTGGTAGGGTAGTACGGTAACTATGGCAGTTTTGCACGTTTTCATTATCGCCCCTCGACATTATCGCGACCATACTTATCCTTTTACACTTTAACTATACTAGTGATAATTTATATTCTCTCGTATCTATTGTCCGCTCATAAATAGGGATGCGAAATTCAAGATCCGATTTTTATCGATATCGACGATAATATCCGCATTTTATACTTTTTAATTTATTTTTACTTGAATGTTCGCAAAATTAAATGGTTATGGAAAGTTACACAGGGTGTAAAACAAAGGTGTCCCATATTTAAATGAGCCTCATGCGGCGTTTATTTAAATTAAACACCAAACAAACAGATATCGTGAAAATATCCTTTTAATTATTCAAACGGCAACTCCATGATAATTCAGTTCTCTATCAGCAGCCCGCACGCAACAGTCGCACGACATATTTTTACCTTTTTTTGTTCCGGAAAATGCAAAAAGGACACGCATGACGCATGGACGCGCGACAAAAAGTTGCGGCGCATTCGCATTGCGGGCGTACGTCTGGCGGCAGAGTACCAGGATCGCAGCGGCGCGAGGAGATAAGTAATTCTGTGCTCGGTCGGGGGCCGGGCGGGCGGTCGGGGGGAGGGGGTAAATGCCCGCGCGGCGGCGGCGGGTAATTGGTTCGCGCCGCCCGAGGCGAGCCCGTAGTATCGCGCTTTAGCGACGGGCGCCCTCCGGTGTCGGGCGCGCATTATACGCCGGTGGAGTCGAATTAGGTGTAGATTTTTTTGGTTGTTTTATTTTACTTTATTTTGTGTGCCGGTTCTGGTTGTAGGATATTTAAATTAGGATGGATGTTGGATTTGCTATGTTATGTTTATTTTAGACACGGTTGTAGCGTATAATTCTGTATAATATCAAATATTGTATCATTATGAGCCACGCAAAGAGCTGATTACTATTTAATTTATTTGTCAGTTTCTCTTTGCTTATCGCAGTGGTACTTCTTACATCATTAAACAGGTGGCATACCTATAAGGCTTCTAACTTAAACCTAGTAAATTGAATTACACAAACCATTTATTTTGGCTAATGGCCAGTCATTAATATCGTTCATATTATGATTCATCAAAATAAATGATTTGTTATAGATATTATAAAACCAACATAATTATGGACTTGTACAAAAATGCCCATTCAAATTAAAAAAATACAGAAGCAATATTTGTTAATAAGCACATGAAATTAGGCCCTGATCAGCGGAAAGATTTCTCCAACAAAATAATTATTCTCGTAACAAAACTTGTCGACTCCACTCCACTCCAGGCGGCTGTTTGTCATGCTACCGCGGAGTTATAGCTATGTCATGTGGCCACCGGCGCGCCACTTTATACATCCGACCGACGGCGCTACCGCCCGCCACGAGCGCGCACACCTCCTGCCAACACATGTATACCTAGTACTTTAGCTATCGAGTGCTATGTCGGCACCTACTCTCTCCACTGAAAAGTTAACGTTTTGCGCCAAAGTTCCCCTTATTACACTGTTAGAGGTTCTCACGTCGTATATTTTATTACGATTGAGATATAACTTGAATATTGAGTGAGATTGACGTAAATGTGGGAGCAGAGTCAGATTTGAGCAATAGAAACGTCTCAACCGAATTTGGAACTAAAACTTTTTGGCAAAGAGGAATACGATCAACTGATGATGATGGCAAATTATCCTCAAAAAGTGCAAAAAATGATGAATTCTATTGAATTCATCATTTTTTGCCAGACAATTTACAGGACATAATGCCTTTATCAGCCACGGGGCGAATGCCAGAGAGAAAGGGGGAAAACTGTGGAAACAGTATCTTAAGTAGTTTGAAAAGTTTTCGACTCCGATCCGGCTGAATAAAGTTGAATCTTTTAGCTAATCTTTAACACGCTTGTGCGATAATCCGGGATTAAAAGAGGATAAGGAGGTATCAGCTGGTTATTATTAATATTTTAATAAGACATTGTAATTAGTAGTCTTGGGGGTGAGGTAGTTGGGCTTCATGCATTTGAAAACAATTAAGGACAAGGAGAGAGCTTTGATTATGCTTTGTTATCTCTTAGGTTAGGTGTACTAGTTCATGTTTCCTTACATTACTTTATAAATCGGTTGCACCCTCAAATCTGGTGCAAAACAATGTAATCCGGTTGGAAAGCAATATATTATAAGTAATGTCAACAGACTACTGGGTACCCGGTTGGATTGACTCGTATGTGTGTAGCATGGTGCACATATGGACCAATTCCATATTTTCGCTTCAGTGTTAATGCAGTACAATTCATTGCAGCCAGAAAGTTTTGAGTATTCACGTGAAAATAACAAATGAAACGTTACTGTAACATCAAGTAAACGTACATGAGTCCCATGTGAGTCTTGCTCGCATACCGACCGGCCGAAACGAGCTACTGACGGATTTACTGTTCCTGGGATTTCTGTAAATCTTTGACGTGCCGACGTCGACTGCTGCAGTGAAATCAGAAATGATAATAATTTCCTTGAAACTAGTTGGAATAGGTTCTTCTTGTTGACTTTCATTCTTGGAGTGTCTGATGGATTTGTAGAATCATTGAGGAGTTCTGTCTGGGAAGTGCAACAATTTTTCCACGAAGCACCATTGCTGTGATCCATTCAAAGCTAGAAGTCGGTTTGAAGGCTTTACAGTTCCATAATATTTTTTAACGAACTGGTAACGCATACTAGGGAAGGACGAAAGCATACGATAAATGTGTGGAACCATCATAATTTTAAGACATTATTGTACCATATTTCATGCATTACTTACGCACAGTGAATAACACACCAAATCTAATAAAATTCAAAAAAATGAAACAAAATCCGTCATGCGTAAGCCCGCATCCGTCCAAGTTTCCCCGGTTTCATTCTAGTTTCGTCCACAAAATTCCCGGACGTACTCCGAACTTCCGGGTGGGCCCTTTTAAAAAGCCATGGTACTCCCACGAAACCCTTGACCCTCACTTGAACGCGAGACAAAAAAAACGAGATTTTCCTACCAGGACTCCATAAGAGCTCAAAGTTTTCACGTTCATGAATCACGTGACATACCAGTCCATAGGGATTAATCCCATGATAATAGCTGATTTTAGATTGAAAAGCTACACTAAATTTATCTTGTAACCGTCTTACGATAAACTATGAGAAGCACTGGTGGCCACGGCGTAAACATAAACCATGTTATGATGCCGTAAATCAGAACATTATGTGTGCAGAGCGCACCTTAGTTTTTAATACTACCATCAAAGGCATAGGAGTTGTAGTTCGCTTAAATCAAGCGGAAGGCTGGAGTATAAAGTCTATAAAGCGCTTTTATTTCTGGAGTGTAGGTACGCTTTTAAAACTTTTTTTTTTGCTGAGTAAGTTGCTTAAAGCTTTGTACTATGTTGACTCCGCCCCCACCTCATGTTAAGATAATATGACTGTTGCTAAGTTTCGCAGAAAGGACCAAATCTTTGATAGTTAAAACCCAGACATCATAGATAAATGAGTGAGTACTTTTTTTAAACTAGGTTCTTTTTTGCGCCTTGATACCTCGTCACTTTAAGCAGCATCTACATTTGAACACAAATTTTAAATTTTTTGAACGAAAACATTCTTATTATAATTCGAACTCCGTAGGGAAGGCCCTTTTCGGTCATTAGTCGCCGGTCGCCGCCTGGTTCGCACGGGCTTGGCGCGGTTAAAGTAGGGTTGCCCGTTTTAATGGCACTGTTACTTTATTTTTTTACGTTTTTTAGCCCGTGCTGCCACAATGTTGGAACTTGGAACAAGGCTTGGTATCTGTAAATAAAATTCGATAGAGAGAATTCTAAAGGATATTTCCGACTCAAATTAATTACTATGCACGAGCGATTAATTTGTTAGGTTTCGTGAATTCGTGCGAAACTGACTAGTCGTTGTTTATCCTACTCATTTCTCAATGCAAGAGCTTTACTTATACAATAAATTCGATTTTATTGCTCGTCTTCCTTGGGTCTATTGTGATGATTATACGAAAGCTCATCATCATTTCCACAAAATGTTTTCTCTTCAAACCAGCTCCTTAACTGTTATCGTGCGCGCAAAGGCGTGACGGAAGACATATCATAAATACTTCACTTTCAGACAAGATCGATCAATTCCATCTAAAGACTTTCTGTTTAGAAAAAGACATAAAAACGGCAAAAAAATTAAAACACTATGATATAAAATGAATAAATTCAAAATTGTCTAGTGGTGGTAGCCCTTCGGGACGGTCGGGCGCTGTCGGGAGCGGTCGTGGCTGCGCGACGGGGCGCATAAAATACGCCGCGCGATGTCGTCGGCTACACTACACGATGTGTCACGGATACACGACCCGAGTAGAGATGTGGTGAAGGTCGGATATTGTCGATATCGATAAAATGATTTTTTTTTCGGATATTTTATTCATGTCTCTAATGCGTTCTAAAACGATGAATAAATTAGATCAAACGATGAATACGATAAATACGTAACGCAAACGAAATTTTCAAATAAACTCTATGTCCAATTTCGTGAAATCACTTAATTAACGTAGGTAAAAAAAACTAGCCAAACCGCTCAACCAACCATCTTCATCATCGTCACAGACATAAACAGCATACATAACACCATCTTAACACCTAAAAACTGAACTCAACATCGACAAAAAAGAGACTTGGCACAAGCCCTACGGCTCGGTGCCCTCGCATGCAATCAGTCGGGGCGAGCCGCGGCGACGCCACTCAGCGCGCCTCGTAAACGTTATCGGGTACATCGTAAAAACGCTACGTAAAATGGCGAACGTGCCGCCAACCGGCCCGCACACGTTCTATATTTGAATTCGAACGTTGGAACTATAGAATGTGTTTGAAAATTGAAGCGAATTTTTAAGATGAGCTTAGCGAAGTGATATTGCACGTTAAAGTTTGGAATTTTAAAAGGAAATAAATATTATTTTGTTCTTGCAAAAATTATAGAGCTGAATTAAAGATTTCTGACCACTTAATATTTAGAAAAGGCAATAATAGACACTAGCCTACCGTATACTAAAACAGTATTTACTGTAATTAGCCGTTGCAGCACTGGTTTTGAGATAGGACCTAATTAAGCCTTATAATTTATACGTTTTAAATAATAAACTAGCTTATGCCCGCGGCTTCGCCCGCGTGGAGTTCGGGAATTGGCCACGGGATCTTACTATATTAGTTCATAGTAATATCAATTAAATTACATTTGTATATGAAATTTTGATACCTTGGTTTGAGATTGGACATCGGTGACAACAATCAAATGATTAATTAGGAATCTACTTATAGACATAATATTTAATATCAATGTCGCGTATCACGAGCCAACGTGAAAATCGATGGAATATACCATATTTACAGACACGTCTACCTCAGAAAAATCCTACCTAAGTACTTACTAATAGGTAAATACTGAATTTTAAATTGGGGGATGATTTTAGAAAAACTGTGGTACACGTATCTCATAATTTTATTTGAAGAGTACCTATGTACTTACACAAATTTTCGAGTCAATCGACTGCGAGAATAAAAAGTTTCACAGAAAATTCAACACCCCATTTCACCCTCTTAGGGGTGGAATTTCGAAAAACCCTTTCTTAGTAGATAGCTACTCTTCACAAAGAGTACACCGTCCAAATTAAAGGTCTCTAGGACCAGCGGTTTGGGCTGTGCGTTGATATATCAGTCAGTCAGGACTTTGAATATAACTATATATATATATGAATAGAACTAATATTATAAAGAGGAAAGATTTGTATTTTTGTGTGTGTGTGTGTGTGTGTATGTTTGTAATGAATAAACTCAAAAACTACTGTGCCGATTTCAACATTTTTCACCATTATAAAGCTACATTATCCCTGAGTAATATAGGCTATTATTTTATCCCAAAATGTTTAAAAATAAATGTCCACCCGTGCAAAGCCGGGACGGGCCGCTAGTAGTTTATATTTTGATAGGAAATTATGAGGATGTAGTCTGAATTCGTTAAAATAATCATAATCCTAGGCAGATAGGCCTGCTCACTGGCTTATATTTTATCTCGGCGTCAGTTTTACTCGTATAATTTGTACCGATACATGAAACAAAAAATATATCATATCTTCATAGTCAAAAACAAAAGGTTATGCAGAAATTAAAGTTTTACACGGATCAATACTAAACACTCTTTAGCAAAACAAAATGAAACGAAATAGTATTTTTTATTTTTTATTTTTTTTGTACTCTATCACAATGCTGTCCTATTTGACCCTAAGGTTGACTGGTAGAGAATGCCTTCTGGCATTAAGTACGCCTATGTACCACTTTTGTATAATAATAATAATAATACCAGCCTGTTACTGTCCCACTGCTGGGCAAAGGCCTCTTCTCATACAGAGAAGGAACTTTTGTACATGAAGTTTAAATAAATAAAACAGCAACTTTAAAATTTCTAACTTGGACGTTCCCTTCGAAGTAAGCCTCCATCTGCAAGACGAAATACAGCACTAAATCATGCAACTTTTAGAGATCCCTTGGATCCGAGACGTGGCGGAGGGGCCCGCAGGCAAATTCACACCCCAATTAGTGTTTGATCGAACTTGCGCGAGTAGGCTACGCTTGGACCCTCGGTATAAGATGTAGAGATGACTAGAAATGGCTCCTTTTATATATTTTTTTGTTGTTGAACTCAATGTTTTCGATCAATTTACGAATTATAGTTTCACAGGGTTCCAAATTTGGGGTTTTACATACTTGTATCATAACAAAACTTACTTGGTAAAAATAGGAAGGAAACGAACCTAAGAAACAAAAAATTACGTCTTGCCGTTATTTAATTTTACTTAGAAAATAAATTAAGTATGTTAATAAACATATTATTGTTATCTAAGAAATCTCACAAGTCCCGAAGAAATGTGAAAACTATACAATATAGCTTTGCTTTATTTCGATGGTGCCACCCACACACCACACACTACACAACACCCAAATATCCGACCATCAGACAGATAAAATGTCAAACCCTATCCATAACCCCTTAAACGGCGCATTGTTGTCTCCAAACAATAAGTTGAGACATCGAGACTCCGCCGAGACGATCTCGATTTCAAGTCGGGATCCGTTGCGGTAAACGAAATAACTGTACAACTGCAGTTCCAGTCACAGTTTCTTAGCCTCATTTAGTCGCTTTAAAGCTTTTTATTAGTGAAACCTGTATTTTTAGACCTTAAATTCGTTTATGACTTCAGTCGGGTTGCAAAGGAGTATTTACGGTTGTTCTGACACCGCCTAGTTGCTTTTTCATAAACTGGCTTGTGCCCGCGAATTCAGTAGCGTTATAGTCGAAAATTATCCTACTGGAACGTTTTAAATACAGGGTGTAAACGGGCCCTTCACTAAGCCGTCAACCAAGCATTCTGTACATCAACCTAAGTCACCCTTCGCAAAAATTATTGCTGCGAAACGACTTTTTTTTTTGGGGTGAAAAATCACGTTTTACGGTTAAACTCAATGTAACTCATTCAAAACTTGGTGCTGATGGATGCTTTGAGTAGTAAACGGGTCATGGAGGTAATTAAAGTAAATTTAAAACCTTAAAAAATAGTATTTTTTTTAAACTTGTGAAAAAATTGGAACTTTGACCTCCAATATCTCCGTAACTAGAAGGTTCCCTCCCAGGTATGGTCCAGAACAAAAAAATGATTGCAATAGCGGGGAGAACAAGTGCCTTTCGGCTTCGTTAAGGGTCTTTTTACACCCTTTATAGCCCATGACACTCGGGGATAACGTAGCTTCCCATTAGTGGAAGAATTTATTTTTTTGGAATCCAATCAATAGTTCCGAAGATTCTTATATCAAAACTCAACAAATATTATGACGTGAAGAAATAAAAATGTCAATACAATGTCACATCCAGTACCTCTACAATCGGCATCTACCAATCTAGGGGCGCCTATTCCCGGGACGGGGCGGTCCCGGCGGCGTTTAATTCCATTCCCGATCCCCTTCCCGGGTCGCCGCCAGCTTAATGAGATATTACAACTGTAAAATTATGTCCTCACCTGAACTGTACTCCTAGTACAATTTGTTCGACAAATCAATAGGATTAAGGGGTATTTTGGTACTTAATCTCGGTTAAATGGGTATAGGCAGACCGAAATGGAATCATTCAGCTGGGCTATGTTAGAAACAATAAAAATAAATATACAATATTTTTATCCGACTAAACCACTGTCGAACACTGTCGGATGTCGGAGGTAAACATTAAAAAAACTTTTGAAATATCGATATCTACTGTTTATTCTGTAAAATCAAATACATTTTTTAACGAAGATCGCATCTTGGCCACTTAAATGCCAAAAAAAAAAAAGAGCACTTGAAAGTCTATTTAGTCTATACTACCTAAAAGTTGCCGAAAAACATTTGTGGAAATCCACTTTGCTAACTGTTGAACTGGCAACTTTATTTTAAAGAAAGTTTTACATTGTGTCGAAGTTATGAAGTAAAATTGAAAATAGTGTCAGAAGCTTGGAATTTAAACAATAAGCCATTTGATCGTTTCTTTTGTCAATAAGAAGGCCCAAGTTCAACTGAAGATTTTTTTTTGTGAAGCGCTAGAGAAATAATGTCATGTAAAACTTTACTTTTCTTTTATCGGTTACATTAAAGAGAGTGTGCTTTGGAATTATATAATTTAATTCCCCCATCCCCATTTCATCATCCAACGACCAGATACGTCGAAGAATCACCGTTATATGTTTGCAGTTCCACGGACCCGAACAAAGAGTTATGCTTCCACATTTATTGTGCGAACCATTTATGCATTTATTGTCTGTGGAATACACTGCCGGCTTCTTTGTTCCCCGAACATTACAATCTGAAACTCTTCGAAGTTCGAGTGAATAGGTTTCTTCTAGGCAAGCGTGCTCCACCCTAGGCCGCATCATCGCTTCACATAAGGCGCGAATACACAGAAACGGCGTAAGGTGAAGGCGCGGCGCAGGTATGATGCCGCTTCAAACCATTTTCATACAAAATGTACGTAGGCGACATCGTAAATTGACGTCGTAAATTACACTCAAGCGGCGCGGCGCAGGCACGCCGTTCTTTCGTTTCCTTATAAATTCCACGCCTGCGCCGCACCTTACGCCTTACGCCGTTTCTGTGTAATTCCCGCCTAAGGCGAGATGCGGCCAAACGCAAGCTTATTTAGTTTAAAAAAGCTGGCCAAGGTGCGTGTTTACTATGTCAACAAGGCGTATCCGAGAGGCTTTTGTAATAGCGATGAAAGATTATCCAAACATCCCTCTCTGAAAACTATAAAGGGTGTAAAAAGACCCTTAACGAAAACGAAAACCATATATTCTCCCCATCATTGGGATCATTTTTTTCTTCTAGGCAATACCTGGGAAACCACAGGTTCTGGAGATATTGAAGGTAAAAGTTCCAATTTTTTCACAATTTTTTTTTTTAAACCACTTTTTATGGTTTTAACTTTACTTTAATTAACTCCATGACCCGTTAACTTTTCGAAGCATCCATCACCACTAAGTTTCGAGTGCGTAATATTGAGTTTTAACGTAAAGCCTGATTTTTCACCCCAAAAAAAAAGTCGTTTCCCAGCAATAATTTTTGCGTAGAGTTACTTAATTTGATGTACAGAATGCTTGGTTGACGGCTTCGTGAAGGGTCCGTTTACACCCTGTATCTTCTAAAAAATGCGCATCTACAACCAACACTTACTCATACGTGTTCCAACTGCCACTTGTTATCATTCCATCCGGATGAATTACGATTTTACATAAAAATAATAAACAGCGGCCAGGCCCGCACTAAAAAGCATATCTTTTTCTTCCCCGGATAAGCCCCGGGCCGGGATTGCGGGTTCCCGGGTCGCGGGATCCCGGGTGTTATCAAGTTATCAATTTGGCCCGCCCCGCCATATGTTGAGATCGGGAGTGCGGGACGGGCCATCCTTTGTGTCTGCCCGTTCTGCCGGAGTGTGGGTGAACCACAGATATAGATAGACCTAGATAACGCAAGAGCAACTGCTTCGCGTGCCTAGTCGCGTGCCTAGCTTACGTACAAAAATCGTAAGTGGCCACTTTCGCGCTCAGTCTGCATTGGTGTATAACATGTTGAATGGTTAATTGTGCTGTTATAAATTGTAAAAACTGTATATCTGTACAAATTTGAGAAAAACAAAACATTCGTATTACATTGCGGCTTAGAAATAGTGCTTGTGACGTCATAAGAGGTAGTCAAAAAATGGCACGCTTGGTTTTCATACAGATCGTGATACATGCGTTATCTAGGTATATCTATATCTGTGGGGTGAACCGATACAGAATAAACCCCTCTAGTTTACTGTCTGCGTTGCTTTGTTGCGTTTAAAGTGATAGAATTTTAATTTTGATCTCCAAAATGAAAAGGAGGTGGACTGTCTGTCAATATTACTATGTGACCCACGCAAAATACGCGCTTGGACATGAGTTGCGGACACCAGTCCGTTATACAATACAATACCATGTAATTGTCATTAAGCTTTTGATAATCTCCATAAGACATGGACAGGTCTCGACGGTAGGACCGTCGACTCAATAGGACAAGTGGTTGAGTGGCGAACCAGGGGTCGCAAGTTCGATTTCGACATCTTGCGAGACGTTTTACTATTGTATAATGTACCTAAACTACCTAACTACGAGGTAACAGGAATACTAATGAACCACCCGCATTTTACAGGACTTTCATAGGTATTGATCATTTAGATTTTAGACCCACTTGCACCATAAATTGCAAAATACAATTTTTAACCCAAAGAGTATAAAACGTCATTGCGTTCCGACCATCGTTTGATGATAGAAACATAGCGATCTTTTGAACAGTTTGGTTTAGCGATGCGTATGCGCCCCTGTAGGTTTGCACTCTCAACTAAATAACTTAGTGTTAATCTCCCCCGATCCACAAACACTAAACAACTAATAAATATTGCCCTCAAAAATCAGTCTCACTTTAAATACAACACAAAAACACGCCCCTCATTTTCCAGTGGGATAGCGAGGTATCCGCGGCTCGGCGCGCCTGCCCTGTCGTAATCCACTTTTAATTTTGATTAATGTCATCCCTGACCGCGTCGTGTATCCCGCAGTCCCGCACTGTCCCGCAGTGCCCCGCATTCTGGATGTTCGCGGTCCTAATACTAAATTACACCAGCCTGTGCATATGACATACGGTGCGGTACTTTTTCCGGAGTTTTGTGAATTTTATTTTAGTATTGAATTTTGTTGATTCTTATTTTGTATCGGCCAAATCTTTGGGAGGTTGAAAAACCAAAAGAATGAGTGCTTTAATCAATTAATACTGATAAAAATTATTCGTAGTTAGGTAGCTTAATATACTATTCTAATCACATTTTTTTACTTTACAGGTAAGGCAGAAACAAACAAATCTCCTTGTGTAAGTAAAAGTATCAACTTAGAATAAATAAAAGTTTCTTTACCTAAGTAAATGCAGCGGAATTACTTAGAGACTAGGCTAGCATGACCGTATCAAAATCTAGTGCAGACACCAGGCGACCATAACTCAGTAGCAGGCGAAGTAACTTAGCGACAGGCGGGGCGGACGCGGCGCGGCTTCCGGGCGCGCTTCCTTCCGGAAATAGGGCCCGTTCCGCCACCGCCCGGCGTTCGTCTAATGGCGCGTGCCTCTATAATGTCATGCCTCCCTGGTACCTACTGCTCGTTAGCCCCTGCTACCCGAGTGACGATTTCTTCTTTTTCACGGATTTTTTTTTTGTACATTATTATTTTCTGTCTTGTGAAGGTCTTGTTAGACCCGTGTTTTGCTGTTTTGTTATTGTTAACCTGAAAGCTTTTCACAAACAGTTTGTAGAGACTAATAATGTCAACCCAACAAAACTTTGTAGACAGAATTACTACCTACTGGTTTATTTTAGTTTAATACAATACAAATAGCTTACGTAGGCAATTAATGTTACCTTTGAGATACAATAAAGTCTTGTTACAAACTGTGATCGAAAGTCAAAACTTTTCGAGTTTGTTAAGTCAAGGTAGCCATTGCACTAAGTCATTGACTCATTGCACCCAATTAGCTCAATAAATCGAACTTCTCGCCTAGAACGTCGTTTTCCATGCTATTGCTGGGCATCTGTTCGATGTGTCTCGGAACCTGGTACCAGAAATACTAAAGCTGCAGGGCCTATTTGGGCCGAGAATATTGAATGATGAGTTTACCAAAGCACTACGATTTATGTCTTGTATTTAAGTAAGTGCCTAAAGCTATTCGTGGATGACAATCACACTAAAGCGAAGTAACTTACTGTAGGACCACTTTATTACAGATTTGCCAATTTAGGGACTATATTCTGAGAGAGAGAGAGCTTATCCAGAAACACTAATTCGCCAGAGACTTCAAAAGCACGAAAAAACCTCACTGATTTCGAGAACAAAGAGTGGGCCGTGTGCTATCGTGGCATTGTTTGTATGTGTAGACTGCGTCAGTCACTCAACCTCACTGTCAGACTTAGGACTTAGACCTCCTCGGCCGGAGACTGACACCACAGCTATCATGTATGACACCATCAATAAGTAATTAAAGTTAAAACACCAACCCTAGTATAGCAAGGTATATTCACTAATCTATGAGATCACTGATGTACTACAAATAAAATTACATTTTGAAATGAAATTACTTTTTTACATGAGACCTACGTAAGTAGTTGAAATTATGAAGGGGTCAGCAATTATAGGCTCTATTAGACCACGTGACCACCGTTGTTGATTAGACCGTCTGAACAACTTGTAAAAAACCAGCAGCTGCATAGTGTTCTAAAACAAATCTATCAATTTCGCCACCCACAGAGAAAGGTAGGTATACCATGTGAGAACTCTGTCACATAGCTCAATTTATATTGGTATTGCACCGACATCGTTGCGTGTATATCGGGGGGTGCACTCTAGGTATTGTAGTCCATTGCAGAACATCGGCCGCTTCCAAGCCAGAACACCCTGTCCTTCACCATCTACATCCAGTGTGAGCCAGCCATCGTTTTAAGATAGTCGGTCCATCTGGCTGGGCTGCGTTTGCCGATTGCAAAACCAAGCGAGGGTTGTATATCGCAAGCGTTATATTATCGCTAGCGATAGCTTTTATACAGCTAGCGTGTCGCGGTAGGTGTAGCGCCGGCCCCGCGCCCGGCCGCGCCTCGCGCCTGTCGGCTGACTGTGCCTGCCTGCGCTGACGGGCTACAGTGCGACGTGAACGGTCTTGATACTTTAGTATTTTATTGTTTCTTTTTTTTATTAATGTGATTGTTGTTGATTTATTTTCAGTTAGTGTTGATGGTTCGAATGTTTTAAACGATTTCAAAAGAGATGGTTATAAACGTTTAGTAGTATTATTCTCCGTACAAATAAAATTAAATAATTATTTCAAAGCCAGGAACATAGGAATGATGACGGTATTAAATAACACTAAAAACGCACTAGGTTCTTGAAAACGTGTCCACTTTTCTGGCTTGATTATGTTGTAAACTATTAATCGAAAAAAAAAACTAATCATACGTGGTTGCACAATTTTGAAAGGTATTTAAACTTTCCGCTAGGAATGAAACACTACGTTTGCAGATGATATTCGTCACCTCCACCACATTATTCACCAAATTATGCACATTACACATTCATCAGCATTTCTGCTTCTCCACTAAACAAAAAGTACGAAGAAAGAAATATTTCACGGTGCCTAACGACCAAGCCCATTCCGGAGGCGCGCGGCGGCGGCGGTCGGGAGCTCGTCAAAGGGCCAGGGGGCTCGCGCCTCGCAGGCTGTTATCCTCCCACGTTACTGTCACCCTCATTATGTTACCGCGTGAGGATACATTTTGCAAAATGGCGCTTTGCCCCGTGGTAATGCGACGCAGACTTGTCAATTTACAACAGTGTTCATTTGTACCGTGTTATCCAAAGGGTTTTATGTAACTTTGTCAAATTATAGAGCATTGGTTTGCTATCGTAAATAGAAGTTAGGTTGTCGTCTTATGTTTTTCGAGTTGGTTAGCTCTTCGCTGCCGGTGTGGGTAATGGCTGTGATTTCTGAGCTCCTTGCTTTTATTGCTTAGGGGCATTAACTTTGATAGTAGGTATAGCTTTCTATAGAGTCTGCGGCAAAGATTTCGCTATTTGCCAACCTCAAGTCTCTAGCTGCTATACGTGTTTGAAACTTTTCATGGTAAATCTGTATGCTCATAATAGTTTTTATAAATAACTTATTTTTTTATATAATACGAGATATTCTCAATAATTACCATTGAATCTGTGTTAGTTAGACTCATAACACTCATAAGTGGTTGTATGACATAATATGGCTCAGTCAACATAATTGACCTTATTACTTACTAACTACATATGTGGCTTATATTTCTTCTAAATTTAGTAAAACGTGGGAGTTAACTTCGTCTGTCTTCTTCTAAAGACGTAATACTAACGATAATCTATCGTTAGTAATACTTCTAGTTATCTTAAAAACTATTCTGTAGGTCTAGAAATAATGGCAGCTCTTTTGACGTGTCGTGTAACCAATAAAGATATGGACGTTGAACCTTCGGATCCTGTTACTGTAATAGCGTAATGTCTACTCATCCACTGTTTGCTCTGTCGCTGATAAATAAGTCTTTCAATATTGACGTTATGTTACCTTGCCTGGTTATGATTCTATTCAAACTACATAGTAATATTGTATGTAGTATTAATAAAGAAAATTGATGTTTTCTCTTCTTATTGATGTTTATTTGAATCGTTGCTATTATCTTTCTCGTGTTCAAATCAAAGTTAACAGCTATTAAAATAACTTTGCGGACAAAACTATCGTTTAGCAGGTTACTCATAAAGAATGACCCTGCAACATAAAACCATGTAACTTCTCGCGTTGAAAAACTTTCCATATGCTCGAGCCTACAAACAAAAGCAAGAACAATAATCGTAAAAGCCGTCGCCGGGAACGCGTTAGTATATCACCGTGATAAATATACACGAGACTGCTAACGCCATGGCAGTGAGAGCGAGAAAATTACTGACCGCACGGCTTCAAAGCGATGCGATGAGTATAAAGCGATATTTATCTGTCTCTTGGCCTCGCCGGCACCGGCTCCTATCAAGTCGAGTGCCGCACACACTGATTTACCATCATCATAGTCTTTATCTTCAGGTCCTAAAGTACATTTTCCATCATCAGTGTTGTTAGTTGGAGTATGTGGAACTATAGCACCGTAGATAGATGAGCTCGCGTGCAGTGACGCAACGCGGGACCGCTTGACATCTATATATGATGATGTTTTGTGTATTATGCGTGTTGAATGTGTGTGGTATATTCGCTTCAGTTTATCATAGTCAGCTGCCCTTTATTCTGAGTCGTAGAGGTGATAATGGATAGTAGTTTGTTACTGGTAGTTGCACGTGTTGTCTAATGTTCCAGAAATTGCTGAAACTTTAAATTGGAATTGAAATGCGCTTCATAAAGTGTTTTTTTCGCGAAATGTGTTTAAATTGATGACAACGATCTCAGTGATGAATTGAGTGATTGTAAGATAGGAAAAAAAACACTCCGATCGTCAGTACAAAACCAAATCTATTGAGATATGTTTGGCAAATCTACAAAATTTGAAACCTACCTCACCAAACAGATTGAAGACTAAAAAAACGCTCAAAAATTAATTTAAAAACCATAAAAGCAAAAACACAAACCACCACTGCAATATGACAACACTCCTTTCCATCCTGATCTCATAACGCGAGAACCGGAGCAATATTTAAGCGTAGTGCGGCACACATTTCCCGGACATATTTCACGGGCTCACATCGTATCGCCGAGATTTCCCCGTCCCGTCTCGCCCGTCTCGCCCGGTATCTTATCTCCGAGAGGCCGTGTCGTTTCCATCCACTGACGCGCGATGGCAGACGCGTCGACGTACGAATATTGCCACTTTGGTTTTATTATAGCGAGCGAGCAATTGTTCTGATAATAGTTTTTCTTAATTAAAATACGGATGCTGCTGGTGGCCTGATTGAATGGATTGCGTATTGGACAAATTGGGGACTTTGGTCAAATGCACAAAACAGCGAGCGCCAGCCCGGTGCCGTACACAATACAAATAGGGCTTCTGAAATCTGTGAACGAAGAAATAGGAATGAAGTTGCAAATTTTTTAGAGTATTTAGGAAGAAAGGTTCTTGACATTGAGGTATACTTGACATAAAGGGTGTAAATAGACCCTTAACGAAGCCGAAAGGCATTTGTTCTCCCCGTCATTGCGATCATTTTTTTGTTCTAGACCATACCTGGGAACCTTCTAGTTACGGAGATATTGGGGGTCAAACTTCCAACTTTTTCACAAGTTTTTTTTTAAATACATGTTTCTAATGTAAGATTTTACTTCAAACACCTACACGACCCCCGTACTATTCAATCCATCCATCGGCACAATGTTTTGAGTGCGTTACATTGAGTTTTACCGTAAAACGTGATTTTTCACCCCAAAAAAAAAAGTCGTTTCCCAGCAATATTTTTTGTGTAAAGTTACTTAGTTTGATGTACAGAATGCTTGGTTGACGGCTTAGTGAAGGGTCTGTTTACACCCCGTATGAGTTTGACCATCATGATTTGCGCAGAAATAATGATACCAAGTACTTTCCTCAGCCTTCTGTCGAAACTAAACATACTATAACAGCTTTTAATATCTCGGTTGGAATTGGAAGGAATTTGACTTCACCCCTAAGCATCCTCAACTAAGGCGAGATGAGCAGGAATGCTAATTGAGCCAAATTATTTATTAATACAGGGTTTAGGCTCAACATTATTAATATTTAGAATTAAATTAAACAGAGTATTAAAATACTTGAAATTAATTACTTATTCTCTTTTGTATTGCTTGTTGGACGACTGTCTGTTCTGATTTGTGATTGCTCAAATTCGGGTTTTGATGCAAAATATTTACTGAAGCGAGCTAAGACTAGTCCTGCGATTGGAAACAATACGATGTAATTGAACGTGTTTCCGAATAATCTTTTAGTTACCGTTATGAAAATCTAGCTTTGTTAATCAGTTTACCTCCAAATTCTGCAACAAAAAGAATACCAGCCTATTACTATGCCACAGTAGGGCAAAAGCCTCTTCCCTTACAAAGAATGCACGAGCATTGATCACGCTTGCTCAAGACGGGTTGGCGATTTCAGACTTATACATATTAATTACTAGCGGCCGTCCCGGCTTTGCACGGGTGGACATTTACTTTTTAAACATTTTGGGATAAAATGTAGCCTATGTTACTCAGGGATAATGTAGCTTTCTAAAGGTGAAAAAATGTTTGAAATCCCCACAGTACTTTTTGAGTTTATTCATTACAAACATACAGACACACACACACAAAAATACAAATCTTTCCTCTTTATAATATTAGTAAGATAAGTTGTTTTCCTTTACCGATATCTGTAATGTCCAAGACAAACTAAGAAAGTGCATGACATGTGAATTGAAAAAGTCACATCATTAACAAAAAATTTAAATGATTTTGAATCAAAACGGTTCCAACCAGTGTTTTAATCTCTTGCACTGCACCTGCATTCAAATAGCTTCGACTCCGCTCTCATTATCTTCCTCCAGTGCTATATCATTATTTATCGCTATTTCTACTACGTGACCCTTCATAGTAACTGCTCAATTAATACAATTACGCACGAAACCATTCGTTAATGTTTCACGAAGTGTCAAAACTCTTATCGCTTTACTTAGGTTTTATTTACTGAGGCAAAATCTTCAAGTTTTACTGAAGTTATTCTCGATTTTCGAATCAATGAACAAAATCTTCTGTGGAATATTCTGTTATAAGTTTTATAATTCTATTAGTTAAGTGATGTGAAAGAAAACGTCTGTTCTTTAATTTACTACTGCTACTTTACTACGTATCTTTCTAGATATAAGTTATTAAAATAACAGATACCAACTTTTATAACAAAATACCAACAGTAACTTTCTTCGCTACACTCCTCGTACTACCGAATATAAAAGGACGCTCAATGAAAAGCCCTATCCATTCCAAAAAAAAAAGCACCAACAGTACCCAATTTTGCAAATTGCTCCCACAATTATGCGCAGGGTCACAGCGAGGTTATCGGCTGGTCGGCAAACATGTGCAGACGTTAGGGCGGCGGCAAGCGAGCGGCGCGAACAAATGGCCCGCGCCGCACCTCCCCGACCGGACTCCGATGGCGTGGTGGCCCGAGCGAGTATCACGGACGTTTGAGTACTGTACATAGTTCGAATATTTATGTTAGAATTTCAATTCTTAAAAAAAAAAGTTTTGTTAAATTTAAGAAAAAAGGTTTGTTAAAATTAATGCATTTTTATATCGTGCCTTGAGAGTCTGAGGATCATGGACGTTTGAATAGTATACAAACATAGTTCGCGTATTTAATGCTGGAAATTTAATTACTTACATATTTAGAAAAAAAATTACTAAACCGGCATAAAAGTTTAAATTGTGCATAAAGAGGCTGTTTTATCAAAAAAGAAATTGTAAGAAACATTTTACGGTGCCTAGAAAATTACTCGTACTGAAAGTTTTTATTAAATCATAAACAAGGAAGACGATGCGACAACTATAAAAAAAAGCTTGGGTGGTCTCTAATAGGTGCTTAAATGCCTTGACTAGTATGCTTACTTCATAATTCGTTATTAGGTATTTATAATGCAATCAAACAATCTTGATACAAAAAGTTTTATTCCCAAGTTTAATATAAGCAACCATTATTTGCACAAAACTAAAAACGACAACTTGACGATGTGCCTCAATAAATATTGCCCCCTTCTAATATTACAAATCTTTACCGCGATAGAAAATTTCAAATTCAATATCGCCAAAGGTTCTAAGTGCTCCGATTGAAATATGACAATTGGCGGGCGCTCGGGCGGTCGCCGTTGTAAGTACGAACAGTCGCCGTCCGGCGGCCACAAATCTTCCGTTTCACTCGGTGCCCAGCCTCCGAGCGGTGAGAAGAGGAAACAGCACGCTCCAAAGCACGCGACTGCGTGATGCCGGCTACTCCCGAAATAGACCCCCCGCGCGGGGTGCCGGCCCATCGACGTGCTTTTAGTATGCTGCGCGCATGCGAACCGCCCGCACCCTTCTGCGCTCCTGGTACTAACAAAGCTAAACTCGCGAAATTAAATAACAAATTACTAAATAAAAAATATTAACTGTGCTCAATATAGCATGCTTTAAAACAAAATGGTCGCTATCCTGGCCAACCCCAAGTGGAGCGAGGACCTCACCATCCAGATGATTATCGAGTACGAGAAGCGCGAATACCTTTGGAACCCCGTCTCGGAACACTACAAGAATAAGAAAATAAGGGAGCAAGGATACATAGAGATCATAAATGCACTGAATTTGGTCGACGTCACAGTTAAAGAATTGAAAAATAAAATAAAAAACATACGTTCGTCGTACAGCGTCGAGTTGAAGAAGATTCGCGCGGCGAGGAAGGCTGGCGCGCATGCGTACCGACCGAGCGTCACGTGGTTTGAACATGCAGACAGGTTTCTGCGGGCGATCGTCACACCGAGCTCTGTGAGTCTATTTTTTTGTTGTTTACGACGCTTACTCATGTTTACACATGCGCTCTGACGTTAAGCGGCTGTACGTTTGTTGATAGGTGGACAACAGTTTGCTGGAGATCCCGGCGAGCGACGACAGCGACGTGGTTCAAGACCTCAGCGAGCGTAAGTCGCCGGAAAAGAAAAGTCCGCGAAAGCGGCGCAGCTCGACGCGTTCGTCGACACCGTACGTGTTGAACACGCCGTCCCCTCGCCCCGGCACTCCGTTCGGCTTGAGTCAAGGGACATTTGGAATCCTCCCGCCGGTTACGTCCGCTCCTTTTCTCAATCCTCCCGTTGGGATCGCTACGCCGCTGACTACCTCACTCGCAACTATCTACCCGGTGCCGACAAAACAAAAGAAAAGTAATTCAGACAGTGGCGATCACACGGACTTGCCGCAAGATCTGAGTCAACATTCCGAGAATGGTAATGAGAACGAGTTCGAGATGTTTGGGAAGTTAATTGCAAGCCAGTTGCGGAAGCTGCCGCTGAGCTTGGCGCTGGACACTCAGTTGAAAATACAGACGTTAGTGAACGCGGCGAGGATACAAGCTGTTTATCAGCAGTACAGTTATGCGGGCCCGTCCCAGGAAGCCTTGTCCGTACAGGCTTTGTCCAACGGGATTCTAGCGGGCATGGCGACACAGGGCTCTTTCGCATCTCGAACTTTGGGCATGGAAAACGATTCTCCCGATGAAATGAACAGGGATTTGAAGACTATTGAATATTCTTTAGGTTCCGAAAACGAAGATTAATATTCCGGGAGCCATTTAAAACCTGTTTTTGCTCACACAACCTATAAGTACCTCATAATTCTCTGTTGAGATAAATTCGAGAATTTTGCTCATAATATACCTTTGTATTGCGTACGACGCACAATGACATCACTTAGATTCTGATCTGGTGATTTTGATGACATATTAACTGCCATTATTTATATATTATCTATGTGTTTTAGATGAAATATTCGTGTGATCGATGTATTCGTAGTAGTAAAAATCTGAAAAGATTCTATAAGTGGAAAAAAAATAAAAAAGTAGTATTTTTCAAAAACTAGTCATTGATATTTCGGTGTAATGTAGATCTCGATGTTTCGGCTGTGTTATTTTATTTTACAAAAAGAAAATGTTACCATATATATTTGTAATAACCTTTTTTGTGTTAAAGCTAGCAACTCCCGAATTGAAAAAGTTGCCAACAATAACGAATTTATTTTAATTGTGATAGGTTTACAAAATGTAGATATCTGTGTTATAATAAATGTGATTAATATAGTAAAAATGGGATTCCTCGTCCTCTGCCGAAATTATCCGGTAAATGTTGGCACTACTGTAAAAGAGTTCCCTTATTTATTGCCAAGATTCGCCGCCTGTTTTCGGTATAGACCTGTTGAATATACCCTTAGAGTAATTGCAGCATGCGTTTCATGTAATATGAAATTAAATACCTCAAATTAGTGTCAGTACATATATGTAAGTAGTGTACGGTTCTGGAATATTATATATTATCTGTTGTTCTATGTGCCACAATTAGATTGTATACAGATTGTGATTTATTGAGAAATAAATATTTTATAAATGTCATAATACCTGAGTTTTTTGCCTACAACTATAATAAAAATATATTTTTATATGTTTTACTTGTCAAAAAACAACATCATTGATAAAAAATACTATTTTATGATGAGCGAATATCAAGTATCAACCAATGTTGATCAGTCTATCTTCAACAATCAAATTCATCAAATCATCAGTAATCATCACCCAAATTCCATATTCGCAATCAAAACTATACCTTACTCCCAGCTCCAATTTAGAACAAAAAGTATTTAAATAAATACAGATTGTACACCGCCCATACTGCCGGGATTAATTCCCGCGTAATCCCGTCGACATTCGTTATTGATTGCCCGTTGGTTTGGCATGCGAAGCATTGCCGTGCTAGGCAGCTAGCCGTCAACCGGGTAATGAGCGTGTGTTGATAAAAAGTATCAAGAATTTACACCTGGCTTTATTTATTATTTATGTTTTTATACTATTTTTAAAATGTGGAACCACATTCTTCACACATAAATGGATATTCACATTAATCTTAAAATAAAGGAATATAATGTACAAATAATGTGAAAAAAACGAAAAGGTGCGACAGCTCATTAGGTTTAAAAAAAATCATCTGCATCGCTGTCAAATGAAACAGAAATAAAATAAACTTTCATTACTTTTAAACACTTACAAAAATGTATAATAAAATAAACCATTGAAACTACAACAAAAAGGTATTTAAGTACATAATTTTGAGACCTTAAAATATATGTAAGTACTTAACTAAAAAATATGAACGCCAAAAGACGAAAGTTTTTCCACTTGTGTAGCAAGTGGAAAAACTAATAATTTACGAAAAATTTATAACTAAAAACAAAGATTCAAACATTATCTCCCCACGTCGCTATTCAAAACCAAATTCGCATCACGACGCGCAGCGTTGCGTAATGCGTTTGACAGCGCGCGTCGTTTGACAGCCCAAAATGGCGCGACGGTTCAAATGGCGCGAAGTCGTGGCGGGAGAATGAAATAGTGATGCGAAATCGTAAGTTTGCGAACGATTAAATTATTTTTATCAATTATACGAGAGCAGATTCGGTCAGATGAAAAATCAGATTAGGTTTTTTTATTTTAGATAAGAGGCAGGATTTGATTTTAAAACTAAAATACCTAGTTTTATCGTGGTTTTATTGCAGTCCCATGCTATTGTCATTAACTAAGTAGGTACCTCTAATTTTTAATATAATATCAGGTAGGCCATGACACGATTCTCATTCGTGTACAATGTTTATCGATCCAGTAACAAACCTACTGTCCAGCAGTAAATTACTAATGTCCTTACTCCACCGGGGCCGGCAAAATATGGTGTGATATTTTGAAACTACACACGTGGTCTAAAAACCTGAACGTAAAACATGGTTCTACCTATATCACAGGCTTTCACTGTTTGCCAAACTTCTTGGCAGTATATGATTAGGTATAAATGAGACAAAAGATGTAGTATAGTCTGGTTATAATTATCCAAAGGTGCATCTTATATACTAACGACTACGTGACGATAACAGACAGTAGAAACATTTAATAGATATTGAACGTGCGATAAAGAACATAAGATTGCGATGTAGATTGTAGATACAGCACAAAGATATTGTACTGTAACAGTACACCCCCCTTTAAAAGAAAAAAAATAAATATTATGGTAATAGTGTTTACAATATAAATTTGATCTAGACCTTACTAGTTATTTGCTGATGTATATAAATAATAATGCTATTGTACGCGGTGGAATTTGATGACGCCTGTTGTGGTGTTATTTGCTGACGTCTGTAATTTTGACTTAGCTGTTGCACGAGTGTTTATTATTTTTTTATAGACGTACTACTGGCTTTACTTTACGTCCCGATCGTGTAGTGTACGTGTGTGAATGTCTGTCGTAATCCTTTGAATCTGGCACGTAGTTTGATTCGTCATTGATCATGAATGCTGGTTTCAATCTATCAATTGATATCACTGTCTCTTTATCCCTAATTCTAATGCAAAATGTTTTATCTGTTTTACTAATTACTGGGTAGGGTCCCTCATACGGCGGTGTCAGGGCTTTCTTCATTCTATCACACCGAACAAATACGTGTGAGCATTCTTTGAGTTCGGGATGCACAAATATAGCTTGGTTATGGTTTTTTCTTTTCGGAATTGATGTCATTTGTGTGATGTCCTTTTGAATTTGTTTTACAAATTCTTCGTACGTTGATAACTGTGCTGCTGATGACTCAAAAAATCCTCCAGGGAGTCGTATTGGCGTTCCATATGTCATCTCTGCTGAACTATAACCTGTGTCTTCTCGCAAGCTACTCCGCAACCCGAGTAAAACTGTTGGGATTTCTTTTAACCAATTTTCGTTGGATTCTCTTGTCATTAACGCTACCTTTAAAGTTCTATGAAATCTCTCTATCATTCCATTGGATTGCGGATGATAAGGTGTTGTCCTAATTTTATGTATTCCCAAAAATTGTGAGAGTGACTCAAATATTCTTGATTCAAACTGTCGGCCTTGATCCGTAGTAATGCGCAATGGACATCCAAAACGAGTAATCCATCCTTCGAAAAGTGTCTTGGCTACTGTTTCTGAAGTTATATCTTCTACCGGAAATATTTCGGGCCATGACGTACAACGATCTATGATTGTGATTAAATATCTCTTCCCTTGTGAAATCGGAAGTGGTCCGACGATGTCAATATGTAAATGTTCAAAACGTTGCGCTGTCATAAATGTACCATGCCAAAAAAAAAAAAAAAAAAAAAAAAAAAAACAAACCCTCGGCACGGACAGTGAGCGAACGAATGGCTACCGCTACCTTGCCTATTTCTACCCGACTGCACAACATTTTACTGTTGGGCAGTCAGGGTTACGGTTTGTTCGAGATATAAAGAAGAAGAAAAAAAAGCACTTTCAAACAATTCACAGCTTTACACGGGACCTTCCAAAGACCATTTTAACGAGGGGACATCCTAATTCCGCCTAAAACACAACAAATTCTCCATACACTCACTCGATTACAACCATTCATTCGAGTCCCTTGAGAATCGACTCGACCAAAGTAAGGGTAGTAACACACAGATTGCCGTCGCGACTCGCCCCATTACGGTTTATTATTATTCGGCGCGATCAACGCCGCGTGAGCATGTTATTATGATAATATGCGGTATGTGTCGTGCTGAACCTCTACCTACCTAGCGAGGGAGGCATTTGCAAAAGTTTAGATGTGGCTTTATTTGAGTTCTGGGAGTGGCGGGAATTTTTGACACTTGACTGTTGCGTCAGTTAGAAGGGACAGTCTGCTGCCTTGCCAATTTTTTTTCTGATCGATGTCTTTGTAGTTTTTTGCAGTTTAGTGAATGGAGATCGCGTGGTAACAGATTCTATACAGATTTAGTGCAGCATAGCTCTTTCAGCGTAAAGCCTTAATTAGTTTTTTCCACAGAAACTTTCATGTCAAATGAGAAGATGATGTCTGTGCAGGAAGAAAGGCTGAAAGCTAAAGTTGATAACGATGAAAATTAACTTGGTGACAGTGAAAGATTCTTTGCAGATATAGTAACTATACCACTGAATTTTGTTTCTAAGTTAAATGTACAACCTCTGCATGGCATGCATTTAGCAAAGTTATTTTGGCAAATGGCCCATCTGATTTAATTTAACGGGAACCTATACACGGGCACTATAACCACTGCAATACCTTGTAATCGAGACCATACAGTCCACTTAGATTTAGTGCACATACTCGACTCTCTTGATGAATATTGTAACTCTCATAAGCTGGACCCTCAAGCCTGTAATTTCACCGGTGCGTCTGACACCCATCAAACCGGAACACGGTAACTAATAGTGCATTACGGCCGGAACAGGTATTTAGGTATTTATTTAAAAGGTAGTTCTTTGACAGTCTTTCCAGGACACCAGTGGTCCGAAAGTCTGACATCGACTTTAGTTTTAATGGTGAAATTCAAACTACAAGTAGGTACTACGCTTTTTTTTTCATTTGTCCCACTGTCACTGCTGGGCAAAGGCCTCCCCTTTTTCCCTCCAAACCTCTGTATCTTGTCCGATATCTAGCCATGTTCGCCCTGGTTCCAGTACTATGCTTGGAGTAGAAAAAAATGTACGCACTGCAGTGTTTTGTACTGCCAACTTATACCAATTTACTGATGCTTTTGTGTCACAAGAAAGTGTGACCGTTCGTTACTTACATAGCCAAAATAATGTAATGTGAAAAGGTTTTTGTGGAACAAAAAAGAAATCTACTTGTCTGATGTCTCTCGTATCTGCACGAATGAAAGAATAGTTAATTGTGCTCATATTAAATAGACAGGGTGGATCGTGGAAGGCACACCGAGCACAAACGCTTACCACGAATACGTGGTAACTGAATACAGTTCATCATTCTGAACCCCCGGTATCTGTAATTAAAAAAAAAAACGTAGCTTTTTTCTACAAAAGTGCAATATCTACACGGTCATAATGTATTGAACGGTTTTGTTTTTTAATTGACCTTCTTATGAAAAATTCCTATGATGGGAGGTTTCAGAATGACGTAGGTACTGAATACGTGGTAAGCATTTGTACGTCGGTGTCCCTTCTACCCTGTTTTTTTAGCCAGTCAGTAAAGTGGTAGTTGGAGATCCTAGACAAGTGGCAATCTTTTTCAAAATATATGTCTAAATCTATTATCAGCGGCCAACGGGTTTGACATTTCTAAGCTTTTCGGTAGCATGTGTCATTCATTTTGACATATCCATCATCTTTATCGCTTGTCTATGCCCTTTAGACGTTTTTACCTGCCAGTATTTTCGTCACCTGTAGAATCGTCACCTAGGCAAGGATACAGCGTTAAAAATCTTACGTTTGCTGACGAAGTACGATATCAAAACAAGAAAACGAGCTTCAAAACCGAAATCTTACGAAAGACCGAAAGATAAAGAATTTCCCACTTTTTTTCTCAAGAAAAAGTAACAATTTCCCCCTTAATATACTCCCAAGTACCTCCCAACCTTCATTAAGTCCCCGTGTATTTGACCAACGCTTGTAATTTCATAGATTTGGCGGTACGAGCTACGCTACGGAGCGTCAAAGTTACAGAGTGTTTATTAAATTCTTATAGCGCGTTCGACGGGCGTCGGGAAGTTTGCTGTGTTCGGGTAGTCGTGTCGTGAGGGATGGTAAATTGTCTATTCCGAAGTTATGATAGACGAAGACGAAAATTTGTCGAATTAATAAGAATTAATTGGGCTATTCGTCTCTATTTCCCTTATTTTTAATTTCACTATGGTCACACCAAATCAGTCAAGTTCTGTCTTCGTATTTTTATTTTTGGCACATGACATGAAGCTGATTCAAGAGAAGCAACATAATTGAAATGGTGTCCGATATATTAAAGTTTTTCAATCTTTGTTTAAACAGACAAGTAACATTTTATTCCAGAACGACCAAGCCACTTTAAATCCATCCCACAAAAGCTGCAACTTAGAAAATTACACAAGTATCTACAAGACATCGCCCATTCGCCCTCCATCACAAACAGTCTGACCACAACTGTTCGACCATTCTCCGACATTACAAATCCAGACACGCGATCTCGGCCTCGGCTAAAACAAATCCGATTATTTTCCCGAAGTTTTCGGCAAGGCGTGATTCCTTCCCTAGCGTGGGAGCGAGAAGTGTGAGTGAGAGAGAGCGCGATAGTATTCTGGGACCGTGGCCGGCGGCCCGTGCGGTAGCCGGTAGCTTACGATCGCGGTGTCGAGTACTAAGTGCGAACGGTTTTGATACTTGATATTATTTTATGTGTGGAGAAACTTGAGCTGCATTTTTTTCGGACGGTGTTGGAATTTTACATCGTTATACGAAATGCAGATATCGGTTTCAAGGAAATGTAATACTATTAGGAGATGTAAAAGAATAAAGATTGTTTTTATACCTACGGAAAAAGTTATTTGCCAAGTACCTTCTTTAACATTTTAGTAATCATTGCAAACCAAAGAAATATACCTATAATCAAAGTATGATTGGCGTAACTGGCATCACAACGCTCAAACTTCGTACATTCCACTTGTAGAACATGAATGAAGGGATCCCGGTAAGACCTTTCCTCAGAGTAGATTCTAACGAAAACTGTTTAACAACTGTCACAAATGACTAACACACTTCATAAATCAGACCCTCCTATTCACGGCTCACACCGTACGTACTTACACTAGTTTACATCGGGCTCTTTATAATAATTGTCGATGCGCGGTCGGCGGCCGCGATAAGGGATTACGGACTCCCCCTGCCAACACCCCCACCCCCACACTTTGTACCTCCCTCGTTTGCCCTGCTGGCTTTTTTCCCGCGCGCTTGCACTTTGCCACAGAAAGTGGAGCGGAGTGAATATTGAATTATGAATTAAGATATGAGCTAGTTCACTTTAAGAAGGCGTTTTACGCTTTTCTTGGATGTTCAGCGCAAGAGAGGTCTCGCTTACCAAGTTTGTTGTTATGACAGTTTGTGTTACACGTTACGTTGCGGATAAAGTGTTTTGTACTTAACGTTAAAAACTGTGATGGGACACGTAAAACATTGTTTAGGACTGGAGAGCCTCAGAGCCTGTGTCGACTTAGCCTGTATCCTTTTGTGTTATATTCATGTAACATAGTCATTTCGATACAAGTTTTGTCTTCTTTAGTTTTTAGGCAGGTCTAAGAAGTGCTTTCCACAAGTTTCAGGTGGCCTTCCTTCAACCTTTTTCAATATATATTAAGCTCAAACTTCAGGTCCCAACAGATACAAAAAAGTCACAGAACGTTTGACCCTTCAATAGTTTAAATATTCCATGAGACGACCAACTTTCCTATTGTTTTGTTTTCTACGAATATTCTTAAGTAAAGTTCCGAGTTCGTGACCGGGATTACATTTTTCGGCTTACGTACTTGTCACCCTTCACAATATTTCAAGATAAGAGCGAAAAACCAAAAAACCTTGCTTATATGTGTTCGAAAATGAGTTTTTGATCGCGACTTTGCCGACTCGCAATATTTTATTTAATAAACCGAGAACAGCGCAACGTTTGAGTATTTTACTGGCGTCGACAAAACGCCGGGAACTATTCGCTAAAACATAAATTCCGGGCTCCGTATTCAGAGCGCCCACTTGCCAATAAAGTAGCGATTCCTCATCAGGCAGCCCTACAGTGCGGAGCGATAGAGCCATAACGAAACACAAAGCGTAGCGGCGGGCGGCGGCGCTCGGACAGAAACCAGTCCGGGCAAATTAAATATGTAGGAGGCAACTCGCACCCACGCCGACGCCAGGGCTGGCGACGACTCGTTTTTAATTTGTGCACGTTTATTACTTATTTATGAGCGTTTGTGGAAATTCTTTTTTGAAATATAATTTCGTTAGTTGAGAGCTTGTTTGTGTGCGATGGTGAAGTTTACTGTATTTCAGTTTTATTGGCTGTGACTGTAACGCTGTTATTTGATAATGCATGTTGCAGAGTGAATTGCTCAATATCAATTTATGCTAATAATAGTAAGTAACATTATCATTTTAGGTCGTATCTTTCTCGAGAACTCCAAAAAGATAGAATTCAATCATTCAATCAGTGCTAACCCATAAGTGCACATTACTTTCCATGGCAAATGATAAAGAACGTATATAAATTGAGCTCAACATACCGCTTGCTTATAAACACATAACATTCAAACAAATGCTTTTCAGTGGCTCAAGAAACGGAGCAACGTCAGGGAGATAACTACCAGTGCTGAATAAATAAACAAAAAAAAAGTACTCTAATGGACAAAAATATAATGCATTTAATAAAAGCATCTCGCAGCCCTACTCACAAAGCGAGCGAGTCGGGCGCGCCGTCATTAGAGGCGGCGTTAGCGACCCGCCGCCGCTCGCCGCCGCCAGACATTTTTTATGCAATCCACAACGCCGACGTTTTTTTCAACACGAACATGTTGCCGCCAACTGATATAGATGCAAGATTTAAAGCGCTATACCGCTGTCGGTACAAGTTTTTGTAGTTACAAGCAAACACGGATACTGAGAATGCAAAAAATGGGCTAAGTTTGGATATGACGACCAAATACCTATTTGGGAAGCGGTGGCGTTAGATGTAACCGAAATGGGAATCTTGGAGCAGCTTGACAGCGCAGAAAACATAGATACCAGCAGATTTAGTATACTGAACTGATAGTGATACCTAATATATTGCTTTTTAGCACTGGCTAAATCTCACCAGAAACAGAAGTATTCACAGCAAGTTTATTATTGAAAACAAAATAGACAATCTTACTTACCAATTCTCCTATTTGTCAAAATGAAGGTCGATCTTCAGAGGTTCTTGATTGCAGATACATCTATACAGCGAAATATATTCGCCACCTTGGGGCCTTAATGTTGGAATACATTAGCAAGTAATAATGCAGCGCCGTGACTAATTAGCGGTGTGATGGGTGGTCTCAGGCCTGCTCTAGTCATCAGTTTCATTAACGTACGAATATATTAGAGTGTCTTTTAGGTATTCCAAGCTAGAGAGCTTCTTGTTGAATTACATGTAGAACGTTCTCTGAAATTGTCAGTTACTGGTATCATTTTCCATGTCAAAGCCACGTTATATTCCTGACTATTTCCTGTTTTCCACCTTAGGAGCAATACTCGTATTCTGAGCATCGTCAAAGTCCTCTGTATTTCCAAGGAATAAAAAAGAACTGCAAGCATAAGTTATCGTCTTGCGTGGTACAAGTGGCCTAAAAAAACAAAGAGTGTCGCTCGCACACCCCGTATGGAAGCCGTGTCGGGTCGCCGCGGTGGGCTCGGCGGCCGGTGGCACGGTGGGTACGGTGGGTGCGGCCCACTATGGCGGCGCGGTGCGCTCGCCGACGGCCATAAGCTTAACTGTACGTTGCTATGCTACCCACGTACAGTCGTACGCGGCTCCTACAGAACATGCATTTCACGCTTTGAAGAATTATATTTTAACTGTTTTAAAACGATGTTCCATTTTATACGAATGTTTTTGAGCTTTTTGTGGATTATTTTAGAACACGCACACATAATTTATCATTATATTATTTATCATAAACTCTAAATAAACAATATTTTAATGACATGTAATAGAGAAGATATTGATTTGTTTGAAGGAAGAAGGAAAGGATTGACTCCCGTGTTCATCAAATCATCAATTTTGTCAACAAAAGCAAACTAACTCCTGCAAGGCGTGACCTCCTTTCGTACCCTAATAAATAATTACAAACTAATAAACACATTTATCACGCTACACATACATAGGTACTAGAGGCTCATAAATCAAAGCATCAAGCTGGAGCAGGCGGCGTACACGGCAGCCCATTAAACCGGCTCGGTGACAAGGTGACGTGCGCCCGCCGCGGGGGCGCGATAACGCGGCCCGTATCCTGTGTCGTGCCGAGTAGGGCTGCCGACGACGGACGAAAGAAACCTCTTATTGCCAATTTTATTGCTCCTACCGCGTGGTTTATTGTTTGCTTATAAACTTAGAATGATTTTCTGTAGGTTTTCTGAGTGTGTCTCAGTGAGCTGCTGAGTTTTTAGAAAATAGTTAAGGTTGGAATATTGATTTTATTGATATCAAAAATAAATTCTTCATCGCTTGAAATTGAGTATTTGATGCACCCCAATTCAACAAACAGGTAATGCTGAGGTTTGTATGCAGTTCAAACCCATACTTAATTTCATAAAATATTCCATTTATGAATTCGACTGGGGGAGGCAATCCTCTAGGTAATATCGATAACTTTCGATGTCGTGGAATCTTGGCAGCCCTGCTCGTGATGCTCGCCCGCCTGCCTCGTTCAATATTTGAGTATCTATACGTGTTATGGATGCCTGGTACTTTCGGTGGATTACCGCACGGCTGGCTACGCTTCGCCTTTATTGTACCTGCGCGTTTTATACTCTCGTGCCTCTCGTCTCGTGTTTACGACGATGACAAATCGGGAGGTATAATTAAAAAGATTTAATTTAGCACCTCTTTGAAGGATTAGTTACATTATGAGCTGGCAGCTTACGCTGGCTTCGGGTTTTATCGTTCGCCATTACAACACCGCCTGCGTGGATCGCTTGCGAACTAAAATAATCTAGAAGCGCTCAGTAAAGTTAGAAATGGTGGTAATAGAAAGTCATCTATGTACACTCATGTGTAAAAAATCTCATCAAATTCTATTCTACCACTGCCATTCCCAGGCTCGCCACTTCCACCGCGTTTATTACAGCACTTTTATCAAGCTTTATCACAGCGCCACCTTCCTCTCAGCCTTAATAACACTACATACGTCTGCGTATATTACAGCAGCTATTATTACTGTGAGGAACATTATTTATATGACGTATAAAATGAAGCGATTGTGATTCAGCGTCACGTTCTGACGCCACTTTTATAAAGATCCTGACGTTAAAGAGTACTTTGAGAGGTGCGCAGCGTGAGACGTGCGACTTGCTGGGAATAATCTAGTTTGAAGTTTACTGTTCGTATTTTAATTTGCCTGTGCATTTAATGATATGAATTTATTAGCGAGAAAGGTTGACGATATAATCATAATATGTAATTTAATGCAGCTTCGTACTCAAAATTATCTTGAAATCTTCCATTGTTTATCGTTTGTGGATGGCGAATAATTTTTCTTAAAATAACATTCTGATGCGTAGAAAGGCAATCGCTTACCCACCACACCAATCGAGTACTTAACACGTTAAACGCCGTGGGGGACAACATATGGGCCTCACTTATTTAGTCAAAGGAGCCAGGTTAAAAATGCCCGATTGTTAAATTTTACGTATCAGTTTTTATTGCTTTAGGGGCTAGAAAATGTGCCAAATCACATGAAATAAATCGAAGAAAAGTAATTTATGACTTTATTTCACCAAAATACTACTGTCACTCAACAGTTGCCCCCCATGGCCCAAGCGGAAGTAAATCGCGTTTTTCGTTGGTGGGGGCCGCGCGGGTCGGGGTGTCGGTCATCGGAAAATGAAACACATCTAGGGGGTACTAGTAGAAAAAATAGAAGGAATATACCAAAAGAGGTTGCTAATGATAAACTGAAGACAGGTGAATATATAGCTAGAGAGAGCGAAGATGGAATTACTATCATGAAGTGGAAAGATAAAAGAGACTTACTTGTTCTTTCGACCATACATTCCGACCGTTTCCAGACAATTATAAAGCGAGGAAAAACGGTATCGAAGCCGAAAATCGTGCTAGACTGTAATAGGGCAAAAGGAGCTGTCGATTTGTCACACGTTTGATGTAGTTTCATTTATCAATCTATCCCCGAAAAATTAAATCCTAACAGCTATGTAGTACAATTTTAACCAGATGTTAACTACTTAAGTAACAGTATAGTGTTTTACAACACATTATAAATAGTAATATTATGGAAAAATATAAAATAACACATTATCATACACACTTTTTCCTTTAGAACTTACAAACAAGTCATGTCCCGAAATTATTTGTCATATTTTTCAAAGTCATAGTTTTTTACTAAAAACCAAATACAATCTATTTGTCTGCAGGGCCGTGGGGGTCACGTCAAATACATATTAGCTTCATATCTGTGCCCGCCGGCCCAATAGAGACGCCTAAAATTGCCTCTGGCTCGTGGTCATATGTTGTCCCCCGCGGCCCCAACGGAACAGTTAACTGTCGACCAAATGGTGCCCCCCATGGCCCAAATGGAAAAACGAAGAAAAAGCACTGGCGTTCAAAGTGTTAAACATTCCTGTCTATCAAGACAGTAATTCGTTACAACGAATGTCCTTACGTGTATAGTGTATACCGCTAATTTATCACACTCTCCCAGCCTATCGCAGCCCACTGCTCATCATAACTCTCTCTCAATCTGCACCACATAACCCTGTCTTCCACCATCCGCATCATCCACCTTCTATTCCCTTTACTTAAAAAATAAATTTCTAACAAGAAAATAAATATTTAATGCCAAGTATCAAAACGGATAGCCGCAGTAGGCCCGCAACGCGCCCCGGGCCGAAATGAAGCCGCATTTGCGAGCGTGCCACTGATCACTGCCGCTAAAATGATTGCTCCTGTCTGGTGACAAGACTTCGTTATATTACTTACACTAGTTTTACTCGCGGGTTTGCTCGGTAAATAGTGTGCAGCTGTGTTTAGATAAACTGATGGATATGCTTATTTAGCGCAGAACTTTTACCATTTGGTACCTTGTTTCCAAAAATAATAAAAAAAGTTCTGCGGCTTTTGTCCTTCTTCTTGATAATATAAAACATTACCTACGTTCTGCGTCAGTCGGGTAAAAACACTTTGAGACACACACAGCACACAGCTCTGTCTGTGGGTCTGAGTCCCTGCTGATCGGGTCAAACGAGGGGGCGAAGTTTGTATAAGAAAGAACAAAACCGGGACGCCATGTCAGACATATTATATTTCAATCATCAAAATTCTGAACAGTAAACCGAACAGCAAACAGAGTGATTAAGTATGTTTTATTAAAAAATCGTAGCTTTAGTTTAGATAATAATGGATCAGTCAAACTAGTACGGAAAAAATGCTGACTGGCTGTAGACACCGCGCACTCACAGATACTTCAGTATAGTATCTGCCAGAGTCCGGAGGTCCGAAGCCGTATCCGACCCTTTAAAGCACGAGACAAAAGTTGTCAAACCCAGCTTCTCTCATTGTCAACAGATCTACTGCTTCAAAACTGAATCTTTACCCAAAAAATAAGTAGATAACACAAAGACATGGTTCTTAATTCTTTAACTAATAAATTCATAACATAGATGACGACAATTGACTTGAATAACCGAGGTGTTAAGGCGTGAAAAGATAGCAGATAGACGGACAGACAGAATCACTTTCGCAATAAATAAAAGAAAGTCGTCGTACTCAGACTCAGTAACTTAATACCCTACCAAACATTGATAAAACGTCTATCTGTGAGCAGTAGCCTCTGACAACAAATATTGACAACAGAGCTACTGCTCCAAAGCTGAATATTTACCCAATAAATATGTGTCTACTCTGGCGCGGGCCGTGCATTCAGAATTCATATATAACTTCTATAAGTTGTAGTTCATATAGGTATCTCGTTATGGCGGGCGCCGGGCCGATCGGTAAAGCGCGGCGATGCAGCGAATCAGATATCTTTGCTGTTCGGAGTTGTATGTGTTGACTTGTAATTAAATAGTTTTAACTTAAAAAAAAATCTTACTTTTTAATAACTGTGAGCGTGGTGATTTTATGTTACGGTGTTGCGCTTTTACGTGTATGCGTTTTGCAATGTGAGAAAGTGGCTTTGGTATCGAAGACCTAATTAATAATTAGAGGAGTTTCACAACGGAATTAGTGTAGAAAAAAGTAAAGCTGAATGATAATAAATGATAATAGCAACATTCTATCTTCGTCTTCTTTTCCTCCCTCATCGCTGCCTTAGCTAATCGCGTTGAATTAAATACTCAAAAAAAAAATGCTATGCTCTTTGCGAGTCACATTAAGTAGTCTATAGTTGCAGTGTATGAGCTGCTATATCTATAAGCGGTGACACTGTTGCTTCAACCAAACTTTCAATAAATTCCAAAAGTATCAACTCGTCACACGCGCGCTATACCGCGACGTCCCGCTCCGAAGTGATCCCGTGTCACGCTCGACACGAGCGACGCGCGCGTTGTTGGCGCGGCGCCAACGTTTGATCCAACTGTCTGCGGCCAACGGGCCAATGATTGCTGACGAAAAATTATTGGCTTGACAGTGACTTATGTTTTGTTGGCGTGAGGTTAAGCTGTTATGTAGATAGTGTTAATTTGATGCGTAAGTTATCATAGACACACGTCAATCAAGCTGTGGTGAATTTTAATTTTGTGGAACATGGTTTTGTATGTGAAATTGGGATGATGAGTAGGACATGAAATGCTGCGCCCACCCCGACTGAATTGGGAGAAGGGCAGGAGAATGATAAAATTACATGACATGTTTTGTTTTAATTTATCAAATAATCAAAAATAAGAAATCATATTTGAGGATGGATATTGTCGCGATTGCCACTTTGTCTTATTAATTTGGTCGACCAGTAGGTTTGTGAACGCTTCAGCAAGAAGTAACACGCATACTAAGTAACGCTTTTTGGACTAATTGATCGCTATGTTGTCGCTCGAACACTGAAGTGAGAAAACTAAAGAAAACCTCCTTGCACTCTATGCCATCCTGTCTTTTCCAAGCTGTCTACCACTAATGCACGGCTACCATCTATCAAAGGCTAATGTTTGTAATTACGACAAGAGGTTGTCGGTCACTGGGTTGCCATCTGTTGGTGAGAATTAGAACTACTCAAATATATTGCAGACTTCTAGGATGATGACATCCATATTCAAAGTGTTGCCAAACCAGACTCGTTCAATCGAAAATTTCAATCTAAGTTACGATAAATCTTGAGCTTGTAGTAGAAGCAGACTAGTAACCCCAGCGATTACTCTACTGTCGACAAAAAACTCTCGTTCCTTGCGAGCTCCCAGTCAATCTTTGAGCGTCTGAGCGTTCGTTCGAACACGATAAATCTCATATTTATCTCCTGCTGCACCTAACCTGCAGCTACGCGGGCTTTGATTCGCGGATATTGTTACGAACAACGAACGCCTACTAGCTCTGATCTCCTGGTATTTGTTGTAAATTTCCAGTGTAAAAAGGCGTATCTGCATGCAAGCAAAAGTATCCTAGATTTTTAGTGTAATTTCTGCTTATTTTTTTGTTAATTCTGTTACGGGACGTACAAAAATGTTACCACCTGAGTATCTATTTTATGTGCCCTTTTGCAGAATTTATTATTGTAACTTTTTTTTTACTTCACAAAAGGAGGTGCATTGCTAATGTCTTACACGAAGTCACGAAGTAACAATTCTCTCCAAAAATGCAGGTACACCTACCAATATTATTTAACAACATATTTTGTTAACGTGACCTTGAATTAATTAATTACGTTTATGGTCGTTGTAGTAAGTAACAGCCAATAGGGAGGTATTTAAAAAACGAATTGGAGCTGTAACCAAAATTCCGCACAACGGTAGAGGAAAATCGAGGGTATATAATACGCTGCGACGACGCGGCAATACAAACCAGTCATGATGACCTAGTATTCGTTGTAAATTACTAGACTAAAAAGACGTAAATGCGAATTTAGTTATGAACATTTAAATGTAATCTAGATGGCGTTGCCGACATTTTAAATTTTAATGATTAGTTCTGTGGTTACCTTTAGTTCTGTTGTTGCAAATTGTTTATCGAGATTTTCTATCATATTCACGCAACGGTTACGTGACGCTTAATTTGATTAATTATGTTTTAAAAAAATTAAAAAAAATTTTTTTTTTTTTTTTTTAAAACGTAAATAAATGACAAAAGGATATTTTATTCATGGACAAAACACTATGGTTCCTGGATAATTCAATAGTCTCAATTTAATTAATGTGGTTGATACTGAATGGAACTATATTTTCTATCACCAAAATTTATATTTGTCATCAAGTTGTATCACCTAATAAATAGATCTATCGCCACGAAATATTTTCGTTCTCAGATAAACAAAAATTGTTCCCAGGTATGAATTATCAAATTAATGTTAATATATGTGTAAAATAAGAGATCGATAACCAATAAAATTATATTGCATTACATGAATATAAACTTCGTTCTTATAATAACAGTTTTGTTACTTAAATAATAGCTCTGTGCTCAGAATGGTAGATCTGTCACCAAATAAATCGATTATCGATCCCAAAGCTGCAGGGTTTGTTTGTTTGTTTGTTTGTTTGAACGCGCTAATCTCTGGAACTACTGGTCCGATTTGAATGATTCTTTCAGTGTTGGGTTAGATTAGGTTAGGTTAGTTAATTAATGTTTAATGCAATTTTCTAGTAACATAATATGATTTATTGGTGATCTCTTTAAATTAGTTTGCTTAAATACTTATTAGGACACACCTATTATAATACATACAAAAACATTTATTTGGTACTAGACCTTATATCTCAGGATTTTAGGTGATTTATTGTGGAACTGATTTTGCATTGTTTGGTGACTACATTTTGGTGACAGATCTACTATTTTGAGGACAAACCCTATTATTTAAGAAACACAAAACTAATTAAATTGGTGATAGCTTAAATGATACCCATACTGAATCAGCAGGAGTTATACAGATAAAAGTGGTAAAACGTAGGTAATGACCAAAATTCCAGTCAAAGAAGTGCAGCGAGCAAAGTAACCTCCATTCCGAATGTGACTGAAATACCAGGCGCGCAGAAACAAAGAGCGGTGGCCGGCGCGCCGAGCTGTGTCGCATTAGCAAGGCGGCACCTACATAATTTAGTTATAATGACGGCTCGTCCGTCGTTACCTCCCGGGCCATTAGGTGCCGACTACCTACGTCGGCGTCGCGTCGCGCCTCGTGTGAATCCGCGCGATATAACTTTGGCACGTTGCTACATACCTAGTAACTATATGTACGTTGCGTCGAAATATATATTAATACGTACTTGGTTTCAGGTTTACTATGTATTTGTGCTACGTACTTACAACGCGTTGTTTGGGTGTCAAATGTGTTGTTGACTGACGGCTGGCGCGCAGCGACTCTGGCGTTGAATTTGTAATATTGACGATAAAGCTTTTGCATGACATGGGGGAGAAATCCTTCATGACTTCATATGCTTATCCCTTAACGTTTAAGTCACTATTTATATTCTAGATATCATTAAAAAATAGGTAAGACACCGTTACCTATGTAGGTTTACGTACATTACTCTTGCTCCACCACAAGATTATGCCGATAAACATCCAAGGCACATCAGAGCAGACTGTTCTTATCTCCCCCGCAATTTACTAAGAAAAAAGCTTTCGAAATATCCACAGTCTCGTACAGACGTGCTTAAGTAGACATCTGTCAGATGATCACGGCACCCGCCCGGCGGCGTGACAAAGTCACGGCTTTCGGTAAAAATGCGCAGAGCGAGATTCTGCAATATTTGAAGCGCGGACGCCTCGGGAAAGGCGGCAATCAGCCGCGCGCGGAAACCGGCAGGAGTTGGTAAGCGGAATAATAATTACTTGACAGCGGTTTGTTTAAATCGATTGATTCGAACGAAGAACGCTCTTGTTGGAATTTTGGTACCAGGGAAAAATGAAGCAACAAAAATAAATATCCGAAACATTTTTTTTAATCAATAAATTCCGACGTTGCATTCTGTTTTCGAATACAGTAATAGTGATGTTCCATACGAGTAAATTCCAACATACTCCTGTCGTATTAACTCACAAAATCGAGTAAAACTTTATCGATTGTAGCGTGGAACTGGGACATAACAAGTGGTACGTACTCCTAAACAGTTTAATCGCCGACATCGCTCCGTGATACCTCCCCTCTGTATTTTTCCGGCCACTTGCTCCCCCTGTTCATCCCTCGCTGAACGGACACTCAACATGACTTAGGTACTTTTGTTTTTGGATCTATGTGTACTTAAATATTTCGAGCTAAGAGCGTTGTAAGGGAGGTTGAAGGATTAACTTGTTTTTTGTGGAAAGTTCTTGCGCTACTCTCAGTTCTTTTTACAATGTTGATTAGATCTTAATTATACGGGGCGGAAGGGACACCGACGCCGACGCGAAAATGGTTACCACGTATTCAGTACATCATTCTGACTTTTGAGCCATAGAAATTTTTCATCGGTTATGTATTAAAAAAAAACCAGCTGTTTCTTATAAAAGTGCAATACCTACACGGTCAAAATATGTATGGAACAGCAATTTTTTTTTTAATATGTAAAAAATAACTACTAGTTGCTAGTTTTCGAAAATTAATACAAATACTATAAATCTATGATGATGACGACAATGAAGATAAAGTACAGTCCTCAACTACAGTCATAATCACAAAAAGACGCCATTTTTTAAATAAAGGGTGTAAAAAGACCCTTAACGAAGCCGAAGGGTACTTGTTCTCCCCGTTATTGCGATCATTTTTTTGTTCTAGACCATACCTGGGAACCTTCTAGTTACGGAGATATAGGGGGTCAAAGTACCAACTTTTTCACAAGTTTTTTTTTAAATACATGTTTCTAATGTATTTTTTTTACTTTAAACACCTTAACGACCTCCGTATTATTCAATCCATCCATCAGCACAATGTTTTGAGTCCGTTACATTGAGTTTTACCGTAAAACGTAATTTTTCACCCCAAAAAAAAAAGTCGTTTCCCAGCAATAATTTTTGCGTAAAGTTACTTAGTTTGATGTACAGAATGCTTGGTTGACGGCTTCGTGAAGGGTCTGTTTACACCCCGTATATCCAATAAAAGTACTACTAGGGTGCCAGGAAGAGAAAGAAGTAAGGCGTAATGTTTTTAAAATTTCACGCTATTTGCTGCCGGGAGGTGAGCAGGCGAAGAAATTATAATGCTGTATTGTCGAGACACTCAGCGGATTTCCGCCTTTTCGTCCGTCGGCCTCGGGTGAGGACATAGTGGTAAGCGAAGCGGGGTTAGGGAGGCAAGTATAATTTGTGAAGATGGAATTATAGTTTAAGTAGGTAATGAATTTGGGGGGAAAGATCCAGTAAGATTTGGGTATCGTCTTTGCAGTGCAACTAAATGTGAAGCTAAAACTGCCTGCCGGGGCTGCGGGACTGTTCGAAAGAGATACCGCGGCCCTGGAACACAAAGGGCAAAGAAGGAACATGGATGGGTTTTAGTCAGTAAAAGTCTGACACTCCCTCCCACTCCACCCAGAGCGGGGGAGGGGGGTTATTTGATGATTTCCCCTCCAAAAAAAGAGCTAAAACTGAAGGTACTTTTGTTAACGTTCAATGATCTGATCCTCCTAGTAGTCCAGCAGTTACCTGGAAAGTATTCCGAGGTTAATGGAACTTTAACAGGTTGTTGTTGTCCTCGATGCCGAAAACTTAGCATAGTCTTCCTTCCTGACGGAAGAATCGACAAAATGACAGATAGTGTCGACAAAATGACAGATTTCTTTTCACTATCTGTCATTTTGTCGATTCTTCCGTCAACAAAACCCGTTTCTATGCTACGCGTGCTGGTGTACTCTCCAACCAACCTGTTGAAGTTCCATTCACTATAGAATACTTTTCAGTTACCTCACCTTTTTGCGACATGTCGACTGGATTATAGTAGTAATAGCTCAAACCCATCATATTTTAGGAAGTAAAGGGTGTAAAAAGACCCTTAACGAAGCCGAAAGGTACTTGTTCTCCCCGTCATTGCGATGATTTTTTTGTTCTAGACCATACCTGGGAACCTTCTAGTTACGGAGATATTGGGGGTCAAAGTTCCGACTTTTTTACAAGTTTTTTTTAAAATACATGTTTTTAAAGTAAGATTTTTACTTTAATCACCTCCACGACCCCCGTAGTATTCAATCCATCGATCAGCAGAATGTTCTGAGTGCAATACATTGAGTAGGTAGGTACTACCGTAACACGTGATTTTTCACCCAAAAAAAAGTCGTTTCCCAGCAAAAAAATTTGCGTAAAGTTACTTAGTTTGATGTACAGAATGCTTGGTTGACGGCTTCGTGAAGGGTCCGTTTACACCCTGCATAACGGTACGAAATGAAACAGGATTAGGGTCCTGCCTGCTCTAAACATTAGCAAAATAACTATAAACATCAACTGCATTCCCCGCCTCGCCTACCAGCATACCATAAACCTCACGCCGTAATGGCGCTACGGGCACGCCATCTCGCGGCGCCTCCCGCCCCGCTCATTATCCGCGCCACTTTCCCTCCACCGCGTTGATTGATTGATTCATTCGCACGGCCCGTAACGATAAGTGTTCAGTTTAGCTTGTTATCAACTCTGCGACCCTAGTAATTTGGCGTCGATTGTGTTGTGTGACGTTATCGGTAGCACACCGGTAGTATCAGTGCGGGTGTTGATTAGGCTCGGAATATCAACAATCGGCTATGGAACTATGTAACTTAGCCAATTATATGTATTTAATAGCCATCAAAGAGGAATGGCGAAATCTTAGCTGAGACGAAAACTGAATGTTCAAAGTCTAGATACCAAAGATAATACCAAAAAAACAGCCAATATTTCATTGCATACACACCAAATATATTTCAAATAACCCAATAGAGGAAAAAACCGTAATCACACGCACACAGGATTCCGTAGCACCAAACAATACAGGGTGTTTGGTAGATGGGTGCAAAGCCTGAAGGGGGTGATATCTTAGACCATTTAGAACTTATTAAGCTAAACTTGTCTTAGACGAAGTCTGTTCCTTGTATTTTTTTTTTTGAAACTCTAAGGTTTTTAACAATAATACCCATTTTTTTCAATTAATTGTTAATAGTGTGTTTATAGTGTCCAGTAAAAGCTGTTATGTTATTATTTTTTATTTATGTAATGTGTGATTGCTTTTACTGGACACTATAAACACACTATTAACAATTAATTGAAAAAAAATGGGTATTATTGTTAAAAACCTTAGAGTTTCAAAAAAAAAAATACAAGGAACAGACTTCGTCTAAGACAAGTTTAGCTTAATAAGTTCTAAATGGTCTAAGTTATCACCCCCTTCAGGCTTTGCACCCATCTACCAAACACCCTGTATAATAAAAATATTTTGAAGGCTCATTCACATGTTGTATTGTACACATTCAATAGCAAAACTAAACTTGTTTTTCATAGTATTTTAATGAAAAACAAAGTTACTGCTGCAGTTTGATGAAAAAGTCGCATATCTCAAAAACTGAACATCAAATCTTATTCAAACCAATTTCATTTTTAAAGACTTATCTAAACACCCCGCAAGTATAAGTTTGATGATTTATTTTAGTTTCAGTTCCATGTATGTCCCCTTAATCTTTTAACTTTTTTTATTTTTGTATGAAAATCATAAAGCGGTTCACAGAATACATCAAGTTTCATCTGTGTAGTTCTAATAGTTTCGGAATAAAGTGGCTGTGACATACAGACGGATAGACAGAAAGACATGACGAGTCTATAAGCGTTCCGTTTTTTGCCATTCAGGTACGGAAAGTCGGAAACTCAAAAAGAAAAAAATCTGGTAAAAATGAAACAAAATTCAAACTTGCGACTTTAATTCGATTAAAGGTTCAATCAATTAAAAAGAATTGAGTAATCGATTACAAAGTTAATAAAAGTTATTTGACCTGTTTTCTATTTTGCACAAACCAGGTCAATTATGTACTCGACGGAGTTTATTGCACATTCCGTTAATCCTTACATGAAAGTCTATAGCACAGATTTTCCAAACTCGTGAAACATTTTAAAAAGAACGCTGACCGTTCAAACAAACTTTCTCAATTTTTTTTATTCCAGCCTTTTCCGAAGTACCAAGTAGTAAAGTAAAGTACCTATTACGATTCTACAATGAAACAATTATACTTATATTATAAAACAATAGCTTAGGACTTTAGGACACGACTGTATAACGTGCGCAAACACATCCCCTCCACTGTCACTCAGCGTACTTTTTACGTGACGGACCTATACCTATCTGACCTTATCGGTGTCGCCATTAAAAGTCCACCAACCCCCTAAAAATTCTACAGTCTTAGTACAAAAATGGAAAACGCGACATTTGTTTACGGACGACCAAAAAATCCATCTGTTGAAAACATCTTTACTCCTGTTATTTATGAGGGTCTGGTACTATGGTGATGTGGTTGGTTTACGATGGTGAATTGTTACCGCTTTATGGCTGATACCGTGGTCTGCCAACGCCATGGTTTTATCTTATGGTGCTGTTAAACTGCGCCGTTATTGGTCTGACGATTTTATGAATATGTTTTCGTAAATGATAAGGGTGGAAGAAGTGATTGTGAAAGTCGTTGTTGTTAGTGGGAGTGGGACACGGAATGATAAAAGCGCGTTCCTAATTTCAATCCGAAATGAAATAATTATGACAGGTATTTCGTTTATTCGTTTACATACATATTTTTAACATTTATAATTTTCTTTAAAAAAAACCTATAAAAATATAACAAATAGTGGCCCGCCGGTGTCGGGAGCAGGGTCCAAGCCATCGGTAGTTAGGGCTCCAAAGACAGGAACCTCCTCACAATGCGAGTCGTATCGAGGAGCACTGCCTTCTGAATCAGGCCCTTGATCCAACCGCCTAAGGAGAGCCTCGAAAGATGGTCGTCGATGCTTTTGGCCATAAGGCCATTGGCCGTCACGACAATCGGCACAATGTGTTCACATTCCACATGTCGACAACCTCGTGTGACAAGTCTAGATATTTTATTTGACAGGTATTTTTTAATAAAATCTATTCTTGTAAAGGTACCTACGATATTTTTGTGTGAGGGTGGGCCATGTCCGATTGAGTTGGCTCTTTAGTCATCTGATTTTCTAGTAAGTACCTACGTAAAAATGGAGGCAAATGCAAAAAAATAACTTACATTTGATTATGGTGATTAAATAGCTCAATATTCAACAAATAGCCGGTTTCAATCTATGATATCCGAAATAGCACCATTTAAAACGCAATCAAGAATCAAGATAGTGTAACGTGCCCATAGATCGCAAGACGAATCAGCCCCGAGGCTTCTCGAGTCCCCCCGAATCACCCCGAGGCTGAGGATCGCTCGCGATAATTAGAAGCGGCTGATAATTACGTGACGATGAGGCCTGCCTGCTCGAATAATGAATGTGTGGGCGACATTGTGCGGCTGACGAGGTCGTGACACTTTGCCTGTAGCAAACAAAAAGGAGGATAGGTACTATTAAGTTGGTACCTAGGTCTACTAAATACCTAAGTCATGCAAAAAAATTCTTCGTAAAAAAAATCATAGTGAAACTTGAAATATTGGGCCTGAAACTGTGTGAAAGTTTATCCTGTTATGATACCGAATAAGTACGCAAAATAACTGTTTAATTTGTTTTTTTGCCAAAACCGACACATTTGTTTGATATTGCCTCGTTTTACCTGTCATTACAGTTCGAATTAATTTCCAAAGAAACAAATGCCTGCCAGATAAGAAAGAGAAAATGCTTAGATTATCTTAAAATACATCCCTACATACCTACGTTTCCAAGACAATTGAAATCCGATTCAATGTGTAACGACGGCACTCGATTCCGAAATTCGATAGTTTCAGAATCCCTCCGTGTTCTAATTACGCGTCATCAGCGTCGCCGCGCCTGCATGCGCCGGCCGAGACCGGCCCGTAGTCTCTGACACGCCAGTTTATTACCATTGACATTCTTAGCTCTATACAAATAAGGTTGGATTTCGCCTGGTACAACTGCACGATATATTTGCAGAATCGTAATTACCGACCGCTAGTGCAATGCCGCTAGCTTGTAATTTATGATAGCCTGGTAGCGCCGCGCCGGTAAATGTCGTCACCGGTCGGAGTGGTCAGTTTTTTTATACAGGAAAACGTTTTTCTCGATTAGATTAACTTTTTATGCTAAAAATGGAGGCTCCATGTTTTACTACAGCTGTTCTGGCGAACAACATTTTCAGTTGGGTGGGTCCAGTGTATTGGTGATGATAAAGTTGCTTCAAAACTTGATAACAACATAAGTACCTACCGTACTTAGTTTTTTTTTACCCTCTAATTCAGTGTTCTTCTAGCTCCCTGTCACCCAAGGGTAAAAGCGATAGGCTTTGTAGACTTAAGAAAAGATGGAAGACAATATAAAATGAACAGCAACAAATTCGTAGAATTTCTCGCCATTTAGGTATGCGTTTTATCTCACTATAAACACAACTTCAAGTAATATCCCAAAGACGCGACACGGGCCAACGTCTCAACAAGTAGCAACAAGAGCTAGCGCAATAAATACAGCACGAATTAAATAAAGCGTCGTTGGCTAAAATAAATAAAAATGAAGTCGGCGGGTGTTCCGTTGGCGCGCGACTCCGCTTCAGACGCATTGTTCTTGTGGCGCCGTGTCGCGAAGAGGCGGACTGGCTGGATGTGATCGCAATGCAAGGCGCGAAATTATTTTGTGAATAAACTTGTTTGAATTTGGAATAAATTGTAGCTTTTGTTTTCTTTTTATTTTTACTTCTTACTAGGCTGCGAACAATCTATCAGTCTATAAAAAATACAGTTGACAGTTGCAATTAGGGTTGCCATCACTTATGTAAGTTGACTATTCCGGAAAAAACTTCAAAACCCTGGAGATTTGAGTGAAATTGAAACTTTTCCCGGACATCCCGGATAACTAAATTCAATTGAAATAAAAAATATCGCGAAACTAACACTATCTATGTAATCTATGTTGATAGTGAGTGCGTAAATTCAAATGGTATTGAAGGTGCAGTAAATGCGTTTGGTCGACGACGGCTATTTTTCAGCACCAGAGTTGACTTGGATACGGTTTATCATTACGGATGCATTTTGAACTAAGATTTCTTTAAATTTATTGATATCTTTCGTCGTTTGAAAATTTTATGACGTATACATAAAATCATTTACGCAACCGGATCGTAGCGCCCAAATGGGCCACACGCCTTACACACACGGTGTCGACAGGTCTGGTTTCTCCTGACAAAAGGTGACCGGGTTTTAATCGGATACTTTTTGAAACCCCGCCCGGACGGCCTCCAGACGCCCTCCAAACTAAGACAAATCCGGCAACCCTAGTTGCAATACAACTAACATCGGCATAAAATAAAGATCGTGACCAATATTGGTGACGACCGCCCCTTCACTTCATTTCATTCATTACTGATATAGTTTTATGTGTTACTAACTTCAACTTAGTATTGTTCATGATCAGATAAAGGCATCAGTCACATACCTTTTTCTTGTCTCGACAACAGAGTTCTGTGCCAAACTATCAGTAGGTGCTTTTTTGCGGGCTAGTTAGATACAGTTAAAATTTTAGCGAAATATTCATTATCTTCAAAAACAGCCATTAGGCCTCTACTAATACGCGGGCCTGTGGACGATGAGTAATGGACCAGCTCGACGTCCGTCGGTCTTATGACGACAGGCCGTGTCGACGGCGCGTTCGTGTTCCACGCGCGACTCAAAGAGTTGTCAGCAACCAGGAAGGGGGCCCCTGCAAGGGCCGATGCCTGCCGGGGCGGCGGGACTGTTCGAAAGAGATACCGCGGCCCTGGAACACAAAGGGCAAAGAAGGAACATGGATGGGTTTTAGTCAGTAAAAGTCTGACACAGGGAGTGTCAGACTTTTACTCCCACTCCACCCAGAGCGGGAGGAGTTATTTGATGATTTCCCATCCGTAAAAAAAAAAGGCATCGGTCACATTAATTTATTTCAGGCTTGGTCGGGGACGAGTTCAACTACGAGTATGTTTCAATAGAGCTAGTATAATTTTGCGCCACTGGCGTATTTCTCCACCCTTAGATTTGTTTATTTATTTGTACAACGCTTCCGTCTGTCCGTTCGGTAAACTTTGTGCATCGCCTACGTCAAGGCAACGCAATTATTTTAGCACTTTATGTTCTCAGAATTTATAATTATTTAGAATACAAGACGAAAACACAGGAAACGATGGCGCCCGCAACGCACTTATGTGATAGATGGTATACGATCCGCTAAGCAATGTGGAACAACCGCTATATCGCCTCATAGTAATTTTTTAACACATAGCATAACCAGGCTAACATGTTCTGTAAGAAGGAATAGACCGTAAGCTACCGTGCGGGCCCAGTGTGAGATGGCACATGTCTCCGAATTTTTGGTCACGAAATTCTCGTTATTTTGTACCCCAAGCAAAAGCAACCAACCAATAAGTATAACGTACTGCGATGCGACTACTGCTGTTTCTGGTAGGCTTTTTCCAAACAAACTTCTGTGTACTTGACATATTTTTTGGAAAATAGAATCCTATAATATTCGAATTTGATTGGACATCGATTTAATGTGAGACAGCTCATTATTTTAATCTGTTGACCTTTTCTAAACCATCAATAAATTGTCCTAATATATAAGTAATAGGTGCGCCTTTCATAGCTCTGACTTTAATTAAGGCTAGCCTGCGATTGGTCTTGAAATACAATGCATAGACTGTCCCGCTGTTTGGCCAAATTGATCGTACCCAAATCCGCAGCAATAACACTTAGGTAAAATTGAATTCCTTCAGCGTTCCAGTCCAGGACATCACTTTAATTCTAGAATTGAAAAGATCTATAATTTGGCCATTAGACCATAGTTCACGAAGATCCTTAAAATTTTCTGACCGCCCTGGCCGCCCACCGTATTCACAGATATCTTCCAAAATTAAGGCAAAAGGCCAATATCTAACCCCCTGTCACTTATGGGCAATCAGTCGCCAACTTTGTATGTATTTATGTGTACCATGTTACCCGGTGGCACCTCTGCCAATCTCTCGGGGTTATTAGGCGCGACGCCGGTTATGCAATGTACTAAATTGAATTTGCCCCAAAACACGCCACGCGCTTCCAGCGAAATTGCACCCACGAACACCGGTGGCGCGGGCAATTGCGAGAAAGCGCGGGCAACGGGCTGACGAGAAGGGGCGAGCACGGAGTACGCGGGCGGCAGAGGCGGGAACAAGTGCGTCATTAGCGTCGAGTGCTACTTGTAACGCGACGCCTGCCGGGCGCGCCGATGAAATTTATCGGGAGTTATATAACTCCTGCAAGCTATGTACGCTTGGTATCCGCCAGTAATTATCAATTAATATAGTGGAATATCTTCACATCATTAATTTAATGAGGGGCGAAGGAAGTGGTGGTAGTTTAACCGCAGGGAGGGGTAGTTTGAGAGCATTAACTTAAAACCGCGCTGAATTAACGCTTACTTTTAAAGAACTGTCAAAACTGAAGCTGCGATGCAATCGGGCGTCATTCTTGCGTGACATACACCATTATCTGAAGATTCTAATGAAGCTTTTCCTGACAAAGTTATACTAAGAGATGAGAAGATAGAGGGAGATCGACTTAAAAACTGTTAAATTAAAAACCTTTCTGTTAAATTAAGAGATTCCCTTTATTATAAACTCCAGTCAGTCAATACAATTTCAACAGAAACATAAATATACCTGTGCACTCATTTTTTCCAGCACAAAAATGCCAATTACCAAAATTGTTCGGACCTTCGCTTTATAACTAAGTTTTGACGCTGCAACTGGCATGGCGGGCGCACCAGTTACCGAATATATCATTTCATATACAAATGTACAGCGCATTGCATATATATATGTACTGTGTACTGTCTGGCTGCGTATTTTTATGGCTGACTTGCCTACCCGTATCTTACAAAGCAAATTGTAGGTGAAACCAAGAGATTTGAGGATTACTTCACGCGGAGGAGTAAATGTAAATAGATGGCGTCTGACTTCGTACTGGCCACTTTTTTCGAAACGACGACTAATTATTTCAAATTCAGTTCGTACAAGTTTCAAGTTTCCAGTCTCTAGTTGTTGATGGGCTTATCAAGTATTCGAAACAGAGACTATGTTTTGAAATATTTAATATTTGCTTGTTAAAAGTGGCGTCATCAAAAACTGTCCATTTTGACAGTTTTGTAAAACTGACAGTTTTCAGTAGACGCATCTACTTGGTCGCCAAAAGTTTTCGGTTTCATCAGTCATTCGTCCTGCGAGAAAAGTATTATAAGAAAAAACTATATTGTATTGTTGTCATATTTACTACTTAATTATTATGTTCTGCACCCCAGTTGCATAACACATTTTTCCATTAATTGCGAAGAAATTCGAAGAAATTCGTAATACCTTGCTTCATAATTCTGTTTGAAAAATTCTCGACAACGTAAAAGACATAATGAATATTGTCAAATACCTAGTCGAAATGAATAAGCATTGGGAACGCTAGTATGTAACGCAATACCCCGCTGCCTTTATTCAGATAACACAATGCCGAACTTGTAATCAATAAACTTATTTACAATTTCATCGAAAATGCGGCTTTAATTCAAATAGTACCACCACTATTATGTGCATTTGCTCAACCCGTTAATCCCAATATTATGTATGCACGCTTCAACTGACGACCGCTGAACAGGTGATGGGTGAGAACATGTATAGCGGGTTATACATAGCTGTACAGATATGTATATTGTATAAAGTATGTGTCCCACTCCATAGCGTGTGTCACACGGAGGTAGTTGATGCGGGCCGCGTTTGAAGGCCACTAAGTAGATTGATAGCAGAAGTTTAACCCAAGTTTATCGGTAAGACTGGGGACAGTGGGGATCTAGAGAAGGTAAGGTTTGCACGTCATCTAGCAGCACGGAATCACGTTTTACCATGCTCCTATATGTTTCTTTCGCTCAGGTGGGTTACTATGACGTCTGAAAGCAGAAGTTATTCCAGTGTGGGAAAGAGACAGAGCTATACAGGTCGTCTAGCGCCATCTCTTTCCCACACTGGAATTACTCCTGCTTGAAGACGTCATGGTAGGCCACCAGAACAGTCATTTGCTAGAGCGAGAAACAGAGCTATTTCAAGAAAGGAACCCCGTCGAATTGCATTGTCTATGCTGCCGCGTGCTATAGCACTTCCGCTTCGTTTAGGCGCAACCTTAACATTCTATCAGCAGAATTGGATTGACATATAAGACATTTTGAAAGCCGTTGTGGAAAAACCAAATGCTTCGAAAGCTATTGACAATGGGGCTGCGGGACTGTTCGAAAGAGATACCGCGGCCCTGGAACACAAAGGGCAAAGAAGGAACATGGAGGGTTTTAGTCAGTAAAAGTCTGACACTCCCTCCCACTCCACACAGAGCGGGAGGAGTTATTTGATGATTTCCCATCCGTAAAAAAAAAGCTTTTGACAACTTGCCTAGGGCCCTCTGGAGTCGCTTTAAAAAGTCGCTTGTTATAAAGGAACAGAAAGACATAAAGTAAGACTACATTCGAAATTAGTTTCATTCGAAATTAGTAGTCTACTTTACAATTCCATCCGGACCACTTTAGAGACAACGTAATCTCAAAAAACTGACAGTCTTTCAAGACTGCAGCAAGCTAAACACGGGCAGACAAACTGACTGACTGAGTTTTCATTGAGGCGTGTTAAGAAAACAGATCGTAAGTTTTTACGACATTATCAAACAAATAATTATATCAAAAGTGTCTGAAGTTCTAAACGCCAGGGACGTAGCCAGCTTGTAGACTCTAAGCACTCGAAATATTTCGGTGACCTGTTAGAAGTAGTACTTCTGTAACAATATTGTGTGGTGCAGTGTCCCGTGCGGTAGGTTAGGTATTGGCCAGTAGGTAGGTACGGTCGCGCGGTCACCTGAGTTTGCGCCACCGCGCGCCAGTTTGCGACTTGTCGCGCGCCCGTAAATCGCCCTCGGCATGCGATAGGGATGTGCTCATCTGGCCGTGACCGATTATCGATATCGATAACTTTTCACCATTTGTTTCTTGCCTTTTAACTGTTTAGTTTCCTCTTTTTTACCCGACTACGGCGAAGCCAAAAGGAAGGGTTATGATTTTAGCAGTCTATGCATGTATGTATGTTAGTATTTACCTTAACTATTAATAAGGTGTCAATCGATTCCTTATTATGGCCAGGGTAACATAGGCTATATTTTAACCGACTTAATTTTAAACGCCGGTTACTGAATACAAAATAGAACGAGAAAAGAAATTATTTCAAATTATCAACCAAGATCTTATTGAACAGGACAAAGGGGTACATTTTTATTCTATTATTCCATTTCAGCATACTTCACAGATCTATGACCTAAGAAGTTCTTAATAGTCAACAGTACAGCGTGAAAAATACGATATTACCAGCTGATAAAACTAACTTGAGGTATAATATCAAATTCTTTTCGTAGTAGAAACTTAGTAGGTGGGAGAAGGCGGGTGATATCGGGTTTAGTTTCAGTTTGTAAAAGCTACAGGGATTGATTTCTATTACACGTGTAATGGAGTCAGGTTTATATTTTTCTAAGTTTTGAACTCAGTGGCCTAAATATCTATGCCACTGGTAGTACGGTTGCTATTATGTGCTGAAATACTTTATAAACTTATAAGTTTAACACATAGGTATTGATTATGTTCATTTAACACGTTCATACAGAAAATTTGGAACTCGGAAATGTGGCAGAACCCTGTACCTTTAGGTGTTCTCGTGATTTCCGGCAAAAAAAATAAAAAATAATTGAAAGGCTCTTGCTGTTTATTAGACCAAAAGTTGTATTAGTATTATGGGAATAATTTTCAATCTCTGCAGAACTGCTTAGAGGTTTTGGCTATTACATTGCCATGCCAATCACATAGCGAGTGATTTTTCTTGCACCAAAATTAAATAAGTAGGTATGCACCACGATATGATGCGAGACGCACAGTGTTCTTTTTTTAATGTTTTCTTATATTATTGTGTGCACTGGCATGTGCTAAATAAATGTATTTTCTTTCTTTTGTTCACCACCATTATTGCTATAACAATCACGCAGTCAGCATTAAATACAAAAAAACATGCGAAACATTGTACTTGAATAAAAGAACACTACCTCTCAATATGTTAGCAAGAGGACTTTTATAGCAACCAAACTTTAACTCCAAACGTCCCAACACGAGTCAAACAAATCCAGATATCGACGAACTGTGAACATATCATGCACACAACTCCATTGTGGATTTCAAGGGGATTTTCACTGTCACAATCAACAAAGCCTCGGTTTTCGATGAGATATGTGCTTGTTATGTGGACAGGGACCTTCCAAATGCGGACACTGACACCTGGAAACCTGCAGGAGCATTATTATGTGTAGACGAAGATCTACATAGATCATTGTGTTGTTTAGCCCTTTGTGATTAATGAGTTAGGTTAAACAGTAGTTATGAGCTATGTTGTCCTGGTCTTAAAGTAGTTGGGCCAAGGTTTGATAGTGTTGGTTTTCTTTAAGAAAAAAGATAGTGTTGGTAACAAGTAATAACGATTTTTCTTTGGTTGCAAGCTTAAATAATAAAAAAGATAAGGTTCTAAAGTTTGTTAAATATAAAGGGTATAAAACGTACCAATGCAAATGTTTATATTTATGAATATTTACAATAGAGTATGTATTAGTTATTTTACAGTCTCGAACCTGCATTTCTAGGTATTAATAATATAGAAATTTCTGTTTGAACTTATGGAATATATCAATGGTCAGGAATGTTGCCGGAATGGTAGTGCATATTACAAAAGCTGCATCCATGACATCGGTTTTCACGGAATTCTTTGGATGCAGAACACGGCAGTTCACAGAAAGGTGAATCTTTGAGAATATAATCTGACTGCTAACAATAAAGACTAGAAGAATGATCAATATTTAAGTGTATTCCATTTTTTATTAACTAAAAAAAACTTTAAATAATAATATGCTAGTGTAAAGAGGTTTACTAATAAAAGATGGATGGATTGTGTGAGGAATGATATGAAAGAGAAAGGAGTATATGATGCCGTGACGACTGACAGGGGAGAATGGAAGAAGAAAATGTGAACCACCAAATAGAATGGGACAAGGGCAGGAAGATGATGATGAATGAGGTTTACTAAGAAACCAAATGACAGTAGCACCATTACAAAACAAGCAGCAAAGGTGAAAGATCAGCAGGATAATTTACAGTCACTGAGCTGTAAGAAATCTCAGTCGATTGCTTTTAGAAAGGCAACGTTCAATAATTCAGTCTCTTAGGAAAGCCAAAATATAAGATTAACATATCAAGATCAATCCCAAAATACAAGATTCGTAGCAACTGCGAAGATTCTGGTAACCTCAGTAGATTCTGGTCGTAAGCGTAACGTTGTGTACATACGGTGTCTGTCAGAACGATGTACATATACATGTTTGTATATAGCAGACGTTATGTATAGTTGATGTAATATTAAATATCTGGTACAACACAAGTTTGTAGCGCCGTCGCACGTACTACACGTAAGTACGGGACGGGATACTGTGCTCAGTTGTGCAGGGTTGTGCAAGGATACATAATGTATTGTATGTAACTTTGTAAAATATCGTTTAGTCATTCTGGAGCCCTAACACAGCCAGAAGGCGTAGCGGCAGACCTCTTAGAAGATGGCGGGACGAGCTGGACAAAACCAACGACCAGTGGTCCCTAAGCTCTGGATCGAAACAACTGGGAGTTATGGGGAAAGGCCTTCGCCCAGCAGTGGGATGACGCAGGATTACAGTATCAGTATCTTTCAGGCTATCGCTCGGATAAAGATGTTCTGCAGGCTCCGACCAGTAGTCGAACCAGCAGGGAGCAGTAAAGTAAATCTTCAAACCTAAACATTGACTCTGCACTAATAAACTAAGAAAAAACTAAACAAACTAAGAAATTATAAACTTCTTTTTTCCGTGACATCATGCGATACTATTTATAAAAGAATTTTAAGGTGACTTTCCCTAACTGGAAATTGTTGTGCTAGAGATTGGTTCAATGAATTATAGCAACAGGTGGAATTCGGACACTGGACCTCTCAATCGTCTCTCTCAAGCTTGGGCTGCCGTCGCATTGGGTGATTCATTGTTTATTTAGTCTTCATTCCTTAAATCAATAAACGTCTGTGCTGTGGTCATTAGCGTTTCACCTATGTAAGTATAATAATAATACCAGCCCAATACTGTGTAATAGTGAGTAAAATCAGACCATATAGAAGAATGGAAAAACAATTGAAGGTATACCGTATTATCCAGTAGGTACTAACTGGTTTGGAGGTCAGATAGGCAGTCGCTCCATGTAAAATACTGGTATTCGGCTGCATCCGGCAACACTGGTAGCCGACCCCAACAAAAGTTGGGAAAAGAATAATCAGATGATAGAAGAATAGAATAATACCTTGTATAAAATTACCTATCTATGTTTACTATTAATTCGTAATTAGTCAACAAACAGGCGATGCGCCAACCCTAAGTTAATATTAGTACATAGCCGAGCGTACATATATGCATGGCGCTACTGGCATAATCACCGGTTCTCTCAATTTCACGAACCACCAGTGTAAACCTGAGCAAACAAAGCATAGCATCATCAAACGTACTAAATATAGGTTTTCAATAACAAAGTAGGTATGCTCAAATCGTGAGGCTGTTAGTCACAGAATACCTAAACACTATACATTTTTTTGTCGGGTTTTTAGGCGACAGAAGTACATTATAGAAACCCTTGTTAAGATGATTATTAAACATGTATGTAGCCTGCAGCTGCATCCTACTGCATTACTTTACCGGGGTGTGGTAAGATCATGCTTTCTGCATCATCACCAGCCTACAGCAGTCCACTGCTGGACATATGCTTCGTCAATCACTTGCCACTCAACTAGATTCACAGCAACTCTCACCCAGTTGCTACCAGCCACCCTGCGAAGATCGATGCTTACTGCATAGTAAAGTAAATTATTATCTACTGTAACTAAATGAAAAATGACTAAACTGAGTTGAATGACAGGCCAAAATCCCTCAAAAACTGCAACTTAGGATTCAATTGTAATAGCATTTTACCAGGCATCCAGACAACTACCGCTCAATCATAAACTATGCGAAAAGAAATCACCTTTTCTGTCAAGTCACCATCTCTGATCTCCCAATTCGATATCAAACCAGTATTAAAATGACCCCAACATAAAAAATAACTACATAACATTAAACAATACAATGCCCTGACAGCCCTGTGCTAAGTACATACTGTCGGCTGTATGTACTTATGTAGGTGTAACGCTGCCGACAGAATCACCTGGTCTCGCAATTTTACGACCAGCCCGCCGCTTCCACCGCCTTTCACGAGCGTAGTGTTGCGGCGAACAGCTAAGTTTATCGATATCCGGGACCGGGGATATTATTATTCAAAAGAAAGAGAGAAAGTAAATTTTACAGGTATATGATCCTGATACCGATATTTAAGAAGAAACTAAGTAATGAATGAATAAAACGGAGCGAATCAGTAGCCGTTAGGAAAAATATAACAAGATTGATAATTCAGCATTTGTTAACATACACCTGGAAAACTTCCCTTGTATTATTTGACTTTGTAGTAGGACCTATCAACCTTAAAATATCATACAAAACATATTTATGTAGTAGTAAAAGTAAACTTATAAATAAGCACATCAACTGTTTGTTAAAATAAGACCAAACTAACGAAAGTCCTAATTTAACACACATTTTTAGTCATCAACTCATCATCTAGTTTCCAAAACATTTTGTTTTAATCGTGCAAAAGAGTTTGTGAAAAACCAAATTCTAGAATAACTTATAATTAAACCAATACAAATTTTATCGACAATCGATACCATAAATACAATCACGATCCCATCCCTAACCTTCAAGTGCGCTCGGGCCTGTGTCCCGGGCGCGCGGCGGCGATGGAATTAAATCGCACGCACGACACTTCCGCCCCCGCCCCGTCGCGCCGCCACCCCCCTCATGGCGCTGTTGCTCCCGTCGCGGGCAGGGTTGGCAAGCGGTAGGAATAATTTATTTTTTGAATAAAGAATATTTATGATAGGTTTTTGTTGTTTTTTTCATAGACGCCTGAAATGAGATTCTTGGAATAGGAATATTAGTAGTTTTACTAAAGCAGTCGCATAAATGTGTGCGTAGTTTTAGTTGCTGGAATTAGGAAACAATAGCGTGCAGTTGTTGTTGAGGTTCTGTCATGCTAGTACATACAAATTGAGGATGTATCTCCGGATAGGGATACTTCCATACAAGAACCTTACCTATTAGTTCCTATTCCTGTACTGTCATCCTCCGATATTCTATCTCTATACTACAATCGCCAGTATTCACTAACACCTAAATCAAAGTGTGCTAGACGTATTGAATGTTCAACTATAGACGCTGAGCAGAGCGTTGAAATACCTAACTAACATCACGTTTTGATTTAGCCATTAATTCAGTCTTGCCCAGTGTTGGTGGAAACGGGTAATAAAATAATAATATTATTTCATATTCAATTGGTAAGTGGGCTTCTGCAAAAACAAGCACGTAATTTAAAATATCTAAACAAAATAATAAGAAATTAATTTGAAAACTTATTTTTGTTAACCCTGTTTAGCCGGGGGCAAACCACGCGGGACTCAAGTCGAGGTGACTGATGCTCGAGGCACATGTGTACACGGCCGCGTCACTTAGCTTACGTCATCTTATTACCTACACAACGCCTTAGTTTTTCCTAATACATAAACCCTTTTCGAGCTCTGCGCGCCTGGTACTTTTGATTAGAAACTTTATTGTATATTGGCATTAGAAAAAGATCATTTCAGTGAGTTTGAAAAGCATGGTTGAATTTATTTTGTAGTCGATAGTGCATAGATACGTTTGTGCATTTAGTAAGCCGACTGGGATCTAAACTATGGGGTCAATATAGAGACGATCGGGGGTCAATACACGGAGTTGGCTTAAGTTAGTAGTGCCATCTTTTTTTCGGTTGTGTAAATTTTTAAGGCCGCTTTAATTGGTTCTAATAAAATTAACTCATTATCCATAAGTACCTGGCGACCGAGCTCTGCTCGGGTGAAAATAGAGAAAGCGAATTTTCCCAGATATGAGGCTTAGTTTGATCGATTTTTCGCCACCGTAAACCAACTATATTGCAACTTTCATTGAAATCGTTAGAGCCATTTTCGAGAACGTGATTACAAATATTGCTCATTTTGGATACTAACAAGTTCTTTCTACAAAAAATAACCAATCACCTATTATTATTTGGTTATATATTGGGTTAGTTAGGTAATGTAGATACTTAGTACATTTATTTAGATCATATTTTATTTTTAGCATTTTGAAAAAATGCGAAATATCCAAGGCGGTGTAATAGGAGAGATGATCGCGCATAACTTGTTCTACAATCTATGTCACAAAACTGCTTAGATTCGCACATGGACCAATTTGTAGGTAATCAGCAAATTATCACTACGCGGACATTTTGCCCTCCTAAATAAAACACGATAAGAAATTCAAATCGAAATCAACTATGTCTCGTATGTTGTTTATAAGTACCGTACGAAGATGATGATAACTGGCTTGCGTAACTTTTTTTTTCTACGAAGACAAAACGCGAATTTCGAAAAAAAACTCCGCTATCTTCTTGTGCGCCTAGTACATTTTTGAAAAAGTTTTTTGGTACCGAGATGTGGGCGATTTAATTTGAATACGCTATCAGCTTCGCGCGGTGCCGTATCTTCCAAATAAATTGTAATTTGTTTATTTTTATTCGATGATTTGAAACATAGTTTTTTTTTAATCACGGAAGTTTTTTTTACAATAACTTAATTATTAGCACAGCTACTCTATTATTATATCTTTGAGTCTATCTTTGTCTTAACATAGTACCTATCAGGTTTATGAGGATAACCATGGGGGCTTTCCTTGATTCTTTCGTGCTTAATTTCTAATTTGGAACTTCCGTAAGATCTAAGCCACAGTTGCCACCATTTTTAGTTAGTATTGAGGAGCTTCATACCCACTTTCTGGGAAATCTCCTTAGTCTCGTTTTGGCTCACTGTTTCTCCCTAACCTACTCAAATCAAGGGGAAAGCCAAGTGACGGATGCCTCGGGCACCAGATGTAGGTAGGTAGAAATCCCACACTCCCCGGTCTTATCCCCAAAGACCAGTCTTTTGAAGGATTCCACCCGTGAACAAAAAAAAAAGGTATGTGGATTAGGCAAATAAATCGCGCTAGCAATATTTGTACCTACCATAATTGGTACAATTATTGCTCGGTTGTATCTACATTGTTTATAGAAAACAATCTATTCTATCTTTTCCTACCCAAATGCACACGATGTATGACAGGAAACACAAGAAAATCACAATGTACTGAAAACCCCTGACAACTTACACAATATCAATATTCTTTCCACAGATAATATCTTAGTATTTTCTTCAGAAACCGTAGATGATAAGCGTTGCTTGCTTACAGGATCACTAATTCAATAGTCTATGAGCAGCGCGGGACGTGCCTTATCGATGGTATCGATACGAGTCGATGTTCTCGGCACAACACTGCCTGGTATGAAGCTTATTAGTGATGTTAGTGCTAAGTTCTGAGTGGTGCTGCAGGTAGATACAGGTACTTTATGAGGACTAGATAGGAGAACCTAACCTACCAACTATTAAGGGGTTTGAATTAATTTGGCCTGCCCTAATTCCGCCATTTTATTTGCTATAAGCTGATTGATGCTTTGATGCCAGCGACCTTCGAACGTGTGAAATTTAAAAAAAAAACTTCCCTTTTAGAATCTGATTTTGTTAACAATTTCAAGGGTTTTTTTTTGCACGAAACCGTAATTCTTTTTCAAAAATAAAAGTAGCCTAGGTTCCTCCTTATTACATCTGCTATCTGCCAGTCAAAGTCCCGTCGAAATCGGTCCAGTCGTTTCGGAGACTGCCGGAACAAACAGAAAGACAAAAATTAAAAAAATATATAAAAGTACCGATATTTCATATGCATTCAGTAAAAAGTTGTTTAAATTACAAACAGATACTTCGATTTTATTTATTTGTATCATTAAAGTTAGACGCACATCGGCCAATCGAGCTATACAAAACCAGTTTATGCGGAACTCTTATTGTATAGGAAATCTAAACAAAGCGAGGCCAAGTTATACTGGAAATGTACAGCTTCATGTGCCGCCGTGTGTACTTATGGCTAAGACTGTAACCTTGATTGCTTACATCTTGGAAACGTGACGCCTTAGAATATTTTGTCTCACCCCAAACTTGTTTGTACTGATACCAGCCATTGATTAATACAGATTTTATGTGTATGCTATTTTGAAAAAAAAAAAAATATCGAAAGTTACGCAGGCCCGGCTCCATACAAAGACCTTCTTTTCTTTTTTTCTTTTAGCGACTTTATCTTTTCTCTAGTAACAGACTAGAATATGGTGTGCCAGCCAGCCAGTTCTCGATGAACTGGTGGTACTTGTACCACAAATCACTACTAAATTATGTAAAGCAATAAATGCATTTAATGATGTGTGGTGCATTCAAGTGGACCTTAATTATCGCCACTCGTGGAGGTAATATCCCCAAGTTTTCGTATCAACGTCCAGCGTCCTAATTCCCATAGACATTCCCTCGTTCTAATTACGAAATCCAAGTCACAAATATTGATAATTATCCACTATCCGATTTTTTTGACGATAATCGTGTCTTGAAAATGACGAGACGGATAGTGTCTTGAAATAAATCAACTATCAAATTCCTTTCTCCCAAATGCATTTCAGATATTAATCAATCGACCACTAACGATTGAAAACCATTAAAAATAATGCTATAGTTTCAGAGGCAAGTGAATATAAACCGTGAAAGCCACTGGAGTGTGTATATCTGACGTTTTGCCGCGCTGTTAACCGGCAGAGTATCGGCGCGGCGGACTATTGTCAGACCCCGTGCAGGGGTGGCAAGCATGGCATTTTTGTTTTTATTTTTTTTTTCGGCATGGCAACTCGCAGGCCAACCTATAATAATAATAATTCATTTATTTCAGGTCCGAGACCCATATAAAAACAAAAATAGATAAAAATACAAACACATAAATTATAGCTAAAATCTAAATGTCAGAATGACATTACATTAGAAACATTATTAAATTAAATTAACAAGTCAAAAATAGAATACACAATCGATTATGAGTAAATGAATAAATGTCAAAATAAATTATCCACCCGTGATGACCTGAAGCTGGCTTCTGCTTAACCGGACTATCCTGAGGATGCTTTGAGAGTAAGGCCTCCAGCAAGGGAGGGGCATAAAACTTATAAATTAATAAAATCGTGGCTTTTTATGGAAACTAGAGATCTTGTCTGTGATTTCAAGGTGAATCTGACTGCTAACAAAAATTGTCCGTATATCCAAATCACAACTGTAATTCTTTGACTGTACTTTGATCGAAATGTTAGCAAAAGTAGCAAATTGACGTTACAATTAGATTCTGATAGCCTGGTTTCTTTCATTAATGTAAAACATCGCTTTACCCTTAGCTATCGACTAGGCAGAGTTTATCAAAAGTCTGTTTTTTTAATCTCGGAGACTAAATTGACAAGTACAAATGGCAAACTGACATAGATTTCAATAGCATTTATGTCAGTTTTGACATTTTCACTTGTCAATTTAGTCTCCGAAATTAAAAAAAATCAGACTATAGAGGTAGTGGACCTTTGCAGATCATTATGAGGTACACCAGACATTCTGTTAGTCTCATTATCACACTATAATCTCCCGCCGCCACTAATTCGGTTAAAACTTCGCGCTTCTCCGCCCGCCAGTCCCGATATCGCGCCAACCCTAGGGATACTCCACTCGCCGGATGGTCCCGGCTGTTTACGCCCCGAGCGTCCAACCCCCTCCCATCCCTGGTCCCCTGGTAGTTTTTATGTTCTTTTATTACGTCACGTTCTCGTTTGCTTCCCGTCTTTGTTAATTGTGGCTGTCTTCGTCTTTAGTGTTTTTCCTTCTATAGTAGCCTAGTAGGAGCTTTCTTTTTTTATTTTCGGGAAATTGTAATACAGCCTTTTTGTTACTTAATGTTGCTTGTCAGGGTTTGAATATTAATAAAAGAATTACTAATTTATTAAACTATTTTTGGTCTGCTCCAATATCCGTGGTTTCTTCGTTCGTATTTGTCGTTGTTTGACACACTTATTAAAAGCGTTTTCTGATATAGGTAATATGTATATTTCTTTTTATATCAAGCAGGTTTCATTAGAAACTATCGATTTAATTTTGCTATTAGTATCAAAATATTTTCCGCACTAGTACATAAAATAACAGTTCCAGGACTACAAGTTATGAACGTGCATAGTAGATAGATATTACATATTCAAATATATCCGAGAAATTCATTAAATGATTTACCGAATATTATTAAATGATGAATTGAACGGTAAAAGTGGTCCGACTAAAATAAAAACGGACTAAGCCCGTTTTTAATTTTTCAACAGAAGACTTTATTTTTTCAGGATTTTTTGCAGTATCTGAACTAAATTCCCATAAAAATACAAAGCACGAAAGCACCGGGACACCATAAACGTAACCGCAATATATCCCACAGCCCACAATACGTCGGTTATATTTTTACGGCTGCGAACTTGCCTCGGGCATGCGGTCGGATTATGCGGGAGCTTCACGTATATCCTATAGAAGTATAGGCAAACACTTCCCTTTGTATGAAAGCCTGGTATCCATGCGTATTATTATTAGGAGAGAGGTTGGAAATTCCAAATGGTGGTGCTAGTTTTCATGTGATGTATGGGCGCCTGGTATTGTCGGAGGTGTTTATTAGGGGCGTAGAGTTAATTAGTAGGCTGCTTTCATAATGATTTTAGATATTTGTGCCCTTAACATGAGTTTGTAAAAAACTGTCCTCGATATCGAAAACTATCGGATATACTTAAAACAGTCGATGAATATGAAAGAGACAGGGCGATAGTATTCGATAACAAATAATACATTTCACAAGTTTTACTTTTATTTTACTTTTACTTTTACTGTTAATAATTTAAATTGCAACTTCACTTAAATATTTTATTTTCTTAAGATTAGTTTTAATTTGACAAAATATAAATACGGAAAAATGTACTACGTTGCATATTTACCCTCAAGGTCACAGTACACTATTACATCAACTCGTGTTAGTTTAGTTTAGTTAGTAGTTAGTTTAAGTGTACTTCAATGATGTTGAAAGAGCGGAGCCTTCTAATACAGTCATTGTTTGCCTAAATGGAGGCTCCAAACACATTATAACATGTAATGTTATATCTAATTGGCACAATAAACTATTTTGTATTTGTATTTTGTATTTGTACATTTCAAACTCATGGTAAGCCCACAGGACAGAAATTCAATAGACTGTAAGTATTAGTTTTTATAACGAATTGATAAAAGCAATAAAATGTAATATATCACAAACAGCGTCTGACCTGTGTTATTGGCACTGATAAAAGATAAGACAGCATCGAGTGCCCTCGAAACATTATTTTATCTTTTGACTAATTTTGGTAACTTTTTAATATCTTTCGCACTTCCGAGATTCAATTTGTTATTCTTCGCCGCCAAACTCGGGCGAAACCCAAAAAAGATTTATAATTTAACCGTAACCTAGGCATCAAGTTCTCAAGCCGGGTCGCACTCATTCAACCCTCCACTGCTAATCCGGGTCACAGTGACACTTGACAGGTAAAAATCGTCCCTCAACAATGGAAGGGACCCGATACTTTATGAGGGTTACTTATGAGTGCTTTCTGCCCGATTTCGGTGCACCCTGAGATTCTGAATGTGACTTCGACTTTACTTTTGAATTTTTAATAAATGGTAGGTAGGCTTTGACGCTGGGGTTTTTGAAGTAATCTTAAGCAACCTATGAAAGCCTGGTACATTTAGATATTATTACTAGAATGAACATGTATTCTGAAAATTTGAGACAGTCCAATGTTTTCTTAGGTTAAAATAAAAACCAGAAATACTTTGCATACGACTTCCTCGAATTCTGCAATGATACACATTTAATTTTCATCACCATATTCCTCTTTCAATGCCTCAATTCCATTGTATACAATCCCCACATATATTCACACAACTGCAGCATGTTACATCATGCATGCTTCATTCAGCACGATTTTATCTCAGCAGCACAGCGTCCCGAGACGCTCGCACGAACAATTTGACAGAAGCAAGCAAGTTTTAATATTTCAGATCGGACATACGTTCCGGGCGTGTGTTATGTCGGAAACCGTCGGCTACCATCGGGCGCCGTCGGGCACAAGCACAATGGCATCTAGCGGACGTGTTGAGACTTGTGACGTCACCGCCGGGAGATGTGTGGGCCCGGTTACGGATAGAACGGATACAGGCTACAGCCACCCCATCACTTATCTTAGGGTCGTAAAATACGCCGGCGGTTCGGTAAGCGGCCGTCCCGATAATAGGGATTTGTAGACGTTTACCCCTCATTGGGTCTGGCGGTGTTGCAGATATTAAAGTTCAGGGAGCCGGGCTTGGCTTAATTGTCTTATGCAATTTGCATTGGTATCGACAGTTTTTATTCGAAGATTTTGAGTATTTTTCTGTTTTTCTGACCCTTATGACCCGAGTACCTTAAATTCATCATTTAGTTAGTTAATTACACCCTCCAGCTCAGTCGCTCCATGTTAGTAGGTACACTGGTAATCAGCTGCATTTGGTTAAACTAAAAGCCGACCCCATTATAGCAGGGAAAAGGCCAGGCTAAGGGACCTCTTTGATGAGTCTAGTGGTCGCAGCATGACTGTCAGCATGAGATCCTGGGTTAAATTCCCAGATCAGGCAAAGTTTTATTGGGTTTTTCAATCAGGAATTTCTCAGTAGTAAGCCAGTCTAGACTTATACCCAGTTGCTGGCAGCAGGCTCCTCGCTATGGGACTTAAACATAACTGGCGAAATGTTGGCGTGACTACTGTACACCTATGCCCAACCCTTCCGGGATTGCAGGAGTGATGTTAAGAGTCTTGTCCCTCCTAAGGAGTCTGACCATCTAACTACTACACCTCCAACTCACCCGCTATGCACTAAGAAGAGCATCCCACACCACTTCCGAAGCCCTTTATCAACAGTTGTCAATTACAGCTAATCCAACCAAGCGTATTTATGTCGCCCGGTGTCCGTCAGTCGGCCGATTGCGGACGATCGCCGGACATTTTAGGCACACTCGCAAGCCGGTGGCATTTGAGGGTTGGCCCGTTCGCCGCAAATTGTGGTGTCCTGATTTTAATGGGGCGTTAGTGATGTAACTATTTTGTGCGTTCCGGATCCGTGGTATAGGGGTAGGATGGGAATTAGTGTGGGAACTGTGATTTTTAATTTAGTTTTGTTTTTTTTTTAAGGTTTAATGTGAAGTTAGTAAAAATAGAAGAATAAACTATTGATGATTTGTTTAAATACACAACATACTGGGTTACATAATTCTGTGTTTAGCAATGATCTACTCGTACGTCTGAATCTTCAATTAATTGGTTTCGTTTGGTATAAATAACTATAATTGCTTTCGTGACTTGGTCATTTGTTATTCATAATGCAGGCATTAGGTAAAGGCTAGAATACCCTTAATATCCAAAAAACTACAACGAGCTACATGATTCACGACCTCTATGCAAAATATTCGAGGAAGATCACCCGACTTGAGCGGAATCGTCACATAGCCATCTGAGTAATGTCTTCAAAACATTATATTGATTTGTGACTTTGACACCGTCTCACTAACACAAGAAGACAACTATCTGAACACCTAGATATAAACGAACTGTTAAATTTTCATCGTTTGGCTCAGCGCATAGAGTTGAAATTCCAACAAAGCAAAGGAGGAAGCCCCCAGACGGAATCGTCGGGAAGCCATCTGAGCAGTGGCTGCAAAACATTGCTCAGTATTAGAACGACGACCAAAAAGCAAGCTTATTGATCATGGGGCTTAGGGCGACCAGCTTCCGTGAACAATTTAGAAATAATTCTATACACCGTGACTTTTTAGTCGTCTTGTAAAGGTGGTCCACTCAATGTGCCCGACATAAAATAGTTCTAGGCTTTTTTTGTTTTTTACCTACCGTAATAGGTACAAAGAAAAATAAATAAACATTCGAAAAAAATATGAAACATCCTGTTACTGATGTTAACGTGTCAAACGGGAGAATATACCCACCCAGCGCTCGAGTCCAGTAGATCATCGCTCACAACAGGGTGTTTTAACTACGTCATGCGTCATAATATTGAATAATATTTTTATTTTTAAATTATTAAAATCTCATAAATATCTATTTTTAATGAATGCTTAGAAGTCATTGGATACATGAAGTGGGCTGCCGTTGTAAGACGACTAAAAAGTCACGGTGTATAATTGGCAAAATCTCTTGGAACCGTTACGAGTAGTAGGACTTGAAAATGTAGGAAATTATAATATTCTTCATTTGGAAATAGGGAAAGCTTCAAAAATGGTTTAGACCCTTAGCGACATGATATTTCCTTGCTATCTGTAACTTGGTTTTCATACTTTTAAGGTGTCCTAACACGGTCAACTTTACGCATGGTTGGTGTTTCAATCCAAACTTATTTGACAGTTTTAAATCATCCCATTAATTGTTTTGCAAACGAGCGTATTGCTTGAGATAGTTCAAAATAAAAATTGTCTAAAAAACATACATACCTATACAGGCTGATAAACACATTGCGATTATATCAAAGATGATTCTTTGATTATTTAGAACTAGAAAAAAAAATCCAAAAACGTCCTCAAAACAAAGCTCACTAGCGTTCTACAAGAATTTCGCAGTACTACACCATTTAAAAACACTGGCCAAAAATAAAATAGAGGAGAGAAGAATATTCTCCAACTGTCCAGTGGCTACTAATTATCGTGGTCGCACTGGTCCCGAGTGTCTGCAAACTAGATGAAAGTGTCCCCGCGCAAACAAGCCGGGGCGATCGAGAGCTGCGGGTCGGTCGCAGTTGAGAGGTCTTTGAGGTCCTTTAGACCCTCACTTTGAAAACATACGAGTGCGCTGCGGTTGAGACGGGACTGACTTATGAGGGGTGAGGGGTGCAACAGTTTGAGGTTCGCTTTGTTTGATTTTGACATCGATTTGGGTAAGAAAGGAGGTTGGACTAATCTGCCCCAACGACCCATATGCCATTGGATAGGTTACTTCAAGGAGATAATTTGTAATTATGACGTCTTTCCTCACGGTTTGATATTCTGTGAGGAGCTACAGGGCTTTAAATGTGAGTAAATAAGTGTAAGCAAAGTCTTGGCTAGTTTGTCCCAAATCGAAGGAACCACAAAAAATATTGACTTCTTTTAGACAATATCAGATGATAGTGTATACTCACCATTTAGCTATATTTACTCACCATTTAGCTGTCATGTAGCTCTTAACAAACCAGGGATTATACTTGCACCAGCGTCAGCAAAATTGAATATCCGTGAACGTCCAAAATTATTTCAACCGTATTTCCTGGAGTTATTGTTGACATTCTGCATTAAGCAGAGGGATAGTATAATACGCGTATCCCCCTACCACACCAAACGTTCTACTATGTATGATCGAGTGGATGGCAATCGTTAAGACTTTTATTTAATTTTGGAACCCTCCTTGCATTTATGAACGTCAACGAAATATGTTTGTGCTCCATTACTTGATTTGGCCATGTGGCACGGAATTATAAGTCAGTAATGTTGAATAGGGTGACTAGGAGTACAGGAACCAATGGCGCTAAAAATGGAGATTGTCGTCGACACGTTAAAAAGAAGAAGATGATCTTATGGTTTTTCGACCTAATTTGTACTCCAGCCATGGTCAAACGTGTTGAGCCAAAGAGTACCTTGTAACACCTATAATAAGCATCATACCATGTATATTATCTACACATGTTTTTGCAAAATAAATGAAATGAAATGAATAAATTGAATACTTCGGGCGACTCAAATATTTCTGTGTAAAGACATCATCGAATAGCATCTCTGACTGCACAGAGATTATTCCTATTATATTCCGGAAATCTACAGGCATCCATTAGTGTAATTCCGTGAAGTTTTCTGAAAAACTAACTCCCCCATGTCGTCTCACTACTGGCTGAGCTGTTCTCCCTCATATTTCTTCAGTACTTTCTATGTTGTTAACCTTCTCCGGCTAATCCTGCAAGAATGAGAGCACCAACGTTTCATGACCCTAAAACACTCTATGAAAAAGTTAGCCTAGGTCCCAGTTCCCACATGAGTGGAGCCCACGTCACGCTCAATAGCCCGACATAGCCCGGCTTTACGCCGACATAGCCCGACTGCGTAATTACTATTCGTTTGCCGGCGGGCTATTTACTGTGCCCTTACCATGAGTTTGTAAAAAACTGTCCTCGATATCGAAAACTATCGGATATACTTCTCGTGTCGTAAAGCAGTCGATGAATATGAAAGAGACAGGGCGATAGTATTCGATAACGAATAAAACATTTCAAACTCATGGTAAGCCCACTGAAGGCACTCGCTCACGGCCCCGCGCGGTGCAAGCCCGGCCACGGATCGTCGATCGACGGCTGTATACCCACGTATGTATATTATGTAGTTAGGTATACAGCGTGTATCATCGTGTGGCTACATTTATGGATGTGGTATACATAGACCATCAAACTGAATAACTTTCTCCATGGGACCAAGATTGTTTTTGCGAAACTGCCCCATACCTCACCATGATTCTCCTGCCCTAGTCCCGGGTCGGCGCAGCAGCATGTCTTCTTCTTCCATACTTCTCTATTACTCGTCATCTCAGCAGTACCTCCTTTCTAGAAAAATGTATTAGTATGTATGGGACAACTGATTATTTTTTCGTGATTACAACGTTGATCCCATACAGACAGTTGTTAAGTATTATAGTCTCTATCTCTACCAAACCCTTAAGTATTATGACCACATATTTCTGACACACGCAGTATGTACGAGTATACTTACTTTTTTCTTTTTTATAGCCTGCTCTGTTCCACTCCTGGCAAAGGCTTCCCTCCTCTCCTTCTATGTCTCGTGAACCCGTGCGTCCTCCTTCCAGTTCTGAGGTTACCTATCCAGTTAGTCCCACCATCTCCTTATGCATATTATGTATAGTATCTAAGTATAGTGTTTTGGCGTCGTCGGTAGCGCGTCGCGTGGATCATGGATCAAGTGCCGGCGGTAAATCTTAGACAGCGGTAGGGGCTACAGTGTCTTTGAGTGGGAGAGAATTTTCTTTTTTTATTATTTTTCTCGTGGCCAGTGTTGTGTGTAGAAGAATTGTCGATTTGATCAAGAGGTGTCATTGTCATAGCACTCATGGACTTTTACGTATTATAATTACAATTTTTGTTGAATCGCTTTCCTCTTGCGGTTCAAATACCCTTCTACTCAATTCCTTCCAATTCCAAGTCTCCATCATTACTTCTCCTGACACATTTTATCCCAATTACTAGGGGTCGTCGCCGTATCTCTTCTTCTTCCATACTTATTACTTACCCCTCTATTATTCGCTATCTCAGTAGTCGCCCCCCCCCCCTACTACCTACAAGGTGTAAACGGACCCTTCAAGAAGCCATCAACCAAGCATTATACATCAAACTAAGTAACTCTTTGCAAAAATTATTGGGAAATTACTTTTTTTTGAGGTAAAACATCACGATTTACGGTAGGACTCAATTATGCTGATGCATGCATTGACTAGTACAACAGTCAAGGGAGTATTTAAAATTTTAAAGTAAGGTTATAATTATAACATTAAAAAATTACAGTAAAAAAAACCCTGTGAAAGTTGGAACTTTGACCTCCAATATTAATAAGCTAAAATTTCTGGGCACCTTCTAGGTTCCCAGAACGATATGGTCCAGAACAAAAAAATATCACAAACCCGAGATCAAGAGCTTTTATGCTTCGTTAAGGGTCTTTTTACACCCATTATTTTCACCATTAAGAAATTGGTATCTCACCAAACATGATGGCAGCCCTAGCTTCCATATCTGGAATCTAGCGGGTCGGAGCGCCCGGCGAGGGTCGCGACTAACGATCGTAGATCAATTGCTACAGCATCTGATGCGAGGCGGGCGCGCGACCAAGTCTGATCGGTTCTTAATCACCTACTGATGGATTTTAGCTCTGGGCGACGGCTAAAAACGGATAGTGAGATCTGTTGGAATGATTTCTCGTTATATCACCCGAAGGTTACTTTACTAAAAGTCATTAAAACATTAAAGTAGCTGTCGAATCTCATGTTAAGCTTTTGATTCATCATTATCAGCCGAAGGAGGTCCACACCAGGACATAAACCTCCTCCATGTGTCCAGTCTTGTGCTTTTCATAACCAGCGCTTTCCCGCGGCTTCACCAGGTCGGGTTATTGATTAATTGAACAAAATTATCGAACATTATGTTGCAGTTTATCTTGTATAAGTTATACAAGATTATCTTCATATAAGTTATAGAATCAAGCGTTACTTTGCGGAAAAAACATTGGATGCAGGATGCAGCACCGCCCTCCAGCCCGCAAAAATATGCACATGCAGGAAAAGCCATATACCTACGAAGTTTGGTGATAAGTGTCGATAGGAGCATCTCTCAAAAAATTCACTCTTCACTTAGTAAAGTTTACACATAAGATCAGACACATGACAAACTGACATGCAGTGAATTTGACATTGTCTGTCTAGTGATTCTGTCCCTGTCTACCAATAACCATGTCCTCTTGGATTCCCACCCTAGATTGGTAACTGGAGTATACCCTTCACCCTTCCAAGTAAGCATGCATCGTTGCGTGGAAGCTTTTAACAAAAGTAAAAATACCAACTTTAGATATTAAACTTTATTATTTCATTGTGCTTCTGTGTGTTGTGCTATGTCTTTTGTGTGCACTAAATAAATGATTCATCTATCTATCTATCTAGCTAGATATCTAAAGTGTACATGTATTGGCTTTTAGCTTTGCTGGCAAGGATTTGCTGTGAAAACACTTTGTGTTCCGTATCAGCCATGTTCTGCAGATCGAGTAGGTCATGTATTGACTGGCTATGAGGTTTTTTATCAATACCAAATGACCACATCATTATTATACCTACTTAGCAAGATTCGAAAACTACATACAGTAAAAAACAACGGTTTTACTAAACTGAAAGCCATTTACAAGATTTCGCGTATTATTTTATTTGTTGTTGCATGTGACGGTAGCCTTAGCCGGTAGCCTTTTGTGTCAATCGCCTTTATATTCACACACGAGAAAGAGAGGGTTGACCTCCTGTTTCCCGGGAACCTTTTCAAACATTCACAACAAAAGAGTTGTCAAACTAAATAAAAGTGGATGGAAATATTCTCGATGTTCCATCGATAGTCGATATGATATATAAAATTCAGACATTTATTATGATCCAACATTACAATTTTATTATAATATGTCGATTTGCGGGGAATGGATAAGACACACGCGGACCAGGGAAGTATAGCATAAAAGAGAATAGGCCTAGTAACGCAGTGGGTGAAGGAACAAAACTTGCAATGTCGACGATCCTATCGCTACAAACCGGTAGAAGTCGTCAATCGACTTGTCACTGTTGCATTTAGCTACTAGGAGCTCAAGGCCCCGCCCGGCAGGCTGTCTGGTTCACTCCTTCCGGCCGCCTACCCTGAGTGTACCAGGATAGCATAGGGAGGTGGAAGCCTGTCGAAGAATTTTAATTTTTTTAATTCTAGTCAACTATAAAACTGCATTAATTAAAACTATGTTGTACTTATATATCTGAAGGAGCTCGTGGCTAAATGATTCTAGTTCTTACCAAGGGTATCATAATTACCTAGTACTAACTGGATTGCGGAGGTCAGATAGGCAGTCGTTCCATTGAAAATACTGATATTCAGCTGCATCCGGTTAGACTGCAGTTTTACATAGATTTTTACCCATCTACCAAGAATACAATAGGTACCTAGTCAACTATGCTCTTTCATTAGTTTACATTACAAAGATATCTTCCATCGGTTTGGAGCACAAAAGCACAATAACATTACAGTCTATTCTAATCTGCTCAACATTCCCGCCTGACTAAAGTATCATCACTTTATTTGAAATTCAAATAATGACTGACAAGTGTTGCTATCATGAAAATTCTTTTCTACAGGGTGTAAACAGACCCTTCACGAAGCCGTCAACCAAGCATTATGTACATCAAACTAAGTTACTTTACTCAAAAATTATTGCTGGGAATCGGCTTTTTTTTTGGGGGTGAAAAATCACATTTTACGGTAGGACACAATGTAACGCACTCAAAACATTGTGTTGATGGATGGATTGAATAGTACGGGGGTCGTGGAGGTCTTGGAAAACTTGTAAAAAAGTCGGAACTTTGACCCCCAATATCTCCGTAACTAGAAGGTTCCCAGGTATGGTCTAGAACAAAAAAAATGATCGCAATGACTGGCAGAACAAGAACCTTTCGGCTTCGTTAAGGGTCTGTTTACACCCTTTATAAACCTTCATATCTGTCAGTTTTCATTTTTTTTCTAACCATATCTCTTGGTTTCACGCAAGGAAAACCTTGTTCTTCCTCTATTCTGAATCTGAAATAATACTCAACGCGCAAATAAATTCTGATCAACAAATCATAACTGCAATATTGGTCGTTTATTCTTAAAGTCGCAAGTTTCAAGAAAAGTTTAGTGGTGCGGAGCCGTATCAGTCAGTCTACAGATAAAACAGAAGGCCGAGTTCGTCCTTGCCTGGAAATGCGGAAAACTGGATTTAATCAAGCGTGGTGGTGGGGGGGAGGGGCAACTTGGGGGTGGGGGTGTTATGTCATGATGATGGTGTTACCATAACGTCTTAAAACAATTCTGCTTGTATTGTTTTAATGTCATTCCAGTGTGGGAAAGAGACGGAGCTATAAAGTACGTCTAGCGCCATCTCTTTCCCACTCTGGAATAAGATTAAAATAATACTGCTTTAAGACATCGTGGTGGCCAAAAGTCTTAGTTATGAGTTTATGACACTTGTAATTTTTACAACCATTCCTGTAGGCGAATTCGTAGATAGTGTAGCGTAAAACCATCCATTTCCATTACAGTCTTTTAGGCATGGCGCCTATAATCTATAATACGGTTCCAAATAGCATCAAGGAGCAACCTTTGAGATTTTTTTAAAAACAGCTTACGTCTTTATGTTATATTAAAAATGTTATTATTCTGTGTTAGGTTTCCTAACAGATAAAATATAGCTGTATCATGATTATGTTACTTTATTTTTATATGATTTTTTGTTGCAAGATAATTTGTTGAGTTGTTGTGAAAGTTTTTAAATTGAAGTTGTATAATTGTTCATAAGTATAAATTGCATGCCACATGGTTGAATGTACCAGGAACAAATAATTACTACTATAACAACTCATATAGTACCTACATTCAATGCAAATAAATGATTCGTATTTTATAGTGTTTATACGATGGAGGGACTACTATTCCACGGATTGCACGAATAAAAAATTAATAATAATATTTTGCGTTTGCAAAAAAAAAAAAGATTTTTTCATTCGTGGGCCTTCTGCACTTACTCCCTTAGTAAGAAACTTAGATCGGTCTCTGAGTGGTATCGAACGCGCAGGTGTACGGTGTTCGCAAAGAGGCATTGCTCACACACCGCCACCTGTTGCTGTCCGCCTGGTACCCGCGCTCTGCACAATTTATTTGTTTCTTGTATTTGAGAGGATTCTTTAGAGCAAGTAGTTGTTTAGTTTATTTATTTAGTTAGTTGGTTGGTTGGTGCATTTTATATTGAAAAGATTTCTGGGTAGTGTAGATTGCCACGTTGAATTTTTATTTGAAAGGTTATGAACTTATGAATGATGAAGACCTAATTCAGTTAGTTAATTTGATGAACCGAGCCACGTGTGTTTGCATAAAATACAGAACTAATCCCACAAAGCTAGCTCTCTGGTTAACCTATGTTTTAACTAACTAGGTTTCTAACTTTTCAAAGTAGATTATGCTCGTTATCCTAATAAAGAACTTTTGATATTTACGACTTCTAAAAACTAGCATCCTACTGTAAAAGCTGTAAAACAACAACAATGGCTAAAACTAAAATAAGCAGTCACAAGGATTTGCAGTTCGTTATTTCAAAAATCGACTAAATTGACCGCGTGAGTACTGTCAATTCACGGTAAAAGCTTCACTAGATTAACATCTCCTGAACTAGATTGAGCCTTATTCTTTCCATGTCTGCTACGCATACTGTAACGACATCGCTTCGGATCCGGGATTAGTTAGTAAAAAACAAATGAGGTGTTGCAGATCCGGTGCAGTGCTTGTGTCCTATTATCAGCATATATTGTCAGCAATACACTCGAAAAAAAGTCAAAATAATCTTTATAACTCTAATATATCCACAAACATTTCTATCCTTCGCTAACTGATACAATTTCGCCCAAGTTCAGCATTTTATAAACTGTCCGGGTGGCGGGATGGCTCGATGTGGCGCGTTCGGCGATATTTCGTACAATTTATTTTTATTTGGCGGCAGAATTGTCTCGGCGCGAATGGCGCGGGCGGCTCTCTGCTAATTGGCGCGCTTGGCGAAATAGTGATGTGACATTTTTTTATAAGTTGACTTTTTGTTAGAAAAAAACAATTTTTTTTTTCAGATATGCATCATCATGCTCCTACCTTATCCCAATTTATTTATGGTCGACGCAGCATGT